>OW028657.1:0-10000000 GCA_932294365.1 Diachrysia chrysitis
CGACAGGAGGACGTGACCCTAGAGAAGGATGGCGTGGCCCTAGATCCGGCGCAGTCGGCAGCCTTTCTCGCGGATACATTTTACCCACCTGACGTGGAAAGCGAGGACAACGAAGACCAGAGGGCTGTCAGAAACTTCTCAAAGCGGGTAAACAAACGGGTCCATGATGAGGTGCATGACCCGCCGTTTACAGCGCACGAGCTGAAGTCCTCGTCCAAACCTTTAACCCGAGAAAGGCGCCGGGAGCGGACGGATTCACGGCCGACATCTGCCGCCAAACCATACTCCAGGACCCCGAATCGTTCCTTGCCCTGGCCAACAAATGCCTCAGTCTGGGGCATTTTCCAAAGCCCTGGAAAGAGGCCACCAGTCGTGGTCCTGAGGAAGCCGGGCAAGGACGACTACAAACACGTAAAATCGTACAGGCCAATCGGTCTGTTACCAGTCTTCGGTAAGGTCCTGGAGAAAATGGTGGTAGCCAGGCTCCAGTGGCACCTGGTGCCGCGACTAAGTACTCGCCAGTATGGCTTTATGCCACAGAGAAGCACGGAGGACTCCCTCTAAATCTAGTGAACCAGATAAAAGCGGAGATAAACTTAAAAGATAGTCACGCTCGTTTCGCTGGATATAGAGGGAGCCTTCGATAGCGCTTGGTGGCCGGCCATCAAAGTCAGACTGGCTGAGGAAGAGTGTCCGGTAAACATCAGCGGCTACTGGACAGCTACCTAGACGGCAGATGTGTCAAATTGAGATACGCGGGGGTCGAACACGCAAAAGTGACAGAAAAGGGTTGCGTCCCAGGGGTCGATAGGCGGCCCGATCCTCTGGAATGTCCTCCTCGATTCGCTCCTCAAACTTTTGGAAGCGGAAGGCGTAAACTGCCAAGCTTTTGCGGACGATGTAGTCCCTCCTGTTTGCCGGGTTTACCGCGCTGGAGGTGCAGCGACAGGCCAATGCCGCTCTCGAGCATGTAAGGAGATGGGGTGTCCGAAATAAACTTAAATTTGCAGCCAACAATACGTGCGCTATGCTGTTAACAAACAAGCTCAAATACGACACCCCCACACCTGAGCATGGGCGGGGTCGACATTGGCATGTCCCGCGAGGTAAAAGTTCTGGGGCTGACCATAGACGACCAAACTGACCTTTAACAGCCACGTCGAAGTCGTCTGTAGGAAGGCCCTAAACTTCTACAAGCAGCTCCAGCGCGCTGCAAAAATCAGCTGGGGACTGCATCCCGACATAGTCCGCACACTTTACACGGCGGTGGTGGAGCCCATCGTTTTATACGCGGCGGCAGCATGGGCACCAGCCGCCAGAAAGCTTGGGGTGCAAAAGCGCCTAAATACGGTGCAGAGGGGAGTAGCCCCAGAAAATCTGCAAGGCCTATCGCACGGTCTCCCTACACTCGGCCCTAATTCTGGCCGGGATACTACCTTTGGACCTTCGAATACAAGAAGCAGCAGCCTTGTACGAAGCGCGCAAAGGGTCATCCCGGCTAGTGCTGGGAGACCGGGAGGTCGAACGCGTGGTGGGCTTTGCAGAGACCCCGCATCCGGCCCAACGTCCAGAACTCAGTTTTGAGAGCCTGGACGAGCAAGGCCTGGTAGACCGTAGCAACGTGCAGGAGCGCCGTATTTATACCGACGGCAGTAAGATAGGGGGCAAAGTAGGAGCTGCGCTGACCGTTAGGGACAGCCACTCTGAAATCAAGTCCCGAAAACTATCGCTGCCCGCTTACTGCACAGTCTACCAGGCTGAGCTCCTGGCACTATGTCGGGCAACGGGCGAAACCCTCAAAGGCAGCGAACGGAGCTATGGCATTTACAGTGACTCGATGGCGGCACTGCAGGCGGTCACTTGCCATGGCTCCAAGCATCCACTGGCGCACCAAGCGCGGCAGAACCTCAGCGAGGCCTTGATTCGAGGCAAAGCTGTGTCCTTGTTCTGGATCAAGGCCCACGCCGGATTCGAGGGCAATGAACGCGCGGACGTCCTGGCAAAGGAGGCGGCCCTTTCGAGCCGGAGAACACCAGACTACGACCGGTGCCCGGTTTCATTCGTCAAGAACCAGCTCCGCAGCCGGACTCTTGACGAGTGGGAACCGGAGATACCTGGCCGGAGGGACCGCTTCCGTAACCAGGACGTTCCTCCCCAAACGCGGTGGACGCACACAAAATTGTCAAGAAAATTGCACCGGAGGGCATAACAACGCAGTGGCTGACGGGACATGGGGGGTTCTCCCAATATCTGCACAGATTTAAGTGCAAGGAGAGCCCTTCATGCATCTGTGATCCCGAAGCCGCTGAAAGTGTAATGCATATTGTATTCGAGTGCCCCGTCTTCGAAGAAGAGAGAATAGAACTGGAGCAAAACCTTAGATGAGGAAGTGAGTGCTGCAAACGCTCACTGCCTCATAGGAAATAAAAAATACAGAAAAAGATTCATTAAATTTGCAGCGAGCGTTTGCAGCGCCACCAATAAAAGAAACAAATAAAATAAGAAATACCAGCAAATCTGAACCCCTGAAACACAAAGTCTCTGACTATGTCAGAGGGAAAACAGCGTTTTAAACAATAAAAAAAAAAAAAAAAAAAAAAAAAAAAAAAAAAAAAAAAAAAAAAAAAAAAAAAACACCTAACCTAACCTAACCTAACCTAACCTACCTAACCTAACCTAACCTAACCTAACCTAACCTAACCCAACCATTCACTGACCTAACCTTTTAAAACCTAACTTTCCTAAACCTAACCTACACCTAACTAAACTAAAATTAGAAAATGAAAATGAAAATGAAATGAAATGAAAATGAAAATGAAAATGAAAATGAAAATGAAAATGAAAATGAAATGAAAATGACAATGAAAATGAAAATGAAAATGAAAATGAAAATGAAAATGAAAATGAAAATGAAAATGAAATGAAATGGAAAATGAAAATGAAAATGAAATGAAAATGAAAATGAAAATGAAAATGAAAATGAAATGAATGAAAATGAAAATGAAATGAAAATGAAAATGAAAATGAAAATGAAAATGAAAATGAAATGAAAATGAAAATGAAAATGAAAATGAAAATGAAAATGAAAATGAAATGAAAATGAAATGAAATGAAAATGAAAATGAAAATGAAAATGAAAATGAAATGAAATGAAAATGAAAAGAAAATGACAATGAAAATGAAAATGAAATGAAAATGAAATTGAAAATGAAAATGAAAATGAAAATGAAAATGAAATGAAAATGAAAATGAAATGAAAATTGAAAATGAAAAATGAAAATGAAAATGAAAATGAAAATGAAAATGAAAATGAAAATGAAATGAAATGAAAATGAAAATGAACATGCAATGAAAATGAAATGAAATGAATTGAAATGACATGAAAATGAAATGAAAATGAAATTGAAAATGAAAATGAAAATGAAAATGAATGAAATGAAATGAAATGAAATGAAAATGAAAATGAAATGGAATGAAATTGAAAATGAAAATGAACATGAAATTGAAATGAATGAAATGAAAATGAAAAATGAAAATTGAAAATGAAAATGACAAAGAAACATGAAAATGAAAATGAAAATGAAATGAAAATGAAATGAAAATGAAAATGAAAATTGAAAATGAAATGAAATGAACTGGAAATGAAAATGAAAATGAAAATGAAAATGAAGATGAAAAGAAAATGACCTTTAAAACTAAGATTAAAAAACCTTAGCTAATTTTAAAAAACTGAACCTCTTGAAACCTAACCATTTGATTGCTCACGTTTTACAACCTACCATTTGAAAACCATAACCTTAAGAATGTCAACTTTACCTAACCTAACATTAAGGAATTGAATTGGTATTGAATTGAATTTAAATTGGAATTGAATTGGAATTGAATTGAAATTGAATTGAAATTGAATTGAAATTGAATTGAAATTGAATTGAAATTGAATTGAAATTGAATTGAAATTGAATTGAAATTGAATTGAAATTGAATTGAAATTGAATTGAAATTGAATTGAAATTGAATTGAAATTGAATTGAAATTGAATTGAAATTGAATTGAAATTGAATTGAAATTGAATTGAAATTGAATTGAAATTGAATTGAAATTGAATTGAAATTGAATTGAAATTGAATTGAAATTGAATTGAAATTGAATTGAAATTGAATTGAAATTGAATTGAAATTGAATTGAAATTGAATTGAAATTGAATTGAAATTGAATTGAAATTGAATTGAAATTGAATTGAAATTGAATTGAAATTGAATTGAAATTGAATTGAAATTGAATTGAAATTGAATTGAAATTGAATTGAAATTGAATTGAAATTGAATTGAAATTGAATTGAAATTGAATTGAAATTGAATTGAAATTGAATTGAAATTGAATTGAAATTGAATTGAAATTGAATTGAAATTGAATTGAAATTGAATTGAAATTGAATTGAAATTGAATTGAAATTGAATTGAAATTGAATTGAAATTTCAATGGAAATGGAAACGGAAAAGGAAACAGAATCGGAAACGGAAACGGAAACGGAAATGGAAATGGAAACGGAAACGGAAACGGAAACGGAAACGGAAACGGAAACGGAAACGGAAACGGAAACGGAAAGCCTTGTGAAACCTAACATTCTTTTACGTGAGGCTAAAGAATGTTAGGTTTTTAATTACCTATTTAAATTCTTTACTAAAAACCTAACTATTTTGATCATATCCTTCTTTAACTGAACCTACTTAACCTATGTAAAGCAATAATGTACTAGTGTATTCGCAAACCTTTATATTTTATTTAAATTTAATATCGACTTAAGTTTTTGAAACAATTATTCATAATCCTACATTTTTTTATTTGATTTGTTTATGTTTTTATGTATGTTTTTTTTTTACATTTTTATGATTTTAGGGAAAGGAAAATGGAGATTGTTTCTGCCGTTTTTATGGTTTTTACGTTATTACGTTTTTTTTAACGTTGTGTTTTTACGTTTTTACTTTATGACGTTTTTACGTTTTGACGTTTTTACAGTTTTATGTTTTGACAGTTTTATGTTTTTTCGGTTTTATGTTTTCACGGTTTTTTGTTTTTACGGTTTTTGTTGTCACGGTTTTTGTTGTACCAATTTATATTTTTTACGGTTTTACGTTGTTACGGTTTTTTAAGTTTTTTGTTTTTACGGTTTATTTGTTTTAACGGTTTTATGATTTTATGTTTTTAAGTTTTTACGGTTGTACAGTTTTATCAATATACATTTTTACGAATTTGTTTTTACGGTTTTACGATTTGACGGTTGTACGTTTTTAATGTTTTATGTTTTTACGGTTTTGCGGATTTACGTTTTTACGATTAAGTTTTAACGGATTTACGTTATTAAAAACTTTACGCTTTAACGTTTTTACGGTTTTATGTTTTTACTGTTTGTTCACTTTTTTATGTTTGTTAACTTTGTAAACTTTATAAAGTTTAGTAACTTTGTTAAGTGTGTTTCTTCCTCCTTATAATAATGCAATACTAGCTGTGCCCGGCTTTATCGTGTTAGCGCTATTTCTCGTTACATAATATTATTATGGTTCCATATGGCAACAGATTCATAATGCTCCCTTAGTCGTCAATGCCTGTGGGTCTTGGGTCGATCTGCTGAACGTGGTATCTATACATAATACTTTTGATTTATTTTTGATTATTATTGTTAACAAAAAGACACTTTGCTATGAAACACCAAGAGATATATAATAAGGGCAGGCCACTTGTGGCAAACTTTTTGTCAGTAGCGACACAACGGACCTGAGTGCCCCTGGGAGTACTCCTTAGGAGGGCTCCCAGCTCTTTCTTGCCTAAACTGGCGGTCGCTAGAGTTATGCTCGGGGGAGGAAGTTTAATGGCTTAATAGCGCGGAAACGCGCACCGGGTACACTATTGTGAAATCGGGTTCGCACCGCTCGACATCCCTAGCCGCTCGCACTGGTGTTTCCTATCGTGGTGGTTATGTTGGGGGACCCATCTGGTAAGATGGCGAGTCACCAACTGTCTATTTGATTGCATTAACATGTGCAAGAAGACAGGTGTCATAGTTTCCCGATTTAGTTCCAATATTAATCCACGAACATATACCTTCACTAGCTTTTGCCCGCGGCTTCGCTCGCGTTAAGAAGTATTATTATTAATTAGGTATAGTTTTTGCGGCTTTACTTTTGCTTAGCGTGTAAAATTTGTGAAATATCAAAATCCTATTTAAGCGGACGTCTTCGTCATAATAACTCCAATTTTTAATTTCAATTCAAACAGTCGAAAATTTAAGAAGATATATACAAACTTTCATCCCCTATTTTGTGCCCTTAGGGGTGGAATTTATCAAAATCCTTTCTTAGGGGATGCCTACGTCATAGTAGCTTTATGCATGCAAAGTCTCAGCCGGATCGGTTTAAAATTGAGAAAGTTTCATACAAACTTTCATCCCCTATTTTATCCCTTTAGGGGTAGAAATGATCAAAATCCTTTCTTAGCGGATGCCTACGTCATAACATCTACTTGCATGCCAAATTTCAACCCGATCCGTCCAGTGGTTTAGTCCAGTCACCTTTAAGTTATATTGTATATTTAGATATAGTCTAAATTTTTATTTTCCATTTAAGATTTACAATAGCTTTGTACCTAATATGGACCGTTCATATCTGTTCTTCCATAGAGCAGAAGTGGATAGTTCCTGGTAGATTCCCATCCCAGTTTAGAGTGAAGTTCTCAACAGTGCCACCTATGTCTCCAGAGAAACCTTTCAAAGTACCGGGTATTCTCGCTTCTGAGGATAGCCCGTGAAAAATAAGAGATACAAGATAATAATAATACCAGCCTATAAATGTCCCACTGCAGGGCACAGGCCTCTTCGCATATAGGGAATCGCTCTTGTCACAGTCTGTGTCAGTGTCTCCGAAACGGTTTGATCGATTTTTATGTTTCGTGTATATTCGGTAGGTCTGAGAATAGGTCGTAAACAATTTTTTATACCCCTAAGTGATTTAATGCTTGCCTATAATCAGTGCTATTACTGTTTCAATAATTATTTGAAAATGTCAATGTTAATTTTTTAAGGTGTGCTGAATATATAAATATCTGATCGAAACAGGATGTTACTCTAACAATATATGATAAAATAATATTCATACTGAGTCGCTACATCTAATTTATCACTCCTGCTTCGACCTGCTGCACTTGTATAGATAGTTAAATAAAACTCACGTCGAATCATTTAATTTTGATTTATTTCGTTATAATTAGCATGGAAGTCATTAGATGATAATGAATATTTGATGATGCTGCCTCGACTTGACGTAATATAAATCTCGAGTTATCCGCCACACTTAGCACTGTGCTACAGATTGTGATGTTTACGTTGCGTCTTTGTCCAACTAACATTTAGACACGTTTGCATGACAGTATCGTGTACCGTGGTAAGAGTGTTACATAATCTCAATCGTACGTGAACAAGTGACGACTGTGGCCTTCTGATGCGAAGCGAACCGAAGACACACGATGACCACGAGCGCCGAGCGGCGTTGCGCAGCATCAACAAACGTTTCGGTTGCCAGAAGTTGGCACGCTTCAACTAAACTCCGCTTTTAAGATTACTCGGCTTAACCTGGATTCAGATGAACGTGCACCTCGGTAATATAAATTATAATTTAATCTATAGGTACCTTATAAACGAATTTTAGTGGCACACTTGACATGTTTTAGTAAATTATTTACACTAAGAATATGACTACCGACTGTGTCGTGAGCAACGATACGTTTTTACAGCAACGATGCGCATCAAGCACGCCGCTGGCTGTGCCAACAATAAACCTAAGCAGAAACAATACTACTTGCCGAGTTGCGGCTCGCAGCATGAAGCGAGACGGGGCCTCTCACTTAATCATCATTGACTTTAAAAAGGTTTCTTTCAAATACCGCAGAAGTAGTAATGTTAATACTTTGGGACATCTGACAATTCCTGTTAGAAGTACTGGTGTTCTATATTTACAGAATATCAATAATGAGTAAGACTAGGGTAGCGGCGGCAGCCGGCGGCGGTTCAGGTGGGCGCGGCGAGCAGCGTGCGGCCGGCCGCCGCCAGCAGCGCGCTCGCCAGTAGCGCAGAGGGCCCGGCGCCGCGCCGCGCGCCGCTCGTGTTGCGGCTAAGCGTGGCCGCCATCTTGTCGCCTGCAAAACGCGCATACTCGCTCAGGCGGGCTCGGTCAGGCGCAGCTATCGGCTCGGTCAGACGGACTCAGTCACTCACTGCCTTCGGACACGTAGACGTAGATGTGCGCGGGCTCGGTGTTGGCGGCGCAGCACGTGTAGTTGCCGGAGTGCTGTGCTCCGGCCGCGCGGATGGCCAGCGCTGACTGCGTCTTGGGCCCCGGCTCCGTGACGACGGTGACGCCGCGCGCCGCATCGTAGTTAATCATGCGCGAGTTGTGGTACCAGAACACGTACTGTGGCGGCACCGGACTCTGATCATACATCGAACACTCACGTTATAAAGGTCATCATATGCCACATAACAACATCACCAAGAATCAGGGCACCCACCTTTTCTATAATGCAGACTAAGTTTATAGTAGAGCCGGCGTCGACGTGGTGCTCGTCGGCGCCCAGGATGAAGGCCTCGGGCACCGCGATGTGCAGGTGCACCAGCCGCGACAGAGTGCCCGACCCGGTCGATACCTGCCGCACATACAGCGCACACTTAGAACTGCATGACGTCGCGGGCCAGACCACCACCCGCAGATGAACATACCTGGCACTCGTAGGTGCCGTTGTCTCGTTTCTGAACGTATTTAATTTGAAGAATCCAGTCATCAGAACCTTCACTGTGGAGCACCTGAAACATGTAGTACATGTGAATAACCTGCAGAGGCCTGAATTAATTTTAAATAATAAGAACAGCGGGCTGCAACCGTTCATGACATTTACATTTACTGATACTGATATTTACTGGAAGCTAAAGAATATAGGTAGCGATGTATGGGGTGACACGGTATCCATTGTTAATACTGATTATCAGAATTTTTGTAAGTTAACAACTGACAAAAATTAAAGTATGAGAACCACCTAGACAGCTATCCAAAGCACGGACCAATTACGTCAAGCGCAGCCTTATCTTTCAGCCCTCACTTTAAGAACACTAGCTAAATAAGTATACTAAGTTATGAAGCTTGCTTCCATAAACTGTAAATAACGAAAATAAATACCTACAAAATGTGTGATTTTATGTAAAACCAGGAAATAGAAAAATAAAAAATAATAACGAAAATAAGAATATTAATCCAACAACAGTGAAAAAAGCTTCAAGCTTTTTAACAGAATCACATCTCAGCAGGTCGTTTTTTGGACAAGCGAAAAGTTTCAAACGCGTGTACCTGGAACCGCTCGTCGTTGGTGTACATGAGCATGCCGGAACTGATGATGTGCCAGTCGCGTCGTCGCACCCAGGACACCTGCGCATGACACACGCGTTAGCCAGAGCGAAGCGGGCGCGGGGGCGCTAAGGAAAGCCCTGAGATACTAACGCCGCGCTCGCCGAGGTTGCGCACGGGGCAATGCAGGAAGGCCACAGCGCCGAGCTGCGCCAGCACGTCCTCCTGCGTGTTGTTGATGGTGGGCTCGCGGTGAAGCGCCTCCAGCGAGCCGTACCACAGCTCGCGCCACGCCGGCACCTCCGCTACCTCTGCCAGGTCCAGCTCGGCGGCGTCCAGCGCGGGGTCCACGCCCGCGCTCGCCGGCGCCTGCACGGCGGTGGCGTCGCGGTGCACGCGGCGCGCGCGCGGCCCGGCGGCGGTGGCCAGCGCGGCCAGCAGCGCCACGGTGAGCGCGCGAGCCGCCATGCCGCGCTACATCACGCGCTGGCCGGGCTCGCTGCCGTACAGACCTGCGACACAACGACAAACTACTCTAATCATGTCCGTCGCTACTTCACACCTGAAAGTGACATAGACAGCATGGGATTTAACAGCGATGTAAAACTGAGTCACGATTTAGTATTCGGCTAGTAGACTCGTCGGTCCGATACTCCGGTACAAGTAGTATTGTTCTGTGGTTTGGATTCAACATCATTCTATAATATGAGTGAGAATATTGTACAGGGTGTTTAGTAGGGAGACCGACAAAAAATATGTGACTAGCTGTCCCCCGCGACTTTGTCCGCGTCTTTTAGTTTCAACGGTTTTTAATTTATGCTCCGCTCCTTTTGGTCGCAGCGTAATGTTATATAACTATATTCTTCCTCAATAAATGAGCTATCCAACACTGAAAGAATTTTTCAAATCTGACCGTTTTCAAGTAGTTCCTGAGATTAACGCGTTCAAACAAACAAACTCTTCAGCTTTATATATAGTATAGATTGAGAGGCTGTAGTTTACTGTTTGATAGAATATCGTAGGTGTCGTGAGACCTGAGATTTGTGTGTTCTTAGGTTTTCATTTAATTAGTCGAATACTCATCTTTAAACTGCATGAATCATAACTATATTTCGTGTCGGAATATCAAGGAATAAACTTTTGTTTTATATTACAACGTCTGTTAATTTACGGTAATCCGAAAATGAGTTAAGCGCTTCCATAGTTTTAAAATCGTGGAAGTGTGCGAAAAATGTCGTTGCGTTAATAAAAACAAAACTAGCATAACTTTGGACGAATCGTCTAATGGTATTCCGAAGGGTATTAAAATTTCCGATATATTTAGAGCAGCGTTTCCAAGCAGTTAAAGAACTGCAACTTATCTTATTCAATGAATAATTTATCTGTTTTTGTTATATTAACAAAAGATTGCTTTAGCTGAGTCGAATGCAAGCTGCATTCACTTTGGATCTTGTGCACGTGAATACTACTACTATACTACTATAGTGTTTTAGTTGCTATGTTTGTACAGTTTTTGTTTAGGTTTTAATATTGAAAGGACCATATTTTTTGTTGAAAACGCTTAACTATGTTGTGCATTTTTCTTCGGAATTAACTACGAAAATAAGAGTTTAAAAATACCACGACATCAGGTGCCAAATATTTTACTTGGTTCCTACTTGCCGATGTATACCTCGGAATATCAATTACATATATATTTAAGTGATAAAAACGCCTGGGATTGAGCTGCTCGCTTATACAGCTATCGCTTATCTTTATTTTAACTTTTTTTTTGCATGTTGTAAATATTTACAAACTTGACATGTTTGGTGCTTTTGCATAATTATACTATTATATTATTAAATTCTTGTGACATATTTTGTGCTTATTGCATATACTTTTTTACAATTTTTGACATATTTTGTGCTTTTGCATATGATATTTTACACTAATTTGACATGCCAATTTAATAACGGTTATGATTCAAGTTCTCAAGTGTATCTTGTATGCATTGTAAGTGTAAACATTATGCAGTTGTACCGTTAATTAATCTTGTTTTCATGTTTCATTTTGTTTTTATTCTATTATATGATACATTTCTCTATAGTCCTTTTAGTCTGGCGATCTGAGTGAGTTGTTGCCCCACATATTTTGATGGTGCCACTGGCTGTATTGTTGTGTACCGGGTTGTGGAGCTCCCTCGAAAATGGTTGAGCTGCATGAGCTATTCGGGGCATGCTTGCCGCCAGCTGGCACAGGCTTTCTCAGATCGATCTGGTGCTTTCTTCAAAAGACCAGTCCAGTAACCTGCATTTTGTTAGCACAATATTAAAAGTGAATATTGTCTTTAAAAGAGACTGCGACCCCTGAGTTTGTTTCGACATTTCTTCTCAGGGCAGTCAGTTAGGAAATGTCGACTCCAGCGAGCTCAATAAAGTGACGTGTAAAAGTGACTGTACATCCTATTTGCATAATAAACGATTTAATTTAATTTCATTTCATTTCATTTAATTTAATTTCATTTCATAGACCTTGTGTTTCTGTTCATTTTTAAGACAGTTTTATGATTACTCAAATAGTCAATGAATATTAATAATTTATTTGACCAAATATATGTTACAGTGTAGAATTTTAAACTAGATCTTATTAATACCACAGTTCCAATAATACTTAAACTACACTTATGTTAAACTAAACTAATATAACATTTTTACAGTACATATAGTATGATATAGTTCATAAAGTATTAATTGCTGCCAGCCTGAACTAGGGTAAACCTGTGTTTCAGGCGATCGCTTAAGGTAAATATTTAAATAGGTCATTGAAAATTAAAGTAAAATAATAATTAAAGACTACATAGTATTCGCTTACAAAATAACACGAGTTACAAAAAAGTCTATCAGCAAAGGAAAATATCTATTAATAATGTTGTGAGTCTTACTTAACAATTTCTAGTATTTTTTCTGTGTCTGCGTAATTCAATTTCCCTAAATACTGGGTTAACATGAGCATAAATTTTTTATTATTTAAATTATATATATTAAGTTTTTTATTAATTCTATTATATAAAAAAGGTCCCAAAAATAAATAAAACCTGTTGACAAATGCATGATTGGCTTGAGGTCTACTACAGACTATGTCCTTCCTTCTCTTGTCTGTTGCTAATGGGATAAAAGGGAGATCAGTGTGCTGTTTTAAAATGGTGTGCAATAGAAATAATTGTCGGACTGTTAGTACGTTGCATTCCCTATATAGCAGGTCAGTAGGAAATAGAAAATAGAAAATTTAATTACGAAGTTTGTGCACTTTGCGTCCCATTTCATAATTATAGCAGATCAAAGATTATCTATTTAGGTTCAAGGGAATATTGCGGCTACATAAAATCAAGCTTTCCACATATTTCTATATAACCTCGAGTGAATATGGTAAGTTTTTTCGAATACATTATTATTAAACATTATTTTGTTTATAATATATAATATAACTTTTATCTATTAATTTTAAATTCGGGATTAGGAAACGTTCGAGTTACTATGTTATCACGCCATTGCGTAATAAGTCGGAATTAGGTTCCTCGAGTAAATGATATCGTGGTATTGACTAAAGTAAAATACAGAGTGTTAAGCGCTTTTGTATGGTTTTAGTAACGCGAATTATCTACTTATACTAACATAAAAATAAATATATAAATTATATCTTGTTGTCTGTTTGTAATGTCAAAACAACAGCTTTTTCATATTAATAAGAATAATTACATGGCGCTCTGACCAAAAACTTAATAAAAATATATTGTGGTGAGGTACATGGCAGAAAATGCGTAATTATTTTTAAAATCAGAAGGAACAAATACTTTGACTGGGTCCAGGATCTAGGAAAATATGGTTTTCCAATTTCGACATATTATAATACAATGTTCTATGTTTAACATTTAATTTCTGTTATAATACAATGTAAGACTGATCTGAAAACCAAAGGCAATAGAGTTCATTTTATTTTTTGTCTCGCTGGGCAGTTCCACAAGGAACTGGCGTGAAAGCGTCAGATGTTTCATGTTTGGGAGGAGCAAGCTGCTGCATATGGTGTGGATGCGCTGTTGCTGACACGGACTGCGACACGGGAGCAACGGCACATCTTATGTTATCTAGACACGCGGGAGCGTGTAAAGCCAAGTTCCAGTAACAGAACTGGCGAGCAGCACCGTGTGCAATATTAACCCCCAATTTTGACCCCCTAATAACTCAAAAACTATTTCACATAAACGTGTCAAATGGCTCATATACTGACTGACCTATAGATCAAAATTCTAACCCAGTTCCAGATGACCTAGAAAGTTCAAATTTGGCATGCAGATAGGTAATTAGGTGAATACAAAGGAAAAAATCTGAAACTGGTAAACTTTTATCCTTATATTATAATTTTTCACTTAATTGATTCTAATAGGAACAATTAACTTATACCCGTAAAGGTAGGAAAATACTAGTTTAACATAAACCATTTGGTATTAATTTTGTTATAAATAATTACCTACCAATAATTTATGTACAAAAAGTAATGATATCCCATCAAAAACATAAATGTTAAATGAGAACCAAGTTCAAAATTATGACATATGCTTTGGTTGTTGGCTTCAACGACAAAAGAAATGAGATCTAAATGGGTGCCAAGTTCAATAGTCAGTCCTGAAAGTTATTTATAACAACATAAAATATAATATCTTCTTATAACTTAGGATAATATATTGTAGACTTGGCTAGTTTTCGCTAGTTTTCATATACGAATTATATTATAGCCTTCGCAAGTTCTAAACCTGTTACTTGTCGGTTCTTATTTTATTATTACGAAAACTAGCCATCGAACATTAATTCGTATATGAGAACTAGTCAAGTCAGACCTTAGGCTACAATATATTATCCTAAGTTATAAGAAAATATTATATTTTAGCTTTATTATATTTTAACTTTCAGGACTGACCATTGAACTTGGCACCCATTTAGATCTCATTTTTTTTGTCGTTGAAGCCAACAACCAAGGCATATATCATAGTTTTGAGCTTGGCTCTCATTTTACATTAATGTTTTTGATGGGATAGCGTCTACACGTCGCAAGTTCGGTGCGATATTCAGGAGCCTATTCATGTAAACTTCGTAGTGCTGTTTATATATACGTTTATATAATTATGTAAGTATATGCATGAAAGAAATATTGTGTGCTTGGCATTAGAATAGGAAACCTTTATGCAGGGCTGATTATGTAGGGTCGGAAGGTACCCGCGGGCAGGGCGACCAAATGCCAGTGATTGATTACCTCTCGTGCGCTGAGATTGATGCGTTTCTTCCGAGCGCACCTGTCGCACGCACTCGCTTGTGAATACCAAACAGTAACATTGCCGCGGGCGCCGCACTCACTACATCTGCAGCCGCACAAATTTGTGCTTCTTAATGACAATGAAAAATATCAAAATATACTACTATAATGGCTGTGTTCAATAATGGTAAATTCTTAAAAAATCGCTCACAACTATGATAACCAATTTCTACTTTTATTTGTTTTGTCTAATCATTTTGTATCTCTACTTCGGAGTTGTAAGTAAACCAGTTTTTGGCCTGAAATCAACAAACAAAGATTTCATCAGAACTCAGCGTCGTAGCAATCGGGGTCGCTTCGTAGCCAGACGGTTACTACACTTATTCCATGTATTCAGATGTACTTTAATTAGTTCGCTTGTTTTAATCCGGTTATGCTTTGAACATATGAAATCGCATTTATAAATAAGCAATGAGACGTGGAAATTTTGTTCTTACAAGGTTTGTAAGAGATTGTCAAAGTCGTTAACGAAGCATATTTTTTACCGTTTCGGATCCAAACAGTTCTGAAGTCTTAATTTATTATTCACAATGTGAAATATTTACATACTTAATTATATATACACTTAAAACAAAACTGAACTCTTAACTAATAAAATATCCAAAAAAATAGCTTAAAAAAATTCATCTACATCGCTGTCGACTGGAAGTGTACCCAAAAGACTGGCTTTCCGCCATTTGAGTTTCTCAGCAGCCACAGCAGCAACGCCAGCACAGCACGACGAAGTAGGAAGATGAGATGGCGCAAGGGTATCGACACAAGTACCGTAACACACTTAAGGCCTACCCATCCTTCAAGGGAACAAAGACATGCCGTCCGGTCTCTTGCCGTCGTTCGTGCCAGGCCATTAGGTTCGAGTACAGCCGGAAGGCCGACGGCAACAAGAGCTAATCGGATGATGTTGTGGATATTTGCGTGCCGCGCCAAGCGATTTGCGCTACGGCTACATGACAGCCCGTGGTGTCCGGGGCTGCTGACAAGCTCGCCACAGTGGGAGCGATGCAGGGAACAACAAGCAGCGCCTAAGCGTAAGGAAGCACTTCTTAGGTTATTTAAAAACCTACACTTCTAACTGCTAGGGTAACTCAAGGATACCAGTGTAATCTTTTATGTTTCAAATTCTACTTATCTAAAATGTTACACACGTGTTGTTCTCCCTGCTCTGCTCCCAATCGTTTGCTGTGCACCGTATGTTCTACTTCCATACGTCCCTACTACCCGTCATTGCAGCATTCACTCCCTTCCTTCTTCCCCAGGTGTATAGGTAGTTAAATCAAAGTTATTTTTTTAAAGTCCAAATCAGTGTCAAATCAGGATAAAAAAAAAATGTTGGCAAAACCATATTGGTAGGTATTAATCATATTAGTTTAATAACCTTTCCTTGGCGTCGGGTAATAAAAGCAACATTAGCATTAGCCTCCGAAGTAATCTGTCGGACTTGTTGAGTTCAGCTCTGCTGTTGTGGGATATTTCGACATTATGATAATAGTCATCTGCGGAATGAGGCTAACAGTCGTGTACATGCAGGGTTATGGCGTCAGGAGGTTTTCTTATAAAAGAAACAATCCCACGTTACTTGTTATCTTTGTTGAATTGTAAAGTTTAATCTACGTCAAGATATCTCCCATATAACATTTTTATTTCGACTTCCTCGTCACTTAATGTAAAATTTTGGCTTATTCAAAAAACATGGAAATTTTAAAAATGTTACAGTTTTCGTGTTAGTATCATTAACTTCTCTTCCTGGAAAGAGACTTAACAGATTTTAAAGACCCCTTAAAGATATTTATCCTCATACACTCCAACCCTGGGAGAGACGGATTTAGCGACTCTCTTTCTTCTTCTCTTCTTTTCGTTTACCGGGAGCCAGTTTGCAATAAACAAGGGTCCGGAGATAATTCATAGACTAGACTATATTATCTAATTACACTGACTATCCAAAAACCTTCAAACTTTCTACAATTATCGGATTCTGACTTCCACAAGCGTGTCGTGCATAATCACCATGTGGTGTAGGGGTGAGTTGAATCTGACATAGTATTGGTAACAACGTGCGTCCTGGCGTGATTGTTACATGTCCTTGTACACTAAACTGTGAGGTCACCCCTGGCTAAGGCTAATGGGCTACGCATGGTTCTGATCCATAAACTATGTTATTGCAAAGTTTTACCAAGATGTATTTAGGCAATGTTTTAACATGAATTGATAACATATATGATAGCACCCTTCCACCTGTTTACATTTTTGTGTTGTTAATAAGATAAAGGAATGTTAATGAAGAGAAAAATAGTGTTCGTGATCGCGGCAATTCAATCGCTATGTCACAGTCGCAATTTCCTGTGTGACGATGACATACTCATAAGAAGCCGAGCCAGCCGGGACGTGGCGGCTTGCACTACTTGCTGGGGACAGACGGCCCGCTGTGAGCGTGGCCCGCGCTCACATGTCCGCACGCACTAGTCACTGCACTGGCACCGGCACTGGAGGAGCGCGCGTGTATCGCGGACGTCACGCGTCACTACCGGCAGCGTGCGGACGGACGGCGTGTGCTCGCGGCGGCGCGCGCGACACTACTGGAGGTGGGCGCGCGAAGACACTCGCCGCCCGCCACCAGCTCACTGTTATACACCGGGAGCTGTCTTACTTAATATCATAAAGTTGACACTCATACGAGTATAGGAATTGTTAAGCGAATAGCATGTTAATCCATCTACTTAAACATTTATCAACCAATTCCAAGTTCTACTTCTGACCTTCCGTTTTACGCCCGCGCGTTTGTCTTTCCGCATTATTAAAAAAACTGCAAACCTCTGTAACTGTGTACCTAAGTATAGCACCACTATGCCCGAACAACGAGTAAAAACAAGCATTTGTGAGTTATCATCAATATCATATACACATAACTGTGTTTTTAAAGTTAGTTTTTTGAGTATTAAAATAAAGTTGAGGGTACATATCAGACGCCTAACCAAATAAGGAATGCAATGTTTGTTATGGTTAGGAGTATTTTTAGAATCATTGTACCCCAGTCCAAGTGACACTGGGTATAATTTTTTAACTCGCTTTTATTGGCTTCACCTGTAACTGTATAATAAAATACTGGAAGTAACACATTTATTGAATTTGTTATAAACAATTGAAAAAAAGCGGTTTAATAGTTTTTTTTAAACTATATTTATTTAAGTTTCTGGTTCTATGGCGGCTGTAGTGCAATGCTTTGTCCTAATGAGAAAAAGGTTTGCTTGCGTATCATATAATAAAGACCGGGAAATACTATAATTTAGATGCGGGTAAGGTAGTACAAAAGAAGAGGTCTATATTTGGCAAAAAACAATAAGGACATATCAGATTAAAAAAATATTCCACAGGACGTTTTCCCTACTATAATGACAACGTAATTGTTTTGGATCATTTTATTTTTTAATATACTTTCAAGTAATTCACAAAAATATTATATATACTATGTGAGAGTAGTACATGAAATGTTTAGTTTGGAAGCAGCTCCCGGAGTAGAGCGGTACTCTATCGACTGTAACGCTGAAGCGGCGCGGGCTGAGCGGGCGCGGGGTGCGGGGTGAGGGCGGCGGCGCGCGGCGGGGCGCGTGACGTCACGCCGCGCGCACCACAAGCGATACAGCAGTGGCGGCGGGCGCAGCGGCCGGCTACTACCACATCCCTGACATTGCATGAACTAATTTTGTTCCTATCCACATTCACAGCACTAAGCAACGGTGACGATGCAGTGGCATACCTTCTTCGAACAGCCGCGCATCTAATGAATTTTTTTGTTATCAGTAGATACAACCAGCTCCTGTACTGCTCAGTTCTAGTTCTTCTAATTCGAGGCAAGTCAGCGCTGACCCAATACCGACACAGTACAAATTATAACTACTTATTTAACAGAGCTAACTTTAAGATTTTACCAAGTGCTGGCTTTTACCTTGGACAAAGAATTAGCATTGCCATACAATGTGGCAATGCCGCCAGCCTTTTGGGTACTTTTTAGAGATTTTATAAGTTAAGTTTAGTTTTGTTTATTTTGTAATAGTTAAGTTTGTAAATATTTAAGATATACATAATGTAAAAATATATTTTAAAACGTATTTTAGAACTTCAAGATTCCAGATTGAATATTTGATTTATTGATATAATGCGTCAGTTCATTTTGACCGCCACCAACTTTTATTTTAGAGACCTTAAATCTATCTTCAATTATTATTATTAGTTTTTTCTAATGGGCTCCTCCAACTGCAGGATGGACGTTTAACCACACTTATAGATTCTGGTTCAGGCTACATGTCAGCGTCATGTCGGTCGATTCCTGGTTCCGTTGTCTGCACTTAATACGCACTCAGTAACAAGGCTCGTCTTTATTTCGTTTGCTGTAAAGATAAGCTCTACAATAGTTGGTAATTCAAATGAATAGTACTAAAACTATGTATTATGTTACTACCTACTTAAGTAGCAACATAAACATGTTTAGCAGTCTACGCATGCGAGAGAGAAATAGTTACAATAAACCACTCAAGTAGATCGTTATAATAGCGACTGTAATGTCTTTGAAATCAATTCATAGAATGTGAGCAGGCGGACCGTGTCCTGTGTGTCACCTCATGCCTTAAACTCGCTGAATAAATTTGTCGACAGTGGATATATGTCTGTGTAGTTGAGCCAGTGCGACGTTCCTTGTTCCTATGAAATATTGTATTAGATTATATTACCTGAATTTGTTTGCACGTAAAACAATATGTTGTGTCGCAGCTCGCGGCGCCCGGCAGCCGCCGTGTGCGGGGAAATCTGAGCAGCGCGAGCACACGCATCAATCATCCTGCGCACGTTCACTGGAGCCCAACACTGCGACATACTCATCGTACTCGTCTACCAGGGGCTCTAACAGAACACATGACTACCTCTACCTTACGGCGACGACGCGCGCGGTGCTCCACGGACCGGACGCGTGTCCGCAACCGTTCGACACAACTATATTCGACATCACTACTTAATTTTTGTAAGACGGATGAGCAAGCTTCTTAGCTGGGAGCACTTCGAGTCGATGTTTCCAAATATTTTCATTTCGTTGTGATTGTTCAGTGCGAAGTAAGTGAAACCAATGTATATACGCAAACACGCTGCACTTTTGGTGTATGTGGAGGAGTGAGACGGGATGGGGAATTTCCCTTTCACCGCGGCCGGAATTTAATTAGTTGGAAGTGGTAATAGGGCGCCGCGAGCCGCGGAAGTTGTCTCAAGTACGCGGCCGCGAATCTCTGCTGTATATTAAACTCGGCGCACGTTGGTTAGCGCCGCGTCAGCATTTATTGAACATCAATGAAAACACTGTGGTGTGATGACACTGGCGACATTGTCAGACTAACAAGAAGGTACCCAAAATAAAACAATCACCTGCTACGACTTCTCAAACACTTGTCAATATATTAAAATAATGGAACAAGTGTTTTACTATTTTTCTAGGACATAAGTATGGACATTGTATGTACATGTCTCAATATAACAACAATTTGTTACCTATTTTGTTTTATTTTTAATACTATACGTAGTATGCCATAATATGTATATTGTATGTTTATATTTCTTACTTTGTTTTGGAAAGTAGAATTATATCTATTATATAAAAATAAGTCGGGTTTTCCTTCCTGACGCTATAACTCCAGAACGCACGAACCGATTTCCACGGTTTTGCATTCGTTGGAAAGGTCTCGGGCTTCGTGAGGTTTATAGCAAAGAAAAGGTAGGGTAGGTAGGGTAGGGTAGGTATGGTAGGGTAGGTGGGGTAGGGTAGGTAGGGTAGGGTAGGTAGGGTAGGGTAGGTAGGGTAGGGTAGGTGGGGTAGGGTGGGTAGGGTAGGGTAGCTAGGGTAGGGTAGGTAGGGTAGGGTAGGTAGGGTAGGGTAGGTAGGGTAGGGTAGGTAGGGTAGGGTAGGTAGGGTAGGGTAGGTAGGGTAGGGTAGGTAGGGCAGGGTAGGTAGGGTAGGTAGGGTAGGGTAGGTAGGGTAGGGTAGGTAGGGTAGGTAGGGTAGGTAGGGTAGGGTAGGTAGCGTAGGGTAGGTAGGGTAGGGTAGGTAGGGTAGGGTAGGTAGGGTAGGGTAGGTAGGGTAGGGTAGGTAGGGTAGGGTAGGTAGGGTAGGGTAGGTAGGGTAGGGTAGGTAGGGTAGGGTAGGTAGGGTAGGGTAGGTAGGGTAGGTAGGGTAGGGTAGGTAGGGTAGGGTAGGGTAGGGTAGGGTAGGGTAGGTAGGGTAGGGTAGGTAGGGTAGGTAGGGTAGGTAGGGTAGGTAGGGCAGGTAGGGTAGGGAGGTAGGGTTGGGTAGGTAAGGTAGGTAGGGTAGGGTAGGTAGGGTAGGTAGGGGAGGTATTTTAATTTATAGGGCAAAACAACGTTTGCCGGGACAGCTAGTTTATTATAAAATTTAATTATGTAGCCTTTTTTTTAAGGGACTGTGCAGTAAATCAGCGTTAAAGGATTTTTATTTTTTTATTTGTACCTATACATTCGTTTTATTTTTAGGTCGGAAGCAGATTTGTCATGCGCTATTAGTATTTATACCTAGTCCTTTGAAAGGCTTACTGACGTGGGGACACAGATCCAACACGCAGTGGCCTTGTTGAGAATTTTACTCTAAACTGGAATGGGCATCTACCAGGGTCCATCCACCTCAGCTCTATGGAAAAACAGATAAAAAACGGTCCAAAGTAGATACAAGGCTATTGTCAATTAAAATGGAAAATAAAAAATTAGGCTATGAGTAGGTGTAATATGTTAGTGGATTGGTTATTTGAACGAAATCGGGAAACTATGACACTTGCCTAACACGTTTAAATGAAATCAAATAGGCGGGTGGTGACTTGCCAGCTCACCAGATGGGCACCAACATAACCACCACGATAGGCAGCAGGAGGCAACACCGGTGCGAGCGGTGCCGCCCGGATTTCACTATCGCGGGTATGGTACCGGTAGCGGACCCGGAGAGGGTTTCCTCGTTATTATGCCATTAGACACTTCCACCCCCGAGCATATAGCTTTAACGACCTCTCTCTAGCCAGCTACAAAAAAGAGCTGGGAGCCCTCCTAAGGAGTAACTCCCTGGTCCGTTGTGTCGCTAATCACAAACAGCTCGCCACAAGCTGCCCTGCGGATGTATGCTCCTAAATAAACCTTCAGATACATTTTTATTTATATCTCAAAGTTCGAAAAGCAAGTAAATATTCATCATATATCAGGTATTGCGTTATTCTCATGATGAGGTAATGGCTTGCCCCGAGGAGCTTATTATTACTATTGTTATTGTTGTAAACGGAATGACAGCGTGCTGCTGGGGAGTTTGTTGCGTCGTTTCTTCTCCACAGCCAGAGCACTTAGGATTCGTTCACCTTTAGTGTGGGCGAATCGGGGTGCAGTCTGATATGTTGTCTTTCAAAAAGTGCTACTTAGTAGCCTAATTTGATATAAATGAATTTTGATTTTGATTTTATTGTCTTAGCCACTCTAATCGTAGAAATATTAATTTGTATGCACAAAGAATATCTGTAAAATATTTCTAAGACGAAATATGGAACTGTAGTAGAGCGGGCGCAGCGCCGCGTCACGCCGGCGCTCACTTCGAGCAAACACTTCAACGCTAATTGAAGTAGTTCCCCAATGCTGGCACACAGCACGCACCATGCAGCACGCAGCACGTAGCACGCTGCACGCAGCACACAGCACGCAGCACGCAAGCACCTAGCACGCAGCACGCAGCACGCAGTACGAGTCGCCGGCGGGTGCATTCAATTCAAGTTTTTGGCAATACTGACATCAAACGCTTGCTACGCGATCACCGGCATTAACAACTATTTTCATATGTTCAACTATTAGCAGAGTATACATACTTAAGTTTTTAGAAAATATTCAATATCAAGTCAAAATACTTATATTTTATTTAAAAGCTTAAATACTTAATAAGTTATAAGTTATTAGTAAATAATCATTCCTAATAAACGACGTAGCACTGCGACGGTAGTGCTACGTCGTAGTACGCAAACTGTTGTAGCGCGTCGTTTGTGGGCGCAACATTTAGTACTCTGATTCGGGGTAAAACACGGGCGCGGTTTGAAGATCGCCGGCGGAGCGCCGCCAACTTTGGAACTTACACATCGTTAAAACAAATAATTCTATTTTAGAAAGCAGTGCTCAGAATCATTTATTTTATTTATTTTTATTTTTTATTTACATCAAATTAATTTAATAGGTTTGAAGATATAGATTGTTAAATAAAGAGACTATTTCGAGTTCGATTAATAGACATTACGCGTCTACGCAAAATATAATTTTTAGGTTCAAATCAAGTTAAAGCATAAATATGTTATTAGCTGGCGTTGCCTTATTTTAACGATTTTTTTTATACTTGATACGACTGAACACATAGAGCAGATCTTTGCTAATGCGAGTAGTGCGACTCCAACACTGCGTGCTAAGTATGT
This sequence comes from Diachrysia chrysitis, assembly GCA_932294365.1. Taxonomy (NCBI): domain Eukaryota; kingdom Metazoa; phylum Arthropoda; class Insecta; order Lepidoptera; family Noctuidae; genus Diachrysia; species Diachrysia chrysitis. Next base: position 23,201 of record OW028657.1, read on the forward strand.
CTACTGTCAGTGCACGAGTTTTGCACTTTGTCGTAGCTATTAACTACAGCGCGTACATACCCTGAGCGCTGTCGGCCTGGAACTGGACATGGATGGAGCCCGCAGGGAACAGCGCGCGCTGGCTGGTGTTGCGCGCCGGGCCGCGGTACACGACGCTCTACGTCTCAGTCGTGTTGAATTATTCAAAAGTCACAGCTGCGCTATCATTTTGATTACATTTGTAAATGGCGCGGATGCGTGCCGACTGCCGACTGCTGAATATATCAAACGACGTACGTTTGATGCATGTTGCTCGCTTATCGTGATATTTGCGTCTCATCCTCGGATGATGTCCATACGTCACTTATTCCAATATAAGAGAGGAAATGCCGTTAGCACACGAAGGGAACAGGACTAACTTTATAACTTTATCAGCAAGTATATTACAGAATCAAAACAGTGTCGTCTTAGTATTTTATAGTCATTATAAGTTAACTACATATACTTTAAAAAAATCACCTATAAAATATCATTATCATCTTTGCCAGTCAAAAGACAAAAGGAGCTTTTTTTTATTTCATTTATTAACAAATAATGGCAAGTAATTTTAAAAACTTTAGTCCACAAAACTGTATTAAACCGTTTGTCTGTGGACTCTTTATATTATTAAATAAAGTTTACAAATATAATTTGGATATTATTATAATTATACGTTACGCATTAACGCATGCGGAGCGAATATCTGTAATTAAATACAAATAGTAGAAAGAAAACTTAAACCTCAGGCAGGACTCGAACCTGCGACTACTGGCTTGACGCGCCAGTCGCTTTATCGACTAAGCTACTGAGGTCACTGCCTGGAAGTTTTACATTTTGCCTTCTACTTATTACGTCTTTGGGGCGACAGCGACATCTAGTGAGCCAATCTTGCATTGGTCTCACCGAGTCAGATTAACAATGTGTTAATTCAGAATTCCGGGAGATGCAGCCCAATACTTATTGTTGATTACAACCAGAATTACAACCAATGCAAATGATAATTTATATACTTATACGTATTATATTTGTACACTATCCGACAAGTACATCTTTAGTAGTCTTTTAATTTTTCTCTTACTTTTTATCTTGTTTTTTTTGCCCTTCTGATGTCTACAGGCAAACTATTTAGTACATACGGTAAACTCTTTTTCGTAAATCGAGGCGCAAAAGTATTTGCAGTCTCTCTAACATGGCAGCAGTTGAATGGACAAACAATTATAAATATTTGAGATGGACCTACAGTGGCTACTGTCTTTCAAAACAAAACTCAATTCCCTGTAAATCATACAAATGATTCTAATGCCAGCAGCGTAGTGTATCGTCGCCAGCAATCAATTGTTCGATCGGAGACTCGAGCGCTCGACGCCTAAATATATACACGTACATAGTGAAGAACACAACGCGGGTCAGAACAATGACGGCGCCTACGAAACGTGACTTAGTACCGATTCAACTTACAACTTGACTCATTATACTGGAGACTTTTTGGTGAAAGCTTGATCAATTTCTCGATGTCTTTTTAAATTTGTTCAATCTAAAAGTTAATATGGACGCATAATACTAAGTTTGCAGTAGTTAGTTGAAAGCCAGCAATCCCAGCCGAGACGCAATTATCTTTTCTCAGGCTATACTTTAATCGGTGTGGCTATCGTCTTCATGTCCGACTACGCTGACCCTGGTGTCCGACAGCTACAGGTAGAGAATGACCTGAGTGTTCGTTTTGCAGTAGTAATCAAATGACACTACCCCACCGGCATTAGCAGTCCGAGCACTGGCGAGTATCGGTGGCGGCGGTAACGAGCAGAGCGGCCATAAATACGTCACGCGCTGACACCTACATATATCAGCAGCTTACACCAAACGACAACGACCTGTGTATGATGTATTGTGCTCGGTGACACTTATTAGCGCTCCGAGCGCCCTCGCATGCGGCGGGCGGCGGTGGGAGGTGGACGCTCAGTTACCTACATACAGTAATACTTTCGTCGCTAAGATATAGGTTCTCAATATTGTTCCGTAGCACTGACAGAGCGGACAGCTCGAGGCTCGTACTGAGGCTACACAGCTAAGCAAATATTTATATCAATGTAAAAATACGTGACATAAGTGGTGAGTGGCGACAAACGGCAGATCGGTCCCTTTAATTAGCTAATGACACCTTACACCTGGAGAAACGTGAGACCCCACCACAAATACATCTAAATGTATATAACTTACAATACGTGTGCTCAATAAATCCAGTGCATACTAACAACAATAAATGAAGCATTGGGTACGAGTCAAGTGAAATGTATGTTTTGTTAATATCGAAGTGCGTTAAGTACTTGAAACAGTCGCCGCCTCGCAGATCACAAGATTGTTGTCTGGCGCGGACAAACTTGTGATTAGGTTCTGCCATCTGCCACAGTTGGGAGGGGGAGCTTTAGGGGAACGTACTCGTGATGTCATGACACGTCACATCGTTAGTTTCGCGGCGTTTCCTCAAACTATTAGTTCTTCGCTCAGCTATGCTGATTATTAAAACTGTTTCCCCTCCACCTTTCATAGGACCAAAATGCACCCCCCCCCCCTCCACAAAAATAATTTCTGACATCGAGTTGAATTGGAGTTTCGTTGCAGACGAGTTGCGCCGGATTAATGTACAGAGTTATTGAGATTTTAGATATGCTTATTACAGCGCAATTAAGCACAACTTACAAGTCTTAGTGGAATCTATTCATATTTTATAAGGTTCTGCTTACAATATTTATATACATATATATATATTCTATATTAAAGTATGAGTAAAGATTCTATTTAAATGTAATAATATTGAACAGGTTCCCGGAAACCGTACGTTTATTAGAATGCTGACAATAGTTCGCGTCGGTACTGAATGATATATTCAGCTCGTAAAGGATCGCGATTAAGCCGACATTAGAGGAACATATTCGCTGCTCAATATATGTAACAGTTGCTGCCATTACGGGAGCGCTTGCGAGGCCTCGCCGCGCCATTTACATTCAAAGTGACGCGACTTGAGCGTTGCCGGCATTAGCGGTATCTGCAGTAACGCCTTACTCAAGTGTTTTATACATCGGTTATATTATTACTTATCTATTGAAATAGACTATGAAGCTCGTAGTCACTAGACTCTCATATTTAAAATACTACACAAACCTTTATAGGTATCATACACTCCTTTTAGAAAAGGTATGACAAAACTACACCGAAAGAAAAGCATGTTGCTACAGAGGCCGACTTACTCAATGTTCGTGAACTTTTTAAGCGAGAGTAAATTTGAATACTTCAGAAGAAGGAAAAATCGTATGGACATTGTACGTGAGCTGCGAATACATCGACATTGTAGGTGGAATGGAGCCACGAGTCTCGCGGCCGTCGGAGCCCTCCGCGGGGTGGGGCGGGGGCGGGGGCGAGGCCTTGACCCGCGCCCGGCGCTGAACCTTGTCATTACCGCGCACTTTCCACTTTTCCTCTGTTTGACTTAATGTAATCAAAACACGTAACTACGTAGGAAGAGGTAAATGAGAATGTATCCCGCCTAATGAGATAAGTTCCGGCGATGGGACATCAAACATGTATATTACTTTGACAAGAGGAAGTAATATACGTAACTATTGTTTGGTGCCTTCTTAATATGCCGTCTTAAAACCTATTTATACCGATTAATCTTTATACTTTTCCTCTCTGTATCACGTTTTACGCCTACTGCAGATTGCCATGTCTACGACCGTAGCAGCTTCGTAGCCGGGCAAACTTGGCACTTGCTTCACGAAAGGGTATTATTATTTCATAGCAGGTAATAGAACTAAATTTACAGTCAATGCTTTAAGTGCTATTTAACAGTGATGTTTATTTTCTAATAAAATTAATAACATTAAGAACATTAGAATAGTTTAATGTTAAAAACAGTTTAAACACGCAGGTGATGCGTAACATGAGGCGCCGCGGGGTACAGCGGATTTGACACAAAAAGTTATATTATATTGTGCTTGTCCCACAAACGATCTTGCGTGAATTATTTTGCTATGCCCTTACTGGGTTTAATGTTGTACTTATTTTAATTTTATAACAACATAACACACATGAACGCAATAAAGAATTTGAATATAATTAGATAAACGTCGCAACCCGGCGAGCAGAAGCGGCTCGAACCCAGTCAGCCCCGAGCACGTCTTTCCAAGTCTAACGTAAGTTGCGGGAACTTATGTCTCACGCAAGCTTGAGATCGAGGCGACAGTGAACGCAGCTCCAATCAAAATATAGTCACAGTCTACAGATCATAGTGGCTTAAAGTAACTACTAACAATACAAATAATACAATTAGCAATTTTCTACTGAAATAGAACGTACATACATATGTGGCTTCCTGGATCGTAGGTCGGCCCTACAATAGACAAGATTTCAAGTAGAATGATATGAAGGATCCTTTTGTTTTATGATATTTTTCTTATACATATACATATAACCATAGCACGGGTATCAAAGTATACTCGAACTAGTTTTGCATGAGCTACGGAGGGCCCAGTAGTTAGAGGGCTCGTTTTGTTTGGGTCTGCCGCCATGTTGCCATCTGCTTGGCACACCGCCGCGCGGCCTGTTACTTACTTAGTTTTATAATGCCCTTTTAGGCAGTGCCACTAACATGTCTCGCTTCATTGTACATGTGCCGACTGCCCGGCTAATAAACATTAGGATCTGCTGAGGCAGGGCTTGTTGTAATAATAATTTATTTTAGCATTGCTTATTTTAAATTACATTCAAACACAAGTTGCATATATTTTTGTAAACCATTTATTTTGATAACTTAGTTGATAGGTTTGGTTAAAAAGAAAATCAACAACTAACAGTTTATTTTTTATAACATACCTAAGTATCTAAGGACAATAGGGTTTTTAAGACAAATCTAACAATACCTTAACAATCGAAATCGATCCAGCCTTTTGGAATGTAAAAAAGAAATTGACAGATAGAAATATAGAACCACAAAATACGCGCAAAAAACATAACCCTTCTTGGGCAATCGGGATAATGTCCGAATATGCATAATCCAGTCACGTACCAGCACAATTTTCATCACACTGTCAGCCGAGTCGATTGTAAGGCGAGAACTACAAGCTATACGCCACCTATGTCACGGTCGTAACCCCGGAATATATGAATGAGCGGTAACATTGGTGCGTTTACGTTCGTTTTTATTGGCTTATACGACGACGAATACTTGTTTCTTTGTATTTGCTCGCCGGCAGACTACGGACAAAAATGTAGGTATTAGAAAATTCCTAAACGTCAGCTCTCCCCCACACCGGAGGCGGCGGCGGCGGCGCGCCTCATAGTATTCACCCAACATACTGCTGAATATCCCAATAAAGAGAAGACAGGTTGTAGCAAAATAAAAGATAAAAAAAAAATATACCTACAGGTCGCATTGGATAAAACTGTGTCATGAAAATAAAAATAAGATCTTTTGTAATTATTATACCTTTTACTACAAGAATATCAAAAAATCTTTGTTTACAGCAGCTTTCGTGGGTATAAATTGAACAAGCAAGTGGAAATCAATTTATATTGAGAGTGGCGCTCGCTACAGAGGCCGCAAGTTAGCAGCGCCGCCGCCGCGCGGGACGCGGGAGCGTGTCCGCCCTGCGCCGCGCGGAGCACCGAACAAAGCTCTCACAATGTCTACATTTGCATTTCCGGTAACTCGGTAACATTTCAAAAAGTTATTTTTTCATGAGAGTAGAGTAATTAATTATAGAAGCAAAGCTTAACTTAATTTGATTAGGATTAACTTAACTTAATTTGACATTTATTGCTTGGAGTTTTAGCTTATACCTTCCTCGCTTAGATATAAGTTTTTTATCTTACATTAAACATCTTCACAAAAGATACGCTGCTATAACTGTAGGACTCAGTTCAGCTTAGGATATACAGATATCAGCTCTTTCCAATTTTATATTGTACACAAGATTTATTTATTTATTTATTTATTTGCATTCCACAATGTGAACCTTAGGTGGTAACTTAAAACTATGAGATCATCGTGGACCCTGTCGGGCACGCAAAAATTAAAAATTGAGAGAAAGAGGGCTTATAATTATACATTTACCTAATTCTAATATCAACAACCTAGTATAATTCTAATATCAACCTAGTTAGTTATTTAAAAACAATAAATGAATTATAAAAAAATGTGTATACGTCACAGTACACATTATATATATTTAAAACATATATTTCTCTTAGATCTATTAAATTATCTGGGTTATATATGACATTATTTATTTATTGTATTATATTATATAGTTAAGTAGTGTGTATATATTATATTTATGAAGCAAGTAACTACTTTGATTTATATTTTTTACTATTTAAATATGTATTAAATTTGTTATTTTACCTATCATTTGTTGTATTATTTTATATTTAGTAAGTATACGTATTTAACATAATACGCATTTTTCAGCTTATGTTTATTTATTGTTAGTGATTTTATCTTTTATGTATTCGTCTATTGTATAATAGCATTTATTTATTAAGAGATGTTTTAATTTGTTCACGAATATATTGTATTTATCTTCTTGTTTTATGTATTCTGGTAATTTATTAAATATTTTTATTGACATAACATAAGGGCTATCTGAGTGTAATTTAATTCGGGAAGTTGGCAAATTTAGTCTATCCTTATGGCGTAGAGAATATTGGTCTTGAATGTCTTTTCGTTTTTTATAATAATTAGGGTATTTTCTAACGAATTTACATATCTCTAAAATGTATAAACTGCTTAGTGTAAGGATTTTGTGTTTCTGGAAGTAAGGTTTACTACTGTCTCTTTGATCTATGTTTGCTATTATCCGTATTAGCTTTTTCTGTAGAACAAATAGGGAGGGGGCATCTGAACTATTTCCCCACAAAATTATTCCATAGGAGAGCCATGCGTGGGCATACGCATAGTAAGTTACTAAGATACGCATAGTAAGTTAGTAAGTTACTAAGATATGTTACATTCATAGTTACCGACGTTTAAAATCTGTTCGCGCTGGTAAAAGTCAAAATGTTGTCAGGTTGCACTAATGAACAGTACTAAAGATATGGTAAGCACTAAAGTTAAAGAGATAGCTATAATTGAATACTTCCTAGTGAGGAGGTTTTCGAGTCCGCTAAATGCGAGCGCTGATAACAAATCGGCGTCTTTTTTGCCACTTTTCACTATTTTGATAGGACTGATTGATTTATGGCTTTTGTTTAAATTTATTTTGCCAGCTTTTTGATTCCATTAACATCGTTCTCACGGGTTAAGATATATACTATGAACATACCTATATACTATGTAAATACGGAAGAAAACTAATAAGATTTTGACTAACTTTTTAGTGTTCAATTGAGCTGAAATTTCACCTACTTGTTAATTGGACGACGGTGCAATATGATGTGCACAGAGGCGATAAGTGGTCGCGCTCTCCACACTCGGAGCGCGCGGCGCGCGGGTCGCGGGGGCGCGACCGAGTTTTATTATTATTTATGATAAGGTGCGTTGCAACTGTTCCCGGGAGAACTTCGTTAAGTCTCGCGTCACCTGTTGAGTTGACGCGAACTATATGTCATTCGGTAAATATAATTATATTTACGTGACACTTGGATATGTGTTCTCTTTAACACGTTTCCTTTCCGTTTTAAATACAATTACGAAAATAAAGTTGATACATGTTTTTAAAGTTGATTTTTTAATATGTAGGAAAGATTTTTTTAATATATAACACTACATTAGTGTTGGCTCCGGGTGAGCTATGATCTATTGATCGCGCGCCTCAGGTCCGCGGCACTCTCTTTGTTACACATTGTCTAAGAATTTCAATATGACTTGCCCGCTAGTGGCATGCTTCGTGAAGTACATTTCTTTGCACACAAGTTATGTAAAATCAATCTGTAAACAAATTAAAACGGAAATTCTAATCCAGTGACTAATTGGAGAAGGTTTATGTGGAGTATGTAGGCTTTATAAAACAATGTTAATAATATTAACCATAATAACCCCAGTTCGGCGGTGCGCGCGCTCTACTTGATGCCGACGCCTGCTCGCTGTGACGTCACTAATGATATAGACAAACATATTCGAGCGCTTCAAGCAGGCAATGTAATGGTTTTCGCTTTAGCACCATTATCATAATTAGCATATTCAGGCAAACACAGCGGCGAACAGGCAGCGCCGGGGACGTTATGCTCGTCAGTACCACAAACTGAATCAATGAAATCTGAGCAATTCAAGGTGACGATAGCTTTCACTCTTGTCTGGACATATGAGTGATGAACAGCAACACGATCGTATCAATATGTCCAGAGTAAGCTTTATTTATTTCGTTGTGAATAAGAATAATATGTCACTTTTCAAATGTTTTTTGTAAGTTTAGCAATACTTTTACAACCGTAAGTTGTACCGCTGTTCCTACTGGATAAAGCATAACAATAAAATATGTATCTTCAAACATTTCGATATAGGTCGTGTCAACAATATTTAATATGAATTACGTTTTGGAAGCAAGCCTTTACAATACCTACTTGTGTGCATATACTTCTTTTTACATATTTCTTTCTTTAGTTTATTTTAAATTAATGATACACTGTTATCTTTACATATCGTCTGCCAAACTGCAAAGCCGTTTGTCGGCAGGCGTTCGTGAATACTTTTAACATTTAAAATCTATCTATCTATACATATAACCTCTTATCTGAAAAAGAGTGTGCATATAAATGTCAAAAACGATGTATTAGAGCAATTTGTAACTTAAAAGTAACGGATTCCTGCAGAACATATTTCAAAAATTTAAAAATTATGACTTTGCCTTAATTGTATATTTGTGAACTAACAATATTTATAGCCACAAATCCTACTCTATTTGAGAAGAGAGGACCAAGCAAACGGGATCCCACTAGACTAACAATACAAATAAATAAAACTACATTTATGAACCAAAGTATTCTGGTTATGGCTAGTAGAGTCTATAACAAGTTACCAAATAATATTAAAACAATAGTTGAACTGCATCTTCTAAAAAACAAACTACAATCTTTTTTATTAAAAAAGTCATATTATTCTATAAATGAATTCTAAAATGATAAATTATAATATTTTACAAGTATTTAGTACACATGTCTTTCTAGCTGTAAGTAGTATATTTTATCCCACCAAAAACATTTTCATGTAAAATGTTGCCAAGACGAGCCCATATGACTCGCACTGTCAAAAAGTTATCAGATCTCATGTAGAGCCAAGCTTCTAACACTACACGACCTAACTCTACAAGGCCTAACTTCACAAACTCTACACCTTAGTCAAAATATGTGGCTTGGCCATTTCGCTACATTCACATCGGCGTAAGGTGAAAAATTAATTCACTGTTCATTACTTTTGTGTTATACAATAGTTCTTGTAGTAACGAACGTGCGCTTCGCTTGGCTCGTCTTGGCGGGGGCACTACCGTGCCCCCAGATGTCATTTCATATATTTAAATTAGATTAATGGTCAATGATGTAATAAATGTATAAAGGAAAATAATGAGTTAATTTAAAAAATTCTAATTTTTGTCCATTAACCACACCGAATACAGGTCCAGCGCCAGTATCGTCAGAGAGCCGGTAGCTTGTTCCTGTAGGGCGAGCGGCGCGATCTCCTCAGAGCAGCTCGGTGACGAGCGCCGCAACATGTGAATATTAACAAGTCCGTGTTCCCACAAGTGATGGGCGGCCACATGTGAGTGGCGGCCGGAGACCGCTCCCGATTATTCACTTCCAGATGAGTCCAGACCGAGCCGACAACATTACAAAACGGTTTAACGCCGACTACATACATATATATTTCTGAGATGTTCCACTTTTATACAATAAGCCACGTTATGGTGTCAACGGCGACAAACACCGACCGCCGTATTTTCCACTCATTGCTAAGTCGGTGTAAATTTTATTTAACGTGGAAGTTACCGCGGCCCCGCCACGTGCGCGCCCCGCCTCACTACCGAAGCATTATTTACGAACATTACCGCCATAATTAAACTCTAATGATTGATTGGTACTCCTCTATTATTTACTGCCAAATTTCACAAATTTTAAACCAAATCTCCAAAAGAATAATTAAAATGAACAGCTTCTAAGAATACGTTCGAGAGTAGGTGCTTCATTATAAATTGATATAAGTAATTTCCTTCTCACATTCTTGAGATAGGCTGCGACGGTAAGGTAGTGAAGAGTTCGGCTTATACAATCGTATCTAACCGTATGTGCTGTCATTAAAAAAAATACGCGCGAGATGAGATGTAGCAGGTTCGTAGCATCCACATCCGGTGTAGCTGGGTGCTACGAACCTCGTAGCATCTCGACGTACACGGAGAGAGATGTGGGTACGTGTATGTTACAGCGAGTCGCGCCGCGGCACGTCACGCGTCGCGGTCTGACGTTCAGTGGAAATATCACGACACAAGATTGATTTCACATCGGATTTGTAGCGAAAATAAATTGCCTGCCGACCTTGTGTAGGTTGTATGTATATGAATGCCGTCGCTAAATTATAATACAACAAACAATTAATTTAAACCAACAGAAAAAAGATTGAATTAAACGTTAGGTATCTATGATCCCAACTAATAAATATGATATAATGCAATTTTAAAATGATCCTAGTACGGTGGTGACACTGATACAGTACAATCATTTTCTACTTAAGTCCTACAAAAGATTACTTTATTAGTCCTCGTTAGCTTTTCCTGTTAGGGATTTGATTAGGACTACATATTTAGTGTATAGGTATTTTTTTTTTTATTTTATTATATTGAATGACGCATTTTGCATTGCACAACAACGAAACAATCAATCTTAAATTTTGTTTTTTTTTTGTGTTGTTTTCGCCTATTATATCAATACTAAAACATGTACGTCACATTTTCTACAAGAGTTATCTACGTAGTTTCTTGCTGGTTCTCATCCATAGGATTACATTTTGGAACCGCGCGCCTAAAGTCTTTACGTTTCGAAAGTGCTGGAGTGAAATTGACTTGAACTGAATTCTTTTTGATTTTCGATATTTTTTGTTACAAAAAACTTTTTGCACTACGTTGAATAACCTGATTTTTACTTTTCATTATATCTGCAGGCGCGTAGAATTCCACTAAAATTAACAAGATTTGTATGCAATTGGTATTATATCAATTTCATCTGCTTATCAATATCATGAAATCGACGAAAGTTAATAAATTGTTCAATAAATTACAGATAAAGCGGTGCGGAAGTGTGAAAATAATTCGATAATAAGTCATGAACCGCTTCCCTATCTCACCCCTCCCCTCCCCCCTGCCAGGCAGAGCGGGAGGAGGGAGCAGCGGCCTGCAGGTGGACGAAAGGAGTTATTTTACTCATGGATGGTAGAATAGGCAGGCACCTTGGTAAAAGTTAGAAGCGTTATAGTAATGTGGCGCAGGTAGAGCGCCGCAGCCCCAGCCCCAACATGAACTGTTGTGGCTGTGGCTGCTACAGCGCGGTGCGGCGCGGTGCGATGCGGCGCGGTGCGGTGCGGCGCGGTGCGGTGCGGCGCGGCGGCCGGCGGCGCCTTATTTCCCGAGGGCGGCCCGACGCCGACGCGCACGCTTACAATGTTATATCAAACCAGATTAGCGCGGTAATACGTAACCGGGACATACTTTATGGCTCGGTTACACAACGGAACGCCAAAACACATACAGTATTGGGATTTCAACACGTCCGCTGTTGTGTGATGGATGTACAGACAATACACGGTCAGAGTTATTAAATGTCAATGTAATTAAGTAGTGCCTTTTTTTTAAGTTATAGCTATGTGACGCCGGCCAGTCGGTTCAACAGAAAATCCGACAACAACACAATATTACAGTCCTGCCTCTATCATTGTCTTCTCGTTATACTGACAATTAACTAAGTTCATGGCTAATCTTATCAGCTTAATCAGGCTTATCAGCTATGTAGCGGCGGATTACAAGTCGCGAGATAACAAACGTAACGCCTTCAAGGTGCCGCGGCACGTGCAGACCAGGTAATGTTGCCGCGGAACTCAAGGCATAGAATACTTACTCTCTGGTCTATGGAACCAGCCAAATTAGTTTTCTGGTTTGACTATTCGGTCGGTAAGACGTACTTGTATAAATAATAAAATGTGAGCGCTATAAGAAGCGTTCTACGTTTATATAATGAAAGATGTAGGTAGGTTATACATCGGTACGTAAGGTACTTATTGTGAATCGCAGTTGTTCAGCTTGACGTGATACGGCAAAGAAAGAGAAGAAATAATGACGCGGCAGCAGTAAACGTATCTTTTTTTTTTTGTGTCACTACTTTTACACAACCTCGCCCACCGGCCATCTTAGCTTAAAAAATAATAATCTAGATTCTATACATACTGTACCGTCAACGAAATGATCGCGTCAATCTCATAAATCGGGGTCCGCGTGAAAGTGCTCGGCTTGGCTCATGCCCGGACAGGCGCCAGTAATAGCCTTATAGGAACGGAATGCACAATGAAGACATAGCCATAGGGTAGCAGAAGCCGGCGCCGGGGCCGCACAACTCTCCGCGTCCGGCCCGCGCACGACATGCGGCATAACCAGCACAAACTTTTTAAATATCATCTACTTTCAATTTTTTTTCCTTAGATATACTTAATTACAGTAGTGTTGTCTTTCTCATTATTGACATATTAGGTACTTAATAGCACGTAACCTTGTTCTCTCGTATGTAGAGCACACGGAGCACCGAAAGCCTCTCTGGTAGCGGTTTGTGGCTGTAGAACAGCGCTGCGTGGAGGCTTCTTCTATAGATTGTTACCACTCGAGTTCGTCAGTGCAGCTGCTGCTCGTTTACAATAAAAAAAAGGAAGGGACCAACAAAGCTGCTCCACGGGCGCTAAGAACATGAAAAGTTTGTTTGATAAATATAAGTGTTTTCCGCTCGGCAGGCAAGGATGTCCAGCAGTCATCTCTAACCACTTCGGGAACAGTGTTCCGCAGCGCTGCCAGCGCTGGATGCTGATACTCGCACAGTGCCGGGTACCGGCACACTTGAGAGGAGCCATCGATCATCGACGTTGAAACGGTTCCGTAGTGCGGCGAGCGCGCGTGTGTTGGTCTAAGTGTGTATAGTGACTTCATTCATGATAATTCAAAACTGAAAACTTTTTTGTCTAAACGTTTTAAAACTTTTACTTAATGTACTGACAAATGTTATGTCTTGACTTCTATTATTATAAAGCTAATTGAACTCATAATAGCGGAATAATGTTTTCTGCGGTTTACGCGAAATTTCTCATTGCAATAAAACTTTTAATGACATCTGTATACATATATAACAATGAATGTTTGAATGTTTATCTTCGATGCGTGCCTAAACTAATGATCAAATTGTGATGAAACATTGATAGGGTCTTACAAAAAATGCAACTAAACACTTTATTACTTAACCTGACATTGCAACGCGCCGGGTGCAGCTAGTTTGAAATAAATTGATTACACATAATTGTAAAATGGAATCGACTAAAATTTATATTATCTATGGAAGACAAAATAACTTTTAAAATCGATTCCCAGCTGTCGGAGACAACGCGTAACAAACATACAAAACATACTGTTAAATTGAGCACTTCTTCCTTTCCACAAGCGTACAGGTTTCGAAACGCCGATAACGTAAAGGACAATGCCTGGAGTGTTTTATAAATTGTATTTTCATTTTTCTTGACTAGAATTTACCTAAACACGTTTTGGTTTTCAGTCAGAAACCCATCAGTCTGTAAAGCTCAAGTGTTAACAAACAAAGCAAAGATTATAAATTAAAAGGGTTTCAAATTGTAAGCACAATCAAATTTTCATGAAATTCGTTACGCTTTATAATCGGATAGGATTTGTGTTTATTTTCAGACAATTTCAATTAATCGTGAGTCCGCTCGGTGCGGTCTAACCCTCCGCCATCCTCCCCATCCCCCCTCCACATGTTGCAGACTTGTTATACATGTTGTGTGGTCCTCCGAGGCTGCACGGTAGGTGCACGCGACCAGCTCGGCACCTACCACCGTGTGTTCTCAACTCTCACTTGTAATCTAACGTTAACACCGTCGTAGAGAAAAAGTTAACTAACTTTGTAACAATTCAAATAAAATTCCGCAATCAGTTGGCGGCGCGCGGCGCCCTCGTCCACTTGAGCATTAATGAAGTAACCGCGGCGCGCGGCCCTCGGCGCACTTGTAGGGCTCGCCCGCGCGCTATGCAACTTAGTGTACGCTGGTCGCGCCGCAACTATTTTTTACCATCAGACTTATATACAATTATTGTTGCAATATCTAGTGAGCGCTTCTAGCGGCGGCGGTTGGCTGCAGGCGATCTACTCCGCTTTATTTGTTAGGTATAGTTGACAAATGGCCCGCCAAACTCCCGCCGCCGCAGCACGGGTCGGACCAAGAAAAACAAGCCGAAAGAAACGCATGTGATTGATTTGTTTGGTCCTCAATATGTGACAGTAATTACTCCGGTATACAGTAGGCCGCCACGAATCTTGCATAAAGCACAGCACACCTTGACTATATCCTATTCGTTTAAAACAAAACGGTACTTACGCATATTCTCGGGATCGCCCGACTAGTTTCGCGGTCGGTGTGGGCCTCCATCATTGAAAACCTTATGTTATAATAGTTATTGCTCACGTATTGCTTACCTGGAGCTTTAGAAAGTCTCTTTACATTGTACACAATGTTAACAATAAAATACCGGATTTATATTTAATGAGGAACCATTAAAATTCATCGAGTAATGCTAAATGAATAGCCGTGGCTCATGGCGTAGCGACTGCCCGGATAACGCTTACACGCCAGGATTATCGGCAGTTAATGATACGTAACTTTAGTTAAGCGCTAAGTTTATAATTGTGGATAAAATACGTAATTACTTATTACTATATATATATAATTATGTACGTAAAATAACATTATGTATTAGCTTAGCATCGTAGTTTTGTTCATTGATATTTGATTCACAAATACAGTGGCGAACCGCTCGGGAGCGCGCAGTCGATGTTTGGCTCACAAGTCTCTGAGATAACGCCTTAGGTAATGTCTTTTCCAGTTTCATAAAGCATTAGACAAGACATGTAGAGTACTATTGGCGCTTCCCGTGGGGCTATAACAACAAATCATCCGCTCATGCACGAGTTCTATACATCGAACTGTGAGGAGGCAATCTAAGCTCCTGTTCAATACTAATACAAACAGACATCACTAAATCCTCACCTACAGTACCTACCAAAAGTAAAAGTCTTCGGATTCGAAAAAGAATTCAGATCAAAACCGATACGTTAATAGATTACCATTTATCATCAGCCACCGCCGAGTGTCGCTGCCAACATTAACAACCGGCAAATGAAACGCTCGGCTTGAAGCCACTATACACGGACGGCCGCGCAATAAACATTAATAAAACGTTTTTAACCGCACACCACGCGCTATTGAAATCGAGCGTTAATCGATTCATTAGTTATAACTTGTATAACACGCTTCCGAGCGAGCGCGATGTGTCGATATGGCGATTTATCGATACATGATAAAATAAGATACGGTGAGATTTGCAACTCTAATAGTTTTAAAAGGTGTCGAGTGGTCTGTATTTATCGTGGCGTTAACCACTAGCACCGCCGCACTCCCCTACACATTTCAGTGCGCTCACCGATCGAGATCAGCAGGTAAGAGCCCATAACTTAACGCCAATTAACTAATC
This sequence comes from Diachrysia chrysitis, assembly GCA_932294365.1. Lineage (NCBI taxonomy): Eukaryota > Metazoa > Arthropoda > Insecta > Lepidoptera > Noctuidae > Diachrysia > Diachrysia chrysitis. The sequence continues at coordinate 38,989 of OW028657.1, forward strand.
TCCGTATTTACCGGATATCTCTTGCTGAAGTAAGTCTAGCTGCGTTACGTTTCCTATACAAAAGCAAATATTATCGAGAACAAGAGTAACAAAACCAGTAATGTGAGGCAGCCCGCGTCCCGCACATAAAGTACGAGTGTGTCGCCTGTGGCAATCGCGGAGACGTGCTGAATAATATATCTTGAACCTCGGCAATTGGTTTCAGCAATAATTATGTAGATGTTTTTGTTGTGTTATTCAGTTCATTCGGGGCCACCGGGAGCGCTGCTGGTAATTGAATAGCCGCCTTATATCTCAATAGAGGAGCGCCTCCGCCGCCCGCCGCGAACCGCCCGCCGCCAGATCATCCGTTAATTTCCTATCGTTAAGATAAAATATGACTTGTTACTTTTTACCTAAGGGGTGTGGCGGCGGCAGCCTTTTCTCGAGTCGTTCGCGACTTTATATATCGGTATACACACATAGATGAGTCATTGGCGCCGGTTGAAAGGCTACTGTCTGTTCATTTTAATAAGATGCATACCAAATAAGATTTGAAGACATAACATGAACAAAAACAAAGTTAAACATCTCGTGTCATCATTAGTACCCTTGTTCTGGATAAGGAAGACATTGGTATCAGTTTAGTCACACAACACATTTCCCGAGAGACTCGCCGCGCGAGTGCGGTTACGCCAAACTGAACAGATGGTGTTATAACCAGGAGCTCGGAATCATTGTAGACTACTGCAGACACAACCACATCATTGCGTTACATATATTCGTAAGCCGTATCTCACACACAATTTATCATTCTCATAAAATTGTCAGATATAGTATGTCAGTGGCGTGCACGGTGCATACCATATAGGCAATTAGGCAGTGCCTACCTCCTAAGAGCCAACTAACTATCCTTAATTATTACGATATAAATATAATAAATCAGTCAACACCCATCATACTCATTAATTAAATTACAAATAATAAAACTTATAACCAAACATTTCATTACCAAACAAATAAAAAATTACGTCACATTCAACTTCATAATATTATGTCGCGAAGTAGGCACTCGCGTCAGTGCCTACTTTACACTCACACACTCAAACCATTTTGGCGTATTCATATACGCACGCACACTTCATAATAAGCTACTTTTATCTCTAATTTATAATACGGTGAAAGCAAAAAATATCTGTTTGACATGCACAGCGTCCTGACATTTGACCTTAGCAATTTCTCAAACCAATGGTAGGCATGCCTACTTTTAATATACCTAACTAATATTATAAAATACTAATAACTTGTAAATTAAATATAGTTTTATTTTAAAGTTAACAACTACGTAATTAATGGATACAGGAAAACAAAATGATTTTTGTTTTCCTGTATCCGTTGCAACTTGCTTGTCTTTTCGATATTTTTAATCTGTTATAGTTTTTCTCGAATGGCGTGACCGTTTATTGCATTATTTTCGTAATTATTTGATTTGTGAGTTATTGTGGTTTTGTGAAGTTACTGTAGTGTTATAAACAGAAATTGTTGTGTCTGTATAAATATGGAAAAGTTACAGTGCGTAGTTTGTCTGTGTTTCGAAAATACAATCTGTATGGATGAATTATGTGCAATATATACCCTTTAAGAAATTTAATATGTTTTTTTATTTGTTGACAAAACAAATTAATGAAGTAGTAGTTTTGTAGGATAACACCCGAACAACAGAATAAGAAATAAGAAACTTTAAAAAAGTGAGTAGAAAATAGTTTTTTACATTTGTTTTGCTATCGATAGTAGTATTTTTTTTGCGTAGTTCGCCTAATATCTGCGGAAAACTAATGCACGCCACTGATATATGTTAACTCACTATGTACTCTGAGTATGTCGGCGACTCTGGTAGCTAAAGTGTTGTTAATTTGTATTTAATTTTCAATTTATCAAACATGCTGATGATTTATTAGAAACCGAATCATAAACGTTACCTACGTCTAATGCAAATCGGCTACAAGTATAATATTGTCACTGCCGAATGGAAGCTTGTTTTGTTTAATTTTAAAAGTAAATCTACGAAGTACATGCATATTAGAATACAAGCGAGTGTAGCGGCGGGAGGCGGCGGAGGGCGGCGGGGGGCAGCGGGGGGCGGCGGCGGGGGCGGCGCGCGGCGCTCACTTCTCAGGACATTTAACTTCACGACTTATTAGTTGTTGAGGTCAGTTCAGCGGCAGCTGGCAGGCTGCGAGACATAACGCGTTCCACTAGCGTTTTGTATTAAGAATAACAAGACAACAATTTATTTGAGTACGTCGAGAAAATATATAACACGCCAGAAAACAAAACGAACGAAATATGACGAATAAATATGATGATGATAAAGATGTAGCAATGTACGCCAGCCCTTGCCACTACTGACCGCGTATATACTCCAACAACAGGACCCGCAGGAGCCCCCGCCGCTATCACTGGCGTTACGAATACTTTCTGATTTATTAGCACTTACATGAATGCTTGATATTTTTCTCGCATTGATCCTCAATTCACCTCACTCAGACCCTCCCGTCCCCTCCTTCCTGTCCGAGGTACGCAGGTGTGAGCACCCACTCGGATAATACGGAATATAAGGAGTCAATAAACTAAAGATTCAATAACTTTAGTGGTGCGGAGAACAGACTCGAAGAGAGCTCGAAAACTAATATTTCTCATGGCTCCGGTAAATTTAACGGATATCCGGCTCGATGGCGGGATCGTGTGGCCCGTCCGCCCGGTCGTCCGTGAAATTATATAATGCGGATATCGGACGTATATGTTAAAAGTTTATCCTTCGCAAGAGAATTTTACGACATAATATGTCAACATCGTCGTGAGCTGGTTGGTGCGAGAACGTCGCGCACGTTGCGCACGTCGCGCACGTCCCGACCGCCACGCGTGGTTGATCAAGAGCCCGCACTGCAGATGGTCATCTATACAGTTGAGTGTTACTGCAACGCCATCTTATTTATGTAGTTGTATGGATTACATACATACTCGCAGGTATTTGTATATGTTTAACAAATACGCAGCTTTGATTACCGGGAACGTAGTCGAGCAGTCCCAGATTATAACCTGCTATGACGTCAAGTGCAACAGGCGAAATTACTCCAACTTCAACTTGTTATACAACGTGTCGTCTTGCACTCTCGTCAAATTTAAGGAGGTAACTACCCTAATGATTCTTGACACGAATCAATAATAAAATAAGTAGGTTTTTTTTTTCTAATTTTTGTTAATTGATATACCGCAATGTAACTGCTCTTTTACACACATACCACTACCACTCTGCACCACACGCGCTACGCAGCACGTACCATAGCGTGGTCGTTTATAAACTTTCTCCACTGCATAATAGAACTATCGCGAAGTTCGCGGTCGGAGCCGCGCCTGCACCAGGGCTGCCGCTGGCACAGAGAGCCAGCGGCGGTAATTATGTATAAAAAAATATTTATCTTTTCTAATCTGTTAGTTGTCCCAATGCTGGTCAAAGGTCTACCCCAATCGTCTCCATGTAAATAAGCTAAACTTTTACTTATTGCTTTGATAGCACGAACTTTGACATTACTCAATTTATAAACATTAACTGTTGTATCATATCATTGCCCGGCTATTCTCAGTAAATCTTGAAGCAACTCTTTAACTGTGTTTACTCTCACTTAAGCTGTGTGAACAAAGCGCAGCCCCTTTATTCTTTTGCCATGTGAAGCTCTAGGAGCAAGTAAACAGAACAATAGTATCGCAACGGAACAGAATTTAAACTGCTCGCAGAGGGGCCTCACGTTTTTACTTTCTCATAAAATTACTCTTTGTTGCAGTTAATGCAGCCCTAACGTCCGCTCGGAGTTATTGCACAGCGTGCACAGCTGCCTCTCTTTCCGAGGCGCCATCTTTCACACCTTGTTTGAACCCTAAAGTCAAATACATAAAGGCGATATTCCATCGCATAGTTTGCAGAGCAAAGCGACGATATTAATGAATTTCCCTCGCTTCCCGGTACACCTCGGCAAACTTTGCGGCAAGTTAAATTGGTATAATTTTCATTCGATATGTTTTTCATTATACTATCGAAGTTGGCGTGAGAAGTGATTGTCTAATTAACTAAAGAAGTCGGTTTAATGGCAGCACTCACTTACAAGGAACACAGTCACAGCACTTCCAAGGCGAGGGTGCCGTGCTGAGCACCACCCGCTGAAGCTGGGTGAAGCAGTAATGCGGTGACGTCATCAGTCGCTGGCGGCTCTACCAGCGTTCCCAGCGGAGCGGCTCCTCGCGCCCCATTGTCTTAGTATCGCATTTCCGCCTATTACATTGTCCACTATTGTCACCGAAGCGGTTTACACTCCAACCACCACTAAAGCGCTGGAAGCACGTCCCGAGCGCACGGCCAGTATTTTACCGACCATTATTACTCGCAATACTGTCACTGCAAGTAGGTATTGTTTCTATGCGTTCTTGCAACACATTATAGCTTTCGTTATGTTCAACCATTAGTATACAAAGAGTCAATTAGACAGTGTTTAGGTAGCGCACCTGCAAGAAGTGCCAACTGCCGCAGCTCGTTTGTTTTTATGAAGCGAGGCAGCGCAGCGGCCGCGGTCAACAGTTAGTGCCGGCGCTCAAACTAATACATTTTTTTATTATTTGGAATGATGGCATGTTATAATTCCTTATTGCGTAATTTGTTAGCTAGATCCAACGCTAAAAACTAAGACCGTGTCTCGCCCGCTCCTCGGCCGCTTGTCACTTGCGTCTTACTAGTTCCGTCCCACTTCGCCGCCGTTGCTTTTACCAGCTTATTATTTTTACAATTTCAGTTGCCTAGTTAGTTAGTGTTGAAACTTTGTAACGTGATTAAAAAACTAAACTGAGGGCTTGCGCTCAAAGTTAAGAAAAAAATACAGCTCTGTTCAAGTGCACTTTCAGTGTATCAGTATAACGTTCGAGCAAAATGAGAATTTTTAATGACTTTATTCGTTGGAGCAGCTGTTCAACTAAAATACTCTGTAACAAATTCACTTTACAATACTGTAAATACTCGTAGTAGAACTATTATTTGTAGTTTCCTTAACTCAGTGTAGAGTAAGGAAATGTTCAAACCAATCAGTTTTCAATCAAAGCCCGTCAAAGACGCAATCAGTCGCAATTTACTTACACACGCACACACGCAAGTTATGCTCACTAGTCGGACAATCGATAATCTCTTACAGTTTGATTAAACGGTTTGCGCAAATTTCGAAAATAAATTAGATTTGTTCTAAATAGGACTAATACAAATTACGGATTACGGACTTATAAGTCGCAATGGCGACCGATTGAGGTAGTAGTGTAGTTAATTGGCACTCATTACCTATTCATCATTATCAATCCCTTGAAGACAAATAATGTAACGTTACTCCAGTATAATCTCATAACACAAAAGTGACAAAGTGAGCGGTTTCTCCAAATATATCGAAAATTTAATTCTGTAACGATAGCAAGGTCCCAAGTAATAATCTAAAATGGCAAAAATAGTAAAATAAGCTTATCGTGTGCCGGGCGCTGTAGTACAGGCGCGGGTACTGTGTCAGCCGACGAACCGGTGAGGGAGGGGGAGGGGAGTGCAGTGTGCACGCGGCCTTATTGCCGCGATAAACAACAAGCCGAGTGGATTGTGGCACTGGAATAGCAATTAACTAAAATACATTTTAATGTCGCTTGCTTGCTCAGTGTACTCTTTTTTATTTTCTACTAGCGGTGCCCTGCGGTTTCACCCGCGTAAGTAGTCGCCGTTCCCGTAAGATATCTTGTATTTTCCCGAATTTTCCGATGTTTTTATAGTTATTCTGCTGTGACGAATAAAATAAATCAAGAATCGTATATACTGAATTACCCGCTTTTTATTTATAGTACAAAGCATTGAAATAGTAGAACAAATGACATGAAGTTCAATTGTTATACTTAAAATGCATTAGGCTAACAATAACCTACACCTGGCAGATAACTGCAATTTCATGGATAACCATAACGTACCAGAGCGTAGCCCGCACCAGCGTAGCCGCGTAGCGTACCTCGTAGCATTTCGTAGCATGGTATTCAATTACTTTTATCGTAGAAACCAGGTATAACTGGGTCCCGCCTTATTACTTCATAATAATGCAAAACAGGGTACCAGTTACTCAATTTCCACTTTAAGTGTTAAGTTAACTACAATTATGAACGTTATAACAGACTTTGAACCATTAGACAATAAGCAATCGAAATAAACTTGAGCAAGTAACACCTCCTTAGAACGGGTACCACCTCTCGGGTCTCTCCGTCTGGTCGTTTAGTACACGATAAAACTTTGAGAAACTGGCCAGTGTTCATCATGGTAATGTTACATTAGTAAAAGTGTGTTGTCCGCACTCAACGCTCAACGATGACATTAATCCGTTGCGACAGCCTCACGAATATTTATGATGATGCGACGCCGAGCGCTGACAGTGACAATCAGCCAACAAGCGACGGACGTGACGCGACCCCCCCCCCCCCTCTCTCCTCCCTACCCCACCTCGCGACTCGCATTTAGTCGCACTACTTAGAGCCGCCGCTATTTATTTGCGGAGCAGTTAAGCACCCGCAAAAACTGTTGCTAAGTACTGCAGGGCTTGTAGAGAAACACTAATTGCACGTGAAAACGGTTTCACAAGTTCATTCACTGCCCTCGTGAGAGCGCCACCACTATAGAACGTTAAATATAATGTACTCGGTAATTAATGAGTAGACTATTGAAAATTATTATTTATTTATTAACAAATGAACATTACAGGTTTTAGCATACACTTGTGTCCTGCCAAACTATAGAATAGTTGTTAAAGATAAAACTTAGTGCTAGTTTGTGGTTGTGAGTCCGTAGACATTACTGAATAATTTTCGCAAGGGATGTAGTGCTCCAATTGTTCAAAACAGGAAGAGCTGCTGGCTGCTCGCTTTTGCTTGTCTGGCTCTAGGGAAGATCTGATAATGAAGATGTAGTTATACATTCAAGGGCTGGCTTTTACCTTAGACAAAGAATAAGTATTGCCATAGAACGTGGCAGTGCCGCTAGTCTTTTGGGTACACTTCCAGTCGACAGCGACGTAGATGAATTTTTTGACACTACTTTTTAGAGATTTTATTAGTTAAGAGTTTAGTTTTGTTTTAACTGTATATATAGTTAAGTTTGTAAATATTTAAAATATGTTAGCTTACTCATTCTTTGGTGAGTAAAATGTAACTCGAAGTAACCGTAGGCCGGTTACTGACTGTTCCCAGCAGTGAACACGCATCGCAAGGCATCTCATCTTTACTCTCCTGAAAGATAAAAATTAAAATACTAAAAAGTTCGGGAAAATATGCATCACATCCGTGCAAAATGGTCATGAATGTGCTGAGATTTGTGCTAAAGCAGACAATCCAACATTCCCGAATGAACGACTGACGTCGTGCGTGATCTGGTGTGAAATGCATAGAGCACTCCAGCATTCAAGTGGTATAATGATGAAATAGAAACGTACTCTTTATTTCGAAAATACCTTATTCTTCGTTTTGTTTTAATTTTAGGGTCATAAATAAAAAATAATACACTAAAAGTTCCTACATAGTTACGGCGGATACCCCGCGTAAACATCGCGTATGCCCCGCGTAGACCCCGCGTAGACAACACGTAGACCCCACGTAACTTAAGTTTAAATATATTTCTTACACTACAATGCACCACTATTTTATGCTTTGTGAGAGGTGTCTCAAAAAAAATTGTGTAAATAGGTGTATTTATTACCCTCGTGTGAAGGTACTAGGTATGACGTGTACGTTTCAATTAAACGGTGCCTTAAGCATTATGTTAATGTAACTTCAGTATTTCGTAGCACTTTCTAGCTTTGTGTAACAAGGTGGTATTAAGTGTTTCTGCAATACAAATTAACTTATTTCATGTAATTATCACGCAGATATAGTGGTAAGTATTGTATTTGTAGCATTGTATATATATTTAATTTCCTGACATTTCGCTGTGATATTGAGTAAGGAAATTAAAGGTCTATTACAGCTTTGCTAAATAATTGAGATACCAGCTAAATGATATTGAACAAACCGTATTCTACTTGATAAGCTTGTTTGAATAAAAGTAAAACGTTCAAGTGTCAATTGTTTTTAAGTTTATCGAGTGAAGACTGTAACAGATGAGAGAGATGGAACTACTCTAGGCAAGGAAAGTTATGTGCTACCGGCCTGTCCCACTCGACGGCTAATATTAAAATCGATCTGGTACCTACCCTCATACCGATGAATCACACATACATACATTCTTGTCCATCGTCTCTTTATATTTAAACGTAATTTGTTTGAAGCCAACTTACTTATGTTACTTTACAAATAGACGCATGTCTAAAGCCATAGTTTTCGTCTGGAAGAACAAACAACTCTACCACAAATACTTCGGTGTGTTACTTTTAACAGTATGTAAATGACTTCTTCCCACCCCGTACGCACCCACACACAGCATGACGAGGTCGCGGCGCGCCCGCGCATCTCGCAGCTACCGAAGTCGACGCAGCATCAACGGGGGCACCAGCATCACCGGCTCCTCACAGGCACGACTACTCGCTGAACACATGTCGTTAATCATAATCGCATAGTGAAAAAGTGCAATTTTTTACTAGTCGATGATCTGACAAAAGTTTACCAACCCTATTAATTTACAGTAAACATTTAACAATGTTTAATTCAAAATCCAAGACACTATCCGACGATTCACTGAGCACGCGACACCGAATGACCGCGGTAAAGTTCACTGGAAACTAATATCTAGTTGACACAGCGAGTTCGCTGTGTTGTGCTGTGAACCCACAGGTACGGGGCAGCAATCCTTCATAACACTCAAAACACGCAAGCAGAAGTACTGAAAGAAGCCTTCAGCTAGCATGATTATTTCTGAATACTTTAGAACAAATCTTATATATTAGGTCACATGTTGGACACAGGTCCAACACGCAGCGGCCTTGTTGAGAACTTTACTCTTATATGGGATGGGACATCTACCAGGGACCATTTATCCCCTGTTCTATGGAAGAACAGACATGAACGGCCCAGGGTAGCTACAGAACTATTATGAATAATGGTTTTCAAACTAATATGGGCTAATGATATTTTTTTTTAAAGATCGTAAAGTCATGTAGGTTTATTTTCATGTTGAGTTGGTCATTGGTTAAGTCTCCCGACGAATACAGATTTTACTTATAATTTTAAAAAAGAGAGTAGATGTATCACAGTGCAAGTCATAACCTGCCTCTGCGCGCTAAAAAGACGACAACAATGACAGACAAGATTAAAACGCGTCGCATCGCGGCGACGCTCGGCGAGGGCGCGACCGACGCGACAGACGCGACGCCGACCACTTTATCTGAAGACGCGCGTGACGCGCGGGCCGCGTCTGTCGCCGAGCGCCGAGCGGTGTCGGCGGCCACTTGGAGACGACACTATTTATTTGTAGACCCGGTTGAAGCAGCAGCTAGCATTCATTCGCCCGCAAAACGATGAAACAGAAACTTTCATGCAGAAGGCATATCTAAATAATGAATTAAACAGACATTTATTTCTTTATATACTTACACGCTTTTAGATTATATTTGTTCTAATGATTGAAACATGATTAAATTAATAGCCCGTAAGAACTTTTTTTTAAATTTCTGGGACTTATCCCAAATCCACAGTTACCTACTTAACATTTACATTAGTGATTGTACAATGTAACCACTGTGTAGTCACCGTGAGGTCAGGGCTCCGTCACCCTGCGTGTGCTGAACCAATTTTAGGAGCTTTATTGCATACCGGCTGTGCCGCGCGGTTTTTCTCGCCTTGCTTTTCTCTCAAGGCCAGTAACGTGATATAAAACATCCTATAAGCTTTTTCTAAAATTGTACTGTTAAATACAAAAATATTTTTTCTAATCCGAGTGTTTGTTTCAGAGATTAGCGCGTTCAAACCAAATAAGTCTTTAGCTTTATTATGTTTATTTAAAAGTATATGTTACGGTGGCGCGTTCGCTTGACACGCTACACTACACGACACACGAAGATAAAATCACCGACTTAAAACAGTTTATGTCAAACATTCTGGTAACTCTGTTCTACTCTTTAACTTTTATAAATACTATAGTTGTTAGAGAGTTAGCTGCATCTTACCAACAAAGTTTCGTAACGATTATTAAGTTGTATTGTGAAAAGATGACTAATTGATCAAAGTGGCTCGGTGTCGCCCACGCGGCGCGCGGTTGCGGCAGGCACGGCCACACACAGCTCGGCGGCCGACAGCGATTGATCCTCGCCCACTGCACACACGCGTCAACCGCACAGCGCTGCGCCCCGTGACGTCACGCATGTCGCCGCACTTTTGTTGTGGTAGCATATGGGCATCGATGATCGCTCGCTAATGATAATCCTGCAACACAGCTTTGTGATACAATTTCGTAAGACCTGAGAACAGATATCATTAATTAGATATTAAAATAAGGCATTAAGGCAAAATAAGGCAAGGCAATTATGAGGTACATTTTACCGTTTTGACGTGACAACGTCTTATAAATTGGTTTGCCGGGTGACACTTCAAGAAACTGGGTAACGCTCCGCTCACGTTATGCGCTCACAATGAGAGCGAGTGAGAGGCACGCGTCCCTTCCACTCGGGCATGGTTAGCCCGCCTAAGAGCGAGAGAGACAGACATTGACATTGACAGTCGTTGTCACGTAAAACTTTCGCCCGTATACCGACTTTACAGGCAACCAACGATTTTTTTTTCTAATAAAAATCAAATTTCTAATTATATCATATTTTATTTGGGACCCTATAACAGAAGACCAAAGTAATTAGTGGGACAGTTTGTAAAAAATAAGCTTCTGAGAGAATTTCTAATATAAACAAAGACAAATAATGCCGTTAACTGCAAATTAGATTCCTCCGCGTCACTTTGAGTGCTAAGTGTGCAGAGGTCGTACCGCCCCCCCCCCCGCTCCTCCTACCCCGCGCCGGCGGGCGCCCACTCTCTTTATTTGCTTACAAGCCAGCGTAACTTTCCAAACCATGAAAAAGTTTAAGCTGCTTGTGGCGATGAGCCGGGCCGCGTGTGTGCGGGCGCCCCACCGACCGCCAGCTATGCGGTACCAGTGTGGTCTTCTAGGCATACAGCAACCATACAGCAATCAAGTTGATTATTCATGTAACGTTTCTTTGGAACACAATATTATTTGTATAGCAATATTTTTGCTAGCTATTTCGTCCACGGAGACTACGACTACAGCCCTAGGGAATACACACAGATCATCAAGACATGGAACAAACATTTGTGAATGGTACAAAAGCGCAGCAAGTAGGGATCGAACCGCAGCCCAGTGGCAGGATTAAGCGTAATGTCTGCTATACACACCACTTCGCTAACGTGGTATTGAATATGGTATGGTATTGAATATACCATGAATATTTAATATTTTTTTGCAACTAAAACTGTCTCTCTTTGTGCATTCCTAGAGAAAGGTGCTGAGAACACATAAACGGCTCCCGGGATCCTGCCGCCGTAGCCCGGCGCAGCAGGCCCGCCCCACGCGGCGCGCCGCGTGCAGCGCCCGCCGAGCCTGCGGTATCCGATGCTCGTTATCATTCAATCTGTTGGACAGACCAGCCGTATACACCACTTTGTTAATGTGCCATTACATTGTCGCGTCGCATTCAACTGATTGTGTACGTCTTTTATTAATTACCAAAGGGATGGTTCTTCTCCGTGTCGCTTGATGGTGCACTCTGCAAACTATTTTAAATTTTCTATCCATACGGAGCAGTCTCAGACACACAGAACTATATTATTATTATTATTCCTAATTCATTAGAGGCAGAGAGACATGATCGAGTGTCTGGTACTGTGTGGCAGTAGGTGCTGGTAGCCGGCGGCGCGACGCAAGACTCATCTGCTCATGCGCCGGGAATCGAGCTCGCAGATAAGATGACGTGAGAACAAGAGGTTTAATTAAAACCGGAGCAATCTAAAGTTTCCCGAAGCAATCAGAAGTTGACGCACTTCTTTGAGTATAGTCGATGATTGCGAGCACGTGTTCCCGCCGCCGCGCGCCGCTCCTCGCCGTCCCGGCTGGAGCCAGAGTTAACGACAAGCTTGAGTTCCAATTACTGCCAGTAATCATACAATGCTAACGTTATATCTGTAACAATGTCATGTAAAACAAAACAGTAAGAGCGTGCGACGACACGAAATCCGTGATCAGTAGCCAGACTTAATGGTTGCATTGGTTAATGGTTTCAGATTCATACCATGCAATGCAGAATCACAAGCAAGCACAATCATCCAAAGATAGTCAGCCCGTGTACAATATTTAGTACAAAATACGTTCTCTACGCCACCCCGACCGGCCCTGGCTACTAGTTCGGACATTAATTGATAGCGACGTATTCAATCTAAAGTGTAAATTCGCGAACGCATCGGAGACATTAGTTTGCTAATACAATGTGGCGATGACATAGGCGCGGCTGCGGGCACTGCGCTGCCGTGACTCCAGACACCGGAACATCTGATTATTAAATCCGACAAATTGTAAAATAGCATACTCTCCAGTCTCTCAACTCAAATAAAAAAAAGTGTATGAGATGCTCTCGGCAGGGGGAGTTCCTACCTATGTAACTACATACGTACCTAGAAACTGTCGCAATACATAAAACAATACTATATCAGAACTTATATGTAATTAGGAACACCGAGCGAGGCTTATGGCATAACTAGGGGAATCAAGTTAAGAAGTTGAAGATCCCTAAGCGGTGCGGCCCTGCGTGACGTTGTGCCGAGCGTGCCGTGCGGGGCCTTGAGCCGCTGCAGGACTCGTAGCGGCCGAGACGCACACATGGAAACACACACACCGCACTTGGAAAACGATTGACACCGTCACACAACTCGGCTACATCACGCCACCACAGCATATGCTACTAACTTATATAAAAGAGACCCTTGTTTAATCACAACACAACATTTTAGCTAATTAATTTAAATGCGGCTCATTATATAGACATGCGATTTTACAATGCTATACGAGTCACTAATTGGGACACATACAAGAAATTAAAACCACCGAGAACATCGTGAGGAAACCTGGATTCCAAAAATTGGAATCTGAAATCGCCAACCCGCACTGAGCAAGCGTGGTAATCAATGCTCGTTCCTTCTCTATATGAGAAGAGGCCTGTGCCCAGCAGTGGGACATTTATAGGCTGGTATTATTATTATAGGTTGTGTGCGGTGGATGACGTAATTAATTATACAACATTTTGAAAGAAGACAAGTAAGTACTTAGACATAAATACCTATCTATGCATACAAGTTGTTCCAATGGCAATTCAGAACTGCCGAGCCGAGCTTTGTCACGAGTTAACCTTCTGAAACGTTTATACACTTCGCTTTCGCCTCTAATACTTGTAGCTGATCGTGGATCAGTGAGATCTACCTTAAGTTATGAAATTACGTTTGAGCGAGGTTAGGTGAGCGCCACACACTGCCGTACACGACGCCTCAGGGATGCGAGACCGGACAGTGCGTGTCAAATGCTCAGCTTAACTTGAAATTGATTATTTTCTTAAAAAAAGGTTCATATAATTAAATGTTCGTAATACTGTCTCTAAAGAAACTGTTACAATGGAACAGACAAACACGTACGCAACCAAAAAATTCAAACCTATTTTATATGAAAATCAAACATACGAGAACATAAACTGTTAAGTATCGGTTAAAAAAGAAAAAATACTGTATAGGGTGGTATATTTTCTTAGCAAATAAATAGTAAGTGGCTCAGCGATATCATTACCGGTTCGTTTGTGCGATAACGCGGCGTCGTCAAATGTTTATGTTACAGTAAACAGACGTCACACACATACACACACACGCGTACCGGAGGAACAATCGCATGCAAACACACTTGGACATAAAACATCGGCAGTTGATTAGACTCCACGCACATTATATAAATATTGGGATAGTTTGCGTTGTCAAGAATAAGTTTTATTAAAAATATCTGGACTACGTCATACTTCTTTAATAAAGAATGTCGACGGTCTAACGGTCCGATCTTTAATCATGTCATAACATTTTGGCTATCCTGGCCATCTACGGCCATCTATGGTTCAAACCCACAAATACTTATTTTAAAATAAAAATAAAAATACAGTGATTATGTGCCCGATCAGGTCTACAATCCTAGTCTCAGAGTTTCTTCTTCTGGAATAAGACCATTGCAATTGTGTCACATAAGTTTTTAAACATATTCTCGCTCTAATCATGGCTTACAAACAAGAAATATGTTTTTACGCATGCCTATTGAAGCAAAATTCAGTATTTTTGATCGTCTTCGTGGTTAAATGTGTAGTGTATACCTTGACTGTACCCAACCTGACTTAATATAGTTCGGTAAGAGCTCCGAGAGCGCAGTTCCGTGGTAAACATCACCCGGTCCGTCCTGTTGATATACTGGAAATCGATTGATCAACAAGAGATTATTTATGTGAACAAACATATAATTTGATAACGACTTTAAATATATATTTACAGTTAGGTAAAAGTGAGTAATTAGTGTGCGCCTCTATTACTAGTTTCTGAGGATGTTCACTTGGAGCCGCTCGACACGCTGCCCGTGCACGGCAGAGGATCCGGTGTCATCCGGTAGTGTCCGGCAGTGTCCGGTGGGTCAGCGCCACAACAAAGCGCCACAAACGTGTCTTTGCTTTTGTTAAACACACCTACTCGGTTACATTAATTAACGTCAGTTCATCACACGGCACGCGCACACGCCACTGTCGCCTCTATGCTAACGCGTTACAGGTGGTTTTGGAGTGTGGCGACTCCCCGGTGACGTTACAGAGCCGCACAAAGGGAAGCTCGCTAAATACCTGCGCGGTCGGTGGACAAATATTTACACGCGCCAGGTATTTCACAGGGATCGCGGAGTTATGTGACTACTAATTCCGGAGCAATGAGCGCGTATTTATTTAGGGACCTAAAATTAGGAATTACAATTACTTTCCGCAGACAAAAGTCCCAAATTGTTCTCGTCCATGTTCCTTTTATACATCTGGTATTTGCAAGAAATAGTTGAACTGCTAAAACAATACAACTATAGGAATGTAATACACATGTCTTAAATACGTAATTAAATAAATAAATAAAATAAATATATCTTGGGACATCTCACACACGGTCATCTGATCCCAAACTAGGCAGAGCCTGTGCTATGGCAACCAGACAACTGATAAACATACTTATATATTTCTAAATACATACATATTATAGATAAATTACACCCAGACACAGAACAAATGATCGTGCTCATCACACAAAGATTCGCCCTGGGTGGGAATCGAACCCACGACCTCCGGTTTAGCAGTCAGGGTCACTAACCACTAGACCAACAGACCCATGTTTATTAGAACACATGTGTAACACTGTAATATATATTTTTATGATTATTGTTGAAGAGTTGTAGAATTAGGTAGTAATTAGTAAGTAAGCGGCAGCGGGCACGGGGCATGGATACCCATCCACTGACGACAAACGTACAGTAATGGGAGCTACCGTGTGCCGAGACAGACGCCGCGCACGCGACGCGCCCCGCGGCGAGCTTCGCGGCGCGCGGTCCTAGTCGAACTAAACAGAAGTTACTTTTGTATTCGTAAACACAAACAACTTATATGAACAACTTTGTTAGTTTGGCAACATCGTCCGAGCTTGCGGTGGGACAGTGATGCCAACTTTATCGTGCTTTACTTATCATTAAATCTCAAACATCTCACTTATTTCTACAGCCAAGTAAACAAGCAGGCGATAACGGATTAAAAAACATATTATTATGTATAACATACAGGCTCCAATCCGCGTTGTACATAACTGAGAATAAAGGATAACTGTATAATTCAGCTTCACGGAAAAGTTGGAACTGAAAAACGTGCACGATTAACTATATTGCTACGCATTCCGTATTCGCATTGGTAAATAAGGATTTACCAATGCGTAGTACCGTAGCATTCTACGGCGTTCTACCGTAGCGGCGTAGCAACAACATCGATAACATTCAAAGAAACATAAGCGAAGCAATAGTGGGAGGGGGGATGTTTGCTTTGCTCCAGTGCACGTTAAAGTTATTTACTCGCGCCGTGTAAAGTGAGACCCCTGGTAAGCGATGGGCTGGCAATTTGTCACATTTTGAGCAATATTCAATCACCAGATGTCGACCTCGATCTGCCCTAGTTCACAACTGGGGGACATAAACCGTTTAATTCCGAATAAAACATGAAAAAAAACTGTGTTCGTAAATAGTGAATGCGGGTGAATATATTGAAAGGCGTCTATCGGTGAAACTCTGATCCAATCCGCAGGCGAGTTTTACACGATAATAACACAAAAAACAATGGAGTTGTAATAGAGAGAGAGCAATAAAGTAGTACTGCGGTAGATGCGTCTCTTGCATGAACTCTTCGTAATGGGAACTAAAAGTGCAGCGCCATTGATATCGCTCGCAGAGCTGAGCGGCCGCCGCCGGCTCCGACACTAAATCTTGCTAGCTGGCCGGACGTCCCGCATCACCTCTTTCCTAGAACCGCAATACCGCTTATGGACGCAGCTCTGCCCGAGTGGACGTCGATTATGGCGGCAAAAATAAAATTTCCTATCTTGGGTTCCAAACGGTTTAGAACTTGCGAAGGCTATAATATAATTCGTATATAAGAACTAGCTAAGTCAGACTACAATATACTATCCTTTTTTTTTGTTACGGCTTGAAAAGCTAATGTCTTCGACTCACGCCGAGGGCACAGCGTGGGGATATGTCGGACTCGCACCGACTAAAAACACCCCGGTCCCATCCTTGCCTTAGCCAGAGCCGCGGAATCGCATATGCATTCTCTGCACAGCTCCGGCAGCCAATATACTATCCTAAATTATAAGAAGAAATGATATTTTATGTTGTTATAAATAAATTTCAGGACTGACCATTGAACTTGGCACCCATTTAGATCTCACTTCTTTTGTCGTTGAAGTCAACAACCAAGGCATAAATCATAATATTGAACTTGGCTCTCATTTTACATTTATGTTTTTGATGGGAAGATATTACAACAAAATGTTAGTTTGGTGTGTGCGCTTGTAGTATAAGACTCCAATATAGACTCCTATAACAAGCGCTACCTGTGTGTACACCGTTGTCTGACTCGTTTATCTAAACAAGTCAGATAGCGGTGTATTTTTAGAGCTTTCGGAGCCGTCACGGGGCTGTACTGCTAAATCAATATGAAGCAAAAAATAGCCGCGACGTTAGCGCAGACCCACGTCGCCGCCAAACACAGAAGATCTACCGCATACCACCTGGTTCTATAACAAACTAATATATGGGCCTTTGCATCTAGGGTATAGTGAATCTGATAACTGTTCACTGTTCAGCTTACTTATTTAGTAAACATACCAGAATTGCAGGATGTTTGAAGTTCTATGAGAGAGCCATTATTGCTACTATTTGCGTCGGCGAAGTGGGTCTTCGGGCTCGCGCCTGCGCTGGGGCGATACGAGGCGGGTGATTAACGCAGCTGGTGACGTGCACCGGAGACAGCCGGCGTCACGCTCGCGCGGCAAACATATATTCCGCACTTTAGGAACCTTTTTTGTTTATACTGATAGCATTATCATTGTATACCTACATAAGTACCTACAAGACATAAATACTTATTTCAAAATCCATAAATCTATACTAATATTATAAAGCTGAAGAGTTTGTTTGTTTGTTTGTTTGTTTGAACGCGCTAATCTCAGGAACTACTGGTTGGAATTGAAAAATTCTTTTTGTATTGGATAGTCCGTTTATTGAGGAAGACTATAGGCTATATAACATCACGCTACGACCAATAGGAGCGGAGCATAAATAAAAAATGTTGCAAAAATGAAAAAGCGTTGAAACTAAAACACGCGACCAAAGTCGCGGGGGACAGCTAGTATGGTATATTAGAGATGGATAAAAGTTTGCAGTACAAGCTCTTTTTAAGACCGTTACAAACAATAAGCTGCGACATAACGTATACGGGCCTGTTGGTCTAGTGGTTAGTGACGCTGACTGCTAAACCGAAGGTCGTGGGTTCACCATATCCCCCTCAGGTATTGCGTTATTCTCATGATGAGGTAACGGCTTGCCCCGAGGGGTTATAGATATTATTATTATACGTATACAACAGTTATAAATAAAGCGAGTTGTCACCAGCACCATAACCACAAACAAAACATGGCCGGTGGCGGCCTCCAGCGAGTGAGGCGCAGCTCCGCTCACCTTGTACACAAATCTAAACAGGGAAATGTTCCAATAAATTATTCCGTACGTAATATTTCACATCAAGAGTTATACACGCCGTTAAGCGCTCTGACTAGAACAAAGGATGCCGCCTTCATTACACAGTTAAACTACCTCCATAAAACTAATTTACAGCAAGTTTCCGTTGTTTCAGGGTCACAACTCGAGTTTCATTTGTTTCATATTAATAACATTGATAACTATCGGGCACGAGCTGATACGGATCCTAATTACTTTGTCCATGAATATTTAATTAAAGTTTTTATTTATTTATAATTTGTACACAGTATGGAGTCCGACATATTCCGCGTTCGGCCGTAGTGACGGTCGACACGGCGGGCGCACGGCGTCAGTCGCGCGTCCCGTAAATTAACTCTTAAATACATTCGCGGTGCGGTGCTGGCGTCGGGAGCGGCGGAGACTTTCCGTTCATCAAACCAGCTCTATTTCGTTTTATGACATCTAATTAAAATGCTAATTTATTTATTTTGCAGAAATTCGTTCGAGGCTGACGAAAGGTCCGCCAGGCTCAGCCGATCTCCTCTGAGAGTGCACGAGAGCTGCTTCTGCATTCGGAAACTTGTTTCTGGATTGCTTGGCACTTTTGGCATGTGCACTGTTACAATCAGACTTTGGAATGTTGGATTCAAGAGGGAGTGAACAAAATATTCTTTTACAAGTTACGGAAGTAAGACTTTGCTCGAAAAGACAACACACTAAGATTATTTAATTTAAGAAATCTATTTCTTAAGTGGATGGTTGTACCGGCTCGTCAAGTCTCTCTGACGAGCCGGTATCTGATCTTACGCTAATTGTCTGCACTAGCTACCTACTAGTTACAAGAAGTGCCAGTACTTTCAATACTTCGAATAAGTCAATAAGCAGGCGTTGGTGCGTCACGTGTGTCGAACACTCGTCCATCCATCTTAATTGTAAACGAAGTGAATAAGAAATAAAAGCAGCCGCGAGCCGCGAGCCGCGTGCAGGAAGCGCGACGCGGCGTCACAGCGACCCTCGTCACGTCGTGCTGACACCGTCACAGATTAGACTCGTGTGACTCCCGGCCGCGCCCGACACCCGCCAAGCACACACACTTCACTCAACTGACTACAAATTATTCTAACAGGGATTTCACGCAACAGAAATTACAATTGCTCAAAACATTTTACTGTTATTTCTTACCATATCAGTGAAACTAACATGCTCAGTTATGTAAAGTTTAAAACTTAGTACCTACTACTAAACAAACGCGTATTTTAGTTAAATTCCTGGGATCTTGAAATTATGTCCTTTCATGTAGTAAATAATCTAAAACCATGTTTAAGATACCCAACTATTTGTATCTACATTATTACTACGAAGACGTAGGTGTGATTAAAGTGACGTGTTTAGTGTTGATCCGTTTTGCTAGTTCCACCGAGAATGTTTGCTGCACTAAGTAGAATATGAGGCAGCGTGTTTGACAAAGCTTGCTAATTGTCGGTTCCGGAACAATACCCCCCCCCCTCCCCGCCTGCACCCGCCTCGCACCTCGCACGCCGCGCTTCGCTGCACATATCCTTCATCCGTTATTCACAAGGCGGGCGCGGCGGGTGCGACGGCGGGCGCGTGGGTCGCGGCAGGCGAGCCGGTATCTAACTGACAAGTTTTAAGCCCTAATGAGGAGGAGCTCCACAGATGTCCTCGACTGGGAATCGCGCGTATTACCATAAGTAATGGGAAAGAATGAACGTGAGGCCGATCTTCGCTTAACGACAAACAAATTAGGTCACACTTTAGATGGATGATACTGCCATCAACCAGAGTTAGGCTACTGGCACAGCATGACGGCTTCCTATTTTATGTTCAACTATAAGGATTATATTAAAAGAACAAGTATTGTGTAATTGTATCTCATTCAAACATAAATAATGCAAATAATAATCAGTATCTATCTACAGTCTACACAGTGCCATCCAACACTAAATACGACATTACATACATACATCTCCGTTACATTCAAAGTTGGTAAAAATAAAGCTGCCAGCCTCTTGTTGATCGAATCTTTTGTTGTTTACTATCTTTAAGCTGTTTAGGAGTTAAAACTATTTCGTGTCGATAAATAGTTCGCAACCCACGCGTGGCTCGCGCTGCTCCCGGAGCGGCCCAGATTGATCTGACGTCTCGAGACAAACTAGTTTGGTACTGTGATACTGATTGTAGACTGACCCGGGTCGCATAGGGATACTCCATTTTTATTTTTAGGTAAGAGAAAAGTGCAAAAGTTATACTTTCCAGCCGTTTGGGGTTGAAACATTTGGACCGTGGGGTCCGAGTGCACACCTTTTATTTAAAGATCTGGAAAAACGTCTTGTTGACTCCTCGCGTGACCCATGGGCTGGCTTTTACCTTGGACAAAGAATTAGCATTGCCATACAACGTGGCAATGCCGTCAACCTTTTGGGTACACTTCCAGTCGACAGCGACGTGGATGAATTTTTTGACGCTATTTTTTAGAGATTTTATTAGTTAAGTTTAGTTTTGTTTAAAGTGTATATATAGTTAAGTTTGTAAATATTTAAGATAAACATAATGTAAAAATAGAGAAAAGTTAAAACTATAGTTTCCTTAGAACGTTAAAATTATTAAACTGTATTTATTTTATTTAGACAGATCCTGTATACAAGCCGCGGCAGGAGCGCCGCCGACCTCGCGACGTCCGTCACAGAGCACGGCCGACCGTTATATTATTTTAAATTCCGATAGTTTATCAAGCTTTCCTCCATAATAGTATTGTCAACAGCATACTGAACGTTCCATTTCGTTTAACAACATTCTTAAGTGATTTATTTTTCAGAAAACGTAAACATCGATAACGGAGATCGAAAACGTAATGCTGTGTCCCCTCTATAGAGCAGGGTGTTGTATATCTATATGTCACAACAAATCATATCTAGGTATGTTGCACATTTCACAATGCACACAATGCATCATACAAAAAAAATGCCTGTTTATCTTTATCTTTAACAACAGTAAAATTTTCATAGATGGTTTCTATAATATGAAGCTGGAGCGGGCGGCGGGGCCCCACGGTCTCGATACGAATGATTTACTCCGTCACCGCGCCGACTATTGAACTCATAAATTCACAACTTTCTCCCTTTTACTTAGAAATCGTTACCTCGTCGTAAATTATTGGCTATACTTGCTTTGTCCTGCTACGTAACTTTGGTAAAGGAAATGTTTTTCGAAACCGGTTTTCCGGTATTACTAATGAAACAAAATAAATCTACCGCGTTTCGACACATTAACGTACCGTCGTGTGAGATACAACCCGGGCACGCAGCGCCCGCCGACGAGCAGCCGGCGTGCACTGCGCTCCTCCGCAGCGGCACCGGTCGGCTCGCGACTGCTGCGCGCTGATGAGTGTTCGCTGAAGACACATTGCGTACGTGTGAGGTCGTCATATCAAAAGGTTGCTATCGTCGTCAAAAGCGCCCTGTAGTAACTCATCCGGAACGTTAATGCGATCATTGGCACAAGCCGTCCCGCCGCGTCGGCTTGTGCCAATGTCTCGAGATTATTTGCAACTTATCAGAGAGATAGAAAGTGTTTCAAAAATATAGAAGATTTTCTGAGAAATAAATTAATTAGGCTATTATTTCTGAGACAAAATTGAGAGAAATTAATGAGATAAAGTCCTCCAAGTTTACTGCGGAGCTTAGGAACAGACGCCGGCGCGGGACTCGTAAAAACAAGATCCACTGCTGAATTAGAACGCTTAACGCGTGAACAAATCATCATTAATAACATAAAAGCGCCGGAGCACACGAACATATCGCCGAGCACACACGCACACACGCAGCGCCGCGCTAATGATACGGAGCACTTTATTTACACTGAGCAGATTAATTAGTGAGCTTTGTACGGTGATATAACATGTGTTTAATGAGTCCACTGATATCTCCTACATTGTCGTTCCCTCTCACGCGCGCCACCACACACGCGCGCACGCTATACATATATAAAATCACGCTAACAGTTAACAGAGATCAATTATATGTTGTGTTTGAAAATAAAATGTACATACACCATCTACAGTATTTGTCATTACGTAACAAGTTTGTTTCGATGTAAGTTATTAATTAGTTTTAAATATTAATAACTTAACCTCGTAGCAGTATAATTTTAAACCAGTTTTATTTGGAAGCATTTATAATGCGAACAAAAATGTGGTGTAGGAGGAACACGCAGTACTACTACTTTTAGTCGCCTACAGAGTCAGTAACCACACGCGTGTCGCACACTCCTAACAACGCGGTGCCAGTGACGGTTCAACGAACAAGCCAGCTATGTAGGATATTTGCAACTCCATTTTAAATTATCATCATTAAATTGGTAACACTTGAGCCGTCTATTAACGTATCAATTCCCCCGTGAGCATAATGTATCAATGCACGTTATTAACGTAAGACAACTCGCTGCTCTATCTCGAATACTCCACTACTCAGAAGCACTCGACGTCACTAATATGTAATGTTATCAAGCAGTGAGGGGGAGCTTCACTCGACACGCTCCCGTGTGTCGGTGACGACGATATTTTTGTAACATTTCTGCGGAAATCATATTTACCGAGAGCGCGCCGCGCCGCGTGCATTACAATACATTAGGCGGCTCTCAGGAGTCTCCCCACACCTGCACCGCGGCACAACGCCATTGGCTTAGCGTTGCTTTACTCCACGTTGCACCCAACAAAACTAATAATGAGATTCCCTCTTACACCACATTAAAACCTCTACTGTTAAATACAGGACATGACTCTTGAATTGTTATATAAGTGTATCCCACAGAACACATATTTCTAGTACCTACCCTAAAATTTTGTTGATTTTCAGTGAGTCAGTGACAAAATCAGGGTTATTTAAATATTAATAAAATCTAAAGTATCAGAGCTATGTAATTAAAACTTCTATCTGGTATAATCCAGAACCAAGTTCTGAAGATTAAAAAAAAACGACGAAACGCTTCGAGAAAAGGTAGGTAAGATCCTTGCACTTCGCTTGGCTCCTCTTGACAGAGGTTGAGACGCTCGCATGAAAGTGTTTACATACATTTAGTAAATGCTCTAGTGGTTGTGTTCAATATAAGACAATGAATGAGGTACACTTCGATACATCATGAAATAAATTACAGTTATTTTATATAAATATATATATATAAATATTAAAAAGTCTTTTCCCATCAAATCCACATGTCAAAAGTTCAAGTAAGCCGAATAGAAAACAGGAATGAATTACAATACATAATAATACTTCCCTCAAACACGCGTGCTTTCACGCGAATCAGTACAATTCTACATTCTAACGGTTTTCGTAAGAGAACAGAAGAAGAAAAATGAAATATTCCATTTGACTTAACAATGTAAGTAAACCCCGCGCTCTCAGCTCGCCCCCACCGGCCCCTCCGCGCGCAGCCCGCGCCGCCCGCGCCGCCCGCGCCGCCCGCGCCGCCCGCTCCGCTCTCGGCCTAAAGTGAGCGGGCAGCCGCGAGCGACCCACCAGATACCAGTTGTACAAAAATTTGCAAAGGAGACGAACATTAAACAATAACAAGAAGTAATTGCAGCCAAGCAAAAATAAACAAGATTTTATGGCAACCACTGCTCTGAGTCCACACGTCAATTAATGGTTAAAAAGAAAAAAAATAATTATCCGTAATACCGCAGCTAAAGTTTAACCAATTCCAAGAATCGATTTAAAACTCCCCTAAACAAAAAACCTGAAACTTTGGCTATTAGTGAAATAGAGCTGAAAGTTAAAATCTCGTGGCGAGCGAGCACCGGTATAACATTCATTTGTTTTATCTTTATATTGTATAAAACATAGTCGCTCTCGCTGTCTGTACGCTTAGATCTTTTAAACGACGCAACAGATTTTAATTCAGTACTCTTTAGCTGGTGTGATTCGATGTTGAACGATTTATATGTTATTACACGTATAAATCGTCATCTTGTTTTTTTATCTGTTTTTAAAAAACAACTCTCGCACTAAGGAATTTAGTCCTTGTGTCGCGGGGTTTTCACAAACATTCAAATCACATGCCCAAACTTGAAACAAGCATTTGAGGAGAGGTAATTGGCGTGGTGACCTATACCATTCATACACTCGGCTATCCGTGCAGTCAAATATATACATATTTATTATTAAATACATACATATTTTAGTACAGAAAAGCCGACAATTTCAAAGATTTTTAATGATATAACTTAACAGTGCGATGCCAGGGCGGGTCGCCAGTAAATGCTCAATCGTACAGTTGGATTCAGTGTCATCTCGCAAACGATGGCTTGCGTGGGGGCAGGCGTGCGCCTTGGTGTTAACATCTTAGAAACTTATAAATTAAATGTTCTAGTGAAGTTCAAGCATACAAGACCCGACATCGTGAAAATCTAATTCAAAACTACTATGTAAAAACTGATTGACGTAGATATACTAGAAACTGTATCTATGGTCGATAAGCAGTAGGTGCACAAAGACAGACATCGTCACAAACACTTGTAAAGTTGTTATAATAAGGTTATGTAATTAACATAAAATAAAAATCATCTCGAGAAATACGAACGGAGCGGGGAACCATTTAGAAAAGCAAACGTTTTCATTAGTCGCAATTAGTGTGTTTGGGCAGACGATCAAACGCAAACAGCGAGACGCGCCAACCGCGGCGCTAATGAATAAATGCCGATGGTCAACTCAAAGGCAATTAAAATGTATGAAGTAAAAAAACAAAAAGCCCAGAAATAAAAGCTCAGATCACGGTAACAGAGTGGTAAATAAAGAAATAGAGAGGACCGGCAGCTGTGGGGGTGAGGCCGAGGAGGAACTGGGAGAGGGGGGGGAAGGTACTCGGGGCCAAAAGTAAACGACGATACAAGAGAGCCGCCGGCACCCGGAGAACGCTCCGTTTGTTTCTTTTTAATTAAGCGAGTGCGCAGTAGGCCGCGCGACACGTCGCGCCGCGCGGCGGCACGCGGCACGCGACGAGCCGGCTGCGCGACTTAAAGACAGGTGACACGTATTATAACCTCTTCTTAGACGTTGCATTATTCAAACTAAATAATTTTCCACAGAAAAAATTGAATGTTCTACAGTTTAGTAACTTTAATCTTCCGACAGAAGACATAAATAAGAAAATCCTTATTGATAGATCATACATCAGGTTAAAGCTACAAATCGTGAATGGGATAATGACACAAATCAATGTAGGTCACAATGCTACCAATATTTTTGTTACATTAATACGAAAATTAACAAAAGCGCCCTGCCTTAGCCACTCTTTTTAAATTGCGCCGTAGACATCATTTTAAACCCCTACGAAAAAGAGGGGTGTTCTAAGTTTGATGTGTTGGTCAGTCTGTTTGTGGCAACGTTGCTCCTAAAATAATGGCTATAATTAATGAAGATATGTTTTGTATTCTGAAAGTTATCAGCAATTTTATAAACAAAATCGGGGATTTCTTTATTTTTAAATTTATAGTTATTGTAACCAAGATTTACGAACTACAAACATGTTTGAAGTGTAGCTATTCTATGCAAGCATGTATTAAATACTTTTTACGTGTCAGTCAGTAACGAGAGTTTGGCACTTTATCCTACTCTATTGCTGGTTAGAATCAAGGCTTTACGGTAAGTTTTACGGTAGGCAAGATTTTTTTTCAATGAGTTAAACTCAAACAGTTCCTCGCCGACGGTGACGTACGTGTAGTGTCGGCCCGGGCGGAGTGGGAGGCGGGGTGAGGGGCGAGGAAGCCCGCTATCCTTTGAAGTGTGCCCTCATTGTGGCGCGCTTAATGCGGAGCGCACCGCCCTCAGCCGCACTCGCAAACAGTTTAGTAGAGACACCGAGAATTTGTTTACGATTTCGACGAACAAGGGAACTACAGCGAGCGGCGCCTGAAGCCCTGAGGGAGCCGGACCCTATCGCTAGTGACGTGCACAGTGCGGCGGCTGGCTCACATCACACATGGAACGCATCCCCGCGCACGTGACGTGACGCAGACACGCCTGTGTCGAGCTGCAAGCCTAGTCCAAAAAGCTTTTTGTAATCAAAAAATCGAAAACAAACAGATATGTAAGAGTAACAATTATACGACATGATAGAATCATCAGTAGCAACATACCGTAGTGTTCTGAGTGCGGATATATTTAGAATGTACAACAACTTCTGAATATGCCTTGAATGATATTTTATTTATGTTTAATGTGTGTTTAAGACTCTCGGTGATCTGTGATAGAGTCGCACTTTACAATAAGGGTTTACATAAAAGAACCTAATTCATAACTTTCACAATAATATCATACATGTAACTTAGATTTACTAACATACTACGCACTACACACACAGATAATGTATGTGAGGCATCCCCAGCGTGTGTAGGCCGCGCGACCCCGCGCGATGTACGACGCGGGTAGACTTCACCTACATATTAATTAACTCTAGGAAACAAT
The DNA here is from genome assembly GCA_932294365.1 of Diachrysia chrysitis. Taxonomy (NCBI): domain Eukaryota; kingdom Metazoa; phylum Arthropoda; class Insecta; order Lepidoptera; family Noctuidae; genus Diachrysia; species Diachrysia chrysitis. Next base: position 65,839 of record OW028657.1, read on the forward strand.
GCGGCGCACGTACTCGCTAATGAAATCATGATACATGGCGCGACGCGCGGCGGAGCTACACCCGACCCTGCGCGCGGCTCGGCGAGCACTCGGCGTGTTCAGGTCACTCCACCTGAAATAGGAAAGCTCTCTAATTTGAAAATCAATCCAGCTTTATACCCTTACAAAATCTCTTTAGGATAATTTGGTTCTCAGTACGCCGTAATCCTCTTCGAGTTCCCTTCACAAACGAAATAGATTACCTAACGATAAGTAAATAGAGAGCGACTTACGCAAGGATTCAAACAGTTTTACATAATGTACTCGACTCCAAATACACATAATGAGAGAACAGGCCCGCTTTCTCTGGAACCTGTCATTGTAAAGTTCCAGATTTTTGTTGCTGCAGTGTAAGTGTGAAAACACTTCAACAAACTTATGCAATTAATCTCGAGAAGATTACTTGAGAACAGTCTTGGCTGAGGGCGCGGTGCGCAGGGCGAGCTACACGCGGGAATGCTTGTATGAAGGTACCTGAACTGAAGCTTTTGTAGATGAAATAAGAATAGTAATAGTCCCACTATCCAACTAATCTAGGTTGTGAGGATGGATCTCGGAGGAGTTACATTTCCTCCGTGGGATGGATAAATAGATGTTTATAACTCTTTCGTTACTATGTTAATTCTACAAACTATACGTGAACGGATTGTGTTAATGCCCGCGGGTAGTTTGGAACCCACATTTGAAACCAGAAAAGTTCAAAATATCGCTAAATACGCGGGACAAAAAGGTGTTGTGATACAGACAGGAATTAAAAACATTGAATTAAAATAAAATATATAATGTGGGTTAACTCCTGTCTAGTAAATAAATTATTAGAGTTAAAAGTTATTAAGTAGAGAGTGTTATTGTGATCTAAGCGCTACTTGGGCTAATCGCGCCACTTGGTGTTTTAATTTCTACCCCTTTTGTTAAAGTTAATAGCAAAAAGGTATGGAAGGTTGGTATATTTCCTTCATTTTGTACTTACGTACTCAAAAAAGTAGCTTAATTCCAGTTAAATGAATAACAATAATATATTTTAACAATAATTTATATTTACACGAGAGTCAGAAACTTAAAACTGAACTACGTTACAGGGAGGCCGCGAGACGGCGCGCACCATATTGTTGAACTGGATTCCTTTACTTATTTTGGTGAAAAACTAGAACATTTACCTCGTCTAATGTTTATCGACGATACTGCGCTCACGGACGATACCTCATAACTGTATCGTTAAGTTTGTTTGTGTGCTCCGCGGGGAATACCCAACTCAAGTCATTCATATGAACCGTTGAAAAAACGTAGCAGGTGTGCGGCACCAGCGCGGCTGTGTGCGGCACGTACAGCCACACGTGCGAAGCCCGCGTGCATGTGATCATTATTTATCTGTAACACTATAGGCGTCGCTCGGGAAACTGGCCTGGCCTCACTTTTGCGTCCTGGAATTAGGTAAAATTGAATCCGCGTACTTCATGTGGAAGGCTAACATACCATCGGTCTAGGTTTGTGTGGTTTGACTGTTGTTGATTCGAGTTATATCACAAATAAAATGTTTTTTTTTTCAGCATAAATAAGATAACCGGGAAAGGGTAACGTTTTCACCTGTACTAATGACATTAACAACATTAACATGTATACAGCGTAACAAAAACGAAGAGGAGCACCACGACATAGCACCGCATTCGGCTACGCACGCTCGGCACTTTCAGCACGCTCGGAACTACTTCCAATAGGGATGTTGACTGGGTATGAAAAGTTAAAATCTATTTAGTCCGTCAGTTAGATCATAAAAAAATATTAGACACGTATTTTATCTTTATCAAAACAATAAAAAATTACAAAGATACAGCGCTTTAAAGTTTCGGAGTGGAGGCTTATGACGCCACGCCTTGGTAAAAATTTTAGCGAGGAGTGACGTCACGCGTAATTTCCGTTCTCTGTATTTTGATCATTAAATGTTTGCGGGAAAAAAGAAAAAATACGTGTCCAATGAAATTCATTAATCTACCAGGCGGACATTAAGAAAAAAATAGGAAACATGAATATTCTTTTTGTTAAGTAACAACTTACCAGGCGAGAACCAGCCAAAGTGTTCAATTATTTTTCATGAAATCACAGTTTTCGGAATTACTTCTCGTATTGCAATTAGTTGCTATTATACTTAAATAAAACAATATATAGTTGAAATATGACAATTAATGTCGGGGAAAACATGACAATAATTATTATTACATCCACGCAGTCACCTACAAAGGACAGCAGAACATAGACGGTGTCTGCTCATTGGAGGCACAATGGTGAGTATTAACGAGAGTCGCATGTTACCGGGAGATTGCGTAACGAGCGACTTTATAAACCATCGTTAACAGTGTGCAGTGGTGACGCGGTAGATCCAGAAACACTTTGAACTTTTGCTTTTTCCAACCAAAACAACGATTTATAGACGTTAACACAGTACAGTGCTCCGACACCTCCTGCCCCCGCCGCCGCCGCCGCGAATGTGGATCAGTCCATACCGACACACGTCACTGTGGTTCAGCTTGCTTCGTAAATTAAACTCATTACAGGTAATATTCAACTGTGAAAATCTTTTGCGTCTTTTGAGTTTGAAACAAATTGGATTAATTAGCTCAAGTTTGACGTTGTAATAAGTTAGGAGCCGTGTGGAACACTGAAATCCGTGAAACGAAGTAATAATAATAAAGGAACTTTCGTGAGATGAATTTATAATTATTTATGTGGTTATAGCAAAGTAAAGTAATCATTTATTTGCACAGAATGTAGGTGTTTACAATTGGTGTTACAGATATATTAGGAATCCTTGTACATTCTGCCTATTTAGGCATGCAAACATTTACGAGCATACGCACGAGCAAGGATCATAATAAAGTTTAATTAATGGAAGGATCATTTAAGAATTCTTGAACAGAGTAATAACAATTATTTAACAATAAGGCAGTGAGTTTCTTTTTAAAAACTTTTAAAGGTTGATCCTTAATGCAATCATGAATTTTATTAAAAATAACAGGAGCCATTCCCATAACACATTTTTTGTACAAAGCTGTTTTACAGTTACCTTCATACAATAAGTTTTGGTACTGTGATCTCATTGAGACTGTACGACATCGAACTTCTTTTAAAGATTTAAACAATTGAGGATTGGTCTTTACAAATATTGCCATTTCTAAAATATAGATACATGGGAATGTTAATAGTTTATGTTCTTTGAAAACTGAAACACAACTGTCTGTGACTTTAATATTGAACATTGAACGTATGCATCGTTTTTGAGGTTTTATACGTCACGGTTTACTCCCGCGCCTTTACTACTTTGTCGGGTACATCAATACCGATATACCCGACAAAGTGGAGACGGCCTTTCCGACTACAAGCACCTTTTCTTGCGCCCGCTGCCTATTAACTATTGTTACAGTCGACAAACAATAACATTTCCTATTGTTCTCAGATTACATTTCCACAGCTGTATACTGCTTTAAGGAACACGTTATTAGCTTTTCAGCACCTGAATATCACCAATCAAACTCGAAGCTAATTTATCGTTTATTCATCGTTAATATGGTGAGGCTTTAAAAATATGGAGAGTTACAAACGACCTCTATTATATTATTGCTGGCACACACAAGTAAAACTATAAATTATTCATCAGTATAAAACAAAACTATATATTATTCATCAGTCAACATAACGTGTGTCGCTAGTTTTGCGAGGCGCACATCTATTGGCATCAATATAGGCAAATGAAAACAGTGTCTATTAGGTACAGACTGCGGTGTAATCGTCTTACGATTCACCAATAAAGTAAGTAACGTAGGTATAAATATATATTTGAATACTCATTAGCCATGACTCGTCTTACACACTACCCGATGAGACCCTCGCTCTATCCTCGCGTGCTATGATGAGACTCCTTCCCCGCGGCCTTCCTGCACAGCCACTCTATTAGACTCGGAGTGTAGATCCACTCGCTATCGGCATGCGCGGGGCGCGCCGGCCTCTAGCCGCAACATATATTGTGATGATTTCACAATTCTGGAGAATTAAATGAAATGTAATCGTCGTGCTCACTGTAGGAAGCTTCACCAACTAAATGTGCATTACCTTACAGATTTTTAAGGGTTTAGTAAAACATACATAAAGTACCTACTTATTTAAAACATAAACTAACTTTATAAAATACAAACAAAAAAATACAAACTGACTATTTACTATTTTTTTATTTTTTTTTATTATAATATTACCCCTCGGGGCAAGCCGTTACCTCATCATGAGAATAACGCAATACCTGAGGGCATATTAACTTGCTTTTTCCAACTTTGAGATATAAATTAAAAATGTATCTTAAGGTCTATGTAGGAGCATACATCCGCAGGGCAGCTTGTGGCGAGCTGTTTGTGAGTGGCGACACAACGGACCTGAGTGCTCCAGGGAGTCACTCCTTAGGAGGGCTCCCAGCTCTTTCTTGCCTTAACTGGCTGGCTAGAGAGGGGTCGCTAGAGCTACATGCTCAGGGGTGGAAGTGTCTAATGGCGTAATAGCGAGGAAACCCGCTCCGGGTCCACTACTGTGACCCGCGATGGCGAAATCGGAGCCGCACCGCTCGACACCCCTAGCCGCTCGCACTGGTGTTGCCTCCTGCTGCCTACCGTGGCGGTTATGTTGGGGGGCCCATCTGGTGAGCTGGCGAGTCACCACCTGCCTATTTGATTGCATTTATATGTGTTAGAAGGCAGGTGCCATAGTTTTCCGATTTAGTTCTAATAACCAATCCACTAACATTTACATACTAATATTACATAGCCTAAATTTTTACTTTCCATTCATAATTTACAATAGCTCTGTATCTACTTTGGACCATTCATGTCTGTTCTTCCATAGAGCAGAGGTGGATGGGCCCTAGTAGATGCCCCATCCCAGTTTAGAGTAAAGTTCTCAACTAGGCCACTGCGTGTTGGACCTGTGTCCCCACGTAAGCCTTTCAAAGGACCGGGTATTCTCAATACTGATGATAGCCCGTGAAAAAAGAGAGTTACAAAATACAATAGGCTCGATAAACATTCATTGAAAGCTTTTTTAGCGTGGAGGTATCGAGGTAGCATCGCGCCCCGTGTGCCGCTAGTTGCCGAATATATATAGCTACAAACGCTTTCTATTTTACTTACTATTTCATTTCCTTACACCCTTCACACCTGTCTACGATTACAACTAATAGCTACAATTAATTGCATTGTATTTACTTATTGACCTATAAACACAAGCGCCGCAGACACGGACGTATTACACTCTCCCTGCCTCTCCTACCAGTGATCTTTGAATGGCCTGTTTGTCTAGTGGTTAGTGACCCTGACTGGACCGGAGGTCGTGGGTTCGATTCCCAGCCAGGACAAATTTTTGTGTGATGAGCATGTTTATTGGTTCTGTGTCTGGGTGTAATTAATCTATAATATGTATGTAATTAGAAATATAAGTATGTTTATCAGTTGTCTGATTGTCATAACACAGGCTCTGCCTAGTTTGAGATCAGATGGCCGTGTGTGAGTTATCCCAAGATAGTATATTATATTACTAGGTTGTTCCCGCCACTTCGTCCGCGTAGAAGTCGAAAATGTTATTTGACAACTTCATGGCTCTGACTATATTAAATCAATAACAGTAAGGAGTATTGATATCAACTTCGTTGCAAATCACCACCAAAATAACTTTCTATCCCTTTTTCAACCCCGTTAGGCGATAAGTTTCAATAAAATACGAAACTGAAGAACGAACGAATTTGAAGTTGATTGGACTAAGGAATCACGTTGTCCCATACAAACTTTGCCCCCGTTTTTCACCCCCTTACAGGCAGAATTTCGGAAAATCTTTTCTTATCGGATTCCTACCTCAAACAAAAAACACGCCCTCCGAGTTCCAGGTCTCTATGATCAGCGGTTTAAGTTGTCCGTTGATCCGTCAGTCAGTCATTCGACACAAAGCATTTTATATATATAGATTATTATCTATGCAAATATCAAGCAACGACAAGCGGTTGCAAACTAAACTAAAAAAAGCTGTGCTTTTAACCGCTAGAGCGAAAAGCGCTAAGGATGGTTGACGGATACCACGGCGATTATATATAGCTACGCTCTAGAAAAACAAAAGAGATAAAATACGTGTTAAATTATGTACCGTAGGAGTTTTATTTAATAAAACTTGGCACATTACAACATGTAGTAAGCTATCTACATAACGAGCGCCGCGCTCCAGTTCCAACACAAACTCAACACATTCAAGAATAAAGCCAATAACAATATCGCTGTTTTGTCATATTACCACCTTGTACGCTCACTAAAGAAAACAAACATGAAACATATTAAATCGCGGGGAAATAACATCAGAGGGATGCAGGAGGCAACCTGTGCGTACATTACATTATCAAGGCAGTTGGGTGAAGCATGTGAGTACTGTAACTGTAGTGTGTAATAAACTTCATGTATCATTTATTTATTTACAATTAATTTGGAATCATGGTCCACAAAACTGTTTAAAACAGTTGGTCCGGACAAGGACTCCGTCAAGGCCATTATAGGTACCTATGTATATAGTTTTACATACTTAGCAGTTTTTATTGATTAAAATGACTCACTAAATGTGTCTCAACGAAGACGCAGTGTTGAAGTCGCAGTTTCAGGTACTTCAAAGTCTATGTTTTAATTCTGTGACAGTTCTGAATTCTTTTATAATGACTTTATTGTTTATTGTCTTCAATAAAATGTCAAGCTGAGGTAGAAATCGTGTTTACGTATTCGCACTAAGTCAAGGAACAAACATTGCATGCACAGTGAGAATACGTATAGTTCAGTGCCGGCGGCAACTCGGGCCGAGCTAAAGGCATTTTACCTAGAGTGGAGGTGGCGCGCCGGAGCGCCGGCGTGCAGGCCCGGCCCGCCCAGCCCGCCACACGGGCCGCGCAACCGGCGGCGGCGGCGGCGCGCTGCACGTTTAAATAATTCCGGGCACAAAGGCTCGCAAACTGTATCAGAGCCTTCCTCTGCAGCACTTAGCATGCCTTTGTTAGCGCTCGCCCGCGCGCCGCTCGCGGTTGTCAGCCTAACCGAATGTGAAAATATATCTAGCCTACATTACATTGTAACATCACTGCAGTGCCAATGCGTCAGCCTTTTAATATACAAAAACATAACATATTTTTATCCTACAAACAAAGATGAATATGCAAATTAATATTTAACATTGTACATCATACAAAATGTAACGGTTACGCTCCGATTGCAACACGTATGCGTGGCGTGATGTGGGCACAATGTGTTATAGCCTTCATCTGTAAACCAAATATAACTTTCAATAAGGCACGTCGCAAGCGAAATCTTTTTTGTAGCTTTGTCAGGGCTAGAAAACACTCTAACTATACTAGTAACTTCTATAGTAATAACTTCGTTTTAATTATTACCTCTACAAATACTGAGTCGTGAAGTCAAGAACAGAACTACCAAAGCCTACGTGAATAAAGTGTAGTCTTTGACATAAACACCACTATACAGGGGTAGTTTCCCGTCGCCCGGTAAACCATAAGAAGGAGGCCGCAAACCCAAAACGCAGAACGGACGAAACCCTTCGCCTCCGCCGGAACATAATAGGAATACGACGGAATGGCCGAAACACACGTTACGACATAACTTTACACGTGTTTAAACAAAGGGCGCGTTACTACCTGACTCGCCGCCACAGCGGTCGCCACGGCTCACACCGCCCTAGGCAATATGTAGACACGTTGAATTAAACACTGAACAACATAGAAAAATAAATATCATAATAATTAATTAGTGTTGTTAGTACAAAACGTTGCATTGCTATATGTGAGACTACAAGTCCCACATATATTTACAATATAAAGTAACTTGTAAAGTAGCCGGTTTTGTTTGTCCGGTATCAGTCAAGCACGCTCCCGGGATACTACAATAAACTTTCGAAGATGAATCCGAGCGTCGCGCCCCACGTCGGGCGCCACTACCCACCAACTTAATAAAAACCTCTTTACTACTGCCGTTATGCCCAGGTACACAGACACACGGGTAAAGCTTGCCAAGTGCTACGCCGGGCAGTGATTAGCCACAGTAATCCTTTCTCAATGAAGGTGAGAGGCTGACTCCACTCGAGGCGGGTGTAATCGTATGTAAGCTTCTATCGCTAACAAATGCAAAGTAGTAGAACATTATCCAAAACCTTTCAAAACAGGTTTGGATCGTTGTACTTAACCCAAATCAAATCAAAAGTTTTTATTTCTCATAAACCTTAGGCACTTAAGAAACGTTAAAGTTACAAAACTAAATGACTCTAGGTGGGCAGAACCATGTCTTTCATAAGGAGAGGAATTGGAAAGAAACTCCATAGGCTACTCTTTTAAAAATAAGATTTATACAAATTTCATGTAGGTACATTATTAGATAAAGATATGCATCAACAACACAATGCAGAAAATGTATGGCGCATTTACAATAAAAGAAAAAATAAAGGCTAAATACATTTCCATTTAAATAAAAAAAGAATAAAAAATAAAAATAAGAAAAACTCAAGTTCACATACATAAAAGTATTAAAAATACCTAACAGGAATGTCAAGGCATGTCAAGTGCCTTGAAGAAATACAGGCCGCTGAGGAAGGAACTAGTCTAAGTATACAAGCAAGTTTCGTGCACCGCCAGGGAGGCCGCATGTGCAGATATTACTCACTCCACGCAGTTTTGTCTTCCACTTAGTCTTTACCTATCTACCTAATAAGCTTTTTTCAAGAGAATTAATTTGACACGTTTTGAATTTCTTACCAGGAACATTAGTAATAACTTTTGGTAGTAAAATCGTATTGAATTCCCTAAAAATTGTTCAGAGTTGGTTTTAGATAGCGTGTGTTCGAAAACTGCTACTAAATAATTAAAATCAAAATACTCGGCTTTATAAACGTGTCGTTATTACAAAACATATGACTCTCTCCTAACACAGCCTTTGTCTGATATCTTTTTTGTGCTTGTATACTTAGAACAAGTCCTTAACTTACTCATTTCAAAGATGTACCTTTGAAGGAATAAAATTAAATGAGTAACTTATAAGCTTACCTTTTTTATTTGATCTAGCGTTGGTGATCAGATGACGGTTGTATGAGCAGTTTGGTCGCGGCGCGGCTGTGGGGGCTCCAGTAACACGACGTCGGACGCCGTCATATAAACTGCGGCCAGCAATAACTGCTGTCGTTTTATTACGAGATTGTCGGTTTACTACGAAATAAAGCAGTGTCACTAAACAATACTCGACAGCGTTACATACTGTTCACTCGTCACTCGTAAACTTTGGTCACCGTGAGCCGGCGCGTTATCTGTACGTTTACAACCGGCTTTATAGCCCCCGCTGCCCACCCCGCACGCCTCTCCTGCCCCTTTACAGAACTACAAATAAAAAATGATGGCACATAAATCGCTATCGCTCTAAAGCAACCATGTCAATAGTAAGTTACTATACTCACAACTGTGGGCGTATTTACAGTCAGTAAGTCTGGCTTGTGTAATAGCTTCGTTGAGTGAGACTATGTCTTTTTTAGCAATGAATTATTTATTTGTACGATAAATTGTATTTATTGTTAAAATATATTGATTGACTTCATTCTTTTGATGGAATATGTGCATTAAAGGGTACTAGAAACAATGCGAAGACGATATTAAGTATTTAATCGAATAGGTCGTATTAAACAATTCGAGAGCTAACTGTATTCACGTAGTTAACAACTATTATTAAACGGGCTACGGTTAAATAGTATTTTATATATTACATTAATCTGTTAAATCTGTCAAAACTCTTTAAACGGTGTCTGTTGTACGGGTAATCAGATCACTGTTAATGTGTCGTGTTGACGACCCCGACACTATGTTAACAAGCGAGGCTTCACGGTGAGGCACGGACGGACTCCGAGGGGCCCGCCGCAGCCCACGACCTGCCATTCATTAATTATGCAAAAACACTCGCGCTTTCTGTACTGTGTGAACTAAATCACAACATCAGACATTCAAAATTACCGTTTACGAGGCGTTTCCTTTGCGAATAAATAAAATATGAATACATCCGGCGAACGGGTAAATACGGGGCTCGGACGGGAGCGAGGCAGCGGGTGGGAAGGGGCGCGGGGGGCGCGGGCGGCGCGGGGGGCGCGGGCTCGCGGCCCGGTGCTACAGGCTATAGGCCCTGTTTATGTAGCGCCTCGCCATAATACACCTCGCCTTTTAACTGCTACTCCGACCATGTAAATGAATTTACACAATAACTTACTTCATACGTGTTCCCTATGTATAGTAAACACTGAGGGAGCTCTCCGTGTATCTGATTATATAGTTTTCCGTCGAGCTTCTTGACAAACAAAAACCACTCACAATACAACCTTAAAGAAATAAAATCTAGGACAAATATTAAAGGTATAATTCACACAAAATATATAATTAACACAGATGTGATGTAACATTGCAGAGATAGAAATTCAAAAGGAATGCCTAAAGTTCAACAAATTTTGGAAAAGAGCGACAATATTGTTGAGCCGAGGTGTTGTTTGGATACAGTTGGCGCGAGCCGAGTCCCGCGCGACCCGCTCACTGTACCTCTACAGTATAAAAGTGAAATCTTAACATTGCCCAGCCAGCGCTCCGGAATACAATAAGAGAATATTAAGTGACTTGTATTTAAATTAAGTGTACGCTACGGCATGGCCCAGTCTCAATACTAAATGGACTTCCCGGTCGTGTTTAAAGTATGTGTGACGAGTGCAGCTGAAACGCAAATGAGTACAGCGAGCGGAGGAATGCAGATGACTGAACAATTAATGAATAGGCAACGCGCGGGGTGCAGCCGCGTCACGTCACTGCAGTGATGAGTGCACGCGACTGCCGCCGACGCCCGACGCCAGCTGCGCCCGCTCCAGGCCGCACGGCTATACTTCAGCGACACTAATTTACATGTGTCATAACATTTTATTGGCAATTTTGCGCGGACAAACACGAAATTGTTTAGTCAATATAAAAGTTTGGGATCGCGTCGGAACGAACCGTTAGAACCGTTCGAACCCGAATTTCCCTCGATAAAAGTTGTACAATTTATTTTTATTATTATACTCGCGAGCGCCATTTCGGCCGTTCGCAAGCCGGTAGTTGGCCGGTGTATTCCATCCACACTTGTTTGGGCCATTTATTTATCTTCTTCGACTACTCCATTTTATAATTATTAAACAAGAAAATTATAAAGTAAAGAGCTTTTGTAAGATCTTTAGAAGCTTAATTTTTATTCTGCCTTGTATGTTTACGCATCACTTATTCACGTTGTACTGTATGAAATTAATGCGGTTTTCATAGTTGTGTTGCTGATTCTCAAATTAAAAATATGAAGCAAATTTGATCTTAATACGCCTACCTATGATACTAAGGTAAGAACTACGTAAATAAAAATGAATGTCTGGATGTTTGTTCCATGCATTCCTTAAACTTTCTTTCAATTTACAAAATTGTAATACGAATATCCCACGAATTATGATTGTTTTGGATGGGTGTCCCCATCCAAAAAGAACATAAAACTAACCACTTACTATAAATAAAGTACCTGTGGTTTAAAACCACATCAAAAGTACCTTAAAACAGTTGACCCAAAAATAATAACATAGCTTTTTTATGCATGAAGTTAGGTCGTGGCAAAATATTAGATATATATGTATAATGAAAAATGGCAAAATTTTAATAATAGGATAGATGATGCGAACAGGCGAGTCGTGGAGATGAGTCGGCAAGAAGGCGTGCGATGGTGGGAGGGGGGGGGGGGGTGCTCCAGGGACGGACCGGACCGCTGTCACGGGACACCCGCCGGTATAATTAATTGATTGCACATTAATTAGTAAACAATCGTTGTCACTGTTTTATAGTCAAGTGTCCGAAATATAGCAAATTGATTATGGGTACATAATTAATGTTCACTCAATACAATTCTGAAATTGAATATGTATTAATTTTGGAAATAGGCTACCAGCACTCCAACCAAAGCCTGATCATTAATATGTGATTAAACAAAATTCATTTCAGACACCGAAATATTTGACCGATCGAATATAGGATTCATACCGCCATGAAAGAATAAAACGCTTTCGTAGTTGACAACCCTGGCGCCTGTCAGCACTACACAATACATTTTATTAATTGCCTCCAATGGAGCAAGCGAGTTGCCCTCTTCAATGTTATAATATTCCCGATATAAATAGGGCACTCGCGGCGATGGAGGCTACAGGAGAAGTGGTTTATTCGCCGCGTCACGTCTCTCTAACATTGTATCTAACTTTACGTTTTCCGTGCCGGTGGTCACAAACCGGAGCGCCGGTGTTTCAACCATGTTGGTTGCTTGATGCACGCAACTTGGTTAAATATAAATCGTTGACCTTACCTTTAATATCTACTCACCACTGTCAAAGTTTTAAATAAGTATTCCACTGCCTGTTAAATTTAAATCTTGCATATTAAATTTAAAACATGCTGAATTTGCAACTAAATATATTGAAAAAAATCTGAGTTAAGCCATTACAAGCCTTGTTTGCGTATAGTGAATGTAGTACAGCTTTAGTTATACTCGCGTGATCAACACCATCCGAATACTACAGAGTATTGAGTAACCGAAGTTATGAATAAAGAGTAAGTATTGGAGCTGCTCAGCACCGCACCGCGCCGCTCCGCGCTCGGGCGCGCCGCCAGGTATCACACGAATCGCACAAAACTATAACACCACAAGTGATAAAAACTAATCGCGTGGAGCGCCACCGCGCACCGCGCACCGCGCACCGCGCACCGCGCACCGCGCACCGCGCACCGCGCACCGGGCACAGCGCGTCGCACACCTGCAGACCTGCTTTGTATGTTTAACTTAACATTCCTTTGAATTGTTAAGACGTTATCATGAATCAATTATTAGTTACCTATAAGTAATTGTAGAAATTACATAAAACAAACGATTTTAAAATCTAAAGGGTACGGGTACTACTGTACTTATAGTGACCCGTGATCAGCATAGCCTCATCATTCAATACAATAGCTCTCGAGGCTGCGACGGGTGATCAGGGGGCATTGTAGGCGAGTGGCGCGTTAGTTCCGCGCTTTATTGAATTAGAGAGCGTCTGCACGCGCCATTAACTCTAAGCACATTATCTAATTTGGAGCGAAATGAATAGTCGGCGGCGGGCGGCGAGCACGTAACTGTGTTAGCTCGGCGAGCGCCGCGCGACACAACACTATGACGCAGCCAGCTGGTATGGTCACTTTGTGTTGCTCGGTACGTTCTACAAATAAACGAGCTAAATAATATTCTAGGCAAAGTTACTTGTATTTATCTTGGCGCTTAGTTTTACTCGTAACTTGCCGAAAGATCAAAGTTAATGCATAAGTGATGAAGTTGGAGTTACTGCTAACGCTTCCGGGTAACAAAACGTCGACGAGGGCTAATTTATTCTCACTGCGGTATTATATAACAGTGGTACCTACTGTTTGCTTATCTGCGGTTGTTCACTGTGCAAGACGATAATAATTAATCATAGTGTTCCGGCCCCCGGAGAGACGACAGCCACCGCCCGGCACCAGCAGGGCGGCCGGCAGCCTACGTGCTGCGGACGACCACTGTAGACAAATTAATATCTTCGTTAAATATAACAAAACAGTTCGTAGTTTAACGTATATGTGTGTTATCGTGAACCTTCTGATCGTATTGTTAGGCCCACCGCACCGCGCGTCGGGGGCACGCGTCCTAATTACACCTGTCAGCGGCATTACGCCGACTACCATACATTAAATATGTTGGAGTCGAGTCAGTTAGTTAGGGGTCGGGGTAGTGGCGGCGCTCTGTGCGAGCTATACATATTTAAAACAGGACCGCTCTCATGTGACGAACGTAATCTTAAGTTGTGCCCGGCGTCACTTACAATATTCAAGAGACTCGACGAACTACTTATAGCGCCGAGTACTCTTCAGAACGATAAATAGACAATGTATCAATACGTTCACGACGAGAGACGGTGGCGAGGGCGCACGTCGCGTGTTTAAAACATCATTACTAATTTGTATTCGATTAAAATCCAATTTTGAAGTGAAAACTTCTTTAGCGGCGTTGTACACTTTTTTGTAATGGGTAAAAAATGTTAAACTCGCGTCAGGACACGTGACCCTGAAAAAAAAGACCCCGAAAATTCGTAAGGCGGCGCAGGGCGCATGCGCGATAGGTTCGAATCAAAACTGTTTCTTACTTCAGCTATCATAAACCGATCGTATCAGTTTTAGAGATTGGCGATGATGGTTCTGGTAATAATGATGGTGAAAAAGTCGTGGAAATTATGGATGGAAGTTGATTTTTCTGAGAGATAAACTTTTTAATGTAATATAAATTGTCATGTTTGTGTACGATAGCGCGATAAATAAATATTGTATTCTACCACATAAATGATAGTAATTTTATACTGATAATAATTAAAGCAATTTTGCAAAATTATTCCCTAACCATTCCAAAATATCAAAAATGCACAACGTTAATATTCAAGTTTTCACTTCTGCCGGCACTCCCGGAGTGCAAGATTTTTTTTTAAGTGCGTTGGTCTGCTGCCAGTCTCACCTACAGCTGAACACCAGAATATTATGGAGCGACTTATTAAGTTTAAATAGTCCAACATCAAATGACTGTGGGATTGATGACACTAACGTTTTATTATTGTTTGTATTTTTAAATAAAATAAACCATTCTAAAATAATTAAACAGCTACTTGATATTATATTCACCCAATCCAACAATAGTTTTGATAAATTTATAGTACAAGCAAAGGTTTGTTGTATGTTTGTATTTCTTGTATATATTATATATTCATGTATTGTTGGTATTTCTTACCCCTCGTATTAAATTTTGAAGAGAGATTCAGTGTTGCGGCTGCTCCTTGAGGGATGACGGCCGCGCATATCATTGACAAGTACCAGGGCATGCTCAGCCGCCGCCACCACCAACCCCGAGGCCGTGCGCCTTCCGCTCTGCTCTTAGCAACCAAAATAAATCTACTATGAGAAGTTTAAATATATATTTCAGTAACGCACGTTAGAAACGTGAAACAAGAAACAATTCGTGTTAGTTTATCCGCCCTCAAGGGAGGCTGACTGCAGTAGATATTTAAAAAAAAATCGTAAGTGGCCCGCTTTTAACACTTGATCAATTGCACCTAAATGTTTTATATGCTACGCTGCATTGCCAGTATGTATCATAAAATCGACCATCGAACGGCATAGTTTAGGTGCACTTGATCTCACAATGTTACACGATAGCCTGGTTATAGTGCTACGCTAAACCAGCACGCGTTGCGTCTACGAATATACAGCATTTGTTTAGTCTACGCTATATACACATAGCTGCAAGTATAATTCTACGTAAAACATAGTATTTCGTAGCAAGAAAATGGTCGTAAGTAGCGGTCGGTGGGAACGGCAACGTCGTAACCAGTAGGTGCCGTAGCGTCGTAACCGTTATATATTTGCAGCGCCCGCAGCACAGCGCACACCACGTACTCACTACATAACACCGTATGGAAATGGTATTTTCTTGTAAAGAGCCAGTTTGGCGTAGCATACATTTTGGGCTCCAAAGATTACAACACCTGACAAAAGTCATCACTCGTATTGCGCTTGTGTATATAACATATTTTTTGATAATCCCAAGGAGATCGCTGTGCTATGCGGCATATGTTCGAGCCGAGTAAGTATATGAAGCGGCGTCGTGTATTGAGTGTGACGAAGGCTCTGATGGTGAGCGGTGAACACAATGCCTCATGACCAATCTGCTTGTTTTACTTAACTATTAACCGGATTTGTTGATGAAAAAGTCTCTATCGCAAGCCCTCCTCTATCGCACGTTAGTACTTGGTACCTACATAATCTGCGGCACATTATCATTCACAAGGCAATCTAATTGAACATTTTCTATAAAGGAGTGCGCGGAATGATATCTAAAAAAAAAAACGAACAGTGTATTTATTGTTTCTGAATGGCGCGACTATATTATTTACGTACCTTAATAGACCAGTGGCACAGGCCGTCGGCTGTAAACTAAGTGACAACTATCATTAATAAAATCCGACTGATAACGTGCTCGTCTGGTGAGGCTTATTGCTGAGTCTAGATTGCGGCAACAACCTATCATTTCAAACCATTACATAAAATCGTTTAACAATACAAAGAAAAGAAATAAATTACGGAAAAATTAAAACGTTATGCTTTAAAAGGATTCCTCTGTGAAATTCCGTTTTCAAGTAACTTTAATACTTGAAATATGCGGCGGGCGCGGCGGACGCCAGGAAGTAGCGCTCGGGTTACTTTAACATTGACTAAAGATCCATTAACGAATCAAAACGACTGATAAATATTTTTATTTATTTAATTTTAATTTTCCACCAAATTCGATCCTCATGCTGACGAGAGTAACCGTAGTGCAATAATCTATCGCTCGTGTAACATTTGCAACAAACAAGAAGAGGGAATGTGACAAGTAGTAGCCACACGCACACAAACACGTTTGTCAAGCACCTGCGCTAGAAGTTGTTTATTCAGGGTTCTCACTTTCTAACCGCTATGCTTGAACGACGTAGGATATTATGAAAGACCAAATGTACACTTGGTATGCAATAAAACTTTGACTTTGACTTTGATAGAGGTGCACGCGACTCATCCGGAATTTCATAAATTGGCTCGAGTCAAATCCGCGGACCCTCGACCGGGAACATTGAATCTTCTTCTTACCACATGTTCCAATACTTTTTAAGAAAGACTATTATTAAAAATGTTATTCACAGGATTATTTATGACTACCTGAATCACTGAGGGCTATGTAAAACCCGTTGGGTAATATTACTCATCTGGTAGACATATAAATACTTTTGTTAAGAGATAAAAAAATAAAAGTTATCTTTAATAAATTACTGTGTCTCTGGCGTCGAAAAATTTAATAAAACGTGCGAAGTAATTATCAGAAAATGCATAATAGAGTAGTCGCGTGCTGCAAATGGATTAAGTTTCCAGCATTAGCATTGCAGAATGGCATTTCTTATTAAGTTCAGTTATTGTAGCTGAGAGCGCCGCGGGCAGCTGGCCAGAGATCTTTGAATTTTTTATTAAGAGCACCGCTTTATAAATAAATCCCTTCTACTTTTTTTTAATCGCTTCGAGAAAATATTGGTTGTGTTTTTAATTTCTGTCCCATTGACTTCAATAAATCTTATTTCTTGAAAAGAGCACCTCACAGCAGCTACACCCCTTGGAGGGAGGAGGGGGCTGCCGCGTTACCCGCACCGCACCGCACCCCCCGCCCCGCGCGACCCTGAGCCGGTGCAAGGTATAGAATAAACACAATGGACACCATTCACTTCTTAGATACCGAACTGTTGTTCGTTTGTAGAGGTAATCACAAAACTAGTTTCCTCAATGTATGCAAATTTGATCGATATAATGATTACTGGAGAAGCGAGTCTCTTTGTAAGGGGCATAGCGGAGTGACGACGCTGGCACTAACACGTGCGCTGAGAGAAACAGAAACCAGCTTTATGTAAACATGTTCGTGCTCACTCAATTAGATTCAGTAATTCTTTATTCTGACTAACTTTACTAAGTAATTTCAGTTATAACTCACTGTATCTGATATTCTAGATACAACGCAGTCGTGTTTACTTTACATTTATACAAACAGAGAAGTACTAGTATTATAAATGCCTGTTTTACAGATTCAAGCCGCGCCTTTGACACTTTTTTATACCATCATTTATGATCTTTATATGAAATTGCCGTTTAGCATACAGAAAGTTAAAGTTATTTTTATTTTTTTATTTCGTTCAATCAAAATATGCACATATGCTATCGATGCATCTCTGTCATAGACCAGAATGAACGCCTCGGCGTACTGCATGCACAAGCCCTCATTGCGGGAATTACTGTTAAACAAGTCATGGTTAAATATTTATGCTCTAGAGACAGAGACGGCAGATGTAAGGGAGCCAGCAAACTCTTCACTACCAAAAAGCTGTCCGAATTTTGAATAAAGTGGAAGTCGGTCGGCGCGTGGTCGGCGCAATAGGTAAAGACCGATTGTTTTTACCGTCGTTATTCGTCACGTAACTTCATCTATAATTGCCATTGAGGTAGGCAGACGTTAGGTAAATGGAGAAAATTACGCGACAAAGGCAAAATACTACAAAAAATAACAAAACAAATGTAGTAATTAATTGTATACTCACTCTTTAAAAGTTTCTTATTCTGTGGTACTACTATATTTGTTTTGAAACAAATGAAAACTTACTAAACTTATTGAAAGAAATCCCTTCACGTAATTTATCTATACACTTTAAATTTTTCCTACAAACTACGCAATTTTCATTTATTCATGTTTATACATACACAACAATTTCTGTTTATAACACTTCAGTAACTTCACAAAACCACAATAAATCACAAAATGAATATTTAGGAAACGCGTTATACGAGAAAAACTGCAATAGATTATAAATTTCGGCAAAAAAAACAACCAAGTTGCAATAGATAAATAAAAACAAAATGATTTATTAAAACTTAAACAATTTACATTATTAATTGTTTAGTTGTTAACTTAAAAATACATTCCATTACTATATTTTTTATATAAAAATACAATATTTTTTATATAAAAAATATAGTAATGGAATGTATTTTTTATCTGTGGCAGCAGTATAGTTAATATCTTTGCTTCCCGAACATGCATGCCTACATTGGTCTGGGAAATTACGAATTTCAGATGTCAGGGCGCTAACGCATGGCAAACAAAACAGAGATTTTTGCATAATAGGAAGTGTGTGTGCGTATATATAAATATACGCCAAAATCGTTTGAGTGTGTGAGTGTTGGGTAGGCAGTCTCGCACGTGCCTACTTAGCCCTTAACCACTATTACCAAATCTCGTAGCATCCCCACGTTCACTTATTATTATTATTTCGTTTATTTAATCATTAACATTATTGGAAATTTCATATTCGATGAATGGATGTTTTCCTGTTGTGCGTGGTGTTTAAATTTAAACTTATTACTAAAGTATAGATGTTAATTAAAGATGCTAGATAAGTGTGAAATAGTTTGACGTAGCACGGCGTAGCTAATTGTAACGCGGCGTAGGCCTGCCGTAACGTGGCGCTCGACGCCTTGCAACTACCAGGTAGAACCCCCTGCCAAACATTTTTAAAATTGTATGTCTGGCAATTAAACTGTCGCCTGACGGACTCGAAGCATAGACTGGCTGACTACGACATTCCTCCGTAACTCCCAAGTCATTACAAAGTTTTTGTTCCGTCGCGCTTTGACAGCGACGTTGAACACCAACACCTGCTGCCGCCCCGCAACCTTCACTCGCTTGAACCATGCAAGCTTGTAGCTCATCCGTATAAGCGACAACAAAGAGCTATAAT
The DNA here is from genome assembly GCA_932294365.1 of Diachrysia chrysitis. Taxonomy (NCBI): domain Eukaryota; kingdom Metazoa; phylum Arthropoda; class Insecta; order Lepidoptera; family Noctuidae; genus Diachrysia; species Diachrysia chrysitis. Next base: position 85,375 of record OW028657.1, read on the forward strand.
CCACATATTCATTTAACGCAGCGCAGTAGTTTTTGACTTTACATAAAAAAATCAGCTGACTGCATTTTTGTTGAGATATTGTTGGACTAGGCGAGCGTTCATTGTTACCACAACTTCTGCCTAATGGGCAATGTCGGCCGCGTTCAAATTAAAATTTCCCCGGTCCCGCAGAATATATACAAAGCGTCGCGTCACATATTTCACACGTCCATTGTGCCTGCGCGGCGGGTACGCGCCACACGCCGCCGACACAACGCGATACTCTGTTATTTACTTTTTCGTAGATCTATACCAGCCTTTCCCAAAGTGGGCGATAATGCCCCCTTGTGGGCGCTGCAGGATTAAAGGTGGGGCGGTATGAGACCCAGAATTAATGTTTAATCTCCGCTAATATAGCTCACCATAATTCATTTAGTTTGAAGTTATAGTGGTTTTTAAGTTGGAAAAAATGGGGGCGCTAAAAAATATTTTATTCTCAAAGTGGGCAGTAGACAAAATAAATTTGGGAACCCCTGATCTATACTGTTGCATCATCATAAGGGGGTGAAATAGGGGTTGGTAATAAGTCAGAAGTTAAAGTGACAAAAATGAACTTTAATATTAAAGCATCTCAGTATAAATAAATGCGTACGGAAATAATCGTTTTTTTTTATTAATCCCAAGTGACTAAAACAATGAAAACAATAATATAATAAAATAAAAAAAATCTGGAAGAGAAAGATGAGAATAGGGGTGGCATTTTATTTTGTACTTTTAGCACGTTGTTATGGACACCCGGCAAACCAATTTATAAGACGTTGTCACGTCAAAACGGCGACATAATGAAGGAATCTCACTGTAATTATCTAAGTAGTATTATACGTTCCCTTGTTTTATTCATCTATTTATATAAAAGGAGAAAGTCTGACTCACTGACTTATATTGGCCCAGCCTAAACCCTTAGACCTGGAAAGTTGTATTTTTGGACAGGTGTTGTTTTTAATACGTAGACGAGTTTAAGAAGGGTTTTAAAGTTTTTATGGAAATCCGTTTATTTTATTTTTTGTTTAAACAATACGTCTTCCGCACTTTATCAAAGTTAGAAGCATGAAATTACATATATAAGCTTCTGGTTAAAAATATACAAACAGGAATATCAGGGTTTTTTTAAGTCTGATCTCTAAAAGGGTTAAATAGGGCTTGGAATTTTATATGGAAAATCCGTCATTTTCAAAGTATGAAGCAGGAAATTCAATAAACAAGCTTCTGGTTAGTATTAAAAAAACGCGCATTTCGTCGTTTTTTTTTAATCTATCCTCTGAAAGAGTTAAATATAGGTTGGAAGTTTATAAGAGGACATTTGGTCATTTTCAAAGTTGATGGTGAAATAGGGTTTGAGAGTAAAAAGTTTTTGTAAATAACCCCCCTTAGCTAAAAAACACAGTTATCCTAAGCATTTATTGTGTAAACATATATAGGTAAACTAATGGAAATAGTTATGTGTCGAGGGTGCTATAGGTATGTATACAACTGTAGAGTTTCCAGCTGGCGGGCTGACTATATATATATAATTATTGTATATCTATATGTACTAATATTATAAAGAAGTAAAGTTTGTGTGTTTGTATATTTGTTAAATTGTAAGGGGTAATCTCGGGATCTACTGAACCGATTTAAAAAATTCTTTCACCAATAGAAAGCCACATTATTGCTGAGTGTCATAGGTTATATAAAAAACCTTACTATGAAAGATATATTTTTGAGTTCTAGAGAAAAGATGTGGAGCTTGAAAATGCCTACAAAAAAGTCAACGACAGCATATGTCTAACTTTTATATTTAAGTTACAAAAAGTAGTTTTTTTAATATTAGTATAGATAATTTAATTTTTAATTTTAATAAAATAATTTAAATCGTTAGGTCATATGTACTAAAAAAGGATTATTAACATTATGCCCACCGAAGTGGGCACGGGTCAGCTAGTACCACATAAAACTTGAGTTATCTTTCCGAGTGCAGTGGTCCGCAGCTAACGGCCGGCGCGACACACGACACGCGAGCATGGCGCGGCCGCTCGCCGCCGCTCACCGCCGCTCGCCGCTTGCCGCTTGCCGCTTGCCGCTCGCCGCCGCTCGCCGCTGCTCGCCGCCGCTCGCCGCCGCTCGCCGCTTGCCGCTCGCCGCCGTTCGCCGCCGCACGCCGCCGCTCGCCGCTCGTGATAAAATGTCATAAGTTAGTTTTAAAATAGGTTCTATATCTCAGCATATTAAGTCCCTACGTAAAATTAATAAGCTGCATCTTTACTAAGCTCAGGAGAGGAATGGAGAGGTTTCGTGAAACGGGTCACGCAATCTGCAGGCCAGCAAAAAATTATTTTTATTACGCCTTAACTCATGCAAGTAAGTTAAGCAATGTAAAAAAAATTGAACCTTATGCAGGAAAAAATTGTTTAAGTGTTCGGTGTGCTAACCAGTAGTCGCGAGTTTGAGTCCTGCCAAACGTTAATTACAAGTCAGAACTCTATAAGGAGTGCACGAGCAAGGCTGGTCGAGATGAAGACTCGCTGCGACAGCACGCGCGTCTGCAACGGCGGACTGCGGCGCGGTGGCGGCACGCCGTCCATTCTGCTTCTGGTCAAGTAAACCGCGCAACTAGAAAAACTTGTAACGTTTCATAAGCACCTGTAAGAGGTATATTTGAATTAAATATTTATTTATGATATTTGATTTGATCGTGGTAAAGTCAGCCATTACTGAAATGGCCTCAAAGACACTGAATAGGGATGTTTCCTGGGTATGAAAAGTTAAAATCTATTTAGTCCGTCAGTTAGATAATAAAAAAATATTAAACACGTATTTTAACTTTTATCAAAACAATAAAAAAATGCAAAGATACACCGCTTTAAAGTTTCGGAGTGGGGGCTTATGACGCCACGCCTCGCTAAAAATCGTAGCGAGGAGTGACGTCACGCGTAATTTCCGTTCTCTGTATTTTGAACATTAAATGTTTGCGGGAAAAAAAAAATACGTGTCCAATAAAATTCATTAATCTACCAGGCGGACATTAATAAAAAATAGGAAACATGAATATTCTTTTTGTTAAGTAACAACTTACCAGGCGAGAACCAGCCAAAGTGTTCAATGATTTTTCATGAAATCGCAGTTTTCGGAATTACTTCTCGTATTGCAATTAGTTTGTATTATACTTAAATAAAACAATATATAGTTGAAATATGACAATTAATGTCGGGGAAAACATGACAATAATTATTATTACATCCACGCAGTCACCTACAAAGGACAGCAGAACATAGACGGTGTCTGCTCATTGGAGGCACAACTACACAATTTGATAATTTTTTGTTTGCAGGAAAAAAGAAAAAATACGTGTCCAATAAAATTAATTAATCTACAAGACGGACATTGAAAAAAAAAATAGGAAACATGCCTATTATTTGTGCAATTTGTACCGTGGTATTCATATTATTATAAGCTTGAATTATTTAATCATTTATTTAATTTAAAAAACCAAATAGCTGACATGGTGACAAGCAAGCTGCATGTAAGCGGCTGAATCGTCGAGCCAGAGGTTATGATGAAAGTGATCATCTACTGTCCTTATTACCTACATAAATCATACAACAGCTATCAGTAAACTAAGGCCCCCGAAGAATTTCGTATCAGTAACAAGATTTATTATTATTTACGTCTCTGCGTACTATCCTTAAGACGTTTTCAAAATAAATCTAATAAATATTCTCATACTGTTACTAGCCTTCATAACAAACTGTATTTTCAGTTTGTCAAAGAGAGTAAATTATGGGTAACCACATAGAAGAAGTGGTGCAGCTTAAATTAGCAAATTAATGAAAAAAAGTTCGTAGTAATGGTATACATATATCCAATAGTGTGGAATTCCTCGTGTCCGTGTGCGGCGGGCTTGTGACACGCGTCAGTCAGCACAGCGCGCAGTAGAGCGAGCGCGACGAGCACGCGCGCGCTCGACGCGAGTACTCCACCGGCAGTCCAATCTAGCTAATAGTCTTATACCATGTCAGTGACGGCCCATCACAAAGCGCAATATTGTTTCTATATTTACGTTCTGATTAAATATCGTCCATAATCTGTTCCAAAAGATGACATTATAATAAACGTATGTACCTATAATATACCAGTAGGTATTTAACTACCTATACCGCTGGAAATGGAAGGGATTCTCCCCTCTCATACAGGGAGGAGCTTACTTAGACAACTACTGGAGCCCGGTGCACTTCGCTTCACTTTAAAAAAATCCACATCTCGACCTATAGTTCAAAAGATAAACATCACTGTCACCAGCACCACCTATCCGGCGTAACGTAAATATGTTCGCCGAAGAGGTCAGGTCGCCCTTTATATGAGTGCAACGGTTATCGAGTTAATGTATGTTACATTAACACATACATTCTCTTTTATTTTATTTTATTTTATTTTGTTTTATTTGGAAAACTTACAGCTAACTTAAGAACAGTGTATACATTAGTAAAGGAAGGCCAATTACAAGTTTTCACAGATAGCACTGTAGAATGATAAAAGAAATAGACAGTAGACAGGCAGTTAAATAGAAACTTAGTAAAAAGTATTTACAGCGAGGTGAAGAAGTGTTTGAGAATCAAATTTCTTAAGACAGAAATACTGGTGTGAAACAGATCAATATCTACATTAACAGCCATAGAATTATATGATCTACAAGCTCTTATCATATAAGAATTTTGTCTGTAAGTGCAGTGCACAGATGGAATACTCAGCAACTGGTGATTTCTTAACAGAGTAGAAGGTATTCGAAGCCCAAGTTTGCTTACGAGCTCGGGACAATCAATTGTGCCATTAGCCACCTTGAATAGCATGATTAAATCAGTTATCCTTCTACGTTCAGATAGAGGCAGTATGTGAAATTTCTTACAGCGACTAAAATAATTTGGTAAATACAAATTTGACTTATACTGGACTTTTATATATAGATATCACAGAACAACGAATGTCAGACAATATAATTAAAACTAAACAGACTTTGCTTTTCTCTCGATTCAACTCAAACAACAACATGCTCCAGCGGCAACATATGATATGTTTAAATCTCTTTAAACGATATCATATTTTTTTATTTTCATCAATTAATGAACTGAATTAGTGACAATTATGGCTCGTCCTGGCGATACAGCCTCCTCAAGTTCTTGTGATGTGTACGTTAAAGTTGTACGTACCTACACACTACACTGTGCTAAAGCAAAGTAGGTACGTACATAAATATTTAGCAATTTCCTGAACCTCTGCCATTCAAGATCATCGCAAACATCATTGTATCTTTCTGTTAGGGAAACTTCATTACAGACCGGAATGATAACAACCCACTACACATAAGCCGAGAACCAGGCGCTCACAGTTATAGTGAAGTTTGCAGACAAAATCAGGAGAAACAAGTTTAATATGTAAGTATGGTCTTGACAGCAGTCCCTCGCAGCACGCGGCGCGCTACTTGCCCAACTGCGAAGTGCGCGTCACCTGGAAGTGCAGGAGACGAACCTACGCTACGCGACCGTCGCACGCCTGCACGCTGCCTTCAGTAGGGATTCGCTATGGCGGTTGTCAACAAAAGCAATTGTTGCTTTATAAAAAAGACTGAAAAAAACAAGTTTCTTATCGTGTAACTTCGATGACAAACTAGATCTACTACTACTTAGTTGGTTACCCACGTTAGCCGACACTGAATAAACATTTTTATACTTATTTTTATCCGGTAAACATCGGTTGGGTTGGTAACTGGAGATCGCGTATAGGCCTACTGAGCTCTGCGACCATTCAGCTCAAATGTTACCTACTTGTTTAAACTCTTTGTTATATTCAATTATTCATTATTATATAATCTGTATAATAATGAATTTCTTAGTGCGGTTGTCGTTCGATAAAAAAAAATGACGGGTTGCACTCCGGGAGTGCCGGCAGAAGTGAAAACTTGAATATTAACGTTGTGCATTTTTTATATATTGGAATAATTTTGCACGAATTGCTTTAATTATCAGTATAAAAATACTATCATTTATGTGGTACAATACAATATTTATTTATTGCTCTATCGTATACAAACATGACAATTTTATTACACTAGCTGTTCCCCGCGACTTTGTCCGCGTGTTTAAGTTTGAACGGTTTTTCATTTTAGCAACATTTTTCATTTATACTCCGCTCCTTTTTGTCGCAGCGTAATGTTATATAGCTTATAGCCTTCCTTAATAAATGGGCAATCAAACACTGAATTTTTTTTCAAATCGGACCAGTAGTTCCTGAGATTAGCGCGTTCAAACAAACAAACAAATAAACAAACTCTTCAGCTTTATATATTAAGTACCTATAGATTAAAAAGATTATCTCTCAGAAAAATCAACTTCTCAACAACAATCCATAATTTAGGTGACTTTTTCACCATCATTATTACCAGAATCTTCATCGCCAATCTCTAAAACTGATACGATCGGTTTATGATAGCTGAAGTAAGAAACGAACAGTTTTGATTCGAACCTATTTAAATGTCTAAACACATACGAACATTCGCGCAAGCGCCCTGCGCCGCCTAAACGAAACAGCAGGCGCAGGCATACATTTTCGCCGCGCCGTAGAAAGAGAGGGGGTACTTCCTCTCCTACGCCGCGCCAGCTGTCTACTCTCTATCAGTCTTATAAAATGAAAAACCGTTGAAACTTAAACACGAGGACAAAGTCGCGGGGAACAGCTAGTGTAATATAAATTGTCATGTTTGTGTACGATAGCGCAATAAATAAATATTGTATTTTACCACATAAGAATTTTCGATCAGGGTCACGTGTCCTGACGCGAGTTTAACATTTTTTACCCAAGTGTACAACGCCACTAAAGAAGTTTTCACTTCAAAAAAAAATACAAGAGTCTCACCGACGGCCTTTGCTTGGTAAGAGAAAAGCGCCGTTGTTTAAATTCGCATGAACAACAAATTGCATTTATATATGTATAAATATAGATACTAATGTATGATTAAATTGTATATGCGACTGCTTTAGCATCTTTGTGCACATGAGCTCGTAATGAGCCACTTTATATTCTGAGCCGTTACCCGACTAGTCCCTACTTTCTATTGTAGGTAGTCAGTTGTTTTGGTCATGTTTAGCAAATAGACAGAGAAATTAAGTTCTGATTCGGTTCAGGCTCGGATAGCTACATCTTCACTCTTGTCGTAGCGTTACGGGTATTTACCACAACTTACAGAGGTACACGCATAGCTTACGAGTACGTTGCTTCACACATACTCTAGTTCCCGATGTGCTAAGTCGAGTCGGTTATTGATGCCGTTTATAACTAATCGCGTTCCGGTCGACCGGCGACAGCTAGGTCGGAGGATAGCCACGCAACGTTCATCTATCTACACGGCACATTTGGCCGATACGTCCCGGGGTGACAAATTTATCGCACCGCAGCGCGGCGCAGTAAATAAAACCACACCGTAAACAACTCAACACTATAATTATTAAATAATAAACGCGCGGCAGATGTTACGCATCGAGCGTGGGATTCCTTAAAAAAGTGAGGTCATCGTCGAGTCCTTTGTCGAAGAAGCAGTTGGAGGGCGGTCCGTTGTGGCCGGCGAGGCATCGGTGCTGGCGCAGCAGCAGATACAGCAGCAGGTTGTACTCCGACGTGGCGTTCTGCACCATTTTCAGCGTCACCTCCAGCTGCTCCTGCTGCGCGTCCCACGCGCGCAGCCGCTCCACGCTGGCGCCCAGGTACTGGTTCAACTACACACACCACTTGAGTCAATTATGCAGATGTTACGTCACTTTACTAAACTCAACTCAGTCCAGACTGAGAGCAATATGCGGGGGACGCCCAGGTAGATAAGTGTTACTACAAGCCACCTACATAACTATGACACAATACCTTACCACAACTCTGACCCAAAAACCAAGGCGATCCAGTAACTCATTTGAAGAAATAAGTTATAGTCAAGCAAAAATAGGACTCAAGACATGCTATTAGCATTGCATATATTATAATAATCAATTTAGGTACCTACTTTTTTCTGTTTTTGTTACACATACTTAACCCGCAACTAGCAAACAATGTAACAACCCATACAAGTTATGCCTCAGAATACGAATAGCTTTTTTAAGAAAGTTGGCGCACCTTTACAATTCTTCTTTCCATCAGCTTTCTCTGTATCCACTCGCATAGATAAGTTAATAATCCTAGGAGCAGTAATGTGACAGTGACGAACAAGTCCAGCGGCGGCAAGTGAACGAACGCGAGATCAAACCAGGCGAAGGCGCTGGGCGGGCTCTCGGGCTGCTCAGGACTCGTCAGCGGGTCCTCGACGCCGGCGTACAGATCCGGCACGTAATACTGTGCTGGGAGCAGCAGCAGTGCCACCACCGCCGTCACCACCAGCCCGCTCGAACAACCATTTATCGCCATTAGTAACCCACATCCGTCCACCACGATAACAAAGGATCACTGTACTGTATTATGAACATAAAATTGTCCATTCATCTGTGGTATTGTTAATTTTAACTAATTATTTACAGTCCTGTTATTGTGAGTTTATGACACATCCAAATTTTTCTTCTGGATTTAACAAGTTATTACATACTCTTTGGAGTTTTCGGGGTTGTGTGATATCGTTGTTATCGCTAATTGATATTGTTATTTGTCTTTTAACAATTATGATAATATGTATATTGATCGCTTAAAGTTTAGGTAATGAGATCAACGTTTCGGTATTGAATAAAAAATAAATTATTATAAAACAATATTAATTCGTGCAATAGCAATGTCTTTACATTATAGGAGACATTATACGACCTATAGAACTAACTTATGATAATCTCGCTCATAGACTACTATTTATATACTAGAGAATCTCACTTATTTGGCACGTTGGTCAACTACAATGTTTATGAAAATTCATAGCAGTAACAAAACGATATTTTCGATCGTAAATAATATGACCGTGACACTTGCATAACATACACCTGGATCAACTGTTTCCTGTTAATGTCAATTTGACACTTGGTGGCAATGTGCAGGTTGTTAAATACTTAGTAAGGTCTTTGGTTAAAAAATAATTGTTTTCATTCGATGTAAACTATATCTAATACCAACACCTTGAAGATGGTAGGTTAATAGTTTTTGTAAAATAAACATGACTTATTTTTAACCAACTTCGGAACGAGAAGGTTCTTAATTCAACGATAAGTTTTTTGTGTGATACCTCTGGCAATCGTGGATCAATTTCAAACATTATAGGGAATTAAACCTTCTGAGGTATACCCATCTAAATTTCATTAAAACTTATTCTGCGGTTATGTTTGTCGTTTAATTGAAGTCAGGGTTTTTACATTTATGTGTAATCAACTAAACAAGATCTACATACCGACTTACTTAAGTAACGTAAGAAGCTAGCCCGCACGATTGCGTGGAAGAGCTACGATCTCAGTATATTATAATGTACTCTGTGAGCTACGATAAGTCATGCTAGCGTTGCGCACGTTTAGGCTGGTTTTATAGCTACGCTGTTAGACGCGCCGTTGAGCAGCGCCGCTGTTAGCAGCGCGCGTTTGAACAACGGTCCGCTGTAAAACGAGATTAGTACCGCGCGTTTCGCTGCTTTGTACAGTCGTCTACAAAATGAACATTAATGCGGATTGCGGTTAGAGTAGTGGCTATTTACCTCTTATGGAAAAGAAGGCAAAGAAGACTAGCTGTTGATCCTTATAATGGTACAAGGTTAGTGAGAGATGAACACGTAAGATCTTTTTGCGATTTACGAGAAAATAGTCATAAATTTTATAAATATTTTCGCCTATCAATAACTAGTTTTGAAGAATTACTCTGCAAGTTACAGTCCTCTTTACGACGATCCAGCTTATTTCGCATCCCCATATCTCCAGAGGAAAAATTGGCGATCACTCTAAGGTAAATGAAATAAAATCGATATTATAATTCATGTTGTACTGTACTTAACGGCGCGTCTCAACAGCGTCACTCTAAAACGCATACTGATCGTATCGTAACTCGCGGCGCGCGCTTCGGCAGCGCCGGCGAACAGCGCGCGTTTACTCAACAGCGCTGCTCAAGCGCGTGCCTATAAAACGAAACTAGAACCCAGAACAAATCCGAACGCGCGCGCTTCAACCGCGCTGTCGAAACGCGTAGCTATAAAACCAGCCTTAGTTAATTGATTGGTTTAGTGGAACGCACTTGTCAATTTGACAATTAAAACTTGTCTGACATTTCGAGTTGAAGTGTGCATTGAATTGACAAATTGACCTTTGTTTTGTTTGAGTTTTGAGTACCTACTTTGAGTGTAGTGTTGTGACAGTCTGTGTATTATAATTGTACCATTCATTATTTCCATGTAAATTGTTGTAGGTAATATTGTAATAGGTTTTAAACTAACAAGGAAACAAATTTGTGTTCTTTGTTAAATAGGCCAAAGTTCAAAAGGGAACCTTGTTTTGTTAGTGTGCTATTAAAGTGTGGGTATTATGGATTTAAATAATTTTTAAATATAAATCACATAACAAGTTAAATCTTCAAATGTTTGTTTTGATTTCAGACGCAGCTATTGTATGCTATACCTATCATGAAGAAAATTGTGTTATTCAAGAGTGAATCAGAAGATTATGAGACAGCCTTTCTTGATAACAATTACAAGGTAGTATTCATTGAGCCACTAAAGTTTGAGTTTATTAGAAAAGATGAATTGTCTGAGAAACTACTTTGTGCAGATTACACTGGCATTATACTTACCAGCCCGAGAGCTATTGAAGCAGTCTCCAAATGTTGGGACCCCACAAATTTTGTTCAATGGAGCTCCAAGAAAGTGTACACAGTAGGAGATTCAAGCTCTCATAAAATTAAACTTTTACTAGGCTTGGAGACACTTGGAATGTCATCAGGGAATGCTGAAAATCTGGCCAAAATTATTGTAAATGAAAACTCCAACAATACAAAGTTTTTATTCCCATGTGGTAATCTCAGATCAGAAACACTACCAAATATCCTAAAATCAACTGGGATCACAATTGATGCTATCACTGTGTATGAAACTAAAGAAAATGAAAAGTTAAAAACAGATCTGATGGAGCTTAATGACTCAGAGACACCATGCTGCATGGTGTTCTTCAGCCCCTCAGGTTGTGAGTACATTCATCGACAGCTGCAAACCTTCAACAACAAGCTCTCCGATTTGCCTCATTTTGCAATAGGTAACTCTACAGCCCACAAGATACAGAACCTGGGAGTGGAAGTAGCTGGGGTAGCGGCCAAACCTCAAGCCGAGAGTGTGGTGCAGACAGTACAGAACTACTTCACTAGTGTCAGCTAATGACTATACTTTGAAATGAAGTGATTGTACAAATGTAAATTATGTATAATACCTTTATATATGAATCTCTATTTTCCTTGGTCACACCATAACTTGAGAATGACTTTAACAATTTTATTTTTTTTATTTTTCTAGAACTTTGTACTTCCTAGAAGGTTCTAATGAAATGAAGAATTTGAAAATTTCAGAAAACTACATAAATTTAAACTTCATTTGATAAATGTGAATTTAGCCTAAACTTCTAAAAGTCAGCACTAATTCGGATAATTTGTTTTTTTATGTATTCTTTATTGTAAGGAACTTTAGTATAAAAAAAATCGTATGGGGAAACTTAAATCTCTCTCTATTAAAAGTAACTCAGAAGACAAACTACGTGCAACGACGAATGCGGTGGTGCCCTGGTACTTATTCATTAGGTACACCATTTGTGCGAAGCTAGGGTGAGTAGCTAAAAATGTATAAATATTACTTGAGGATAGTTATTTTATGGTGTTGGATATGAAATATTCTTTTTATAAATAAATTAGTAATTGTTATTGTTATCAGTACAGTTATTTATTTATTAAAATACTTATAATAACTTAAAGTATGTGAACGTTTACAAGCATAGAGTACGCGCATCGTTAGTAGCCCCTTGTGCCGCTATTTATTTATATTTATTTATTTATTGGGGTAATACTAGGTTTTAAAATAGTTTTAATAAAACGGCGCACTCCTTTTGACACTATTTTTACAATTTTACTTGTTTATACTAGTGCCTACAGTTCATACTCGATATGCGCACTCTACAGTTTACTTATTTTTTCTCTAAGATGTGCACATAGGCCATGCGCATGGGCTACACGTCCAGCTCGGCGGGCGGCGGGCGCGGCGGCTCGCGCGGCGGCCGAGCCTCGTCCCACAGCCGCATCGCCGACGCGTACGTGATCACGGCGCTCGCCGTTACCATACCCGCGTTCACTACTGCTAGTGGCTGAAATTTTGAATATCAGACTTGTGTATTGCCGAATACTAACTCCTAACTAACAACTAGCGTGACGTATAGTGGTTATTTAATAGGGTGTGCCGGCTATACTACTCTAAAGCTAGTTGTCTATGGCAGAGCATAGCTACGAAGTGTGTCGCTGCGCTCTACACTCAACAAACTCATAATCGTGACAGCCGTGAGGTCAACCGAAGCTATGAGCGAGCTCTACGGCGTTTCTATTTTGTTCCACTGACTATTAGTTTTAACACGCGGCAGTCACAAACTAAAGCATTAGTTTGGTTTTCATGATTTAGAGATATACTATATTTGGTGTTTGGTAGCTGTAGCAGCGCTGCGTTCGACTCTGAACCGATAGTATATATAATTGAATAAAAATATGTATGTAGTAGAAAGAAAAACTTAAACCTCAGGCAGGATTCGAAACTGCGACTACTAGCTGAACATACCATAGTCGTTGAACATATTAGATATTAAAAGTAATAACAGGCAAATGTTGCAATGACCCAACATAACCCTACTAAGTAGAAGTATGATTTTGTAAAACTCACGCCATGCATGTAACTGATGACACTATTGAACTCGCAAACAGTCATGCTCAGCACCGCAGTGATCAGCAGCAGGATGCCCATCACCGTCGATATTATGATGTCCTGCGGCAATGTGATGTGCGAACAAAACAATTATCATATATAATATTAAAATTTAAAGACTACACAGAGATTTATTATATAAGGCAGTGCCCGCGTTAGCGGGAGGAGGACATGGGGGCGACTATCCAGGCCGCCAAATTTGCGGGTGTGCTGGTCTGGAGTTTCCTGGAGCTATCATCCAGAACTAATGCATTATATACTCACAAATTGATTTTAACCGGCGACGCAAACAGGTTCGCTATAAGTTTGAGGTGCCGGTATTTTTGTATTATCGCGGAAGTCTCTTTTGTCCATAATATCCCAGAGCCATCAATCATTCACAATTCTCTACCCGAACTGAAAATCAATATAGGTACCTATAAATATTTTACATTAATTTTGTTAAATCGTTGTTTGATAGGTACCTACGTCTAAATACCATTTTTAGGGTTCCGTATGCGAAGGGTGCTAGCGGGACCCTATTACTAAACCGTCGCTGTCCGTGCGTCCGTCTGTCTGTCAGCGAGCTGTATCTCGTAAACCTTGATAGCTAGAGAAACAATAAGAATAAATTAAAACTTAAAGGGGGCTCCACAAAATGATACGGAACCCTTCATTCGCGAGTCCAACACGCACTTGGCCGGTTTTAACTTTTTGTTGTCCGGTTGCAGGCCATAATGATGTAGAGTATTCAGAGCATACTAACAGCAAAGAGGTAAGCCTGCGGCGCGCAGTGCGGCACGGCCAGCAGCACGCCGGCGTACAGCAGCGCGGCGGCGGCGGCGCACACCAGCGCCACCGTGGCCGCGCTCGTCACCAGCGCCGGCGCGCCCGCGCACGTGCCGCCGCTCAGGAACAGCACCGACGACACTATGCACACTATCTGAACACACCTCATGCTGATTACATAAAACGTCATGAGTAGCTACATATCATGTATTTCATCTACTACATGTTACAAACCTACAGGGTTGATACGACCCATGTGACTTCCTTTACACCACATATAACAACGGTACAATTTTGAGGCTTTAATAAATAACTAAAATTCAATGAAATATAGGAGCAGTAGTTTAGCCTAAAATGTTTAGTTTGAATTTAATTTTACTAAAAAAATGTTTTAGTTAAAATTTTAGTGAAATTAAATTAAAATTACTTTTATTAACTACATAAAAAAGTAAGTCTATTGTTATGTTCAAACTTTTAAACAATCTATATAATAACTAAGTATTATATACATAAACATGACACGCGCCACCCTACGACGCGCCACGTTGCCGCTTTTTTACCTACACCAGAGTGGAATTTCTAAATGGTGTTTGCATTTTAATTTGTTTGAAAATTGAATTTTTATACGAATAGATAGTAGAAAGGTAAAATTTCAACCTCAGGCAGGATTCGACCCTCGACCACTGGTTAAAGTCATTTTTTTCCTTTCTGTCTTTTTGCGTAATATATAAAAATAAAATATTTTCGTTTATATTGTTATTTTTTTACTGTTTGGAATTTGATTCTGAAGAGGCAGCAGGCACATAGTCGTGTCAACCATGTATATCATAGGTATCTATCCTTTTAGTTGGTACCTTAGCTTTCAAATGTGTTAACCGAAATTAACCTTTCAGTGGAGGATTCGATCGATTCGATTTTTTGTATTGCAAAACGCAAACATAATATCTACATGTTAAAGGGGTCCCCAGGTGAAGAAACATGTTTTTAAAATTCTTGTTCGATTTTAAACGGAACCTTCATGCGTGAGTCCGACTCGCACTCGGCCGGCTTTTTATCTTCTTTTCCGGTTGAGTGATATGTGCTCATTATTATATAGCTAATAAATGTTTATATTGCTTCTGTAATCTAGGTACTGATAGTTATATGAATGTGTGGGGCTACTCACAAAGCAAGTAATCACTACGTGTTTTAGGGCTAGTAGCAATCATTATTTTGACGTCATGGCAATAATCTTTACTCATAATCATTGTCATCGTTTAACGAATAAACTTAACAACTACGGGACCGATTTTAAAAATTCTTTCACCATTAGAATGCTACATGATCCCAGAGTATCATAGGCTATATTGCAGTACTACAAAGTTCAAATAAGTATATAAAGGTCAAATAATCTGAGTTAAATTCCGATTTATTTGCAGACTACACAATGATGTAGTTAAATTTGCTTGTCCTTGTCCTGACTGATACATCATCGCAGAGGCTAAGCCACAGGGGTGAAAAACTTGTAGTTTTGGCAGTTGATGAGTTTTATGTTATCATAGACTAAGATTTTTTTGTATATTCAACCCCTATGCGTAAAAAGGAGACGAATGGTTGTATGTAAATCCGTCCTTGATAATGTTAGTAGCACAAAATTCATAAGCAAGCTAGTAGTTAAAAAAGATAAACACATGTTTGAGAGTTTTGGAAAACCCTCCTAAGAGGGTGAAAAAGGGATTGAAAGTTTATATGGAGTCCGTCATTTTTTAACAAGATATAATACATGAACTTACATATAAGCTTTCTATTAATTAATAAACACTTATTTTAGCATTTTTGAAAATTACCCTCGTAAGAGATTTTGTTTTAGAAGTTCTACTTTTTTAAAGTTAAACAGCATAAAATTTTGTATTTCTCGTGAAATAGCGTTTGCATTTTGTATATCAGCAGACAGCCGGGTGGAAAGCGGCTCAGTATTAGGGTTCCGTTGTCACCCTTTGAACCCGGAACCGTCCGCCGAAGACGAGCAAAGAATGTGCTTCGGATCCCGCGACTCCGGCAAAGGCAAGACGGGACCGGGGTGTTTATACGCCCGTGAAAGTCTGATATTCCACATCAAAAAAATGAAAAATTAATCGTTTTGACATAAAGTATATTATTATATCCTACAAAAGATCCTACACAAATACAAATAAAAGCACAATCTCTGACTTGAATCAAACATAAAATTAAGTAGGTTAGTACCTACATAGGTAGGTAGGTACTAAAATTTATTTTGTGTCCTATTAGAAAATAACCGCAGTTAGCGGGTTAATATCAAATATGCTGTGCCATTGTTCGAAATAAGAAGATAGGGGAGTGCATTGGGCATCCAAAAATACGTTGTACTATTTGAACACATTACATTAGTAATAAAATTGAACCTACTTAAATGGTAGATAGGTACCTACTAGCCGTTCGATTGAAGTTTGCGAGAATCTCCGCTCCCGCTTCGTCTCACCGCCCGCGCAATACCGACAACGAAGTTATCGTGTGTGTGCGTGTTTTGTGTTTATACTCGCAGCAGTATCTAATATCATAACGGTCGCCTCTCGTAAACTTCAAACGAACGGGTAATAATACTTAAAAAAGTCATGGCGGCGCTCATGTCATAACGAATAAAATTATCATGCGTTTGTGGACCGCGAAGGAGTGCTAAGCGCGTGAGTGCGGACTTCGTCTTCTTTTCACATAAATTATGTTATTTTAAACTAACGTTATTCAAAACCAATCCATGACATACACTGTCGCAACGTTAAGATTTTCGGTAAAAACGATTAAAATGAATCATTTGAAAATTCGTAACTATTATACCTACCTACCGATTGATCTGATACAGATACCAAAATACTGATAAAAATCAACGGTGTGTTCAAAGTGCTTAAACATGATAATAAGTTGCGTTTTATAATGAATATTGATTAATAGATATTTTGATTAATGATTTCTAATACTTATGCAAATTCTAGGAATGATTGATTACTAAATTTATAATAATAAGTAATTGACTATTAATAAATAAAACCGTGTGTAAACTACCTTTGAAGAAATTAATAATTAAATTCACTTTTCTAATTAATTGAATTAAATTTTAATTTAGGATTAGTAATCCTAAATTAAAAAATCTTAATCTTGATGGTGTTACAAGGTAAATATCCGTTGAGCACAGCGATGTCATCACCACATGTAGGTAAGACATCCATAATTATTTATTAGACACGCAGATAACTTCTCCTTCGGACAGGTATGTATACTTTGTTATGAGAGATATATCATAACTAACCTGCTGTTTAATCAAAAGACATTCAGTAAAGTTAGGCTATTTGGAAACCACGGGTTCATTTGAAATCGACATCTACAAAACTTACGGTTTATACAAAGTAATACTGAAATTTTACCTAAAATGAAGAACACATATTTATTTAATTCACAAGTAAAAAATGCCTTGATAACAAATTGACTGAATTCCAAATAACCCCATGGTTTCTAAATAGACCTACTTCACTGTACATATTTTGAAATAAGACAGATGCATACTGACCGCAGACAATACCTTCAAAAGCCCTTCTGGCGACAAAAAGTAATCTTTTTCGGTATAATATTTCAGAAATATCCGATGTTCAGAATGGTCATCTAAATCAGACGAGCTTAACTGTTCCCGCGATGGCGTCGCATCCATGTCCTCTGAGGTGGCGGCTGCTGATTCAACTGACTGACTGATAAGTTATGTGGAAACTTTATCAGAAGCTTATTTAGCGGTTCACAATAAATAATAAACATAGGCGATACAATGAGGTACTTGATGGAAGCACAATAAATCAAATACTGAGCTACCATTGATAGTACCCGTGCTTATCTATAAAACCAATATTTTTTACATGGATAGACCAGAGATAACTTGGCAGATTTTTGATAAACTATTCTGAGGTATACATAATATAATATTAGATACCCGTTGCATATATAGATAATATCACTAGTGTTAATGTTAAAGACATTGAAGCAAAAATATAGAATAGTATCTCTGTTAGAAGGGGTTAAACAACGCTTCCAAAATTTCAATTGCATAATTAAATACCTATTAAGCGGCTATACATAGGTACTTGAGTTCTACGTCTACTAAACAAGGCATTGGTTAGAGTTGCCCATCACGGCCATTTTTGTTAATTAGGTATACCTAATATGTTACGGTATTCATTAGTCATTACTAAACATTATTAATAATTACATTAATTCGAGGTAAAAGTGGGAAAATAATCAGTAACTGATTATTTATTTTAACTTTGGTGTTAAAGAAACAAAAAATAAGGTTACCTATCTTAATCCCGAATTTTAATATTCCGAATATCATAATCCCGAAAACGTTTGGACATTTTTTCATAATCCCGATTTTTTAAATCCCGAAGTTTTGTTTGCCATATAATCGCAACTCCGAATTTCATTTGCCCATTTATTCATTTGTACGACGTTTTAGAATCCAGACGAATGTGTTCCAGACACACAAAATCTAAATGCACAAAATCCAGATGACCGTAATCCATATGCACGAAAGCCAGATTTTTAAAACACAAATTTTTGTAATACTTATAATTGATATCCAAACAAACAATATCCAGATTTTTTAAATAAAGATTTTTTAAATTCAAATAAACGATATCCAGAAAAAAAATCCTTGTATTTTAAACCTAACCTAACCTACTGAGTTGATTTTAACACTTAAACCTATCTGTAATGGGCAAATAAAACAATAAAATTAGTAATAATTCTGGAAATTGTTAGCATGGAAAACAAAAAATAATATTATGTATTGCAATAGTTTAGCTGGAACACGATTGTATGGGAACCAAATAAAAAGATTAAGAAAATCTGGCAATAGTTTAGTTGGAAAATGATACGATGGGAAACAAAAAAAGTATTTTGAGAATTTGGCAATAGTTTAGTTGGAAAATAATACAATGGGAAACAAAAAAAAGTATTCTGAGAATCTGGAATAACTATATCTGGATTATGAGAATATGGGATACACGTTTTGGAAATTTGGTTTTAGTGCACCTGGAAATTGATTCATCTGGAAAATGAAAAATGGAATTTTAAAAAGTTGTCGTTCATTACATCTGTCTTTTAAAAGTTCTACCAACCGTTTTAGGGATTTTAAGATTCGGGTAGTAGAAATTCGAGATTTTAATAGGTTACCAAAAAATAATCATCAAAATCGATTTATAATAAATTGGCGGAATGATCGCATAACATACATACACAAAAAACACGTGGAATTGACAACCTCCTCTTTTTTTAAATCGGTTAAAAATGTTAATACATTGTGGTCATGGCTTGATCGGTCAATTAAAAAAATTCAAAACTTGTAATAACATATTTTCTTGTTTGTTTTATTACCGTCACTAAAGAGGGAGGCGAATTATTAATAATAATATCGTTTAAAGTGATGAATTTCACACGATTAATCACGCTTACCAAATGTTGAAGTACTTAATTATTAATAACTAGCTGTTGCCGGCGGCTACATCCGCGTGGGTGTCGGCTAACATCCGGTATATCCTTTCTTAGGATCAAAGCTTACCCCATACCTACCAAGTTTCATCCAGATCCGTTCAGTGGTTTAGGCGTGAAAGCGTAACAGAAAGACGAGTTACCTTACTTTCGCATTTATAATATTAGTAATATATTATAAATTAGGGATAATCACATTAAACACTTTTACCGTAACATATCATACATAATGTTTACATTATTTTATATTACCTACATGTACGTAAAAAGGCCTTATAAAGCTATAAAGCACCATTGCCGCTAAGCCTAAGTATATGGAAGCCCAGCACTGTAACCGCGCTTTCACAAACAGTTTAAAATAATATTCTAAAATTTAAGCAAAAGTGTAAAAACTCCAAATCTCGCGTATTTGGTCCACACGGTGCAGCGGAGTACCAATGATATTAAAAAAGAAGCGGTAAACGCGTGCGTGAAAAACTAAATAAGTACATATATGTATATATTGGACTTCATAATATGTATTTAAATGTAACCGATTGACTGGGGGGTTACAATTCTAATACAATGCAATACCAATTTTGGTGGTTCTGTGTCAGTAATAGATCACATTTCCACTAATTTTACAAAAACTTTTTTTTTTTTTTTTAACCGACTTGAAATTAGCAAAATATGGACAAATATGGATGGATCAATTTATGGGGTCACGACGGCGAATGGGGATAGGGATACTACTAAGGTTGTAAAGAACTCGAGTCTTTGAGTCCTAAATTTTGAACTCGGCTGTCAGTTTTCACGACTCGACTCATAACAGTAAGACTCTAAGACTAGAGAACTCAAGTCTATAAGAGCTCTTGAACTCGAGACTCGAGTCTTCTTTAGCGCTCAAGTCCTTTTTACGTGGCGAGTCGCGCTCGAGTTTTTTTCCGCTTGGAGTCTTTATTTTTAAAGCAGCCAATAAAAGGTTACTTTTGTGAGCTATAATTAAACAAATAAACTCTTCAGCTTTATTATATTGGTATAGAAGTATAGATATAAATTATAAATAAATCACTTTCAGCATTTCGAAGAACAGTTTGAAGAAGACTCGAGCTCTTTTAAGACTCAAGCTCTTTATAAGACTCGAGCTCTTTTTAAGACTCGAGTTCTTTTTAAGGTTCGAGTTCAATTTTGGCGCTCGAGTCTTCATGATAGGACTGAAGCTCGGCTCGACTCAAGACTCCGAGTTCAGTTAGTTCCCTAATTCCTAAAAAATTGAGCCGAGTCTATCGAATTAAGGCTAAAAGACTCGAGTCCTTTACAACATTAGATACTACTCGGTCGGTGGTCTACCGAAACGACAGTATGACTCACACGCACGCGCTGTAGTGACGTTACGTCGAGTCGCTTTCCCGCGTCGTATTATCTACCTAGTAAATTTTGATCACACTGTCAAACTACACTAACCGCGGGTGACGAGATGGTGCGAGTGTATCTATTATATGGTGAAAGCTAACAAGCAGCTCGTATAAAAAAAATATGTATTTATTTTTTTAAATTTGTTCAAGTTTATATTCAAAAAATTTGCGCACTGGTTAAAAAGTTTTCCTGTATAATGTACAGGTCGTTAGCCAATGTTGTAATCACTTTGCATTTTCCTTTCCTTTTACCGATGGTTTCTTTACCCTCCTTCTGGTTCAGTCGAGTAAAAAATTTACATACCTCCTATATCACATAGTACTCTTACGCAGGTAGGTAATGTTGCTAATGGAGTGAAAATTAAAATATTTTTTTTATATTTGTATAAAACCATATAATTATTATCATTAAAATTTTTAAAGTAAAAATGACTCGTACATATTATGCTCGGGATCGAACTGTAGGTAAACAATTAACATTAGATCTGTCACTTACAGTGCAACTCGTCAAAAGTTCCGAACACGAAGGTACGCACATGTCACACGGTGAGTCGCCTGGACCGCGAGCTGCTCTGGACATACTTACGGGTGATATGTATAAGACATACAAACAAAATGCTCAGAAAACAAGATTGTGCGGAACAGACTCCCGCGGGCTGCGAGACAAGCACTTAAGGTAAGCTCGTGGAGAGTACCACCGGTCGGACTGTACAAAATTATTTTCTATAAGTAAACAACTTTCAAACATTCTCTTAATTCTAAGTAAAGTACGCTGATTATTGTTTGAACAATAATTAAATACTATGTCATATTATATTATGCAAACGATTTCATCCATTACAAGCATTACAATAAATTAAGTACGTAACGCGACGTGCGCGTCCTTCATACAACAATTATGTTACCATTAACGTAATCATAGATATTTTGCTTACAATTAAAACGTTACCCTTCGCATACATTTCGTGTATAATTTAAGTATATGATTTTTCTTAATATTCGCGTAAATGTCGTATATTATATAAGATTTGTAAACAATACATAGTGGACGAAGAGAAAACTAGGACAAACACACGGACACGGTCGAAACGAACTCCGGGTAACGGACAACGACTGCTCCCGAACCTCACAGACTTCGGTATAAAACACGACTAGATATACTATAAATATTTGTGCAAAAACTAATCGAGGAACGGTCGTCGCTCGTCGGACTCACAAATATTCGATCACTAACTCTTTAACGGACTAGAATAAAAATCAGACTCGCAGAAATGAAAGAGATCGCGCCGGCGCCGCGGCCGGAGTACAAAACTATAAAAGGGGCGCCTGGGCCGGCCGCCTAGAAGTCGGTGGCCTGCGGCCTTCACTATAAGGGCGGGTCGGGCGCCGCCGACGGGCCGGGCGCGGACGGCACGGCGCAGTAGGCGGCCGGCGCCCGCGCGCGCGCCCGCAGCCGCCGCGCCGCCGCCGCCGCCAGCGCGCCCGCCGCGCCCGCGCCCGCCAGCGCCAGCGCCGCGCCCGCGCCCAGCGCGCGCGCCAGCGCCCCCGCGCCCGCCTCCGCGCGCAGCACGCCCGCCAGCGTCAGCGCGCCGCCCAGCGCCAGCGAGCCGCAGCTCCAGGCGCCCGTGCACAGCGCCAGCTTGGCCCAGTCCAGCGGCAGCAGCGCGCTCAGGCGCGTCACGTGCAGCACCAGCAGCGCCGAGTGCAGCAGCAGCGACGTGAGCGCGCCCAGCAGCAGCAGGCGCACGCGCCCCGCCAGCGGCACGCGCCCCACGCGCAGCCCGGCGCCCGCCCACACGCTCGCGCACGCGCCCGCGCTGCACACCTGCCGCACAACACACAACTGTTACTACTACAATCTCGCCTCTCAAACCTCATGGTTCTCACGAGGATTAAGCCGAGCTGACCGTGGTTACTCCGCAATAGCGTGCTTTCAATTTCAGAGGGCAAAAAGAGCTGCTTGTTTACTTTAGACTAGTTTCTTCGTCACACCCTATCT
This sequence comes from Diachrysia chrysitis, assembly GCA_932294365.1. Lineage (NCBI taxonomy): Eukaryota > Metazoa > Arthropoda > Insecta > Lepidoptera > Noctuidae > Diachrysia > Diachrysia chrysitis. Next base: position 108,008 of record OW028657.1, read on the forward strand.
GTGTGACGTTTACCAGTTACTTTATTTGGGAACCATTGTATAGATGCAAAAGAGGTAGTTGAATTTAATTTAAAATATATAGAGTTGTTGTTAATCCCCAACATTAAATCAAAAGTATTTAATAATTTTTCTTCAAAACGTTGAGTATTAAAACTGTAATCTGTGCTTTCGCCATTCTCTTCAAGAATTGCTTTTAATAATTCTGAATAATATTTACATAGGTATGTGAATGAAAAACATATTTTTTTATTTATCACTTCTTCGGTAATGAATATTTTTATTAGCATAAATCAGTTTAGAACTTGCGAAAGGCTATAATATAATTCGTATATGAGAACTAGCCAAGTCAGTCCTTAGACTACAATATATTATCCTGAGTTATAAGAAAAATTATATTTTATGTTGTTATAAATAACTTTCAGGACTGACCATTGAACTGGCACTCATTTAGATCAATCAACAACGGAGAACAACCAAGGCATATATCATAATTTTGAACTTTGCTCTCATTTTACATTTATGTTTTTGACGGGATTTGTATTTAATTGAAATAGTAAAATAATTTTTCAAAGTGAAATTTAAAACATTGAATAAATTTGAGCCGAACAAACACTACCACTTGGCGCGCCATTTACATGCCGCTATTTGTTTGTTTACTATAGTGTTTCAATTACTTCATGCTTATTTTCATTTTATGATAAAGTGTTTTTTCGTATTCAACGCGCTACTGTTTTAAATTTCAGTTTGAAAAATAATTTGACTATTTTTAAGCCTATTTATATTTTTTTCTATGTTATAAAGATTTAAATGATTAATTAAAGAAATAAAAAAACCATGCTTACCTTTTTCCTTAATCAAATACAGAGGTAGAATGAGCAACTGCCACAACAAATACTTGACAATGCAAAGGCGTCAAAACGTCGGGCATTAAACCTAAAAAATAAACCGCGAGGGAAGCCATTTATAGTTTTAGGTACTAGGTTTTGCCCGCGACTTCATCCCTGTAGAAGTCAAAAATGGGTTTTGACATTCTAACTTGAAAGAGTATATTGCATTGCACAAAGGTTTTATGTGAGTTCACCGTTTTTTTTAATTTTAATATAATCAAATTCAGTTTTCAAACAAGTGTCAAAATAAAATGTAATTTAAATCAAAGGCACTAAAGAGTATTGATATCAATGTCGATGCAAATCACCCCCAAAATAACTTTGTACCCCTTTTTAAACCTGTTAGGCGATGAGTTTCAATAAAATACGAAACACATCTTTCCATCAATTCTTTTAAAGAATGTTAATGCAAAATTTGAAGTAGATTGGACCAAGGAATCACATTGTCCCATACAAACTTTGCCCCCGTTTTTCACCCCATTAGGGATATAATTTGGGAAAATCTATTCTTATCTAATGCCTATGTTATACAAAGAACTCGCCCTCCAAGTTTCAGGTCTCTACAATCAGCGGATTAGGCTGTGCATTGATCCATCAGTCTACAAATATATATAGGTATAAAGTTTCGATTGTCGAAATGGGACTGACCACTAGCAAGAAGGTCGCAGCGCCCGTCGGCGTGAGCAGGTGGCGCAGGCGGCAGTACAGCGGCGCGAGCGGGCGCGGGCGAGGCGGCGGCGCGCGCCGGTACTGCGCGTGCGAGTCCCAGCTGCGCTCCGTCAGCTCCGTGCCGGCCGGCGAGCGCCCGCCCGCGCCCGCGCCGCACCCGCTGCCCGCTATCTCGAAGTCCTGATCCCACACCCGCACCGCATGTTTAGTATTATATATGTGACTACTCTCGCGATACACAGGATAAAGAGTTGATGCTCTCTCTCTGCATTAATGCAGACTTTTTGAGATGGTTATTATGATTGGTATGTTTAACAACTAAATGAATTACAACAAATCTTACCACAGAATTACTGTTTACAGGAGAAATCTGTGGTGTTTGAGGCTTAAGGATTAAATAGAGCTGAGTAGTGTAGTAGTGTAGATAGATTTAAGCTCCGACATCGTCAGTGACAGTGCTAAATACCTGCACGTCTTCGCCGCGACAGCTCGTGGGCTCCAATTCTCTTATCTCGTCAAGCAGCAGCTCCACTTCGTCTGTCGAGTACAGTTCGCTCACTGACACGTAGCGCGCCGGCCCCGCTTGCATATCACCCGCCTAATCGCCTACCGCCGAGCGCCTTCGCCCCGGCACCTCCTGGAATCAACCACGATCTCGTCAGGCATTTCTCTTCATCTTTCAAATACACAACGTATTGCTACAAACCTTTTCCGCACGTTGACATTGAGGCTCTGTCCTCTTATATGTGACCACATAATCCAAAGGCGTTTATATTATTTTACGGCGACTGACGTGACCTAATAAACAAAATCCAATGACGCTCTCATGCCCGCCATGTTTATTATCATATTTTTTTTCTTCTAGCACTAGTCTATGAGTCTATGTCAGCAACGTTTTGTTCAGTACGGAACATTGACAGTTGACTTTATGGTTATCTGCTGCGCATAGATTTATTTATTTATTTATGATTAAAATTTTACGTTCCTTTTCACTTAAAATCCGTTTCCCTACCTTTCCTACTGTCATTGGCTAACACAAACCGTGAAAAGCCAGAAAGAGAAAAAAAAAAACACATCATCACTATCATTACAGGAATTTCCCAATTCAATAGTGTGGCCATAATTACACATACATTACATTTTTTAATTACTATAACTAGCTTTCATTCGTCTATGGTTCTGGCGGGAATATGGCGCGGATTTGTAATTTTCATATTAAATTAATTTCATAAAGTGGACTTTTGTAATAAAATATTAATGTTTGTGAGTGCTTTGTAGTAAATAAACAATTTAAATATTGTGCATCACAAAAATTAAGTGCCTTACATAGGTTGCCAAAATAATACCTACGCGGGCGTGAGTCCGCGAACTCGCGCCTTTGGCGCCTTTATGATATGCGACAATTTCTTATCATTTTTATTGGACTATGTCTGATAACGAACTAGAAGGTAGCATTTCTGAAACTTGCGACCAATATTTAGAAGAGGACATAATGGAATTAGAAAATGTGCAGCACAATAATAATTATAAAGAACAACAAACATCTCAGTTCGAATGCGGTGAAATAGAATTCAATATAGGGTCATCTGCTAGCGGCAAGCGAGTAAGAGAAGATGAAGATGATGATGCATATTGGACGGAGGTTGGCCGAAGCGGAAAAAAGGTCAAGGATAGTTGTAATAAAATAGAAGTTTACGTGTCCTGTTCCGAGAAATTACCTAAGCAGTTTAGCTTAGCGAAAATATTCAAAGAGAGTGGCGTACATGATGCAGTCAAAGTTAAGTACATTAATCCCTATAGACTAAGAGTAGAATTTAATAACGAATTGAGTGCGGAAAGATTTCTTGAATGCGATAAATTTAAGTCCATGAATTGGAGAATGTCTAAATCTATGGAAGTTGGTTATTCATATGGCATAATAAAAAACGTAGACTTAGATCTTAGTGACGAACAAATACTGAAGGATATTTCATGCCCGACGTCAGCGGAACTAGTTAATGTGAAACGCCTTAACAGACGTGACCATGTTGGAAATGGTTGGATATCAAGCGAAACAGTCCGTTTATGTTTTAAAGGTCCTTTTTTGCCGGCGTATGTTGTCGTGGACAGACTTAAAATCTACGTGGACAAATATGTGTTTCCCGTTACGCAGTGTTCTCGTTGCTGGAAACTAGGGCATACTGTTAAAAGATGCGTTAATAAAATCGTTTGCCCAAAATGCAGTGGATATCACGCAAACTGTGAATCTACTCAATTTTGTTGCCCTAATTGTTCTGGAAGACATATAGCTTTGTCTAAAGATTGCCCAGTGTATAAAAAAGAAAAAACAATACGTTCTGTAATGGCGGATTTTAACTGCACATATCGTAAAGCTTTATTAATGTGCCCTACTCCGAATTTAACAAGTCAGCCTAAACCTACTATGTCTCGCACGTTAACACAGCAAGTTCCTTCGACACAATTAGTAGACATACATCAGACGTTAGAAGAACATAGCTATGCGAACGTCGTAAGAGGAGTTACTATCCAGGAACAGCAAAATTGTCTCAACAGTAATATCAGTCTTGTAACTGTACGGTCTTCTAAGAAAAGCAATAGTTTGAAAAAGCCAGCGAAGAAATTTGATTTTACTAATTTAGAGACACAGATAGAAGACGTCAATACACAAACTACAGAGGTGAGTGAGATGCAGAAACCGGCCTGTGAAGACCGCTCCAAGGGTAATGTAACTTTTACAGAACTATTAGAAAAAATTAAAATAACGATATTTAATAAAAGAGATTCAATTTCGGTTAAAATTCAAAATGTTATAAAAATATGTTGCGAGTGGTTTGTAGTTTGGTGTAAGGAAAGTTTATCTCAGTGGCCGTTACTTAAGTGTGTATTTGACTTTATTTTAGGTTCTGATAATGTATAGACAAACTCAAAACATCAATGTGAATATTATACAATGGAATTGCCAAAGTCTTAGACCAAAACTCTTAAATTTAGAAAATTTACTTGTTTTAGAAAAAATCCACATTGCTGTCCTTTGTGAAACTTGGTTAGAGACAGACAGCCAAATTCGCCTAAAAAATTATAATATCTATCGAAACGACAGATTTGATGGTTACGGAGGTGTATTAGTTTTGGTCCATAATTCATTAAAAGCACGCAATATGTTAATTAACTGTCAAAATTTAGGGATAGAAGCACTTCATGTAAAATTATTTAATAGTGAGACCATAGAAAATATAATTGTTATATATTGCCCATCTTCCGTGAAGACGACTAGTGATGATTGGGAGTTTTTTCTGACATTAAATAATAAAAAATCTTTGATTCTAGGAGACTTCAATGCACACCATTCTTGTTGGTCTTATAAAACCGACCAACGCGGCAAACAAATATTTGATTGCTTGACAGACAACAATTATTTTGTATTAAATGATGGTAGTCCAACTCGTATGAAGTTAGTTAATGGCATGTTACAAAAATCCTCCCCAGACTTGTCATTAGTGTCTTCGGATATTGCAGTAAAATTTGAATGGGGGGTGTTAAATGAGTCATTAGGCAGTGACCACTTTATTATAAAAATTAAATATAATAGTCCGTCTGTATCCAATCATCGAAGTATGAACCGCCGAAATTTTAAAGCCGCTGATTGGGATTCGTACAAAGAACATGCGCAATCTCTTTTTGAGTGTTTTAAGTTTTCAGATGACCTTCAGTTTACATATGACTTATTCGAAAAATACATTAACATTTCTGCGGATAAGTATATTCCATGTTATAAAACACATATAGGACCTACAAGTAAATTCCAACCAAAACCTTACTGGAATCCCACTTTGTCTAAGGCTGTTGCAGAACGTCGTCGCGCTTTGAGTATCTTTCGTCGTAATCCGACTACACATAATTACGATATTCTAAAAGCAAAAATTAACGAATCACAGAAACTTATATATGACGCAAAACGAACGTCCTTTCATAACTTTTGTTCTTCGATAGGCTACAGAACTTCTTCAGCTGAAATGTGGCATAAATTACGTTGGATTAAAGGATACAAGTCTACAAGGCAATATATAGATAAAATTGACATAGAAAACCTTCTTACATCCCTGACGCCAGATTTTGTTGAGCAAGCTCCCCCTATTTTCACGTCTTGCAATCCAAAGCTAGACGCACCTTTTTCTAAACAAGAACTATTAAAGTGTATGCGATCAAAAGATAGCACGCCTGGTAGTGATACTATATCTTACAGCATGATTAAAAATCTACCAGAAAACGCATTAGATATCGTACTCAAACTATTTAATCATTTCTTTCACCATAGCTTTGTTCCAAAGCAGTGGCGTCAAATAAATATTATTCCGATACCTAAATTTGACCAAAATAATAATGAAAATTGTACTAAACTACGACCAATCTCCATGATTTCTTGTCTCTGTAAAACATTTCATTATTTACTCCTGAATAGAATAGAATGGCAGTTAGAACACAATCAAATATTTTCAGATAGCACTGTAGGATTCAGGAAATGTCGTTCTAGTTTAGACAGCCTTTCTACTTTGACCTCTAGGATACAGGCGGGATTCTCGCAGGGGCATTATACTATAGGTTGTTTCATTGATATAGAAAATGCATACAACAATATTGAAATAATGCCTTTATTGCAGTTTATGAATAAAAAAAATAAAATTGGGTCTAAAATATGCGCTTACTTATATGACTTTTTAAAAAATCGCCAGCTACATGTAAATACAAATGATTTATCAATAAGCAGAATAGCCGGACGTGGATTAGCTCAAGGTGATCCGTTGTCACCTTTATTATTTAATGTTGCTACTTTACCGATTTGTAATACAATAAATAATGTTTTCGTTGCACAGTATGCGGACGACTTTATTCTGTATACTCCTTGTCAAAACTGTGATACAGGTTCAATTAACTTACAGATTGCTTTAAATAAATTTAATAATATAATCCAGGGCTTAGGTCTTGAAATTTCGTCATCCAAAAGTAAGGTTTGTGTCTTTAATAGAGGATATAAAAGACAAAATGTCAAATTACTTGTTAATGGATTGCCTTTAGAAGTAGTAAATAATATTAAATACCTAGGAATATGGTTCGACTTTAGACTTATTTGGAGAAAACATATAAATGAATTAAAAGAGAGAGTTTTAAAATTTGTTAACATTTTTAAATGGCTTGCTGGTTCAGGGTGGGGTGTGCACCCTACACATTTAAGACGCCTCTATATTGCATCTGTTAGAAGTCGCATAGATTATGGGAGCTTTCTTTACGATAACGCTAGCCGTACACACCTTACAACCTTAGAGAAAGTTCAAAATATATGTTTACGTGTTATAGGAGGGTTTATAAAAAGCACACCAATACATGTCATGGAAAATGAACTTTGTATCACCCCGTTACACATCCGTCGTTTTTATTTAGGTAGTAAAATGTATTTAAAAAATAGGTCTTTTAAAAATAATATTACTTTTAATGTATTAGAAGAACTTTCAACTTTGTGTATGAATTCATACTGGAGAAAGAAACAAAAGCCTCTTCTAGTCACGATTCACGAATTATTTAAAAATGAAAATATTCATAGTAGTAGTAAGCTCGAGATGTTCAGTTTAGATACTTGGGTAAGTAATGTGGATTTAACAAATTGTATTAAAATAAATATTGAAAATGTACTATTAGCAAAAAAAGACTACGACATAAGTCAGTTAAAGGGCCTTTGTAAAAGATATTTATATGTTAATTACGCTGGTTATTATACCATATGTACGGATGCGTCAGTGGGTAATGATGGCATAGGTGCAGCGTTTTTGGATATGACAACTAATTTCTCAAATAAGCTAAATATTAAAGCTAAGATTTCAATTATGCATGCCGAACTAATTGCAATATTAGAAGCTTTATTGTATATTGATTCCATTTCCTATACAAAATTTTTGATTCTGACAGATTCGCGTAGTGCTTTGCAATTGTTAAACCGCTGTACGCTGCCCAAACGAGCTATTCCTATTGCTTATAATATTCTAAATTTAATGTCTAACCTTAGAAATTGTAACAAAAATGTGACGTTACAGTGGGTACCGTCCCATGTCGGCATTGAAGGTAATGAGGCAGTCGATCAATTGGCAAAAGAAGCATCTAAAAATGGGGTCAGTTACTCATGCGAACCTTTTTACTCGGAACTACAATATAAAATTAGAGAACGGTGTTTTAATATTTGGCAAGAATACTTTGATGAACGGAGTAAGATTAAAGGTATATGGTATTCCACCATCCAAACATCGATCCTGAAACGTGCCTGGTTCGACAATGCCGACATGTCCAGGCGGACCATAACAACAGCTCTCCAACTTCGCTCCGGACATCTCGCTCTCAATAATTTCGCGTTTTTAATGGGTAAGGTTAGTTCTCCTAATTGCACACATTGTAATGTTATTGAAGATTTATATCATCTAGTTATGGAGTGTGTCCGAAACGAGTCTGAGAGACATAACTTTATGTTAACACCAAGTCTCCACACAGGAGAACTAAATAGTATCCTGGCAACTCCAAGATCTGAGGTTGCCAGGTTACTTTATAAGGGTGTCATGTCAAGCCTTAGACGTAGAAATAGTTTAAATAGGTTAAGTTAATTTAAGCACTGTTATTTATGTTTAAAATTGTATAAATGTGGCCACGATGAGGGTGGCATAATTTATATTAAACCCTCAGTAATAAATAAAGACTTAAAAAAAAAAATAACTAGCTTTTTCACAAAACTATTTTTTTTCGGCAAAAGACCTAAGCCCCTTATTTTAATTTATGTTTTCAATGAAATGTTCTGTAAAAAAAAACCGGCGCTTTAGACATAGCTTTAAGTCGGGTTTGTGACGGCAGTTTTGTAACAATATTGTTATTTGGCAGCCGCTGCTCATAGCATTGACCACGGGAGATTACATACGCTGACGTTCCCCTCGGCCAAACAGTTATTGCTCTGAGGGCCAAACCACAGAGTACTTTTATATATATGGAATAGAGGTCTAAGGCTGGTTTTATAGCTACGCGTTTCGACAGCGCGGCTGAAGTGCGCGCGTTCGGATTTGTTCGGGGTAGTAGTAGCGTTTTATAGCCACGCGCTTGAGCAGCGCTGTTGAATAAACGCGCGCTGTTCGCCGGCGCTGCCGAAGCGCGCGCCGCGAGTTACGATACGATCAGTATGCGTTTTAGAGTGACGCTGTTGAGACGCGCCGTTAAGTACAGTACAACATGAATTATAATATCGATACGGAACGTATAATTGAGGAAGTACGATGTAGAATCGATCGTCGTAAAGAAGACTGTAACTTGCAGAGTAATTCGTCAAAACTAGTTATTGATAGGCGAAAATATTTATAAAATTTATGACTATTTTCTCGTAAATCGCAAAAAGATCTTACGTGTTCGCCTCTCAGTAACCTTGTACCAATATAAGGATCAACAGCTAGTCTTCATTGCCTTGTTTTCCATAAGAAGTAAATAGCCACTACTCTAACCGCATTAATGTTCAATTTGTAGACGACTGTACACAGCAGCGAAACGCGCGGTACTAATCTCGTTTTACAGCGGACCGTTGTTCAAACGCGCGCTGCTAACAGCGGCGCTGCTCAACGGCGCGTCTAACAGCGTAGCTATAAAACCAGCCTCACTCAACGATCAAAATGAGAAACGCTCAGTGTCGCCTCTGGACCCCTGTTTTGGAACTAAATCCAACATGTATGTGTGCTATAGGAAAGATTCCTATAGCACACATACCACAGAGTACTTTTATATATATGGGCCAACTAAGGAACTACGAGTATAATCCTAGTTCTTGCTCTGAGATAATCCTACATCTATTAGTTTTGATTTAGGGATGTAGCTACCGCGTGGCTTCTACTGATAAAAATTTGCGACAAAAATTACAGTGTTGCTATCACATTCGCTTTTCCCTAAGTCTGACCGAAAGTATGAGGAATCACACCTACACTAATTGAGACTTATCTAAAATGAAACAAATAAATAGGATTTATGTAATTATGAGGGGATAGACACAAAAAATACCTACCTACGTATATCATTTTATTTATTTTAAAATAAAATACATAAGTAAATTCAGTTTTTTATTACTTTTAAAGTAAAACATCTACTATTCGCACTTACATTATTATTATATTTAATTTAGAAGGTTGTAAATCGGGTCAAAATATAAATATAGATTATTATAAAGGGGTTCTGAGTATTTTTCTGCTTTCGTGATAGTCTTTGTCTACTAATCTATCTTCTATTAATTTATGAAAATCTCTTTCCAGTTTTTATTTTTACGGTTTTTTTGTGTGTATTTGGTAGGTTCGAGAATAGGTTGTAGGGCATTTATTATAACCTTCCTAGGTGATAGGGACAGGACACGTGGAAGTGCATAATAAACATAATAAATAAAGTAATCAAGACTTTCAGACCAGACACGACCTTCAGCAATGAAGATGCCGACTAAGAAGAAGAAGAAGGTGATAGGGGTGGCCTGTGGGGGTGGCCCTGGCATAACAACGTTGGCCGGGTCAGCTAATTTACTTATCTCAAACGTTATATTAAGGATGTTATTTAAATGGTTAGCATAGTAGTCGTAGGTATTATTGTGAGCAGAAATAGCTAATTGATCAGCAACTCATGACCAGCAAACATTCCAAAATCAATCAGCAATTTATGTTATTCAGGATTGCTGTAATTATTTTTTTACAGCATATTAATTATATTATTTAAGGATAATAAAATATGAGAAGTAATAAGTGCTGATCAAGTAGTTATATTGCGGACTGAATGTTTTTATGCAAATTCATGTTATTGTAAGCTGCCTATTTATGATTAAATTTTTGACCATTACCAAAATTATTTGCGGAACAAGGATTGCTACCTGATTTTTTTAATTGCTAACTGAACAAATTATTTAAATGCTGTTTTTTTGTGGCTCACCAAATTTTATAATTGCTGCACATTTAAATTACTTATCTTATAATACCTGCCTGTAAACGACCCATTGCTGGGCATAGGCCTGTTCTCATGTAAAAAACGGACGAGCATTGATCACCACGCTTGTTCAGTTGCGGGTTGGCGATTTCAATTTCAATTTTTGGAATCTAGGTTTTCTCCCGCTGTATTCTTTCACCGTTTGCCATTGGGCACTTCGAATGATTAAGAAAGTACGTACCTATAACTTAGAAAAAGTCAAATTCGTACCTGCCTGTAGTGGATTGTAACCTTGTACATACAAATCCCTTCGTTGCACCGCTAAGCCACCACGACAAAACCTAATATGACCCTAATAATATGGGAACTATCGATATTTTTGCTGTCTTTCGTATTTTTTTTAATAAATAGATACTAAATTTACGTTTAAGATTATTGTTAATGGTAATTTACCATCTACTTTTTAGTTTTAAACTACTTAAAGCATCGCACGCTTGCTCACTTGGGAAATCATTAGAACTTAATACCTATTGCATGTATCTTAATACCTATATTAGGACAACCGGCAAGTGCGCATGCAGGGTGATATATTAAAACAAATAAAAGCCGAAGAAAAAAAAGGCGAATGTTGAAGTATTTGTTTAATTAAATGTCTTCTTCTAAACTTGATTCATTATTAATATCACAGAATCGAACAAGGTCATTTTAATATACTTTAAGTATATGTCTCCCCATCTATTTTGTGTAACACATTTGTCCACTGTTTTGTAACAGTGCAACACCAATGTCTTGTTGTAATACTTTTACTTGTCTTATAATTACAAAAAGGAAAACAAAACGCAAACAATAAAACTATCCTATATGGTCACACCAAAATGTCCTTATAACTAATTTTCAATTTTCCTTACAACTAATGATAAACTTAGATATAAAATGTATTTGGCTATTTTTTGCTGTTAAGAACTACGTAACTCGAGGTAGTATAAATAATAGCATGGCACCAGTCACTTATTTTTTACATTATTCCGAATTTAAGGGCCGAACCCCGGCGGCGGACCAAATGGAACAGGGGGACCGTAAAAACCGGGTGGGACAAATTGAACGGGGGGGCCTTGAAAACGGGGCGGGCCAAAAAATCCTTGAGGACACTGGAAAACGGGCGCACCTATGTGAACGGGGGGCCCAGGCAAAGGGGGCGGGCCGAAATGGCCAGGTGGACCACGGGAGACTGCCGGGCGCCAGTGGCCCTGAGAATCACATGGACCGAAAGGAGCAGGCGGGACCGGGTGACTTGGTGGGCGTCTTGCTTGGTCAAGTTTGCTGGCCATATACCAGTGTGCTGCCGCCGGGTCGACGGATGCCAGCATGCTATAGGTCGAACACTCAGCTGGGCTCAATGTGACCATACCGTAATAGGCCGGCGGCACCGCACTCGGTCCGGGCTGCGCCGGCCGCACCGGGTGCGTGGTCGCTGGCGCGGGCTGCTCGCACGCCGCTGGGGAGCGGGCGGGTTGCTGCGGGAGCGTCGGAGTAGGGCTCAACTCCGATGTCGGAGAAATCGAAGGAAGCGGGCTCGGCGAAGACCGCGAATTTGGAGAATTCGATGTCGCAGTAGGTGAGCTCGGCGGGGAAGGTGCAGGAGGCGAGGGTGTCAAGGGTGGTGCCACGGCGGGCCACAGCAGCGGGATGCGGGTTGCTGAAGAGGAGGGCGCGAGCGAAGGCGCGGAGGGCGCAGGCGGGGGCGGGCGCGCGGGCGGGGGCGGGCTCGCGGGCGGGGGCGGGCTCGCGGGCGGGGGCGGGCGCGCGGGCGGGGGCGGGCGCGCGGGCACGTCCGCGGGCAGGCACAGCGGCACGTGCTCGCGGTAGGCCTGCACGTAGTCCAGAGCGATGCCGTCGCGCAGGTAGGCGTGGATCTCGGCGTAGTTGGGCGTGGCTCCGCTCTCCAGCGCCTCGAACCTCGGGTACAGGTAGCACTCCCCCGTCTGCAAGCATGCCGGCCGTGAGCCCACTGTGCGCGAATCTCGAGGCACGGGCGCTCCACTGTACTACCCATCCCCGAGGTTCGAGCGCAGTGCTGGTGGCCTTATACATAACACGTACATACAACTTTTCTAGAAATACATTTTTTTTTTACAAAACAGTTTACAATGGGGTCTTCAAAAAAACAAAATCGTATTAGAACCGCTCTGCAAAGGACCAGAGAAACGTATTATGAGTACCGCTAAATAGGCTGTAATTGGTGCTAACAGTTGCGAACCAACGTAAAAGCATTATGCGTTGTTTTGGATGTTACAAAATTGACTGATTGACCATAAGATTCAAGAGCCAAAACCACGTACATCTATAACTCTTACGAATCAACTGTGCACTTCGCTGGAATGCGACCCCTCTCCCGCTTCCCCGCGGAGCGCCCCGCGTTCGCCTTAGGCGCTCAGTAGCGATAGCATCTTTGTTACCGTTGCGCGTGGCTCGTTTTATTGCAAAATTCAGTTTTAATTCCCTGTTGTTATTCTTAATATAAAACATGTTTCTTAATATAAAATGCCTAACCCTTTTGACTTTTATTACCCGACGACTCAGTTGCTAACGTGCCGAGTATAGTATTAGACTTTTTATCAACATAAAAAAAATGGTAATTATTTTTGCAAACGGTACCGTCCGAATGACGTCACAGGGCGAGGTGCTCAGTTAATTCGTATGAGTTATACTTACGTGTTATTAAAAAGCTGTACAATCTGATGAAGCTAATTTTACAATATTTTGCTCCCCTGCAAAAGTGAGAAAATGCAATTACACCCATTCGACTCTTGTGCCGCGATTTGACGTAAGTTTTTTTACATAGATTGTAGAATAAGCTTTAATAAAATGACGAAGATACTACGAGTGATATATGGATGTCGTATATATTATATATATTTTTATTTAGCATATACAGTTGAAAACAACTAGACGACTGTACTCCCGCGAAGATGTCAAAGGTGCAGAGGAGATGGTAATAAGCTCATGATTAGGGGTTTGTTTGAGCCCAAAACTAGGTGAGCGCCTCCGATAGTTTTGCGTCAGTACCAACGTTGCAGTTGTTTTCGACAGTTTCTACGTCTCATGAATTTATACAATAGGGATGTTGACTAAAATTGTTTTAATGTTCGTAAGTTAGATTAAAAAAAATTGACACAAATTTTTTATTTTTTTACGTACCGTAACTAAAAATCTTACGACGATACATTGATTTGAAATGTCCATTACAGCGCGTCGTTTGTTTTGTGTAACATCGTGACGTAACTAGCCCCCATTCTTGAACTTGTAGTTATTTTGATAAAGTAAAAAATACGTGACAAACATTTTTTTATAATCTAATTTACGACAAAATAGTTTTTTTGTAGTTGGTGTCCTAATCTAATTACTGTAGAAAATACAAAATTATTTATAAATTTTGACGTGAATCAAGAAGCATGAATATTAAATGGTGACCGCAGTAGTCCATCTTTAGAGACTTCTAAATCAAGTTGGCCTGAGCCGGTCAAACTAGCAAAGAAAATACATGTTACCTAAATAATAAAATCTCAGAGCCCTCTTTTGCTGTTTGCCTTATCAAGAATGTTAGTCGAGGTCCTAACCCCGCGGTGGTTGCCATTAGTAAACGTTGAAAACTTAGTTTTATTATTGCTCTAGCTAGAGAACCCTATGGTTTCGCCAAAAGGCCTGTGTAGCAGTCAAAGTCTGCGCTCAGGCAAACTGCGGTAGAACTCGAAAAAAAAAACTGCAGCACTCCATATTAGCTTTAGCTTATCCACAAGAACAAAAATGTGATGTTATAAAAATCAAAGAGTTATGTTAATAAAATTAAGTTTTTCAATTTCGTCCATAAAATTCAAAGTGGAAAACAAAGATAGTGTCTACAGTTAAGTAATATATTATGGTTGTTGCCAATGCACCAAATGTTTAGCTATCAAGTTGGCGAAACTTTTCGGCTAAAGCAAGTCGTCGACATAGAATAGGGTTGGAGAGAGCGGCGGGCGGCGGCCGCTGCGCCAGGCGGCCGTGCAGCGCACACAGCGCGCGCAGGCGCGGCGCACCCGGCCCGGCCGCGCCCGCTCCCGCGTCCGCTCCCGCGCCCGCGTCCGCGTCCCAGGCGCGCAGGCGGCGCGGCGCGCTGCCCACCAGCTCGGACGCGGAGGCGGACACGTCGCTGCTGGCGCGCGAGCCAGAGCGCGCCCCACTCACCAGCAGCGCGGAGTCGGCCCGCGCGTCCGCGTGCCCCGCGCGCACCAGTTCGCCGCTCACGCAGCGGTCTTCCGCGCCCGAAGTATCTAGCAGCAGCGTCTCGATTACGCCTTCCTACACACAATTATTTATTTATTCGAAACGTTGAACAGTACAGCTTACAGCAACGTTACAACATACAGCTTATTTAAACTAAATTAAAAAATTGGTTGTTTGTAAAGTAGGTTTACGATCGAGATGTTTACGTGATAACGTCTTATTGGTGATATAAGTTTTTGGGAAGTAAGGAATTAATGAAGATAAATTTTTTTTCAAATTTTCATAGTTTGTTTCACTGTTAAACATTCAACGAAAACTTAACCGCACGAGAAAATCTCCATTCGTTTGTATGCCGCTAGAGTGAGAGAGACGGAAGATCGGTCCACTCACTCGAACGCTATGCCAGCCTCCGCTCGTGAGGATTCCGCGTGACAAGTTTCACGGAATGACTGGCAGCGCTCGAGATGAGACGGGAGATCGGTCCGTCTCTCTCTCGTTATACCTGCGATCGCGCTCGTGAGGTTTTGGTGTGACACAAGTTTCTGAACATGTCACCCGACTAAAACGATTTTAAAGACGTTATCACGTCAAAAAGTCAATCAAATGGCGTCCAAAATTAGGGATTGGCACTTATGCGATCAGCATCGGCCGGCGGCGGAGCTGTATGTGTACAGACACTCACCTCGGCGTCGACGGCGACGACGTTGGCGACGAGCGGGCGCGCGCGCACCAGGCCCAGGAAGTGCGCGGCGGCAGCACGCGGCCAGCGCCGGCCGGCGGCGGAGGGCCGCACGGCCGCCAGGCGCGCGCGTGCTGTGTATGTGTACAGACACTCACCTCGGCGTCGACGGCGACGACGTTGGCGACGAGCGGGCGCGCGCGCACCAGGCCCAGGAAGTGCGCGGCGGCAGCACGCGGCCAGCGCCGGCCGGCGGCGGAGGGCCGCACGGCCGCCAGGCGCGCGCGTGCTGTGTATGTGTACAGACACTCACCTCGGCGTCGACGGCGACGACGTTGGCGACGAGCGGGCGCGCGCGCACCAGGCCCAGGAAGTGCGCGGCGGCAGCACGCGGCCAGCGCCGGCCGGCGGCGGAGGGCCGCACGGCCGCCAGGCGCGCGCGTGCTGTGTATGTGTACAGACACTCACCTCGGCGTCGACGGCGACGACGTTGGCGACGAGCGGGCGCGCGCGCACCAGGCCCAGGAAGTGCGCGGCGGCAGCACGCGGCCAGCGCCGGCCGGCGGCGGAGGGCCGCACGGCCGCCAGGCGCGCGCGTGCTGTGTATGTGTACAGACACTCACCTCGGCGTCGACGGCGACGACGTTGGCGACGAGCGGGCGCGCGCGCACCAGGCCCAGGAAGTGCGCGGCGGCAGCACGCGGCCAGCGCCGGCCGGCGGCGGAGGGCCGCACGGCCGCCAGGCGCGCGCGTGCTGTGTATGTGTACAGACACTCACCTCGGCGTCGACGGCGACGACGTTGGCGACGAGCGGGCGCGCGCGCACCAGGCCCAGGAAGTGCGCGGCGGCAGCACGCGGCCAGCGCCGGCCGGCGGCGGAGGGCCGCACGGCCGCCAGGCGCGCGCGTGCTGTGTATGTGTACAGACACTCACCTCGGCGTCGACGGCGACGACGTTGGCGACGAGCGGGCGCGCGCGCACCAGGCCCAGGAAGTGCGCGGCGGCAGCACGCGGCCAGCGCCGGCCGGCGGCGGAGGGCCGCACGGCCGCCAGGCGCGCGCGTGCTGTGTATGTGTACAGACACTCACCTCGGCGTCGACGGCGACGACGTTGGCGACGAGCGGGCGCGCGCGCACCAGGCCCAGGAAGTGCGCGGCGGCAGCACGCGGCCAGCGCCGGCCGGCGGCGGAGGGCCGCACGGCCGCCAGGCGCGCGCGTGCTGTGTATGTGTACAGACACTCACCTCGGCGTCGACGGCGACGACGTTGGCGACGAGCGGGCGCGCGCGCACCAGGCCCAGGAAGTGCGCGGCGGCAGCACGCGGCCAGCGCCGGCCGGCGGCGGAGGGCCGCACGGCCGCCAGGCGCGCGCGTGCTGTGTATGTGTACAGACACTCACCTCGGCGTCGACGGCGACGACGTTGGCGACGAGCGGGCGCGCGCGCACCAGGCCCAGGAAGTGCGCGGCGGCAGCACGCGGCCAGCGCCGGCCGGCGGCGGAGGGCCGCACGGCCGCCAGGCGCGCGCGTGCTGTGTATGTGTACAGACACTCACCTCGGCGTCGACGGCGACGACGTTGGCGACGAGCGGGCGCGCGCGCACCAGGCCCAGGAAGTGCGCGGCGGCAGCACGCGGCCAGCGCCGGCCGGCGGCGGAGGGCCGCACGGCCGCCAGGCGCGCGCGCGAGGCCTGCGCCGGCAGCCGCGCCCAGCCGCGCCGCAGCGGCCGCAGCGCCGCGCTCGCCACCGTGTCCACCGTGCCGTAGTCCACGTGCCGCACCTGGCCGCACTTGACACATTACTCTCTCATTGCAGCGAACACTGCTTCACCAGGGACTGCACGTGCTCAGAGAAGGAGTCGATCGCGCCTATAGCTTCAATTGCGGATTCTACATTATTCGGGACCGAATCGAAATATAAGGTGAAGCTATTTACACAAATACGGTCTTTTTTCCACCCGAATACATTGTTAAGATTCTATTTAATTTACTGGCAACCCCCACCAATAAACTAACCTTGACTGTATCACTGTCGACTATCTTGACGATGAGCGCGCGGTGCCAATCGTTGTCGTAGAGCGCGGCGCAGTAGTGGCCGACGCGGATGGCGCCGCGCGCCAGCGCCCGCTCCCTGCCCTCGCCGTTGTAGTAGCGCCTACATGATGATGTAGTGGACTCAATGAAAACACATAAAACAAGCAACATTTCTAAGTTCTTAGAAACATCACCGATTACGAGAATTATTTTTTTATTTTGTTTGTAGTATAAAATACCATATAAAAAAGTTAACGTTTCTAACGCATTAGACGTTTTCAGGTTTACTAGCAAATCACCACTTTAATGTAGTTTTAGAGGTGTGAATCTTTTTCTTTACAGTCCAGCCCCATTTTTTTGTAGTTTCTTTTGTCGAATTGACGTTTTGCTTTAACAACTGCATTCATGAAATTTGAAATTCCTTTGAGAAAATAGGAAATAAGAATTATTCTGCACATGTTGCCTCCCTGGCGGTCTGGTATATCATCTTAATCTTGTTTACTATACAGTTAGCTATCCTCAGAAGGCTTTCGACATGCCTTTGACATTCCTGTTAGAGATTTGTTTTTTATTCCATACTAGCTGTCCCCCGCGACTTTGTTCGCGTGTTTTAGTTTCAACGGTTTTTAATTTTTGCAACATTTTTCATTTCTGCTCCGCTCCTATTGGTCGTAGCGTGATGTTATATAGCCTATAGCCTTCCTAAATAAACGGACAATCCAATACAAAAAGAATTTTTCAATTCGAAATAGTAGTTCCTGAGATTAGCGCGTTCAAACAAACAAACAAACTCTTCAGCTTTATAATATTAGTATATTCCATATTTATTACATGTAAATTATTCTTTCTTTTTCCTATATTTTTTTTTATTTTTGTATTATGCTCAAGGCATTAGAAGCTTTGTAAATGTGTCGACAGTGTAATCTATACTAATAGTAAAGTCGCGGAAAACAGCTAGTTTGAAATAAAATGTACGATTTCTTATTATTATTTTTTTTTCTTCTATTTTGGATGGCATATTATACATTTCGTTATTTACGTTGTTGTCGCATATTTTAAAATACCTAATTGTATTTTTTTACATTGTATGTACATAATTTTTTGACTGCACGGGTAGCCGAGTGGTATAGTTCATCACGCCAATTACCTCTGTGCGCGACGTGCCGCGGGTTCGATCCCCGCATGGGACAAGCATTTATGTAACCCACAAATGCTTGTTTCAAGTCTGGGTGTTTTTTGTGCATGTGATTTGAATGTTTGTGAAACCCCCCGCGACACAAGGATTAAATTCCTTAGTGCGGGAGACGTTATTAAAAAAAATAAAGAATAAAAAATGAACGAATACTTAATACTATTACCTTTTTTTTTAAAGAGTAGCCTATTGACTTTCTTCCGGTTATTCTTCATAGGTGTGACAGTTTGGAACCGCGGAACTAAAGTCATTTAACGTTTTAAAAGTGCCTGAAAAGGCCTACTTGAAATAAGTATATTTTGATTTGATTTTGAGGTTTTCGTCTCAAACAAGGTGTTTTAAAGAAAAGGTGAAACGACATAACGACAACAGAAAAACACACTTTACGTAAATTTTAACTCTCTAAACGTTATAAAACTTAAAATATTTCTAAATAATGTAACTTTAATTTACGTTTAAACCTGTTTGAATTTGTTTCACTTATTATGTATGCCGGCAGACTATTCAATAGATAAGGTAATCTCTTATTAATAAGGTAATTTATAAAATCCTTTATTTATACTCTACTAGATAGGTGTGGTGAAAAAAAATATTAACGACCTAAAATTTATTATTTATTCAACAAACCCATCTACACAAGTACACTTGGGTTTTTTTCAATTTTCATAATACCGCTGCTCAAAGCAACAACCTGAACCCTATGGGCTACGACACTACTACAGAAAATAAATAGGCCTGTAACATTGTGTTACCCGTGCGAAGCCGCGGCAGGTCGCTAGCTGAGTAAAAAAAGGTAAGTTAATAAATCACTCTCTTTACTTTTTGATTTTTTTGTGGTTTTAAGGTATTTGTTTGATGATTTAGTTTTTCCAATCAACCAATTAATATTTTTTAAGTTTGTTTATGTGTCTTCATCAACAACTATCAACTTGGAAACTAACGTTTAAAGTGGTTTTCAGAGCATGGGTGTCTCTCTTAAATATGGTATGGTATGAATAGTGTTACAGTAGGGTGGTTTATAATTAGGATGTAATAAGTAAACACAAGGATCAAAGTAGTACTTACGCCATGTCGTCCATCATGTCCTCCATGGCGATGTTGTTGTGCTCCCCGAGCCGTATGTACCAGAAGTGCGAGGGCGAGTACACCTCGCCGACGATGACTTCGAGCATGGCCCCGGGCCGGCAGTCGGCCAGCGACAGGCTCGGGATGCTGTCCGTGAAGCTCATGCAGTCCTCGGGGAACACGTCCGGGTCCTGGACACACTCACACATTACACTTGTGTATTCTATTGGGTTCCTTTTTAGGTACCGTACCTCAAAAGGAAAAAAAGGTACACTTATAGGTTGAACTTAGTTGTTCGTCTGTCTGTTTGTCTATCTATCAAGATTTATTTTTCTCAGGAATGCGTAAGGGTATCATGCTAAAATTAATATCAAATACTCAAGTCTACGGCCCCGGATGTAATACAAAAATTCAAGCTTTTATGTCAGGGATGGGAAACCAATGGCACGCAACACAATATTCTGGGTACGGTAACGATAAAAACGTTTGGAATTTTTAACAGACTTCAGAAGGAGTAGTTTTCTGTTCGACTGTATTTAGTATGTTTGTTTCGCGAAATATCCGACGATTGGGAAATTATTTGATGGTACGTCCAGGCTCGCATTTAACATTTCTTTAAAAAAATGGCACGTTGATACATAAAGGTTCAGCACTCGTTATATTATGTAAACACAAATGAAAAAAAAACTGATTTATGTAGATATTTCCCCTAACCTGTTTCCCCCAGTGATTCGATACTTAGTGTAGAACGCAAAATATCCTTTCTAGCGACATATTGCTTAACCTTACTGCTCTCTAGGCCAGACTCAGTATATTTTTGTTGGTGCTGCTTTGATAGTTTCATACATTGATGTATGAGAAAACATTTTTTCAACCTTATTTATTTGAGTTTATTTTTGGAGTGTTAACCGTGGCGATCAGCGAACTTTGTATGGAACCCACGGTGCACGGGTCAGATATTTGAGCATATTTTTGTATAATTTTAGCTATTATTCCTTGACTTACGACGATCCACGATGTTGTACAATATAGTCAAGGTGGCTTTAGGATTTATAGCTAGCTTAATACCATAATTCGGAACTTATTGTTAGTATACTAAATTATGGTGTAGGTGGGTTTAGCATTTGGATAGTTACAAAATCTACGCCGGGTAGCGCGTCGTCGGGGTCGGGTTCGGAGGTGGGCCCGCGTGCGGGGGCGCGGGCGGGGGCGCGCGCGGGGGCGCGGCGCGGCGCGCAGGGCGGGCGGGGCGCGCGGCCCGGCGCCAGCAGCAGCCAGTCGTCGGAGTCGGCAGGCTGCGCGATGTGCACGCGCTGGTCCAGCGCCGCGGCCAGCCCGCTCACCGACGTGTACCCAAACCGCGCGAAGTTCAGCTCCCGCTTGTACCGATCCCTGACCGACCACAGAATAAACGTTAACTTCGCCCCAGATTTTGTGTCTCATGGTTATTGTATAGCTAGCGACCCGCCCCAGCTTCGCACGGGTGCAATGCTGATACTAAATACACTGCAGAAACACTGTGAACGTTGTATATAAAAACATATCGGCCCGCTCCGGCTTCGCAGGGTATAAAATATATAGCCTATGTGATTAAAATCGATCCAGTAGTTTTGATTTATTCATTACTGCCCGTGGCCCGCACGCGTTAAATTTGGAGTAAATCAATCCCCCTTTCCCTATACCATGAAGATTTCCTGCTATCTTTGGAATATCTAAATTCATTCCTACACTACATTTTTACTTATTTACTTTTTACATTTTTAACTATTTATTTTATTTTAACAACATATTACAGAATGTCTTTATAAACAACGTTCACAGCTTTCTTGTCATTAGACAATACAAACATGTTTTCTCTGGAGGTCACTCTTGAAAGAGCGACATACAGTTGTCCATGTGAAAAACAGTCAACGCTCAAATCTAAGCCTGCATCGTTGAAGGTTTGACCCTGCGATTTATTAATGGTCATTGCAAAATATGTCTTTACCGGAAACTGTAAACGTTTAAATTATCTATAATATGTATGTATTTAGAAATATATAAGTATGTTTATCAGTTGTCTGGTTGCCATGGCACAGGCTCTGCCTAGTTTGGGATCAGATGACCGTGTGTGAAATGTCCTAAAATATTTATTTATTTTAATGTAAAATATTTTTTTGTAGATTTTTTTCAACATTCAAGGTAACGACTTTTTATTAAATAGATAGAATTCTTTGTCATACATCGTATAAATTAATTAACAAATATTAAATACCGTATCAATTATCGTGACTACGCCGATCTTTCATCGGCCATTAAGACAGTTTTAACGCCTTTTACCGAGTATACAATGAGAGAAGAACAATCTCTTTTAATCACTACATAGTATAAAACAAAGTCGCTTTCTCTGTCCCTATGTCCCTTTGTATGCTTAAATCTTTGAAACTACGGAACGGAATAATAATACGTCCCGCAATTTTTAAATCTGTAATATCTTCGAAAATATTCACTTAAATCATACGGTGTAAAGGGCCATATAGATCTATATTAAATGAACAATGTATTCAAGGTATTTAATTGGTTAAGGATTAATGCTGTATTGGTTAAAATCGCTTCGAAAATTAGCCATTATTTGTCGTAAAAAGTAAATGACAAAAAAAAGTTATTGTGGGTTATCCATAAGAGATAGACATATACCATCACGGACTTTTCTGTAGACCTTTTCAATGTGTACAATACTTAGTACATTATTTTGATAAAACTCGTAGGGTTCAGCCTGCGTTTGCAATGTAAGCGGAAAAAATGAAATTATTTACGACATCACATTAGAAACCTCAAAAATTACAGTACTTCTCCACTATTTAATGGATGTTATTATACATATAAACCTTCCTCTTGAATCACTCTATCTATTAAAAAAAACCGCATCAAAATCCGTTGCGTAGTTTCAAAGATTTAAGCATACAAAGGGACATAGGGAAAGAGAAAGCGACTTTGTTTTATACTATGTAGTGATACATTACAAAATCTTTTATCGATTTACATAATTTAATAAATTTATTTATTTTTTATGTAAAGATCAATTTGACCATATTGAGTATTGCTTTAAAAATAAATACGGAACTTGACTGCACACAGAGCCGAGTGGTATAGGTCAATACTGTGCGCGGCGGGTTTGATTCCCGCATGGGACAATATTTATAATGTGAATAATTTAGGTATTATGTGATCCACAAATGCTTGTTCCAAGTCTGGGTGTTTTTTGTTCATGTAAATTGAAAGTTTGTACAACCCCCCGCGACACAATGATTTAATTCCTAGGTGCTGTTTAAAAAAATATAAATATCCTAACTTAGAAACAATTACCTGTATAACTTGATGAGATCTGTACACCAGACACCATTGGGTGCTGCAGTGACCAGTTCCAGTATCTCAACTTTGAGCTCCTCAAACTGTAGAGCTTTTGCACTGCTTGTACCTTCAAATAAGTTACGAAAATAAGTAAACAAATCACCATGAACTAACAAAGGCTATGTATAGAAAAAAAATGCTGTCACGGGACGCCCAAGATTCCTCTAACATACTTGTTTCTTATCCTATCCAACCTAGTTACTCTAGCCATCCATTGAAGTATTCTTATTTTAGCTACATGCAATCAGTTTCATCCTTCTCTTTCACTGCCCAGCATTCTGAACCATACATCAATGCAGATCTTATATCTGCTAAATATTCCCTTTAACTGTACAGGCATAGTCAGATCACAAGATATGTCATCATCATATGTAGGATAAGATATGTAATTTACTATATTTCAAGCAAATAAATAATTCTGATTCTATTATATTCAATGTTGAAATAAGTAAACACATTTCTGACCTCAAATAAAAAATAAAATCATAATTGAAATTTAGATTGAATACATGGACTAGGCAGTGGCAAGAAAAGTGGCAGAGGGTGGGGCAAGGATTGCCATCACTTGGTTATATAAGAACTCAAAAAGTGTCTTTAGCATGTTTGTAATAAATGAGAATTAAGACAATGAATAATAACTTACTAGAGGAAGTATGTTTTCCTGAATCATCATCTTGAGATTGTGTTTCTTCAAAATTATGTGTACTATTGTAAAAAGGCAACCTTTTTCTTAGGAAATTCTTTACATCATCACTTGTGATAGGGGGTTTCTGACAGTCAGTAATATTCTCTTTGTTATAATTTGTAATATCTGGAGCTTTTACTTCTGGCTTGTTTAGCTGTTCAGGGATCAGGGAAACAGGTTTCTGTGCAGCAAGAGGTGCCACAGGTTTCCTGTATGTTCTTAGGTCTTGACAGGGTGGGTGTGCTAAAGATTCTGGAATACTTCGCCTTTTTGATTTACTGTCGAAAAAAAAGTAAGCAATATTATTTAAACTATTTTACTAAGGTTAATTATGATTACTATTCATATTGTGGTTTTGATTGGAAATATTGTTCTACTAACTGATCTCATATTATGTATTGCTTACACTATGAGTAGTAAACAGATTCTGAAAATGGGATTTAAGGCCTAAAACTGAACAAATAAAAGATAAGGTTGAAGTCTCGACATATAAAGAGGTGCAAGAGCAAGGTGGAGCAAAATGAAAGTAGCTGCACAGGCATTTACCTAAAACTTCAATACATAGATTTAGCAGCAGCAACTTGCCTTGGATTATGAGGAGCAAACCATTTGTAGACTTAATTACTTACTATTTATACAGTTGTCCCAGAAAATATGGACAATTGGGTAATTATCTGAATCAACCCCATGTATGTTCCGCATTTGCAATGTTCTTTTTTTTTGTAGATTTTAAAATATAAGACTTTATTGTTTATTTTGAACCAAAAACCACTTTCATAATATTTCACAAGTGTGCCCAAGAGTTAACTATGATAAGATGCAAATATAGAGGTAGAAAAAATATTTAAATGAAATATAAATAATCTTGAACACTTTTATAATTTTAAAACTACCAAAAATCACAGAATATACATGGGGGTGACTTAATAACTCTAAGTGTCTTCTACCTTTGGATACCAGATTGTCCATGCTTTCTGGGACAGCCTGTATATTCAACAAACTAATGATTACATTTTAACTTACCATTTTGATGTAGAAGGTACTTTTTGCTTTTGCACAAACTTATCAATATGTTTTAATGTATCTGGCACTATTAATGTAAGCACTGGGTTTGAAGGTGGCCCACTAAACTGTAAATAAACAACAGTTGAAACCAAACATAAATTAGGTACTCATATCTGTACATTTTAGAAACAATCCAAAATTACCAGATTATTATGAAACTTTTTACTTAAAAAACTTATTGTATATTATATAGTCTTCAACCCCACAACATACATCTATATAAAACCATTAAATGATGAATATGCTAAATTAATACACAAAATTACAAACATGTTATGTTGGTAATGTGGTTTTATATAAATAAAATGCTGAACTTTCTATACAATACTTGTAAAAGTTAATACTTACTACAAAACAGTCGCTAAATCGCTCTTTTAGGAAATCAAGAGCGTTTTTATGCCCGTACTTAGCGAGCGGCAGGTGCGCACCCACCATGTTCCTGTAGTCACGCAGAAGAGACTTTAAGTCCATCTGAGTAGGACTGGATACAACCAGCGACCGTAGCACAGACTTCAATTTCGTAATTTCGTCTCCCATGTTTAAATGCAATAACTTAAAATAAAGATCGATTCGCGATTTAGATCCGTCAGAAAGTAAGTTTTCTTCTTTTATTTAGATATTGTACATTGGGAATGATATAGTCAATGTTATCCCACGAGGCTACTATATTATCCTTATTTCTCTAATGTTTTTTTTTTACTTCAATACAAGTAAGAAAACACTAACAAAATATAAAAAAAAAAAATTGTAGTGTCTTTTCAAAATATAAAAATTAAGTATATAGGTACCAGCAAGGCGATGCCGGCACAAAAATAATAATGTTTAGTGCTGTGTATCTGACAGAAATGACAGACTGTGAAATGTCTATTGTCTTGTCTGTAAGCTATGCAATCATAGAGTTTATATAACTTTAGAGCAAGCGTATCGCTTATGGCCCGTTGTGCAGAACGAAAGCACAATCATGTTTAGCTCTCACTTTTCGTTTGCTTAGTGATGTTCCGTGAGACGACAGACCTTCAAGCTAAAATATCGATTGTTTCGATATTATTACTGTTATAAAAAGGCATATTAAGTTTTGAGATAACATGAATAAAACAAATGAATTAGAAATATCATATATTTAATTAATAATAAAAATAAAAATATGTTATTGCCCTTTAAAAAATATAAATTTATGAAATAACTGTGTGTTCGTCTCTTTATTATAACTTTTTTAGAGGTATTTTATTCTTATGTCTACGTATTTTTTAATAACACTACATAATAAATGGACTAAGTGATTGCTGCTGAGCTGGGCAATAAAAATATTTCTTCATATAAAAATGTTCATAGTCTCAATGACTACGCAAAATACTGTTAAATAAATTACTACGGTTTTTAAGTAATGTTTCTGTTTGCATACAAATAATAAGTAGGGTAGATTAGACCGCCTCCATCTTAAAGTAAATTTATGATTAAGAATATTATTACTACAACATGTAAGTGCACTCTGTCATTCTCAAAAAAAACTTTATAAATTATAGCCTATGTGTCATTCTCATGTATAAACTATATTAAATTCAAATTCAAATTCAAATCCAAATTCAAATCATCATAATTTGTGATTCACAGGTATAAAGATCTTATAAATAGAATGTGTTCATGCCGTGATCCGCCACAGAGGGCATACAAATTAGACAAAACTACACAACATACATACAGTTAAACAAAATGAATAGGAATCAAATAGCATTTACTTAATACTAATTATTTTGATATAAAATCACTAACACTGTAATAACAGTTTTCTATCAAGAACTTTGACAATTTATGTTTGAAGATATTCACATTATTAGAATCTCTTATATTTTTTGGAATGTTATTATATATCTTAGTTGCCATATTAAATACACTTTTTTTATACAGAGTGGTTGTAAACCTCCTACTGATGTTATTGTATAATCTACTTCTATTGCGAGATCCAGATTCTAAAGTAAATAAAGTAGGATTTTGTCTTATAAATAGAGCCAATTCTAGAATATAGATAGATGGTACTGTAAGTAAGCCTAATTTTTTTAAATATTCTTTGCAACTGTCAGTCTTTTTTAACCCACAATGGCACGGATGCATTTATTTTGACATTTAAAAACCCTGTCCCAATTAGTAGCATTGCCCCAAAAGATTATTGCATATCTTAACCTGGAAACAACATAACCATGATATGCTACAAGTAGTGTGGGGAGGCCTCCTTTTTTCGAGAGGAGGTAAAGACTGTAAGATGATTGTGATATTTTTTTGCATATGAAATCTATATGTTTTTGCCATTTTAAGTTATGGTCTATGCGGAGTCCGAGAAATGTTGTTGTTGCAGTCAATTTTACTTCTTTTCCTAAATATTCTATTTTTGTATTTAATTTATTACTTGTTTTTTGCTTAAATTTCATTAGTTTAGTTTTATCTAAGTTTATTAATAAGTTATTATTCTCTAACCAATCTACTATTGAACATAAGCTGCTATTGATATCATTTTCATCAGTATAAACGACTGTACAATCATCAGCAAATAGCACCATTCTATGATTTGTTGACATGGGAAGGTCGTTAATATAAATTAGGAAGAGCAATGGACCAAGAACACTGCCCTGAGGAAGTCCGAATTTAACTATTCTGGAACTTGATCTATAGTTTATTTCATTTTTAGTTTTAGGACAAATTTTACTTACAACTGTGATTTGAGTTCTGTTGGTGAGATAAGATTTGATTAAATCAAGAGCATTGCCCCTTATTCCATATATCTCTAGTTTATTTAATAAAATTGAATGGTCTACAAAATCAAAGGCCTTTGACATATCCATAAATAAAGCAAATGAAGGCTGCCTAGCATCCACTCTAGGGTAAATCATACTTAAAAGATCGTAAATAACTAAATTTATGGACATATTTTTCCTAAAAAATAACTAAAAGAGTAACTAACATCCATACATACAACCTTTCAAACTTTCGCGTTTATAATATTAAGTTAGGATATTAACAAACAAAACGCAAGTTTAGTAGTATATTATTCTTATTATAAACTTAATTTTAAATTATGAGATTACGATAAAAAAATAACTATCGTAACAGAACTCGGAACCGCTACAACACTAGCCCGTTGCGGGGATTGCGGGGCAGGGGGGGTGTGCAGCGCTTACCCGCCGCGCGCCCCCTCTTTCGCCCTACTGAATTTAGATTAAATAAGAAAATTTCTATAACAATACTATTCACGGATGAAAAGAAATGTCACTATTATTTTTGTTTTACTTCTGTGAATCGTTTTTACAACTCAGTACTACGTATTTTACCATTATTACATAAATATAAGTAATGTTTGCTCGGAGATACAAACACGGCGAGCTCTGTTTTGACACTAATTGGACGTAACCTTAAAATTGACGCTTGATCATACATGTGCTTTCGGATCATACTTTTTTACGCTCACTCTATAGTTTACTTATTATTATCTCTATGTATGCAATGCTGTGTCCGTCTGTCACATATACTTCATAAAATATAGCTTGATACCTGCGACGTTAGTGACTCTGTTTTAAAGACAGCTTTACTAAATTTATTTCTGAAAAAGTTCAAGTTTTTAAATATGAATAATAATATATATCTATAATATAATAATATCTTCGGACAACTCTCACACGGCCATCTGATCCTAAACTAGGCATAGCCTGTATTATGGCAACCAGACAACTGATAAACATACTTATATATTTCTAAATACATACATATTATAGATAAATTACACCCAGACACAGAACAAATGATCGTGCTCATCACACAAAGATTTGTCCTGGGTGGGAATCGAACCCACGACCTCCGGTTTGGCAGTCAGGGTCACTAACCACTAGACCAACAGGCCCGTCTGATGAATGCGACATGAAATGAATACGACATTTGTGTATAAAAATAGAACACATTTTTGAAAACAATCATGTTATTATAAAGATACCAGTAAAAACAAGGGTAATTTAAATAATTTCTAATTTTTCTTAAATATTTTTTTGTTTGTTAGCTTATTTTATAAACGCGTTTTGAAGACAGGCAGGGACGTGTAACTGACTGACAGACGAATTTCGATAAAATAATAGTATGAAAATTTCACTAGTATTAAATGGATAAAATTATTAAATAAAATAATGTTTTTACTATAGATTCGTATTTTTTTTAGTCTGGCAATAATGGTTTCGCGTGCAGGAAACAAGCGGGCGCCATCTTTTTTGAGTCAGTACTTAACTATTAAATAATATTTTGGTTACTTTTGCTCTTTTTTTGAAATAATAATGAATGGCAAAATAAACCGATAGTGGGGAGTTTTCTAAAGAAAACATATATTTTCACCTTATTATGATTTAAACTTAGGTACATCTTTAATTTTATTCTTTCTTCATTCTTTCTTTCAATGTCGTTACAATATCATTTTTTAGAAAACTCATTACGACATAGATATCGATAAAATACGAAAGACGCTCCCATCTCTAGTAATGTCATTCTGACAAACGTCACAGGTATCAAGCTATATTTTATGAAGTATAGGTTAGGATTAGGATTATACCAAGATTATACAAACAATTATTATAGTACCAGAATCTAAAATAAAAAGAAGATAAAAAATAAAATGAAATTTTTAATCTTAGACCAGAATAGAGAAAACTAAAACCGAGTCTACTGCCGCAGTTTTTAAATATAATGTTGTTAGAATAAATTAACTATAAGTATGACCTATGTTTTGTTAATAAAAATATCGAACATAGGCCACAACCCTAACTTTTGTTTTGTAACATAAGTTTTGTTAGAATTTTAAGCAACAAACCTGGCTTTACCGTCCTCAGTAGTCTGCGGTGGTACCACAGAAAATGCCAGTGTAAGTATCTTGGGGTATGAGTGTTATCTATGGTACTAACACTACTGAGTGACATGAGAGTGTATGTGTTCTGTCTGTGGTACACTAGGTCTTTCTTTAATCTGTGCTGTGCACTAGGTACTTGTCTTGTTTTGGTAAAGGTAGAGTGTGGCTCGTGGCTGTTCTATCGAATTCCATTACGTAAGGATATTATTTGCAAAAATAATAGTAACAAAATGTCGTTTCTATTAAAACGGTCTGTTGGGACTGGGTATAGTTTAGGCCGTAACATTTTGAACAATGTGAAATCCCCTGCCTTACAACTTGTAGCCACCAAAGCTGATCAAGCGGCTCCACCTACAGAGACAAGACCGACTGTTGCTAAAATAGATCCACTACAAAAAGCTCATCTTGTGGATTTCGGAAAATACATTGCAGAATGCATGCCCAAGTACGTCCAGAAAATACAGCTCACGGCTGGCAATGAACTGGAAGTACTGATACCGCCAGAAGGTGTCATTCCAGTGTTGCAGTTTTTAAAAGATAATCAGAGCGCTCAGTTCACAAATCTGGTAGACATTGCAGGCATGGATGTGCCGAACAGGCCGAACAGGTTTGAAATTATTTACAACTTGCTTTCATTACGCTACAATGCTAGAATACGAGTTAAGACTTACACTGATGAATTGAGCCCAGTGGATTCTGCTAATGATATCTTCAAAGCTGCCAATTGGTATGAAAGAGAAATCTGGGATATGTATGGTGTGTTCTTTGCCAATCATCCTGATTTAAGGAGAATTTTGACAGATTATGGTTTTGAGGGCCATCCATTTAGAAAGGATTTCCCACTCAGTGGCTACGTGGAGGTGCGTTATGACGATGAGCAGAAACGAGTTGTTGTTGAGCCTCTAGAACTGGCTCAAGAGTTCAGACGCTTTGAACTGAGTGCTCCATGGGAGCAGTTCCCAAACTTCCGCAGCAATCCTGCATCAGAGGAAGTTGTCAACCCTGCTGAAGAGAAACCCAAACAGTAGTTGAATGTTGTGTCAGTACTAACTTATTAGATTTATGTAAATGAAAGTTACTAAAGATAGTGAATTCCTGCAATATTCACTGGTTCATAAATTCGAAAACATTAATTATCCTTTAATACTATACTTTACAGAGTATAATATACTACAAAGAATACAATAATGTAGATTAAATTCATATATCTATTGTTGTTATAGTGCAAGTATAAGAAATAAATACTATAGTAATCCTTTTGTCTTCTGTATTACAACATCTTGCCTACCTGCCACTTTCAAGCTATCTTACTCAAGTTTGGAAAAGTCATGATATATTCAAAACTAGAAATATTTCTTTGCTAATTTAGAGACAATACTTTAATGTAATTGAACAAATAAAGTAAGAAAAGGATTAAGGAGTGTTTTTGTCTTGCAGTGGCCTTCAGTTTAAGCTTGAATGGAAATGAGTAAATAACGCAATTTAAAGAAAAAGTATATTTTGATATTAACATAGTACACAAAAGTTAAAGATAAAGACAAAAGAGATAAAGATAAATTTATTTTTGAAGTTGTTTCGTTACTCTGCACATGTGTAGTAGTGAGCATCCAACTAGCGTCTGTAGCGGTATCTCTTGAAGTGGAACCACAACTGAAATATGTTGTTGTGGAAATGGCAGCGGAAGCCGCGCTTGTATGAGTACTCCCATTCGCGGTTGACGATCTTGAACGCAATATCCTCGTAGGGCGGGCCTGCGTGGAAACGAAGGACGGCAAAGTCCTGGTTTTCGGGACACGCTTTCTGAAATTATTTTATATTTATTAATTATATTCAGCCATGTTTGTCCCACTAAATATTACAAAAATTATACAAAATAAATCAAGTTATGCTTGTTATTAGTCTTTGAAAAGTAAATAGATATTATATTTTTTTAATTACACTGCAGAATACTTGTTTTGTTATTTAAATTAATAAAACTAGGATCGCAACAATAATTATAACGACATATAATTTATTTATCAATAAGTTTTTGGTAATAAGCGTGTGATAAACCCTGTCCATTGGCATTTTGTGAACAAAGCGTGTGTGTAGCTGTGTGACTGACCAGCGAGAACTCGGGCGTGGCGTTTTTGTCGATGAGGTCCGGGTAGAATATGTTGAACTTGTATCCTTGCACGATCTTTGGCGGGGGGTTGTCCATATCGTAGTGCGTCTGGTTGTACTTGTTCCATTCGAATCCCGTGTGCACTCTGGACGGAGAAAATGGTTGAAATAGAAATCTAGTTTAAGTACTTCCTAAAGACATTTACTACTATATCAAAGAAGAGTGTTAACACTCTTCTTTGATATAGTAGTAAGAAGAGATTATAACAGTAGTAGATAGTAAAAAGTGTTTTTATTCCAAATCAATTACATTGCAAGAAAACCTGGGCATCCTTAAATTAAATTTGGTGACCTGATCTGAAGCTAATGCAGCTTGGGATTTGCTATTGAATAAAATAAATGCAATAACAACAAATATACAAATAAAATTGATACAATCAAGTTTGCCTGACCTGTTGAAGTATCTGGGTTTCCTGGGCCGATACTTGTCAGCCCAGAGGCAGGGCTGATCGGGCAGAGTGTGCTCCACGCTGAACTGCACCTCATCCGGCGACGTGCCCATCACGCGGCGAGCCTCGCGCTCCAGACACTCGGTGCTGTTGCCCGCCGGAACCTCCGCCGGGGCGGGCGGGGCGCGCGCGGCGGCGGCCAGCAGGCGCGCGCGCAGGTAGGCCAGGCGCTGCGCGTCGAGCGCGGGCTCGGCCAGCAGCGTGGCGGGCTCCAGCGCGCCCGGCGCCAGCGGCGGCGGCGAGTAGCGCCCGGCGCGGTACAGCGCCACGCACGCGGCCTCGTCCTCGCTGGAGGAACCCTCGGCCTCAGCCTCGGGCTCGCCCGCCGACACCGGTGCGGCCGCTAGCTCTGGCCGTTCGGCTTCCGGGGATTGCGACCTTAGGGCAATTATTGCATCATAACCTAAAGTCTATAGCTCTCTTTCTGACACAAACTTGTGTTAGTTTTCGTATATAGTAAATATAATAAGTTTAAAATTTTGAAACAAAACTGGGTTTAGAGTGAGTACTGACCGCTGCTCAGCCTCCTGTTTGACGTCGGCGGCCGGGCCGGGCTGCACGCCCTGCTCCTGTTTCAGGAGCTGCAGCTTGCGCCGCAGGTTGTTCTGGTGGCGGTCGCGTAAGCGCGCTCGCGACATATGGGCTGGATAATAAACAGTATAAAAATAAGTAAATACAATATCTTGAAAATATATTGTCTTGAATAAAAATTGGTACCATACATAATATTGACAATCCGTTGATTTATTATTCATTTTATAGAGCTAACCTGTACTCGATGTTTGACTTTTTTTTATTGTCCTGTAACAATCC
Organism: Diachrysia chrysitis; assembly: GCA_932294365.1. Lineage (NCBI taxonomy): Eukaryota > Metazoa > Arthropoda > Insecta > Lepidoptera > Noctuidae > Diachrysia > Diachrysia chrysitis. The sequence continues at coordinate 141,199 of OW028657.1, forward strand.
AACTGAACTAAACATGATAAACTAACATCACGGTTACGTGGATCGCTTTTGGTCGATAGAATCGATAGGCCAATGGACAGTTTCGATTTATCTTTTAGTGCAATACTATTCATAAACAGCAATGCTATCGATAGTATTGCTTGTCAATATTACATAATCTATTCGAGACTATCAATAATATAGATACTATCGACATTCCTTACCTTTCAGTTGACTGAGCAAGCTCTCCCAGTAGCCGACGTCGACACCGTCATGGCGTCCGCTTATTTTCTGCTCGATTTGAGTCTGTAATGCTTCCAGTTGAGCTCCTGTCTTGCCTTTGAAAATCTAAGGGACCGAAAAAATAAATTAATGCATTTCCTATTTCTTTTCGAAGGAAAGGAAAAAGGTAGAGGTTGATTTACGAACGTAGTTTTAGAACACACAAATTTTAAAAAGATAAAAACCTGCTTTTTTTATGTGTAGTAACTTCCTTCTGGCGCAGCAAGATAAAGCTGGAGGAAAGAACCACCGACTATATCACCAGGAAACTAGAAACGTTACATTCGTATTGGAAAGAGTTTGAATCCAACCACTCTCGTCTAGTAGTTAATTATGAAGACGAGAATAAATTCTCGTGAAAATCATTTAAAAAAAAAAACCGGCCAAGTGAGAGTCGGACTCGCGTACCGAGGGTTCCGTACGTATTTGATATGAATTTCAATTTAATACCATTACGCGTTTATGAGGAAAGAGGTAGTAAGTTTAAAATTGTTAAAAATATTTTTATTATTTATGAAGTAACTAAAATTTACGGTATTCGCAATTTTTCCTTTATCTGTGCTATAAGACGTTGCTTTGTACCAAATTTCAAGATTCTGAGTTCACGGGAAGTACCCTGTAGGTTTTGATTCTCTTGCGAGTGTCGAAAATTTGCGGCATAAACGGCTGTATCTTTTGATTGCGTTGGCTTAGAAGTTTAATTTTTTCACATCTCCAAGAGACAGTAGACCTGAGTATACCTGAGTATTTGATATGAATACCGCCAGGGAGGCCACATAATATGCAGATGGTACTAACTCCACGCGCGCTTGCCCTCGTAGTCACTAAACTTATAATAAGCTTAATTACTATCGATTTCACGCACGTTTTATTCTTTTCATTTGATAAATTTGTAATTACATCCGGTAGTTTATTATAAAAACGAATAGAATTCCCTTTCATACTAACATGACACAGATATCCTTTTAAATTTACCTGTCATGCAACATCCTAACCTTACACCTTATCAAACGTTTTTACTTTATTTATTTATTGCCACTACCGCCGGCTGCATTGCGTTGTTGATGCATCTTTATCTAATAATGTACCTACTTTGAATGTATTAAACTTATTTTTAAAAAGAGTAACCTATGGAGTTTCTTGCCGGTTCTCCTCCATAGGAAGGACACTTTGGAACCGCGCACCTAGTCATTTAGTTCTGTAACTTTAACGTTTCTTAATCGCCTTTTTGTGGTTTATGAGAAATAAAAAACTTTTGATTTTGATTGAACGTATTCATGAAACCGTCAACGAATGTTTGAATTCTATTGTTGACGTAAGTACATGGAACCGGTCGCTGGTTCAAATTTTATCATTAAAATTAGATTCTGGCCACTGCCAAGGTCATTGAGCAATATAATCGTAATGGAGTGTGAGTGCTGGTGTTCGCGCGGACCTGCGTGACGTCGTCGGCGACGGCCTGGTGCACGCCGTCGCGGCGCGCGTCGGGCGCGGCCAGGCGCCGCAGCTTGTTGAGCTCGTCCAGCACGATGGTCTGCACGTCCTCCCAATACGCCTGGTTCGCGTTGTTCTCCAACTCCTTGTACACCTGCAACCACCATCCACCTGAACTCAATTTGCCTATAAAACTTAAATTAAAAATAAAATTTATTAAATATATATTGTCTTATTTATTTCGGTATTTATTTAATTTTATAGGTAAACACTTTTATGTAACAATACGTCAACTTATTTATTTTTAATACGATTATAAGTATGTACGACTATATTGCATAATTTTGGTATTTTGTATTTCTTTACATTGCTTTGAAAGGTATAATTATGTACCTATCGATAATGCCTCTTTGCTAAGGGAATGTGCAGTGAATTAATGTTGAGAATATTTTCGTCTTATTTATGCATTTTTATGCCGGCAGCTGATTCGTCATGCTTCCTTAGTTGTTATCGCCTGCGGTTTCGTCATGGGTCAGGTCACCTCCTTCCCTCTAATATGGCGGAGTGATGGCTGATCTGAGTCATACTCCCCATAGTCACCCGTTCCCGTGCTGCCGGTGGCGACTGATCGTTCTACTGACCTTGGTGTCAATCCATACTCATATTATAAATGAATGCGAAAGTAACTCTCTCTGTCTGTTACGCTTTTACGACTAAACAGCTAAAGTGATTTAGATGAAATTGAAATGGTGTAAATTGGATCCCAAGAAAAGACATCTGAAGGCACGGTAGTGCCTCCGCCAAGACGAGACAGCAGAAGCGAAGGGCACTTAAGTAATACCTATTCTCGAAGCGTTTCGTCCTATTGTTGAACCCTTATAATTCGGTCAGGACCGTGCTAGAAAGTCGAATCAAATAAATCGTCGAATAAAATCAGTCAGTCAAATTCCTCAGGATATGATGTCACCAGCGTACTTTTTAAACGTGCCAAGTTTCAAATGTATAGCTTTCATTACTAATATTATAAACGCGAAAGTTTGTAAGGATGTGTGGATGTATGAATGTATGGATCTTTGTTACTCTTTTACGCAAAAACTACTAAATGGTTTAATCAAACTTTACAATAATATTGCTTATACATCAGAATAGCACATGGGCTATAATTCATAAAGATATTGTGTGTGAATTCTCCAAAATATAACGATAAGTGTCAAGTAAATTGAAAAAATCTGTCGTCTGCGAGCTATTCTAGCGTGCGCTGCAAAAACCGTTAGAGTTATACACGTATATAATGTAATTGAAATGTTTATCTTAAGTAGTTCTACACAAAAGTCTACTACAGCAAATATCTATCTTTTAAGATTGACTGACTATAACCATTTTTATGGAAATCGAATTTGTTTTAAAAAAATGTATTATTTGCATAGTGTGTTTTGTCTTCTAAGAAAGCTCACTATAGTTAGAAATCAGTGCAAACACATTGAATGGTTTACCTAAAACCTACCCAGAACCGGAAAACATGGCCAGTGGTCTATGATACAAAAAATAACATTTGGGAAATTCTGAGGTAATATGGCCAAAGGCCCGGGATGCTAAAATCAGGTATATGTTGTCTATGCCTATTTGTACCCGCCACTGCGTGAAAAGAGGGCACATAAAAGTAAACGCTACAAAGCGCGGGGCGCGGCGAGGAGCAGCGGGGCTGCGCAAGCGTGCAGACAGGAGCCCACGCGCCCGCAACCGGCCAGTATTCAGTAACTACAACCAGCTAGACGAGTGCACACGTCACAATAACATAACGCGCTTCACACACCACTACTTATGTTTGCCCCAGTCAAAACTGAACTCTATTTATTAACTTCAAATTCAGGCTTAGGTACTTCCGGCAGACAGAGTTACTTTCGCATTTATAATATTAGTATTGGTTAGTATGGATTGTCACAGTAACATTACGCCTACCTTAATATCTTCAAGCAGATCTTCTAGGTCCTGGGTCTGGAGCCCATTCAGGTAAGTGTAAGGCTCGTGCATCTCTAGAGCGTCTACGCACTCCTCAGAACTGACGTACCACGCCAGTAAATCTATAGGTTTAGCTGCAATACGACAATATAATCAGTAACAGTATCAGGTTAAAATAAACTCCCTCTCAGTTTGTTAGTTACCCTACAACAAAATATATAAATCTAAAATAAAATAAAAAAACGGTATAAGCTCAATTATAATAATACTATTAATGGTTAGGTATTTAAATGATAAATGTAGTTGGTCGCCGTAATAGACACAAGACAGTTATGTGTACTTAGAATATGAATTGTCTTACATATTTATTAAGGTATTCATTTAATTAGATAGGAATACACTGTTGTAACAATACATTACGTATTTTATTTTAAATTATTATCTAGTATTAAAAATAAAATAAGTATTTAGTTATTACTACTAGTTTATTTTTATTTCTTGTGTTTATATTGTTGAATCAGTATTAATAATCAAACTATGTCGATTTTAACGTATGTACATTATATTTTCCAAAACGTATATACATAGTTGGCAATGTGAGAATATTGATTTTTTTAAAGGTATCCTTTAGAGGCTCGCGGGCATATGCAGAACAGATTGCCTAGTTCTTCAAAATAAATATAGACACCAAATATAGAAACAAATATACGCATCAGCTGTAGAGACAGAATTACATGACATATAGCTGTAAAAATACAAGGAATAAACTAATTTAGCAGTGGGAACATCAGTAAACTGTTTATTTTTCTGGAACGCAAATGCAGTCGAACCTTTTCAATTATGTAAGAACTCTAATGTAATGCCATTTTTCGTTGTAATTTTATAACTGAAGAACGGGCTCACCTATTCAAACCTAATGTTTAGTCTTTGTTCGGACTATTTAGTAGATGGTTTATGTGAAGTTTGCACAAAATCGGTCAAGCGGTTCTTTATTTATCACAGTTTTTGTAACAAATGAATTCAATAAATCGATGATCATTTTGTTAATGGGGATTTTTGTGTCAAATTGAAACTTTTTTCAGTGTTGACAGTATAGGCATGTTGTTATGTCATTCATGCGGTCATTTCATTTTGGACGTGCTTCGATTAAAGTAAATTGTCAGCGATAATTATTGTTTTGTGTTTATATTTTTAAACATATTGTTGAGTGCATTCATACAAACGGTGAATCATAAATTATTCAAATGTACTATTATATATGTGTGCGTGTACTTTTCTCAGTTTTTTAGCGAGTCGTCGGTAATCTATGTATATAAAAATGAATCCCTATTTCCCTTGGTCACGCCATCACGCGTGAACGGCTTGACCGATTTTACTAATTCTTTTTTTGTTGTGTTTGTTATTGTCAGGAGAAAGATCTTATGAAAAAAAAAAAAAGAAAATCAATCTCATAATACGAAAAGTGACTGACTGAATGAGAAAATAGTTAGGCAGGTAGGTAGCGTGGATAGGTATGGTAGGGTAGGTAGGGTAGGGTAGGTAGGATAGGGTAGGTAGGGTAGGGTAGGTAGGGTAGGGTAGGTAGGGTAGGGTAGGTAGGGTAGGGTAGGGTAGGGTAGGTAGGTAGGGTAGGGTAGGTAGGGTAGGGTAGGTAGGATAGGGTAGGTAGGGTAGGCCGGGTAGGTAGGGTAGGCCGGGTAGGTAGGGTAGGCCGGGTAGGTAGGGTAGGCCGGGTAGGTAGGGTAGGGTAGGTAGGGTAGGGTAGGTAGGGTAGGGTAGGTAGGGTAGGGTAGGTAGGGTAGGGTAGGTAGGGTAGGGTAGGTAGGGTAGGGTAGGTAGGGTAGGGTAGGTAGGATAGGGTAGATAAGAATGGTACTTAGGTAGGGGAGGTATTTTTAATTTATAGGGCAAAACAACGTTTGCCGGGTCAGCTAGTTTATTTATATATATTTATACTGGTAAGCAGATGCGAGATAAAAAAATACTATAGAATCTAAAATCTAAATTAAGAATCTGCTAAGCAGTTGCTAAACCTCATCGAAATTTTTATAAAGGCCACAAGAGTCACTCAAATGCGCGCAAACATTTGATCAAGGTTCGTGTGCTTTGATGTCCGTTAAATATCCGATACAGCTTCGAAAACCACGAATGCAGCGAAAACTTTGAATAGTAATATGCAAATATCGTCCTACACTTGGGTTTGCTTATTCCTGCGAATGTGAGTGACGGGCATAATACCAAGAAAAAAGCATTTAGTTAATAACGTGTAGAACTGCGGCGCCGCAGTAGGAGGAGGTGGGTGCGTACCTCGTCCGTCGCGGATGCGTATCTGCGAGCGCAGGCGCGCCTGGTGCAGGTGGAAGGCGTCCTCCTGGCGCGCCCACGTGTGGAACTGCAGAGCCTCGCGCGCCCGCGCCGCAGCCGCCGCCTCGCCCTCCCTCGCCGCGCGCTCTGCCTCACGCTCCAGCCGCCGTTGCTTTACCTGCACAAAAGAACTCATTGCATGCAGTCCCAACACCTATATCTATTAAGTACTAGCTTATGTTGACAACTTTGACACAATATATTTTGAACACATATAAAATTAGTGATAAACTATTGCTTTTCATTTATGCAAGGAATAAATCAACTATCATAAAACAAATATTTAAGTAGAAGCAACCAAATACATATTTCTACATTTAATCACATTCCAAAAATGCCAACAATAACAACACCATTGTCACACTATGGCATACAGAGTTTATAGCCTGGATTAACTCATAGGACTTCTCTCTTCTCAATAAGTCCATGGGAATGGAAACTCAATGGGTTGAAACTTTGAGAAAACATAAAACATTTCAAAATATAGTATGTCAAGCATAATTCAAGCAAGAATTTGTCCCAAATGTGTACCTTTTCCAACTCTATTTTGTTTTCCAACTGTTTCTGTCTGTTAAGTGCTTCTAGTTCTTCCCGAGAAACAGTTTTAACACCCTCCTTTGCTAATTTCTTAGTCCATACAAAACTGTTGGTAAGAGCAGAGTCTCCAAATGGGTTATCCTGATTTGTGTAGCATTGATACTCGTTATCCCAGCCCATTCGTTCACGCCTTTTGCGTTCCTTTTCTTGTTTTTCTCTTAGGCGTCTAGCTCTAAAAAAATAGGTAAAAAACAAGTGTTTTTTAGTTTACATGTTTAGTTTAGCATCAAAAACTTTGTTATATTGTTATTATCAAAACATTCCTTATTAATAAACCTTATTAAATAATGTAAATTAACCTTTTTTCTTCTGGTGTTTCATTAGCTTTTAATTGCTCCTTTTGCTTTTTCTTTTGTTCCTTCAGTCTAAGGCGTTCTGCTTCAAGTCTCTGTAAAAGTTTCAGCTCCTCTTCATCACTGTCGCTGCTTGAGGTACTGCTGGATGAATGCTTCTTCTTTTTTTTACTTTTCTTATGTTTGGAATCTCTTCTATCTCTGCTTGTAGATCTGTGTTTTGATGATTTTGGGGAAAATGGTCGGTTTCGCTCACTGCTCCCAACATTCCGATCTCTTCGATGTTCAGCTGATCTGCTTTTAGAACGATCCCTCTCTCTTATCTCGTGCCTCGATGACCTGACGCAAAATAAACTTTCAAAATTATAAAAATATATATATAAAAAATGATTCACAAACAGCGAGCTAATATTATAAATGCGAAAGTAATTTATGTCTGTCGCGCTTTCACGCCAAAACTACTGAACCGATTTAAATGAAATTTGGTACACAGATAGTCTAGATAGAACCTAAGAAAGGCAACTTTTTGCCGCGATAGCCGACATCCACGCGGGCGGAGCCGCGGGAAACAGCTAGTAGGACTTAATCACAGAATCATAGTCTTATGTTTTTGTGTTGTGGATCAAAACACGTTATACTCACATGTTACGTTCTCCTTAGTGAAATAATAAAATTAGTGATAACGATTGCCGCCTATGATTTCATTTGTAAGTAATTTAGTAGCCATAAGCTAATAGATATACGATTATATTACTTATTAACTTTTCTTGGTTTTCGTCAATACAATTTCCTTGAATGGAATCCGTCAGCGTATACGTCATACGTGACGGTAATCTAACGATGCCAATGGTCAGAGCACAGAATATAAATTTAAATGGGCCTGTGTCCAATGACTAAAGAAAAAAGAGGACGTGCCCTAAAGATCTAAAAGAATAGAGTGGCAATGCCGCTAGTCTTTTGGGTACACCTCCAGTCGACAGCGATGCGGATGAATTTTTTGACGCTATTTTTTAGATTTTTTTATTTTTATTTTTTTTATTACTTAAGAGTTTTGTTTTAAGTGTATATATAGTTAAGTTTGTATATATTTAAAAGAATAGATAGATATAGAAATATCATACGTTTCTATACAGAAATAAAAATATTGTACATGTTTCTTTCTAACATAATATGTGATTCTGCCAATGTAAAAAGAGAAAACCTTATTTTGTCAGCCTTCTATAATTGCAATTTTAAACTATGACGTCGCGGTAGCCCCGCCCATCGGCCGGTTCGCCATTTTAGTTTTCGATACTCTGAGAGTACAAGAAGTGTCATTTAGCGTTACCGACTTTTATTACATTTTTTTCATTTTTGAAAGCATTTACTGTGATATAAATTTAACTGAAGCTGTGTGTGACAATAGTGATAAAGGCAACCATGCCCAAGTGTTGTGTGAGTGGCTGTGGCTCTCGAAATACAATAAAACAGTGCCTCTGATATCCCTACACAAGTAATTAAGTTTCCTTTACATATTTATACCAATTTCTAGTCTCAAATCATGTTTAATACTTTTCGGTCACAGATTTTTACCTTTTCATAATCTTTCGAACGATATATTTCATTATTTTTGTTCATTACGTATTGTTTACATGCTGAATTTAGTGTTGTGATTTGCACAACGAATCGATTTTGCATCGATTAAACAAAAATCAAATTAACCATTTTGATTTAAAAATTTAAACAAGCAATTGTATATAAATAAAATTCTACATAATCTACACCAATATTATATACCCTACAGGTCTTTGCTCTATCCCACCTTTCTAGTATGGAAGACTTTATTGTAATTTACCTTGTACTTAATACTAATTATAAATATTATTGTACCTATTGGTTTGAAATAAAACTGTTCTCCCAATAAATGTATACTAATAACGATTTCTGTTGTTTTATTTTATCAACGTACGTTGTAGTTTTGAATTCCTTGTAATTCCAGTTTTATTTGATCTTTTTCTCTGGCTTGGTTAACATGTAAGACTTTTAATCATTAAATAAAATACGCAGTTATTATTACTAAAACTATCAGGTGTTAAATATTAAAAATTAAATATTGAATCAATCTGATCGCTAAAGTTGTAATTTTTTACTTTTTTTTACGGCCAGATTCCGTAACATCAGACTTTTTATACTATAAACTTAATCCTTACTGCGATGTTCCAGAACGACGATCTAAAAACAACCTGCTTTAATACGTCTTTCATTAAACCATCACTATTCATTTCAAATTACTTATCCTCATTTCGACTTTTGTAAGTAATTAAAGTACCCTTTTGAGTATGGCTTGCAAAAAGAGCCATATATTGATTTTAATCCCTTCTTAAAATCCCAATCATGACTTGACTGCACGGATAGCCGAGTGGTATAGGTCACCACGCCAATTACCTCTGTGCGCGACGTGCCGCGGTTTCGATCCCCGCATGGGACAAGCATTTGTGTGACCCACAAATGCTTGTTTCAAGTCTGGGTGTTCTTTGTGCATGTGATTTATATGTTTGTAAAACCCCCCGCGACACAGGGATTAAATTCCTTAGTGCGGGAGTCGTTTCTAAAAAAGAAAAAAAAGAAGAAGATTTAGAAAGATTTAGAAAATCTGTCCTAAGATATGGAGTCATTTTTTGGGGCAATTTAACCAATAGGGAACTTGTTTTTAAAGCCCAAAAAAGATGTCTTAGGTCAATGTTTTCACTCAATGTTACCGACAGCTGTATACCATATTTTAAGAAATATAAAATTTTAACTCTACCCTCTATGTACATTTTAGAAGCTATTATGTTTGTTAAATTAAACCCCAATCTTTTCCCCCGGCTATGTGATAAGGTTCAAAGAAATAGGCGAGACAATAATAAACTATGTATCCATAAGTCTAGAACTGCGCTACTACGAAAAAGTATTTTTTGCATGGCTCCTAATATTTACAATAAATTACCAAAAAGTTGGAAAGAATATACTGCTGCCAAATTAAGAAACCATGTAAAAAGGCATTTAATAGATAGATGTTACTACAACATTGAAGAGTTTTAAAATGAAAAAATGTAAATTTTATCTCATCATATCATATCATAGTTTATTATTTAATAAGTTAGATTAAGCTAAAATTAATATATTTGTACGCCGTAAAGGCAAAACATGACTGGTTTTTATTTTTATGTATAACATCTTGCATGCCCTGTGTATGTTAACTCGTGTTTTGAACAAATAAATAATCTTGTATCTTGTATCTTGTATCTTGAAATATTTATTTTCGATTAATCGGTTTGTAATTTTTGTGTTTCATGTGTTGTAGTTGGTCGTTGGTTATTAGGCAATAAATTAAATCCGAAATAATGATATATACTTTTATAACTGTTACATGAATACGTGTGTATCGTAACGCGGAGGATTATCAAGTGTGTCGTGGCGACGCGACTTAGCGACTAACTAACAAGTTGATGATTTAGCAAATTCGTCGCGTCGCCACAGTAATCAATACGATGAATAGCATTTCAATAAATGAGCAATTATGGACAGCACTAGGTAGTGGGCGGAGCCTACGCCATTTTAGTTTATTTTTTGGCACACGAAAAGATCGTTTAGTTCATGTCCTCTATATATTCTCTTGTCATTGGCTTTCGTGCTGCACAACGGGCCATAAGCGATACGCTTGCTCTATAGTTTTATAAACTCTATGACTGTCACTGTCAGATCTGTTGTTTGTTTAGTAAAACTGTCAAGTGTCAAAAGCAAAGCATAAGCAAAAGTGGTTGGAAGTGGATCCAAAGAAGAACGGTACCTGCACCAATCACTTATTTAGATATTCGTTTTTAATAAATAACTCATTTATAATGACTTTTAAGTGCTGAATTGATGTGTTTGTTTAGCACAAGGTTTTGCCTAAATTCATAATACGCCAAACCTTCGACTACAGTTAATTGTTTTTTTTTTTATATATATTGTAGTAACAGTATTGCAAAAGTTACTTTCAAAAATGTCGTTTTTAAGAGGCTCTGAGAATTACGTTTGGTGCACGACCAGCGTCCTAGGTAAAGGCGCTACAGGCGCAGTGTTTCAGGGTGTGAATAAGAACAATGGCGAGCCAGTGGCTGTGAAGACGTTCAACCAGCTTAGCCACATGAGACCGCACGATGTTCAGATGAGGGAATTTGAGGTCCTGAAAAAGGTAAAACATGAAAATATTGTAAAACTCCTTGCCATTGAAGAAGAACAGGAAGGACGCGGGAAAGTTATAGTGATGGAACTGTGCACGGGCGGTAGTCTATTTAACATACTTGACGACCCTGAGAACACATACGGCCTTCAAGAACATGAGTTTCTATTAGTATTAGAACATTTAACAGCTGGTATGAAGCATTTGCGAGATAATAACTTAGTGCATAGAGATCTGAAGCCAGGAAACATAATGAAGTATATAAATGAAGATGGCACCACTACATACAAGCTTACAGACTTTGGTGCTGCCAGGGAACTGCAGGAGGAGGAGCAATTTGTATCGTTATATGGTACGGAGGAGTACCTGCATCCTGACATGTATGAGCGAGCAGTTCTTAGGAAACCGGTAGGAAAGAGTTTTGGAGCAACAGTGGACTTGTGGTCAATAGGTGTAACCTTATACCATGTAGCTACAGGTCAGTTGCCTTTCAGACCATATGGAGGCAGAAAAAACAAGGAGACTATGTTTTATATCACTACAAAGAAGGCATCAGGAGTTATTTCTGTAAGTATAAAAACTAATTGGGATACAAACCTTAGCTGGACTTGATTAAAGTTGTAAGTTTATACCTGCCATATATGATTAAAATGTAAATCTTAATCATTTCTCATATTTGGGTACTCCAAGTATAAAAATAATTGACTGATTCTCATTTCACAGGGCACACAAACAACTGACAATGGCCCCATTGATTGGGCCCGAGATCTTCCTCCCCACTGTCAGCTTAGTGTTGGGCTACGCAAACTAGTCACTCCGCTTCTGGCCGGATTGCTAGAGGTAGACCCTCACAGGATATGGACCTTCGAGAGATTTTTCTCTGAAGTTCAAGTAGCAACATCCACAACAGCTGTTCATGTCTTTCATGTAAATAAAGCTGCCAGCATAAAGGTGAGTTAAGGTATTATTATATTAAAATTATATTTTATTGATATAAAATATTGTAAGAGTTTCATCAAAAATTGCCATTCATAAAATACTTTTACTTTGAATTATCAACAAAGTCATGGCCTAGGCATAAACAGCACAGTGCATTTAAATTATATAGTTTAGTGATTACTTTAATTATTTTAGTATTTTGATGAACCTACCCTACACACAATTCTTATAGTAGAATTACAAAAATGTTAAAGTTTTAATGAAATTAAATAAAAGAATGTAACAAAGCAGACAATCATAATTATTTCATGACTAGCCATTCCCCGCCACTTTGTTCACATGTTTGAATTTTATGGGTTGAGATGTACAGCCTCATGGTAGCTTATACTATTCCTTCTGTATCAGACTATCAAATACACAAAAAAATAAGTTCTGACTGGTAGTTCCTGAGTAGTTTTATTTTAACAAATGTGTGCATGGTTCTTGATCATTAGAGAGATAGTTCTAGGTTTCAGCTGTATATGTACTTTTATCTACAACATAATTTAACGGACTTCGGAAGTAGGCGACTTTAATTTAGACGGTCATTATCCGCCCAAAATTACACGATCTCGGTTGCGCTTGCGCAAGACTCGTCACGCCGACCCGGATTTGCTCACGAAACAATACTTACAAACAACGTCTATTGTTTCAAATAGTGATTGGCGTGCATTCGTGATTTTATGGAATGAATTCTCCAAAAGTAAGTGTTAGTTAAAGAACACGAACATGTCCAATTTCCTAGCACTCACCCTGTGTGTTTATCGGGTTGCGTGTGCGTCTATTTGCGTCTTGTTTACTATACGTAAATAAAAAATATAAATGATTAATTATAGGTATTCCTAAAGCCGGACGAGAAATACGAACATCTGCAGACTTATATCTGTGAGCAGACCAGCGTGGTCGCTGAGTCACAGATATTGCTCTACAAGGACAAACTTATGCTGAATGAAATCAATGAAAACACGCTAGGTAACTCAACCACTAATAAGATTATACTATACTAAATATTTACCTACTTTGTTTATTACCTTAAAACAAATACGTACCGTTTTACGAAAATAACAACATATGTTCAGGTAAGGATTACCCCGAGACAACAGCCGAGGAGCCGCTGATGCTGTTCAACAAGAACAACAACAACGTGAGCATGGCGCCGGAGCCTGAAATACCGAAATTTCCCGTGTTCCCCAACATAGTGTCCGTCGAAAACGACGCCAGCCAGGCCAAGGTGAGGCACAGCATTTCACGTTGCAGCAAAAAATGCGTGATAATGTTCCGGCGAGGAGTAACGACGTTCGGTTCGGTCAGACGGCGTGCAGCGTGGGGCACGTGCTGAAGCGGCGCGTGGAGGCGCTGTGCGCGGCGTCCGTGCTGTGCGGCGCGTGCGTGGCGCGCTGGGGCTCGCTGCTGGGCGCGCGCCTGGCGCGCGTGGCGGCGCGCGCCGACGCGCTGCACGCGCACGCGCAGCTGGCGCTGGCCGCGGCGCGCGCGCTGGACCTGGCCGCCGCCGCCGCGCGCGCGCCCGCCGAGGGCTGGGCGGCGCGCGCGCAGCGCCTGGCGCACGAGGCGGGCTCGCTGCGCGCCGCGGCCGCCGCGCTCGTGGCGCGCCACGCGCAGCCGTCGCTGCGCGCCGAGTTCGACGCCGCCGCCGCGCCCTGCCCCAGCCAGCTGCGCCTGCACGCGCAGGCCCGGACGCTCGCGGACAGGTGAGCCGCGACCCGCTCTGTACCGCCCTGTGCGCGCAGGTTGCGCGACCCGCTCTGTACCACCCTGTGCGCGCAGGTTGCGCGACCCGCTCTGTACCGCCCTGTGCGCGCAGGTTGCGCGAGCCGCTCTGTACCGCCCTGTGCGCGCAGGTTGCGCGACCCGCTCTGTACCGCCCTGTGCGCGCAGGTTGCGCGACTCGTGGCAGCACCTGGTGCGGGACCGTGCCACGCGCTCGCTCACCTACAACGACGAGCAGTTCCACGTGCTGGAGCGCATCACCGTGGCCGAGACCGGCCGCCGCGCCAGGACGCTGCTGCAAAAGGCCTCCCCGCTGGCCAGGGCTCGGGCTGACGCCATAGCTGACTGGTCAGTATACATGTACTACATGTCCTACTCATCATTCTCAGATTCCTGAAGCCCTAATAATATAAAAATAAAGTATGCCATTGTTTTCACTTTATATATTGCTATTGTATCATATTAATAGTATTGTTGGTATTAGGTACAAAGTAGCGCAGACGGTGTACCTGCAGACCCAGATCCTGGACAAGGACGTGTCGAGTGCGGAGCTGAAGTTGCTGACGCTAGCGGCGCGTGTTCAGGAGGCCGAGCACGTCGTGCGGGAACACATCAACGACGCGCACGCGCAGGTTGGTCCGCGCCGGACCACGTTGCAATACAGTTTATCGTCATAACAAACGTTCATTAGGTTCAAGTATTTGTTGAAACCCTTTGACATGGATATAATATGTCGGAGCCTCTATTTTTTCACCATAATAAGTCAACCACTTGCTATATATTAATAAACATGAATTACATTGAAACCTGTCGTCATTACAGTTGAATGCTACAAAAGTAAGTACGGAGGTGGAGGAGTCCACAAAGGTAAACGAAGCGTCGCGCAGTAGCGTGAACAAGAAGGGCGCGCTGGGCGCGCGCGGGGCCGGCGTGCGCGCGCTGCTGGGCGCGCAGGACGGGCTGGCCGCCGCGCTGGCCGGCAACGCCGCGCTGCTCGCCAAGCTGGCCGACCTCACGCACTCGCTGCAGCCCTGAAGCTTTCTAATCTAGGTACTTCGACATCCGGGGAACAGCCTTCAAAAGTATTAATATCACACTGAAATTTCATGAGCGGTTTACTTCTGACTAAAGTATAGTACTACTACACGCATAGTAGATTTACGGGGTGCCAACAAAATGGACAGTGCACAAATATATTACCAGCCGTGAACGTCGTACTTAGATCGTAAGACAAGTCAATCAGGAGCTGTTGTCATGACATTCGCAAGTATATACGAAATTGTATTATTACTTTTATTTTACGATATAGTTATGCAGTTGTCTTCATCTACATTGACCTTTAGAACATGACATTTTTGTAACTACCTCTTGGTCGTTTCTATATGCAGGCACGCAAGTTTTGCAATTTATTTAGAATAGACTACTTATAACAAAACAGTAAAATTAAATATAAAAAAAAAAAAACAAAGAATTCATTCTTAAAAATATGATGTTTTATATAATTTCTGGTCCATAGTTTAGGAAAGCATAGAGAACAAATATATTTTTAATAGATTTTGTTTTAATTTTCTTCTTGCACTTGTTTTCAATTTCAATTCATTTAACACATTCTAAGCAACAATAAAATAAAACATTCTGTCAGTTGGCGAAACGCATTTCATCTGACTTATGACGCAATACGACAACCCGCGCGTTGACCACGTCTGCTAAGTGTAGGACTGAGAATTTGGCATAAACAAAGCAGCCGGTTTGAAATCGAGCGGGAGGACTCTTATCCTACCAGTTTTTGTGTAGTCCAAAAGCGTTTTATTATTTTTATTTAAAACTAGCTGTTGCCCGCAGCTCCGCCCGCGTGGAAGTCACCTAGGGGGATGAAAAATAGATGTTGGCCGATTCTCATAGATACCGGATAAGCACAAAAAATTTCATCAAAATCGGTCAAGCCGTTTCGGAGGAGTATGGCAACGAAAACTGTGACACGAGAATTTTATATATTAGATACAATATATATACGGTTAGTATTATATTTTAAACGGATTATTTTGACTAATTTGACACCCTATAACTCTACTTTCTACCACTAAAAGCTAGCGCACATATCGGCGGGCGGCACCACACCGCAAAATTAAACATAATATTTCTGAATCACTTACGAAGTTTTGTGTTGCGATGCTAATAGATAGTAATGGGCGTCTCGTCGATAATGGCGTAACGGTCGGTTCACACGCTCGAGTAACGCACTCCCCATGTCGGCCCTTAGATCTAAATTTGTTTCCTTCTATATTAATTGTACTATAGAGTCTTAAGATTCACGCTGACTATATATTCCATTTCATTGGAACCGTCATTCAATCTAGAAATAATTCAAATAAATGTCGACTCCTGGTACACAATCTAAGTTTTTATTAAAAAAACTAGCTGTGCATTGCGACTTCGTCCGCGTGGAAATCAACAAAAAAGCAACATTAGTTTTTTTTAATTTTAGATTTTTTCTAAAATATAACTTTTGTTACTCCTTATTACATCAGCTATCTGACAGTGAAAGTCACGTCAAAGGTCCAGCCGTTCCAGAGATTAGCCGAAACACTCAGATAGACAAAAATTTTAAATAATCTTATTTTGGTATGTGTACCGTATATACATTCGTATGCATGTATTAAAAATTGTTATTTTAATATTACAAACAGACATTCCATTTTATTTAATTGTATAGATATATTTTTAACCACAAGCTTTAAATCAGCTAGGATCACAGTAGGTACTAGTAGAATAAAATGAAACAAACCCAAACATAGATGGAATCAGATATATGGCCACCTTTTGGCTCCACCATCAAACCAACTCTAAAGTACCAAAATAATAAACTGACACTAAATTTATATCAGTAACTATGCCAAATTTCATCTTAATTTGTAGTCGAGATGACAAGAAGTGATTCGAATTTAATTGGCAAGATTTAACCTTAACGAACATACTTACATACATAGAAAGCTTGTAAATGGAAAAATAATATAGGGCTATATTTTTCTATGTCAGTAAGTACTGTTAAAGACATAGACATAAAATTACTTGTGTTTTATAAAGGAGGTGCTATCATATGAGAATGATGTCACTAAAATTTGTATCATATCATTGTTATTTAAGTGTAACCGTATGTTAAGATAAACTGTTGCAATTCTAAACAAATGTCGTACTATGTTAACAGGGATATTTAAAATATTTTAAAAGTTCTTGAAGGTAACCAATTTGTAGTATGCTCATAATTATGAATAAATGAAATAAACTTATGAATTTTATAGTTGTAATCTTAGTTTATTTATAAATTAAATATTAAGTAAACGAAAATTGTTACGATATGAAAAATTAAACTATTATAATGAAAAAAATGCTTTTATTAAATAATTATGCCTAAATACTTTGAATAATTAGATAAGTCAACAATAAACTATTCACAAAACAACAGGTAAACTACCGCAACTATTAGGTATAAATCGGCATAGCTCGTATTAGCTTGGAAATAATATTGTTCAGATTCAGAATATACATACGGTGTATTCAGATAACTCCGAAAAATGTGTAATAATTTGAATTACATTAGGGATGTTGACTGGGTATAAAAACTAAAAAACTTTTTAAGTAGTCCCGTAACTTTGAGAATGAGAAAATATTAGACCCGTAGTAACCTTTTCAAAATATGTAAAAACTCATGTAAATCGAAGTTCAGGGGTGACGTCATGATACATTTTAAATCAATATACTGTGATAAGCTTTTGGTTAGGTAAAAAAAATACGTGCCTAATATTTTCTTATAACATTATGTTTAAAAAAATATCACATCAATATCAGCAGATGTTAATAAGTTCTAGGTAGTATATGTAAAATATTTATGAGATAAACTACCTGATGTCGACCTATTCGACATTTTATTTTGGCGTTTAAATAATTTACGTTGCGCAGCTATTCATGAGTTATATAGACACTAGATTTGGAATGTTTCGATTTGTATAACCTATTGATCATACAGACAATTATCGCTTTCTCATTACTCTCATTAGGTCTTAGTCTCCTTTATGTCAGTTCAGAGTTTAGTATACTACCTCCTTGAACTGACAAATTTTAAAAATAAAATATTTCAGACATCACAATATTTCGGACACAGGTCACATTTCTCTTACAACTTTTATGTCGATTATTATTATTCCCGCCATTTCCAGGAAGTACAGATTTCATGAAGATTTTAATTTATAATAATAACAGGAATTTTTACAATCTCAAATTTGTGATACAATTTATATGCTATCGGGTCTGCAAATGGGCATACTCCTTTTATAAGTTTATATACATACGTGTCGATCACAAGTAGTTAAATTTTCCTAGACCAGTGCTCAGCTAGCTACGCAAAATAATAAGCATAAATATAATATTTTTATATAAAGCGTATCATTGGATGTCAATTAGATTTTTCATTTTTTTATATAACGTCAATTATATTTAATACATATCAAGTAAGTTAGTGAATGAAAAACTTGTTTCAACCAACCAGGCTTTCGACTGTTATATCTGGAAGGGTAGCTTTAGTATCTTTAATATCGCTAGATAGAGCATTAAATATGTTAAGGCCTACGAGTGGTCACAATCGGTAAATCTAAACGAAAAAGGAATAAGTAAAAAACAAATAAAACCTACTTCAAATCTGTCATTCAGAATTTCCAAACATACTTAGGAATTGTACTTGTACAAAGTAAAATTTATTTAGGATATTCATAAAAGTCTTAGAAAAAAGGGGTTTAGGTTGATTAAGGTAATAAAGTGACGTAAATTAGTTGCATTAGCTCCACCAATTCTAAGTGGTACATTAAAATGTAAACATCTCGCCAACTTATTAAAAACCTTTTGTAATTACCGAATACACTTTATAACAAACTAATTTGATAGAAATAAACATATTAAAACTAAATAAATTGCATAGAACTCATAACACATAGTTAAATGAAGATAAACAATTAACAACTCTGCTTGTCTTATTAGTTACTAAATAAAAACCAAAAATGTATTCGTTGATATCTGTTCATTTACAATATTTGGTCAAATTATTTGAGTAAATTTTGGTTAAATAACTAAACTCTCGCGTCAATTACAGCACTAGTGCAGAATCCGAATTAAGACATTTGCAATCACTCTATTTCAATCATTTCAAACCAGTTCCAGTGATAGAAAATGGTGAAGTCAATAGCACAATCTCTTTTCCTTATTAGAAATATATGAATAGTGGCATTAAGACTTCATAAGATGAAAATGGCATACGAAAATACATAATAATAATATATTCTTGATCTATGATAGTCTAAAAAAATATAAACAATATTTGTAATTGTTAAAACGATTACTGGTTTCAAAGCTGCTTATAAATGCATACGATAAAACGAACTGTTGAGAAGACTTTTAAATTTATGTACCTAACTATTAACTATTTAGATCAATTTTATCGTATGCCATAAGATCCTAATTATCACGATCGGTACTCCCTTTTTTGTCCTTAAATTGTTTGTCCGAAAATCATCATCCATAACACGTTTGCTATAACCATAATCTTCAAAAATCCTTTTTTATTTACATAATCATCTTTACTTCTAAAACTATCTATTCTGTCATAATATCAAATACTATAATAATTGAATCCCCTAATTTTGCATGATAGTCATATGTACTAAGTATTGTGTTATAAAATTTGTATAATTCGGAATGTTTCTATTACTAAAACAATTTGAGGAATCCACACCACAACTTCGGAATGTTTATTTATAATAAAATAATTAGTCCTCAAACATTTCCTAAAAATTAGGTTTTATTGACAGAAACGAATCGCTATAAATCCGACTCCACGCAGTCTTGTCTGCCCTACCCCAGAGAATCGCTTAGGCGCACAGGGGCGAGGCGGGCCGCGAGTTGAGGAGCAGGTAGTTGTCCATCACAAACCATCGACGGCCGCAGCCGCGCGGAGCCCACCTCGCTTGCTGCTACACGCAGACCGGAGCCGTGACAAATGCTATAACATTGTTTTTGCAACTTTACTCTTTATGTATCGTATCAGTTGGAAGCTCCTAAGAAAGTGGTTGATCTCCATTGATTTAAAAACATTAATAGGATAAATAAACATTAAATCTTTGACTTTACGACTTAACCCTTTTATTGAAAACGGCTTTAAGTCTTTTGTATAAGTATTATTGATTGTAATATTTATACCAAACACATTTAGGGCAAATTGTATTTAGGGGTTAAAATTTTATAGCACGTGATATTATGGGACATTCACTTCGGGCAAGTTATCATTCGGACAACTGATCATTAGGAAAAAAAACAGGCGTTTTAGATCATGGATAAAAAGTTGGGGAATACAATAGAAATCCATCACGATCATTGCAAAAATTTCAGAATTGTCTTGTCGCCTATATGTACAGAGTGCGGTCAATGGTGGGCGGGCTATGAGTACGCTTTGTCGAGCAGCTTGCCGCGACTTCTGTCCACCATCTTGTACTCGCGGTGCGCCGCCTGCACGCGTTGGAACTCTTCTAGAAGTTTGTCGAAGTCTATGGAGGGTTTGATGCCGTCTGCCTTGTCTGGATCTGACCTGTAAACATACAAGCGTTACCGAGCTGCCATCAGTGTAATCAAACAGTGTGTTGTATAGCGGTTTAAAGGGGCAAATGCGCTTCTTTCGATAACCAACACTTCGCTATATAAAGATACATAAAAAATGTTTACAAAACAATGGTAGAAATCTCTTCTTCAGCCGCTGCAGTGCGTTCAATTTCTTATGAAACGTTAGAAATAATTTTCTATGGCCGCGTCGCCGCTGGTGTGTGCACTACTGCGGATTGACCTTCCTACCTTCGGGCTATGTTAGGGTTGTCATCTTTTCAATAATTAAGTAATCTAAATATTTGATTGCTAGTCATGTCTAATACTTTCGTAAACAAATTTAATGACGTTTTTAATAAAACTAATCTCGGTGCTTACTCAGTTGTATTGTACTTAAATCAGAATTTTTATTTTACGATAAGTAGTTATTATGTTCATAGGTGCTTTAATCTAAGAAATTATGACGTCGCAGCGCGTGGAAGGCGTCGGACTGCGGCAGCAGCATCAGCGCGCCGGCAGCACACCCGCATGCTGTGTGTTGTAACGTGTAGGCTACGTACAGTGGCAGCGCGGGCTGGTGCGGCGCGCACTGCAGGCGGCGGCGCAGCGCGTGGAAGGCGTCGGACTGCGGCAGCAGCATCAGCACGCCGTACAGCGCGCCGCGCAGCGCGCCCGCGCCAGGCCCGCCCAGCAACTCCAGCCGCAGGTCTGCAACACACGCTATTCCTCAACACCCACTAATATCTCTTCACTCTTAAGGACATTTTGAAACAAACAATTTATTACTAAAATCCAAATATGGCCATGAGAAAAAAAAAACCGTTTCTATGAAGGTTTAGGTCTCAAACAACACTGGCAAATGACACATGTCTAGTATACATACAAAACAAAATAGTTCGCAAATGGAAGTCAAATGCTTGTGGTCGTCCAACTTGTAAAGGTACTCGCGCCTTACACCAATGTCCAAAACAGCAAGTAAACTGCTGTGTTGAACGTTGACCAAAGGCGAAAGATACAACGGCCGCAGACAGTTAAATTACCTGCAAGATAGTACTTACATAATTACATTGATCCTCCAGGCAGCAGTTGTAGAGAAAACACCTCATCCAAAAATATTATTTATATTTAACGGAGAGCGCGAAGGAATGCATCTCAAGGAGCGGTTAATTATTTGGGGTCGCCGAAGTTTCGTTCAAGATTTTTTATGTTTATAACCCCGGTCACTCACACGCGGGCAAACTTTCGAACAACGTTCGCGCGCTTTGATGTCTGTTAAAAAACCGACACAGCTTGGAAATTAAATCATTTTCATTTGTAAATGTCGTCCTACACTTGTGGGTTTCGTATTCGTGCGAATGTGAGTGACCGGGATTAGGTATTCTGTCAATAATTATAGACCCAATTCAGTTGTGACTGGCCTGTCAATAAAAATAACATTAGATTTAAAGTAAAATTTCGCGGTTTCTTGAGGTGATGATTACCTACTAAAATGGCATCCATTTTCAAATCCAAGATGGCCGTCGTATATATTTTTTAATAATAATATGGGTTTATTGAGGTGAGGATTACGAAAATCTTTTTTCAAATCTTAACAAAAAAATACATGGGTAGGTACACGTCTAGTATGGATAATTAAAACCCGTTTTTTTAACATATTATTAATTTTATTTATTACTATCTGTTTCCCGGCGGACTCTTGATTTTTTTAGAACTATGATATTTTTAAAGGAAATGCATTTAATTTTCATTACGGTATAAAAGTAGAAAAAGATGTGGCGTATTAATAACGTATTGTATAATTTTAACCCAATTTTGATAAGATTTTATTGTTTAACAGCTGATATGATGGATATGGTTTATACCCATAATTATTTGGTATTTACTAAAAAATTTCTAGTGCCTCTTTATTGTCTTTCGATATATTTTTTATTTAATAATTCATGCACATTGTACATAGGCGGACTTAATGCCAGAAGGCATTCTCTACCATGCTGTATGATGATATACGATGCTGTAGCTTAAATGTCACTCCCCCAGTCATCTATCGAAACCTTTTTCCGTTCAATATATTATCGAAGCCGCCAATTTCCATAATTGTGCATTCATTACAAAATATTTTTTTTTCCACAACTTTTTACTTTCTACCAAGTACCTTTGTTTTGATACGTATTACGATACTCTGATTGACGATATTTCGATTTTCTGTGTCCTTCATTATAGGTACGTATCTAGATGAAGGTAGGTATATATTCATACTAACTTGCTAACCATTCAAAATAAAAATGCCACCCCACCCGCTATCTCGGCCCAAGTGGTGTTATTTACAAAAACTTTATAAACTTTCAACCTTTATTTCACCCTTTTAGAGGGTAAATTTAAAATGACGCAGAAATGTTGTTTATTTCTAACCAGAAGCTCGGGTAGGCAATTTCATGCTTCAATCTTTGAAAAATATGACGATATTCTCATACAAACTTTTAACCCCTTTTCATCCTCTTAAGGGTTGAATTTCGATAACGCTGAAAGACATGTTTATTTATTTGTAACCAGAAGCTTGATATTAATTTCTTTCACTGATTCATGCTTCTAACTTTGAAAATGACTAATGCAGTATATCCTAGTCTAGGTACGTATTAAAACCAACGCCTATGCAAAAATTCTACTGTCTAGGTCCAAGGGTTTAGGCTGGGCGAATATGAATCAGTCAGTCAGGCCTTATACTTTTATATATATCGATACCGTGTTCTACTCTTTATAGAGGCAATAGAAAAACACACTGTGAAAATTTCAACAGACAGACGGACGAATAGAATGCGGAGGAGTACTTAATAGGGTCCCGTTGGCACCCTTTGAGTACGAAACCCTAAAAATTGTTTATTATTATTCTATGATTAATTTATTATTTTAAGTTATGATGACGATGTTGATCTAAATAGTATGATGAATATTGTAAATATTGTTTTGGTACCTCCATACGCTGTCGCGAACTTGTCGGCATTTACCACGAGATCAAGGGCGTCATCTTACGGTATTTATGATACTTACAGGCAAATATGGGAGACTCGATGAGTTGCACCAGCTTGTCTACTTCCGTTAGGAAGTCCACCGTGATCTCAAGATCTCCGCTGTTTGCTGTTAAGGAAGTTATTTTATTTATTCCTACATAACATATACTTTTAAAAAAATCCTTCTAAAAATCGAGTTATAGACCGTACCTTCTCTGTGTGAATTTGTTAACTACCCTTGTTTTATTGAATATAGAGCCCAGTGCGTAATAAAAAGGATACAAGGAGGAGATGAGTTGGTTGCAGTGCTCGTAGTTGTGCGTGAGCAGACACAAGGCCAGCAGCGACACGGGGCTGTGGCACCAGCACGCGTACAGGCTCGCGAACAGCGAGTGCGTGGCCTGTAACAAGCCGCGCCGTCACTTGCCACGTCTGGCCCACTACACCAACTAACTGTTTGCTATGTTATTTTTTCTAACTTGAATAATCTTAACACGGCGAAATACTCAGACGTAACACAATTTTAAGTCCCCGTTAAACCACACGCTGTTTCTGTCACTTTAAGGTGTTAAGTAGCGATAGATAAAGGTTCAAGAACATGTTCAAGTATTCGGGGGATATTTATACGTGAGTTGGACTCACGGGCTTGTTGAAGTTGCGCAGCTGCAACCTTAGGTCGTAGAGCTCGGCGGAGGTGAGCAGGATGGTGCTGAGCACGTCCACCATGGTGGCCACGAAGCGCAGGTTGCGCTCCTGCTGCAGGATGCGCGACAGCGCCTTGTAGATGTCCTCGGCGTTCAGCAGGATGCATAGTTGTCTAGAAAGTCATAAACAATGGGTTGTTTATCTTAATTATAAACATTTAAACACTTTCTTATTTAGATGACGAATATTATATTATTCACTTTTTATAAGAGAACGACGATGAATATAAGAAGGTTTTAGTGATTATTACAGAAACGTATAAAAATATCTTTTTGTAAATAATAAATATCGAAATAAAACTGTTCAAAAGGATTTGAGAGCGAATAGATCACAAGAAAAAAATATGTTGGAGAAAAGTACATAATAAGACTTAGGTACCTTATGATAAAAGCTCCTCTATCCTCTAATAAATTTTCGTCAGCTGCCAACAGCCTCAGCAAAGCTTGTAGGAACTTGTAATAGTACGGGCTGGACTCCAGGTCACCTGCGAGAGAAGAAGAATGAGGGCGGGGCGTGGGTCGGGCGGCGGCGGCGGCGGACACGTACCCGGCGCGGCGGAGCAGATCTCGGCCAGCACGGCCAGCGCGCGCCGCACCACGTCGTCGGCGGCGTCGGTGAGCGCGCCCACCACGCTCACGAACAGGCGCTCCGTGTGCGGCCGCAGCGCGCGCGGGCGCCGCGCGTACAGGCGCAGCAGCCAGTCCAGCGCCGCCGCCTTGCTGTGCACCGAGCTGTGCCGCAGCGCCTGCGCCAGCACGCCCACCAGCGCCTCCACGTCCAGCGCGCCCTCCGCGCCCGCCGCGCCCGCAGCGCCCGCAGCGCCCTCCGCCACCACCAGCTTCGTCAGCTGGAAGTTCACCGTGGCCGCTGTCTCCCGAATACCTGACGTCTGCTAAGGACATGTACGATGCGAACATTTGCTATCTAGGCCATTACGAAATGGTTTGATAAGTCTTGAAGATTTGGCCGGGGTAATAGACTAAGCAGAAGCGAAACACACGAACACGAATTCGAAACGAGACCAGCAAAAACAGCCCAAAAAGAACGCAAAACAATTTATTTATTGCGGTAGATATTTTCCAGGTGTCACCCCACCAAAACACATTTACCAATTAGAACATTAAAATGATGAATGCTTAGACCCATCCTATGAACATGTATTGGACTATCTTTATTGTCAGGAAAGAATAGTTTCAGCAAAGGATACTCTTCCTGGGCTCGTCGGAGTAGGCGAGGCAGGGCAGCACGGCGCACAGGATGCCGGACGCGTACGGCAGCATGGTGGGGCCCGCCAGCTCCACGAACTCCTTGATCCACGTTATCGCGGTCAGCTGCCCTCAACAAACCACTCACAACCATCATTATTCTATACACTACACCATTCGAAGTTTATATAATATACTATATAGAAATCTGTCTTTTTTTATGCAAAAAACAATGTTTATTAATTTTTTTATAATAATATATACCTGCAACATCTCCTCGGGCGACTGCGTGTGTGTGATGAGGATATTGATCATCGCCTGAAAGTCCACTCTAGAAGGATCCTTCTTAATGCTCCTTAAGAATTCATTCAACTGTACGTCGCACCTGGAATTCTCGAGAATAACAACTATCAGTTTTGCCTAAGTAATATTTTACTTAATTAAAACAAATCAATAAGTTTCCGTCCCTTAGACTCGCCTTGGCCAGGCACAATTTATTTAAATATACTTGATTTAGCGACTTTACAACTTACATTCTCCTGATCTCAGGGTTAGCATCGTCCAGCATCTTGAAGAGTCCGTCGAGCAGCTCGGGCAGATGCACGATGAGGTCGATATCGGGCACGGCGTCCAGCACCGACACCCACGACACGATGAACTGGCGCGCGAATGCGTTGCGCGTGTAGATGCGTTCGCGCAGCATCGGGATGAATGCCGCCAAGTCGAACGTTTGGCTCTCCGTCACTATGTCCTGCGACCAAACGTGTTGGAATCCATAAACTAATACTGTTCGGTATGCACCGTATGCGTTCTAACCTTACCTGTGTTTTGTTAATGTGCACCAAATGCTTCTCAAAATTATTAACCCAATAATCTAAAAAAACATGATTTACTTAAAATGTTGACAGTGAAAGTGCGCCGAGTGACTATTATTATGTAGACGTTTATGCACATTTTTATCATTCGAAGCGCTACGATGCAAGATTAGAGAGATTCGTCTTGTCAATAAAAAATCCTTCATTGCAATCCTTTAAGCAGATTTTTTTCAATTAATTCAGTAATTATAAGACTGTACTGACTGCCTCCTTTGTCTAGTGTTCGCAAGCGCGACTGCCGTACACGATTGGTCGCATGAACAGTCTCGGGTTCGAATCCAATTCCGTCGAGCCAAAATTAGTTTTTGCTTGCTTGGGAATTTTATATTAAATCCATTCAGTGACAAATAAAAGATATGCTGCGGTAAGTAAATGTAAATGTAGCATTTGACAATTTCACTTTGGTATGTTAGACTATGAGCTTCGAAACGTAATTCACGCCTCATGTCGCATTTAGTTGTAAGACTTCCAGTGGTCTGTGGTATTAAATATATTTTTTACACATAAACAACGATAAAAATATATAGCTAAATGCCCAACTATGATACTTATTATTATTTCCACAAATTAAAAGAAACCTTACAGACGAGAAGAGTCTATTCTAAAGGTTAACAGTAGGTTTACAAGATGAGGTTACCTTGACGAGTCGATCGAGCAGCTCGGCACCCTGCTTCACCTGCGGCTCAGGGTCGGCGGCGAGGCGTGCCAGGGCGTCGAACACGAGCGGGAAGTGCTCGAGCGCGGCGCCACGCGCGATCTTTAACACGTTGAACAACGCCTCGGCCGCCTGGTAGCGCACGCGCGACTCGCTCTCGCTGAAGCACGCCACAATAGGGTGCACCAGCTCCGACAGGTACTCTATACAACCCTGCAGTTGTATCCCATTTTTAAACAAGATGATAACAACAATTCCCTCTCTGTTACCAACTAGTGTTGCCGAACTATCGATATTAAAACAATCGATAGTTTACATCGCAAATCATGTATATCGACACTATCGATCGGCCTATCGATAGTGTCGATATTATCGGTTGTATCGATACTATCGATAGCACAGAACAAGGCAATACTGTCGAATGAGTGCAATATTATGGATACTATCGATAGTATTGCAGTTCGTTAATAACAAACTATCGATACTGTCGATTTTATTTGTACCGATAGTATCGATACTGTCATTAATATCGATTGTTTTAAACTATCGATAGTTTAACAATATGCAATAGTATTAGTTATGTTTTAATAGTAAGGTAGTTGAGTACCGTTATAGACCGAAATGTATTTTTTTATAAACATATCTGTCGAGCTGTGGTTGTTGTTACTATTTAAAGGAAAAAGAAGCAGCGTTTTTGAAATGTCACATAAGGGTGAGTATGTTTCACAGTACTTATTGAAGTTCCATGATATAAATAAGTCATAATCAACCGAGCCCCCAGTTTACTAATATAGGTAGTGTCATTACTACTACTAATAGTAGTAATAGTGTCATTACTAATACGATTGTAAAATTTAAAACTATCAATAGTCCAAAACAATCGATACTATCTACACTATCTATACTATCATTTTAATAAAATCGACAGTATCGATACTATCGATATTATCGATAGTCTGTTTTTAGGATACTACAATACTATCGACAGTATTGCCTAGTTCTGTGTTATCGATAGTATCGATACAATCGATAATATTGATACTATCGATAGGCCGATCAATACCAACATAGCAAAGTATATTTTGATAGAAATAGAGATCCATTAACAAAAAGCACTATCTCTTTTTAAATTTCTCATATAACCACATTCTAAAAAGACAATTTACTACACATACATACTAACTTTCTCTTTTGATCTACAGATCTTTTATTGTATTACAAATAAAGTGACACAACATTTCTAAGGAAGCGAGTGTGGCTCTCCTGTAAACCTGTAACACTGACCTTTCCCAATCCAACAGCAACTGATGTCAGTCCCATAAGAGCTCCATTCTTTACATTTGGATTAGTAGAGGACATCAGATCTTGGCCGAGAACCCTTATAAGCCTCTTAATTTGACTAGTGTTCTTAGCATCACTGAAGTCTTTCACCATTCTGTAAACATTGAATAGGCTGTCAATTAAATAAACACAATAATGAGTGAAAGTGATTGCTTGATTAAAATAAAATTAGGAGATCATACATAATATTAATTTTAAATGTTCAAGAATGGGAAGCTACTTAGACAATATATTTATTTTTATGATTTATCTACATTTTAACTAACTATATTTTTTTAGAACACGACTGGATCTGTTATGAGTTTCGTATTCTTTTTTTTTTTCCTTATTCTAAGAAGGCGGGCCTCTTTACTGGTCCGTAGCATGCATGTAGAGTTATAATAATGATTAATACATAGGCTTAAAAGGTATTAATATTAATACATAGACTTACAAAGTAAGCAAAAAAAGGAGCACTTATCTGGAAGACATCCGGTGGAAAAGCGTACACTGGATGAAGCGAAACAAAAATGGGTGGTTCAAATGTAAGGAAATAGCTCTTACTTCTCTATTTCGACGCCAGCAAATTTCCGTTTGTCATATATCTTGTCGCATAGCCCGCGGACGCAAGCTATGCTTAAAGGTGCATAATCCCTTTCCGACATTATAAATTAATCTAAAATTCAACAAACGCCAGACATCAATGAAACCAACATAAACGGTACTAAAATCCTTCCGTACAGAACACAGTTGATGAGTTGACAGTGGTAGTTTATTTATTTTGCATAATCCTAACTAAGACCTCTGTCTAACTTAACGGATCAGACAAGGATAGGAAAAATAATATGTTTTAGATCGTTCTATTTCAAACATGTAGTAGCATCAGCTGATTATTTCAGTTTTGACGTTTTGATTTAACGGGTACGTACAGAAATAAATTTGCTTTTTATTTATTTACATATTTTTATTTGATATAATATGATTTGATGTATCTATAAATAAATTACCCTTTATAAAAAAAAAATAACTATTTGATGCCTATAGAAAACTTTATCAAACCTGTGGTGCATGCTTATTACAAGGCAAAAAGGGAACTTTAATTTTTCAAAGAGTTAGGACAAGTGTGATTTCTGAACGAATAATGATACCACCCAAATATGAAATATTTAGAACTCCTTTGAATGGAATATTTGTTTATATATTTTCCCTTCAATCTATATAATAAAATAATAGCAGTCAAGAGTTTAAATCTTAATAAAAGGTTTTAGAAACGTTTTATAGTTACTTATGAATAAAAATATTTTGATCATATATATTATAATGATTAATAAACAATAAAACAACTTCATTATTATCTAGTCTCGCCCGGGGGTAAACATAATTAAATATGTGGTAACCCTGTCTATCTTTCAGTCAAGACGTGACAGTCATGAAGTCAAGATAAGTCACACACAAGTCCAGGGTCTGTCAACTTTGTTCGACGAACATTATGTAGGCGGGCGGAAAGACAAGAGAGAGACAACAACATCGGAGTAAAAGAGATGAATATATGCGTTTATATAATGTTGCCACCGTAAATACAATTTCGTATTCTCCATATTATTGAGCTTATTATTTGATTTTTAAAGTAAATTGCCCTTGAAAATCATTTTTGCTATTATTCTGATGCCAACCATATATATTAATTAAAAAATATAACATATTTAATTGATTATCACATAATGAAAAACAAAAAAAAACAGGGATAGTGTGTGGCAACACTAATGTCCGCACGCCATATTGATTTTGACGTTGACGTCACAAGAAAATGTCTGCCGGCGTTTGCGCACCATTTTATCTTGTTTCTGTGTTTATTTGTGATAAATAAACTAGTTCCATTTAATTCTACCTACATTGATAACGTTGAGTCGAGCTTGCTCCTCCGTGGCTGTGTTTTGGTGAAATTAAGTGTGTGTTTGTGAGATATAGACTCGGTGTTGAGACAGTGACTCTTGTTCGATTTTGTGTTTAATTTCGCGATGAGTTCGAAGAAAGAAAACACTAGAATCTGTTGCATGTGTGGATCTTCACCTTCTAAAGATCCGACCATCACTTTGCATCGGTTTCCAAAGCCGGGCCCTAAAAATGCTCTGCGGTATGTACCTAGTCTACTTACGTATTTTCCATGCTATTCGTTTTAGTCAACAGAATACCACAATATTATTCATCCAGCTTCTAACTATTACTAACTAACGTAACACCCTTTTCTAAAGACCCAATTTTTGATGCCTAAAATCATTAGAAGGACCTACTTACTATGAAATTTTTTCTTGCCTACACCATTCCCGTATGTCTTTCAATCAAAGAGAATACAGAAAGTATTTTCTTTTTAATTTAAAAAGCTCGTATACGTTGATTATTATGGTGTAGGTATAATTTTGATATTTTTTAATTTCCAGGTGTGAATTATGGTCAAAGTATTGCTTCCCAAACGAAGCCTGGTCTTCACCAAAATTCCAGGATGGACTCCATTCTAAGCATAACATGCTTTGCAGCAAACATTTTAGAAGCACATGCTTCTTTGAGAAGAAGTTGTTCAGAACAGCTGTACCTGATGTTCAATGCCATAAGGTTAGTACAATTAACACTTGAAAAGTGTATTTAAAACACATCATTTTGACTAGCCTGTTGGTTTAGTGGTTAGTGACCCTGACTGCTATACCGGAGGTCGTGGGTTCGATTCCCACCCAGGACAAATGTTTGTGTGATGAGCACGATCATTTGTTCTGTGTCTGGGTGTAATTTATCTATAATATGTATGTATTTAGAAATATATAAGTATGTTTATCAGTTGTCTGGTTACCATAACACAAGCTCTGCTTAGCTTGGGATCAGATGACCGTGTGTGAGTTGTCCCGGAATATTATTATTATTATTATTATCATCAAGTTAAATTTAATCATACCAATTTTCTTAGGGCCCTATCTCATTAGGACACCATGGTCACAGTAGATTTACCTCTGGTTTCTGATTTTAGAATTTGGTGTAAGTACTTGTACTCAAATATTACTTAAGTATTTGCTTATCCCGAATTCTCAAATCAGAAACCGGAGGATATAAGCTAAAGCAGTACCTCAATTTACTATAATCGCATGAATTGACACACTCGCACAGATATACACTGTATACTGAGTAGTTTTTGTATGGGACTATCCCAAAAATACCTTATCAGTCTTGTAGCACTGCGTGTCTGTGTGAGTGTGTCAAATCGAACGATTGTAGGTAGTTGAAGTACTGCTTTCATCATCATCATTCAACCAAAAGACGTCCACTGCTGGACATAGGCCTCTCCCAAGAAGGAGGGGTTTGCTATTCTTTATGTCCTGCACCACACGGGACTGCTTTAGCTTATATATATACTGTGCCATGGTGGCGAGACTGGTGG
Organism: Diachrysia chrysitis; assembly: GCA_932294365.1. Classification (NCBI taxonomy): domain Eukaryota; kingdom Metazoa; phylum Arthropoda; class Insecta; order Lepidoptera; family Noctuidae; genus Diachrysia; species Diachrysia chrysitis. The sequence continues at coordinate 172,827 of OW028657.1, forward strand.
CCACCACCATGGTGTCCTAGTGAGATAGAGCCCTTATAGGTGGCTTACCTCAACTATGACTTATTTTAAAAATAATTGAAGGATTTGAATCAACCTTTCATTTTCAGGAAACAACAATTTCTAATCTGTCAGATCAACCTGCCATGTTTGAAGCTGTTGCCGGTCCATCTAGAAATCCTTTAAGAGAACTTAATGCAAACATAATCACTCCAACCAATTCAGGAATGTTTGTGTGCAAGTCTTCAAAACAAGAAGTTGATATAAAAAGCAAAATGTTGATATGTAAACTGAAAAAAAGTATGAATAAAGTGTATAGATTACAAAAAACTGTAAAACATTTAAAAAATGAAGCATTTTTAAATGTTATTTGTAACAATAAAACAGTCAAACAAATATGCAATCAAAAAATGACTTCAACATTTGCACTGTTACTGCAAGGAGAACTGCAGAATTATAAGAGGAAGAAACCTGGGCGCAGGTGGAACATGGAGGCTAAAATAATAGCATTGAGGCTCTACAAAAGGTCACCAACAAGCTACAAACTGTTGAGGAGAATGATTTGTTTACCAGCACCCAGCACATTAAAATGCCTTTTGAGCAAATTTAAAATGAATGTGGGGACACACAAAACAGTTCTTACAGTGTTGAAAAACTCAACAAAACACTTTGGGCCGTCCGAACGAGAGTACATATTGTTATGGGATGAAATGTCCTTAAGAAAAAACTTATGGTACAACCCTAAGGCGGATTTTATTGAAGGTTTTCAAGACCATGCTACACAAGGTAGATCTCCTCAAGCAGCTTCATATGCCCTTGTATTTATGGTAGTTGGAGTTAGGAAGCAAGTGAAACAGCCAGTGGCTTATTATTTATCAAGTGGTTTTGTCACAGCTGACAGACTATCTGCTTTGATTAAGGAGGTATGCATTTCTTCTTCATTTTGAATGATGATCATGCTTATTTAACTCTTTGCTGAATTATGTTAACTAAATATATGTTTTAAGATTATTTGTCACCAATCTCCCTTAAAATACTTTCAGGTTTTAATTTCTTGCTTTGATGCTGGAATTAATATATGCGCTTCAGTTTGTGACTTGGATGGAGTCAACAAAAGAGCTCTATGTCTTTTAGGAGCTTCTGTAGAGAATCCATACATTGAAGTGAACAGACACAAAATTATCACATTATTTGACACACCACACCTGCTGAAGTGCTTCCGGAATTTGTTTATGAAATATGATGTTAAGTTTCGGACCAATGTAACATCAGACAACAAACAAGGAATTGGTAAGTCATTTGTTATTTAGTTTTAGAAAAATAATTGTTTAGTAATATGTACATACATAATATTTTATTTTTTAAAAGTAAGTAATTCTAATACTTTTAATAATTACTTTACAGGAATCGCTAAATGGAGCCACATCAGGCAATTTTATGAATTGGATAATAATAATCCCAATTTTGTATTTGCTCCATGCCTAACTAAAGACCACCTTGACCCTAATTCCAAACAAAAAATGAGGGTAAAACTTGCGGCACAAGTTTTAAGCCACTCAGTTGCAGCAGGAATATATACCAAAATAGCAGGAGGTAAGAAACCTTTTACAGTCAAAGTCAATCTCATTTATTCACTCAGATCATAATTATGCATGATACTTATGAACATTTAATGAAAACATCCTTTCTTACACGTTAGTTTCAATGGTATTAACAGTATTAAAGAGTAAAACCATGTAGTAGTTATATTGTATTTTTAATTATTACTTAGTCCTGTGTTGAGCAAGTAACTAGCCCCATGGGTTTTATCATTTAAAAGTTCACTAGAACAAAATATTAACCGTTTGTTTCTTGCTTAAGGGTGCTTAAAGAAATGTGCATTAACCACTAACGTCCCGGGCAAAAAATAAAGGATAAAAAATTTCTTGTATGTTATATTAGTATACCTATGCCAGCAAAGGCGCAGGTGAAAAGATAGTCAGTAATATGCTCATATTGCTTTAATTTGTTTATTGTGATTTTCAGGAGACATGCCGACTGAAGCCTTGGCAACGGCCAATTTGATTACGAATATGGACGAACTGTTCGATGGTGTAAACGCGTCGACACCAGACCTTAGAAGAGGAAAAAAATTTTCAACAAATATAAAAAAATCTTCAGAACATCTGCAAATGTTTGGAAAAATGAAAATATTTTTTAAAACCCTTGAATTTTTGGGATGTAGGGGTAATCCGCCATCAAAAGATGGGTGGATTTGGACCCTCAATGGCATTGAAATGGTTTGGAGAATCCTCAGTGCCAAACACCACTGTATTAAAAGTCTGTCCACAAGAAGACTGCAGCAGGACCCACTAGAAAATTTATTTGGTTGCATACGCTTCAACTGTGGGTCCAATAGCAACCCGACAGTTGGACAATTCGTTGCTGGGCTAAAAACTGCCGTAATAAGTAATATGGCACATACCAGCTCAGGCAATTGTGAGCTGGATAGCAACAGTGCCATAATAACAAATTTTAAAACAATCCTGACACCAGCCACAGACATGTGCACTGACACGGGTATTTCACTTGAAAAAGAAATTGAAGAAAATATTACTTCCTCCCTGGAACAAAACTTGGAGGAAGGAAGTAGCGAACTACAAGCATGTGCATATGTCTGTGGTTTTATTATTAAAAAAAATAAAAACAACTGTAATAATTGTAAAAATATTCTAGTTTCCGAAACGCCAGAGGAAGTACATAATTTTATAGAGTTTAAAAATTATGAATCTGTAAAAAAATCTCTTACGTACGCCTCTAAGAATTTAATACATAGTGTCGAAAAAAGTGCAAGCTTATTAAATATATTTCTAGAAAAAGAGGCGTACAAAGAGAACATCAAAATGAAACTAATTGAATTGTTAAAGAACTCTATAAATTATGACTTTCTCGAAAATTGCGCGGAGCACAAAGAATCAAATATAAATTACATAATAAATAGTGTCTTCCATATTTGTATAAAGAGATACTGTATATTAAAAAACAGAATGTATTCTGAAGAGGCGTGTAAATCTGCACTAAAAAGAAAAATGAACATAATTATGCATAAATAAATTTTGTAGGTGGTTACGCTCTTAGTTGATAAATCAGTCAGTCAGTCAAGTTATTATAGATTATAGACCACTGGCCCATCAATAAAATGGATGGGTCATATGAACCACCAGGTGACGTATATAGGACGATATGAGAGCATAAAATAATAAGATTCAGCACTATGCTGTCACTTGTAAGCAGTCCAACTGAGTGCTGGTGAGAATTCAAAAGTGCAGGTAAAGTGAGTGCATTTTGGTCATTTGTTTTTGTACGGCATTTTTACCATCGATTGATCCATGAAAAATAATAAGAAAGCGCGCAGTGCCGTATAAAAATGGTGCGCCACAAAGTCGGTATTTTTTTACTATTTCCAGGGCAAATTTGGTCATTTGATTCTCTACGGCATCAGTTTCATACTGTTTCAATACAGCTTCTAATCCATTATTCCGCAACGCCGTACAAAAATCATGCGACAAAGGGAAAAAAATCGAGGGTTGCAACCCCCTCTCTTTCCGTGGTCCGGGGGGTGATTTGAACAACATAAAATTAATTTTTTTTGAAAGTATTTTATGCATAGATAATGTTTTTTTACATGCCGTACATTTACGTTGGTCATAACGTATTTTATTCGGATGTACTCTGCTTGGACCCGAGTAAGGTGTTCCTTTGCGCTCGCTCACACATAGTTCGATTAGTATGTGTCTACTGTTATTTCTATAGTTGTGAGAGACGGACGCTCCGGTCGAACGTTTCCTTTTTCCTCAAGATTTTTGGGTAATTGAATTGAATCAACATCCATGGATCTTCTGGAGGCGTTACCATCAAAAGGAAACGTTCGATTAGTATGTGTGTACACACATACTAATCGAACTATGTGTGAGCGAGCGCAATGGAACACCTTACTCGGGTCCAAGCCGAGTACATCCGAATAAAATACGTTATGACCAACGAAAATGTAGGGCATTTAAAAAAACATTATCTATGCATAAAATACTTTCAAAATATATTAATTTTATGTTGTTCAAATCACCACCCGGACCACGGAAAGAGAGGGGGTTGCAACCCTCGATTTTTTCCCCTTGTCGCATGATTTTTGTACGGCGTTGCGGAATAATGGATTAGAAGCTGTATTGAAACCAGTGTTGGGCAAATTTTAATTGCAAGAACAATTAATTAATTGGTAAATGTAACCACAACAACTAACAATTAATCAATTGTAATTGTGAAAAATTACAATTAACAATTATTTAATTGTTAACTGTATTATTAACAACTAACAATTAATTAATTTTCAATTGTTTTATTAATTTTAATTAAAACTAACAATTATTAAAATACTGCTGTAAAATATATAGCCGGTATATATAAATATACAATATACCCGTGTGGTTCCGGGTCGTAAAATAGTGCCCCTGATCTTTTCATGTAGTTAAATAAATATGTTGGCAACAAATAAAATACCGATCCAAATAATAATCAATACCGTTAATTAAACATGATTAGACAGACAATAACAATTTAAAATTTCTTGTAATAATTTAAAATACACTTCAGTACCACTCTCTTCTCAAAAAAAAAGAAAAAGATTTAGAAAAAATAAGCTATACTTACAGCCTTTGACCACTTTTTTATTCGTCTAAAAAGTAATACTTATAGCTTAAATTTCCAAAATCTTTACTATTTGATACATAAAGTTAATTGTTAGTTTTAATTGTTTCATAAAACAACTAAAAAAGTTAGTTGCAATTATTTTAACTGTAAGTCACAATTGAAACACGTTAATCAAATTAATTTAATTGCAAGGTGCAATTAAAAGTTCAATTGCGATTAATTTAATTGTAATTAATTTAATTGCAATTACTTTTTTAGTCAATTAACAAGATAATTGACAAATTAATTGATTAATGCCCAACACTGATTGAAACAATATGAAACTGATGCCGTACAGAATCAAATGACCAAATTTAACCTGGAAATAGTCAGAAAAAAAAACCGACTTTGTGGCGCACCATTTTTATACGGCACTGCGCGCTTTCTTATTATTTTTCATGGATCTATCGATGGTAAAAATGCCGTACAAAAACAAATGACCAAAATGCACTCACTTTACCTGCACTTTTGAATTCTCACCAGCACTCAGTTGGACTGCTTACAAGTGACGGCATAGTGCTGAATCTTATTATTTTAAGCTCTCTCATATCGTCCTATATACGTCACCTGGTGGTTCATATGACCCATCCATTTAATTGATGGGCCAGTAGTCTATTATGTTCATTTTTCTTTTCTTGTTTATTATACACATATTGTAGCATGAAACAAAAATGTCAGGTTTGTCTTGTGGTCTGCAATACTTAAACTGACTAACTTTCTGTATTTTAAAATTTTCTATATAATCTCATTTACATATTGTAAATGAGATTATACAGAAAATTTTAAGAATATAATTTAATTTGTGGTGCAGATTTGCCGAAGAAAGTGAAAACCTTTTGTACCATATTTCTGGAAATTAATATATAAATAATATATTCATTTCCAGAAATCATTAATGTGAACTCAGTCGTAACGTATGCTTCCTAAATGAATTGCTGATTAATTATAATTATTATCATGCTAAATAAAAAGTCAACTAAAAATCTTTGTTTTATTAGACTGCTCTATTAAGATAAGTTTTATCATTATGCACAAGTACACTGTGTTTCTCGATAGTGATTCTGTTTAGATGTCAACCATTGCTGAGCAAAACTTGACCATTTTGTAGGAAACTATCGAGAAACGCTGTGTACTTGTGCATATAAAACCATTACAAAGTATCGAAATACATTGCAGTTTGTAATTCCCGCCCTAGCTTCTACTCTCTAGTTCTCGTGGGTGGAATATAGATGGCGCTGGCCGGTAAGGAAAAATTTCCTCCTAAAATTTGTATGGAGTCGTTATTCTTCCCTTTAGGGTATATATGTTCTGTGCACAAGTCAGTTGTAGTGTGCTTGATGAGTCGTGTCTCCATATTTTGATACAACTGCGTTATAAAACAATCCAATGTCAATAAGTTCTAAATTGTGGTGTAGATTCAGTGTTTATTTACCGCGTTAGAGTACAATTACGTCCATCATGCCTGTGACACTCGTAGACAGGTTGCCCTTGCCGAATCTCAAGGTTTATACCGCAGGAAGTGTTTCGCTGCTTTCGATAGCCATTTATTACGCGCTGAGTGTGACTAGTGATCCGAATTGGCGCATGAACGCTACGGTAGGGCGGCAGGACGCGATAGAGCTGGGCGAGAGCGAGGCGCGGGTTGCTCCGGCGCCGGGGCTGGCGCCGGTCGCCGCTAACGGTACCAGGAATGTCACGGAGCAGTTCGCAGACGTCATGACGTTTATGATGCAGGAACCGCTCTGCATGTGGGTGAGTCCGCCACTATTAACCTTCCTCTAATTACAAATTTAATACATTTAAACCCTTTACAATTATAGCAGCTGTTTATTTGTTTGTTTGTATAATGTTATCTATGAACTAATAAAAAAACATGTAATTTTTATCAACAACTTAGTTTGCAAGTGAATAATCGTTGTTAAGGAAATAAACAACAAAAATATTATACCTTTCTATATATTTTGTTAGACTTAATTTATGTGATCAAAAAATGAGAAATTACATTGATGTTCTCTTGGTGTTTTAATCTAGATTTTAGATTTATTGCTTGGAAGGAAGCTGCTTTGATAGTATTGTAAATTATTTGTTCAATCAGTTTTACTCAATTATCAAAATGCACTGATACATGTATATATTATTCATGAAATAAGACTTTGACCTTGTTATCACAACATTATGAATTTTATTATGATTATGAAAATATTCAGATTATGAAGATTTGCAGAAGTATTTTCAATGTAAAAACAACTTTATATTACACAATATGTATGTACTGTATACACTTATCAATAATATACATTTTAATTGGATAATCTAATAATACTTTTGATAGGATCTGTATTTGCAGAGATGTACTACATTACTTCTGTATAATAGACTAGAGTGGAATTGTAGATAGTGAATAATGCAAAGTTCTTAACTGACTTCTACTTTATGCACAATAATAATATGAAATTACTACCATGGACTCATCTATGTATGTAAAATTTCTTGTCATTGATGAAAGTGACACTGGTAAGAAATTTGAATTTTTGGTAGTTTTGCATTTTATGATGATGATGATTGTAATAGCTGAAATCCACTAAATTAATCTAATCTGTCAATTCAAATAGCACCCCAAAGCCACCCCTATACACTGCTGATACACCTAGAGGTATTAACAGGTTCACTGTTCAGATAATAGACACAATAGTTTAACAATGGACATGAATACACAGGACAGGGAATTAAAAATAGAAAACAATAGCTTACAACCTATTCTGACCTACCAAATAGTTCAACGTCTCTAGTTTTTTACGTAGACCGGACCGGACCGAGTAGAGTTTACAGTCAATCCAAGTTATGTCTCGTAAAGCAGCGTATCTACCATCGTATATCTTATCTCTTTTTTACCGGACTGCGCAGTATTATTTAATGTTTAAGTTAATTCAACTTCGATAATGTGTTTATATTAGACACAGCCACAAAAGCCATATTTTCGTATGTCAAATAATATTGAATCGTGAAACTACAATATTCGCTTCGTTAAGTGTAACAAAAAGGTCACAGAGTGATCGTCCGTGTCGAATTAGTCCAGTATTTGTCATGGTAATGTTCACTTCTATATTGGTGTAACATATTTCTCAAAGATTGGACATGTTTAGGTATATTATGAAATTAAAATGTTAAATAAATATATCTTTACAATAAAAGTAAGGTTAGCGCGAAAACTATCTATTTGTAACATGTTTGCTGGGCATTACACAGAAAAAATCGTCAAAAAGGATATATGGAAGGTGCGCGCAACTAATCGGAAGATGCGCTTCCGATTAGTTGTACGTACAATAGATTGTTAGCTACTCTCGACTCTCGACACTAGACAAGTACGTGTCGGAGTGTCGGAAATACAAAATCCCACCAAAAAAAATTTCATGTAAAAGGCTGCCAAGACGAGACCATGACTCGCACACGTAGAGTTAGAAGCTAGGCTCTATGTGAGATCTGATAACTTTTTAACAGTGCGAGTCATATGGTCTCGTCTTGGCAACATTTTACATGGGAATTTTTTATTTCACTTCATTTTGTAAGTTGCTTATGACAATATATTTTTTTTTTTTTTTTCGGGTGTATTTCTTGCACATTTTCTTTTATTATTTATAACAAGGGTCCCTATATCAATTTCCAGATGTCTAGTGTCAAAATTTGCGGAAGTCTGATACACACTTCCATCCCTTAGTTTAATTTTGATGATCATTATCAGTGAGTCAGTGACGTAATCAGGGTATTTTAGATATTAATGAAATCTTAAAGTTTAAGAGCTATGCAATTAAAACTTCATATGTTTAGTCCGCTATTGACAACATATTCCGATAAATTTGTTTATTCAAAAAAACAACGAAACGCTTCAAGAAATGGTAGGTAGAGCCCTTGCGCTGGGCTTATCTCGTCTTGGCGGAGGCACTACCGTACCCCCAAATGACATTATTTAAGATTGCAGAGCATTAAAACTGTTTACACAGTAGAGTGATAGAGCCGTGGGCGTACTGAACACGCAGCGTCGGAAATCGGTTTAAAATAGAGAATGCCTAGACTTTCTTTAAGCATTACCGTTCTCATCACTTTATTGTTTCTGCAGGACTGTTTATTTACCAATTTCGAATTACTTTTGAATTTGTATTAGGTAAGTACCTATGCATGACGCCGCACGGTGTGTGGCATGGCCTCAATATCAATTAGATAGCTAAACCAATACCAAATTTTAATGCAATTCAAAATTAGTAATATTTAAGTATTTGTTATAGGTCAGGTATATTCTTAAATACTAGGGCAACAGAAATGTACCCAAGTGTTTGTATACAATTAGAATGAGATCGATAGTAAACATTTCGTGTAATTTCTTGTGATTCTGATTGAATAAAGACCTTGATAAATCAATCAAATCAGTACCGAATGCTACGGAAAATTTTCTACTGCGAAGCTTGTTTTACGAGAGCGAGCAACGTTTTGGAGAACGCATTTTAGTACGGCTGGGTTTTTAATATGTTTTTCCATCAAGTATTTAGCGTAGAATACAAAAGGTCTGGCACCTGGGACTCGTTGCGTTTACTATTGCGCATCCTCAGCTACAGGTGAACAAACCAGATTATAAATGCGTTTTAGTACCAAACCAGTCGTTCAGTGCAAGTCACTTTCACTGTTGCTTATACCTAAATCATGCCTGACGCATTTTAAGTCCCTAACTATGAAGCAAAATAAAAAAATAGGTAATTCATTTGTAGTGTCGTCGTATGACTCACTTGAGTGCAGGTTGCGATGCTTTTAAAGTGCTTTATCTTTGTCAATTTTTATGTTTTGATAAGGGAAAAACGTCTCTAAACCATTTCATCATCTTAAAGAAGGGCATTAAAAAAATTGTCAACATACCTATTAGTCTTACTTTATTTTGTTTACCTGTGTAAATTGCTCTTGCCACGTATTATTCAAATACGATTTCCTTTCCCAGCTATAAAGTAACATCAACAGTACAACAGCGCTTATCTTTAGTGAAAGTAAATATTCAGGTTCTGCAGAATACCCGACGCCTACGTTATCTCAACAATCTAAAAATCAACATAAGCAATCGGCTATAAAAACATATGATATAAATGTTTAATTAAATATTCCTCATTTTATAATTAATTTCCATTTCTTTTATAATTTTGATAACTTCACACACGAGTTACTCTCAAATGAATAGCAATTCTAATACAATGCCACACAAACATTATGTAACTGTTGTTTTTCCCTAATAAATAAAATAAAATAAATAAAAACAACACACCATACAAACAAATACAATTCCAGTTAGTTCCTTCATTGACAGTATTTTTTTTAAAGAAAACGCTATCACTTGTTCCTTATACTAATCATAATTTTGCATTGCAATTGTATTGGAATTAAAATTAAGAGAAGGCACTGTTAAACCTATAATTTAAAAAAAAATAATGATGTATCATAGCTGGTGCTGGTGCTACTGAGAATCATAACTTTTCCTTTCTATGAAGTGAGTACTATTGCATGGAAATTATCAACTGTTTAAAAACATTTCGTTGTTAAAGGTTTCTATGATAAAATGTTTTTGGTAGAGTTGATAAGAGGGGGCTAACAAACTGGGACGACGACCGCGCTGTTTTATGCGCAATTAATTAAAATTTATGCAGGTGTTTATTTGTTTGTAATGAAAATGTGTGTTAGGTGAACTATTTCTAGCATCCCACACGACTTGGCAAGAGTAAGTCGGGAGCCGGACCGTTGCATGTAGAGCTTTGCTTCAGCTACTAATACACTTTGACTTTATAGACTTGAAAACGCTATTTATGTACATTTATTTAAAATACTTTTTATATTTCAACTATATACTGATGGCATTTGAAGATAAATAAAAGTATTGATCTCTACCTCTGTCTCATGGCCTAATACTGAAACGTCATTCAGTTTGAAGGCGCCGCCGTTAAGTCGCACGCTGCCTGTCACCTTGTAGTGTATCGACAGGTACACTATTAAGAACGTCTTAAATTAATTTGCATTTCAGTATTCGGGAGTCACGCTATTAAACGCGACGCTTAATTTAAAATGTCAACTTAGTGTTCACGGGGCTAATGTTTTCATACAAACTCAAGATGTGTCATACTTCAGCGCCATTAATCACATAATCAGAATACTTAGTTTATAGATTATAGTACTTCAAGTCAAGCCTAAGCAGTGGCGAGCAGCGACCTCCGATCGAACCAATTACCGCAGACAAACAGGTCGAAGTATCGAACACGCACGCATTCATTTTATTTCATACTAGCTTTTGCCAGCGACTTCGTCCGCGTTTCCGTCGTTTTTCGTAAAAAAGTAGCATAAGTCCTTCCTCACTGTGCAGTGGTTTTGATGTAACAGACAGATTAACTTTCGTATTTTAGTAAGGAAATATAATATATCACGTTACACAAAAATAATCCTTATAGCATGATTCAGTATTCACGCGCGACGGCGCGATGGCTTATTATCGTATTTCATGTATAAGCTTGGTGTTTCTATACCGATTTCTATGATTCTTTTTTTATTGAATAGGTAATAATGTAAACTTTTTTTAATTAGGGATGAGTGAGAGTATTATAAACGTAAGAGTAAACAAATATAATCAGAAATCTCCGAACTGCTAAGCTATCGGGAGTTACACGTGTTATTGTGAGTCAACTATAAAAGATAGACATATGCTGTTGTGGGATATTTTTTAGATAATTTTATGTAGAACATTTCCGTCATACATGATTTCTATGTAGCTTTAACCATTAAGGCTGCATACGCGACGGAAGCTTAAAAAATACCGTTTTCCCAACATTTCCCTTCACTGCTCTGCTCCTATTGATTGTAGCGTGATGAAAAGTATACTATAACCTGCCCAGGAGTATGAAGAATAAATGTACCAAGTTTCGTTAAAATCCGTCGAGTAGTTTTCGTTTCTATAAGGAACATACAGACAGACAGACAGACAGACAGACAAAAAATTTACTGATTGCATTTTTGGCATCAGTATCGATCACTAATCACCCCCTGATAGTTATTTTGAAAATATATTTGATGTACAGAATTGACCTCTCTACAGATTTATTATAAGTATAGATTATTATGTTACGCATGTTATTATAACGACATGGGGAAGAGGAAGCCAGGTTTCTAGATTAGTATTAAAGACATTTTATTTATGTTGTTGTGACCATCGTTTAAAACTTATTTTTATGCAGACAGAAAAGTTAATTTTGTCTGCATTTACCTGCGTCTTAAGTAGCAGGCTGCATGTTAGTTTTGCGATATGAAAGGAAGAGTGTCCCTACAGGCCCCATCGTCTACATAGGTACGTAGTCCGACACTCGTTGAGTAGTATGTCCCTTTACGGATATCACTAATCGCCATTGTTTATAATGCTTGTGTCACAAACGCAATCTGAGGTTATCGCTCCGTAACACTTTTTTATTATTTTGGTTAGCATTTCTAGATATAAATATTGGTGTTATGAAAAGAACTAGATAAGATATCATGTTTGATATATAAGTTTAAGTAGCTACCTTATAAAAAACAGGTAGTCATGCAAAATTACTTATTATTCATCGTTGTATGGTTTTAAACCGTGTTGTTTCCGACGTTATGAGAATATGTTATTAAAGGATCGATACTGGACATCCTTCATTTTATCAATAAAGTATTCAGTTATTCCCTCGTGAATATCAGGTATATGATATACAGCGGCTTGATACATTTTCTATACTGAAAACACAAAACTTACCGCTGACAGCGCCCTCAACGACTTTTCGTTTCGTAATAGTGCCCGGAAAGTATTTTTAGTTTAAGAAATAAAACACGTTATTGTTGTGTTGGATGAAATTTACAAACCAAAAAATTTACAATTTATTTTTAATGCACATTTGGTAGTAACAAATTGAAATTGATCCATATATCAAAATAATATTTCATCGCTGTTGGTAAATATTATAAATGCAAAAGTAACTAAACGGCAATAGCCTAATGGTTAGGGTGACTGCCTTGTGATCGAGAGGTCGCAGGTACCCCACCTATTGCACTATTGACGTGAACCCTCTCCAAACATACTAAGCTTAGTTGGAGGGGTTAACAAGATTGCTAGTAATGTGAATAGCACCCACATTGCTAGTAAAGTTTAAAAAATAAAAAACCTTTCTCTGTCAGTCTGTATGGTACGCTTTCACGGCTAAAACTCTGAAACGATTTTGATGAAACTGTGTATGTGGTAAACTTGGACCCTAAGATAGGACATAGAGTATTTTTTTTGCAGCGATAACCGACACTCACAAGAATTAAATATGAGTGTGTGAATTAGGGTGTGCATGCATTCATATGTGTGTGTATTGGTCACCGTTGGTCGAGTAAATCTTGTTGTTCGATAAATCGTACCGTACACAACTAGGTACTAGGGTCGTTGTCATAATTTTATCGGAACAATTAACCCAGCCAGATGCGTGTATTTTTTCAGATTACGGTGATCAAAGAAATATTATAACAAAAAAGGAAAAGAACATAATAACAGAAATATATTTCAAAATAAGTCGATTAGCTATACTTAGTCACTCTGGTTTTACTATCATGCAGGTATATTATAAACATAGTATGTATGATATACCTATAATAGGTACATGTTTATTGCATATATCACAATAACAGCACTTCACTGGTAAACACTGTTTTTTTGTCTGTGTTTTGTTACACTTTGGAATACAAAACTATTTGTTTAACGTCTTGGATATGTAAGTGTAGCCATGTAACGGCCGACGTGAAGATGAATCGACGTATCCGGCCAAACTGCATTAAAACAACACCACAATCACAACTATAACAATAACATTATTGTATGAACAGTCTCTGATCCAATACAGTCGCCAGCAGTTCGATTAACATTAGATGTTTGTTACTTTTAATTTACAGGCAAGTCAGGCAGATGAGGGTGTGGATAATAATTTGAAAAAACTATTTGTACATCATGTTCGATATCATAACTCAGGAATTAATATCCAATGTCAAGCGCTGAAGGTCAAAAATGGCGTTGATGTTATTAGTAAAACAACTTTAAAATAAAAGGTGCCTTTAGTTGTCTTGTTTACGCCAACATTTATAGTTATTGAGGTCAAGCGATTCTATTTATTATCTTGTAATATTTTTTCAAATATTTTATCAAATCTGCGTCTTTTATGTCAGTTGAAAAACAACAATGTTATACTTATATTTAGGTATGTGATAAAATTTATACATTATCCAAGTCTGTCAATATTTTATGCATATAATGAGCAAAGGCATGGACGAATTTATAAACTGAATAAGAACTTAATATAATTGTAACCACGTAGTACGCCTTCAAGTCGTATGATATTCGGGCCGCTCTGGCTTATTTTTGTAAACGTGTTGTTTACAAAAATAAGTCGGAGATAGCAATGTACCTATCAGACGAGGTGCCAAAGCTATCGGCGTTGTTTGTGTACAACACGTAAACGTCACAATCACGTAACACAGATATGTTATCGATCTTACTGTAACTAAATAATTATACTTAATTATGATATGGTTTACTGACCGCCTAGGTATATCAAACTCAAATTGTTTGCTAGTTGTATTTACAATAGATTATATAGTCATCCCGATTTTTATACCAAAAAAAAGAAATAGAAATGTCATTGCGATGCTTGCTGCGTCAGGCGTTCAGTAGCTTACACCTGGCAGCCCAAAGGTTGCTGCTGACTGGAAGCTGATAACCGGTGTTTTACCCTGCCTCGAGAATTGGATTATCCAATTCAAAAAGATCTTCTATCCGACTAGTTGTTACAGAAATAAGCGCGACCAAACAAACAAACTCCTAATCTCTATTATTTTAGTGTAGAAGTCATACCCATTTTCTTAAGTTTGTCATGGTAACGGTATTTTTTTCTTTTTGTGTACCTTCTCTTTAACCTTCTCATAAAATAGTGATAGATATATTTGTCGGTTCAAAGAGTTTATAACAAGAACATTGAACTCTCGAGGCACACATTATATTAAAAATAATCCATCAGTTAACGTTAACCTCCTTACTTATACGTTATAACTGTCAAGAATAATAGTTAATTGTGTTCAAGCAGTTGTCATGCTCCGGTTAACCGTTTTATTATATTGAGTCTATTACTATATGTACTATGTAAACATAATAACACTGTCATATTCTTCTGTTCTATGCTACATAAAATTTTATGTAGGGGCCGTGTCGTCTGATAAGAATGACGTGGCCTTATGACGTCAAACGTATCAATTATTAATCGGTTAACGTTTCCCCAACGAAGTGACGCAATGGGTCAGTGATATATGAAAATAAACAGTAAGCGTGTCCTTTTTAAACGTAAAAAAAAAGAAGCTTCGCAATGCAATACCTACCTAAGTAATATTAAAACTGCATCTCACATTCATATATTATATTTTTCATATCATATGCGATATCTATAAAGCGATAACGGCATAAACTGCTTCATGAATGTAAGTTGCAAATAATTGCAATTGCAATCATAGAACTCTAGGTACAGTAAGGTTCATGAGTGAACTGGTTGCAGTCTAGTCCGTTTTAGTTGCAAGTCCACCTTGAAGGCTTCGTCACCTTGCGGCCGGCCTAGCTGCCGCTACTACATGATAGCTTCTCATTACAACGTGATTCTTTAATGATAGCTAAACAGTAAACACTGATCTCATCTTCATTGTTTAACAAAACGATTGTGGAAAATACTATTGTCACGTTATCATTGATAACACGACATTTTAAATGGTTGTTATTAGAAGCTTTCGTTGTGTTAAACTAATTGTCATTTAAATTTTTGACTGTTGCATTTTGTTGATATGAATAGGATTTAAAAATTAAATTATTATTAGCGCCAGAAGGAGGGTTATGTTTTTTAAGAGTATGTATGTATAATTGTTTGGCAAGCTCTGCAGCCTGAACGTTTTAATGCATTTTAGCTATATTATGTTTTTAAAAAAGTTGTTTTTGCTCAAAACCTATCAAGTGGGGTATAAAAACAAAGGGCACTAGCAGACGATTCTAAAAATGTAGTAAATAAAAATATTTGCATTGTCAAAAAACCCGACCGCCAAAAACAACTAAAAAGTTCCAAACAAGTCGCTTTTCAAGCAGTCTGATGCTATTTGTGGCCTCAGATCTGTGATTGAACTGCATCATATGATGATATTTTATGATTGTGAAAACAATGACTGTGCTTTCCTTTGCCTTTTGTTAAGATAACAACTGACGATTTCTAGTAACCGTAATATCTAGGTAGTAAGTGAGATTGATAATGATTTTGCGTTGCCGCCTAGTCCCCGGTGATAGGATGATAGGACGGGAGAAGCACTCCGGTGGTTTTAACCGGCAACAGTCCACGTCCGGCCTTCCCCGGGGCAGAGGAATTCTTCGAGAATGCCCACGCCCACCGGAAAATGATTTGCCCTCTAAATTGCCTTATAGAAGTAACATACAAACGTGAACTACGCTAGTGCTGAAAAGTCACAAGCGAAGTCAGTAATTAAATTAACGCATTGGAATTTTATGATAAATGTGTTAGTAAGGACGTCCAGCTTTATTTTTAGAATATTAAAATTTTGAAATTGATAATGAATGATGATGAACACTTGTTACTTATTGCTAATTACCATTATTATTGATATGTTTGGATTTTTTTAATCCTACTTACTAAACAATGTATTCTTTATCTTCACTGCTAACCTTTTGCGCCTTTTTACATTTTTACTTAGTTGATGTAGGTACCTATGTAGATAGATTGTAAAGTTGAATGACCGGGTCAGATGTACCTGCTAGCATTAAGAATCAAAGTCCATAACAAACATTAGACATGCCAGGTCGTCTCTACTGTGTTAAATCAACATACGTATAACGTATTGTGAAAAAGGTGCCTAATTAACTAAGATAGGTATAGGATAATAAATAAATGAACATAAATGTGGACAACATCACAAAGTTACATTGCTCTGAACTGAACCCAAGGTAAGTTGCTGTATAGCACTTGTTTTTTGGAATCAAAGACAACGAAGGTACCACACAGACTCGAGATAATTTAGAAAAGTGGTTTCCTACATCGAACTCGGAACCTCGGCACTGGTGACAACTTGAAAACCGGCGTGTACACCACTCGACCACGGAGGTCATCAATAAATCATCATAGTAGGTATTTAATTTTTTCAACAAATCCCTTACTTTGGAAAGTGGACGCGAACTGGATTTTTTTGGCGAGAACTGATAAAACAGCAATTGCAGCTGTAAATGATTGTATAAAAAAAACTTGTCCAATAAAAGTGTAACCATAACGTTAAAAAATAAAAGTTAAGTAAGTGTAGGTATATGAAACACTTTAGGCCTACTTTTTGGTATAAATTAATTTAATAACGTAAGTATTAATTTTGGTTGACAAAGTCGGGAACTCCACTAATTTGACGAGAACAGGACAACACAGAACACTTACCCTACTTAGAACCACAACTTAGAACTTACCCTAATTATTCTGTGGTTATATGATATGGTCTATATATGCCGGCTGTAAGTCTAAGTACATAGTTACGTACACGTACGGTAGAATGATTGTAACACATTGCCGACCCCGCGCCGAGCCGCGCCGAGATGAGCTATTTATTGTAGGGACTATTGACCTCCTCGCTAAGGACCATCAGCAGTGGCATTTCGACTAGCGTTAACGATTATAGAAATCGCTTAAATGACAGTAAATTTATGGGAATGACAGTTCGTTTCGATAAGTCACGTGACTTGGACTTGTCACTTGCATTCATTTAAAATTTTAAACGATTCGATCAACGTTATCGCTTGTCGAAATGACACTTGTCTAGGGGGGCTTGATTATAATCGAATTGCTATAATTCTTATAACATAAAGTTAGTTTTTGATTAAATATACATGCGGAGTTTTTCAATAGTATTAAACAATTTTTTATATGGACCGAGTGCATCGCTGACTCGGTGTATAATGTAAACAGCATTAAACGCCGGCTGACTCACGCTGCGCTGGCTGTTAGCGTGGCTCGCTCCACGTACATTTGAAGTGTCGATGACCGCGCTCATTAATTAACCCTGCGCAGCTTGGCTAATTAAACCAACACTATAATGTGTTCCGTTACATCTAACCCAAAAACAGCTACAAGCTAAGATCATGACTATCCTGCAAATGACCTGAAGACTGAGTCGCCTAAGTTTAGATGCCCTGTGGGAATATCGGCTATGCGGTGCACTGGGTTGTCCAAATAAAGATCTTTTATCTAAATTGAGCAGATCAACAATTAATTATTATTATCGACTTAAAAAAGTTGATCGATATTATAATCATTGTTTTGTTAACCAACACAGATATGTATAGTGAAAGTTGTACCTATTTATCATGTAAAATTATTTCATTTGGCGAGTGTGAATACTCATTCTAGAAGCTTCTTCAGTAGCAGCATTTGCTAGGTAGATATTAACGTCATGATAGAAGTGTTGCAACTATTATTCATATTTCGTTTTTAAAATATTCTTTCTAGACTATTATTTGTTGTGATCAAAACTGAAGTCTTAGATTATATTATTATTAGCCATAGGCATTAGAAAGCTAATAGTATACCTAGGGATACGTAGAGTAGGTAGGCAGGTACCTAATAGTAATTGATGATTACTGGTCGGTTATTATCGAAGCTTGACCGAAAGTGTGTCCCACTGACCTGTATCTTGTATGTTAGAAACACATTAATGAGTATACTCGATATAGACAATGAGTCAATGACATTGAGACAAAAGAGTCCCGTTACGTCCCGTACCGTCAGACTATTATTCAAATTATTTAGAGAGTCAAATCAGTGGTTAGGAGTAGTTAGGACTATGCATCCGTTTACAATATATCCAAGAGACCTATCAACGAGTAAAACCTATTGGCTAGTCATCTTGATAAACCACTGTTACTAAACTAAGTACTGGGTAATATTTCCTTAAGTTGCTTCGAACATGTAGGTTCCTACCCAACATCCAAACATATGTAGAGGTAAACTGTACACGTTGTACATACATGTTATGATGCCATTTTGTTATCTATACTATAATATTATAAAGCTGAAGAGTTTGTTTGTTTGTTTGTTTGTTTGTTTGTTTGTTTGAACGCGCTAATCTCAGGAACTACTGGTTCGATTTGAAAAATTCTTTTTTTATTGGATAGTCCGTTTATTGAGGAAGGCTATAGGCTATATAACATCACGCTACGACCAATAGGAGCGGAGCATAAATGAAAAATGTTGCAAAAATGAAAAACCGTTGAAACTCAAACACGCGAACAAAGTCGCGGGGGACAGCTAGTACACAATATTTTTATCGGTTTATAAGGACCATAAAATACAGATCACATCACACCGATCTTTACACCGACCATTGCACTGTCCCTAGTGAGAGAACGTTGGCTTCGGTAAATATGAACGTCTCGTCTTGGCGGCGGCACTACCATGCCCCTACAAACTAAGAGCGCATTCACAACATCAGAACACTTCAATATACAGCGTATGAGCGAGATGACGACGCACATCGTAACGAGACCCATTTTCCAATTTGAGACTGCTAGTTTAAAGGTTTTCACGCAGTTTTTCATACAGCTTTGCTCGCTCTGCCATCGTCTTCGACCCGCACTGTTATGTAAGCACCCTAAAAAATTGTAAGAATGTTCTAATTTATAATTTTATATTTTGAAGAAATGAACTCTATGAGATCTCGGAAAGCGAAAGTGAAAGTGTCGGATGATGTGCGGCCAAACAGTTACCTTCCGAGACGGTCACAAAAAATACCATTTTCCGGTTGTAGACGGGGTGCTCAGTCCTTAGTTTCCTAATAATTATTTTATCAAAAAATCTCTAGAGGAAGGCAGCAACGAGGAAACAACCTTTATGCACCAGTCTTCAAGCAAGTATTCATAAAAACTTGAAATAAACAAAATGTAAACTAAAGTCGCTTTTCCTTAGACGTGTTGTTCTTGTTATGAAGTAAAGGTCAACCACTATTAAATGCTGAATACAAAACACTTGCTCATATTAAACAAAAATATTTACGGTATACAAAAAGGAAACAAGTATTTAAGGCACTTTTATAGTTTAACTAATTTTGAATACTTTTTTTTTTGTATTTTTTTCTGTTTTTACGTAACCTGACCATAATAATTATGTACTTATTTTGAAAAAGCAAAAAAAAAAGTGTTTTATTTTCTACCCTACCTACGGTACGGACTTAATAGATATTTACTTTATAACTATACCCAGTCAACGTATATATTTTTTCCAAAACCTTTTAATAATGTTATTTGCTAATTATGATTATAATCAAGCGTCTACAGTACGGTTCACTTTTTGTTAAAATATATTAAGAAGTTTAACACTATTTTTCACCCTGAGCCTTAATTCTTTTGTTGCACAAGCGATCTCTACGAGGCTACAAAGGGAGTTCCCTTGTACAAGCCACAAAAGTGAAAGACTTACCTTTTATTATTATACTACTATGTAGCGCCGCCTCTGCTATCGTAACACAAAACGTAGGGCCATCTATCTACTACTGATATTAAGTGTTGGTACTAAAGGCGAGTGATTCTTTTGAGTATGTGTGGTGCAAGTTTGATAGTAATAAGTGCGCGTTGTTCCAGACGCTGATCAACATCGCGTACTGCTCGCTGGCGGTGTTCGGGTTCGGCGTGCAGCGGCTGGTGTTCGGCCAGCTGCGCGTGGCGGAGGCCCAGCGCGTCAAGGACAAGTTTTGGAACTACGTGTTCTACAAATTCATCTTCGTGTTCGGCGTCATCAACGTGCAGTACATGGACGAGGTGCTGCTCTGGTGCTCCTGGTTCACGCTCGTCGGCTTCCTGCACCTGCTCGGCCAGCTGTGCAAGGATAGGTACGAATATGTAAGTACCGCGCTTTCTGTATTGCGAGTATTGCGACTGCGACGTGATGATGTTGGCAGGACATGTACAGAGGACAGAGGTGGGTGATAACACGAGTTGGGGTAATGTTTAGGTGTTACTGCCGCCTACTTGACAACGACAAGATAATGACGCAACAAATAGAGGATATGAATAAGAGTAGGTATGATTAAGATAAATGAGCATGATAATAGCAAAAGCTCTTCAAGCAGACGGTAAATTGGTGTGTGAGCCCAATGCCCTAAATGGCAAACTAGCATTTATTTTGTTATTACATTGTTAATTTGACTGCACGGATAGCTGAGAGGTATAGGTCACCACGCCAATTACCTCTGTGCGCGACGTGCTGCGGGTTCGATCCCCGCATGGGACAAGCATATGTGTGACCCACAAATGCTTGTTTCAAGTCTGGGTGTTCTTTGTGCATGTGATTCGAATGTTTGTGAAACCCCCCGCGACACAAGGATTAAATATTGATCTACAAGATAGAATTAACAATGTAATAACAATTTTACGATTTAGTGAATAAACATGATCACTTAGCTTGTTCCTCAAACATTACTAGCTTTAGGATGGGGAAGCTTAAATTATTTTGCAAATCATTTCTTTTACACGAGGATTTTTTAAAGTTATTTCCATCAGCTAAGAGGTATTTACAAATGTTATTATTTGTAAATTAAAACGCTAGTGCATCAACCTATGTACATTGATGTTTTATTCATGACGCTTTTGCAATGTGGCTGTATAATTTATAGGTATGCATGGATTTCATATACATAATGTTTATCGTATAGTACATTATGTAGGTACCTATACCAATTATTTTGGTAAATAGTAAAATTATATGCTCAATAAAATAGGTACTTAGGTCCCTCAATAATACAAGTATATTTTGTGCATTATTCACTTAATTATAAATGTATATTAATGTATGGAATAATGATTTTTTTTGTGCAGTTTTTCAATGTGAACAATGCCAATTGTTGATTTCTACTTTGTAATTGTTGATGACTTTTGTATTCTGACTTAACTAATAGCAAACAGAGGTAAACGGACCTACTTCCTATGCACTCGGTTTCATGTTATTAACCTGTCAATTAGCATTGTGCCTTTGTGACCTTTAAATGCCATAGGTATTAAATTAATCCATACTAACCCCTATTTCTTGCGCAAAAGAAAAATGTCAGCTTTATTAAACAGGGCCCTGGTATACCTACATAAATTCATATATTAATGTTTATGGAAAGCGAGTTCCTCAATTAATTCATAATTGTATTCACTTTAATATCAATTATAATAATTAGAACACGAGCTCTTTTCCAAGTAGTTTAATTTGGGTATGGTATCCTGTCACGTAAACGCTCTAATACTATTATTTACCATTTGATTATTTTATGAGTATTTGTACTCAAGATAAGAACACTGACATTCATATAATATCCTATAAGTAGAAGGTCAATGTATTCCGACTTATGTCTGTTTATTGTTTTCAGCGGACACTTGTCTCATTAATTCACGTGACGAATTAATTAATTTTGTCGCATAAACGAATATATTTAAAATTATTTCAATTTAAGACCTGAAATATAATGGAAATGTAGTTTGATATTAATTAATCATGATTACTATATCACTACATGTCAGTAGTGTTGTTATGCTTGTTCGTTGAAACAAAATGTGTGTGCCCAAAGAGGCGTACACTAGTATTCTTGTGCTACAGGCCTTATCTTTGCATTGCAAGGATTTAGCACGGAAATTGTTCGCGCATTCACTTTACTTATTCGGAAATTATAGCAGTCTCCTGATACTTAATTTACATTCCTTTGAATAGAATGCACAGAATAGTATTTTTTTTATTAACCATGATTGCACAAAATATGCTAGTGCATTGAATTAAACGCTCAATGCATAAGATATCCTCTCTTCCTGTACATCGATACCGATATGTCAGTGTTGTCCATTAGTATGCGAAGTAGGGTAGCCACGACCATGGAAAGGACATGCTAAATGCTATTCACACCAGTAAACAGACGTGCCCACATGTTTATTTATACGCGACACCCCTGAGGTTCACCATTTTATAAATAAATGCCCTTGGCCTTTCGTTTGTATTCGTAATAAGCCGCAGTAATACAGGACTCTTAAATAATACGTAACATTCAGCATCATTCTGTTAAGTTTGAAGGTTGATGTGCAATATAATATTTTAGAACTTTTCCTATTACTTTAATAATATTCGGATCCAGCTAAATCATAAGTCACCAAAGTTAAACAACGCTCATTATATTATTGCTCAATCCGAAAGAGTTCGGAACGCTGGCAGTCTGGTCTAAAGCTATCAAATCCTACGGTTGATGAAGCGAAGTCTATTTAGGACCAATTTATCGTGACTCTTGATAAATACTTCAAAATTCAGAACTTGACATTCTTTTGTTCGATAGTCTAAATAATCTGACGGCGACGATCTCTACATATTTCAAAAATGTCGTAAAGAGCAACATTATGTCTAACGTAAATAAAAGGTAAATGGGGGATTAGATTGTGTTATTTAAGCAAGCTTTGATGTGAGGTCGCGTTAATTAACACAAGTCGGAGGATAAAACTGTTCGTTGTAATTAAGTCAGTGTTCAGCATAATCAGAAGATGATAGGAAAACTAATGACGTTTTGTTACAAATTTAGACTGATGGAACAAAAAGGGACATTTATTATCTTCTCGTAGTGTCCCAATTAAAAAGATGGTCCGTTGAAACATTGGTACTTTTGACCAGTATCAATACAGGATATTATAATGGCATCCCCTCTTTTTGCATTATGTATTTTTTAATATACTGCATAATTATTTTGGCATATTTTTTTGTATACTGAAACTTTGCCATATAATAATTGTTTTTTGGCATACAGTTTATGTTGACATCATTAATTCATAATTTATTATCTAATTTGTTTTGGCCCCATCCCATCCCGTAATGATAAGCGTAACCTTACCGACTAGAGAGAAAAACATCCACACAAAACCAAAATGATTAACTGCACGGATAGCCGAGTGGTGCAGGTCACCACGCCAATTACCACTTTGCGCGTCATGCTGCGGGTTCGATCCCCGCATAAGACAAGCATATTTTGTGTAATCCACAAATGCTTGTCCCAAGTCTGGGTGTTCTTTGTGCATGTGATTTGAATGTTTGTACAACTCCCAGCGATACAAGGATAAATTCCGTAGGGCGGGAGTCGTTTAAAAAAAAAGTTGTGATATAAACAATACTTTCGTGGCGTTGCCCTTGAAATGATAGTTATGTTAATACGTAAACCGTCTTATAGCGGCCTATGTTACCATAATGACTGCGCATTAGTTATAATGGGTTATTAGACCAGACATTTGTTTGTTCGTATTCTACGACACAATGTATGCGATATTACTACTATTAGGTATATGTAAGGTTGTTTTTAGAACCTGTAATATAAAGAGGTCTCAATAAATAAAAACCGGACAAGTGCGAGTCTAACTCGCGCACCGAGGGTGTTGATCGACACGGTTAATTCTACCAAAACAAACTTTAAAAAAACCTCGCTCATACATTGATGACACTATCCAATTTCCCAATGTAAATATAAGTGTGTAATATAAGTTTGTAATATTGTGTGTATTATCTTTTTATTGCGTTTACATAGAAACCAGAATTTATTGCATCTATAGTTCGTAGAACTGAGTATTTGATATGAATTTCAACATAACAGACAGACGGATAACAAAGTGCTTTGAGGTACGGAACCCTGGTCTTTAATCAGTTGATAAATATTGATGAAAGAAATGAATACAAAACTAATGTAACTAAAAATAATGGAATTACATATTATTGATAATTTGAATATGTATGGTGCAACGTTGATAACTGAACATGTGAAATTTAGTTTTTTAATGTAACGTAATCAAATGTTTGGAAGGCGCACAACGTGAAGCCTGTCGAGCAAGGCATCATATTTAGTACTTGCGCAAAAATAATCGTCAATTAAGCTGCGCGGCCGCTGACTCGTGCATTACTCATTTATGTTTTCCGGCCATCATGCTTAAAAACAAACGTTGTACGGTAATCACCTCGTAAAAAAACACAAAAAACTGTTCACCTCGTAATCAACAATTTAATAATATAGAGCCATAAGTATATATATTATTATTATTTGTAGTATATTAGAGAAAGTTTAAAAGTAGCACTAGTGAAAGAAAAGTTGAAAGGTAATCGTATATTGTGGTATAGAGTTACAGCTATCGCTACAGACATGTACAAGTAATTATGGATGAATATACCATCACTTAAAGAGTAATGAATGTTAAGTGTACAATGGAGTGAATACTGAGACTGAGATGATATTATACTGAATATTGGTAGATGGTTTTGTATTCCCTAAATCATATATCCATAATTCAAGATTTCATAAATGTTTTTGTCCTAATCATCATTTGTCCGAATGATAATTAGGACAAAAACATAATATAAAATGTGAAAATTCCTAAATTGGTTTGTCGTAAATATTACAATCAATAATTTACAAATTACTTAAAACCGTTTTCAATAAAAGTTATAAGTCCTAAAGTCAAATGATAATGTTTATTTATACTTATAATGTTTTTAGTTTTGGATTATGATTTTCGGACAAAAAAAAATAGGAGAAGAAATGGAGTACCTTGGTAGACACCTAATGAGGCGGAACAGGGCAGAGAGAAGAAAATAAATGATCAGGTTAGGGGTGAGTGTAGTAAGCCAAGTCATTGTAGTATAGGTATAATATAATGAGATGGTGTTCCTTCCAGTTGTCCTCGTCCCCGAGCTCGGGCGGCTGGGCGCACGTGCGGCTGGCGAGCCTGCTGGGGGGCATCCTGGCGGCCGCCACCGCGCTGCTGGGCGCCGCCGCCGCCTGGGGCCTGCCCGCCGGACGCGACACCTTCGCCTTTATGGCCGCCGAGGTACTAATAACATGACAACTAACAGCTCTTCTATCACATATCATAGTCCCACATTAACATAACAAACTATTCAGTTGTATTGTAACAAAAAGAGCATTAGCTTGTGGCCTTTATTCGAAGCTTCAAATCCAATAAAAACAAGGTTATAGACGATTCTAGTAAAAAATAATTAACTCAACCTACGGCTGAGTCACGATTTTGGAATGTAACGAATTTTAAATAGTTTTGAGCCATAATCTTGTGCTTCACGTTAATGTTATCCAACGTGTAAACCTTGAACGACTTACGTAGGTCAGTGCATAGTTGTTCAATCGTAGACTCACAAACAAACCGCCAGATCTCTAACTGACAGTTAAGTTAATGCCTCTATTGTGGTTCACGTGTATTAAATTTCTTTTTACGCTCGCCTGTCATCTCCATTATTTATTATTGAAGTTAAAGTAAATAGATTACAATTACCAAACATGATGGAATGTTCCAAATGTTTGGCAAATTCATTGATGTTTTTTTTTCTAGTAAAGTAACAAAAAGTCCTAATAAAACAATAGTGTTAAGTATACAATAATCAATAGGTAATGTTGATACAATAGCTAATTTATAAATGTAAGAAAAAACTGTTAAAACAAATCGCACAGAAACACGACGTGTGAAACATTTATTTTTTGTTTATTCATACTGTTATGTTCGGGCGCCGGGCGGTGCGGTGGTTCATTCCCCGCATTGTGCAATACCAGCTGGCGCAGTGTCAGTAGACCACAGGCTCACGTTACGATGATAAACATCAATGCCAAGGCAATAATTTGCATTTTCACTAAATTTAAATTCACGGCAAAAAATCGTCTGCCCTCTAATAGCAACAATGTTTTACGGAGGTCAGACGCAGAGGTCACACTGGGCTTAGATTAATATGAAAAGGTTTCCAGTCAGAATTCCGGCTTTCATGCTTTTGAAAATCTGAAGTATATTGAGTGGATATTTTTGATGCCACCTGGACGGAAACTACTCTAAACTAGAAATAGCAAATTCTAATCAAATGAATTATTCCTTTATTTTTAAAAAGAAACAAAGCTGCATACACATATTGTTATAAATTTAGATTTGATGGTTTTCCCTTTCATTTGATGTACCATGTTGGTTAGAAACAATTGATGTAAAAAAGTTAAAACTTTACATTTTTCGGATTTTAGCCGGTTCGGTTACTGGGTGTTAGCGTAAAGCGTATTTTTAAAAAATCATAGAACGCAGTTTTTTTTGTTTAAATAAAGCAATGCTTCCTTTGGATTGAATTTGCTATCAATAGTTTAGTTTAGGGTAGTTTCCGTCCAGGTGGCATCAAAAAATGTCACCAGTATATAGGTGTAGATATAGATGATATAACGTGTATGTGGTGTCCCGCAGTGCCTGCTGGTGCTGGTGTCGGCGCTGCACGTGGTGGCGCGCTACGTGCTGCAGCTGTACGAGGCGGACGTGGCCGGGCCCGCCGCCTACTACACGCATCTAGTGTTCGACGTGAGTACAACTATGCATCTACATCACGCAATCAATCTAACAGATACACTCTTTGACAAGTTGACCGCATTGGATTGTGGTTGGTGAATGACATTTCCATTCATTTGTACTACTATCCTTCTGACCACTTAGTAATATTTTTAAAAAGGAAATGGCATTATGAATCGGTGATTGTCTCTGAAGGCCATTAACAAAACGTTCACAATTAGTTAGATGATGTAACGCGAGATATTATAGCAATGACCTACACAGTACAAACAATTGTTACAGTTATTGTACCACTTCAGGTACTATACAAATTTGCGTCTTCTTCTGGAAGTCTTTTAGATAAAAGTGATAAAATAGGGATCAATTAATCAGCTTCATCAAGTTCAACGCACCATACGTTATTGTTTGTGGGTCCGATTATTTAAAAAAATAAAACTTGGCAGCCGCGCTTCGCCTCAAAATATAGACGGACTTAAAGTAAGATAGCTAAGTGTGGTTGCAGTCGGTGTCGCTGGTGGTGGAGCTGCTGCACGTGCTGCACATGGTGGTGTACAGCAACATGCTGGTGTCCATGGCGTCGCTGGTGCTGCTGATGCAGCTGCGGCACCTGCTGCACGAGCTGCAGGCGCGCGTGCGCCGGCACCGCCTCTACACCGAGCTCGCCACGCACATGAGCCGCAAGTCAGTACGAACCTCCACACCTTGCACATACGACCAGCATGTAGAGGAGGCCACCCATTGTACCTTAAACTGACGTGCTCGAGTATTTCTATCGTTTTTTTTACTGTTTTGATCGGTCTCCATAGCAAGCTTATAGTGTAGGTATTCTGTAGTCTGTACTCGAAAGGATCCATCTTTATTTATATCTGATGCGCTTCAGTACTTAAATCTCAAATTCACCTCTTGGGCCCCCCCTACTATGAGTGAAGACGCGCCGAACGCCTCGTTAAATGACGTCATCGTCAAGTGACCGATGCTGACAATGTGCGATTAGCTTTACTCATTTACCTCAGCTTCTGATCCAAATACATCTCTTAGCCCCTTAACTCTGGGCCTCTCTCTCTTGCTGAGCGTTAAGCTTATAGTAACATTCTATTGGCGAAATATGAGTTATATATTTTATTCGATCTTCAAAACCTTACCGTTACCCATCCTTTTAATTTTTAACGATAATTAATCAAAAAAAATTAACCGTATAAAAATCTTTCGGGTTATATGAACACAAACAGACAGACAACGCAATTAGTATGAGTAAGGATTGTACATAATACGTTTTGATTATAAATCTAGACACGCGGTAGCGTGTCTAGCCAAGTTCAAGTAACAGAACTGGCGAGCAGCACCATGTGTTACACGAACCATTTGGACCCACTTTTGAACCCCTCGTAACTCAAAAACTATTTCACATAAACATGTCAAATTTGGCTCATATATTGAGACTTGCGAGATACATTTGTGCTTCAAATTTCATAAACACATCTCAAACGGTTATTTAGATATTAACGTCCAAAAATCGTCATTTTTATCACTGACTGATAGAATATTATATTTCGGAATAATAAAATAAGAACCGACAAGTAACAGGTTTAGAACTAGCGAAAGCTTTAATATAATTCGTATATCAAAACTAGCCAAGTCAGACCTTAAGCTTTCTCGTTTCGTTTTTTTATTATCCTAAGTTATAAGAAGAAATGATATTTTATTTTGTTATAAATAAATTTCAGGACTGACCATTCAACTTGGCATCCATTTAGATCTTACTTTTTTTTGTCGTTCAAGTTAACAGCCAAGGCATATATCCTAATATTGAACTTGGCTCTCATTTCACATTGATGTTTTTGATGGGATAGCATTTACAATGATGAGGATCACAAAGGTATTAATTTATAACGTGACTGTTATTCTTTTAGATTAGACTCGTGGCGGTTTTGATGTTAATATTAATCGTGCAGTTTAATGTTGTGACAAATTATCAAACGATTGTAATGTAAATGATCGTGTTATTGATGTCTGCAGGAGAGACCGACTCCCACCGAACATTACCTCGCAATGACTAATCGACGTTGTCATTGTTTTGTAATTAAACTCCACTAATCTATACTTACGTATTCCAAGATTTATTATTAGCTATTCGGTTTTGATTTGTGGACTTAATGGCGTTTTCTGTTCCCTCTGTTTACTAAATAATGTTGATCAGATCTGAATGCAGTATTGCATAACAATGAGTGCTATTTAATCACAATATGAATGATAATGTAAACAAGGTTTGAAAGTGTCAACATGTTTGAGTGATCGGTATTCACAGACACCATATGAAGAAGATCTTGTTCGATCTCCTACAATGTTCCACGTTTCTATGACTTCTTTCACAGGTCAGCTCGTGTGCTTTAACTCTATTATTATGTAACACTGTATGGTGAATCGGGGATGCCTGAAATTAATATGTCGTATTTAGTCGTCGTAGAAAGATAGCTGATATGATCCTGCTATTCGAGGTGGCTAATGGCTTAATTGATTGCCCTGAGCTCGTAAGCAAACTTGGGCTTCGAATACCGTCTGCTCTGGTAAGAAATCACCAGCTATTGAGTATGCCATCTGTGCACTGTTGTTACAGACGAAATGCTTATATGATTAGGGGATGTAGATCATACAATTCTTTGTCTGTAATGTCTATAATTATTGATTTGGTCCACACCGGTGTTCCTGTCTTAAGAAATTTGCGTTTCAAACACTTTTCGCTGTAATTACTTTACACTGAGTTATTATATAAGCGTCCGTGTACTGCCTATTTCTTTTTTCATGTTCATTTTCATTTTCATGACACGTTTTTGTGCAGGTAAATTAATTACCATAACAGCATGAACTAAGAAAAATATAAAAGAAAAACACATTGTATTCTCGGGTCTAAAATAGTTTCTATCTAAGCTTGACCTAGTTTAGTTAAAAAATATTATACCAGTAATTAACCATCACCATTCGCGTCATTGAAAATAATGACACACATACATATTTCTACTTAGTTTCCGCCATACACTAGGATGGTCAAATTAGAGAGGCACTCAAACAATATACCTTGTATGAATATAGATGTATAGAAAAGTAAGTATTCAATTTATAGAATGTCAAACGGACATTAATTAAAATTTGACTAGTGTGTACAAGGTTGTAGGTTAGAAGTTTCGAACGCAATACAACAGGCAAATACCAATGTGCCTTTTTCAAAGTTATATGTAGGTACTTTCTTAATTATTCTAAGACATCATTGGTAAACGGCGAAGGAAAACATCGTAATGACATGGTGATTAATGCTCGTTCATTCTCTGCACGAGAAAAGGTTGTGCCCTGAAAAGGGGTATTGATTGGCCGGTATAAAAAAAATGTCTTATTAATGTATGGTAATGTACCTACAGCTATCCAATGGCTAGTAAAGAGGAAGTGGAGAAGAACCAGGACAACTGCGCCATCTGCTGGGAGCCCATGAAGGAGGCGAGGAAACTGCCGTGCTCACATCTCTTCCACAAGTATGTTACCTATTTTAAAAATATTAATATGCAAATACAAAAAATATTACACTTAAGGACAGCCAATCGATCACTTGACTTGAAGACCTGTATTTAGCACAATAACAGCGTAGTCAAAATTACTTAGGTATACTTACATTAGCTTAAGAACTTAGTTCGCACTACCCACCGAGTATTATGGTAATGTACTACGGTAGTTTTCGTTTTATTGCATATTCGATGTCTAGAACATTAATTATATATTGTACTTTATTTTTCGTATTTTTCCTATCTTTGTTTATAAAAGTATGTACAATAACTTCAATGGTACCGTAATGAATTTACCAATAATATTCCCTTAAAATCTCAACACACTTTCAGCACGAATAATATAAAATTTAAACCAGTTATTACCGATTATGCGATTTTTTACTTTTTCGGTAATTGACGATTACCATTTTATTTGCGTAATAAATGCATTATCTTGTTCCACGTAAAGTATAAAACAATTATATTTGTGTTTTATTTTTATTTACTGGATTTGGTAATTTCGTTCACTGAATCATAATATTTTTAAAGCAAGTGTTTGTATAATAAAATGTAATGATGGTACGTAATGAATAAATTTAGTATCCTTAGGGATTGACGAGTAACATTCGTTCCGCATGCTTAATTCACTACTAAGACTACTACTAAGGTTTTTTTGACACTGTATTTCGACGAATAATATCTTATTGGATTAATTCTGGCTACGACGTCGTTGAGTTTACACGCGAATAATATCGCAAAGATGTGTTGCATACTATAGTTTTGCTCTACATTTTCAATAAAATTATTTTCGTCATAAACTTTATTTTTTTACACAATAATAAAAAAAAGATTATGAAATAAAACAGACTGTAATAAATTAGCTTTATTTTGTTGTATAAATGGTTATCATAGGATCCACCCGTGTTGAGATATAATGCATAAAACAATGTTTATTTTTCCTCTTCCTGTAAAATTTACAATTATCGATTACCATATTATTCGGTGGGGAGTGTAATTAAGGTTGATTTTTTTTAGTTTTGTTAGTTTTTATCGGTTTAATTTTGAAGTAATAAGAATTAAATTTGATATTAAAGCTTCTGAAAAAAAAAGTGCATACGGATTTCATAGTTTTTTGGAAATTCAATCCCAAACAGGAGGGAGGGGTAGTAGATTTAAAATAAAAATGGTATTATCTGCTAAAAATTTACTATTTGTGTTTTTGGTTAAATTGACATTACGTACTCCTATATTTACGTGTAAGTGAAGCCGCGGGCAGCAGTTTGTTCATATAATGTAAATGGATGGCGCGGATGCCACTTTTTATGGCGGCTGAACACACTCGCCGGGAGCCTCTCGTCGGGAGCCTCTTGTCCAGAGTCTCGACAAGCGACGGAGCCCGACCGACGACGCGAGGAGCGAGAGAGCGAGACAAGACGAGAGCCATGCGTGTACTCGCTCTCGGCTTATCTCGGGCAGTCTCGGCGAGTTTGTACAGCTTGCATTAAGAGGAAAGGTGGTCTTATCTCCATACAGACGCTCTCGCCTGTTTTCTCGCTGGTTTATGAACTTAAAGCAATAAATTTTGGACGTAATATAAATATAAACTAATCCTGTGCACCTATGCTTTTCATTTTGATGATGCGTTATATTTAAAAGCCGTGCGACAACGACCGCCTTTCCTCTTAAAATAATGTAGCTGCGGCCGCGGGCTGGGCTAGCCCGCGGCCGCGGCTGTCTGACGGCCGCGTGCGCAGCTCGTGCCTGTGCCAGTGGGTGCAGCAGGACGCGTCGTGCCCGACGTGCCGGCGCGCGCTGGCCGCCGCCGCGCCGCCCGCGCGCGCGCACGCCCGCGCCGCGCCGCCCAACCACCTCTTCCACTTCGACGGTGCGTACACAACCCCACACCTACACCACCACATTCTACTTCAACTACTACTGTATTCCCTTTGCTGCTTATCGCTACTGAAATAATAGATCGCGTAATATTTTTTGCTCGTTGAACTCTTTGCTGACAAAACACGACGGTCGAAAGAAACAAAAATTTAAATCTGTGACGTTCCTATCACCGTCCGACAGTTCAGATCAAACAAAATTTCTGTCAGAACAATGCAGTGAATATATTGTGTAAAATAAACCGGTGTGTCGTGCGTTGCCGGGGTTTTGGTCGCGTGGATGACTATGAGTTAAATGAGACAACGGCTGGCTCTATACGCAGTGGTTCTGAGTGCGCTGTGCTGTGCCGTGGTGTTCCTGCTGTTGCGTCTCAAAGTTCTGGAATGGAACCTGACAGGTCAGCGATATACTCGAGACAACCATATGACGATCAGCTGGCACGTCAGGGGATAAACTGATACTGTCTAGGTACAACGCAACCACATTCTGTACGAAGTACTACACGCAGCTGTTAGTTGCTTTATAGGTCCGGTGCTGGTGCTGGCTTTACTTGTAAAAACTTGTTTACTTACTGTTCCATGTAGGTGTATTTGTATTTTAGGGCCCGGAGGCAGAGCATTGGCAGGAAGTTAATTTATCCATTAGCTCGACTGTATAATATCTAATTTGAATAATACCGTACCTACTTGATTAAACAAACGCAATTTTTATTACTGAGGTACCTATCATATAGATTGCCTTTGGCGTAACCGTCAGTTTTCCACGTCAAGTATAATTTCTTGAATTCCGTATACATTAAAAATTTTGAGTAATTATAAACTACAAAAAATATTTAAAAAATGCATTTACCTACGCATTTAAGCATGTATAATGATATGATGTGTTGTCGCGGCAGGGTCTCGATACGTGTCGTGGCTGCCGAGCTTCTCGGTGGAGGTGACGCGGGTGCGGCCGGAGGCGGCGCTGGCGGGCGCGCAGATTGACGCGGCCGTGACGCAGCTGCAGCACATGTTCCCGCAGTACTCGCGCGCCTCGCTGGCCGCCGACCTGGCGCGCACGCGCTCCGCCGACCTCACGCTCGACAACATCCTGGAGGGCCGCCTGCCCGCGCTCGCAGGTACGTGGCCCGGCCGGCGCCCGCGGGCCCGCGCCCGGCCGCCTCACAGCGCGCTCTCGCCCGCAGAGCCCGGCCCGGAGCCCGCCGCGCCCGCCGTCGTGCTGGCGCCCGCCGCCGCGCCGGCGCCCGGCCCGGCCGGCCCGCAGCGCGTGGACGCGGCCACGTCGGTGTCGCCGTTCCCGATCCCGGAGGCGGCGCTGGCGCTGGAGGACGGGTGAGTAGCGCGGCGCGCGCGCGCGCGGGCGGGCGCGCGCTGACGGGGCCTGCTGCAGGTGGGGCGCGCGCGGGTTCCCGGGGCTGGCGGCGGCGCGCGAGGGCCAGCTGCAGCGCCGCAAGGAGGCGCTGGTGGCGGCGGCGCGGCGCCGCTTCCTGGCGCGCGCCGCGCAGCGCCGCAGCTGAGCCGCCCGCCGGCTTGCCGATACCGTAGCGTCTTACCCGACTCTTTATTTAGTGAGTAGCCATAAATATTGATTTATTGTAAATACTTCACCATTTGTGATATTTTAATTAGTGTATAAATTAGTGTGTCCTCTACATCGATGAGCCTAGCTGTACGGTTACTATAGATAGATAACATTTCAGTCGAAGCCGGCGGAAGACCCGTCGACGAAGGGCCTTATTATTAGACGCTTGTCGCGCCGATTTATTTTTTTATATTATCTTTGAGAGTGTATTTTTGTATTTAATAAAATTATATAAAATATCATCGTCCATAGTTTGTAGTTAAAAATTAAATGTACACGAACTTGTAAATTATTAATACCAGTTTGATCTCCTTTAAAATGTAATTTTATATTTTCATTAATAACAATTTAATTGGTCACGATGCTATGCGAAACATGTTCCTGGCTCGGGTCGGGCGCGCACTTGAACAGAACAACATGTTCATATTATGTGAACAGTAATACAGCCGCCACATCGCGGAGTACCAACATGTTTCAACTAGTGTCTCTGACCATCACTATTTGTGTCTCATTACTGTGTAATTTTTGTGTATAATGTTCACACATTTTCTGCTTTTGCAAAACCTTTTCCATAGTTAAAAAAAAAAATTGTTGATATTTTTTGTACTTAAACATATTTTGTGTTTGATTAAGAAAAACCTAACAATAAACTAAAATTGAAAAATGTGATATTAGTGACTTGACAAAATGTTACGTAAATGAGGTGGCTACAGATTATGTTAAAATAAATAACATTAAACATAGAAGATGAAGCCACGAAGAACATGGTGGAGACAAGTACTTATTTATAATAGATGTTTTTAGTTTGGACATGGCAACGACGACGTTGATGTTGATGCATATTATATAATAACTATGAAAATTGATTCATGACTAGTCAAAATAATAAATTGATATTACTAAACAGTGTTTTATTTGTAAACTCTTCTAAACTTTCAACTTTCACACATTTAGAACAGCTCAAAAAAATTGAAAACAATGTGGCCTAAATTAAATGCCACGCCATAAATATTATTCTGCGCAGCTTTATCTTGGACAAGTAATCATTGCAAATTCACATTTCAGCCGATGCACACAGTGCGTTGCCTCGACGGCGACGCAGCGCTAACACTACGCTGCATCGTTTTAACCAAATTATATAATATCTTTGATGACGCCTCATTAGAGCGGTTTTGCACTGCTAACGATGAAAAATATCCAAATCCGACGCGGTGCGCGAGTGAACGTACACATAATTTAGATAGGTATGTAGGTACCTGTGGCTTTGCGTTTTCAATATTCTGCTCCAAACTGGAGAAAACTGTTCTTATTATAGTTACGTTAACTAACCTACAAATTACAAGGATCAAAGTAATCCCGGTAAGACTATAAGACAACCTCAATATAGCTTGAGAACACGCTAAGCAGAAAACTACTTCAGGGCCTGCAGTCTCGACATAAATCGTTACGACTTTTCAATAACTATTATTTGTTTTAATAATATTTGGTCCATAATTTCTCCCCTAAACCTAGGGGTTTTTTTTAGCTGGTAAAATTGTTCTACAAAAATACAGGACTATGAATACAATTTTCGTAGGCGTATCGATATCAACAAGACAAGAGTTTGCACGCTATCTTGGCTGTAGAGACTTACATTCATAGCGATTAGCGATCATCGATACTGCAAACATATTTTGTCGTTAAGACATAACGATCGGTACGTTGCAATCTCATAACGATTCATGTCGAGACTGCAGGCCCAGGATATTTTTTTACTATTACAAGGGCTTTATTGATGCTAATTTTGCTCGGGTTATCTTAAATCATCTTGCTGCCCTGTTTCCAATGAAATTGTTTGGGTTCGGCGCTATGCTTTATTTGTAACATTCAGTTTAAAGCACTTTTCATAATGTTTTGTTCGAAAGAAAATACCTTTATTGTATGAAAAGATGGCAACCCTAATAGGGATGTTTCCTGGGTATGAAAAATTAAAATCTATTTAGTCCGTCAGTTAGATAATAAAAAAATATTAGACACGTATTTTTTCTTTTATCAAAACAATAAAAAAATACAAAGATACACCGCTTTTAAGTTTCGGAGTGGGGGCTTATGACGCTACGCCTCGCTAAAAATCGTTGCGAGGAGTGACGTCACGCGTAACTTCAGTTCTCTGTATTTTGATCATTTTTTGTTTGCAGGAAAAAAGAAAAAATGCGTGTCCAATAAAATTCATTAATCTACAAGACGGACATTAAAAAAAAAAATAGGAAACAGGCCCATTGTAGGCCTCACCGTGCGCCGCAGTGGAGCAGCGGCTTAACACTTCATTGCGTTGTTTTACATTTATTGGCAAATTTAAGTAACTATTGGCCGAATACAAACCTCAATTAGTTTTTAATCGCCATTAAGTCTGATGCTGTCTCTGTCACTTTAAGGTGTGAAGTAGCGACAGATAGACAGAAGAATTTGTTAAAGTTTAAATGGTATTTCAGTAGTTGGGGGTGAGACCACAAAATTATCACATTGATAATTTTATATTATCCTAGAGTCTGCATAGTGACAAGGGCAAAACAATTATTTTTATATAATTTTTGTATATTTTAAATAATTTGAATTTATTATGGAATTACAAAATCATGCATAAATAACTGCACTAACCCATGTAAGAAATGTATATAATTATGTCAAACATACTTATTTTTGTCTGATTATTTCTTATCAGTTAGGGCAATGGTACTTAACCCTTAACCAGGCTATGGATTGAGCATTTCCCACCTAGATTTTTATGAGTTTTTACCAGGTTTTGGTAAAGAATCTTCCACAATCTGTCAAAAATGCCAACATAGAAATATTATTTTATGGTAACACAAAAAATAAAGTTGAACGGAACGCAAATGTCACTTTTGCAGCCATTTCATCTGTGGTCGGCCGCTGAACGAACATTTTTGTGACAAGTGCACCATAGTTTTAATCATTATGGCGAATCGGAGAAAGGTAAGTCGTACAATTTTTTGATATGTTGTAGAATTTGAGTTTTTCTAGTGATTTGTGCATTAATTATAAGTAAAAACTTCTAAAATATCATGATATGACTAAATAAAACATGTGGGGAACCATATGACCTAAGCCTGTGAATGCCTAATTATTACGGGAGTTATTATGTCCATTGCCCGGTAAATTAAAATCGTTATTTTATACTAGTTTTTTGCCACGGGTTTTATTTAGGATTTACTTCCACATCTCATTTATCGAAATATAAAATGTAGGTAGTGGTAAAGTTTTGTTGTCATTAGTTGTCAGTCTACTTTAGTCTATTTTTATTATGTTATTCAGGTAATAAACGATCAGCAGCTCGAAAATCTGTTATATGAAATGTTTTCATCAGAGGATGAAAATGAAAAAGGAGGTGTTTTGGAGTTCCGGACGAAATATGATTGGGGCAAAGAGGAAGTCATTTTTTAGCGTTGTCTACATACAAACGGTGCAGGTTTTGTAGCACAAGGAAACAAGAAAAACGGTTAAAATATGAATGTGAAATTTGTAAGGTAGCATTATGCGTCACCCCTTGCATGAAATTGTACTACCAAAATCAAAATCCAGATATTCTCAATTAATTCTTTGAGAATTTTGGTTTTTGTGGCTTTAATCCAGACGAAGAATAAAAATTTCTTAGTTCATACTCAATCCCTTTTATTAGTTTATTGTGTTTGTTTTTTTTTAATAAAGAATTTGTGCTTACATCATTATCAAAAACAAACAGTAAAAAATGATACCAAAATGATAATCGTTTTTTATTTTATATATAGATAAAAAGTCGTCGTCTAGACAGGCAATGGGATTATGTTTTCCCACATGTTTTTTTTCAGGTTTTCAGCTAATTTTCTAAATATAATTGATAAAATCTCATACCAAATTTTATCACTCATCTAAATCTACCAAAAAAACATTATTACTGTAGGATTTGTCCGAGGCCTGGTAAAGGGTTAAACAATTAAAATTAATGTTTTCTTATCCAGTAGTAGTGTTCACTAGTTTGTTATTTTATCCTATGAAATTGATAACAACAATGTGCAAAACAAGATGAGCAAATATGAAGTCTGCAAAGCCTCGTTCCGCACTCAGTCCTTGGAATTCATTCTTGTTCTCTGGATTGACTTGCAGACGAAGACATACTGAAAATAATAAAAGTTTATGTTACTGTATATTTTAATATTTAGGAATAAAGCCCGGTTTCCACTGCGAAAGGGTAATGTGCGGAAAATGGTTAGGCGGAACGGACTCCTTTTTAAGGAAATAGGTTTGCGTTTCCACCAACGAAGAGTTGGTCATTTGATTTCCACTGCAAAATGAAACGCTACCGCTCACCACTTTCTGTGTGGAAACGCTACTATATAAATTGTAATTTCGAGTTGAGCGGAGTCCGTAAGTACTCCGCTCCGCTCCCTAGAACTGAGCGAGCTCATTTCTACTCTTTCTACACGCTCGGCTCTTTCCGTCCGACTATTTGTTGGTGGAAATACAAGTATGCAGTTTGCGTTTGCGAGTTTAACGAAGTCATTAATGGGTCCGTTCCGCTCGCGGTGGAAACCGGGCTTAACTTGCTAAGAACATACAGTAGTGTAATAATAAAAAACCAGCGCTGTAAACATGGGTCTAGCTCGATTAATGATTACGGCATTTTGAAGGTTATGTTAACATTACAAAAAGATTAGGGAAAATAAATGATAGTTTGGTAAGAAATACGAACATCGCAACTTATCTACTTACCTCCAAGAACGAAAGAACTGACTGTAGAAATAAAACCGCTCAAAAAAGAATTGAAAGGAAAAGTGC
The DNA here is from genome assembly GCA_932294365.1 of Diachrysia chrysitis. Classification (NCBI taxonomy): domain Eukaryota; kingdom Metazoa; phylum Arthropoda; class Insecta; order Lepidoptera; family Noctuidae; genus Diachrysia; species Diachrysia chrysitis. Next base: position 211,812 of record OW028657.1, read on the forward strand.
CGACAAGGCAACAATACACAAACTGAATCACAGCGGTCAAAAATATATAAAATAGATACGCGTCGATAATTTTCAACTTTTTAGGTGTTTTAGTTGAGTATTCTTGGTATAGTTTAGGAATAACGGAGGTTAAGGAGGTCATTTTGTATTATTTGTAAAAATATTGCGGCTCGACTTATGTGAAATCTACTTCGCAAAATTGTTGACGTTTGAAAGTTGATTACTTGAGTGAGTGACATGAAGTCTACACGTACGTAATATCATCCTATTGGTTCTCGCCATAGATATATAAAATTATAAAAAATAATTCCTACATCTATGGTTCTCGCTAAAAACTAAAAAAGGTAACTACAGATAAAAAAAAACAACTTTTTTTCAATTCACTTTTATGGTATTTATTTAAAAACAAACGGTTTACTCACGTATATTTTCGGGATCGCCCGACTAGTTTCAGACTCAATAGGAGTCCCTAATCATGAGCTGACGCGGCGGCGGTGGTGTCGCGAGTCGAACTGACGTGAGAGTTCGACTCGCGACACCACCGCCTAGTGAAACTGAAACTAGTCGGGCGATCCCGAAAATATACGTGAGTAAACCGTTTGTTTTTAAATAAATATGAATACTTCTCACGAAAGTTATTATACAAACACTATTATGGTAGTTCCATTAAATTTTTAACGACGTATCCCGTAATACCATCTTAGCAGAGCATAGACAACAATAACAACATTGATCCCAATGCGTATCCGAACGCAATAACGGTGACAGACGTATACCAGTATTACTTTTATTCCAGACAACATAGTTTAATGTTAAGCTTAAATCAAGGCGCTTTCTCCCTGTACCGGTATAATGTTGAGTGAGATAGAGTATTTCATGCAACTATAAAGACTTACATTCAATCAAATTGACTATTCATTTCATTGTTTCATTGTGAATTTGTGCATGTCATTCGTAAATCGTAACGTAACGCCGATTTGTTTAGTTGAGCTAAATATTAATATTAATTGTTATAAATCAAAATGCTTAGTTTAAACGAAAATTTTCCTGAATATGCCGTACCTGGTGCTAAACAAGTTCGCTTCGAACCGTACGCTGATAATGGAGGAAGCATTGTTGCCATCGCCGGTGAGGATTATGCTGTGATTGGTGCCGATACTCGCCTTAGTACTGGTTTCTCCATCTATACTAGAGAACAGAAGAAACTGTTCAAGTTATCGGAGAAGACTGTTTTAGGAGCGACAGGATGCTGGTGTGATACGCTTACTCTGACGCGCCTGCTTCAGGCGAGAATGCAGATGTATGAGCACGAACATAACAAGTCCATGTCTACACCCGCCGTCGCCCAGATGCTCTCCACTATGCTGTATTATAAGCGGTTCTTCCCTTATTACGTGTCGAACGTCCTGGCTGGATTAGACGCTGATGGGAAAGGATGCGTCTACAGCTACGATCCAATTGGTCATTGTGAGCGTTCCAACTACCGCGCCGGCGGCTCGGCAGGCGCCCAACTACAGCCCTTGCTCGATAACCAAATAGGCTTGAAGAATATGCAGAATGTTACTGAAGCTCCCATACCCAAAGAGAAAGCTCTGGCTCTTCTGAAGGATGTGTTCATCAGTGCTGCTGAACGTGATATCTACACTGGTGACTGTATCTACATATTGGTCATAACTGCCGCCGGCACACAAGAAGAGAAGTTTGAGTTGCGTAAAGATTAAATTTGTAATAAATAATTTTTAAATCTTAAAAATTGTGTTTTTATTTACTGTACTATATAATATTACACATATAACAGTTATTTGATGTGGTCAAAATACCGAGAAAATAAAATTGAAATGTAACAAGTAACTGAATTTATTATTTAAAAATAATTACAATGTTACTACAATATAACTTATACACTTTGTTCAATACTATTTACAATTTATATTAAAACTAAGAAAATAACATAGGATACTATCATTTATTGTACTTAGGCATAACAAATATATTCTGTGGAAAGATTTTATCAAACATTTCACTCACTACACCTTGACTTCCTGCATCACCAATTATGGTAGCTTTTAACCTAGGAGGTGTGGTGTTGCCTGCGACTAGAGGATGAATGTTGTAACACAATTCTACTTTGCCTTTGGGAGGTACTGTTACTGATAATTTTTTATATCCTGAAAACATGTATGCATCTGTACCCTCAACCGTAAGGCTGAGCCTGATTGGGGTGCTTAACTTCCCCATCAAAGTGCATTTCAATGGAACTGAAGTTAGTAGTTCCACCACTTGAGGATAATTAACTTGTATAGCTATAGGACAGTCGTCTATTGGCAGCCCAGACAGAGCCGTGCTGCTCATTACACAGTGGCTTGTGCTGGTTTTACGCCGCCACGTAATGTTGTACAGACCAACCCTTGTAGGATTATCTTTAGGTTTGTACTTAGCTTGTATACATACAGCATCAGAAGCTATATTTTTTTCAGCAACTTCCAGATTGCTGATGCATGATGATGGCTTCGCGGCGTCACTGTTTACAAAACATTCCACAACTTCAAGCTCTGTATCTACGATCAGTAAGTCCCAGGGACTTAATATTTTTATTTGTGGCATTACAATGAAAGGGTCATCCACAAAACACTTAGAAATTGGTTTGAAATTCATAGCTACAAAATTAGTAGTCACCTCAAATGGTTTAATCACGGTAATTTTTGTAGTAAAGTCTTTAGTGCATTCTAATTTGGATATTTCAGGAAGATCAATAATATATGATACTTTTATTTGACCAGTAGTAGTTGCTGTCCTGTTTGTCTTTAAATAAAATGTATTTGAGTAGCTACAACATGTGTTAATACTTCCAACTTGTATTTTGAGAGGTTGTGTCTGAGTCTCTCCTTCTTGCAGGCTTAATTCTGTGACAGAATCGGGGTTTGGATTGTCTGGAGAACTTAACAAAGACAAAGTAATTTTAACATCATAGATGGAACTGTCTTCATTATTTGTTAAAGTAAAAGTTGATGGAAACCATTCACCTTGAAGAGCAGGACTGAAGTTTGTGACCAGCAATGATAACTTACACTCTCGTGAAGTAATAGATGCTACTGTCAAGGGCACAATACTGTCAAATTCATAGTCTGCTTTGGGGCTTCTTATAAAGTGCAGTAGTTCAGGATGAATTGTAGTCTCTGTAACTTTACTGCTTTCTATTTTAAAATTCATGACTATCTTTCGTTTTCTGTCTGAGTCCAGTACAAAAGACACATTTTTTATGTGCAAATCTGATCCACTATCATGAGGATTTGGTTTAAATTGACATAAAAATCTCTTAACTTTACCACCTTGCAGAGATATAGTAGTGGTGCTATCATCGGTAATTGGTATTTCTATAGTTTCCGTATGACTAGATATGGCTACAAAGGCATTCCTTGCTTCAAGAACTGTGGTGTACAGGAGTCTGACATACAATTCTAAATCAATAACTTCATCCATTCTGTATTTTTGCTGTTTAAATTTTGGCTTTACTTCTAAAAAGCTAGATATATTAGCCATATCTACAGGAACTACAAGAGGTTCTTTCTCAATTGCTGATTGCCACAGCTCCAAAGCTTTTTGTTGGGAGGAAGCTGGTAAGTCTGGTTCTGCAGCAGGTATATTTAAATTAAGAACAGACATAATGTTTCTAAATATTCTATCCTTATCATTATTTGGCACTTGTATATGTTTGGAGAGTGCCTCTATAGAGAGTTGAAGGTAGTCTTGTATTTTACCTGACAAATATGCACACTGTAAAGCTCTATTTAAGACATGTGAAGCTAAGAACCACCACTTTTCTCTTCGGTAATCCCATAGCATGTGAGTTAATAATGTGAGAGCTTTACCATAATCAGCTGAGTAATAGTATTCATTAGCCATTTCCACAACAAGTTGTTTCCTCATTCGAGGGGAGTGGAATGTTTTGAACTGTGAGATGGCACAACCCAGAAAGCTGATGATCATAGCTGAATGATTAAAAACTCTTTCATTATATTGCAGAGCTAGTACAGCCGTTTGTTCCTTCTGTGGGTCATGGGGGTCCGCACTAAGTCGGCCAGGTCTCCAGGGCCGCTGACCATAAAATTCGACAATCCCTTCTAATGGGTCAGGGGGTGGTGGATATTGAGTAGCTTCACTGCACACAGATCTCATGGCTTGTCTTCTCTTTACAGTGAATTGTGCAGCATGTTGGTAGTAGAAACCTGGGTGTTGTGACTGTATTGCTGGGAGTCCTGCACGAATTGCTTCATCAAATAATTCTCCAAAGGCACTGTATTGCCTAGCAATCCAAGCATAGTGTTCAAACAATAGTTCTGTTGATCCAATTCTATTTTTGTATCTTTCAATATGTGATTTGAGTTGGGCTATGGCATCTCTTGGTAAATTGAGAGCAAACAATAATTTACATAATTTATAATTAATGTAGCCAGCAACAGTCCTTACTTCATGTGTATTGGTATCTACTATCCTTGTCTCTAGAATATTGTTGTATGCATGCATGTAGTGCTTGTGTGCAGTGCTCAAGTCTTGCTTTAACTCATTGAGATAGCCCAGCTTGAACTGATGCCGCACAAATAGGTACTGATGAGTAGTTTTATTGAGGTGATCTCTATGCTGTTTTATGTTTTTAGTTTCATGATGGTAGTAGTTCTGAGCTATATCGTAAAATGCATTTTCCAGGCGAATAATGTAACCCATAAGGTGATCACTGTGAGGGAGAACAAACAGTGACTTGGACTGTATTTCACAGGCTGCACACAGAGCCTGCGCTCGCTCAGCGCCAAGCATATACTCCGAGGGGGGCGGCGACAGGCGGCTCTGTATAACGACGACAGCAACCCTCGTCGCATGACCCTCCACTGCAGCGCGAATAGATTGCACTTTAGATGCGCACTCTATTATTTTTTCATTCCATTGTGGGTCATTCCAATCCATATCGTAAAATATAACAACGACCGCAGGAATGAGCGAAACTCGTTTGTGAATCCAATTTTTCTTGAGTACTCCCTTCGGAATGTACCACTCGTACGAATTCCTTTTAGGCTTCACTACTGGAAACTCGAACGTATTGTTAAGTAATTTGAAACGCACAGGCGTCCGATCTGCGCGACGATTGTTAGAGAATGCATCCCATATTTCTTTATGAACTGCATTATTCACCGCATCAAGACCAGAAAGTCCAATCAGTGCGAGGGGCTTCAGAATTATCTCGGGCGGAAACTCCGTGTAGTCACTCGGCTGCGTCGCCATTGTAGAAACTTATCAGGCTTTCGGCCTTCACACTACAGAGATCTTATGTCACTTTTCATATTATATTTTAAGGTACCTATTTGCGTATGTTAATTAATTATTTTCACAAGCTCCAACACAACTCCCCCATCATTTGCTAAAATTGCCAATCGACAATGAAACGTCAAAACTATCTGTGCACCACAGAATAAATATACTCTACCGAGAAGAATGTCAAATAAAATTTGGGACCGACTGGCACGCCTCGTAGCGTACCGCCCATAGAACTAAAACTGACAATTTCACCGTTTCGCGGGAATTTCAAATTTCATATTCCTTTGTATTTAATAATAATTGGTATTGAAAGGGTAAATAAAGCTAATGAAATAAAAATAGTATTAAGTACAATTATGATTTATTTTTGATAAACTTAATTTAGAATATAAAATAATCAGAATACTTAAAAATACGTTTGAAATGGACAAAAATACATTTTATAACATTCACTGTACTACAGCTGTTACATAAAATTGTATATATTATATTATATATACTTTTTACTTAAATATTAGATGATATATTATAAATATTCTTGAAAATGTATAACGAAAATATTTTTTTTATATATTTTAAAGATTTAAGATCTGTTGTAAGAAAGATTTTATTTTTTTATTTTATTTTGCTACATTCTTTCACAGCAAAACAATTTATGTAACTAATACATTCATTAGACAGATTGAAAAGAATTTTTGTTTATTCAAACAACAATAACAATTAGATTTACCTGACACATAATAACTAAATTTTAAGATTAGGTGTAATAATTAACCTTTGGCAATTATTGATATTTGTATGATTTCACAGGACAAGTTGATTCTGAACTATCACCTTAGGTGTCTTGATAAGGTTGTCACTGACAGCACACTGCTTGCATCGAATCGACATAATATTCTGTTTATGGCCTAAAAATAGAATAACAATGTTAATTGATGATTTAAAAAAAATAATTAATTCACAAGCGTACAATATAACAAGACAGTGCTACGCTAAAGTATTTTATGTATGGCTACAAACATTTATAATCATTTACCCAGATTAATTTAGGACATTAAAGGAGGACAGATATTTAAGTTTAGTTTAGGAACCAATAACATCATGCAATATATAATTAGAAATTGTTTTGGATGTTAGTAGGTACTTTAAACAATTATAATGGTGGGAAGTACCAAACCTAGTTTAAGTATATGGCATGATTTTATTGGTTTTTAGGCCTCCATACATGGTTGCCCGTCCTCCTTTAGCAAATATTTATTTACAATAGTTTGAATTGTTATTAAAGAAAGTACTAAGTACTATGCTGTTGTTTAGTACCCATATTCCCAAATAAATAATTTGATTAAACAATAGGTTTATACTGACCTTCTTAAATCCTTCAGGATGCTACTGTTAATACTGTACTCTTCTCTATTAAGGAAGAGTCCTTCGCCATGCAGTGGAACAAAAAAATTTACAGGCCAATATTAATATTCTGTATTTATTGTAGTACTTAATATTTCGGGATGAAAAACAAACGCGCCCATAATAAAACTGTAATAAATAAAGGTATTAACTATTAAGTAATATATAATATAAAAATTATTAAGTAATATATAACACTGAAATATTTTTTTATATTTAGAGTAAGCAATACAAGCATATAGCGTGCGTATCGCTAGTAGTTATGTCAAGCGTAAGCACATTTTTAGCTAAGTGTACTGCGCTCGCTTACTGATGTATGTGATTTTCCGTGCGACGACAGACCTTTATGCGATAAAATCAACGCTTCCGATATTAGGTTTTGAGATAATTTGAAATAAACGGTGCGCTCTGCTTTGATACTGATTTTACGATTATATAACTTCAGTTTTTAGATTTCACCATAGAGTTTATATAACTAATAGTTTACTTATTGTTTTCTCTATGGATTTCACAGTTAAGGTCTGTGGATGTCACTGTTAGTGTCACAGAGTACTTTTATATATATGTGTTAGTGTCAACCACCTGTCAGCCGTGAGCTGTCATTGACCATTGGTGTGCCTTGTGCTGTGTTGTTGGTCAATTAGCAAGCTAGAATAGTTCTGATCTTAGATCTGTGTTTATTCTCAATAACGACAATTAATAAAGATTACACCTAATTGATAAGATAATTAAATATTTTATAAAAGGCTTATTCATTAAAAGTACCTGTTTAACAATGGCTTCTCAAGCACTAGCATCTTTAACGGCTACATACACAGATTCAGAGGGAGAAGAAGATATGGAAGACCAGACTCCAGAAAAAGATGAACCTAAAGTGATTCATTCAGCACCTACTAGTCCTAAGAAGGCAGAAGATATAAACAAGCCCGCCTCTGCACCTGTAACACCAAAGAGAAGGTTAGTGTCTTACGTAGACGATACAGTGGTATCTGACGAAGAGCCTGTCTCGCCTGCACCTGAAAACCAGGACGACATGCGGCGCCTGTCCATGGAGACCGACACAGACGAGGCGGTGCCGCGTTCCGAGCCAGATGAGTCTGAGGATGGCATCAACATTCCTCCTGAACCAGCTGCCAAATGTCCTAAGGAATTGCAAGAAACCATCGCGAAGTATTACAGTCGAATGCTAAATGAGGGACTGGATATGAACAAGATCATTCAGGACAAAAAGAACTTTAGAAACCCAAGCATTTATGAAAAACTTATTCAGTTCTGTGATATTAATGAACTTGACACTAACTATCCACCCGAAATTTACGACCCATTAAAGTGGGGCAAGGAGTCATATTTTGACGAGTTATCTAGAGTGCAGAAGTTAGAAATGGATAGGAGAGAGAAGGAAAAAAAAGAGAAACTAGCAAAAATTGACTTTATTTCTGGAGTTGCCAAGAAATCTGAGAGTGATGATGAAAAGAAGAGGAAGTCTAAATGGGACCAGGCAGCTCCAAATGTGTCCAATAAACCTACAATCAAGCAGCCAGGGCTTGTTCAGCAACCACTCACTAGTAATGTTACCGGCACAAAGGGCACTATTATCTCAGCTTTTGGATCTTTACCCAAGAAACCAAAACTTTGACTAGAAAAAAATGCGAATAAAGATGGATCTTAGTGATTCAGTTATATGAAATTCGCTAGAGACTTGAAACATGTTGCAAAGACTAAGTTATGTGATGTGTTGATACTTGCTAACTGTGAAACTTAAACATTATTTGAAAAATGAGTAAGAAGTTTCATAGTATGAAATTTGTTGAAGGATGAATAGATAAAAATATATTAATAAAGAACTGTGACACCAGAGTTTTTTTATATTTTAAACATACCAATTACCTATTATTATTATTTTAATACTCTGGGAAAAGGCTAAGACTATGCTGCCTGGTCTTCAGTTTTCTTTTCTGTGTGTTAGTTCAATGGTATAATTTCATTAGAAGAATCTGTAAATTATTCAGCAATTTCCATGTAAATAATGTCTTCAATAAGTCCTATATTACCTATTGTCCAATTATTATATAATTTTGTATTAAGAAAAAAAACTTGTTCTAAAGTAAGCAATTGAATATGCTTCTAGTTTCTCACTGACATGCTAAATAAATAAAAACAATAAAGTATACCATCTTGGTAAAGGGTAGAGAAGTGTACAATAGAATCATTTAAACTTTAGATACGCAGGTAAAAAAATAAATATTTCACATACTAACCGCCCGTCGCGGCCTCGCACGGTGGTTTATTTATAAAAACCTTGTCCCTACAATAAAAGAATTATCCGATTTAATGCAGTCGTTTTGAAGTTGTGGCGTGACTATATTGAGTACCTATATTGTGTAGTCTTTGCTTTGAGTTCAGTCAGAGCAATACCTAAAGCCTATAAAGTGCCTAGGTAGGTACTAGATTAGGTAATAGTTATTATAGGTCTAGATTATATTATACAATGGTCTGTGAAAGCGACAGCTGCGGTTGCGTAGATTTTTTTTTCGCAATCTGTTTAGGTCTCTTTTTACAAAAAGATTATAGTAATGTATAAGCATTGTTCAAATTGTGATCAATGCTCGTGCCTTCTCTACATAAGAAGACGCCTGTGCCCAGCTGTGGGACATTAATAGGCTGGTATTATTTTTTTTTCTATTATTATTTATCAGAATTACGATTTGTGTTATTAAAACGCGCAGAAATTACAGAAGTCGATAAAAAAAAAAAAAACAAACAAAATAATTGGGTAATTTAGTTTCCCCCTATTTTACTGGAAGTTTTTCAGAAACTGGTATTATAAAACAAAAACTGTAAAGTTGAACGACGTTTTGCGAGTATAATAGCGGTCACTCACATTCGCACGAATACGCAAACCTACAAGTGTAGCACGACATTCGCAAATGAATTAATTTCCAAGCTGTGTCGGTGTTATACCAAAAATCCAAGCGCGCGGAGCTTTTGTTTTTTTTTTGAATAGATTTACGCAGTTAGCCTGAGCGCAGGCTTTGACTGCTTCACCGGACTTTTGGCGAGAACCTTAATGGCCTCCAGCCAGAGCAATAGAAAAACTAACTACGTCAGCAACGTTCACTAAGGGCACCCCCTGTGGGGTTCGGACCTCGACTTAGTGCGTTGCTAACAATCTTAATAAGGCAAAAACAGCAAGGGAGGGTTGGATCTAAGTTTTTATTATTTAAGGACATATTTTTTTGATCTAGGGACGGGGGGGGGGGGGGGGGGTAATCGCGCGGAGCTTGTTCGATTCGAATGTTTGCGCGCATGTGAGTAACCTGGGTAATACATAGAGTAGCTGTCACACATACAAGCATACTAAAGTTGGCTTGTTTTTTTAGTTCTAAGTTTAGTATGTGGAATTGTCCACATTTTTTTATTATATAAGAACAATTTGTTTTACTCAGTAAAAGTAAAGGTTGTGGAGGTCAGATAGCCAGTCGCTCCATATAATGGGCATGTTTCCTAATTTTTTTTTAATGTCCGCCTGGTAGATTAATGAATTTCATTGGACCCGTATTTTTAATTTTTTCCTGCAAACAAAAAATGATCAAAATACAGAGAACAAAAATTACGCGTGACGTCACTCCTCGGTACGATTTTTACCAAGGCGTGGCGTCATAAGCCCCCACTCCGAAACTTTAAAGCGCTGTATCTTTGTAATTTTTTATTATTGTTTTTGATAAAAGAAAAAATACGTGTTATACGACGGACTTAATAGATTTTAACTTTTCATACCCAGTCAACATCCCTATTACGGTATTCAGCTGAATCCGGTTGGAAGCCGACCCCAACACAGCTTGGAAAAAGGCAAGGCAGATGAAGAATTCGCTTGCATTGCGGTGTGATCGGATTACTATCAGTATATAAATGTTCTGTGATTACTATACTCTTTTGGGTACCAGTCCGGCTATATAGTATATAAATTTATATTGTTAGTCATGTAAGGTTGGCAACTCCTAAAATGGATTTATACTAGTGATGTCCGTATCTATCATAATTATCATGTCTCTTATGAAGATATGATCACAAGTTAAATAAATTAAAGAGAAACAATCCAAGTTTCTCTCTCAGAATAGTCAGAATATGATGGATTCTACATCTATGCACCAGACTATCTAGTGATTTAACTGACCATTTTTATCCATAAGAATAAAAAAGCTTTCCATAAAGTTTGCTGGCAATAACATCAGTAATTGATTTAACTTAGTTCTTCAATGAAAAATCTTAATATTTTATTAAATTATGAACTACGACAATTAATATGTTAATTGATTTTTATAAACATTTGAGTGACTAAATAATATTTAATTACATCCATTTTATTGTACTTGTTTGAACACATCACTAGAATAGTGTCGGGTGGCGAGGGAGGGTGGGCATAATATATAAACAGAAACACAACAAACCTTTGTTTGTCCCGAAGTTCGTCGATACTAGTTTCGCTTTATTTCATTTTGCGTCCATTTGACGCAGTATCGCGCAGTTTCATCATAGTATTGTTGTTATTTACTTTGTGTAATGGCTGAGGCGCCTGAAAGCGAGCCAGTACCTTCTTCAAGCGAAGGCGAAGTCGCGCTTGATACAAAAGAGCTTGACGAACCATTGACAAAAAAACGTAAAATTACCGACAAAGAAGGGAGCGACAAACTCGAGCATAGGCTAGGGGGCATCTTGTGCTGCGCAGTTTGCCTGGACCTGCCCCAGGCGGCCGTGTATCAGGTATTCCAAAACAGCTGATAGTGTTGATGCTTGAATCAGCTGTTTTCCAAATCTTTTCCTTTGTTATGCATTACGTAAGACGAGCCCTTAGCTCGCAACACAACATCCGCGTCGTGGCGACGCCTACACGACGATGCTATATCACTCACTAGTTTGAGAGTAGTAATTTAAATGGCGTCAATTTAATGTATTAATTCATTTGGTTGTCATTGTAAAGTTACACAGCTAAGCATTTGTGATCCATGCTGTCTTTATGGTTGTTGTTATCTAAAATGATTATGAATTGTGTTGGTTTATTTTATGATTTAATTAGCCAATGTATGTATGAGTGGTGACCTATTTCTATGTATTGTGTACATAATCTCAGCAGACTGTTATGAGTGATGGTACAAGTAAGAGACATGTATCTGTGATAATTTATAGGATAACTATTGTAGTGTGTATGGTCATATCTAATAGTGTAGCAAGTAAACTTAGTCTGTAAACACTCTTGTAACATTTCACTGCAATAAAGAAATGTTTGAGAGATTTACTTCTTTCTTTATTCAGTCCCTCTCAATCCCCTTCCCAAATTATAAAACATCCTATTTGATTAAATATCTAATTAAAATCTAGGAGTATTATCATCAATAATTTAATAAAATATTTTGTAATGATTTACCCGCACTATTTTGCTGGAGAATGTAATTTCATGCAACATATAAAATACCTTGTATTCTTTTCATTTATATTGATTTATAAAGTAATTAAAAAAGCAAACATTAATATTAAGTTCAATTCAAAATTAAAATATATAAACAAATTGTAACTATATTTAACTAAATTTTTCTGTTACAGCAGTAATTATTATGTGTAGTTTGTTTACAGGTGGCACGCAATCACAGCCAGAGGTAGACCATGTAGTACCATCACACACATTTATATAACATTAACTTTTCTGAAGTAATAATATTTTATATCATATTATACCAGTCAGAGGGCAACAATGTTTTCCAAAAGTATTTATACTTCTGGAAAACACTGCATTTATATTATGCCATTTCCAATAGCCAGCTTTTTTCCTTTTTTAGTTTTAATTTTCACTTGATATTTATTGTAGATATTAGTATCGTAATACACAAACAAATAGTGACTGTAATGAAGCCTGGTGGGGCCACCACTGCATGTTACTGATACTAGTGTTGCATTGCAGTGTAGCAATGGGCACCTGATGTGTGCTCCATGCTTCACGCACTTGCTCGCGGACGCGCGGCTGCGCGACGAGTCGGCCACGTGCCCCAACTGCCGCGTTGAGATCTCCAAGACCTCAGCGTCGAGGAACCTCGCTGTGGAGAAGACGGTGTCCGAGCTGCCCTCTGAGTGCAAGTATTGCACTTGCGTGTTCCCGCGCCACTCCCTGCAGCATCACGAGGAGAACACATGCGAGGAGAGGTGACGCATCCTTATCTGTTACACATTATCAACTTGTACCTCATTACGGAGACGAGTTTCGTCGGTATTTATCACTATGTTCTTTCACTAAAATTAAACTCGTTAAGATACTGTTTTATACTGTCGTTTAAATTAACTATGATATCGGCCAGACAACGACAGAGTTACGCGTACATAGCGTATAATCGTGTCACGATCTTGTAGATATTACCGACCTGTAGGTTCTTAGAGTAACGCCTACTAAACGAGGCTACATATTTTTCCCCAGGGAGTTCAAGTTTTCGCAAATCGTAGTCGATACGGCAACAAAGAGGCGCTACCTCGATAGTTTAGTTGGCATTGTGACCAGTGTGTACTTGGTGTTGGTCGGAGCGCTCCGGCGCTCGGTTCTGTCGCCGCTCGCGGGCGACGCGCGCGCGCCGCTCAAGCGCCGTAGGTCCCGCAGGTGCGTGCCGCGCTCCGCTAACGTACTAGTGCGCCCGCGCCGCGCCAGGTGCGGGCGGCCGCGAGTACACGCGTCCCTGCGCAGGCTGACGGGCTGCCGCTACGCCTGCATCGGCTGCCCGTGGCGCGGGCCGGCGCACGAGGCGGGCCCGCACGAGGGCCGCTGCGGCGCGCCGAGCCAGTCCGGCGCCGACGTGCTGGCCGCGCTGGCCGAGCGCGAGCGCCGCGCGCGCGACGCCGGCCGGGTCTACAGCCAGGTGCTCGACCTGCTCTCCTACGAGAAGATCACTTTCAACGGTAACTACTCTCACATCCACACCATTCAATCATCACGTTCTCGGCATTCATTTTCTAACTTATTATGGGGTTAACTTGGGATTTTATTGTTGTGCCTATTTATTGAAATAACTATCAATCCTAGATGATGTTAGCAAAATTATTTTCAATAGTTCTAAAAGATAATTAGCTGCAATTATAGTAAGTTGTGTTAGCACAGCATTTAAAAAATCAATACTTTATACTTATATTAGGCCATCTTTATTACTTTTTATTCAATATAGGTACTTTGTCCTGAATGCCGTAGACATGCAATCACAAACAGGCCTTGACGACTTTATAAATTAACTGTTGTCAAGTATACTTTACGCCATTAACGTTAGTTTTGTTGTTAAAAATAAATTGCTAAAGCAATTTTATAAACATAATAAATAAACTTTATGTGAATTACGCCGTAACTAAGTTACAGCGTCAAATTACAATATTCATTACCACCTGGAGATATCGAGATAAACCTAATCTACTAAGTTATTAAGGTTAAGCACTAAAGCTGCATCTAAATAATATAATAATCTTCCTCAGTCGTTCACTCTTGTCAGTAGTCGTGATTATATAATGATGCATCAGTCTGTTCTGCGTAATGCAACCTTTGCAATTTCTATAATATACACGAAAAAATGTTTCCCTTTACTTGGTTTAACTTTAGATACTCACTTAGAACTGGAAGAAACATACAGAAAATTAAATTAAAACTATCACCGTTTCTTTAATTATGGTCTTAGTGTACTAAAAACAAATACTAATGAAAAATGTGCATTATCTGTCTACTACGCTTACACATATGCATGGTTGCTTGCGTGCAATAAATAAATAAATAAAATAAATTGAACAATATTAAAAAAATAAAATTTTCTTAAAATATGCGACAACTACGTAAATAGCAAAATGTATCTGTAGATAATAATATGACATCCAAAATTGAAAAAAAATGTAATAAAAAATCGTACATTTTACTTCAAATTACATTGTCGACACATTAACAAAGGGTCTGATGCCTGAAGCACAAAACAAAAATAGAAAATATAAGAGAAAAAAAAATACGTATAATAAATATGTAGTCCTATTCAAATCCCTTACAGTAATGTCAAGGCATGTCTAAAGTCTTCTGAGGATAGAGGCCATGGGCAGCTAACTTAACATAGCCTTAGCTAACGTAACATTATGGTAATAATAATGTTTTATTATATAGGTAATTATAATTTTAGACATTGATGATTTCTCCCTTACCTCATTCAATGGTCGATATCTGCAAAAAGGGCAGCTAAAATAATTTATTATCATTCCTACATATAAGACTAGTCCTCAGTTTTTTAAATTACTAGTGGAACCTGAAATATTTGATAATATTGTTAAAATCTAAAAAGAAAATCAACTTTTATTCGTATGAAGTAAATTTCCAACTTTCGATAAACAAAATTGTTTCTTGCACTAGTTCTCTGTTAGGGGATAATATTTTAATACATAGTCCCAAAGACTTTCCCGAAGAATTTCCCCAAAAAAAAATCATATCTCCTAAACTTTCAAAAATCACAGAACATACATGGAGTATTCAGTATTTTTGGATACACCTAGGTATGAAGAAACAAAATTTTCTGTATTGGCGTGGCATCTCGACATAACTGACTAATGAATGTTAACGAAGACTGTGTGGCAGACCTGCAGCTGAAGCCTTACCGCACGGAGGAGTTCGTCCACAAGCTGTACTACGAGACGTCGCGGTTTTCCGCCTTCGGGCACCAGTGGGTGGTAAAGGCCTTCGTAAACAAGAACCAGCGGGACCCCACGCAGAGCTCGCAGCGAGAGATCTCCTACCAGGTACCGACCAGTTATCTAGGGTGATTGCATTTCAGCTCAAAATGTTCCTTACTAATCGCAACCCCATATTTTACTTGTTAGTACTACAGTTTGGCAGATAGTTACTGCACTGGAAAGTGCTTTGACGAAGGTCACGAAGAACGCAGCGTTAATTTCAATTTGATGAAGGAGTGAGCAGTGTAGTGGCTGCAAGGCAGACCTTTGTATTAGAATATAGGAAATTTCAGGATACCTTAAAAACTTGTGTCTTAGAATTTTGATCTGAGATGTCTATTATAATTAAGTATCTGATTAGTGTAGATATAAGGCTGAAAATGGTTGAATGCACTCAAAATAAAACCAATAGATATAGCAATGAATGAAGCAAGTTGTCTGTAAGCGAGTCCCCCAGCGCGCGCCCCGTAGGACAAGGTCGTGAGTGTCGAGGCGGATACTAGAGCATATGACACGGTCAGCTTGCCCTGCAGTTGATCCTGAAGAGTAAGCCGGCGAGCGCGCTGGGCGTGCAGTGGCTGGTGCTGCGCGGGCCGTACGGCGAGGCGCGCGTGCGGCCCGCCGTGTGCGCGCACAGCTTCCGCGAGGACTGCGCCGACGCGCCGCCGCAGCCGCTGCCGCTGCTGGACGACGCCGACACCAACCGCCTGCTCTCCAACAAGGCCATCCACTTCAGGTACCGCCGACGACACTCCGCGCGCGTCGCACTCTACTAACTAGTCTTCTCAAACCAGGACAATATGGTCTTGTCCTTTTGCCCTCTTCGCTAAATTTGGTTCTAGTTCTTTGCGGCTAGTTATACTCGAAATAATTCAGACTGAAGAGTTCTAAATATATGATTCTCTATAACACTCGCAGTAGGTACTCGTACCTCATTACTGCTTAGTACTACAGGTGGTTCCAGTAGTCATCCAAAACTGCTGGTAAGTAATGGGCTCTTACACACTATATTTATAACGCGTTCTGCAAATGAACCGAACGGTAAATTAACGATGAGTCCAAAAAGGGTTTGTATTAATTTGTAAGTTTCGATTCTCAAAGTACCTATGTAGTTTTGTTATTTATGTCATATTAGGTGTATGTTGTTGTGTAGTTAACCAGTAACCATCATCCGACGGATAAGTCTCATCTTCATAATTGAAGGAGACACAAATCAGTTAGGTAAAGTGTTGTCTCATTGCAGGCTCATAATGTTCCTGGCGTCGAAGTGATAATGCCGGCGAGGGCGTCGTGAGCCCGCGACTGATCCGTTTTGTATCGCTTTACACTCACACACCGCGCGTTTACCAAAGAACAATGCAATCATAACACACACACAAACAAACCGCCACGTGTACACTTGATACTCGTTTACTGATTAATCAGATATCTAGAACAGCGTTGTTTATTATTGAGGTAAATGTAACATTTTGATTACCTATAAATGACATTCTAGTAATAGTTGATAAGTTGTTATGCGAATACGTATTCAAGCGTGCTTCACTGCAAACCGAAGCCGTTCGAAAGTCCTAAAGGCCGCTGAGGGCAACGGACCAGAACTGACCAGATGTGGCACTGTGATGCGATATATAAACTATGTTATTCTTGTAGGTAATTTTAATGTTGCGACTGATCACAGTAAACGCATATCAAACGAGGTACTTTCATGAACACATGAACACACCGCTTTTATATTCTATTTTATGTTTATTATAAATTGTAAGTGGAATGGTGCGAAATTTAAAAAGGTGTTCGAGATTATTATTGAGTACAAATTTAAATTTATTGGGACTTGATTCGTTGACTTGTTAGTGATGTAAGTATTGCTCTAATAGATGTTAATTAGTTTAAGCTTTTGCTTGAAAATTACACTTGGTGCGGTTACTCTGGTTGTGCGAAAATCGACGTGAGTCGTTCTATATGCTCGTATTACCAGCGTACAGGGGCGCCGGCAGCTTTCGATAACATGTTGTGGATCTCGATTGATATCAAGATTATAATGACAGAGTGACTGTATTCAATATAAAATTATTTCTTGAAATGAGTTTACTTGGTAATGTTGAAGTTTAAATTTATATCCGTATATATATAAAATTATTTTGGAGTGTTGTGTTTATAATGGAATGTATTTTGCTTGCGTGACTTTTGAATAGCGGCCTCAATAAAGTAATCAACTAATTTATGATATTTTACAATTACACAGGGGCCGATACCATAATAATTTTATATTATAGTGTATCTCTTTTATTTACAAATAGTAATAATTTTGGGTTTCGAATAAAATGCTAAGTTATTGAGATGTTTTATTTTATTTTTTATTTTTGTTAATTATAATATTTATTAAAATTAGGTAACAGTTCACTGGTGCCCATCTAAGTAGTAATGATAAGTAATGATAAGGCTGATGTGTCACAATGCAACAATTATAGAGGAACAAGGCTCATGTCGTATAGTATGAAAATATGGAAGAAAGTAATAGGAATTAAGATAAGCAAGTGAAATTACTCAAAACCAATTCAAATTGGAAAGGCGTTCGACCGGGTACCCTGTGAGGTTTGGTGGTGGGTATTGAAAGAGAAAGGTTTGCCTGGTAATACCTGCAGCTTATTCAAGCTATGTACCAGTACGTGACCTGTGCGGGTTCCACCCATGTGTTAGCTGGCGGTAGGTTGTCACAGGCCTCGGCTTCCTGCTGGTAGTAGAGTTCAGGTCGAACCTGCAGCGGGAAGCTCCCTGGCGCATGCTTTTGATGTCATTGTTGGCGAGGATCCAGTAGAGGTTCAGAGCTGGCTGGTGTTTGACAACAGCAGGACCCAAGAAAATCGGCAGGACCAACACGAACCACATGTTCTATGATTTCGGGGGTCCCTCCACTTTTGCTCAGATTTTTATAGATGAAGCACTTTACTCTGTCTTTTGCTATCTCAGTTCCGTCAACCAAAACAATTGCGATATCGACCGAGATATTAAGCGTAGAATTAGCTCCGGTTGGCTTAAATGGCATGTGCGTATCTTAATGAAATTTACATAAATATTTGGTAGTAACTCCTCGATTTTGAGTGTAATACTTCAATAGTCATATACATAAATATAAAGTGTGATAAAGTGCAAACCTCAATCTAAATGTTTGGATTGAGAAGCCATGTCAGAACCAGGAACATCATAGATGAATGTTATCATAATTTAGTATGATTGTGCAGCATTTGAGTAGTAAGTAGACAAAATTTGAGCTCGGTAGTGTTAAAATTTTAAAAGTTACCATATATTATATGTGGCTCATCAGACCAAACATACGACTGGTCATTTTTCAAAGAAGCAATAGTTCAATTAATGCGCAATTTCTTTATAATTTAGTAGCATATATATTACCTACATTTGTAGGACAAGAGTCGGTAATGGAACATTTTAACTGGCTCCTCATTCCTCAATTGAGATTCTTCGATAAACAGATTTGCCTCTAATCTAATTATACTTCTGACGAAATTTTGAATAAAAAACATCTATATTTTATATAAATTTATACTAATTGTACGTATAGTCGTACCATAAAAAAGTAAATATCAACGAAGTTAATAGCAATCCTTAAATTTCCTAACAAATTGTTGAAAAGGGTGTCCATGAATGAATTCATGTTCAAATTCTCACTGTAAAATTCGTAAAAGCACCAACCGACCAATATTAATTCATTCTCAACTTATGTCGATTTCGACTAAGAAATAACTAAAACAAATGAAGAATCTCCTGTCGAATTGTAAAAAATATAAACTAGTCATCCTGGTTTCATTTACCATGGTCAACAATATATACTTATATACATAGCAAATTCTTAAGGAATATCTAACAGTACTTTGTTTTTTAGATACGTACCGAATGTATACAATGTTGATCTGTATAATACCTATGTATTAGTAGAAACTTATATAAAATGTTAGTTTATCTGGTTATTGATTTCGTTGTGATCTCAGGTAGCTAATCAATTATTTATTTAGGAGAACGTCAGGATTGAGGAGCCAAATACAATGCGTTTATTTACTAAATTCACTGTTTTACTACTTTCTCCATATGCTGCAAATTCAAACAAACTACTAAATCTTTTTGGAGTAAACTATAAATTGACTAATTACTTTCCTATAAATTCACGCTCTTAAGTATAGATTGATGAGCTACGATAAAAGTATTGTATATTATTTAATATAAACAGTAATAGACTTAGGCACTATACACAACTACTATTAGATGATACAACATTTTCAAAAATATTAAATAATTTTGAGCTACTTTTACATTCATAAAATATAACTTTGAATATATTTTACTACAAATTTCAGAATTTAGCCTACAAAATTATTTTCTTTCATACTTAATAAAGGGGTGAGTTTCCTTTCAAATCCGAAATGGCTCCTCAATCCATACGAGCATTCATTAAATGGCGTCAGATAACTGCGATGATTTGTGATCCGAAGATAAGTAAAATTAAAAGGGAAAATGTATAAGTCGTGTATGAATGGTGGATAAAGAGTGAAAGGGTCTGATGAAAGACGATTGCAGCTGAAATATGATTAGATAGGATAAGAAATGAGTATACTTATATATTAGAAGATGAGAGTTAAGTGTTTGTGGTGGTATGGATAGACATGTTATGAAGAGGGGTAAAATTACCTGTATAAACAAGTTATGACTGAGAATACGTGCAGAGGAAGACCGAAAAGTTATATGAGAAAAAAAGAAGTTGATGCTGAGATGACGAGTAGTAGAGATGAATGGAAGCAAAATACGCATTGCTCCGATCCCAAATAATTGGGAACAGGGCTGATGATGATGAAATATGATATCGTCGCTATTAAAGGTTTTGATTTTTGTCTATGCATCGAGCAATAACTGTCCACAAGCATGGTTTAATCTGCGTAGGTGTCCGGAGCGAGGTAACTGAGATAAAGATAACAAGTGCAGACTGTGTGTTTATTGTAAGTATGAGCGGCGCGTGTCAGTAGGGCGTGTGTCGCGGCGCGGACGGGCCGGCGCCCCACACGCTGATGAGGCCCGACTCGCCCGTCGTCACCAGCAACTCGCGCTGACAACATACATGCAAATGTTACACCTAGCTATAATATATATTCTACAACTTTCACCGAGTTCTAGTCTTGTACCATGCGAACTACTCAACTTCTACAGCGTCATGCTGTGGGGTCGATTCCCGAATGTCCCAAATATTGGAAACATCCACAGATACCTATATATTACTACTCTTGGCTTAGTTTTTATTTTATTAAACTCCTACGACACAAGAATCCTCCCTGAGTGATACCTAAAGCTGCGTATCGACATGCGTGCTGTGAGCTCAGCTAGCTTGGCTGCTCAGATACCTGTGTGTGCAAGTGGAGCGCCTCGCACCGCGCTCGCATGTCGATAGAAGATGAAATTAATTTATCTTAGGCCAACTCACACGGCCATCTGATCCTAAACTAGGCAGAGCTTGTATTATGGCAACCAGACAACTGATAAACACACTTTTACATTTCAGTAGTACATACATACCACATATATAACAAATGATCATGCTCATCACACAAAGATTCATTCTGACTTCATGATGGGGCGTCACCTATTTTACGGAGAACTACAGGCTAATATCCAATATATATCAATATATCGATTATATATTAATCAATTTGGTATTTATTAATTTGGATCCCTTTTTATCCCTAGCTAGTAGCTTCAAAGATTAAATTTAACTATAGCAATAATGGATGTTTACTCACGTCCTTATCATACCAACAGCAGCGCACGGTCTGCTTGTTGCCCACGAAGTTCGTGCTCGGCGTCAGCTTCTTCTCCTCTATCGTCACCGACCGCAGCACGTTCCTGGTCAAAGTAAATACATTTATTAGACGATAAACCTTTTAGCCAATGCCTCTACAGATATTTTTAACTAGAGCATTAATTTCGTGCAATATGGACGGAATATGTTACGGACGGCCGTATATTATGCACGGGCTTGATAAACCGTTCCTAAAGTTCGCTTTCTACTCCGGTCGGGAAAACACATGGGTGCGTCGATTGGTCCTCGCCCGGAAGGATGACATAGTGAGGGCTACCGTTTCTGCGCTCAGCAGTAGGCGCGTCAGGTCGTGAAGTATAGCTGTCCAAGTTTATTACTAGTCCGGGCGTGAAAACAAAATTTAATTTGAAAGCATTTTTGTTATAAGCAAGTTTTCATGAAATATATGTGTGTTTGTAAACAAACTAACCTCTGAAATACTTAGTTGTTCTTTCAAACCAAAGCACTGACAGTCATTGATTCGTAACTCAAACGTTTGTGTAAACGAAATTATCATACGAATTAGAAAAAAAAAACCAACTACCTCTGTGCGCAACGTGCAGCGGGTTTGATGCCCGCATGGGACAAGGATTTGTGTGATCCACAAATGCTTGTTCCAAGTCTAGGTGTTCATTGTGCATGCAATTTGAATGTTTCTAAAACCCCCCGCGACACAAGGATTATATTAGTTAGAGCGGGAGGCGATTTGTTAAAAAAAAAAAGTGAATTCTCGAGGTAGATTATAGGCTATTTAACATCACATTGCTTGCCTTGGAATAAAAGCAAGGCCAGTGAAACTGCGGGAAACAGCTAGTATAATATATACTCACCCGTCGCCGCCGTACGACCCGGCTAGTATCACTGGCGTGTCGTCTATCGTAGTGAATGTGTCCACTAAATAACAGTCGTCCCCTTTGCTTCTCTAAAAATTGTTATAAGATATTACTTTCGTACTTAAAGATTCCTACACGCGCTAGTTATGAGGTGAAAAAATATATTTTTTTGAAGTTATACTTCTTTAGGCGCGTTATGAAAAAATGATGAGAGTGAAATTTTAAGATGCGCGCGCATCTGTGACACAAAATTAACAGTATGAAGTTGTCTGCTTAACCGCTCATTAAGTCTCGAAATAAGATGCGCGCGCACACCGTCACGGAAATCCTACACACCCTGAAGTTAGCTAGGTAGTCAACATTTTAGTTTTTCCAAACTATATAATGTTAAAAATGTCATATGTCAAGATGTCCGATGCCAGTTATAGAGTTTAGAGCTTTTTATACCAGTTTATGAGAAAGAATTTTATCTTGTTCCGCCAAAAAAGTATAACTTCTTACGTGCGTACATAAGTACACACACACATTTTTTCAATATCTTGAACTAAACAATTCTACAATTTTTTTTTATTTTTCAATTTACCACAAAAGCCAACGTCACGTGGCACACATTTTATTTACAAGTATCATATGAAATACCTTAAATTTCATTGTATGACAGCTCACCTTTATGCTTCTAGAAATTTTGTCCCTAGTGAAGCTCTTGAGCAGGTCCCCGTTGTCGGCATCCCACAGCTGCAAGTCATTGGACTGCGTGATGCAGGCCACCTGCTTCTCGTCCAGCCACCGCAGCTTCTCCACAGAGTTCTCCACATTCAGGGAGTATGTCAGCGCATCATCTTCACTTTGCTCCATCACATTGAACACATTTAAAAGACCATCTAAGCTACCTGATGCCAGTATTTCTGTTCTTGTTTGGTGGAATTTTACCTGTAATTCAATTAAGCACATTATAAAAAAAAAAAGGGGGTTGATTGATTTTCACTGAACACCTAGACTTGGAACAAGCATTTGTGGATCACACAAATGCTTGTCTCATGCGGGGATCGAACCCGCGACACGTCGCGCACAGAGGTAATTGGCGTGATGACCTATACCACTCGGCTATCCGTGCAGTTTGAATCTAATTTTATGAAGATATGATGAATTGTAATAAGATTGTTCGAGAATTTTGGCTTAAATGCATGTTTCAACATAGTTGCATTTGTACCTGAGTAATATCATCAGTGTGTGAGTTCCAGTAGCCACCCAGTGGCTTGGTGACCCGGTTGTCCCAGAACACGAGGTATGCGTCATCCTCCACCAGCTGGCTACCGGCGCAAAGCACCCGCCCATTACATGATACGTCCATGCACTCATATGGCCTTAATAACTCCTCTTCATCATCTGAAGAAATAACATCACACAATGTATATATAGCTTAAATCTCTAAGGACCAAGTGCAAAATATTTATCAAGATAAAATCATTAAAGAGTAAAGACTGATTTTTCCAACATCAGATAATTTTATTTGAGAAATAATTTTAAATTTTTACATTTCTCCTACATACTAAGACATAAAAAATCGGTTAGATGTAAATTTTTTTCTAGAAATAAAAATTATCTGGGGTTAGGTAAAGTAGCCCTAACAGCCGAATATTAAAAAATCAATCAGTTTTAAATGGCCGTTATGCCTCATGCTTTCTCTGTCACTTTAAGGTGTATAGCGACAGAAAGACATTTAAGAATGTCTTAAAGTTAAATGGTGTTTCAGTATTCGGGGTTAAGTCTTTCAATCATGAACAATAGACTTACACATATTAAATTAAATATTTAGTTAGTGTAACTTTACTATTTAGAAACATGTATAGTGAGAAGTAAATGTATTACCTTTGTATTCTTGAACACAACTACCACTGGTCCTGGTGTCCCACAGCTTGACCAGTCCATCCTCTCCTGCGGAGTACACAAGGTGGTCCTCTTTGGGGTCACACACCACTTCTGTGAGAGCCTTCTGGTGGCCACTCAGTTTACACACCTTCGTTAGTGATGTCTTGTTCAGCTCATACACCTCTATACTGTTGTCTGACAGACTTACAGCTATTTTTAATGAACTGTAAGGATTAACATAATGTTAACACAGAAATCATATTTTAAAAAGTAAAACTAAATTCGTATTAAATTAACAGTCATAAGTACAAATTTAATTGATTGCTGAAATCAAAATAAAGTAGAGACTTCTAGTTTTATAACACCGGAAAAAATATTAGGTTCTAGTCTCATTGGTTAAAATTGGCGTAGTATAGAAACAATGAGAGTGCTTAGTTATAAAATCACAACCTTTAAAAACTTTGTCATACTTACTTTTTCGCGTGCAATTTGTTTATAAAAGATTTCTTTAACGTAACCGCGGTTTCTGTTATTAAATTAAATCGTTTTTGAAACTGTTCCGCTAAAACTTCAGGATTTACGGTGTCTCTATCGATTTGTTCATTATCAATAATATCAGTCATGATTTTATTTAATAATTATTTATTTTATTGTGGTTTAATATAAGTAAACAAACGTTGTTGGTTATGTCTCGTGTACACAACTTTTGACATTGACACTTGACAGTTGACAGTATGATTGCTATGTGCATGGTTATGGTGAAGTAAAAGTTTAGTTTAGATACATAATATCAACATTATAATGAAATCGGTTTTATGTCCTTGTTACAGAACAAATATACTCTGTCCTTGTAAATAAATCGTAAAAATTAAAATGTAAGGGCAATACAGGGCCTATTTATGTTATCAAAAAGTGAGAGAAAGTAAAGCAACATTAACCAAAAGCAAAAAATAAAATTTAACTCTTTTTTTGCAACTGTACAATACCTACACACCATTACTTTGCGGTAGCATGGACATGGATTTTACTTTGCCATTATAACTAGGATAGACAATTATATAATTAATAATCGACTACAATATACGATGAATTAATTAGTGATCTTTTGTGCAATCTAATAATAATCAAAGGTTGTGCAGTAGAAGTTAACTCATTGTAAAATATTATTTTACATGTATTGTAATAATTTTGAGACACAATAAAACTATTTTATTTTTATTTTTTTTTATTTTAAAATAATTAGTGACATAATTTATAGTAGGTAAATAAATAAATTCAGTAATATTATTTGTAAGTTGTTCTGCGGTGTGTGCCACGATATCTTGGCCCGACTCGTTCAATGTCTCCGGCTGCTAATCTGGTAGTTAGCGTTCTCAATGGTATCGGTGGAATGCTAGATACGTCAGACGTTGGATCAGAAAACGCCCAGCGAATGTAGCGCTCCATCCGAATGTGATCTAGGAACGTGTTAAAATATTAACAGACCACGAAGAATGATAAAATTAAGGAATTATATTTAACAACAAGGATGGATTAAGAAAGTCGTAGACTCGTAGTAGGTCAAGACAAACTTAAATAAATTATGGCAATATGCAGCATATAGGTAATAGGTGTTCTTCAAGTTTAATAAAAAATTATATTCACCTATAGCAGGATCAACAATAGCAAATGCCCGCTTCAAGTTCTCCACGGTAACAGTCTTGTTAGCTGCGTGCTTACCACCGAGCTCAGCTACTACCTCGCGTATATATTTATCTTGGGCTAATTGTCGCTGACGATACAGCTCGCGAGCAAATTCTACACGGTCGAAGCCTTCCTCATTCTGAAAAACATATAGGTTGTAAAAAATCCTAAAACTCTCCTTGATCCTTTAGAACCAGTTAAAAAGGGGACGCTTTTAGCAGACTGACCTCATGAAATAGTTTATCCAAGTTTATATCATAGCTGACTATCTTCAGTTTAAGTTGCTTGCGTACTACGTCCATCAAGTTCTTGATATCCACCTCACTCTTCAACGGGAACGTCACCTTTGATATCTTTTCGAATTCATCTATCGGTATTGTCTATTAATCAAAATTACTTAATTTAAGAAAAAAAATGTAAATCAATTAAATTATTTATAATAATATCATAACAATTAATAATACAAAGGAGCAAATAATTCGTGCTAAACATTAATTAAGTAGAGTGTCGTGGTAACGTTAACCTATTGAAACTATCACTATCTACATTTTGTGTTGTCTTTAAGAGGCTACTAATGCAACGAGATGGATAAATAAGTATCTAAAACCCTTTGGGTAGCATCTGCTACTCAAAGGCTCATATCTATAATTATTATTGACTTATACCAATAATGATTTTTAAGTTTTCTAGATTGTCAACTGGTTGGGCTACTGGTTGCTGAACATGTTCACCTCTTGATCCTTGCTGTGCCGGTAGAGGCTGTCCCTTAGCGCGTGCCAGTGCGCACGGTGACCCCAGTAGATGTGCTCGCTGAGGTGGCCGTGCAGCACGCCCCAGAACAGCTTCACCTGCGGCTCATCCAGCATCTGCTCGGCGCCTGCGCACAGGTTGTAGGCCCACTCGGCGCGGACTGACGGCTGCTGATATCTGTACAAGACGAAACCAAATTTGTTTACAGCGTACTCATTAACTTTGTTGGGGTATGATTGAAGGCCATCAAGCAGATATATGTAGGTACCTACTTTATGGTATAAGTAAGTAGGTATTTTTAACCCAAAGTAAATGTAGTACATCAAGTGGGGAAGAAGTCCCATCTTACCTGTCTTCAAAATACTTGGTGACATAGTCCTGCATGGGCATGTCGCGGCTCTGCATCTTGCCGAGCCAGATGTCGTTGATGATGACGCTAATCTCCCGCCGCGAGAGCCGCAGGTTGCGCACCTTGCCCTCGTAGCGCAAGTACGGTGGTATTACTGGATCCGTACCCTGGAAATATATTGACAAGTATTTAAAAAAAAATGCGGGTAATTCCAAATACAGATGACATTGTAGTGCCTACAAGTCCATCGAAATGTTCAAGGTGATCGCTCTCTGCAGCGGGCCCGAGTTCCTTCAGTAATACTCTGAGAATATCCCTAGACGACAGGCCGCTTGCCAGTTGCCACCATCTGTAGTCAAACAAGTAAATATTATGAATTAGCTTTATTAAATTGATAAGCGTAGGTATTTAAACTATATTATATTATCCCACATGTTTTTGGTGTTTTTCTACTTACTTTTTGAACGAATTGTCCTATATTAGTTAGCCTATAGGTACCTTCTCATACTCTAACCTATGAGAGCCCTACCTGTCTCTTCCCCCGCCGATGAAGTCAGCACAGAGTTCCCACTGCGGGCGCGGAGTGCCCGCGCGCTCCAGCTCACTGCAACGCTCTTTGGTCTCAAACAATTCTTCCTCAATCGATGCCTTGGACGCTGCAGAGGAACCATTAATTATATTAGGTACATCAATAGTCAGTAGGTAATTGAATTTGCTTATACCTAGATATAGGTACCTAATGCTTAGAAATACATATACATATTACCATAGACCACCAAAAGTCTCGCTTACAATCATATTACCGACCTAATAGCCGTTTATTGTTCTCCCGCAGAGCTTTGAACTCGGCCGCCAGCTTGTCCAGGGCTTTGGTTAGCTCACAGTGTTTGGCTTCCAGAGTGTCGTACTCCCGCCGCGGCACTGTGTCTGCATACTCGTCTGTCATTTTCTTTAGTTCCGTCTGGGTCAAAGACAACTGTTCCCTAGGGATTAAAGACAGTTTACATTTCACCACTAAAGCTACCACGCTGACTAAGTCAAGTGTACGACTTTAGGAGAGTTATCAATTAGGTACTTATCAGGGTAGTAAAGACAGATGAAATCTTAAAGAATTATCTTAATAACATGACTTTACCAGACTTACTTAAATTATAATTGTTACCCACAAAATGTTATTTTAGTTGGTTTCTTTGATTGGAAAACAAGATCAATAGGTGCAGACAGTTAGTGTTTAGGAACCAGCTGTTTACCTGCACCTGTCGAGAGCTATCCTTAAGACGACGGGGTCTCCGTAGGTCTCGTCCACGGAGTAGGAGCTGCCGTCCAGCTCCTTGAGCTTCATCTGCAGCCCCAGGTTCTCGAAGTACAGCGTGTAGCGCGCGTCGCGCTCTTTCATCAGGGTTAGGTAGTCCGAGAACTTGTCGTCGTTCAACTAATAATAAAATAATAATGTGCAAAATGGTTACCTACCTACAATTATTAGAACTGTTTGGAATATATTGGATAACAGTCATGTTCCAACAGTGGGCTGTTATAAAGTAATGGCTTGGATATTTTTCATTTTTTTTTTATGTTGGTGGTGAACGTTTCTATTAAAAAAATATAATTATTTTTCTGGTTGTCAAGAGTTAATCTAAAAAAAATCTCATTTATAAGTAGGGATCTAAACCACTATTTAGTTCTACGGATCGGTACGATTGGTTCAAATGGATCTTCATTTTAGTAACTATCTATAAATTTAAAATAATATTACGAAGTTTTTTACGGGTAGGTACAACACAAATAACACAAGACATTTATTATAACCAATATATATTTCCATGTGTATAACAGGTATATGTATTGTGGTGCACACAAATTCACACTAAAGCAATAGATTTTTAACTCTAAATTAGACAAACACAAAGAGACAATATTATATTTATGAACTAAGCAGAAAGATAACAAGAACATAAACACAAAGTTAGCACCATGCTCATTTGTGTCTTGGACATATTCAAGCTGGTCACCAGACAACTGTCTGACACCTACAGTACCCACTGCCCACATAAAGACAATACAGACCTTCCCCATATCTTTCTTTAGTTTACAAGTCTCGAATGTCAATTTCAAATTCTGTTGCATTAAATCATCATTTGTTTTCATTAATGCTTTTATTTTGTCATCCCTTTGTTTTTTTCTTACAGATATACCAAATATTCTCTGTAAGTTATAAAATTCAGTCATTAGCAACAGCCAAAAGGTTCATAATAAAATCATATGTTTACAGTCCAAGGCTAAAAATAACAATTTATGTAACAAAAACAAGTCTACTAAATCATCACAATACAGATTCATTACATTATTCATGATGCAATAAGAAGCCAATTAGACATGATTTAACCTACTGCATTTACAAAGCATAGTAGATTTAATAATCTTCACACAAAAACCTATTTTGCAATAGCAACCAGTTTGAAACTGATAAGGCGTTTCTGCTATATAAATATGACATTGATAAAATCATGTTGTTTTGAATTCTAATGTTGCAGTACTATCTTACATCAACCAACACACTTCATGATAACAAGGTTTAGAATGTTTTGCTATCATTTAGCAGAACATTACATTATAATATTTGAAGAGTTTATGCTGTAATATGATTCCCAAAATGGTCCAACCACTTCTGTGCTTGATTCTTGATGAGGGATATGTCGGCCGCATATGTCCTGCAGCACCCGCCCACATACCTAACCCCGGCATCCAGCCACTCCGGCACAAAGGTTGCGAGCTCCTCACACTTGTCTCTATCTATCCAACCTATTTGAGGATTATACTTTTCCCCAGAATTGGGGTATGTGATGAATGGTATTTGAGTTTGGCTTTTCCCATCATTTATGCCCATAAATAGTTTTGCCACAATGGCAGGAGAGCAGCAGTTCACTCCTATAGCTACTAGCTGGTCAGAGTTCAGTTCCCAGCATGTTTTTATGGCTGTCTTTAAATCTTCTCCATCTGCCAATGAGTATTCATCTTTACAGCTAAAACTCAACCAACCCTTCATAGTAGGGAATTCCTTCAATAACTTCACAAGCATTTCAGCTTCCTTCAAACAAGGAATTGTTTCAAAAGCTAATAAATCTACTCCAGCGTCTACCAAAGCGCTTATTCTTGGTTTATGCCACTCAAGCATTGTCTCCACAGATGTCACATCAGCATAGGAGCCACTGTACTCCGAACCATCGTGAAGGTGTGCGCCATATGGTCCCACGGAGCCGGCGATTAGAGGTCTGTGATTTGGTGAGCCCGAAACTTGGCATTCTTCTAAATATGTGTTTCGGGCCCGTTTAGCAAGGTCGACTGCCAGCTTGATAAGGGCATAACCGTCCTCTGCAGTGACACCAAGATGTTTAACAAAGCCCCCGATAGAAGCCTGGTAAGTATTGGTCATAATGATGTCGGAGCCGGCTCTCAGAAAATCTAGATGTGTGTCGACCACGTCTTCGGGATGTGTCTGCAAAAAGCGCGCGCTCCACAGCGGGTCACCGTCTGCGGTAGTCCCCACATGGCAGGACAGCTGAGTTGAAAAACCCCCGTCTAAGATGAATACAGTCGGTTTTTTGTTGCCGGTTGAAGACATTGCAGGCGAAGTAATAAATGTACTACAAAACTGCAATTTCTCTAACCGTATACAAACATTAACTATAGCACTTGAACTATAAAATATAACTGATGAAAGTCAATTAAAAAGTAAAACGTTTGTGAAATAATGAATCTGATCAGTTGCTAACTTAGGTTGATAAAATAGTAAACAAAAACATGTCACTTTGCTCTTGCTCTGCGTTGACACTTGACTGACAGTGACACTGGCCAAGTGAGCATAAACTACTTATAATATTTTTAAAGCTTCAATTATTTTGGCTTCACGGAGTTTTAACATATTTTCTCAAGTCAGCATAAGAATCTTGCCATGTTTCGTAGTAATGTAAGATGAATGTAAGTGTAATTATATTCATCCATTGGCCTTCTTTCCAACAAAGATTTTAGTTATGGTTTAACTCTTTAATATTACTGTTTAAATGGCATTTAAACAATTTATTTCAAACAACCAAAAAAACTTCAGACATAAAAAAAAAAAAACATAATAAACTATTATGTAATTAAAACCTAAAATCTAATATATGGTATCAAAAAATTCGTCGACATTTCTGTCGACTGGTAGAGTGCCCAAAACGCTGGCGGTATTCCCACGTTGTATGGCAATGCTTATCCTCAGTTCAAAGTACAAGCCAGCCCTTGGGTCAAGTGTAGTGTCTACAAGCCGTTTGGCCAGGTCTTTAAAGAGCATGTGCACGGACCCCACGGACTTAGTGTCAAGGTTTTGTGAAAGATTTTCGCCGTTTGAGTTTTCAGCAGCCGCAGCAGCAGCGCTAGCACAGTATAGCGAACTAAGAAGATGGGATGGCGCAAGAGTATCGACACAAGTAGCGTCCCATACTAAAGGCCTACCCATCTTCCATAAGAACAAAGACATTTGAACATGTCGTCCAGTCTCTTGCCATCGTAGCATGCCAGGCTTTTCGGTTCAAGTACAGCCGGAACACCGACGGCAACAAGAGCTCGTCGGACGATGACATTTACATTTGCATGGTTAAATGTAGTTCATATATGACCAGAGAACCATTCAATGCATTTAATGTCAACAAACTAAACCGTGTGTTTACTTACATCATGAGTAATAAATTGTGCTATACGTTCATCTCGCTTATGAATTGCTTGATCGTATGCTTGTTTAATTTCATTAAGTAGTTTAGAATAAGTTATTGAGCTACTTATTAAACCCTTGAAAGCTTCTTGATAAATCTGAAATAGAAAAATGTTATGTTATTCAATTCAAAAATTAATGTTTGATTATGAATTACTGTCTTGTTAAAGTAATTATTGATATTATAGATTCAACTCTCAAAAAACTATATTTTATATAAAACTTGTTATTTTTAAAAGCTGATTAATCAATAAGCATATAACTGCATACATCGAGAACTAGATCACATTGTAATTGTTGTGCTTCCAGTAATTCACTATCTGATTTTTTTAATCTCTTCAACTTTTCTGTTACTTTGAATTCAATATCTTTTACGTATTTTGGAACACTAATCATCACGAAATAATCGAGTATTCGAGTACAAATTGGGCATCAAAGTTAATATTAAACATAGGCTATGCTGTTATGTTTGAAGTGGTTGGTTGTGGTGGTTATTATCTTGTTGATAAAGGATATTTTTGTTTTCCGATGCCTATATTATGTAGATAATATAGTTACTTACTTTTGAATAACATTTTTTTGTTTTGAAAGCGTTAACCATAAATTCAATGCTATTAATTTATGAAACTCCTATTTTACGGTTTCTGAAATTCAATAATTTTAAAATGGTTACCATAGATAACTTCCAAAAAGTACAGGTGACGCGGTGCTGCCATCTTTTGAAAGCTTAAAAAAGTTTACTCATGACGTCGCTGAGACATGACATGAAATTACGGAAATTAGAAATGGCTGCGATGGGTAGTGGACGGGGAACGATGGATTCCCAAAATCAAGTGCAAAGTGACACTGTAGATCGTTTAAAATTGCTTTATCCTAATGTGAATGAAGAAGAAACACCGTTACCAAGATCATGGAGTACTAAGGATAAATTCAGCTACATCGGGTTGTCGCAAAATAATCTTCGAGTCCATTACAAAGGTAAGAACTTTCAAGGTTTGTTTATGGATTAGTAATTCGCAAAACTCTTCGTCAATGCACTTTAAAGTAACACGAATGTAATTGCCTAGAGTTTTGTGAAGTTTAACGTAATTGATAAGGTGTCTGACGTGTCATAACAGCTTGTAGTGTGGTGACTATCGCTGCAGTAGTTAAACAAAGAAATCAGCTGATCGTATATTTTGTAATAACAAGTAGGAATAAATGATTGCTGGTTTTATTCACTTTAAAATCGATTTGACACTAAGTTAGAAGCTTGATAGTCGATTTCCATATTATATTAATAAAATCTGTGTATTATTGTACAAGGTCTCCTCCTCTAAAATGGCAGACAAGAAGAGTTTAAAATTATGGTTTTATACAGTACTCAGTATTTAGTTAAAATAACTTAAAATTGGATTACAAAAATTTTGTGCAAATTCAATTCTTTGCTTTTATTTGTAGATCATAGGTGTACATAGGTGTTACATGTAAATATTAAACTCACTATTTTAGTGTACATAATTTGATGTCTGTAGTGAGCTTCAACAGTGATCAAATTTTATTGCAAGCCAACCATTGATTGATGGACAAATGTTCTTGTATTCTTACTTTGAGGCATTAACAAATTGTAATTGTTGATGCATTATTTAGTTACAGAATAAACAATAATATGGTGTTTTTTAGAACATCATTGCTGTTAATTGTCAACAGGGTTGTCTTTAAAAATTTGTTTTCTAAGACCTAAAGTGTAATTGATAACTTGATCCTTCTTTTATTCATTAATACTAATGGCAGTTCTTAATACAAATCTAACTTGGATCAGTTAGAATATAATTAATATGAGTATGTATGTGTTTTTTATAATACCATAACTACATTTACATCACAAATAGTTCAGGTATTATGCTCATCTAAAACTTGTCACACATACTTGCTTTTCATCACCTCATACTCCCTTGTGCAGTTTATAACATGAATGTGATAGATTCTATTATGCTGCATATTCACAATGTATCCACCTTTTAGTTTGTCTGTCATTTGGCAATAGCTCAAGGTCTGGGTTTCTCAGGTTTATCAATTTGAATCAAATATTAAGAATCATTACGGAATTAGGTATCTCAGATGTTCCCAATCTTTCAAGTTACAACTATCTCTATTCTAATAATTTAAATCAGTAGATATTGCTGTGGAGTATAATATAACATTAAAACATCATCTATCAGCCTCATATTGCCCACTGCTGGGCACAGGCCTGCCATTGGTTATGCCAATTGACCCTGAGTCTTGCCAGTCACACCTATTGCATTAGCTGACTCGGTTATTTATTGATTTTCTGAATATACTCTAAATTGTATTTTAATATTATGAATGTGTAAACAAGTAGATAGTTTAGATAATTTGCTTTAGGACTTCTAATTTGTTTGTATTACTAATTTATTTTCTGTGTTTGGAATCCCAAATGTCTTAAACTTGAAATATGTTTGTTTGACCCTTCTTAACTAAAATACATACATATGTATTTATCCAACCAAGATGATTTTGGGATGTATCAATGAAATGTATGTAGTCCAAAGTTCCTTCAGATAGCCAGGGTTTGTATTGGCCAAATCTATAGTTTACAATCGACACGAAAAAAAGAAACTATGCTCTTAGCCTTATCAATGACTGTTATCAAAAGCTCAGCTAAACTGCAAATATTATATTTTCTCAGACTATTTCGCAATGTGCTGGTGAGAGCATCACAACAGATAGGTTGGGTTTCGTTGCCACAGCGTGGCCTGCAGTTTAACCACTTCCACTTGCCTGTGGTATTCATGTTTAATTACTAGCTGAGCCCCGCGGTTTCACTCGCGTCGTTTTGCTCGCGTAAGATATAGTATAATTTCAGGAAAATTCGCATTTCCTGGTCCCTAATATCATCGTTTTTATTTTATGAAAACTCAATCCCGATTAACCTGACTATATATAGTATATTAGGCTAATTTACTAGCCAAAATTATTTATATTCGGCCAGAAAATTAGCCAAGTTACTTCTTATATAGTTAGATACATGCCAGTAAATCTTAATATAATCGGGCCAGTCGTTTTGAAGATTACGGAACAAACAGACAGATAGACAAAAAATCGAAGCTGAAGTCAATTCAAATTCACATTAAAAACATTCAAACTAGGCCACGAAGAAGCAATTTTCGAACGTCAATACATGTACAATGGACAGCCCCTTGAATCGCCCACCCTTCACTGCTTCCTAAATGCTCTGGCTGTGGAGTACCTACATACACCACGATAAGAGTCGACCACAGTTTATAAAACCCATTGTTTCTTCGTACTATCGATAAAAATGACGTACTATATTCGTAGACAACACAGACTCCAAAACAACACGCTCTGGCTATTCTACTTTCGGTTAAAGTTCAAAGGTATCCGTAACGACAGTATCTGGCTGATAGGAAGGACCGATTTAATAGCCCGGCGAGACGCCGCTGTTGCTCCCTTATTCTTATAAATGTTAGGGTGCCTCGTTTCGTAAAATAAATTTTCACTTGTAATCCAGAACAGCTACACTATCTACCAATAATTTGTTAAATAGGATAGATTGATTAAATGATGTTTAATTGAAATATGGGGTATCAAATTGTGGTGTGGAGCTTCTCTAGTAGAGTGAGGAGCTGATAAACGATGGTTGTCGTGTGGATGGATCGCAAATAGCTCGTCGACACAAATAGACGGAGTGCGTGGACACAGGTTAAAAAATAACTTGCTTACATTTCAGGCGTGTTGTAGTGACGTGTACTCTGTACCACTGTAGTGCCTGCCGGTCAATGATTTATGTAGTCCTAGTAGATTATTATGCTTGTTGTTTTGACGAATTACTACTTTTTCGAGACTCTGCTGATCCTTATGATGTAATTCTAACAGTGGATAGGATGTTGACTTGTTTTTCTTTATTTCTATCGTCTCTATCTATACCTAGTCTTCCATCAGATACTGAATTCTTGGGATAAGTATTTGGATTTATGGATGACGTAAACGATGAACCGTGGCCAAAAACGAAATACTAAAATAGCCTCATAGGCATCGCACAGCTATTTATTGTTACATATTTAAAAGTAATAAACATTGGCTTCAGTGTTTGTATACTATATAGGCATATATTTTGTTGCCTAACATAGTTTACATGGGCGATTGTGGTGGCTCCACCAGACCAGACAGAATTCGTCGTAATATATTTACCGTTTCAGAAGTGTCTTTGTTAAGCTTCATTGTTGTCAATGTAACTTCTAAAGTACAACCGGATTAATAAGGGCGCCTGGGGCCCTTTATCGATCGGGGGGTGAGGCGCCGGTTGTTGACCGCCGACTGCGCCTGCAGTCTGCCCGGGTCCGGTTCACGCCCGTGCATTCCGCCTAATTCCGCGTCTAGACTTGGGGCAAGGACCCTGGGGGTGCTGACAATGCAATATGTACCTTTTGTTGTCTGCTACATTTGATACTCTAATGTGTATTAGCTGGCTTCTCCACCCACCTTATTTATTGTATGTTCCTACTATTTGCATATAAGTAAGCCCTGGCAACTTTACTTTTGGCAAGAGTCTGCTATTTTCTAGTTGCCGTGCAATCAAATTTATGTTATCGTCAGCGTGTGGCGATGTGATTCCTTTCAGTGCAGGCTTGTTGTAAACAATTACATAGCTTTTTTAAAGGCAATATTCACGCAAAGCACCAGGAGTTTTCTAAAATCAAACCTGACTCTGTAATTAAAGAACAATTAAATCTGTTTATTAATAATAATAAGATAAATAACAAGGTGTCTATCTAGACACCTTTTTATAATAAACAGAATTTCAATTGGATGTAAATATTTTGTAATTCTACAATATGAATAATGTCATTATTGAAATACGTTCGACTGGATAACAGATTACATTTAAACACACAGTAACATTTATATACCTATACAATTTGTCCTGTGTTAAACAATAACAAGGATAAAAAATCGTACCTAGTAAAAAGCTGCTGGAATAAGAAATTAAATGAATACAGAAATTATACTAAATAACCGCATAATTTATCCTGATTTATTAATATTAACGTAAGTTTCATTGATATTGTCCAAGGTCGTAAGTCTGTCATTCACTGTGAACTCAGTGTTATGAATCTCTCCTTGTACGAGTCTCCTTTGTCTAATACCTATCTGGAACGAGGCTTATACGTACCTATAAATTGCCTTTCTCTGTGAACTTCGGAGGGTATTTGAAGGTGTTTCGTCTGACATTTAGTAATGCTTTGAATATTCAAAGTATTTTTCTAGACTTTTTGAGAAATGTAATGCTATTGAAGGACATTGGGGGCGATAGGTCACAGGAACTTTTCTCACATTTTGTAAAATGAGTACTTAGATAATGAGGCACATGCTCTTTGAAATTATTGTTATAGAATGTAACGTATTGCTTTGAAGTACGAAACGCGTCAAGCCCCCTTGTAACTTGGCTCATATTTAGCAATTCGGGCTCGCAAGTCACGACACTTCGAATTACCTTTCAGTTTTCCGCTTTCCACCGAGCAGCACAATCAGAGAGGTTGAGTCCTGGAGTGAGCAGCGAGTGCAGGTCCTTGTTCCGGCCACAATGTGCGAGGCTAACGACCCACGAAACCAGTTAACGTACTAGTTGCTCTAGGTTGATCGCTCATGTTGTCCAGACCGCTTTTTGTATATTTTCGATGTAAGTACACGCGGCAAGTTTCTCTTATCAACAAGTTACTACAGTTTTAGGAAATAACGTTTTGGAGATAATGAAGTTCTTTTTACGTCACTTGTACAATATTTTGGTTCGACATACATGGTTAGTTCTATTTTTAATACAGCTCGCGGCATGATCATAACTCTTGATATTAAAACTCGTTTCTATATTATGAAGTCATTGTGTTAGTAATCACCATTGTACATTTCTTGATAAGATCTCATTATTAATTTCACTTTGGATGTAGAAACAAATTGTTATAGAACAAGTGTCTGCGTTTTGTTTCTACGTAAAGTTGCGTTCGCGAGGATCATGGCAGGCATAGAATATTAATGAGTATTAAGTTGTCATCGCGTGCTCGCCGGCTGATGTGGACATGGCTTTATGAGGAAGTACATTTTACGTTTAAAGGGTCCGATGACTTTGAGTTTCTTGAGCATTTGTTTTTTTTTGTTTTCTCCTATAACGTACACCTATTGTTTTATAACCCACTAGAAGTGATGATAAGTCGATACGGTACAAGTTAAATTGAAATGCCTAGGTTGGTGAATTAACGTATTTCTATGCTTTGTTTTATTTCTTATTTTATTTATGGACCACGAGTGAAGAGTTAATTCTATGCAATATTCCTGAAAACTGCAGCTAACTGTACTTAATATGTTAGACGGGCTGCACCGCTACTGTCTGTTCGCGGTAGTCTCGCTGTTCGAATCAGTTTATCCGCGAAGGGGTATTGATCAAATCAATAATACTACTGTAGACTGTGTGCGCGAATGGAACGTGAGTGGATTATAGGGTTACAGTCCATAGGGCATTTAATTTGCATGACTTAACTGCTGGTTCCTGATTATATTTTTGTGTAAATTAGTCACATTAAGCACTTTTATTTCAGGCTTCTTTGTAGAAGGTAAGCTGTAATCAATACTAACGAGATTATTTAGGTAACCCTAATAATATATTTTGAATGTTCTTGTAAATATTAGCTTTAGACACTAAAGTAGCATTGCATATCTACCTAGCAATATATTTTGTTTAAACTTCTTTACAAAAGAGGTATCAATCACGTTTGAGAAGAATATTAAATATAGAAAATCTTAAACCTTTCAGGACTCGAGAAGTTAATTAAGTAGGTAGGTAAGGTTAGCTATTTTAAAGTTTTCTATCTGTTGGGCATAGTTCAAGTTAATAATATACTTAGGTATTTTTAGGAAGAAAAGAGACGCTGTTTCCTTTTCAAGATAGGTCCTCAAGATATAATGTTTCCCAAATTAATTCTGAGCTACAGTCAGATGCGAAGTTACCGTATTCACAATGTTACGACGACCAACCGGTTATCGAAGTAAGCTATAACTGTTCAATGCAGAACGTCACGCGAAAAATACCAACTCTCCTTTTGAGTTGGTCCGTTCTCGTAAGCGGTTAATAATTGTACTATTCGAAACTAGGACGTTATCGATCTATAAGTCCAGTGTGCACAAACTTATAATGATAAAGTAATTAATGCTTGATTTATACTTTAATTTGAATACCTTTGGAAGCTCGGATTAATAGTGCGTAGTATTATAGTTAGTTAGGTGACGATATTTATTATTTAAAAGCTACGCAACAAAACAGATTTTGATTTCATGAACTCATACGAAAAAATACACTGGATCCAGGGTTCCTAATTATACCGCAATCGAATCTACAAGTTTGGATATATATTTCTTGTATAACTCTTTTGAATTAATGTCGAATCCTAGACGAAACAAAGCATACTGAATAATTCATTAAAAATCTGCACATAATATCAGTTTGCTTGTATTTCAGTATTTATATAAGCAATCTCAATTGTTTAGAAACAAAGCGAGAAGTCGAATCTTTTATATATCTTTTATTATAAAACAGTAGCTGCCCGCCCCGGCTTCGCGTGGGTGTTGTGAGTTTTTAAAACATTCCCAGAAGATTTTTTAAAAACCTTGTCTTTACAATAAGGAGCCCGACAAAAATTAATTTATCCCATTTGGTGCATTTTTTCGTAGATTATGGCGTGACCGATTATGCCGTATATGTGAAATCGGAATTAATTTTTATATAGATCATTAAAGCTGAATATAACAACTACTACAAGTACAAAATACCACAGTACCTGTAATAATATTACTCTTTCTAAAAGAAGTGGATGTTGAAATGCACATAGTTTTTACAAATTTAAGGTCAGATAATGCTTGAACGTAGAAAGTTTAAACAGTAAAACGGTACTGTTTGTTTTTTTATGTAGCCTACCTGTGTGTGGGAGAGCGAGTGTTGTACATACGTACAATGGAAAATGTTCAGTAGGTTGCTGCACATTTCCGCACAGTTGCCATGGGGACGTGAGGGCCACATGTACCACTACTCCGTGTGCTTGTGTAGAGGGTTTGCCTTTGGCGTATGCTACACGATCGCCGATTGTAGTAGCGCTCTTTGCAATAATATTTGTACTGTGTTGTCTTCCATAGCAGTAAGATAAGTCTAGAATAATAATTAAAGTTACCCTTGAAATTCCTTAGACTACGGTATTTTCCGTGTACGTCACTCGTCAGTCCGAGCTCATAGCTAAATTCCTTTTGAGCTGGTTGCTAACTTTTTTCTATAAACTAGGCAATGATCTAATTGATTAACCCGGTCCTGCATGCAGCCTTGCGCCTGAGGGTCGCCTGGAGGTAGCTACGGTTATGTCGAGGTTAATGTGTTGTTGGAAACTATTTCCATGATTGTGTTTGTGCTCACGGAAAAATTTTCAGCTGACATTCTCACTAAGGTTCTCAGCTACTTTATAATCAACATAGATTATTGAATTTAAATTACCCTTTTCATTAATGTAGGTACACTATTATGCATTAGTACGTAGTAGTGTTACTTGTAATCTTTATTAAATAGTCTTCCAACAGGATAGAATTATCTTTATCGAAAGCTTGTCGAAGTTGAACCGGGCCTGTTCAAGTGAGTAGGGGGGCTAGGGAATTTTCAAGTTGTTTCGAAAGCCGCCACAAATTTTGTTAAAGTACACCCAGGAGACGACTTCTCCTAGCCCGATAACGCGGTTAATATGATTTTTAAACCTAAATGGTTTGCATGCACAGTACACCAAAGTATTCAGTACCTGAAGTAATTGCAACATTGTTCATGATTATTGATTTCAGACCCTATGTTAGGTTTAAAGAGCAAATCACTATTTTACGACACCTAAAAATCTCTTCACTCTACTTGAGTTTTGCTTTCCAGGCGATCGTACGAAAATTCGTGTATAGCGTAGAGTTTACCTAATGATCCATTATGGAGGGATTTGAATCTAAATTATAATCTGCTGATTAATAATTCGATTCGCTCGTTCATACTTTCTGGAGAAATTCTGTATATTAAATTTTAAATCTGGCACTCAGGTGAAAATTATTTTGGCGATAATATAAGTTACTGTTCGATGTGAAACAAAAACATATTATTATATTTATTGAGAGTGCAACCGTCAGGTAAAATGCTAACACGACGTGACTTGATCGAAAGGGGTTCCAATAATTTATTAAATATGCTGTTATTAGTAAACCTAATAATAATATATTTATAAAACTTATTTCTAAAATACGTCCATAGTCGGTTGCAAGTCAGCCACGTAATTAAGGTACGATTACGAATCTCGTAACCACTCGAACTACTTATGGCTCACAGGCACACAGGTGCAGGTGCAGCATTATTTTATAGATATTGCTCCCAATTTATACGAAAGCATGACAAATCGTAGAGTTCGCGTTCTTCATTAAAGCATCAATACGTTTGGTTCGTCTAAAGCTCGTCCGTCTAATCACAATCGAAGGCTGTAGCCGGTCCGAATCGGATCCCAATGATGTCGCTCAATCTCTGTTTTACTATCCACTTTCACAGTGACCGAACATATTTATGTTTCCTTTTGGTCCCCTTACAAATTGCAAGAAAGTTTTTTATTCTGCTCTTGCACATCTTGTGCTAAGCGTCTTTCTCCCTAGATTCTTTAATTAAAATTGGTGATTCAAAAATGTTAACTCAATTTGTACTTGTTATGTAAACGCACGTACTTAAGATTAATTTAATAATGTAAATGATGACAAAAAGCAAGGAACCGGGTTCGCTGGAAATAATAAAAGGAAGCCTTTGCCCAGCTGTGGGACAGTACAAGTAGGTCTAGTATGCGTTAAGAGTATTAGAAATACACTTGCAATTATTTAGTAATTGGCGGATCATGTCAAATTAGATGTTTAAAAATTAAAAACTGTATGTTTTCATGATACTATTTTATTACGAGTTTAAATTTTTAGTTTATAAAATAAATATATTACGTCTCGTGGGGGATAGTGTTGTATCGGTAATGAGGTCACACTGGCTAAAGGGCATCTCGATGACCGGTGCGTAGATTCACACATGTGTTACGACATTCGCGACCCATGCTAATAGCGAATTACGTGAACCATTTAATAGACGTCTCATATATGCGACGGTGATATCGAAATAGTTGTCAGTAGAAAGTACTAGAAAGTGTCGCACGACAAGATCTCTTAGCAAAGCTTTTTGTTAGGTAATATACTAAGAAAACTTTATAAAACCGTGTGATTATAATTCAATGCAGCATGAGTGTTTATTTTTCTTATACAATCCGTTAAAAAAATTGATAAAGTTAGCTTATGAAATAGGCTCCATGAAGTTTCTAATGTTATTGGTAAATCACACACGGATGAGTTTCCGAGCGATTGATTCGATATATTCAGTACAGGCACTTTTTGTTTTGATCATATCCTATGAATAGCCCGTAAAGTGCATGCGTATTATTTCAGCGTTTCCGGCTACGAAGATGTTTGTTATATAATTAAATGTGCGTCAGATCAAAGTCTCCGTGTGTCGCTATCACAAAGCGCGTCTCCAAGCCCATTGTCTGCGAGTCGATGAACCATGCTTTGAATATAATTTACTTCCACCCTTTACTGATTGGCAAATAACGCTGCGATGCATTGTTCTTAACTCTTTGTTCTTCGAGCTCTTCAAATGCGTTCTGTTTTGCTTTTATATAATTAGGTATTATTGTTTTATTCGTATTATCTATTACGGTTATTTGATTAGGCCCATCGCGACGGCCGATTACTACGCAGTAGCATTAACGAAGCA
This sequence comes from Diachrysia chrysitis, assembly GCA_932294365.1. Lineage (NCBI taxonomy): Eukaryota > Metazoa > Arthropoda > Insecta > Lepidoptera > Noctuidae > Diachrysia > Diachrysia chrysitis. The sequence goes on from OW028657.1 coordinate 254,199, forward strand.
TTTGTCAGATGTTTGATAGTGAATAGCTTATTATTTGATGAGGTTGTAGACTACGCTGGGGAGGCGACACCGTGCTCGTGTCACGGCACCTTGCCAAACGATACAAGTTTAGATCCAAATTTACAGTTCATCTATTGCTGGTTTTATTGACGCTATCGTGTCCACGATTAATTAAATAAAACAGCTGACAAATTCGTTCGAATTTATTCTACGTGCGCGTCTTCCAGTCGGCGTCACTCCTATTAAAATAAGTCGCAGTACGTAGAACATTAGCAAACAAAGGAATTGGAAATCCTCTCCCTATACCGAGGCCCCTAACATAGCAGCAGCGGCGGTAAAGGGCCGCCCTTGCTTTCAAAGCGGGACCGAAATGGTGCATCTAGTAACTGGGTCAAGCTCGCTTGTCGGGTCGCCCGCCACGTGCTCCCCCCCGCTGCCTCTTCCACGCTAGATTCTTGTCATTCATAAATACACCCAAACTTGATGTATTACAGACTATTTTTCCTTGTGTCTATTTTTGTTGTCGGCCTTGTCGAAGCCCCGATGTGTACGACTACGAATCTATCTTTTGATTCCATATGGATCTTCTTCTTTTTGTGTTTGAGTAACATTATTATGTAGTTAAAAAATATTTTTTATTGTTTGTGGTAATTTTTAACAAAAATTTTGTTATGTTAAAAGTAATAAAAATCTATTAATACATAGGTACGCGTAGTGCAAATGTAAATTTTAATTGGATAGTGAGCCAGTTTGGCTTAGCATTATTATGCAACAGAAGTAGGTTGTTCTTTAATAGAAAGTAAGCTCGTTTGTGACGTGCTGTGTGTACATTTTGATTTAGTGCAGTTATTGTCGCTCCTCATTTTTCTTTCTGCAGACCACTTCTTAAATAATAAGTCAACCCCGCCGTCCCACTAAAAAGGGGATGTTTAGAACTACTCATTTGTTAATTTATTTATTCTGGTTAGGTAACAATAATGAAATGTTCGCTTTCCGAATTGATGACTTTTAAATACTATTTATGTTGTCACAAATTTTTGGAAATACAGATCTAGATAGACAGATCTAGATGCGTCTGTAAAATTTTGTTTGAACAAATGACTGTTGTTTTTTGTGTGTGACGACTTACTACCAGGGTCCGTATTTTCAGTGATATTAATTTATAACTTCGAGGCTTTTTTTTTTTGCAAATTCTTGCTTAAACTTGCATCCTAGTAAAATATATTTCTTATTTTTCTGAAATTACATGTCCACCAATCAAAATTAAAGACATCCGATCCAAACCATGTTTGTTTATTGCATAACTATTTATTCTCAACGAGTCATTAAGTGTATTATTATCAAAATCGTCACAGTGAAAGAGTTCAGAGTGTTCTTATCACGTTGTTTATCGGTGCCAAAATTAGTCTGTGGAATCGAAGTAGGGCAAACACAACCAATGGCAGGTCAAGTTCGTTGCATGTGCTGTTACTTGCTATTTCACTCGATGCTAAATACTGCCAACCAGCAGGTTTACTCTTGAATTAATTTTAACACAAGTCCAATACAAAATTAATGTTATTTTAGCAGACACGTGATTCACTATTCTTGTTCTTAAGTTAATCCTACCAATGGACACAAAATATTGAAAACATTTGGCGCTAATGTTAAGTTCAGGGGAACAGCTCCAATGTTAATTGGTCGGAATTAAATTTAAGAGTAACCCCTCGGGTTTGTTATTAACTAATTCTTGCTTCATAATATGTTATAGTTACGTCATAATCGTATTTTCATTCTATACCATCAGTCCATCTTGATTTCCAACCGTTATATTTAATGTCACTTTGTACCACTGTTGTTTTTATATTAAGTTTAGGGATCTGATAATTGAGTGACTTCTTGATTGGTATTGTTTCATGTCACGCCAATGGAATCAAATCATGAAGTTACATTAAGTAAGTTTTTATCTGCTAAACTTATCTATGTAGTTACAAACAAAGCATGCATTATTTTATTAATCTTTATGTTCATATGCTTATGTAAAAATGGGGTAGATGACTAATTTTTAATTATGCCCATTAGATAGATTATTAAAAAAATATTAGTTCTTATTAGAACACGTATTTTTACGTGTCCAAAAACAAACAAAAGTCCATTGATTTGAAATGTCGCCTGACGTCACAATTTTGATTATTTTGTGCGCAAGCATGACGTCATTAGTCCCCCACTGCTGAACTGAGATTCGCTTTATCTACTTAGTGTTTTTCTAATGTAAAAAATCAACAAAATATATGTCAAATATTTTATTGTTCTGTATTCTATCTGACTAACGGACTCATTTTATATTTTATCTTTTGATACCCAGTCATCTACCCTATTTTGTAGTAGTTACGTCCCGACACTGTGCTACATTACCAACCGAGGCATTAAGCCTTGTACACGGGGAGGTTCAATTGTCATGTATACAATTACCAATCCAATCGTAGTAATAAAATTGCTTTTATAGTAATACAATTTATATTTAGTGTTGCCTGATTCATTAGGTGTTTTACTTTTCGTTTAGGTTGTAATTGGATCCTAGCACGAAAACCGTCCTATCAAAATTCTGGAAGGTCTTTAAATTTATAGTCATAATAATTTGATATTGTTTCATTTCGGTTAGAATTCTAGGGTTGGCGTTGTGTAACAAGCTATTGTTTTTTATTAACTTATTTTATAAATAAACTCGTACTTAAATCTAATTTCATTAAAGGACTCTTTTTGCTGTTGCGTAAAAAAATATTTCAGCATATGCCTTTTTGATGACTTCATTTGTTTTAATTGGTGTTGTGGTGGTATAGTAATCTTATTATAATGTAATAATTCGTGATGAAATAATAGAATATGATCTTGCCGTAACACGAGCCCTCTCCTTGGCTGAGGTCGAGTGTTGCGACACCGACATTGCTTCTGATATTATATCTGCACGTGTTGCTATGCTGAATGAACCTGCACACTCAACAAATTATGTTCGTCGTGCGAAACTTAACGGTACATCTGCATGCCAAATAATCTAACTCCCAATACCTATTTCAAACGAATAAAATACACTAAGAAAATAATAATAAAAAAAATCACAACTCGAAGAAGTCCCTCCTCTCTGGGTCAGTCAGGTAAAAATAAACCAATATTTGTTTAATTCAATTTAAATACTTAGTATGAATATTAACGCCTACTATGTTTGGAGAGTGTGTTCTATGCTGTCGTTCTTGATATTGGTTTTATTTTTCAGTAGTTAGTCATTATGTTGGTACTTAATTTTTTTCTGAAAAACTTGCTAAATGGCAATACCTTGAAAAACTGAAGGTTACGCTGTATTGCATATTCAATAGGTTCTAGCCATGCCACTGGCAAGAAACTTATGATTAGCGAGGCAGCAGTCGGCACGCGAGTCACCTGGCGTAGGTTCGAGCGTGTCTCGCTATAAATTGACGGCGACAAGCTTGTCTCTGAGGCACGCGCCGTCTTTTGTGGTTAATACCTTATACCTTTCATGAAACAGGGGTATTAAATCAGCCCTAATGTTGCTAATCTAAAACAATCTCGTATCAATATTGTTTTCCTTGGAGCAAGTTTAAATTAGTTCCGCGCAAATTAAGGAAAAATCGTAGATTATGTTATTATTTGTTATCATTATGAAAGTTATTAACCCGTACAATGTATATAATGGACGTAACGAATTACTCTTAAGTAATAAATGTGTGACGTAAAATGCGTAAGTTGCCAATAGGGAAAGTAGTCTGACCTAACCTTCATGTAAGATAAAGAGTTCAATATTCATTAGGGCTTTAAACATATTTTTAATAAGTTTCGGTTGATATATAGTGTCTAACTAACCATAGTTAGACACTAAAACGGGAAAGATGGTAAGTATACAAAAAATATAGGGTATTCAGTTTGTTTAGAACAAGTTTAACGGTTATAAACGAATAAATAAGTTGGCTTTAAGACTTATCTCTCAAGGGAATATAAAAAGCTTCGTTACAAAACGCAGTGAACAATAATGGAAAGCGACATTAAGCCGAGTCGTTAACTTGAACGGTTATGACGCTGGTGAATGTAAGCGAAAGTTCTGCATCAAAATATAATGAATACTAAGCAGTGAAAAGACTTACTGACATAAAATTACGAAAAAAAAAATGGTTTTTATTAAAGAAAACACCCCATAGAGCCATGTAGAATGTTTTAGAAGAGATTTCTTAATAAAATTCTTATTGGATGTCAGAATAAATGTATTTTTTAATGTTGAACTCATTTCATACCTTGATTATTTGATTGTAATTTAGTAACGCCGCCTACTGCGACAAATAAAAAGCTGTCTTTTACTGGGTTTCCATTTCAATCTTCCGTAGAGGATTTAAGTATCGGTCTGAAATTCATTTGATCCGGCTAATGTTTCTCGGCTGCCGTTCGTCCTCGTCTCACCACATTAAATATGTATGAACATACGACTTATTTTGCCTACTTACGTAACCGCACTGGGATCTTTCCCTTTAATATATTAAATGTAAATTTTGTTAGATAAGGTACTAAAGGGTAGCGCAATAAAAATAAATCTAAACTGTCTTATTAATTGTAAAGATTTAGTTTGCATAGATATTACCTGCACACTAGGCCTCATATCACACACATGACATGTAAACACAAATGTATTTAACATGAATGATTTCGGACCGCATCTGTTCACTAGAAAAGATCCAAAAAAATTACAACATTATAATTTTTGCGAATAGGTAATGTTGATTTGATCAGTAGTGTTGAAAGAAACAGCGATGTCTTTTACTCCAGAAAATACACACGTGATATCTTGGCTTTGTGTATTTAAACCATGGGACCATGCCAATGAGTATAGGATAAAATATTATGGAGTACATTTACTGGTTATCTGCCGCGCAGTCGGTGAGAACAATCGAGGGAATTGGGTCACTGGGTCACTATGGTTCTTGTGGACGAGACACGGAATAATGTCATTTTTATTAAAACCAGTATTTTTTCATAGAGGGTTCTTAACAGCTCTACTTCAATATTTTAATGGGCTTTATTTAGAGAGTTACCTTTGTATTTATTTATATTGCTGCGGATCCTATTCGCTATTAGATACTGGTATGGGAACATTACGACACAGATCCCTGTGAGAGCACTGTACTTCATTATTAATTCAGCATCGGTCCAACACGATTGCTTTCGTTTGTGGTTTCAAAACATGCTGTGGGAATATTTAATTTCCTTTTCTAGTTGTCTATGCGCGGTAGTTTAAACTTAATGTCTCGTAACTTTTATTAAGTTTGTCTCGTGTTAGGGGTTTCGGCCAGTGCTGCTACATCATGCCTTATTGTTATTATTGTCTTGTATAATTCTTAATATGGTTCATGTAATTCCAGAGTTTATACTATTAATAACTAATTAAAACGTAATTAGATTGTATTGTCCCTGAAAGTAACAAACGACTCCCGTCACGCTCTTTTTAGCAGTACCTAGGTAGCTGGGTTAATTATTATAATTATGCGTATGCATATTGCATGCACCTGCTTATTACATGCGCATGTAGTCTACTGATATATCTATGTGTAGCATACAATAATTATTATTCTCATTACTTTTTAACGATAGCTGGCAAGCCATTTGAAACACTGGAAATCAACCTTCAAAGAGATTACCTCACCAATAAGTTTCATATTCCTTATAGAGTCGCCCGTAAATAAATGTTTCTTACAAGCTGCACGATTGTCTTTATTATGGTAAAATATTAATTAGGTAGCATTCAACTCCACCTTTTTCTAGTTATCGCAATTATTCATTCACGAATATCCCTAAGGTAACCGACTTTTATACTTCTGGTTGTACCAACTATACAACCTTCTTATTAGTTAACCGCTGGGGTAAGATGTGGAACACACTAGCGTGTGTGTTTAAGGCAGTGTGGAAGGGATTTGTGTCGAAACATGTATCGGAGTTAATTTAATTTGAAATAATCGTTCGGATGTGGCGGGAGCGAGGCCGCACCGCCCTCGCCCGCGCCTCGCGCCTGCCAACTGCTACACGCGCTAATTGTTTCCACGCTCACGTCAACATTTGTTAAGTGCATATTTATTGCATAGGTATTGGACCCTTGCTATAAAATTGCACCTAACAAATGTATTTTTCTTTTACAATTATTATTGTGGTTTATTCCAACCGGTGACTGATTCATGTTTTACATTTTGCCATAATTACCATAATTCTCATTTGACAGTTGGTTTATTTGGGCTTCGACATTTGTGACAATAATCACTATTCCTGATCATGATCAAACGTTTTTCCAAACCTTTACAATAGGTGCAAAAGGTTCTAATAGATCTGTTATTGTTAAATTTCGTTTGTATGTATAATTTTAGATTTTATGTTTTAATATGAATTGTTAAGTTTCTATTATTTGTTTGCGAGGTTATTATTATTACTTTGTTTAAAACGTTTTGTCTGATTAATGTCTTGTGTTAAGTACGGTTCGCGTGCAGCGTTATTGTAAACAATATAATTAAGGAAAATCTTCACGGGCCTTTACTTTAACTTGATAAGTGTTACTTATACATGTTAATTTGTCTTAATCCGTAAATTTGGTATGGGGCAAGCACGGATCCCAAATAACGTCATAGTCTATTACCTCCCGCGATAATAGACTATATATATAACATCACGCTACGACCAATAGGAGCGGAGCATAAATGATAAATGTTGCAAAAATGAAAAACCGTTGAAACTAAAACACGCGAACAAAGTCGCGGGGGACAGCTAGTTTAAAATAAAAAGTATCAGATTCTTTGATTACACATTCTGTAATGTCGCATATTGTCATGATTTTTAACATGTAATTTAAGAATTTTTTAAAGTTTATTAATATACAGAGTAAGCGCAATTATTTTTTTGGAGAATATAGTTTATTTTATATTTTAATATTTTTGTTAACTCTCGGTTGATAGTTGAAACTGTTTTTATAAGTCCAAAAACATATTTAAATATTCATAAACTAAATATAAATATATTACTTTGTTTAAAGTTGACATCCCCTGGCTCTGGGCTTATTTATTTAATAACAATTTATGTACTTACACACAAGAGTTTTAACAGGACACAAAATAACAGCTAAAATACAAAGGTACTGCTTATTTCTAAAAGAAATTTCTTCTTGCGAAAGGAGATATATATCAGATATGGAGACGACTGTGTGTTCTATATCTTTCTAGATTTTAGGGTAATGGCACCGAGTAAACCGATTATATATACACTTAATGAATTTTTACGAAATTAATCGACTTAGATATAATATTTAAAGATTTATGTAATAGGTAGTTCTTTTCATTGTTATTTCAGTCAAACTTACTATTGACCAACCTGAGAAGATAAAACTCATTTCGACTGATTTTGACAGTTTTATTAACCGGTTAAGAGTTTTGGCTCTAATATAATAGGCACACTAATCAGTTATTTCATAAGTGAGTTTAAGGTTTTATTATAAGATTTTTGCTTCATTGCATTGCTCAACATGATATATGAAACACCTCGATTATGATATAACGCAGCACTCTTTAAATCGAATTCTTCGCCCACCATTGTATTCCAGGACGCCATAATCAGTATTTTGTATATCCTTAGTTTGAACATATATTCGATCGTTTAATAACCACCCTTTCTTAAATATTATTAATTCTTTTGCCCCACCTAAACCTGTACTTTATGTACCTATTATTCATCTGTTGTGAAAGTAGTATGTAATTTCATTATAGTATAGTGTACTTCGACACCTTTACCCTAATTAAAGTTTCATATTAGGTAAGCCTGTACGAAGTACGGTGATATCACGATATCAGATAAGCTTAGATAGTACCTATAATATAGTTTGTAATTGTTGACGTATGCTGCAACGAGGGGGAGACCTTCACTTTGGGCCATTTTTTCTCTGTAGGCTTCTGTTTGTAGTAATTGCTATACAAATAGGACGTTTTGACACGATCTGTTTATAAGTGCTATATCGTTATTTAGTTTATAGGTAAACTACATGTTCTCTTTTTTAAGGCTTAGATTAATCATAGTGTTAAACTCTTAGAAGTAATTCATAGCATAGAAATAATTCGGCTCCATAGCACCACTATGCTCTTAACGCTCGTGTGCCGGTAGTCAGGACCTTGCATGGAATGTTCACGAGAGCGCACATAATCATTGCTACCGCAGCTTTCTTGTTGAGGAAGCTCTGCTGGCGTTAACGCGCAAAGTAACGTAGATAAGTCGGATCGCCGGCGCCGTAGCGGGCGCGCTCCGCCCGGCTCGTAAGCGCCACGCGCCGCCTCGCCGAGCAGCCAGAAGCGTAAGTGGTGTGTATGGGGTCCGACTGTGGATCATTTTAATGGACATGGATGTTTTCTCTATTTGTTGTAAGGTGGGACGCAGGGCCCGGGCCGCCGACCCCACCTGCCCTACCTCCACTTACGCCTCTGGATGTATCGTACGTCAACACATTCATACCAACATTATATCTGTGGCTAGGCGTCTTGCTAATAAACAGTGCTTGCTAATATACATGAGATGTGTTTATGTACTTATACGCGACACGTAACGCGCGCCTCGGATATGCAGCGTGCAGGCGTCCCGCAGTCTGCAGTGCACGCCACAGTAGTGTCGCCAAGGACCCGAGCCCCGGTCCCGCACTGAGCCTGTTTATTAGCAAGGGGCGCCTCACCGTCATTGTGTGTTCTAACTCTTACCTCTCGGGAGTCTCTCGAGTGACTTAATCTCTGTGGGCTTTCCTCTTGTCGTCGACATGTGCTTTGTACGATACAGATCAGCTCGTCGTCCCCGCGTCACACACGCGAGCTTATCGTTGTATGTAGCGGCAGTGACTCGTTATCGAGCGGAGCACATGTCGGCTGGTGCATATATTCGTATCTCACACGTAATTAGAAAACTTTGTTGTTCGGGATGACGGTCATGTTTGCACGTTAACTTATCTATATTGATTTGTTTCTTTTATTTATTTTTGTTTCTAATACTAACCATCTGCCCGTTCCATAGGACAGAAGTTAATCTTTTTTGTAGTTAACTGTATAAATAAATGTGACACGTTATTGCTAAGCTATTGGTAAGATAAGCCTGTATATTCACTGCTATATAATATATCTATTAACTATGATAGCTTAAGGTTAAGCACCAAGAGGATAAGTAGCATCTTTCTTCTAAGGTAATGTGTCATATTATAGTATTTATTCTTAATCTTGATGAGTATATCCATAAATCCATAAATGATACAAACGTTCACCGTTCACGTAATGCAGTATAGCTCACGTTCAGCTGCGGACTCACTGCTGCCAACTAATATGATAATAATGACGGTGAGTTATTGTTACTAGTTGCATAAGTCGCTGCTATTTACTACTTCCTGATACTGATATTTGCATGCCCACTAACGTGTGCGTTTCATGTGGTTAATCATTTAAATGAATCAGCTTTGGCAGTTTTTGTCTACCTTAATAAACTTGAAATAAGGCAACAAGTGAGACAAAATTTTAGGATGTCACGTAGCTCGTATACTTTGACTTATCTTTGACATGTCATTGCTAGACAGATCTGTAAGTACCGCGCGCACTGTACTCGTGTGGAGACGTTATTGAACCATAAACGAACAGACAACACAATATGTTGAGCACGTGAACACTCCCGGCACTTTGATGCGCAACGATCCGGGAAGGGAATGTCTCAATACAAGGAGTGACTCACAAAAGGCTTCAGATACTCTGATACCCGACTGCCTGCACTCAACGCCCGACGAACTCACACATACGTAAAGCATGTTTACATGGATTTCCAACTTGATACGGCAAGAGACCCCTTCCCGACTCTTTATATGCAGTGCAATTGGAATTGAGTATGTGTGCGTGTCAGGCCACTAATGTAGGAAATAAAGCGAGAGTAGTAATCTGTGGTTATGTTATAAACTGTATCTCGTACAAGCGCGTGAGTCAGTGCGAGTGGATGCAGCGCTAGCCACCTGCAGCCGGGGGCAACGGTCCGTTAACGATTGCGGCTAATTTGGTCCACACTCCACGCAGCGCTCCTAAAACCGTCGCTATTTTCCCCCTAGCTGTCCATTGTCCCTGCAGCCAAGTGACAGAGTAGCGCGACGCATTTCCTCGGATTTACAATTAGGTGTGGCCTACATAACTACTTCAAACGAGACACATATCTGACAGTTATATTCTGTGACGCCGCAAGCGCTTGCATAGAGTCATCGAGTTTTATGAATTTAAATTTAAAGTATTCGTAAACTTGATAAAGATTTTAAATTAAAATATGACCAATATAGCTACGTAGTTAATTAATTAAATAATAAATTGGTATTTAAAACGTCTATATAATTAGCTTGAGCTACACGATTCTGTTTGGAGGAAAAGCGTGTGTGTCAACCTCGCTTATGCTTTGATATTCGAATGTCTGACGACTAGCTGATCGTAACGCCAACAACCGCCAACTCAGCTCTATGTACAACCGACTGCCGTTAAGGCGTTGGCCCTTGAATGCGCCCTTTCATGGCGGTCGTTCTAATGCGAAGGCTATGTTCGTATTCGATGAATACAATTTTGAACGTAATAAATCGAGTTTTCTATTAAAGGTTAATTCTTATTAAATATTATTATATACATACTTTTTGTGTCAAATGATCGAAATCCAAAAAAATATATTTGATTTTTGGAAATTAATTCGTTAATTTCAACTTACCTAATATTGGAATGTCTGTTTATTAATAAACAGATTGCCGGCATGGAGTCGTGGTTCTTCGTGTCACTGCGTAGCTGTTTTACGTAGGTGTAGGGCACATTTACTGCGTAGTACCTATTTGTTTATTTTTGTAACGGGCGTTGAATTAAAACATCTGAAACATAAGAGTTATAAATAAATTATGTAATAATTGTTCTTTTTATCCTTTTTAGTAACCCGTTGCGTTAGGCTTGAATGAGGGGTTCTATTAATTCAAGAATTGTTTTGCAGGTACATTTGCTTGTCAGTTGAATGATGATTCGGCTGATTTACGGTTATTCTTTTGTTCCGCTAACTTATAAGTAATTGGTCAAATATTAACCGTTGCCAATACCGCAAGTGTACAATCACGTATTGACAATAATAAGTACATTTAGCATGTGGGTACTATGTCCGGCCTAACATCTTTTAAGATAACCATAATTAAATTTATTTATTAGTCATTCGATTTCACGAAGGTCAGTTGTCTCTGTACCTTCATGATGTTTTTCTCTATAACGCGCAGAGTATTATAAAACGACCTGAATCGTGTGAGTGGTTCGTCCCACACAATATAGGTATCCAGTAGTTTTATCCGCGCGTTGTTGTGTAAACACGTGACGTAGCGGTTCGTTAACCTGTGTTGTTCTGGTGCGTACGCGCACGGGGCTCCATGTGTGCGTGCGCGTGCTATAATTCGAGAGCCGATTGGACGAATGTAAGCTGCGATAATATTTTTTGGAAAGGGATCCAAGAAAACGGAACGATGATGTTTCAAATTATATTGGTCAACTCTAGTATCTGTAATATTAGTCGTTAATGATGAAGACACGAGCAACTAATGATTTTGTTCTAGAATCACTAATAAGAACTTGTTTATATTTTGAGAACAATTCGTTCCAATTTCTGTATGTTATAGGTTATTGTAAAGTTTTGACCTTTTGGTTGAGATAGAAACTACGATTATACCCGCTACTCCAGTCGTAGTGTATGCTGGTGTGTGTGCAGCTATCGTACTTAGTTTCGCTGATAACAGGCTCTTTACAGATATAGCACACAGGTCTCGTTACCGCTGTAATATTTGTCTCGTAATATGATTTGATCTGTGCATTAGCGTGAATCAAAGGCACAATAAGGCGGCACACTCATCAACATGGATTATACGTCCGTTGGCCATTGTTCCTGGTGTAACCAAGCTTTGGCGAGTTTGCGACCAACGTTATATAGCGTAGTATCGTTTCAAGTGTTTGGCCTTGTGATAGACTAATCGTTTTCACGATATATACCAACACCATTCAAATATGCGCCGTAAATTCTTTGTATTAAGTTTATTTTTGTTTGCTGGTACAAAGTAGTGTGTTCTGCATTGTTGGTGTGACCACGCCGCTCGCCGTTTGCGCGTCCCATAGTTTATGGTATTGAATTTAAACGGTGCTTACTATTTAGCGGAAGGTCGTTAACATACCCATTGGCCTTGTTTTAAAATCGTTCAGCTTTAGTATGTGACTAAAATTTAACATACTCGTAAATCAACATTCTCGCTAGTTATTATAAGTTGTGTATGGAATAAATGATATGATGACAAGTGTTTGTGATATCATTATAATGATATATTTTGGTGTCCATTATTTACATTGCTCGTTAGGCGTAGGGCTATTAAAACAAGAGCTTATTAATTGGAACCTTATAAAGATTTCGCCCTGTTGCTAAAATTACGGTATTCAGCTACAGGAAAAGATTGAGTCAAAGGCTTTTAACTGGAAACTTGAACGGTGGCTCTTAATTAATACGCGAAATAGCTTCGAGTTACCTAGGCTTCGTAAATTTACATTTAAAGTTAAAGACAGCATGTTCCGGCCTTAAGTGTTTAACGAGTTTATATTAGTAGCGGTATATGAGAACCTATTATTTGTTTAGATTCTTTATAATTGTGTAATATAATAATACATAGTTTAAGTTCATATACTTTAATGCAATGCTGAACCAGATATTCTTATATCGTCCATACTTCAAGGTTAGGACCAAAAGATAGCTTACACGAATGTTACTTAACGCTAAGCTCTCTTATTATAACTAACTTATATATCTATCTAACTTTGCTTTTCTAGATGTATTCTTTGTAGATGTAGTCTTATTAGAAGCCTTTTACATTGTAGTCGAGCTATAGGTACCGTACCTATCTATAAAAATGTTTAAACGGGCATAGAACGGGTGTCTATCCACCTTTTCTAAACCTGTTGTTATTAGATCGCACGTCAGTAGTAAGAATAATACACAAAAATCAACCCTGGAGCTTTGAATTAGGCACTTTCAATGTCAGAGCAAGGACTGATGTGTGGTCTACTAACAATGAACCTTGTGTGTGTCGGTGGGGTTCTGTAAGGCGCACGCAAGCCTCGTAGAAAACACAAGGCGGAGACGTAGCGTAAACGACGAAGCGTTCCGTACATTTCGTATGAACGTCGCGTCTCCGCCTTCCGTGTCTGCTGTGCCTCCGCGTAACTTGACGTGTGGTGGTGTCGAGCAGGTCACGGCAAGACACACAAGGACGCGGCGAGCGTACGCGCGACGCACCCCATCCCCGCGGCGTGCGGCCTCTACTACTTCGAGGTGCGCATCGTCTCCAAGGGCCGCGATGGCTACATGGGCATCGGCTTGTCCGCGCATGGAGTTAACATGAACAGATTACCTGGTAAGTCTCACAGCTCATCAATATAAACAGCTTATATCTATTCCAGAAAAAGTTTTAAGTAACGCATTAATCTGCTGTTTTGAAGTTCTAGATAAGAGGATTGTTCGAAACAGGCAACAAGCAATCTCAAACTGTCTCACTGTTAAACTGTTTCTATACCACATGTTTTCATGAATTGTTTAATTAGTCTAAAATAAAATCACGAACCTGGCTTGAATACAGTCCTCATGTCGTGTTCATCTGTAATTATTTTATATCATTAAAATAATAAAAACAAAAAGGGTTTATTGTACTTATATGGATGCTAAATTTACCTGTTCAGATTATTGAAACCGTTATCCGGTATGAAGTCAATGTATCTACATAAAATGTTTCAACTCATTCAAATGTTATGACGATCACATTGATCAATATACATATTATTTATCATTACGAAGGCTCTGCACATATTAATAATCGGTATGAATTTTTTGCAGTTCTGTAAACTTTATGCTCCTATTCTAATAGCAGCTTATGACTGAAAAACGATACATTTTGACTGTCATACATTTCTAAATCTACTACCTATACATTTCCAGGCTGGGACAAACACTCGTACGGTTACCATGGCGACGACGGGCACTCGTTCTGCTCGTCCGGCACGGGGCAGCCGTACGGGCCCACCTTCACCACCGGCGACGTCATCGGCTGCGGCGTCAACCTCATAGACAACACGTGCTTTTACACTAAGAATGGACACCATCTCGGAGTCGCCTTCAGAGGACTGCCGGTATGTTCTACTAATTTATACCAATGTTGTACCTACTTTCTAATGTCGTTAGTAGATTTTTGGAACCGTGAGACAACATCAGAAATGATTTTAAACTGAACTTCGTCTACCACAATGATTCCCATTAAAAGTTACTATTAACACTACTGGCAACATAGGCTTTAACAGGACCTTAAACTGGGATACAGTCTGTATAACGCTACCTATAGGTACGTTGTAAAAATTAAGTTGTACGTTGTAGAAATGTATGTACTCTTCTTTTAAGGATATTAAGGATATCTGGTAAAGATAGAAGGTAGATTTTGTTTTCTTTGGCAATTTTATGAAATTACCTTGTAAATATGTAATTGTGTATCTACACTCGAATGTCCTTAACATCGCCTATCAAGCTATATTGTACAAGTGGTGACAGGTACCCAGCTCAACGCCAACAGTTTATTATATCTTATATATCTCGCGTGGGACGACAGCATGACAACTAACAAGACATACTGCGGTATGTACACTGTACAGATCTGGATTGTGATTTCCACTACTTTACGACTAAAGTGATGAAGACATGTATCTAACCTAGCTGTCCCCCGCGACTTTGTCCGCGTGTTTTGTTTAAACAGTTTTTCATTTTTGTAACATTTTTCATTTATTCTCCGCTCCTTTTGGTCGCAGCGTAATGTTATATAGCTTATAGCCTTCCTCAATAAATGGGTTATCCAACACTGAAAGAATTTTTCAAATCGGACCAGTAGTTCCTGAGATTAGCGCTTTTAAACAAACAAACAAATTCTTTATCTATATATTAGTATATATAGATAGATTTATAATAGCAGTCCTAAAAAAAAATATGATGACAAGTAAACATTATTTCGAACTGTTTTTGTTTTTTGATTTAGGGTCCTGATTTGGCTACCCTTCTTTCTGCTCAATTTATTTTCTTGTAAAATGTTTTTTTTGATACGAAGAATACACTTTCGAGATCGTCTGTTGAACTAATGTTTTTTTCTTCAAGCTTTACATGTGCAAGTCCTTTTGTCTGTAGAGTGGTTGATAATGAATCGTTGGCTTGCTGTGTTTCAGCCTAACCTGTACCCGACGGTGGGCCTGCAGACGCCGGGCGAGGTGGTGGACGCGAACTTCGGGCAGCAGCCGTTCGTGTTCGACATCGAGGACATGCTGCGCGAGCTGCGCGCGCGCACGCGGCGCGCCATCGACGAGTTCCCGCTGCCCGACGACCAGGGCCAGTGGCAGCAGGTGCTGCACAGGTAGCCCGCCCACCTATGTGCCGCACGAGTCCGACTGGCGCCCACACTCATTTATTTTCCTACTGTAATTCATAACAATCCTTCTCGTAAAATTAGTCGGAAAAGAGACAATAGCAAAAACAATGGTTGCGTTAGGGGTAAAGATCTAAGGTCTCAAAATCAAAATTCAGAGAATGCACGTAGAATTTTATATCTTCTCAAATATTCAAAACTACCGCAAAAGTTTCCTGGTATGATAGAGTTGAGCATGGATAATTGGCGGAGCCGGACGGATGAGTAGTTGAGCCGTGGCTGTGTTGTATGTGGTGTGGTGTGATGTGCAGGATGGTGTCGACGTACCTGGTGCACCACGGCTACTGCAGCACGGCGCAGGCCTTCTCGCGCGCCACCGCGCAGCCCATCGACGAGGACATCGCCTCCATCAAGAACAGACAGCGTGAGTCTCTCCATCTCAGCTATTTTTTTATAGCATATCCAGAAATGCAACAATTCAATTTGATTATCTAGAATAATAATTTTCACTAATAAAATTAATTCTGTTTACTTGTTATAAATGTCAATGTCAAGTATTAATAGAGTACAAGATTGGGATCGGCGACGCCGGTCGGCAGCACCGTCGTTGTGCACGTATGTAGTGCGTCGCTCACTCGCTCTATTTTGTGTAACTGCGGCGTTCCGCTTTCTTTGTACGATGACAAGTATTAACGACAATTAATTTACTATGTTTGATCGCTAACTAAAACTAAAGAAACCAACTAAATTGAGCCAATAAAACGAATGAGTAAAAACTTATATGAGCAATAGTTTGCAATTAAGCGATCTTTATTACTGAGGTAACTGAGACAAATGAGCTAAAAGAGATCCATTGATATATCTATGTATTCAAAAGCTCAATCTTTTCAGCTCAGTGATATTTGCACATCGCTAGAGCGACGATGTCGCTGGCTTATATCAGAAATGTTTAAGTAAT
The DNA here is from genome assembly GCA_932294365.1 of Diachrysia chrysitis. Taxonomy (NCBI): domain Eukaryota; kingdom Metazoa; phylum Arthropoda; class Insecta; order Lepidoptera; family Noctuidae; genus Diachrysia; species Diachrysia chrysitis. The sequence continues at coordinate 270,668 of OW028657.1, forward strand.
GTGTCACTGCTGGTGGCACCGTGCTGCAGAAAGCAGTGTATGCGGAGATGGCGTTAATTTCTACTAGTAGCTAAAATCTGAAATACTCATGTTACTAGTGGAATTGTGGTAGTTGAGATGTATAGTTTCCACCTCACTACGTACGTGTTGCAGGGGTGTCGAAGCTGGTGGTGTCGGGGCGCATCGGCGAGGCCATCGAGGTCACGCGCGCCCTGTACCCGGGCCTGCTGGAGCGCGACCTGGACCTGCTGTTCCTGCTCAAGTACCGCCAGTTCGTCGAGATGGTCAACGGCTCGGACTCTGAGGTATATCCATCTATAGGCCATCGACGCGGCGCGACTGCTTCAACTTCGAATATCTCGCATTCTCTCCGGGGGGAGGAAGCCCATACTTATTTCTACTGAGGTACATAAAAAGAATTTAAGAAGTGGAGGAAAGTCATCCTGTTGCTAAGTGTGAGTAGAAGATGATAATGATAATATGTGTATGTTGTTGGCGAGATGGTAAGAGTGGCGTTGCGCAGGTGTGCGGCGACAAGGCGGGCGGCAGCAACGGCGTGGCCACGTCCGTCATCTCGCACACGTCGCACGCGCCCAACGGACACGCGCCCGAGCCCCACACCAACGGTATGCACCCTCACCTGCAGCTCTCATGCAACTACACTCTTATGGATACTATATCTTGGGAGAGGCCTAAGTGCCGCACTTGTCCAATATAGTCTGAATTGATGATAATTTCATATAGCACGAATAGTCGTGTATTTAATCAATGAAGACGTAAACATTTTAGTCTTAGAATATTGTGTCGGTTACTGGTGACGGACAAACAAATATTCTGTTAAATACATACAATAAATTTTCATGAATTTTGGTATTTTGTTTCGTGTGGTATGTTGCCGCTCGGCGTGGCAGGCGTGGCGGCGGACGAGCCCCGGCCCGAGGCCGACGTGGACATGTCGCCGCCGCCCGCGCGCGCAGGTACGCGGACCACTCTACACAATACTATTCTTATGAAATACATTGCTGATAAACACAGTGCTACCCAAAGGGTATATCTATCCAAAGTGGGTTAAGAGTGCATCTAGTGTAGGGTCAGTTTACAAATTTTCAGCTCTAAACGAGTTAATTAAATATTTGATATCCAATTTTTCGCATCAATTTTTCGACAAAAAAATCCTAACAATCATGTCTTCGCACTACGAAGGTCAATATCTTATTAAGTTTAATTTAATAAATTAAATAATTTTATTAAGTTAAAATACATTACTTCAGCGGTCTGGTTATGAGTTTTGGTGTCTAATATGTAATTAAAAAAGTTGGAAATCCAAACTGCTTTTGAGCTAAAATTTTGAAACCTGAGTCTATATCAGATGTACTCTTCACTCCTTTTGGGTAGATATAACCTTTTGGTACCCTGTATATCTAGGACATTTTTGTGATATTGTAATCCGATAGATTGAGATTGTGATGATGTTGGTGAATTACTAGGATTCCATGATTTGATCGGATGACAATCTTATAACATGACATATTTATTGTTCACACTACTTACTATATGAAATTTTTGATCTATGGGGTTCGACTCCCGTTATTTTTTATACAAAAGAGGTTATATTTACCTTCTTTACTGTTTTTTTTTTTTTTAAACAAACTATTTGCGTTTACTTTAAAATTAAAAATATTTTAGTCTAAAAAAATAATGACAAATATTATTATTAAGTGTATGTATCATTATGTTTTTTTTTATTTATATGTTATGTATTATTTGCACACCATATTCATTCATATTATTATTATTTTATTTAGTCACATTTATCATTTTTATTATTATTCGCTCTTTTATATTAGTTGTGCATGAATATACAAATTAACGAGCTAGTATTATTAACATAAGTTATCTACGCAATCAATTATTGTTTTTAAGTTAGATTTCGTTCGTTTATCTAGTGTTGCCTGCTCTAAATTAGAAATTTATCCGCAAATAACAAGTTTTTATTGCACCTAGTTAAAATAGTAGAGGTAACCGTTAGCTCAGGATATCAGCCGTAGTTTAAGTTGTATTTTTGAATTATTAGAGGCTTATAAACGAATGTGGCTGCGAGTTATATAGGTATGTACTAAACAGTGTTATGCATTGTGTAACATTGTAAATAGTTAAGTTAATGTTCTCTAAGATACCTTTAGCTGTGTTATAGTTCTGGCTAAGGTTTATCTCTAATAGTGACGTCACATAGCGGGCGCTCACCGTGTCGTTATCGTTCAGAAACATGTGTTCGCCGGATAGCTCACACAAGATGACTTTCTAGCAGACGATTGTTGCAGAGGAAGACAATGTTGACGCAATATATAATATGCGTTTTCTGTTTTATTTAAATACGGCACAAATTTTATTATTCTTTACATGTTAAGAGTTAGATTTTTATTTTTTTATAGCACTGGATCCTTTTTGATTTTTATATGAATAAAACAGTATTACAATACTGATGGGTTTACTAAAATGTGGATGCATTTAGTAACTTATAACACACATTTAATATTGGCATGTGTTAGTCGATTTTAAATTGGCTTGTTAACTAACAGCTCATGTAACATTGCATTTAGAATCGATATCACTCATCGGCACTTAATGCATATTTTGTTTTTATTTTTTCGTTAAGTTGGTTATAGTTCGCGTAAGTCAGCGCTTGCGCATGTCGAGTAACAATGAGATGCAAGTTATAATTCCAAATGCTAAATATATAACAATATAGTAAAATATTGGATTGTTTTTTTTTATATTTGAGTATTTTATTAAATATGTTACCTTATAACTTGTATCTCACGCACGCTACTGCTTAACTTAAGATGCTGGTCACAGCAACAACGAAAAGGCTGCAGTTCAAAGATCTACATGATAATGTATATCGAGCCTGCCCTGAGCTGGCGCGAGCACGCGGCACGTGCTCACCACACGCGCGGAGCACTCGGCAGCCACCATCCCACTATGTTACACTAGAGCGTCCCTACGATATCGCGGTAGTTAGAAACTGCTTTCCCACCTGGTGCCTCGTAAAAGGAGAAAGCACTCCGTTTGTCTTCCATTTTCACCAAAAGTATTGGATTCCAGAGACATGAAAAAATTATTGAAATCATAATGATCAAAAAGATTCTGTGTCTAGAATTAAAAATCGTTTTACTCTGAAGTGTGGTGCGAGAACCGCACCTACATTTACCCCGTGCGTGCAATTCCAATTCGTACAGTCAGAACCGTTGACACAATAACTTCGTGTCGCAATGTTGAGTCGCGGATGTGTCGGGATCGTAGTGTAGCATGGTGGCTGGGGCCGGCCGGGCGCGAGTACAGCGCGGCTGTTGTAGGTGGGGAGCTGCGGCTCGTGAAGGGCATGCCGGGCGTCACGGCCAGCCTCGCCGCGCTCATGCCCCACTACAGCGGTGCGTACCGGCACTCCCACACTACCTGCTCTGCTTCCCACGTACATTCCAGGGGGACTTTCAATTATTTCCTCTTGCATCATACCCTACATTTTCATTCTAGTTTTTGAGGATTAAAAAAAACTCGACTGTAGACCTTCATTGTCAGTTCACGTCGGCGTTCTCACGCCTACAATGTTAGAGATTCCTATATTCTTCTCGATGTTTCTGGAACATTCGTGTTCACTCTATATGCTGTAAACTTCGGCCTTGTTTCCTGAAAGAAACTGAGATTGGTGTAGTTGTGCTTGTAGTGTAGAACTAACTTCACGGTTGAAGTGTTATGCACAGACGGGGTATTTGGTTGTCTTGTGGTTTTCTAGTAAACTCTGTACATAGTTGGTGCTTTCTGACATAATTTTGAGCTTTTATAAAGATAATTAAAACATTAAATTATCGCTATACAATGTAAAAAAATAATTGATGAGGAAATCTTTGTATGAATTACATTGTTGTGAGCACAAAACAATAAGTAATGATGTTGCTAAATTATTTTCACATTTGCTTACATATTAAACAGGGTCGCCAATTATGGTCAGAGTTCACAAAGTATCCCCGGAATCATTAACCCCTCATAATGAGTGTTTGCAAATGTGTTGTGTATTTGTTTTAGTTAAGTATTGCAGTATAAACAGTAAGTACATTTTAGAGTATTCTCCGATGAGTGTCAGACACAGATGTAGACAGACGTAGATAACGCAAGAGCATCTACTCTGCGTGCACTTTACGTGCCCGGCTTATGCATAGTATGCTTAACGTGGCACTCGTGGCACGTGTGACTAGTGGGTTTCACCAATCTGTACAGGACATTATTGACAAACAAATCGTACCTACATCATATGAAATGAAAATGAAAAAATGAAATGAAAAAGCGTTTATTCATATAACGATATCGTTTACATCAAATAATACTTCTGCCAAACTGCAAAGCAGTTTGTTGGCAGATGTAGCTCCCGTTTGCATATTCAGATCTTAGCTAAACAGTACTTTTCCATCAAAAACTATAAATAAGTAACAACAATACATAATAATAACACTACTACCTAAATCTACTCCTTTATGAGGTCTTGACAATAATTGTTAAACAGAAACTTCCACATTTTATTTTTAAAAGACATCTTTGTGGTACAACTACTTTCTACATCGGACGGTACATTATTAAAAATCGTCGGAACCAAGAATTTTCTACATCTTTGACCATAATAGTTATTGCATGTAGGTACTACAAATCTTGAAACTGTTTTATTTCTTTGAGGTCTGTTATATACCGTCTTGGGTTTATATTGATCATTACAATACTGTTCTACAGCCAATAATAACATTACCCTACTATGGACCGGCAACATTTTACACTCTAAGAATAATTCTTCGTAATTACTAATTTTACAACGGTTTTTTGTGTTTTTATCAACTAATAACTTCATGAACCTGATTTGTAATAACTTTATTTTATTTAAGTATGTTTTAAACGTATTGCCATAGCATGCCAGTCCATAGGAAAGTAGCGAGTCCACCAGCGCATAGTACACCGTGTACAGTGTGGCCCTACCCAGTACAAAACTGAGGTGGTGGAACTTTACAAGCACTACTCTAAGTTTATCACAAAGGTGTAATATGTGTGTTTTCCACGAGAAGTCGTTATCTACAGTTAATCCCAAGTACTTGTATTCACCTACCACCTCAATATCTGCACACGTACAATAAGTCATGTCGCCGTGCAGGCACTCATAGCTGTGCCCCACCACTCGCGGCGCACGTTCATAATTTTTAAGATAAGGTGACCGTATATGCATACACTTAGTTTTATTTATGTTTATTATGATCCCATTATCATGTGCCCACTTAATTATATTAGTGAAATCCTCCTGAATGTTTCTTTCGATTACATCCAATTCTTTCTCGGCAAACACTAAACAAGTATCATCAGCATACATGTATATGCGACAATTTCTCACCACATTGCACATGCTGTTGACATGCATGATGTATCCGACGGGACCGAACACGGAACCGGTTGGCACACCACATGCGATGTACATAGGTTCGCCAACGACGCCGTCAATGACAGTTCGCAGTGCACGGTCTGTAAGGTAGGCGCGGAACCACCTGTTCAGGGGTCCGGCGATGCCACATTCCTCCATGGCTTGAAGCAGCTGGTGGTGTTCCAGGGTATCAAATGCTTTTTTGAAATCAATGAAGACCACCACCACCTGCTTCCTTTGATCCAAACAATCATTGACGTCATCCGCAAACTGTGCCAAAGCCGTTGCCGTGCTCCGTCCACGTCGAAAACCATGTTGTGCATATGACAATATATCATGATTTTCCAGGAAAATACTGACCTGGTTCATAATAAACTTCTCCACAATTTTATTTATTACAGACAGTATTGCTATTGGCCTATAGTTTGAGTAATCACTGTGCACACCTTGTTTAAATATTGGTCTTATCAATGCTGTTTTCAGCTGATCGGGATATAAACCTTTTTCAACACATAAGTTAATAAACAAAGCTATTACAGGGCTCAACACAGATTTCAACATTTTTAATTCCTTTATTCTAATTTTATCTATTCCTTCAGACTTATCACTACTTAGAATATTAATTATTTTATCTACATCTTTCGGGGAAGCTTTTTGAAACCGTAACGATACGTCACTGCTATTTGTGTAGCTAGACCTTTCTAAAAACCTATGACTGCAATCATGTTTTATATCTAAAACTTCTTTAGTAAATGTTTTCGAGAATTTATTACATATGTTAATTGTACTTTCTGTTTTTCCAAGATATTTTAATATAACAGAATCAACGCTCTTTTTCTCTCTCCCTATCCATGAATTGATTTTGGCCCATATTTTCCTAATATTCTTTTTACACTTGTTTATTTCTACTTGTCGGTATTTATTTTTCGCTTTAATAATACATTTGTTTACTCTATTCCTATATCTAGTATATTGAATCCGCAAATTCATATCTTTCGGTTTACTTTTCCAACGTTTAAACAGCTGGTCCCTAGTACTAACCATATTTCTCAGTTGTTTTGTAATCCAGGGTTTAGATTTCCTCTTGTTACTTATATGTATTTGTATTGTAGCATAATTATAAACATCATTAAATATGGAACAAAGTTTGTTATATAAGTCTATTGGGCATGAACACATTAAAAGCTCTGACCATGAAACATCTTTAAGTTTTTCTGATACCTTCTTATCACATATAATAGTCCTGTACGATTGCACACCGCTTGGTGTATAACTGTTCGAATCCGAGTTACTAGCAATGCACACACCGATAACATAATGATCCGACAACTTACACTCTAACACATACGCAGATATCATACTTTGAGAACGCACCCACACATGATCGATGCACGTCCTAGTCACTTTGTCTCCATACACCTCCTCCCGCGTTACGTCACGTATCGCACATTCCATCCCAATCTCGCTCATATTGTTTGTGTACTGACTTACCACACTGGAACCGGTTTTGCGTAAAAGATCTATGTTCGTATCACCGATCATGACTACCTCACAGCCTGCTGGAATTTCGGATAATTGCTTGTGTACTGCTTCAATAAATCCACGTTTATTCGTCATTGGTGGCCTGTAGATAACTAAGATATGACTTCTTCTCCTGTCATCTTGGGAAAGCTGTCCATGCACCAACTCATAGTAATTGGACTTAATTATGTTTGCCGCAAAGTTTAGTTTGTTGTTTACATATAACAATATCCCTCCTCCTCTTCTATTTTCCCTTGTATTTATGTATGTTTCATATCCGTCTATATTGTATAATGATAATTCCTGTTGCCTAATATTAATCTCTGTTAATGCAATAATATCCAGTTTATTCTTGCAATTATTTATCAAGACAAGTAATTCATTAAAATTCTTTCTAAGTGATCTTATGTTTACATGGATAATACTCACATTACTATCTGCTCTTAATAATTCTTCTTGCCAGTTATCCACACATGTGTACTTATTGTATTTAATATTTGAGTTTACGTGCGATGCATGATCGTCGAAATCGAATAAATAGGGTATATCGGTATCAAATAGCACTGTTCAATAAACACGTCATTTGTTAACTACGTGTATGTTAATGTCACTTAATGTACGGATTGATCTTATTTTTGTATCATTTGGATCATCTTTTTTTATCAGCACTTTGCCATTTTGTACCCAGATGTATTTAAAGGTTTCTTTTAGCTCATTTTTTGCAGTCCATAGCAGATTGCGCGTGTGTTTAGTAAGATCCTCATTAACATAAATACGTTGTTTATTGCCATTTGCAACTATATCATCATTGGTTAGTTGGTGGGTTTTTCGTGTAGCTATCCATTTATCGCGGGAGGTCCGCGAAGCCAGCGTAATAACAATCGGCCGCGGCCTTTTTTCACGCTGTTTGTTCTCGGCTTTAATTTCTTCACCCACCCTCCTTGCCTCACATATCGTGCTATCGACTACACCTAATTTACTTGCTATAATCTTAACTGTATTTTCTATATTCTCGTTTTGCTGTTCCTCCAAACCAAATATTTCAACGTTCTTCTCTTTTTCTCGTACCTCCAGATAGGCTATCCTTTCTTCCAGTGCTTTGTTATTGGTCTCCAAATGCACGTTCCTATGTTCCAACGCTTTAATCTTTTTATCGGTTTTTTCCTTTTCTTCTATCAACTCTTGGTATTTCTCAGCGTAGAAACTTATGTCATCAGACATTGCCTCTAAAGTCTTTTTCATGTTGAATACTATTGCTAGTTTTTCATTAACTGCGGCTAACAATTTTTCTGGCGTCGTCTTCGACATGTCGACTTCTATCGGCGACGGGCGACGGGTCTGCGAAACTTGGCATTCATCACACAGACCAGTGTCGCTAAATGCTTTTATTTTGACTGCACACTTTTTGTGGAAGACACCTTCACACTCCCCATCACACTTAATGGTACAGTCTCCTTTCACCCTAGCCAGTGACAGCTTACACGATTTACACTGAACCATTACGACTCCTCGAAGTAACTGTTTTAGTAGGTAGGTATTTTAATTTTTCTAAGTAAACACTCACGCACGTTCGCACGGTGGGAGCGCTACCGCGAGAATGATTTTTAAATTGGTTCTAATTTGAAATCATTATACAGATTGCAGTGGCGTGCATTGGTTTTCCGACCAGGTAGGCAGATATTAGGCAAATCGAGCACAAAAATAATACCTACTACTATAAATAACGAAACAAATGTAAAAAACTATTTTCTAGTCACTATTTTAAAGTTTCGTATTTCTTATTCTGTGGTTCGGGTGTTATCCTACAAAACTACTACTTAATTCATTTGTTTTGTCAACAAATGAAAACTTATTAAACTTCTTGAAGTGGTTTGCACGTAATTTATACAGATTGTATTTTCGAAACACAAACAAACTACGCACTGTAACTTTTCCATGTTTATACAGACACAACAATTTCTGCTTATAACACTACAGTAACTTCACAAAACCACAATAATTCAATAACTCACAAAACAAATAATTACGAAAATAATGCAAACTACAACAAATAAACAAACTACAACAGATTAAAAATAACAAAGAGACAAGCAAGTTGCAACAGATAAAAGAAAACAAAAATCATTTATTGCAACTAAAACATGTTTACATTATTAATTACGACGTTGTTAACTTAAAAAAAAATCTATATTCAATTTACAAATTATTAGTATTTTATAATATTAGTTAGATATATTAAAAATATAGTAATAACTAGAATTTATATATTTTTTATTTGTTGAGCTGTATGGTCAATGCCTTTGCTACAGAGTAGGCATGCCTACTATTTGTCTGGGAAATTGCGAAGGTCAAATGTCAGGGCGCTGTGCATGTCAAACAGATATTTTTTGCTTTCACCGTATTATAAATTTGAGAAAAAAGTAGCTTATTATGAAGTGTGCGTGCGTATTTATGAATACGCCAAAATGGTTTGAGTGTGTGAGTGTAAAGTAGGCACTGACGCGAGTGCCTACTTCGCGACGTATTGTGAAGTTGTATTGAATGTGACGTCATTTGTTATTTGTTTTGTAATGAAATGTTTGGTTATAAGTTTTATTATTTGTAATTTAATTAATGAGTTTGATGGGTGTTGTGTTGACTGATTTATTATATTTATATCGTAATAATTAAGGATAGTTAGTTGGATCTTTGGAGGTAGGCGTAGGCACTGCCTAATTGTCTATATGGTATGCACGCCACTGACAGATTGTGATAGTTGCGTTATCTAGGTCTGCCTATATCCGTGGTGTCAGATTAATTTGCAAAACTTCTTGGTGTGTTGGTGAAAGTAAAATTAATTAATATTTTTAAGGGTTTTGTAAATTAATCTGATAATAAACATTCGCATGTGCTATAGTAATGTTAAATACAAACGACCAACGAATTTGATATTTTGAAAGTGCGAACGGTTTTTTTTAAAACAGTTGTCTTTTAAGTCCTAGTATATTAAAATACGAATACTTTGCTGATAGATTGATACTTACGATAGACTTATAGATTATCAGCTGGATGTGTGGCTGACAATGTTGCAGTATATATTTAGCATTACTGTGGTCGACTTGCTAGACTGTATCTGTAGTGGAATGCTGCACGGTTAGTACCGCAGGACGCGCGTGTCGCGGCGTCGGGACCTCTGACTGCATGACAGTTATATAACGCTTCTTATTATTATACCCAAGTATATTATTATATTTAATATGTATAAGTATAATATACCGACAGGGTAACACTAAACTGCATGGACGGTCCAACATACCGCTCGGTGTCCAAGATTTGTGTCACACAGTTTTGTTTGACCTCAGCACTTTAGTTTTTAAAATAATTTCATTAGTTTCCAATATTTTATCAGCTGATAGGAAGAGTTATTAATTTTTATTTCTAGTTTTACTTTAATTACTAATCTATTATTGTGAATATACGACGATAATGGGGAACATACATAATTAAAATAATGTTAAGAAATTAAAGTTGGAACTCTGAAATAAATGGCTGGCTTTACCATGTGGTTGTTAGGCGCATCGTGTCTTTTCATCTTAAAAGTAGACTGTCCCAAGTCATTATATTTTGTTAGTATAATCGAAAAAAGATTGTTGATATAATTTAAAAGTGAATATTGAATGAGAGTGTTGCATATGTATGGCGTCCCGTTGTCGTCGCCGCGAGTGTTGTGTGACGTGTGTTGCTGTGCAGAGGCGGCGGGCTGCGGCTCGCGCGCCTCCGTGGAGCGCATGCTGGCCTTCGGCCGCGAGCTCTACGCCATGAGCCAGAAGCTGCAGCAGGACCAGTTCGTCAAGTCTATGCTGGAGGTGGGTTACCTTGTTTGCAAGGGAATAATATTAATATTAGATTGTTCCCGGGGTTGTTTTTTTAATAAGTTGTGACGAGGTAGTTTTGCGAGAAAGCTTTGGAATGTTATGCAGCGGTCGTGTAAGACGTGTGTGTTGCGCAGGACGCGTTCAGCTTGCTGGCGTACAGCAACCCGTGGGACAGCCCGGTGGGCTGGCAGCTGGAGCCCGTGCGGCGCGAGGCCGTGTGCGAGGCGCTGAACTCGGCCATCCTGGGTGCGTATGCGGCGTGGAGTGCGCGCGGAGTGCGGGTAGAGCGTAACGCGTGTGTTTGTGCAGAGGCGCAGGGCATGAAGTGGATCTCGCCGGTGGAGGCGTGCGTGTCGCAGTCGCGCTCGCTGCTGCGCCGCATGTCGCGCGCGGGGCTGGGCGCCTGCGCCTTCGCCGACCTGGCCGCGCTGCTGCGCCGCTGACGCGCGCGCCCCGCCGCCGCCCGGCCGTGCTGCCGACCTCAATGACGATGGGCTTTTGTATTTAGTTGATAATAATTAGGATGTGATGGCCGCGGCCGCTCCGCCGCCGCTCGAGCATTTTTATATTAATGAAGTGAGAAATATAACGTGTAATAAAAGTATAAATATTGAAGTGTGTGCTCCGAGGTGTCCTCAACGATAACGGACGTTGTGAAACAAGAGTTAATGCGAATGTAGCTGTAATATGTGTCGGAAATGCGCTGTATATTGTCTGTAGCGTATATTATAGATTATATCGTTATAGAAATTAAACAAGGTAATTGTAACGCTCGCGGCGGGGCACTGTTGTCGTAAGTTACTTTTTTAATATTTTATTTTCATGAATATTTTTATGAATCCACAAATCATCGAGATGTCTAGGCGAGTGATACGACTACGATGAACGCACTAGAGTTCTCGATGACTTTGCGTGTATACAAAAGTCGATTATTATCAACAAATATTTTTATATCGATTTTTGTTTATAACACGTCGAATATCGGTTCGATGCGATACTGTACAGATAATTGTAGTAGCAGTTAATTTTTAGTCATAAATCGACTAACAAACTAATGTTTTTGAAAGACTCGACTATACCGCAACAGTGTTTCCGCTAAAGTTTAATATAGAGATATATAACGTGAGAAGATTGTAGGGATACTAAGATTTACGAATTTGATGTGTTGCTATTGCGTTTAGATCATTTACTTGTCACCATCGTAAATGTGCTTAAACCCCAATACATCGCATTTGTGTCTCGACTGAGAGGAAATCGTTCTAAATGCAATACTGATGATGTCGGGCTAAGTCGAGGCAACGGGCGAAGCAATATCACATACTCACTTATACATACAAATAAATATGGTTACACACTCAATTCAACTAATAAGTAATAGTGAATGATGAGTCTTGCTCTATTATTAAATACTTCGAAACCTAAATTAAATCTTATGTATATTGTAGCAACGTGTATATAGAGAATGTGCTTCTACACATTCTCTATATTCAAACTATACAGGCACTGATCGCTAACAGTGACTGTTATTAATGTACTTACATAAGCAGCATGTATGGATACACACAGTTCCTAAATCATTTCATTCAAATTTCAAGTCTGACTTTAAATACTTAGTTTTTCTGAGTGGTCCGTTTGTGTGTGATATGTGGAATCAAGCCTTCAAATCTCATCTTATATTTTGGTATATAATTTGCATGTATAAGTTTGTATGTAAAATTTCAGATATTAATGAGACTGAATTAGGATGCATTGTGTGTATAATATAATGCATTCGCATTAATATTTGAGTGTGAGAGACAAACGCCTGCCGCCGAGCCCTCGTGTAATATTCTGTAAAGATCAGTCTACAATATTGTTCTTATATTGTATTGTTTTCTTTTTTAATAATATATTATGTTTAAACCGCTCACTTGAGTTTGATTTTACCTATGTCTATTGATGCGTGGTCCACAGACCACTAGAGATCCGCTAAGACGAGACAGCGGAAGCGCAGGTCACGACCTACCTTTTCTCAAAGCATTTTGTCTTATGTTTGTACCTTTATAGGTTCGGTCTGGACAGTGTGCTAGAAAGCCAAAATTCTCATATCCATTTTCCTATCACCACTAATTCACCAAATAGGCATATTAATAGGGACTTCTAAAAAAATCTATTTTCCTTTAATATAAAGTAACCGACCACAGATATAGATACCAATACCAACCAACACTGCAGTGGTAACATGGTAACATTTAGTTAGACAGTTTACCGCGTTAAGTGTACTACTAACGTGCGATCGACTGTAAAAGAACTACTGTTAGTGAACTACACGAAATAATCATTTTAGCTAAGCACATCTTTTAAAGAAATAATAATAATAATCTTTAGATAGATAGTAGAGATAGAACAGAGAACCTACCCTAATGGCAAAAAAGAACCGCAATGCAGTCGGTCCAACTATCATTCCCATACATTCGATGGGTAAATAGGTACATAGCTTACTAATAGTAAGCTAATAAAAAGCTTACTAAAAGCTAATACTATATTAGCTTAGTACATAAGTACTTATATGGGAAATGTCCTTAACATATCTAATAAGTTATTGGTACAGAACATGGAATTTCTATGATTATTATATAGGTGCCAACCATGAATTAATTAATTCGTTCATGGTACCAACCGCACATCGTTTAGTAGATAGGTCCAGAACATAGTAGGTATATGGGTACAGCATATTGCTCAGTACAAATACATCGGAGCGGGGCCTAATCCACTTTTAATGTCGTGGCGGCGACGCATCTGCACGACCTCTGATGTTGGTAAGTCATAATTCTCTGGACTGTTGGCCTCAATGTTCACTTGGGTAACATCAGCGAGTCGAATGCACGATGTCATACAAAATAAAGCATAGTTAAGTGCTTGCTAGTCATGTTTCTATTGTTGATTTCAGAACTACTTAATAGGTAACGTATGAATGGTATAAAAATTTACCTTATCACATTTTCTAATGTTTTCGTATGCGTTGTGTCTGTGCACCCGAATCACGTAATGCAATACCTCTTATAATCTATCGAATTATCTATTATTAATTTACCACCAGCATGGAAACAGCTTATTACAAACAGGATTTTAAAATGGCGTCTGCAGATAACGAGTCATTGAAAAATTATGACAATTATTGAAAATAACTGTAACTAAGGGACGAATTCAATAAATTAAAGAGCGAGGTGATTGCGAGTCGACCCTCGACACAATCAGTTCTTATAAAATCTTTCGGTATTGTAAAACCGGTAAAATTTGGAGCGAAGGTATAAATTACGGGTTTTCAATTCAACTGTAACACCCGTGGGTCGCTGATTATCAAATTTACTCTGAAAAAAAATTGAATCCTACGTAATGGTTAAGTTTTTCTATAAACCAGTGAATTAGGAATGCAGAAACTTCCCTAGATTAATAAAAATATACATATTATTCAGTAGGTACGATAGGTACTGATATCACACATGACGATAGAAATACAATGATTCAAATAAGTAAGTAATTGACATTAATTTCATTCACAATATCTTGACTTGTAAGTAGGTAATTCTGAGAATAGGCTTTATATCAAAATTTCAATGAATAAACGGCGATATTCGAATAGCATGATAATAAAGTCTATTACCTAGGTAGGTACCTACCTACGTAGCTAACTGATAAAAGCCATTTAAACTAATAAGTATAAGTTAAGCACCAGTATTGACTATAAATTGTTCTAACTTTAATATAAACTTCAGGTTTCAAAATCATAATAACTAAACAGTCGAAAAATAAAATAATTCTTAAAGAGCAAATCAAATAAACATAAGTTATATTGTTATGTGATGCAGCTTGAATACGACATTGGTAGTCAATTCATTGAATATCGCGTTATCTGTGTCCCCACAGCCTGGATCTGGGGTCCGCTGGACGTGGGGGAGGGGGGTCGCGAGAAATTGAATGAAAACATTGAATATTTATTCTGAGACGTTGCCAGTGCACCGCTGCGGGCACTCGGCATATACCAAGCGGAGAAGATGCGACTCTCCTTTGACATCTACTTTATTGTGCATAAAACATATCTTTGCAGAAAGGGTTCCGTAGTATTAGATGAAATAGGTTCCTCATAGTGCCATTATATTATACCAACATAAAGTAATTCATGTTCGTAAAAATTGTTCTGCAGTTTACAGACGTAACTATAGATGAAGAATAAACTTTACCTATTAATACCTAGGTATAAACAAGTTATTTAGTAAAAAAACAAAAAAACCGGAGTTATAAAAAACAATTATTTATCTTAGCATCTCATTCCAAATTACATTAAAACATACAAGTCGCATATTACTTTGTGAACCATTTTATACCCCTGATTACTTAATAGGTTTGGTTAAAAAAAATAAAATTCGACTTACAGTTTATCTATGTCTAATGGCACACTTAATGAATCTAACGATACCTTAACTTTCAAAATCCAGCCACCTGTTTTGAAGATTTTTCGAAGAAATTTACAAACGTACAAGATACGCGCGAAAACATAATCCTTCTTTGGCGTCGGGTAACAAAGCATAGTAAAAGAGCTTTACTCTTAGCAAGTTCATATTGTACTTTTCCTCTTTTGTGTTCATAGTCGTAATTAGTGTATTGAGGAATACATTTTACGTACGTAGACTTATGAAAGACGAGTGGTCAGTTTTGTCGTGTCTGCGCGGCACTCTGTGTCCGTTCCGGGATGATCTTGTGGCTCTCTTTTTAATATTTGATCTGCATATTTATAAATCGTCCGCGGACTGTTTGCGGCACCCCTCGAGCGTGTTTGCAGATTTATAGTTTATTTCATTTCGTGTGAAGGCCCCATCGTCTGATATCAACCCTCACCCATTGTTTGCCGTACATTTTCCAGGAAACGTATGGAGTGGAATATTTTATATCAATGCTCCGTACTCGTATTTGTCCGCAATCTGCAAACATATTTCAGATGAATTTAGAATTTATGAAGCAATAACGCTATATGCAAGTGGACACCGCACTCGGGTAATGTGCTGCGAGTAAAGGTGCGTCTATATTACACGTGTACGAACTACATGAGGTCAACATTATTGTGTGGCTCGACCGCATGTGTGTATATAGCGCAGGATGTTCTGCAGTTGCATTGCCTTGTTTGCTGCGTCCGAGCGCGTGAACTTCACCTGACGTTCCAGCAATTTCCTGTCAGTTTATAATATCATCTGCAGAGTAGATATGGTTCACCACTTTAGTAATTTTGGACCTTCGAATTTTACGTAAAGTTTGTGCATCTGTGTTTGTTATATAATAAAAAATAATAAATAACTTAGGTACAGATAACTAGTTAAGACTAGCTGCATAGTCAAAAAGACTGTTCTCCAGACTAAACAAGTTTGTCCCAGTTAGTCATTTTAACTGCTCACGTTGTGTGTGAACTCACCTTAACGTGAAATGCTACTTCTAAGATGGTCACCGACTACCGCGAATAAACTATTAGTAGATATACAAATATCAAATATGGAGTACATCGCATTTTATTCTATTTTTATTGACTTTAATTTATTTTGTATTGAAGCAGTATACTGTAGGTAACCAAAGTAACAATAATGGTAGTTGTCAGCGAAGAAAAATACTTTTCAAATAACCTAGATAGACACAATTGATTAATGTTATTCCCCCAAATCATAAAATTTGCGTTGAGTCGGACATATAGGTACACAATGCTACACCCAAGGTGGTTCTAATGGTAAAGAAAACGAGACTATTGGAACTTATTTCAGCTCAGACATTGCCTGAGTATTTCTAGAGTAATTCAATAACACATTTAGTTCCAACGTGGTAGGCACCTTGTCTAAAATAGAGCAGTTATTAGCACTGCACAACTGTACGTCTGAACTGTACGTGAGTTTAGAAAATATGGAAACCTTGGTCTAAATGAATAGTTACGTGAACGTACATTCACACCGTTTTACGTCTATCTGCATGGTAAGGCTGCGCTCGCTAACGACTCATTAAAGTTGTGAGAGTCAGTGAGAGCCCCCAGCCGTCAAAGGAGGCGAGACACGCGCCCGCGCTACCGAACCCACACTACAATGTACTAAGTACATACCTACCCCGTATGGCTTGCATGCATGTGGCAACACACTAACGATCACAGAGACACGATGGAGGCGACTAGAATACCTAACTACAGGCCTATCGCACTTTAATATCTCTGGCTATCACTAGCAAATAACTAGTGAAAGTTTGTCTTAGCAAAAAGTTTGATTACATCGTTGTTAAACATAGCGGTAATGGCCGCAGTCACTGCTACCAACAAGATTGTTCGTGCATCGTTTCATCTTTATGATGTTATCTTGCCGGCTGTTGTGCCAAATCTTATTTATGTAAGGTAAGGTACAACTTTCAGATTTCGCGAATTAATTTTAAGCAATCAACTACCTCCCTAAATTCTCCTGTATGCATAAACCAGATTTTGAGAACTCATAATGCGCCAACAAAAAACGCCATAAAATATTTCATTGATCGGCAACGCTGTATATTTTCAAGGGGTCTACAGTATGTCAAAATAAGGCAATAACTTAACGTCAAAAATCAAAAGTATATTTGTATTTACATATTAATTTTACTAACATCTTCATCAGTCGATGTTGCACCTCATGGCGCTCTCGCAGGGCACGTACCCTTGCAGTCCGTACTCGCACAGCAGGCCCAGCAGGAACTGGCCGCGGTGGCTGGCGGGCATGTCGGACACCCGCAGCCGGCGCTCGATGTGCATCACCTGCGACCGGCTCGCCGTGGTGGCTGGCCAGCGCACCGGCAGCAGCCTCGTCTCGTGAGGGGTCGGGTCCCTGGAATACGAGACCAGTTGTGAGATAATAATGTGATTCAGTTTATTTACCTGGATATAAAAGATAAACCCATATGTATAAGTAGGTTGTACTGATGCTCTCTGGGGTACCTACCTATACATGTTTAAAGAATGAATTTAGCATATCTTATCATGAGCTGACATATCTAGAATCATCTTTCTCCAAGTAAGTATATAGTAGCTAAGTTGTTCCACTGTCGATCATCATACTGTCGTATATATGTGAAAGTCAAGATCTGTATATAACTAAATGTCCTTATTATAATAATATGGAGATTTTAAATCAGTTCTAATGTAAACTACCCAGTTTCGTAACCCACATGTGTAAACATAAGTAGAGTTAGATTCCTACTGGAATATTTCCTCGCATTGCTTAATCTGTAAAGTAAACGTCATGTAACTGCGTATATTTACGTTTTATTATGTTATACGTTGTCGCCATCATCCGAGGCTGAGAGATGGAAGGAAAACACCGAGAGTGCCTCTGTTATCTTAAGGGCTACTATAGACTAGCTGCTTTACTAAAACTGACATGTCTTAGTGACATAATATAATGTATTATATAGGTATAATAGTGTACATACTTGTGTTACTACAAAAAGGAAAAAGTGTTATATTGTTACCTACTTAAATTTGCTTTGAAACTTATGAAAATGTTTAGAGATAATAAATAAAGGTTTACACAAAAAAAGCAAACAAAACGACTGATGCGATTTCGATGAAATTTATATGTATATTATATTCTTATTATACCTAATACATTTCGATTACAAAATTAACTTTTTAATTCAATTTATAACTGCTGGAGATATCGCGTAACAAACGTAAAGAAATATATCGTCAAAATAAGAACCACCTCCTTGTTGTCGGTTAACAAAATCTATTTATGGTTACGTTAATTACCCATTCTGTAGCTGGCTAATTATGGTTAATTTTGCTTTGGTTACATAACGACTGTTAAACTTTTATTATTAAGTAGTAATTTAACAAAGTCTTCGTAAGTTCTCGTAAACGACCATACGTTGTATGTTATGAAGACTCCAGGTGTTAACGACGTAACATAAAACCATGTGAATATTTATTGAACATGAAAAATAGGAAAGTACGAAACACATCCATTATATTCCCATAAATGTTTAATATTTACCATCGTTACTGAAGGTTGAATAATGTGCATTCGATGGTGTAATATCCCTATGAACTCAATGCGAAGAATTTTTTATGTCTGCACTTAAAAATATAATGGAAACATGGTTCCTTGCCTCCATTATAATATCTTTAGACGTAAAACCATGTAAATATATAACATTATGTTTCTCCGTATATATAAACGATGTTTTGTACGAGAAAGAAGTATAAATATGTAATTAGTTCGTTTATTTACCTACACTGTATTAATAAATGTATTTGATAAATTACTAACAGATTCTCAAATAAAAATTGTGGAAATGGCGATTTGGCTGACTCTAAGTGTGGTGCACATGCGATGAGTCAAGGTAGGCGAGGTTTTTGAAGGTGTTACAAAATATTACTCATCGCAGAATTAAAAGTTATTTATGTAATACCTTACCCGAACTTCATAAAGTTGGTCAGCATTGTGGTGTATCTCTCAATTACCAGCTTGTCTGGGTCACTCAGTCTCAGAGTGAATCCGCCTGGCTTAAATGCGTAGAAAATGTCGTCCGAATGTGACACTCCTTTCATTCCAATGCCTCGATTAAACACAGCCTTAGCGAAATTCCGTCCACCTTCATATGAGAACATGTAGTTGTACACGGGCTTGTCTGAATACTTAGCCATCAATTTGGAGAACGCGTCTACCGATGCGTACGCTATCCAATCCGAATAAAAGTCAACGGCTCCTTTGATCGTAGCTTTACCACTGATCCTTTGTTTTCCAAAGTAATGCGATCGAATTTTCTCGGCTATTCTTGTTTTATCTTTCTTAGAACACCACGAAAATACCGACGGCAGTCTATCTACGAAATTATTGTCTAAATATTCTAACGTTCTTTGGTTATTGAGCCCGTAGAAGAGGAATCCTTCCAAGTCCGTGAAGCCGACGATCATCGGGACTTTATTGAATTCTCCTGAAGTGATAATATTATATGGCGTGTCATGAAAGAATGGCTCCGTAAAATTCATGTCAGTGCACGGCGAGTACTTAAAATACTTGGGATCTATAGAAGTGCCGAGGGTTGCGGTTAGGATACTGCTTACTGACGTATTCATAAAAGTATTGTAGACATCGATATCATTTTTCACTTTTGCTAGTTTCGCAGCGTCCTCGAAAGCGGGAGTCAGAGGATCGCAATTGAAGGCCCAGGGCGACAGAAACACCCCGCTCATGAAGATCGCCTTGTGAAACAGCCCTGTGCTCTGTTTAGATAGGAGATGCATCCCCGCTGCCGTGCTGCCGGCGCTGTGACCGGACACAGTCACGTTGTCTGGGTCTCCACCGAACGCCGCTATATTTCTTTTTATCCATTTTAAAGCTGCTAGTTGGTCTTTTAGTCCCAGGTTGGCAACGTTGTTTAGGCATAAGAATCCTAACGCACCTACTCTATAATTGACTGTGACGACTATTACGTTCTTTTTGACTAGAAATTCAGGGTCGTAGTGCCATTTGCTACCATAATAGTACGCTCCGCCGTGGAAGAATACTAGGACAGGCAGCTTCTGGCCTCTTCTGGCTTCGCCTGGGGTGTATACGTCAAGAACATGACAATTTTCTGACCCCAATTTGAATATGGCAAACGCTTGTGCACAGGAATCGAATCGCGATACCGCGTGAAATGTGCCCATCCATTTTCTAGGTGATTTGGGTGGCTGAAAGAGAGTTTAATTTATTAAAGAATGTTATATATATTAATTAGCAGATATGAAGTAAATTTAAGCTGCGGACCTAGTTTTCCTATCAAATAAGGTAGAACTAGCTTCAATAAGGCTGAGACATGAGTGCGAACCTGTAAAAAATCGCCCAGTTTATTAACTTTTGCTCGCTGCGTCCATTGTGTATTATTCTCATCTACACTACACTTTAGATAACTAATGACAAAATAATAAGTATAAAAAAGCTCCTTTTTGTATTGATAAAAGTAAATTATATACATTATGTAAGGCACTTCACGTTGTCGCAGTGAAATGTAATGATTTATGATGTAATGTAGTTTTTGACTGTCTCGAATGGACTCGTCGTATAGCGATACGATACGCTACGGCTATAGTGAAATGGGAAAGTCAAACATACTAGTAAATAACTTTTGCACATATTTCCACCAAGCCTAATGCTTTTAAAGTTAACGTAAACGTTACACATAGCAATAAACTATTTAAAAATATTCTATCGCCACTAACTATTTATAATTTGTATTTGTATTTCCGACGTTTCGAAAGATCATGATCTCGGGTACACTAAAGTGATGGTTGTCTAGACTGTTGTAAAGATAACTGCTAAAGGCGTTAGTAAGTGGGAGCTTAAGTTATTTTTCCCTACCGCTAAGAGCCTAACTTGACCTAGAGTTATCTGCTCTCATTTCATTCTAAACCAATGTGCTTGAGTGTTTTATAATTCTCTTAATACGTGCACCCGATTCATACACTATGCATATTACACTCGCAGTTTTATTATAATTAGTACTTACTTGGAATCTCTCGCTGTCGGCGTACGGGATCCCGTAATACCGGTTCTGCCCGGAGAAGCCTCGCAGCCCCCTTAACTTACCCTGGCTTACCTCCACGACCGGCGTGTACACGAACAGGCCCCACACACACGTGACACACGACACCAACACAAGCAACTTCGTGCTGCCCTTCATGTTTACTAGCGAAAAACCTCAAACATAATTTGTTATCATAATTTGGTGATCAACGAGTAGGGCATAACATTATATCCACCTTAGCAGCTTTTTTTAAGAATTAAAAAAGTTAAGATTGTCAATGTCAAACAATTTTTTTAGGTCAATGTACATTAGTCCTTCGTATACTATAACTTTATTCCAGTTCAAATGTTGCAATGTTGTACATTGGCTTGAAGATCTGATTGCTTATGCACAACCCAAGGAATCACATATTTGTTTGATTTTAAAACGATGTTTTATTGAATACCTTTTGACTGCGAACTAGCATAAGCTAAATTAAATTTGAGTCACTGGCAAGTCACTACACCACTTGTCCAAGTCCATGGTGGCAGCAGATTGGTATCTTCCGTTCGCTTTCCAAGTTCACAGATCAAGTTCATCTGCAGTTAAACCTGAGATGCTGTGTGTGTCGCGGTCTGGTGTGCACTGATAGCGAAAGTCCGCGATCTCCGTGGTGTGCCAACAGCCGATGCTCTTGCGCAAGGCGCCGTAATGTTTGCGAACTGTTCGCAAACTGTTATAGGCTCTGCTGATGGTTGGGTGGCAAGTGTGGCTATTTTATTTTTCTGTAGTTTCGCAAGCACTTCACTAGCTTCTCTGAATATTGTCATAGCTGTGGTAAGAACTTCTCGAAAATTTGATTACGGTAATCGTATGGGGTCATACGTGTTTTCCAAAGAGTGTCCATTATTGCGGACAACGTCTGTTTTGTTTAATAATGATTAAGCTTTAGTCGTAGCGCATCATTGTGTTCTAATAGTAGCTGAAGTTTGCGGAACTGGTGTAAATGTAAGTTTCCGAAAGTTTTCAATTGTAAATAAAACTATTTATCGATTGAAAGAGAATAGACAAGCAATAGTAATTAAATAATTAGGTATGACCACTAAAACGATTTTGAAACATACTAATTATTATATTATTGTATACTAATTAACTATAGGTAATTGTATGAGTTTTTGAAGTTATACTTCTTTAGGCGCGTTATGAAAAAATGATGAGGGTGAAATTTTAAGATGCGCGCGCATCTTCACAAAATTAACAGTATGAAGCTGTCTGCTTAACCGCTCATTAAGTCTCGAAATAAGATGCGCGCGCATCTGTGACACATCTTGACATATGACATTTTTAACATTATATAGTTTGGAAAAACTAAAATGTTGACTACCTAGCTAACTTCATGTAGGTTTTCCGTGACGGTGTGCGCGCGCATCGTTTTCGAGAATTAATGAGCGGTTTCTAGTTTATACATTCACAACACGTGTTTTAGTTTCATACAAGTGCGAATTATTTCTATTATATATATTATAATTATATACCTATACTTATAATAAATCTGTAGAAGTGAAAATTCTGTACATTGAAAATATTAAAAAAATAAATTGCAGGGGGTGTTACTAGAACGAGACCGAACCCAATAATGTGATTAAAAAATTTTTTGTCTGTCTGTCTGTTTGTCTGTTTGTTCAGGCATCACGCAAAAACTACCGGTTCGATTACCATGAAACTTGGTATACTTATTCTTTAATATTCTGGGCACCACACTGGGTACTTTTTATCCCGGAAAAGTATATACAATATAAAACAAACTTCATTTTGCGGTTCGATCTCTAGACCCGATTACTGTACCAACCGCAAATAATAAGTTTGTCGTAGGTCACGTCGCCCGGCCGCAATGTAGTGCCGAATTAAAGTCCGGTGAAGCAGTCAAAGCCTGCGCTCAGGCTAACTGCGTAAAGCTCTACCAAAAAAAAATAAAAAAAAGTAGTGCCGTAGGTTGAATTTTACTTGCACCGTTCGCAGCACACGCGTGGCGCGCGGCGGCCATGGATCGCTACCGTATATAAAGCGCAGGCCACACCGCCAGCTAGCGGGCGGGCGGGCTAGGCGGGTGGGCGAAGCGAACGAAGGAAACTATACAAACTACGCGAAATATTGGCGAGCTAAACTATGGGGTTCACACCGAAAACTACGGACAGACGGGCGGAGCGGGCGAAGCGGGGGGCGCGGATGGGAGAGCGAGAGGTTAGCGTTCTATCTGTCGATTCTATTCGATGTTCTATTCGTCGATATATGGCATATTCATCGTTCACAAACGTAAACACTACACTGCTATTCGAAAGACGAGCGTCGACTAGTCTACTCGAAACGGGGAGGACGGATGAACGAACCGGGCGAGCGTCGAGCGGGCTGGCGGGCGAGCTAAGCTAGCGAAGCGCGGGCGCGCCAACGAGGTGAACGAGTAGCTTCGCTGGAATCGTCGGATATTTCGTTAGCTTAGCTCGTTAGGTTAGTCGGTAGCTCGCGGTGTGAACCGAAGTATGTAAAGAGGTGAAACGATGTTCGCCCGCCTAGCCCGCCCGCCCGCTAGCTGGCGGTGTGGCCTGCGCTTAAGAACGGCCTCTGAGCGCGCGTGCATTAAAAGTCCGGTGAAGCAGTCAAAGCCTGCGCTCAGGCTAACTGCAGTAGAAGTTTTCAAAAAAAAAAAAAACACCTTCATCATAAAAGTCCGGTGAAGCAGTCAAAGCCTGCGCTCAGGCTAACTGCAGTAGACCGCTTCCAAAAACGCGCGTGCATCATACATTTTTTGAACTTTGATTTGAACGGACGTGTCGAGTGGCGAGCGTTCGGTCTTATTAGCATTCTATAAATTGTATGTTTTAAATACTTGCAACTCTAAACCGTGCTTTTCAGCGCGACCTTTTTATTCCTTTTATTTTTTATTAAGTACAGTTTAAGTTAGAGTTATTTAGGTTTATTTTTATAAGTCGTAGGCATAGATTTTAATTTTAAAGTATAGGTAGTATATTTGATAGTGTACGTTATTTTATGTGTGACTGTAGGTTATTTGATAATACTGTTAGGTAAGATTAGTCATTATAGATATAAGTTTTTAGGGATTTTGCTTATTTATTGAGTTTAGATTTGTTATCGGTAGGTATTTTATTTTCTGTTATTGAGTTTTTTTTAACTAGGTAGGTACTTAGGTTTTTTAAAAAGGCGTAGACCGTATAGATTTTAAGTATAGGTAGTAGTAGTGTGTAACGTGGGTTATTTTTAGTACTCTTAGGTAGTAGGACTCTGAGAGACATCAGGCTCATTGACCAACCCATGGGTGGTATTACAGTGGTTTTTTGTGGTGATTTTAGGCAAATTTTGCCAGTTATACCACGGGGAACACGAGCTGACGAAATCAGAGCTTGCCTAAAAAGGTCAAGTTTATGGCCTCATATTGTATGCATGCATTTAACAACAAATATGCTTGTGAGACTTGGAGATGACCCACATGCACAGCATTTTACTGATTTATTATTAAAAATAGGCGACGGAACTTATCCAAATGATAAAGGAAAGGTGCCTTTAAATGATAGGTTATGTTGTACGGTTTCGTCCGTGCAGGAGCTAATATTTTCAGTGTACGGCGACATAAGTAATATAACACATCAGCACAATAATATAAGGTCTATTATAACTCCTCGAAATGATCAAGCATGTGCAATAAATAATGAAATACTGTTGCTTATTCAAGGAGAAAGTCGAGAGTATATCTCTATCAACAGAATGATCGATCAAGAAGAATCCACTAATAATCCAATAGAATTTTTGAATTCATTAAATGTTCCTGGACTTCCCTCACATACAATTAAGTTAAAAATCGGTGTTCCTATAATTCTTCTTCGTAATTTAAGTCCTCCTAAACTGTGCAATGGTACTCGATTAAAAGTCGTAAATCTACAACCTAACATAATTGAGGCAGAAATTTTAACCGGTTGTGGTGCCGGGGAAAGTGTTTTGATTCCTAGAATTCCTTTAATTCCGAACAATTTTCCATTCCAGTTTAAGAGAGTACAGTTTCCAATATGTTTATGTTACGCCATGACAATAAATAAGGCACAGGGTCAGACTCTAGGCGTTGCTGGCGTCGATCTTAGCGTGAGTTGTTTTTCACATGGTCAGCTTTACGTCGCTCTGTCCCGTGTGAGCAGTCCAAGAAACCTTTAGCGCAGGCCACACCGCCAGCTAGCGGGCGGGCGGGCTAGGCGGGTGGGCGAAGCGAACGAAGGAAACTATACAAACTACGCGAAATATTGGCGAGCTAAACTATGGGGTTCACACCGAAAACTACGGACAGACGAGCTACGGGCGGAGCGCGCGGAGTGGGCGAAGCGGGGGGCGCGGATGGGAGAGCGAGAGGTTAGCGTTCTATCTGTCGATTCTATTCGATACTCTATTCGATATTTATTATTCGATGTTCTATTCGTCGATATATGACATATTCATCGTTCACAAACGTAAACACTACACTGCTATTCGAAAGACGAGCGTCGACTAGTCTACTCGAAACGGGGAGGACGGACGAACGAACCGGGCGAGCGTCGAGCGGGCTGGCGGGCGAGCTAAGCTAGCGAAGCGCGGGCGCGCCAACGAGGTGAACGAGTAGCTTCGCTGAAATCGTCGGATATTTCGTTAGCTTAGCTCGTTAGGTTAGTCGGTAGCTCGCGGTGTGAACCGAAGTATGTAAAGAGGTGAAACGATGTTCGCCCGCCTAGCCCGCCCACCCGCTAGCTGGCGGTGTGGCCTGCGCTTTTATGTTCATATTCCGGACGGGCTCACTGACAATGTCGTGTATACTGAAGCTCTCAATTAATGTCGTACGGTGACTATCTGTCGTTACTGTTATCTTTGTGAGCATTCGTTGTAAT
The DNA here is from genome assembly GCA_932294365.1 of Diachrysia chrysitis. Taxonomy (NCBI): domain Eukaryota; kingdom Metazoa; phylum Arthropoda; class Insecta; order Lepidoptera; family Noctuidae; genus Diachrysia; species Diachrysia chrysitis. Next base: position 296,929 of record OW028657.1, read on the forward strand.
GAACGTCAGCTTCGCTATTGGATATCCTGCTAAAAAGGCACCAAAGTATTACTACTCTAAAATATAACCCAAACCAGTACCAGGAGAAGCGTAGACGCCCTTATATTGTCTGCCCAGTAGAAAGGCATAGAACCAAAATGGCTCAACGACACTACCGAGTTTTTGGAAATCGCATTTACAACAAAATAAATAAAGAATGTAACATATATAAATTAAATAAACATAAATGTAAACAAATAGTGAGTAAATGGATAATGGACCTTACATATGAGGAGTTAGAAAACTTTATTAAATAATAATATGCATTTGCTTTCATACACACAATCACACACACACACACACCCTCTTTCACACACACGCACACACCCCCTCTCATGCACAATCTCTTACACACACAAACACACCCCCTTGTACCCATACCCTCCACTCCCTTATAATACACTCGCGCGCGCGCACACACACATACTTGGAGAGGCAGAACCTAATGGACTTATTGTTAGTTAATGTTTTCTTTAAACCATTCTTCTTTTTATTGTAAACTAAACAATAAATTTATTATAAGCATGACACTATGTAACTCCATAAGTTAATCTATATTGTGTTCATAATGAGAGAGACCTGGCACCCATAACACAAGTTTGATCTTAACTTGGGTGCCAGAGATCTATACTATCAGTGACTTACAATTTATAAGGCTATTGTTACCTCTGTCTACTACATAGTAACTCTTAATGTAAATTGTTATGTGGAAATAAATAAAAAAAAAAAAAAAAAAAAAAAAAAAAAGTAGAAATCTACTGCAAAAAACTACAGAACGCGAGCGATGCCTCGAGCAAAGATATCATTTAACCTCTTTATCACCGATAATGAGACAATATTGGTTTTCTATTGTAATTAGCCACAAGAGAAGGCCCAGAAGTATTAATACCGGTATGCTCCATAGATAACGTTCTACACAAATAGCACTTTACACAAAAAACTCATCGATAAGTTTCGACATCCACGCGAACGAAGTCGCGGGCACAGCTAGTGTGCTAATAAATTATATTCAGTAGTGATTTAAATTGAATATTTTGATTGATATTACTAACTATTTGTGAATATTAGTGAAAAAAATTGTGCTTATATACTTTTTCAAGTGCTCCAATATAATTGAGGTTAACTATCCGTATGTATTATTTATTGATATAAATTAAAATACTTTTATTTAATATAATTAACACTAAATATTATTAATTAATTTTTTGATAAAAATGAAAAGTGATTATTAAATTAAGAAATCAATAAAAATATTTAATTTAATGATGCCAAAGAAGTATAACTTCTCACGCGCGTACATAAGTACACGCACCCATTTTTTTTTTAAACGACTCCCGCACTAAGGAATTTAATCCTTAAAGCTTGTGTCGCGGGGGCTTAAAGAACACCCAGACTTGGAACAAGCTTTTCTGGATCACACAAATGCTTGTCCCATGACCTATACCACTCGGCTATCCGTGCAGTCTCAACAACTTTATGTCTCAAGATAGGTAGCTGTATACCTAGCTGATTTTATAGGATGGCGTGAGCTAATGACTTATTACACGAATTTCCGTAGTTACGGCCGCAAATAAATGAATGATTCATGGCGATACCTTGCTCTAGTCTAAACTGTCCAGTAAACAAAACAATATAAATTAATGAATGACATTGATTAGCCTGTTTCGACACATTTAAACTTTTAGAAACCAATTTTAGATACTTAACGGGCTCAATAAAAAGATTCTTCGTCGTAATCCACAGTGAACAAGAGAATTCCCAAACTCAATTTGGATATTCATATAAAATTACGTCTACTGCTATTTATTTTAACGTTTAAATAATAAAAGACGCGTAAAACATATTTATTTGAGTTCCAAAACAATTTGGACGAAACTTTTTAGACTTAACACGAGACAGATTTCAGAGGAGTGCCTTCTTTACTCAAGTTGAAATGAAAATAGGTTTTTAACGAATGAAAAGTCGCGAACAATAATAGTAAGTGCATTAAATATGAATGGCCATATAATAAAGAGGGGACATTCCTCTTTGAATGCAGTAATGCCGTTTCATACAAGCCTTGTTTCAATGTCGCTATTTTTTTGGTTACAGTAGATATCTGTAATTAAAGCATGAAGACAATTACACACATTTTAAAATGACGCTGTTTAATAACGATTTACAAAACCAAAACACAGCCTATATATTTAAACGTAAGCAATTAATAAAACACGTACATAAGCTATCAGTTGAGTTTAATAAAGTTTTCAGAGATTCCTAAAACAGTTAGCTTCTTGGGAATTTAATTCCGAAGTTTACAATATCATCAATAGTAGCGGCGGCCGCAGCCGGTCGGCGCGCGGCACGGCGGCGGGGCGCGCTCCGGCCGGGCGGGCGGCGCAGCGGCGGCCTCTCAACTAAATTGTTGTTTAATCAATCAAAACAAATTCAGGCGCTCGCTAAATTGATTCCTTGCTTCAAACTAGAAAAATAAGGCGCGTTTCCCAGACGAAGTTGGGTCAGAGCACCCGCACCGCGCCGCGCCGCGCCGCTCCGTACCGCCGCGCTCCGGTCTGGAGGTCCAACAAGATAACTTTTGAATTAAAACGCCGAGGAAGTCCTTTCCTCGTCCAATTTGCATGTTTGCCCAGTTTATAACAATTAGCCGCCGCTTTCCGGGTATTTTTCTTTATTACCGGGATTAGCGCGGCCCGGTCGTCGGTACCGACTTGCACTTAATTATGCTTTATATATGAATGCTGTGCGATTGCTCCGTTTATTGCTTAGTTAAATAGCTCTTTTTGTGCTTAGCTGTGATAAGCTTTAAGTAGTTGGTGCGGGTCACTAATTTATGAGAGATTTTTGCTATCGTTGTTTGTCTCAGATAATAATAATACCTATTTCATCTGCATTAATACATTATTATGAATTGTGCTCGTTATTCTATGAACAGAATTTTCTATTCGTAATCATCTTATTTAGAATTCAATAATGTATGAGAGTTTATCGAGTTACTCATGTTTTACAAAGTACCTATACGAGTCCCAGTCTCCCAAGATACTTTACTTATGTGTCTTTTTTGTATTTACAAATACTTTTTACATATTATTTAAAATATATTTTCGTTTCTAAAACGTATCTTAGTTAGATATTTACATAGCAGATACATTTACGATACGCTTACAACTCAGTCTGATATCTATAGGCTCTACAAAATAACTATTTCTTAAAATATCTTGGTTTTAATAAGTTCTTATTTACCAAATATTTACCATAATTCAATTTTGTATCTGTATAATTTTGATGAGTTGATGCAAAAAACCACGACCAAGATTTCATCGTGTGTAAGTCATTGTACGGGCTCAAAATATTCACAGAGCAAAGTCAGAGGTAATGTGACCTATTTCTGTGAGCACTGGAAGTATCTCCACAGCCGCACGTTGCCAACTCTGCCCTTATAGGGGACATAAGTTGGGAACTTACCCAAACATAATCACCTAAGTTCATGCAAGTACTTGGAAATTTTTAATTTAAGTTGGAGAAGTGTGGTGCTGCAACAATTTGTATTATGAGGACCGGGAGGATGCTAACTGGTGTAAAGTTGATCAGCACAAGTTAAAGCAGTTGTGCCGAGAGCCGAGAGCCGAGAGCCGACTGCCGACAGCCGAGCGGTGTCAATTATGTACACATGTGTAGTCGTGAGGTGCGGCGCGTCCTTCTAATTGGTTTTCGTACTACCGACCATAATTTCACACAGACCTATAAGTAAAAGATATGTTTAAATACAATTTTATAGATTACTGTAATTTTTATGTGTTCCACGGAAAGGGACCCTTGTTTATAACTTTCAAGAAGCTCTTCCCTTAGGAGAATATAAAAAAATGCTTCACCATGATCCTTGTACTGTTAAGTCAGGATAACAACGGGTAAAGTCAAACATTGATACAGGAAAAGGGTGACTTACTGATACATAAAAGTACTGGTAAAAGGACAACAATTTGTTTAAATTATGCAAACGTAATGCCCCCGTTTGTGTTCCGTCATCATGTTACAATGAACCCCAGCTCACTCTGAATGAATCTTGGTACAGTCATGTTCTTGGTACACTTATGCAGACTGTACCAAATCTTGCCTGGCTGGTGCGACGCCATTTACCGCCAGGTTAACAACACACTGTAGCGGCCATACCCATTATGAAAAATACGAATAAATATTTTACGAAACATCAAAAAGAGCTGTGACTGACAGATAGACGCGAGGTAGATGCGAGAGTTATCGAAGTAGGGGCCCGTTTTGCATTCGGAATATCAAACCCTGAAATATTATTCACAATTCAATTCCTAAACCTTAATACGTTATTATAATAATATTATTGTCTACAAAGTATTGGTTACTTACGTTGGAGTTAGAACTAGCAGAATGAACATACATAAGTCAACACCGTAGATTTAATGTATTTCATAATCTCAATTCTTCAGGAAGTGCTTCAGTGCTAAACACTTTCTTAAATTGTTGATTACATATAAATGTAATAAAATAGAACCGACTTCATTGAAATATATGGGATCCCTCTAAGTATAGCCTATCGATGACAAAAATAATGTTTAAAATCGATCCTCAATTGCTGGAGATATCGAGTAACAAATTTGCAAAAAGAAACCGTCGATCTCAAGATCTGATATTGCTTTTAATATAGAAACTAATTAATGAGAATATCGTTTTAAATAATAAATATAGTGCTTTATGTATGAGCGATAGTTTACGCATATTATTCAGCAGGCATTGAACCCTGGGCGACCTCTCTAATGTCACGTGTGGCAGCCGACTGAACCACAACTAACTAAATTGCCTTCTCATATTCAACCGCAATAAACTTATTTGTGTGTACGGTGTACATCTCAGACGAAATCAAACACATAAATAACGTATTACACCAGACTAAATATCACTTGAAGGTTTCAGTTCAACGACCTCGAATACTCCCTTCAAGGTTCTTGAGAATATCTAAAACTTTTCCTAGAATACTCTAACTGTGAATTTTGAATAAGTTGTCTTAATTCAAATTTTGCTTTGATATTTCAGCTGTTTGTAGAGTACCTATAAGGTAAGGTATATGTACATACAACATTAATTATTAGGATTTCTGTAGTTCGGTGAAGTTCGCGATTACCTACACTAAATATTTGCGTGTCTTGAACATTTATCATAGAATAAAATCCTATTGTGCCAAAGTTGTTTTAGAATTGAGTCTATTTTTACGTCTATAGTTATTAAAGAAATAAATTAAAGTTTAATTAAAGCTATTTCTTTTAAAAACAACTATGCTAGAACTTTAGAATTCTCTTTTATCGCCGGTAAGTCATGTTTGAGAGAGAATCTTAATGCACAAACACTCAGAGGTAAGGCGCTGTGAGAAATGAAACTTAGATACCTATTTCAATGTATTACAATGTTGGAAACTATGTGTAAGGTGGTAGATTTAGGAATATACAGACGGGATTTTTTTCGTTGTATGTATAAGGTATTGAAATTAAAAGAAAATAGAGCGAACGAGCAGAATACTTCTTTTTTACGTATTAGGTACATCTAATATGTATATAAAAATCTCGTGTCACGGTGTTTGTAACCGAACTCTTCCAAAACGGCTTGACCGAATTTTAATATTATTTTTTTGTGGGAGGTTTTTATACCCCTAAGTGTTTCCAGAATTTTTCATTTTCTTTTTTGGACATATTCATATGGCATCACAACGTTTGTTGGGTCAGCTGGTTTAATCATAATTATATTTCTTTAAAGTTATTAATATATTGTGTCATTGAAATTTACTGCTTACACAATATAATTTTCATACTTAGTATATTATAAATACAAAAATGGTTTATTATGAATTAATCTTGTTAAATTTGACGTTAAATATTCTGAACACTGCTCTTTCTTTATATAAGAAATAAAGTAAATTAGTACAAGCCCGTATAATATTGATTACATTTTATTACATTATTAAACAAACAACTAAATAAAACATCCAAATATAGAATCAAATTAAGTTCTATTTTCATCAAATTCATTTAGTTTCGTCGTATTTGTGTCCAATTCGAGAATATATTACCTGTATTAAAACGAATGAGTTCCTTAGGGACTGTCGCTAGACATTTTGGTAAATGTTAATTTAATAGGTATCGGTTATTAACTACATATAAACTTTACGAAGCATTAAATAAATAGTTAAAATATTGATAATTACAATAAGGTTATCTAAGTACTTAAGTATAAAGTTTGGCTTTAATTTAAAAATTGCACAAAATAATTATGTTCATCCTCACTAAAAAAGGTTACATAAATAAACACTGCAGTTAAAAGCAAGAATATCTTTTAACAGAATAATAATTATTCATTTGAGTGCGAATTATTAAGTGCTTATTAATATTTATCATAAGAAACACTTGCAAATGACTCTGGCTTATGAAAATCAAGTATTTCGATTTGATCAATATTGGATTACTTTCTCTAACGAAGTCTACTGTAATTTAGACAAGATATAAATGAGTAAGTGTATATAAAGTGGATCAGCTCCTTGCTAGTGGCGTAACCCTCTCATCCACTCATCCGCTCATCTTCGTAATGCGTGTCTGCCGCTCGCACATTATGTGTTATGCTGCCTGTTTGCCGGCCCATGTAAATGTAGCAACCCTACTGCTGATCCCTGGCGATCATCACCTATGAACTTCTAGACAGAACATATATTTTATCCAATGTTTATTAAGTTTAATAAATTGACTAAATTAAAGTGTGGATTGTATTATCATAAAGGCTTAATGTCTGAAGGAACTTTTTGCCAGTGATGCAGAGATCAAATCTTTGATTTAACACACTTCACTGTTTTCTTAACACGGTTTTAACAAAAATATCTTACTATATGGTAAATAATATTATCTAACACTGGCTTTACAGTAGAAATACTACATTTTTTTAGAAACGTGTAATATGTCTTTACATATATTATAATCATTTAAAGACTGTAAAGATTACAAAAAAACATATCTGTAAAAAACACACGCCTATAACGGCGGTAATATCTTTTATAATTTGTCAAAAATGTACGCGCAGGCCTCTCTACCCCATCTTTGTTCTGCAAGCATGATTTAATGAAAAGCAAATAGCTCGGGATCCGATGCAGCGTAATAGGGCTGACCCTCAGATATTTGTATAGGGTCCGTGGTTCTAATTGAGCCAATGTCGGCAACACCGCAGACTCCGGTCTGACCTTAGATTGTTTGATCTTATAATGTATTGAAATATCACATAGCTTGTGCCAGGGGGGTAAGCGCAGGGATATCATAATGATTGAATCATTTTCAGTCAGTTTTTTTTTCGGGGTAGGAGCGCGTCTGTACGTAGGTAATTGTTATAATAACTAGGTATTTATATTAATAATAAGTATAATAACTAGGTTGTTTTATGTCTTTACGTGAAACTTAGGTCAGCCCATCTAGGTACCTATTATAACTTCACGCAAATAAAGGATTCTTATTCTTACCACCTAGGCCATCACGTCTAGTCTAGGTAGCACCAGGCGGTACTAATCTACTGTACCTACTCAATAAATAATATCAATAAAGTGTTACTTTGTAATACACCGAGGAAGGAGGTACGCCCCTCCTTTCAGAAACCACACAATTTAACTACAAAATACCCAACCAATTTCGGTTGTAGGTAATTGTAAATGGCGCTCCAAACATTTAAGTATCAGAAACACCATTAAAAGAAGTTCAGTACTAAAACCGGTTACTAAGTAAGCATTCTTCCAATAGTGAGTGCAATAAAATGCAACCGAACTGAGAAGACAAACTGACAAACAACAGACTTAAAATTTCGTGTTCAACAAAATCGTGATCGTCGCTTTGGGAGTGCTGCGGAGGATAGTACAGGTAAGTTGTTGTTGAGAACAATTTAAAATGAGCAATAAACATAAATCTGGATGTACTGCATAACTACCCGCGACTGCGTCACAGGTAATGGGGTAAGTTCGGTCGGCCTGCAGCGCCCGCGCCCGCTCCCGCTGGCTACCAATTAATTAATTCTTTGTAAGTTCTCGTAGTTGTATGCAAGGCCATTATTAGTTAATTACTTCTGCCGAGGCTTATAATAAATATTGCTATTCCATTTCATTTTAGAGTTTGTGCCGTGTGTTTTGCGGGAAGTATGAACTCAACGCTCTTAATATCATTCAGCACAATTGACATTTTATATTTGAGATTAGGTATAACTAAGCAAAATAAAATAAATGATCACTCACTTAAAAATACATTTTATTATTTTAATATCACGCTCAAAATCACAATAATAAGATGTATCACGGTAAACCAGTAATTTATCACATGTTCAGGATTCACCAACTTACGTTATTATTGCCTCGCCCCGCTAGCCGCTAGTCTACTTCTCTACATCATTTAGACTAGATTCATATCACCACACACTATAAATCAACTAACCGTAAAAACTATTGCCTTAATTATAATAAGGTACACACATATATATATACATATATTATATATCATTATGTTTACAGAATTGTCACTGTTTTGTTTTTAGAAAAAATATTTTACCAAATTTTATATACTTACTTTCTTTTTTCATTGTTCGGTACCCAAAGGGTGCCAACGGGACCCTATATTACTGATCCTCTGTCCGTCCGTTAGTCCGTCCGTCAGTCTGTCAGCGGGCTGTATCTCATAAGCCGTAATAGCTAGAGAGTTAAAATGTTCAAAGATTGTGTATTTCTATTGGAACACACAAAAACAAATAATAGGTCCTCATACAAGAAACTCGAATTTTTGTGTATTTTTTCTCGATTTTTAACGGCTTATATCAAGTATGATTGTACGGAATCCTTGTTCCAAAATAAGTACGAGTCCGACTCGCACTTCGCAGCTACTTAAAATAAACAAGCCTTTACTTTGAATTTTTTTTTCGTAAATTCTTTTTTAGAGCACCTTATACATATACACCTAGCCAATGCAAAGTGAAGAATAAAAGAGAGTAAAAATATCTTAACTACTAGTTCCATGTTACCCACTGTAGACTTAGAATTAAATAAAGTTCTATGCACCTACTCTGTGGCATCGAATTACTTAATCAAACACAAAATAAATATAAATGAACTATCTAGTAAATAGATTAGATGCCTATTTAATAAATATGACAAATTCGAATTCTTCAGATAGAAGGCATTGTATAGTTTCAATCAATGTTTTCGAAAAAGAAAAACAGGACAGAAATTAATATATTCGTTCGATTATATGTAGTTTGATTGACTCTTTTCTATCATTAGGTTCCCTTTCTACTACTGTCCGTCACACATAATCAGTCTAAAGTAATTTGGTTAAAAGTAAAATTTAAAATATAAGATTGTCTCCAGTCCACTCCAATCAAGTCCAATTGTAATCGTCATTACAATGAATCAAATCCTTTTTAGAAGAAGAACTACAAATACTTATAGCACTTAGGCTTTGCACGAGCCCGACTTATCTTTTTAACTCGGAGTTAAATGCTAAAACGAGGTTAAATTGACAGTTGGTCTTACAATATTGCCAATTTAACCTCGTGTTAGCAACTGACTTTGGGTTAGGTTTCTGTGCAAGTGTTACCAATGTTAATAAGTATGCCTAGTTCATATCAAACAGATCTACTCTTCGTGTCATGATTGGAATCTTCGTTTAAGATCAAGGAAGTATCCTTCAAATTTCTCATCCATCACTTCGAAGGTTTTAAGATATTACCATTTAAGCCATCTAAAAATCACTATCATCTCTCTGTTCTAGCTGCCAACATTGAAGTACTGTGTGAACTGCTTGGCCCCGTAGTGTTTCCTCCGGTACTTGTTGTAGGTGTCGTTCCAGAGGCGCACGGGGCCTTCCTCCCAGAGCGGGGCCGTCGAGAGCCGGGCGTCGATCACCAGGGCTGTGGGGTTGTGCCGGCGGGACGGACGCCAGCGGAGCGGTGTCAGTGCTGACGTATGGGGAGTTGGGTCTCTGGAAGGTAAGGAAAATGTGTTATTACACATACACCTCTAATCTATACCTTGTCCCTGACTTCTGACTAATAAACTGGGAAATATTTAACTACTTAAACACTCTTTGACTATGTAATAATGTTGTCTTCATGTGGCTGTGACATTTTTGACTTTCTTGAAATGTCAAGGCAAGTTATTTCCGCTAAAATAAGGAAGAGCCGGTGAAAAAAAGAATAGGTAACATTTTGATAGTTTGTAATGCACATAGTTTGTTTTAACGAGACGATTTTGCTATTCTTCTTTAACAGGGTCTTAAATCAAGTTTTAAGTGACAGTTGGATGAGTGGTCCAGATTGGAAAAGTGTGTACGGCTTATGCTTGCTAGACTATTGTCATCGTAGGTAGAAATTTAGCTTTAATATTAAAGCATGTTTGAGCATTTTAACTGCAATTACAACATAGTGGCCGCCGCCCCTATTGCACTGTAATGCACAGTTTTGCATACAAATTAAATATTTACTGAATGGTTTATTGTGACGAAAACGTGACGCGAATTGAGATGCTTGTAAATCAGACAGTTTTGCACAATCCGGGTTCATGCCGCCCACGCTATGTGCTCGTATTTATTACACGAGTCAATAACTATTATGCTAAATACTTTGTATGTTTATTGAATAAAGTATATTAGTTTCCTCATTCGTCTAGTTACTCGTAAATTGTATTGCTCTTTATTCTTTAAGCGGTCGCAAAAATGTCGGATGATGTCATCCGTAGATTCATAATGGCGACGTATTATACAGGCGTTAAAGAATTATGGTACCTACTCCTATATTATGATTGTAACCTTCTGCCTACCCTTTTTCCAAGCTATTTTGAATTCGGCTTATGATTTTAACCCTTATGGTCTAAATTATAAACTAATTAATCTCTTTCCTGAGAAACCATATGAATAAAAATATTGTTTGTATGTTTCTCCTCTATGCTTTCCTGAACCATTAATCCGATTATTATGAAACTTTGGTAGTCTTATAACGACAGTCTAACAAACTAAACACTTCATTACTTTACGTGGCATTGCAACGCATGTAATGTGCAGCTATTAGTTTATAATGCTACAGGTGGACGAGAAAATCAGCGGTGTTTTAAATATACTTTGGAACAATTTTAACATTACATAATTTAATATTCTTGGCTTAATATTGGTCTTGCCAAAATTATATTACATTTTACTTACCTATTACTGAAGCCATATATTAACAGAAAACATCAATACATCCATTTTCAATATTGTTTAAGATAATTCGCGTTAAAATCGCAGCGTGGAGTTGCAGCATCGTAATAATAATACAAATGTTTATCATTCTGTTTTAAGGTTAATGGATACAACCATTACTAAACTATTATCAAATTATGATTTCGAGGTTATCTAATAAACTAATATGAAATAACGGTTAAGTAAATAATAGTAAAGCTGAAGTTGTATTTGTGATAATTGTGTGATAGTTGTAGTTTTGTGTGTAATATCGAGAAATGAAAACAGTGATTTATTGGATCGTGGGAAAATATAAGCATACTTACGTGTATTTGGCGAAATTGGTCCACATGGTGACCATTCGGTTTATCATGTTGGCCTCCACCGAGTGCAGCAGTGGGAACCCGTGCGGTTTGAACAGGTAGAACAGCTCATCCGCATGAGAAGCCCCCTTCAGCACGAAGTGGAAGCCCGACACTATCTTCGGCATGTTCCTCAAGCCGTCGTACCTGAACAAATAGTAATATATCGGCTGATCCGTTGTCTGCTTGTACAACTCCGCCTCCAACACCAGAGGAAACTTGAAATGCACGTCAGAGTATAAGTCCACCAAGTCTGGTATCAATTCCTCTTCATAGGACGAGAAGTAATGTCGTCGTATCGTGTCCATGGTACAGTTCTTCTCCAATTCACTCGGGAATTCTAGATCTTTTTGCATTGATCTCACTGGATCCATGGCCGCTGAATTATTCTTTACACTGGTGCCGTAGTCAGCGGCAACGAAGTAAATGCCCTCTTTGTCAGTGTAGCCAATAATCATCGGCACTTTAGTGTAATTTCCTGACTTAATGATGTCGGCAGGGTACTCTGTGATCACAGGCTCGACTCCCTCTATTGGCTTTTCAACACATGGCACAAATATGTCCTTCGCAGCAACACAGAACTTTTCTTCGTTCATGTTCATGGCTGCGAGCAGTTCGTTGGTTGTTTTATTTGATAGAATGTTATAGATTTCTTGAGGATTGATAGTATTGTATCCTAATTTTTTGACGAGAGCGCTAGCTGATCCTATTGGGTCATGTTGAAGTGCCCAGGGGGCCAAAGATGATCCACTCTGTAAAATAGCTTTGTGGAACAGTCCCTTAGCTGCAGAGGATAGCATCATGAACGAGGTAGACACGGCCCCAGCGCTCTCCCCAAACAACGTAACATCATTAGGATTTCCCCCAAACGCTTCAATGTTTTCCTGAATCCATTTCAAAGCGGCTATTTGGTCTTTAAGCCCTGCGTTGCCGGGTGCTTCTTTTATACCTAAGCACAGAAAACCTTCGACGCCAAGTCGGTAGTTGATACCGACGAATACAACGTTCTGTTCGGCTATAAAGTCACCACCGTAAAGGAACGGTGACCCCGTACCGCTGAAGAAGCACCCGCCGTGTATGTACACCATTACAGGTAGAGGTTTGGTGCTACGTGTTGGAGTGTAGATATTTAGCTTTAGACAGTTAGGTTCTCCTATAGTGATGCCCCCGGAGTTCTGAGGGCACCAAGTATTTTCCTCGACCGCCTCAAAAATCCCGGCCCAGGGCGGCGGCGGTAGCGGCGCCTGAAAATGTGGAAAAGGAATGTTAATTTTATCGTCGCAAAGTTTCGGGCCATTGAAAATTATGTTGATAAAGTTTTGAAGGTTTTTGATAAGTTTGGAGTTTGAGGAACAAGACATTGATTTAGTACTTTTTCAATTTGCTTTGTAGGCACTGGAAAATGTACTTTTAAATTATTTATGAGTACGCCAGAATTTGAAAATACCAAGATAAATAAATTGTACGGATGTGCAAGGGATTTTTGTTACTTTGATAGACTGATATAGGTAATATGCTAACTAGTAATGTTTAAAATTTCTAACGTTTATAACGAACTAGATACACAATCTGTTTGTAGTATGTACTTAAAATAATCTGTAGAGTGCATTATAAGAAATATAAGACTTGAAATGCATTACCCTTTAATTTATTTTTAATTAATGTCTTAATAATAAGATGGTGAATCAAGAACTTCCGTTGGCTTTGATTGGCGCTTCAAGTAGATATTTGTGTGGTAACCGCCTAGGTTAGCATATTGAGAATATGTAAATACAATAAATGTGCAAAACTATTTTTTTTGCATAATATTGGATTTTAAAAAATAAAAATTAATTATTGAAATGATATTCTTATTTATAATGTTTCCTATTGGCCTTCGCAAAATTTATTTGAAGAACTGTAATTTAAAGAAAGCCTTGTACAAATTCGCATATTGATCTTGTGCCGAAATTTCGTTCTTGAGATCTAACCCTTTACTAAACCTAGATGTATTATTATGTATTCTGTGCCTAAAGCCACACACCAGTCTGGTATGTCATGAGTTCGATCAAACTAGATGTCTAGTGTCAAACATGCAATAACTAAAACCCATTTTCTGATTCACCTTGACCGACTGGTTCACCCTGACGGTGATGTCATAATTATACCTCTCTGAGATTCTAACATGTGCAGTTATTATGGCCAGTAATCACTAAGTTAGGTAGCTACCAATTATAGTTCTCACGGCTAATTTTTTGGGGTAATGGTGAACGTGTAGGTATGTCAAATGCATTTTACGCAATCTCATTTTTTTCTTTCACAAATTCTGTATTTTACAAAGGGGTAAGCCAAGGTGTTCTATTTTACGATGGGATCTGTCAGTGAATGTGCAATTTACATTCAATTACCAGACCGGCTTTTTCATATTATTTGTCTAGATTTAGTAATTTAGGTTCTTTTAAATTTTTAGACTTATTTCGAAGGAATCGCGGTGAAAATATTTAAAAACTATGTTTAATTAAATACTAATTTTGTCTACTTTAATACAAAAGCTAGACTAGACTAGATCTTCTATTTCTTGATCTTTTACTCCATTCGTAAAGTTTTCCTTGAAAGACCTTCGCGACTTTATATATAAGGTTTATTGACCAGCTAGCTACATAAAGTTTAAAAAAAAAATAGGCCAGGTTAATAAACCAAGCTAGAATATTATTATTCATAAAGTTGTACTTGAAATTGCAAGTAAACACCGGTGATGTAGCAAACTATTTGTTAGCGAGATGTTTAACTATGTCGAGGCACTGCCAACTCCAAACTTTGACATAAGTACTTCTCAGTAAGCGGATTATAAGAGTATTACAACCGTAGAGAACCGACGCTATTTAACATTTTCTTTTATAATAATGTTTAATATGGTTTCAATAACACCTTTTACAGACAGTCAGTAAGTTTACAGTTGTAAAGGAACTCTAAGATAGACCTACTTGTCCATGTTTACTTAGCACAATTATGTAAAGGTCGTGAAGGCTTGGTTTAACTGATGTATTGTACATCGATAGGTACCTACTGGCAGTACACTGAAATAAATTGATAATGTTTCAGGTATTATTGATTTTATAACCATAGAAATAGCGATGTAATAGTATGAAAATTAAGAATTAAAAACAAAATGTCTATGAATTGTAGGTCGTGAACCTTTAGGAGGATTTTAATTTTATGGAATATAATTATGTAAATCTTATTCTGTTATTGCGGAAGTAAAACCACTCAAAAAAGTTGTACAACGTCAAGTGTCAAGGCCACGATGTTTCCGCCACGTTCAACAAACCTGCATAATATTATGAATATTTTTATACGGAAAAATATTTTCATTGTCGATATTTTGTAAACTCTATCAATAAATTCTTTCTACATTATTTTTACAAAGGTGGGATCAAAAGGAATGTGGATATTTGATTAGCTCACCTGAAACCGATTCCTCTCATCGACAGTGGCGTAGGGGATCCCGAAGTACTGGTTGAAGCGTCCGTTCCGGCTGACGGTGCCGCGCACGAGGCCGCCGCGCGTGCGCACCGGCGGCGTCGGCTGCTGCACCAGGCGCGCCGCCAGCAGGGACACCAGCACCAACCACTTCATGCCACTGGAAACATAAGATAAGATAATTTATTTCGCAAATATGGGTACTGTACATGATGTCAAATATAATGAAACAAATTCAGCCACATTTTACCATGAGGCATGCGAAAGGTACAAGATTAGCAACATACAGAATGATTAATCTACACATAATAATTTTACATTTCAAAATATCAAACATAAATTGAACAATTTATATTTGACCACCACTGAGGCTTTTAACATGAATCTCAGCACAAGGCCGAACGATGGCCGTTTTGTACGGATGCGACGCATATTTGCCTGATTTTTTTCAGTTTGTTGTTTATATTATTTTTAAAGTGATTATATATTTTTTTTAAATATATCCTGTCGCACGTCTGCTGGCACAAAATTTCATAAGAATTAAGCAGTACTTTTGTACTTGTTTGCTTTTTATACGATTGTTATTGTTTGTCTGTTGTGAGTACATAAATAAATATAATGTTTTTGTATTGTTTAGCATAATTAACAAACAAGAAAAAAAAAACGCATTTTTATTTAAATGTCGGGTGCTGTAAATTTACCAATAAAGTTAAAAACATTTACAAGAAATTGTATTTAAAATTTTTGGTAAACTTTTAATCTCTGCATTATCCTTTCGTACATGTTTCTTGAGTCTCTTCTCTGGAAAATTCACTCATATTTTTGAGGAAGAAAGGCAAAACGATCTTCACCCCTTTTCCACTTCTATCCTTAATCAGCTAAAACAATATCGCCATCTTCCAAATAATGAATCAATCCGGATTCTATTGTCATTTATTGTGAGTCACTTTTTCTTCCACCGGCAACTTCAGACTTAAAAGACCTATGAGCAACTCAGCAGTAAACCCCTTTTGTAACATGAATAACAATATACAGGATTATTTACTAATGCCGGAAGTTCTATCCTCAATTCAGTGCAGGACTCTTGTGTTACTATATTCGATGGAAGCAGTCTGGCATTGTAGTTTGATCAGTATATATAGAAGATATAACAGAGCCTACTCTTGGCCACTACGAGCGCTGCAATAGATTATATTACCCTCACCTAGTACTTCGCACCTAGGTAACGGAAGCATTTGTGTTCTGGTCCGACTGGCACTGGCACAAACGTACATTTTTACTTCTCTTAATATATTGACTTCATTTACTTACAAATATATACCAAAGTAATAAAACTATCGTAGCTAGTACACAGCATACGCAATATGCGCATCAAATCAACAAGTAATTAAAATTAATTTACGGATAACGTGAGTAGGGACGGTTTTTAACAACTTTGTCTTTATTCGAACCGGTTTAATTATTTAAGAATAAAATACATACTTATAGCACGTACTTACCTACCTATAGCACGACCAAGCGCAACGCTATGTCTAGTTACAAGTTAAACTACTTTTCTAGGAACTAATTTCTCCAGTAAAAAAAAGTGACTCCTAAGGAAGGAGTAAGAAAGGCACTAAGGAATTTGATCCTTGTGCGGGGGTTTCACAAACATTTAAATCACATGCACTCCGAACAAGCATTTGTGGATCTCACAAATGCAACTCCCATGCGGGCATCGAACCCGCGACACCTCGCGCACAGTGATACAGTGATGACCACTAGGCTATCAGTGCCGTGCAGTAAAAAAAAATATGACAATTAGTTCTGAGTTGAAGTAGACTGACGGTCACACATATTATTGCGTTTGTACCTATTGTATTTATAACTAAGATAATTAATTAACGTGAATTTATCTTGAAAGCCTGATCTTGAAAAACACCTTTGTTCACAAAAGGTGTTAATTACATATTTTTACATTCATCAATCCAGATAAACTACAGAAATTAAATTACTATTTCATCTGACCTGAGATTTATATCAAGAACCCAAAAGCAGCGTTGACATTAACAAGCAATAAAACTGATTTTTTATCTTACTGATACATTTTTAATTTTAATGTGCACTACAGTAACTTAATATACAAAGTTAATTACAACAATAAATTACACTCACCAAATATAGTTCGAATATTGTCACATAAATAAAGAATAATGTAAGTTATGACGCGTTGAATGCGCGCGCGCACGCCTCGCCGTGCGATCCTTGCGCCGGTCGTCGATGATATACGGTGGTATCCGTCACAAGGTACGCGAGAAAATAATCATATTGTACATCACTTTACTTTTTTGTATGTTTATATGAAGTCTGAACTGTTTTACACACAACACTTAAATAGTAAATAATTGTTATTGACGGGACCCTTATATGAAAGGCGTAAAGTTGAGATTCGTTATTAATCGTTACCATTCACGTTGTGGCCACTGTACATTTTAATGTCGGTATAGGTACATTAGGTAATGACTTTGTATTTATCAAAGTATTTACAAAAATGAATGACGTAGTTTCTAAAAGTAGAGAGACAGAATAATTTGTATAAATACGTTTTGTGTTTCGTATTGTTTGCTTATTTATTTAAATTCTTGTTGCCCGTGGCTTTGTCCAATTTCGTTTTTACTAACTTTAAATCAATTAAATTAAATTTCTTTGTTCAATTTAGGCACATCAAGATCACATATGATTGTCAAAAGTTACTTAGCATGATAAAAATATAAAAATAAATACATCAATCGCCGCATCAAAGACATCTAAGAGAGCCATGCTAGACGCATAGGCATGTCGTGCAGGGGACCCAAACATACTGAGAAGAAGAACACAAACAATACATGTGGTTTAAAGTAAGAAGGATAAAGCAAAAAAAAAAACTTAAGTTATATCAGGACGGCTACGAGTCAAATTGCATTTAAGCGGAAACTAAGGATTCAGCTACTCTCCAAATTAGCTGAGTCTTATTATTTTTTTGTCTCTCGACTATAAATATATTATAATAATAATAATAAAAGCCTTTATTAACAATCTTATAAGTTACATTTCATCTTATAATTACTTATGTACTATTAATATGGTTGTTTATGAAAGCAACGTAAATATTATTATATCTATTAGACACCGGTTTCGTGATTGTCTTGCTCTTTCGCATAGGCCTCCCCAAGTGTTCTCCACAACGATCTATCCCTTGCTATCCTCATCCAGCATGGTCCTGCTACCTCCTTGATATCATCCTCCCATCTTCGATGCTGCCTGCCTTTACTTCTCTTTTTATATCTAGGGCACCATTCCGTCACTTCGTTCGTCCACTTTTCTGACTTGCTTCTTGTTAGGTGTCCTGCCCATTTCCATTTCAGTTGTTTGATTTGGTATTTTATATCTATAATCTTAGTTTTTTTCCTGATTGTTTTTAACCTAATTTTGTCTTTTAATTTTATGTTGAGTATGCTTCTTTCCATTCGGTGTTGACAAGTTTCTAGTGATTTGATATTTTTCTTTGTACAAGTCCATGTCTGACATCCATAGGTCATGCTTGGTAGAATGCATGTATTAAATACTTTTTTCTTCCCTTCTATTGGTATATCCGAGTTTTTCATCACGTCTTTTAGAGCCCAGTATCTCTTCCATCCTAGGTTTATTCTATTTTGAATTTCTTTTGTTGTGATATCTGTTGGATAATAAATATATTATTTATAAGTAAATATGTATTTATACAAAAATATTTATGTATTATATGTATCTTCCATATATATGCATTTCTATATAATTATATTATGATAATTCTAATATCTATGATAAATCTATCTTCTTTAATAATGATATTGCACCTACCACCCCTATCTCTACACCACCTTTGGTTGACTGGTAGAGAATGCCTCAGGCATTAAGTCCGCCTTTGTACTAATTTTGTGCAAAAAGTTTAAAATAAATAAATTTATTTATTTATTTATTTATAATAATAAATATCAAATAGAAATTTTTGTTTATAATGATAAAATGGGATATGAAAAAAAAATGAAATATTGTAATATTAGTGTAAAAAATATATAATAAACAAATATTAAGCAAATTTTTAAGTGAAATATTATTTGATTTCATCAACTCATCATCTCAACCTATCGCGGACATAGGCCTCTCCCAAGTTGTTAAACAACAATTATTTAGCTAATTAGGTAAAAATAAGTAAACTATAGAGCGCACATGAGTATGAACTGTAATAAAACATGAGTGTAAAATCATAAAAAAAGTGTCAAAACAGAGCGCGCCGTTTTATCAAAACTATCTTAAAACAAAATTACCCTAATGATATCAAAACCATCGAAATTTTCGCATAAACGCACGGACAATCACTTAAATCAGTAAACAAGCGTAGTACTTAAAGATGAAAATTTATCTTACTTGTCTATGTAGGTATTCTCTAACGTCCACTTAACCATAAATGATAATAGTACGCGGCTCGCGTGCCGAACGCGTCGTTTGATTAACACGTTTCTTTAAGTGCAGCGTATTAATGGCTGAGGAAAAATACTGCACCAGCTAGACTTCTCAGATATGAATTAAAGTACTTACCTACCTACTGTGTTATTATACCTATAAAGGCGAAGCGAGTAATCTACTAAGAATGGCTAAGAAGGGACAAGATCTCGCCAAGGGCAGCTGTATTTATTTCATTGATAATAAACTGTGAATAGATTCACAGTTGAAATGTTAGCCAAATAGCCCAGTCATATTAGGGCTTTCACCTCGGAATGAAAGATAATAAGCTGCAAATTGGTATGAACCTTTGTTTTGTCATTCTAAATGTTGTCTCAAAAGTCACAATCGTTATCGTGTCCGCGTCTCAAGATATTCAAGGTCAAAGGTCACAAAAATCGGTTTTTCGCGAATATCTGGCTTCCTATCGGTTAAATGAGATTTGCATTTATTATAAAAGTTGTAGGCTATAAAATTCCCTACAACTTTTGTTTAAACTTTTTTTTCATACGACCAACCGTTTTGAAGGTAGAGCGCGAAGTGCACATCGTACAGTCATATACGGCCTAATGCAAGGTCAAGCGTGAGTTATGGTTATCAGTACGTTATAAAGTCAATTATTTACTTGGAAATTATAATTATTAAACAATGCCTATTATTTATGTACTAACTATTAATTATTTATATTTAATTAAAGTAAGTAACTTGATTATTTATATATAAAGCTTCCATTTCCAATTTCATTACAATTAAAATCAACAAAGATACTTTTGATATTTGAACTCACATTTTGATAAATGTATATTATGCCGTATTTAATAATAAATAAAAATATGTGTAAAATATATACTCTTACTATCATTTTAACTTAAAATAAAACTAAAATATATAATCCAGAATTAATAATATTTTATACTTAAATAGTTAAATATGAATAATTATATATAAATAATCAAGTTACTTACTTTAATTAAATATAAATAATTAATAGTTAGTACATAAATAATAGGCATTGTTTAATAATTATAATTTCCAAGTAAATAATTGACTTTATAACGTACTGATAACCATAACTCACGCTTGACCTTGCATTAGGCCGTATATGACTGTACGTTGTGCACTTCGCGCTCTACCTTCAAAACGGTTGGTCGTATGAAAAAAAAGTTTAAACAAAAGTTGTAGGGAATTTTATAGCCTACAACTTTTATAATAAATGCAAATCTCATTTAACCGATAGGAAGCCAGATATTCGCGAAAAACCGATTTTTGTGACCTTTGACCTTGAATATCTTGAGACGCGGACACGATAACGATTGTGACTTTTGAGACAACATTTAGAATGACAAAACAAAGGTTCATACCAATTTGCAGCTTATTATCTTTCATTCCGAGGTTGACCCCTTTTTTTACCTAATATGACTGGGCTAAAATTAGATGTGTGTGTGAACTAATTTATGGTCAAGTACTTAATTATCAAATTAATTAACAGTATGATAAGACTTAGTGGTGGCCAGTTCTAGAACTTTTAATATAGTTAAAGATTCGATTTCCGTATGGATGATATTTTGCGTAAGTGTTTTTTTTAAGAATTATATCTGACGATAGAAAGTAAATATGGATTGTAATAAGTACCTAAAGGAAAAAAAAACATCATTGGCAAGCTTCGGATTTTCATGCCGTAGACATTTATAAGTAACAAAAATAAAGTATTGGATTTAATTTTAGTGTTAATAATTTTCTAGTTCTTAGTTTTTATTTACGAAGTCAATCACTTATCTTCGTAGCTGAAACAAAAAATATCACGATCTGTCTGTACCTGCTGTGTGGTACAGACTCTTTGCGACTCATGTTCAATTAGACTCACTATGCTAAATGTAAGTCTTAGCAAATCTAAATGTTGCTAACATAACATAACACAATGAAATCAATAGCTTCTCTTCTAATGAATGATTTATTGCCTTACAACGTGGCCGCCAGCCTTTTGGGCACAATTCCAGTCGACAGCGATGAATAAAATTTTTTGACGCTATATTTGTTTTTCATTTGTAGATATAGTTAACTTTGCTATCAGATATTTACTGTACAAAAATATTTTTAATTCAAGAATGTGGATGTGGGGATGTTGGGCAATCATAATTATAGGTCTGTAATATGAAAATTGCGAAATTATGATTTGGTAAGATCTATCCTGCTATTATGGCTGTCAATAATAATTATTTGACGCAATAAACACAGACATGAAATGTTATTTTTTCTTTTATTGCTTCAGATGCGACGGCGTGGACGACGTACTTTTTACAGCAATTTTTCTTGATGGCATTAAATAAATATATGTTGCAGAAAAACTTGTCAGACAACCTTAATACAACATAATTTATACCCATGCATTGACCAAAGTTTTAATGTGAAAATGTGCACAATGCAGCCTAAAATACTTGTACTTTACTGTAGCTGTAGGTACTTAATATTTTAATGTTCCTTTTAGATAAAATATGTGAAGTTATTACCTACAAAGAAAAATATTTTTAGCAATTTTTTTTTCACCACCCTTTGTTAAAGTTTTACGATATGATGTTAATATATTCTAATGTATTATTTATAATAACAAATAGATTTATGTTCAGGATGACATGTCGCAACCTTAGGTGATAACAGTTGCCTTATCACCGGTACATTAGTGGAACAACACTGACACATTTAGCGAACGTAGCCCTGTGTCCTTGTTGCCTACATATCTGTTTATTTATATGACATTTAAATAAACTATTTGAGGCTTAAAGGGTAATAGCTAGTGCATCGTGCATAGCAGCGGAGCGGTGTGGCAGGAGAGGGCTTAATATTTTTTTGTATGAAATCTTATGGCACTAAGCGGCTGCTACACTGCGCCATAAATCTGACTCGCCGTACAGTACTGTAGTAATATAACCTTAAGTTATGATTATTTAAATCCATTCCTTCTGCTTACTTCTTCGTGTCTGAATTATCTGTGGTATAAAGTCCTGTCGATAAGGATAGTGCCGGGGATCGCAGTAGAAAGCAACTGCATTGGTAAAGATAAAAGAGGCATCCTGGTGGTTTTTATCGGTAAGTGTCCTATATCCATCAGTCTTACCTAGGGTGAAGGAATTTTTGAACCTTACTGCTATCTCTAATCTAATCAAATGGTTAAGTTAGAAATATATAAAAAAAAAAAAAATTGGTTGCCTGTAAAGTCGGTATAGGGGCGAAAGTTTTACGTGACAACGACTGTCAATGTCAATGTCTGTCTCTCTCGCTCTTAGGCGGGCTAACCATGCCCGAGTGGAAGGGACGCGTGCCTCTCACTCGCTCTCATTGTGAGCGCATAACGTGAGCGGAGCGTTACCCAGTTTCTTGAAGTGTCACCCGGCAAACCAATTTATAAGACGTTGTCACGTCAAAAAAAAAATAGAAATTAAAAGAAAAAAAAAATAGGCCAGTTTCTAATCTACTTAGATTTTTATTCACGGGAAGTGTATTTTATATTTGCATCAATTGCTCAAATCCAAACTTATAGCTATATAATTAATGTTTTATTATCATTTGATCACAAATGTTACTTCATCTCTCAAGGCAGTTGGTTTGTTGCACCTTCGTCTAATAATAAAATAATATACAGTTTGCGAAAGTGTTAGGATTGTATTATATCAAGGCGTTTTAATAATAATAGATAGAGAAGAAATCCTTGTACACTTTGTTAAAGGCTGGCTAAGAGTGATTGTCAACCTCGCTAGCATCTTTGACTATTACATTTTACATCACAGGGTCAACACGATGAATAAGGTAGAGCAGTTATTGACATTTGCGTAGCGCATAGTAAATAGGCACTCATTCAGCAGCATAAGATTAATCATTAAATAAAAATTATCAATAAAACAGGACCCGTGCACATACAGTCATAAATATGTATACCCATATTCAAGCAAATAAATGATTTGAGTATGATTATCCGGTCATTAAAACCTTCCGCTTCCACCACATTTCATTTTATTTACATTAAAGTTGCCCAAATCGAGTGATCATTGTCAAAATCCTAGACTCGTACATTGTTTTAATTATGACATAGAAATTCAATTTAAATTGTAATTCTATATCTGGTAGGGTAAACAGATCATAATCTCCTGTATCTTGTTTTGTGGTCATTTGCGACACACAGAGTCGAGACTAAGAACGTATTAAAAAGTTTGTGACAATCAAGAAACTACCATATTAAATTTTTGTATACAAACCATCACGATATTAATATTTCTTACAATATAAATAATACATGAATTTTAGCTGTGGACCGTGATAAGCACAGTTGATTGAAAAGTCGTAGTGTGAATGTTGTGTGTTCTGACAACCTCCTTGGTCGCGTGTCGTACTTACACGTCGGTATTCAGGTGTCGCCAGGTCCGAGGTCATGGGTTCGATCCCCGGAGTCTTGGGTCTGGGTGTTTGTAGTACCTTCTTCTTCTTTGATTCCAAAACACAAATGCTTCAGCTACTTATTTTGGGTTCAGAGCAATGTTTGTGATGATGACCAAATCGTCATGATCGTAGAATAATGTCGGTTTTGCAAAAAATTCGAAATTGACTTTTTGCCATATTTGGAAACTACATAGTGTAAATATTGTAACTACATTGAAAAAAAAAATCTATCTATTTTGGATTTCAAATTAATCAGTCGGTAAACTGTTGGATTTGATAGGCGCTCATAGTAAAATGACGCTTGTGCATACTCGTCATTGTACGACGCGCGGGGATCTCCCGTCACCCTCTCCCGCTCCCAACGAATCTGCACAAGCGCCACTATTCGTCGGATTCGCCCACGCATAGCGCCGGATTAGGTTTTTCTTAAACAATTACATTATTTTATCTCTGTGTACCTGATTATTAATTATTTGGTGCCTAGTTTTTTACATAGCAGGTTGAAATTCTGCCACAACGAAAACAAAGCGATCAAAGTTACGTTACAAATTGTCGAAGAAACAAGCAAAAATTATAAAACTAAGAATTTTATTCATGTAATGTGCATTGATGAGGAAGACTGCATACCAAAGACTCCAGGTAAGTAAACTCACTATATGTTATAATTTGGTATCATTTAATTTTAGTATTAATATAAAATTAGCAAAGTAATTATTTTAGCGTCTGTTCTGATTATCCGTCGGTTTTCTACGGAAAATTATGAATCGATTATAAATTTAATTTACATAAAAATAATAATTATATCTGATAATACATATTATTCTGTTGAAGTTGTATTATATTTAACAAGATTTTAATTTTCAAGTTATAAGTAACCATGCTACACTTTTCTATGGAAATGATTTTTTATGTGACGGTCGTATCTGACCATCCTACTTTGTTCTTTGAACTAAATTCACTTCCGCCTTTTTTCTATTGAAAAACTATGTTTAATTGTATATATTTAATATATTTTTTTATAAAAACATAATCTAATCTGAGTAATAATTAATCTGTATAAATAAAAAGAAGTAAACTTTATTATTTATATACTTGCGAATATTTTTATTGAGAACCGCTTTTGTACGGGTTTTATTAGTCAACGTTGACCTGTGATATTATTAATTTACATATACTGTCGTTTTTTTAGACAGCCATTTGCCGTAACCCCCAGGAGCGAGATGGACGACTTTTATGAGCAACATACGAAACAAGTGAAATTATAAAATCAATAGATAAAAATATGAACCCTAATGTACCTACCATTACCTAATTTTGTTTTTAGAGAAGATCTTATTCTGGCCGTAAATCAAAATGCATCCTCACCATATTTCCTCCCGGCAGAAAATCAGCAAAGTGTTCGTGTCCTCAGGTTTAACTGCTTTAAATACCTCTAAATTGATGTCAGATCTTTCATAATCTGTCACCTTTCACTCAACCGATTACCCCAGTTGTTGGCCACAACGGACAAAAACCTATGCCATTACCATACTATACCCATGGTAAAGCATGTTACGATTTTTTTGTCTCACTCATGTCCTTCCCATGGTGCAGACTATAGCAACAGGTCATCATCAACTTTGCCGTGTCTTCATGCTAGTCGTCTCCGGCGCCTCTTATTCGAAGTAGTAATAAAACACGTGCCCAAAATTATGATGATTGGCAGAAGTTAAGAGATAGGCAGAAGCTTATCGAATACAGGAAAATAATAATCCAGCAAAAACTATAGGCAGGCCTTGCAAGTATAGATATAAATGTTACACTATGTTGATTCTTAAATAAGGTGATCGTGAGGAACAACACTTGCATGTTGCGAACTAGCCCGTTCATACAAGAGGCAATGCAAGTCTCCGATACCCGACCACTTTAGTCTTAATCAATTTAGTACGATTACCTATATGACTTGTATGGCTTGAAGTTGCTTGGATACTGAAATCATCGGGTATCGGAGACTTGCGTCACATCGTGTACGAACGGATTACCCCGATACCAAGCAACCATTGTTCTTCACATGACGATGTTGATTCTGAAATAAGGTGATCCTTATTTCAGAATCAACATGTCTGTAACATTTATATCTACACGTGCAAAGCCTGCTTATAGTATTTGTTGGAGTATTTTTGTCCTCAAATCAAATCAATCTTGCATTCAACTTTAAAGTATCGCGTTGTTTTGCAGTATTTTTTGCCACAGGCGTTCTGTCCACAGTGTGGTTAAAACAACTCCTGTGTTTTTGCTCAGCAGCCCTTTCTAGCACACTGTTTGTTGGTTTATACCAATTAATACACTAAATAAATGGAAAACACTTGTACGTTGGGTTAAAGTAACAGAAGATTCTTATGAAGTCCTAGACAATAGTACAATAGAAATGTTGTAAACTTTTTGATTAGATATTTATTAATATTTCTAGTTTCATAATTGTTACTATTTTCATCTATGAAACAGGGAGATAACGAAAAAAAATCATTTCTTTTTATTGTAATAACATTGATTGTGATACTATGGCTTTGCTAATAAATGTGGATGTTTTAGATTAGAAGCAATCAGGTCTAAATACCATCAACATTATAGTCTTCTTAGTCTAATTGGTACAAAAATAATGCTGTTGATAATTACTAAACTTAAGCTTAATGTTTATCATGTTAATTAAAAAAGAATACAACCAAATAATTTGTGTTTTATTTGAGATACCCTACCTACCCCAACCTACGATGTCAACCTACCTATTTTTTACCGACCACCTGCCTACTTACTTACTTATGGTTAAAATAGAATACGACAGATAACATATCCGACAAAATATTACTCAGTAAGTCGATAGAACATGATCGGAAAGTAACATCCGTCATGCTTTGAACAGTAGTTTTCCGAAGAACAATGTCGGATAATACTATGTGACTGTAATTTTGTGTGTTGACTCCGAAGTAAAATGCAGCATGTGATTTTTCTAGAAAACTGTATAAATATAAGTTTTTATTTTTATTCAGTTTTAAAACAAACCCTTATTCTGACTTATATACCAATTTTCATAACAATAGATTAAGAATTAAAAAAGTTACGTCAAAAAAACTAACATATTTTTTTAAAATGGCTCCCCTGTAAAGTTTGATTTATGTTACATCCGTCATTATTCTACGATCATGACGAAATATATACCTATTTAAACAATGTACCTGAACCTCAAAGGTCATTTATTGGGACGTCTGTAGTACTAGTCACGTGTATAAGGGCATTTACTCATCATTGTGCAGCAATGGTCTGTGGCAACGACCCCGGCCGGGAGCAGGATGTTGAGCCACCACTTATTGGCATTGCGCGGATATGATCAGTTCAACTGTTTGCACTGCGGCGACCGAGCAAGTCGACCGTGAAGGTGTATTAGTACCCTACTGCAGGTCATAGGGCCGAATACTTTAACGCAACTCAAATTTAAGTCACCGTAAAGCTCATGCTGACTCTGTCACTTTAAGGTGTAAATTTTCAACAGATAGACATTTAAGAACGTTTTAAAGTTAAGTCGCGTTTGAGTATTCGAGGGCTGAACTCTGGTTTCTGTAGTTTGTATGTAAATAAGCCCCTTACGGCTTATCAAGTTATTACGAATTGAGTGATACATGCAGATTATTTGATAAACATTTGATTAGTTAGATGTTTGGTTTCGTTAATGAGTTAGTACTAAACTTAAACGTGATAATAACCTAAATTAATATTATGATAATTTGTAAATCGTAGATAAATTTTATTTAATCTTAATTATACGTGTAATGCAATGCAAATGATGTAATAAGTGTTCGATTCGTTTGTCCTTTTATGTTCAGAGGTGCAGTCCGATGAATTTCTTAAAGTAAATTAATCTTCATTATTGAAGTGAATTAAAAAACCCGTTAAAAGAACTCAATGTTCAATTATAACATTAATTAGTTACATAACGTAAAGTTTGGTTTCAATACGTATTGATTGAAAACGTAGTTTAAAATTATTATTTCAAAGCAATTTCAGACCTAAAGCAGTATCTAGTCCAATTCCAATAAATTGTAAACCTAACTGAATATTTTGAGACTGAATTGATTTAGATAAATCCTTGGTTAATGAAAAACGTTTTGTGAAATAGAATATGTTTTGCTCGATGAATGAAATTTTAATTTTTGGAATAAAAAAACTAATTTCAGCTCTGGTTTTTAAAAACAACCTCAAGTAACCCGTTTTTCGGTTTTCTAATCAAGTTATCTTTCAAACATTTATTTACCTATACTAGACCTAACCTATCTTAATAGATTGTTTTCCCTACTAGAAATATTTTCTATATATATTTTATTAGCGAAAATCAACTGCAGATTTGTTAGGACTAATGGGCATTAATATCTATAATAATAATAATATCTTGGGACATCTCACACACGGTCATCTGATCCCAAACTAGGCAGAGCCTGTGCTATGGCAACCAGACAACTGATATACATACTTATGTATTTCTAAATACATACATATTATAGATAAATAAATTACACCCAGACACAGAACAAATGTTCGTGCTCATCACACAAAGATTCGTCCTGGGTGTGAATCGAACCCACGACCTCCGGTTTAGCAGTCAGGGTCACTAACCACTAGACCAACAGGCCCGTCTTATTCGTTCGTATTAAAACCAATTTTCAGTTTTCTTTTAGCGCGTCACAGGTAAATAGGTTTTTGTAAGTTTTTCTTTCAGGCTGTTGGAGGTTTCTCTATGAATATTTTGACTAGAGCAGGCGCTGAAACTGTCGGCGGCCGCGCAAACTAGACTGGATCGCCTGTCAAATGTTTACGTTGTCGTTATGTAAGCAACTGTGTCAATGTCAAGACTAGCAAAGCTCGAGAATATTATACAAAGACATGGAATATTATCATATTGATTAGGAAGTTAGATAATATCATATTTATAAAGTAAGTATTTCAAAGTGGTTGGTTACGAAAAAAGCCGGCGGCGTTTTAAATTTGATGTCAATAATAAATATTTTGTTTGAAATACAAACAGTAAAAAGGAAAAAAAAAATCCTCAGGCAGGACTCGGACCCGCGAAAACCTGTTAAATGCAACAGTCGCTTTACCAAGCTACAGAGGTCAATGACTGATCTTCAAAATTCTCCTTCTTGAAGTATTAATGCGTAATAAACAATAAAATTATTGTTTTTTTTTTGTACAGTTTCAAATCCCTCATGTATCTAGTCACACGTACTTACAACATTTTCTTATTATAACTATTTGAAATAATAATGACTATTTACACATTTTTGTCCTGTCTTCCAGCTGACGCCTGAAAAGGCGAATGGTTTACGTCGAGATGGTAAAACATAAAATAAACCGCGATATAATCGGTAATAATAGATCATTTCAATAGTAAATAGAACTGAAAGGCATGACAAAATAAATTGCTTCCCATTACCCTGAAGTGGACTTTCCATTTCATAGAGATCCATATTTCACATTCATGAACATGCATGCAGCTACACGTGAGTTAACAAGTATCTAGTAAACTAGTAACCACGAACAAGCAGCTGTAGTAACGTGTTATAATAGGGCTGTATCTGGGTTGTGGCCCGGTTGTGGTCAACTACATCGTTACAATTAAGCGCTACACAAACCGCACGTACCTATTTGCACACAGCGCACCTTATTTAACAAAACGTCAACTACATTTAAAAACACTGGTAAATAGAAACATTTTCGCACATCAGCACATATTTCGTAATACTGTAAGTAGTTGGTCGTGTGCGCACGCGCCGCCTGCACGTTATCACTAGCGCGCGAGTCCCGCGACTTTGGCCGCGGCCGTAGTGATGTGATACGGCCAAAGCCGGGACGAACCTTTCACAACGAAGGTCGCCTGACAAAAGCCTGATGCAGGACTGGTAGGGCACTTATCAATAGTGATGTAACTCGCGTACTTGAGAGTTCGCGACATTGGTGCGCTGTCGGCAGTAAATTAGAATTAGATGCTTTACTGTTGGGAAATTTATTGACACTATCGTACACCTGGAGGTTATTAAGTTTGGAGGTCTTTTGCTCTCGCTCAATTTATGTTACGTTTGAGTAGTTACTTCTTTAATGATAGGCTACGCAGGCATATACCTCGTATAGAATAGACCTATGGTAATCTGTGACTAATATCGACCAACAATTTTATCTACAGGGTTAGTTCGAGCTAGTTCTAGAAGTACTAAACTCTTAGAGAAAATAGTATATTATAAAATATACCTTTCAAGATCACATTGTGTTAGTGCAACACAATTGCTTCTCTTAACCAACATTATGGGCTTCCGTTATGACAATCGCATTGACTGTTTTAATATAAGTAGCGTGAGAGAAAATACATAAGAATTGTAGGCCATTTAATCTTACCAAATGTTCGAGAGATCTAAATTGTAACAGTCATTGTTTCATAAGTTTATGACGTGTAGGTACATTATATTTTAAGTATAATGATTTCTTGCCACGTAGTAAAACTGCCTTGTCGAAGACTCGGCTCTGCTAACAACTTGTTCTATTTGAGTATAATATAATTTGATCTTAATTATACATAGATTTTTATAATTGTAGTTGTGCAATGGAAGACAGCAAATCGAAATAACTTTAATTTTAATAATAGCTTTATCTTTGAGTTTCGTTTATAATTAATTACTACATTATTGAACAGAACGGCCCAGGCCAATTACATTTTGTTAGACACTAGATAATACACAATATCTATCTAAAATTAACATTTACATATTTTCCAAGGAATTGAATTCTAAAGGCCAATTAAAATTTTGTGGGATACAGGAAAGGGTATAACGTTTTATATAAATCATTCATTAGAAAAGCTTCTTGTACTTTATCCAATATTTTTTCGTACGGGTTCCACACACATTTCACTAAAAATTTACTTCTGACTAGGGCTCCTAAAACGAGTTTAATTACATGTACACTGCGAGAATCGCGGCAATTTCAAGGCGCCTGAAAAATTCCTTGGATATTGAGAAATATGCTCAGGAAAAGTAAGCGCTCGCTCGAATGTGACCCTCAAATCTTTCATAGAATAATTTCTTATAAGGTTACAATTTCATTTATTAGAGAGATTTGTAGGGGCTCGCGCTTGACTAGTCATGTCATATCATTTCATGGGACTGAATACATTCTATTTTTCTATTTTTCTACACTTAAATACAGAGTCTGTTTGGAGTGCAGTGCCGTCCAAGTCAGAAAGACCTATCTAGCTTGTGCTTATGATTTATTTCATAAAAGACTTTTATGTCATCCGCATACAGGAGTCACTTGGCGTTTCGGATTACCTCAGGCAGGTCATCGGTCATCAAAATAAAGAGGAACCTCTTTGTTTATGGGGTCTAAATTACTACTTAACAGTAAATATTGGTGAAGAAATAAATAAATAATAATAATGAAATCTACGCATGATTGACATTCATGTGTTTAATATTTGTAACGTAAAATAATTTCATAGAAAAGTCGCTCTTTATCCATTTACCATACAATAAAAGGACTTTCACTTTTCGAGAAGACAATGAAAAGACAGAGAAAATACACTCTTCTGCAATACTTACTCTCGAACTTTACATCACTGCGAGGCGCAGCTTGCGGGGACAGTTCGGCTGCTGACCGCATTTCTCGGAGATTTATAGCTCAGATATACGCACTCATATTATATGTTAGGTAACCAGCAAGCCTCTGTATATCATACGCGACCTTCAGCTGTCAAATAGATGGGACATGTACATGTGCGTCATGCCTCTTTAATTACTTATTTTCTTGTCGTGCGGTATGTTATGAATGTCCAGGCTGAGGTTAACATTTGTAGATCACAAAAAAGGCTTTTTGGTTAATTATCGACATGTATAATAATCAACACAAAGTTATTTTTAACAATATATATTGAAACAAATATTGATTTTACAACCCTATAACGTCATTACAAAATTGTACATTTGTTTTTATGTTTACATTTTATTTTATAATTTTAATATTGTTTCTTTTCTTCTTTTATTTTCATTTCTTTTTCTATAGCTCTTTCTAATATAATGGTATTTTCTACTTCTATACACACCTATTGTAAGTCTACTTTCTGAAAAACGTGACAGACACTGCATGAGACTAAACGGCGATATAAATGATTGACATTTCAGTATTCAGACATAAGCTGGAGTTACAATTTTCTAAGAATACACCACGGTGTTTGCCTTTGGTAAAATCTATTAAAAACCCTTGTTTCTGAAAAGTTGATCTACTGTTAAATCTCAAGGCAAGTGGTGAGCTGTAAAGAGAATATAACCACAACATTTTAGGAGGCAGGAACGCTTAGAACGTGGCGGTTGTATTCAAATATAGGTCAACCAATCAATCATTGTCGAACTAAACTGCCTTTTAGCACCAGGGGACAGAATTAGAACTAACGGGTTTCTTAATTATTTCTCCTGTACTTGGTGTAGGTCTCGTTCCATGCACTGATATACTTATTCCCCCAGACGGGCGCCATGGCACACTCTTTGTCTATAACCATCAACCGAGGGTCCTGAACCTCTGCTTCCTCCCATTTCGGCGAGATTGAAGAATCCGGGGTGGGATCTCTGTAAACATGTAATTTTGAATAAATAATACGTCTGAATCCGTGTAATGGATTAAAATAGATTCAAGTGTAACTAAAATACGATAATATAAAAGTTTACTGTTATTTAAGTTTTGTATTTCGTGATTAAAAATTATCACATTTTAATGGAGGTGTTGTTTTATTTTCGTATTGTATGATTACAAAATAGTAGATTACTGTTAATCTATTATTTTGCAATAATATACTGTTTGACTACAACATAGAGTTATTAATGTTGCTGAAGCTATTTCCGGTATTTTAAAAGCAAGTTATGTAGGTCTCGGTCAGCTGCCAATCATCTGAACGTTGTTTTATTCAATTTCTTGTATAACCCGCATTTTGTTTCAAAATATTACCCGAGCGAACAAACCCATTCAGTTTGAGTTGCGATGAGATATGCAAGAGTGAATGAATTAGTTCATTCACTGCTGCATCTCTTTACTTCAATTTTGTAAAGCAAATAAATTTTCTCTGTACTATGCATTTCATCTTGGTTTAACGGAATTAAATTTTGTTTGCAAAAGTGGAACAAACCAGTACCTATACCTTTTGTTACGCTTACAGTAAGAATGTTATGTGGATACTATATACTTATGTTTAATTCGAAGAGCTGGCAATGGATAGATGAGGGCTGACCAAGATAGGGATGGCTGGCGATCTTTGGTGGAGGCCTACATTCAGCAGTGGAAGGCGGTAGGTAGATAATTAGATATGATGATAAAAAATGTAATTTGCAGTTATACCTATTAATAAATATTTACATAAGTACCTATTCTATATGTACTTTAAAATTGTTTCCTTTTAAAACCTGTCATAGAGATACATAGATTTTGCCTTCAATTTATTTTAGGGCATTGGTTTCAAAACAAAATTTTAATTTTAGTCGG
This sequence comes from Diachrysia chrysitis, assembly GCA_932294365.1. Taxonomy (NCBI): domain Eukaryota; kingdom Metazoa; phylum Arthropoda; class Insecta; order Lepidoptera; family Noctuidae; genus Diachrysia; species Diachrysia chrysitis. The sequence continues at coordinate 330,503 of OW028657.1, forward strand.
AATAGTAAATTGTCGCCGACTATATTACGTATGAGTCGACTACTTACGGACTGTATCGGTTTACCTTCAGAGGGGAAACAAAAAAATGGTGAGTTCTTTGTATGATCAATGGCATCCGATAAGAAAGGATTTTTCGAAATTCTACCCTTAAGGGGGTGAAATACGGGAGCAAAGATTGTATGGGATAACGTTCTTCCTTGGTCCAATCTACTTCAAATTTTGCTTAAACATTCTGTAACAGAATGATGAGTGAGATGAGTGACCAATTTGCCAATCGTGGCAAGGGTATAATTGAGACTCAGATGTTCGTAATAGTCTGATATAATTGAATACAATTAAACCTTATATACTAATGTGGTACGTGCGTATTACTATCTAAACTTATCTTATAATTTATCCTAAAGTGTGCTTTATCTGACTACGTGCAAATATGTAGGGGCTACATATACACCCCCCTTTATATAAAAAATAAAAATTACATATTACTTTAAGATAACTTATAAATAAATCTATATTTAAACGTATGACTAATTATTGTGAAAGTGATTCAAAAATTCTTGATTCGAATTGTCGACCTTGATCTGTAGTAATTCGTAACGGGCATCCAAATCGTGTTATCCATCCTTCATATAGGGTACTAGCCACTGTTTCAGCAGTGATATCTTCCACAGGAAATACTTCGGGCCATGAGGTACAACGGTCTATGATGGTAATTAAATATCTTTTTCCTTGAGAAATAGGTAAGGGACCAACTATATCGATATGTAAGTGTTCGAAACGTTGGGCAGGCATAAAATTGCCAACAGGTGATATTATATGACGTTGTACTTTTGACTTTTGGCAGGCTATGCATGTTTTACACCAATCATTAATATCCTTGTTCATACCAGACCATAAATATCTTGGAGTTATCATTTTTCTGGTAGTTTTCTTCCCCGGATGACTCAGTCCATGCATAACGTCGAAAATTTGTCTTCGAAACTTTTCTGGTAAATAAGGACGATATTTTCCCGTTGATAAGGTGAAAGATGAGTTTCGTATTTTATTGAAACTCATCGCCTAACGGTTCAAAAGGGGTAGAAAGTTATTTTGGGGGTGATTTGCATCGAATTCGTGCTCTTCTTACTGCTTTTGATTCTAATTACATCACTAAATGATAGGACAGTTTGGTATGCCAAAACAAGGCAAGTAAAATGTGTGTGTGTGCAAATTCAAGTTTTAATAGACCAGTGGCATAATTCTTTCCTTATATAACCTTTTAGGTGTCCCACTGCTGGGCAAAGGTTTCCCCCAATTTGCTCCAGGATCTTCTGTCAGAAGCTTCAGTGACATAATTATTCTAGGCAATCCTATCATTGTTTAATGAAAGGCATCGAAATTTGTTAGATATAATTATTTGTCTACGTCAAGCGCTTTTGGATTTGATCACGGTCCACAGATGAAATAATCAGCATTTCAGAAACGGTGGGTGGGAGTTTTTATAATAAAACCATAGTTAGGAGTCAGTTCAGCAACATATCTATACTAATATTATAAAGCTGAAGAGTTTGTTTGTTTGTTTGTTTGTTTGTTTGAACGCGCTAATCTCAGGAACTACTGGTTCGAATTGAAAAAATATTTTTGTATTGGAAAGTCCGTTTATTGAGGAAGGCTATAGGCTATATAACATCACGCTACGACCAATAGGAGCGGAGCATTAATGAAAAATGTTACAAAAATTAAAAACCGTTGAATCTAAAACACGCGAACAAAGTCGCGGGGGACAGCTAGTAAAGTACTATAAACAATAAGATTACATAGAAACTTAAAAACGTGGAATATGTTTGTGTGACACTAGGGTATATCGTTTATCATTCATTTGAAAAGCTTTTTGTACTTTATCCAATATTTTATCCAGTGCATATTTATTTTCGTACGGATTCCTATTTGACTCAAGTTTATGTGCTAGAAAAACTAGTTTCATTACATGTGCACTGCGAAAATCGCGACACTTTCAAAACCCAGGCGCCTGAAGGATTCCTAGAATATTGAGAAATATGCTCATGAAAAGTAAGCGCTCGATCGAATGTTACCCTCAAATCTTTCATAGAATCAGTTCTAATAGGGATACAATTTAATTTATTACAGAAATTTATAGTCTCGCGCTCGACTGGAGGTTACATCAGGGCATTTCATGAGATTGAATACATTCTGTTTTCCAAACTATACTTAAATACAAGGTTTATGTCTGTTTGGAGTGTAGTGCAGTCCGCTCCTGACTTTATTAAATAAAAGGGTTTCAAGATATGCGCATACAGGAGATTCTTGGCGTTTCGGACTACTTCAGGCATGTTGATCATCAAAGTAAAGAGGAGCTGGTCTAAAGTACTACTAACAGTAAATACTGGCCGAGAAATGGCCATGTAAACATAGGAGATTGCTCCTCATAGTCATAATAATGACATCTATGTATGATTGACATTTATAATTATGTGTTTTATATTTGTAACGTAAAATAATTTTATAGAAAAGTCACTCTTGATCCATTTACTATACAATAAAAGGACTTGTAAGGATATCTTCTTCCCAGCAGTTTTTAAAAGACAGAGAAAATACACTCTTCTGCAATACTTACTCTCGAACTTTACATCACTGCGAGGCGCAGCTTGCGGGGACAGTTCGGCTGCTGACCGCATTTCTCGGAGATTTTTCTGCACGGGTAGCCGAGTGGTATAGGTCACCACGCCAATTACCTCTGTACGCGACGTGCCGCGGGTTCGATCCCCGCATGGGACAAGCATTTGTGTGACCCACAAATGCTTGTTTCAAGTCTGGGTGTTCTTTGTGCATGTGATTTGAATGTTTGTGAAACCCCCCGCGACACAAGGATTAAATTCCTTAGTGCGGGAGTCGTTTTTTAAAAAAAAAAAAAAAAAAATATAGCTCAGACATACGCACTCTTCTTATATGTTAGGTTAGGTTGGTAACCAGCAAGCCTCTGTATATCATACGCGACCTTCAGCTGTCAAATAGATGGAACATGTACATGTGCGACATGCCTCATAATTATTTATTTTTTATTTGTATATTCGATAAACTTAATATTCGACTGTGTTTTTCTTGCCGTGCGTTATGTTATGAATGTCTAACATAGAGATAAACGTACAATAAAATCTTTATTTTTAACAGACTTTTTATTACAAAATTAAAATTTATTATAAATACTTATGAAGTAGGTTTAGTTATTAGTAGGCATACGTAGGTACGATGTCGTACGCAGAAACATGTTTTACATTAAGTAAGTAGGTACATAGATTAGAAAATAAAATTGACCAAGGGGTGTATAATAAGGCGAAATGCTATCATAGTCGGATTAAGTAAATAAGATGATACGGCTTTATGTAGCTAGTACTAGGTAAAAGTATTCGATGATATTGATAAGTATATAATTGATGATAAACATTATTGTTGTCAAAGCATAACTTTGTTACTTAAATAAAAATGTAAACTTTACAAAACTACGGAAAGAAAAAAGCGTCAGCAAAGAAGAGATCTACGGGATGTATAAAAAATTTTCTTAGTTTAGACTTAGTTACATGGCAAGGTTTTGTATGGACATAGCTGTTTAGTTCCTAGATTAAAACTAAACCTTAAGTTAGATTAGTTCTGTCTCCATCACACAATAGGGATGTTTCCTGGGTATGAAAAGTTAAAATCTATTTAGTCCGTCAGTTAGATAATAAAAAAATATTAGACACGTATTTTTTCTTTTATCAAAACAATAAAAAAATACAAAGATACACCGCTTTAAAGTTTCGGAGTGGGGGCTTATGACGCTACGCCTCGCTAAAAATCGTAGCGAGGAGTGACGTCACGCGTAACTTCAGTTGTCTGTATTTTGATCATTTTTTGTTTGCAGGAAAAAAGAAAAAATACGTGTCCAATAAAATTCATTAATCTACAAGACGGACATTAAAAAAAAAAGGAAACATCCCATTGTAGTGCGACGATTGTGTGACAGTAACAAAAGATTACCTTCAATTGTCTTTCGAAACAGGTACATAATCCAGTCCAGAAGTCAGGGCTTCCGAACAAAGCTGTACCTATTACCTAATGTTTATTTATAGCGGGTAAAGTATTATAAAAAATAAATATTTATACACTAGAAATCAGCCTAGCAATAAGTACTGATGCTAGCCTTTTATAATCCAAAATATTTCACTATTTTTAAATTCTTGATTATTGGCTGTTAATAATAGTAATGATGTTTGTATTGCACAATTAATGCTAGACTATGTCTATTTATACAAAAAAAAAGTTATTTACAGAAACATTAAATTTTTACATTAAATCTTACATAGAGTCCTTATTTTAAGTAAAAGCAATACCTGTGCTAGGAAGTCCCGCTCTCCAACAAGTTATAAAAAGGTAAAAGTGAGAGAGACGGGCCCAGTACGCTCCCTTGCGGAACACCTTAGGTCACGTATAACTCCTTACTAATATAATCTCCTACTTTAACCATTTTCCTACGATCCTGCAGATAATCTGTTAGTAATGCTAACGGGTCTCCTCTGACACCTATACCTTCTAGACTACGCTCAAGAATGGGGACAGAGACGGCATCGAATGCTTTTTTCAAATCAAGAAATATAGTTAGACATCTTATTCCTGAATCTACTTATTTAACAGTATAAGTGGTTAATGCTGATACTGCGTATACTCTTGATATTCTTTGCCTAAATCCGTATTGCGCTTGTATAATTATTTTATATTTATTAGTATAGCTGGTTAGTCTTACAATGATGACTTCTCAATGGCAATATATAAATAGGCCTGTAGTTGTTAACGTCATCTCTGTCTCCACCCTTGTGCACCGGAGTAATTTCGGCTTTCTTCAGAGCTGGTAGAAATTTACCATGCATAAAGCATAAGTTAGCAAGATGCGAACTTATGGGCACGACTATTTCGTGGGCAAGTTTTTAAAAAATGTTGATATATTATACTTTACACTTGTTTCTGTTTACATCTTATTTTTAAAATTTTAATATTTGTTCTTTTCATCCTTTATTTTCTTTTCTTTTTCTATAACTCTTTCTAATAAAATGTTTTCTACTTCTATACACACCTATAGTAAATCTACTATCTGAAGACTTTTATAATCTAAGTTCTTTACAACCTTCGATCTGATTAGAACATAATCTCAAACATTTAAGAGGTATGCAAGTAACTTACCCCTGAATACTGAATGATTCTATCTGACGCTAATTCACCCATTAACGTGAGAGATAGCATGAGACTTAACGGCGATATTAATGACATTTCAGTATACAGACATAAGCCAGAGTTAACTTACAATTTGCGAAGAATACACCACGGTGTTTGCATTTGGTTATATCTATTCAAAACCCTTGTTTCTGAAAAGTTGATATACTGTTAAATCTCAAGGCAAGTGGTGAGATGTAAAGAGAATATAATCATTTCGTTCTGAGAGACGGAGCTCTTAGAACATGGCGGTTATATTCAAATATAGGTCAACCAATCAATCATTGTCAAACTAAACTGCCTTTTAGCACCAGGGGTCAGAATTACAATTAAGGTGTTTCTTAATTATTTCTCCTGTACTTGGTGTAGGTCTCGTTCCATGCACTGATATACTTATTTCCCCAGACGGGCGCCATGGCACACTTTTTGTCTATGACCATCAACCGAGGGTCCTGAACCTCTGCTTGCTCCCATTTCGGCGAGATTGAAGAATCCGGGGTGGGATCGCTGTAAATATGTAATTTTGAATAAATCGTCGAATCCGTTTAATTATTTAAAACACATGTTGATGTTAATAAAATACAATAATATAAAAGTGTACTGTTATTAAAGTTTTATGTGATATGGGCTTGAAATCATTTTCACGGGAATTTTATAATTCTTGGTTATACTTTTTGTTAGCTAAATGAATAAATTATCTATAGTTTGCATGCTATTTCCACTATAGCTTAAATTGAGAGAGAGAGATCTGAGGAATTTTCTCTGTCTAATGGGAAGCCAATTTAGTTTACTGCGGTAAAGTGATATGTTAATACTTAATCTTACTAATGGATAATTATAGATCTAATATATCTAATGAATCTGAAATTCTGAACTTACCCATACTTAGCGAAGTTTGTCCATAAAGTCGTAATTTTTTCTGTCATATCCTTTTCCACATTTAACTGAGCAGGCATACTGAACATATAGAAAAGTTCATCAGCGTGCGTGGCTCCAGGGTACTTTTTCAACCCGGACGCTATCTTAGCTAAGTTCAGGAAGCCATCGTAACTAAACTTGTAAGCGTAGACTGGTTCCTTCATGGTCTTTAGGAACAGGTCTATTGTAGCTAATACGGAGTACGTTATACCGACGTCACCTTGATAATGAGCAATCTTTAACAACGCAGATGGTTCTTTACTTATTTGCTCTCCCTCCATATACAGTTCATTAAACTTTTCAGCAGTTTTTATTTTCTCTTCTTCTGAAGGGAATGACAGATCCCTTGGTAAGGCCTTATAGAAATCAATATTTAATAGTGTAGTATCATTTTCCTTACCAGCGAACCAGTAACCCTCGTGGTTATTATAGCCAATTATTACAGGAACTTTATTAAATTGCCCCCTAGACAGCAAATTATAAGGACTATCAGGCAAGAAGTTTTCCACTCCGGGTATACTTTTTTCAATGCATGGTACGAATAAGTTCTCAGACAGAACGATGTCACCCTTATCTCTGGGAATACGATGTTTTAACAAATCGTCTGCATTCGAGCTATTAAAAATTTTGTAAATTTCTAGTGGATCTTCAGTTTTGTATCCCATTTGTGCAGCAAGAAGACTGGCAGTTTTTAGGGGTTCTAACTGTAAGGCCCACGGGGACAAAGCCGAACCGCTTTGCATAATAGCCCTGTTAAATAATCCTTTAGACATCGGCGACAGCAGGTGATAAACAACTGATGCAGATCCGGCGCTCTCCCCAAAAATAGTCACGTTGTCCGGATCACCTCCGAGTTTTCTTATATTATTCTTCACCCATTTCAGTGCTTCAACTTGGTCTTTCAATCCTATATTTCCAGGTGCTTCTTTGATACCTAAGCACAGGAATCCTAAAATTTCTAGTCTATAATTAAAGGTGACTAGAATAACGCCATGTTTTATTAAATGTCTTGGGCCGTAGAGAAATGGTGATCCCGAGCCGTCGCGGAAACCTCCACCGTGTATGAAGACCATGACTGGGAGCAGGTTGTCACTCTGTGGGAGCGGAGTGTACACGTTGGCGGTGAGGCAGTCCTCTACGCCTGATGTTCTGGTGCTCATGAACCTTTGTTTGCACCTTACATGTTCATTAAATGCATCGTAGACACCTTCCCACTTTGGATTAGGTTCAGCAGCCTGGAATAAATCAAATATACAATCAAGGTAATTTCTGTATAAAATTGCTTCTAAGTCTTACGCGAAACCCTGTAATCCTAAGTAAGCTTGCCTGTGACATGTGATTAAAAATGTATTGCGACAATTAGTCAACAGTTCATAATACATGGCGTCGGGGTGTGATTAGACGGTCGGCAGTAGGCGTTAGGCCGGCAATCAGACGTGGATTAGTACCGTTACGTGCAATGTTACGTTCATCATTAACGTCTGCTATTAGCTCCACCGTTCAACGAAACAATTATACCATAATTGTTTCTGAATACAGCTCCCTAATAGTAAGATTAATATGTATGTACGCTGTAATACGGGCTGAAGATCGTATTTGATTGACCTACATGATATTACTACTACTGACTAATAACAGATGAACATTGTACTTTTTTAGATAATACTAATAATATGCTCGTAGAATAAATAACCTCCTGCTTGTTATTTGAATTGCAGGAAAATATCACTGTTTTTAATGGCAACGTACTTCAACATACTTTATGTAGAACTGTGACTGACCTGAAACCGATTGGTGACGATGGCATACGGCACGGAGAGGTACTGCACGTGCGAGCCATCCGCCACAATGTTGCCACGTACGAGCCCGCCGCTCAGCGCCAGCGGGGCCGTCGGCTGCGGCACCATGCGCGCCGCGGTCAGCGTCACCAGCACCAACCACTTCAGGCTCAATATCGACCTTAAATACTTCTTCATCTTGATCTCTAACTCAAACCTTAATTGAATCTTCCAATGTATTACACTTTACAGTCACTAGTAATGATTCAGTTTCAAAAGCATTATTACTTTAAATATTATTGAAGAATCTACATCTAGTAGTATTTAAATCATGTTAATGTTTTATCAAATTTTCTGTTCTATACTCCTATCCTGATAAAGTAAATAAAGTAAACTAACTAAAGTCCACTTTTAATTTTAGTGTTAATTTATACTCTGGCATGGTCTGATTTATGTTAAATTATAATAATAATCCGATGTTATCTTCCAACGTAGATCTGAAAAAAAACAAACATATTTATTAGATAAGACAACTAAATAGGTAAATACGTTTAATATTGGTATGAGTCATTAATATTAAAACGGTGAAATGTGAGTGTGTGCAAATTCAAGTTTTAATAGACCAATGGCATAATTATTCTAGGCACCATCCTTCCACCTATCTTTGGTTTATAAAAGGCAGCGAAATTCGTTACACATTATCCGCCTACGTCAAGCGCTCTTATATAAGATTAGTCTTATATTTGTAGACCACGGTCCACAGATGAAATAATCAGCATTTCAGAAACGGTGCCGATGTCAACAATAAATGTACATAGAAGCATTAATACGTGGAATATGTTTGTGTGACTACTCTAGGAACTGGCAATATTACATAAATACCGGTTTAACTGAACTAAGTGCATAGCGTGCCCTCAAATGCATCGCGATTACAAATGGCTTCGCCAACTCATGTGGCTCACTCGTCACTGGATTTGTGTACAGAGTGGATTGAACAGGTAAACAATATCTTCTAAGTTCAGAATTACAATCTGGATTCTACATAGGAATTGATACCGTTATTTTTCTTACTGAGTAATGACACTGCTGAAAACCGGTGTAAGGTACTCCTTTCGGTGTCTATTTACTCGGTTTTAGCTTATAATAGGGTAGATGACAACATTTTTATATTGTCCTTTGATAGATTATTAAAAAAATATTAGGCACGGTCTTTTTTGTTTTTATATTTAGTTAAAACTCACTGCGATATATTTGATATGTCGCATGATGACAAAATTTTGTACGCAAGCATGGCGTAGCATAGCATTAGCTCACACTCTTGAACTTTATAGTTAGTCATATTTTGAAAAAGCAAAAAATACGTGTTTAATATTTATTATTTTTATTATTTGTATTTAATGTTTAATATTTATTATGATCTCTATCTGACTGACTTTTTAAACCGAGTCATCTATCTCAATGGGTTGGGGTTATGTTTTAGCCTTTTCAAAGATATAATTATATGATGAGCGCCGTTGCTCTTTAAATTAAATACAAAAATAACGCTTAAATTTTCGTTTTTCTTCTCCTCAATTTATATGTACTAACACTATGCTTCTCTCCATTTAGTGTTTTATTATTCGTCTACAAATTAAGTGTTTTACATAGCTTAGTTTGTAATTTACAGTTGTACATGGTTCTTTAATTATCGTGATCACTTATGTATATAACGAATGCATTGTAAACGCACGATATGCTCCGTTAAGTAAATGGAAAAGTATATTACATATCCGTAAAAAATCTCTATTCATTTGTTAGTGAGTTATTGCCTTACCGGTGGTAAACATTGACATCGGTATCGGATAGTTTTCAGTTCTGACTTTATTTGAAACCAAAATAGGGGCCTAATTATTGACCTAATTATACAGTAAAACATATTTTTGTGGTGTCTAGATTTTTTGGGTTCTGATACTATATTACTCTAAAGGTCAATACAGACTATCTTTTATCTGTAACTAGCTGTGCCCACGGTTGCAAACGCGTTAAAAGTTTCCGTTTTCGTAATACATAATTTTTTTGCTATTCGGGATGGAGAAAAATAAAGTAATAGTAAGTACCTATCATTCATTGAAACTGATGATGTAATGCGTAGCAAGTAAAAATAAATAGAAGTTTAATTAACTTATGCATTTTAATGTTTTAAATAGTACTTATAATTAATATATATGTTGTATTAGATCAATTAAAAATGGCAATGAAATGTGCATTTGTACTTTTTATAATAGCGCTAATTATTAAGTGCTACATGAATCAGGTGCGTAATTATCATGATCTTGAGTACGATCTAGATGTTGATGATTTATCTATCTATTAAGCGACGAACTCTTACAAGGACAGTACAATATTACTTTATTCACTATCGTGTTTAATAAAGGAATTATTTACGTCTTTTCATTCGCATTTTCATCTATTTAAAAACAAGTTAGTCTTCAATATTACTAATTGGGGATGTGCAACTGACTTAGAAAATTATGTTTTTAGCATAATTATTCCAATGTAAGCTATTGGATCAAACAAGTGAAATTTAACTTACTATTTACAGAATTTTTTACTAAATAAAGTTGCCAATCCGGCTTATTGATTATACACTAAAGAAATATTCAAACGGTTGTTTCGTTTTTTCCTTTAAAACCTGTTTTTTTTATATTTAGGTAGGTAGTTTGGTTGGTAGGTATTTACTGGAATATAAAAAATCAAATTTCGTATTTATTTATTTATTAACCTAAATTAAACATCACAAAACTTGAATACGCGAGAGAAATAAATTAAATATGAAGTTAATTTGTGAATAATTGATGAAAGTTGTAATAAAAGTAGTTTACGTTATTGATAAACATGATATGTTTAAATGTTTAAATGCTACTTTCACTACTCGCTTTATTTCTGTGAAAACTAAACTGATTTATGATTACTTTATGATGTGCATTTAAGGATAGTATCTAGTAAAACTAGTTTTATTTTAATGATTTTACTTTAGTTTAAACCGAACTTTAAGGCCGAACGAATAGTATCTAATAGATATATTCGATGTTTTTAGTTGTAATGTAAAGTGTTGTAATGTTATTGTATTGTTATTGCCAGTGTAGTACGTCGGTGTAGATAGATTAGGGTACTATTTCTATAAATAGTATTTGAACTACAATTGATTGACGGACCAAAACCTTCACGGTACCTACGTCAGAGAACCTGAAAGAGGACTCGATAATTATTTTTACTTGTGAGACTAAACACTCGTATGTAAACAATGTTGGCACTACCGCACTTGAGTCATTAGACCTCGTCGACCATACAAACATAACCGGGCACATGATTGAGGTTAAGTTTATTTAAACTTAACACACAAAGTCCTCTTTGGAGATTTCTCAATAAATAAATATTGTCTTTTATGTGCACTAAGTATAAACTTTAACGGGTTTTCTCGATCAACTCTAAATATAACCCTTGTCCATTAAGGGTCTATGACCTACGAAACCTATAAAAAATGTTATTATACATTGATCCCCACCCATTGCACTATTGACATGAACCTACTCCAGATACAAGCATATTTAGCTTAGTTGGAGGGGTTAACAAGATTGCTAGTAATTTGAAAAAAAAATGTATGATAACTGACACTAAATTTAAATTCAAAACCTTCAAACAAGGCAGATAATAACTAAGCAAAATAAAATGTCAAACTGTACTTCCTAGATTTGGTGGGCAGTAGATAATAAGTATTTTTTAAAGAGGTTTCGTTTATGGTCTCAAACAGAAACCCAGATCATCTGATGGTAAGTGAAACCACTGCCTTCTTACATCACCCCAAAATGCCTCAACACAAAATGTCTTTAAAGACCGACCTAGCTACGAAATAAAAAAGTACGCAGCGGCGGAGCTGTATTTAACGTCAATGTTAAAAGTTAGCCTTGAAAGTGGCTTTATCTTCACCGGATTCTCTAAGTGATTTATCTTTTTTTTAAACCCTCGGTAATTCAATATAAAGTCATCTTTGAACTCGGTATTAATTAGTTGATACGGTACAAAAACTTTACAGTTCATAGAACTGTGAAGTGATCTGATACTTTGTGTTAACGTTTTAGTAGTTTTAAATGAAACACGTTTCGAAGTCCTAAAGCTTGAATCTAAAGGTGCAGACCTTGGGGAAGATACGGTAGAAACAGAGATCGTCTTTTGTTACTTTTGACTTTACATCCTCAACCAAATAGGGTAAAATTTTAAGACCAGTAAAAAAAGAATAGACATCAGGGATCCAAAATAAGAGTGGAGTGCAGACCTCTCATTTCTTTAAGAAGTTCGTTTGAAGAACTTTTATTATTCTTAAGAAGATGTAACATAACATTACATCTTCTTTAGAATAATGAAAGTTTCTGGAGTTTACTGTTTCGTATAAAGGTTAATTTATTTATCGGTACGAAGTTATCTAACATTGGTTTGTTTAATAATATGTGTCCAAAAAGGTCCTGGTTAAGGTCTATGGAGCAAGAGCCTGCGATTTTCTGATCTTAGGCGTTTTATAAGGCTGAAACTTTATATGGCAGAAACAGATGAAGTTCATTGGGCTATTAGCAACGATAATCGATTGTTTTTAAACTAAACTAGATTTTGTTTATTATCCGCCAGCGTAGTTGTCGGTTATTGCGGCGAAAAGTATGCTGTCCTTGCTTGAAATTCAAGCTTATTCCATACCAGGTTTCATCAAAATCGGTTCAGCGGTTTGGCCGTGAAAGCGTAATATATAAAACAGTCGGGTTTGTTACACCATTTATAACTCAAGCTTGTGTGGTCCGATTTATATGATTTTTGATCTGTTGGGTTCATCTCCATTCTGAATAGCAGAATAACTATTAAAACACCGGAAAAAGTCACAAAAAAAAAGATTACGGAAACGGGAGCGATACCGCGGGGCACCGCTAGTTTACAATATTAGTATGGATATAATCTGATAAGTGTCACATGATAGCCAGTAGAAACCAACATCATATTCTACGTCACTGTCTCTGTGTTGGGCCAATGACCCCTACAAAACACCGGTCTTTCTATTAATTTTAAATCCTTTAAAGTCGAATAATATGAAAACAATTTCAAAGCTATTAACACTATTTAAGTCAGTCAAACAGCAGCACTAAGTGCCACGAATTTCTTTGCTTTGTATTCTTAACTACTCGGTAGTGACATAATTAATTGTGCTAGCATTGACCCCGGCTGGTTCACAAACAAACACTGAACAATGACAACTGATTATCAACCTTCCATCTTCGTGTTAAGATACATTTCACGTCACTAGAAAGTCGGAACTATGACATTGTGATTCATTCCACGTGGCTTAACTATTTAGCCTACTTACAAACAGTTTTCCTCTGCACTGTCCACAACTCGGAAATATCACAAACTTTGAAGTTTTGCACTTTTTAATAATTATACAAAATGCACTGAAAATTAAAACTTATATCGAACACTTTAGAGTATATTTCAAGTTGGTTTAAATTTTTGAATAAATGCTGTGTTTCGTGATAGTAACTTTCACGTGCGACGGCGAGGCGTACATGCGCGCGTCAGATCACTGCTCGAATGCGGGTGCGCAGACAACCGGCTTGTATTATGTGGTATTACCCCAGTTTATTCATATAAAACCTATACTATAATATGTAATCTAATCATGAATGTGCGACAACGGTTAGAAAGGTGCGATACCCCGCCGCCGCCGCCGTGCTGGCGCGAGATTTGTCATACTAGAAAAAGACAGACATTTGCATATTTTTTGCGCGCATCTTGTTTTTAGATATGTTTCTAAAGTTCTATGTTTCGGAATCAGAATTGGCTGATTATAACTTACAGATAACTGTTTTTCCGTTGCCATTATACAAATGTGGTAATCACAATAAGCTATTGAAGTATATTTTAAAATTATTGCGCATCTTAAAGTATAGAAGAAATACAATTTGTCTTTTTCACTGCGGTTTACATATTATATAGCTCAGGATAGATCACGATGTCTACCTTAAAAGAAAATCTAAGCGAATTTAAGATTTAAATAGAAAACACTAAGTACCTATGAGTATTTACAGTCGAAACTAATTGCTAAAAGCTGCATGTGGAATGCACAACCGCGTTTCTATGATACGGTAAGAACATTTCCGGAGTGTAGGTACACGATACCGCGTGAATCTATACTTTATACTTTATCTATACTAATCTATACTAATATTATAAAGCTGAAGAGTTTTTTTGTTTGAACGCGCTAATCTCAGGAACTACTGGTTCGAATTGAAAATTTATTTTTGTGTTGGATAGTCCGTTTATTGAGGAAGGCTATAGGCTATATAACATTACGCTATGACCAATAGGAGCGGAGCATAAATGAAAAATGTTGCAAAAATTAAAAACCGTTGAAACTAAAACACGCGAACAAAGTCGCGGGGAACAGCTAGTGAGCTAATAAAACTAACATGACTATCAGACTTAAATGCCTCATACACGGAGTAGATGAAGAAGGAACCTTTGTATACCTTGACTTTTGTATAGACTGTATAGACTACCACCTCCCCGCCCAGAAACATTCTTGTAGATGGTAAGCTTTTATCAACGCCTGATGCAATAAGCATAGAAAAATACACATCTGAGATACGAGCGACGTCGGTAAATGCCCGCGATCAAAAAAACAGGGGCCACGCTGGTCTTGCAGCAGTTCGTTGTGCGATACTGCTTTCACAATTATCATAAATCTTCGAAAAATATTAGAAAAAGAAAGTTAACATTGCGTTTAACTTAATAATCGAATGCAGGTCTTCACACTCATGGTACTGGTACTGAACGAAAAAAGTTTTGGTGTGAACGTACGTGTGTATTAAAACTGGTCAAAGATAATTTCAAGGGCATATTTTTCCTATAATTGTAAATTAATTGGTACTTAATTCTTATGTTATTGTGACTGATGACTAATCTGGATCTTTCATCCGATTCTCATGTCATGCTCAAGATCACAACCAAAGCAACAGTTTTGTTTCAGATCAGAATTTACTATTATGTGATGTGATAGGATAGTGTCATCACTTGTAACAAATAAAGGAGGCCTTTCTTTATTTGATTACCATCTTAAAATCAGCAGGTTTTTATTAGCATTTAAATTAGCATTATATCAAAATTTGCATAATATTTATTATTTACAATCAAAATTATTATGAAAAACATATTATGTAAATATTAGCACGATTGTTCAAAAGCATACTTTTCTGAAATGACCATACCGCATGAGTAACGTACCCATGTAGTATGAACTAGAATTGAATGAGATGCTATTAATAAACTTGTCGGTCCACCAAGGAAATACCTGATTATTTTAAAACGAGTTTTTGTTCTCGATTATAATTAGATACAATTATTTAAATGACGCAAATTATTTCATGCACAAGGGAAATATTGTCGTTCTTTGTTCTGTTGGTAATATAATTTTGAATTCCGGTGACACAGATTTTGTAAAAATTTTGTGCTATTTTAAAACTTTTTGTGTGATTTTTGCTTTGCCTCTTCTACACTGTTTAGGATTTAATTAAGGTCAAAATCCATATCAAATTAAAAAGTAAAGACGGTATACCTACATTCCGGCTAAAATTGACACAAAAAAAAACAGATTAATGACACATGAGATCAATGTTCGGGGAATTCTAACTATGACGAACAGACGACCGATAAAAAAAGTCAATATAATGCTATATCATGGTCCAAAGGTTTCGGCTGCTTAAAAATACAGCATTGATGTGGTCAGCAGTTAGCTCAAGTTAGCCACATGGTCTAACACTATGGCGGCCTAGGCGAGGTTTGAGTCTTTCTAAGAGCAGATACACTTTGATCACTCCAACAATATACCTAGTACAGTCCCAATTGACATACAGTTGTTCTTTGTGTATGTGTTTTGAAGGTTTGCGCAAACTCATCTAGGGCGGGAAGAACAGGATTTTTTAAGCGTATAGTTTTACTGATAGCACTCCAGACTCATGTTACCTTGATTTGATATTTTGGAGCTACCTTGTATTTATATAATGCGGAAGTAAGTCATTTTGTATTTTTTATAATAATAAGTATACAATTTACCTACATACATTATGTATATTTTTTTATAAACTATTAAATTTATTTGTCTTTTACATTATGGATCAAATCAATTCAATCAACTTTTTGCAATAAAAGTAGTTAGCCATAATTTGTAATATCGTTCCTAGTTTTACAATGAAGATTTTAGTGACGTTTATACATCTAATTTGACTTCTCAATATTCCTGCATCAACAGTTGTGTTTCGTGCAATTATACTTATAGTTATAAAAACGCAATGCAAAAATTAAAAAGTTTGAAGGATCAACACAAACACTCAAAGACCTTTGGACTTGTACATGGGTAGCGGTGGGCCCTAAGCGTGGGTCACTAAGGCTGCGTTTCCACCAAAGATGTGCGAAGATGCGAAGCGAGGGATTTGTTTTTAAGCACCAATAGAATTGCTACCTAACCGCGTTCAACGCTAGGTAGTTGCACAACCGCCAGAGTCGAGCAGCGAATGCGCTTGCGATCCCACGACTCCGGCAAAGGACAGAGACGGCACCGGGGTGTTTTTAGTCGGTGAAACAAAAAATAAAAAAAACATGCGTGCGTACAAAGTACACATGTCAGAAGTGAAACTTCTTTGGCGAACTAATTTATAAATCTTGTTTATATTTATACAAATCTAAAACTTTAAATTTCCAAGATTAAGAGGAAGGATATTCAACATCTGTATGCTTAGTGCGAGTCACCAACTGTCAATTGAAATACTTTACTATCACGTAAATCGAGTTTACGTCTAACGCATCGACGACAGTAAACTTGCGAGTGCAAGTTGTTCTTACTCTAACTATAAAGTGTGCGTTTGCTCACCGTAAGACGTGAGGAATGAGAACGAACGAAACGCACGGACTAGACTCTACTATATGTAATCTGTGGAACGGACGAGCAAATGTTGATAAACCGACCAAAATAGATTGAAATTTGTATCTATCGTACTTAATGTGAGCGGCTGCCTATTTAAATAGTGGTGGTTATACTTCAAGTTTGAAAGAAAAGTTTATTTTGTTTAGAAGTTTGTTTACATTGTGATAATGTGATTTATTATATAAAACTTCTAAGATGTTTAGTAAACCGAGGACCAATAACCTTAACGCGAGCTAAATGTATCATGCATGCACACAATATACCAAACTCTTTATGCATTGATTAGGAAAATACTACATGTGAAAGTTGGATGTTTGTACAACAATATTATTAATATGAGTATTGTTATGCGTACATAAGGCTACCTACTAAGTTATGAAGTTCCACAGAATTGTTATGAAAGGCTTCAAGTGCAATAAATCTTTGACTTTGAGTGTCGTGCATCGTATTCGACCGCAGTGCATTAGAATTTGATTGGCTATGCCCGCTATGGCTACGCGCCTTCGTTGGGTGCGCGTATATTTCGCGCCAACAGCTCGGGCGCCGTTGACGGTCGCCTCGAATCCCGCTTCGGCCCTCGGATGTCCACATTCCACGGCCCCGTCACAGAAACATGCAGAGTAAAGACAGCCACAGTCGACCATTTACCTTCTATTAATATTGTTAAGATTCGTCATAATTATAGGTTATATTATATACATTGTCTTCCCTGGCAGAGATTTACTGTACCTATTATATTAAAAATAAAAGTATTGCAATCTTGGTATTTGGACTTTTAATACTAGGTACTATTCCTCTAATATAATATATTATAGTAACTTAACACTTCTTATTATGAACTTTCTAGGTATTATGATTATTAATTATTTTAATAGCAACAATTAGCTATTATGAAATGTTACACTGGCAAAGTAATATACTACCTAGTACCTATTGGTAATGCTACAAAGTTGGGTAAGTCTTTAGGTTAGGAAAACATAATAATGTTGTTGACAAATATAATTTTATTCTAGACCAATAAGTCACTTATTACAATGCTATAAATAGAATTCTAATTTATAAAATAAAGTCACCATCGGCAAGATACATAATAACATCTAGAAATTGTAACTTCCTAGTACAAACAAACATAGTAGGTACCTACTCACACAATTAATGTGCTTTGCAATTAGATATATATATATATATATAGTGCAGTTAATATACTAATAGACTTAATTTATTCAATGAAAATAAATGACAGAAATCACTCATTATAAAATAAAATAAAATAAAATAAAATAAAACTTTATTCATAAAAAGAGATTGTAGTACATGGGACATTAGTAGATTCTACAGTTGGGTTTGTACATTTATTACAAATCAGGTGGGTGAAGTTCTGTACTCCTAGCTAGATTTATTAATAAACCTGTATTTAGGAGTAACAGTCCCGTTCCCCTATATGTATGTTTCTTCGAAATTTGTACAATATGTTTACCTTTATGATTATTTTGGCAATATTAAGATGCTACAATTTATAGTTTATACTTCTAAACAATTTAAAACTTAAGGTATAAACGTGTCAGCGTTTACATGTATGTGTGTGTGTGTGTGTGTGTGTATGCGAAAGTGAGAGCTTGTGTAGGTGTGTATGCGTATTTGTGTTAGTGTGGTGGGTGTGTGTATGTGTGGTGGGTGTGAGGTGTGTGAGTGTATGGTGGGTGTGGAGTGTGTGTGTGCTTGGGTGTGGAGGTATATGTGCTTGAGTAAGGGAGTGCGTGTGCGTGTGGTACCTATAACATTTAGTGTTGGTATTTAACACGGATACTAATGTGAACACTTGTCACTAATTAAGTCAGGTATTGTTCAGTTTCATCATAGGTTTTGTTCTGAAGGAAGGAACGTACAGTTTTTTTGCATTTATAGTGGGACAGTCCGTATATTGGACAGTTTTTACTTATTTTGTTATAAAGAGATGGTCCCAGAAAATAGAAAAATCGTTTACTAAATGTTGATCGCACTTGTGGTAGTGAACAAATTTTGTCTTTTCGCCGTTTGGTGGTTTTTTTATAAGGGGTTTTGCGGTGCTGTAAAAGTACCGTTTGTAAAATGAAATGTTGCCGCACGTTGAGGACGTTACAGTTATTGTACAGTTGTATGGTAGGGAAAGTTATTGGACGGAAGGTAGCTACTTTCAATATGGCTTTGTGTGCGATTTCTAACGGTTTCAAGTTAGTTTTCGCAGCACCACCAAGCAATGCAGTATGTAACAACGGACAGACATAATGCGAAATAAACGTTTCGTATAATATTCGGGTTTGCAATACCTCTTAGTGTTTTAAAAACATATATTAATTTACGAACTCTAGCAGTGATTAGATTAATATGGGATTTGAAATTTAGATTTTTATCTAAGACAATACCTAGGTACTTAATTTGGTCAACCGATGTTATAGTTGGACATTGGCAAGAAAGTTGTGTCTGTGTACGGCAAGAATGAGCTGTAAGGGATATTGGTGAGTTTGGTTGAGAGGCTGAACTGATCGAATAGGTTATAAAATTAGTCTTGGAGGTATTAAGAGTGAGCGTGTGGGAACGAAGCCAATTTAGCGTTAAGTCGAAGCCCATTTGTGCCTTATACTCAAGTTCAGACCATGAATCTGCAATAAAGGTTATAGCAGTATCATCAGCAAAGGATACAACTTTAGCATTTGGGATATTAAGATTGCATAGATCATTAATAAAGACTAGGAAAAGGGTAGGACCTAATATGCTTCCTTGTGGTACACCGTAGAAGATGGGAAGTTCATTACTAGTATGGTTATCAATTTTGACTATCTGGGAGCGATTTGTGAGATAGTTTTGAAACAGGTCCAGTTGTAACCCCCTGACACCTATTTTATCAAGTTTAAGTAAGAGAGTAGAGACGGGAACGGTGTCGAAAGCTTTCGCAAGGTCTAAAAATACAGTCAGAACCTTTTTGCTTTGATTTAAATTTTGTACTACATGATTGGTCAAACTAAGAACTGCGTCATTGGTGGATTTATTTTTGCGAAAGCCATATTGTTGTGGAGAGATTAGTTTGTGATGTTCAAGATAGTAAACTAGTCTTTTATTAATCAAGCGTTCAAGTACCTTAGATAAGGCACACAGAACTGCTATTGGTCGGTAATTATTCGGCAGGTTCCCGTCACCTCCCTTGAAGACTGGATGTATAATTGCCTTTTTAAATGACGTGGGGAAGACAGCAGTCTCAAAGCAGAGATTAAATATGTGGCATAGGACAGGTGCCAGAGTGTTTGAGTATTTCTTTAGAAATGACGATGAAATGCCATCCCAGCCAGTGGCAGCATTTGATCGTAGAGATTTTATAACTGCTATTATTTCATTAGTGTCGGTATGATCCAGGACAAAGGAATTAGTTGTTAAGGTATCACATGTGGATTGTGAACATGCTGATGAACGTGGATTACTGCTGTTTGTTATATTATTTGCAAGTTCCTCGCCAATATTTACAAAATATGAGTTTATATTATTACACGACTGAATTGGTGAAGGTGAAAAAGTTAATAATTGTGTCGAGGAGTTTTTAGTTTTTGTTGTGTTTGTTATTCGCTTGATAGTATCCCATAGCGCTTTTGGATTATTACTTGCTTTGCTTATTTCTTGTATGTCATAGATTCTCTTTGCTTTTTTCAGAATACTATTACAGAAATTTCTATATCTCTTATAGGTTATTTTCAAAACTTCGTTATCTGGAGACTTCTTGACTTTCTTATGCAGCATATCCCTATTCCTTATGCACCGCAATAAACCCGGAGTAATCCAGGGTTTTAGGATTCTTTTTTTTGAGGGGACTTTTTTAACAGATGTATTCTCGGAAATTGCTGTAGTCACTAATTGTATGAATTTATCAGTAGCCAAGTTTGCATCTCCTATCGAGAAAAGACAATCAAAATCCATTTGTAACATTGATTTGTCAAGCCCCTCATAGTCGATCTTAGTGATAATTGAAGTGGTAACCATTCTTGTACATTTTTTATATATGCAAAGTAATGTAGAACTGTGATCAGTCACTGTGGAGTCATAGATAAATGTATAGGAAGGAAGCTTTGTTTTTAATATTGTATGATCCAAGCAATTACCACCCCGTGTTGGAAGGGTATGTGCAGGGAGATAACCATGAAAGGCAAGACAATTCAAATAATCGTGCGAACGCATATCAAGGGTAGCAGGTTTAATGTCAAGGTTTAAGTCTCCTGTTATAACTACCGTTTTAAATTTGAGTAGCGATTGAAGGATGTCATTAAGAGATTATAACAAATTAACAGTAAAATGGAATATAAATTTTATTAATGTTACAAATGTTTACAATATAAAGGTGGTAAAATGAAGAACAATGCTTATTGTTGTAATTTGCTTGCATCGTGTTTACTACTATCTTTCTATTTTTGGTTTGTCACTTTTTCCCATATAAATGAACCATAATTTGCACCTCCAAAGGGTTTAAATATTTCATTCTATATTGGTCATCACATATCTGTAAAATAAAATAATATTATTATTATACATTTTTTTAAACTTGTAAAACAAATGTATACATTAAGAATATAAAATACACTGTTAATATTAAATACCAACTATTATTCATATATTTTATTCTTTATATTGTGTTGTAAATATCTTTAAATAACAAACTTTACTATATTTACACTTAAAACTAACTAATCCAAACCTATATTAAATGCATATTCATTGTATATTTGAATCTATATCCATAAATGTGTTAAACTAAATTATTTATCTAAGTATATAATTTAATTTTGAATGTTCTTATCATTTGCATGTAGGTATAGTTTATTCAATATTTCTTCAGCAGCTATGGTAATAGGTATATATTTGAATCACTGTTTATTCTAATGTAAGACTTCAATGTGCCATATAAATACTAAGAAATAAATGCTTATCTAATGTATAACCTATAATTGCCTCTCAAATTACATTGGTATAGTTTATTCATAGTAAGTAAGTAAATCATGTTATAGATCATACCTTGACTGATTTCTTGCGTGGCAGTTGAAGTATTTTGAAATTATATTTAATATTAAATTAAAATTCCTCGTGATTTTTTGTAAATATTAAAAATACCTAATCCAATTTAAATATATACAAAATTTTTGTAAATTAATGATAACTCTAGAAATTCCAATTTTTAAATTAAAATTTCGTCAAAAGAATTTATGAAATATTGTTATTAGTATTTTATGCACAATGATTTATTGAAATCTCAAATGACGAATTGTAAATAAAAATGCCACGTGTTTTTTGTCAATATTAGAAATTATTAATTAAGTTTTGTTTTTGAATTCAAAATTTAGAAAAGCGAATTTATGAAATATTTTTATTTTATGGTAAATGATTTATTAAATTATCAAATGACGAGTGGCAAGTTGAAATACCACATGTTATTTGTAAATATTAAAACTACCTAACCTTCAAACCAATTATCATAAAAAATTGACTTCCGTTGCAAACCGGCGTGACGTTTCATCTGTAAAAATTTTACCCTCATGCGCCTAAAGAAGTTTCACTTCAAAAATAGTAGTATAACTCTGCGTTGAGTTGAAGACAGCTTTTCATCCCGAAAAGTTAAAAAAAAACATGTTGTTGCACATAATAATTAAAGAGAAATAATTAAATACTATAAAATGTTTCATAAAGGTTGTTACCGCTGTGTTTATGTTTGTTTTAGCGACTGTTGCGATATAAGTTGTAATGTTAAGAAACACCATTGTTTTATTGTCAAGTTACTAGGTCATATTCGTACTAATACTTGTTTTATTTCTTAAGAAAAATTATATATAACTCAACAGCTACCAGATACTACGTAGGCTTATGGAATTTATGTAGGTACGTTTTGTGGATGTTGTTTGACAAACCTACTACAATTAACCCCGGTATCTAAAAGCAGGATCAATCAAAAAAACTGAACACGACTATGATTGGTGGACCAGAATACTAACAACCATTCACAGCGCTTAACCTGAGGTTTGACTGGTGATTAAATAATTTTTGTTTTGTTCTACTTTTCGGAAACCAGCGGTTAGTGTCCAAAGTCAACAAATGAATGACTACCTATATTATATGATATTTGACTATTTAAGAGCCTGAATTGTTCCTCCTGCTGGCCAAATGCATCTCTACTACTTCTTTCATAGATTTCGTTCACGCGTCAGTGACCTAGAGTTAAGTAAATTGCTCTAAGTTGAAGCCCAGGGTCAAGTTGTTTATTTATTCTTAATATTTTTTAGGGTGTTTTATGTGTTTTTGATTATGGTCCTGTACCTGACCAGCGCAGTAATGACCAGGTAGGTAATGACTCACGCTTATTTATTTTATGCAAGTCATGTCATTCATAAAAACCTACATTCCTTTAGACAAGTAAGGTCAAAAATATGTGATAATAAACTCATAAACTCAGAAGAGAGACGGGGTCTAGCTATACGGGTAGTTGTAGTGACAAACAGTACACAGTTTGTTTTCAACAAGGATCATGGTATCAAGCAATGAAAGAGTATTGGGCACAATCTGACACACTGCATACACACTGCATGGTAAATTCCCTATCTTAATTTATATCTTCTAGTATGTTACATTTGTCGACAAATTTATCATTATATTTAGGTCAAATACAATAAAACAGTATAAGTAATTATACTATTTAATTGTATATGACCTAAATTAAATTCCTTAGTGCGGGAATCGTTTATATTAAAAATGAAAAAAAAATATATTTTATTAGAGGGAGGACATTAATAAATGTTATCTTATCCTTGTCGTGTGTACAGACTATCGTAATAATGTGAGATAGGTTGTATGCAGCAGCCAGTTTGTTAAAGTAGGCTTATGAAAAAGTGTCTAGATCAGTCGCTTAACTAACTTATAGATTTAACTTTATCCATCACTTATTATTCTATCAAGTTTCTTTTTTTAATTCGAAATAAATTACAACAGTAACGTTGCTATTCTTATGGTAGTATTCTTCTTGTTATTTACTCCTTTTATTTGCATTACTAACAAACGTAATTTTATGACTTATTAGAACGATTAATATGTTACTGCTAAACCCCGAACTTCAGTAAAAGCTAAGATTTAAAAGTAAAATCTACAGTATCATCTTCGATAGAATCCGTTAAAAAATAGTAGTGTAGTGGAAAAAGCTCGAACAATTTACACTTTTTTTGTAAATTCAGACCATTTACCAACACACGATGGTAAATCCTAAGATTTGCTAGTAAAACTTAAGATATACCAATATATGGGATTTTACAGGAACATATAGTCAGACAACGTAAATCAAGTCTTCAGAGCAATTACAATACGAATGAATGTTGTAAACTACACAATGTTACATTTTATTGTAATTAACCTTGACGTTGACTCGACTTTGACCGTGACTTCTGATCGATAAACCAAACAAAGTATAGTTTAATAGTTCGTATAGTAAGTAGGTAATTACTAATTGTATCAAATTCTAAGAAACAGAAAGTTCTTTACAAAGTAAGCTACTTAGCGACCTTTCTGAGATTTTACCATAGTGCATACCTGTTTTTAAGATAAAAGACCGTTGACTGAAAAATGTAAATTAACACAATGTGATCGAATTTACACATTTCAAAGTCAAAACTGTACAATTACCGTTCAGAATTTAGTATATTTTTTTGATTTCGTGTTTAATCTCCTTAATACTATCATCTCGAATTTGTTTGAGTTTTTCCTTTCATTTTTTCATGAATTTCATACATGTACGAGTACGGTGTCGAAAATTCTTCATTATTATACATGGTCGATGACCCATTTGTTTTCACAATAATCGCTATCGGTTATCAACTTGGACCCCGGCGGCGATCGTTGGACGTTCATCGTGTCGTCACTCTTAGGTCGTACCGGGCGAGCGAGTCAAAAAATCACAGTTTCTCTCTTTTACTCGAGGTGTAGCGCACGCACTCCGCGTGCGCTTGCGATGCTACTGTGTTGGACACAATCACGTCGGTACACAGATATTTTACTTATTTCACTAGTTTGTGTATTCGACTTTAATACAATAAACGTACGGGCCACTTTGCCATATGTTATTTTTTGTCAGAATTTAGTACACGTCCGCTATAAGTAAGCCCTAGAAGCCGACTCTCCTCTCTCAAAACTATAGAATCTTTTATTTTATGATTTTTTAATGGTAATATTAGACATTTTAAGTAAATACAGGTTTTCTTGCTGCACAGCAACACAATTGATTTAAGAATGAAGTGTGTCCGCGGCCGGTGTGTCGATCAGACGTATTATATGTTTGTGTTTAGTGAGTGTTATGTTATGTGTCGAAACGTGGCTCATTGTATAACACAACCTTGAAACGAGTACTTCGAATTTGTGTTAGATGTAACCGAAATAACACAAAGCAAGATTTGACATCCATATAAAGTAAATTCTAGTGATGTTTTTGTAAACGTTAAAACAGTTATGATTTTTTTATGTTTTTGTTTCATGTAAATCAATTAGATATAAATATATTTATATGATGTGCCTTTAGTACTTATGACATCCCCTTATAGATCCAAAGATTACTTGTTAATTTCTAAATATAATAAGTAGGTAGGTACGTGCATTTATAAAAGGATAATAATTTCAATAATTAAATAATAATCGACGGGCCTGTTGGTCTAGTGGTTAGTGACCCTGACTGCTAAACCGGAGGTCGTGGGTTCGATTCCCACCCAGGACGAATCTTTGTGTGATAAGCACGATCATTTGTTCTGTGTCTGGGAGTAATTTATCTATAATATGTATGTATATAGAAATATATAAGTATGTTTATCAGTTGTCTGGTTGCCATAGCACAGGCTCTGCCTAGTTTGGGATCAGATGACCATGTTTGAAGATGTCCCAAGATATATTATATTATATTACTGCTTATTTTTTACCTTACATACAAATTAAAATTAATTGTTTTTGTTGCCAACTAATGGCGTTAATTAAATAATAATTCTTACAAAAAAAATACGTACAGTAGACCGCACAGCAATGTAACACTTGACTACGATAGCGCATTTATTTCCAAACTTGTCTGGCTTATTATACAATTTAATATATTAATTAGTGATGCCATTTGCCAGTGTAGTTGGCCTCGTATTCCTACAATTTGCGACAGTTCCCTTGATTACATCGATCCCTAGCGATTTATTATTAATGCCATTAGTGAGTAATCGAGGAGGTATGTGGATTCTATTGTGAAAGGACTATGACATACCTTCTGTTGCATAATGTGAATATTGATATGTAGGTAGCCATTCACACCCCTTTTGCAATGCTAAAATGTTCTATCGAATCCGGTGTGTCGTTCTAGAGTGATTTCCGAGTATATACTCATGATCTTTATGTTATTCTAATTATGAGATGGAATCTTGACTTAGAAAGTTTACAAAAACACCTTTTAATAAAATATACATATATATGATATACATATACATATACATATACTATGATATTATGGGATTTAGAAAAGTCTAACATATTTAAGCCTGTCACGATAAGATATTAAAACCTAATAATAATAATCTCTTGAGTACGATCATGAATACCTAATTATTTTTAGTTCATATTATACCTACCTACTTAAGACAACCAAAATTAATTTACAAAAATGCTAAGTTAAAACTTAACCTTAATCCTTAGACATAAAGACGCTTTCAATGTAAAACTGTTATCACTCAACTGCTTTTGACTGTTATCAACTTATCACGAATTATATTTCAACTCCATTTTATTCGCTTATATCTTGAGTAACGACTGTTAACAGATAACAAATACAGTTTCAAAGATAATAGCAGCTGTTATGTCTGTACTTTTATCAGTTTATTTATAAGTTTCACAGAGTAAAGGTCTGTCTATTACGTGAACTTCGGTCATGTATATGTGTCATAACTTCTTATTAAATAGACTTTAATTTCTTGTTACTACAGAGACACTTGCGATGAATCGAAGTGCTCAAAATATGTTAAGAATATGTGTAGTGTAGTTATTTGTGTTTGTATTGAAACACGAATTGTTTAGTGATGTCTTTCTGGAGTGTAAAGTGGTTGGTCCTGTGGTCGCTGTGGGCCGCTCGTGTGGTCCGCCAGCCCACCGCAATCCATCACCTGAGCAACGGCCCTTTGAGGGGCAGCATCGCACATGACGGCTCACATGCCAGCTACCTAAACATACCTTACGCCAGCGTGCCACAAAGATTCCAGGTATGTTTTTGCCGGTTTTATGGTTGAAAAAGTTTTTATGTATATTTAGACTCACGCTGTAAACTATCTCGTTTTGTTTATAGGCTCCAGGTCCTGAACCTAAATGGGAGCAAACTTTTGAAGCGGTCGAAGAAAACGTGAGATGTATCCAGAGCGTCGCCGATATGTGGACCATAGGTAGCACAGATTGCCTGAGTCTCAACGTCTACACTCCCATGAACGTCAACCCTGATTCCCGACTGCCAGTCATGACTTTCATCCATGGAGGAGGTTTCTTCAAAGGTTCAGGAAATATGTTATTCTATGGCCCCAACTACCTGGTGCCGAAAGGTGTTATTCTGGTTACAATTAACTACAGACTTAATATCCAGGGCTTCCTTTGTCTTGGCATTAAAGAAGCTCCTGGTAATGCCGCGATGAAAGACCAGGTAGCTGCACTTCGATGGATTCAGAAGAATATTAGAAAATTAGGAGGAGATCCAGATAACGTTACATTATTTGGAGAGAGTGCTGGTGCAGCATCAGTCTCCTTGCATTTATACTCCCCCATGTCCAAAGGCCTCTTCCACAAGGCCATCACAGAAAGCGGATCAGCACTGGCTCCTTGGGCATTTCAATACCGACCCGTATTTTTAGCAAGTTTGTTGGCCAAAGTAATGATGTTTGAATCAGAAGATCCACATGAATTGTATAAGTATTTCATGACCAAGTCAAACGATGAACTAATACTAACTAGAGTACCGAGAAAACCGGGCAATGTCATTGTTTCTGAAATTCTCTACACACCATGTGCTGAAAAAATAATAGAAGGAGTTGAACCATTCTTAACTGAGTACCCGTATAATCTGCTACAAAAAGGAGAATACAATAAAGTCCCTTTGATCATCGGCACCAATAGTGAGGAAGGGTTATTAATATTAGGCATGGATATTGAAACTATGATACTTAAAGTAGATTTTGAAAAATCACTGCCTAAGAATTTAGAGATCTCATCAAAGACGGAGAAGACTAAAATAGCCAGGGATTTAGAAAGACTTTACATGGAAGGAGAAAAGATATCATTAGATTCTTTTGTAAAAATATCAAGATGGTATGGGGAAGCGTTTTTGAATTTCCCGTCGTTGGCAGAAACTGAGTTACTCCTGAAGACTAGTGAGCAGCCAATATACAATTATTTGTTTAAGTACGATGGCTGGAGAAACATACCCAAGATGTTACAAGCGAGCAACCTGAAGGTAGCCCGCGGCACCACCCACGCTGATGACTTATTCTACCTGTTTTCGCAACATATCTTCTTTTCAAATTTTGAAATGGATATGATAAATAGAGTGACCGCAATGTGGACTAACTTTGCCAAATATGGGTATGTATATGGTTTTTTAACATTCTGGTGGTTTCTGCTCTACTTGTTCAAGAAATACGAGTATATATTTATTACTTTAGCGTATAGAACAGCTCTGTTTGTTGCCTTCTTTAATAATTTTCACCTGCTTAAATTGCATATCAACGTTTTTATTGTATCTTATTAAATATCTTTTTATAATATACAGGATGGACCAAATAGTCACGTCAATGGAGAAAATTTAGATTTCTTACCCATATAGTATGTTTTGCGATTTTTGACATAGTATACAATAGGTGACATGAATATTTTACTAATTTTGGAGAAAATTTACTCGGTTACATCTTTAAAAATTGTTGTTGTTTTCTTTTTTTGCGATGGGACTATCATAATATGTTTTATCTTATTAAGGATAATTTATTTTATTATTGCTAAGGTTTTTCTTCAGTTTTTGAAAAACTACTATTAGTAGAACTCGAAACATTTGTTAACATTAATCACTACTTAAAACGTAAAATTCAGGAACGGGGACTACATACGCGGGTGAAACCGCGTGGCACCGCTAGTTTTAAAATAACAACAACAATATATCAACGTTTTATAGTACATTATCAACTTTTTTTAACTTTAAAGACAACAATGAGCCATTTAAAATTAATTAAATTCCTAACGAGGTAAAAAAAACACGTGTCGAAAATTATACTTTATTATATAACCTGTATGAAGTCCTTATGGTAGGTACTTTATTAACGTTATTAAAATCATTATCATTAAGACAAACTTTATTAAAAATGTGACTTTAAGTCACAATAATCTCGCACTACTAGGTACTGCAACTATAAATAATGACCTCAAAATGCCAATGCGATACCTGCGATAATGACTTTAGGTTTGTGTAAAATAATAATGAGCAATCGTTATTAACCATGTAGCCATAATGGACATGAATGAACTTGTTTAAAATGTAATAAACAAGGAGATTTTGTTATCAATAAGAAAATCACCGACCAAGCTCGCAGTAGAGTGGTTAAAGAATAAGCATGTACGTCCATTTTGTTACATTCACATTATTTTTCCATATTTTTCTTACAGAAACCCAACGCCGGAATGGTCTTCGCTGCCAGTCACGTGGGCCCCAACGAACAGCTCCACACCAACCTCCCTGGTGATAGACTCTGACTTCCACACGGCTCCGCTGTGGTACAACCACCGGCTGAAGTACTTGAGGGAAGTCTATTCCAAGTACAGAAGGAAACGATGATGAACACCAATTAGGACAATTTGAACGTTACATGAATTTAAGAAGTGTTGGTTTTAGTGTATTTTAGGAAAGCATTTGACATGACAGCTCTACTCATTTATACAGGAAATCGTTTGGTTACAAATAGTTAAGTTTATGTTTTTATTTGAAAATTAGTTCAATCAATGGACTGTTGAGTTTACAATTGTTATGAAAATATCGTTTAAGGTGCCTACTGTTTTATAAAATTTTAGTATTGGTAGTGATTTTTTTAGGTCTGTTGGTTGTGCTTTTGAGATTAAAAAAAAAACAGCATTAAATGCTGTGGTCAGTACATGAATGTATTGAAAAAATAAACATTGACTATTTTCCGTACGTGCTTTTATTTATTAAATTATGTACACATGTTATGCCAGTATGCAAAGGTTTTGAACATATCGTAAAAAGAAAAAAAAAATTGTGTGCGTTTGCTTCACGCAAGAGAAACAAAAATGCTGCAGATGATTAGCAGAAGCTATAGTGTTGAATTAGTGGGGGTAGTGATCCAAACTGGCGTCGTTTGCCAAACTACGGCTCCTTTCTATTGACCTCCTCGTAAACTGAAGGGACACTCGAGTGCATTCCCTAATTAGGGCCGGCAGGACCCTACGAGGGTCGACCAAGTGGAACTTTGAACATTCCCCGACCAGGAATTATTTATTTTATTGCGGGAATGAAGATCCACCGATGCGTTGAGAAGTTCTTCTGCAAACGTTTCAGGCTTTGATTAACTTTGGAACTCCATTAAGCGACAGGACTTCTCTAACTTTGTATGAATTTAAAAACAATGAGGTTTATTCAGATCACTTTATGCATTTTCATCAGACGGCAAAGTGACTTTAAAATGAAAACTGTTTGCTGATAAACTGTGTTTTAATACTCTTTGTTCCACTAATCCCCGCTGAAAGGGAATCGAAAACCTTTTAAAGTGAAGCTTGCCTGTAGCATTAGAACTTAATCGGCAATCTTAAAACCGTAGGTACCTACTGAAACTAAATTTCCGGTATTTGAGAATGTAAGCCGCTTACCGTGTCGGTCTCTTATTAAAGCTCGCGTGAATGGGGCTGGTCGAATGAATGAATGTTTGTGAAACTATCCGGCTTAATCTTGGGCCCTTTTGGTCCCCGCGGTAAGCTGCTCTGTAAATAGGCGAAAATCGCCCCACAGACACATCGCCGTGTTTGCTATTGTTTGAAATTTAATGAGAAACCTTTTTAAAAAGTTAATGGGAAGTTGCGGGCTTTATGTGTCGCCGTAATCTCAGATTGCGTTAAGATCTCCAAGATTTGGTTCAGTTCACACGCTAAGGAAGATTACAAGTGTTTGTGTCTTGTTACCTATTTATACTTGTTTATTTTGGATCCGCAACATGAACTGAAATGTTCAGGAAGAGTCTTTTAATGTAAAATGAGTTTAATACTTACCGTTTTGCTCATTTTGATAGAATGTAAGGTTGCTTGAGCCAATGGGTTTGTGGTGATTGTAGTCTACAAACATTCCGTAATACTCAATTGCTGTTCAATGCTTCTGATTTCAAAGCCAGCCAAATGTATGTATAAAAGCTTTTGCATAACTCTTATTGTGATAATGCTCTTCTACATAATATATTCTTCTCTTGTAGGTACACGAAACCTCAGAACATGCACTTATGACAATGGAGCTATTTCTAAATAGAGCATCAATAAAAAAACCTGTTACAATGAGCTGACTCTATTGATTTAATAAATACTAGTAAACTCAACCAAACGTCCACACTGAATCCATATATTAAAACGCGAGAACCTTTCTTCCGTACGTAATAAAATAAAAAAATCACTGTGTCTGGTCGGAAAAAATCCCTAAAATACAGTGAATCCCGGAAAATACCCTTAATCCTTCGGCGAGTACTATTTACCATAATCCCGTGTTATCGGGCGAACGCACACGGACATATTTCGGCGGCCGCGGGCAAACTACCCGCTAATGGTATATGGACGACTTGCTCGCAGTATGCGCCGAGCTTTACCTCCGTAATCACATGAAGCTGGGGTTTGTTTGTTTCTTAATATTTGCAAACGTAGGTCGTTTTAATAAAACTTAATTTGTTTTCAATTAAATTTCTGAAGCTCAATACTTTAAGGCGTGTGTGCTCTATAAGGTGTGTGTGACTAATTTAAATGTGTAACTTTCACCACGAGTCAACTCAAAACAAAAAAAAGTAATATACATAACCTAACCTATGCGCTTTACACTAATTAACAAAAATCACAGGAATAAAGGATTTAATAAAGGTCTTGGCAAACGGTGTTTCCTTAATACCGTGTTATTTTATCGTGTACACAAAAACTAAATTCATCAATATAGAAAAACAAAAAGCAACCTATCATATGCCCCGTTTTTACATGAACTCGTACATCTAACTTTACATAATCTATACTCGACATTTCTACAAACCTACAGTAAATACATTTTCAACCAAATTTACCTTATTTTGTATGCAATAATAAGATATTGGTATAAATAAACCTTTGCCTGGAGGCGAGGAACGAACCAATACCGTAGTACGTGATGTCCAGGGCAAAACAATGGTGAATGCTGTGTTTTGGTTGTGAGTAGATCCTATACATACAGGTTGTTGGAGTAAAACTATGTGGAAAAGGTGTTTATATAATATTATGGTATGTTGTGTTTTAATCCAGTCGATCGACGAAAAGAAAACAGGTGTCGCAATTGGAGATTAAATATAAGTAGATAAAAAAGAGTTACAAACATTTAATCTTCATCAAAACGATCATACTTTACACGTTAAAAGCGACGTCAAAATACCTAGGTACCGTTTAGCTTTATTCATAGTTAAGTACCGTCATAAGCGTTACTCAGTCGTTAACGCGTTATTCAGAAACGATATACGATACTTAACTCAATATTTCACGAGCATTCAATTCAAAACCCCAGCTGACACCTTTATTCGAATACCGAAACATTAAAATCGATTTACGAACTTTTTCATGGCGCCATGACGCACCGGCGACCTCTACTATCGGATTCAATTCGCCACATTATCTAGACAATAAATTTCACGCGAGTGTACACGTAGATTTAAACCGTAACGTTTGCAGTTATCGTTTCGTGTTCCAAGCATTTATACCGGCGTTAATTGTTAAACCCGAGATGGGATGTTAATGGCAGTACGGACTTAGCGGTAACGCTGCCCGAAATTTGCTAAAGATAAAGTAAAAATGGCGGCGCTGTCACACGACAATAACCTCGGCGGTTGACTACAAATCTGGCTAAATAACCAAAAAGGGGCTGAGGGCGAGGTAGGGGCGGCCGCGGTTGACGTACTCGATACGAGTAGTAGCTCTTTAACAAGTAGAAGGGTAAAGACAATTTCTTAATACTTCTAAAAATTGCATCGTGTCTACGTCAGGACATCTATATGGACGATATGTATGAGACGACTACTATATGGATATTATCTCAAACATAGCTATATTCTCTTTCTGTTGAATGTTAAGTTGCCAGCTACTACTGTCTTAGTACCTATCTGATTAGTCAGCCTAAAAAGACAAAATTGTTAGATGACCCGCTACAGTCTGACTCTCATCCCACGCAACATCCAAGTACGTGCAAAAATGTCCCCTATTCGACCGGCATTACTCACCCTATCTACCTGCTAATGCTCCCTATAAATATTGCATATGATAGCTGAGGCCGGCGCTCACTTGGACCCTACCTCCCACTAACGGCGGTGTGTTTGTATTAATTGTTATTAGGGGCTTTGTTTATACTTTTAAGGTCG
Organism: Diachrysia chrysitis; assembly: GCA_932294365.1. Classification (NCBI taxonomy): domain Eukaryota; kingdom Metazoa; phylum Arthropoda; class Insecta; order Lepidoptera; family Noctuidae; genus Diachrysia; species Diachrysia chrysitis. The sequence goes on from OW028657.1 coordinate 364,105, forward strand.
AAAATAGAGTGGTCTCGAGCAGACCGAAAATTAATCATGATCCTTTCTCTATGTTATTTTTTCTTTCACGACCAGTATGTTAAGATGTAAGCAAATGCTATTCGACCCTCACTTTTTGTTTCCACGTGTAAAGTGTATAAAATTATACCCCGCGAATAGTAATTACTCTTTGCAAGGTCATTGATTTTTTTGTGTTTATAAAAGCGCCTGATAAAGTTATGTTAGCAAATGCGTCTGATTGATTTTAAGGCATTTTTATTAAGCGCCTTCCAAAGGAAAATAGCAAAAACACTAATATTTAGCTTATAATAAAAATAAAAAAAGGAGTTACCAATTCCCTTCCAACCATTTTAAGTAAGTGCTTGGTCTGTTTTAATAAAAAAATATTTAAGTTTTAATTTTAAAAGCATTATGTATACATATATTATAGTTTTACATAAGTTTAGCAAAAATAAGCATGTATCTAATTACCAGCTATGATAACATAACATGTAATAATTAAACTAGGTTATGTACTTACACAAGTGTTTTAGTAGCTATGTACCTACACGTATACTCGCTTGTTAATTGAGAGGTGATTGATTAGGGCTAATTAGTAATTACGAGTAAGTCTAGATCAGGTGGCAGTTCCTATACAGTATGATTTTATGTTTGCTTCATATTGCCCTGTTCAAAGAGTGGATGGTAAGCAGTGCAACTAATTGGCAAATATGAGATTAGTCTCAAAGAGTCGAACTTGGAATCTGGCTGTAGAAGAATTAATAGTCTTTGACTGTTAGTTCAAATATTTACCGATTGCGTTGTTGTGGGAAAATTGAAATGTATATTAGAGTCATAAAAGAGTAATAGAATCATGATGGTAATGAACATTGAATCCTAATTTGAAGTAATTGTTATGTAAGAGAGCTTATGCTTAAACATATATTCCTCGTCTAAGTGATAACCTTAAAGCTTTATTTTAGCAGTAGAGATTAGTCTTACAGTAATGTTAATGTAATGGCGTGATTCTGGGATCTAGAGTTAATTAACTATAAAAATATATTATTATTAATATAAACATTACGATTTAAGTTTACGAAATTTGTTTAAATTATGTAAAATTCAACCATACATTGTGTGTGCTGTGTACTTTTGTTGAGATTAGAATGAGAAGATTGAATGAAACTGAAGAAATATAAAAACCTTACATTGGTACAATTTAAATCAATAAACTAAACTAAACTTTTGGACTAAGGACTTGGTCTATATTTCTGTCCTTATTCGGAATATTTTATTAAGGAATTGGATATTTTTTTGTATTTATATGGCTATATATCATCATAACTTTTTATAATCACTCAAGAGCCAGAATCATCAGCTTACATTACAAGCACTAAGTGACCTGCAGCCGGATTACCTGAGAGCTCTCTGATCATCTACCGCACCTAATGACAATCGGAATCAGTTTCAATCGTCATTTGACACCGAGGACACTCAATGAGGTTTAGCTTAACTGTCAGTGTTGCTCTGTGGGATTACGCTCAAGTGAATTAACATAACTATTAATAGATGTGCAAGTGGATTGCTTGATTATACCTAAATACTTCCACGTTACCCGAATACTGAGTAGTTCATACTACAGCCTTGCTTAAAGTATTTTTTTTTGCATAGGTACTTAAATACCTAAATTAAGGCGCAGATCGACATACATTTTTATGTACGTATCTACGCTGTGACTTTATTGGCATATCGCAGCTTTTAATATAGGTACTTCGACGACCTTCGTGGTCGAGTGGCGTAATCACCGATTTTCAGGATTTCGTCAGCTCTAAGGTCCCCGATTTGATACCCGGACCGGTCAATGTAGAAAACCACTTTTCTACATTGTTTCGGGTCTGGGTGTTTGTGGTACCTTCGTTGTTTCTAATTCTATAACACAAGTGCTACAGCTATTTACTTTGGGTTCAGAGCAATGTATGTGATGTTATCCACATTTATTTATTTACTTACATGCATTTTGATTTATCGTAACCAGTTTAACCCTTATTTTTATCAATGCTATATACATAATATTTCATCAATATTATACTCAATACATAAGGGAATGCCCCAATGCTAAGGTCATCGCGGTGGTTAATACGCCGTGTCGTGATTTATGGTCCGGGGTTCGATCCTCGGCCGGATATGATTATTGTTTGTTACAAATCATTACTGCCTACCCATTTATGTTACGCTATGGTATGTTTGCTTTATGTGTTGCGAAATATACGCCATACGTATATCATGTTGCTTCTGATGATTTTGAATAAAAATAATAGTAACATTGTTCAATTATACGGCTTTTTGTGGAATATACCAAATTGATTTGTAGAATCAAGAAGTGTATTAAGAATGGTATTGAGGCCAATTCATAAATATTCGCCTGTTAACTTCGATCAAATTAATGATGATCCCTATAATTTGCATGAGAATCAATAAGATGAAAACTTTTTATTGATCGAAACATTAGTTGACAAAAATATTACCTATCTATCACATAGGTATTCGTAATAAATATAGGGACAGGTCAGGACAGGTACCTAAAAAGTATACAAAATCTATGCAGTTGGTGAAACTAATTCATATTACTTGGGTATGTAAAGGCATAAATTGCCTTTACATACCCAAACCATGGTAAAATATAAACAAAACATGCAAAATTTTGTTTAAGAAGTTTTAAACGTAAATCTCGCGTTTTAAAACTATGCTCCCTCAAAGGTTTCCACTAATTAGCGTTTAACATAGCCTAATTTCGCTCTCCCGCGTTTTTGCTCTTAAAATATTTGCAGGCGTTTTAGTTCTTTCAGAACTTATTTGTAAAAAGCCCTCGGAGGGTAAGTTGGGTTATTTCCATGTTTGTACGTCAGTTGGGGTGTGTAATGTGTAATTAAGTTAATTAGCGGGCGTCATACACAGTTTAGTTAGGGCTAAACATCGTTTCTAAGGGTCGTGACTAGATGCGAGGGCGAAGGAGGCCAAGGGGGTAGGGGGGAGATAATTATAGTGATCTTTTATTGAAATGTACACACTAATTACTTATTTCACCACTTAATTTTTTTTTGCGTATAATTCCGTAACTACTTACTATGGTGTTAATAGTGCTCATATTCTGACTAAAAAAAACTAACGCTTTTCAATATTGCATTACCATTATTTGTTGTATCTATATATTATTAATTCGCTAAATATTAATATGGTTTTACTTACTAGTAGCTTCATTTTTGACCCATCATTTCAAGACTCGGTGTTAAGTCCATGCCTTGAAAAATCTAAAATAGCAAAAAGGCTTCTGTATACTAGGCCCTGCTGAGTGTAGTGCAAGGCAAATACATTACAAACAAAATGTTTGTATGTTAATCTGGCCCGGCGATGCCGACTCACATTCGCTGAACCCTAATTAAATTTAATGACATGATGGTGTTAATGCGCGTCACTACGTATGTGTATAATATATTATAACTAGTGTAGTTGTGTTTCATAATACACTTAGCACTGTATGGACCTTAAAATATTGCAGTATAATATTTTATTACGGAAGACACCTCCAGCATATTTCTATGTAGTTATCTTCAAATGTTGAACGGGTAAACTCTACAATTATGAGTGTCACTGTTATTAGCTCAATTTATTGTTTTCATTTCACCATTGGCTTATTTGTGCCCATTGTCTGCAAGTTAAAAGAGGTAATTCTTGTGCACTAGTCGATTATTAAAAATAATATCATTCAGACTTTTTATCTCGTTTGGTTTTAAACTGTTTTAGTAAATAATCTATAGATAAGTCAATTCGCAGTAACAATAAAGATATTATGCTCTTTGCATCGTCAATCAAAACTATGATCAGACTGTCCTACATAGCTACAGAACCTTTAACAAACAATAGTGTAGCCAGACGGCTTTTTGCCCAGGTCACAGACCTCAGGAACTTCTGAGAAATCTAGATTTATTTTAATGTTCTACCTTTTTGTGAGAATTCGAAATATGCGCAGTGTTTTAGAAAGTCCCGATTGTTTTGTGGAACTGGTCCTCGTGTCAAACGAAGAGATATGTGTCTGTATTTAAAGTTTTGTTATTGGCTGGTTTTTTTCCCTTTTTTTTTTAATTCCAAACGTTGTTATTGTTCAAATGAAAGGAGAATGTTGAAATGAGGTATGTATCGCTAAATTATAAAAACTTGTGTGATGGTGTCATGGTCATTTTTTTGTGTCCGTTTTATAAATAAATAAACGTGGATAACATCACATACATTGCTCTGAACCAAAGTAAGTAGCTAAAGCACTTGTGTTATGGAATCAGACACAACGAAAGTACACAAACCACCAACACCCAGACCCGAGACAATGTAGAAAAGTGGTTTTCTACATTCCGGGGATCATACCCGGGACCTCAGAGCTAGCGAAACCTTGAAAACCGGTGCGAGCGCCCCTCGACCACGGTTTTATGTTGATATGGTTGATCTCAAACTCTGTCCGTCTTACATGACTTAAAGAAAACATAATTTCGATACATTGTGCAACATTTTTAGCAATTATGACCATATTATTCTCACTGTATTAACACAAAAATACTTTGTTGGTACGTAACAAAGTAAATAGTTTGATTACACCGAGTCAAATACTGTGTGCTTCGTGTAGCTCACAGCTTGGTCTAGCGCATTGTGCTACTAGCGCTACTGATTTGACCGGCGACAGAACGTGCTTAGGAATACTGATTAAATGTAGCAACATTGTGCTTCTTGATGACGGAAGTAAATGAACAAGGTGACAATTCTTTTAATTATCTTTATTACCTTTGGTTAATTTGTGTGATGAGTCGGGACAGCGTTTACAAACGGACTTAGAAGATCAAATGCCTTTTACTTTGTATCAGTTCCACACACAGGGATAAATTTGAAAAATGGTTTCATGCGAAACCATCATTCGAGTGTCATAATTTCAAGATACCTATGTAACACGAGTAGTACCTAGCTTTTTATCAAATTTCAGACAAAAGATGAATAAGTTATTAGAGTCTAGTTTTTGTCTGTCCCAACCAAAGGATTGTGACGTGTAAACATTTTGCTACTCAAATAATACCAACATAATAAACACTTAGGTATTCAGATCCGTTAGTAAACCTAGACTCTAGTGAAACGCAGATAATGTTCAGCGAGGTGTATAAGCTCTAACTTATTGACTCTGAATATCGAAGATAAACTTAGATTTGATATTCAACTCTATCCACAGGTAAGACATAAAGGCAAGAAGTTAAGGCGCCGTATTAAGGCCAAGTGTTGCCATATCCAACATTTATGTAAAGTTTCGTACATTTAAGTAGGTATTTTAGTTACATAAGTGGTAGCCTGACATGGTTCTGATTGCAGCTTAGGTAGTGTTATAAGTAGAGCCTCGTACAGCACAATACATGATTCTGAATAAGTTTGCAGCAGTTATAAAATAAGTATTTAAATACCATCACAAAATTACAATTAAAACACCAAGGCAAATAAATTATTTTTTACATAAGTAGAGTAAAAATGGCTCAGACACCATTTTTACTCTACTTATGTATCTATCGTACATCTTTAATTATGTTTAATATCTTCTGTTTACCAAATATTATAGGTACCTATTATATTATTAATTAAAAAGTGGAACATTAAACAACACGAATAAGGGAAAAAAAAGAAACACTGGTTGATAAGAATTAAAAAGAAATCACCCGACCTCGATGTTTCAAATTACCAACTTGAAAACTCCGGCTTGTCAAGCTAGACAACATTACAAACAAAACAAAAGTATTTAATGTTAATAAAAAATATGAAACAAAAACCGAACGCGCCCTTAACCGCAAATTTGAGGCAACCATTTGAATTTGGAAGCCCGCAGTTGTATCGCCGGTGGCCATGAACTGTTCCAACAAATAGGTAAAAGTTTAGTGCTCCATCCTCCAACACATTATAAACTCTTGTTAACAATACAAGTGCAACTACTCTGCTGGCCCCATTAGTCACGTAGCAGCTAACGCGATTTTTCATAGAACACTACTTTATACCTGGACAAGAACGGATATAAATTAATTAAGAGCCAACATGGACGTCGAACTGTGTGTACCGGGAGTGTCTGGGAGGTGCGAGTTGTGGTGCACGGATGCGGTAAGGTAAGTCAGTTGTCTTATTTTAACGTGGAAGTAACTATTTGCGATCTGATTTATAACTATCCCTCGAATACTGAAACGCAACTTAACTTTAAGACGTTCTTAAATATCTATCTGTCGCTACTTTACGCCTTAAACAGACAGAGACAGCATGCGACTTAACGGCGACATTGTACCTATATATTAATCGTTCGTTAACAGCTAATAAATAAAATTTATTTCATACTACCCTAATGTAGTTATGAGAAATGTTTTACAATCACAACGTGCTTTCTTTTTTTTTCAAAGGATCTACCCACTATCAACCTATTTTCTATGTAATCTAAACATACTTAGATACCATACTGTATTCTTCTCACTCGTTGTGCGCAATCAACTAACAAAGTGAAGTAATTTGATTGGTTCGCAGTGGACGCTGCAAGAACAAGAATTTATTTATACAAATCATTGCATTTGTTTAATTTGCACCGCGCCGGGGCCGGGGTCCGGCAGGCCCCGGGCCGCGGTCACACAATCACGTTACTAATTAACTATTTGTATGTGCATTTGTCACACTGTTTTTGTGCCAGCAATGTGTTGGCTAATTAAAAACTCCTGATTAAGACGTGTTGGGTTTATTTGAGCGAAGATGCTTCGTAGCGAAATTAAAGTTAATTTAGCAAGCTAAGAGTTGTGGAGCACACTTGAGTAAGTTATATTTTGTAGCGTGTTTTGTTTGTCTGTGGGATAAAGCTGTTTCTAGATGAATTTATAAAACATGTAATAGGTAGTATATTTTAGGTCACTACAGTGTTAGCACAAATAAATTCAACATCAGGAATATCGAATTGAAACTACGCGGTTCATTTATTATTGCAGTTGTGCTGCGTAACACTTTAACTGTGAATGGATGAACTGAGATTAACCGCTACTTCAATTTGAGTTATTAATAATAACTGAAAAATTATTATGAAAAGTCTTTGAAAAAAACCTACTTTAAAGTCAGATTATTGTCTGATACTGTCATTATATATGAATTCTTTGTCATGGTCAGTAGTTTTAAGTAGTCATTGTTATTAGCTATAATATTAGGTATGTTAAAACTATTACCACATATTACACAATAGAGTTTTTAATTATCGTTATTGATAGCTAGATAACACAATATTTTAAATACAGTTTATATTTTTTTCTCGGATACGGTTCATGTGCATGACTGAGAACTGAGATGGGCCTTTGAACGTTGCTATAACGAAGTGCTTGTTTTTCTACTTTCTCAAAGGGCCGTATATGGTTGTTAAAAAGTACAAAAATAAAATCGAGTCAGTTCATTTTTTAAAATGTACTTACGGCACTAGGCTATCACAATTAACGAACCTACAACAAAGAAGTAGGTAATTAATTACTATTCATGAATAATTAATAAGCCTTTATCCACTTTAACTTCTTTACTAAACGAAATAAACAACGCATAATTATTACCATAGCATAGAACACAAAAACTGATCATTTTTTTCCCAATATCCGACCACATTTCCTTTCGCAGCGAACATGTAAAGATAAAAACCTACATAAATAGCCGTTTGTCCGTGATCAATATATCAACGCAAAGGTTATCGCTTGGCGGGACGTCATCATTAAATCATACCAGTGCCGTGGTACGGCTCACCAATACTGAGAGTACACATTAGACCTGCCTCGCCAGCTAATTCCTCATCACCCCTCGATCCCACCCTCCAAAACACAATCATATGAATATTATTTATTTTTTGTTCGATATTGTAATCGGGTTTTTAGATTGGTTTTGAAGCAGTAAAAACGTGAAACTGAACTCTGTATTAAAATGGTTTTGAAAGCTGTTTCCGACTCATTTCATTGTTTGACTGACGACGACAGGTATGTTTTGCAAAATATCGTTGATGTTGTTTATTTTAAACGATGCAGAATACTCATTTAAAATATCAGTTTTATGAAAATGGTTAAGTTTTTTTTAGTAAAGTTATAAAGTAATCTAGGAAGCTGCCCCTTACCTCTCCATAGTTTGGGAAAATGCTGAGCAGTAGAGTGAGCTTACGAACTTTCACGCGACATAAATAGTAGCTAAAGTCATACTAGCTAAGGTTTCATGATCTAAATAATAATTATAATGATAGTACTTTCTGCTTACTAATCAGAAAAGCAGGTGTGACGTATTTATGAACCAGATTAGTAGTTGTTTGTTGTTACATGTTAAGTTTGATCGCCTCACTTAAAAACAATAACCATTTTTTCCGCGTCTGGGTGATCGTGCATGTGAGAATTATGTCTGAATGCATTGTGTTGCTATATTTACGGGGTTTTTTATAACAAATTCTCAATAACTGTTAGCTGCTGTTAGCATCAAACTACATGTGGAATGAAAACGAAGGGTTTTTATTGACTGAGTTATAGCTTGTACATTTACATTAAGTTATATGTTTAGCGAATGATGATTCTATTTCCGTATATTGTTGTTCGTCCATAGCCGTTACTATTACGCACAGTTGAAATAGTTTTATTTGCGGTGCGCTCGCGCGTAAGTAATCTTCGCCAATGTTCGGTAATGTTCGTGTAAAAAATGTTCCTTCTTTATTAGGGCGGTGGCTCGCGCGGTCGAGTGCGATAGTTCGCAACTACTGCCCCAACGGGACATAGATTATGCAGCAAAATATGCAGAAGCGAGTATTAAGAATTAAACATAATTGCTTTACGGAATCTTAAAGGTCTTGTTTTTGTAATAATATTGTAGGCTGAAACATAAGAAAGAGCGCACACAACGGCATTTAAAAAAAAAGAAAAATAAAACAAACAATAAAAAAACAAGATAAATTAATTTTATTGTACACTTGACATTGCACGCCGGTGAGTGTGACAATGAAACACAGAACTGATTTATTTGGCTGATTCATACTCCTTATTATATATTTAGGTATGGTTTATTTTAATAAATTATTTCCCGCCTCTGGTTATTCCTCCCATGGAGATGGAACCTACGTTCTATTTGCCTCATCTGCAGTATTTAGCGAACTTAGTGTTTGTCATCCGAAACAGGCCGGGAGCAAATGAGTCGCGGGCCATTAGCTTCAAATTGTCCGTGCCAGACAACTGCCTGTCTATTTATGTAGCTAGCTGACCAGCCTCCCTGCCCTGGTTAGTATTGGCCTTTAGTTATGATGGACCGCTTCGCCGTGTTTACAGGAAGAGAACGGAAAAGAAAAGTAGAACGGCACAAAAAGTTCGGAAACATTGTGTTTTTGTATTAATGTTGAAGACAAATATTAGGCGGTAATGATGACGTCAGGAACTTGTGAGTCGAGTGCCTTACAAGTTATCTATGTAATCTGCGTAATCTCACACTATATTGTATAACATACCATATTAAGCAAAACATTTTCAAAGGAAGGTGGTTTTGTGATTAAATCGTCTTTTTATAAATTTAAATATTCACTTTAATTTGACTACCTATTTTAAAATATAAATTGTATAGCAATGATCTGTATAGGTAGTATGTAAGTTAATAATCGCATAAGATAATAATTATAGTTGTACTTTTTCTTTTGTCACGCCCTAATTATTTTGTTGTTTTTGTTTTATATCACTATATTTTATAACTCACTTATTTACACATTGTGACTGTCTCTTTTTAACCGACTTCCAAAAAGGAATATTTCTCGTCGCAGGTCCGCTGGCAGAAATTTCTTAAGAAAGAAGCAGTAACTATGTAGGTTCCTATTTGCTTTGTGTAGTGTTCGTATTGTTTGTCTACAGACAAACAATACGTACTTAATAAGTACTTAATCGCATTTACATGTATGTAATATTAAGTAAGACTTAGGTATATAAAAATCAAACGAAACTTATCTGAAATAATACTGTGTAAGTTTGTAAACAGAGATTTGACAAAGTTTGAGGACTGTTTACGTATTATGATACTTTAAAAAAATGTACATTTAAGAAACATTACATTCTGCTAACTATGAACGAACCCATACACGGGAATTTAATATTTTCAATGATATCAAGCCTTTTACAAGCTGGCTACGAACAATAAATAAAATATTCGCTACCACTTGAATGGGGGCAGTCTATGTGTTGTGGACATCGCATGAATTAATAAACGAGTGCAATTATAATAACTACGGCCGAAGCCGCCACTCGCGTATTTATTAAGAAGCCTATAAATCATAACTGCGTAGGGATGTAGCGATCAACAAACAAATGCCACTCGAATAAAACATAATGTTAACACTTATGTCTACCTAACATTGATCGTGTTTATTGTCATTATTATTTTTGGTGTTATATTATTTCAATGAATATTTTGTTTTAAGTGTTTGTGTATCGTGTTCGTTCTTATAAACTCGGAATTTATGATAGTAGATGGGTACAAGTCTTGTGCAAAACAAGAACCTATCCCTAGTAATACGTGACATGCCTTGGATCCTGGTTCGAATTGACCAAATTCCTGCTGACCCCTGCTGATGCAGCCATGACTTAATCACTAATTGTCGTAGTTATTCAGGCCAATACATTGATCCCTTATTATAGTGAATATATGCATAAAAAATATACTTATCTATAAATATAACATTTGCCAGCCCTGCTGATACCTCGGGCCGGCGGGACGCACCCCCATTAAGGGGGTATTCCGCAGAAATTACTGGCAATACATCATTGAGATGTTTTTAATAAGCGCCAGTGTTGCCAGCCTCTTGACAGACTACCTTGTTCAATGGATTGTTTTCAGTCTTCTGGATGAAGTATTACTGTAATGTATTGCGGTGCTGCCTCGTTTGTTATCGTTCATAACGTATCATGTATTCTTTTATTTTTTGACGTTTGTAACTCATATTGATAATTGTTAAAATAATTAATAACGTAAAAGTTGGCTTTCACCATTTTAAGTATTAAGTATTTAAAACGCTGAATTTTTTCGTTACTTTTTTTAGTGGACGTAGCTGCCTTAATAGTTGAAAAGTAATATTGGTTCTATGCAGTCAGTTCCTAGGTTTGTGATCACCACAAAATTTAAAAGCTGGTCTACCAGTAACAAAGTACTCTGTAATTACAAAATAATTCCTTAATTGACGTGAAAAATGCTACACGTAAGCATAGGACAGGCATCGTGTCAACTGCTTTTCTACTTTGACATGCATTTTCATTCTTCCCGCCCAAAGGACTCCCGCAAAGACAAACATCCTTCATCCTCATTAACATTTGTCCGGCGGACAATTGTGTCCATCTATCTGGCGCGCATCAATACACACGATCAATGCGACGTCACATAAAGCAGCAGTACATCGTCCGTCCGACGAACGACCAGCATTCGCAAAAAGCGCCGCTTTAATTGCGGACGCTTCTTTGTCCCATTGTAGTCCGCTCTCACTTAAATATACCAACACAACCTTATACTAACACACACATTACACATTTTAAACCTTAATCCTAACAAAATAAAGTCCTGATTTTGATTTTCCAGTTCCCCAATAGGGTTGCCTCGCATTAAAATTACAATGAAACATGGTTGGAAGAGCCGATAGTCGAGCGGCAGCGAAGTGGTCGATTATGTAAATGTAGTGAATTCGTAACGCATCGCCCCTGATTTATATCGAGCGATTCGTTTTCTAAAAAGCTTCGTATAATTTTAATTGACCGTTATTGGTTTCTTCCGTTATTTGGAAATCAATTGAGACGTTATAAGAATGTTCGATAAAAATATTCTTGAATTAGCCGAGTGATTTAAATGTGGCTTCGGCTCGGAATTAGACAGTAGGGTCTATTATTTAAGTATTGAAGATTTGTGGCGTTTCCAGAGTAATTTAATAGGATTTATGAGTGTACACCTATATTTTTTATTGCTTACTTCCTTTCGGAGAGTATGGAAAGCAGTGCTTTAATGGTCGTATAACGTAATAATGGATTTACAATTGTAATAATTGTAAATTGAAACTTTCTAGTCGATTAATTGTAATTTGTGATCCTCTGCAAAAATGGGGTAGCCGGTTTCTTTTATCAAGTTCCTATATGTACATATTTTATTATAGTAGGTATACTGTATTCTACATACCTTCGAATACTTAATAATTTTGGAACAAGTTCAACACCACTCTTTTATAAAAAAAAGAACTTCATTGTTTGTCTTTAAACTTTTCTAAAATCCGTACCATCCGTTTTCTAAAATACCATTCTCGGGCGCATTTATCCAACCATATTACAAGAGTACATTAATCACGGTACAATCATCATAATTATCGTTGAAACACAAACACTCGCTGATACGATGATTAGCGACAAAACGAGCAAAGCCGGGCGTCCTTATAGTTTCTGCGAAGTCATTGATAAGTGATGAATGTGGCTGCGCAGGCGCTGGTTTTTTGACCCCCAGTAGTCAAGGAGACCGTGAGAATGTTATTTTTTCATGTAATATGTCAGCTCTTATAAGTTTACTATTATTGTTTTTTGCCATTATATGTGTATTAAGGTGGCTTATTTATGTTTTATGTTGCGTAGCTAAATGGTAATGACTAAAATAATATTGTCATTTCTGATTGTTAAGTCTCGATAACTGTCAGTTTGAATGAAGGTTACTTGTGTGAATGATCTAAAATAAATGAATTTATATATTATGTAGTTTTTTTATGTAATTGTATTGTTTGCCTTGCTATCAATCGAATGTTAAAAAGCAAAAATATGTTGACAGTCGAATTTCACTTTATTTTTTTGTGAATTATGAATTTTTGGTACTTACACTATTTTATGCCATTCTATTTAATTCTTTTAATGACATAAAATCAGATTGTTTTTTAAACATCAAACATCGCCTAACTCTAAAACTAATTATTCTTAGTTCAGAAAATAATCAATTGCAAATAACTAAACGCATCTAAAAAAGTCCCTAACTCCTGAACTAAAACAAAATTTTCTCGTCCATCGCCTGCGCATCCGTTGATTAACTAGCATTAATTATAACAACGATTATCATTGCTCGTCCTCCGTCCAGGCACATCCAGGTGTCCTGTAATTGCCCTAACCACCGCCGACTCAAAGCAAACTCCGTAATTAGCACCAAATTTATTACATCCGTTCTTTTAAATTCGGCTTCGAAATGTTAATTATGTACTAATTATGTAATTCTGTCACGTTGAAGGAATTTAAAGGGTAGTTGTAAGTGTTTTCGTGATAATATGCAATTGTTTAGGATTGTTAATTTTACAGTTTTTGTGCAGAATTTTAATAATTTGGATTAGGGTTTAATTAATGAACCCCTCCCTTGTTTATGACAATATAAAGTCTTACTCTTATAAATGCTTAAGATAGTTTATCGTTGATTTGAACAGAAAATAGATTATTTAAATAAAAATATAGCCAGTTCGTTAAAATATAATGTTAAGGTTGCTTCTTTATATATTCTACTAGTTGTTTCCCGCGGCTTCGCCCGTTAGGATGTCGGTTATCGCGGCAAAAAGTAACCTATGTTCTTTGTCAGGCTCTAGACTATCTGTGTACCAAGTTTCATTTAAATCGGTTTAGTAGTTTTAGCGTGAAAGCGCGATAAACAGACAGACAGAGTTACTTTCGCATTTATAATATTGGTAAGGATTAAACTAATACAATATCTGTTACTAGAATCGTTTTACGATAATCTGTGGCGAATGTTCGGGCAATCAATCAGGGATGGTTAAGACAGTGGGCGCGGCCATCGGATTGCCATTACCTACCCGGGAGCAACCCGGTCAAGACGCGAATAAGAATACAAGATGTTAATAATAATTTGGACCTCGTAAACCTACAATAGTAGATAAAATGTTCTCACTGTTCTAATGGGAAGACCTGCTTCCTAGTGCAGATATCAGTCTCCCACAAAGGCTAAATCTAACAAATTAGTATTAAAACATATAGCTGTTAGACACCATTTGTGGAAGAGAAAATAAAGACATATTATTATAATACATATTATTATACATTCCTATTTCATAATCAACAGTTGCTTAGTTTTTAAAGGTAGTTAGGTTAGGACAATTTAATAAACGGATACGGATGTACATGACTATGTTAACCTAAGATTTAGATTAGAAGACACCCTCGACGAACTGTGAACTAAAACAGTATGATGATACCTTTCATTAATTTGATATCAGCAACTCGCATTGAGGATCATTGATGGTCAATACTCGTTCCTTTTCTTGAGAAAAGGTTTTTGCCTGTTGGATTGTATTATTATTCAAAGTGGGATTTTAAACTTTGTCATGTATTCTCAACATTGAGCAACAAAATAAGTCTATTCCGTATAAACAAAATACGTACAGCTATCTACGGGCTCGTAGTGCTGCGCCAATTCCCACGGTGGCCGTACATTACTGGCACCCATAACTCAGCCATCACACAATTCACCATGAAATTGGTGCGTTTTACACTTGAGCATAGCCTTCGGGGACAACACTGAATTATAATATGGAGGATTGATTTGGAAATAAAAATGCAGCGGTCTTGCCCCTTGAGGTATGGTTTTGGATGCACTTCAGATTTAAGTCTTACAAAAGCGCTGGTGTAAAAATATTTTAAGTTTTGCAATTCGTTAAGCTTTTAATTAGTTTCGCTCGTTCGTTATGTACTTTCAAATAAGACATGTATTAATAATAATACCGGCTTATAAATGTCCCACTGCTGGGCACAGGTCTCTTCCCATATAGAGAAGGGAGGAGTATTAATTACCACGCTTGCTCATTGCGGGTTGGCATACAATAGGACATGTATAATAGTGTATTTTATAAGAACAGGTTTTTTTCAATCAAGAGGTTTGCCAGATTTTGAGCAAACAAAAAAGAAATGTTAATGTCAATGACTTAGATCATTGCTTGTGAGTCTAAAAACATGTTCAACAATTTAACGATTTTGATTATTGACAATTAATTTGATAATAAAATTGCAAAATACATAGTTTTAAAGGTTATATATATACCAAAGAGTACAAAACTCAAGACAACTATTTTTAAAGCTTGTAAATATCATGGTTTGGTTTGGTCCACTAAAATGCCAGCGTTTAATTATACCTTTGATTGTGGATCTCGTTTTCTCAGTTACAGACAGATTTATTTATTTATTTTTATTAATCCATTTGTTATAACTGGTTTTGCGGCGATATGAAAAATAAAATATGCATGTAACGTATGGTGTTATTATTCGTAGAGATAGAAGTATGATGACAGGCACCCAAAAGCTAATGTCATCGATCGAGATCTAGGTATTTATTAATGCTTCCTATCAAATAATAGTTTTTAGATTATATTTTTCTGAAGTATTTCATAAATAGCTATTGTTTAAGTTCGGTACTTTTATCGTTTTTTTGCAGTTTAATTTTAATTATAATTTTATGCAAATAAAAAGTAAATATTTTTGAACGATCCCTGACTACCTCTATGCATTAAGAAGCGTGCTATTTTTCGTTATGACGTAACAACTGGAGGCTCCGCGGCATCACGTGACCTATTTCGCACGTACTTGTACCGACCGTGTGGCCTAATGGATAAGGCGTCGGACTTCGGATCCGAAGATTGCAGGTTCGAGTCCTGTCACGGTCGAATACTTTTCTTTTTCTCTTTTGTTTTTTTGTTTTAGAAAATAGGTGTCTTGTTTTATATACATTTAAGCACATTTATACATTGTATTAATTTTTATATATATACCTACATTGTATCGAAATTTATCTAAAAATTCCTTTATTTATTTTTAAACATAATAAACACATGATTTATTTTAACAAATACTTTCTAGGTTATTGCTAAGAATTTAATGATTTATACTTTCTGTTTGACCTACAACCAAATCCTTAATTAAGGTCAACAGTCTATTAAATATATTGGTCTATAACGTTATCTATTTCATCTCACATTTCAGCTATACAATTTCTAGTTATTTCCAAATATCTGTTTTAGTTATTCTCAGAATTTCATTGTAGTGGCAATCAATTTAGCTTTAGTTGGAGGCATCCCAGAGATTTCTAAATTAGACCTTTTGTTTCATGCGGCGACCGCGGCGGGTTTTTATGCAAATCTTCCGCACTGGGCTGATTGGACGCTCGTGGTTCGCTAAAAACGCGCTTAATTTAGCATAGAAATTAAAAATAAATGTTATGGTTTTGATATTTATTAATTTCTTGGGGAAATGAAGGGAAATTGTGGGCTGATGTTGATGAATTAGGTTTGGGAATAGCGGAGCCTTTTGATTGAATTTGTTATAATTGGAGTTGAATTGAATTACATTTCATTGAGATCAGAAAGTTTGCCTATTTTGGTAATTATAAAAAGTATTTATTATAGGGAAAGGTTTGCTGTTTAAACTTAGACGTTTTAGATAGAAAGTTAATTTAGTTAGATTTCCATAAGTCGATACCTAGGTACTTAGTTTCTATTAAAGCGCGTTTAAAGTAGTTTTGGTTGTTTTACTTACTATTCCCCAACTTTTTATGATGTAGTAAATGTACGTCATTAATAGCTTGGGACAAACACACACCAGAGGCTATCTGATCCTAAACTAGGCAGAGCCCATACCAGACAACTGGTGATTATGAGAAAAAATGATTAAGCTCATCACACAAAGATTTTTCCTGGGTGGGAATCGAACCCACGACCTTCGGTATAGTTGTCACGATCACTAACCACTAGACCAAGACAGTCAAATTATGTAGTTAAAATGTTAGTTTTGGATCGCGTTTGCCTAACCCAGTGCGTGTTGCCAGACGGTAAGGTCTTCGACACAGCTAGGGCTGCCGGACCCAAAATCGAAAAAAGCCACACTTCAATCTTAATTTACTTCGGCATTGTCCTAAAACGCTGGCTGTATATAAAAAATAAACTATTGTTTGTGTTCATACATATTTAGTAAGTGATTAATAGGATCCTATGAATTATTGATAACTAAAGCAGCATCGGTCATCGACCCCAGCCAGACATTGACAATGAGGTTTGTCTACCTTTTTAGAAAAGGCATTTTTTATCCAGGACTGGAATTGGCTGGCCTTTTAAACTAACAAAATATAGTAAACAAAAAGAGTTTTAGTATCCATAAGAACCTAGCCTGTTTCGTTACAGCTAGTGTTGCCCAAAATCGGTCTTGGTCTTGCAGTCTTGGTCTTGTTCTTGCATTTTTGCAAGACCAAGACCAAGACCAAGACCGCTTAATTTTAGCAAGACCAAGACCAAGACTGACTGTGCAAGATTTAAGCAAGAACAAGACCAAGCCTGCGAGACTCTTGCGTCTTGCAATTAGGACTTTTTTTTTAATATATTTGGTACAAAAATATGTTTTTAAAAGCAATCATATTTTTTTTTAAAACAATCACGTTTTTCACAGTACAGTTTATTAAGAAACAGACTGACTCCCGCGCGACACAGTTGATAGCTCAGTTGGTTAGTTAGTTAGTTAGAGCATCGGCACTGACCGCTTAGGTCGTGGGTTCAAACCCCAACCGGTGTCAGTTGTTTTTTAGAATTTTTCATGAAATGTTTAGACATTTATTAATTTATAGTTGGTCTTTACCATGGCAATGTTAATTCGAGCTCAAAATGTACCTACTCTGTTGCGTTGTTCTAATATTTAAAGCAACGTTTAGTAAATAGCGACAAGCTAATAGGTAATTGCAAGACTTGCGAGACTCTTGCTGCAAGACCAAGACCAAGACCAAGACTGGGAGTGCAATACCAAGACCAAGACCAAGACCAGGTGTATTGATGCAAGACCAAGACCAAGACTGGCCAAGTCTCGTCTTGTTCTTGCATTTGGGCAACACTAGTTACAGCATTATTAACTGAATCTCTTTCTATTTTAAATACACTTACGTTAATCTGTTAAAAAAGGAATAATTTAATATTTCTTCGTTTAGTTAGTACTCGCCAGAAGCAAATATCGTCTTGACTTTAATTTATGATGTACTCGTATTATCTAGATATTTTGTACTATAACTCTACTTTTTGCAAGAAGGTAGATAAGGCATGATACCACCTTAAAATAAACATTAAGAAATATAACTTATTTCATGCCAGTTAGAGTAAAATCTGAATAGTAATAACCTTCTTGAGTGTGCCGGCCCTAGGTCACTAGAGGCACTCGATAGGCATCCCAGGATAGCGTTAATTGATCGTCCAGTGTTCCCGGACGCGGACAGCGTAACGGTACGCCCAGGGTCACTCGCGGGTCACTGACCTTCAGACCATGAGGCTTTTTTAACTTTCAGGTCATTGATCAGTCTAGACTATGGTCCTACCTTTATTTTGGGTTTGGTATAAACAATGTGCTGTTTATTAATGTGTGGCTGTATTTATGCAACCGCAATTTTTACTGAAGTTTTTTTATGACGCAGTGAGGCTCAACACAAGTTATAATAAAAATAATTAGCAGCCAAGAAAGATATTTTTTTGTAGTCTAAAATTTTACTAAGCAACCTTATTGTTAAAATTGCCAAATTGCAGTCGCTTTTGAGTAGCATTTCCTAGTTACTTCATTGGTCATTATTTGACCTTCTTATTTCTAATACTACCCAGTATCTGTTCTACAGGGAAAACGCTTCCCATAAGACTTGACGACCACTGTTGCTCTCTGCACCGTGGCTATATTAAAAGACCCATCTATCTATCAAGGACTCACCAGCTTAGTTTTACTTTCTCCTTTTCCTGTATACCAGTCTCATCAAATATGCTCGTGAAGTGTGAAGCCAAAATAAAGTAGCGTGAGTGTGCGGCGGTAATCCGCGGCGCTGCTGACCCGCCGATAAATTAGCATGCATAATGTATGCGCCGGCGAACCTTACCAGCCCTTCAGCGATCTACATAGCCCAACAAATAATGGACGAGGTAATAATCATGTAATTGAGAGGTTGTATTCATGATCAACATAGTTTACGTTCATTTTAACTTGATGGACAGTGATTAGAATTCTGCAAATAGAATGCGGGCTGGTTTCGTGGACCGAAGATTAAGTATGACTCACAAAAAGAGAGGTCTATGCTCAGTAGTTGAATAAAAAAGGTTGTAAATAATGAAAAAAAAAATCAAATTAGATATTTCAGATCACTTCGATATAAATTAACTGCACGGATAGTCGAGTGGTTTAGGTTACCACGATCCCCTCATGGAAAAAGCATTTGCGTAAGCCACAAATGCTTGTTCCAAGTTCTTTGTGCATGTGATTTGAATGTTTGCAAAACACCCCGCGACACAATGATTAAATTCCTTAGTGCACGGGTAGTTTTATTAAAAAAAATACTATAAATGTTAAATATCCGAGTAAAGAACTTATTGGAATATTAAAGAAACGTTTCCTTTCGAATAAAAACGTCCGGAAATTAAAAACATCTCAAAAATACCTTCTCCACAGTTTCACAGTCCGTGTCTATCATAAAATATTCGTGTTTCGTGTGTCCAAGAATGCGGCGCAAACACTTGACGTTTTCACAAAATAGACAAGCGGAGGTTCCACATGACGACGTAACATGTGTCTATGTAGTGCTGTAGGCTGACCAGCGCTCGCCATGAATACCCTCACTATGTTTGAGCACGACGATGGCGCGAACAAAAGCTTTTTATTTTTGTACAGTTAATGGGTGGACTCGCTATTCAGGATATTTTTATTATACGTTATGTTTTTTGGGAGCTAATGGTAGTTGTAAAACTTACGAATACCTATACTAAACTATAGAAAGTGTAATTATGAATTGTGAATTGAATACTGAAAATAATGATTGTACCTATGATTAACTTTGTTATATTTTTTAATAGCTATTTTATTACTGTGTCAGCATTCAAGGTAAGGTTCGCAAGCACAGCTCAGCACTTGCTGAGTTCTAACCTTTTTTAACATTTTATCTTAGATTTCCTAATGTACTGATGTTCGGACAAAAATAAATAAAAACTAACCTTTTTGTATGTGCCTTACAAGCAAAATTTACGCCACTAGTACTACGAAAAGGACCAAGAATGTAATGTTTCAAAAGTTTATAGGTATTAAAATCGCAAGCTCCGTGTGTCAACTTTTGTATCTTTTTGTACCGCCGGTGTTCACTCAAACCCCAATTAATTTCATCGTAAACTCAAACTTAATTAATTTATTAATATATATTCGTAACAATCTTGTGAACATCCAAATGGGGTTGTTAAAAAGTTGTTATTTTTAAGGGGTTGAAATTGTTAAAAGTTTTCCGGAGCGGCGTTCTTGTGGGTATACTCACCCCTGTTGAAGAAATTTTATATGCATTTATTTAGATTTAATTAAGAATAAATAAATAAAATATTAAATAAACACAAGGAATTGCGTAATAATAAAACATTTTAAGTAACACGTTTTCACTTTAAAATTAGCTTTACAGCAGACACACAAGTTTTACAGAATTAACTGTTAATAATTAGTTTTAAGACCACACTCGAGAAGGTCCTGACATCGTTATATAATGTAATTCTACTAAAATAAATCAATGATTCATTTTTACGGGTTCCACTTTGATGAGTTTATGATCAATAACTTGGGACATAAAAGTACCACATGGTAGCATTTGATGGCCGCACGTGTAAGTACCACCTAAACTTAGATTAACAATGCACAACACAATTGCCACAAATTTATTTCCACTTCCAGTGGCCACTAAATCAAATTTAATATCACACTAAAAATAAAAATAAGCTCGTAAAGTGTCCGAAAATTTTTCAGTGCCACTAAAAGGTACCACTACGGCTTTGTCTCAGTTAGTCGACACCTAATCAAAGAAAATACCTATACACATTAAACAACACAACTCAAAATAGTAACACGTTATCCATTGCTGGTTTATAACAGAGACCAGCTACTTTTGTAGTACTGATAGCGCTTTGTATTTTGAAGTAAAGTGTATGTTAGTGTTGGGTAATGCTGTAGGGATGTGTGCACCGTGTACAGTCGTCAACATAAATACGCGGGTATAATCGCGCCAATAACTCACTCGTGACAATGCTACTAGTGATTTCGAGATGTCACATATGTTGTTTAGGTAGGAGATACACCGAGCTGTGACTCTGATTCGTAGGATGGGGCGTTTTTGTAAACAATTTTTAGTATATTTTATAACAGCTATTTTAATAACTATGTCATAAATCCTTTCGTTCGTTCGTATGGTGTAGCTTTCGTTTCGATTCCTAGATTTAGTAAATCAGAACTATAGTACTGGTTAAGGAATATTCAAGAAGAACATTAATGATAATTTTGTAAACTTATAAAATTTTCTCAATGTAGTATATTTTTTCTTGAGTTTGAGATTACTTAAGGTATACTTGTGTTATTGTTTAATTATAGATAATATTCATCTTCCTGCATTCTTAACTTTGGTCAGCTAAGCTACTTATTTTAATCCTTAAAGAAGACAGGAGCGCAGTCTGAGTAATAGCAAAATCTCTCGCTGTGTCTCCAACGGCCCGTCATGTCTCCGCCACATAATGTATCGCGACACGACAAACAAGTAATAACAGCGACTAATTGTCGCAGCGACGCACGACTGCGACGACGACAGAACATCCGGAGCTGCGCGCGACTGTACGTGCCGATAGATTGATCTGTGGAGTGCGACTTCTGTCGAGGTACCAAATCTAGACTAGTTTTAATACTAACGAGAGATTTGTTCGTCAATGCAATGTTTATGCGAATTGAAGTAATATGGTAGTCTTTTTTTGAGATTATTATATAGGTAGAGATCGGGTCCCTGAAGTGTTTAGCGTCAAAAAAGGAACTGTTTCAAGTTAATTAGAGAATGTAATTAACCTATAATAATTGCAATTTAATATATATTTCTTAATACTCCTAATTAATAACTGTTGAAAATTCCTTTAAAAGATTTTTGTCTTAAATATTTATGAATAATATCTGTTGATAGGAGAGTAATTAAATTAAAAAATGTCTTATTTTACTGTTAAAAGTAAGCAGCTTTACACTTTAAGCACTCATCTAGATAAAAGTCAGGTGTTAGGTACTAAAGCTACACATATTATTCGTGTTGAGCTTAATATGTTATCTATGAATAGGGAAACGTTTACGTTTATTATTTAATAGGAAAAGGTTCCGTATAAAACACATACAGTCACGAATGTTTACCAGAGGGTAGAAAAAAGAGGGGTTTCTCTTTACAGTTCAGTTAACCAATTTTAATAGAACTGCGACAGTTCAAGTTCACAATAATTGATGTTACATAATGGACTTTTAAGTTAAAGTTAAGTTTTGGGTGGATTCCCTTGGGATAAATATTGTAATGGTCTTTCTTCCACAAACTGTTATATATCCTTTTGCTGGTCAAATATATCTAATGGCGTAAAGTATAGATGACGAGACTTGGTACTGAGGACCACTCGCAACGCACACCAACTGGGGACCGGGGTGTTTTTAGTCGGTGCAAGTGCAAGATTTCTACCCTGTAAAAAAAAGATGTTGACCAGATGACATCGTCCGCTATTTGGCACGTATTAAATAAAAGTAATAAATAGTATTTTTTTGTCGTAATCTCATATTTCCAAGTTTGTATTATGTGAAGCGCATTACTAAACCTCTCGACGTACTCCTGTTTATTCCGTTCGTTCCGGCGCGTATGACGTGCGCAATAAATCTAGTCGTTTAATTATTAATAATGTTGTGCTGCGCCATATGGGCCCCTAATGGAGTGAACTGACGACATCTGCCCATTGTTTCATACTTATCTACTGATATGGGCATTTAAGAAAGTTACTTTTACTATTACACTATCTTATTTTAGGTATATTGTCTAATTATATACCGCACTGTAAGAAATAAAAGAGGTATCTAATAATTTAAGGAGCACTACTTCTTCGATTGATCAGATAATAACTATTGGTATTTATTGCCTCCTATTGTATTTGTGTTATTTTTTTTAAAGACATTTCCCTCACTAAGTAATTTAATTCTTGTGTCGCGGGGGGTTTTACAAACAATCAAATCACATGCACAAAGAACACCCAGACTTGGAACAAGCATTTGTGGATCACGCAAATGCTTGTCCTATACTGGGATTAAACCCGCGTCACGTCGCGCACAGAGGTAATTGGCGTGGTGACCTATACCACTCGGCTATCCGTGCAGTCAAATTATTAGTTGTCTTAAAGGTTGCTATAGTTGTGTCAATTAAATTAGCAAGATTCTTTTAAATATTCTTGCTTGAAATATTGTGTCCAATAACAAAGAATTTCTGACTTATATGTAAACAAGTGATGTGCAAAAAGTGTTTAACAATTTCATCTTCATTACTATACCAAGTTACAGCACATTGCATCCATTGTTAGTGCGCTAGGACAACACCCTTCCATAACGTCGCCGCACTTAGTACTAACGCAACTAGTACACAGCGGGAGTAAACAGTACACAGGCAGTACACAAGCAGTACACAAGCAGTACATACGCGAAGTGTGGACTGTACATGTTTAGTGTGTGATCGCCGACATCTGGACAGCTGGCGCAACGGCTTTGTGTAGTTGAGGTATAATTGTGATAATTTCGTTTAAAAATTTGATGTAGTTTTGCATACAATACTAACACAGACTTTGCAATACCATTGCCAAGTATAAAAATACGTATTCGTTAGCTAGTAAGTATATGAATGATCGCTTTTTCTTCTCTAATATTATAAGGCAGCCAAGATTGTAAATGGTTAAGTATAGATGTGGACCATCACTGAAAGATCCGATTTTCGAAATTCAGTTAGAAATTGTTAGCAAATTTTGTATATGTCATTGGATAGATTTTGGTTCCGAAAAATTAAGTAGTGTAAAGACTGTTTTTGTAAATGCGTGTGTGCACCGTATTCACACATTAATATTTTTTTATCATTCGTAGATTACCTATGCTAAAATGTTTCTAATACCACACATTCTAAGGAACAAGTACTTATATTGTAACGCTTTATTCTTGGTATAAATCATAAAACTAGTCCAATGCGGAACAGAACCAACCAAGTTCGCCATAATTGTTGTTGTCAAGCGAGTATAACATTTTCCCTCTACACAACGATTATTACCGGTAAAGTAAAACTATAAAGATAGATAATAGCTTCATAATTCGCGGCAAGTAATTTTCAGTTAGGCTGCGTTATACCGCGTTGTCACGGCATATGCCTATCTGCTGAGAAAGGAGCCATAGATCAATACTGACATTAATACATTGAGATATTTATTCGCATGTAGAAGAGTATATCTGTCTCTATCGTACGTAAGTAGGTACAGTTAGGTAGGTATATTATGACCTAATTACATTGGTTGTTATTCAGTCATTATTCTGCCTCAGGGAATTAACAAAAAAATAAGAAAGAAAAATGTTTATTTAGCACAAACAACAGAAGTATAACCAATAATTATACACTTCATATTAAACTAACTATTCTAAAAGTTTATTTAATACGAAATTTAATAAAACTAAAATTACGACTGTGTACCTACCCTGCGGCTCCGGCAAAAAGGTCTCTGTTCAGCATGGATAAGGTCTTTGGGGATGGTACATACCTACTGAAACATTCGATCAGAATCATTTTTAATTTTGCGTGCTCGACAGGGTCCACGATGATTTTATAGTTTTAAGTTACCAGATAAGGTTCACATTGCGGAATGCAAATGAATTTTGAAATTGAAATTGTAATTGAAATAGATTGTGTGTGAGGTAGATATTGAGTATGTGTTTGTTTCCAGAAAGCTAAAGATTTGAGATTCGATTATATTATTAGGTATGCAGTAATATTATTATAAATTGAGGTTGAGCTCAAAAATTCAATGTTCAATGTTCAATTGATTGTTTCAATATTCTCAAAGGTAGAACTTTGAGTCTAGTACAGACCATATTGGTTACTCGTACTTCGGGCATCGAATATTTTGGTTCGAAGCTCAAGTTTTCTTAGGACAAAAGAAAATATGAAGCAAGCAAATAAAATGTGTACCAGCTATCTATAGAAGTCAGTTATTGTCACCGCACCTCTTAATGCCCACATTTACGTAGCTAATTGATATAATTAATGCAGCTGATGCTCAGAACAGTCTTCAGTAACCCTCGCCGCTGGAGTGGGCTTCTTGTAAAGTATTCCAGGCGAAGGTGCGGCTCCAGTGACCGCGGGAAAGTCAAGCTATGTGTTTTTTATTTAACCTTTTTGGTTGACGCGTGTAATTAAATATTAAAATACATAATTCAGATGTTTCGATAACAACTTTTCGTGAGTAAATAATAAATAATTTTATTATTAGAAAAACTTGACCAGCCGTTGGTTTGATTGATAGACGAGGATATTATAATCATTATTAAATTGATCACGTAAGTGATGCTTGACTTTTAGCTAAACATTAAGTATAAATTACACTCTACAATGTTTATTTTGTGGGCATAAAAACTAAGGTTTTTTTAATTTCCCGCTCCCCGCCAGCAATGAGGCCACAGTCAAGGCAAGTGTATAATGTCTCCCTGAAGAGACATTGGCAGCAGAGCCACTATACACCAGTTTTGTACTGAGCTCACTTGATGCGCGCTTACCGGTCCATCTCGAGTAAACGATATCTTTACATATCCACCAGTTTGTTATTTATCTTTAATTACTTATACAAAGAACACAGAATTTCGGATAAGCTTTGTTTCTAAAACTGTCTACAGATATTTGAGTAAAGTTTGATTGAACATTACTTCTCAAACGCTTTCACGATACAACAAAAATACACGAGGAAAGGTTAAAAGGAAGTTCCCTCTCCCCCCCGCCCCTCCTCACCCTCAGGGAAACAAGTCCGAAGTTAATACAAGAACGGTCTCCAAGTCCAAGTTAACATTTGTCCAATTTCCATCTTCATTATTAAAGTATCACGTACAAACTAACTCGTACTTTTGTGACTCGAAAAAGTGTCAAAAGTCCATTCGTCAGGTCAGAGTTAATACGCCTCGGGGGGCGGAGTAATACAAGGAGACGTAATCGCGAGCCAACTTCTCTCGGAAAAATTGAAATTAATAATTCAGATATTGTCGGAGCGCCGGCGACTTCATATTCCGTAACTGGGTATTAAAAATATACATAAGTTGTAGGAACTGTGGCTTTATGGGGATTTGTAATTGGTTTGTTAGGAACGGTGTTGGTTTAGTGCTCGTAAGCGACTTTTTAAGCCCAGGTCTTGTTTTAACTGAGTTTTGAAACATATTTAGTAAGGCTTCGAATGAGGGTTTAAAACGGAAACAACGTACTTTCGAGTTTATTATTTGTTATAAAAAAAAGAAAAGCTTATTAGATATACAAGGTGATTTTGCCATCGGAGTACAAACGAAAACTATGGCTCCTAAGTATTATTATTATTGTATATTGTTTATTGTACACCACAAAAGATATTTAAGCATTATATCAATTATAAAAAAAGATTGATATTAAAATTCGACAAACAAACAAAAATACAAACTCGAATTTCAGTATTATTAACGTAAAACTACGGTTAGGTATAATATTGAAATACGTTTTTTTTAATAGTTTTGTGAATTTCTAATCTCTATCGTTTTTATTATTTATTTAGAGTTTATATATTTCGTTTTTACAACGTTACCAACCCACTTTATATAGCTAATAGCTATATTATGGTATTTAACGATAAAAAATTATTTGATACCAAAAATTCAAATACTTTGTTTTAAATTATTTTCATGTAAAACATTTTTTTTTTTATTAAACGAGAACTTTATTTAACATTTTTACATTATGTTTATCGTAAATATTTACAAACTTAACTATATACCTATACACTTTAAAAAAAAACTAAACTTAACTAATAAAATCTCTAAAAAATAGCGTCAAAAAATTCATCCACGTCGCTGTCGACTGGAAGTGTACCCAAAAGCAGATATTTAGAGTCCTAACATTTTCATTAACACTTTTACGCCTTGCAGGGATGTTTGCAATACCTTTGAAAGCAAACCGTCTGTGAATTATGTTCTGCTATGTAGACATTTTTATAGCATTTTTTAATACTTCATCGAGACAGAACAGTTTTACGGTCTCAAAGCTAACACTAACAATGTTAACGACACGATAATTAAGCGACCGGACTAGAAACATCCTTATAAAATTAAAACTACGTTTATTTAAAATTTCATCGGCTCCAAACAAATTGGTCAAAGTGATAGTGAGGATAAAGTTGTTCATCGTCAATTCATTACAGTTTCGAAACGACTAAACTTAACTTTGACAATTAAAAGGACTCTGAACAAAGAGAATTAAAAAAAAAGGGAAATAATTAGTTTCTTTAACGACCGACGGTTCTCAAAGCAACACGTCGCGCGGCCGGCGAACTAACTTCGCAATGTATAAAGAACAAGTTGTTAGAGCGTCGGCGTAGAGGGCGCCGGGATATTCAAATTCACTAACTGCGCCTAACTTCTGTAATTTTGTGGTAAGAAAGATATTTCACTTTAGGTGTATTTTAAAAATAAAGTACTTTTTGTACACTGCTCTGTTTCATTCTCCTTTGTGTTATAAGTTGGGGTGCTCTATCTCCCTTCTCATCAGAACTTTTCTGCTATGTCTATAATTGTATAATGTAGCAAATAAGTAAGAATTTAAATACGGAATCTTATATTTATAGTCCCTTAATTTAAAAATAACTATTTAAAATTTACTATTTGATAAATACTTTGAGGTAGAGTGCGTTTTCGATATAGAAAGGAGTTTTGTAGTTTTTGTTTATTTACATGAAATAATAATAAACAGTGTTTTATTTTCATTAAATATTCATTTATGTAAACAATAAATCTCGTGAAAACTATTCAGTTATTTTATACATTATATTTATGTTTGCAAGAACCTAATATATCTATTAAAACAGGCAGAACTGGTATATAGTGTTTTTTTTAATTTAGCCTGTAAATGTTAAACATGAATCATTCTACGAAAGTTAACCACAAATGTTCATACCACTTTTCTCTTCATCAAAATATGGGATGATATCTTAACATATATAATATTCGTACGAAAAGAATAAGAAGGTCGTTTGGTCCGCGACCTTGATTGCTGGCATGATAAATACCCTCAATTTATCTGTAAGCCTGGTACAACCTATCATGATATATCTTTATATTTCTTTTTTATTACGTCATTTTTTATTGTGCTGACCGTTTGGCTTCATTACATTATGCAGCTAAATCTTTGTGGAGTTGAAAAAAGATAACATAAAAATATATTGTTACGTGTATTGTAAACACTACTACTATTATTGTAAGTAAAAGTATAGCGCTAAGCCCAAGTTGGTAGGTCAAGGACATGAGAATTATAAACTTTTTTCAAAATAAAATAAAAGTAACCATAATTCTATTTTTTCAAGCTTCCCCCTGTTAGCTTAAACAAACACATAATTCATAAAATGACTAAAAGATAACGCTTCTAAATATTCGCTAAATCACTTTAATCTCCCAAAGATAAAGCACTTAGCGAATTTCTGGATAAAAATGATAATTATAGCACGACTAGGTGTGGACCCGACTTCACCTCATATTTCTTTCTAAACCAAACCATTTTATCTAATAATACTTTTTGTATTTATCTAAAGTTGGCTCATCTAGTTGACGAGTGATGTCTCATAAGAATGAACTTGTGAACTGGACCCATAACTTTGTTTAAAAAGCAAACAAACAAACAAAATTTGTGCTTCAATAAATATTGAAGCGCAATTAAGTGATACTGATACCGCATCAGTCATGAATCTGCGCCTAGGTCATTAGGCAAAGGAAAACAGCCATTAGGCGGTCGGCACAGAGTTGATTAATTGTCGAAGGCCAGAGGCCGGCGGGCTGGGCCATAAATAAAAATAAAATACGGCCTTAAGTCGATACTAGGGTTGTGGGTATCGGGACAGGCCAGCGAGAGATAACGGCTGCGGATATATCCGAAAACGAATATTGAAATCACTATTTTCTTGCCATGTATTATTGCGGCATTTTGTTACAAGTCCCTTAGATTATTGCAGTATCTATATTATAGAACTGTGAAGTACCTAGTTTTCACCTCACGTTTGTACATACCGATCTCA
The DNA here is from genome assembly GCA_932294365.1 of Diachrysia chrysitis. Classification (NCBI taxonomy): domain Eukaryota; kingdom Metazoa; phylum Arthropoda; class Insecta; order Lepidoptera; family Noctuidae; genus Diachrysia; species Diachrysia chrysitis. Next base: position 393,296 of record OW028657.1, read on the forward strand.
GTTCTAAATTGTAGAGTCCGCTAATCGACTGAAAGTGATAAGGAGTCGGTTGCCTAGAATCATACGTAACTAAAATAAAAACCTATAAATGGTGCCTGGAACATACATATCAAAGAAGATCTATTTATTACATTATGTTATAGAAGTAAAAAAATATTTTATTACGTTTTTGTACAGTCATCTAATACACAATATTATTATAAAATAAGGCACGTATTGTAGGGAATAGTTATTAAAAATCTTTCCAGATCATGCGATTTCAATACCGATTGGCGTGGTTAAAGTGGTTTAACAGAAGTGTAACAGGCACAATAAAGACAAAATAGTGCAAGTTAAATATCTAATAATAGTGAAAGCAACACATAAAGCTATTGAGCTACGAAACGATTTCACAAACACAGTCATACGAAATACAAAAACAATTTAAAGTCGTACATTTTGATCCGCACAGAAATTGACACCGCGATTCTTTACACCGTTAATCACAGCGCCAATTGAGCCCTCGATTATTTGTTTTCTCGGATATCTGTATCCGCGTTATCGGACAATTTTCATTATACGGCCGCCCTTGTTTGTTTGTATCCGATGCTGGCAAATCTTCGATATTTTTTTGTAAAAATGTTTCATTCATTGGACTCTTCTCGAGGTAACTAAGGTAGAAAAAGGAAGGAATATATCTTGAAATTTTTGTTAAGTGACGACAGTTTTTTCCTCAATATCAATAACTTAAACGGAAGAGTAACATTATTGTTGTTTTTGTTATTGTCTTGTTCTTAGAGTTTATATAAGCAAGCATAGAGTGCGCCCATTGCTAGTAGCCCAGTGTGCCAATCGTAGGCAATAAGCTGTAAGTAATATCTACGCTGGTATGATTTTCCTTGCGACGATAGACGTTTATTATTAGGGTAATATGAGATTTTGAGATAGTACCTATTAATAAAACGGCGCACTCTGTTTTGACACAAATATTACGGCAACACTTGTACATTCTGGTACTCAAAGGTCATACACAGTTAGGCGCACTCTGTAGTTTACTTATTTATAGATACTCTAAGGTATTATTATATTTTAGGTTGCTGTTAAAAAAACAAAGGCTCCTTCACATCAATAACTTTATAAGCTCTGTTTAAGGATTGCGACGACATGTATTTTCTGGCAATTAATGAATATTACAAGACACTAGCTGACCATTTGTTAAATCATTTTACATTACGCAGTTAGCTACTATTGTATCGTGTTCCTCGTTTAACAAATAGCGCTATGTACAGCAAAGTTATAACATAATTTACATAAGCCCCACAATTTAACAACTTTACCATTCTAGTCGACTTTCAAACTGTCTGCCTAATCTCGGAGACTGTTGTGTCTAATAAAGTTAGCCTTTTGAGTACGTGCCGTAGTCACGTACACGTAACGTATTGGTTAAGTTTACGGATTCACGTTCAACACTTAACAACGTAGAAGTATTTTATTCTTAGAGTAGTTGTTGCAAGTTGTATGTTTATGAAGCTTAACTTAATTCTGACTCAGGTTTTGTGATGTCTGAGACGTAAATCATATAACTTTAGATTTTAAGAAAAACAACCTCTATGTGGTCTGCATGCCTTTTACTCCATACTCTTTTTGTAAAAATTGTTTATGCAACTAAGTTGTACAAGTCTTTTAGGATATATATGCCTCATCTTCGATTTAAAGCTATTTTTTTAGTATATATTACAGTATCTCTCTTTTGTTAAAGACTACGTTTGCGAGTCGTGAGTCAGGATCGGTAGAATGCACATGTTGAAGAGTTTTTTCATACGATTTTTCATGGCACAATAGCTCTTAAAGCCTAAAACATTTAAAGGTTTACTTTCTTCTATTACAAAATTATGCAAAAATCACATTTTCCTCTTTTACTTACTTACTTTTCTACTCTCTCCGAATTTTCCTCAAAATTAATAGACAAGTTAGAATCTACCAATAATATTGAACTCACTAACAAAACATTACCAACTACCACAAAAGTCAGAAGCTTCAATAACATCCAATATAATTATTATAACAAAATGTTTGTGCGAACGGCTCCTGATATGTTTACCCGAAACTAGGCCTAATAAATTATGTAAAAACTTTGTTTTACTCGGTCATGACGGTAAAGAATAATAAAAAGTGTACGGAACCAACTTGTCGTAAACTACGTTTATGTTGGTATCAACGAAGAGGTAACAATGTATTAAAACGATAACTACAGAAGGTTAAGTTCATTTGATTTGTATCATTTGTCTGTTTAGAGTGAGTACCATAAATTTAGGATTGCAAAGAGTCTGTGACAGTTGGATGCGTGTGTGTTAAATAAAATCTATAGGTATATGTAAATAAACCTAAAGATACAATTTTGTTCAAGGTTTCTAAGGTACAAAAGCTTTAAGAAGTGAAGAAAAATTACAAAAAGAAACCATATACATAGAGGGTTTAAAAAGTATCTATTTACAATAACGTACTGTTACAAAAAGATAAATTCTTATTCTCACAGTACTTCTGTTATAAACTTCATTGTAACAACAGTTTTGCTCCTACCAATTTTTGTCTTTGTTTTTTTAGAAGCCATCGATCAGTACTAAGGGTCCCTGTAGAAATGGCACGTGTATACACAGCGGATATTTCATTGGAATATGCAAGAGTTGTTGTTCGATTATAGCCTATATTTAAGCTTTAAGTTTCTCTTTTAATAACGGCGACAATATTGTTGAAATATTCAATAAGAATCTTTATTTGTGTGTTCTTAGTTTATAGAAGGCAATCGTTTTTTAAATTAGTTATTTCAACTACGTTATCAATCCAATTCATGTCTACTACAGTGTTTTTATTTTAGTATAGTTTTTGTGCTGTTAGTGGAAACGTGTATAGAAATTAAACAGCCTATTAAAATTGTTTACGTCATAGTTTATCTAATATGATGATGAATGAGTTTGACTCCGACACCACCGCCGCCGCATCAGCTCGTGATTAGGAAATCCTATTGAGTCTGAAACTAGAGGGGCGATCCCGAGAATATGCGTGAGTAAACCGTTTTGTTCTACATAATTATGAATATTCCCCACGAAAGTTATTGTACAAATATGGTTCAAATTGCATTTAGAACTTAGATTTGTGGGCAATGAGCTACATTTAAACTTCATTTGTAAATGTTTGACAACTTATTTTTATTTATTTCAGTATCTAAGCTAATATTACGCTCCGTCGTGCAAAAGAACGAGAGGTTACTCATAAAATACTGTACTTGAAGATACTTTCAAAATTCCCTTTTAAAGTAAAGTGAAGATTTCAAAGCGGGTTTATTTAATCAAATATATTATAAACCGAATGCTATTTGAACATAACTGGACTGTAAATCCAGGTATGCGTTTGATCCTCGAATGTTGAGTAAACAAACATCCTTTACTAAGTTAAATATAAATGTGTCCTGGATTACTTTACCATTCACGCTCATTGCTCATTTCTCTAAAGCTCGAAATACGCCGCTTTTTATTTTATTTTCAGATGTTTTTTTGCGAGTATTTAAACTATGTTGGTAAATATTCATGGAATATGTTTGTATTTCGTGAATTGTTGAATTATTTCTGTTTGGAAATAAGCTTTACAAAGCTGAAAATAACATTTAATTTTAAAACATTAGAAGTAAACTACCAACTCGACAAAATATGACGTCCTCTATTTGTTAACATAATATATAGCAGTACCTTAATGAAATAATAATAATATTAACCTCTTTTCGTCATAAGCAGTAGGTACATATCAAGAAAGATGTTTTTTATAAGTACTTAATTAAATAGGAAAAGCAAAACCGTTAAAATTTAAGTAAGTAAATTTTTTATCGACTTAAGTAATAAAGAAATATATTTTCTTTACACATGTTACAAGTCCTAGAAATAATATCAAGAACAGGCGTAGTACGCCACCACATAATACTGTCAACAAATACGTCAGAACAGAAGCGAAAACGTTCAACGTTAGGTATTTCCAAAAAGTAGTGTTCAATTTAATAGCAATAAGTCAGCGGACGCGTGGCTTTCACTTGACGCAGCGATCTCACACTTTAGTGTGCAGAGACCTTTACAACCAACGACTTTTCTTTACTTATTGGTTATTTAATCAAATAAATGTCTTGTCGTATGTCTGCATTTGATATTCTTTATCTAAAATATATCTACATTATTTTTATGATTGTCCATAAAACTCGCAGAGATGAATCGCTTAGGCCTACTTGCACGAAAAACCTAAATCAGAGTTAGTTGCTAGCACGAGGTTAAATTGAAAATATTGTAAGTAAAGCTGTCAATTTAATCTCGTGTTCATTAATCTCTGAGTTATAAGGATAGCCCGAGCTTCTGCAAGCGGGGCTTAAACAATGAAATTGTAATAAGAATCTTCAAAATATACACGTGTACAGTTGATAGATATAAAAATAATAATTCTACGAAACGATCACTTTAGCCTCCAAGGTCTAACATTAGAAAATATATACAATATCTGTATTACTCTTTAATATCAGAAAATATCTTTCGTTTCGTAGAATAAAGTAATCGTGTCGTATGTTTATGAAAGTGTGTTTATAAAAAATGTACTTTATGATGAGTTTTAGAAGTCTACCTCAGTTAGGAGCTTGGCTCTCTAATCTAATAAGATCTGATAACTTTTTTATAGTGTAAGCAATATGACATGTATGTACTCGTCTTGACGTTACTTTACAAGAAAATGTTTTTGGTGAGATTTGAATTACCTTTAAATTGAACACTAACTTTGACTTAAGAACATGTATTATATACTTCTGTTATTACATTATGACTTTTCTTGTGACGACACGCGTCCGACGTCCGTCTTACATTAAAAACACATTAAAAATCGTATCGTGTGAAGAGGACTGGTCACGTACAGTCAGCGTTTCTTTAACAACTGGGTGTTTATTTTTACCGTCCACTCCGACGTACGTAGCCCACTAGTGGGATCGTTTTGTGAACGAAATCCAGAAGCAATTTCATATCACTTTAGAGCTTAGATCTAAAGATTTTCCGAGTGCCGCTATAGTGCTTATTTGACACTATACCGTGTTTGATATTAAGAGGTGTTTTGGATGACTCGAGTTATTATAAGGCTCTTTATATGAACCAACTTTATCTAAGTAGTATTTTTACAACTCACAAACTGCCGTTGCTTTTTAATCGATAAAATTAATAACTAGTTGGCATTTTAATTAAGTAGGTATTTCAAATATTCGCAGAAGTTTATAGCTACAAACTGTAGACTTTGATATAGGACACGATACTACATATTTTTCATAAAATGGAAGTACATAGACAGTATAATAGGCTATATACCAAAAACCTTGAAATCTAATTAAGTTTTGGATTTCCAAAAATATCTAAACGATACATAATTCGGCGGGGGAGTTCCTGACGCGGGCGTCCGTTCACGCGAATGTTTGAAGTAGTTAGCACAAGTCGCGCAAATTTCGTCCGACCGAGATATGCTCGCAGTTAAGGAAATTGATAAAGTTTCTAACGGAACCTTTGGAATTATTGAAAGTCGTGAGCACAACAAAATTCAATAAGTGACTGTCACTGATTGGGAAACTCGGGGGGAGGGTGTGGCGGGAACACAGGACCAAGTGAGAAGAATCCGCGGGCAGAAACTGCTTGACTTATTAACTAAGCTAATTTCTAAAACCTACATACGTTAAGGTTTATTTAATGCATTGGACAAAAATATTTATAATGTATACTAAAATGTTATTAAAGATCTCCTTTGCTTTCCATTCCTTGTAAAAAATCGACTAAGTTTACTTGGAGGAATTAAATCCCTGTATTTTGAAAGGGTTTACAAATATTAAATTCACATACACAAAGTTCACCCAGACTTGGAATAGTCATTTGATTATTATTATATATCATTTGACATTAGACACATGTAAGGATCGAACCCGCAGCACGTCGCACACAGTAGTAATTGGCGTGGTGACCTATACCACTACCACTAAAACTCGGCTATCGTGCAATCAATTGAATGTTAATGTATATTTTTTTTTTATACATTTAATGTATTAATTAGCTTATATTATTATATTTCTTCTTGACGATGTCATTTTGAACTTAACTAGGTTGTTCCTTATAAACGTACCACCTTATACGAAGAAAAAATTATGTATCCAGTCTTAAACTACGCTTATCAGTCATCAGTTAATTTCGGAATAATATCTTCATAATAACTTGTTAGTGTTTTAGTTGTTGAGCTTATCGCTGCCGGGCATAACTTCCACCACTTCCATACTTACTTGACTTGTAAACGTTTACGATGTTTTCTTTCAACTACAAGCCAGTGTGTTTATGTTCAGTACTCAACGAGTTTTTTACTTTATCACCGGCTTTATAGCTACTTTGTGTTGTTACTGCAACAGATAAAAGTACAAGTTACAGCTACCTCGATTTACAGGACAATTAGCGATGTGAATAAAAGTAAATAACATGAAATTGTAAATAACAAAGTTCGCCGTAAACAGGTTTATTGGGTAATAAAAAGTAATTTGCTAATGTTAGCTTTAATTTGGGGTACTTTTATTAAGTTATCTCTAAGCTAGACATCTGTTAGTGTGGACAAGGATAAGACATTATAAAGAACCTAATCAAGACGACCTATACTTATAATTCTGAACCGTTTAAATCCGTTTTTATTAATAAATAAATATTAAAATACATAACATAATGCGTGGCACACGTACAATGAGTATGCTTTATCAACGGTACAAGTTGGTTTAATTCCGTAAGGGATGTTTTTATCGCGGCCTGCATTATGCGCGTGCACGGCTGTACCCCGTGAAGCACATAAACATACATAAATGCAGGATTAATGAAAGGTCGACCATTGCTTCCTTTTAAAGAAGCGCTCGTTTTTTGCCTTGTTTTATGTGGAGGCACGGATTATGGCGGGTAATGAGTGGCCTGGTGACGGTTGGATTGTGTGCTCAGATATACTCATGTAAGAGCTCATTTTTTAAATTATGTTCAAAATCTCATTTTTTCCGGTGTTGTGTGCATGTTATGTTCTACGATGCAGCATGACAAGCTTTTGTTTTTGTATCATTTTAACTGACCACTTTAATTTGATGATTTTAATAAAAAATAATAGAAACAGTTAAATTTATTGCTCGGAATCTATAAAATAAAGTGATTTATATTTATATCAACTAAGTATGACTCTATAGCTTAATTTCTACATTAGACTAGTGATACTAAATAAATATAAACTGAATTAAACATTTTTCATCGTGAATGATGATACTTTTTGAATTCGTTGTAAATAATGCTCTACGCTACTATAAATACTCGTAGATATCTGAAGTCATTAAATAGTTTAAATAAATAAACCGCTTATAATTTTAATTATATTATACATGTATTATTATAGTAAAATACCTATCCAATACATACATTTATTAAATATTTAGCGCAGGGAATATTTAGTGTTTAATAAACGTCTGCGCTCACGTAGTGAGTGGGCTCCCCCGTGTGGTGGACGCCATTACATGCACAAACATCCGGCTCGCCATTTAAATCGTCAACAAAAACCCCATTACTTACCTCCAGCATCTTCCAGCAAATAAACTCGTATCTGAAGACAGGCCCTGTGTTGCCTGTAGGTCGTTTGTTAAGCTGGTGTTGGGACTGCGTTGTTTTCTGTGGTCAAAGTCAAGATTGCAGTTATTGGGAATATTTTTTTTTGTAAATTATGCGAAAGTTATACAGTGTAAACACAAATTTAATAAATATGCCTTCTTTTGTTGTCTTTATAGGTACTTTATAGTTATTAAAATACACTCCTTTTTTACTTCACCGCGTTTGCAATGAAACCCAATAGACAAATAAACACTTACACTAATTGTGACAAAAAGTTTTATAAAAAATCAAAGATAAACACAAGATAATATGAGACACCCGCAATATGGACAGAAATATAAATTTCATAAATTTTTGTTATATATGTTAACTTCATAGTTAACGACGTATAAATCTGTTATCTGAGCAAATGTTGTCAGGTTGCACTAATGTGCAAAAGATATGATAAGCACGGAAGTAAAAGTCATAGCTAAATGATAGCGAACATCCGAATAACCAGGTTTTCGACTCTTCAAAATATATAATATATTTTTATGTGTAATATAATTGTAAAAAAAAAACTTTTTAAATAAGCAGACATTAAAACTAGTTACTATAAAAACGAAAATAGTTGTTATTTCTATAAAAAAAAAAAAACATAAGTGGGGACTCACTTAGTCCGGGGAATTAAAAAGCAGCTTAATAGCACATTAGTAAGCTAAGTTTGTGTATTAGCATAATATGGACGTGCTTATATCAAAAGCGCTAAGTTAAAACTAAGCTAAACACATTTAGAGTGAGTCCTTAAGGCAGCGCGTGGCCTGAGCGATAAGCGGAAGCGGGGAAGACAGTTTGATATGATTTGTGTAGATATATAGTTGTGTAGCTAGACTAAACAATCTATTTTAAATGTGATAGTTATATCGTATTTATATTAATAATCAAAATCATATTTTTATGTTATAAACTGTTACTATTGATGTATCATAGTGATCTATATAGTCAATTGCGTTACAGTAATATATATTTTATGGATTCGACCGTAAGCAACTATCTGTAAAATTTAAACAATTTATTTCAAGTTATGATTTCATACTACATAGCCCTAAATAATGAAAACGATCTTAAAAAACCTTTCTGAAATATACCAGCATAATGTTACATGAACCATTCAGACAATCGTAAATGTTTCTTTGTTAAACAACACAGAGTAAGAAAAAAGTCCATCTCTTATAGCTTGTTATTACTCGCAAATATAAGACATCAATAAAAGTAAATCCTCGAGATCACTTTCACAGAATAAAACTTTTGATATTTTTATCGTTTGCATTTACAACTCAATAAATCAGGGGAACTGTCGTATCTTACAAATTGGGCCCAGTTGTTTAAGTGCCATTCTTAACAATGTTTGGCTTCAACGCTGTAACGACGTAAACGCTAGGAAAACATGCCTCCCTTTGAAATAACTTAAAAGAAACTGGAGGGAAATTTATACTGTCATTCATTAAGACGAGGAAGTAAGGGACTGACGGCACTTTATATGGCCGCTGCTGACGCGACGAGAATGGTATGATGGAGCACAATATATGTTATTGTAAGGTTTATGTGTATCGAGCGGATAAAGGCTTGACTCTATGTCTCTATTGCCGCCGTCTGCAGAGATTACGTCACATGTGGAGTACTAAAATATGACATATTTTTTATTTATTTTCTGTTTTAGTACTTGAATATTTTGGCGCATCTTATAACCAGGTTTATTTCTTGCATTTGATCCCTATTGAGAAAACTATGACGAATACAACACATGGTACTAAAAAGGTGTCTGTTTTAAGCAAATATTATTTTGTTTACTTTCTCGCTTTATTGTACGTTTAATTGGAATAAAAGTAGGCATATTAAACAGTATTTTATTTTAATTGTAAAGGTCCTTCGTATAATTTATCCTCAATAAAAGAGATATTTTTATTACGAGTTATAATGCCCTGTCGTCGGAGTGCGAGTGTATGAAGCCCCTAAAGCCTGCAAAGTGGGTTACACCGGGACTTAATTTTATTTTTTAATGACGTCAATTTGATGAGCACCGTAAGACGTAGCGGCGATGCCTCGAGTCTCGCGTATTTTAAAATTTGAAGGTTTACGACCGCGTTTTATGAGAAGACCAATCTCAATTTGAATATATTGTCGGCGAGGCTATGATGACTTCGTACGTTCATTTCTCGGGTTTACGAGTGGTAGGTAAGATGGAACTTAAAAATATGCTCTTATGTCATATTGTGTACTTCTCGTTTATACTTCTCGAATGGCTATGACAGAGGCGTGTCATACCTAAATGTACGAACATTTAGCATTTGGACCAGATGGCTGTGTGTGAGTTGTTTTAAGATATGATATTAATTTGTCCTTTATTGAATTTTATACATTTAAAACTAAAAAATATTGTCTCAAACTGGGATCGAAAGCAGGGTCCATTATTATTATCATTATATTATATTATATATATTTACTTTCTTACCTTGCTAGGCCTCGCAACTTTGTAATATAATGACAGTATTATCTGATTTTCAGCCAAAAGTTACTTGCTGCTTGCTCGTCTGTATCAGTTGCGTTGTGCGAAAAATGTACAATTCTCTACACTACTCCAAACTTCAAACTAAACACGAAAATAAATAACAAAACGGAAGTAAAAAATCGTAACTCGTATATATGTATGAGGATTATTGTGCCAAATTAGATGGCAGGTGGTGAGAAAGTTATCCGATCGCAGCGCCCCTAGAGACGAGAGCCAATAAAGGACGGATGGAAAAAATGGCCTCGTGACGTGATCGAGCGGCCTTACCCGGGCCAGGCCTGTCGGGCCTGTCGGGGCCTGTTGAGGCCTTTACAGGCCCACTGAAGCATGTTTCCTTTCGTCTTTCCCTTTTTTGATGTTAGACGGACGTGGTGTTTTGTGTGGAAGATGGATAGAGGTTAAGAGGCCCGCAGGTTTGTTGGGGTTGCTAGGGATTGAGTGTAGTTAGGTAGAGCTTGACGCTAGAATAACAAACAAGTAATTGAATTGAAAAAAACTTTTTTTTAATGGTTTTCAGTACCTGATTATGAAAATAAGGCACGCTTATTACATATATTACATCGAAAAGCAACAGGCAAAACATAAATACTGCCAGACTAAATACATAATCACTGCTTTGACTTTACACTTTAAGTCAAGTAGTGATATTCTCTTAATTTATTGTCTAAAATGTAACGAAAGATACTCTGACGTAAATCTAAAGGCAAAAATCTATTACAGTAAGTAATTTCTGCCGAACCTTCTCTCAGACTAATAAAACAAAAAATAAAAACACGTTTTAAATTCAAAATACGAAAGCGAATCGTAAAATATTTTAATTTCGATCCCGTCATCGTTAATTAGTCAAAAGGACATCGTTAATAGGAGTCGTTATTGTAACACAAGTTTAATTAATTTCATTCGTTCAACAAATATCGTTTATTTGAAGCAGCCTTATTCAAGGCAGGTTGTTTTGAATAACATGACGTATAAAATGTTTGTTTCGGCAAAGTATCTACTTACATTTAAATGTTTTATTTTAAGACATTTTAGTAAAGAAATCGAAATTTTAATTACTACATAAACTTTGTTAAGAAGATTAAATGTAGGTCAAAGATTTGTGTGTTTAACAAAAGGATTTTTCCCGCAAACTTAAAGTTGGATAAGCAGCAATAAGTAACTCAAATATAACAAACCAACATTAATATTGTATTTAAAAACGAATGAAGTATAATTTAAATCAATTCGGCTGAACTGTATCCCTACCTTGTTTTAGATGTAAGTTAGGTCATGACCATATAAAATTGTTACATATCATGTCAAGTGCGGCAAATTAAGCAAACGTAAGCCGAAATTCAATTCGAAAACGATTCGTAAGTAGCTATACAGTGGTATATTCCACTCGGAACACAAATCATAACAAGCTATTTCGCATTCTCGCATGACATAACAAATATATAAACAAATCTTGTATCAAAATCAAAATCAAACGGCAAATCGCGCCATTTTATGTGATTGCCAATTTGTTTACGGCGCGGCGCCGCCCGTGCGGCATCGCTTAACTGGATATTAAAACGAGGCACACTGTCGCGATACCTGTTCTTACCCCCTGCCTTTGATCTTCACACTTTGATGTCTTCTGATTGAGACCTACATTTACCTTCAACCTCAAAAAAGACTTCACAACCTTTTTCAACAACACTCAAAATTCAACCTTGAAGTTATGGGTCAAGAGTTGGTTTTCGAATGTCTCGTGATATGTCGCTTCAGCGAGTAGGAAGATTTTTTCTGTATATCAACGGATTTCGTAATGAGCAACGGGAGTCTCGGTATGTAGTACAAGTGAAAATAAGTGTGTTATCATTACGGCGGGCGTTGCGGGGTAGGCTGTTTGATGTCGGGTAGTCTCGGGGGTAGTTCGTGATCGGCGCCAAAGATGGGTACAAATTGTACCGTTTGAATTTTAAGTAGTTTTCCGAGACGTGTCGAGTATTGGGTTATGTAGTGTTGTATTGATGGGTATTACTATGATGGTTTAGTCTTGTATGTTAAACCTGCTTTATTAGTACTTAAATAATAATGTTTATAAAAAAGATTTGTTTATTACCTAGGTATTGACATACTTATAAAAAATTAAAACTTTCAATTCCGGGAGAATATAATATTTCTAAAAGGATGATCAATTAAATTTGTTGATCACGACTCTGATTAGTTGACCAATTAAAGCGGTTAATATGAGGTTTGACAGGAAATTAACAATTTTTTTGTTGATCAGTCTTTCAGAAAGCGGGAGTTACTATTGCTAATCAGTATATTTATAAATTAGTTCGTAATGATTCGTATAGAAATGACGAGTTTAGGCTAAGCGCGAGCATGTGTCGGTGCAACATCCCGGGTCGGGAAGGCTGTGCCCGCGACAGTAACTTTATCTGTGCTGTTCGCCCTTCGCAAGGCCTATACAGAATGATCGCATTTCTAATCCACAGTTGTAAAAAATAAATGCCTTTGCGTAGTAATCAAATTTACCTAAGGTTTGATCAAATAATTTCTGAGTTCAATTAAAATATATTCTTCGTATAGTTCGTGATAAATTGTATTAAATACTGGCATAGTTGTAGGCATATTTTAAAAAACCAATCTAAGCTTCATGTATGCCAAAGGAAGGAAATATTGAATGTTAATCAAAAATAAAAGAAAAAACAACATAGCAACAGTCCCTAATTTGAATAGCAACTGAATCCAGATAATATTATTACGTCAGCTCAGTATTCCCTAAGAAGGTAGTCGCAGGTAGAACACATACATTGCTAGAGTTAAAGCTTGACGTCTACGACTGTACACTAGGCTGCTACTACCAGTTCCTACCTAGACTATCTAGTATTAACCTAAAAGTTGCAAACATACAAAATGGAACCCATGAACAAAGACAAATACTCTTCCACTAAAATCTTGGAATAATGCGCGCTAGACAATGAAGCTGAAGATTTTATATTCTAGGAAAGAAAACGTCTCGTTTTATTTACTAAACTATTTTCGACAAGTCCGCAATTATAAATACATTTTTTTTTAAATAATTCGTTTAAAACTAATCATAATCAGCAGCCAGCCTTTTCTTAACATGGAATGTATGTATTAAATGTTTTTCTTTCTTTCTTCCATCTTTTTTGTAATGTCAAACGAAGAGTTTGTTTTTTATTCAATATGGAATAAGATTTTTTTTATAACAATGTTTACCTATATAAAGCTGGTATATTAAAAAAAAAACCCGTTACCATCAACCAGAGTATGATAAACAAAAATAAAAATGGAGTTTACAATTTAAACACTATGCTACTTATTAAAATTGAATCGACATCTCAATTATATAAACTTGATTTGGAACAAAATAGTAGATAATTTTTCTTTAAATATTATTGCGCTGTGAACACCCTGTACAGTGTACAGTGCCGTGCATATTTAAGACTTACTCGTAAGGCTTTATAATCCTCGACATAATGAGCTTCAAACTGTACGCACTTGTTTTACAATACAACTCGATGTTTGCACGTTAATTGGAGACGCAGACAAGGTCGAATGAAGGTTGCAGATTTAAAACCTCGTGAATGTAAGGACTATTTTGTATTGGATGTGTTTAATTATAAACTAGTTTGAAGATACTGAATGTATGTATGTTAAGTGACATAGTCTTTTAGCATTGTTACGACTAGCGCAATTAATTTTATCGAGCTTTAAGTATTGCATAACGGGGTAGATGACAATTAATTTTGAATTTCAGTCAGATAGCCTATTCAATAACATTAGACACGAGTTTTTCTTATTTTATGTTACCAAAAACTCACGTTGATTTGAAATGTCGCATGACGTCACAATTTCATCGATAAAGTTCGATTTATATCTATTTTCGGCGTTAATAATCGCGTTTACTTCAGCGTTAATACATGATCATTTATTTTAAAACATGAGTCGAAATTTACAGATTATATTAGTTTAGTACAAATGTCTTTTACTAGATCTAGATCTCTCTAGATCTTTTGTCTTATACTAGATCACATCTATTTCTCCCCAAGCTAATGGTAGCTATGAATATATGACATATATAAATCAACATATTAATAAAAAAAAAAACATTTATTGGTACTTATGTATAACTCAACGATAATTAAAATTGGAGAAGATGGTTAAGAATATTTCAAGCGTTGAAGATTTAAATTAATTGGTGGCGTAGACAAAGTCAAGTGTTTTAATATTTTATGTGCGGTATATTGATAGAATAATAAGTATATAGTTGAATGATACTGCTATACCTATCTAAAAAGAGACTAAATGAAATTGTTAATGTGAAATGTGAATTTAGTACCTATTATAACACAAATTTAAATTCAGCATTCTAAACCGTTCAATATAAGTTCTAACATCAATAATAGTAAACGTATCTAACAAGTAAGGTTAGCTAACCGGTGCGCTGTGACACTGGAGCCGGAATCCGTGGCAGTGCGCCGGACCGTGTAAGCCCGCGTATCGGGTTGCGGGCCGGCCAGACGGCGCGGCGGCACCCGGCTGTTGCTATGCCGCTATGCTATGATATGCTGCTATATGCACTGCCAACTATGGTTGAGGACATGCTGCTTTATGCTATGTGTATTGCGGACTATTATGGAGGACGCAAGGTTAAAGGTTTCGATGACTTGTCAGATACCAAAAATAAAGCTGGTTGTTTTTTTTTAGCTGAAACGGTTTGTTTGAAATACAGAAAACGGTAAACTATATAATTTAATGTATATTGGATTCAAAACCTCTTAATCGAAGATTAAATAAAGAATCAAAATTCTTATTCGAAGATAAATTAAAATTGAACTGATTATTCTTTTGTCTAATTTTATTTGTTAGCGTTGATTTAATTTTTGGTGGAAATGCTTTGGTCTATTACATTTATCATCTATTTATCATAATAAATACCAAAAGATGTTGGAAAGAAATACATTAAATTTTAACTGCACGGATAGCCAAGTGGTCACTACGCATATTACAACTGTGCGGTACGTGCTGCGGGTTCGATCCCAGCATAGGACAAACATTTGTGTGATCCACAATTGTCTGTTCTAAGTCTGGGTGTTATTTGTACATCATACGAGAATCGTTTATTAAAAAAAACGTGAATAACAGCAGTTAATTTAAAAGTGATAATATTAACATTTCTTAAATCATCTCTCACTAAGGTTATGCGAGAAAAAAAACAATCTTATGGGCTTTTTAAACACAAATCCCATTCCTCTAATAGGTGTCTCCATTCACGTGTATGCAGTCCCATCGGACTCGTCGCGAAGTGCCAATTAAGCCAGGCTACCCTCGTCTCCAGTTTTAGCATAATGCTTACAAAGGCCACCTTACCCTTGCCTACCCTCAACTGTTTACTGTTCACTATAGATTGATCTTGCGAATTTCTAGAATAAATTTACATGTGTTTAAATGTGTCTGTGTTGACTTACGACGATTCAGGAAGTTTTGACAACAACTTTTTATGGCCTCATGATTAAGAACCTTGGCAGTATTTGAAAACTGTTTTAATGTTTTACAAGAGTTAATATGTCTCATAATATTATTTTACATACAAAATAAGCATAAACATGGACTGTTCGTTGTGGTATCACGTTAAAATGTATATTAAATACTCAAGTCTACGTACCCTTGATGCAATAAAAAATAAAGCTTCCATGTCAAACCAATACATTTATGTACTTTAGCATTTATGTACTTTTTTCCATGCATTTCCAAAATAAATCAAACCCTATGGGGTACCTTCACAAGTTAAGGAAAGTTGTTAATTTGTAGTTTTGTAAAATACAAAAATACTTATTTGCGGTTACATACTTATATTTACAGAATATTTTTTTACGGAACCCTCCGTGCGTGAGTCAGACTCGTACTTGTCCGGTTTTTTCCATCATTAGTCTCTTCTGAGATTAAATTATTTATAAAAATTTACTTGTCAAACTACGCATAAAGCAACTAACATTTAATACTATCTGAAGTTACGAAATCGTATTTATACAAGATTGTAAGCATGTATTGACTTACAAAAATGATAACATAAACAAAGCAATCTGTAAATAATTCTCAAACAATATCTCAAGTCGTACAATTAAAACTTACATAATAGCACCTCGGGGATATATTTACGCACGACCGCCGATTAGCGAGCGACTCGCAAATTTTCAAAATGGCCTATTTAAATCTGTTTTGTGGGCACGAGAGGCGAATACCAAAATTTATCTCTCCACTCCACTGGTTTGATTTGAAATTATCGTCGCTAAGGAGTTACGCACTTTCTACGCCAACGACTTGCTACTGTGATTTCAGATTTATTTTGCAAACTTTAAAATTACGTCTTACAAAATTTTCTTTCAATCTTCCTGCTTTACATTTACGGTTGATTTTCGCTTGATGGTGTCTTACCTGAGTTGTTTTTATAAGTTTGTGTGTGTTACCCCTATAGGTAAGGGGTTTCTGAATGGATGTTTTTTTCAGTTGCTGGTGGATGTGATTTTCCTTAAGGCTGTCAGTGTTGTGCATGTTGTGGTGCTCGTAAATATTGTGGATTTTCCGCTAGATACACTGTCTCTTTGCAGGTGCGGCCACGCGTTACTTTCCGGTAGGAAGGCAGTTCCAAGTGGAATCAACTTTATACCACTGAACTACTTCGAATAACTAACGAAAAATTCGGAAAAATAACGTTATTCAAAATATCTAAAGCAAAATAAGTACGTTTGTCAGTTTTTATAACAAATTACAAAAAGTACAAGGGTACTGACGGCTGCAGTAGATGTGCTTATGTATTAGAAGTTCATATAATAAGTAAAATGGCATGGTTTACTTTTAACTACCTAACTCCTAATATCGACTCTAATAAGATGCGATGTATAATAATTCAAAATTGATTGTAAATAATCTTACACATAATCATAATATCAAAACAAAAGGCAAATTCTATAAACAAATGAAACAAAATACTGCAGAAAGTAACAAAGATTTAATTCTTAAGAAATAAGTAGTTGCGCGGGCATCACAACTTTACTTACCCGATACCCATAATAGCTTGTCTTCCTGTCTTCAACGCGACAGGGGAACACAATATCCTATAGAAAGTCTGTGGTATCTGATGACAAGGGGCGATTCGCCAAATTTTCAATTAACCAAGAAATATGAGGTGACGTTTCGGACTCGAGCGTTCAATTATAAATTGTGCTAACAAAATGTTGTACAATATCTGACAGTGTATTTGTTTAATTTAAATGGGGGTTGTGTTATTTTTTTTTGTAGAAAATACATGTAAGTTAGGAAATCATAATCTAAAACTAATCGTGATAGTTATTCAACTAGGCTGTTGCATGATATTTTTGTGTTTGTTTTTTTAAATTTGTTTGAAGTTTGAAGAAGAAATGAAGAAGAAGATAGTTTTTTCCGAGAAGACTTTGATCCGAGACTTTGGCCAAACACAGGTTTACACAACGTTAGAAATCAGTGTCCTTATTCTTCAATTGGATTTAATTCCAATACAATACCAGTGCAAAATTGATATTAGTTTTACAGACGTAAAAAATGTAAAAGGTGGGAAATAAGTGTAATTTAAAAATTTACTGTCGTTTTTTAAACTTTGTTATTTGTTTATGTGCCTGCTAAATGAATAACAATTTCGCATTGGTATTGTATTAGAATTGAAACTAATTCAAGTGCATCCCCCCAGATGTTTAAAATTTCGAGGAGGTTCAGGCTCACTTTTAAGTAGCGTAATAAAAGCAAATGGCATAGAAATTAACGCGTTATTACTGCTCAACGTTTGATCTTGATCAGTGACCTATTCAAGTGTCACTCGATATTAAGGTAAATTCGCGATCATTCCCGTATTGTTTCGTGCATATTTTATCACGCAAAGTAAGGTTACTTGTTATTCCTTTTTTCCGTAAGGAAGATCGACATTAGGTATTTTTTGTTGATAAATAGATTATGGACTCCGCTTTTTATTTTAATACCAACCTTTTCGAAGATCCTACTCAGAAATAAACTATGACCACAGAACTCATATAGATTTTCAAAGCGTCCAATAGTTAATTTTTAGTAAAATTACTTGTAGGTATACCCTTATAATCTAAACACAAAGTTTGCTGATCGTACTTGAGAATGTATGTTGCATGATACCACCGCAGTACTAAAAAAAACTTGACAGATAGACAGACGGACAACAAAGTGATCCTAATATTTAATTATATTTATCATTACAATCACACTCGATGACTGCACCTGCCACACTAATCTCTACACCACCCTTGATTGAATGGTAGAGAATGCGTCCGCTTTGTACCTTTTTTTGGGCATAAATTATAAATAAATAAGTTGTCATGTAGTATATACCTACTTGATTGATAATACAAGCCTCCTTCGTAATAGTGCTAATAGTGATGTGTATTCTACATGTTGAACTCATCGCGTAATACCAACATCTCAGTGTTTACTTACTTAACACCTACGAAACCCTAGTTAACAGTAACTGCAGGCTTATACCAACAGTTAGTGCTAAATTAAGCCGGTAGACCATTGTCGTATTGACTCTGCGTCTAGCCTCGGTACGAGCACAAACTCAGATTAATATCTCAACTGATGTTTAACTATATTTGTATGTTGTGGAGCTTGCTCGGTAAACTTTGTTAGCAAGACTGTGGACTAGTGATGCGATTTGTACTGTATAACTATCTTCGTACCGTTATAGATAATATATTAAAGTATTTTATACTTTACGAAAACATTTAGATAGTACATACCATACATACAGTTGTTTTTCTGAACTTGAGTAATGACCGTAACAAAACCTACATATCTAACGCTAAAAGCCTTTTTACAACCATAGGCATCGTAATATTGAGTTTAGTGAACGTTGATCACTAAATTCTATCCACTATGTATTATAGAAACACAGACTTCATGTAAGAAGATATAGGTAAAAGGACCATAACCCAGCATCAATAGAAGGTACTCCCTCATCTCAGGAATCGGAGGCAGCAGTTAAAGTAAAGCTACTCCGATACTAACAAACATTCGTATAAAAAGAATAAAAAGGGGACTAGTTTATTCACAAAAGCAAATGACATTTATATGGTAAGAGGCGATCGTAAAAGTTGATATTATACCGTAGGGATGTTCCCGACCTTACCCGATTGTCGTACTCGATTTAATAACAAATTGTGATGGCTTAATTCTATTTACAAAGTCGATATTTATTGCATAGTTACAAAATCTACTGGTATTAAATTAGGGTATAAGTAGGTTGAGGATAGGGAAAATGTTTTATTTTTGTAAACAATAATATTTTGAAGAAAGTACCTTATGTTCAAATAAATCTTGAAATCTTAAGTGTTTCAAGTGTTTTTAAATGGTTTAGGACGTAATCTGTAAAAACTATGTAGCATAGAATTACCATGAAATTGTAACATGAACATCTTGCATAATACTTACCAAGTTAGTTCCTCTAATATGTTGATAAAACCTCTTTTTTTTACAATAGCTATGTGTAGTGTTAACACGTCATTTTGCTAAAAGTTAAAAAATTTAAAGAAACCCATCCTGCTGCTCTTATGAAGCATGATATGAATACAAGCGCCACACATATTCCAACAGCACGTACCGCACAAACTCTTGCTGAATGTGGCATTCAGCTTTGATACCGCGCATGACAGCCTAATGGGAAACGAGAGTGAACTCGCTCACGACGTCCGCACCGTAATGAAGTAATCAGTCACATGTCCAACAAATTTTGATGCAAAACACGCTCTCAAATTTGAATTTACCCAATATTTTCATACAGTGACGGTGACGTTACCTCATGCACAACGTGAATGGGTTTGACTGATCAGTTTGTAAAGCGTTTGAGGGTTGATTGGTGTTCGTTGGTGCCAGTTTTTATAAACTGCTATGTTTCTACTGGTTGTTGAGTTTGATGAAACTCATTTTGTTTTAAGTTTTAATACGAGAGCTGAATAAAAGCGGATGGAAAATTTTATGCCAGCAAATTTTGTTGTTGATATATATACGAAGACTTTTTTAATACCTATTGTACGGAGCGAAAATTTTTGTAAGAAATATTTAATGAAAATTTTGAAAACTTCGAAATAGTAGGTAATTATTCTTAGTTTGTTAATCAATGGCATTATGTTGAAGGTAAATAAGTTAATTTCAAATCAAATTTAGAACTAAAAAAGATCGAAAACCAAATCTATCTAGGCTATTTATCGACATAGTTGTCCCATCCCTAAGCCACATATAAGGACACTAAAATTCGTGCACAAAATTCTAGTGGAATAAATAAATAGCACAATAAACTTGGTGGGCAGGTATTCGCGTTGAGATTATGTTAAAATAGCGATTCCCAGTATATTTAGTTTTATGAACTTTTGTTTGGGACGCCGAGATGGTAATGAGATGTTTGGTCCTTTTTATGTTAGCTTACACATTGCTCTTGTTTATTGACTTTTGGTTTTTAGAGGTGATATACAGAAATAGATAAAATGTTTGATTACAACATATTTGTGGTTTTCTTCGTAGATTTACACTCGAAGCATATTTGTCTGATCTACTCTCTTTTTTATGTTGCCAAGTTCGGGATAGTGCTATTTCAAGTCTTAATAATTTTTTGTCCTCAATACGGACAAAGGCTGTAAAATTTATTTACACACGACGTTATAAAAGTCTTAACGTAAATACGCCATGGATATGATCGCGCTAAAAGCACAGTTATTTGATTTGAATACAATTAAAACATTTAAATGTTTTAAAAGAAACATTGTACAATATTTAAATTATTTCAAGCTAAATATTACTATCTCATTGTTACGGTTAAGTACTAAAATAAATTAAATATTATTATTTTATTTAGAGTTCTAAACTTCATAAAAGTAAACAAAACAATGCAATACTCAGACCACTTAGGGTATAATTGCATTTAGATTTCGCAATACCATTATTGTTAAAAACATTATAATATACTTCCGTAATGTAGGCCAGAAAATAAAATTAAGATCAAAATCCTCCCCAAAATATGGGGCTCATTACAAATAAACCTCCCTATTTTATTCGGAGTTAAAAGCGGCCATAACAATCCCAGCACAGGGCTATCTCAGAATCTCACCAACATAATTCGCTTCGAATTTACTGCAAATACGTTTGCAATCAATTGGATCGTCGGCCAAACAAGCGGGTGCTCACAACAATATCGGGGGAGTGCGGATGCTGCGTCAGAGCTCCATGCTAATGGCTAATGCGTGTCGCCGGAACTCCTCGCCCGGAAGCCGAGCGGACATCTCGCGAAATTATCATTTAACATTTTATTGGCGCGGTGCATGCGGCCTAATAGGCTTGTTTTGTTTGCAAGATATATGAGCGGAGGTGTGGCTGTGATAACTGTCCCCGTCTACCCCCCGCCACTCCGAACCCCCTGCTACCCTCTGTAGGTACTTTTGACACTTCCGTGCTCCGATCTGAGGGGAGATACCTTTTGGAAGATTTTATGTCTGCCAAAATCCTATGGATATTGTTACACGTTTCCGAACTCTTCAATATATTCAATCTGAACATGCACGTCATAGAGGTTTTTGATTCTTTATTATTTCAAGACACACAAAACATTTAATGACCCTTAATGAGATGTGACATGTCTACACAAGATCATGGTTAATTTTCTACACTTAGGAAAAGAAAATAATATTTATTATAACATCAACACATATTCTCAAAATGATTAACAGTTGTTAAGTACGATTTATCAAAATACACAATTCCATTTCGTGAAGGCGATATTACTTGCAAATATATATTGGTGAAATGTTAAACAACAAATAATAAAACGGAAGACTTGTTATAATTTCAATATTGAGCGACGCGGTGTCACCGTAGACAATTTAATAAGATGGTATTGCCTTCCCTGGTTTGTTGTGTTCCGTATCAAGTAACTTGATTACTTTTACCTTTTGAATTATATCCTTCAAGGTCTACACGAGTTTTGTATTAAAATACTTACAATTGTAAGGAAATTTGGTTTTATTTTGGAATTTATTACATTGATAAAAAACTCTAATGTAAACTAATCGGGTATTAACTCACAGTTATACGATTGCATAAGGCATTTTAAATCATGTAGTAAAAGTAATTTAAAAAGCTCGACAAAATCTTTATAAGCTCGGAAGGCCTCCATGCCAAAATGAACCGGGGCTGACCAATGGGCTAAACTAACGACACAACGGGTCTCTTTAAATGGCAAGTGACATCGCTTCAGGTCCAACAATTGGTTCATCACAGCCCTCACCAGAGTGAGATGGAAGGTAGAGAACCTTTACGCTACCGTGGGACAGAATTTTCTTAATTTTTTTTTTGATGAGGGACTTTACAGCTACTAACAAATAGTTATACAAATTAGATCAATGAATGCCAATAACAAGCTTCCACAATTAGTTTACCACATGATGGTGTCTTTTAACAGCTTAAGCACAATTAGTTATGAGAATTAGTATTTAATAAATAAATAGTTTTATAAGATTGAGTTGAGAGATAACCAAAACACAAGTGCTTTCGTTACTTACTTTGAGTTCAGAGAAATGGATAGAAAAAAATGAAGCATTATTTAAGAATGTTACTTTTAATTATTGATTGATATTATTATTAAGGGCTGATTTTCCAACGCCAGATAATTTTATCCAAAGAATAATTTTAAATTTTTCCTTACAAAATCTGTCAAATGTTAATTTTATTTCACGAAAAAAAAAACTTGACTGCCTTATCCTATTAGACAATGTAAGAACAGACTTCACCACTTAATTTAAAACAAGAACCATTTACACGATAAATATTATAACATTTCTAGAGTACAACAAAACGACCCCACCGTACTTGGCATTTTACTACGGAATAACCCGGCATTTTTATTCAAAATAAAAGCATGGAAGGCTAACGTGTTATTCCGGCACAGCCAGGGTCTCGAAATAACCCGGCCCCGACTGGTGCGGTGAAAACGCCCACAAATCATACGGCGGAATTCCTAACTTACTGCTTCCTGCGATATCTTACGATGTGTGGTTACCCGAGATTTTTCTGAGTTTCTGTTTGTTTATGCTCGGGGATTTAATTTTGTGTAGATTATGTTGCATGTCAGTAATGTTCTTCGATATTAGGTAAATTAGTTTCGTGAATATATTAGGCCTAAAAAGTAAAGTGTAAGTTAAGTTATATCAATACTCACGAGCTTTGTAATTGTAAAAATAATTTTAGTATGCAATCAGTCTCTACTTTTCCTGGTTTTAATGCACTTAGTTTGACTTGTAATAATACTTTTGATTGTTTTGGATAAAGACTAACGGTTAGTTCTCTGTACCCTTTACGCTAATGGTGTAACCCTCTCATTTCACAAGTATTTGCGGACAGTAGGTAGTAATTTTAGAGAGTTTAAGAGTAAAGTTTGTGGCATGAGGTCTGATTTAGTTCTGGTTTATCGATTTATAGTGAGATTTGTTTCTCCCGCCTTTTAAAATTCAAAAGTAAATTATTTAAATTTTATTATTATTTTTATAATACACCTATATCGTTCTCCGCCTATCATTTTATTATAATGTAACGACACATATACATATAACGGTTTCAAAAATATTATCAAATACGCAAATCCGTAGAACACGACTAGTAGACAAGTTTACCCCGACGCGACGCATTCGTTTGTACAGGAGTGGCTTTGTACGGCTCTCCTTGTGCTTCCTTTTGTTTCGCAGATTCGATTCCCGCGCACTCCACCTGCCTACCCATCTTTGATATGTTTAAGTACCTACTTAATATGTACGGAACACTGAGCTTCACATAAAAGGGATCGCGATCTAATAATACAATGTTGACATTCACGTTTTAGGTATGACCTTTTGATTACATACAATGTGTTTGTTTTTAGGATGATAAAAATATCATATTTATTTATATTCTCACTAGTTGTCCGCGGCTCTGCCTGCGTGGCTGTCGGTTATTGTCATTATTATTATATTATGTCATTTTTTAGGATCAAAGCTTGGTTGATAAATGAAACATGGATCAAAGCCATACCAAGTTTCATCTTAATCAGTTCAGTGGTTAAGTCGTGAAAGCATATCAGATAGATAGATAGAAAGAAGAGAATACGTATGATTGACTGCACGCATAGCCGAGTGGTATAGGTCACCACACACACACACACAGGTGCCGCGGGTTCGATCCCCGCATGAGACAAGCATTTGTGTGATCCACAAATGCTTGTTCCAAGTCTGGGTGTTCTTTGTGCATGTGATTTGAAGGTTTGTTAAACCCCCCGCGACACAAGGATTAAATTCCTTAGCGCGGGAGTCGTTTTTAAAACAAAAGAATGTGAAAAAAAAAGATTGCTTGTGCTTTTTTCAAACTATGTAGGTAGTGGCTTACTTTAGCGAGACAAACAATAAAATAAATCATAAATTAGTATTTCCAAAGGGAGGCCCAAGGGGAAACAAGGCTGTGGTTAGTGGATACTATATTCATATATATTTTACATTCAGTTTTCATTGCCCACACGTTACAGAGTTATTGAAAAAGTTGGATGCGATGCGATAACATGCAATATTTTTGAAGTGACTCTACCAATACCTACAGTTGACGCATGCTTGATACGTTCACAGTCCCACAACATAAACAGCGTTGTGTATTTTGGAACTGGGCTTGGTTTGATTTTATAGCCTTGGATGGAAATTTTGAAAACTATATTTATGAGACCTATTTTATTTCCCTAGAAACAATAATGGCTATGTGTATTCCATTTTACTATTTTTTTCAGAGCAAGATACAAGTTTTAGATGATTATTCCCATCATTACTTATTTCAGGAATGATAAACTTCATGAATCATACCCCCAGTGTTGTCGATAATTAATCATCTCATCATCATCACAAAAAAACATTTGTTTTAAAGCAGATTTCTGATTTGTCATTGCGGCAGCGACGCGGGATTGGTAAGCACTGTACCGAATCGTTACAGTACAAACACACACACGCACACACACTATACAGTAGTAAAATAATGCTGTACCGCATGTGAAAATATCTTTTCGCTATTTTGTTTGCTTCAAATGCACGACCATACTCGGTAAACACCGAGCGGCGCCTGGACCAGCATCCCGAGACGCGATAAACCAATCAGGAAACGCTAATTGAAACATGAGCGCTCGGTAAGCTTTCGGTACCGCTCATACCAAGTATACCGATCCCGCACCGCTGCCGCACCGACAAACCAGGAAGCGGCCTCAGTAGCACTTTCCGAAAGTTGAATATGGAACAGATAGCTCCCAAACTCCAGCACCCTTTTCCTTCTACGAATACCTTCTACGAATCTTACAGAAGTGACGTCAACAGTCACATAAAACATACAACACAAAAAACCAATAAACAGACATTTCAAAACTCAACATCAAAGAAAGATTCAAATCCAAACTACCAATCCTGATCTTATCTGTGGCTCCGATTCGCAAAACATTTGAAGGTTTTTAACGATGGCTTCTTTAGCACGTGATCGGAATAGAGGCTGTCAACGAGGTTTGATGTAGGTAAATTGTGTTCGTATCGGAGCCGTATCGGAGGACGTGAGACGGATCGATCTGGAGAAAGCTCCGGGCACAATTATGGATGATGAATTTAGGTTTAAAAGTAATTAGATTGATATGCTTGCAAGTTAAACGGGTGAATTGGTTGAATAGCTCACAAGAGCATGCAGTAATCAATAATTATGAAATAAGTGTTTCAAAGTTCTTTAAAGGCAAAATAGCAGTAGAGCTACGCGCACCTAAAGTCGTTTAGTTTTAAGACTTTAACGTTGAAAAAGCGCCTTTTTAAGTTTTATGAGAAATAAAAACTTTGATTTGATTTGATTAGACGAAAGTATGGTTCCATATTTTTTCCATTCGAAGCTTACTTTCCGCACCTTAAAATAGAACAGTAACGTATTACAAACAGAAGATCAACTTTAGAAAGGCTTTAACAGAATATACATGTGAAATGTTACTTACTTTTTTAAAAACTAATATCAGACAATTTTTATTCGCATCAATAAACACAAGTAATGTTATCAAAATTTCTCTTCTTCATTTATTTATCACTTATAACAAAACTACTTCGTACCAATTCAAGCTAAGACAATACATAACTTCGTTTGTAACTTGTCGTTCGTAACCCATGGGAATGTCAAGATATCGGCCACCATACCCCGCTACGACATAGCCCTCCAAGTTCCGTCAAGCTCCGCCACACTCCGCAGTCCTCCTCGATACTAGGAACAGGAACTATTCCCCAAGGAGGTGCGTGCACGTCACCTGTGAGATCGATGTAATCGGGTTACTGTTAAAATCTATCCGTAACATATCCGCAAGGCAATAAAAATAAAAAGGTTGGACAAAATCTAACTAAATTAAAAAATTCATAAAATACATTTTGATCAATTTTCGCCCAGATTATGTTTAAAACCTCTAACTCTAAAAAATCTTAATCTATTTTAAAAGATTTTTCAGTGAGTACATGTGCATAAAAACAATTTAAGTATGTTTATATTAAATTTATACTGTAACGTTTTATAAAAAAGAACAAAAAACTTTCAGTAAAATATAATACAAACGCATGCAACGTCGTATATCAGTACTTGAAAATGTTTTCTGCATTTTTAGTTACAGGTAACGCTGTAATATTTTTTAAATTTGTTTAAAAATTCTGAATAACCTTATAAAAGTGTACCTTTATTGGATCCAATCTAATATCCCAGCGAGGAAAGCAGGACATATAACATGCAATTTCTAGAACCCTTTAAAAATACTGTGCGTTATTTCTTTAATAAATATTTTTTCTAGTTTTATTTATAGTCTATTAGCGAGCATGGATTGAATTCAGAGAAATAAAAACAACGTACTGAATCCCCTCGCGGCAACAGACCTATGCCGCTATATTTTATAATGACGTAATCATTTAGCTATCTGTTTGCCATACATTAAAAATTGATTACAAATTAATGGATGTATCGTAACTGCACCAGATTTGCCGGAAAATGATTTTAAAAGAATTGTTCTGACAAGCCATCAATATAATCACGTGCCCGAATAGGTCAAAGGATTGCAGTGAGTGACGTCAGCACGCCCGGTAATTGTGTGTAACGAGGCTATCCGGGACATCCACCCGGGTAATACGGTATTCCGGACCAATCACCCGGGTTTATTGGGACAATCCACTTGCAAGGGGTGTTTGCCAGTATTTTTTATTGGTAGCATTAAAACTGGTTAATGGGTGTAATGAACTAGATTATAAAATTTAGAAATTATTTTAAAATAAAGTTTTGCTAAATATAGAGGAAAGTTTGCCAAATTCTTATTTTAAGCACACTCAATATACATAATGTAAAAACACAAAATATTGATAATTTACCGTCGTATGAAAAAATATGTTGTCAATAGGTAATTTTCACTACAACAACTGTCTGCGTATTTAAGCAATGAATATTATTAAATTCCAGCTTTTGCGAAACCATACTACGGCGTAGCATTCTCTACAGCATTCAACCAGCGCTACGATTCTCGTCGTAGCTGTGGTTTGTAGCACGTTATTTTTAAAATACTACAATGGCTTTGTTTTATCAAAGTGGTTGTCAACAAAAATCATAAATCTTAAATATTCTTCATTAGGGTCTGCTGTAATAACACAGCAATTTAAACTTATTAAAGATAAATATAAATTTAAATTTACTTTCAATTAGTATTCCAATTGAATTAACGGCTAGACACTACAGTTAATTAACTATGAATAAATTGATAAACTAACAAAAACAAAACAGCTTGTCAAGTGTTTGTTTACTTGATTTATATTTATAGTTTTACATCTAGAATTCATGAGTTTCTCCTTATATTGTGTTTCTTTGAAAACACATAAAACCCAAGCTGAAATATGAAATAAACAAAAATGTTTTTATTTACAGAATCGATCCTAATATAACACACGCATCCGTCTACGGCAAATGTATCTTTTAAAACTCTGTACTAAGATGCTACTCACCTTTACGAAACCAACAATTCCTTCTCTAGAGCAGTTCCCATTGCGAGTTTTGTTCCCCCACTTGTACAAACATTAGAACATGGCCGGAAATGTATGTGATCTATTGAGATTGCATTGTGATATTATGATAAATATTCTGAGGACGAACCGCCGTGATTTTTACCACGGAATTTATTTACATGGGTAAGTAAATTACCCCTATTGGGGTAAAGAGAGCTGAGAGTCTTGGCTCGTATAAATATAGTATGCAAGTCCTGTTTGATGGATGTATACATAAGTAGATGTTTATGAGATCCAACCTACATACAACTGAAGTGAATTTATTACAGGTTTTATTATAGCGTTAGAACTGAATAGAGTTGTTACAGTCAATGGATTGTGGTTAATTATTATTTGCGTTGTTGCATTTCCTTTCTTTGTTTATACAACATTGTTGTAGAGGAAAATAACCATGTTTCTGACATATGCTTGCTACGTGTGCCATGCTAGCTTTGAATTATAACGCTAGCGTTTACTTGCCAATAATTTATGATGCTTATTCAAATCATGTGCACGTTTAAAAAAAAACGCTCAATTTCTTTTGAGTGACAAAATTTGAAGCAACGCGAGCGAATATAAGCGTTATGCATAAGTATATTGTAAGTTCTGTAAATTACTTAAACGTAAATTTAAAATTAAATCTAGAGAGACAAAATATTTTTATGTATCAAACGAAATGGAAAAGTTTCATTTCCCAGTGCCACGTAAAATAATAATTCATAAGTGTAACTAATATTGTCAAAGAGCCTCTTCAACCGTTAGTGGTACAAACATAGAATGACTTACCCCGATACACGCGGCGCGCCGCGGCGCGGGGTAAACACGACTTGTTATCGTTCGTTAGTCTTACATTATCGAGACGCGTACTGTAATTGGTAGCCAGAATACAACACCGCATTTATACTATACGATTTGCACTTCAAAAGTTACCACAAGGTAGATTACCACAGTTACACACACAGTTTACAGATTACCAGTACATAAAAACCTAGAGTAAACATAGACAAGCATAGAGTGCGCGCATTGCTAGTATCCCCTTGTGCCGACCATAAGCAAATTTAGCTGTAAGTAATACGCTCGTTTACTGAATTAAGTGTTTTACTGTGCGACTTCAGACGGTTATGCGAAAATATCGATGGTATGATATGTTTAGGGTAATATTAGATTTTGAGATATTTTTAATAAAGCGCTCTGTTTTGACACTAACTTCATACTGGTGCCTACAGTTTATACTCATATGCACTTATTTTTTCTGTAATACAAAAACTGAATGACTTTTGACAAGTAGTTAAAATTTTTAACCGACTTCAGAAAGAGGAGGCTCTCAATTAGTCTGTATCTTTTTATTTAAGTTTGTTACACGATTTTGCCGAAAATAATCGATATCGATTTATTACTATGTATTATCAATTATCGAAAATACGGTCTCGAATATGGACTATAAATAATATAGTCTTATCGGCTACGATCTAGTGTATTTGACCGCAGGTTATCAAAAACATTATATTAACTTATATATTACACCAACAATAATTACACCACAAAACACAAGTCGTGACGTGATCGTGTCGTAGCGCCTAAAGGTCCGCATCCACATGACTCCCTCTTTTACAGGAGCTCGTTAAGACACATTCATGTTTGCCAACGTAACAGATATTTTTGCCATCCGCCGCCGATCCGTGGCGGCTCACAGAAATCGTTACATTTATTTATAATAACTTTGTTTGTCGATCTCTTGATGTTTGACAGAATTGCCCTTAATTTTGCCAGATTGATTAGGCCTGTTGCACACTTAAGAAAAATGTTTTTGAATGGATCTGTAGATTTTATTTTTAGATGTGATAAAGGAAAATTTTAAAATAAACAATGAATTAGAAGTACAAGTAATGTTATAAATTGTTACGTTATTCAAGTACTAGTACCTACATTTCACATAAATAACAGGTAATTTATGCAGGTTTAATTTGTAATTGTAAAACTTAATAAATACTTTAAAATTTTAAACAAAATAATATTATAATACATACAGAACAGTGAATATTTAATCAAGATACTATGTATCTAATATGTAACTATATTTTTTTTGCGTTTCTGTAGTAGCAAAGCTTGCAGACAACCTTATTGTAATTGTTCTGATAAATTACGTATAATGTGTTGCTCAGTTATTTTTAGTGGCCCCAGTTTATTGGTACCCGGATATATATTTATGTTTATAGTGCCTCTCGCTATAGCCTGGGTGATCACGATATGAAAAGTGGGCTTCGTAATGGTTGTGATGAGGGAGTCAGAGAAGAATCTAAAATAAATTTGCAGACGAGAAGAAAATCAATATCTACGAGTACATGATGTACTCTATTATCTTTTTTCTTACTGTCCTGATAACAGAGCGATATAACTGCGCGACGTGCTGCGGGTTCGATCCCCGTATGGAGCAAGTATTTACGTGATCCAACAACTGCTTCTTCTAAGCTGGTGTGTAAGGTGTTCTTTGTATATTATTTTTATTTATTTATTGATCAAAAGGTACATTTTAATTTTTATAAAGTATATAATGTCCAACAAAACTATACACATAGTTTGTCTGTTGGATCAAATTTTACTCACATAAAAACATATAGTAATTTTAGTGTATTTTTTTTTAATTATATAATGTTATGTATTTATAGTACTTATCACCAAGATCCCACAAGGCAGGTCCACTAGTAGCTCATTCTAGTAGTAGAATTAATAGATATACCACCAATAAACCCACCTTATAAGATCTTAGTGATAATTAGTAGCTAGATATATTAAGTACGTAAGTATGAATATCGTAGATTAAATATAAGTATAGATATTAAGAGTATTATAGCCTATGTAAAACAGAAGTTTAGGTTTAGTTTTATAGTATATAGTAGTTTAGTTTTATATGTAAAACAATATAAAGTTATGGCAGTGTACAGTTAAGGCAGTGTACTAAGTAGGTATTTTTTTATATTTATCTTAAATTTATTTTTCACTTTTTCGTCTCTGATTTCGTCTGGTAAGCTATTAAGTATGTAAGGGATACGCTTTTCTAATGTTCGGTCTCCATAAACATTATTTACTCTCGGTACTACATATTTACCAGACGACATTGTTCGGGTGTTGTATTTGTTACATACATTTATTAATAATGGATTATGCTCCCGATTACCATGATTATTAGTTGCGAGTAAGTACTTATGTTTTATGCTTACCGGTAATACATTACAAATTTTATATAGTTTATAAGAATCTTTTTTACATTTATTTTTGGTTTTTTTATCCACTATTAGTTTTAGGAACCTAACTTGTATATTTTCTAATTTTTCAATGTAAGATTTGAATGTAAATCCATAGCAATCAAGGGCATAATCAATTATAGATTCTACCATACATGAATATAATATTTTTAGGGTACTAGTAGGAACTCGATAACTTAGGTGGTAAATTTTACTTAGTATAGTTTTAAGTTTATTGCACAAGAAATCTATATGTTCTTTCCATGAGAAATGCTCGTCGACTTGAATGTTGTGATTTGAATGTTTGAAAAACCCCTCCGTTATTTATGCAGTGACATGTAAACAATTGATATTTGATAAAAAAAAACTCTTGATTTACTATATTTACTATAAACTTAAATAAAACTCTCATTTTTTGTAGTAGTATACAGTTGAGGCTGAAGCAAAAATAAATTTTGGCAAATCCTTAATACCCTATAACCGAAGGCGACGTATTAATAACATATTGAATTAAAACCATGGAATATCTTAAAAATGAATATCATGAAAATAAAAAAGTTTGAACACTAGAAGTTCACACTATTTTAGATCACCTAAACAAAAAGATTTATGCACTTAAAAAACAATAGCGCTCTAATCCGACGCGACACAGTTTCCGCTCAATTTCAGCGTTTACCCGACACCAACCTAGGTGGGTTAAAACTCATTTCTTTACCGCAAACCAGTGTCTCCCGACCTTCGCATTTCAAACAGACCTTGTTATACCTCACGGAGTGGACAGGTCATGCTATGTTGGCCAGGTGTATTATAGACCCGGCTCACGTAGAAACATTCCGGTCTTCTCTCACGTGCTTTCGAAATTGGCGAGTCTAACGGAAATGTTCGCGTAAGTCTACCGTGTGTACGCCGCCTAAAAAATTTATACAAATTCTAAGATGGTACGTTTTTTTTCTGTGTGTTTTCGTGCATTAATTTGATTATTATTGTGATTGTGTCGGAGGGTAGTTTGGCGTTTCTTTTTTTGTATTTTGAATATCAAGAGACAATTTGAAGTCAAACAGTGTCTTGTTGGCGTTTGACATTTGAATTCTTAATTTAAAGTATCTAGGTATGTAGTAAACAGATCTTTGCAAAATGGGGTTGGCAACCGTTTTAACAAATAACCATAATATTAGGTACGTTTTCTAAACAGTTTTAATTTAATAAACTTCTTATTTCTTTGAATAATATTAAGAGCATGTACATCTCAAATAATCCTTTTATATTGGGCTAAATAAGTATCCCATTGTATGCAATAAACTTCTGCATTTTTTGAATCATAAAATCACGTCGTAATATTTTTCTTCATTTAATATTTATTTTCTGCTGTACACAGTAAATAATAAACACGGCTTTTAAAAGATTACAAGTGAAATATATATTAAATGCGTTGCATAAAACTGTGCACTTTGATCCCCGCGTCATTGCAGCTCGCTCGATATTTATCGGCACCCCAGTTTGGCAGTCGGGTGAAATGTAAGCCTCTTTTTAAATCACAAGTAAGCCGACCGCGCTTCACGGACGCTTTACAGATTTTTCAACAGCTTAGGGATCTGCGGGTGGCAGTTTAAAACCTTTTTAATATTATTGAATTAAATTTCCACTCGTTGTGATGCCTATTTATTTACTTAAGAAGAGTATAATCATTTCCATGAGTTGCTATGGGTAAAGTAACTTTTTTGTGATATAAAAATGCAAAAATCTATACATAATTACACTGAAGACAAGTTATGTACTAACTCATGCTGTGACGTTGTTTTCAAGTCCAATTAAAGTAAATTAGACAACAAAGGAAATGTTTTAGAATATTAACACAAACTAACAGCTGTTATTAAAGGTATGACCGTGCAATACGGACTTGCGAATGTTCGCACAAACAAGATTCCTTGCTAACAAAACCGGTCAAGATCTTTAAAGATAACTATAAAATTGTGTGAACTATAAAATACTAAGTTATGAGTTTTAAATATTCGCTAAAATATTGTATTATCATGTAGATATGTGCTGCGTGGCTTTTGTCCCGCCCGCCTTCCTGTCGCCCGAGCCACGCAACAGGAAAGCGCACAAATTATATCTATTCACGTCCTCAGTAGTATTTTAAATGTATAATTATTTATTTCCGTACGGAACCGGTGGTTACAAGCCACGGAAGTCTCCCATATAATTAAACTTGCGAATTATTGTGGTACATTCGGCTACGAAAATGTATTCGTTTCGGTTGTTGCCCTCGTCTAACACTTTATTTGACATAATCTTATTAACGGCGCATTGTACTTTCAGTGCATATTTCACTAAATTATCAGTCGCCTTGTGTCAATGTACTTACGATGTACCTACATAAATTTACTGTATTTTTTTGTCAATATAGAGTTTGCAGTAGGTTACTCGGCAATGTGTAGTCGATACTCTGCCGTGCCGAAAATAATGTTTTAACTAACCAGGCTTGGTTATATGTATGCCAGCAAACCGTCTAGCAATAACAATATTTGATTTTCCTGAAGTTTACATAATAACTATGTGACTAAGTATACGTGTTTTCTTAATTTATTAAGTTCCTAATTTATACGTATGAGTGGCCTATACATACGCTGCTAGTACATGTGTGTGTGACGTTAGAAAGAGAGGAAGCTATGAGACAGCACCTGACGACAGGGTTCTTATCAACAAGTAAAATGTCCTTGAACCTTTCTCTTATTATTCGCTGTTGATTTATATTATTTACTTTCATTAATACGACTGTATTCCATTAAAATGTTGATACACGTGTTATTTTGGTAAAGTATATCCTTCACTTAAGGTAGTATACGTATTTTCTGGACACGAGGTTTTCATGAAATCTACTGCATAAACCGATTATATTTTCATTTTATGTTTTATCTTAAATAATTAATAATGGTTTACTATATTTACCATAACTAATTCATTGTGTTATAAACTCACCTCCGCTTTTTAACAAATATTTTATTAAGATCAATACATACAGAACCCTTCACGTAAAAATCCTTCCGTCCGTAAAAAATATGTGTACGCACATTTTTTTCTAAAAAAAACAGAGCTAAACTAGATAGAGTGGGCATGCTTTATGAAATATCACAGTTTTCAGCTTATACAGCCGCTCGATATTTTCAGCAGCTAGTTACAGCCGGGCATCTATCTGGGATACACAGGAAATGGTTATAGATAGGCATTTTTATTTCCCGCCTGAGTTATGGTCATCCTGCTTGTGTTGTATATGGATCCTGTTTTGTGTTTTGTTTGTAAGTAAATTTGATGGCGTGTTTCTTTGACTGATCTTCATTTTTTTTAAGGTACTATTGGATTTTAAATAGTATGATTTTAAAACTGATTGTTAGAATCTAAAATAGTAGAAGTTGAATTTATTCCTATTGATGATATTGATTACTATTTATTCTGCTTTTTGTTAAACAACGAATTCAAATAATTTATCCTGTATTATTGGCCGCTTCTGATCTTCTATTTTTCTTTCGTTAACAGTTTGACGTCGTTGTTGTCGTAAAATATAGAGGCTTAAAAAGATTTTTGTAAGCTTTAAATAAGTTACTAATTAATATAAAAACCAAATCAAAAATGTTTCGTGAACATTGGGTTTGAAAATAAATTTCAATTTACCAACAACATTCGAAGCGAAATGAAACCATAAAAACAAAAATTAATGTTAAATTAAAAATCAATATACGACTATGAAGCTGAATTAAAACCATATCCAATATTAATTAATTCATACAAAAGGCAAACAGAACAAAAAACATTATACGGTATATTACGTTCGATATCTGGTGTACAATCCAACCAATAATTTCACTTTTGGACAAAACAAAACGTTGTATTAAACGGCTGCGACTGCGGGGAGGATTGTACCCGCGTAATTAAATTTGAAAATCATCGGAAACGTATTAATTGTTAAGTTGTGGCCACGAAACCTGTGGTGTAGTGAAGTCATGTGAAGAGACATAAACTGATATCAAACAAAAATAAAACGATATTAGAATTTTAGTATTTAAAGGAATAAAAATATTTATTGATATTGTAAACTTCAAATCTACATTACAAATAAATTATCAAGTGTGTTATGACTAAAAAATATCCTGTATAATTTGCATAATATTGTTTATACTAAAATGATATCCATAATAATTATCCTAAAGACACTTAAACTCAAAGACAAAAACAAAACAATATATATTTTTTGTTTTGTAACCTCGTCCGCTTTTCTCGGGGCCCACACCTTACCGATGATACTCATTAAGCCAATGAGCACTCTGATGTGACGACCAGATAAATTGGCTCTTAGTTAACTTTCTACTGCGCGCCCATTACCCGTACTCAATGCAAATAAGGCCACTTTTTGTTTGGCGCACTTTAAATCTGTTGCTACAATCGTGGGCATTACTGCTGGAATAACTTTGGAAATTCAACGGTTTTATCTTCATTATTGTTGTAATGGTTTTTTTGTGGTATATGTTTTTATGTATGTAAATTAATAAGTTGATTTTGATAAAATATTGGTGAACTTAGAATATTTATTCCGATCGGTTTCACACGGGAAGACAAAACATTAATGATTTATACACAAACCTTCCTCTTAAATCTCTCTATCCATTGGAAAAACTTGAATAGTTTTTAAGTTTATCGTATTCAGACAGACGCAGCGGGGAATTTTGCTTTATAATTTGTATATAAGTACCTATGTATAGAAATCGTTTGAGGAACACACGTAGCAGCAGATTTTTTGCAAGGCTACTTCTCACTACACTGTCCCCAATGGTTTATTTGGTTTGATTTGAGTATATTTTATAACTCAGAGTTGACTTAATAACAATACTGCCTATAATTACAACTACCTGACTTCATGACGTAGGCGTCTTCCCAGGTACAGAAATTATCTTGTGACTAAAAACAATCAGTTAAAAATTTACAAACATACAAATACTTCCATTTTACACGGATCTTGGATATTTGATATAATATTGGATAATTTTATCGTACATAGTACACAATAGTACACATACACACAATGTATACAGTACCTACTTACGCTCCATTGAGTCATTATATAATAGCAATCAGTTACACTACGCTACAATCATGATCAACGTCGACAGTTCAATAGGGCCCATTAAATTGACGGGAATCGAATCTGTGACCGAGCGGAGCATTCATATTGTATTAATAGAATTATATAAGTTTAATGTGATTTGAGAACTCGATTAGCTAAATTAACCAAGCCTTCTTATAGGTACTTGAAGATTGTACAACACAACACTAATGAACATAAATGACATTTAAAGGTTATTTAAAATACTAGGTAGTGACCTACATCGTTTTTATTGATCAGTGGTTTATAAGTCTTCAAATACCTAATATTCCGGTAGTTTACAATTGGAAAATAAACTAATGAAATTCCAGAAGACATACATATATGTCTTACTTAGAACATTACTAGAATAAAACACCTAATGGTATTATAAAACTGTTTTAAACAATTCATATTATGTATCTACTTACTAATAAAAATACAATTTTACATTACAAAAATAAAACATTCTAAAAGCACTGCAGTTTTAATGTAAAACACGAACACTAAAATAATTCTCAATTTTCTTTGCTCTCCACAACAGTAAATAAACGCATAGAAAACACATAAAACTTGCAAACAACACAAAAACAAAACAACACATAAACCCTCGTACACACTGACAATTAATTACAACGAACCAATTTATGTTAGTTGTAAAAATAAGTGTGAACACGTAACGCTCGGAATCCAATCCACGCCGCGCTTGCAGATTTTAATCGCATTATACCGAGCTCCGATGTAATTCAATTAATCTATCGCGAGAGGCTAACTGGTGTGTACTATGCCTTACGTTACGCCGCGTTTACGCAACGACACAAATATTTTTGACTATATTTTTTTATGAGCGATTTTTTTAATCGTGAATTTTAGTAGCTCGTCGTGTGCCGTGGGAGTTACAAAAGCATTCAAATTATTTGCACAAAGAACACGCAGACATAGTCTCATACCCTAGTCCCATGCTAGGGTCAAACCCGCAGCATATCGAGCAATGGTATTCAGCATGATGGCCTAAAACCACAAGTTAGTGTATGTGTAACAACCCTTCAGTGTACTGAAGGGTTGCATGAGAGTTGTCCACATTTCTAAACACCTGGCGGACCCTGGCAGTCGGTACCGCAGAGTCTAGCTGACTATTCCTTTCACCAAGATTGTAGAACCAAAAGGTTCTCATCGGAGCCATAACCAACGGTCCGTCTCAGGGCCAAAGTCGCATTATCGAAGGGCACACGCGGCTTTTAAAGCCCGCAGTCACAATATAGATTTTTCAGACACGAAGTCGCATTCGGACACTGTTTATACACATTCAGACGGTATATAATATACGCTGAGTATAATAATATGGTGTAGGTATAGTGTCGGAATGTAAACGTTTCGTTACAGTAAATTTGGTTAATGTTAATGCTTTGATTGATTTATTATGGAACAGCTTCGCTTCAGATCGTGGTATGTTATCAATAGAAGTTCTATGGGATTTTGTGATAGGTATTTATTAATAAATCTTTACGAATAGTGCTTTAACTTGTATCTAATCGGTTTGGTATTTCTGTTGGGTAACTTACTTAAACTGCAGTCACACTCGATATAATATTAAACTTATTAATTAAGATTACATACTTAATATACATTTATACTTTTTGTTGTGACTAAATCTCCCATGTTTTGATTCCAGATATGTTGTGACTGTTCAATAGCTACAAGCTAATTTAGATACGTAACTTCGTCGTATTTGGTATGTCAGGACTTTTGGACCTAGACTTGAAACCAATACCTAGACACAAACATTGATTTCGTGTAAGAATGGCCATCTGTCTGGCTCAGACGTAATCTCAGGTAAACCCGGGCTATAAGTTAGTATTTTTCAAAAGTAAACCTCTATTACATGTGTCTAACCCTGAACCTGAACCTAAGACCTCTGGTGGCATCTTTGTAATATTTATTTTTAAACTGGCCGAGTGTCATTTTTAGTTATCATCTCATTGGTATCTTAGTACTTAAACATGAATAGCTATATTTCAATAGATATTGTTTTTTTTTTATCATTTGTTTTGCATTAACGCATGCGAATCGAATTTGATTAGATCAAAACTTAATTTGAGAAAATCAATATTTTTTATTAAATACTGTATTACTTTAGTTTTACTGTATTATCAGTACTAGTACTGGAGCGTTGAGACAGTAGTCCTGCCTAAGGTTTAAGTTTTTTTTCTACTATTTGCATTTAATTACAAATATTGATATTCTCAAATTAAAAGTTTTTCCCCGAATTTAGGTTTTTTTTGGTGATGCCACTTTTTTTTTGTATTTCATTATTCCGAATTAGGTACAGGTTACACCAATGAATATAAAATATGTGACATTATTCTTTTGACACATTAGTAAACAAATTCGTCCCAATTACATAATTTTAATAAATGGAGAAATGGACAAAATTACAAATATATTATAAATTACGCATACCTAACAGGTAACCTATTCCAAAGTATATATAAATATTTTTACTTACCATTCCAAATTTAGTTGAGAACTGTCCCTTTCATTGCGGCCTATTAATATTGATAGGAATTATATAGGAATTGAAAAGAAAAAAAAGTTGTCGCACATCGATCGCTGACGCCGTGTTATTAAGCGGCGTGATATATACGTCGTGTGCCCTCACGCTAAAGTTACGTTGACTAGGGACTGTGCGGGTTGTCCTGTATGGAGAGATATGCTGTAGCTATGCATTGCGATATAATTAGAGCGCGTTTTACCGCTGTTAGCACTCATTACACGATTTAGGTATTATAAAGGTACTAATTTACAATAGGATATTTAAAGTGACTTGGAAAATAAGCTATGTTCATTTTAGGCAAGAATAGAAATGTAATAAAAATTTAGAAATTAAAAAAGGTGCTTGAAAATCTATTTAAATAGGTAAGTTTTGGTGGTAAACGATTTTTTTTCATACCAAGCCGAAAACCATTGATTAGAATCTCATTTGTTATTAAAACCATTGCCAGGCTATTTTAGTCGTTACCATTGAGCTGGATCTACATGATATTAAATATAGCTTTACAATATTACAGCTTCACCATTAGACGACATACCTAAAAATAATTTGAGTTTCTTCAACGCGGCGCGAGCGTAATGGTAATTGGGAGGGTGTGGCCAGGAAAACACAGTTTATGTACGTACACAGTACACGGTACATAGTACGCAGAGGACAGGGTAGGGAAGTACAGAGTGCACGGGTCAATGTACCCTGCACCCGACTATGGCCTTAGGGGATCAGCTGATGTAGTTTAAAATTCAGTAAATTTTCTATATTTTTTTTATGTGATGGTCTACATGGCTGTCTCATAGTTAGTAATATTATAAATTGAGCGGGAGAATTAATTATAATAGGAAAGAACTGTAATAAGGTAGGAAAAAAATATAACGTTTAAAATAATTAACTTGTACAGGTCACAATTAAAATAAAAACACAGTGGCACTCCGGGAGTGCCGGCCGAAGTGACAACTTGAACAATTACAATATATACTTATATAAAGACGTTTCGGTAACGGTAACAGTGTCACGAATTCAATTGTTTTTTCTCATTTGAAAAATGCCTAACACGCCTAAAGAAGTTTTCATTTCAAAAACTTCCATATATTTAGAACACGTAAATATTTATAAAAATATTTTATTTTCACAAAATATATTTTATGCTTAATTTGCATTTTAATCTTATAACAGCAGCACGTGTCATCTTCGGTAACCATGGCAACAGGGAGTTCGGAAGTCATTATAATATGTGGTTTCTTAAATGTTGGCATTTTCCCGCAGGCAGACGAGAGGCATGTTCTCAAAAGAATTGCTTTTTGCCTTATTACGAAGCAAAAATATCAAGTCACCCGTAAAATAACCATTATTATTTTTCTTTAAAATAAAAATGTATCAGTCAGTAAGAGGCACACATTCTATCTACGACCATTAACTATTAGGTAATCTTGATAACTTAAATTCAATTAGTAACTTAAGTCGTAAATATTCAAGACAAATACACTGGTCCTTTCAGACGTAGATTTTAGTGTGGTTATGTTGTGACAGAAGACCACATAAAACTTTTTTCTTTTACATTGGTGTCATAAACAATTAACATTAATACGAATAACATTTTTATTTTCAAAGTATTTAAACATAAAATATTTTGTGCTAAGAAAACGTCCTTACCCTAAATCCTATAAAGTTGGCTTGTTACCACAACTGTGATATAGCAGGATAATGCCATTAACGAAAGTCTTAACATAATTACTGACTACTTTCGTGGTCGAGTGGCGTACACACCGGTTTTCAAAGTTTCTAGCACTCAGGGCCCGGGTTTGATTCCTAGACGGGTCAATACAGAAAACTATTTCTTCTTCATTGCCTCGGGTCTGGGTGTTTGTGGTACCTTCGTTGTGTACCTTCGTTGTCTCTAATTCCATATCACAAGTGTTCCAGCTACGTACTTTGGGGTCAGAGCAATGTATGCCATGTTGCTCATATTTGTCCACATTTAATTAATCTCTTATTCAGTGATAGATACCTAGTACAATAAAATAACAATATAAGTAAGTATATTCCGTCTATGCGTACGTCTCTGTTTATTTCTACTCTGTGCAATATTTCACGCGCCACTAAGACGTAGTCTACAATTATCACTAATTCGATAATGCGATGTCTGTCAATCTGTGTGTCAATGTTTCTAGGCTGTGGTTACGCCGAAATGTAACATGTTATGGGCGGAGCGGAATACTAATATTTTTACGTTAAAATAATATTTGAATAACTTTGGTAAATAACTATCCCATCGGGTTAAATTTGTTTGATGTCTTCTATTAAAAAAAAAAACTAATATTATACTGTCAAGTCTTACATAAGTGTATGTAATTATTTTACCTTGGTAGGTATTTTGGTGTTGTTGTTATAATACATCATTCAGTGTGTTCTAATGAACTGATATTTGTAGAACAGTATTTTTTCTTAATAATAAATATTTCAAGTATCCTGCTTGCCTTTTGGTCAGTGTCTCTTATCTAGTTAGTTAACATATGCGTATTAAAGGACCAGCTAGAATAAATAAAGTAGTATAGGTACCTAAAATATCCATAAGTAATTACCAAAAAAAGTATTTAAATCCAGGACGACAACGAAAAACCAGAACACGTCAAGTAATTGAATCTTAATGACTCATTTTAACAAACTATCAATTATTAAGCAATTTTATTTCAACTTTGCCTTGCAACGTATATTACAAGCAAAAACATTTTTACATTTAACGTGTTGTTAATTAAGAAATCCAAATTGAGGTGCTGATCAAAATATCCGTTTATTAAAAGCACATTAGTAATAAAACGCGTTTTTCGGTCCGCGGAGCGAAGTAATTAGATCCTTATTATATGCTCAGATGTTTATTTGAAGGGAATATTAGAATGTGTAATTATAAAGTAGATTGTCGGTGTAATTGCCGGGTTATTTGCTAGGAACCTATGTGTTGATTTGAGGCAATCAGGAATCTGTAAGTATTATTAATAATTTCGTATAGAAGTTTGTAGAAATATTCACTTAAAAGTATCAATCAAATATCTAGTACAAGTACCGACCAACTATCTCGCCTACTTGTCGTCATTAATTAACTCTATCAATCACTTGTATCTATTTAGTCGTCACCTACTCCAATTGTATCACAAAACAGACTTTTTTTGCTAGTCTATACCATCCCACTGCTGGGCAAAGGCCTTCTCCAAGTCCTTCCATTTAACCTTATCCTGTGTCACCTCAAACCAGCCCTCACGGTGTCATCCAACGCCTCTTCTTAGGCCAGCCCTTTGGGATATTTTATTACGTAATCCTATGAAGAATCTAATACTCGTCTCTTGAAGATGTAAGAATTAGTTTAAACACACATCCTGCCCTCATTAGGTCCTCTCATTAACCTACACTATCAATATAACGACGCACTATAAATCACTCGACACCACACTATAGATTGATTTACAATCCACTGCCGGTCGTTAATCAATCGCGCCCCCTAATTATTGAAGGAAATACGCATTGTAGCGAAAATGGAACTAATTGATCGGGACATGTGAGATTCTCGAAATATTTCTGTTTGAATTAATGTAAATATTCTCACTGTTTATTGAATAATCAATTTTTCCTTCGTCCCAAAAATAATAATTCAAATAATTACCTAATTAAAACAAATACATTGATTTTAAATACAAAAATTTGTTCCTGTCAAACATCATGTTCAGCGCTGT
This sequence comes from Diachrysia chrysitis, assembly GCA_932294365.1. NCBI lineage: Eukaryota > Metazoa > Arthropoda > Insecta > Lepidoptera > Noctuidae > Diachrysia > Diachrysia chrysitis. The sequence continues at coordinate 436,264 of OW028657.1, forward strand.
CATTGGTTGTTAGTCATTTGGTCAACCAATCGCAGTCGTGATCAGTAGATTTGACAACAGATTAAATTGATCAGCCTTTCAGAAACCATGAGTAAGTCTAAGTTAAATATAACTTCTCTAAAGTTGAAGGCTACGTTGCCACAGATATTAACAAAAAAAAAACCTTTTTATCCATTTTTTTGCTTCAACACAATAAATACTTATAAAATAATACCTACTCATCTAAAATACTTTAAGAGAAATTCGCTTAAAATATTAAAGATAAAACTATCCTTTTATTTACATAATCCTCTTATCATCTCGCCGAGTACCCATCTGACCTCTCTTGTGCTTCTATTAACTTTTACTACACATTTTAATTAACAGTAAAAGTAATGAATCTAGTTTAACGGCCGGCATCGCAAACATTGAGTTAGCCAACACAAACAGAGGCTATAAATTATTTTAGCGTCCATAGACATGTAGATTTCCTTAATCGCCATGCTATAGGCGCTAGCGGCTGTCGGCGCATGTTTGGACTACGATGACTTATTGTGGATGTTATTGGAACATGCATGTATTTTTGCATGCATTTTTTTGCGTAAGTGCACTTACGCAAAAAAATAGATTAGTATTGTGGTCACCTCGACATCATATTTAGCCAATTATTTTTAAAGATACTGGTGTACAAGACGACAATGTATATTCCCAGTTGTACGATTAGATCTTTAATAGTAAGATATTAGATTTTTATTGTCTGAATATAAACATTTTAACTATTAAGTAGGTAGGTTCTGTTTTTTTTCTAAAAAAAGTGCGTGAGTTACTTAATGTTGTCTTGATTGTTTTTTTTCAAGAGTAGTGACCGGCCAGTTCTTTTGAACGTTTTAAACAGCGTGTTATTAATGGTTAATTTAAATCTTATTGAACAATGAGATTTAAATACACGCAGATAATTTTAAATACCAAGGACTAGTATATAAATTAGATAATATAAAAAATTATAAAATTTAAATATACTACTATATAAATTAGATAATATAAAAATTGGAACATGCAAAGCATGGCTCTAATTAGACAGTTTTAAAATTTATCAAAGTTTTCTTAATCTAAGACCATATCCACAGCATGCGTTCTGGCGACGTGCCGCTGCGTACTTGTGGAGTCTAAAGGCGGCCTATTTGTCGCACAAGTACTGCGAGATGCGTACTGCGACCCAATTACTGGCGCACATCTGTGTGTACGCTTGTTTATACACTGAAGAAAGAATTATGAATGTGACGACGGGTTTGCTTTCAGCCTTAAATGGGGCAGCGAGAGTCGCGTTACTTTGATAATATTGACTTGAAATTTTATAATACTGAACAGTTATATGGAAACAAAAGAGTGATGTTGACAGTGTTATCAGTGTTTGGTCGTGAAAGAAGTGTAACAAGTGTAAGTAGGTATGACTGGTACCACTCACCCTGCTTTTTTAATTAAAGTTTTTGATTTGATTTGATTTCCATCGACATAATGATATTTAGCTTTTTTTGTTTGGTATCGGTGTTAAATCAATCTACAATCACCAATACAAGTATGGAATTCTAAGACATTACTGCAAATCTGCAAAGAAAAACGTAATTTATGTGTATAATGAGTAATAAATGTGCATTCATGACCTTGCAGTAACTAAAACTATTCTTCAGTTTCAATTATACATAATTATATGTAACAAAACCAACCAATCGCTTAGATGATGACTTATTATACACATGTCCTAAATTTATCCTTACTTTCTAAATCACTAGAAGAAGCAGCCCTTAAATATAGATCGATGTTAAACCACCGTCATACAAACAGCTCATCATAAAAATCATAACGCACAGTAATTTTTAAACCTTAAAGTAATCACAAACATTAACCACAAAATTGAGTTTGCAAACATTAAATTTAATCTATATCGGTCGATCAGTTCCCGAGGTTGGCTCACACGTACGCACATTTAGATCAGCTGCGAGATATCAGGGTACAAACAATAGATAATTGGCAGAAGTTAAACTTTGATTTGCTATTTGTCATGCCTCACTACGTTGCTGTCAGTATTTATTGAACCTTTTATTTACCAATCAACAGTAACAAACTGTAAATTACTTTTGACACTAGTCGGCAGTTTAATCTATAGGTAATTCATCCATTTTAAGTTTCTACCAAGTGTCCTATTAGTGGAACGCTTATTTAGTGACCTACAAACCGACTTCAACGTAGTTTGGGAAAACATTAGCAAAGAAACTAGTTTAAGTTTTGAAGGTATAATTATACTTGTGCTAGCTGTTGCACGCGGCTCCGCTAGTGTGTCAGCCATTCAGGCAAAAACTAGCCTTGTCTTTTCTTAGGATCTAAGCTTGCCCATACCAAGTTTCATCCAAATCAGTTTAGCAGTTAAGCCATGAAAGCGGTACAGATAGACGAATTTATAATATTAGTAGGGATAGATGTACCTAGCTGTTGCTCACGACCGTCATACGTTGCTCTTTGACAGTGATTACAATTCTGACAAGCAATCTTACTATATGTAGATATGTGTGCTACCCAGTAAAATGGGTTGTGGAGGCCAGATAGCAGTCGGTTTATGTAAAATTAATTGAGGTGAATCCGCTAGCAGTGTTTCCGCTAACGAATTGTAAGCACTGAGACATTACAACCGTGCGGATAGCAAAAGGATCAAGTTGTACTTCTGCATTTACTCACATATTGGTGTGAAGTGATTAGCAGCGCACTCGACCTCGTTATATGAAAGAAGCTATTCATTGGGACACATTAAGATGGCGATTTATAGACACGAATCTATGTTTAGTACGCATTTGTTGATTGGACCAGCTTTGTGTTTATTTTATAAGGATTTCGTAACGATCACTAAGTGAAGCTCTTTCTATCTACGTTTTAGGTGACTGGATAGTAATGGTATTATTTTACTCAGGATTTAAGCTTAAGTTTTAAACTTTGGATAAAATGTTGAAATAGATATAAATATTTGATGACCTTCGTATACAGGTGGTGTACATGCAGGTTTTTAAGGTGTTGCTAGCTCTGAGGCCCCGGGTTCGATCCCCGGGCGGGTCTCTGTAGAAAACCAGTTTTCGGCTGTTTGTCAAATCTGGGTGTTTGTGGTATCTTCGATGTCTTTGATTCCATTGACACAAGTGCTTTAGCTACTTACTTTGTTGAAAGTTTTAAAGCAATGTATGTGATGTTGTCCACATTTATTAATTTTTGTGTAGTGTGTGCATGACCAAATAGTCGATTGTTAGAGAAATGGGTTTTGCAATATACCAACGCGACATATTTGTTATTTATTGAAATAAAATACTATATTACATAATGAATAATGCTTTTATTCAAATCATCAATTTGATTCAATTTCTAAATCGACGTCGTTTCCTACCAAAAGAGCTGGGCGATAGCCAGCCAAAGTCGTAACAATTGGTATTATAATATTATGGTAATACCAACCTAATCCAAAGTTCAGACGATATTCATAATAGTGAGTACAATTGCGTTGAATTGTTACCGGATCGGTTCGTACGAACATCCGATGTTCAGTGAAATAGTTACACAACTTCAAGGCTAGTTTCCGCGTACACTTGCCGACAGTAAAACTGCACAGCTTGTTTTATTGTATTGTTTGCTATTCTAAAGTATTGTTTTTGTTTTCCCTTGTGTTTAGTTTTGTGCAATACTTTTTAGTAAACCTTCGAGTATATTATGACTAATGAAAATATCAGATATTTATACTAGAAGACGTTATTTAAGGTTAATTTTATGAAATCTCTAGGTACATTATTACTTTTCCGGTATGTGATTATAATCTTTAATATATAAAGCAATGTGTCCTATTAATTTGTCCTCAAGTGTACATAACAAGTAACGTAAGTGGTGACTGTCCGTAGCGTGTAGCGCTGTAGTTTCTTAACTATTCCCCATTCGGACTGCAGCAGACTTCATTGTGCTAACTCACAGGATTGCACAATGATATCTCTATGGTGCTCTTGCTGAATGTGACAGAAAGTGGTAAACGTGACTTTACATGGAGATTTTATATCGACGATATCCTACTTACATGATATTCTAAATCAAGTGGGCCTAAAGTTACAGAAACCTAGGTTTGGTATATTTCGATCAGTTGGTGTATGAAACTGGGCAGGCCTATTGACATATTTTTCAGTTAGGTACTATATTAACTCTTTTAAGGCTTTCTACACCATTATTTGACGACCTCCGTGGTCGAGTGGCGTACACACCGGTTGTCAAGGTGTCGCCAGCTCTGAGGTCCCGGGTTCGATCCCCGGCCGGCGACAATGTAGAAAACCACTTTTCTACATTGTCTCGGGTCTGGGTGTTTGTGGTACCTTCGTTGTCTCTGAATTCCATAACATAAGTGCTTTAGCGACTTACTTTGGGTTCGGAGCAATGTATATGATGTTTTCCACATTTATTTATTATTTATTATTTCTGTAGTTGTTGTAAAGAGTAGGTTTGAAAACAATCTCATGTTAAGATACAAAATCTCATAAGAGTTACATCGTATTCCTAAGATAATTGATGATACAATGATTTCTCACATAGGTAACATAACGAACAACTAATCTTGAATCTCAACATTAAAGTAGATACAGATTAGTAATAGGTACTTCTATAAATCACGGTCATCCATTAAGGCACAATGTCGCAGGTAAATTAGTGTTTTGGGCTGGGCCAGGCAAACAATAATAGTCAATTTCGAATAATGACCGATGTATGAACGGTACACTCGCTGGGAAACTTGGCGACGCCTTTAAACAGCTTAATTAAAAGTTATTAATTTACAAATAAATTGCTGAATATTAATATTATTCGTTTAAGTTAAATTAAAATATACTCAACTTACAATAATTACGTAGTAATAAACATTGAGCTTGTCCCTAATCTTAAACAACGTTTTAAAATTATAATTGCTGAATTTAACACGCAAAGTCTAAAAAATACATTTATTTGGAAACAACTTTTATTTGATTTAAAAGTTCAAAGATAAGGTCATCGCAAAATCAGACACAAAAATACAAGATAAACGTAAAACATTATTTTAAAGAATTTTATTTGTCATCCCAATGTAGCCTCTAGGTGTACGGCTGAGAACATCAGCCGAGCCCTTCAAATCACATAATCATCGTGTCGCAATGGCCCAGTGGTTAGTAGAGCATGTTGTAGTGGTGGTCCCAATAAACGACGAACATGACTCATGCGTTAAATAATTTGACGTACGCCACGGAATCAGGCGCATCTTCTAATGGCATGATAAAAAAACAAATTCTTATAAAAACACAATCATGTTTTGCGAAAATTTGTTTACTAATAAAATCCTACTGCTCCTGTCTATTTCTTGTTATGACCAAACCATGAAAATATTATTGTAACACAAGTCCAAAACAAAATTTAGAATGAAAAATTAGTTTAGAAATGAGTTAAGATATTAAATGCGAATTAAAGAAAAATAACCGAAAAAAGGACCCGAATAATAAATTAAATTAAATTCATGTCATACGATTATTGGCTACAACAAACTTTTAATAAACTGGTTTATATTAACCTCTTGTATAAACTAAGCTTCAGAGAGCTTTCCCGACACCTACATAGAGGTTCACAAGTTTAATCATTATGCACGGTTTCAGCTGATTTAGAGCTCTAAGTAACGCTTAAGTAGTACATAAGACACTAACTCAAGTCTAAAACCAAAATTGCCAACCAAACTAGCAACAGAGGTACTTATTCCCATGCTTTATGGGGACATTTTCTTAGCTCTTACCATCCCTGTTGACTTTTAAAGCAGGCCATAAACTAGTCCATAAGATAATTTAAAACACCCGAGCGGGCGATGCCGCGGGATAAAGCTAGCGGGTGATATATCACCGGTCGGAACGCCTTTACAATGCACTCAGACGTACGTATAATTTTATATATATCCCCCAATGAAAATCCGGATTATCACTGCAGGAAACAAAGTGTGTTTGTTTTAACCAAACCCGGGTGCTGAATTATGGTATTATTTATTCATATATGCTTGTTCAATTATTCAAGTATTGTTTTAAAATTTCCTTAAGTAGCTTTAAAACTAAGCTTATTATAGTATAGCATGTGCATAAGCATAATTAAGTAGGTACTCATTTTGAAGGTAGGTATTAAAATCTTTAGTGGCAGCATGGAGGATAATATTTTGCTTTTTAAATATAAAATAAAAAAGACACAACGACATTATTCGTTACTGAAATATTCCATAATGTTAAAAATGTACCTAATATCTTAACTCATTTCTAAACTATTGTTTTAACTTTGAGTATTTTAACGAGTCTGTAGTAATTAATTAATTTATGTTGATTTTTTTTCTATTTATATTGAATTTCTTGTTTTATCGAAGATGCCATTTTTACTTTATTTATTGCCACTACCGCCGGCTGCATTGCGTTGCTGACGCATATCTTTATCTAATAATGTACCTACTTTGAATGTATTAAACTTATTTTTAACCGAACCGCGCACCTAGAGTCATTTAGTTCTGTAACTTTAACGTTTCTTAAGCGCCTTTTTGAGGTTTATGAGAAATAAAAAACTTTTGATTTTGATTTTGTAACATGAAGATAAAAAAGAAACAACAAATTTCCTTAAATTTCTTCGTAATTGTATCAATGTAACGAAAGATACCACTCGCTTTCGCCAACTTTTAATTGGTCTGAGGTATGGCACCATGTCATGTCATTCTATTAAAACTTTTAACTTTGTCTTTCTTACATCGACATTCTCAAAGACATCAGACTCTTTATTTTGTGAGTTTTATAATTTTAATCAATGTACCGACTAGAAAAAATTTAGAGTTACTAAGCTTTACGTTTTTACTTGTACGTTATTTAATAGCTGAAGGTTTCGTTAGCTTCAAGCTAAACAAACATAGGTACCTACCTAACTAAAGTCTGATCTTTAGTTCGCGAAATTTTTATTCGCAAACTAAATGACGTAATAACATTAAACGAAGCTTATTTGGTCATAAGCACCTAAACAGCAGCTCTGAAAATTTAATTAAGCCAGTATCCACTATCAGCGATGTTAATTCGTTCCCTGGCGAGCTATTATATAACTAATATCGCTGTGAAAAAGCGGGCAATTTTCCAAAAGCACACGTAAAAGTTTCATTCGTATACAGACTGAACGAAATGTTAGTTGACGCACTGAGTTATATAAACGTGGCAGGTAATACTTACAACTATGATTTTTGGTATAAAAAAAATACGTGTATTGAAAACTCCTTTAAGCTCGTTGGGCATTTTTTGTGATAAAAAAAAACAATTGAATTCGCGACACTATAAGTATTTTATATTTATTTAAGTTTTACATTTATATTTTTTTAAGTTTTTGCACTTCTGTCGGCACTCCCGGAGTGCCACTGGTTTTTAATTTATTGGTAGGTAAAATAAATAAGATACAAATTAATGTATATTAACAAAAATATTTGTTACATCACTTTATCGTTATGGTAGCAAATTTACTTTTTGATTACAAAATTATGGTCCTGATAAAAGTCATTAATTTGCTAAGTAAAGGTAATTATGCTTTTCGTAAAACTCTCAGAGTTAAAAGACAATTTCCTGAAAGAATTGGCCATCAGTTTTATTACAAATCCCAGCGTTTTTCCAGCCTAGTGCGTACGAGCGTAGCACATTCTATCATAACCTGTCGGGATCGCTCACCGGCTCATCAGTCACCGCTCGCGTGCCGTTAAACGTCAACCCTGTTTTGGATTCACAATTTTCACTAATTAAAAATGGTAGTTTTAAAGTTTGCGTGTCTCATACCGTTGTTTGTATATTGTGTAGTAAATAGAATGTTTTCATAGTAATTATGTTGGATAATGAGTTTGGGATTTCTGTTCGTTCGAACGTAAAGTAAAATGAGCAAGTTAGGCATCACACTGTTACGTTTATAGAATTGTACGTACCTACTAAAAACTGGTTAAATTCATCATATATATAAAAGAGAATGTTTGCGTGTATGTATGTTCACCTAAAGCTCGAGAACCGTCAGCCCGATTGATAGGAAACTTTACACACAATATATAAAGGGCTAAATGACCACTCCGACGAACATAGTTACGTTAGTTCCAGATAAGTGGCGCTGGTGGCTATCTATTGAACCATTGGTCGAATTGTAGATTTTTTAGGTGAAGCGAAGCGCACCAGACTCCAGCTAGTAATATTATATTCTCTAATTGATATAAATATGACATGATTTAATTTTTGACTGGCCTGGTTATTGACCCTGACTGCTAAACCGGAGGTCGTGGGTTCGATTCCCACCCAGGACAAATTTTTGTGTGATGAGCATGACCATATGTTCTGTGTCTGGGTGTAATTTATGTATAATATGTATGTATTTTGAAATATATAAGTATGTTTATCAGCTGTCTGGTTGCCATAATACAGGCTCTGCCTAGTTTGGCATCAAGATGGCTGTGTGTGAGTTGTCCCGAGATACATATATATATTTAAAAAATACACTATAAAATACATTTGATTGCATAACAATATTTTGACACTAATAGCAGTCTTGATTAACCGGCAGTGGATCATTAACGTAATATAACGCTTGTATCTGGGATTGAAGCATCATTAGATTATATTAGCTGGCTGACATGAATCAATTGAATAAATAGGTCAGTGTGCGTCGCCATTGGGCTCGACCTTATGCTACTTACGCATAATTGTCACTGGAGTTCGTTCGTTGTCTTGATGGAGTAATCTTTATCCTATTTGTGTTTTAAAAGGGATTGAGTACATAGTATATTGCTTAGTTCTTAAAAGTTTATTGAAGAATTTAGTTCAAGTGAGTTAAAACTTCATACTCGTATTAAAATAAATCAGTTTTTTTTTGTCATTGCTAATAATTAACATAGTTAGAAAATTTCACTTAGGTGCAATTATGGGTTAAATAAAGTTATAAGGCCACATTGATACGTATTTTTGGCTCCTTTTGTCCGAGACTACTAATTCTCCTATGCTTAAAAATATTTAGTTATATCTGAAATTCAATACAAATAATGTTTAACAAACAAACAAATTCTAAACACTAAGTTACCTTCAGTTGAAGCGAAGGGTATTTCCGAGCGATACTCCTCACTTTAATTGAACGAGTCTATTTTCCAATACTGTAATAAATACAGATATCGAATTTCAATTTTCCTCGCGCACCCCATTGCCAAACTTGCGAAATCCTTAAAAAATACTCTTACATTCGTTCCATTACGATTCATTCATTATATAGAGACGTCAATTTCCGGTAGCCATGTTGGATCGGTGCCCGTTCGCAATCTCCAACGGATATGACGTTTTGATAATTTAAAAACACGCCCAAAGTACGTGTAACTGCCAAGTTTTTGGTAACAGCCTATTTCATGTAATAATTTGATATTTTAGCTTATTTAATTAAACCTTCACAAGATTTACGCAGATTTTACAGGATGGTAAATGAATTTGTTGCCAAAAACAATTTGTTTCTTTTTGATACGGTGAGCTGATTTTTGTGTAACATAATCTTACGCGAATTATCGAGATTGTTTTGATTTTATAAACCGCATCCACAATACAAAAGCAATTAATAAGGTAGTATCTAAAAACAACAATTGATAAATTTCCAAAGAACGGTAACGCAATACCGAAAACATAAACAAAACATTCAAAGTATAGTATTTAATTATGTATACTTTGAACACACCAATAGATATTATCTCAAAGACACCCCTAACCGCACCCCTAAAAATGTTTGTACCAAGTTTAAATTAAATTACAGCGAAGTTTTAAACAAGAAACGAAACAATTGGGCCGTCAAGTCCACTGCAAGCCTTTAGCAGTTGTGGAGAGCATTGTAATAATATAAGCCTTGGGCATCGCACTGAACGGAAACGCTGCTAATTAGCGCCAGCTACGGATCTATACGGCTGAGGGGAACTGGGATCGGACGTACGGATCCGGAATATGAGGATTTAGCTTCAATTTCAAAACATTAATTAGGTGCTCGTTGGTAAGTGGCCACTGTACGGCAGATAATACTAGAATGCCGGCTCCAAAATATGGAACTCCAAAAACTCATCTCATCATTAATATGTTTGTTAAATGATTGCTACGGCTATTTAAGCCCTTAAAGTAATAATGTTTTTTATTGCATTTGTGCAAACGGTGTTTTCGTAGGTTAAATTAAATTCTGCCGTTACTTTACAGGCTCCCTCTAGGAATATTCTCATTAAATCTTATTGTCTATAATAATACTTAATGTAACTTTCTTTTTCTTATAAATGTTAAAATATAATTTTCTATTAAGTATCTACAATTCTCACATAAATTAACAGTCTCAGTAGAAATAACTAAATTTCTATAGTTAACACATCGACCAGTAAGATGGATAAATGTAAAGATATTGACCAGTCAGGGACGTACTTTTGTGCTTGTCAAAAGAAACCATTTTTTGAATCCTATTATAGATAGATACCTACTTCAGCTTCATCATCACCCAGTTTAGTAAACTTGGATCATAGTTTTGGTCTCCTCAAAGTTTAGATGTTAGCATATATTATAGTAGCCATTGTTTTGTATCGTGCCCACCTGTATTACAGGTCTGTGTGGTTAGTCCTGCGGGCCGGTTGCAAGAACAGCAAGTTTTCATAATGGCGGATTTTTGCGTATCGAGTGCACATTTCGTGGCTATTCAGTTGGTAACAAAGTTGCCCAGTTGTGGCAGCCCTCTGTGTTCTGCTTGTTTAGCTTCCAAGGTTTTGGAGGTTGGCTAGCCTGCTTTATTTCACAGTTCAGGGAGATGTTTTATATGTTGTTGGTACTTGTAAAGGGAATTTGAGTAGAAAATGCTAAACTTGGAACTCGAAAATTGAAATTATTTTGTCAGTAATATGACACGGATAGCCGAGTGGTCACCACGCTAATTACCTCTGTGCGTGACGTGCCGCGGGTTCGATCCCCGCATTGCAAGCATTTGTGTGATCCACAAATGCTTGTTCCAAGTCTGTGTGTTCTTTGTGCAGGTGATTTGAATGTTTGTAAAACCCCGCGACACAAGGATTAAATTCCTAAGTGCGGGAGTCGTTTTTTTTTTTCAAAGTAAAAGATAAGCTAGTTTAAGGGACAAAAAAAAGAGAACACAAAAATACCCATGTGATAAATACAGGTACTTTTTTTTATTATATATATTTACTTTTTTATTATATAATAAAGGTACTTTTCCTAAAATATTAAAAAAAATAAACAGACTAATCCAAAACATTATAACTAATACACTCTGTAGTAAATTATCAATTTTGTCTAAAACAAAGGTTTATCTACTATATCCTTAAAATTTACGTAATAATATTATATCTAGCATTTACTATTCTGCAGTTCTAACAAATAAATCAAAATTCGTAACAAATCTCTCTCTCATAAATGTATTCCGTTGAATTTGCTCTTACCTACCGAGAAATAGGGTTAAAATTATTTAAATTACACAGAACTACATAAAGTAAGTAAATAAACAATATAAGTTAGAATTTCATAGAAAATCTCCATCTGTTCCCTAAAACCACACTTTAAATAATTACATCGGTACGCTTGTAAATTAAAATGAGGTCATGTATAAAATGTGAAGGTTTAAAAAATTAAACTTTATAAATTTTAGTTAGCATCTCCACCGCTAATAACTTGTCTATTAAACTGGGAAACTGTAGCCTAAGTTAAAAGTTCCGTTGTTGGATAACAGTTCAGTTTTAATTTTAAACTTTAAACTTAATTTATTTAATTAATGAAGATGAGAATGTTCGTGACGACCCGAAGTAAATCGTACTTCGGGAAAATAAGTCACGAATTTCTCGAACGTTTCTGTATAACCGCTCTTTTGATTTTACTCTTTAATTAATTATTCATATATACAATAAAATAAAAATTATAATAAAAATATTCTTTATTTCATAAAATAGTGCTGTAGCACAATACAATAAGTTAGTTGTATTTTGTACATTAAGAATATCTATATAATTATATTTATTTTAAAACGCTGAATTAAGTATTAAAGTGGTCTTCAGCCATATTTTACTTGATATCTTATTATTGAGTGTTCACATTAATTTTAGAATATCACTCGGGCGTAGAACGGTTTAATGTTTTAATATTTTACAAATAATCACAGACATAAAGAATAACATAAATATTTTTATAATTTTATAAGTCTAGAAAAAACTTCGCCAACATTTATAAAAGATCTGTGAGATAGAAAAGAGTTCAGAAAATTAATATCAAAGAGCGAATTACTAAAACATAAAATCTTCTTAAGTATATTTCTATTAAAAATAAATAAAGACGTCCGAATCGTCCGACGACAATTATAATACTAAACCATATTTTATTTACGAAACCCAAAATGGCCTTCTTAAGTAGCTTAAAAGAAATAGGCCTTCGTTCCATTACGAAACCTGAATGAGAAAATTTGTATAGAAATTATTCATAAAGCGCTTTATAGATGGACTTCAAATAATAGATTCCCTTTGGAGTCCACCGTTGGCTCTGACAGCTGATTATATGTAAATTATGCCAATTCGTGCCAATTCCCGTGGCCAGTAAAATAGGGAGGACTGGTAATTTGCTGGAGCCCAGCCCAACATCTTTGGATTTTTAATGAGAACATTTGTGATTTATTTTCTGTTTAAATAAAGGTGGAATTGCTGGATGTTTGAGGGTCTGGCAAACTGATCTGGAGTAAACAGGATTTGAATATTTAAGCGGTGTTTAATAAAGTAACTAAGGGTTAATATTCCGACACGTAATTGTTTAACCGTGTAGAAAGTAAATGTAAAATAAAAGTATGTAAAACTAAAAACTACAATTATTGTATAACTGACTCTATACTACGTCTGCTTTATCAGAATAGAAAGGCAAGCCCTTGATATTTTTTTTTAATTTTGTAACGACAAAAAGTAAACAAAATGGTGGTCGGTGTTTTCGATCACGTGACATATAAAACTATGATTTTAATTTTGAAACTTATATTATATCTTGTGTTTATACAAGGTGAGTTTTTATTGTTGTACTAACGAAAACTGTGACCTTCATATCGGTTACAAAAACGCTTGGTATAAAAAAATTCAATAAAAAGTAACACTCATTTCAATACTGTAGCCGTAAAGGGTTTTACAGTAATAGTACTGATGTTTGTTTGTTTAATTTTTGATGCCAATCGTTTTATAACCGATATAGAAGTCATAGTTTTCGTTTGTACAACGACAAAAAACTCAGTATAACAAAATAGTATTAAATGCCTATTTCTCATGTTAAAAAAATCTATGAATAACATATTCACATCTTTCCTCTAAAGCATCCTTCACACTTTAATATACCTATACTTTTTTTCTAAATTTATTTATTAATATTGGCATACACCGATACCAATGAAAATATTCGTTATTCATAGATACGGTACAAAAGTAATGTCGAAGCTACAAAATAATATTGTAAATACATCAAATTAAAGTATAGCCTGCAATATATGTAAACGAGAGTCAATTATTCTTTATGATTAATCGTAATTCAACTTTCAGAAAATATTATAATCTATTGCTATGAATTATTTAGTAGACTTTATTATAAATATTTTAATAGTTTAAGTTTGCGAATATTTGTAAGTCAAATAAACAAAATATATATACTTATTCTTGCGTTATTTTCAAATTCATTACACATAGGAACTCATTTCTTTAATTGTTTCTTTAAAAAATGTTACCATAGAATCAGTCAAAACATTGAATGATCCTATGATAATTTTTTTTTTTAATTAATTGATTCTCATTGCTAAAAACACCTAAAATATTGAATCTATTGTCAATTTTACTATTTTTATATTTATTTAATAAATACCTATAATGAAATTACGTATCGCAAATTAAAGCAAATTTTATTATAATCATGTAGATAGTTAAAAAGTTAATAATTGCCTAATTTAAATCATAATTACACCTTTGTATTAGTTGATCTGAGAAATATTAAACATAAAATGTTCATCATGTCGACTACAAAGGCTAGCAAAGTCTTTGATTAAAACATCTGTTTTAATAACCTGTTATTGAAAATTAAAAACTACAATATAAAACTGGCCTGTTGGTTTAGTGGTAGGGGACTGTGACTGCTAAACCGGAGGTCATGGGTTAGATTCCCACAAATTTTAATCTTTGGTTGATAAACATTATCATCTTTGTTTGATTATTGGTGTCTGGGTGTAATTTATCTATAATATGTATTTAGAAATAGAAAAGTAAGTTTATCATTTGTCTGGTTACCATAATACAGGCTCTGCCTAGTTTGGGATCAGATGGCCGTGTGTAAATTGTTCCAAGATTTCATAATATAAAAAACAATATAAAAACAGCTACCTATTATTTTAACGTCAGGAAAATAATTTAAGCGTACATAACAAGTAAATAACAAAGAAAATTTGAGCTGAAAACTTATTAAACGACCCCAATATTGTGTACTGACCTGTTTTTAATTTATTCCGACGATACACAATATAATGTGATCGTATTTTTTCCTTTTTCTAATATTCTCTTTTGTTATAATTTTGCGATATTTTAAATACATTGTAACAAAGTATGCTCAAGTTTATACTTTTCGTGTACTTAGCAAATTGTCGTACTTTGAAAAATGGTTTACTCGGCTACTTAAGTGTCATTTCTACAATCGTCAACATAATTGAATATAGAAATGACACGTGTTCGTCGAACATCTAAAACAGTCACAAAGGAAAAATAAAGTGTTTTCGGGATGACATCATCTAAGTCTTTGTTCCGGGTTTGAGGGTTCTATTTTTCTATAAGAATGAGGTCACTTGAGTCATTTACCTTTACAGATTCTCCACAATTGGGAGACCACGACACTTGGCGTGATGAAAGCACAACATGACCCACATAAGCAGCGCCGGGCGGCAGACATCTGCTCGTTTATAAAACACGATCGAACATGAAAACATAATCAATGAGTAATTAAGTTTTCGTATTAACAAAGGCCCAATTTCGAAAATAATTAAAGGGAAAACTGTGGCTTCAGCTGGCAGCTGTAAACAGTTGTAACTACGGTGTATTTCGTAATACTTCTTATAGTAATCTTTGTGTGTATATAAAAATGTAGGCAGAGCTGTGAAACACATTAACATTTTCCTATATTGTAAAAAAGAGAAACATTCTTTAAAACAAAGACCGAGCAGAATTTATACTGTTTTGTGCGTAATTTATTAATAAACCAATAAATGATTGCAATATATCCCAAGAAACAGTTACTGCGATGGTTGTACGACTATCACAATAATATAGGTTTGTAGTTCCACGATTTAGAAGCTGATAATAAGTAAGAAGCCAGGGGTCGAAACCTTTCTCAAAAGTGGAAAATAAAAGATTGGTTAAGATGAGCACGGAACACATCCGACATCAAAAAAACCCAACATTTTACAATGACTTATTTATTGTTCGCACTTTATTTCACCGAGTGAACCATTAGTTAGCATATTTCGTTTCCATTTAAATTTTCTACCGTAACCATCGATATTAAACCTTAGCTTTCCTGCTTAGGGTAGAAAATCGAAGAGTGCTTACAGTAGGACAATTTCTTTTGATCAGCCAATAAATTCAGTCGTTTTCAGACAGAAGTTCGCTCGTTAACGTGACGGCTTTTGTTAGAATTATTTGTTTAAACAACAAACGAGTAATATATTACTGTATGGGAAGTTGGGAAGTATGTTTGTCAATAGGCGATGTTCTGAGTCCCAAAGTTTTTGGGGTTTTTAGTTGTGAAAAGGATTAATTTGTGTATTGTTCCATTTTCTGCATCACACGTTACATATACTTAAACGTACATAACAATGTACAATTTATTGTTTGTGAATAAATTAAGATCGTTTACCGAAAGTTACTGACAAGTTGGAGTGTATTAAAACTCTGGTGTGAGCATCCCATCATCCAAATAAAGTTCGTCTTTCGTTTCAATGTTCAATTTCCGGATACGCAAACAAGGTGTTGTATATCCTTTACGGAATATTGGTCTCCTTCAAACACTAGACAAAGGCGGACTCGAGACTACGACGTACCGCTATTGTATAATCTCACGAAATAGTCCCCTTTGTCACCTCTTTCGACACCTACAGGGAAACACGAGCATTTTACCATTTAGGACCATTAAGCATTGCTTCTGATGTGATCCGTTCCGCACTGATTCCTACACATAAGCTTTCAAACAGAGATATCTATCACCCGAAACATAATCACACACTCTAAACTGCGTATATCTATAAATACGTTTATTTCAGTACAAATAACACAAGACCGTGACTGCAGACAATATGTTACGTCACAGCAGTTACTAATTCCTATTTGAAGTTTAACATTTGGGGATTGAAGGACCAAATTGTTTGCATACTCCTCTTGAGCCATATCACATTGGAATAAAGTTGATGTTTGCTCGCGCAAGCAAACATCAACTGGTTGTAAAATCTGGTCCTTTTGATGTATGAGGGTGACAAAGCAACAGTTTTAAGATTTGAGACAAGTATTAAGTGTAGTTGTTACGCAGTCATTTATTAATCGTGTGGAATGACATAATGAGGTGTGCTGGATTTTTGTTTTAATTGGACAGTGTTCGAAAATGACGGACATATTTTGGGCATAACCCATTAGGGTGTGTCAATACATGTGTTACAGTTAATTATTCTTGATTTCAATAACGGACAAATTGGCAGTGTACCAAAAATAATAGCGGTAATAAATTTTTGGAATATTTTAATTATGATGGGGAAATTAGTGATAGGAGCATAAATCTGTGGTGTTTGTTTTAGTGCACCATGTGGGGGCCAGCTGAATAACACTGCGGTGTTTGTGAGCCCAGCCAGTAGGTACTGCGCTACATACGGTCTCATGTATAAATTCGCTTCAATTTTATTATAATAGTGTAATGTGGGAACATCATCAAACCTAGATAGCAGAAATGGGTGGACTGCTGCTGATAAAAAATATTATTAATAGATTAGGTGTTATTATTTTCCAATTGGGTATTTGACTACTATCGAATTATTTATTTATTACAAATATTTCTAATAATAGTATTAAATTAAAGCAGAACTGCGAAATAACAGCAAAAAATATACACGAATATAAAATTTATAAGCTTTTAAGTTAGTAAATGACGCAAGTTCTAACTCTTTTTCGCAAAACGTCGACTTGGACTGTCCGCCCCAGATTAGTATGGAGAATATCCAAGGTGACGTCACCTGTCTCTCTGTCTAATTAGCAATAATAAAATGCTTGTAACTAGTTAAATACGTAAGGAATTAATCTGCCGTTTTCACACATCGACATAGTTTGAGTATATATTTTTTTAATTAAATAGGAAAAATCTTGTCAAATACCCAATTGTAGAAATAATGACACCATACCCACACTCATTTAGCTTTATTTATAGCAGTTAGAGATATTGAAGATACTTATTAAAAACTTAATGCGGACCATGATAGCTACGGCATTACTGAGAAATAAAACAAAAAAACGAAGACAATTATACGTCTAGCGATCAATTTCAATTAGCTATAAACTATTTATAATTAACACGTTAATCAAGAATAAACTTGAAAACGATCGGTAAGGGTTCCCATCTAATTACTGGCCTTGAGCACAACTTGCACAGGATCAATTATCTATCCAATTTTAAGTATTACATCATTAACGGTGTAAGGAATGGTGTGCAAACTATAACCTCTTGTCTGAACTAAACCCTGGTGCACATTACTTATTATGATTGATGGGCTCTGGCTAGGGCTGCCACAGTTTTCATCTAAATTAAAATATTATATTTAAACAAGAGAAACCTTTATTTCCAATTGTGGGTATACTAGGGTAATACATTAGTAATGTAGAAATTAAATAATATTACAATTATATGTTTTTTTTTTATATAACTTAAAAATAAAATAAAAAATGTAACTAGGTACTCTGGTCTAATCTAAGTAAATACCCACCGTATTAAAGAAGCCATAAACCGGCTTTGTTAAATTAAAGCTTAAAATTGGACATTAATAAATAAAATTAATAGAAATTTTACTTTTTGCTTATTTGATAATTTGTATTGAGTGAGCTAGCTATTTATAATTAAAGTGTGTGTGCCAATGAACAACAAGTTGTACTGAAGATGTGTCATATATATAATTTAATAACAAGAACCATAAAGTTTCAATACCACCTACAAGTGCAACTACAAATCAGATTTGCTGTAGAGATGCTCCCATTCTCTCACCAGGGGAATTGTGGTGCTACACTCTAAGTTCTGTACACGGGCAGAGCCAGGGGTAAACCTTAGTCTTAAACTAACAATTTTACAAGGGTCTAATAATTATTTTCACTGGCCTGTATGTAACCCCTTGTGGTTTTATAGTAGGTAATCCAGTATTGTATTCTGAGTACTGATTTTGAAATGCCTCTAATATTATTTCGTTGTACTTTGGAAGTTGTTTTCCCAAAGGATAGAAGTCCAGACAGCCAATACTAGGCCCGTCGGCACTTGTTAGGGTTAACTTGTATTAAGGACTTTGGATAAGCTAACAATTTATTATTAAATTGTAAATTGTGTTTCGAGAAGTACGTGAAGTTTTAGTTTGAATTACATTCAAAAGATGTCAGTGGCAATATAACATTTCATCTGCGTAGAACAAAATTATATAGCGCTTCTTTTTTAAACTTGTGCTTCTGCCTTTAATTTTAATTGAACATTTATTATGTTAAGAAATAATGTAAATCATCAAATTATATTGCTGTTTACTTCCTGATGTTGTTATTGTCTTATCAAATTACGATATTATCGATACCTCTCGCACACTATAACATTTTTAAACAGGATTTTATAAATGTTCTGAACGCTATTTACTGGACGGACTCGATGTTCAGATAATAATTATGAAGATTGAACAAAATGAATGTACTAAAATACAGTGCTATTGCGTGCCAACCCTACACGTGTCGGAGAGGTTAGTACGTTACTAGCTATTAAAGTTTTGGTCGAGACACTCGTTGTGTTAAATGTCACGCTTTGGGCTATGGCTGCGGGGATTATGTAGAGATGGTAATACCGTGTTACATTACCTCCGTAAATTAACACTTCATCGTATCTATACAGTAATATGTGTTATAGCGCTGATGTCAATAGAATGATATACAATAGATAAATATGATCTTCATTATATATTTTTTTGTAGAAACTTAAACTATACGAAAACGAAAAATGTATAATACAAATATAACTACAAACCTCAGAATTCTATATCTTATAGATATAAGATTATGTTAAAATAAAGAGGCTTAGTTACCACTATTAAACAAAATTGTTCAATAGTGGCTAGCAAGCGTCAAAAAAATAATCGTCATTTTTGCCAATGACGGGAAACTTTCCCAGAATGGCTGTATTGCCACATTGAATGGCTACTCCGATTCTTCGACAAGAAACAATCTAGCCGTCTTATCACGGGAAGAGACACCAAACGCTTCAATATATATTAGATTTACTGTATAATTTAGTAAATTAAGCATAATAAATAAATAATATTAATATGAATAATTAGGAATCCCAGCTGGTCACATAGGCATGGTAGCGGATTCCATTTTTTATAGCTATATTTATTAATTTTTTTTTTGGACTTGATATCGTGAAATTCAGATCTCTTTTCATAATGTTGTTTTGAAAATGATGATTAATTACCTACGCTATTATAGTATTCTTGCAATCGGTTAGGGCCTGGTTGCAGCAGTACAGGGTATCCGAGTACAACACTGATGTCAACTTTGAAATAAACGTTTATTATTACTTAAGCACGTAATATACGTTACTACTTCACTAACGTTTAACAATATATCAACAGAGATAAATATGCTTTCAAACAATGACCAGTCCAATGCCAATTCCAAATTATTATTCATTTAGCAAGCACCCAAATTAAATGAAGTACCAAAAAATACTGTCAATGGTTAGATTCCACTTAATTCTTTTCTTAAACAGTATTTTGTTTTCAAAGAATCACGAGTCCGCTAAACTAAATAAATTTTGCATTAACATGGGATTAGAATTAAAATTAATTTAAGAGTAACTCACCTGTGCTTGTTCCCTCTTTTTAGAAGAAGAGACTTACTATTTTACTCTTAATTATTTTGTGCTTGCAGAGGGGTCCCACTTGTGCGCAGTTAAAGTTAACTCTACCAATAATGTGAAATGGGAACGGTTATTTCATCTCTGTTAATTCTCTTACAAATTATAGTTGCGCAAACGCAGCTACAGTGGCACATCGAGGGCCGATTGGCTGCCATCTGGCGTGGTAATAGATCCTCTCCAAACCATCCCGCTACACTTCAATTACACCATTGTGCCATACATGGCGTGCTTATAATTGGACCTGATTTAGTTTGCTGCTACCGGGCGAGCAATGGGTAGTGATTTAAGAGATATGGTCGTTGAATTTCTGGTGTAGAGTGAGATGGCCTTCTATTATCTCAATGACACAACTTTAAATCATGTTTCTATTTCGTGTAAGTGTATTACACTGTAATAATGTTATTTTGTTTATTATATTTTTATAAGGTTTTTTTCATGTTTTAAATTTCACCATATACAATTTATTAATCTTGACTACTGTAAAGATTCTGATTCATACTTCGATGCTTTGTTTAGGCAATGTGTTATTGATAGACCAAAGATCGTTTTGATGTCAATACGAAAATGTCAAAAAATGTGCTCTATTGTTTAGTACTTATAAGCAATGGAGAATATTGTACGTAACTATGGGACGACCGCGCCAGCTTCACACAGATAGACAAAAAGTTAAGGAATTATACGCACATACCTTCCTCTTTAATCACTCTATCTATTGGCGAAAACCAGATGAAATCGACAAAATCTGTGCGGCAGTTTTTTAATTTATCGCGTTCAGACAGACAGAGAGGCGCGGCAAGGGACTTAGTTTTAAAATATGCGTACCTATATATAGAAAATATGTAGATTATAGATCATCAAGTTATAATAATAAAAAATGTTTGTTTTAATTTAAGCGTTTAGTAACTGGTACCAACGTATTTTGCAAGGTGCACTCTTCGTCATTAGGCGTTGCGCGTTAGGTTTATCAGAGTCAGCCATTACGCCAGCGACTGGCGGAATATTATCCTTCTAAATTAACCATTAAGTTTTAAATAGCTTACAGGTACCGGCTTCAAGTAATTTCTGTCTCCTAGTTATAAAGAAATGTAGATTAGATAATATCGTTAAGTTTTAAGGATTCTAGGGAAGAGACAGAAAGGTTATTTTTATGTGTTCCTTATAATTACACGGGACAATATGTAGTTCAGGTGTATAAGTTTTTTTTTATTAAAAAATTCAGCTCTTAACTTACCCACGTAATATATATTTTTAGTAATCTGATATATCATAATTATGAAAACAACATGATAACATTTTAAGCTCAATGACATAGCAAATATTGTTATCAAAATTCAAACATTGGGTATGATTAGCGTACTTAAGATACTGAAATATTATGTCATTTCTTAAAATATTTTGATTTATATTTATGATTGTGATAGATTATAAGTGTCGTTGCCTCGGAAGATGATGAGTCAGGGTGAGGAGTGAAATAGTGAAAAATGTATCATTGCTTTGAACACGATTATAATTTCTATTGGATGATATCACTATCAATCATTTATAAGTGCAGTAAGAATTTTAACTACAATAATTGTACGTTTTATAAATAAAAATAGTTTTTTTTTATTATATAGCTATCATTATATCTGATTAACCCAACACATAGCTAATTAGATAGTAGTAACTCTTTGATTATCGTCGATATCGTCTATTATTTTATCATTCCTTCTTATTTGGTTACAAAATGTTTTATTTACATAAACAATATCTACCATTTAAACACGCTAACCAGCTGCGAACCCACAACAAAGTACCAAACGTTACGCTACCACGTGCAGCCAGTAGTTACACTGGGTACTTCGGTAGCTCTTACAATGAGCCCTTTATACCGCTGTGCCATATTGGCTGTCGTCACATCGAACTGTGAAGGTCGGCTGCACACGACCAAATAGGAGTTGATGCTCGAAATACCGTTTGTTATGCACTATGCACCTATCATTTTGCGACAGGCTAAGCGAAGTTAGCAGAACACACATAAAATTTTCTGTAAAGCAGTAAAATATAATCAGCTTAGTGCATGATATTGATAGTTAAGTATAATACAGGCTTGTAAAATACATATAGATAGCAATAACCGTATTGCTATCTATAGCTATATATATATATTGGTTCTTTGTTGCACAAATCATAAGATTTTGATTCGAAGCATTTTGATTCGTAAAATAGTAAATTTTATCTCAAATGATGAATCTATACTTGATATTATAAAGCTGAAGAGTTTGTTTGTTTGAACGCGCTAATCTCAGGAACTACTGGTTCGAATTGAATAATTCTTTTTGTATTGGATAGTCCGTTTATTGAGGTAGGTTATAGGGTATATAAAATCACGCTACGACCAATAGGAGCGGAGCATAAATGAAAAATGTTGCAAAAATGAAAAACCGTTGAAACTAAAACACGCGAACAAAGTCGCGGGGGACAGCTAGTTTGAGATAAAATTTAGTGTAAAAAACAGTTAACCTTAAGTGGGTATCAATGTTATTGATTTTTAAAAACATTTCATAGACGTCTAAATTAGACAGACTTCCCTCCGCGCGTCCGCACGGTGCAGTGAAGGTCAATTTCGCTGCTCGGATTATTTACGTTTACGGTGTTTTGTGATCGTATCCCGGCTCGTGAATTGTTTCCAGTTGTGTGGTATTGTGTTCTTCGTGTATGGTTTGTAATTAATTTAGATTTAATCTAATATTTGTGGTAAAAATCAACATAATCATTCGGTAAGTCATTTTATTTTATTTTTGTTGAGGGTAACGTAAAATTTGTTTGTTCGCCCGGTATTAACACTCATTAGTGATCTTTATAACGTTATATTTTTTGTACTATTTTATTATTCATTAGCGTTCTAAGTTTATTATGTCGGTTTATTTAAATGATGACCCGCCCGATCGTGGCGGGAATGTGTTTACTAGGAGTCATATGACTTCAAGGTCACCACCCTCTGGTACATCTAAACGCTTATTTAGTGAAATATCGCCATCATATGTTTCACCCGATATGTCTAAGCGACTACAGCGTTCTGAATCAAATGATAGACATGAATCAGTCTTAGACACTAGTAGTGCAAGCCGCGCCGATTACTGCGAATTAGTCTCCGAGGCATCGGCGTATTTGTCAAAAATTAATGATCTTGTAAACGATCAGGGCTCGCGTATAAATATTGCGAATAAATCGGCCATTATGGATATGACTCAGCGCGTTACAGCTATTGTTTCTTTGTTAGCTATTAAGTCGTCATGCAACGAGACAAAATTAGTAAATACTCAGCGCGAATTAGAAAATATTAAAATTAATCCGGTTTCTAGTACCCATAGCATGCAAAATGTCGAATCATACGCCGACAAACTTAAACTTCGTTTGCCACAAGATGTCCCAAAGGTGCAATCGCGCGCCCCGCTGCCTTGTGTAGTTGCCTACCCAACCGAGGAACGGTCTGCCGAGTACGCGACCTCATCGGCTACAAAGCATGCGCTAATGAACGCGATTAAGCCGAGCGACGACGGTTTTCAAATTGTAGGTGTCAAAAAAGTTAAAAAATCGGGTGTCGTACTACGCGTCGCGAACGACACACAATTACAAAAATTAAAATCTGTCGATGCTATTCGGTCAGCTGGCTTGCGTTTAGAAACGCCAAAAGGGCGGCAACCGCGTTTATTAATTAAAGACGTCCCTTCATCCATGGAGGACCAAACTTTTCTAACCGCTTTGTACCGTCAAAATATCAAAGACGAATTAAAAATTAACGAATCCGATTTCATTAAAAACACAAAAATTATTCGTAGGCGTATGGTCAACCACGGGCGTAAATGGATAGGAATAGAAATTGATTCCGCGATTCGTACACACTTGATAGCCACTAAGAAAAAACTATTTATAGACTGGGCACCCTGTCGGTTTGTGGATGATCTTGAGATTGTAAGATGCGTTCACTGTCAAGAATTTGGTCATGTTAAAAAGTATTGCACAAATAAAACTCCATCATGTGCTAACTGTTCGGGTCCTCACTTGACATGGGACTGCCCCCATAAGGGCAATCCTGAGTTCAAACCAACTTGTGTAGCGTGCAAGCGTTACAATAAACCGTGTGAACATCGAAGCGGTTCTCAGAATTGTCCGACATATAAGCTCAAACTAGAACAACTGATCTTAAGTACTAACTACTAACAAGATGGATAAGCTTATAATAGGGCAGTTAAACCTTCACAACGATAGGGTGGCGACGTCTGAGTTAGACCAACTAGTAATAGACCACAGGTTAAACGTAGTATTGATTCAGGAACAATACCAAAACCCTAGCTTGCGGAACAAAGTAGTACAACTGGATTGCAAGGCACGAGCTGGAATATACGTTTCGCGTTCATCTAATATCACTGTGACTTCTATGCAAAATTTGATGACGTCACACTGTGCTGTAGCGGAGATATCAACTGCGTCTTTTAAATTATATGTAGTGAGCTGTTATTTTCAGTACTCTGACCCTGTTGCTCCTCACATACACCACCTTCGCCACGTCTTGCGGTCGCTTGCAGGCCGCAAGATTATCATTGGCGCCGACGTTAATGCGTCGTCATCGCTGTGGTATGGCAAAGTTAGGGCTACCGATACTGATCGGCGATGCGCTGTTGAGGATTTCATCGCTGAGATGAATCTATCAATACACAATACCCCCGATGCACCACCTACTTTTTGCAGCCAAATGGGCGAATCTTCTATTGACGTCACACTTTCCAGTGCAGACGTTCGCTTGGACAGGTGGCGCGTCCTTCCGGACGCGTCTTGTAGTGACCACCGCCTGATTGTGTACGAATTTGTGTCTAGGTTGACGCAAGGTTCTCCTAATCGTAATATCAACGGTGACTTTAGATATAAAACTAAGGGTGCTGATTGGGACTTTTTTAGTTCATTCTTTGCGTCTCATGCCAAGGATTTCACTCGTGACGGCCTGTCAGCGGAAGAAAGTGCTGCAATTTTGTCAGACACTTTCACTTACTGTGCTGATGTCGCCATTGGTCGCGGATCTATAACCAATATACACAGATGTGACTGGTGGAGCAGCTACCTCACTGAACAGCGTAAAATATACCGTAAATCGCGTAAAAAGTTAAATAACCTAAAGAAACGTCAAGTTACCGGAGACGCGTTTAATGTAGCTTTAACTTCCTTTCGAGTCGCTCGGTCCCGGTATAGAGCTGCTATTGAAAAATCTAAGGGAAACTTGTTGCGAAAAGTAGTAGAAAGATTGGATAGGGAGGGTCCGTGGTCTCCCTTATACCACGAGTTTAAAGCCAATAGATCAGTTAACCTGGCGTTTATTCATAACATCCGAATTAATAATATGCACACCGCTGGTATTGAGGAGACCACGGAGGTACTTCTCAACTCGCTTATACCAGATGATCAACAGAACTGTGACGACGACTATCACCAGCAAATTAGAGCTTTCGCTGCTGATCCTCCTGCATCTCCAATGTCAGACCTTCCATCTGCTGACGAATTTACCAATGTTGTTAGATCACTGTCTCTTAATAAAGCCTCAGGGGAAGACAAAATCTCTAACAAAATGATAAAGGAGGCTTGTAGGTTATCGGGAGAAAGCATCTTAGCCGTTTTTAACAAGTGCATTGCCGAAGGCGTGTTCCCTCGCATCTGGCGTCAGGGTTTTATTAGAATAATACCTAAGGGTGGCGATAAACCTCCAGACGATCCTAAGTCTTACCGACCAATCACCCTACTACCATCATTGGGCAAACTTCTGGAGCGTCTTATCGTCCCTCGATTGCTCCCGGACGGTCCGAAGTTTCACAAAAATCAATTCGGCTTTACGGTAGGAAAATCAACTGTAGACGCGGCCATCTCTGTTAGAAAGTTAGTGCAGTCGTCAGACGAGAAGTACGTCTTAGGTATATTCTTGGATATTTCCGGTGCCTTCGACAATGCATGGTGGCCAATGATACTACTTAAATTAAAATCACGTGGCTGTTACAATAATATCTATCGCCTGATTTCTTCTTACTTTTCACATGGCGCAGCTAAACTTAAACTTGGTCATCATTCTGTGTCGAAGACATTGACCTTGGGATGTCCTCAGGGATCGGTCTTAGGCCCTTATCTGTGGAATTTAGGTTTTGATGATTTCCTCGCGATACCGCTACCACAGGGCTGCTCTCTTACGGGCTACGCGGACGACGGACTTCTGCTTATTAAATCTAACACTAGAGCAGGCCTTGAGAGTATAGCGGATACTTGTTTGCGAGAAATCTTTAATTGGGGCGAACGAAACCGCCTAACTTTTGCCCCACACAAAACATTTCATTTACTATTAAAAGGAAATCTCAAATCGTCACCGACCATTAAATTTAACAACATTGCAGTCAAAAAACGAGACACCGTTTGTTATCTTGGTCTTGTATTGGAAAGAAATTTTACCTTCGTCGAACATATTAAAACAATCGGAGAGAAAGCGAAAAAGAACTTTTATGCCTTGACAAGAATTTCAACGACAACCTGGGGCCTTTCATTTAACACTTTAAAAATCATCTACCGGGCTACGTACTTGGGATGTATTTGTTATGGGTCACCTGTTTGGGCTGATAGGGCCACTATAGGCGCGGCGCGACGTAAATTGCTCCAAAGTCAACGGTTGGCGTTGATCTTCTTGTGTAAGGCCTATCGGACTGTCAGTACTGAAGCCCTGCCCGTTTTAGCAGGCGTTCTACCGGTTGATCTAGAGATACAACGTCGCGCGGCTATGTACTATTCAACTAGAGATGGTTTGAATAACGACTTTTTGACTCAACGCGAACGTATAAAGATTGATCGATTATTTAAATCACAGACCGATGTCTATGAGGAACTGATGGTGGAATGGCAACTTAGGTGGGAAACGTCTATTAAGGGCCGTCATCTTTACCAGTTTTTTCCGTCCGTTTGTGAGCGGCTGGAGAAGACTTGGATAGAGGTTGATCATTGTGTAGCCCAGTTTCTTACGGGTCACGGCAATTTTAAAAGCAAGTTATTTTCATTTAAGCTTGTCGTTTCACCATTGTGTCAGTGTTCATCCGTAAATAGTGAGTTTGAGCAAACTGCGCATCATATACTGTGGGAGTGTAGTCTTTGGCAAAATGAACGTAACGCTTTGTTAGACACTTTACATGCGACGTCCGGTGTTGTTTATTATGAGGACCTTGTTGCTACCAGAGCAAATTTCCGTGCTTTCAGACGTTTTTGCCATACCTATTATTGGAATCAAAATAACAGCTCCTAAATAAATGAATTTTAGGACCCATTCATGTTAAATTTTATCCGTGGTGCTTGGCAGCTGGGCCTAACTCAGTTGTCTTATCTTTTCTTTGCCTTTGGCCTATCTTTTCTTTTTGTCTCCCGCTTGCAATGGAGGGAAGTGGAAACAATTTTTTTCCTACTCCTCCTATTTACTACTTCTGATTAATTTCGTTGCGGGTTCCAAGACAGTCAATCGTTTCCCTGGGACACACCGAGCTTAACTGTTTCGGTGATATTCATTGGTTATCATTGTAGATCCTGGCTTACAGGAGTTGCAATGATGGGCATGTGTGGTGGGCTAGTCCCTTTTTAAAAAGACGTCTAAATTAACAAAAAACGAATAGTTAAACTCGGGGCCAAAGTAGTAACTAATCGTTTTATTTGTAAAAAGTTTTCTATCAATTAATATCAATAGATCATCAGATTAATACATAATCAATAATACTTATGATAATATGCTAACAGGTTGCATTAAGCATACACTTGGCGCCAACCGATTAAATAAGACCTCTTGAATTAAATAATTAATAGAGACCTCAGATTAACTTATCGTTTTGATATTTTAAATGTGTTAATCAATTCAACGTTAGCTAACTGATGTTTGGTTTGTAACTGCCGCATGTAACGTTTAATTTGTTTATTTTGCTTTTAGATAGATACACGTCCATTTTTAAGGTAACTATTACTTTAAGAATTATTCCTGAAAAGTCATATAATTAAATGTGGATAACATCACATACATTGCTCTGAACCAAAGTAGCTAAAGCACCTGTGTTATGGAATCAGACAGAACGAAACTACAAACACCCAAACCCGAGACAATGTAGAAAAGTGGTTTTCTACATCGACCGGGGATCGAACCTGGGACCTCAGAGCTAGCGACACCTTGAAAACCGTGCGCCACTCGACCACGGAGGTCGTCTAAATTAAGACATTCTTACTACCACTTACTACTACTATTTACAACTTTAATTGGTATTGTATTGTAGGTACTAGTTTATATCTGCGTATGAGATGTCCGAGGTGAAAAAGGTTTAAATTAGGTTTTGTAAAATAAGTTTTACTTGTGACCACAAAATCATGGACGCTGCATCATCATAAAATCATATACATTTCTGATATCTGATCTAGTCATTGCTAATGCTTGGAACACATTGTAGTAAAAATGCCCCTAACTTTTTAACTGCTTGGTTCTTAAAGCATATATACAAGCATAGAGTACGCGCATCGCTAGTAGCCCGTTGTGCCGAGCGTAAGCACATGTTTAGCTGTAAGTACTACACTTGTTTACTGATTTCAGTGTTTTTTCGTGCGACGACAGAATGCAAAAACATCGGTGATATATTGTATATTATATAGGGTAATTTAATGAAAAGGCGCGCTCTGTTTTAACAATAATTTAATATTTTACTTGTTCATACTTGTGTCTACAGTTCATACTCTATTCATATGCGCACTCTATAGTTTATATTTACTCTAATGCTTGGTTCAAAAGCGCGCGATTTTAATCGTTATATTTAGTGATCAGAGATTACCGTACTAGTTTTATTATAAACTTTATAGCTTTAATTAATAGTCGCAGTGTTTATAGCCATATGTTTTAAATTGCCTCTTTTACTGGAGTAATGTTGACAAAAACTATGAGTTATGTAACGTTATGACATGTGTTAAACTTTAGACTAACTTCAAAGATTATCATTTGTGTAATTTTATTAGGCCATTACATTAGTATCACATGTGTTAGTTTTATGAACTGGATGTTAATATATCAGGCAGAGTACGTCTTACCGTGAAAGTATTATTTGAACATACTTATTTTTTATTGTAGCGGTTTTCCTAAAAATAAGTATACAACACAATCCATATATATACTGAGTGGCGGTTGGGATATCACAGTAACGTAAGCTCATGATTGTCCTCATCAATACAAACAACTTTTACTATAGAGACACTTACCAAATAGCGAAATAAAAATAATCTGCTGCCCCATAGATTTTGTAGAGATAAGTGAACATAAATGTATGGAACAGCTGATTAATGTGATAACACTCTTTATATAGATCTCCAAACGCTGAGGCCTCGGATGTAGGTACATTACCGGCCTTGAAAGTTGGTTAAAGGCATTGGATCTCTTATAAAAATGAACGAAGAACTATGCCCATTCACAGGTTGAAGCATTTACCCAATACTTTGTGATATTATACTTTATTTTCCACTTTACGGGTACACCATGTCTTTGTATCACCAACATACACTAAAGTACCTACACATTCTTTAAACTCATATCCGTATCACTCATCGAATACAACACAGATAAGTAAAAAAAAAACAGTTTCCAATCATAGATATTGATTTGTTTGTTCAATAGAGCGGTTTTTACTGACGTAAGAAGGATTATTACGTAAACTGCTCAAATTACGTAAACTGCGTATTTTCTTAAGTAGGAACAAAAACATATAATTTTTATTCTAACCCAAAAGTAAAACGAATAGAAAAGACCGTGAACTTTGACAAAGAGTGGCTCCCGATCAGAGGTCCAAACAAATGGAATCGCTAACAAAACCAATCCCGAAACAGAATCAGTCTTACCAAGCACCAGTCTTATAACATAATATTTACTCCAACTAGAACAAAGTAATCGCGCCAAGAGCCTTCCAAACAATCAGTCGTACATTAATACGAGCGTTCATCAAAACTCCTGGCGGTGACAGCAACAGCCCCCCCCTCCCGCCGCCGTCACCCCCCCCCCCCCCTCACCCTCTTCTTTCGACCAGATAATAGCTTTTCCCTGTAACAGTTACGTATCAGCAATCTTTATTAGGTAATTATTTCTGGGGCACCCCCGTCGCTAACTATGACAAACATATTTGTATTTTGTTCGCTGAAGTAAGGAAGTGCCGTTAATCATGGTTGAAGTTATTTGGCGAGGTAAGGCTTTGCTTTTTATGACGTAATACCCTATGAAACAACAATTCCAGAAGTCCAATGAAAAGGCTATGTATATATTTATTTAGCTGCTAATAAGGTTATACTATCTTATGGTAAAACATGAAAGTCCTGGTTACACACAACACTTTTTGGTCCAAAACTTCTTTAAACTTACTTCAAGAGATATTTAAATTTGAAAACCATATTGACAGGCGACTGACGTCATTATTTTTTTTTTGAGTTCATACTGTGCCCCTTTACACAGCACACATCCGACTGCCAGCTATTATTGTCATAATATGCTGTTTCAAGGAATTCCGTCTAACCAAATACGTCGACTGTAATATGGACACGTATGTTTGTTGCATAACCCGAGTGTACACAGTTTCTGGTTGGTTGCCTATTTTAATTTGGATTAAAAGCTTTAACCACGTAACGTTGGACATGCTATTGACAAAAGATTGTTTCGTAGAAACCGCGAACAAAATGTTATTTCGGAGAAATGTTCAATCGACAAATTAATACTTCGTAGAAGCGTCCATCGCTGGACATGGGCATTGGGAACCAATTTGGGAGGGACGGTTTGTCATATCACTTCAAAGGTAGTGAAAGCATCAAGTAGTGTAAATAAACACAAAAATATAGCTGAAAAACGAACCTTCCAAAAACTATGCAGTTTGCAGTCTAAATAAAACAAATGATACTTGGTAATTTTATAAATAATGTTAAGAATTTCATGTTATGTATCTAATCACACAAAATTCTTATCACACTGCTTCACAATTCTTCAATTTCTTTCAAAATCTTATTTCATTATTTCGTTATCACAATTTCCAGAATTCTACATCCAAGTTGTATATGACCATATTAATTTTCACTATTAATCTTTGGTGTTCGATTGAACACTCAATACTTATCTTATTAAAGAAGGCTAAGAATGTTTCAAAACATAATTTATCAATGTTTTAGTTGTATAGAGAAATTAAAGTCGTTTCTATTTGTAAGTAGCTTTTTACTTAATTTCTTTAAAGATCAAAAAGTTGAAGAAACACTTCTTTTTCAAATCCAAGCTGTTAGAGTTTGTATTTCAAAAAAATAAGTATCTCAACACCATGAAACACGAAAGAACTTTAACCACGTGCACGATACACTTGAGCATCCTCAAATCATAACAATCAATAACTTGGGAGATAACTGCAGCCATGACAAATGACCGGGCGACGAGGGGCCGAAGGTAAGACGACCATAACTCAGGCAACGGCCGAGTTTGTACGAAAAACAAAGTAAGGTGGGACGATATATATATGTTACTTATAAGTAGGGTAGCCATGACTATTGGAACGAGGGTCCTGAATTGTGTTCAATAAAATAAATATAAAAAAAAATCACCACCATAATTTAATAAAATAATTATCAGCCGCTGAAAGAATTTTGTTTGTTGTTGTTATTCTTAAAAAAACTTTTAGGTAAATGAATTAAGGGCGTCTATGACATAAGCAACATAAGCTGTCTACTAAACAATTTCCGTGTTTGTAGTCAGGTCCTGTAATAATTGCAAATCATTAAACCTGATAGAAAACAATTATATTTATATTTATCTATGGCGCATGCATTATTTAATTTTGTTATGATTGTTAACGTTAATTATTAATTACATGTTTAAAATTATACAGTTTGAATTTAATGAATGGTTAATGAAATAATTCACAAAATGATTACCAATAATCTGATTGAGAGGATAATAAATAAAATCACAGAAAGCATACATGTTTCAACTAGATGTTAACATTTTTATCATGCAAAATAATTGATTACATAAATATGTACAAAAAACCGACTTAAATATAACAAATCCAAAACTACTTAATCAATTTTGATGTAATTTATTAGGGGTCTCCTCTGAAGTATACCAACCCGAGCAATTACAAAATAAATAAATTTCTGAAATCTATCCACAATTGCCGGAAATGTCGAGTAACAAACTTACCTATAAAAAAAAAGACAGACCTACAGTACCTCCTTTTCTATATCAGAAGGGGCCTGTGCCCGGCGGTGCTGCGTTTATAGGCTGGTATTATTAAACTATACCTATAGAATAGAATTGAGAACCTCTTTTTTTTGTAGTCGGTTAAAAAAATACAAAAAAAAATATATCAATAACTGTTGCTGTTATTTTTATTAAGGCATTTTTATATTAATATTTTGTACATATGGACTAGAAACTTTGTCCTCCAAAATAGTCATGATGGTGTCTCTACTTATAGACAACTAGATTTTCCCCGAGGATTTTTCCTTTAGGGGTTGTTTCTGAAAATATCCCGGTGGGATCCAGCACCGGAGAGAAACGTCCCTTTTATTGAGTTCTCCGCGTTTTTACAACTTTTATTACTAATTTTTTGTAAGTCTTGTTATGGCCGTCTTTTACTAATTTAGGGATGAACAAAAATAAGTTACTTAATCATTTTATTTTAGATTGGGGCTGTTATTTGTTTGGGAGTTGCCTCGTTAGCTTTGTAGTTTATAAAGGTTTATAAACTTAAGCCAAAATGTGACTACTTAAAGTGTGCTGTAGGTATAATATGGTATCAAATACTTCTATATTGATAACTTTGATTGCCAAACGATTGTGTTCCCTGTACGATATAGTATGTTTTACCATAGAACCGTTTCCTTAGGGGGGAAACCACAAATACTTTTTTTATACCTTTTTACGTTGTCAAATGAAGATCTTACGTGAAATATACTTCTATAAATGTCACTCCATTTAATGAAGGTCGGCTACCAGCTGTTACAATCTGTCTCTTTTGCGAGGCCGGACGGTTTAGATGCACTCGCTATATCCCTTGTTTAATCAGTTACAGAAAATTTAATAATAAAAAATCTTAATTAAAGTGTCACTGTTGAGTGACAAATTTAATAAAAGTACTAAACCTATAAAACCTTTTACCTTTTCGAATTCCAATTTGAAAAACCAATATTTTAATCCACATCAATTTGTCATTCCTCATTCAATAACTCATAAATAAAATCAACAATATTGGCAGATATTTTTACGACTCCAACCAGCACCGCAAGAGGTAGCCGTTCCCTAATACAAATCCGACAAATAAAACAATATTTTATCTTAATTACTTCCATCCCAAATGACCATTCAAATACGTGGCACGGGATTCGAACCCATGACCGATCCGTAATTAATTTCGCCGTGAACATTGACAAACGGACCGGCCGGAATAAATCTACTGCGTATATCATTACAATTTCGGCCCTTTTCTCTTTATATATACGTAGGAGCGTTATAAGGGAGAACTGAAATTTTGGGTTCTTCCTTGTTTATGCTTATTAGAGGGTGAAGATTAATTTAATGTAATTATGTATTGTTCAAAGTTTTTATACGTTTTCATTGTTTGGTCCTTAGATCCGCAGTATCTTGGATGCTTGAAGGTATATGGGAACTGCTTTGTTTACAGATTTTGAGCAGGTATGTGTTCCTACAAAAACTAGCTAAGTAGACCATTTAACCATTAAATTACGTAATATTATTTAAAGATGTACGTAAGTACAATATATTTACTACAAACTTTATAATTTAAATATTTTTAAACTTAACTATGTCTAAATATACTTAAAACAAAGCGTTCTATGGCAATGCGTATGCTCTGTCCAAAGCCAGCCGTCAAGTCACGCGATAAAAAAGAGCGACAACAAAAAGTTTTGATAGACCTTTAAGTAACATGCGTGCACTTGGACCTCATGGTCCAAGGATTTTAACCCAAAACGGCTCTAATAAGTATCTACCAATTATATTATTTCTACTGTTCGAGGCTCTCAGCAGCCGCAGCAGCAGCGCCAGCACAGAACGACAAATTAGGAAGATGAGATGGCGCAAGACTATCTGAATATTTTTATGATCCTAGTATAGCCATTGCAAATGTTAGCGTAGGTATTTTCGTCCAAATGGGCATGAAGGAGACAAATACAGAATACATTCTTATTGCTATCTTATTACTTAAGATTTTGCAAACGTGTACTTCCTATCCCACTATCTCCATTGTTCCATATTTTCCTCAATTATTTTCTATTGTTTCCGTACCACATGGAAATGTAAGGCAATAGGCAATAACCGATAATACGCGCCGTGGGCCACATTACTTGCAAATTGATAGTATTATTATCATAGTAATTGTGGGAGATAAGGATAACCTCAAATACATTTATATCATGGACCTTGATAAAATTGTTTTGGTATTTTGGTTAGCTGTGATAAAGTTTGACTGATTCACGTTATTTCAAAATTTAAGTAAATCCTGTTTATAGCACTTAACATGTTTTTCTGGAGCACTTTACCATGACACATAGTAACGGGCATGCCTAGTATTTATATTATATAATAATCAAAATAAATTAAATGTAAATAATGTTTTCTTTGTCAAACAAAATAGGGACAGACTAGGCTAAAATCCTAGGCTCATAAATTATGCAGTTGCTATATTAAAGTTCGATGGACTTTCCGTACACAATTACATATATATAATAATGTATTTTGCAAAAAATCTATCTATAGATAGATGGATGGAAAGATGAAAGTAAATTCAGGTTACAAAAAAAAACTGCAAAATCACTTTCTCGTAGAGACAAAAATATTTAATAGATTTATAAGTAATTGCGCACTATCGTAACAAATGAAAGGAGGCAAGAAAAGCCTTTGCTATGCAGTAGGACGATCATGACTTATTATAACTAAAAATAATATTAACAATTTATAAGTAATAACAATTTAACCACATAATCATGCCTTGGCACTGTTTTTCGCTATAGCAGTCTTCATATACTCTGTAAATAGGGTCAGTCCTGGCTGGTTACCAGTCTTGTACCATTCTTCCTTTTTCAGAGCGTTAATCCAGGCAGTCAGCTTGGCATATTTAGCGTCGATAGGTACTACGACTTCTAAAGAAGCGATACTCGACAAACAAGAGATGTCAGCGACGGTCAAATGGTCACAAGCTACGAATTTGGTCTTCGATAAATATGTTTCCAATGTTTTGTATACACCATTTACTTCATCGATTTGCTCTTTGGTGGGTGCGGTTGCATTACTTCTTATAATTGCTCCATACGCAGCATTTCTCGCAAATTTGATAGTGGATGCTTCGAAAAACAACCGCTGATCCACTGTCGTTCTTAGCTTTAAATCTTTGGGGTAGAGTTGAGGTTGCTTCTCACCGTATTTTTCGACCAGGTAAGTTAAAATCGCATGACTGTCTGAAACGATAAACCCATCATCTTCTAACGTAGGTATAGTGTGGCTGGGATTCTTCTCTAAGAACTCTGGCTTTAAGTGTTCCCCAGTCATCAGGTTCACGTCAACGGGTTCATACTTTAGTTTAAGAAGGTCTGCGAGCATCTGGACTGCTCCGACTGGCGGGCTGCCAGTCAGCTTGTATAGTGTGATAGCCATGCTGCTTGCTTCGCTGTTCGGTCAATACTGAATAACTCAGAGATTGTAGCGATTCATATAGTGTTTGTTGAGAATAATCGGAACCAAGCTTGAACCTGATATAATAATATGATGATATCATCGATGACTACACATATTTAAGCCCACAAGATAGGGATATTCGGAGGTATGATTGTTATTCATCGTGACGTTGCAAATACATGTCTATACATACATAATTATTAAACAAAGTTCAATCGAAGACTCTGTCTGTTTAGCCAAATAACATAAAAAAAATCATTAAACAAAAACTCCCTACCTAAACGAAAAATGGCGAAAAATAAACTGGATTAAAAATTTACCTTATTTATTCAATTGTTAAGTCATCTACTGGTCTGTTTGAAGTCCGCCCCCTCTCATTATAGAGTAGTCATTATTGAAGCGGTCTTACTCCAAAAAAGTTGCTAATCTGGTTGCCTACATTAAATTTAACAGCGGTAACTGTAAAGTGCTATGTATATAACACATATAAATTAATATATGTTATAATATTGACGACAACAGCATACGAAACATAACATTATATTTAGAAGTCAAGGTCGTACGACTTATTAGACCCATTTGTAGGTTGTTCATCGTGACGT
Source organism: Diachrysia chrysitis (assembly GCA_932294365.1). Classification (NCBI taxonomy): domain Eukaryota; kingdom Metazoa; phylum Arthropoda; class Insecta; order Lepidoptera; family Noctuidae; genus Diachrysia; species Diachrysia chrysitis. The sequence goes on from OW028657.1 coordinate 472,836, forward strand.
TGCAAATAAGCGTAGATAATGTTTGTGTTGCCAGTAACTACACGGCACCGGTTCGTGTGTGTCTTATCAACATTTACAGTTAATTATATAGGTACAAATAACCTTTGTTAAATAAGTTTTATTATCAATACTTAAATAACATTGAATAACGCGTTACTGTAACAAAATAAAAAAACGGTGTAATTTAATACTACACATTAAAACTTAGATTTGATAAGCAATAGATTTATTTACTAAATCAGTTGTCATAACTCACATAAATTAAATAGAAATTTAAGCTTTGAGTTGTGCCTCTGATAAATATTTGACGGTAAGCGATTTTTTGTATAATATTAAATTTTTGTATAAAATAAAACTACTTTCAATATTGTACCTTTTCCTTTATTAAAGTTATACCATCATCAAATTACCATTTCCACGTCATAATAGTACCTATGCATGTCATCAGTATGTATAATGGCAATGTCCAATGTTCTCCCATTATTTATGAATGAAAATTAAGCAAAGACATCACCTAAGCTTCATTTATTTAACTGGTCCCTAGACACCTTGTTTCAAATTCTTATATTCCTATTAGGATAGGAATAATATTTGATATTTTTATCTGATAAAAATGGAAATAGAAATAAAATTTAAGCACACAGTTAAATTAATAAATTCTCCTATGAATAGGTATACTTTTACAAAATAAATTATAAGAAACAGTAATCACTATCCAACGATCTTAACTGATAATAAAAAAACACATTATTTAAAATTTCCATAGCAGACTTCACCTAATCTAAAAGTGACGTCAGACCTGGTAGGTTTCCAGTCTTGTACCACTCTTCATTCTTCATTGCGTTAAACTAAGCTGTCAGCTTCACATACTTTGCGTCAATAGTTACAATGGCATCTAGTGTAGAAATTGTCGACGGGCAGGAGATGTCAACTACAATCTGATGATGTCACGCCAAAAATTTGGTTATAGACAATATTTTTCTAAAATGTTGTATACCTCATTTGTTGGATCCAGGTGCATCATATCCCAAAAAATTCACTGTTGAAACTAAAAGAGGCAACTGAAGATGGTTCGAAAAATAGCCGCTGTTTCACCGTAGTTCTTAACTATAAATCTTTAGGGTAATGATAATTAATTTGTGCAGTGTCAGAGTGCTGGTCATCGACCACGAATAAAATACAAACGCAGTGTAGCATGCTCCCTAACTGCTGGACCGCAGTCCTGAAGAGGAGACTGGTCAAACTAGATGCGAAATATAAAGGATCAAGGGTTATGGTACAACTTTTAAAAGGTCTATTTCAAATATACCTATAAATATAGATCTGGACGCACCATAACTTCAAGTCTTGTCAAATATTTAATTTTACAAGACTAACTTGATTCCGTGTACCATGTGATACCTAGTGCTTTAGTTGTTTCAATGTTATTTATATTTCCCAATTCTTCTGCCTGGTCTTTTACCAAGCTATGTTGTGGTTCAAAGCATTTATGGTGTTTAGTTACTTTCCATCATGAACAGTTCGCAGCAATCCTGTAATTAACGATTGATTTCATTTTGCCAACGTCTCCTCGTGTGGAAAGTAAAAAAAAAGAGATGTATATAATAGGGGTCCTTACCTAATCATACCCAACAGTGGGAAAATAAATAGGTTCCAAAAAGTAATATATGCAATATTTTGAAGACTGTTAAAAGTGTTAAAATATAATAAATAAATTCTCATAACTTCAATTTATTTATAACGTAATGCTCGCTAAAATGCGGTGTAGATAAATATGCTCTCGGCTTATTTAGCGTAGAGGACTGTATGGCGGTAGTGTCGCGATCCGTTCCCCCTCCCCACGCCCTCGCGACTTTCCTCCTTAAACATGTTTTGCAGACGGAGGTAATTCATATGATTATTCTGACAGTTTAGTAACAACATTATTATGCATGTGTTATTTTTCGGGTGGGCGAAAATATTTATTCTAACTTTGTAATACTTAAAATTTTATTGTATTATTAAGCCCAATGTCAGCAACTGATATATCATCTCAATCATAAGTATTACTAAAAGTGACAGAATTTTGAAACAAAAAAAAATAACGCAATGTTCATTTTAGTTTATTTGTACCTTGATTATACGTTATACTTCTCCAGTCGAAAAACCACGTTGCAAGTTATATATTGTTCCCTCCAATCATGACAGACATCGCTACGACCACCGGAAAAAAAAAAAAAAAAAAAAAAAAAAGTTTTGACAACAGATTAACTTGATCAGCCTTTCAGAAACCGTATTCAAGGTAGCTATAAAAATCAACAGAAAATATCAACATTCATAATGTGTAATTGATTACGAATATCTTTAATAACATGTTTACTTCTTTGTATTTATTGATAAGAAGTTCTCACGATAGCGTGTGTTACCTCATTGCCTTTTTTATGCGATAATTATACATAATAGATGATATTATGATTTATTAGAATAAGATTCATGCTGAAATAGCATTTTTATTGCCCTGGCTAAGTGAAAATCCAATCCTAGCTTTATATAAACACCACCAAAATTCGTTTTTTCTGACAATATTTCCAGAAAGCTAGTGAAACTGAAACCTTTAAAAAAACAATTCACAGTATGGTCTACAGTATTTGTGTTTTATAAATAAATTGATTCTTTGCTTAGTTATGGAATAAAACGACTGAACGGATTTTATCGCGGATTGTATTTAGATTTTTGTTCCCGACGTTTCGACGCCTTTGTAAGTGTCATGATCACGGGCAGATCATCTCATGAAACCTGCAAAGGCGGGAACAAAAACCTAAATACAATCCGCGATAAAATCCGTTCAAAGTAGTTTTATTTCATATCTAATATTCGCGTAAACTCCAGAAGTAATTTTGTCAGTTTGTTCATCATCAAATTTTCCCATAGTGATGATCCTTGCAAAGAAATCGAAACCTTAGAATAAAAAAAATAACTAGATAAGGTACTATGTTCTATACCCAATAACTTTTGGATAACTGTCTATTCTAACCAATTATAAAAAAACAGTCTGGCGATATATCACTGATATGATAATAATAAATAAATTTATAAAAAAAAATTGAAAAGGCATTTTAAAAATATGGGTTACACAAACTCTTAAGACGTCTGTTCAGTTACTTGACAATGGAAGTAAGAAAAAATAAAAATAATTTGTAAATTAGTTAATTTATTTTCTTATAAACAAATTTTTATGCGACATAAATAATAATTAGAAAATACAAAACAACCTATTTATTACATTACGCCTTACCACTGTTCGTTGCCATAGCGCCCTTCAAATACTCTGTGAGTATCGTGAGGCCTGGTAGGTTACCCTTCTTGTACCACTCTTCATTCTTCAGTGCGTTAAACCAAGCTGTCAGCTTCACGTACTTAGGGTCAATAGGTATGACTACATCCAGAGTAGAAATGGTCGACACGCAGGAGAGGTCAGCTACAGTCAAATGGTCACCCGCCACGAATTTGGTCTTCGATAAATATGTTTCCAATGTTTTGTATACACCATTTACTTCATCGATTTGCTCTTTGGTGGGTGCGGTTGCATTACTTCTTATAATTGCTCCATACGCAGCATTTCTCGCAAATTTGATAGTGGATGCTTCGAAAAACAACCGCTGATCCACTGTCGTTCTTAGCTTTAAATCTTTGGGGTAGAGTTGAGGTTGCTTCTCACCGTATTTTTCGACCAGGTAAGTTAAAATCGCATGACTGTCTGAAACGATAAACCCATCATCTTCTAACGTAGGTATAGTGTGGCTGGGATTCTTCTCTAAGAACTCTGGCTTTAAGTGTTCCCCAGTCATCAGGTTCACGTCAACGGGTTCATACTTTAGTTTAAGAAGGTCTGCGAGCATCTGGACTGCTCCGACTGGCGGGCTGCCAGTCAGCTTGTATAGTGTGATAGCCATGCTGCTTGCTTCGCTGTTCGGTCAATACTGAATAACTCAGAGATTGTAGCGATTCATATAGTGTTTGTTGAGAATAATCGGAACCAAGCTTGAACCTGATATAATAATATGATGATATCATCGATGACTACACATATTTAAGCCCACAAGATAGGGATATTCGGAGGTATGATTGTTATTCATCGTGACGTTGCAAATACATGTCTATACATACATAATTATTAAACAAAGTTCAATCGAAGACTCTGTCTGTTTAGCCAAATAACATAAAAAAAATCATTAAACAAAAACTCCCTACCTAAACGAAAAATGGCGAAAAATAAACTGGATTAAAAATTTACCTTATTTATTCAATTGTTAAGTCATCTACTGGTCTGTTTGAAGTCCGCCCCCTCTCATTATAGAGTAGTCATTATTGAAGCGGTCTTACTCCAAAAAAGTTGCTAATCTGGTTGCCTACATTAAATTTAACAGCGGTAACTGTAAAGTGCTATGTATATAACACATATAAATTAATATATGTTATAATATTGACGACAACAGCATACGAAACATAACATTATATTTAGAAGTCAAGGTCGTACGACTTATTAGACCCATTTGTAGGTTGTTCATCGTGACGTTGCAAATAAGCGTAGATAATGTTTGTGTTGCCAGTAACTACACGGCACCGGTTCGTGTGTGTCTTATCAACATTTACAGTTAATTATATAGGTACAAATAACCTTTGTTAAATAAGTTTTATTATCAATACTTAAATAACATTGAATAACGCGTTACTGTAACAAAATAAAAAAACGGTGTAATTTAATACTACACATTAAAACTTAGATTTGATAAGCAATAGATTTATTTACTAAATCAGTTGTCATAACTCACATAAATTAAATAGAAATTTAAGCTTTGAGTTGTGCCTCTGATAAATATTTGACGGTAAGCGATTTTTTGTATAATATTAAATTTTTGTATAAAATAAAACTACTTTCAATATTGTACCTTTTCCTTTATTAAAGTTATACCATCATCAAATTACCATTTCCACGTCATAATAGTACCTATGCATGTCATCAGTATGTATAATGGCAATGTCCAATGTTCTCCCATTATTTATGAATGAAAATTAAGCAAAGACATCACCTAAGCTTCATTTATTTAACTGGTCCCTAGACACCTTGTTTCAAATTCTTATATTCCTATTAGGATAGGAATAATATTTGATATTTTTATCTGATAAAAATGGAAATAGAAATAAAATTTAAGCACACAGTTAAATTAATAAATTCTCCTATGAATAGGTATACTTTTACAAAATAAATTATAAGAAACAGTAATCACTATCCAACGATCTTAACTGATAATAAAAAAACACATTATTTAAAATTTCCATAGCAGACTTCACCTAATCTAAAAGTGACGTCAGACCTGGTAGGTTTCCAGTCTTGTACCACTCTTCATTCTTCATTGCGTTAAACTAAGCTGTCAGCTTCACATACTTTGCGTCAATAGTTACAATGGCATCTAGTGTAGAAATTGTCGACGGGCAGGAGATGTCAACTACAATCTGATGATGTCACGCCAAAAATTTGGTTATAGACAATATTTTTCTAAAATGTTGTATACCTCATTTGTTGGATCCAGGTGCATCATATCCCAAAAAATTCACTGTTGAAACTAAAAGAGGCAACTGAAGATGGTTCGAAAAATAGCCGCTGTTTCACCGTAGTTCTTAACTATAAATCTTTAGGGTAATGATAATTAATTTGTGCAGTGTCAGAGTGCTGGTCATCGACCACGAATAAAATACAAACGCAGTGTAGCATGCTCCCTAACTGCTGGACCGCAGTCCTGAAGAGGAGACTGGTCAAACTAGATGCGAAATATAAAGGATCAAGGGTTATGGTACAACTTTTAAAAGGTCTATTTCAAATATACCTATAAATATAGATCTGGACGCACCATAACTTCAAGTCTTGTCAAATATTTAATTTTACAAGACTAACTTGATTCCGTGTACCATGTGATACCTAGTGCTTTAGTTGTTTCAATGTTATTTATATTTCCCAATTCTTCTGCCTGGTCTTTTACCAAGCTATGTTGTGGTTCAAAGCATTTATGGTGTTTAGTTACTTTCCATCATGAACAGTTCGCAGCAATCCTGTAATTAACGATTGATTTCATTTTGCCAACGTCTCCTCGTGTGGAAAGTAAAAAAAAAGAGATGTATATAATAGGGGTCCTTACCTAATCATACCCAACAGTGGGAAAATAAATAGGTTCCAAAAAGTAATATATGCAATATTTTGAAGACTGTTAAAAGTGTTAAAATATAATAAATAAATTCTCATAACTTCAATTTATTTATAACGTAATGCTCGCTAAAATGCGGTGTAGATAAATATGCTCTCGGCTTATTTAGCGTAGAGGACTGTATGGCGGTAGTGTCGCGATCCGTTCCCCCTCCCCACGCCCTCGCGACTTTCCTCCTTAAACATGTTTTGCAGACGGAGGTAATTCATATGATTATTCTGACAGTTTAGTAACAACATTATTATGCATGTGTTATTTTTCGGGTGGGCGAAAATATTTATTCTAACTTTGTAATACTTAAAATTTTATTGTATTATTAAGCCCAATGTCAGCAACTGATATATCATCTCAATCATAAGTATTACTAAAAGTGACAGAATTTTGAAACAAAAAAAAATAACGCAATGTTCATTTTAGTTTATTTGTACCTTGATTATACGTTATACTTCTCCAGTCGAAAAACCACGTTGCAAGTTATATATTGTTCCCTCCAATCATGACAGACATCGCTACGACCACCGGAAAAAAAAAAAAAAAAAAAAAAAAAAAGTTTTGACAACAGATTAACTTGATCAGCCTTTCAGAAACCGTATTCAAGGTAGCTATAAAAATCAACAGAAAATATCAACATTCATAATGTGTAATTGATTACGAATATCTTTAATAACATGTTTACTTCTTTGTATTTATTGATAAGAAGTTCTCACGATAGCGTGTGTTACCTCATTGCCTTTTTTATGCGATAATTATACATAATAGATGATATTATGATTTATTAGAATAAGATTCATGCTGAAATAGCATTTTTATTGCCCTGGCTAAGTGAAAATCCAATCCTAGCTTTATATAAACACCACCAAAATTCGTTTTTTCTGACAATATTTCCAGAAAGCTAGTGAAACTGAAACCTTTAAAAAAACAATTCACAGTATGGTCTACAGTATTTGTGTTTTATAAATAAATTGATTCTTTGCTTAGTTATGGAATAAAACGACTGAACGGATTTTATCGCGGATTGTATTTAGATTTTTGTTCCCGACGTTTCGACGCCTTTGTAAGTGTCATGATCACGGGCAGATCATCTCATGAAACCTGCAAAGGCGGGAACAAAAACCTAAATACAATCCGCGATAAAATCCGTTCAAAGTAGTTTTATTTCATATCTAATATTCGCGTAAACTCCAGAAGTAATTTTGTCAGTTTGTTCATCATCAAATTTTCCCATAGTGATGATCCTTGCAAAGAAATCGAAACCTTAGAATAAAAAAAATAACTAGATAAGGTACTATGTTCTATACCCAATAACTTTTGGATAACTGTCTATTCTAACCAATTATAAAAAAACAGTCTGGCGATATATCACTGATATGATAATAATAAATAAATTTATAAAAAAAAATTGAAAAGGCATTTTAAAAATATGGGTTACACAAACTCTTAAGACGTCTGTTCAGTTACTTGACAATGGAAGTAAGAAAAAATAAAAATAATTTGTAAATTAGTTAATTTATTTTCTTATAAACAAATTTTTATGCGACATAAATAATAATTAGAAAATACAAAACAACCTATTTATTACATTACGCCTTACCACTGTTCGTTGCCATAGCGCCCTTCAAATACTCTGTGAGTATCGTGAGGCCTGGTAGGTTACCCTTCTTGTACCACTCTTCATTCTTCAGTGCGTTAAACCAAGCTGTCAGCTTCACGTACTTAGGGTCAATAGGTATGACTACATCCAGAGTAGAAATGGTCGACACGCAGGAGAGGTCAGCTACAGTCAAATGGTCACCCGCCACGAATTTGGTCTTCGATAAATATGTTTCCAATGTTTTGTATACACCATTTACTTCATCGATTTGCTCTTTGGTGGGTGCGGTTGCATTACTTCTTATAATTGCTCCATACGCAGCATTTCTCGCAAATTTGATAGTGGATGCTTCGAAAAACAACCGCTGATCCACTGTCGTTCTTAGCTTTAAATCTTTGGGGTAGAGTTGAGGTTGCTTCTCACCGTATTTTTCGACCAGGTAAGTTAAAATCGCATGACTGTCTGAAACGATAAACCCATCATCTTCTAACGTAGGTATAGTGTGGCTGGGATTCTTCTCTAAGAACTCTGGCTTTAAGTGTTCCCCAGTCATCAGGTTCACGTCAACGGGTTCATACTTTAGTTTAAGAAGGTCTGCGAGCATCTGGACTGCTCCGACTGGCGGGCTGCCAGTCAGCTTGTATAGTGTGATAGCCATGCTGCTTGCTTCGCTGTTCGGTCAATACTGAATAACTCAGAGATTGTAGCGATTCATATAGTGTTTGTTGAGAATAATCGGAACCAAGCTTGAACCTGATATAATAATATGATGATATCATCGATGACTACACATATTTAAGCCCACAAGATAGGGATATTCGGAGGTATGATTGTTATTCATCGTGACGTTGCAAATACATGTCTATACATACATAATTATTAAACAAAGTTCAATCGAAGACTCTGTCTGTTTAGCCAAATAACATAAAAAAAATCATTAAACAAAAACTCCCTACCTAAACGAAAAATGGCGAAAAATAAACTGGATTAAAAATTTACCTTATTTATTCAATTGTTAAGTCATCTACTGGTCTGTTTGAAGTCCGCCCCCTCTCATTATAGAGTAGTCATTATTGAAGCGGTCTTACTCCAAAAAAGTTGCTAATCTGGTTGCCTACATTAAATTTAACAGCGGTAACTGTAAAGTGCTATGTATATAACACATATAAATTAATATATGTTATAATATTGACGACAACAGCATACGAAACATAACATTATATTTAGAAGTCAAGGTCGTACGACTTATTAGACCCATTTGTAGGTTGTTCATCGTGACGTTGCAAATAAGCGTAGATAATGTTTGTGTTGCCAGTAACTACACGGCACCGGTTCGTGTGTGTCTTATCAACATTTACAGTTAATTATATAGGTACAAATAACCTTTGTTAAATAAGTTTTATTATCAATACTTAAATAACATTGAATAACGCGTTACTGTAACAAAATAAAAAAACGGTGTAATTTAATACTACACATTAAAACTTAGATTTGATAAGCAATAGATTTATTTACTAAATCAGTTGTCATAACTCACATAAATTAAATAGAAATTTAAGCTTTGAGTTGTGCCTCTGATAAATATTTGACGGTAAGCGATTTTTTGTATAATATTAAATTTTTGTATAAAATAAAACTACTTTCAATATTGTACCTTTTCCTTTATTAAAGTTATACCATCATCAAATTACCATTTCCACGTCATAATAGTACCTATGCATGTCATCAGTATGTATAATGGCAATGTCCAATGTTCTCCCATTATTTATGAATGAAAATTAAGCAAAGACATCACCTAAGCTTCATTTATTTAACTGGTCCCTAGACACCTTGTTTCAAATTCTTATATTCCTATTAGGATAGGAATAATATTTGATATTTTTATCTGATAAAAATGGAAATAGAAATAAAATTTAAGCACACAGTTAAATTAATAAATTCTCCTATGAATAGGTATACTTTTACAAAATAAATTATAAGAAACAGTAATCACTATCCAACGATCTTAACTGATAATAAAAAAACACATTATTTAAAATTTCCATAGCAGACTTCACCTAATCTAAAAGTGACGTCAGACCTGGTAGGTTTCCAGTCTTGTACCACTCTTCATTCTTCATTGCGTTAAACTAAGCTGTCAGCTTCACATACTTTGCGTCAATAGTTACAATGGCATCTAGTGTAGAAATTGTCGACGGGCAGGAGATGTCAACTACAATCTGATGATGTCACGCCAAAAATTTGGTTATAGACAATATTTTTCTAAAATGTTGTATACCTCATTTGTTGGATCCAGGTGCATCATATCCCAAAAAATTCACTGTTGAAACTAAAAGAGGCAACTGAAGATGGTTCGAAAAATAGCCGCTGTTTCACCGTAGTTCTTAACTATAAATCTTTAGGGTAATGATAATTAATTTGTGCAGTGTCAGAGTGCTGGTCATCGACCACGAATAAAATACAAACGCAGTGTAGCATGCTCCCTAACTGCTGGACCGCAGTCCTGAAGAGGAGACTGGTCAAACTAGATGCGAAATATAAAGGATCAAGGGTTATGGTACAACTTTTAAAAGGTCTATTTCAAATATACCTATAAATATAGATCTGGACGCACCATAACTTCAAGTCTTGTCAAATATTTAATTTTACAAGACTAACTTGATTCCGTGTACCATGTGATACCTAGTGCTTTAGTTGTTTCAATGTTATTTATATTTCCCAATTCTTCTGCCTGGTCTTTTACCAAGCTATGTTGTGGTTCAAAGCATTTATGGTGTTTAGTTACTTTCCATCATGAACAGTTCGCAGCAATCCTGTAATTAACGATTGATTTCATTTTGCCAACGTCTCCTCGTGTGGAAAGTAAAAAAAAAGAGATGTATATAATAGGGGTCCTTACCTAATCATACCCAACAGTGGGAAAATAAATAGGTTCCAAAAAGTAATATATGCAATATTTTGAAGACTGTTAAAAGTGTTAAAATATAATAAATAAATTCTCATAACTTCAATTTATTTATAACGTAATGCTCGCTAAAATGCGGTGTAGATAAATATGCTCTCGGCTTATTTAGCGTAGAGGACTGTATGGCGGTAGTGTCGCGATCCGTTCCCCCTCCCCACGCCCTCGCGACTTTCCTCCTTAAACATGTTTTGCAGACGGAGGTAATTCATATGATTATTCTGACAGTTTAGTAACAACATTATTATGCATGTGTTATTTTTCGGGTGGGCGAAAATATTTATTCTAACTTTGTAATACTTAAAATTTTATTGTATTATTAAGCCCAATGTCAGCAACTGATATATCATCTCAATCATAAGTATTACTAAAAGTGACAGAATTTTGAAACAAAAAAAAATAACGCAATGTTCATTTTAGTTTATTTGTACCTTGATTATACGTTATACTTCTCCAGTCGAAAAACCACGTTGCAAGTTATATATTGTTCCCTCCAATCATGACAGACATCGCTACGACCACCGGAAAAAAAAAAAAAAAAAAAAAAAAAAAAGTTTTGACAACAGATTAACTTGATCAGCCTTTCAGAAACCGTATTCAAGGTAGCTATAAAAATCAACAGAAAATATCAACATTCATAATGTGTAATTGATTACGAATATCTTTAATAACATGTTTACTTCTTTGTATTTATTGATAAGAAGTTCTCACGATAGCGTGTGTTACCTCATTGCCTTTTTTATGCGATAATTATACATAATAGATGATATTATGATTTATTAGAATAAGATTCATGCTGAAATAGCATTTTTATTGCCCTGGCTAAGTGAAAATCCAATCCTAGCTTTATATAAACACCACCAAAATTCGTTTTTTCTGACAATATTTCCAGAAAGCTAGTGAAACTGAAACCTTTAAAAAAACAATTCACAGTATGGTCTACAGTATTTGTGTTTTATAAATAAATTGATTCTTTGCTTAGTTATGGAATAAAACGACTGAACGGATTTTATCGCGGATTGTATTTAGATTTTTGTTCCCGACGTTTCGACGCCTTTGTAAGTGTCATGATCACGGGCAGATCATCTCATGAAACCTGCAAAGGCGGGAACAAAAACCTAAATACAATCCGCGATAAAATCCGTTCAAAGTAGTTTTATTTCATATCTAATATTCGCGTAAACTCCAGAAGTAATTTTGTCAGTTTGTTCATCATCAAATTTTCCCATAGTGATGATCCTTGCAAAGAAATCGAAACCTTAGAATAAAAAAAATAACTAGATAAGGTACTATGTTCTATACCCAATAACTTTTGGATAACTGTCTATTCTAACCAATTATAAAAAAACAGTCTGGCGATATATCACTGATATGATAATAATAAATAAATTTATAAAAAAAAATTGAAAAGGCATTTTAAAAATATGGGTTACACAAACTCTTAAGACGTCTGTTCAGTTACTTGACAATGGAAGTAAGAAAAAATAAAAATAATTTGTAAATTAGTTAATTTATTTTCTTATAAACAAATTTTTATGCGACATAAATAATAATTAGAAAATACAAAACAACCTATTTATTACATTACGCCTTACCACTGTTCGTTGCCATAGCGCCCTTCAAATACTCTGTGAGTATCGTGAGGCCTGGTAGGTTACCCTTCTTGTACCACTCTTCATTCTTCAGTGCGTTAAACCAAGCTGTCAGCTTCACGTACTTAGGGTCAATAGGTATGACTACATCCAGAGTAGAAATGGTCGACACGCAGGAGAGGTCAGCTACAGTCAAATGGTCACCCGCCACGAATTTGGTCTTCGATAAATATTTTTCTAAAATGTTGTACAAGTCATTTGTTTTTTCAATCATTTTTGGAGAGGGTCCAGCTGCATTTTCTCTAAAAATTGCTCCGATCACAGTCTTAACTGCGTCAAAGACTGAAGACGCTTCGAAAAATAGCCGCTGATCCACTGTACTTCTTGACTGGATATCTTTAGGGTACAGTTGTGCTTGCTTTTCACCGTATTTTGAAACCAGGTAAGTTAAAATTGCATGGCTGTCTGCAACAATGTACCCGTCGTCGTCTAACGTAGGTACGGAGTGATTAGGATTCTTCTCTAAGTATTCTGGCTTCAAATGATCCCCACTCATGATGTTTACCTCTACTGGTTCATATTTCAGTTTAAGGATTTCTGTCAGCATCAGAACTGCTCTGACTGGGGGACTGCCGTCAATTTTGTACAGTTTAATAGTCATGTTACCGGTCTTGTTTCTTCGACGATACTGAATTGTTGAAGGTTTGTAGACCGTAATATATGTAGCTTGTTAGATAAGTGGTTAGGAGTGAGCGAGACAACTTGTAGATATACTCGGTGACTCCATCATATATTTCTAGAACTCAAGGCCGTGCGACTTAGTAAAGTGGATTGATTAAGTAGGTAAGTCTAATATTGTTGGTGACGATGCAAATATAATACTGACGCGACCAATACACACACCGCATATTACGGTTTTATCACTAAAATATTAATTACTAGTTGTTGACCGCGGCTCAACCCGCGTGGACGTCGATTATCGCGGCAAAAACTAGCCTCTTGGGATCCAATCTTACTTAGCGGTTTTGTCGTACACACACACACGCAATATTTGAATTTGATTTTAGACTCGTCTGATGATCTTACAGAAAATATAAATCATTATTAATTTATTAGATTCAAATTAGAACCTAATTTTTTTTGGATCAGCCTTGTTCTAATATCGAATATACTTAAATGTCATATTATTCATACAATTTATTTTCATTACTTAATATTGGAAAAAGGAAGAAAATTCTTATTATCTGCTCTAGGACTATACCTAACTATATCTTTATATAACAGTTAATTGGATTTAAGATATCTATAGTCTATTTGAGAAAATAAGATACCTTACCAAAATTAGGAATGAAAGAAAAAAAAAACATCTGTAAAAAAAATACGAAGTCATTGTGACTGACCAAATTCCATAATATTATTATAAGACTAAAGTTATTGCACAATACATTGAAACCAGACCTAATATTTTTTCAATCGCTACGCGTGCTGGATGATAATGTTGAAAATTATCTGTATAGGCATCATATTATACTGGTCAGCGACAGTATTAATCTTAACTAGGTTGAGTGGTACTAAGGTGGTAGCTATGCAGTAAATAAAATTGCAATTTACACAATTCTGAAATCAAACAGTATTTATACCTAGGGCTACACCTAGCTTACTTATTTTAAAGTTACCTAAGAGGCTCTATCCGCCCAAAGAAGGCTGGAATTAACCAACAAGAGAAAAATCGTTTTTTAAATATGTAAAATATTACGTCACCATATCATTGCCATTAAACTATGGGATGCTCAATGTCTAAACATGAGTAAGAACATCGTCATGTTTATCTCAACCCCCTTGGTACTATAATATCAAAAAAATAAAAAAACATTTTGGTATCGTTATTTTTGTCATAATTTATCAACTTGTAGTCATTTAAGACCAACGTGATTATAATATTGAGTCACGTAAATGACCAGCTGAATTGAAAGAGTTTAGTTATCATAGCACAAAAAAAAAGAAGCTATTCTTACTCAAATTAATATCAATCAGTTGAGTTGTTTGTTAAATTTTTGCTAATTACAAACCCCTTAAAACTCTTGAAATAAACATATGAATACATTCCCTCTCACATAACCCCATCCAATTACCCAGTAACATTCAAATATCAAACCAATTAATTTCGTTTCAAAGCTGTGTAATTTTTTTTGTCAACAAATGAAAACTTATTAAACTTCTTGAAGGGATTTGCACGTAATTTATCCATACAGATTGTATTTTCGAAACACAAAAAAACTACGCACTGTAACTTTTCCGTATTTATACAGACACATCAATTTCTGTTTCTAACACTACAGTAACTTCGCAAAACCACAATAACTCATAAAACAAATAAAATCAAAAATAATGCAAACAGCGGTCGCGCCATTCGAGAAAAACTACAACAGATTAAAATATCAAAATTACAAGCAAGTTGCAACAGATAAAAGACAACAAAAATTATTTATTGCAACTAAAACATGCTTACATTATTAATTACGTAATTGTTAACTTAAAAAAAATCTATATTTAAGTTATTAGTGTATTATAATATTAGTTACGTATATTAAAAATATAGTAATAGCTAGAATTTATATTTTTTTTATTTCTTGAGCAGTATGGTCAAAGCCTTTGCTACCGAGTAAGCATGCCTACTATATTGGTCTGGGAAATTGCGAAGGTCAAATGTCAGGGCGCTGTGCATGTCAAACAGATATTTTTTGCTTTGACCGTATTATAAATTTAAGAAAAAGGTAGCTTATTATGAAGTGTGCGTGCGTATATGAATACGCCAAAATGGTTTGAGTGTGTGAGTGTAAAGTAGGCACTGGCGCGAGTGCCTACTTCGCGACGTATTATGAAGTTGTATTGAATGTGACGTCATTTTTTATTCATTTGCTAATTAAATGTTTGGTTATAAGTTTTATTATTTGTAATTTAATTAATAAGTATGATGGGTGTTGACTTATTTATTAATTATATTTATATCGTAATAATTAAGGATTGTTAGTTGAATCTTAGGAGGCAATTAGGCAGTGCCTACACTGCCTAATTGCCTATGTGGCATGCACGCCACTGCTGATTTGCTCGGTGGTTACAAAATTGTAGTTTGAATCCCATTTCCTGCTCTAACTTGATTACAATCATGATTCTTGATCATCATCATGATTCATGATTCAATATCTCCAAGATCTTAGTTAATATGGTATTTAGACAGTCAATCTTGATATTTTACTAAAAAGATGTAAAAACTAGATTTTAATTAGAAGAAGGTAGTTTCCAATTTGACTGAATGTATGTTACAAGTTACAAGGTATTTCCGGACATTGCTTTACGATTTCAGTTAAACTATATTGTATTATTAAGTCCAATGTTGGCAACTGATATCATCTGAATCATAAAGCATACGTAACAAGCATATTATCATATTACGTTAAAAATAATCGAATTGTAAAACAAAAATAAAAAAACGGCCAAGTGCGAGTCGGACTCGCGCACCGAAGGTTCCATACAAACCTGTAGGTATATAAGTAAAAGTTCACCCATTACGATGATCGAGTCATAGTCGTAGTTATGGTATTTTTATTGCAAAATGAAAAAAAAAATCATTAAAAATATTTTTATTACATGATGTAACTAAGCAATTTTTCCTTTATCTGTACTATAAGACGTTACTTCGTACCAAATTTCAAGATTCTAAGTCTACGAGAAGTACCCTGTAGGTTTTGATTCCCGTGCGAGTTTCGAAAATTTGCGGCATAAACGGCTGTATCTTTTGATTGCTTTGGCTTAGAAGTTTGATTTTTTCACAGCTCCAAGAGAAAGTAAACCTGAGTATTGAATATAAATTTTAGTTTGATACCTCCACGCGTTCCTGAGAAAAACGGTCTTGACAGACGGACGGAAGGACGGACGGACAACAAAGTGTTCCTATAAGGGTTCCGTATTGTCCTTTTGAGGTACGGAACCCTAAAAACACTATGTTCATTTTAAATTATTTACCTTGATTATACGGTATACTTCTCCAAACGAAAAATTACGTTGCGACCAAGTCATAGACCAAGTCGTGAAATTTATACAAAGTATAGTTCCCTCTAATCTTGACTGACATGACAAAAGCGACACTTACCCCCAGCTTCTGAAAGGATGATCAACACAAAAATTTGTTGATCGCCGGTCAATACTCTTTTGGTCAGCCAATCACAGTCATGATCAGTTGTTATGACAAAAGATTAACTTGATCAAGCCTTCAGAAACCGTACTCAAGGCAGCTATAAAGTTAGAAAAAAACCAGCATTCATAATGTGTTATTGATTAAGAATATCTTTAACTAGCTGTCCCCCGCGACTTCGTCCGCGTGTTTAACTTTCATGGGTTACGTGTGTTTTGCGCGAAACAAATAATGTAACCTCAGCCTCAGACCACGAGCAGAGAACCTCAGAAGTAAATAATATTTTACCCGTTTTTGCAACATTTTTCATTGATGCTCCGCTCCTATTGGTCGTAGCGTGATGTTATATAGCCTTCCTCAATAAACGGTCTATCCAATACAAAAATAATGATTTAATTCGAACAAGTAGTTCCTGAGATTAGCGCGTTCAAACAAACAAACATACAAACTCTTTAGCTTTATAATATAAGTATAGATAACATGTTTATTCTTTGTAATTATTGATAGGAAGTTCTCTCGATAGCGTGTGTTACCTCATTGCTTTTTTTATGCGTTAACTATACATAATAGACGATATAATTTATTAGAATAACATTCATGCTGAAAAACCTCTTTCTGACAATGTTTCCAGAAAGCTGGTGAAACTGAAACTCGACCAATTGCGTGCTAAACTGGCCTTTAAAAAAACAATTCACATTTAATTTATGCGGAACGAATATTTTTTTTAAACTGACAAAACTTTGAGTATTATTAATTTACTTATTTAAGTATGGCCATCTGCAGTATCTGTGTTTTACAAATGAATTGATTTTTTGCTTAATTATGGAATGTTTGGATTAAAATAGGCATAATTATGTAACATCAACATCGCGCTTTTGTAAGTCGAGGTCTTGTTATTGACTTCAGCAAAATCTTCCAAAAGTGATGATCCTTGCAAAGGAATCGAAAACTCGGAATAAAAAAATTAACTGATAGGTACTATGTTTTATACCTAATAACTTTTGGATAACTGTTTATTTTAACCAATTTAAAAATAATCAGTCTTTGGCGATATGTCACTGTTTTTATCTACACATAAAATAAATCTGTGGACGAGGCGATTCTGTACATTGAAGTAATTTTCACTATAAGTTGTAGGTACATAAAACAGTATCAATAAGACCTATTTATAACATTTTTGGAATTTTTGTCTGTTTGTCTGTTTGGTTGTGCAACCATCACGTCAAAAGGACAACATAAATGGATAAACCTTTGATACACAAAAATTTAGTGTAATGCGATGTAACATTTAGTCTTTGTTTCATAGCAATCAGTTGAATAAATCCAAAGATATATGCATTTTAAAGTTACGCGATGATTATACGGACCAAAATTTATTCTAAGATACTGATATAAACGAATGTAGGTCGGTAAAAAGTAATACTTAATCGTTATAATTTGATGAAATTTAACTAAATGTTTACAACAACGCCATCTATTTATCGAATGATATAAACGAAACAATGTTTTTGTCATAAATGTTTCAATAAACAAATAACAATAGTTTTTTCGTCGACCCTAAATAAATGGGATGAGGACAGGAGGAACAATAAGAGAGGTGGACGGTGGTAACTGTATAGATCTAACTTTTATGAAAATTTAAAATATAAGGTTATACTTACAACAGCGTCATCTATTTTACATAAAAAGCATTAATAGCAGTTCTTTTAGTTTCTTTCGATACATAACTACGTGTTATTTGGTAGTTTAAACTTTTTTTATTCACCAATGTTATGTACTAGATATTTTTCAGCTCATAAAGATCATGAAATATTTAAGCAGGACTTTTGCCGTCGTGCAGCGTCTCGCTTCCACGACGAAATAAAAAGTCTATTTACTTTATATATATATAGTTTATATAGATATTCAAGTACCTAAGTAGCTATCCCAATGAAGGCACTAAAAATATTTGGAGCAGGAGTTTTAAAAATATGCGTTGCACAAACTCTTAAGACGTCTGTTCAGTTATTTAACAATGGAAGTAAGAAAAATTAAAAATAATTTGTAAATTAGTTAATTTATTTTCTTATAAACAAATTTTTTGCGACATAAATAATAATTTGAAAATACAAAACAACCTATTTATTACATTACGCCTTACCACTGTTCTTTGCCATAGCGCCCTTCATTAACTCTGCGATAATCGTGAGGCCTGGTAGGTTACCCTTCTTATACCACTCTTCATTCTTCAGTGCGTTAAACCAAGCTGTCAGCTTCACGTACTTGGGGTCAATAGGTATGACTACATCCAGAGTAGAAATGGTCGACACGCAGGAGAGGTCAGCTACAGTCAAATGGTCACCCGCCACGAATTTGGTCTTCGATAAATATTTTTCTAAAATGTTGTATATGTCATTTGTTTTTTCAATTATTTGTGGAGAGGGTCCAGCTGCATTTTCTCCAAAAATTGCCCCGACCACAGTCTTAACTGCGTCAAAGACTGAAGACGCTTCGAAAAATAGCCGTTGATCCACTGTACTTCTTAATTTGATATCTTTCGGGTACAGTTGTGCTTGCTTTTCACCGTATTTTGAAACCAAGTAAGTTAAAATTGCATGGCTGTCTGTAACGATGTATCCGTCGTCTTCCAATGTAGGTACGGAGTGATTAGGATTCTTCTCTAAGTATTCTGGCTTCAAATGATCCCCACTCATCACGTTCACATCTACTGGTTCATATTTTAGTTTAAGGATTTCTGTCAGCATCAGCACCGCTCTGACTGGGGGGCTGCCGTCAGCTTTGTACAGTTTGATAGTCATGTTGCCTGTCTTGTTTGTTCGACGATACTGAATGGTTGAAGGCCTGTAGACCGTAATATAAGTAGCTGGTTAGATAAGTAGTTAGGAGTGAGCGAGACAACTTGTAGATAACATACACGGTGACTCCATCATATATTTCTAGAACCCAAGGCCGTGCGACTTAGTAAAGTGGGTTGTAGGTATATTATTGTTCATCGTGACGATGCAAATATAATATTGACGCGGCCAAAACTCACACCGCACCGGTCATTTGTGGTAATCGACATATTACGGTTTTATCACAAAAATATTAAATACTAGCTGTTGCCCGCGGCTCCGCCCTCGTGATAAACTAGCCTCTTGGGATCCAATCTTACTTAGTGGATTTTTCGTGAAAGCGTAACAGACAGACAGACAGACAGAGTTAGTTTAGAATAATATGTATATATATAAACACACACAATATTTGAATTTGATTTTAATTAATGAAAATAATATTACATCTTTGAGGAGACTCGTCTGATGATCTTACAGAAAGTATACATCATTATTAATTAGTTCTATTCAAACAAGAACCTATATTTTTTATTTATTTCAAATAAACTAAACTATATATACATACACAAAAAAATAAACTAATCTAATTAAACATAAACTTAAAATATTATAGCATCAAATATTTTTTTGGATAAGCCTTGTCCTAATATCAAATATACTCAAATATCATATTAATCATACAATTTATTTCATTATTTAATTTTTAGGGCAAAAAGAAAATTCTTATTTTCTGCTCTAGGACTATACCTAACTATATCTAATTATAACAGTTACTTGGCTTATAAGATACCTATAGCCTATTTGAGTAAATAGATACCTTACCAAAATGAGGAATAAAAGAAAAACAAAAATTGACATCTGTAAAAAATTATGAAATTATAGTGTCTGACCACATTCTTTAATCTTATTAAAAGATTAAAGTTATTGCACAATAAATTGAAACCAGAAAAAATATTTTTTCACTCGCTACGCGAGCTGAATGATAATGTTGAAAATTATCTTTGTAGGCATCATAGACTGCTCAGCGACAGTTTTAATCTCAACTAGGTTAAGTGGTACTGAGGTGGTAGCTATCCAGTAAATAATATTGCAATGTACATAGTTTTGAAATCAAACATTATCTAAGTATTTCTAACCCGGGGCTAAACCTAGCTTAATTATTTGAAGCTTACTTAGGAGGCTCTATCCGTCCAAATAAGGCTGGAATTAAACAACAAGCAAAAAAATCATTATTTAAAAACGTCACCATTTCATTACCATTAAACGTGAACTTGTCTAAACATAAATAAACATCGTCATGATTATCTTAACCCCCTTGGTACTATGATACCAACAATAAAAATTATAGGTATCGTTGACATCATAATTATTAACTTGTAGTCATTTAAGACCAACGTGATTATAATATTGAGTCACGTAAATGACCAGCTGAATTGAAGGAGTTCAGTTATCATATCACAAAAAAACAAGCTATTCTTACTCACATCAATATTTACCAGTTATGTTGTTTGTAATTTTTTTTGCAAATTACAAACCCTCAAAACTCTTGAAACAAACATATGAATACATTCCCTCTCACATAACCCCATCCAATTACCCAGTAACATTCAAATATCAAACCAATTAATTTCGTTTCAACGCTGTCGTTTTGATGGCGAAAAAACAAAGCCAAAGCCAAGCACGTAATCTGAGCATGAAATATAGCAAGATAAAATCGCGGGTAGTTATCTGAATAAAGTCGTTTCCATTCAAATGTGCGCTGAAAACTGTGAGAGCATTTCGGCTGGACCTTTGTTGTGGTGCAAGTGACGAAACGTAGACGATTCTTTTATGGGCATTGCATGTACCTTGGGCATTAAGCTAAAGCAAACAAGTCTGAAGCTGAACAAAAAATGCTGTTCAATTCAAGGATCGAAAAACGAAAAAGTTAAAATTTAAGTGAAGTTAAGCATAAAATCTGACAACATTTGTGGGCGTGTACGATACAATATAATCTTAAATAAAGACTTGATAGACCATTAGCCAGTCAAAGGTGAAAATTATTGGTGTATAGACAAGACCTGGTAACAAAGAAACTAAATAAATTGGATGATTATGATAATGAAGATCTCCATCCAATTATTATCTCTTCGCTTATCCACTTGCACCACACATGGTCACCCGATTACGACCAGGTACACATTCAAAGCTGGATTTCGATATAGCTGTTAAGGCCGTTTACCATGTATCACGCTTTTTAGCTACGGGATAACGGCAGAGACCGAAATAAAAGTGTTTGTATGACTATCAACCGTGTGGATTGTTGGGTTGTAAAAATGTATGGCTAGCTTTGACGGTAAAAGGGTTGTGTTTAGAAAATTGTTTAAGTTTTATTTGGTGAGAAGGTTCTTTACTGATTTCCTTGGTGGTTACAAAGTTATGGTTTGAATCCCAATTTCTGCTCTTCCTTGATTACAATAATTATTTTGTAGGTATAAAATAATTATCTCCAAGATCTTAGTTAATATGTTATTTAGAAAGATAATCTTGATATTTCAATAAAAAAATGTTAGAACTAGATTTTGATTAGAAAAAGATGGTTTCCAATTTGACTGCGTACTGAATGTATGTTACAAGTTACAAGGTATCTCCGGAAATTGCTTAACGATTTCAGTAAAACTTTACCTACATATTACCGTTTACTACCACCGAAAATTGGCCCTGAAAAAAGACATAACTACGCATGTAAATCATATTATAATAATAATTTTATATTCATTTACATTTGTAATTTAGTTCATTAAATACGAAGGTTGACTTCGCGTATCCCTGCACAAAGATGACTAAATATAGAGTGTTGTAAGAACTCGGGGCTAACTCAGCTCTTACTGGACTCTGTGTTATCATTATAATATCTTACAAGAAAAAAAAAGTAATATTAGATGCCGTATGTAAAAGTAGTTTGTAAGGTTTCGATAATTCATTCGATTGTTCGTATTCGATAACTATAATCGATTCTAAATTCGAATGGCCCGTATGATTTTTCTAATGTAAGTATAAGTTTTTCTTTTTTTTTATACCTTGACTATTTTAAGCCTTATAAATAACATGGGATTAGAAAATGTTAATGAGTTCAATTAAAAGCAGTTTGATTTTAAGTTATCGTCGCCACTGATGTTGGATCCTGTAACAAACTCTCAGTTTCTTATAATGTACCTAATCTATGAAATTACTAATATTATGAGACAGAAACCAGAAAGAAGTTTCTTCATTTCAATATTTGAACAGAACTCCGATATTAATATTTAAATAATTTAATAAATAAATAAATTCAAAAATTTTTAAAAATTAAAAAATTTAATAAATTTGAACTTTCAATATTAAGTTCAAGCATAGAGTATGTTCGTAAGCTAGGTGAAATCAACTAATTGATATCTTGCATAATTGTCTGAGTTTCATAACGTCAGCTTTATGAGAATATCACAAAACGAAAAAAAAAAAAAACGGTGTACGTTCTTAGTATATGCTGACAAAAGTGACGAATGTAAAGACAATGATAGAATTCGTAGTAAGTACAAAGAAATTGATAGGTAGGTACAAATATTATAATTATTGCAAAACTAAAATTTAGAAAAATAAATAACAACAATATGCATATCACTTATGTTACATATGATACACATTTACAATTTGGCCAATTCATTTTGGCCTAATTTTAAAAGCTCGTCGCTCCTTCTACATATTATTTTTTGGTCTTTGGAGAATACAAAGAAATATTTAACGAGCCTTGTTCATCACCGTATGGAGTCTCAAAAGGTTCTTATCTTGTAATTTCATTTTGTACTCTCATGCAATATGTTTTTGTTTTAAAATATGAAGCTGTTTGATTTTTGTAGCGGTGTTATCCTAGTATTATATCAACTGACGCGTATTTTCGTAAACTTTTAATATGTCATAAAATTACTTTGCTGCCAAATTATCGGTAAACCAGTATTTATATGTTTTATATAGAATAATCTAAAACAGTTTCTACAAAAGCCATAGAATAAATAAGAAGTAAGGAAGGAAGGCGTTGAGACCATAAAATGTTTTTTTTTTGTTACAATAAAAAACATAAATAAACTAGTTTATGAAATAATTATTATTCAAAATAAAGTAAAGCCGTAATCACCGCTTTAGATAAAAAATCAAGCCGCTTTATATCCATAATTTTCGATAAAATGTCTAGGGCTGTTTTCCGGCGACCGGATCCTGCTCGGGGATTTGTTGTGCAAAAACAAGCCTCCAGATTCTGCAATACAATCATTATTAGATTTACATTAATAGCTCTGCACTGCGGGACACTCAAATGGGTACAGTGGAAAATATAAAGGATTAAGTTTTTTGTTTTTTTTTTGTAGGCCGAATGTTAAAATTCATATAATTGACTGGTTTGGCAACTTTAAATTACTATATTGTAACTTTGAAACTGATAACTTGTTAATTACTGTTATGTCTTCAATTACCCTTGTACTTACCTCAATTGTATAATATGTTAGTGTTTAGTAATTTTAGCATTTAACAAAGTATTCAAGTGAATGTTCGCAATTTATTTAAAAAAATATTCGTCTGAAATTCGGGTCACATCTCCAGAGTAAAATACAACACGAAGAAATTTTAATTATTAACAAAGGTCTTGCCTTTTTACACGCCTGACCTCACTATTATTAATTCACTTTTACAAAACTTCTCAACTCAAGTACAATTTTTGCTCCGACTTGTACAGTCAAATTGTATCAAGCGGGCTCGTTAAAAGAGCCATTATATTGCGTCGGCGTCATTACTCAAATTTCTTAAATTTTTCCTTATCAACCGTTATTGTAGCTCGCACCCATCACGTACCCTAGTCGTTACCCTGGCTACAAAGGTTCCCGTATGGGGGACACAGAGTATAGCGTACATAGAGAGTCGTGTCATTGAAAAGTGCGTGAGCGAACTCAAGTAGGTACAAAATCGTAACGAAACAGTCATAATGTCATCAACATACTGAATTATTTTAAAATGTAATTTAGCTTTTGTTATGTGTATGTTTTATAAGTGTGATTTCTTAAAATTAAGTTTATTTGGATTCTCTATCTATAAAAAAGTTAGATACATACTTCATATTTTTTACCATTTTTTTTACAGGCTACTGTAAAATTAATTTCTATAATATCTATTAAAATTCAAATGTATTTTCCCTAATCATAATACAACATACAAATGAACTTCGACAGATAAGAAAGATTTTATCACTCCATACGTTCACTAATCTGTGTTAGTAACAGAAAAATGTCGCAGTAATGATAATTTTATTGGTCCCCCTTTCTTTGATGTGAGTCACAATTTCTTGGTTCAGGGAACGAGGATAAAAAGGAGTGCAGAGGTTTTAATGGTAAATGTATCGTTATTACACTTTATGGGCCCTTTGAAATATACAAATGGAGATATACCTATACCTATTCATCTTAAAAAAAAAAAAAACTCTGGCAATTTATAAAAGCACAAGCGTAGTGTGTATACTTCTATACATATTATAAAACTATGCCAACCGCTGCGTCTGTCTGTCTGAACGCAATAAACTCGGATTTTCGTTTAGTTTTAGGAAAATTCGTGTATATAATTCACTAATGGTTTGTCAACCTGTGTGAGGCAGGGGCGGGTCGTTAGTGTGTACTAATTCAAACGCGAGGGAAATATAGCTCGAAATTAATATAAATAACGAAATAGATATAGTTGAGAAATTAATATTATTCTAGTGTCGAGACAGTTTACAGTAATATCAATAGAATCATAACAGCAAACATTCTATACATAATTGATCTATGTAATTGGGTGTAGGTAGTAGAATAGCAAACATTAATAGTCCATTACAGAATATGTATTCAAGGTTAATTATTTATTAATGGTATTGCTTTACGGGCTCAGGGCTGTGAACCCTGTACATACACATACAAGTGTATACATGAGTAAACTTAGTACAGTTAAGTAAGTGTACGTTATACAGGGTGTCCCTGGAAGGATGAGTGACCGGGTGGCCCGAGGTAGAGAACACTTGTATCCAAATCATCATCACAGGTAATGTCATATCTATCTCTTTAATATAAAAGAAAAACGGGTTAGTTACGCCATTTATAACTCAAGAACGGCTGTAGAGATTTATTTGAACTTTTATTTGCTGGATCCATGGTCCATCACATCGGAAAAGTTACGAATATATAGATATCTTACGGGAACAGGGTCTATTTACGCGCTTGGAACAGCAGGGCACCGTTAGTTAGATATATGACACAACACAACACTGGCAGTATGATAAGAAATCTACCGTCATCGTCAACCATGACAGTTCAGTAAAGATAAAAATTTCTTTTTTATCATTGCGATATCTAACGATTTAAAAAATGACGAATTATTTTAAATTTTTAGTAACGGTATTAAATATTAAAACCCGCAAACTATCCAAGACTTATTGCTCCTGCCACGTAAGTTTTGTGCTTATGGCTCTAACCCGTAACTACCACATTATGCTAAAATAAAACCAACATTAACTATTCCGTTCTGAAATTAAGCTAAACAACATGAGCTGAGTTGTACGATGTACGGGGTAGTGTAGCTACGTACGGATATTTATTATAACTAAACACGATATTTGAAACAGTCTCGCTGTATTTAGTGGAGCCGGCAACTTGTACACGTAGAGTAATTAAACTAATTACAATACAGGTGGCATGCAGCATCAAAACACACGGTAAAGAGCACACGCGGCCCCAACTTGCTCCACCACCAAGTTTGAATCGCTTCGGGTTTTCGGGGGCCGTAAGGGACCAGATACTGGCGAGAAATTATCCTTAGGTATTCCTCAAAGATAAAGTAGGAAGCTTAAAACATAATTATAATTATATTATGTTCATAATTATATGGACACACTGTTAATATATTATAATAGAAATGTGAACCACATCACATACATTGCTCTGAACTCATAGTAAGTAGCTACAACACAAGTTATGAAATCAGAGACAACGAAGATACCACAAACAGCCAACCCCGGAACAATGTAAAAAATTGGTTTTCTACATTGACCCGTCCGGGGATCGAACCAGGGACCTCAGAGCTGGCGAAACATTGAAAACCGGAACTTGAAACTGTACGCCACTCGACCACGGAGGTCGTTATATTTGGTCGATATTTGACATTGATGTTTTACATTTGATAAAAAAATTATACCATTTAGTTGACTTAATTCCTGTATTATGAATGGTTTTACAGATATTCAAATCCAACACATCACCATCATCACCAACACACAGAACCCACATTTGGAACAAACATTTATGGATAACGCAAATGTCGCGGGGGTAACATTATTCTACAATTTCTAAGTTTAGCCCGCTATGTTCCAATGCTCGAAGAAATTTGTTTTAAATCCTTTAAGTTTATAATATACTGTGTGGATATAAATTAATTGAAAAGTAAATCGAGTTTAAGTTCATAAGAAAAAAAAATAGTTAGAGGTGATTCTTTTGCATATTGATTAATATGCAAAAGAAGCACCCTCTGTCCCTCACCCTCATCCAAACCGCCCTCGTCCCTCAATTAAGCCATCAATTAACCTAACATATTATTTAAGCTAATATGAAAATTGGCGAACTAATAACGCAGGCCAGGCACGTGTGAGGATCCGTTCGTCCGTAGCCACCGAGCGGTAATTAAACTTACAAACGACATGCCGAATGTTTCACGGAGATTGCGACGCGATTCTAAACCCATTCTTAGTTTGTGAACAGCCTTATTTTGAAGTTCAGAATTTGTTTTACGAGCGATTCTAGAAGAGGGGTGGTGGATTCGCGTTTGGAATTAATTATTACTATTAGCGTTACTTTTGCATACCAAGCTTAAAGGTGAATACTGTAAACGAGTTCTTTTGACCTGCATATTATTATAATGTAACACAAATTACCTAATAAAGTTAATGTGACCTTTTTAAACGCAATAGTTATGTACTTAGCATGTCGTATCTTGTTTTTGTCATTACGTAATCAAGCTGAATTAATTTTAAAATCAATATTTTAATAGGTATCATATTTGTTTTTAAGGCATAGTCTATTTAGACTGTTTTTCAAACACAATGCTAAGCAGATTAAGATTATGAATAAACTTTCAAATTAAAATACAAGTCACAATTTCTCAGTATTTCACCGATTAATCAAGCGATTTAAATTTACCACGAATTCTATAGATTTAAAGGCGATGGCAGCTGTGAGCTGAGCACCAATCAGTTTACTGAATTACGACTCTACGAATATTCGTAGTTAAACATTGAAGTTTAACTAAAAATTAGGAGGATTAGAGAGGATTTATATATAATAGCTTTGAATTCATCGTATTGCCACATGTAGGAGAACTTAAAAATGTTTTGAACGATTTCGCTGTCTTTTTTTGTAAAGAAGTTATAAAAGACTGTTATTGGAAAATGCTCGGAAAATGCCAATTTGAATGCTATTTTTCTACAAAAATACTAGAGAAATATAAATACCTATAAAATATATTTAAACTCCAGGCACTAAAGGCTAGTTGTCATCTTAAAAGTAATCATGACTTGAATAAAAATATTGACTAACAAAGACTAATCAGAAATCAACGTCATGTTTTTAACAGTTGTTTATCCATTTCCTGTCCTTATCTTGTACAAAAGCAAAATTTATATCCATAAATTGTGGACATAGAAATAAGTATGTACTCGAATGGTATTTGATTAAAAATTACCAACGCTTAGTAAATAATCTAGCTGCCTGAAAACTAAAAAATATGCTAAGAATAATATTTCTATTCAAAGTATGAACTGAAGGTGTACTGAAATATTATAAAAATATGCCGATTTCGCGCTATATCACATAACTTCAATTTTTTTTCTTAATTCTATCGAGTGGGTTATCAAAATAAAGGACTTCCAAAATTATACAAATTGTATGCTTAAATATAATTTAAAATGAGAAATCCTACTAACAAAAAATATTTTTATTTATTTAGCATTTCAGGGAAGTCAGGTTTTTTTTATTTTTATAACTAATTCAGCTGGTTTATATAAATCTGCTCGAAATTATATCTCTATTGCTATTAGTTTGTGATTTGGCTTGCTAACTTAGTCCTCTTAAAAACACCTCGATAAATTCTACTTTACTGCCTTACATCGTTAGAAACCTATGATCAGTACTGTGTTTAAAGTAAACTTAGTGTATTAGAGTTCTTTCAGGCTATTGTCATAAGCTGCACTAGAGCTAAGAGGAGTTGTTAAGCGTCGCGATACTCGACTGGAGACACTTGCGAGAGGTGGACGCCAACCACTCGACAAGTGAACTTTCACAAGTAGGATACATTTCTACAGGCTCGTTAGACTCAAAATATACCTTCTATTGTATTCTTTTGGTTAAAAAAAGGCCTGAATAATTAAATAATTTAAGAATCTTACATTAACAGAGATAGATAAGTGTTTTATATATATATATATATATTCGGTTTAATATATATTGCGTAAAAAACAAACAGATGTTATTTCGAGTGCATAGTTTGCACAATAAATGCAGCCATATAACCTTTTAAGCTTCTTTCTGCCTCCTTTCGTTCCTCTAAGGCTGACCGTGTCATCTGCTACACTTCTCTTATCTACACAATTTAACTTTACACACTTGTATACATACCTAAGATATGTCATAAATAAAACAAGCAACAAGCCCGCCGCGTTCACTGCTGCAGTTGGTAGCTAGTGGTGTTCCATCGTCAGACGTAGCTGGGGGCAGCCGCGCTAACGATGCCTCTCCTGCACTCCGTAATGCCGCCCTCTGTCCTCCTATTAATTATTCCACTTGGGTTTTTATCTTACATACGTTTTCTCATAACTTGGGAAACTGTGTTTTGTTTTCATGTTTTTTTTTGTTTGTTATTTTTTGGAAGTTATGCTTGTGGTGTGGTCTCGATTGCTATGTAAACTTCTTATTAGGTCTAAAATAATATAGGAAATTCTAAAGTGTTTCTTACTACCTATTAGAATTATTTTATGATCTTTTTTTTTTAATTTTAATGATAGCCAGGTCTATAAAGGATTATACAATTCCGATGAGAGAAGATTTTTAAAAATACTGACTGGTAGAGAATGCCTAAGACATTAAGTCCACCTTTGTTCCAATTTTGAGCAAAAAGTTTAAATAAATAAATAAGTAAATAAATACCTACTTAAGACATTTTTGTTTCACGAAATTGTACAAAAATTAACGCCAGTTCTAGACAAAAGTTCTAGAAAAGATTTGGGTTTTTTAATGACGTATTCCACGAATACGTCATTTGACTTGAAACATATGATTGTAACATTGTTTTTATAGCATTTATTTTTTTGAATGTCATTGTTGCCTTATCTCATAAAATATCTCTATCTAATTCACTACTCCAATAAATTTTAGGTTTTGTGTACCAATACTTTACTAACCATCCATAAAGAAGGATTCCGATTTTATTCAGTTGCAAAATTTTCGCAACAACAGCTCTTGTTATCTCTCTCTAAGATAACAATCAGCTGACTCTATGATATAAAATGTTCTTATTCAATAAAATGTTTGATCCTCAGTCAAATGCGATAAAATAAAAATTTACAGTTGTTTACACGGTGTAAACTGACGACGACGACGGGGCTCTTATGGCAACTTTGTGTTGAATAACAATGTTATACGTTTTTGATAGAGAATATTGACTTATGATATGTTGCCTAGCGATATGTATTATGAAGCCTGTATAACTTGACGGTGTAGGCAGAGGTTCAAAATTTTTGAAGTGTTTCATATTCTGATTAACAAATGAAATTAAATAATTTATTCTGTAACTCTTTGTTAATTTCTTTATTTATTTTATTACTTGAAAATTTTAAAATATCTTATAGCGAACTTAACTAAATGTACACATAAAAGAAACAACTCAAACATTTTGTAACTAGGATAAAAACTCATTACATCACATGTAATGTAATTTTCATTTCCACATTTCCTAACTGGCTACCCTGAGAAAATGAAAAAATTTGAAACAAACTCAGGGGTCAGAGCCTCTTTTAAATAATCCTTATTCGATTGTAGGCTTTTCTTTTTCTTATATTTTCGGATAATAAACCTTGTGCTGTTAGTAATATTAGGAATTTGTTAATATTGTTAGGTATGGCGTAGTATAAAACCTATTTTTTTTCAATAAAATTAAGTCTGGTCGAGACTATGTCTTTAGTGCAGTTTAACCAAAGGGTCCAGTTCAAGTACGTTTTAACTAAAAGTTATTATAATGTCTATAGTAGTTTTGACTCCTGCTGTAAAGGTTAGAAGTATAATTTGCTATCAAATATGAACAGATAATTTAGAATTACATTCAACTTAGGAGTAACTATTTTTATTTATCATTCAAGTTTTATTTTAAACTCTGCTATATTCTAAAATAAAGGAATTGTTTTATTTAATGTTTAGTATGTTGAATAATATGTAGGTACTTAAGATAGCCCAGAGGTTCAATGAACGGATTTGTGTGCACATGGTTGCAAGCTCGAACCCATTACAGGCAAGTACCAATGTGACTTTTTATATTACTTTCTTAATTATTCTGAGAGACCATAGACAATCGGTAAATGTAATGAAAGTGAAAAAGAAATTGAAATCTGAAAACTGAAATCGCCAACCCGCAAGTGAGCAACGGTGGTGATCAAAGCTGGTGCCTTGTCTACAAGAGAAGAGGCCCGTGCCCAGCAGTGAGACATTTATAGACCAGTATCGATCGTTACTAATATTATAAATACGAATGTAACTCTGTCTGTGTGTTATGCAATTACACCTAAAATAATGAACAGATTTGGTACATGGATACTCTAGAGCCTTAGAAAGGACGTAGGCTACTTTTTAATGCGAATGTAACTCTGTCTCTCTGTACGTTACGCTTTCAAGGCTAAACCACTGAACCGATTTGAATGAAGTTTAGTATGGGATAAGCTTGGATCCTAAAAACTATATAGGATACTTTTTGCCGCGATAACCAACACTCACGCGGGCAGAGGCGCGGGCAAAAGATAGTGTTGAATATGTTTCACAATTTGTTGTACCTAGTAGCTAACTGAAAGAGCGGTTACAATTCACTTGAAAAGTGAGCGATCGTTTACTTCGAGTAAATCAAATTTTTGTGACTTCTTTTTTAAATGTTTTTTTTTTTTTTATAAAATTACCCTTTCCATACATGAAAATCGCTGTTCAATCTGAATAATAATTGTACCTATAGATTTTCATACATAATTTACTGAGGTTAACCCTTAGACAGATCCAAATAATAATTCTTGGAACGCCATTCAGGGCATAATAACGTATTACAATATTTGAAGTGGCCACCGCATTTCACACCGCTTTGTGAGCTACCCCACACTGGTACAGGGCTCTGCTCACCCAACAACAACCGGTCTGATGTCACGCTTATAGACCGTTTTACTTCGAGTAGCGTTTATAATGGCTAGGGTTGCCAGTAGCTGGACACTGGGGCTGATTTATATGGAAATGTGCACGGGACTTCAAGCTTAGTCTGCTTCATTTCAGATATAGCTCTACCACCACCAATAAAACAATTATTTTTTAAACTATATACAAATATTTTTTTAAGAGGTCTGAAGACAAACTCTTTGTAAATGTTGAACGTTGCAAACTTAAAAATGTTGGCGAAAATATACTAATTTTATATCGTAGCAGTTACAATTAATATAAGAACAAAGCATAGTTGTTTTGATACATAACTTCATCATATAACTATATTTTTTTATCACACTATCTCACTAAGAAGCCAGTGAATTTCCATTATTAAAAACATGTTATAAAAAAACGGATTGTATTCCAAGCATAAGAAAAAAAAAATGATGGATGTTACGTCGGTTTTCATCTAATTCCTTTTCAATTCTAAGTCACCGTGAGGCAGCCCTACGCTCAATGAGAGTGTGGCCCCTAAACGCGACAGAATGATAAGCGTGGCGAATGCGCGATGTTGATTGAAACGATCCCGCTTGTATTTCTATAGATCGTTGACGATGAATAGAAGGAATTATCATAACTTGTATGTACACACTTCAATAAATGTTTTGTTGTTCGAATAGTTTCTAAAGCGCAAATGTATCTAACCTCGCTTTTATTTTACCCTTTGATTCTTACTTCATGTACTCAAAGTTCACTGAGGTAAAATAATGTTTTGGTACCATAATAATAAATAATTGTAGTCATTGTTTTTTTAATGTGTGTCAGACTCAGCCAAAACTGTGTACTAGCTAACTCTTATTGTACGAAGCTCAATAATTTAAATAAATAAGTATTTACTAAAATTCATTATTGATCACTACTTACATTACGATATAGTTTTAAATAACAAATAAATTTCATAATCAGTTTAAATAGCTAATTTATAAAAATTTGTTTTGTGTACCCAATTATACATTGTTAGATTATAAACTTGCTTCAAAATCTAAATCGTAAAAATAAATGTTAAAAGGTAAAGCTTGTGAGTATTAACTTCATATTAAATTCTGTTAAGTTGGCTTTTTAGTGTTTGACTGACTTTAGTCTTATACAGACCGTAAAAACAAGCCAAGTATCTAATCTCGAAAAATATTGCAGCCTTCAAGAAATACTAAATCTAATTTAAGCCTCAATGAGTGAAATGAAAATGTATCTATTAATTGGACACAAGTTTATGTATGTAAAGGTAACTACTTTTATTAATAAAATATGTGACATCCTCGTATTCAATACATTATTGAATTGGTGAATAAAAATAGTTTAATTGGTGAATAGAAATATTTGGTGAATAAAATAAATAAAGCCCTGATGAAAATATTTCAACATTTTATAGTAACAGTATAAAGTTGTCGACGAGAACCAATAGATGGCGTTACCTGTCGATCGATAGCGTTCGACACAATGTTTAGAAACTAACTTTGTCTATGAATCCTAACTTGAAATCCAGAAAATAAATTTAAATAGTTGCAAGTAAGTTTTGAAAGTGGTACAAATCGTGTGAAACTGTTGCTCTAAATAAAATTTTAACTTTGTTTACGTGTTTAACTCTGAATCTCACCAATAGATGGCAGGAAGAGACAACAAAATCGATTTCGAAAGTTAATGTGTTTGTATGGGTAACTATTATACCGTTATACGTACAAATAATACGTCCATATTATTAATTATACCGTAATAAGGTAATCAGGATTATAGCACAAGCAATATTTTAATCTCAAAAACCTTTAAATAACAAATTTATTGATTTTTCTTTCAGGTATTTGTAAGCTGACTACTAGGCCAACATAGAAAAACTTTTATGAGAGGTATTTAGTTAAATAGTGGCCAGTAACGTATAATGTCTTGACCCCTATTACATGGGATTAAGTAGCATCATTAACGCAATGTGTTTACATAATATATTTCCTGCAAGTCCAACTCCTGCCTACACAAAACCTATTTAGACACCACGCAAAAGTGATTTCTAGCATCGTATACACTTGTAGAAATTAATGTCACTTCGCTGCAGGGGCATTTATCAATGATTTATACCAACTGGTAGATGCAGTGACCATTCAACAATACTCACACTGACCTTGGCAGCACCTACATGTTCAATTTAGTAAATCGTTTTACCTCTAATATCTGGTCCTCAGTACATGTAATCATCGCCTTAATTCTACCAGTATTGAAACCCACAAAAAGTTTTACAAAACTGAGCAACGAAACTATAAATAAGATAGTAAAAGATTAATTAAAGACAAAGATAAAGATCACTTTAACCCGTGATGCATTACTAATAGCTTCACCCCGGCTGAAGGCGCCGGGGGTTGAAAAGTTCAAGGGTCGGGATCGAACTCATAACCTTCAGATGAAGTTCACGTTAGTTTGAACTATCTCTCGATTTTGGTAGTAATCTATCATGCTGGCACTGATTTAGGAAGATAAGTGAGGTACCTATTGCGAATTTGATGATGTGGGGTAGGTTTATAACATGAATAGTTGTGTGTATAGTGCGTGAGATGTATTCTTGAAGTAGCGGGTTTGAATTTAACACAGGTTTTACGATGTTTAGGTTAGCGTTAGAGAGTGTTTGAGTACAGGTTACCAAGTAATATGTATCAAGAAACTATTTATTAGAAAAAAATATTTATTAGAAAGTATAAATACCTAAAACTAGCTTAATTAAAATTTGAACTCGGGACCGGTGACGTGCCATTTCAACCAACATACTATAGGGACGGTCATTAGCAACATAAATAACTTGTCTAGCCGACTAACATTAAAACTGGTCAGAAAATGATGAAGTACCAAACAAATTACAAGCACTAATTAGGTTCAAAATCATTAGCGCGTCATGCACACTAATAACTAACAGGGAACGAGCCATAAAAAATCTAATCTAATCTATAGTGCATCTGCTTGTCCCTGGTTCGATTCTCGGCGGCCAATTACATAGGCCTAGCCAGCTGCTTCAAAAGTGTAATTGTTTTTATTTATTTTATTTTTCATTTTATTTATTAGGGACAAACAACAGTTACATAAAAAGATATAACAATAAAAGTCCTTATACTAAGGTAGCAATTATGCAACCTACACCATTGTCCTCAAATTAATAATAGAAAATAGGAAGGTTTAAAACAAACGATATTCATTATTAAGTGAATAATTTCAAATCCGCAGCTGATTACAATCAGATTATTTCTCAAAAAAGAGTTTGATAGCTTTTGCTTTGAATTCACGAATGCCAATTATTTAATGTACGTATTTCAGTCTGTGTATTGCACCTATATTGATTTATGAAAGTCATATATATTCAAAAACGTGTGTTTAAAAGGTAATTTACTATAATGATTTTCTTTAATGTAATTGGTGTATCCGGGAATTTCAGGAATTAGAAATGACAGTTTTATTCTTAGACCTCTTCGTAATACATAATATTACCATTTCCATGAAATATGATCTGTTAACCACATTGGTCACACTAACCTCCGTAAATCAGACGAAACTTAACTAACTAAGGTGGCTCACGGACTGCTTGAAGCAGTTCGACTGCTTAGAGCGGTCGACAAAATAAAAAACAAGCGGGCGGGAGGCGACGGTGACGGCCGCACGAGAGCGGTCGACAGCTCACACAGCCCCTGTATTTTGATGACTAACTGCTTGAGTAGGCCGTGTACGGGCTTTCTAAGGACATGTAAATTTTACCGGCGACTTAAAATTTATAAACCCAAAGTAAGTAGCTAAAGCAATTGTGTTATGGAATTCAGACAACACCCAGATCCGAGACAATGAAGAAAAGTGGTTTTCTACATTGACCCGACCGGGGATCAAACCCGGGACCTCAGAGCTGGCGACACCTTGAAAACCGGTGTAAAGGCCACTCGACCACGGAGTCACGTCAAATTATTCTTAATTAATCGATAGAGTATTTGGTTGTAAAACCGATAGTCCATAAAAATCGTCCATACTTTTTGCATTTCCTAAGCAATCTTCATTTTAAACCTAACAAAATATTTTTAACATTTTCTATGGTAAACACAGGCGCTAAATTGCTCGTTAATTGTTGTAGATGATTGACAGTCCGTGTTCCACGTCGCGTGACAGATGGCGTTGCCTGCACTACTTTGCCGATTAAAAAATTAATAGCCATTCACTAGGTATTACCTGTGAACGCCATATTACGCTTTTTTTTCTTTTAAATTGTCGGTGGACTTTTTGTATTTAGAATTGTCATTAATGTCAGTGTGTAGATCTTATTTTGAATGAAGGAATTGTACTTTTTAACTGTTTATAGTTAATTTGTCAGTTTTAACTGTCATTTGTTTAAAGAAGAAGGATGGTTTGTGAATTTTACTATCATTTATTTACTCGCTAATTATTTCTTCACTCTTGTAAGACAAATTACGGAGGCTCACCATTTATTTCACTTTAATCATGAATGTTTCTAACCGATGACATTATTAACAACCAAAAATGCCAAGACTTGCCAAAAGAACACAGCTGATCTCTTTGCTTTGGCTTTTAGTAGCGTGACCATGTGCAATGAACAAGCTAAAATTTTAATGCAGTACTTTCACCAAGACTCCCAAAATGTTGATCATTGACAAGATTGATAAACACAATTTTAATAGCCCGTACAAAAGTCGTAAACGGTGTCTGTGTATCACCATAACGGCAACGTGAAGCGTAGGTAGTATTTTAAACCGGAAACATCTGTAACTTTATAAAATATTGGAGATCACTGTCGGAAGCAGCAGTTATTATTAATGATTCCCTTTTTATGGCTCTAAATTCTATAATTTCATGGTTTTGAATGTGGGGTCGGTGATGTTAATGGGTTTTTCGGTTAGGGAGGTCTAGGAACGTTAAGTAGTCATCTTGGTTTTGATTGGATCTTGGATCTAGGTATAAATTGTACTTTGAAATTTTGTAGTAAAACATTCACCTACACAACTTTGCTGGAATGTTTCTTAAAACTCGGGAAATTCTTTAGGTATAAATATTATAATTTCTCAAGAAATTATAAGCTACTATTAAGGATTTTATGCAATTGCTAACCCGATAAACCTACTTGCATTGTATAACAAGTTTCACATAACAAGTATTTATTTGGCGATCTAAAACTAGGTCATTTAACCGACTTAACACTAAAATATGCGGTATTAAGTTGCTCGGCACAAGCCGGTCTCACAGCTGATACGCGCGATCACCTGCCCCAGGTGCGCATGCGTCAATTGACAAGTGCAATTTGTATGTGTGTGAGTAGAAATGAGGAGAGGCGGCCCTATTGGCAACGTCGGCCATTTCTTTTAGCCGTAATGTTTATTGGGCTATGAAATAATATGTGCGGTGTTTAAGATGCAATCTAGTTTGTTTATTAAGGTTTGGACTCGGAAAATTATGTTATCTATCAAACTTTTAATATTCCGCAGTTATTTAAATGAACCAGAGTAACCTAAGTTTTAAAAGTTGTAATGAGTGCAATAAAATTAATTAATTAATTCAAGGTGTGTTATTAATTTTGCACGTTAAATTTGCGAATTAGTGTTTACTCAACCATCATAATACGTTCGTATGTACCTATGTCATAATATTGAAATTCTAA
This sequence comes from Diachrysia chrysitis, assembly GCA_932294365.1. Lineage (NCBI taxonomy): Eukaryota > Metazoa > Arthropoda > Insecta > Lepidoptera > Noctuidae > Diachrysia > Diachrysia chrysitis. The sequence continues at coordinate 510,393 of OW028657.1, forward strand.
TTCCTATAGTGTATGCAAGAATAAAATCCTATCATGTAAGTAGTAAATTTTATGTTTTAATTGGGTACAAGACTAACGGATGACTGTTATCGACAAAACTAAAATGTTATAATGTTAGTATTTTTATAAAAAATACTGACATTATATTCCTACAAAATAATATCACTCAACAGTAAATCATGTTGAAGACATGGTAAATTGAGTTGCCTTAAACATAATAAAATATATGTCCATTCTGCCTTATCCACCCTTACCTACGATGCGTAAGCGCCTGCGCACGCAGCCGACCAATGGCGGACATTCACGAATGTTTAAATTCGGAATTTTCTGAATGAGCGAGATGCTAGCTTCGTAGTAATGTAACGGTTGTTGCATCTGGCTATAACAGCTGATTTTGATGTGTGACATTGTTCCTTCATAGATGAATGACTCCGTTCAAAAACATGGCGGGGTGCTCCAACAGTACTAGAAAGACAAGAGTTGCGAATAAATGGATCATAGAGAAATTTAATTATTTGTGTAGAAAGTTAAAAAAAATATTACGTTAACGTCAGTTACATGGATAGTATTTATTCATAATAATAAAATTGTACACCTTGGGCATCTGTTCGCTTAGTGTTAGGTTTGTTTCCTAGTTAAGGGAATATCAGCTGCCTCTAATCTAACGTAAAACGCTGATGGCTACAGATATTAAATTGTTACCTATCAAATGGCCGGCTCTGGAAAAGTAATGCTATCCTTTTCCCTCATAGGGATTGTAATAGGACAAATAGATAGAGATAAGACAACCGTGGTATAAAACCTTATTTATTATTTTGCGTAATGTTAGGTCTAAGGAGTTACTTTTTTATTAGAGCTTTTCTTATGGTATAAATGATAGGTACCTACCGACTTCACATACTCGTAGACGAGAATGCATAACAAATAAACATATAAATATATTTTTTCTGTTGAAAGACATTCCAATAAGCTCAGTCGTTGTTGGCTGTCTTATAGAATATCTTCTTAACAAAGAAAATTACGCAAAAAAAAAAATAAGAATAAATAAGTATTTATTTTTTTTACAAAATTAAGTAGTCTATATTTTTAGCATGACAGATCCATGACAATTATGGCAATATCATATTGTTATCGACAGTTGTAAGGGTGAATGAGGGTCGTTTGACAGTCATTCGAACGAACTGATAAGATAGTTAACTATGCTTCGAGAATACTAAAATGAACAATTACAACTCTAGATAGTTCGATAACGATAATGAAAACAAGGTGTGTCCGTTTTATTGCGAGAAGTTAATAAAACAAACATTCATTCTTTCATCGTGGATTAGAAACAAGTAATAAAATAATAATTAATTAATTCTACATTCAACTATATAATGCTAACTTTTAATTATTTCAACTAGTAGTGAAGGTATATAAGACATAAAAGTGGTTGAACAGAAATGAACATAATTTGTTAACGTAGATTTTTTAATAGATTATTGCTTAATTAACAGATTTATTGTTTGTGTATTGTAAAAATAATATTTTAAATCCCATACTTAAGTTAAATATCCCTTAACCGAGTACAAAATGGAGGTCTCTTTATGCAAGTTTTGACATGCTCAAGTTGGGTATAATTTAAACTAAAGTTTTCTTAAAACTAAAAATATACCATATTGTTACAAATTACACTTTTTAACCTATAAAATCAGATCTTTTCACTAAGAATGTAAGTCAATTAAGTCTATCAAGATTTTAATTGATTACATTTACTTGATCCAAACACCGAGCATTCGTTGTTTTTAAAATTGTTGAACTGAACAACGAACAGAGTCAAGCACAGAGCCAAACATCGCTACGAACATTTTCACGACCATTATAGCGAAAGCTGTACTATATGCTCGTTAAAAAATGTATTCTTCACAAAAATGTGAAGAAATAATGACAAAATTGCTCGGCAAAAAATCTAAAAACAAATTTACTGCCGATGTCGTTTCGCTAGAATGCCCGCTAAAACGCTCCCATTTATTTTGAGAATAATGTCACATTTACTAGAATGCTCATTAATCGTGAATCCTCAAGCCTATTAGCACCTTAAGTACATTACAATAAATAATATATTACTTTGCGACTGTTCAATTATAATTAAAATATCAAGTATTAATATTATATTATTTCTAATCTATCTTCCCTTTACATTACCTATTCACGTTGGGTTCTGCTAAAGACGTTTTTCATTAGAGTTTTATAAAACCGCTAAGTCTTGTATCTGTTACAATGTTATCTGAAACTATGATATAATAAACTTAACGACTCTATACAAAGTGGGTAGGCAGGCCGCAGGCGTTAGTTACTAACATTAACTTTACTTTTTGTACTCTCTATAGTAGCAGTGTATTTTATTAGATATTTTTTATAAGAAACTATATTATATTAACGCAGTATTAAAACATCCTGTACTTACCTAAGCAATAATTAAACATAATAGTTAAGTTGATGCAAAGTAGATTATAATGAAAACATTTATCGCGATAAATATTTTGGACTCCATACACCGAATTATAAATATTCTTCTTTTTTGTAAAGACAGAGTGCACAATAAAAATATAAAAACACATTTATTAATGCCAAGCTCAAGACAAATAAGAGATGAGTTTTTGGCAGTGGATTGCTTAAAATCTTAAGATGATGAAGAATTCTTACGTTCTAAGTCATTTAAATTAAATTTCAAGAAATTTAAAAACCTTGCGTGTAATGTAGAATTGTAGTTCAAAACCCTGACTAACTTCTGAAATATCTTTATTAAAAACCGAAAAAAAGGGTAAAATTGAACACAGCAGCATGGTCAAGTAGTTGAACAAAAATACCATTATAATGATAGCAAAAACAGCTTGGGGTTCAACGGTTAAACATAGCACTTTCACCATTACAATAACACGCGTTGAATTGTAATATCGATTTAATGAAAGGCCATGGAAATAATGAGTCGGGGTTAAAATACAAAATAATTTGCAGTTACTGCCCTTGAGACGTTTATACTACAAAATAATGCTTTTAAAAGCTTTTTTTATTGAAATTAACATTGAAACTCAATAATATAGTGACATTTATTTATAGTAATCTTATCTGATGTGGACTAAAGAATGTATTTATAAAGACAGTGTAGTACCTATATTATAGGATATGTCAGTTAATTATTTTACCACACAGCTGGGTAAACCATAGAGTATGTATAGACAAGAATATTTATTTATTTTATTTATTTATTTAAAACACTTACAGCTACCTTTACAGAAATTCAATTCCAATACGATAGTGTAGACTAATTATAAATACAATTTTTATGAAATTACAAACTATTTTATCTAATATATGTCCTTAACTACTATTTTATAACATTTAACACTAGGTTATTAAGTTTAAGTATACCAGTACCTACATTTATTTTTATCTAATTATTTACAATATTTATCCTCATAACATAATATATTTAACGTTACTCTAATGAACTCGCTCCGTGAACAAATAAAAATGACAATTTTATCGGCAACCAGATTTAGCGTGAGCGGGCATCGCTTGTAGCCAGTTGTGTACTTCGCTCGTTTACTGATTTAAGTGATTTTCCTTGCGACGACAAACGTTTATGCGAAAATAAAAGAATATCGATGGTTCCGATATTATTAGGGTAATATTAGGTTTTGAGACAGTTTAAATAAACCGGTGCGCACTATTTGACACAAAATTTACGATTTTACTTTTTCATACAGGTGCTGTCAGTTCATACTCTGTTAAGCGTTCTCTATAGTTTACTTATTTTTACTCTAAGGAGTAAACGAAAATGTTTTATTTACTGCAGATATTAGTAATATGATCAATATTCTTATCGCACATATTATCAGGAGCTAATCTCCTGCACATCCGACGTTGATGAGGGAACTGATCACGTTCTGACAATGATTTCCTGCGCTTTTTATGACATTAAGCTCACTTGCAATTGTAAGATAAAGGTTTTGTTATTTTTATAGATTGATTAGTTCGCTAATGAGGCGATTGGTTTTATTGTACAAGCTGCGCTGCGGTATAGAATTTTATTCGTTTGATTGGTTGAAAGTAAAGATTGGTCTGTAGAACAATATAAGTGAGTACAACCTACAAGTAATATTAAGTATAGAACAATTTGGTAATTTTTAAACTGAACATAATAAATAATATCATACTATGCTTACAAACAGACGATAGACAAAATACTACAAAAAAGTATGCATCTCGTAAAAGCGTCTAAAAATAAATTGTGTTGAATAGGAATTAGTTACTGTTATCATAATTCCTATCTAAATCCAAAGCTTGCTAAGTATTTGCGAAACAGTTCTAGCCCCCATTCCTACCAGCATAAAATGAACCGCGGCCATTAACTAGGCCCAGTTTACCGGACAGATGTGCCCGCTGACCGTACAGCCTCGCTAATAAGCCGGCGACACTTACAGAAACGAGAGGTTAACTTAACGCTACTTCGAGTTAATTACATAATTCTAGGTGTGAACTTTTGTAGGCTTTTGTTAGTTTAGGCTAGTTACAGAAGATACGGCTATTGCTCGAGTTAAGAATTCATTACTTATGTCTTTGAACGAACTTTGTTGGGGTCGGTTTGCAGTCTCTAGAGATTCAGCTAAATAGGTACCAATATTTTTGTAGACTGACTTTTGAGTGAAATCGCACATAGAACCTAACGATTGTCCAAGATCAAAAAATGCGAGCCTGGACCAATGGACAGATGTAGAGAGGAGAAGAGGTAATGAGGTTATTATGCAGTTATTTTTTTGTAAATATTGTCGGATATTGTAATTGTTGGATATTATGAAGAATGTTTATGATCTCAAATCCATACTAATATTATAATTGCGAAAGTTTCTTTGTCTGTCTTTCTGGTACGCTTTCAACTGATAAACCGAATCGAATAAAACTTTGTAAGGAATAAGCTTTCATCATGTCAACTGACACCCACGCGGGCTTAGCCGCGTGCAACATCTAGTGTACAAATATAATAAGCCCAAATAATATAGGTGAACTAGTTTAAATACACAATTTTCAACTAATTCTTAAGTAGGGATAGGCTTCTATTCAATGGCTTTTTTAGAAACATCATCTATTTGACTCTAGGCTTTCTGATAACATCCTACAACTTGGTCATAGTATCAAGACATAGCAATCTTAATAGATTTCTTAAACCGAAACAAGAATATACGAATGTATAAATAACCTAAATATCAACAAAAAATGAAATCAAATTACACAAAACATCAGGTTACATAATAAGAGAGTCGCTCGCGTGTAGCCGACCTAATATTTAACTAATTACAGGCTTACAATCGTAATGCTATCACTAACCGTTGATGACTTTAACTAAGTTATTATAAACCAAATTAGTACACAGTGTTATTGTTCACAGTTGTTATTTTAAGTATATCTTGTTAATGAAGCTTTACTGGCGAAGATGTTGTATGGTGTGATAATTATGTAGCGTGATTGTACATAGCTTCACGCTATCTCTACTGAGGTGGGCAGATAAGCTGCGTGTTACATTTATGTTGTTTATTACCTGCGTTCGGATACCGTTATTTACATTTTGGGTTGATAGTTTCATCATGATATAATTATATTTAATGTAGGAAAATGCTATTCTAAGTGGCAATTAAACTCGGAATAGACTCTCATTTCATCCTTCAGAATATTAAAAAAAAAAATAATAAACCATCTTATTAAAATAACCTTAGTTTTCTTGCTATAGCCAAAAATACTTTTGACTATACATAACTTTTTCTTTTTTGGAACAGATTTACGCAGTTAGCCTGAGCGCAGGCTTTGACTGCTTCACCGGACTTTCTAAACATACCTTAGATTAACGATTTTCAATTTACATTAGAATGTCCTTAAATCATAGATGATAGCAATAAAAATAAACAATTAGTCTGATACCAATCACTGGTGATGACAAACTCAAAACCAAACTTAACGAACAATTAACATAATTATACGATTAAATCATTAAGCCATTAAGTAATAAATACTTTTACATTACAATACTGAGGTCATAGATTCGGGAGGTCAGTGACCCTGCGCGCACGCCGGCTTGTCGACGCGTGTCAAAAGATCTACATAAATATAAGCACCAGCTTTATTTGCCATTCTTGAAAAACTTAAAATTCTAAATTGAACTTTATGTTTAAGCACAAAAGAGTTAAAATTTTGTGAGTGTGATTAAAAGAAATGAAAATAGGGTTGGCATTTTTTCAAAATGAGATGCCCACATCCGATTGTTTTTATTCAAAATGCTGGAAACATTTAATTGTGTATACGTAATGTTAGGAAATAGTTGAAATGCAGATTACACTGTTTTGTTCGTGTAGCGTTTGGTTGCTACGTGGTTGGTGGTTCCGTGTCAGCAACCACGTTTGGGTTGATAACGAGATCTGATTTGATGTTAATAATGTTTTTTCGAGCGTTTCATTCGAGTTTTGTTGGTTTTAAAGTGGTTTCTCAACCGTAATAGCTCTAAAACGATATTGTCCGACGATTTGTTAATACATTTTTTTTTACTCGAGCAATATTTCCATATCATTTGAATAGGCAAGTAAAATCAAAAGTGATAGCCTTGTTATCAGGGATGTGCTTAAATAAAAGTAATGTAAGATATTTTTTGCATTAGATTATCGCGTCAACTAATGCACCGTTAAAAATTACTTATGACCTTTACCAATTCACACAACATTAACACTCAATAACCCTAAATATACAATTTAGCATCACCTAACAAGGGACAACATTGCAAAAGACTTATTCTTATTCCCCTCTCTAAAGCCATCCAAATATGTATGAACCACAATACAAAAGAACAAAAGCGTTACGTCATACATAATATATCACGCGTGGATTATAAAAAGAAATATATTACTCTTTCAATTTAAAAAGTCCTATTCATAGCTGACGGCTAAAGATCGATGCATCACTATAAAATATGTGGCCTAATAACTTATGAGTGGCCAACTCTATACTACGTTGCTCTAAATTTTAAAACCGAAAGATTTAAAACCAAAATCGTATTTTAGAGCTGCATTATAAATTTTGTAATTCGAATGCTTTAATTCTTACAAAGTTTCAAGTCCAGTTATAATAGACTTTATAACATGCAAGTTATGGATTGTTTTTGTTTGTATTGATATTATAAGTTTGTTCAAAACTAGAGGTGACGAGGTAGGAAAATATTCGGCTTCAGAACATAGATGTCGAGTGATAGTGCGTGACATATTAAGCAGGGCTGGCAGGTAGGTCGTAGTTTTTGTGGTTATGTCAAAAGAAATTTGATACAAATTGTGAAAGTTATTTACAAAAAGTTATGTAAAGCTGTGTTACTTATTAAGAAAAATTGGGACTCTTCCGTTCTATTTTTGTCACGCATTTCGAACTTTCTTCATTATGATAATTTAAGTATTTTTAAGGTTTATCGTCCTAAATAAATCTTGACAGCTCAAAAGAAATAGTGAAATTCTCAGAGCTATGGTCAATTTGTTATTGAGGCATTTCTAAGAACTTGATCTATACATGTTTAAATAAGAGCCGCGTGTAGGAGCTGCATCCAGTAAATACTAGTTTTTGCCCGCGGCTCTGCCCTAATGGGTACCAGCCTATATCCGTTCTTGGGCATCAAGTTTACCACTAACTTGTATAAAAATCAGTAAAAATAAATCGTTAAAAGTTATAGCCGTGAAAGTGTAACAGACAGACAGACTCAGTTACTTTCGCATTTATAATATTAAGTGTGTGTTAATGTGTATCTGCACAGAAATTTTATGACTTTAATGACAAGTGAAAGATAGAGAAAAAAAGATAATAATTTATTTTTGATCCTACAAACAAAACAATAAAAATAAAAATACAATAATATGTATGGATCAAAAATAGGTCCCCCACTAAGATACTATGCAAATTTTAAAACTATCTTAGCTATATAAATAAATACCACGCATAATAGCCCACCACCAATAATTCATCCATTATAGTAAATAATATTTACTGTAAATTATAGAAATATTATTCATTGGCAGCCCTACGCGATACATGGTGTTTATTTCGCTGCGCTGACGCATCCCGGTGACTCACGACCAGTTTAGGTAAACCGAGTTTACTCGTATCGTACGCTCTACTACGCGGTACGCAGGACTGTGACTCAATTGTTATTATTTATCATGGCTAATAAATTAAATGTTGTAATTGATTTATGAAAAATACTTATAGATCTTCTATAATTTATTCAGCAGAGGATCGAAAAGTTTAAATTAAATGATTAATTGTTTTATCTGTGTAAAAAATAGGTTTATAAACCCAAAAGGTGTAGGCATCAATGATAAGCTAATTCACCGGAAAATTAATACAATTAAATATTTTTTTATAATATAGTTATTTTACATGCATTTAAAGGTTGACTTGACCTTAGAATAGAAATAAGACTGGAGTTTTTTTATCCACCCCTAACAAATTGAAAAAAATACTTCTCTGTATAATACTCTTCAAAATATATTAGATGTATTGAGGTTTATTTTGTAGTAAACTATCTTCATTATCCATCTTAAGGAATTCCTCCACATTTGTATCCAGTTTCCAGTAGTACCAGCTTGCAAGCCGTCGGTTGTGTAATAGTGACAGATACCGTTCCCGCCTACCAACACGTGGACGAGAGAAGTGTACGATCCATTTCATACAGTTATAACATATTATACATCATAGTCACTTTGTATGAAATGATTCTCGGAAGCTACATTTAATTAGACATTAAAAGAGCTGACCATGTTAAAATACTGGTAGGACTGAATTAAGTAATAATCATTTAGGCGATTGGTATTCGAACCTCCGAGGTTAAGTACTGAAGTAAGTTATGATAATACGAAACAACTGACTAGATTAAAAAACCTGATTAATATTGTTCTTTAAAGAGCAGATTTTTTCAAAGCCCAGAAGAGAATTATTCGTGAAATAAAATTGACGTCAGACAGATTTTGTATGGAGAACTGTCAAAAATTCAAAATTATTCTTTGGTTAAATTATCTGGTATTTGTAAAATCAGCCCTCAGTAGCATACTGACATCTGGTGAAACTGTCCTTTTTTTAACCATGCAAGTTAACCTGATTATATAGACGTTCGATTTAGAAATTTTCTTTAATATTCTAATGTAATCATGTGTAAATCCAATTAAATATTAAATTAACAGAATAAGCACTTGTTTAAGAGGTAATAAATCATTACTTTTAAATGACGCAGGTATATTTTTACAGCCATTTCAAACATAAACCTTTATATGAATAATAAGGTAAAGCTGGTTACTTTAATAGCTATTCCTTGTAACAAAAGTGTTTATGATAATGTATTTACGCCAATGATCGATGTTTTATGATAATAAGTCAGTTAGAAGGCCGCCATAACATATCGCTTTCTCTAGCCGACATTAAAATACTATGGAATGATAGTGTCGTAGATGCACCTGGATTTAAAAAGATATTAATGTTTTTGCAGTAAAGTGAGATTATACAAGGTGCTTTTGAAATCCAAACCGGACTGGACATTGATAGGCTATGGTTTGCATTAACTCGCCTAAGGGTAACTGAAACACACATTTGTATTTGCAAAAACTAAAATGGAAATTTAAAACAAATATTTTTCGCACGTAAAAAACATTCGTATTTCTCTATACGTTGTACATTAAGCTATTTACATATTAACGTACAACAACACTTAATTTGAACAAGTTTTTATTACACATGTATTTTTAACCACCAGCTTTTAAATGAGCGAGGTTCAAAATACTAGGTTTAATGGTTACAAATCAAACAATCTCAAACGCGATGAGATTACGTCGTTTCGTTACAGAGTTCCTAGGGCCACATCTGCAAAAAAATATTAGCACATTAAAACCACATTAAATAAAACCTGCGCAGCTTTCTTAATTTCCCACTGATCTCTAAAAGCCGCATCTAACTCGGCACCTGCCGTGGTTGAGATAGCGTAAACCTTAGCAATTTTAATATCTACCTAGACATGACGCCTGTCCTTACAGGGTACCTCCACGATTATGTATCACATAATATAATGTATTTACCTTAAACGTCCGATCTCAATCTTAAATAGTTAAAGGTGTTTTATTTAGGGCTTAGGTAAAAGAACGATTATTTTGTTGCAGTGTCTGTTAATTTAAATTATAAGTGCAGTTTATTTCTTGGTTAAGTTCGTTTTTAAAGATTATGGATGATCTTAGGTGACAATGCTTTATAAACTAAATTATGCACATACAATATAATAGACATCGGCATCGGAGGTGTACCTATCTATCTTCTATACTTATAATAAATCTGTAGAGAGGTGAATTCTGTACATCAAATATATTTTCAAAATAACTATCAGGGGGTGATTAGTGATCGATACTGATGCCAAAAATGCAATCAGTAAAATTTTTGTCTGTCTGTCTGTCTGTCTGTCTGTCTGTCTGTCTGTCTGTCTGTATGTTCCTTATAGAAACGAAAACTACTGGACGGATTTTAACGAAACTTGGTACATTTATTCTTCATACTCCTGGGCAGGTTATAGTATACTTTTCATCACGCTACAATCAATAGGAGCAGAGCAGTGAAGGGAAATGTTGGGAAAACGGTATTTTTTAAGCTTCCGTCGCGTATGCAGCCTTAATGGTTAAAGCTACATAAATCATGTATGACGGAAATGTTCTACATCAAATTATCTAAAAAATATCCCACAACAGCATATGTCTATCTTTTATGGTTGACTCACAATAACACGTGTAACTCCCGATAGCTTAGCAGTTCGGAGATTTCTGATTATATTTGTTTACTCTTACGTTTATAATACTCTCACTCATCCTACTCAATAAAAAAAGAATCATAGAAATCGGTATAGAAACACCAAACTTATACATGAAATACGATAATAAGCCATCGCGCCGTCGCGCGTGAATACTGAATCATGCTATAAGGATTATTTTTGTGTAACGTAAATATTATATTTCCCTACTAAAATACGAAAGTTAATCTGTCTGTTACATCAAAACCACTGAACAGTGAGGAAGGACATATGCTACTTTTTTACGAAAAACGACGGAAACGCGGACGAAGTCGCTGGCAAAAGCTAGTATTAAATAATTCGTTAAAATTAATTCAGTAGTTTGGTTTTTAAATTAAAATAATTGGGAAATTTTACCAGAAAGATCAAAACTAAATTGCGTATTTTTTATTTCCTGCAATTGTTTGTTTAAATTAAAGTTGGTTTTTTTACATTGTGGAGTCATAATTAGAGAGATTTATATTTTAAAATTTTTAACGATATCCTGTAGGTACTATTATCAGTACGATAATGGTACAGGAGATTTAATAAATATTTTTTTAATAATATCTGTCCGTGTCGCCGTTCTACCCTAGTCCATATACAATCATGACAGTATCATCAAAGCATGGCAACAGTCTTGCGGACTGACGTACAGATGTGTTACTACCTCATACAATACATTCATGTGTTAGTGTTATAGGACAGCAACAGACTTAAGTCCAACGTTCATATTTAAGTCTACATCAATAGTTATGTGAATGACAACGTTATTGCTATTATTCTTGTTGCAAAATGTTATTAAATTGTATGTTTCATTTTACATCGATCAGTGTCCGTACTTTAAATGGATAGTGCACGAGGCCAAATATTGGACCTTAGTAATTTTAATTATTTTAATAAATGTTAATCTAAAATCCGATAAAGAAAAAAGTAACAATATAAAAATATCTAATAAAAAACATAGAAAAGACATTTATTGTTACACAAAAGAGCGCGCACAATGACTTATTAACTAACTTAATAAGTAAACTAAACGTAAGACAAAAAAAAAAAAAATTACTATCCAACAATAAAAATCAACAAAATTAGCAATAAAAAAATTACCTACCTAATGTTACTTGAAAAAAATCATATTTATTAACTTTATTGCAAATTATGATTGTTTCAAATAAAAGGTCGAAAGAATTAAGTCTACAGAATTATGAAAACCCATCTAAGGCATCTGCAATTTTTATCTAATTAGCTAATTACCATACGCGTACCATACCATGTTGTCACCACCTCAAAATTTTCCAGCTACATAATTATTTGAACAACAGATGCAGGCTATTTTTAGTGCGTCTATTACAGTTTGTACCTAATTTATGTCGCCTCATGAGTGTTTGCTAATTTTCTAGTATTAGATACTTCAAGGAACATTAACAAGCACTAGTTTATTGGAAATATCGAAAATATCGAAAGCCTTATGGCTAGGGTGACGGCCTTGTGATCGAGAGGTCGCAGGTTCGATCCCCACCCATTGCACTATTGACGTGAACCCACTCCAGATACAAGCATATTTAGCTTAGTTGGAGGGGTTAACAAGATTGCTAGTAATGCGAATTCCACCCACATTGCTAGTAATCTTTAAAAAAAAAATGCTCATGTTTATGATTTCTATACTGTTACCTACAGCTGGTCACAGTTGACATATTCTGGTTCAAAATGCTGCGTCTAATTTATTAACTTGCAAGGTGTTAGAAATTGTGTGTAATTTTAAATCTACCATTTTAATATTATTAAAGGCTTATTAAAATTACGTAACCTAGGTAACCTTGACAAAGTCTCGTACATCAGTCATGTTTATGAGTGGAACTATTGACGATATTTTTTCAAAACCGCACAGAATCAATATACAGGACCTTTAACATAATTATTTTCAAAGATTAGTCACACAATTTCAATCACTTTTTTCGTAAAAAATGCCTACTTCTTAATCATTAAATTTAAATACAAATAATTTTAACTAGACAAAATAACCAACTGTCAACGACGGTTCTCAGATTTGATGAACTGTTATTTTATTTTATTGGCCTACATTTAAAGATTCTACTAATTTAAATCATACAATATTAAGTGCGAATATGAAATCTCTCCAAAAGTCATTTGTACCTATAGTGAAGTAAACTTCCAAAAATTTCTCCATTCATCCAATCTCTACAAACAGAAGCTATCGATAAAAACATTAGCTCATACCGACACTTAAATAAAGAAAACCATTCACACTTCACACATTACACACATTATCCAAAAATCGAAGGAATCTGCCCAACCACTATAAATAACACGGTGGTATTACGTATCTTGCAAAAAAGAAAGAGCAAAAATTTTACTATTTTGCTGTTTAATTAAAAAATCGTGTTACGTATCGCGATAACGTAACTAATACAAATTAGTCATTTGTTAGCAATAATGGTACAAATTTAGCTCTTAATTTCTGACGCTCTGCTTTTACGTAACTAATATGGCCGCCAATCGTGCGCGTACCAAAACGGGCAGGCTTACTCGCTTACTAAACCAAGATTATGAATAGATGCCAACTTACAAGTGTAGATATATCCTGATATAGGGCCTGGGGCCTGAGGGCTCATCGATCACAAATTGAAGGGATCGCGCCTCCGTACGCTTTCACAGTCGGATTTGTAACGTGACTTTAGTTTTGCGTGTTCGGACTGTGATACTGATGTTGGAAAGATATTATGAAATTATAGGCGAGTCGAAATTACAGTTTCAACGTGATAGTCACAGTAAGTTTTTTTAACTACATAAAAAGGAAGAGAAGGAAAATTGTAAATAAGCCGTATTAATTATCTGTATGTAACTTAGAAAATTCATCCAGATTGTAAGAACAGGTTTATAATAAATTAGCAAATCCGCCTTGGCTTCGCACAGGTAGACAAAACATTAATGAATTGCACACACAAACCTTCTTCTTTAATCACTCTATCCATTGCTGAAAACTGCATTAAAATTTGTTGCGTAGTTTAAAAGAGTAAAGACAGCGGGAACGACGTTTTATTCTATGCAAAGATAAGAAACAAAGGGCGCAATTGCAAAGTGCTTAGATTTCTGCACTAAGGGTTGCTAAATAAGTTTTTACTATAGTCAATACAGTCTTAACTTCAACTTGAATGGCTCTGAGAATAAAACACTTATTTTTTTCATGACGCAGATTTATTTTGGTGTATATAAATTACGATCCTACAAACATCACAACTAACTAAAATAACATAGTTTCCCCACCCAGCCTCCTAATCTGAGCGTAGCAACAGGATGCCCAGTACACAACCCTCAATAATGATCCCGACATTTCTATTCAGGGTGGCGATATTAATAAGTCGGTCCTTCCTACCCCTCGCGCAATACTTAACATGAAATACTTGATCCCCCGATATACGCACATTATTTTATTTTAAATCGCTTTCCGAAGGTCTATTAAGACGAAATTGAAAAAGATCTTAGGAAGCCCTCGTGATTATATTTTCTTTGAGAAGGAAAGGTTTAAGTAAGCCTTAAGCGATGTATCTATATTCGTAGCGTTTTGCGGGAAAAAGAGACATAAATTTTCATGTTTAGGAAAAAAAGTTGCCTTATTCTAAGAGTATTATTAAAAATACATTTACTTGGCAAACTATTGAACATTCCGGTTCGTATTTTTAACATAAGACAACGAAGAAAGGTTTTTAGATCTTTTTAGCTAAAATTTAACAAAAAAAACAGTTACTTCATTCAATCAAATTCATTTGTTGAAAAAATAACTCTGAACTCCTTTGATTAAGAATAAATAAAGGACATTCAAATGTTTTTATTAATAGTAGTTACTCACAAGGTTATATTCTAATTTTAAATGAATATGACAGAAGACATAATTACAAATGGCGTCTAATCTCAGTACCATTTAACCTTGGTGTTTGGTGTTCTGTTACAAATGACATATGGCACAAAGCGTCCTTGATTAATTTGTTTTACTAGCCAAATGGAGACTTAATTGAAAAACGAAATAAACTTTGTCAGTCAATGAACTCGGTGAGAAAAAATTTAAGAATATTCGGCTTTATTATTTTCTGACTGGCTGTATTTGCACAGATTGTGGTTTTATTGAAACCAAAAACTATTGATATTTTTGTTAAAGCCACAAATTTGTGGATAAGATGAAACATTTCAATCATAACCTCTGTAACCTTAGAAAAACCTTTATCATACCGTGTTACTCCAGTTGCACGTTATAAACTTGTAATTTTTAAGACATAATGAGATCATTAATTTGCAAATAAATAAAAAAACTTTTTTATATAATATATTATGCATTACTGCTTTTATTTAACCAGCAAAAATGCCATTTATAATTATAATCTGATGTAATTTCACTATAAGTAGGCACAACTAAATTGTAAGGCAGGTGCGACCTATCTGATATACCTAGCTCTACAATAAATAACTCAATGGCCGTCTGTCCGTGCGGGTCGATAGCGAAAACCTTTCAATATTTATTTATAGGCGATCGATTAGATTTAGAAACGAGCTGTATCGACTACCACTATTGATCTTTGAACCCGTTTAATGACTTAAATGATAATCATTGCTTAAGGCATACTTTAAATGTTTATTTAACTTTAAAATTTGTTTGATGTGTGTGTCTTTCTTACGTAAATTAGTTTATTACATTTAAGGATATATTAACTTAAAAAGTTTTTTCTATTCGTCAATACCACAGCGACCAAGATTGTAAGTTTTTATTGGTTATCCCATGCACCATCTTATCAAGATACATGTAAAACCAATGCTCAATCTGAATATACATTCTAGTTTTCATTTGTGTCCTGGTATTGCTACTGTAAGTTATTCTGGATCATTAAAAAGTCAATTAAAGGTGACTTAACGGGGAATGAAACCACGCAGACACGACTGATTATTTCATAACCACACCATTTGAATCACACGAGCACAATAAAGCCGGCATCAAAGCTCTATCCTAATTAGCTCGCAACAGCAATAAATAAAATAGTAGGGTAAAACACCCAGTTATAGGCCCAATGCCTACAGAGGCGCGGCGGATAAAAGCAGCATTAAGCGGATATTGCTATGGGTCGGCAATCACTGATTTCCGTTTTTCCGCTACCAATAATACAAGCCGTATCGATCTATCCGCCATCTCTGTTTGTTTTGGATGTCGAACTGTATATAACAGTTTACACGCGTTAGTTTAATTAGATAATAATTAACTTTGTAGGTACAATCAAATGATCAATATTAGCGGGTGATTAGATAATTTCCTGTTCGTGTAATTGATTTTTAGATAAAATTTGTTTTGATCTTTAGTTAATTTAGCAGTTTATTATTTGTGTTGCTTATGAAATTTTACATAAAACCTACACGTAGATGTCGTCTATTTTTTATAGCATTTTTCAAATTCCGCTTTTTATTTTTGTGTGTATTTTTACAAACACGTGTAGGTCATGTATCTTTATATTATTGTTCGTTGACCTCGCTGACCTCTCTGTTCCCACCAGGACCAAACAGCTGCAAGCTTACGTCTCATTTTACAACCAAACAGTTTTTCAGTATCTCATTTTTTTTAAGAAATTGTTACTTCAGATTTAGGCACGACTTTTTAGTTTATTTCTTGTGCTCACACGAATAAGCGTGTTATTTGCAAAGGTCTACTCACAAGTTCACGCCCATTTGATCGTGATAGATTGGCTCTGATTCCAATGACCTTCGGACCTAACACTATCGTACTCGTCTTTTAGAATCCTTCTTATTCGTAAAAGTATTTTTTAAAATAGGGCCTCGAAAGGTATCGCGTTTTTGTCAAAACGATAAAAAAGTACGTGTCTTTTTGTGACGGTGATTTTAAATTATTATTTATAAAATATTATTTTAGTTTTTCTTATCCACATTGGAATTGTACGTCAAAAAATAAGTTTTTTACAGATTTCTTTTGTTTTTGACATACCTAATTAGAACTTTTTAGATTCGTTCATATTTTCCTTGATCTACTTCTATTATTATTAGGGTAACTTCTGTTATTAAGCCCTTTTTAACACATAAATGGAGGTATGATATCCAATTTTACTACCTTACAAAACTCAAAGGGTTTAAAACAAAAGTTTACGTAAACCAATACACTCATAAATTTTGTTGGAGACTCATCTAAATCTTCTAATTGTTTCTGAGACAGTATTGTGGGCCATGAGCCTAGTCATTTCATGTCATACCCACTATTGTTGCCCAAGAAATATGGCGCAATTAAATCGGAGTTATGATTTAACAACCCTTAAATTTTTAAGATACACCCCGAAAAATTAATCATGCTTTAGAATTGTTGGTATCAGGAATGGATGAGTTTTCAGGTAGCTTGGGATATTATGTTAAAAGTAATGGGTCAAAATTTTATAAACAAGTTTATGACTATGAGAATCTAGGTTTTTAACAGTTAACCGACTTTTGGAAGAAATGCGTTATTAGAACGTAAATACGTAAGATTTATTTTGATTTGGTAAATATAGTTTAAATTATAGTTTTTTTTAAGGGAAAGGTAACTTTTTCTATAAATAATATGAATCTCACGCATTTTCAGCAGGCCCTTCAATATTTTAGTCGAATTCTTGAATATTCATTGTAACCTACGCCTTGTAAAGTATTCTTACGTATTTTTATCGCCCGTATAGTAATATAAGAGAAATATCTTTTCCTTATAGTCAATAAGCTGTATACTTCAAAAAGTCTTTGGACAGGAACACATGTGTAAGGTAGACATGACCGGCTCATTGCCATGCCAACGGGTTCCGTCTAATCTTCCCTTTATCCTTTAAAAGTACAAATACTTTTCCTTATAAATAAGCCTTATTTGAAAGCTATCGGGTAGAAAATAGAGGATCGAATCCGTTATATTCCTGTGTACTGAATCCTGATACATTTTTCTAATATCACGCCTGATTTTTTTCAAAAAGTTGCTCTGAAATGTATTGTGATTTATGTTATATTTATTTGTAGATAGATATAATATGTAAATATATCTGATAATATTAACATTTTTATTTAAAAGCATATACGTTACTTTTTTACATAGGTCAACGAAATACTCGCAAAATTGCATTAGGTCATACAGACGATATCAGGTGTACTAATAAATGAAGACTCAATAAGCAGTGAGCCCTTTGTGACACGTTGACAAGGTGCCCTATATTCGGCAAAGGAAGCCCACTATACTGCCAAATATGTCATGTCGTAGCTTATTCAAGCCTCCGTGCTCAATGCAAGCTTGGCCGGAGCGACCACTGCTAGTTGAATAGGACGTGATCTTGTCAGATGTGTGAGAGCCCAGAATAAAAAATTATAGGTATTTGGTATACCAAGGAGGGAATTATTTATTTATTGATAACAAGTTGTATTGTATTGTGTGTATTGTTGATAACAAGTCAATGAGGGATTACATATTCTCTAAAAGTAGCTAGTTTAAAATATAACAAAAATTTTATTTTATTTAAACAAACAGAGAGATTTCGACGAAAAATTAAAAAAAAAAAACAGTATGAAAATCTGTACTAACGATGACATACTTCTATTTACGAAACAAAAGGCAGCATATCGAGTATGTATAGTTTCTTATACATAGCATTAAAGATAAAAAGTAGTGCATACATTAAACCAATAAAAAGGTCTGATAACGATACTATAAGTAAGAATAATTCGTGGCATGATCCAGCTCGGGGTTCGCAAATTGGTAGTATAATTAACTAGCATTATTCGTTCGAGTGAAGAGGGTTAATTTTCCAGGCTGAAAAATACCGCGCATCCTTTGCCGTTTTTAATTTCATTAAAATTGCTTCAGCGGTTTCACTTAGCAAAAAGGTTTGTTGTTACTGTTATTCGAATTTGAATACAACTTTTGTTTTTTGAATCGTTGTGGCTTCGATGTCATGGCGGCTTATTATTTTAAAATAGGATTCTTATTCTTGAATCCACAAAACTACCAAACTATGGCTATCATAATATTATGAAAGAATGTGTATATGTCATTATACAGCAGACGTCGAATTATATTGTTTTGTTATTTCAGAGGCGGGTTAATCATAAGACCTACTTAAGTAGGCTCCTGATCTGTAGCGTTTGAAAACAGTTTGTTAGACCTTATTTATCCAGTGGATACGGACCTATCTTGTAGTCGGTCACTAACAGAAACATTTGTCGAGAAGATCCAAAGTGGAGTAAGAGCGCACACATTGCAAATAAAACAAATAATGTGGAAACCAATACAAGCAAAGTGTTCCATTCAATTCGAATCCTATCTTAAACTAATTCGTTCAGATAACCTCGTTACAGTAAACAGAAAAAATAACTTAATTTGGTTAACTGACAAAACATCTAAGGGCTTTGACCCTAAAGAGATGCGGGGTACACACACCAGTTGTCGTCCGTGATTTGTTTTTAATTAAGTTTCGCTTTGAACTTAGTTTAGATTTCATTCGTGATTTAATATGGTAAGTGATATATGATTGCGTTTACAGATTAAATTCGGGTGAATAATGTGATAGGGTAAGTTTTGTGTGTTCTGTTGAATAATTAAATATGTTTTGGAAATTAATTGTAAATTTAGTTGGCAAAAAGTAAGTATCTATCGATAGGTCTTCTAAAAAAATACAAAGTCATTCGTTATGTGTAAATTGTACAAGTTATGCAACTACAAACAATCATGTTTTAGACGCACAGTTACGAAAACCACAGAGAAGCTTATTAGCTATACGATGTCTTCATATTGGTATCATACATACCTAGTTCACAGAAACGTCATTGCTACAATAAAAGAGAAATTACATTTCCCCACATTTGAATAATACGCGTTATCGCTTCTTTATGTTCTCACTTATGTATATAAAATTACCATAAAGAACTAGTATCTCATAATAGGTGTCGTCACCCTCCGAACATATTCGACCTATTTACTGTAAGCCACATGTCTCAGATTACCGAACGTGAAAAAAAAATGAGATAGTTGATAATAGCGACATGTTACCAACATATTGTTAGTAGTTAATTTGTTTGTCTGTGTGTAAACAAAGTATCGTGTTTATAGGGGAAGTTCGTGCTAAACGCGAAAGTAAATATGTGAGGGACGATGGTTGGTGTTTTCACCTTACAAGCTTTTATGGTTTTTCACACGAGATTTTCTTTGATACTCGGTAATGTAATTTTTAAGGTTCCTGATAAAGTTAATGAAGACTGTTTGAAACTAGTTTTGAGTTGATAGCGATCTAAAACTTGGTTAAAGTAGTGGCCATTTATGACGTCAACTTTTCGTTGGAACTTTTGCATATGGTTGACACGTTCTCCTTGGCGAGTTTGGCACAAAGACTACTTGTGTCTATATTTTTATACGGAAACGAAGTTTTTATGTCTTTAAAAGAACACTTCAAATATTGCTAAAAAGAAGATTGCTGTTTAAAGAATGTAAAATGTCTAAGAAAGAAAATGTTTCAAGCAGCAAAGTAGGTTATTAAAACAGTTCAATCTACACCTTAGATACTTTCTTGTTTCAAAAAAATGATGCAAAAAGATTCCGAAATAACAAAATTACGGTAATTGTGCTTGACACTGCATTCCATGTTGATCTTCCAATCTCTATATTGTATGGCAAAATATTATTATTTTTATGTTACAGTTGTCACATGACACATGGAAGCAAAATAGGCATTGCGCCGACCCTAAATAATAAAATTGGGAACAGGGCAGGGAGATGATGATGATGAACTTACTCATGCCGATACAAAAAAAGACTACCAAAATAATTGACAAGGCTTAGTATGTTTTATTATAGGTATACGGGAACGCCGTTATGTACCACTTAAGTATGTAAGCTAAATTACAAAGGCATTAAAAAAAACAGTAATGGTAAAAGTCTGTTTTAAAAAATGTTAAAATAAATAGTTGATGTAAATAGCTGTCCGT
This sequence comes from Diachrysia chrysitis, assembly GCA_932294365.1. Classification (NCBI taxonomy): domain Eukaryota; kingdom Metazoa; phylum Arthropoda; class Insecta; order Lepidoptera; family Noctuidae; genus Diachrysia; species Diachrysia chrysitis. The sequence goes on from OW028657.1 coordinate 531,244, forward strand.
TTAGATACCAAATGACTCAATATAACGCCAGGTATTAAAATGGATGGTCAGCAGAACAGTTTGTAAAATTGTTACGTGTTTTAAAAAAGTATGAATTATGGCTGCTTTAATCACATTTTAGTTCAAGCTCGTAGTTTATTGCCAACCTATATAAAATGTTGCGAAATTATGTAGTTCTACTAACTTGAAAAAGACTTGCTTGTTAAAAACTATGACTGGTGTAGTGAACTTTATTGCACAAAAAACGGGTTGGTACTGAGGAAAGAAACGTAGGACAACATTTTCATGATAATATATTTTAAGCAATAAATTACAATTAATAACAAAAAGGTGTAAACATCCAAATGGTTGTTGCGAAAGCTTTGGCTACGAAACAGCTGTACCATAACATATTTATTAACCTAAATACGTTATGTAACAAGTTGCAGCGCTAAAATACCTTATACGTTTGACCGCACCTTTCTTCCACTTCCTTTAAAGCTAATTGTATTCGATTTTTTATATAGACTGCTAAAATAACATGTCATAGATTAGGAATCAGTGTTTCCGTTAATTTTTCTGGTACATATTTATAACAGGGAAAGTAGGTAAGCCTTCTTAGCGTGGTACTACTTATCACAAATGTAATTCACATTTGCATGTGGTGTAGAGATCATCCGGTTAAAATAGATTTTATAAAGGTTTAACAATGCATCAATAAATACAAAATACTTTTACCATTTGTAACTTATCTATAATTATTAAAGTTAGTGTCAGAGTTTTTGCATTTTCAAAGTTACTTTATATAATCTTACTTGAAAATATAACGTTACATATATATCGTGTATCAAATTAATTAAGCTTTTTTTTTCGTTGTACATTAGACAAATGGTGCACTTACAACTTTTAAAATAAAATTTTACTCAGTAGCCGCGCGGTGGTTGTTTTCCTGACGCTACCCGTATCATTAATAAGTTGATAAATGTTGTATAAGTCTGTCTCTCTTCGTCCCAGTCATCGCCGCGCTATCGCACACCTCATCTTAACTGATTTTTAGCTTTTCCGACGCGAGGCCACTAAGTAAGCGATTTCGTCAATTTGTTAAATACTTATGTTTAGTTTATACTGGTAAATACTTAAGGTTTAAACTTTGGATTGGCTTTTACTTTACCTGCAGTAGTTGTACCAAGGTAAGATAAAAAAATCAAGCCACGTTGCGATACCATCTATGATAAATTCTAAGTTAAAAAAAAATAAGTATGTTAAGCTGCGTTCTTAGTAAAAAGCTAACCCTTTTAAATAATCTTATTTTTTTCCTATATCGTGTAGAAACAAGCGTTTGTTTATGCCATGCTAAAACACAAAATATTTTATTAACACTTAAAATATTAAATCGTTTAGTATATCTAGCATGATTATCTTAATTATCTTATCATATCATAGACATAATAGCACACATAATAATATAAAACCTACATACATACAAAAAAACCCCCGACTAGGAATAACAACACAGTAAGCAACTTCCATTATCACTGTAACAAATTGTTTATTAAATAATTCCAACAATATTATTCAAGTAAGCTACTAAAATCGCTGGTTCTCTAGCCACACCGGTAAAGCCACAGGATTAATGATATCGCCTTCAAAGAGTCATTAATAATTTACGTTTTTATGCACATTGCGTGACGTCGTAGGACGTTTACCTTACTTTTAATTATACTAGGCTCTGCACGCGGCTCTGTTCACATTTAGATTTCTTTGAAACGTTTTGTATACGTGATATCTATATTTTTTGTGTTTGTCTTTTTACTTGTTGTGTTTAACATAAACATTTGTGTTTAAGAGTAACTTAAAAAAAAGTAAACTTCAACGGCCAGAGCCACAATTTCAGACTTTTGTCTAGTAATTTCTCATAACAATCTTTCCTTAATTTGGTACCTAATCAATGTTCGTGCCTCTCTATACGTTACGTAATAATACGTAACGTAGATTTAAATTTGCTATACTTCTGTAATGATAAATCGTTAATTAACATTTTTTTATTTTATAGTAGAGAAACCTCTGAGACAAACACACAAATCCGAATAAAGACATCAAATGCGATATTATTAATGAATCACATTCGTATTGTATGTTGTCAACTATGTAAATACCTACGTAACATAGGGACACGCAAAACGTCAGTAAATAACATAATCAAAACGGACTTGACAGTCGTAAATAATTATTGTGACGTAATTGGGGCACGTAACTTGATATATTAAATTTAAGTGCCTAATTTTATGTAATAGCAACACCTCTTTCCATAGCTACAACCCTGGTAATTTATGACGATTGTAGTACCTATACTGTTTTGATATTTTGACGTTTATATTTTCAAATGACTTCTTTCCTTATATGCTATCCTGGTACTAATATGTAAGCATAAATTAAAAAAAGTGTTTCTTTCAGTAATCAAAGAAACAAGAATCAAAAACACACAGACAAAATGAATAACTAAAGCTTCTAGTTAACATTAAACTATTTCTAAAAATACTTTTTACAAGCGCTATAATAAAAGATTCCACCGAAAAACATCCTAAAGTGTTTGTAAAACTATAAAATTAAAACAGAAGCGTTATGTTTAATTAAAATAAAAACTAATTATTTAAACGTTTAGGCCAACGCTCTAGTAATACTTTATAGTTAACGGTATTAATTGTATTGTCTAGAGTTATCATAATTTTAATTGTTTAAATTGTATGCGGTAAACAGGAAACTAGGTGTGTCGGTATGTTTCGGCTTTGTGTGGTCATATTTATGGCGCCGATACAGATCTAAAGGCGCGAAGATGTTGTATTTTTAGTTTTATTAATTATGATGTTATTTTTTTAATGTATGGTGTACATGATGTGTGCTACCCATGATGCATACTTTGGAAACGTAATTAAAAGTTCTGGAAATTTGTGGTGAGATTTAAGTTTTGTTTTGTGGAAGGTAAAATATTTTTACCTGAGTTTTATAGGATTTTAAATAGGCAGTTAAATTTCATATAATACACCTATAGTATTAAGTAAATTATTTTGAGGATCCAAGAAAAGCTAGTTGGTGAAAGAAATGAAAATTAATTCAGGTCAATTTTGGAGAAAATATTAAGTTATCGCGGCAAATAGTAGCCTATGTAATTTTTTAGGATCCAAACTTAACCTAAACCATACAAAGTTTAGTCCAAAGCGGTTCAGCTGTTTAGCCGTGAAAGCGTGACAGACACACAGGCAGACAGAATTACTTTTGCATTTATAATATTTGAAGGTATGGATGCATAGTAAGTATATAGTAAAGTATGGATAAGTACATAGTATGATGTGCAATATGCTTAGTTATTACAACTTTTGATACTGCATTTTAATCTGTTTGAGGACATCTTAAACTGGAAAAAAGACCTATTATTTTAACAACTCCTTTTTAACCTGTATCAACACAATCAAATCATCCATAAAGCTAGCTTACGGCAATTGCAATGCCGAGTAAATGCGATTACTTAGCTCCCTACTCTAGCAGTGAAATACTGCTTCGTGGAACAGCTACTTCAGCATAAATATCGTTACATAAAAGTTCGCAACAGTTTATAAAAATCGATTTACTTCCACAATGAGGTGTACAGTTTTATACTTAGCAATGATACAGGGATCGCGTGCCGTATGAAATATGCGCTGTGTATGGATGTGTCGCGATGTTAAAACATCCATGTACGATGGGATTGGATGTGGTATTTGAGTACAGAATAACTATATGGGAAGGATACTGCCGCCTTCAAAGATCAATTTATTATTAATAGAATTTTTTTATTCACATATTTTGATGTTTTATGTTCGGTGTAAAACGTAACCCTATTAGGATTGTTTTAGTGCACTTTATTTAATTGTATATTGCGAAGTTATTCTTATGGATCGTAATAACCAGCATTTTAAATCAAATGGCTAGCTAGCGAGGTTAATTATTTCTTAAGTTTCATTAGTTTTTAAGTCCTAAAAGTCATCTTTAGTGAGTAAAGGAGTTGTGTTCTACAAGGTTCTCTACTATTTTCTTGTACATAATTATATTTTACAACTCCTCTTTTTTCCTCTTAATAATTTACGGTTAATGTCATCCCACAGCTGGGCAAACGTTTTTATTAGCTATACCAGTCATATTCTTTTTATTATTTCTTCTATTAAAAATCTTGATCCAGTTAATTCCTTATAAACTTTAATGGCAATTATTGTCAGGAGTTCAGTTTTCACTATCATAGTGAAACAGGCGTTTTGCAAATTTGGGCAATCACATATCTTTCCACGTATCTCGAATACTTACTTTTAAGTATTCCCAGGTCAGTTTTTCTGAACTATTATATTCTACTCTACTTCTACTAGTGCCAACCATTAAACCGTCTACAGCACGTGGTCTTCTGACATCTACCTCCTGGGATCAGCCAGGATTAAAATGTCAGCAAGAAGCCTTCGATTCTCGACGTTTAAGTAATACGATAACAATTTGCCTCCATCTAGTAGGTAATTGGGCTCGAGTTCAATTTTAACTCATTTCGACATCAAAATGTCTATCGAATTCCCTTGATGTGTCACGTAATTGGGCTAAATAAGGGATACATGATGAATGGTGGAATTTGCTTGATTTAGTTTATAGTTTGGCTTAAGTGGGTCTAATAGAACCTCGTGCTGATAAATTATATCGAAGCTACTGAGTTCTATAAATAACATTATCTAATGATTCGAACATTCCAGTTTGTTATTTATGTATGTATTTGTGAACATAATATAGGTATGTTTATTTGCATATGTAGTTTCTTTTGTAAAACCGATTCAAAAATGTTTCGTAGGAAGTTTCTAGGAGTTATAATCAATTACCTAAGCTAAATTTAACAATCTATGAATAGTTAAATACTGAATAGTCACAAACATCACATTTCAAAATCCCTTTGTGTCATTATTATGTAATTGTTTTAGCTTTAGTATTCCACCTTCCCGCTATATTTAAGGCGATATACGAATTTTTTAGAAATTATAATATTGTTTTTACTTAGCAACTATAAAAGTTATTGCCTTGAAATTTGGTTTCTAGATAGAAGAGGATTTGATGAAAATAAATGTCGATCAGTTACACAATTACCGAAACTTTCCTCGATAGGTTTATTTTTTGAAGTCAGCTATATAAAAACACTTTTTTTGCTTAATATACCAAACTATTAAACTAAACAATATTTTTTCGGCACTATTTGATGCATAATCATAATATCTAGATTAATGTCGATTGTTTTTTTATTCATCCGATAGATTTCGATTAATATGGGATTTTCCATTTTGTCGCTTACGTTATTATTTCTAAGACAATGTTTAGCTCTTTTCGTCCTGTAAGCAGCAGTTAGTATTATCTCTGACTTGCATTTCCGAATCGGCTCTCCAGTTCACTTGACTCCGCCTACTCGCAAACGAAATAATTATGGCCTTAATTAAAACATTGACTCTTAATTAAAATCCTGTGTTTACGTGTGACCGTCTGGCCTGACTTATCGTAATCCGCGAGTTAAAGTCCTGCTAATGAATGATTATAATATACATGTGTTCATCTCACTGATCCCGATCGATGTAAGCTAGTTAGTAGCTGACCCCACTGGTAAAAATGGTAAACGATATCCAACCTTCCTGCTTAAGAATTAAGGGTGTTGACAAGGTCAAACTGCTACCACTGCATATGACGCGGTGAGACGTGGAACTTTTTACCCTTTAGTTGATGTAAAATTTTGTGAAGACTTTATGCAGGTTAAATGAAATCAAAATACATTATACCATTATGTGATAATTTAATTAAAGTCATTGTGCTAATGTTTTCTAAAATATGGTCTAGGCTGGTTTGAGGCAATGGATTTCGGCATATAGAAACTTGGAGGAGGTCCTAAATAGTAATCGGACAGTATAGGCTAGGTAAAAAGTAGTTGATGCAGCAATAATTTTTATTGATATTTTATTATGTATATTGTGTCTAAATATACAGAAAATAATAGTTGTATAAAACATAGCGCGTTCACCAGTATAGCTACAACTTACTAATAGGTATACTTGAACAGGGTATTTTTTTTAAAGGACCAGGGTGACCTTTCCCTAGGGAAGAACGTGAATTCCGGAAATCTATGTTTCTCAGTATATTAGGTACGGAAGTTACGTGGTTCTGCATAAAAACCTTTACCGACGTAGATTCTTACACTACTATAGCTTATGAACATTTTGCAAATGTACATTTCAATTATTGCCTTGCCATCGAATTTGATTGTAAGAAGAAAAATAAATAAAAAATCTTAAGATACATGAACTTCTCAATTTCGGCTGAAAGTTGCATTGACTGAGACCCATTACAAAGTTCATTAAGATTGGATATACTCACATCATGTGGATGACTGGCAACCTTATCTTTTGTATTTTATTCTAATGTTAACGAAATCACCAAAATCACGGTTTTGAAAGAGGATTATTTAATTTTTCAGTTGATCAGCATTTAAGACACGGTGGTAGGTACATTACACCTTCTTTTTTGGTCTTTCCTAAACTAACTGTGTTGGACAGGATTTCGCGTGGTCGCACTTGGATGAAGCTTTACGCTCCATCGTACGGGTAGAGCAGGTACCGAAATCACTATAGCTCGGACATACGTTGTAGAACATTCACAGAGGGCATGAAAACGAAAAAAATGGTACACGGCCAAAGATTATGTTGGTATCGTACTAAAACTTGAGAATAGTCTAGCTACATAGATGGAAGTGATCAAAAGTTTATGTGTATTGGTGACTCTTTGACTGAGTTGTGCAAGTATATTATTACATTAGTTAATATTACACTAGTTAATATTACATTAAATAAATAACTTGTTTTGTAGCCATTGTGTATATAGCGAAAAGGACTCAGGGTATTTTGATATAATTTTTATCTGGGACTTCGACATTTCCGTGGGATGATTACTTTATTCTACTCACCTAATCCGAAATTGAGTTTGAGTTCCAGTTATCTGATCCTAAAATGTGCATAGAATAAACCTGATTGTAAGCGTGATTTCACATTGATTTCACGAACGTTACATTACGAGTTGTCTATCGATAACTCTATCAATAGAACCTATTGTCATAGTATCGTCCTATCTGATTGTTACTTACTCTATGCCTCACCAGCGGATGCACAAAAGCGGGCCCGTCAGACGGGTTCCCACTTTTTTTGCCCTTACGGCCTCGGACTCCCGCACACGTGCGCACGCGCTGTGTGCGTGTACGATAGTTCGCGCGCCTGTGTGCGTGATCAGCTGATGGGAACAGCTGTAGTGTGATCAATCGGTTTAAATACGTAATGCTGGTATGCGAAGAAATGCCGACGCATAAGATAGTAGGCATGGAATTTTGGGATATGATTGTCGGTGCAGCCTTAGAAGTATGAAAATGATTAGGGTTCATTTCAATTCGGAATCTGTAATTTTTATGATCAATTTGATGATTACAAATGACATGAATGTGATAGATTTAGTCGACAGTTCAGAAATTTTTAAAGAAATTTTGAATTATTGAAAGTTCTTGTTTTAATTCATGACGTAATTACGTAGGTAACTATGGGACTATAAAATGAAATTACTTACGAACCAACACTAAAAATCACCTCTTTATGCACTAATTTAAACACAAGTAATTAGTTTTACGATACTTAAGTATTAGTTTTATTTCTAGATGCTATTTCAAATTAGTCTCAATAACTGCCAAAGTTATAACGCTTGGTATAAAGGTTAACTGCATTGTTTCCTTCCAGTCATAATCATTTACTGTTTTACGACGACCAAATGAGCAGTTTAGGGCAACTCGTTCCTAGAAGCTTGGTTATGGAGTACTACCCGCTTCTTAGCATTTGGAGTAATGGCTTTCTAGTAACGTGACGTCACTGAAACCATTTTACGAAATAGAAACTACCTAGTTACTTTCCAAAAATCTGTCTTTGTAAACTTTTATGCCAATAAGTGTGTGTGCCAGTTACTTAAATACAAAATAATAATTTAATAGACCTACGTCATACTTTTTAAAATACATTTTATTAGTAAATAAATTAATATAAAAATTACCACAAAAACAAAATTACCAATCAATACAGAAGCATCGAATTATATTCAATAGATGGCGTTACTGTGGTAGATAAAGTTGGTAATTTATAAATTCAAAAGCTTATTTTAGTTTACTTTTAAAGATACAAATTACTATCAGAGAAACTTATTTAAAAAGAGTAATGTACTTATCTAGTTCTAAGCAGTGCAAAGTGAAGTCAGGAACTTATTATAAAGTAGATTTCAAACAGTTTAAATTGGCTGATATCACCTCCATAGCAACAGGCGAAAATGTATGACTCTATTGTTAAATAATACAACTGTAATCAATTTCAACTGACTCATACAAGTTAAGGAGCAGCTGCTATTACATACATGTTAATGGGGAAAAGGTGAAAGGTGCTCAATTAAGATAGTACATGTTAAGAAATTCACAATTAATTCCATTACTTTAACAGTATTTATAAATATTGTCGCGTCGATAATCGCGAGGCAAATGAAATAAAATGCGTGTACAGAAAAAGCCTTCAGGATATTTTATTACTCAAGTAATTTATGGTATCAAGTTTGTTAAATAAATAAAGAAAGAATTTGTTTCTGTTTTAGTTGTCAGGCTGGCTTACAAAAAATATTTTATTACCTTTAAATAAAATGGTAGAGCTATCTTACGCGTACAATTAATTCAGTCACTAAGCAAATTGGTTTTATTATTGTTAGTATAATAAACATTTCTATTTTTAATAGTTATACATGTGTTACGCGTGGGTTTATGTGTCGCATGCTCTATAAATACTTGAGTAAAAATAAATGTAGTTGAACTAGGTAGGTGTTGTAACTTTTTCATGTCGTAAAGACTTTTAAACTAAGAGTGTATTATTTTTCAAAGCCAAATGAAGAAAACGCTTCTTATTTCTCTGTATGCAATGTACCTGTACGTACCTATAAATGAAATATCTTAAATTGTATTTTAAATATTTAAAATACTGCTAAACATCCCTCGACCCAGGGCACTTTTACACGAACTCGACCTAACTCGAGTTATCAAAAATCTAACTTATTAAACTTTAGCTTTGATGTCGAAGATTAAAAATGTGTTGAGTTTCATGGCGGTCAACCGGTTAGAAAACCACATGAAAAAGTTGCCCTCGTTGATAACTTACGCTTTGCTAGCATAGTAATGCACCAAAATAAGCTGGTAAATGATTTATGTTATATCAATCGATATATAAAACCGGATTATTAAAGTTTACATCTTGTTTTGAACGTAGCCTAGGTATAATCAATTGATAGAGATCAAGTAAAGTTAACATTTAACCGTACGTTAATCGACGAGTTAAATGAAATAATGTTTCAAGTAGAAACATTATGAAATAATAGAATATGCTTGACTTATCATTTACGAGCAGTAAAACAAGTTTTTGCTTTAATTTAATAACAACTCGAGCGGAGAGGAAGTTCCTTTCATCGTCTATATTACCAGGAAATCATAATTATAAACTGTTTCAGTTTAATCAGTTGACATAATCCTTGGCGTAATTTGTAACTCTTCATTGCTCTGTCTTCCTAGTACTAACATCAAACATAGTTCGAAATGACCGAACGTCACACATCACTCAGGTCACAATTTAAAAATCGAATGCATTCGTGCACCTTGCCTCCCGGCGAGCTTTACAAAAAAGGAACGTTTTGACGGTGCACAAATAAAACATGTCCATCTTTCTCACACTCATGCAAAACTTTCATATCACATGCCTAGCCCGTCTCTTTCACTCCACCCTATATCTCTTGTACTTTTTTCGAAACCCTCTCATTACTATACGGACTGCACACAACTACAAGCTCAGTTAAGTTGTGTAAATACAGCGTGTTTGTTTATTTGTGTTGTGTTTGTGTGCATGTGTGTGTAGTCAGCTGAGTAAATCCTTGAAGCAACACGTGTTTTGAATGTGTGGGTGTGTGAGTATTGTTTAGGTGTCGAAGTGTACAGGATGGGAGATGTAATTTTAGATGATTTTCAAAAGATCTTAAGCTTTAGAAGTTTAAGCTTTAAAAAAGAATGTTTGTGGTAGAAATTTAATAACAATTATGGTTTCACACGCTCATTGAACGAAGCACTAGCCAGCCATGCATATTGTTAATAAAACGTTTGATATTAAATGAATTATAAGAATTCATCAGTTTTTATTATGTGCTTTGATATAATGTTACCTATAATCAAAGATTGATTTATGCATAACCTACGTATAAACCTATGCAATTAATCAACCATAACTTAATAATAACTCTAACGTCCAATTCAATTAAATGAAACATAATAGGTAATATAATTGTACCAGGGCAGCATATACTTCAAAGTTTAGTAATTCATGAGTGACATCACGTTTGCAATAGACTCAAGTTCGCGTGACTGAAGCCTTCAATACTTGACGTATTATTATCGACCATAATCAACTATACTTCATTAATATCGTTCCTATAGTAATTACTATGTAAAATGCCTTTTTTAATAAATTGTTCGACTTTTAAGTGATTATTTATGTATATTGGTTGGTGGTCGCAAATGTGAAGTTCGATTTGAATTATAGGAAATAAATTTTAGGAACAGCAATAAGCCTGTCACCGCTAGTTTTGCTAATGTACTTATTTGGTCTAGAAATTTTATTCAGAACCTTTTGCCTGTAGTTTGGAAATCCAAAACCGTATGTTATTAATATTAAAGCAGTAAAAAATTAAACTGACAATTATTTTATCTTAAATATGTATATTAAATATAAAAAAATGATTTAAATCACATGTGAATGACATTTTACAATTATTAAAATGTCAAGGATATTGTTTTTTTTTTATATAATGATGTATTAATGACTGTACCATTCCTTACGTCATAAGCTCAGGTAGTAGGCTCAATGTATGAAGGTAACATAGGTAGTTAAGTATCTTAATCGTTTCTTAAAAAGATAAGAACCAAAATCAAGTTTAAAATACTAACTAATTTTAGCGTCATCTCCCTATAGCCTAGCCTTTTGCCAAATTTTGTTGGGTCGGCTTCAATTCTTTCACCATTAGAATGCTACATTATCCCTAAGTGACATGGGCTATATTTTTTAACCTAAAACGTTAAAAAATGTCTAGCCGGGTGAAGCCGGGACGGACCGCTAGTATTAAATATGGAGCGACTGCCGACTTAACGTCCTCAACTTAGATACTAATACTTCTTTAAATAATCGAGACTCGAATCAATAATCGAGATCGAGACTTCTTTAAATAAGAGAGATTTACGCAGTTAGCCTGAGCGCAGGCTTTGACTGCTTCATCGGACTAGCTAATAACTGACAAGACTAGTACCTACCTAACAAAAACGTATTCTCGCATTAAGCTCTATGCTAACTAAAGTCTCTCTCAATATGTTTTAAAAAGATTTCTTTAAAATATAGATAGAAATATTAACGTAAGGAGTAAGCAGAAAGCTACTTACACATAAGTGGCTTAGGTTTATAAAAGTATAATAACTGATAACAGTTCACGAAAACATTAACAGTCGTAAAACATAATATTTCACAGCATTAACATAAGCTTGCGTGTCCACAATCATCAAATTACTTATCATACATCCGAGTATTTCTAGTGAATTCTAAAAAAAAAGTACCACACGATGTCCTTGAAGTCATATGGGCTGCGCGCGCGCAACAGCTGATGTTACCTGACACGGCACGCACACTAATGTTACACCCACACAGGTGCATGAGGCTGTGTGAGTAGAGCTTTACCAGATAATTTTCAAAGAATAGTTCGTGTACATAAGATAGAAAAGAGCAGAAGAATCAGTGTGGTTGTAGCTTTGGACGATAATAGTTATCTAAGATAAATAATCAAAATTTGGTGTAATTTTTAAAATTAAAGAAATCATTAAAACGTTTCGGATTCCCTATGTAATATCTTTGTATAATGTTAAGTGGCTAAAGTTGTAAAAGAAAACGACAAACCCAAAAACGTTTTCTTTACATTTCAACCCCACCTTCTGAACTTATATTTATATTTTATATTGTTCAGCAACAGCATTGTCTAAAAGCATCCTTAAAATTAAACTAAAAGTGAAAAAATAACCTGACAAACTGAAACATGGAAATTGACCAGTATTTTACAAAGTGTACCTTCTGGAGTTCGCTCTATCATGTCCTAGGGTAGTGTGGGTGTGTGGGACGCCTTAACAGATAATTTTCGAGGAATTAATAGTTGAATGTCTTCTAAGAGTTGGAACTTGTATTTACTAACAGATATCGCTATCAAAATTACACTTTAGCTAAGTTAGTTGGGCTTACCTAGAAATACTTGTGTGAACACTTATTAGTTAGGTTTTAGTAGTTTTGTTTGGCAACTAGTTCATTGGCAAGCCGAACTTATCAGAGATTATCCTCTCATAATCATCTAATTAACTTTAAGACGATTAGCCTAATATTGTATATTAAATTTGTTAAATATTTAATTATGTGTATGTTTTAAAATAATTGTTCTTACATTCAAAGTTATGAATACCTTAACTTTAATTAAGTTAAGGTATACACAACTTTGCTTTCTTTTTACATTTTTTAAATAAAAAAGCAAGATATATTTGTTTATTTAAATATGAAATTAAAATATCGAAACTATCGTTAAAATTATCAGAAAAGGGCTCACAATCAATATTATCCCATAAATCATTCTCACAAACATCAAAAATTTTACGTTTAATTGAAACACAATTCTTTTGCAGACAACGTGTCAATACCATTCCTTTGACGATAATAAAGAAAATATCTGAAGTAATTGCGTTAGATTAATCACTCTGTAGGGACCCAAGGGCTGATAGTTACCGGTGATCGGTCAAACTTATTCACAATAAGCCAACTCCGGCATGATTTGACAATTTCTCTTCAAAACTTGCAACTATTTTGTCAAAGCAACAAATGTATAGAGAATTTATTTCTATTTATGATAAAAAATACAGCTGCTGACTGTAATTTGTTAAAGTCGTGTAAAAGAAAGGGGTGTGTTGGTACAGTCGTGAAAAGATATTTAGAGAAATTCAATTACAAACATTTTAATATTTATTTTACTAAAAATAGGTAAGAATATTGCTTTTTTACTAGACAGGATCTTTTACAAAGTAGTCTATAATGTATAATAATCTATGTACGTAGATTACGCAGCTAGAGGCCATAAGTAGATATTTTAAATAGGATTAAAAATTACAAAAAAAAAAGAATGTTATGTTAAATCATCTATTATATAGTTCCCTTTTCAATATAAATTATAATCCAGGACGAAATAGTTTTAAACGTGAACTGCAGTATGGAAACCTTAGCGATGAAACTATTTTTGTTCACGACTGTACGCGTTAGACAGTCACATAAACTTTCTCATTTTTACATTTAGCACGTCATTTACCTTAACTTAACAATAATAAATTATGTACCTATTTTACGCAATTTCTCCAGTATTGTTGAACGGACATAGATAATTATTTATTTCGACAAGGGTTCCTTTAAAGGTCGCATACTATTTTTATCATGGCCTCATTATAATATAATTTTAAAGAATATTTAGTTACAATTGTTTTCAGGTAACTTGTTCACCAAATCTATTTATTGATCGACTTACTTAACTTACATTAAATTCTCTCAAATTACATTCCCAATAACCTAATAATTCTAATCTTTCGTTTACAAACGAACGCTTGTACCTGATCAGCTGACTATTGAGTCTATTTCTGTGAAATATTCGAATAAACAAGAAAACCTTATACACGATGAATGATGTTCGTAACAAGAAACTTCAAGTAATACAAAAAATACCTCAAGACGCTTATGAAGAAACTTTAAACATAAAATAAGGCAGACAGGTAGATTTTTTTATAGTAAGACATTGAAAAACATTGTTATTGCATTTTGAACTTAATACCTTAAGGAATAAAGATGAATTAGGCTAAAAACTTTCAAAGCTCTCATTGGTTTATCACCCCTTAGAATTGGCACAGATAATTGAGCCAACGCGCAGATTTTACGCTTAAGTGAAAAAAATAATGAGCTCAAAGTTAGCAAAGGCCTAAAAAGTAAATGCTCGACTAATTTGGCTGACTCTACGTGGTTTACTGGTTCACTGTTTAACTTAAGATGTTTTTTTTGTAGGCAGAAGTTGTCATCAGAAAATATAAAAAGAACTTCGAAGGTTTGTATAACTACATTACATAGAACATCTTGTGAAAGGTTCAGTTTGTCTGTAATAGATACCGAACACTTCTAACTTAGCTGCTATCGTCTATCAGAAGATTTTCTTCGAAAGTGAACGATTCTAACGCAATGCGAAATTGCCTCTAACTTTCACGAAACTACGTCAGGGAATACTGCTCTCCCTTTATGTAAAAACAGTATGAATATAATACAATTTAGCTAAACACATAAGCAGTCCTTCATCACTCGTTTCCAGCGATATTATCCCCGTAATAGACGTGACAGTTACCAAATGCTCGCACTAATTTATCTGCACCATATTCCCTTTGCAGCTACTCCAAACAGCTGATGTTTTATCATAAACAATATTTACTAACATACACGAAACTCGACTATACTCACCAGTGTTAAGGTCGGAATTCTTTTGCGCGCTCTCCGAATATCCCCGAATATACAACGTTTATTTTTTGCTCTCTCACGTGTGAGCTATGTGAATGTGTGCGTACTCGCCCTTCGCTTTTTTCTATTTTCTGGTCTTACCAGTCCTTTAAGAAAGGGTGGGCATACAAATACTACAGCGCATTACATGCATAAGTTAGGAGTATTGTTTTGATTTGTCCGTTTTGTACTTTTTGGGACAATCCATCTTGGATTTTATTATAGTCTATTGTGGCTCTGGTTTTGAAACTTGTATAGTAATCGGCTGTCTATTTAATAATTGACCAGGTATGCGTGGAGGCAGACAATTAGGATGATCAGATCTGGAATTCTGAAGAGAGACGGCGTAACTGGTGATTTGTGCATGTCATGTATTAAGCAGGTTGTTAATAAAATCAAACAAAAGAGTGTTGGTACTTATTTCTTTGCAATCGTTGTACATTCAATAGTGAATTGGATTTAGTTCATTAGTCGTGGTTTCTTATGAATTTATGATTTAAGTTACACAAAAACAGTTGGTTTATTTTTTATTAATAGTAATTTAAAGGTATTTTGAATGTTGATGCGAAGTTCTTAGTTGGTTTAAATTGGAAAGCATTAACTTGTTCATTGCATTGGAAACGTCCGATGGACGGACAAGTGAATTTCGAAATAAAAAAAAAAAATCCACCAAAAGGAAACGAAAATCAATCTATGAATGTATTTGTGAAATTCACTGAAGAAGGTCAGAATTGCAGTAAGTATTTCATAACGTTAATAAATAAAATATGACTTAAATAGCTAAGTTCCAAATATTTGATTCAGGACTTGGTTCACATTTACCACGAATATTTAAATTCGATCAATAATATTATTGTACTGTGTAACACTGTTGAAACTCACTGCTCAAAATATTTTGGTTTCACTTTCGTCCCCATAAGATATTAAATTCTAAACGTAACCTAATCCTAACACAATATAGAGGAGCATTCACCCCAAGGAAATAAAAATTCAAATTTACGAACTGACCTACAAAAACTCCACGCCATTAATTCCTTTATAAAACTAAGTCCATTGTGCGACTCGTATGGGATTATTACAGTGAGCATTATATTATTATACTCTTATTTCTTACCAAAGAGTTCATGGAGTGGCCGGTCTGTATTTGCATATTGGTAACCGGTACAATCAACGTCGCATGGTGTGGGTACCGTACTGAGACAGTCACAAATAATGGCGTATGGTGTAAGGCGGGTATTAAAGGGGCTATTGTTTAGGTTCGCTCTGTTATTCGGAAGGGAGGCAGTGGCCACGTGTTCCGTAAGGCCACGGTTCATTACGGCGAGTTAGGTGTTAAGGTAAGATTGTCCCCTGTTTATAGCGCACAGCTGCTTTTATAGCTCATGCATTCCATTGCTTAAATAACAACTATAGTAATATAAATTTTATCTACATGCAATTAAATTTCAGCCAGTATTTTGTACATTATTTCACACAGTATTTTGTATATTCGCTTCCACGTTCGCTTTTTCTTCCGCTATAGTTGTAGTCATATTCCCTAAACCTACAAGCAAGGTAGAAAAGTAACTATACTGTGGTAAAAATAGTGGGATGAAAGACTTGCCAAGAAACGATTTAGTATATACAAACTGTTCCATCTTCTTTTGTCTTTTATAAGTAAATAATACGTGTATTTAAGTTATGTTTTCCAGTACACTTTCTCCGAACATACGTGAAGGTGCTCGCGTAAAACATTCCCGTCTTAAAGCCACGTGCAAGCATCACGTGTTTAATACGAGTCGAGCGATAAGACAACCGAACTGCCGAACAAAGTCGGACAAATAACATAACTTGACAAAACTTTAACATCTATAAACACCTACTGAATTACTGATTATACAACGGTAGACCTAAATTCAAATTGTAACACGTTCGCTTTGAATTTCCTGTAAGATTACGAAGTACGGACTTTTGTTTTATACCTTTTTAATTTTGTTCTGTTTACGTTTTGATGGGAAAGAAAGAAATTAAACTTTACATTTTGGTCTTGTGTTGACTATAAAATGACATGACTAGCAGTTAAAAACACTTTGTTATCAGAACGTTTACAACAACAACAACATTACCGTATTTCTTGTTTGTTGAAGCTTCAGGTATAGCTTTACACAGTATTACTTTATTGATTATAATTTGTTAAAATTGGAAGGTCAATGAATAAAGATATATTTTTCTTAACTTATAAGTTCAGCATAATTTACAGTGTTCTGTTTACAACAGGCTTAATAATAAACCAGAATTATAATAATATATTCGAAAACTATATAAAAACATAAAAGAATCTTTAAGGAAATCCTCTCTTAAAAAAGTTCCGAGAAACGACCAAATATTTCTTGGAACTACCTGCTAATACTCAAAAGTGTTTTTGTGTTACTATTTTGCTTAAACCAAACTAACTATACATCTACGAAAAATATTAAGAACCTTAAATCAATGAAATAGTGCTTATTTTAGTTTGATTTTTAGTTCAGCACGGCAAAAGGGAGGGTTCTATTTGAAAAAAACAAGGAATGAAATGAAACAAAAGTAAAGATCATGGGGTCTGAGGGTTGCCATAAATCAATAATGAATCGAATAACCATAGACACTTAAAATAAGGTTTTTAAACCGTGATGCTGCAGGCGTTTTCATATTAAAAAATATATTTATTATTTTACGTTAATCTGGGATAGAATAAAAAATGGATTAGCTGCTTGTTTTTAATTGGGAGATTAAATAACACCTGAAGGGTTTAAAAGATAACTTTTAGGGGTGGTCGCAGGTGTTAACGATTATTCAAGTACCTATAATTATGAAGTAAGTAAAATGTTAGTAGTAATCACTAAAATACTAGATATAATGTAATAAGATTTAATCACAAATCAAAGTATAATTTGTTCAGTCGTTGTCTAGTGCGTTATTCATGAGTTTTTTTTCTCATGAATAACGCACTAGGTAATCCATCAATACGAAGGGACTTTACTATTAACTTTATATGATTCGTCGATACATACTTATTTTCCTTAGGACACACAAGGTACATACATAATTTCAAAAGCACATTATCCTCGCGTCATAAAGTAGACAAAAAAACAACAATAAAAAAATCAGAGTACATTTACACACACTTATATATAATATAATAATAATACCAGCCTATAAATGTCCCACTGCTGAGCACAGGCCTCTTCTCATATACAGAAGAGGCACACTTAGAATATGAAAAAACGCTTCATATTTATAATTAAATATTCGATAGCTACACAATTTGCATGAATGCAAAAAATCTTTTGTAAGGGAAGGAAGTAAAAGTACAGGTGGTTTCTCAGCGGAATGCGCCTGCGCACAGTGGTTGCCACTTTGTCCTTTTAAGTGGTTTGACTTCCGTCATCGGCAACAGCCATATAATAAGTATAACATCTGTTTATGCTTTGTACTTCTGTAACGTCCGCAATTCTGTAATTCGCAAAATCTGTTTCGTAAACGATTACGTATACTTAATTGTTCATCGTCTATTCTCAATCTTTATTATCCGTACTAAAACTCAGCTTGTGCTATTTGTTAAACCTAAAAATGTTCTAACAACACAT
This sequence comes from Diachrysia chrysitis, assembly GCA_932294365.1. NCBI lineage: Eukaryota > Metazoa > Arthropoda > Insecta > Lepidoptera > Noctuidae > Diachrysia > Diachrysia chrysitis. The sequence continues at coordinate 549,575 of OW028657.1, forward strand.
GCTAAATATGTTTAATTTATATATTAATAAATTTAAAATATGCTAAACATGCTGAACTCTGTCAAAAAAAATAAAAAAATCTTTATAAACATTATCACGTAAATAATCATATTATGCATTTTATCTTATCTCAAATTAAATACCTATATTCCTAAAACTTACTTAAATAACATACACAGATTGACGGCGTACTCTATTATCGCCACCATTAACCATCACTCCATTAACCACGAAAAGTCAGGCAAACAGATCTCGGCAACCAATAAAAGTCATTGACTGCCAAAAATACAGTCGAGTTGCAAACTTGGAGCAAATCAGACGCTTCGTAGAGCCACTGAGAGCTCGAAACTTTTGCGAATATTCAAAAAAGGTTTGCCAAATAAAATTTCATCTCACGAACTGAGAAAGTTGAACCAACTTCTTCAACTAGTCTTCTATAAAGTGTTTGTAACATCTGTTGTATGGACAGCCAGGCAAACTTATGTTTGCTGTACTCTTCAACTCTAACTTAACACCATAAAGTTGTATTTCCCTTGGCCCTAAGTTTGTGATATGGTCTCCGCTTACGTTGGTTTTGTACTCCAGCTAGAAGCTTGTTCATAAAAATAAAGGGTATGTGTTTGAATGAGAATGAATAATTCTGGACTTTTAATCCTTTTATTAAAATGTTGGAATCATTTTAATGATCTGGGAATAAAATGAAACTATGCGTCACAGGTATTCGTCAAAAGAAGTTTATGTCATTTGATGGTGAGAGGGCTTTACATTGTACCCATAACAATGGGTACAATGTTACAAACCAACTAACAAAAGTGTTAAGAATTAGATACCTACCTACTGACGTACCTACATAGTTTATCTTCGACATAACACTAGAATATTAATAATTACTTCTATAGGTATTATAATAATTGTTTGTTACGCATTAACGCATGCGAAACGAATATTTGTAATTAATTACAAACTGGCGCGTCAAGCCAGCAGTCGCAGGTTCGAGTCCTGCCTGAGGTTTAAGTTTTTCTTTTCACTATTTGTAATTAATTACTTTCATAGGTATTTACTACATTATGACGTTTTTCATAATTGCTGTTTTGACTTCTTGTTATCAAAATAAAACACCAATATAAAACAATAATCATAAGTCATACAGAAATAAAACTTATTTATTTTACTATGTAAAAAATACAACACATAATGTGTAAGCTTTCAATAAAACTTCTACCAACCTACCTGCTTACCCCATTACTACACAAACTCGACATGGGACGAATCAGTCGCATTAACTATTATTAATCTACGTCTAATTGGCGCGTACCGGCAGGGTACTGCACTCGTTTACAAGTTGAATCGGGGGAACGGCTCGCCAATTAATTGGGGGACTTTCAGGCAAGCAGTGTCGCGGGATGAAGCTACGAATGAACTAGAAATAACTAGAAATTTATTTTTTGTCGATGAATTACATGCCTAGTTATCGTAGAAGTGATACAAACACGTTCTAAGATCATGGTAATAGAAATAACATCAGTAAATACGGACAGTTTTTGGAAATTTTTGAGGTATGATTTTATGAATGAAAGTGCCTATATAAATATATTATGTTAATTTACGTATGACATGTAATATTCAATGATATTAAGCTTAATACTATATACCTTGAGTTTATCTATACTTATAATAAATCTGTAGAGAGGTCAATTCTGTACATCAAATATATTTTCAAAATAACTATCAGGGGGTGATTAGTGATCGATACTGATGCCAAAAATGCAATCAGTAAAATTTTTGTCTGCCTGTCTGTCTGTCTGTCTGTCTGTCTGTATGTTCCTTATAGAAACAAAAACTAATTGACGGATTTTAACGAAACTTGGTACAATTATTCTTCATACTCCTGGGCAGGTTATAGTAAACTTTTCATCACGCTACAATCAATAGGAGCAGAGCAGTAAAGGAAAATGTTGGGAAAACGGGAGAAGTTACTCCATTTTTTAAGCTTCCGTCGCGTATGCAGCCTTAACGGTTAAAGCTACATAGAAATCATGTATGACGGAAATGTTCTACATAAAATTATCTAAAAAATATCCCACAACAGCATATGTCTATCTTTTATGGTTGACTCACAATAACACGTGTATTTCCCGATAGCTTAGCAGTTCGGAGCTTTCTGATTATATTTGTTTACTCTTACGTTTATAATACTCTTACTCATCCCTAATTAAAAAAGTTAACATTATTACCTATTCAATAAAAAAAGAATCATAGAAATCGGTATAGAAACACCAAACTTATACATGAAATACGATAATAAGCCATCGCGCCGTTGCGTGTGAATACTGAATCATGCTATAAGGATTATTTTTGTGTAACGTGATATATTATATTTCCCTACTAAAATACGAAAGTTAATCTGTCTGTTACATCAAAACCACTGAACGGTGAGGAAGGACATATGCTACTTTTTTACGAAAAACGACGGAAACGCGGACGAAGTCGCTGGCAAAAGCTAGTTCGTAGTATTAAAGCCGCATACTTTTTGCATACTTTAGGTACCTATGCTTCCAAACGGTATAACAGAGTAGGTACTTTTATTGCAAATTATTGTTATAAAATATCATACCATAAAACAGACACACGTTACTATAAGGACTAGTTTCAAAACCCTAATATTATTTAAACAATTAATAAAAAATAACTTACCCACTCCAAACTATTAGTAGCTCGCACTAGTGATGTCTAGAGTAAAACTACTTTACAACTGTGTGTTCTAGTATTCTAGCTCATTTACAAGTACGTATCGAGTGTAAGGACCAATTTAAATTATTGTCAACTTAACGACGCACCGCGCCGCTAGCGCACTCCACTTTAATTGCGCTATTTGCAGAGAACTCGGCATTGTGGCTTATTCATGCATATGTCTTAGAATCTTTTAAGTGTATTGATTGTTAATTACTTTTCTTTGTATTCTATTTATAGAACAGTATTTAAGGAAAGGATTAAAGAACATTTTTATCAGTGTTAACAACAGGATATGTTTTGTTTGGTGATTTTAAGCTGTAGCTAGCACTTAATAAGCGATTGTAGAATGTCCCAGATCAATCTTAAGTACTTTAAAAAGGTTATTGTTCATTAATTAAAACTTAGAAATAAAAAAGATTTGTTTAACTTTTATTTTTAGTGGTTGCAAATGTCTCACGTTGCTTTAATGATCCATCATTGGTAGTAGAAAACAATATAAATAGTTCGAGCTATCATCCGTTAGATTCTTGGACTCTAACCACAAACGTATAATAATACTATTCAACATTCAAACATTTATGTTATTCATAGTTTTTGTTATAATTTACATTTCATACTAAGTACTCAAAATATAGATTCTGAAAAGTTATTTAAATATTTGTAACAAAATATACCTCTAGTCATTATTTTCTCTTGAGTACCACTTCAAAGAGTAATTACTAAAAGCTTTGTATTAAAATAAACAACGAACCAACATCTATTAGAGATAGTTAGCTAGCACAAGTTGTTACAATTGACTCTTACGATAAGACTGTAATTTATATAGCAGACAATAACCCGAAACACATAAAAACGGTACATAAATATCTGGAGCAGTTAAAACTCTGCAATTAGATAAGAGACAACGACAAATTGCTAACGCAGCTACAAATCTAAACAACAACTTGTAACAAATAGCCGTAATTCAGTCTACCACTAATTTACAATTAATGTACGGTTTAAGATGCAGTTTAGACCAGTTAAGGAGACTAAACTAATGGCACACTCGATGCTAAATTAAAATGGATTAGATGGTACTGCTGTAGTTCTGCTTCGATTTGTCTACAGCGATAGAGTAGGGTTACTTCTACGCTGCTGTTCAACTACAAGTTTGTAAGCCTCTGTTGGAATATTTACTAAGTTAAATATAGCACACGATTCACTGTGTTCAATACAATCCAATTTATTTTTGTGCACTAAGAGTTGTAACTTTTACCTAAGTTTGTAATTGAATCAAATAAGGATAAAAATGTACGTCATACAAACTTAATTATGATTAAAAAAAGTATTTTATTTATCTAAGTACTATCCTTAAGGAAATGTTTGCAACTATATAAAAAAACATAAATATAATAAGTAATAATATATATCACTCTGTGAGAGTGTATGAAATCCACAAGTATAACTCTATATTTATGTAGACATACACAATACTAACAGCAAAAGCAATTCGTAAATTAAAGAAACTCATCTGTTATCCTCACAATAAACCATATTGTAGCTAAATGAATTCGGGAGTGTGGAAGGCGTCCATCGCCAAACGCGCGGATAATGATGACGAATTATGATCCAATGGCACTGCGTCACGGTGAGACTGCTCCGAGCACCCCATCCGAGGGAAATTGTTTTATTTGTTTTGTATCACATGACAGTGGTTTTTCTTGAGGAGCATTGGATTGTGTTTCAGTTTTGTATGTTTAACACTAGATTGATAGGTCTTGCATAAAATGGTTTATTGTAAAAAAATATATTTTAAAGAAAAACATCGCAGACTGAGTTTATAAATGAGATTTATATACCAACTAATACAATGAAACCATAAGTAACAAAAATAATATGTAGTTTTTATTGATTGATTACTTAGGCGCTGTAACTAAGTTCATAACAAAAATTTAACAAAATATGTTGAGCTGCTGCTGCCTATCTAGTAATTCCTCGGAAGAACAAAAGTGACTCCACCTTAGAGTAAACATATTCAAGCACAGAGTGTGCTAGTAGCCCCTTGTGCTAAGCGTAAGAACACTTTTAGCTGTAAGTACTACGCTCGTTTTAAGTGATTTTCTGTGCAGCGACAGACGTTTGTGCGGAAATATAGATGGTTTCGATATAATTAGGGTAATAATACTTATTAAGATAGTTTTAATAAAACGACGCGATCTGTTTTCACATTAACTTTACAATTTTAAAAGTGCCTACAGTTCATACTTGATATGCGCACTCAATAGTTTACTTATTTTTTCTCTAAGGTCTTAACCATCTACCCCAGAAGAGAAAGATTTCAGACTCGCCCATTATACCTATACGATGATGATGACTAGTAGTGACCTTGTTAAAATGATTATCCGTAAAATCTCCAAAACAATCGCATTAGTTAATTAGTTTGAAAGATTAACAGGCGCACCGTGCTCACCTATCGCCGGCTAATAAACGACGAGCGTCGTAGCCACGCGAATTAATCACACAGAAATATTCATGCCGACACATGCCATGAAATTATAATGAACCCGTATTGTTGTGGGGTACACGGTATAAGAGGTCAACGAATTAAGGAATCACTGTTTTGGTTTTACGTATTTTTGAAATTGATAAAAAAAAATATTTAATCTAATTTCCCAGTTAAAAGCAAATTATAACAGCTTTATAAAAAAATATAATATTTTTGGTCAACATACTAAAGCCAAATTAAATTTAAATTATTTTTTTTTTTAAATTATTAAAGCAATTTAAATTATCTAAACTAACAAAGCGTTTTTTTCTGTCTGATGAGCGTATTTATTCATTTTAGATTAACACCCACACAACGACTTAATGTGCAAATAATGTATATTGAACCCTAAAAAAATTATCAATTTTGTATTATACTATAAATATTAAATAGAATAAAAAACGCTTTGAATATTATATAATAAATTGTACTATAAATATTCTACCGCTTTTTGCTTATCACAAACACCGCGCCACCCAACACAGGGTTAGATAGCGCTCGTGTAAAACAATACCGTTTACAATAGAATGCCTCTGTCTGCACAATTAGTATAGAGGAATTGCTTTTGACCCAATCTACAGTAATAAACAAATGCCATATCGGCTTCTATAGCGGCTATACCGGCTTCTATGTAATACCGGCTTTGGCTTTGACGCAAAGCTCTTGGAACATCGTCCTTTACAGATCGCTTTCCTGTATAGGATTGTTGGAAAATCAAAGATTCATTCACTAGCGTTGGAATGCACGTTTGTAGTCCTTGGAAATGGTCTTTTGAATATTCTCTATGAAGAAATATAATGTTGGAATTCGAAATACACTGTACCTAGCTGCCTAGAATTCCCACTAGGTAGGTGCATGTTGAAGTTATCGTTTTTTGTTTTCAAATAAAATAAGGGATTTTAACTTAAGTGCTTAAGTACGCAAAATCTTCAACATAGATCTAGTCATAGCAGCATCACAAAGTTTAAGCAAACAGTTTTCTACTATATACGTGTATTATGTAATACAGTAAATACAAAAAGATTATTGAAGTACATTTTAGATTCAACAATAGCTTTGGTAGATTGGTTTTCAGAAGTAATGGCAAAGTAATCTCTTAGTAATTACGATCGCTTGTGATCTTTACGCCGAGGACGTTAATCATCACGCTTAACAAGAACTAAGGAGGGGTGTAATGGTCCTTCCCAAGTTTCTAAGGACCATTAATTTCAATAAGGTTTGGGTATACTGCTTGTTGGCCCGCTCCAATCGATCATTGACATTATATTAACATTTCAATAGGGAACTTCCTAATCCTGGGACTTTAAATAAATTGCTTTTTTATAGTCATTATACGGATATGTTTGTTTTTATCTTCTTCCTGGTAAATTCATTCCTTTTTGACACGTTTGATATAACGTAGGTATATTCCCTAGAGATTAAATGAATCATAGATATACATATAGCATTGTTAATAGTATTTTAAATCTTTTCTATACTTAATAATACTAATGTTATATGTATAAAGCCGAAGAGTTTGTTTGTATGTTTGAACGCGCTAATCTCAAGAACTACTGGTCCGATTTGAAAATTTCTTTCAGAGTTGGATAGCCCATTTATTGAGGAAGGTTATAAGCTATATAACATAACGCTGCGACCAAAAGGAACAGAGCATAAATGAAAAAAATTGCAAAAATGAAAAACCGTTTAAACTAAAACACGCGGACAAAGTCGCGGGGGACAGCTAGTATCAAATATTAAATCAATGTAGTAGGTATATAATATAAAAAGCGATGTGAGATTCTCTTGGTCTTTCGGTACAATATGTAAGACTCTTTTTTGTGGTATAAATACATAGTTTATATTAATCGAAGTGAATGTCATTTTATTAGTCAATGTTTTTTTTCTATTCATTATTATTTTATTTAACCAATAAATAAATCATATGTCCAAAATTTCCCAATACCACGATCATAAACTTTATTAAAACTGTTGATATTATTTCATGTTTGGCACATTGCTATCATTACTATTAAAATGTATGGGAATGAATTAAACAAGTATCCAATATATGGTAACTCGGCATCAGATCAAAGCTCCTATAATATGATGTTTATCTCTTTGATAGGTGCGTGTGTACTGATATCGTTTCCGCAAACTTGGCTTTATTTAGGGCTGTCACATTGATCAACATTGCAAGCAAAATGACGATTGTATCTAAAAAAGAGATCAGTAAAAGATTCAGTTTTTAATTCAAAATAACTTACCTAAAGTTTTTAATGAATTATTATAAGATTAATTAATTTCACGCTGATTAACACATTTTCAAAAAAAGGAATTACGTTCTTTTTTATGTTGTCCTTTAATCTGTTTTAGTTGTTTTACTGTCTTAACAATATATACGAACCTTGCTAACCTAACCCTCTGTGCAAGATTTTGCCTGTTCCCTCCAACGAAAACCGAGTCTTACGCTAACCCGCTGCAACAACTGGCTTAACAACATTTTATGTCCTGGCGTAGGAATTAAAGGAAAGCTTGTGTGGCAGCCCTACCTCCATTTAACGTTTGCAACGTACAGGTTATGAAGTTTGCGTACGTTCAAAGGGGTGACTGATGCGTCGAAGATTTTGATATGGAGCAAGGAATTAATATTGCCTTCTCTTTGTACGAGCTCTGATGATATTTTGTTTTGATCAGAATTTTGAGGAAAGATGTTTGTAATTTGTGATCTAAAAAACTTTAGGTCAATGACCTCTGTACGTCATGCATGTGCTGTTTATATTTATGTAGTCTCTTCGTTGCATGTACATATTTAAAGTTGTGGTTAGTTAAAAAGTGTATTAAAAAAAAACAATAAATTAAAACGACGAAAGCGAGTTCAACATACTACAGCATGCAGTTTTTTTAAGTTCCATTCACAAGAATGTACAATTAATTACTATGAAACGCACCCACAATAACTCTTCAAGTGAGTCAGCGCACTTGACATTACACCCCAAAAAAACTACATACAAAATATTTAACGTAAAATGCTCTAACCAGATACAATCTAACTTAATTCAGGAAATTACGCTTCTTATCATGTTTAAAAACACGGTAAACACGACGTTTGCAGGGATGTAAGTTTTCGACGCAGCCTGAATTTTAATATACTTGCCGTTTCACTACTGAAAATCGCTAGAACATTTTCTTTTCGGAATTTTAAAAATGCTTTAGCTAAACGAATTTATTGTGTGGTCTTTCGAGTCGTAAAGGTTTTATGTTTTACTTGATGTTGGTATTAATTCGTTTTCTTGTATGTATTGTTATATATCATGATTACAGTTTTAGTAAGGAAAATCCAATTTAGTGGTTTTGTTAGTTAAAGATTTACAGTTATCTTTTAATTCCCCTCAAAGGACCGGCATTGTAATCAATTTGTATACTTAATTTATTGTAAAAAAAAATTGATAATTTATCATTTAATTGTTAATTCATTTTACCAGTTTTGACTGGCCTGTTAGGTCTAGTGGTTAGTGCTGACCCTGACTGCTAAGCCGAAGGTCGTGGGTTCGATTCCTATCCAGGACAAATCTTTGTGTGATGAGCACGAGCATTTGTTCTGTCTGGTATTTAGAAATATATAAGTATGTTTATCAGTTGTCTCGTTGCTATGATACAGGCTCAGTCTAGTTAGGGATCAGAAGGCCGTGTGTGACTTGTCACATGATAAAATTTTAAAAAAAAGGTTACCCCATGTTCTTAGTATATGACTAAGTACTTACCCTACACAGCAGTGAATCAAACCTGCACTCTAAGTAACATATAAATTTAGTCTCAAACTAGCACCTACCTCTACATCACCTCCCAACAATGCAAATTACACGCAGGTACTAAGTAGCGATCCACCGTTCGCTCATTTCCTCCAACTACCGCATGACAGCTATTTTCAATTAACTCTTGCCTGAAACTGCAGAAATGCTCAGTTAATGTGTGTGAAGTTTTTATTGTAGGTTTCAAGACGTAGAGGGAACGTAAATAAGAACCTTATTTAAAAAAAAATGGGACGTGTGACTCAATACAGCACAGCTTCTTACTTACCTTACTTTACTTACTTTCTTACCTTAGGTATGACTGTTGATGCAATATGTCAAGATAAGATTATATGAAATATAGTATCCGTGACGGTGACTTACCATGTAAGATAGTATGGTAAAAAAAGCACACATTGTGGTGGTAAAGTGATCTACCTCCCACAGGAGCCCCGCCGAGCATGCGTTAGCGAACCCGGGACTCCGGCAAAGGCAAGGACGAGACGGGGTGTTTTTAGTCGGTGCAAGTCCGACATATCCCCACATCGTGCCCTCGGCGTGGGTTGAAGTCATTAGATTTTCACCCCGTAACAAAAAAATAATAATAAAAAAAAAAAAAGTGGTCTACCTACTCCTCGACTAAAAAACAGCAGAATTATTTAAAGTCCCTTAAAACCTGAAACTTTCTACAAAACACAGCCAGAATATTCCACAATCGTTGGAAGTGCAAGAGCCCACATTCTACCAGCACATACATAAAGGTTAGGTACTTCAGGCTCCTAGACTACTCGAAGGAAACAAACATGTCTTCATTTAGCGACCAGACACACGCTGCTCCCGACAGGTCAATTTTCAATTAAAGCACCGTTAACGCCGCTGATTGGTTTTATTGTTAAATGTCTGATTTACAACCAGTGGCGTTATCTTATGTGGAGCTTCGAAATATAATAGTATGAGCTAAGGAGCTGAATAAGTTTATAGTAGAGGATCTAGGTATATGTTAAATTTTCTTCATTTAATGTTTTGACGCAAGAAAGTAATTTGAGAAAACTAATAAACTTTTGCCTTTCGATTCATTTTAATATATAAATTTCATTATTTCTTAAAGTTACGCTACTTAATTTTTCTAGAAGTTAAGTTTTATTAGGGTTTATCCAGATATCATGTTTATTTAGGATCACAAAAAAATTTAGTTCATCTCGGTAAAAAATAGTATTACATTCAAAATCAAAAATTAAAATCAAAAACTCATTTATTCCAACTAGGCTACAAAGTAGCACTTTAAGAACGTCAATACAATGGACAGCACCCTGATTCGCCCACCCTTCACCGCTTCCTAAGTGCTCTGGCTGTGGAGAAGAAACGGCGCAACAAACTCTAATTCAAAACTCGATATACTTACGTCATATTGTTCAAAAATATAAACACTATACACGCATATGCAGACAGTTTAGAAATAAACAAAGACGTTACCAAAGATATAAGGAAAGAAAATAATATTAAAAACCGATAACAGAACATGAAAGAAAAAACCTGTCAATTAAACTCAAAGGGTGTAGATTTCCTAAACGCAACTGTACCGTATTGATTTATAACACGTGTAAATTTACTTTATTCCCATTAAAAGTAAATCAAAGTGGGCTGTAAATCGTCAAAGTACGGAAAACGACCACCTCTACCTGACCTACAGAACCTTGAAAACCATCCTTATATCTTGGAGATAAGGGTACATTATCGTGTTGGGGTGGTTTTAGATAAGTTGGTCGGTAAAGCTTAGGACCACAAACCGCGTTTGGGCAGTCAACATTTATGCAACGGCGGCGAGGTCATAAATCTAGATTTTTTTTATTCTATTTATATTGCGCGCGATTCCCTGATGGTAATCTTTGTCGGATGTGAACTGGTAGTTTATGTTTTCTAATAGTTTTATTGTGTAATTGGTGTTTGATTGTATGTTAGGCAGTTAAAAGTTGGTGGGTGTGACTGTTGCTAAACCATATACAGTATAGATACCCTAAACAGACCTGTCTTATTTAACTCTTAATTTAATTTATTTTGATGTTTAATTTTTTTGGTACTTTGAATAGTATAGTAAATTGTGTGTTCATTTAATATTTTAACATCAACACGGTTTGTGCTGGCTTTAGATAAAAATGTTTCTATTTGTAAGGACCACAACCAAGTTAAGAAAAAAAAACATCTATATTTTTAGCATGTTTTTAAATGTGACTTTATCTACAATATACTTCTGCTTACTTCTTTAATTAATCCAGGCCTGCATGACTACATCAATTTATTCTGAATAAGTCTATTCAAAAATAGAACAAAATATATATCTGTCAATTGTTTTGTAAACTTGACACTGGCCAGCTGTTTAGTTATAGGTAACTAAGCAAAAAAGAGGTTCTAACATAAATAGTGCGATGTTTATAATAATGTTACGACAGTAACTCGAAGCCGATATACAACTGCGCATGTATGACTACTGTTGTGATAGTAACGCCCCTACTATTGGTTTAAGAACATAAATGGAATAAGAAAATTATTATAGATATTTTTTGTTTAAAAACATCTTATTTTAGACAGTACATATTTTATTACAAAAAAACGGAAGTATAAGCAGTTTTCTCGCAATACGTACGTGCATTTCGGTGGATTCGAAGCCCGAACCGAAAATTGAAAGACAACGCACCCCCCCACCAAAAGATATGTTCATAGTTCAGCGGCTTTTAGTTATCATCGGATGAACCTCTTTCTCTTAAAATAAAAAAGACCGTATTCTATGTTGGCATAAATTGAAACTTTTGATATTTTTTTACACTATTATTTTATCTTTCTATATTTTTTGTGCGCCACGCTATTTTGTCTTACCACATTTTTGGAACGAATTTAATTTTACAACCGAGTTTCCGTAGTAACTCGAAAGCTTTCTCGTACCCACTTATTGTTGACATCTCTTCGTATAATAATCCATTGTCTCCGTATGTTTGGTTTACGTTTTTGCGTTCTAAGTACTTGGTTTACGCGTAATTAAATTATCATTGTTTTACCTCCAAACGGTTTTATTTCGACGCATTTATAAGTTAGTAAACAACTATTGTATTACGATGTTTTTAAATTTATTATTTCTTTGTGCTTTTCCTGTGAACCACGGAACAGTTATTTAATCTTTATAATGTTATTGTTTAGGATTTGTTATTTTATATAATTTTACAATTACCGTTACTATTATATTAGATTTTCCTGTTACGTAGTTTCGTTTTATAATTATTCACATTTCAAATCAATCGCCTTGACCAATACTTTTTAACAGGATTTAAAACTAATGCCTAGATTCTATCAGTTTACTTTAATCGGTGAAAAATATGTTAGGTATCTTGACATTTTCTCCAGTAGTTTATAAAACTGTACAAAATATGAGGAGGAAACCGTACAAAATGTGATCTTAAAAGACAGGCCATGCTAGCCGCAGTCGTTTCATGGATGGGTGACCAGTATTAGCATACCAAGACAAACGGATTTGTATTATTCCGTAACTGGTGTAGGAGTCTAATGAACTTCACAGCCACTACCTGTACCAGTACCAGGGTAGGCAGACACTGCACGTCAAATACAGTATTTAGATAAATTCGGTGTGACTGGAAGCCAACCCAACACTTCTTAGGTAAAGGTAAAGCAGAGTTAAAAGGCGTACAGATGCAATGATACCTGCATCGCAACAGGGAATGAATACGAAGGCTGACGAACGATTATGCCACCCTTCAGATCGATTGGCCGTATGTAAAACATTTAGGGTTATTACGTGGCACGGAACGTCATTTAAATAAGGTGTTACTTTTGTCATACACGGTATAACTTGAGGTGTCAATATCTTTTGGTTGATTTTGAAGTATTCTACTGTTCTTCCTTGTGTTTATTAGTAAATAACTTTTTTTGCTCCATTCCTTTCCTCAATGCAAGAAGCTGGAGAAGAAAAGGCTGATTTACATTGAGTAAGTTACTGACTAACTCTTGTCTCTCTTTAGCCAAGAAAATATGTTATTTGCAACGTGATGTTAAAGATCGTATTCGAAAGATTGAAGACCAGATAGGTAGATAAATATCTTTCAAACAAGGAAAACAACTGTTTGCATTTATTTTATATCCCTACTACGAAATAAATATACCTACACAGCAGATGTTCATTGAGTTTGTCGTATTAATTCCTAAGTACAATAATATTATCACACCCTTATTTTGTTATGTACCTAATAGCCTTATTTATTATATCAAAAGACATTAAATCTATTTAGTTTTATGCTATTGTCTGTAAGTTCTATATTTGTCGTGAGAGATTCGTAAAAAATGCTAAAAAATATGCTATATTAAAAATACCTATATTATTTTAGTACATACTTCCATACTTAATAATATCCATAATCCATATTAATATTATAGTAACTCTGTCTATCTGTTACGCTTTCCCGGCTAAACACCTGAACCGATTTTGATGAATCTTGGTTTGGGGTAAGCTTGAATCTTAAGAAAGAAAATAGGCTACTTTTGTGGCGATAACCGACATCGCTAGTAAATAAATAAGTAAAATCTGTCAGTATCGCTGACATTTTTGCTTACACATAGCTGCCATCTTATTTCTCAAACCTTTTACTGTAACCAGTTAGCAACACCGCACAGAAACAGATTCTGGACATATATATATAAGTACGTGTATAACTTGGAGCAACAAATGTTACACGTGTCTGCGTTAAGTTGCGGCCCATTATACAATTAGAAATAAGTCCTCGGTAGACCCGTCCTGCATAGTAATACATTTGATCCATCTTGTTTCTGAATGTTAAGTAAGATATATACCAGAATTTTACAAACGAAATAAAAAAAAATAGACTGAACGTTTTATCTATACTAATATTTTAAAGAGAAAGTTTTTTTACTTTTATAAGTTTGTGACGAATAAACTCCAAAACTACAGTACCGATTTCAGAAATTCTTTCAGCTTTCGAATACTTAATTATCCCTGAGTAAATTGGGTTATATTGCTGTACTACCCGTGCGACGCCGGGGCGGGTCGCTAGTCATCTATATGGCCAGTCAGTACTCAAATAGCTCTCCCTGATTAAGACATGTCTACTACTCGAATAAAAACAAAAAATTCTATTAGTAAGTAAGTACGTAATTATAATTTTTTTGTAAACGAGCAGGAAAATAATTTAAAATATAAGAAATTGACTAGATTGGTGCAGGTGCTCAGTTCCAAGCTAGTATCGCAATGACTTGCTGTTTCGATTCCCGCTGCAATATTTGTATGATCTGCATATGATGTGCGAGAGTTTGTGTCTGAGAGATTGATATCTTTAAAACTTCAATTTGGTAATAATAACATTCGGTTAATTGCTGGTTGCCTGGCTGAGCAGTATTATCCATACTTCCATTCTAATATTATAAATGCAATAACTGTCTGTCTGTATGTCTGCTACCCTTCACGACCAAACCGCTGAACTGAATTTGGTGAAATTTGGTGAAGCTTTATGACGTATGCTTGAAACCCAAGAAAAGACATATGCCACTTTTTCCCAGATAATCGATATTCAACATTTATTGCTGTTTTAGACAATACGCACATAGTGTCTAACAAAGTAATATTACTTGCTAGCTTGAGATAAGAGATTGCACCTGCAACAATATTAGAATTGGGTTATTAAACTGTAGCATATGATGCCTACCAAACCCTAATACGAAAAGATGTTTAAAAAGCTTCCTAATCATAAACATCCCATCCCACCAACTCCGAAATATACTAGGTCGTATAATTAGTGTCAGAAGTGGCGTGAAAACTGGTCTGAAATACCAGTGTACATAATATATCAAATTCGCTGGGGGCTGCGTAACGAGGGCTCTAGCTCCTTTCAGGGACAGAACTTGGGTAGTTTCCACAGACCATCCAAAGTCTCTCTTAAAACATACTATTGCTACGTCACTAAGAAAAGTTATTAAATTAAATTGAGTTTGTTAAAATACCAACACAATGTGACTTATATTAATTTATACTACTTGTTTAATTGATGATTTTTATGAATAAATTGTGTGAATTGGGTAAATGTGTTTTTATATATCCAATAAAAATAATAGAGTTAGGCACGTGTTTTAGCAGTGGCGAGAAATGAAATGAAATGTTGTTAAATTATTAACCAATTTCAATCTCGGTTAATTGTCGTTCTTTTTACTATTACTTATTGTATTCACACATTATTTTTTATCCTAAAAATATATTTCTAATGTCAGACAATACAAATATAAATCAAAAGACAAAACCCCAGCACGCAGGCTCGGCTCAGTTGGCTCGCGCCAACCCTGGCCTACCCAAACCAACCCTTTTCTAAATATTAGACAGTTAATATTTCAGTTGTAATTGGAATTTCGATGAAGACGCCTCATGGTTATAGTGGTTTTAACGCCTTCTAACTGACTGAAGTTTTGATTTCATATCGAAAACTTTTTGTAATATAATAGACAATTAATGAAATTTGCCGAAAAAATTTAGGATTGTAACAAAATATATTTGTTCATTACTGTGATTTATATAAGTGCGTGTAATTTATGTTCTATCTCAGGGCAAACGTTTTTTTAACCTATGTTATTACCATTCTTCTTTTAATTTTTAAAACATGACTTAGATTTTTAATAACACTATATATGTATAATATGTAGGTATACATTAACTGAAATTTACTTCTTGTACTAGTGAATAAGTACACTTACAAAATAAACTAAAACATTTAATCAATATCTGCAATAATAATGATATCAAAGTTTGTGTATTAAAACATTTAACTATTTCACATGTTGACCCTTTGCCCCAAACTCAAGTAACCTTTAGTTCAGCAAGCCGACCATTCATAGATATTTATAGGGAACTTTCTCGGCACCCCACCTAAATGAACCAGTGTGAGCGAACAGATCTGCGGCCCACATTTGATAAGGTTACTCCGTACGTGCCGATAAGCCTATATGACTAACTCTGGACCGTTAGCTTGTGGTCCAAGCGAGGACGATTCGCCTATTCACGATCTGTAGTGGTAAACTTTGGAATCGCTAGTTTGCACCGTGTTCCCATACGGTCCCTGTAAAAAGTACAAGAAAAACACTCCGGAGATGTTAGCCGGTAAGATTTCGGCATACGCCTCCGCCTTACCCAGGCCCTAAAACTAAATATAGCAACAGACCAATATATTTCAAAAGGAAGAACTATTTTTGATTGTATTTAGTAAACATAATAGGAATAATCTCTATACTCTTTTCAATAGAACTGAATGTCTAAATGTTTTCGCAGAAAGCTAAACAGTACTAGATTCTAAAAAGCAATATCGACGTATTATGAACGTCTTCCTATAATAAGCTGGTAAAAAGATATATTGGTCTCTGTTCTAAGCATACATGTCCTTTTCTTCCGAAAAAGATGTAGTTCTTACATAGAAGGACAATATTCAAGACGGGTTAGTGTTGCCGATCGCTCAACAACTGCACCATACAATTCTGATTAGTAACACAACAAATTGAAACTTAAAGCTGTTGCAATAAAGGCATTTATGTGATTTCTCGATTGCCGAACTGGTGACTCATGTTCTGATTACAATTATGTACCTATCCCGCACACTCGGACTGTTTCGAGATCTAATCTGTTTTGAGGTGAGGTAGAAGTTATACTCGGAACGAATCAAACGTATTTTGAGACAGTTAAAAACATTAATTAGATTTACAATAATATCTATGCATTATTTAAACACAACTAATTAAATAATTAACTTATTCTGATAAGACTTAATCAATTTAGAAAATAGAGAAGCCAGAACGAAATTACTTCAAACGTAATACCATTTTTAAATTAAACACAAACGACTGTGTTTCTATTTAAAAACGTACAAAAATATCTATTCTTTTTACCTGTTATCCCATCTGTTATTAAAAAATAAACATTGCGGTCAAAACTGGTCTAATCCGCCGCGATCCGGTTTTCACACGTCACGAGGGGTATGTTTGGCCAACTTTTTTGTTTTAGGAAAAAACACCTTTGGTGGTGTGAAAAAATTATTAGGTAGCCGCTAAATGTAGATTTTCTCGGCTGCGGCGACGTGGGGGAAATAAAGATGTAACATGTATGAAAAAATTGCGGAAAATTGTTGGATTTTTTAGGTGCGAACGAAATTGTGTGTTGTTTTTTGCTGTTTGGTAAAATTGATTTTTATTCCGTTTTGCCATGTAAACGTAAGTTTGGAATACAAAGTATTGAAATTTAAAGAGTCGAAACATTTTACGATAGGTAGCAGACTTTTATTACAAGGGTGACAATACTTATAGAAACATACGTATTTATTTATTTTTGGCAAAATATTGTCATAATTGTCCTGTCCTTCATTGATAGTCGAAAGTCTTACTTCATTCTTCTCATACAAATAGTTGAAAGCACTCACATTCTTTTTTTCTCACAGACGTGGAGAGTATGTCGTCGTCACATTCGCACATTAGACAGCTTCCACCTCATATGTGTACGAAAAATTAAGAACATCCGATGCTGTGCTGGAAGTGCTGCGTATAGCTAATGTAAGGGGCATTGAGGCTTATTTAATGCAGCGGCAGCTTTGTTGGTGTTCACGTCTCGCTCAGCGAGTAGCCAAGCGCATCTTTTATAGTGAACTCGAAGAAGGCAAGCATAAGCATGGCGGACAACTGCATAGGTATGAGGATTTGCTTAAGTGACACATGAAAAGGTGCAACACACAACTAGCACTGTGGTATATTCCTCAACGACAAGAGTGGAGATCTTTGGTAAAAATCTGGGCTTATCTTTTTTAAACAACGTTGCTTTGAGCCGGACGCCAGACGTGAAGAACTGAAGTCCTGAACACCTGCGGCATCCTAAATGGACAGCTCACATCACTGCACTGTGCGCAAATCTTTTCTATTAGATTGGTTAAAGTTGTCGCCATGGCCGAAATCGGCGACGGCTAGGATCTTATCAATACCACAAACAGTTAAATAAAAATAAGTACCTAACATAATTTATTTATTAAGGCATACTTCCACAAAAAATTTTACTCAAGAGTTGTTTACTAACACGACATTAAATTGACAACATTGTATGACAAACTGTCAACTTAACCCCGTTTAGCATTTAACTCTAAGTTAAAAAGATAACCTGGGCTTGTGCAAGTGGGCCTAAGCCGATCAAAATAAACTTTTAAAATTGTTCCCAAGCGTCATTCAAAAACAATAATATCATTTATTTAATAATAAAATAATAATCATAATCGATCACTTTGTACTTTTCAAGCGGCAGTTACGTAAACTGGACGTGATTTATCGCGGTGAATCACTTCTGCCGGTGACAGTACTGCGTCAGTGTATTGTTGGCCGCGTATTATTGCCGACGTCAGTGGATGCTGGCGTGATGATAGCATATCGTACCTGTGAGAGACGTAACGTAGGTAATAATTAGTAAACGTGTTTTATTATTTCGATCAGCTCTTTATAAAAAAAACGTATAATATATGTCAACCAGTTAGTACAATTAATTTAAGCACCACTGCAAGCCTTCAACATTAAAAAATAAACGATCACTAAACACACGCCACACTTTCGTGTAATAGCTGAGTATGCAAAGGAAATATCTATTTAGTCCACCAGATAGATTATAAAAGACAAAAGAACTCGTATTATTCCTTTTATCAAATCAATGAAGAATGACAAAGTTAAAGCGCTTTAAAGTTCTGGAGTGGAGGCTTGTGACGTCACGTGTGGGTAAAAAGTGTAGCCACAAGTGACGTCACGCGACATTTCCATTCGCTTTATCTTCCCCATCGGTTACTTAATTTAAAAAAATACGTGTCTAATATTTTTTTAATATTAATGTGAAGTGTAAATAAAAAAAAATAGCCCGATCCCCTATTATCGCTTTCTGAAAATGATGTACGTAGCCGAATCTAATCTACACTTAATACTTAATAAATATAAAGCTGAAGTTTGTTTGTTTGTTTGTATAAGCTATATAACATTACGTTGTGACCAAAAGGAGCGGAGCATAAATGAAAAATGTTGCAAAAATGAAAAACCGTTGAAACTTAAACACGTGTACAAAGTCGCGGGGGACAGCTAGTCTAATATAAATCAAAATTCCACTTGAATTTGATACAGTAAATTTTTGTGTACCAACAAATACAATCAACTTCTGTACATTTGTATCGTAATAAACATTTTAATATATAAAGTTTAATATCCTCTCAGTGTAAGGAGTAAACATTTGATTTCAAGTAAAACACGTCTTTGTATTATGTAACTAACAAACAAATTATTATACAGAAGTATCGCGTCTTGCATAAGAAATTGTCGAAAGGATTAATCTTTAGGCTTTCTAGCTGAACGATCTATACAAAGAGTTACAAGTTAAACAATTCTATAGGTTTCAAGAAAATGTATAAAATATTTATGAAATAATAAGTAAACAATCAATTTAAGTTTATACAACTATTCTTTCCAGGAAAATATCTTCTGATACAGACTTCATAGTATTATACTTATGTACATATTAGGTCAGAAAACTTCCGAAAAAATTCGCTAAACCTAATCCACGATATTTCTGTAAGTTGTACTTCTGCTTTCCACCTGCGTCGGGTAGACAACTGAAGAAAGCTCTATAAATATTTGAGCGAGTAATAGGCTGGTAGCCAGTAGTTAGCTCGCTGGTAATTACAGCTGCTATCGAGGAGCCAGGGATTCTTTATTCATGATCCGAGTTGAGACTTCTATTCTACTGGGTACGGCACGGAAATTATATTAACTATTTCTGGACTTCTCAGCTGTGAGTTTTAATCTTGTATGCAAATTACGTTACTAAAATATAAAACTACAATGATGCTAGCTTTTCTTTCGTTTGAACGCAGTCCGCAAGCATATTAATCTTCTTAATCAGAGCATTGACTACGAAGACCCTTTTTAAAACTCTTTACCTAATGACGTATCTCATCCTACTGTGTACGAATCAATCTCCATCGTCCCATATTGTTACTATTCATATTAATACGCATAACTGATTAAAATCTAATATGATGTCTTCACCTCATGCAATAAAATTCGTCTATCTCTACCGACAAGACACGCCAAATATTATTAAATTATGTACATTAAAACAGTCTGTGACAGTTCGTTGAAAGCTGCTGTTAAACGCAAGTCATTTAGAAGGAACAATCACGAGTGAACGCATTCACGGTAGCCATATTTAATTACAAAAGTAAACCAAACCATCACACCGTTAAATTCTAAGCGGTCAGGTAGATACATCAAATTCTACTTGGGGTTGTGACTTGCTGATGAAAAGAGCGATTTTGAATTAAGTTGGAGCTTTAATGAACTTCCGCTTAGTTCTATAAGTTTAAGAACATAAATATCATGTTCTGTGACTTATCTTACAGATTTATACCTGATACCCAGACAGACAAGTGTATATGACAGGAATACCAATGAAAATGTGAGATAGCTATATTTTCAAGGAAGAATAATCTCCACTCAGTTTTACTAAATTAATTTTGCAGTCTGGAATGGAAACAAAAAAACAACAACCTTCAAAAATTTTTAAGCCTTCGGCATAGCATATGGCGCGACCTGTTATTTGAACCAAAGACCTGTATTACAACCGCAAGACTAACCAGAGAAATACACAAAAAATACTCTTTTATTTCAGGGTTCATCAAAATAAATTAATACTTTTGATTACCCCGCCACCCGCTCTACTCACCCACTGAGACCGCAGGCGACATAGTGAAGAGATATCAGGCTGAAGACAGACAGTTTAATCGGGCCCTTTACTTAATACAATCTCCGTTCAGATCTAAATTAATGCAGTACGGCTCCGGTGGAGTGAGTTAGATTTTAGCTGTTTTAGAGTAAGCAGAGGTATGGGCTAACAACAAATATATCAAATAGAAAATAATGTTAAGTAGTACTTTTATAATAATAAACTAATAGGTATGTAATATCTTAGCCAAACAAACAGATTTTTTTTTAATATTACATGACCAGGTTATAAAAGTAATAAAAAGAAGTCTCTTACCCCCGCTCTATTAGCTTATTAGAGAAAAAACAATCAGAAGTAAAAAAAAATGTGCTTAAAATATCAGATGAAATATTACGACTATTTGCACGAAATCTTTTAAGGAATAACAACAAATCTATATCCGTATATATTGCGTTTGTACAAAACAAATCAAAAACTGAAGTCCAAATTTAGTGTGAAATGAGTTTCATTACAATCGTATCGAGTTGTTTGACAAATGCCCTCTATGTACAGGGTATAGCTTAGAGTATCCGTGCCAATTCCGCGCACTGCAACATTCTGCTGCTGCACCCTGTATACTGTATAGTGATAGCATGCACTTTGAAATGAATCTTTTAAAATAATGTGTTAAGTTTATATGCCTTTTAGAGACCTATTTTTTGAGATAAATAGAAGAAATCTGGATGAAATAAGTGTGAATTCATCAACCTTTAAATACTAAATAACTACACATATTTAATTTGTTTTTCGTGTTCCTTTAAATATTTTAGTTTATTCTAAGAAATTTATTTACACGTGGAACAGTGTGTACTAGTTGCACCACATGCATGATTACAAGTTATTCTAAAACATCTTTACAGGTACTGTATTTATGCGTTGAAACGACACGTTGAAAAAAGGTGGGTGCATTTGATCCTAAAGCTTAAATTCGTAACCTAAAAACTTCACATAAATTTTCATTTGAATAACTTAGATTTTAATTTATAATGTAGCGACCAATAAAAATTGTTTAACTGAATTTGTCTTTGACCTCATCAACTAAATGTCATCTAAACTTAAGATCCCCTACAGTATGGCAATGATTCACAATTAAAACCACACTACCTATAAACACCACAACATATATACCATGGTATAGATAGTTTGCAATTAACCAAGTTTCACCGTTACCCATAAAACGGGTTAAGGGTTAACAAATTAAATTATTCTAGAATTATATGCGAGTTCGCTTTATTGTGAGTTACGTGGTGAGTTCACACGTAAATTGTTTTTAACTGACTCCTAAAGGAGGAGGAGGAAGTGGTTCTCAATTCGACGGGATTTTTGGTGTGGTTTATTATTAGATAGAATTCGAAAAATATTTTTATTATCGATAGGCACTCAAAGGTGGTCCCATATAACTTTCGTTGCCTATCTACATTTATTTATTTATGTTCAATCTAAAATATTAAATCTGTAGCTTGTGGCTTTATGTGTTTTTAGATTTTGAAAAAAATAAAAATATGCGTCGACTTTTTTATTATCTAACTGACGTATTAATTAGATTTTGAATTTTCATACTCAGTATGGAGAATGATCAAATCTTAGTCAATATGTTTGCAGATTTATGTTTTTAATCCATTTGTTTAAGACCATGTTTAATAACGCTGTTAATTTTAATCAACTGTTACCTACTAAAAGGATTCGCAGTACTATGAGCATTAAGAAATTCTAGGACTTTATACATTTATTTTTTTAACGAATTCGTAAAACACACGTTCGTGGAAAATAATATTTATTTACTTTTCTGGGAAACGGAAAGCGAGAGGTTTATTTTCAACATTTGGTATTCGTATTGGATTCGTTGAAATTCATTTTGATGAATATCGGGTTAATCAGCTCCGAGTTTTAATACAATTTAATATTCGTATTTATTTCGTACGTATTAAAACATTTATGGGAAACCTCTGGGAATTGAAATAAACGAAATAACTTATAAACAACAAGTAAATTTATTGATAAAAGTTTGATTAATTTGTCTACTTTTTAAGCGACTTCGTTTGTTGATGATACTTTCAAAATAAGGGGATTTTTTTACTAATAATTTATTATAAATTATAATTAATTTATTATTTATATTTTTTTAAGTTTTTATACATTAAAATTAATTACCCAGTGTTATTAATTTGTCTTTATCTTGTCTGAGCAAACCCTTATGTTGACGGTTTAGCGAATTCCCTGGAGGTTATAAGTTTATTAGTTCGCAGTTTATGGAGACAATCGTAAAACCTAACTAAACTAATCCTGAACTGTACATCTAATTCATGTTTTGGCGTTTTCCGCGGTTTTCAATTTGTGCGTTTATTAAATAGGTTTTACATTTCAACACGTAAATGTAAACAATGCCTAGATATTATTTTTTAGAAAATACCTTTTTTTTTATAAATTCTTCCATATACAAATGACAGGTAATATTTATATGAAGACGTAGTAGTTATATCATAGATTAATCTCCTTAAACATCTTGTACTGTTATTTAAATTCAAATCAGTTTTGCTGAGACTATTACATTATAATTACTATAACTTTTTCCCGACGCGAACACTCCCACCCCGCCAATCAAATAATCAAAAAAGTTGATTAACTGGCTTACATAATTCTAAGCAAACAATTTATTCCTGAAGTATAATAGAAGAACTTAATTTTATTCGTATAATATAAACATAAATAACTTACGCGGATACTAAGGAAATCCATTTTCACATCAATCCGGTCACGAAGGACGGTGGGGCCCCAAAATTTATTTATTTTTTATTTTTTTTTTTATTTATTTTAAAAAAACGACTCCCGCACTAAGGAATTTAATCCTTGTGTCGCGGGGGATTTCACAAACATTCAAATCACATGCACAAAGAACACCCAGACTTGGAACAAGCATTTGTGGGTCACACAAATGCTTGTCCCATGCGGGGATCGAACCCGCGGCACGTCGCGCACAGTGGTAATTGGCTTGGTGACCTATACCACTCGGCTATCCGTGCAGTCAAATTAACAGTTAAACTTTTTAATGTACCAACTTACTGTTGTTACCGAAAGTTAGAACTTCAGAATTGTAATTATATCTTAGATATAAAATTAAAAAGTAGTTTTCCAAAGGCATAAACATAATTTCATTACATACAAGTACAAATTAATGAAGCTATACCTTGTAAATCACTTAATCGGTTACGACAAATCTCGTACTATTCTCTCACAATTACATTTAAAACACATAACGTTGCAAAAACACATTTTTGCCATCCACCAAAATTCCCGGAAAAAACCATCACTAACTTAAAAACAAGATCTATCCGTCAGCGCTGCTTTGAAATTTGATCAATCAAACTAAGCCAGGTCCACAGCTTTCGCGCCCCATGGCGTGCTATAATCCCATATCTGTCGCCGCGTCGCCTTCGGTGACAACCGCCTATATTTTGTGCGTTACCACGCGTTTACGAGCATAAAACAAAACACTATAAAGTTTCCCTACAAACTCGTATCGCTTTTAACTAAATTGATATTACTAAACTATCTTATATATAGGCTGATTGTTTTAAAGTTCAATGTAATACTTGGTCTAATATTTAATACTACGCATATTTTTTTACTTTATTGTTGTATTTAAATTCATATTATACTGAGTAGGATTTACATACATGCAATTTTTATGTTCGAAATTTTCATGTCTTTGTGCAAATTTTATAGGCCCACAAAAGTCCGAATCATTAAACAGCAGTGTTTTTTTTGTGTGTGGTATTTTTTTATCATAACACGGCATTAAAATCAACTGACCAATATTTAAATAAACAACGATTTCCTATATTGTGAAGTGAAGTATTATTTCTTATTAACTTGAAAACTACTTTAAAAATAACGCGATGTTAACCTCATTCCTACACAACTGTATACAACACCCTGTGAGTGGCTTCAATTGAAAGAATCACGATTATTGGTGACGATTGGGGAATTAACGAGGCCGCTCAGTGAAGGACGGTTACAGACGTAATTGTTGTATTCTAGCTTTATTTAATCAAACGTGTTAATTACTTAGGTAACAAAATAGTAATAATGTTTTTATAGTCAATCAAGAAGTTTAATATTATCTATTACTTCTATAATTCAAATTCATCGTCATTATTTTATACCTAGACATTTACAAAAACAATTTACGAAGAAATAGCGTATTTTTCTGGCTCGTGGACACAAAAGCTCCTTAATAGTAAGCTGATAGAGCAATGTTGGGAGTCGTTTACCAAAAATATTTAAAATCAAAATTAATATATTTTTATTTAAATTTTAGAAGTAGAAAAATACATTTTTTATAATTACCTTAATAGTCTTAAACCTTATATGACTTGCTGGACCCTAATGTAATTAGTCATATCATTACACTTAGGAACAAGAATGATTAGGCCCCACTCTTGTTAACCATCCCTCTCCAATTCCTAACTACAGCAGAAGAAGAGTATCTACCTATATCTTACAAAAATGTACGTTAAGTTTCCTCTGTTACGCAATACCCTATACTAACTACAACACTTTCTTATCAAGCAACATAAAAACAGCTCCTTACCCTTCAACTTCACTGAAACATTGAAAAAGAAAAAGAGTCAACAAAACGTAACCACGAATACCCAACAAAATACGCGTACAAAATATTTAGCCGAGTCGTTGTAGACATTTCGTGAGGACACACCACTTTCCGGCCACAATAAAAATATGTAAATTGAGCCAACGCCGAGGAAGCCATTCCGCTTAATTGCAATCCCACCACCAACGGTTTATATATTAAAATCACGCGACAGCCCTAATGAGCGTATCTATAGGTACCGCTGTGTCGGCAGGGTTCACAAATACATGTTTGTTTAGCTACGGAGTAGAACTTTGTGGAGGTCTCTGCTACTATTTTGTTAGTTAAGATATAATTTTTTAAGATTACTTTTTTTGGACTCTATTTCAAGTGCATTAGAGTTTACTACATTACTTTTTATATATTAAACCTCTTTTTTTTATTAAAGCATTTATTTATTTATTAACACACAAGAATATTTACAAGGACACAACATTATTAGCAATAGAGTATAGTTTCTTTGATATACAAACTATTTTTTATGTTAGCAAATTAGTACTGTACCTGCCTGTGTGGAATATAATATTATAATACATAATAAAAAAAAAAAAAAAGGGATTAGGCAAGGGAGCAGTATAGAATAATAAGATAAAATAAGAAAGTGGTTGTTAATGATTATAATAACTACTAAGGACGAAGGTTATATTAGGAGAGTATACTTGGTAACAGCCTAAATACATACAGTAAACAACAGCCTGAGTTTACACGTGTAATAAATTAAGCGCGACATCGAACTGTCTCACAGATTAACTGATGTTAATAACGAAGCTAAGGACACGTGTAAAGTTCTGATTTTCGAGATTCTAATATTATTATATATATTCTGATGACTCAGACCTTTTTATAGAATATAGTACTATTAATATTAAAGGAACATAATTAATTAATTATAGTAGATAATTAAATAGGATTTTAAGGAAATTAGTCTTAAAAAACGTTTTTAGCCATAAGTATAATATAATACAAAAATTGAAATTATATTATATTGTATTAAATTTGTTCAGAACCGGGCAAAAGAAAGAGTGAAGTATTCTGGTGTTTTTTTCTGATAAACGTTTGACGGAAAGAGATAAAAAAACAGGCAAAGTGCGAGTCGGACTCGTGCATGAAGGATCCATTAGTTTAGTCATATTTTATTTAATAATAAAGTAATATAGAAAATATATAGCAACAGTGTGTAGTTTTATGTACCTATGTATGAATATTGTACATTCATTTATTATTTGTCGTTTAAAACGCCCTGGTTGTTGAGTGCGGATGATCCAGCACTTTTTTAATTTGTTTTTTTTTCTTTCAATTTATTACAATGTAAGCATGTAATATTTTGTTTCAAAAGTATGAAATGCTTTACAAACTTTATTTTTTAATAAAAAAAATACGCCTACATTTTTAGTTCCTATAAACAAACAAAATTTTCATGTTACTTTAAATTATTTTCACTCTAAATAAATAACAATCCTTTACCATTGCAAAAACAATTTTATGAAAACGTAACTTAAAATTCGATATGTATTTAAAGTAAAATTCAATACTCCAAATATAGATACCTCTGTTTCGTTGACCCAGCAAATAAAAAAGTAAACACATATGATTCGTTGAATGGAAATAAAAAATCCATTTACCATGCCTCCTGGCCATGTAAAGGTACCAATTGACGAAAAACTCGGCTGGTCTGCAGTGGCCGGCCATTTTACCCGGGTTGTGTCGAGCTACGGGGGGAGCCGCGGGTCAGCGCTAGCTAGCCGCTTCCCGTATACATTATGTCCGTACTATGTTTGAACGGTCGCGAGTGCATAACCGGAGGCGATGCAGTCCCGTTGATTTTTTATTTTTTATACCCGGGTCCGTTGAGAGCTGGGCGTTAATCAATACTTTGTACAACGGACACGCAAAACAAAAAAAAGCAACAACATATTGTTTTGTACACGGATAACATTTTTTATCGGGATCTGTGACCGGATATGGGCAGAATGAGAGTGCATTAAATCGGGTGTGAGCAATATTTAATATTCGCTTTGTGTAGATTATGTGAGGGTAGAGTGCCGCGGTATATTAGCGAGGTAAAGCGGCTCAGGAAATAGTAGTGTGTGATATTGCAATAACTTCGACTGGTAAATATAAGTCTGAAAAATAAAAGATACAAAAAATTTTGAAAAACGTTTTAGTCACGTAAGCGATTAATTCATATTAATGTGGTTTTTAAAAAGCAATTCGGACAAAACTCAACCCACAATGAGATTTTATTAAACGTCATGTAGCAAGATGGTTTTTCCTCTACGTACCTACTTCAATGACTTTTTGAGTTTACCGCGTTCAGAGAGAAGAACGCGTCTAAAAACCGTAAAAATGGGTAGATGCCCTTTTGTTTAAAATCGGTACGGACTAAAGTTATAATAAAAATCCCAAATCAATAACATTTCTCTTATAAAAATAAAGCGCTCGAAATTTTTCAAATTAAAACATTGTATCAAAATAAAATAAACTTCACATTTCGAACACTAATCCATGTTTTTCTTTGTATAACAAAAATATATTCCATTTTTTTTTCCCTTAAATTGTATAACCAGCAACATGTGTACCCATTACTGGGGAAATATTAAAAAGCTTTTAAAATGTCAGAAAAATGAGTGGAGAAAAATAAACGGAGAAAAAATGTGTGTTTCAATGAAATATGCAAATGTGAGGCTTAAGCATGTTACGTAAAGATAAAAAGATACTCCCGGCCTGGGATTAATGCGAATCAAAAAAGAATTAAGCATTCATTTTTGTGTACAATATTGTTCCTACTTTAAGGGAAAAGATTGAAGTTTAATATATTATTTTGGTTTAATTTACAAGCTCTTCAACAAGGTATATAAAATGTTATCGAAACTAGTTTTTTTTTGGAAACATAATACACTTTTTCGTTCTTTTCTTTTATCTACAAAATTATATGTTTCAGCATATTTCCTAGTAACTTCATCTAGTTAACAAGATATGCTGGACTTTTACAAGTCCCCTTACTGTTAAGTATTAAAAAATTAAAACAAAGCCAACTTTTCCCATGAACAGGCACTCGAGACGAGTTGAGCAGAAACTTGTTGATGTCGAGTAATGTTGAGTAACGTCGAGCAAAGTTGAGTAAAGTTGAGTGATGTTTATGTTTACCGCCGTCACGAACGAACGCGCACATTTTTTTAGTTGAAGCACTTTTATTTCCATCATTAGTGATTATTATTTTTAACTGGCGTGATTGCTGTTTCGTTATATTGTATTGAAAAGAAAAATATGGTGATCTTATTAGGTAATATTCTATGTTTACTTTTAATAACCAATTTTATTCCTAGCTGGTTATTAGCCCAAATGTAATAAATAGCTAGTGGAAAGAGCAGGGGAAAAGATCGATATTACATCTTGTATACTATTTTTATGGCACAAGACTGATTCCAGTTGATTAAGAACTTCTTTCTGTCCACCTAGCTTTTTCCCAAGCTATGTTGGCATCGGTTTTCAGTCTTACTAGGTTTAGCTGGTTACCGTGTTTACATGGAGCGACTGTCTATCTGACCACAACAACCCATTTTACTGGGTAACACAGTATCCCATTGAAAAACTGGTGGTCTGAATTGTAAAATTGTAATGACACAACGGATTAACGTGCTTTCCGAGGCACAGAGAAGTCTAGGTATTTTATTTTATTTTTATTTATTTTATTTATTGTGGTATATTCACAAATGGACACCCATGCACTGACCAACCGCGGAGAGCGCGGCTTAACAATCGTTATCGGTCAAACCGAACGGCTTACATTTAGCCACGAGCCTCTTTCTGTTAAGAACTGAATGTTTAAATTAATCTGAAAGTCCAGAAACTATTTCCTAGTTAAACAAACAAGACTGCACAAATGTCCCTTTTCCAACTTTCCTATCGAGCCTTTTTTCGCTCACTTTATCAAACTTCCTATTTAATTTTCATTTCCCTGTTCAAGTCATGTCATACTAATTTAATTAATTTTAAAGTAATTTGTGTTCATAAACTTTCTGACTAGCCTTTATGACAACATCCGTTACTCCAGACATCCATATTTTTTATAAACTTAATAAAATGTTAGAACGCTTGTTCTGACTTCCTGACTACTTTCTACAACTTTTTTTTAATGAGGTTACGAAGTGGTATTTCTTTTTAAATAGGTTTTTTCTCGAGCATAGTCAGAACACCTTACCAAAGTTTAATCACAATCTGATCACTGGTTTGGGCATGTAGGACAAACATACAAATATTTATATAGATAGATAATATTTAGACAACCGTTTAACGTTCCGGTTCTTTAAATAGGAAGCTTATTTTAAGCAATGTATTTGCAAGTGTCTAAATAATGAATAAAGACTTTATATATTTAAAAGTTTTATTTATCGTATACATAAAAAATATCCAAATAAGGCACAGAATATCCTACTTTGGATGGCTGTTAATATATGTACACTTGTACAGTCATGTGCAATAAGATGCATTAAAATAAATTAAAATTATAATGTGAAATTTTTCCGGCTTTTTTTTTACGAATATATATGATAATACACGAATTGTTTTGTCTATATGGTCCATATTACCATTTGCAGAAAAGATTGTCTCTTAATATTTTACCGAACAAACGACGTATGTAATTGAGATATTTTTTTTAATATCGTTTAAATTTTAAGTTAAACTACAATAAAGATCTATATATAAGAAAGCAAGGAGTGGATGCTGTTATGACGAGTAATAGAGATGAACGGAAGATGAATGCACATTGCGCCGACCCCAAATATGTAATTGGGACCAGGGCAGGGAGGAAAAAAACAAATACCATGCAAAATATCAGCAAGTTTTGTCAATTATTTAGTTATCGTTGCATGCGACTGTACCGTGTGTGGGACGAACCACTTTTGACAGTTTGCTAGTGTCAGATACGAACCTTGAATGTCAAGGTTCAGTCAATATAACTTATATGGTGAGCATACTATAAGCACATTAGTGAGACATGTGGGCGGAATACTTTGTCGTAATTAATTATACGAATATTATTATAATACTCCATATTAGGCAGAGGCGATCATTTGAGGTTAAACGACAAGCTTTAACGGTTATGCCGTTATTCCCATTTTTAGTTCAAAATGGCTCTAAAACAGATGTCTGTCTGTGTTCTTTAAAGTTGTATAATAATTTTTTTAGAAGCTATTAATTTTGTAGACATTTTTATACAGATATCTTTTTCTTTATAATTTAGTTCAATTCAATACAATCCTTTTAGGCATAGCATGTAAAAACTTCATTCGTTATCATTATGCGAAGAAAATATAAAAACACGTTAAGTCATCACCACTGCTTCACATTGATCTCCTTTTTTGTCTACTGTTCTTAGAGGTTCAATGCTTCCTCATTCAGAGTGAAATATTAAAATAAAAATATTAGTTTTAAAATTTTACTGGTTCAAGTTTATTCTCAATCCGTTAAATGGGAAACCAGGTAACAACATCAGCCCTAATGTTGTACTACCTTTCACGACTTAATACAGTTCGCAAATGAACTGCGGGCTTGCGGTCAGCTATGGTCAAAATGACCTCAGCCCGACACTCAAGCGGCCACTAATTGTAGCAAGGAACACTACGATACTCGCACAACCATTGTAAGATAATTTTATTTACGTAATGCCGTTTTAGAGGATTTCGTGTGTTCGGATTTTGTGTATCGAGTTTTTTTTTGCTTTCTTGCAACTGTGTAATATCTATATAATATGTTACATACGGTCGGTTGTAGGATTGTAGGTCACGGGGTCTTTAGAAAATACATAATAGAGATTAGTTTGCTACATTCAGTTACTTACATGTGGTACATAAAATCAAGAAAGGCATAATGGCCTCAGGAATTCAGGATTAGAGGTAAAATTCGCGTCATTGAAAATTTAAAAAATATCTTACGTTATAAAATCGTAGTGAATAAGTAGATCAAAGCTTGTTCTTTCTCTGTGTAAGAAGAGACTTTTACCTCACTGCGAAGGTTATAGTTTTCTTTTTGAATTATGTTTTTTAAATACAAAAATTACAAGTGTCAAGTGATAAACTTTAACTTGTTTATTTAATCGAAAAAACGCCCTTACTAAGTTCATGTAGAATTTGTGTCGTTATGTTGTACTCGCAAAATACAGCATTTATTAAGGCGCCTTATATGGCGTGAACATGCGGCGATCGCTCTAAGCTAATTAGTCTCCCTGTCGTCGGTTTGTTTATTGTTTAAGAAACGTCTTTATAAATAAATATAATTTATAATTGGTTCCGTCTATTATTTAGTTTTGTTTTTATGTTAGGCTTTGTAGTTTGCGACTGATAAGTTTAATACATATTTTATTATTACGAGCCATTACTGTCCCACTGCAGGTCAAAGGCCTCTCCTTCTTCCTTTTATCTCTGTTGAATACACAAGATTATTTAATTGATTGGTTGATTTTACATTGGTGGTTAAATAGGGATGTTGACTGGGTATGAAAAGTTAAAATCTATTTAGTCCGTCAGTTAGATAATAAAAAAATATTAGACACGTATTTTTTCTTTTATCAAAAATTACAAAGATACCGCTTTAAAGTTTCGGAGTGGGAGCTTATGACACCTCGCCTTGGTAAAAATTGTAGCGAGGAGTGACGTCACACGAAATTTCCGTTCGCTGTATTTTGATCATTTTTTGTTTTTTGTAAAAGAAAAAATACGTGTCCAATAAAATTCATTAATCTACCAGGCGGACATAAAAAAGATTAGGAAACATGCCTATTGTTAGTAAAATCAAACACAATACAAACTCTCCCACCCTTGGTTGACTGGTAGAGAATGCCTTAGGCATAAACCCCCGGTTTCTAAAATGTTGATCAACACACAAATTAATTAATCATCTGTCAAACCTGTTAGTTTTTTGGTCAACCAAACACAGTCGTGATCAGTTGATTCGACAACAGATTTATTTGATCCTTTCAGAAACCAGGGCTAAGTCTGCACTTGTAGGTACTTGTATTTCTAGTACATATATTTTAAATACAAACTCTTTAATCTACTTAACTTAAGTATTACGTTCGTATCAAAACTACATCATAATGTTTCCAACCCAAAATATCACACATGAATACCATCAGCAAATAAATTCCAAGCACAACAACAAACATAACCACAGCAACATTTGATCTTCCCGTACTATCTGTATGTAAAACGCAACACATTCCCTAACAGAATGTTATACCAAAGGAAAATCCCAAAAAATCCCAATACGGAGACACTGGCTGTATTCCCAGCAAAGGATTTGTTTCGAACTACAAAAAAATATTTTTTTGTCGATGTTTCAACTTTTTTGGTATCGGTACAAGGCTGGAGCTTTTCGAGACCGAATGAACTAAACATTAGGGCCGGGAACAGTAAAAAGTATTGTTAACAAGTTCGCGGGGAAATTGGAAAGTGTTTAAAAAGAATTAGTGAGGGACCGAGTGAAGTGAACGACTTTCTTTTTGTTTTTCTGTAAATCGATGTGAGTAGACATTTTATAGTGTTGTAGGTACAAGCTTTTGATGGTAATTACTAAATTCAATGAATGTTGAATTGATGACGGAGTGCGACAGTGTCTAAGGTTCGATGCGATTCACGACATTTGTATAAAAATTTCTTGTTTAAGTGAATATTTGTTTGTTTGTGAATATTTACGGTTTTGTTTTACCGAAATTCCTACTTATTCTAAATTTAATGTCAAAAATATGTATCATTCCGATTTCTTTTTTTTTTTGTTTTAAACAATTTTTCTGCAAATTTCATCCCTGGTATTTTAAACTCACCACTCTCACAGTTCATATTCCCACCAACGAGATTTCTTACTTCAAAATTGTTTTAACATATTTTCGTGACTTTTTAATCAACTTAATAAAAGCTAGAGTTTTTGAAATTCATTCCTTACTCCATTTGAATTCCTTAGATAAATACATAATTAGAATTACTTCATACAAACGGAAATTGTAATCACATAGAATTTGAAGTCAAACTCAATGAATAACGCCAAACCATTATGAAAGTTATCAAACATTTGAGTAAATGTACACTAACGTACAATACAATACATTGCCCGTTAATTGAATCAGGACTGTGCCTAAATTAGTTCGGCCGGAGTTTTTCTACGGTGCATAGTTAAGCAGAGAACTGCATACGTCACGACTGCGATCTATGGAATCGTAAGGCTAGAGAGTCTTAGACCCTATTCACACTTTCATACCAATATTATAAATGCGGAAGTAACTCTGCCCGTCTTTCTGTTTGTTACTCTTTCACGGCTAAACCGCTGAACCGATTATGATGAAATGGTTTTGGTATGAAGTAAGCTTGAATCACAAGAAAGGATACAGGCCGCGATAACAGATATCCACGCGGGCGAAGCCGCGGGAAAATTCTACTTTACATATAAAAAAAAAAGAAAGTTGTTAATAATAAAACTATAGGAAGTACAACATACAAACTTAAATATTTACGACATAAGGTTAAGCAAAATTGGAACCAAATTCTTTTTGTTCGTATCTTATTAACAAATTGTATTGCGTATTAATTTCGCCTCATAACTACAGAATATTAAAAGCAAAATAAAAGTTACCATAGTAAACTCCAAGTTGTTTTTCATGTCTACATGAGTTATATGTAAGCTGTGTTGCCCTTTGTAAAAACTTTCTATCAACTAAACTAGTAACCATCTGATTCTAGAACTAGTAGCTGTGTGAAACGAGTTCAAAAACTATTCCAACACTACATTTATTAAACAACTTGAACTTTCGCATATAAATGCTTAAACTCATATAAAACATTTTAATAGAAAACCTTTACAAATAATATTCATGGCACGCTAAATATACTACGAACAGGAGTCGGTTCAAAATCGCATCGCCAAACCAAAAACTTGACGTTATTCAGTGAAAAAACTACCGGTTAAATACCCGGGTAGCTTATATTTGAATAGTTGAACGTTTTGCGGCCACCAGGGTTCACTAGAAATATGTATTTTAAATTTCCAGCACTCTACCCTTGGTATAGATAGGTAGGAATTCTAAAAGTTTTATTGCACGTTTAATGAACATTTTTTAGCGTTTACTTGATGGTTGGGTGGTTTGACATTTGTATAGTAGGTTTAGAAATTGGAAATGATTTTTAGATGAATAGATTTTTATGATTTTTCGTTCTACTATTGAAAAATTAATATTTAAAACGTTAATATGTAAAGTAGCTGATCATTTTTTTTAGTATGTGTGTAAGTGTGATATATCAATAGCATGTATGTATTTAGAAATATATAAGTATGTTTGTCTGGTTGCCATAATACATGGCCGTGTGTGAATTATTCAAAGATATTTAAATTATATTTATAGCGCATTAAGTAGAAAAGGTTTAATTCATACAAGTTTCGAATGAACGCACACTTGTTTAAAACATGTCATCACCTCAATTTTCTTTAGCATAAAAAAGCAAAATTTAATGTAATATTAAAAAAGGAAATAATATGTTAAAAGCCATTGAATAAGCCAAATAAAAAGAAAAACAATACATCAAGTGTAGTTGGTTGCAAGCACGCGACTTAGTTCCAAGTTAGAAAGTTACAAGATACGTAAGCTCAGCCAACCTTGGCATCAATTTGTTAACATAGACTAAATAATATTAAACTGAATATTGGGCATACTCTGAATATTGCACTCTTAACTACACGTATAGCCCATCCACGTTCGCAAAAAAATAAACCTGTACAAAGCCACCAAAAGGCTTTTGTAATGTCGCGTTTATAAAGATAAACTTTATCAACATTATCATTGCAAAATGTCATTATTAACAACAAATATTCACACGTACTCTTTACATCGCTAAAAACACAAACAGCTTTTATTTTTATAATTATAATTGTTACAAATATATGTTATAAATATACGTACACAATTTATGTACAAAACAAAAATTAACAAACTATCTAACACTATAAAGAAACTAAAATGGATATAAGCTGACAAATTTAAAGAGTTCAGTTATATACTATTTGACATCTTTTTATTATTTCTTAATTCCGGCGAGTTATACCTATCATGATGTTTTTGACATTTGTTTGCAAAGATGTGTGCATGAAGTGAGATCTATGAGGAAGGAAAAAAGATGCAGTATTGATAAGTTAATTATTGATAAGTTTTGTTTTTATGGGGCCCTTTTATCTGACGAGACTGCACATCATGTAAAGATAGTAAGGATAGCAAAGGGTTTTGTTACTATATTCTTTGGAAGTAGCAAAACAATACTACTTCCTCTACTTTAATAATCCAGTCACCTTTATAAGTCATAACTTAACATTATAAGCACAATTATGCAATAGCGTTCAATTTAGCCTGGTTCTTAAGAATCCCAGTACAAAACTTAACAAAAATAAAACCAATCAACCGTACTCTTAATTATTTATTTCCGTATCTTCTCCCTCCCCTTTCCCCTCTTCCCCCTACTTCCGTGGCTATGTGCACATCGTGTGATCAGCACGATGTCCACATGGACACGTGTAATATCAGCGCAGCGCAATCGCACGCGCAAGATACCGCCACACCTGGCCACATAATTGTCACGTCCTGATAATGTATTCATTCAGAGCGTATTGTTTATGAACGTGATTTTATCGAATTAGGTATTTTTATGTTTAATTAGGTCAATTTAATTATGCATTTTAACTTATATTATGTACCTACTAAAGAAATTGTAACAGGTAGGTACATTTTCTGTTGTGACCAATGATAAATTCTGTGTGTGTGTTTGAAATAAGTCTAAATGCGTGTGTTTAAATAAAACACGCATTCAAATTCACAGGCAATTTGTTATTACGAGGGTAAACTCCAAAACTATACCAATACTAGGCTTTTGAAAAGCTACAAGTGCAATAATATTTGATGAACTGTAAATCTATAAAAAGTTGTAGTTTTTGCGTGTCATTCGGTTCAGCCATGCGTCATTCCGGTTTCCGCATATTTCTGTCTGACTGACTGACGGGGGAGTAAGGTGTATGGGAAGAAACTTCGAGGGCACAGGAATGTCCCTATTGATATAATTTCGTCCCTTTTGTTTGTGTGTTTTTGTTGTGTGTTTTACGTAGTTTAAAAATGTTTGCTTTACCATAAAGCCTGAAAAGTCTGTGATAATTTATTATATTACTTCAAGACCAAGTATTTTACACCCATTTATATAACCTAAAATCATATTTTACATTTTTAACCTCGTTTTATTCAAAATCTGCTCGTAAAATACTGATTTCACAACTTCCATTTCAAACATTGTAACAAAACTCAACGATTTAACGTTTCCTGAAAAACCTCATAGATACAACAATATTTTTTTATTATTTTCAATGGCCGCCGCATCGAACAGAATTTTCGGAATTATTTTCCAATATTTACAATACCAAACGTTTTTATTTTACGAAAAACGCTGTTAACGCGGTACTGGATTTTTTTTTTATTTTATTAAAGTTAGGACTCCATTTTACTAGTAAAATCTAGTAAAGATATAGTAGGTATATAACTACAGTAGTTGATCACTGAATAAAATTGTGATGCATTTTCTGTAATCATAATGCTTGGCATACTATTATGAAGCAAAACTTATATATTAGGAACTGTTTATTCATATAAAACGTTACGAAAATTTTTGTTGTCAAAACTTTATAGTTTTGTTTTTAGGCAGAAGATCTAAGTGACATGAATTCATTAAAAACAAATTACTCTTGTGAGGTTTTAGCCTTACATATTGAAATGTGTATCAAAACTTATAGGAAAAATCCGTGAGTAGAGTTTTCTGTTTTCGAAAACACAATAAAACTATGACGCCATTTTAGGTGCGCGTCTATCGCCGGCGGACATTGCGAATAGCCCACGATTCGAATATCTATTCTGCAAATAAATAGTCTTTGTATCGACTAGTAAACGAAGTTTGTATAATTTACATATTACCGACAAACTGTGATTGTAAACTTATTCCAATACAGCTTTATTAGGATACCGTTTTTAGATTGGCATTGCCACCTGTCGATACATAATTCTGATTGTAAATAGAAAAGGTTAGACATTATCGTGAATTATTAAGTGTCGTAGAGGTTAACCGTCCAGACTCATGCAGAAGGTTCAATATACAATGTGACTTTTCAATGTCACATTTAGACTCGGAGTTATTTCAAGTAACGTAGGTAAGAGACTATCGAGTATTATATAGAGCTTGAAGTTATCAATGTTATATCAAACGATCATCCATGTTGGTACCTAAATCGATGTGCAAAATAATGAATAAAAGTCTGACGACTACATTTATTTCTTAATTGACCACCTGAGGTCCCGGTTTCGATCCCCAGACGGGACAATGTAGAAAACCACTTTTCTACATTGTCTCGTGTTGGCTTTTTGTGGTACCTCCGTTGTCTCCAATTCCATAACACAAGTGCTTTAGCTACTTACTTTGGGTTCAAAGCAATGTATGTGTATGTGTGTTAAAAAACAGCATTTTCTGTATTATAATTAACAAATCTGGGGCAATAAAATAATAAAAGCAAATTATACTACGTAGCAGTCAGTAAATACACACATATTTTTCCCTTTCACTTTTCATTTCATCGTTATAAACGTTCATCTTTCAAAGACA
Organism: Diachrysia chrysitis; assembly: GCA_932294365.1. Classification (NCBI taxonomy): domain Eukaryota; kingdom Metazoa; phylum Arthropoda; class Insecta; order Lepidoptera; family Noctuidae; genus Diachrysia; species Diachrysia chrysitis. The sequence continues at coordinate 587,742 of OW028657.1, forward strand.
CTACAGATGTTAACACTTGAACTTAATCTTTCTTTACACAGAGCTACGTTATTCTATCTATAACACAATTCTGGAAATCATAGCCACAACTAATCAAAATAAGCCCATTATTTTCATAGCAATTCCAAATACAATGAACATATTAATGATAAACAAAATTGTGTTTATATTCTAATGGCTACAGTATACATATATTTGTATAATATATGTGGTACGAACAATCTAGCAATTATTTTGCTATTGGTACCTATATTGGCTATACCAATGTCCTTGCTTGCATTCCCAAACTTGAAATACAATCACGATCACCCTTATCACAACCACAAAGAGTATAAATTGACTTCTAATAGCTGCAAATCACCGCTTTGTACATTAACATTTTAGCAATATTCAATGCGTTTGCCATGACTCTTACGTTACAGTGATAAAGGTTATATTTGTTTAAATTGGTTGTGATTATGTTTGTTTAGACAGTAGGTTACCGTGAACTGAAGGGCGCCGAAGAACCATACATTAACATTTAGGGTCTATTATGTTTAATGTTGAAATTAAGTGCATACAGACGGAATAGTGTACCGCTATTCAGAAAGATCAGCCCTCATGTCTTAAGACGACTAATGTTAAACATAATCATGTTTATTGGTTAATAAAAAAATAAATAAATAAAATGAAAAGTTTTATTGCATAATCATTTTCAACTTTTACAATCTTACATAGAGACCTCTTTTTTAGTAAAAACAATACCTGTGCTAGATGGACCCGCTCTTCAATAACAAATTATAAAATGGTTAAATGAGCATGTTTATTGGTTTATTAAAAAACAAATAAATAAAATGAAAAGTTTTATTGCAGTAACATGTTCAACTTTTACAATAAATCTTTCATAGGGACCTCCTTTTTAGTAAAAACAATACCTGTGCTAGATGGACCCGCTCTTCAATAACAAATTATAAAATGGTAAAAGTGGTGAACTAAAATAACAACTTAAATATATATTCTAAAATAGTGTGTGTGTGTGTGTGTTTGTGTGTACGAGTGTGTCTGCCTACAACTCATATTGTCGATACTATTATTATGTCGTCGTTTATTGGAGTTAGATTCTTCTATGATTCTTTCTTGTCCCTATTTTCCTCTCCATTTAGCAGCCTTGAAGAAGAGCTTGGTTTAGGTAGAAGAGTAAAAGTACTTTTTTACAATTTCTAAGCAATGATATATCTTCTATATATGTTATAAAACAAGGCCCCCGCCGCGTCTGTCTGTTTTAACACGATAAACTCAAAACCTACCAAACGGATTTTCATAGGGTTTTCACCAATGGATACAGTGATTCAAGAGAAAGGTTTATTTATATATAATTCATTAATTCTTATTTTAATACCACAGCTTAGAAACCTAAAGCTTTTACAAACATGCTTAAACCAGTCCTTTTAAGAGCATCAAATACTCACTGTACTTATATTCCCACTAATTGACATAAAAAAAAAAAACAAAAGAAATTCAATTGCTTACACTTCAAAATTATAACACTAATTCTAACACCTAATTCCTTAAGCCTAACCCCAAGTGTTCCTGCCCAAGCTAATAATTTACGACGCCCATCAAACGTTATTCAGCTGCTATAATGATAAGGCCGTATCATAAATTTAACGCAGTGTAACAATAAAAATGTAAACATCAGATCCCCACATACGATAGTACAATGGATAAGTCGTCAAGTTATTACCGTGAACAGATAATGTTTATGGAATTCATGAAAAACTTAAACAGCTGCTTGTAGTAATTGTGTACAGAACATTTTTCTATTTTATGTTGTGGTAAGTAGTGGTTTACTGGGCGTACTTTTATAGAGTCAGGATCATATCCCTATATAATATTGTGAATTCTGATACATAATTTATGAGTTGAGGCAAAGGGGTATGTGACTATTTTTTTTATAATGTCGGTTAGATAGATTATTAAAAAATATTAGTCACGTTTTTTTTTTGCGTAACCTAAAATTTACGACGATACATTGAGTTGAATTGTCGCATGACGCCTTGGAGTGCAGTTTCTTGCCGGTTCTACTCCATAGGAGTGACATTTTGGAACCGCGCAACTAGAGTCATTTAACGTTTTGAAAGTGCCTGAAAAGGCCTACTCGAATTAAAAATATTTTTATTTTTTTTTTTTTTTGACCTTCGTCCATTTTGTACGCAAGCATGACATCATTAGCCCCTACACCTGAACTTAGATTGGCTTTATGTAGGTACTTAGTGTTTTCTTATTTAAAAAAAAATGTAGAAAATATGCGTTTATTATTTTTATCGTCTCACTGATAGACTAATTAGATTTTGCCATTTCATACCCAGTCCCCATTATCATAACAAACAGGCAGTGAGGCAAGAATTACGTACTTAAATTCCTGTTAGGTACTTAAAAATGAAATAGCAAACAAAACAACTTCTTTTTACAAATCTCCGTACAGCAAAGTTTACTTAAAAAAACAACAGTATTATTTATTCATACAACACTTTAAAACTGACACAAATACATTAACATAAGCCCTGTTGAACATAAAGCAGTTTCACCAATAGTTCAAGCTATTATTTGAACCCGCGACCTGTGGTTTGCCAAGCAAGCTATCTATCACCTTTGTAACTATTTACACCGGCTTGTGTACGATTCCCATCTTAAACAATGATGTGCGAGCCCATAGTTTTATGGCGTTTGACTACTGTAGAGATTTACATAGATAATGTTTGAGTTAGAGTTATCGGCTATTTAAAACTAAATTTAATATAAATAATATTGTGTGAAATGTTGTTTAAAAGTTTAGATATCTAATTTAAATTATTGCTATAGTTATACTAGTATTAAAGTTATTTGTAATCGGTAAAGTGTGACAGGTAAAATGATAAGTCGGTAAGGTGGTGCATATGACCAAATTCTAAATATTCTTTAATATAATTATAATATGTAAAAATACAGACGTCTTTTTATTATTTTCAGCCACTAAACTATAACGCTAACTTCACTAGGAGTATTGAACATAAGTTAAAAAATAAGTCACCGTGCAAGTCAGATTCCTTTGCAATTAGGCAACACTCTTCGAAAAGCTGTTAGGCATAAAAGTCAAATAAATTTTTCGAATAAATTCGAATTTTTCCATACGTGTACATCGTAAACTTTCCCGCGAGCGCACAATGTAGCGTTTGCACTGACATGGATTAATCTCGTGTTTTGAAAGCTTATGACAAAGAGTAGGGATTAGACAGATATGATATTAAGTGAGAATAGTCTTTGGTGCCTATTTCAATACCGAATGGGAGTTCTACAGTCTGGATCATTAATAAAACTACTAATGTTATTTGTAAATTACGTAGTGATTACGAAAGATAAACGTGTAAATAAATGAAAATATTTACCGTAAGCAATTGTTAACGAAAGGTGTGAAATAATTTGTGTAAAGTAGTTTGTGTTAAAATGGACAGCAAACTGCAGCATGACGTAGTACCTACTTCTTATCAAATGTATCTACTATTTCTGAATACGTACCTAAATAAAGTTTTAAAAATAATACCTAAAAATCAAGATCATCTCCCAGATGTAATTTCGCCACTTCTACAAAATAATCTTCATCCCGCGAATGAATCACAATGCGCTCGCGCATAAAAACTCATCGACCCACAGTTGACATAGAACGATAAATGCCAAAAATTATCGTAAATTATCGCGCTAATACCGCCTTATGAGCGACAGGAGAATACGCAGTATAAACTTGTATTATGCTTTTGTACTCATAAAAATAATATTTTCGGAATCTTTGTTCTGCGCGGGAATGTTTCAAACATTCTTTGAAATTCGATTTCTGAATTTTATGATGCATTTAAAATTATTTTTATTGTCCTTGCATGGTGTCTGAGCTGGCGAATTGAGGCGTCAGTCTGTTTGCAGGCGTAAATCGTAACTGCTAATTTAGGAAAGAGGTTCCAGTATTTTATTTTATTTTTAATCTTTTTTCTTCCTTTTTCATCTTAATGCTCTAAGTTCTTTAAAAGAATTGAACACACTGTTAAAAGAAGTTCTAAATGTGGAAAAAATAAGCTAAGAATTAAACCTGTACTCAACAGTCAACAGCCACGTTGACACTCAACCTAAGACTCAAAGCTCGTACCTACATTCCGTTTTATATGTGTTGCTAATAAACAATCTTTGTGATCTTAACTTTGGGTCATAAAATGCGTGTTAACAGAGAATCGTAAACCAATTAACACCTCTTCGCTCATCTCACGTAAGCTCGGAGGATTTTAACTGTCTGATGTTATTCGTAGTTAATGTCAATTCCGAGTAGTTCTTGACATACACTGTTGTGGAAGAATGTAAAATATTTATAGGTCTTATAATCATTCGTAAAGTTGACTTTTATTTTAATTTGTTTTTTTTTGCTGTAAAATTCAATAGTGTAATTTCCTATATAAATACTCGAAACTAATATTAATATGGTGTATAACGAAGCCTGGTTGTAAAACCATACTGTACACATACAAATCGCATCTAGATTACTAGGCCATCACGACATGAAGTTTAAGTAGTTATAGTTCTATTTTAACAGAAATGTATAATTATTAAAATGCGGAGTCAAATATATAAAAGTTGGTATAACTTTTTATCAAAATCAAAGTCAAGATAAACAAAATTTGGATGTCACTTGATTTAATGCAGCCGAAGTTAATAAACCCATCCAACCCCGAGTTTGCCATCAAACTATATAATTTGAAATAATCTTCATACAAATAATTTGAAATACCTATTTCTAGTACAGAAAAAACACAACTGGGTTATCAATTATTATACACTTAAGAAGAAGGCACCTTAATTAATATGGACTATGCAAACCAGACGGACAAAATCATAGCCCCTCGCTCGTGTCATATCGAGCTCTGCAAACTGACATCTGACGTCACAATGCCTATATTTATGACTCCATTGGTATATAATACAGTACGGTATATATAGCAATTTTCCCACGCAAGCTGCAGTTATAAGTACATGTGGCTCGCAAGTAGAGCGCATGGCCAGTAACCCATCATTACGCGAGCAATTGTGATCTTTATACTAATACCTTATTGTGTGTAGAACGGTCTTGGAATATCAACTAATATTGTTTATGGCAGCTGTTGTGTGGCCTATCCAAATAAAAATGGGAAGGATATTTTGAGAGCAAGGCACTTATATTCGTACTAGATCTCTCATTGACTATTGCAACTGCGTTTCTTGATTTCGTATTAGAAGCAATGCGTTTTCTTTTTTGATGAATAGCATAACCTATATATCACCTACATCTTCAATTTCGTACCTCACTTTTGATTGGGCCGTGTGGAAGATTCTACGACGCTAAAACTGTTTCTATGACATTTATTCAACAAGCAATACTTAATACAAAGTATGATTAACTCAATGCACACTTTACAAATACACAGTTTGACATACGACTAGTAAGTAGTATTACAGTTTGGACCTCCCAGTGTCCCCCTGTAGGTAAGTATACTGTGACTTCTTCGATCCCTCAATCATGACACTGATAGGATGCGTCGGGGTGGTCCCATTCAATCGTTCACACAGTTTGTTGAAATCGTTATATCATATTTTAATGTAATTTCCTCCGACAGTATTGGAATTCCCCGTAATATGTATATTGTGTTTAACTAAATATATTGGTCCATGGGTCCTTCTGTGTAAATAGCTTTGTTAGCTTCATGTTTTCTGCTTCATATATAATCAGATAATGAGATCAAGGAATTACGCCTTCCATGTAATTCGCAGGATAACTGATGTCAATATTTGTGTGAATTAATGTCCAGAATCGCTATTTGTCAGATTAGTGGGGAGCGGCTCCAGGCAGAAGAGAGACAGACAGTCCTGCTATTCCAGCCTGAAGCAACTCAGGGGAGACTTTAGCCCAACTGTGGGACCCTTAAAAGTGTATTTAAAAAAAAAAACCAGAATCTATAAAATAGGAAAAAATACAAAGCACTTCAAGCTTCACCGAAGTATGTATAAAAAATTGCTATTTTTTACGATAGTTCCCCTAAGGTTAAGTTAAAGTTAAAGAGAGTCTGTTATTAAAGTAACCAATTATCACAAACTTTTATTTTTTCTTTAATATCAATGGTTACTCTCCTTTTTTCTAAATAATTGTATATTTTATTTAGATGCAAATAACCCAATAATACTCATTCGAAAACCATTTTAATTGTTTAACCGTTAGCGGTAACAGTTCAACTGTTCTGTGGTCAAAGTTTGGCATTTATGCAAAATAATTAGTATCGTTAATCCCTTTTATAGGTGTGTATAGTAGGTAGTTATTAGGATTAAAATAATAATAATATATTATTTTTATGATTAATTTACGCTGCCCCTCAATAGCATAAAATATAATGTGGATAAGAAAAATGTATAGTGCAGATCATATCAGAAATAAATGTTTAGACATTGAAAGCCGAGAAGTTTATACAAGTGCAGGACAAATTTTTGGAAATTGAGCTTAACTCCCAACATTCTGTACATAAATATCTATATCTATATCTTGGGACAACTCACACACGGCCATCTGATCCCAAACTAAGCAGAGCCTGTATCATGGCAACCAGACAGCTGATAAACATACTTATATATTTCTAAATACATACATATTATAGATAAATGTACACGGAACAAATGATCGTGCTCATCACACAAAGATTTGTCCTGGGTGGGAATCGAACCCACGACCTCCGGTTTGGCAGTCAGGGTCACTAACCACTAGACCAACAGGCCAGTCTAAATATCGTTAAGTACCATATCGATCACGTCAGTTTTCCAACAAAAGAAACCACATCATAATCGGTCCCTTCGTTTAAAAGAGACTATGCCACACATAATACACACAGATACACAGACAGACATGTCAAACTTATGACACCCCACTTTTAGCGTCGGGGCTAAAAACAATTAGGCGGTCTTTAGTGCATTATATTAATTTTATTAACATTACTTTAATGAAACTCTTCGAACTATTATATTGCTTAATTATTTACCTTTGTTTACATTAACATCTAATTAAGTTTACACAGACTATTATTAAAGGTACAAAAAAAATGAAATATCTACTGTGCCCAATATTACAGTACATTTATTTGAAATACCTTTAAATGGAGCCCAAATTAAAACTATTATAATAATGTGAGTATGGAAATTCACGTTACATTTTAATATAAAATTAAACGAATATTTCTTAAGTAAAATATCTTTGAAATATGTTTCTGAGATTTGAATAGACGATGTTCAAGACTAATGAACTATTATTATGTTCAAACGACAAGCAAAATTTAATTACTATTTTATAAAGAGAAAATTAATAAGTTTGTGAGTTTTCTCTCGTCCTACATGATTTTATTACAACTAAATGTTGGGTTGTTTACTTTTCAAGAAAATATTAAATTAATTCTTTTGACATAAACATTGTGCAGCAAAAATCAAAAGCTTACTATTTTATTTAAAAATAATTAATTAAATTCAGTGAAAGACCTTCAGCCTTTAAACCGTGTAAATAAATAGGTAAGTATTATAAATATTTTTGAAAATGCTACAAAATAATGTAAATAACGCGATCTCTAAATATTTTCTATAGTAAAAAACGCCTTTACAAAAAAAAGTGTTAGAGAAAAATCCTTAACACCAAAACGCTGCGATTGTTAAATACGTACAACATCGGAATGACAATGAACGCGGAAAAGATATAAATTACGTAATTCATGCAAATTTTACTGTTATTTTTTGTCCAGAAAAAAAAAGCAAACGGCCCACAGTGTACTGTTCCATTTAAAATTCCACAAAATTTGTAAAGGTTTATATTTATGGAGTTTCTTAAATTGCGGCATTGTGAACTGGATTCGGCACGATTTTTCCCTCAATCATTACGTCTTTTTTACGGTAATTTTTGGGGATGTCCTTTGGCGATTATTCTTTTGAATTTAAACGAAATGTCAAAAATGCATTGTGTACTTTAAAAAGGAAAGTTTTTTTAAATATTTAATACTATAGTCATGTCAAAAGTTTGACCAATTGACGAAACATGTCAGGAAAATACGAACTGGATTTTTGCGATGAATAAGTAAGCGATGAGTAGTTCATATCTGGTGGCTTACACGCAAAGCTTGTCTTTATAAATGTAATAAATAGTTATTGTGTTGCATAAGACGTCATTCAAACTCTTCGTGCTATTACGATTTTAACTTTTTGTATTTACCCTAACAGTATCTTAAATAATTTCTATTATAAAGCAATCGCTTCCAGCTATAATAATATTATTCTGTAGTATTTGTTGCCTTCACTAACTTGCGTTACTTTTATTCCTTAACCTTAAGTATTTCTAGTGTACCTGGACATCCGATATTAATTACTAAAGCATAAAAATGTCGAGCCATTCAATCGCTAACTAATAAGAATATATTATGTCCGTCCGACGTTTATAACGTATACAGGCTCATATCAGCCTGATGCCATCATTGATTGCGCTACAGGTTTTGTTTAAACATCATATAAAAGTGTACGCTGAAAATAATTAATACATAACCAGATAACCAGCTTTTAACAATTAATTATGCCTGTAAAAACGATTATACTCGCGGTTTAAATTAATTCTCTTTTTACAACGAGCTTTTAGTGTCTTTTTTCTTGGAATTTTATTACTTGTAGATATTCGTTTCTAGGTTATAACCTATGTAACACGTGTCTTTAATTAAACACATAAAAATAACAATACTAAAACTGCGTATTTTAAAATATAGTACCTACATTTATTTCGCGAAGAATACGCATGGCAACGTGGTCCCAAATGAAAAAGGTTAAAACGTCTAATGGCCGAATAGTGAAACGGTAATCAGTTATAAGTCTCCGTTAAGTCTCATGCTGTCTCCGTTACTTTAAGGTGTTAAAGTTAAGTTGCGTTTCAGTATTCGGAGGTAAGTCTCAGATGATGTCTGGTTAATCTAACCTATGTTATGTGACAATATGTATGTATTTTGTTGTTTATTTGCCTTTTAACAGGTGATCTTGAAAACGTCTCACAAGATTGCTACGATCATTGTACCTTTTCTATATATCATGATATTTATAAGGCTTGTACAGAAACTTCTAGAAATTAATATAGCTATTCCAAGAATTTAATTTAATAAATACATACATACATAGCGGGCGGCTGCTATTACTCAAAGCTTTATAAATCTGTATTATATTCTATTTAATACTGGACTTATTTATATTTGTCTTTAATTATAGATAACTAGCGGTGCCCCGTGGTTTCACCCGGTTAGTAGTCCCTGTTCCCATGAAAGATAAAGATAAAGATATTTATTTCGTAAAACATGATAGTGGTAGTAATATGATGATACCATGAGTTATTTTTTTTCGCTACTTGTCCGATGTTTAATAATTATTCTGCTATTCGGGATAGAGACGAGCCCAAAAAATCAAAAATTATGAAAATCAGTCCACCCGTTCTTGAGTTATGAATGCTGTAACTAACCCGACTTTGTTCCATATTATATAGATTTTATAATATTTTTAGCTATTGAGATTGGAATACTTTTTATAACACAACTTAATATAAAGGTTAATTTAAGCCAACCTTTAACTAAAAAATAATCACATTCATAAATCAAGTCAAAGGATCACTTCATAGCATGATACATTGCATAATAATTAAATAAGCACTCAGACTGTAATTAATTAAAATTAAACGCTTTATTATTACTAAACCACTATTAAATAGTACTATAAATAACTATTGTATCACCCACAGATAAACGAGAGAGTCTTTATGGATCTTATATTAAATACTTAACCAAAATATTACCTGATATAGAGGAACAACTTATTTTTAAAACTTGCGACCCACGTTTGATATCAGAAAAGCTAAAAAAGTTAACCGTAAGTAATTAACTACTTTTTTTCCGCATTTCTTTATAAATTTAAATTAAATTGTTAACAAATCGTTTAAATAGATTTATTTTAATTTAGCTCAAATTATAAATGGGACGACAACACAGTTATTACAATCAAAATTTTGTTTTTAACAGTTGAGTAAACTCCAGAAATAAATACATATTATATTCTAAACTCAGCAACCTACATACGAACACAGCGACATAACAAGAGTAGGTACAATCAGGTACAATGCTTCATTTATGATCCGAGTCTTAGATAATACCAAGTTTTGACCTTTGCGTACTTATAATGACTTAATAATTCTCTAGTCGATGCTATCTCTGTAAATGGATTGTGGACCGGACTTATGCCAGGTTTTTGTTGTCATTTTTGTGTGTTTAATTTTTTGTTTGCGATTGTACCTCATGGTATTTTTTTTTTTCGTATCGCAAGACTTGTGGTCGAGTTAATAGTAATATAATAATATATTATAATAAAACATGGAGCTGTTTAAGATATCCGAAACATGGAGTTAGGATAACCAACCCCCACGTTGTTTTGTGGGACCCAACGCAAAAAATATTAAACTGGGATTCAAAACTAGAATCCAATGAAAATAAATCCGTATCCTGAATCAATCATAAAGTAAACGAATGCTGAAAGAAAAAGGTAGAAAACTTTGTAATGCAATAAATTTCCCTGGTGAAAATGTTTACTTAAAACTAAATGCCTTTGGTAAACTTAAATTCAACTTAAAACAGATAATAGTTTGGAGATTTCGCTAAACTTTAAACAGTGACGCGAAGTGTTAAAGCTTGTATGGGGTATTCGGGAAATTGAACCCCTTTTATGACAACTTATAAAAATATGTATTGTAACAGCACATTATGCTCTGTAAAGTTTTTAAAATCATCCTGAAATTTCATTAATTCTTCTTTTATAAAAAAAATGGGTTATTCCAATAAATAATTTTATTTTTTTGTGCTACAGTTAGCCTGTTGGGCAACATTCTTCAAGCATTATTTTTATCATTTTTATTTTTTTAGTAAATAAATGACGGCCGCTAATAGAGAATTAAATTCCTGTACCGTGAAATTTTCCAAAATATTTGTTTCACGTCATAAAAAATCCAGGCTTGGATTACGGAATTTTTTGTACGATATAGGGATTAAACCCGCAACACGTTGCGCACAGTATACTGCCTAAAGATCTGAAATACAAATTCAAAACAATATCATTGATTACCATACTAAATTTCTGCAGGTAGATATTAGTGTGTTCCCAGTCCGTGTCTGTAGCTCGCCAGTTTCTTGCCCGCGTGTCGCGAGTCGTGTCTGCGGCCGCGCGCGCGTCACGACCCACCATTGTAATGGTCATCTTATGCCCCTTTTTTTAGATAATTACACACCCGCTAATTGTGCCGTACCACTCGACGAGAAACTTTTTACTTTGATTAGTTTAAACGTTTCCTCGTTAGCGGTAATGTTCGCTAATTGGGCTTGAAGAAATATTGTTTTAGATTTTGTTTTAGGAAGGAATTTCTTGACGACTAATAAGTATTAAATTCTATAAAATGTTTGTGTTATCATTAATTTTAACATCCATACATATTTGTGGAACCACAGAATAGATAATTTTTCGCATCTATGTTTTGTACAACATTTGTAAACACACGAAATATAAAACAATGTACGTGATATTGTACTATGGTACAGATACTCAAAATTTACTTCTTAAGTAAATTTTATGAGTTAATTGTAAAATTAAGAAAATGTAAAGCACACAGTAGGTATATGTATAATATGTATATCTAATGCAAATATGAGTCTCTCGACAGCTTTGCCTAACCGACATAGAATCGGGACTGTACCTATACGTACTATGATGGTATCATTGCGGCCACTAAACCATAGATACAAGTATTTAAATACCCATACATCAAAGCATTATTGTCCTAAACTATAATTTGAAGCCACAAAAGAATTTTAATGCGTCCAAAACAGTATTGTTACCCATTAATCTAATATCGGGATCTTTACGACTCATCAATATCAAGGTCGAACGATTTCGAATCGATTCTTTAATCGATACGATCTATCGAGATGTATCGCGATTATATCGAGATCACGACTCGACCCGCGGTTCAATAGATTATTATATTTCTTTCGTAAAGAATGAGGCCTTTTTAATGAAAATTTATATGGTGTTGTAATAGTTTTGTAGAATTATGTTGGAAATAATGCACGCTCGCTTAGTATCGGTCGGTAATCAGTTGATCAAGGTTGTGTACATTTACCAGGTTGGGTGGGGCACTTTGAATGGTTTCCGAGGGAAGCAACGGCTGACTACGCCATTTCAAAGATGGGTGAACATATAAAGAGCACTTATACTTCATCATAAAGACCACAGCATAAGGAAATATGTTTATTGGGATGTTAGATACTTCATTTCAAGTTCTGACATCCTCATTACAAACACACACATTCAGCATCCCCTTAAAATCATTTCTCATACATTTTAAACATCTTACGAATTATTTATTCGAGACATTTGGTGAACATTATTTTTTTTATTTTTAACTAGCTTCCTCTTTATGCTTTTCCGTTTGTTATTAAATCTCTAAATAAAAATTTTAGAATAAGAATAGAGAAGAAAATAGAGTAATAAAACTGCTCTAAGATGTCGACAGTCCTGCTGATCCCTCAGTTGTTCGGACCTCCATTTGAGGGACATACACATAACGCCAAAGGTTGATATTGGGTGTATTTATGCGGTCCGCAGGTCCGTACATATCTTATTTTAGATCGCGCCCTTCGCTTGGTCAGCGGGGACCTAAAGGTACTGACGGCGAAAAAAAGAATTATAAAAAAAATATTGTATTTATGAAGCTCAAGGTTATTTATGAGAATTTAAGGAAATTTCAAGAAATTATGGAACGTGCAGCGAATTACCTTGTTTTAAAATAAAGATCTACGTTTATAAGTGGTTTGATGCATCTTACACGACACTAATGGATAACACAGTATTGTCATTGAGATTCTCGTCTAGCTGGAATATGCTTATTATTTTATAATACCAAAATTATTTTCGAATGTCTTTGCTATCCGTACATTTTACCCAATGTTGACCGCACTTATCTATCGTGAGGTATGCTCTTATTATGTGAGTTTTTTGCCGACGCTCCCCCACCCTCCGCACCGCTACATTGACTATTACTCAAAACGCGCCCCCCACTGACTTTTATGCACTGAATATTTCCTGGCTCCACTCAAAATGGCTTTTTTAGAAGACGGAAGACGTTTATACGACTTTTTTAAGATTGCAGTGGAATATAAGCCTCTAACTGTACTTTACCGTAAATACCTGAACAAACGAATAGACGCAGACTTAGTTATAGAGTTCCATTGATAAATTTTGGGTGCAGAACTTTAAAAAGTATGTAACAGATGCAAGAACCAATAATGAACTGAAGTTTACTAGTGTAAAGATGTCTTCATTTTAGTAGAAGCCCAACAGAGTAGAAACTTGTGTGAGGTTGATATTATTATTGAGTAAGGCGCGTAAGAAATAGGCACACACATCATCATCATCATCCGCAGCCTTTCTCATCCCACTGCTGGGCATAGGCCTCTCCTTTTATGTGCCATTTGTAGGCACACGTAGGGTTTATAGCCAGCAATGGGTATTTAAAAGCTGACGATGAAATAGCAACGAGCTGTAATCACTATTCTTGTTCACGTAGTACCTAGTGATTTATATAATTATTATGTAATAGTAATAAATAGTAATAAATGTGGACAACATCACATACATTGCTCTAAACCCAAAGTAAGTAGCTAAAGCACTTGTGTTATGGAATTCAGAGACAACGAAGGTACCACAAACACCCAGACCCGAGACAATGTAGAAAAGTGGTTTTCTACATTGACCCGTGTGTATTTAATTTATTAAAATAAGTAAATCTTTTATTTTTTGTATCGATTCTCCGTATCATCTAGTTTCAGCAACATACCAGAATACGCAAAATGCAAATAGGTAATTGTTTTATTTCTACCTTATACATACACCGCAAACATCAAATTACACTGAAATGAATGGTAAAGTAATATAATATTATTCCGTCCCTTATCGGCCATACATAACGTTATCGAACTATTCATGTTAGTATCCGCATTCATACTGAAAGTTGTGTTCCATCACGTGAAACATCAAAGTGACTGAATGAATCCTTACATTCTTGCGATAGATCTATTGATTGACAATAGAGACTACCAAACGACCCCTCAATAAAATATTATGCAAAATAAAGCACCTTATTCAAATAGCTTAAAGTTCAATTTTGCTTGAGAGTTTCGTCAACTAAGTTACCACCTAGACATTCGGCTGGCGGTCATAAAACAGCCTGTTTTCATAAAACTATTTACTACAAAGTTACAAAAAACTCTTTTAAAAGTAATTCCGTACTCTACCCTTAAGAACATAGGGTCTAAAAACGCTTGGCATACTTATACAGGGGTTAAAAACATTCGGTCGTACTATTTGAGTCCGTCAAAAAGATTTATATGACAAAATAAGTTTTTTTTTTATTGACCTATTGAGTCGTTTTTTATTGATTTCCAATGTGTGCTGTGTAGTTATTTTTATTTTATTTACGGCCCATTACCTGTGGCGTTGTGTTATGTTTATGTTTATTGTCTAATTTAGTGTACCTTGATCGGGAAATAACTATGACATGGATTTTATTGTTTCCTTCTTGTTACTTTTTTCATGTAAACAAATAGTTTGTTGTTATTAACCTCCGGAAATTTAATGTTGCAGACGATTGTATATTGATGTTTAATTTGACGTCAATGGAGTATATTTTATTAAGCTATGTTTATTTTATTTGTTAAATACTGGGAATTACTTTTATAACAAAATATTAAATTAATATTACCTATATAAGGGTATCTATAGAAATAAAACATTCGCATTGTATTTACTGAGCTATGAACGCGAAGAAGAAACTAAGCAATAATATGACTGGAATGACACTCAAAACAGAAATGCCGATAACTTAAAACGCTATTCGCGTACGGCTCTTAAAAGGGACAAAAAAAAACCGATGTCTTCATTTTACTAGCAATCCATAAACATTTTATAAACAACTTTTAATCTTGAAATTTAAAATCTCGACGCCAATCCTTTTAAGTTTGTAAATCGAAGCACTGTGCAGGCTTCATCTGACTGACGGCGTCCAAAATGTCTTGAACCCTACCTTTCCCTTACTTTACCCCTTAAAACCTGATTTAACTTACAATGAAGAAGGCTAAAGTTACGGGTGTTGTTAGTTAATGGCCGAGTTATGACATATTATGTAAAAAACGGCAGTTTTGACGGTGACCTCACGTGGCTAAGTTTACTCATTTAGGGGACGCCCGTTTGTAGTCCGTTTATTACCGTAAAGACATCAAGAAAATGTCAGAACCGCGTTTTTTTCTTTGATATCAAAAAAAATATTCATGAACATCTTGTCGGTATCCAGGATACCAAAACAGTCCAGTGATGTCATTCGACGCAAACACAGCGCCTGCTAATGACGACACCGTTACTGGAGAAAACCGTAGCTTAACAAGTTCAAGTTATATTTGCCAAAATGTATGCAAGCGAACCGAAGTCCAGTATACCTGGAGCTCTCATGTTGAACCTTTTCCCGTTTCTGTAGTATTGTTTCGAGGCGTGTACGGGGGAGGCGGCAGGTCTTGCAGTTTTGGGTACTGCAAGGATCCTTGTACAATGAATTGCATTAAGCGACAGGGCCTCTACGAGCTATGAATGCTCTTAATGTATGGATACGATTTGATCGCTTCAAGCGTTTAGTGATGTCTGCCGTGATGGACTTGTCGATGTTTCGATAAAAGTGACCTTAAACCAGATTTAATCGGTTATTGTATTTATTTAAAGTTCTCAACGGGTTAAAATGAATGCCGTGTCTAATTGTAGGCTCTGATTGTAAATTTATGAAAGATACCAAGTTGGTCTAAATGTAAAAAATATCTGCGACTGCAACGACTAAGGAGTATCCATTTGTTGTGGTATAAAGTTTTACAACATTAATATAAAGTAGGATATAGAGAGCAGACCAAGAGGTATTTCAAGAAGCACTCAAGAAAATCTATTACAATGTAAATAACTACAGAATTCATACTTGTGCATACGGCGTAAACAATTCAAAGAAAAAAAAGGTAAATAGAAAAACTACTTATTACCGTCCAAGCGTATCAACTTGACCCGCAAACTATAATTTTGGTGTAAGTACACTTATTCTGTATACATGAATAAATAAGAAAGGATGGAAACCTACAGTATCTTCAAAAAAACCACAAAAGATTACATCAACTTATTCTATTAAAAAATTACCTCATTTGTTGGGTATTTTTCGTATAGAAAATATACGAAGCAATGATAATCATGATATGGCTTTAATATACTTACCGAGGGTTCGGTGGAAACCTTTCTGAGCACCTTCGAGTACGTGTATCTACCACCTACGCACGTCTGGGCCAGTTTATTGACAAACCTTTTTATAAAAATAAACTAATGTAACACGTTCGACTTTAGTTAGATACTGTAGCTAGTTTTACAAAAACAACATCTAGATAAATATATTGCAGAGATACATTAGCGCAATCGATATTATTTAGGTATTTTTTTTAGTGATGTTGGGTCTAGGACACTTTAAAGCAAAAAAAAAAAAGTAATTTACTTGTTTATGTAGATGCTGGTGTCTTCCTTCAATACTATCAGATTGGACAAATATTTTAATTCATAATTACGATGGCACTTAAAGTTGGGATAGTAGGTACCTACTCCGCATGCATCAATATCCATGATATTTATTAAGTGTCACAATATGGGCTCATTTTTCCAAAGCCAGATTATTTTTATTCGTGGAGTAATATTGAAATCTGGCAGATTTTGTATGTAAGAAAAAAAACACAATTATTCCTCGGATAAAATTATCTGGCGTTGGTGAAATCAGCCCTAAAGAGATTGTCAAGCTCAACGTAGGGATAGCAAGGATTGTGATGACGATTTTCAACTTTTGGATCTCGTAAGTAATCGGTTAAAGCACAGTTTCAAGAGCACATGCAAGTTATTTTCTATTCACAATTCCGAGTCGTAATATTTAGGCGTCTATCGATCAGCATGCGCGTCACGTCACTAGTCGGCGAAAGCTCCGAGTCACGATTGGTTAGGTTACACAAGGATATTATTATTTCTTGCCGTTTCGCCTCCACTGCTACACATTTTTCAATTTTATAAGTACCAACATTGTTTTAAGGTCTTTATAGAGCCGCATGTTGTAGACAATTATACAAATTGGATTACGCATTCACTTATCTGTTTTTGTTGAGATTACGCGATTGACTTAGAGTTATAAGGGTTTAACTCTCCTGTGGCTAATAAAATGGCTAATAAAACAAATGTACATCCTTCAGAGTTATGGCAAACATCGTGGAGAAACTTGGATTCCAAAAATTGAGAGCAAGCGTGGTGATCAATGCTCGTTCCTTTATATGAGAAAAGATAGATTCAATCAGAAGCATAGGCAATTACAGGCCGCATTTTAATTATGTTTTAAGAGTACTCCTCTTAACACAGTAAGGACTTCATCAGTCCAATGCAATCACTATGTTGTTTCTTCGCAGTAATTCTATTGCAGGCGGTATAGACATAAAGATGATTAGTTTCACGTTGACGTTGACTTTTGACGTTGTCTTCAGAAACGTCAATACACTTCAGTCATTCGACCAAGATAGGCCTACAAATGCACAGTGCAAACTAATAGAACAATAAGTTATTTGTGTGTACAGTGAACCTACACACAAACAAACGAATGACCAAAATAAACCTTACTTTGATATACGGTCAATAAATAGGGCATGAATTTACTACTACACAGCGGGCCTAAAAATTACAATTCAAAGAAATCATACATGTAATTCATAAAATGAATTGTATTTGAGGGACACTTCATAATTAGATATTATTAGTAAAGTGACGTTTAGAACTTCACCTTCATTATATAATTTTTCAGTATAAATTCTTAAAAAATGTTGTTACATTTTAAGCCAACCCTTAAAGCTAATTTAAACCAGATCGAGATTTCATGAAACAAATTCATCAACTCATAATATGATTCTGCAAAACTTCTACTTTAGTCCCAGTGTTGTGTGGTTGGCTGTATATTAGATGTATGTTGTAACAGGTTTCTAGCCCAATGCCTACCTGTTATACACAATGGTCCATTGCTCTAAGCCTCCCGTAGGTCGGGATGACAAACAGCTGACGAGCCCTGTGTTTATTTCAAACCCGATCCGTTTACATTTTGTAGTTATTTTGTATCTTTTAACCCTTTTTCTTGACTTTAGAACATTTTTATGGATAATGTGTTTGAGCTTATTATAGTATAACTACAAATTAACTGGACTACAAGTTTTTTATAAAAAAAGTAATTAGGTACAAGAAACTAGGTACCCAGATGTTTTGTTTTCATGAATAAAAACAAGTAGTAGATAGCAAAAAAGGAATAACGAATAAATTAAAATCTAATTCTCTGAACAAATTCAAAAAAAACAAATCTACAAAAAAAAAATCTCTCAACCCACAATTATACCACATTTTATAAACATATACTTGATCTACTAAATATCTTTATTCAATTCTATTATCAAGGTCTTATTCTACAACATCATTATAAGGACAACTTACATCACACGAACTAAAAGCATTACTTCCTCTCGATTAAGTCGAGTAAGCAGAAACAATTCGTAGCCTTAACATTGCTATTGTTTCGATACAAAACAATTGCGTACACGCAAGTTGGCTGAATAGCCCACCTTTGCCTTAAAAATATACTTGTTACTTCTATAAGAATAACAAAACACTTACATAAAGCAATTTAAAACTCTATTACGAATCAAAAAGGTATATTTTTCTTTGAGTTTTAGTTTTTTATTGTAAGTGTTAAGTTTGTATTTACTTTAATCTAAAGTAAAAATCTAACGTTTTGTTTATTGAATTACTTCAAGAACTATGTCCATGATCTATTCGTTACCCGTTGTTATCTCGAAACTATTTGCATAATTTGAGGTTAGCAGTATTCCAAGTGATAACAATAAAAGTACATAAGTGAGGTTATAAAAATATAATAGGAAGTACTCTACTAACTGAAGTACATTTCCGCCATATTTTTTTGACACTGATCGAAGAACCCAACTAAGTGCAACTAACAAAACTTAATAGTGACAACTAAGAGTACCACCTCACCACTTAGTTTAAGCTAACAGAAAAATGCACGAAACATAATAATTTATTAATTACACTAAGACAAAGTGAAAACTACGTCAAAACAGTGTACCATCCTCGTGTGTTGCTTATAAAATAACAAACATCTCCTTTAATTTCTAAACCCAAGGAATTGGGGACATTCGCGACAAAAACTTATTCATCATAGTTGGAGAAGTGTTACGAGTTAAGTGCACGGCAAACAGGGGGTAGCAAACACCCATCCATGATGAATGGCCCACGAGATAGATAGGGTTAGGTGAAATACTCCGAGTTTACCACTCCACCATAACTGCGGACTTGGGTAAAGTTTCCAGATATTCCAAATCACAAAATGAAAATTACATGGAACAGAGGTTAAAAACAAGAAGGATATCGGAAATGAAATTTGTTAGCAAAAAGGTTTTGTTTGATTCATGCAGTATTGGGATCGCTGTAGAGTTTTCGGAAATTGTGAATGTAATACCTGCCTGGATAAAATCTGTCCAAAAGCAGCTTTATTCATTGAATAAGCTTTATTCCGTAAATATCAGTGACCAACTTAATAAAACACAATTCTGTTATTCTGTGTATTGTATTTTGCTTATTCCTTGCAACAATTTCATTGGACATTTTTTGGCAAAGGCAAAAATATTATTTGAATGACCTAAATAATAAAAGTAAACTGAAAATTTAAATTTCCTCAAGTCCACACTTACAGGACATACACTTTGAGATAATCTATCACATTGTATCTCGCACAATCTGAGTAGATTAAACGCTGGTTACGTATTTATTAGAGTTCGCATTCAATATAACAATACAGCTCGTTTGTTGAAACCATTGTGAGAGGTCAAACCGCATGCTTTGAACTGCAAGCAGAACAAACTCGTGCAAGTAGGCCTTAGAAATCTGATTTAGAAGTGTGAAACATTACAGAAAACTTATGTAGGTTGACTTAGCATACAAACGTACGAAATAAACAAATCTGTTTATAACCAAAAACACATTCATTATAGAAAAAAACGAATTCAGGGAAAGCAAACATGTTATGACTTGCTGTGGAAATTGAAGTAAATGATTGAAATTTTTAAGTTAATTTCTATTTACGAGTAAATCTCCCATGGAATGAGAATTTATTGATGCACATTATACATTTTATATTAAAAACAATTTCAATACTAGGAGAGCACGGTAATAAACGGAAAATAGTAATTGCTACCCAAATATTTGTGAAGGGATAGGTACATAATCTTCTTATAATATTATTTTTTGTGTTTCCCATCAAGGCCTCGCAAATGATTTCTTAAAGTTGTTGCAAGGACTTTATTCTCAACATCAGCTGAGCTGGCCATCCTGTCATTCAGGTTATCAAAGTGCGCCGAGGGCTTAAGATAGTGTTTTTTATCGATAACTTGTAGCCTGTCATTACTGCCTACTATCGTTATTTTATAAGAAGGTACCTAACTGATGTCAGAACCGTATCGATGTTAACTAGTGTTGATAATAATGTTACTGCAACCGTAACAAAAAATCTGTTAAAAGTTTAATCGTCTATATCAACCATGTTATGGTTACGAAACATCTTTTTTTAGAAATTAAAGTTGACCACAAATACATAGCAGTCAAGTTAAAATTACGCACATGAATCTGCCTACTTTATCCAACATAATACAAGTGAAAAATATTGTTTACAATTCTAAAGATTCTACCAAAATATCACTGGCCATTTATAAGTTAAAGCTTCAAATACGTCGTCATACATAGAACTGCCTCCAAAACTACTAAAAACGTCATAAATAATTAATGAAGTCTTATACATAATTCAAACACGCACGGCTATCACGCATATTAAATTTAAGTGAAATATTATGAAATAAATATACCGCATAAGTTACCAAATTGCTTAATACACATGAAATTTCATTAATCAACATCGACCCCGATCCGGGGTAACATAAAAATACATTACCGATTCATTACCCGATGAACGTGAATTCGCTTCAAAAACCCACGCTAGCTTATAATCCGCTAAAGAGCTAACATTTTAATGAAAATATTCACTTTACACCTCACGATATTACAGACGATTAAACAAACAAAAAGCAAAAAAAAATTATATATTTTTTTATATAATAGGTAGTTGATACTTTCCAGTTTGTGTCATAAGAAATGACATCAAAGTGTACGATTATTCTTCATAATTATTTGTATGTGCTTATATGCTGCATATATGCACGTAAGCTAAATGACAACTTGAACTTTAAATAAATTATGTAGAGAATTGTAAACAAGAGAGAAACGACAAAGTGAGGCAAGACAAAGCAAGACAATTTAGCTGTGAGATGTAGCTAAGAAATCTTTGAACTGAATATAGGGGTGAAAGTTGCTGAACTCGTCACCCAAACGACAACTTTAAGTGCATATAAATAATAATACTACTAGTCGACTATAAAAAACAAAGGAACAAAAAATTGAGATTGTCAAAATTATGAAATATTATTTTCTTTATCAAGGAATACAACAAGCTTTATTTATTATTACCTAACGTTATTTATTAATGTGTAGATAAAGTTCTCACGTAAATTGTTGGCATTCAACACGCTTTTAGTGTTAGATAAGACGTAATCCTAAACAATTATGCCCCAGCGATACCCAAAATATGCACGCGATAACTAAGTTATACTCTAAAAAATACATAGAAATCTCGTCTCGTTCCCGTATCGTAGGTTGTAAACGTTACAATGTATTTTATAGTCATTTTTCTTACTCGACAAGTAATAAATCACCAATCGTTCGTTACATTACTTCGATTGAGTGATTCCATTACAGTTTTTGCATAACGATTATTATTTTATTGTAGTTTTTCGCATCCCTAGCTTGCTTTTAACGTGTAATAAATCAAATTTGATGCAGTATTTATGACTGGGTTTTGGATTATCTGATTGAAATGTTGTTTGCTGGCATTTTATTATGTTACTGAGATTAGGGCGGGATAATAAAATATATCTGCTGCTTACCTAAAATCGCGTGACCTTTGAGATTTTTCATGAATTTCATTTTGTTGATTCGTAGAAAGTAATATATTTTATTAGTTTTTTTGTTGAATTGTTTGAATTGAAAATAACATGGAAGATTTGTTATTTGTAAGATGTTAATAAGCTATTATTTTTTTTATTTCACATTCAGATTATTATTGACATTATTTTCTTGATAAACTGGATATCAAATTATTATAATATGTAAAATGTACATAATTTTCTACTTTTACTAGCTATAAAACTTGTTTAATTATGTAGCTACAAATAATTATGAAGCAAAGAAAACCACGGAGGTACCAATCAATCTAATTTGTGCTAGTGTTACCTAATTAGAGAAAACATTCCGACCGCACTTCCTATAAAGCGGCTATAATCATTGTGTTTATCAGCTAATCAGCTGGGAGGAAAGTTGATAAATAGCCGCTCACCTGTCTAAGATTACTCGGTGTGCAGCGGCGACAGAGCAACTTGTAATCAAATGAAAACATCACTTAAAGCTGGCAAATTGTCGGTGTACGTTACACGACAGTTTCTTGCGGAAAATTATGCGCTTTTAACTAGACTTGTTATTAATGCGTCATGGGTTTAGATTTGTGATCATAGATGCCAAGTTTGGTTTGATTCGCATGTACTGGTGGTATGGAATATAGTGGTGGTGGAAGATTTTCTCTAAGTTATAAGAGGCATGTCTGCTGGTGACATGTGCATTTGCATAAAACAACGGCTAACCCCTTTTGGTAATGCATAAAAAGACATGCTTGATAATATATAAATACATAATTTTTTTCTTAATATCTTAAAGTTAAGTTTTTTCACATTCAAAAAACAATTTCACGATTTTATTACGAGTATCGAGTTTTATTCCATAAAATATGCTCTAGATACACAAAAGATTTCAACTCTTAGACTGATGTCAGATTACTCACATCGAGGCAATCAGTTCTCAGTAATACTTGAGTTAGACTTGCAAATAAAACCTAAATGTACGCCTGACAGCAACAATATAAAACCAATGACTACGGATTCAGATATAGTGTAACAATCTTCGGTATACAATCTATACAAACAGTAAGAAACATTGTGTAATTCTGTTTGTTACAATTACTGAACCAAAATGGTAGCATAATATGAAATATATTTACTTACTAAGAATAAATGTTTATCGTTTTTGTCTGAAAGGCCTGAAGTCGTATTAGGAAGACCTTTTACACTATTCAATGTCATACAACTAGTTTTGACCACCCTAGTTTTTTAAAAAATCTTTGGTCAAAAATCAAAAAATGACACTGCCACGCTGCAAAAATCTGCAAACAAAGTCAAGAGCAGAGCCTACCTTAAAAAGAAACAAAAGAACGCTATAGTAATAAAAAATCACCAGTTATTAAGCTCAGAGATAAAGCTCTATCGGCAGCTAAAAAACAAGCGTCTCCATCAAAGCCATCAACCGTTTCCATGGTAACGATCGTACACGTTTCATTGCTACATAAACGTCTGATGACAATTTACGTGTCACACTCCGCCATCCTTTGAACGTCTTGTAAAAATTTATGCCCAACCAAGTTATGAGGTCGCTGTATATGGAACCTGATTGCTTCAATTTGGTGCAAGGATTTGTTGAATGTGGATATTACTAATTGTTTGCTAATGTGGGAAAAGTAGTATATTATGAATATAAATGTAATATTCTATACTGATTACACATCCAAATAATGTGTAATTTGTATAAAGCATGATGATGATGTTATATGTGTATACTGTTATGGATAAAAAAAACTTAAAACTAAGATCAAAGTTAGTCGTATGTAAGAAACGAGCCGATAAAGCAAAGTTACAAATTATAAGGATATTTTACTCTTTACATAAGGATCGTCATGTAAATGATAGTCCCTATATAAAAGATTTTGTTTTGCAAGTTTTAGAATCAAAATAAGGAAGACCTAAAAAAATCCTAAAAAGACCTAAATTAGTCATATCCTGACCCTCCGAATCCTAAGTTCAATGTATCGACTGTGACTTTTAGAGCATATATTTAAAATATTTACGAGATACTGTATGCACTTTAAAGTTTACGCTTGTGCATTTCTAGGTTCAACACTGGGTATGAATATTAATGGGATTAGTGAGACTAGGAAAAATATTGTGGAGTTTGTTTGTGATCTAGATGTGCAGGTTTCATGTTGTGAGACCATTTGTACTGCTGACATTATGCTGCTTTCAGACATGGGGATTTCCATATTCTGGTTTTATAACTTTGGTCATTTAGATTTTAACTTAGTGTACTTTACTTGGTCTTGTAATGATATCAGCTAACATAAACAAAAAAGCTTGAATTATTTCTGACTCTATTTACCTTTTAAATGATGTTAGAAATTTAAACTACTATATACGAAAAAAACTTATTTTAATATACTGAAAGCTTAACTGTTTTATTGTAAACGAGCTTAAACCAAATATAAGTAAGTAAATTGGGCTAGTTCATAATTTTCCGGCAATCTCTCCTCCCCAGTCTCTAAGTAAATAATAGATAACATTGTGTTTTCAATTTATTTAGATTGCAGCACCAATGGGTTAAAAATTCAATCTCCATTTTTCATCACATCACACACACACCATAAAGATTGCTAAACCTTTCGTAAGACCCCACCGTCATACACGGTAGAATTCCCATAAAGTTCAGCGCACCAAAATTACACTGGCGTTCAAAATAACTCGGCAATGATATAGAGCCTTTTAAGGCCCCGATGTGGTAGTGGCATGCACTGTAATTCCATGTGAAAGTAGTGTACACTTTAATTTGATCCGCAGTAGATGCGAATTTATCGGACACGTGTGAAGAATAGAAATTGTACCTGTGTTCATGAACATGACTTGTTTGGTGGTTGAGAAATATAGGAGCATTGCAGGCGAGGTACTAAGCTGCGTGCAATATAAAGTATTCCATATAAGTACCTCAATGGCACTTACCCGGCTAAAATTTCCAGCAAATGCCACATGCACATGAATTTCGTTCGATGAAATATTTCAGAATATTCCGGTCATGATATTTGTGAAGCATACCCAAATTCCATACCATACAATCGTCTGATTAAATACTATAAATCTTTTGATACCTTTGAATTAACATCGAGTCTTTATATTTAAATAAATAAATGTGGACAACATCATATACATTGCTCTGAACAAAGTAAAGCAGTCATGGAATCAGTGACACAAAATCCTAACGCAAAGTAGATAAGTGGTTTTCTACACTGTCCCGTCCGGGAATCGAACTCAGGACCTCAGACCTGTCGTCATATATTGTGGGTGACAACGGGTTGTAATATGAGGATCGCGATAATAACATATTGAAAGTCGCAGTACCACCTACAACTAACTTGAGGGTCTCTTAACGGTTATTCTATGCTAATTTTCAAAAAAACCAGAGTACATTTTAAATTCTTTTTAATTTTGAGTCCTGTAACGAGTAACATGTGCACTATGACCCTAAAATAATTGGCACGCAATTAGCCCTGAACGAACGGACGAAGGATTAATGGCATAATGAAGCAGGCTCCTAAATGATGATCGCAGTAATAATGTTATGAATGTACAGCTGAGTGTTTATGCTATAACATAAATACCGGTGCGTAATAATAATAAATATGAGATTGTATGTCCTACTGCAGGGCAGAGGGCCCCTTTCGTATGCGATGGAACGAGCATCGATCACATTTCCTTACGATGCCTTTACTGCTTAAGATTATAGAGATTAAGGTGTCGAGTTTATAAGGGGGTTTTCACTCAATTCATTTTCTCGAAATTGAAGATTTACTTCTAAGGGCCGACATTGGATCTTTTATATGGAAAGTTTATAGTATAGGAAACACCTTGGTACTCGAGTTGTAACGGTTAATGGTATATTAATAAGCATGGTTTGTTTTTACCAGTTGGAACCAATCCGGGTAAAAAATTTCAAAATCTTATAAAATGTCAAGAAATTTAATACAGTGGATACATGATTAATACATATTTTATAAGAATATTTATCTTTGCGTTTTATTATTACCGTAGTCGTTAATAACTTACGCAGGTTTTTTACTATAGGTACCAAAGTACCGTTTATTGTTTTATTAATACTACAAAATCTTTCATCTGAACTGCCTAAACTCCAATTAGAGTCAAATCCATGAACATAATACATTCGATGACTTACAGCTCGCAGGTACAATGACAAAGAGGATTCGGTTTGACGAGCTTCCGTCAGAATGCACGCCAGTGTATCTGATTTCCCTCTGTTTGTGTCTGCGTACTGTACATTGAGTTATGTGTCTCGGTACATAATCCTTACACTGTAACATGATAATTTGATGCTAAGATTTAGAGGAAGATGAGTAGGGTTTTAAGGGAATTGAAATTCAATGCGGAATTGTGAAGCTACAGAGAAAATGTTTTGAAATGCATTTCTATGAGTAAATTAAAATAAGCATAAGATCTTAAAGACGGAAAAAATTACACATTTAATTAATATAGGTCAAAATAATTTAACTTTATATGGGCACTTACTTCTGACCAACAAAAAAAGCAACATTTTAAATGCCTCTTGGTTTATTTTCTCTTTGCGCTTTTTTTTTTTTAATTCTCTTATCTTTTTGACTACATAGTACAATTTTCACGATTTGCTTGTAATTGTAAGGTACAATAGTAGGTGCCTCTAAAATGCCTTTCGCAGGTTATCTCGTTAATTTGAATCATTCACGTTAGCGTTTCGGTTGAAATCGGTTTGATTGTGATCAAGTGTCGATCTAGCTGAGCGGGATTTCGTGTCACGTTTGATTCTACCTTTGTAAATACATTACATGGTATTTCGTTGACCAAACCACGAATTACATTTCAAATTCATTAGTTAAAAATATCGATAAGTTCTTTAGATAAAACTCAAATAAACTTATTATACCTAGAATGATTTGGAATTGTATTCAAAAGTTTTCTTTGCTTAGCTTATTATACTGTACTATACAAAAACACGGTCTTGCTACAAAACAGAGTTTACCAATCATTCTATACCTATTTTTTCTATAGTAAGATGGCTAAAGTCAAAACGTCCTATTCGGGAGAATAATGCAATTTTTCTTGAAAAAAATCCATACAATACATTCCTAACCTAACCCGCTAGCGGGTTAGGTTTTCGGGTCAGGTTAGGAATAATCCAATTTTTTCAGTAGCCTATTGTTTGCATGAACTAAGCGTAGCAATTGCTGCTTAATCTTACGAGACACAAGTGTGACATTATATATCTATGAACACAATAGAAGTTGTAGTTGTTGCAAGTTTGGCACTTCTAGTATTGTGCTCCACATCGAGATAATTTCACTTGATAAATTTTACTATAGTCTTGGGACTTTATGCAAAACTTTGCTTGAGTTTTGCAGTTTCTATGAGCTTTCTTATCTTCACATTACGTTTGCAGGTTTAACAGAGTCGAAAGATAGTGTTTTAATTTAAATTTTTATAATTGGTATTTTCTTTTAATAGTCCTGCTTTTTTTGAGTTTCGTTTTTGCAAACAATTGTATATTAAATTTGTATAATATTTGATATTATATCTAAATCAGTATAATTATTTACACACTCAACTACCCTTTTATTAATAATAATTTATAAGTATTTACGAGTATAATATAATAAGTAGACATTACCTTTATCCAAGATAAATTTTATACATATTTTATCACATTAATAAAGTTTATTGGAATTGTCCATTAAAGTAAATTAATAAAATATGTATAAAATTTATCAATTTAGATATGATTACCTTACTAAAATAAATTTATAAACCATTTAATTATACTGATGTTATTGTTGTCACTTGTTATTATTTTTTATCGTATCTATCAAGGTTTATCGATAAATTCAAAGGCTACCTATAAACCAGGATTCGGACCACCTGATTATCTAGATCGGATTCTATCAACTCATGCCATCCTACACCGAAGGCATCTGCTTCCTAAATGATTAAGTCATCATACTTAATTGTAACGGCCTCTGGTAAAAGCTCATGCACTAGTTTAGCATGTATGTATGTACATGCATTAACATTTGTAACATCATGTTCACCTTTCCCGCTTTCTCATAAAACACCAATTTATCGACAAAGATATCGCTTTCCGAATTCAATAATTACCATTGCTATTAACATATTACCGAACATATTAATTCGTTTCCGACCAATGAAACTTGTTCATTTATATTATTCGTTGTAATTATTGTTGACCTTCAATTATTTTCAGTTTTTTTGTAAAAAAAGCTTTGGCTGTTTAATAATAGGTATCGGTGGATTAAAA
Organism: Diachrysia chrysitis; assembly: GCA_932294365.1. Lineage (NCBI taxonomy): Eukaryota > Metazoa > Arthropoda > Insecta > Lepidoptera > Noctuidae > Diachrysia > Diachrysia chrysitis. The sequence continues at coordinate 616,356 of OW028657.1, forward strand.
GCTTAATTTAGTATTGGGCGGTTTGAGAGTGCCTTGTAGCGTAAATAGCTTATTAAAAAACGTCTGGACAACACTGAACTAAAAGTTATTGATAAGCCTCCCTTTGATATTCTCGTTCCAAAAAAGAAGCTCTGAATCCATCAATATTATTATCATCATACTCAGCTACTAAATAATTTTCTGGATATTATAGACAATTCAACTCAAATTTAAATCAGCACTTGTATATTTTTACTATGTCTTCACCAGTTCTCTTGACCCGAGTATTTATATTGAAAAGACTTTCATTAACATTAAAGATGTTTCACTCCTCGTATCATTACCGAAAACAAATGACATGCAATCTCATAAACCAATATGAATGTCTAATAGCAGGTGGCAGCCCTGGACTTACGCCTCGCGGCATATCAGTCGTGCGTGCTCGCTGTGTCGCTTTGACAGCGGCGCGGGTGATCAGCGGAAGCGATTACAATGTTACTAGGGTTTTCAAATAATTTTAAATGTTCAAGCTGGAACTGATGAACACGTCAAATGTTTGAGGATTGTAAAAGTCGCGCATCGTAATATTTATTTAATTCTAAGTTTTATCTTGCCTTTTTAATAGAGGTTCGCTCGGATGTTCATTGAGGTATACGACGTGCAATGAGAATGAGTCTCCATCAAGTGACCTAACACGAACTATTTTTCCGGTGCACTTTTGGGTTTCCCTTTCAGCAAGATGTAAATCACAAGTCTAACTGAGGAGCTGTTTAATAAGTGTTCTTAAAGCGTAAAGGCTGCTTAAGATTCTAATGATAAAAACAAACATCAAACTATTATGTCTTCAAGTTTCAGTTTCACTGCGGAATGAGAGTTGATTTTCTAAACTGTCTAACAGAATCTAGTTCTCAACATGCAAGTAGACAACCAGTAAGATTTCCTCAGTTCAGATCAACGTCATCATCATCCATCTATTCTGTGGCAGGTAAATCCAGGGTATGTTACAATAGTTAATTTTAATAACAGGTGCGCCTCGTTCGGCTTGCCCGCGGCGTATCCGACGTGCTTGCCCGCTCTGTTGCTCTTTGTGAGCGGTCCACGGGACCAGCATTCGCGATTAGGGTGGAATGTTCCAGTAATAATTTAGGGGTAGGTTTTAGATGACTATAATAATAGGCTACGACGCACTATAAACAGAAACGAAATAAGATCTGCAGTTTTTGCTTTTAACACATGTAATGCTGCTATTTCTTAATTAAATTCCATTAAATCTCATTATTGTAGGCATTAGAAAAATCTCATAGCAATAGATATAATGTCCGATATTTAAAGTATGTTTTAAATCTGAATAACCAAAACATACGTCATTAATTGTTGACGTTACTTTATTTTAAAGAGACCAGGTTGAAAACGTTTACAATTTACATCTCCTTGACTGGTGACCGTCTTCGTGTCGTGTTGGCATAACCTAATTAGCACATACCAACCGATAGTTATGGTGTAGATATTTTGACAAGTGTATATTGACAAGGATTGTCGATGACGATGCAGATGGCCCAATAAATAACAATATAATATAGGAGGATCTCTAATTCTACTAAATACATTCTTCAAAAACTGTATCCTTCAACGGATATAAACGAGCTCCGAAAGATCAAAATGTTAGAACATTTTATGAAACAAACTTCCAAAAAGATTATTCAGTTTTGCGATTACATGGGGATAAAAATCACATTGCATCCATGCACTTACCGTTAACCCTCAAAATCTCCCCTCTTGCACCACTTACAAGCTTTAACGGGGTTTAATACTGGTACATAGACAAAGTGCCAGAGGTTTATTTCACTAGAGTTCGCTTTGCGTCCGGATTGGCGCAGCACAGGTCAATTTATGTCCGTAATTGGTGATACGACTTGGCATAACGTGAACTCTTATGTCTGTGGATTTGGCTTTAATTTGAGTTTGGTGGTGATTGGTAAGGCTGTTTCTATAGCGTTTGAGGGTTGGTGTGTGAATTTGGGAAAAGCCATTACTTGTTAAAATAATAATCTGACTGTTTTGACCACCTCCGTGGTGGAGTGGTATACACACCGGTTTTCAAGGTGTTGCTAGCTCTGAGGTCCGAAGTTCGATCCCCGGTCGAATCAATGTAGAAATCTACTATTTTTACATTGTTTCGGGTCTGGGTGTTTTTGTTACCTTCGTTGTCTATGATTTCATAACACAAGTGCTTAAGCTACTTATTTTAAGTTCAGAGCAATGTATGTTATGTTGTCCACATTTACTGGTTAGTGGTTTATAATGAAGCGGCTATTATTCTTTTGAAGTGTCCACTGGAAAAAGCTTATAAAACTTTAATTACTTCGTCTTCCCGATGAAATATAGCGGACAGGTGTGAGACTCGCGCGTGCTTTGCAAAACCAGTAACGTATGGTTCGAAACTATAACTCATTTAAGGAAAGAGAAGATGTACTAATATTTGTTTATATTTTTACAATTTGTTATTTAATAATACAGTTCTTTTGGACATTTCATTTTGACAGCGATGTGGTCTAATTTTTTGATGCCATATTCATATGAAATGGGCATTTTGTTTACGAAAGTTAAGTTTTTATTGGCTAATAAAGTACGTGGAACCCCGTGTCTTCTTAAATTATCTACTTTTTAATTCTCTGGAAATTTACTCTTAAGAATGTACTAAAAACATTCATTATACACTCTACTATTTGTATTTAATTACATTCATTATCCATTTAAGGTAATATTATTTTGGTTGCCAATATTATGATCTATAAAAAAAATAGCAAAAGCTGTAATGTTTCGATTGGCCGTTTAAAAAAAATAACACCCCTACATTAAATTTCATCGACAGTATGTGTTGAAAGCTCGAAGGAAATGATCGGTATTCGGCGATATTAATCATTATCTTACCCGTGTATCTTTACTAATAAGCGATCTGGAGCCAGCTGTTTGTTTGTTAACTTAAATGCTGCATACTGTACCATAGGGGCTGCGAATTGGGAAGGCACCTGCTCTAAATGGTCTGAGCTACCTTTTAGCTGATGATCTTTGATCTCTGTCCGACAATGATCAGGTTAGGTAAGAAAGTGTATAATTGTGTGGCCCAGATAAAAAAAAATAAAACCTATTAGTTCGTCGAATTAAAAAAATATTGGTCGTACCCTCCGATTCATACCCTCACATAAACCTTTAGATTCTCCATCGAAACTATTTTTCAGTAATTTTATCGTCCAAAATATGAGAGTAAAAAGATAGTGGAGACTGTAAATTAAAAAGATAACAAAAAAAAATTAAAACAGTTAAGAAAAGTTACAAGCTCTACGAGGAATTATAAAACGATCTCTACAACTACCAATAGCACAGGCATAAAATATCAAATAAAAAATTACACTAACATAAATTTCTTTCCAATTACACTAAGTTTAATAAACACAAAAACGTGTATCAACATAACGTATTCAACAATCACAAAATGTCATCTTTAGGCCATTCGGGGGACATGCTGATATAAATTGCGTCCACTTAAAATACATAATGAAGCCATAACTATACGGTAGGCGACCTATATAGAAATGTATGACTATTTCTACATACTGTTCGTATACTTTCTTTTTTGATGAGATAAGCGGAACATCTGCTTGTGCGTGTCACGCGAATACAGAATTTATTGGTAGCTATGTTTTGCTCGCGGTTTTGTCTGTGAATTTTAGTTTTAAATCTTCGTAAATATTTTGAATTCTTTGCTGCATTGCAGTGTTCGCTGCATGACTATGTATCTAAAAATGAGTTTCAAATTATATATGAAGTTATATTTGTGGTTTTAAAAAAATTGCCTATTTTCTAGAATTGTTATTGTGTATTTGTTAGTTAAATAATGTCAATAAACTCAGTTTTTCATTTCTAGCGTAAAAATTAATAAATTGACAACCTTTTTATATTAAACTAGCTTTTGCCAGCGACTTCGTCCGCGTTTCCGTCGTTTTTCGTAAAAAAGTAGCATATGTCCTTCCTCACTGTTCAGTGGTTTTGATGTAACAGACAGATTAACTTTCGTATTTTAGTAGGGAAATATAATATATCACGTTACACAAAAATAATCCTTATAGCATGATTCAGTATTCACGCGCGACGGCGCGATGGCTTATTATCGTATTTCATGTATAAGTTTGGTGTTTCTATACCGATTTCTATGATTCTTCTTTTATTTTAATTAGGGATGAGTGAGAGTATTATAAACGTAAGAGTAAACAAATATAATCAGAAAGCTCCGAACTGCTAAGGTATCGGGAGTTACACGTGTTATTGTGAGTCATAAAAGATAGACATATGCTGTTGTAGGATATTTTTTAGATAATTTTATGTAGAACATTTCCGTCATACATGATTTCTATGTAGCTTTAACCATTAGGGCTGCATACGCGACGGAAGCTTAAAAAATGGAGTAACTTCTCCCGTTTTCCCAACATTTTCCTTCACTGCTCTGCTCCTATTGATTGTAGCGTGATGAAAAGTATACTATAACCTGCCCAGGAGTATGAAGAATAATTGTACCAAGTTTCGTTAAAATCCGTCAAGTAGTTTTTGTTTCTATAAGGAACATACAGACAGACAGACAGACAGACAGACAGACAGACAGACAGACAAAAATTTTACTGATTGCATTTTTGGCATCAGTATCGATCACTAATCACCCCCTGATAGTTATTTTGAAAATATATTTGATGTACAGAATTGACCTTTCTACAGATTTATTATAAGTATAGATAAAGTAAAAGGATCAACATAATATGCAACAATTATAACATAATCCGATGATACTTTAAACGAAGAAACGGACAAAACAAAGTTTTCATACTATTGTATAGATAGATTGAAAGTAAAATTCTTTTGCGTACCTAGCCGATATTATAGCAACAGCTGACACAAACCTGCAGTCAAATTCCAACTTTAACACTATTGTTATTAAAACTACATTACTCTGTACATTTTAGTGTACAGCCTATTAATATATTTAAAGGTATTTAATTAAAAAGCACGATCAGAAATATATTAAAGGATCAATGTTTTTAAATTGTACTGTGTTTTTAATTAACACTATTAAAACAAAAATAGTGATAAGGTTGCCACCCGCAATTTTATTGAAGTTTTTATTGTAAATTGGTTTCATCATCGTCAACAGTCTCCATCCAAGCCTGGTCAATTGGACGTAGGCATTTCGTAATAAAATGTTTTTTTATTCATTTTCAGTTGTAGCTAAAGGAAGACTATTCAAAGGATTATTTTCTTTAGATAATAAGTTGGGTACGTAAAAAACTACTGTTAGTAGTTTTGGGAAAAGGACCAACCTAAGAGTAAACATGGACAAGCATAGAGTGCGCGCATCACTAGCTGCCCCTCGTGCCGAGCGTAAGCAAATTTTTGGCTGTAACTACAACGCTCGTTTACTAATTAAAGTGATTTTTCGTGCGACGACAAACTTTTATGCAAAAATATCGATGGTTCCGATATTATTAGGGTAATAATAGGTTTTGAGATAGTTTAAATAAAACGGCGCGCTCTGTTTTGACACTAATTTTACGATGTTACTGGTATTGTCTGCCTACAGTTCATACTCGATAGGCTAAGGGACCTACACAATAATCTTTAGGTAGGTACTCTTTATCACACTACTGTAGAGCGCAAGGAGAAAAAAGGACTTTGCCTGCATTTCATTTAAATAATATATCAATACCAAGATAGATAGTTGAAATCTCGATCAGAAGCAAAAGTTTGTAATCGATTACTATCTAAAACATACAAATAAAGGCCGAATACAACAAACATAAACTTAATCATCCACTAACTAATTAGTTGCTAACTAAAATTTATCCCCGAACTGGGATCACTAATGAATGGTACATGAAATCAATCTAAATAACCGGGCGACGAGCCATTAAACCATTGTTAATAGAGACTCGTTTGTATGGGTAATTAATGGTCCTTAAATGGTAACCATCACTTTTGTAGCGTCTTGTAAACTGCGATAAAGGGGACTGTTGATTGGTATGACGTATTACTGACCGACTGTCAGTGGTCTACTGTAGGTTGCTATTTACTGGCAGAATTATAAGCCAGAAACAAAACACATTTTTTTCTACTCCTCCTATTTACTAAGTACTTCTGATTAATTTCGTTGCGGGTTCCAAGACAGTCAATCGTTTGCCTGGGACACACCGAGCTTAACTGTTTCGGTGGTATTCGTTGGTTATCATAGTAGATCCTGACTTACAGGAGTTGCAATGATGGGCATGAGTGGTGGGCTAGTTGCTATTTAAAAAAAGGCACAAACAAAATTATCAAGCAATGTTAGACAGGAATCTCAGAATGGATGATAAAGCTATACTTAAATCGATGTCAAGATGAATGCAAACTTTATGATTTGATTTTGTGTTCGTTATCTAGAATCATTAAACTAATTATTATCTATTATTATAAATATTGGTATGCCATATATCAAAATCAAAAAATCAATCAACACGATTACAATTTCTAGTTTGATATGAAACTATCCAATAATTTCAATAAGTATTAAAAAAATAAAATTCTAAGAGTTGTATTCGAACTTGCCCAGTTCCCTTTACCCTAAAAATATAACACTAAAACCTAAAGCTACTATATCAACAGAACGCGTAACAATAAATATAATTGTACAAACATCTTGACGTAACGACTTATAACAACCTCCGTGCGTAATCTCCTTAACTCTTAGGCCAATTAAATTAATTGAGGGTGCTTTTATAATCGTTTTAATGTGTATCTGCTTTACAATGCTCTAGTTAAACACCTGGCGACACTCGGCTTGTAAAAAGCTTGAATATAATGGGTGTAGGAATGTATAAAGACAAATGACGACTGCAAACATTCCTAGCCTCGATAGCAATTGATAGCAATTAATGTTCTATTGTTCTGAAGGTGTGTGCTATGTAAATTAATCGGAAGAAGGATTGAGGTGACAGATTGTTTATTATAGGGGTGTTTTTGTAAAGGTAAGTTTCGATTGATGTGGTTGCAAAAACTTATTGAAAATGAATTTAAAACTGTTCCAGTGTTCAGTTAATGTAATGAACTTAGAATGATCCATCGTCTTCATAATTAAGTAAGGGTTGTTGACTTTGCGTCAAATGACGATAGACATTATATTAAATGTCCAAAACATCAAATATTCTAAACTGTTCTAAACCCCATGAGAAACCACACAAACCCCTTATCTTAACTCGATCAAACTATCACTAATGCTGCATTATGTAATAATGTTTAACAATCAAATATTTTGAGACACAATAAAATTAAAAAAGATCCCTAAATATTCTCTTAGGACTGACAAACATAACTTTGCAGTTCAAATAGAGTATTCCTAAACATTTTATAGCGTGGCCTTGTTTTTTAGACTGCAAAATTAAGTTGGTATTTAGAACCATGACAGGCCCAAGAATCGGGCAAAAAACAGTGATGTTGACTGCTCATTCCAGCCGAGAGGGTTTCAAAAAAATATTATCAAGTTTTGACGTGAACCGAACGCTATTGAATAAATTAACTTTCCGAGTATTGTTGTTTCGGAAATATTATTTTGTAGTTCTGAATAGATTCGGCGTAGCGTAAAAATTAGGACTTGAAGTTTGTTTTAATACTTACCGAAGTAAAATACCGTTTAGTTCTAAAGCACAAAATATGGAACCTTGTGCTACCATATGCATGCACTCTTTATTTATTGCACTTTGAATAGGACGGTCGAAACCAATTACACTACATAAAGATGAGTTATGCTTTATGATTCCACCACTTTTATGCATTTATTAATACTACCGGGATCCCCTGGCTCTGCCCATTTTAAAAGCTTTTTGTGTAAGCTAAGCAAAAAACAATGTCAAGTTAGGAATTTACATGGAAACATTGGTTTCATATAATTTATAGCTATAAATTCTTCTATTTCTCTTAGTTAGCCATAAACTCTGTCAAAGTATATAGGAGCAAAGTAGAAGAATTATTTTTTACTTCTTTGTTTATGATATGGATGAATATTAATGTCATTTCATCTACCTTTTAAATTATGTTTAATTCCTACCGGAAAAACCATCTACAGATTAATTTTCAGGTGCAAATCTTATAAATCCAACTCTGTATAGCAACAAACTAACAGCTCATTGTATCGCACAGTTCTATATCAGAGTAAATATAGCTAAGCACAGTAACTGTGTAGTTAGTTAAACTGCGCGGCAATTATTCAGAAAACGCGTCCACAACGTCAGTCGCGCACGCTCGGCGTGTCACCGGCAGACGTGCAGACCCGACACTCCTTTGTACTGCCTTAATATTATTAAAAATAAAGCTTTTATGGAAAATGTAGAACCTCGGAATATGTATACGTGTATGCTAAAGTTTATTGAACTGCACAAACGCAATAAATGAATGAAAATGTCGGTCATGTTTTAATATTGCAATAAAGAATTAACGCTTTGATTATAATTATTATCATAACTTGTAGTAACCGTTTTTTTTTTCTGAATCGTTTTGTAAAAGCAGGTACATGAAATACATCCCCTAGTTTCTTTATCTCGTCTGTAGGTGATTAATTAATTATGAACAGTTTTAACACTCTAAGATGCAAGGGCTTTTATATGTCCATACTAATATCACGAATGAAAAAGTAACGCTGTCTATCTGTTTGTCTGTTACGCTTTCATGGCTAAACCACTACACCGATTTTAATGAAACTTAGATCCTAAGAAAGGATATAGGCTGCTTATTGCCGCGATAACCGATATAGACGCGAGCTTAGCCACGAGCCGATGCTAGTAGTTTATAAATGAAAATTAAAGCATTTAATAATAAATATGGAATGTTCGTTCTCCCGTCCATTCGGCCGTAAGCTAACATCTTCAGTGCTACAATATGAGACACTTAGGTATCAAACTTTCTAACCTTGACAGCTAATGGGCAAAAGGACCAAAAAACCGGTCAAACGAATGTCACATCTGTAAAGTTTTCAAAGTTATTCTGTGCGCAACCCCTTTGCTCGTAAATATCTAAGTGATTTGCATAAGAAACGGTGGCAGTCACACTCTTGGCTGTTGAATAAATTAACTGCTTTTCACTGCTTTTTTTTACTCGATCCTGGACTAAGAAACTTTTTTATTATATCGGTCTTTTATAGCGTGTTACTCTTTAATATTTCTATAGCAATTTGGGTAAAGAATGAAGGGTAGCCTTGGGGGATGCGGTAGGGAAGCGATGAAATAGCTTTTTTGTAATTTAATGTTGGAATTTGTTATTACACACCTATTTTTGGTTGGCGACTTACGTAATTAACAATTGTTTGTTTCTGAAGGACCGATAGCATGACTTTTAGCACTGGCAATGAATTAAATAATGATGTAAAGCACAGGTCGAATACATTATTATGATAACTGTCAGCTCGGATAGCCTAGTGGACCACACCAATTACCACTGAGCGCGACTTGCTGCGGGTTCGATCCCCACATGGGACAAGCATTTGTGTGATCCACAAATGCTTGTTTTACTAAATTTCATACCTTTACATGCATGTATGCATTGCTTTTGTAAATAGCGAACGTTTTAGAAACCTACAAAGATTTAACGTACTCGTAATAAGAGTTACAGCTAATATATACCTACTTTGCATTAAGTACCTTTTGCAATACAATGATTGGTCGGTTATAACAAAAAAGTTAATCTAAGTGGCCCACGCGTTTTCACGACTATGATAAATTGAATAACACCTCATTTGTCAATCCATCAATCAATTGTCAATCGAGAAAAATTATAAAAAGTGTTAATAACTCGTGCACGTGCAATTACTTTTTTGGAATATACATTTTTTACGCCCATTATAGTTGTACTTCTAAAAGGTATATTGAAAATAGGTCGAGTATTTATAGCATAAAATCCGATAATACCCACTACAAAAAGCTTAAGCCAATGACGAAAAAAAAAAACAGGTCTTGAAATAACAATTTATAAATTTTGTATCCGAAGATTAACTTTTTCATACGGGTTTTACTTAGTAAGTTATTACTTTTCTGCTTTTATTGTAATAAAAAGGTTTCAATCAATAACAATCATCATTTTGTAGAGATTTTACCAAAGTCCTCTTGCATCAAGCTATGTAGGTCACTGTAAGTAATGCTGTCATGTTTTTTTCTTATATCGTCTTTTCACAACATATCATCTACAAGGATAAGTAAAGTGTGTTTACACTACCATCTCTCGCTGACTTCAATCAACACCTAGTCGTTTCTAAGCAAGTGGAACCGAGGACTAAAAGGACACCGCCCTTAATTTCACACCTAAAATAAAAACATTTCACTGACGCAAACAAATCCTAATCATATCTCCCAAACAAAGACTTTCCCTACAATGGCGTTCAACAATTGTCACATTAATGACGTCACAAGCATGATGACCTCCATCATTGTTCCCATGGGCCGTAATAAGCCGTGTAAACATTCTCCCATAATGTTGGGCACGAGGATCTGAAGTATGTAAGAACAAAAATATAGAAATATTTAGCGTGGATAAGAAAATTGTTGCACCTTGTTGCAGCATGACTTTAGATGTTATTTATTTTGCAGTAGATTATCTTAAAATTTGTATTAAATTTAATTAGATTTTAAATAGATTCCATTGCATGTATGGCGAAGTAATAGGTTGATCACCTAGTGTTATATTTTTTTAAGAAAACAATGAAATTATATACACAATTCATTTTACTCCCAATCATTTTAGCACTGATGCTCTTCGCCGAAAAATATAAAAAATTGTATCATAATTAAAATTCAAGTTCTTATCCAGCACCAACAAATCTGTGCCATATGTCCGCGCGCCGCCGGCACGCATGCTAAGTGATGGCATCTACTTTTTTACGTTTTTTTATCTAAATTAAAAATCAGTGCCGCCCCCTCCCCCCGCCCTCTCGTAACTCCTCACTGTGAGGTCTTAGGTTACGCCATAAACATACAAGCTTTGTTTGGGCCTACCTTAGATAAAAGTGATCTATCGAACTGATATAGTGGTGGATTGAAGTCTCGCCCGGTCTTTGGTTGTGGAACAATAATTGCAGATTGTTATCTATTTGATGTTTATTTGTATTATAACCTCCTTGTATGATGATGATGACTTTATGTAGTGTATAATTTTTGAAAGAATAAATTGAATATATACTTTTTTGCGTAAATTAATTTAATATAGCTGAATCAACGTGCGATCTTTTCTTAAATAAATAATCATATTTAATCGTTTTTTTGTATACAAACTAAAATTCAGAATTCGTCTTATCGGTTAAAAAAACTGTACACTTATAGATACCATTGAGTCTAATAAACTTAAAATATCACTTAGATTACGCCAAACCACCTGAACTTCTAATACTATATTGTACAAATTTGGTCCTTCGATCCGGATAATCTATTGACTTTTCCTTGGCTATCGTATATTGTCATCGCGTCTAAAAGGGTAGTTCCTTTATGCGCTGCTACGTCCCATATACAAGATCCTTGGCAATACGCCGAGAAAACGTCAAAACTAGGCTGACCCTCGCTACACAAGCATTTTATCGTCGACGAAAATGTGTATAACAACACGACTGTATTCTACAAAGTGTTGAGCAGGATTCAGCCGTTGCTCAGTCATATATTTTAAAAACCTAAATGTCTCAGACGGTGTCAATTCTACTTAAGGTATACTTAAATGAGGTGCATAAAAATTCCAAAATAATCATTTATGACTGAATATAAAAAAAATATTAACCGTCTGTAATTTTCCTAACAACTTGGAAATCCTAACATTCCTTTAACCAATCATTGAAAACCTCATAATTCTGCTAACATCACTTAAAAGTTATAAAGATAAGCCTAGCAGAACGTTAGCAATAAAAAGCTAACAAAATGAGTCACAGCAACGTAATATCTTACGATGCGCAGACGCATGGGAAGTGACTCATGCGCGCGATTAGAAATGGATGGTGTACATTGATCGGTACCTATGTCTGTAGTTTTTGTTTTGATTTAATAGCTTAATCAAAGTCTCGTCCTTTATGACAGCTGTGACGTTGATGACAAATATTATATTAACTGTAAACATTTCTAATTATGTAACATGGAAATCACTTAATTTAATTTAGAGCTGAGTGTTTATTTTTTTATTTCAACAAAAAAATAGTGTCATGAATATATTTTAAAACGGTTTTCTTTTTAATATGAAGTCAACTTACAAATAGGTCGTTTACTACGTTATTTTACAATTTCAGAAGAATATACTACCTCTCGTTTTGCATTCTCGTCAAATTCAAGGAGGTAACTATGCTAATGATTCTCGATACGAAACAATAATAAAATAAGTAGGTTTTTTTTTCTTTTCTCAAGCAAGGACAAGAATTTCTAAACGGGGCCCTTGTGATATCACACTGTAAATGCTCACACACACACATAAAGACACGGCTCCGAGAAATAAATAAATAAAATAATAAGTTTTATTACAGAAACGTTCAATTTTTACTTTAAATCTTAGATAGGGTCCTCCTTTTAAGTAAAAGCAATACCTGTGCTAGGAGGACCTGCTCTCCAATATCAAGTAATGAAAAGGTAAAAGTGGTGAACTAAAATAACAACTTAAACATAATATTCTAAAATAGTGTGTCTGTGTGTGTGTCTGTGAGTGTATGTGTCTGTACAGCTCACATTGTAGATGGTTGCAGGAATAATTCAAAGGCAGCATAGGTCTTCGGTTTGACCCATTGAACTATTGCCTTAGTCCTTAAATTTCATGGAATATAAGTTAAGACGAAGGAAACATAAAAAAATCTGGTAGACACTAATTCTGTGTATGTATTCAGGTCCTGGTACAGTAACGGAGTACTTAAAATAAAAATTCAGGTCATTAGAAAGCGAGATAAAATCTAGATCCAACAACGACAGCAATATCTTAAATAGTAAGAACTAAGATGTTGTTGTTATCGTACAATAACAACAACATACATTATATAAATAATAATAATACCAGCCTATAAATGTCCACTGCTGGGAACAGGCCTCTTCTCATGTAGAGAAGGTACGAGCATTGATCACCACACTTGCTCACTTGCGGGTTGGCGATTTCAGACTTCAATTTCTGGATTCCAGGATTCCTCATGATGTTTTCCATGACCGTTGGTCATTGGTGTCTTAGAAAGATTAAGAAAGTACGAGAAAAAAAACCTTGAAATAATATATTTTATAATGTAAATAAATAAATAAATGTGGACAACATCACATCATGATCCCAAAGTAAGTCGCAAATGCACTTGTGTTATGTAATTAGCGAACGAAGGGACCACAAACACCCAGACCAAAGACAATATAGAAAAGTGGTTTTACTTCATTTCATTGACATGTCCGGGGATCGAACCTAGGACTGGTATTATTATGGTATATGCCACCCGACCACGTAGTTCGTCATATATTTTGTATTAAGTATTCGATCTAGTTGACGTTCTAATTGGACCACTTCCTATAAAGCAAGAACATCATATAAAACAGTACAAAATCCCTTGTTAGTCAACTTCCACGTGTAAGACGATGTAAGCAATTTCCAACCCCACGAAAATCGAACAAAGTAATTCGCACCCCAGTAGATACTTCGACACGTGAAATAAGCATGTTCCTACACCGGCGAATCTTTATCAACTGCGGAGCGATCTCAATTAGCCCCGAGCGAAAACTTGTCCCTACTAATGCGTCTGAATCGGTAAGGGAGCTTCACACATGAGCGTGTGGTCGCTGCCGTTCGGAATGGTTTAATATTTCTTATGAAAACAAATTTTGTTTCGTCGTTTTAATTTGACACATTTAGTAAGGCCATAAGATTATATTTCTTTGCATCGACAAAAAATTTAGGTATCGAAAGTATGTTTCAAATCTTTATAAATGTTAGTTATGGTATTTCCTATGTTTTAGTGGTCAATTTCACATACAATATATTTTATTAGATTAAAATCTTATGATATTAAACATTGCAAGTACACCTTGATTTTAATAGCTTGAAGTCGACATTATTGAGGAAGTGGATATTTTTGTTTGCTTCCTAATAGTGTTAACATTGCTTTAGCGATAACTCTAATAATTTAATAAATATTTTAACCCTATTCTTGGCAAAAAAGAAAAATCATAATTTTCAAAAAAAAAAAAAAATATTAAGGTAGTTATCCAAAAAGTATTAAGGGAAAAATATTAAAAAAAATCGCACATATCCAGATAATGAGATCACGTATGTATCTTTGAAGATACATTGCCAGGTTTGCAACAAATTTTGACCTAGTGTGCAAGTATCTTTGAGGATACGTTGCCAGGTTTGGGTTAATAAAATGCACATAGTCGTGTTATAATTTTTACTTCTTATTGGCGTATATTATATAAAGACACAAAATTATAATTATTTATCAACATGGAATTTTACAAAACAATTTCTTTCTGGCTTAAAACACAAGCGTAAAGAGCACTTTGAACACATTACTGTTGTTTGACCCTTAACACAAAATTTACATCTCCCTTTTGTGCCGAATATTGGGAAATGGCCAACCTGATCATACCTTACATCGAGTGGAGGACGAGGTGCTACAGGTGTCTGTATTATTTTTGAAGGCGTAGGTCCAGAAACTTCACAATTGGCAACAGTATCCCCGCGGCCATATTTTAGGAGGCTTTGTGCGATTTGGTACCTAAACTTTTTTAATGATATTGTTTTGCCTGTACTGTGTCTTCTATATAAAATCCAGCTATTATTTACACAAATATCTAAGATTTGCGATACTAGAGGTAAATACCAGCGATGGCCTCTAAAGTCAGTTCTATACAGAGCGACTAGCATGTCCGCTAAATCTACGCCCCCCATATGGGCGTTATAATGTTTTATGATGTCTGGACAAGGTACTGCTGTTCGTCTTTTGGTAACTTTATCGTAACGTTGTATGGTACTGACAGGCTCAGCTGCAACATAACTACTAGCTGTAGTTACACACTTGTTGTCATACCATTTGACAACGCAAACTTTATATTTGTTACAGACAACTTGGGAATGAGAGCCTCTAGGTTTTTTTTTCAACACTTTATCTGTTAGTAGACTTTCTCCTGCGCCTCGCAATCTGTTAGACCTAATGGTGCCTAAAGTAAAAATACCCATTTCGTCTCGTAAATAATTTATCAACTCTAAACTTGTAAAAAAATTATCAAAATATACCACAGAACAAGCACGATCTGGTATACTTTTACATAGAGCTATAACTACCTTAGCACCAAGACCAAAGCTAGACTCTCTAGGTGTTACCGGATTATACCGAAAAGTATCGTCACCACCATATACTATAAAGTCGTACACGAAACCAGATACACCAGCACGAACAAAAATTTTGAATCCCCACTTTTTTGGTTTATTTTTAACATATTGTTTACGATTACCGGCCTTTTTACCCTTATAGGGGACCATCATTTCATCCACACTAAATCTGGTTTCGTGTTGGACTTTTAAAAAGTTTTCACGTACTTTTTGAATCAAGGGTCTCACTTTAAAGTAACGGTCGCCATCGTCTAAAAGGTTATTATTAAAATGAATATATCTCCTTATAAATTGAAATTTTTTAAGCGACATAATTTCAGCAATGGGTGCATAGCGCAAATCATGCGACCAATAATCAGTATAAGCCGGTAAATCGACAATACCCATAAGAAGGATGATAGCTACAAAATTTTCTATATCTTCTTTAGTTATGTTTGAGGTTTTACCGCTTTGTTGAACATAATATAGGTTCGTTTGCTCGGTAATGAAATCAAAAATATCGCTGGTAAAAAAATCGGTAAAATATTCAAAAGGACTTTTGACTATATCAGGTTGAGAAAGATTTTTATCTGAAATTTGGGCGGAATGTTTAAATTTACTTTTGGTCCAGTGAAAATTTAAAGGTGTTTGTTGAATTCGTGGCTGTTGGGGTAGAGTTCTTCTTGATGTTGTGGGTCTTCTTGTTCGACTGTTAGAAGCAACCAACGGAGATGGTGGTAAAGAAAGTGGTAAAGGAGAGCTATTTTGCGTCAGTGATGGCACTGGTCGAACTGGAAGCAAGGGTGTCTGAGGTGAAGTCAGCAAAGGAGATTGAGTAACAGCATCTTGCACATCCACTATTTCTTCATCAGATAGTAAATTGAGATTTTCTATAGAAGAGGGCAAAGACGGCGCAGGTGAAGAATCGGAATTATCCACATGGTTATTCAAATAGAAATTATTCAATCCTGTTGAAATCTGCTGAAGTTCATCTTCGGGTCCAGATTCATCGTCGTCTGACTTTTTACTGGGTTTTGGAACTAGAGCACAAATTTTTTTGGCTCTGTAAAATGATGGTTGTGTCCCTCCCTGGAAAAAAAACCCAATTTCAACCTCATGCAAAGCACAAATACTTAATAGCAACAGCTGTACCCTTAAAACCGCAGGTTAAAAATACTGGCATTGTATCCTACAAGATACGCTAGCCGTATACAAAGAATCTTAGTATACCTGGCAACGTATCCTACAAGACACGCTAACTGTATACAAAGAATCTTAGTACACCTGGCAACGTATCCTGTAAGATACATTCATTTTATTTGTTAGTTTGTAAAGCCAAACGTAACTGTTTATCTTATTTAGCTATTTTTCTGAATGAAATCAAACATATGAAATATTATAACACCAATACCTTATGAAATTTATTAGGAATAACTAATAAAAATGACAAATTCTTACCTTCTTCCGAGAAATTTCACTTAACCGGTACGACATTTTGACAAGTTTTGAAAAATCTAGTTGACGTAAGCTGTCAAAAGTCAAATAGGTGCGTTCAGAAATGTATATTTGAAGAAAAATAAGAAAACGTTTCGTTTGACATGGTTTACAAACATATATTATATGTTTTTAAAATTGATGTGTCCTATAAGATACCTTGTCAAGAAAAGGGTTAAGCAAGGTACACCGCTACATACAAATCGCAACTATCGTTCGCAGGCGTTAAATCAGTCTGAAACCCCTTAACTCCTCAGTACGGAGGAGTAATGTGTCGATTTATATGATTTATATCCCCTTCTGTAAACACATATGTTTGATCGTTGCGAGTTGATTAAATTATGCAAAAAACATCGTGTTGCCGTCTCGTAAGCGCGGTGTCTTGAAATATATGTGTCTGTATGTGTATCTATTCGTAAGTGAATAGTTTTGTACTGAGGTTAGTTGAAAAGTAATCAAGTAGAGAGGTATACGTGGAAGGCAGGTTGAACGATTCACGATGAAGGAATTAAAGCTTTATTTCATTTCGAATATGAAAGAGCAAATTAAGAATGTATATGTTTTATTTTTTATTTAAAGAGTATTTGTAAATAGTAAAAACCAACATCTCTGACTTACCCATTCAGGAAATGCCTTAGCGATATATCATTTTTGCATTGAACTGGACTTCATTTACAGTGCTGCTCAACTTGCGATAGTGTGTCCACCCACTTAATCATAGTTCAGTTAGCAACACAAAAACAATAGAATTGCGTAAATAGGGCAGTGCTCAACGTAAAAGGTGATCGATTTCGAACGCCGATGACTCACTAGTGTTGTGTTTTATTCGACTAAGCAGGAATCCGAATAATCGACTACTTGGAAACCGATAAAAAATGAACAGAAAGTGAATCATAATTTTCAAACGGATTATTTAAGAATAAAAAGAGTGTTATTACGAGGTGGTTGACCGCAACCGACTAAGGTTAAAAGTGTTCCTTTTTTGATGCGGTTGTAGCGAAGGCTACTAATTTAAAACAAATTAATACGATAATTGTTTTTTTTTATACCAACTTGTATATCTGCTTTTTCGTATATTTTTATCGCTTCTGTTGCATGAATCTACATATAGAAGCAATAAAATCAGAAATTAATAAATAGAAATCTTTACTTAATTAAGAAATTAATTAATTGAGATAGCTTTTACATAATAATAAAACGTAGATTTAGAGTTAAGTAGTGTTAATTGCTTGCACAACAAAAAAAATAATACTAATGTGTTCTATATTTAGAAATGTTTATTTCTCATAAATACTCAACAGTTAGATCCTACTTTAAAACCGAGATATTTATGTAACTGTCAAAAATACAGTATTTAACACACGTAAATGGATATTAAAATACATGGAATAATTTAAAATCGTTTGCGCAATTTACTTCCAAACCGTCTAGGTAATTTAATTCGACAGATAAAATCAAATTGCTATGGATAATTGATCACCATTAATTAATAGTTTACAGCTATATTATTTTCATAATTATACCCCGAGTGTCTGTAATGACGTATTTATATTATACTATGTATTTTGGTAATGAGAAGTAATAATAAATTAATCTATTTAGTAAATATTTGGAATTAAAATTTACATTGCTTTAAAAGTTTTTAAAGCATGGTGTATGTAGATGTAGTAATAATCCATACTCCATGCTAATTAATGCGTGTTTCTGTCTAACGGTATGTTACGCTTTCACGACTAAACCATTGAACCGATTTTGATAAAACTTGGTATAGGATAAGCTTGTATACTAAGAAAGGACATAGGCTACTTTTTGCTGCGATAACGGATACCCACGCGTGTAACAGCTAGTGTTAGAATAAAAGTCACAACTGTTCATGTTAGTGAATAAAAAATCATGATCCCGGGATACAAAAAATGACACAAGAGAAACACCAACATCATATTATTACCTACCTCTATCCTCCAAACTTATAAAAATGAAAAAACACGCAAAAATCAACCCTAAACATTCGAATAATCGTTAAGTCGCACGCTCATCCCTAATCACCCAATAATCTCTTGATAACTGCACTTAATTAAGTTATAGCCAATAAGTTATCTTTTAACGGCTGATCAAAGCCTATTTAGATGTGGTATCGGCGTTTTACGTGGTGTTTGCCACATATCTGCCTCGAAATTGCGAAGCTTATTGATGTAATAAGCTGCTCCTATGGGTTTTGAGTCGCGAAATGTGTGGTGCAAGCGTTTATGGACTTTATTAGAGATTTTAGCTTTTTTTCAAGGGAATGTATATTATAGGGAAAACACATTACCTGCCTTTTAAGTTATTTAAATACTTCGGATTGGGTCGTTTGATTTTAGGCTGCGTTTTTACCAGAGATGCCCGAGGTGGCGTAACAAAACGGTGAACCGATGTGAGCGTTTTCACCAGACATGTGCCTGGCCGCTAAGCGGTCCTGTGCAAGGATGTGTAGCGGGCCTTAATACGAGCAGGGTTAGGTGTGGTGGGAGCACACATCTCTAGCACACCTCCCTCGCTTGTTTTGTGCGTACAAAACCCTCGCTGCGCTAAGCCGTTTCCTCAGAAGCTGGGCTGAGCGAGGCTAGGAAAATGAAATGGATCTATTGGTTGTTAACAAACACATCCTCCGCTACGCATCTTCGCACATCTGTGGTGGAAACGCAGCCGTAAAGTGATGTTGGATCTCTTCGACAAACCGACAATGGAAATAAAACAATTGATTTACATTCTAAATGTCCCTAGTTTGTTTATCAATTGTGTACATGGAAATCGATGCCAAGTACAGATTTATGATTAGTTCATTTATGTTAAATAGTAAGTCCGTTGGGTCAGTTCCAGAGCAGTCTCAAATTTAAAAATAAGTATCTACTGCTAAAGATCGTACATTTACGAACTTTCGTTTTAAATGCCGATACTGAATTATTTCGGTCCGATCTCATTTTAATTTTCGCACATTATTAATTTCCGAGTAATAAAATTTCTGATGTACAACCTAAATTATAATCGATTCAAAAAGAGGATCTTAACTTAAATTCATCAAAAAAATAAAACAAAACGACCAAAATAAGCGGGCCTAATCTATGTTGCTTTTCCATCTTAGTACCATCTAAAGTAATAAACTAAACTTAAGTATAATAAAGCATCTGTTCAGGCCTCATTACATAGAAACTTCATAAATTTAACTATATCTGACCTCTACAGGGGACCAATAAAGTTAAGTCTCGATCCAAAGTGGGACAACAACACTACGTTTTTATGAAGAACACCGAAGTACTTAAATCTCCGAGACCCAAATTTCAGAGGCGCCATGTCTTGAAATCGTCGAGATTTAATCGCCTAACGTATCGAGTGACCAGAAACAAAAAGCAATATACATAAATTATAGTCGGAATCATATTAGAAACACGTTTTGCGTAGCGCGGTAGTGATCGAGCGGAAGCTTGCTTACAGCACCCGTGGCGACGACGGCACGACTTCACGACTTTACTTTAAAACTTATCGAAAAATGTTAGTCTTGCATTCAAGTAATAAGTTTTGGGACAATAATATTATTCAGGTTAATTTGCTTTTACCCTGACTGTAAGCTGAGAGTTATATAAATTCCGCTTAAGTATGCTTATATCAATATAAATTATAGCTTTATTGACAATAGGTGAAGGACAACGTCGTGAGGAACCTGTATTCTTATAATTGGAATCTGAAATCGCGAATAAGCAAGCGTGGTGATCAATGCTCGTTCCTTCTCTATATAAAAAGATGCCTGTGCTCAGCAGTGGGATATTTATAGGTCGGTTTTAATCAACTTCATTTAAAATGAGAAATTTAACATGAAAATATTGTAAAAAAATAAAAGTAAGTATTTTGTCTACTGTCCTTTATTAAATAACCTGCAATAGCATGTTAGGTAAAAGTTACAAATCGCACCTATCAAATAAGATGTTATAATAACATATCGTCTCACGACGTTACTCTTAACAAAAACATGAAACCGTGTTTTCATATATCAACATATCGTGAAGTATAACGAGCCTCAAAACTGGTTTTTATTAGCACACGGCAGTGGCCCGAGAGAGCGCGATGGTTTATTGGATAAGCGTCGTGACCAAGGTTTTGGGTTCTATTCCTGGTTTACAAACATTCGTATACCTGTTTAGGATTTGTGGGCGTCGTGGACATTTTCTAGAGTTATGACGCAATGTTCGAAATTCAAGGTTTAGAAGCTCGGGTTTAAGACTCGATTCTCTCGTGTTTGAAGATGGAAATAGGATTCATTCTCTTCATGGTTCTTTTTTTATAGCGAAGAGCTTTAAGGTAAAGGAAAAGGCCTTTTAAAGGACTTAGTGATTGATATTTAAATATTCTGTAAAAAAAATTGAGGTGTAAAACTGGTACAACTTTTCTGTCTTTGTGACTCAGCATGTAAAAGTTAATAAAACAATTGTTAATGTTGTTTTTCTATTACCAGTCTTTGAGATTTAGCACATTGAACCATTCAAGCTTAACTACAGGAGCAAAATTAGTATATTATTACTGAATGTTATCTTTCGCAACTTCACTAGAGTCAGCTAGGGCAATGAGATCTGTGATTAATATGATTATGAGCGAGCGTTCATAACTTAGGTATTTGAAAATTGCAAAAATATAGACCTCTATTAAAGTTAAATTTTCAACGATTTTGGCATAAATAAATATGATTGAGGGCCAGCGCAAACGGCCAACCGTCCACAGACTTTCCACACTTTTTCATATACTAGGCTGTTGTAGCGAGTGGCCGCCACTAGCCACGCGTGTGCGGCATGCGCATCTTTACAAAATATATGAAAAAGTGTGTTAAGTCGCTGTCGCTGTGGTCGGTGGCCCGTTTGCGCTGAGCCTAGTCTTCGATTTTAATATACCTACTTCCATTAAATGTCACATATGCTGGCACAAGACCCTTATCATCGCGAACATCACCAACCAAATCTATTTTGATCAGATTATTTCCGGTATTTGTTTTTGCAGTAAGTTTAATAACATACTTCACACGACGAACACATGATTTATTATAAACAAGTCTTCCTCCATTTAATTATTTTAATGAAGTTATAAATCCCGTTGATTATGTAGATCCTATTAAATAAGCTTTACGATTATGCAATATTTAGCCAGTCACTGCGATATTGTTGATTAATTAAACATTAATTATATTTGCATGAGGCCATGAAATCTGGTTAGGTCACCAAGTTTCTTCTGATAAGTATTATTTAAAAGCATAGAAGAACAGGTTAATTTAAGTAAATAAATCATTTGGTAATAATATTTTTTTAACCTATAACGATTAAGACAGAAGTGGGATCAAGTAACTGAGTATTTAAACGAAAATAATGGTAAACAAAAAGTATGTGAAAATTTAGATAGTTTTTAAATCGCATGCTTCACGTCAGCTAGACGTAGAAAGAAAAGAAAAAAAATGTTTATTTACGACAAATCGACGCGTAAAAGTATACACAAAAAGACAACAAAGACTATAAGTATAAGGTACGGGGATATACGTATCACACCCACGAACACTGTCAACGCTCAGCATATGTTAAGGTTCATGCTAGAAGCAGAGCCAGCTAAGATATCCACTATTGAACATCAGCCTCGCCTCTCTGTATCTCTTCATTTATATTTAAATTTAGATACCTAGATTTGTGTACTAAACATATATTATGCTGAACTCCTACCATTAATCCCGTACATCGTATCTATATCGTCAGGATACCCACATGTACACAACATCATTACGCCAATAACAATATTAATTTCGATGTAATGGGAACGATCTTATTTCCATTTATCCGGCACAGTTCTAAGCTTCGGGCTACTAAGAGTTTCTTAACATACAAACTACATATTATTAACATACAAAAGTAAATAAACCTCAATACATATACATGTATACATAACACTATCGAATGCGTAGTGCGGTAGTAGGACGACTCTTGTACGACCGGTTACAAAGTTATCTTAAACTGGTGCGGTTTCTTTGGACCCTGTGACTTTAGAAATAGAATATGTTTTAGCTTGCCAGGGTTGTTTTTAAATTTGTTCTTCGTCTCGCCATCGTAAAGGGCAAGAGAACTAAGGTAACTGTTCTTAAGACTTATTTAGATGTCGGGTTTTGAAATTGAGATGATTTTTTTAAAGAAAAGAAAGATTGATGGCCCCTGGGGTCGTTTGATAAATAGTGATAAAATTGTGCTTTAATATATGAATTATGTTGTTTTTTTGTTGCTGTTAATATTTCGTGTTCATCATTTTGAGCGTGAATAATTTTCGGATTATGAAAGGTTTATGTGAATTTTGGGTGGTATATTTTACTGCGCTTAGACTAAAAAGGATGAATAAAAAAGTACTGTTTATCGTCACCTATTTAATGTACCATGCCAGGCAAGTTCTATCGTTTAGAATTGTACTACTACCTGAGACAACTAGGCAGTAAGCACCACCACAAACTCGAAGTGTGTGTCGGAGTAACAAATGGCATTCTCTTTAAACAAATAACAGCCAGCATCATGATTGCAAATAATGAATATTAGAACAACACTAGAATCTCTTCAAACCTCGACGTCTAACCAGTGCATCATTTCCTTTATTCCCACAAGTCACAACATTGGCCCTGTTAAGTAAACTCCACAACATCCGAACAAGGTTCTCATCGATTTGTTGTCAAGCTACCAATTTCCGCAGCACATCGACTATGAAAGATTGCTTCCTGTGCTAGCACCATGTCTGCTGCCCCCAGGACGAAACTGCCGCAATATCTCAAGTTACTTTAAACAACTTAAACGAGATTTTCTCTTATAAAAGACTTAATCACTCTACATTTTGAGACGTTTAAAAAGCTACGAACTGAACAATTATCAAATAGTGTCGTTCTTTTTTGTTCTGTCTCTGGCAACTTATTCGTTGCAAATTATGAGTGCTGCCCAGATTTTTGGCAAGATCTAACTAAAGGCCCGAAGCCAGGAGACAGTTTATCTATTTAAGTCGGAAAAGGTACACTGAGCCAAAATAGTTTTAAAATACCCGACGAATAAATTTTGATCAACTACTTCACACTGTTTTACTAAAATGTAATGTACATGAACTGTTATTTGTATGGTTAGGTGTAAATGAAATCTGAATTACAATTGAATTGTAAAAAAAAATCTGCAAATGCCATGTTTATATTTATTATGTAAATACGTTTCAATGTAAAGTTCAAAGGTATATCCTATTTTAACTGAATTACCTAATATTAAAAGATATCAAAAACAAAGTCTCAAATTTTAACTCAGAACAGAAAGATAATTATGTTTTGTCCTAGAATGTCAATTGTTTTCTACAAAATGATCGCCACCGCTCCGTTTTACGAGCTACATAAAGGCCACTTACATTTAAGTGCGTCATAGAAAGTTTCCAAAAAGCGATAGGGGTCACGCCCATCACAGTATTTCCAATTATTAATCATTGACCGCAACAGGTAGGGCAGTACCCGGGGCATCGCGACGTACAAGCGTTTCCAATTATTGGGCGTACTTCGAACACGGGCGATATATGCCACTGCGACCCGCAGGCGATTTCGAGGCTCCGTTGTACTGAAATATTGTGAGCTTTTGATCTGGGACAGCTCTAATTTCACCTGAAATTGCACTCTGGATCCGAGTAACACAATAAACCTTCACAAACCTGTGTCAGAAGATATTTTGTTTATATGCTAGCTAGCTGGAGGGTTTCGGAGAGAGCAACTTACGTGGATATTTCACGGTGCGGGTTATACTGTGTCGATCTAGAGCATTTGCTTGTACGTGTGTATTTTTACCTTATTTATAAAATAAACTACATACTCTCCTTCATAGTTTATTTATTTAGAAATATTTTACTTGTTATGCATTTGTTGTTGAGAAAAGTTTTTTTTTTACTTATACGAGTCGCATAATAAAATATTATGAAAGCGAAATCTAAGTGAACTGTAACTGATTAAACCAATAATCTTCACAAAAAAAAGGACAAACTTAACGAAGCTGATAAGTCACAAAACTCCTTACAGTCGGAAACCATTAAAAGACCAATCCAATTTGAACAACAGAAAATTCTGAACAAAATACGTAAGTGAAGAGATCACAAAAACTAAGAGCCTCAACTGACGGTCCAAGTCGGGAGTCAAAAGTTTCCACAGAGTGAACGCCTCGAGTTGTGTAAGTTACTTTGACTTCGGACGCGTGTAATCGGGACTGTACACTCATGTGGTCCTGGATCAAGGCGGAATGGAAACGACTTGGAATATTTAAGATATTTCTTAGGTTTGTTTTAGATTCTTGCAAAAGAAGTGGTATTTTAAGAGCGGTTTAAAAAGGAGGTAGTTGGTAATCATTTGTTTATTTTTTTGTAAGATGTAATGGTTATTGTAACTGGCTGTTTGTATATAGTAGTTTTTAATATATTTCTCTCAATAATACTTATATTATATCTACTTAAATATTTGTGCGCTGGAAACCGCAAAATATTTTGGATCAAAATTTTTGTCACATCTTAACTGTACCACATCAAACCAATAAGTTTATCTTTAAAACTTTTAATAAGTTGTCCTAAAACAGGGTCAAGCATTTTAAGCTTTTCAGTTTTTTACTCTCCAAAACCAATTTAAGCCTAATTTTTTGAACATTGTAGTCGAACAAATAACTACTTAAATCAATTTTTTGCCTTCGACATCTAAGCTGTTACTCTAGAAACCAAGGTTAGGAACCCACGCCAAAGGGCTCAACTAAAATGCGTATCAACCGATACTTGAATACTTTCAATCAAGCATGAATAGGGTTTATTAATGTACAAACAAGATTGCACACAGCGGGTGGTATTGGTTGCAACAACAAATTCAGATTCTATTTTCATTTGATGTTAATAACCTATCTATTAGACCTAATTGGGTCGCAATTCTTAGAGCTTGTTGTTCTTGGAATCAAACCTTTATGGAAAACTAGCCGTTGCCTGTGGCTCCACTCGCGTGGGTGTCGATTATCGCAATAAAAAGTAGCCCTTGTCGTTTCTTGGGATCTGAGTTTACCTCATACCAAGTTTCATCCAAATCGGTTAAGCGGTTTATCCGTTAAAGCGTGACAGACAGAGTTACTTTCGCATTTATAATATTACTATAAGTATGGATGATATTCTTTTATTTTATGATTAAAGTTGTCGCTAAGGTTTTACATAGAAACTTTGTTCATTATTCTGTCATTTCTGTTTTTTAAGGCAACTTAACTTATGTCTGTCCACTGCTAGATTTAGAGGTTTATATTACTGACTGGCAACACTTAAAGCATAAAGTAAAGTAAACTTTAGAGTGCGCCTAACAGAGTATGAACTGTGAGGACCAGTACGAACAAGCGACGTCATAAAATTAGTGTCAAACAGAGCGCGCCATTTTATTAATATTATCGTAAAATCTGATATTACCCTACTAATATCGGAACTAATATGTATACTCTAAGCTGGCTACATAATACCTATGTTTTTTGTAGTCGAGTTTTTGTTTAAAAGCCAACTAAATCCGTGGTCGGCAGTACAAATAATCTGTTAAGCTGGCGACTTCTAAATCCACTTTCAGAGACACATGGGATCGTGATAGGTCAGCACAGGTCCCGGCGACACCTCGGCCCTTTCACCGATCGATAATTATGGCGCCAATGATAACAGATAACTGACCTTAAATACGAGTTTGTTTAAATAACTCATGATATTTTCTCAAAACCTATTAGAACAGGTAGATATAAAGATATTTCGAACTGATCTGGGCAACTTATTTGCCTTTAGTCATCATTCGTTCATATTCAACCTCCTTGATAAAGCCATCAAAATCGTTCAGGAAAATATCTACCCTACATTCATAGCTCCTACACAATAAACCATATACCAAACCCATGATTCATAGTCCCATAAAAATCGGATGTAATTCAGGCCTGCCGACCCGCTGAGTGGTAAGTCGTAAAGATAAATAATCCTTACGCAATCGCAGCATCATTAACAGCCAAATGTAATACATATGTATCGTAAATCATTTTTAGGGTCCCACCGCGTGTTGTAAAAACTGTAACTCGTGTTTTTATTACTTCGAGGTTCCGTATGTTTCGTGCTTGTGATTGGGCGCCATTTCTATATTAATTGATACCGGTATCGGATAGCTGAGGCTGGGGAGGGGAGGCTGTGCTACTGAATTGATGTAACACAAATTTTAAGCTAACAATTTCGAGCTTAGATGTATTTTTTATTTTAAGAGTTGCCTATAACTGTCACACCGCGTGGTAAAGACATTTTCGGATCCGACAAACAGACAGATTGAGCATAACACTCTGTCTTAATGAGTGTCGGTTAGTGGCAGAAACACTTAATATTATGATCACAAAAAGATATAGATATTTAAATGAGGACCTTCTACTTTTTTTAATGAAACCAAAGTTAATGTTGTTGACACCGTAATTATGTAATAATAATTTAGAAGTTTATATTTAGCAATTTATTATAATAAAATACGAGTAGTAGAAAAGAAAAAAATTAAACCTCAGACAGGACTCGAACTTAATTACAAGTAGAACTTAATATTCATATTTGAATACAAGTAATAAGTTCGCAGGCGGTAGTTGAAATAAAAAAGAAAATGCATTTATGGTAAAACACATGAAAAAAATACAATTGATTGTTATTTATTACTATTACCTAAGTATTTAACCGTCATCGTTTGTCATGTTGCGTCATTATTTTAAGTTGTTATTAAAGAAAGTGTTGTAAGCATAATGCCTTATATTACCATCTCACTAAGTGCTCATCGGTTTCAGTGATAAATCACTAAATACGGCGACCATGACAGACAATATCAGCAATTTGTCATCAATATAGTCAAAGAGAAAGTAACAAGCTTCTGTGTAGATAAACGAAAAGGCTGTCATTTGTTGCTACACGTAAACTCCTTAATTTTTGGGGACATAGATTAAGACGCAGAAGGTCAAGATAAAGCAATTAAAAATCCATAAAATATTTATGGAGCTTACTTCTTCTTTAAAATGCTCTTCTGTTAGACTTTATATTCTCTACCGCAGTGCTATAAGATAAGGCTACCTGGGTTAGAATATTTTTTAGTCGCTATTTGCTCATTGATATTGTAAAGTGTCGAGATTCTATAAAAACCTTTAAGTATAATTTTTCATTGGCATTTATTTATTAAAATACTAGCTGTCCCCCGCGACTTTGTTCGCGTGTTTTAGTTTCAACGGTTTTTCATTTTTGCAACAAATTTCATTTATGCTCCGTTCCTATTGGTCGTAGCGTGATGTTATATAGCCTATAATAGCCTTCCTCAATAAACGGACTATAAAATACAAAAATATTTTTTCAATTCGAACCAGTAGTTCCTGAGATTAGCGCGTTCAAACAAACAAACAAACTCTTCAGCTTTATAATATTAGTATAGATTTGTTTTCTAAACATACAATTGGCTATTGGTTCAACAAATGCAAATAACTTTTGATTCAACATTCATTCTGATCTTTGAACCAAACAAACTCAATGTGACTGACATTTTGACATAACATGATATCCAATCAAATTGCAGCCAACGACGTTCAAAGGAGTGTCAGATCTGTTTTATTCAATCATTGACCTAAATGGTTCATGTTTAAAACGAACTGTAACTTAAGTTTAGGCGTTAAAAAGCCTATTAACCTATTTCATTTGAAAGTTACTTCACATCTAAACTATGGAAATGTTCAAAAGACTTTAAGTCTTATCCTAAAGGTGTAGAGCTAAAAGTTCGATTGAGGTGTAGCTATATAACGGAATACGATAAGTGGATTCTATTGTATGTGTTCTGTTACAGAAGCTAATAAGCTATTATATTGTGTTGTGTAAGATATATATTGGAATGACCCCGGACTATCGATGACCCTAGCAAAACACTCGGTTGAGAAATTCAAGCTTTTTTGTTGTACAAACACATTATGGATGTAATAAGACCAGGTCTGCTTCGCAATCCTTCGTTACCTTGTTGCTTTAGGATATAGGCAAACAAACACGTCGCCTTAAGGTAACTCTCAAACATTGCAAGTTTAGCCAGTCTAATATCCAAATATTTATTTATGTAGGTACTAGTTTTGATTACAATAAAAGTTAAACTAAGGCACTCTATATACACTTAAAACCAACTAAACTCTTAACTAATAAAAAACCCAAAATGGCGTCAACAAATTATAATTAAAAGACGGTAATTAGTAATAAAAAAAACGCGATTATAAGAGGCACTCTAAGTTTAACCACAGAAGTGATAGTTTTTCCTTTTTATTTACAACTAGCTTTTGCCAGCGACTTCGTCCGCGTTTCCGTCGTTTTTCGTAAAAAAGTAGCATATGTCCTTCCTCACTGTTCAGTGGTTTTGATGTAACAGACAGATTAACTTTCGTATTTTAGTAGGGAAATATAATATATCACGTTACACAAAAATAATCCTTATAGCATGATTCAGTATTCACGCGCGACGGCGCGATGGCTTATTATCGTATTTCATGTATAAGTTTGGTGTTTCTATACCGATTTCTATGATTCTTTTTTTATTGAGTAGGATGAGTGAGATTAGTATTATAAACGTAAGAGTAAACAAATATAATCAGAAATCTCCGAACTGCTAAGCTATCGGGAGTTACACGTGTTATTGTGAGTCAACCATAAAAGATAGACATATGCTGTTGTGGGATATTTTTTAGATAATTTTATGTAGAACATTTCCGTCATACATGATTTCTATGTAGCTTTAACCATTAAGGCTGCATACGCGACGGAAGCTTAAAAAATACCGTTTTCCCAACATTTCCCTTCACTGCTCTGCTCCTATTGATTGTAGCGTGATGAAAAGTATACTATAACCTGCCCAGGAGTATGAAGAATAAATGTACCAAGTTTCGTTAAAATCCGTCCAGTAGTTTTCGTTTCTATAAGGAACATACAGACAGACAGACAGACAGACAGACAGACAGACAGACAGACAGACAAAAATTTTACTGATTGCATTTTTGGCATCAGTATCGATCACTAATCACCCCCTGATAGTTATTTTGAAAATATATTTGATGTACAGAATTGACCTCTCTACAGATTTATTATAAGTATAGATAAAAATAAAAAAGGCTTTAAGATCATCAAGACATTTAAGATCAATCTTTAAACCTCTAACGCGCTGACATTCCAGTGACATAGTATAATAACACAGGTGCACCAACTTTCAAAATCAGTTCTATACAAAAACTTTACGAAACATGATTAACTACTGTTTTTGGTCGAAAAGCATGAAAATGAACCATAAATCGCTTAAAAAAATTAAATTAAGACATAATTTACATCTGAATTTGATATCTGTACCCAAAATATAGCAGGTGCACCTAATTGAATGTAGTAATGTGCGTTTTTTGTTGCTTGTACAATTAATTTAAATTTTAATGACTTTCTAATGGTTTTTTTATTAATTTGTTGGGGTGTAATAAATTTTTCGTGTTGTGCACACGATTTTAGATGAAAGGGTTCAACAATTTCGACCCTAGAGAGGGTTAAAATTGGAATTTGGGAGGTAATTAAAGAGGGCGATACAGAGGACTTTGAATTTAAAGTTTGAGTTCACGAACTTTGTAAGAATGTCAAATTGTTACATGCTGCTGCGAGCTGGGTATATTGCATTTGTTTAACTTTTCTTGGGATATATTTTAGTTTATTATGTAACTCTACTTTTGATGTTAACGTCATACTTATAACAAATATAGGTACCTTGAACATGAACATTTGTGTTCCTTAAGTAAATTATTTTATTACAACGAAGGTACCTTTTACCTCCAAGCTAACAAATTGACACTTATGAAATAAAAATGAAAAAAGTTTAAATAATTTTGTGTTTTAAAGTAACCCACACTGATATTCATAGAGTATCCTAAGAAGCAGTATACATGTAAGTTCTTATAGTGTTACCTCTGAATATTAATTCGGTCCATAAAAAAATAACACACATTAGCTAATAAGCACAAAGAAAGTGTAGATAAGTACTCCCTTAATAATTAATGTAAATTGGGCCTCACACTAAGTCTTTAATAACAGGCTGTTGTTCTAACCGGGTGTTATTTTAACTTTATATTCATATAGTTGTATAAATGTTACTTCCTCAAATTAATTGATGTTTTTTTCGTTTTAAGCGGTGTGACGAAAGAGGTTGTTGTTATTAATGAGGCACAATACCGGCCTCTAGGCCACAGACTTCCTTAACTAGCTTTGTTCATCATTAAACTTGTATTCATAAGTGGAGTGTGTGGATGTCTATTCAAGTTTCGGAAAATATTTTATATCCGTTTGAATGAGTTTTATTAAACACTTTACTATAAACTAATATAATTTCGAAAGAAAGTCATAAGCTTTGAAATATTTCACAAAATTAAAAAAACCGGACAACAAGTTTGACTCACGCACCGAGGTTCCGTACCCATTCTGCTGATCGTCACGGTAAATTCTCTTACCTGTGCGGTTGAAAAAATGCTCTCTCATACATCGATGTATGACACTATCAAATTTTCAACTGCACATATAAGTTTGTAATCGAAAAACGATTTTTCTGTTTTTTTTTTTTTTCTTTTCTTGTGAAGTTAGATCTAGCATCATGCCAAATTTCGTGATCCTGGGTGGGTGGGAATTACTCTATAGGTTTTAGGTTTCTTCAAAATTAATGGGAACAATAACATAAATACCTGTATTTTTAATTGGTTTGACATAGAAGCTTAATTTCTTTCTTTACATCTAGAGTTCATAGAATGAAGTATTTGATATTAATTTCAAAAAGATACCACAACGCATTCCTGAGAAAAAATCTAGGTAATCTTCGTGGTGACCTATACCACACGGCTATAAATGCAGTCGATATTTTATAAAAATATTATTAAAAAATATAATAAGGTATTGCAATAAATATGATACGATGTAAATGGCAAACTTGATTTATTTTTCATGCTTGTCAGCTACCAAAATAGAGTAAAAAGTTGCCCGAATTTTAAATCAAATCTCAAAAAAATATCACCAAAAATAAAGCAAACAATATATTAATTAATAAGCCAGAATAACATATTACGTCCCTCGGCATCGGCTGTGATTAAAGTAGCAGTGTGAGGTAGAATTTACATAAGTTGTTAAGGCGATGATTCTCATAATATTGTGTAAACTATAGTGAACGTACAACGTACTATTAATAAATAAATCAGGGAATAAGTCCCATGAAATTATGTGTTTTAATTAAATTATCAATTGTAATGCCTTAAAAAATAGTTTTTGGCAAAAACAAAAGACGAATACACATTTTTTTAACTTTTCTTTAAATTATAATAATTATTTAATACAAAAACAATTAGATCAATATCTCAAATACATTTTTTATAAATGTTCCGTACAAGTACTTCATTGATTTAAATATACATTTATTTATTTTATAAACTATCCCAAACATTAAAAATATAATATTTGAATGCTTGAGATAATGTATATAACTCATATAATCATATTTTGCGCTATATAAATTCAATGAACGAGACTGCCACTTAACACAAATTAACATTTCAGATGAATTCCCGGAAACGGTTTCATCAGTACTCTTTAAATCTCCAAAAAAACTAATTGAATACAACACACGTTACCGAATTATCAACTATAAAATCAAAATATATTATTCGAAAACTGTAGCAGAGTTTCTGAGAATCGTGCCTTAATAAACACACATCGCGAACTATTTAATTATATGCCGACAAAGCGAACACATCGCATCGATCAACGAAGTCGACATTGCTACAACACTAGTAAAAAAAATGTGAAGCTTTGTTAACCCTAATAACATCACGGGTCATTTAAGGCACAATTAAAATAGCTTGATAGTTGGCAAGTGGAGTGTTACATGTTAGATTAAGGAACTGAGATCTTAGATAAAAGGTAGGTTTTCGTAATATTACTTTAACACATAGTTATTTTTTTTTCTGAATTGTCAGTTTTATAGTCACGCTCAGGTTTTAAAATAAAAGTCCGATAAAGCAGTCAAAGCCTATGCTCAGGCTAACTGCGTAGATGTCTTTAAAAAAACAGGTTCTAAAAGACTTTTGTTTCTGCCTGTTTTTTTTTTCGATATAATATTGCAATAACTAATATGTATTTTTTATAATCTCAATACTATAAAGATTGATGAATGATAACGAATTTATCGTTATCATTCATCAAAACATGCAAACAGGTGAAAGCACTAGATGTCTATCTAAAATAGAGTAGACTA
This sequence comes from Diachrysia chrysitis, assembly GCA_932294365.1. NCBI lineage: Eukaryota > Metazoa > Arthropoda > Insecta > Lepidoptera > Noctuidae > Diachrysia > Diachrysia chrysitis. Next base: position 649,537 of record OW028657.1, read on the forward strand.
TTCTCTTCAAAATTGTTTGAATTCACTCTCATCAATGACATGTGTTAGCTTAAAAAACAGTTTAAATTTATAAATATATTGGATTATTTGAAAATAAAAATTTATGTAACACACAGTTCCTGTAAAGTTTTTAAAGTAGGTACATAGGACACCAATAACGGACGAAAATGTGGGTGAGATATATTTTGTCATACATTTTTACCTACTTATTATGAGTTCTGAGATTTTTTTTATCTTACAATTTGTCAAATAAATTTCACACCACAAGGAAATTCAAGCATACGTAATTTTTCAACACTCCAAACCCTACTCATTTGGGCGTACAACCTCCTTTTATTTATTATAATATAAACAATTAAACGGCTATTTATCACTAACGCACATCGTTTCACGGTGAATACATATTAACACTACAAACGTTGCTGCATTTATAATTATTATAAAACCCACTCAGTTGTTGCCGTACTTTCGAAATTAATTGCCGGGGTCACGCGAGCCCGCCGTTGTTTTTTAGGGTTAAGCTAGAACGATCGAGTGACATTAGGGCTGTGGTTATCACCGTAGCTTAATTAATTTTATTTGAATGTTTTTTATTGTTGTATAATTGGTTTTGTCTATTAATTTGTCTAATTGTTGTCAATTTCCGTAGTGATTTAAATAAGGTACACTAAAACTGTTTGGAAATGTGAATAGGCTTGTCCAAACAGTTAGCCCTTGCGTGAGTCGAATGACATGACCTATACTGTACAAGGTTTAGCCAATGCAACAACAGAGGCATTAAAAAACATATGTTTGTTTTTATATCTTAAACAATAACTGTAATTCGAAATACCTACTTAAACAAAATTATAGCAACTTTCATAACCAGTTACAATTTATTCCAATCGAAATTTCGTTTCACAATTTGTAACAATATAAAATAAAATTAAACAAAACAGTATTGTTCCAAGAAAAACAAATTCTAATCAAATAAGGGAATATCTTAAGAAAATCCAATATTCTGAAGGGTGATTTCTTAATAATTTACGAGTATTAGCGTCCCCTTTCAGTGAGCCCTAATTTTGTAATGCGACGAAAATATAGAAGGGTTTTCTCGAAAAATGATGTAATTCAATTGAATTAAAATTACTTTTGACTGTAATGACTTGGATTTTAAAAAATAGGGTCCTAAGAATTGGTTTAGGAAAATAAAGTTGGAAATATCTTTTTGTTTAAGGTGTGATTGACAGTAAATTTTGTTTGTAAAAAGTATTATTTTCACCCCCTTCACCGTTCTGCCGCGCATTTACGAAGTTAGAAAAAGAACGACATAGCTTATTGATGCCAATAATCGTTATTTGCAATGTTTTTTCATCAGTCCATAAATTAGGTTTTTTTTTTTAAATAGAAAATAATAATGACTGCTTCTTCTTATTTTCCCTACCGTTTCCAATTATTTTTATTTGAGGTTGGCGCAATGTGTGTGTTTTTCCAGTCATCGTCTCGTCATCTCAGCGTCAGCATTCACTCCTTTCTTACTAATATCATCTCTCATACAATCCGCATCCAAAATAAAATAATATTGACTTCGTTTGAAAAAATCTTTAATTGAAAAGTGCTGTTTGACACAAAATTCAAAAATATAATAATTGACCGCAGAAAGTGGTTCTGAAATTAGGTATCAATCCAAGAGGATATTAGTACCTACTTTACATGGTAATAATATAAGGGTAGGTAAGCACACGAAATAAATAATATTCATGATTATTTTAATGAAAACAAACACCCCGAGACGTCACTGGCAGGACAAGCGGATACGGAAATGAACACTTCCTTGGCCAAAAATTTTATAAGACACCCAAAGAAGTGAGGAATATGACAGGCACAGGGCCTGCCCGAGGGTGAAAGGGGTGTAATTATTTAGCTGTCAAAATAAGACCGGATTAAAGCAAATAAATACACGAGGTTTAATAAATAAATTTATAAACATTTTTTGTTATGAAGAATAAAAAAAATATTGTGTTGATATTTTTAGAGAATTCGTATACATATATTTTGGAATTAAAGTTACTTTTCTGGTCATATTGGTATTTAGACAGAGAAATTATAGAAAATACTAGTGTAGTAATACATTTCGTTTTTAACCTTCGGGGTATAAAAAATAGCCTACGACCTATTCTCAGACCTACACAAAAAAAAACATAAAAATCGATCAAGTCGTTTCGGAGGACTTTGATAACAAACACCGTGACACGGTATATTTATAGCATAAAAAAAAATATACCTTAGATAAAAGCTTCATTATAATACAAATATACCCTTGTAAATTACTTACATAATATTTTAAAAGCTATAACAATGCTGTAGGCATATCTACATTCCCGTTTCATGACATTTTCATATACATTTCCAAATCTAATTGTCATAAACATAGATTCATCGCGAATGCGCACCGCTCCGCAGGGTAACGCTTAGTTAAACAAGCCTTGTTCAGTGTTTAATTTAAAACGGTACCCTCCATTCGGAGGCCAACCCTTTTTGTTTACGGGATTCGGGAAAATATACTTTTTTTCCCGATCAAAGGGATAATTGGTGATTATAATCGGGTTTCAGAACAAATGCGTTGTGGTTTTAACGGCTCTAGATGTATTGGTGTGATTTTTTCTCGGTTTAATTTTGTACTGTTAAATCGTTTGTTCTATTAGGCGCACCCTTAGCAATAAAATTGAGGATTTTTTTTGGTATTTTATTTCTTAAGTTAACAAATTGTTTAGAAAATAAAATAGGGTTTTCTTGCGAGTCCCGCCGCAGGCCGCGGCTTTGCTAATAAATATGGGCATCGAAGTATTTTCAATTGGGTTTCTTATTAACTTTTAAGTTGTTCAATTAATATTCTTGACAGAGAACAATCAATTCGAAGCAATGAACTTAAGTATCGTAACGGGCAGAATATATCTAGATCATTAATGTTATTTATTTTTATTATTCTACTACTTGCAATTGTTTCTGGTTTTTGTAAGTACGCTTGCATGCATAGAACTCCATAAACCTTTGTACGAGTAGATTATAGAATTATAAAATATAATAATTACCCAAAAAAATAAAAGCTTAAATGGACTTGATATATTATACCGGGAATTAATTCTTGTTAAGTATTACTCTTTAATAAATGAATTCTCTAAACTCGAATAAATAAAATCGTTATAGTTCAGTGACGTCAGCAATAGGATATAACTACATAGTTAACACATAACGAAGAGTAACAGATTTGATTAAGAAATAATTTATTTCTATAATTAACGTTTGTGATCTTTGAACTCCTTCAATTGAAACTCTAACCTACCAAGTCATTAAAACAAATGAACGCAAAACCATCGACGTGCACGTAATCACGAGTTATATTGTAAGGGTAACTAAACGCGCTTTAGTTAAGTTTCGAGTAACGTAGTAATTAGCGTTCGCTTAGAGACGGGCTATTTTGTATTAAAGTTATTGTTCGTTTGATTTTGATTTGACGATTGTTAGGCAGAACCGGAATTATAAGAATTAAACTGTCGTCTTTGCGATATAGCTAATTAGTTCATGTCAGGGTTTAGACATTCGTTAGTAAATGAGAACGATGGCTACGGACCGACCAACTTAGGGTTTTTACTTGTACTCCATTTTTTTTGTAATAAACTAAAATTATTTTGTATTTGTCTCATCCGAACGAATTAATAAAAAATAACATATATTCGATGCAATAAAAATTAAAAATTTAGGTACTTATACTTCTTCTTCAAGTAATTTTAAGTTATATATTGTAAGCAGATCGGTTTAATAATTACAGTCAATAGTATTAGCACTGAGGGCGCTGTATTTGATGGCCCTTGCGTCTGCTACGACACTATGATAAGGGGGCTCATACGATGTCAAAAACAATTGACGATAACTAAAATAATTATGTCGAACTGCACATTACCTACTAATTTATTTGTATTATAAATATTCTTGGACAAAAATATTAAATGTATAGTAACTTTTGTGAGAAGTATTCATAATTATTTAAAACAAAACGGTTTACTCACGCATAATCTCGGGATCAAAATATTATAATAATATTAATATTATATTCGAACATAAATATTAAAAAAGAGTGGTGATAGATTTATGGTACCTTAACATTTCAATCTAACTATTTTATAAATTAATATTAAAGTTACTTAGAAAATATTTTTAAATTAATACCCAATAGGAAAATCATGAAATCCAAAACGCTAAGAAAAGCAATTAAAAGAAAAAAGTAATTTTCGATAACAAGGACCGTCTGAGCGTTTAGGTTTCATCAATTTACAACGAGTTAATTGTACATTAAAACGCGAATGTCTTATTCATGGCTTTCGACTGGGGTAGGCTATTGCACAAAGTGAATTCTTAATACAGAAATTATGAACGTTTAAGATGGTTTGCACGAGTATGACTGCGAGGGGCTTGTAACTTTATAAAGAGGGATCGCTATAATGTGGGTGATTTTTGTGCAGATTGCTTGTTGAAAAGTGCATAAATAATCGTAACATCGATTCGCCAACATCCATTCAAAATAGTGGGGATGTAAATGATATAAGTACAGCGATAAATTAAACAAGTAATCAAATTATAATTAAATTTAGATTTTATTTTTTCTAAAGAGTTTCAGTAAAAAATTCTTTCAGTGATATTGTTAATTCTAAACAGTAAATTTTATTTAAATGTACCATTAATATAAATAAATTTGTATTTCATAAAGAAGACCGCCACTTAATTTATTAACATATAACATAGCTACGCTCCATTATACTTGTTAATACTCAGAGAACAAGTTAAAATCCAATCGTCACAGCAAACATATCTTATGTTCCCATCTCATCTTCTCTAAATCAATTAATTTTAGTTTCGCTACCAAGACAATATTCCAATACACATCAGCAGTAGTGGGCACTCGAGATCCGCCAGTACGCGTCTAAGATCAGCAACAGATCCTCCCATCTTATTGCGGTTCTATTGCTCTACAAATACACATCGACACCTCACTATTTGGACACATTTCTCTGGCGTATCCACTAAGTCTAATGTCAATATTTGGTGTGTTCACCTCATTCTTAGTAGGCTCACAGCCTGTACATACATCTAACACAAGCAATTTCTAACTTTATTCCTCAGCGATAAGGTTCGTATCGTGTGAGTTTATAAATTTGCAAGTACATTGTAAAATATACAAACGTTACGAATAATGTTTACTTATGCTGCGATTTTCGACTTTGTTGTCATGATTTAAGGGTGATTTCCTCTTGTTTGCCGAGATGATTTTGTTGTTACTCCTCGGAATTTTTCTTGAGAACTACCAGAATTGTTAATCTTATTTAAGCTTCGTAAGCTCGAATAAGCATTTGTTTGTCAGTATGTAATTTTATCGCGGTTTCGTGTGAAATATGTCTTTATTAGTCACGTTCTGTAGGTCGTGCGACCTTCGAACTTCCTCGTTTTCTTTATCATAACGCAATCTTGCTTTTTTCTGGATCTGGTTTCTATAATGGAATGGTTTGTCACCTCATCAATTGTAACACCATTTTTTATATTTGTAGGGTTGTCAAGCTAGTTACTTATTTTCAAGATTTTGATTTCTACCAACTTCAGATCTTTACGAAAATTCCTAAAAGAGTAAAACTTTTTCAGTTTAACCTCATTTACGCGTTTATCCATCACTTTTTTGAACTAGTAATAAATAAACATCTTAGTACTTTGGAAACTAATTTCAGTTCTCATAAATCCTAAATTTCTCAAATCTTATAAGAGAACTTCAGATGTTTCGCGAGAAAATAACTATTCAATAAAAAAATGAGGACATTCTCCCTGTGACCACCCTCAGCCGACAAGGAATAAAATAGCTCCTACTCTTCAATCAGGGGTTGATTTCCACCCTATCGTTATGAGGCGGTATGTTACCAGTAAGTGTTTTTTTTATTTGCTCCAACATTATACTGCAAGAGGTTGCATATGACTTTTTAACTATGTCTTTTTTAAATTAAAATATACATCCGTCATATAAATCACTTATCCTAAGCTAAAATTATAAAAGCTGCAAAAATTTTGTAGTCCGTCAAACCTCATAACACAGTTTCTTACTTCGCAATTTCGTATTGGCTTGTTACTATACCAACTTGCGTATAAGTGACAACACAATATCGTGACATATTTCAAAACCTTCACGGGTTCATGTCAGCTGGTCAATAATTATGTAAGGCATTACTAAAAAACTGCGCAATAGTAACAATAATATTTGTAATAAGTAATAATCTAAGATTCAGGGACTCGTGGCTAAGTATAACCCGTACAGTTTGACGATAATGAAGGTTAAGCAGTGCTCGCCGCAGATGGTTCGTGGATGGGTGGCCATTTGTAAACATACCGAGACCCCGACTGTCATACATTAATCTTTGACAGTTGTTAGGTATTTACAATGATGACAACCAGTCTTATACAACCAGTTATACTGTATTACCTAGTAAAATGGGTTATGGAGGTCAATTAGGCAGTCGCTCCATGTAAAATAAGGTTCCAGCTAAATCCGGTAAGATTGGGAAAAGGCTAGGCAGAAAAGTAAGCAATAATCTTAAAACAAATAGCGTAGTGTTACAATTTTGTAGGTTTTAACTTGACTGATTTACAATTGTGAATTTTTAAACTTATTTGTTTGAACTTAGTAGTTTCTTTTATTACTATTTAAGATCGCCACTGAATGACAATAAAATAATAAGATAACATTTATTTATATCGCAAGTCACATTTAAAATTATGATGAAATAAAATGTTAACAATTCGGGAAGAAACCGCGCTCGGTTTATGAATGTTCACTGATTTGACGTTAGCACTCTGCTACGAGTCTTTCACTTACCCCACAAAATTACTAACAACTTACAATTTATAGTCCTGCTAAATTCTTGTTTGTATGACTTTCAAATTTTATAGTAAGTGCCTACTTATCTAGAAGACACATAATTCGAGTGATTACAGAATAATCTGTTCAAATTTAGTTTATTATGTTAGTTAAGGATGTCGTCGAATAAATTTAAAAAACAAATTTACAATACTACGTACCTGTACCTGCTTTAAAAGCTAGGAAGTGCTACTATGAAGTGAATAGCGTAAAAATTAGTACAAGCTATACCAGCTAATACATGTACCTTGTAATAACGTTGTTCTTTGATTTTATGATCATAGTAATATTTTGAGTATTAGCAGTAGTAAGTAGATAGGTAGCACCAGACAACTCTGTGGTCCAAAGATTGATAAAAAAGATACAGACGCATGGCTCCGAGTCTGCTAATTAAACACACAGGACAGTTGGTAGACTGCAAATGTGAAAAAAATGGTAATCGATATCCAACCGACACTATTTATTTAATGCTCTATCCTTACTAATATTATAAATGCGAAAGTAACTCTGTCTGTCCGTCTGTCGCGCTTTCACGCCAAAACTACTGAACCGACTTAAATGAAATTTGGTACACAGATAGTCTAGAGCCTTAGAAAGGACATAGGCTACTTTTTGTCGCGATAACCGACATCCACGCGGGCGGAGACGCGAAAAACAGCTAGTATACAATAAAAGTATAATGGCGGACTTTATTCCTGAAGCATTCTCTGCCAGTCAACCATGAGGTGACTTGACTAGATTAATCCCCAATTTAATATCACTGCCTATAGAAAGAGCGTCATAGTACCAAAGGAAGAACTATGCTCGATAACAATGGATAGGGCTGATGATGATCAAATAATAATTGTTAAGAGGTCTTTGAATCGTTGTACTTAATAACAATGTTTTTTTAATGATTCGTCAGTTCAGTCATCAAAGAAGATCGTTGTAACTATAATATATCAAAATTACCTCTTGATTACCCTATCCGCGCTAGTACCATAAAAGCACAGTCAAGCAGATGTTAATATCTGTTTTTCTCGAGTGCGGCGTTAAACTGTTTTATTTTATTGACATAAAATTAACATGCAAAACTAAGATATTCATTCATTAATACTAATGTAATGGCAATGAGCGCAATTGTTAAATACAGAGTGTTCTTTTCTTCAGTCGAGCTTCAATTGATATCAAGTTATACATTAAATAAAAATAAATGAATTCAATTGTTTATCGTACTTGTCTTACACACAACGATTTATAAAACGTAAATTTAATCTATAAAACCTAGTCATATCAATAACTAATTTAAACACCCCCTGTGTATGCATTAAGACCTGAACAAAAAGCAGACTACCTGATGAGGCGTATAATAGTTACAATTCCCATATAAGGATATCACGAGTACCAGAGCTCCATAATGCCGACACTTTAAGTACCTTTTCACACCTTTGTCAAGGCACCAATAAAAAGGAAAAAGTTTTATTTCCTAAATGGCTTTTAAAGTTTTTGGAATTCACTTTTAGTTCTGCCGACAAAGTGTATTGTGTGTTTAGAGTATGTATAAATTGTCGTCGTACAGGGAATTGTGACTTTTAAGAGACTTTCAAGACTGTTTGAGGGTTAAATATGCAAATAATTGACAAGAAGAACACTTTAAAGGAGAGTTGAAATCCGTACCATTTGTGTAAAGACAGCAAAAGTATGGCTAATTTTTAACGTAACGTTACGGATAGTAATTTAATATAAAACAGTCGTTGTGTCCTTCTGAGCTATCAGATAGCTGTCATTGCGCTGTGATTTAACTATGATTGGTCATTTATTTATGTAGCTATTTAGGCACTGAGGGTTTTGGAACCGCAATCCAATAAGGCCAATTGTAATTCTTAACCGACCGTCACTCCGTACATCAGTCGCGCTTGTCGTCTATATGAAAATTCACACAGTGTTTGGGCAGACAGTACGCAAGCGCATATTGCTGCGCACTGCGTACGAGGACCGTCGGGTGACTGACGCGCTGTGGAACCAAATGAGCGCGTACTGGTGGACCGACCGTACGGATGCGTGTATGATCGTCGCTATAACGACTGACGCACGCACCGACGGTCGGTAGAGACTGCTAACTGACGTTCAGTCGATGCGTGTCGTCAGGACCAACCGTAGGCAACAATAACCTATGCTTTTTTAATATTTTCCGATGCCGAGCAAGCTCCTCTATATAACTAGAGTATACCTACTTAGCTATATATACCTTCCATATTTTATTTTCACGTTAATTACTCACCTCATAAACCTTATCTAGTTCCTCTTATTTTTAATTGAATACTAAAATCAACAGCTGTGGATGCTAATACTTACCGGGCTAGTGTTTTTCTATCGCCCCTATAAGAATTGATTGCACTTTGAACATTAAAGGGTAAATTAACAATAACTAAGTCTCCGACTGCATGATTACAACATGTAATAGGTGCCTAATATTTTTTCCTGTACTATATCAAACATTTTCTAAGTTTGGGTAGACAAACGTATGATATTATTAAATTAGGAACCCTCACAAAGTAGTTACGTAATTACTATTAGTGTAGGACCACCATTCGTGGAAAAGAAGTTAGTCATCTTTTTATGTTAAATTGGGCGTCAATAGGTGTCAGTTTACCTAAAGTTGATCTTACTAATTGTATACAAGAGAAGTCTTTCTTTCTTTTCTTCTTTTTGTCTCTAAAATACTCGGTAAAAACTATGTGTAACATAGCAATATAGTCCAATACAGCTGTTATAACAAATTATAAAAAAAAAAAAAATGTATAAAGAAAGTACAGGTACACCTAATGAAAGGCAATAAAAACCAAAAGGAAAGTATCTTCCTTCCAAGATACAGAAGCACATAACGAATTACTTTGAAAACAATCAAAATCTATTCAAAGAAAAAGGTTTTTCTTAATTGTACCTCCACGTGTATCAGTAATCCATTTATCCGGCTGATTGTTTTTCAACAAACATTTCCCGTATCTATTTGAAACACAATTCTTTGTAACGGCAGTATCTCGACAGCCATGCCGCAATTACAGGGGAGCTGAGGATTTCATTGCCAAATATTTTCCTTTATCCGTTGACGAGTGGACTGAGTTGAAGATGCAAGCGGATTGTTAAAGGAGAAATTAAATTAAATTATTAAATTATTGCCAAAACAAAAAATGTTTAATTAATTTCTGCGGCGTAATCTGCTATTAAGACAAGCTGTCTACTTCTTCTTCTTTTATTTTTCTTTTTATCTTAATTATTTTTCATAACTCGTTTAAAATAAAATTGTTTATAGAAAACTGTAAATGAAAACAGTCAAATAAACCTTTTCATTAAACATTGGCCACTGTGTGCTATGCCCAACCCTTTTGCTCTAAAGATGAAACAATTGGAAAACAAATTGGGCACAAAGCAGATAAAAGAAAATATCACAACCCTTTGGAAGAAGTCACCCGCTTGAACCTTTTACTTAGACATACCCAAGCCTCCCCCAGTGTTCATTATTGAAAGGTCGCAATATAGCTTGCACCCGCCCAAGTCGCGTCCCCTTAATTAGGACATCTTCGATATTACGCCCAAAAGGTGTGCGTCCAACGACTCCACGAGATATGTGACCGGCTACTGTGTGGATGGTCTTGTTTCTTTACTACCACGATTTTTATCGCTTTCAGGTTGTTGAAAGTAATTAGTAGGATCTAAATTGAAAGTATAATCAGCAAGGTTAAAATTAACTGTGCTCGGGTACAATATAGCTTCCAAACATACGGTATTACTATACATATTGATTTTATGCTCAAATTTAAATATTTTGAGCTTGATTTATAATTTATATTTTTCAGAAATTTTTACTATGATGCTTTCTTATATACCTTTTAATTAAGCTAGAGTATGCCACTTATCGTCTACGATGGATAATAGAGGAATATATAATTGAGAACTTACTCAAAATACAATCATCATTTTATTATCCTTCTTCAAAATACACCAAATCCTCAGTTACAGTGGTCGTCCCATCTCCAATATTGTATCCTGCTAAGCAGCTTAATGAAACATCCGTTAATTTCGTCACAGATTTTCCTATAATTGGGACAGTGTCACGATTTTATTCTTTGTTGCCAACCTGTGAGATTATCACCAGCTATTATTAACTTTGCTTTAGAAACCTATTTATGAATTTTCAGCAATTCAAAATCGTTGACGAAGAGAAGGTTTATTGCTTCCGCTTATTGATATAAAATAAAAACCATGTATTTTCGCTGATTCAAACAAAAGTGGGGGTCGCACTTTCTTAGCGATGTAATCAAAGCTCGCGTGATAAAGATCCCGTTGTATCACAAACAAACGAACTCCGAACTACAACTAATTTCCAACAGAAAAATCCAATTACACTTTTAGTCCGACCGGAAAATCGAATTCTGGGCCTCATGGTGTGTCAACCAAAGTAGTAAGCCTTATTTTTCCTTCTTCACTATCTTGTTTAATCACTAAACAGCTCAATTATTTAAGCATTAACTGGACTTTGTTTATACCCTCATCATTCAGGAAGCCTCATTAATCTGGAAAGAAAAACTTTGAATACACAGAATCTGAACAATCCTGGAGGGAACAGCGTACAGTAGGAAAGACCAAGAAAACGTAAACGAAGGAAATGAATACGATGCGAAAATTTACCTGCAATTCTGCTGCGCTGGAAAACCTTGCAAATGTAAAAAAGTGTCTTTCATACCAGAATTAGAAAAAAAAACTATCATCTATTCTGTTTGGTCAATGTTTCTTCTCATAACATTAAGTAAGTTATGGTTAAGGAAGATTAATTATTATATTATTCTTAAAAAAAAACTCCAAAATAGAAGGACAGAATATACTTCAAAGCCAATTTCGAGCTTCAAAAAACTCTTTAACTAATCTTTGAGTGTACGACTTCCCTTACTACACAAATATAAAGGTATACATTCACGATCCGACATTACAATTGTTTTATACAGGAATCGCTTCGCCCTAAAGCAAAACTTTGCACGTAAATAACTTTGAGGAAGCCCAAGGGTCCGCAGCTGCGCTGTATATGATAATTTCACTTTTTGTAAACATTAATGAATGAAAATAAGGTTGGATGTAACACTGAAAATGTTAAATTATTTACTGTTTTCTCTTGTCACAACTTTAAAGGAAACAAATATTGCAGACTGAAATTGTCGCCTTTGACTAAAATAAGTCTTAGATATATTATAGTTAGAGGCAAATAATTTTACGATCACTTTAATTTAACTCAGGGTCTTAATCTAGCCCTGCCTACGTAATCGTACGAAAATCATGAGTAAGCACAACAGATGTATTTATTTTCAGATTATTTTTTGCATTACTAAACATGTCTACCGAAAAAACGCTACATGAAAAATGAACAGTAGTTTTTGCTAGCCAACTTATATTTGCTGGTGGAAAACTTCGGAGAAAAACTATTAACGTCCTACGTCTCAAGTAATAAAGTCGTTTACTGCTTGACAAATTGTGTTTAAGTTGGAAATGTAACGTTGTGTTTACGTACACGCAAAGCATAAACTTGAACACCCCTTAGGATTTTTGGCGGGCGATCTAATTTCTTGGAAAATATGCCGCGTGATGTAAGTCGGCAGAATCATAATTTGAATCATTGGGACGTAACGCCTTAGGCCAACTATAGAATACAGACTATTTGATGCGACTAAACGCTGCGATTTGTCGAAGTTTTATTTCAATGATATAATTATTTAATCCGCTGGACATGTTCGTTTCAAATATTGCTTTGACCACGTAATGTAAATTGTCAATTTTCTAAACTGTGGGTATTATATGTAAACTAGCCTAGTTTGTACAAATGCAAGAAAAAGATTCCATTTGTAAACAACATCCTGAAAAACAAGATTAACTTTACATTTACATACCTACTTCCGTTCATAAATTCGTAAACATCAAGTTACTTATTAAGGAAAATTAATTATGCAAACAAAATTTCAATAAAATATGAGTCATTTGAAAGCAATCAACTAAAATTCTACGTAAACGATGAGCAACAACTTTAATTATAACAATTACCAAGTAAATAATAATATGTTCGGTCTCGTCTTCAGACTTCGAGGCAGTTTAATAATTTAATTTATAAATTTTATGTAAAAATATTGTCGGTGGTGCACTAGTCTAACAAATCAACAACTGATTTAAGAAAAACAAATTTTTGGATTTTAAAATTTTATTGGTTTTTATCTCTAAAATTGCTTTAAGAATTCGTGACCTGAAGATTTGTATAAATAGGAAAATAAATATCGAATAATTTCTATAAAGGATAACAGGCGGTTTGTACCTAATAATAATTGTACCTAAATATCCGGTCTCTCATAATTAAAATTAGTTTTAGCACAGTTTACGATTTGTAATTCACATCTGCATGTATTATCCGCGTCTGTCTATCTGAACGGGATAAACTGAAAAACTGCCGAATGGGTTATTAAATGTTTTTCACGAATAGACAGATTGATTCAAAAGGAAAGGTTTTGTGTATAATTCTATATGTTTTGTGTATAAGTGTCTACCCGACCGAAGCCGGGGTGAGCCGCTAGTATTGTATATTTTGCAGTTGGAAGGCACTTTTTATTCAAATTCCTGTTCAATTGTGAAGCTGACCGACGACATCTTCTCCATTTCCTTGTAAATTTACATACAAATTATTATTTGTACATTTAGATTTATATCAAAATTCTATGAAATAACCTCATCACACCACAAAACAATGTTATCACAATACAAATATTTGTCAATCGCAAGTCTGTAGAAAGTCTTAGATAAAAATTCAACACATCGCTGAGATAATAATATAATGTGATCAAGATTCAAATGATTCCTCCCGATGGCATTTCACGTATGTTTATGAGATAACATTTTACTGGTAAACCGTATCAGAATTATTCGTAACACAAATAATAACTCATGGTTCAGTTATGTTTTTGATGGTTGACGGAGCTTAACAATTTAGAAGTTTGATGAAACATCTAGTTTCGTGCATACGATTCTTACGATAATTGTAACATTATCAGTGCTTTCAGAAAAGGTAAAATTAAGCACAGTCTAACAACGAAATTATTTTAACACTAATTTATTAAAAATTATAGCGTCCGTATTACATAAGATACAAAACTATTTACTAAATCTATCATAGTTCTTCTGTGCGGATTTCTTTAGAAATAAGCAGTACCGTTGTACATCTGTTATTTTATGTTGTTTCAAATAAATAGGAATATAAGATAAAATTGAAAATCTGTAGTAATCATAATTTTCTCTGTCTAAACTTAAGACTAATGTATGTTTGATTTTCCAGATTAACAGGGTAGAACTAAGCAACTGCAGTTCTTCTACTATACTATTATTATAACTCAATAATGATGTAACTTAACATTTCATGCCTTTCATCATCTACGCTTTGTAAACAGTTTTTCATAACTCATTGTTACTAATTACTAAGTATAATTACAAAGTTTAAAAGTGACTTGATTTGAGTTAATTTATTCCCAACTCTTTATAACAATCTAAAAATAATGAAAGACAAATGATAACTTTAGCAAATTCTCTGAAGGTCACTCACTGAAAACCTAAAGTCTTAATTAAAATTCTGGGTTTATGTTAATTTGAGACAATTTAAACCGAGAGGATTCTCGAAAATTTTTCAACTCAGTAACAGTTTTGCATAACTTTATGGTTAATTGAGTTTTTAACGAAAAAACAATAGTGTTCTCATACATTTTCACAGTACGTTTATTATGAGTGCAGTAGAACTTCTTTAGTGCATTTATTATAAAACGATAATGCTACAGGTTTATAGCTATAGAAAAAAATATCTGAATTAAAAAAAAAAGTCGCTATACTGTAAACAAAAATCGATTGTATTTAAACGTAATAAATGTCATCTTGTAAACACACATCACTAAATAAATAAAAATAAGTACGATACGAAAACGATGTTTATAACTCTTTCTCAATAAAATCTTAATACAGTTAGTAAGTAATTTTAATTATTCTACAACTGCTTATAAAAGATCGTAACATGAGCTAATTGGGTCTTAACTTTACAATTTACTGTCCTAAAACTATGAAAAAGTAATTAAACTCCTAAAAGATGAAGCTTGTAAATGTGTTCAGCTTGTTTATTGTAGCAATATTTAACTGTTAACATAAATGCATGATTTACAATAATACAACATGCATTTATGTTTTAAAGTGTTCAACCTTTCTCTGTGAAAAAAACTAATTACGGTCGGGTTGACGATGTATGTATATTCTTAGCTTTACAAGATACACAATACTCTTCATAAGAAATTTGAAAACAAAAAAAACTAAAATGAACAAAAATCAAATGAAAAAAATCTATCAATGCAGGTAAATAGACACTTATGAAAAAGTTTAATCAAAATACAAGTAAAATCGTTAGCCCATAAGAACTAACAGTAATATCTTAATAGTTCAAGTACACATTGATTCGTAGTTGTGAAAATTTCAATAATTTCCTTATTCACAAAGTGCATGCAACATAGCTATGATATCACCAGAATGGTCCCATGCCATACACAGATGTATTGTTTAATCAGTTGGCTAAGTAATCAGTAATTTAATGTTTATACTCCTATTGTCACAATTCCATGAAAAATTCATGGTACTGTGAATTTTTTTAATGTTTATTTAATTTAAAAGCATTATGCATTGACTTTTGTCTTAGCAACAACATAAGTATGTTAAAATTCCTTACTTTTATACAATTTTCTGTACTTGATAAAGTTTTGTGGACATGACTAATTCTACACCGGCAGCGCATATCGAATTGATTTGATATGAACATTTATCTGTATATTTAACAATCCATTACAACGAACATATGCAAATCGGTAACAACCAAAAACCCCCTTGTTTTTAAGAAAAAATATACCTGTAAACAAATAAATTATTCCCATTAAGGAATCGAACCCGTAAGCCGCAAGCGTGCAAATCTACACTTACTAATATACAAAGCTGAAGAGTTTGTTTGTTTGTTTGAACGCGCTAATCTTAGGAACTACTGGTCGTACTAGTGTTGGATAGCCCATTTATGGAGGAAGGTTATAAGCTATATAATATTACGCTACGACCAAAAGGAGCGGAGCATAAATGAAAAACCGTTGAAACTAAACACGCGGACAAAGTTGCGGGGGACAGCTAGTGTTGATATAAAGTCGCTGCTCTTCCTTATTCAATGCGAAACACGCGAAAATCAACGATGTCCAAAGAATCGAAGATACTCAAACAGCATAAAACGAGCAATCTTTCAGTATAGGTATGTAGACTTTACACTGATGACTAATTAACATAGCTTTCAATCACATTAATTACACCGAGTGCTCCTATTACACAAAGAATCAGTTGTTATTATTATTATGGAACTGTTCCAATCCGACCTCAAATCGTATCGCATCGCGTTACATGTAACATGAAACTAGTCATCGGGCATGTAAACAAATGTTCATGATTTATTTCACTTCTGTTTTGATACATTATTATAGTACCTACCTAGTTGTACCTACTAAGAATGATGTTGTCCACATTTATTTATTTATTTATATTTATTTAAGTTTGCTAGGATTACGGAATTTCTTTACTTTCATAGATAAACTTGCAATTCACATTGGCCTATCCAGAAACGCACCATTTCAAACAGATGTTAGTCAATGACGGGCTTGTTGGTCTAGTGGTTAGTGACCCTGTCTGGGTGTTATTTATCTATAATATGTATGTATTTAGAAATATATAAGTATGTTTATCAGTTGTCTGGTTGCACATACAGGCTCTGCCTAGTGTGGGATCAGAGGGCCGTGTGTAAGCTGTCCCAAGATATTATTAGATTATTATTAGATATTAGAATTTTAATTTGATTTCTATCTGCAAATCGCACAAATTATGTATGTTTAACTGTCTAATAATTGTCCTATAATTAAAAACTCATATAACCATTGAGTGGCAGTGGATCAATATTAGTATTTTTAACCACTGGAATACGGGTCACCAAAACCTTAACATCCATACAGACTTAACCCACAGTTGTTTCATTATTACACCGATATTAATGAGATTTTAACTAACAGATCAAATAATGAACTTCACACGAGAATTATCCATTTTTATCAAAAAATATGACACAGACACAACCGTGTTTTAATAACTAAAGAACAGAGTATAATTTTGATTGGCAGATGCGGGTAAAGTCCATCTAGTTCGTTTTTGGTGGTACAATTATTATTATTATCGCTTCACTAAGTAAGTCAGTGGCGTGAATTGATGATAATATAAACGTGAACTGGACAATGACGTAGGAACTAGTGTAGTTATTTACCATTAACGGTTTACTACCGTTTTCAATAAAATAGGAGTCTTAAGACCCTGGTCACATTGCCACGGCGTCTAAGTGCGGCACGTAGCCACGTCCGCGCTATCTGCTATCTGCCAGTGAAAGTCCTGTCAAAATCAGTCCAGCCGTTTTAGAGATTAGCCGGAACAAACAAACAGACAGACAAAAATTGAAAAATATGTTATTTTGGTATATGTACCGTATATAGATCCATATGGATGTAGTAAAAAGCGGTTATTTAATATTATTTATAGTTTATAATTATTTATTGATTATAATTTTATTTATTTTTTTGCATGTATGTTTGTATAGAAAAACTCATGTTGTGTTCGTTTAGTATTTATAATTTGTAAGGAATGCTTATATGAAGTAATGTATTTACAATCAACAAAAACTCTTTCTAGATCTTTGTGCTTGGAAAATTAAAAAACAATCACTGTTGATGTCAAAACCATATCATTGAAATTAATGAATATAATTTCTTGCTTAAAGGTTTTGCTATCAGCCTATGCCGCTGTGGGTGTCTCTTATAGAAGTAAATAATACAAAATAGGATTTAATACAATATTAAGTCAAACATAAATAATCACAACTATTCCTAACTGAAGAAATCCAAGGGAAAATGGTCAACTAAATAGTGTCTGAGGTCATGAGACAGCCATCTCTCATCATTCTCTATAAATTTCCATTAACCATTGCGTACCAGAAAAGCATACAATCCTTTTCAAATGGGCTACAGCCAGCAATGAATAGGTAATGCAGGAATATTGAACTGAAGACTCCGATAATTTATGACTTAAGTAATACCTACTTATATAAGTTACCGTTTATTATACTCTGGGTTTATGAGAATGTAATGTTGTGATCTTTGGCCCTATGGACCAGTGGTTCTATCAATAACTTTCTGATAGTTGGTCAACAAAATAGACATTAGGTACCTTTATTATTACATTATTAGTATTTCTTATCCTATCTTATGTTATTTACACATTTTAAACTAAACACATTACCTTTACCTAACATTCGTTTTGTATTTTTTTTCTTTTTGTCTGTCTTGTTGTACATTAAGACAAAAACAGTGTAGATAAGATATACTTTTTTAAATCATGTTTTATAATAAATATAAATGTGCTTTATAAAATAAAAAAAATAGTGCACCTACTAAATAAATAAAATAAATTCCAAACAACTCCAAGTTAGCAAGTTATGCGGCTACACCTCATAGGTCTCCGACATCAACAGCCCTTTGCCCACGTTCCCACATTAAAGTAACGTCAAATGATATTTGGCGATGATAACCAAACTGGGCTCAGTTAATATGTGACTTAGATTATGTCTGCCGCTGATAACACAAAAATAGGCCGCTTAATTAGAATACTGGCTTTGATTTAGCAACCTACTAAACTAAAATATTGCACATGTACTAATAATATAACTTATTAGTTAGGTATTATGTTCATACTAGTTTATTTATTCTACTCTGTTTAATGGTTTACTGAACAGATGCATACATTATTATGCATGCTTATTCTAAATAAATAATGGAATATTTACAGTTTAAGTACATACCTATCTATTATTTCAGTGGCAATGTTATGTTATTAGCCTTTTTTTATTCATTTGTCTGTCATATCTTTTGGCGCTTTTTAGCGTGGGTACAAATGGTAAGAAGGTTTTTTAATTATTTTCTACCACAGCATAATAACAAAATAATAACAATATATAATATCACAACATCTCACACACGGTCATCTGATCCCAAACTAGGCAGAACCTGTGCTATGGCAACCAGACAACTGATAAACATACTTAAACTTATACTTCTAAATAAATACATATTATAGATAAATTACACCCAGACACAGAACAAATGATCGTGCTCAACACACAAAGATTCGTCCTGGTTGGTAATCGAATCCACGACCTCCGGTTTAGCAGTCATGGTCACTAACCACTAGGTCCGTCAAAAACAAAACAATATTATAAAAACATCCTTTATTTCTGCCTATCCTTTTACCTGGCTACGTTGAGGTCGTCTTCCAGTCTCACCACATTCATCTGAACACTGTATTTCACAAGGAGCGACTGCCTGACCTCCACAACACATTTTACTGGATAACACAGTATCTCACAGTAAAACTGGTGTCAGAATTGTAATGACTTAACGACTGCCAAAGATCAACATATGACAATCGGAAAGCTTAACGTGCTTTCTGAGGCACAGAGGGGTCACGATGTTTGCAAATGGCCACCCATCCACGGACCAACCGCGACGAGCGCGGCTTAACTTTTATTATCTGTCAACCCGTCCGTTAAAAAAATATCCATTAACACAATAAATCAATACCAAATACACACAAAACTTCAATCAGTATTCACGTCACTACGGGTGTCCTAAGCCCTAGCCTTGAATGCAGGAAGTTACATAGACTAGATATTTACGAGCTGTCTAGAGGTCGCCTGTGTCTCCTAAAATAAATACCTATTGCAAATACTAATACCGATTACTGCAATAGCTACTACAAATGTACTGAGTTTGATTCCGAGGCTAAGCAGAATATTGGTATCAAGAGTTACCAGGTCACAAGAATAGTAATAATGAATGATAAATGTGGACAACATCACATACATTGCTCTGAAGCCAAAGTAAGTAGCTAAAGCACTTGTGTTATGGAGAAAACGAAGGTACCACAAACACCAAGACCCGAGACAACGTAGAAAAGTAGTTTTCTACATTGACTCGGCCGGGGATCGAACCCGGGACCTCAGAGCTGGCGACACTTTGAAAACCGGTGTGTACGCCATTCTACCACTGAGGTCGTCAATAATCTTGTGACCTGGCTTGTGGTAGGCTGGTAGTAGCGATAATGGGAATTATGCCCCGTAATATTGAATGGGACTATAGTTCAACCACGGAATAGGTACCTACCTACTGCTATTGTTTTTACAAAAAAATATCATATTCTGTTAGAGATATGCCTACCTAGTTGAAACGGTAGATCTTAAAAGCAGAAAGTAATATATCAATCACTCTTACTTAGGTACCATACCATACCATCGATCGAGAAATCTAGAAACATGGAGTTCTTGAACAGAATCCGCAAACAAAAAGAAGGTCGGTGAAAAATTTTCTCTGGAACAATTAGGTATCCTAGTGTCAATTAGAAACGACCTAAAAAGAGTTAAGGAAAATATGTCAATGAAATTCTCAATCGAGTACATGAAAAAGTATAAAAAAAAATTGGTAGATACCTATGAGATGTCAAAATCGAAGTCCGTCAGTTGGATAATAAAAAAAAATTAAACACGTATTTTTTGGTTTTTTAAAATAAGAAAACACCAAGTACCCAGAATATAGCGAATCAAATTGCAAGGTAAATGACGTCATTTTTGCGTACAAAATGAACGAAATTGTGAAGCCACGGGACATATCAAATCAATGTATATTTTACTACGCAATATAAAAAAAAATACCTATGTGTCTAATATTTTTTAATAATCAAGCTTACGGTCATTAAAAAAAATGTCATCTACTGCACTTTAAGTCTAAGTTACAAGCTTTGAAATTTGCATTACTTAAATTATAAATATAGATTCGAAGTTCTACCATCTATTGCATCTAATGCATCATTGCCTAAACAATCATTGCAGCAATGGACCTAATTGAGACATTAAGACAATTCTTAAACATGAGAACAGTTATTTGGAATGGCTGAGATAATAAGAAAACAAATAAGCCATAGTTTTATGGTCTTGCAATAGGCCAAGGTCCCTCTTTCGTTTGCGTGGGTTGGGTACGGACTACGGAGGCGCGGGCGGGCGACCGCTGGTACATAAGTACTGTGCCGGTTCAAGGTTTTCAAACGATCTACATATAATAGGAAATACGTAGATGTAAGGCCCAGTGGTTTCGCAGTAAAATCGTCGATAAGCAGATGACAAATACAGTCTAGTGCCAATATCATAAAATCCATTACCAATTGTTTATTTATTTAATAATTTATGTATACACACAAAATCATACATAAACAACATAATAAAACCACCGTTCATTCTGAATACAGAAATCAGCAGATTCCCGATGGGAGAAGTAGATAGTAAATTCTAATTCTCTATTTTAAATCCAATATGTGTAAATAGGAAGCCATTTCCCACCCAGGACAAATCTTGTGTAATAAGCATGATCATTATTGGTCTGTTTCTGGGTGTAATTTATCTATAATAATATGTACATATGTGTTTAGAAGATATGTAAATACCTATGTTTATCAGTTGTGTGGTTGCCATAATACAGGCTCTACCTAGTTTGTGATGAGATGACCGTGTGTAAGTTGTCCCAAGGTATTATACCTATAGGTATAATATATTTAAATTTATTTCTATGTGACTATTTGAAGAAACGGGCTCCAAGTTACCTGTACCGACCATGTGCAACAAATTCAATCTACTTGTTAGAGAGGAAGCTGAACACAAATGCGTATAACCTTACATATTTATAATAGGAAACCTTAATGGATCTTACATTTTTAATATAATCTGGACGATATAACTTTCAATATATACGTTATAGGCAAATATTAGAACAACTTTATGTATTGAATGTGTTTTTACAAAATTATTTTATCCAATTGAAGCTGTATCAAACTGTAGAATTCTACTCTCAAGAAACTAGTAATACTAGGTTCGATTCACCGATTGGAAGTTAAAAAACGTAACAATCGAAGCAAGTTTCAATAAAAACGTTATTATCAGTTTATCATTTCATTGGCAATAAATGTTGTATTAATTACGTTACTCGCCAACCTTTGGACTTTAGAACGGAGCAGATTATATTAATATTAATCACTCACAATAATAATTAAACTTGCGATGCCAATGCTTATGTATTACAAAAACTTCTGCCTGCCATTTTGAATTATGTTACTACGTTATATGAGGTGACTCGGTTAGTTCAGTGGCTAAGTGGATGGACTTGATAACTAGGGATTCAGTGTTCAATCCAAGCATGTAAAAAATTAAGTGACCTACTTATGGTTTTGTAATTATTGCAGTTTTTTTTTATAAAATCAAGAGTTATAATAGGAGATATAGTAGCTTCAAAAAAGTATAATAGACCTCAAATCACTGGTAACGCTTTGAATGTTGGATCGCCTTAAATCAAAGCGGTAGGTAGATTTATTAAAATTTTCGTTATCGTTGCCCTATTTAAAGTCTACTGTAACATTACGCAATAAATTATGTAATAATAAGTTACTAAAATCTGTAAGATACAAAATTAAATTAACGATTTCAGTGGAATCACACACAAAAGTACACAATACACGTAAACATTGCTAATTAAATAAAAGCTTGCAAAAACCAAATCATATTTACATGAGTTTCTCTTATATTTGTTTTATTCAGTAATTATAATGAAACCTTGAGAATCGTTAAACATTCATTAAAACTGCGAGTAATCGCAAACATTTTTGTTTTCAATATTTACTTAAACCAACACGATGGAAAAAGTAAATAACATAATTGCTGTTTAAAACTGGACCTTATAGCTTATAATTTAAGAGATATGTATTATATTTGGTCGAGACGAAAGCTCTTCTCGGGGTTAAAAGAGATGTCTGGTCACTCTGGTCAAGGATAATATGCCCTATATGTTTATCCTTCATGCTTCAGTAAAATATATGGACTAAGTAGGATTATACTCATTGCTTTTTAACATAATCTAATACGGCTGAGGTCAATGGCATTTCAAAAAAGGAAAATACGAATCAACAAAACTTAGGTAGGTTGAAATTGTTAATGAAAGATTAATAAATTGTTGTACGGTAAAATGCGTGAATAGAAAAGCAGGGGTAAATAAAGAATTGTTCTTTTTTACATTTTACAGATTAAAGATATTTATTATGAGGACTCTCAAGTATTAAAATAATTATACAAAAGTTGTTATTATGTAAAATTATATGCATGCGACACAAAAAAAGGTAAGAATCCTTTTCCAAAATTATGTCTCTTCACCCCTCAATAATTTTTATTCACCCTATTTTACGGTATCTTGGTACATTTCCGATTTGGCCGATTATTGTGTTTTGTTTGAAGATCAGCAGGTATGGATATTTTTAATAAAAAAAATATATTTGTTACTTGCCTAAAGAGCAAAAAAGCAGAGCAAATTAAAAATAACAATTTAAACGATAAATTTAACCTTATTTAATTTTTTCTATCATTTATTTTATTTCAGAAGTAGTCAACTCTTGATTATTTTCGACATATTTACGAGCTCAGCTTTGGTATGTTTACGTTACACCATCTCTGCTTATCCCAAAGGATCAGACGTGAGGGTATGTACGTATTGTGTAAAACTGCTTATAGTTGACGAAGTTCAAACTCGCGCTGCAACGACCGCTTGCAGCACAACACACCGCTGCGCTTTGGGCGACAGCTAAGCAACGATGGGATAATGTGGATTAATATAATAATGATTAGTAATCTTCTTGATTATGATATAACTGTATAAAAGAGGTTCAAGAATTTGTCGTTACTCATACTCATCAGGAAAACTTTGACCATCGAACAGAACCAAGAGAAGAAGCATTGAAATTGGAATTAAATGTTTATTTTCGAGAATCAATAGATTAAATAGTCAGGAAAATCACAGTAACGAATTTAGTTTAAGCCTTGTTCTAGATGTCAGATTATGTTAGATATTCTAATGTATTAGAAGGGGCTTTTTAGTTGGAGACCATAGGTTACCTATACATTTAATTAGTTCTAGAAACGCAAATAGGTAAATAAATGTGAATTTAATTAAATAGGTTAAACACAGTATATCTGCGTCCACTCTCTTTAGTTCCACAACTAAATAGAGCAGATAACTACAACAGAGCTTATCAACATAATTCTTTCGAATGTACCGCGAACGTGTCCGAACTGGTTCGTTCGTGTCAGAGCAAGACAGATACATTTCGTCGAACGACAGAAAGAGATGCCTAATCAACCCGAGTAAGACCACAACACAAACACTAGAAAGATAAACGAATATAGTATAGCTGGTTGCACGTTGCGTTTTCTGCGAAGATCTACGTTAATTTTATTTGAGCTTTGTTGTCTTAATATTAAAGTTGATTTTTCAATATGGTAAGGAAATATATGATCCTCAGCTGGATAAAGTCTCGATTTTAAGGCCGTGCCCTCGAAAACAGCGGAGTTAAGTTCCCTGAAGTTGGGAGCTTGATTTTAATTTTAGTTATTTTTACTGTGTTACTTCGAGAGTTAAGGAGACTTAGTAGGTGTGTTAGTTGAAGCATTATATGAAGCACAGAAATAAAATAGAAGAAACATATAATTTTATCATTAATTAGACTCCAGCGGAGCACGAGTAAGTTTTGTTACATAGTAAGGTCTATTTGCTCCCCGTGAACATTAGTAGACAACATTTTTACCATTCTCAGTTGTCACTTTTTAATTGATTTTGTTGCAAAGTTTTTGTACTTATCAAATCTAAGTCAACAGAACATTATCTTCAACTAACGGCCATGAGCCTTCAGAAAGGCCAGTAAATTTGAGTTCTCGTTAAAGTAGTAGCCACTTCTGCTGACCTTAAATGCTCGATTCGATTTCAACGTTTAAACTTTTCCTATGAAACTATTTTTAGAACCATTATTCTAACATTGTAAACAGTGATAAGGTTCTGCGTTTTAAGCATTTAAAATTTAAAGGTGTTTTTAAATAATGCGGGCTACCTGTATTGCTCTCATGAACCTTGAATATAAGTACCTACATGCACCTCGTCTTAGCCATATATCGTAAAGGAAACTGGCAATATAAGGGCTTAATTCATAACGTAATAATGTGAAATAAAGACTCCAAAGGAGTATTAAGCTTCGCCGATCAAAATACGTTGCTTTTTAGGGTTCTGTACCTCAAAAGGAAATAAGGAACCAGTATAGGCTCACTTAGTCGTCGATCTGTCTGTCAAAATGTTTTTTCTCAGGAACGCGTTGTGGTTTAATGTTGAAATTAATATCAAATATTGAAGGCTACGTTTCCTTAAAGCAATAAGAAATCAAGCTATGTCAACAAAATTAGGCGTTACTTATAACGTCACACACAAGTAAAGAAAAAACAAACATTTATAATTTGTACTTATATAACATAAACATAAAAAAGTATTTGTGATTACAAACTTATTCCATTATTAATTATTTATTTTAAACTTATATTTACAAAATTAACCATGACGATCAGCAACCTGGAACCATTCTCTGGAACCAACTCTGGAACCACTGACATTGGCCGATTTTTTTAAGGAATCCTGAATGTCAAGCAACCAAGGGACATTAGTTGTGCTCCTGTAGAGATTAGCTGTTCCTTGAAAAAAGCTTCATTACACAATCTGTATTAATTTCACTCTTCCTACATTATTTGAAGTCGACTTCAATAACGATAAGTTGGAAATTTTTTAAACTAATTAGCTTAATAGCTTTTTTCTGTTTAATTTTCATCAAGGGTCGGCGCAATGTGTATTTTCCTTTAATTCATCTCTTCTACTCGTCATCTTAACATTAACTCCTTATTTAATTTTATGAGGACACTAATTATATTTCCAGTTGGTGTACGAATATATTATATGATAATGATACCTTACGCACAAAATAAAAAACTTTTGGTCTTCCAAGTCTGTTCATCTACGAGCTAAAACATCACGTTTAGTCCGATCTGGTTTACAGATTGTGGCCTGCTTATTACAGGGTTGATCTTAGATCTAATGTGCTGGATCTCGGAACTGGGGATGCCGTCAAATAGTGTCACGTCTGAATGGGGCAATAGAACCTACCAAACGAAAGTTTAGTTTAAAATTCGAGATTAAGTTTGATACGTGGCTGGGTTACTAATGAGTTCATTATTGTGATGTTGTGCTCTATGTTTTGGTTAAATGTTGGATATAGATATATATTTTTTCTTTTAATTTTATAAAGTAACTCAATATAATAGGGAAACCTATATTTTTTGTTTTATAAGTATTCCGATTTAAGTAAAATAATTTGTGGCTAAAGGGATAAGAAATTTATTCGGTTTTCGAAACCTATCAGATAGACTCTTAAGTGGTAGCGAGATTAAACCTGGACACGAACAAGGAACCAGGAAATTTGCAAAATGTACCTTTGACAAAATCCTAGTTTTCAAATCATTAGTCTTTAACCCAAAACCTCAACAATCACGTTTTTAACCACGCGACACTCAAACAAAGTTCAATGTAAGTGCATGCGTTTTAGTCAGCAGACGACTGATTCATATCGTATGCTGACCTAGCAACGTTGCAAACACGCTTAATTGACAATATTGATGACTTCCGATACCAGTGACATCATAGTGTGAAAGGTTAGTTCGTTGTCATGGTAACGTAAAATAATAATAAAAAATAGGTGAATAAAGTTGTGGTAGTCTAGCGGTCAAATGATATCACACATGTCAAAAGTTCGAGGTTTGAACCCAGGCATACACAAAATAAGTAGGTAAGTATTATTAAGTAGGACTGATGGTCATTATTTTTAACTATTCTTTAGTTGCTTAGTTTAACCACAGAAGTAACTGTAATAGTAATAGTAACTGACATGGCATAACTTAAAATGATTGACTATCAATTAAGGACAATGCTAACCATAAAAATTACTTAATTATATCCAAATATTTCCCACCAGTTTTATGCATTCTTCGGAGAAAGAACTCTCACCAGATAATTTGAACATTTCTTCTTCTTCTTAGCGTGTCGGTCAATGGCAGACGAATTTCCCCAGATCAGTATTTAACATTTTGTATTTATTATTACAGGCAGGAAAGTCAGATGTTTTGAAACCAAAAAAATATATATTTAAATTCAAGTTAAAGTATTCAAGCTTAAATTACAGCTGTAGTTCATCGCATCAGTACTACGTTGGTGAAGGTGACCCATGTGATAAAAAATAAACTATAAATGTTGCATAACACTCCCTTGTACCTATGCAGTTTTACTGCGTACCAAGCAAGCACATAGGTGTCACAAAGGATGAGTCAACTGGAAAGTAATCCACAAACAAATTGATTCATAATGATCATATTTCGATAAGTAAGCAAGCCAGGCCTAGTAATCACTCATCACTGGGTCTCGGTGGCTTGACGTCAGTGACCCTGACACTCTGACTCATGCTAGGTCATATGATCAAGTCTAATGTATGGTGTAGAGTGAAATTACTTCAATTTATAATTGTTGTAAAAATTGCTAATTATTATAACGAATGATTTACATAGGTTTAGGGTTTGGCGTAAGACAATTAATTCCTAATTTAAGGATATAGCGAGCAAGCGAGAAATCGCAGAGCTCAATTAGCAGACTTAATAACCTAGAACCTAGATAGCAGCGAGGTTGACGGTTCTAAATGTGACAGATTCGCTTCTTCATTAGCTCAATCTTCAGTTGATCATTCTTATGATCGACTTCTTACGAACGAACACAAAATAATTAGGCATGAAAAACTAGGTAAATCATCACCATCTTAGCACTACTTAACCCACCAGGATTCTTTAATTATTAGCCTGTCTCTCCGCCGCATTTATAATTAATTTATGAGACTTATTAAATACAATAAAGATAATACAACTTAACCTGTTACTACGATATTTAAAAACATAATTCTTTAAAATACATTTCAAGTTAGCATTCTGAACAGCAATTAACAAAACCATAAATTCTCCACTTGAAAGCTCAAATTAAAAGTTCGTAAATTTCATAAATATATCCTTATAATAATTTCTCATTTGCCAAGGATAGACCGAGGCAAGAATGTTCGTTATCATAAAAATACAATTAATTTAAATTAAATTATGCCCCAATTCGGGATTTTTTTAAATAGGAAAAATATGGAGGAGGCTTATGCCCTGCAATTAGGTCAGACCAGCTGGTATTGGATCGACTAAACTATCAGTTACTTAACTTAGTTTAATGTGCCATACTTACTTTTTTGTGCATTACCGCATATCTGTGCTATCACTTCGACAGCATCTCTATTTCAACGTAGTACCTAAGAATTAAATAAGAGTCTCTTAGTAACCACTTTCATTCGTTGTCTTACTTGACTTCTTAAACTAATATTATAGATATTTACAGATTGCGTGGAAAGTTGAAATCATGATCCAATAATGATGGGTCATATGATAGGATAGCTGTTGCATCATCTCTGGTAGGTACGTACTTTTTAGGAATTTAAATCGCCTTATTTTCCTTATTATGTTTGTTTACATACCGTTGTTTTAGGTTTAACGGTAGGTACTTATTTTTTATAAAAAAATATACTAAGCTTTGCATGAAGTTTTTTGATTGCCCTTTAATTATATTATAGATCAATTACTAAACTATCACCAACTAGATAAACTTACTAACAATAAGACCTTTGACTCCGAAGTCGATATAAAAAAAAAAGAAAACTAAAAACTTTTTAGTTAAGCCAGCTTTAAAGTAACTTAATTAACTTCTCGTCAGTACAATACAAACACGTCAATACAAACACTCGAAATAAACCTATAATTTTTAAATATTCTTAATTTTCAATAACAAAAAAAAGTTTTTACATTTAACGTGTTTTTAATGCCTTTAATAATGGTGACCACACGAGAAGGATGCGGGCAAACGGTGACCACACGGCAGATGGTAGCCAGAACAAAACTGAAGGACAAGTAAAGGTTACTTGCAAAAGGTTAAATTAGGCCAATGTATGAATAATAGGTCTTAGACGGATGTAACTTGGAACTTTGGAAGTAATGTGGGACGGAGATTTTTGGTTTTCTGTTTTTTTTTGTCCTGTGGTCAAATGTAATGTTATAATTATTGTAGCTGATAATACCCAATTATATTTAAGTATTAATGGCTTATAGATAACTAAAAAATATTAGTTAATTTTAAATCGTTTTTAATTTGGAACGGAACTATACAGGTTATTGGATTAATTTAAGCGTGGTGTAAAATACATAGAAGTAAATACTTACCCTACCTTCAAAGTGGAATCCAACGTTAACGGAAAATAATCATAGATTTTCCTATAAAGGAAATTAGTAATTACTATATCTACTTACTAGTTTATTTACCAAATAAAGGTTCCTATAACCGCTAAATTGGTAGCTTGCGATACCGAACCCCTTGTCTTTTGAAAATGCTAATGGCATCTGCGATGGAGCTTTATTCCCTAATCTAAAAAGTTCATGAGTCTGCTCTGCTAATTTATAACCCTAAAGGCGCAGAGATAACATTATAGGCTTTCTGATGCCAACCTGTAACTCTTCTTCTCATATAAAAAAGATACCACCCGTTGGTGTATGTTATGTACTAATCCATGTTTATTTATATCCATGTTTATTGACGGGCCTGTTGGTCTAGTGGTTAGTGACCCTGACTGCTAAACCGGAGGTCGTGGGTTCGATTCCCACCCAGGACGAATCTTTGTGTGATGAGCACGATCATTTGTTCTGTGTCTGGGTGTAATTTATCTATAATATGTATGTATTTAGAAATATATAAGTATGTTTATCAGTTGTCTGGTTGCCATAGCACAGGCTCTGCCTAGTTTGGGATCAGATGACCGTGTGTGAAATGTCCTAAGATATTATTATTATTATATTTATATTAATGCTTGCTTACCAAGGTAAGAGCTAGTGATTAACGAATCTAGGTTAACATAAAACAAAAAGGTATTAAATAATAGACGTTATCCATTAAAACAAACTTGAGTAAATAAAATCTTTTTCAAACTTGTTCTTTATAATCTGCTAAAATAGACAGCACTTAAATTTTAATTTATACCTAGGTACCTACTCTTTAGCTTCCTAGTATAATGACTGAAAAAAGAACATACCTACAATGTAGCGTACAGTAGACAGCATGTCGATGGTAACAACGAAACACGAAATAAATCTTACTGCTTTGACATAAGGCGCTTTCAAGGTTAAATTACTACAACTGATCACTGCGATCGACTGTACATAATTATACAAGTATGGTTCAGTCACCGGTCGCGTCCTTATTCTGATAACAATGCCCTTATCATACACGGAAAGAATAACATAAATATTTTCTGCATTGTTCAGTAGTGTATTAGTAGAAAAATGTTAATGGGATCAAATTTGATCCTAGATAAATATTTCGACATAAATTACAATACTTAGATAGATACCTATGTAACTATTTCAATGTCATGTGTATACATATACATACATACATACATATAGGTCTACCTAGGTATATAGTTAATTTAAGGCAGTTAGTACTTAATAGGTATTAGGTATCTTGTCATAGGTACGTATTTATCAGGGACCAAGAATACAGCTGAACATTGATAATTTTCGTAAGTGTGTTAATATTGCTATTTCGCGAAGTTTTTGATGCACGCATCATCAAATGGACGAAAACAGGATGTGGACGGCAAACTGGCGAACCTACCCTACCTAAGTAGAGAATATTATTAATTTTCGTAGTCTATTATTTAGCTAGGTGTAACTGATAATAGTAACATAATATAGGTAGCTAAGTGTAATTATATTAATATAAATTAAGTAATTAATTGGTTCTAGAAACCGTCTTTATACCTAGGTATCCGTAAACTCCAGGGATCAATTCCAGGATTAGATACCTACGTTTAGTCAAATTAAATACCTACCTACCTACCTAGGAACTAAAATAGTGCAATAAGACACCTGTTCGTTTACGGTCCTCTCAATATTTGACAAGTAGGTATGAAGATACTGAAATAGGTACCTATTTAGTCAAATAGTAATACTTATAAATTTATAATACATAAATTGTTTAATACCTACTTAGTATATTATACCTATACCTACATACCTATCTATATCTCATAAACAGTAAAACCTGCTACCATTTATAGAAACGTAAAAAAGTGTTATCTACTTATGTACACTAGGTACCTACTTATCGAAGTAACGAAATCTAATGTTTAAATCGTTTGTAATTGTCAACATAATTAGTAATTTGTGTAGCCATAAAATGTAAACATTGCCCCATTAGTCGTAGTTTCCGTATAAAAGTTGAATAAACATAAAGTTTCCTCAAAAAAACAGTTGGCAACACAAGTTGATACTTAGGTAAAACTGTGTGTTCATACAT
This sequence comes from Diachrysia chrysitis, assembly GCA_932294365.1. Lineage (NCBI taxonomy): Eukaryota > Metazoa > Arthropoda > Insecta > Lepidoptera > Noctuidae > Diachrysia > Diachrysia chrysitis. The sequence goes on from OW028657.1 coordinate 681,004, forward strand.
CTAAAATTTACATTTAAAACGGCCACCGTGGGCTGTGGGTTACGGTTAGCCGGGCACGGGTCGGACGGGCGCGCGGCGACCGGCCGGACCAGTGCCGAGCGCGGAGGAAGCGCGCGCTGCCGCCGGCCGCCGGCGCGCGAGTGCGCTGCGGGGGGAGGGCGGGGCGCTTGCGCGGCGCGGGGCAGGGGCGAACAGCTGAGCGCGCGGGTATATTGACAGCACGTTGCCGCTCAGTCAGTAGGTTCTCTGTCATCGCGGAGTGCGAACGTAGCCGCATAAAGCCCACGCAACTCGTCGCTTGCGATTGATTATGACACGATCGCCCCGCAGAGCTAACTGAACTGCGGTCGGGACACCGCTAAAATTATGACTTTTGGACTGTTCGCCGGCGACGAAGATAGTAGCAGATATCTCGTTCTAGAAGAGAAAGCTTTTAGGATAGTGTCCAGGTACTGGGAGGTCTCAGGAGTCTTGTCCGCCGAGAGGCTGCGGCTTGGGAATAAACAGAGGCTTCTTGTTGCTCCTTTTGGACTGTTATAAATATTTTAAAAGAAACTTATGGATTTTTTTCGGACTCTAACAAATTAGCCTTTAGTGTTTTTAAGTGCAATAGGTGAACTGTGTTTTTTTGTGTTAAGTTTTATTTGGGGTTTATTTTTTTTGAATAAACAAAAATGGTGCCCCAACAAGTGTCGGATGTGAGGTCCCTATCCCCGACGTCGAGTGGAATGCCTGTGTTTGGGTCCCAGCTCGTCGACAAAAACTCTTCCACCCCCTACACGGATGCAACTCAGGTAAGTCCTTATTCATACACTTAGGATTCTTATAAGTGATATTACAAGTGAAAAAAGTGAAAACAAGAAGTTTAAAACTTTTCAAAAATTTAAAACTCACAAAACAAGTTCGCGGGTAGCCAATTTTTAAACAAAAAAAATAATTTCGGGTAAATTTGAATGAAAATCTTGGTTGCAAACCCTAAAATGCTCCATTAATATCAAAGTTTCGCAAAGTCATAAATAAACCTATAACTCCACAAAAGTACAGTTGATCGGACTTTTAAACTAAAAAAAACTTATATGTATATTATATACCTAGGCAGCATTTAATTTTAATGCGTAAGGTATGTCCTTACGCATTAAAAATAGATCTGATATGTAAATGCTGAAAAAATTTACAATATAATCTAATCTAAAATGAATTTATAAAAAAACAAAAATATTTACCTACGCACTTGAAAAAAACAAGTGTGACATACGCACAAAATACCTAAATGTAACGCCTCCAGAAAAATATACAAATTGTAACGCGCAATATACTTTTATCGCTACCATAAAATAGTCAACATATTAAAAGGATATTTTTGTAAACATTGACGATTTGTTTGATAAATATAACCTAACTCAGGAAAATACAAAAATGTAGGCACGTAAGTAAATAAAAATAGGCATGGAAAATAATAATAAAATTATTCTAAATAAAAAAATTAACATTTATATTTGTGCGCCATCTATTTAGGTACAAACATTTTATTTATCTCGCGCTAAAAAAATATAAAAAGATTTCTTTTATTCAAAATCTCATTTTTCTATTTAACATTAAACCACATATGAGCACACATTTTGTAAAATTAATTAAACTGCTAGGTCGGTGTGAAAATGCTAGTCCTTCAAACGGTCCATTTAACTTAAACAATTTGTAATTTCGGCGTGTTGGTTGAAAAGGGTTAGTCCCCTATTATCTTGGAGATAATCGTAATAAACATTCATTGGCCGACGCAGCCATTACCAAGACACTGAAATTCAATTCGTTCACTAAACTGGTTACTAACGAGGAGTAATGATGCACAGACATGCGAGCCACCAGCCCACTGCAATAAAAATCCCACGTGGATTTTAAACTAACTTTGAAATCGGGAAATCTGTCGCTGAAATCGACAAATAAATTTCAAGTGTCTAAAATCTTGGATCGCGTAAATCGACTGCATTTTAGGGTTGAGTTTCTTGAATTTCGTTTACTAGTCGTAATGCCGTAGGGTAACTAGAATAGATTTTTTTTATTTCAAGTAATAAAATTAAAGAATTGCTAAAACACATAAAAATATAATTATTGCGTTACCTACATTTTATTTTCTTCATTAGATTAATAAAGTAATTTTTAAAATAAAATCTACACGAAGAAACTTTACTAGGTTAATTGTAAACCTTGAAATTAAATAAGCAATTTTGATATCCATACACTAATTTGTATTTACCGTTCAAACATTGCAAATAATTTAACATGACGCAAAACTAAATTCGATTGAAGTAGCGAAACGAAAATCGTACAGAAAACAAGTTGAAACTTGAAATCGTCTCACTCTACAAAATACTTATTCATTAAGCAATTATTAAAAAAAACTTGTGAAATAACGCGTCAAGTCACGTAGTAGAGATTTCCTCAAAACCGTGATTAACGATAGAAAACGCTGAAATAAATTAGGAGACCGTAAATTTAATAAAACACTCTTCATAAAACTTGGAAGCCGGTAATGATTTAAATAAACTATTGTAGGTACGTTGATGACGTGATAAATCCATTGCAGGATGACGCGGACGCTACGAAACACAGTCGGGAGCAACGACACTAAAACACATTTATGATTTTTTCGCATTATCGCATTATAAACACCGACTCACGCGATATCGAATAAAATGAAGCTATAGCAGTCAAAACAATCAATAAAATAAAAAGACATATGATATTAAGGCCATGTTGTATCCATGAAATGCGTCGAGCGGAGAGTGCATTAACATTTCAATGTCAACACGTAACAATGTATTTTTAGTCATCCGCCGGCCGTGCCGAGCTAGTCTTTCTCGAGAGTTCATACACTCCACCGGCTCCACGCACTCCGCCGCCACTGCCGCGGCTTGATAACCTCAGCTCTCGTTACCAATCAGATACAAGGAAACAAAACCTTCCAACGTACCTATATCGCTCGTAATATAAGGAAACGATTAACACTATCATTGCAATACTTAATTGTACATACAATTGACCGCAATTACCCGTATTTCTGTCATCACGAGGTATTGAATATTGTAATGGGACGATTGTTTAGATTCCTTTAGCCGACTGATTGAATACGTTTGGTCTATGACTAATTGTTAATCTAGCAAAAAAGGGGTAGCCCATGAAGAATCAAGTTGTCTTAAACACCGCAACCGAATCGCTGGTAAAAACCGTCTTCGTATAGATTTTTTTATGCGATAATTATGAAATCGATATGCTTTTATTGGCCAAAAAAATGGACGTTAAATTTTAGCTTTTGGTTGTGTTGCAAAAAAATGCAAAATTAACTAAAGGGCGGAGCTTTGGATCATTATGTAGCGAGCGACCGAGCGACCGAGCGGACTGGCGGTGTTGTTTTTTTGTAAGATTTTTTGTCCGACATGAGTCTAAGAGCTGCCGTAGTTGTTCTGTTTTACAAGGTTATCTATCGCACTTTATTTTGCCGTTGCTATTCAACGTTTTCTTATTGTTGGGAGAAAAAATGTTTCACCCGACTTCGGTGTTTACGGAAAATTCGATTTTCACACTCTAATGTGCCTTTATAAATCAGATTTTTTGCTTAAATTTCTAATACTATACAATATCTTGAGATTAATAAAAACTTCAACATTTTGTCGTGTTATTAGAATCATACATTTATTCGCATAGGCTGAACTCATGCATTATTAAAACCTGAGTCCTTAAAACCGGGAAGTTCTATTCCAAGGCACGTATCATGACTATCGTCAATATAATTAACCAAGTCCGACTCTCTATCCCATTACGCCCTCATTACTAAAAGCATAAAACTCACACAACTTTACTCTACGAAGCACTAAAAAGCGATTAACGTAGCCATTTGCATTAACGCGAAATCTTTGAAACAATTTACATTGAGTTCGTAGAAAAAGTGTCGTACAAGTAGCGGGCAAACTTCGTGTCTCCTCACAATAATGTCGGTGTTACAACTCTAGCTCACGATATTCAGGCATTTCAAGAATTCTCCTCGTTCGGTATTCCGAGCTCAACCCTGGAATAAGGGCTGATAACGTGATTTGTTGCGGGAAAAAATTCAATTGAATTTGTTGTTTTGATAAATGAGAAACTAGGTATGTGGAATTGTTCCGGTAATTGTCTTTCTTAGTATGGAGTGTCACGCTATTTCTCTGACTGGCCGAGTAATGTTCCTTTCCGGGTGGGCAACTTCAAATAATGTTATAGAAATGTTAAAAGCCATTAACATCTAAATGGCCGTCTATGTATCCAAGTCTAAAATCACTGTTTTGTTTATTGCGGATGTAATATTATTGTTTATTAGAATGAGTATAACAATAATAGTTTTATATGCTGCAACAAATCAACAGAGTTGCCACCCAAAATTTTAATTACCATAGTTTACACCGCGTACACAAACAGCGTTGGCAGCTAAAGCAAATCAACATTTGATTGTGCTCAAGCCATTTACAATTTGCTCTCGCGGGTGTATTTAATAGCACTATTATAGTTGAGCGTTGCTTAAGAAAATTGCCGTGCCTACCTGACTTTTTGAAATAATACTTTGTATAGATGTCCTTTTTATAAAAATTAAGAGAATGATTTTGCGTGACCAAAGATTAACAAGAAATAAAGATTCTTATTCTTTATAATAGTAATAGTTTTATTGTTAAAGAGTTTTGTTACCATCTTCTTAAACAAACGGTTAGCAGAAGTTAATTAAGAAAACAGAGTTTATAAGAAAATTATTGTTTTTTCTTAGCGTTGTTGAAATAAAATTGTTAGCTTGAATTCTGTAAGAAAAATATAATTATTTCAATTTACTAAACCGAGTAGAAAGCTTTGCTAGAATTGTAATAAAATTTTAATTAACTTTTTTACTTGTTTGGCAGAATTAAAGGACTAATTCGAAAATGAATTTTGTTTGGAGACATTTTTAGTTTCTATATAAAATTTACAGTTAATGGATTTTAATTTTGTATATTCTCTTTTTCCAGTTTATTTAGAGAGCTCCGTCTATGTAAGCCGATTGTTGGCTATTAAAATTCTCTTTCATGTCAAATGATAGTGTAACTCAAGGGTCTTAGTAAAATTAATTTCAGTTATTAAGAGCTGTCTTTTTAACTAGGGCAAGTTATAATTTAATTTTACTAATTGTTTATAATATTGTTTTAATACACTGATAGTATTTCTGTTGGGAAATTTAACAACAAGCGAAATTAGGAGCTTACTTTTTACTGAAGCCGAACTATGAATATTTATTACCACTCTGTGTATCCTTCAGGGAATAACAGCATAATTAAATAGTAGGTACTTGCTTCCACACTTTAAATTTTTAGCAGTCTATAATAATATATTAATTTAACAAATGTTTGAAATAGCAAACTTTCTCGAAATCAATTCGTTTTGGTAGCAAGTAACATCATAAATGTAAATACCGTCAGAAATTCGCGATACACGTTATACATTAAAAGCTGCAGCTAAAACTAGATTCCTGGCGAAACTCCCACATGGAAACAGAAAGTCTGAACACCAAATAGCTATAAATTCGTTTGGGCTCGCGATGACGGCTCCTGAAGTCGGAAAAGAAACAAAACTACACATATATCTTCAGTTCGCATTTTCCACTGCTATTGTTTTCTTTCAAACCTTTTTTGAAGCTGAAATTTTTCGACACGTGAAGGTTTTAGCAAACTCGACTTATGTTTTTTTTACAGTCTGCATAATACAAACGAGTAAAATATCCTCCTCTAGCAACAAGGTTTTATTAAGTTGCAGGTTTTATTAAGATCTTGGAATTGCAAGATGCTAATCACGTAATCCTGTTAGCAATTTGCAACCAGCAAAAAATGTCGCTGTTTTGACTCTAGATAAATGAAGTCATTTAATATTCTAATGCATCATTAAAAATAAGAACTTGTATTTTATCATAAAGCGATCTTTACTGCTTTTGTTGCTATCCAGCTGACAATAACAAAACAGCTAAATAAATAATGATTATCTTTGAATTGAGTCATTTTATACATAATTAGGATCTTATCAATGCAATTCATTTAATCATTGATCAAGGTACAGACAGAACTATCAACTCTGCGGAAACAGCTGTTTTGGGGTATATTTGGCACTTCTGATAAACTCTTGATTATTATTTAAAAAAAAACGTTTTTACTTTTTAAAAAAATAACCTTATTGAACAAATCTAATCACTCAGCAAACCTTCGCACTCCAAGATTACAACGTAACTCATAACCAACAACATAACATTTACAACCCTGGTTAAACCCCTTTAAACCGAAAACACCGTACCCGGAACTTAAGCCTTAAATATTCAACAGCCTTCAAAAGGTTAAAACAGCGTCATTAAGCCGACGGAACTCTAAAAACGATAAACTTTACGACGAGCCAAAGGACGACACTCGATCCCAGACACTTTCGAAAAAAAGAAACTTGTCTGCGAACTTTATTTCCCCTTTATGATTTTTGTATCAAACATGTGTATTCTCGGAGTTGTGGAGGTTACTCAAAGGTTGAATACTCTTTGCTTTTGACAGTTTTCAACTTGTACTCTTATTTTATACTAAAAAAGTCATTTCATATTTCGAATTTGCGTCAAAAGCTTAATTAAATAAGTCTCAAATTTAGTTATAGGCAATATTATAAATGTTGCCGTCTCTCGTAGATGCTGAGCGCGCTTGAGTGCTTCAATCCCACTTGGTCTAACTTAACTACGGGATTAGAATCAGATTTTTCTCGAGTCGCGTTCTCGAGTTACGCCTAATGAGATTTAAATCGATAGTAATATAGTTGAGTAGAAAAGAATCAGACAGTCTAATCTCATTTGCTCCATTCCTAATCATCATTGGAGTTCGTAATCCTCGAATTATCCGCTAAAGGCACCTCAATATCATAATAACAGAACTATCTATCCAGCACGTCGTAAGTGGTCGTTGGCTGCAAACTTTTGTTCTCTTCTATTCACTTGCGAGTTCTAATCGCGTTACTCTATTAACCCGTGGACAGGCCCTTTACACAATTAGTTTGTTAAGGACTTGGAAAAATTCCGTCCACTTTTAATGTAGTTTTTTTGAAAGTTTGCGACTTTCAGCACGTTGGCGCATTTTGGGGTGGTACGTTTTTTGTAAAGTTAGTCGATTATCCTGTTTACAGATTAAAACAAGTCTAGCCGTTGTATAAGAGATTTTGAAAGAGGCGGTTAAAATATTTATGCACGCGAAAATAACAATTTTAAGTTTTAAAGCGTAATATAATTAACATAAACGTACACGTGCACTACATTAGCTAAACCGTTTAGTTACATCCGCAGTAGAGACTCTAAAAATACAACATTTCGATTAAATTAAAACCTAAAGCGTTATTTCTATTTAAATGTGTCCAATTACAGCTAGAAGCACTCGTGAGCGAGCGAAATGAGCTTCAAGATCCATGCATACATTAAGTTGGATTTAAGTCTAGTCTAAGTGAGGAAGACCTCTGAACTTATAGGTGCGATTGTCCAACCGTTGACCCTGGCGTCTAGACAGACTTACGGGTCTGGTCTAGTATTACTTACGGTTTCCTGCCGCAAAACTACGAATAAATATTGGATGGTACCGAATTGAACTCGCTACAACGATGTATCAATGAGTGATTACCTATAGTTCGCTGAATTGAATTGAATTAGCCTTGCTTCTGATGCATTCTTGTAAGGATTTTATTTTTTAAATTTGATAAATATTGGAAGTACGCATGTTAATTCTAAATTTTTTCCCTATATTCGAAATGTTGGAATTCACGAAACAACTTTTATTTGCCCTGTGAGTAAACCATTTTATTGCATGGCTTTTGAGATACATATAATTCTACTCGTCTCATCTTTAACCTTCAACGCTGAGGTCAGATCTATTTTATACGATGAGTGAATCATTTCACCAAAACATAACGTAAAGACAAACATTTTTCCGGAACATCGCAAAACGTCGATCAACAGTAATCAAGTTATAACTTGTCTTAACAACCGACTAAGTTTCGAAGAAGATATTATTAGGTGTATATCTCTTGCTGATTAGTTCGGCAAAGTGCAAGATGTTAAATATTGTTGGTACGCTTCTTTAGGAAAGTTTACCGTATTTATTTGTTTCGAGAACGAATATTACTTGATTTTAGGATATAGGATACTTAGTGAGTTTTCATCATGACTGTCGAATGCTGCCTCTTTTGAATTCACCTTACTAATCTGTTTTCACGATATAAATTTACTTTATCATAACTTCCATATTCACCTACAGAGGGAACCGCATCCAATCTGAACGGAGGTCTCATTAATTCTGTTAAGATTCTAACTAGGCACGTACACACTCCTACAAATCTAGAACATAATCCCAACAGTATAGTATCAAACATTATCAGTACCATTAACGCAACAGCTCTTTTGTTATCTACGAACACATAATTAGGACAAGTAATTTAATCACCATTAGTTGTAATTAACACGAGCATGTCTGATGTTTTAGTTTTGAATATAATAGGTACTGCTGTTAGTAGGGTAAGCCGTAGTGTTTTGTAGGCTATGATTCGCTTTTAAATTATGAATTCTTTTGAAATCTTAGCACACCAAATTTGATTGCTATCTATCCAACAAATTTTAAAGCACACAGTCTATATAACGACACTGGTTTATTACGAACCGAAGCAACCATATACTTATTCCTCCTCGAAGTATCTTGCTACATTAGCATTTTCCTCTAATAAATTGTGGCCTCCATGAAAGTCTAGTCACCCGCTATTTTAGTTAGACCCGGAGGAATTTTGATAATTCACACGGCCAAATACGAAGCGATTAATTTAGCCGACATTCTCTGAACTAACCAGCCGTTCCTCATAGTCACGCTACAGAAAGCATAAATCATGCGAATGCCTCGGCAGCCGATGCTGTTTTTTCAAGCTATTTTAAAGCTATTTAAATTTCCAGCCAAACGTTGAGCTTGCAAAGAGCGATTTGTTCCTCGACAGCAGTTGAAATGTTTGAACGAACTTTTTTGCGTTTCTGTTTAGCTTTTTGAGCCCGAAATGTGATTGTTTAAGGCTTTATGGCTGACGTTAACTGCTGATACAGTGTCGTTTTTAAATTTTCTGTCTACATCGTTGGAAACTAGATTGACTTTACAAGTTGAACGCGAAGCAACGTTTAGAAGATTTACGTTTGAAGTCGAATCCAGGTAAATGATGAATAAGACGATTATATCTTAATTCGATTTGATCACCTCTTTAAAATAAGTATTAGCTGTTAAAAGTATTTGAACTATTAAAGATGTCACAACCTTGTCATACTTAGAATCTAGTAGGTATTGCATCTATAACTTCAACTAATCTTGCATTAGCTTCCCATAAAGACAAAATTTGATCAAAACTGACTAAGACTTAACAAGCGTGATGATATGTCCAAACTGAACGTGTTGTAATTAACCTGATTGTTTTACCAATAGAATACCTAACGTGACCGTGAACTTTGATCTTTTTTTGCTAACAATTGATCTAATCGATTAGAAGTATGCTATAAATAATATTGAATTGGATTTTTAATGCAGCGATAAATAAATTTGAATACATTAATAGTTGAATATGGCTTAAGAGATTGAAATCTCGCTATTATTATTTAAAACTAATTTGGGCATCACAGATAAAAATACCGGTTTACGCAGCTAAAACATTAAGGTAATAAATAAGAAAATTTGTTGATACTCATGTTCTTAATGACTACGACACAGTTTGAGTTGAGACCTTGGTCATGCCTTGTTTAGGCCATTCTCCTCATCGCGATCCCTTCGAGTGGCCTTATGATATGATGTTGTCATGCAAAACTTGTAACACTCATTGCAGCTAGGCAGACACCTCTCCCTAATGAATTTGTAACCAGTAGTGAAGATACCAGTACCATAATCAAGTGCCATGATATTAAAATATGATGTCATTTTCACAAGTTCTTGCTCTAATATCGGATCGTTAAACTAATAACGTATGAGATGAACACATAATTTCACTTTTTGTATACTTTTTGTTACTACGGGCTAATCAGCCGAGTATTAAATGAACATTAGGGGTTATACACACGACTTGCGAAACGCTTAGCGCTAGTAATGGCGGTAGGTAAGGATACCGCCGAGTGTCGCTATTAGCAGTACAGTTGTGTGATTTAACATGTATATTGCATATTGCTTTGATGCCTTTCTTCATGGGCTTTTTGTTATAGAAACAGTCACGGATACACTTACAAACTATCGAACGTTGATCATGATTTAATGATTTAATGATTTCAATATTTTTTTTTGATTTTATCTTTATCTGTATAGGTCGTTTCTGAAACCGATCGTCCTATTTTAACAGGACCTCAAAGTGATGTCATAAAATGCAGATAAACGTGAATCGAATCAGTATTGCTAGAACACATCCGCCGGTGACGCGTCCGGATGAGTTATGAGTACACGCACGTTATCTTAAGTGGTACGTTTCACTAAATCTTGGGCTTACCACGCGGATGTGAGATTTAAGTTGGGAAACTGGTTCCAAATCATAAATATACTTTATCTGTAATGAATAGATATACAGTACAAAATTTTAAAAAACATTAAGGTTAAAACTAAAGAAAATGTAAAATCCTTAAAAATGCAATATTTATATCAGTAACGTTACAGTTACTAAAAACTTTTTCCGTCTGATTTAAATGTCAACATATTACTCAGTAAACTAAATCTCAAGTATTCCATTTATGTATTGAGTCAGCTATAAGTTACAAAGTTAGAAAACAGTGAGCCAAAACACTCGTAAACTAAACGTCTTTACTAGACTCAAAGCCGGCCTACCAGTTGTCACCCTACTCAGTTCCACCATCGAAACTACACGATCTACTGAACTAAATCAAGAACAACAAAAAAAAACTTGCACAAAAAACTGCAATCAATTCTCAAGGAAAAAGCGATCTTGTGTATTAGGTATAAAGTTGAATATGCATTGGAGTAGAAGCCGGCACAAGGAAGCTGAAGCAAAACTTGTATACAAATCTGTGGCCTTGAACTTAAAAATATTCGAGGCGAGCTGTTCAAATGTGACCGGTGTGCCTCGAGGCACTCCCTATATGGCTAGGGTGCGGTTCGACGTACAACTTAATAATGTTTCGTAAAGCATTACTGAGGATTTTTAATTCACTTCGTAAAGTGATTGAAATTGAAAAAAGTTGGTGTTAACAAATGAAAGAACAGGAAAAATGTTTGCGATTTTTAGTTTAGTACTGTGAGCTGTGAATCTAATTCAAATTGAAGCATTGTATACGAAGATTCTAAATAAAGACCAACAAAAAACTTAAGTACAGCCATTAAAACTAAACCAAGCAAACTTAGCTCTAAAAAAATGTTTGCTTTTAAAATAACACCAAATCTGTAATTACCAAAACTAGTTTTTGAATTTAAAATCCGATAAATAATTAAAGCATTTTAACTGGATTCCCAATAACGACGCCTTGGCACTTAATTACACATTCAAGTACCAACACTGTTCTCTAATTGATGCCTCAGACATATATTTTACGATCTCTGTAACGAGCGGAGCAATTAAATATTTAACGTTAAATCCATTGTTAAAAACATCTAATCCGCGTGAATTAATTGAAATACCTAGAGAGAACATTACTGTCAAAGGGTAGGGTGTGATGAAAAATGGCTGCGAAAATAAATTCAGATTGCTACGGTCCGTCGAAAATTGCTTGATTATTAAATTAGTTTTGATTGCAGGTGAATGGTTAATAGGATCTAATGAGAGGGCTGTAAGCGAGGTACACCACGCTTTAAGTTACCCCTTTAATGGGTGGGTGGCCTTTCTTTTCTTTCTTTTATTATAAAATATATGAAACACTGTTTGAAGTTAAAGCTCGCGGACGATTACCAATAAATGTTTAAGCAAAATTTTAAATTATTCCATGTATTTCTAAGCTATTATTATTATCGCAGTTGCTTCAAATTAACTAAATGTTTATGTGAATAGATTAGTCGGAAGTCAGACACCTTTCATCGTACAGAACCCAAAAAGTCGCGACAAACCGAATCTACATTCAGACAATCTCCGAGATATGTAGATGAGATTCAATGCTGACGATTTATGAAGAAAGCTGAACGAAATATGGCAGGGAGTCGACCGTTTTCATTGAAACTTTTTTACAACCTCCATTTTAGATGGCAGATAAAATTGCAAATAGACGGACGGAAAAGGGAATTTTATGTGAAGGTGACTTCACGCTTTTTATTTTTTAAGTAAGTCGGACCAGTAAAGACTGTTAGTGAAAACAAATTAAGCTTGAACGGTCTGGCACTGCAACGTGGGTTTCTCGTCGCGACTCAAAAGGTTTCGCTGATTCTGATAATGCTTTGCTACTTGGTAAACGATAAGCATCTATATCCTTTTCAGTCTAAAAGAACCTCTAGCTCTAAAGACTTCGATCTTTCTGAGATATTTATCGCTGAAGTAATCACGCTATGTAGCGGTTCCGCGAGAATTATTTGTTTTCCTTAGAAAATACAATAACATTCAGACTTGTGTATTTAGACGAAAATTTAGCCATAATTTAATATTTACGAAGTTTTCTAAAATATTATTTATAGTGTGACCTAATATATACGTTGAATAATACCACTATAATAAATTTCTGTCCAATGTCGAAACCTAAGAATAAAAGGAAGCTCTAACTAAAAACAAACCTTTATCTTTAAATCAAAGGTATCACAAACCGGTTTAAAACGAAAAAAGCCAAACCAAGCTACGAAGTGACTTGTTACAGCCATGTTCGCTAATACACGACCAATATTTGTTCTGGTGCCAACTCTCAGAGGATTGGACGGGGCTCGGGACGCTCTAGTGAGCAAACAATGTTCTTTGGATGCATTCTGTTTCAACGTTCGACTCGTCTCGAGGGGATGGCGACTAATAGTGTTAGTTCGTAGTGCGTTTATGGAATATGCAATTTGGATGGAGAAGTTTTCTTAAATTTGGTGGTTCACTCAAGCAGCTTTCTAATTGTGTTGGACTCTTGCTGTTGTGACTTAAAAATAGAATATAAATTTTCAGTTTAAGTATATAATATAACGGCAATATGTAATTAACTAAAAGTATTTCCTCGTTTAGGAAAATATTGCTACCTTTTAAATATACGATAAATAATTCTGTTTATTCCCGTTTCGTCCATTAACATTACACATTTTCATAATAATTTAACAGCCGTTTTATAAAAGCATAATCTAGTAAATTTAAGTAATAATTTCGCTAAGGCTATAAAAGCTCTATTATTAATACCAAACGGACTAAAAACACACGCGGGATTCAGGCACTTGAGAGCACTTGGCAATGTAACTGTTGCTACATAGTTTTTATTAAGCACATGTGTGCGATAAATTCAAACATTTACTTCGGTCGAAAACTCCACTTTGTTTGGTGTAAATAAAAAGTTCCATATTAAACTACAATGTATTGGTAGTTTGGACTAACATCTGCGGTTCGCAGGGCTGTTTGTTGATTTTGATAAATGATTTGAATATGGCTTTGTGTTTATAAAACTCAAGGATTGCTTTATTGGGTGTGAGTGGCATATTGTTATAGTAATAATATTTGTTAGGATTGAGTGTGCCGTCGACTTGATTAATGTATTTGTGTGGATTATTGTATTAAAAATTTAAAATGATGTTCCTGGTAATCAATAATACACCTATGTATGTATGCATAGTCACTTAAAAACTGTTATGTAAAGTAACAAACCCGTGACACATTTTTATGGTCAGATCTAGTTCAATGAATGTTCAACAACTTTACGACCATATCATAAAAAGTGATAAAAAATACAGTCTAGAAATATTTTTCTGAATTACCAACTCCCAGCCCTAGACTTGATTAGGAGCATCTGGCAATGGTTTTACGACATGCAGCTGATGCATCGGGTCGCGTCAGACTCGCAGAGTTTCCTTAGAACGGCTGAGAACCCTCTCCAGAGACTATGCACAACTTTGCCGTAAAGAATTATGTGATATGAATTTGCTATGCGATGTAGTTTTCGCTAGTTTCTATATTAGATTTTTTCAATTTAGACTGCGAAAAATGCTGGCTTTAATGTAAAATTGTGAATGCTACGTCAATACCTCTACTAAAGTGAATAAGTTAATTCGGGACGGTTAATTATTTAGACCCTACAAGAAACGAAAAAGAGTTTGTGCTTTATTAGAAAGTTGACCTTCATTGAGTAGGCATCAGAACAACTAATTTCATTTAGACTGAATCTTAACTAAACTTAACTCGCATACTTTTTCGTTTATTCTTTTTCGACACCGAACTTGTTTGTTTGAAGCCTTTAAGCCACTTGATTCAACTTAGCTTACAAGTTTTTTATCCTTTTTTCTATCCTGGAATTTCTCTTTATTAAAACTCGTAGCTAAGTTTACTGAACATACGAATTGGAACGGGGTCAGTGAATTGTGATCAAGCATCCCCGAATGGACCATTACCGCTACTTGGTGTAATTGCTTTGGGAATAGCTCGAGATTCGTGTCAGATGTTTAGCGTTACATTTTAGGGACCCTGACCGGCACATGTTTAGTGTAACAGCGCTTAAGTCACCTGGATCTTACCTTCGAGATCGCTTTTTGGTAAACGACGCCATCTTATTACTTATTTAGCAGACACAGAACGCCATTTTATTCGACCCTCTTATGTTATTTATTCATTGATTCACTCATGTATATTTATTTGTAGAAAATTGGAAATACATTTACTGTATCTACACGCGTCTTATTATCAGCTCCAGCAATTGACATGGAAATGTAATGTCATTATATATTCAAAGACAAATTACACTGTTTTATAAATACAAATGCGAACAGATGTATATTATTGAACCGGGGCTCTGAGTAAAAGTCAAAGATTACCACTGTAATGATAACAGTTGATTAAACTGACACAATTAAGGGAAATAGTTTGCAAAATGTTGTATTACGAATTCCAATCTCGTCGTAAGCCAGAAGTTAGCTGAAACGAGATCGGCTCAAAAGCGGAGATCTTATTGACTGTTCGGTTCGTACCGGCATCTATTGACTCTGTAATGTCTCCCATTTCCGAACCAGCTCTTCGGAATAAGAAAAGTTGGTACAGGGGAAAGAAAAGAGGCCTTTTCGGAGCGCACTAAACTTAATAGGTACCTTTGATCTTGCAACCCAAAGTTAGAATTAACTGGAACAAAGACACTGACCATCTGTTTAGGACCCCAAAGAAGCGGATAACTAATTTCAAGTTAAATGAGAAAATCGCTTGGAAGGAATAATTTAATTTTATGTATTGTTAATTTGTGTTCGCTACAGCTTCCAGTTTGGGATTAACCGGATTCCTGGCGACCGAGTACTTTATTGAATCGCTTTGTACTATTGTTTGAATTGTGCTGATACAATTTACATTAGAGTATCTCAGCATTATGCGGCCTACTTTAAAACAAATCTTAATCAGTTGAAATTGGATAAGATTTCTAATTCAGTTGATTTGAGTTTCAAAACTCTTTCTATTAGATTTATTTAACCATCGTATTATATTTTCGTTAGTATAGGCTCTTAAAACCTTGGAATGTTTAAATCATAGTCTTTTATTCCTTAATGTGTCTAGTTTCTGCTTCACTACACTACCAATTACCCTCTGATTTTTACGAAAGCTTGTTAACCACGCATAACAAAACCTCGTTTCTTGTGCCTTTTACATTTCGCCCTCAGTTCTCATGTAAACATTTCCATTCGAGACATCTCAACATGTACACATACGACTATGATTTCTTTATTATGAACCCTTTATCCTTTTGTCCGCCAACGCTCGTTGCCTCTCAAGATATTTCTCTTTCACTGCCTTCTGTATCTTGCAAGATAAGAATGTATTGAATTTTGAAACATAAGGTTTCCCTTTTTATCTCATACCCGAGATTCTTTTATATTTACAGACCAACAAACGTAAAGTGATTCGTCTGAGCACTCTATTATATAAATTGATATTTGTTCCTTTCAATGTTGAAGGATATGTTTAAAAGATTATTTTGTTACAAAGGTTGATAGAATGTTATTTAGTTTTTCGTCCTAACTTTTTTCGGTTCGTTACCAGTGTCAGCGTTGTTTAAGCGGATTCGTTTGAGAAGGCAATGACAGCTCGCCTGATTCCTTTATGTATGGTGTGGTAACTTATGTTGATTCAAGAAAACTTTATCTAGTTAGTAAAATATTGTACCATTATGTATCTTATTCAAATCCATTATATCCGCGATTTATTTAGTATGTATTTTCCTTGATGTCATTGTCCAGATATCAAATAGTAATTTTCCACCGTCAATAATCGATTGGCATTGACGATTTCGTTCATTCTGCACACTGTGTTAGATGTTTTTTGTCCAAGATTTATGTCATTATGACCACTGGGTTCCTAGTAACGTTTGTGTTGATTTTAAGTAATTTTAACGGGTTACCATTAAAAACTAATTTTGTACTCATCTGTAAGAAGATTTACTATTTTTTGTCGTATCGTGTGTGTGTCATATAAATCTAATGATGAACGAGTAAAGGATGCTGTGATGTTGCAACATTTAACAGATGTAGTTAGATCAGCTTTGTATATTTCCATTCAATTACAATTGTAGTTAGAAAAGCCAAGTAACTGTATAGTCGGTTAGTGACTAAGTACATGTCTAGTTAATTGCTAGTCTGGCATCTACAAGGGCATTAAGGAAAATTAGCTTTTAAAGCCTGCTAGCTTGAAATGCTACAAATGTCTCACTTAAACGTCAATTTCACCGTGAACTAGGCACAAAGGCATCAATGACATAAGATTACAAAAATTACATGTCATTAAATTACGTGTATTTAACGACCACGTAAGCCATAGTTCCCATGTGTATGGGAGATGCGAGCCCCGTTACTATGCTGGAGTGTAGAATTATGAATACGTGGAAAATTACTGTACAACACAACCTAGCTTTTTTGTTCTCAGCATGTATATTATACTCTCTTTTTGCCGCACCGTCACTTGTGCCGATTGGATTTCTATTTATAGAAAAATCTGGTTTCTGTAATAGGTACTATTGTAGTTTCCTTGTAATCAATATAATAAATAATTATACAAAGAAAAAGCAATTGTATTACACATTACTAGATTAATTAATACAGTTCTTTGACATAAAAAAAAATGTACAAGGTATTTTTCCAACATTATAACAATAATATTCATTTTAAATTTTCTCACGGTTAAAAAGATCTGTTCAAATAAAGTTTATCCTTTTCTTACAAAATCATGAACTAAACAATTTACTGTTAAGCCTTCTTTAACATGTAGCACGTCTTAAACCATTTAAATTTCAAGTAAATTCAATTTCAACTCATACATTTTCTCCACCAAACGATCAAGTCGTACATTTACTGTTCCTCGTGTTCCGTAGTTACTAGATTTATGGGCATTTCTTTAAAAGCTCACTGTGAACGGTTGTGCCTATTGTGATGTCTGTGACAGTTTGTCAGACTCCATGTGTGTAATTATTAACACATTACAGTGGTTTACTGTTATAGTAAAACATGTTACTGTCTAATATCAAGGCGGAAAAAGGTTTTTTTTTTGTGATTTGAATAGTATACTTTTATGGTCATTATCATTATGAAGACAGTAATGGGCATAGGCCTCGTAGTCTAAATGTGCAAGATGAGTTCGACGCGGCGGACGTGACCTAATTTTTGTTGGCTATTGAAACGAATCCATTTGGTACTAAGCTATGTTGAAGAAATGTGGTCTAGGTTAGACAAGTGAGCCTATTAGATTTATTTAGTTGAATGATTACATCACCTACAAATGTAGTTTTTAAATTTTGTCGTTCTTGAGAATCGACCAAGTTGAAAAATTTAAATACTATAATTTGATGATCGCTGAATGATGACTTAATAGGTATAATAACTATACAAATAAAACACGATCCATATTAAATAATGTTTGCGGCCAACACTGCAAACATTTGTGGGAAGCCCCTTATGTTACATTGACCTGGCCAAGGTAATTGATAGTCGACTGGGCTTTTATAAAAATTGCAATGTCATTGTTAGTTTTTAATGGTGTTTTTACAATGCTGCCATCCAAACAATTTAATATATTTAGATGATGCGGATGCGACTTATATTTGGCAGTTGGTGATGTAACAGGTTTGAACAAATATTTGATTTGCTTCAATAACTTAGATTGTATTTATGTTATAGGTACTAATATAGTGGTATTATGGGAACAGACACTCGTTTAGTATACTTATTAGTTTTTTTAATGTAATCTAAAATGTATTTAAATATATAATATCATAGTAAACTAGTAAAATAGAAAAGATTTTCTATCCGAAAACTATAACTGGTGACGATCATTGCTACAGTTTTTTGAACATCATTATTAAACCATTTTACTATAAGCTTAAAACCTATTTTAATACCAATAAAGATTGCTTAAAGTGTTTCATAGTGTGTCGTAACTGGTTATTGCATTACCAACATGCGTAGGAAGGCAGTGTAGAAGGTTTCTTCTTATATTTTTGAACTTGACCCGCAGAATACATTCGGCCACTATTATTTACTAGTGACGTCACTGTCAGCTGACTGCAAACTAGTCGTAAACTTAATTATTTATAATGTTTTCCTTTAGCACTGATGTTAGTTTAATTGTTTTTATAATGTATTAGGTATAATTTACATTTATTTGAGTGCGCTGTGAGTGTTATATGCGCTGTTGCCGTTCTTCAGAACTGACAGGAAACTATAATTTCTATCTAAAATACCTCCCTTAAAACGGATAGGTACTAGAAGTTTACAGGAATAAATTTGCCAGTCGATCCCACATTATTTTTATATTATTATGCTTGCAAACATCACATAATCATCACCATAAACCGAAATACAAATATTTCCTTATTCGGGTCGACATTAGCCATGATAACAAGTAAAAATAAAAGCCCAATTAGCTTCTTAAGAGAAAATAGCGCGTTATGTATTTCCATGACGGCTAGAAATGCACGTGCGCCCGCCCTGCATCAACACATGCAGCAAACTATTAGACAAAACGCGAAATTACCGCAATTACCCGCTTTGACCGGTATATTCGCTTTCTAAATGTACACTTTGAAGAAAATTACACCGTTTTAGACGCGCCTGTTTACTAATTTTCCATTTTAATGAATGACTAGCTGTCCCCCGCGACTTTGTTCGCGTGTTTAGTTTCAACGGTTTTTCATTTTTGCAACATTTTTCATTTATGCTCCGCTCCTATTGGTGGTAGCGTGATGTTATATAGCCTATAGCCTTCCTCAATAAACGGACTATCCAATACAAAAAGAATTTTTCAATTCAAACCAGTAGTTCCTGAGATTAGCGCGTTCAAACAAACAAACTCTTCAGCTTTATAATATTAACTAGCTGTCCCCCGCGACTTTGTCCGCGTGTTTTAGTTTTAACGGTTTTTCATTTTTGCGACATTTTTCATTTATGCTCCGCTCCTATTGGTCGTAGCGTGATGTTATATAGCCTATAGCCTTCCTCAATAAATGAGCTATCCAACACTGAAAGAATTTTTCAAATCGGACCAGTAGTTCCTGAGATTAGCGCGTTCAAACAAACAAACAAACAAACAAACAAACAAACTCTTCAGCTTTATAATATTAGTATAGATTAAATATAGTTATTATAGTTTTTTTATTCATTAACAATTCACCTCTAATTAAGTAAGTATATTTACTTTTTAGTTGAAATCGACTAGAATATTCCTTCATGGCGTAAATTATGGTTAGAAATCACACTTATTTGAGACTAAACTCACTAGATAGATAGTACCTACATTGTATAGATATTATAACCAGTATCAATCAATAGTTAATAACCTTTAACTCATGCATTAACAGCTACATTGAATGATTACATCTGTATGTGCTAATTACGTGTGTAAGACAATTATATCAAGTACGTATCACACTTACTCACTTCTGGAATTATCGAACACAATTCAATGCAAATCGTATTATTTGGTGCATTAGGTTACTGAGGTGTCGGCCAATGTTTACACTAATAGGTACCTACTAGGTAGACGTCTTATTAATAAGGTACTTGACTGATTATCATGTTTAATGACCTCATAACAATAGACAGTCCTCTTGATTAAATGTTTAGCTCAAGCAAGTTATTAAATAATGCTACCGATACCAAATTAGGACCTAATTAGTTTTAAATGACGTAGTAGGTACATAGTATCCTAGACTTTCCAATCCAGACACATGTATATTGTAATTCGTCGCCTAGTAAGTAATTCTATCACGAACCAATAACTCCTTATCTTGGGGGCTATAGCCCCAAATGGTGGTGATTTGAACCGTGCGGGGCTGCACTCGTGCCAACTCGGTGATTTATTAAGATTTCGTTCGGTGATTCTAATTAAAGATTATGGAAACATTTGAAACCAAAAGATTTTTTACAACAGTTAAGGGGACAAAACTTCCAATGTATAGGTAGATAATATAAAAAAAAAAAAAAAAACAAGATTTCTTGGCTGAAAATTGAAGTTAGTAAGGGAGTTTTGCAGTCTATTACATAAATAACAGAACGTTAACTGCACACCTTTAACTAAAAACAGTGACTCATAAATATATATTATAAAATAAATTACATATATTACATAATTATTTAAATTAGGATATTACTATATTTAATATAGGTAGGTAGGTACTATACAAAAATTTTCATAGGATAACTATAGAAAATAGTTCAAGATCACAGCTTAGTTCTGCTTACCATTTAATAGGAGAAGTCGTGATGATAAACATAATGTATTTATTTATTATTAAAGTTAAATATAGTCGCGATCAGCTGTTCGTCACATGCGGTTTGCACGCACCAGACAACTCTAAAGATTTATGCTATCGTGTTCTTAAACGGTGCTTGATGCACGTGTGCTGTATGTTGTGCATTATTTCTAATGTATCTTACTTTGTAATCTTTTTACCCTGGACAGGATATGTTTTTTGGAATTACTAGTACATTGTCATCTATTAAAAATTACTGCACTTATTTATCTAATCAAATAATTTGATATTATCATTAGAATCTCAAAACAAACAACAGTTTTAATAGTTGTGAAATTATAATCGTCGCTTGTTTATTGCCAGTATTATTTTTGGGTTAAGCGTAAAACCCTATCACTGCACCATAAAATAAGGAGCCCTTATTCCTGCGTAAAATTCTGCACACCCCAAAATCGTGTTATACGCTAATAGAGTACAAAATCCGTAATAAGCGTAGCTACGCAGTTACATCATTACACGCGCGCCGTTTGCGCAGGACTTATTAATAAACAGCCACGTGTATCTTATTGTGCGCTTCGAGTGGTGCGTGTTTAGCGGGCAGCGGGTAGCGGGGTAGGTACCCTACTTAACCCTACACTTATAAATATTCTTTATTTATTATTTTAGAAAATGAATGATTATATAAATTCGACTGCATCACAAAAAAAAATATAAATGAAGGGTAATTCGAATTCTGAATATTGCTCGATATTTTGAATTTTTAAAGTGACTGTAAATTTTGAATACATTTGTTTTGTTTTTAAACCGTTGATTAGGTACTTTAGATTGGCCAGTACTTATATTTTGTGTTACATAATAAAACAATTAAGATAAATTACTAAGTATTCTGTAAACAAGATTTGTTAGCAGATGATAATGGTAAAGCCCCGTGTACGAATGATTATCAAATGCTTAATATTAACAAAAATGGCTATTACTAGTTCACGAAAGTTTATCTATAACAATTAGTTGTATTCCAACTGTCCTATTTACATTTATAGATATTGATAAGTCTTACAAACGTAATTCGTAAATTCGCATTCGTCTAACTAAATCACAATCTTATTGCAAAATGTTTCTCTAACTGGATTATAATTTCAGACGGGTTCTAAATGTTGTTACGCTGTTAACAAGTTACAAATGGTTAGTTTATTGCTATAGTAACTTTACATTAGAGTCCCGGCCATAGTTTAGTTAACATAAAACATGAGTATAAGTACGTAGTTCTAGTACTTATGTAGTTTTATACACAAACGTTTTTTAATCAATATTTTTTTCTAACGAACGCTACCGCTTATCAATAAGACCTCCCCTCAACAATGCACTCGCAGCCATATCTCGTCCGTTCATGATAGCAAGACTCTGTAATGTTATATACAGTAAACATTAATTCGATTTCATATAACTAGCTTTAATATAACTAATATATAAAATAAATATATATCAGGATTGACAGGGATAATATTAGTGATGACTGACAGAACCAGGATATATGAAATAATAAAAAAAATATAAATAAAACATAAAATTACTAATTTTAGAAAGAATTTACAGAAATGTTTTGACCTTGTAAACTTTCAAATGAAATATAATCAGCATTCCAATCATGAAATTAGATTTGAAATTCGAGACCTAACTAAAATAAATCCATGTTTCATCTGTCAAATCGAGATCTACTGAAATAACACACTTATGAAGTGCAAATAATAAAAAATAAAGGTGATTGACTCGGAAAAACCAAGCCGGCTACAGCATATAAATATCTATTTGTATTAGATGAGACATTGTAATCGTAAACAAATAAACAATATAACCTCTTCGCAGTTAAAGTATTTAAACAACCAATTTATATGTGACCTTAGCAGCTCTGACTAGAAAATAAATTGAATAACATTATAGTGAGCACTGAGCAGGGTTCGTAAACATTCTGTATTTAACTCATTACTATGTGTTTATTGTCTGGTGATCTATAATGCGTTTCAAAAAGATTATCAAAGTCTGTCCCTTGTATTTAAAAAGCGGATTATTATACTTAAAAAAAAAACATCAAGATAATGATAAACTATTTCTATTCTCATTTGAACCGCATTAGACCTACGTTCTTTGACGTGGCCATCATAGGTCCCCTTCATCGAGTCACCACGGGTAAGTAGCTGGCGACAAACGCCGGGAATTCAGCTTCTCTCGAGATAAAATTCTTGAAATACTGGAATATCGTCGGCTATTTAATAGCTAGAAGACGTCTTCAAAGATTCCTTTAAGAAATATCTTGGTATTTATTTACTTGTTGAGAGTTTTTGCTTGCATTTTTAACTCCTGACGCAAGAAGAGGGGTGTTGTAATTTTAACGTAGGTTTGTCTGTAGCATTGTAGTTCTGAAATGGTAGAGACCATTCTTATGTGATTTTGTTTAAAATGAGACATAATGGTTAGGTATAAGAAAAAAAAATGTGTGGTTTTTTAAGTAGTTTGATTTGATATTTGTTATTATCATCCTGTGCTGTCCCAATGCTGGGATGCAAACGATTTCGTTTTTGTTTGCAATACTTTAAAAAAAATACCACATATCTATACGCTAGAGGTTATGTTGCATAACTGCTTTGAAGAAGAGAATGTTATAGACAAACAAGAGAGATCTATTCAGAGCTAAAAGCCAAGAATTTCTGATTGACTGTTCAAGTAATAGCACTGTATGATGATTGATTGACTGACGAGCTGTGTTTAGTTTCAAAGTGTGGATATTAAACAGCTGATCGGAAACTAAAGGCGAGAGTAGACCGTACGACATAGCTTTACATATTTCAAATTCGACGCATTTATTAAGTAGGCATAAAGTTTATTAAAAAAAAAGAAACTGATGGTCATAGCATTCATAGTGCGGTAGTTTAGAGTACAGAAAAGTGAAAAACACTGAAAATCATAAAAATACATATATATTACAGGTTCAAAATAAAAATTATACGTACACAAAACACATTACAGTTTCTAAACACACCCGGCACGTTTAAGATCAACGTAGAAACGTACGTACGGACGTAAACAATGTTATTATTAGTGATTTGTATCGCACGCGATAACTCCAATGGGAATAGATATAACTAGGTACAAACATACGAACACACGTGTTTGACTTTTTATCTGTTTACGTTTAGGGTTCCGACACCCACTGTAAGCAAAATGAGTGGAATATTTTATAGCATACCCCTTGCTATGCTGTGAATTGATAACGATAATTTTGTATTGGAATTATGTTGAATATTATTTCATGTTTTTAAATATTATTTCTGTATTTTTTTTATTTGTTGTAATTTCCTTATTATTGTTTACAAGTTTTGCAATAAATAAGCAAATAATATAAGTTTACATCTGCGCATAATATTATTTAGTATTATATTATATAGTAATATTATTATATAAAAACTATTTTTAAAATCGATCCTCGATAAGGGTGATCGCGATTTAGAAATCCGCTAGATTCGCTAGTCATATGGTCCATCTGTCAATTTCCACCAATCACGAGCCAGTAGCTTGTCTCACATTGGTCATATCGCGGAACAAATATACAGTCGAATTGAAAACCTCTTCCTTTTGCAGTCGGTAAACCTATTTACCGCATAATACGTACTAGTATAGTGGTTTTACCACTTTTTACCGCATTTCGCCGCTTTTTTACCGCCGCCATTATGTCATGTGTCAACTGCACCATCATAAAAGTATTCGTGTCGGCAACGAATAAATTAAACTACACACTCATGGTGCATGGAGCCATGTACTCATGTGGTACCTAAGTATCGATCGATGTATATAAAGAGAAAGTTGATAACATTTAAATCATGTTTATGACTAATTAACATTAATTTATTATATTAATATTACATTAATGACGTAGATACACTAGAATCATTATCTGAAGCACAATACCAAGTTTTTCATGCAGTAAGCTGCCTAAAAAATACGGTTCCATTTATTTTCTTTATTTCTAAAACCATAAAAAACAGCAAATTTGCCATTCCCATCGTTCCCTGCACCGCACCTACATATTGAAGTTATTGCCGACATTACCACAATATATGCAGTCGCGACACGCAGGTAGAAAGTTTGTGAACTTTTATGAATCGTAAATTCATGTTTTAATTGAGTAATAACGCTGTATATTTAGTAAACTCTTAGTAAGTATGGTTCGTTACGATAATAAGCCGTGTTTAGCTGATTTAGGTGAAGATAAGTGGGTAATTCATGTGTAGGTGTGGGTATTTCATACCTTGGGTTTCTTCAATGATTTAAACGTTTGTTACAGCTACGTTTATTTGGTGTCTCGCTTCTTTGGCTGTACCTCAAATTTTAGCAAGCTATCAGGTTATGTTGTTTGCTACTATCAGTTCCAAGGTTGTTTTTCTATAGTGTCACTATCTACTGTGATGTATCAATAAAGCATCTATAATTATTATAAGCCGTACTCTCTAACAAAACAATTTCAATTTATTCCCACGAAATATGGGGACTTTCGAAATTAAGAAACTTAAAAAGTCTTCAGAAACTTCTTAAATCTCAAGACGTTGGGACAAGGTGCTCCCCCGAAGGTTTTACTTGTAATATCAAGGTGGGCTTCAAGACAAAGTTTCGGTTGAGCCAGTATTATAGGATCAGGTAGTTAAAATGCTCGATCTTTCGATAATTAGTAATTGAAATTGAAGGAGTTTTCAACTTGAGGGGCTGACAAATGGTACGGGTTCCAACTAAGTACTTTATTACTTAATAGATCTTATAAAGAGAACAAAACTACCTAATATTTACAATCACTTAATTAAACTCATACAGCCAGTTTTTTAATTTACAGATGCTTAAGTAGGTTTTGACCAACATATATGCAATGTGTACCCAAGCTATATACCTAGTATATATAAATATTATACAAGTTCAATTAGCGTTAAAACGTTAAATCCTTCACACAAACGATAGCAACAACGGATACGCAGAAAATTACATACGATGCATCATTTAGAGGTTACAATAATTTGCGCGCATACTAAAATTGAGCAGTTTGCTTTCAATCAAAGTCAAATTCAAACAGAATGCAACATCCTAAATAAATAGGATTATCCTTGAGATATTATTGGCTGCTCCTATCAAGGCATTAGCTCTAGTCAAATTAAATCAAGTGGCTGATATAGATCGACGGGTAACTATGTGATTATTGCTGTGATGTTAAACATAAGCGTCGAGCGACGGCGTGCGATGCAACGTGACCTTCGAATCACGTGGATCGTTAGTTGAATTTAAAACAAATTGTATCTACTTTGTAATGGAAAAGTTATGTAGAGCGTGTCAGTTTCTTACTTTTAAGTAGTTACAGTCAGCTGAGGGATCGGATTACACAACCTGCCTGTGGATGGGAGACTCACTAGTCACTATTGAAATTATTTTAACGAGCTTGCCTGCCATGCATACACCGATTGTCGAGACATCCTTTTTGAAAGTAGATCAAACTGGCTCATGAAACAACGTCACCATTTACAAATGTACTTTCAAGCTTGCGATATAATATTTCAGGCCGCATATGGTAACTACTATAACCTCATAAATCATAAAGATCTGTCAACATTTGGCCGTATTTCAGACGACTCTCGGTCCGTTTGATGCCACCAATCTACTAAACAGATCTATGTAACAAAAACTAACTTACATAAGCTAAAATATATTGCGAACACTTTTTTGGACATCTCGACCATTCTCAAAGAGATAGTAACTCAGATTTCTCAAGAGTAACATTTTGTTTGGACATAAATGGCATCGCTTCTTTTGATCCTGTTTTTTTTACAACTTAGCCCGACTTTTAGGCTTCTAGTCTTAACAGTGCTTTTTTATCTAGCCTAGTTATGTCAACATGTATTTTATTCCTTAAAAAATACTTTACGTTTAGTTTTGAGAAATACTTTGTGGTAGGTATTAAAAGCTGCATTGTTAAGTCTTTGACGGACCCCTTAAAGGATAAGAGGCATTAACACATACGGAGTATTTGTACGTTGATAACTGCAAGGTTGCAAGACCAGAGCAAATGTTTGTTTTAACAATATTTTCTAGCCACTTCGTGTCGACATCAAAATAAACAAGATTCTCTTTTATCGTGTGATATTCTTTTATATTGTTTTCCATGCTTATCTTGGTATTCGCGAATATTACACTGAGTAAGGCTATAATCGTTTAAATGTAACGCACGTAAATATTTACTGCAAAATAAATAGTTTGTTCACTTAGATAAAAGCTATAAATAGAAGATTATTATAAAATTAGACCCTTTATTCCTAGCCAAACAAAGCAAGTAAATGTTTATAATGTGTATCGTTATCAAGAAATTTAAACAAAAAATATTTAATGATACAATTAAAAAGTATAATTAAAAGTATGTTCAACGCATTAGTACCTACATTGGATTCGAATTCACAACAGTTTCCGTTCCCTAACCACAGAGCCGGAGCTTCAAAAACATAAATCCAGATAAAGTTTATGAGTCTCATAATAAAGTTAAGTGCTGGTTTTCTTTGATAACGTTAAGTAATAGGATTTCTTCGGGCCTCCCAATTTGTATTAGCTCTGTTTTATCTCATTGTACATGAGGTTTCATAATAATGCTTCATTTCGAGAAGTGGGTCAGGTGTAGCCTAGCCTAGCCTCCTACGTAAGTTTCACTCTATACCTAGGTATAGAGTTCAGACTTAGGCAACAAATTATGGGCGACTATTTTAAATATTGAATATCGAGAAAAACTCGGATAGCACAAAAAATGTTTTATTAAAATTATTATTTTATTTTATTATTTATGTATACATCTATCATAATATAGAATTAAGATAATATATATAATAGGTGTACAAATAACCTTATCTTGAAAAATAAATCCAAAATGTTCAACAACTCAAATATGCAGATACCACAAAAATATTTTGCAAGATCCCTTTGAGACGAGAAAAGCATGGATATAATTTTGTAGACAGTTGGCTGCGCTGTCATGCCAACTTCGAACACACGAGAGCGTTAGTCGTGCAAGAAAAATGGATTACATCGGAACAGGACATTGCCAAGTTGACGTCCATGTTACACGCTTAACCTGAAACGTTTAAAATGGTAAACGTAATTGAATCCCTAACAGAAAGATTTGTGGCAGTTAATGAAACGGGGTACCAAAAGATTGAAAAATATCTTTAGGATTTAAAAAATATTTAAACTTATAGGTATAATGAAAACGCTAAAGTGGTATACTTTAATGCAGTCGTAAATATATTAATTCGAGCTCTATCTACGTTAGTTACCATTTCTCAAAATCTTTAACTTGCGAACAAATATGGATGTCACGATCTAGATAATTTATTATTTATTTTAGTTTAAATTCGTGTCGATGTATTACTTAAAAATTCTTCAATTATTAGTCATTGAAGACACAAATTGTTGGTTGTAAAACCAACTGTTTCAATAATTCTGCAACTGCTGCCGTCACATCTGTTGCACACGGTAACCTACAGTTGTCAATGCATGTTTTTTGGTCAACACTTGGGCAAATATCGGCTTAATGAGAACTAAATTTCCTGTTTTCGTACGGCCATTATGATTTTCAAGTGGATACATTTTTTGTTTGGAAATTTCGTCAATTACATCCAATGTCTTTTTTGTGATACCTTTAAGTTAAACTTTTTATTATATATATTTTAATGATCCATTTACAACAGCAATAGCTGCTGAATTAAACTACAAATCACATAAGCCTTTTTTATTTCCTTCTCACAAATAATACATAAATACGCAGACAATGATCGCACATAAAACCGTAATTCAACCGAGATTCAGATCGGCCCACACCATAAAAAGTCGTCAATAAAACCTGAATATCTATTCATTTCGAAATCACTATAAAATGAAAAAGAATCAATAGTGTAAGACAAAAGAATTTACAGACCGAATTCTCACACGACTTTAACACATATGCCTTCCTGGAATAAAGATCATTATAGATTAAGCGAGAGAGATGTGGGCGCAGCGTAGTGCGGTAGCTTAAAAAATAATCATGAAAGAACGAAAAATGTTTTTAAACGAAAACATAGTGGAGTAGATAAGAACGCGTTTTATTGTCCCGAAACATGGGGGCGACAAAAAACTTAGATACAGGCTGTTTGTGTTTTAAAAGCGTACGATTTTGAACCTTCTTGAATAGTTTTATTGTTCATTTAACAATAATCTCATTCAAAACTACAATAGTTTTCACCGTCGATGCTTTAAAAGTATATTTCATTATATAAATAAATCCAAGCCTTTAGCGAGTTCCGAAAAGCTAATAAATATTTATCTTTGATTTAAGCTTTCTAATATAAACTAAGATTTAATGTCCCCTAAAAGCTTTTTGTATATCAAAATTAACCACTATGTAAATCATACCATAATAAATACAGCACATTACTATTACATCTGTGTAATACTCAGACATGTAAAACAAGTGATTCGTATCTAATAGGACGATACATCAAAACGTCCTGTATATCAGATGGGATAGGGCTGCGACAAACTAATATAACTGTCTACTTACTTTTGAAATCAAATATATGTATGGAGATCTGTCCAGATAGAGTCGTGAATAAAACTAGTCTTATCCTGTATCATACTTGCGTTAATCGCGATTTCTTTAACTTTGTTCTATTTGGAAGATAAACTTTATAAAAAAATGTGTTTGTTTCTTTTTATATTTGTCCTTAAAAAGGATCAGGATTATTTTTATAGCAAGGCCATGTTTTATTTCATAAATATTTGTGGTTCCACGCCCCTACCGAGTTCCAATTTTGTAGCTATCTCGTCGAAACGTCGGTTCAATCAGACAACCCTAAATCCACTACCTGTCCTCATCAATTATATTTTTTTATCGGCTGAGTATCTTCTAACATTGTCTAACATCTGCGTCACGCCGTGATCGATGCGATTTAAATACCCGTGGTGTTGCCAGGTGAAGCCACCCTTGATTCCAAGGACTTCCATTCAGTTGATGGCGAATCACATTTAATAAACAGTTTTAAATCGCGTGTAAATGGAGCTGCAGATATCTAGGTTATTAACTTTTATTGTTTTATGATTTGTTTGTTAATAGCTAAAGCGAATATCATGTATCAATTTATTATTGTTTATTTTTTTTCTACATGGAAGCTCATCTTTTTGTTCGTAAGAGTGGTAAAGTTGAATTCAATATGGCAACATTATCTCAAATTTTCGTCCCAGTGGGCCTTCAGTAAAGCTGACAGGGCCTTATTCCGTTGCATTGACTTTTATAATCGACTGGGGAGGAATTATCCCATCCTTCCTCCTTTTTTAGAATGTTCGAGATAAGTAACTTTCCAAAATGTTTGCGAGTTGAGGGTGCTATTGTGGAAGAGTTATTGTTATAGGCTTCTGTATTTTGGAAGTTCACATGATGTAGACTGTAATGTCTTTTTTTAATGTTTAATATATAAAAATAAAACCACAGAAGCCTTTGATATCGCATCTATCACTATTGAGTACGAATTTTTTTTTAAGTACTAAGAGACTAAATATCTAAAATATAACTGGAAAACAGTTTAAATATAAATAATTCAGTTCAATGTTTTCGACAATTAGAATCATTAATCTTAAACCTAAATATAATTTCAACATTATAAACAAACAAAAAACTGCACGTCCAAAAATCCAACAAACCAGAATGCACATTAAAAGCACATTTATCGTCAAAACAAAAACTAAGATCGGAAACATTCGTCCATGAACAAAAAGAAAAAAGACACTCGGGCCGTTCGGGCAATCTCGATCAAATTGTATAAGAGGATTAAAAGATTTATCGTACAAGACTGAGGAAATTTTTCGGGAAGCACTTGTTTTATGTCGTTACATTTCTTGTCTGGTTAGCGGTAGGTACGTGATCCGGCATAACTTAACTGGGTGCTTAAAACATTCGTTTATTTGACATGTCTCATGTAAATGTATATTCTGTAATGCGGTCTCGTCCTGTTTGGGATGTGTGTTTGCTGGGGCGAATCAAAAATGGTAACGAAGATCAAATATAAGCATAAGCAGCTATAAGCACAACTCTGGAAACATTAAAGCAATTCTAACAAACAATAAAGGTATGATAAAAACAATGAATGATGTTAAAGATAAAAAAGCTAAATACTGACAAACTCACAATGCGCTTTAAGTCGTTTATTTTAATAACCTAAAGCTCACTTAAGATAATCCAATCTCATCTAAGGTGTAAATAATATTCGTGACCGCTCACACTTACACCGAACCCCTAAAGAGATTAAACTGCCTTTCAAAGTCCATCGCAACAGCTCTTACAAAATGAATAAAAAAGCTTTTCCCAGCTTTCCCCCTTAACTGTAACATCTTAAACAAGACAATAGACACGCGGCACTTAACATATTCCTCTCATTTGTAAGTCAATATTTGAATATTATTCATATTTTTTATCGGTTTATCTGTTCGGACAGTTTTAGGTTTCGGTATTTCCGGATCTTATGAAAAGGTGAATAATTGAGCGCGAGGGTTGACCCCTCCGCGGCTTTTGTCTGAATCACAAGGTAACACTGATTCATTCGACATTTTAAACATCCGAATTTTAATGGAGTTTTATTAAAATATCTGAAACATTTTTATAGTTTCCACAAGTATTTTATTTTGTACAATACCTTTATTACCAACTTATTCAGTCTCTAACAATATATTTTCATTTCAGGTAAATAGCAACATTGGCGTAAGAATTACGGTAAGACGAGGCAATACATAAGGAGGGTAATGCAGTATTTTATATCGACTCCTTTACGGCCACTCAGCCTTTACCTGAAGAAGCTATTGCGTTTCTTAACAAAACTATAACAATAAATTTAGCTGAACTTCGTTCCGGTACAACGTGGAACGTTTAACAGCTTACCGTTTACATTTACTCTGATATATACTTCATTAGCTTGATTTATAATTACATTACTATAGGTTTTTAGTTTATAGTCTCGTTCATAATTAGTTTCGCAAATGTTAACTAGTGTTTTCGTAAGAAACTAGCTCGAAAGCTTAAGATTTAAATTTATGGTCGTAAGTATAAAATAAAACAAAGCACTATTTGCTTAGCCTCATTCTTGATGACGCACATTAATTTGTTTTTATAATTAAATTATTATTTTATGTGTGCGCAGTTTTAATTGTTACAATAGCACTTTTAACATTAGTTAATAAATATTATTAAAAGTATAGTATTATTTAATAATTAGGATCAAATGCCATACTTGAATTTTGTGTACTTTAGATGTTTCACAACTGACTGCACAAATAATCCCATTGCAGCTTTGGCGAACATTTATTTTTCATATCCTGAAATTTCGCCATTACACCTTCCATTTTTATTTCGTTTGGGAATTTCTCGATCCCGACGAAACACTTTCTCAAGCCTGCCTCTTCACCAACTCATTCTTAAAACCCTTTTTTTCTAGCAGACGTCGGGAACAAAGTAATTAAAAAGTTCCCTCTGTAGTTAGAAAGCACTTCAATGCTACCAGATTAATACGAGTATCGCGTGTGCTGGCTGGTTTTATTTCAACTATTTCGTATTATTTATGGCTCATAGTTGAATTTTGTATCAAAAATACATGCCCATGATCTATATACAACCTCGCGTGATATGTTTCTCTGTTTACATTTGTCTATGACTGTCCAAATATGTTATTGATTTGACTTTTCATAGATTTTGTCTTCCTGACATTTGGGACGAAACTTGTTTACACAGAGATTCAACAAGTAAATCAAAATGATTTGCTTTATTTTGTTACAAATTTTAGTAGTATTACCAATGAGCGTATAAATTTAGTGCTTAATTTATGATAAAACATGTTGAAATACCTTTTTTTATTTTTCCCAAAAACTCTTTATGCGAACATTATTTGCATTTGGATATCCGTCTCATTGAAACAATATTCGCCATTACCACGTTTTCCTAGAACCTAATTGAAAGGGCAAGAGTTCACGCTTACCTAACGAGTACTAATCCAGCCTAACATTAAATATTATGGTTTCCTGCTCCTATCTTTTAAAGTGACATGTTAATTTGTCTGCAAGTAGCCACTTCCTCATTAACCGTTAGTTGCACGTTCGGGTTTGGTTGATCAGCTGTATTAGTCCGTTTGTCTCTATTATATGCTATGTTTATACATTTACTAGTGTTATGACCCCGTTTTGTTAGCTTTAATAATATCAGTTAGTTAAAAATGTATAAAATGTTTAGATTTATAAAGATATCATTATTTAAATAAGCATTTCATGTTTTGGACAGAGATTAAAAACCTGTCAACAAAACTTTCTTATTAATGTTACAAAACAAGTCACTAAAATATCTTAATACCAACACACAAAATAATGAGAAACCCGATCCCCGATAATGTGTATACATCCTTTTGGTCCTCCTCCTCATTTCTCTTGAAAACTTTCCCATTGAAATTAATACAAACAAAATCAAAATCGGCGCAACAATTTTGCAGATCGTATTACTCATACAGACAGACTTCCTTTTGTACTAGATACGTTTTGATGATGCGTATCACCGTTGGCCGTTTGATGTATAAATTGCGGTACTAATTAGTGAACGTACTCAACTAGTGCTATGGAGTTGATTTAATTTTAGCCGGTTCAGTTCCTGTGTTTGAATCATGGTCTTAATAAGCCCTGTTTAGTCAAAGGGGGATTAAAGTGCATTCGTTGGAAATTGTAACTAGTTGTATTTTCAGTGTCAATCAAAGCTTTCACCCGTTTCATGTTGAAAACGATTCAACTATCTCTGAACATTTTAGGAACCAGAATAAAATACTAACTATTTAAAAATCTCTAAAATTTATGATGAACCCCAATAATTAAACGTAGTTAAACAAGCAAATATAAGTAATATGAAAGCAATAAGTAACTTTTAAACTAGGTAAAACTCGACAAATAATTCAATTCAAAAATTTTGCAAGTCATGATAACAAACGTTGTCACCAAAGCAATTGAACCAAAAACAACTTGAGAACTTGCAAAATAGAATTGGACATCTTTTGTTTATTATTATGGAACCCCGTTGTAATACCCATTGAATTTCCATCGGGAATAACAAATTGAAACAAACTGGAAGTTGTCTTCCAGAACTGCTCAAATTGGGACAGGATTCATTAATTCAGTGTAAGAAGTTGAATTAAATCATTCGAACCTTTAACTCGAAAATTTTTGGACACTACCCTTAAATTAAATTGTTAAGTTATTAATTTGTTACGATTCGAAAACAAAAAGTAGATTTCGTTACTTCAAAGAGTTGGATTGTCTTGTACAAGTTATAATTTGATGGAATTGAGTGTATCTTAAAGGGTCGTTGTATTGGAGCATCATTGAAATTATTGTTAAAGTTCTAAGTGTTTTACTTGTGTAGTTATCTGGTGCTCGAGCCTGTTTTCAAATTTTAAATAAGATTTTGAATGTTTTTGATCGCTGAAACAACTTTAAAACGGCTCTTCAAGATTATTTTGTAACTCAAAAACTTTTAATGTTCTCGTATTTACTTACACATTTTCTTTGCGAAGCTAAATCTCTTGCAGTACTTATTATATATAAAAAAAAAAGAAAGAAAGATATTTAAACTTTCTGTTTCTTTTAATAATCTAGCTATATATCTCCAATAAGTCTACATCGATGTTTTAACATTCAAACAGCAGAAATAAAAAACACTACCATTGGAACCCTTTAGATCACATTTTTTTCCTAAAAAAATTATGAAGTATAATGAACCAGCAGGAAGTAAGTTAGCATTAAGTATTCGCATTTCCATAGCTGTCTCTGTCGTAGCAGTTAAAATTTCACTTGGCTAAGCAAAATTTTCTGTCCGCTGCAAAAATCCTTCCCCTTTTAGGGAGAGGGGAGCTCCGAGCGAATTCTTGCATAAAATTTACATCGAGCGGTCCACACAAATTACCATTTCACTTCTTACTCTGATTAAATGTTGTAGAAAAAATATTGCTCTCTAAATGTAAGAGAAAATTCTTGGGTTTTCGACTCATTAAAATTGATGTTTTGTTTTTTTTTTTTCGTTTTAGCCGCCTGACGCTCGTTCCGGAGTGATTCCCTTCCAGTTTTGCATTTGACTTTTCGGGCACAAGACTCTTTACATAATTCAATTTGCTTTTCTCCAAAAATGATACGGCCTTTTAAATTCGGTTTTCATACTGCGTAGTTTAGCATGAAAAACAGTTGTAGCCCGACCGTAGGGAATCGCCGACGTAATGTCCTACAAAAAATCTAACAGAAGTTGGCAATGGTCGAGTAGGATTCGTCCAAAAAAGGTGTGTGTTACAGCATCTTTCACGCAAAAGGGTGAGAAAACAGCGAAGGCGAAGCAAAGATATTTGGCAGGCCTTTACAGGCTAATGATCCACTTGATTGCGGTTAAGTGTCGCTATAAAAATGTCTGGATGTTGCCAACTAGGGGAAAAAAACAGTTGCTCCTCTAAAGTGACTATTTTTCCTGGCAGCCTCCCGATATCATGAGACAATTGCCTTTGCGAACACTTTAAGTGGACGACAATTGATGTTTTCCCTCTTCGCTTACACTAACTTAATTTTGTTGTATTCTGAAAACTTTCTTTATTTCACACCAACATTCCTAGCAGGTCTTGTGACACTTTTTGTAAAAAAGAATATTTATAAAATGAAGCTTAATTATAGTGAAAAGCAAAAATATATTTAAAGATGCTTCTTCTAGAAGAGGACCCTAAAATAAAGTTTGAACTGATATCCAGTATCAAAATTATTTATCAAATACGAAAATCATATTATACAACAGACTGAAACCGTAAAATACTTTCTTTCCTGACGTTTCGTGCCTAAATTGAGTTTAGGAAAGGCTTCGCCGAGACTTGAACAATTCAAGTTGCTCCCGTCAGTAATACACCAAAGATTGGAAAATAACTTGTATAAGTGGAAAATTTACTATGAAATCATCATGAAATCGAATGTCGAGATTGAATTATTCTTCCATAGAACGTTTTGTTTGTCGGAAACTTGCCATCTATCATGATTCTGATGATATTACATGTATCTGAATATCTGTGTAAAATACGTGATATTTATTTTTAATCAAATCTGCGGGGGCTTGAGGAAGCCCAAGTATAATATGCAAAATATAGATAAAGTTTAATTTTAATCTGATTTTTAAACCTACTGATTTATATATTTAATTTATTTAGAAGAAAACCATGTAAAATATTGAATTGCTTCTAAAGGTGGTTCGAGACATCCACAAACCTATTTTATTTATTCTCCACGACATTGGCGTAAAACATCCGAATCTTTGGAAATATCTCACAGCGGGTGAGCCAGTGAATCGATTCTGAATTCATAATTTAATCTGGTGGTCGCGTAACTCGGGAAATGTTTAATTTGTTTTCTCGATAAAAGAGAACATGCTGGTATTTCGTTGATTTTGTGACTGCCAATATCTTCACAGATGATAAATAAAATGTCACCTGAAACGTTTGATATGCACTATTGTTTAAAAATATATCACAATAATTGGCCTTCATTCTGGATACATTAAAGTTATGTAGTATATAAGAAACCTTTGCTAGTATTTATCTCGTTCAGACCAATCTTCTAAAAATAAATGACCGTAAATACTTGCCAGTCATGATACTAAAAAAGGTTATGATGCAGCTTGAATGTATTTAACGAGTTCATTTATACTAAAGGTCGCATCCATAAACCAGTCAGGTAAATTTTTTTGATACATTTTTTTTACCTTTAAACAAACTTTGTTTTAAAAAATTGTTTAATTAACGCAGTATTCGTAACTTTAAAAGTGAGTAATTCCTGGGAGCGACTTTATTAAAAGTTGATACAGTGTTTTCAAAGTAATATAATACTTTTGGCGTCGGTCGAATAAACGTTTCAATATTCGAGGGCTTCATTAATCACGGTAATTGACAGGAAGGGGACTTGGACGGTGTCCGCCCCCTTATCCCCCTTTCAGTTGTGGTTGTGCTTTTGTTTTGTGATAATGGTAAAAAAATTGTTATAATTTTTGGAGGGCGTCATTTTCTGTTGTTAACTTTTATTCCGTAAAGGGTTTTGTAATTTAGAGTGGTTTAGTGAGTGTTAATTTTTCCGTTTTGGTTTATTCGTTATAAGACACTCGTTACAAAGTTAATGAATTTGATTAATTTATAAGGGTTATTGTTGTTGAATGGTAAACAACATGAAACATAAAGATAACAGTCAACAGAATTTCCCAATCTCTCTCACAATTTCAAAACTCTAAAGTAATTCTCGTTTATTTCCTACCTATTTCGACTAGCATTAGATTATTAAGGCTGTTATTATCGAAAGGAGTAGACAACCTAATTCACGGAAATAAAATGGAAACAACGATGGGAACCCTGTTTAATGTTGCTCAACGATAACGATTTGATTGCCCGATTGTGTTCGAACAACGAATTATCTTGTACAACGAAATATAAAATAGAATTTAGGAAACTTTTTTAACGTCGAGGAAATCCTGTATTATTCTCACAATTTTGAGGTCGAACAAATAGAGGCTAGATGTGATTAGATTAGCCAAAATGAAGGAAGTAATATGGCCTTTGGTTTCTATTTGCCCTGTCAAGGATACGTCGTTAATTGTATTTGGCTAGATTCGCAAGTTTAGCTAAATATACAATTCCTAGGCTACCAGAGATTATATGGTGTTTAAACAAACAACTCATTAATATGCGAGGACACATTTGTAAGCTTATTGGCTAATTTGGTTGGATCCGATAACAGTAAGCTGAGAATTCAACTGCCGCGCTCAATAACATTAAACCAAAGTGCAACTAAACGGGCCCAAAAGTGTTTTCATCTAAAAAAGGCAATTGTAATTTCCCTAAGCCTTCCTTAGTAGAAAGCTGTCACATTTAATTTGGTTAGAATCGCCTATTAATCATTTATGGAGTCATTAATCAGATATCAGCTTGATATCCTTTCTTACTTCTTCGAACGCTGAGGACTTACTTGACAAATTACTTTTTCGCTTTACTTATTTAGGAAGGGTGGAAACGTTTTAAAGTTTATACTGAGGGGATTTTTTCTTCTTTCCAATCGTCTTCTGCTTATAGACAGGTTATATTGTTAAATATATTTTGATGTATCTCTTATCAGTATTTTGTTCTTGCTTAACAGAACGAAGTTTATTAATTTGTACAAAATTGTGTACTGAAATCTTGAAAACACACTGTTTAAATGTCCGTTTTAAGACATATAGGATGCATAAACATTTAAAAGTAACCAAACAAAGAATTATAAATTGCACACCGAAAGTACGTAAGCTACGAAAGCATTGCAGAGTTCCACCAATTTCGCCCAGTTTACTCTGGGTGTGTTTACGTCAAACTTTACCGTAGTCATTTGGGCACGATTTTTATTAACTCCCGATGCCTGTAGAAAACTTTTGTTGTGCCTTTTTCGCTCTTTTTACGTTCCAAGCTTTTTATGATTCTGCAGTTCAGTTTATCGTTTATTAAACTGTGTATAGATTGGATATTAAAGAAGGATTTCGTTCTCGTAAAAATTGGGAGGGACTGGGAGATTTGCGAGCGTCGGTTTTATTTGAGGCTCGAGTGGAAATCAATCGGAAATTCGATGTGTGATTATATTTAATTCGGAATTTTAGAGTGGATGGCTTTAGCTTTATGTTGTTTGACTTTTATATAGGTCGAGGGGTTTTATACGCTTTCCGTAATATGTACTGTACATATTGTATATTAGCTGTTATTGATCGATTTCACAGCTTTTATCACTGGGAAATAAGATAAAAAACTTAGATACGTATAGATAATAAGTTGTTTATGATAATTACGAGCTTATTGTTGCAGGGCTTGATTATATCCTTCAAGGCTAACAAGTTTTGTCTTAGCTCGCAATAAATATTGGCTTAGCTCAAAATATTAGTTTTAAGACCAAATATTGATTGTCGTAAGATTTACGCAAAACAAATACTAAAAAACTATATTTTATTTTCTGATAGTGATTTAGAGGCAAACATTTTTTCATCGCTTTTAAATAATGTAAATGCCTATTATGGGAACTACACAGCAGCTCTAACATGTTTAAATTACAAAGTTACCAACCTTATCTGAATATTGTGTAACGTTCATTATTTCCACAGATTCTATTGCAAAATATGTCACTGTATGAGGCTTTTAAGCACCCACGCGGGTCTGAGAGTATCAAGGAGAAATTTTGAATCATACCAAAATACCATTTATTTCAAAGGCCTTAAGATCGAAATCCTCTTGTGTTTCATTATAACAGCTGTTAATAATTTATTACGCTCTTATGAAGGGTAATTTTTATTATGGCGCCAGTAACATTGTATCTATCTAATTGGATTCTTGTATTATTTAATTGTACTATAGTTTCAATTAATTTAAAACATATTGGCGATTGAGATCTTTATAGTGGTGATTATGTAATAAAATGTGATTTAATTGCTGACTCATTGTGCCAAGTTTTGTTCCCATTTCATAAGAATTAAAGGATTAGGTTTGATTTATGATAATCTTTAGATTTCATCTGAATTTACTATGAATACCAAGTTTTACAGCTTTAAACAATAAAAAAAAATTTTTTTCTATATATATTTCATCACAACACTAAGGTCATCAAAAAACTAATCTTTTTAAATGGTTCAGTGACACAACCAAAGGTGTTATTTATGCACGGCTAAACCTGCAACTTTACATAATTATTTTGTTAACATAATGACATACAAACACAGTTTTGTGGACGTGACTGACTTTTTGGGCATTTAATTTATTTTTATAGCTTTTGTCAATTATTATTTTTATATCATCAGTAACTTACCCGTGTGGTTTAAATTATTCCTTTCCAGTTCAGTCTTAGATATTTTTGTAATATATGGGTATTACTGCATTCGAATTATTATTAAACACATCTATTTTACCATCACCGTCAATATCTATACGACCTTCTTATGTATCACCTTCTACAACTACATTTACTTCAGTACCTTTTGTCTATCTTTTATTCTCACACAGCGCATGTAAACCATTAATTCCATACACGTTTTTAGATCAGAATCGACTATTCCCTTTACTTAGTCTCGAGGTTAAGTAAAAAACGTTTGAAGGTCAAGTTTCTTAGACTCTAGGTAATG
Organism: Diachrysia chrysitis; assembly: GCA_932294365.1. Taxonomy (NCBI): domain Eukaryota; kingdom Metazoa; phylum Arthropoda; class Insecta; order Lepidoptera; family Noctuidae; genus Diachrysia; species Diachrysia chrysitis. The sequence continues at coordinate 721,149 of OW028657.1, forward strand.
ACTGGTAGCAGCACGTAATTGTAACACGCAAATGTTCTAGTGTATCAGTTTCGTAATAAGTCCGAGGTTAATATAATGAGTGATAAGGCTTTATTTGCTTTATTATAATATTTGCAAAACCGTTATTGATGTACGTTTTTTATTGATGACTTACGAGTACTATTTTGAAAGCCTTTAAAGCCTATTGTCGGATATGTTCAAGAATAGGTTTTTTTTTCTTTTAGATTAGCCATACGCCCATTTGTGAGCTAAATCTCTAAATTATAAAACTTGTAAGCGCATTGAATTTAATAACATTTTAATGGCAAAAGATTGTACCTATTAGGTACGATAGAATGGGATCATCTTTGGCGACATCAAAACCTCCATAAGCAATCTCGTTGGTCACTAAACAGCCATAACTATCCAATCAGACGAAGATTATGTACATGTATTAACAATCAGATTAGATTTACTAATTGCCTAATTAATTATAATAGAGTTAACTATATTGCATTCGTGTTAGCTGGACTGAATACATATAAAATAATTAATTAATGTTAATTTATATGCTAGTAGGTTTACCCTATTTGAGGAAATGGGGCGCAGCAGACCAGGCAGCGGCTACATAGCTTAACTTTACACCTTCATTCCTCAAGGGGTAAGCGGGCTAAGTTTATCTCTGTCTTTAAGAAATCTTTAAGATATAGGTGCTATTTTAGATTTCTTGTTTTAGATAGTCTAATTAACCGAATTGATTTATTTATGAGTTCAATTAGGCTATACCTTTAAGCCGATCTCTTTAACTATTTACTTTCGCGTCTCGCATTACTAAGGCTTATCTACTAATCCTGTTCAGAGATTACTACAAATAATTTATATTTTCATATAAAAGCAATATACAAAATATATAATGAGGTCGTAGCGGTTTATTTTGAATCTTAATATAAATATGTCGCGTAAATTGAAGATATTTTATATAAGTCAAATTTATGAGGCCTTCGCATCTTCAAGTTTAAAAGTCGTTCAAAGTTGAATGTAAATGTTATATTTTTGAATGCTTAAGTGTACTTCTTCATTTGTTATGTTAAGAGGATAAAGTTGTTAAAGTACAGTCATATTCATAAATATGTTGGCGCATTTAAATTTCAATTGTGTCCAACTTAAATATGTGAATGTTAGATTTTATTATTGTTGTACTAACTTAGAGCTGAAATCGTTCGAAACGGAATTACAAATTACTGTGTATAAGAAAACTAACATACAAATGGTCGGCTGGGGCACTACTTTATCATTACGTACCATGGTGGCCGTAATAGAAGGTTACCATGACGACGGCGAGCCTTCTCACGGGTCCCAATATCAGGTAACGGCCAATAAAACTCAAGTACATTCGCTACACAAATTTGTTACTACGTGAGTAAGTACTTAAAAATAAATTGGATTTTTTTTCTAGTGACTACTTTGACGCGTGATTTAACAGGTAACTGTGTTTGATTTATACAAAAAAATGGCGCTATCTGTACTTTTTGTTGTGAAAAACGACTATATTTAAACTGGAATATAAATGTTTTTGCGTAGAACAAAATGAAAGTGATTTTTTCCTGTAAGTTAAATCGTAAATAAAGAATGTAGGTGTTGGTTATACTTAGAACAAACTTGGAGAAAATGTTGGAAAGATATTGGAGTAGACGAGTACACGTGTAAATAAGTTTCTTGACAATTGATTTATATTTTTTGTTATTGCTTTTGCGATTGTCACTGGGCTGTAGCTAAAAGAAAGTTATATACTAATTATATAAACAAGTATATATACCTGGTAGTCATAATTTAAAAACATTTTATCTTAAATTTGTATAAAAACAGTCAAATTAGCTACGTTGTTAGTGACTACCATGCTTAGCCCACCCCATCACCGTAACCCAAAAATGATTAAGTTAGTTACCTTATTTTCACGTCATTATAAACACATACTTAAGCCCTAAAACGCGCTTGATAACAGCAAAACTAATTCAAACATTTCATCAAGTCATGAGACCAAACCACAACAAAATAGTGTATCATTATAAAATCTAAATGTAACAGTTTCTTCAACACTTAAACCCCAACAGCTTGACAAGTAAATACTTGACATTCTAATTACAATTCACGCACCCATTGTTCTATAAAAATGTTATCCGACTTTACTTAAAATACAGTCAATTTGCATACAGCTGAGGTACGAGTCGGCTTTTTAATTCGGTAGGGTAACATTACCAAAATTAGAGCATGCCATCGGAACACGCGATGTAATTCTATTTGAGATTTTTATCTGTTCAATTGATGGTTATATAGTTACGAAATGAGCTTAAAAAATACGATACTGTAGGTGTTAGGGTGCGGACTGAGTGGTCGGGCGGTAGAGTTCTAATCTATTTTAACATTAATGTCTAAAGTCAATAAAATGTTGTATATTGATCAAAACACGAATAAAATTATAATTACTTTTAATAATTTGTTTTCAAATCTTCCCTAATTAAGTCAAATTTATTGTGGCTTATGACGAGACGTAACATTACTACGTATAAGGCGATGCGATTTATAAAAAAAATGTGTTTTTATTTTGTGCAAATTCTATAAAGCTAGTTTAACCGCTTCAGCTTATAAAACCGCTGCCTGTTCATTAACATGACCCATACTTGATGGCAGTACAGTGCGTGATTTTGTTAATGAAGATCGTTCGAAAAACGTTGTATTTGGTAAAATAACACGTAACAAGTGTGTAAAATCTAATTATTTGTGTTATTATAAAGCAGGTAGTATGTTATTTTGGAAATCTGAATCCGACATTGAACGATTAAGGCCTCACAAATTATATTATGGTGTATTTGAATATCTTTGTTTTAGTATCACGCATTTTTTGCTTTATTAGTACAATTAGGTATATAATTTTATGAATTATAATTTTGTTGCCATCTGTACTTTATCCTAATAGCTTAAAGGAAACTTCAATAACGGTGTTTATTTCGCCTTGTTACAACATACGAATTAAGTGTGATTACCGCTAATTAGGTGTCTCAGCGACCCGACGAGGATGTCGTCCTTGTCTTACAGACAGCTGGTATAAACGTTACGTGGAAAAAGTTAAAGCAAATAATAGTTTTGAGAACAAAACTTGCGAAGAGAACCATTATTTGTAATGTAGGTGTTCAATATCAATTTGAAAAAAAAAAAATATATATATAATCGAACATGCACTCAAGTATCCGTCCGTTTCAAATACATAAATACCAGAATTGCCTTTTCACCGTGCCCTATAAATAATACAACAGTAATTGTAACTTCAGATATAGCCAGAGAAATAGGCAATTATATCAATCTTGGGTAATACAAAGCGACTGTTGGAAGTGGATGGGCAGTGGCCTGCATACTGATAACAACATACTCCGAGGTCACTAGAGGTCACGCAATCGCTCTGTAAATCGTGCTACTCACGGCCGAAGGTACATCGGACCTCGGAGAGAATAGACCTATGGCGTCTCTTGTTGGACCTGTCTTTATGAAAATATTTTAGAACAGTGGAATTGGAGTAAAATTATATGATTGATATAACTATTTTTGATTACTCGATTAAAATAAGGATTAGATCATTTATTCTAGAACTTTTCCGTCGTTTACAAAAAATCTTGTAATTTTTTTTTAAACTTCATTGAGCCTTACTCTGAGTTCAGTTTATGCTTGAGTTGTGCATAATATCCCAATGATTATAAGGTACTTAAAGTAAGGTACATGTAACTTTACCTAGGTACCTAAGTTACTACCTGGCAACTACAAAAGATCGTATCAACATCAATTCCATTTTGCTCTCAGCTGACCTTAACTTGTTTCTACAACAATTAATCTTTTACCCAACGTAACATGATCCCAGTTAAACTAACTTCCTTCTATCTAACTGAAAAAACCGTATCAAGGTGATTCAACGAGGAAGAGAACTTGTTATCCGGCCTTGGTCGGTGAAAGCCTAACCTTTAGGCTATGGTGCTAACACGAATATGTACTTCCATTGATCCTAACTACTTTGATGTGTACTAAGTTAATAAAAAAATGTTGAAGTCACCTTGAGTAACTGTGATGATTGTTATGAGTTCAGTAGAGCATATCTGTGAATAATATTCGGGTTATAAATAGTACTAAACGATACGGTCGTTACCTGACGTCATTAAGAAGTTAGGTTTTATTTACCGCGGTTAGTACCACCCAAAATTTTTTTTGAAGAGTCAAGAGTCACATAAATAAAATTAGTATCAACAGGTATTCAAATGTTCTTGTATCTATAATAACTATTCACAAAACATCGATATCTTTTAAATTCTATTCCCGAACATTTCTTACAATACAGGCAATAGCTACAATAAATTATAAAACCTACACCGCCGACCATTGCCAAACGATACGTAAAACTCGACTCGTTCGCTCGGAATCAACGATTAGTGAACGAACGAGATCATGTTACCACAAAATAGATAGGCTTAACAGAAGTACAGTTATAATATAAACGATCTTATTTGTGCTGAGTCTGAGTACTGAGGCATAGGTTTGTTAATGAAAAAATGCAAATAAAAGATTTATATTAATAACCCTTACTATACATGTAAAAGTACGGTATCTAAGAAAGTCTCTCAAGTTATGAAGAACTGTACCTATTTTTAACTTAAGTCACAATGGTTTTAATTTTAAATATTAGGTTTGCAAAAAGAAAAAAAAACGTAATGCTTTATATTTTAAAATAAAAGTTAAATAAACGTCTTTTATACCTTTATTGATTTTAAAATCTTGCTCTTAAATAATTCAATGTTGTTTAAAGTGGAACTTCTGTTCTACATATGTAATGTGGCAGAGCCTTGGCTGGAGATCGGCCGGGATTGCTTGATATCTTCGTAATCTTGACTTTCACGGTGAAGATTAATCGTGGTTCGTGGTTTTTGACTGCGATTGGGTTCATGTGTCTTGTCGCCTTCATTGGAGAGCGATACAGTGACACGCGAGAGTAAATAATTCCGGCTTCTTGTTTCTAAAAGAAAATGTTTACTATGTGTTGTTTCTTAATTGGAATAATAAATTTAGTAAGATTTATGGGGTATTCCCGAATAAGTCTCTTGAGTAGAGTCAAGTATTGCCTTATGAGTTTAAAGATTATTACATACCATTGAATGCTGAGCTATTGAAAAGACTCATATTTTTAGGATTATAGAGAAAAAATCTTTAGAACGATATCTATTCAATTTTTCAAAAGTCTAATACAGTATGTCTTGGAAGAAATTCTTCCGTCGCCGCGTCGCCTCCAATATAAAAGTTGAATAGAATCAGATTTGACTCACAATCGATTGAGAATTCGGGCGTTAACGTACCTTTATTGTGTTTTCCTCCCAAGCGTCTCCTTTTAGATACTATTTAAGGAACAAAATTCCTTATAGGTATTCTCCTTTATTTATCGCCCTTTTCCATTCAAGTCTTTGTCATCGTAAAATATGATGACTTCTAAAAGTCCTAGAAGTTCAGAATACTAAACGAATTAATACATAACTTATGGAAACGTCCCAATATGAAATAGTATTAAACTGGAAATGATGTACCTACCTACTATGCGTAGGTAGGTAGGTTTCAGCCTTGTACTCAAGAGTTTCGACGTTACAAAAGTATTCAATTCAAGGAAAAGTTGGGCTATCGACGTAAATCAACTTTATCATAATAAATTTATTGCCCGGGGCATATTATGGGGTCTTTGTGGGGTGAAAAAGTGTAATGTCGGTCGTGAGATGTTTATTTATGTGTAAAATTATGGAGATTCCGTCGTAAAATTCATTTTAGATTGTCTTGAGCGTCATGAGTGAATCTCTGGATCGCAAAATCATCTTTGATCGAACGTATTAAGACAAACTTGTTTTTAAACTGGTTGAAATGAAAAATAACAATGCAACAAAAAGAATAAAAAATCTACGTTCACGACCAGTAAAGGTTTCATTTTTTTTTACTTATTACAATTAAGTCTTAAACGGACAGGAGTGAGATGTAAAAAGTAATAATAACACAATATTTTAACACTAATTTAATGTTAATAGAAATATTATGTGCACATTCATAGAAAAACTGATTTTGTCAGATGTATCTCTCATTGAATTAAGGTCATTTTTGCATGAAAATGTAAGAAATAGTTTGTTGCCTGCAATATAGTTTCAATATCAATTTTATGTTCATAAAAGTCATCTATTCTGCTCATAGTTCAATATTCCAGTCCATTTTAATATTCTGAGAGCTTTTTTTCTTAAACTTTATGGTTTAATTATGAAAATACTTTTGTTTAAATGAGAAAACTGACTAACTTATACAAAAAAATTTATAGTTAAAAAATAAATGAACATTACATTTTTATGCAAATAATTAAAAAAATCGTAGTCGGTATTCTATTTTCCGCTAATGTAGGGTGAGAACACATTTTCTCGTCCGTTTAAAATCTAAATAAAACGCATAATGAAACCAGAAGAGTGACTTCGTAAAAATATATTTAAGGCCATATACTTTTATCACGCACCGTCTGAAGGCTTTTGCTCTTAAAACTTGCAAATGTTATGCCCTTTACGTTTTATGTGTATATTTAAGTGATATTCTCGTAAATTCCGTAAATGTTAGGTACGTCACGTAAATGTACTGATTTCGTTACGTTGTTTTTTGTTCACATATTTGTGTACTTACGTATCTACATTTACATATTGTTATCAAGTTGATCTTTAAATGAATAGTAATGAGGGCTTTGTTACATTATCATAGGCACAAAGTTACAAACTATATGGGCAATGAAATTAAACAAGGTCTAAGTAATGGGATTATGATTTATAGGCTCAAACAGCAGGTGGAAAAACTTAAACTGTGTATGATTTATGCGCAATGTTTATGGCGGAGAAATCCTCATATAAAACTTACTAAAAATAGTTTAACATGTTTTTTGATGCAAACTTTAATGTTAAATTTACTACCATTGCTTTTTAATTTTACGGTCCACCATAGGAGTAATCCCATGTTTAATGTTTACATTTGAATGTTCTATCTCAGTAACTTTTTAAAGTGATCTTAAAAAACATTATCGTTATAATCTTCCTTATTATGTTGCGGGTGTTAGCTGAGGTTTACAAGTTTTTATTTCTCGTGTTATATTCGGATTAACTGTGATGCGATTATCTCGGAAATGGCTGAACTGGTTTATGCGATTTTTACATAAATGGAAAGCTTATGTCTTCCTGATCAGTATAAAAGATAAAGTATATAATTATGCTTCACTTAAAAAGGAACTTACATGGCACTGAGTACTTGAAACTCGGCAGATTGTTGCTGCACTTATGCACGTAATTATGCAGTTTCATGCCATGCTAACATACCTAGATCTTAGTATTTTTAGCTGCTTTTCTCATAATGAAGATAAAGTTGCAGGAGATTTAAATAAAAGAAAAGAAAAGAAAAGAAAAGAAAAACATTTATTTAAGCGCATTTAAATGTTACAAATGCATATTTAAATGTTACAAATATATCGCGATCAGGTAGATTTTAGGTTAGGCTGAGATTACCTAATTCTTAAAAGCCTTTGAACAGTATTAAGTTCATTGCAAGGATAAACAGTGCGAAAATTTCTAAAACATAAAACATAAAATAGATTCACAACTAAAATAAGTAAGATTTAAAAACACATTACAAATTGTAATAGGCTTACAAACAAACAAGTAATAACTACTAATAACTTTTCACATTTTCTACACGAAAAGAAACAATAATTTTCAACAATCTAAACTTCTTTACCAGTCGGGGGACATTCAATATACCTTGGTCTGAAGGTGAGCTCAGCGAGGCGGCCCTTTTATAATACCGCTTATACACATCGGGGTATTACTGTAATTTGGGATTATTGGAGTGGAAGATATTCGGGTGGGCCGGGGGAAACAAAAACTCCAAATTATGAAACGGATATTTAAGGGATAATGTTATTAAAAGCATTGTTCATGTGTAACCGAAATTCATATTAAACTAGCGGTCTTCTGATTAATTTCGTTGCGTTCCAAGACAGTCAATCGTTTCTCTGGGACACACCGAGCTTAATTAAGCGTCTCGGTGGTATTCATTGGTTATCATTTTAGATCCTGGCTTACAGGAGTTGTTATGATGGGCATGTGTGGCGGGCTTGTCCCTAATCTATCGGTGCCCCGCGGTTTCTCCCCCAGGAATCCCTGTTCCCGTAAGACATTTTCTTTATTTCTTTCTATTAGTTCAGTTAGTCTGCTATTCGGGTTGTAGCTAAATCCAACATATAAAAAATCATTGAAATCGGTCCACCAGTTCTTGAGTTATAAAAATGGTGTTACTACCCGGCTTTTTTTATAGTATGTAGATTATCGTTGTTAAGACAACAGTAAAACTAGCAAACCTATTGTTTCGTTAATATATTTACCTTATGAATGACGTCATAATATTAAAATAAAGTAATATTTTTGGTCCGACATTAACTGGTATTTCTACCACACCTTATAATCTCTTTTATATGCAGAGCCTGATTATATTTCCAACAAAAAGTCCAATTATAATTGCAAATGGTAATTTAATTATTTTAACAATCCCAACCGAATGCATTTTTAAATGGTCTGATAACGTTAATGTTTTTATCAATGCACAGTTAATTCTTGACGCCGATTTAAAAGATATCTTTTTTTGGTATGCTGTAATTTACATCTTAGTCTTAAACTTTTCAATTAACTATATAAAATTTAACATTTTAAAGTGAATTTTAATTACATTAAAATTACAAAGCTTATACGAGTAACTTAGAGTTGATCCATTTTTTTAAAAGAATCGTAAAGCAATTTCTATTCCATGGGGTAACTGAACTTGTAATATTATTATAAAACAATAAATATTTATATCGCGTCAAAATAAAACGTGACGTTATTTATTTTGACACATCCGTCAATTCACAATCAATAAACCATGACACTAATTTCAGATAACTATTCTAAAAAAAAACCTCATGAATACAACTTCATTTTCCTGGTTGAATGTATATCAATTTGACACGTGACTACGAATATACGTTATACAGTATACAAACAGCGACAGACATTAGGGCGTGTTATCATGTATAAATAAGAATTGTATATTTTAGCATAGTATACATTCATTGTTGATTACACAACGCGTGATAAACGCCATATTGATTTAAATAATAGAATCGGAAATATTTACTGTTAACTTCAGTTTAAGTTCGGGTTTGCTTGTTTATTTATTTATGTTGAATACTACTGTATTTTTCAAAGGTATGGTGTTGTTTGTTTTTTAATAAAATCTACTTAAAATATCAATAGAAAAATTTCTTTGAGGCGAATTTATGGGAACTGAAAAATCTAGAAAAAAAACGGCTGTCAGATAATTATTTATCAACAGAATTTTACGTATCAATAAAATTTTACGTCCAAAACCCCATGGCCTAATTCCTTCGTGTGCTCAACAAATAACAAAAAAAGATCTTTATGTATCATTTGATCAGTATAATTTATTAACAAACAAACATAAACTTTTATCAGAATAATTAAGCATCAGTCACGAATCTCATATACACACGCACGGACAAATGTATTATTCAAGCACTTTTAAATCGTATTGTAATTTTTTTTCTTAAAATCTAGGTGGTGTTTTAAAAATCTGGTCGGTCATTCAACTGTGTTGTGAGAGAATATCAAACAATGGATCGTTTTCAAAATTTGGTATTTTTCGGTAAAAAAATTACCGTTAATGATGATTCTAATGGTTGTTTTTTTTTGGTTTCAGGTAAGGAGATCTTGACGTTCGTGTAGTTAAGTGAATATTATTGTTCCGAAATTATGGAGATTTCGGCCGAGGTGGGGATTTTAATGTTATTTGTGGTATGCACTTTAAATACTTAATATTTTACAATTTTTACCCGAGTTTTTTTTTATAATAATAGGTCAAATTCATTGTTTTATAAAATCTAAACATTTATAATCAGTCGCGTCGATTTGTGTCTACAGCGGTGGGGTGAATGTCCTCATTATCGGGCTCTCGTGAATAATATATGGGACGAATTTCGCGATTCCACCGATGACTGTCGTCACTCTCCGTTGCGTCAACACAGATTATACAGGACTGGTACAATATTATCTGTACCGGTGATGGAAATTGGAACTAACGTCAATCTGAACATAACATATGGAGAGATTTACATTGTTTCTTGTAATAATTACTGCATTAGCGCCGCTTTATTCTGCAATGATAATTTTATTGTCCCTGTTAATGAAAATAACAAAATTGATTTAAGGTAATTTTACTTAATATTATAATGTAAATCACAGTATCCAACGCACGTGTTGAAATTTGTCTCATTAGTCTCGCCCAAGTTCCCGATACAATTATAATACACCAATAATTATAGGCCTATCAATCCACGCCTATGATTGTCGGAGCGCGTCCTCGGCATATAAATTCAAAATTTATAAACCTAAAACACTAACTGAATGCAAAGAAATATAATATTACATTTGAATGCATCGTCCGTATGTTTTGAAAGTTATTTTTAACACGAATCTTTAAATTAATATTCAAATCATATTTGATGTGTATATTGACACGATTTTTAAGTGACACTACGCAAAATACTGAAATATCCAACTGACTCTTAACTTAAGATATTAATCAGCGTTTTATTTAAAAGGTATCGCAAAAACTGCCAGTTTAAACAATAAAAATTCCGAGTCAATCAATAAATTCCATAGTACCCAATTATGGAGATTAATTATATATCCAACATTGTAATCACAAAGTAATTTTTGTAAAGTTAAAACAGTCAAGCGGTCTTGTCAATCTGGGGTCAAAGGCAAACAACCTAACCGCAGGCCAACGACTTCAGATTTTTTCCTTCGGACGTCTTAAATTTTAGCTTAACTTAAGCAGTTAATCACGAGTCTTTATTGCCAATTTAACTCCTGGTTAAATTTAACTGCAATTGTGTTTAGTTTTTAAATAGATATATGTTTAAAGTCGTGTCAAAGTTTATCTAGTTAGTTATAATTTATTACAAAAGCATTTTATTGCTTTTATTATAATTGCTTAAAAAATACAAGAAGTTATTTTATATCTTGTAAACTGGCAACATGAAAAAACTGTGATGCTGACATGGCAAAATAAACATGTAAAAAATGAATATCCACTCAAATTAGGTAGGTACTTTGTAAAATATAAATAAAAGCAAAGAAAATATTAACTGAATTGTTCCTGTTCAAATATTTCTAAAAAATGCATCTTGAATGATATAGATCATTTAACCTTATAATATTCTTTTTAACTTAAGTTTGCAAAAACTTGTTAAATATAACAGAGTCCTGAGGTTAAAATTAAAGCAATTATGACTAATTTACACATTATTATCGGACCAACTAATAGGGTCATTACCCTATAAAGTAATTATCAAGATTAAGACATTGATAATTAGTACATAAACAAATTAAATATCGTCATTGTTTATTTTAAATAAACTGTTCCAATGTTCATAAAATTATTAAATATGTTCATTTATTTGGTAAGAAATTGTTGAAGATAATATTATTTAAAGGAACGCGTAAAGCATTTTAATAATAAAAAATACTATGTATTAGTAACTGTTAACCTTTATGTTTCAAAGAATGTCAAAGGAAAGAAGTCTTAAAAAATAAATAAAAGTAAATTAAACTTTTTTTCAATTGAGATATTCATACGAATAGAAAAAAAGTCTGATGCGTAGATTGGGAGACATAAATATCTAAATGTTTTTAATACTGTAGTAGAAGTATTGTGTAGGTGTGTAAACACTAGAATCAAGTTCATTGCCCCCATTATCTGAGCAAATGTATCGACGCGAACATCACAGCTGTTTCTCATTGCAAATACGACTCTTTTAATCTCACTATATTTTTATAGAATTTTGTCGAGTAAACATTATAGTTAAGACTTTCTACAACTTAATTAAATGTTTTTAAACGAAACAACCATAAAACGAATGATAGTTATCAGATTAGTTTTAAACAGTATACAGATGATAATTGGTCTCTTGTTATATCTTAAACTAATTGCTGCTTGACTTATATTTATTTACCATAATAACTTATAACGAGATCAAAATACAAATCATTAGCTGAGGGCTATAATAAAATCATAAAATTTGAGACAAAATGAAAAATAAATATAACATTACGTCGTTCGAATAGAATCCTAATTATCTTTTTATTTTATGGTTTTCTAAATAGACTATGATTTTAAATAGTGAAGGTTTTTAAACGATGGCTTTAGGTACATCATTTTATTATGAACTGAATGGTCCCAGATTTTTTTAACGTCTGTAAGTTTTATAGTTTTCTTATGGCTCGTATTTCGGGGTCTAGACTCAATTTGTATCTGTTTTATGTATTTATTGTTCCTCGCTACATAAAGACAGCTTTGTTTCGATTTAATTATGTATTTTGCTTAGAAGTTTCTTTGAATACATTTTAAATAGATCTTAATCTGATGCAAAGCATTCCTTCAGTTATTTAATCTAACTGTTTGTGTTCGTTTTAATGTAGCCTTATTGTGTTTATAAACCTTTGAACCCCACTTTATGCGTAGTCCGAGACACTTTTTTTCTCCGAGTTTATTCTCTAGAATGACAACATAGTAATGTTTTTTACATTTTTATATAGAACCTCTGTTATGAGAGAGTTTTATTAAAAATGTTATTCCCTTTTATGTGTCCATATTGTTTATTTATGTGCTTTAATAAAACGAGATGTTCGCAAGTCTGTAATGTTGCAAATGTGTTTCTTATCTTGGCGTAAATATTTTTAAGTGCATATAAAATGTTGCAGTTTTTTAAATGACTGGGATTTGAATTGCGAGTCACGTCATTTTGATACATTGTAGGGGTTTACAATAAACAGGGTGCCACTTCTAGTGTTGGCTTATGTTAATGTTAGTTAATAGTCATACCTCAATATAAAAATAATGTGGACGTAGGTATATTTAAAATTAGTTAATTATTATTTCCTTCGCCAACATCACAAACTCAAAGTTAGGCCGTTACAACGACGACAAACAATTTAGATATGTCCCCACAATCTAATCTGTAACCAATTCTAATTTCCCAGTTGCTAAGTCGAAAGCGGGCTTAGGTTATAAATACATTATTCCGAAGTGACCTACTTAGGAACATTTGCAGATAACCTAACATGGTCTCAGACTTTATCTTGATACGACATGTCTAACACTTTCATGCGTGTACACTGCCCTGATTGTGCTGTGCTTTGAAGGGTACTTTCATGTACTAACTTTTAGGATTAGAAATCTAATTAATTTCTAACAAATTTAAAGCTGAAATTGCCGTTTAGTTTCAGCCATAATTTTCGGATATAAGGTTATATTATATTACATACAAGCAATTCGAATTGTTCGAACTTACTGTGTCTACCAATTGATATTATAATATTATTGTAAAGGCATTTGATATGCCTTCATTAAGGTAGCACACTATTTTTAATAGTCCTCAAAGTATTGACTGAAAATTTTCGTTTCTATAAACCCGTCACAAAAAACCGTCGACGCAAAATTTGCCGTGAAAATATTCAAAATCAGAATGCCATATTAAAAACATGGTAGGACTTTCCCGGATTAAGGTTGATGTACATCCAGGTTTAATCTACGTTTATCGGCGACGGGCAGCCGCCTAGCCCGCCCAGTCAATACCGATCGACGAGTTAATCCCTTCATCCTGCCTGTTATATTGTTTTAATAACTTGTGAATTTATGCTTTCTGCGCGTTTTTCGGTTGAAGTAGAATCGAGCTAAAATGCTTCGTAGTTTTTGTGCGTTGTTAGTTGTAACATTATTTAATATTTGATGGATTTTTGGGATCAATTTGGCTGTAAAAATCTCGTTTGTTCGGATCTTTTTTTACGTTGGGAATCTGACTAAAGTCGAGTGCTAATAAATTTAAATTAAATTAACATCATTGATTAAAGGATACTTTTTGACAAGCATCAAAAGCTAATTCACTTACCCCAAGAGTGATATTACAAAATGTCGGTAACGTACCCATAGCCTAAAGGTTAATGACCGTCGTTACGAATGGTGTGGGGTGAATCTGGGCACCGATGGGTTTTCCTCCAGTATATTATTTATCTTTCTAACTGGTGGGCTCGCGATGTGCTGTGTAATGGGTTTAGCAAATGTACTGGAGACGATAGGTGATAAAGCTTTTTTGTTTAAAAAAATACGCTCGCTGTTCAACAGAGTTTTGAAGAACGAAATCATAAGCTAATCAATTCAATTTTATATTATACTATATAGTTTTATAATACCGTGCAGTTTTAAAATAAATAATTCTAATAATAGAGCTTTCTAAATACCTTCCCTGATGTTTGTGAATAGAACCTTAAATATCGATATGAATTATAAGTAGTTCAAGAAAAGTAAACAAAAGAACAAAACATTGCAACAAGCACTATTAATACAGCTGACCCTAAATTCTGTGATAACGCACAAGCAGCTTAATCCCATGTTATCATTCTCTGTTCGATAATATCTCGCAAACATAACATGCAGGTCTAACCACCTTTATTCCACAAACAATAGAGGCGAAAACTCAATTTTCGTCGGCAAACGCAACGTTGTTCACTAGTATTGGGGACACAAAAGATTGACAGGTCGATCCTCTTTTGTGATAAATACCTATTGTTCTAGCGTTTCTTTGAGAGCTTATAATACAATACGAAGTTGATTGAAAGTGTATAACCCCTGTAATTAAATATGTTTCAAGATGGCCAAGACTGCAGGCTATGGAAAGAATTATCAAATTAACACCGTCATTTAAGTATAAGTAAATGTCTTAAACATCAATTAGCTTAGCCACAATAAAACTCGCTGCTTATTTATCACGGCTCTCAATAATTTATGATTGAAAAGTTAAGTTTCTAAAACTACTTCAAACTAAAATAAATCTACTAATGTTATTCAACGTAATCTCCTTTTAAAACGTCTTAAAAGATAAACATAAAAGCATATTTTAAAAGCTCTTAAATATTGATAAGTGTAGCGAAACTGTGTGGATTGTCGCCTAAAACTCGTGACCACAATCACGAAGCGAAAATTTATTTCGACAATCAATAAAATGTGCTTGAATTTATTTAACGTCATTATTTTTAATGTGACAATTGTTGGTGAGGCCGCCGGCCGTTTTGTTTTCAGTTTCGAAAGCTAAACCTTATTTAGAACTGAAAGAATTAGATGATGATTGCTTTGATTTTAATAAATAACAGAGGATGTAATATACTCAACTAGCTGCTGCCCGCGTGGGTATCGGTTATCTCAGCAAAAAGTAGCCTATGTCCTTAATTAAAATCCAAACTTACCCCATACTAAGTTTCATTAAAATCAGTTCAGCAGTTTAGGCGTAAAAACCGTAACAAACAGACTGACAGACCGTTACTTTTGTATTCAAATTTTTTTTATTATTAATTTTATAATATCGAAATAAAATTCAATAAATAAAACCGTTAACCAAAATCTATGTAAAGAAAGTAACTATTGAAATATAACTACATTCACCTATATACGTCACCCCCATTCAATACGTAGATAAACGATACACAATTACACAAAAAACAAATATACTATTGTACAACCCTCCACTCAGCTTTTTACAATATTTATTATAAGTAACAGTTGAAACGACAATCAATCTTATGTTGAACGCCCGACTAAATTGTCTTAACACAGACAATCCATTTGTTCGGCTTTTGCTAAAAAATATATTACTAATGACGCGGAAGGAACAGGAAAGTGCTGGACTAGACAGATTTAATATTCTGAATGAGAACTTGTGTTAGTTCTTGTAAACTTAATAGACTTTTATTGAAAGAAAGAGGTTTCTTTAAAAGATATCTTAGTTTTTGTGCTTTAACTATTTTATTTAACTTACTCAACTGTTATCTTGTTCTTTGTCAAAATCGGCATATAGATACGTGGCTTAGTTATCATAACTATACTATTTTCTGTCTTATACCACTAAGTGTGCTTTAGTGTTTTTCTTCAGGGTAAAAAATCGTCCATTAGGAGATAAGCAATTATCTCTTATTAAAATTTCACGTTGCTACGTGAACGTAAAAGAAAAATATAGAATCAGCCAAGTCATGGTATAATTCCTAAATATTGTGTTACTACCGTTGAGAGAAGAGGTGGCTTCTACAGTATTAACTCGAACTCAAGTATCGATCTTTAATGCCTCTTGGACTTCTGCCCATCCACATAAAATCACCCTTTTACCATAAAACAAAAACCCATTAACGGAGCCATCAAATTTCACTTATAAACTTTGCTATAATTCAAATACTCATTCGAAAATGTATTATAGCGTCATGCTGGAATATTCTTCCACTTTCTTTCATTTTTCTCTGTGTCAATAATTTTAAGTGTCGTCTTGAAATATTGCCAGACGTTTATAATTTTAGTATTAGATGTCTAGACTCGACTAAAATTAAGTGTCGGGTATAGAAAAGATTTTATTAAACACGAGTTCAATAGTGTGGTGAAAACTTGGTGTTTAGATTGGATACCTATAGTTTGGTGGTTTATAGGTATGATTTCTTTATTTATAGCTGTATTTAGATAAATGACTTGAAATTGTAACCCGTTTCTAACATATTACTAAGTTTATATGTATTATCTGAATCCTTACTTTTATTTTAAAGCACTATATCGAAATATATGAAATTATAAATATTTAAACTATAATAAAACTCAATTTAAAATAGCTATTGGGTGTACTATCATAACTTTAGTTTATCATACCGCAAGAAATCCACAAGAAATTGCACCCCGTTACGTAGTGTGGTTGAAAATATTTTGCTCCGATATATCGAAACGGTAGCAAAAATTGGCACGGAATATATCGTAGTGCATATCTCGATCTCCAAAACCCGTATTTACGTTCGCAGGTAACAGAGAAAAGTTTTAGGGATCCGTATAGTGTGGGAAATACAAACAAAACTAATTTTATGCTATGGGTAAATTAAAATTTTAAACTAACTATCGATACAATTTATCTATAGCATCCATCCCATTACTAAAAAGTTAAAATAAATTTAGGCGCATAATAATACGCTTGATGCTCTAAATCAACAGCATATTAAAAGGAATCCAAATAATCTCCATTTTTACCATAATATCAAATAATAATTGACTTAAGATATTATTAGAATTTTAAATGTCATTACGGCAAAGCTCTCGCATTTGTATGTTCTTTGATTTTGCTTTAAATTAATTTTAATCAAAGTCTTGTAATTTTGAGTCGTTTATAAGACTCATGAGAGACGTCAAGATAATATCATAAACACTTAGATAGATAACTACGTAAACGTTAATCTGTCACTCAAATTTAGTCTTTGACAGACGATTTGGCCGGCTCCTAATCCAAGCATTGCCCAAGTTTAATAAGCTTACGTCACTTAGGTTGTAGGTATTTGGCTTATGGCTTAGATCTTGAACTTTTTTGATAGGTGTAAATTTGGTGTGTAATACACCTTATGAATTAGGAACACATTAGGAATTTAATATTCAAGCTTAATTATTTTATTCTTTATAGCAACTCTGGAATAATTTAGTAAAACTTATTTTTGGACTCATACGATTTCTACAGCATAAAATAAATTTTAGAACTACGGAACCATGAGGTTAGCTCATTTTATTTGTGGAATCGAACGCTGCACATCTGTTGGTCGGTGTTGGTTTTTTATTGGTCTGTTATTTCTGCAATCGGAGCTGCCCTACCGTTTTACATGTTTACACGCTGTGGTGAATTAAATTTTTGTTGATGCACT
This sequence comes from Diachrysia chrysitis, assembly GCA_932294365.1. Classification (NCBI taxonomy): domain Eukaryota; kingdom Metazoa; phylum Arthropoda; class Insecta; order Lepidoptera; family Noctuidae; genus Diachrysia; species Diachrysia chrysitis. The sequence goes on from OW028657.1 coordinate 739,037, forward strand.
TAATTGGGAGTTTCGGGTTAACGACTGCGTACTATAGAGTGATGATTTACTTAATGTAGTTGGATCTATTTCTGTTTGGTTAAATTACAGTAGTGAATAATTCGATAGGATTGGATGAGAAAAAACTAGAATTAGTTCATCGAAAATACGATACATACCTATCTACTTCTATTAGACTTACATTCAAAACGAATATCTACCAATCTCATCAAAATCTCTTTAATCAAGCAGTCTCACTTTGTAAGTGCTGCTGACAAAGTGATTACCACTTAAAAGCCTTTCATTTTCCTTTAAACCTCACTGCCAACAATTACTCCAATACACTTTTCCTAATATCACCTCGCTATCGTCCGGAGGAGCAACACAAAAGCATTGTTAAGCCACACATAGCCTTTTTGACGTCGCCTTTAGGCCGATTTCATTTTACAAAGTAACTTTGAAAGGGCGACTAGACAGCTGTCGTAGTCTGTAATATTCTTGGGAACTAGACGTGGGGCCAACGTTTGGACCAATATTTGTGGTTAAGTTTGGAGAGATATTGGTAGTACGACTTGTTTTAAATGGACGAAAGCTTTTCAAATGCTACTCTCTTAGTAATCATATTTATTTGTTGTTCATACATTTTGATTTTTAAATCTGCCTATTCGCGCTTTTCTGAATAATCGAGTTAAAAGTCAATCAAATGTAAAATCATAGCTGTTGTAGCTATAATTTATTATTTATTGATTTTATTACATACAATTATATTTATATTTAAGGTGCATTAAAAATCACTTTAAAGCGAGCAGTCATGAAACCAGTTTCATCTTAACACATTTGATCAAATATCTGTTCAAATATTGGCACCAACACTTCGTAGACAATGTACACTGCGCTTTATTAAATTTTAGCGAGACTGTTTTTCTGACTGGCGTCTACAAGTTTCAAGAGGGTTGAACTTCGTAACTTTATAGTTTACTTGTTATGATTAATGCTACAAACTATGAATAGATTAGTCGCAAGCGTTTGAGGATCACCCTCTTAGTGTAAGTTAGTGATTAAAGGTTTTCGTGGAAACATTTAGGTCTAGTGCTGAATTAAGATGTTTGTCGACATTATTTTCATTAATAACAATTTTCATTCATACACATCTTATAGGTTATTCATGAAATGTTTATTAATTTTAACCACGTTCTACGTTATTTTTTAACTGAAAGGCATAAACCTTTCTCAGGTTAAAAAAATCACGGCAAATGCAACTTATTAATCCAATTATAACTTCAATACGCAGTCGACCCTCAACCTCGATCGATCGTTGACACAGACTTATTGTTTGTTTATATTTTTCATCAATACTAAAAATAAAAAGTCGTAAAATTTTTACGATTAACGCTAAAGTGATATCGCAAGGTTGGTTGAACGAACTTGTATATAACTGTTTATATACAATCACACACACATATACATACGCGCAAAACCGCCTATATCACGTTTACATATGATTTAACACATTGTACATTAACTAACACACACACACATTATAAGCAGATTAACAACTAGTATGTAAATGTAATGTGATTTTTCTGTAACGTATTTTTATTGTGGATTTGTCACTCAAATGCGTAATTCGAACGAGGTAATTAAAATATAGGTTAATGATACAATTTGACATTTCACCATTTGACACTGGTGATAATGTTTTAATGCATAAGACTTGGGTTGAAATTCATGACCAACGAACAGTACAGTTTATTAATTAGTCATTTTAATTAAAAATTATAACATACAGATGATATTCAACATTTAATTTGATTTTAGGTTTTATATTTAGATAAAATAAATGAAGTGTGTACAGATTCCATGTACTTCCATTATAATAATGTATTCAATTTATACTTAAAATTTATATTTTAATACCTTATTTTTGTAGAACTAAAATAGCATTACTAATGCCATGTATATTATCGAATATTTGTTCAACTCTCATTAAGGACCCAGAGTCAAATGAGTTATCGCTTTGCAATGATTATTAAACTTTTTCTGTATTTCCTCCACTAGCGCGTATCGGCTCGATAACCGGTTATCTAATCACGTCACCTTTCACCTCCGAGTCAGTAGGTTTTAACGTGTTCTGACTTACCCTAATGAACACCATTTCCTTTAATTAAAATTGATTGCGCACCATTGTACCTAAAAGGTTGCAATTTTTCAAGCGAACGACCTATCGTAATACTAAACGGAACGATCACTTGACTTTCGTAAACTTGCCTTCCACAAAAACTATAAAGGCTATCGAAAAAGAATAAATACAGGCTTTCCGGGCAATATCTTCAATAACATTCTTAGTAGCAATTGAGACGATCTCAAAAAATACATTACGTTTAACCAGAGAATACCGCGGCGACCGCAAGACGCAAGACAATTGAGTTACGCATATTACGTCAAAGCAGCTTTGGTAACGAAACACCGGCCTGGGTAATTGGCTGAAGGATAGCATTCAATCTTTGAGATACCGCAAGAATAATAGGCTCGTGTTACCGTCTCGATATCTAATAGTAACAGCCTATTAGAAATCTTGTTCCTGTGCCTTGAGCTGAACAATTGTGGAATCGGTAATTTTATGCTAAGGAAGACATATTGATATTTTCGTTTTTTGGGTCTTGATTACGTCAATTTATTGTAAAGATAGTGCAAAAGCCACATATTGTCTTGGAAAAATAACTAAAATTAAAATTAGGTTACTCCTCTTAATCAAAAAATGTAATTACCTCGATTGGTTCCAACGTCATCTAGTTACCAAGAACGGTGAACTACCGAATTAAATTCCGGCAATACATCATTCGCCCCAATTCGTTAGTTGCAAATAAATTGCAAGCGAGGCGTCCGCAGTACCAAGCCCTCCATAGTCAAATTATTCACTCTCGCAATCCTGGTAAAGCCAGCAGTCTCCGCTCAAAGCGGGCTGTTCGTGTAATATTAAATTATAGTGGGCCAAGTAAGACATTTCGAAATAGAAAATTGTTTCCATTCGTTGTTTGTGGACTGTGTTCTTAATTCAGATGAATGTGTTTATGTTTCTGTGGGTTTTGGTTCGAGTTTTTTTTATGTTTTAATTCTTCATTTCAAATCCCGTTTAGTGTCTTGAGATTCACTTTTAAAAAGTTATAGTGCAATAAATATAATTAATAGCTAGCTAAGACTAAGAAAACTACTGAGGAATGATCCCTCTTTATAAATCCTTCTAAGCTTCTATAAAGCACTGAATAACTGCAATACCTTTTAAAGCGAGATTATCAGACAGTTCTTGGAAAATATAGCAGCTAATAAGCTTTCAGAGTTAAACAAAAGGAAAAAGTCCACTACTTCGTACACTACTATTTAATTCCTGTTATAAAATTCTGTTTGCTGCCGGCTGCTTTAATGGCATGGACACATAGACACGGAAACTTTAGAATAATACATAACCAGACCGTCCTAATGTATTTATTTAATCATTTAGTATATTGTCATTTATAAATATAGTACATTTTTGTATACAAACTACGAGTACATTACGTGTTTTCATATACAAAGAAAAACATTTTTATTCAACTATAAATAAATCTCAAAAGATTAATAATGGTACCAAAACACGGAAGTGAGGTGTAAAAATAGTACATACGCCATGTTGATGTTAAGTGGTAACGTGGCTAAAAGTCTAGCATTGCCGCGTAGAATTGCAATGCTAATTCTTTGGCAAAAAATAAGCTAGCCATTTGGTCACGCGAAGTGTCGACCGACTGAGGAGACGAGCACTCACAGGCACCGTTTGCATTTATATTGCCTGACACCAACAACCGCTTTTTATCAACCACAAGATTTAGACTAATCGAGCAGTCACCCAACCTACTCAAATAAGCAATGAATCTCCGAGCCAATAATACACTTATATTTCTTACTTTCTAAGTCAACATTTAAAAGCGGCACTTTTTCAAACACAATAATTCTCTGCAGTCGTACAAGCAGTACAAGTTGACAGCAAACTGTTGCCTGCCTTTTATTTTTCGTATAGGCGCTCCTTGCCAAGTGTTCTAAGTTGTGGTTGTTTCGCGGCCCGCCAACTCAGCCGTATCGGCGGGACTTTTAAAACTCAACTCTGATACGTTTAATATAGTGTCTACTGCAGGCAAAACTTAAATAATGCCCATGGAAACTTGTTTCGTACAAGTTGAGGGTACGCCGCTCCCGGCTAACTTTCCTGTTTGCTTTCAACCGTACGTATTTTATTCTTTCCTCTTTTAAATGCGACGCTTTGCATGTCGGTTACCATCGTAGACGGACCGTGTTTTAAGAGCAAACCTTTTGGGACGTTTTCAAATAGAGGCTTATTGCCTCCGAACGTCGGATTGTTCTTTTAACGTCCGGCCCGCGGGGATTCCTTCCCTGCCCATTGTTTAGTTGTGAATACTGTAATGGTCGTAAACTCACACGAAAAATAGCCTCCCTAAAAGGCAATAAGCATAAACACAACTCTGTAAAGTTGGTTTGAAAAGAGCTTTGCGATATTCAAAACAGGACGAGGGGGCTTAATGTTATTCATGAATGCTAAAGCGTCGCGTTGTTCCCAAACATCGTTTATATTTGTAAGTTACGAAACAATGACACTAACTTAAACTCTGGATGTAAAGACGGGTGTTATCTTGGTTTGATGGCTCACATAAACAACAGATACGGTTTATTGCTCCACCGCAGTTTCGTATTAAATTTCAAAGTTTTGAAGTCTCCGCTTAATTAAAAGTGACGGTGTGTTATATCAAAATATATAACCTCGGTCGAGATACAATATTAACTAGTCCAGATTCACTTAATTCGGTGCTAACGAGATATTTCAGTAGTCCAGTGTCTCTTCTTAAGATCTGAGACTTTGCAAGTTTAGGCAAATAAGTATCTTTTGAAAGAAGCCAAACAAATTTACGTCTTGTGAAGACGGTGAATAAGTGGTTGAAAGCAGAAATATCCCGACGAGGAAGTAAAAACACAAGCGTGTTGCTTTAACGCGATGAAATGATGTCCAGCGAACGAACGGAAAGAGAATAAATTATAAGTAAGGACTCGGACCATCCATTGTTGTTTTTCACACTTCATATGTTTTTGTATAAAAATGTTAAACGTTTTATGTTTAAAATGGATATTGCGCGTTTTTTATTTATTCAAACCTGCCACAAGTGACAGTTCCGATGAAATATGAATACTGGGACACAGAAAACAGTTTTTCTCGTCGCTAAAAAGTGAAGTAGCTATTGTGCGTCGCCTAAATGTACCTACTAGGCTGTCACAAACGTGTTCATCTGTTCATGTCCAAACGTATGTTCACATCTACCTATATAATATGAAATCAAACAGTTTCAATCCCTATTTCGTAGTAACTGAATTTATATAAACATTCTTATCATTTCAAATAAACTACGAGCTGAACTCTGCCAAAAATTCTTTCCTCAAAAAACTCAAAGCGCAGTCAGAAAACGCAACAAATATTTTAGGATCGTCCAATTCGTTTCGTGAAACGTTCAATATCTAGAGCACGGCTCCATACGTATGGACGGACAGAAACGTGATAAATTCGTTGAGCAGGCGAGGGAATGACACGGTGATCCCCGTTCATATTTCACAATATCCAAGCGACGCTCGCGTTGTTTTAACACGGATAACTTTGTGTACTTCTGATTTTTAAGGCTAACGGCCTTTATTTTTATTTGAAAATATTTTTTTCGGTTTATAATTTTCTTGGTGTGTAAATATTGCATGTAATGTCTTTTCGAGTAACTAGTTGTATGGATGTTGTGTTTCTAAGTATAATAATTGACCACTGCCAATTTTAGCACAATAACCCTGGTCGGTATTCATATTCAACAACAATATAACCGGAATTTATGTATATCATTAGGTTATAGTAATAACATACGTAGCTTCCGGTCAGAATAATACGAAGGCCATTTCCTATACCTACTCCTTGAAAATGAATAACAATTCGAAACTTATACTAATCTAAAATCCTAACATATTTCAATGGAACAAAGTCCTAAGGTCCTCAAAACAAATTGGCTATTCAACTTGATATTTGCCAGAATTCCAGCGGACCTCGACCCTTCGGGGACAATTTTGACAAATAGTTGAACTAATAAATTTTCATTGAAACCCCCGATAACTTTAGCGTCAGCCGTTGAAATTGGGACATTTCACTGAGTTACATTTAACTTAATTAAGAGTTCAATTAGTCTTGACTTAAGTATGATTATAACTTCTTAAGATGTTGTGAGTTCCTTTTGACTATATCTTAAAATATATTAAGAGTCTTGCAAAATTTGGAATATTTTAATAAAACTCCAAATCCTTTCGGTACACGCTGAAGCTGCAGGAAATCACATTTTGAATTTTGCTCCTGTTTTATTAATCACTTGGAATTTGGTAACTTGATCCAATTTCAATAGGTATATGCCATAACTTAATTTTGTTTTAAACAGCAACACTTTATTACGTCAACACTGTTAAATAAAAGTTCATTAATTTATAAATTTTTACAAAATTGTTTGTTTTATAGGCCTCAAGATAAATTTAGACATAATAATTACGACGGTTCATATCATCGTGTAAAATCTACATTTACGGAATAAGTGAATATTACAAACATGTGAACCGCTAAAAAGGGCAAGAAATGATCTTAATAATTTAATCTTCAATCACGTAATCATAAATTGCAATTCATAATGAATCAAATATTTTCCATACCCTCAATGCGTGCAACATGTCTGAATAAGTTCAAGGTACTATTAAAAATGTTTTGCATAATTAAAACTGTTTACTGGCTAATATATTCTTTCGCATGTTCGCGATCATATCATGCTGTGGTGTTATTTTTTCTTACCAACATTACTCGCCCATTATTAGGAGATTGAATCTCGTAGCGTGCACATGAAGCATTTTTTTAGTTCACCTCATTTATACGTTACCTTGACGCAGTAATTAACGCAGTGAATTTCGAATGCAGTTTTAGTATTAACATTTATTTTGTTCGTTGCAAAATTGTTTAAATTTTTTTCATCAAATCGTTTGTTGTAAACCCATCAACGAAAAAGTTTTGGACCTAAATGTGTTTTTTCATCCTTAAAGCTGCAAACGGAAAATTAAATCAGTATTTCAAGATAGAAATCTTTTAGATGTTGTGAAACTTCAGCCGTGTCATTTAATTAATTTGATATATTGTTATCCATTGCGACGTTAGTATAAACAGAATGTACAAGGGAAATTGCAGACTGCATATCTGAAATTTGAATCAGATTTTAATTAACAAAATCTGAATTCACCCGTTGAAACACACATCTTACCTGAATAAGACTGTTACCTGTTTATTCAGATGGCAGACCAAAACGCAGACATTCGGAGTCTAGCATATTTGCGAAGCTAGCGTTTTTGAATAGAACCGGTCGCAGCTATGTATGTTCTATTTAGTATTTGTCGGTCTCAAATGTAATTTCGTTTTGCTTACCGTGTGTTTCGTAGTCTGTATTTAAGTGTGGTATGAGAAAATCGTAGTTGTATGTAACCGCCTGTTTTCTCAGGTTCGATAAAACGATAATAAGTACCTGTGGTCTGATCAGTTTTTCAATCACCACTTAGAATTGCCCACAGCTATTATGTCTACACTCCTCTTATTATCTACAGACTATACAAATGTACAAACGTTATAATTTTCTTGAGACAGACTTCCATATATTATATCGAATATTTACATTGAAACATAGACAACGATCTTAATAACATTAACATGAAATAAATTATTCGTAAAAAAATTCAATAGTAGTTAATAAAATAACTAAAACAACAAACTCAATTAAAACATCAATTGAAAAGTCAAACTATCCGCTTGAATTTTAATCTCCGATCAAAACTATGCAATTCGTTGCAAAGTAACTTTATTAAAGTTCCATATTAAGAGGTGCAGTGGTTTTGCTGGAAGTTCAAGTTTTTACTTTGGCAACTTGAAACATTGACAGGGTGGATTTACGAGAGTTTCCGTTTTCAACGATAACCGAGATGAGCCGAGGAATTCCTTGTAAATATTTTGTTGCTTCTTGTTTTTACGGGCTGTGTTAGCGGGCTTTAGTAATGGAATATTCCAGAAACTTGAATCGCTTGCTTGTGTGGTTCCCGGAAAAGTATAGCTCTACGCGAGGGTAACGTAAAACTGAATTTGAAATTTTGTCAAGAAGGTTGGCAAAAATATATCCTATGAAATATGACAAGCGATGAAAAATAATTAAGATTTTTTTTTTTAATTTTAATTCTTGGCAGTTGTTCATAGCAACCAATCACCAGAAATCCTTGATTACTAATTAATTCATACACTTAGCACCGCGTATATAAATTACCTAAACGCTTTTTATAGAAGTCTAAACATAGTGTGTGTAATTAGTTGCTAAGAGACCTAGCATTAAGTTATGCTCGTCAATTAATACAGGTATTTTGATTATTTTAGTATTCCGCAATGCGCTGAGGTATTTTCAATTTAAATAATAAATCTAGGACTTTATTTTATGGAGATGCAAAATTTCGAGTATTTGGAATATTTTAGGATTAAACTAAATCTATTTTAATATTTTTAATTTAATTTAGTAGATACCGTAACATTGATCTAAAAGTTAGATAAAATGATAATTGATAAAATGTTTCTGATGCCAGTAGACTGCGCGTTATATTGATGTCTGGTATTATGATTGATAGAAATGATATCTATATTAGCTCGTTAGTCTCTTTTGCCAACCACGTGTCAGAGTATTGTTTACACCATCACGTTTGCCAAACATATGTACATAAAATAGTACAGTATTGTAACTAACAGCACACTTTGACTTATCTGAACAAATTCTACACAAAATGGATCAAGATTACGAGAAGCTTCTTCATTTTATTCGTAGTCGAATTTATCTCATTTTATTGCAGTCCATTGTGGTTGAATGGTTCCGTGACATTTAACATGATCGTCATTTGTCACGACCGTCCGAATCTTATCGCGGTGCGTTAATAGCGTGAAGTTTGTGCGCACTTTTAGCCGTGCGTAAAATGCGTGGCAAGATTTTATAGGAATTTTAAGAAGTATAAGTTATGGTGTTAAAGGCAAGTTTATATTGCGATCGTTATTTTTTTATTGGGACTTATTCTTGTGCTTACCTACGTGTGTTATGAACGAGTTCAGTGTGTGTAATGGTTTATTTTTTATGTTACTTTTGACCCAATCCCTAAACAGAAGCTAGTTCTGTTGTAAAGTCTATTAGTTTTATAAAAAACATCGCCACTAACACAAAATTAATTTATTAAATCGCTTAGTAATGTTCAATATCAAAAGTCAGTTTAGTTATCTTTTCATTGAATGGTCTTGTCAATTTTCTGCGCTGTTATTAAATAAAACAAGTCGAAAGTTATATTGTGGACAGTGTAAACTTTCATTTGTTTGTAATTAACAAACTTTCTTCATACAAACTACAAACCAAGTGTTTCTTACTGAGTCTGATTATCAGGCTAATTTATCTCATAACGTCATCTGCGAGGACATTTTGAAATTAGATTTATAGTAGTTGGTCTGCATCAATTATGTTTATTGAGTTAGTGACGTGAAACTGATCGATATCAAATCGCAGTCGATTGAGAAGCCATTATAAATCAACTTCGAAATATGAAATCAACTGCATCATTATACCTTTGCCCTATGATACTTATTGTTCCATACATATTGTATCATTTTCTTTGCATTAGTGACTTCTAAGTTAAATTTCATTAAAAATAATAATTCTCTATTTGATGATGATTACATTAAATGTATCATTATAACATTATATCATAAATGGTACCTTAATTAAATACTAAAATCTGCTACACGATACTTAACAGGAATATTCGAAAAAACATTAAAATAACATGTAATATAGTTAATAACAATAATCCCATGGCAAGTTTGTAACACTCAAAATGCAAGCGCCTTAAAACCATCTCATAATAATATAAGTACCAAAAACACCAAAGATTAAACACGAGTAATAAAACTTGCAGACTCGTCACTAGCTACTTCAAGTTTGATGCAGAACAAGTATTTACCGAGAGGTTACAAAGTCATAGCTTTATGAGGGAGAAAATTTCAACTCTTTGTCCCATACTTGGTATGGTAATAACTGCATTTATTACGCATGCAGTTACTGAAAGCTCTTTACAGGTAGAGATGCCTTTATTGTATAACATTAAGGTTCTGCAGAGCATCACTTAAAATATGAAATGTTTTTGGTTGTTTAAATAGCTATCCTCGGATTTAATTTTTGTTAAAAAAAAATATTTATGATGTAATTGTTATATTAATACTATACTACGTGCCTAATCGTATCATTACACAGATGTTTATTGCTTTGTATGTGAATTAATGTAAATAAAATCCGTGTGAGTTTTAAGTTTGGCTCGACAGATTTTGGTGGTTTTTTACCTATTATATAAAACCTTCGTTCATGAAAGTTGGTAAGCGACGAGGTGTTATTCTAAAGAAGATGTTCGCATACGTTAAAGTAAATAGCAAGTTTGAATGCACTTCGTTCCGTGTTGTTTTTGTGGCTACGATATTTTCTTCATCTTTGCCAAGCCAAACTCTAAAATACTGAAATATGGTTGATGTTTTCTTTCCATGTTTTGCTTTCGTTCTCCAATAACTAGGTTTGGTACATATTCCTTTAAAGCAATGATAATGGTGAGTGAATTTTGATCTAAAATTTCGTCTAATTTAGGTATATTTTACTATATTCTCACAATCTAGTTCATAACATATACATTCGCAAAATTGCTACCATTTCTTGCAAAAACTTCAAAACAGTAACAAAATATTACAACCTTCAAAATCGCAATCCACAGCCACCGTAACTCAAGATTCCCGCAGAACAAAGTGACATTAGTTCTGAACTGCATCCAGTGTAAATTATATCACAAATTGCATTACCATTGTTTCTTTGCATTCATATCGCCGAGGAGATTTGAATTTCACAGCTGTTCCTGTCCTATAAGTCTTGTTGTTTCACAACTTTGCATTTTCTCTGAAGACGTAGCAGAACAGTCTGGATCGCAACCTTTTTTCTTGTGTTCCTTAATTGTGAATTCCAAAGCAGGTTTTGTTGCTTGATCTTTAGTATCCTAGACAATCGGATTATACGAATAGTTTTTCACGAAGTTTCCATTTTGGATTAAGGAAATAATCAGATATTAACAAGTACTCAAAATTTCCTCAGATTTCAGCCTCTGATGCAATAGGAATGTTTACAGTTTTTTTTATTGTCCGTCTTTTATATAATGTATAAAATATAAGACACGAATATATGACAAACATAAAGCACTTAAAAGTTCAAGAGTAGGGGTTTGTGACGTCAAAATTAGGGTAAAATGTTTGTATAAACTTTTCGAAGTTTCTATTCTGTAATGTTTTTTTTTAATATCTAAAAGGCGGGGATTAAAAACAAAATTGTCAACATATCCATTGTAATTATTCATCCTCATGCCAAATCAGAGTATAGTTAATGGCAATACGACTGTTTTATTTTACATTCATAACGCCTGGACTTGGAATTATTTAAGTTTCAGTTGTTAAAGTATTCGCGAGTCTTGTTTGTTGAGCTTCGGAATGTTTTTCTTGTATTACGACACTTGTATTCTTTAGATGTTTTATGTTAGTTTAACTCTGAATTTCTTTCTTTGTTTAAGGATTCTTCTAACTAGGTACTCTAAAACTGAGCATACTTCAGACTTTTATAACAAAACCTGCAAAACAATATCTACTATAATTTCATCTATATTATAACAGTTTGGGGTTCCATTGAGATATCACAAGTCGAAGGTTAGCCTGAATGTTCTCATAAGTATTGCGGTGCTTGCGAAGCCTGCATCAAAACTACCCTAAAAGGGGCTTCCCTCGGCACTTGAGCGATAAAATAAATAAGTTGATATCACTACCCATAGTCTTCGTATTAACGACTTTCGCAACCTACATTTGCGTGAATATTACTCGTACCTATATCATACAAAAATGGTTATTAAAGCGATAACTTACATAAGGGAGGAGGCTTATATCTCTGATAGAGAATAAAAGAGGTCCTATATTTTTACGATTATTTTTAATGAGAAGTAAGTTGTGTAGATATTTGGTGGCTTTATCATACACATATTTGTGGTAAAAGTTCCCTAACCTTTTGTAAAGGCTTTAATTAATGTAGAGTAGTAGAATAAAGTAGTAACTCCTTGTCCTCTAATTGCTATTATAAGGTCACATTGTCTAGAACAAGTCGATAAAACTTACAATGATTTATATGACGGAAGATTTCGATATACATATGCATTGTTCTGTAATTGTCAACAAACCGTGATTAGGTTTTTAAAACACTGTTATGGAATTAGATATTATTCAAGTTATGTAGGATTACAAGTACATGGTAAACCTGACGTTTGCTTATGCCCACTAGATAGTTACTATTTATTTATTTCATCTTTTTCAAAACTACATAAATTTCTTAACACATTTATAAAACCTCAAAGGTTTGTATATTGAAGGTCGTGCTATGTGCCATCCTTTTTTAGCCAAGCGGCCATATTTATAAGGCTTAATTTAAATAACATAAAACATTAATGACTTCTCGTTTTCGGAGTCTAACGCGTGTTTTGGCCTTAAGGTCATTCATAGCCACAGTTTTGATCTACACCAGTCAATGCAAGATTCAATAAACATTACGTGGTGAGGCATAAAAAGCGTTCCATTGACATTCGGCGGACGTCCCCGCGTTATACGTGACGTGTACACTAATGACATACAGATGCTCGTAATTACGCATGTATTATGCCTATGTGTTGTGCAGCGCTCAGAGTAACGTGAGCTGGGTTAAATGTATTTTTTGTAGCTTGATGAAGAATTATTACAGAACGTCATTATTTTTCCATTCTGTTTTGGTAACGGTACCGCAGTTGTTTTCATAGGAAAAGTTGTCGGCCATATTGTAAATTGCGGTTTATGCTAATGCGTTAATAAAATGCATTAACAAGCTGCCTGCGTATTATAATATTTAATAATCATTGAATACAACAATGATTTCTATAGCAATAAAATAATTATTCAATTGCAATCCGTGCTCGTTAATGTGAAACATAACTCCATATAATGCGTGATTATGTAAAATACAGTAATTGAAATTTACTCACAAACGTATTCCGACCGACACCTATTTATTATTGTGTCAGTTTGCGTAGTTTGTGTTTCCAATGCAGTGATGCATCTATTGAGTTTAATGTACGATGACAGTCTAATACGAAATCACAGAATATCCTTGACCTGTTCGGGAGCTTATGAGACAGCGTCGCCTAAGCATAATCGAACTGTCGCATCTATGTAGACTTAATAATCTGTGTCAGCCTTTGAAGCAAGCAGTCGTCAGCTCTTTAGAATACATTATATTCAGGAAATCACGACCCATACTAGGATCCAATTTATCTTCAAAATAATAAATTCTGTAATGTAATGACATTTCGCATCCGCTATTCTGCTGGATATTATCGACTACTTTCGCTTTTAAGTGGAATTATAGGCGTCAATAAACAATCGCTTAATGTCTTTTACGATGATTCAGATTTACTTGTAAGCCTTTAAAATATAGAATAAGTTTTCTTTAGATTAAAATGATATTATTAATAACTGACGACGTTTTGTAAGAGTACTTACGTAGTTATTATAGTGAATTGTCAGCCCATCTATGACGAGTTACGAAACGAATTTCCCTTAGAAAACTTTCACCTTACACAACAGCTTAATGACACTTACACACAACATGACAACCCCATAAAAGTAAAAGCTTTTAAAATTATCTTTATTTTCTTTAAGTTATTAAACTATAAAGAGAGACAGAACTCGGCTAGTTAAGACTTTTAATACTAGGTCAAATTAGAAACGGGTCTAAACAGGAATCGAACCCGAACATGACAATTATTGATTATTAACCACTTAGCTGATGTGAAACTTTATCATAAACAGACTGGTTCTATTAAGTGGCCCTTTCGTTTACGAGTTGGATGGGGTTTCATTAAATACCTTTTTGTATGAAATTGTACATTAGGTACTTTAAATGTGATTAACTTGTAAATAGATTTTAATCAGTTGGTCGTTGATAACCAGTATCCTGTGGTTTAATATCTACTTGAAATTTTATTGATATATTTTTTTATTAGATAGACTTTTTATTCTAAGAGCTTAATCAAAGTACACAACTGTTCTAACAAGAAATTGGGAAATTGGACCTTAATCCTTTGACACAAAGGCGAAGTTCAAGTTGCTAGCACAGTCGACTGTATTAAGTTAGTATACATAATACTATGGAGAATATTTTGATAAACAACGAAACAAAATATAAACCCTTTGGCATTTCCAAGACAATAACAATACCATATTATTATTATGTTTATTTTCAACATTAAGCCTGGGGCACATTTGTTAATATAGCAAGCCCATCAAAGGGCTATAAAAAAATCATTTAACAAAAAATTACCGTTTCCGTATCAAATTGGCCAAGTCAAAAGAGTTAGCGTTTTCTTACACAGTAGATTCTAATTCGAAAACAAAGTTTAATGAAACTAAAACTTTTTAATATGCCTTACTAATATTTTATGTGTCGGTTTTATCTTTTAGCAATAAAATTGTTTTCAATACCCAAAAAGCAATTAAATACCTTATCTTAAGTGTAATTTATAATTATATATATTAATTTATAATGATAACTACGAAATGAAAAAGTTACCTTAAAGAAATATTTCAACTCCATATCATAACTACCACAAATAATAGGCGTCAGTTGGACATTATAAAAAGTTGTTTTTTCTTACGGTAGCCATCTTATTACTTACACCGAAATAATTAAACCTATTATTAAACAAGTAGAAGACATATAAATTACAGTAGAGCCTGTAGGCGCGTTTTGTAGTTGTAGCGTACATACAAACAGACAAGGTCACACTGGCCGTGTTTGTAGTATAAAATTTATAACTATCGTAGTTATAATCATTTAAACCGGTTTTATTATACAGTGGAGATATGTTTTGTAGGGTCAGCAAAAGCAATCACTGTTAAAATAATTATGGAAAATTTTGTAGGAACTTAAAGAGTTGTATCGTATCATAGCCTAGGATAGAACTTGCAACCTTTTACGAGTGAATCCCGAATGAACCACTAGGCAAGACTTAAATAGAAAAGATGCAAAAGTAGAAATACTATTTTTCTTTACAATACACAGATATTATGTGTAGTCATGACGACGGTTATCGTTCTGTTTGACCTGCTTGACGTGACTCCAAGTCATTTCGGTGTTATTTAGCTTTTTGCTGCATTTTTTGCGATTTTAGACTATTTTTTTTGCTTTTAAAATAGTGTATGTGAGTAAATCTAGGTATTGTCTCAAGGTGACCTGTTTTGCAGGTGCGTCAGAACGGGTTACTAATATTTGACAATGAAGAGTTATTGAACTGGGTGAATGTTTGGCGTCAAAAGCCGACTTTTGCAATATAATAATGCTGTGAATCAGTAACAACGTAGACAACTTTTTTATAGTTGAATAATCTTTATAAAAAATAAGGACATGTTTTATAGCAATACAAAGCAAAAACGATTTTGTTTTATTTTTTATCTCTATACTACGAAATATGTACCTGACATGGCCGTCCCTTCGGTGTGAGCGTCAATAAAATTTATACTCAAACCAAATTACAAGTTACCTTATTATGAAGGTACGAAGTGTAATCAAGCCCAAATTCTATTGAAGGTTCACAATGACCAAATCAAATCTCCCTTGCGCAATAGTAGCAATGAATAATGATACGAAATACGTTCTCAAATATAACATTTTGCCGTACCACCCATCCATCAAGTTTCGCAACTAATCTTTTTATTACAGTGTTGTGTTATATCAATCTGTGTTCTGTATTGTTCGGCATAACAGTTGACTTTTACTCAAGGTTAGGCAAAGGTTACACACGGTACAAAATGCCACGACATCGCTTTATGACATTTTAAAAAGTAAGATAAGTTATAGTATCAAGGAGAATGCTGAAATAAAAATGTATTTAACATCTGTATTATAATATTCTGCTGACATGAGGGACTCGTTGCCAAATGGATTTGGATCGATATTCACTGTAATGTGACCGTTTTGTAATTTCTCAACCTTGCTAGATCATTGGTCTGGGATGTCGGGCAAATAGTATGACGTATTCCATCTAGGTACAGAAATACGTCTGGAATATCAATACGTAAAAACACAACAATTGTATCGCTATATCGTCAAAATTCTTTATTATTACAATTACATCCAATACAAAACACCATAACACAACATCGCAAAAAACACAGTTTCTCTTTTAGTCAACACAAACGGATTCCCGAAATACTTAACTCCATTTTATTCGAAGCTGTTTTATCGTTAAACAATTGTTTTAAACTATATATCTTGATGTTCCTCGAAGCAATCTAAAAATAACTCAGTGTACATTTGCATATAAATCGATGTAGAATTTCAATCTGTGTCTAAAATGGAAGCTCTGAAACAAGCGAGTTTTTGGGCAGAACGAGATTTTTATTTTTCACATTCTCGAAGTGAAATACATAACAAGAGGTTTATAGAACTGCTTCACATGTTTTAAAATGTGTCATTATAAAATTAGGACACAAATTGGTTCACAAACACCTAATTACAAGTTTGGTTATAGTGAAGTTGGCTTGTCAAATTGCAGTATTAATAATCACATACATTTATGATAAATTCAATAGCTACATAGATGTCTTAGGATTTGATCTATGCAACTATAACTACGGAAGCCCTTCTATACAAAACCAGCGTGATTCGACGCCCAACTTAAAAAAAAATGTAAATTTATTGTTAAAACATAAAAAGTCGTACGTGATGTTCCGAGTAACCTTGGCCTACAAGTTTAGTTCAACAAGTACGGTTACTGAGAACAATGTGGAAAAAATGGGAGCTGCTTATCGGAGTTAAGGGTTCCGCACTCATAAACATAATAAATCATTATTGACTTTCGATAATCTCATTCCAGAGTCAATTAAAAAGCGTGTAGCCAATTTTCTATTTATTGGCTATTTGAGTTACTTCAATAAATCTGAACTTGTTTTAAAAACATTACAATCAACAAACTCCAAATGAAATATTGCCGCCTTTGACATCCTTTACCTGATAGTCTTAAACAAATAAACAAAAATATAAAAATAAAATAAATAGTCAAAACAAAACAAAACAAGTCAGACAACAACAACATAATTCCAACTTATTTGTTTAGCTACCGAACGCTAAAATTTGAGCATTGTTGCATAAAACGCGATCAGAACACGTACTTATAATAACTACCTTTACATTTCTTTTGTCCAATTGTACACGTTAAATATAACAGGGAATAATGTATTTAGAGTAAAAACCTTAATATCTTAATAACACTTTTAAACCCTTTGATTTGTTTACTGTATAGGTTTTGACACTTAAAAGTTGATTTTCTACAATTGTTATGTTGCTCCTATTAAAATAATTTACTTTATTCAAAGTTTCTTAGACATTATGAGCAATTGATTGGTACTAATTCTAGATAATTGTATAGTTGTGAGGTCTTATAAAACGTAAGAAGTGTGTATCGTTCGAGATTTCTCAAAGATTTGCAGTAAGCAAAAGAACAAAAAAACAAAAACAATTTGAATACATTTCTCGTCACATTGAGGCAGGTTATGTTAACGAATATAACTGGTTTATATTCAAATCTATCGCTTAGTATATGATTGCCTCACCGTAAATGTCACCACAATAAATAATAAATTTTCACCTTGTCGACACTGCAAACGTGTTAAAATCACAATGTATGTCAATTAGGTATTAAAACGTTGAATTTTTATTACATATCTTTTTTATAACTAAAATATATATTTTCGATAATATTTTTGATGATGATTATGTATCCATTCCACATTAAAATATTTATACTTATTACGCTATTGAGAATACATTAACAAAACGACTTTTTAACTGAAGTAATAGGCGAGTTATATGAACTTGAACTCGGTAACATACAGTACATAATAATATATTTATCATATATTAGGCTAGCAACTATTGTAAGACAAGACAATAATCCAGCCGTACTCGGTCACGCCAAATTGGTAGGTGAACATATATGGTTAGTGACCCATTTGTATAGCTGTTGTGTTTGTGTACACTGACACCAAAGAACAAAAATGGAGAGGTGACATTCGATACTAGTAAGTAAAACCTACTGAGGAATTTAAAAACAAAACAAAACTTTTGATGTTCGTAGGTGTAATTATTATATTGATTCGTAGAAGTAAAATTAAACGATATTTTGCTAAAGGCTAATAATATATACTTATAATAAACACTACAGCAAAAGAATCGGATGGAAAAAAACATCAAGCAAAATTATTACCTATGTATTTTCTTTAGAAACGTTCTTGATTCCTGAAGCAGGTATTCAAATAATCTTTAATATACTGCTTCATCTACATACACTTTTAGACCATGTTAGTTTATAGGACAGTGTTAAAATTCACGTCGTGTAGACAAATGAATAGACCATTATGGAGAAAAGTGGGTCAGAATGGGTATTTTTGAACGGCGATGGTACACAGCGATCGTGACATTTGTTGTGAATATAAAAGTTATATTTTTGACAGTGAAAGCGTCACGACGTAAACTTAATGACTTTAATTCAGTCAAACCGCTGGAGTTATTGACAATATTTGGTCGTTTAGTTGCCTATAACTTTCTTATATCTCGCCATTTTCTATGGTTTTAATTAAATTCATTTTAGGTATTCGTTTTACTTATTCTGACAATAAAACAAGTATCTATTGAACAGAAATAAGAAGAACAACCTTTATAATCCCCTAGTCTTATTATACCTGCTATGCATGATATTGTTAATTCGGTATAAATCCTAGCTCTAAACAGTTTCCTGGTTGCAATCGTTCAGTAAATTGATTCTGTAACAAATCAATTTTACCTATAAGTACATAACGCGGAACGGCCCGCACGTCTGTTTAATCATTTATGGCTACATAACATTTAAATGTTATTACTACTTTACCTTCAAACTTGTTTCTGTTGAAGTATAGGCAGGAACTAATCGTGTTTTAAGTGTGTAGCGATTACTTATTGACTTGCATGTTCGTTTTATAGTAAAATATCATAAAAGTTGGTGTTTGTTTATCTCTACCATCAAGTGCAGATGCATCGTAGCTTCTTGATTTCGACGTGGTGTTTTCCATGCTTACTGAATAGAAACATTTACCTATTCAAGGACCAAAACATAAAAATTACTAATATTGTTGTATGTCTTTTATATGATGCACCAAAGAATACAGATTTTGATACGAACACAAAAAAAAGATTTATATGACTCTCTAAGCCTCATAATATAAAAATAAAGCCAAAAATTCTTTTACGGTGCTTCAAAGCCGGTAGTATAAAACAGTGTTGGCGTAAAGTAAATAAAATGCATCCCTGTTGCGTTGGGCGACAATCCTTCACTTATACGCAATTTATATTCCTGCCTAGAGCCGGCATAATCCAGCCTTTTCTCTGCTCTCTACTTAACATATATTGAGTCAACGCCGGCCCTCCACGGCTCCATTTAAATTTAAAACCGATATTGTGTTACATCTTTTTAGGTTTTACAACATTTTTGTCTGAACACAAAATCGTGCTTTACAAATTATTACACGTTGAAACACTTCAAAAATGTAGGCAAGCATGTATTTTTCAACAACATAAAAATACATGCTAATAAAAATGGAATTGTTACGAGAAAACACAAACCATAGCAGATTTCGTCTCACCCCATAAGAAGGCAGCAGCTATTTATGTAAAATGCTTCTAATTGTAATTTATTTCGCAGCATTAAAGGGGTTGGCTTGATTTCAGAAACTGTTTATTTAATTACAACCTTAATACAGTTTTTATCTTAATTTGAATTGCTAATTTGAATTAAAATTAAAATGTGCACTTCGTTTGATCAAGATTGTTTCCGTTTTGACACACTGTCTAAAATATGTAAATATACTGTCAAAAACGCTGTATTTTATAGTAATTCAGACTTTAAATTTATGACTTAACTAAGTACATAAGGGTTTATTGACGTAATAGGAACTATGATAGATACCTAGCTAATAAAATATCTAATAAAAACACGAAAATTAATAAGAACAGAAATTCCCTTTTATAATAAAATCAGACTTAATAACTGAGAGAATGGCGTCGACTTTCAATCTGTATTCCGTGAACCAGTCAAATTGCTTCAATAATAAGGGTCCGATTTTAATAAAAAAGGAACTTTCATTTTGACTATTATCCACAAACAAAGTGCGGACATCATCTGGGCCTCGACAATGGGTCCCTATAATCGGGACCTTCTTTGTTCCGCGTTAAAAGCCTCGAAAGTGTCTAACATCTTCATTAATATTTCCCGGGATATTCAGCCTTTGTGCGAATGTATTTCGACGACATCGTTGTAATCTCTTTATTCTGGCGCATCGGATTCATTATTTTCGTATGTAGGCATCTCTACTTGATTAAGTTCGGATGATTTTTTTCTTAAATAATTCTGCGTAATTGGCAGTATAGTCACTTAATTACACATGTCTTGTTTCATTTGATAATCGCGATTAGTTTTAGGTACAATATACTGAACTTATTTTTTCGCTAATGTTGGCATTCATAATTTAAGATAATTTACAAAATTTTGTATTATTAATCCTTTATTATCTTTATATATTTTAATCTTTCAAATAGAGAATCTGTAGGTATTTATTCTACGCCAAACTCTGGTGAACATTACAGATCGTTAAAACTAATAGTTCCATAAAAGTGCGAATAATCCTCAGAACAGGCTGTATTCGACATAAACAGCTTACGTACGAGAATCTCACATTAATTTTGGCATTTCGAAAGCAGAGAAAACGCCGATACGGCTTTAAGGCAAAACAAATAGTGTTTGCTGAAATAGATAACCCGTTTTCGTAGTATTTAAATATCTAAAGCATTTAAAGGTATGTGTTTATCTTAAATAGGTTTTATCTGATTGCCCATTAGTTCCTTTTAAGCTTAAACTTGATGATGGTGAGATCCGCAGTGTTAGTTTTGTTGTTTTAAGACAGTTATCGGTCGTTTTTGCACAATAGGTGGGACTAAATCGAATGTTTTGTCTATGTAACAGGGAAATGGTACTCAATCTTGAATAAAGATAATTATATAAAAACTACAGTTGACTAATCATAATATTCGATAAACTACACATTTTATAGTATCATTTTTTATTAATAGATCAGTAATTAACTGTCTACTCCAAACATTTTCAATTACTTACTTTTAATTTAAACATTAACCTAATTCCGATTGTTTCAAATTTCAACCTTACTGAACACAAAATAAAGTCTACAATACCTAATTTCCAGTCTACTTCGATATCTAAAACACAAAAAAACCGGTTAAATTTGAATAAATTCGTTTCCTCCAAGGAAGTCATTATTAATCATCTTCAAAAACTTTATCCGTGGCCTTCTGAGCGAAGGCTTGCAAAAATTCCGGAATATAACTCAACACGTGAGACTAGGAAATGAGTAAAGTTAACCTTGGCACAGACCGACGGAGCCTACCATTTGTTACTTATAATGACACATACACGCGGACGTTTGTTTCGGCTTACGATATATAGTGGTCACGCATTGCCTTTATAACATACCAAACTTCATGAGTAATTAATCATGTAATTTAATGAGCTAATTATTTTATAGATCATTCAGAACACCATACTTGTTAAAAACCTGGATCAGCCTTCCTTATGTAAGGACATTCACTCCGTTTGTTTATGAAAAATAAAAATCCCATTATATTAATTAAAATTAATTTTAATTTGGACTACAGATACAAGTATTAAACAACTTTATTAATACCTGTCATCAAAAAATTATCATAATCAAAACAGAATCTATTATTAAATATGTCCTACCATCTATCTCCAATACTTTCACTACCAATAAACTTTTCTCTTTAACAAAGAGAAAGGATAACATCTAAAAATATAATTAACCATGTCTAAGGTCACTCTAAAGTCTCGTTTAGCTAGACATTGACATACGAAGCTTGGAGCAATCTCTATGTATCCAGGAAACTAACTGGCTGCCCTTGTAGGCTACGCGCGCACAATAATAAACGACTTATAAACATAATAATATGCTGTATACCGGTGTTCCGTATAGCAACGTAGTTGAAACCTCAAACTATATTTTTGAAATTTAGATAAGCAGAAAGACGTGTGTGTAAGTCTAAAGTTCCATTATTTCCAGTAAAGTAAACAATTTTACAGAATATTAAATCATTATTGTTTATTCTGATCAAACAGGGAGTCATGAAAATACTGCATTGCCAATTAAAACAATATAATTATTAATATGCTGAAAACCCTTTCACGTAGCGGACATTTATACAAAAGCACTTCATAATAATATTCTCCAATTAGGTAAATTATACTGAGGCTTTATATTATATTTAAATGTAAATCACCCTTTCAATCAGCAATATATTATTTCAACATACATGCAAAGCTCATTCCTCATTAAATTGCCAACTCTACCTTATTTCATTCAAACTCCCAACTTAATATCCACTATTTAACGTTACCATGGTAACATGGCCATTAAAGGGAGGCTCGCAAAACACTATAATTTTGCAACGTTTAACTTCTACACGTGTTGTTTTAAGCTTTAATTGTGCAAATAAAGATAAATACAAAAAGGGAAAGACACAAGGACTGGCCGCACCTTTTCCGTATTAGCGAGTAATAAACAGTATGCGAGGAAGTTCTGGTATCTTAATGTAATCTAAGTAATAGGATAACATCGTGTGTATTAAATACAAATCAAACACCTTGAAGACTTATAATTTATTAAAAAATCGGTTAATAAAATATGCGGTAAAAATATGTTTTTCATAAGAATTTCTCTACTTGCATGTAAAGTTTCGCACTTAATTAAACGATACCGACAGCCTTCAGATTGAATAAATAATATCTGTAGACATTCATTTCACAAACATGCCTTCCATTTCTGGGAATGTTAGTATTTTTTCTAATAGGACAAACCATTTATAAAACATAGTAGATATCAATCAAGAATTACAGACTATAGCTAGCAAACAGGCCTATTAATTTACTCAATTACCTCGAACAGTGCAGTCATTAAACGATCCCTTTTCAACCTTCGATGAAGGAAGTTACAATTTACTGAAGCCTAATCGGTTCAGCTGTCCTTTCTCTTCTAACTTTATATTATAGGCTTTCTATTGTTTACTGAAAACTGTTGTTATACTAAATACATAATGGTATTATCGAGTATTGAGAAATTATATGTCTGCTAACAGTTTTATGCAAATGTATCCCTGTTTTCATATTGATATAGACTGGGCCGTACACAGTGTTTAGCTAGCTCTTGTCTTCATTTCTAAAGACGATATATTTGTACTAGACACTAGTCCACAATCTTTGAACATGTACATATAATTAAAATCTAATACATATTTTTATGCTTAGTAATAAAAACAATAGAGCTGGAATTATGAGAGCCAGACGTGGGCTCAATATTTTTGTCTACTGCAGCTGGCAACGTGCATCGATTCAAAAGCATATAAATTCGAGGCATGCAGGTACTAAAAACATACGACAGTCATAAAAAATGGGTACGGTCGCTATCATTACGTACCTTACTAAAACATGATTCATCAATGTCATTCAATGATTGTCTTTACTATATTTAACAAAGTTAAAATATCGTGTTTCCATTACCGGTATTTGAGGATTTTTCACGGTCGAAATAATGTTGCAAGAAATAAATAGAAAAAATATTTACGCAAATTCGTACTCTGTCTGGCTTTGGCTTATAATAAGAACAACAAAATCTAAATAGTGTTTTAACATCTAAAAATAATAACAAAAAATAGTTACATTTCGAGCAAATACAATTCTAAGCCAACACTAGGCAGCTAAAAATTGTACGGAAACAACGTTAAGAAAAAACGTCTTAGCAACAAGCTAGTCACGAACTCGAAACACGTGATTAAACGAGTCAGAGCCGTTGCAATTCCAGCCTAAAACAAATTTAAGGAGTCCAAAAAAACTAGTCTATATAATAACTGCGTTTACAACCTGGATAGATGAGCACAAAAACTGCCTTCTACCGCTCACCTTGAAACTGTGTGGGTGTTCTGAACTTGATTTAGTTGCTATCGTACGAACCCTTTTTTGTCTTGAATATAAATAAGTTGGAAAAAACTTTTTGTTGAGTCTTGTATTCAACGAAAGTAGTTTAGTTTAGGGTCGGTTTCGAGGCCGCGGTTTCTGATAGCGTGATTCAAATTATCTGATTATGATATTGAGGAAGAGTTCAGTCATTTGCATTGTTAATTTTTGGTATCTTAGATGGCGTTTATTTAAAGCGTAGCATTCTTAATGTAAACTTGAAATAATATTTTACTAGTGAAGAGGGCGCTGTTTAGTTAGTGTGTTAATTAACCTTACTTGTATTAAGGGGCTTCATAGATGTTGGGAAGATACCCTGACAAAAGACCTTGTTATTTCTAATCCGGACATAGCATGACACTTTCCCTAAACTTGAACGCTTATCTTCAAGGAGAGACCGCCGGCTTCTGTCCTCAGATCGCTTCCTGCATGATTTGATAATAACTTCCTGCGTCCTTATACATCCTCGTTAGTCAATGTTTTGTATAAACGAAATACGGAAATGTTTATTGCACTTGAACATTTTATAGTTCCAGTTAGAGCTATCATTGCAAATAGAATTTCAAATGGGGTCACTAGCGACACACGTTATCGCAAAGTATTTTTGGTCTAATTGCGCAGAATTTTGTTCATTACGTTTGGTTCTAAGTTTCTGCCTTATCAACATAAGTGCTGTCGCGTAAAAACTAAACTAATAACTACGAATTATTATTATTTCGCTACATAGTATGTCGTATTTACTTATTTAATTTCACATTTTATTCATATTTTCTATAATATTATACAAAAGTTGTGTTACTGTCGTAATCATAATCAAGGAGTTAATGGATGAACAAAAAATACATGACTCTGCATTACCACGCAATTGTTGTGATACTGTAGAGTTTTCGACTTGTTTGTAATAATAATAATTCCTATGATAACAATATCATTAATAGTAAGGACACTGAGTTAATGTTGCACCACCTTGCATACTAATTGAAGGTGGCCCGACTCCGCGAATCGGACATGCCTGAAATAATAATAGTGCTCCCACAATTAAACAGATAACGTTGATTTTCCACCTCGAACGCGAATTTACATTATAGTTAGGCACAAATTGCCTGTAAAATTTGAAAACGTGATCTCGACTAACAACTTTCTGTCTCTTGTTCACAGACTAAGAAGAATAATCCAAACCACATAAAGAGGCCGATGAACGCGTTCATGGTCTGGTCGCAAATAGAGCGGAGGAAAATTTGCGAACAGACGCCAGACATGCACAACGCGGAAATATCCAAGAACTTGGGCCGCGTGTGGAAGACGCTCAACGATGAAGAACGCCAACCCTTCATTGATGAAGCGGAGAGGTTGAGGCAGCTACACATGAGGGAATACCCTGACTACAAGTACAGGCCGCGCAAGAAGACTGCCAAGTCCGAGAGGTCTGGACCCAAGGCTGGGGGCGTGACGAAGCCGAAACGCAAGCAGCGCGCCGACTCCAACAACAACAGGGGTATCACCAAGCGGAGGAGACCAGTTCCTTCCGTCCCTAGTGTGCCTGTGGAGACGCCCGCGCCTCCGCCGCTGCCTGCGTCCCCCGCTGGGTCTCCTGACTCTCCAGAGTCTGCCTGTTTCTACGAAGACCACAATCGTCGAGAGCAGGCAGATCTTACGGATCTCTACTCCATCACGGACCTCCTGCCGCTTCCAGCGGACTGCGAGGTTGACCTGGAGGCGCTCACGACGGACATAGACTCCTTCGAGACAGCGTCCTCGTCGTCGGGCTCCCACTTTGAGTTCTCGTGCACACCGGACGTGTCGGACATGCTGAGCGAGATTGGCGTGGCGGGCGACTGGGTCGACCACACGTTCTCGTCGTATCTGACGTCGTCTTAGAGCGGTGTTCGGGTCGCCACGGCCGCTGCTGGCCGGTTCCACTGATCTCATGCGGTCGGCCAAAGGGCCGCCCCACGGAGGCCGACGACGCGGCGACCGCTCGCCGCTCCGCCTAGAGAGTGCCTATCCAAAATGACGTGTCGACATTTGGATTTAATGTACAAAGTTATTTAATAAGGATCGAGGGTGAAAATTGTTTTGACAACCGGCCACAAGGTCGCGTTCCTCTTCGGTTCGTACGATTGTTTTAATCGTTTAGTTTTAAAGTTTTCATTTTCGATAACGGCGACGCTTCGTCTAGAAGTGGCATCGGGTTTTTATAAACATAGGCTGTGAGTTGGTTCTTGTTTTGTCGTTTCGCTTTCGTTATTAAATTTATGATTTCGACACATAATGGAGGTATTTTCCAAACGACACGTCTCAGACGCATCTCAGTAAATAAATCCGTCTGCTCTCCGTCGCCTGGTTAGTTAGCTATGGGCCAGTCTGGTCGCCCGCCCTACGCTCGTATCGCGTTGTCGCGCCGTATTCTCTGTACGTGTACATTACACGACTTGGCTTCTAGTGCATTCTAAAATCGTAAGTTTGCATTCTACGTCACCTTCTTTTTTATTTGATTAACATTTGTACTTTAAGGGTCGTCTTTTTTATTTTTGAAATGTCTTAGATTGAAATATGTATCATTCTTCGAGTAATAGAAAAATAAGACTAGTTTATAGTCGTTTGTCTTGCGTTCATATATACTGTACGTAAGTTCACTTTATACTTTGATGCACACGTAGATGATAGTTAAACATTATTATTTTACTATTGGAAGCTGATCGGTATGTCATAGGAAGAATTTCGGTGTGCGGGATTTAGTGTTTGTCTCGGTTGGACGCGGTGGGCCTCTACTAAGTTGTTTGTCGTCGGATCGAGTAGCGCGTACTCTTCAATTCTGTCGCTGTTGTAAGTATAACATGTCTCTTCCGCTACGCGTTTCTCGCTCCCTTTCTATTTGGAGGACAATCGTAGGGGCCCTCTGTCGATTTATATTAAATGTTTCGAGTCGGTCTCGTAAGTTAGGATTCGTAAAGTAAGGTAAATATTCGTTCAATGGTAAGGCATGAAGTTATATTGTATAGTATGATGGCACCTATGGATCGATGTGAAGGGACACTTTCAATTCTCGTTTCTTTATTCTTCTCGCTACATTGAAAAAACAATAATGTCTATAGAAAGATACATATCAAAAATTGGAATGCGTTGTACCGCGGGACGGTGGGTTATTAAGAAATATTATATTGGATGGGTCAACAAATTGTTAGTTTTCAACACAAAATGTTTTGCTAATTCAAACTCTGTGATTTACTTTATGGATTTTCTAAATTATAAGGTTCTAGTGGAGACTGATATCGCATAGATTAGTTTTAGCAGCGCTAGCTTCTCTAACTTTTATTTTTTGTTATTTTTTAATACTGGGCATAACATTTTATATTGTGAAAAAAAAACTTTAAAACGTACATATTTTTGATATTTTGCATTACTGTGGAATACGGACTTTGGACTTTTACAAAAAATAACAATATTTTAATAAATGGCCAGATTAATTCAAGATTAGAAAAAAATACAATTAAATCATAATATTTTAGGACGAGATGAATACATTTTACAAATCCGAGTTCCACAGCAGGGCATAAGCTAAACAAATTGTATTTAAAGAAAGAAAAAAAAAAACAAAAAAAATTGCTAAAAGTCTGTCAATTCATTGAAAATCGTGTCAGTTAAGGGGTAATGTTTAAAGGAATGTTGCCTCATTCATTATTAAGATAGATAACCCTTCTACATATACCTGTTTTCAAATTGTAACAATATTTGTAGATATTTCTGTGTCCCAAAATATAAGGGATCCGTTGTGCTCTAATAGGTAAGAAAGAAAATGCTTTACCTATATTATATTCTTTATATAATATATTATATATGTAAAAAAGTTCATGTATTAATTAGTAAGTGTCTATGGAAACCCATTTAAATAAGAAAAAAAAAAAGCATAAAAAAGCGTTATCTATATCTGTCTTGTGTGTCGTAGGGCGTTATTTAAGAAAGGACGAAAATTTGTGCCTAATATATAAAAAAAAACTTGGAAGTTCTTGTAATACTTATTTTAGTGATGCTCAAACAAGTATTTTAAGCGCGTAGTGTTTAGACGCTGTTAAAGGACAAATCATGTATAAAAATATTGTAAGATTATATTATTCGATGCCAGATTTGCATTTTGTTTCATCATATCGCTTCGTTCGTATTTGATCTAATGAAGTTCCTTACTTCATCTGCAAAACATTCTGAGTTACCAGAATCTTTAAATTTCGTCGAAATTCTCGTGTTTCTGTGGCAATTTCTTTATTTTCTTTATAAATAGTATTTGTCGTCTAATTTGATCTTGAGCTACTTACTGATTACACACTCCAGCTAGTTAAGCTAGTTGTAATGTGTCAACAGTAGGATCCTTTACTTCCAAATATCGTTCAAGGGTACAATCTGTTTTTAATTCTGAACCTATTTTTGCAAAGTGATTTACGAACGATTAAGAAATCTTACTTTTTATTATATGTCACTATAATTGATTTAACTTAAATTATGTTGACCTATATCAAATGCTTCATTAAAAACCTTCTTATCTTCGCGTCTTGCTATGTTTTCTTAGTAATGTTCGAGTTATATACGTACAGTATCAAAGTAAGGAACTTTATTAGGTATAATATGAGATGTGTGTTCTGACTGTACACTCAGTCCCTCCGTATTTTCAACTTTGACAATAAAGTGTCATTATTTTCTGCTTTATCTTTCGTAAGTTTTCTGTGGATTTCCTTTTAATGATAGTTTCCCGAAGTCTCTACATTTCTTTTTTCCTTCTTGCTAGTTTCCATGTAAATAGCGGGGTACATAACCAAAAATCATCGATTGAAAGCAATATATATGTCTACAGTTAGTGACATCAAGCTCAAATTAGTATAATTCTCTTCTACTAATAAAAATTGTAAGCCATTCTGTCGTTTTCAATAAAAATAGATTAAGAAATACAAATACCATAATCAAAATCCAATTTTTTCAATCAGATAATTGAAACGCTTTTACTGCGGCATAATTTTCTTATATTTTAGTTCTTTACACTCGCGTGTAATTGTAATATAACACCATTATACATTTAATTTAAAGCAGCGAGATTGTTCAGAGAATTTCATAATTGTTTGATACCTACATTTTATTTGCACAGCCGCTGTAAACCTGAATACACCTTGTAAATATGATTTTTATTAGTGGGGAGTGTCAAAACCCCAAAGTATTGTGTAACTGCAACATCGAATTTAAATGTTGTATATTAGCGCTTCTCTTTCAATAATTATTGGAATTATCAGGGTTTAATAGTTTTTCATTTATGTATTTTAGATGTATAAATTTAATGTCCCTAAGATTATCATTGCCTTCCTTGGATAATGTTCTTCAAATACTTTGCTTAAGGCTTCCTTTCTTAGTAGCCTTAAAATTCTTTTAATGGAAACCATGGAAGTATATTTTAATCTGAGGTATGTAAGTTAGTATTGAAAAAAAAATGTTTATAATAATGAAGTCAAAATAAAGCGACACTGTGACAAAAAATTAGAGGGTATTTATAACGTCTTAAGTAAAAATATCATAAAGGACGTAGTTGTTGTAGGTTATATATGTAATTATATATGTCCTTATATATAAAGATAAAGTGCGCATATCACGGTCAAACACTAGCACTTCAAAGTGTTCGAACTGTGAAGTATATTTCGCGTGTCTGGTTAATTGTGGTACCGATCGAGTAGTTTGACCGTGGTATAAGTACACATTATTGTTGTGTATCAATTTATCGAGATCGCATGAAATCAAGCTTACAGTCTCGCTTCGAACCCGATTAGATGTACATTTCCTGGCAAGCGGACATATTGCGAAGTAATTCACTTGTATCATAAGAATTGGTTATTGTACTATAAATGCGATTAAAATGTTAGTGAAATCATTCACAGAACTGAAAAGTTGATATTCTCGTTACGTTGTTTAAAAAATTGATCGTAATTATATCTCTGTATCATATGTATCTACGCTATTGTTGATTTATTATAAGCATATTCTATCTTAGTATCCTCTCCTTCGGTTTCGAAACAAATGGGGGATTCTAGAATTAGAACGGACTTCCTCTAGACCATAACCAGGCATTTGTAAATATTAAGAGCCATCGAACGTCTGCGATTGATTTAGTCGCAAAAAGTCAATGAGACTAAAAAAATAATTGTTCAATACAACGTCCAGGGTTAATAGTAGTATGTGGTCAAGTTAACAACGATGTTGTGTATTTGGTCATGCCGCTGTTTCAGCCAACAGTCATAATCTAGAGTAACGTCTTCATACCTATTTGCTTCGAAATGTTTCAAGACACAACGAATCTTCTGTTCCCTTCTCATGTCCTCACGCACTTCATTAATATTAAATAGTAAATAATTGGTGTCTGTAACTCAATATAAACAATATTGTATTATCACCAGACAGTAGTTCGCATATATTCGTTGTTATAGTAGAGTGTGTATTGGTATCTATAATAATAATTATTAATTAAACAAGAATAATAAAAAGAATAACGAAAATTTTCGCACAACCTGAGTCAAGGAACTAACATAAGAATAACGTTGATAGTTTTAAAACATAATTCTTAAGAAAATGTTAATGTAAGATGCGATTCTTTTTGTGTTATAAAGTTCTGTACCCAGGGGGATACGCCAGCTATTTATGTATGTACTATCCAAGCAATCGCAAAGTCTGTGCGATTGTGTCTGTCCTTAATTGTCCTTAAATTGTTGAATTGATCGTTTCAAGTTGGTTTACTGTATATAATTACTTTGAACAAGTTAGGAACAAAAAATGGTCCATTAAATTTTAACAAATAATATTAAGGTAGATGCATGTATACTTTCGGAATATATGCTTTGGTGTACAATGCCAAACTTAATACGATGCTAGAAAGCATGGCTTTAACGAATATCGCTAAGGATTGAACTGATGTTTTCATTTTCCAGCTTTCGCGATTGGACTTGTAAATATTGTAGGCCACGTCGGAAGTCGCATCATTGTTCCGAGACTTTCTAGTCTGATTAGACAAACCTTCACCATCAATGGCTCCTGATACCTGATTATTAGTTTGTGTTATTCAATTTATACCAAAAAAATACGAAGCTCTTTCAACACTGTTACCGATGGATCTCTTTGTATGTAGCGATAAATCATTCGGCTTACCAAAAATTGGAAACTGTTGTTTTCAACTTTTTTTTTTGTAACATTGGTTTTAAAGATTGTACATATTAGATCAGTTTGGTTTAACTTTAAGTAATCAACCCTAGACGGGTACATTTATTCATCTTTGTCCAATAATTTAGGAGTTCTATTATGTTTAAGTTTTCATACAAGACATATTTTTAACATCGTTTTCCCCTCGTCCGTTGTATAAATTATTGTCACTGTATCTTTAGATATATACATAAAATGTATGAGTAGTCTTTTAAACGATAAGAACGATTAAATAATAATGTAGTTATTGATTAATACATAAGACAAACTGTGTAAATTTTGTATTTGTAATTTGTTTCAATGAACATATAATTATTATATATCGTAAAGTAAAACATCCAGTTTTTAAAAAATAACCAGATTTTTATTTCCCTGTTTTTACCTTACACACATAATAACAAACACATGCAAAGAATTGAAAGTAAATACACTGGTCATTAATTATTATATTTGCCAAGGCTATTTGCAAGAAACAGACAAATTTATCCAAGTTAATGATTAGAATGCATTAGCCGGAAAACCTGTTAAATACTAATTTGGTATTGAATAAATCACTTTTGAAACAAAATAGATCGAAAGACTTTAATTGCGAACCGACTCAAAACTAATAAATTTTGCTGATACAATCTATTCTGTTCAATAAAAAGGAGGACCCACTTGTATTTACTAAATAAGAAGTCAAGTCTAGAACTGGCCATCTGCCTATGTAGAATCTAACTAATGAGCAAATATCGCCTTTACTTGACATTGATATTAAATACATGACTATTAATAAAAGATAATCTTCCTTTTGGTGCACGTGGTAACAAGCTTCATAGGAAAATAAAGGGCACAAAGTTAGATAGAATCTTGATATCTGCAAGGAATTTGAGAACGAGTCCTGAGCTATGGTGTTTGGAGATCCAGGCGTCTATAAAGCAGTAGTCGACAGAACATACAAACCTGAAAACAAAGTAAGTATAAATATTCGAATTCAAATAACTTCACAATCAAAGACAAAGCATGACACAGTGCTTAGTAAATACTTAATATTTGGACGACCGAGCTGCATTTCATGCCAAACTACTATGATGTCTAATATAATCTGAAGAAACTAGCATAAGACTATTCTCTAAAATGTCTAAGCTATCTATAAGATCACAAGAAAGGTACCTTCAGACTACTCTCAGACCCACTTACTTTAATGATATCGTTACGAGATCACCAATACCGCTACACTTACCTCTACCTTACGCTATTTCATTAAGCGGCCTCACAAATAAGACCTTGGCCAAGGGTCCTAGTACCGTGTTATTTAAATTTATAGCTTTAATTTCGTATGCCACAGCGCATTAGACGGATCATTACTCATTTTTGATAACGCCATCATATTCGGAGCAATTTTGCAATGCCCTCAAAATTATAATGTTGAAATGTACGCAGATGGATTTAATTTTGACTTAATGGCTTGAGGTAATGGGAATGGCGCGAGATACATCCGCGTATGGAATGAGAGTCAACAAATGTGGAATAGCGGTAAAAATTAGGCTAAGAGGTCACACGTCGTAGTAGAAACATAGGGCTATGGTTGGTACTTTGGTATAATTATGATGGTACCTATAGAAACTCATTTCTTTAGTAACAAGACGAACGTTTAGTTCTACTGTAGTTACATATTTTTTTCCAATAATAAGTTACAACCTGCTAGTTAGAGTTATTGACCTATTATGATTTTAAATGGATCTAGAGACTTGAAATTAGTATCGAACCCGGTTCCCGGACTTTAGCATTCTCGATGATTACACGACCATTAAAACAGTTCCGAACGTCGTTGACAAGTTTAAATTAAGTACGGGAAAAAAAACAGAGATACATTATTTATTGTTGACAAGGAAGCGACTATCCATATACAAAGAATCGTTATCTGTGAAGCAAGGTAAACGGTAAGTTAATATGTTTGTGAAGGTACAATTCATCCAGGAAGAAATAATTCATTTGAATGATAACAATGCAGGTAATGTAAGCACTCATTAGAATTTTCGAAGTAACACAAGAATTATGTGCTGCTCAACATTTAATGCAGAATAAATTAAATTTAGGTAATAATTTATTGCTATTTTATATAAAGTAAAGTTTAAAGTACTAGTTTCACAGTTTGTAGTTTATCAGAACATTGATATATTCTTAAGATAGTGTCTTAATGTAGCTATAATCGTTATCATCATAATGAAGAGACATAACAATGCTACTGATGTAGTAAGTGAATCCAAAACACAGATTCAATCAAAACATCTAAACCAAAATCACATTCGAAGACTACCCCAAAACGTGGCAAAGAGTAAAAGTCGTAGACCCCCACCCCATTAAAGCTACTAAAGCAACGAGCACCGATTGTCTGGTAAATACAAATTGAAATCGGCTCAACCATACTTTGGCCGCGATGTATTTTTTCATCACGTTCAATATCTAGGAGTGTACGCGTTGAATGCTAATCAGTGTTTGTTATTCAGGGCCCAGCGCAAGCTTCTTATCTGTTACATTACAGAGCTAAATATTTTCCTCCTACCTACATATTAATTAAGTTGATTGATGAAGCCCCGTTTTACGATACGATGTACTTTCCGGCTTTAAAGTTGAAGGAAGAAAATTGGGGTGCTCTGCTTCCTCCAGAAGGTGGGAATTGAATTAAAATGTCTGTGTCGAATAATTTTCGAACTAGTTTAAGATATTCTAAACTTTATGGAAATTGTGAACATTAATTTTATTAAATGGAGACCAAAATTATACAATTAACTAGAATTCATAGAATAGATAACGGGATATGAACTTAGTTTTGTGGGTATACATGACAGTGACACACATATCTACAAAATTATGACCTATGGCAATAGCTACGGATAATGTCTTAAAAAAAAAATGAATTCTCTGGAAATTATTTTAAACGCAAGATAAGGTCTTCTGCAGCCGTATTAGTGACTCGAAGCGAACGACATAACTATTATACACTAAACCTATTGCTAATACAGTTAAGCGTTGTCGGTTCTTGTCTGGACTAATAATGTATTGACGGACAGTATTACTTATTCAAAGTAGTAGGATTTGAACTTACGGCCTCTTTATCGCTTGCTAACAATATAAACGTTGTATTATTATAACTTCATTATAACAAAACCTTAGATGTTTGTGTTGCGAATAATACTAGTACAAAATTAATTTATCTTAATATAATTAAAAATAGTTCGATTTTTGTAATGTTAATTAGATTGCAGGTTTAACTAAATAAAAGGATAATGCAGAGTATTTTGTCAATTATGATTAAATATTATTATAAGTTTACTGACCAATTTAACAAAATTACCAATATTACCATTATAATAATAAAGGCTTAAGTAATATTCCGTTAGCATGATCATGTTACTTTACTGCGTAATTGTGTATTGTAGTGAAACAAAAATTAAAAATATGTTAACAGTTTCTTATGGATGAACAGATGAAGTGAAAGGATGTTAGAGGACTGCTAACCCTTCGAGAAACACGCGTAAGATAAATATAAGTCAACATACGCTAGAAACTTCTGAAAAAGCGGATAAATCTCCCCTCACAACGTTTCCATATCACCCAATCAGTATGTAAAACATACCCCAAATAAACAACCAAGAAATCGAGCGGCAAACAAAATTTTCTCAGCTCTTAATCAACTGAAAGACTTTATCAACAACAACTGTTGATTAATTCAGCCGTATTAATGCAACATGGGGATCGGTTTGTACGGAATGAATGCCAAGTAGGTGGGTCCAAATTAATTTGGTATGTTCTTGTACGGGGCGGTGTTCAGTCTCCTTGTCTTCATGAATATACATAAACAAATTGAACATTCGATTTCCCATATTTAGTGGCTGGACTCGGATTTAGAACATGGTGGTTCCAAATGCCGAAACTAAGGGTGGTGATGTTTAACGTTAACTTTAACATTAATTACAAAGTATTCGCTTCGCAAGTGGTTAATGTGTAATAAAAAAATATTGCATTGGGCTGCGTTATCTTTCGGACTTTTGAATTACCTCATTGTTAATCAAGTCGGTGATAAAAATTGGAGAATTGGTTCCCTAGATGTTGCATACGTCGTATGAAATTTGGACAGTATTCAGTGACCTTCTATTCCTTAGCAAAAAAAAGTTGGTGAAGCAACTGGTGTGTCTAGTCAGTAGTCGCGGGTTTGAGTCCTGCGTTTAGCTAAAGTTTTAATTTTTTTACATAATGACAAGGTTAACTTAAGTTTGTTACATTAGGACTTTTTTGTCCCACAACTAAAAGTTTTTTTTTATTTGATTAGTATATAATTGCAAGCTAATGAAAATGCACGAACATATATAATCAAATAGAATGATAAACAACAAGCACGATATTTTATTTATTGCGTTTTATTCGAGCAATAGGAAGCACTCTCAGCACAACTTTAACACGTATCGCACCATTAACATACAAATCTTTGATCCTAGAAGTAGCATCTTTAACTGTATACAATAGTGCCATAACATTTCCCGTATCAATTTTATCGCTTGTTCAACAAGCGTGAGTTTCATTCGCCAATCGAAACGGCAGACAATCTGTCGCTGTGATAACATTACAAGACTTGTTATCTGGCTATTTTTAGTGTCACATACTCGACGTTTCCTTAAAGGGGTGAGCAGGAGTGATAAATTGTGACCTTTTGAGAATAGGAAAAGAAACAAGATTAAAGACGAGTTTATAAGTGGACTAAATAAAATGAGGTCTCTCGCAAATGTAAATAAATATATAATGTAATAAGATAATTTTTATTGGGATTACACAGTATATACAAATATATTTGGTCGTGACAAAAGGAACTTGGAAGAAGAGGTGACTAACTTATTTACTAGGTCACGACGTATTATTTAATAACAAAGTAGGGTCTTAGACCATTTGCGAAGCGTGATTACGCTAACATTATTTCACGATCAAGCATTAAAGAAATCGATTAGGAATCATGGTTACTCGTGGACGATTACGTGTAAATATGATGACGATGTTTTGTTTAAATGCTTGCGTATTCTTTTGCAGGCGTTTTTCTTATTTTTTCTAGAACCTTCACGACTTTTAGTGGTTTAAACATGGACCTCCCCTTAAAAACTTCAGCGAAATCTGATTAATGACTAAGCAACTTTAAACCTTATTAGGGCTAGAAAAGAAGCAAAGAAAACGAAATCAATCAATCAGTACCTACATCTAAAATTTTGCGAAGAGTAAGACTTATATTCATACCATATCAATACCTAAATACGTGTAAATTATAAATTAGTATGTCTTATTCTGTCTGAAATTTACTTCTGACGACTTGGTTTTCTATTTGAAGGTTGTCTGAAAGAGATAAGAGTCTTACATTTTGTATGTAACAACAATTCATTTGAATGTCAAATACCAATACAATATTGTAGGGTTCAGGGTTACATGATGTTTGGCCAGCGACAGGATCCAAAAGTTCTCAACTAAATTGTAATATACTGAACTATGCTTTTTAAAGTGTTTTTGGAAACAATGGTTTTTTGCTGGAACAAAATATAATTTTTAAATATCATTTCATTTAGCCTTATAGACAATTTTATTAATCGTTAAAGCTAATCATGCTATAAGTAGAGTAAGGTTATTGAAAAGTGTTTGTGACGTACAAATTCATCCACTATTTAGTATCCAACTATCAAGCACACTTATAATAATAAGGATCGTCCTTCTTTTAGTTATTATCTCATCAATTTACGAAGTAATTGCGCAGTCACAACAGTGTTTAAATATTTCAGTGCTTATTTTGCAATTTTATTGCACAATTTAAAAGATGAGATTAAAATCGTATGACCTTAGCTTAACACGCTCGTAAATAGCGATCGTTTTGAAAAGATTAATGATTATTTTGTTTTAAGAAGTCAAGAAATTCTTGTTTATTTAAATATCCCGATATATAAAAAATATCCTTCTTTTTTGCCTAGCTGCCAAGTATTTTACATGGAGCGACTGCCTATTTGAACCCAACAACCTATATACTGGGTAATTCAGTATTTGTTGGTAATGCTGGTCAGATTTGAACCCAATATAATAGATAGAAATGATTATTTTGCTACAGAACTACAAAAAAAAATATGTATTTCAAATCTATTTTAATGAAAGAACTAATAATAGATATTAAAGAATGAAAAGGGAATACATGTAGATATACAATAGCACTATCCTTGGCCAGAAAATGAAACCAAGGACTGCTGAGGGATGAAACTAAGGTCAGTGAAAATATATTAAGTGCTTTATATATTTTAAGTTTTATAGATAACCATAAAATGTAAAGGTTCCTCTTTTCACGTTTATCAATAATAGAATCATGATTTTTGTAGAATTATCTTTAAATAAATGGATTAAAACGATCACCTAATTGTAGGTATAAGTCTGTACTAATAGCAGCTTTTTGCAAAACAAAATAAAACGGAAAAATCCCGGCTTAGTAGACAAAAGAAAAAAAACAATACTTTTCCAACCACGTACTTATATCTGCATAAAATTTTCAAAATATTTACATTAGTACGGTGACGATTGTAAACGTCAGAATAGCGTCACTCGTAATGATTGTCGTATTTTCAACGCAATGTGACCTGAAGATATCGGCGGAGATTTGCGTCAGGTGTTGACCGATTGTGGGCTAATTCCGTGATGATCCTGGCGAAAATAACGTGTGAAAACACGTGCGAAG
This sequence comes from Diachrysia chrysitis, assembly GCA_932294365.1. NCBI lineage: Eukaryota > Metazoa > Arthropoda > Insecta > Lepidoptera > Noctuidae > Diachrysia > Diachrysia chrysitis. The sequence continues at coordinate 777,354 of OW028657.1, forward strand.
CAGTCATGTACTAAAACATGAGTTGTGATAAGCGCATATTGAATTTTACAGCTTATTATGAAATTGTTGTAAAGTATCAGCAAATTTATTTTAATGGCTTGATACTTATTTTCTAGACAATATTAACCTTTTTTAGCTTAAAAAGTCGATGGAACTATAGAAAACCCAAAATTCCAATACCCATCTCTCGTTGTCACCTATTTCAATGAGCAAAATAATTAAGTGATTAAAAACTAAACTAACTTAAACTTCTTATATGTAAAAGTCAATGGTTCCCTGCCTGGATAGACGTTTTTTTTCTAAATATCTTTTTTTTTAATATCTTAGAAAAACTCACACGCGGCCATTCTATGACAAACTAGGAAGAGCCAGTATTATGGCAACTAGTTAACTGTTAAACATATCTACTTATATATTTCTAAATACATACATATAATAGATAAATTACACCCAGACACAGAACAAATTGTCATGCTCATCAAACTAAAATTTGTCCAGAGTGGAAATCAAACCCACTACCTTCGGTTTAGCAGTCAGGATAACTAACCACTAGACCAATGCCAAAGGCCAGTCAAAGAATACAACTTGTTTTCTTACTTTTTAGTTCGCTTTTTGGTAGTCGGTTTTAATTTTTGTTTTATAAGTATATTTTATTGACTACTTTAAATTAGCATTATATAGTTTAAGAACGTGCTCATCAAGGCCTTCAATTTGATACCCATATTTTAATAAATGATCAAAAATATTTATTTTCCATTTTAAAATGATGCCACACGTCGCTATTGTTTTCTTTTTAAATTTTATATTTTTGTAATCGCCTTGAAGCCCTTTATTTTCATACCCTATACGAAAGCCCTGAAATTTTTACTTGAGAAGTTTAGTCCAGTCAAGTGGCATTGTCAACACGAATCTAACGCCGTATTATTTGTCAAAATCGGTTAGGCCGTTGAGTAATCACGAGCGGACATACACTTCAAACACATAACCCTCCTTTTGCACTGCGCCGCAGCCAGGTAAAAAATGTCAGCGGAAAATAACAGCCAGTTTTATTGATGCATGTTGTTTTCAACGCAGATATGTTGAAAACAACATTTTTATTTATCTATAATTAATTTTACGATTTAACAGTATCTACATTTTTAGACAGTTTTCAAATCCGGGTGAAATGATAACACATTTTACAAAAAACCCTTTATTTCATATTACCATAATATATGTAGTGTAGGTATCTTACCCTCAGATAGTAGAAACGAACTTGCTGCTCCAGACCTCTGTGTGAATGAAAGAATAATGTTACTAAAAGATTAAGTATGGATTTTGGATTTTAGACAGCAATTTTTCTACCATTTCATAAAAAGTAATATCTGTCCACCCTTTACGACACAGATGCGAATCCAAATATTTTTTACACCCAGATTACCAATTGTGCACAAAACATTTCAAAACAACAACTTTCTCTGAACCGATAAACATTGCTTACGAAATGTGTTGATAACGAGCAAGACACATAAACAAGTTGTTATCAATTATCACGGATCTGACCTTGACGGGTAGGAAACACGAATGAACTCATGAGGACGTGATCTTGGAACTATCGAAGTAATCATGGCCGTGGCATCGAATTTAACGTACCTACTTTGAATTTTCTTATCAAATAAATACTAAGTAGGTGCCAATAACAATTCGCCATTGCCTTTTATGGAGTTTTTTTTTGGCCAGTTACCGTCCTAATCCGTTTTGGGGTATTTATTGCTAGAGATACAGAAAAAAAAAATTACAAGATTTAAAATTAGGAAATTCGTTTGCCCTTATTTTACTAGAATATTAGATTTTCAATGACCTTAGAATAGAACCTATTGCAGCTGCAACCACTGCAAGATAAATAACTATCCCCTAGGACGGATATTTATTTAAATACTGTCTTGTACCTTTTCTGCAATGTAAGGTAGAACGTTTGACTCAATGGTTCCAAATATTAATTCCTACGTGACTATAGAAGAGTAGTTGTATTTAGATTTCCAATAACGTTTCCAGGATATGCTACAACATTTCCATAATTAGGTTTTGCAAAGATATACTCTACTAAATATTCAAAATCAATTAGAAAAACTAAAATCCCAGAAAACAGAACGTCGTATAACAAAAAAATGTAGTTGTAAATTAACATTACGGATGATGCTTAAAAAGTGTTAAGCGTACAATATAATGATATGTTATTTATTACCGTCATTATATTACAAATCATTCTAAACCAAAGTGGTTTTAAGACGAAAATGAAGCAAAAAATCATGCAAGGCGAACAAATAAGCAACACTGACCCACTATATTCGCTATTAAGTATTTAACTAACATTGAAACGCACGATACTCGAAGGGCGAGTTAAGCAGAACAGCTGCAGTAGGTATGTACACATTGACTCACTTTTAGATAAAGTACAAGGCTACTGCGACTGCTTACTGTGTGGACTTACGTACATTCGATAAACCAATTATATTTCAAAAATAATGTGGATGTTTATACTAGAAATTCTGGAGAATATTAAAAAAAGTGTTTCACTAAATAGTCAAGACCTAGACCTAATGTAAAATAATTGTAATTAATAGAATGCTCTGTATTTAGCGTAGAACGGCAAGGTTAAAATAATTTTCTTTTCATAAAGGAACATCTACCTACAGTTGCAAGGCACAGTAAGACATAAGTGCGTTGTCATTTTAATTCTTTTAGTAACCCACTAGTTCCATTATCATGACTCGAATGATAGCGGCTGATATTAAATGTTCTTCTAACATTGTCTGTTCATTCACACTGTTATTCTTTCGATAAACACTTTCTAGATATTGTCGCTTCTCACGGGCTTATATCTTATCTCTTCAGCCTGGATTATTTCACTGCTCTTGCTCTTTTCTGATAAGCTATCCTTGTTAATCACTCCACAATCGAGCGAAATCTTGAATAAGTTTTTACTGATAAACTCGGTGGATGAATTTGTACCTATTTTTAAGTTTATTTGAGTTAATAATACTACTTTGTGTTGTCTTAGTTTAAAATATAATAACGTTTCTCTGAATATCTGGTCTAGCTCTATCGAATTGCAATTGTGGCAAAAAAAAAAAAACAAAATTTTTTTTCGTGCAAAAGCATGAATTTAGTCTAACGTATTCTATCGTCTTAGGGTGACACACAACTTGTATGCCTAAATTTTTCTTAACCTATGTTGGATCACAGTTTCACCGGATTCAGCTACCCAGTATTTAACATAAGCAACTGGCTCTAGATCTCCAATTTTAACACTTGAAACTAAAATGTAAATTGAGCCAACTCCAAACTTAATTCAGCTGCACTCCACCCAATGCAACACGCAAACAGTTGATTCACCGGCGTTACTTCCTACATCATTTATAATTTCATGGAGCTAATGTCTCGATCAGAATAATCTGGGTTAATTGTATTGTATTATGATTCATGGACATTGTTCAGTATTATTTTAATTATATATATATTCCACTACGATTCTGTTGTGTTTGTTTCTGTTTCTTTTTCATTATTCTGAAAAATGTTACACGTAAACGATTTTAATATTTTTGATCATTTATGATATTGGTTTACATTACTTGATAATTCCATCAATGTTATCTATAACGTTTACACTTACCTCTATTTCATAACCCAATAATGTCCTTCTTTTTCACAAAACATAATTGCAAGATGAAATTGCATAGCTTGGAAATAACATTACTGGAATCAAATTATTCTGGAAAATAGTAGGTAGGTATATATCCCATACGTCAATTTTTATTTCTAGAAATTTCGAATAGAAGTTTGTCTAGGAAAAATAACTTATGAAAAATAGAAACGTTTCAGAACATAGGTAGGTATGCTGTGATATCATATCGGTGATTCTGAGGTCGTTCTGATAAACTCGGTCATTGAACCCCGATTATTTTTATCATGGTGTCACCTTGCTATTTTACTATCTAATATTCCGATCGTGATGGTCGTGACGTCACTATCATTTGATAGGTTGAATTTTTAATTTGAATTTCATGATGACTGGTTAGTAGTGTGGCTAATATGGAAGCTAGGATTGTTCTAGGATACATTTGTTTATTGCTTGCTCCTTGATACCTACAATTTTAGTAGTATAAGTATGATGCAATTCCCAAAACAAACTCCGAGGACCTAATAGGTAATAAATATTCTTATGTTGATTATTCATTATATATATGAAAATGATACCACGTGTCTTTTTACCTTTAGATGAGCAGATTTTTTGTGAAGTGCATTGAATTTGTTAATTTACTCAACCTTGTAAGATTATTGAGTTCTTCCTATGGTCACTGACTTGTGTACTTATGTGAGAAGCCTATATAGCCAACGCACAACAGTGGACGGCGATAAGTTGACTTAATTGGCCTACTAAAAACAACTGTTTTGGGAATTATAATGTCATAACCAGGTTTTTAGTTCAAAACAAAACTGTATAGGTATGTATATAGCTAGTTAGATTTGTTAGATCACAATTTCATCACGTTACAGTTGGTTAATTTCCACTATTTTCTTACTTGAACTGACTATGATCACTTGGTGATTAAGCCATAACACTATGACCAATACATTCATGTCACGAAATGTTTACAAGTCTATGTGTTCACGTCTGTAAAGCGATTTGTTCACGATGATGACTTAGGCTGTAAATTGAGAGCGCATGCGTACGTCATTCTAATGACATCATGCAGTAATAACTCAATGGGAACAAGTTGACCTATTTGAATTGAATGCAATGAGAATAAATATCTATCTCATTGTAATATTTTGTTTGTTAATTTAATTGCTTAATTATTTTATTGAATACAATTTTATAAGGGCCACACTACGTCAAAGCAAATATTACACTCCCCTTACTATCGGCATATAGAAGCTCTACAGCTGTGTCACGTTGTGAAAAACCGATGCAAAATAAAAAAAAAAACATTTAAAAATGTATTTATCGAGGAACCTTACTAAGCACTAAAGAGTTTCTAAATAATTATACTGGTTGACTACACTAAAACATATTTTTATATACTTAATGTTATAGTATATTTTTATTTTAGGTAGTAGAGTAAATATAAAGCAAACGAATAACATAAGTATAAAACAGTTATTGTTTCGTAAAATTGTGAATGGCTGTCATATTACTGTGACGGGGGTTCCCCGATGCCACACGGTTAGGTAGCCGGCTGGAAAACAACGGGATATGTAAATCATGAGAATAAAACCCTCACATTTACGAATTTGTACCAAAACCACATCCCAAAGGAATAGATAGAGGTCTACTAATTATTACTTGTACTTATATTCAAAAGACAGTAGTTTAATTGACAGTTACAATAACAGTCAGTAATTATCCTTTTTTTTCTTTCTTTTTCCCGGGAAAAATTTTCATGGACTTCATCCGACCTGGGGAAGGCGGAAGGGTATGCCGGGCTCTTACGGGCTTAAACCACCAGCGTGCTTCTCCCGTCCCTTATATTGGGGATCACGGGAGAGCGGTGCAAACTACCGCGATAGTCAGAAATTGGCCTCTTCCAATTTTAAGCAAGTTCAAATACCTCAATAATAAAAATAAAAAATCATAAATTAATTATGTCGACAATTGTCGACGTTTTCCAGAATTCTAAAGAACGTTAAATGTAAGCATGATGTGCTAATTTTAGCACAAACAAATGAATATTCAATACCTATACGTCTTTGCGCAATGAATAAATATTAAAATGAAATAAAAACCTATATTGGTCGCCCAGAAGGTCGTTGATAGTAGGTCGTTGACCGCGTCTAGGCAGTTATCAATATTATCTGTATTAAATAAATTTAAAAGGCAACGCAGTGCGTTTGTCTCTGGGGTCAACGACACGGCCAAGACATTGTTTCGGTGTATAATTAGTATAAATTAATATTTTCCTCTTGCAACCTAGGCCTTGACTGTTTTTGTATTGTTTACGATTCTGACACGTTTTTGTTAGTATAACTGTATTACAATCACGACTGTTGTTCCTAAATGAGTTGACAGAAGTAGTTTTATTTATATATACTTTTTATTTTTAAGTTTAATACAATATTAATTGTATTTTAGTCAGAAACCATGGACCAAGGTAGTCTATGAGGGACCTAAAAGATTCATTCATATTGTATTTGTGTACTTTTATTTTGTGTCTACTATTAGTAGCAAGCAAAATAAGGGAAGGTAGAACGTCATTGCGTCTCTTCATTTAATACATCTGGCAAGATCATAACAGGAAACAAAACACACATCTCATATAACCACCATTTAATCGTATTATCCCGCAATTACTCATACAAAAATATATTTACCCACAAACACGAAGACAAATATCTTGCCCGGGACACGTTACGACAAGTTAATGACCTGACAAATAAGGAACGTCCCAAGGTAGACTTTACACTACTTATGTCAAACATCCTCCTGCCCTTTTACCCCCTTTCCCCTCTCCTGTGACTTCCGTTCAATGAAAACCTCATAAACATTATTCCCAGAAGGTGTTATTTGTGTTTAAAGGGTCCAAGACGACTTAAACTGATCCGTACTTTTGGAAGTCGATTGAAAAATCACCCTCAAAACGGATGTCAATGTTTTAAATTAAAGTAGTTACTTTTCGACCTAAAACAGCTAGAAAAGTAAGACTTAATTAGTCTACTTTTACTATGTTCATTTTAACTGATAAAAAGAGATAACCTTGTCTCCTTTTATTATTTAGCTTTGATTATTTAGGATTATTTCGTTTTACCTTTGCCGTAAGTTTTTGCTTTTTAGTATCTAAAAAATCACATCCTTAATTTTTTCGAGTAAATAGGTCAGCTACGGTAAACAACGAGAGTCTCTAGTAGGGACACTGACCCAACCCTTTCGAAGGGCATAGGAATGAATAAATAAGTAGTGTCAATCAAACTGGCGATATCCCTCTGCCCTTCGTGTCTTTCGTGACGAAAGCAATAACACTGTCCGTTTGTGTTGCAAGCATGTCACGTTCGGTTCGACCACCACTGGCCATTGATAAGGAAAAGATAAAACCTTAGTGGACCACCTAGTTCAGAATGTGCAGGCATGACACGTTAGTTCCAAAACGCCGATGAATTTGATCCTGATAAGTGATTACATTTTATATAGTGTGGTTAAGATACGAAAATGTTTTTTACGATAAACTTAAGTTGCGTTTACGCAGGGATATTTCTTAACTGTATACTGTGTCACTTTTTTGTTTAGAGATTATTTGTGTAGCTTTAAATGTGCCTCACTCAATAAAGTGGTTTAGTATCGAAAGTGTAAATGTAGCTTGCGATGATAATACAACCTTGAGGTTTTAATTTTGTTTGGTAGGTGACATAAGTGTTAATGAGAATAAAATATGTTGAAGTGCTTTAATTTCTCTCCTTTTATGGATTCGAAGTTATTCCAAACACGAAATCCCAAGACCTTATTATTCCCGTTTCAATATTTAGATTAATTCATTAAAGTTTAATTTTTGTGTGGAGAGTGGAGGCCTCTTTGACTCTATCCCACGTAGGTACTACACCAAAAAAGAATCTAGTGTATTATCAAAGTACAAAATAATAAAATTGAATATTTACTAATAAAAGTATGAAAGTACAATAAGTACGCATGATATAACAGAATTAAAACCGACAATCACTTAGGTGGGTTTTGGATGATATTTCTTGGAACAATGAGTACCCCATGACGGTTGATGACGCGTTACGGCCCGCCCTCGCGGTGTGACCGCCGCGCCGCCTTGCTTTATCTACAGACTGTTTTTTTTATAGGAAATAATAAAAAACACAATATATATCTCTATGAAATATTTTTGACGAAAAAAAGCACAGCGCAAAAGCATAAAGAAGAAAATTTACGTGAATACATTAACAATGATCTCATATTTAATAATAATTTAGAGATTAATAAAAAAAATATTGTTAAAGTAGTACCTTCTTACTTTGTTTATTGTAAAACAAGACCTTATTCTGTGTTGAGATAATGACACAAGCGTCCATGCTTTTGACCCATGTTTGTAAACAATTAGTGATCTAATAAAATTCAATGCACGCATACTCCCACTCACATAAAATTAGCGATTTTTATCAACTAATGAAGATATTTATTATATATTTAAATAATAATACATAAGGAAGCTGTGTGGGTTATTTTAATAGCATAATTTACATAACATTATATTTATTTGCGAGTTTGTGTATTACATATTTGAGGTTAAGTATGTTCACATTAATTTAAAAATACATTTAGGTAATATTGTATTATTATTACTTTTATAGTTTTTTAAGCACATAAATTTTTTTTTATGTGCTTAAAAAACTAAATAAATGTTTTTTAGGTACATAAAAATTTTCGCTGTTTTGTTTAATATTTGATACTTAAAAAGTAACTCAATGGTAAACACTATTCGTATACTTAAATACGAAAAGCACACAAAATCATTTAGATTATTTTGTAACGAAAGTGACCTAATAGTCTGATTTCGTTAGTCGTGTGAATAACTACGTACCTACTGAATTCCCATTATGATACGTAACAAAACTATAATATTTAATGATATATTAATTAACAAAATCTTCTAAAATAATTATACTACATAATATTTTTCTACAAAAATCTCCAAATAATTTATTTCATCAAACTATAAACGTTATTTGTAATAACACTAAGGTTACGTGCCTTTCAACAATACAATAAGGAATAACGAAACCCCCTGTATGTCCATCATATTTCTAAGTAATTTTCTTGAAAGGGAAGCAACGGTTATTTTGTTTATTCATTTGTAAAATAGATATTCGGAGCTCTCGCATTCACTGATTCAATAGTCACAGCACTTTGGCACTATTGGTTTTCAAACAACACGTTATAGTTCTGCGCTGTTCATATTTTTGATGACGGGATTAACACGAGATTTCTGACCTTGTCTTAAAATGAAAATAAAAAAATATATATATTTTCGTTCTGTTTTTTTAGTGGTCTTAAATGTAGTTAAGGGTGTTATTGTGATGTTGTTTTTTAAAGAAAATCTAGGTAATCCACTTAAATACAAAAAAAAAAGAATACTATTCACAAATATATATTGTGTGTTTATTTTTATATACACATTTTTGTACACCAGCTTCTAGCCTATAGCTTTAGTCAAAATCAAAATCAAAATCAAAAACTCATTTATTCCAACTAGGCTACAAAGTAGCACTTTCAGAACGTCAATACAATGGACAGCACCCTGATTCGCCCACCCTTCACCGCTTCCTAAGTGCTCTGGCTGTGGAGAAGAAACGGCGCAACAAACTCCCCAGTACAGGTAGTACAGTAGTACAGGTACTAGTAGGTAGTTATGGACCCCAACATATCTAACTCATGAACATGACTACTATGTACTGTGTCTGTATATTCTAACAAGGGACCATGATACACGTCCCGACATGTCACCGACATTTAATCAAAATTTACTCGCGACGAACGCCAACATAAACCGTTTATACATATAACACGATGATAAAACTCTTAACAGACGAAAGTATTACGCAATGAAGTTTAATTAAAAACGTTTTCCGCTATGTTAGGGTACTACTTGATTAACTTGACGTTTCTGGCTTGCCTCGTAAAAAACTCAGGGGAAATGACGAACGCATCGCGGCTTTTAAGGGGTAGCCATACTGGCTGCTTCGAATTCGGGTTAAAAATTAAAAGAGGTGCCTTTGTTTAAAAATATTTTTATTATGGTGAGCGGCACTCAATAATGTTTTAACCAGGCCTATAATAGTGCAAGCGCTTTTTATAATATTACGCAATAAAAGTACGAAATCTACACGAGTCCTTATTTATTACAATAAACTCAAAAACAAAATGTGTGAACTTTTTTACAAACAAAACTACATACCTACTACTACATCTTTATAACTTTATGTTATGTTTTTAAAACCATATTACACAATCTTAACCACATTATTTTGATATTGATACCATAAGTTTACTGTGTTGTGTTCTATAACAGATTCTCCACAGCTTTCTATAACAAAACATTAAAAAAAATGTTTAACCTGCAAAATACCAAAAAAATATCATTCATCATTAACTTAGGAATAACCAAAGAGGAATAAGGTTTACTTCAGTCGGGGATAAGAATAAACCAGCGCCCGCTATCTCGACTTGATTCGTTGGTTTTTACGAGCAGAGTTACCTTATCAAGTGTGTACACTCCCTAAATTTATATTAGGAACAGTGTCAAAACATTCTCCCGACGTTTTACGACGTTTTTAAATGAGAAACTTGGGCTTCCACTAGATCTCATCACCTCACCATTTTTTACACTTGGGTTCCTGAATTTGTGAGAGACCCTTGTTCGGTTTAAGGTTTAGTATGATCGTTTAATAGCATAGCAATAGTTACTTGTTTCAAATATTAATGTTTCTTAGCGATCTAAAGCATTTTTGTTTCAATTATCCATTTCTATAAAATTTATAACTAAAGCTTAATAAGCCCGTAAAAAGTGCGTAAATCCACCAAACTAAGAAGTTACAATATATACATGCAATTTGAAAGTACATTAACTTATTAAGGATTACAGATTTTATGCTTTTAAGATTCTGCAGACGTAACCTAACTCCACCCAACCAAATTGCATTAACTAATTCCAAGTTAGTGGGATCGACACAACAGATAGTGATCTGTCTACTGCGATGCCAGGGCTCGTATAACACTGATTCTCTTAGACATGTCTTAATACGTAGGGGGTTAGCTTATAACACCATGAATGCAAATTACGCGATTCGATTGTCATCCACGCTAATATTATAACCAGGTTTGTGTATTTGTAAGTTTGATATAGTCTCTATTGAAAAAAATAACCTTTGTCGGCAGATAGCTGAGAGGCAATGTGTTAGTATAGGGCTTAATGTAAGATAGTTAATAAATAATAAATAATAAATAAAATAAATACTACAGAACCCGTATACAACAACAGTACAAAGTATGTGCCGACATTTTTTAAACAAACGCCTATTTCAAAGACCTAAAGTTTGAGTTGCCAAATTAAGTTGCAACCTCTTTACGTCTTTATCATCCAGTTTATTCATCTCATAGGGATTGACAAAGTTTTTCTTGAAACACAGAACCATAAGACTGAAATTGCTCATCACTCATTTACACTTGAGGAATGTTTAAGAACTAAGGATTATGGTTCAAATTCCCGTGTTTCAACTGTAATGTTAAACTTGCAAACTCTTGTAGTAATAAGCTTAATACTTGGTCTAAATAATGATAAAATGTTTTGTGCGTTGATTTCGTTATGGCGTACAATATTCTCATTACTTTTTACATATTTCACGTCGGATAAGGCTTAGTAAAATTCGAGCTTGTAATGGAACTACCTTGTACTGTTTTTGGGCGGTCTTCAACGGAATTGAAGTGAGTTTCCTTGTAGCTCGGTTTAATAATAATATTTGTGGCGTTATTTTGGCCGAAGTTTTCACGTAGGTATTTTGAGAAACAGCATGTGTTCATTCAGGAATCTTACTATGGTATGAACTTTTATAAGGTTATTTTTGTGAAGATTACGAAAATAGCTGCGTACAAATAATAAACATTTTTTTTTATTGTGATGCACAATACTTTGCAAATAACATATGGCCAATTACAACTACAAACCGTTTAAAAAATAATAATAATATTGCCTTACATTCTTATAATATTTTTTTACAGCCGCTACATATTTAATTAAAAAAAATACTCGAGTGTATAAATTTTACTCTATTAAAAACTTTTTGAAAGATTGTTACCTTGAAATATTATATATTACCTACCTACTGGCCGGAAATAAAAGAAGAAGTTCTGAATTCAAAAAATATTTGGAACATTGTCACTTTATTGTGTTGAATATTAACAAGAATGGCGGTTTTCTTCTGATTGTTTTTTTGGTGAGAGAATATTATAAATATTTAATCGTTTCATATAATATATTACATTAGTTAATCGCCTGGTTTTATATTTTCAAGTGACAAGCCAGTCATATGTATTTTTAAACATGAAATAATTGGTAAAAATAAAATGTACTCTTATTTATAGAAAAATGCTGTTGTTGAGTTTGAATGGCATTAGTATTATTTAATTTCTTATTTGTTTGAGCACATCTCAAAGTCAAGTAAAGTGGCTTTTCATAGCCTATAAAAGTAGTTATTTATTTCAGTAAGATGTCTTGTAAAGCTTCTATGTTGTAAACTTATTAGAAAGCTCACGAAAACGCTTGAAACATTTTCCCAAAATCAACATTTCGAAAAATCCCCAAATAGCACGATATTCACGAGTTGCCAGCCGAAACTGGTTAGAAATAAATTGTAGCAAGCCGAAATCTATTATTATGTTAAAGAGGTAGTCAGAACGTTGCACTTTTTGCTCACCCCTCCCTGCCCCCTTTCGGATATAAACATGCCGTGTCGCTTTTGCATCGTCCTTTGTGGGTGCCACAGAGTAAAAATATGAATTGTTCAGTGGCTCTATATCTATCGTCGATCTGACTGTGGTTTTTAATTTTTTCATTGTGTTGGTTGCTGAAGTTGTCGTTTATTAAGACTTAGATGGTTAATAAAAGTGTGTATTTTTCTCTTGGGAATTCTTTAAGTTCGTTGAAGGAAATCTATAAATGATTGTCAGTTGAATCATTGTTGTACAGCAAATATGGGTTGAGTGAAGAGAAACAATTTTGTGAATATATCTATTTTAAATAATATCTTCAAACAACGAACTATTAATGGGTTCTATCGGTTAACGTTTGGCAAATGTTGTCGTACTGTTTCATCCAAATTCTTTAGACTGTTACACCGGAAGAATTCTCGTTACAGTATTCGAGATAAAGTTAAAATATTATCGTACGGTATCGAGGCGGGATGCATCCAGCGCGAATAAATGTACTAATACATTTGGAAAACAACAGTTCAATTTCCCCACTGTAGGTCTGGACGTATCGTCTCAGGGATGGGAAGAAATGCTCTGAATTGCTCGTTTAATTTATCTGTTTGTGGCAAATTGAATCGTGGTCGCTTGTTTCTAGGCACTCTAGGTGTCAATTACCAAATGAAATTATAGTCTTACTACATCATATCTTTGTTATTCGCTTACATTACTTCGTTTTTCAGTTAGTTAGTTCAGTTTTTGAACACTTTTTGATATAAGAAGTCAAATCTATTATCGTAGTATTTTTGGGAGTTATTGATTTATATCATTAAAGAAAATTGAATTTGATCTTTAGTGGAATTAAAACATGTTGTTTATTCTTTGGAAATAATTAAAATGCTATCTATTCCTTTGTTTCTTATGTTTATGTTGCTTGTAGCTGTAAATAGATAAGTCACATAAAAAATAAGGACGATAGTCTTGCGATTTCACAGTCGCTTGATGTTTTGTTATCTAAAGTTATAATTGTTGTAAGCAATTTGCTTTATTTATATAAATTATGAAAAATATAAAACCTTCATAAAAAATGCGATAAATTGATAATTGAATGACGTCGTCTTAACCTGCCTGGGAAATGTGTTGAAGGTCTCTACATTTTAATGTCAATAAAACCTAAAATTCTCTTAACAGGTCGTCGGTACTGCTATCAATTTAGTAGCAGATAATACAAACCGAACACACATAGCACTGTAACCGTCGTTTACAAACCCCACACGACGATATGATCTCCCTAAGCCTGGGTTTACAACCCAAACAAACCGGGAGAAACACCCAAAACTCAAACCCAACGTTGTCTAAAATTTAAATTCTTGAAACAATAGAATTCCTTCACGCTGTCGGGATACCCGGGCACCCATACCCGGTATTTAACCGGGATATATCCGTGCGAATGTAACGTCTTGTGGCCGATATTAGAATGTCCGGGAAAGATCAGCGTTCGAGTGTTGTGGACTTGGTGCAGTTTGTTGCATTTCATGTTGGCTTTGTGCAAGCAATTTATATTTATCTGGTTCTTTATTGTCTGTCGTACTAAAGCGAGTTTAGTAAAATGTTCTTAACTATTTCTATTGATACATGTGTAGTGAAATGTTGGACAAGTAACGTGTAAGTAAAACATTGCTTGCCTGTGTCTGAAGAAAATTACTCTGACTTTTGGTGTGTTTAAAATGTCGTATTTTTTTATACAATTTTATTTAGGTACCTATCTGTTTTATTAATGATCTAAGTACTGCTGAAGTAATAGATACTCTTTGTTCGTTTTTAAAAAGCTCATACATTTAGAAGTAATCCATATTTTTTGGTAGCGCTATGATGGTTATCTTTGTGCATACTACGTGTATTACGATCTTTATCAAAATGTATTGCACCGGCTGTGAAATATTAGATTTTTACAACCTAAAACTACTCCTTTATAAATGAAAAATTAGAATCAAGCGTTGAAAATAGTTGAACATTTATTTAGCAATACAACTTTACTTTATAAAGTCTTGTAAGTACCTAGTAAATTATTCTAGGTATTTTTTTTTTATAAAAGCATAACGGTACTTTTTGAACGATAATAAATTAAACAGCAAACGCTATTTCCCACCGGTCTCTCTACAAATTAAATCTAATCAAAAAACATCCATCTCGTTTTATGATCGTCGTAAAGTGCAAAATCCGAGCCATCGAAACTAAGAGACGTAAAATGCCGGTCGGATCCTCTGATACGGGATTAGGATGCGATGTTGCAGAAATCAGGTGGAGTGGTGGACAATAGGGGGTGAGCAGGAATGTACCGAGGTCTGCGCCACAGTTTTTTTTTGCGGTAAATTGATTTGTTCACTTAACCATGATTGATTAGGTTCGGGGTAACGGTTTGGTATTTAGGTATAAAATGTTGAATCGATTTGTCTGTTGTGAGAAAACTCCACTTTGTCGATGATTATGTTTTCTGAATAGGTCGATTTAAAGGTGAAAATACTTTTGCCATAGAATAGAATAAACATATATTGTCTCCGGTATGGAGATAGGATAGTAATTTAAGCAGAAATATTCTCCTGTGTTTCAAATACACACACTTATATGTAGTAATATTTTGCATAAGTTGATTTACCAAAATGGATGCTAAGTTAGTTGTCTTTGTTACGATTTGTTACAATAATTAATTAAAACTTTAATACATTTAAAATTCAGTCCATAATATAGACATACACAGAATTAAAACCTATACCGAAAATGTCAAAAAATGTATTCAACATTGGTTATTCAGGCGCGTATTATCTAAAATAAGGGGTTATAAAATCCTCCCTCCGCCTCACGTTTGGATGATAGGGGCTTAAATCGATGCGGTTTCGCTGGAGAGCTGAGCCGATATCGAACCTCGACCAAAAAGCTTTGCCACAATTCTACAGGTTACCTTTTCAAACTTTAGGCTAAAATATCTTTCAGTTTGTTCTAGTCTATTTTATCTTTTTCTCTGTTGCCTATAAAACCATTTTGTATTTGCATACGGCTTTATTTAGATTTTGTAATATGAAACTGTGTTTTGTATAATGATTTATCATAGTGTCACGTTACATTGTCAACGGTTCTGCCTTTTTAGTGTTTTCGAGTTTAAAATAAACATTTTTAGTTTTATGTTTGCGTATTGTTTGACTTTGATACATGGCCTTTTTAATAACTAACTGTGACCCGCAGTTCTATAGCATTATGTAGTTCCCATTCCCGTAATTTAATGTCTTGATAGTTATTCTGCTATTCGAGACAAATACAGATAGATCCAACAAATCGAACATCATAAAAATCGGTTCATCCGTTCTTGACTTATGAATGGTGTAACTAATCCGACGTTGTTTCATGTAGAGAAAAGAAGAAAATATACAAATAATAATATTAATATGCACGTCTATAGCAAATATTTGGGTTTGTACTTGGGAGTTTCTAACAATTATCGATTCGTATTTAAAAAAAAGATTCAAGTATCATTTCTGATGTTAAAGAGGCTATATGAGATGCTTGACAGATTGTTATACTATTTAATAATGGTTGAGTAATTCGCAAGTGAAATGACCAATGGTAATTAATTATACCATTTGGCAGATAAAGATAGCACTAAGAAAAGTGTCATTTAAGGGTTATGTTAAACGAATAGAAGAGAGAGAAATAATTACCTTCAGATGAAATTGAATTTGATATTCTTTACCCATAAACAAAGTTGTATCTAAAAACATTGGAAAACCAAAAAAACACGCTACTATAATCGAAATTGTACCAGAATAAATATGACAGCTGATACCACATTTCCGAAGTATTTCCATTTAGAATTTATCACTAAACTTGCAGTTTGCGTCCCGCATTTTCCTCAAACGCTTGTACCTGTCAAAAATGTTGCATAATTATTTAACAATAAATACAACACAAACATTGCTTTGTACTTGTTTGATCATTTTGATTGACGAGTGATGATCTGCATTGTATCATTATCTAATTTAAATCATTTGTGTCCATACAAAAATTGTTTTTGGGCCGTTTCAATATTAGCAATATGCCAGTAGTTTATATAAATATCTTTCAATCGGAATGTATCTCGAACATGTTTTGGTCTATTGAAAAAGGAGCCTTTTTGTTCCTTTTGGTTTCCAAAGAGGGAGTTGAGGAATTTAACGGCTCAATTTCCTTGGGTTAAATTTACACTGCACATTACAACATCTAAGTAAACTACACTATTTTGTGTGTTGTTTTTTTTTATCCGGCTATGTATAAATATAATATATTTTGTGTAATATCCTATATCAAGCCTAGTTCCAAATTATAAATTCTTCACAACGGCTGCCACAAACAGAATCAAACCTCATTCTATTGAATTGGAAAGCTGTCATTTCCGACGCGGACTGAAACACTCCAGTTCAATTGTTCCACGGTTTTTCGCGATGTTGGCTCCTTGAAGGCGTATTTCTCCATTTTCGCATGTAAAACAAAATTTTTCCGCATTTTCGTTTGGATTCGCACCGAAACGCTGGCGGTGACGGGATTTCGATAGGGTGACCATGGTGTGAGGTGCATGATGAGATTCTCTTGGCTCTGTTTACGCAAATCCTTACAATGTGTAACCTTAATTAAAACGCAGGATATTTTATACTGTTATAAAAGAAAAATTTAAAATTAAAAGCTACTAGTTTCACTATGTCATTTATAACGCACACGCGATTAGAGAAACAATAATAATTGTTAAAATGTTTTACAAGAAACACAACAAACTGATTCAAAATGCCACTATTAGGCTCGCAGCCAAGAATTTTCACTAGGCAGTCTTAACAATTTATTTTCTTCTCGTATTGTTTTATGAGTTATTAATAATGGTGAAACGACTCTATAATTATGGGTCGTTCTGTTAAAAGCTTAATGAATTTGCGAGATTTCTGTTTTTATTGCTCAAATTAAGTGTTATCCCACTTCCCCGGGAATAAAAGCAACATGGCGTGTTTGAGATTTTGTTTTTTTTCTCTGAGGCAAATGATGGAAATTAATTTTGTGGTGATAGTTTGAAATTGAGTTCAATTGCATTGCTGTGGTAAAAGTTAACAAGTTTTAGTATTATTTTAAATCGTGTTGTAATAAGGAGAGAATTCTCAGATTATTTTAACTAGGCGCTGCCCTGGCTCCACCTACTTGGGTGTTGTTTATCGCGCCAAAGACGAATATATGTCCTTTCTTGGGATCCAAGTTTATCCCATATCAAGTTTCATTATAATCGGTTCTACGATTTAGCCGTGAAAGCGTAACACAGATAGACAGACAGAAAGACAGACAGACAGACATGAATGCGAAACTAACTCTGTCTGTCTCAATAGATTGTATGCTTTTACTTTTTTATCAGCTGAATGTTCCAAAATCCTCTCATTTTCTGCTTTAAAAACTTATTAAATAAATTTAAGAAGATTGAGATAAATGCCATAAAAATTTTGTTAATCCTCCGGGTATTATGTCTCACGCAACTTGATAATTATCCTAAAAAATTCAACTATGCTGGTTCTCCTAAAATCGCTGGCGAATAGTTTCGCGTCTGTCAGCCGCGTTTGAAGGGGATTTATTATTTTTATTATTGTTTCGCACAACGACTCAGGCTGCCTTATTTCTCTTCCTAAGTTATGACCGGCAAAAATAGAGAGAATTACCAACGTACGGTGTTATTAAACCTTTTTGCTTTATCTTTAGCTTTTGTTCTTCCTGTAGTGGCTGAATTTATAAAGGAAGGCGATAAACCTCGGATTTTGACGTAATCGTGCTTTTATTTTGCGTGAAGATTTAGAGTGGTGGTTTAGGAAAGTCTTCAAATTGATTTGCCGATTCAAACGTGGGATAAACGAATGCTTAAACAAGAATATTTATTGAATTTTCTGAAAATAGGAAGCCTATTTCAAAATTCACTCAGACTGCAAAAGACTGCAGAGCATCGATGCTGCAGCCAATTTAGCGTGACTTAATACTTGAAGTCTTAACCCTCGCAGAAGTTGGAAGACCAAACTTGGAAGCGACTTTATTAAAATTCAAACTAACTGAAACTTGTTATTGGCAGCCTTTGTAATTTTAGTCTCGCTTTTCGGAATTTTTTGTAATATTGTAATATTTCAAGTTGGTTCTTTTGTGATTTTGGAAAGTTATGTAGCCATATGTAAATGTAATACTTATTTTTTTTTATATCTCTCAATTCATTGTAAGTAAAAGTAAGTAATAAATACTGACTAAGGTATTATCGTAAAGTGCTTTATCATCGTCTAGTCGTAATTAAATAACAAAACTGCGAATATTGCAATCTCGATTAATACCTTGATCATCGCATTTGATTTTCAAGTTTTGTACTAAGGTAATTTTATTATAGCATAAAATTGTAAAAATTAAGAAGATTTAAAAAATATTCTTCATTTTTACAAATCTAATGCAGAAAAATGTTACCACACCATCTTTCATTGTTACTTTGTTCTCAAATACTTGACAGCTGTCACTGTCAGATTTCAAATACTGACTGGTGAGTGGTGCAGCGGGAATCAAGTTGCTTTACTCAATGTGGGATATACTTCTCTCTCGACCAAAAAATATTCAAACTTGAATACTGTTCTGTTCCGTATATTATATTTTTTTTTACATATAATTTTTAACAATCGACATCGACGGCGATGTCCTTCTTCCGGCGTCCACCATGACGATTTTTCCCCTCGGTCAGATATACAGGGCGCACTTTTGACCATTAAATTCTCCGATTTCGTTATAGTTAAAGGATAATATTGCTTAAATATTCAGTGTGAAAAAAAGTTTTATGAACTAACTACCTTACAAAAAGAAACAAAAATAATATTATCATACACCAAATCACCAACTCAAGAAACCGCAAAAAATGGTCCGGTACATGTAATTGAAAATGCCTAAAATAACTGGCATGCCGCCGGGCGTACCTTCGCGATAACTTGACGCTAACAATTTAGATAATTTTCTTTAAACAATATTGTCGTATCGTCAAAGGTTATATTAGATTCCTTCTGAGAATCTCTCAAGGCTTTATCGATTGGTTTTCCATTGAATTGAGTATGTGTTTACGATTAATTGGTTTTACAAGGTTCAACTGCTTTTAATCGAACAATTGCATGAACTGAATTCTTTTTAAATAGTCGCTTTTCTTGAGCGTTAGTGAAAATTTTTAAAGAAAATATGGAGTAAAATAATCAAAAAATCGAGTTTTGATTCTCTTCTTCGCAGATTGATTTCTTCTCTGAACTACTACATTAGACAGTGTCTCATAAAGCTAACGTTGTGCAGCCATATTAAACATTTTATTGGAGCCTGTACCTGATCATCATTGACTTTGTGGTTTTTTTTTCATCACTTTATTGACACTGTCATTCATATTCATTTAACGTTTTGAAAGTGCCTGAAAAGACCTACTCGAAATAAAAATATTTTGCTTTTGATTTTGATAAGTATTCCGATTAAATAGTATTATTACTGATTCGAATTTATTTAAGCCTTATTATATACATATACACGTAAACACCAGATGACTCAAGTATGTACGAAACGTCAATGTCTCATTTTTGTCCTAAAATGTTGCTATACTGAACGTTTAGAAAATAATTCGTCGTCAGCTTTTGCTTGCCACACTATACACAGATTTCAATATTGCCAATATCGTTTTTTTTGCACATTTAGGGGTTAATTTCATTGAATGTAGTAAAATTCCGAGAAACTCGTCTAATTGATTTGCTACTAATACAATCAGGGTGTTTTCATGATAATATTATTATGAATAATTTACTCTGGATATAACAAACTGAATGACTGTTCATCATCATTAATTTATGCTTTAAAATAAACTAAACTTAAATGCTAAAATATACTCAAATAAACTCTTTAACATAATAATATTAAATCATATTATATTATAATTAAGTCTCTTTTGAAAGACGCTGATGAGATATTTTTAATTCATTTACGTTTTGCTGTACTGTATTTGTGTTGATTTAAAAATCTTGCAAACAAAGACCAGACCTAGGAACAGATATTATAAGGTCATAATGTGTTTGCGTGAGTGAATCAATTCGCGACCTTAACACAGAAAACGCAGCATATACCAATGGAGTAGCCAAAGTATGTTCAAATACTTGTCCAATAGAAACTTAACACCGGAGCACAATTGCAAATATATTCGGGCCACGAAACAAGCGATCGTTCAGGAAGACCGTTCGTCGCGTAATTTTGCTTTATGGCGTCATTTCGCGTAATCCCGTTGCGAATTTTACGCGTCGTTTGCACGAATCAGTCTCCAGTCCTCGTAATGTACGTAATGTTATGTGAAATTCATATTTTTCAAGTTTGAATCCGGATTCAGATAATTTAGATAGAGATTTATCGATTGGAATAAAAAAAAAACGATTATTTTTATCACAATTTGCTGAATCGCTCTCATTCCACTAATCGCCTCAAATAGGGGTTATCATAACAGGTGATTAGGGCAATTCATTTATTTAATTTTATTTTATCTTATTTGGAAAACTTACAGCTAACTTAAGAACACAGTATACATTAGTAAAGGAAGGCCTAAAATATTTAAATCTGAAATAGCGTATAATATTAATACTGCACAGTAAATCAACAGCAATGTAAGCAGATTACAATAGTGGTAAGCGTATAAACATACTTTCTCGCTGTCCTTCGCGCTGGTTCAATGAACGATACTAGATTGCTACCGTAAGGCCCAAGATTGGAGATTAAGCGAAATAATAAAGATTTAAAATACTCGTATTCAGTTTTTAAAATGAGGTAAAATTACAGAAGACAGTAAAAAATATAACCCTACTGACTGGACATAAAAATGGTATCAGTCATGTAAATTCAAATATGGTTTTAGTTTTGGATTTAATTTGGGTGTACATTTTGATAAATTTGCTGCAATGGATTGTCTCAAATTAATAGTTGTTAAATTAATTTAGTATTGCACCATCCTAAATAACATTTTGATCAATAAATCCTAGAATATGGCAAATAAATGGGTTAAGAATATGGGTTCGATCAGATCAGGCTAAGCTATTAAGAATGAATTATGAGTAAATCGAGTGTTATTTAGTCATTTTTAAAGTTAGCCGTCGCTGTTGACTTGGTCCAAATACCTACATAGATAGCTGCCGCCATACGCGTTACATGTGTCAGCTTCCAAGGTGCGCGTATGAGACTTGTAGACGACGTGTGATAACACTGTTTTTATTTGACAAGCAGTCCTTGGAAATCAAGCAGACTCTCTGCATTTTTAGTTTTGGGAGGATGCGGCAACTATGTGTATTGTACCTTAACCTTAACCATAATTTTTGTGTAACTCTAAATAGGAGCGTTACAATATCTAGTTTATTTCCTCTTTGATTCTTCTATACACAGGTCGTAGGTATTATTGTGTCCGACATTTAAAATGCAAATAAAAAGTTTTCTTTATGATTTTTGAGCGAATTTAAATCATTCGCGTGATCAACTTTACTCTGATCATGTTTTTTTTTAAATTTGGTCTTTATAATTTTTATACTTGATCATTATCCGCTTCTAGCTTGTCCCAAACGCTGAGATAACTGCTGCGATACGGAGCTATCTCGATCGGCTGCCAAGGTGCACGGCACCAGACTAGTTGACGACGTACGATAACACTGTTTTTATTTCGGGAACTAAACATTGACACGAGAATCACGCGTGGGATCAGCACAATATTTAACTGTGCTGATAAAATCTATCAATATGTAATTGTGAGCATTTGTGATTTTTACGTTTGAACTGTCTCAGGGTAAAGATGAATGCCCATAATAGGTCTCAATAAGTTGTACTATTTAAATCTGGCTTAAACAATTGAATTATATGTAAAAGATGGTCGGATTTATGGGATACAGCTTATACGCATCTGTCTTTTATTTGAAAACTCTTTAAGGTTAATTTTATTAATTTTCTGTTAATATGACGCTATGAGTATATATAAAAGCTTTTACGTCAAATTCAATGAGGTAACTATGCTAATGATTCTCGACACGAGTCAATAATAAAATAAGTAAGTTATTAGTTCCTGGTTCAGATTTTCGGAAATCTGCATTTCAGCAGGCGGTAATTTCATTTCCGGATTCTGGTGCTCGTGTGAGATATGTAAAAAGTTATAAATTAAAAAAAAACTTTAATTTGAATCTTTTTGGTCTTCGAGCCCTGAAGTGGCTTATATTTTAGTGATAATCCTAGTCCTACTCGGGCGAGTGTTATTATTCTTTTGGTTGCGAGATTTACGTTAAAATACAATTCTCGAAAAAATTCATGATGTAGTTGAGCGTTGACAGGTCAAAAAGACAATGGGGATAAACCCCGAAAAGTCAAAATTCTGTACGTGCACATCTTCATTAGGCACCAGGTGCTGAATGTGGGCCCATATCGTACAATGGCTAGATCGTAATTTTATTTCATTAATTATGTCTTTCATAACAGCCTCCTGAAATTTGACGAGAATGCAAAACGACACGTTGTATATGTAGAGTATTTATAAAATCTTTCAAATGATCATAATCTTTCAAATTGTCTTAAATATTTTTCACATTAAACTTTAAAAATATCTAAATGAAGTAAAAATATCTAAATTAAGTTCAATCTTATTTTCCCCTCTCTAATAATTTTATCTTTAAATATCTGTTTCCATCTCCCGTCCCATCTCCGTTTCTACGATCATAATTCATTATTTCTCAGAAAAAATATTATTCTCACGGAATAAAACAGATCTAAAGATAATCTTTAACTATCTGAAATTTTGTTCTAGGTCTTTGGGTGTCAGACAATAATAACGTATACGCCGATTTATTGGGATTAGCAAATATCAAATAATTATATATAAATATAAATAAATAAAAAAAAAAATCCCTACTTTTTGTAATAATTGCAATAATTGATTACAATGCTTCCTACCCATCACGAACCGGTTCTAGGCAGTTTTATTTACACAATTGTAGATGATTACATGTTTGTGAATAACAATCTATAATAATTAGTATTAGCACAGGTGTTGTTTATTGTTATTGCATCGTTATAGCGCGTGTTGAATAGATCCTTTCTATTACTTTTTGAGTTTGTTATTCATCAAGCCTATTTTTAGGTTCCGCTTTGGAATTATAGCATTTGCCTTTATGTTTAGGTCGTTAGCATTATGACGAATTGATGTGCATTGCAATAGACGAGTTTTCCTTTTCTCTCGGTAGTTAAAACTTTATAGTACTCATTTACCGCAATTAGGCTACAAGGTAGCACTTTTTAAACGTCAATACAATGAACAGCACTCTGATTCGCCCACCCTTTACCGCTTTCTTAGTGCTCTGGCTGTGGAAAAGAACCTGCGCACCTAACTCCCCAGCAGCACGCTGTCATTACGTTTACAATAAAAATAAAGATAATTTCGAGACCGCGCCAAATATACAAGTGTTTGAGGTCGATAGGTGAAATCAAAAGTATTATCTACAGAGACTCGAGGCCAACATAATATATACCAGGCAACAACGAAACATTTTTATTCTTATTAGGGATTTATGTTTTTTTTGTTATTATGTGAACGTCTTTTAATTGTTATCTAAAACTGTAATTATTAATATTATATATTTTTACATCAAATCTATATTAAACACCTACATTTAATTCTCAGCTGTAAGAGATTGACATATTTATTTACCCAACTAGATATTGTTACAATGACCCATTTTCTTTCATAAAAAACCCAACCAAGAAAATCAAATTACGTATTGGTGTATTGAATCTGGGTCGGTTAATTGACAAAGTGACCACGTTCCAGGATTACTAAAGGGACTTCCGTCAAATTACATAGACGATGGACTGGTGTAAAAGCACCTGATCCAATAAATACATTTCTGGGAACTATGACAATACGTATTGCATCCCCCTGGGCAAGCCTATCTATCAGTCTTGAAACGGAATGTATGTGGTTCAGTTGATCGTATTTGTCAAGTGTAATAGGCGGCCAATTGCAGAGAATTTTTTAACATAAAAATAAAATAGATGTTTTATTATTATATTTAAGTTACGCAATTCGGGAGCTAATTTTAGAGCCAAAGTTTAACGACAATTGGTTTAACAATACGTTACAAAATCCTTATTTTTTTATCGCACATCAACCATTGCACATGAAAGAATACACGAACCACTTGAAACTCATAAATAACTGGCCTAAAACAATTTACTACAAAGTGACCGCACCGTAGTGTATCGGAACAATATTTGTGTAGTTTCGTCTTAATCCCAGGGTCTGATGTGAACGATAAATATTTATGGCTACTAAACGTGAAAGGAATAAAACATAAGCGTTAGCGAAAAACGAGGCCTAGCTAACAAATTTGAATTAAAAGTACAAAAAATCTAATATTTCACCTAAAATTTGGATCAATAACGGGATCTTCATACTTAACAGCATCTCAAAGGGTCATGCTCTTGAGTATTCTAAAGACATTAAGTGTGTTTAGTAACTATTAAGTGTCTACCGGAGGTTTCGGTCAAGTGTTATTTTGTAATAATCTTATAAAAATAAGCAATATTGTTAAAGAAAAGCGGACATTACGTGGAACTATACATACTATTTCCTATCGAACAATTCTGTATAAAAACGTTTTCAGTTGTAACGCTACCAACTTACACCAAACATTTAAGATATAAAATCTATTTGTGCGGTACCCGTTGATTTGTCTGTAGATTGTACAGTAATTGTAAGAACCCCTTCCACTGATGTTATCAGCATAATGGAGAACATTTGTTGAGCTTTGCAAGATGCCTGATTGACTAAGTTCTATTAATTGTGCCCGAGAAAGCTCGGGACCACAATTGTTTGAACCGCAACGTTTCACGTTAATTGAATGTTTAATTTTAAATGGTGATGGCGTGGTGGTTGCTGCGCGTTTGGGATGTCTTTATCTTCCGCAGAGTCTTTTATGGAACTCAATTAGTGTTGTGATTGTATTTCACTATACATATTATTGAACTTTGATCGTTGGTAGCAGTACAGGTATTAATCTCTTAAAAAATTGTTTTTTTATAAGAATCTAGGAGAGTGATTAAAGATATCCCTGACAAATACTAAAAAAACTAGATACAATTTATGTATGTTGTACCTACTCTTTACCGAGTAATATATAGATTGTGCATAAGTTGCATGTCTAAGTGACTGACGAGCTAAGTGAGCTCATAAATAAAACTCAAAACGTGCTCAGGGAATTTGAAACGTTTAGGAAAGAGAACCAATTTGTTACAACCTACTGTATGCAAGCAAAATCTAAGCAAGTAAAGTAGGGCAGATGTTTTTCTTCTGAATATTGTTTATCAGATGTGTCAGTTTATAGGTCTCGTAGCACAAAATATTTCTCTACTACTTTAAAGCATATAAAGGAACAAGCAAGCCCAACTTGTCGTAAGAGAACACCCATGTCCATGATCTTGAAAATTGCACTAGATTTCTTGCTGATATCTTGCCGGTTTCAAAAAATGTTTGCTTCTGAATTTCCTACAAACTCTAACAAAATCAAACCTGTTTGCCAACCGTTTTCGGCTTCGACCTTACGATCATAGCGTTGGACTACTACTACTAATGCTACAGTACTAAAAATAGCAATGTTATTAATATTCTACTAACGCATTTGACCTCTCGAGATATACCTCATACTCGTGTAGTTCACAATAGCTTTCAAAATGAACTAACGACCTTGACCGCAGATCAAATACTCAAATGTGGGGTTATTGTCATTCGTTCAATTATTACAATTCCATTAGTAGTAAAATTGAGGTGCGCCATAAAGATATTCATTATGTCTAGTCATAGTAAATTAATCCAAAGTACCTATTGTAGGTATTCGAAATTCAATACTCAAACTTTGCAGCTAGAAACCTGGTTTGCTGACTGACTGTACATAGTGGTTGAAAATATTCTCATATCCACTCGACACAGCACTGGCGTTATTTCCAGCGGAGTTTGTCCGCTTGCCGGCACAGATGAAGATGTGAGCGGGGCTTGGAAAGTCATCCCCAGCATTCTTGCTATTTGAAGGTTTTATACTCTTAATTCAAGGTTGCTTATTCTTTATCTATAAATAATCATTTGGCTGTTCATGGTTCCCAGTAGGGTATCTCTCGAACATCCTTTTGGACATCTACCATCATAGCGCAACATTTATCTGGTCTTCATCATCGAACATCGCGTTTTCCATTTCTCGTTTCTTTGTGGGGTGATTGTTTTTCTTAAATAATAATTATACCTAATTATAATTAAGTGGTCTTGTGGGCCTCCATATGGGAGCTTGCCTGCTGGTCGTCAGTGTCTCCTTGTCTTTTCTCTCCTGTGGCCCACCTCTTCCTCACCCTTCGAGTCTGTGTCCTTATAACGACGCCTCTTTCCTACCAGGTACCCTATTTGGGACAGCTTGGCTTTTGTGATCTCAAAAAGGCTCTGTTTCAGCTATCATGTTTAAATATTTCTCTAATTAGAAGCTTTTCCTTAAATTAATTTACCTACAAATCTTCTCTAACGCTCCATTTCACAGAACAACGAGAACGGATAATCACACCACGCATACACATTGCTTCCTTACAACTTTGAACCTTAAAATTTAGGCGTTACGATATATCTTTTCGTGTAGTAACAGAATTATATTGGATTAAAAAAAACTTAAGCTTTTCTGTGAAGGATGCTCCGTATTTCGTCGATGATTAACGATATTATAAAAATATTTTTTAGTTTGTCTCTAGTTAAATCTTTAATGGTTTTATATTTCAGTGACGTATACCTAGTAGTTATTACAAATGCATTATCATACAATTTTCGTCTGAAAATAAACGCATCTCTTCGTTTAAAGGCAAGTATTTCACGGAAATTAATATACTGATACTGTATGTGTGCCAGTACTAAATTGAATTCGTTTGCATTCTAAGCAAAATAAATTTGTTAAAGTATGGTGAAGTACCCTAATAAAAATCTCTATTTAAAGTCAGTATCAATATTCTTAAAAGTACTGATTGTAAAATACTAGCGACCCGTCCCGGCTTCGCACGGGTGCAATGCTGATACTAAATACACTACAGAAAAACTGTGAACGTTGTATATAAAAACATAGCGGCCCGCTCCGGCTTCGCTCGGGTATAAAATATATAGCCTATGTGATTAAAATCGATCCAGTAGTTTGGATTTATTCATTACTGCCCGTGGCCCGCACGCGTTAAATTTGGAGTAAAACAATCCCCCTTTCCCTACACCATGAAGATTTCCTGCTATCTTTGGAATATCTAAATTCATACACTACATTTTTACTTATTTACTTTTTACATTTTTAACTATTTATTTTATTTTTACAACATATTACAGAATGTCTTTATAAACAACGTTCACAGCTTTCTTGTCATTAGACAATACAAACATGTTTTCTCTGGAGGTCACTCTTGAAAGAGCGACATACAGTTGTCCATGTGAAAAACAGTCAACGCTCAAATCTAAGCCTGCAACGTTGAAGGTTTGACCCTGCGATTTATTAATGGTCATTGCAAAAGATGTCTTTACCGGAAACTGTAAACGTTTAAATCTCTATATATATAAAATTCTCGTGTCACGGTGTTCGAACTTGAACTCCTCCGAAACGGCTTGACCGATTTTGATGAAATTTTTTGTGCTTATCCGGTATCTATGAGAATCGACCAACATCTATTTTTCATCCCCCTAAATGTTAAGGGTAGTCCACCCCTAATTTTTTTTTTTTATTTTTTAGGCAAATTTTTTAGTTTTTATTTTTTTATGACACAGCATACAAAAATTCATACAACCCTAAATTTTCATCCCTCTACGATCAACCCTTATATTTTATTTGTTAATTAAAAACTTTAATTTTTTTTGGTAATTTTTTATAATAGGGTAGGGTAGGTAGGGTAGGGTAGGTAGGGTAGGGTAGGTAGGGTAGGGTAGGTAGGGTAGGGTAGGTAGGGTAGGGTAGGTAGGGTAGGGTAGGTAGGGTAGGGTAGGTAGGGTAGGGTAGGTAGGGTAGGGTAGGTAGGGTAGGGTAGGTAGGGTAGGGTAGGTAGGGTAGGGTAGGTAGGGTAGGGTAGGTAGGGTAGGGTAGGTAGGGTAGGGTAGGTAGGGTAGGGTAGGTAGGGTAGGGTAGGTAGGGTAGGGTAGGTAGGGTAGGGTAGGTAGGGTAGGGTAGGTAGGGTAGGGTAGGTAGGGTAGGGTAGGTAGGGTAGGGTAGGTAGGGTAGGTAGGGTAGGGTAGGTAGGGTAGGGTAGGTAGGGTAGGGTAGGTAGGGTAGGGTAGGTAGGGTAGGGTAGGTAGGGTAGGGTAGGTAGGGTAGGGTAGGTAGGGTAGGGTAGGTAGGGTAGGGTAGGTAGGGTAGGGTAGGTAGGGTAGGGTAGGTAGGGTAGGGTAGGTAGGGTAGGGTAGGTAGGGTAGGGTAGGTAGGGTAGGGTAGGTAGGGTAGGGTAGGTAGGGTAGGGTAGGTAGGGTAGGGTAGGTAGGGTAGGGTAGGTAGGGTAGGGTAGGTAGGGTAGGGTAGGTAGGGTAGGGTAGGTAGGGTAGGGTAGGTAGGGTAGGGTAGGTAGGGTAGGGTAGGTAGGGTAGGGTAGGTAGGGTAGGGTAGGTAGGGTAGGGTAGGTAGGGTAGGGTAGGTAGGGTAGGGTAGTTAGGGTAGGGTAGTTAGGGTAGGGTAGGTAGGGTAGGGTAGGTAGGGTAGGGTAGGTAGGGTAGGGTAGGTAGGGTAGGGTAGGTAGGGTAGGGTAGGTAGGGTAGGGTAGGTAGGGTAGGGTAGGTAGGGTAGGGTAGGTATTTTTAATTTATAGGGCAAAACAACGTTTGCCGGGACAGCTAGTTATCTATAATATGTATGTATTTAGAAATATATAAGTATGTTTATCAGTTGTCTGGTTGCTATAGCACAGGCTCTGCCTAGTTTGGGATCAGATGACCGTGTGTGAAATGTCCTAAGATATTTATTTATTTTAATGTAAAATATTTTTTTGTAGATTTTTTCAACATTCAAGGTAACGACTTTTTATTAAATAGATAGAATTCTTTGTCATACATCGTATAAATTAATTAACAAATATTAAGTACCGTATCAATTATCGTGACTACGCCGATCTTTCATCGGCCATTAAGACAGTTTTAACGCCTTTTTCCGAGTATACAATGAGAGAAGAACAATCTCTTTTAATCACTACATAGTATATAACAAAGTCGCTTTCTCTGTCCCTATGTCCCTTTGTATGCTTAAATCTTTGAAACTACGCAACGGAATAATAATACGTCCCGCAATTTTTTAATCTGTAATATCTTCGAAAATATTCACTTAAATCATACGGTGTAAAGGGCCATTTAGATCTATATTTTAATGAACAATGTATTCAAGGTATTTAATTGGTTAAGGATTAATGCTGTATTGGTTAAAATCGCTTCGAAAATTAGCCATTATTTGTCGTAAAAAGTAAATGACAAAAAAAAGTTATTGTGGGTTATCCATAAGAGATAGACATATACCATCACGGACTTTTCTGTAGACCTTTTCAATGTGTACAATACTTAGTACATTATTTTGATAAAACTCGTAGGGTTCAGCCTGCGTTTGCAATGTAAGCGGAAAAAATGTAATTATTTACGACATCACATTAGAAACCTCAAAAATAACAGTACTTCTCCACTATTTAATGGATGTTATTATACATATAAACCTTCCTCTTGAATCACTCTATCTATTAAAAAAAACCGCATTAAAATCCGTTGCGTAGTTTCAAAGATTTAAGCATACAAAGGGACATAGGGACAGAGAAAGCGACTTTGTTTTATACTATGTAGTGATAATAAAAAATACTTTTAAAATAAAACTTCAATAAAAAAACTTGGTATTACAAAATACACTAAGTAAATTTGACAAAGTATAAGGAATTTCAAGAAAGTGAAAAGCTAACAGGTAGGTAAGTATATCAATAGTGTCCATAATACGGTGCTTTCTTCCCGGTACAGAGTTTCGTTTGTTTTTCTTCTTTCGAGTCCATTGTCGCAGGTGATCTCAGTAGCTACAGGGGGATTAGAATAAGGGTATGTTTGAATTTCTACTTTTCGCACTTTTGGATCTGATATGTGGTGGGTAACCTTAGAATTAAAATAATATTATCATGATTTCATCGAAAGATAAATTTCAATTAATATTTTCTTTTGTATTTGCTTTGTGTTAATGTTAAAAAAATTAACTGCAGTGCATTAACTTAGTTATTTATTTGTTTCGTATTCAATATTAATTAACTACTTGATTGATAAAAAATATGTTCAAGTTACATTTAGTTTTATTACACAATGACAAATTTTAAGGCATTCAAAATATATTTACACAAATTAATTGATGTAACTAACTACTCCATACTGCAACTACTTTTACGACGTCTACTTTTACGACAAACAAAAACAGTCACTGCATAAAGTATTTATTGAGTCGAATACTATCTTTATTACGATCCTGTATACAAACATTATTGGAGCGGGCATCGGAACCCCGCTGGACGCAATTAGCAGGTACATAGAAATCGCATTATTGGACGCTGTGCGAAAAGGATCAACCTGTAGATGCTTTTTTGTAAAGAAAAGAACCCAAGTAGCGTTTTTGTTAAAAAACTTTAAAGTTGGAAGTCAGAACACCTGATGGTTTTTCATTTCTCTATGGATTGATGTTTTAATACAGTTTTTGTTTTCAGTGGTGAATATGGGCACAATGTTTATCATCACGCTTGGAATTGGCTTTTAGTCTAGAAAACTGTATTCACATTTTATTTAATTTCAAATGTGTTGGGTTTGTAGTTGAACGTCGTTGTCGGGAACTTATTCACCCATACAATAAGTCCCTACTGTACTTTACAAACAAAAATATAATGTGAAAACAGCTACTTACATCCTGAGATACAAAATCTGAGATATAAAACTCTGGGGGTAAGTCATTTTAACCTAGTTTGCGTTTGGTAATCATTCGTTATATCTACTACTTGAAGTAGATCTCATTTTCCATTAACGATACCCTTGTGACACATGCACACGCAATTTAATAAAACATCTCTTCCCTAAGCTCTTTCAATGGCAGCTAAAAGTTTAAATGAGCTCAATATCACTATCCATAAAGTTTGACTATTATAAAAATTATTAACTAGCATTAAAGTTGGAAACTTTTTAGCCCAAAGTTCAATTAGCTTACACTGAAATTTGATTGCGAAGTTTCATCAGGGCGAAGTTTTAAGGGGCTTAGCAGGATGTTCTTCAAGAGAATCACTTAGTATCGATTCAGACCCCCACCAGAGCTCCACTACTCTGCAGATTCCAGTTTTAGAGTAAGGCTTTGTTGACACTTTTTTTAAGATTCTTGTGTCTGTTATTGGTGTAATCCCTAAACGACCATTATTGGTATTTGACCCAAAAATAAATCTATAAAGTTTTATGGCGCTTACGTCCCACCATGAACAGGTTTAAATGGGAAGAATGAAAATTACGACATGCAATAAACAATGTACACTCTAAATCAATTTGAATTACAAACTGTGTGTTCTCTGGTTCACAATAGAGACCTTACTTCTTCCTGACACGTTTAATATTCCACTTATACCTTAAATTGTCTCGTTTTCAAGATATATCTGTTGCAGACCTACCTATTGTACCCCGAGGACATACAACTGGCCCTGCACATAGGCTATTATTTAGAAATCAATACACAATCGATATGCAACCTTATAGCGAGTGGAAAAAGACATAAAATTAAAAAGCAAAAAAAATCTTTCGGAAACTTTTCATGTTGCACTCTAAATTCAACCTAAATTTGATCAGGTTTAAGTTGAATTTTCGTAGTTTGAAGTTTACGTTGTACCGTTTCATTTTACCACGGTTATCGACATTGGATAAAGGGCCAGCCATTAATCGTACTAAGATAATATCAGTCCAGTAATCGCAGATTGTTAAACGCTTTGTTAGTATGCCCGTGCGGTGCCGATGGACCTTAGTATAAGATGAAACATTAGGGTCACTGAATTCTGGTCTCCCAAATTCTAAATATTTTAGTTTGTTTATTTTTTATCGCGTAGAAATGGATACTTTAACAAAGAGACCAAGCATTTAAAAAAATACCAAGTAGCCTTTAAAATGGTGTACGTCTTCAACTGATAAATGCGTTTTTAAAAAAAAGATATTTTAATCTTTTTAACTCCTGCCAACATGATTCTTTAGCGTCTCATTATGCCTTATAAGGAAATGACATTAAGCCAATCAGGTATATCATATAATTTATATTATAACACGTTTATCGACAAGTGCCAACAGTCAACTACTCAAACAGGTCGTGACTTGTTCTGGACACGCTCCAGCTTGTTTGTCTATGTGTCCCGCCCAATCTCCGTAACCTTGAAATTGAGAATGTTCAATACTAACGTAACTAGACGTATCCTGTGGCATTGCTTGCGTCTAGTTGGTCGTTTTTATTGCCATTTATTAATAAAATTCACTTGTATGTTTTTTTTCATTACCACCATTGTGTCGTGCGACTATTACTGTAACTGCACAACTGACTGCAAAAGTATCTAAAATATTATTTAATTTAACCTTTCCTCTAGTTCTGCATCTGTGATCTTGCTAACTGTTCCTTAAAATTAATTACAAAACAAATATTTTTCGTTTCTTTTGTGCAGTTTTTGAAGAATCATTCCAAAAAACATTTAGGTACGAAGAGTTTTTTAAGAACGTGCTTTTGTCGTTCATTTGTTAGTTACGGTCAATATGCGCTTTGCGATTTGTCGTATGCTCAATTTAAGGCAACATGTGCACTGTGCAGTCTATATTCGGAATGAATTGTTTTTAAGAATTTTCTTCATGGAATTATCATAATATATCGTATTATGTTGAATTTAATTTAAGGAAAATATTTTTTATAGCAGAGTATTAATCACATTTTTTTATGAATTTTGGAAAACACTAAAAATAGACATTTAGCTTACACCCGTGTAGTCGAAAGGAAAATTAAAAGATTACAAAGAGCATAATTATAGTATTTTGTCCTAACAAGATTTTAAATAGAAAACTGGTAACACTTCACTGTCATTTATTACTCTAATTTAGGGCAACAGTTTTATGGCTATATTACCACCTAAACTTCAAACTTAATAATCCACCTACAGATCATTGTACAAATTAATTATACATGAGGTCTGTCACGGGAACACTCGGTCCCTGCTACTGAGAAATAAGCATATGATAATTTCCTTTTATTCATACATGCATTAGCATGGAAAAAACCTTGCACTAAAAATATTTAATACAATCGCAGTTATTGTGCATCCAACTAGGTATCTTAACAGGTACCAGAGCACAATAAAATCACTAGAAGTGCCACCAATTAACATTATGTTGTATGGACCAGCTTACAACTGAAAGAAATTAAAATTTACTGGGAGTACTTAAAAAATTGTACCGATTGATTGGATGTATTGTAATTATTAATGGAAATAAGTGAAGGCAGTATAGCCTTCACTAATTTCCATTACTAATTATATTGTATAACCAGGCTGTAACTCAAAGGGTGAACCAAAAAATATTTATCATCAGGAATTCACCCTGCCTAAAATGCTCTAAAGCATAAATATTGAAGGCATAAAGCATTTAAAAATTGTTCTAATTGTAATAAACAATAAATATAATTGTTCTGGTTTATTAATAGAATTCACTTGGAAGTCAAACATTACCAACCTATACTATTACTGCTCTCTATTCTCTATCTGAGAAGACACCTTTGCCCAGCAGTGAGACAATTACAGGAAGAGCATGCTGGATGCTGGGTTTCTCTTTAAATGCTCGCAACTGAGCAAGTATTTGTTAAAAAAAATATTTTGTTGTATATAAACCGTTGATATAATCAATAAAAAAATCGACAACGTAAATATTAGGTATATTGCAAAAAATGTTATCATGCACCTTATCCAGTGCATTTAAGTCCGCGTGACTCGCGCCACGTAGGCTCGAGCGGCAAAGGCCTGAGGCCAAGGACACGGGTTCGATGCTCGGTGAATAACATCATGTACACTGCACCCAGCGAACGGTGATGCATTGAAAAATCACTGGTTTGTTTACAGCGCTACTGAAATGCGATTATTTAAACATCATTTAATAAAGTCCTCTTCTGCGCTGCCATTGTGGCAATTTTAATGTGATTTGATGATGAAAAACGTGACCAAAGTAGAATTTTGTTAGCACTTTTTAAACTTAGCCGTAAATTTAATAATACTTTGATTCGCCTGCACTCATATCGTTTAGAATCGTAATAATTATCACCTTCCTTTTAAATGAGTGACAAACCAGCCTTTGATTAAATAACATAAAATATAGGGTAATTAATTGAGCTTTTTTCTTTTGAACCTTCATCCTAGAAACCCAACTGGGCTTGTTGCGCACCTATTTGTCAAAAGAAAAAATTTTGGCTTGCCATTCTTAAATTTGAAGTCATTTATCGTCAACTCACGGTTGCGACCACACCGAAGTAGACAATTAAAAAAATGTACATCTAGAACATAAAGACCTACATATTTGGACCATTTTACGATATGCCCATCCCATCACATCCCAATGCGAACTAATATTAGGGTTAAATGTTACTTTCCAATTAAGGTGCTCAAAGGGTTTTATGATTACCAGGAATCCTTAGGTCTTTGACCTTTCGATCGTCCGTCAACAAGTGCGCTGAGGTCGCTTATTCATTAGCCGCGAATCAAATAAGGAGTGGGGGACGGTTGAGCCTTTTTCTTCGGTGCTTATAAGGTTTTATTAAGCTGATCCTACAAGTTCCTTTAGAATAGGTACTGCCTGATTTATAACCTATATTCGCATATTCAAAAATCGGTTTGCTTGCCATTGCAGATACATTGACTTCGATTTTTAGATATCTCAGTTTGCTCGTACTTTAAAATATGACTGTTATTTTTAGAAAGACGTCACGTACCAAATTTAATTAAGAGTATTTTTTTTTAATCTAGACAAAACAATATATTATTACCTACGTCATTGGTATACCTAGTGCCGTAGACTTTTGTAAATAAACATAAACCTTAAAATGTTAATAGATCAGATCCTGAAATCGTTAAATAGGCACCTAGCGCGACAAGGGCAAAAGCCATACTGTTCGGTTTATGAACTTGTTGAGACAGGACGTCGCGCTAAAGTCTGAAGAGTTCGCCCTCTTCTTTGGTATCATTTAACAAGGAGAGAACTTGACAACTTCTCGCCTGAGGTTAGTTTTCCCATGCTATAATTACCCGTGCTTTACAGAACAGTAAACCTATACGTGGATCGGATTCAGGTATGGGTAAATTTAACAAGAATTCTTCAGTTTTCATTCTTTTCGACTTCAAATTGACACTTTTCGAACAATAATAAATAATGTGTGATGAATATAAAAAATCATCACGCTTATCTAAATAAGAAAGTTTTTCCCATCACTTGGACAGTGAAGTACAAAATGCAGTCATTGCGTAAATGCTAACTGTATTTTTAATTTTATAGCGACCGCGTTATTCAAATTTTACCCCAAAATGTCTAAAACCGTTTTACAATCGATACGACTCGTAAGCGTCTGACTCGAGTAAGCTTCACGCACTAATTTACGGGCACCAGCCGGTCGTCGAACCGCCTGTCCGGACCGTCCCACGCTGTGTCTGCGATGCTCGTCTGCTCTTAAACGGCCAAAATCGAAATTTACATCGCCGCAACTTGGCCCTGCAACACAGATAAGAGATTGTTACGGTTTGAATTGAAGACGAAAAACAGATTATCTTACAAAACGAAAAGGCAATAATAAAAGCGACCGGGAAAATTATTTATGTAAATGGAAACTGTATTTCCATCCATAGATAACCAACATCGGCTATACATTATCAACATCTTATATTTTGCATCACCGTTCATCGATCTCCACTCACCGTTTATTCGTGTAAACATGAAAAATCTGTTAAAATAAATTTTGTAGCTCTCATATTATCGCGTCTTTTTTATCAGGCCTGAGAGCTCCTGTAGACTTGCGGGCTCCGAGGCCGATGTCTAACAGTAGACTTATATTATTAGCTGATCAACTGACCTGATACTCTCTTTTCATTTACTATATACGTTACTTCCATAATCTGCTGCATCTATTCATAAGGCTTGCGATGAGAATATTTAGGACCTCTCTCCAGATTCATGCCATAAAATAAAATCTAACAAAATGGCACTTTTGTTAGATTTTATTTAGTGCCACAACGTATTTAATTACAAATATTCGCTCCGCATGCGTTAATGCGTAACAAATAATTAAAATAAAAAGTGCCACAATTAATTCGTTATTAATATGTAAAACCTTCGGAGGTATCATCTATTTCTCTGCTACATTATCGCACTAACTCGCTAACTTGCAAATTACAGTGTAATGGCAGTTACCTACATTCATAATTGCGTATAAATACTTCCTTATAGTTAAAAGGAACTGCGGTCACATTAATAACGTATAGGATGTATAACATGCGGTGATTATGTCATACCTGAACTAAATAGTTGTTTCATACAATTAAATTAAATATGACATGAATGACACATCAGTAAAACTCGAAATGGGTAAGGATTGATTCTTGTCATAATGTCTTGTACTATTACGGCAATAATTCACCTAACATAGTTTATATGTTTTTTCCCATCTTACGTTGTCGAGGCTGATCAACATAAACAATTGTTAATCATCTATCAAATTAAACAATGTTTCCAAACCGGGGAGGCTAATATTTGCTCATTACGCTACTACTATTTTTAGGGCCCCGTACCTCAATATAAGAAATGAAACCCTTATAGAAGCACTTAACAATTTAAGAAATCTTTTTGAAAAACTTTTGCATTTATTACATGTTTTTTTGTAATTCGTCTGTCTGTGTGTCAAGATTTTTTTTTCAGGAACGCATAGTGGTATAATTTTTATATAAATATCAAATACTCAGGTCTACGGACCCTTGACGATATATAAATTTCAAGCTTATATGTCAACACAAAGTAAAAATAAAGCTATTTATTTTGGTTTTTCCTCTACATGTCCGGGAAACTCAAAACCATAGGGTACTTACACATACATAGGGCCAGTCGACCAGTTACAGTTACAGACCAGAATTACGAAATTCGGCACGTTTTGCGATAACAAGCAGAAATTTGATAGTGAGATACATCGATGTAAAAGAGAACATTTATTCAACCGCACAGTTTAGTTTGTTTTTAGTGAATTAACCGTGACGATTGGGAAACAACTCGCGGTGCGCGAGTCAGACTCGCTCTTTTCCGGTTTTTTATTATTCAATTTTGTACCCAACACAATACCTCAGGTCAAACCATTGCTAACTACTGTGCTAAGTGGATAATGTATTCTTTTTACATTATTCCTTTTTTTAATATTTAATTCGAGACTGTTCTAGTGTTTTGAGACGTGGTTGTATACTTACCTTTACACAGTAAACCCGATTAGTTACGCGACTGTCATCAATATGCTTAGATCTTGATTTATCGCGAGAGGTTGATTTCATCGTGTTTTGTACCTAACATGAGTAAAGTATGGGTTAATCATGAATATATTAAATTAGGAACGATGTTAAAAGCATGCAATCATTTTTATTAGTAATTACCTTGTTTTATTATGTTTCAAGTAATTTATTTATTGTTGTGATCTATGTGTTGTACTGTTAGAGTTGTTCTTGGTGCCTTTCAGACTAGGCGCGTTAAAATAATTGTAATAATTGTTGCTTTGTTTATTTTATTTTTTTACGAATGTGTTTATTATTTACATTTAACTATATTAAACTGTTCTAATTAAACATAAACCTAAAATATGGCATCAAAAAATTCGTCCACATCGCTGTCCACTGGGAATGTTTCCAAAAGGCTGGCTACATTGCCACGTTGTATGGCAATGCTTATCTTCTCGTCTAAGGTAAAAGCCAGCCCTTGGGTCGCGCGAAGTGTCAACGAGGCGTTTGGCCAGATCTTTAAAAAGCTGTTTTGTTTAATTGACAAAATATTTTGCCTAAAACAAAACAGCGTTTTTAAGAATTCTTATTTAGTTTAAATCATAATTATAGTTTGTTTGACTTATGAATATTAATTTTAAACTTGACAGCTTATAAATATACTTAAAACATACTATGTATGTTATAATAATTTCAAGTACATACGTTTTCCATTTTTATTATAATTGTCGTAAAAATAATGTATTTTGCACTTTAGTAATTAAATTAGTATGGATATTGGTATGATTAAATCTAACTGTCGTTAATGATGTCTGAGTTCAGTCACAGCGCTTCAGCCCACGCTCGTAGTAATTTATTAAAGGTCTACTAGTTGCCTGTATTTGGCAGATGGATATCACGGCTGACCGCATATTATAATTCTTAGTTATTATTATTAATATCTTGCATATTAATCATAATATTAGCCTTGGCTTACTAAACGTCTCAGTTTCCATCCAATAATTATATCTAGCTTGGTTTTATGAATTCTCTTGGTTTTGTTTATACAATTTTAGAAAACTTTACCATATCGAGTGACTTAATGCTCAAGCCTCAAGATTAGTAAATGTTTCAACACTAAAATACGGAAAGTTCGCCGACAAACTAATATCTGTACCTATGTAAAAAAAAACATCGAAGCCGAAGAGATTTATGCGACCAATATTCCAGAGGGATGCATCGCGGGGTGGTTTAAAAATATATTAGAAAACTTATATGATTTATTGTTATTGGATTAGGTACTTTTAGGGCTTCTATTATATGTGTCTGTATCGTTAAGAGTTGTCCGAGTTTTGAAGATCAGAAAATAACTTTTTTGTCAGTCCAGACTGTCTGGCTTTTCACGAATCTTCATTTGTTAAAACGTTAAATAATTGTACCTTGTGCTCATATGATAAAAATGATGTATTATTTTTAAAATAGGAGCAAACAGGCAATCGGCAGTCAACTGATGGACTTTTCTTCGCCTTTCTTTCTTCTTCAAGACAAAAATATACTCTTTAGGTTCCTAAGTCCCATTGGATTAGTTCTATGCTTATTTGTAGTCTACCTTTTATAACAATAAACTGAGCGTATTATAGAACAGTGATAAGTTTGTCAAAGTGTAAAATGAACGTTGTTGATGTTGAATGAATGTAAGATGAAAACTGTCAGATTTATAATAATAATATTTTAAAATATTGACCTCATTATTCCTACAATTTCCTTACCTGCATCATATCTGTATACAGCGAAACACAATATCAAATATTAACATAACCACAATATATTGAAGCGCATATCATAATCAAATAGAAAACAATAGAGCTGTTACGAAGTTTTTTATTACACAGTTCGTTAACCGGGGTCGTCTGACTGTAACCTTTGCGACCAGCCAGCCGGCTCTGACGTCATACATATTGTAAATTTTGCACTTCATGTGGATTATTCGATCGATATTTTACTTATAAAAGATTTGTTAGGACCAAGTTATTGATAGATTTTTTTGGTATATTTTTGAAGCTTTCCGCAGACTGAGATCCCGGATTTTTTCTCGTTTTTTTATGTAATAGCTTTTCTTGTGTTGTTTTACTGAATTAGTGTCATTTTGTTGAGAATACAAGCTCTTCATGTTCTCGTTGTCAGTAGAACGTTTTTTGTTGTTGTGACGTCAGTTTAGTTGCTTAAAAACTTGTTTATTAGTTTGAGACTGCGATTGAAGTTTTAAAAAATAGTTCGCCGGTCACACTGCTTGAAACTGCTTGAAAAAGAAGAATTTAAAAACTACGTTTTGTTT
Source organism: Diachrysia chrysitis (assembly GCA_932294365.1). Taxonomy (NCBI): domain Eukaryota; kingdom Metazoa; phylum Arthropoda; class Insecta; order Lepidoptera; family Noctuidae; genus Diachrysia; species Diachrysia chrysitis. The sequence continues at coordinate 817,712 of OW028657.1, forward strand.
TTAAATGGATTATAACATTATTATTGTGATTACCACAGCTCATAGTGTCACTTAGAAGTATTATAAATCCTTGAAACGGTTAACGACCTCAGTCAGGAAACAATAGAGCTGCTGGATTATTATTACTATCTGATTATATCATAATTAGTTATTCATCAGTGTTATTTATATAGGGTTTTTTTTTTTTATTTTCTTTTCAAACATATTATGCGTGTGATATCCAGTTATGCATTACATTGTTTTGCTTATGAACAATAATATCCGTTGTTTTCTTTACTTAGATACGAAATTTAACCCGCTTTTTTTTAGAGGATTCCAAAAGCAACGCCAATTATAACAAGAATTAGTGATGACACACACTCTAATAAATTATCGTTATCGATACTCCGCACGCTCGGAGACAACGTATCGACAACCGACAGCAACACGAATACAATTTGTAAGATAAAATAATGTTTCGGGTTGCGAAACGTTGCGTCACGAACAGACCGAGAAGCATGATTAAACTTGCAAAAGCAAAATACAGCCGAGTAAAGGTTAGTTGGCGGTTAGTGTTGGGATGTGATGTCGGTGGAATAAATGTGTTATTAGAACTAAACCGTTTTATCTCGCTTGTTTTCCAAACTGCTTTTTATTACCGTGTTTATTTTAGTGCTGTAGGTAGTTAGGTTTTATATTACGTTTTTTATATTCGATTATTTGATTTTGAAATTCAAAGAATATTTATAAACAATACAAACAATAACTGGATAATAATCAAGTTTTTTTTGTACAATATGCTAGGCGTTTAACACATTAAAAAAAACTTTCTCTAAAACTCGACATATCACACGAACTAAATATCGCTAAGACCTAGATTCTTATCGACGTTTTCCCATCACTTAAATCGCACGGTACCGATCATTGTCAATGGGTTCGTGATCAAAATATACGTATCCGCTTATTATCTTAATAATTTTGTATACAATCTCGAGCGACTGACTCATTTTTGAACCAGCCAAGGTTTTATGCGAAACGATCTGTTTTAAACTAAGCAATGGTTGTTTTATGGTGTGATTTTTTATGGCGCGTCGTAAAATTTTGTATTGATGGTTATGATGGTGTGTTTCGTAAAGAGTGTTTTTAATGTGTGGCCGATTCCTTGTAAAGTAAATAGGGGTACTTAACCTAGCTTCTTTTGTAACTTTACATTTATATCCTCTAACAATCGATGGTTTGGAAGTCGGTCAATATGTGGTGCACACGAGTTTTCCCTAATAATTTATGTAAAAACAAGATAGTAAAAAATAACATAACACAACAAATATAGGTACACAGGGTACTGTTTATCTATTTCACGAGCAGAACCGCGATAGGAGAATATTTTTTATTAAATTGTTTTTTTGCGGTTTTTATCGATTTTGTAACTTTTATTTTATTAATACAAGAAACAGTAAGACTTTTAAAAATAGACTTTTGTTTTTTTTTTTTTTTTTTTTTATTCTCCTTTTGTTTAGAGGCTTTTACCTTACAAAGGTATGACAGCCTCATCGTATCCTAATCTTAAATATTACAGATAATATTTATTGTTGTGAGGGAGAGGGAGTCACTGACGCCACAACCATTTTATATACAGAAAGTGCTAATTTTGAACTTGGCTCGGCCAACATATTTATAAAAATCCCAATATCATATTTATTAATTTTGAATTCACGTGTCAGTGACTCTCTCTGACTCTCGTTCTTTTTGCATTCCATGAGCAAGTGTTGGACATCCTCAAGCGTACCACACACCTCACAGTTGGGACTATTAACTTTTTTCATGAGGTATCCAAATTTCCTGGATGGATAGTGACCAGAGCGTAATCTATGTGCCATTACAACCTGTGACCGGTTTATTTTGATATTGGCAAACCAGGGGATCCGAAGAGGTTCGCATTGTATACTCTTGTACCAAATACCTTTTTCTTTAGATCTCTCATCAAAATATTCTTTAAAATCATTATAACATATTTTTTTAAATCGATTAAGTACTTCTGTATAAAACGGGGCAATAGTTACTTCAGACCCCTCCACAATAGACTTTTGTGTATGTGGCTTCTTGTTTGATTTACACTTGGGACAAATATTTCTGTTTCCATTTTTTATACGTTTTGATGTAAACAAACACAGCTAAATAGCTTTGTTTAGGTAAATAGTTATAAGTGCGTCGGTACATTTCGAATATTTTCCCCTTTAAAAGGCTGATGAAAGTTCATCTGTGTCATTCCCAAAATAACTTCTAATAATAATTTAATGTTTATGGGATTGTTTGTGTTTAGCAGGATCGGAATAGATTTTTCTGTATTTTATTTTCCTTTAGGAAAAATGGAAGGAAGAACTCTTACCCTATATTATAAATAATTAAATAGGTAACCAAACATTGTATTTAATTTGTACTTCCTTCTATTTCTTCATTATTACCTTAAAACTTTAAAATTTTTGTCATGTACCTACCATTTATATGATTTTTTAATAAAAAAAAAATAATTACGATTATTTCTGTATTTAAAAAATTAATAAATGCAATAGTCAACGAGGGTCGAAAAAGGAATAAAAAATAAAAGTGTTTTATTTCAATCAGTCTATTATATATTCATCAATTTTCTAGACAACCCAAAAGAAACTGTATAAGACATTATTTGACCTACTCCCAATTTTAATAAACCGACAATAGAAAATAATATAAAAACACTTTCTTATTAATGTTTCTAATTGCACAATATATCTGCCTATTGTTTCATTATTGAGTATATTGTCCAGATTACGAATATAATCATCTGTGTCTATACAAATTTAAAACAAAAAAATATTTATTTATACTTAGACCACGTAAGTAATAATAACCAAAAAATCAATAAATTTCATTATATGATGCAATGAAGCTTTAATGACAGAGAACTTTGTCATAAATTATATTTTTTTAAAGTTCGTTATACATTGTCGGTTTAGTATTTCTATATATCTTCAACGTTTAAAGAAAACGCAATGTATGTTAAAATATGAAACATGGTAGTCGCCTACCTGTTGTGACTTGTTCGGGACATCAACTCACGCATGGCCAATGAATTACGAATATTAAGTGGTTTGAGCGCATAGTTTAAAATAAACACACAATAATTATTATTGCTCATATTAGAACAAAATAATAAAACGTATTTTATTTTTAATTAGTTAAAGGGAGATAGCCCATAGCACATATACCTACCAATCTTAGAAAGTATTTTTTCAATTTTGATTTTTTTATGTAAATACCAGTGATTAATTTTATCTTTCAAAGCCAAAGTGCAAAAAAAAGTAACTCGTAATCATTCTGCCAATAGGCAGAAATATAAATTAAAAAAAAATTGCTTACTTACGACTCATTATTTTTTACAAAAATTATAGGAAAACCCTAATTTTATGTTAATTACAATATAAATTATTATAATGTCATGTATGACACAAATTTTTATAATATTGCGGAAACTCAATGCATACAGAGGCAGATAAATTGACCTATCATCTTAACACTATCGACCGTCCAAAGTCATTGGCGGAACTGACTCACCGATGCCCGTTACCAATGACTAAGAATTAATTAAATCTGTAGGAACCTATACTGCGACACCTTTCAAAAGAAAATAGACTTTGAACCTGTGGAAAAAGATTTAAATTAGAATTAACAAGTAACCTACCGTTAACAACTTATGTGTGATCGAAGAAAATGACGCTAATTTAGGATTTCGGTTTTGTTGTAATTGTGGTCTTAAATTATCATAATGAAGGTAAGTAGGTACTATAAACATATTATTTTAAGTATTTTTGATTAGGAGAAAGAGAAAGGAAGGAACACGTGTTCGGTGTTTACAGTGAATCATTTACTTGCATCATGATCGTAAATTATAATGTAGGGGTCATAAGACTGTCGTGACGAACTACGGAGATACTATTATGATAGTGAAAATTATTAATTTCTTCTTTTTGTTAAAAAAATTAGTTTTCAACCTTACATAGTTATTATAATATACACGTACATTCTAAGGTGATGAAACACTGCCTAAAAACCATTGAAAAAAATTATGTGAATTCTTGCCATCACTGACACAAAATTTCAAGGACACTATTGCAAAAGTATTTCAACATTACATCCGCAAAACGATATTTTGACTGACTAATTAACTTGCAATTCGATCGATAAGATATTGTCCTAGTTTTAATTGGCAAAAATATGGCACTGAAGTGTAGTGACGTCATTTGATATCTCCTATCTTATCTCGTTTACGAGTTGGCTCCGTAGACAGAATGGCGATGTTTAAATTGTTATGTTTAGGCTTTAGTGAGGCAATGACTAGTTTTCATGGTACAACGGTTACACTGTGACACTCCATTCACCACATACCTACGCGGTGTGGGACACTGAGTCTCCGATAATCCGAGTGTGGAACACTAAAAATCAAGTGTCATAATTATACTCGTGTTAACACACACTTAGAGGTTTTATTATATCTTGTAAACTGAAACAAATCAGTTTATTTTCGAAATTCATCTAGTTTCTTCTATACCTATGCCTTTTCCATTATTAGCCCATTGAATTTAAAAGATGTGTACAAATTCCTCTTCCTTTTTTCCTGTTCATGTTAAGCTAATCCTAAAACACAGCATGAAGAGTTTACAACACATGATGACTTTTTAACACTAGATACATGTCTTAAAAATCTCAAGAACTTCTTAAATAAATTGTATCTTTAAATATAATTCTTTTAAATAAAAAGTTTGTACTTTTATATTTTAAAGCAAAATAAAACAAAATTTAAACCAACTTGTATAACCACACCTATGTTATAATTTTAATTATTAAATAATTCAGATACCCAAATTCAATTTAAATCCTAGTGTTTCTGAAAGATATCGTTATCGTTTTTAATTATCTATCTATAGCTATGGTAATTATCACAATGACCCATAAAACGTCAAATAAAAAGAGGGCACTTAAAACAATTTAAAGATTCTTAATTGAACTAAGTGGCTATAAAGTATCTTAAACATTTTATGTGATAAGAAAAGACTACGTGATAGCACACGCATTGCATGTTTTAGTTTTTATTGATCTTTGAACCTGAACACAGAATGATATACAGTGAATCATTGTGTTTTATGATCATATTACTCTCAATAAGCTTACCCAGTTTATACAAAAACCTCAAATAAACACAAAAAAACTTACTAATGGTAGGTACAAAGAAATTTGCTGCTTTGAAAGTATTAATTTATATCGTAAATTATTCATCAGACTTAATGTTCACATGCCATACATGGATAGACACCGCATTAAAAAAACATAAAATTACTTACACTTTGGTCTGCATAAAAGGGTGTTCCATTTTTGCCAGAGTTCATTTAATTAAATCAGGATTAGTCATAACCAACGGTTTTCTCTGGCTTTTATTGTTTTAACCAAATTTTGCTTTTAACTGTTTTTATTGAAATGGTAAATTAAAATGTGATAAAATCTAAAGTAGATGACATTAGAGAATAGTCAGCAAAATGTGATATTTTATATTCTTCTCCTCATAAATATTTGTTCTGCATGGAAATTATGAAAGAATATTGTTTTATTACCATCCAGCTATTTTGTTTTTAAATTAAATAAATAAATGGCAATTTAGAAGAAAATAAACGTTTTTATAGAATTCAATAAAAAATACTTTTATAAAATGAGTACGTGACAGAGTACGCATTGCACATGATTTATACCTACATAGTTTTAGTTGACTTTTGAACCTAATATTTTTGCAGTGATACATAGTGATATAAACTGTAGCTGGACGCAAAATAATATCTCTTATAATTATTCGATTTAATAAAAGAAGAAAAACTAATGTCAGGGACCGTTCCAATTATAAATTATTATACTAATTATTATGTAAATAATTTACAATCTTGCAAAAGAAAGTCGTGGGTTATAATAGTACAAATATTATATTATATATTCCCATGAAATATTTAAGAGTTGACATATTTGTGTCATGATTATTATGGAAATTGGACTACGTCCGATCATTATTTTTTATCATTTCAGGATACAATTATTAAACACGTCATGATTTGACGTCAGTAAATTATATTTTTTAATTGACGCAGTGCCGTAATCGTTTAAATTGACGGTTTACCGGCAATGTTTTAGAATTTATTTAATGCAATGCAGGCATAGTTTTGAAAAATAAGATGCTTTAAAAGCAGTATGGGGTTTGAAGACGTTCAAGAAGAATTTATTATTTGATACGGTCGGAGAGTCGTTAAACTATCGTAAATCTTAACATCGCCATTCTGTAATATGACGTCTGAGTTCTGTGTCATAAAGCCATCTCCGTAATCATAATTAACAGAAAAAATATAGATAGTACGTTTCATAAACTATTAGAATAACTGTTAGTTTATTATCTTACTTCACACGTGGATTCTCAACTGCATACGACATAAACTAAGAATCTGTTTACTAACAGGAATAACTAGAATAATATCTAGTGACTAGCTGTGTCCCGCGACTTTGTTCGCGTGTTTTAGTTTTTACGGTTTTTCATTTTTGCAACATTTTTCATTTATGCTCCAGTCCTATTGGTCGTAGCGTGATGTTATATAGCCTATAACCTTCCTCAATAAACGGACTATCCAACACAAAAAGAATTATTCAATTCGAACCAGTAGTTCCTGAGATAAAAAACAAACAAACAAACAAACAAACAAACTCTTCAGCTTTATAATATTAATAGTATAGATTAATTTCACACTCAACTTCAATATATTTTCAAGACGGGTCAAATAAATGAGTTGTCTCGATCCAGATACCTACGTGACTTTAATCTTGTAGCCGATGTATTATCGACGGTTGTTACGTATACGACGAATAGTGCTAATTACGTCGTATTATATACCTGCTGTTACCTGCAAAGCTACAATTTTAGTTATGAAAACAAAATAAAAGAGCTTGTTATAAAAATGACACCAATAAGCATAATAAATGGCCTGGTTTTATGCTAACATAAAATGCAGGTAATTATATAGGTACATATATTTTTTTTACATAATCGTATAGATTCGATAGTCGACTGGTATTTTTATTTCCTCAAAATTAGATCGCTATATACAAAGAAAAATATAAACGATAGTCACGCCAAAACGGTAGCCATTATAATTATAGTGATGACATACTTATTAGCAGAAAAAAGTAACTTCAAATGTGAAATGCACAGAGCATCTTTAATGATTTTTTTAAAACTTAAAATGAGTTTTCATAGTCCGTATCGTTGGTATATAGTGCCAGATTGTAATAATTCAAAATTTAAGACTCCAGAAAAGTTATTTCTAAAGTGACAAAACGGTGGTTTGCGTTTTCGATCACGTGACGTACGGATACGACGACATACGACTTTAATTTTGAAATGATTATTATATAACAGAATAGTAATAAATTGCTATTTTTTTATTTAATTTTGATAGATGATACTTCTATATTTTGTTAATACAATTTTATTTCAAATATTTAAACAATGTTGCACAATAACCGGATGTACGAAATCATGACGAATATATCGAATGTTCTTTGGGTATTTTACCTTTACCTACCAAACTAATGTTGTGAAACACACGTTACTACCAGTACCTAGTTTAATATATTTGTTGTACAAAACAAACCGTACCTTGTTTCTGACCTAACTACATATTACACAATTGAACCGATTCAGTATCAATATCAATTCATCAAAATCCCTTCGGGGCATGGCCTGTTGTAGCTAAACCAAACAGGCCTTGTTAGTACACTGCTTTACGTGAGCCTATATCTTATTTAGTAAAGTAAGACGGTAGCGTTAATTCTACACTATGACGTTGTTTGCTGCGTTAAATGTGCGATTCCCCTGTATTAAAAGGCTGTCAAACTGTTTTATCAGTTTTGTTTTTATAAACCCTTTGGTATTTCTGTTTTTAGTAAAGGCGTATTTTATGCATGCAATAAATAAATAAATAAATAAATGTGGACAACATCACATACATTGCTCTGAACCCAAAGTAAGTTGCTAAAGCACTTGTGTCATGGAATTCAGAGACAACGAAAGTACCACGAACACCCAGACCCGAGACAATGTAGAAAAGTGTTTTTTTTTTACATAGACCCGGCCGGGGATCGAACCCTGGACCTCAGAGCTGGCGACACCTTGAAAACCACACCGGTATGCCACTCGACCACGGAGGTCGTCGCAATGTATGTCTGTTTTTATGTCAGCCTGTAAATACTTAACGATTCAAAAGATTTTGATAAATTATGCGTCATTAGAATTGTCTTCATAGCGCAATTGTCACTGGGTACTGGTACACAAAAAAAAAAGGAATTGGGTATTTTGTGCGCTTTTATATGCAGGTCGAAATAAAATTTTCTTTTCAAACCTCTCGAGTGGTATCAAAATGAAAGGGCTTTATAAGGCGAGAAAGAAAATGAATACCCATATTGTAATTATTATTTTATCAAATAATAATACAATATAGGTATTAAATTAAAGATGATGGGCAATCTCAAACTTTATTATAATGTGAAAATCCGAATGTCAGAAAACGAACTTAAAAGTAAGAAAACAAGCTGTTCGTCATATGTTGTTGTATTTGTTAATGTCATTCGTTGTTGTATTTGTTAATGTCATTCGTGAATTCATTGTAGCTGTGTGTTTAAAATAAACATGTCTCTTCGGTCTGAATTTTCCTCCTTTTGCTGGAATGTTTTATATTCAAAATTACCAATTTCAATTTATTTTATCGACATTTATCTTTGTTTGACACAGAAAACAGGTTCGCAACCGTCACATTATTCTTATTGATTTGCCGATTCAGTTTTAAAGTCCATCTGCAAAACTCTCCTATTGGTCCGGTGGCGTTGATCGTAAATACACCATTCCGTTATACATAGTAGTCTGAACTGACGACATAATAGGCACCTACATAGGGTAGGAAATTCTACAAGGTGTCCCAGAAAACATGGACGATCGGGTGTACAGAGGTAGAGGGATACTTAAGGCCATCAGGGGGAGACATGAGACCGAAATGCAAGATTTTTCTTAGCCAGTTTTTTGTTTTTATTAATTAAATATTGGAAACGAGTGCATAAAACTTCTAAAATAATATAGAACCCAACAACCTCCTTTTGCAAAGATGCCTACTCGTTGAGGCCAATGGACTTGCTACGTTAATAACACATCTTACTTACTGTAATACATTAATACCAGTTAAGCGCTCTGTGTACTCCGCAGGGGTCATTCGTAATGATCTTAAATCATAACACAATACATGGGTTGGTTCCGTCTTCAGGACTATCAGATTTTCATTCAAATTAGTGCTATCTAAGGTGATCGCCGCGCCTAAACCATTGAACCTAGAAATGTGGAACGTAAGAACTTTATAGGCGTTGCTTTGCACGAGTGCTTACACCAAGATTTACTAAAGGTTCATTATATCCTTTGTAGCACATATGAAAACAATTATCATCGCAAAATACCAGATTCTTAGAAAAAAAAGATATATATATTATATAATATGAATATTGCGATCGCGTTACACATCGTTGTATAGCGTGAACGTATTGATGACGTCCAAGTTTTGTTTAAAAATAATTTTGTTTAAAAATATTTTGTTATCAAAAAGGATCTGTAACAAAAAGATGAAACTGTTATTCCTAGAAAAAGAGTAGATTAATTAATACAATATGACATGAATCAGATTGTTTATCTTAGTTGCGGATGTAATACGTAATAGAAGTCATGTTTATTTTTGTCACAATCCAATCCATCGGTAGAAAAATTGTCGCCGTCACCATTAAAAATCCAATAAAAAACCTATACCGTAAATTTCCAGCCAACTGCAATTACGGCTTAAAGCAAATATTAGCTTCAATCCATTTATATGTCAAGGGTAGATAGAATCAGTGGTAAACAATAAGGCTGTTATGCCCATTAGAAGTTGACACGCCTCTAGGTATTGTCGGCTAATGATTCGCATTATCTTTGTGGTTTATTGGCTAGTGTGGTAAATTGTAGGGCTGGCATAATTATACGTTTATTATCACGCCTGTAGTTCACTAAGGGGTAAGTTCTAGTTTGAAAGACAGCTGGTTTTATAGGAAATATGTAATAGGAGTTCACAATTGAGATATCTAGAAATCATACAGAAAAAAAACAACGTTTTGGAAATTAACTAAAGATTTTTTAAATTAGATGTAAGTTACACTAATTTGCAACGCCTTTTTAATTTTAAATTGTGAACTGGTACTTTTTCCGTCTTCATTTTATTTGTTAAAAAGATGCAACGATTTCTTAGAATGTCGAAGTATCGTAAAGACGATTCCTACAGCTTATTCCAAAAACAATAACATTGGACATGCCAGACAAATTAGTCGTGATTTCTGCGAGTCACTAATTAAAAAGGCACAATATTAGCGAACACATAGCATCACATTGACTTTTCGATCCTGTAGATGAACACAAAACTATAAAATGCATTATAGATATTTTCCTAAGAGATTTAATCTCTACACATCTATGACGGATTTGTCTTGGAAACATGACTGTCGAACTCCAGCACTTATAGCATTAGTTTGTACATGTCGTTGTGTGTTTAACATCCAATTACAACACTCAGCGTGTCATCTTTGTTCCCTAATACTCCCCATTCGACATTCTAGAAACTACTTCTTGCTGTATTTAGTTGTGAGCGCCGCAATTAACTCACGTTGAAACTGAAGTACCAGCACACGTTAAAGTTTAACTGTTCTCATAAACTGCTTCGGTCGAACTAGGAATACGATTGTCTAACTAATTACTTCAAGTTTAATTAATGTTTTTAAATTAGATTCCTTTAAATGGAAATAGTTGTGATTGCTGTGCAAGAGCATAATGGTCTGAATTGTAAGCAAATACGTAATTTTGGAAAGTATTTAAGTTTTCAGTATAAATGAATAGCTGGTGTCGAAAAATCGAATAATGGTTTGTAGTCCATGCAATTTCTCGGAAATATTTAAATAAAATAAAAATAGGTATTTAGGGTTTTGCAAATTAAAATACAAATTTATAGAATATGACATCTCTGCTTCTTGATTAACCTTACACATACCCATCTCCTGGCTATTTCAAAGCTAGGTTCGGGTATTCACTGAGTCTCAGAATGACGTCAATATTTTGCATTGAGTAACTTACATATACTTACATGACATATCTATTAGTCTAATCAATAAGATATATTGTTTGATTTACTGCATTTACTTCACAAACAGAGTAATAAAAGAAATTCCAGAAGAGTATCTCATCACTGAATTTCAAGTCATTGCCATAACTTTTAAATACTTATTAATATTATTTTTCTGAATGTGAGCATATTATCCCATGGAGATTCTCGGCTCAGCTCAATAACACCTTTTTAATAAACGCTGTTCATATAACCACGTGTGGTAACTTATACACCATCATTATGATAATCAAATAACTGAGAACTTAATTTATTCTTCGCGGCATATAACAAGAGCCCATTTACGTATGTAATCAGCTATTTATCTTGTAATAGGTCTCATTAAACAATATTCAGTGTTTCATAATGAGCTAAATTACACTTCTTAATCGTTGCTTTTCCAGACTATTAAGGGGCCGCTTTGTTTAAAAGCATAACTATTTATTAATTAGCAAACATAACATTAGTTCTACAAATTCAGCGAACAAATAATTAACAAAAGTGTACGCAATTGCAATATTTTATTACACTGTACGATTACTTTTTTTCAATCGTGTTTTGGAGATGGTGTCAGACTAACAGTAGAGAAATCATATCTGGTGTATAGTTGCTGTGAATATCAAATGCATTTTATAAATATATTTTATGAATGTCAAAAAACTTAAAATGATTGAAGAGGAATAAACCGTAACTAATATTTAGCAAATAAAATGCAGCTTCGCAACGCATGCACACATTGCCGCCACTTTCAGTCGCCATATATTTATTTAGCGCGGTTCGTCGGCCGGCCGACGCACTAATGGCCTTCACCTCGCTCCCAAGGTCCCTTCCCGGAACATGCAATGATTAATCATCGTCATGATCTCCTTTTAGATGGTTTTGTAATGTTTTACTTTTCTAGAATCTGTATTTCATAGAATTTTGAGGATTTCAGGTAACGGTGCTATTGCGTAGAAGGAAAATCTTTGTTTAACTGTTCCGTTAGATGATTGTGTATTAGTATTTGTGACGTTAGTATCGGATTATTAGAAGGGAATAATGTTTTGTGGTAAAAAGAAGCGAACCATGCGCTTAAAATGATTGACATAAAATATTAGGTAAATTATTTTGTAATTTAAAAATACGAATTTGAATGAGCAGGAGTTGTAAGCTTGTTTTGTAACAATTTGTTAGGCAGATATGTATCAAAAAAAAAAAATAAGTGAAGTCCCCGGGGGAGAGAGATCTTAAAAACTGATTCAAAAGTATAGAATTATAATGAAGATATACCTCTTCTTGAGGCACTTGAAATTTATGATGAATGGTACTGATATATATTGTTTTTTTTTATTCACTTTTTCATAGAATAGTGCAGATTTTTCACACAAACGAATATAATTTATAACATTTTTTTAGTCTATTTGATGGTTTATGATTAGTAAATATCATTATCCTACCCGCTGAGATGAATTCGTTGCCTTTGCAGCTCACAACTCTGCGTGAAATCTGGAACAATCGCGGTTATACTCCATAGATTTTGCGTTCCATTATGCCACAATTGGCAACAGTTGGCACAACTCGTGACCTTGGCAGGTCCCTATAAAACACTCACCTTGACCTGGCCGATGATCGCAAGGTCATTGTCACTTGGCAACCGCTGAATGTACTCAGTCAGGCAGCGTAAAGCTACGATTGAAAATACCTTCAAAATCTATGCGACACAAGATAATTTAACTTTGGTCCGACTATTGTGCCTGGCTCGTGTCGTTAAGGCTATGTTAATCTTAACTTAGGTTTTAGTTTATGGTAATGTGAGTCCTCTAGAAAATGGGAAAAGGAGAGCTTAAGTCTACTTTACTGGAGAAGAGGAAAATTCTTAAAAATGTTAAAATCTGAAATGCCTTTTATGCCAATTTGGACAGCTATGAACGAATTGATCGATAACTAATCCATGATTTTTACAAATTTTCTTTTTTCTGCTTAATGAATCGTTTTTAATTTTCGGTTATAAGTAGCAACAGTAAATTTTAGAATTATCTAACTTCATTCTTAAAGTATTTGACATGGTTTTGCCAAAAATATCTACCAATGGTAGAAAAATATAATATTTTATATAGTCTAAAAAAACTAGACTGAGGCTATATTTAATTCAATTGTAACTTCTAGATTTAGTCTTTAGAACATAGATTAAAGTTTTAATTGTTCGTAAATTATTTCGAGAATTTGTTTTGTGTTTAATTAGCGTTAATTTATTTTTATTATCAAGTTATCTTGACTGATAAGCTTTTAAGTACAAAATCTACGAGTTGGTAGGGCAGTGACCTAATGGCTTATAGTATGATGTAGTCATTAAGCACTTGAAGTTTAATTATGCATTCCGCATGCATTGTATTTTGTTGGTAATTAAAATTTGATAGTGTTGTTACAACAAATGGATAAACTAAATGTAAAGAAAATCACTGTAATGATTATATTTAAAATTGAGCTTATTTTAGTAATCAAACTTTAACAAGTATGCCATGGAAAATAAAGCTTTGCCAAGATTTGGTGTCAGTAGGTTTGTGTATTGGAAGGTTCAATGACTTCAGTGTCAGTGTCATTGTCAATCCGATTGTGTTTTTGTTTTAAGTTAGCTCCATTCTAATGTTTATATTCTGCTGATTTCTTGTAATTATAATTTGCATCTATATCTTTAAAAAAAAAATGTTACTCAGAATAACACATGATTATCGCTAGTGGTTTGGTTATGACCTTCATAAAACAATATCATGAAGGAAGTTCGTCGTTAATTTTACAAAGTCTAAAAACACATGGCGTATCGCATAATTTTCTTGGAAGAATTATCATCGTCTCACTTTTATGCAGTCGCTACTTGTTGACAAATTACTTTTGACAATCCCGTCTGAAGTTCCCTTTGAAGTTTTAATTTGTTCTAAAAATCAATTATCGAGGTAGATAATATTTGGTACGAAAAGTTGTAAAAGCATTTTACGCATGCTTTTATTGTCTACATTTGTAAAGTCACGATATTTTTGGCACATAGCGAATTATCGTTGACTTTCATCTGGTGTTGAGAATTTTCCAATGCATATGTAAATATGTATTAAACTCCTACGTACATTTACACAATACAAAATAGTTTTAACAACAAATTGTTTTGAACAATGCATTTTTTGCATTCGGAAATTTGCTAGAAGCAAATAAATAGGGTTTAGATACAGTTGTAGGCTTTTTATATCATCCCACGTACAAGATGACTTTGTGTCTAGAATTTCAAATGAAACTTTTACTATCTAATGGGATCTATATTGGCCCAAAATTTTCATCGTAAAACTACCACAAATGTTTGGACTCATAGAGATTACAGTTAGGTGGTAACGACAGAAATGTAATTCCAGTGATTCAATGCATTCAGGGAATTGAGGTATTAAAACTTGAAGGCGTATGAGAATATGAAAATTGCTGTTAATCTGCAACTTTGTAACTTGTGGCGGCGGTGTCTGGCGGGCTGCGAACAGCGTTATGTTCCAACTGAAACCAATCTTGTAAATTGTTGCGATTTGAGTGAGAAGCTTATGTTAACATTTAAGTAGGTACTTTAAATTGGGTTAGTAATGGTCATCAGTTGTCAATCAATCTAATGTATCAGTCAATCGATAGAACTGTGTTGTATGTAGTTTTTTCTTCCCTAGCATATTTTAGGTAGGTACCTATATTTATGTTATATTTGCCTTTTCGTAATCGTCAATTTTATTTAATGACGTAATATTCAATAAAAACTGGATGTTACTCTTAAATAACAAAGTCCCGTTTTTATCAAAATAACTTTTTTTTAAGTTTACTTCGACTAGTTCTATAACTACTTTTACTACTTAGCAAAGCACTGTCTACTAATCAAGTAGAAATTCAAATTTATTTGCGCTTAACTAAAGTACTAATAGTTTGAAAATAGTGTAGCAAGTAAAATAAGATTTAAAAAGACCAATACAGCTTTTTCTCTGTTAGAATTACAATTAGAGCGGCCATCACCAGTTACTGACGCTTGGACTATTTGCAAGGGCGGCTAAATGTTTTACATGAATAAAATACTTTCGTTTTTCACTTTGAATGGCAACTAAAAACAATTTAATACGCGGAGCGGAAATTAATGAAATAAAAGTGACCAGTTTCTTAAAATAGAAATTAAACCTCGTTTTTACAAAATAAAATCTACAATATTTGAAAAAGCAACTAGAAATATATGGGGTAAGTAACCCCGATTTTTTTTCATGATTGGGAAAAAATATGAAATTAGCAATTTGTGTAAGGTCTGTTTCCGATTGCCAGCTAATTGCGCAGTAGATTAGGTGTAAGATTATGACTGCTGCATATCTACATTTACAATTACCGAGCAATAATAATAAATGACGTTCATTGTCTGCCGCGTTTCAAATCAGGAAACGAACAGCGTCTATGCAAGTTCACAATAATTACCATCCCATTTCAAATGCAGCATTGTTTTTATAATTTCACAGATATAAAGAATTTTGCTTATAGTACTCGAATCAGCCCCAGACAATCTGTAATAGATTTTTTAAATATATTACCTGATGATTATTCGGTCTGGTGGTTCGAATATATCTAAAGCGAATAAATAAAGATCGACTGGTTGATACGGAGCAGGAATGTTTAGGAAATCAGCACTAGAGGTTAATGAACTGATCCTTTAAGAGTTGATATTTCAAACTGATAAAATGAATTTATTTTGCCGTTTGGCAGTCAGTTTGGATTTTGTAAAATACGAGTCACAGTGAAGTCCTAACAGTATTTTTGGCTTATTGTTTGTTTGGTAACACATTCGATTATATTCTCAGCCTTTTTAATCTTTATTGCAACTGAGTTATCCCATTTTTTTTAATTCAAATGCCATTTCTGCTTGTCATATTGCTATTCAAAGAACATTATTTAAATATTCTGAAGATTTAAAAAATTGCTAATATAAATTATTCTTATATAAATATCTATTGGCTAAATACATTTTGAAAACATAAATAATGTTTTCGTTAATCGCATATTTTTTTTAATAAAATATTTATTTTGTTTCTGATAAGTTCTCTGTATATAACTCGTATTGTATAGTGACACTTTTTTCGACCCATGGAAATCTATATGCACTTCCTCCGCTTTGGTGATGTGCTGGATACTTACTGGTGTGTTTTTAGTAATGACTTTAGAAATTTGTCGGTGAGTAACAGTATCATACTTACAAAAATAAAAATACATCAAACAAATAAAACATAAATACCAAATTATCTACTAAACAAACCAATAACAACTGCTAACTTAATACATTATTAGCTTCTTCGGAGAAAGGAGAGGCAAAAATACTGTACACCAAGCCCATCAGAGCTTTAGATTCCAGATGCATCCGCCTAAAAGCCTCGTTTAGGACACATTCCATCAAGATGTGTTGCAGATTCTGAACTGTACCACAGTTAAGGATGGGCGACGGGACTTTTTAAATAAAAGAGCGAATTTCTAAGATGGAATGTGTCCAGTCAAAGAGTTCCTGTGGAAGGAATTGAATTCTATCTACGGAATAGAAGATATCTGTGGATGAATGGTCTGGTAACACAATTCTTAGTATCTTGAGCGATTAATCAAAATATTTCTGCCACAGACATTGGCATCTCATTTTGGATTTTCTGGCACCTCATTTTGGATTGTCAGAAATAAAATCAGAAAATAAGGGAAAATAATAAGTACCTACACAATTAACTGTTGAAACTGTCTTTCTTTATATTTCTTTTCCTCTTGTTGCAGTAGGTACCTGCTTTTACAACTAATATAGCAAACTGCATAACGTATTAACATTAACTTCTTATTGATCCTAATGACCTCAGTTCAAACCTAAAATGGACAGTAGTAAATGTAATCCTAAAAATAATTCTGATCTGAAAATACACAGGCGTAGTTTTAGATCTAGAGCATAGTAAATAAAAACGTGGTGCAAAAACAAGTCTAATATACACGAAACAGATGTGAATTCATGTGAATGTGCTCTTTGTAAGAAACGAAGACATTATTCATGTGCTGACTTTTGGTGTGTCTATGCATTAGTTGTGTTGAATTCAACTAATTATAATTATCTTACTAAATTTAAATTTAAATTATCATGATTCTTAATATTTATTAAATAAATATATATAAATAAAAAATCAGTTTTTAATATTCGTCTAAAATAATAATCGATACCGGTTTTAGTGCGTTAAATAGTTTTTACTTTTCGTAATAAAATGTATGTGTTTTTAATTTGGATTGAAATTTTGTATTTTTATCATGATCGCTCATGGTCTTCGTGTTATAAATCAATAAAGTTTATTATATTCTTATATCACCCTCTAAAACAGTTTGCGATTGTTCATCGATATCTGTATCGAATTGTATGACGATCGTAAACATTTATACGAATACAAATTAGTAACGCCCGAAAAACAAATGTTGGGATATTCGTTCCGAATTTTTAGCAACTCCTTTTATTGGATCCAATTATTTTTAGCTAATTGTGGGCCCTGGGTCGAAAAGATTATGGCATAATAGCGTTTTGGCAAAAACGGGACCATGACTGAAGTTTAATTTTATATTTTAGGTACGGTTGAGATCACTAAAGAAATACTTTTTCTTTTAATTTAATAACTACGTACAGAACATTCGTACATTCGTCAACATCCATCTATAAAATACAACAATATAAAAATCCAACCAATAAAACAACTATAAAAATAATAATTGGCTACGAAACAAACTAATACACCAAACTGCTAACTTTTACAGTACTAGTACTTCTTCTTTGGAGAAAGGAAAAGCTAAATACTGATTACAGAACCTATATGAGAATTATTTTCAGATGTAGCCTCCTAAAAGCCTCGTTTTAGGCACATTTCATCAAGATTTGCTGCACATCCTTTACTGTACTATAGTCAAGGCGGACATGTACTAAATTATTAATATTGGAGCTGTATCTTTTATGGATAACAAACACTTGATTACGTGTTCTCAATTATTTTAAAAGATTTAGAAAAAGACGATCTTATTAGTTGTTTTTTTTAGATTGGTGACAAATACTTTATTTCCATTTTAAATCATTTGAGTAGGTACCATTAACTGGTAATTATGGTAACATTATTCTTACATTAGATTTAGAGAAGCTTAGTTCTTATTAAGAATGTTTCCAAAATAATTTTTAATTTTTTCTTCCATAAGATTGACAAAAACTACGAGTGTCTTATAATAGAATATCTTCTTGATTACCCACGACACCTGCATGTAAGTTTGAAACCGTTAAACGCACGGTTCTTTCCCGCCTTTTACTAATACTTTAATTCACCTGTTTAACAATTTCTATCTTGATAAATAATTCCAATTTTTGATATTTTATAAAAAAAATAGGTTAAGGTTACAAAATCTAAACTTATTTATTTCATGAAATATAAACATATGCACACTCATAATTATTATTCTCTAGGAGTGCTGTACTTTTACTTTATTATAACAACAGATAGTTCACAGGTACTTTTAAAGTAATTTTTCATGTTTCATGACGGAACCTTCAATTGATAAATTGAGATAAGTATTAGATGGATGGTATCCGGTAATACACGTGTAAACATAATACCTACACATGTTTAGCTTATTTCATTTGGTTCCAGACTTCAGTGAGTCAATTTAAACGTTTGCACGTGTGACATCAAAATACGCTGGGTACAGGAAACATTCAGTGCCTGCAACAATGCGCAGTCTACGATCAGACGTCAATAGCCTATTATTTTTTAAAAGATCTAAATATTTTCCCCCGTTTGTGCGGTATCGAGTGTTTGTTTATGTTGGGTCTCGTTAAGCAGGCGGCTGAAGGTTAGAGGTCGACGATCGTAGTCAATGATACTTGGTGGGCGAGACGTCTGATGTTATGCCTTAATAGGATTAGCCGAGCTGCACCTATTGAAAACTTTGGCTGTTTAATGTGTATAATTACATTGGTTTTAAGTTTGGTAAAACATGTTTTTGTTTGTTTTTTACTATGAATAATTAAATTGTTTATTTCTAGATCCTACTAAACAGCCTTATGTTTCTTTCTACGTAGAATTTGTAAGTAGATACAATGAATAGTGACGTAACAACCACACTGCTAACTTCAGTCTAGTGATTATGGAAATTATTTGAACATTTTACTGTAACGGCCCTTGAAGCCCATGCACCGCATGGCACGTTTACGTGCAACATGATGGACGAACTTGTCAAGCATAACATTATCTTTTGAATATGTCTATTTCCGTGTACAAGTGTACCACCCAACATTTTTCCTTTATTCCCAAAAGTATATATTTTGTCGTGCACATAAAAAAAACTCGGTCAATTAACCTGTCGATGGCAAAATGCTAAAAGTCTTGAGAACGACGCGGCACACTAAAACTGTGATGTTTACGACACATCTACGGTAACCGTCATTTTTGTACCCCACAGAAGTATATCTCGCAATTTATTTCCCACGGAAAAACGGGAAATTGAGATTTTTATGTGGAGATATTTATAAAAAAATGTGTATTCCATTGACGAACGCATTTGCCATTTTCGGTTGAGTTAGGTAAGGGTGCGTTCACATATTTTTGGGGTAAAATCTTGATAAGACGTCACTAATATTTCTTTGCTGATTCGGGAATAAGGGAGGGCTGGTGAATGCTAAACATTTTCGATCATTGATTGCAAAATTTGATATGCTTGAGTTTTGATATCATTCTCTTTTTTGTATATACCTAGGTTAAAACTATACGTGAAAAACAAATGGTGGTTGCGATTTATCTAAAAAAATCGTAGATGATCATCATATACGATTTTCGATCTGAAAAAATACATAAGATAAGATAAAAAAAAAATTGGAACTAACAAATAGATGAAATATTGCATTAATTATAGTCAATTATTTAGACATCAAAAGAGTCCAAATTGGTCCAAAGCCATCCTCATTCTAAAGGTTTTTCTCTACAGCAAGATTATCTACTTAGGAAGCGGAGATGCGTGGTATACTGTCTGTTTGCTGTCTGCTGAAATGAATTTTGATTTGATTTGATGAATCAAAGATCTATATTTCTTCAATAGAAAAAAGAACAGTACTTATCTTACTTTGTTATTGTAATCTATTTATCTTGTTTTAGTTTTGTTCTCTCATTCTGATCATCTCTCCTCGTGATTCCCCTATTACGACAAAAGAGGATATTTTCAGCATAATCTGGGGTACGGAAAGGCGAAAGCACTAGCTAGAATCACTAGGTATTTTGGCTCTATTCAGCCAAGGTTATTAAAAACCAAGCCGGGAAGTCTCACCAAACTTCAGACTTTACCAAATTACAAGCATTTAAAATTCAGGAGTTTTGCTTGCTAATCTCTTACTAGTTCGCACCGACCGCGTCCGCTGTACAAATATTTACAGGGACGACCCAGCTGAGGTCAATTTTCTTCTTCAACCGCAACACAATATCCAAATTGCCATTAAAAATTCAAATTAAAACCACCTTTCTGTTCCTTATTTTTCAGTTGATATTTGATTGACAATGTAGGAATCGTAAAATTGAAGACCTGTGCAAGTATTTTGCAAATTAAATTTAAAATTTAGACTGTTAAAGTTCATTTTGGGTTGGTACAGTCGTAAAAATCTTTTATAATGCCGAATGACGTAAATATGTTTGCAGCATTAAATTATTTTAGACTTTAGATCATGACTGTAGAGTATATTTTCAGTTATCTTGCCTGAGATACAAGTGCAGTGCACTTTGCCTGTGGTTCAGTGATGCACCTCAGAGCACAGACTGATTTATAGTTATAATAAATATATGGGTGTTTAATGTTCGAGATTATCTATAGTGAGTAATAAAAGACGGTGTTTGTATGTAAAATCTGTATGCTAATGTGAATTTTATGTCAGAATTTTTCGCAGACAGGCTGGATAAAAAAATATGTGATATTGTCATATATCTGACATTAACTGGAAGTTAAGAATGTAATGACTGTGTTGAGTATCAAGCATTACACAAAATCGAAATATATGTATTCAAGACAGCGGAACCAAAAGACAATTGCTTTTCCTGTTACGTGTTTAACAAGGGTTTTGAAACTTTATAGATTTAAGAACAATATTAAAATTATGGCAAGATATAATTATTATAAGGTAGTTCCATGGTAAGACAGATAAATAAGTTTTCACTTTTGTCAAATGAAAAGTTTAAAACCCTCACCTTTTGCAATAATAGTTTTCAGATAATATAGGTACTTAAACAATTTTATTGCCTAAGCCTTATTGAACTTAGTAGGATATTACTTTAGAAAATAGGATATTACTTTAGAAAATAGGATATTACTTTAGAAAATAATTATTTCCGAGGCCTACGTCATACGCTTCGAAACCTACATAAATGGACTCTCATATTATATGTATATTGAGTCGTAATTTATATTGGCTGATGCACGTAAACAGACAGTGTTTATTTTATTTGCCAATGGTTTACATTAGCTGTGCATGTGATTTCAAAATCACCTTGGATGCAACGAGATGTTTGTATACAGCCTGGATGTGATGCTCGATCTGTTGAGAGCCGATGCAGATTCGTTGCCCGATAAATATAATTATAATGTGTTTCTTACTTTCGTTGCATCCTGTTCTTCGCCATAGGAATGACACTTTTTAACCTATAAGAGATTCATGTTATTATTTGCAAAGTACGCATTTACTTGAAGCAATTTAGGTTTGCAGATGAATTAGTTTTTGCAAATTTAAAGCTCCATTTCTTATCACCTGGATGTAATAGCGTGTTAAAATATAGCTAAGTGCAGTCTACGGTTTTTCGAAAATATTCTCTCAATATTTTACAGCAATCTATTAAGTATTTTTTGATGCAAAGTTTTACAGACAATCTGGCAACCGGCAAAAAAACTTGTCGACTACTATCTTATTGTATATTGTATAATGTGTATACGACGAGGATTAACTTCTTTTATTGAAAAGGTAATTATTATGGCATTTATGAAATAAAAAATCACATATTGAATCAATTATGAGGATAATAAGTGCACGTAATTATTAAGTAGTTTTTTAGTACTGAGTTCCTTTTTTAACGTACAATTGTAAAAAATTATCGTCATAAGTTCTGGAAAAGATTTTTTTGCGCTATAGTATATTTGTGGAAAAAGTGTTGTTAGCTTAAAGAGCATTATGCCCTATGTTTTCATTTTGTGCCAAACTTAGTCAAATTTTTATACGACTGGCCATATTCTTCTTCGGTTAAGGTCAAGCTCTCTCTCTAGACTGTTTCTTTAAGGATATGTTATTTTTTTTTAATTTGGTACCTACTTATTCTGTGCAGATTTGGCCGTGAACATAAATAGCAATTGAATCGTAACAACAGAAGAGCAGCTATAAAAGTTATTTTCGCCTTTCATTTGCGAGGAAATGTTTTGGATGCATGAAAGGACGCAGGGGTCAGGAGCAGTTTCCGACTGTTGTTAAAATAGCATTATTTTTCATGAATACATTGACTGAACACAAGCACAAAACAAAACAGAGCGCAAACGATCAAGTGTATACTTAGCCAGCATATTGCTAGCTAACTGTACTTCCAAACCGGAGGTCGTTGGTTCGATTCCTACCCAGGACAAATCTCTGTATGATGAGCTGTGTATGGGAGTAATTTATGTATAAAATGTATGTAATTAGAAATATATGTATTAGTTGTCTGCTGGTTTGGAATCAGATGGCCGTGTGTTAATTATCTCAAGAAATAATATGGCGTTGGGTGATCCGATACGTTGACATCTGATTCAAAGGCTTAGAATAGCGAGCATCTTCGCCCGGTACGCTGTAAAGTTAGGTGCTTGATGTTCTCGTTTATGGTTCGAGTCCATTTGATGCGCCGCTCATCACCGAAAGTGGACACCCTGTCCGAGGCAGGTTGGCCCACTGGCGCCAAGCTTGGACGGTGACCGGCGTCTCCACTGCCGACGCACAGGTGTTGGCGACTGTTTTTTTGTAAATTAGAATAAACATATATACGAAGATAAAAGTAGTATAATTTATGTTGTCGTTCACGATTTTTTTATATAAAACGTAAATATATACTTAAATATTTTGACAAGACTTTGCTTAGTGTTAAAATTATATAAAAAAACATGATGAAATGAATTTAGGTACCTTTAATTTGAGCAAGATTTTAAAACGCAATAAATTTTATATAAACTTCTTTGCGTTGTAGTTTTAAACTAATTTTCAATACCAAAATAACAGAAAATTCCCGAAACTTTGCGATAAATCTCTTATCTAAAAATCGCGTAAATTAACACAATATAACATAATACAAAATGACCGCACATTTATCATTTCCAGTGAGCCGAAATCTGTCTGTTCGTTCGGCCGGAAGTTCGTCATTATTGAATGAATTCTTGGTAGTTGGTATAATGCCAAGTTCACGGCTGTCCATGTAACATCTAAAAAACCTTGCACTATTTTTTACACACGTGTTTTTTTTCTCAGGAAAGGTATCGTTGTTTGGTGCTAGTAAATTAAACACTTAACGTTTAACGACGCCTTTGCCTTTGTAATTAGTTTTTATGAGATATTTTAAAGAGCTCCACCTCAGACACTTGAATATTTTCTCTGCCATCTTCGAAATTGCAGCGACATTCATGCGTGCCCGTGTATGAACCTCTAAGAGTTTGTATTACGGTAGTCGCTTGGAGAGTGAACTCGTCGGGGTATCGGAAACTTGCGTTGCCTCGTCTGCGAATGGTCTATCAATATTTTGTTCAAAACTACGGAATATTTGAAATTAACAACTACTACATACCAATTTCCTTATTGTTACAGTTATTGCAACAGATTACCACTTTATTGCCTTATGATAAATACCTAGTAATAGCTATAACTCATTCGATCTGCATACCTAAATACTTGCCAGCGACAATTGGATGGGTGCCCGTTTGTAAATGAGGAAAATACCTGAGTAGAATAAATTGGTTACATTGTAAAGTAATACTTTTATAAAGATGTTAAAAAATATAGCAGTCTGTGCCTATAATACCTGTCCTACAGTGGGGCAAAGAACTCAGTCTAAGTAGAAAATTACATCAAACTCTATTTTGGCCGTAGGTTATTTATGACACATCGCGTGACTTCGCCTGAAATCAGCTTCGTTAGATAATTTTACCCTACGCCTAATCAGTTTGAACTATTGCACTAGCTAGACTCCCTTGTATTCCTGTGAAATAAATGAAATGAATTGAATAAACTCTACTACAGCCGGATAAAATTCCATTCGGTACGACTCCGATAGACTTTCTCAGTCGTAAAATAAATCATATCAAACAGGACACCGGATTTCAATATCATAAAGTTTATGTATATCCCTTTGTTGGTCTGTGTTGAGTAATCTGCCTGTTAGATGGACGGTGTTACGATGTGGGAATGGAATACACAAAAGAAATGTAAACTGTTGATATAGAAAATGTATTATGATTGCTCTCCTCAGCTCAGCCATATAAACTTGTACACGTACTTACTTAAACCGTTCGGTGGCATTAGGTACTATCTTTATTTTAACTTGGTCATTGAAATAATGTGCTAACAAATAAAATCTGATGTTACGTGCACTTCCACTTCCTATAGAGTCCTTTTCACATGTCCCATTGACTTTAACGAAGATACTGCTGATGTATTAGTAACGACAGGGTCCGAAGTGAGTGCATTTTGGGATTTGTACACCCTTCCAATAAGCATATTCAGACCCCGCTTACCTTTAAAACATCGTGCCAGGATGTACAGACGACACCTTTCCAGGACGTTTTGTGAAGGTTGACTAGCACTGACTTGCTAATCCTTCGAATTTACTCGTATCCTAGTGAACTCCTAGTGGTTGTTAAGTTTTAAGATTAAAAGCGCAGTAAAGTATCCTGCAAAAGCAAAGTGACAGCACGATGTACACAATAAGGAATATGCACCATTTTTCATGTGCTTAATTGTTTGATTACAACTTCTTAACACTAGAAAATATAACATCTTAATAAAAACATCACTCACAAAAACATTCATTAATTCTCACAAGAATTATAGCATTTAGAAATAGGCGCCATCTTCTCTGCCTTTCAGCCTTTCAGTGCGTATATTGACATCAAAATACAGTCTAAGTCGCTGTCAACGCGAACGATAAAAATAATGCAGCGCGAACCGTGACGTCATATTAATTCCGACTAAAGGCCCTGAGTTTTGTTCTGTTATAAATACCGCGTTAATTTTGCGATCTATTTAGTTTTTAGTTTATTGAATTATTCAAATAAAATAAAAAAGAAAAATATATGTAAATAACTACTTTTCTTTTATTTTAGTTTATATATGCCTAAAACTAGGCTAGGTACGTTCGAAAACAATGTGATAGTCTTCATTCGCTTATTGTAGACATTCAACACAGTCCTAATAAAAATTTAAAAAAGTGACATCTGTCGGTTTCAGTCAAAACTAAGATGAACCTTGACCGAGTCGCGGGGTCGTTAACCTGCGAAACGTGTTTACACAGTAACCTGAAGTGCGCAGGAGTTTACTATTGAACGTTTTGGCTATAAAAATATGTTCTGCTGTCGCATTAGTCAGAGCTATGTTAAAATTTGTTTTTATGCGTAATTGGGTTAATGATATCATTGAAATCATATTTAAAAGAAGTTCTAAAGCATTTGTTGTTTTTGTTACTGCTAATAAAACAATGTGTTTTTTTGCTTTGCTTTCGTTTTACCGGTGATAGTGGCAGAATCTTTTGGTGCCGGTTTAGGTCCATAACTGTGACTACTTCTACTTCTAATATGCTTTTATATCTTCTGGGTAAACAACGTATAGTAAGTGAAATCATTAAATGAACGTAATAAGTTAAATTCGTCGTTTTGTGTCAATTCTTATTGAGTCAAGCTATTTAGAGATAGAGGCCTATCGTAATTATTGTGAAATTATTCTTAAGTAACTTGTACAGTGGCGCTCAGAAGTCTTAGTTACGAAGGTTTTTTTTGCATACGTACTCAAGTCACTGTAATCTTGACTTATTACATTTGGTCTGTAGTATCCGCGCCCACATTGAATTATAAAAAGCACGATTCTATAAAAAAATTACTTGTAAATTGGTTTGACGAAACCAATTGATCACATGTTACTGCCATTACACAGCTTATGATCAATTGCTTTTTGCCAAATCAATTAAGTTACTTTTCTTATTTTGCTGAACATATATCAAGACATTATTTCTGCTGACAACCGGATGCAGAACCGGAATTGTCGTGATTGTATTTTGTTACTTTTGATGTATGTTTTTCTTATAGAAGCCGGATTGAATTCATAAAAATATCGGACGACATGCTTACAACCTCTCTGATATCTAGTATAGTGTTTTGGACAGCCCGTAATATTTTGTTGTAAGTGGTAAAATATTAGTTAGAATACAAAAATAATAAAAATATATTGGTAGTTTTGCTGATGAGAAATATTCTTATTTGAGATGAAATAAGGTATCGTCAATTTTAGTTATTAAGATTCATCACCTTATCATTAATATTTTATTGCCCTTGACCACACCCTTTACCTGCTCTCTGCCCGTATGAGTGCACAATAATGTTAATATTCTAGAAGTTTCTTGTTTCTAACACTTTTGGGCCGACTTATGCCACGAGTAGTCTGTTCCTCTGACAGAATATATAAATTAGACATAATGATAGCTATCAGCCTCTTCGTTTCTCGTTTACATCATTCGACAATCGCATTACATATCCAATTTGTATGAAACCACTTTGGATAGTTAAATGACGAAATAAATTGTTCTGGTATTATATTGAAAGAGTTGTGTTTCTTATGATTGTAGTGGAAATGGAACTCTCAATTTGTAATGTGCCAATTTTGTTCTAACATAATGGAAAAAATATTCTTGGAAGAGAAACAATATCAGCCGTTGCCACGTACCTTTATGTTGGAGCTTGACTAGTTCTCAGCAAATTATTGTTGGTCAGTTTCTTGCGCTCAGTTTCATGTTAAAATCAGCCAATAGAAAGAGAAACGAACTTTTAATTTGAAGTAAGATTAAAAGCTCACTAATTCAAAACAATAGCTATTCGGGCGCGGTATATCGTACGCTGTAAAGACACACAAAATAAGGGAAGGGTAAATATTTGCTAAGAAACAATATTATTTTCTTTCGCAACGGCTACGGAGTCCGCCCAATTTGTAGTCGATATGGGTCCGATAGACATAGAATAAAATTCATAATTTAAACAGACATTTCATGCGTGAATTTGTTGTGCGGACTCTTCATGCAATATCACTTGAGATATGAATTGTTTCAAATTGAGTGTCATAGTGATGATTACATAACATTGCCTATAAGAGAGAGAGAGAAGGCAGAGATCCTAGCTAGATTCGTAGTGGTCTTAACTTAACTTTTTTTTATCTGGGTGGATCATGTTACGTTAAGGAATCAATTGTACAATAATACATTTTTAGTAATTAATTTATTCATGTATTTACTTTTTCAGAATTTTTATGATATCCTATTGTTTGGTTTCATTCTTTAGTTCTTGATTTGCCATGCTACCTGTTCTAGTGGGTTAATTGCTGATTTGTTTTTGTAGTTGGATTGTTTGGTAATAAGTTGGCCTGACTTTCTAGGAGTTTGATACTTTTAGCTAGTTTTCCTATCTTCATTAAGGAGTTTCTCGGGTTATCCCTTTTTACTAATTGTTTCTATGATTTTTTTTCCTATTTTTTTTTCTGACTAACTTTGTAAAAGAGTAAGATTCAGAAATGAATTTGCAATCAATCCCACTTAGTGGCAGCGGTTCTTTATCTCAGATATTTTCGATCTTTTTCTTAGATTTTTTTGATAACTTGAGTCAACGTCGCTTCTTCGTAGCCATCACATAATCTTTGGCGGTTTGTCAACAAGTCGGATCACGTAGGCTCGCCGACCGACCACCGTAAGCTCAGTTAGAGCGCTGCATAAAAACTAAGCTTTGCTTTGAACTTTGAAATTCAAATGTAAAATGTATATCGATACACCAATACGTCTGCACGGAGTGTTTTGATAGCGATTTTACGACTTACAAGTTATATATGATGGTTCATAGCTCAATGGTGGAATTTGGTTTTTAAATGCCCGCCGATATTTGAGATAGAATAAATAGTTCGAAATCACTATTCGCTAAGTTTATTTGTGGATATACAAATTGGAATTTTTCAACTCAAAATTCACTGATATCAGTACCTTAATCATGGATTTTTTTTTTCGCAAATGGCCTATTAAGTTTTCTTATTAATAACCACTTTACATCTAGCTTGCATTCAAAAAATTACAAATTACGAAGCTGTTTTAATAAATATGAAAGACGTGTCTGTAGATTTTAATATATCAGGTAATATCACTATAAATTGATACTTCGTTAACGAATTACCTATCTAGTAATAATCGTAACAAATTATTCATAACAAATGATAAAGGGACTAAAGAACCGTATCATACAGCAAACAACGATACTAACATAATAACACAATTTTGTCTGGACTCAGTGTGTTTTGCTCTGATTAAATACGTGCACAGCATGTCCAGAATTAAATTTAGACTAAAACCTAGACTTAAACCATCAGCATTTCTTACACCCGTAGGTTTCTTTTTACGACGACTATATAATATGGTGGGTACGTACAAGAATTTACGTCAGGATCGTAAAAAGGCATGAAATGACTGGATTTTGCACGTACTTTGCGTCGCTCGTGAATCCCGACGATTATTCTGATTACGCGCCGAATATGGGATAGTTTGCTGTGACATTGACTGCGCCAAATGCAAGATTTAAATCAATCTTGGTTTTATTTGTGGCTGTACGAAGAAATAAATAAATTACCACCAAATTTATTTAAATCCTTTTACCGTATTTTCTACGAGAAGTCGGATAAACTAAATTAAATAGCTAAATGTTTTGATTTGAACGCAAACATACAATCGATCTGAAAATACAGTCTTATAGATCAATAATCTTTCGTCAAATTTCCTACGATATGTACGATCATTTGATCACAATTAAAGCTGCATTAAAAACATTTCACGCATCAAAAGTCTAAATATAAAACAATTTAATATTTTTAGCATCAAAAACAACTTGCAGCTAACGAGGCTCTTACTTTATCTCAAACGAGCTTCAATTTTGCAAACGACAAACACTCTGTCATCGCCGCATCAAAATTGCACCAATAAAAACAAAAATTATACACTCGGATATAAAAGTCAAAATTCACTTTCATACGAAATTCTTGCGTAAACATCGTTGGCACTACTCCGTACATCGGCTGAGTACGTTTTAAACAAACATGGCAAAATTCCCAAAAGTTTTCTTCGCGGCCTCGTAAATTTTCATTACCATACTAAAAAACATTTTTGGAGCGAACCACGGCCTTATAAATGTATCAATGTAATGCATAATTGAGATTTAGATTTTCTTTAAACTTTAGAGTTAAAAGGATAGAAATTATTGGGACAGAAACGTAAATGTAAAATGAACCATTGCTTTTTTGTAGTTTGTGTTTTACACTATTAATTGTGTGTCTACGAGCAGAAATTTAAGCAATGTGTGCATCTTCTTAATATACTAGATTATTTTTTACGGTGTAAATTATTGTTAAATAGAACATATGAATTTCTTTAACTATCCGTAACTTTGACATTAGTTTAGTCTTAACGTTTTTTGTTTGGTATATATATAATAAACAAGATAATTAAATTAAAATACCTTGTATTTGTACAAGATTCGTCATACTATTCCAAAAAAAATCCCATAGTCAAGTCTACCATTAAAGCATTTTGAATTAATATAAAGCCATTTTAGGTTTGATACAGAATGTGTGACCTGATTTACAAAAAAAGATTACGTTATAAACATCGGTAAAAGAAAATAAAACATTACGTCGTTTAGCATTTTTATTATTATCTTATAAACGAAACTGTTATTAACGTATTTGCCTTTCCAAGCACCTTTTGATCAGACTACCGTAATTGGTGTTTTACGATATCATTGATGTCTTAAGAACAAATTGATGAATGAAAAGGGAAATTAACTAACTATATATAATTACGTATTTGTTTTAATTTGAGAATGTTGCAGACAATTAATGTGGACTATTGATACAATTCCGCCGACCCAGTTTATACTGACATTGACATAGTGGGCCAATTCCTGCACCCTGTGGCACTCCAAGTGCGTAAAACATTTAAGGTGATCTTAACCTTTTAAAAACATTTCTTTTTATAGTATAAATACGTATTGTTTACCTTCCTAAAATAAGATAGTTCTTCCGTGTTCTGTTTATTTCTAGATTATTTTCTTGGCAATCTTAAGGACGTATAATGTCGGGTATCAAAAATAAAGCCCTTATTGCCATTTTGTCCCTGTTTAAGGTTATCACCTAATTTTCCAAGTTTATTTGTATACAAATTTGGTCGTGGTCTAGTATGTGTAACCTTGAGCGTAAAATAACGTATGTACATAAGAGATTACACGTCTTAGTATATCGCGGTTGGTTGTACGAAACGCGTGACAAGAATTCAGAATATTTTTCGTTAAGGTCAATGCTAGTTTAGATGGACTAAATAACAGCACAACTTTATCGAGAATGAAAAATACCATCTGTAGTCTGATGATGAATAGGTTACAAAATTGAAACGAACACCCAGTTTTTGTAGACAGTGTATGACGAAATTTAACATTTTAAATGGAAAAATAACTCGATAAATTGATCTGTTTTCTCAGAGAAGGCGGCAAACAGTGTTTCCATGAAGTCCTTGGTAGATTTCTTGTCCAGCTGACTTATAGAGTTAAAATAATCTACAAAGCAAGGGAGTTTCATGAGATCCCTAATTAGGCTACAATCGTAAAAAAAATGCGTGGTGAATATTTAGCTGTCGTAGATTATAGTGATGTGAAGATTGAAATTTTTGTCCAGTACCACTAGAGCAAATTGATTTTTATATTTCGTATTAGTTCTAACGTATGAATTATGATATATGATATGATAACTTTTGTGCAATGGCAAGCTAAGTAGAACCAGAGGAAGTGCTTGTCGGTGATGCCTGTGTATGATCGGATCAGCCAACTTTAAGATGTCTTAGTGTTAAGACTTCTATTATCCTGCCAATATTAGACTGTTAGGCATTCCACTGCCAAAATGAGTTTTATACATTCCAATTTGTTTTTCATTATTCATTCCAATTTGTTTTTCATTATTCAGTAAATGCTCTTTTAAATCATCTTCAATTTGACCCAAATACTCTGTAAGTTTGATAAAATGTCCAGGTTCGACACGCGAAACGCCGCCACAGCGTCAGCTCATGATTAGGGACTTTTATTAAGTCTGAAACTAGTCGGGCGATACCGAGGATGTGCGATAACCTAAATAATTATGAATACGCTTCACGAATGTTATTATACGAACGTCGAGTTTGATCTGGCTCCTGTGGATCAATGTTGGATTTAATCAAGTCAGCAATCTCTTGCTGAGTCGGGTTTTAACTGAAGAGTGAAACAGACAGATTGTATTGGTTTAAGGACGAATTGGAAAGGATTTTCGGCATGGTCTTGGAAGAGGATTTGGCCCAGGCAATTTCATAAGTTTTGATTCATCATATTCTTCTTCTTACTGAAGGGAAGTCTGAGCAGTTATAGCTTGTGCAAATGGATGATAATATAAGTCTACAGTAAATCAAAGCTCATTTAACTCAATCCGATCTTCCACAATTTATGGATGAGATAATATAATGAGCCGAATACCACCAAAACCGACGAAGTAATACACAAACAAAAAGATACAAAAATCAATATTCTCATGGTACTCCTCTGTAGAGTCTACCATGTGCAGGGTAAAAACAAAAAGAAAGGAAACTAGAGGACTAAAAACAACAAAGTGATAAGAGTTTTGAAATTTGATTCAACTTACAGTATTATTTTTTCATATATTGCACCTATTTCAAACACTTTTAGCGTAAGTATTAACAAAATTGAGAGTTGTCAATTTTTCTGTTAGTTCTTTTCCACACTGCGTTTGTTAGTTAGATTCATCTTTTATAAAGCACGCTCGCATACCGCTGCAAAGCTAACGATCCTTCAACAATCGTGTTATTCAATCCATCGTGTCACATATCTTATTCATCGCCATTTTGCATGGCAACGGACACGAAACCATGCTGTATGCTTTATTTACCCCTTCTTTATAACATTTGCAAACCCTGTCAAATTGAAACACTCTTATTATGGTAGCATATAAGGTTTAGTTTCAATTTTCTCGTTGTTGAATCTATTATAACCGTCTATTTCCACCGATAATTGCGACGGAGGCACATCAAGTGTGCGTTTTCCCTCGCTTGCTGCGCCAAGACATGTATTTATGAAGTCTTTTATAATGGACAGAAATTTCGCTCTTGCATATTTCATTTGTGTCTTGATTTTAATTTTGTTACCTTTCGGGTTTTTGGCGATGTTAGTTTGATACTTCGGAAGTAGGGGATGAGTTTGGTAAAGGATAGGTTTTAATAAGATTTTTTCAAGTGTTGTAAAACCCAGTATTAACCCTTGCTCCATGAATCATCATCATCATCATCATCATTTCAGCCATTAGACGCCCACTGCTGGGCATAGGCCTCCCCCAAAGATCTCCACAAGGATCGGTCCTGTGCTACACGACTCCAGCCAGTTCCCGCAGCTCCATGAATATTTTTTATTAATTATATTTGTCAAAATTTCTATTTAATTGACGCCTTTTTGCACGGCTGCCAAACGTTTACCTATTACTGTAGTATTTAAAATAGATAAAACTTTATATACATGCTTTGCTTTTCCTTATAATTGAAAGAAATTATTTTAAGTCATTATAATGATCTATAAAGGCAGCACGTGTTTAACTAATGCCTCTTTTTAATTATAAAAATACTATATTGAGAGTTTCAGATGTAAACTTTTGTTAAAAATGGCTGTTTTCAGAGTCATAGTAGATCTCGTGTTTACTTGAAACATAGGCAGTTATATCACAAATTTGAGTTTTCCCAAAAACTGTGCATTACTCGTCCCAGCAACCACCGCACTCTCGCTAAAAATGGTATCATAAATGTTTTGCCGGTACCATTCGTCTTAATTTGGATATAATTTTCACTCATGGTTTTAATGCTTGAATCCATAATATCGGTAATTTTTTTTGGTACTATTTTAGTTCCATGTCTATTTAGACATGTACATGTAGCAGACGTTTAGTTCACTCAATGTTAGTGCATTAGGCCTCATCAGAAGATCGCAGGTGTTGTCCTTTCATGTTAATACCATGAGTTGATGTAGAAACGGTCTAAAGCAGTTTCCTTGCAGATCTTTCTCTCTTTGCCTGCCGCTTAAGGTTCCTTCTGTCAATGAAGTGGTAGATGCCAGTTGCTATCTTGCCAGCATAGTCATAATACCTACTAACTAAAGATGATGGTCTCCATTATGGCATTGAGTAGTGGAAGTGTCTTAGTAGACCTAAATGCCCTAGGAGGTCACTTTTTACGAAGACGTCAGCATTCAATTAAGGCAAGAGCGTTGATTGGCACACCCTTAACCGCTCGCACTGGTGTTGCCCCCCTCTGCCTGCAGTGGTGCTTTTTTTTGGGGGCTCATCTAGTAAGCTGGCGAGTCAGAGTCTACTTATTTCATTTACATGATATAGTAGAGCAGGCCTCATAGTTTACTGATAAAATTAATTAATCATCCCACAAAACATATTTATCACAATTGACCAAATTATTTTAAATGGGTAAAGCATTTTGAGTAAAGTTCTCGACAAGGCTACTGCGTTTTCGAATTATGACCCCTGGGTGAGTAAGCCCTTAAAAAAACACGTTATTTTCGTATATAACTTGTGGAAATGAGATACAAATGAAATACAGTTAATTTTTATATTTTTATTCCTAATAAAAATGACAGCAAGGTAATTTCTTAGTTGCATTACAAACTTTCAAGAAATATTTCTTCGCATTTCTTTCATTCTAGCAATTGAAAATAAACCGTGGACAGTTAGTGAATATATAATGGAAAAAGTCCAGTGGTCTTTATTAGACGCAAGCGTTTTTGATGAGTCTAACAACTTAATTGTGGTAGCAGGCTGCGGCCTAAGTTATAAGCTTTGATTATGTGCCTTTGAATGTAAAGTACACCCATTATTTACTGGAATGGAACACAAATATATGAGGCAACTGACAATAACAGTAAAGTTGTTATATTTTTATGTAGTGAAGTACAATTGTATAAATAAGATGTGGAATATAAACAATACTAGCATGAAAGTCGAGCTCAATAAAAGAAAGTATTTTATGCTTAGATAAAAATAACTGTTTCGCCGGAAAATAAATTTAAATTATGGGGGATCGTATGTTTCTTCTACTTGTACCAATGTTAGGCGCTGCTATTAATGATAAGTAATTTCCAGGGCTGGCAAATGCACTTTAGAGCTTATTTATTAATACGGGCCTTCGATTGGGCTATTAAATTGATTATTACGTTTTCATCATTATATAAATAATATATTTTATTGCGAGATTTGAATATGCGATTGTTGACTGGGATTGAGGTTAAATTAATGAAATAGCCAATAATTACTATCCTGTTTTCTTCTAAAATCTTTGTGTAATAGCAGATACTGGTGAGGTTTGCATTTCTGATGCTGCTCATCCATGTCATATGACCGATATCTTGGCCGCTTGCAGGTCGAGTGCTAAAGTTTATATTTATTATAGCTATTTTTGTACAAGAAAAATATTTTTTATTGATTTTTTATATTTTATATGATTTTGTGAATTTCGGTGTGCTACAACACGTGTGCGCGTGACACAAGATGCACGATATCAGAACCTTTCTTTAATGATTTCAGGTCATAAGTTCAATGTACAGGCGATAATTTATTTACCACCGAGGCAGGGAATCCTTTTGAAGTACAATGGCCCAATAAAATATTGTTATCGGGGCTATCGGCACTAAGTTTATGGAAGCAATTGATAGCATTATCTTTTTCATTCTAATTTGCTTTCCTTTTAGCAATGTTGTTTTGTGTAGGCCAGTTAATTTGCTTATTGTAGACCTTGTAAGGAAGTGGCTCTAAAGGGACCTTGTGTAAGTTATATATTAGACGTTATTTATTATTTAACTAGCTAGGTAAACTGTTATCGAATTGCATAAATACAAGAAACCTTTCAGGATTTGATTTGTGTATTACTGTGAAGATTAAGCATTAAATTATTTAATAGATAGAAATATTTTCTTCATGGAAATACTGAAAAAGAAGTCTGTTTCTAAAAATATTTTAAATAACTTAGTTCTCTAAATTACGCCTTAATTAAATACATAATTATGATGTTTTTGATCTGCATACTGAAGTTTATTATGAAAAACTCACAAGTTCTCTTTTCTCAAGGGATTTCCAGCTAATATCGGTTATTGTGAGCTGCCTCACCTGTTACTAACCTGTTATCTTTTATCACATTTCTTCAAAGATCAGGCCACCTGACATCGCCGGCAGGTGCCATGTAGCAGTCACACATACCCTCACTAGGACATAATTATGCACATACTAAGTCCGTTGCGTGACAAATAGTCACATTGTTCAGTTAACTTCATATACTAGTCGAAACGGCGAGTTTGCTCCCACTTTGGATAGGTTTTTTAAATTCATGCTCCATTTGCCTAGACAGGGGAAATAATTCATTTCTTCGGTAAAATTGAGTCTGCCAATACTTTCTTACAAATACGCCTATTAATAAAAGGTAAAATTTGTCAGTATTTAAGGTTTTAGGAAAAATTTAAGTAGTCACTGTCCTAAATGTTGGTCTAAATTCTTATTATCCTTTATAACTAATGGAATGTTATGCATGTGAACTAGTTCTTTGTACCTATTTGTATTAATATTCTTGTTTTTCACATGTAAATAAAATTTTTGTAAGAAAAAATGAAAAATTACGAAACACAATGAGAATATCTTAGTAAACAATTTAGTTTTAATTTATGTTAGTCAAACTTGCCGTATAAAACTAAGCTTTATATCTACTGGTTATTTCGTTAGATCTGTATAGATAATGATACAATTTCAGTTTAAGCTGTCCAAGCATGCATTCATCCAATTGCCATATTTTTTACAAAGCATTATGCACAAATTTACACACGCACATTGTTATTACTAGATGCAAAACATTGGCAATGAACGTTCAATGTCATGCGGGCTGGAATTCCGTTTGTGGTGTAACGTTGAAAAAATCCGGAAGACGACGGCTCCTATGCGCAAGAGCATGTTTTATGCTAATCAACACATAACTATGACAGAAAGCATTTCTATGTTACATCCTTCTGTCGATGGCGTTGGCTACTTGCCGCGTTCCGGGGTTTTGTTTAAGATTTAATTTGAATTTACAACTAACCTTTCCATGTAGCTTTCAAAATACTAAGAAAATAAGTTTTATAAAGAATTGTTATAACAAATTACACATTTTACAATTACTCCAGTCAAACATGTAATTTGTATGTTGTTATAGCAATAGGTACTTAATACGAATTGTCTTTTCGGCCGGAATCATTGTAAAATTTTCGCTGTCAAAAACTATCGCAAGTTTATTTGTTTATTTATTGAGGTATACCAACAGCATTACTTATTATAAGTCTATATACTAAATTTATTTAGAATAATATTTCTAAAATGCATGCCTGTTATAGGTACACACAGCATTCACAATATGGGATTACTAATATAAAGAGTAACAAAATCAATAAATAATCACTAAATTACATAGTTTTATCTCTATAAGAAAACTATAAAAATAATCAATATTAAGAACAAATTAACAAATAAAGATATAATAATATAAAATAAATAAAGATATAAAACGAGTACAATAACTACTTTCATTGCAATATTTAAACATGTATTGAAATTAGATACATATAGTATATAGATATATATATAGTATATGCATGTAGTGTAATGAAATAAATGAAGGTACAGATTTTTTTTGTTGTTCCTTGCATTCGTAATGTCACCCATCTACTGTAATTTGGTCTCTGAACTTAATCAATGTATCAGCGTCTATGTTGATGATACGCGATTTGTGGCAAAGGGCGTCGTTTAGACCTAAGTTTGTATTTCGTCGCGGGATATGAAACGTGTGACTTATTGGGTTCCTGGGAATTCTGGATGGAACTGATTATAAAGTTAGGTAGGTAATACGATGCCGATTCGTAAATTATAAGACCGGACTGTGTAGTGATATTATTTTTATTTAAGTAGAACATACTAACATATTCTACTGCCTAGACAGCTAAAAACTTAGACAGCGAAAAGAGAAGTAAAGACAATTTTCTAACCAAACCTAGGACTTTCATAATAAAAGTAAAGATTAAGTAAAAAGAAGTGAGACGTATTAACCATAAGCAAAATTATTTAATGGTAAACAAGCGAAAAAAAACTAATGGTCATTTTGTTCGTGCCGGGAATCCTATCCCTTTTCTCGATAGAAGGAAAGCAGAAGTGTATTGCAAACTTTATATTGGAAAATACTGGAGTAATTCAGCTTGGTATCAAAGCGAATATTTGGTTACACAAAGGTCTGCTCATTAAGCTAGTACAGCGAATGACCAGGCAGACCCTGCGTTACTAGTACAAGTTGCTATAACTGAATAGTTTTTAAGCTGGTGACGCGTAATACCATGTTTTTTTTTACAATTTATTATTATAAAAGAAGCTCAATAATGATGTGGTTTATATTACCTATTTTCACTTTGCATACGGTCTTTATATAATTAATCATCTTCGAGTCATCAATATTATCCATATTTACTATGTAATATGATTAACGCGAAAGATACTCTGTCTAACAGTCGCTTTCACGGCTAAACCGCTGAACTGATTTTGATGAATTCTTTGCATAGGGAAAGCTCGGATCCCAAGAAAGGACATAGTTATAGATTATAATGTCATTGGAATGAAAACTTTTTTAACGAAGCTGTCATTTTTATTTAACTGATGGTTTACGAAGACTAAAATAATTAGTTTTTTGCTTCAATTACTAATCCTAGAGGAATTTAATTGAACTTTTACTTAAGGTTAAAAACTTATGAAATATTGGGAGGCATACATTTTTGTTTTATCAATTTATTCTTTACAAATAAGTTAAAGTCTCTCTCTGGGTCGAAGAACGGGGTAAAAGACGCGGGCAAAAACTAGATTGTTTTAAATATAAACGCATTAAATCTGTTACAATAGAAGGAGTAACAAATAACCTACCCTATGAAATATTATGGGATTTTAAATTAATGTTTGTCATGGAACTCATTAATGGGTTTTGATCTTCAATATTTTTTTAATTGATAATGTTTGCCTGGTTGCTCTGCAGAAGTATTTTCATAACAACACACCACTATTTGCTTTGTTTCCTTTTAGTTATTACAGTTTTTGTAAGGCTTATCATTGTTTTATATAGAGAAATAGTATTTTCAATTTGTAATATTCTCTGCTCTATGTGGACGGCGGATTGACATAT
The DNA here is from genome assembly GCA_932294365.1 of Diachrysia chrysitis. Taxonomy (NCBI): domain Eukaryota; kingdom Metazoa; phylum Arthropoda; class Insecta; order Lepidoptera; family Noctuidae; genus Diachrysia; species Diachrysia chrysitis. The sequence continues at coordinate 856,578 of OW028657.1, forward strand.
TTGTTTAAAATAACCTTTTTGTTTCACCATATTTCAGAGAATTCATTTCATGAAATAGTTGTTGCATGTCTTTCTCATGTGTTTAGTTTAATTAGCAATCAGTTACTTTATCCAGATGTAAGTTCGCTAACTTACATATGGATTACATCGTCAGTCAAGGCTATCGATCAATATGTGCCGTCCTCGCGATGTTGGCAGTTTGCCTCGTTCCGCGTTTTATTTTTAAGGTTCTAATGGCTTTATTGTGTGTACGAAGAATATTAATGCCGGCATTAAAAGTTAAGTAGAAAAAAGAAAAAATGAAACATTTTTGTAACTTTGTTGATGTATTATAAACAATCTGGGTAATTCAACTATTTAAAGATAAGTTTTTGCTACATATTTTCTAAATATAAGTTACTAATCACTGACAGGATTATGATACAACAAGAGGTACAATATACAATTACAATTTTACAATGTACGATTTATTTGCTTATTTTGTAGTTCATGTGGCGCATGGTCCCAAGAACTACTAAACAACCGCGAAAAATTCTGTACACGTCCTCTTTTTTTTGGCTTGATAGCAATGTGTCTTTCAACAATCTTTTGATTCAAGTAATAGATTTTTCAATGATTGAAACTTAACAGAATTGTATCTATATGTGCTTAAAGCACGTGTAAACAATTTTATTTTTTTATACTTTATGCAAGTTGTGCACAGGCGGATTTAATTGCATTAATTTTGTAACTAACGTTGCAATCTTGTTAATTTTTCGAGATCAACGTAGATTAAATGAAAGAAGGAAATCTTGTACACGAGATATAATGTAAAATATTATCCATACAAAACATAGATCTAAAACCAACCGGCAACCATTGTTGACAGAACAGTGAAAAACCAAAAAACAAAACGAACAGAAAATATATTTCATTCAAATAAAAAATAAAAAGAAAATAGTGATTGTAGAAAAGAGTCTACATATAAAAAATCTAAAGACAAAATTGGAATCAATTGTTAAAAACAATACTGTCTTTATCATTAGACTTATTCCATAACCCATTTTTGAATGCCTGAATGATGCGCCAATCATTTTTACCACCATCTTAAATAGTACGTACGGCTGTAATATTTGTCATTCGGTCAACAACACCAGTAAATAGCATCTCAAACGTATAAATAACGCAGATTCATCTCCCACCGCATCGCCAGCGGAATAACGATCACTAATTTGACAAACGTCAAAAACGACGAGCGCATTGCAACCTTGGTGAGCGCAGTTTACATTATGGTCCAGAAATAACGCACACACTTCCTTTTGATCTGGCTGAGACATGACTACATGAGCATTGGCTGCGTCCGTGGCTCTCGATGACCGTTTTACTGGCGTTACGGAATTCTCGCTTGGACCTAACCGGCTTATAGATTCAGGAACTTAATGAATTTGAGATTCAAAAGGGTTTTGATAGATTCGTTTGATAGTTGACTGGTTGTGTAAAGACGGAATAAACGAGTGGTTTAAAATCCTTTATTGATATTTGTAAAGTATTTTGTTAGTTTAAAACTGCATCGTCATTTAAGTCGATGCAGTTTTAATAAATTCCAAACGTGTTTCATCGAGGATCGTTTGAGCTGCTCAAAATTTTCTTCATTACATGTACGCTAGACAGACGTTTATTGATTTTTGTCTTCCTATACCTAATTGTGTGTGTAAAGCTACGCGAATTCCCTTCAGATTTTCCACCAGAAAAACCTCGTGCAACCCCAGGGGTCAGCCACCCTTATCCAATAATAATCACTCGAGGTCATTTCACTTGCGATCATTTACGTCGTAAACGTTAATAAGGTGCAGTTTTTTTATTTCGTCTGCCGGGTATCCTGTACGAGCTATCCTTCAATTTGCAACTTGTTTGTTTGTAGTTAGGTGATCGTAATTACTTTGGGTGCAGCCAAATGTACTTAATACTTTGTATTGTTTTGTCGAAATTCGTGTCTATTAAAAATGCATTTGATTTTAAAAAAACATGTTATATCATGTTTGTAGTGTACCTGTGTAATACATAAAATGCGAAATAGAATTGACCATACAATAAGATATACCTACATGTACACTCAACATGCTTGTAAAACTGCTTTCAGAATGATTCAGTACTTACTTCTTTAATATTATTATGTAGGTATAGGTATAAATAAGCTATTTTAGTAGTAATTTTGTATACTTACAAAACATAGCTTTGTTATTAAAAATACCACGTCAAACGTACGCACGAAAAATTCTGTTTAGATAAGTAAAGAATTAGTTAACTAGTAATCGAAGTGTCTCTAACACCAAACATACAAATGAAGAGGAAAATAGCAAAATTGAAATTTTAAAAACTTTAAAGAACCCTTATATAAAGAGGAAGGTTTACTTCTTACTCCATGCGTAAAATAGATACAGAGATATATATAAATAAAGGCTTATTGTGTTGAAGAAGCACTAGCAAGAAAATAAAGGTATCAACAAAAGTTACTTAATTTAGGTAGTTTTATTACAAGTTGTACTTCTGGGTTATCGTCTATCGCGTAGTGAGCCAGCCACCTATCGCGCTGTCCGTGAACTCTGTTGAACGCAAGTGCCAAGTTTTAAACCAGTCGATTCAATATTTCTGCTTACTCTACCGGAAAAACGCAATTGTATGTTAATTTGTGACAGGTTTTCGGGGAAAATGTTAACCCAACAGGAAAATTATTTAAAATAAATTCAGGGTTTTAAACATTAAATACAAAATAGAAATACACAATTAATCATCATACTTATTGTCCAAATGTCCATCATACTTATTCGTAAAGCAGAGGTATCCGATATTTTTTAGTTTCTACTTTGAATAAAAAAAAATATTATACCTAAAGTACTAAATATCAATTTACTTAATGGTATTATGACTAATTTGGCCGACGCGGTGATTTATGACTAATTTGGCCGACGCGGTGATTAAGTTCTAGAAAAAAGACGAAAGTATAGCAAGTATCCATTATTTAGCATGAACCTACTAATATAAAGAATATATCACACCACATAATAATACAAACATATAATTACCTAACCTAATTGTAACAATATTCTTTGGACCAAATTTAATTACACTACATGTCACATAAGGAGTATTTAATATAGCCACATACGAGTACATTAACTATGTTAGCAGGTGTTATTATGTGTATTCATTGACATTAGTCTGATTTGCAACATCCCTATATAGACGTTAGTTAGTCACGGAGTTAAGGATTTGAGGAAGGGTTCGAGTCCTACCTAAAATTTTGTCTTTTCTACTATTTGTATTTAATTACAAATAAAAATATAACAATATTATATAAACAATGAGAATGCTCACAAAAATCCATTCAGCAGTTATTGCGTAAAATTAAAACAAACATCTTTACAAACTGTCACATTTGAAATGTTAATCGGATTTCAACCTAGAATTTTCAATATATTAACTATACATATTACATAGCCTTGGGCAATACCTTAAAGAGTAATATTTAGGATTTTAGCATCTATCTTCTGCATAAGAAATAGCCATGCTCTCACGGAAATTTCACGTGACGTCACTCCTCGCTACAATTTTTACCAAGGCGAGGTGTCATAAGCCCCCACTCCGAAACTTTAAAGCGCTGTATCTTTGTAATTTTTTATTGTTTTGATAAAAGAAAAAATACGTTTCTAATATTTTTTTAATATCTAACTGACGGACTAAATAGATTTTAACTTTTCATACCCAGTTAACATCCCTATTAATTATACTCCCCTAACCAGTAAGGATTAGTCTATCTTCAGGTACACGTTGTATGGAGACTGTCAAAACGCCCAGCGCTTCTAGTTCAACTGAAGTGTCCTTATGTCATTAGATTTTATGATCTTCCAGTAAACAAACACATAATTATAGTCCGAAACTCATAAGACATTAACCAGTGTTAATGTTCAGAATGAATTCGGTTTAAAGTAAAGGGGTCGCAAGTCCCAGTGTCCGGGCCGGTCGGAATCCAGTGCCGGCTAATGCGACGTCGAGTTGTTCGCGCGACGTTTTTGGCAAACTCTCAACTGTCACACGCATCGTACGTGCCGACTACATCAAGCAGCTGTTGCACTACAAGATGAAAATAGCTGCCATATATTAATAGTGTTTTAATTCTGTATAATTTAAAATGTCTTGTTGTAAGTAAATTTATTCATTGATCTAGAAAGCTACAAGACGCATTTCTCGATTTGAGTGAATACAAAATATAACGAAAGCCAAACTTCTTGAAAACAGTTTTGCGGAATTTTCTATCTGAGTAATGGTGTCCTCTTCTTCGTTTTAATAACTAATAAGATGTTACAGTTTTATAGCTTTACATCGCATCGCACCGCATAGTATGGTTGCGGCCTTAAACGCGTTGCAAAGGAATTTCTATTCCGCGCGGGTCATATTAATCTCTTTCACATTTCCGCGCTAGACTCTCCGTTATTGCTAAACGTAGCAGCTAATAGTTGAAATTGTTCTGTTTTAATTAATACGTCATGCTACGTGATTTTGGCTCACTGTACGAGCGACAAAACTGCGTATTACCATAATATGAATTCTTGAATCTTTAGTCCATGAAACCTTCAATAAATATTATCTTTGATGAAGTCGTCAAAGTGTAATTTGGTTTTATAAAATGTTGCTAATGATATTAAATTGGTAATAGTTGGTCTTTTAATTAGTATTTTCTAAAAGTTGACTTTAATAAATCAAAATAGATTGGTTTGATTTACATAAATTGGTATACGTTTGTTGCCTTCAATAGAATAAACTAATTTTGTGTTCAACCTCAAATCTAATAAAAAATGCCAGAAAATTACAGCAAAAAATATTTTCCAATCCTATTTTCCGACCACAATTGAATCGACCTTTCGCATCCAATTTTGGTTTCCACTACGTTAGTTTTCTACCCATATCCAAAGCTTCAGGGGAAAGGTAAAGCCACAAACCATGGGACCAGGGACCGACCGTGCCGTGCCATGAGTGACAGACATGGCGTGCCCCATAGAATCACTTCGCACACGCACGTCTCATTTTAATCTCCATTTCCTTATAGCCACAATTTAGTTTTTAATTTCAATACATGCGATTTTCGATTCAAATGCCTTATTAGTAGCGTAGACATTAAATTTAGATCCTCATTTATTCGCATTTAATGAACTGCACATGATAAGTAGATTTTGCTTTAAGTTATTCTTTGATTACATTGAATTCCGATTGGCATTAGTATGCATTTCCCCTACCCCAATAGGTATTAATAAAATGATGCAATATGCATATAATTTATATCCATAATATGAACTTAATCTTTAGTATAATGAAACTGCGATAAAAAATCATACCATGTCTAGACAGGTCACCAGACAAATCACTTATGTAAGGTCACACAAGATTATTAGAAAAGCCACAAACATTAAAAACATTATCGCTGCACCTCGTTGGTGATTCGCAGAAGCAATAAAACAAACGGTGATAAGTTAAATTCAGTGTAATGTGAATCATTGCGATAGCATGAACTGAGGTCAGGAGTCGACTCGACGTACAAATTATGGGGTTTTAATTATTACCGGCGTTTTATTAAGGAGTTAGAGACGTCTTTGGGTCTATTTCAGAACAGAGTTAATTTTTAAGAACTTAAGTATTAGGTGTACAATCTTGTATTATGTGCGATTCTCAGACGAATTGAAGGAAAGGTCCTCTTTACCAAGGCAAATCTTGACACTAGCCTACTTCGTGGGTAATTATTCAATTAAAAATCCCAGAAGATCTAAAAACACTTGCTTTGAGGACTCAATACGCACTTTCATCCTCCTATGGGGCAGCTTAGCGACAATTCAAGAAAACTGAAGAATTTAGACGCACGATCGGCGGTTTTACATATTTGTAACTAAGTTTCCTAACGTCCACTTATTTTCAGGTCTGTGTATTTTTTTGGTTTGTTAGTAGTTTTCATCTCAATGTCACTTACAAGATTTATTTAATGTGTGTTACGTTAACACAACTCTACCTACACCTTTAGTAAATACAGGTGTGATGAAGCATACAAAAATCCTCACTTTACTTATGTTGCCATTATGTTAAACAATTACTATCAATCACACGCCAAGCCATCATTGTACCTCACTCACACTTCAGTCCGTTGCATATAACAATAAAAGTACAGAAATTTTTCCACAGTTTAACGAAGTTAGAATCCAGTGCAACGCTCTTCAAAACGGCCAGAAAGTGTGCCATTTTCAATACAGTACCGTACATTTGTGTATGAATGTGTAATTATTTAGCATCCTGCATTATAACGGTTTACCGTGGCTCATTGTGGCTGATGGACAAATGATTGCGAATTTTTTTCGTCTCTTTCGCACTGCTTTTTGTCCTCACAAAAGAGTCTGAGCTCTGTGCGTGCGATAAATGTTTCCGAGAATTAGGATCGCGATACGCTGTTTTAATGGATTTGTTGAATAACTGTTTTGAAAATGTTTAGATACTTAATGATGTCGTTTTGACCACGAAAGATTTTATTTACTGTTTTGTATCTATGTAAATTTTGTTTTTACTACATTTGATATGATATCACACACAAGTGGCACCTGTCGATGTTAGCGTTTTGTTGAAACAGGTTTACCGAAAACTTTTTTATATTGTTGATTAGAATATAGATCACGACTCAATCCATACCTACTGATATTATAAATGCTATCGTAACTCTGTCTGTCTTTCTGTCGGTTTATTTGTTACGCTTTTACGGCTAAAAGAACCTCAAGAGATTGGATGGCAAGAAAGGACATAGGATACTTTTGCCGCGATAGCAGGAAATAGCTAGTAGGCCTACAAATATCAATTATTTATTTAGTTTTCTATTCAGTACATATTTATTATAATTTAGTCATAATCAGAGTAGTAGTAGTTGCAAATAAAACTTTTTACAAACATTTGAGTTGGTTACGTGAGGATCTTCAGTAGAGGTATATCCTATTTTCTGAACAAGCTCTTCTCCAAAACACTACGAAAATAGAGTGATAACAGTAACATAATAAACATTAAATTCAAACCTCTAGTGTTGTTTACGATACATTATCTTCAGTCTAAGTAAATCCAAGTCGCCGAGAATTAATTCCCGCTGAGCAAACACTGAACTATGCTGAGCCAATACTATTAGTAATTTAGTCTGTAATTATTGTCTGTCGCATAACGTAAACATGTGTAGTTTTGGTAAACATATTCACTGCCGAGAGGTTTTGCTCTAGGTTTTGTCATACCCATAAGAGTAACGAGATTCAATAAATATAATTAATTTAGACTATAATAGCATTTGGTCTGAATAGCGTTTATCTGCATAATTATAAAACTATAAATTCTGAAGCACTTTTCACAGTTGGTAATCAAACGTTAGGTCATTGGTTACATAAACATCAGTCACTGTTCTCTGAGGTGAAATCAGGGCCTGCAGTCTCGACATAAATCGTTACGACTTAACAACCGAAAATTGTCGTTAAGTCATAACAATCAAATTTCATCGATATTTGGTAGTCTCGACTGACTGACATAACGATTGTCATCGCAATCATATCTATTTATCGATACGGTAAGACGCTATGATATCGTCTAATTTTGACAGCCCGCTACGTCTCCGACAATATCGTTATTCACATTATATTGTAATTTGGTGATACAATTTTAAAATTATGGCAGAAGCTTATTTGGCTTAGGACTTAGTATCTCTAGAACACATGCAGAACATAATTGTGCAAAGAAAAGTTGTACGCAACCGGCGACAAAGTGAAAAACCGTTGGAACTATGTTCCAAGTCTTCGTATTATTTGTGCATGTGATTTGAATGTTTGTAAAACCCCGCAACTCAAGGATTATATTCCTTAGTGCGGGAGAGTTTTTTTTAAATCGAATATTCAATTACTTGGAAGATGGAATTTCAAAAAGTATGTTTGCCGATCTCGTAGATAAACAACGGACTTCTCTTCAGAGACACTTTCCGTTTTAATTACATAAAACTAAATATAGGAAATCAAGTAAAACAATTAAATATTTTTACTTATTTAATTTATTATTTAATGCACTAACTACAGCATCGGCTAGTTTATATGCCGCCAGAAAAATACAAAAATTGACTTGGGCTTTGGCTGCCACCGCCTGCACGAGTTTCAGCTGCAAATATCTGTAATAAAAACAAAAAAGAAAATTTAATATTATGCTCAAAACATCTCTTTAGCTACAAGTATTTTTTTTATGTTTTATTCTTAAAATTACTCTCATTGTTTCCGCATTGGATTGAGCAATCGCTTGGAAATTCCTGCGGGCTGATTTGTATTGCTCGTCTACACATTTATTATTTGACTTGTTATCATTATAAGTATTAAATTTAATAATGCACTAACAGACGCTGTACATGCGTATTATTAGTTTATTTCGTTGAACAAAATATTTAATAATATAACTTAACTGATCTCCACTGGTCGGGTGTTTTACAAGACCCGCTGTTGGGAACGTTATTTAATTCCGCCGTCGCCTCCCTTCATCCAGCGGCAAAGTTTTACAGGCCTTGCGTACGTAAAACGTAAAGCTTCAGTTCCACAAAAATGGGCGGACCTCCAGCAATCCAACAACATTTGCAATTGCGTATTGGAAACTTTTACAGTTCGCATACTCCTAAAATATTAGGGAAATAAACATTACTTCATCAACAAAAATGCAAACACAAAGTAAATAAATAGAACCCTTAATTTACCTGCCGATGCTCGGGCCGGGCTGTTGGTCAAATTTTTGGCCCATTATCTAGTTTTTACACCGTTTTCTTATCCAAATCACAATAATAACAAACAGATTTTTTTGACATTGTTTGTCATTTAGTTATCAGAGTTGTCAACACGCAAAAATTTTTACCCTTAATAATATAATTATGATTATTTTCAAAATCTATTTACTATTTAATTGTTTTGGCTGTAATGTTCTGTTATTTTCAAGTTTTTACCAAGAAAAGTGTTTTTAAGACAAAGTTTGTGTAATACATGTTTAATTTTCAATAACTATTATTTGTTTTAATAATATTTGGTCCATAATTTCTCCCCTAAACCTAGGGGTTTTTTTTAAGCTGGTAAAATTGTTCAACAAAAATACAGGACTATGAATACAATTTTCGTAGGCGTATTGATATCAACAAGACAAGAGTTTGCACGCTATCTTAGCTGTAGAGACTTGCATTCATAGCGATCATCGATACTGCAAACATATTTTGTCGTTAAGACATAACGATCGGTACGTTGCGATCTCATAACGATTCATGTCGAGACTGCAGGCCCAGGGTTATTAATATAACAAACATCTTTAAACGATAAAAGCCGAGATCAGATAAATAAAGTTAACGTTTTTTCTTCTTTTCGATACCCACTGTTGGGAATAAACCTTTTGAGGAGGCACAATAGCACTTGGTTCTTCACCTTCCAATCCACCTTTCTTTTTCATATTCGGGGATACTTAATTTTATTTACATTGCAACTGAAACCAAAATAAATTTACTTTTGCCCAACAATGGGGACAAGATTGAAAAAAAAAATTAATTTGATCTTGCAACAAAAATACCAACTTTATTAAAACTGATTATTTGCATATATCTTTATTACTGAGTTAACTCACGGTGGGACTAGTCCATAAGCTAAAAGTCGCTCAGCGAGCTATGGAGCGGGCAATGCTCGGTGTCTCTCTAAAGGATCGAATCAGAAATGAGGTGATCCGGCAGAGAACCAGAGTTACCGACATAGCCCAGAGGATTAGTAAGCTGAAGTGGCAGTGGGCTGGTCATATATGCCGCAGAACCGACAACCGTTGGGGAAAACGTGTTCTTGAGTGGAGACCGCGTCTCGGCAAACGTAGTGTAGGACGACCGGGGGCTAGATGGAGCGACGACATCCGCAAAGTGGCTGGCAGTGGTTGGAGACGAAGAGCTGAAGATCGAGCTCAGTGGCGTGCCATAAGAGAGGCCTATGTCCACCAGTGGACGAAGATAGGCTGATGATGATGACTGGGTAAAAGAAAATATACATAGAAAACTGGCTTTTCTGATTAAATATTTAGCAAAGAACTATTTCTACTACGTAAAAAAGGCTAAGGAGATTAAAACAGTTACCTACATATGAGTATATTTTGTTGTTAAAACCACCGAATCCAATGACACCAATTAATATAATTACGTTGTTCACCATACATCCCGGCGCCGGTTATTAATTGCGTCTGGCGCCTCCAAGGGTCTACGTCGTACACACATTTTGATTATCAAAAATACAACAAAGTATACAATAATTAAATAAGAATAAAGATTTAATAATATTATTATATATAAATATTATTATATATAAGTACCCTTTATGACTTCAAGATTGAATAGAAAGTTGAACGGCTTTGTAAAGAATTTCTTTTAAGTACTCCTGTAACAGAAATTACTTAAACGGTTTGGTATCTTTTGTCGAGAATCTTAGACCTATTGAGAAAAATATATTATATTATATCTCATGTATTATAGTAGCACGTTTTTTGCAAATACATTTCTGTATTCAATTACCCTAAAGAAGCAGGACGATTTCGACAATTGTAGAAGACACAGAAATTCTTTTAAACACACCTCTATTTTTTTTTTATTTTGTACCCAAAAAGACGAGACGCAAGTTGTCAATCCAGCAAACAGTTTAAAAATGCGTTTAATATTCATAATTAACGCAATATTCATTCAAATGAAAACACAAAAGCTTGCCTTGAGCTTGACCTAGACTGAAAACACTCAATTACTGCGGTGTCACGTTACAACTGCGATGTACAAAGCTAAAGGCTGTTGCAAACTGGCACGACTGTAATAACCATTATATATGGAAACGCAATGATTTTATAAGTGTCTTAAACTTTTAGAAGGGTAGAAAGGGAAGAATCTGTGGCTCTATACGTGTGTCTGAAGCTGTCATATTGTACCTTCCACACGAATTGGTCTGATTTTGATACAGTTTTTCTGTTTATAAACTATTGTGATCAATTTGGTCCCTTGTTATAAATCTGATCAAGTCTAAGTAGAAAGAGTAATGGTGCATATTTAAGCTTTTTGGAAAGGATTGAGTACTCTTCTAATATAATTTATTTGATACGCTTAGAAAGTCCTGTTCCACATTTAGACGAATGAAAATTACATTAGGCATTTATTTCTAAAATAGACGTGTCAGTAGATTTTTTTATATTTTACCTTCCAGTGTGTTAGACACCTTAGTCAGTGTTCTGTTATAACAGAGATAAATGCTGGTTACTCTGATAAAAACCCATGCCAGTAATTTTCCTGGATAGACTAGCTACGAAATGAGGTGAATCTGAGAGATCTATTATGTTGCAGGTAGTCCTATTGCGTTAATACGATTCATTGTTATACTTTATGTACCTATCATATTGGAAGTACGATGTGCAAAGATACTAGTCTTTTCATATGCTGTTGTAATACCTACTCCAGCTTGGTTTATGTGTGTTTACGCACCGAGACAGTTGTCATCGGGCCGTAGAACATGAATTTTTTCATTAAAAATCTAGATTTTAATCTATAAAAAATATGCATATTTATATCAAGTTATCTTTAAGTATGTGTCAAAAAAATTAAATCGGACACAATCTAACAAAATATGCCAAGCGTTTTGTAACTCAGTTTTTCTTGAATCTTTGATAATCAGAGCTGAGTTTTGACTATTTATGTTTAACTCTAACACCTACTTTTTACACCTGGTCGAGAACAATAGTCGTAACCATTAACGTCAATGATGCAAAGCCGTGCAAATTAATTAGCATAGCAGACAAAAGCAAAAGCTTGTACAGCAATAGGCGTATTATCGTAATAAGTCACTTACAACTGCGTAGTATTGTCACCCATGTAAGTTGCTGCGCAGTGGACCACAGTACAGAAGCGTACAGTAAATCTATGCATAAAAAATATAAAAATGAACTTGTTTATGCAAAAATAAAATTCAAAAGAAAGCCTTAACCGACTTTACTATTTTTCTCTATATACCTCAAAGACCTAATGAACCGATTTTGTGCAAGTTCTATACTTGCACATCCTATATTTAAATACGAGCAAATAAGCATTGATAATACAGTCCAATTATTATTATTAGTACTAAATTAACAATCGCCTTGATGAAGTCGATTGAATAAAAAAAAAAATAAAAAAATGGAAAAATAAAGTCACTGTTCTATTTAGTATACACACAAATTTAAATAATTTTATTTATAGATGGAACATTATTTTAGTACTAGTTGTTGGCTGCGGCTCCGCTCGCTGCAAACAGTAGACTATATCCAAAAGGACATAACTAGGGATCGAACTAATTTATTAGGATCGAAGCTTATGTAATACCAAGTTTCATAAAAATAATTTAGCGTTTTAACCATATAATCGTAACAGATACACTGACATAAACATAGACAGCCAGACTAGATAGACTGGTTTAGATTACGCTACAATATATGTAAATTAAAGGTAATTTGTTTCTTCTATGGTCGAGGTCGACTGAACTCCTAGCTGATTTTCCAAAATAAAATAACACTTGGAAGATCATTTGCTTTATTTCTGAGCGGGGATGGTTAAAGCACACCGGCCATAAAAACTTAGAAGGATGTCATTGCATGCCGGAAAATCTTAACACCGCCATCTAGACTTATGACGTCATTGACATATTGACATCTAGTGGCGGATCTTTGGAACTAAATATTTTAAATAACATTCGATACTTAAACAGTAATCTTAAAAGTGGTCCATGCTTCTACTGTTTTTACAATGTTAAATAACGAATAAAAGTACAAATGGGACTTGTTTTTCTGTCTACTCTGTGACACGCTAGCGAGAGTGCAGTGCGCGGGCGTTCCGTCGCTGCACTCATTATTAGATAATTCGAGTTAATCTGCGCGTGCGCTCCAATAGGTGTGGGGTTCGCTGAACTGCTAATAAATTGGCCGACTTGTTAGTTTAATGGCTCGCTTTGTTTATAGCCATTTAGTGCCGTTTACTTGCTACCTATCCGTTTATTCGTAAATCTTTACAGCATTTTGTAAGACGTCTTTTGTATACCTATTTTTAATTGCATTTGAACTTTACAAATATTTAATTCAGGGTATTAATAAAAAAAGTAACTGTTTGTTTCATGAAGCAAATCTACGACCTCGGCCTCATAATAAATCACTAATTATAGGTTAACAACAACATGTAACGATGTTAACAAAACGAACAATCTTAGTTTTGTACGAAAATTAACCCATAATCGTAACAGAGGAAAAATCCGATCTCTGTTCCAATTAGCCCGCTAATTGATTGGTGAAATGTCTTATGACGCCGAAATAAAATGACTACGAACCAACCTGCCTTTATTATATTATTTTTATTTGTTTACGCATCAGAAAAAAGGTATGCACACGGTACGGAAAGGTAAAAAAAATATAACATGCTTGGAAAACGCTTATAATTAATAGTCAATGATTTAATTAAAGTGTAAGTATAAAAATAAATAAAAAATATTACGTCATCTGAGTTCTATTTAAATACCAGCATATTTTTTTTCTTTTCTTTTTAATCTTTGATTCCATTCTCTGAAATGATTCATTTATATATACTCTTGCGGCTCAATCGTTTTAGAAAAAATGATTTTTATTGTCATACTGCTAAGAAGAGTGGGAAATATTTGAACTTGGATTTGGTATAGAACGGGCTTTTACCGTTACAAGTATTTTTAATGGAGTCTACAGGAGTTGAGGAGTGGCAACATGCACACTTTTTATAACCATTTCTTTCCTACTGCAGGGCAAAGGTCTCTCTATCCTCCCTCCATCTCTTAGGGTTGTGCTGTACCAATTGCTATCAAAGGAGTCTAGCTCGTCCCGTCATCTACGTCTGGGCCTACCATGACATAGTTAAAAATAAATTAAATTGTATTTCATTACTCTAAAAGTGTTACAAAATTAATATTGTGTTCTAAAACAATATGACACATAAAACTCGTAATGCTTACTCACTACTGCATTTGTGCGCAAGTTTACGGTTTACGTTTGACGGCCGTACAAATCCGCTTACATTTCACGTGTTTACGTTACCGGTTACGAGCCGTTTGTTCTGGCTGTTCGCGATTATTTATTGCGAATTCAAATGAGTGTTCTCTTAAATTTAGATGTTTGTATACGTGTCTGTCTAATAGAAATACATTAACTAACGTGTATTATGTTCTATGTGAATGATATAGATAAGGGCCACTTGTTTTACATGCGTTACTTCAAGCGATTAGGTACTTGTAAACAAGTGCAGTGTGAACTTAGTTTAAGCTTATGTTTACTAACTAAACGTTTGTGTCAGTACTTGCTTAACTAAATGTGTTGCTGTTTAAACAATATCTAAGGTCATTTATACCTTAACTATGTTGAGTTGAGAGTAGTTAAAGATAGTCAATGATGTTAGATATAAAATGTAACTTTTTCTATTTCAAATCACTTAAAATTGTATATCATCATTTACAGGTCTTATCATCCCAAGTTAGGGCATTAATAAGTCACTCTGATTTTAGTATTTAAATATTTGTGTTAAACTGCTTCTCTTGCACCAAAATACGGCGTACATAAATACACTTAATTGCATAAATACGAAACAATACCATCACTTATTTGGCCAATAAAAAAACTGTGTAAATGCCACGTGCACCGCGGCTCGTAAATTTCGTGCGTCCGTGTATTTGCGTCGATCTCGGCAGCGTAGCATCTGCGATTGTTCAGCGTTTTTTGTTTCTGTTGTCCACGTATGAAAGCTATGCGCTGAAATGTTTGCTAGTAAGATTTACAAGTATAATTCGCTAGTGCTTGTTTTATAGTATTTTTGAGAGAGCGTGCTAAAAGAATACTGTCATTATTAGGATTATAACATTTTAAATAAAAAATATATTTTTTATGACTTTTACAAAAGTCACCAATAAAAGAATTCAAAATAACATTCCTCCAGAAATATAGTATTTATTAATAAACTTGACAGTCGGATGAACAATCAGCTCTTACGTTTACTGTCTGTCACTCATCAAACGGTTTCTGAGAAAAGTAACGCGACAAAGGGATTGTCACTTTGTGCCGAATTCAGTTTTATGGACGATAAATTACATGCGAGCACAAATTGCAAAGACTCGAAAGAATTAAAAATAATTGCGTTGGTTTACTTATTATGAACGAGACTGATTGTGCTAACTGTAGTTTTACGTCACTTAAATGACGTTGTAAACTGGAGATTATTTGGTTTTGTGTGTTTTACTTCCGAAGCGTAAGTGTGGTCGTAAATATGTAATTACTAGTTTTTGACCGCGCCTCTGTCTGAGAACTTACGGGAATGTTTACTGTGATACGAACGGTATTTTTATGTACTCCACAATGCGTTCTATAAATCCGTGAAGTCATTTAATCGTTAAAACATCCAGAATAATCACTCTAAAAATGCAGTTTCTACGAATAACATAAAGGAAATTGCTGAGATAAACATGAAATTCCAATAATGTAACTTACATGTAAGATAATTTTGTGCTTTTTTTTTTAAAAAACCTTCCACTCTTGGATTTAATATCTGTATCGCGGGGGGTTTCACAGACATTCATTTCACACAACACATGCATAGAGCACCCTGACCTTGGAACAAGTATGTGTTGATCATCCAATGGGGATAGACCCCGCGGCACGTCTTTATACCTTATTTAATTATGATTAATGATTGGCACTACATAGATACTATAAAAATAAAAACTTATGCCTAACATACTTCAAACAAAAATGAAATGTTTTTGTCTGAACTGTCTGTCAACCGATATCATAAAAATTAGTTTTATTAAATGACACATGACGTGTGGAATTGATAACCTTTGTTTTGAATCGGTTAAACAGCACAAGGACAAGGAGAAGAAGAAGAACCCGCATATTTCTGAGATGTATATATTTTGGTCCCATTTATGCTTAAAATTATGGGGAAAAAAGTTGATATTGTAAGTCGACACAATGCAGAAGTAACCGTCATGCTATGAAAATTTGAGGCATTTGCGCGGTAGGAAGCAGAATATATTATAACAAAGCAATTTTTTTGTGCTTTTATAGTGTTGTTTGTTTTAAATATTGCTTTCAATTAGAAACGTTCCGTACAAATATTTAAAAAAAATATAACGTTTTTTTATAAACAATGCATATTGTTAAGTATGATATAATCTGTTTTCATTTTATTTCCAATAGCCGAGTTCTATAACATACAAAATTTTAAATAACCAATAATGTGCCCCAACCTGTCCCTTTCGGGTACAACACAAACAGACATAAACAATACATGAAAATTAATGTAACCATATTATTTAAAATTTTCGAGGTAACCAAGTGCCGTTAGCCATTTTGTATGTCTCCGGCCCTAAGAAAACGGCTTTCCATACAAATTTCACACTTAACAAATGCAAATCATGACGAAACATAAATGTTGTATTACAAACTACCTCAAAGCTGTTTGCCATTCTTTATGTCCAACTTATACAAAATTTATTTAGGTATAGGTGCTTAAAGTACCGTTTTACTTACGAGCGTGAGGAACCCTAACTTAACCGATGCAACGTAAAATCTACATCGTGACGAATCGCAAAAGGCTCGAAAATTTAACTAAACGCGGCACCTTTGATGTTTAAAAATTATATTTTTGAGTTTATTGCGCGTAAACGGTTGTTGGTTATCGCAACCTTCCTGGCTTTATTAGTTAGTGTCGGTAAATTGAGTAACTGTTTTACAAAAGTCGGTAAAAAGGCGTTTTGAGGTTAGGTCTGTAAGGACTAAATTACTCGTTTTTGCGCGTACAATTATGATACCTATATTTGTTTACCTTTAAGTACATAATAAAAAAATATTTCCAAGGATCAATCCCTATCTCAGATCAGTTAGACAATCATGAGTTTAATTTTTCTTTTGTGGCAAGAGCTTTTAAGTATTTTTCAGAATCAAACATTTATTTTCACTCCCAAAACCAAGAATTTAATAATAAATATTAATGTAAATTGATATGATTGAGTAAAACGAAGAAGGCTTACTAATTACTATTATACGTTGAATTCTGTAAAGGATAATTATAAAGTTTCTGTCCCTATTGTTCAGGAAATGTCATGCGATTTAGCAGTCCAATAAACCACGTCCTAATATGTTTTTGTCAAATTCATTCATCGAATTTCCATATAAAGTAGTCAATATGTCATCATCATTCTTGCGGGTTTCTGGAGTCATACTTATGTTTGTAAATGCTTTAATATATGTTGGGTTCTTTTACCTGCAAATACTTGCTTACTCCTTAATTGGAAAGCTGAAAAGGTTCTGCTATGTATACCTAACGGTAAAAAGTCTCGAACGCTCCGTTGTCTGCATTTTTCTAAGTCATTCGTTATTAGTAGTCATTCTACTACTGCTAATATTCATATTGGAGTGTTTGGGGGGTTTCTGATGTCATGTGTTTGTAAAATGCCTCTATATTTACATTTTTGTCCCCAAAAACTTAAATCTACTTTTAGTGGTTTTTTTTTCCTGTCAACTTTCTTGTATTTGGGACTTAAACATCTCCATAAAGAGTATTAAAGGGCGTAAAATGTTTTATTTTCATATTTATCCTAATACCTGCCTGTGGCAGCCATCGAATGTCACTTCTTTAAAAGTCGTGTTTTTAGGTTTTATGTTCATTCCTCAAGATGAAAATTAAGTTATGCAGTATCTTTTCATACTACAGTGGTTTTGGAGGTTTCTGAAGTGATGTGCTTGTAGAATGCATTTATGTTATTTTCCTTTTCGGGTAAAAACTTGTTTGCATCTTATTTGGGATGTGGAGCTATTTCGTCAGGCATTCCTTTGCCTCCTGCTAGAGTGGCCTAACGATATTAAGCCTTGATTTCCTAAAAACCAAAATATCACTCCATTAAATAATACATTGAATGTCATATTACTATATATTTCTTGGTTTTAGTTAGTTACACTAGAAAAAGTAACAGTTATGTAGTGTTATTCTACACTGATGTACTTGGGGTTTAGTGTACATGTAGTTTACAGCAAATTTTCTTGCAAAACGTAGCTTAACTTACACATTTAAAATTTGTCACCATTAGCTTATAATTTCTGGGATGACAGGCGAAACGATACTCGTATTTTATAATAGACAGGAACGCTCATCCCACTCACAATAATTCATCTCCAATTGACACTTACACAACTCACATGCGACGCACTCAATTTTACGTTTATCTGGCCCAGATCACTGAGGAAATTTCCTTCTTACTCAAGTATTTGAATCATGTACCACTTGTCGATTTATTAGGCAACATCAACTTGCAAAAAGTGGTTTATCGTTGTTTAGTTTTTTTTTGTTACCGTATTAAATGTTGAAAAGAAAAAAGCAGTGTTTTTTTTGTATAAAAGAGGTACCTGTATTTTGTGTTTTATTTCATTTTACTTGACAAATAAGTTTTTAATTTTTGAGCACTTCTTGTAATCAATACACATAAAATGATGATCAGACATACAGTTGGGACCCAAGAATTGAAAAACTATGAGTATATCAAAATTGAAAATCAATGTATGTTCATGTGTTATTTTTAACTATAAAAAACTACATATACATACATTGATTTTCAATTTGAGCTAGAGAAACAAATATAAAAATACCTTCCTTTCTTACTATCCTTCCTATCTTACTATGCTTCCTATTCTGTCTTCCAATCCAGGTTTGCAAAGTAAGCTAAATGCTTCTGTATAACATCACTCATTAACTTCAGAAACTGCGGTAGGCCGTTGTCCGAGATGTGTCATTCAATAAAAAATAAAAACTAAATAAACTCGCTATATCACGAACAATTACACGTAGCGTTACACCGATCATTAATATCACATGTGATTAGTTCCATCATCGGAATCCCCCACATATTTCAGAACAAGGAAAATGAGACTTTAATTTCTGAGAAAAAAATCGCATGTTATCTTACACCGTCAAACGGGTCACACTCTATTCACTAGATAATGACATATTCAGTTATTTCCAGGAATTCAAATGAAAGTAAAATGAAACAGGAAAACTGTTTCAGGTGGGAAAATAATAGGTCACCTTTATCATGAATAATGTCAGGCCATAACTCTAGTTTGTTGAAAAGGTGTTTTCTATTACAGTATGAAAATTAATTGATCAATCTAGGTACCGTCAATGTTTTCATGACATATTTTCGTATTGTATTGTTGAAAATTTGTAGGCTCAAACGCGCATACTATAGATACCTAAATACACTACCTAGTTGAAAATAGTAATTATGAAATTAATAACACTGGGATTGATGTGTTTTATCTTTTAACCTTTGGTATTGAGACATCGCACTATCGTAAAAACTATCAGGAATACACACCGGCTAAACACGTAACCATTACGTTTTTATTTCATTACTTAACTCTGTAATTAGTGATATTGTTTACAAGCCAGTTATTAATTCTGCTGTTTAATTATCGCCAATTACTCTTAGGTAGATTACATCAATTGTTTTGCATAAATAAACAATATTGGCGTTTTTATTAAAATTAAAAGTCGATATAATTTAACCGCATCACAAAGCAGTTTGTTATTCATCCAGTCTAGTACCGTGCCATGTTTTGTTTGTGGATTGTTAGAGAATAAATTTAATTCACCTAATCATATTAATAACTTTATCAGTTTGCTGTAGATGTGTTCTCCGGTAATTGAAGTTTTTGCTAACCCCGGGGTCTTTGAAATAATTTTTACCTTTAACTTTTGCATACAATTATTTAAGTTAAAATAAAGGACAAGTTATTGCAGCTACCGCCATCTATCGGCCGTCTCTATGCACCAACTCTGTAACGAGTGCGGAAAGTAAACACTGGTGTTTGACCTCGGGTTATCGAACTCGTAGTACTACAGATACCTACCAAACATACCTACATACAATTACAAACATCTGTCATACACAATATAATATTTTTCGCTTACTGACAATGTAAACACATGTAATCATTGCTGCATGCTTGATTACCGACTTACTGGTGGCTGGGATATGGTGGGCCATTTGGACTGACGTATAAGTAGCGAATATCTTAAATTACATATTGTAATGGTCAGCGGTTTTGTCAAGTCACTCTTAAAATGACTACTTAAGGATAACAAGCAATAAATTAATTGTACTGAACTAGTCACTTTAGCGGTATTAGTACCTTCCTGTATTCTATCATCGCATGATTTGACGATTTTAGTCTAATAGTTGTAATACCTAAATAACCCAGTGCTGCGGTTTTTGTAAGGAGAATAACAAAAAGTTTATCTACAATACCTACTCTCGGTAATGCAACTATGCGTCATCCTGATCGTGAGCAGCGAAAATGGAGATTTGCACGCAGTTTGTATGTTGTTAAGTTGTTTGATTAGGTTCAAGGATTTCTGTAAGGTGATTACTGATTACGGTTCCAAGAGCGTTCATAATTACATCGGAACCACTCGAATGAATTTACCGTATTTTTTTATGAATCATGATCTTCCTACTTTTTGTCTTTTTAAAATGCTTTATCATTTTACAAAATTTAACCTAATTGTAACTTGGGTTATATACTTGTATCTTTATTTTGTACACAATCTTTAAAATGACAGATGATCAGATTGAATATAATAAATATTGTAAATTAGTATTGTCCTAGATTTATCATGTCCTTGTTTTGAAGACATTTCCTAATAGTAAAAGATTTTAACTATAGTTTTATTAATTATTTTATCGTCAATTTTAATTCGTAACATACACTAGTAGTATAATACCGCTCATAGAGTGAAATTAATGAATAACAACCTTATTTTAAATGTCATAAAAATGCCTGACCTCCTGTTTTATCTTAGCCAAAACTTGTTCATTCCCTATTTCTATTAAAGTTTCTTGATTATTATAAATTTCAAATATTATTCGCATATCTCTAAAATCTGATTGGACATCTCATACGTCATGACAAATACATAAAGAACATAATAGAATGAAATATCGAAGGAAAGACGGGAAGGGGAGACCGAGATATAGTTATATTAAACAAATAAAAGAGAAGGTTAAAGTCTTGACGTATGAAGAGGTCCAAGAGCTGGCACATAACAGAAGAAAATGAAAGGAGCTGCTCCAACAATTATATAATATATAATAATAATATAATGCGTAAAGTAATACCTATATGCGTGTCTTAGCCCATACACATTACATTTCCAACAAAACTTTTAACTTTCACAAATAAATAAGTATATTTTCCTGCATACATTTACACCGCGTCTTAATCACCTGACTATAATACCTAGGTACCTAATATAATAATAACTTATGCGCTAGCGCATTCTGCGTCCTTTTGCGGCTCGCACATTGATCGCAGTGCTGCATCGTGCATACAGATTGTGCACATATAGTATTAAACAAGAATTTACATTTAGATGCTATGATTTTTAATCCCTTAGAAAAAAGGACCTTTGTACGATTTCTCGAGATTCATAAATACTTGCATGCATTGTACAGAATTGTACTGCATCTAATCAGGTGGTGGCATCCTAAAGACTTACTCCTGATTTTTGAATGGCTAATCAATTTAATATGTTCTTAAATCACTGCTGTGATTGGTTGACCAAAAGGCTAGGAACCAATCACAGCGCTTGACATGAGACTTGACAGGTGATTAACATTTTCTTGTGTTGATCAGTCTTTCAGAAAGCGGGAGTTACTTAGCTTAAATGACCGGCAAGATTCTCTGATAAATCTAATTCGACTTAAAATTTACGGATTCAATCATGGTACCTACCTATCCATAAAATATGTGCGTAAAACACGACTAGATCACAAGTACTCCTCCTCCTACGCAGATTACGAACCACATGGTGTACATCGGGAATGTTCGGCTTTACTCGTGCAATTTCGTGCGCCTCCGGCCTATTTCGTACCTAAACGTGTTAAGAGTGCACTCAGCCGTACTCCACGTGTACGTACTTATTGAAAACAACATTATTTCAATGCAAAAAAGTTACTATCTAAACTTAGTACGTTTAACTGCGGTTTTACACCATGAATAATGATTTTAGATAGACACTTGTTGGTGTAAACATTGTAAATTTGAATTATTGATGTATTGTTTCTGAAAAGTTTGTGCATTAGTAATGTTTTGCTTTTGTCGATCGAACGAATATTTTGCAGGTTACAGGACTTGGACACGTTTTGTTTATTTTTGTTATCTTGCTCATCTTTACCTACGTAGGAGAAAATTTCACAGTTAGATCGCGAATAATTTTAGATTTAAAGTTATTGTATTAGAGCAGCATGTGGTCCTTTGAGTCACGGCCATACAATTATGTCTACACACGTAAGACAAGGCCGACTATTCCTAATATACCGCACGAACAATATTCATCTCTTCGGACACTAATGTCAAACTTTTAAAAGTGTACGAGCTCTCGTAGACCCGACACGACATCGTAGTGTACCGTGTAATAATACTTGCAATTAAAGCAAATAGCAGTTGCAAGTATCATCGCGACTGCAGACGCTCTACACGCGTAACGTGACACTTGGAGTGTCGGGCACAGTGCACTGTGCCTTGCACGCGAAACTCTCTGGAAAAAAAAATATAATTTAAGTTTTGGTAAACTGGTATTTCGATGAAATCTTGGATAGAATTGGATAAATATTGTCTGCGTGATGACATTGTAGGATTTAAAATAACTTTAAATAACGATAATAATAACTCTTGTACACCATGAAATGACCTATACAGTGATTGAGATCTAGCGGTCAATGATTCCAGAGCCCAATTTGTTAATCACTATACTTCCTGTTATAATTGTCGATATAAATAACCACTAAACTGACAGGAAGTGTTACTTTGTAAATGGAAAGGATTTGTTCACTTCAAAACTGCGTGATAGCTAAAAAAAATTATACTAATTAGCAAAAAACAAACAATAATGTATTTACTTTTATTAAGATATAGTTATGGGGAGATGAACCACCTACTTGCATTTTGAATAAAAAGTTTTAGTGAACGGTTATTTTTTATAATTGTAGTACCATAAAAGGAATGGGTTTATATTACTGTTTCAAGTTTTAAACAGAAATAAGATGTAATTATACTGATTCCCACTCCTAGTACTTAATATTTTACATACTAAAATTTATATTTTGCCCAACCTTGTCGTAGAGGCACACTGTGCTCTCGGTCTCCAGCGACGACTTACGCCATAATCTGTCTTGCCATTCAGCTCAAAGCTGGCGTGTTCAGGTACATTCTTGAAATTCAGTCGCTGAAAGTAGGATTTCAGAGGACATTTCTAGTACTACATAGGTTTTGTGCAATGATTTTTGAATTGTTTTCTTGTTTCGTCTGATCCTTGACTTTTTATGACGGAGTCGACTTACAAAGAAGTTCTTTGATAAATGGGTAAGAAATGAGATCTAAAACAGTCATTGTGTGGAGCTTAAATTGAAACTTCATGGTACATACATCAATATAAATCATATCTTCTTTACAATCTCTTCTGCTCATGTATGTCTTAGATCGCTACAAAAATAGCCAAGTTTTATTATGAGTCAACAGTACTATATATATACGTTACTGAGTTCTTCAGAACAAACCGTCTTGTAGTTCCTCTGATTAGTAGCTTTATTAAAATCACCAGGACGCCACACTGAGTAAATTACTTTATTGAAATCATTCAAGTTATTTCTTATATTTATTTTGTTCCCCTCACACACAACAACCATTAGCATGTTTTTAATTAATTATTGGAACTTATTTTGTTTTTACAGTTATCAATAATTGCGGTTAGCAGCATTCTTACTGGATAGGTATTATATGGGGCAACCGGCACGATCAAAAAGACATACTGACAAAGAATAAACAGCAGCTATTAATTGATATTTTTGGAATGTTTAACATTTACATTTAAATAAATATTCAAATTATTTTAATAGAAATTCTATCTGTAAAGAATACTTCATTCTGGTTTATTTGTTAAATATTAAGTACCTAAGTACCCGCTTATTTTTTTTTAGTTTATGTTAAGATTTTCGTATTATATAATTTAATTGGTATTCAACAATTTAAATTATAATACACCTGTTTTTATGAAATTAATTTATATAACAAAACCTTTCTAATCGGACGGCATATTATAAAATCATAATGACATAATATATCAATTTATATCAATTTTTTATGTGGCTTCGGCTATGTCCTATATTGGAGTTCAAGCTAACTCGTAACAAATATCATCACATTCGGTTCTGTGGTTTAGCCGTAAAAGTGTAACATACAGACAGACACAGGTATTTTCGCATTCATAATATTAGTATTGATTTACCCATAGTTGCTAATTATATTATTCTTAAGCTTAACAATAAAATTAAATTGTCCTTCCTATAATGAAACTAGTTCGTTGAGTGATATAGGCACAATGTGTAACAATAACAGACAGTCTGGTCTACGCAGTCCCGACTGCTCTACATCTGAGTCATGCCGCACAGCTGCGGTCGAACCACATTAACAGATAAGTAATTTTAATTTAAATCTCTACACGCAATTACTGGAAAACTGTGTAATTGTTTACATTACATCGTTATTTACTTATCATGTGACCTTATTGTCCCCTAGAACTATTTACTACAAATAGACAAGCCCTCCGCAATATTTATGTTTAGTATTTGACTAAAATAAATACTTATTTGATTGTTAACCTAGTTTTATTATTTATTGGTACCCAAAAAAAATAAGCATTTAAACATTAGGTAGTCAATTCTGAATTAAGACCATAGACTTCATTTGATAGAACTCATTCGTAGAATTTTAATGCTACCTTATTTCACTAAAAATATGTTGAAATCCTTGCAATTCTAGAAGGGATAAGACGTCGTACTTGGTTTGCTGCTTACCTGAAATTGTAAAACCGCGGACCGAAGCCGCAGTGCTAATTTAGCAAATGAAATCTAAACTCGGTCAGTTCGTTCCAGTGCGGCTTACTCATGAACATTACGTTCTTGTTTTAGCAAAAGAACCAGCGGGGAACTTAGGACCAAAATGAACTGTTTCGGTATTAATGGTGCAAGGATGTGTGTGAAATTTGAGGAATACTTACTTATGTGTAGGTTTTTCGTTAAACTTTGCACTCAGTGAAATCTCTGGATTGCAATTTGGTTTGATAATTATTTTCAAGAAACTTTAGACATTTTATTTGTGATGATTTATGATATTTGACAAAGAGCTTTCATCTGTCATCGTTTCATTCATAGTCTAAGACAAGACGGCGACTTAGATGTGTGGACGTGAAATTCCTGGATTTACTGTTTGTGTGTCAGGAAGATGTTGAGTAAAATAATTAGTGCCAGGTGTTAGATTTTCTAAGAACAGGAGAGACTAACAGTCGAAGTTATTTTCCACGCTGAGAACGGGAGAAATAATATAAATTAATTATGCTATATATATATTTTTTTATAGTATAAGTGATCCTTTTCTGGAAGGATGTTTGTTTTATGTAAGAGTGGGTTTTGGAGTTGTTATTGTTGAAGAATCCATTGCCCCTCTTGCCCTGGAACTGATTCCATTAAGGAATCCAGATGTTTTTTCTTTTCAATCTTATCTGTTGGTAGAATTTTATTGTAAATTTCTGAGTAACATCTGTTTTTGGGGAGGAATTCTACTAATTTCGGAATGTTACGATTGAATTTTACTTTGATGGATATGGGAACATTGAGACTCATTATAGCGGTTCCATCTTTAGATGTCACGGTCATTGTCATATTTCCATTTTCGTCGAAGCTTACATTTGCCCACCTACAGATGTATCGAGAGGATGGGGTTGCTACTAACTGTTGGGCTATATTTTGCTGTTGGGGTCCGGATGATGAAGTTGTGGGAGAGGCGTGCCTGAAGTCGACCCTTTCCCCCTTCGGTTTACTCATTTCTATGGCTTCGGTCACCTTGCTCATATTTGTTGCTAGGTCATTGCATCTCTTGCCAAGGTCTTCTTGGAATGTATTCACCATCTTGGCCTGTTTATCTTGCTGCTTAATTCTAACGGTGATGTTATCTATAAGATGATTCATTTCCTCCGATGTTCTTAGAGAGTGTTTTGTGTGGAGATGTCTGATGTCTGTTTAGAGCGTTTAGTCCTTCGATCGTGGCTAAGAAGGAGGTATAACCTTCTCCAGCGGAGGCAACTAATGCAGGTTTCACCTCATTCCAAGCATCTCCAATAAAGCGAGTTGGAGTGAAGTAGGCATTGACAAGTTTTTTGGGATCTGTGGAGTATAGGTTGGATACATTCATTACCTTGTCAAGATGTCTTCCCCTTGAGGATCTGATGTCTGATCTAAAGACTCCGATAGTTCATAGGTAAATGGGGTTGAGCAGCAACCAAGTGTGGTACAGTTTTTTGTGGGTTGTTTAGGGGTGAACCGATAGATAATAATAAAAATGAGGATAATAACATTCAGAAAAGTGATGTTAATGATGGTTCTAGTGTATAATGACATATATTTCTGAAGTTTTTTCTTAGGATTGTTAGTGGAATTGGGTAAAGGCTGATAATTAGAATGGAAAGTGGGATAATGAGTGGTCAAGAAATTGGACTATCCTCGAAGAACAAGAGAAATTTAGTTAAACTGATATTATAGTGTTATTATGCTATATGAGTATTTAAAATCTTTTGATCATTGCCGTTGTAATCCACTATGTTTTCATTTATTGCCTTTGACAAAGAAGTAGCATATTGTAAAATATTGACACTCCTGCAGCTACTTTGTCAACACTTGCAGTAGTGGCTTGCATACCATATAGGCAATTAGGCAATGCCTACCTCCTAAGATCCAACTAACTATCCTTAATTATTACGATATAAATATAATAAATCAGTCAACACCAATACTTTTTAATTATGTTACTAATAATAAAATTTATAACAAAACATATAATTACCAAACAAATAAATAATGACGACACATTTAATACAAAACTACAAAACTTCATAATAAGTCGTGAAGTAGGCACTCGCGCGACTGCTTATTTTACACTCACTCACTACATAGGGATTTTGGCGTATTCTCATTTACACGTACACTTCATAATAAGCTACTTTTTTTTCTAATTATAATACGGTGAAAGCAAAAAAATCTGTTTGACACGCAGAGCGCCCTGACATTTGACCTTCGCAATTTCCCAGACCAATGTAGCCTACTCGGAAAGCAAAGGTATTGACCATACTGTTCAACAAATAAAAAATACAATTATAGATATTACTGTATGTTTAATATACCTAACTACAATTATAAAATACTAATAACTTGCAAATTAAATATAGAATTCTTTAAAGTTCACTAAATAAATAATAATGTAAACTTGTATTAGTTGCAATAAATGTTTGTTGTTTTCTTTTATCTATTGCAACTTGCTTGTCTTTGCGATATATTTAAAATCTGTTGTAGTTTTTGTCGAATAGCGCGGGCGTTGTTTGCATTATTTTCGTAATTATTCGTTTTGTGAGTTACTGTGGTTTTGTGAAGTTACTGTAGTGTTATAAACAGAAATTATTGTGTCTCTATAAACATGGAAAAGTTACAGTGCGTAGTTTGTAGCGAAACTACAATCTGCATAGATAAATTACGTACGAATCCCTTCAAGAAGTTTAATAAGTTTTCATTTGTTGACAAAACAAATTAATAAAGTAGTAGTTTTGTAGACTAACACCCGAACCACAGAAAAAGATATAAGAAACTTCAAGTAAGTAGAAAATAGTTCTTTACATTTGTTTCTTTATTTTTTGTAGTAATTTGCCTAATGTCTGCCTACCTGGTCGGAAAACTAATTCACGCCACTAAATTTGCAGTTCTTTTTTTGAACTGACTTATAACTTATAGTACACCTTTGAATAATTCTTAAGGACTATTATCTTTTTTTTATTTGTATTGCCTAATAAGCTACAGTTATTAAGAAGCAAGCAGTCATTGCCAAATGCTAGTCAAATAAGACATCATTTTCCTATAAGGAAAAGTTGGCAAACTCCATCTAAATATCGATTTTGGTATTAAAATGAAAACAAAATTGTAATTGGGGTATATTCATTCTGACATGTAATTTTTAATTTATTATTATAATAAAAATTATTTCAAACAAAGTTAAGTTAAGCTCCGTTTATAATTTGTAAAGTCGCCAACACTTTGTCAGTATTTTCAAGGATTGGTCATAAATTAATCACATTTCAACATCAATTGATGGTTTAAAACTACACGTAAATTTTCTTTGTATACAAATGCAGCGATGTTTGTTTAAGTATGGCCAATGCTAATTGCGCAGTATGATAAGAAGCTGACACGGTCTGCTTTTCGTCACCAGAATTAACATCAAAACAATTAGGAATTAAAATGGAATGGTAATGTCATAAAGAAGGATTAAACTTAATATAAATAAGAGTACAACATTTTAATGGATTAGTCACACTTTCGGGATCGTAAGCAAACTTTGGTTTGCATACGGTTTGAATAATGTAAATTGTAATTCTATGGTTTCACTTTAGATAGCAATCGTCTATAAACTTGTATGCTCTGTACATATGCAGCAATAGTTGTAGTATTCCTAAATAACTGCAGGGATAACTCAGACGTATATTTTTTTATACTTTTAAATCTGGTCCTCTAGTACGAATCTGTTTCAAATTGACATTAGTCAATTTGAAAGTTATTAACATACTAAGGCAGTTTACGTAAACGTCAAAATACATTAATATGAGTTAGGTCTTCAATCCAAGGAGGTATAACGATTTTAAAGAAACAATGTTAAAAGTAATTTGTTAACCAGTACAGAATTAACCTAGATGTGTGTTCGCCACTTATGAATATTATTAACACTTAAAACGGGAGCAAAACATTCATCATTTAATACATTGTTATTTTTGTAAAATATTTTGTTTTTCTTGGCCGATGTCTTTCATATGTAAATATTATTTTATTTTCGAGGCCGTTTCTCTTATTGGGAAATATTTCACTCGCTTTTTGCAACTGTAAATAAGTTTTCATTTGTTTTTTTTAAGGAGTTATGAAATTTTACACAAAAAATATTTACGTTTATGGTTTTTGAATTGATGGAATGAATATCGAAATTTATAGACGACTAGGTAATATATGTATGTTAATTTTCAATAAACTGTACACGAAAAGCCTGTTTTATTTCCATCTCAAATAAAATGACTTTGTATAATGTAGCGCGATCACTCACGTCCTTACAGGTTTAATTAAGGGAAAGTTCTATATTTCAATTTCTGATAAATAGTGTGCACTTAACATATAATATTGTACTACATAATACTATATCACGTGTGCTATACCTATCCTCTTAAGCAATCCTGTTCTCTTAGAGAAGCTTCGAGAAGAATGAATACATTAAAACTGTATGTCAAATACTTATCTTTAGCCAGCATTCAATAAGGTGATTACTTAGCAAGCTCTATCCATCAATATAAAAACTAGATGCATTGTGTATTAAAACAAGATTACTGGAAACTCAGTTTATAGTTAAAGATCAATAAAATAAATATACTTTCTAATTACTTCGACGAAAAAAACAGTCCTACTATGGCATCCTGTACTATCCAGCAAAATGGGTTGTGGAGGCCAGATAGGCAGTCCCTCCATGTCAAATACGGTATTCAGCTAAAGTCGTTAGGACTGGAAGCCGTCTCTAACATAGCTTTGAAAAAGCTAGGCAAAAAAAGCATTTACTTAAACGATTTAAGTATATTAGTCCAGTCATTTAAGCTTAAATTAGGTAAGAATCTCGGAATTCGAGATACCCAGCTGTAAGTTTGTAAATACTTGTATATTGACACCCTAAAAGTTGTCTCAAAACCTACATATGGTAGGGTGTGCGCAACTATTAAATTTCAAGGTCAAAGGTCACAAAAAAACGGTTTTTTGTAAATATCTCATTTCTTATGGGTTTTTTGCTATTTGTATTTATTATCAATATTGTAGAATACAAAATTCTCTACAAATTTTGTTTAATTTTTTTTTTATACGGTGTACCGTTTTCGAGATAAAGGGCGGAGAGCAATCAACATTTCAAACGTGTATATTATCAAATTCAAACTTGGTTAGGGCATGATTTGAAACCCCAAGTATGGGGTTGGGCAATGCGAAACGATTTTCTGGAGCCTATCATGACAATTTTACCACCTGCTCCAGAAGATTTGCTAAATACAATTTTCTGCAACTGCAAGAGTGGATGTGGTTCGCGATGCGGATGCAGGAAAGCGGGCTTGCAATGCTCTTTAGCTTGTCGACAATCGGCAAGCTTGTCTCAATGCTCTACCATATCAGAGCGACATTAACGAAGATGGAACCTTTGACCCCGAAATCATGGAAGAACTTGGGACAAATGTGGTTGAAGACGACAATGAAGACCAGTTTGAAATTTACCAGCAGGCGGAAGACGACGATGGAGAGGAAGAAGATGATTAAAATTATTAATTGTAGTTTTTGTACACTTTATTCCATTTTTTTACTTTTAATAAAAATAAATGTATTGATTGATATTTTTTAATAAAAAGATTAATTCATAATTTATTTGATTTTTTTCATCATGTAAGAAGTTATTAATATTAATTAGGTTAAAATTCAAATATAATTCCTATATTTTCATTAACAATTCTGCAATTACATGGGCAGGTAAGTGTAGTTAAATAAATTAATACTGAATAAAAAGTGGATAGGCTAGGAAAAAAATGATAAATATAATATAATAGTAAATAAAAATTGACAAATATTTATAACCATTGATTTATCGATAGTCCATCAACTATATATGGCGCGTTTTCGACCGGAGGCACCGGTTGACCTGAAGTGATGCTGTGACCGCGCGCTCTCCGCCCTCTATCTCGAAAACGGTTCACCGTATAAAAAAAACTTTTTGAACAAAATATGTAGAGAATTTTTAATTCTACAATATTGATAATAAATACAAATAGCAAAAAACCCATAAGAAATGAGATATTTACAAAAAACCGTTTTTTTGTGACCTTTGACCTTGAAATTTAATAGTTGCGCACACCCTACCATATGTAGGTTTTGAGACAACTTTTAGGGTGTCAATATACAAGTATTTACAAACTTACAGCTGGGTATCTCGAATTCCGAGGTGAACTTACTATAATGACTGGACTATATGTAAACTTTATACATATATCAAAACATCATGTGAACATATTTCAGGACTTGCTCAACATGTGAAAATGTACTGTGTACTATAAAAAGGCGCGTGATTTTTTCTTGAAGATATTTCGCTTGTTCAAGCTAATAGAATAAAGTAAGGTTGAGTAACAGCGGGTGGATCCATGTTACGATAATTAAATCGGAGTGCAATCCTAAGCGGTCCTAAATGCAAAGGAACAGGGCAAAGACTCTACCAAACAAATATAGTGCGCAAGAGTTGAATACTCGAGAATATTTTATTATCTGTAAACATTCACACACGCGCGCGTATGTATCGACTGAGTCATCTTGATCTGTTGTATATAAAATTAATTATTAAAATGTGACAAACATTAAAAATACTTGAATCCACATCTAAATTATGTAGTTGCAGTAAAATGGAATTAAAACTTTTTGCTACCAACGAAATTAGTGCAATAATAAAAAGTAAGTAGTAATAAATTCTCAATTTATAACAAAAAATAAACTATGTTTTCGCGTAGTTCATTTTGTGGTCTCTTTTTACTATTTTTTATTATTTTTTATTTAATACTAAATCAATCCCATCCCATCTTATAACTGCGAAATGTACGTTGCGAATTGTTAAGTTACATACGTGTGCTATAAATGCATCTGGAAAAATAGTTCGGAGAAGATTGACATATTTTTGTTTTAATTTGTTTTGATAACAAGTTTCTTCATAAATTTCAATGTTATAATCGTAAGATGAGAAAAGTTTTGTAATCAAAATAGTTATTTCAATTCGTAAATTAGAAGTTGTTTTCAATTTAAAACATATTTATTCAAGAAGTTAAATTGGTTTTGTTTTACAATAATAAATACAGAATATCATTTTCATTTCAAGAACTGTCCCACTGCAGAGCATACGCCTCCCTTTTCTCTTTCCACACCTTTTGGTTGACTGCTATTTGTTGCCACTCCTTCTTGTACGTCCAGTTCGTCCTTCCATCCCCACCTTGGTCTTCTATGAGGCTTCACATATTGGGAACCTCAGTCGGTTCATCTGAAATTCGGTGCACGTGTCCGGCCCAGTCCCATTTCTATTTAGCAGCTTTTATAGCAACGTCTGCTTTTTGAGTCTTAGAGCAGTAATGAATTCTTCTCTCTATGGGGTCTAACTCTGAGGATGCTACGTTTAACGACAAACACTGAGGCGAGATTTTAAAATGTTGGTAAGTATGTAATTAAGTTTACGCACCGTCCGGTAGAATGGGGAGAATGCACATGACCATTAGTTTCCGATTTCGTGAAAGGGCTGATGTTTTTTGGCAGGAAATCTACACTAAATTCGGAATGCCTTTTATTTCAAGTAAACCTCTTCTGAAAGGCTAATATTAACTATAGTTTCGAGGTGCATCTTTTAGTGGCTTCCACTTGGTATTTACAATTATCTTCTAGAGCATTAATACGTTATGTTGCTCATCCAAAATACATTAGGGTTTATGTCTTCTAAGAGATATGGGTAAATTTTTACGATTTTATTTCTTAATGCCAATTAAATAAAACTGTCAAAATACGAATAATAAATGACATTCTCAAATTCGTAAGCAAAAAAAATGTATCGAATAAATATCAGTGCAAAATGATCAAAACTAAACAACACTCTATACGTAAGTACATTTGTGTTGATGTAAACAAGCCGTCGACACGCGCACACACACTAGCACGCATGCGTGTGTGCGCCTCACATGGACGCGTAGCATTGAGCCAGGTCGTGGCACCCGGCGCGTGCGCAGGGTTTATTTGTACGTTTATGCGCGTATCTACGTAACTAGTAGGTATATAACAACATACTGGCTCCGTGATTGAACTTATTACGGAGTAATGCAATAGTGAATTCTGAAATTGTTATTTTTGATCTAAGTTGAGTTTCATTGGAACGATTTGAACAGCTGTTTTGTAGCAGTACCTACCTACTCGTAAAATTGTGTACGAGAGTAGAGTGTAATTTTATTGTCAGTTTGTAATTAAATACAAATAATGCTCAGCGTGCGTTAATGCGTAACAAATAATTAAAATAATATTTATTGTCAATTATTTCCCTAGTCAGAAATGTTGTAAGTAATACTAGACATTATTGTTTTTTTGAAAACAGATATATTATTACAAATTAATTGTTTAAGTAATGCTATTAGATACTTTGTAACCCAGTTCAACGTGCACGATTTTTTTGCATGTTTAATTTAGTAAGTGACGATTTATCGAAATATAAATTAAAGTTTAAGATGATGAGGCTCCGAACCGCTTAGTTCACGTACTATATAAAATTGTATATGAGTCATAATAATGATATAGTGGAAATATACAATTTATGTCAGTTTTTATAGACAGCTCGGTTTTTGCTGCTGATGAAATAAATAGGTCTGACTAATAAAAATATGGTTTTCCTCAACCACTGCATTCAGAGCTGCATTAAAATTTTAATCCTGTACTAATATAAATAGACAACAGCCTATCTTTATCACATTAATGTTTTAAAACAAAATAATATGCATTAAGTATAATCTAATTTACTTTATAGATTATACAGTCAACAACATTAGATTATAATGACATTACGATACAAATGAGAATTTAAGAAAATATCTTATAAAAGTGGTCTAATATATGGCCCAGAGAGATCTTCTCATTGCTGTCAAGTTCCAAAAAGTCAAACGGCAGGGTAAAAGGCGAGCCAAGTAACATTTCTACAATTATAAAAAATGTATAACGTTATTTTCTATACGAATGTGACTTAAACTTGTCACTGGCCGTTTTCTATCATAATAAACAATTGTTGAGTTAACTGACAAGACTAAATTGGACAGACCATGTTACGAAGACTAAGGGCCTCGGTCACCAGCTTCGAGTAAAGAATTGTTTAGTTACTTTCTGATTAACTTGAATAGGCAAGTAAAAGTTATGAGTATCTTCTACCAATTTCAGAAACCTTTGAGTTACTATTAACTAGTTATGAATGACATAATCAATCAATCAATCGTACAATTTTGATAGATTTGATGAATCAAAAAATATAAAAAATCGCTCGTCAAACGTCAAAATGCTGTTGTATAACATTGTTCTCATGATCACCATAAAGAAATGTTTAATCGTCAAGTAAATATGTTACTTGACTGTCGGCATGGCAAGTAAATTTACTGGTCAGAAAATGTTGTGATTAGTGCTCTTCGAACATCGAAATCGAGCATCCACTTACGCATGGCTTTAACAGGCGATTAGCATATGTAGACATATAGATATTATTTAAAATAAATTTTCAAATGTTAAACCTAATTAGTTAACACCTTTAAACTTTTCATCTACCACCCACAATTGAATGCAATTTTTTTACTAACCACGGTCTTCCAAAAAGCTCTACTAAGACTGCATTTAATTCGTACCATGTTGTTTCAGGATTCAGTTCAATGGTTATTTTTTTTTAACATTCTGACTAAGATAGAGTGGGTTTAGATCGACTCGAGGTAAATGTTGCATGAAGAGCTCAGTATTTCCAATATTTTACTTGATACTGGGTACAAGTAGTTTCATGATGTATTTGATTGTGTACTTAAAATAAATTATAGTTATTTATTGCTTACCTTCAAAAGTAAATAACAATATCGTAATGTAATCTTATAAAGGGCGGAAATAATTTCTTTATTATCCGATGCAACATCCAATATAATAAAGTTGAGGGATTAAGTGTCTAACTCTTACAGTTCACACCCACAGGACTCTATTCAAGACCATAATATATTATATTTGAGTAGTCATAAGAGCCAGGTATCAATTTTCATTTTATAGAAAGTGCTCGTTAATATTCGCTATTAATATTTAAACATCGTTAGTAATTGTAACTCTTCTCTAACTTACACTTAAGATTTTTATCCACGCAAAGGAATTACTATTACATTTATTATTATTTTTATTACAAGTAATCTAAATATTTAAAACTATGTTCCACAAAACTGTATTAACCGTTTGTCTGTGGATGCCATTGCTCTAGCAGCGAGATAGGTACTTTCTTGCAGGAATACGTAGTTCTATCACTTGGTTGTCCCCCTGGCCCAAAAGAGAAGCAGTCGTTTTACAGATGTCACTACACTACTCTGGCCACTATTAGAGTATTTTTATGAGCATGGTATTAGTTTTGACCATGGTGGACAAGGTCCAGCCCTTTCGGCGCAACCCTTCCAGCCATGCCTCAGGAAGGTCTTTCAAATTTAGCGTTGTTTCTTTTCTTCTTTAATCAGGCAATAGACAATCCAGGCAAATAATTTGTTCTTTCCTAGCACTTAACAAGGATAAAATGGTGCGAATTAATGTTATTATAAGCTTGAAATAAAACTTTTTAATGGTAATATAATTTTGTAAAATCTGATGGTAAGCCCCAAGCTCATACTTAAATAATAGTAGGTATACCTATTATGTGTATATTTGTTCATGTGTTCTTTATCATCAAAAAAAGGTCATTTATACATTATACATTATATTATTATTTATACGTTATACTAATTCCAATGCTTATATCTTGAACAACATTCCATGCTGCGTTATGCTGCGAAATATTTTATCTGTACTTGTATTAGGAATATTTTTTTGTTACGTTTAACATAACCCCATTCAGTAGTAAACTGATAAGAAAAGTAAGTATTCTCAGCCATTAACACTTGTCTACTTTGTGACAAACAAACACACGTGGAACGTCTTGCTTACTACCAACACACGGAAGACCTCGCCAATTAAAATTCTGCACACGAGGAAACAATTGAAAAGGTCATACATACTATAGGTACTGCAATGTATGTATGGTGCGCTACATAAAAAAGTAATAGCCGTGCATATTCACGCTTTCATTTAGAAGCTTGGTGGAGTAGGAGTGTCATACTAACACCTAATTTCTTGGCTTGGAATACCACTTTTATAATTTGTAACTATAAACTGTAAAATATTGTAGTTTAATCTAAAATATTTCAAATTAGATTTTAGGCATCTAAAATGCCCGTGAAGAAAAATAGTGCAAAGCAACTATCATATAAAAAAACTTTGCTTGATTATTTATTTATTATCAGTCTCATTGGCAAACTCCTGTATTCCTTCCATTATTCTGTATTATATGCATACATAGGACAAGTCCTTTAAAATAATAATCGAGCTTGTCTCGCCACCTCCACTTGGGCCTGCCACGTGGACGTCTGTGGTTTTGTGGAATGTATTCGCATTTTACTTTAACCCGACAGTCAGCTGACATTTCGCAGATGAAAACACTAAATAAAAACGTTTGAAAATTGGTCGCATTTCATGAATTAAAGGTTCATTAAAAATAATCGCATTATTATGATACAACACGTACTTGGTTTAAATTCTTTGCATTAAATAAGTCATTTAAGATAGTGACAGTGAGGTTTTCCAGTTTATGACTTCATATTACTTTAAGGCAGCATTTAATAATCAGAGTCTATATAATTCAAAATTTATACATAGGTACATGCTACCAGAGAGATCTACAGGAATTTGCTGTTTCCTTCAGTCACCCACAACAAATTTCCGGAAGACGCCAGCCAGGAGTAGGAAATACATCAAGATTGTTAGTCTGAAAAGTGCAAATCGAGGAAACAATTGTAAAGGTCACATTACGACTGTTATATGGTGTCATGCTACTAAAATGGTATGTTTTGACATTTTGTTCCGCGTTAGGGCTAGATATAGAGCTGACGGAACAAACCAAGTAATGTTGTTTGTTTATGGTAGTCGAGGTGCTGTAATGTGGCAATATTTCAAGTTAAAGTTGCCTTGAAGAGGTTGGGAGTTCAAACACGAGGAATAAACTTCTGGTCAACTTTATCTTAGGAGTATAACTACAATGTAGTTTTTTCAATATATTTTTTTTATAATTAAGCCGTATTCCATATTAGTGATGAAAAAGAGCGCTCTTGGGTATATGGTATCACTATAATAACCATTAAACCATCTGAATAACTACTTACCCTAACGAAATAAAAGACGGACTAAATGAGGACTACCATTATTACGTTCACCAGTAGGCGCCACTAGCACATCAGCTGTCAAAACCCTCCAACAAACTATGGAATTTGACATAATATCTGGCGTCAAAATGAATAACTGTAGCCGTCATTCAGACACTTTAATAAGAGGATTTATCCTTAGAATTGACCATTGGTTTAAAAAAGTCAAGAAATGTTTTTGCGGTTACTAATCAGATGGGTGACCTAGCGAATACTTAACTTGACCTCTGCTGTACATTGAGATGCAAATTAATCCTCCTTAACAATACGATAGGCAGGCAGTTATGATAATGTAAATTCCTTTTAGATGATCTCATAATTTTATGCAAATGTTACCATAATAATCCAGGGCTGAAAAGGGGAAGAGCATCAACCGTTTAACCTTTTTATTTTAAGTAAAGCCATTTATTTAGATAATCCAAAACAGCAGGTACATAAAGAGACTGCAAAAGTCAACCAGGATTATTAATATTTCTAGTATCTGCAGTTTACTGGAAAAGGAAGAACATTTTGCATTAATGAACGAAACTGTTAATATATTGACTAAACATTATTTTTCGTATTCATACATAAGTACAATGAAAATGATCAGGTTATGTCCTGTTCAAAAAATGATAACATTTTTTATTATCTCAACATCTCGTTTAGGACAGAAATTATAAAAAAATATATATAATTTGGTATATCTGGCACTAAAAGACAGTTAAGAAGTTCTTCGATAAGAAGAGCTACATTCGTGTGAGAGAAAAGTTCCCGTATATAATAAAAGAAAATGTATATTAATGTAAGAATTTATTATAGGCTATGCATTGCAATACATAATTATTCTCGCACCTAAAATATTGTATTTTGATTGGACCACGATTATATAATTCAAATACCACTTAAGTAACAAACAAGTAAGTAGTAAGTAACAAACAAGTTTAAAACATGTTTTTTTACTTTCGACGAACATACAATTATTTTCCTCAACAATATTATTATCTACTTACATTTTTTAATTACTACTTACTTGAATTACTGAGAAGACCAGTACTAGTTTTATTTCCCATAAATTTTAATGGTAAAAGCGGAAGCGAAAATCCCCATCGATTGTATTCTATTCAAATTTTGTGACACTGAAAGTGGATAACACGAGTTGCAGTATACGAAAAGTAAGCAGATAATGAAAAAATAAATATGGTATATACTATATAACATACATTTATAGAATTATTCCGATCTGTCTCCCTAATTTGTCACCCTTGGAGCACAGATCGGAAAAAAACCTCTTATTCACTTCTTGACGAGATTTTTGTCGCCTAGAATTTAACATAATAATTCTTGAAATTACACGTTATAAGCATTACTTTCAAGAATTAAATAAAAGACTACTTACACTAAAATTTAATACTAGTTGATTTTTTTGTTGATTAATTCGAGTTAATTTTTTTTATATTATAATGATATATTTTTAGTGACAAGTCGGTGTAACTGAACGACAAATACAAAACACATAACACAACAAAAAAACGTAATTAACACTATTCAACTAGTTACAATAATAATAAATTAGCTACTAATATTTTTTGTTTCTTTACAAATGAAACCTTAAATGTACTTATAATAAAGTTATATAATTATATTAGTTGTGTAACGTTATCTCAAAACACGGTTTTTTTTATTCAAACTTTGTAAAAATAATATTTATGATGAATAATAAATTATTGTAGGTACATAGATGATTTATCGTCTAATGCAAAATAAAATATAGCTTAAAACTGGTACAAATTACAGATTATATTATTAACCCAATCAGTAAAACTAGTATTTTATTTAATTCCATAGCAGGGACACGTATGAATAAAAAGTTTGGTTTGTCCCTCTAGTGATATACTAGTGACAGACAAAACCGTTAAGAAGTGAATATAGTCAGGACGGTCCCTTGTTGCTAACAGGGGAGCAAATCAAACCTTTTTCCTATCTGTTAAAACAGGACAGATCGCAAAAATTCCAGGAATAGGTAATTTTTTTCGATTTAAAACATTGGATGAAAAACTTTCCTTATGTTACGTCATCGTTGTCTTTACACCCAAAATCAAACTGTGTTAACGGTTATGTGTTGCATTGTGTTAGTATATAAGGCTCATTATAAAATACTTAATAAAATAATAATAAGCTATTGATTAAAATAATAAATTTTGTGTTGTTTATTGGAAGACTTATCGTGGTCTTTCTGGTTTATTGTATTGTGTTATTATGCTAATTAGTTTTAAGTATTTCCGAATGTAATGAAGTTGTTTGTATCAATCACCATAAACACATTACTAACTAGAACAAACAATCAATATACTAGTGTACATAATAAAGTATTTTTAATTGCCAGTCACTATTCTATAATATGATTTACTATCCATTGTTCTTGTACAAACCTCGCGTATACTGTATATTGTTTTTTTCCATTGTTTACATTTTCATCGGAAGAGTTCATGTTTTTCCGGTCGGACAGGCTGTCGTAATCATTTTCTGTTGACGTGATCACTATTCCAGTTTATGCAGAAGGCTAGGAATGCGTTTAATTGGCACCCGAAGGCCTTTGTGAAATTCAAACACGTGTGAGCCTGAATATTTCCCGAACGGTAAAATTTTGCTCTGACACGGCTAGTGGTTTAGGCCTAAAGTAGTTTGATTTTTCTATTATATATGTATACTAAACAAAGGACTGCGTAATTGGATGCTGAGATCTAAGCTCCTCGAAATCACGTCGCAGAAAAGATTCAGCATGAAAAGTATTTTTTAATGGTTTGTAGGAAAACAAACTTTTACTTGCTTACATTATTTATAATTAAAAACATATTATTCGCTCCGCATGCGTTAATGCATAACAAATAATTGAAATAATAAGTATTGGGGTGCATCATCTCTCGGACTTCTGACTTAACACATTCTTAATCTGAGTCGGTGAGACCAAACGCAATATTGCTTCACTAGATGTCACATTCGTCGCCCTAAAGACGTAATAAGTAGAAGACAACAGAAAAATGAACAGATTATTATTAATAAAAACTTCTCGACTTAGAGAATTCCATATTTTGAGGTAGCATTCACGAAAACAGACGTCATCAAAATCAAACAGCTTACCTGAAAGAAAGTAAATTTTTCCGTTTATGAGTGTCATCCTTTAAACAACAGTATTGTCCAGGTTCAATAGCTGGCGAAGGTTATAGGGACAATCTTTTTATAGACTTACATAACATTAAATTAATATTCTCAAAAGGAGTTGATGGACCTTATGTAGAAGTGGGAAGTTGCACAGATTAACTAAATAATTGAGTGCTTTCGAGAATAAGATTTCACATTTTTACACGAATTAATTATTATTTTTACTTTTATTATAATTTTTAAAATATTTAAATTGTATTTCTATTCGCTTATTGACAAATGATTAACAGGCTGGACCAAATAGTGACGTCGATAAAGTAAATTTAGATTCTACTTACTTATACCTAGGGGTATCCAAAATTTAATCCAAGGGTAAGCCAAAACCGTGGAACATACATGGGGTATCCATTAATTTTCCGCAGTTTTTGGTAGTTTAGGAAAATTAAATAAATTTAAATTTTTTGGCGGAATTTTTCAGGAACATCTTTGAGAATTATAGCAGCATTAACAGGTTGTAGCCTGTAACATAACCAATAATTTCTTTTTTGCGATGGGTATATCAAGAACTATCCTTTTATGCAAAAAATATAATATCATCCTGACATAAGTGCAAGATGCAATTTTCTTTTTCGAAAGTGAGAAATTTACATTCTAACGGAATAAGGTTGATTTTTTTTCATGTTTTACTGATAAATATAAATATTAAATATATATAAAATTTCTTCCTCTGTGGCTGGGGAATGCGGTTAACGGCAAGTGCATTCGAAAACTGCTGCGCAAATATTGATTTTGTGATTTAAACGCCATGATTAATTACCTGTCAAGGTTTATTGTCTTACTGCCATGTTTGAGCGGGAATATTGGTATTGTGTAAATAATTTGGATGCGACGCGGCCATTCACTGCAAATGATGTGTGCGGAGTTTTTGGAACCGTACGTAGCGCACATCATCATGCTTTTGTAAATAAAATATCAAAACGGAAAATGAAAGCTATATATTTTAGGTATATTCCTGTTTTGGATTCAATGTGCTGGGTTCGGCTTCAATTGCAATAAAGTGGGACTTTAAATCCTATACAATAAATTTAAAATTATCGGGAACCAAACCC
This sequence comes from Diachrysia chrysitis, assembly GCA_932294365.1. Classification (NCBI taxonomy): domain Eukaryota; kingdom Metazoa; phylum Arthropoda; class Insecta; order Lepidoptera; family Noctuidae; genus Diachrysia; species Diachrysia chrysitis. The sequence goes on from OW028657.1 coordinate 898,161, forward strand.
CAGTGCTATCAACAAACAATACTACTGAAACGTGTAATTAAATTTATAAATATTAATCAAGCGACAGTGTAAGTACGGTTGGCACGCGAACACGAACCTCAAAACGTTTGATCGTAAAGTGCAGGAAAAATTAGCTTTAGCGTTTTTTAAAAGTGTAATAAAATGAACTGGATATGCACCTTTCACCCTACTGTTAAATAAAAAAGGGTTTTTACGAATGCTACTACTGTACCTACTTAGGTAGTGATAAAATTAAGATCCATTGAAGAAGAAAATTTGACTTTCAGGTCTTGATTGTAGTATCTACGTAGTACACACATTTACATGTGCCTAAAACTAGGTTCTTAAAACATGATTTATAAACTTCTCTAATATTTAAACATGTAGTCAATGATTAATTTCTAAGCTATTTCGTTAAAAACTATCAGACAGAATAGTTGACACGCACTTGATACTAATTATATTATCAAGTGTTTACTCCTTAGTAGATAAAACCACGCGTGGAAATCCATCTTTATCATCATGAATGAAGAAATCCTGGCAATAATAATATCTTGGATGCTTTCTTTCAGTCTTGGTTTTCGCTGCTGTTCGCTTTGAATTAATAATAATATAACACATCTTTGGACAATTCACACACAGCCATTTGATCTCGAACTAGGCAGAGCCTGTATTATGGCAACCAGACAACTGATAAACATTTCTGATTTTATACATATTATAGATAAATTACACCGAGGCCCAGAACAAATGATCATGCTCAACACACAAATATAATGTACTGGGTGGGAATCTAACCCACGACCTCCATTTAGCAGACAGGGCCGCTAACCACTAGACCAACTGCAGGCCAGGCAATGGAGAATTTGTCATGATACTAGGTGTAATGTTACAATTAAGATAAAATCCGAAAATTGTAAAGTTGTAATGTTGTAACACAAAATACATTCTTGCGATTATTTACAGTTGTCAATTTGATAGTGTCATAATTAAATCAATGTATGAGAGAGCATTTTTTAACAACAATTTTTTTAGTTAATTTTTGGAGAATTAACCGTGACGATCAGCAAAATTTGTATGAAACCCTTGGTGCGAGAGTCATACTCACACTTATCCGGTTTTTTATATAGGTACTAGCTGTCTGCCTCAGTGTCGCACGGGTGGTGTAAGATTTTAATTATTAGTATCTAGTGAATATCGCTTGAGTAGTTGTAAAAATTTATGATTAGTCCCTAATAATAGGTATGTTCGTTTGTATCTGATCCTGTGTGATAATCACCTAGACCGACGATAAATGTCTCAACAGCGATACAACGCGGAAACGTCAAGTACCATCCACTTAACAATAATTACTGATAATAATTATCATTTAATCGTTCTGGATATCATTGTGAAGATAAATACTATTATATTTACTCGTTTTTCTTTAATTGTTCGTAATCAAAAAGGTTCTTCAATTATTAAGTTATTTCTATGATCTAAGTTTCTAATATTGAATCCATCATTTGATGGATACAAGATAACTTCGTTTTATAAGTACAGCCATTAAATTTTTTATCATATTTGGCTGTATTACTCATAGAGGTGTAGGTATACATACACACTTACACCTGATTCAGGCATGCTGCATTCGTGCATGCTGGTAGCTGATGGGACATAATTTACTTTAAGAGAAATAAATACCCGAGCCAGACAAAACTAATAATTGCTTAATTATTAATTACTAGCCGTCCCCCGCGACTTTGTTCGCGTGTTTTAGTTTCACCAGTTTTTCATTTTTGCAATATTTTCACTTATGCACCGCTCCTATTGGTCGTAGCGTGATGTTATATAGCTTATAGCCTTCCTCAATAAACGGACTATCCAATACAAAAAGATTTTTTCAATTCGAACCAGTAGTTCCTGAGATAAGCGCGTTCAAACAAACAAACACACTCTTCAGCTTTATAATATTAGTATAGATAACTCAAAACCACCGCTGAGTTTCGCTCAAAATTTCGTCAGGGTAGTCGATTAGTAAATAGAGACGCACTTAGTGTTACAATACGTAAAATAATGTAATAAATATGTGGTGAGGAGGTACTTGGTTTTATTTAATTTGAATCGTAGCACAAATTTTAAAACACTTGATATAACTAAAAATATTTAATTTAAGAATAAAATGGCATACGTATTTTGTGGTTCGAGTCTTTATTTGTTGATAAAGCTATCAAACATTATAATAACATGTCAGCTGTAATCATTGGCGATTCTCCGTGCACCAATTGGAGTAATGTAAAACCTATTAAGTTTTTCTTCCAGTAATCGAATCGTAAGATTTGTATCCATCGAGCGATGACGAGTATAATATCATGTAATTATCAAGTATCAATCGTGCCGGCGTCTCGCTGTCTGTCGTCACGTATGCATTTCTAAGGCTGGATGTAAACTGTGCGATTTTCACTCGAAATAGATATTTATATCATTGTGCCTTTGTTTTAGTAACTGTTCTCGTTATTTATTCGCTTTTGTTAACGGTGGTATAAGTGTCCTTAGTCGAATAAAGAAATCCTAAATTAATCCTGGCTACATTTCATCTTCTTACTGACCTGTTCCCAATTATATATGCGGCGCAATGTGCGCTTTTCTTTCATTTAATTATTTAAAAATGAGAATGTTTAAAATATTCACCTTTTTAAATCATGTCTATATAGTAGGTAGATATGTTACATAGCTAATATAACGACATTTACTTCTTGCAATAATCTCAGCAATCATGATATAATTATAAAAAAAAAAAAAACAAAGTATTAACATTCATTCTCCCGATGCATAAACCTTGAAACAATCGATTAAAAGTAAAACTTTGCCTTGAATCGATTAATCTCATTCCAAACGATGCTCGTTTAGTATTCGATTCTCGTGTTGAGGTCGGATCGAGTTAAAGGTTCACTGTCCATGCAAGGTTATGAGGAAGAGGTGTGAGGTAGTCAGTGCGTTAACCGCGGCCGGTTCACGCCTTCACTATTTACATACTAAATGTATTAATTACTCGTGTGTTTACCGATTGCTAGCTTGATTAGCCCACTGTTTCTTGATCTGTGAGGTAGGGTAATTTCGCCTGTTCGCGTCCATCGCCCAATTCGCGTCCATTTTACGGATCTCCCTTGAAAAATCCTAAAAAATAAGTAAACTAACACACCAATTAAACGAATAGTAATTTCTGCTAATACCTCAATGTATAAGAGGCACGCACATATGGACAAAAGGTCCGTGCGCCAAACCAATCCCGTTTAGAAAAATAAAAAGTCCCGGCTGTTCATCAAGAGAGTGCGTACGCGCGGGATGTTTAGATAAAAAATAGTGTGCAGCGGCGCGTTCGATGGTAAGTTTCTTATGGTTTTATGTGAATTTTAGGATACATAGCTGTTTCTAGACTTTTATAATGAAAAAAGGAATAATATTAATTATGAATTTGCTTATGTTTTTTATATTTAACGAATAAAATACGGTGGACGCGAATTACTACATCGAATTTACAAAACTTCCACTTTGCGTCCGCAATGGACGCAAACTAAACCTACAGGGATAATAATAAATCAGATTGCGTCCACTATTTTCGTTAAATACAATTGACTTGCTTGTAAAAATAATCTAAAATTTATTGATTATTATTATTGTACATTTTTTTATAAAGACTTTTAAAAGATTATTAAATATAATTACAACTTTTAAAATTCTATTTTTAAATGAAGAGCAATTTCTTTCATTCTTATTTTTTTTTTCTATTTAAGATGAGTTATCCGGAGACAAGAAAAAGAGAACATACACAGAAGACGATTTAAAGAAAGCGTTAAATAAAATTCGAGAGAAGAATAAACGGATAAGACAAGTAGTCAAGTCAAAGAACTCCAGCAGCCATAGCTTCTGTTGCATGGAGAAAGTATTGTGAAGATAAAGAGCAGATCAAGAACGAAAAGAAGGAAGCCATACGAAAAATAAAGTTAGAACGAACAGAGAAACAAGAACAGAAAATGACTGTACAATACTCTCAAACGGTTCGTAAAACTGTTCCAAAACGAAAAAAGAAGATACATCCTCTTCAAGAAGTCACACAGTTAACGGTAAATGAGGAATTTGAGAAAGAAAATTTACCACCCGTAAAGCGGGTGAAATCTTCTGAATGGGACGATATACTACTTTCAGATGTAGAAGACGACGATGAGAAAAACATAGGCTGTGACAAGTTTATTAGATGGTATCATCTGAAATGGACGCGTTTTTTAGGATTAAGTTATTTAGAGGCCAAAGATAAGCCTTTTGAATGTGACCTGTGTCATTAATTGATTTTCTAAGGCTATAATAATCATACCTTGTCTCATAATTTATTGATTCAACTATTCTTCTAGTGGTATGATTCGACAAAATTGTTGTATTCTTTTGTTGATTTAAAATAGCCAAAAACTTATATTTATTAATTGATTTGATTTATTAATTATATTATTAATCAAGGCTGAACTTTAGAAATAATAATATACCTTGTGATTTTAGATTACAATTAACAGAACTGATTACTGTTTATTCTTAAAGGTGCAATAATTATTTACCTACTACTAACCTAATTTAAGTTCAATCAATGTTAAAAAGAATTTCTTTCTTTTTTTTTAAGTGATGTTTTTAATGAGAATAATGTTGATTTTTAACATGTAGTTAAAATACAATCTCTCTTTACAAATTCTTAAAAATATCATCTCTATATTCCTTTTCTAAGCTGGTGGACGCAAAATGGTCCACGGGTGGACGCAATTTGGATTTTGTGGACGCAAAGTGGGTAAAACGCATAATTCTGAAGATTTTCTATTTAAAAAAAAAACACAAGATGTTTCGAACAAAACTGAAAGTTAATGTTAAAATAGACTATATAATGAACACATTACATAATTTTTTCATAGAAATTAGTGCTGGGATATTTTTATTATCGCCGTCAAACTTGCCAACTGCACTAAATGGACGCGAACAGGCGAAATGACCCTATACACACTTACAAATTAAATCAATGTTGAAATTAAGATTATGACTGTGAAATATATGTTATCTATTATTTGTGTGAGTTTTAGCATCTTATACTGTTTAATTAAAGTCCAAACTATTTTTATAACTTGTAACCTATTTTGCACCGCAATACTGACGCAGTTTTTACATACCTACCAGGATAAAACTGCAAGTGATTTATTTGTCCAGCTATAAAAACTATAATAATAAATGAAGGTTGATGTGCGAAAATAAAAAACAAACTTTTTAACATGCTAAAAATAAATAATTAACAAGGTGAAGCAAGGAGTAGGAGCTAATAGGTGCAATAACCGAACAGCGCACACCTCCAATATTTACATATATGAATGTATAATATTGATTTGCAGGTACCCACTAACTAGAGGTTCGGATAATTATGCATCTGTAGGTCAAACGAATATTGACCGACTAATCGAAATAAACAAGCAGTAATATGCATCGTGATATGTTTATGTATTGGAGTAAACAAGTACCTAACTTATTAGTATGTCTCTAGATGATTGTAAAAGTGTGATTAGATTAGTCGCAAATTTAAAATAATATTTTAAATTTGCGACTTGTGACATAATCCTGGACAATATACCTACAATGAAAAAATAAGATTAAATATCAATATTTTAATTTGCCTATAAATAAATTGAGGTCAACTTATTTTTTTTATTGAATGACGCATTTAATTAATAGTATAGTCATATTATTTTAGATGTACTATTGTTACTACATGTCTACAATACCTCGCCAGATTACGAGCGTTAAGTTGACCCAGTTAGGAATGCCAACAGCAGAAACTTTTGATTAGTATAGATGCCGTTTGGACTTCGGACTTCAACTCGACCCAAACAACAGAAAGTAAACAAATAAATCAAACTCCGATTCCTGAAGACTGACGGTGAATGGTAAGCTTTATGTCTTGTTCGACACAACTGTGATAATACTAGCTTACGACCGCGACTTCAGGTGATTAGAACAAATTTTAATTACTTAATTATCCGAGGTTTGCCCCGGAACAGAAACAGCATGAGAACATTACAATTAAACATTATGATGTTTAATTGTGTTAAATGCTCAATTTAACAACAAACATTTTATGTTCAGTTATATTTTGTGTTAAGTGACCTATAATAAAGGTTAAGCCGCGCTCGCCGCGGTTGGTCTGTGGATGAGTGACCATTTGTTAACATATTGAGAAATCTATGCCTCGGAAAGTACGTTAAGCCGTTAGTCCCGACCGCCATACGTCTATCTTTGACAGTTGTTAAATCATTACAATTCTTACTATGAGATACCGTGTTACCCAGTAAAATAGGCTGTGGATGATGAAAAGGCAGTTGTTCCACGAAAAAAAACGGTATTCAGTTGAATCCGGTAAAAATCCGGTCAAATTTATCTACCGCCATCCACCAACTATTCCCACCACCAACCAACTATTCCAATATTACGAAAACTGTAATTCCATGGTTATATTTTAAAACATTACCGATCTTTATTTGTAAATCAAAATGACATACATGTACAATTGACTAGCTAATCTCAATTATAACGTCTATAAGAGAGGCGACTTACATTTAATATTAATGTACAGGGATTGATTTATAAAAAATACATTGTTTATCTAGATTCGCACGTCGACATGGGAGCATCATAATTAGAGTATAATAAACAATAGTAATTGTTCAACAAGTTAGCACGCTTAGTAACAACGTGGCCGATCTGATATGAAGGGGTACCTTCTATGGGTATTATGCTATGGAAAATACTGTAAGAATCTTGATTCTACAACATATTATTTCTTTTATTAGCGCAGCTAATCAATGCTTCGATTTGTGGCCATGATGCGAGCAGAAAATCTATTTACCTTAAAAATATTTGATGCCTCTACTTGTTAAATGCGTCGATAAAACTATAATAAGTACCTTCACCATAGAATCCAATAAATTTTCTTATAATAAACAAAGACAAGCAAGAGCCTGCGCATCGCTAGTAGCCCCTTATGCCGAGCGCAAGCGCATTTTAAGCTAAATGTACTACGCTCGTTTACTGATTTAAGTCATTTTCCGTGCAAAGACAGACGTTTATGCGAAAATATCGACGATTCTGATTTTATTAGAGTAATAATAAATTAGGTTTTAGAGTTTTTATAAAACTGTGCGTTCTGTGTCCTAATTTTACGATTTTACATGTTTATACAAATGCCAACAGTTCATACTCGATATGCGCGCTCTATAGTTCAGTTTATTTTTCCCTCTAAGATTAAATCCACATAAATATACGCAAAATCTCAGAATAAGACATAAATTGATATCAATTGTGTCTTAACCGCAGCTACATTCAGTTTAAATTATCGACAACTGATCTACGCATTATCTCATAGCCACAAACGTAAAGCATTGTGGTCTCATAACTCCGCAGTATTTATTCACTTTACATTTTCCTATTTAACATGTGACAGATCACCGAAAAATTATAAATATTAATACAATTAATTAATTAACAATGCCAATTGTCCTTTTTTATTTAACAGGTAGCTAGTGTTCTATGTACTGTACCTATGTCAGTTGTGGTTTTCATTTGTTCGTGTTTTTGTTTTTACATTTAATTTAATATACTTTGATCTATTTTTAGTGTTGTACCACTATAAAGTTGGTCACGAGGTGGGAATTGCGACTGCAGCGCGTTTGTTTTTGATCTCTGCAAAAAACATTTGTGAGCTGATTAACAGATGTCAGAGAATTTTGTGCTTAGAGTAAGTTGCAATTATTGGATAGATAAAAAAAAGTGTAATTGTCTAAGATATTTTTAAAAATATGATTTGAAATTTTCTACATTTATTGACTGCATAAGGAATAAAAATATTTTTCCATTACATACATCGTTTTCGTCTCAAGGCGGACGTTATTACAACAGTAAATAATTATCAAAGGACTGGATCTGAGTGAAATCCTCTGCATGCAATTAGCACTACAGACGCTAAAAGCATCGGTTTATATTGTTACAATGCATACGTGAAGGATTTTATCTTCAGCGCAATCTAGAGCGCTAAAATGTAACTGTGAAGAACAATGGGGATTTTCAAAATTAATGTCACTCATGGCTGAATACGCAAAAGGAACTTAATTTTAAAACATCTTACAGCAAAGTTACGCATGTAATTTTTATTGTAATAATTTATTTCAACAACTATTTCAAACACTTTTAGAATTAATTTCAATATTGCCATATTTGTAAAACGTGTTTGTAAATTTAAAGCATCATGAATGAGGAATCAATAAACCAATTTTTGTTTTCGGTCGCGAGCACTCTCGTCCAAATAAAAGTCTTGTGAATGGTAAATATTTTCAACGAGACGCCCCTTCATGCCTACCTATTAAGTCTGGTTCTAATAAGCTGGCTGGTGAGAACAGAGCAGACTCTTCCGCGCCACTGAAGCGTAACTGAGCAGCAACGCCAAGATATTATTTTAGGAAAGCAAGCTAGATCTGGCCGTCTTTGAGAACTTAATGACTCAAATTGTGTAGTAAAACTTATGGTAATTGTCCTTACAATTCTCAGCTAATATTAAAGTGCTGTTATAACATTAAATAATTTATATATTTAAAATGATTGTAAGGACTCTTTTGCATTATGACTATTTTCTTATGAGCCTTTTTACAAACGTCCATAATTTTCCGAACATTATTGCACGTTTTGCATTATTTTTTCCTTATTTTATTTATTTCATTTTTTTCATTCAGTTGATTTAACCAAAAAGAAAATATTACCTTTATAATTTGTATGTGATTTTTTACGTCAAAGGCCTGAAACGTAAAGCACCTCGCGATTTCGCCAATTGGGTCGCCATGTTTGAATGATCAAATATTTGTTTTGAGTTATGCTGTTTGTATATTTACTATCATTCGGTGCACACTAGAATGGTTTCTAAATTTCCTTTCACGATGAATTTATTGGAAATATGAGCAATATTTTGTGTATCATATTATTTGTTTATTCTGTGGTATAACTTCAAAGCATCAGTGCACAATATTCAGCTTTGTGTATTCAGTTAGCATACAGGTCATCGCTCCATCTAGCCGGAGGGCTCTCAGTTCGCTGTAACACATTGGAATACTGAAATATATTATACAGCATGTGGTACTTTACCTACTAGTTGCCAAAACGCTTGCTTTTGGAGATATTTTGACATTCTCAAGTCTATTTGAACTCGATATGTTTTGAGAATATAATCATAATTAATTAAATATTTGTATATTAAATGTGTTATTATTAATATTGTTTTATTTTAACTTGTTTGTGTTTTTATTATTATTTTCTTTATTTAAATGAAATACATTTTTAAATATTATAGTAAATAGAAAAAAAATATATACACTTAAAAATATAAAATATAGTGTCCACCCGGCATCGGGAACAAGGTCCAAGCTGCCGGTGGTTAGGGCTCCAGAGAGAGGAACCTCCTTACGATTCGCGCCGTGTCGAGAAGTACCGCTTTCTGAATCAAACCCTTCGAGAGCCTCCTGAGGTGTTGGTCGAGGCGCTTGGCTATTAAGCCATTGGCTGTCACGACTATCGGAACAATAGTTACTGAGTCCACCTCCCACATGTCCCTTCATTAGTTGGAATTTATTGGAAGCAAATAGTTTTAGGTCGTCCATGTATAACAAGTGGGAGATGACCCGGCTTCCTCTCCGCAACGAATAGCCTAGCCCTGAATTCTCAAGCAAATATTAGTTCCAGCAAAAGCTCGTTTTACAAAGCGCATTACTCTTGGGCGAGTGTTTTCGCGACGGTAAGCAATAAGTTTGGCAATGAGTGTCCTAGCCTCAGCAACACGTTGCTCGATCCTGCACTGCCAAGCCGGTACGGCTTGTTTAGGTCGTGTAGCTGTGTTATTATTCCAACTTGCAGTTCAGAGCGCAACCGAACAAGTATAGCGTCATCCAGCATGTGGTTATGCAGGATGACCCGCATCTGATCCGACAATCGTTGACTGGACACGTTGACATTTGGTTCAAGGACCTGAAACAGAGAGAGCATTCTCGCACGGTACGCAGTGCGTTTAGTTTCCCCCTGTGTAGACCCATAGTATGCACGCATGGCGTTCTTGTTCATCTCTTGAGTCCATCCCATGCGCGGCACATTACCACCAGAAGTGGGAACCCTGTTTAAGGCCGGTTGGCCTCTTAGTTCTAAGCTCCTCAGTAGCTGGCGTCTCCCCTGACGACGTAACAGCTACACGACATGCCGTAAGAGCCGCACAATACAGAATTGAGTGCGTGTCCCTGAGGTCTTCACTGCTCTCAAAGTAATTGGAGAGCAGTGAATCTAGGGCACCCATTATCGCTTTGTTGCGGTTATGCATGGGCAAACGAGGTAATCAAGGCCTATGTTCGGGAGGTGAAGTCCGATACTCCCCAATTGCATCTTCCAATGTACTCCTTATTAACTCATTGTACTGAAGGTTACGTTATAGGCCTGTCGTAATTTTTCCCGTCCAGTGAGTTTGCACATGGTGTGCCAGGAACTGCTACTGCCACTGATAACGGGGCACTGGTGACATGACTATTCTGCATTTCAGAGCGCAATCACTCAAGCATCACGTCATCCAGCCTGTGATTGCGTTGGATGACCCGCAAGTGATCCGATAGTCGTTGAGCCGATACGTTGACATCTGGTTCAAGAGCCTGAAATATAGACAACGTTCTAGCACGGTACGCAGTGAGGTTAGTTCACCCCTCTGTGGACCCGTAATATGCGCGCATGACGTTCTCATTAATTTTTGGAGTCCACTTCATGCGCTGCACATCACCACCGGGAGCGAGAGCCCTGTTCGAGGCCGTTTGGTCCACGGGCGCCAAGCTGCACGGTGGCCGGCGTCTCCCCTGCCGACGCACAGGTGTTGGCGTCGTCAGCGGGGAGAAGTACTCGTCGCTGGAGCTCGACGCTACTGGGATGGTGGGCGTGCTAATAAGCGTTTTCGTCTTCTTGTCAACATTCTATAATTATCATTTCTGTTTTTTCACTTTTATGTCATGGTGACATAATTATGTCAACTTAGAATTTGTATATTTTTAAAAATGTTTTTGTTGAAAAGTATTTATATAAGTCCATTTTATATGTGATTAATGCTGTTATTTTAAAATGTGCTATTGTTGTTTTGATAAAAATTTGTAAATATTAATTAATTCATTTATAGAGAGAAATTATGACGTGTTGTCATTAAAATACTTTTTTTTATTAAAAAGTAAAAGTAATAGGCTAATTAGCCAGATTATAGGTATTCGAATTAATAAATTAAACTAGCCATACACCCTTTAATATTTAAATATTTACAAATTATTCCTAGTCAAAGCTGATCGCGAGTTTGCTTGCTGCTGGTGCCAGAATGAATTGAATTTATTTAAGTCATAGAAAAGTCACCAATTTTTTTTTTTTACAATTTACTTTTTTTTCAAGTCAGTTACCGGCCACTGCAAGATTATTGTTATGTAGCCATATTCCTCTATCTAGTATCTATTTTTTAATCGTAAATCTTCCATCGTTGCTCGACGGCGCCATTTTAGCCGGCCCCAACGGCAGCATGCGCTTGCGCCACGGGTGGCAGTGCGCACTGAAACGTGGTGTTTTTATTAAATTACCTTAATTACACTTCGCTTTACTGCTTAATAGCTAGGAAATTGTGCACTATTGTCCATTATCTTTACAAGTAAACGATTGTCTAGCTTTCCTGCCAATTTCTATTTTATTTTTACGTTGGTTAGCACAAAGCTTTTTTAAACCCTTATTTTATTAAATGTTTTTTTTCCCTTGCATCATCTTAAAATTTGCAAAAATAAGTCAACAATGTTGTTATTTACAGTATACTTCTTTTTCTTTTTATTATTTGCTTACCTTAGTCGCTCATGTAGTGGTTTAACTTAATTCCCTTCAGATTCTTCTTGCCATTTGCTGAGGAGTACAGATCTGTCGGCAACATCTCGGTGACAGGACTCAGTCAGATCGAATGTGGTCACGCAATCTACAGCAGCCGGGGTGCGTCCGACGCTTCCCAAATTATTGGATCGATTTACTGACAGCTCGGTACTGTCTGGTTGGGTTTGTACTAATATATTTAGTTGAAACGTTGGAATAAAGATCTATGGTGGAATGAGCCTTTAAATACGGATTCGTAATAAACTAAATTGATTATGTTTTAGGATGCTAAATAAAGCTACAAATAGATACAAATAGGAGTAGTGGTGGTAAGTATTTGCCCATCCCTGGGACAATATGGGCTAGTAAATAAGCAGTTAATAATAGACAGATATATTCATAACAATCATATTTATCTACTTGATTAAAATTTTCTTAAACAAGGACTCTTTTGACCTGTATTTAGTTTGAATAGGTATATAGATCACGCATTTAAGTTACTTAAATTTCGATAACATTAAGTACAACGATTAAAACCTCGTAATCCTCACCTTACATATATATTCACATTAAAACCGACAATGATACACCCATCTTTGTTCAAAACAATTGCAATTTTACCTCGTTTCCGGCTGATAATTAAAAACTAATTCGCAGTTACAACTGCCGACAAAAGCCCATTAATAATGCTTGATTGTTACACCGTTTGTGATGGCTTAGCGGACAAAGGATGAAGCATTACCTACTTACGCACTTTTATCGCAGTCGGTTAATGAACTTGCGGAATTATTTTCTTTTGTTAATGGATTATTAAGGTGGCGATCATTTTCGAATTTTCGCATTTTCTTTGTTTGTTGTTAATTAATTAAGAGCTTAAATTCGTACGGCGGGAAATCTAAATATTATTTAGGTATAAATCCTAGTTGCAAAATATCATAATGCACTAAACTTTTACTCAAAATATCTATAAACGCCCTAATATTGTATTTTTGACGTAAGTATTATTTACTAAGCGAAGAAAACTTAATAAGATTATCTAAAATAGGTATGTAGGCACTTATGGTAATCCACTCTAATTGAGAAACGAAGAAGTTGAAAAACGACTACCTTTTCTCTAACTTCCAGATTGCCTTGGAAATCGAAATGCATATTTTTTAAGATTGATGAGGTTCTTGGTTCAATCCGACTTATTTCTGCAAAATGAAGTCGGAAAATGAATCTGAGTGAAGCGTGATGGAGATTATTCGGATAGAGTATTTAAACTGGCATAACAATGTTTTCTAAATTTTTATAAACGATATCAGGATTAACTACGTAGTTAAAAATACTAAAGTGAATTTCCACACTAAATGATGTCTAAGAATTACTCTTAAAACTTGCAAATATTATTATTTATAATATATTAATTGATAAAATGCAGTATAATAAATCATTAATTAAATTATAGTTTGTATTAATAAAATTTGAATACATTCTTAATTAAGTAGACAATTTCCAATAATTATAAAGCACTGCGCACTTCGATACCGCCTAAAAATCTTAAAGCTTAAAGCAAAAACCTCTATAGATCCCAAATCCACTCCACTAGAACAGCGTCCCGACGAAGCGGATAATACTTTAAAAGCGTAGACTATAAAAAAACATGGAGGGGCAAACAGAGATATAAACGGTCGGGCCGCATTTACATACAAATGAGCCCGATGCGAAATTATTTCAGTCAACGGAGGCGGTGCAATGGTGGACGGAAAAAATGCGGACAAGCGCGAGCGGCGTACGGGTAACTGGGCTTTTGTTGGTCATTTCTTAGTTAAGACTTAACTAGGAAATATTATGGTTTTACTAAATGATACCTAAGTATTTAAGAACATAAAAGATAAAATGTTATCAGAAATCAGATGCCTTCTACATAACTTTACACAGACTTCTCATAACAATTATCTTGACAAAACTAGGTAATCAATAAAGTCTATTAATTAATATGTTCTAGATAAGAATGACTTGAAATTATTTTAATATTAAATTATTAAAAATATTTTTCTTTATTATATTTATTTTCTATTTATTGTCATTCGAGGATTCTTCCCATAGTTCTGCTGAACCCAAAAAACCGTATGCTCCTTTTTCACAGACCATTTGGTGTGAAAACGGGCATTTCTCTATTTACGTTTGTTTTTGGAGCGACTGCTTTATATTGTATCGATCTTTATTGCTCCCAATTCAATTTAAAAGGTTTAATTGTATAAGTATATTGGGTGAGTCGAAAGAGGCGGGGCCAAGTTGTAAATTGATGCCGCACGTGCATGGTATGCCTATGTTAGGCCAAATTGGAGCTGTCGGGATAGTTTGAGTATGTTTGGCCTGAATAGAGCACTGGTTACAGTGACGAGTTTATTCAGACTACGGATAAGATTTTTTTTCTTTAGCCTATTATTCTCTAGGCGTCTTTAATGTCCTTTTGAATACTGGTCAAAATTGTGTTGACCTCAGGTATTAATGCCTTTTACTATATAGAGTGGTGGCGCCGAAGGCCTTTTGTCGCTGTCTTCTGCCGATGCTGATGGTTCCTGCATGCGTTGAGCCTCAAGGTCTTCTGATCTTATCCTCGCTCGGGTTCCTCTCCTCCTGGGCGCTTGTTCTTTTCTCTTGTGCATTGCCCTTTGTCATTTATCATTCCTGACGCAGCCTGGTGTGGGGTCCTGTAGTGGGCTTCGTTGGCGCCTTCCGGCGCCTTATCGTATTTTTACGTTTTTAAATAAATGTGGACAACATCACATACATTGCACTGAACCCAAAGTAAGTAGCTAAAGCACTTGTGTTATGGAATTCAGAGACAACGAAGGTAGGTAACACAAACACCCAGACCCGAGACAATGTAGAAAAGTGGTTTTCTACATTGACCCGGCCGGGGATCGAACCCGGGACCTCAGAGCTGGCGACACCTTGAAAACCGGTGTGTACGCCACTCGACCACGAAGGTTGTCAATGCAGTATATTTATTTGAGTGTCTCATTATAAATTATATGTCTCGCGAGTCCCTTTGACTAAACCATCGCTCCATTGTATTATCACAATTCAAACATTATTAAGATAATTTGTAACTATTCAAAAGATAAACAAATGAATATTAAATCAATTCGTAGTCTAGTTTTAATACCAATGAATTTAGTGATTGGACAGTTGGAATTAGTTCAATGGTAATTATCAATGTGTAAAATTATTCATAACAGTGCATTACATACAACTACTACAGAATCTCCGTGTGAACTATTAGATCGGGCCGTCGCACCATTTTAATCTAATTTTCATTCCCTCACTAGCCGAACACGATACATGGCCGCAAAATTAATCATTGACCACAGACTAACACCTTGTCTACCCACACGGGTAATCATGGTACTCGTATGTATACAGCCAGTTCTAGTCCATACATGATACTGTGTGATTCTGTACATTTTGAAAGTTCCACTTAATAATCCAAAGATGTAATTGAAAATAAAATGGAGCATTTAATAAAAAATAGAGTAAATCAAAAAATTATGTAAACAATATTTAAGTTTTTTTTTATATTTTGGAATCATTGAGAGTCATTCTAAATATTCTAAATAAGAGTATTGTTAGAGCTTAAATACTGGTTATTTAAGCTCTAACAATTCTTAACTCTCTTCTCTAACGTTCTTGTAATTATAATTTGACTGGCCTGTTGGTTTAGTGGTTAGTGACCCTGAGTGCAAAATGGGAGGTCGTATATTCGATTTCCACTTTGTGACTGTTAAGAGTATGAAAATTTGTTTTCCACTTTGTGACTGTTAAGAGTATGATTATTTGTTCTGTGTCTTATCTATAATCTGTTTGTATTTAGAAAAGTATGTTTATCAGTTGTCTGGTTGATTGCCGTGTGTGAATTGTCCAAAGATGGGTTATATTATTATTAATTCAAAGCTAACAGCAGCGAAAACCAAAACTGGAGGAAAGCATTCATTCAATTATTTCAATAAAGTTAAACTACCGAAATCTCCAAAGATCGAATTGTAAAAAAATCATGATTCAAAAATCCATTGAGCGCTGTCAACATTTTTCTAGATAATGTCCACATCCTTAAAAGTGTATGTCATGTCCTACGTATAACGTTCGAGCCGTCCGATACGAGCGAGCCGTCCGATGCAAGCGATAAATCAATTTATATCGCGAGCGCCGGCCAAGGATTAGCATACGCAAATTACTCGCACATGCTCTGCGTTGCTGTGATACTATCATTTTTGGTGCATCTTTTATTAAACTGAAGTTTTCACTTATAAAATCCGTTTTAAAAATCATGACGCCTTTCCTATTTCCCGGGAAAATCTTCGAAACTGCCCGGTTGAAATGCTAATGATCTCATTTACTGGGTAATTACTTTTAAATTACTAAGTCTATCGCTAGAAATATTTAATCCTACATGTCTTAAAATTATACGATACTTGAAAATTCCCAATCGTGTCATTTTAAAACCAGAGCTACAATAATATTTACGTCGAACAAGTTTATTTATTCTAAGTCAAGTTTGATATACAAAGACTACAGACACGAGCTGTCCATTATCGTTACAGTAAACCATTCCTTATTGTATTCTTACAACCAACGCCAAAATGCATTAAACTGTCAAAACTTTTCCTTTATTAAAATTCCCGTTATAATAAACATATAATAACAGAAAACATCAAACCCATTTAAAAGTTAACTTTCCAATTCAAATTCAAACTATAAAATTTAAGTATAAGTCACGTTTAGGTGTTACATCTATTGTGGCAGTAGCCAAGCGTAATAAAAATAAACGTTTTTCTCTCAATGTGCACGGGACATTACCAGATAAAGGTGAAATTCACTCCGCTGACATCGTCTGTGTGAGAGTACAGTACACCCGCAGTTTGTGACACACGCACACATCTCCCCACAGACGTGTATCAGCCACACAGATCGTAGAGATTGCTTCCAAGTGTGCGTCTGGCTTTTGTATTAACACAATTTGTTCGCGTGTGCGTGTTTCAGTGTACTTTTTCGTGAATGTATTGTGTTTTTAAGTGAGCCAGTTGTACTTTTCAAACATTACAATGGACACGGCGAAACTGGTGTCATATTTTCTTGAATATGAGTACAGTACAATACCGGCTTCCGAGACGGAGCTTCCGTCTATTTTTTGTTGTTATTTTTTATTGTTCTTGTTTTATTTATTTATCGGTTTCACGTTCCTTGTTGGGTAAAGGCTGAAATATAAGGTTCTTTTTGAGACGGATTTTGTTTTTGGAAACTTTCTTTTTCTGTTTGATGTGGAACACTGAGCGTAGTTAAAATTGTGATCATAGAATTTTAGAGACACCATTAAACAGCATAATATTTTATAATGTGCTATGATAAATTTGTGACACACGCTAATTTATACCCCACAATAGCCTAGTTTGCGTAAGATATTACAGTTATTCATAATTGAACACCAATCATAGTTCATCAGCCATTAAAAAGTAATTCATAAAATACAATCACATTTTCATTCTGCGGTCTGTTGGGTTCATTATAAGCAGAAAAAACACGAAAATTCGTTTTCCATGTGACATCGTACCGTCAAACGCAGTCGAAACAGGGAACCATTATTTTTTATGGCGACATTATGGGTCGGCACACGAATCTCGTACCGGAAACGAAGTTTTAAACTGTCGTGCTACAAAAATATTTGAATCTTGGAGGGTTGCCTTTAATTATTTACATAGTAACAATTTGACAAGTCTACAACTAAGTAATTTTGTACATTCGATTTATCCTTATTTGCTTTCTGAGACTTAATTTATTCTACCCTGAGAAAAATCTTCATCCTATGCTTTGTGCAATTGCTGTAAATAAAACTAGTTAGCCAAAACATCTCCACCAGATCTCCTTAAGGGAACTTCTTGTAGAATTCAGATCCCGAAGGTGGAGTTTCTTTTGCGTTTCAGAAACTGATGGGGCATCAGCTTCACGTTATTTATCTCTTATTTAATTTCCCTTTTGCCGATCGCAGCGGAATGTTTATTAAACACATTCAAATTTTATAACAAATTGGAGAATGTCTACATTTCAACTAATTACTATACCTTTACTCTAAAAGAAATATATCCCTAATCTTTGTGCCTTTTCCAAATAATTATAGTTTATCCAGTAGTAAGATGGCTGTCCTCCTACATAATTGTGTAAAAGTCATCCACATCCTTAAAACTCAGCACCATTTACGGTAGGTATTAAGAAAACAAAGTCCTTTGTTTAAATTTGTGTTAATATAGTTTCCGTTACATTTTTGATGGTATAATAACAATAATGATACAACATGTTGTTAAATTTGAATTATTACGTTTTTACCGTTTTTGAACATGCCCAAATTGTTCATGCGTCGTGTTTTTCTTAGGAATTATATGTGTAAGCCCGTCGTAACAACAAAGAGGGCTAATTAAAATGTCTTTTTACATGTTAATGCAAAAATATGTAATAATTTAAGTAGTACGTCTTTGTTTTTTCGGTATCTTTCCGTGATGAAACGTTCGTCTAAGTTATCCTGCTGAATTTTCATCGCCAATGTACCCAAGTACGTCAGTGTTTAGCTGACACTTAGAAAAATATTGTTGAAAACAATGGCCAGTAAACATAGATAAAGGATATTCCATTGGGATCTTAAGTATTTTTAAAGGGTTTTACTGTCGTATGTATTTTGTATCAATAATAGTTGTTAACCGTAACAACTATTAGTAATATCATAGGTACAAAAAGGTAAAAATAGGTAAAGTTCCAAACAAAGCTATATGAAATGCTGGTATACATACTTACATGTTTAAAAAAGCTTAACTTCGGTATTTCTCTCAGAAGTTGAGCTTTCAAAGAAATATCATGCACTTTAGAAGCATTAGCTATACATGGCCAGTCATGTGAGGCTAACACGCTTCATATAGATAATAAATAAATTTAAATATACCCTAACGCTGTGAAATACAAGGCTGGTAGAAAGGGAAGGTGTCAGGTTATCACTTTATTTACAAGTAATCGTACAATTTCAGATTATAATGGGTTTCCTATAGGTATCTAACTAACCAAGATTCTAAAATGTAATTCTTCTTTCGCTTTTTTTCATTTAAAAGAAAAACTACATTGAGTTACATTGGTAGTAGTAGTATAATAGTATATTAGTATTAGCAACTTTATTGCGCTTAGCAATAAAATATTTATATTCAAGAGAGTGTCTTGAACTGGATCTCAAAGAAATAATAAATGAAATCTGAAACTTTTTAAAAGCTGTTTGTTCATAATCCCTTAATATTTTTTTAGTGCCGCGGCTTAAAGAGAGAGATTTAATTAATTAGTCATTATAACCTTAAGGGCTGTTGCTATGCCAACGGCGGATTAGCCTCAAAAGGGTATACTCACCCTTTGCCAGTTTTTATGTTAAACAAAATAAATGCTTGAATACATGTTTGAAAAATAATCAAGATTTTCTTTTTACACAGACACACCAGTATACAAAAAAATGACTTAGTTATTCCAATAAATATTTATTATAACTTAAAACTATGATTATATATAAATCTAAAAAACGTTATATATTTTTTTTTAAATAACATTCTTAGAAGTTATTTTCAGACACATAAACAGTAAAACACTCTTAATAAATCCGCCATACTACGGGTGTGCCAAAAAACTTATAAATTACGCAAAAGAGATTCATCTCGGGGTAATAAATTTATGAACAGCCCCGTTAAAATCTGGTGCCCCTACCACCAGTGTTATCAATTTCATGGAAACTTTAATACTTTACAGCGTCTTTGCCAAGTTTATGCTAATAGTAGATAGCCGAAGTTTAAGTTAACCCCGGCTTAAGTAAAACAAAGTGCTTTCAAGTCGACAAGTTCGGACGGTTTGAGAAAAAATTGCGAAATATACAAATTATATAAAATGTATTGCTTTTAATGTGTTTATAAGTTTTTTTCCGCGTTTGATTACGTAAGTGCTTTTTTGTATGCTAGATATTATAAGCTTAGTTTACACATACTTCATGAAAACTCTGTCTGTCAGTATATTAGAGTGTACAAGAAAGAAAGAAAGAAACGTGCTTCTGTCCAGTCCAGCTTATTATTATTCCTGATATAATAAGTAATATTTTTGATGAAGAAACACTTCTATTCACCATTTATGGATGAAAGAAAAGGTCTGTTAAATTTGACTATGGCAGATAATTATAACAAGCAAATCGGAATACCAACCATATAACTTTTCGTGAAGGTTTTGCTTGTATCGTGATTAGCTTTAGGTACAAATATAAATTACACTCAAAACGACCTTTTTGGGGATAGGGCCAGAGTAAATATTTGTACGTTAGGCAAATATGTTACGTGCGGAAATCGAACTCGTAATCCTACGCATAAAAAATCATTGCCATAACCAAATCGTATAAAAAAGGAAATAAATCAAATTACGTTTTTCCGGCCTTCTTGTATTTGGTTGTCAAGAAAACGCACAAAGTCTTGAACCCAACAGAAAAAAACTTTTAAAAAAAGTGTAATTAAACTTTTATAAAAAATGTCTGGATTTACGCCTTTTTGGCGCCGGGTCCTATGGCAAATGTATGAAAATAACAGTCTACATAAAAATGGACATAAAAGAATATGATGAAACCTGAATTAAAAAAAAATAATGTGGTATCGCGTAAGTATATATAGTGTGGTATCCCTCAAGTAAGCAATTATAATCTATTATTATATCTCTATATATATAAAATTCTCGTGTCACGGTGTTCGAACTTAAACTCCTCCGAAACGGCTTGACCGATTTTGATGAAATTTTTTGTGCTTATCCGGTATCTATGAGAATCGACCAACATCTATTTTTCATCCCCCTAAATGTTAAGGGTAGTCCACCCCTAAATTTTTTTTTTTATTTTTTAAGCAAATTTTTTTGTTTTTATTTTTTTATGACACAGCATACAAAAATACATACAACCCTAAATTTTCATCCCTCTACGATCAACCCTTATATTTTATTTGTTAATTAAAAACTTTAATTTTTTTCGGTAAAATTTATTTTTTATTTTTTGATGACTTACAATAAAAAATAGGGTAGGGTAGGTAGGGTAGGGTAGGTAGGGTAGGGTAGGTAGGGTAGGGTAGGGTAGGTAGGGTAGGGTAGGTAGGGTAGGGTAGGGTAGGGTAGGTAGGGTAGGGTAGGTAGGGTAGGGTAGGTAGGGTAGGGTAGGTAGGGTAGGGTAGGTAGGGTAGGGTAGGTAGGGTAGGGTAGGGTAGGTAGGGTAGGGTAGGTAGGGTAGGGTAGGTAGGGTAGGGTAGGGTAGGTAGGGTAGGGTAGGTAGGGTAGGGTAGGTAGGGTAGGGTAGGTAGGGTAGGTAGGGTAGGGTAGGTATTTTTAATTTATAGGGCAAAACAACGTTTGCCGGGACAGCTAGTATATATATAATATTATATTAATGATTACCTACGTCTTCCAGCAGTATCGACACTTAACCAAGATCAATACAACACACTCGAGAGCCTTTATTTCAATTCTTTTCCGTTTAAAACAAAATAAAATGGACGTAGAAAACTAAGAACGTGTAATACCCTCGGGACGTACTAGTTCCGGGTTCGATTCCTGACCGAAGCAAGTCAGCTTTGGAGCTTAGTTCACGTTGTTTCCCATCCTCCTGGGATCGGCGGTGTACGTATGTGTACATATAAAATTGACGGTTTCAACGTCTCACGCTTTGAAATCTTTTATTTCTGAGTATTGTTTTACTCCTTTCATTCTGTTTGAATGTAAGTTTGTCGTCTTTAGAATGTTCTGCTGGATGAATGTAGGTAATATATGGTTGGCTAGATTTCGTTCCCATCTAAAGTTTATGTAATGAGTCTAAGTACTATTCTAAACATTGCTAGGGTTTGGCGAGAACATTATTAGATTAAGTATGATCTGAGCAACTAGCTTTTGTTAGGTAGGTAATAACCCCCGGATCACTGCTGAAGAAGGTACTTTTATATTATATCAAATACTAGCTGTGCCCGCGGCTTCGCTCCCGGCAACTGAACACTTACCCTACCTACCCTACCCTACCTACACTTCCTAACCTACCTACCCTACCTACCCTACCTACCTACCTACCCTACCTACCCTACCTACCCTACCTACCTACCTACCCTACCTACCTTACCTACCCTACCTACCCTACCTACCCTACCCTACCTACCTTCCTACCTACCCTACCTAACCCTACCTACCTACCCTACCCACCTATGTCCTTCTCCTGGTTCTGAGCTACCTCCCCACCAATTTTCAGCCAAATCAGTTCAGCCGTTCTTGAGTTATAAATAGTGTAACTAACACGACTTTCTTTTATATATATAGATAACTTGTTCACAAACTGACGTATCTACTCAAGACGTTAATGGTTATACGCTAAGAAGTAGATTATCGATTAAAAAAAGTACCCAGACTTCTGGGAGTTGGCTTACTCTAACTCTCAGAAGTTTGAGAGTAATCTAACTTAAATCGATAATAAGGAATCCCATAAGAAAGAAACCATTAACGTACCTGAGTGCAGCACAAAAGAGTTTTAAATATAACACGCGTTATTTCTGATCAACAAATCCAACAGCAAAGAAATCCACAATATTTGCGACATTGCAAACTAATGCAATATTGGAATATTGAGTGCACATAATGCACTGTAATGTGTCCCGCATACAGACTCACGCCGCAGCGCCGTACCGCTCCGTGCATTAGTCCATGATGAATCTACTGCACTCACATATTAGATTTCTATAAAAGTGAAGGTAATGTATGGCTACCTGTTTGAAAATAAACCTCGAAATTTAATAATAATGTTCTTAGAGAGACAATAGTTTATAATCACATTAATATTAGGCCGCTTTGACTGTTTTTTATATTGTAGGTATAGCGAAAATTACTGCATCGATTCACATAAATTTATTTTTTGCCGATTTTATTGTGGGCGACTTCGAACTAAAAGCCAAAAACACCGGACAAGTGCGAAGCATAACTCGCGCACTGAGGGTTCCGAGCAAATTTTGCAATACAAACTTAACAGAGCGGATGAAAAAATGTTTGCTCATACATCGATTTGTGTATGATACTATCAAATTTCCAACTGTATATACTGAGTGGAATTTGTTGATGCCACTTGGAGGGGACGAACCCTAAATAGGTACTGGAGATTGCAAATACTCAAAGGAAACCTTCCCTTTTTTTTTAAAGAAACAAAACTGCTTTCGCAGATTTTTAGAAATTATGCTTGCTACAGAATAGCAGATACAAAACTCAGTCCATTCTTATTATTATATAGTAGAAAATTAGATTAATTAATATAATGCCACTAAGCTGTCAAATAAATTTTATATCTGACAAGGCGTATTTTGTATATTTTCACAAACTAATTGTAATTAGTGTTTAGCACTTTGCTTACAAAAAGTATTTAATATAATAAATCTACTCTAAAATCAAATAAATAAGTGAAGTGACACTTATAGCGCTACATCGATGTAATAAAACAATTATAATATAAAGGTTAACTGTTAGGTTACGAACAACTTTCTTGCTGAATACAGCTCTGGTAACGCGTTAACTTTGAGAGTCATGGTAATACGAGTGTGGTGTTACTATGTCGATAAAATAAAACCATTACATTTTAGTTTCCGGTTTAATTTTATTTACCTGATTACAAATATAGCTCCAAAGACGGGGCGAGTATTTTCATAATTTTCTTTTATTCGTTATTTCCTTTGACAGAAATGGATCTTTCCTAACGTTTCTTCTTTAACGACATTTTAAAACTGCGTATGATTAATATACTATAGTTTTAGACATATTTCATTAATCTATGTTTTATCGATAAAATAAAATTATCATTTTCGAAAGCCCCATCACTAGTAGTTAATAGTAACTCGTCGTCTAACAGGGAACGTCTTTGCTCTCTTAAGACAATTTCCAGGAGTACGCGCCATTGCATCCAGTTAAAGCGTCTTCGTCTGCCACTTTTCTGGAGGTAAAGAGTGATAGACAAAGTCCAAGTTTTTTACCTTTTTATATAGGATTATATTTTAATGTGTATATCTTTTTTGGGTTCCCATACATTTTGCAGTACTCAAATGTATGGGAGACCAAAAAGTTATTATTTTAGATAATGAAATATATTTTAAATTAGAAAAATATTCTAATTTAAAATCTATTTCATTATCATTCGATCATAATGCAATCATGCCAGTCCGATTTCAAAGTTGATTTATAATCACATTCACTTACAAACTACCTCTTACCCTAAAGGCATATACCGTCTTTTTTCCGTATTGTGTATTATAAAGTAAAAATCACCACGTTTGAAATAATAATTAAATATAATTGTTTGTCATAGAAAAAAGAGTAATCAAATCATTTGATAAATCGTTTCCAGTTGATAAATATCCGAAAAATATTGCTGTCAAATTGTAGTTTAAAGTTATTTTCTATTGAATAGATACCTAAATTATCAAAAAAACTATATGTTAAGAAAACATAATCCTAAAGGTCAAGCCGAGAAAACACTGGCATGCGTACCATAATATACGCAATTAGGCAGTGCCTACTTTTTAAGATCCAACTAATTATCCTTAACTAAAACAATAGAAATAACAAAATAATCACCTTCTCTACCTTCTCTTCACTTCCTCAGATTTCGTTCGAAATATTTTCTTTTTTATTTTTCTTTTATACAAACCTTGTCCTGTAAATAACAAACAAAAAAAATATCCAATTTGGTGTCCAGTTTCTAAAAATCCAATTTGTACAGTCGTTCGAAAGTTAGGCACATAGATACATTTGGACGAATTATTTTTATATAATACGGTGAAAGCCAAAATCTCTGTTTGCCATGCACCCTGACATCAATTTTTCAGATCAACTCAAGGAGCAAAGGTAAATGCCACACTGCTGCAACAGATAATAAATTACATCAATTCCAGTCATTAGTATATTTTTTATATACCCACCTAGCTAATATTATAAAATAGTAATAACTTGTAAATTCAATACAATATTTACGTTCACAACTACACAATTAATAATACAAACTTGTTCAATTTACAATAAATTATTTTTGATTTTATTTATCTTTTGCAATTGGTTGTTTTAACGATATTTATAATCTGTTGCAGTTTTTCTCGAATGGCGCGCGTTACCTGATTACTTTTTGTAATTGTTATTATTCATATTGTGATTTGTTGTTGTTTTGTGAAGTTACTGAAGTGTTATAAACGGAAATGGTGGAGTCTTTATAAACATGAAAAAATTACAGTTTGTACGTACAAATTTCGTACAAATTTCATGTGTCAAATCCGATATGGTAGCATTTTTGTGGGCTAAGTCCCGAAACCCAGAATAAGAATACTTCAAAAAGTGAGTAGAAAACTGATTTTTACATTTGTTTCCTTATTTTTTGTAGTTTTTTTTTTGTTCCGCGTGATTTGCTCCATTTGCCTAATGTCTGACTACATGGTCAGAAATCCCAATGCACGCCACTGGGAGAAAACGTACTCAACACCAACAGAATTAAAACAGGTGTAATTTTAAGCGTCTCGGTCAGATAGAGAGAATATTTTGTTCGAAAACTTTATGATTTTTACACTAATGCCTATGGTTCGAATATGGCGACATAATTTAGTTTTGTTACAGAATGTCTGCTATGTAATGTTTTTCTAGTCTGAGTACGAAACCAGCCACGTGTTGTCCGATCACGTATTTATTATAACTATATAAACCCCGGCCGTGTGCTGAGAGGCACGCTACTGCATATTGGTACTGCATTTGCATTTCAGAAAAAAGCAATATGTGTTGTTTGCTTTAAATATAGGTACATTAGTTAACAAAAATAAGTCAATTCTAAATTAACAAAGTTATGCTGAACAAAAACTCCATTGATTATTCAACTAAAACAGGTATTTTGGCTAGGTCCTAATTAACATATTGACATGCATTTCATGACTGTTAGAGGTGGGGATGGAGTCCATACAAAATCCCCCATTGTCATTGCTCCTAGAATAGGTCAGCTTAGCATCTCAACGAGGCAGCACCTACACTGGTTTTATCTTCCGCCACTAATACAATATTATAGTCGTCGAGCTAACGTTTCCCACGCCATTCCAACTATCCATTGATTCTATATTGAAAATACTTTGTTATCTCCCATCTTACTTAACATTGTTTTCGCGTCTGAAGCCGTAAACGTAATCGATACTTGGATACTTTTTACAGCATTATGTTCTTGAGAAAATACTTAAACTGGTAGGGAACGGTGTAAAGGAAAGTGCTCATGCGATGCGGTATTTTGAGAGCGAACTAACGAATATGACTTTCTTTCATCTTGAAATGCAGGTTTATTCATATTGACTTCATTTTAAAACAAAAGCTTAGCGAATTATCTACCTTTTATATCTTTACTTAGATAGATATTACATAATATCTAATTTCACTTAGATAGATATTATATAGCATCTATCTAAGTAAAGATAGGATGACGTAGCCACATGATTATGTCTTAAAATTAGCTAATTTTATGCAGGCTTTGATTTACCCTACAAACTACTGCCACTGCTGGTAATTCAAATTATGTGTTTAGATCTTTTCCACGTACAGTATTATTTAGCCAAGAAAATTTAATGACAACGAAAAAAGAAATATTTATTTAAAAAAAAATGAAACAGAAACTATTAATCTTTTTATTCATGCAGGTTTGACTTTTAGGAGTATCACAGACTGCTAAACATTTTCTGGACCGATCCAGTCACCAAATCTATCAGATAAACTGCAGATTACAACAGTAACCCCAGCTTTGACCAGTCACCCGTTATTGTAGCTAGATTCGTTACCAAAACTATCGCTGCGGTTCAATATCGAACACTAAAATACCAGTCATAACAAACTGAAGGTAATGAAAGCGAATAGTTCCGATATTGCTTAAATTTTAATTAAAACAAACGCCCGATAACCATGAAGGTATTTCGCGTAAACAGTTAGTCGCAAATTTTTAGTTCCGAACCGAAAATTGGAGGCGGCCCGCGTTTTCGATTTTAGTGTTCTTTTTTTTCAATTATATGTACATAAATATTGTTTGAATTAGGAATCAAAATAAATGTGCGTGTAGGAAATATGTAATATAATCACGATGATTAGATTATTCTGATTTGTTATAAGTAGGTATTTTGTAACAAAAATTCAAGCTATTAGCATTGGGCTCTTCAAACACAAGGTAACAGAAAAACGAAAGCGGGGTAGCCAATGTCTGATTTAAGTGTTGTAAAATTTGTTATAAATAATTTGCTACATGTATTTCTTGATTCCTAAAAGAAGCTATATAATTGTAAATAATGCAAAAAGGAACTCCACTCCTTTTTTTTTAACGACTGCCGCACTAAGTCATTTAATCCTGTGTCGCGCGGGGTCTTACAAACATTCAAATCACATGCACAAGAAACATCCAGATTTGGAACAAGAATTTGTGGATCACATAAATGCTTGTCCCATGCGGGGATCGAACTCGCGGCACGTCGCGCGCAGAGGAAATTGGCGTGGTGCATATGTCGCAGTAAGATAGATAAAGCCGTAATATAGTTATATCCCTAGGGATATAATTATATACCGTAACATAGTTATACGAAAGCGAATCTTTACTATTTCACTAGGAATATAGTTATAAAACGGTCCAAGTTTAGTGATATACTTATATTACTAGATTAAGTTTAGTGAAATAGCTTTCGGAGTGTGCGGCGCAGGCGGCGCGCCGCCTCCCCCGCGGCGAGGGAGGGGTTCGTTGTGTTTACGCGCTCCCCACGCAGTCAGTCGTACACTATTATTCAAAGTCATATCTTTTTTGTTTAGATTTCTTTTTATTTATAATAATCAGTAGCTTAGAATCGACTTTGCCAACCCCGACACATTTGGTTAGGTTGGTAGGTATTTTTTTTTTCTGACCCTTAGAACTGACTTTGCCAACCCCGACACATTTGGTTAGGTTGGTAGGTATTTTTTTTCTGACCCTTAGTACCGACGAACCCTAATATATTTATAACACTGAACTTAATCTAGTAATATAAGTATATCACTAAACTTGGACCGTTTTATAACTATATTCCTAGTGAGATAGTAAAGATTCGCTTTCGTATATCTATGTTACGGTATATAATTATATCCCTAGGGATATAACTATATTACGGCTTTATCTATCTTACTGCAACACATATATACTACTCGGCTATCAGTGCAATCAAAGTTTGTAAAATAGTAGTAATAATAAGATGGGCCTGAGTACTACAAATTGTTTATCGTGGCATGAAATTAATATATGAACTTAGCTAAATTAAAAGCATTAATTATTTTCCTTGCGACACCGCTGTTAATCTATGTGCAATCGCAATGTCTAGAGTGTGCGCCGATCTTATACTATTTAAAATATTAAAACCGCGGTTTTATTAACCGACCCTCTACACCGCAGGCTGTTAGGTTACCATTGAAATTTTATTTAAACGTCAAACCCAATTTAACTTTAACGTTGGATTGTTCAGTTGCAGTTTTAGTATGTGAGTCTTGTTTGAGTAAACGGTATTCAATATTAATGAGAACAAAGAATATTTCTGCTGGGATTTTAATTCTATTATTTTCTTAGTGTACTGTACCACTGCTAAGTAAGACTTCTTGTAAATAATGAAAGAGTGTTTTCCTATTTTAATGTTTTTTTCATCTTGGTAGGTGTCACAAAGATAAAAAGCTGGTCTAATGCTAGTCGCATTTAGAGAATTCCGTACCGACTGTTGCACAAAATGTACTGCAACACAATCTATATAAATGCACACTTTGTGAATATTTTAACTCTCTACGTATTACATTTTACTTTTTGGGTACGGAAACAAAAAAAAAACTAGCGAAAAAGGTTTCGGTGAATAATTCGCTAACTATGAAAAATCTTCGAAAATGAGATAAAATCAAAAAGGACAAGACAATAATATTCTATTTCATTTGAAATGACAAAAACGTTAACGTCATGTTACGACATTCGCAGCTACATTTGCGACTAATCGTTAATGCTATGCCGTATTTACTTATGGCCGCGGGCTGTAGCCATACAATGCGTATTGCCTGTTTGATTGTCAAACTCCAAATACCAAATATTGAAACGTTACAATTGAGATTTAAATTATTTATGTTATTGTTTGCGTCAAGTTTGGTACTGTTTTGTGAATTGATTAAACTCATGAAAGTTGGTTACTACAAAAGGAATTATTGCATAACATTTGTGGTAAAGCCCAAAGAAAGATCATTTCATGATCATTTATTTTAATTGGAAATAAATTTTAAAGCGGTTTTCTTTGCTGTATTTCGTAAGGTGTTTCCGAAACACAAAGTTCCCTTGGATAGCAAAATATTATCACAAAACTATTTAATTAATATTATGCTTCTACGCTATTCTTAATCCCACAGACTGTGTAGTCATTTCATAAATGTGGACAATCTGACTGAAAATAACAGAATGTTATATAAAAAATATTGTAGCCTTAGATACTAATTATTATTTACGATTGCTATTACATTACAGTGGACCCCCGATAATCCGGCCCCTGGCTAATCCGGCACCCCCTGTAATCCGACATGGTCTATTATTTATTATGTATTGAATATTTTTTGATTCACTTTACTTTTACTTCAGAGTACATATATATAACATGTAGAATCTTATCATTGGATCTTTCATTTGTCGGATTACAAGGTACTCTTTGGTAAAAAAATCCGGTCTACAGGGGGTCTTAGGTAGTACTCTATTATCCGACAAATTCGCTAATCCAACACTGCCCTGCAAACTGTTTGTCGGATTACCGGGGGTCCACTGTATTAAAAAACATACCTATAAGCCGCAAAAAAAATGTGTGGCTAAGTTTGGGAATTCGAGAATGTTTAAAAAAATCAGCAATGCACATTATTTTACATCTTTATAATATATAGCTATAGTTGATGATATGTTACATGATTACGGTATAATCGACAGCAAACCCTGATGCTTTGAAAATTGCGATGATAATTACAGTGCTACCGTGACTAACAGCCCTGATGCAGCAGAGTGAATGTTAATGATATCTCTCTTAGTCAGCTGTGCGTCATACCTTCGATGAGAAAAGTACCAGCTCTTTATTAGTATATATATATTTTTTATTATTATTTGTTACGCATTAACGCAAGCAGAGTAATTATTTGTAATTTAACACAATATTTGTTTATTTGCTATTGTTCATCTGAGCCTTGTTCCCTAGACCTATAAATTTGACGCCCAACTTCAATTAACATCGCAGCAGTTTAGTTTCTTACTAACAATATCCTATTTTGATATTCATGAAAAAAACAATATTCATCGATCCTAATCGTCTGAGGTTTCAATTTATAAACAAAATCGAAATTCTCGTGTTCATTTGTCTAATTAACCAGTGCCGTCATGAACTTACAAACATCTTAGATAAATAACTAGTGTATAACTTTTTCTTTCATGACTTGATATTATAAACCAAAATCTCTCTTGCCCAGTCGTTAATCCAACCTATAATTGACTATGCAGATGCTTGCTACTTGGATGCTACCGAGGAGCTATTAAATAAACTTGAGCGCTTGCAAAACTTGTGCATTCGTTTCGTATTCGGCCTGCGCAAATATGACCACGTCTCTCATTTTCGCAAGCAGCTCAAGTGGCTCCCGATTCGTTTTCGCCGGAACACTCGCATATTATGCCTCCTCTATAATATCCTTCATAACCCTACATATCCTTCTTACCTGCGTGAACGCTTTACTTATAATCGACCTTCCCATGTCCCTTGCAGATCCCACATTAAATCCCTTTTACATTTCCAATCCCACTCAACCGACTTCTATTCTTATTCGTTCACTGTTCACGCAGTGAGGCTCTGGAACTCACTGCCTCCTAACATTCGAGAATCCAAATCTTTATCTCTCTTCAAGAAACACGTAAAAGAGCACTATCTCAGCATGTAATTGAGTTTTTATATCTATTGCATATTTATATATTATTTTACCCGTCTATATATGTAAGGTTTATTATTATCTTTATATCTTGTATATATTTGTATATATTATCTATATTAAATTGTAATTTTAATTTTACATAATGTTTTTGCTTTTCTTTAAATAAGTTGCACACTGTTGGCTATTATTATCTACCACTTCTCCTTTCGCGGGTCTGCTGGTAGAGATTTCTTTAGAAATAAGCAGTACCTTTGTACATCTGTTTTAATTATGTTGTTTCTTATGACTTTGTGTGTGTACATAAATTATTAAATAAATAAATTAAAAAAATAAAATTTTTGCAAGCAAATAAATATTTTTGAAGTTCCAACTAGGGAGGTTCGTAGCCTAGAGAGCTGTGGGTGACCTTAAATTGTGTTAAAATGTTATTTCCACCAACTCTTTAACAAGTTAACAACTGAAACAAGTCCAAGAATTAAGAGATTCTATGGCTAACAAAAAAAATCGAAATTAGTATAATACTACACAAACATGTTTTAACAACATACCCAAAAATCAGCTTCTTGCAATTTATTTGAACCTAAAAGTACAAAATTCCCCGCTTACAGGTCAGTTTTCTTAATAGTAAATGTGCAAGCAAGTCCTGTAAATAATTCTCAACAATATGCGGTGGTCGTAATGGAATTTGAATTGATTCCACTCTGTCTCTTATCATATTAACCGAATCTCTGTCCTTAATTTGACCTAAAAAGAACAAGGAGTATCCATCTTTCCGGATCCACATAAATCATCCAATTCGTTGTAGGTGTATTTGTAAAGCTTCCTGATATATTGAAGTTGTACCCCTTCATTGGTACATTGTTCATAGTGGTTCTCATAATTTTCGTTATATGAACCGCAGCGGTATTAGGTACCTTATTTGCGAAAACAAAGCGATAGGAATCTACACATCACCTCGTATAACGTTATCAGATTACAAATTTACAGGAGCCATTGTAAAAAATCGCTGTCAAATACTATCGTTTTGCTACCGCTTAGCTTTTGCTAATTACGTAATACCGCATAAATGTTTGGCTCAACGATGACACAATTTTTTTGATTTCGATCTTATCAATGATATTTTTACACCGTGTTTTTCTTAAAATTTAGCAACGACAGTTTTAATGCAAAAAGTTCAATAAATTGACTTTTTATCATAAAACCAACTTCGGTATTTTCTATGATCTGAAAGGCAAGTAAAAGTGCCACAAATCATTAACACGGCACCGGTCGTTATCCAGCGATGCTTATCTGTTCCCAGAGTGAGATTAATGTCTTTAACATTAGCCCCTTCATGCGTATCCGTTGTAAATGTATGGAGTTTTTATATTTGCTCAGTTTCGTCTTAGATATGTGATGGTGTAAAGTACAAGGATCAGATATATAGTATAAAAATATGTCATTGCAATTTGAGATGAGCTGGGTCTATTATGTTATCCCTTAAATAGTACCTATATGTTAGAGTAGACGTAAAATATGAAAAGAATAACATGAATTATTAAAGGAACTTGTCGCACCTAGTATACCTCAGCCTAAAGCCGGCCCTGCTGTTGCGTTTTGAGGTTATTGGAGATCTAAAAGCCCAAACTCAAAAACCAGCAGGAAATACACAAGATCTCTGGTGACAAGATTTCTAACGTCCATAGAACCGTGCCAATAGTCTGTGATACCTCTGCTAATGTTGCAATTGTACCCGCAATCCCCACACATATCTCCACCGCATCCATTATAACATTTTACCATCTAGGATAATACATAAAACTAGATATTTTTCTCATAGATCACGACTCATTACGCCTCCTTATTAGAGCTCACGGCCGCCGTACTGTCTGTCAAAGGCAGTTGCCATATTTGGTCGACCATTATAGTAAAAAATGTGAACAAGATTAAGCGTATTAATACTGGGAGTTCCGCATACCAGGACTAGTAACGTAATCTTATACCATTTATGTAGTATTTTATATGAAGGGAATTTATTGTAATTGAAAGTGGATTGCTCTTACTATCAAATGCAATTACTTATATTTACCTATGATTACTTTGCTTCACTGTGTTAAATGGATTGTCGCATATTCTTAGACTAGATACCATATGACGGTGGTAAGTGAGAACCTGAATGTGAAAGTTTACGCAAGTATAATTTTTTGTACGTTTTAATGTTGGTAAATAACATAAATTAGAAGAAAAACGGTTTACTCACGCATATTCTCGGGATCGCCCGACTTTCACCATTCCTTTTTTTTTTAACTGTTGCAAGGCATAATTTAGTCGTTCGTTTTTTTTCTTCAATCTCAATATTTTGATTTTCTTAAGTAAAATCTATCTATGATCATTGAACGAGTTCCACAACAGTTTTGTTGTAGAAAGTACCTGCATTCAGACTTTTTAAAGCAATAGGGATCCAATTGAAATAGATTTTGGGATTTCACGACATTAAAACAAAATACTCTTGCTATCTAAAAATTTAGCATCCAACGGAAATTCATAATAAAGTTTTGTGGGATGCAACGCAAAAAATATTAAACTTGGATTCAACGAAAGAAATCGAATTAGCGGTTTCACGTCAACAAAAGCTTCACTTTCCTTTGCCTTACTTCGGTCGGTCGCTTACATGGCTTTTATAAATGACCGAATAGATATAAAGCGTAGTTCTGTTATGGACATTCAATAACAATTCATTAACAATTAGTTTTGCCATATATTACGGAACTCAAACCAGTAATTGCCTTTTTTGAAAACTACGTGCCTTGTTAGTCAGAATGCGGTAGAAGAGAATTATGGGCCGGTCTAATATCGAGTTAAGTTATGTATTGGATAAGTATAGGTAAAAAGCTAAATACGTTAAAAATCTTAAGACGCTAGCGCAAAGAGACGTATCGTATGAAGGCGAAAATTTAATAAAACGCATCAAACTTTTGTGTTATCGAATATTATTAATGCAACGCGGGCGATTTCTCAAACATTCGAACCATACTACCTGCGTAATTATTTTTATTTTTATTGTGAAAGCAAAAGTAAGCAAGATTTTACCAAATGTTTTTGTATAATGAATTATTAATAGGTTAAGTCGTTGCTTATCGAAACTACGCAGTACCCCTTATCGGCTGTCCGTTCTAACGTTGACAGATAACATGGACGGCGGTAAACTGTAATGCACCATTTATGTTTGTTTTTTTTTTGTGATGATTATTTTTGTTTACACAACAACATAAATATCTACAAGGAACCTTTTCTTCTTCAAGCTACCTTTGCAGGACAGTAACTAGCTGGCCCAACAGACATTGTCCTGTGTTAATTTTTATTACATAACCAAAATCTGTTAATTTGAATTAAACAAATATTTTTTATGAGAATAATAATGTTTTATTCTAAATAATTTCACTTTAGAGAAATAACATCCTGTTCAAGAGCCTGAAACATAACTTTCTCGCACGGTTCGCAGTTAGGTTAGTTCCTTCTTCCGTAGACCCATAGTACGCGTGCATGACACTCTCATTCATTTTGTGAGTCCACTTCTCGTCGCTGCTGCTCGATGCGGTGCTGGTTCTGCAACCGACACTATAGAATTGAACATAAATCACTGTTTAGTCAGCATATATAAATAAAAAGACAGGTAATAAAGAATGTGTAATAACTTTATTCAGTTAATATTTTAATTAGTTCCCTATCTTACAACACCATCCTTCCGTGGTAAACGGCACACACTTATCAACGTTTCACTTTTAATAACTATTTAAACTAATTAATTATAATATCGCAATTTTGTTTATGAACATATTTATTACAGCCCGTTATAATATTGTTTATTATACAGGAAGTCTTCGGAAAGATTATTTTAGTGTCTGAATTTGGTATTAAAATAGAGTATGAGTCATTTATGTATCGGTTATAAGACTATCTAAAAAAATCAGGCAATTCCAATCTCAGGTTTTTGTTAAAGCAGTACCTAAATAATTGCCATTTATATGAAATACTTTTTTTTAATTAGTTATTCTTTGTTAAGAATTTAGTTTAGTAAAGACCTCCCCTGATTTAAAAAAATATTATTTATGATACTATACAGTATTAAAAAATTGGTAGACATTTGAGGACCTCTCATCCTAACATAGTGCCTTTTATGCCTTCAAAAATATACGATAGATGTATTAAAGGATCTTGAGTACAAAGGTCAGTCCAGCTGTCAAACTTTTAGGATTGCCATGGGTAGCCCGTGGAGCCTGTAGCGACTGTCAAACGTTACTGACAACCGACTCTCTGAAACTTCATGCCAGGCAATGTATAGCTCAAAAACCCTTGGCAATAATTTATATTATTTAACAGATCAAGCTTTATTGGCCATAAGCTCGTATTTTCAATTATTTTTGTATGTTTGTCAATCATTATACTACAATAACATACCTACCCTTTCGAAGTTACAACAGACTACCTTTGACTTTTTTATAAAACACCATCTTTAAAAATTTGGATGGAAGCAAAAAGAGGCAGATAGTCTTTTCAAACAAAGGCTTATTAATTTGGTTTCATAGTAGTCAAAAGTTTGTTCCGTATGATTATGTACATCCTTAGCTTACCTATTATCATTCTCGTGAACTTAACGAACCCTAAAATATTGCAATACACATTACCTTTCTCAAATAAGAACAAAAATCGGTAAACACCATTCTTATTGTGTCAGATTTACTCGCGTGCATATTTCGTAAATGCCGCATTAGCTTCGGACGCCCTTAATCACGAACTGTTTATGACCTGATGTCGAATTTCAAAACATAAAGTTATAAGTATAAAGGTATCCGTCAGTTAAAGAATTCGTTATTAATGATCATCACGGTTTTACACCAAGGGATAAGCAGTCCTGTTGGCACAGATTTACAAGAATTAATATTTAACGGCATTAATTTCATATTTAGCATTCACTCGTAACTTTGATTTGTTTTTATAGGTATAGTTTTAAAGCGAGATTTTGCAGTCTAAATCAACTTACGGGTTTGTACTATTATTTTTGGAAAATTTTCATTATTTTAACAATTTATCATTATCAACATAAATATATTGCTTTTTTCTATCTACCTAGTGGCTACCTACTTACTTCTTCGTGGTGGCAGTAATTTTGTGTTCACCCAGGACTTAGTATTTATTTGACGATATAAAAAAATAGTGAAAAAGCATTTTTTTCAAAACGGAAAATGACAGTAGAATAGAAAAATAATTTAAATCCTAAGTAACGAGTCAAACCAATTTTATTTTTACCGCGCCCCTTGACCAGTATGCGTGTATACATGTCAAAACAATTATACGTCTGTAATGCAGCTGTTAGTTCAAAGGTGAGCAATAAATTCAAACAAATTGGCTTTGTTGTAGTAAAAACGATAATTAGTAAGAAATCAATCAATCATAATAGATAACCCTTATGACATAGTTTACACGGGTAACTCACAGCTGCTCTTAAAAATGGGTAGGTCTTATCTTCACGCTCGTTTTGATTCGTGGGATGCGCAGTACGGTAGTACTTCAGTGACACCTGAATGTTACGCATGTAGGGTTAGTACTAGCTAGACACTTTTTGGTGGAGAATGACAGATAGACCTCACTCGACACAAGCAGCCTTAGTGGATTTTTTACTCGCGTTAGCCCCATTCCAATGCTTTAAATCATCAATCTTTAGGTATAAAAAAAGAGACGCAAACCTATCATAACCCTTTCAAATTACCGAGTGGAGTGTCAATATATAATTTCAACGGACGAACTTAACCCCCAAATGCGGTTAGTATTTTAAATTCCACACATACAGCGAAGCTTTACGATTTCGGGTGAACAACAAATTTATTGTGAGAGCCCGTTAACACTACATCAAATCGCGAAGTTTTTACTTGCCTGTTGATCCCCTAACTGCCCCCCGTTATGGCCCATTATGATGAATTTGAACACATTTAAACATTTGAATGGTTTCCAACTTGCATTAAATGTTTATTGTCAGGTTTTTGAACTCGCCTGTCATATTTTTGTGAGTTATGCGAGAGGTGACATCTTAAACTTGTTTTTTAAAGATCCCGTTGAGATGACGCGTCGAAATTTTATCGTTGAATCATTTTACCGTTAGGGTTATTTGATGGGTGGTTTTACGATACTTGCACTTATATAATTTTGGGCGCCGCCGTCTCCCGTGCATATAATCACGCCATGTTGACATACTATTTATATAAATACCTTCCGAAACTAGTAGAACTAGGTCTGATTCAGTTTATTTCATTGTTATTTTAAATACTTAATACCTAATGTTTTAAGGAATGTCCATACCAAATTTCCGAGTGCTAAGTTACACTAGTATAACCAATATATTTGAACTTCAAATGCATGTATTTCTAGCTCATATTCAAGCCTTTTCTCAATAAGTTCTTAACCTCCTATCTGAATCTGAATTTAGAATTACTAAAACCTAGGACATAAAGTTTAGTTCTTTATAGAGCGGTATCATAAATATTATATTTTGCTGTTTAAATAGAGAAATAAAAGTATTTTTTGCTTCTAAAAACAATAAGTACAGACAGTTTAAAACCAATAAACGTTATCCATATATTCTTTTGGCCGGTCTCGTCGCTTCACCCTCGTAGTTTTTCCATTCACCCCGAGTCTGCTAAGCGTTTCGCCATATTTTAATGGCGGGATAGTTGGGCCATAAACTTGTTTGATTTATTTTATGATCGCTATAAGCTTGTGGCGCTAGTGTTGGCGGGTTTTGGTTCTTTTGAGATCTGAAATTGTATTTAGTTCGCAACCATAAAATAATGTACCTAATTGTTTGCTAGTTGCATTATTATTAAGTTGATAATATAGAAAAAAATTGTAATAATTATTATCCGCAGTTTTGTTTTGAATGCTGCATACGGTTACGTACTTTTACTTTTCAAAACTGAGAGTTTTTAGTTTTAGTTTTGAAGAGTTGTGAAATTCTTGTAGGTCTGGGGAAACCACTTTTTAAGGCGATAGTGTGTGATTGTAATGTTAAAGAATAAATAAGATTACCTATATTTAATTTCATCATAAATGTTTTTAGGAATGCAGTTACTTTGTCATCACTCCCATATCCAATTATTAGGTCATTAATTACTCATTCTATTATAAAATCGACCCATATCAAGAATCATCTAAATCGGTTCAGCGGTTAGCTGCGAAAACGTAACAGACAGACAGGCAGAGTTACTTTCGTATTTATAATATTAGGATGAATAAGGAGATCAAAATAAGATACGCTTCATTTGAAGTTTCTTCAGAATAAAATCCACTTATTTTATCAAATCTTTAGACCGCTGTATGTAGGGCCCCACCCGACAAGCTAGCATGAGCTTGGTTGGGATTAATGGTGCTACCCTAAAGAAAGCGTTCTTATTAGATAATGGAGGCGATCGGTTAATGTGCTTTTTAATATGTTATAAAGTAAAAAAAATCAAGAGGATACTTTGCCTAAGCCACTAAAAACTTTATTTCGATGATGCCTACTATAACATTTTGAGGCTTTCTGAGCCTCACTGTTCGGAACTTGTGACTATAAAAGTAGAACTCAAATAAAGATACGTTTGCAGTATTTTAGATATTTACCGACGGATGTCGAATGGCTGTGTCATATTTTACTAACAAATTAGTATTTAATTAATTTTAAAATATCCATCAAAGTAATCCAATTAAAATGAAAACCTAAAAATAACCTTACCCAATTAAGTGCCGAGAATTAAGTGCTAGGATCAGAATAATTAAATTGAGAATTAAATTTTAGTAATCACGAGTAAGATGGATGATCCACTCAGAATCCCGACAGTTAATCTTGACACATTCGTAGCTCACCGCAGCTGTGTGAGTTAACTCTTAAATCTTCTGACCGTCCCTAAAGGCCGTTTAGTCTGATATAATTTGCGACAGATTCATAAGCAGGGCTTAGCTATTCCAGGGAATATTTAAATGAAATAACAAGAAGTTTTCATTTACGTACTGGACATGTTCCGTTGTCAGACTTTAGATTTCAACGCTTTGAGAGACATCCAAACATATCTACTAGGCCCTAAGGGACGGTAGCGTGAAGATACTGAACTAATATTCATAATTCACTACTTTAAAGTTTATGGTTTGCTCATGTCTAAGAAATAATTGCACTCTCTGGTTAATGGTTAAAACTTAATTTATGTAGGTAGGAAAATATCGCTCTGGGCTTTAATGTATCGTAAAGGTTAGTATTTTACGTGGCAAGAAGACGGCTAAGTATTCTAGTGAAATTGTTCAACCAGTTTAAGCTAACTGGTGTTTTGAAATCACTTTATAATCTCAACAAGCGCCTGCTGTCACCAAGAGTACCTAATACTTAAAGGTTCATATGAAACTTAGTTTAACACAATGTTAACCAAATCTTACGAATTACAAAAGTGAACCTAACTACAAAAGTGAATATCTTAAATGTCTCTAAAAAAATCGTACCTGTCTAGTTTAATCTTAGAACACAATACAACGAACCTCTAAAATCATTAATCATTCAACTATTTGCAAATTAAATTCCACATCAGCGACTACTTGATACAAATAAATTAGACAGTTTATTGCCCAATATTACTGTAATGATTGAAAGCGATGTCAAAATTTTGTTTGAAACAATTGAATACACATACGCAATCAAAATGTCACAAATAATTACAATTTATTACCGAAATAACGTTCTAAATCATTCTCGTTGAACAAAACAAGGTAAAATTAAATAATCTGTATTGTATTACGGCCGCGCCATAGACAAGTATTTTATTATCTGTCAAAGCATTGTTTACGAGCGTCCATTTAATTCGGATTCCCGCCTTTTTGTCATTTTACACCGATACTGTAGTATTACGTGTTAGAGTGGAGGCGTAATGTATTGTAATTTTCTATTAAAAAGTAAAGTTTTCACAAAGTTTTTTTTTTATATTCATGTCTACGTACGTATAAAATATATCAACGAAACTTCTGTTACATATTGTTGTAGCTTACCCATTTTCATCCAAAAATGTAAACATTTCCAAATAGAAGAAGAAAACAAGAAGAAGAAACAAGTTAGTTAAGCAAAAATCCTATTTTATTACTTCTCGATTGATATTGTTTGAGAAATTTACAATATTTTTTTCTTTCTATTCTTTATTCGACTATAGCCATAGCCAACGATAGCAATCGAATCAACATGTAATACAGCCCGTACTACAGTTTTACAGAATGTTAAAATTAACAGTAGGTATTGAAGATGTTTAATTAAAACCCGTGTTTGGAACGTAAGAACTTCAGGTGTTTTGAGCATTTCTTGAATATTTACCTCCCGTCTTGGAGAAGCCGATTTACTATGCCTTGTTGAATAGAATTTAAATTAAGCGAATCCATGAAAAGTTCATTGGCTTTTTCAATGCTACCTCTTGACTTGTTTAAGTTTGAATCAAAAGCTTTTTCAAGCAACAATAAAATGCATAGGAGCTTAGGTCATATAACTAGTTTTCGTGATTTAAATGACTTGTCTTGTAGCGCTAACGCTAATAGGTCGATATTGTAATTTGGTCTAAAATGCACATTTCAGAATGAAATCAAACAAAAATTCCTCCCTAAGCGTCTTAGAATACAAAACGTAATTGGGAGAACGTTTAGGAGGTACTGTGCTATTAATGAGTTATCCACACAACACATCATGTTAGTGCAAATAATACATAATGAAAATTCATAAAACTCGACATAAATAGTACCTACCCATAGGCCTATTTTGAATCAATTCTTTATGTCTTTTTTTATCCTAAATAAATACCTACCATTTACTTACATTATCTGTTCATTCATTTGATTCCAGTAGATTATGTAAAATGGAGGAGGTGTAACACAGAAAGCTTTAATTATCTCTTTGATACACTATTAATCATCGATATGTTTAAACAT
Organism: Diachrysia chrysitis; assembly: GCA_932294365.1. Lineage (NCBI taxonomy): Eukaryota > Metazoa > Arthropoda > Insecta > Lepidoptera > Noctuidae > Diachrysia > Diachrysia chrysitis. The sequence goes on from OW028657.1 coordinate 939,120, forward strand.
GATTTCATACAATAAAACCTGCCCTAATTACTTGTGCACGATACCGTCTGGTTTCCTAGACTTACTGCAAAAACTAATTATAAATATCATTCTGCATCCTTTTCACACACGAGTAAATTATATCCCTATCTCTGTTTCCCATTAAGCGCGTCATTAACTATCAAATCGGACATGAGTATCGACAGATCGGTAGCTTAGTACTAATGCTTACAAAAAATATGAATATGCATTAAATTAATATTGAGTAGTATAAATGTGGTTAATAAATTAGTTTTGTAATTGAACAAGATTACGAAATTTTGGTTTTATTTACGTACTGACTGCGACGTACTGCAATGATGACAGAATATACTACAACAATGTTGATACAACAAAGGGTAGTGTAATAACTTGTTATTATAATAAAAAAAAAACATAAAATTTATAATATTTAGGTTTATAATATTTCATACACATCAAGAGCTCACAAGAGTTACGTATAGAAAAAACCGCAACTTTATCCATTATCATTGATTATAGTTGTTTCGTCCTGAATTCATAATTAACCCAATTTAATCTGTACAAAACTCAACGTCTAAACTTTAACAAATGAAATCATGCATTAAAAAATTAAACATTGAAACAGTTAAATTGTGGACTAACCTCACTTTTTAAATCTTATAAAGAGACCGACTACCGATATGCTAAAATCAAACCTTCCATCCACAGCATATCCGAGACATTCCCGGTCTGATTTATAGTTCAAAGGGAGTTATCATTAAATTCCTTAATCAATATAATGTTTTATTTGTTGCTATGAAAGGATTAACCGCTAAATACATAGCCGTCTATAGAGACGGCTATGTATTGACGAAAAAAAACACACGATGACAGACGACAAAAAATATTACGGTCGACATTATAGAATGTCGACCGTAATATTTTTTGTCGTCTGTCTGGCGGACAAACATATTACATCACATTAATATAAATACACAACAGAACATAAATACATTATGTATGCTATGAATACGTTTTTTGTGCGACAGCGTTGAGATTTGGTGCTGGATGCGGCAAAAACGAACAGTAAACTTAAAAAAAAGAGGTTTTTTTATTGAAATTTGTGTTCCCTCAAAAATTATTATACTTCAACTCCACATTGGCAATAACTTGCTAGCGCTTTTAAAGCTTTTGCAATTACAAGTCTTTTTTTTATTTTTATAACTTTTTACGACCAATGACATGTTTCTGATCTTGCACACCTCTGGTGCTTTGGTGCAGATTAAGCAGTCAGCGTTATAGCTCCGCTACTGACTTATATTGTTGTATAATTTTTAAATGATTTTTTGAAAACAAACGCTGTTTAACAGGTACTTCGATTCATTAAATAGTTATCATAATATTAAAACCCATTGAAAACTAATTTCAGACAAACACGAATCTGCACAGTAGCAGTATAACAAAAAAACCGAATAGTTTTGCAATACGTTTTATATTGTTTTGACAAGAATCACATAACAAATTTCTATAAATATAATCAAAGCCTTTGATATATTATAATAAGTCATGTCGTATCCAGTGTCTCGCGAGCGTTGGCGCGCCGTGATCAAAGGGCGGCACCATCAAAGCTCATCGGAATCCACTAATTACTGAACTGCCATCGATGTTCATCCGACAACAGTAACTACACGTACCGCATACCTATTATATTAACAGCTCTGGTACGCAGATACTCTAAATTGAAGAACATTTATATATGGATTTTGTGAACACAGATTGTTATATAATATTTGTTTAATGATACTCTTCTTAAGATCCATTAAAATATTGGAGGTTGGCTGTTAGCATCATTAAAATGCCTGTTTATGAGTATAGCTTTATATTAGACAATATTGGGCCTTTTATACTAAGAAATTTATTTCGAATATCATACAAGAAAATAGGCGTGAAGAGGAGTTCTGGAGGAACCAAACCAAAATACAAATATGTTTTTCTGTTTAGTCGAAGGCTAACAAGCGTATACAAAATATTTAGTAGCATATAATTTTATCTCAACATTATTATTATACTTTATTACCTGAAATAGCACGTAGGCTTCTTTTTATTTCGAAAAAAAATAAGTACGGATCTCGTAGGATTATCAAAATCTAACTAAATTCATAAAATTGACAGTAACGAAACGTAAACCAAGTTTACCATGGCAACGGTTTTGATATAAGTATAAAACCTATTGATCAGCCCGTATCAGTCCACTGCTTGACATAGGCCTTTCCCATGGCACAAGTCAAGCAGTGGGCAATGCACTGAGCTCGGTCTTCAGGTCTCCTCTTACAGTTCCTTAGAAACTTTTAATTAATAAACGTCTTTTAATATTCGTTTTTCAGTACCTACCTAATCGATTTATATACAAAAAAAGCAACATATTCTCTCCGGATCCAATTTTAATGTAAACGCGGACGAGGTAGCGGCCATTAGCTATTTCGCTATAAACTTTCAAATATTTTACACTTTGTATCTAGAAAAAAATTATGAGATATCAATGACTCCGTGTATTGCAGTGCCCCAAGTGTAAAACCCTTGCTACAAAAACATAACTTACAAAAATCATCTCTTGACATCGAATGTTTGAGCCCTCTCCGGTGGCGTCGGATTGCCTTCCCATTGGTATGGCGAGGGAATATAGAGTTGCACTTGAGCTCCATAACATCTCCCGTGTAGTTGGTCCCATGAGATTAGCTGTCGTGTCAGCAACATATTAATGTCATAGGAGTTCTTAGGTTCTATATTTTTCCCCAAGTTCCGAAAAGGCACTTTTTACTTAATATTGTTTAGTTTGATAACTTTTGTCGATTTTCCCAACGAGTAACACTTTAATGTTTCAGTTTCCGTGTGACTTATTGGGAAAGATGGCAAATAGCAATCCCAAAAATCCATGTCTCTTTCCTAGACTTCGTATTAAAAACAACACCTGTGTAAAAATTCAACTTTCCAGGTCCAATCGACGTCAGTGAGTCAGGCCTTCTCTTTTTATTCCGTTGGGCCTGTATCTTCACTATCTCCGTGTCCGTCAATGATGTACATACAAATGAATGGTCCATTAACTATTTACACAATATGTATACAATTTATAAATGGTAACAGACAACTCTTAAATGTTCCATCACCATAGAAATGACTAACCTCACACATGGTCTTTCTTTCTTTCGCCGATGAAAATGCTGTGAAACATATGTTATGTTCCGAGTATAAATCGAAGCAAAGTAAAACAGTCCCACTACTTTTTTAATAAATGTAAAATTCATGTTCGGACGAACAGGACACAAGTTCCGACAAAGGTTCCGACATGATCGGTAACAGGGTGTACACCTGTACTCTGTGGTGTGTACTAGGGATATTAATAATGAATTGTTCGTCGGGGTCACCAGTGATGCGATCGGTATGGTTACAACTTATGTCCAAAACCGTCAAATAAACAAAATATTAAAAAAGAAACATATGACAGCAAAAAGTTTTCGTGGCGGACCAACGCCTGAAAAACAAGTTTTAATTCCATATTTACACAGTTACGCTACAGGAATATTAAACTTTTGTGGAAAGTTTTCGATATTCAAAAAATATCGATATTTTCAAGCGATATTGATGACACATGCCAATCTATCAGCGTGTGCGCGCTTAATTTCTTATTGGTGTATTACTAGGGTTTTGTACCCGAAGGGAGCCAACGAATCAAACGAATCAAACATCATGAAAATCGGTCCACTTGTTCTTGAGTTATAAATGGTGTAATTACCCCGATTTGTTTTTTTTTGTTTTTTCGTTGAATTTTTAGTACCAGTCGTTTTTATAACCGATATAAAAGTCACAGTTTTCGTTTGTCCAAAATCATAAGATTCACCTTGTATAATTCAATGAAGGTGTTCATATTTCACACTTTTGTAACTTAATAAATAAATAATATTATTACAATTTGTTCTGCATTGTAACAGTGCCTCCAAGTTTGACAGTATCAGACTTGAGATTTATATTATTTTAGACAGCGTTTTGAGTTAACTCATACGAAAGTATAGAAAAAAATCCGTCAACAAAATACAATGTCAGATTCTTAGTCGGAACAGTATCAAACAAAACTATACCAATCATTTTGTAACAGAGCCATAAATTATCTTGAAAGACAACAAGTCATAAAAACTAAGCCTAATTTCCTTATGTATTGGGTATTCCTATAACAATAAAAAATTTGCATTTATATTAATTATTTAATTTTTGAACACGTTTTTTTAATTATTTTACTATCATAAATTACTTTTTTATGTGACGCCTCAAACAAATCAAATTATATAAATACTGATTTTATTTCAATTTTAATTAAAAAACTATAAAATCACTGGACCAACTGATAGTTAGCTAATAATAATTTAATTTTGTGTCATGATTGTGCTTTATGTTCCACAAAAGTAAGTTTTATGGGCAGTAATTAAAGTTACACTCATTGTTATTATCAACATATTATCTTTAAAAACTTCAACAATATCTAAAACCAATTACCTCTTTTGTAATTAAACAGCTTTGTTTAAAAAAGTACTTTACTCGTAGAGGGCATGACACTACGCCCGCCAAGTTACATTGAGTTAACGCATCGATATGCAATTAATTACCAAAACATTAAAAAGACGATTACTGATGTAATTGGAATCACTTCCTTATAGATATTTCGTGCTATCTGAAATACATTTGCGTATTTAAAGGGTTTTGGGTGTGGTGTAAAGAGGAGAGGCAGCGGATTACTCAACATTGCTTCTTTTTTTTTCTACATTCACTTTTTAAATCGTATCTAATGGTCACACATCACAATGAATGTTACAGTATGCCAATTTTTTTTATATAAATCGTATGAATATGAATATTGTTATTTTCTTTATTACATTATTTAATCTAACAATTAAATTGTTGTATAGGTAAGGTACAGATATATTTATGTGCAACTCACAAAGATATTACGAATATAATATTTGTTTGAATGTTTCTGAAAATAATTTAAGTATTATTCTTAAAAATACATTCTCAACATATATTTTGTGACTTACACCATACCCGCATCCATAATTCATGTGATAAAATACGAGCAATCAATTACTCCACATGCAAATCATGTAAGCGCGTCCCTTACGACGTGACGTACCTCTTATTTCGTAAGTAGCTGTAATGTACTCGCCGTTGAACTTTTTATATTTCAGTCTTTGGATGGCTGAAACTGTTTTAAGTTAGAAAGCAAGATTACTTACTTAGTTTATAAAAGAGTCCGTATTAGTTTCTTTGATGTTTTCAATGTGGGATTACAGAAAATTTTAAAAAAATATTAAGGTACTTATTATACATTTCTTAAATTCAAAAGTGTCCTTTTGTAGGTCTAAAACACTTAATGAGGTCAAGTGAGAAAAGTATTTATGCAGTTCTAAAGAAACTGCCCATCATTTCAGTGTCATCATTGTTTTAAATTTAGTGTTCCGTTTTCAAACTTGGAACAATGACAAGCGGAAATGATCGCCTAAATTATGTCTTTATTACCTTTATTTGCGAATATTTCGAATAAGTACAGTTTGGCGCCATTTTATATCTGAGGAAGTACTGTATATAAAAAAGATTTAATTACTTATATGAATGAGTATATTTATACAAATCTACATCACCGTAAAGTATATACCAAGTCGAATCAGGAAAGTCTTGAACAATTATTCATCGTAATATTTGCACTGTACAGCACAGAACACATTCTAACGTAATTAACAATTAATAGAACATCTTTCCAGCTAGGACGTACGCCACCTTAATCCAGTTTCCCTACACAAAGCGCTAGAAATCATAATCAAGTAAAACAAGTATAAACCGCATACAAACTGTCGCAAATTCTCTCAAACATTCTCTATATATAATATAACATGTAAATCCGTGAGCTCGCTCTCGACACGCTAATATCCTTTAATAAAGGTAATGCAAGTTGAATTGCGACTGTACCGGCTTCGGGCTAGGGTTACCACTTTCCCCGAACCAACTTAAATTTTGATTAAGAGTTTGTTTTTTGACTGCAGGACTGTTGGTCGTGGACCGTGGTTAGCGCATAGAAAGTTATGTAGCATTTAATTTCAAGAAATGCATCCTGTTTGTGAAGTTTATGCTGGTTGCTTAAGGTTGGTAAAAGCTTGTTAAGAGAACACTTTCAGCGGGTTTAGGTTGCCTTTTTATCAAAACTTGTTCAGTATTCGTTCAGTTTTAAATTTCCCTGTGTTCGTTTTTGAAATGGATATGTCCAAAACTTAAAACCGAAAACGTTTTTTTTTTTTCAAATAACATTGCTTACCTGATTTTTTAAACTGTATATCCGACGTCTAGTTATCAAATTTAGAAATGACTACTAATTTACAACATTAGTGGCCCCGATTCTGTTAAAAACGCACCATCGGAATCTTTTTCGCTTGTAGACATATTTAGAAAAGGACATACGAATATAAGAGCTGTCAAATTTAGTTCCGACTAAAATTCTCATACAAATTGGTCGACATACAGAAGTGTGTGCGCTAAAAACACAGATTTTATCTTGATTTTGTTTGCGTATAAGGGAATCAGCGCCAATATTTCTTATATTTTGTTGTAGTTAAATGAATCTCTAATTCTATTAGGTATTATAATATAAGAGTTTAAGAAGAAGAAGTGGAATCCAGGACTGTCCTAGTTCCTCCGTCGTCATGGCAACCATACTAGTTTCGTTCTTAGGTGCTCGCATTTGCATGCCATAGTGTCTCAAGAATAAAATTATCCATATTTCCTACGACAAACATAACTACGGTTTTAAATGTCCTATTTGTTAGTTACGGAGAAGAGCAAGAGGAGTTAGTTGAGGTTGAAAGTTCTTTGCGGGGGTCTCAGGGTAAATTGCATGTATTTTAAACTAATTGCTAGCTAGTATTTATAGCAAGGGATAGGGCGATGCTTCATTAAATTGTAGAATTTTCCTAGTACGTGTACATTAGGAGCACTAAAAGACGAAAATGAATAAAACCTTTTTTTTGTATTCTAAGCAATCTGAGTTGAAGCTTAACATTTTTGAATAATAATTTAAGCTCACTGCAGTGCTTTTCAATATTTTTTAATGATTCCCTAACTTTTTAAATCTTCGGCACTTTTAAAGAAACTTTTTAATGACATCAATCTTAATTACGTCACGGGCTACGTCATAGCCAATTACGTAATTAGATCTTAATTAAATATTAAAGGCTTATTTTTATAAACTTACTAGTAGATGTCGATTTTCATTAACTAAGGGCGACTTCGACGTCAATCATTATTGAAGTGAACACTGTAAAATAAATAATGTAAAAACAAAATATTTGTATTAGTACAGATTTTTATTAATCATAATTTTATACGTATAACATTTCTTTTATTTCGAACAGGGATTTAAAGCCCCGTTTAAGAACAACAAATCAACCCCACAATAAAAATCTATTCAAGATTCTAATACTCTGCTCCCACACAAAGAGACTTTGCCCTAAGGTGGAATATTTCGCTTGGAGACAGAAACATAATTAGATAACTGCGTAAGTCTACTGAAACTGTAGGAAAAAAATGTGCGATAGAATTGTCTTTAATAAAATCTCATACTATATAAAATAATAAATTGTGTAGGATATAATATTAGTTTGGATTACCTAACTTGGTTTTGTTAGTCTCATGAGGGAACCAAATCCAATGCACTTCGCGCAGTGTTAGTTGGCTATCAACAATATGATCATAAAAATAATATGTCAACTGCATCTACAATTGTTTAGGTTCCAACATACACACAACAACCTTATAGAGTGTACAATACTAGGCCTTTTCTGTATAGGCGGATAGTGTGGGAGGGTAATTAGTAGACAAAATTACGTGTCTCATACTCGTCTGCCGGTTCCTGCAAGCCGCAGCGCGATGGTAACAAAGCTTGCTCATTAACTCCCCGTCGACTGGCGACGCCGCTCCGAGATGTAGACCAAGAAACAGATGCGACGCACTCGAGTATCGCGGCTAATATAAATTAATTAATTCGGTTTATGTAAGGATTATTCAATGAACATAAAAAGTTAAATACAGTAAAGCTATTTGGAAACCATGGGGTTATTTGGAATTCAGACAATTTCTTGTCCAGTTAATTTTTATTCTTATATTAAAGAAATATATTGTGTTCTTAATTTTAGGTGATATTTTTAATATTACTGTATATAAAATTTTCGTATATATTTCGTACATTCTATAAAGCCCACTTTACTGTAGTCATTTGTCAAACCTCTTGTCAAGTGTTGTGATTGGTATAAGCAATTATTATAATTAGTAACCAATCATATTAGTAGTCATACGATTTAACAAAAGATTAAGGTGAAATAAAGTTATTATATAATTACTTAAATTAACAATAATATAAAAAGCAATTCTTAATAGTGTAACGAACAGAGTTTCCAACAAGAACATCCTCTCATTATTATTGTGGAATAGATATTTAATTATGTTATTAAATAGAATTAAACGGCTAGCATACTAGATAAATTAGGAAACTGTATTAGGCAGAATTTCAAGTACTGTCTTCTCTAAACAATAAGGCGCCTCTCATCTTTGTCCACGTTTGAACACAACTAGGAAGATGGAAAATTTTAATAAAATATGTTTCCCGCGTAAACGTCTCGCGCGTCACGTCTCTAACAGATCCCTTAAACACTTACAATATTAAATACAACTACCCGCATACCTATTACATTCTGCATAAAGTTCAAAATCGCTTAGTTCAGTTGTAAAAGAAAAATAGCAACGAATGCGCCATGAGGATGCACCCCCGATTATGAAAGATATTATTTCCTAGTTGCAGTAACATAATTTATTTTAATGTGTTCTGTAATTTGTGGGGTTTCTATATTCACGTGGAGTTTTTATGAAGAATGCGAAGGAAGTTGGTACCGCACAGTAAAGCTAATGGCTTGGACAAAACTTGAAGGAATGTTTCTAATGCTGGAACTAGACTTACGATTGTAATAAATAGCAAGCTATTACATATAGATACAATAAATACTATTTAGATACAAGTATCTGGTCATTGTTTAACTTAGAAACTATTTATAATAACACTCTTCCAGTTTTCACTATAAATATTTCTTGAATGTGATAGCTTGAATCATTAAGTTGTGCAACACAACAACTTTTTTTGGTCTGTGGCAACCCTGTTGACAAGACGTCAACAAAACTTCTCCCAATTATTTAATTTAATTTAATTATAATTTGTGTAATTTATATGGTAGATAGTAAATTTTATTCGCAATATTGATTATTATTGTTAAGGACAGTGTTATCTTGTCATATTAAGTTTGTTTTCAAGTGCATAAAGTGTTTGTACATAAGACAAGTTTCGCTGTCAAACTAAATTAAACTTTAACGAACATTGTAAAGTGCATTGTCATCTTGAGTTTTTATGTAAGTGCTTTGTTGTTACTATTTTATCACACATTTTACTATAATATTGTCGTGGTGGTTATGTCCAAGGAATAACCTAGAACACTTACACCCACAGCCTTGCTTTTCTTTGCACAAACTTGATCTAACACACTTCTGAGTTGTCACCTATCTATTTTGTATTAGAAGTGGATAGAATGATGACCAGAAGAGGTGCTGCTCGCTTGGAGGAATCGAAACTTCAGCTAACATTGCTAGAACTAAAGAAATACAAGGATTTGTGTGAGGAATTGCAGGGGGAACAGGATGACAATGAGAAGGAAGTGCTACAAATTTTAAATAATAATAGTAAACTCAAAAGTGAGATGACAGAACTGCATAGCAAATTAGTTAACATCACTGAGGAACGGGATATGCTTAAACAGTTAGTAGATCAGTTTGATCAGTGCAGCGATGAGTTTGATACAACACTCAGGCACAACGCTGAGCTGAAATGTAGGTTAAGTGAAGCCCAAGATACAATTCTCAAGTTGGACAGTGCTGGCCGGAGGGTTCAGACAGAGTATACACATGCACTGTTTGATAGGCTGGTTGGTACCGTTCCGTTGCCTTCTGCCAACTCAATTTTGGATATAAATCACATAGAGACAATAGATTTAACATGTGATAATACAATTATATCAGATCCTCAAGTACGGCAAATAAACTGTAGCAAAAACAAATTAAAGAAATACATTAAAATTAAAAAAAATATCAAAAAGACTCAAAAACTTATAAAAAGCAACAAAAACTGTTTTAATCATCATCTTAAAAGCCTTAATAAATGTAAATTGCTAAAGACTAACTTTGATCACACCAAAACAAAATATGAGGTTGATATACAACACCTACAGTCAGAGATTCTCCGCTTACTTATTATACATTTATACAATACGACATTTTAATTAATATGTGCGATTTTTCATGATTTTTATCTCTTTTTTTTTAATTTATTTTTAATTGTAAGTTTATGGCACTGTAAGTGTAAATATTATGTAGGTCTACCATTAACTCATTTAGTTATTATTTTATTTCTTCAGTATAGTTATTGCTAACTGGCGATCTGAGTAAGTTGTTGCCCCACATATTTTTATGGTGCCACTGGTGGTATTGTTGTGTGTCGGGTTGTGCAGCTCCCTCAAAAATGGTTGAGCTGCATGAGCTATTCTGGGCACTCTTGCCACTTGTTGGCACAGGCTTGCTCAGGTCGAACTGGCTCTTTCTTCAAAAGGCCAGTCCAGAAAAGACACTGCATTTATTTACACAAAATTTTTAATTACAATGATTGTCTGGACTTTAAAAGAGGCTGACCCCTGAGTTTGTTTCGACATTTCTTCTCAGGGTAGCCAGTTAGGAAATGTCGAATCCAGCGAGCTATAAAAAAATGTTTTATGTGGCTTGTAAAAGTGATATTTTTTTATCCTAGTTGCAAAAATAAATGATTTGATTTGATTTGAACAACTTATTTTGCTGAATTTGGATATTCTTTAATGAAACTAATTTAAGAAATTAATGGTACCATTAAATGTAAAAGAGCAAATGATTCCTGGTCCAGAGAAGAAATACCAATGCTGTTTTGTCTATTTCCTGATAAAAGAAAGTAAAAAAATATTTAATTGTCATCTATCCTCAATACATCCTACATACCACTTATAAAATTGAAGTTTCTGTTTGTAATGTCAAAATAATATTTTAATTTTATACTAAAAAAGTTATTTCTATTATATCTAATACCTAAAACCAAGTTTTTTTTTTATATATATAATTCCATCAAACGGGAACGCGGGCAAGTACGCAGGTGAAACTGCGAGTCTCAGCTAGTTAAAAATCATTATAAATATCATAGAGATAGATTGCTGTCTGATGTGAAGTAGCCTATCTGCGCATTCGATCGTCAAATAAATCTTTACATGCGTACACACATTGCCAACGACCTTCAATCGTCGGATTTTTCCTGCGATCTATCCTCACGACCGGATAGTAAGGCAATGTTCATACAGCAAATGTATGTAGTATTTATTATACTTTATAAAAAAAAACAACGGTTAGCTGAACTAATAGATAATTCATTTTACGTTCCATCACTTTCAATTTCCGATACCCATCGAACAGGGTAAATTACTGAAGAGTTAAAATTTGAATAAAATTTCAATGTTGATATTTTGTTCACGGAAATAGCCTTATTTATAAAAATCTGTACGGTGTTAAAAGCAATTGCTAAAACCTTCTAAATTCAAATTCTCTATAGAAGAATTGAAATAAGAATCTGCTATCAATTGCTAATCATCGTCGATTTTTATAAATAAGGCTATTAATCTTTATTTCAAATTGAGGAGATATTTTGTTCAAAGGTTTATTAAAATTCTTGATATAACAATACTTACAATAGAATATTCAAAATTAAAAATACTTATATTACAATGGAATACATAAGTTTATAGACTCTTATGGCCTTATTAATAAAATTCTCGACTGCGATTTTTCTATGGAGAATTTAAAATTAGAATCTGTTAATCCGTTGTTAAGCTCCATCGCGATTTTTATTAATAAGGCCATTGGCGTTTTCAAGCCTAAAATAAAGCATAATCATTATCTAGGTAGGTGTGTCATTGATTTACATTTTAAGGCACTACTTGAATAATTATTTTGTTTGCGAGTAAATTCTAATAATATTTAAGTCCATAACCCGGGTCTAGACGCATCTAAAGACTTTATTGCCTTAACATTTTTTAAATAAAGACATCGATCCACTGACTTGTGTGATCAGATAAATGCGTGATTGTTTTATTACCACTCGAATGCACTCGACTATTTAAAATTGCATTCGGCTTAGTGAACAAATGTGATACTCTGATTACAGCTTTATAGTACTGAATAAATTTTAAATATATATAATATACACATGACTGAATTTTTCATTAGGGTTAGAGTATCTTTACTTTTTTTTATACTATATCAATATACTGTATATTAGACTATTTCAGCCTATATTGTTCTTTGCGGAGTTAAGGTTTTTCTCACGCACAGAAGGGACGAACATTGAACACCACGTTTGCTCACTGTGGGTTAATTATATTAAATTTTTAAAACATTGATTTTGTATAAACACTTTTTTAAAACAAATTTACAATTGTTATTTATGTCACAACGGTCCAATTCTTAATCATGAGCTGACGCGGTATTATACCGAGTCGCTCTATACTCTATTCTGAGATATGAAATAGTTAATAATTTAATACACTATTTTTTTCAAAGCATGAATCGTCTATAATAGTCGCATTGATCAATAAAGATTTTATAAGAAGTAAAAAAGTATTCATAAGATAGTATCATGATGATTTATTTATTACTGTTGTAATCACACAAATCCTCGTCAGGTCATTGTACATATAGTCATCATTATTTAATTATGCTAACGCAATTCCTATTTTATACTTTTATTTAACTTGAATATGTTTACACTCATATAGTTATAAAACGCATGATAAACATCATTTGCACGCATTCCTGTTGCATAATCGTTGATTTTATCTTTTTGAATAACTCTCGAATAGGAAATTGGACAGCCATAACACAAAAATAATAAATAAAAAATATATTAAAATATATATAAAATGAAAATAAATGATTCCTGTATACACTTTCCTTATAAGTAATATACCTATACTTCATCTTTGGAGTATTAGCAATAGGCATGGTTCCTATTTTTTTTTTTATGTCCGCCTGGTAGATTAATGAATTTTATTGGACACGTATTTTTTCTTTTTTCCTGCAAACAAAAAATGATCAAAATACAGAGAACGGAAATTTCGCGTGACGTCACTCCTCGCTACAATTTTTACCAAGGCGAGGTGTCATAAGCCCCCACTCCGAAACTTTAAAGCGCTGTATCTTTGTAATTTTTTATTGTTTTGATAAAAGAAAAAATACGTGTCTAATATTTTTTTATTATGTAACTGACGGACTAAATAGATTTTAACTTTTCATACTCAGTCAACATCCCTATTATAATAATAACTATAATTTTAAAAAGCACCGACCTTTGAATGGGTCTTTGTAATTTGTAGCACAGCAGCATCTCGATCGCATCAGCTTTCAAGCTAAAACAACCGCATCAAAATGGGCTAATTGGCTTAAGAGCTATGACGCCACAGACATACATATAGATGCACTCATGCACACTTTAAACTGCTTATGACACCAAAACTTAGAAAACAGTTCTCATGTTTTTACATAATCCATCCATCGGTCGGTTTATTCTCAATTGTAGAAACGTCCGTGAGAGATGTATGCTAAGGTTAAGTTCACTATAAACTTGGTGTCCTAATCTAAAATAACTGCTACTCTCAAGGTTAGAGCAATCTTTGAAGGTCGTTCATTTTCAAGGTTAAGACCTTGCATCCTTAATGTAGAGCAAAGATTGAACAAAGGGTAGTGTATGAGCTAAATTATTATATTGTATGAGCGGTTATAATTAAATTTGGCCTTATTCGAATGCATGATAATCTTTAATTAAGTATACTATATTCTCGAAACAAGTGATTTTTCTTAATAATTACATTTTTATAAGGGTGAGAAAAACGTTACATCATTAAAATATGATTAATTCGTAAATAATCCGTATAAAATAATAACAATTGTTTTATTTACTTAAGTTGTAATAATCGTCGCGGCTAATAGACGTCCACTGCTGGGCGTGTGCAGTGCAAGGCAGTGTGCATCCTGTATACAGCCGCAAACCTTAAAAAACGTTACAAGTCAGAGTTGCCAGATCCAACATTAGCGGCATCTAGGTACTTTAAGATATTTAATACACGAGCCCCAAAAACGAGCTATTTTACTAAGTCATTTATATTCTAATAGAAATATACCTATATAAGATATTTAAAACGCTTGTCCGAAGGTGTTCTTGGCATTGTAATACGTTTATCAAGATTTCGATACAAACATTGATTATGCTAACATGTCATGTTCACCATTAAAGTTCCCCCGTGTCCTGATAACCATCTAATTAGATCTCACATTATTTAATTACGATCATCAAGCAAAAGCTCGCAATGTCTTTTTCATTGTCCATCGTTCTCCATACCTAATTAATGGACTTTTTAACTTGAGTATACAATTAAACTTTATCGCTTTGTGTTCGAAAATTTGGCAAAAATTACCATTTGTTTTGTTGATAACTTTAACGCCTCATTTTAAATTGCATCTTATTTTTTTTGTTGCTAAGGTTGAAATTTGAATGTAATTTTTTTACTAATGTCTTCCGCTAAATTATAATCAAGTCGTAATAAAAAATACAAATAAATCATTTCCCTTTGTCCGTGGGGGCGTGGTTAGTCTGCCAACTCCTGGTCGCAATAATTAATATTTAATTCGGATGAAAATTTTTACTTTGTTAAATTTTTTGGGGCCACATTGGACGATGATTAATTCTCTGTTTTCTGGACATAATTTCTTTGGTTTGTTTTAATAACGTTTTTGAAATACTTACCCTATATTTTTGATGTCATATTAGGATTTAATTTAATTTGCAAGCAATTAGAAAGTGAACGTTTAAGAACTTTTTTTGTTTTTATTCATCTGGTTCTCTTCTAGTTGTAATGCTTAATGAACAGAAGGTACCTACCTACACAACTGCTATAGCTCCTTTTTTATTAAAGTAATGTATAATAAAATCTATATATATCTAATATATATACTTATAAAGCTGAAGAGTGTGTTTGTTTGTTTGTTTGTTTGTTTGAACGCAAAAATCTCAGGAACTACTGGTCCGATTTGAAAAATTATTTCAGTGTTGGATAGCCCATTTATTGAGAAAGGCTATAAGCTATATAACATTACGCTGCAACCAAAAGGAGCGGAACATAAATGAAAAATGTTGCATAAATGAAAAACCGTTAAAACACGCGGACGAAGTCGCGGGGGAAAGCTAGTAATATAATATAAATCTATTCAGGCTGTCTGCAACAGATTTACTGTAACTTTTATTTATTTTTTAACACACAGGATAGAGCTTGATAGACTGGCATTTGACTCCAATTATAATTATCTTCAATCCCAGATATTTTCTGCCTACGCGCTTGAAGTACGATACAGAACAATAAGTTTAAACCATAGAAACGTTGATCAAAAACCTTTAAAAAATCATGCAGAGTGCACGCAGGTGAAACAAAACAGGGTAAATGCACTTTTGATATCGCTAACAGCTCCATTTATTAATTTCCCTTAGGAATATCGGTCGGCTACCCTCTAACACGAATTACACTTTAGTGACGAGATAACTGACAGACTTCTCTTCTATTTCATTCAGAGAAAGAGAATGTAGTTCGCCATACTAATAAAATCTTCTGTTTTTATTAACTGTTTTTAAAACTAAGCAATTCAATCATATTCCAAGTTTGTCGGTTACTTTTCAATTTTTTCCCTACAAAACGAAAAGTTTATTAATGTTTATTATTTGTGTACCCTCATTATAAAAATGGCGAAATGCGAAGTTACACTTGTATTTGAAGCCAGCGAGTTGTGTAGATAAAGCATTAAATTAAGATAAGATCTAACACGTTACGCGTTTTTGCACGACAAGCGTTTTCGAGCCTATTGTGGTTTCATTTTTAATTTTCTTCTGAATTACATACATTTTTATTTATAAAAATGCCTTTTGATTGAAAATCGTCAAGACGTCTAAAAAAAATATCCAACTATCACTAGAATACCAAATGACATCTATTACTTTGAGAACTAAATTATAAATCCTTACTTATTATTATAAATGCAAAAGTACCTAACTCTGTCTGTCGCGCTTTTACGCCAAAACTACTGAACCGATTTAAATGAAAGCTGAGCCTTACACATTAAAACAATTATCCAACTATTAAAAAAATTATAAGATATCAAATTGTATGCATGCGACACAATATAAGGTAGGAGTCCTTTTCAAAATTTGTGTCTCTTCACGCCCCAATCATTTTATTCACTCCATTTTACGGTAGGTACGTACTTAATTAAATCCTTCTTTAAAATACACTTTCTTAAATACATTTTTTTTATTGGCTAATCAAAAAAAATATACATATATTTGTACATTATTCTATTCAAATCCAAGCAACTTGTGGTGTTTTCTATGGTATTTAGCCTCAAAATAAACTGGATCTTTATGTAACCAAAGTACCTCTATTAAAACAAACTAATTAATTTCCAAGATCAAACTTGCCGTTTTGCTAAAACTTAGACTTGAGCTTAGTTGGACTGACCGACGAACTTGTATTTAACAGGGAGTCGAACCTGCATCACTTAATTAGACATGAACAGTGTCGGTTTGTGGGGTCGGAATTTAGTTCTTGACTTATTTGTTTTTAACTGTAAGGGAGAGCAAAGTTTTGGAATCCCAAGTTTTGGGCACAAATGCATTATATTTTAGTATTTAAATTAGAATTTACTTTGATTTAACAGTTGGTTTGGCAATCAATGAATTATCTTAAGAAAGTGTAGAAAAAGATTTGTATATTTAGTTATTTGTAAGTTAGCAAACACACACACATTCTTAAACACAATAATCGTATGAGAAACGCGCTGCTGCGCAGGACTAAAGAAGCAACTCCAACTCGTTTGAACTAATTTCTAAACTTCTTTTTATTATACTAGCTGACCTGACAGTCGTTGTTTTGTCTCCTTTTTCCCTGTTTAATTTATCGACATTTAAATTCTAAACAGTACCCTTAATGTTCCTCTAATAAATTTATTTTCAAAATAAGTACCTTCATTACAAAACATTTTACGAATAAATATCACGTAAAAAGCTCAACCTATAAAGATAACACGGCAAATTAAATACATAGTTATCTGAACATAACAATAAGAGTCGCTCGTAAAAACAATACATTCCCTTTTACAACAAAACAGAATTAAGTACGACTTTGAATAATTTAAAAGTTTTTACAACTTCAAGTATAAAGCTTCGGAACAGAGGGGGTGCTCATAAAAACTAATTTAATTGTGCATTAAATCTAAAACTGCTGTCTCGATAAGTATGTGGCTCGCGTATTTGCATAGCTATCTTTGAGATGGTATCTTGCAGCCAAAATTTAAGTATTTTCACGTACATTTTTACTTTTGAAAGATAAATTGTTATGGTGGTTTAATTTTGATTAAGGATAAGTTAAGGATTAATTTAGTATCAGAAGAACAATTTTCATGAATTAGTAGGTACATTTTGTAATAAAAAATAAAATAAACAATGTTTATATTTTAGTTCAATTGAAAAGTATATGCACTTGCTAGGCAACAGTCGAACACTAAAACTGAAATTAATCTTTTCTCTCTCACTATCAAAAACTGGAAAAATATTAGGTGCAGGACCCATTGCTTTTCATGCTCTCAACACGAGGTTACTATGTTTCAAGAATCACAATAATAACAAAGTAACATGCCATCTATCATTGTACTGGTGGTAATACACGAGAGCTAACACTTAGGCGCTCGATTGTACCCAGCAATCAAACGCGTTGATTCAATCCGTCGCGTCGGTCACGCAAGCTGCGCACGCGTCGAACCGTAAGGATTTTTGTGCATCTTCGCTTTGGATAAAGCTCTTTATATACTGCGTGGATCTGTAATTGAGACAAGATGAGGCCTTTTTTTCTGTAACCTATATTGTCCCACAGCTGGACATAAGTCTTTTCCTAGTTCTTCCAGGCATCGTTATTCCGATTCATTGCGCACGTAGAGTCATTTAGTTCTGTAACTTTAACGTTTCTTAAGCGCCTTTTAGAGGTTTATGAGAAGTAAAAAACTTTTGATTTTGATTGGCAGCTATGTCATAAAATATCAAATATATTTAAAAATCGGAATTATGTAGGTATGTACTTCTTATTATTTAGATATTACTAGTGAAATTTGTGAGAAATATTGTTACCGTTAATAACAATTCAAACAACCTTTTCCTTTTTTAAATGTTTATTACAAATTTTCACTCGTTTACAATTTTTATCAATCCTTAGACTAGATGTCCTCTTTTACAATTAAAAATGCCTTTCGCGGAGCGATAAATTGTCTAAATATAATTTTAATGAAACAATAATAATATAGTCTTAACTAAATCTTAATTTTTTAGCAACTAATTTCATTCAAAATGTTTTTTAATACTTGTAAAGTCGCGATTTTCAACCGACTTTTTTAACAATTAGTCTATAAATCGTTAGAATTCAAATGTACACAATAAAAAGTATGAAATCATTTTATTTTAATAAGTTTAAGCTTACAATATGTAAATGCAGAAATCGTAAAAAAGGATTAAATCCAATTAAATATGCAACACGAAATCCGATGTAAATTCACTCTAACGCCATTTGGACAGAACAATGCAGATTGCAATAAAAAAGAAAAACGCATATCTTTGGAAAATACACGAAGGCTCCATACAATTTGTTACACGATGCGTGAACTAAAGAACCTTAAATTATACTCGTACTAACCAAAATGGCTGTACCTGTCAGTTGAATTATTTATTTTTATTTCGTTAATGTACAATTGCGAATACGGGCTTAATACACCTAAGAAATACTTAAACCTCAAACGCTCCATTAAAATAGTTATTATATTTTATTATTTAGAGGTATTTCTAGTAACTTTTGTGAATTTAGAAAGTGTATTATACCTAAACATATCTACGTTTTCCCAACATGGCAAGTGTATACTTTAAGTTATTAATGGAGAGCCTATTGCCAAAGCTATTGGAATTACCCTACCAGAAAAAACCCAGAATGTGAGTGGGAATTTTCTAAAAGTAATCCCCGTTGTACTTAGTATGAATTGGGAATCGAACCAAAGTTGGCATAGAGACATGCTCATAGAAAATGCCATAAGAGTTCAAACTGTAAACAATTATTTGCTTACTTGGGTCTAGTGTAAGGTTAGAGAATAGCGTAAAGAATATAATTATGAGGCATATTTATTCTCCAGGATGCCAAAAATATCAACAAGTGTTTGGAGCTTGTCTGTATAATGCAATAAATAGAAACAATATTACTTTTTTTTTTTATTTCTGTAAAACACTCAAAATCCATCACACTTAAAATTTTCCTGTAAAACAAAAAGTATTTGATTTTGTACTAAACTCAGTTTTTAATTCCTTAGTCACCATTCTCGGTAACTCGTCCGCAGCCCATACAATATTAGGTTCAACGTAACCTTGTGATTTCCCTCCAAGTCTGTGTATACATTTGAATAAAAAATACTCACACCATATCGGCGATGGTTCCCGGATCCCCCAGACCGCACACGGCAGGCCTTGAGCGACAGACGGACAAACAGACAATAGGCGATAAGGGAAGCCTGCGGTCACCTAACGTGAAAACCGATGAATTTTGCATACAACAAGCTCATCAAGAAAGCAGACGATTTCGGAGTAGGTATAATTGTTTTTGACCATCCAATCAATTTCGTTGACATACATACACGTACATTTAATACATAATTAATAGATTAATTGAGTGGTCTTATAAGAGACGAAGCAGACTCTAAAAGCTAGCAAAACTTTAAACTTTTATCAAAATAAGTTAATTCCACATGGGGTAAAACCAGGTCAATCTGACAACAAAAACTCAAAATATACACCATGTCCAAATTTCAAGCTCGTATTCAAAACAAACATTTTACGCCTACATAACAATTCATTTGTTTTATCAACATTCACGCAGGATTTATGGACAAATATTTTAGCTTACTAGTAGTTTATCAAGTCAGACTGTCACAATGTCATTGGCAAAAACATGTATTTACTAAAACGCTTGAAGTTCAAAACAAAACAAATATTTAAACTGTCACATCCAATATTTTAACATCTAAACTATAAGTTTCTTGTTCGCATACATCTTTATGATGTGCTGTCAATTATTATTAATCTTCAATGCGTTGGCGTCGGGCCAAAGTGTGAAAAACAGCATTCGCGAACTTATTAGCTATTTGTATGCACGGCCCGTTATTGTGGGCCGATTGTACGTGATGCCACACGGTGTATTGAAAACTAAGCGGGACATGACCGAGGTTACGGAGAAAATGGAAATCGTAATTGCCGGGTACTTGTGTGAATAATTCTTTTAATTTCAAATATATTTTTTACATATGTGTTTTTTTATTATAATAACTTATTTTTTGTTCATAAATAATTAATGTAAAAATAAATCAAAATTGTTGAAGTAGTTAGATTTTAAGAATTAAAACCAAAATATTGTAAAGTATATTTAATAAAGATCAGACATACTTACACGCAGAAGACGCAAATACAAGGAGAATTAACTATGACAATATTGTACGGAGGTCGCATGAAAAGTTTCCCTAAAAAGATTTTACATGTTTGAAATAAAATCAAGAATATAATATTTACCAAATAACAACAATAATAATTTGTCAACCTCTTTTTAAATAAAAAGCATGAATCTTACTTGTACCTACTATTCGATTTTCTTTATTTAGTTTACCATTAGCACACAAATTTGTATTTTCATTAATAATGTCATTACGTCATAACGTACTTACAGCATAGATTAAGTGTAATGTCGAGGCATCGTTTAATCCTACACGTTTCAATATATATTGATTTTCTTATTTATGTAAGATGAAAATATTTACCGAGGCGAAAGATAAAACGACATATACTCTTCGAAAACTAATTCCCGTAATGAACCAAGAACTGCAAATAGAACTAGTTTTCATCGTCCCATACTTTTTTACTCGTCACATTTCTTCACCGATACTGAAATTCAAAGCGTTATATTTTTACGAGGGGCGCACTTGGGCTGCCATTATCGCAGCGTCGACTTTGATGGCGCATAAACCGGACGCAGCTGTAGCCTGACTAGGCGGCGAGGAACGAGGCTTGAGAAATATATGGAGGATATGGCAACCGACAAGGTCTGAACTGAAAATTTGTGATGTAATGGCTCGAATTAAGACACAGCAGAGGCCATAGCACAAAAACTACTACAAATATGGACTTCATCAGAGCTGAAGACTGGCCGTCGTCTAGTCCCGATCTTAATCCGCTGGATTATGATTTATGGTCAGTTTTAGAGAGTACGGCTTGCTCTAAACGCCATGATAATTTAGAATCCCTAAAACAATCCATACGATTGGCAGTGAATAATATTCTCATGGAAAGAGTGCTTGCTGTTATTGATAACTGACCTCAACGTTTAAAGGACTGTATTGCAGCCAATGAAGACCACTTCGAATAGGCTTTTTATATTTTAAATTGTTTTATATTTATGTATTAAACTAACACACTGTAAAAGTAATAAATGTTATTTGCAATCGAAAACATTTTTTTTTTCTTTGTTACACTATTTATGGCCAGACTAGGTATAATAAAGTCACAAAACGTATGAAGATTTTTGATTATAGAGCTGTTCTCCACACAAATTATGATGGCATATTCGAATACTTTGTCAATAGTTTTCATGCAAGGGACTCAAATCTATTTGATGGATGTCGTAGTATATTATACTTTTAATATGCGACGGAGACGAGAGAAGATAGAGAGAGGAGGCATAGGATTTTTCTTACTATCTTTACCCTAGATTCTAGAATAATCCACTGCTAAGCCTTAATAATGATCATCTCATCATCGTCATCATCATCTCTCTTTTTGCGTGTCCTACAGTCATGCCACAGCTTTTGTTATATCGTCTACCCATTTTGCCTTGGTCACCTTCTGTCACTGCCATAGACACCTTTTCTTCTAGCCATGATGATGATGCTGATCATAAATAATGTGGACCTGTGAAATTGCGAGCATCAAATATACTGACCTCTCGCATGCAATTTATTCATCACAAAAAGATAACCGACAACTAAATTGATGTCCAAATCGTTCTACAGGGTTGCAAGTTTTGTTCTGTTTTGATTGAACTAGTTTCTTAGGAACGCAAACGAAATGTATTTGTGTTTCCACTACGCTACTCATTGTAGGCCCAAGGGAGACAAGAGTAACATGTAATATACCTAACATTGTAATAGCCCTAAAAAAAATATTCCCTACTCGCTTCGCCCCGCGATATATTCCTAAATACATAACTTTTATATTTTGCTCGCCACTTTACAGCCTCACAGCATCAAATAATCTTCGTCAAATATTCACGTCGTTCCTTAAAAAATACGAGTTATGGTTTCTTAATTCACTTACGAGTCAGTTTATGGTGTACTCATGGGGATTTGTGTCTTTGGGAAAATTATGTAAATCTGATATCCATGTGTGTGTTCCGACCTGTTTTAGAGCGATGAGGAGAAATTATGGACATAAAATGTAGTTTATAGCGGTTTTTTGTTTTTAACGTTGTTTTAGAACAAATTTTATCGAGGGTTTTTTCTTATGGTAAATAGATATAGATAACTATAGATTATCTTATTTGACTCGGCAACATTAGTCGAAGTAACATGCATAATGGTAACCTAAAATTGTGAATGCAGAATCGCTAAATAGAAGTGAAAATAAGAAACATATTTTTTGGTCTTTCCAGTATTTCGAGTAATTGAAAAAAATACATAACATTTATTTAGTTTAAATTTTTGTTAGCATGGATCATTTATACTTAAATGCAACTTTATGGTAATGTATTTCATAAAATGTACAGTGTAAGCAATTTAATTAGCCATCCCAAAAACATGAAAAAGGCAAAAACAGAAAAAACATATTTATTAGTACGTAATAATAAATAATTTTTAAAATATACAATTATGACAGTCATGTAATTTACAATGATGTAAAATTATCTCCTAAATGAAGTTTATTGCATTTCATGGAACATAAGCTTATTAAAAAGATAGTAATCATACAAACAGAGATAAAACAGGAAGCTGCCGCAAATCTACGCATGCGTTGAATGCGACGTGTTTATAAATACCGCACTCTCACCTTCGCTTCGTGGCCAAAATTATCACGCTGTTGGGGTGTGGTGCAAGGTGCAAGCAGAAAAAAAAAGTATTAAATATGAATTATTTATTTATTGTAACGCGAAACGTAATTCAAATAACAATCATCTATTTTACCTCCAACTACAACATCTGTGTCATACCTGATGTAATATTTTTTTTGCCTAGCACATTTCCTTAACTTTGTTAGGGTCGGTTTCCAATTCCAAACTTGATGTAAAAATATCTAATTAAATAACATTTATAGCGTTAGTATCTTGTCTACCATCTGTACTTACTGCAAAATTTAAAAAGTAGATTAGTATTTTTAAATTGTACGGAGGTACTTCTCCGTACAATTTAAAATACCATGAATACAATATGACCATAATAATTAACCATTATTAAATACAATATAATTTAAGCATTCACTGCTTAAATTATATTGTATTTATAAATTTATGACGTAAACGTATGAGGGCAACATAAATCTTTATATTTTTAAGTAACTTAAAAACTTTATTTTGGAAATAAAACTAGTTTCCAGCCAATGCTAATGATTAAAAACCTAACTCGAATATACCTATAACTACATATAATAACATTTATTTCAAAAACCCGCTACCGCTTATACCTCGTTCCAAGGCCAGAGTGCAACATACTGATGCGTTTGGCCATGACTGTACTAAGGCCAGCACCAAAGTCAAATACTCTGGTAGATATTTTTTAGAAACATCGCTGGACATTTTTCTGAAACACTCTTTATGACAGCTACTAAAATAAATATTTTATT
This sequence comes from Diachrysia chrysitis, assembly GCA_932294365.1. NCBI lineage: Eukaryota > Metazoa > Arthropoda > Insecta > Lepidoptera > Noctuidae > Diachrysia > Diachrysia chrysitis. The sequence continues at coordinate 963,304 of OW028657.1, forward strand.
CTACTTCAAAATAGAAGGGAGACCAGCTGGTAAACTGACATTGAATACGTACAAGTGAAAGGTCGAGAGAATATCTTCTAGGACAAGCTTTATGCATAATAACAAGATTATAAATAATAAGCTATTTTTTTTTGTTTTTATGAATAAAACATGTGAAGCAGCATATCTTGTCTGTTTTTGCTTGCAGAAAAATCCCATTCATATACACTGTATATCATCAAAGATTGGGCAGGGGGCTAGACTATTTATGAGTAAAAAATATATTAAAGTGATTTATATTAAAGTTAAATTTTTAACATAGAGCAAAGATGATTACTTTTAACGTAGTGAGCCTGTACAATCACCAGATTATTAGCTAGATGAAATGTATCAGTAGTAATTAATTTCGGTCTGATCTTATCTTTCAGGGAGCACAGACTATATATACCTACTACTGGATGAAATATGTACTAGTCATAAAAATCATAACTTAGCAATATAGTTAGGTCCTAAAAATAGCCTACACTACATCTAAACACGATCCCGCTTAAGTTTATACTTTGTTCCAATGCTGGAGTGCAACACACTGTGCTACTTGGCCCTGACTGTACTAAGGCCAGTCGCCTTACGCACTAACAAATTAAGCGACACACTTAGCACGAGCTCAACTTCTTTTACTTGTATTCGTATTTACAACTAATGAGATTAGCAGGAACTCAGAAATATATTTACCAGAGTCTTATTCGACCTATTGCAATTCTTATTTGTAAGCAAACATTTTAAAATAGATTTAGTCTGGATTTCTAGGTAGGTATTTTGTTCATAGATGTCGATTTTGCTAAGTTGTGGTGCGTAGTTTTGATTTAGCTACTTTTCCCGAATAATAGCAATTTAATTTGTGTGACATATGTGAGATTTATTCAGAATGTTGTGAAAACTTTATAGTAAATCATTGCACGTTGATTGATTCACTGAATTATTCAATCTAAATTTGTTTTTTCTCTAAACGTCTAATAATAAATCCTTGCATCTTTAAAATAAAACTCGACCTCCAAATCAAAAGGTCGACTAAAAATAATTTGAAATGCCCAGGAAGCAGGAAGTGGTGAAGGTTACACATGTATATGTACCAATGACTTCAAATGGGTCTAACAGCCCGATCGTGGAGTGGGTTTTAAGTAATTGCTACTAAATAGCCCGCGGACGTGGTAAGAATTGCATATTAAATAGTTTAATGTGTTATATCTAAGAGTAGGTATGTATTAAACGAACTGTAGGTAGTGTATTTTTAGCTAACTCTTTAGCTGTTTAACTCCTACAAGCATTAAGTGGACCACGATAGAAAAATTTATAGGTACTCTATAGAAGCAGCCTTAATTGAATCTACTAATTAGCTTAATATGTATATAATATTAGTAAATAATATATATGTATGTAATATAATATTGGTCTCACAGTCAAACAGTCTGTACTGTTTTGTAAGACATCGTTTAGCTCATAAGTTTATGTATCTTTTAAAACATAAATAAATAAATAAAAATACCTGAACTTGCATTGCTCTTGTGTATTGTTTTTTTAGCAAAGCCGACTGACTGCTATACTGATCACCTGATAGTAAGTAACACTACTGGTCATGGGTATATTCAACACTAGAATTCTTATAACGTTCCAATATCTCAAACAATTTCGCCATAACTACTTCTTCGTGCTATTAAGAGCTGATTTACCAATGCCAGATAATTTTAAACTCGTGGAATAAAATTGACTTCATACAGATTCTATCAAAAATTGCAAATATTACCTCGAAAAAAATTGTCCGGCGTTGGATAAATCAGCCCTTAGTGCGATAGGACTCACGTGCTGGTCAAATACAACTGCAACCTTACGGCCACAATCTGGCACTACTTCAATTACTGTGTTCACTTCGTTTAATTCATACTCTTACACCCATCATACGCACTATAAGGTGTTGACTCGGTAACATCTTAGAACGCTACTATTACATATTGTGTTTGTAACATTTATATTTCCACACTATGCTTACTTACCTCATTGCACCATTCTTTACATTTTTCGACATATTATTATATTAATCACAATAAATCGTTAAGAGTAGATGATTTATTACAGGCAGACGATGATTTTTAGATGGAACACGGATATTTAACATGAAATTTCTAGAAACATTGTTACTGAATCTGACTATATCTATTTTCTTTCTTAGTCAATATTTATTCTGATGAATCTTTGATATGTATTCAATAGACACATAACACACCACGCAGATAACAAGAAGTCAAACGTATTATTATAAACAATAGAAGGCAGTTTCAACCTTAATAAATTTGTCGTCCAATTATTTATTTTTCCGGTGACCAAAGCTGACTTTAAAAATGTGTGAACATGCATCTCTGTCGTCGAAGATACATAGCATCATGATCCATATCTCATCATATTTATCATATTCATAAAAATAATGTCTTCATTAATCATTTTATTAATAACATGGATATAACTACAACGGTAACAATACAGACTTAATATTTAAAGCAAGTTTTTCCAAAAAAAATAAAGTCGGGGTAAACTTCAAAGTGTTCGTATAATTTATCAAGGTTTGTCCACATCAGCCTGTCGGAGGCTTTGCCTTAACTTTCAGATAACGTATGTTAATGTGTTGATAGCGACAGCCTTGAACGCCGATGATCTCAGCGGCATCATGTAAACATTGACTCACTGAAGGGTTTTCACGCGTTGATGTAAATTTTCATGTCCTCTTGTCCCTTTTTAGATGTTTAAAGTATTTATTATTGGTGTCATAAGATGCATGTATATAACGACGTTATTTATAAATGGTAAGAACTGCAGCTATAACTTTATACTGCGAAATAACACCAAAACAATATACACGAATAAAAAAGTTATAGCTTTTAAAGTTAATAGATCGCGAGACGCATGTTCTATCTCTTTTTTTTAATTCCTAGTTGGTATAGCCTAATTAGCAATATTAAAATGCTTGTAAGTAGATCAATAAGAAAGTAATTAATCTGCCGTTTTTACAACTCTACATTTATATGAAATTAAAAAAATCTTTAAAATACCCTATTTTCTATCCTCAGTATTTAGAGTATCTACTTTTACTCTAGGTGGCATTGAAAAATTTTACTCTGTATACCTTCTTGGTCGAAAGCCATGACGCACTTGGGCGTTTTTCATCACGTTCACAACAATTTCCATGTGTTAAACATAAATTTTCCTCCAATTATACTTTAGACAGAATAATGGACATAATCACTAAATGCTACTCGTTCTCTCTTGCCACCTGATCCAGGAATGCTTTTCATTTTCAGCCAATTGTGACTCAACTGTCAACGTTATGCTCCGCTGTGATGTTAAATCTAACTTTTTATGACTTCGTTTAAAGAAAGAACCAAATTAACATCGTGATTTCTTACTATCCTAATTTTCCGTTATATTTAATCTTTGTTGTACCAAGATACTGCATTGAAAATATTTGAATGACAGTACTAGCTAAACACGCAAATATTACTTAAAACCACAATTTACATAATAATAACCGCAAACGATAAAGTAAGGTACATAAAATTAACCAAGAGTAATAAGTCATCTCGCTGGCAAAATTGTACAAACAAATGCCAAAATAATGTATTCTAGGACCTTCTAAAATGAATCTCCTAAAATAGGTAGTTTTCAGTTGTTTATTTAGAAATCAAAATCCCATAAAATGAACACTCAATTTACCTAAAGGTAAATATAATTTTTCAAATTCAGATTCTCAAGATAAATATTCTAAAACTCGAACGACCTAAACAAAAGACATTTAAAAGTAACGCAAAAAGAGTACTGTCAGCTCCAATGATACGGACCTAATTTCCTTCCCATCCAGTTTAATTACCTCACATAAAGTTCATTGTTTCACCCCTCTTTCCTCTCGCTTTTAAATCGCTAAAAAGTGGCTTAGCTTCTTTTAATGCAGTGTGAGTGGTCACAGATCCATTTTGTTTGATTAAATTTAATATTGTTACGTTTTATCGTGTTTTGTGATGTACCCGATTAGATGTTACTCGCTTTTAATATTCAATTAAGCTTTCCTTTAAGTAGTCCTATATGATAGTGAGAATTATATTTTTCTACGTCCGTTTTAGGTACGACTGTTTATTCATGTCTTTTGAACAATCTTCGTTTAAAATATCAAAAGCCATATTGGTACCATACTCTATAGTAAAAAAAAATCGACACTATAATCTTGATATCCTAAGGTACGTCATCAATAATTACAGTTTGCTAAAATCATCGCACACCAGTTGAATTTTATAATAGTTGATTGAGGTAAGATTAGTAGAGTAGTAGTATTGAGTAAAGCTTTTTAATGTTTAATCCTCATATTAAATTTGCCACCAAATCTTGAACCTTAATCACGACAAAAAAGCATCAGATGATTGTAGTCTGTCAACCGGAAATGACGTTTCCTCGATGTAGCAACTAACGTCCTTTGCGAATGGAATCCTTCCTTAAGTCACTGAGATTGTGTTAGGGTTCCATGTAATAATGACGAAGTAAAGCTTAAGCTATTTTCTTTATTAGTTCATTTCAGTTTCAAAGGATATTTTTTTTCATAATTTATATTACCACAAAAATAAAGTATATGCAATTGCTTGTGACTTTAAGTGTGATTGCTTGCATTTATTTTAAACTGATACCTGACAGTCATTGTCCAGTCAATCTATACAATTTTATTTAAATATATATTTTGCACCTTTTTTTGCAAATTTTAGTTCATACATACCTTGTCCTGACAATAACAAACACAACAAACAAACAAGCAAATCGGTCGAGCCATTCTTATTAGTTATATATTTTTTTTTATATTCGTATTCTTTATTCATCATTTATATTTTAAAATAAAATTATTTAAAATAAGTGATGCTCTGTCATCCATGTGGCAATTGATTTTTATTATACTAAAATATTAATATATATACTCACTAATTTTCCTAATAGAACTGAACCATAAAGACCATGTTACACTCGTTCTTGACTGTTTTTTTAATTAACGCTCAACTGGGACTTTCAAAGAAAATTGAATGGGCTAGTAATGTTTTTGAAAGATTGTATTGCGGACAGCATTGCTTGTTAAATGATCAAATAAAAAAGAAAGCTATTTAATATTAAATTAATGAGTGATCCCGGTTTCTTAAAATCTTTAGCTAAAAGTAACCTCTTACCGTCTTAAAATAACAAAGAAAGTAAATATACGGAAGATTAATAGATAAAGGTCACCCTAACCTGGTATCGAACCCGGAATCTTGTGTTTAAGAATCCCTATTTGCGATTAAAAGAAGCCATAATATAAATAATATATAAAAAATGTATATAAAATATCCATGTAGGTATAATAAAATCGACTCCAACCTTTTACTGTAGGCTCTTCGCAAACGAATAGAATTTAAAACACTAAAACTTAAATTTATTCAATATACCTGAAACAATCAAACCTATCATGCTGTGCACTAAGCACAGTCCATCTCTCAAAAGAATCACTCGAAAATACAGTCACAACCATTTTATTCTTTACATTACACCTGCAAACTTTAACACAATAATATTTCTCTTTAAAGATAGCAATAATTTTATAACTCGCAGAAATATACCATTACAAAATAAGTCATAATTAATTCCCCACAGTGCTACGAAGTAACAACATTATGGCCAAAAATGAAAAAAAAAAAAACTTAGTAATATCGTTCTAGTATTTTTGTATACAGGTTGATTAAAAAGTGGCTGAATTATTTATTTTAATTGTCTAATGTGAGATACTTGGTTAACGGCCGTGCCACAGATTACACATATTAAGTCTTTTTTTTCGCATAGTTTATTGATTTCCTTTATTAAAAGGAAAAAAAATCTAACTTTTGGATGCAACCACTAAGGCAAGCCAAAGTAGAAGAACTATGAAAAAACATTTTAAAAAGATTAGTTTAAGTTAATAAACAAAATTAAACTTTTCATATTATTTAGTTTTTACAGCATATAAGTATAGCGTCCACGTATCGTTTTAAAAATTTGCCAATTTAAACAAGTTGGTAGTTTTTGTAGCAATGTGAACATTTATTATGATGTCTTATATATTCATGTATTTACTATTATTCTTGTGAGACGTTTAGAAACAACCTGTAGTGGTTGACACTTAAGTAATAAATTTAGTATAAAAACGCTAACATAAAACAGTCACACCTCGCCTTACCCGCGGCTATGAGCGAACTCCGACCACGTTTGTGGGCAAATTAACTAACAGGGTAAGCAAACATGTATGGCCGACTAATAAAATTATAATATCTCATATTCATGTTGGATAAATATGTATAATAAATTAATTGTATAAAAAACCGAAAACATTGGACGTTTTTTTGTATATAGTATATTTTAAATAATAACTTTCGTGAGACATAACTGTCAAAAACTAGTAACGCGACGAAGTTGAGTTGGTCGCACGACACCGACGCCTAATGAGCTCAACTCATATTTAAGGAGTCCGTTAAATCTCGAAATTATGCACCTTCGATATTTTCGCGTGAGTACAATCGATGTACCAGTTTTTAACATTGTTTATTGTTTTCATCATTATCATCAGCTTTTAAAGATATGCCTAGAGATAGGAACCTACTTCTGGGTATAGGTATCCTCCCATAAACGTGTATGCATAATGCTGTAGTCGTATGTAATAAAGATGAGTCTATTATTAAATTTTTTACTTAAACAAATTTGTCTAAATTTGTCTCGGTAATTTACTGTTTGAAAACATTATTTTTTTGAACCATAAACACTAAGATATAAATAAGATAGTTTCATCATCAGGAGACGTTTAAGTTACGCACATGTTGATTGTTAACTAAAAAGCCCAACCCCAAACATTTGCACCCTTATCGTTATCACACTTCGGACATAGATACTAACAATAAACAGCACATTCAAATTAATAATATATGTTTTCAAAGAGAATATTGGTGGGTACACGAAGGAGCAGAATACATCGCGTGCACGCGGCCATAAAAAAATATTTGTGTCGATTTGCAGTTCGCTATGAGCGAGCACAAAGGCATTCGAGGTAATAAAAATACAGGTAAAATTGAGTAGTTTAACTCTATGGTATTATTTGAAAGAGACTTTTATGTTGGACCCAATAAAGTTTCGATGTAATGTCTCTAAAGCTGCCTTAAAATTAGGTAAAGAAACAGTCCTTAAAAGTATTCTTGATTACTAATTCATTGGGTCATCGTTAGCGTTTTAGAAAGGTTTTATTTACACAGAAAAAAAATAGTTACTTTAATGCTTAGCCAATTATTTTTCCTTGATTTTTTAATAGCTTGTTTGCAGGAGAGCATGTTTAAACGCAGACATAAAACATAATAAGTTGTTTAATTTATAGCCATTTTATCATCGTGAAACTCAAACGTTTGAAATAACAATCGTCCGCGACAGCACTTTGAAAACCACTTGTATTTCTGCACAAACACTCGACAATGACTCGGCAATATACTGTAAACGAGACTCTTTAGCAAACACCGTCTTAACGTCTGTAAAGTCGCGCAATACTGCATAACACCCCATATAAATTGTACAGTCAGGGTTCCCTGAAGTTGAACTATCCACAATAAAGTCAAATACGGAATCTTTGTAACAGGATTATAACATTATACATGTACATATTTCCAAAATCATTTTTCGTCAGCCAATTTCTTCCCAACAATGTAAAAAGAATTGGCTAAACGAAATTCTGAGTTAGTTCAAATTCTGCACATAGTAATGAAAAGAAATTATTTCATCTTTAATCTATTCATTTTAATCCGACTGCGTCTATAATTCTATGTAAATTTAGATTTAGGTAAAAAAATACACTACAATATTATACATTTAATTAATAAAAAAAAGATATTGAAGTTAAAGTATGCTGTAATAAATAACGACTCACTGTTCAGAATTCATTACTGGTTTTTACTTTAAAAACCCTAATGTGATAGTGAGGTCGCTACGAGTGGCAAGGAAATAAAAAAATGAAATGCCATGACTGTTCTGTGTGGAATGTAATAAGTATGTAATATAATATTGTAATACAATGAACACTATCCCTGTTATGCCTTCTAAACTTCGTGTGTAAGGTTTTAGACATTATAACGAATTCTAAACAGTGAATCGTCTTCGTTATATTAAACCATGCCTACAGCACCATATAGTTATTCTAAGATACGGAACTCTAATGGCTCGCGCCCCGCAGGCAGGTGGCAGGTTTTTTCAGGTAATGCACAAGCTTGTGTGTTTGCATAGAAAGGGGTGGTACTGGACGGTTATACCTCCGCTAATTTATTATTTAAAGTATGAAGCAAGTAGTCACGCGATTGTTTTTCACATTGTTTGAATTGTTTTCCTATTGTGACACTTCGTGCTGTGTCTCGTCAAAAGATAAGGTTTCAGGACTTTTAGTATAGCTTGAATGCCTAATTTAAAATAAAATGTGGATAATTATAACGAAATGAATAAAAAATGTTTGTATCTAAATATCATAATTCTTTAATAATATATTCGTTTTATATTGCTGCTTTTAATTACGGATAACTTCCTTATGATTTATTAATTTAAATTTCTAATTTTATACAAAAATGTGCCTTACTTACGTACAGTCGAAAGGCAGAAATTGTGTTCTGAAAAAGTTTTCTATCAGGAAACCCACTGGTTTCCACATTACGTAAACTAACCATTCGGTGATCCAACCTACGCAAATATAAAACCGCAAATATTGATTGTTCTACAGTATAAAAAAGTCTTATCACAAATATTAGAAGGCTCCTCTCTAGTCTCCATCGCTAATCAGTCGGCATATATTTACCAAGTCTATATTTATTCAGAACTCCAGGTCCTCAGCTTTCAATACGAGCTCATCAAAGAAAAATTAACCCTTTTCATCGTGTTTGAGTCAAAAGGAATATCTAACACAATTCTATCCTACGACGGCCGACAGTAATTGAGTTTCATAGCCCCATTAAAAACGTTTTTTCTTCGACAATAATGATACGATATAAAGGGGAAATGGGGAAATTATAGCCTTCACGCAAATGCACTTTGATAATCCGTTTGGCTGTTGAAGATTTGTAAATTGATTGGATGATACTGTCAAATTTCGAATGTATTACTATTTTTATATAAGTACTACACGCATTTTAATTTCAATAAGAAGTTTTCGTAAGAGCAGAAAACGTTTCTTTAAAGATAGGCTAAAAAATCTCAAATCTAGGACTACGAAAGAAAGCACAACTAGCCACTTATCATTTATAGACAGTGAAAATAGATCTCTCTAATTGTGCCTCCTTTTACGTAATTAAGTTACTAAAGCCTTCTAGTAACTGTGTGTAACTTGGACAAATCAAACCAAACTGAAACTTGATCTAAGGTATATATTTCAATTGACCTCAAACAAACAAATTATAACAAAATTATTGTTTGTTGGTCCGTCACACAGATGCGCCGTCATACATGTGGTAATTGTTTTTTTTTTTTATATAGAAGATATCACTTTTGTAGCGAAGGTTCTACAACAGATCTCAGCGGTTGTTGGAGCCCGCGCAACCGTGTAAAAAAACCCTATACATCTACACTAACAAACAGATATAACCAATTACAAACCATTGTATTCAGAATCCGCTCAAGTGGTTCCTACAGTTTTAATGGAACGGAAAAAGAGAAAATGCATGCAATTCCATACCAACATTTTGTTAAAAGAAAGAAAAAAATTAACAATGCAAAAAAAATAAATTCCTGTTAGTATTTTTCTTTCATAAAAGCAAAAAGATCACTAAAGAGGTTTTATGCGATTCTTTCATTTCAATACACGTGCATCACAATCCCCTTTATTTGTAGTCTACTGTTTTATTCATAAAAGATTACATTGCACTGAAAACATAAAAGCATTCTGAAAAAAGCACATGTATTTACATCACTACGGACTGTTCAAAGGGCTGGCTTTCGCAAAATTCAGGGTATGCTACAAGTTATTAATCCGGGATCGCTTTTGAACGATGTGAAACCGAAAACTGTTTTCGTCAAACGAAACTGGATAGTTTTGGGCTGTTAATTACTTCACTGTGGAATTTTAGTGTGAAATAAAAAGGATTTTTATTTTGTGAAGAGAATTGTACTCTTTTTATTATTTTTACGGCGATGGTAGTGACGTTGATTTGCGCTTTAGCGTAGCCTCGATTTGTCTGTTCAAATTTCTAAAATTGGATGCGGATATAAAATACCAAATACGTACTTTAATTTTTTTTAGTTTTGTCTATTTTTGACATTTCTATAACTTTAGAAAATCATATTTAAGTGTTTCTTTTTCTACTTACGAATCACTTAGTAAACAAAATGTAGCCTCATTAAGTATGAAGCATTTTAAACGTCAATTTCGTGTATTTTAATAGTGAATTCAAAAGAACAAACCTGTTATATCGGCGCCCGTAAATTTGCTGACGTTGACATTCATGGAGGGTAGTTGTGCGCTAGATACTGTTGGAATCAATATTCGTTGCATCGAGCTGACTGGGCGGTTCCAGTCTCGTGTAAAGCGTTAGTGGTGTTCAACGAAAATGGGAAACATTTCGAACCTACACAGTCCATATTTTCTTTATCAAAGGCTCTGTAGTTTCAGTCTTTTGAGTGAAGACAACAAAATTGTTGCTTTGGGCCATCGCTAGAGTGACGTGGATTTTGTCCCAATAAATACGAAGTAGAGTGGTTACTTACTTATTTATAAAGCTCACGGTCTTAAGGGTGTATTTTTCACCCTTTTAACCGTCTGTGATATTTAATAAACAAATGTAAGTTTTGGTGGTATTTTTGTATAATTTTTATATTAGGTACATAACATGTTTTATAACTATGTTTATATTTTTGCATTAATCAAATAATCGATAGCCTAAAAAAACATGGATAGGGATGGGTATTATTTTTTATTATCTTGAGCAAGAAAAGGACATTGTGAAAGAACAAAGTTTAAAGATAAATGCTTTATTTAGCAGAACTATTTATTATGAAACTTGTAAAAATGATTTTATTTAACAAACAGGAATTTCTGAGCCTATTTTGCCACATGACTCATGCATCATATTTGTAGGCAATTTAATATTTTCATAAAAGCTGTAACATTCAAAACATCATGTTACAATTATAATTGCGTGCTCAAAACCAGGCACTAATATTATACAGTATATTTGTCTATGCACAAAAAACAAACAACGCGAAATTACAACCACGTTCCACAGTTTAAACAAATTCGAAATTATACAAACAAACCTAATTTGAACACAGTGGTATACACTAATAAAATGCTGTTTTATTCAATTACGGAAACACAGTGCGCAGGTATGCGTCGCTTGGAAAAAACCCCTTTGGTAATACATTGGGCACGCTATACTGATTGATTTTCCCGCGAGCGTTGTGGTCCCTGCATTCGAATTTTGTCTACCACTTTTTGTGGTTTGGGCCACTGTGCGGCTTTTATGCTGCGCCTCTAATGGCCCGATGCTTTGTCTGATTGATTTGTCTAAAAACAGCACATTGTTAGTGGTTGCGCTTTAGTCCGCAAAGGGTCGATTCTGATGACTGCGTATTACAAAGTACAGTGCAATAACGCAGTCGTAAAGCATTTAAGTACCTTTACACATTGGACAGTATTATTAGTAACAGTTACTTATTAGTATAAATATTTATGAAGTTTTTCTTGAGTGTGTCTATGAAAAATGGTCAGCTAATTCTGTTTACATCAACATTCCGCAAACTGCATTTACAGCCACGCTTATCAGATTCTAATTAATCTAGTTAATTGCCGGAAATCGTGACCGAATAATATTAAGAAGCAATTCGTTTTTAAAAATGTTCTTAATATTAGAATCTGAAAATTAATATTATACATGCCTATTTGATTGTTTTTTATCCGTGTTGAATCGTTATAAAAGTATGTATTACACTAAGTGTAGTACATAAACGTCAGCGGATTAACAATGAAAACTTTGTCAAAATATCTGCAGATGTATGCACAACATGGCACAGTATATTTTCCTTTATATAGCTTATTTTTACGATCGTATATGCTTACATGGTACATTATTTTTGTTATGCTCGTGTCCGCGTACACTGGACACCGACAGTACCAAAGGCCTTGAGAACTGTACCGGCCGCATATAGTCTGGCGGTTCGGATGGCGACAAAAACAGTGGAGCACATAAAACTGCGTACCAACCAAAAATGCCATAATAAAGCCATAATTCAATATCCACACACAATCTCCAGTAAATCTTTCGCAAACTTTTGGCAATCGCGCTCAGGTTTAAAGCCAAAACATATGAAAAATCAAATGCAGCGGCCCGCTACCCTTGATATATGGAGCGAGCTTATTATTTTCAACCATTAATATTACGAATGGCCACGTTTTTTCTACACAGTAGAGATTTTTGGCACACTGCCGATTTCGGTTGAAGCTATACGATTTTATTTCGACCATCCCACCGCGCTCGGGCTGTAAATCAATTTTTGCATTAACTAATTGAATTTATGAGCTGTTTATTGCTTTGGGAAATTGTTGTTAAACGACTATTATTTTTCTTTTTGCCCTGGTTGGGTTTAGCTAGGATTGCGTTGGATTACGTTCAAGTAAATAATCGCTTCGGATGTTAATTGTAATTTATAGGTGTTATAGCAGAAACGTACGCAATTACATTCACATTATTACAATAATAATAGCAGGTAATTATGTACATAAAATATTATCTTCTAATTCTATTATAAATTAGGAGCAAAATAAAATAAAGCGTTAGGTACGCTTTATTTTATTTTTTATATTGCGTTTCTCTGCAACCATGAGATTTTACTAACAAAACGTATTTAACTTAAATATCTATAATATTATTACACCAAAATACTCATCTGCAACAATGAAAGAAAACATCATTTAAAGCCTGTACTTCATATACCAAATTTATATAATTTGATTGCTATGAAAAATATTAAAATCTTTTAACATTATTGTGTCACAACTGTAGACAAACTTAAGAAAAACGATCGAGGTTTTCTTTACATGTACCTATATTAAACAAATTAAATTTGTAAAAAAATCTAGTTCAATAAATTATTGTACTTAACAATAATTAATTGTAATTAAAGTGTATGTTCATTGTTAACATTAGTTTTAGGACCTAGTTCGCCACCTTCGAGTAAAAGGTTGATTAGTTACTTTCTGATTAAGTTAAATCGGCAAGAAAAAGTCACGAGTATTTTCTACCAATTTCACAAACCTCTGAATTACTATTCACTGATTAAATGAATTATATATCAAATTGTACAGAATACTCATCAAATCTATCAAAAATAACTCATCAAACATCGAAATGCGGTTGTATAACACTGTTGTCATGACAACCACAAGATAAATGTAATCGTCAAGTAAATATGGCACTGGACAGACGGCATGGCAAGTAAATATACTGGTCAGACAATGTTGTGATTAGTGCTACTCGAACGCCGTGAAATCGAGCATGCACTTACGCATGGGTTTAACTGGCGATTAGCTTAAAGCTCGAAACTTTACTTGAGTGTGGTGAAACAGGCCCTAAAAGTCATCAAATAACATACTCCTGCCTTTTATAAGCTACTCGACTTTTTAAATAATACAATGTTATTTGAATATGCCATTAAATTGTTATGTTCAATATATAAATTAATATATTTGTTTTTTTTTTTTTTTTTTTTTTTTTTAAAACGACTCCCGCACTAAGGAATTTAATCCTTGTGTCGCGGGGGGTTTCACAAACATTCAAATCACATGCACAAAGAACACCCAGACTTGGAACAAGCATTTGTGGGTCACACAAATGCTTGTCCCATGCGGGGATCGAACCTGCAGCACGTCGCGCACAGAAGTAATTGGCTTGGTGACCTATACCACTCGGCTATCCGTGCAGTCAAATTCTCACGCGTTATGACCTTTAATATATAAAATAAAATAAAATGTAAATATTTAAGTTAAAAAAACAATATCACGTAAACGAAAATTACAGAAATGCTAAAAATACCAAAAAATTCTTTGAATACGAGCGACACTTAACAGTGCCAAATACATGCAAGAGAAACAATAACCGCTAAAAATATCGCAGTTTCAAAGAAACGATACATCATCTTTCAGCGCATAGTCCTTACATGTCGTTGTCCTGGTGTCAATAGCCCGCTTGCCCTAATTCCTGGTTACTCACATTATACTTGTTTTGCAACGGCTCATTGTGTTTTTATAATAAAAAGACTTTATTGTTAAGTCACACTTCATCATCAGAAACATTTCGTTTATTGACTTTTTGCTTCAATTGCCTTCGTTCATTAGAGGATAAGGTCGTTAAACTATGTTGTACTCGGTTTGTAAGGATTTATATACCTCCAAAAATGGTAAAAATACAATATTGATTAGAATCAATATTGTATTCTTACTTATTTTTCAGGTACATAAAACGGTACAACTCAACAGCAATAAAATTTGATCTGTTTTTTTTATATAACGTTTTAGGTGTCCCACTACTGGGCAAAGGTCTCCCCCAATTTGCTCCAGGATCTTCTGTCTGAAGCCGCTTCCCACCAATCCGGCAAATAGCTATCGATATCGTCTCGCCAGCGTCTTTTCGGCCTACCCCGTTTTCGAGTTCCGGCTCTAGGTACCCACTCGGTTGCATTTCTCGCCCATCTATTCAAAAAGCTTAGTATTTATATTACTTGGGGATATTGACGTCTCAAATCAGTTTATTTAAGGTTTTTATTAAAAAGCAATACAGCATACTTATTTTTTTTTTATATTATTTTTAAATTAAGTCTGGTTCACATGCAACATTTAAACATTTAAAATACTTTTAAAGGTTACTTTAAAGAGATGAATATACAGTGGGACAACGACCTTAGGATCTCAGGTGCGACCGGTTTCTGACCTGAAAAGTGCACGAGACAGCCGCCGTTCCTGAAAACATGAAAACGCATTAGTAACTTTCACGCATCATTATTTCGTTAAACAGACAACGGTTTGAGGTCGACGCATATATAATTGATGGCGAAAATATGCAAAGCATGATGGCAGTTTTGTATTTTTTCTCTTTTTTTCGATGTGGTCATTTCGGGGTAATGTAGAAATTTTCTTTGAACTGTATAAATAAAATAAACGTTGCAATTAGGATATCAACAGATGAACTACGCCAATAAGTAATTTATAATCATTTAAATATATTAATTATAATGAATATTCGATGCGTTAGACATTAGATCAAACAAGCATTCGATATTTTTAATGTTCCATGTATTATGTGTTGATATTATGAACGTTCGATTATTTGGGCGTTCGATTAATAGTGTTGGATAATTCGTTTTTGGTTTCCGATTTTGAATCCCGATTTAAGAGAAGAGATTTGATTCGTGGATCCTACTAAAACTTAACCATATAATATTGTTAAATGTGTATTGAACTGTGCCACTGAGGTAAGCAGTAACATCTGTCTCTCAAACGTCTCCGGAAGATTCTGCCATTTCAAACAAAAACCCTAGCCTTATCTCTTCTTCTGCCTTTTCTAGACTATGCCGATGTCTTCTATCTTGATGCAAGGTGGAACTTCACAACAAACAAGAATGTCTGCAGAATTTGGGCCACCAATTCATTTTTGACCTCCAGAAATACGACGTCAAGATTCACATGTTTCCGTCTCTTCTACGTTCTTCACAAACCTTATTCCCCAAATTACTTGCGGGAGCGCTTTGATTATCTTGTTCTTAGGAAAAATCCTTGTCACACTTCTTCCTCTCTTCTCCTTCGTAATCCACATGCTTTTCGTGATAGTCTATTATTGAATACCTTTAGTTAAAAAAATCTATTACACTAAGTGACGTACACTACAATAAAAAAAATCCGCAGGTTTAACTAAGAATTACTACAAAAAAATGTGTTTTAAGTTTCACTTTGATAATGATAAGTAATTAATGTTGGCGTGCATTTGAATAAACAAAGCCTTGCGTATGGTTATGCTAATTATGATGAGTCAAGCCCGCTAATCGAGATGCAAGTATAATGCAGCTCTTTGACTTACTTCCCCTTTGTTTAACTGCATTTTTCCGCGAACGAGTGACAAAGTAAGATGAAACTCGCCTAATTAGCGATGGGTGTGCATGGAATTGTTTTGTGTGCGCGAGCGCTTTTAACTATCCCTTTTTGTTATTTTCCTTATAATTTTTTGCGTTTATTATGCATAGTTTTTAACTCTAATTGTGGCTGCTTTACATCACAATTTGCTGGGATCAGGATTTCAAGGAACTATAAATTAATCTCGATTTATAGAAAGACATTAATCTTTTATATTAAGAAAGCGTACGGCTGGTTTAGTCACGTACTTACTGTATATGTTAATCCAGGTATGGAGCTATTTATAAATATCCAAAATTGGCCTATAGGCCAAATTTGGTTTAAATGCGTTTAGTAGTTTTTTTATAAATCAGTAACAAACAATTCTATTTATTTATCCATCTTGTTAAACTGTCACTTATAATATAAGTTGACTAAACCTAATGAGATCTCAGTTAGCCCATTATTTTTGCTCCATTATTACAAATAAAGCCGTCATACATCACCTATTAATTTTATAAACGTTATTCAATATTAACCCTCCGTGTCATAATTTTTTACGCTGCAAGTTACGCAGCTGCGTTTACGCGATAAACGCAGCGTTCCCGTTTCCAACACAAAACCTCCACCCATAACTCACTCGTACATTCAGGATATGACGATGCGCTTTCAAGAATGTCACGTGTCCCGCTTGACGTTGGAAACCCGCCTCGCAGATATTGATATTGTTTATTTTTTGTTCATTCTGTATCGTTTACGGAATTTTTGATGGACATTTTAAGGGCTAACATTTTTGATGCTTTGGTTTTCGATTCCAAAAGCAATTTAATTATAATTGAGCTTATTTAACATAACATAATGATGTATTTGCACAGAATAAGCTTCGGTATTCAAATTATTACGTTATACCTTGGAAGGTATAAGATGGTTAAACATCAATTGTAATGGTTTACAATTGATGTTTAACCATCTTCATAAAATAACTTGGTTAGCCGTAATCTCTTTTTTCAGCAGTGACAGCGCGGAACGCCATATATTAAAGAGTCACACTCTTTCTCCCACTCACATATTCATAACTTTAGGTTAAACTTATGTTATACCAAAGTGTTCTAAACGAAAAACTCAGCAATAAATGAGTAAATTGAACAGCAAGCTCTATATAACGCATTGGCAAGTCCACTTTGATCTCTTCATGGTGATTATGCCGTGAATTATTCAACGCCTACCCACCCGTTCAGCAATAATGCGGTATTATGTTTTATTTATCAAACCTTTCATATTAAGGGCCGATCTTGATAAATAAGAATGTTTACGTGAAATTTGGCTTTCTGATTACAGAAAAATATGTTTTGATATAAAAATGTTTTGGGATAGGTATGTTCATTACTTTTATAGGGTTAAATGTAGCAATTGCGGCTTTTAAAAAGTGGAGCATTGTGCATGTTTTATTTCGAAAAAGGTCTTTATTATTTTAACTCCTATAATTACTTTTTTTTTTCTTTTTACTCTTGTTTCACCCATTTAATCTCGTCGAAATGATATAGAATACATTGATTTTATATAACAGTAAAATTTCATATTAACTAACCAATAACAGACTACTCGCAAAAATTAAAAATAAATATCGCTCTTGCTAAAATATTGAAACGTGATATTCTACAAATAATTATTTAACAGTAACGAATTATTTGGCACCAAGTAAACAAGGACTGATAATACATCACGCAAACAAAGTTACTTGTGAAGCAGTATTCTTTTGTAAGTAGGTATCTCACTTTCACCGACAAGACAGAAGTGAAAGATTGTCAAGTGTCTCCTTTTGCATGTAATTTAATACATATAAATATGATCGCTAACAAACTGTTGCACAGTTTGGCGATATTTTTTGTTTGTAAAATTTTTATGTCATTTTGAATAAATAAATAAATGAAATGTATTGATCGAAAAGGATACATTGCATTGTATTCTTAAGTACGTATTTTACTTGCGTAACAAGAGCTCATCAATGAGAAAGTGTGCTTCAAAAGTTAAATCCTTTAAATAATCACCGTACTTTTTAAGTTTCTCGAAGAAAAGTTAACAGCGTAAATATTTTTGGTAGCATTAATTTGAAAATGTGCCTTCGATTATTTATTAACAATTCATTGACTGAACCAAATAAAGAATTGTAAATAATTAAAATAAAACAGTAAAGAAACCTTAGATACACTGAGTTTTTTACAATAATAGCTACTTCTTCATATTTTTATCGTGTCAAATGATCCGTAAACTTTTTTTGACCAAAAGGCTGCCACCTGGATGGCCCAGTCGTTGGCCGCCATCACGTTCTGGAGAGTGCGGGTGGGACAGGCAGGACAGAAGTTGCGCAATATCTTGCGCCGGGGCACCACATTCACATAGGATATGTGAAGGATCGGCGGTGCCCCACTTGCTTAGGTTTACTTTAAGGCGATACACAAATTTTTTAGCTATTTTCATATCGTTTTTACTTAGCAACTATAAAAATTATTGACTTGAAATTTGGTTTCTAGATAGAAGAGGATATGATGAAAATAAATGTCGATCAGTTACACGATTAAAGAAACTTTCCTCGATAGTTTTATTTTTTGAAATCAGCTCAACAATAAATCTTTTTTTGTTTTATCCACCAAACTATTCAACTTAATGATATTATTTTCACACTATTTGATGCATAATCATAAGATTAAGATTAATGTCGATTGATTTTTTATTCCATTCGATAGATTTCGATTAATATGATATTTTCCATTTTGTCGCTTACGTTATTATTTCTAAGGCAATATTTCACGACCTTGACATATGTTTCGCTCTTTTCGTCCCGTAAGCAAGCAGTTAGTATTATCTCTGTCTTGCATGTGCGGATTGGCTCTCCAGTCCGCATGAATCCGCCTACTCGTAGACGAAATAAAAATTCGTGTAGCGCCTTAATGTAATTGCGGTTGACAAACATTTAGAAATAGTGCAATTCAAGTCGTCTTTACGTTTCTAAACCGTTCATTAAGATGATAAATTATTTATTTTTGGAAAACAAAATTCTTTATTAATCATGATAACACAGGAAAAATCGCTAAACTACATCCTAATTTTGAGTTGTATTAATTCGCCCTACTAGACGTTTAGTGAAAATGACAGTAGGACCTCAAGTCTGGTCCTTACCAACTGAGAATCATTTCCTCAGTATTGAAATATGTTCTATAGTAAGTCTATATGGGAGGTACTTGTTCGATCAGTAGGTAATTGGATGTGTGGTCCTCTACTCCCTATAGTCTGCACATGTCCCATTTTTTCTAGTTAACAAATATGTTGGAAAGTAGGATGTAAAGATATTATTAGTTGATTTTGCCATATGAAACACACTTACGTTTTTTTTTTATCACGTGTGTATTTTTTCAATAGCTGTGTAATTTATAATAAAAATATGTGTTTTTTTCACCTTACCATCATATGATATTAAGTATTCACCTCAACGCACAATGTAAATTGTTTCTCAAATTTAAATGACAGGTTTTCACCAGTTTTGACAAGGGCAAAAGGGCAAAGGTTTGAATTTATTTTGAACTTTGCTGAGATTTGAATATTGTTAAATAAATATTTTTGTACGGTTGACAGTATTGTTCACAGCTAAAATATAGAGTCTGACCCTACAATATAAACGTCGTAAACACACTGCTGGTCTCCTTTTAACGTGTATTAAAGGGACAAGTATTCTAATTATAGCTTGCTCTATAAGTTTAAAAATGTAGCCATGAGTAGATTTGACATGTGGAGGTAGGTATAGTTAGAGGTCACATTAGGAGCATACTGTAGTACACTTCAGTCCTTACTGCAGAGTGGTTAAAAGCATGGTATGCACAACGCTAATGGTCAGTTTGAATCCGAGCGAATAATTATGCACTTCAGACTTCCTTTGCCGGCTATGTGCATGTAAAATGTTAAAACAAAAGAATCAAAGAATTTCATGTCAAAAATGTAGTGCTTTTTCATAAAGCAACCATCCCACAATATGTAGAGTCAGATACCTCTATATTTATATTTTCACAAAACATTGGTTCCAATGCATATGTAACATACAGAGCAAATTCTGAAAAACAAACATTGGCCAACAATATATAAAATAATGCAACTGAACTCGGCGCAGCCTAAAAACCTATACAAAGTTCAAATGACGCCTGAATAAATGAATAACAGGATGTCCTCTTTGCATATTCATATTTTAAATAATTTCTATGAATACAATGTTTGATTTCCAGCAGTCATTAAAATGGTGTGATTGTTTATAGAATACAGACAAAATATTGCGAAATCATAATCAATTTCTTCGTGTAACTTTTTGTGTTCATGAGAAAAACTTTATTATCCATAAAAATAACGGTTTGAAAGTAGCAAAGGTATTTATTAGGAAATTAGTAAATAGCCACTTTTATTTCGCAAATACAATGATACGATACTTTTCCTTTTTTGAGCTTTTTATTGCAATTAAATACCACAATACTTTTCTTTTATACTATTTATATTATTATTTTTACTAAATAATAATACGTAGCAGTGTAATGTATACCGAAATGAATTCATTTTCCATTTCGAAATTTCTATGGCTGCTATATTACTGACACAATCACGGACGTCCATTCTGTTATTATTCAATATATTCCGGAGCAATGCCGCTCCATGTAAATGCTCAATATTCACAAAATAATAGCCACATAATAAAATTAGGGTTTAATTTCACAGGACGTTTGTCAATACAGCCGTATAACTGAAATTACAAACGTATTTACGTCTGTAAAACGACATGTTACTGGAAATTCAACCTTAAAACAAGAGTTCACGGTTTAGTGTAAGTCATTGTAACGGCAATAAAAGTTGGTATGCGTTATAAGGGCTATTCAAAGGGGAACAAATGTGAAACCAATTTGTAGAGAAGGGGTTTTAGATCTATTGCTTGATAATTTTCTGCGAATTTTACCTTCTATGAAAATGTAAATGATTCAATAGAGTGCAATAAAACCGTAACTATTCTATCTACGCATTTAATAATTTATAATTCAAAAGGTATTTGTTTTTATTTTTATTAAGTTTACAAGCTCATATATACTTCGTGTAGGAGTTGGTCTCCTAAGTTCTGCCTGCAAATCTTAAGTGTTGTCAATTGCTAACACTCATTATAATCAAGCACGTTATATCTGAACTTTGTATTTAGACATTGGATGTTTGTTTAAAGCGTCAAA
The DNA here is from genome assembly GCA_932294365.1 of Diachrysia chrysitis. NCBI lineage: Eukaryota > Metazoa > Arthropoda > Insecta > Lepidoptera > Noctuidae > Diachrysia > Diachrysia chrysitis. The sequence continues at coordinate 984,724 of OW028657.1, forward strand.
TAAACTACTTTTTTTACTCAGATTATTATATGAACACATAATAAAATAAAAAACTTAATAATAATGGGCATTAATCAATGATAGACGATGGTCGGTAAGCAACCAGTAGGTAGATTTATTTTGAGATGTACTAACAAACCGCAAACCAGGTATAAAACAATACTACATACAAGACAAGAAAGTCATCATACAACTTTTACGACTGTTATTATAATTCGAAATAAGCGGAGTCATATGCGGAAGACGCGGAAGACGTCTGTATGCTGCCCACGCGCATCTTTAGTGCTGCGATTGCGCGCAGTGACGTGCGGTAGAGAGGTTACAGTAGTATTCATTTGTATGTCCTTGTATTTACAGGAAGATTTTTGAGTTATTTGAATGTTTTGAAAGTTTTGTTTTGATGATAAAAGGATTTTTGTTTTAATATTTTAAACTAGCTGTCCCCCGCGACTTTGTCCGCGTGTTTTAGTTTCAACGGTTTTTCATTATTGTAACATTTTTCATTTATGCTCCGCTCCTTTTGGTCGCAGCTCAATAAATGGGCTATCCAACACTAAAAGAATTTTTTAAATCGGTCTAGTAGTTCCTGATATTAGCGCGTTCAAACAAACAAACAAATAAACAAACAAACAAACTCTTCAGCTTTATATATTAGTACTAGCTGTCCCCCGCGACTTTGTTCGCGTGTTTTAGTTTCAACGGTTTTTCATTTTTGCAACATTTTTCATTTATGCTCCGCTCCTATTGGTCGTAGCGTGATGTTATATAGCCTATAAGCCTTCCTCAATAAACGGACTATCCAATACAAAAAGAATTTTTCAATTCGAACCAGTAGTTCCTGAGATTAGAGCGTAAACTATCAAACAAACTCTTCAGCTTTATAATATTAGTATAGATTGATAAATATTTTAATTTAATGTTGAATTTTCAAGCAATCATGTTTCTTTGTTTGTTTAAATTACATCAGTTGCTTATTCGTCGTATTTCCTTAGCTTAATTAGTTTCATGCCTCCATTTTTCTCTAGGAACTAAAAAAACCCAGATTGTATATTTTATTTATTGATCTATGTTGATATCCCTCCATCCATCGTTAGGGCCAAATAGTTTTTTTTTTAATTCACCTAGCAATAGTTGTATCATTAAACTTCTGTCTCAAATCTTTGTTACAAGTAGGTACAGATCATTGACTCGTTCGGGCGGCAAAGTTAATTTATTAACAGGGTACGTAGCGTTATAGTCGTTGTATAAATATAATGACTTATAAAAACTGTTTAACAGTCATACCTTTATCATTACTTCAGGTTGTTATTAATAACTGCAGTTTTTTGCAAATGCACTGACTGTCAGATGGCTGTGGCCATCATTGATTTACATTTTATTGAAAATCCTACTGTATATATTACTATTTATATAATATTATGATGGTTTTTGTTAGTACGCAAACTAAAGTGGCAAACTGTCATTTTCTAAATATTCATAGTTGTTACTTTTTTAAATTATTTTTTACCAGGTTTTACAGCAGTCATTTTATATAAATATTTCTTCGTCATACCAAAGTATAAGGCAACGCTTTCAAAGTAGTTTTCGTCCCCATAGCAAAATAATTGCTAAGAAACTTAATTTTACTGTTATTCATTAATTCAGGAACAATTCACAATGTCACATAATTTTATCCGCAACACTTTAATACAAGCAACGCTATTAGTATACACATGTATGTATGTTGCATTTAATATCAAAATAAGCGCATCGTGCGTCGTGCGTCAGCGCAACCTTGAGATGTTCGCATTAAATACGGAAACTCTCGCGCATGTTTATTTGACTCGTAAAATTAAACTTACAAAGATATATCGAGAATGGAATAGGACGTTCTAAAATAATAATTATCTAAATATTTAGAAAAAATAAGCTGTATAATGAGCTTAGTGTTATTTTTTGTTCTCTAAAAGAGAGCAATTTTGGTGATTAATGCTCGAGTTAAGTACAAGAGTAGACGTAGACGGAGACCTTTGCCCAGCAGTGGAACATTTATAGGCCGGGATTATAATATTATTATTATTAATCCTAATACTGATGATTTGAAAACATAACGATGACTCCATTTGCTCTTTTTTCTTTTCCTGTTATATATTGTTGTTTTAGAATGGCATCAAGTACTGCTGTTTCTTTTCTAATCAGGAAAATTTACGCTTTGTGTACTTCCTGATAAATATTGTTTTTTTTTAACTGTGATGTTTAATTTGACTGGTATTAAATACTTTGTATATTGCAAAACAAAGGCAAAGTTTCATCACAAAAAAACACCTTTGAAAAAAAGTGGGTGACAAGTACCAAACAGCACACAGTAGCAGTAGGTACAACTACAGCAGTATAAACAAACTTTTCCAAACATTATGTCCATATCCATGTCCTACAATTATTCTTCTGTCTTCATATACATCATGTCCTACAATTATAAAATTATTTTCATAATGTGATACCGCTTCCAGTGAATCATGCCTCTGTGTAAACGCCACGCTGGTCTGAGCTATTCGGTTTTATTGCATTAATATAATGTTATTATTGCGCTTTATATGCCACTATAATTGTATTTAATATTACACGTTTTGAGAACTTTATATGCCTATGTCTGAACTAACGATGCGCGCTGATTTTGACTGGAATGTTCAGATGATTGCTTTAGGAATTTGTATTGGGTTGAATAAACACATCAATCATGACATTTTACTCAAATAGCTGTTGAAGTCCACAAACTGAAATACTGTTTTCCCTATACGTAAAATTGTCATGACGTTGATTAAATCGCCTATTCTATTATATCGGAGGTAAATCTTTCCATTTCTTCTTCTTCCCTTAAAATATAATCTTATCTGAGTATTTTTGCCAGTATGATTTCTTAGTCTTGAATGTCTGTCTATTTAAAACCATGATTGATATATATATATATCAATTGATTTTCATTTTATTCGATGAGATATAAGATAAGGTAATCGAAGTATTTATTTTTTTAAGTTTAAAAAGAGTGTCTAGAATCAGCATTCTATGGTAAAACAACACGAATAACGGGATTGTCCTCCCATGGCACGATAGACAACATAAGTGTCCCAACAGTTAAAGAGACTAACTTCTTGCATTCTTCACGATTCCTTAACATGACATCTATAATAACATAATCGAAACTACATCCAACTTTTAACACGTTTGTCCAACAATAACTATTATATCCCTAAGTAATATCCTTACTTCAGCAAGACTTGACACATCAAAAGTAATATCTGAAACCTTCCCAGCAGTTGATTGGTAAAGTTATCTCGAGTGACACACTCGACTTGATACTTTCCGTGTACGAAAACGTCTAAGTCTATCACAAAACTGGTGGGACCCAAGTTTCGGGAACTTGCGAATTCATTCGTCTGTCTGGCAGTTTTGGCGAGCGAGTGGGATCTAGGTACTTGTAGGACGCCGAGCTAAATTGTTTTATTTTTAAATACAAAACCATTCATTAATATTTGCGCATTAGATTAAATTATGAACTGATTTTTTTTTAAAGACAGCACATAAAACTTATTTATAATTCGACGCTTTTTGTGTTAAGAGTTTCTACATCAAATAGTATCGTAGCTAGATTTCTATGTAAAACATAATTATAAGCTTACTTTTCTTGATGGTCAGATAATCTACAAAAATAAATAAGTAAATGTTGATTAGAATAACAAATATTACAGCAATAATAATGCTAAATACAATAGCGTCCAGGTTCGCTGCTCTACCCGGCCGTGATTCACGGAGACGGGAGTGAGTGACCCGCCGCGCCGCCCGCACTAGCCGCTCACCCTGCGCCGCCCGCCAGACGACCTGTTACACACTTCACTAGCCACATCATCATTATGAACACCATACTCTTTATGTGATTTGCATCCTAATACATTGTTTACAATATTTACATATTGTTATTGTTTACTGGACATGATCGCAGTAGATAAACTGATGGTGGAGTTTTTTTTAATTAAAGTTTTTGTAAGACTGCATAATTATTTCTTTAGTGTGCGCGAATATTAAATTAAAGAGTTTTATGAGTAGAAAATAAGCAGGTTTTTGCTTATTTGTATAATACCATGATAAAGGTCAAAATGAAAACACAAAAAGTTGCAGTAAATTCTATTTGAAAATGTATTTATTAAAAAAAAAAGGGACTTTTTGTTGTGAGTTCTAAGGAGAATAAGGAAATTGAGTTCATCGTCTTTTTGTAATAGCAAATTTTCTGAAAATAAGTAATATATTACTACAAAATTTGAACTTTCCCAGTATTTTTATTCTTCCTGATTTAGGTTTGACAGCTACATGGCATTGTTTTATCATGAAAAAATATAAAAAATTCAATGAACTGGCTTATTCTCTTCGTTATGAGATTACTTCATTGGGTAACGTTTTATCACGTATCATATGTCCCACTCCTCAGCTTTAACCTAAACTTGAAGATACCAGGAAAATGAAAATACAATAAAATAATTTATAATTTATAACCCGCCAACCTACAACAATAGAAATCCAATTCTCACTTCACAATACAACGTGACCTACTCAACATTATTCATAAACATTTCCTACAATATCTGCACAAAGAAAATACTTCAACACTTATTCAAATAAGGGCCCAAGGTCCCACATAATTGACTTCTACGTTTCTAGTACTAACCCTTTGTGGCTTCCGTGTCGCCCTCATGCAACAAAGACCTATGAAAGTGAACTGACTCATCACACTAATTGCGACGCAGCAATTACAGGGTTATTGTACAGACAGACAGACAAATTAGGGTTCGGCACTCAAAATTTAAATTTCCTTAATTGATTTTTGTTTTTATTTTTTTGCTGGATGAGTTATAATAAAGGAATACTATTTATATTTTTGGGTTAAGTTGCCAAATCTTGTCTACATACCTTATTTTTTTGTTTTTAATAAATCTAATAATTTCATAATTAGGTACGACATCGTATCTTATAACCTTAACACGCTGCCTCAACAGCACAAATTGTAATAATGTTAAAATAGAGAACATTAAATATGTGTTAAAAACTCTACACAATACATATGTATACTAATTTGTCAAACAAGTAGTTTTACCTTACCAATATGTACGGAACCATTGCACGAAAACTAATTAAGTATTCAAAGTGTGACCCAATTTAATCATTTCAATACTGCGTAAAATTTTCAGTCTGCCGTCGTTTATTAGTCATAACGGTGATTCACTGGTTTTCATATTTAAATTACAACAAAATCATAATTGCTGTTAGTTTTATTTCGTTTTTAAAGCGTAGATGGCATGTGTCACTTAGTGATGTAGACACGCTACAGCATTTTCCATGTGGCAACTTCTCATCCTACCCATTTATGGTAAAATCAACCCTAAGGGTTAAGGAAAGACAAAGTCTTCAATATTTTCATATTAACTACATCACGTATCTGGAAGCAACTTCAACAGTTTGCAGGGATTAACAGTTAGTTTGTGACAAATATGTCTCAATAATTGCAATGTAGCTAGACGCGGCTGTCTACTTCATGCCTCCTGTTCCCGATAGGGTTGTCACACTGAGGGAAATGATTCCATTAGAAATTTAACTTCTTAAATATGTTTTAACATTTATGATTCTGTCCTGTACTCTGCAGTGTATGGTTTGTACCTAATCAATGAGATTGAAACTACAATTTGTGACCGCGATCCGTTAAGCTTTTTCTCAGGACAAGCTTGCCTTGTTTATGTGGAAGTTTAAATTAACACCACGAAGTTTAAAATGCTACTCTACAAAATTAATTCTCTTTGCTGGATTTTTTCGGGTTAATAATTAAAATAAATTATACGTAGCGCAACTATCTACTTTTGATCAGTAAAATAACTGTTAAGCCTAGAATGGAGGCCTGGTCACCTAAAATACAGGATTAAAAAAAAAACGACTCCCACTAAGCACTAAAAAATTAATCGTTGTGTCGCGGAGGGTTTTAAAAACATTCAATTCACACGCAGAAAGAACTTGGAATAAACTCAGACTTGGAACAAGCGTTTGTGGATCACACAAACGTCGCGCATAGTGGTCATTGGCGTAGTAACCTATACCACTCGGCTATCCGTGCAGTCAAAGGGCTAAAGCCTAGTTTAAGTTGGTACCTAAACTAGAGTAAGCATTGTTTAACAAATGTTGTAGTGAGAAAATAAATATCAGTTATTGTCAACATATAGCAATAACATTAAAACATAACAATAACATAACTATCAACACATTAATATCTGAGCTTTGGCATACGATTTGTCATCTTGCATCGTTATTTCCCTTATATTTACCAAAAAAGTGACTTCAAAATAAATCCACAGTAAAATAAAATACATCTTCATTTAAGAGATGTCGCCAACCCTACCTGCCGTCGGTCCCGGTCTTTACTTTTAATCTCTCTTTATTTTCTGTCCGTACAAGAAAGTGTTGCGTATTTGTCTTTTGTCTAACGACTCCAGCGGACCGGAAACGAGAGATTGCGTCTTAACGCAGACAGTTATACTGTTTTAATCTATATCAGTGACGTGGAGACTCCTTGATGCTGCAATATTTGGAGGTAGTATTTTCTTTGCGACTCCATTTATTTTTGGGTCGTCACCTGGTTTACCGTTTTTGCAATAGTTGGAACTTCTTTTATTAATTGGTGATTTATCTACTGATTCGGTTTTTGTTTATTTGACAACATATAGCTTAGTAGGGCCTCTAAATAATGATGGCACTATTTGATTTCCCTACCAAGCTGGACATGGACTTAAATAATAATATGCATATGTTTTAATTATATTATGATCACTTCGGTTTAAAGAAGTTTATTTTCTTATAAAACTGTACAGTTCATTTAAAATAAGATATGCATAACAAATTCATTAAAATATAGTATAGTATCTCTAGCGCTTATTTATTACATATTCATATATTTTTTTATTAAAATTTATTTATCCATGTTAAATTACAATTCTATAATAATAATATGTCAGAGTATTGATTGATTTAATGATTCCTGATTTTGTATAAGAAATGTCCATAATATAATTAAAATTACGTAACCAATTAGTTAGCAGTTCTTAAATTAGCGTTCTCTCAAAATGTAACGAGACACTTACAGTGTGCTGAGATATCTTTTTAGTTTATTCTTAAATACATTTATACTGCTGCTTTCTTTTATTTCTTTTGGTAGGTTATTATACAGCTGTGCTCCCTCAAATAAAATAGTTTTTTTTCCGTAGTTAGTACGTGGCTTCCTTAGTTGAATTTTGTTTTTATGTCTAAAATTATATGTAGTTTCTTTTTTGTGTAGTTTAATGTTTGTTTGTATTGTTTGGTCACTAATCTTTCTAACTAGGATACAAGTACAGTATGTGTAAAGTTGCGTAAGATTTAGTAGGTTAGTCTTTTCGTATAGTGTTTTTGTTGGGGTCAAGTAGTTATAGTGGTGAAGTATCTTAATAATTTTATTTTGGGTGGTTTGTAATTGTTTTAAATGAGTGGCGGCGGCTGATCCCCATATCTCAATCATGTACTCCAGGTGTGATTTTACTAACGAGTTATAGATAACATTGCGCACTTGGTATGGTATGCAATGTGCTATTTTGCGAAGGGCTCCTAGTAGTGATGTTAGCTTTGAGCGGATGTGATTTATGTGAAGGTTCCACGTTAGTTTGTCGTCAATCCATAGGCCTAGATATTTTTCTGCGTTTGAGCGTTTTATTATTTCTTTAATTATCAATAAAAAACCTTATAATACTTCGATACCTACCCTGACGCCTATAATGAAAAGGTAATCTAAATGTAAAATTCTATCTGTAAGATTAAAAAACAAATTTTTAAAGAGCCGATCAATTTTAAGTTTAATATTTCGAGTGGTAATAAGCAACAACTTTTCTACTTTTAACCGACTACAAAAGGATGTTGTGTTGTTTGCTTTGCGATATCGCCGGCAATTTTGGATCGATTTCAAAAAATATTTTTTTCATCTATACCTGTGGACGCATAAAAATTTGTTCATTGAAGTCGGTTCCTTTTTAGATTCATGTGTAATCAATTATTACTTTTGTTAATGTAACAGCGAATGAGTAATATACGTAGGTATATATATCTAGTCTGCTCTTTAGTTCAAATATTTCCTGTAGCATGTCATCATAACTTTTCGTAACCCTACTAAAAATAATATTTTAGTAATGTCTAGAATTATTCCTAGAAGGCTTTTTACTTGTTATATTAAATTTAGAAACTAATTATCTAAGCCAAACATTGAAACCATACATAATTTATCGAAGACATCGTCAGTTATATTAACAGTTTGGTCGCTTATCCTTCTTTCCTGGTAGCAATATCATACATAGTCTTACAAAAAGAAGATATGTCAAATAGTTGCCGTTACAATCACATATGATTTACGATAATAAATCTTATTCCCTTACAACAAGAAACATACGGCACTTTAATAACTGTACATCAAATAAATTGTGGTAATGGACACGTTTTGGCTCAGTTTCATTTGGCCTTGAGGTTGGATATAATTATGTAATAAATTAAACAGAAATGAATCTTAACGCGCATGTAATAAAAGCTTTTGAAAATGCAAATGTAAGTTTGTATCGGGGACTTGACATTTGTTCAGTTTATGTTGACAGATTTAATTTTATGAGACACTGAATTAGTATTTTGCTTTCCTTCGGGTTACTATAGGGGCCAGACAGAGGTCTCTTCAAGTAAAACCGGTAGTTATCTCCCTGAGATATTAATCAGGGACATGGACTTATAGGATACCTGGTTTATTGCCTCGAACCTTCGGGTAAATATGCACTCAACTTACCTTCGTAATTTACCGAACATTTAATACTTCAGCCGTGGATACGCAGATCTAATGATCTTAATGCAAGGACTTGTGTAGTCAATATAATTATAGGTACTTATATCCTAAAAACTTGCGGTGGTTCAACCTCTGAAGGTACCTTACATTTAAGTATTAAAAAAATAAATGATTTGCATAGAGTATGTATTTATTTTGTAGACAATTACTATTTTTTAACGCTTTACATGAAAGGAAGCAAACGTATAATATGTAATGATACAATAGAGGCTTACCGTCCGATGCTTCACGAGTTCAATTTTCTTTAAACATTTGTTTTTCCAGATGACATTCAATAAAACCCACTCGTGCGGGGCCTTTATAATAATATGAAAGCTGCTAATACCAATATGGCTTATAATACGTAGGTATGTGTTAAGGCTAATATTCGTAGTATATTGCACATCACGGTCGCAGGTCAGTCACCGCGTCTGGGCGCCTTGCACCTAGTCTGTGACGCCCCGGAGCTACTAACACGGCTAAGATAAGGGATAACGACAAACATTTTAATGAAATATAATATTTAATTTTATTATAATCTTATCATACAGACCTCTTTAATTATTATGTAGTCGTGCATACCTAGACCCGCCTGGTATCGGGACAGTCTGCAAAAGGATTCCCGCCTTGTCCCTGGTAAAAGGAAACGTAAGAATACTTCGGTGATTTTTAAGAGCAATCCAGCAAGTCACTCCGTCTTTTCCAAGGTGGATGAAATCCATAAAAATCGTACCGGGAAATAAAAGATTGTTCAATGCGATTTAATTTTGTTAAAATTTCGATTTCTTGTCATTCATGTGTTAATTTATAAAATACTGCAGACTATGAGTGAAGAATAAAAATGTGCCTACTGTCGTGGTAGGCAAAGTTTTCAAACCTTCTGTGATTTTGGGTCAATTCGTTTAAAGTATGACTAACATATTATTATCATGTTAGTCACAAGTGAAATGCAGCTTATTTATAATCTGGTTTTATTGATGATCTGTTTGTCGGCAGTAAACTTGTAACGGGTCTTGATCGCGTCGCGAATATTGGCTGTTTGTCATTTTTAACAGTTTTTAATGAAGCAAGAGATTAGCGCCATAGTGTCGCAATATTTTGAAATTATGAAGGATTTTGTCCTGTTTTTTTTACTGACATAAGCTGAAGTAACAGCGCGATTCGCAAGAAATAAAAGGCAATTTCACTGAAGGATAGGACCCTCGTATACAAAAGTTTACTGAAGTGCATGTGCGAACAAATATATCAAACATTGTTTTTAGCACCCTTCGCCATAGTACCTATTGCGTAAAGACCTTTTTTTAGGCGCCAATTTTCTGCAGTCTTTCTGATCTTAAAATAGTCCTTTATCTCTTCTGGTCCTTAAAATTCACCTAACATATTTGCCACCTCCATAATGATAGTAAACAATCATAGCTCTAGCGCAGTGTCTCGGCATTTTGTATATACATATAAACATCAATCCGCAGCGCACGGGGACGGCCAGACGGCTTGCGATATTTAAATTTTGAGACTTTAACATTTTATGGCCATTTTGTTAAGCGCTCGCTCGAGGAAACGGAAAATAGGAGACGTGATTGTTAAGAGAGAATAAGTTGCCTTCTGTGCAGCGATTGAAAATGTATGGAGACTCAATTGGGGAAAGCGGTTTATTGCAAAAGTTAACCTTGATACAAGGTCGAGATCTTGTAAGAAGTACAGTAATAGGTAAAAGGTTTAAAAGTGCGTTAGGGTCTTACATATTTGTCTAGAATGCATAACTTTTATTTTAATTAATATTCGATAGAAAATACGGTTGTACAAGTTACGCCAAAATGTGAGATAATTATTAATTCGTTACCCAATACAACAGAGCTTTACAATAAATTAAATTGATTCAAATTAAGAAAAATCACAGTGACGTTTTAATAAAATTGTGCAAAGGGAATTATTTAATAAAGTTGTTAGAAACAACAATTTATTAGGGATAACCTTTTAATTAAACAGTTTACGTTAAAACCAGTTCTATTTTTGGTAGTTAAATACAGCTTTTAATTTTTCAGGTTTAATTAATAAAATTTATTATTAACAACAAATTGAAAATGAAATGTATGCTGTGGAACTCGTTATATTTAGCCAATTAAAACAAATATATTGTTATTACTTTAATGGTACAAATTAATATTTTTATTAATAAATTTAAGTATGTGTATTTATATAATAACGATCCCAAAAGGGTCATACGGTCATCTAACGGTCAGATGGGGCCTGGAAGGTCGAAAGAGTCTAATAGGAGATCAGATTTTATTATTCGAAAGACTGAAAGTCGAAGCCTAATAAGTTAGAGAGAGGGATATACAGAAGAAGAATACATCAGTGATGGAGGCTATAATTGGCCCTAATACGGAGCGTTCAACATCTTTTGAAATATTTGTTAGGATGTCGTGGATCTGAGGAAAATTATACCCATTTTTATGAATTTTAATTTAATATCGAGGAAAACCGAAAGAGAGATGACAGATTGTGTAAAATATGATATGAGAAAGAAAGGAGAGAATGCTGAGATGACGAGTAGGTAGGGATGAATGGAAGCATAATATGCATTGCGCCGACCCCAAATAATTGGTAAAAAGGCAGGGAGAAAATGTTCCTTTATCGATAAAACTTTCAGAGTAGCGATAATCACAGATTACTTAATTCTTTCCAAGATGAATAAAATTCACTTATAAGAGGATCCCCCGAATCATTGACTATGAGGAGTTATTTTATTTAAGGCGCTAGTGCTATCCATAATAAGAATGCGTTGTCGACAATTAGAGCAGACTCGGAAGATAGAGCCTAATTAAATTTTATTAAGTCCTTTAGTCGAAAAAAAGTGATGAACTGATTATATTATTCAGCAACACTGATGTCCAGTTATGTCGATACATTATAATTTTCACGAGTAATTAAATTCGATATCAGCGTAATATCGATGCTATTAATATTAATGTATAACGACGCCATTTTGGAACGAACCAAATGAGTTTTGTTTTTGAACGAATTATTGAATGTTCAGAGTAATGGTGTGGAATGCGATTATTGTTAATACAGAAGTATATAGGTATAGCAGTGGAGGGATAAGCGACTTTACCCTTCGAAATATTGTTAATCATCATCATCATCATCCACAGCCTTTGTCATCCCACTGCTGGGCATAGGCCTCTCTTTTTATGTGCCATTCTCTCCGGTCCTGTGCCAGTCTCATCCAGAATCGACCCGAGACTTTAGTTATGTCGTCGACCAATCTTGCTCCCGGACGACCGACGCTTCTTTTGCCATTGTTAATAAGAATTTATTAATATAATGAAAAAGAACTTGTCATCAATTGTAATAACTGGAAAATGCAGATGAAACTCCACGTTCTCAGATAAAAATCTAACCAAGGACTAACTTTCAATAAATAATCATCTATTGTTTACAATACCTATTTTTGTACGCAGTAAACCAGAGTGTAAAATGATTCATTGAACTAAGCAATACGCAATAATATTTTAAAAGCGAAAGTAACTCTGTCTGTCTGTCACGCTTTCACGGCTAAACTACTGAGCCGATTTTGATAAAACCCATGCGGGCGGGGCCGCGAGCAACAGCTAGTCTGATCATAATTCGTAAAGGAATAGCACTAGTGTTCTGCTTCAGTATTTGAACAATCTTTATGGCTAAAGAAGACGAGAAACTGAAACAACCTGTTTATTTTTTAATAACATAAGTAAATACTTGAAAAATTACTTCAAAAAAAAACGTACTTTAAAATTCCTTTCATGGATTACAAAACCAGTAAAATCAGTAGAAGCTAAACTAATTCTCACAAACACTCGTACGTACAAAACATATACAAACAAGCAAATCGTAGCGCCGCCTAAATCGATAACCTACATGTTACCGGCGCAGGCTATACACTATAATATATATTCAGTTACAATTCAATACCCTTGTCAAATTAACGTACCTATCAAAGAAACACGATAGCTATTGTGAAGTTTGATGTATAACGAACTAGGAAACCGTAGAGGCGGCAAAATTTAAATATTTCCTTAATTTTATAATATAAAATATCTATACTAATATTATAAAGCTGAAGAGTTTGAATGTTTGTTTGAACGCGCTAATCTCAGGAACTACTGGTTCGAATTGAATAATTCTTTTTGTGTTGGATAGTCCGTTTATTGAGGAAGGTTATAGGCTATATAACATCACGCTACGACCAATAGGAGCGGAGCATTAAAGAAAAATGTTGCAAAAATGAAAAACCGTTGAAACTAAAACACGCGAACAAAGTCGCGGGGGACAGCTAGTATATTATAAAATTGTATAAAAATAATAATAAAATAAAAATATATATTATAAAATTGTGTAAATATGTTGTACGATCAGCTTTTACTGGAATGTCACTTGTAGTTTACTCAATCACTATACAGTACATCAGAGGACAGTTTTACTCAGTGTTTAATATTATGCACTACTAGCCAATTTCGACATCTAGATTATCAGATACAGTAACAATGTCTAACAGACACTTATGGTATTTCATGGTCTTACCCACGTGCTTTAATTTTAAATCTTTTAGCCAATCTACTGTGAAGTGGTACACTTTATAAGTACTGGTCTAGCAATTTCTTAAGCTTTTTAAGCTTTGGCAACTCTATAACTTCGCACATCTACAATCGTTCCACGTTGCGTATTACAAATTGTGGATTGGCATCCCCATTCAAACGGTTTCAGTTATTTTTGGACGTAAATTGATATCGCAATATTAATTCACAATGTTGTATCGTTACACAAACGCGGTATAGTATAGTTGATTTTATTTTGCTGAGTTAAAATATGTGCTTGTCAGTAAATAGACAAAAACATTTGAACAATTTAAAAGTACAATGTCATTTTAATAGTATACTAGGTATACTTACCTAGTGTAATTGCGGAAGATTATTTCTGCTTTACTGTCTATTCTATCGTTAGACATTAAAACTATGGATTTCAGCAACGTGTTATTTAAAAGCACTGTGCAAAAAAAAAAGGTTAGACAATATTTTTTTTATTTTAATTCATAATATACTTGTAAAAAAATGTTTAATGAAACAGAGTGACGACCAAAAGACCTTGACAAACAAATACTAAAAGAGCAAGGACTATAGAAATACTATAAACTGACCATACCATAAACAAAGCTTGACCATAAAATACCAAAGAAAACTATAACGTCATAACATTAACACACACATAAAACACACACACATACACGGACAAACCAATAAAATCTCCAATCGTGTAACGTAAAGGGAAACGTGTGACATCCGCGTGACATACTAAACTAAATCGGCCAGTATAAATGTACGAACACAATACGTACGATAAATGAAAATGGCCGGGAGTTCAGAGCCGGTGGCTACGAAAGGCGAGTCGTAAAACAACCGGATTAGGGGGTGGACACACGAGTGGGGATGGCCAGTAGACCAGCTGGATGTAGCTGGAAAAACCTCCATGTATAACAAATTAAGGACTATTTCTTAAAATATGTTCATTCCATAGATTCTCCTAACCAGAAAATAAAGCTCACAGGAGAACGAGGCAAGAGTTTATCGCAGGCATTGGTCGGGACAAACAATATATGAAAGAACCTGACTTTGGCTAGGTACTCTTCTGGCATAAACCCCTTTTTTTCAATTACCTTTATTTAAGGAGCTTGTTTGTGTATCTCGGCTCTCCACTAGTCTAGATCGCCCACTTCGGACCCTCCACCTAATTCCCTAAAACTTGCAACCAGCGCCTGAAGCCACCGCGGCTATTGGCGGAACTATAAAACGAAGCCGTAATAAAACTAGTCCCTTTATACGCATGCATACATCACTAATGATATACAGCATACACTGAGCGCTCACCAAGAAAAAATTACCTTCAAACTGAAATGAAGCGGCAATGAATGGCGCAGTATTCCCGCTCGTATGAGAGATACAGGATTTTATGATCAGGATCCGCTCGTTAACTTAGGTGCAAAATATTTGATAGCGTCATGTTAAAGTTTTTATGGGTTCGCACAAGATAATTATGGCCTCTATTGTTTCTGTGGGATTGTTTTTAAATGCGTTTTTTATGTTCCCCATTTAGTTAGACTGTCTCTTATTGGATTGAATTTGTAACTTTTAATGATGTAGATAGAATACTTTGCTGTGTCGTAAGAATATAAGAGAATTGTAAAACTTTATTGAGATGAGCTAAGTTATTTCTATTTTAAAACTGCATCGTACTTTTATAAAGTCTAAAGATACAATTAAACTTTAACATTAGGTATTCTTAGTTGCGTTTCAAGCATGTTGAGTCTTTTAAAATCAAACTCAAGTAATTTATTGGATTTTTTTTTTAAAACACGTCTCTTTATTGGAAAATAACTTTTCATTCCTTATTTAATTATTTCATTTTAAATAAATTTCAAACTCCATCATAACAAAACCACCACTGAAGGTTTTTTCATATTTATGTTTATTATTATTTCTTGTCCACAACAAACCAATATAGTATACACCATGACCCTTCTGGGAAAACACGCTTGGTGATAAAATATATAAACTGAAACAAATATAATACAGGCTGTATTCATATCTCGTTGCGAAACCTAAATCGAATTAGGTTGCCTATATAACGCCTACGTGAGCAACTGAAATGATTTCAGGTTCACTGTAAGCTCGTATTTTACTAACAAAACTGTTCAGCACTTGGTTTATTACAGTACAGTCATTGTACAACTTTTTAGTCTATAAAATAGTTTATTTAGTTTATGTTTAGTGGCAATTTAAATTATGTTAACTCAATGGAGTAGATAACTGGGTATGTTTAATATACCTAACTAACTTGTCAGTTAAATACTAATTAAAAACATCATACACGTATTTTTTTTTTCTTTTTCAAAATAAGAATACACTAGATAGATAAAGCGAATCAAAATTCAGGAGTGGGGGCTTATAACGTCATGCGTAAAAAAGCAGGAAATTGTGACGTCATGCGAAATTTAAATCAATGTATCGTCGTGGGCTTTTTGTTACGTAAAATAGAAGAAAATACGTTCTTATATATTTTAGTAATCTATCCGACGGATATTAATAAAATAAATTGTCATCTACTCCATTTTTCAATTAATAGTGAGTGGAAGCTTTCGGAATTTTTTTGACAGTTACAAAACTTCAAGGTTTTTTCAAAATTTTTCATATTATGCCACTTGTTCTCCTTTAAACATTCTATAAACAAATGTACACGTTTTCAGTTTACAAAAACGATAAAGTTATAACAATTTTCTGATTGAGTCTACAGCACCACAGTTTCTATTATTCACAATACAATATACAGAGAACAAATTCAGCACATAGTAATATTTACGTAGCAAACAGTTAGTGGCGATTATCAGGACAGTTAAGACAGATTTATCTCGACAATAAAAGTAAACACTGTGGGCTTTCAACCGAGCGCCATTAGTGAGAGGGATCTCCTGGTTTTGTGGAGTAAATCGTAAGCGACAGAGGAACACTAATGCTTCAGATTTTTTTCCCAATGACAAGCGTTTTACTAAAGGATTTTAAATCAAATCCTGTAAATAATCGTAACTTAAATTGCAGTTTATTATGATATTATATAGTCATTACACATACGTCATAGTCTAATAAAACAAACGCCTCAGTTATCCATCCATTACCACTCGAAAATATTTGATATCTTTACAAAGGAGATCATCACTCTGTGGTAAATCAATACATTCTAGATTACATATATACATACCAACCAATGTATCTTTTTAACGTGAAGATACATTGATTGGTATACATGTAAATATTCCGTCCGAAATCCCGTCGTGATAAAAAGTAACTGGCTACTACAAAATATTAGACTGTCTTGTCTAATATTTTGTAGTAGCCAGGCTCTTATGACTTGCACCATATTTTGTATTAGTTGATGGGAGGGCAGAAGTTTGGCAAAATGTTTTGACTCGCCCAGAGAGGGCAGCGGGTTGATTGTCAAAAGTAAATGGGATGGCCTTCTGTACAGCTACCTCGTACAGCTCGCCTATTTCATTGCGAGGAATCCTACTAAAACGTTTATATTTATTTGCCTCCTACTCGTATGCTACGCTTTCTTCTGTTATGTGGAAACGGTTTGGGTTTACATTACACTCTGGCATGGAAATGGGAACTTAAATCTGCAAAACTAAGGCATTTATGCAAAAAAGTGTTTTAATAATAATATAAAATTTAATATATAATGTTACGAGCTGGGGTTCGGGATAAATTAAACGTTTGCAGAATTTAAATCGAAAACTGACACTTTTTTTCATATCACAATCAATATACGCACTCACTTATAAATCACTTAGAAACACTGATAACACTTTTCGTAAGTTTCTATCACTTGTAGTTAAATCGCAGTTTCGCAAAATTAAACTGTGTCGCTATTCAAACGCGGCGGCTATTTATATTCCTAGCGAATATTGTAGAAATGTCTCGAACATTCCGTCTAGAACTATGTACAACATTCTGGAAAATTCGTGCCTTTTTTTACTCTATTGAATAAGAGAAGGCGCTGTGTGTCTCAGCTACAGATAACACTGAAACGGCGTAACAATATTATTATAAACATTTATTTATATAACATTAATAAAATTTGCTCTGCATGCGTTAATGCGTAAATAATAATTAAAATAATTTATTAATTTATATTTTGATACTGCATATTAATTGGTCTAAACAATACAATAAAAAAGGCCAAGCTAAGGGCCACGAATGCTTTAGATGTTATTGTAAGTGTGATTTTTTTATATGTAATGTATCTCAATTAAATAACCGAACTTGAGAAATAAATACATACTTAACCTCGCAACAGTAGCACACGTTTCACAATCGTCTTTAATTATCATTTTACAGAAGTGTAATAAACCAAACATTATTAAACTTAACCTAATTTTGCAATGATAAATATTATTGCTATCCTAACCAAGGCTCTGTTAGGCAAGCAAGTGAAAGTGGCGAAATTGATAAGTGAGTCAGTAACCAGTCGCAAAGGTCGCGGACTGAAACCTGTATTGTTGGAGCTTTTACTTTTTGAGGTAAGCAGTACCCCTCGGACCTTTCGATACCATCAATAATAACAACGACATTGTAACCCAATTTTATTGTTGTATTTGTTGTCATATTTCGTAAAAGACTTTTCCGTAAAAATGGTGTCGAAGGTTTTGTTAACATAAAATCACCTCTGATAACAAAAAAAATTCTAAATATGTAATTTCACACTTATAGTAGCTAAAAAGAAGAGTTACCCTATCATAAAACCATTAACCAACCAAGTTAACTAAAATAAAACAAAAAACATTATAAAAATAAATTAAAGAAATATTTTCGCACATGAAACCATAATCTTAACAGTCAAGTTATAAAACTCATTTTAACGTCCCAAACCATAACTCTAAAGTCTCAACAGTTAAAATTTAACTGTCCAAGTTTCAGTCCAACGTTCAGTATATCAAGAGTATGCTAACTGGGACCGTAAACCGTATCGCGCTTTAACTTGAACTGAAAACGTTTTAGTTAACTTTATAGTTTCCCAGCATGTTATCATGAATGCAAAAGGTGAAGAAGATTGGAAAATAAATTAATTAAATATAACTGACTTATAATAATAATATGATTTTGGTGAGTAAAGGAAAATATAGAAATAAAATTAGATTGAATAGTAGAAAATTTCAACTACAAGTGAGAGTTGTGTGACCATTTGACGACTTCCGCGGTGGAGTGGCGTACACACCAATTTTCAAGGTGTCGCCAGCTCTAAGGTTCTGGGTTCGATTCCCGGACTTCTCGGGTCTGGGTGTTAGTGGTACTTTCGTTGTCTTTGACTCCATGCTCCACACAAATGCTTTAGCTACTTAATTTGGGTTCAGAGCAATGTATGTGATGTTATTCATTTATCTCTGTATTAAAAAGTGGTCTGGTCTCACCTAAATAATATACAGTCACACACACAGTAATCCATTATTACCTATAGACATTAAATTTTACTCACTAATTTATTAAATTAATAATTATTATGTAAACAATAAAGTCCAATATCAGCCGTCAGTCATAACCAACATTTGGACCAAAGTTAAGCCCTAGATTAAAGTCACGCCAATATTGGCTGCAACCCTATTCCCAAATCCCTCACCATTAGCCGACAATCACAGCAGAAGCCCCGCGAAACAGTCAATAATTATTAAACCACTCCACATTAATAATGTCGTTAATGAAATTTGCGTACATTCCAGCCTACAAAGGGGTCCCTAATAAATTATTGGCAATCCCACTAACATGGTATTGGAACAAATTAATAGTAACTGAATTTAATTGAATCTAAGTTAGTAAAGTTAAGCTGTATGGAAGCCACTGACTTTCAACAAATTTATATATTAGTTTAACAATTCGGTTGCGTAAAATTTGGGCGGTTATGCCGAGGGGCGATATGGAAATATTAAATTTTGGTAGATTGGGCTCGGCGTTAAAATCGATTCAAAGTTACTCACTTCGCAACCTACAACTTATTTTTAAAATAATAACAACGCGTTTTCATTAAACAATTTAAAGCTTAATATGTAACAAGTAAATTCATTTTTGGTTCTAACCTGTTTAATAAGCACAACCTATGGAACAGAAATGGTTTATTCCAGTTATTAGAGTAATTGAAATCTATTTACTAAATGACTGAGTTACCCATAAACCTTAACTAACATCTCGATGTTTTGGGTTTCTTGATTTATCAAAGGTAAACTCATAATTGAATCAAAGTGTATTGACTCACTATGCGTTGTATACGACGCGCTATCGACAACTCCCGTAATTTCTTGATATAATTATTTTGACGACTTGTATTTTTATTAGGTTTAATGTAATAAGTGTGTGATTTTTTAAGATGGGTATTTTAATTTATTATTCGGTGATTAATGAAATTGGAATGAAACATGGGAAAAAAATTGACATTTGCCAGATTTTGTTTGTAAAGTAAAATAATTTTAGTATTCTTACGTATCGACATCGATCTTCTTAATAGGCAGCTCATTTTATATCTTTGCTGATTTTAATCATGAACTATTTTTCTTAATATGAATTGCCCAAAATTCTTTCGGGCGGTATTCATCGATATATATCGGATTATTATCGTTCCTCAACATCGATCGCTCCAACTCAATACCTCGATTCTCAAAGGATACAAAGTTAGCGACTACGGTAAGATTTTAACGTATTTCCTTGCTATTGATGTCTATGCGGTAGACCCTAAGTGGAATAGTTCAACTTGCTATACACATATTATCTACAGTATTCATACTAAGTAATATAAGTTCGAGTAGTTTCAGCCTACTGGGGTTAGGGCGCTTCGGGATCGATGGCTTTCTACTTAACTTGTTCCTAAGGTTCCAACTTCGTTGAAGTATGTCAATAAGTAAGTATTCTTCAAATGATAATAAAAAGTCGTCGCAATAATAAGACGATTATGCGTGACGCACTTTAATCGGGTATACCCGACTGTTAAACTTGTCTCGTCCTCATTCACCATTGATGACAATGTCACAAATCAAAGAAGACAAATATACTAGTTGAGTATATCTCAAGGTTTGCGTAAACCTTTTAACTCACTACACTGGTTACATTGTAAGTTTCTCAGAATTGCGAACTTTCGATTTATTTTAGCGACATAATCCCTTTATTGCCATCCAACACGTCAAATTAACGCACATAATCCCCAAACAATTTATCTCTCAGTGTTCCTGCTGCTAAATACAGTCAAGCATATAATAAAGTTGCCTAAAGTACAAAGTACTGCTAAAGTTATTTAAAGGTTTAAATAACACAGCTGAGGGCGCATGAATCGCTCAGAAATATTGCCGCATCATCCTTAGGCAGGGAGCCCGGGCCTAATATTTTTTTTCATTTGTATATTTTTAGTATAATCATAAACAACTTTAAATTTTATGGAATTTAACTAAGTATTTATAATAGCCATAATGATACATTATTTATTGTGAAGGTAAATAAACCAAACAGAAAAGAATATTTATTTATTAGCACGGATTTTCCAATTACGCCAATAACAAAAGATAATAAATAAAAACGTAAAAATTATAATAAAACAAGATAACATGAGTTCGACAACATCTCGGAGCCTTTAAGTGCTTTAGCTAATTAAGTGATTTTTGTAAATGTAATAACAACTATTCAGATTATATTAAAAAAGGAATTTGTTCCCGAGCTCTAGGCCTACAATTCAATAGGCTAATTTTACACTCGCCTTCTTTTAAATGCCGTAAATATTAGATATTGACAAAGTATAAAGCCTCTCTCGTAGATAGCATTGTGTTCTATTGAAGGATATGCTACATTATTATAGTATCATGTTCTTACGCTGATGTGGAAATGAGAAAAGGTGTGGGTGATATTAGATAAGGTTATACGCATATATTTATTAAAATATGACTAAAAACTTTTTTTAGCAACCAAAACCAAAATTTAAGGTATTTTTGGTTACTAAAAAGTTTTTTTAGCAAAATTACCTTTAACTCAGCATGTTGCGGTCCACTTCACGCATGTTTGAAAGTGATTATTATTTTCAATGTAATGTTTATAATTACACATTTATCTTACTTTCAGTGCAATTTTATCAAACACAATAATTATGATTAAAATGAAAGACTAATATTTTGTCAACTGTTTTTAAAGTTGGGACTCTTATTATTTATAGTTATGGGACTATTTATACAGTCTAAATGTGTTGTGTTAATCAATAGCTCTGCCTAGTTTGAAAGTGGCATGAGTGATAGATTTTTATAATTTTCAGAAAATTAAAAGTTATCTAGCGTTTTATGGACATGTAATGAGGATGAAAGAAAGTCAAATCACAATAAGAGTCATAAATATGAAATTGGATGAATATAGGTACAGGCAGAGGAAGACCTACAAATAGATGTATGGAGATTGTGTGAAAGGTGATGAAATAAAGAAAGGAGCGAATGATGAGATTACGAGTATTAGAGATAAATGGAAGGCAAGCCCAAATTATTATAAATAGTAACAGGGCAGAGCGAATAAGAAGAGAATACACACATAACGGTATATTTCAGTGTTTACTTATGAAAAGTAACATTTAGGATTATGTATTTAACGATTTCAGACGTAACCAAACTAATTTTATCATTCAACTTTATTACCAACTTTACTACTGCCCCGAGAAACTTTGGAAACCTAAGTACAACCAACAAGAGTCATAACCATATAACCAAAGTAGCGAACATCATCCCATAACCACTTATATTAAGGTAAACTTAAATCCCACACTATTATGTCTCCATCCTATAATATAATTAGGTAATTTCATAATAATATCCTCAATAACTTTATGGGGTACGCTTCCCCATCAAAATATACTTTATAGCATTGGCATTTATGGCAGGACCGATATGGTTACGCACCTTTTGTATCCCATACGAAAACTGCAAACAATATTCAACTTTAAAATTTAACCAAAAAGGTGAAAGTAGAGTGCAGGATTTAGGTTCGTTACGAAACTTGTGGTCTTTTTCGTACACGCGTAACAGGGGTCTGTTATATTGGAATTTACAATGAGCCCCAAAGGTACAATAATTTGAGTCATTAATTCGGATGCGAACTTTTGTTTTATATACTCCTTATTTTATTAAGGTACTGGTTTGGGAATTATATGGCAGATAGTTGATGTATTACTATAATTGAATTTAATACATGTTGAGGGATCAACAGAATTCGAAGCTATCATCAAGTAGTTTAATAGGTATAAATTATTACGATTGCGCAAATTGCTAACAAATGATGATAAATTGCAGACATATTAATTTTATATTACTTCTATCTAATCTATGTAAGTATTAAGTATGTAACTATTGGTATTATGTATGTTATTTATATAACATCGTTAAATAAATTTACGGTTTGCTCTATTTTTTTATATTTATATAATTACCGGTCTATAAAATTTATAGCACAGTGGGACATTGCTGGGCACATGCCTCTTTTCATGTAGAGAAGGCACCAGCATTAATCACCACGCTTGATTCCAGATTCCAATTTTTTAATTCCTGGATTCACCGTGAAATTAAAGAACTAAGAAAGTATGTATAACTTTGAAAAAATCACAATAGTACTTGCCTGTAGAGGGTTTGAACCTGCAACCTTATGCATACAAATCCATTCCACCACCAAGCCACCTCGACATTAATTTCTTTTTATATAAAATATTTTATCGCAACATCTATTAAAAAAGATTGTTTGTATCTTTGTTAAGTTATAGTTCTAAGACAACACTGTAAATGTTGAAAGCAATAAAAAAAAACAAAAACAAATAATGAAGCCTATGATATAAATATAGAATATAACACAATTCAATTATGACTAAACAATAAATCATTTACTTTAATATAATTATTTTAGTTGTTAAAGAATTAGAAAATATCACAGACATCTTTCACGGGTACAGATCCATTAATTTTCTAGTAAAAGCACGGTCTAGACGAATAAAAACTTACAGAAGCACCATTGTTACCACAGACCATAATATGAAGAGCTTTGAATGAAAAATTAGTTGTTATTAGTGCTCTCTGTTTCAGTTATATTAATAATTGATACTATATTATGTGTGTAAGATGATTTACGTATCTATTAAACAAACCACATTCATTGCTCTGGAAACAAAGAATTGTAAAAAATAACAAACTAAAAAGTATACCACAATTTTTTATAATAAATCAAATAATAACATAACATAAATATACCATCTCATCTGTAGTCTTCTTCAATGACAGTCTAATGTCCACCCCTGTCAAATACAAATTCCAAATATGAAGAGAGTAAAGCCTCTTTACATTCCTAACAGCAGAAAATAAAAAAAAAATCGGGTACCTGGGTAGTTTTATTATATGATAATGATTTGATTCAGTTTTTCTGCGTCTTGGATCTAATATTGTATTAGAAATTTTCTCAAACAGTTTTTCCAACGAGGTGATCTCTTTTTGTAGTCCTGCAAGCAGATCGCTTTTATCCAATTCTTCTAGAAATTGTCCATCAAATTGTATATTACCATCCTCATGCAGGAATCTCTAAGTTCATCTGTCAATGTGATCCAAACACCTTTCGTCTGATATCTTTTCATCAATCTTTTTTTCACTTCGAAAGCATTTGTTTTTATTACTTCTGTATGCAGACCGGCTGACTGAAGATCTTCTGATATTGCAAACACTTTATTGTTGCTTGTTGTTATTAAAGTTACGCAATATATGTTTCTTATAATAGTGTACAAGGTTGCTGCTTTTTCCTTAATATCCAGATGCGAGATCTGATAATTTAATTACTGAACACAAAATCAATTTATTTAAAAACTATTCGCCATACTCAATATACCTAATAAATATATAACACACTATTTTACATTACAAAAGAATTTATGCTAAAAGAAGTATAAAAATTACCTACATTACCTACGCTGTAAACCTAATCCGTACAATCATTATATACTATGTAATGTAAAAAATAAACAGACCATTCCAATCTCATCATAAACTTTCTCTTCATTCTAAAATATGGTAAGTACCTCTCAGATCCTCAACTTTAAACCTCAGGCTGACCACATACACAAGTCAACGTTTCTCAAACGTGTTGGACGAGCGGATATAGTACGCTACCCTTATCTCAGTGACTTCCTCGTAACATTATACTTCGACAGATACCGTTCGCAAATAAATTCGACGCTCGCCGCTCGCCGCTGACCACTTCCTGCGGTCGCGAAGCTTTCGTTTTTTTTGCGCACTGTACTCGGAGTTGTGGGGCTTTAGTGAATCACATATTAGCTTTTGCTTTATTGGTAATTATTTGTATTGTTGTAAGAATGTACATTATTATGAGCAAAGTTATAATAAACATGACCTGTTATTAACAAAAAAACTGGACAATATCGTGATTTTTTTAATTATAATACCAGCCTATAAACGTCCCACAGCTGGGCACAGGTGTGTCATTTTCTCATTTTTTTTTCATCGATTGTCAATGATGACTAGAATAATTAAAAATATACATATTATGTATATTTTTATTTTATAACTTTGAAAAAAATGTATCGGTACTAGCCAATAATGAGTTCGAGCCTGCACATAAAAGAACCGCTAGGCTACCACGACGATTTTTTAGTTAAGTTATTCTTATTATTAAATAAAGAAACTGTCACCTCTAATTAATGTTATAAAAATTACACAAAACGTAATATTTAAAATCTTTTGATTATACATAGTAAACTTTGTATTTAAATACTTACTAACTCAACTTAATCCTCCCAGGTGCAATCTCTTACTACTTTTCAACTAAGACTTTTCAAATAAAACTTTTTTATAAAACTCAAGTATTGACAATAAAATAATAAACTAACAAAAGTTAGTTTTAAAAATCTGTTTTTCATAACAGTCACAACAAATACAAACAGGGTTTTTAAATAAATTTAAAACAGCAGTATTATGAAGCTTTCATCGCAAGTCAACCCTCTTGTACCAGCAAATTAAAAACCATGATTCACCCGAATCCTTTTAACCCTTTAAGTGATAATCCGCGAAATTAAAATCCGACATTTGAAACACAAGAAAACTTTGTAAAGCCAGCGTTCGCACTCGATAAATTAAAAGTCCCGTCGCAAGTAAGGAATAATATTGTTTTACACAGAACATCGCATCATCAAGTCACTTATCCCGAAGACCTTTAATGAGAATGTATGGGCTGATGACAACTTTAAGTGAACATTGTTTTTCATATTAAAACGCGTATTTTAGAATATTTTACTTCGTTTTTGTCGCGGCGACGAAAGGTGCTTATTTCAGATCGTTATGTGCCATTGTGTTTCGTTGAAATTAGTGTCATTTTGACGTACGACACCATTTTGAAAATTAAGATGCGCAGACGATTTTTATTGCTTGGTATGTAAATAGTTCTGTATATTAGATTGCCTGACTGTCTGCAAAGTTGTGTAGTCTCTAACATTAGCTATCCTATTTTACGCTAGGTCCATAACATACCACAGACTTTGGGTATTACGAACTTCAGATTTCATTCGCAATTTCTAAATTTTAATAAAGAAAATAATAAAAATTATAATGTGACTTCGAGCTTCAAATAGTTTAATATTGAGATACTCTTTAGATAAAATATTACAACTAAGTGCAAAAAAATCGTGGTGCATAAACAAAAAATTCAAAACCAATCAAGTACCGGTTATGTCATTAATGTTAGTACTTTGAAATTACAAACATGCAGTTCAGTGATCAATGCTTAACTTACCTACATAATATGAGATAGTTTCAACAAATACTACAGTAATAGCACTCATATTAAAGCCACCACGACAGCAGAGAATTAAGGCCGCATCAATAAAAGAGAAAAGTACCAAATTTAATGTAACCAATAATCATTATCCAGCATGGTCATTACAGCAAGTGTAACATACATCGGTCTAATCCAAGTGACCGTGAGTTGCGCAATGACAGATCAGCGTTGAATTATAGCTGTAATAAAGGTGTAAACATACATTAGCCAATCAAGGTGCTCCGTTAGATAGGCGCCACCGATCATTACTCCGGCTGCGTAGGCGCTGCGGACCTTTGACTGGAATACGGCAGTTTAGAGCTGGATGCAGTACATTGCTGGCTCCTTTTTTATGGATTACAATAAACGTTGTTTTAATAAATATCATTATTTGATTAATATCCTGTGGTCGCTTTTGCTTCTGTATGTAGGTGAAATAAGTCATCTTCTTTAGGTGAAATAAGTTATCTTTTCTTTTTTTAAGACGTTCTAGATGTATTCTAGAAAGATTTTATTGCTTCAGCGAACTTTTGGCCTGACTGAGCCTAGTCTTCATCAATATCTTCGTGAGTGTATTTGTTATATTTGCAATCTAAAGTTCCTAAACGTAGCCTAGGTAATGGGAAAGCGTATGAAATAAGTTCCAACCCCTAGTTTAACTGACTATTGAGTTTTCGACTCAATAGTCCGTTAAACTGGCTATTGAGATTTCTAACTGGCTGTTCTAACTGGCTATTGATTATCGAGCATTTCAGTCTTTTTCCGTTTTAAAGATCACTATTTTCGTATTAACCCATCAATGTACATCATCCACTGAGCTATAAACGTGCGCGTGCGCAGCGCCGACCCGCGAAGCCGTTAGCTTGTCACCGTACCGGGTAAGCGTAGGGTTGTCATGAACCGTAATTATAATTAGTGTTTTTTGAAAACGAAGCATTAATAGAAAAGTTGTAATTTGCAGGAAATTGTTTATATTTCCTACGCCAGTAGTAAAATTATAACTTCTTTTAATTATACTTTAAATCGATTAAACGATTATTGATAACTTATTTTTTTATTACGATTGTAAATCCCTCTGGCAGATGCCAAATGCCTTAGAAAATTTACAGGGAAATTTTAACTCATTTAAAAAATAAATGGGAACCATATGACACAAAATTCCCACCTTAAGCTCAATATTAATCGTTATACCAAATTGTCTAATATTGACAATTCCAAAAAACAACAAACCTGTCTGCCAACCCTGGCCACACATACAGGTCACCCTGTTTTTGCGATAGCGTGATTATAACGTGACGTTTATAAGAAAATTGTCCATGCCGAACAATTATAGTGAAACTCGTTATAATGGATCATTTGAGAGCTCACTTGCGTTTTTCTTTTATATCTAGGTCGGTAAAAAAATACTTTTAACTTAATTGTAATATTGATTTCTAAAATTCTTGTGCCACTCAACATTTAAACACAATTACCAGTATCAGTAGGTAACGATTTCAAACTTTCATACCTAGAGTTTTATAGCATCTAAGAGTATTCAAAAGTAGAAGTTATTAGTATGGCGTTAAAGTACTCTGAAAGTGTTTTTTTTTATATGTTGATACCTACATAAATCTACCGAACACAGTTACCTTCTTGAAATCTTGACTTCTTATCATCTCGTAATGTCTACGTGGAGAAAAATAAGCCAACACCCACTAAATTCTGCAAACCGAGATTTATTTGAGTTCATTAATAATTCAAAACACATTCAACAGTCAATGATCATCTTAAGCCTCATTAACAAACTTACACAATCTGAACACGCCATTATAATAATATTTTCGGATGCGCAACAACCAATCAGAGTTTGAAGTTCAAGATAAGGCACGGTTCAGACGAACTTCGAACACTCCCGGCATAGAAACGTGACGTGACTTAATCATTTCGTATTACAATTGTTACATTTCAGAACATTATGTTACTAAATTATGCTTCAACTTTGAATGTTCAATGAATGGCCTGTTTGTGTTCTTGAATATGGATTTCTAATTATTTTGCAGTGTCATTGATTTGAGTCGTGTTGGGTGAAAGGTATTTCATATCTGAAACGTTGCAGATTATTTAAAGACTCAATTATTTATATCAGTAAGTAGATTAAAATTTCGTCTAACAGGACATTAGATATGAACAGAAGATGAGAGCGCAGGTCACCATCAGGGATAATTCTTGGAAACTTTGTAAATGAGATGACGACTTTGTAAATCAGATCCGGACATTTGCGTTGCATTTAGGTTTATTACTGGTACAATTAATAGTACAAAATAACTTTGGTTTTTGACATTTATCTTCCTTGTATCGGTTCTCATTGCGCACTGTCATCCCAACATGCCGTTACTCCATTTGTAGCGATGTCATTCGTACTGTGATTCTTGCCTTTTGGCACGAGTCAAGTAAGTCGGCCAAGACAGAAGTAGCATCGCGTATATTTATAGTAATTTATAATTTAATAGAACATGATAATGTTTAGTAAAAAAATTGTAAGTCTAAGTAAACAACGGAGCTTAATTACGAAATGAAAGAAGACATTAGTAGATTATACCCACTCAGGGTCAGAAATACCTGAGGTTTTACTTACTAACTTTCATATGAAAGTTCGTGGGTAAAATCTTCACATTCTAATTCACTTTATAGCTAGCTAGAATGTGAAGATACAAGGATACTATGATTTCGAATGCAAAGTTTTATAATTTATAATTATATATAATTTTTTAACATACCTAAAAACCTTCCAGCTGCCATTGTGTCAAAAATAAAACTATTTTGATTTGGAATGCTACTCGTAATACCAAACAGTATCGTTTTTGGTATATTCGAATCAAATAGTCGGTTACTTAAATGGAAACTACCAAAAAAAATATATGTTTTTTTATTTACACAGCCAAGTAAACTTCATATTTTCTATTATAATTGCAAAATCACAGCTGTAGGTACAAAGCTTACGGCGAACCCATTCGCAACGCAATTTCCAAAAAACAGTATGTATATTTTATATAATTTGACGTTTATACGTAATTCCCGTATAAATTGGTCACTACATGTTCTATTAAAAACTCAATTAGCTGTAAACTCCTTAAATTGACTATAACATTATACAAAAAACAGACTTGTAACGCCTTAACTATTGTAAGCGCAATAATTTACAGGAAAAAGTTAATTCGAAACTTAAAGGCGACTTCATCTAGTTTTTTATTTCAATAACCCCGAAAATTTTGCAAAAACTTTTTAATCAAAAACGAAATTTAAGTGTTCTTAAATATATTATGTTATAGTTATGAGTAAATGAATGGAATCTTTATTATAAATGGTACCTAATACCTACGTGGGAAATAATATATTCCTATATATATTTGATACTCGGCACTTTTCCTTTACATGTATCCTTAACACACATAAAAGCTAAAATGAAGTAAGTATATGCAAATGTTAGAGTTCGTTCGGCTTACCCGATGTCTTCTACAAAACATCAAACAACACCTTTTTCGCTTTTCGTGAAGCAGCCGATCAAATTTATCAATCAGGATCAATCCACGTTCAAGGAACGAACATCCCTAACCGTATTACGGATGAAACAAATAAATATACAATCATTACATCAGTATTCACTTCACACGTCGAATAAGAATTACCCTTCTACAAATAATAAAAAAGGGAATCAGCCAAAAAATCGCTGCGTTAGCTCAAAGCTTGATAAAAATCAATTCAATTTTGGAGACTGTAGCTGTCATATCGACCTACGTGAAACGCGCGTGACGGGAATCGCAAATGCGGTACTGTACAGACAAATAGCAGTATACTTCGTCTGCCCAGCTCTACAGCAGGTATTTTCCTTTAAACTGTAACCTATGAAAAATTGATCGTTGACCTACATGCAAGCCAGTTTTTTAAGAAGTAGACATATTTAACTAATTTATTATATTTGTTTAATATTTATTATTATTCCGTTTCAAACCAACTGCTGGAAAACTCGTGACTTAATAAGAATTACTTATTTTAAGCCTGAACTGTCCCACTGTAGGGCAAAGGCCTCCCTTTCCTATTTCTGTCAACAGAAACGTGTGGACTTATTAGAAAGCAGTTAAATTTAACATAGGCACAACTTTAATTTAACATCGCTGAACTCTTTGCCATTGCCTTCTGTCCTTTACTTTATTGCGTCGCCTCTGTATTGAAATTCGGCGTAGCAGTTTGATTCCGCTGACGACAGCCTAAACTCAGCTGATGTGGTCGATTCGTCTTATCGACTAACTGATTGTTGGACAAATGGGCCCGTTTACCCTAACCACGAGTTAATCATTACAGTTAACTTGTTTTAATACGTTACACTAAACATAATTCGTAGAAATTTGTTTTGTTTTCTACCTCTATTTATAATCTCGAACCTGTGGTATTAAAGATACACGCAAAATCCGTAAAAGCGATATGTTGCATATTATTTCTTCCTTGAAGTTGTTCTTAGAATTACCTACTATAATTAAAAAAACAACTTTTATTCAATATAAGTCTGTCTTTCTATTGTACTCCAAGCAATCAGTTAAGTAATTGTAGGTACATTTTCTAATATTTATGAATAAAATCTCTTTGGCACGAGTATTCGGAAAACCAGACAAACAAAAACCAAAATATCTGCAAAGCGAAGTAAAATTGAACCTCCGACGGTCCGGTCCAACTCCATTTTATCTGTTTCAATTCTTTCATTAAGCACTATAAAGAGTTCCACAATCAATTTCTAACCGCGATCCGCCTTATCCACAATATCTATACGGCTAGCGGAATCTTTATTTAATAGGCAATAAAGTCTAATTTCCAGTGAACTATCGGCAAACATCTGTAGTAACGTACGGAGTCTGTACATTCATTGTGGATAGCATAGATTGATGGGCGTGGTTGGCGAAGCTAAGTTACCCACAAGTGAGAGGCGGTTAATGTATACGATGTTAGAAATCGTGTCGTGTAGTTTAGTGACCATTATTTTATAATTATATCTACTGAAACACCCGGTCAGAAGTGTTAGTATTTTCTTTCTCTAAACATGTCTTGTCTCAACGGTCAAAGATATTGCACAAACGTATGATCTTAATCTCAGACTGAATTTTACAATACTTTGAATTTTTGTTTTTAAATGCTATGCGATTCTTCTCGCCGGTTCCGATTTACGTTATCATTTGTTAAGCAACTAACGATTAAGGAATAATATCTTTCTGGGAAATCGTATCGGTGTCGTCTCGCCCTGTGCGAATAGCTTTGAGGTTAGTACAGATTACGAGGTGGAACTAAAGTTGATGTATGGACGGTGTTCAAAAGAAATTTAGGTAGAATTGTGGTCTAAAAGAAAAAGGGATTGGCTGAATAACCCCGCAATGGCTTTTAAAGAACCTGATCTTTGAAATACTGGGAAGTGTTTATGTAGTTTTATGGGTTTCGCTCTTATGGGAGCTGTGATTTAAATAGGAACTGTGCAAGTTTATAGAAAATCGGTTTTTATCTTTGTCTTAGCATTTACTGGTCCAGCTAGGCTACCAAGTATATTATTAAGTAAATTTATATCTAAATATTAATTTAAAATCGGTTACTCTCTCTGTTACCAGTTAGGATAAACTCTCCACTCTTTTAAGTTTCTTACTGTATAGTATATACATGACATAGTAAGATACATGTCGAGAATTTAGTGAGGACTTCAATTGTTTATAAAAACTTATCTCAAGTGTACTTGAGATAAGTTATAAACAGCTGAAATTTTGTAAAATTGATTATGTATATATATATGTTATGTATATCCTTTAGAATAAAATGAAAAAGACAATGTTAAAAGACACAACAATATGATACTGCAATTCAAAATTCACTGTCATGCTCCATTATGGAAAAACTAAACGGATCCAAAATGTTGCCGAACCAACTAAAATAAGGATTTCAAAAATTTTGGAACATACGTACACCATCCTCCATTTGGCTCCAAAACAAAAAGTATATAATAACAATTCGAAGGACACTAACTATTAACACTGTCCAGTTTTGTATATAACTACAAAACCAATCTGACTTTGCTGTTAATTCAAGAGTTTTCCTATCTTAAGTGATTGCAATAGGGTTTATATTTGGGTGGGGAGTATTTAGGTAAATGCATGTGTAGGATAGTTTTGCAAAAAGTTGCAAGCTTGGCAAGGATGCCAGAGCTGGTCACTCGAGAATTGTTTAGTTGGCCAGTCCACATTCAAACTTGCAGTGTTCAACTATACCGAAATGATAATTTCCAACTGCATTTTATACATTGCTTGTCCCTGCAATTACTTTTTTTTAATGTTAGTATTTTTTTCCAAGATTTTTTTTATAATATTTGATAGTGACACTACCCAGATCTTAAACTCGCAGCTTTCTGTAATTCGATTAGATTTTAACTTTGATAAATACAATGAAAAAGACAATGTTAAAATAAAAGACAATGTATAAATACAAATAGACCCAATTTAATAAGTGTGTTATTTATCAGATTTCAAATTAATTATAAATACACAAATAATATTCCTAATAACACATGTTTTACACTAATTACCTATTATGTGCACGCCGCGTCGGTTAGTGAAAAGCTTAACCAATAAACTAATTAATTAACGAGAAATATGGCAGAACACAATTATTTCAATTTGGTCAACAAAACTGTTATTGCTTTACATTATTTTAATCAAGCAATTTCATCACAAAACAATGTGTTTATGAATTTCTTTCAACATTTTGATTTATTTTGTATAGGAGCTCGACAGTTTTCAATTAACGACGTAAACATTCCCTTTTTAATTATGAGTGGTAACGTTAATAGTTTTGTAAAAATGAGATTGGAAGATCTCACTGTAAACTATTCAGTTGCATCCAAAAGGTTTAGATACCTCGAATATCTAGAAAAATACACACAGCAAAGAAAAAGATTCTAAATGAAATAAAATTGTTTATACACTAGCAAAGTACTCAATAATCGTTGCCAAAATACAAAATACTGTTCAGGTGATGGTAAAATACCAATTTTCTTGATATAGATGAAGTGCATAAGGTTATATAAAAAAAAATTAGCTCCTATAAATAAAAGTATACATTACTCATATCGTATTCAAAATTTATATTGACAAAATACACAGCCAGCAATGTAAAGCATCCAACACGGAATGACCGCGGGCGTCCCAGCGGAGCCGCCACGGACACCGACCTGCCAATTCACGCCCATCCACAGTGATATTGAAAGAACAAGGTAGCATATTTTTACCTCAACTTTTCAAATAAAATAATTTTAGTTCAATAGACTGAAAATTGGTTTAGTGTACAAGGTTTTTCTGGATCACTCCAGTGGAAACTTGTATACCTACAATTTTTTATTTATACACGTTCCAAGGCTTCAAGTTTTGAGTCGGACTTCCTCCAGTGATGGTATTAAAAAATCCTTACTCATATTATAAATGCGAAAGTAACTCTGTCTGTCTGTCGCGCTTTCACGCCAAACTACTGAACCGATTTAAATGAAATTTGGTACACAGATAGTCTAGAACCTGAGAATGGCCATGGGTTACTTATTGCCGCGATAACCGACATCCACGCGGAGCCGCGGGAAACAGCTAGTATAATATAAGGAGAGGACATTTTATCCATGATCATTGTCCTCTAAAGATTTTCGCTTTTCAATTCAGTCCAAGTTAAGGTCTCCCCTATTCCCATAAATACATCAGTTTAAGAAAATAACAGTAAGCCTATTTATTTATCAAACGCTGTAACTATTATGCTACAGAAGTAATAAATCAATTAAATATCTAAACTACAACATCAGAACCGAAATACAAAAAGACATGAGCGATAAAATATTCAATGTGCGTCGCAAAACAATTCATTGCTCTATGATTCACACAAAAAAAGGAAATATTATAGCTAGTTAACTTCCAAACGGTTCGGAGTGAATTTAAAAAAGCAACTGACTACACTGTGACTCAGAGGCTGCATGGGAAACATTAATTAGATAGACCAAGGTCTTCCTAGTTGATACATGTGTTTGTGTTTGTTAGTCATATGACAGTACGATAACTCCAGGGTTTGTTTATTTTCTTAAGCGATTACTTCTTACGATTTTATAATAACTTTCGTGAGGAGTATTCATAATTATTTAAAACAAAACGGTTTACTCACGTATATTCTCGGGATCGCCCGACTAGTTTCGCGAGTCGAACTCGACACCACCGCCGCCGCGTCAGCTCATGATTAGGGACTCCTATTGAGTCTGAAACTAGTCGGGCAATATATACGTGAGTAAACCGTTTTGTTTTAAATAATAACGACTTTAACGTAATTTTTGGTGTATCTTGAGATAGTGTTGCAATTCGTGGGTGTTTTAGTTAGTATGTGTTTTACTATCGTGTTTTAATGTCCCATTATTAACACTACTACGCACTATAAACTTTGGAATTTGGTTAAGAAAATTAAAATTTAAATAGAGATTACCTGATAACTGTAATGATATATGTTTTAAATAATTTAACAAAAAGACAAACAAATTGATCTTGTAAACGCCATTTTGAAGTATTTACAGCGCAGTTATCGTCGCTTAGCTTTAAATAGATATTTCGGTAACGATATGTCGTTTTTTACTCTTTTGACTGCAATGAGTCATATTCTTTGCTGTCGTGTGTCAGTTTAGTGCGTAACCAATGACTTTTTATAATTTTCTTGTTGAATATCTTACACACGTGTATTATTAAGTGTATCCGCTAGAGATTAGCCAGAGATGTGTTGTTTTCCAACCACATTTTATAGACGGTCGGATAAATTGGCTTATTCTTTGAAGCAATTGATTTTAGTAATCGTCTAATGAATATAATCTAAAATAACGAATTTATTTGTGGTTTCTACAAATACAAATAAAATTTGATTTATTGCACATTTATTATTGTAATCTGATATGTGTTAAGTTGGTTGTCATTACCACAATATAATTTTACATTACACAATACATTACCTCAATTACAATACCTTATTATTGTTAATGAACTAGTTAGCAAAATACTATGAACGTCGGTTTCTTTATGTTTTGACAGCATTGATGAGTTTTGGAGACCAACATGAAGAAAATAAGATACGTTGTTTTCTCAAACTATATAGCATGTATGTTTGATTGCACCTATATGTAATTTTAAATAATTAGATGTTTTTTTCATGCTCAAACTTGGAATGAAAACATGTGACTATCAACTAAAATATACTATCAATATACTATCCACTAAAATATTTTTGTCGTTGAGTGATCGATCTTGCCACCTCTAACTGGTGCTGGTAAGTAAGCTTGCCTTATTCCCGCGTATGAGCAGCCCATACCAATGACATTAGTATGATTTCGTCTTGTTAAATTCAAATTGAATATTCCCAACAGCTGTGCTTCAATGTAAGTTTGAGATGTACCTATGCAAGTCCAGACTTTATAAAGTATTTTCATTCAACTATCGGACGAGTAATCATGAATATACATATATGTATACCAATATTTATGTACGTAGGCAGACTCGGCTGGCCGCCTGAAAATTTTATGGCATGGAGGAATATTCTAAATAAGCTATAAAAGACATTTTCCTTGCAAATAACTTGGTGTACCGTGATTTAGGAGCGGGCTATGAAAATATTATGCTCGGGGAAATTGATGTTATGCGACAAACACAGATACCGATATTGGATATGCGATGTTTTTGTAAATAATTCATTGATATACAGTTTGTGTTACATAATGTGTGGCGCCCGGCTGGGATTCTAGACTCCGCGATCTACAAACGACGCCGGATAAGAATGAAACCATTAAATTCTTTAAATACTATTGTAACGCCATGCCTATTAATTATGGGTAACTTTCATGGCAGTTCATTTATCTAAAAGTTGTCCATTTAATCCCGTTTATATAGCAAACAACAATTACTAGATCTAATAGATACTATAATTTAATGGGTAACTACAATTAGATCTAACTCAAAAGAATCAAGCCAAAATCAATGAATAACAAAAGTCAGGTGATTAGAAAACAGACTATGTTTAAAAGCAATGAAACTAGTAACGCGGTCTCTCTACTAAATTCGTAAATTTTCTATTAAACTCAAACATTCATGAACTCTTCGCCGCCACAGGGAAAACAAAAGCCCACAATCAAAGGGCAATGGACCCTGAAAACAACAATTAGTGCATCAAAAAGGCATTGTCTATGACGTTTATATAGCACATCGGATAAACAACTGTGCAAATATTTGCTATTACCACACAAAGTGTTTTAAGTCCAAGTTCGTTGCACCATATTTTAGTTGGCAATGTTTAACAAAGGCCCTTTTTGATAACGGAGAAATTTGTGAGTCATGGATTTTACAAGTGTGGTACAAAATACAAAATATTGCGGTTTTGGTTATAAAACTGCATATTGGCTAGAATTGTATATTTTTTTATGTTAACAGCGTTTTTTTATACACGTTAAGGGTCATACTACAGCAGAGTCGAAGTTCATCGGAGCGTCAAATTATTTCCAAGTTTCCAAGAATGTGCGCGTATTCGCTCGTCTTTTTGATCTCAGAACAAATATGAACAGTACGTATCTGCGTTAAGGATAAATTTACTATGTCAGATATTAAAAAGAAATAATTCCATAGAATGCGCGCGAATGCGCGCGAATTCGCCGGCGTTCGCTCGGTAATATATAATGCTCAAATTTCTTCTGAGATAAAGAAATTCGCAATGATTTTATTTTCTATATCTGAAAAAATATAAAAATATGTTGCTGAGTTTAGGATGAATTTACTATATCAACTTTTAGATTGACTCTTCGCTGCGCTTCTCTTCTCTCTCTTCGCTCTAGTATGAATGAAGCCTTAGCGATCTACATGATAGTAGTTAATTATGGAAGCACTGGATAGTATTAGGTACATACATGTATATAAATATCTGTTTCTTTGAAATAAGAATATGAATTTTATTGTTTCACTTGTTTACGTACATAAGGAATTCCTAGCTGTAGGAGCAAGTCTCAGTATTGTCAGTATTGCCCTACTCCAGGTTATAACCATTAATCAGCATATGTACTTACATTTTTCGATGTAGGTAAACTTATTGTTAATTTCTAGTTTCACTGTTATGTCCTTTCTATAATAAGATTGTTTTATTATAATGTATTATTATAAATTCTTTCGAATTTGTATTATTGCATTACAATTAATATTTTTTTTATTACATCTGAGTACTTAATGTTTTTTGCTAAGTGCCAGCACATCCTAATAATGTCTTCTGTCTAGCCTTTTCCCAAGCTATGTTGTGGTCGGTTTCCAGTAATACCTGATTCAGTTGAAAACTATATTTATCCTAATAATAAAACTAATGCAAAAGTTTGTCCGTCTCAAACTGCATTTAGTCATAAATACTTTGTGTTAACGTGGTATGAGGTGTCGTCTTAATGTTTTCGAGTCGATGGTTTTGATTAGATCTGACCAGCCCAAAACATAGCCAGAACTTTTGCTTTTTGATTAGCTTCTTTAAAGTCATCTGATGCGGCGCTAACTGGGCAAAAGTGTCAAATCGCTATAATTCAACACTTGGACCAAAACGCATCGAGGTGCAGTAATTAGTTCGGTGTGGTCAGCCAAACAGTCTTGTTTTATTATTTTATTTCAGCGTTCCTATTTTACAGTTATATTTTGTATTGGAATTTTATTTTTTTCTCACTTTCCTTAGTTGCAATTTTTGGTATATTCTTTCAAGAGATGTTAAGGAATTTGATGTTTAAAGTTATTTTTTTTCACTGAATAAAAATAACGATCGCATATATGTTTAAAATGAAACGTTCATTAACTTTGAAAGAAAAGCTCTTAATGCAAGTTTAAACTTGTATCGTCAAAAATTTACCTTTTTATATAAAAACCTTTTATGCTATAGCGTCGTTAAAGCAATTTAGCACATTTTATGCGGTACAACCGCGAACATAATTATAATGTAACAAATGCTGCCGACTGTACTCGTAGACAGGTTTGCATAAAGAATGATCGATGTGCCGTATATTAGGCCAGGTGCATCCGTCTAATGACTCATTAGTTCATCATTATGTGTTTATAATCGCACAAAGAACATGCTTTTGTTGCAAATTATGGCACAATGTTGTAAAATAAACATTTGAAAATGTTGTCTATTTTAATGGTTAGGTATGAATATGAAGTCTTTTGAGTTAAATTGTCTAGTCGGTTTACAAGGAAATCAGTGTCTAACAAGGAAAGATTTTACTAGATAAAAAATAAGGGGCATCAGACGGGCGTAATTAACTGCACATAAGTACAAAATCTTGTGCCATCATTGCAACAAAACATTACGCCAGAGATGTTAATAAAAAATAATAATGATACTACATACTACATACTACAACGTTACGTTCCAAACTTTACATTGATTTAGTGTTCAAATACAGACCGAGATTTTCATGCAAGACCTTGATTCACACAAAAAGTTAACCACAAATTATTAAACAATTCATTAAATTGTTTTTACAACCTATAACTTAAATTAAAAGGTATGTTTAAAAAAATCCCAAGCCTCATTTTAATAATTTCGGAGACTATCAAAAAAGGTTATACATGCATTAATTTTTCACGTTTACTGGGTTCAACTAAGCGTGAAATTACTTATATTCTTGGAAATACCTCTGCTTATACCCTTTAATACAATCCGTGAGAGATGACTTATAAACTAACAATTTGGCTGTTGAATTTGATTATACACTTGTTACCGACAATGTGGGAAAACAGAAGATTTAATAAAGTAAGGTTTTATCGCCTTAACCCGTACGTTTTGAAAATAGGAAAATCTAACAAGGTTTATAATTATTTGTCTTTGTCCTGTAGGTATATAAGTAGGTATATATTTTTTATCGTATACCTACAAAATGACTAGCCTTGCACCTTATTGACATAACCTTACCTAATTGGAATTGAGGATATCAGGTTTAATGTGTTCTTTAACAAACCCGGTTTTTGTTAATTTATTATTTTATTGGTCTACAAAAACAGTGAAGGCCGAAGGGCATTATATACTAGCTGTCCCCCGCGACTTTGTCCGCGTGTTATATAGCTTATAGCCTTCCTTAATAATGGGCTACCCAACACTGAAAGAATTTTTCAAATCGGACCAGTAGTTCCTGAGATTAGCGCGTTCAAACAAACAACAAAAAATCTTCAGCTTTATATATTAGTATAGATATAGGTAGAATCTTGTAGTTTTGTTTAAGGCTACCATCTAGAAGGACTATAGATTAACTGAACGATAAACTTTGCCTACAACATTGTGTATTCTATGCATGAAGAGTTTTTGAGTAAATATTATGTTTAATTGTAATCGATTCGAAGAAACTTAGATCAGCATTCCATTTTCAAAATGAATGGCTGTTTGTTATCTGTCTGCGATCTGTGAATTGGAATTGTTATTATGGATGTAAATTTGTTGAATGAATCGGCTAGTAGATACTTGTATGTATAATGTTTTAAATGTCCTTTTTAAATTTCTCATTTAACATATTTATTTTATAAAGAAGTACGGTATTGAAATTGAGACGTTTTATAATTTATTTTCGTTTTGATGTCGTACCGCCTTTTACTTATAATTCTATCATAGCATAACAACGCGTTATAATCCTTAAAAAAACTGAGGTTATGAATAGTTTATATTAACTACCTAAGTAAGTCCAGTATGTTACCAAAACACTACTCAAAATATATTATTTGTCCCGTTAAAGATTCAGTCTGGCGACCTACAGAAGTCCAAATTGCACGAAAAACGCAAAAAATAAAACAATGCAATAAAAAGACTTAAAGAGTCTAAAACATACAGACATACATCAAACTCCGAAACACATCAAAGGTACTTTTTGGATGTTTTCACGTGATTTAGTGTTACGACGGCACCCATTAATAACTGCGTAATGTAATGTACGGTATTTATGCGTCAATGTCTATATTTCAGGGTTTATTTTTACGGGAATGTCTTAATGTGACACTCTTTTCTTTTAGTGAAAAGTGTGTTACTGTGTGATTAGTTGTGTGAGTCTGGTAGAAAATATAAATGACACATGCGCTTCGAAATATACCTGGTGTTTTTTTAATTCATGAATACTCAATAAATTATTTCATTTCACAATAAAATTAAATTACTAGGTACTATGGAATTTTATGGATCCTTTAAACCTGGGTTGAAACTAATTGTCGCTTAGGCTTAAATAACTAGTACCTACGCACGAGAATAAGTGGAATTAAATAAAATACGATGTCCTAAATTCTCTACAAGCATTTTAATTTCATCAAAATCAGTTGAGACGAACAGTTCATTCATTTGTATGCATTATTTTTTCCCGTGTGTCGTAATGTCTTATTTGAATACTAAATACACTCCTTTCTTATAACAACTTGTGATTGCTTAACAATGGCTTACTATACCTATATAACCAGCAAAAAAATAATAATTCTAATCGAATTGCTCAAATGTATGGAAGTGACAAGTCTAAGTACGTGACTTATCGAAATGAAACGTAATTTCCATACAATTAGAATTGACACTTGGCTTCAGGGGAAGGTTATCCTGCTTCAGTTCCCTTCTACCACAGACCACCGTTAATCTATCTTCCTTCTACATATTAAGACAGAGTTAAAGTGATTTTTACCAAATCAAAATCCATCGAAAGGTAATTATTTAAAACAAAACGGTTTACTCACGCATATTCTCAAGATCGCCCGCTGCGAGTTCGACTCGCGATACCACCGCCGCCGCCGCGTCAGCTCATGATTAGGGACTCCTTTTGAGTTTGAAACTAGTCGGGCGATTCCGAGAATATGCGTGAGTCTAACCGTTTTGTTTTAAATAATTATGAATACTCCTCACGAAAGTTATATTTAAATCAAAAGGTATTTATTTTTTAAGTATTTCTTTTCCAGTTACTTTTGAAACTTTAATGACTTTCGTTACCTTCTGCATTGTACATGACAAGCCAAATAAAAAACACCTATTGCTCTTTACCGGATAAAGTTTAGGAAGTCTTAATCCTTCTTCCTAGGAAAGACTCAGTCCTATTTAGTATGCAGTTCAGCTAACTAGGAGTACTCACGTAAACCAAATAAAATTTTCCTAACAACACGTAGAGTATAATCCCGGTAAATGCAAGTTCTATGAGCCAATACCGCACATATGAATTTTACATAAATCTTATATAAATTTGAAAGTGCAGCTGATTATGTCAATATGTAGCTGCTACGTGCACACTGCACGAAACTTGCACATTGTTGGTAAACCTCTTCAAAGATCAACTAGCTATATATTCCAGACTCGTTACTGGAAGCTTCTCCTAGTGGCAATGATGAAGTGCCTACACAAATGGAAAATGGCTATTCTCTGTAAAATAGGTACATTTTATCATTCTTATGTACCGGCTAATATCTCCATCATGGTATGAACTTCTACTATATATGACACTTTAATAAATATATATGACGCTGATCTAGAATAAAAAAAATATATAAAAAATGCTATTCCTACAAATATTTAATTAGCTATAGTAGTCATCATACCAGCCTATAAATGTCCCACTGCTGGGCATAGGCCCCTTCTCATATAGAGAAGTAACGAGCATTGATCACCACGCTTGCTCATTGCGTGTTGGCGATTTCAGATTCCAATTGTTAGAATCCAGGTTTCCTCACGATGTTATCCTTTACCGTTTGTCAATGATGTCTTAGAATAATTAGGAAAGTACATATAACTTTCAAAAAGTCACATTGGCACTTGCCTGTAATGGGTTCAAAGCTGCAACCTTGTGCACACAAATCCGTTCATTGCACCACTAGGCCACACTATATTTTTTATATTTCAGTATACTAACGACCCGCCACGGCTGCGCAGGGGTAGACAAAACCTTAATTATTTATACAGACAAACCTTCCCCTTGAATCACTCTATCCATTTATGAAAACCATATAAAAATCTCTTAAGTAATTTTTGAGTTTAACGCGTTCAGACAGACAAACGCGGCGGGGGTCTTTGTTTTAAAATATGTTTATCATAGCAGGTATATACTAATATTCTGCCGAGGCCGCGCAGAGCTTGCGTAAGCGATCCCGCGGCTCCGGCAAAGGCAAGGACGGGACCGGGGTGTTTTTAGTCGGTGTAAGTCCGACATATCCCCACGCCGTGCCCTCGGTGTGGGGTGAAATCATTAGAGTTTCACCCCGATAAAAAAAAAAAAGGTATATACTAATATTACGAACACAATGTAAATCATGCAGTACTGTTACAGGATTTTGATGCAGAGCAATATTAAAGTTAGTAAAGCATAGTCTATGGTCGTATCTGCATAATATTCAGTTGGTCTATGTCGGCACACCGTAGACGTAAGAGGATTACGGTACTCCACCGCGAACTAAGTCCGGGCTAATGCAAAATTATTTAATAAATATTTACTGAGCGAAAAGGGATTTTCGTTAGGAGCATTTTATGGGTAAATCAGATCATCTGCCAATAGACTATTCATAATACCTCTAACGTGCCTCAATGCTTCAATAAAAATAAGCTTCAATATACTTGAGCGCTTATTTCATAAAAAATGTAGATAGTTTATTTTTGTAGGTTGTTTTCAGTTTCTAAAACTATAATACTGAATTGATCAACGATATGGCGTAAGAAGTACGTCTAATCATTTCATAAGATGTGTTGCGGATAAAAACTAATTATATTAATTTATTTTTAATTAATAATTAATTAATTAATAAATACAATAGACGTACTTAAATAAATAATAATAAATGTGGACAACATCACATACATTGCTCTGAACCCAAAGTAAATTCCTAAAGCACTTGTGTTATGGTATTCAGAGACAACGAAGGTACCACAAACACCCAGACCCGAGACAATGTAGAAAAGTGGTTTTTCTTTATTGACCCTGCTGGGTATCGAACCCGGGACCTCAGAGCTGGCGACACCTTGAAAACCGGTGTGTACGCCACTCGACCACGGAGGTCGGGATTATATCTTAATACAGTAAAATTTTGCTTATGTGCGTGGTCCACCCGGGGTGTTTATCTCTCTACTATCTCAGTAGCTAGTAAATCTTAGCAATATTTACTATTGTTATAGCGTATTTATTTCTTAAAATATTATATACTTATTTGTAACCCTGATTCAGCGTTTATCAATGACCTTCTCACACGACCAACACTCAAATAGCATCTAATGCTTCCTGCCCATGGAGGCTGCAGCGCAAGGCAGGCGGAGGTGTGGTATTAACACGGAATCAATTCTAACGCAGGCCACGCGCCACATTACTCATTTGAACGAACGTGGTTGAAGGTTTAGGGTTGTCAGCCTAAATGTCCTTTACCCGCATTATTTTTTTTTTCAGGGGGAGTTTTTTTTCATTTTGCAAAAAAATTCGTCCGTAGTTAAATTGATTCATAGATCAGTAAACTATCACAGATGTATATATACAGTGAATGCAAACCCCAACACACTAATTAATTTTACAATTTGGCTATAAACTCCAACAGTTTAATAACCATAATCCATATAGATTGTATTGCTGTGTAGGTACACTGTGCCATTAAAAACATCTACTTATGTACGAGCCTTCATCTCTTTTAATAATACCAGTAATAAAACTACAAGCAAATAAAATAAAGTGTAGAAAATATAATCCGTATTC
Source organism: Diachrysia chrysitis (assembly GCA_932294365.1). Taxonomy (NCBI): domain Eukaryota; kingdom Metazoa; phylum Arthropoda; class Insecta; order Lepidoptera; family Noctuidae; genus Diachrysia; species Diachrysia chrysitis. The sequence continues at coordinate 1,028,771 of OW028657.1, forward strand.
ACGGGAACGCCGTAAGCTGGCAACACAAGACAAGCTGTGTGTGGTAACATTTTTATTTTTTTCGTCGTTTGTACATTTGCGGCGACGTGGCGTTGTAAATTCAACGCGTTTTATATACGTTTAAATTAAACTTTCGTACTTGTAGGAAAGTATAACTGAAGCGGTTTATTAAAATGTTTCTAAAAGCCATGTTGCAGTGCTTAATAGTTTATTGGAGGCGTGAAACTAGAACTCAAAGCTATTCTTGACTAGTATAGACAAAAAGCTGTATGAACAAATCTAAATAAATTAATCAAACAATTCCAAACACAGGCAACCATTGCGTCTACGTTCAATGCTTGATTCTCCTACATAAAAAAAGTTATTTTTCATTTTCCTACCCACCTCTTTCTGGTGATATGTCAGGAATAACCGTGTAAAATGCCTGCACCCTAAAATGTTAATAGCGTGAACATACAGTTGTTTGCCGCTACCAATTACCTAAGTAGGGCCGCTAAATAATGTCGGTAGTCAACAAAATAAGTAACAGTGGAAAAACTTGGCGTGACAATGGTCCGACGATAAATAATAAATTTAGGGCCTAATTACACTTAACAGCATGCATCTGTAATGTGTTAGGTATTGTTCACACTGAACAGTGTTGCAAATTACTTTATTATAGACAAATATTCAACAGAAGTAAAATAATGCGCGTTTGTTTTTGGTAGTTATATTGATAACCATTTAGACTTAAATATTAAATCAAATAATTACAATTGTCCTTATTCAATTTTAATTAATGCAGTTTATGCGTAAAACAACTAAAATAAAAAACGACAAAGTACAACAATGTAAAAAAGTACAAAATTTTTCTGTATATTGTTTTATATCTAAATACAAAGATTTTTACAAAATTTAGGTTCTCATGTTCAACAAGTCCTAAACCAAACTAAACAAACATGTTCCAAAAGAAGTGTGCAAGCTTACAGTGTAATTAGTCCCTAAACTTTTTAAGCAAACGCACTATTCCGACATGTCCAGTGTAAACGTATAAATTGACTTAAAATACCGTTTGTACACATGACATGACTGGCTGAATAAATATCCTGCTTGAGTTATATCTGATTATTAAAAAAAACTATTAGAGTAAATTTTAATTTTGTGTGTAATGGCTTAATTAGTACGCTTCATATAAAATATGAATTAGATTTTAATATAATTGCCTTACTAGCTTATTTTATGGTGAATTAGTAAGGCCACCCAACGAAAATCGTTAGACTACACTAAATAAGATTTTTGTTAAAATATACCACCAATCAAAATTTAAACATTATGTTAATTTACTGATCTGGCTCTGACGACCTCCATGGTTGAGTGGCGTACACACCAGTTTTCAAAGTGTCGCTAGCTCTGAGATCTCGGGTTCGATCCACGGCCGGGCCAATGTAGAAAACCACTTTTCTACATTATCTCACTATTAATTATCCTGGGTGTTTGTGGTACCTTCGTTGCCTCTGAATTCCATTAAACAAGTGCTTCATCTACTTACTTTGAGTTCAGAGCAATGTATGTGATGTTGTCCACATTTATTTATTTAAAAATAACTGAGAATAATTAAGGCTTTATAGACTTAGTCCAATTCAAAGTATTTAATACGTTAGTAAAAATAAACAGGCACTTCTTACTGTAAAGAAATCTAAAGATAATACTGCTACTGCTTTAAGTTACGCAGTTATAAAAACTTGCATCAATAAAGGGTCTATATTGGTGTTATTTTTACCGCCGGCTATTGTTTTCTTTGCTATAACTTTAGTGCGGGTAATATGCGGTCATTACAGAACAATTTCGCTTAATACGGCCGATTACGAACAATGTTTGCACTGTGACTTTTTCTGTTAACTTTGTAAAAAAGCTTGCAAACGTGTTTAAAAGACTTGTATTTTTGAGTCCTGTTTATTTCGATTTTCAATAACAGTATGGATGTACGTGTTATGTTCGCAAATACTATTCAAGGATAAAAGGTAAAGTCCCAGGTCAAACAAAGTGGTGCTAGATTTTTATGATGGGTTAATCACCGTAGCATCTTTGGGAGTATGGCCAGTAAATGGTAACAGCCTGTTACAAGGGACTGATACGTAAAAAGTGAATGTTCAGCAATTGCACATCTCTGCCTACCCTTCAAGAAATAGAGGATTGTTTCCTTTAGTCAATCAATCGAACAGTATTGATTATATTTTAATGAATCTCGAAACTATTATTAGTTTAAGCTATTTGAGATTGTATTAAATCGCAAGTCAATATTTTAATATGACTCCATTTTTTAAATCCAATATGGTTTTTTATTAAAAGTCAATGACAGTGTCGACAGCGCCTGATAAAATTCTTATAACAATCCGTTGGTCGGCCAAACTAGCAATGCTTTAAATATAGCTAAGGCGCTGTAAGTATTAAGATCATGTATAGTCTTTTTAAAGTAATAACTTAATTTCAATAAGTTTTAATCCTAGCTTTGTAGAGTAAATAATTCTCTTCAAAAGAACCCGTTTGAGCTACCTTTCAAGTGAATTTTACGGGAATATCTTTAGCAGTTAACAAGTTGTAAGTCTGGTAAACCAATCAATCATTAGAGTCAATCAAGCACAGAACATAACTGATAAAACAAATTAAAAAGATAGCTTGCTCAGCGGCGCTTAGTAATTTAAAAACGTACAGTCCTTTAGATTGCGGGATGGTAGCGTCAGCAAATATATACGACTTACTATCGGCTACTCACCGCCGCCGTGGATTTGTCAGACTGCAGCCGGCGAGCGTTGCGACGTGCTCGTTGATGTACGGATAGCAAAAAAAACGTGCACAAATTACAATTTATTTTAATTAATACTATTTGCATTTTCATAGACATTTCTACAGATCTTATATGTTGGTGGTATAGTAATAATAAAAGATTGGTACCAAGAACAATTTCTGTATAGATTTTGTATTTCCCCTAAAGTAGTTACGTTGCAGGGTCCCAAAAACGTCCTTGAGTCCATTATCTAATGGATTCTGCACCAAATTAAACGATTAGTTTGAAGGACGCGATTACAATACACACACACGGCAACTGTCAACAGAATGTATGTGACAACCGGATACAACAGTTTTTTTTCTAATTAGACAATTACACACTCTTTGAGCCGTGTCTACAAAGCATACAATGAGTTGCGTTTACGAAGCTCTAACAACTACAAGTGAATTCAATATTATTTTGTGTCATAATATAAAACTACTCCCGTCCGCGACAAACATCGGAGGATTAATAACCAGTTAATATTGTTTAATAAAAGTACTTAACAAAAAAAAATCAAAACTAGCTCTAAAAATCACATAGATGGAAAAAAAAACGTTTCAAAAAAGCAGCCTCATTATAGTCAGGCGTTGTCGTTGCTGACCGTACGGCCGGTAGTGGATCCCCTCGCTCAGGAAATTGAGTGAATGTTTTCCAATTTAATCGCATCTGCTCTGATACTTCGCCAGGACAGTCTCTGTTTTCCAAACACACCTACGTGTTCCGACTTAGGCAACACGACTTTTTGGACTTAATAACTTTACGGGTTTAAGTTTGATATAGTTTTAGTTATTTTGTTATTTACCAAATTGATGAAGTGACTTAAAGTTGGAGCCAGTGAAATCTTTGCCTTGCGGTAGAAATAGTCCTAAAACGGAAGCTCCGAATTAGGATTTTGGTTTTTTTTAACGTGTTAAAACTTGGATCTCAAAATCGACAATGCAACTTACGAGTACGTTGATCAAGCGCGCTGATCAACACTTTCCTGTCCCTCAAAAATTGCTTTACTGTAGTTACAGCTCAGATTCATTTCACTGACAAATCTGAACGATATCAAGATATCAAGGACAGCAAGTAGGTAGTCAACTCTATACCTCCTGAAATGAATCCAAACGTAACTAGAACGCCAATAAAACAAAGGGCCGGGTAAGCCGGTCGTAAATCAATTGACCACCAGCTCCGCGGTAGGCAGGAGGACATTTAATTTACTTTACATCGCGACTGGACTCAGGTGCCCCCAACTGTTTAAAGGATATGCATTGTTTATTCATTATTTACGTACTTCATACGATATTTATGAGGATTTCTTTGATTGAGATCTATGGACGATATTTCAAAGGAGATGTCGATATGAACTAGTGTTTATGACGTACGGAAAAATCGAGTTTCCTTTAAGATATTGAAAACTTGGGGCTCCACAGAAATAATATATGATATTCTGATGACTGAATCAGTAAACACAGATAGGGATGGGTCAATAGCCTTAAAAATAAATATAAAAGGTAAAATTGAATGTAATATAGACTCAAGGTGCAACTTGGAAGAGACCTATGTCCAGCACCAAACTAGTAAATGCGTTAATTGATTGCAATAACGCTTGTATTATCTTGAAGCAGAAATTTGTAGTTTATGAAAAGGCAATCTAAATATAAAACATGATTTTACTTTGTCACTGGAACGTTGGACCTGCTCGTAGAAGAAAATAAAGTTTTAAACTTAGAAACCAGCAGCTGTTGGATCTACTTTTGATCTGACCTCTTAAAACCAGAAAAAATATCGGTGTGATGTCTAACCTAACCGTATATTTGACAATCCAAAGCAGACACTGCGACCACAAGAGCAACGAAGCGATCAGACTAATAATATTAATTAATTGGTAGCGTAATTAATCCAAACGCTAATTTAGTTCGCAGGTAATAAAGGGAGATTGGTTTTAGTGGTCTATGAAATTAAGGGCATTAGCCATATTTGATGATTACTATTAGAAGACTTATAAATATGTATTATTATATTAATAAATTTACATGAAAAGACATTCAATAATTATTGACGACCTCCGTGGCCGAGTGGCGTACACACCGGTTTTCAAGGTGTCGCCAGCTCTGTGGTCCCGGGTTCGTACCCCGGCTGGGTCAATGTAGAAAACCCCTTTTCTACATTGTCTCGGGTCTGGGTGTTTGTGGTACCTGAATTCTACTTACTTTGGATTCAGAGCAATGTATGTGATGTCCGCATTTATTTATTAATATTTATTATATTAAACACTATTAATGTCTTATTACAAAAACCGGTTTATCCTAAAACAGGTTTAAACCTCTAACAGTCCATTGTGTAGAGAGGTTTAAACCTGGTTTTGAGATAAACCGCTTTTTTGATAAGACCGTATGACATCATTTTATGAACTCCTACAGTGAAATAAACTTCTCCAACATGGTGGTCAGAACTGATAACAGACAAATAAAGAAGATGACGAAGTAACAAATTTGATAAACCTTTTGAAAACATCAAACTTAATTTGGTTCTAAAGCCTAACCAAAAAAGGTAGAGTCTGTGTTAGGAGTGCAGAATTGGAATATTGCCATGCAAATTGCAACAGGTTCTTCTAATGTACGCCTCACACTTCAATTTCTAGGAACTAAGACTAAAACTACCGTGGTTTTGTTCTTCAAACTCCATATTAGGGACTCTACCACTAAACAAAATAAGAGTTTATTTGTATGACCACTTTTCCAGAAGCAAAAATACTTTTTTTTTAAATAACCATCACCTTGTAAAGCTCATCTACTTAGATCCTCCAATACAATTCCAAACTTCAATTTTAACATGAACATTCTAGTTCACATTATCTACTGCATTTTTTTAACATAGGCTCAACGCACATTGATCTGTTTGCTGTAAACTTTTGAAAAGTCTACCAGTTTTCGCACGAATCTTCAAATTTATTCATTAATATCGTACTCTCATTGACTGTTTCTATGAATATATTTGATGATTCAATTCCCTAAGTCCAGGGTCAGTGTGCGCCTACCCCAACATCGTGTATATTGTATGTCGAAGTAACATAATCCTCCGCCGCGGGTCCCAATTACCTTCGGTAATGGCTCATAATTTACCTAAATGCCTGCTCGTGATAATTGATACGGTCGGTAATGTTACCTCTACTATATAACGTCTCATTATTTGTATCTTCATGCTACATTTGGTTTTGATACTGTTCGTGTATTGATGTTTGCATTTGTTGGCTGATTTTCCGCTAATTCAGGATTTTAGCAGATGCTTTCAATTTTAAAATTGAGATAGTTTTGTGACGTATTATGTATTATCAGGTACTTTCCAGTATAAACGATTTTTTCCTAAGATTTTAAAAGAATCAAAATATGGAACGCTGGTTCAAACTGATGTACAGATTTTAATGACGTCACAAGGGCAATGACTTCTTCAATTAAAGTAGAAGAGTCACTCCTTCTTATACGGCAACCGAAGTCACAAGAAAAACCAATATCATCATAAATAACATCAAATAAATTCCAAAATATACTCAAATTCACATTACATTTCCCGTTTTTAAATGAAAAACGTTTCAAAAGTAAATCTTTGTGAAGTACAAAAATGATCGTTTGCCGTCCAAGAGTGTTATCAATTTGAAACTAATGGCCCAATTTGGATTCAGGGGGGACCGTGCCGATAATAAAATTCATCATGGAAAGCTTCCAGGGCAAAAATTAATATTCCAATGATGTAACGGGGCAGTGTTTGTGGTGGCTCAAGTGGTAGACTCACAGAGGGTTGGAACTTGACCTTGTGTGGGTACTAACATAGTAGGTAGCAGATATGGGTAGGAATAATAAAATCATTTATAACTTGACCGTGTGTAGATTCTTACATGTAGGAAGGTAGGGATATAAGAGTGTTCTACACTCTCATTCTGTTAAAGAAAAAAATGAAACTGAGTAACTTTTTTTAAAATTTAAATGACTTAACGATTTTTTTAATATTTTTATTATGTAAATCATAAAACGAACTTTTTGGATTGGATTGGCTTTGAAGGAAATCACACTTTTATTTAAATAATTTATGCCATCTCCTTGTAGGACTGAAATATATTGTCGGAAGAGATTTAGCAATAAAAAAATATATAACAAAAGAGTTTGACTACACAAAAATTGCTTTTAATCTTTCTTTTTTTTAGGGTTACACAACATTGCAATTTTTTTCTTTTATTTGATAGCGATAGATATGTTTTATAATCGCTATTCGTTTACTTAATACAGCCTCGACCTCGACCGGCAGCGATGAATTACTGCAAATTAAAATTGTTTAATGAATCAACTTTATTGCTTCAAAAGATTTGTTTTTGGTTAATTAAGACGTGTACTTTCTGTTTCCATACAGATTTGGGAGCTAAATGGGAAATATTTTGTTAGCTGTTTTTTTTTTTGTTTATTTACTTCGGCTGGCCGTTATTGTTGATAATAACTGTTATGGGTATGTATTGTATTACCCTCGCATTTTCATGTGGTGTCTGTTTTAGTATATTAAAGTAAACTGCGCGATATTTTTTATTTGATCCCTTTTGCTATTTAAAATGTATACAAACACGTATATGATAATATTAAAATAATGTACAAAATTAAAAATGTGTTACATTACTTTACAAGTTTACAACATAATATAACAGTCATTATTTTAATTTTAATTACCATATAAGTAAAGTCACTTCTTGCAATTACATTTTATGATAGCCAACAAACACACACAAAATGATCTCTTTCTAGTCTAATGGTTCGTAACGTTTAGTTATAAAATAAAAATCAAAACTAACAAATCTTCCAACAAATCCATTCAAATAGTTGTTGACCTTTCCAAACTGAAAGATATAGTTATAAAATATCTAGCGAACATTTTCACATAATATCGTGGAAAACAAACAGTAGATATATAAACATAAATCGGTGGTTACCAAAACTCTAGGGTAGTTATTCAGATTCGACGCAAGATTATGTTGGGGACAACGTTACTTATCGTCAAATTATACGCGATAGTCCGTAATGTATGTCCAGCCCCGCGATATATGGCTAGTGTATGTAAATGTACAGGCTAACACAACGGTGCTCGGTTCCACAATTTTGGTGAAATAGAAAATCTGAAAATATAAATTGTGAGTTTATTAATTAGGTAAAATTTAGGCTCATTGTTATGAAATATGTTTTTTTTTTTTATATTATTTAATGTTTATGGTAGTGCTTAAATATAAAAGTCTTTTGTCATGACCAAGCATAATGACAGTTATTGTCTCCATGGTATTGTTAATATTTTTTATTCTTATTAGTAGGGAACAAGACAGTTTTCTAATTCTCAACTATTCCTATTGTTACTATTAAATAGAAAACTGTAACTAACTCATGAAAAACTAAGAGCAGTATGAAAATTCTTATAACAACAAAGATTTAAAAAAGTAATAATTCCACTTTTCCGCACGTCTGTACCCGACTCTAGGATAATGGGCGAAGAAATAAAAATGTAGAGAGCGCTAGGTGCTAACCGTAGTTAAATCATGCACAGTGACAATTTATGTAAGCGCGTTAGTTCGCACTTCTGCCGAGTTCGTAAGCTGGTCACCTCGATAATGTGTGGCGTGCATCTTATATGCTGCCTTCTTTTGGAGCCGTTGGAGCCAGACTACCAAATTTTAACAGGTAAATGTGGTGGTAACTTGTTTTTGTGTTGGTGGGATTTTCAGTGTCTAAGTGAGTATATATGAAGGTTTGAATCTATACTATAATATTATAAAGCTGAAGAGTTTGTTTGTTTGTTTGAACGCGCTAATCTCAGGAACTACTGGTTCGAATTAAAAAATTCTTTTTGTATTTGATAGTCCGTTTATTGAGGAAGGCTATAGGCTATATAACATCACGCTACGACGAATAGGAGCGGAGCATAAATGAAAAATGTTGCAAAAATGAAAAACCGTTAAAACTAAAACACGCGAACAAAGTCGCGGGGGACAGCTAGTACTTACATATTCGTTAATCTATATTGAACGAGTACGAACTCGGTTAGAATGAATTAAGTTTAGGTAAAAAATGTGATTTATCAAAATTTCATCCATTAAAAGTTTGGCGTTTTTAGTATATCTAGGCAAACACTTTATCTCATTTATGTAATTGAGCCACATGAGAAAAACAATAATAACGTATGCAATCAATGTCCTTATTACGTAATACAAATACCCAGAAGAATAATATTTAATAAAATCCCAAATGAAACAATTAAACGTACAAATTGGTTGATTTACTTGCTGAGTTCGTCACGGCCTTAATAAAGCAAGTTAACCAAATGAAACTGGCTCGTAATGCACTATTAACTCTACCAGTACAGGTGTAATTTTATTTTTGTCGCATTATACAGATAATTATGATATGTGCAGACACAAATTGGGGAATAAGGGTAGGGTCTCAGTGGAATGAAATAAGAGTTTTTTTTTGTAAATTTATTCTAATAAATAAACGTTACTTTTGTGTTTTACTAGAATTAAATATTAAATAGGATTTCGTCGCAACATGTTCAAAATATATTAATTATTTAGTGTTTAATTGAAATTTATATAATAATAGTATCGAATTATTAATTTTATTTTAAAAATCTATAAGTAAAGAGGATCAATCGAAGCACCAATTCAGTGGGCCAATGAGGAATGCGCTTATTAAATAAAACTGAAATCCCAATACTCTTGTATTGGGATTTCAGTTTTCATCATAACACCAGCAACACAAACCACAATAAACTAGATTTGTTATCTACTTCATAAAACATGTATTTTTAATTACAGTCATGCACAAAAGAAAGGAAAAAAACTAATCAGTGTGTACACAACATTATTGATTGTTATTTATTCAGAGCAGTGCGGTGTACGTGGGACAGTCGCAAAGACTGGACAACAGCACAATTATATAATTAAGTTATACGCTGTACAGTACGCCAGTCTCAACTCTGACCAGTTGTGGGGTTGGGTGCCAGTGCAAAATATTTACAGCTGGCTGAATACACAGAACACAAATAGAGTTTTCGTCGAGTTTCATGCTGTCTGTGTCACTTTATGGCGTAAAGTAGTGAAAGACATTCACAAACGTGTTAAAGTTAAGTTGAGTTTAAAATTTGGGGTAAGAACGTTATTTAAGAGTGATATGTAACAGTGAACACACTCTACGCATAATATAACACGTCAGTAATGATCGCCAGAAGAATCATTGACTGTATTAGTCGCTAAGTAGGTAAAACGCATTACTAATAATTTAATAATTAGATATTTCATTTTAGGTACATATTTCAGAGCTTATTATTTATCTACTTCCCAAAACTAATAGGTCAAATATAGACAATTAAGTATCAGCAAAAATAAAATAATACTATGATGTCATATTAAAAAATATAAAATAATTTAGGCAGATGAAAAATAAATTTCGTTATCTTTTGCTAAAACAAAACCAAAAGTTATCATTTACCGCTATCACTGAGACCCCAACTTTAGGCATTTGCAATGCTTGTTAATGTTAATAGGGAATCTGAATTCAACGTGCGATCGCTTTCCGGCTTACTGAATATCCATTTCAAGCACATTGTCGTATTAAATGCATCTATAATAATATTAGGTAATGTCTCGAGTTCAATACGTACTTAGTTACAGCCTCTTGTTATGATTACCTTGATTGTTTGATAGCAATTGAGATAGTGCTTGTCTCGTACTTTCCAAACATAGGCATAATAATCATATAATGCGCTAATTAGTATGATATCTAATTATTTTTTTTTACTTATTTTGAACTATTACATAAAAATATAAACATCGAAATCAAATCAAATTATAAGTGTACATATTGATAAAATTATATATATTTTTAATAACATTTTATTTAAATATTCTAAAGTCAATGTTAAAAATGTCAATTGGTTTGTTTCATCACGTGTGACTGTTTTTGTTTTTCAATATTTTTCACTTTATTTTATACTCAGTATTTTTTTCCTGTTTCGCTAATTCTGTCGGTGTGTGTGTGTATTAACAAAAAATCTTTAAAGGTAACTTATATTTAATTGTAAGTAAACAAACTCAGAATCTTCTATTTTATAAACCGTTGTCTTGTTCGCTACATGCCTCAAGGATGATCTAATAAAGTGTCCATTAGCAAGCGTCCAACAAGTTTGCTCATACATTATTACTCGACTCTCGTACTCTACAGCTTGCATGCGGAACTCGGAAAACAATCCCGTCTCTAATAAGAGCATGTGTATATCACATTTATATAAACAAACTTCTCTACACTTGGGTAATAAATAGTATATCAGGTCATAAAGGAGTTTTAAGCCGCTGATTTGATTGTCTTAAGTGATCTTGGTCAGTCGTTCAGTCTTTAAAATAACCAGTCTTGCAAAGGGATACAGCATTACGTAGTAAATGGGTGAGAGGTCAAATAGGCAGTTGCTCTATGTAAAATACGTGTTTTCAGCTATATCTAGGGGGGGCTGAAAGCTGACCATTAAAAAGTAAAAAAAAAAACTAAAGTGGTTTCTTATTTGATGAAAATTGGTATGCTACAAAAACATTTTTAATTATTATTAATTGTTTCATTTTCATAAAAAGTAGTAATAGTAGTAATAAAGCCTGCGCTAAAGGTAACTGCGGTAGACCTGTTAATTATTTTTTTTTCTATATTGGTTTCAATTTTTATGTTTATTAACTTAAACTTCTTTAAATGCAGACTCATTTGAAAACATACTTGAAAATGCAATGTGAAATTGGTTATAAAACCTTAAAATAAGCTACTAGTAGATAATAATACAATTAAAATAGGCCGTTAGAAGAAGAACTTCTCACTTAAGACCGTTATAATAAAAAAGAACATTAAAAAACTGCAAATATAACTCTTTATATAATTGAAAAACTGTTGAAAAGACTAACCATATATTTATCGTAAGTTGAAGTACATAAGGCGAGGAATAGAGGGACGGGCCAATATCGGCGTATCTTTAGGACGAACTAACGAGGCAACTTCGCCACACCGCGGGCCCTAACAAAGAAAAGTTTCTGGCGAAACGAAACTGTCAACTACAGGTATCGGAGGAGGTAAGTGTTGACGTTACAAAAACAGACGATCCTAGAATTCAAAACTGTATTTATTTTTATTGCAATCTTTTTTCAAATATATTATTGCGTTATTATGCAAAAAAATAGTATGTAGTAGTATAGGATAGTCTGTCAGAGAAACCTACTGGAATCAACACGGTTATAAATCATATTATTAAACATAAAAATCCCGACTGCCTGCTATGAAACATTAATATTTACTAAGGCTAGGTTTTTATACTAATTATTTAGTTTAACATTTCTCAATCTAAATTACATTTAAACAAGTGGCATATATTTTTGTAAACCAAGGGACCCTTAGGATAAGCTTGGTCAAAAAAATACATTAGGTATTAAAGACTTATTTCCGAAATTCCACACTATTTTTTTTTTAATCTAAAACCTACCTTAGGACACTTAGGTTTTTGAGATATCTAACGATACCTTAACTGTCGCAATCCAGTCAGCCGTTCGAAAGATACAAGGTAAAAATGAACATACATATGCACAAAAAACATAATATTTCCGTGTCAGACGGGTAAAAATAAATTGTCCTGCAATTGCACTCTAAAGTCATTTACTTTCAAGCTGTCATAAAGCTTGAAAGTAAATGCCGATGACAGTGCCGTCTACGTTCAAGTTCTTTAATTTTTGTGCCCCACAGCACCTGAAGACGTCTGCACGATAGTTCACCGACTCTCGCGATTTGTTTAGACTTTTTCCAAGGTGCAAGCCCGAAGTAAATTGTTTTCAAACTAATATAAATTCGTCTTCAATACCCTGAGTTTATCTGGGGAAATTATTTTACGTAAGTTGCAATCCTTTTTGGTTAGAAACGTATTGTTTGTGGTTCTTTTTGAATTCGAAATCAAGTTTAGAGTTGGGGACTCTTTATTTTGTTATGTTGTTTCAACTTGATAGTTGGTTTAATTTTTGTTGCTTGGTGATGTTGTGTAAAAACTACCTTAATTATGGAGAATTTGTGAGTGTGAATATTTAAGATTATGATTTGCTCCCTTTTTTTACTGACTTTTTATTCTGTGAAGGTTCAAGATTAAAAAAGTGCTTCACTGTAAATAGACCTTGGTCAGTTTACATATTTCATGGTGTTATTGACTGCAGTCAAAAGTGTATTCAAAAATGTATCAGGATATTAGCTAAAACAATAACATACAACTTTTACCCTCTCACTAATCATTAACCTCTAAAATACCTATCCAAATAAAACTCCATAAAAATTATTCATACAAAAAAATACATATTCGCAAAAACGGACTAAATAATGTACCCGACCACACTCCATAAAGGGTAGGTGCCGTTTTTGTCCCCTACAAAAATGTTTCCCGTATTTTCTATTCAGATTCGAAAAGAGCATCTATGTGGGACAGAGCTTGTATATTTTTTAATTTTTTTTCCACACTTACGCTAGATTTGGAGAGCGCTACTACGATCGCAACTCACATCACTTATAAGAGTGTGAGTTTTAATTAGTTTATAAATTAATGGATATTTTTCATTTTATTAGATGTAGGTGCTGATAACTTATAAATCCTATTATTTATTCATCTATGAGCACTATGCCGTCGTTAATTATATATTGCAATATTTTTTCTAACAGACAATGAAATATGTAATGAAAGACATGAAAATACATATCTACAAATAGATATCTTAATTATACTTATTTTTACTAAAATAGCTTTTCACAAATAGTAGCTATTTTTATAGATTTATAATTATATAGCTTTAACTTGCCATAAGATAAACAACATATTATTTTTATATACATGAAGTAATATATTGAACTTTTTTTTTTTTTGGAAGAGGTCTACTGCAGTTAGCCTGAGCGCAGGCTTTGACTGCTTCACCGGACTTTTAATATATTGAACAGTTACATCCCTAGTTACAGGACATGCATATAACGTTATAATTAACTATAGTTATCTAATCGACTCGCTAAGTCAATTATCGAGATTAGATCAAGATTAACTTGGGCTTAGATATACAAGTTTGCACCACAATGCGTAACAATCGCTTGCATTGAATTACGGATTAATGGTCAATTAGGGTAAAGATTGAATAATTACCAGTCACTGCCCGGTAATTGAATTGATATGATCTGTTGTTGCGCTATTTCAATGACAAATAACTTACGTTATTAATGTTTTCTAAACAAAACAGAAATCGTGGACCGTAGTCCTAATGCCTGAGACATTATCTACCAGTCAACTATGGGGTGATGATAACAAGTCGTAAGTGCAATATATAAAAGTTAAGAAAGATTATATAAGGCTAAAACAATACAGGTGTATAATTAATAAGAGTGATTCCTTGATTTAATTTTACAGTTGAAGCCTTTTTTTATTCTTTTTTATATATTTTATACATCATTGATTTGTTAACTAAATATCAAATATGACATGAACTCCGCTCTACTGCAGTCTATAAATTCGTTCGCGAGTTAAAAAGAACGCTATTAATAACTAAAAATATGCACAAAATATGGCCAATATCAAAAAAACAGCAACGTTAACGACGTATCCGTACGAGAATAGCAAAAAAATTCTACAAAAATCCTATTATTTACAAGTTAACAGTAAATCCCATCCGAAAAAAACGTATAAAATTTTTTAGCGAAATTTTTACGGATTTTTTTCCGCCAATAGTAACGGACGCGCCCACTGTCCAGTCGTGTTTTATTTATTCTTCAATCATTGATTCCCTTTGTGCTGTTGCGAATTTTCAATGGACTTAGCTTTTTTATGGCTAGTGTTTTAATATAGCTGGAAAATAAGCGAAAATAAAATTGAAATATGAAGGTAAAAAATAGTACTTTTATAAAAGTATTTGTTAGCGCTGTATGTATCGGGTTAGATTACCTCGTAAATAGTCAGTTCTTTGTTGTTTAAATTGGACAGCAAGTTGATGTAAGCCTTAGATTTTGGCGCCAAAATAATGTTTATTTCATTAAAACTTCCGCACATTTTCACAAATTGTATTTAGTTTACTAACAAAAGGTCTGTGCCTTATTTTAACACTAGCTGTCCCCCGCGACTTTGTTCGCGTGTTTTAGTTTCAACGGTTTTTCATTTTTGCAAAATTTTCATTTATGATCCGCTCCTATTGGTCGTAGCGTGATGTTATATAGCCTATAGCCTTCCTCAATAAACGGACTATTCAACACAAAAATAATTATTCAATTCGAACCAGTAGTTCCTGAGATTAGCGCGTTCAAACAAACAAACAAACAAACAAACTCTTCAGCTTTATAATATTAGTACAGATACTATTGTGGCCCGTGTAATTATGAACGTCAATAAAGTATATATATTTGTCACCTCACACACACACAAATCTACGTTCAATTCCTCTTTGCATATTACATTATGATCAAGTTACAGTTTCTATAAGTAAGTATACATTGATATGAGATTTTCCTTCATGTACTGTCCTTACTTGTTTTATATGTATAAGGCGAATAGACAGCGCAGAGTCCTCAAGCGAGCACAATACTAACCAAGTCTAGAATTCCAGCTGAATGTTCTTCCGCCACGAATCCCTAACCTGCAATCAAATTTTCCAAAAAATATTCTCAGCTGTAGCAAAGTACACAACCCAAAGTACACTGTGTACTTGTAGAGTACACAGTACACAGTTTGGTCTGCAGCCGCTAAGTAGCCGGGCACTCAGCGCTCGCTACACGATCCGCCGCTAAGCTCATTTCGCCCGCTTTGGTTTTATAAAACTGGGTAAATTCCAACACAAAATACTTGGATGTGTTTTTTTTAGTGTGCTCAGCGATGCGGTATTATGTACATACATCTGTGAAATTCGTCCTAACAATCATAAATATGATTCTTTTTAGATAAAGTTATGTCTGCCTGCAAAATGAGTTATTCACAGTAAGAAAAACATCTTTATAAAAAAAAAATGAATACAATGAAGTTGAATAAAGTTGCTGTACTACTTTCATTGTAACTGAAGGCAGTGTAAGTTAAGTATTTGTGTTTTATTTGCGACATTTCATTTCTATTAGATTGTGTGTTTTTTAATTAATTCTGATCGCTGTTCCAAGCCAACACCTATTAGTACCAGATCCAAAAAGATCATTAATTTTCTTCTAAGTTCTTCCACCACCTCCCCTAGAGTCCGCTAGCTGAATGAAATTTCAGTAATTTGGTAAAGCGAATGCTAGGTACGGGTCCCGGGCGGGATTTTCTTACAATCCGCGCTTTGTTTTCTAGTCTATTTGAAGCGGAACGTCCAAAACTACCTGACCCGCCGCGCCCCCCGCGCATTAATACTAGAGTGACGAAAGAAACGAAAATCTGCCGCAGTTTAGAGGCCATTGTAATTGGTTATAACATTTTCAAATTATGCGGTTGACGGGTCTCTATTGCTTTAGTTCTAAGGACGATAATTGTTTGATGCATGTTCTTTGAAAGATTGTTAAGCTTTGAATGTTATCTGTTTGCACAGATTAAGAATGTTACCATTTCGATGCTCGTTTCACCGTCGTTATGATTTGGAGTTGATGCTATATAAATATTTGCATAATTTTCTTATTTCATCAGAGTCTTAGGGTACTTAAGATTGTTGTCATTTAAGAATTTTCCAGATCATCCGGGAATACTCTCGAAATTTACTAACCCTAACTGACCCGACAGTCGCTGTCCTGGTATAATTACAAACTCAACAAAATAAAACAACCAAATCAGTCGAACCGTTCTTTACTTTTTGCGATGCTCCGTCATTCATGTGGCAATTGATTTCTATTTAAATTTAAGATTAGCTACAAAACACAGTTACTCTGTTTGCGTTGCGAAAACGATAACATTTAACCGTAACGCCAGCTCGTAAACTTTAGCCTCATTAGCGGTTCAATAACTTTAAGATTTCCAAAGTATCCTCCAATTTTCCCAAAATGCGTGTTGTAATACTTACAACTTGCAAAACAGTCTCGTATTGAATAACTATTAGAAAGATGCGACCCAGCTATATCTACTACGAATTACTTTTGACTATTTCTATGACATTTGCATAAGCAAAAATCTGTTAGATTGAAGTGTATGAAACTGAATATTTGGTTACGCTTTAAAATTATACTTGAAATAGAATTCGCCAAGAATAGGAAGCAGTGGAATCTTCTAAACCAATAGAAAACTTATTTGAAATAGCGTTCGCGTTTTACCAATAGGATCATAACTCTGCTCTGTAGTTTCAAGGTTCGACTGCAATTCTTAAACTAGATCTAGCAACCTAGAACTGGTTTACTTTTATACTGGCACTGAAGCAAATTCTTTCTTACTTACGTAGAAAGGTACTAATTCGCCTATAAATATTTGTGAAACTTAACATTTTTGTGACTACCTCGTGTACCGCTAATTTGAAAACGTTTAGCAAATAAGTAATTGTTTTCATTAAAATGAAACTATTTTTTATCGGATTCTATTGCGGTTCATCAATTTAGATATTATTTAAACTGTTGTCAGTTTTAAATATTCTGAATAATATAATGTAATATTTAATATTATGTAAATGGAACGAAGTCATAAACATTACCAATTTTTGTAGCGTATCGACCGGTTTCGCTGTTATTTTCTTTTTGTATTTTTTTAATTGTATGGACGAGGGTTGTATGAACGAAAATTTGCGAAATATCCGCGAAAAAATTCGAAAACTATAAATAAATATGATGTCGTATTTTTGTTTATATAACGACTGTCGGGTCAGCGAGTATTATATTTCATAAACTTACGCGAAATAATCCTTATCGTTGATCTAATTTCATCGTGCATGGTCTTAAGTTGGGATACTCGGTACTATGATTAGGTATTACAATTTCTCTCAAACAAATCTTGCTGTCAGGGTTATGAATTTAGATTTTTGGACATAGCACTTTCTAGTTCCACTACGTCATCACTTATCGAAACTCGAGATTTGTAATCAAGATTGTTCACCTATTATATTGCCATGGCATTATTCAGCTTTAGTTTCCAAAACCAAGGATCCCGTTTATGACCCACAAGGAATACGATTGGCGTGACGTCACAATTGGGAATTTCTGTCAACAAGTCCGTGAAACTAAATGTTAAGAGCGATCGTTGTTAAAATATCCCTCTGGACATACAAAAATACAATCGCTCACTTATTTCTGAACATCTGAATATTTTTCGCAAACAAAAAGAAAGCTTTTTGTTGGCGAAAATTTGGTGACGGATATGACAGGTCTTAGGGGATCACTAAGATATACTTCTTTAATCTAATAATAATATTTTTTTTTCTTTTATATATTAATGTTCTAACCGTAATCTTTACTCTTAATGTTTGTCCTTAATAACTAAGGCATAAGCGTCATTTTAAATCTGCCCGTGATTATTTACAGAGTAGCTTTGCGAAATATATTAAAAACTGTATTTGCAGTCTAATATTTATTGCTTAATCCAACTTAGGTTTGATGAATACTTTTATTGGTAGATATATATTATAGGAGAACTGAGGAAATTATGTCATATAATACATGCCAAAAACCAGCACTCGTTATAAAGCTCAACAACCACACTCTCTTTTATCAATGCAACAGCATAGCCTTGCTTTCTTCTAGAAAAATTATTACCATATTGTTTCCAAACATAAAGATATATAATGTTAACTCTGTCCTCTAAGGGCTGATTTTTCTAACACTAGATAACCGAGAAGTCAATTTTAATTTTTGACAGTTCTTCCATACAAAATCTGTCAGACGTCAATTTTATTCCACGAATATAAATTATCTGCCGTTAGAAAAATCAGCCCTAAGGGCCATATAGGACCTTCGGGCTCTCGGATTTGCTCCTCGACCGCTCATTAGACTGGACCACGGACTCAAAGGTATGACCCTAATACCTTCAGATATTTGATGTTTTTCTTCTTTTAAAGTCTTTGCCCGCGGATATTGCGGGTACGTCCCCTAATATCCCTCGTTATATCACCACCCTAATCGTATAGGGATTTCAACCTACCTTTGACCTTAAAGGATAAAAGGGCTGATACATGGTAACAGTATTATCATACATAGTGGATGAAAATAGAATTTAAGAAGCTTTAAATTATTGAGGGTACATTTTGAGTTGTGAAACTCGGTTACGATTTCTAGATAGACAATATTTGTATATTTTTAAAATGTATTAAATTTAACTCGTGTCGTTTTTAAAAACAAACTAAATTATTAGTACAATTTCATTCAGATAACACTTAATCATCGTATTCTAATTTTTAAGTAGAGAATTCCAAAAATAATTGACAAAACGTAAAGCAAGCCACCACACACAAACACACACGGTCTTCCTGTAAGGAGTAAAAGCGACTAAGAACCAGAGGCCAAAAATAAACAATTATCTTATGAAATCAAATATTGCTCCACTGAAGAATAAAATCCTTCGTCTTTCTTTTCCATACACTTTCCTCCTGTGCTAAGATAGTTCAGTGCCAGTACTTTAATCCATTTACTTATATCATACACCTTTTCGATAGGGATTGCTGCGACGTCGCTGATTAAATATATAAACAAAAAAATAAAGTCATTTGTAAGTCATTAAAATGCATATAGGTCACGCAAGCATTTCCGAGCATACCACGAGTCACCTACTGAGCGGCCTTCATCATGAAACACTCGACAATCTAACATCTGGTGACGTCACACCAGCGTCATGCAGTTCTGGATTACATGGCGATGTGCTGGCCTTGCATTAGAAAGAACAAGGTTACACTCTCCTTGTATTAGCTACCCACGCTACATTATAGACTAAATTTACAGATGTGACAATAGTGTTAAGTTTTATGCCTATTTCAATTTTAATATTTATTTGAATTCCCCTATGTTAAACTTAGGTGGTAAGTTATCGTTACTAAGGTCTTTTTGAGAATTAATTTATTGAACACCTGCGATTTCATATTGGTTAGAATGTGGGCTATTTCATAATGTTGTCATAGACGGTAAACTATCAAATCAAAGTAGCCACACCTTTTCTCTCCTGGGATCTACTAGGGATGTTTGTATTATGAAGCATCCTAAAGTGAATCACACCTATTTATGAAAATATCAATCGTAAGATTTGTCCACGAATTATAACAATGCGAGAACTTACTTATTATAAAGTTATGTATCATATTAAAGATCGGAAATTGAACAAAAAAAAATATGATTGTAAATAACATGCTTGCATATGCTCACTCCTCTGTTTCAAAATTAAGAGTGTTCTGTAGCATTTTACCAATACATTGAAAAAAATCTTCAAATAAAACAGTCTGTCGAATCTGCAAGCTGCTCTATGACAACCAACTATGAAATGAGCGAACAAATGCATTGAGTTGGATTACGGAACGTGGTAATACGGTAGCCTTGGGCCCTTTGTACCAAGAACACAACAAGGATAATAGTCCAGCTTTATAATGCAGTAATTGTTCCGCCAATGTTGGATAATACTTTTGTTTATAATTGTAGCAGATTGTAACTAGTTTGTACATTAACTAATTCAGTTTCATCGTAAAGCTTATTTATTTAAATATAATTCCAGATATTTCTAGTACAAACATTATTGAAAGGACTTTGGAAAGCAAAAGGACGGAGATTCAAAACTTAAGATAGTACATGTTAAAGCTCTTTTTCTTTTCTTAAGTATTATAAGTTAGGGCATAGCCTTAACGACATAGGATCTTGTATAGAACCTTACTGTGACTTTAGATCGTGTATTACTGGATTACTTATCAAAATCTGAAAGGATCAGGCTTTGTTTGGCTTGGCTTCTCAGGCGTAATTAGGTTTACACAAAATATCTTTTAACCTTCGAAACGAGCGTGATTTTATAATTTAAACTTAATAAAATACATACAACTATCAATACAAAAATCTCCAACCTAATTAAAAAAAATGACAAGTAACAAAAATAACTACTTAAAATACCCAAAAAAAGTAAAATCGATTACACTAATTACCGATTTAATTATCGAGACGACTAAGCCGCACCGTTATCGATATAATAATCGAGTAACAGATATAATTATGAGATATCGGTGTCATAGATCGCAGTAACGGTTATTGTGGGTTGGCATGTCACCGAACAATACTGACAGGTGTATTGTAAACTGTTACGTTTTATTGAGGCCCGGAATACGATGGAAATAAACGTTGGAATACACTATTGTGTAATATTTCTATGATATTTATCAATAAAGTACTTTAGAGCTTACAATAAATGCTGATAATACCACGCAATGAATAATGATACCGCTTTGTCATATTTGTGTTATTTTTTAATATTTAACCAGATTTAAATTACTGCTCGCCTCATTCTTATAACATGATGAACATTAATCTTTTTAGTAAATCGTCTTTTGTTTAGCCTTATCCCAAGTTATGTTGGAGTGTCTTGCAGTCTTACTGGATCCAGCTGAATACTGTATTTTACATAGAGTGACTGCCTATTTGACCTCCAGAACCCATTTTACTAGGTAACTCAGTATTCCATGACAAGACCGGTTGTCACAATTGTAATGACTTAGCGACTGCCAAAAATCCACGTATGACAGTCAAAACCAACGGCTTAACGTGCTTTCCAAGGCACGAATATTTTTAGTACTTATAACTAACAAATACACTGCTTATCATAGGTTTCTCCCAAGTTGCACCAGAATACTCGGTCGCAGAGTTGATTGATTAGTTGATTGATACTAAACATATACAATACTCTTTGAAATGGTTTCTGTGAAATGGTGGGAGTGAAATAGTAAATACATAGATATAACTCTATGGATACTTTTAAGTCTGTTACGCCACGTCAATACTTAAAACCAGTTTCCTGTTTTAAGTCGACTATGGTACAATATAATATTTTAATTCTGAAATGTATATCATCATTCAATCTCATTGTTTTAAAGGGTAAGCAGTGGCGCAGCACGAATATTTTCCACGAGTATAATTTAGAGAATACCACTGTCGTAGATAAGTAAAGTCTTTCGAGAAAACTGAACAAACTGGACTGAGCTTTTTATAAAATTATTTAAGAATTAGCTGTGGCCTGCGGCTCCACTCCACACATATATCGGTTCAGCAGTTTAACGGTGTTACCCTAACAGACAGATCTAAAGTTACTTTCGCATTTAAAATATTATAGTATTGATTAGTATAGAAGCATAGATTTCAGTCTCACCGGGTACAGATGTACATCGTTTTTAGACGCCTATCTGAAATTACAACAAAATAAAAACTTGCTAATACATACTAGGAAACAATAATATTTAGATTACATCTGAGGTTTACGAAAAAATCACTCATTTTTGTTTTATTTACTTACATTATAATAATGATGGTATTGGTAATGGTACATTACAAGAAACTAAATAATGGCACCCAACTGGGACATCCAATATGAGTTACGTATTGCAATTCGCTACGTAACAAAATTCCGATCCAAATATACCTTAAACCTTATAAAGATAGGAAAAAATGTGAAATCGATAGTCCAAGAGCTCGTACAATGACACTATCTCCTTCTATGTCATTACATTCTGTGACTTTTCATTTGTTATTATCACATTTATAGGGCGTCAACGAAAAGTAACGGCAGAAAAACCACAGGACATTTTGCTGACCAGCTTATGTGACACACAAATTGTTAGTACAATTTTAGAAGTCTATGAGAACATTTAAGAGTATTTTGTCATAATATATATTTTTTTAAATTAAATATAGTGTGCCTTGCTTGTATTGTTAAGTAAAATAAACGAATTTAAGAGTGGTACTTTTGTATAATTTGTGTGGTGTTTTTACAACCATAGCGCAGTTCTTATGGACAGTCTTAATAGTAAAAATGGTAGTTCACTTGATAGTAAATTTTTGGACTAGTTTAAACCTGTCGTCGGTTATATAACTTGCGTTTTTTATTATTTTACAAGCTTGAGGTTACAGAGCAAGAATTTGCTAACTTAACTTTATTTTTAAAAAACAATGAATTTGTACAAATACAATTTTTTTATGGGAGATTATTATTATGCACGCACTTCTTGCGAGCATAATATACTATATGTTCCAGAGTGTTTCGCAATTTTTTAAGGCATTGACATAACCGCAGATTTCCTAAACTAGTTTAAAAACGACGATATGTACCCATCAAATAATGTTATATTTGGATTAATATTTAATCGGTCAGAATAATTACTAAACATCCCTGGAAAGTTCCACATAAGCCCCAATTTATCCTAACTAAATATCGGGAAAACTCGACTATCCAATCAAAATAAACCATCAAATCCCTTGTAAACACGAAAACGTTTATTTACGACAGCTACTTTCCTTCAAAACAAACAGACATAATGTTATCAAAACACTCGTCATGAAGCAACATATATCACTCGCGCGGATACCTGCCGTCTGCCAAAAATATTCCCCTTTTGTTTTAGATGAAAATCGAAAAAGAATCTCGCGTTCATTAACGTAGGGTGTAAGTTACGCGGGGGACTCGGCGAGGACGCTATTACTGAAACACTCGATATTTTTTAGAGTTTGAAATGTTTTATATAAAGGCAAATTTGGTGATTGGATCAGTATGTTGAGTTTTTATTTACCAATATTTTTGTTATAAATTTTATTTTTGGATGTAGACAGTATTGTTTTGCAAAGGAACATTAAAGTTTTATATCAATGATAGTTTAGTTTATTATAAGATTAGATAAGAGAAACCCTTTAGTTTGTTCTACTAGTGAACCCTATTTTGTGTGATAATAATAACAGCTCAAAGATGATTAGGACAACATACATGAGATGTTCAACTTTATATTAACGCGCAGAGCAACGATTATTTTACGATATGGAAAGCCATATTACACAGCCTAACGGTAGATAACTTTAATCTCACTTTTTTAGCTACACATAATATTAGCAAAGTTAATTAATTATCAGCTAAGATATACGATATTAATATAAACAATCTCGGCTCCATTTCTAACACAGAACTTAAACGCTAAGTATAAACTAAACTTGCCGAAAACATATGACAGCCCTAATAACACATATCAAATAACATCACGACACAAGAATAGGTCCCTACAAAGCATTTTTAATTTGTACTTGAAGTAAAAACCTGAGGGCACACGAGATGGTTTCCCGAGCGAGCAGAAAAAAGAGACGTTTTGTTTTGACACAACCAGGGGTGGCTGATTGAAATGCTAAAAATATTTGTATACTGTTGCCTGAATTAAGGAGTGCGTAGGCATTTCTCGAAAGATCTCTATATGTGTACATGTGCACGGTGTATTTGTTTACGATTTTGTATGAAGGAAACTTACGTGTAAAAAATTTGTATGCCCATGCAAAATAAAAGAAAAAAAGATAAATTTTATTAGACATTGATAGGGTATTGCAAAGTTTGACCGCGTCACTATACCTAAGTGCATAAATCCAGTATTTCTTGAACGATAAATTTTATAATTTTCTTTGATGAAAACCAGAGCGTGCCTTTCTCATTGAAAGTAGTATTCAGTATCTTTTTAAAGTTTCTTCTTTATAATTTGATTTCACATTAATATTTCATAGTAAAAAGATGTTATTTTGATATGATGCATTGTACACTTAAAACACCACACTCATAAACACTCAGACATTTTCAGTTTATAATTATTAACTAATTCTATTATTTATTTATACACTCAAAATAAAAAAGAATATATTGTGTAATGAAAAATTATAAAACTCAATGAATTATGCTACATCTGCCTCGATATTCTAAAAAGGTTACATTAATATATCATGAAGCTTGCAAATTCAGAAGGGTTAGCAGCAAATCAAACTCTATCTCAATCGACTCGATAAAAGAGAGAAGAATGAGTTTTCCCTATCGCTTCCATCTTGTGAAGGTGCTAAGGTATGGCTCTGATAAGTAGGGCTACCCTCCGACCACTAATAAAGGTCACAGTAGCCGTGTTAGAGATAGTTGCCCCATCTATCTACAACCCGGTGCAGTAGTTCGACGATTCGTTTGAGGATAAAAGTAAAATTAAAGATTTTACCACAAGTTATTTTTGCTAGGATCTTTGTATACAAGATACAAAAAAAAACTCTATTTAAATAAGAATTGAAATCATCTAACCACTATTGATTGTATACATCAAAACGTTGGTAAAGATGATCTTATATTATGTTAGTGTCTAATTAATCCACATTATATATTGACCAGTGACCTAGTGCATTTTCGATAACCAAATGGGCATATTATAACTAACCACTTACCGCCGCAAATCGGCTTACCATTTAAATACTAAAGATGTGCGACAATCCAGAAAAAGAAAGAAAACTATCAGTATAGCTACATGGCGGGTAGCTTATCGAGCATAGCAGACGGCAATTAAGCAGATTGCATTTATATGGGTTCCACATAAATCAGGGATCCGGTACGCTCGCGCCCGCCTGCGAATTCCCAGAGGGTACGGCCTTAAATACAGCGATTATGTCGTCCGTTACCCATAATCCCTAATACTCCTCATTTGAATACTTAGTGTCACCCTGTAACCCCAAAAGTAAATGTGCTTACGTAAATCCAGATTTCAGCAGTCTGGTCTGTAGTCGGAGGCAAAAGTAAGTTGTTCTATAGCAGGTCTTTTTGTAAAGAACCTGTATTTATGCCAAACTTTTTCTGAAACCTTAAACTCGTGATCCATACTACTGTTATGGATTTATACAGAAGAAAATGTTTAAAAGCTTCTCTTTATCATGGTAAAAACAACTTATTTCTTATAAATTGTATTAGGGTCTACGTAAATCAGAAAAGACGTCACACACTGTAACCAAATAATGTGCAATTTTAATAAACCTCTCATTCTGTGGCCCACCACAATACTTAGCAATATGTCTTCGCGTGATTTACTTTAACGTAATTAACGCTTTCTCATGTAGACATTTTGGGGTTCCGCCGGGACACATCGCGCCATCTTATATGATTGCCAACAATAAGATTTGCCTGATAATATCGAGGGTATAGTGTTAAAACCCATTAAGTGCCAAAAAATCAAAAATCGTTTTATTCAAAAATCTTAATGCATTTTTCACGCTCTTTCCAGTGGTATAATCCAATAAGTGGAATTCGCAGTAGAAAGAAAAGTACTTGAGGTAATAACCCAATAAAGTGACCGTGTTTAGTCAAAATTTAAAATCTCAAACCCTATAAAGTGTGTTATCTTGATAAATAATATTTTTATTTCACGCTCAAACCATATGAAGCTATTTATTGGTATTGAGTGTTCAATGAGAGAGTTTCAACTAAAATTACTCAACGGCATAAAGGCAATAACCACTATTTGTATTTATCGGGTTTTAGCTTTACATACATAGGTAAGAAAACAAACAAAACCAAAAGCTAAATCAAAACAAATGTGTTTGTCGGGTTTTATTGTACGATTATATTTCAAAAGAAACAATTTATGTTTAGTTATATGGTATTCGCTCACTTCGTCAACTAACTTTCTTCAAACTTTGTTGGGAGAAGAACCCAATAAATTTGACTGAATGAATTTGACCTATCAACTTTTTGCGCTACCTGATGTCAGTTTGCACGCGCATACTGTTTACGCCAATTTTTTTCGAAATTCTTCTGTTTAGTCTTTGTGTTTGCTACGATCGGTGATCGAGGAAGAAAATTTGTGCAACTAGCTTGCATTAATCCGCTGATACCAGGTAAAGTGAGCTAAATCCAAATATTTAATTTGTTTTTCTTTTTCGGCTTTTACGAGGTTCTCGTCATGGGGTATAGTGATATCAACAATCATTGTTTGATGCTCTGATCGGTCTATCACCACTATATCAGGCTTATTGGCTACAATAGTCCTGTCAGTGATGATAGATCGATCCCAGTACTATGTGACACGACCATTTTCGAGAACTGGGTCGGGAACATACCTGTAGTACGGTACCTCAAATTCCACAAGTTGGTATTTCAAAGCAAGCTGCTGGTGGATAATCCTGGCCACTTGGTTATGGCTATGCAAGTATTCACCGTTAGCAAGACGAGAACAACCCGAAACTATATGCCTTAAGGATTCACCCGGACAGTGACATGCCCGACATATGTCCACTGTGCCATCCTTTATGATATACTTCGGTTGTTGTTTGTCATGATAACTTCATCCATAATTGCACATACAAACCCTTCAGTTTCTCTGAAGAGGTCAGCGAAGCTTAGCGCCAAGCCACGGACGCTAGGAAATCTACTTCGGGCCCATGGAGGGTCCGATAATAGCGTCAGTGTAGCTTAGTAGTCCTTGCTTTGCCATACATCCTTGCGGTTCTTGACACTTAGTACGACAGGTTTGCGCCAGTTCTCCTTGCTTAAGGAGAGCGGTGTGAGGCTCTTATCCACTACCACCACATCTCGATGTATCCCTACGTGAACTTGGAGGAATTACTCCCAGAGGTTACATACCTCGCGATTATGGAGGGTCTTAGCATTCCAAAAGCCTCGACCCCCACATTTTCGCGGAATAATAACCTCATTACCGATGACCGTGGGTGGTGCATTCGATTTGCGGTTAGTAGTGTGCGGAATCTCCTATCCAAGGCGTCTAACTCAATCTGAGTCCACTTGAGTGTACCAAAGGAGTACATCAACACTGGCATGACCCAACCATTAAAGGCACGCACCTTGTTACCTCCTGACACAAGACTTTTCAGTACTTTGTTCAGGCTGCCAAAGAAACGTGTCTGTAATGATTGTTTCATTGTCAGCAACGTTGATGCCTAACGCCTCTGACATACCCAAGTATTTGTAGGTCTCCGTTGCAGAGAGCAACCTTAGGTTTATAGAATCCGAGAGCTGTATGCCCTGGGATTTCATAATCCCGCCTCGTTTTACATGCATGACTGCACATTTGTCAACACCAAATTCCATTCTAATGGAATTACTGAAGCTTTCAGTGATCTTGAGTAACTTCAATAGTTGGAATTTATAAGAAGCAAATAGTTTAAGGTCGCCCATGTATAACAAGTGGGAGATGACCCGGCCCCCTCTCCGCAACGAATAGCGTAGCCCTAAATTATTATTTTAAATAGACGTTTTCAGACTGATTTCTAAAATTTTTATAACTGATATTTTATTTGGAAACAAGAGAAGGATAAAAAATATAAGAAAAGCGTTGTAAAGTTTCTGATGATAAGAAGTTAAAGAATTAATTTTAGAATGTTATTTTTAGTTTCTCATTTTTTGTAGGTAAGTACTAAAATGAGTATAAGAATAAAGCTTTTTAAAATGAATATTATGTTTTATTCTCAAGCAGAATATGTTGATAACCTAAAATTTGACCGAATCAAATTAAAATTATATGGATTTAATCTCATATTGCGCTTTGTTTAACCCAATTCAAATCGCATTAACGAATCAAACACCGTAATTGTCGCATAATACGTTGTTGACAAATTAAGTTAGTCTGAATATAGAAAAAATGTATTAACGAATTAAGCGGAAAAAAGGCCGTTATTGCGAAATCTCGTACTGTGCCGTAAAAAACTCTTGTTAAACTATACACATTTCTATACCTTCACACTAAAAATTATATTCATAACATAAAAAATCTACACACAGCGGTGATTTTCATTTTGAAAACTTTGAAGCTAAATATCTCCATTTGACCCAGGTGTCGCTTCCATCTGATATTCCATAACTACGTCCAATTACATTCCGGTCAATTACCAATTAGCATTGCTAAAAAGTAGGATCTACAAAATATGTGCGAAAAACTAATCATATCAGAGGAACTCCACGCATGGATACGTGGTATGAAGACGTACACCAAGCCAACAGCCCTCGAAATAATAATTTACCATGTTTTCTTTTCTGTTTCTTAAAATAAACCATTTATTAAAGTAATGTTAAATTATAATATGTTTAATTTCTTTTGACCTAAAACCCAATAAGTCGGTACCCTTCGCCACTTTACACTTATTTATGATAAAATGGACCACCTTGGAAACTTAATAATACTGTTATACACTAATTCAATGTATACACTTTTACCACAAATACTCATTATAACGATATTATTTGAATAGAATAGGTATTTTTGTCCTTAAAACTTAAATATTGAATATCTCGAAAGTGACAATTCCATACTTATTGGGTTTGAGCACTATACCCTCGATATAAGAGCTCGGGTTTCATATTAACGTAGTGGAAATATCGCGTTTGTTTATCCTATTGTCAAGTCTTTGCTTGAAGGTCGACTACCTACTTTAGGTAGAAACTTATTCCTTTAAAACCACTTTAAATAGCCCAGAAATAGCCCTAAAGTTATTGGGACCTATAGCTATTTAGTGCGGTAAATTTACCTAGTTTTTTGTGGGGTGAACTCAAAAAACAAAGTAAAAGTGATATTTTATATATCGTTTCTACGTATTATGTTATTATACTAACGTCCAACCTGTAAAATGTAGTTCACAAGAGTAGTTAATTTTAGCAAAACCTTAAGTTAGCATTTTTAAGCTTGCACATTTTTAAAAACAAATAACATAGAACCAAGCAAATGTTTTCTATGATAAACAGTTCATTATTCGCAATGGATCAGCAAAAGGCATCTGTGACGAGGGGAGGAGATTGACTCCAAAATATTCAATGGGAAACATTTGAGTCAGCATTGACGCGACCAGTTTACACGATAGCACTATTGAGTCACTCACTTGCCACGAATTTGAAGTCAATGGCATACTCAGATTAAATCAAACCTAACAGTATAAAAATGGTATGTCGGTATCGCTATTATCAATGACAGAACCCTTAGATAAGTACTAAAAGACATTCTCCGACAAACACTGCTTTTTTAAATTTATTAGCCTTTTTGTCGGACAAGACAGTGACGTCATCAATCTCGTATTTGACGTTTATTTATGAACTGTATGTCAGTTGGCCAGTTGGCAAAGGCCTTCTCCATTGTTCAACTACTACGTTACGGCTTACTAACTTACGGTTTACGGATACGGTTAAACCGTAGAATAGGTACCACCCATTTGGTTTGCAACTTTATTTTTTCATCTCATTGTTCAATGGCAATGATAATGTCTGAATGTTTTAATGATCACGTTATTCTATTTCTTTTATCATAATTCGTTGTGAAGAAAGTTAAGTACACATGCTTAATGCAATTGAGGTATACCCCGCTGGCCTAGTATTTGCGACGAAATTTACAATGACGATGTGTAGTTAGGTGAAATTAGATTCACAGCTTGTTTAAGCACGCCTTAACACATCTGAAAAGAAATAGTTTACTTAGAATAAATGTAAAGGTAGCAGGTTAACCATAAAAGTAAAAGGATAAACCCTCTCAAAAGATAAGTAACTGCTACCAAATTAAGGCAATATTATCTAAATACTTAATGTCACAAAACCAATATGGAGGATATCGGAAAAAAGAGTTGTAGCGATGATTCAAAGCCGCTTAAAATATTACTTCAGTCTGTATGAGAGTGTGGGACAAGATATAAGCCGTAGCGATAAATTCATTTAGAAGGGATATTTTTGCAAGCTTATATTTGTTTAAAAAAATGCAGACTCAGAGAGAATCACACTGTCTCTGAGAAATGCAGACCATTTTTCATCAATGAATCAAAGTCTACGTAATTTCTAATCATTTTATTTGTTCATTATTTTTGGAAGAAATTCAATGTAATCTGTTTTTATAGTCCAATCCAGAATTATCAGTTGAAGTACAAATAATCAGGCAGGACTCGAACCTGCGACCACTGGTTGCATTGCATCAGTGGTCGCAGGTTCGAAGCCCGCCTGAGATTAAAGTTTTTACATTTGACTAGTTGTATTTAATTCAACAAATATTCGCTCCGCATGCATAATGCGTAACAACTAATTACCTACAAATCCAAACAAAGGTCAAAAACCACATTATACTTTAAAATACTTAAACTGTTTTCTCCTGTAACTTGTACTACAGCAAAGGGTTCAGTACGTGTGACATTCCCGAGGGAAATCTTTTCGACGCCAACAGGGGTGAAGTCGGGATTAACTCCCGTTTCATTCGTCAACGCACAACCCTATCCCTACATGCATTTTACATCATCAGCCAGTCGAAAACTTGCCTTTTGGTGACCCTAATGCATTTTTTATAAGGTGCTATTATTGTTTATTTGTGTAATATCGTAAGCGATCAGGGTTGCCTCCGAAATTGGTGCGAATTGACACTTTGGGAGGTGTTAGGTTATTAGGAAATGGTGTAACCGTGTTTACATGCATACATAAAATGTAATGTGTGCCCTGTGCCCCGAAGGGTCAGGCACACGAGTGATAAGTAAGTTCTATAGTATCCTGACACCTTGTCCTCGTGATCGATGATAAGTTAACAAGGGCAATAAAAGTCTAATTTACATTCTTTATTTATTTCTCAGTAATGGTCGTCAAAAAGTCGATCATTCCCTGAAACATTCTTAAATTCAACTTAGTTTTTGTAACAGTCCCTAGCATCAAACTTCACCTCAAAAGCGACTGCTTACCATCATCATTGACTAACACACAAACAGTTAAATAAACAGTACTACACCGCCATAAACACCATGAAGATAATATAACGTGAAGAGACATAAACACGTTTCAAAAGCATCTTGTATGTTAACACAAACTCCCGCCAAGCAAAAATTGAGAGTATTATCGGAGTGCACATATTTCAGAGGGAAACACACAACGCAGAGCTCATTACTCTACAGGCGGAGATCAAAAGGGTGTCTACCCGTTTTATTTGTGCACAACCCCCTAGATGCCAAGTTTTATTTCAGCCTCATAGCAAGACATGCATAATGGCTAAAAAAATGCAACCTATGATATTCAGATAAATACAAATAGAGGCAGGTACGCTTTCACACCGGCTGTGTTATCGCGTCTTGAAATCTCCTGGCTTTTTGAAGGTAATGAGGGGGGGATATTGCTCGTTTTTCGTTTCGCGGACGTGACTCGGCACTGGCTTAGTTTGTTTGGTGTTTTGAAGATTTTCTTATGCTTTTACTCTTTGGCGGCTTGATTTTATTTCATAGATGACGAGATGTTTTTGTTATTGTGATGCATGAGTGTAATAATGATGATTGTGTAATATTGAATAAATCTTTATTCGCTAGAGACATGTACCATATATCTTTATGCTATTATTTTCTTACAAGCATAGTGTTATATGACTGACAGTGTAGAGTCAATATTATATATCTTATTGTATCACTTATTATAAATAAAGTTATTTAAATTTAGTACTATAAGATTAATTATAACTGATTTTGGATTTGATGACGCAATATGGAACTATAATAGCATTATCAATGCTGATTATGTTTAGTTCCATCATTCGAGAAGACGATGGAAACAATGTTCTGCACTATATATTCTCTATTAATCTACAAACCAATCCACAACAAAGAAAACAACATACACATAAACACACAGAAACATACTCCGTATATCAAGTACTCCGTACATACTTCAACAGAACTTCAAATAAAAACTCGTGCAAGTAGTGGGAGAGCTGCATGCAACAGTTAGCGCAGTCGGCCTCAAGTGGCCTAGCCTGCGGCAAGAGGCGAGCTTCAGGCCTCAAAGGGCCAAAGGCCACTCGAGCATGGCCTCGTAAAAAGACATCTCGGACTCGCGTTTTGTTGCCCGTAATTGCTGTTTAATGTAAGGCTTTGGTATTTTTTTATATGTTAGTGAAGTGTTGTTTTTTATTTGGGTCATGTAGGTTATTTTCAGGATTAAGTTTGGGACTAAAATATTGAAAATGTTTTCTGTTTAACATATATCATCACACATATATTTATGCAATATTTTCTTTCCATGATATTTTTGTAACAAGTCAGCGAAAAAAAGACAAAGTTCATGAATTACGAAATACTTATCATTTAAACAGATTAATAGTAGTACTTACACAAAATAAGTAGTGTCACTAAGTGTTTGACTACTAAATGTAAAATTTATTATATTGTACTACAGCACTGTTTTATAAAAATAAAGTTATTATTATTATTAAATACAGAAATAAAAATTAGAAAAATCTAATTTCATTTGATTTTTATAACAAAGTCAAAAATATATAAAAGCGTATTATTGTTACTCTTCTAATAATAACATCCACAAAAGCAATACAGAACAATACACCTAGGACATCGCATAATATCTGTGGATCTGTGATAAAAGTTTTGCATGCATTAGGATAGCGTTTTAAATAGAGCTGTAATGTATTCTGAACATTCTTTTTAACTGAGTCTCACTCAAAGCCCACTCGAAATGGAACTTTTTATGCACTCATTAGCAGACTGGCCGGTCTACACTTATTGTACTTTAAGAATTGAATAATAGTCAAATGAACTTGCTATTTCTAATCCAATTACAAATAATTACCCACATTTGGATATTAAAAATTAATATAAATAAAGTAAGTAGTAAATAATTAATATAAACTCCTCGCGCAGTTGGAGAAAAATAGAAAGAATAAAATAGAGACAATTTTATTCTTAATTTTAAAAGAATATTGTTTTGACATTGAAATTTAAGTTTAATTATTATAGCGAACACATACAATGTAGTGAAAAATTGACGTAGATATTGGCTATTTACAATTGCATGCAACACCTGCCTAGCCTTTTCCCAGGCTATGTTGTAGTTGGCTTCAATTCAGCTTCAAGCCGACCGTGACTGAATACTGTATTTCAGATAGATCGACTGATTATCTGACCTCCACAACCCATTTGCCTGGGTGACATCAGGATTCTATGGTAAACGCCTCTTTACAATTTCTTTGCGTGTGCTAACATAATACAGCCAAACATCTTATTTAAGCTAGATCAACTTAAAATATCTCACAAACCCCAAATAATAACTTTACTCTAGAAATCATTCAATGATATTGTAAGAACAACTACAATTAATATTCTAATTAATTAATCGAACTTCACTAAAAGTAAACACATCGTGGTTTTCGAAGCTCATTACTCACGATGGTAGCAAACAAAACATTCGAACGATTCAGTACCAAACAAACTGCAAGTATATTATTTGGAGGTGCAGCGAGGAAATATTGCAGCGAAACATCGCTTGCCGTTCATAAGTTAACAAAAACGCTGGGAACACGACCTTAATCGAATTTTGTATACACGTGAATTAAGGCTGCCCATTCATTATGCGATTCGTCTTGACATCATTAGGTTATTAAGTGCAAATAGTAGAGAGGCATATTTTTTTAAATATCAGGCATGCCTCGAACCCGCGACTACAGGTTAACCCACCAGTCACTTTACCAACTAAATTACAGAGGTCACTAATGTTCAAATTTGGGCGACGTATGAGACATCTAGTTAACCAGTCAGAGATTGCCTTTGCATTTTAAACTAAATATCACTCACCGGGATTATAGATACAAAGGGCTTGATACGCTTTTTTTATCACAGTGACAATTAACTTAATTAATTATTGAACTTAATTATAATGAAGTGAAATTAATCTTGCAGTGAACAGCCATCCTTAAATGCATACGTATAGGGGGTGATTAATCGAGCAGACGGAGTATCTACGGGGTGTTTCGTTGTATCCTCACAATGATGGATCACGGTGCGGGCCAGTTTCGCAACACGCTGTATTGCTTGTTTGTCATTGCTAACTTAGTGACGTCACTTGTTCGTACTTTGTTCATTAAAAACCTTAACGTTCCAGCTATACGGTGTAGCTAACTGGATGAACTTTCTGTATTTGTGTTCTGTTTTTAATTGTGTACTAGATGCAGCTTTAGACATGTTACGAGGAGTTTGTCATTTCAATGCAATAGTTAAGGTCCTAAATGCATCACTATATGAATGAGTAATGGAGAGCCAATTATATTGTTGATATGTAAGGCCTACCTACTTGAAATAAAATTATAATGATATTGATTTGAATTAATAGCACTATAATTATTTCAGTTTCTTTTATTGTAAACTATGTAACAAATCCCTTTTTACGTTAACAGTTTAACTCGTAGCTACGTTAACAAATAATTTAATACAGCGACCAAATCAGTTCCCATTCCCTTTACCTTTGTAATATCGACAAACCATATTATCAACATTCTGGCTTAGTAGTTCGAACATAATTCTACGAGTATGTAAAAGCATCAGATCAAATATATGATGTAATACGAACATAAAATAGAACGCGGTATCTAACATTCAATATTTTAAAAAGTCGCGAATGATGGATTGCTCTTTGTGCATGTTACCATGTTATTGGATATAATAATAAAACAGGATGATGCAGTGATAAATTATTTTCATGGATTACTGAATTTATTGAGTGCATAGATATTATTATATTTATGGTAACTGCTCATAGAGATTGCGTAGATTTTAATAAAACGCTCTATATATCGCGCTGCTCGTAAAACTGTAACACTGTACGTACATAACGTAAATTTAAAAAAAATATTCTAGCTGTTTGTACGTATTTGTATAATCACGCATGTAAACTTTGTGGATATAGGTAAAGATGTACTTTTGTTGCTTTATATGTTACCAGACACCTTAGTCTTATGTAATAAAGGCCAGCTGTTCAAGAGAACAAGGAAGACCTTGTTTAAAAAATTGTAGCTACAAAATAAATAACTCATAAACATACTTACTGATATATCATCTGTCAATTCAATTAAATGAGGTCTTAAGAAAAAAAAAATAAGAGTGTAGTGATAACATTACATTTTATAATGTAAAATAAATTATATTATTATTCTTATTAAGTTATCGGTAATGAAGCAGAGATGTAATTAAAGTTAACAAGGCGTTTGGAACAAGGCTGCACACAAATAGAATTTCTCAGCGGAAACGCAACGCTAACTTAAACACGCTACATAACAACTTTAAATCCTTTCCGCGAAGGCCGAGGGAATTTAAAAAGTAAAATATACCTGAGGAACTTCCATAAATCATAAGCTTAACAATTTAATTAAAATGATAAATATTGGCCGGTAAGTTAACGACGTTAATCTTTGGGCGTCTGCTAAAGCCATGGTTTCTTAATCACCGTTGATATATGGCAGTAATAGCCGTATGTACGTTAATTTGTCAACCTTTACTTAACGGCTTAATGGGTAATTAAGTGAGATATACCATAATTTATATCGTCCCTTATTCGAAATGACTGTGAACTGATTGCTGAGTGGCTGAGGCTGGCGCGTCGCGGTTTTTCACGCCGTTTCATCGGATAATAGAGAGGCCTAATCTTAATTAATTTCCCTTTTATAATAATTATTTTCAACCAATTGGACGTTCCGTAGATTAAAATTAAATACATAGACCAACAACAGTTTATCCACCAAACAAACCAATCTACCTTATAGGTAAATTAGGACGAGACGCGCTTAAATGGGTGTTTAATTTTACTGTTTTTTTTGTCACATGTTTACAAACACAGCCTTAGAAAGGCTCTGTTTTGTATACATGTGACTCGTCTAATCGGGAAACCAAGCATAATCATACACAGAATACACAATCTGGCCTCGTTTTAAAACAACAAATCCTACCAAACAAAATTATAAAACAATAATCTGACATTACAAACAATGTATTATATTATCAGAAGGGTGTAGCCACACTGGCGGCCATAAATCAGGAAATGATTTAAGCCTTGTTCACACCATCCCTATTTTTATTTACCGCCGTATCGCAAGAGCCTATCTACATACACCCTACTTTTCGATGTACATTTTTTTTGGGGATTTGAGAAGGCATTTTTATTTCATACATGCTGACTTTGCCTTGTCTATATTTACGCTACTTTTGTTTGAGAGGTAGAATATTTATCTAAGTTACTCAATTACAAATATCGCAAGTTTATGGAGGACTATTCATTTTGAAAGTTTTTATAGACAAAGTTGTAAATGAAATATGAAATAAATACAAAGCAAAAGAGAAACTTAGTTCTTGTTCCTGTAAAGTTATTGGATTAAAAAGTATTCTATTTATTTAATATATTTACAGCAGTAGGCACCTATTCTAGTAGATATGACATATTAAATATACAAAATCTTTACAAAAGCTTATAAATTAGGTATAAGTTTAACGTTAAAATGAAGAAAAATAAGATGAAAACCTGACTTGAACTTGATATTATTGTTTTCACTGAAGTTTAGGTATATTGTGAACTAAACACTCCATTTATCATGAAACACATCACAGTTGATGAGATGTAGCATTGAGTAGAGCATTGATTGCCCCGAACGGGGAATGATCTCGGACACACTGCGCGAAAACGTCGCCGCTACAGTCAGTACCCTTGGGTTGTCTTAAAGAGGCATGTTTCCTATTTTTTTTTAATGTCCGCCTGGTAGATTATTGAATTTTATTGGACACGTATTTTTTATTTTTTCCTACAAACAAAAAATGATCAAAATATAGAGAACGCAAATTACGCGTGACGTCACTCCTCGCTACAATTTTTACGAAGGCGTGGCGTCATAAGCCCCCACTCCGAAACTTTGAAGCGCTGTATCTTTGTAAGTTTTTATTGTTTTGATAAAAGAAAAAATACGTGTTTAATATTTTTTCATTATCTAACTGACGGACTAGATAGATTTTAACTTTTCATACCCAGGAAACATCCCTACTGTCAGGCGGTCATCCCTTAATACCGGTTAAAAACAAGCACCGTGTTCAATATCGTCCAAAACCGATGAGTAGTATTGCATGGAAGAGGAACAAACATCCTTACAAACCCACATTTATAATGATAGTAGGTATAAACCGAAAAGAAGTATTCCTCTCCATTGTATAACACTTACAATCCCAGTTCCCTCCAGGCCCGTCCTCTTTCGGGTCTCTTTATGCAAACATGTAGAGCGCGCAGATCTACCCGAGACCGTAATGAACTCAGATCTAATACAGATTCATGTCATCTTATAGAGTGGTAACCTTTATGATGAATTAATGTTCTTGATTCGATAATAATATTTTATTCATGTAGTAATATAAGGTACTTGCAAGTGAACTAAGAATTTCCATATTAGCTTAAAGGATTAAAGCCTTTGGGATCCAAACTTGGGCTTTAATCCTTTAAGCTAATATTTTGGGATTTTTATTAGACCTAATACAAATCCATAATTTAAAATATATAAATCAAGTGTGACGGAGCATCACTTAAGAAAGTCTCGACAGACTGTTTTTTATGTGTTTGTATGAACGAAAATTTGCGAAAAATCCGTCCTCAGGAAATGCCGAAAATATACATTTTTTGTAAAGGTACATTGACGGGACAACGACTGTCGAGTCAGTTAGTTTCAACTAAAAATCCTTCAAAAGTACAATTACCAAAACAAAGTTTCTTTATACTGCGGTTTAAGCTATTTAGAATGTGATTATATCGTTAGAAGAAACTGACGCAATGCCTGTGGGATACGAAACTCAAAAACTGACTTCTTATATAACCGTACAAATGTAGCATGTAAGTAAGTGTATGTAGAAGTTAGTTCAACACTTAATTATATTATCTATTGGGGACACACAGGGGAACATGAATCTGCTACTTGTAATTGTCTTCTCCAAATATTCGTCAATTCGTGTTCAGTAATGCATTTTCAGAACGTATAATATAACAATAAGTAACGTTATGTCAAACGGCTCACTTTATCAGGAAGGGTCAGTGATATATGTATTACTTGTGCGTTTCATCGCCGAAGGGGAAAAGCAAATGATGCACACGGACACAAATAAAATACAAAAATTAAACAAGTGAAATGGAAGAGATTATAATTTTTAGTTGACTTATACTATATTATACCTCACTACTTACCTGTGTTATATTTGTACGATATCTTAGACACGGACAAGTTTTCAACATTTATATTTATCTGAGTAACTGATATACAGAGGGTTTTACTCCGAAGTTTAGATTTGTTGGCCGGCGCGCCTCCCGGGCAGGTGAATAGCAGTAGGTTGCCCATACCCGCTTCGTGCGTAATACTATCATTAGATAGTTATGTTGTCGCAAGCGATAAGTCTACAAACCTAACGCGCCGTGCCAGAAAGAGTTAAGCGTTATAAGAAAGCGGCAATGTTTAGTTAAATATTGCTTTAGTCATTAAGCGGTTAAACGAGCTGAATTGCACTTTGTTTCGTCGCAACTAGAGTCGCTATTTATATATTTTTTTCACAAAAAGAATCTTCTTTACGTAGTTTTATTATTATTCTGTGATATAATAAAATTTTACTTCTTACTTATATTATAATTAGAAACCAAAGCTTTTGTTCAGTATTAACTAAGAATCCTAAACTTGCCTACCTTATTCTTCTTTTATTATTCTATTTACAATTCTGCAATTATAAATAACTGCAGAGCTATAATTATGTAAACGGCGATATACTGAAATGATCATGATGATGATGGTAAAGTTATCCTTTTTTGGTCTGTGGCAACCCTGTTGACAGGACGTCAACAAAACTTCTCCCAATTATTTAATTTAATTTAAATATAATTTGTGTATTTCATATGTTGTAAAGTAAATTATATACGCAATTTCTATTAATAGTTGTAAGGCCAGTGTTATCTTGTCTTATTTAGTTTGTTTTTTAAGTGCATAAAGTGTTTTTGTACACGAGACAAGTTTCGCTGTCAAACTAAGTTAAACTTTAACGAACATTGTAAAGTGCATTGTCATCTTGAACTTTTTAGTAAGTGCTTTGTTTTTTACTATTTTGTCACACATTCTACCATAATAATATTGTCTTGGTATTAATTGCCAAGGAATAACCTACACTTACACCATCAGTTTTGCTTTTCTTTGCACAACCTTGATCTAACACACTTCTGAGTTGTCACCTACCTATTTGTATTAGAAATGGATAGAATGATGACCAGAAGAGGTGCTGCTCGCGTGGAGGAATCTAAACTCCAAATTACATTGCAAGAACTTAAGAAATACAAGGATTTGTGTGAGGAATTGCAAAGGGAACAGGATGACAATGAGAAGGAAGTGCTACAAATTTTAAATAACAACAGTAAACTCAAAAGTGAGATGGCAGAACTGCATAGTGAATTAGTTAACATCACTGAGGAACGGGATAAACTTAAACAGTTAGTAGACCAGTTTGATCAGTGCAGCGATGAGTTTGATTTAACACTCAGGCACAACGCTGAGCTGAAGTGTAGGTTAAGTGAAGCCCAAGATACAATTATTAAGATGGACGGTGCAGGCCAGAGGATTCAGGCAGAGTATACACATGCACTGTTTGAGAGACTGGTTGGTACCGCTCCGTTGCCTTCTGCCAACTCAATTTTGGAAAACAGCCAAATAGAGACAATTGATTTAACATGTGATAATACAATTATATCTGATCCTAAAGTACGGCAAATAAATTGTAGCAAAACCAAACTAAAGAAGTACATTAAAATTAAAAAAATTATTAAAAAGACTCAAAAACTTTTAAAATATAATAAAAATTGTTATAGTCATAATTTAAAAAGCCTTAATAAATGTAAAATTCTTAAGACCAACTTTGATCATACCAAAACAAAATATGAGGCTGATATACAACACCTACAGTCAGAGATTCTCCGCTTACAGGATTCCTTAAACATAATTACATACAAATATGACACTTCACAAAAGGAAATAGGGGAATATATACTGGCAATGAATGGTCTTGTGGATCTATGTAGTGAAAATGAGAGAATGTATAACTCTTTAATACAAAACAATCAAACATCAGATTGTACAATGGATGCACCGGGCTGTTCACAGTCAGCTATTTCTCTGGAGTCTTTACAACCTGTGACTCATTCTGTGGAGTTGTGTAATAACCTCGCAGGCACTTCCTTCGCCACACAAGTAAACCTAAATAAAATATCATCAAATGAAATTAATGACAACAAAATAATGATGTTCAGCGATGAAATTGGACAAAACATGTGTCATAAGTTGTATCAACATTTAGGTTCCCAGGTCATCAACTGTTGTATGCCTACAGCTGACTATAGGCAGATATTAGATAAAGTAATAAGTAGTAGTTATTGTTCATCTACTACTATTGTTATTTTAATTGGGAGAAGAGGTAACGTAAGTGCAAATAATATTAAAAACTATTTTGACAGATTAACTAAATTAAAGGTAAAGAAAATTATTTTATATGCTTTTCCTTATGGTAAAGGTTTGTCACAGACTGAAAACAATTGTAGAAATAAATGTAATATGAAACTTTATACAATGTCATTGTATAATAACATGTTTGAATTTATTGACACTAATTTAATTATTAGTAATAACTATTTTATGACAAAAGATAACTATTATCTTTCTATTTATTATAAGGGACTGATAGCAAATTCGCTATCATATTGTATTTTAAATAAAGCCAAGTGCTTGGCTAAACACACTGCTCCTATTGAGCAGTTTGATAATAGTTGCTTTTCTCAACAAATCTTGGAATTTGTTCCAAGTAATTTAAATTAGATATTAAGACAATGGAGTCAATCTCTGGCAATAATTGTAGGCTTATTTCCTTACCTAATAACCCATCAAACACTTTAAATATGATTAATACCAACAAAAAGCATTTTTTAAACATTGTACATCAGAACGTTCAGGGATTGATGGGTAAAGAATTGGAGTTGGAGTTGTTCATGAACTGCAATAATATTGATATTTTGTGTATTACTGAACATTGGTTAAAAGAACATCAGTTCATGTTCAGCTTCAATAACCATCAGGTAGTAAGCTCGTTCAGCAGAGTGAATCTGATACGTGGAGGCTCCCTTATTATT
The DNA here is from genome assembly GCA_932294365.1 of Diachrysia chrysitis. NCBI lineage: Eukaryota > Metazoa > Arthropoda > Insecta > Lepidoptera > Noctuidae > Diachrysia > Diachrysia chrysitis. The sequence goes on from OW028657.1 coordinate 1,070,469, forward strand.
GTTCATAATAATATTAAATTCAAAGAACGTAAAGACATTGTGAGCCTGTCTGTTGAGCGAGTTGCTGAGATAGCATGTATTGAGCTTGAGAGGTTCATTGTATTGAGTATATACAGGCCCCCATGTTCTTCATATGATACTTTTGAACAAATCCTAGATGATGTACTATTTAAAATTTCAAATACTAATAAAACGGTTGCCGTCTGTGGAGACTTTAACATTAACTTATTAGAAAAATCTACTATTGTTAACAGATTTTTAATTTTATTTAAATCTTATAACTTATACAACACATTCCTTGAGCCAACTAGAATAACTGCCACCAGTGCCACTTGTATTGACAATGTTTTTACAAGCATGATGCCAACTTCTTTTTCAATTATTAATTTTTTAGAATCAGATCACTGTGGCCAGTTGGTTTCATTCCCTAAAAACATTGTTAAAGCTAATCGAAAAACTGTTAATTTTGTTCCTGTAACCAATTATCGGCTGGAACTTTTTAAAAACAATATAAATGAAAAATTATCTAGTTTGCCTTATCACAGTAACCCGGATCAAGCTTACTCTTTGTTGTTTAACCTGATCAACTCCCAGTTTAAGAAGGTTTTCACCTCCAGATCAGTCTCTGTTTGTGATCGGGTTCTATTTAGTGATTGGGCAACACCGGGTATTTACAAAAGCAGAATTAAACTATTTGAATTGTATAACGAAAAAAGGCATGATCATAGTGAACATTTTAGGGAGTATGTTAAGCATTATTCTAAGACATTTAAGAGTGCTTGTACCGCCGCAAAATCATTACATATTAAGAACAAAATAAAATCATCTGCTAACAAAATCAAAACTACTTGGAATATAATTAATTCGGAAGTAGGAAGAACCAAAGTTAAGAATAATAACTTTCATCTGAAAATTAATGATGTAGATATTAGAGCGGATATGGAGGTGGCAGCCGAGTTTGAGTTGTTCTTCACCAATATTCCTATGTTAACAACTAGGACTTTGTTGTCGTCTTCCAGCTCCGCATACAATATACTTAAGGAATGTGTTGCGGAATGTGGGACAGGTTTTGAATTCACAAATGTTAGTGCTAAGGATGTTTTGGATTCGTTTAAAGATCTAGAAGTAAAAAAGTCTACCGATCTTTGGGGATTGTCGGTACATATTATAGCCTCAATAATTAAAACTATTTCCCCATATCTAGCAGTTGTGTTCAACTCTTGTGTCGCATCTGGTGTGTTTCCAGACTTAATGAAATTAAGCAAAGTGATTCCACTCTTCAAATCGGGTAGTACAACTGATCCTACGAATTTTCGCCCCATCTCAATTTTGCCAGCTTTGAGCAAAATTTTTGAGAAATTAATTTTAAAACAAATGTTAGGACATTTCAATAGACGGAATTTGTTTCATTCAAAGCAATTTGGTTTCACCAAGGGTCGGTCTACTGCAGATGCAGGTGTGGAGTTACTCAAAAACATATACGAGGCTTGGGAGAATTCGCAGGACGCTTTAGGCATATTCTGCGACTTGTCCAAAGCTTTTGATTGTGTATGTCATGACACACTCATCAGGAAACTGCACCACTATGGCATTAGAAATAAAGCTCTTAATCTTTTAAGTTCTTATTTAGACAATAGGATACAAAGAGTGGATGTAAATGGCAAAATATCAAAAGGATCTGTGGTAACTATGGGTGTTCCGCAGGGTTCAATTCTAGGTCCTTTTTTATTTCTTATCTATATTAATGATCTACCCTTTTATGTAAGGGATGAACATAAAATCCTATTGTTCGCGGATGATACTTCACTTGTTTTTAAAATAAAGCGTCAACTTAAAGATTTTGACGAAGTTAATATTGCATTATCCAAGGTTGTCCGTTGGTTTAATATTAATAATCTTCTTTTGAATTCAACAAAAACTAAATTGATTAAATTTTCTACGCCTAATGTAAGGCAGTTAAGCACCAACGTACGACTGAATGGAGTAGAGTTGGACCCTGTTGAGTCAACTGTTTTTCTTGGCATTACTGTTGACGCCAAACTTCAGTGGGGCCCTCATATTAACAAATTGTCTGGAAGGCTTAGTTCAGCTGCTTACGCTGTTAAGAAAATCAGACAGATTACTGATGTGGATACAGCCAGAATAGTTTATTTTAGTTATTTTCATAGCCTAATGACGTACGGGATTCTCCTTTGGGGAAACTGTGCGGATATCAATACAATTTTCGTTTTGCAAAAAAGAGCTGTCCGCGCTATTTATAATCTAGGGCCTAGAGTTTCTCTTCGGGAGAAATTTAAAGAGATAAACATTCTGACTGTAGCTTCACAATACATTTTTGAAAATATTCTTTATGTTCACAAAAACGAATCTAATTTTGTTAAAATGTCTGATGTTCACTCACTAAACACCAGGAACAAACATAATTTAGCAGTTCATGCAACACGCCTCCATAGAATAAGCAACTCGTTCATGGGTCAATGTATACGCTTCTACAATAAACTTCCCTTAGATATTCGTAAGTTACCTATTAAGAAACTTAAAACTTGCATAAAATCAAAATTATTAAAAAAAGGATATTACAAGATATCCGAATATTTAAATGATAAAAACGCCTGGGATTGAGCTGCTCGCTTATACAGCTATCGCTTATCTTTATTTTATTTTTTTGCATGTTGTAAATATTTACAAACCTGACATGTTTGGTGCTTTTGCATATACATATTATTAAATTCTTGTGACATGTTTTGTGCTTATTGCATATACTTTTTTACAATTTTTGACATATTTTGTGCTTTTGCATATAATTTTATTACTCTAATTTGACATGCCAATTTAATAACGGTTATGTATTAATGTTTGTATATTTCTTTTTTTTTTTGTGATTCCCAAGTGTATTTTGTACGCATTGTAAGTGTAACATTATGCAGGTGTACCGTTAATTAATCTTGTTTTCATGTTTCATTTTGTTTTATTCTATTAAATAATACATTTTTCTATAGCCATTTTAGTCTGGCGATCTGAGTGAGTTGTTGCCCCACATATTTTTATGGTGCCACTGGCTGTATTGTCGTGTGCCGGGTTGTGGAGCTCCCTCGAAAATGGTTGAGCTGCATGAGCTATTCGGGGCATGCTTGCCGCCAGCTGGCACAGGCTTGCTCAGATTGATCTGGTTCTTTCTTCAAAAGACCAGTCCAGTAACCTGCATTTTGTTAACACAATATTATTCGTGAATATTGTCTGGACTTTAAAAGAGACTGTGACCCCTGAGTTTGTTTCGACATTTCTTCTCAGGGCAGTCAGTTAGGAAATGTCGACTCCAGCGAGCTCAAAAAAGTGACGTGTAAAAGTGATTTTATATCCTATTTGCATAATAAACGATTTCATTTCATTTCATTATAAAATAGAAATTAGCTAACTATCAGGCACAAAAGCCATCCAAAAATAGGCCAGGGATCGCCCAGCGATTTCCCCTTAACAGTGTTATCCCCGGAGGCACACAACATTTTAATCAAAGAAACTTTAAATTACGAAAATTTCGCGCAAATAGCCGAAAGCAATTCCGGTGCCAAGTCTGTGTGTGTTGCCTATTAAAACAAATATAAATAGTTTAATTTTATCCATGGGCTTGTGTTACGAACAAATATGGTTTATATTGCCCTCACCACGTTTTAAATGTTATGCAAACTGCGGTTTAGACAAACTTTTTTATTAATTCAACCGTTAAATTTCAAAATTTGCATCAATTTTGAACTGTGGTTACCTATTTGAACATGAACTAAAATGTGTAATGAAGATATCCCACTAATATTATTAAAATGTTCTGGTGCTGTTCCCTCCGATTTAATTTATTTAGTTAAGCCTAAACTTTACTACTGCACCGATAGCCGAGTGGTGGTAACCACGACAATTACCGTGCTGTGGGTTCAACCCCCGCATGGGACAAAAAGACACAACAAGTCTGGGTGTTAATTTTTTAAGTAAATTTAATGTTTATAAAGAGCCCGGGATACAGGGATTAAATTCTATAGCACGGGAGTCGTTTTTAAGACGAAGAGAAATCAACAAATAATTAAAATAGTAAAGCTTGAATTTGCTCACAACCATGATAAGGTACCGAGAAGCAATCACATAACTTAATAACTTCCTTTAAAAAAATACCGAAGCAATTTGTATACAGTAACCCTTACCTGCCGTTTGCGTTCACTGACCATTAAATGCAGTTACGTGCAAGTACAAGTATTTATTTAATATCAAAATCACATACATTGGTAATGATTGGCTTATCAAACAACACATTAATGCAAACTCTCACCGTTCGCAGTTGTTTTCATCAGTGTTTGCTTTAACACAAGTTATTAACGACAGAATCTCGTCTGGTTACATTTTAAAATTTATGATATGCGCGCCGGCGTCCCCAATAATATGCCTGAATATTATTTAAAGCCTTGCTTTTATTCGACGAGCAATATATCCACGCGATATGAGAGACATTTTGACTATCTGAAGTGCGCAGCTATAAAATCGACTATTTTGGAAGTGCCATCGTTTTGAAAACTATTCGAATTTCATCTGTTTCTCAATTTCAATTCATCTATAATTATTACTGAATGCAGTCAATACCATGTTTTAAGTTATAATAAAAATCAGAAATCAAAATACTTTTATTTCAAGTAGGCCTTTTCAGGTACTTATAAAACATTAAATGACTCCAGTTGGTTCCAAAATGTCATTCAGGTTACTCTTTAAAAAAAAGGTAATATCTATGTACATACAATGTTAAAAAAATACCATTCTTTTAAAATATGCGACAACAACGCAAATAGCAAAATGGATAATAGGTATGTCATCCAAAATGGGAGATATAAAAATAAGAAATGTTCATTTTACTATAAATTACATTGTCGACACATTTACAAAGGATCTGATGAATTAAGCACAAAACAAAAATATGAAAAGAAAAAATAAAAAGAATAATTTACATACAATAAATATGTAGTCCTATTCAAATCTCCAACAGAAACTTAGTTTATGTATATTACTACAAATAAGTTTAAACACTAATTCTCATTATTTTCTAAATAAGTTTTTATTAAAAATGATTTTCTAATACAAGCTCTTGCTTCGTTTCGTAACGACGTTCCTATTGCCGCCATCAGATGTTAAAAAAAGGTTCTAATTTAGCTTTGATTTAACGTAGACAAACAAACATACATTGCTAATTAAAAACCTTGTAAAAAATGCTGACCTACATTTTGAAATCGTACGATTAGAAACATTTAATAAATGGATTCACGTCTAGAATGCCAGTTAAAAAATGATTGAAATAGAGCGCCAAGGTAAATCTGACACTAAAATTTCATTGAACAAAGCCTTTGAACATTTTTTCTAAAAAAACAATTCTCATGCTGCAATCAAGCTAACAATATCCTGTTATTTCAAATAGTTTTTTCAGCTTTCACAATTCTTTTGGAAATGTAATATACACGCGGAAACGTGCATTGGATTTAAAAACTTTATTTTTGCAATACAAATAAACAATAATATGTTATAGCTTCGGGCTATTTTATGTATTGCAATAACGATATTGAAGGATACTATTTCTACAGCACGTGTTTAATTTAGAAGATAACTGTAATGATTTAATGTGGGGTTAAAATTCAGCTTATCTCGAAACAACATTCAACGGCATCCATGGTCGAGTGGCGAACACACCAGTTTTCAAGGTGTCGCTTGCTCTGAGGACCCGGGTTCGATCCCCGGACGGTCATTGTAATTTTTTTTTTCATTGTCTTTGTTCTGGGTTTTTGTGGTACAATCGTTGTCTCTGATTCCATAATACAAATGGTTTAGCTACTTATTTTGGGTTCAGAGCAATGTATGTGATGTTGTCCACATTTATCATTTATTTATTTATAAAACTAAAAAGTAATTATGTAAACTGAAGTTATGGCGTTATGGTGATATGGTGATACGAATTATCATTTTGAAAGCTATCATTGTAAAGTGTTCGCTGTCAAATCGCCTATCGCTTTGCTATCGCATATTAGGTAATACGGCTGGCGGAGTGTTTTTGACATATACAATAACTAAAGGCACCTCTTTTGTTCTATACCGCAAAACTCATTCATGTCTGGAGATAAACTTTTGCTATCCCCAAGAAAATTTAAAAATTACTTACGTACACAACATATTTTTCTTCCTGAAATAACACTCTAAACCTCACTTACCTCGATCAAAAGCATCTAACCCTAAAGTGAGCATACATGTAACAAGGAGGTCGGTTGCAAGCCGGGGGTGCGTCGGTCCCGCCACTATTTATAGGTCAATTACCGCTATGTAATTAAGGCAATACTTCAGCAAGATCACAGCTTTTGCCAAGATTGCTTAAATAAATTTAAACTTGAGATTTCCAGCTAAGTACGGGAGACATTACGTTATCGCATCTTCGCCGGTAAACAAACTGTTATAATAACGTAATTAAACGTTAAATGTGTTCTGTGATTTTGTTTAAATTGAGATTTAAAATAGTTCCACGGAGTTGTTAGGAATTTCTTCAATAATAATAAAAAATGTAATGTAGTAACACGAATTTCGGTATAGTTAATATGACTAGAATAATTGAAATTAATAGATACCTGAAGGGATATATAACCTTGTGAATATTCTTATAAATAAGTACCGTATTAATACTGTATTTATAGTAGGTAATAACAACTACGCCCAAATCAATAAATAATTCACAGATTTTTAATTAAAATAAGTGGAAGGTTTAAAATAATAAGCATCGAACATTCTGTAAAAAGCAGCGTTGTGCCATATCAAATTTATAAAAAGTAATTAATCATTCCCTTTGAATACATTTCCTTTGAGCGCTGCATATTATAAAAAATGTGTAGTTCATATTTATTTTGCTTTTACTGCCCTCGTTCGAAATGAATTTTACCTGGGACGCTTATTGAGGTTGACGTTAAATACTCTATTAAGCTTCATATGTTTCATATATTGATTCAGGTTTTGTTTTAAAATCAAGGTAAAAATATATTTTTAATAAATAACTGTATGTTTTTTTTTCTCCTTTGGGAGGGAAAAAATTGCTTTAATAGATATGTCGATAAGGCCTTTTGGCCACATGACTCTTTAAATTTACGTTTAATATGTCATACAGTTAGAATTTGCAGTGAAATAATTAAAATGGTGCTATGAAACATTTAATTACGAATTTATGTAATATGATACAAGAATACGCCATTGTTGCAAACCAAAACATGTTTACACTTTTACAATTAAAAGCTTAAATTACAAAATTATCTTCTGCCTAGGCTTTTGCCAAGCTATTTTGAGTTTGGCTTTAAGTGTTACCGTTTTCAGCTGACAACTATTTTTTACATGAAGCAACTGTCATTCAATTTCATGTAAATTATTTTTAATGTGACTAAAAATAAAAATAACGTAACAATTTGATCGTCTTTATTTCAATTTCGTTTCGACATTACGATCTTTCTTCATTTACATTTGCTGTGAAGAATTTCAGTGTTCGTTACGACGATGTTTTTTACCGAAGCTGATCGGAGTGGCGCACCAATGATCGATGACGTCATCAATAACCACTCAACTCCTCGCCATCTAGATTTATCAGACACAAATGTCTACAATGCATTTGCTGGGTAAGGAAAACATGGATGTGGCTGTATTTGTCTTACGTTTAATGTATTTGCTGATTTATCAACGTATTTTGCAGGAACGCTAAATAATAATAGAGTGAAATGTGTATTGTCCTAAATATTTTGCTACTGCAAAGTTTCATTCAAGTATTGAGTGTATTTTTTATGTCGGATATATATTTACTGATTCGATATCGATTACATTATAAAGCAATTACTTTAGATCTAGTTAATGTTCCTTCATTTTTATTTAACATTATTAAACATTGTTATGTTCAATTAGTTTATTTCATCACACAATATCGTTTTAGTATTTAGCAGAAGAACAAATAGCATTAATCAGTTAATCGATCAACAGTTTTTAAAGTTTGTAATAGAATGTTGCGATCTAGTCTGGCACTTACAGGCATATATTATAAATGTGCATTTATAACTTAAGTAAACATTGCATTTCTCAGACGTATCCGTACTAAGAAGTCGTTGCTAGCTGCGACCGTGGTCACAACAAATGATAATTGACAGCGCAAGTCGATTTATAGCCGCGCTTAGCCGACCAAGCTGCACGAGCGATTTATAGCCTCTCGACGGCTATACACTAAAAAATACGACCAACATGCGTTGGAACGACGCCTTAACATTAAACGAAAATTATGGAATTTTTTAAAAGGGTCTTATTGATTATAAATAAACAAGTATTTACACGGGCAATTCAAACAGGATTTTCCTTCATGTTACAGTGACCATAATTAATTGTTATATAAATATTTGCATGTAATATTAATAAAGTTTTACTACCTAATTTAAGAGTCATTTTTTTCCTCCTCGGCTACATATATACTATCAGCATAATTATATAGTATGGTATCGTAGTGAAGTAGTATGATGTGCTGAAAATCACTTCCTATAACCAAACATAAAAACCTCGTTTGTCTCTCTAATAATCTCATCAATAAAAGCCCCAGCGTATTGGCAAATACAGATATATGTTATCATACAATACTTCTCAAAAGTAAGCTGTGGATTGTGATTAGACTGCAAAAAAAAAGAAAGATACAAATAAAACCATGAATGAATAATGATGAATAAACCCCTTCCAAAATTTCAAATTTAATAGATGTTCTTACGACCACTTACAGAGAAGGGTGTCCGAAACTGAAAATAATCTGATTGAGATTAATCCTAATTGTTTTTCCCATCTGAGATCCTGCGAACAGGGAGACAATGAATCGATTAACTCTATAGCAAACAGCTCATGAGGAGGATGTACTCGTCATTAGACAAACGTAACGACAAACCCCTTTAACTTCCTTTCTCCACCTGATATCAATCGCGGGAATAAAAGAGCCATCTAAAAGATAAATAAACGATAGATTAAATAGGATTGACTCCTTTGATAACAATTTTCAAATCCGAACATTTCATCTAGCGTTTTAAAGACACAATTATTATATAAAGTAGTAACTAGTATGCTTGTAGCTGACTGAGTACATATAGTTATTCTATAATAAATCACAGATTAGTTTAATGAAAAATATGAAAGTTTGACATCGCGTGCGTTTTAATTGCAGCGCTAAGTAATGGACACACGGCTGCAGCGCGCGGCCAGCGCTGATGGCCGGCTCGCGTGCGCTTCACACCAGATACTGTTTCTATTAATCGTCTCGTGCGATGTCACTTGCTCGTGACACTTTGGCAGTAAGGATGGCGAGCTTTTTATTAAACAGTCTTTTGTTCATAAATCATCAATCATCACCGTTATAAAGGTCTTGGTAATACATTAATACCTGTTGTTATCGGAAAAAGGTATTCTCAAAGGGATAATACTTTGATCGGTAACATATTGGCAAATATACACACTTACATATTCTGCTAGGCTAATAATAATAAGATCGGACAATAACTCCTACAACTTAAGAACACTATAAAAGTCGTCAGTCGTAACCAGAACACTCTATTTCCTATAAAACTTTGTCAATCAGTCGAAGATAATTTCCCAGACTGCACCACTTATTCCAAATATAAAATAAAAACGTCGCGTGGACATTTGCCAACGACCACCATTTTCAACACGTACCAGTGCAATGTAACCTGAATTGATTTTATACACGACAAATCCAATTTTGTTGCACAAACGGACTGGCAATTTTACTGCCTTTGAAATTATTTCGTAGATTGCTACGAATGTGGGCGAAATTGAAGTTTTAATAAATAAAATACGGCAAATGCATTTCTTAAATACAGAAACGGTTAAGCCTTGTCTCTTTCTCCTAACAACATGTTTTATTATTTAATCTCATATGAAATGACGAATTTGTTACACAGGCATTAAGTTCCGAAAACACAATATTTTTTTAATGTTTTATAAATTAACAATTTTGCAGAGCATTATATTCAACATCTGGAAAATATTTTATTCCAAGAGTGCTGCGCTATATCCTAATAACATTGTTTCATCGCAGAAAATGTGAAAAGAATTACAAGATATAAAAATATCATAACATCACCTTTAGACAACTCACATGTCCATCTGATCCAAAACTAAGCAGATATATAGGGGAGGATAACTGATATACATAGTTACATATTTCTAAATACATACATATATTATAGATAAATTATACCCTGACACCGGACAAATTATCATGCTCATCACACAACGATTTGTCCTGGGTGGGAATCGAACCAATAACCTCAGGTTTAGCAGTTAGGGACACTAACCACTAGACCAACAGGCCAGTCAAGATGATAATCTTTCCTTGTCAAGTACATTTTTTATTTTTTTTATTTTAGAATCATCAATTTTATGCCACATAAAGTTTTCTGACTGCATCAAAGTTGCCCGTTTACTTTCAAACCCTTCGCCGATACCGAGAACTAGCCGGACACCTCCAATAGTACCGAGTGAAAAACAGTAGTTTAGTTAAGTTAATGAATGCTAATTTAACTTAAATAAATATTTACTAGACAAGGCAAGTGTCAGTATGTCTCAATATAAAAACGGTGATTAAAAATATTGGCCGACCGGAATAGTGGGGTTATAGCGATCGACATTACGCTCCACCAGATGTGCCGACAATTTACATTCATATTTATATTATGTTACAGACAGAACTCATCGTGCATTTTTATTATTTATTAATACTTAGCGCCTTTTTTTGAAAAGCGCTGTACACGATGGTGGGTTTAAAAACCCGATTGGATGGAGAAGTTTTTACATACCAGTCATATTTTGTTTAGCGTATTATAACATGTCCTGTTAATTTTGATAAGCATAGTATTTGGATTTATTTACGTCTAACAGCAAATACCGGAAGTCTATTCAATGTCGTTGTCACATATTAGTCTGTACCGAAAATATAACTTGTCGAGTACTTGAGAATCCCTGCGCTAAGCAATATCGAAGAAACCTTGAGCTACTGCACTTTGCTATCTAAAGATTCTTGAAACGAGATAATTTGGCAACACGCTCAAATGGGCACAAAAGACTTATTGGTTAACTTCGGGCTAAAATTACCCATTGTTGGGGCAAAGTGTGCTACAGTGCGCATTAGCGCTCCGGAAAACAATATAGTTTTTGAATAGAGCTAAGTAACAATAGAGGTGAGGGGTTTCATACTAAATATGAAGTTAGGTTCCGTAGGGAAGACATCCCGGTGGAACGTGACTGCATATGTGCATGCCGCTGCATGTCGCTGCTAATTTAATACCTACTATTATTTTAACTATAACCTTTTTGAATAAAGCAGTACACTAATCTTTAAAACTTATAAAAGCATTTCCACACAAGATTCTCATATTACGCCTAACCGATGAGCCGCCATTTCTTATAAATCACGTTTATATCAACAATTCACTCAGACCCTCACCTTCGCGGTCCACTTACTTAAATTATAAAAAGCCTCGCTCCAAGGAACCCTGAAGTATAAAATAGCCGGTGGGCGTAAACACGGGCGTTAATTAATTACCTGCGGAACCCTACCGCGTGTTTACATACGGACAAAAAGATCGCGCTGTAAGCACAAATTCTAGTTGTTTGGCCTTACAATTAATGTTGGCTCATGAACTTTAAGATAAATTAAAGATGGAGATTTTTTCTGTTACGAAGTTATTATTTTGCTTTATTAATATAGGATAACACAAATGATGATTTACACCATGTATGGGCCTATATAATTATGTGAACGGTTACACAAGAAACTCAAAATTAAAATTACGTGTATAGCGATCGTAATGTTTCTTATTGATTTTACACAACACAAGCATTACTTAGATAAGGAAAATAAAAAGACTAGCTTAAAAAGACGCCTTATAAAAGAAAGTCACCTTTAATACAAAAAAGTACACACATAACATTTTAATCCTACTAATGCATCACACTAAATATTTAACCAATAAATCTGTCCAATCCCGTAAAGGCACAACACTACGAACTAGAGATGTCATAAAGAATGCATTAACAAATGCGGGATTGCACAGCGTTACTCTTTCCTGGTACGGAGAAATTTAAACAAGAGGAAAAACAAAATACATTAATCCTGTCCCTATAGAGTTAAGAAAAACAAATGACAGAATATTTTCGTTACACTTTTGTTTCAAATTGCACTTTTTGAAAAGGAAAGATTGGGAAAATTTTATTTAACTCAACGTGTCTTTTTACTTTTATTACCATTTAGCATTTTCGATCGTAATTACACCGGTAAAAACCACAAGTTATTTGGAAAATATGAGGCTTTGTAATTTTTCTTACTAAGTAAAATAAATTTTACTGGTAAAATATTACCTCCTGCGAAAATTAACCTAGTAAACACTGTCATTAAAATAATAGTACCTACTCAGGTGATAGAAGAGAGAGATTTTTTAGTTGTTTACAATATTCTTATGCTATTATTTAATATTAATAATTTTAAGTAGGTATATATTTGCTTTAATATCTATTTCGTTCACAAAAAATCACTTGCTAGATATGAATGGTTTACATCTTATTTATCTAGCACATTAAAAACAAAAACTCAATGAAGACCATTTATTTTTCTTTACTTTTAAACATCTCAATACATCATCAGTTAAATAAGAAAGTCTTCTCAGCTTTTTGCGTTGAGACCTGAACATGATTAATTCTTCATTCACCCGCCATTAATACTTTTCACTAACGCTTTATTAACACTGGATTACACAACACAAAACACAATTTGTGTGCAATTAATGTCGATTCACACGGCTTGAAAGCGCGAGCTTTGGTACATTTGAAGCTCTTAAAACTGCGGCTACAAAGTATCTTTAAGATTATAAGAAGCTACACTTTTTTTCGAATATTCTACTTATTAAACTTTTTTTGGTAATTAAAAACAAATAGTAAAAGGAAAAGCTTAAACTACGAGGACACAGAGTGATGTTTAAATTTCTCCTTCTACTTGTTACGTCTTAAGGCGACGTATGTACGATGTAGCTTTGTTGGTAAATCGACTGGTGCGTAGAACCAGTGATCGCAGTTTCGAGTCCTGTCTGAGGTTTAAGTTTTTCCTTTCTTCTATTTGTATTTAATTACAAATATTCGCTCCGCATGCGATAGTGCGTAACAAATAATAAAAAATAAAAGTTTTTTGTAATATACATTGTTTACGGACGTAAAAGATTGGTTAACCACATCCCTAAACAAAAGTAGATGGAAGGTAAGTAGGCCTTTGCCTTGAACACAAATGGCTGATAATAATAACTATGCACGATGGCTTCTACCTATCTGAAAACTAGATGCTTTATTTCATATTCTCAGGAATTTAAAGAGCTCGAATCTTATCATGGTATCACGTAGCAAGACATTGGAAAATACCCTTTGACCCAACTTTTGAAGATTTTGAAGGTCACCAGATGTTGATCCTTAACTCGTAGCGCAAATATATTTTAAGTTTGCTTTATAGCTTCAAGCAGTTGGTAGACTCAAGTTTGGAAGGACGAGACAGCCTTAAGAACTTGGGTTTGTATTACTAACTGAATGACACTCTAACGTCTTGGATTTTAGTTGTATCACCGCAAATTTAATGACACTTCGTTTAACCATAATGGATAAGAGTTTTTACGAAAACTGACCGTGACAGAATTAGATAACAGAACTTCTACTGCCACGTTATTACAGATAATTTCTTTGAATTTCATTTTTCACGATTAATAAACCATAATACTTCGCACATCAAAGTCATCAGTTCAATTTTCAGCCACGGTTTTATAATTATGTCTAGTAAAAATAGTACAATAAATGTTACTAGATTTATATCTAGTTATAATCAGAATTTAAATACGTAGTATTTAAGTATGGACATAATTATTTATGTCCAAACTTAAATTCTTGTGTTACAGAGTGCCTTGAACCAGTGATCGTAGTTTCGAGTCCTGCCTGGGGTTCAAGTTTTTCTTTCTACTATTGTATTTTATTACAAATACTCGCTCCGCATGCGATAGTGCGTAACACATAATAAAAAATATACTTTTTTTGTATTATCCATTGTTTATGGACGTAAAAGATTGGTTCACCACAGCCCTAAACAAAAAGTGATGGAAGGTTTTATAATTATGTCTAGTAAAAAATAGTACAATAAATGTTACTAGATTTATATCTAGTAACATTTATTGTATGGACATAAATAATTATGTCCATACTTAAATACTACGTTTTTCAATTCCGATTATCACTGCAGTATTTTTTTTTGTAATTTATTTTTCTCAGAGTAAATATAGTATTTGCCAAAAATTAGGTAGGTAATGGTTTTTTAACCGCCGCCCTAGGTTACCCGCTGGTCTAGTGGCCCCACTCGTCGGCGACGCGTCGCGCTCTCGCCGTGTGACAAGGCGCCAATTTAGCCGGATTAAAACTTCTATTCACTTTGAACTGAAAGAAGTTTATTGAAAATATAAAATACGTGTTTTGTTAGTTTATAAAGCCGAACGAAGGGAAGATGTAAGCTGTGCGCTGAGTTAAAGTGAAATGAGCAACGATTGCGGTTATTTTTGTTGAGAAATTTTTGTGACAAATGTAGATAAATAAGATGTAAGTGCTAAACTGAGTCTTCATCACTAAAACCGAATTATAACACTGCCCACAATTAGAGCAATTTTGATAAGTACTTAGTAGATAGTCTCACTATAAATAAAATTTTAGCCATTCGTATTAAGGTGGAAGCCTCAGCCCAGAAGTGGTAGCCCGCGAAATTAATATTTTCTTTAGATTTTTCTATTTGCCAGTTTCAAGCTATTTTTTTAACAAAATACGATTCGCGGCCGTAATACGATTGTACTTACAGAATTATGCAAATTAAAATTATCAACCTAACCCTCTAAGTTCATGCAACTCGGTTGAATGATATTTCATGACAAGCTCATTCAATCGAATTGCATGAACTTAGAGGGTTAAGTTGATAATTTTGAAACTGACCGGCAAATAGCAAAAACGTAAGAAAATTTGAATTTCGCGGGCTACCCTGACGCTTCCACCGTAATGATTTCGACTGCCGCTGCACCGCCGTCGCACCGCCGCCGCACCGCCGCCGCGCCGCCACAACACTGCCACCGCGCAGCTACACGAGACTTTGTTATTCATTACCGGCCGCCAACGAACATAGTCACCTACAAATGACGTAACAAAAACCCTGTCCAATCCAATAAAGGCGTATTCATGGTTATACGCGTACTAAAAAAAATGTCTCTCTCAGGCGGCTTCTTTAATACAAAACTGTAGATAGTACACGAGAAAAATTTGTCGAGCGATCAGTGTTGCCGTTGATCAGTTTTATTTTAATTTAATTATATTCACCGAGGAAAAATAATAAGCTTAAATTCATCAATAGTTACGTATATCTACGCAGTACGATGCCAAATAATACTCATAAAGATCGGACAGGGTTTTTGTTGCATACTGTATATTACAAACAATCGTATAGTGAATAATAAAACCAAGTGATGATAGCGCGGCGGCGGTGCAGCAGAGCTTAGGCATTAGAATAATAATTAAATCGGTATTTTTAAGTTTAATCTTCCCTTGATGGTTTCACTTGTTAACTTCTCACTAAGTCCGTGTTGCCCATGTTCAAGTATCATACATATAAAACAATCTCCCCTCAAAACAAAGTGACGTTTACTCATTACACATACATAACACCACGCCTCCTCCCGCGAGAGTCGCAGCCTGCTCGCTACGTGCTGCTATTTACTTTACTTTTTATAAACTCTACTGTTTTCATTTTCTACTGAGTTCATCTTTGAAAATTATTCATTTTATTTTTCTGTATAAAATAATAAAAAAATAATTTTAAATGAAATAAAAAAAATATAAAATCTTTAATATCAATAACGTCCACAAAAATTAATTATAAAATCTCTCAGAGTAATATTCAAACTGTTTCCAAGACTTAATACCTACTTCAAGGAGTAACATATTTGAGTAAAAAGGCTTCGTTTTAACTGAAACATTTTATAGCCAAAAACTCGAACATAAAGGACCACAAATAAATCACAGTTGACAAATAGGAACGCTAGCGTGCTCTGTACCCATACGTTACGACTCCATTCAAAACTTTTTACTCTTTTAGTTCAGCCACGGCGTGTAGGTGTCGCCACCTGAGTTACCAAAAGATTGATTCTCTAGAGTTTTTATCCAAACTCTGTTTATTTACTAAGCAGTTTTTCTTGTTAATAATTAATCTTTAGTTTTTGCTTTTAGTTCGGTGAAAAGAATGCATTAATCAATTGGGTAATACATTTTAAATAATTAATTATGTTGATTCTAAGCAAATGCATTCTTTTTAATGAAAGGCAATGAGAAAAACATGATTGAGATACATATTACGTAGCCTTATGCTACACTGCTACGATTCGTGTAGCACACTAAGGCGTAGCAACTCATTGACTAGTTTTATTGCTACGGTCATTTTAAAAAGCTTGTCGTTTTATAAACCATCGCTGAATTTATAAATAGGTATTTACAACTAACCTTAATTCGTAGTAGATTCCAGATATAACTTTTAATTTTCAATAATGTAAACATAAATGTAATATTAAACATGTATAAGTTATTTTATTTCCACCACTATATTAAGTAAACCATTAACCATTCGTGACAAACAAACAGCGCAAACTGCATTCGTTAATCTAAACAAAAACCTTAACATCCGATCTGCGGAAAACTTTAAAGTTAGCAGTAAATCAATCTTCCTAAAGTTCGCGTATCAGCAGGAATGTTTCGTGTATACGGTGAGCTAATGTTTGTTACCGAGTTTCGTTGTATTTGTAAATGCGCTTGTTATTTGTAAATGGTTAGGCAGGATTATAAATATATGACTTTGTAAAATAGTAGTTGGAGAACAGAAAATAATAATAAAATCTATTTTATATTTTTAAATATATATACATTATAACCCATAAACACCCAGACCCGAGACAATTTGAAATAGTGGTTTTTTATATTGACCCGTCGTGGGATCGAACCCAGGACCCCAGAGCTAGCGACCCCTTGAAAACTGGTGTGTACGCCACTCGACTTTGATAATATGTGACTTTAATAATGTAAGAATAGATTTCTCAGCACTATTTCTTAAGAAATTTGGGACTCAAATTAACATTCAAAGTTAATGACATATCTAAGGATATCTAACCCATGTGCATAATTTTCAATACTGGACCTAAGAATTTTGTATAACTTAAAAGGAAGTTTAGTGAGAAACTCTAGTGGGAACAAGTCTGTTTGTTTAATTATTTTTCAACAATTTTTCTAGTATTATCAACTACACCTAACTGAAAGCCAACTAAAATATGAAATAATCAAAAGTTTGAAACTTCTACAACGG
The DNA here is from genome assembly GCA_932294365.1 of Diachrysia chrysitis. Lineage (NCBI taxonomy): Eukaryota > Metazoa > Arthropoda > Insecta > Lepidoptera > Noctuidae > Diachrysia > Diachrysia chrysitis. The sequence goes on from OW028657.1 coordinate 1,087,960, forward strand.
TTAAAATACTAAGACTTTGTCTCTGACCTTAACCTTAGACCTTAAACTATAGGTACTTGTCCTACTTTATTCCTAACCTAAAGCCCTATCAACAAAGGTAACGTAAACTGTACCCATTAAATCCATAAACCGACTCGATACATGAATATCGATAGTATTTATTCGATATCGCGTTACAAGTAACGACTAATATTCCACTTGGCATAGCTCTTATAACTCTGAACGTACTTACAATTGACGCCTACACCCGTACCACGGGAAAATCAACTTAATGCTACTACGAATAAGGAAGTAGTGAATGCATGTATAACTTTGTTTGCGGATTGGTTCGCCTGGGAAATTATGAAAATGGATATCAGTCGCGCAGTTGGCAGCTATTTTGCCAGAGAAACGATATTTGTTTGGTTGAATTGGAGGCCCGAGTAAGGTACTGTAGGTTATCCAGGTATCTTGGATACTATCTTTTCATATTGTAGGGTTTGGGGCTTAGCTTGTATCTTACTGTCAAAATAGATTAAGAGCTGATATTTTGACTAGTAACAGTTTGGGTATATCGCGTCTGCAGCGCATCTAATGAAAGGAGTTTTTAGTCATTAATTACTCGCAAGATTAAGATTAGTATTATTTTTCTGTTTGAACAAATGGAGTTTGTCGAGATGTAATTGGTTATTTATACTTAAAAAATCGTTGTACGAAAAATACATCAAAATAACATTAAGTCCTTTAATACCAACAACAAAGCTATTACTTCAAAACGCCTTATCAGTAAGTACCTATTAGAAAAATTGGGACTAAGAAGGCCAAAAAACAACGTAAGAAAATCCCTTTTTACGAACGTCAGCGACTTCCATTTCCCCTTTACTTCCTACTTCCATTAATTACACGATTACATATTCACCATTATTAGTACAAGACATCAAAGGTTCATGCAAAGTAGTGCACACAGCGATCGAGTGCATTCTCTAAAATATGCGGAGTCAATGTCTGGCGGCTTCCGATTATGGCCCGACGTGATGACACAAACAGTTCTATGAAGTACTGAAGGTACTTTTCATAGTCCCTGGATAATAATATCCATTACGAAATTTACGCGCAAATTGAAGAATTGGACAAGAGTTGAGTTAAGATTATAAGGCTGCAGATATACTGCAGATATATTGTAGTAATAATTATTTATTAACATTAACATTAACGCCTACGAAGCGAATGCTTGTAATTAAATACAAATAGTAGAAAATAAAAATATTAACCTCAGACAGAACTCGTTCAACCTCCGACGTGTTATAAATAGAAGGGGAAATTTGAATATTAGTTGGTAAAACAACCGGTGCGTTTAACTAGTAGTCGCGGGTTCGAGTGCTGCCTGAGGTAAAAATGTTTCCTTATTTTCCATTTGTATTTAACTTTAATAATAATATGATAGAATAAAATAAGTAATGATAAGATCTATTAAATAGTATTTCCAAAGGAATAAAGCTAACTCATAGCTAATATTAATGTTTTTTTAACCAAATACTTTCTACATAGATCAAGTAACTATGTGTACAACAAAATATAGTACTTTTTTAAATTGAGCCATGAATATTCCAGTACAGAACATTTTACAACAAATAAAATAGTTTGACAGTCAACTTTAAAACAGCTAGCACCAGTTGTTAGTAATATTTACAAAACAGAAATAAAAACAGTATTCATTTATAGTAGGTAACTTCTTTCAAACGGTGGACAAAAGTACGACAAACTCTCGGAATTCATAAATCTGGATAAGAAACAATATATGTCGCAAAGTCAAACCGGGTTTGTGGAAAATTGAAATGAAAATATTAATAAATGAAGATAACGCAGAAAATTGTATTAATTATTTTTGACGCTGTTTTACCTTTGTTCATGATAAACTGGACTGGAATTGTAAAAGCGTAAAATTGATATTTTATAAGATATTAAATTCCATTCAAATTTAATTATCCAAGAAACATCCACTTTATTTGTTTGGTAGTACTATTTTCTGATACAAACAGTTATTTAATATCGTTTATCAGAAATTTAAATATTATATTTAATTAATATTATACCCAAAACCTTAAATACTTTGTTAGATATTTAGATTATTTACTTTAAAATATTTATGACTTTGTCGAAATTACACCCTTTGTGTCTTCTTATCCAGCTCTACATAATCTAGATGTTGAACTCAAATGGCAAAGAAACACGGACGGAAAGAGGCGACAGGCAATTCATACGAGCGTCTGCGTTGGCGACACAACAAGCAACGTAGTGAGGTGACATTCCCGCTTCTATTAAAAGCTTTAGGATTTCACGTGATTTACACAATAAAAAATTGTGAATTGTTTTGGGATTATATGCGCACCATCGCATTTTTATGAATGATTGAATGTTTTTTTTTTTAATTTTCGACTCTGAAAACAAAACTGACTAAGATTGGGTTTACTTTTTTTTTATTTAATCAGAATACAAAACAGCGAACTAGCTTTTTTTAATTTTAACTATAATAGTAAAAGTATTTGGCTTATTAAACAATTAACCAAAATGCATATAAAATATAATTATATCTTTTATACCAACTAGTCGATTATCAGGGCACATCACTAGCACGTAAGTTTGACGAGCTTTGCCACCGACGCGACACCGAACTATTGTCCCGCGAGACAATTTTACTTTTTGTCCAACAACAGAAATTAATTGAAATAAGTGAAATAAAACGTACCGAAATACGTATGGACGAATGTTACTTTTATTTAGGTAACAAACTCTGTTTTAGTATACTGATTCATTTTACTTCTAACTCCGGTCACTCACATACGCGTAAACATTTGACAAAGGTTCGCGCGCTTTGATGTCGGTTAAAAAAAACCGACGCAGCTTGGAAATTAAATCATTTGCAAATGTCGTCCTACACTTGTGGGTTTGCGTATTCGTGCGAATGTGAGTGACCGGCATTAAGCTATGGTAAACTAGTGTTACCCTTGGCGCGATCTTCACTTAGATTTTAGTTTCCTCAACAGCTGTTTAAATAATTATACCTTGAATCTGTAAGTCGTTATAAATTAATTGCAGAAACTTATTTAAATAGATATAAATGGAAAGTTTTAAGTGTTGCAAGACTATTCAAAACTATTTTACGAAAGAGGTATTTATTGTCTTTGCCTATTTGATATTTCATGTATACAGCATGCAACCAACAAAAACCCTGTCCGATAATTATGAGTATTATTCGGCATCGTACTGCGTACACATAAGTATACAACTATTGTATGGATTTGAGATTATTATTTTTCCCCAGTGAATATAATTAAATTAAACTGACAAAAGGCAACACTGATCGCTCCACAAAGTTCACGTGTACTACCTACAGTTAGTATCAAAGAAGTCGCCAGAGCGAGGCACTTTTTTTCTACCAGAACCAGAGAACCAGGAATACGCCTTTATTGGATCGGACAGGGTTTTTGTTACATACTGTATAACTAGTTATTAATTAATATCGTCCATCATAATCCCAGCTCTCCAGCACACCGCATGTTACAACTTCCCCATGCATATTTATAAGACACTACTGCTAGATCCTGCCGTGATTTTGATATCATAGATAGCTAAAGTCAATATACTTTTCATGCGTACTTTTCCTGAAGTAATCTGTTTTTAGCGTGATTATATATAAAACTACTTGGTTTTAAATATTGTACTAATATAATTATTTTATTTAAAAAGTTTTCAGATACAGTACTGGATATAATGAAATATATAATGAATAGGGAAAGGAGCTAGAAAAATAAATCTAATAACCTATCAGATGGAAATAACTGGCCAGTAGGAACAGGCAAAATATTCTTACGCAATATGAGATAATAAAAAATAAACTATCATCACATATTGTAACAGTAGGTAAGTAATTAGGCTTTATGATAGAGACTGGTGTCTGTGATAGGTAAGACCTGAGTTACGGAATTACTACAAAAATTAAAAAAAGTTGATGATCAACTATAATCATATTCTGTAAACCCGGGTGTCAAAATCAAACAAAATATCAATAATTTATACGCTTAAATATGCATAACGACAATTAATTAAGACAACAAACCATGAAAACGATAACGCGACATTAAATTCATGAAAGTCGTCGAAGCGGGAGCGATATTGATAATGATGGTATATTGAATATGGAAAAATACAGGCGTAGGGAATAATTAAAAGATAATCTGTAAACGAGTGATGCGAGAGAAACGCGCGATCGAATGGGGACTGAAATGTTATAATTTCATCCCGATGAGGGAATAAGGGCGCGTACTGACGCGGCGGCCATTATTAATGCCATTAGCAAAATATGTATTTATATGGAACAGTTGTAGGGATCATAGAAGACTTATGATATTTGTTCAAACATTTGATTATGCTGTAAGTATTGTTTATTTGCAGTGGCCAAGTCTAGCGCAACGTTCGTGCATCACGACAATATATACCTATATTTGAAACACTCTACGCCTTAAAACAATTCATGAAAAGTGTCACTGTATTAATTCAATACAAGATGGTGGTTTACTTAGCCGGGTTAACACATAAACTAAAAAGACGCATTTCACAAAACATCTCAACATTGTTTTCAAATTTTTACAATTAAAAACACCCAGCTAAAAAATCAAGCCTTCTGGTTCTGGTAAAAACAGCCAGTGATGCGTGACCTCTTAATTAAATCGTCTTACTTACACATTAATGTCTGGTTAACTCGTGTGCAACCCACTTAACATGGGGCCAGACGCCCGCGCCAGCCGCCCGCGCCAGCCGCCCGCGCCTGGCGCACGGCGTGCGGCGCTCGGGGGCTCTCATTAAAATTTCAGCTTCCTATATGTAGCCCATTTGTGGCTGTCGCGAATAAGTCGCTTTATTAACGGTATAATCACATCTAATATTGCTTTTCCTTGTTTAGATAGATATGTATACATGTTAGATATAATTAACCTATTATAATAATATAATATAACATCTTCGGACAACTCACTAACGGCCATCTGATCCCCGACTACATAGGCAGAGCCTGTTTTATGGTAACCAGACCTACATACATATTATAGATAAATTACATTATATAACCTATTGAAAACCTATCTCTATCTCAGTTATTGGATTATACTTTGCTACATTTAAAGGTAAGTATCAACTTACTTACTTACCAAATGTATCAACATTGTGTGTTTATTTTAATTAATTAAGTATTATATTATATAATACTTGTTTGACCTAGAGGTTCGGTTAACATAATACGTAAATAGTTCCACCATGAACACCGCTATACAGACAGTGATAAATATGTAATTCAATTGTCAAATCATACACAGTACCGTATAAGTGTAAAAGCTGTTAATCCTAAAGTCAGTACACAACAAATTTCAGATCATCTCTAACAGAAAATATCCAGTATAAAAACATCACCACATCTAACGGTACCTCCCGTAGTTTGAATTATAACCGCCATATCCATATAACTGAAAGACACCATTCACGTAATACGGGCTTTTTATCGCGATCACTTAGTGGGGTGCGAGAAATGTGCTCCAAGCTAGTGATGTGCGTTGACTATCGAAATTCAGGCGATTTTAGTTTTAATTTTGTAATCTCATGTATGTTCAATTTTATTTCGTTTCCGTAATTTCTGTTAAAAAGTTTTAATGTAAGTGAAACTATTAATTCGGTGGTGAAATCAGTTCTTTTCATTACTTAAAAGCCCTCAGCAACTCATTAAAGCCCATTTTAAAATTACGCTTTGTTCGCTCATTTATTTCTAATTTGATTGCGATAACAGTCGGTAATGAAAAAACCTACACAGTTGGAACACCGTACGTCCATTAAGCATAATATTAATTATGGCTAATGGATGTAGGGAGTATGTTCGTTTGTTGCATGTAAACTAATCACACCACTCGTAATGTAGTATAATATGCATGACCGAATATTCGTTACGCCGTACCACTTGCGACACAACCTCTGAATATATTTGAAATGTATTTTTACCTTCATATACCTATCTACCTACATCAAAAACATAGAGATTGTTTTCTTGTGTTTTCTAACTTTTTTAAATTTGAGAGTTTACGCATCTTTAACCTTTTCATAACCATCAATATATTTCACATACATATATACATAGCTTCTAGATAATTCGATACAACTTTTCTCTTTAACTGAATGTAATATTAATATTCCAAAATATTAGTCGATTTATTTATAGATAATGCGGAACATCACTAATGATACATTGTATACTTATATAGTGCGTCTATTTAAGGTTCGGACATTTTTTTATAATGTTATCATGATGGTTACATGGGATACATGACTTATAGGCGCCACCTTCTTTTTTTGTCAGTTTATGAAGACTTAATATTTTTAAACTATACTTACTTTGAGATTTATATTAATACCCCATCTTCCGCACTGATTAGAGTATACTCGTCTCTCTTGCGGCAAAAATAATTATGAAGAGTAAACACAAAACTATAGAAACATACTACCATTTACGAGTACCATGTATGCTTGTAACTTGTATGCTTTCAAAATCGCAACCATGGTACTACCCATGGGTTCGACTTTTAAAGCAAACAATATTCATTTTCTCTTAGTTTCTTGTATGCCGGAAATGACCGGAAAACCCAAAAAAAAACAAATTAATCGAGACCATTTCTTTCATGCGCTAGATCTAAATCCGTGAAAACCAACATAATAATATCAACTTTAGTAATATTTCGACCTACAAAAGTCATGACAAAGGCCGTTCTCGTAAAAATAACAACAAAAGAGAAAAAACGAGAGAATACCTCAAATAAATCCAATACACAATAATTCAATTCACAAATCAAGGAAAAAGCGCAATATACCTTAAACGCGCCATAGCATTCAATCTTTCTATGGAATATGTTACGCGGCACGAAAATTGTGGAGCCTCGCGAAATAATCTGCTAAGTGGTGTGTACAATAAAAACCTGTCATATTGTGGTATGATTATTTGTTTATTGTTTTGAGTGATGCGTTGTCTTCTAAATCAAGTGAAAGAAGAGCCAATTTCTCCAATGACGGCACATAGCTTCTATAATTTCCAGCGCATTTGAGGCGATTTCCTTGTAAATTTATTTCTAAGGATGGATCTAACGACAGCCATTTTCCACATAGCGGTTATCAACTATTACAAAATAACTTAAGGCTACAGTCTGATTGGATTGCATCATCAAATACTTAAATGAGTAAATCAGACCTTTTATACCATTATTACACTAAGGACAAAAGTGAGACAAAAGAAGAATCTTAAAATATATTATTTAACAAAAAGTCAACTTTTTTTTGTCCGGGTCACACCATGGGGAGTAAACGAAAAACCCACAATGGGCCCTTTATCGTAACCAAACCACATGTTTTTATGGCATCCCGGTCCGTTATAAAGTCCGCACAATGGGGAGACTTATTTATTTCATAGAGCACTTTGCTAGCATGGAAGTTGACGGTTCATTCGTAAGAATATCATCTTATTATGTTACAGGAACGGGTTGATGCGATATAACTTATCTCGGGACAGAATTAGGTAACGAATATATTATATTTGTTGTAACTTTGCGACTTTTATTCGGTTAGGCAGTGGAGTTATTGGGGTCAGCGATTGTGTCGGGACTTTGATGTTGTGTTTGTAAAGATTCTAAGGAATAATGTTTAAGGATTCTAAGGAATAAAATAACATATCTAACATGATAATCCTTACTAATGTTATAAATGCGAATTTAACTCTGTCTGTCGGTCTTTCTGTCTGTTAGGCTTTCACGGCTAAACCACTGAACCGATTTGAATAAACCTTGGTATGAGGTAAGCTTGGATGGTAAAATGGACGTAGGCTACTTTGATTCGCTTTATCTAGCAACAATATACGTGTCTAATATTTTTTTATTAACTGATGGACTAATTAGATTTTGTCTTATCATACTCAGTCATCTAACCAATTAACGGAAATCCATCTAACAAGGTACGATAAGCAACATAGGTTTCCATTTTAGTCAACCTCAAAACTAAAAAACCTTGCATTTTCCCCCACGTTTCAGTCTTTACCTTCCCCACTGTACCAAGTTCTCGTGAATATTTGATGGCTAGCGACCCGGTACGGTGTCGGCGCGCGTTTGTTTCTCTGTACGGCTCCCTTATCACACTGCGTGATGTTTTACACGTACCTACAAAAGAAACTCAAATGGAGAAATATATATTTGTGTAAATATGTTATGCTTTACGGTTTTTTTTTTTGGTTCTCACTAATGTATTGTTTTGAGTGTGGCCTGTTATAGCGTACGACTGTGTACTGTATATAAGTACGACTGGATTAAAATAATTTATAAAATTTAAATATTTTGTCAAGTCCATGCATAACTGTCGCTTAATCTATAAGTATACCTAGGTCATAAACCTTATTCACTCTGTTGCAAACATGATATCTACAGACATTGTCTTTTACAAAAAATAAAAAGATTGTATTTTAGTATTAATGTTGATTACCTTTCGAATAACTAAACATAGCACCTCCCTCCCCACCAGTGTTGCCAACCTAGTGGATTTTCCACTAAAACTGGTGGTTTCGTTGGCGAAATATTGCCTTTAGTGGCTAGTGGATTTTTCTAGTGGTTTAGTAGTAGAATTTAGTTTCAATTACTGAAAATGCGATCACTCAACCGCTAAGCTTCTTCATTTAATTTTCAGGTGTATTCACTTTAACTCTGTAGGCAGCCTTCAAAATGACGTGGTTGACGTTTTAAACTGTTATCAAACGAACCATACCGCTTTATAGACTACACGCGGCAATTCCCCGTGAACTTTTGTTTACAACTGAGATTCTCCTTTTTTTTTGGCGAGTTAATACATGCATAATTATGCCTAAACCGCAATATAAGCAAAAGTTTCGGGATTCTTGGCTTCAAGTTATTGAAAGTACTGCTGGTCAAGTAGCGAAATGTAAACTAAACTTTTATGTACCAAACATTTTTTATTTTTTTAACAGTAAAAATGTGTTTAGTGGAAAATTTAGTGACTATAGAAGTAGGGCCGTTTTTCGTTAGTGGTTTTCTGGTGGTTTAGATGTTGAATCTGGTGGGGAGCTACTTTAACTGTTGGCAACACTGCTCCCCACAATTAATAAACCTGTGTGAAAATAACAATTAAGCGAACAAATCCGACAATCTTTGTTACATATGATCTAACGATGTCAAAGTTACTACTCAAGTACAAAGCATCAAAGCTTAATGAATACTGCCGTCACTGAAAAGTTACAAACACCAATATTTGGTTACCGCTCCGTGCATGTTAACAAAGGTGGCATATTATATTAACCGAAACTGAACTTGAGGAAATTTATTACAAAAGCTGCAAACCCACATTCACTGCGATACTCACGATAGAAAATTTCCCTATTGAATTCCGTATACATTGCTGTCTTGACACGAATCCTTCAGTCTAAAGTCTCAAAGAAATGCAGCGATGGATTGAGTTCTTGTTGCGATTGTAGAATGACAATGCTGTCGTGTACAGTATCGGGGTACGCGCTAAGTATGAAGGGGTGCTAACTTTGGACAGGCTGTCGGCTGCATCGTCCCAAGACGGGCACACAAATGCAAGTTACAACTATGACACATTGTTGCGATATTAGACGTCCCACCTCCAGATCTTATTACCTTTGTGTCTGCTCAAAAACGACTTAAGGACGCGCGGAAATCGCGGAGATTGAGTAAATTCTGTTATGAATGGAATGAAACGCTAACGATGTTTTAAGTTTGTTTGCGAGATGTTTCGGTTATGGAATTAACGAGGGTGCTTGATTAAATACTTGCGGAAGTAGAGCAACATTACACTTTGAATAATCAAGGATTGTCTGAATTTGACGTAGTTTTGTAATTTCATGGATTATATTCATAACATTTTGTCTATAAATCTCACATTTTGTCGATATGTTTTGTACCGTATCTAACATAAAATTAACTACACCTATTGCGCCTCCAACAAAGAATACACCTACATCATATGAAAGCTTCTGCTTCCTTAATTAAAGGAGGCTTCATGCAAAATAAGCAAATTAACATAAAACAAAACTAACATTATATAGTATCAGTATTTAATAGTAGTCGGTATTTTAAGTGTCGTATATCGAGATAAACAATTAGGAGAAAATTGAATGTCATAGGTATTGCCTGCCTTTGCATTTAAACAATATCAGATTCATTACAATAACAAATTAATATCTATCGAATTAATTACTGTAACAGTGTAACACAATGTAAAAATATTAGTTAGTTTACTAATAGTAGTGAGATCGGGGGACGAGCGCAGGCCTTATTAAGAAACCCTCATTAATGAGGGCACACGCCCGTATCCCCGACTTATCACGGGCATTCACTTGCACTGATAAACATTACTTATTTTGAACAACTTAATTAATATTGTACAGCATGTAATGCCGCTATCTCTGAGAAAGTAAGCTCAAAGCATCGTATATAAGTAAAATGGATTACTCTATAATTATGAGAAACTTCCTATTCCTTAGAAGAATAAAAACTTGATTGCCCGTCCCTATGCTTTTATAGCAACATAAAAGAGACTTACTAACGCGTTATATCATTATAATATTATTATTTATATTCAACCCCGCTTTATCTTCATAAAACAATTAGCTCTATAATCTAGATCTAGCCATTTGCTGAGAGCTGCGACGTCTCTCGCTGCACTATGAAAGGGGTTCCGTATCGCAGAGTTCATTACACTCTGAACAACCATGTTCAGTTTTATGACTGTTATTATTAGTTGTATAAAATAGGTATATGAATATCTAAGATTGTTTAAAATGTAATTAACTTATTCTTTTGTTATGTTAAATAACTTCCTAAATTCAAAAATTTTATAAAAATTGTCATTTAAATTTATTTGTGCGTCACATTTTACCTTAAAACTACCCTGTTTTCGGATTCTTAAATGATGTAATAATATATTTCTCAATTACAAAGTATTTTTATTGTTCAAAACATTCATTCCTTCTATAAACATTTTCTTTAACCAGACAGTTGTAAGAGTCATTTTAAATGGTTCCGTTTTTCTTTGTAGTATGAAATAGACCCTGAAAACCAGTAAAAAGGCACCATCGTAAAACAAAAAGGACAATGGCTGAATAGAACTAGACTGAAACGTTTTACTGTGGCCATTAACGTTTGGAGATTATTTATTGGCGCTGGTTAGGCCTCCGTTTTCCTCGTCACAGTGAGAAAATTGTGGAAGAGGTCATAACTAGAAAATACTAGTAGAATAAAACTGTTTCTCGTAAAGGGATTTCATTGATAAAGTCGTTACGTAAATGGTCAGGAACGATGAATCGTTGTAATATAAACAGGTAAATATAATATATGTCCTTTCACATAAAAAATCCAATATAATATAATGAGAGTAAACATATTACAAGTAGTGTAGTGTATAAACAAATACGTAAATCTTAAGGAAAACTCAACGAGCAGCGGAGTTGCATTACATTAAAGATAGACAAAAAATAATAAGCTATATATACATTTATTCTCATTTAATAAATTACTGAGTAATCAAAATGAATAGTGTTACCTTACTAGATTTATACACCGTGTGAAATTCATTTTCGAAATCAACTCTAAAAAGTTACAAGTCAAAAAAAAAATCAAAAATAACTAAAACTCCCTCGTTACTCACAAAATAATATCTTATTCAAAATGAATGTCTTCACCATAAACTTTTGAATGCTATGAAAGTTAATCGTCCATTTGCACTAACAGATTTTCGGTATGCAACTGCAGAATTATCGCAAAGCCTAATTAACATTTAAAATGTACGCCCGTTTTAAATTCATGAATTTCGCGTTTTGAAAAAGCGCACACTCGTAAAAAAAAATAAGTTTGTTTCCACAGCAGTGTGGAACACAAGAAAAATCTTGCTTTGTTGGTACACTCAGACGGTCTACTGTTTACTAATTAATGTTGCCCGCATGTTAACTCGTAGGGTCACCATGAGACCAAATAGGATGTGATTCGTATTAAAGAATTAAGATCATCGTAATTCGACTCTATGTTACATTTTAGGATTTTATACAAATAAATAGTTAGAATTATAATATATATAATAAAATATTAATTTAATTATTTGTTACGCATTAACGCATGCGGAGCGAATATTTGTAATTAAATAAAAACAATAGAAGAAAAACTTAAACCTCAGGCTTCTATTATTTGTATTTAATTATATAATCAAATTTAACAAAATTATAGTTTGTTTTACTCACGTAACAGAATATTTTTGATGATGTCGTATCATAAACAGTTAGTTTACCTATGCCGTCGTTTTTATTATACTATAACACAGGCTCTCAGTACATGCTTATAGTCAAATATTACGTATTATAAACACTGGTACGTGGATCGTTGCACAATTGCAACTCAGCGAGACTGGTGAGCGTTTCGTGGGCAAGTGAAAACGTGCCTTATTGCCGTTATTCTGGAAAATGTGTACGCCACATTTCGTACTACAATATGGTTCTTACAAATTTTATTCGTCTTTTAGCCTGATGTTCTTAGCGTGTCACAAATAATTCTAAGTTTTTGAGTTATATGAATGTAAACGCGTTGTAAGCAAATTTTTTTTGAAGCTTCTGTCACCAGAACATGTTTTGCAGCGTCACATTTCCTTTTGTAAATAGTTCTACATGATAATATATGGTCGTTGTAGTAACATAATTATAATATTGATACCTACTAATATCAAACTAAAGTAAAGTGTAATCGCTAATGTGATGTCTATTTTATTTATTTATTAAGGTATACCAACAGCATTACATATGAATCTATATACTAAATTTGTTTAAAATAACTTATCGTAAATATGAAATTTACGCCACTATCCGGTACGTACGTACGTAGCTGGTTTGTTACATAATTAAACAAAGTCATGGTCACCATACAATTTTCCCGCACTCCCGTCTGTAGTTTGCGCTCTTTATTTGTAATTACTTGATGCGTTTCAGATTGGAATTAAATCTGTCTCCACACTACGCCATTACAGCGGGCGTGTGCGCTAATTGTTGATGTTGCATTAAAACAGAAATATCACGCTTACACTGCGACAGGGTAGGCATGAACTTAGGTTTGGTAAGTTTAATGTAAAGAATTCGTAATTATTTATAGGTTTAATAGTTTAGTTTTGACTTTCAGTATGATTAGTTTTCGCCGCGTCAGCTCAATATAAAGGAACCTGGTCGTGTCTAAATGTCGCTGATTAACTACAATATCAGGAAAATCCCACTAGACAGTACTGATCCAATAGTCATTAAAATAAACTAGTTGTCTAAAATTTACTCGGAGAGTATTTGAAGTACATAACATAGAACGGTCTAAAATATTGTTTTTACTCATTTCTGAATAATATCTACTTATATTATTATTTTTTGTTAATTTCTTAGACAAACAGCTACAAATTTTGTGTCGTATTAGAAAGAAAGAAACGTTTATTTGCGACAAATGCGAGGCATAAAAAGTACACAAAAAGACAAATGTTCACAAACATTTTATTAGGTTATTTGCTAAAGATAATTTTATACCGGTTTGTTATTCCATAGGTAGGTAGTAACAAACCGGCTTAACTTCATACGCCTATTTTTGGCATTCCATCATAAAATTTCAATATATTTTTAAGAATATAAACTAGTTTGTCATTAATTTCAATCTAACTAAAAAGATAGCTCTTGATTCTTTTAAACTTTTAAAAATAACAATACCCCTCTGTTAATTACTAGTAGGTAAGTATTGCAATTCCAAGTACCGGCTTAGGAATTCCGAGAACTATCGAAGCCGCACTTGACCCGTAACACCAACATACCTATAGAACCCTGATAAACGCTAAAAGGGATCGCAGTCGTTACATTTGTTCTCACATTATGTGGCTGGCCACTATTCAGTGCACGACCTACTATAATTCTGGAGCGAATTCTCCACAGATTCGCCGTTTTTCACGCCGGGTTATCGCGGGCTACCCTTAATATTCTTACGGTTTTTCTTAAATTATTCTTAGAGTATTTAAGAATTAAATTATTCGTGGTTGAGAAGGAATATTTTATTCTATCTTGTCGATTTATAATCAAGCCATAACAAGAAAACTATAAAATATAGATAACTAAAAAAAATTGCCTTTCAATAAAAAAGGACGTGGTACATCAAATTTATAGAAGCATCACGAAAACAATTACCTAATAATTTTGATAGATTTTCCCTAGAGTCATGGATTTAGAAATGTGTTCTTATATACTGATTACATTATTTGGAATACCTATTAATATCTGTCATTCACTCCATTGATTGACGGACATCAAATTATAATGACACATAACTGTTACACAAACCCTACTCAACCGAGCAGACCCAGGGGTAGTGCCAGGGGCAGCAGGGTACAGTCGGGTACTCAGATAGAGCAGTGATCAGCTAAAAGGCGATACATCCAGCAAATAGTCAAATTAACCCGAACTTGTGCCAACTCACTCAGTCCCGTACTTAGCCGCTTAAGGGGTAGCTCTTAATTTATAAATTCTTATAATAAATTTTGAAATATTTTCTTGTATGCTTTTCATTTTCAGCATACAAGAAAATATTTTTTGCAGTTTAATTTTTTAACATTGTTCCAAGCGCTGCTGCTTGGAAGAATGTTAAAATTTTTAACTTGTTCATGAATAATTAATCAATGATTATTTTAAATAAAACAGACATAAGGAGAACTTATAAAGATAAATAAATGTATGGGAAATATTTACCTTTTCGTGTTTCGTATAGATATAGAACTAGCAAATAGTGAAAGTGAAGAAATACACCTATATATTTATTATAAACCTTGTATTAAGTAGCCTACTTGGAATTATTTATGACATATTTTAAGTTCATATACTTATAAATAAATTATTGTAATCTAGAACGGACACTACTCCTCAGAGCAATAACTAAAGCATAGAGGGAGCATGAAATTTCACTATAGTTATACTCTTTTTGCTTATGACACATTCATTGTGAAAACAAGGATAGGTATATAGTTATAAGGGTTGCTTATGGCAATGCTGTCCACTTTTTTTGGCTCGGTAGTGATGTGCCGTATTTGGCATTGGTGCATATCGATATGAAGTTCAAAAAAAAAAATCTTGACAGATAATTTACATAGATTTAATGTACGTTATTTTCATGTCATATCACTTCAAAAGTTACATAGTATTTGTCAAGCGAATGATACATATCCAACGCATCGAAATAAATTACGTGGTCCCTTAATTTACGAATAATCGGCGGATAAGCTTATCTTATCCGCTACTGGTAGTAAATGATAAATAATGATAAATTTACAATTAAATACAAATAATAGAAGGAAAAACTTAAACCTCAGGCAGGAGTCGAAAGTGCGACCACTGGCTTGACGCGCCAGTCGCTTTGCCAACTAAGCTACCGAGGTCACTCTGCTACTGAAGTATTCGCTCCGCATGCTATAATGCGTAACAAATAATAAGATAAATTTACTATAAATAATGAATACTTTTTTTATTTTTTTATTTAACAATATTTTTTATTTACAATTTCATATGTATACAAACTTAACAATTTCATTTACACTTAAAACAAAACTAAATTCTTAACTAATAAAAAACTAAAAAATAGCTTCAAAAAATTCATCCGCATCGCTGTCGACTAAAAGTGTACCCTAAAGAGTTCCTGCAGAGTTTCTTTGCTTTTTCTAAATCCTGTTCAAGCTTTCTCATTTTGTTTGTTACTGCTGAACAACATGACGAGCTCGAAATTGGCATTTCATTTTCATCTATTTTCATAGCATGTGAAAAACCCAAAAAAAATATATAATTTATTTTTATTAATTTTCTCAGATTAGGTATATAATACAAGTAATATGTTTTAAAACCAGCTTTCTGATTTTCAGCTTCAGTTTGAACTTGACACGATGTTAAATGGACAGCTTGTAAATTTACTTGGCTGTCAGCATGATTAGTAGTAGGAGAATTATGTTCAACTTCTATGATTTGCAAGGGCTTTTGTCCTAGATTTGGGTGTAAATTTTCATTATCATCGGTATCCTGAAAAAGTAAATGCTTAGTAAAAGGTTTTTTTTACTGAATTTTGGGACACGGGAAAGTGAACTTTTAAGAGGTAGGTAAAAATTAAAGCAAAAAGACAACTACATGAGAACACGTAAAGATGTCTTTTTTACCAATAACAGAGATGGTATGGCGCCTGGTTTAAGCCTTCTCCATTTATCGTTCCATGCATAGCAGTCATCCGTAAAATGTTTTGAACATATACGGCTATGCTAAGTCTAACAATTTCTGGCTCTTATAAGCTCTTTAAACCAGTTCTCTCTATCATTTGGACGCATACTGTAAAAGAAAACGATATCTGCTATCATTTATTGGCATAAAATGATCGTATCGAATAGTGTCGATGAAAAGTATCTACTTCACTAGCATAACATAACCTCACATTTTAACAAATTACTTTTTTGTAAATTATTTCGCTAACACAATATAATTTTTAATAAAGATAGTTTGAAGGGATCACTATCAATCTAATGTGTATGTTATTAGCTATCACATACAAATATGATGCGTGATTTATAAGAAAACTGTAAAAAAACACTTACCGATGAAAGCTTACGAATTCATTGTTATATTTCCGTGATGAATGAGATTTACACGATAACACAAAACATGTTAACGGCTTATTTATCTGTCCTTCTGCACCTTCTTTACACAATCAAATTGCATAAATTATGCAAAAAAACAATTATTTTTAAAATAAACAATGACCAGCACAAGAACTGAATTCACGACGTAATATACGACTAAATCGAATACATTGTACAGTTAATCGTGTACTAAGCAACAATGCGCTTTTTTAATTGGTCGTGTATAAAGAGACCAACTATGACCGTTTGACAATTTCGGAGTGTCCATTTAGTTTTAAGCATATATGAATTCATATGTGTTGATCTCTTTTAAGTGTAAGAAATTTTCCATAAGAGAGAAGAGCTGAGATATATCGTCATTTGTATCTATTTTGTACGCTCCCTCTATGCTAGTTATTGCTCTGACCACTACTCCGTACTGTGTAATCTGTATTCCCCTTAACAGTTAGTGAGTATGTAATAACAGTAACAATATCAGTACACCAGTGAAAACCGTTCCGCTGAGCAGACTCCTCGTTTTAATACTTATTGCTTAAATAAAATGTCTTGCACACGCCAAGCCAGATCCCTGGCTCAAGTGTTCACTAGTTGTAAGCTTCTTATATTTTTAATAGACTGTCTTTATCAGTTTAACTATGAAACTTGTTTTATCTTATTATCTGTGACGAAGGTGGTCATAGGATACCGAGATACTTAAGCATTTTACTAAGCTTTTCAAAATTTGTTTGCTAACATGTCCTTCTATATTGAAGCACAATAGTAGTTGCACTATTTATGTACCATGTTGCAAAAAATATCGTACGATTTAGTCATTTATCTGTTATTACACTGTATGAATTGTCGGACTACTCCTGCATGCCTCTGCCTACCCGGCGGGTGTAAAAATCTTCAAATCAAATCATTTATTTGTGATTCACAGGTATAAAGATCTTATAAATAGAATGTGTTCATGCCGTGATCCGCCACATAGGGCATACAAATTAGACAAAACTACACAACATACATACAATTAAACAAAATGAATGGGAATCAAATAGCATTTACTTAATACTAATTATTTTGATATAAAATCACTAACACTGCAGTAACAGTTTTCTATCAAGAACTTTGACAATTTATGTTTGAAGATATTCACATTATTAGAATCTCTTATATTTTTTGGAATGTTATTATATATCTTAGTTGCCATATTAAATACACTTTTTTCATACAGAGTGGTTGTAAACCTCCTACTGATGTTATTGTATAATCTACTTCTATTGCGAGATCCAGATTCTAAAGTAAATAAAGTAGGATTTTGTCTTATAAATAGAGCCAATTCTAGAATATAGATAGATGGTACTGTAAGTAAGCCTAATTTATGATGTATATATGATATATGAGATATATGATAAGCCTAATTCTTGATGATATGATTGATATGTATATCTACACTTTAACACAAAGTTACATATCACTATCCATTGACATTGGTTAAAAAATGTTTTATACTTAAACCATGTATTTCTTAAACATCGATTTAATTAACACCTCCAAATTAGCAAACATTAAATTAAGAAGTGACTATCTAAGAAAGTCCTATATCTAACTTAGGTCGGTCTACTTGCAATGCCCACACTTAAGAAACTTCCAACCTGACATGTCAGTCAGTTTCGACTGTCAACCGCAGAAACGGGTTGACTGACCGCAATTATACTGGCTAAACTTGGCCGACTGAAGGACAACCTCAGATTTGGAAGTTTGAGAAACGATTACATTAAGTTCTTCATGCTATTTTCGTGAATATTTTTCGCAAAAATAATTGAAATTAATAGAAAATTAAATAAAAATAAACTTTGCTTCTTCTTTGATCTTCTTCTGGTCAGTTTTTTCCAAGCTACGTTGGGGTCGTCTTCCTGTCTAGATATACTTACCTAATATTCGATTTATTAAATAATACGGAATACCGATTAAAAATATAATTTTATTTTATAATTATCATAATTTGCGGTAATTGCTGGACTTAGATAGTATAGCAGACTTAAAATTAACTTTATTATTTACCTTTGTTTTGCAAATGAAACAGTATCTCACACTACTATGTAAGCGATATTGTTCATGTAAACGTTCGCTAAATTAATTCATTTTGCTTACTCTGCTGATAATTGCGCAGAATCATTGACTATTAATCAGAATATTATTTGTAATACACGTTATTATTATGTAATCTCAAAACATCGAACTGCAATGAGCAAACTTAGTGATCAATGAATAAAATAAAACTCTATACAGCAGTGGGAGTTGAAACCTAACCGCTTTACCAGTTTGCTCGACGCGACGTACGACGAAGCTCGACCTAGGATCTAAATAATCTGCTTTACTGTAGGTGGGTAGATACGTATGTTGACTATTTTTTTTTTAAACCGAATTTTACAACAATAATAGAAAAATATTAGACACGTATTTTTTCCCTTATCAAAACAATAAAAACTTGACAAAGGTAAAGCACTGTAAAGTTCAAGAGTAGTGGCATGTGACGTCAAAACTTGGCTGAAATTGTAGTGTAACAGTGACGTCACGCGAAATTTCCATTATCTGTATTTTTGTCCTTTCTTTTTAGGGTTCCGTACCTCAAAAGGTAAAAACGGAACCCTTATAGGATCACTTTGTTGTCCGTCTGTCTGTCTGTCTGTCTGTCTGTCTGTCTGTCAAGACCTTTTTTCTCAGGAACGCGTGGAGGTATCAAGCTGAAATTCATATCAAATACTCAAGTCTATAGTCTCTTGGAGCTGTGAAAAAATCAAACTTCTAAGTCAACGCGATCAAAAGATACTCCCGTTTATGCCGCAAAATTCCGCAAATTTTCGAAACTCGCACGGGAATCAAAACCTACAGGGTACTTCCCGTGAACTCAGAATCTTGAAATTTGGTACGAAGTAACGTCTTATAGTACAGATAAAGGAAAAATTGCGAAAACCGTAAATTTTTAGTTACATCATATAAAAAAAAATATTTCTGATTTTTTTTTTTTTTCATTTTGCAATTATCATACCATAACTATGACTCGATCGTAGTGATGGGTGAACTTTTACTTATATACCTACAGGTGTGTACGGAACCCTCGGTGCGCGAGTCCGACTCGCACTTGGCCGGTTTTTTTTTTTGACAAATGAAAAAATACGCGTCTTGAATTTTTTTATTATCTAAAAGACGGACCTTAAAAAAATATAGACAACATCTCTATTTCAAAGGTTTCCTAATACATACTTAATTTCACTCAGCATTCTTTTAAACGATACTTCTACTTCCGTGTTAATTAATTTCTGATAAGTAAAACGGTAAAGTACCTACTCCAATAACTTGTATGAAGGTTTTGATTTAGTACGCCGCAGGGTTCTGTACTACGCAAAAACGATGATTTGATTGCAGTGTCGTGCAACGCACTTCTCCCTGAAGGGATGAATGTGGGTCACCTAAATACATGCGCCCTAATGTAGGGTGAAAGCTACTGTTGTTGGCTATTACAATATTTTTAATTATTTCATTTACTTATTGGATAAAATATAAACACATTAGTTTTTAAAAACACTAAATTATCATATGATAATGATATATCACTTTAAACAGAGTTTTATTAACTGAGCTCAGAAAAAACTAGGTAACTTTATGAGCTGATAACATTCTGAGAAAATCAATGTTATTTACAAACAAGTAATTTTAGTTTCTTTAAGAACTAAGGACTTCAGCTTAGCCTAGCTATAAAAACTTAATTCTAAATATCACACTACAGCTACATTAATTTCTGAACGTAATACTTAAATAAAATGCCAAACGATTCGCACTTTACTGATTTTGAAGCAGACCATCAGTTGCATTAAATCTGTTAGTGAGACGGAGATGAATCACGTAGGTTATTCAGATATATCCGCAGAGAGAGAGCAGATCTCTCACTTCGTCGCTACTTTATTTTAAACTTAATAAGTTCATACAATAAATCGCATACGCAGAAGGTCCATACATCTTTAGACACATTGTAGGATAAATTAACTTAATATTCTATTTTTTACTTTAATTATACCATGTAAACGGTTACTGACACACTAACATAACGGTTTCAATGCATTTGACAACTTATTATTTACAGTCCAAAATGAATCAATGCTTCTTAAATGAGACTGAAACATGCTAAAACATACAATAACATGCATTTTATAAAACAACGTCCCCCGCGTGCTGTCTGCCTGTTTGAACGCGATAAACTCAAAAATTACTGAACGGATTTTCATATGGTTTTCAAAAATCGATAGACTGATTCAAGAGAAAGATTTGTGCGTGTAAAATTAATTGAGTTTTTGTCTACGCGTGCGCAGCCAGAGCGGGTCGCTAGTTATTTTCTAAATAAACCTTTATTAGATATACTTATCGTCGTAAATACATGTATATTGATAAATCTAACAAAAAAATATTTAAATCTAAATAAAAACTATTCTTAATAAACACCCTACCATAAACATTACCTACGTCAAATAATAAGCACTCTTTGGATTAAGTTATCTATAATTTAAGTACCATTATGTAATATTAATCTCACAGACAAACAGTCTGTACGTGTTTTGTGAGACACTTTAATTCATAAGTTTACTATGTATCTTCTAAAACATAAATAATAATAAGTCTTTAAGTTATTGTATGGTGCTATACAAAGGATTTGTATAGACTGGTCCTTCGACACATAATTATTTATCATTTTAATTTTGGTCCATTTCCGTCGGATGCATATGAATCAGTTTGTGGGATCTTTTCTTACGGTTTTAATGTCTTCTCGCCTGTTTTAATGTATAATCACGCTCGTGTCCCCTGTGGGGTAAGCTGATTAGATGGTTCGGTCTAATCACCTGTCATGGTATGAGGAATACTGAATACTTATATTATTATAATATTTAATTAATATAGTTTGCTGATGGCTCCTTTGTCGCATGGGTTGACAGATTTCGAAGTTAGAGAAAATGTTAACGTCTAATAATATGGCTTCGAAGGGCTGGAAGCGACTGTCACAGTGGTTAATATTTTTTAATCTTTTCTGTATACCGGTAACTTGTGCTCTCACCCTACCCTATACACCAATGTGCGTCGTAACTACTGCAGGGGTTTCAAAACTGCGCAATTGCAAGCACCACGTGGACCCAAGTTCATTCACCCCCACTTAATCATACCCTACAACCTTATACCCTTGCAATAAGACCCATAATCTCACATTTTTATTGCCAACTTATCGAAACAACTTTGAAACGATTATCAACTTTAAAGCTGTGTAGTAAAGATTGTTTTGATTGCATTTTAAATTTTGTATTTAAGTAGGCCATGTTTTGTTTTGGTTGTGAATTACATCGCAATAGATGACGTCACTCATTATTAGTGGAGAGCTTTAGAAGTAGGATTTGAATCTTACATATATATGTATTTATGTTTTAAAGTAAGTGCTGTAACTTGGAGGCAATTAGCGTAAACAAGGGGGTTGCAGAATAAAATAGAAAAGGCTTTTAAATTGACGGGATTTTCTGAACGATTTCTCAAGTAATTTTAATAGGTAGGACTGGTTAAAGAAATAATGATAGTTTTATTTATGGAATTACTGGTAAAACTGTGGTGGGAGTGGGGGAATTGTGTAACTTACCTCTAATAGTAAAGTGGAATAAAAGACAAACTAAAAATTACTCTAAAAAGTAATATAATAAGTGTTATAATATAATTGTCTCTTTTATAATTTTAGTAACTGTAATTGGTTGTAACACATGCGATATAATAAAATAAAAATGTTAAATCAAAAATTATAAACGGAAAGAATTGGACACCTACCCTGGCGTAGCTGAATAATGCCCTGTCTTTTTTTTGTATTATTTCAATGATACACATCAGCTGTATATCTGAATAATCAGCTGTATTCTTTATTCTCGAAATATATACACGCCAAATAATAAAATTTACACTAAACACACAAAACTTAACAAAAGATATTCCTTCTTAAAAAAAGGTTTTTTGATTTCTTTTATAAAAAGAAAGAAAATATCTGTATAACTCTTTAAGTAACTCATAACAGACTACTTCAGTAAGAAAACCTCGAAAGAAAATTATCACCTGATGAATGAATCTACGAACCGTGTGAATTAAAAAACCTTGTGTGATACTAAAAAAGCGTCTCAGAATGTATCGTCAAAACCAGAGCAAACACTTTGCATCAAGCATCCCTTTGTTAAGGGGTGGTCTCGATGCCACTACAAAGACTATCATAACTAAATAAAACTTAATAAATAAAATACAGCATTAAAAAATTCGTCCACATCTTAATAGGTATACTTAAAACTACGATGATATAACAATGTAATTCTGATTCTGTTACTTGTCACCTTTTGTAAATATTTGATTAAGATTTTATATAGATGTTATGAATGGTAATCGATTTTGAATTCAAATATTCATTTAGTCTTCATAATTATCTTTAAACTAAAAATACACTTATGAAACTATGCGTGAAGAACCAACCAAATGTCACTAGTTAATTTTACCTTTATTACTACATCCACACACATAGCCTATGTATAACTGAGCTTTAACATATTGTTTTTTGATGTAGTAACTAGCTGACAAGGCTCCCTTATCACCTAGGGTATAAGAAGAGCCTACAACCTATTCTTAGACCCACCAAACATACACAAAAAAAATATAAAAATTGGTCAAGCCATTTCGGAGAAGTACGAAAACAAACACTGACACAAGATTTTTATATATTAAAAGAAGATAATATATTTACGATATTGCGTTGTTACCATAAAAATCTTTACAGTCGTATAATAAAAAAAGTTTAAATATTATTTGGATTGAATACTTCAAAATGTTGATAAAGTTTGTAATAGCGTAATAGTCTTTTTAATGGAACGCACCCTTTAGTCCAGCGATAGGATCTCCAGTATTTGCGGAGTCTGGGGCGGGCGTGTTTGTTGCGAACGATTGAAACGCCTTTGATACGATGTGTCAATGTTTGTATGTGTATTTCTTATTTTCGGGACCGTCTTCGCAAATATAAGGCTGCAAGTGCTAGCCTTCAAATGTTATTTTTTGTTATTTATTTTTTACTTGAGGTGATATTCGAGGTATGTTTTTAGTTTGTTATAGATTATCGTGAAGATTTTTGTTGTTTTTGTTTAGATTGTTTGCTTAACTTGTTTTCTCTTTTAAAACAATGGCCAACAATGGGGTATATGGTTACATTTACAAAACGTAAGCGATCAAACATTAAATTAACAAGAGATTCCAGTTTTGCAGCTGAAAACTTTAGCAAGTTTTTAATTATGTTTTTCCATCAATTCAATTCTTTTTCATCTCATCTGTATTTTCAACTTTTCCCATTGCTTACAAATATATTTACTTTATGTGAACTTAACTTAAATTTGATTACATAACTATTATCCTATCGGTAAACATCAATTGCTCCACAAGATTAGATTTGTTTTTTTTATCAGAACATACAGATAATGTTAGTTATTTATTGTCAAATATAAGACATATTTTAGCGACTTGTGTAAAATTAAATGAACAAACAACTTACCCAATATAATTTTTAAATCAAGATGTAAGGTGTTTCTATAGGATTTTAGGTCAGCTAATCTGTCTAATAATAGTTATCATACAGTTATAATCTAGGCAGTTTATCGCCAGCGCATACTGCTGGTACCTTTGATACTAACTTGCTGTACGTAGGTATACTAACAGATGCGCTCAGGGTTGGCACTTAGAGAAATCCAGTAGAATTTAATTTATTTAATTGTTGTAACTTGCAACGGACGAAGTTTCTAGATATTTTGGTTAAGGTTTTTATGTGTTTTGGTAAAAACGCTATCTTCTTAGAATCGCAGGTACTAGTTCAACTAGTTCACTAGTACGAACGAAAGATAAGTGTGATCCATATTCAACATTTGATACAGAATCAAAAATTATAAACATTGGATTGCGTTCGTAAAAAACACATTCATCAGGTTTAAAATGATCAAAGGAAGATTAATAAAGCTAGATGTTTAAAATTGTGCTAGTTTCTTTGTCTGTTGGTTTAAAAAAAAAACAAATCGTAGCGCTATCTCAAACGGACATTTAAATTAGAACCTATTTCTATTTTTCTCCTTTTTTCTTTTTCCCTGGATAAATGCTTTTCGATTTCCATGATTATTATTATACATTGCTGTATATTTTCCGCGTGGCAGCCCTACGCGGTGCGTTCGGTACACAGTGCACGTGTATAAATCTGTCAGACGCGACGATCAGACGGTATTCCCAGCGAGCGCTCCTCGCACTAACCCTACACTAGATATGGTTGATTTAAATGGTTCGTCGTAAAGAACAAGCTAGCCTTGTGCGAGGAACAAACAAAAATACGGATAAAGGATGTTGAGATGGGAAGCAACGTCCGAACTCCCGACTTCCTTGGGACGTAAGTTTCATTCTTTTAGAAGCAATAATAAAATATAGAAAGCCAAAAACAGGTAAACTTTCACAATTCTGATTCACACCTGAGCTGCTGTGTATGCAACCAAATTGTTATACTAGCTGTGTGCTACGCAAAATAAAAAGTTGCAATGATAGCTCGGATCAGATATTTCATGTCTTATCAATGCACTTGACCTTAAAAGGAGGTAGGACGATTTGGTACACTGGGTTTATAATACAGTTATCTTTATTTAAACAGATTTGGACAATAATTTTATTTGGTGAGTAATACCTATAATTAAAAATAAATATAATATATTTTGATGGCATAAAAACACTTCTGTGACTTTTTATGTTTTTCATTTACCAACTTTTTCTAATAAAATAAAAGTAAATTATATTGAATGTGCTACCGCGGTAGCAACCCTGCGCAGTGCGTTCCGTACACAGTGCACATGTATAAATCTGTCAGAGGCGACAATCCGACGGTATTCCGCCGAGCGTTCATTTGCGTGTTTATATCTTTGTTGGGCCATAAATCCGTACTTAATTGCGTCAATACTGTTATAGCTGTTAAATTGCACGCTAAACGTTATTAACGTATGATTTTTGATGGGATTCGTTGGACCATTCGCTCAATACATATTAAGTAATATCTTATCAACAGTGTGAATTCCTAATACTTATTAACTTACTAAATTATTTTTTTAATAATATTATGTAATATTGTTTAAATTTAACTCAGTTTCTGTGTTAGTTAAACGCAAAAATTTCATTTTTATCCAATTTTTGTACTACGTGTTACATATGAAAGTGGTGAAACAGTCAAAGCCAAGAAAAGTGATGTATTAATTTTGGTATAGTGAGTTATAAATTTATATAATTCTCGTAGATATCTAATAATAAATAATACATTGTAATAATCATTTGTAAAAAAAAACTTGAAATAAAGTCTGATAACTTTAATTCGACTCAGAACCATTTTTTTTTTAAACTATACTAATTGCTTAAAGTCTACTCAGGCTAAAATAAAAGAAAATTTTGATTATAATATGCCTGTGACTAACTTTCACACTACCAACAAATATACATTAAAACTCATTATACCTACTAAGTATTAACAAACTAATATTATGATGGCTATTATTCCTTAATAATCATGCTATAAATCAATTCATGACATACGTATGCTCCCAGATATCGCAAAACGGCTAAAAGATAAAAATAATAGGCTGTAACATCTTTATATCTGTACCCCTAATTAATATTGTACATTCTGTACTCTATATATATGTGTGATACCTTTAAGCTGGAATACCATAGGAAGCTACCGCGACGCGATTTCATTTTTCTTTTCTTCTTTTATATAAATTTTTAGATTTTATAAGTAATGTTTCAGTCTAATCGGACAGCTAATTTCACTATAGATGTGAACAACATCACATACATTGGTCTGAACCTAAAGTAAGTAGCTATATAGCACTTGTGTTATAGAATCGGAGACAACGATGGTACCCCAAACACCAAGAGACGAGATAATTTGGAAAAGTAGTTATCTACATTGTCCCGTCCGTAGATCGAACCCGGGATCTAAGAGCTGGCGACACCTTGAAAACCGGTAAATACGCCACTCGACCACGGAGGTCATAAATTTATAAATTAAAAATTCAGGATTCTGAGCAATTTTTATTTTAAAGATGTCTCATTTATTTAATTAGGCTTGTTTAAAGAACAAAATCATCGATGATTCTTGATTATCACTTGAACTCATTTATTTTCGCATAATTTACTCGCCACCTTTTGAACTTCAGAAACGTCAGGTCTGGTTTAATAACCAGACCTGACGCTGCAAGCATTTATCGGTTTACTCGAATTCTTTTGAAATGAAATAGCTGCGCTATAAAACGCTTGCGGTGTCCATTCACCTTGATAGAGGACGCAACAATAAAATTTGTGGAATTTCCGAGGGGATCACAGGAATTTTTCGCGTGGAAAATTATGTCAATTTCGTAAGGGGGTGCTCTTTGTTCCTCAGATATCTGCTTTCTATCTCCCTGTGTCTCTTCTAACGAGCGGGGACCTTCGACCAATAACGGATCATTTGAAATATGACGTCACCACGTGGTTTCACGAGTAATTTATTTTAGTGTAAGCAATTAAATAGTTTGATAGTTTATAGAGCATGTTTGAAATTAAGCCGGGTGCAGTAGAAAATTTGTGATTTACGTTGGATTTTCATTTTTTCCACTAAATCAATTCCCACGCTCTCTGCTGTAATTTGGACATTGAACCTAGTTTTGAACCTGTTTATGTTTTAGTGACTACGCAGAAATATTCCTTTGTATAATAATAATAGTTTGGTCCATTTTCCATTTACATATAAAAGACAATATTATAGCACGTTAGCAAACCCTATGTGGTCATCCGCGTCACCATTCTTCTTGACTGGCCAATCTTTTCACATCTTTTAAGGCTGAATTTTGAAATATTTAAATGTAAATCCAAATAAACGGAAATGCGGAAACGGCAAATGAAAATCATGAATGAAAGGTATGTCGGTAAAGCTGTATACATACTCGTATGCACAGAACAAGTCAATACACGAGGTACTTCATACAGACGCGTCATACCAATAAAACCTGTCAAATGTAACAGTAATATGTACATTTTTATGAAACGTGAAACAATAAAAATATGGCGTATACCAATAACAGCAAGAAAATAAAAGCTTTACATAAAACGTTCGGCGTGATTCGTCCTGAGATTGAGCGGGTTATTGGGTATGGCAGCCGATGAGGGATCGCCGGCCCTGCTTTATTCTTGACGTAAATATACTTGTTTATATGGTTCCGTATGTATGAAGTCTTTGTTTTAATATTCATCACGCTTACTGACTTTGTTTCGCTTCACAAATAAATGTATATTCGTTTTGTAAATATAAATGTAGCTCAATGGAGGTACTGTCACTGCAGAATGTTTTTGACACATAATTGAAAGGAAACTTTTATACTAAAATTTATGTGTATTAAACAATACTCAATACACGATTTGATTTTATATTTAAGGTGAAGTGATCCGTATTTATGTAAAGTTTTGGATTCGATATCATGGAATTATTATTGTACCTAACTAACATAAAAGTTATATATAAAGTATGTATTATTGTAATTAGTAGAACAGCATACATTTTACATACGGAACCTATAATAAATTTTTTTCGACAGAGAGTGACAGACAAACACACAGGGAACGTACAGCGTGCTCCATTTGTTAAATCGTTCTGAAACAAGTTGAGTTGCGTAAATAATGAGTAGTGACGTTAAGAGCGAATGACGATTGGTTGGCTTTCAAACGACTGTGACATTGAAGGAAAGAATGCTGAAGAATTGCTGCTTTATAATTTAAGATAGGATAATGTTCAATAGTAATGTAAGAGTTTCACGTTTGAGAAATTTGTATAAATATTTACATGATTTTTTAAACAACACACGAAAATACCTAGCAATAACTTTTTTACCAGAAATTAACTAAACTTGCCAAAAACATAAATAGCTGTTTTACGATCCTTCAGCAGGAGTGACACAATATAATGAATGCTTACTATTTCCCTTGAGTTGTCCTTAATCATGTAGTACATGGGCGAAAGTTGTTTATCTTTGTAATTCGTTGAGCCTTCATTAAGTAAACCGACCGCAACAGAGGTATATATCTAATTTCCCGGTCGTTTAACGCTGACAACTTACGACAGAACTAATGTCGCTCTTGAGAAGACAGCCTCCAGTTTATTAGTGTCATAAAATATTTTATGAAGCCCCCTGTAGAGAGACGCAGTGGAAGTAAATAAAGTAAGTCAAAATTGTGTGTTCATTGAAAATGTTTTGTACGCTAATAATAAGATTAGATATAATTAATATGTTTCTGTAAAACGCATAAAATAACAAAATAGTGACCAGAAAATGACGACCACGATGACGTGATGATAAGTTTTTTATAATAATAAGTTTATTTAGTTGGACAGAGTCCATAGTGTTAGTATACAAATTTTCTAACCTTATGTTAGTATTCAACAATTTTCACACACAATTTTTACAAGTTAAGTTACAAATTTTCTCATTATTGCGGAAACATATTTTTCAGCAATGACTTTTGAGGATTTGAGGATTTGAGGATTTGAGGATGCCTTTACTGTCCCGCACTCTTCCCAGCAAAGAGGCAGCCCATTTGCGTAGGATGACGTGGAAACCATATATTTTGGCATCCACAAACATTGTTAACGCACTACAAAATACTTGTTAAGACTCTCGCTATGATTATGCAATAATCTGGCACAATAATAACACGGCTCTTTAGCAAATAAAAGCAGGAAACGCATTGTGAGCTATTATCTATCGCCACACAGTTGATAGAAGCGTCATAATAACCCAATAACTAAATGGTAGAAGTTCACTGAAATATTCCAGATTAAATATTCCAGTCTTCCAGCGTATGTTAATCCTAAAGCCACAGAGTTCGGTCCAGTGGGTCGTGTTCCTTCATATCGGGCACACGTAATATCGACACGACTAACAGCCAATAAACAACAATGCCTTTAAAGCGAACCCAAGTTAAATTTGACTTGCTTACTTACGATAGCTTACATAGTTGACTGATGTCGAAGTTCTAGAAGCGATTAGAACTAATTAATAATGTTTATTACACATTGTTAGCTAGTTTGACATTAAATTTTGATGAACATAATTAGAAACCTTTTTGTTTTAATTTTGTCAATTTTTTTCTTAACGGTTTTTCCGTAACTTTTTTCTAAATACCATAATGTTTTTTTTTCAGCCAGCAAGAACTCATCCAACAAACTTAAGTATTAGATAAGTGTATTAGGAGTAAGAGCTATTATTTATTTATTTATTACCTAGTGTAAAAAATTTGTGTATGAATTCTTCATAACTCTTTTATGAATAATTAGATCACAAATAATTAGATTTGTCAGGGAACCATACGTCTACACCTTGCATCGTGAGAACAACGCTGTAAAAAATTGTTATTTTATGGGTGACAAATGGAACTAATTTCATTATCTATCTATTACTTATAATAAATCTGTAGAGAGGTCAATTCTGTACATCAAATATATTTTCAAAATAACTATCAGGGGGTGATTAGTGATCGATACTGATGCCAAAAATGCAATCAGTAAAATTTTTGTCTGTCTGTCTGTCTGTCTGTCTGTCTTTCTGTCTGTATGTTCCTTATAGAAACGAAAACTACTCGACGGATTTTAACGAAACTTGGTACATTTATTCTTCATACTCCTGGGCAGGTTATAGTATACTTTTCATCACGCTACAATCAATAGGAGCAGAGCAGTGAAGGGAAATGTTGGGAAAACTGTATTTTTTAAGCTTCCGTCGCGTATGCAGCCTTAATGGTTAAAGCTACATAGAAATCATGTATGACGGAAATGTTCTACATAAAATTATCTAAAAAATATCCCACAACAGCATATGTCTATCTTTTATGGTTGACACACAATAACACGTGTAACTCCCGATAGCTTAGCAGTTCGGAGATTTCTGATTATATTTGTTTACTCTTACCCTATAATACTCTCACTCATCCCTAATTAAAAAAAGTTAACATTATTACCTATTCAATAAAAAAAGAATCATAGAAATCGGTATAGAAACACCAAACTTATACATGAAATACGATAATAAGCCATCGCGCCGTCGCGCCGAATACTGAATCATGCTATAAGGATTATTTTTGTGTAACGTGATATATTATATTTCCCTACTAAAATACGAAAGTTAATCTGTCTGTTACATCAAAACCACTGAACAGTGAGGAAGGACATATGCTACTTTTTTACGAAAAACGACGGAAACGCGGACGAAGTCGCTGGCAAAAGCTAGTACTAAATAAAACAGTAAATATCAATATCTCATCTAGATATTGTATATCGATTCACTTACCGACCTCTGCCCGTCAAAGTAAGCTGAGTGAAAATATTCACACACATCGCCAACTCATGACCTGCCAGACAACTGTGGAGGCGGCATAGCTATTATAAGAAGATTACGGTATTTAGAATGCACAAAAAAACAAAAAAGTTGAAAATACTGAAAGGGGTAGCTTATCGAGTTCTTAACTATTCTTACTTTATACTTATAGGATAAGGCATTTGCAAGTCTTACGACATGAGTAGAAAAATGCTGTCTATTATATTTCTTCTATCAATAATTTCCCTAAGATAAAAGGTCGGCTTGACGGTACAGACACAGGATTCAGCAGAATACCAGGTTTGTACATTGAGCGAATGCCTATCTGACATCCATATTCCATTATCCAAAAAAAAATCTACTCACATCGTTTATAATATTGTCTTTCGCGTGATGATTTTGACATTTAACAGTCAATTCTCGGAACAATCAACACTGCCTTGCAGAGAGCGGTACGTAACGATGGATGGATTGTCTAGACATTTGAATAGGTGACCTAATTGCTCCCCGTGACACTGTAAGGTGGCACAATGAGTGTCGGGATGACGAATGACGTAACTACTATAAACAGTCTAGGTGAATGCTTTAAGCTCTCGAGGACCTGTGGTGAATGTAGGTAAAATTCTAATCACATACGAAACCAATTAGTTCTGGTAGATTTGCTAAAAGAGATTTGTAGAAATAATAACAAACTTCGTTAAATTTGTGTCTAAATATTTCGTTTTCTTTTTGTTAACCACAATATTATCATTCGCATAACGCCTACGTGATTAAATTTTTTTTTATTGGACTTGAATTAATTAACATTTCAATAATAATTTTCCACAACCGACCAAAAAATTTAAGTATTACAATTAACTTTGTGAACATATCTCTCCATAATCTTAACTTTAACTATGTAGTTTAATGCATGCTGTGCTTACCTATAAGAGATTGTTACACAAGTATTGTATTATGATGAATGTATTTAATAATTTAACTGTGTAAACAATAGTTGGTGAGCCAAAAAAAAATCAAGAAATAATAATGAAGATTGCCACCTCCATAGCAGCTAGCTGCACGTCCTGTCAAAGTTCTGGACGGTCTAGTGCTAGCATATGGCTGATGTTAAGATTGTTCCGTTGGTTAACACAACCGCACTGAATTTACAACAAACATACTGCCAACCTTGTATGTAACACTAGATGTTATACCATTACTGTTATTAAGACGTGTTTCTTCTGATTTTAGATGTCACAATTTTTTTAACAATAAAGTAAGGTGCAAATTATTTTCCTTTCATATTTTTTTGGCAGGACAAATCAGTATTAAAATTACTTAGAATTATTTGGATGCACTACATAATTCTTATTAATATAATATAATTAAAAATGGCGGCTTTTATGCGCATTAATGTGTCGGCTGATGATAAAAATATTTTTCAAAGCCCTCGAGTGGCGTATCTAATGGTAGTGATATATGCAAAATAAATAAAAAACGATATGGCGGATGTATTGCGTCATTTTTAAATGTAAAAATAATATTATTGCTCTATTTAACATCATCATCATCCTACATTATGGGTATAAAATTTAAGGTCTTGATGAGCACATTCCGAGACTATATAATTTTCATTTAAAACTTGTTACTAAAATGTGTAAAAAAATATATTTAAAAACCTGGAAAACTTCTTCGATTTCAAAGTGTGAACGGTTTCCCAACTGCAATGACAATTAACGAATGCAACTTTTTTCTTACTTTTTACTTCGTTTTTTGGCAGTCTGGTTCTCTATTTTTTTTTTTGTATTATGTAAAAAAAACACTATGTCATTCAACATTTCATACGACGACTTAGTTACAAGTTCATGTTTTATTTTTTGATTTTGGAACAACAAACGTCATACACCAAAATAAGCACACATTACAAAAATGTTTTTACGAACATTATGAACACGTCAACTCCATTTTCCTGCGAATGAATACTTGATAGACAGTAATCCGTCCAAATGTGAACACTGACTTATACTTTATGCCCGACACTGCTAAAAAAATGCCTACCCCTACCCCTACACCAATTTTTTTAGAACTTAAGCTGTTATTAGCGGAGGGCGTAGTAGATAAAATATTGTTTGTTGTCGTTAACAGGAGCTTTGATTTTTAAAAGACCTAAGGGTTGTATTATATTCAAAGGATGAAAAAAAATAACATAGTCTGCGAAATAACTTTTTGTACACGTACAGTTATTCTCGTAGCACATGTTGTTGCTACGCCGTAGCACACCTACGATGCCTACTACGGAAATTCGTAGCTATGCTGATTTTATGTCTGTTTGTTTAACTATGTTTCTTATATGTTTTGACTCAGTAGTATGTGTTTTGATTCCATTGGACCAGTCATAAAGGAGAATCACGTAGAATAAATACAATCAGGAAAGGAAAGTTATTTTTCTGATAGGATAAATCCAATTACCACACACTAAATTAACCATAAGCGATAACCATAACCAAAAAGTTATCCAACAAAAAAGGTAAATTAATACTATAATAATGAGAAGTTTGTTTGATCATTCAGCGCTGTACTACTGGCCTGGCCAATCGTAAAATAACAATAGTTAGAATGGTCGACATATAAAAAGTATTATGGCCCCAGTCGATAGCGGAGTAATGTAGCGTACACTCACCGCCACCGCAAACAACATAGGACGGTACACTCGCGAACGGCGGTGTCCGCGAGTATTTGTCTCTTTACTTGTATGTTAAATAAAAGAATTAAGACGTACTTTCTTGTGTAACATTTATATTATTTTAAGTTCAAAAGCTGTAATGATAAAGTTTCGAGTCTCATTAGTAATTAATTTATATTAAGTTTAAAAATCTAAATATAAATTAAACATTTTAATAGTAATAAAAAACAATGTTATATATATAATATAAAAGGTCAATTTCTTAATTGTTTAGAAAAATTCGATGATTGAGATTGACAATGTGAGAAAACAACTTGTATCTTTGTAATTCCCTGATGTATGTATACTTTTTATAGTGTTGAAATTTATCATTTTAAGATTTAATGTTAAAAAAATATATGTCTACCATCCAGCAGAGGATCGGTTATAATTTTTGTTGATTAATTTAAAATGGTAATCACTTTTGTGCTTAATCTTACATAATTTTCCGCTCTGCAAATGTCAATCGCGAACCTTAAACGGCTAATTTCCTGGCAAATGTAACTTTGTATTAAGAAAAATATATAAAAAGTTAAGCAATAAATCGACTTCATATTATCATCGATAGTAAAAAAAGTTTTTTAATCAATCTTTGTGAAAGTTAGAGGAAAAAAATGTTTACCCGAATTACTTGCGAAGTAATTTAAAAGATTTAGTTTTGTTACCGGGTTTATGGAGGCTACATCTTTGTTTACAGCATAAATTGTGTATCACGGCGGTACAGGGTAGGCAGAGAGCTGGTGACGTGTTGCAGGGTATAGTAGACCAATGTTCTGTTATAGGACACTTGGCAGGCGTAATACGTATAAGTACTTCCAGATTATTTTGCAGACATATGCATAATTTTAAGTATAAAAATTCGTATTCTTTTCGAGTACACTTCGCATATTTTAGTTATTACGATGGATGAACAGTACCGAATGGAGACATTAAAACCATGTGACTTTCATGATTAAATTCAAAAATTTCAGTATTTTATTCTGTCAATCAACGAAAACATTGCCTTATTTACGTCATCGTATTATATTAAGATAACTTCTTTTCGAGTCGATAGTTTTCATCAAATCAGCCCCTGTGACCAAGTGACATTTCTACCAGCAGGGGCTGACCCACAGAGTATAAAAACAAAAAGGCTGACCAGTCGAAACATTGCCAAAGCTCATAACAATATTAAGAGTATAATTATTTTTACTTAATATTATAATATTAAAAGCATTAACACATCGTACACTAATAAATTAGGATTTTTAAAGATTATTTGCTTCAGTAAAAACTAAAAGAAACCTAGTCTGTTTTTGGTAAACGTTACCTTAATCCAACCTTCATTGTTCATTGGGCTTAAACAATGATTCTCGTAAAACATCAAAGAAAACCTGAATCCCTAAACGGTTCATTACTCTTTCTTAATTAGTTACAAATATTAGCATTTCTTTTCGTAGAACAAAGTTTAAACCCTTCCTATTTTATATAATTACGGTACCTATATATTTAAATAAATGTCGGCGGCACTATGATAAAATAATAAGAGTAAAATAAAATTAACTAAATGTTGGAATTTAATTTATTAAAAGCCAATGTCAGGCATTGATCCTATGAATGCCTGACATTGGCTTTTACTAAATTAAATTAATAGGTAATATTAAAGAAAAGTCATGCTTTTTTAAATTGTTTCTTGCTCTTAATCTTTTATATACTAATATATAAAGCTGAAGAGTTTGTTTGTTTGAACGCGCTAATCTCAGGAACTACTGGTCCGATTTGAAAAATTCTTTCAGTGTTGGATAGCCCATTTATTGAGAAAGGCTATAAGCTATATAACATTACGCTGCGACCAAATAGAGCGGAGCATAAATGAAAAATGTTGCAGAAGTGAAAAACCGTTGAAATAAAAACCCGTGGACAAAGTCGCGGGGGACAGCTAATAATTATATAAAGCGACTAGACTAGATTTCTTTCATGCTGGAATGTAACCCACAGTGCAAACGTAATAACTTGTGGGAATCACTCCGTTTGTACTCTATTCATGGCTCTATTCCTGTGGTATACTTTTCTATTATGACATAAAGTTAACACATTGTAATACTGTAAAGTAATTTCCAATAGATGTGTATCAAGTTGTATAGTCACGCAGTAAGGGAGCTACCTCTATGTTGGTTATCCAGTATATTGGTCCCGTCGTCAGGCTAGACAGTAACAACGGTGAGGTAATAGCTACATTTCACAAGTGACTACAGAATAGGTATGGTTTATTTCCGGGCCTGGATAAAGACTCCTCTTCACTTCCACTGAAATTTACTACCGACCGTACAGATTGCTCAATTCCTTACGAATATAAAGTTTGCAACACACTTGAAAGTCCACGCGATCAAATATATTATTCAGAAGGTTTGAAGCGACTTATTGATTTCGTGTGCAACTGCGTGGACCTAATTTAAATTAACTTAGGTATACAAAATTTTTAGATTATTTTTGTTTTTACTCATAAAAATAACTTAAGGTGTAGTAATGTTAAGCATTACTTTATAATGGATCGATGAGATTATGTCCATAGCAAAGATACTTTCTTTAAAAAAAATTGCCAAGTTACGGGTAATATAATTTGGAATTACTGTTGGATTTATAATTTTACCCATGATCATTCCACTGCAGGGTAAAAGTCTTACTTTCCGTCTTTCATTTGATTGTGTTGTGCAATATTACTTTTTACAGCATCGCTTCGCTTCCAACTACCACTGGAATACAAACCCTACAAAGTACGGGTCTCTCAATACGGCATGGAAAGTTTATGTCAAATTATTGGATTTTTCGTCCCTTAATCAGACACGTAACAGAGGCTTTTGTTGGGCCCTAGCAAGTGTTCTGTACCCATTTGTCATGGCCATTGCGGGTCGGCGCTAGATTGGGGTGCTGGCCCAAAACCACTGACTTATTTGCGAAGCAATGGTACGCAGAAGACCACGTCTTTATTTTATTTATTGTTAAGATGTTACGTAAAAAAAACATTAACTTAAATGTATATGGTGCTATAAGATAAAGTGATCGTTTCATTTAGTTAACGAATATTTAACTCGAAAATATAAATAGGACCGATAGAATTAATTTAAATAAAAAAACAACTTTACTATACCTACCATTTGCCAGCAGAGGGACAGCAAGTCTATATATATGAGATATTTTAAAGAAAAATTTATATTAATGTTATAATATATTCTAAAGTTATAAATTATGTACGTAATTAAAAACATCTTCATCCATTTACAATGTAAAAGAGAATTTAACATTTTTAAAGTACAAATGTAATAACAAAACATTTTCGGTGAGAAGATCTCGGCGTCCACTTAAACACAATAAATCGTTGTTATAAGAGTTCTGGCACACGTGCCCGGTTTAGCATGCTCGTCACGGCGCGCGTCGCCGTCGCACCCGCGCCTGTGAAACCTCCTTACAGTGCAGATTTGAGACATAAGCGGGGCGTTACACTCAAATATTCGGCTTTTGCTAAACCCTTGAAGTACTTGTGATTGTAAGGAATAAGAATAGTAGCCAACCTACTATACGTGTGGTATATAACGTATTGTAAGATTACCTTAAAAAAGAAAAGACACCGTGACACGAGAATAGGGATGTTCACTGGGTATAAAAAGCTAAAATTTATTTAGTCCGTCAGTTACATAATAAAAAAATATTAGACACGTATTTTTTATTTTATCAAAACAATACAAAATTATAAAGATACAGCAATTTAAAGTTCAGTAGTGGGGGCTTATGACGACACGCCGTCGTATAAATTATCGCACGTAGTGACGTCACGCGAATTTTCCATTCACTGTATTTGGCTCATTTTTATTTGCAGGAAAAATACGTGTCCAATAAAATTCACTAATCTACCAGGCGGACATTAAAAAAAAATAGGAAACATGTCATTTTATATATTAGAATTAACTACTAAAACTGTTAACAAAATATTAGACGTAAAAAGGTTTTAATATTTTACTTTTTACATTTTTGCGGAAATATAATAAAATAATATCTACGCTTTCGAAAGTTATATATACATTTTTTTTCAGACACTCACTTAATTATTTTATTTATTTATCTTGGGAAATCTCACACACTGTCATCTGATCCCAAACTAGGCAGAGCCAGTGCTATGGCAACCAGACAACTGATAAACATACTTATATATTTCTAAATACATACATATAATAGATAAATTACACCTAGACACAGAACAAATGATCGTGCTCATCACACAAAGATTCGTCCTGGGTGGGAATCGAACCCACGACCTCCGGTTTAGCAGTCAGGGTCACTAACCACTAGACCAACAGGCCCGTCGACCTGCACTAAACTTTCTATTAAGAAATGCAGTTGTAAATTACTTTGATTGATAGTTTTATTTATAATAATGATTCAATCATAGGAATATATGAAATATTATATCTTCTAATAAAACCTGCCTGATAAAATAACGTTTGCCGGGTCAGCTAGTTTAGTATATAAGGATAAAATGGTGGCATGCATATGCATGACAGAGCATCACTTACGAACGTATCGAACGATTTAACTGGTTTTTAAATGTTGTATTTGTAATCTATACTTAATATATAAAGCTGAAGAGTTTGTTTGTTTGTTTGAACGCGCTAATCTCAGGAACTACTGGTCCGATTTTAAAAATTATTATAGTGTTGGATAGCCCATTTATTGAGGAAGGCTATAAGCTATATAACATTACGCTGCGACCAAAAGGAGTGGAGCAAGAATGAAAAACCGTTGAAACTAAAACACGCGGACAAAGTCGCGGGGGACAGCTAGTATGAAATATGCACGATTATTTTTTTATGTACTTAATTGTTCAATTACAGCGTCTTAACACTAGAAAATATAATAATAATAAAAAAATGTGATTTTAAATGTCGAAATAACCATTAATTCTCAAACAAGAATATAGCTTTTGAAACAGGCACCATCTTCTCTGCATCTCAGTGCGCATATTGACGTCAAAATAATGTCCGACTCAAGATGAACAATAAAGACTAATGCAGCGCGTACCGTGACGTAACATTCACCGACCTATGGCGTGCGTTTTGATATATGAAATGCCGCGTTAAAGCGATCTATTTTATATTTTTGTATATTATTGAATTATTGAAATAAAAAAACTAATCAATACTATATCATATACATTCGATGTATAAAAGTTTTGATGTGTAAAAGTTTTAACGAAATCGGTGATTTACGAATATTTCCTACTGTCAGGACAAGGTCTGTATGAACAAAAACTTGCGAAAAATCCGAGTGAAATGTCGAAAATTAAGAGAACAACGACTGCCGGGTCGGCTAGGTTAATCTACACCTACTAATATTATAAAGCTGAAGAGTTTGTTTGTTTGTTTGTTTGTTTAATTGTTTGTTTTAACGCGCTAATCTCAGGAACTACTGGTTCGAATTGAAAAATTCTTTTTGTATTGGATAGTCCGTTTATTGAGGAAGGCTATAGGCTATATAACATCACGCTACGACCAATAGGAGCGGAGCATAAATAAAAAATGTTGCAAAAATGAAAAACAGTTGAAACAAAAACACGCGAACAAAGTCGCGGGGGACAGCTAGTATAAAAATAAAGTTAAAATTAATTCCAAGGTCAAACTCTATGAGAAATCTGAAATTATTTAAGAAATTCGCCTGTCTAGACAAGTCAACCCTGACACAACTTCTTGGGACCACGTTTGGCTGAAATGTGAAGGGTTAAAGGTGAGGTTACCACATCATTTATCATTTGTTAGTGAGCGAGGTCAGGTAACCAGTTTATTGTAATGCTTTCAATGTATCCACAAGACGTTTTCGAGTATTTCTGAATTGAAGTCACGGATTTAAATAATTATTCTATCTTTAAATTCTTACGTATAATAATGTATAATATAATAATATAATATAAGTCCTTGTAGTAGATTATTCTGTTATTTCATCAAATATTTTAAGTGAATTGTTACATACACTCAAGAAATGATCTAAGAAGCTCTTCCTGAGTTTGTTCGCACACAGGTTAGAAAAACGGTCAAGCGTGAAACGCTTTTATGTTTGAGGGATCTTTACTTTGCCTTTGATCTTTACGTTTCGAAGAAGCGTGTGTTCGATAATTATCAATAAATAATGTTACGTATCAAATAAATATACATATACTATATCATTAATTATTTTATCTTTATAATAAAAAAATAACTTTTGATTGTAAACATCAATTTACAATTTATACGTAATTACTTTAAATGGCAAACTAGAGCTTGAGTAAAAACAAGTAAG
The DNA here is from genome assembly GCA_932294365.1 of Diachrysia chrysitis. Taxonomy (NCBI): domain Eukaryota; kingdom Metazoa; phylum Arthropoda; class Insecta; order Lepidoptera; family Noctuidae; genus Diachrysia; species Diachrysia chrysitis. The sequence continues at coordinate 1,128,169 of OW028657.1, forward strand.
TAGAGTAACTGAACCGTTTTTTGGCAAGGGTTAATTACAGTTACAATCCTAGGTAAAGATAAAGTATTAAAAAAAAAGTATTACTGTACTTAGGTACAGTAATACTTTTTTTTTAATACTTTAGGCATGTTGTACGTAGGTGAAATTAATGACATTAGGCCTTAGAAAAAAAAAATAAGTAAACTATAAAATGCGCCTATCGAGTGTGAACTGTAGGCACTAGTATGAACAAGTAAAGTCGTAAAATTAGTGTCAAAACAGAGCGCGCCGTTTTATTAAAACTATCTCAAAACCTAATATTACCGTAATTATATCGGAGCCATCGATTTTTTCGCATAACCGTCTGTCGTAGTACGGAATATTACTTAAATCCGTAAACGAGTGTGGTACTTAAAGCTAATTTGCTTACGCTCGACATAACACTACTAGCGATGCGCGCCATCTATGCTTGTCTATGTTTACTCTGAGCATTAGACAGAAAGACAATGTGTTTTTTTTTATTTTAAATCACTATCTTCGAGTCTATCACATTCACATATAACATTAAAATACGTAAAGAATCGGTGACTCAAAATAATAAAGAAGAGGACCCCTAGCTGTCAGCAACATTATCCTTACGCAAATCTTATATCCTTTGGTAGTGGGGCTGTGAAACCGGTCGGTACGCCTACCATCTCAATATCGCTACCTCGCCTACCTTTACTGCTACTTCGTTTAAACCACACCCTACGCCATAAGAGGAAGCGATTTATTCCTTTATTTTACAGATTTACAATTCATCGGATGCTTTACTTATTAAATATGTGTATAATAACTTACGTGAGGAGTATTCATAATTATTTTAAACAAAACGGTTTACTCACGCATATTCTCGGGATCGCCCGCCTAGTTTCAGACTCAATAGGAGTCCCTAATCATGAGCTGATGCGGCAGCGGTGGTGTCGAAACGAACGAAAGTCGAACTCAGCTAGCCGCCGCGTCGGGCAATCCCGAGAATAAACCGTGAGTAAACCGTTTTGTTTTAAATAATTATGCTTTACTTATATATTTTTCCGTTTTTTTGTTTCGTTTTTAAACATTTTTAATCAACAAAACCCTATCAATAGGTGTGCGTGCATGCATACCATATGTATTTAATTGACATATATGTATAAATGATAATTAATCTTATTCATCCACTTCAATACATGACGCCTGATTTTAGAAGCTTCCTGTAGAACCTACCTGCTGTCGCTACCGCCTATACACACAGCGAGGGCCTAAAGACGGCGAACGAGCAGCGGATATGAGGTAGGAGCGGATATTGCACAGACACTCGCAGGTACATTCGGTAACAGTGTAAACTACCCGCATTTGGTTATAAATGTTGTTTGCCGAACATACACCGTTCGCGGTAAACACCTATATTACAAAGGTTTTTTCTTTGGGTACTTACATGTTTCTTTGCTTGCGAATATTCTTAATGGATGTGTCAGAATGTTTCGTATACATTTGACTATACAACTAATATACGTTTCCATTACGCTGCTAATAAGGTAATAGACATAAAGTGAGCTTCAGAAATCTTTCAATGTATGTCGAAATAGTAGAATACGAGGAAACCTGCTAGTCCTACGACGTAATGGTTTTCGTTTCCAATGTATGTAAGCTGAATTCAATACGAGCGCACGATAAGAGCGATATTTGAACGGTTTTTTCAGTCCACCCTAATGACCGGTTTCATACAAATATACCAGCGAATAAGCGTGATTTACGTTCGGTATAAATTCGTTTCCGGCGAGTGCAAACCGAATGTTTGGCACTCATAATTCAAAATAATGTCCTCGTGTTTAGGCTAAAGCTGTCTTGCACCGTTTTCATGAAGTCATCGTCGAAACGATCGTAATTTTAATTACTATGTTTACTAATGTAATATTTCCCCGAAAGTACCATTTTCAGGAAAATACTATAGGTAGGCAGGATTAGCTTTTCCCCGTTTGTACATTTATACTTTTTTATTATCTTGGCACCAGACTTGCTTACAACGTCCTAAAAAGTCACTAAGCACACATGGTTATGTATTTAATTAGTATAACGTTAATCAAAATGATCTACACGATAACTTACTAAACGGATTCACACATACAAAGCGTCCAAATAAAAATATGTACTAAAACTCTTTAATAAAACACTATCCCAGTAACCTATCAACGACGTATTCTAACGAGAGAAAAAACCGGCACCTTTACTTTTACAACACCCACTAAAACTTTTTTTATGGCTGGCAACACTCGTAAAAGGTATAAATAAAATATAGCCGCTAGCAACATTGACAGCGGGTGAACGCGGGAAACGCAATAATTTCCACGTTTTGGCGACTCGAGTTGTGGGCTCTTTTCGATTATAATTTATAGCCTGGAATGAGGGCTGGGTACGGTATCAGGGACACTTTACCCCGTATAATGCCATAAATACTATCGTAAAATTGTTTGCTTGCTTCCAACTGTAATCCGATCACGTTCGTTCGCTCACCAATAAAAGCGGGTTGTGTGAATTTACACAAACAATTATATATTGCTACGTACCAAAGCTTCGCTGATTACACCGCGCGCCAAGAATTCTTTAGTCTTCAAGAATTAGAGAAAATAAAACATTTTGCCAGCTCAAAAGTTTAAAAGTTAGTAAAAGCATTTTTTAACAGGTACGTCTATTTTAAGTTTAGGTCCAAAGCATTTCCTAAACATATGGCTGCTCTTGGGTTATTTAATATACCTAATAATAATACATTATAGATTAAAATTGATTTTTATTTTTTGTAAGAAATCTACAGTAATAATTTCAATGAATATATACTTATTTTAACATAACATAAATAAAAATCAAGAAACCACCACAAAATGAAGAAATATCGCAACAATATTCGTAATGGAAGATGCACAACACTACAACTACTAAATCAATTTATTATGTCGCCCAAGTATCGAGACTCGATACTTGCTCTCTAGAATCGTATTAAGAATAATTCAGAAACATTTTGTAGGCTTTAAAAAACGGAGTAAGTAGACCGGGCTATAATAATCAAAAACCCTTCTCGCTAAAAGCTCCGGGTAGTTTCGGCCCTTTTTCCTCTGGTATACCTCATAAACGTTGGGCAGAGTCAATTTTTCCGAGAAAAATAAAGGTATGCGCTTCGCTTTTCGTTCTCGAAGAAAAATTAAGAAGGAATTTGCGGAAGTGTATTGAATAACAAACAGGTTGCGTATGTACGTATTTTTTGAGAAGGTTGTGATTATAATAAAATAAACCACAACCTTGATGAGTAATGGTAAAACAACGTACAACTGCCTCAACTACCTTTATCAGTAAGTATTTCAGTATTTATTGTCTGTCACAGAGACAAAACTATTCTGTCTTTATATTCGAGCTTGGTTAAAAGTGAGTAGTATTCCATCCATCCAGAATACGTCGCACTTCATGACCCAGCAAATTGTCGAACACACCAATTATGTTTGCCCACTTTTTTCTATAAAACACGCGTTGCAAATTTTTCCCAAGTCAGAAGCTCCCAAATTATTTCACTAGATCCTAAAATCGGCCCAAACTAAACTAAACTCTTCTGTATCAGGTATAGGGTTGGTTTTTCATTGATTAAAGTTGCGATAAAAACGGCAAATACGCGTAATAAAGTCGGTGCAATTCCACTGAATTAGTTCTGTGTGTGGTCGAATTAAGAATTTAACATTACAGCAGTCATTTGTTACCGTTAGGAGGCGATACCCGAGATAGGAGGTTCTTACTTTTTTACGGTGCTTAGTTAGTTATGATGATTGAAATATCTTATTTAGAAGTCAAGAAGCACGAGTAATTTCCAGAAAAAGTATAATACTAATAATACCTTTTCAAACATTAAGTAGAACAAAATAGTTAAATTCGATAGGCAGGTCCCTACAAACTAAAGCTTAGTCAGTAAGAAACCCTTATAAAAAGAACTAGCATGTGATAGCTTTAAAATACGACAAGTAGAAGAAGGCTTTTGAGGCATTTGCATTGAATTTTTGGTTGATATTTTTTAAAATACCGAATAAGAACTCTGTTAGATACCCTTACGCGCTTATTACACTATCCTAAATTCCTTCATAATTCAGCCACTGATTAAGGTAGCAGAAAAGTCAAAGATTTGATTTGTTCGCTTTTAGCAAGACTGAATGCGATTAGGTACACCTCTTTAAGTTCAGGAAAGATTTTAGTTTGGATTCTAAATTCAGGATAATGATATGCGCATTGTAATAATACACACGGCACTGATTTGATTGAAGAGGAAAGAAGTCGTCAAAATGATCTGAAATGTTCTTCATATAGAAGAAAGATAATTGTAAAATGAACTAGGTAATCATGCCAGTACCGTATACTTTTCAGTTAGTTGAGCCTGCGGACAGACAACAAACAGACAGATTAATTGCTCGGCGAACCTTCGGAAGTGTGCATTTAAGGGCACTTCCGGAACTGCTCGTGAAAAAGGCCCGGATACTTGACAAGGCACCGAGCACAGGGCCGGCGTTAGTGTGGGCTAAAGACTGCAAAGGTGTATTAAGGCAAGTGTCTAAAAAATGTGCATTCCATAATCTATTAGTAAACAAAGACGCGTCGATTTTGATTGAATGCTTTTCCCATACTAAGAATGAAACAACTTTAGCACTGCTAAGCTTTACCAGGGATGCGAACTTATGTACGACAGCAGTTGCGATGGTATCGTTCGCGATGAAGATGGAAACTTGTTAAGTTAAAGTGTATGTTATTACAAAATCTACTAATTCATGTAATACTGGTTGTAAATGACTTTGATGGATGACACATAAACCGACAGCGCGTAATTTTTGCGCATGTATAAATCGCATTGTACAAGTACTCTATCAAAACTAATATCTATACTTACTATTGGTTAATGTTGTGAAATCTGTTAATAAACCGCACTACTACTACACATGCACACTAACCTAAGTACATCCCATTACGTTATTAAAACAAAAAAATGTTAGGTACTAAAAGCGGGGATTCTTCGCAGATTTCTTTTCAAGTTTAAATCGAGCGTTAATTAGTTGGCCTGAGGACTTTGTGCCTTTTTTGCTCGAGCCCAGTGGCTCACGTAATCAATTAAACTTCTTTTTAATCTTGACTCAACGGTCGCCGCGGCCGTCCAAGCGCAGCCATTTTAACTTTAAAAAGTTTTCATCGGCGAACGTATTTTTCGTAAGTTTATTTGTTGTTTACACGTACGGTCAAAAGTAAGGGTACAATGTACATGAAGGTGGTATAAAGATACCTAAGATTATGTTAGTGAATTTCATGCTAAATAATAAGCTTTGGAGTACCTACTCGCGTTAGCAAATCTACTTATCTCATTAGCGGGGCTGTCATCCCTGAACCATCACCCAAACGCTAACTGACTCCCGCCACTCATATCAGTGGGATTCACAGACTCCCAGGGCCCATCTCACTTACATCCCGACATTTTAATTTGGGCTTAAAAAATCTCCCTATTAATTACAATTTTATTACAGCCTACCCGAGTTTTTGCGACGCGACGACATTAAAGTCGGTTAAGCCGTAAATAATTGTATTTCTAGAGATTACTTCGTTACATTTTTGCTGGATATTAATACTTTTATTCTGACTTAGTGTTAATGTTGTCATTGTATGTTTCTTTTAACGAACTCTGGCATGAAGCATTGGTAAACTAATAACACGGTTCTTAGAATAAGTATAATTGTCCCTTTGGCACCTGGATACTTAAGTAGCTTCAATTTTGTGAGCTTACGAGATTCGCAGCAATAAAAACTGTAAATGTTTCTTTAAATTGTTTTTCTATTCTATTCTTTTATTTTCCTTTTTATTTATTTGCATTGAACTGTTATTTCAGGGCGGACATGCAATACAACGCAATATACCCAAGTAAAAATATCTATAAGTAGGAGAGTATTATATTATGGTAGAATTTCATTGAAGTGGGAGTTTAATGTGGCTCAAACCATAAACTTTCGCTGATCTTTCAGAAGTAATCCTTACTACTATGAAATAAAGGCGCTTTCAATTTCAGTGTTGTGTACGGTAATGGCTCTGCTCTACCTTAAATACCGTAGAAACAAAACAACACACTTTTATGAGAGAAGCGAAAAGTGGTTGTAAATTACTGTTTTGTAAAATTAATCCTTTTTGCATGCAATCACTGCAGTAGGATAGCTCGGTCCCATTGCAGGTCAACGCTGTCTCCCTTCCACGACCTTTACTCCTGTACTGAAATGGGCCAGACTCTTGGTATCCCTATTTGGTCCCTTCATCTCAGTCAATGCAATATTAGATAAGTAATAAAATGAACAAAAAAACCTTTAATAAATGGTTAAGGCCTCTTTCGCTCGTGACTTACGGCACGTGTGCAAGCTAGTGCCTTGTCTACGGTACCACCGTTTCTGTGGTTTTGTTCAGAGCAAATATGATTAGGTTCACTTACTGGATTATACTAATCTAGCTTCCCGCTGAGCGTTTACAGAATATTTTATCACGCCATCCGCTGTAATGGGATAAGCTGAATAAGTGATAACACAAACTCCATGAATCCTTTTAAAGTGTGAGTTTTAACATGGCTGTGAGTTACATTGAAACTTTTAAGCGAATCTAAAACCATATCTACTGTGATATAAAAAACTTGAAACTTGAATGTGCAGTGACTTCCTGAGAAAGGGAGAACAATAACCTTGCACAACATCGCAATCGCAAAAACTCTAGTACCTAAGCTAAGGTAATCTGTGCCTAAGCAAACAACATTGATTTGAACTATGTACGACAACTACTCAAATATTATTATGGCTATTCCTCAGGTGATTGGCTTGACACACGAGTAGGTGTGTGTGATCAAGAAAAGTCGTGCTTTGGTAGGCACAATTATTACAGCTATTGTTAAAAGATATCTTAAAACTAGACTGTTGATTAAACTAACACCAAGTTAGGCAATGTACACAATAATTTACTATGGAGTTATAAGGTTACTGTAGTCAATATATTTCTCCAAACTAGTAGGTACATGGTTTCAAAAGAATCAGAATAACACAGCTTTATCTTTTTTCACAAGAGAGATCACGCCTTGAATCGAAGACTTGGCTTTTTACGCTCTTATTAAAAATAAACTTTACGCCGTCGCATGGCGGCCTACCATTCGTTCGCAGTTTAAAAACTTCAAAATTGGGTGCTTTCTCGTGTCCGCGACGGCATCGCACAGTCGTCGCTAATTTCCCATGAGGCATCTCACGGCGAACCGCAAACTGCCGCGATAAACAACCCAGCGGCTACAAGAATTAATAGGCCTTACTGTATTTCTTTTTTTATTTACTTGAGAGAGTTGCATTTATTTTAAGGTTTCGTAGCAAAAAAGTTATAACATCGTACTACTCTTTTATTTTTAATCTGTAAAGCTTTCCATTTCGTTTTCACTGTAGGTGCGAGCATTTATTTTAATCGCAAGTTCAACCTTTGCATATTAGGTAGGTACCTAACGAATGCGTTCTTTTTTATAAAACGCTTGTACAATTTTGTAGGTACGTAATTTGGTGGGCGAACGAAATATTTTAATTGCTTACTTTTATTCTTTTTGGCGTCCAAATACTACTGCACACGAAATAAATAAACAAGTCTAGGTTTAATTAAAATCTAAGAAAGCGTGAACCATGTAATTGTGTAGGAGGAAAACTTACAAAATTCTGAAATCTGCAGTCTCATGCTGAAAAATATTTAGTGGCACAGGGTTTTAGCATTCAGCCTACAGAACTTGAAAAACTTAAATAAAATTATGACCTTCATTGCGCAGTGACTGACATCGAGATGTGTAGTTTCAATACCTACTTATTGCATTCTGCTAAATTAATAATGAACGAGATACGTTCCTACTAATACTTTGTGGTCTAGCGTATTGCCTATACGGAAGTAGGTACCACCTAGTCGAAAAATAACAATAGTCACATACATTATACGATACTAACTGAACAATATAGTACGATACTAACAAATATAGCTTTGGTGATATGGTCTTTGATTAGATATACAGGTTTAAAAAAAAATAAAAAAAACTCTCGTTAACAGAAATCAAAAAAGCACCACCCAATTATTTTTTTTAATTAGATACTTATTCAAGATACAAACCACCAACAAATTATTAATTACTTATCTTTTTGTTATTACCTAAATAGGTAATTATTTGAAGAGTTGTATTTATTAAGAACAATAAATAAAAGTTAATTTTGTTTGAAAGCATGCGTGTTTATACCTAGATATATGTATACAGCATTGTATCACGGAGTGGACGCGCAGATCCTTCTAATTCCATTGGGTCTAACAAATTTGTTCCGGTCTGGTGCAAATAGGTCGTGTCCGCCGTCGCTCCTCTCACAATACATATTGTATTATGTTAGGTACCTACATCCCTGCCGCATGCTCTTCTTTGTTTTATATACAATCGTAAAACGCACGCAAATTACTTTTAGTACGTTATATTAGACAAGTTGTTAATATAATTAGTTAATATAAAAAAAACTTTACTGTCCTATCTCTTATACGCCTCTGAGACGTGGGTTCCATATCGCAAGCATATCCGCATGTTAAAAAGATTCCATCTTAAATGCCTACGCGACATGAACATCCACTGGTCGGACCGTGTTGTAGTCTCCCGTAGAAACACGGAAGTTCTGCGACGAGCCAATGTCAGAGGAGTAGAGGCTTATCTATTGCGACGAGAACTGCGGTGGTGTGGCAGTTTGTCTCGGATGTCCAACGATAGATTTGCAAAGCAGGTCTTCTATCGGAAGGCAAACGAAAGCGAAGCGAACAATAGGGATGTTGACTGGGTATGAAAAGTTAAAATCTATTTAGTCCGTCAGTTAGATAATAAAAATATATTAGATAGGTACGTATTTTTTCTTTTATCAAAACAATAAAAAATTAAAAAGATACAGCGCATTAAAGTTTCGGGGCTTATGACGCCTCGCCTTGGTAAAAATTGTAGCGAGGGGTGACGTCACGCGAAATTTCCGTTCTCTATATTTTGATAATTTTTTGTTTGCAGGAAAAAAGAAAAAATATGTGTCCAATAAAATTCATTAATCTATCAGGCGGATATTAAAAAAAAATAGGAAACGTGCCTATTCCAGCGATATGGAAAAGGATGTACTCAAGCGCCGCAACATGCGATATAAACCCGTTGCAGTGGGAGGCAGAGGCAATAGACCGGTCACTACGGTGGCGTTCCGAGAACACTAAGGTAGCTGAGTGTGAGTTATGACGCAAAGAAGTGCTCGACTTTAAGCGAGATGAACTCAAGGCCCGACCACCTGCGGCCTACGCTTATAATTATGTCGGAGGGGGGTGACTTGTCGCGAATTTGTTCGTAAGCCCACATCAATAAAATACCAATTCGCTATGGCCGAATACGACCGGATACCTAGTATTAGAGATAGATTAGATAGATATTAGTTTAAAAACATAAAAACACCCGAATAAGTCGACTATTGCTTAGAAACATTAAGACCTGCTAAGGCAGGGCTATATTAATATTATATATATTATTTATTTTAGCGTTTCTTCTTCCAAATTACATTTAAACATACAACTTGCATATATTTTTTTAGTAAATCATTTATCGATACCCTTTAGTTTGATAAAATTAACGATTTACTATTTAGTGCATAAATTACAGTTACTTATATTTTTTAAAATTAGTTTTAGAATTTAACTTGTAATATAGGTACAAAATATGTAGTTGGGAATGTTTGTTTCGGTCAAATCTTCAAAACTAAATTAGCACCACTTCTGTACCTACATCTATTTGAGATGAAATTTTGCATACCTACTTATACAGGTTGTTAACGAAAGGATATGAAAACAAAGTAATACATATTATATTAAATAAGATTGTTTAGTGTTCTTGCCAAGTCAATCTATTTTATTTAAAACATGAAAGATTTATAATATTGATATGGTCACTATAAGATGTTGCTAGGTTAGCAAAGTACGTAATAACTTAAGACAGACGGTCCCTTTAGTCGGGTCTTTATAAAGTAACCGACTTGGTAGTACATGCATCTCACAACAGAACTGAGTTGCGAGACTTGGTTTTGTTTTTGATGGCATCCCATTTTTGCAGATATCTTCATTCCGTTGACCATTTTACAAGTTACCTTTGAATACCTGAGTGAATGAAACAACATTAACGTTAACTTATTATAAAAATATATTTATAGAAATAAAACAAAATGTAGAATATAAAAAAAAAATAAAAATAATAGATACAATGTCTTAATTTATGGATTAGATATTTATGTATTTTAGAATAGATAGTTTGTAATATTATTTCATACAGTTCTTAAACTTTCTTTGAATTTATAAAATACTATTTCTAAAATGTTCCTTATTTCCCTTGGACACCATAACTTGAAAACTACATTACCGTTTTTTTTTTTTTTAGATTTCTGATACTTTGTATACGGTTCCTACGGTGAGAAAAAATTAAAAAAATGAGCAGAAAATTCGAAAAACTCAGAAGAATTAACGACTGTTTTAATTTGTTCAACTAACAAAGTTGTGTATCAAAAAGCATATCAACAACACTATGTTTTTTATACTTATTATTTTATTTATTCCAGTTCGATTTGAATATTCATAGGACAACGTCTGCGGGTCAGGCAGTTAGTAATATTAACGAAAAAATATTATCTAGAGATTTAGTATTGCTTATAATCTATTACTTTGTATATTGTCTTAAAATAAAGTCAGTTAGCGAAAATCGTCCCAGAGTTAGTCCAAACTGCTCTGAAACCACAGTCAAAAACAGAATGCACTGGAACTCCTGATTTGTCGCAGATAACTTCTGTAATACAAGCTATTGGCAAACCGGCTGCTACAAACAAATCCTGTATGTCATGACCTTTCGATGCGATTATCGCGTTACCATATAGAAGCGATTTAAAGGTCTTTGGGGTAAATATATTATCGCGGAAGACCAATATTATGCCCACAGGGGATGTAGACATTGCGGAACAAACATAATCATTACCTACGTCAACAAAAGATTTAATTGAATGGTCTTCAAGTGAATCTTTAATGTTATAAGCAACTTCAGGTGAAATATACCTTTCACTCTTATCGATAACATCGTTAAGAATAATTCGGCGACGTTCAATAGACAGTTTTTGCCAACGTTGCGCATGGTCACGAAATGCTAAATGATCGGAACATTTTATTTTTAAATCGTCATACATGTGTGTGTACACGGCTAGAGATATTTGAGGCGGACCTCTAAATTCTGCTAGATTGTTAACCCAAACTATAGGAACTTCCATACTGTGAGTAACCTCATTTATTTCTGCTATGCCATTTGACCAAAGCGATAAAAAATGAGCTGCATCTTTTTGTACCATCGATATCATTTCTTTCCTAGTCCTATAGGCTTCGACAGTCACTACTGAATAATGCTGGTCGTTTAGAAATTCAACAGGGTCTATTAAGAAGATTTTGCCATCGTATATTAGAGTATCTGAACATAATGTATTGGACACAACCGTGTCGTCTCTTGTTTGCTTCAAATTACATTTCCAAGTAAGGGCGTCCTTAAACTGTTGGTAGACACTTTCTTGCACAAGGATCCTTTTTAGTCGCCATGGAGCCTGTAACAGATTCATATTTTGTAATTTAGGGCATCACACATAACCTAATGAAAGGTATTTTTTCACTGAAAACAACGCCATCTATTATCTGGTTAAGCAGTTCTATGACTACAACATGATATAAATCGGAAACTAGGCGGAGCTGAATTTTTGTCCAAATTAAACTGAAAGACTGCTGAGATTTCTAACTTTAAGTAAAAGTATTTATCCTCAACTTATACATATAAAGTACATATATGTAATAGATTCATGTTTTTTGTTAGTAGTATAAGTTTTATCAAAAATCTGAAACTAAGTACACAAGTGCGAGACTCTGAGGTACTCTAACTCAGGCTAAAGACTTCATGTCTTTAGCCTGAGTTAGAGACTAGACTTATCTGAAAACTTCTGGCTTAGTTTATTATTCAGTACTTATTAAGTATCAATATCTATCGTACCAGTTTAGACGCAGCAATAAACTTATCGACAGCAGAATCGATGTCCGCGTCCTCAGAAACAACAGCCACAGTTCCAGAATCCCAACCTGGAAATAAAACATATTCTACCGTTGTTACCTTGTCTAACTTGAGTCAAAAATCTATAGGGTCGCTAGTCTCGCCTCAGGTCTGTCTGTCAATATTCACCTTTCACAGGCCAGTAGCCTGTCTATCATTAGTGGAGAATAGCCTCAATTGTCAAATGTTCATAATATATTTTTTAAACACGTTATCGGAGATGCCTGACCGATTTCAGGCTCAAACGGAGCCCCTAAACATGTGCTCATGTAACGCATTACGAGTAATAATATTAGTCCGGCATCACCGATATTTAAATTACTTACTAACAATGTTCACAGTTCACAATCATGATGGATGGATATATATTGACGGGAATCAACTAACCTTCTTGGGTCCTTGGGTCCTTGGTTAGACTTCCATCATCCGTAAATTCTAGCTTAACACAGTTTAACCTGAAATAAAAGGAATTTTTAAATTACTAATGTAAGATATTAAACTCTTGAATCGTATCTGGCTAGGCCGTGACGCATTATTCTCAGTTACTAAATTCCATAACATAGAACAGTGTACTTTTCGAAACTGTCGCGACCGGGTGCAACATAACTATATCACTAACATAACATTTACATTAACTTTTGTACCATTTTGTAAAAGATTTATCATCATAGTGTTAACTGAACATCTTTATAGAATAGTATAAATGTGGACAACATCACATACATTGCTCTGACCCCAAAGTAAGTAGCTAAAGCACTTGTGTTATGGAATTGAGAGACAACGAAGGTACCACAAACACCCCCAGACCCGAGACAATGTAGAAAAGTGGTTTTCTACGCCGGGGATTGAACCCAGGACCTCAGAGCTGGCGACCCCTTGAAAACCGGTGTGTACGCCACTCGACCACGGAGGTCGTCGAACAATAAACAGTTTTCAACCTGTAACCGTCAGTCTTTTAAACACCTCCAATTACACCCCGAACAATCAATGGTCTCAAGTCAAAAGCAATTTACAATCAATTCAGCTGACACATCTTTTAAGAAACTGGGGTTTACTTAAGGGAAGTTTAGCCGTTCAACCGTCTTACAACCGTCACATTTTAAACAGTAGTGGTTCTTTGTGCTTTTAATGATAGTGTATGTTTTGAGGCTCATTAAAGCCTCAAAACATAATTCCTACAAAAGATAATTTGTTTTCTTACCCACACTCACGGCACATCTTAACAAAGAGGTGTGCCACAAAAGCTGTGGCTCTTGTAGCAGTAAATGTGATGCCGGAAGTAACCAGGATCCTCATAATATTGCCAAATATAAGAAAAGGAGTTTCAGAATATATTGGAACATTTACTCCTGAAAAATTAAAATCAAAAAATCAATCAAAACTCCACAGGACAAAAAGTATAGTTTTGTGATATTTTAATAATTAGAACTAAATATACTATTATCAGTACGGATTAACCGTATGGACAATAAATAAAACCACAAGTAATATTCATCCACAGAAGTATAACAAATTGATTATCGAAAATTGAGAAACTAAAATTGTTATTAAAAGATATTTAAAAATTAAAACACTCTTTATTGACTTTACATTGCCTGTTTAAATTGTCATAATATAACGACATGCTAAGAAATTGCACAGAGTAGCAACGTCGCATTACAAAGTTCAAGGATTAGATTCTACAGCGTGTTCAAAATTGATCAAACTCCACTTTTTTACCAATTTATTAGACCAATTGCATTCCTTATTTCTATATCGCCAGCAAAGGCTTGTAACATGTGAATTAAAGTATTACCCATAATATATCTTATCCATACTTTAAAGACAAATGCCACACAAACAAGTATATTTTTTTTTTTTCATAAAAAACATTTTATCAATAAACCAAATTAAACTGAAAAAATAAAAATAACTAGGAGGATTGACACAGTGACATGAAAATCGAATTAAGTAGAAGTATGTACTTCTTTTAAAAAGTTAAATAAACAACATAGATTTATTTTATTAAATTAGGTACTTACCCAATGTGCACTTTTCATTTTTTGTTTCTAGTATATTACAACATCTAACAGTAGAACATCTAAGGTATTTATAAATTATAGTGAGTTGAGTCTTGGTTTCTTCTATAGGAATATTTCTGAAAAAATATTCTAGTTCAGCTATCAAATTCATTTCCTTGAGAAGTTTTTTACCTAAATTATTTAGCTTTTTTATTAAACAACGTCGTTTTTCCGCAATGTGTATATATAACCGGCCTTTTAGGTTGAAGTCGCCATAATACACATATTTAATTAGCTCTCCATAGTCTCTAAACAGTTCTGATAGCTTCTTTTCTTTTTCCAAATGTTCCTAAAACATAGAAGAGAAAAGTTGAAAACCTATCTGATGAAACTTATCAGCCTATACAACAAAGCAGGCGCGGTCGCAGCCTGAAATTTTGGAGGGGGTCACTCACTACACTAATAAAAAATACCTATTTTATAATAAAATAAACATTATTGCACAAGACACAATTTTATTTTATACATCTATATATATAATAATAATAATAATAATAATAATTATTATTAATTATTATTATTATTATCTATATATATAAAACTCTTCCGTTACTGACTGACTGACTGACAGACAACGCACAGCCGAAACTACTGGACGGATCGGGCTGAAATTTGGCATGCAGGTAGATGTTATGACGTAGACATCCGCTAAGAAAGGATTTTGATCAATTCTACCCCCAAGGGGATAAAATAGGGGATGAAAGTTTGTATGAATCTTTGTCAATTTTAAACCGATCGGGCTGAGACTTTGCATGCATAAAGCTACTATGACGTAGGCATTCTCTAAAAAATATTCCCCTAAGGGGATAAAATAGGGGATGAAAGTTTGTATAAATCTTAGATTTTCGACTGATTGAACTGAAATTAAAGATTGGAGCTACTATGATGAAGACGTCCGCTTAAATAGGATTTTGATAATTCAACCCACATGAGTATAAAATAAGGGATGATGGAGGATGTAAATGTATTAGTTTGAACCTATCAGTACCTAATGGAACGAATAAATTAAGACGAACAAAATAATTTTTAGTTCCTGCCGAGACTCCCATTTGCAACATCTCCAAACAAAGTAATTTTGCTGAAGTTTTAAAGAGTACAAAAATAATCGTGTGGGACGAAATAACGATGGCTCATAAAGGTGGTGTAGAAGCCTTAAACAGATCACTTAGGGATATTAGGGGTAATACAAAATGAATGGGTGGCGTAATAGTTTTGCTGGCCGGTGACTTTCGGTAGACTCTACCAGTGGTGCCAAAAGGAACCAGTGGTGCCAAAAGGAACCAGAGCTGACGAAGTAAAGTCGTGCATTAAGAAATCTAATTTGTGGCCCCAGGATAATATTCTTAAGCTCTCTAAAAATATGAGAGCACATTTGGGCGGGGATGAGTCTGCTGTTAGATTTTCAGATCTCCTTCTTAAAATCGGAAATGGTGATTTTCCATCGTTTGATGGAATGATAACCATCTCGGAAGAATTGTGCACAGTTCAAGAATTGCTGTCTAAAGTTTATCCAAACATTATTCATATAAATGGCAAGCCTATTGAATGGTTATGTGAGCGTGCCATACTTACTCCAAAGAACGATCAAGCATCTTACTTATAAAACAAAAAAAAGGTGTGAGACAGGGTTGCATACTTTCCCCAGCCCTTTTCAACATTGGAGAGTACATAATTCGGAAGACCATCGACAACTGGGAGAACGGTTTTCCTGTAGGTGGAAAAAGGGTGTCTAATCTTCGATATGCCGACGATACTGTTCTTCTTGCAACATCCATGGAAGACATGAGTGAGCTGTTCCGTAGACTTGAGACTAAAAGTGATAGGATGGGTCTCGCGGTGAACAGAGCAAAAATCTAGGTAATGATAGTGGATCGAGCTGGGAAGCTATCAAATGACACCTGCAACATTCCTGGCATTAATGTCGTCGATCGCTACTCTACCTTGGCTCACAAATCTGCAATAACGGCAGCTGTGTCCCTGAGATAAAAAGGCGTAATGGGATGGCCAAGGATGCGAAGACCCGTTTAAACAATATCTGGAAGAAGAGAGGAATAGGCATCAAAACCAAGATTAGATTGATCCAAGCCCTGGTATTTCCTATCTTACTGAATGGAGTAGAAACGTGGACAATTTTGGCCCGAGTAAGTCAAAGAATTAATTCTTTGACTTACTCGGGCCAAAATTGTGCTTGTTGTGTTGCTTTCGAGATTGTGGTGCTGGAGACGAATGATGACAATACCCTGGACTGCGAAACGCACCAATGCATCGATCTTGACCCAGCTGAATGTTAGAACTCGCTTGTCCTCCATATGCAAACAACGAATCCTTTCGTATTTCGGACACACAATGCGAAGAGGCAGTGAAATTCTGAAAAACTGATTGTGGTTGGAAACACCGAAGGTAAACGATCACGCGGTCATTCACCAACAAAATGGACCGATCAAGTGAAAGACTCATCGTCCTGGATCGAGTGCGTCTATTACCACTGTGTAAAACGTCCACGTTTAACACAGTGGTAATGGTTTATAGAAACCGATGGAGGCAGATCATCCGATCAAGATTTGAACCTAATGCTGACCACGATCCTCAGACATGAGGGACCAACTACAGAGAGAGAGATAAAACAAATGGAAGTCGTCTTTTTGTATTAGCGAATCGGGTGATAATATTTGAGACGTCTGGCACTATTTCCGGATGAATGTTTAGAAGAGCTAAACCTGTTAATCGCTCATCTAACATGTTAGCTCTCAACCACGTTTTTACATGCCTAAGCGTAGACACGGATCGCTCTGCTGTCGCACCACTTATGGGAAGAGTTGCCAGAATTTTGAGAAATGTCTTTATATTTGGGTATAAATCATCAGCAAAAACTTCGATGGTAGGACGCATATCAATTTTGCTAGGATTACCAAAACTACGTAGTTCGGTTCCTTGTTTCGAAACTAGTACTAGATGTCATTTCCAAGTTATTTTGGCCTTCGTACGTAGTTCATAAAAACACCACTAGATGTCAGCAAACTATAAATTTATCGCTATTAGGGGATAGTTAGAAATTTCCTTTTATTATTTGGCAAATTTTTGAGATTTTTAAATTTAATTTATTTAATTTCCCCTGTGACACCCCCCCCCCCCCCCCCCCCCCCCCCTTCGGACCACGCCTGCAACAAAACGTATAAACTTTTGTTTCAATAGGTATATCAAGCCAGAGAAACGTACCATTTACTTAAAAATAAAATTATAATCTACACATACCCTGGCAAGGCTCGTGTCCACAACCATCTTATCGAAATTTAAGTCCATTATTGAGAGGTTCACAAACGGTTACTAAAATAATACCGAAGCAACAAGCGGTAACGATACGTTATCAGTCTGTTGTTATCATGATATGATTGATAGCCAGATTAACCAGCGTTACCAATGCTAAAATCTTAAATTACCCACAAATATCTGTCAATATCCCGAAATTTTGGGATAGAAAGATCAGGAATCGGGATTCACACTTATTTTCCCAAAAATCAAACATTTATTTTACACAAATCTGCATCTTGTAAAAATATTATTCATGTTCTTCAACTTAGTTAAACTATTCTAACTATGTGATAATGATGTTATGGTTAATTATAGTCTTAATATTATTCCGAAATTGTAGCATTAAATTGATAGAATTAAATTTCAAATTGTCTTATTGTTTAGTGAATCTTTTCGAGAAATTACAAATGCTTCCATAATATCAGTGTTTAATCGATTTTTATTTTTTCTATTGTGTCTAAGTAACATCAAAACTTTTTTTTTTCTCATCACTTCTATAACCACTGTTGTACATTGTTTCAGTCAGTTCAGTTCTTCATTCGTCTATGTGACGTTATTTAAACAGAGACCTTTTCTTTCAGACACCAATAATGTTAAGTACCTAGGTACCATTATAATGATCTGTAAAACTAATAATAAGTTTAATAATAAGTTTATTAGTACATAAGAACAACAACACAGTACATAGCATATGGACAGCAGTGGGTTGTACTACCAGGTCAAAATTCTTGTCAGCTTTCCGGGCTCCTAAACTAGGTACGCAGACCTGTATCTTAGGAGTCGGAGATTTTGTGGCTTCAATTTATAATACAACCGTGACTTTTCAGTTTGTTTACATTGTGCTAACACAGCAAAAGGAGTGATTGTGGTTGTGTATCTAGAAGTGTGTATATGTGTGTGGTGTATGTGTAGGGAGGTGTGTGTCTGATGTGGAGTGTGGTGTGTGCGTAGGGAGGTGTGTGTCTGGTGTGAAGTGTGAGTGATAGGATAAGCTTTCTTTCAATTTAGTTTTCATAAAGTTATGATTGTATAGCCAATAAATTTTCAGTCTCAACATAATTTAAGCGTAAGAGCCATTTTCTTAATTTATTTTTAATTATATATAAGTTATATCTGTACAGCGGAATAATTTTATTTATTTTATTATTATTAATAACTCACAGCCATATTAAGTAAATGTACATAAATTGTAATAGATTTGCTATTTTATTATAATAATCAGTGTTAGTTAGTACATACAAATCGTTATAACGATAAAACTTTAAAATCCTCACATAATTGTTCTTCCACCATTACCTAGGGGGTGTGACATTCCCCGCAGTTTGGGGAATTCCTCACACAATCCACGCTATGACAACACTGCTGTTGATAACATAATATTGATAATATTATTATACCGGGTCAAATGTCACATTGTCTCCTTCATTTTTAAACTACTCATAATTCTGTACAATCGTTTATATTTATTAACTTTCGCGTTTATAATATTGGTAAGGAAGTAAGGATATTCCAGGCCTGTGACAGCTTTAGTTCCGAGTGTTCCGTTTTGTCGCTAGCGTCGCCGTCGTGCGATCACATGATACCGCCGCCATATTAAGATTTGAGCTTTTTGTATGTGTGTGTTTGTAACTGTCTGTGAGACTTATGTCAATGTCAAAGTTGTTAGTTTTCAAAACTTTGACAAGTAGTTATTTAATTTACTGTCGAAAAACTTTCAAGTGTTTGCATCTGCAAGTGTATTTTCTCGCATTTATTGTGTTGAGATCCTTGAGACGCAAATTATTATCCGTTGTTTGAGACAATATCGGTTGATTTAATATATTAATAGTGTTTTCGTCATGGAAACCCAGAAGTGCTGCGTTGGTGGTTGCAGTGCAGCAAGAGAAACGCACCGGCTTTGTAGCTTTCCCAAGAACGATAACCTTAGACAGCAGTGGATGTCCTTTCTAGTGCCCACAAATTCCTCTCTCCTTGGACTGTCCAAGGAGCAACTTTTAAGAAAACGACGTGTCTGCGTAAAACATTTCGATAGACATTATGGCCATGGCCATAATGCGTGACCAATAAGTGCACTATTTATCTCATTAAAATCATTCCTATACCTATTTACTTTGAAAATTAAAGAGGTGTCATCTGCAAACAGGACTACTTCACACGTGTCTTTTAGAAAGAACGGTAGATCGGTTATATAAACTAAGAACAAAAATGGGCCCAGTATTGACCCCTGAGGCACACCTAGCTTAACAGGTAGTCCAGTGGACTTATAACCGTTAATATTGACGCATTGGTGTCGATTACTTTAGTAAGAGTTACCTAATTAGATCAAGTGCTATATTTTTCATTCCGTAATGCTGGAGTTTGCGAATTAGCGTATCGTGGTGAACGCAATCAAAGGCCTTGGAAAGGTCACAGAACACCCCAATAAATCACCTTGAGCACACACACTCACACGAAAAAAAGATATAGATAGGATAAGTACCTTCTACTATAAGTACCTACAATCTTCTTTTTTATTCCCTAAAAGAAGAGAAGAAAAGGTTATCTTGAGACGGTAACTCGCGATAGCTCGATGTGTCTGGTCGTTTCGTGAGTCAGTGTGGGAGTGTGATTTATTTAAATCATCATTTACCTTTATTTGTTTCAATATGGATTTCGTTATTGCACATTATTAGTAGGTATTTTGCTTATGTAAACGAAGAAAGTAATATAATTATTTTACTGAGAGCTTAAGACTTAAATTACTTCGCTCTTGTTAAAAACATAAAAACATCCGAATAAGTCGACTATTGCTATACTCAATTCTTTATTAGCATTCCATAAGTCAAATACAGGTGGTACATTTATGAGCTAGAATCATTATGGACCCGGTAGGGCACAGCTTAAAGAAGTTGGAGAGATCATATGCAGCTTATTACTAAAATTATAATTTTTATATCTAAAATACTTTCATAAAACTATTTATTAATCAAAAAATATAATATAAAAATGTTTTGAATATGTGCGTGTGTAATTTTGTGTGTGTATGTGAGTATACGTGTTTGTGTGTGTGTGTGTGCTAAGAAACAGACCTGGTAAGGCAGGGCTGTTTTAATATTATTTATTTTAGCGTTTCTTCTTCCAAATTACATTTAAACATACAACTTGCATATATTTTTTTTAGTAAATCATTTATCGATAGGTACCCTTTAGTTTGATAAAATTAACGACTTACTATTTAGTGCATAAATTACAGTTACTTATATTTTTTCAAGTTAGTTTTAGATTTTAACTTGCAATATAGGTACAAAATATGTAGTTGGGAATGTTTGTTTCGGACAAATCTTCCAAAATATATTAGCACCACTTCTGTACCTACATCTATTTGAGATGAAATTTTGCATAGGTACCTACTTATACAGGTTGTTAACGAAAGGATATGAAAACAAAATGTTTCTTACAAGTAATACATATTATATTAAATAAGATTGTTTAGTGTTCTTGCCAAGTCAATCTATTTTATTTAAAACATGAAAGATTTATAATATTGATATGGTCACTATAAGATGTTGCTAGGTTAGCAAAGTACGTAATAACTTAAGACAGACGGTCCCTTTAGTAGGGCCTTTATAAAGTAACCGACTTGGTAGTACATGCATCTCACAACAGAACTGAGTTGCGAGACTTGGTTTTGTTTTTGATGGCATCCCATTTTTGCAGATATCTTCATTCCGTTGACCATTTTACAAGTTACCTTTGAATACCTGAGTGAATGAAACAACATTAACGTTAACTTATTATAAAAATATATTTATAGAAATAAAACAAAATGTAGAATATAAAAAAAAAAAAATAATAATAGATATCTTAATTTATGGATTAGATATTTATGTATTTTAGAATAGATAGTTTGTAATATTATTTCATACAGTTCTTAAACTTTCTTTGAATTTATAAAATACTATTTCTAAAATGTTCCTTATTTCCCTTGGACACCATAACTTGAAAACTACATTACCGTTTTTTTTTTTTTTTAGATTTCTGATACTTTGTATACGGTTCCTACGGTGAGAAAAAATTAAAAAAATGAGCAGAAAATTCGAAAAACTCAGAAGAATTAACGACTGTTTTAATTTGTTCAACTAACAAAGTTGTGTATCAAAAAGCATATCAACAACACTATGTTTTTTATACTTATTATTTTATTTATTCCAGTTCGATTTGAATATTCATAGGACAACGTCTGCGGGTCAGGCAGTTAGTAATATTAACGAAAAAATATTATCTAGAGATTTAGTATTGCTTATAATCTATTACTTTGTATATTGTCTTAAAATAAAGTCAGTTAGCGAAAATCGTCCCAGAGTTAGTCCAAACTGCTCTGAAACCACTGTCAAAAACAGAATGCACTGGAACTCCTGATTTGTCGCAGATAACTTCTGTAATACAAGCTATTGGCAAACCGGCTGCTACAAACAAATCCTGTATGTCATGACTTCTCCATGCGATTATCGCGTTACCATATAGAAGCGATTTAAAGGTCTTTGGGGTAAATATATTATCGCGGAAGACCAATATTATGCCCACAGGTGATGTAGACATTGCGGAACAAACATAATCATTCCCTACTTCAACAAAAGATTCAATCGAATGGTCTTCTAGTGAATCTTTAATGTTATAAGCAACTTCAGTTGAAATATAACTTTCACTCTTATCGATAACATCGTTAAGAATAATTCGGCGACATTCAATAGACAGTTTTTGCCAACGTTGCGCATGGTCACGAAATGCTAAATGATCGTAACATTTTATTTTAAAATCGTCAAACATGTGTGTGTACACGGCTAGAGATATTTGAGGCGGACCTCTAAATTCTGCTAGATTGTTAACCCAAACTATAGGAACTTCCATACTGTGAGTAACCTCATTTATTTCTGCTATGCCATTTGACCAAAGCGATAAATAATGAGCTGCATCTTTTTGGACCATCGATATCATTTCTTTCCTAGTCCTATAGGCTTCGACAGTCACTACTGAATAATGCTGGTCGTTTATAAATTCAACAGGGTCTATTAAGAAGATTTTGCCATCGTATATTAGAGTATCTGAACATAATGTATTGGACACAACCGTGTCGTCTCTTGTTTGCTTCAAATTACATTTCCAAGTAAGGGCGTCCTTAAACTGTTGGTAGACGCTTTCTTGTACAAGGATCCTTTTTAGTCGCCATGGAGCCTGTAACAGATTCATATTTTGTAATTTAGGGCATCACACATAACCTAATGAAAGGTATTTTTTCACTGAAAACAACGCCATCTATTATCTGGTTAAGCAGTTCTATGACTACAACATGATATAAATCGGAAACTAGGCGGAGCTGAATTTTTGTCCAAATTAAACTGAAACTGCTAAGATTTCTAACTTTAAGTAAAAGTATTTATCCTCAACTTATACATATATGTAATAGATTCATGTTTTTGTTAGTAGTATAAGTTTTATCAAAAATCTGAAACTAAGTACACAAGTGCGAGACTCTCAGGTACTCTAACTCAGGCTAAAGACATGAAACTTATCTAAAAACTTCTGGCTTAGTTTATTATTCAGTACTTATTAAGTATCAATATCGATCGTACCAGTTTAGACGCAGCAATAAACTTATCGACAGCAGAATCGATGTCCGCGTCCTCAGAAACAACAGCCACAGTTCCAGAATCCCAACCTGGAAATAAAACATATTCTACCGTTATTACCTTGTCTAACTTGAGTCAAAAATCTATAGGGTCGCTAGTCTCGCCTCAAGTCTATCTGTCAATATTCACCTTTCACAGGCCATTAACCTGTCTACCATTAGTGGAGAATAGCCTCAATTGTCAAATGTTTATAACATATTTTTTAAACACGTTATCAGAGATGCCTGACCGATTTCAGGCTCAAAAGGAGCCCCTAAACATGTGCTCATGTAACGCATTACGAGTAATAATATTAGTCCGGCATCACCGATATTTAAATTACTTACTAACAATGTTCACAGTTCACAATCATGATGGATGGATATATATTGACGGGAATCAACTAACCTTCTTGGGTCCTTGGGTCCTTGGTTAGACTTCCATCATCCGTAAATTCTAGCCTAACACATTCTAACCTGAAATAAAAGGAAAAGGAATTACTAAATTCCATAGAACAGTGTACTTTTCGAAACTGTCGCGACCGGGTGCAACATAACAATACCACTAACATAACATTTACATTAACTTTTGTACCATTTTGTAAAAGATTTATCATCATAGTGTTAACTGAACATTTTTATAGAATAGTATAAATGTGGACAACATCACATACATTGCTCTGACCCCAAAGTAAGTAGCTAAAGCACTTGTGTTATGGAATTGAGAGACAACGAAGGTACCACAAACACCCCCAGACCCGAGACAATGTAGAAAAGTGGTTTTCAACGCCGGGGATTGAACCCGGGACCTCAGAGCTGGCGACCCCTTGAAAACCGGTGTGTACGCCACTCGACCACGGAGGTCGTCGAACAATAAACAGTTTTCAACCTGTAACCGTCAGTCTTTTAAACACCTCCAATTACACCCCGAACAATCAATGGTCTCAAGTCAAAAGCAATTCACAATCAATTCAGCTGACACATCTTTTAAGAAACTGGGGTTTACTTAAGGGAAGTTTAGCCGTTCAACCGTCTTACAACCGTCACATTTTATACAGTAGTGGTTCTTTGTGCTTTTAATGATAGTGTATGTTTTGAGGTTCATTAAAGCCTCAAAACATAATTCCTACAAAAGATAATTTATTTTCTTACCCACACTCACGGCACATCTTAACAAAGAGGTGTGCCACAAAAGCTGTGGCTCTTGTAGCAGTAAATGTGATGCCGGAAGTAACCAGGATCCTCATAATATTGCCAAATATAAGAAAAGGAGTTTCAGAATATATTGGAACATTTACTCCTGAAAAATTAATAATGTATAGTCAAAATTTGTCAATAAATTTTACAGATAAACCATTATAATAATTGTTTTCTCGTTTCAGTAGGTACCTAATCCTAAGTTTAATGAAAATATTAGTTACTTATGTTATTCTTTTAATTTATTTTTTTACAATAAAAATTATACATACTACTTATTACAAAAGTGTACAACTAGCTGTAAATGAAATTTCATGAAAGTGCCCTTAAAACTCCACAGGACAAAAAAGTATAGTTTTGTGATATTTAAATAATTGGAACTAAATATACTATTATCAGTATGGATTAACCGTATGGACAATAAATAAAACCACAAGTAATATTCATCCACAGAAGTATAACAAATTGATTATTGAAAATTGAGAAACTAAAATTGTTATTAAAAGATATTTAAAAATTAAAACACTCTATATTGACTTTACATTGCCTGTTTATATTGTCATAATATAACAACATGCTAAGAAATTGCACAGAGTAGCAACATCGCATTCCAAAGTTCAAGGATTAGATTCTACAGCGTGTTCAAACTTGATCAAACTCCACTTTTTTACCAATTTATTAGACCAATTGCATTCCTTATTTCTATATCGCCAGCAAAGGCTTGTAACATGTGAATTAAAGTATTACCCATAATATATCAAATCCATACTTTAAAGACAAATGCCACACAAGCAAGTATTTTTTTTTTTTTCATGAAAAACATTTTATCAATGAACCAAATTAAACTGAAAAAATAAAAATAACTAGGAGGATTGACACAGTGACATGAAAATCGAATAAGGTAGAAGTATACATACTTCTTTTAAAAAGTTAAATAAACAACATAGATTAATTTTATTAAATTAGGTACTTACCCAATGTGCACTCTTTATTTTTTGTTTCTAGTATATTACAACATCTAACAGTAGAACATCTAAGGTATTTATAAATTATAGTGAGTTGAGTCTTGGTATCTTCTATAGGAATATTTCTGAAAAAATATTCTAGTTCAGCTATCAAATTCATTTCCTTGAGAAGTTTTTTACCTAAATTATTTAGCTTTTTTATTAAAAATCGTCGTTTTTTCCGTCATGTTTACATATATCCGGCTTTTTAGGTTGAAGTCGCCAGAATACACATATTTAATTAGCTCTCCATAGTCTCTAAATAGTTCTGATAGATCCTTTTCTCTTTCCAAATGTTCCTAAAAAATACAAGAAAAAAGTTGAAAACCTATCTATTTATAAACTTTTGTTTCAGTCTGTATATCAAGCCGGAGGAGCGTACCATTTAATTAAAATAAATATTATAATCTACTCATACCTTGGCAAGGCTCGTGTCCACAACCATTTTATCGAAATTTAAGTCCATTATTGAGAAGTTCACAAACGGTTACTGAAATAAAACCGAAGCAACAAGCGGTAAACTGGGTAAACGATACGTTATCAGTCTGTTGTTCTCATGATTTGATTGATAACCAGATTAACCAGCGTTGCCAATGCTAAAATCTTAAATTACCCACAAATGTCTGATAATATCCCGAAATTTTGGGATAGAAAGATCAGGAATCGGGATTTGTACACATTTTCGCAAAAATCAAACATTTATTTTACACAAATCAGCATCTTGTAAAAATGTTATTCATGTTCTTAAACTAAGTTAAACTATTATAACTATGCTATGATGATGTTATGGTTGATAATTTTAGTC
This sequence comes from Diachrysia chrysitis, assembly GCA_932294365.1. Classification (NCBI taxonomy): domain Eukaryota; kingdom Metazoa; phylum Arthropoda; class Insecta; order Lepidoptera; family Noctuidae; genus Diachrysia; species Diachrysia chrysitis. The sequence continues at coordinate 1,154,363 of OW028657.1, forward strand.
TTAATATTATTCCGAAATTGTAGCATTCAATTTCAAATTGTCTTCTTGTTTTGTGTGACTCTTCTCAAGAAATTATAAATGCAACCATAATATCAGTGTTTTTTATTTTTTGTATTGTGTCTAAGTAACATCAAAACTTTTTTTTTTTCTCAACACTTCTATTTAAACCACTGTTGTTCATTGTTTTGATTTTGTACATTGAATCCCAGTTGTCAGAGTTCAATAGAAAACGGTCAGTTATTCATTCGTCTATGTTACCTACGTTAATCAAACAGAGACGTTTTGTTTTCAGACACATCTGTAAAACTCACAGCCATATTGAGTAAATATACATAAATTGTAATAGTTTTGCCATTTTATTATAATAATCAGTGATTTAGTACGTAAAAATCGTTTTAACGATAATACTTCAAAATCCTCACATCATTGTTCTTCCACCATTGCCCACGGCGCGGCGGCGCGGCGGGAGGAGTGTGACATTCCCCGCAGTTTGGGGGATTCCTCACACAATCCACACTACGACAACACTGCTGTTGATAACATAAAATTGATAATATTATTATACCGGGTCAAATGGCACATTGTCTCCTTCATTTTTAAACTACTCATAATTCTATATAATCGGTCTGGTAGCATGGTAGTAGCAGAGAGTAATGTTTATATTTATTAACTTTCGCGTTTATAATATTGTTAAGGAAGTAAGGATATTCTGTGCATACAAATATTAAAACAACATGACAGTATGACGCCGTGGTATGACGACACACAAATTGTGGAAAAAAGAGACATCTGTTGACCACCTCAAAACATTTAGTTAAATCTAAATATACTAGATGACGCTCTTAGACATAACTAAAGTCAAATATCAGCAGGAAAATGTTTTTTTATTACTGTTTAGTTGTCCCACTCCTGGGCAAAGGTCTCCCCCAATTTTCTCCAGGTTCTTCTGTTTCTTTCTCCAGACACACGAACAAAAATAAAATTCTAATTTGCCTGGCCTGTTGTGTAGTGGTAAGTGACTCTGGCTGCTAAACTGAAGGTCGTGGATACGATTCACACCTAGGACAAATCTTTGTGTGATGTACATAGATATTATAGGTAGGTATCTGATCTTTATCTCATTGCAGAATATTAATTTGTGGAAAACATAATAAACTCATTATCACCCTAGATTATATTATACTTATTCAAGTCACTCACAGAACTTCAAACTTTCCGACAATCCTCTGCTACTCGCAAACGCGTCACACTTTGTAGTTGAATCCAGGAATTAGTTCAGTAATTTAAGCGTGCGGGGTAGAGGAGATATTATAGCTCTGCCCGTAGTCCTGCATAATGGTATTGCAAAAAGATGATAAGTACTTACTAACGATTGCGACAACGAAAAATCAAGTCAGGAGCGAAAATTCAAAATAGCTCATTGTGTACCTAAATCGTGCGTGTCTATTTGTCCGTGAATGCTTTTAATTTGTTGTCCTTGTCCATTATTGTTATCTCTATGTCCTTGTCTTAACTTACTTTGACATTAGCAGCACAGAGTACAATAAAATATATTATATGATTGGCATAATGGTCGCTATCTCGCGATGGAGCCACTATAACGACCAAATTGAATTAAATTTAACGCAGCGTTTCTTCTGTGATATTATAATGAAAAAATATAACCACATATTTATTTCCTTTAAAATACAAAATGTATTACTAAAACAAGTTCAAAATTAATATATTAAAAAAAAACACCACTGGATCACTAAAATATAAGATAGTTTCAAGGGTCATCAACTGTGTATTTGCTTGCTGTCTTAAATATATTGTAACCGGCGTATCTATTTCCACGTAATTTATAGACATCTTGGCACTACAAAGGCCTTATTCCTATTCTAATACCTACTAGAAAGATGGATGGCGCACTGACCGCAAATTGGGTCTTGGCCATTGGACAATGGTCGTCACTGTTTACTGTATTTGCCCAATCCTTTTTCCACTTCATGTGATTGCATTAGAAAAACGTTGGCTATACTTACAGAAATTTCATTAGCATAACTACAACCTTGCTAGGTTAAATCTTGGTAGTAATCTCGATTTATGTATAGGTACCTACGCTGAACTACAGCGGAAATTTTTACAACAGAGCTGGATTTCAATCGCTGCCCGAAACTGCTTGAGTGAAATACGCTTTCGTCGTTCTGCTTTGCTCCAGTGCAATAAACATATGCGTATGATCTTCCTAAATACCTATTTTGTAGATAGGTAATTGCAACTCTGGGTACTTGGTTTTATTCAAGTTTAAAATTAATCAACTAGGTATGACATCCCTATTTAGTGTAGCTGCACGCAAAAATCGTGCTAAATTTATTTAATAAAAAAATATAGGCCTAGGTGCAGCAATTAGAAGATAAATTATTCGACTGGCCTGTTTTTCTAGTGTGTTAATCCGGAGGTCGTGAGTTTGATTCCCACCCAGGACAAATCTTTGTATGGTGGGCATGATCATTTGTTCTGTGTGTAATTTATTTGTCTATAATATGTATGTATTTAGATATATATAAGTATGTCTATCGGTTGTCTGGTTGCCATAATACAGGCTCTGTCTAGTTTGGGAACCGATGGCCGTGTGAGTGTTTCAAGATGTTTCAAAATCATAAAAATCGGTCCACCCGTTCTTGAGTTAAAAACAACCGACAGGTAAACAAACGACATGAAATTATCACTGGGTAAGGATTTCAATCAATCACCTTGAGCACGCACACTCACACAAAAGAAGATATAGATAGGATAAGTACCTTCTTCTACTATAAGTACCTACTATCTTCTTTTTTATTCCCTAAAAGAAGAGAAGAAAAGGTTATCTTGAGACAGTAACTCGCGATAGCTCGACGTGTCTGGTCGTTTCGTGAGTCAGTGTCGGAGTGTGATTTATTTAAATCATCATTTACCTTTGTTTGTTTCAATATGGATTTCGTTATTGCACATTATTAGTAGGTATTTTGCTTATGTAAACTAAGAAAGTAATATAATTATTTTGCTGAGAGCCTAAGACTTAAATTACTTCGCTCTTGTTAAAAAGAAGAGGTTCGAACTCGGGACTAACAAGTCTATTCGACGCATATAACATTTGGGCTATTGGCACTTATGAATTGAGTCAAAGGCGCGGTCGAAAGACGGCCCGTTTGATATCGCAATTAATTAGATTGACAAGATACGTGAAGCCAATAAAGAAACCTATTTCGTATCTCCGTTCAACGTGCAGGGGCACTGGCGGTTAGATTTAGCCGTTAAAAATAGTCCAATCAAATGTCAAGCCCGTCAATAAATAGTTCTAATTTCAAAGACCAAACAAAAGATGGTACCCAAACATTTATTATGACGTTTACAAGTAAATACGATAATAATCGTGTGAGAAAACGTGTAATTTGTATTGTTAGTAGTAATACGTTTTTTTCGCGTTTGAAATAATAATAATTATGAATCTAAATTAGTGAGTAAAGTTTAGTATGAAGACTGCAAATATGACCAGGAATAAGGGACAAGTATATAGTGTTGGAAATTATCTAATGACTGGCAAAGTATTAGGGAAGGGACACTTTGCGAGAGTTGAAGAAGCGACACATAGGATAATAGGAAAAAAGGTAACGTAATCGCAACATTCATACCAATACTTGTCAAAATAGCAGTCAAGAACTGGAAGTTGATAGCTGTATAAGCCAAGGCGCTGACTTGTCTTACCTGTCAAACCCGGCTAGCTACACGCATAAGCATTCAAGCCTTTGGAATTTATACTTAAGGTATGATAGACAAATGACAGTAACAGTAGTACAGGCATTGATATATATATATATATCGTCGCTTCATATATTTTCTTTGTTTAGCTTCCTGCTATGGCTGGTATATGATAATACACAGATAGTGTAGATTATTGACATTTCAGTATCGAAACCTTACACGGCATGCCTTGTTTCTAGTGATACACTATACAGCATCACTGTTTAAATGTTCAAAGTTTAGGAACACCGAAACTCCAAAAAATCAGACTCTTCCCTAAAATGTATTTAAGCCCAAAGGAAGATGAAAATCCAAAAAAAGGCTGATCAAGACTGATCGTGTTTAGTGGGCTGAATAATTAGTTGTATGTTCTACCCCTGAAGAAGCAACAAGGAAAAGTTGGTGGTTTACAAGTGGTAACAACATTAATTCTATGAAACACTAAGTGTATTTAAGTACCTGTTAGAACAAAATATCAATTATCTACTATGAATTTAAAATTGCCTGATTTCATGTGAACCAAACCAGACAGAAAAATCCACTTAGGTACGTATTTTAATGCACTTCGAAGGCTTGCCTACATCAAAGAAGAGATAAGGATGTAAGATATGTAAGTGTATTGTTAAAATAATGTGTCTGTTTTAGGTTGCTATAAAGATCATTGACCTGACGTCTATAAAGGAGGAGTATGCGCGCCGGAACCTGCACCGCGAGCCGCGCGTCATGGCCAAGCTGCGACACCCCTGCATCGCCGCCCTGTACGAAACTATGATGGTAAGCAAAGTAATATCTTGTCATCTTCATTTTAATGGTAATAGGAAAAGGACTGAATGGGCGAATAGTGAGAGACAATTTTTACAACTTCATTTCGGACGGACTTCGGAACTATTTAAAAAAAAGATAAAAAAATGCTATTTCGAGGTTCCGTATGAGGAGAGGGTTATTTTTTCTGAAGCAAGACATACAGGCGATTGATGTATTTGGCGATATAGGGTATATTCAGCGCTGGCAAAATTCAGTAAAAATGTTTTTACTTTTTTGCCCGCGGCTTCGCTTCCATCAACTTTCTGCCTACCAACCCTATCTACCTACCTACCCTACGCGTGGTTCGTGTGGCGTGGTGACCTATAACCACTCGACTATCCGCGCATGTTTGTAATATGGTAAGTTATAAAATTGCCTGCACGGCCAGCTGAGTGGCATAAGTCGTCGCGACAATTACCACTGCGTGATGTGCCGGAATTCGATCCCGACATTGGGGTTAATAAACATTTGTATAATATTATTATAGGTGTAATGTTTTGGTCCCTCTTATCTATCATCCTATGCTCTGACTCCTTACACTACTCGATAATGTTATAAAATAATACAAGCCTGCATCTGTCCCACTCCGGGGAATAGGCCTATTCTTAAAAATAGGAGGGAATAATATGTAATAACGACGATTGATGGGAACAGCCTCCGCACCTACACAAGTGACATTTCTACAATCTTTAACGTTAATAGAAATCGCTCAAATGTATGAATGAATATTACCTACATTTCTTCACAATATGCAACGTGACTTATTGCTTTCACTTCCATTCATTCGGGCCATTCGATCATCGTTATTGCTAGTAGAAATGCCAGGCTGGGAGGTAGAGTTGTGTAATGACGTGTGTTTTTATCAGCACGGGCCGCGGCTGTACGTAGTTATGGAGGCGGCGGGCGGCGGCGACCTGAGCGCGCACGTGCTGGGCGCGCGCGGCGCCACGCGCGGGCTGCCCGAGCCGCGTGCGCGCGCGCTCGCCGCGCAGCTCGTGTCCGCCGTGCGACACATGCACGCGCGCGGCGTTGTACATCGGTAAGTAACGTCCCAGTCCTTAGATAAACCCGAAAAATAAATTCAAGAAAACTTTATTTCTACATAACTGCAGAATAGTCTTCTGTACGTAAAACTTACAACACGGATAATAAATAGGTATAAAATAATATATAAAGGAGAAACGGATAATATATAAGTAGGTATACTTACACTACAAACAACCTTATACAACCTTTCAACCTTTACCTTACCCTCTGTAAATTATGTAACTTACTGCAGAAATTAGACATTGTGTAGCTCATGTTTCGCAATATTATAAATGTGCTTTTTTACAGCGATTTGAAAATGGAAAACATCATGCTAGACAGCACTAAGCAATTTATCAAAATAGTTGGTGAGTAGACAATTTAAACCTCTCGCCATATTTCATGTTTTTTTCTATAAAAATGTAACAATTTTTATTTTATTAGACTTCGGACTATCAAATATGTGGAGTGGTGGGGCAGCTCTGCGAACCCCGTGCGGTTCGCTCGAGTACGCAGCACCGGAACTGTTTGTCGACGGCAGACGATATGGACCCGAAGTCGATCTATGGAGCATGTATGTACCTTCATTGTTCTCAAGACTTCTTTAAACGTACGCGAAGAACTCTAACAAAAGTAGGTTTCCCAACGTTTCTGGAATGATGTTTTGATGACATGACAGTTAAGAAGGCAGAAAAAGATGCAAGCTACACATACCGATAGATCCATCTATCTCAATCATTATACAAACGAGTCTTTCTAAAAACACTAAAGGTTTATCCCATCAAAAACATGAATGTAAAATGAGAGCAAAGTTCAAAATTATGATATATGCCTTTGTTGTTGACTTCAACGACAAAAGAAGTAAGATCTAAATGGGTGCCAATTTCAATAGTCAGTCCTGAAAGTTATTTATAACAACAAAATATAATTTCTTCTTATAACTTAGGATAAGATATTGTAGCCTAAGGTCTGACTTGGCTAGTTCTCATATACGAATTATTATGGCCGATGGCTATTTTTCGGAATAATAAAATAAGAACCGACAAGTAACAGGTTTAGAACTTGCGTATGCTATAATATAATTCGTATATGAAAACTAGCCAAGTCTTTTATACATAAATTATTAGTAAGTACTTATTTATTACAAAAGTAATACGAAATGGTTTATGTTAAACTAGTATTTTCCTACGTTTACGGGTATAAGTTTATTGTTCCTAATAGAATCAATAAAGTAAAAAATTATAATAAAATGATAAAAAATTAGCAGTTTCAGATTTTTTCCTTTGTATTCACCTAATTACCTATCTGCATGCCAAATTTGAACTTTCTAGGTCATCTGGAACTGGGTTAGAAATTTAATCTATAGGTCAGTCAGTGATAAAAATGACGATTTTTGGCCATTAATATCTAAATAACCGTTTGAGATGTGTTTATAAAATTTAGAGCACATATGTATCTCGCTAGTCTCAATAATATGAGCAAATTTGACACGTTTATGTAAAATAGTTTTTGAGTTATGAGGGGTCAAAAGTGGCTCCAAATGGTTCGTGTAATATTACACACGGTGCTGCTCGCCAGTTCTGTTACTTGAACTTGGCTTGACACGCTCCCGCGTGTCTAGATTATCATTAAACAACAAGGAGAAGTGTGGTTCGGTTGGCATGCGGATTTCGCGTCGCATGTACCTACTAGCTTATCTACACTTTTAACACCATGAATCTGAGCGACCACAATAGGAATGCTGTCATATAAATATCACGTCATGTCACGCCTCGCCAGTCTAAAATCAACTTTAGGGCAGCATCGTGAATATGACAATGTTTTTGAAAGTACCTAGTTAATATAGAAGGTTGCATGGCGCGTGTTTCAGAGGCGTGATCGTGTACGGCATGGTGACGGGCGGGCTGCCGTTCACGGGCGCGGAGGGCGGCGAGGGCAAGTCGCGGCCGCAGCTGCGCGCCGCCATCACGCGCGGCTTCACGCGCAAGCAGCGCGCCGCGCTCGCCTGCGTGTCGCCCGGTACCTACACATATCATACGTACTCTGTTCACGCTAAAAATCTTGTACGTTGATACGAAACACGTGTTTAAATTCGAATCGCGCTTTTGAGTTCCAATGAAGAATGTTAACAAATTTTGATTATTAGCTCTCCATATTCTCTGTCAAAAATAAAAAATACTAGTGAAAGAATTACTTCGATACGTCAATTAGTTTCCGATTTAGAAGTAAAACAAGTTGAACCGCACGACGCGGGCTGCCGGTGACGTTGTGACGTCATTGTACAACACGCTCAGTCTGGCTCACTAAGTACGCTCGCGGTCGCGCGCCCGTACCGTCGAAATTATACTTAAATACTTTTAAAAGTGTCCAATCCAAATACTAGGAAATCATGTGTTGTGCCTAAATGTAAAGATTGTGGTATTTTGCAAACTTTACCTGAAGGATCAGCAGTATTGGCAGTCAAAGGTTTCAAAAATATTGCGCATTTGCTACAACAAAATGGACATACCTAGTGTGAGCTCTGATCAGACCTAGTGTGAGCTCTAAAGTAAAACCGACCAAAAAAGAAGTTTTGGAGACAAAAAAAAATGCAGCGTTACGGATACACGTAGAAAGAGCTATCGGCAGACTTAGATCACAGAATAAATATTAGTACTGACGCTTAGATTCTTTGAGTTCATGTTGCCACACGCTTGGGTAGATCTAAAGCAAGTCGACCTGCTAGATTCAGTGGTGATTTCTGCATGTGGAATAGTTAGTCTGCAAAGCAGTCTATTTCATTTAAAGTAACTTCCTAGTGTTTTAAGCAAAATACATTTAAGTTTATTTTATTGTATTAAAAATATAAGATTTTGAGGTTACGTACGTTCCATTTTCCACCAATGTTTGTGTTATTTATAGAGTTTTAATAAAACTATATTACACTAGCTGTCCCCCGCGACTTTGATCGCGTGTTTTAGTTTCAACGGTTTTTCATTTTTGCAACATTTTTCAATCATGCTCCGCTCCTGTTGGTCGTAGCGTGATATTATATAGCCTATAGCCTTCCTCAATAAACGGACTATCCAATACAAAAATAATTTTTAAATTCGAACCAGTAATTCCTGAGATTAGCGCGTTCAAACAAACAAACTCTTCAGCTTTATAATATTAAAGTATAGATTAGGATAATGTTTTGCCTAGTTTACCTTTACTATAAATACGTAATAAAAGTGTTTGCCTTGATTGGACACTTTACTTCTATAACGCAGTCATCAGTAGGTAAGCCTGTCAGGCGAGAGACCAGGTTCCTCTATCTTTATATTGTGTACTTTCGGCGGCAACGAAATCACTATTTGTTGATAAATAATGCGCAACCAATTAATCCATCTATTTTAGGTAGATTATCCGATTGCCCTTTTTCGAATCCTTCACCAATTTTATTAATCGAACAATATTTACTATTATTAGACTAGTAACGTAATACTCGGACGAAAACACAACAAAATACTGCGCAAGCTATAACACCTACTATAACCGCTGGCGACTTGATATTAAGCTTGGCGCAGCCCGCGCTTGAGCTTGCGGCGTTGTGATATGACGTCACAAGCGGTCACGTGGCTGTTAGCGGGACTCGATATTTTTCGAAACTTTGAATGCTTATAAAATCAAAACTACTAGGTATTTTTGACTACAACAAAAACTAGTGTATTTGTATACATACAGGCTTTACTGAGACAAAATTTCAAGCGATTTGGCATACCTAGTAACATTCTTCATTGCGCTAGGTAGGTTTTCATGTGTTGATCAGCCAAAATCTGAGCCAACCTTACCAAAAATACGGAAACTTATGTGTAAGGCAAACAAAATACAAATTTCGATACCTACTGTAAGTTTTTTGCGGCGTCCGTACTTTTCTAAAAGATTCCATTTAGAAAAATGTAAAGTAAAATGTGCCACATGTGTGCAAACAATAACAATAAATACGACCAGATAAATAATTTATATTGATTTAGATTAAGTATCTATTGGCACGGATAGACAGACAGACGGAAAGTAATGTTAGTGTGTGTGACTGAAGTTATCCTATAGTTTTCTGATATATTTTAGTTGAAGTTTGGTAGATACTTACACCGTATGTAACAGATAGGAGAGGCCTATGTCCAGCAGTGGACGAAGATAGACTGATGATGATGATGATGTAACAGAAACCCTGTTCGATCCAATTAAGGAGCGATCAGTGTTGCCTTTGATCAGTTTCATTTTAATTAACCAGGGAAAAATAATGATCTTGAATCAATTCAATAGTTGTCTATGTCAGTGGTGTGCATACCATATAGGCAATTAGGCAGTGCCTACCTCCTAAGATCCAACTAACTATCCTTAATTATTACGATATAAATATAATAAATCAGTCAACGCCCGTCATACTCATTAATTAAATTACAAATAATAAAACTTATAACCAAACATTTCATTACAAAACAAATAAAAAATGACGTCACATTCAATATAACTTCACAATACGTCGCGAAGTAGGCACTCGCGCCAGTGCCTACTTTACACTCACACACTTAAACCATTTTGGCGTATTCATATACGCACGCACACTTCATAATAAGCTACTTTTTTCTCAAATTTATAATACGGTGAAAGCAAAAATATGTTTGACATGCACAGCGCCCTGACATTTGACCTTCGCAATTTCCCAGTATAATAGTAGGCATGCCTACTCGGTAGCAAAGGCATTGACCATACAGCTCAACAAATAAAAAATATATAAATTCTAGTTATTACTATATTTTAAATATATCTAACTAATAATATAAAATACTAATAACTTGTAAATTGAATATAGTTTCTTTTTTAAAGTTAACAACTACGTAATTAATAATGTGAACATGTTTTAGTTGCAATAAATGATTTTTGTTTTCTTTTATCTGTTGCAACTTGCTTGTCTGTTTGATATTTTTAATCTGTTGTAGTTTATTTGTTATTTTCGTAATTATTTGTTTTGTGAGTTATTGACTTATTGTGGTTTTGTGAAGTTACTGTAGTTTTATAAACAGAAATTGTTGTGTCTGTATAAATATGGAAAAGTTACAGTGCGTAGTTTGTTTGTGTTTCGAAAATACAACCCTTATGGATAAATTACGTGTAAACCCCGTCAAGAATTTTAATAAGTTTTCATTTCTCCCCCCCCCGCCTGACCGCGACGGCGACAGACGTGTTTTTGTGCCCTCTGTGTTGTAAAATTATTTTAAGTCGTCTAAAGTGAGTTTTTAACAGTAACTTTACAATAGCCTTAGTATTAACTCAAGTATTTAAATAAAAGTGTCACCAAACCATCTGTGTCCGAGTATAAATAAGGATAATCAAACATTTTACTTTGTCTAAAACTGTGTAGTGAAGGTGATTAGTGTCGTGTCATTGCGCACGTGACCTTGAGCGCTAAGACCGGTCATTGCGTGACGTGCGTTACGCGTTGCGTGCACACAATCACTGCACTCTGCATATCCGCTATTTTGTGTACGCTTGTAACAGTCTTCGTGGTGCGGAGGTTGCGCGCGCTGCGTACATACTCCACGTTTCAAGAGTCTCGAGTTCAAATCATCGAAAATAATTGCTCTTTTTGTATGTTTATAACATCTTACTGCAAACAATCAACCGGCGACACTCGCCACTATCCTGGTACTGGCACACCGAAATCAGTACACCGCCGCTATGCCATTGAAGAGAACGCCCCCCACCTCACCTGCCCCACTGACAACAAAAGTGACGCCTGGGAGCGTTCGTAGCGCTGCACCTATTTTCTCTACGGTTGCGAGTGACTCACCGCTACAGCACTGCGAGTCTGAGCCTAATCTTCATACACTTGCAGTCAATGTCACTGAGCGGAAGAAAAGAAAGTATGATGACGAACACTTAGATGTTACAGCGCTGATTAAAGAAATGTTCTTGACTTTCTCAAAAGAACAGGAAAAACGTTTCCAAGATCTAAAAACTAGTTTAGATGTCATGTCGTCTAAATATGATGAATTTTTGCAAAAAATAACCATTTTGGAGAAAGAACGAAAAGAGGATAAAATCTTAATTAAAGAATTGGAGGAAAAACTGGAAGTTTCTGAGCGAAAGTCCCGTGGAGCAGGCATAGAAATTCGGAATATCCCAAAGCAAAACGGCGAGACAAAAGAAAATCTCTGTAACGAAATTATGCAACTTGGAAAAACCTTGAGTGTGAACATTGACTGTTCTAATATTCGAGACGTCTATAGACTGAAATCGAAAGATGCATCAAATCCTGTTGTCGTCGACTTAACTTCCGTATTGCTGAAAGACAAAATTCTCAAGGCTGTCAAGAGCTTTAACAAAACTCGAACAAAAGGAGAAAAGTTAAATAGTACTCATTTAAACCACTCATACCAGTCCAAACCACTTTACATAACTGAAACGTTAACTAACAAGACTCAGAGATTGTATTTCCTGGCCAGGCAGTTTAAAAAAAGCCACGGTTATGACTTTTGCTGGACGACTAGCGGGTTTGTTTATCTTAAAAAAACTGAAGATTCATCTCATATACGCATAAATCATGACACGGATCTGGATAAGTTAAGAAATTCAATTTGACTATTCCTTGTTGTAACTCTCTTTTTCAGTTTGTTATTGATTTATTTAATATTGCATGTTTTTTTCTCTTTTCGAATTGTAAGTTACTCTTGTTTACAACTAAACACACTATACAGAAATTATACACTACCCTTTATGTTGCAAGTTTTTTACAAATCTAATAATGCAAATTATCTTTGTTTTTGTTTACATCCTACCACACTATACAAAAACTATACACTACACTTTAAAGACAACCACTTTCAATCTAAATTTAAACACTACTACAGTCACAGAATTTACTACAAATCAACTCACATACACAGTACACACTTTGAATTGCAATCACATTGTCATTTAGCCACACTCAAACTATTTACAATAACAATTATGTATGCCACGCCTTCAAAAACACGTTTAGTTCATAAATATAAAAACATCACAAACATAGTGCACACAAACAATTTTACATCTTTTAGTTACCATATTGCATTCCAAATACTATTCTGTAACCGCGACCACTATTTCTTACAATATTTTTTAAATGACGTCAAATTCAACGATATAATTAACTTAACAGAAAATATCGATAAAATATCTGTATCGCAATCGCAAGAAACAAATATTGAAAACTGTCATAAGTTAATATCAGTGCACCCAAATCACTTACTAATCTTCACGCTAAACATACGCAGCATAAACCGTAACATGCCAGGGCTTGAAGTTTTACTAACTAGAATGAAGTTAAAATGTGATATAATTATACTGACCGAATGCTGGCTGTCAAGTTCTTCAGTTATTCCTAATTTAGCAGGGTATTCTCATGTCGGGACTAAATCTAACCCCAAACAAAATGATGGTGTAGTAATTTATTATGAGGAAAACCTTAGTTTAAAGATAGAGGAGCCACATATGCAAGAATGTAACTGTCTTGTCGCAAAAATAGACAATCGCATCGCGATATTAGCTTTCTATCGGTCCCCATCTTACAAAAACATTGACCAATTTCTTTTATCCTTAGACACATTAATACACACAGTGTCAGCATATAAACAGATCTTTGTAATAGGTGACATTAACATAGACATTAATCCTAGCAAAATAAACCTTAACGGGGAACGCTACCTGACTTTAGCGGCTTCTCATGGTCTTTTACCAGCTCACACTCTGATAACTCGCTATGAAAGCAATTCTTGTTTAGACCACGCGTTAGTAAAGACCAATTATCCAGTTACTACTCTAGTTCCACAAACTACCCTAACGGATCACTACCCGGTTTTATTGTGTGTGGCGGCTAAGAAAACACGGCATTATGCAGTAACAACAATAACTAAAGTTGACTTTACAAACCTAGAGCAAGATCTTATAAAAATTAACTTTGACCCAATTAATCATTTACCAAACCCAAACTTATCTCTAAATTACTTTACAAATTGTCTTCAAAACGCAATCATTAACAATACTAAATATATTTCTCTATCTAAACGTCACAGAATCATCAAACCATGGATGACGCAGGGGTTGTTACGATGCACAAGAAACAGGGATAAGTTGCATCTGAAATTGAAGCTTTCACCAGACAATTTCATTCTAAAAGTGACATACACCCGATACAGAAACTTCTGCAATGCGTTGCTAAGAAAAATTAAAATAGAGTACGAAACAAATCAACTTCAAAATGCCAAAAAAGACAACAAAAAACTGTGGAAAACAATAAAAGAAATCACGAATACATCAAAAGTAACAAATCATCCGAAAGAACTACTAACGCTATCGACCTCTCCTGAAAATTCATTGAGCGAAGTAAATAGTTACTTTATAAACGTAGGAAGTTCACTAGCAAACAAAATACACCAACAAAACACGCATACTATAAACTACAGACAAAACAACACAGCTACATCTGCCAGTAGTCCGCATTCTTTCGCTCTTATAGACACAACTGAAGATGAGGTAGAACGCCTCATCATCGACTCAAAATCAGACTGTGCCATTGGGGGGGACAAGATTAGTAACAAATTTTTAAAGACTTACAGAAACATCATTGTACCACCTCTTACAAAGATCATAAATGACTGTCTGCAAAGTGGAGCGTTCCCTGACATCCTTAAAAAAGCTGAAATTTGCCCAATCCATAAGGGTGGGGACAGGAATCGTATCATTAACTATAGACCTATATCGATCTTACCAGCGATATCAAAAATACTAGAAAAAATCATAAATGTACGACTAGTTAAATATTTGGAAAGAAATAAACTTCTTTCAGTAAATCAATATGGTTTCCGACAAGGAAAGTCAACTGAGCAAGCCGTAAATAAACTTGTAAATTTTGTGACTTCCAATTTAGATAAAAAGAAAAAATGTCTCACTATCTTTCTAGATCTTGCAAAGGCATTCGATACGATTTCTGTTTCCCTCTTACTGGACAAACTCGAAAGATTGGGAATTAGAGGTACACAGCTAAAACTCTTTACTAGTTACTTGACTGGCAGATCTCAGTGTGTTCGTGTAGGAAAATGTAAAAGTTCTCACCTTCAGATAACACACGGTGTACCACAAGGTAGCATTCTGGGGCCCACTTTATTTCTTGTGTATATAAATGGTCTCACGAGTCTTGAACTTACCCATGGTGAAATTATATCTTTTGCAGACGATACTGCCCTTTCTTTTGCTACTAATACATGGAAAGAGACTTTCAGTGCTGCGCAGCGGGGATACGATATCGTGGGAGAGTGGCTTCAGAGTAACATTCTTACACTGAACGTAGAAAAAACCAAGTATATCTGCTTTAGCATAAACAATGTAGCTGGAGAAGAAGTTATGGGAAATATCATATCGCACGAGTGTCACTCCGTACAACACTGCAAGTGTACTTCACTGGAACGCGTGCACACAATAAAATATCTAGGAGTTAACGTAGATAGCAATCTCAACTTTAAAGAACATGCTAGGCTGCTATGCTGTCGAATACGAAAGCTTATATATATTTTTAAAAACCTTAGGCACATTGCTGACTTTAAGTTGCTGAAGCAGATATACTATGCACTCTGTCAATCGCTTCTAACATATTGCCTGTCATCTTGGGGAGGGACAAAAAAAACAACTTTGAAGTCTGTCGAGGTAGCCCAGCGTGCAATACTGAAAGTCGCATTGTTCAAGCCTATCCGTTTCTCGACAACAACATTATATGAAACATGGGAGGTCCTGACCGTGAGACAATTATACATATTAAGTGTTGTGCTCCTGCAACACAATAAACTAAACTACAACCCACTACTCCTCAAAAAACGAAGAAAAGACATAGTATGCGAAAGAACAAAGCTATTTAAAACTAAATTTAGTCAACGCTTTGCCCTTTCTGTTGGTCCATTACTTTACAATAAGTTAAACAGGATACTTAACATATACCCGTTAACAAAAATGCAATGCAAGAAGAAACTTACCGAATACCTAAAAAGACTTACCTATGAACAAACTGAACTACTTTTGTACACACCATCCTAATATAAACCCTATGAAAAGCAACATATCAATACATTTCCTATAACACACACAAACGCGCACACGCTCACTCACAACATATCACTCCGTAGAACACTAGACAACACCACACACATCCTCTTACACATCAGACACGTACTTTCCCATCTTACACAAATAAGAGGTCCTGCATGCAAACACTATACAAATATTTTAATTTTTTATTTTATTTTATATACTTTTTTCTTTCCTTGTTAAATAAATACATTATAAGATACTGTAAAAAAAAAAAAAAAAAAATGTGCAAAACTCGAGGGGTTGGCGCTGATAGCCGAAATACAGGCATTGCCTAGTTCGGCTACAGATGACTACACCATTTATATGAACTAATTTAGCTTGTTAAAATATTTTGTAATTTATGTCAAAGTTCTTTCAATAAACATTATTATTATTATTATTATTATTTGTTGACAAAACAAATTAATAAAGTAGTAGTTTTGTAGGATAACACCCGAACCACAGAATAAGAAATACGAAACTTTAAAAAAGTGAGTAGAAAACAGTTTTTTACATTTGTTTCGTTATTTATAGTAGTAGGTATTTTTTTTCGCTCGATTTGCCTAATATCTGCCTACCTGGTCGGGAAACCAATGCACGCTACTGGTCTATGAGTACGATGCCGAATAATACTCATAAGGTTCGGACAGGTTTATTGTTGCATGCTGTACATTTATATGTACAAAAAAAGAAACGCCCTTATTTTTCCTTCCGTTATTAATACACAGAACAATTTACTGTTGGGCATCATAAAAAAATAAAGAATTTATTTACTTTGGTCGTATCATTGCAGCTGATACACCGTGAACTCGTCGATTGCCGAGCCTTGTCATTGACGAGTCACGCACACAGTTGGCGTGTAGTAGTGCTTTCTCGCGCGGCGTTTGTTCGAAGCTAGGCTTCTGTTCGTGTCTATTCTTAAAAAAGTAATGGGAAGTTTGTGTCTTATCTTTCTTATATAAAATTGTATCTAAAGCGTATTAAAAGATTGGTGAAATTGAATGAAGTATGAACATCTTTGTAAAGAAAAATATTTTACTTACAATTTTACGTACAAAACAAACATCAAGGCTTATTCTATGTCATCGGTTTTGTGTGATTACCGATTTACTGGAGAGGTTCGGCCAATGCCGTCTTACAAACTTACGACTAGACACTTAGAAATTGGTTTTGTTGTTAAAAAAATGTAATTTATTCGTAAAAAAATTAGCGCGTAATTTTTAAAGAATTCTGTGCTTTTGGCAGTCATATACAAGGTATCGAACCTCTCCTATTGGAAACACTTCACTTTCACCAAAAAGTTTTGACACAGTTTCTGGCAACACTCACTGCTTATTGTTGTATCTGAAACAATAAATTTAGCTGTTAATATAACAGGCAATGACAGCCATTTACGAACACCTAATACCAGTTTGGTAAAACTTAACTTTTTTTTTAAATAAGAAGCTTAGTATAAAATAGTAAACGCCAATTGGACTTGTGAACGAAAACTTCATAAATACGGACTTTTATTTTTGAATCTTTCCTTTTTATTTTTACATTTATTTTGTTTTGTTCAATAACAGAGTGCAAGGCGTTTATACAACATCTGTTGGAACCAAACGTGGAGCTTCGCATGAAGATCGAGGAAGCGTCACGTCACCGCTGGGTTCGGAGACCGGGCATGAAGATGAAGACGCACCCCTTCGGCAACGTCGAGGCTGCCGCTAACAGGGAGGTGAGTTTACACGCATCAAAATCATCCCTAATACGGTCGCTCTAAACCTAGTTACACTTGTAACAACAGTTTGCTAGTTATAACATAGTATTCAATAGATAACTAATAGAGTTCGTATTATGTAGATATACCGCCAGCTCTCGGAGCTGTGCAGCATGACGATCATGGACGTGGTGGCCCAAATAAAGGCGGAGCCGTTCGGTCCGATGGCCGGCATGTACAACATCAAGACGCACCTGCAGCAGGCGCAGGCGGTGGCGGGCCCCGACCTGCTGTGGGGCGCGGCGCAGGAGGCGCGCCCCGCGTCCCCGCCCGAGTACCGCGCCAAGTACGAGCTGGACCACGACTTCCCCACGCCCACCTGCAGCAAGGCCACGCCCGCCGCGCGCCCGCCGGCCCGCGTCCGCATCCCCAGCACGCCGCCGCGGGCCACCGACGCCAAGTTCACCATCAACCGCAACGTGGCCGAGTCGCCGCCCAAACCCATTCCCAAACCACCCACAGTAGACAGGACTCCCAAGAAGAGCCAGCTGCCAAGCCCCAGAATGATCAACAGGCCTCTGAGCAGCGTGTATGGCTTGAAGAAGCCTGTGTACAAGGTGTACGACAACGGAGATTGCGGCCTGGACCCGAGGCTGCCCAGCATCGACGAACATTCCAGCACGGACGTGAACGACGCCAAGAAGATGACGAGGAGTAAAAATATTAGGATGCCATGCGTGAGGAAAGTGAACCTCGAAGAGGAGCGGACTATGAGACTGAACAGTTGCCCGAACAGACTCGGTGATAAACGCGCAGAGTTCTACAGGAAGGCAGGGGACGGCATTCCTAGGTGAGTAGATGCATTGTGTTGCCTCCACATAGATCCTGCTTAATTATATTATAACTTGTAACTTGTTGCGTGACAGTTGGCGTGCGATCGGCTCGCTCGGGACGCCGCCGCCCAGAATTCTTCTTCAGAGCAACGCCACAACTATCAAACGAGCGTCCTTGGGGTACGTGAACACCAATATTTTTTTAAACTAGTATTCGTTATGCGTGTGCAAACAACTTGTTTTTAAAGAAAATTCGCGATTTTTGTTACTAATTACTTATGTTGTATTTCATTTCCATTCTTACAGTAACATCGTCAGTCCACACTCATCTTCAAACAGCCATTGCAAGAGCGAGAGGGCGATGCCAGTATGTTTTTACATAACCGATTTTAAATTAGTGATTATACTTAAAGCGGTAAAGTGGACAACTCTTGTAGGGCAAGGAGCAGGAAAGCCCTTTAAGCCCTAAAAGTAACATTTGTAGATTGACCTCCATATGGAAATAGTTTCGACTTATGTACAACCGTGTAAAACACATAATAAGTGCGGAAAAGCCTAGTAAAATTAACTAATTAAGCGTGTAAAACACCAGTTCGCGTTTCATTGGTTGAAAGCCTGTTTCTGTAGGCGTCACTATTTCGTAAACTGGACCCTGTCACTTTGCAGGTCGGGTGGTACTCGACGCGGAGCATGGGCAAGGAGCCCACCCACCTGCAGCGACTCAGACGCACGGCGCCGATGAAGTGAAGACTAAATACCAACTCCTCTACTCCATTAGCCACCGCCACACACTAGACTAATCGTCCTAACAACTCTAAACCATGCGATTAGTCGCCAGTGTGCAGCGGACTTTACTTAAAATTTTTGCGTGCTACCCTCATTGTAATGTTAAGCGAATAAGCAGTTATACTATATTGTACGCGTTCGACTTCCAAGCAATCGTTTTTGGACTAGTATTTTTTTTTTGTTACGTTTATAATAATGAGTTTACATTATAAAATACTAAATAATAGAGTGTTATGTTATGCTTGTATGCATGTATTTTATTGAAAGATTAATATAAGATGTGCATTAAAGTATTATTATTGATTTTTAAAGGCTCCGAAAAGGGTATTTTGATCTCTTAGTAGTGAATAATGTTAGTTTAACTAATGCAGCAGACTGATATCTTATATGTTCACCATCAGCACTTTGAAGAGATTGAGCCTTCTGCAACACGAATCACTGATATTTTTGCATCAATTATTCGACACTAAAAATCATAACAAACGTGTTACCGCACTACGAGGTTCAATATCTTACTACATGACTCGCGAAATGTTAAAATAATATAACGCTTCAGCAGTCTGGTTATGATTTTTTGTGTCAAAGTTTTATTGCATACCAAGTGTACATTTGGTCTTTCATAACAATTTAGTTGCACTTATCAACACTGAATATAATGGCGCTTTAACTTCTAATTGTTTTAACATCATGTACGGTGTGCCCTGTAGTGTACTCCCATGATGTCAACATCAAGACTTGCAACAAGCGACACGCGGACTTATGTGGTCGTGGTCTGGTCCGGCGTACCGTGTACTGACCTCAGTGGAAGGGCATGTGCGCGGGGTTGGCCATGGCGGCGAGGCGCGTGTACGTGGTGCTGGTCTGGTCCGGCGTACCGTGTACTGACCTCAGTGGAAGGGCATGTGCGCGGGGTTGGCCATGGCGGCTAGGCGCGTGTACGTGGTGCTGGTCTGGTCCGGCGTACCGTGTACTGACCTCAGTGGAAGGGCATGTGCGCGGGGTTGGCCATGGCGGCGAGGCGCGTGTACGTGGTGCTGGTCTGGTCCGGCGTACCGTGTACTGACCTCAGTGGAAGGGCATGTGCGCGGGGTTGGCCATGGCGGCGAGGCGCGTGTACGTGGTGCTGGTCTGGTCCGGCGTACCGTGTACTGACCTCAGTGGAAGGGCATGTGCGCGGGGTTGGCCATGGCGGCGAGGCGCGTGTACGTGGTGCTGGTCTGGTCCGGCGTACCGTGTACTGACCTCAGTGGAAGGGCATGTGCGCGGGGTTGGCCATGGCGGCGAGGCGCGTGTACGTGGTGCTGGTCTGGTCCGGCGTACCGTGTACTGACCTCAGTGGAAGGGCATGTGCGCGGGGTTGGCCATGGCGGCGAGGCGCGTGTACGTGGTGCTGGTCTGGTCCGGCGTACCGTGTACTGACCTCAGTGGAAGGGCATGTGCGCGGGGTTGGCCATGGCGGCGAGGCGCGTGTACGTGGTGCTGGTCTGGTCCGGCGTACCGTGTACTGACCTCAGTGGAAGGGCATGTGCGCGGGGTTGGCCATGGCGGCTAGGCGCGTGTACGTGGTGCTGGGCCGGCACAGCGGCGGCGAGTCGCCCGTCGCCGGCTCATTCTTGAACACCGCCACGCATTTCCACTGGTTCAAGTATTGCACTGCAACAGTCACAACAAATACATAGAAAAATAATGTATATCTTTAAATATTTGTGCATTTTATTATTATTTATGTGAAAACACACGGTTTTAATTACGCCCATTTTTTCGGGATCGCTCAACTAGTTCCAGACTCTTAACAATACAAAATAATTCATGAGATGATACGGCGGCGACGTCGCAAATCAAAAGTTATTATGCATTTATTATTTTAGATTTTAATATTTGTCACATGTTTGTATTTGTACGTTGGTGACAGAACATTCGCCAGTTTCGATGTCTACGTGGATACTAACTCTTCCACAGCCTCACGCAGCAGTCGTCGCCGGAAGACGCCAGCAGCGTGCCGGTGACGTTCCAGCAGACTCGCCACACGCAGGAGTAGTGCTCCTCGAAGGCCGCCACCACTTCCACCTTGAACCGCACCGTCGCGCCGTTGTTCGCGCCAGACGACTCGCTACACAAATACATACTCGCATCACACAATCATAAATTGTGCATTATGTTAAACTCAGCTTCACCAAAATACCCAACATACATTAAGCACCTGTGGTGAAGTCGTAATTTTATTGAGATTACGCCTGTATTAGGGATAGACATGTATCTATCGATTTACAGGAGTTATTAAATTCTTTGTTAAACGAAAGCTAATCAGGAATTTATAATGCATCGCTTCGAATTACTTTCCTGCCGATCCGGTACATTCTTTCCTGTACATTTGCCTTCATCTAATAAACCTAATAATATTTATTCATTTGTCACAAACCTATTATAATAATGTGTCATATAAACCGGATATCGAAATATTTTAAATTCAATATTTCTCACGAATAAAAATATCGATTCAAATTTTCGATTCGTTCTCCATCAAGTTAAGGAACACCGCTATAAAGAACACTGGGAGACCTTTCATGGTTAGTTATGTGAAAGTAACCATAAGTGTATTGTTACTAGACTCACGCTATGGGCTCCAGTTTGATGATGCGCACGTCCTTAGTGGCGACAGCCAGCAGGTGGAATGACCTGCCGAGGTTGGGAGCAAATGCCAGGTCGTTCACTGGCTCCTGCACCGACGCCAAGCAGTCTGTGCGTGTCCAGCGCCGAGATGTCTCACTGTACCTGTAATAACACAGTTCCTTAGGCCCACACCAGATTACACGACATTTGGACGAAATTACCTATTCCTTTTGCCATGTGCAGAAATCCATAACACAAGTTGTGCTGACCTATTAAGCTCATTTGCTCAATCAAAGCTCATTATGTCACTCACACAATGAGGGTACAAAGATATAGAAACTTACTCATATATAAACACTTTTCCGTTACAAGCGGTTGTCTTGTCTGACTGAACAGTGGCTGCTGCGTTTGTGGTGTTTGGTTCATCACTTCCCACAGCAAGCATAGGTGGATGCACCACTCTGCCAAAAAACAAATATATCATTGATAAAACTTATGATTTAAATAGAAATAATTTTCCAGTTTAAAACTGGTTTCCTACCTCAATATAAGCAGTAAGTAATTGACTTTTGATAAAAATGAACTCTAGTATCAATTAAACATTAACAACTAAATATACATTTAAAAATTAATAATGGAAACTTTTCGGATTACCTGGATAAAGATGGATTCCATGAGAGACAGCTGATAGAAACTTTTGTTGGAATCTCATGTTGGAGAGTCCATTGAGCAAGGTTCATTACATCTGGTGCCTCATATATCCTAAAAATAACATTAAACAATTGACATAAAAGTTTTACTATGTTTTTGATAAGCATTCAAAATGTAGTGGACTAAAAAAAAATTATATTAAAATTAAAAAGAATGTTTAAATTAGTAAAACTATAAAATCTGTAACAAACATCAGTTTTTCATTTGGAATATATAAAGTCAGCACTGACACAACTATTGGCAGTTTTGACTCACCACCAACTTGCCTCACAATTTTAACTCAATGTAAATAATTGACATCTCAAATATCATTTAATCTACTCTATCTAACTTAAGATTTCTCACCTTATGATGCCATCAGCGGAACATGTAACAAGTAACAGCCCCAAATGTTTCGGACCAAACTTCACATCAGTTACTGAAGTTCTGGAGTCCACAAGGTTAGATCTCTTCAGCCAGGTTCTCAAACCTTTCTCTGACCCTGAGGATGCTGTGTCACCTACACAATAATTCCACTTTAATTAAACACATAAATTGTAAAATTTATCTAGAAGCGTTTTTCATGTAACTATTAGATCCAGCAACATGAAAATAAGAAATCAGGCAGCAAAGAAGCAAAAGAAGGCAGCAAAATTTGTATTCCTATTAGGCTAAGCATATGTTAGCAATTGAATTTGAAAGTTAAACCTTGGTATACAAAAAGCAAGGTATATTCTTCAAATGTAATCTTACCAACTTCCTCCCAAATTGCAGCAGTTCTGTCAAAGGAACAAGTGGCAATGACCTGACCAAACTCAGGATGCGCCCATGTGACCTTCCACACTGACCCATGGTGTGCCTTCCAGCTCGCTGTGAGACGCCATCCGCCATTACCATCTGAATCCCATACCTACAATAGATTACAAATAATAATATGTGAACTATAAAATTACTTAATTACGTTTCATATTGTTATGTCCCTTAATCAATTTTATGTAATGTATAGCCATCGTTTTAAGAAAGTTTCATATCAGGTGAGCTTAACAATTAGCACCGGCAGCAAAAATAAAGTACGTAATATTAAAGTTTTACCTACTAAAAACTTCGGTTTGATGATGATTTCTGTTTATACAATACACACACATCTTACATAAATACGCAATTATGTTAGTGAAGTCACCATAAATATCTATTTGTACCTAAATTATTGTTACCGCGCTTTTGTTTGCTAACAAGTCAACCCACCTTCACGTACTGGTCACTGGAGCAAGTGGCCATTCTCTCACCGTAGAAGTCGTATGCTACATCGTGAATCAAATCCTTATGATCAGCGAATATCGTTTGTGATTCAAACAAGTTCGTAGCTGATAATTCTCCCATATTGAATAAAAAATCTTACATGTAAGTTTAGATTTATACTTTCTAACCTAACTTTGCATGACAAGAGAACAAGATTACTGACAAGTGACAGACTGACACTGACATGAAACCAACTACGTTTCGTTTCAACTCAAGGCAGTCATTGACTTCCAGTACCTAACTATTCAACAAAACCCTGATTATTTGGTTGTGACGACAGAGTGTTACTGATCGGGAACGACCCAAGGGCCTTATTTACTAAGTCCAAGATGTATATTAGCAGAGGTTGGCTTTAATGCGTGGTACAATGAAAACAACGTTTTTAAACAATGGTTGTAAAAATAGGAAATATAAATAACGAATATATCTAATATGTAGTTTAAGTTTTTGTGTTTGTATAAATTGTTAGTATTGCTGTTTACCAGTAAACAAATAATATATAAATAAAAAAACGAATGTTTTCGTTAACTATATATTTTGCGGCGTATTTAATAGCTCTCGCGTGGATGTCGATTATCGCGGTAAAAAGCTTATGGCGGTAACGTACGTACGACCTTTCGTGGAGATAAAGCTAATACCATACATACCAAATTTTATAAAAAAAAATATGGTTTTGGAAACAAACTCGTCTAAAATCTATTATCATAGTTTCCATAGTTATAACCATAAGCTTTTTTAATTAAAATAGCCCGAGACCCCGGGAAAACAGAAATGAATACCTTAGCGCAATAGCGACCGCAATGCTTTGACTCTTGTGTTCATCCGACATTCAAGTTCGTGCAAGTTATTTTTACAGAATATCATAGCAAGACTCTATGTAAAGTAAATCTAGCTAGAGAAGTTGAATCACATATTGACTGCACGGATAGCCGAGTGGTATAGTATATATAGTATATGGTCAATACGCCAATTATCACTGTGAGCGACGTGCAGCGGGTTCGATCCCCGCATGGGACAAGATTTTGTGAGATCCACAAATGCTTGTTCTTAGACTGTGTGTTATTTGAAGGTTGGTGAAACGCCCCGCGATACAGGGATTAAAGTAAAGTTTTTAAATTAATCACTACAATACAATTGAGACATTGGGTGTAGAACCACGACACCCAATGTACCAATACGTTCCAGTACTGCAAAGGCTTAAAAGTCGACATAGCTTGGTAAAAGACGTTCACCCTCTGCGGCCCGATCCTCATAAGACCAGACTCGAACTATGGGAAAACAGAAACAAATGTACCACCCATCCCAATAGCCGAAAATCTTCCCCCTGGCCACAGCTTACCATGGCCGACGTGAAAGACTTTAAATAGACTCCGGACTCAAGTCGGACGAAGTAGTGAAAATATGTGCCGGTGGGGTTACAGTAAACCTGAGCCATGTGAGTGTGGCATCTTCCCCCAAACAATTGCCCATTTAATGAGCTGCCCAGCATGCCCTACCACCTGCACTCGCGAGGACCTGTACAAGGCCACGGACAACGCTGTTTGCGTGGCTGAGTAGGTACTAACTAGTCTGGGAAAATTTGTATGCTATTGATCGACTCGCTAAGAAAAATTAGTAATGGAGTCGTCTTTTTTTTTAAATAAAAGTTCCGCGACGAGATTTCTTTACCTCTTTATTAAAACTTGCTTTTTCTTTTGTTTCCGATTTCTCTTTAGACATGAAACAAATGGTTAAAATCATGATTGATAGAAAGTGACTGTATCAGGATAGCATGACTGCATGGGAGAAACCGGTTACAATCGATTAAAAATTAAAAGCACATCTAGCCGTGAATCGAGTGCGATTAATATGATATGCTATAATTTCCAATTAAGGCGTTTCACTCGATAACATTTTAATATAACGACTCACTCATCTACGATTTCACGCTTGTTGCCAGCCTCTCAAGTTGTCCAACAAGTCGCCGTTGCTCAGCGATTTAAACTATGCGCGAGTTTACAGGATCAGTTGCCAAAATGGGAAGGTTACACGTGCATTACAGATAAAGTAAGTAAAATATTAAATGTTAGAAAATGGTTTTATTGAATCCACATCTACTTATGTAACTATTAACAAACAAATTAACAACAACGAAATGCAAACATCCACAGCATTCGAGTTTGAATACACTAAAATGTAAATTGATATTATTGTCCACTAATAAAATACAGGTAAGTAAATATCTGGCGAAACATAATATTTTTCTAATGGCACAGATAAACTAGCTTATTAAAACTTCATGCTGTTTTCAACAAGCGAATTCATTATTATTATACAAAATAGATTTGGCACTATTCGTATTTTTTAGGAATGCTTATCCCCTTTTTATTTCAGTCATTACAACAATTTAATAATTGCTCAACATAATTTAAATTTGTGATAGAATTTCATGTTATCAAGAATTTACAACTTTTTTTTTCATTATTGGTATTTTGAGATTTAAATATATTTTTTTAGCTAATACAGAGTATCCATTTCTGTTATAAAGAGTGCAGAGTAGAGATAACATTATTACAGATTTACTTACTCTCATTATTTGAAGATATTATGCATGTGTGGGCAAGAAGAGCACACCTACATAAAGCTTTAGTGTACATATCTAGTGATGCCAGTATTTTATATTAATATTGGACTGAATTAATATTTTGTGACATCCTTTCAAAGAGTAAGAAACAGAAGAATTTTCTATAACAATTCAACTGGCAACACTACATCAGTTACACATTAAAATATAGTGAATTTTGAAGATTCATGACCTAATTATAAATAACTCTGCCTAGCTTTCAGCTGATCTATTTCTAAAGCCAGTTTTCTATTTGTTTCAACTAAAGCATTTTGATTATGCATCATATTCTGCAATTGCTCACTCATACCAGTCAGTTGCTTTTCTAGATACAACTTCTGCTTGGTAAGAGCCATCATAATGTGGAGGAAATAGTTCCTGTTATCGTCAGCTACATCTGCAAGAGTCAATTTTATAAAATCTTTCAGTTCTTCAACAGCCTTTGTCTCCATAGGTAAAGCTTGGTTTGAATTGGCGGTAGGCCTCAGATTTAATAAATTGGCATTAGAACCTCGTCCATCATCTGGTACACCATTTACCAATATAGGTGATGGAAAACCTAAGTTTTCAGTTACCCTACTATTCACTGGAGTAGAGACTTTACTTATATTTTTCTCTGCATCTAATTGGCGGTATCTTAATTCATGCCTGTCACTTTTTCTCTCAAATTCTGAAGATTTATTTCCATCTTCTTCATAATCATTTGATTTATCAAGGCCCATCATGACCAGAAAAGAATCAGCTTTATTATCAGGTCCTTGTGATGAAATATCCAGATTATTCCTTGGTGGTGAATCAGAAATGAAGAACATATCAGAAGTCCTGTGCTTAACTGGTGAGTTAATTTTATGTGGGGAGTGATTTGTTTCAGTGTCTTCACGGAGGCTTATATCCGCAGAAACTAGCTTCTTTCTTATTGGTTGGAAGGAAACTTTATGGACTTCTTCTTCATGTCCTTTTAATATTCGAGAAGGAGTTGTTAGATCTCTAAGATCATACAAAAGTACTATACCATTTTTAGTTCCAAGAGCAACTTGGTTTTCAGTATTTATTGCTAAGGAAGATAAAGTGTAGGATGTCCTGATGGTTGAAACAACATTCTGTAATCTTATATCATAGACATGCATGATCTTGTCATAACCACTGGAGAGCATGACATCTCTGTTGATAAGAGAGTATGCAATATCACTGACAGGAGAAGCATGGACATTCTCAAAGAAGGCTTTGTCCTTGTTAGTTGTAATATCACGAATCACAACATGTCCTTCATCAGTGGCAAGACCAAGTAAGGAACGAGATTCATGATGAAATTTCATTGCAGAGATACTCTTGGAGCTGGCAAGCTTCACTGTTAATACAGGAATGTTGGACACAAGACCATAGATGACAGTATCACCATTTTGCATAGAAGCAGCAAGGCTAGTATTCTTGGCATTATAACTAACAAAATTAACGCAAGACTGTTGCGATGGAGTAGGGAATGTTTTTGTAATATTTTTGTTCTTTGTGTCCCATATCATGACATTGCCACTTCTTGTGCCAATAGCAATGTTACGGTGGCCATCTCGGTGGAAACTAGCTGACCAGGTGTCTTTTAGTGGAATATGTTGTAAAGTTCTGATGTCATGATCTGCTGGGCTTAATATTTCTACTACACCTTTAGAGTTAACCTGGAAATAAATTATGTATGTCCATTTCAGTATGTCTGCCTCAATATTATAAAAGAGAAGTATTCAAATTAAATAAATCGGTAAAGAGATATAAGTTGCATTAATAATTATTCATCTAACTATTAGTTAAAGTCATTGTGTCAACCAGAAGGATGTTGTAAGATCAATGTAGCTGTAACAATGGTACCATTTATCAGTTCAGTAGTTTAAAAACACCCATTGTACGGCCTCGGACAATACAATACTTGGCACACCCAGAGATAATAATTGATAGAACCACATCTATACAAAGTACAAACATATTTATGTAATGCGTGAATGTTTGGTACTAATTATCGAAATAATACATGAATTAGATGTTAATAATATTGATAACAACTAAACGTACCTGTAACAAATATTTGCTATCATCACTCCAAGATATATCCCGCAAAATACCTTCATAACACCAGTAACTTTTTTTCAAATCCCAACTGTTGGTGTCGTATAGCAGTAACCGGGAACTGATCGAGGAGAAATACATTTTTTGCTTGGAATGTCAGCCCCGGTTAGCAACAGGAACTTTCCCCTCTAAAATGCTTTAATTGAATGTATTCCCTATATTAACATAATAACAAAGTCGCTGAAAACAAATTGAAAACGTAAAATTTTGACAACTTTGACAAAAAGTTGTTGTGGGTTACCCGATCGAATAACATTATTAGACTAGGCAACCTCGATTCCGATTGTCACTTTTTCTTGATAGTTTCGTGTACCTTATATTATATGGATATTTTTTTTTTATTCATAAAAAATAATAAATTCGATATCACTAAGAATAATGCGTTGTTTTACTCTTTACTCATCTTCAATTACTAAAGATATTCCCATATTTTTTTAACTTTTGACTGAGTTTTTTAGTGATGTCCAAGATTACGGATTCGATTTCTTTTAGTTGCCGGTTATATAAACAGATGTAACCCATATATAATTTATTTTTGATTATCATTCGCGATATGGTTTCGTTTTCGGTTCACGATGTGGTTCATGGTTTCGTCGACAAAATAGGTATGTATTCTTTCAGTCACCCGTAAATAAAACATTATATTTTAGGAATACGTTTTTGTTGTTATATATTATTGGGATTATTACAAGATCGTTTAGATGTAATCGTTCAAAACGAAAACTTTTAGGCAAATTGTATCAAACAAGCGACGCGATTAGCGTACGAACCGAACGGCAAGAGACAAACTGCGGTCATACGCCTCTTAGGAAGGCGCCACGGCCTAACGCATAACGAACGCGAAATAAGGCACCAGTCCCGCTGGTAGCGATAAAACGAGTAACTATCGACGATTTTCTCGCTCAAGAAACGTACAATAAGACGTAGATCCCGTGTAAATAAGAGATACATATATTACAAGTTCATCGGTTTTGCTTTTGAGATTGTTCAAACCGCCGATATCGACGAGAACTGCGACATGAGCTATACTCGATAAGCAATATTCGCTTGGCGAACAAAATCGTTGAGCGACACCCTTGGAGAAAAATTAGTGAACTGTAGAATGCATATCGAGAATGAGGCACTAGTATGGACAAGTAAAAGCGTAAAATTAGTGTCAAAACATAGTGCACCTCTTTAAATCGAACCTCGGTAAATTAAAAACCCCCCTAACTCGTAAAAATGTTGTGTTCATCCAAGCCCCGAAATCTCCATTGCTGGAAATCTGACCCCTCTATAAGTCGAAATAATTAGTGAGTCCCTACAAGTAAATTCAGTACATATATTTTCCCTCTGTAACTCGAAAAAGTAAATTTGATATAATATAACCTGTATATTTAGATTCTTATTTAATTCACCTCTCTATCTCAAAATTAGTTGGAACAAAATCTTAATCTTAACTTCTACAAGTCGAACATTTCCTGAATCACATTCGCAACGAATATGCAATCCCACAAGTGTAGGACGACATTTGCAAATGATTTCATTTCTAAGCTGTGTCGGTTTTCAACAGACATTAACATTTTCGAAATGTTTGCGCGCATTTGAGTGACCGGGGTATGTAAGTCCTCCACAAGTTGAAAACTCTATGTTTTAGCCATTAGCGCTTCGACTTACAGAGGATCTACTGTATAACCACAATAATATCGAACCATCTTCTCTCGACAAAAGTATCGGAACTACACACTCGCTTATCGCTACTAGCCAATTCGTTTCTAGTCTTCTAGATCATAGCTCTACTCGCTTCTCGCTTATGGCTGCTGTAGGGACAGCACAGAACAAATTTAATATACTCTACCGAGAGGGACAGCACCAAACTAAAACTGAAAAAGTACCTGTGCGTTCCAGACTTAATTATTTCGGGGCTTGCCAATATAATGCATGCTTTGCGTCACTTAAATGGTGATAAATATTATATCTGTCAATAAACTGTTTTACTGATTAACACTGATTAACTAATTTATTCAGTGTTAATCAGTAATAATAATAATATTATATTTTCCTCTAGTGTATGTTGTTCTGTTTAAAAAATTGTGCTTAAAACTTAGAGAGTCTCGCTCGTCTGTTATGCTTAACAAGCTACCAATATTTGATATGAATATTTCTGGTCAAGTTTATTAAACTGACGTCACAGAGTGACTGACGTGTACTTGTTTTTATTGCGGTGGCCGGAATAAATATATTGTAATTTAAACTTAACTACTGGAAATCTGTGAGTGTTTTATGTTATTATATATTTGAATTCATATCAAAGCACTAATAAAAAATCTTATCTTTAAGTTTGTTCGTAACTTTATGTTTACCGGGTACTACAGTATTTAACCTTTCTATAGCGTAAGCTTAGCAAAGCGTATCTCTCATGAACTGCGTGAAAAAAATGATTGACTAAAGTATGTAACTATTTCAATACATGAAGAAGAGTTAGGGATATTGTTTTGTATCAAAAAATAAGTTTTGTAACTGATTCTCTAACATCTGATAATATCATCTTTCTCTTGGTCCTAAGGGACCCTCCTAATAAAGTATTAAAAATATGTATTAAACTAGTTCAATTCATAGTTCAGTGCATATTTTTAGCATAAACAGAAATCAATGTATTGTTTCTTGTAAACCTTAACTAACTTAGGGCTTTAACCTTTTAACCACCTAACAGCATAAATAAATGAAAAAACTTTAAACGCACTGTGGTATTAAAAAAATAAAAATACGATCCTGGTGAAAAGGATATGAAAATATTTGTCAAATAAATCTGGCGTAAACGGTTAAAGCACTAAATGGTTATAACACATATAATATTTTTGTAAGTACATGACAGTTAGTATCTACTAACAGCTCCTACTAAACATTTTGTAATATTATTCCAGGAACTCCAAGGCATCATGATCACCGACATTCAACTAGCTGTGTTCTCCAACATCTTAGGGGTTTCCATATTCCTATTGGTCATCCTCTATCACTACATTAATGCAAACAGCACTAAGTGACAAGTTATATTTTGTAAGTAATTATTGTATTCTAATTATGAACCTGTTTACAGTAATAGAAGTCTGTCAATTTAGTATTTTTTTAAATTTTATCAGCTTTTTCGAAAATTAACACCTTCATCCAAAAGTACCTTTGCCAGTTGTTCAATATAGTTATGCAGTGTAAAAAAAAAACACTTTGTTAAATCCAATCTAGAACTCCAATGTAGTAAAAAAATCGTAATTAAAAACGAAGTAGGGTAGAGAGTAGACCATTTTGTCTTTATACCTATTGTGATGTTTTAATAAATGTTATTTAGCAATATTGACTGTTTACTAATGCACATTGTTGGGATCGCCCGACTAGTTTCAGACTGTCCAAAAACTCACGAAATAACAGCTCACAAAAGTTATTATACAAATAAATAAATGTTATTTATTTCATTTCAGGTAGAACACTGTAATTCAGCTGCAGCAATATGTTTTAAACTTATAATTATGTAATTCCATCTAATAATTAATTAAGATGTAAATAAATTAAGTTGTCTCATACTATTTGTATTATTAAAATTTAATATCTAATCTGTTCTTTGTGATAGGCCATCATGGTGAAAGAAATATGAAAATAATTATAAAAGTATGATTTTCAGTACTAGAAATTACTTATAGACAAATTCAAAACAATCTTTCAGTAATTACAGAGGTGACTGTATATTCACAAATGGTCACCCATCCACGGACCAACCGCGGCGAGCATGGTTTTACCTTTATTTAATATCGGCCATACCGGCTTATAGCCGAACTTCTAATAATACGTAATAGTAGGTCTAGGTATCTACTAAAAACTGGGTTTATACATTATATTTGAAAATGAGAAAAATTCCATTCATCATCATTTACTTGACGCTAGCTTTTTATTATTCTCATTAAAATGACACGTAGATCCGTATACAGGCTGTATCGCCCGTATTTTCTGCTATAATTAACCTGATATTGCAAAATACTCACATTTAAATTATGATTAAAATATAATCCTGGTTGAAATCCTACAGTGTCATTTTAGAGAGCTCACTCGGTAGAGTACTTATATTTGTTCTGTGCTCTATAATACATTCAGTAACTAGGTACATTCGGAGAATCATGACTTTCAGTTAAACTAATATTATCGCCGATAGATGGCGCTAATAGACTTGTTTAATACATGTAAATAGCTTTTTGCACCAAAACCAAGACCCAAGGTGCTTTTTAGGCTTCTGTACCTCAAAAGGAACCCTTCTTCCAAAACTTTGATTTCCGTCAGTCTGTCAATTGTTTTTTGTTTCTCAGAAACGGGTTGTACCTAGCATTGTGTTGGAATTAATAATAATAATAAATAGGCACTCAGGTGTACGCAATGCAATAATAAATAATACAACTTCATGCGATCACAAACTTGTTTTTACAGATGGAAATTTGGTAGAGAGTTGTATGAGAGAGCATTTTTTTAACCGCAAAGATAAGTTTGTTTTTTGAGAATTAACCGTGACGGATAGCAAATTGTTTACGGAAAACCCTTGCGACTCGCACTTGCCCGTTTTTGTTTTATTGTGTCTAATATACCTAGTAGGCCCGGGCCTTTTTAGTTTTGCGTAGTTCTCGGTCCCGTAAGATACTTATCAACTTTCTAATGTTTGAACAGTTAGGTACCACCCAATCAAAGAGTATCAAAATCGATCAAGCCGTCGTAAGTTATTATACTCAAATGGTGTAACTATGTAATAGTTTGTTTTATATTACTATGTAATTACTTATTAGCTATTGCCCGCGGCTCCGCCCGCTTGCATATCAGTTATCGCAGCAAAAAATAGGTTATCCATTTTTGGGATTCAAGCTTTCCTACTCCATACCAAGTTTATCAAAATCGGTGCAGTCTGCTGTATAGCCGTGAAAGCGTAACGGACAGACTGAGTTACTTTTGTGTTTATAATATTAAGTAGGATAGGTTTAATGTTATAAACATTGTCCTATTAAGTATAGAAATAACATTAGGCTACTTTTCTTTGTTAGTTTGTCTTAATTAAAATGTACCATTGGTAGGTATAATAGTTATTATGGCATTAAATGCCATGATCTCTAAAGTTGAATCCATTCGTTCAATCGCTTTAATAATAAGGAAAAACCATAGACCACCGCAAGTCTATGGCTTTTTCTTATTATTAATGGGACCAATTGAGACCGGGAATCGATTTTGGAAAATAAAACATTTATAAAAACGTTAATTACGAGTTTTATAACATTAATGTAATTTAATCTTAGTCTACCAAAACCAAAAGTTTTATTATTTTGTACGTTGTTGTTATTCAGCAAATCACTTACCTATATGTAAATTCAACATTTTATTGAAAGGTAATTTCCTGTAGATATTATCGCTGTCGCATCAATCTGTTTGCGTAACGAATCTGTTTATGCACGGTCTCTTTATTAAAATAGGTAAGCAGGACCGCTGGCTATAGTTTTATGGGTTTTTTATTAAGATTTATTTATCGAACTTTATGCAATAAAAATGTCTTGGTAGGTACCTACCTAGAGTCCTAATATACGGTACAATGGCGAACTTAAATGCCTTAGTAATTATGGTTTGAATTAAAAAAAAATGTTTATGTACCTATCTATAGTACGGAAACTTATATATTTATGCCGTTAGTAGCGTTCTGAATCATAATGTAAGTATTCTTATTTAAGTACCTGTTTATACCGATTTATAAAAGAATAGATGACCCCCGAGTACAGAAACGCAACTTTAAGACGTCCTTGTCTGTCTGTCGCTATTTTACCTACACCTTAAAAAGCGGAAAGGAGACAGCACTAGACTTAACGGCGACTTGAAACTAATTGACGTTTTAGTACTCGACCATTAAATTAGTAATAGCACTAATAGCGTTGTTAAATGACACCAGTTTTATTAAGCTTCGAGATTGTGCTGTACTTTTTACCCGACTTCAAAAGGAGGAGGTTCTCAATTCGACACGTTTGCTATTTAAAAATATGACTTTTTATCTATATTGAATCTTATTTAATACTCTAATTATTTACACAAAGCAAATAATTTATGATCTATTGAACATTAACATTTGACTTGGCAAGTTTTCACAAACTAGTATTTCTTTGCCAGCTCTGAGGTCCCGGGTTCGATGCCCGGACGGGTCAATGTAAAAAAACTAAACTTTTCTACATTGACTCGGGTCTGTGTATTTGTTTGTGGTACCTTCGTTCTCTGATTCCATAACACAAGTTCTTTAGCTACTTTCTTTGTGCTTAGAGCAAAGTAGTTTTGTGGGATTTTTCCTCAAAATAACGCGTATGAAACCGCGAGACACAGTGTTAATAAACAGGAAGAGTAAATAATGATATCTGTTAAATTGATTATTTCTTTTTTGGCCGTCGCCATCGTCTTTCACTCTAGTTTTACAGGCAAACGATTAGAGCTACAGTCTTCACAGTATCTTGTTGACTCAAAGCCATAAACTGCTTTTCAAGGGGGTTGTTATAAGACAGTTAAAGCGAAATATGCGCTGTCCGACACGCACTTGGCCGGTTTTTTTAAAGGCGGATGAAAACTAATAATTGAATACCTTATCTACGTTGTCATACATTGTTATGAATTTTATAATTTTTAATAATTTTAATGTAACTATGTAAAACATAATTTTATTATAAGTATCATTATTCAAATGGAAACGTAGGGATAAGCAAAAAAAAATTGTTGTAAATTACGCAAGTAATTATTGCAACATTCATTAAAAAAATTGCCGCGGTAGTGTAGTGGTTAATGGTTTGGTAATGCACAACACAAAGCTGCAGGTTCGAAATGGGAACCGTAGCTGTAGTAATGTGATTGTTCAAGCTTAGGTATATATGCTTTGTTTTATAAGACTCCTCTGACAGGCGAAGAAAAAATTCGTGACAAAATCTGGATTTTAAATAGATATATAAAATCGCCTACTTTTATGTAAGAAAGCGTTCCTCATTCCTTTTCCTTATGAGAAATCTTTGGCCAGCAAGAGAACAATTGCAGGCCGGTCCGGTCATGGTACACCGTTATTTAAACACTTTACACGAAATTTACAACTGTTGAAGGTTAAAGGTTACAACTTAGGGAGTAGGAATGGCTGAAAACCAGCGCTGTGACGGGTCGTGCTCGTCCCGGTACAGAATTAGCTGAGCCATCTCCTTTTGCTACAGTTTTCTTTAAACCAATATTTAATAATATGTACCGTGTTTTTGATTTTTGAAACTAATTGACGTTTTAGTACTCGACCATTAAATTAGTAATAGCACTAATAGCGTTGTTAAATGACACCAGTTTTATTAAGCTTCGAGATTGTGCTGTACTTTTTACCCGACTTCAAAAGGAGGAGGTTCTCAATTCGACACGTTTGCTATTTAAAAATATGACTTTTTATCTATATTGAATCTTATTTAATACTCTAATTATTTACACAAAGCAAATAATTTATGATCTATTGAACATTAACATTTGACTTGGCAAGTTTTCACAAACTAGTATTTCTTTGCCAGCTCTGAGGTCCCGGGTTCGATGCCCGGACGGGTCAATGTAAAAAAACTAAACTTTTCTACATTGACTCGGGTCTGTGTATTTGTTTGTGGTACCTTCGTTCTCTGATTCCATAACACAAGTTCTTTAGCTACTTTCTTTGTGCTTAGAGCAAAGTAGTTTTGTGGGATTTTTCCTCAAAATAACGCGTATGAAACCGCGAGACACAGTGTTAATAAACAGGAAGAGTAAATAATGATATCTGTTAAATTGATTATTTCTTTTTTGGCCGTCGCCATCGTCTTTCACTCTAGTTTTACAGGCAAACGATTAGAGCTACAGTCTTCACAGTATCTTGTTGACTCAAAGCCATAAACTGCTTTTCAAGGGGGTTGTTATAAGACAGTTAAAGCGAAATATGCGCTGTCCGACACGCACTTGGCCGGTTTTTTTAAAGGCGGATGAAAACTAATAATTGAATACCTTATCTACGTTGTCATACATTGTTATGAATTTTATAATTTTTAATAATTTTAATGTAACTATGTAAAACATAATTTTATTATAAGTATCATTATTCAAATGGAAACGTAGGGATAAGCAAAAAAAAATTGTTGTAAATTACGCAAGTAATTATTGCAACATTCATTAAAAAAATTGCCGCGGTAGTGTAGTGGTTAATGGTTTGGTAATGCACAACACAAAGCTGCAGGTTCGAAATGGGAACCGTAGCTGTAGTAATGTGATTGTTCAAGCTTAGGTATATATGCTTTGTTTTATAAGACTCCTCTGACAGGCGAAGAAAAAATTCGTGACAAAATCTGGATTTTAAATAGATATATAAAATCGCCTACTTTTATGTAAGAAAGCGTTCCTCATTCCTTTTCCTTATGAGAAATCTTTGGCCAGCAAGAGAACAATTGCAGGCCGGTCCGGTCATGGTACACCGTTATTTAAACACTTTACACGAAATTTACAACTGTTGAAGGTTAAAGGTTACAACTTAGGGAGTAGGAATGGCTGAAAACCAGCGCTGTGACGGGTCGTGCTCGTCCCGGTACAGAATTAGCTGAGCCATCTCCTTTTGCTACAGTTTTCTTTAAACCAATATTTAATAATATGTACCGTGTTTTTGATTTTTGTTTTGTTAGCAATATTATTTTTATTTAATCGTTTGAATAAAAAATGCTTATGAGTATAAGACAGTAGTGTAAGGACGAAGTTTCTTAGATTACTTATTCTTTGATTTGATGGGATTTGATACTACTACTGTAAAATATCAAAATATCTGAACTAGCTAAATCAATTATTAAAGGCGTTCTACAGTGTAAACGAGGCCAGAAATCGGTGGTGGTTTAGAAAAAAAAAGGCGAGGTCCGTCACCAGAAAGGGAATTGGGCAACAAATATTTAGGCCGTTTGAGTTAATGTACCTGGGTACATAGATACATAATATGTTACCTATAAAGAAATGATTCCATATTTTTATCTTTCTAGAACTAAAAACCAGAATACTCGGAAAGAGACATCGCAATTACATTGTTAGTTATAAATCAAATAATCAACTATCTATATAACCAAATTGCTACATCATCAACTTGA
The DNA here is from genome assembly GCA_932294365.1 of Diachrysia chrysitis. NCBI lineage: Eukaryota > Metazoa > Arthropoda > Insecta > Lepidoptera > Noctuidae > Diachrysia > Diachrysia chrysitis. The sequence goes on from OW028657.1 coordinate 1,191,845, forward strand.
TTTGTCGTGTTTGATGTTGTTTTTGTTTTAGCAAACTGCATTAGCTGCACTTATTTAATTCTTAGTAAAAGTTATAAAACCTTCACGCTTGCGGCTAAAGGTACCGAATGCATTCACAACAAAGCTCCAGAAACAAATTATACTTAGTTAGTATAGTAAATTACATAGGTATACTTATAGAGTTTATAGAGGCGTTTACCAACACCAATATGGCTTGAAAATATCTACTTGTTGGCAGCAGAATAAAATACACCTAGGTACATAAATAAAAAGTTAGAGCTTAATAACTTCAACAGTAAATTAAATTATTATAATATCGGCGTTCAAATGTCCCACTGCTGGGCACAGGCGTCTTTCCATGTAGAGAAGGCACGAGCATTAATCACCACGCTTGCTCACGATGTTTTCCTTCACCTGTTGTCAGTGGGGTCTTAGAATAATTAAGAAAGTAGGTACAAATAGGGTAGGTAATTTTGACGACCTCCGTGGTCGAGTGGCGTACACACCGGTTTCAAGGTGTCGCCAGCTCTGAGGTCCCGGGTTCGATCCCCGGCCGGGTCAATTTAGAAAACAACTTTTCTACATTGTCTCGGGTCTGGGTATTTGTGGTACCTTCGTTGTCTCTGAATTCCATAACACAAGTGCTTTAGCTGTTAAAAAAAAAAATAATAACTTAGAAAAAGTCACATACTGTAACTTGTGCATACAAATCCAGTCCGAAGTGAACCGCTAGCTCACCAAGGCATGTCTAGCTACTCTTGTTAATAATGTGGATATTTATATCATTTTAACTTTGTCTTAGCATAAGTGAAGTACTTTCTGAGTAACATCAGGACCCGTGGCCTTAGTCGTAACCTGTAGGTCCCAAGCTGAACAATTTACGTCATTCAAGGATTTGTAAAGAAAATATACAGGAAAACATTTTCCTTTTACTTTACCAAAATAGTATGCAAAAAGTCACGCGAAGACTCTTGTATAGAAAAAATACTTAATAAGCATACACCTACATGCACAAAATATATTTTCGCTTTAACCTGCATATTATTACATGTTTATTACTTAAAATTATTTTATTGTCCAGTTTACAATTAGTTGCGTGTTAAGCAAATAAAATGGTGTGCTGACACTGAAATTGGGCAATAAGTATTCGTTTACTCACTAGATAACGAATGCGACTCCGCTTGCATGAATAAAATAATTGCCAAAAAGCGAAGATATTTCCATACTAACAATTTTTTTTTTTGTAACGGATTCAAAGAGAAAAGGTAAACGGACAGCATTTATTTTTCGGTTATAAATTTAAATCCCGGTCTAAAAATAAATCTTAGTCTCAGCCCCACACACAAAATATAGGTAGAGTTGTAACAAAATATACTTATTTTGTAGATTATACACATAATTGTCTGTCCCTTGTGGGAATCGAACCCCAACTTGCAGTTGAAGTAAGCGTATCTGTAGAGTTCTATTATAGGCATTTCATGAAATAATAAAAATAAAATAAAGCATTGAAAACTCCGCGAGATATTGCGACAGACTTCTTAAAAAAACAGTATATTCACATAGTTTAATTTTATTTTTTACTACTGATGGGTAAGGGTTGTTTCGCATAATATAGAGAAAAAACAAGCATTTATCGCAATATTTGCTCGCTTGGCGGGTGGACGATTTTATATTTGAATTTTGGAGTAGGTACCTAAGTATCTACTTATAAGTTTTCTCACTATGTTTTTCCTTTGCCACTAACTACTTAATATTTAAAGTACATAGGTAGGTACATAAAACCTTCAAATAAATCGGTAGTAGCCAGTTTCCAAACCTACAACATTTTGCATACGAATTCAATTGCCTATTATTATCTACACTTGGTACCTTCTCGATCACAACGACCGTTACGCCATAGACTGCTGCTTACGTCTTTATTAAAGGAGAGCGTGATGATGTCGTACCTACATACTACAACAAAAATTTGTGATGATTTAAAAAAAACTCCAAGTAACACGTCTCTAGTACAAGGGTCCTTTAATTTTATGTTATTTTTTTAGCGAATATTTACTCTGTGATCATTTCAAGCGTATAGGTACCTGCTGCTATTATGACATTGTTACATGTTGTTGTTACAGCCCGCGGAAAGACAGATGGACAAACGCACAGCAGAGGCCTACTATAAAGGTCCCATTGGCCCTTTGTGTTTACAGCCCTCCCAACCCTAATTACAGCTTTTGAAGGACCTGTTTTAGTTGGCAGCCTAAGTGGGTGATTTGTGCTAGCAGTAGTGGGTTCGATTCCCCGTAAGATACTTATTTTTTTTTAAATGCAGTCGTGACTATGCTATTACTATATTTACAATTGATGTGTAATAAGAGTACACTAGTACAAGGCTATTTGCAACCTTTGGGTTATTTAGAAACAAACTAATAGCGTCGATCAAATATCTTCCTACGATTAATACACAGTAACATTAAAATATTACATAAAATATATCACATATTTCTTTAATCTTTATATAAAAAACAAAGTCGGGTTTCTTACACCATTTTTTATAACACAAGAACGAGTGGACCGTTTTTCATGATGTCTTACGGGAACGGGAACTACTTACTTACGCGGGTGAAACCGCGGGGCAACGCTAGATATAGAATAAAAATAATTAGAAATTTACTGAAATTCAAAAAGCCCCGTAAATCGCGGGGCGCAGCTAGCGAACAATAAAATGTTTAAAAACGTAATATTTATGTGGAGATGTTTTTGATTTGAGAAATTGTAATGTTATTATAGTTGTCGAGATATTACAGTTAGTAGACAACCTATGACCTAGTAGAGTATCCAGGTTTTAATTAGGTTTAAGCTTAAATCCAGGTTAGTAAAACTGCAATAAAATTAAATAGGTAACTGTACTTGGTTTCTCAGTTATTAGAAGATACCACAAAACATATTATAGTTTTAAAATTCTAACACCTCTGCCTACCAAAGAGAGCACAATAGTCGTGGTGTGTGTAGTATGCATTTTTTATTATATCGAATGATATGCTTACTTGTTTCTAAGGCACAAATTATTCGCAAACAATACAATGACTACGTTGCATTTACCGCGGCCCGTCCCTACTCACATACATGCAGAGTTTAGCTGAATCCACAAAATTATGTATATAAAAGCCGTCCATTCCTCTAGTTCGAACACACATCAAACGGCAAAATGAAGGCAGCTTGTGCGTTAGTCTGCCTCGCTCTAGCCCACGGCATCTCGGGCAGTATATTCAAGCAACAGGGGCGAATCGTGGATAGCCTCGACACCCAACCCCTCGAATACATCGACCAACAGCAGCGCCAACACTGGAACCTGCCTTTGCAAGGCATAAAGCAGCGCGAACTTACGCTCCAGAGCCAGCAGAACCGTGACTGGTCCCAGAGCCAAGAGCTCCGCGAGCAGCCTGCGGTGGATGTGTCACAATACCAGCAGTACCAGCCCGCCTACCAGTACTTGCCTACCCAGGACTCGCAGGAACAGCGCTACGTATACAGACGCCCGCAACACTCGCACCACCACCATCACCAGAAGCCTCATCGCCACTCGTCCAGCGAAAGCTCCCAGGAATCTAAGGAAACGAGATACAATGTTAACCAGGAATCTACACTGCAAGATGACAACCAAATGTGGAATTCCGATCTCCACAACTCAGTCATGAACCAAGACACCCAGAACGTCCAAACTTTCGGAGACGCCATCATCTGGAGAGGATTACAAATGGCCGTAGGCCCTAACGCTCCCGTCCAAAACGAAAAAGATATTGAGAAGATCTTCGGCGACGCTCAACAAGCTATGAAGCATATTCAAGAAACCGACAAGGCTAAGTTCCATGAAGTGTTTGAACTCGCCAAGCGGGAAAACAATGAAGATGCTGTACTCAACGCTACCCAGCTAGCCCAAAAATACCAGTACCCCATCGAGGAACACACCATCAACACCGATGACGGATACATCCTTACTGTCTTCAGAATTCCTCCTAAGAAGCTAGTACGCGATGTTCAGAAGAGACCTGTCGTGTTTCTGATGCACGGTGTCCTCGGAAGCGCCGATGACTGGCTACTTATGGGCCCTGGCAAATCCCTTGCCTACTTGCTATCGGATGCAGGCTACGATGTCTGGCTCGGTAACGCTCGTGGCAACAAGTACTCAAGGCGTCACGTGAGCAAGAGTGCGGCTGTGTGGGACTTCTGGCAATTCAGCAATGACGAAATCGCTCTCCACGACTTACCGGCTATGATCGACTATGCCTTGGAAATCACTCAGCAAGAGAAACTTTACTACATCGGACACTCGCAGGGAACCACAGCCTTCTTCGCGCTAACTGCCACCCGCCCTGAGTACAACGACAAGATTATCATGATGTACGCACTGTCTCCTATGGTATACATGTCTCACGTACGCAGCCCGTTGTTCCGTATGATTGCTCCTACGAGTAAATTCCAGCAAAGACTCAAGACTCAGTTTGGATATGGCGCTTTTACTCCTAGCAAGGAGTTGATCCACACCATTGGCGGAGCTTTGTGCGAGAATGAGATAGGTTGCAAGAAGGTCTGCTCTAATGTGAACTTCGTGATGGCTGGTGTCAACGTCGATGGTATGGACTCTAACATGCTCCCCATTGTGATCAGACACTTGCCGGCTGGAACCTCGACTAAGGTTATCAAGCAATATGGTCAAAGCGTTGCTTCCCACGAATTTAGAAGATTTGACTACGGTCCCGAGATGAACAAGGAGGCGTATGGCACTCAGAAGCCACCTAAGTACGATATGACGATGGTGAAAGCTCCCGTGACTCTGTACTACAGTGAAGAGGACTGGCTCGCTCACCCTCAAGACGTAATGAAACTGCAGAAAGAGCTCCCCAACGTAACTGAAACCTACAAGGTGCCCGTGGAACATTTCAGTAACATGGACTTCCAGTTTTCAACCAAGGCTCCAGAAGTGGTCTACACCCGCATCATTGAATCTATGAAGACCATCCACTGATTATAATTAATTCGAAGAGGACTGTATAAATAATTCATTTGATATAGATTTACCTTTCTTTATCATAAGTTATTTTTTTTACTTGACTGGCGTATTAAATAAATCCGTCCATTATTTAAAACTTTGTATTTTTACTGAAGTAACACCTTACAAATACAGTTCCAGTGCTTGCATTGCCACTCTTACAACTTCAGTAACTAATGTGGTAATGTTAAACACTATGTACCTAAGTACTCGACATAAAATAAGTAGGTATGTGATTTAAATCAATGTTATACATGGATACATAATGAATGCCTTTCAAATGCAAAACTTATTACCTAATATATAATAAAACATAGTTTATTAATATGGACTAAAGAAACCAGGTGCACCTAAAAAATCATTATTTTCAAAAGACACAGATTTCGGTACAATGACAGTAGATGCATGAATGTTTAATTAGTAAATATTAGGTAGCCAGCATAGAGAGAAAATCGTTACTCGTTAGATTGGTACCTATAAAAAAATACATGTTTAGACGTAGGTGTGCAATTTATTATTAAAACAGTAAATGGAATGTACATTATATAATTATTATTAATAAATAATATTGATATTAAAATTTATTCAATGCAATAAAAAAGAACTTATATATTTAAATTTAACAAATTACAATGAAATTCCTTACGGTCATTTAATTCATACATAATTAAGCTAGCTTATTCTTGGCATTTTTATATTGAAAATTCTAACATAAAGTTTTCAATATTTAATACATTCGAGATTATGCGATTTCGATTAATTCAAACCAATAGTAAGTATCATTGAACGTTTATTTTCGTATCCTACGGGTAATCTATGACTGTATTACTCAATGAGTTCAGAAGGCGGTGAAAACAGTGCTAAAATATCTTTGTGCCCATTTTTCTAATGATTCACCAATTTTTCTATAGATGGAGCTACACAAAACGGTTGAATGTTTGACATTTAAACAGCCCACGCTTTGTTTTGACATACACACTTGCATCTGTCATCCAATCGTTGTCGAGCAAGTGAGAAACGAATATATATTTATGTGAGATAGAAAGAGACCGAGGTGCGGCGGCGCTGTAGCTTCCCGCCGTCCCCCGTCCGACAGTCGCGCTCTGTTCGGTTTGCTGTGCGTAGATGAGCTGAATTATTTTTGTTTTTATTGCTTTGAGTGATATCACAAAACATACTTAAATATATAAACAACTTTGTATTTGTGTACTAGTGACTGAGTGTAGAAAGAAGTGTTCACATGGATTGAGTGATCAACGATGTTACCTCCCACGGCCGGTCTATCACAAGAACAACGCGACCGGCCTGAAATGGCGTACCAGCAACGTCACGACGTGAGAGACCTTGCCAGAGACATGATCAGAACCGCTCGAGTTACAAACAGACAACATTCAACATCCCCTGGAGGTGAGCCGGTCCAAAATCAAAACGACGCCACGTTTCCGCCATGCTTGTCAAATTGACGTGATACGTCAAGGTGACATTAATACAAAAACATAGCATTTTTCAAAAGAAAACTACTTTAAAAAGAAACCCCAGAGTCATATTATCCCTCTAGGAATCACTAATGTAGAAAATTAGGTCTGTTACGTCACCTAGGAGCCCGATCTTACGAAAGGAAAATGGCGCCAATGCGCCACATTGCTTATCATTGGCTGGGTACATATAGCTAGAATACTTTTTTAGAATATTTGGACGAAGCAAAAGTTAATTCTGTAAAATATTTATTCCCTGTTCTAAGTTATTATGTAAGTCGAGGTATTATAGCGCTTATTGCTAAATTGGCACGTGCTTGGGTTATTTTTAGCCCATCCATTTGTGACCTACGTAATGTTCAACCGCGTCAGCACGATCGATATGTGCATTTATACAGTTCATAACTTTAAATACGTTATATGTTGATGGCAGATATTTACATTCACGGAAAAGATTTCATTGTTTGTTGTTGTTATTGGATTCCCGTTGACTTTTAACATGTCGCGATGACAGTAAAATGACAGCAGTCATTGTACATCGGAAGATGTCCGCCATTTAATAAAGTCAATTTTAGTTCAATCACGCGGCATACTAGACGGCGCCACTGTAGCTTTGTTGATAATGCTATTTCGATACTTAAATTGTTTTGATTTTACTAACACTTCTAAAACTGCTATTTTATGTATTATACTACTAGTATAATACTTAATATTTAATGACATTATAAAGCGCTAAGATTACTACGAATAAACCTTTGCTAAATTATCATACTTATACTACCTACTGACTTTTACATCATCTACATGGTGATAAATGAAGATGTAAAAATCAGTAGTCCCTGACTGATGTTAGGGACCTGAAAATACATTACACACAATATTATTAGCATACCATTTGAATTTTGTACCTTTTTTTCTAGTCAATTTATTTAAATATACTTTATATGTCTGGGTGTAATATATATCTATAATATGTATGTATTTAGGTTGCTATAATATAATACAGGCTCTGCCTAGTTTGGTCCCAAGATAATATTATTACTTAAATGTTACATACATAACACAGTCAACCTGGGTCAATAAAACACTTTACTTATTACAGATTTTTAAATACAGTATGATGATAATTTTAACTGGGCTGTAAAATGGTTAGTGACACTTGCTGCTAAACTGGAGGTTATGGGTTTGATTCCCGCCCAGGAAAAATCTTTGTGTGATGAGCTAATTATGAATAGGTACATTGAACAATTTTCTTTTGCTCCTTAATTTATTAAAATTGGTTAGCACGCTCTTTGCGCTTGTTAGGTGGTAAACTCACTGTATAAGGTGTGAGGTTTCAACATGAATGGCGTCAAATGATAATTCGCTTGTATTGTTACCGTGCGAGTCGTGCCGTCAGAGTGATTGATGTATTGACTGAAATGGATTAACAGGATTTGGTGAACATACTTACCTAAGTAAGAATATAAAGCAAAAATGATTTCATAGCAAATAAATACAGCCATACAGCTGTAGCATATTTGATTATAAGGGATTAATAATATTGTATGATTCATAAATAAATATTTGTTTTAAGCCTAAGTAAATTAAGAAAAAGCAAGATTCGCCTTTTTGGAGTAGGTGCTACTTATTTCGTATGCTTAACTTCATAGGGATCAGTGCATTATAGCAGAACTGTTGCCGTCGTGTATGCGAGGCGCTGCTACATACAGCGTAGTGCGCCGTCTCTCTTCCACAACGGCAACATTACTGCTTTAAGAGTTCATGGTACAGTACTCGCAACATACTTACATTCACATACATAATATCTAGCTACAATCTTGATTATGAATAGTAATTTTCTACTGACAATTGATCAGCGAATTTAAAGTAAGCAAGCATCTTCGCGACCGACACTTGTCAGAAATATAAATGACTAAATAGGTACCTTACTAGGACAAAATCTAACAAAGATAAGGAAGGACGAGAATTGTTTACAGGATCACTACCTATTTTTTTATTAGTATTGTACAGAAAATGAAAAAAAAAGAACTTAGGCATTTTAAGAAAAAAATGCGCTGTCTGGTACCTACTATAGTTCAGTACCTATAGAATTAACTCAGTCGCCACTCTTACAATGGATCTAACAATTAACACCTTCATCGATTTTACACTATAAATATTACAGCTTTATTAGTTATTCGTATTCAGGTGACTCAGTCCTTTTAAATGTATAAACATTATTTGAATTGTTAAACAGAAATATGTAGTTAGACCTGCCTAAGTAATGTACCTACCAATATCCCTTGAAAACATAAAAGAGCCGAGCAAGCTCAATTAGTACCTAGCTACCTACAGTTTAACGTCGGTTGCAACACTTCACAACAAGGTATTGCATTACCACAAATGCAGTTTACGCAACTTGACGGAGCACCAAACAGGCTCTGTTATAATGTCACCCGCTCTTATCTTGGCGGCTGTCCCGAGCAGATGTTTAGATTGTGTTCCGGTTTTGTTTGACGTCGTCTCTCAGCTCCCGGCCTATTATTTCAGACTCTATAGTTGGAATAAAGCCGTTTTATCTAGTTCGTGTTATGAGATAGTCTCCTTTGTTTTATGAATATTCAATTTACTTTGACTTTTTAGCCAAGGCTAGGTCTTTCTTTACTTCACAACATACAAGTCTGGTAGACACAGAAAATGTTACTTACCATGCCTACTATTTTGAAGCGAATGAACATCTCCCCTTGTCCCAAATAACTTAGCAGTGTACTTGAGTGTTTCAAAAGTTTACGAATTGAATTCACAATATCATGCACAAGTTTGTTTTAGTGTAGTCCAAAATGCCATAATAAAATATTGTGCAAGACATAAATCAAAAGCACCCGTTACGTACTTTGGGGTTCTTTTTCCTCAGATAGGTACTTATAATGGTAATACAATTACAAAATGCATTTGAATAACAAAACGATGTGCAGCCGTCATCGTTAAGTCGTTTTGTTCCTGTGAGGGCATGATATTACGCAAATGAAACGCAATCATGGACTTTGTATAATCAATATCTAGTATTAGAATTTACATAAATGATGGCCACACAATATATATTTTTCTTGTAAAAAAAAAAATATTTATTATTAAAATTTACTCGTTCACTTATGATTTAATAACACAAAATATCGTTTTAAAATGGCGCTTCGGGTCGGTTTTCAGTTTCACATTGATCGCCAGCGTGCTACACTAACAAAGTTCAATAAAATATCATAAATATCCCTATTACGAAATTCAATTTGAAAGCCCTTATTCCAAGATTGCAATAGCAATATAGGTACCTACCTACTTGTACAAACGTGGTACAGTTTGCAACGGAACAGCTACATCGATTACCTCGAGTAAAACCTCATGGCCGTATGTGTACAGATACTTGCTAGAGTCGAGACTTATGCATAGGTATAATAAAGGTTCCGGTCTATAAACACACCCATTATACCCAAAAAGTAAACAATACTCGTTTCGCTTTATTAATAACATGCATAGATATGCCTAACTTATGCAGGTTTCTACAAGTTACAAAAACATAATGTGTTTACATTTCATTAAAATACATTATCCTTATAAAAAATTATTTGCATCCAAAGACAGAAATTATTTGCAATTGCGACCTTATTTTTGCAGATGGAAATTTAACCTTTTCACAGTTTTAGAGAAAATATTTCTTCAATTGCAATTGTTATTTTGTTTTTCGCGAACTAACTTGTCGATCAGCAAAATTTGTACGAAACTTTTGGTGCGCGAGTCAGACTCGCAATTGTCCGGTATTTTTAAATTGTGTAAGGAGTATTACCAATATGATCGTCAGGGCTATAAGTCTTCCACTAAATTACCAAAACACAATACCCCAGTCGAGTGGGGTCGGCTAACAAAACATGTACGCGGTACCCGCGCCACAATGTGTTCCGCGTGTTCATTTGTAAAACAATACGCGAATACGTGACGTAAATACAGTACGGGTTTATGAGAATATTGCTGTTCCTGCTACCTGCTGCTTTATTACTTTTATGAATTTTGCATGTTGTTATGTTTATAATAATGACTTCCGTCCTTAATGGATTCTGACTTAAAGTTCTATCTTACAAGAGGTAAATGGCAATCTCTGATTCGAACTATCTGCAGGCAATAAGTTTCGCTTCTGCCAACACACCATACTCACAACTCCGCTCTACTTTAACGTCCGGTGAAGCAGTCACATCCTGCGAACAAACTAACTCCGTTAATAACTTCCAAAAAAAAAAACTGCTCTTCCCTCAGTGGCATCTATTACAACAAGTTTTATTAGTAAAAAAACATAAAGAACCCGACCCCCTAGGTACTAAAAAAAAAATCAATATTTTTTAATTTTGAAACCTTACTCGATAGGTTTGGTTAAAAAATAAACATTTACGAATATTATCGCCAAAATTCCGCCATTTTCATTATTTTGTCTTAACACTTAGGGCACTTGGGTTTTTGAGACGAATCTAACGATACCTTAACTCTCAAAATCAATGCAACCGTTTGGAAAATATACTTAGGTCCAAGATACGCATGAAAAACATAACCCTGCCTTGCCAGTCGGTTAATAATATTACGATTAAATTATAAATATGTTCCTTAAACAATTCCATCTTGATACATTCCCTTTTCAGACTTCATTAAGACGGTTATGTGCGACATCCTGTAGATCACGAGATCACGACCAATCTACTCACCAACCGGTCTGTGAACGTCAAATGAAGTATCATAATTACGACAGTCATTCTTGACTATATGATATACTAGCGACCCGCCCTGGCTTAACATGGGTAGACGAAACATTAATTAATTATACACACACCTTCCTCTGAATCACCTCTATCCATTGGTAAAAAATCATATGAAAATACGTTCGGTAGTTTTTGAGTTTATCGCGTTCAGACAGACAATCGCGGCGGGGGACTTAGTTTTATAATATGTATAGAAGCATTAAACGGCTGCTTTTTGGAGGACAAAAGCTGAAAGAAAACGCTGTTGCACATTTTGGACGATATAACTATTCATATTACAATGTAAAACGTTTTTCTGCTTAACCCTTCCGAAACTGAGTTGTGATTGATTTGACAGAGTTACGAAATATATGGCTTTGTTTTACATGAAGCTACTGCCTAACTGACCTTCGCAACTTCGCAACCTATTTATTTGTTGCCTGGTACGACTGAATCAAAATTGTAGGAAAAACGTATTTCCGCAAGGTTTTACTTGCTATCTGCGACAAGGGCAATAAGCAGAGCTTGATTATCTATATTATACCATAGCGTACTCAAACACTCTTTCTTTTAAAGCCATTAATGTACACAAATGTCAAATCAAGTTAGGTGTAGTAAGGCCACCGTTCTGTCGGTAAATACGGATGTCCTTGGCAACGTTGCGTCACCCCCTCCCGCGGTCGTTCACCCGTATCGATCGCACCCCAGCCACTTCCGCCTCGCGTCACATACTAACGCAATGTCGGGTCGGTATGTTTAAGATGGCACCCTAAGAAAATAAGCTTGATGTGTGAAAAGTAGCGGAGGCAGAGTAGGGTGGGTACTGGGTGCCTTCGTATAAAACGGTGTTTTATTTATGACATTACCTATTTATCTCACTCGCGTCCCCCTTTAAACAAGATTCAGTCTAAAGAATTAAAAAAGAGCCTGAGGTTTAGATCTTAAGACTTAGTTGAACTTGGAGTAGGTTTAACATTTTTTTTTTTTGTTACAGTAGTTTCATTTAAAACGGCTCCAATTGCTCTTGCTTCTCGGTACTTAAACAGTCGTGTTCGTACGTTAGTTACATAGATTAACAGTTTACCTCCTCATTCAATTTCCCTTATTTTCTTTAGGTACCATATTTCACCTCGATGATTACTAAGAATAAATTGAATTTTGTTAGGTACAAGGTCTAATAAATTTTAGTTAAAGGGTCACTAAGAATTGTGGGAACTCTTGCGAGCCATAGTATAAACTACCTGGGGTTTGGAGTCTAAACCCCAGTTTCATGTCCAAATTTTAAACACGAATTGTTATATTTTAACGACTGTGATGTTCCAATAGAGTAAAAGCAGATATGAACGTTTCTTATATTGAAACCAGACGAGACTAAATAATTAATCGTCATGCTTCTGTGACACTAAGATCAGTAAGTACTTTTGTCCTCAGATGATAATTTACTAATATTCCCAAAAAAAGACGTAATAAAGGCCATTGTTAAAAAAACTTGTCAGATGTTCGTCTAGACTCCTCTTAACCGTTTTATACATTATTATAATTATAGTGTCACGTTACGCGGTCTAGGGTAAAAGGACCCCTTATTATCCTAATTACATAGCCTCTAATTTTATCAACAACAAGTTATTGATGCTATGATATTTTGGATTCATCTCAGTAGTGACGAACTCATTGGCCTTTATTCGTGAGCTCTTTACATAATGAGGTCACGACCTGAACTTATGCCCGATATTTGAAATAAACACGAGACTGGTGAGCTAACAAACATTAATTAATATTTATAAACACGAATGTTACTAACACAAGTTATTAGGGCTGTTTAATTAATATAAACAATTTCCCGGGATTTTATCAGCTTTTTTGTTGTATAATTATATTATTGATTGTAATAAACGGGCACGCAGAGACCAGGCGAATAATTGCAGATAAAGGTTGTTTATTTAAATCTATTATTTAATCATCAAAATTGATAATGTTTATATATTAATAATCTGCGATTAAAACAAAAAATATTTTTCCCGGACATCTAAACTGCAATCCATAGTGATAAATCCACTTTTATTATTTAACCGCTATTCTATTTTTCGTATTTCCTAGGCATTATCTCATTTGTCACTCTTCTCTATCGATTTACATTAAGAAAAAACAATATGTAAATCGTCTTGTTACTAGAAATGCCGAGTAAACAAATAGGTAGGTACGCTGAGCGACACGTCAAAGACGTCACAAAACAAATGTTGACTATCCGTTAGAAATAGGGCTGTCACAGCTGTTCAAATCCCACGGTAAAAGTTTGTAAACGAAATGGCAAGACGCAATGCCGCTCGCCGTTCTTGGAAACATTTTTTAAATCCTTATGGTGAAATAAAATGTAGTTAGGTAGACCTAAAAATATGTATTTTACATTATTTTGTATGAGCATATTTTATACTTCCTGTTAATTATACTATTTACGTCTTGTGCTTATTACAAATGTTTTGTAAGAGATTTGCTATCCACAAACGATCAAACCGATATCCATAGATCGCTTTTAAGACTCTAGACAGACGGACTGCATTTAAAATTAACTTCGACTTCAAATTTGCAGTTTGAATGCAGTTAGTGCGATTGCAATAAAACTTAAAATCAACTGTGCAGTCCGATTGCATACGGTGCCAACTGCACACCGTCGTGCAGTTCCAGCGCGCAGTCGTTGATCGGTCCATCAAAATATTTATTTTCTTTATTCGACAACCCTATATATCTACACGTTAATAATTATTTACCAAAGTCATGAGTTGACAATAGAATCGGGTCACGCGTGTTTAGAAAAAAAACACGATGTCGTTTTTACAAAATTTAAGTTTTACTTGTTAATAACGTGAATAATATAGAAGTGCTATAGTGGCAACCATATGGCCTCATTTAACTTGGTTTATTTCATTAAACTCCCGAATACTGTAACGCAAAATAACTAAGAGGTTTCTAAGTGTCTTATCTGTCGCTACTTTACACCTTAAAGTGACAGAGACAGCATGAGACTCAACGGCGACTTAAAACTGATTGTCGTTTCAGTATTTGGCAAAAGACAGCCTAAAATTACTAGAATAAAAAAAAAAAAAAAGTAGTTACAATAACAGATGAACGCGTCAAATAAAATAAATGTACATGTATTATGAATATTGATCTTAAAATTATACTGAGTAAGCCCAGACTCAACACGAAATTTTTCCTGCGTTTCGGCAGGGATCAATGAATACAAATATCTAGTAGTGTAAAGTCAGATTCTCAAACGTTTAGGTTTTGCTCTAATCAGCTCATGTCTTTATTTGATAACACTATTACACAACCAATAACATATTATTAAATAGAATTAGGTATTTTGTTGCAGTACGTGAACGATTTCCATCGACATCATCCACGGACGAAAATGAAAGCGGTACGGACGGCGAGGCGGACCGGTCCCGACGCATTAGCCTGGTGCACGCCGGTCAGGCGAATCCGCCGCCCGGCATCGTCTCCATCCGCAAGCGACGCGGGAACCTCGCCAAGCACTCCGTGAAGATACTCAAGAAGTGGCTCTATGATCACAGATACAACGCGTATCCTAATGATACCGAGAAGATTGCCTTGAGTCAGGAAGCCAATTTGACTGTTTTGCAGGTGCGTTTTCAGCTTTTGTCAATCTATCTAATTTTGTAATTCTGTCGCACATAACTAACATTGTCTTTAGACTTACATATATCTATGGGCGATAACTCGGATAATCACAGTTGGAATTTTTACTTTGGTTCTGTTAGAGACTGTTTTATCTTTCATTATTTTTGCAGGTATGCAACTGGTTCATAAACGCCCGGCGTCGCATCCTGCCGGAGATGATCCGGCGCGAGGGGCACGACCCACTGCATTACACGATCTCGCGCCGCGGCCGCAAGCAGCCCGGCTCCACCAGTTCCAACGCTAACACCTCCGGCGTGGTTGTCGCCTCATGGGATGGTGTGGAGGTTGAGGTAACTTATTAATCAGATTATTGTAATATCGATCAGATAGATCGCTTTGACGATGATTTTCCAATTTATCTTTGAGCATGCTATATATCAATACTAATATTATAAAGCTGAAGAGTTTGTTTGTTTGAACGCGCTAATCTCAGGAACTACTGGTTCGAATTGAAAAATTATTTTTGTATTGGATAGTCCGTTTATTGAGAAAGGCTATAGGCTATATAACATCACGCTACGACCAATAGGAGCGGAGCATAAATTAAAAATGTTGCAAAAATTAAAAACCGTTAAAACTAAAACACGCGAACAAAGGCGCGGGGGACAGCTAGTGCATATATATATATATATCCTCCTAGTATCAACATGTACAGAAGAAGTATATTTGTTGACAATTTATACCCAACCTTTTTTTTTTCAATAGGGTGATGCTGACCGCAGTGCCGAACAAGAGTACAGCGACGGGCTTCTGGTGTACCGAAGTGATGGCGACGAAATCGGCGACGGCGAGGAGGGCTACTCATCGAGCGCCGTGTCGGAGGAAGAGGTCAAATATGACCCCTCCGTGTGGCAGTCTGTCATACGGTACGGACCGGAGGACCGGGAACTACATCCCGCGGCCAGAGGGTTGGTTAAATGCTTGAGTCCTTTTGTTTAACACGAAACAGGGCGAGAGTTTAGGGGGTGTCTTGTATAGATATAGTAAGGTAACAGATGGCTTCTCATAGTCCGTGAGGTGGTATTAGCAACGCGGGCTGTGAGCAGCCATCGCGAGTGGAGAGTAAGCTTGTTGTCCGTGCAGCAGGACGGCGGGCGTGGTGACGGTGCGCACGTCGGAGTCGGAGGAGGGCGCGGCGGGCGGCAGCGGCGACGCGGCGGGCGGCTGGCACCCGCAGCTGGCGCACCTGCCGCAGCTGCCGCACCCTCTGCGCCGCCGCCTGCAGGTCAGACACTCACCCTTGCTAAGAACTGTCAATAAGAAAACCAGTGCGCTTAACTGAGTATGAACTTTGAGCGCCAGTATAAACAAGAAAAATGGTAAAATTAATGAAAAAAAAAAGCGCGCCCTCTTATTTAACTATTCCAAAACCTGATATTACCCTAATAATATCGGAACCATCGATATTTTGTCATAAATGTACATAGTAGTACTACTTACATACAGCTAAAAATTTGCTTACGCTCTACTCAACAGGCTATCGATTCGCGCACTCTATGATTGACTATGTATACTCAAAAATCTAAGCTCACTTGCATTATTCTCTATTTAAGATATAATACCAAAATACTCTTTTAAGTCTACCTGTTAATGCCCTGCCATTGATTATTTATTTCTTTTGCTTGTTGCTTGAATTTCGAATAATTGTGCGATATTCCCCATAGTTTCTAGTAATTAATAAGCTATTTTAATATCCACAATGAAATCATGTCTAATTTGGTGTAGGTGGTGCCCAGCAATGCCAGTAGCGAGGGCGAACGCGACAAGTTCAAGTGCCTCTACCTGCTGGTGGAGACGGCGGTGGCCGTGCGCCAGCGGGAGAAGGAGGCTGAGGAGGTGCCCGTCTAGTGCCCGACAGGTATGAAGCTACAATATTCTACAACTAATATATTATAACTCTACGTAGATAGTATAAGTTACTGTGGTTATGTACAAGTCTGCCGTATCACGGTATATATGTATGTATCATATAGCATTTGACAGCAAAATTTGCACAATTATTGCTGTCAAATAACTAATTCACTTTTATAAGTTACACCAATGTATTTGCGCAGAACTTTTACTTTTGAATTACGCGAAATATGTGCGATCCTTATTATTGGTTGTTGATAAACTGGGATATCCATAGAGCGAGACGTTATTCTTAAATAAAAAATTTAACGTAAAGCAATAAGGTTTGAATTGTATTAGTGTTCGTCCTCAATCGATTTTAGTCCGCGTTCGCGTTCGGTCGCGCTTTTGGGCGCAACTGAATATCGCCGATGCCACTTTTAAACGTGGTAAATCGGTAACACGCTACAATCTCTTATCCTAAAATAAGTGGCAAAGTTATACTACGATTAATTCGATAAACATAAAGTATACTGATTTTATAAATGTTGATCCTATTATGAGAATTTAATTTTTGAATCGATGAGGATTCTTTTCAAAAGAAGATGGACCTGTAAATGACCTTTTCCTAGCTAATCTAGAGTCTAAAAATATAATACCTTATAAATATAACGATTGTTGAACTTAGTGTTAACATTTTGTGTACAAAACATTTAAAATGGTCTTGATAACTTTTTCATTTCTCAATTTCATAGCATTTGACGGACCTGTTGGTCTAGTGGTTAGTGACCCTGACTGCTAAACTAGAGGTCGTGGGTTCGATTCCCACTCAAGACAAATCTTTGTGTGATGAGCACGATCATTTTTTCTGTGTCTGGGTGTAATTTATCTATAATATATATGTACCTATTCAGAAATATATAAGTATGTTTATCAATCTGGTTGCCATAATACAGGCTCTACCTAGTGTGGGATCATATGGCCGTGTGTGAGCTGTCCCAAGATTATAGCTGCTAATTTTTCTTTACATTGGTCGCTAATATTTTTAAAAATGTCCTTGTTTGTTCCAGTCACGCAGTTTGTAGTGGACACGGCAGCGCCGCCAATCGGAATTGTACGTTCAACACGCGGTATTTAACGTTTACGAACTTCCACTAATTTAGGATTTAATATCGTTCATGTGTTATCGTATCACTTGTCGTCGCTTCGTAACAGCGACCAGAAAGAAAATCACACTTATTTACCATAACCATATATAATCACCGTCTTACTTTTTTTACCTAAAGGTAACGATACTTTTTGTAGCGCTGTTCTTTTTTTATTTCAATGACAATATAGACGGCCAGTCATCACTATTGATAAAAGTGTTTAGATAATTCTACACTTAGTATTTTATTTTAGAGGTCTCAATTATATCAGACTGATACTTTCGTTCGTAATTTTAACCAATTTGTATTGTTCAATTCAATTTATATGAATCAAAGTGATGTGTTGCCCGATATATATGTTTACTCTACCATTAATTTAAAAGATGAAAGCTATTCTGTATCTAAAATGTTCAGATGTATTATGTGTAACTTGATGTCGATATAGTTCAGAATTTAACGTTTTGTAGGATGTGTAGGTACTGGTATTTAGAACGTCGTTATATCATATATAAACGTATGTTAACATATATTTAACAGTTTTACATAGCTATCCTATATAACTTTTTATAAATAATATATTTCATAAGTGTATTGAGATGACTTTTGAAAACTTATTTCTATGTTAGCATTCATTTATGAGACATATATAATAAAGCTGAGTTCGTTTGTTTAAAGCGCTCATCTCTGAATCTACCAGTCGAATTAAAAAAAAAGCATTTCATAGACCAATAGGCTATTTGACTATTTTTAGGAATCGTTTTAAATTATTCTTTATAACATATTAAGCTTATTGTCATTGATATTTCCGGGAAATCGTCTGTATTATGAGTAAAAATCAATATTGAAGTTTAAATTTCCAGAACCGCGGCAAAAACGCTGTTTCTGTAATGGCGCCGGTCTCGTGACATGCGTGACGTCACATGCAAGTAAACCGAGTTAATGAAGTTTGTAAAACAGTGCATTTCATCGACTTTCTTCAAATTTATTGAATACAATGGTCTATAAGTGGTGTGTAGTGCCACAATGTACAAATACTTCTATAAAAAGTCCACAGAAACTGTTTATTTCTGTACCAACGAATCGCAAAAGTCGTAAAATGTGGCTACAGTTAGCTCGAAGAGATCCAAATGCCATTCAATCACATTCAAATGTCTTTATGTGCGAAGATCACTTTGATGTAAATATCACTTAACTTTATACATACCAGATAGTAGATAGAAAAATATCGGTAATGGATAAAACAAAATAACATCTTTAATTCCTAACCTCTATACTTAATACATTTATATACAAAATAAATAATTTCTATGGGGTACTTACACTACTGTTTTTACATTTTTAAGTTCCGCAGCATAGTAATCTGCATTATTCTTGAAGAAAAGTGCTACCATAAATGCATCTATCTTAGGTAGGTTGCTGCTGTCAGCTCGCACAAAATTTGCCTCCATTTTGAGATTCAATACGAATATTTATGCCAGCAGTTATAAGATTTATCAAACATTCCTTTAGAAATCACTCAAAAATCGAATATAACACCGATAAAACACAAAACACGAACTAGACTCAGTCAAGGAAGCAATGTTTACTTGCATGTGACGTCACAAGAATCTTAACCAATCACAGGGCGTTTTCCGTCACAGATAAAGTTTCAAAAAATATTATATTTTGTTTCGTGTAATCTGCAAGAAATATACATTTTTTTGTCTAAAATTAAATGAAATATGTTATTTTACGCTATTTTCTGATATGATGACCACAATTTGGGATATATTTTTAATGTTGTCAAATAGCCTATTCTTGAGAAAAGTTATAGGCTATTTAACAGGCCATTTACAGGCTATTTAACATGTTACTTGCCTTAGGAAAAATGCCAGGTGAGTGAAACCGCGGGGCACAGCTATTTTGTAATATAAGTCAGGGCTGATCTGTGGAATAGTAGTTTACCTTACGTTGACCTACAGCTATGATAAATTGTGACGTCACGATCATGTTTTCCTGCCCACTCCTTCCTGGATTACATGAGATTGAGCGCGACAACATGAATAAAAGTCTCAACTTAACTTGTGTCATTCACACCAGTGTAACAAAAACAGTTGTCATCAAAAATAGAAGACAAGAATTTAAAGTTAAGGCGCTACACGAATAATTATTTTGTTTGCGAGTAGGCGGAGTCAAGCGGACTGGAGAGCCAATCCGGTAATGCAAGACAGAGATAATACTAACTGCTTGCTTACGGGACGAAAAGAGCCACTAGTTTGGTGGATTAATAAAAAAAAAAAGTGTTTTTATAGAGCTGATTTCAAAAAATAAAACTATCGAGGAAAGTTTCTTTAATCGTGTAACGGATGGACATATATTTTTATCATATCCTCTGCTATCTAGGAACAAAATTTCAAGTCAATAACTAGTTGTTAAGTAAAAACGATATTAAAATAGCTAAAAAAATGTGTATCGCCTTAAACATAATGAGCGGCGGTGACGAGGACAACTAATGGGTTTTTGACGGTGCGGTCAACGTCATCGAGAAAACCATTGATGAGTGCAGTCATTTCGATCGAAAAAAAATGTCATTTGTCGACTCAGCGCCTAAAATAATTGATTGATACGAGTTTTGAATGATGTTCCTCTACTTTTCATGACGACTGTTTCGTTACTCATAGCATCAATATAACATCTAAGTAGGTATTAAATAGGGGTACGTGTGCACTTCCAAGATGATCAGCGTTGACCACAACTGATTACGGTATTCAATTAATGATAGCAATGAAAAATATCTTTACAACCAAATTTATAAAGTGATATTCGACACAACTAGGTTACCGCAATTTTAAACTTTATGGACTTAATTATAAAGTCCTAATTAATTACTTTGATGTCAGTCTAAATGAACCAACAATTCTTACAGGATGTACTTTTATACAAATACTGTTCTGCTTAAAATGAAGTAAGTGCTGTGGAAATTCAAGGCATGATTTTATTATTTATTACGCAATAACGCCTGCAAAGCGATTACTTGTAATTAAAAACGAATAATTTGAAACCTCAGGCAGGACTCGGTGCATGTTTTTTCAATATATTTGTATGAAGAGTCTGGAATCATGTTAGTAGAATATGTTTATGTAGACTTATCTACCCACCCTTTGTATAATACGCGATGACATAGCATGTATTGTGACAAAAGTATTTATAAAACTGCACTATTGAAGTACCTAGGCACTGTATTCACAGACTGTAATTATGTAGGTTACATACATAATATACATTGTCGTAGCCATCAATAATATATAACTAGAATGACAGACTGGTAATCCTTATCTATCAAAAGTATTTCATTATGCTTGTATCGTTCCTATTATAAAATTAATTAAATAGGGTTCTGGATGTATAACCCATTAATAGCTGGATTTTTTACCCATAAGTATAACGATGATGAAAATATAATATTTACATATTATATATATATAAGTGGAATAAGGATATATTTTTAAATTGTTTAAAGCAAGCCGCAAAATATGCTATCTTGTGGCGTATATCAAAGTAATTGTCTAATATATGTATTAGTGTCTGTAATCAAAGAAAGTTACAAGTCTGCCTATCTACGGGAAAAGGCTTCTTAATGTTGTATACATATGGTATATTATTGTGTAACCATAGGGTATGCACACGTCTATGTAGTTCGGCTGTTATTATGCCTTATGAAACACTTAAAAGTTCTCGATATCATTAGAGTTTATAGGCGTGTTACATTTTATATAGATTTGTTTAAATAAACTACAAGCTTGGATATTTTTTTACTGCAATATAAACCAAATAGGTTACATAATTATAATTATTATTTATAAAAATGATTAAATTAGGTGTCGACGATAGGAATCGGATTTTTGTAAAATGTAACGCGTCTCGTCACTTATTCTCGGTAATACATTTAGTATAGTTTAACTACTTACTCCATACAGAAGTTCATTGAAATTTTCCAGTGTTATTATTATGCGTATTTATTTATATACATTTTATCATATCCCTGGTTGCAGTTTGATAGCTAGGCTAGATATATATAAATAAATCGATTTGTGGCTACTGTTAAACGACTGTATGGACTACGTTTAAGTTAAACTCCTATATACACATACATATTAACTCGTGTTCTTGTATATAGTTGATATACATACATAGTGTATGTTAGGTATATAGTTTTGTAGCTTCTAGTTATATATTAGTACCAATGAGGCATCCAGGTCTATCATTAGTTTACTTACATGTCAACATGATTACCATGATAATTTATTGAGGGAAGTACCACGACTTGAGCAAATATACAATTTAAAACGTAGATTTAAAAAATATTAACTTTCTATATTAAACTCTAGGTTTATTCGTTAATAAAAAACATAAATTTTATTCATTCTCTCACATCAATTGTCTAATCCCGATATACGTTTTTAGCAATCTTGATTTTATTTCGGTACCTGCCTAGCTTAATGACAGGCTTACCACAACGATCGATTAGGTCTTGTTAATGCCTACTATGTTTGTATGTTACTAAATATTATATAAATTAATCATTTACTTTTATCATCATCCTGGTGACGATATTTAGCCTGCCTTTCACTGTCGTATATTACATTTTATGAAGTACAGATAGAAACAACAGGTACAGATAGTTACTTTAGCTGCATAGGACTCCCGTACGTAAAGAACCCGTCTTATCAATTTATCAATCACTAATGTTGAGTAATCCTCACCTCTTTTGTATTTCTATGTACTGGAGTCCTAAGAACCATAATCTGTATTTATTGGTTGTTCGAGGCGTCGGTATGTGAAAAAAATGTTCTATTACTTAAGAACTTGTGTAATTTCGTTTACTAGACATATTGAAACCAGGCGAAAAAAATAAAGTGAAAGCAGGCAACTCTAATTGCTAAAACTATTCGCTCCCGTAAGTCTATTTTAAGTAGATAGACTTACTCTGGACCAGAATAGTGAATTGACCGAAATATTCGCTTCAATAGTTCAATATGTCTATTAAACCCTTGAAGTTAGGGCTTCAAGTCGGCTGGCGACAAGACGATATCCCCGGGGGGATATATTTATTATAAAAATTTAAACGTTATAGTTTACGTTACTAATGAAAATGTTGATTTTCAACAAATATTGCATGGTGTTGCAACTCTTATTGACGATCACGGTCTATCTGGCGAACATAAACGCTGTCTTAATAATCTATCCATCCGTGTTTATTTCGACTAGTGATAAGAATACGACACGTTTTATTTTTTATATCTGTAAAGTAGGAAAATTCACAGATGGGTAGGTAAAATGAGCCGTAAGCGAAATATTATATTTGGCGCTTGAAAGGGCGCAAATCATATCCATTTAATTAGTATTTTGATACGATATACAAGTTGTATACTTTCTAAACTTAAATACCTTAATCAAGGTACCTACTGTCGCTCAGCCCCTGATGCACTTAACGTAAGCAGTCAATGTTAATTAGCTCTTAAGTCGTTTGTTTTAAGGTGACTTTTCGTTTAACTCTTATTATATAAGTAGGGTGTCATTTTCGTTTCTTAATTTACCTGAGTACAATAACTTAGAACTTAGTATTTTTTCGTTCGTGTAAATACTCCCGTGTAAGATCCGTAATCTGTTAGTGAATAAAATAAAAAATATAAAACAAGTGTTTTATTTTACACCTTAATTTGATTTTACCTAAAAATATTTCTGTTCTGGCCTTCGGTGTTAGTAGATCTTTAGATTCTAATTTACATATTATGCTTTTATAAAAAATATTTTGCCAGAACAAATCATTTTTTTATCATCTTATATTTAAATCGATCGGCAACATTATTGTGCTGAACTAAAATCATTTGTGATATATAAAAAACAACATTTCTTGATTTAAATAAAACTTAACTTTCCAGGAAAATTTAGAATGATAAGGTGGGAAAACCGCAAAGTAGTAAGCCCAGGAAAGGGCTCCAGCAGTGGACAGCGATGGGCTAAGTCGATTGATTGATTGAACAGTACTAATATAATCCAGCCGATTTTACTACTTGTATCAGTTTTCCTCAGTTTCACTCAGCCTGCACAATATCAAGCTTGCTCAAAATGCTGCGTCGCTTGGCGGTGCCACCGGCGGCGTCTGCTCCAGGAGACTTCCTCTTAGAAGGCTCTTCACCAGTGTCTTCGATCATTATGTCCTGCGTCGGTATATCCATCAGTAGCTTGTCGAAACTGCTGCTGTTTCTACCCAGCTCTTGTTTGTCATCTGCAGAGAATATCACCACTTAGGACTTGTACAGAAATGTCAAATATGAATTTTTAAATTTCATTTATGTGGACTCACTTAGCCTGCGATCAAAAAGCATGGAAAGAAGAGTTTTTACCCTGAACTGGGATAGTTCAGCCCAAAAATTAATACTAGTGTGAGGTATATATGGTGCAAGTGTTAATTAATAACTACAGGGTATCACAGTAAACTGCAAGTTAGTAGGATATAATAAACTAGCTGTTTCCCGCGGCTCCGCCCGCGTAGATGTCAGTTATCGCGGCAAAAAGTAGCCTATGTCCTTCTAGACTATCTGTGTACCAAATTTCATTTAAATCGGATCAGTAGTTTTGGCGTGAAAGCGTGACAGACAGAGTTACTTTCGCATTTATAATATTAGTAAGGATTACGAAAATAGTCATAATATTTCAACTTCGTATATAAAAATGCTGTTTATATTTTTCTGGTTCACTTCTGACTCGCGCACGAAGGGTTCTGGTACGCAACCCTTCGTGCTTGTACTTATCTATAACAATAAAAGGTCCTGAGACAAAGCGATTAAAATATTGTATATACTGTGACGGGCCTGTTGGTCTAGTGGTTAGTGACCCTGACTGCTAAACCGGAGGTCGTGGGTTCGATTCCCACCCAGGACGAATCTTTGTGTGATGAGCACGATCATTTGTTCTATGTCTGGGTGTAATTTATTTATAATATGTATGTATTTAGAAATATATAAGTATGTTTATCAGTTGTCTGGTTGCCATAGCACAGGCTCTGCCTAGTTTGGGATCAAATAACCGTGTGTGAGATGTCCCAAGATATATATATTTAGATTTTTACGAAAACTTTTAAGTACCAAAATTTACCTTTATTTTCAACTCCTTTTTTTTCCTTTATTTTTGCTGATCTTGCTTTTTGCCAAATTTCGTGATTCAGTCAATGGGAACTACCTTCCTATAGGGTACTTCCGGATGACCTAGAATTGTCAATTTCGGTTATAAGCAAGGTCTTACAGCAAAAGTAAAGAAAAAATTCCGAAAGATAAAAATTTTTAAACTCAAGTTAATTTTAGTACTTACAAGTTTTTTATCGTGTATGATTTTTATACTAGGTGTTCAAACACGATAAAAAGATAGGGACTATAGACCTCAGAATCTGGTATATAATTCAATAATTCAACTGGCTAGGTCCACCCGTTCCTGCGAAAATCGGTGGTGATACACGGACACAGACGGCCGAGAGAATGATTTTATAATGGTTTCGTATTTTACCTTTTGCGTTACGAAATCCAAAAAGAAAAAAATCTGCCGTCTGCGAGCTATTCTGCAAAAAAAGTTCGAGTTACACTAATAATGTATAATCTCAGTGACCTATAAAAAATCCTGCGATAGCAAATATCTATTTTTTAAGATTTTTTAAGATATTGTTCTAAAATAATGCAATATTTGCGAAGATGTTCTTATAAATCTTATAAAAAGATATTTATCCATCCAAATAAATATGTCATTCATAACATGTATTTTTAATTCAAACAAAATTGCCCTTTACAGCATTTTATTTCAATGAATATCCTGGGAGATATCGGAGTTTTAAAAAAACTCCGCAATCAAAATAATGATCAAGTACCACGTATAAACGAATCTCTGGACCTACCAGATACCCGATTTTTACGGGCAGCTGGAGTATAACTATTGTATTATGTTATATATATATTATATTACATATATATTGTTATATATATATTATATTACATATATATTATGTTATATATATATATTATATTACATATATATTATGTTATATATATATATATTATATTACATATATATTATACTATACCCATTACATATATAAACTTTTACTTTAGAATTAAGGTTACGCGCAAATCATGAAAAACCGTTGAAACTAAAACACGCTGACGATGTCGCGGAGGACAGCTAGTATAATTACCTATATAAAAAGGTATATTGTAATGTATGGTATATTGTGTATTTCGATTTATGATCGATTGTCTACCTATATGATAACTACTCCAGAAACATTATTCCTTGTATAATATTTGATGTAAAGTATTAGGTTTTTGTTATTCTAATGTTAGTAGTTTTTAGTTTAATTTTGATATTGAGGGTTTAGTCGTACCTAATTGTCGTTCAGCAATAAAAATATTTCAACAAACTAGATAGTTTTAAACAAAAATGAGTTTTTTTTTGAAAAAGGTATTGTTGCATTATTGTTTTAATAAAACAAAAATTGCTAATGGTGTTTTATTGCTGCGAGGGAAAAAAAGAAAGTGTTTGTTATGTTTTAAAAAAATCATTTAATAACGAAAATATAAATAAGCAAGTGTTAACTGAGGGAATACAGTATACTTATTTTTAATTGACAAAGTTAATTAAAGAAAGTATACAAAGCCAAAAAAACAAAAAAGAAAAATGAAAGTCACAAAATAACCCCATAAATGAAAACAAGTAACTATCTACTTTAATGTTACTAAATAAGAATGGTTACCTACGAAAACTAAAGATATACAAAAACAAATGTTAGTATTACTATTGGCAACGAAAATCAAGTGTTAAAATTAAAAAGTGCATTTTTTATCGTTTTCTAACTTCATATGACTATATCACATTTGTTCAAATATCTGCAGCCTAAAACTATGATGCAAATTTTACCACAGTTTGTGGCATTGTCTGCTTATAATTAAATAACAACCAAAGAGTTGAAAATAATGAAACCCATTTTGAAAATCAATATTACTTTTTATTTTTCGCGTTGCCGGTGTTCCGGGCTGGTATTACTGAATTAATAATATTTTTCAATAAGCCACCGATTTTATTGCTAAAATATTTATTTATTACTAAAAAAACGACAAATTTTTGAGTTCAACGCCTGATTAGAGGCACCTAAAGCTTCGGAGACTTGTGGTAACTATGTAGGTACTTATTTATGGATTTAAACTAATTAAAAAACATCTATTATTATTAAGAATTCAAAATCTTCTGCTTAACTAATGCTAACTTTTCTCTTAGACAGTTAAGATTCAAAATGCTTTTTGGGGTTTGGTCTTAAGTATGTTTGTAATAATGTGTTGCTAACCGAGTGGCTGTTGCTTGACCAGCTGCTTGAGGCGGAACTCTTCCTGAGCGAGCCTCTGGCGCCGCTTTCGCTCCGCCCGCGCCTCTTCCTCGCTCATCGCGTCCAGTGCACACTTTGGGGGCTCCTGTTCAACAAGCATCCTTTCGTTCATTCTCCGTTTTCAATCAAAAGCTAAATTTATTATACCACCGAATAGTGTATTACTCTGTACAGCGCAATATGTATATTTTATGAACATCGGTCCACTGCTCAATTTAGTTAAATTGTTTTTAGTGTTATTAATAAAATTGAACTAAAAAAGGTTTAAAAACGAAAGAGGGTACAAACAAAAACAAATCTATCAATCAAACATTATGCAATTTCAAATAGTTTTATTCCAATAAAAACAGTTTACCATGTACGTCACACGCTTCTGAGCAGTAATACTACATACATAATATATCTATGTACATACGCAATTCCGTTCTTTTAAATACGGTTGAAACCCAATTCCTAAAATAATCACAAGAAGGTAGAAACTCCGAAAAATGTTGTCAATACACAAATCCGTTCGCTTTACATCTATTTAAAAAAATCACAAACATTAACTCTATAAATGAGCCCAAATTCGAATCCTCACTAGAATAAGATATACCTACTTACTAAAAAAGCAGATTCAAAATGCACTAGGACACCCGACTTCTGAGAACGAAGCGGGCGCCGACTCGTGGCCGTCCACAACACTTACAACATAATACAACGAGAAAAATTTCAATAAAAAATAGTTTACTATTTTTGAGATTTCAAACTTACCAATAAAACGCTAAGTACCTAAATTACTTTCTCTAAAAACTTATTTAGTATTTTACTGCTATACGCGTAATAGTGGCCAAAAATTTCCACAAATGTATAGAATAAATTGGTGACAAAATAGAACACTATGAAAAAAGTGCTAAGTGCCGGGTTGCTAGGTCCCCATGAAGCGCAATCTCTAGGACTTGTCAGCCGCCGGAGACGCCGAAGCCGCGCTCGTGTCCTCCGGGAACTGCTTCTCCACCTGCTCCGCCACCCACTTCTTGACCTTCTGCTCGGTCCAGAAGCCGTCATAGAAGATGGTGGGCTTGATCCAGCAGCCCTGCGAGGGCGGCGGCGCCCCGAACGTGACGTCATCGGGCGGGCGGCACGCGCCGCGCCCGTTCACTACCAGGTTTTTGGGCGGCAGGTTGAAGTTGACGTTGACGTTGCCGGGAGGCCGCTCGTAGCTCTCGTAAGCGAAATGCCAGCCGCCCGCCGGGTACTCGTAGTAGGCGTTGGGGAACACGGCCGGGTGCACGGGCGGCGGCGGAGCCATGCGCGGCGGCGGGAACAGCGGCGGCACCATGCCACCCACCACCGGCTGCAGCACGAAACTTACGTTGGAGTTGGGGCGCGCGCCCGGCACCGCGGCCGGCAGCTGCGCGGCTCGCGGCGCCGGCGCCACGCGGTTGGCGGGCGGCAGGCCCGGGTGCCCGCGCCCCGCGCCCGCGTTCTTCACGGCGGGCGGCGCGGCGGGCGCCAGGGGCGCGGGGGGCGCGGCTGGGGGCGCAGCTAGCGGCGCGGGCGCGGGGGCCGCGGGCGCAACTGGCGAGCGCAGCGCGGGGTGCGAGCCACTGTCGGCAGACTCGTTCCGCGCGGCGCGCTCCAACTGCACGTTACGCGGCTCGCAGGGCTTGTTGGCCACGTTCTGGTTGTTCTCGCTGAGCACCTCGTTGGCGGGTGCATCGCCGCGGTGCACCTCTAGAAGCTCGGTGAGCTCGCTCGCCACGCTACCACCGAAACTTAGCAGGGTTTCCCGTAGCGCGTTAGTTACAGCACACTGCAACCACAAATATTTCATTTATAAAATGTACATTTATGATAAAGTAGGTTAATTACGATATGATTTACCTTTCTGGACTTATAAATGGCAAATCCCTTTGAGTGAGCAATGGAGGTAGCATATCCAATGTTCTCTCTATGTATATCAAAACTCTTGACTGTTATAGAGACGAAAGCAACCACGCCAGCACAGTATTTTCCATTAGAGAAGTCCACAAAATCTAAAACCATAAGATTAATTTTACTTGGTTATTTGATTAGAAAATGATATTCATCCATATCGCAAATAATCATACCCAGTTCTTGTTTGCTGACAGACCAGCTCCAGTTATTGAAACCCCACTGTGCATGGCCGAAGTTAATCAGCTGCTGTCTGCGCTGCTGCTGCTCATTGTCATCATCAGATAGCAGCAAGTCAGGTACTGATGTGCATTCCGGCTGAGAACAAGACAATCAACACTGTCATGTCTGCTGATTAGGTATATTGGGGGTTATTGTTATAATAGAATAAAATCAATTGCAGTTTTCATCAGTGAAGACTAACTACGCTGAGATTGGACAAGAATCATCAACTTAATTTAATTATTTAACAGTTTATGCACACACAATTAAACAATATGGAAACAACATTTCAACTTCTGCAAAATATATATATTTTTTAAATTAATACCAAGATCATTTTATCAATATCATAACAAGTTTGACTTTGTTTTAAAAACCTTTAGAATTCAGTGCTGAGCTAATTTAACAGAGACTTTTGTACTGTGCGTAAAAATAATATTTACAAAATATAGGGAATGTTATGTCAATAAAATATTTAAATATTGATTTATGTGTTATATTTAGTTAATTAAGAATTACCTACTTTATTAAGTAGGTACACTTGACGGATACCTTATATATCCCCTATAACGTTTATAAAATATAATTGTTTTATGCTAATGGCACATAAAATCCATAAGTTTTGTTTACTTTTCGTCAACAGCTGCAATATAATTATATTAAAACCGACGCTCATGTAACACGCTCAATAATTTTTGGCCGAAATTAGACTGGGCAGAAAGTGTCGAAACAATTAAATGAATTCCTTACTCCAGTAATTTATTGAAGTTTTTAAGTATTCGCTAAGTAATATTAACTCAATTACCATTTTAATGCTGCAGTTAGCGACGGGGAATCCGGGTTTTCTTTGCATCTTTGTGTTGACGTATACTCGACAATCACAAATATAATTAAAATGCCATACACATTTAAATTGATGGTATGGTATTCGTCGTATATTTACAGAATAATAATATATGTTAAACTGTAATAATTTGCACACAATCCGCAACACAACAAGTACCAATTGACATTTTGCGCGGAACGGAACAGTAAATGAGTTAGAGCACAGATTATAGGAATATAATAATAGAGTTTGAAAACCACAGCTGCTACAGTGTCCACTTTATTTATTTCTTCGTAATTCGTAAGCATACCCCTTAATCTTAACCCTACGTATTACCCAGCGATAAATATTGCACATCGAGATTAGTCTGTTATCTCAAGTTAACTCCTTTTTAATCCATTACTCCAAATTTTTCCTTTAGTGTGGAATGTATATAAGACTCGTCCATTCAGACAATATTATTTTGTTTTGCAAGACGTAAGTTAACGTTACGTTGGCTTCTTAAATCAAGTACTAATCTAAATCTAAGCATGAACACCTATTTCAACAATCGCCCAGCAGCAATCACTTACTCCATTTATTATGTAGTGTTATTAAAAAATACGTAGACATAAGAATAAAATACCTCTAAAAAGTTATATTAAAGAGACAAACACACAGTTATTTCATAAATTGATATTTTTTAAAGGGCAATACCATGTTTTTATTTTTCTTATTCATTAAATAGAGTAATATTTCTAATTTATTTGTTTTAGTCATGTTATCTCAAAACTTAATATGCATTTTAAACCATCGTATTTTAGCTTGAAGGTCTGTCGTCTCACGAAACATCCACTAAGCAAACGAAAAGTGACAGCTAAGCTAAATAATGTGCTTTCGTTCTGCACAACGGGCCATAAGCGACACGCTTGCTCTATAGTTATATAAACTCTATGGTCGATCTTTTTTTACCGGTGACATTGTTGAAGTGTTATTTTGAATGAAGCGTACAAATACGATTGTACCGTGAATAAGTTCAGGAATTAGTCACAAATAATATATTAAAACCAGTAGAGACACTACGTAGAGTACATTTGTTCTGTGAGTAGAGACGATGTCTGAATTTATAGATATCGACGGAAGTGTTTTAGAAGGGGTAAGTATACTATTAATAAGAGTACTTTTGTGGAAATTATTAAAACTATCTAATATTATTTTAAAATCATAATTTCAGGGTGGACAGATTCTTCGTTTATCAGTATCTTTCAGTGCAATATTGGGTATACCGGTGAGAGTATCAAATATACGAGCAAAACGTAGCAAACCTGGACTAGCAGCGCAGCACCTCGTAGGTAACTACTAGTAACACTTTTATTCAAGAATTAAGTAAATAGGTACTCGAAAATAAATCAGATGAATTCCTAATTTCTCATCTCATTTTAATTATTGTGTAATCGCACCATCATTTACTATTTCATTACACATTAATTTCACATATTATTACATTGAATAAAATGATTTGTTTGTAAATTTTCTGCACATAATTATTTAGTGGTATGCTAACAGCTAAAAAATACTTTTATCTCCAGGTATAAAGCTGGTAGCGGACATGTGTGGCGCTAAACTGAAGGGGGACAGTATTGGGTCTACAGAGATAGAGTTTAGACCTGGCTCCAGGATCAAAGGAGGACACTATGTAGCTGACACAAGGACTGCTGGGTGAGGAACAACTATTTACTTTGTAACCCAATTGAAAACAATTTTTAAAATAAACTGGTTTTATTAAAATTTTTACTTGGATAGCAGATGCTGCTGATGTCTTCTTTGAAAATATGTTATTAATTTTGACTTTTTTATTTTATTTATACAGTTGCTACTACAGGCTAGTTATGGGCCTTGCCATATTAAATTAGAGACATAAAATAATTGCTTTTTCTGTGATCTGTCTGTCTTTTTTACCACATAATACTACAAACACCATCAGTACTGTAAAGTTCCATTTGAACAATAAATTAATATTATTTCCAGACAATACAAATAGAATAAATAAACTTATTAATATTTTGTTTGCCAGATCAATCAGCTTGTTATTACAAGTGGCATTGCCATGTGCACTGCTGGCTGATGGACCAGTGACCCTGGATCTGAAGGGCGGAACTAACGCCGACATGGCGCCTCAGTTTGATTACATGACAGAGGTGTTCCTCCCTGTGTTAAAGAGATTTGGAGCTAGATTCGACTTTACTATACATAAACGAGGGTATGTATAATTTTAATTTTGTACAAAAATTACAGTTTTATCTCTACAGGTACCTAGACTACAACTCGTAAGAAACTAAACATAATAAATGTTGAAATCCTATCATTTATAATGTTTTAATATTGATCCCAACTTGTCCTATCAAAAGATATTTAATTCTATTGCACATAGAGTGAGGTTCAAATTTGTTTAAGCATCAATCATCATAGATAGAAAACATTATAAACTTGATTAATATTATTAAAAGTCTGTTTAGATAATAGTTTTAAACTTCTTGTTGCAGCTACTACCCTAAAGGCGGGGGTTTTGTATCCATAGAAGTGATGCCGGTACAAAAGTTCCTCCCCGCTAATATTACAGAGCGAGGAAACCTTAGTAAGGTATTTGGATGGAGCTTTGTCGCTGGAACATTGCCAATTAAGGTAAAAGTTCAGGAAAGGCAATATGAATCTTATGTTATAGTAGTAAAAGCTTAATACTGAGTATCAATAGAACAATATTTATTGAGAGTCCTATCCTACCCCCGAATACTCAAACACAACTTAACTTTAACACGTTCTTAAATGTCTATTTGTCGCTACTTTACGCCTTAAAGTGACAGAGACAGCTTGAGACTTAACGGCAACTTAAATCTGACGTTTTAGTATTCTGTCGTAATACTGCAGTATATGTTATAGTCAATAAGTCTTATAATTGAGTGGGACAAGACTAGTGACCGACCGAAACATGTTATTTTGCCGAAACCGAAACCGAAACCGAAGGTTCGGTTTCATTGTAGTTTCGGCCGAAACCGAAACCGAAACTTTTATAAATAAAAAAAAAAGTCCTTAAAACAGTCTAAAAAATGTTAGTAAGCCCGTTTTTTTCTAAAATTAATATCTCGCCAACCTATAATTACAGGTTTCTACTTTCAAAGATTTATCACAATAAAATTTCAGCACAGTTACAGAGGTTCTGTTTGAAAATTTAACTACCCTATAAAGTGAAAACACGTATTGACACGTCTACACGTGCAAAGCGCACTGATTTAGGTAGTTGCCGGCTTAGTCAGGCGAGCGACGCCATATTGCCAGTCGTGCCAAGCGCGCCCGACGTTAGCCGAGCGCGACCCGAAGATACGATGTTGTAAGTTTCGGCGCAGCCGTTTTTGGCCGAAACCGAAACTCGGGCCGAAACATGATTTTTTGGCCGAAACTGGCCGAAACCGAAACCGAAACCGAAATTTCGGTCGGACACTAGACAAGACCAATATATAGCTGTTGTGCATGTATTGTTTAGCTTGCGACTGAGATGTCGGAAGGATTTAAGGAGAGGTTGCGAGACTTACACATGCCTGTTGAGATTGAAGTGTACAAGGAGCTTCGAGAACTCGCGCCTAACAACTGCAGTGGGATCATGTAAGTTGGTTTAAAACTTTCTGTTTCTCTTTGTCGAATCAAAAAGTACCTCGCATGCACGCGCGCATCCCTATTTAATTAGGGGAAAATTATTAAATTCATTTTATTACACCCATACTTTTTTCATCTGTTTTAATTTCTAATTGCCAGACACTTCTAAAGTATGAAGAAAAATGAAAATTATTTTAAATGCAACTTGATGGTGCTGTTGAGTGTAGCATTGTCTGTTTGTCAGTATGGTATGTGAGACCTCTACGGGCTGCGTGCTGGGCGCGGACGGGCTGGGCCGGCGCGACATGCCGGCGGCCGCCGTGGGGCGCGCGGCCGGCGACATGCTGCGGCGGGACTTGCACGCGGGCGCCTGCTGCGATACGCATGCTCAGGTGCGGACTTGCTACTTGACGACCTCAGTGGTCTAGTGGTGTGCACACGAGTTTTCAAGGTGTCGCCAGCTCTGAGGTCCCGGCTTCGAACCGCGGACGGGTCAATGTAGAAAAAAAAACACTTTTCTATACTGTCTTGGGTCTGGGTGTTTGTGGTACCTGCGTAATCTATGATTCTATAACACAAGTGCTATAGCTACTTATTTTGGGTTTAGAGCAATGCACGTGAAATCAATCAATCCACATTAAAAAAAAACTTGTACTATACCTACCTTTTATGTACACATTGATATTATGATTTTGAATTTATTTGTATTAACCACTAACGTATTTTGCTTGTTTGATTTCGTTTCAGGATCAAGTCATAGTGTACATGGCCTTAGCGGAAGGCAAATCAGCTATACGGGTGGGGGATATAACACTGCATACGCAAACTGCTATATACATTGCTGAAAAGGTCGCTCAGGTAAGAACTATATTGTTTTATGCACTGTAAACGCATTAGGTACATACAAATCTTTATTATTAATTGGGAGTTTCCATTAGTAACATTTCACTTTTGTCTATTTCAGACGAAATTCGAAGTTATTGAAGAAGGTGAGCAGAATATTATCCAGTGCAATGGTTTAGGAGTCATTAATAAATATTATCCCAGAAATGAATAAATTGTGAAGATTACGATTCTACACGACGCCATGAAGTTATAAGCTTTAAAAAATCTCATCAAAGGATTTTAAGAGGCTGCTTTGTGCAAACGCGAACATTTACAGTTAAATAAAAAATTACGTGCGGCATGCTCCGTATTATATAAGACTTGTGATAAGGATTTTTTACATTTATTGTACCAACAATAGGTATGTTACTAACTTATGTACCTAATAAATAAAATAATATATGTTGCATTAGGGTTGTCAATGTTGCCAAATTTTTTTTCCCCAATTATTTTAACAGAGTGTGAATAAAAGCCAGTTGACTTAGAGGATCCTTTTATTGACAGTTTGTGTTTAAACATTAGTGTTAAACACGTACAATAAGTACAACCGACCGCACAAGTGTTAACACAGCGCTTCTATTT
The DNA here is from genome assembly GCA_932294365.1 of Diachrysia chrysitis. Lineage (NCBI taxonomy): Eukaryota > Metazoa > Arthropoda > Insecta > Lepidoptera > Noctuidae > Diachrysia > Diachrysia chrysitis. The sequence continues at coordinate 1,227,254 of OW028657.1, forward strand.
CAAAGCTGTAAGGTTTATTATTGCTAGTCGTTGTCACAGACGTGTGGTCAACTGTACATTGAAAATGTATGTAATACATTATAATAAAAATGTTTATTAAATATAAGTCAATTATTATGAGGTACTGGTTCGGGGGTAGTGGTTCTTTTATTCTATAATATTATTTGTGATCAAGTAGGTACCTATAATTATAACTTGAAAGCGACATCAAAATAATTACAATATTTAATTTCTGAAAAGAATAATTACCAGAAAACGATAGAATAACCTATAATGAGAAAAACTCACCATTTTAATACTAAACATTAAACGCGTACTGTGATATTAATTTATAATTGCATTTCCTTTACTCAAGATTTTATGACTTTGAAATACTATATAGTTAACTGTAGATTTAAGTATGAATTATTTGCGATTGAACGTCAATTGCCATCTTGTGCGTAATTCAGTCTCGTGACTACCCTTCTAATTATTTATTTTAGTGTCAATTTGGCAAATGTCTGTTAAAAACGATCCTTTTCTAATTACTATTTCACTCTGTTGGCTAAAACACACAGTGCAACCTATTCCCATAAAACTACCCCCACTTCACTAGAAATACTAGTCACTATGAATAATAAGTACATTTTTAATATAAGGATAATTATTATTGTATGGTAAGACTATGATGCCTCGTGGCTAGGTTTCTACATTATGTATGTAATCAGGATTTTGTGCCCTTGCCATATTACATATCATACTATAGTATAAAGAATATTAAAATGTGTGCTAATAGATATAATAAAATCTAACAGATGATACTGTTTCTATGCTAGTAGAAAGTCAAGAGTTACGAAATCTTATTTAATTATAAATACAAAGTACATTTGTACTTAAATATTTCAGAAATTCGGTCAGAGTATACACATTTCAATTTTGTTACATTAAAACTAACAGAGGCACTGAAAGAAAAATTGCTTTATACCACGTATATATTATTTATTTATTGTACTTAACATAACTATGTTTAGAAAAGTGAAAATGCGAATACTTTGCGTCGGTAACTTTTGAAACAACTTCAGTTAGTAGACAAGCTAGCAAAATATAAACTTATTAATTATGTCGACAGAAAAAAAACATATAAAATGATTTTTGATATAAAAAAAACCTAACGAAAAATAGTATAACAATTATTTTATTCAACATAAAAATATAGAAATTAATTTAGGCGCAGTGTTGCTATAATTTAAACAATTTAATATTATATTACACCCCTCTAATTATATCTAAAGGTTTAGAACAAAGTGGGACGGTGACGCCGGCTCTTTTGGAATGGTCGCGTTCTATAATAAAGAAGGAATACCTAAGCTAGGGATCATTACAATCACACAAAGCACAAAAACCAACGTAGCTTAGGTGACTACAAAATGCATAGTTTGTTCCGTATTTGTCAAACAAAATTGATCCTTATCGCCATCGCACCCATGTCATGGAATAATATAGTATTGAGAAACATAGTTGATTAATCCATCTTGAACCTTAAAGTGAGGCACTATTTTTATAAAGTTGGAAATAATAATGCCTTTGTGTCCGCCGTCACCGTCACCACATTTTTGACATAGTGCAACACTTTTAACAATGGAAACACCAATGGAAGAGTCGATGGAAGTCTAAAATACCCTTTTATTTTTTACAATAGCAACATTTACGTACATTTATACACGCAGGACCGGTAAACCGTGCTATATTTGGTGATTTCGTTTGATCGAGAATAATGTAGACGGGAAAGTATTCAAGCATAAGAAACATAAATACGAGTTTTCTTGTTACATACATTAAAGTACGTAGATATTTTGAGACATTTAATTGAAATAAGGATAAAACAGCAACGTCGTTCAAACTGACGTTTCTTATTACTCAAGCTTAAAGAAATATAAAGAAGAAAATTGCATTTGAGGAAGTTTGACAAACACGGCACGGTTTAAAGGCGATTCCTTACAGTCAAATATGTCCGTCCGTTGACGGTACGGTCAGCCGCGCTGGTCCCGCCGTTGCTGCGTGAAAAACATTAATGTACTTAAACGGTACCGATGCAGTTTGTGCTCTGGACGTGGCGTGGTCTCACTCTATTCTGTTTTTTTTGACTTGCTCGTGTCTTCTGTCGTTTCTACTACCGCCGGTTGGTCTTCGTAGCTGTCAATTAAAAAGTATAATTAGTATGTTAGTTTGAAAGATCTTGGATTACGATCACCAAGTGTGTTAATTTAACGTCTTTAGCAGCAAAGTGGTACAAAACGTGCAAAGGTCTCGGTTAGCTTGGCAACGTCAACAAACGCGTGGCTGTGTGTACGTGTACTAACTTGAAGAGCGCGTTGATGTCGCCGCGCAGCAGGGCGAGCGTGAGCGGCGTGCCGAGGCAGGCCGGCACCAGGTACAGCAGAGCCGGCTGCGCGTGCTTGAACACGTGCATTACCAGGATCGTGGCCAGCAGGCCCAGGATGTATGCCGAGAACGTCGCCCTGCACACACAAACAACAAAACATATGTACAAAACATTTTAAAGATGAATTTATCTTACATAATCAATCGCGTCCATACCTACGGCTCCCAAACTTGGTCGCTGACTGAACAACAGAAGACCAAACTTAATGTTTGCCAAAGAGCAATGGAGCTTAGTATTTTGGGAGTAAAAAGAACGGATTGCATGCGAAACACGAGCCTTCGCTCAAAAACGCAAATTACGGATTTCGGTATCCAGACAGCCAAGTTAAAATGGAGCTGGGCTGCTGATCATATTAGCCGCATGGGTCTGGATAGATGGGCGACAATTGCAACGGAGTGGGTACCTAGAGCCGGAACTCGAAAACAGGGTAGGCCGAAAAGACGCTGGCGAGACGATATCGAGCTATTTTCCGGATTGGTGGGAAGCGGCTTCAGACAGAAGATCCTGGAGCAAATTGGAGGAACCTTTGCCCAGCAGTGGGACACCTAAAAGGTTATATATAAAAAAAAAAAACCTATCGCGAAAAAGGCAAAGACACCTGACGGTATACGGAAACTTCCGCCACAAACAAAATTAAAAAGTACATAGAAGGATAAAGATAATACAGCTTAAACATAAGTTACCTGAAGTAAAATTCCGAGTTGCGTTTAAGGCTCTTGTCGAAACGCAGCAGCAGCGCGATGAAGATGCCGGGCACGACGATGTCGCCGAGCCCCAGCATGGCGAAGTTACTCGCGTCCAGCCCGTTCACCAGCAGGTCTTGCGGGAACACCACTGCGCCACAATACATTCATGTCAAGCAATATGCAAGAGCAAAAACCTTTCATGTAAAGCAATAGACCATACAGAGTGGAAGAATAACATAAAGCCTTTGCTCTGTAGTAAAAATAATGGCAAATTAAAAAAAGAAATTTATATTATATATAAATCTAAAGAAAAACTTTGAGGAGAAAGCAATATACTATTATGACATGGAGTTCGTGTGATTATGGATCCGGAAGGTGGTTATGGGAAATCTGTAATAAATCGACGGGACCTCATCGAGTTTGGATTCATTTGGTTCGTACATTTGTACACTTGGCTGGTCTGCAGTCTATTTTATGAGTAGCTGGTATGCTCGGCCATACATAATATCCAGTGTCATTTCTGATAACCTCTTCTTTAAGTCTGCAAAGTTTCTATGAAATCGGTTCAGTCGCTTTTCAGTGTAAACCGTACAGAACGAGTACACATACAAGCAAACATGTTCACTTACGTTTGATGGGAGCTTCGAAGGACTTGGCGACGGTGACCATGACGTTGGTGCCGAAGACCCAGAAGATGTCGTAGATGAAGAGGCCGCAGAGCAGGATGCAGCCCGTGACCACGTTGTTCAGGTGCAGCAGCTCCACGCCGTTCACCGCGAACGCGATGCCGAACAGGTTGTTGGCGATCCAGTGCTGTGGTAGACATACAAGGATTCACTAATGGACTGGTGAATGTTAATGATTAAGGTATGGTTGTTGGGTCTTTATCGTTATTATATTGTTTGTATTTTAGCTATATTTTCGATTACCCTTTTCTGAATCTTTAATTTCGTAAACTGTGACTGTCATCTTGGATAATTTGCAGCTAAAGATTCAGGTCCCTTTGGTTATGATGCTACAAATAAAGCTTCACCAAGCCTAGTTTGTAGCTATAATACACCAACTGCATCACTTTAATTTAAGCAAATAATAACCTATTGCGTAAATTATCGTATTCGAAAACTCATTAGATAGTGTCGCCTTTCAGAACTACACAAGTCAATGTGAATACTAATTGGTAAAATAAATAGTACCTTCTTAAGCAGATACCAGGCGCCCATGCAGAGCGAGATGAGCAGGCAAATGATATCATACGAAGTGAACTTGTAGTTGATGATGTCGGAGTTGGTGTCGCGCTCGCCGCGCGTGAAGTGGATGTGGTACGACACGTTCGGGATCGACGCCGGCACCATGAACGAGATTACTGGGCTGTAGGGACGACAAATATTATTTATGTAAATTATTCGTTTTTTTCTCTTTGTTTTTTTCATATTTTTTTTGTGCTTAAGGCATCTGACCCTTTGTAAATGTGTCGACAATGTAATTTGAAGTAAAATGTACGACTTCTTATTTATTTTTTTCGTCCATTTTAGAGGTCATATTATATATTTTACATCATTTTACGTTTGAAAGTGCCTGAAAAGGCCTACTTCAAAAAATATATTTTGATTTTGATTTTTTGATTTTGACAAAATATGTACCAGTTGAGTAGCTGTAGGGTGAAATTGTTTGTGAAAAGGAGGGGAAAACAAAGAATTCAGTATGTTCATTAAATGAAAGAGAAAGTTAGAGGGCAGTGTTGAAGATTTATCCTTAGTATTATTCAATGTACAGTTGGTAGCAATAAATATTTTACTTAGTGTGTACATATTTAATACAATAGCTTGATGATTTTATTGCATTATATTATAATTTACCAGGGTCGTTTTTTCACAGAGATTTTATATATACCAGTTATATTCCATAAATATAAACTGGTTTCAATTAACAGAATAGAATATTAAGATTGGCTTTAAGTATTTATTATATGTTTTGATAGTCTATTGGTTTAATGGGAAAATGGTGCTTATAATTAAGGAATGCACAATTTTCTTACCTCAAAAGATGGCTCAAAGCGAGCACACCTAGGAAGAAAAAGTATCCAGTGAGCAGCAGATTGATGTACTTCTTGGAGAAGAACTGAAAGAATATGTAGAGGCCAAAGAGAGCCGCCGACGCGATCAGAGGGAACATTAAGGCGTCTTTGTTGGACATGGTCTCATGGCGCTCACCTGATTCCTGTTAACAAATAATACATACAATTTAAAAATAAATGTGGACATCACATACATTGCCTAGAGCCAGCGACACTTTGTATACCGGTGTGTATGCTACAAACTATCTCAGCTATCAACCACTGAGGTCTCCACATAACTATCATTATTTTTCTTTATAACCTATCACAGTCTTAAGTATACAGTTTTATTGTCATCTTTAGCCCTGTATAACCCACTACTGGACATGTGTCTTTGATAATACCACTCTCTTTTGTCTATAGCCAGGCATACCCATCAATCCTGACATGTTTTTTATATCATAAGAAAATAATTGTTAATAAATGGTGGGTGATTCCAGACTTGTATTTATTGAAATGAATGCAGTTTTTTTCTATGCTTAATATCATAAAGAGGAAAGATTTGTATGTATGTCACAAATAAGGTTAGAAACTACTGAGTCAATTTCAAAAATTCCTTACTATTTGAATGCTACATTATTCCAGATTAACATAGGCTATAGAGTATTTTAAAAAATAAATGTCCATTCCTGCAGAGCAATGTGAGCTTCTAGTTTTTTTTAATAAGGGGGTCCTTGAAATTGTGCTTGATTTCCTAGATAGGTCCATGAACAAAAAATGTTAAGAAATGCTAATCTAAAGTAATTAGACCTATGTATCAAAAACCCATTAACCCATACAATCAGTGACAAATAATGAAACCAGAAATAGACTTAATGTTATCATTAAAAATATTGATTGCTAATAATTTAGGTAATTAGAGAGTGGTTTTGATTCTAATATATTTTACAAAACTTAATTGATGTGAAAGTCTGTCATAATTTAGATGGATTTTTTTCTAAATGGTTGATCATGCAAATACTGCTATACTATTAGACTCATAGACAAATAAATTTTCATGGCATTAAAATGTTTAAGAGCAACTAAACAACTAAACAAAATAACTAATATCAAACAAAACATGTTTTATAAACAACACATTTTAAAACGACTTTTAATTAATTTGCATAATATCATGGTCATGACACAAGACAAGTATTAAGAGTTTACAATTAGGTACTATTAAACATAAAAATATTTACTGTTATTTCTCTAAGATTTTTTTACACATTATCAGTGTCATTACTCTTCAATTAATTATATTTCCAATAAAAAGTAAAAAAAATAGAAAGGAATAACCCTCTATACTCAAATAATTGTAAGAATAACATGATTTCTATACATGGTAAGCACATCAAATATGTACCATTTCAAATCATTGTTAAAGGTAAAACTTGTTGAATATTAAAAAGTACATGTCATGCAATACTTTAGTTTATTAAGAATACTTCCTTATGATTGGTAGTGCTGGTATCATTTCATTCAGAGATAAGAAAACATGTAAGGACCAATAAGTACTGGTTATATATAACAACAACTTAATGTTGCAGTGACAAATAAGTGTTTAATGCATAATTATATTAAATGAGCAAGTATACAGACACGTAATATTTTAAAGTATTGTAAAACAAGCTTTCTTTGACAGCGAACATATGCCACGATGATAAAACGTGTATCTTCCTTATTGGGTACCACATACGTTAATAAACTTGTCTTAAAATAACATTCTAATGCTGTACAAATGATAGTGCACTCACCTTTTGCTCTTTCAAATATTTTACGGATCTGAAAGACCCGAAAAATATCGGTAAAATAGCCATAATCACTAAACTTAAATATGCAATCGCAACGCCTTCAATACTCGTCGGTGGCTTTTCTGTGGCATTTTTAACAGCTTCAATAACAGTTTCTTCTATGTTTATAGGGATCTCCGGCGCTAATTCTGCCATTTCGTATGAAATATTTGCCAAAATGCGTGGCGAGATGGCTTTCGTACTACGGACCAAGTTTGACAAGAAGTTGACAAGTGTACAATTATTTGATTTTTAAAGTTGGCTAATATCGATAATTAATGACGCTACCAAATCGCTGATTGCCATTATCAAAAAAAGAATAAGAAGTGGTGCCTTTTTCAATGTTCCGTGAGAGATTAAAGCCCTGATTTAATATTTTCTTTTTTTAAATTCACCATAATAATTAAGCAATATTTATGGCATATACGGTTTTTATTAAAAACCGAAATTTTAATCAAAGAGGCGTTTTTTTTCAACTGGCATCATCCATCAACAAAATTTATTCCTGTCAAAATAACTCAAATGCGAAGACTTTCGTTTTCAATTTTTCGCATTCAATAATTATTTATTTCGAAAAAGTTATGTGCTTATGTAGTAAAATTATACATCTTTATATATAAGAAGTGATACTTTATATTATATAAAATGGAAGTGTCGGGTGGCGCTGAGGAAGGTTTCGTAAGGGAATGGGCCCCGTGTTCGCATATTTTAAATTTAATTCCGCCTAGAATACAGACTGGTATATTTTCTAATGAGCTGTGCTTAACATGTGTGGATGTGGTGAGCGAGTACATAGCTTTGGGGACGAACGTCGGTTTGGTGTACTGGTACGATAGAAAAAAGGGGAACATTCAGAGGCTGAGGTGTGAGGTAAGTGAGACTTGTCTACTACGTACTGCTTAGGGACAGGGTTTCCCCCGGAGTATTCTTTAATTGTTTCTTTGTGCGCATTACTCCACTTTTTCCATCGACTTTAAGGATACCTGTTATTGCAATCAATAATTATTTGTGTAGGTAGATAGAAACTTGTATTCATTAATTATTTAACAGCTGTTTAATGTTATCAATAACAAAAAGGTTTCAGGAGAACTTTGTTATTTTTAATTATATTGAAAATGAAATGTTTTTCGGTCATCTACACAGCTAGGTAGTTAATGAGAATTTTTTGTTCTGTGTAGTTACTAAAATTATATTATTCTATTGATTCTAAATTTCTATCTATTATGAATCATATTTTAATTAGTAACATTTCTTTAAACACTTTGTATTGCAGAAATCTATCTTATTAGACAAGAATACAATTACCAACAGTGTAACATGGAAAGATAATTAAAATAAACATGTAGATAAGATAACTATATTTTATTGTTACTTTCTGTCTTGTGGGCTAATTGTTATTATCATGTTTACAATAGAAATGTTTTTTTTTTAATTTCTACAATAATTACAATATAATTTATTTTTAGTTGTCAAAGGATTAACCCTTTGATATGAAGGACAGAGAAAAAATCAGAGTGTTATGCATAGCACTGTTGCTTAAAATTTAGGCTCCTATAAAGAGTAATAAAAATAGTTAATTTCTAATTGGTATTGTAATATGAATATCCTTTTCAAAATGTTTTACTTCCAAAAATAGTCCTGACATTCTTATAACTAGTTATATTATGTGAAACAGTGGAAGTAATAAAAATGAAATCAGGACTCAAAACTAAAAGTTGTATTATCAATAGAATTTCGAAAAATTATTGTTAGAGGGGGCTTTTTAAAAACATCTTTAATTATTTATTTAATGCCTACATTGAGAACTAATGCACTATCCATTGCAATTGCTGGCACTGAATATGCTTCATAACAGTTAAGATGATCACAACCCTGTGCCAATATTAATGATAATGTATTTAATCAGGCATCAACATCACCCATCACATATGTGAAGATAGTGAGTACAGTGGACTACATGGTGGGTGCGGGGAATGCGGCCGGCCAGGTCACCGTGTTCCAAATACCAAAGGAACACCCAGAGAATGTGCCGGACACCTTCAAACCAAAAGTGGAGCCTAAAGTTGAAAGGTAAGTATTTATTGTTTTCTGAGGTTTACGCGAATATTAGACATTGAAATAAAACTACTTTGAACGGATTCTGCAGGGCAGTGTCTGCCCGAGACCATGACACCTGCAAAGGCGTCGAAATGTCAGGAACAAAAACCTAAATAAAACCGTGATAGAATCCGTTCAAAGTAGTTTTATTTCAAGGTAAGTATTTATTTAAAACTATCATATTTCTTATAATTTTAATGTTTAATGTGTGTTAGAAAATTTTTATTTAATCAAATTATTCTTTATGTGTTTTGATTTACAATATATTATTACAAGACTGTGTATAGCCACGGTCCTCTTACATTCATCTCCTCAGACAATTACATTCTTATTTATATCTTGTACATACTTTTACTAATTTTACTTTTATTGATAAGCTCATTTAACAAATTCTAATAATCACCAATTTTGTGTGAGCCATATTATAAATATTTGTTGAACAGAAACAATTTTCTCATGTAATTTTGGAACATAATTATTTAAAACAAAACGGTTTACTCACGCATATTCTGGGGATCGCCCGTTTAGTTTCAGACTTAATAGAAGTCCCTAATCATCGCAAGTCGAACTGTGAGTTCGATTCGCGACACCACCGCCGCGTCAGCTCTTGATTAGGGACTCCTATTGAGTCTGAAACTAGTCGGGCGATCCCGAGAATATGCAGGAGTAAACCGTTATGTTTTAAATAATTATGAATACTCCTCACGAAAGTTATTATACAAATATTATGGAACAATAAAATTACTTGATTTAGCCTTATTAAAAAGTCTTCACACTGTCATCTTGTAGGTCTGTTTTCTGATTCAGGGGTGTGACCTAATTGGCGTGTATTTACATAACATTGAGTGCTTACAATGTATGATGTTACAATGTATATAAATATAGTTAAGATTTTCTAATAATAGATTTCACTTATTTATCAGTAACCTTATGAATCGATTTGAAATTATTATTTAGCGTAAAATTATTAATTGATTATTATAGTTTACATTCAATTAATTTGACCTTTACATTATATCTTGTATATAGTTAGTTAAATATTACGTTTTTCATTTATAACATCGTTGTAAATAAGTTTAATTGGGTAACTTTTAAAAAACCGAACTTATCAAGCTAATATATCAACAACATACTACAACTTAAGTTGTCGGCGGCAAAGTCCTGGATATTCTTCCGTAATTAGTCATTTAACCCCCATTTGATTTAACCCCCACTATAGTGTGAAGCTAAAAATGTTTGGCGGTGTCTTTGTCATAAATGATCAATGTAACCCACGCATACTTTGCAGAAACTTAGAATGAGCTTTTCACTTGTGATCGTGACACCCTTTTCCTTTATTTACTGTCCATTCGATTTGCTAACATAAATGTCTGTTTTGATTCATTCTGAAGAATACATTTTCTTCTTTAAAACTGAAGCTCATACAACTAAAGTATTGGTAGGAAGCTAGTGTATTATGTATTATTATAAATAAAATATGATATTGATATTGTTTGATATTATGCTGTGGTCGTGACCTCTGTGAAACCACAATAACAATGCCAGGCAATGACCATGTAATGTTGCCCTGGTTTACGCAACTTACTATCAAATAGTGGTATATTATTAATAGAACTTATTAACTGTAGACAAGATTGGCCGAAAAATAGTTGTATTTTTTTTATTTTAGATAAGTACTTGATAGTTTTCTTTCAAATTTTTTTTTAAAATAACGATTATTTATATTTTCATTTCAGATACACAATTGGCGATTTACATAAAAGCAAAATCACAGCTATAGAGTGGTCGAAGAACGGCATGAGGCTGTTTTCCGGCGATAAAAACGGCGTTATCATTATGACAGAAATAGATTTTTATATGGTGAGTTTATATCTTTTTAAGCACATCAGTGCTTTATTTCAATGCCGTTATGTGTGATTTTAGCAACTTTTTGTTATCATGATATGCTTATGCCATCTTTAATAAGCCTATAAACCTATATTTGTATAGATAAGTCGCAATATTAATAAAATACTTTGTTTGCAGCACCTATGTAAATCAATGGAGATAGTCAATGAAGAGCATGAGATCGTCCAGATGAGCTACTACCAGAACACGTTGCTGGTGTCCAGCATGTACCGCAGCATCGTGTGCGAGCGGCGGGACTCGCGCTGGCACGTCAACCAGCTGGGCAAGAAAGAGAGGAAGAGGTGAGAGTGTTAAAGAATCATGAAGTAATCGAGTAGATACTTGTATGACGTCTCTTGACGGTGTCGGTCTGGCATTTGTAAATTATTGTATCAAGTAACGTTTGTGTAATTTTTATCTTTAATGTCTTAAGTGTTTAGTAATTTTCATCAATCATCGTGTTTTGAAGTTATATTTCATTGAATTGTGACTTTCTTTTTAATAAAATTCGCACACGACTCTTAGAGGTAGTTGCCGTTGACCTACACCACTCGGCAATCTGTACACTTAAATATTAGACTAGTCGTAAGTAAGTAGCGTAAGGCCGGGCGGGGCAGTGCTATAGCGCGCGTGTGTGCAGCCTGTGCGCGCTGGGCGCGGTGGTGGTGCACTCGTACGCGCGCGGCGAGGCGGCGGCGGCGTACTGCGCGCGCCCCGGCCTGCGCCTGTGGCGCGCCGCGCCCGCCGGGGACGTGCTGCAGACGCTACTCTTCAAGGTACACTATATATGCTATATAATACCCGCCAGAAACCGTATATCAATACTCTAATATTTTTTTCACATGAAATAAATTGATTATAAATAGAAAAGGCCCTAGAATACTACCTTAAGGAAGCCTATTCCCCTATAATCCAGAATTTACTGCTTTCTTATTATTAAAACACTTGGTAATGATGTTATCTGAAAATCTAGTTATTATTTTTAAACCTAAGGACATTTTATATTTTTATTAATCTTAAGTTTTTATTTTGAAAAAACTTTTTTCATGCTAACAATGTCGTAGGCTACAGAGAAATCAAAGAAAATATTAAATTAATTGACTTTTGAAATAAATAATAAATAAATGTGGACAACATCACATACATTGCTCTGAACCCAAAGTAAGTAGCTAAAGCACTTGTGTTATGGAATTCAGAGATAACGAAGGTACCACAAACACCCAGACCCGAGACAATGTAGAAAAGTTGTTTTTTCTACATTGACCCGGCCGGGGATCGAACCCGGGACCTCAGAGCTGGCGACACCTTGAAACCGGTGTGTACGCCACTCGACCACTGAGGTCGTCAAAACTTTTAGGATCAATATCTCAATTGGGATTGATAATTATCTTGATTCCTAAAATCTAAAATCTTTTCTGATTTCCTTAGGTATTTTACAAACAAAACATCATCTTTTTCGAATGATTTTAGGAAGCGATATCGAATCCTTTAACAATAGCGGAGCTATTGAACCCGAGCCAACAGAAGCACTCGCACGCACAGCGGGAGTATAACCTGGGACCCCTGCACGTATTCCGGGAACACTTCCTGGTGTCCCACAACGAACACATTCTGTATATACTGGACCCAAGATCGTTGACCGCTGTAGCAGTTGTTGATGATCTTAGAAGGTACCCTTCACTTACCTTTACTTTTACACTTACATAAGTATAAGCTGATTTTGCCAATCTTCCAGGTATAATGTCCAATATAAAGTGAGCTGCTGTGGAGTTTGTTGCGCCGTTTCTTCTCTACAGCTAGAGCACTTAGGGAGCGGTGTAGGGTTGGCGAATCGGGGTGCTATACATTTGACTTGGTAGTCCATTTTAAATTAATGAGATTTGAATTTTAATATACTTAGAAAAATTTGACTCCAGGGTACAATAAAAGTACTGTATAGGCCAAGAGTTATTACAGATGTTCTGTTGCCTGTTCTTTCAAATATCACCGTTATGCCACATACCTGAAGCATATGAGAGTGGTATATCCAAAGGGTAAGTAAACTAATACCTGCTTATCTATGTTACAAGGTTGATGATGATGATGTTGCTTTAACACAGGATCCTGTCGGTATCAGTGAACAAGGACGAGATCTTCGTGCTGGAGGGCGGGCGCTCGCTTGTGCGGCTGGCGCACGCGCCCGAGCCCGCCGCGCGAGCCGCAGGTCTGTTGCGCAAGCCCCTCACCCCCCACTAGTACTGTAGCACGGGCTGGACATGGCGTATTACGTCGCGTTACATATTACGGCAAATAACTTGAACAGTAGGGTAGATGACAATAATTATAGTGTAACCTTAATATAACGACCCTGTACCTGTAGACTTAACGTCAGGTACACTGGATTTGAACGATAGTTCTAGAACCGCTGCCCTAGTTTTTTAATCACTGTAGCGCGGGTATTTCAAACAATATGCTAAAAAAACACTCAGACAGAACTAGTATTTTTAGTATACAATAAGATAAATAAGAAACACAACAGTATTGATACATAAATTTAAGCCAAGGTCATACACCACGCTGCAAGTGTACCAAACATACTGTCTAAAATAGGGAGTGCTATGGTAAGACCGTTAAATATGTATACTTGCGCCACTCCACGCCACGCCATCTCCAGTCCATTTTATAATATTATTTTATTTAAAATAATGTCACAGACCAGAAACCTAATAGACAGAACTTACTACAACTACAGAGCTCAATGACGAAAGCAAATAGAATACTAACAGAATAGGGACTACATGGCATCAAAAATCCGCTAGGATCGCTAATATCGCATCAGGTCTAACTGTCATTTATCCCAATCAAGGGCCAGTACCTTATCTCTCATTAGTGGAGATTTAAAGATACACCTGGTTCTATACTAGCGCACCTAGCGGATTTTTTATTCCCGGTTCCACAGTGACGCTCTGTCTATTTATTATCTGATCTTGACATCTTAAAACAAATTAAGTAAAGACAAGATGTATCAACTTCCAAGTAATAGTTATAATGCTTAATCTTGACCGCACGTAGGTGGTAACAAAAGATAATGAAGCTAACTGCTTTGACATAAAGTTGTTGTTAAATTGTTACCACTTTTGGACGTTCAACTGTACCTTATTAATGCAAGTGTGACACTTATTCTAACCTAATCTTAATTATTTTTATTGTTTTTTGTGCATTTAAGTCAGATAATAACACTATCCATGCATGTTTATGATTCGTTTTCGTTGCAAGCTTAAAACAATAAGGTATAGTTACTTAAAATCAAAACGCACAAAAAAAAATTATTTAGTTTTTAGAACTGCTCCTACAAGCGTCTGATTATATATTCTGATATTTAATTGTAATAGCTCTATTTATATTAAATTGTACAGTTAACGAAAGAAGTCGGTGAATATGGTAAAGAATAAACTGTTGACATCCTTAAGAATATCCAAGACTTTTGTCTTTGACTGTACTAAATCAAAGTTGTGAATATCCAAGTATTATGAACAGATTTCCGTCCCTTTTTTTTCATGCATTTATGTACTATAAAGACGCACAAGTTTAATTAAACTGTGTAGACATCAAACATATTCTCGTTGTGTCAATTATCGAGTGCCTTCAATAATTGTTTATAAGTAATTCTTTTAAATATAAGCCATAAGTAGTAAGTGCCATAAAAATAAGAAGTTTTGCACAATTTCCGTTAGTACTTAAACATTCCTGGATTATATTCAATTGGCTATTTGACTGCTATAAAAATAAAATGTGAAAAGTATTGGAAATGATAGTTTAAAGTTCACATTAACTATGCAGTTTACAATACACATTACATAATCATAGAAATATTGTATCATCATTTTTTATTAAAACTTTTCCAGTACCAAGCCATACAACTTGATAAACATAAAAAAAAAACAATTAACATCACTATCAATTTAAAAAATGATTTTTTTTTTTTTAAAAGTTGTAAGAGGTTAAAAATAAACCTTTTTAAGTAGGTACCTACATTTTAAAATAATATCCGAAAACTGTCAAGTAGCCAATTGATTTATCATTGTACTTAAAATCATAAAGCTAACCTTCGAGATAAGAGTATTGGTATATTAGTTTTCAAGACATTCTTGGAGACCGTATTCTTATCTTTTAATAGACTTGCAATATTTAACTCTGAAGTTATTTAAGTTGCTTATAAAGACGTTCGTTAAATGTTAATCATTTTTTATGGTATTCTCTATTTTTGTTAGTTATGACTTATGGAATGGTTGTAACAATATACACATAATAAATAATAACTTAAAAAAAAGTTTTATGTAATGAAGAACCAATCTACGTAAATAGTAAACTGGTAATATGATAAGAAAGTATGAGAATGAACCTTAGTACTTTGAAATAAAGGCGATTTCCGTATGAAGGCGTCACTGACTGATATACGGACAAATGCTCTTCGCATCGCAACAATTTCTGTTTGTTAGTTTAGTTTTTGAATTCCTCATAAAATGTAATTGACATTGGTTCTTGATTGCATAACTACGTCCAATCTAAGGTTGTCGTCAAGCAAGTCGTCAGTATTGATTGACTATAATATTACTTATAAGCATTTTAGTTGTGAAATTATTAATTATGTAATTAGCTCGTAATGTACTTAAGTATAATTAAAAGTGCCTTAATCATACCAAAACGCGACCAATGTATTATATACACCTCTATATGTATAATAGACAATAATATGTAGTTTAAGTAAGTGCTAATACAGATAGAGTTAAAATTTAGTCGATTTGTTTTAGTACCCAATAGTAATATTTTTATGTTTAGACAGATCATTTTTAGAGTACTTAATATCTAGATAAATTAATTTAAAACCTTAGACAACGCTCATACGGACTTGACGCAGTTCGCCTTCTTCAGGCGTTCGAACTGTAAAACAACAAAAAATGTTGAGAATTGAATTACAAAACTATGGCCCTAAATGAAATGAATGTGCTATAGTATTAAAGTCGCAATATATACTTTAAAGTTTAGGGGGCCTTAGCATAGACATTCATAGTATTAAATCGTGTAATATTACCATTTTGAAATGTCAGATATGAATGTTATTGACGACGTGTAATATTTTATTTTCGATCATAAATATTGACCGATTTTATTATTTCGCTACAATTTTCCAATATGTTGATGTGTTGAGATTTTGTTATAAAAAGAAGAATCGTGATTATTATAGTTAAAGGGATAGACCTAAGTGTAGATAGCTCTGTCTCCCTTTCACATTAGAACTTTGATAACTTCATAATACAGAATTTCTACTTTTTATGTAGTTTGGTGAATCAAAAAATATAAAGTCTGTATTATAGTTATTAAAGTTTATTTTAATTGTAAAAAGTATTTATTTACAGTTTATTCTGTATGTAAGTACATCACATAGAAAGTTAATATAATTGAAAAAAAAAATGTATATATTTTTTGTCTTTTTTTGTAATTACTTAGTAGAGATTGTACTAAATTTAAATTAAGAATCATGAAGTGTCCTTATACTGACTATATGTACTTATACATTCCTTTATAAAATATTTAAATGTATTCATTTAATATTGGACCTTATGTTATAATGTATAAGGTTATAAACATTGTATATAAGTGTATTAATTAAGTTTATGTAGACGTTTATGGATGCAGAAATAATTTATAATATGAACATCTTATAATGGTTCGAATAAATCGGTATAGTCTACCAAACAAAAAATTAAAATCAATCTTAGTGTTTTTAAAAAAAGGCGATGTCAAAGTATTACCACTGATATGCGGTTGACTGTACTGTTTTATTAGGTTATGCTTTTGTTATTTCTGTATTTTATAGATAATACCAATTAATATTGTAGATTAGATCTTTCGCTTATTAGGCTTCGTATACAGGGTGTTATTGTGCTTTTTACAATTTATATATACAGGGTAGATATTAGTATAATTATACATCCTGTACCTTGTTACCCACTGTAGTGAGATTGACAACGATTTTTTTATTTATGTATGTTTTTATACACTTGCTTGCAAATAAATAGTTTCATATTTTCATTATAATTTAATAAAATGGAAAAGTTTTACTTAATATTTGGCATGTTTTGAGTTCTATAGCACATTCACTGTGACAACATTTTATACTTTTTTACTGCCTCAGGTATCAATAAAATGGAATTTATCAATTAATAAAATATTATAATGTTATTCATAAATAATAATAATGTACTTAAAACCTTTCAAACTTTAAACTGTTTTGCAGTAAAAAAGTTAAAATTCATACTAACATTCGATAAAATATAAAGTAACCCACATTTTTGTTTGTATGCAAGCTAGTGTACTGTTTGTCTTGATGTCAGCATGGCCATTGATCTTATATATAAATATACATTTGCACATCAATATCCGCATTTTTATTTTATATCCAGACACCTTGCTTCTTGTTTTTGTATATTTATGTATGAGCAATGGCTCTACCGCTTGTCATTAATTGCTACTAATATTTATTGCTTGCATTTTGTACTAATAGCACAGCTTTGGAACGCGCAACTTTGTCACAAAGTAATAACTTATTTTATAATTAAATTGTCGCGAATCTCGACAATTATGTTGGCATGACAAGTCTATTTGTATTACATAAATATATTTTTTTTTAAATTTGAAAATATTGAATTCTAGTTTCAGACAATTACTATCTTAAACAAAGGACTACTCATTAGAAAGTTGGTTTTTATTGGATTACTAATTTTATTATCTTTGGCTTTACCTACATTTTTTATACAATACATTTTCAACTACGCATGCGCTCAAGATACCCTTACAATCCTTATCGCTTTATAATATTAGTGTAAATTAATGTGCAGTTGGTTACACTAAAACTGGTATAAAAGTTGCAAATAATAATTGCATGAAGTATAAATTGCGTAAAAAAGTTTGTGGTAAGGTTGTATAAAATTAAAGTGTATGTTTTATGGCAAGATGACATGTATATGCTAGCACAACACACTAAAGAAAATGGAAATGTATAAAGTTCAAAATATGGATTATATGAAGTGTAAGGATTTTAGCAGCTGATCGTAGGGAGAAAATATTAGTTTATCCCATTCACTTCTAGAACCAGTTTCCGTGAAGCGTAAGAAGACTCTAAAGTACAATTTAATGTTTTGAAGATTATTCTTAAATAATCTCTGTAATGAATCACCAAAAATTCAAATAATCCTGATTTCCCAACAGATGAGCCAATGAACCAGATGACCAAATCCCTGACGACATCACTCCAGCAGGCCGTGAACACTGTCCGCGACTTCACGCACCTCGACCAAACCGTCCCTTACATAAGCAGCGTGTTGGAACAGCCCATCTCCATGTTCACGAAGAACGAGCACCTCGACACTGGCGCCGTCGCCAGCGCAGAGGAGTGCTTCGAACTTCCCCCTATCAAGCACCTTCCTAACGACTTATCGGAGAATGTTTTAGAATCCATTATCAACGAGTTCCGAGACGTGTCTAGTGACGCGGAAGAAATAAGACGAGCGAAAACAGAAGAGCTGCAAAAGAAATTGAAACTGTATAATAGTATTATGGAGAAGAAGCACGACGAGGAACTGATTCATAGTAGTAGACGCAGTAGGAGGAGGGATGGAGGGTCTGGCAACAGCACGCCGCGCCTCGCGACTCCTGTGAGGAAGCCAGCTGATAACGTCAGCTACACAAGCCCCTGTGTCATGAATATTAGCGTTTATGGGTGAGTACCTAATATATTTTATAATTGATAACCTTTATTATATGTTAGATGGACGAATACCTACTTAAATTACATACATTTTTAAATAGCTTGCCTAAATCAGTACCATTTCTGTTCGGCTTGGCTTCTTAAAAGACAAAGTGTCAATGAAGCAATAATTTAAAAAAAAAGATATGCAGAAATTGTATCGGCTACATTTTTAATTTGATAATACTTTACTATTTTAGGACCTTACCTCAACCAAACGACGAGCTACTCGAAAAGCAAATCGAAGAGAAAGAAAAGATCCTAGCGAAGATGTTGAACTTGGAGTCGCTCAGCATCGACTGCCCGAAGTTCGAGAGCCAGACGCCGCCGGAGCCGTCGCCCGTGTTCAAGCACATCGACATCAAGCCGGAGATCGAGGTAACCCGCAAACCACACAAACTCACGAAAACACCCATCAAAGACCCCAACCCCATAGACTTAGTCCCTCAAGTGGTCCAGCTACCAAATAACTGGAACTTAGAAAATATTGAACTTAAGTTAGACGTGAAACAAAATGGTTTCAAAGATCGCTCTCTCATATCCCCAGACGTACATTTAGATAGCGAATGGGAAATCATCTGATACAAGAATAATAATAGCAAATCGAATTAATTTTGCAAGTAAATTAAAAAAATACTGTTTTACTGTCTACGCCAGAAGCAGTTAAATTACCTGATGATTTTTTGAGCTTTATTTAAGTGAATTGTATCAGCTGTTCTTAGCTTCATAGTGTTTCTGGTATAGATTAGTAAGTGAGGCTTACTTTAGTTAATATTTAATAACCAGTTTTTAAGCAATTTATGTAATTATAATTTTTTAGCTAGAGTTGGAATAAAATAATTAATTAATGCTAAAAGTATTTGTAATAGCACAGCATTTAAATAAGTTTTATAAAGTACGCGAGGCACGGATCACAAATAATATTAAATTAATTCGACTACGAAACATTAAAGATAGGGATGTTTTTATGCATTATTAAATTTATTCATCTTCACACAAAATATTTGAATTCGATAATAATACCAGTTTTTAAAGACCAAATATAAATAGTATGTAATACGAGTAATCGGGATAAGGCGGATCGTCATTTTTCGAATCTGATAACCCTTAAATTTATTTAAAAGCCGATATTTTGAAGCGAATATGTAACGGAGGCAGAAGATACATACTATCACAACCATTAAAAGTTACAGTGATTATAAGTTTAAATAGTGAAATATTGCATAATTTGTATTGGCTAAATAATATGTTTAAGAAAATACTCTTTTACAGTTTATGCTAATAAAAGGAATTTTATAATAAGTAATATCATAGTTGTAATGACAAGAACAAATAGTATTCGTTTACGAGCGTTCAAGCATAATGCATTTAGTTTATATAAGGATATAAAACATATTATGATCTTGAAATAATAATAATAATGTATAGACAACGGATTATATATTAATATAGATTTAAAAAAAACCCCAGCGTACGCCACAATATTTGTTTATCCCTATATTGTTAGCAATTTCGCCGCGAGAGGCGCTAGTCGCACGTGATGTCCAAAATGTCAACGCCAGTGGCGCTAACTGGTGAGCACAATAACGGTAGCCCTCATTGGGTAATTAAATATACAAATTATCAATGACTTAATCAAAAAAGGCCCACTTCAAGGGCGAGCAAGGAGCAGTTACTAATTAAAAATATTGTACGCTTTACCATGTAGTATATAATCTGGTCTATAAAAATATCAATACGGCCATAATCATGTGTATGAAGCAAGATGGACTAATTATATTTAATATCAAATCTTAATATGTATATATATATCAATGCTGTTATATACTTATGAACAACAACAAAAACGTAGAAGCTAAGGATATTTTGTATAATAAGTTAATTAATTGCATAAGCTAAGACTGGACCACTTGGTATAGCTGTTTGTGACGTCATTATACGTTACCGGCTTCATTTGCAATATTGAAGCTCATTTTGATATTCCAATATCTACAAGTTTAGGAATTAGTTTTGTTATACAATAAACATGCCTAATATCGCATTTAATTTTGTTTTGACCGTAGGTGTCACTAGTGTGCCGTGTATATCGAATATTTTAAATTTGCTAGATAATGTTTGAATGTTTAGAAAATGTTAGAATTGTTTTATATTAAAATAATTTAGTTTTCCGCTGAACTTGAAATTTATATATATTTTATTTAAGTGCTGCAAACAATATTTATATCTTTTATTTTTCGCATTATGTAATATAATTTTGTTACTTCGGTGTTTAATAGAACTAATATTGGAGAAGAATTTAAAGCTGTATCACTTTGGTTTACGGTTAATTATGAATTTATTATAATTTGTATGTTTATTGAGATATTCAAAAAAATATTATTTTATTGGTATTATATCTTTCTTTCTTCTATTTTTCACGCTGATCTTGGGATTAAGGAAAATGTGAACGATTTAGGTGGTGGATGATAATTATGATACTATTATTATTATTTAATCAAGAGAATTAACTAAAAATGTATTTTTTTATTATTTATTGTTACCTGTGCATATCACGTGCGTATTAGCACTATTTGGCAGTTTTATTTTTTGGTAATTAGAGAAGAACCTAATTTACATAAATTATTAAATGCGATAGTTATCTAGCTATAATTCCCATATACTTGTGTACACAATACGTTTCCCTATTGAGTGGGACAACAGACAATAATCTAATGCACGACAATAATCTAGTGCACACATACATTTAAAATACGACAATTATAATGCAGAGAAAACAATCAGCATTCACAATGTCCCATAGTATTTAAGTTTAGCAATGTGGCTGGATTAATATGCCAAATGGGAAACTATACACCCAAATGTTTCATCTCTGTCGCTTCGCTCTTGTCAGAGCGTACTGGTCACAAAACAAGCGGGTGGTACACCCAAATACGTCATGTAAAATTGTAATAAATCCAGGCGAATTTCATTGACAACTTGTGACACCGTGGTTAGTTAATGTTTGCTAATTTTCATGCATTCTGAGGGCACAATAAATATAAACTAGTTCCGTTTAATTAAGACACACAAAAGCATAATAAATAAAGTTCCTTGCTTTATGTTAACTTAAGCCACACAAATGATTCGCACTGTATACTTAAACCATTAGACTGACGATCGAGTGGTGTTTTGTTTCGTTCTGTCACTGTACTTTTGTAATACGAATGATAAAGACAACACTGTTAGAAACTAGCTTTTTATCTGCATAAGATGTTTAATAGGCAGTACTGACACCAAAATTCAGCTAACAAATTTTATTTCTAAATTACGTACTTATTTATTATTCTTTATGTACATAAGGATAACATTTTAAACTGTTACATTTTTAATTGGCTTTAATTTTTATTATTTTATCTTTATTTTTCTGTCGCAATTCTATTTTTATTTTATACACGATTTTTATGTTAAACATAATCTTCTTATGACTATTTTTATTAGCTGTTAGATTCTAAATTAGTATGATTGATTAAGAAACAACAGTCAAATTGTAATGTATGTGTAAATATAAAAGTCGAGATTTATGTAAAATTATATCATTTTCTAAACTATGTTACCTGTGTGATTTATTTTGATGTCAATTTAATAAGAAATGGGCAACTGGTAAACCTGTCTATCTAAAATTCTTTTCTGTGTCTTTGATAAGTGGTTTTAATGAATTTATGATTTACATCCATATATTTAGTTATTTTAGAGAAAGTGGGGTATATAATTTTATAGTGAATATGACTTTTATAGAAACTGTTTGTGATATTATTTGTATTTATTAGGTTTTTGGCTGGAAAATAAAGTATTACATAATTTACTCGTTGTTTATCTATGGCTTGACCACCCTCACCTAATCTCGAAATTAGTTTCCAGCGTAACCTTAACTTACCATCATTCCTCAAGTACAGGTGCAGTGGAAACATTGAAGACCTGACACTAATCTATGAAAGTATATAACTTGTACAATTTAAATTAAACACAGTATTTGCTCATACAAACTTTATTTGCATAACACGATGCAATGTTACTTATCGACACTTCGCAGTACAATACATAAACGCGAAAAAAAAAACAATTTGGTCCATTACCGAATTCTGAACTAGCTGTCTATTAAACAAATAAAAAAAATACTGTCTTTTTACAACCAACAATGATTTTATACAAGAGCTCTCGCTTTTTACACTTAATAAGTACCTCTGTTGAAAAATAATCACCACAACCGAAACCAGATATTATATCATTTAATTATTATTGTTTATATAAACATATTTCTTCAATATATTTTGCGCTATGTAACAATATTTTACAAATTTATGGTAGTGGGCTTTCTTCACAAAAATGTGATATGATTTACTTACTGTCCTGTAGGCCCTCGCATTAATATACCTTTCCAATGAAGAATTCAATTACATATGTACTATTTTACAAGAAGGCTTTGTGGTCTACGGTCAACGTTCTGTTGTTACTAAAATGATTAAAAAACATTTTCGCAAGGGTTACTCGACAGTAGAAGCTTGCCCAGTCACGAGTAAACTAAGAGCTTTTAATTAAAATGGAGATTTATTAATACGAGTATGTTGTCCCCAGGGTTGAATTAACAAGATGACATTATTTATTACTTTAATGCTCAACATAATGAAGATTTACCAAGGTACAAGATTATTTTCAATATATGATAGGGTCAAAAAGCTAATCAAAAGTAATTACATAAAATCATACATCATCAAAAATCATATTGAAACTCTTGTATGATTACAACAAAAGCGGATTATACTTATTGTATTTTCCTACTGAACAAGAGCTCTATCAATCAACTAAAATTAAAAAAGATAACATACAAAAAAAATCAAGAAATATGGTAACAAACTGTGATCAAAGCAAAGCTATAAGAATATAATATTTTCTCATGATATCATAATTGCCGAAACAGAACAACAAAATAATATGAATACTTTTTACTTATAAAAATAAACAAACGCTTTAGGCTTTTTATAATAAATCGATACTCGTGATTATAATCATCTAACATTCAATTGAAATCAGTTCTTAATGACTTTGCTGTCCGATGGCCGGACAGGGAAATGATGACTGCCAGACATTTTAGTATTTTATAATTTTATCAACAATCTCATAAATTATGGCAACAATCAATCCATGCTCTAGTAATCTCAATTTCTGTGTAGTCTTCTTGACTTTACACAATACAATCATACGT
This sequence comes from Diachrysia chrysitis, assembly GCA_932294365.1. Lineage (NCBI taxonomy): Eukaryota > Metazoa > Arthropoda > Insecta > Lepidoptera > Noctuidae > Diachrysia > Diachrysia chrysitis. The sequence continues at coordinate 1,251,256 of OW028657.1, forward strand.
TATCGTGTGCGTGTGTGTATGTATTGAAAAGCTCAACTATTTTATTGTTAGCGCAAGCTGAATCGTTTTGCCAATTGCTGCCAGTCGAGTTTAGAAAACGACGTTTTTTGACTAATTAGGGGAGAGTATTCTCGATTTCTCATAAAATTTGAACTATCAGTACTAACACCATTTATCATTTTATTTTCATTAAAATCAATTGTCTACTTTTTAATTAGCAATTATATTTATTTAGTCATTTTTACTATTGATTTTTGACACGGACTTCAATGCCATATGCAGTCGTATATTCCCTAAGCTTTTTTTACTTTGTTCTTTATCACGTAATCATCTGGAATATTGACTAAGTAGTGCTTTGTGCCAAATTATTAGTGTTCATTCATTTTCATTAGTAAGTGTTATAACTTTAAGTACTAATACTACAGCTAGATACAAAATTGGTCAGTGCGGGTGAACGCGACCTCCTAATCTAAATTAGACTATGGCTGATCATCCACAATTCTGAGTAAATTTGTCTACCTAATCAGCTCTTCACTACCACTCTTACCCTGTAGACCTACTTTTATTAAATTGAGGTTTGGACCCAAAAAAATACTTAATATTTTATTGTGCAATATATAATGAAATAGTATAATGTTACAACAAGTCCTTCGGAAGGATGGACAATAAATAATAAACCTGTTTTTATAGTTAACATGGCGAAACCCAATACATTTTGTAAATTTATTTGAAAGCCTCATTTTCAAAATCACGGTTTATCTTAAGTAGTTTGTTGTAACATCCTAATGCATTTATTACACAAGTCAGATGTTCAAAAAGAGGTTAAAACTTATTTGGGTCCAAATTATCAATTTTCTTATTTGTAGGATGATTTTAACACGTCACTTCTTAGTAACTATCTTCTTAACATAGCAGTATTTTTCCATCGCTTTATAAAACATGTTAATTATTTATTAGAGCTAACAAAGTGTTAGAGCTATATATTATTTAGTTGAGAAATAATTATTCTTATCCCTGAAACATCAAAAATGTATGGAATATTATTTTAAACATTTGTTTATAGGTTTTTGAAGACGGTTCAAGATTAGTTGTGTCATTTCAGGCAACATAATATCTACCATTGGTGGATAGTGTCCAATAGAATTTAAATTCACTTTTGAGCTCAACACCTTATTATTAATTGTATTTCTCAACGTAATAATAACAGTCTAAAATCATTGTAAAGAATTCTTAACTTTTAAATACCTAATTCCTATAGAACTGTGGATGAAGCCAACGAGATAAGCTATACAATTTTAAGCTAAATATTAATAATAAGATCAGCTGAATACTGCTTTTTGACTAAACACTCAAACATTTGACAAAACATTGGCGCTGCTCATCAAACATCAATGGCAACGCGTTACATAGAAATAGGTATAACCAACAGAAGCCTTGAAGCTTATAGAAACGTTTTAACAAGTTATTAGCATTAAATATCACAACACATAGCAAATTAAGCCGTCCACACATAAAGCGAGGCTGTGTTCCACCACCACTGTGACTGAGTTACATTAAACTTTACATATCTAAATTTAGAACCTCTGAAATTTACTAAGTCAGCCATTTATCAATACCTACTTAATTCAATATGCCTCCTAAACTGTTTTCAGGCGTCTTACTAAAGCCTTTCTACATAGATCCGGACTACCAATCATAACTAAAACCAACCATACCGCATTCAAATAAAGACGCTGTCAATGTGCGCTCTACTGTATCATTTACACTAATCACTTTTATACTCCTTCAAATGTTTTAAAGTTCTTATACTAGCTCATTGTAAATAAGTTTGGTTCTATAAATAAAAATGACTAAGCATTAAAATAAAAATTCGACTACAATCCCGAAGCTGGCTTATCCAAAATATACATAAACCCTATAACAATTTGTCGTTTAATTCCTATCAGTCTAATCGAATAAAATAATTAAATACAAATAATAGAAGGAAAAACTTAAACCTCAGGCGAATAAAATAACCTTAAAACCAAACGAAATGTATCGCTTTAATACTATTACCATTCATGAGATTTTCTTTTCAAACGCGCTGGACGGAATTGGGCAGTTCATTTAAGTTTGATAACAGCGTGTGGGCCTTTCCCAAAGTGGGCGATAACGCCCCCTTATGGGCGCTGCAAGCCTAAAGGTAAGAGACCCAGGAAAAAAAATCGAATCTCCGCTAATATAGCTCACAATAATTAATTTAATTTGAAGTTATATTGGTTTTTACGTTGGTGAAAAAATGGAAGCGCTTAAAAATATTTTTTTCTCAAAGTGGGCAGTAGACTAAATAAGTTTGGGAACCCCTGTTTTAAACCCATGGCCTAGTGTCAGATATTAACAAATCTTTTCAAAGAAACTAAGCTGGTTTTAATACTTCATAATAAATCTCCAGAACTAATGAGATTCTAATATACCAATTGAATACCATTTGATTAGACATCTCAAACTCTGCATAAACTAAAAAGTTTGTTATAAGATCAGCCCGTAGCACGAACACTACCGACAAAGTATTCGTAACGTTAACGTTACAAAATATTAAAGCTTATATTTTGAATTTAAATGCGTCTTGCATACAAAATATGACCCTTCGATACGAATACTTTTCCCATACCGTTCGTGCTCCGCGCAGAGCTTAGCATTCACATAAATCGCACATACCCTACTTTACAAATCTCTTCAATGGCCAAGAGCACATTATTGCCCTAATATAACTAAACCATAAAAAATATAAAAACGATAAGTCTTTCAAATAATATAAAATCTCAGTCACAGATGTCGTGGAACATGCCTATATAATAACGTGACTAAATCCATACCATACAAGCCCGCTTTGCCGACATTCGCTTGTTAGTCCGATAATACTGTCCCTATTTAGTAAAATATCTCCAAAATACACTAGTCTTTTCCCTCAGTCTTTAGTTTAGACGACCGAACGATATTACCGCGACTTGAGTACTTTATGTAGGGCCTGCAGCTTCCGTGTATTCGGCAAACCTTATTAATTTATATATCCAATTACGTATGATCGGATGGAGATTATTCCTTCTTTATAATCATTTAGGACAAGTCAATTACTAACAAAGTGCCAATGTATCAATTACGCATAAATATATCACTTTGGCACTGAATAAATATTCATTTCAAACAAAGCACAAAATAATCTCATATAACACTAAATACACTTCTTACATAAAGAGAAATTATGGACGAAAAGAAGGTCCCTCCTTTTTTATATGACTATGACAGGAAATTAATAACATAATATTATTATTAAAGGTACGAGGTACCTTACTCAGAATTTTATAAAAAAAATAAGGAGGGGTAATGTGTCGAATTCTATAAAACACACAGTATATCATGCATTCATAGACCTTTCAATGTATCCAGTTCAATAGGGAATATGCACAAATCACCGAGTTGTTTTAAGCTTTTACACCAAATGCTATTTCAGTTCTAATTCATAACGTATTGATTGTTTTTTTTTTATCTCAATAATTCGCAAATATACACGTGATTAATGAATTATTATTGGTACCCATTGGTCTGACCTAATATGACGTCGTATGCCTTACTGCATAAGTGTTATTATTCCCATTGACATCGACTCTGACGTAATTTTGAATGCTATAATGAGAGAAAATGGCGCCTGTTTTGAATGCTATAAGTCTTATGTGAGAACTAATGATGTTATATATTATAGTGTGGCGGTGTAACTAAACAGTTAACACGTGAAAAAAACGTGCATAATCCCTATTAAAAATGTACTTCACTTTAAAAGTCCACATATGTTTTTTTTAATACTACCTAAACAGCCAGCCTTTTGCATATCAAATAAAAAGTATTATTATGTAATTCCTAAAACCACACTCGTTCCTGAACACAGTTATCTGTTTCCTCAAGCCGCTAAGTACCCTAAACCTATATTTTTGGCAGTGACTGACGAACCAACATATACAAACAATCCTAACCCGCTTACACTAATATTACCTTCGTAATGGCGATCAGTATATAATACATCGTCTCTACACCTAATGGGCAATCAGGTCTGAACAGAAGTCGAACATCTATGCCTTGGCGTTCATTGAATATGCCTTCTAAGTAAATATCTAGCTATTAAACAATTTCGATCGTTGTATTATCGAATATAACGTAGCGCAAAATAACAGGTGCCTATAACAATTTTGTTGTTTTACTCTACTCAATAAATGTGCATTTCAAAGATGAGTACAAGTATTTTAAATTTTATTGTTTTTGTTTCGTGAAGTGCCAACTATTAACATAATGTGATTTAAGATCTTTTTGGTTACACGAATAATAATATATACTATATTTTGAAATAAGATTAGGCCTTTTACCTGTTATCAAAAATATTATGTAAGTATCTGTTATTTGTTCTATAATTTTGCGGAAAATTCGTTTGAGGTAAAGGGGGTTTAAAAGAGCTATAGAATAAATATATAGGGTCGTTTAAAACTATTGAGATAAATATTTATCCTGAAAGGAAACGTAAGAAATATAGTTTTAGAGAATCAACTTTCAGTCACTAATAAAATTAAGTTTTGATCTACAATATATCGTATTGTCTAAATAAATATATAACATATATGTTTTTCTACTACAAGTAGTAGTCATTAAAAAAAATGATCACAAAATTAGGTAGTTTTTTTTTTTACTAGTGACTGAATCTTGTAATATCTTTTTTTCCTTCATACGACATACAGCGGCAGTGGAATTTTAATAGAAGAACCATCCTACCTTAAGTTAAATATTCAGGGGGGGGAACATGAGTTTGTTTAGAGAGCTTTATCCGAATATAAATTGTACTAGTTTTAATATAGGCCATTTCACTCGGTATGTATTTACGTATTACAGTATAAAGGCAATCCCTATAATATACATATTAACGAGCACTCTACACGAACATAGTTGCCTTAAGTTAAAAAAGATCGAGTCTTATGTGATTCGATATGTTTTCGCTTTAATAAAATATCGATCGATAAATCTATCGAATACACCGTCGGATAACTCCTAACCGACATCACTTATTGAAGATGTTCCGTAAACAATGCGGGCATTAGGTACCTGAAGATTATAATTATTATTTCAGGAGATTTGGACGCCCTAAAAATGTCAATAAAAGAGGTTTAAGTAGTGCAAGGTTTGTTTTAACTACGCAAGTTTTATAGTTCATGTCATATTATAGATTTTGCGAATCCAATTTCGTCTAACATTATTATGTTGACTGGATTTATAACGAAAATCCGGTGTCACTATTTATATACCTTGCACTGAGAGATCATTTAAGTAGTCATTATCGACATTCTTGCGGGACTTATCCAGTAATTTTGTCTGTGAAGATATGAGTCCAAGTACACGCAATTTCGTCTACACCGACAAAGTAATAAAAATATTACAGTACGAACAGTCATCAGTGCAGACCACTGTTCACTTCAAATAAGTAGACCAAAACGATAACAGAATCTCTTTGAGAATGGTCTTTGGTCAAACCATTTTTCCAAACATGATTTTAAAACATATTTAGAGTGTCAACTTGTCAATACTTAGAAATAATGACTTATGGTTATGGTAGACTAGATCAGGCGATGTTAGTCCTCGGCGACATGACTATGTAGTGGTGTTCTATAGGTGGTGGGGGGATAATCGGCGACATCGGCATGTAATCACTCTCCACCTCGTCTTTTAGGCGGACCTTGCTTAACTGCTCGTGGCCTAGGAGTAAGTCCACGATCTGCTGCGGGATAGTCAGCGCCGTCATGCTGTCTTCCGTGAACTCTATGGAGAGGTCGGCCTCAAAGTCGAAGTCGTTCTCCAGACACTCCACGGACTTAGAGCAGCGGTTAGTCTGGACGTGCTCGGTGTCGTCGAGAAACTCGCAGCTCTTCGTCTCGCCCTTGCTGAGGTTGCCGGTCGTGATCTTTAGGTTCTTCATCTTACGACTCACCTTGAAACTCTTAAATATGTCGCGCGTCGGCGTGAAGTCGAATTTCTTCTTTTTGGTTTCGACGTCTTTGTGTTCTTTTGATGATTCCGATTTTTGTGAGCCGGAGACGCGTGAGTCACTTTTGAGTCGTTTTCTGAGGAAAGAAATTAATGATATTGTTTTTCCACCGATTTAACATGCTTTTTCATAAGACAAAGTTAATTTGAGGGTTATGTACTTATTCGGAAGAATTTGGATGTTATTGATCGATACGCTAAGAGACGTGGGTTATGAGTATGATCACAATAACAGCAGTAGGGAGTTGTGTTGACATCAGACGGACGTGTGGCTAGCTCACCGGAAGACGCTGAAGGGCTGTCGCTTGGGCAGCGTGGAGGTGTGTGGCAGCGAGTGCGGCAGCGTGTGCGCGTGCGGCAGCGAGCCCAGCGAGCAGTGCCGCGTCACGCCGCCGTCGCCCGCCGCGCCGCGCGCCCAGCCGCCGCCCGTGCTGCTGCCAGACGTTTACAATATATCAATATATTCCATCTTCCTCAAAGCGGCTGAACTTTACGAGTATTTCCCCAGCTTTTATATCTCTAATCCCTCATTGTGACCGCGGTAGGTTGTAAATAAGTTTCTTCGCTGGGTGTTGCAGTAGGTTACAAATGAGTCTCTATCAGGTATTCGGTAAAGAAGTGCTTAAAAAAACCTTATTTCTTAATCCCCGGGCTATCGATTCCCACCATACAGAAAACATAAATAAACACCTTATTATCTGCACTATTTAAGAATTATCAATAATATACGCCACTTCGTAAATAAAAGGCTCTTGTGTTTTTTTTCATAATTGATAAAGGGACATGAGTTAATAGAGTGTGCGGCGGTGGGTACCCGGTGCGCTGGCGCGGCGGCAGCGGCGGCGGCCTCCGGCGGCGCATGGTGGCGTACACGCACTCGCCCACGCACTCGTACTGCGGCTCGTCCAGCGCGCCCAGCGCCTGCACACACCACGGTACATACTACATCTCATCACTCATCACATTAACTAAATATTACAAGTGTATTGTATTCAAATTAAACTATCGTTACCAATGAATAAAGAAAACGTCGAAGGGGGCGTGGCTGAACTGCCGGTGATGACGTGTCACCGAGCTGTCAAGAGACGACACTCATAAATCGAACGTGGTGGACGTATCATTAGGCGATACTTAAATAATTTAAAGGAGACCATTCATATTGGGCCCAAAATCGAAAGTGCCGGCCACTAAAAAAAAATGTTTTTAATCTGTTTGGGACATCATTTTAAACATTTGGTACTATGGCACCAAAACTATGACACCGTTATTTTAGCGGCTATATAAGTTCAAAAATCAGATTTCTCGTACATTTGACTTTAAGCCGGTCAGTATATATAAAAAAGGTTTTTAATCTGTTTGATACATCATTTTAAGCATTTGGTAATATGGCACCAAAACTATGGCACCATTATTTTGGCCGTTTACAGTAAAGTCACAGTATAGTCCGTTTAACTGATTTTAACTTCTATTTTGTTGGTGACATGATAAATGGCAGCTATAGTAACAGTTGGTATTGTAACCACATTTTTGCTTATGATCCGATCCATATGCCTATGAAATAGTAGTCAAAATCGATTGAACAGACTGTAAAAAGATTTTTTGCCAAAATTGAGTAAGTGTGACTATACTATTAAAAAGATACCTTAAGTTTGACTGACTAGACATAACCACGTATGTAATCAAAAAAAATATTTAAACCTAAGTAGTTTCAGGTAAAAGACTTGCTAGACTTAACCAGGTATGTACTTAAATAATATATTTACTCTTAAGGTCAAATCTACGAGAAATCTGATTTATAAACTTATATAGCCGCTAAAATAATGGTGCCATAGTACCAAATGCTTAAAATGATGTATCAAACAGATTAAAAACCTTTTTTTATGTACTGGCCGGCTTAAAGTCAAATGTACGAGAAATCTGATTTTTGAACTTATATAGCCGCTACAATAATGGTGCTATAGTTTTGGTGCCATAGTACCAAATGCTTAAAATGATGTCCTAAACAGATTAATAGCTTTTTCAAATGTACGAAAAATGTGATTTTTAAATTTATATAGCCGCTAAAATAATGGTTCCATGGTGTTGGTGGCATAGTACCGAATGCTTAAAATGATGTCCCAAACAGATTAAAAACATTTTTTTGTAGTGGCCGGCACTTTCGATTTTGGGCCCAACTTTGTATGTAACCTGAATGATCTCCTTTAATTGTTAACATCTTAATTAATACGATTAATAATTTGATAAAGTTTATATAAATCTGTTTATGTTTCGTTTTATTAATTGATTGCAATCCCGCTCTATTAAAATATTTATTCTTTATATTGAACATTACATTATTACCATTAGATTACATTCAACATGACATTTGCAATACTTTTAAAGGTCAACGACGCCATAAAGATTATTTTACAATTCCACAATTCAAGACTCGTTACAACGAGAAACGCGCGCGCCGCCGATAATGTTGTCCGTTCTTCCGGTAGTAGTGACGCGACATAGTAGTCGATACTGATTTTGGTTAACAATTGAGGTGACTCGTATTGTCTGAGACGACTAACAATAAAAAACTGTACAAAAAAAGGAAGTTTTTGAACAAAATATGTATATTTGTTGTTTTATTGCCATCATAGAAATTGAGTTACAAAACATGGTGATGTGTACGTGTATCCAATACTAAAACTAAGACCATTTTAAAATAATTGCAATACAAAGGAAACAAGTGTAGTACCTTGAGCACGCCATCGGGCACGTCGCAGGAGATGGTGCGCAGCGCGGCGGCGTCGGAGCCCTCGGGCAGGTCGGGGATCTCCTCGTAGATGCCCGACGCCACCGACAGCAGCGAGCGCCGGTCCGACACGCTGCACAACAACATTATACACCTTTATTTATTCATTTATTAAGGTTTTCCTACAGCGTACATAAACTTACCTACTTAGGTTAGGCCACAGGTTTGCTTGGTTGGCTAAAATATATTTTCACTCAACAAAAAACAATATGCGACCTGTTTAAACATTGTACACACTTACTACATTTATATTTTAAACAACAGCATTAACTAGTTAATTAGACATGGTAAACTATTTTCTGGTATCAAGTACTTATGTATAACGACAACTTCTACCTGTCGTCAAAGGACGCCACCGACCGTGCGGCGAGGGGTTGCGCGAGCGCCGCCGTGGAGGCCAGCTGGCCGGCCCCGCTGTAGCGGGACAGCTGGCCCGACGGAATGTGCTTCGACTCCTAGCAGTCAAGGAAATAACATACAAAACACTGGCACTTAAATCTAGTATAATAATGATTAGATACTTAATTGGGCTTTGGCATCTTGCATTTGTAGTTTGAGAATTGAAAAGGTTATCTAAAGCTCAGGCAAAACAGTTGCTAAGTTTTTCTGGCCTTTGAGAAGGAGCAGAGATATTGGCTCTGCAGTGGGATAGTTACAGACACAGTGCTATTGTTAATTGTTTTAAATACTATTCTATTAGTCCGGAAGATTACCTTAGACATGACGAGATCAATATCATCTAACGACACTTCGGAAGGCCCGCTGTACCAACTGCTGCGGCGCACGTCACCTGGAACAAGTCCAACTTATAGTACTGTATCTCTTTCAGAATAATAAGAACAGACAAAGAACGACTTCTATTTTACAACTCATTTAATAGCAATTGGTGTTTGTTGGCCTATAGAAGAGACTTGTTACGTACCCATGTCGGTGTCACTGCACTTGGGCGAGCGCAGATCGCCTTCGCTCTTGCTGAGCTTCTGTCCGGCGCGCACGCCGCCGCCGTTGAGCGCGGCGCGCACCGCCCGCGTCAGCTCACTCGCGAGAGGAGACGAGAACTTCAACTCGCCACTGCCGTTGCTGAATTCACTGGAACAGATTTACCGACTTTAACCCCAGCACTGATACTGCTAATGGGTAACCATCTGGTTAGTTCAATGCTTGTTTCTTCTCAATATGAGAAGAGGCCAGCAGTAGGACAATTATAGGACATTATTTCATCTTTATATTCAAATGGACGCAAGTTTAATAGCTCGATTTTCTAAATTGATAGGCATATTTTGGAATATTCCCACACCACCATTTGGGCTATCAAGCTGTTTTTAGCGCTAATGGCCAAGAATACAAAACAACCATTACAACGTGTCCATGCTGAACAAACTGTAAACACAGAAATATCGATTTCGAAAGTATCATGCACCACAACAATCGAAACAAAACAGAATTTTATAGATATCAGACCCGTTTCATTTTTAATTGCTAACAGACGGATGTAAGCGTTACGAAGCACTAAATGTTATTACAAAAATGAATTAGCTGAAAGCACGTTTATGACTTTCCCAAGAAAGCATGCGTTATTATGAGTAAGTATAGTTATTCAGTAAAAGGCATGTTTTTAGAAATTTTATTTTTAATAATTAGGTCTATTAGGTAATACTAATAACTTTAATTGATAGTTAAAAATAAAATTAATAATTAAATAGTTATTTAAGCTTAGTATGTAACACCTCACACGCTATCTTAAGTCGTAGGTATCATATAATCTTTATAAGTCAGACATCGCAAATTAACAATTTATCGTATACGGTATTTAGGATGTTGATCGATGATGACGAATCAATTTGTGTCCGAGCGAAAGGTCATTCACACGACTCTAAGAAGAAAACATTTCTGCGATAGATTTGCATTTATTATATTAAATAAATGATTAGAACAGATAATAGTAGGTAAGTATGTCGGCAGGTACGTCACACATATATGTTTAACAAAAAAATTGTAGAATTTCGGTTGGAAATGACGAGGATTTTAGGACTGAACTGATTCTGCAGTTTACTAAGTCCTCCCCATCCCTAGATGAAGCTGGCCCGAGCCGACCAAACAAGCAATACAAATATGTCACTAAATAATAAAAACTTATATCCAGCCCTCCCTTGCTGTTTTTGCCTTATTAAGATTGTTAGCAAAGAACAAAGTCGAGGTCCGAACCCCACAGGGGGAGTCCTTAGTTAACGTTGCTGACGTAGTTAGTTTGTAGTGCGCTTAGGCTAAATGCGTAGATCTCTTAAAAAAACATTTTACTTAGCGAATTTCAAAGCGTCTTGGAAAGTCAAAGAATAAAGATGATATATCTTACATAGACATTTCTTATGCTGACTGTTTTAGTCTATTTTCCTACACCTTAGTGTTCAGTGACTCAAGTATTTCGGCCTTATAACCGAGTAAACTACAATTCCCACAAGATCTAATCAGGTTAAGATTTAGTTTTATCTTATTTTCGCAGTTAGTTTTTTATTTAAGTAGTCGTACCGAAATTATTTTCCTTGCTTATACTGTTGAAGGTGTTTGATTTAACTTCTAAGGGACACTTTTATTTGAACCTAAGCCGCGTGATTTAAGTGCAAGAAATGTTATTCATTATTGTAATAAATATGAAGCCAAATATTGGACTTATACTTTCAATAAAACAAAGAGACTTAAGTATGGAAGACTAAACTTTTTAGACAATGAAGTGCTACAAAGTATCACAATACTACAAATAATAACAAACAACAAGTGATTAAAAAAAATGACGTACAACTAATTTAACAATGTTTTTCCTTTGTAATAGTATGTCGTAAACAACTTAACTTGTTTCTAACGAGTCTTCCTTGACAACAACTTGTGGTGGGCTTAATTTACCTGTTTGTCAGTTAGTCTAAATTACTGTGGAAATTTCTTAGAAAAGGTTTTTTTAACTAAGGAATAGCGAACGATACGATAATGTGTTTTTTACTGTTGAATTTAGAATTAATTTATTTTTATAAGACTTCCAGCAATTTCTTTGTTTTGTGCTGTTTTTGGGATTATTAATGTTTTTTCACATTAACTTACTATGTCACTGTTCATTCATATTAGAAAAAAAATAATTAAACCTAGTCATGTTCGGTAATGCGATACCGCACGTCAATAAATTGTAAACACGAATAGAGAAAGTAAACCTTTTGAAATAAAACTCTGTTATTGTTAAAATTTAAATTCTAGTTCCACTGTGCGACTACTGTAGGTACATAGAATATTTTTCATTTACCGGTAAACAACTATTAGCACTGGCAGTCTCAATAGTGATATCTAATAAACGAAATCAAACATAACAGGCGAGGCCTTTCTAAATTTCGTCGTAATGTACCTGTGAACTGGTTCATTGTGTATTGTCTAACTTGCCGAGCCATTGTACCTTATGTAATCGTTTTATTTTTTGCTAAACTACATATTTTTCCCAAAACATTCGCAATTATGTGGCCTCAAACCTGTTTAGTATAGGTCAATTACTAATTAGGTAATGATCTTTAATAAACAATTAATATTGTCAGCATTAAGTACTACCTTGCAAAACATTCTCATTTATATAATTACGGAAAACTTGCAAATCTACAGTTATGTAACATTTATTATTGTTACGTCACAACTTTTCGTGGGAACACGTGCCACGGTGGTTACTCGGTCTCGAAACGACGTTTGAACTTTGTACGTTATAAAAACAAAAAAGTTTTGTTGCGACATTTTTGTTTGAGTTTCACTTCACAAACAACTGTTCAAAAATGTTGAGTCCTTTGTCTGGATAAAATACTACCTGTGCCCACTTCATAACCAATTTGATGATATTGTATTTGTGTTTACAAAGATTTATTATGTTCTCTTCTCTTCGAAGTACAATTAGACCTACCTGTCTAGTACTTAATCTACTGGAAAACAGATTTCAACAACACTCTACCATGAAATTTGAAATCCTGTTTCGGTTATTTCGGAAATCGCATTATACCTATGTAGTTATGTTAAATAAGCCTTAGCGAACAAAAGGCAAAATCCTGATTGACTTCGTCCTCCGCCGTGGGAGAACCGGAGGAGTTAGTCGAACTTCTAAAACACTAAATCCACCGGAGTGCTTCTCCCGTCCCTTTAACAAGGGACCCTGCGGGAACTCGGTGCACACTACCGCGGTGGTACTTCAGGAGCAAGCTCTACGTCATCTCATCGTCTGTAAGATGTAACCAACCTATCGACACTGAGCACACAGGTCCTGGTGTTATCGTGGCTGGCGAGGCGCACGTCGCGGATGTGGCGCCAGTCGAGCGCGGCGGCGAGGTGCGCGCGAGCCACCAGCACGCCGCCCGCCGCCAGCGTCACCACCGTGTCGGCGCCGAGCCCGCACTTGCGCGACAGCTCCGTGCCCACAACGCTCACCGAGTACGAGTCTTTGAGCAAGGGCTCGCTGTCTGGAAGTAATGGACAAGCATGATCGTGAGGGCACTTTTGTAACATTTATTATTGATGATTCAAACAATAAATTTTTCATTGTAATTTGAAAAAACACTTAAGTAACATATAAATTAATAAGAATATATTCAAACACAACAAGAAAAGTGTTTGCTATACTATATGTGAACGAATTCACTTTAAAATCTACATACATTCGAACTCTGGCATTAAAAATTATCTCATTTTGATAATTGCATAGCCAGAAAAGGTAAAAATATATCTCAAAAATAATTAAGTTTCATATACAAAAATACCCTCAAATAAATGAAACACACAGCCAAATGAGATGTGATTAGTACATGAACGAGTGAAACTGTTAATATAGTTACAACCAATGATTATGGGCACATTGACACATATAGACAGTCTAGAACAACAGTATTACAACATGTGAGTCTAGCAGTTGGTCAGGCATAAACACAGTGATAGTCATAGCCCACTAAAGTTGACAATGAACATGCTTTACTAAAATATATGTACCTTAATATCTCTAAAAAAACATAGAAGTCGTAACAAAGTTCTACACATATGAGGCATGTATTTCTAAGGAGGTCAAATGCTCAGAACAAATCATACGAAGATGCATTATATGGCTACTCATAATCAAGTAGGTATGTCAGTCTGAAAACTTAAGGATATACACAGAAAAGTCTTGAGTCATTAAAAATGACATTGATAATTTAGGTCCAAGTCCTTGCTACAAATGCAGCCTACTTAAAAAACCGAGGTATGTGTGTCGAGAATTTGGTATACAATAGATGCAGCGTTAATAGAGCATTGTGCGTACTAGGTACCTATTACAATTTTAAATGGGTTTTGTGCGTATTTGCATTCAATGTTATGACGTCAGTGGCGACGTAGGAAAGATGCATACCACAGCATGGGTGGTGTATGTGACGTGACGTGAATTTGTCACCCGATTTCCTATTGTTTCTTGTCTACAAGGAAAATGAAATTTTCGAATTCTTTTAAGAAAACTTTAAATGTTTGTTGAATATTTGCAACTCAGTTTGTAACATTTGTTATTTGGTTTTTTTTAAGGATCAGCTACATAAGAAATTTTATTAGCAGTAAAAAAAAGACATTAAGGAATTATACAAAGGAAAAAATTATTCAATTAATAGGTGACATCACGTTGACATGTACAACAATCTTAATAAGTGACTTCCAATGAATCTTAAACTATACCCTAGTAGTTAAAAAACTAAAAAATAAGGGTAGTATTAAACAACTGATTAATTATAAATACAAACTAAAAAACAAAGGTTGTGAAAAATACTGATTATGGCATACTGAAATACTAAGTAGGTGAAGTGGCAAAGTACCACTTTGCCAGTGGTGCGAAGACTGAATATCTCAAATGCAATTACCCATTTCTTTTTTCGCCTGGTTAATAATCATAAAAAAGAATAAATTGGAAGTTACTATATTCTCAGAAAATATATTCCATTAAGGTGTATGACCTTGTCTTCATCTGCATACAATACACAAATACAGATATCATTAATTTTATATACAATTCAAAGTTCCATTGTGTAGCCAAATGGAAAGGTTTGTTGACTTCTGATGTTTAAAAAATATTCTGGATGAAATATTATTAAAGTAAATGGGCAGAAATATTATTATTCAGGCATCAAATAAATTCAATAAGTATGAGTACCTAAAATTAAACATTGTGAAAGGTAAACATTGCACTATATTACTGCACTACATAACCTGCAGAAATAAAATTCCCAACAGCATAGATCTTTCAGCAGTGACTTCAAAATAGTGATGGAAATCATATTTTGGTCAATTTAATGTGTTTTCTAGGGGTTGGACATACCATTTCTAGGTTTAGTGTATTGTGTAACATTAATCATAATAATAATAATCAATATTGTGCAAATTGTTGTAGAATAAGTCAATGTCACTTTACAGTATCAATTCTAAGCTTATGCACTAATAGTCTTATTAATAAAAATCTCAGTGTTAATAAATTGCTATGAAACTTCTAATTTCAAAATCTCTATGGAAAAATTGACATAAGAAGGTGCTAATCAATTCAGCTAACTATCGTCTAGATTTTTATAATATACTAGGATTCCCTGTGTTGTGGGGTCCAGTCTCTCCCCAATTAAGTATTTACTACATTACAAATGTATTTAATTTAATTAATAATGAAGTCAAAAAATTATTAAGTTTCTGAGATTTTAGATATTTATAGTAAACATAAACTATTGTATATGATTTTGTCTGTAAGTGTGTTTGTGTGCATATACCTGAGGACTATGAGTGTGTACTTACATGTTTTTTTGCTAAATTAATTGAATTGAATTAATTAGGTGTGCATTTAATAATTAATTAGTCAATCTAATAACAATTTGTAATCTATTTTATTTAAGAAATATGCACATGTTTTGGATATCATGAGCAATGAGTCACAAATATAAGTTTATTTCAGTATTTCTAAGAACAAAATGTGGTAAACAGATTAATAACACACTGTGAGCTTGACTGTATATTGTAAACAAACAATGAATAATCCTCATATGATTCATACCTAGCATTATTTATACTTTAATGAATATAAAATATTGTTAAAATATGTAATAATATGTATTCTCAACTGAAAAAAATATAGAACCCAAAATAAGACCAATGTTGAACTTTGGCCATAAAAAAATATAAGTAATAATGAAGGTAGTCACTTACTTAATATTTTGCTTCCATTTAACAAAGCACGAATTTTCTCCATCCAAACTTGTGTATCGTGTAGAGATTGTGCCGCCAACAACACGCGGGGCTTTCGCGGGTCGTCAACAGAGAACACGGCGAAAGCATGTGGCCGCGTGCGAGACTTAGCCCTTTTCACCACGCATCCTAAAGGAAGCTCCACAGTGCCCGCTGGGGCGCCTGCCTCGCTGCAGTACACTGCCAGTGAAGCACCCGCACACGTCGGACTCGGTCTCAAAATACACCATTGTCTTTTCCACGACTGTCAACAACAAAAATAATGCCATAATATTGTGATACATCCCAATGAATAAATTATAGCACTCCACGAAAATTACCTTGAAAGGATTTAAGCCTAAATTAGATTTGAACGGATACTTTATCTCCAAGTATCCGGACATTGCAATTGTAGCGTTTTCACAGTATAAATAACATCTTTAAATATAAATTAAATAAAGTGAATACACGAGATACACATGTTCAGCAAACAATATTGTTTACAAAAAATCATAGACAAATAACAAAAATAGTGTTTGGTCGTTTATTTAAAATCGATAATGTAAAACCGGTTTTTCCCGAAGATTATTAAGTTTTTGTCGATGGTAACCATGTAAACCTACCGAATATTCTGATAATATCTGTTTAGTACTAATATCATTAATATTAATAATCGTTACTTTAATAATCATTTAAAGGCGAATTAATTGAACAATATCTATTTTCGAACAAAAACCTGCTTTGCATAGTCTATGAAATGTCCGTGTGACGTTTGTGTGACGAATGTTGACAACTAATGACAAGAACAATGTCACATTCTCACAAGAATACCTTTCCATTGAGTTTTGACACAAGATAATTTGTGAATTAAATTGAAATCGATCGTGACTCTTATTTTTTCAAAGTGAATTTGCTAATAATATATCCAACAGCTTTATCAAGATGAGGCAACTTCTCTCAATCCTCGTTTCCGTATGTACAATATCTCACGTACTGTCTGCAGTTAATCCACCAGAAGAAGAAGTCGGAAACGGCAGATATGTGATCGAGGGAAGAGTTTTTCCACCTGAGGAACAAGATTTAGGACCTTGGCAAGTTGACACACGAATTCATGTGAACGGTGGCGAGTATATAGGCTTTATCAGGGAAGATGGGACATTTGTCGTGCACAACGTTCCATCAGGATCATACGTTGTTGAAATCTTGCACCCTGACTACATGTATGAACCAGTCAGAGTAGAAATTAATTCCAAAGGTAAATACCGTGCCAGGAAAGTGAACTATATACAGACATCACAAGTTATTCAGGTGCCATACCCATTGAGATTAAAAGCTCTAACAAAATTCAGGTATTTCCAGGTTAGAGAGCAATGGCGCCTGACAGACTTCCTATTTAACCCAATGGTCATCATGATGGTGTTGCCACTCTTGTTTATTATGATCTTGCCTAAGATGATGAATGATCCTGAGACAAAGGAAGACTTAAAACAAATAACCAACTTGGCCAAAATGTCAGAGATGCCTGAAATGTCTGAGATGTTTACTTCATTCTTCAGTGGTGGTGCTGCTGCCAAAGCCTCAACTTCAAAGGCCAAACAAGTAAAGAAAAGGCAGTAATAAATTAGAAATGTTCTAGTTCAATTATTAATAAGTATTTATGATCAATAAGTCTATTGATATGTATAGTGATGTATAAATTTAAATAAATTCTTAAAATGAACTGTGTTGATAAACATTTCCTTATTGTCTTCACAGAAGTGACAGATTCTATCATATTTGTCACTACATTCACACACTATGTTTAAATCTGATAATTAATTTTATAAATAAACACGAAAGGCCTATGTGGAAGCCAAAATAATAAATTAAAGTACTTAATACTTGGCTAAGGCAGTATTTAATGGGCCAATATCTAATAAACACAAGCATGGATGTCTGCTAGCCTTACCCCTGATTTATAGAAGTCTGATCAACTTTATCTGTTGTCTAATCAATTGATCATGAATGTGATTGGTTGAACAAAAGACCAACCAATCACAGCATTTAACATGATGTTTGTCAGGTGATGAACTAATTTTTGTGTAAACAGCCTTTCAGAGACTGGGGGTTGTTTGTGGATTAGTACAGTGATGTAACAGATAGCTTTTACCCATGACCTCGTCTGCGTAGTGGTCATATACAAAGTACTTTGTAGTCTGGTAGTAGTCGAAAATGATTATTGACATTCCAATTTTATAGACTATTATTGCATTGCACTAAGGTTGTATGTGTGAGTTCATCGTTTTATGCATAAAATCAAATTGGAGTTTTCGAACATGTGTCAAAATTAAATGTAATTGAGATCAAAAACACTAAGGAGTATTGATGTCAATTTCGCTGTAAATAACCCCCAAAATAATTTTCTACCCCTTTTAATCCTGTTAGGCTATGAGTTTCAAAAAAATACGAAACACGTCTCATTAATTCTGTAAGAGAATGTTTATGCTAAATTTGAAGCAGATTCGACCAACGAATCACGTTGGGTCCCATACAAGCTTTGCCACCGCCTGATCCAGAAAAAAAGCATTTTATACATATAGATATTGAAATAATAAACAAGGTATTTTGTAAGATTTTATTTGGAAATAAATCTATGACGATAAACCACTCCTAGTCTACAGAGAAGCTTTGTAACAACTTAGGACAATATTACACACAAATACATAAAGGTAAAAAAAAAATCAGTCATTGGTAATTTTGGACGGAAACTACTTAAGTAACTTGCTCACATTGTGATACAGACATGAGATTCACTTGAATACTTTTTAAATATAATTTTATTAATATATTTGTTGGCAATTTTGGACGGTACATTTTTGTACTCTATGTCGTAAATTTTCAGAAATACGTAAAAATAAATAGGTACTCTTAGTTGCCATGATAATATGATGACTTATACTAATTATAATAAAATTACAAAAAAATGTATAATTTTCATTAAAATATTTCCCTTACATTTTTGTTTCTTATATTGTCTTTTGTTAATAAGGCATTATGATTGACATGTGATATATTTATTGCTGACATTATTTTATCTAATTAGTGTACAAGTACTTTAAATGTATACTATCTGACACCTAAAAGTAAAAGTTTGCATGTAGTTATTTTGTCAGAAGTTGATTCTTATGGTTCACAGTACTCATACATATATTGATTATTCAAGTAATAGAAGAGCTATAAAGTATTTATTTACATAGAACTGCTCTGCGCTGTCATTGTATAAAAATATTTGAATCAAGGCAAGGATGCATTTTATGCTATGTTATAATCAATCATCACAATTTTTTCTCCATTATTTATCTAAATATACTGTAGAATTTTGATATGTGAAGTATATGATTAAGTTCTGTGAGATAGTTGGTAAATACAAGACAAAATTAATCCGATAAGCAAGAAAGAAAGTACAAAAGTTGAAACATAAAATTGACAGCACCAAGAATAAAAAAAGGGGTCTCGAGATTGGATGAAATGCTTACAATAACTGGTAATCATAACATAACAAAAATATTCTGACCATGTTTTCTAATCTTTCATTGAAATGGATTGTTCTTGGAAGATACCTACTATAAACATAACGTAACATGATTTGATTAAAATAAATCTTAATAAATGTCTTTTATACAAACTGGAGTCGTCAAAAAGACGTGCATTACGGTAGTTTATGCGCAGTCGAGTCCTTGTGACAAAGATATATAAACACTATAAAACTATTAAATCTATTTCCATCAACTGTTGTTAATGAAATTAGTCACAACTCTTTTAAATGCATACTGATCCACTTAATTATTATCAATTTAATAATGTTTTTCAGACTGTCATATATATATTTTTTTCAATACAAAGGAAGACAGTTGTATTTGCACATATGTTGAGACCGTAAGATGTGCACACTAGCACAGATTGGTCAATTTAGCTCAAACATTATCACACTAAAACCCATGCAATTTAAAAAATGTACCTGTACGTAAATGTACCACATACATACAATATAGATTTTACTGTATAGGATACAACCTGACATTTACATTACATCTTGTATAAAACTCCGCAATCCACGCCTTATTCAACACTTAATCTACGATGAACACTTCTTATCTAACACTAAGTCTTGGAATGGAGAAGGAATCATGTTTAGAAAGGGTCTTTCAACTTAAATTTCTTATGGACTTGGACACCGAAAAGGTACTCTCGACCACTAGGTACAAACCTACAAAGTACCTACAAAGGTACTTCTGTGTCCAAGACTGTTTAAGGTAGATAACACATTACGACACAATAATTACTTTTCGTTATGCCCAAATGATGGATTATGAAAGTAATACAGAAGTATTCAATTAAAATTACTTCTTGCCTAGTTATTTCCGACGGCTAATTCTATTAATAAACTAGGCGTCACTGTTTGCTAAATCTTGAATACTGGCTAAAGTAAATCATAGTTCTTTCTAGGAAGTCAAATGATATAGATACAAAATTTTGTGTTAAAGTGTGAGTTTGCCCTACGGGTGATAAAAATCTTACCAATAACATTAAGCGGAGGTATATACAAAGAGAGAGATTACAAGGTAAATGATTTGAGATTACAGAACATTTTTTCTTAATTAAATACTCATTTGGAGTATTTGCATCGGCCATATGACGATAGCCAAACAAAATGTTTTCTTTTTTACATTGTTAATACAAGTTAATACAATTGAAAGAAAGATTTCGGACGTAATACATAACATGGTTTGAAGCTACCTAAATATAAACGGTGGTTAAGGCAAAAATAATACATTTAGTACATAGGCACTTATGCAGATGTAAAATGAAAAATGTTTTTTCATTACATTCAATGATAAAACTATATTAAAACTGGTATGGGCACTGAGTCTTAAGTTTAACTTACTTTTACGAGGGCCACTCGTAAAAGTAAGTTAAACTTAAGACTAATTACAAGATAGTAAACTAAATACAAGATAGTAAACTAAATAATCGGCTTGTGTAGCGACTGAAACGAAACGAGATGATAAAAACATATTTTTTTGGGTAATTGCAGATTATGTAAAGATAAGTTCAGAGTACAATATACGTAATTTTTGATCGTTCTACGAATATTTTCGCTATGACATAAAACCAATTGACGTGTACAAGGCATTTATACGATCATTAAAACTAAAAATATCATATTTATATCAGTAAGGGTGGGTTGTTTCAAATCGTCTGTTATCGTAAGTCCGTACGTCAACATTAAAGTCAGTATGAAATTCGCATACAAGCGGCCGTATTTGACATTTACAGACATATCAATGTATGTTGAAGCAACCATCCCTAAGTCGTATGATGCACTGGTTTTAATTAATTTTATAATACAAGTAAAATATAGTATCCATATTCTGATATTGCTTTTTTTATTCTACATTTTCTTTTTCA
Source organism: Diachrysia chrysitis (assembly GCA_932294365.1). Classification (NCBI taxonomy): domain Eukaryota; kingdom Metazoa; phylum Arthropoda; class Insecta; order Lepidoptera; family Noctuidae; genus Diachrysia; species Diachrysia chrysitis. The sequence continues at coordinate 1,272,773 of OW028657.1, forward strand.
TTCATTGAGATTTAGTTAGCCTTAATATTTAAAAACTTGTTCACGTTCGTAACAAGTAAAGTTTTTATTACATATCTATGCATCATGGAACATTTGGTTACATAATGGCTTGTATAAGACATTTTTCGTTCACGCGGAAAAAAATACATTAGATAAGGTTGTATTAAGGTTACATGTATTTTAATTTAGCTTTTTTATTATCTGGAAACTAGTTCAAATTAACTATTGGCACAGTTATGCGAATAATGAGCTTATTATTACGCAAAAGCATGTTTTTTTTAACTAATTTATGCGGGTAGATAGATAACGAAATAAATGCAATTCACACATGTTGCATATCACAGCATAAATACTTTAAAGGCAACATTTCGTATTACTCTAAAAATATTTTAGTTTAGTAGGTAATTCATATATTTAAATACTTTTATTACAAGCCATTTTGCACCCAAATGACATTAATCCAAGTTTTGGTATAAAATTCTTCAATTCTGCTAAATACATATTCGTTTCGTATTCATACCACACTATGAGATTCCGTTCAAGAATGTTTGCGGTCGTAGGTACCGTGTGAGCGTTACAACGACGGCTATGAGCAGGAGTGGCGCGGCGATGGTTGTACGTAAAGCGTTATTGTATATCGCGCAGTAGGGGCACTGCGAAGACCCGCAGACCTCGCAAATGTTGAGGAGGTATGTCGGTAATGCGTCGAATATGCTCTCGTTAAAACGTTCTGTTGAAAGAAGTTTTGTATTAGAGAAGAAATAATCATAAAAAATCACATACATTGCTCTGAAGCCAAAGTAAGTAGCCAAAGCACTTGTGTTATGGAATCAGAGACAACAAAGGTACAACAAACACCCAGACCCGAGACAATTTAGAAAAGTGGTCTTCTACGTTGATCCGTCCGGGTAACCAACCCCGGCACTTAGAGCTGGCGACGCCTTGAAAACCGGTGCGTACGCCATTCGACCGACGATAAAGGTCGTCAAAGAAATTCCTACCTATTTTATTAATACATTTTTTGAAGAACGGGTTGCACTTACAGAATTTACAGGACACAATACAGATATATAACTTGTATTAAAATCACAATATAATATCATACTGAATGTTTGATTGAATACGAGAAGTATAGTGCATGCAATTTATCAGTTAAATATTGGCCAGTATAAAGATAATCAATTAACATAGCAAATTTTGACAAAATGTTTCAATTTTAAAGCTCAGTTTGTTGTTATTGATTTATTGAGAGTTAAGTTTGTAAATACTTACCGGGTGCGTAATAGTCGTAGACTCTCATCGGCAAATATCTTGACATGTTGGCGACGGGGAACCAACGCTCAATGGTAAAGTTCACACACGTCGGCTCTTCATATAGCTGTAAACAATATTATGCATAAGTTCTTTATTAAGTGTCTGACTGGAAGGTGAATAAAACACTTTTTTTTATAAAGTATAAGCTCTTAACAGTAAAGCAATTTCCACTTTGTTGTGTTGAATGTCTTGTACTCACATAGTCGAAGTAGAAGATTATCTTGGTAGGCAGGTACTTGGCGCGCTGCAGCGTGGGCACGCGGCGCGACAGCACGTAGGCGTCCAGCCGCTGCTGCTGCACCATGTAGCCCGTCGGCACGCCCACCTCCAGCACCGCCATGCCCGAGCGCGGGGACTCCTCCAGCAGCGTCCAGCTGCCGGGACAATACCGCTCAACTACTGCACTCCCGCGACGATAGCGGACTTGCCCGACTTACTTTGGGCCGAAATGGTCCCAATGGATATGAGCTCATTAAGGGGTGTACTGTTGCGAGCTCAGTACACCCGCGAAAAATGGTCTTAAGTAAACCGCTAGCAATTGAGGATATTGTTAGTTCGTTCGTTACCTGGCGCAGCCCTGGAAGTCGATGTGCGACTGGTTGCGGCCGCGGAAGGCGTGCGCGGCGCGCAGCGAGAAGCTGGCGCGCGGCGGCGGCGTCTGGAAGCGCGCGATGTCCACGTTGTACTGCACCGACATCTGCAGCAGCGCGTAGCCCGCGCCGCGCGCCGTCACCTTCACCGTGCCCCACGCCGCCGGCACCTGCGCACACGCCCGTCACACACCACACACCACACACTCGGCTTTGAACATATTCAGTGGTCAAACTGAATATGTTTAAAGACTCTCTAACGAAAGTACATTTTATTATTTATAAAAGATTTAAATTATTATAAGTTTAAAAAAATGTTGACACTATAAATGCTTTAACCTAATTGCTAAACTTTATGAAGTCAATATTGTGCCTAGCACGTCACTCATTGATTTATTGGCATTGGACTAATGTAAGAATAAGTAACACCAATAGCGTGCAAATATACTAACGTCAATATACTGCATGACAGCGAGGTTGTCGTTCTTCACATACAGCGTGCGTGTCTCCCCGGCGAGGGCCACGGCGTCGATGCTCACGGACAGAGATGATACGTCTCGCAGACGCTTCCGGTTTGTATACTCGATTAATGCGCGTAGAGATACGTATGTGTCCTGCAAACATCGATCAACAATAATAGAAGTAATAAGAGCCTGGCGGTGGATACGGCGCGTTGGTCACCGACTCGTTCCCATAGTTTCATAGACCATACACATCGGGATGAAAGAAGCCGCCCCCTAGACAATTAACATTTCGACAATCGTTAACGATGATAGAATGACATTAAACGTATGGAAATGACATTTCGTTTCGATAAGTCACGTGACTTGAATCGGTCAGCGTGATCGCTTTTCAAAATGTCACTTGTCTAGGGGGGCTGGACGCCTACATATCACTTTATTTGTTACATTTAGAAAAACAAGCTAAATGCGAGTCAGAAACGCGCATGAAAAGTTCCGTACCATTTAATGACTCCACTTTATTTATTTGTTGTTATAGGGACAAGAGAAGCACATTCTCTGAAAATTTCAACTCTCTAGCTATTACGGTTCATAAGATGCAGTCCGCTAACAGAAAGACGGACGGACAACGGAGGCTTAGTAATAGGTACTGTTGACACCCTTCGAGTCCCTAAAAATGATACCACAGGTTGAATAAGAATGATTCACAATCAATCATGATAAAAGTGACAGGAAGAAATTGTTAAGTATTTTTTTGCCTACCAAGCCTATCCCAAGCTTATTGAATGCCGGCCCGCTTCCAATCTTGCCAAATTCATCTGAATAGTAGCATTTTGCATAGATCACCTGACTTGACTCTTAATTTCCACAACAAAATTTCACTGGGTAAGACAATATCCTTTGGTACGCGTTTTTTTTTTATTCTCATAGTAACACTACATACCTGAGTGGAAGCCCAGCCGCCGTCCTTGAGCCGCTGCGAGTTGAGCCACATGACGATGTTCTCGTTGTTGTCCTGGTGGTCCATGCAAGCCAGCAGCGCGTACGCCGTGGCCGCGATGTTGTTGGAATCGTAGCGGTATGGCAGTCGGGGCAGAAGGAAAGGCTTCTGGTTCTCCATCTTGTATGGCGGCTGGGGAACTTGTTCACGGCCCCAGTAGCTGAGACCACCTGGTAGTAAACTTGTTACGTCAATAGTGGACTAATCATTTAGTTTATTCTTAAGCTTAACTATATTTTTTAAAAGGTGAATTTGTAGTCTAGGGTTGGGTAACTTAGCTGAACAAGGTTTAAAATGATCCAATCATATTATATTATTTTTAAATGGCACCATGTGTGTAATCAGTAAGCAGATGACGTAAGCCGTACCTTCGTAGCGCTGGCGCTTCTTGAGCAGGCGGTAGGCGTGCTCGGAGCTGGGCGCCTTGGCGTAGGTGAGCGCGTGCGCGACGAGCGCCAGCGCGTAGGGCTCGCCGCACTCGTCCAGCAGGCGCAGGTGGCGCTCCAGCCAGCGGCACGCGCGCTGCTGCGCCGACGCCACGCGCGCGCTCAGCCCCTGCGCACGCACACATCACTCACGCGCTCACACACTACTCACATGTCTTTGTGTGCACGCAACTCTCACAATTCACTTGCGCGGTATCAAAATGTCATACCTATAGTTATGAACCGCCATGACACTCCATAAAATAAGAAACAATTATATATGTTTTCTTTTTATCCCATAATATAAGACGATTTAAACTAATCAGTTAGGTAAAATTTAAACATAAAAACAGAAAAACCTAAAAGCTCCAAAAACGTGTTTTATCTTAAATAACATAACAAAAAAACAATTTAAAAGGGTGCACACGTTGCGATGCTACTGTAACGGCAATAAAATATGTATTAAAAACTACATTATTATTAAAACTAGATTATAATATTATATCCTTACCTCTCTGACTCCAATGTCTTTGAGATTCTTGACAGATTCCAGCGTGATAACAACTTGTGCGGTTAGCGTCAGATTTCGTTGCATTATTATAGAATTGTTTACCTGTTAACAATAAATGGTAATGGTTAGGGTGACGGCCTTGTGATCGAGAGGTCGCAGGTTCGATCCCCACCCATTGCACTATTGACGTGAACCCACTCCAGATACAAGCATATTTAGCTTAGTTGGAGGGGTTAACAAGATTGCTAGTAATGTGAATTCCACCCACATTGCTAGTAACCTTTTAAAAAAAAAAAAAAAAAAAAATGAACATTAAAATAACCTTCTCGCACCAAAAATGTAATTCCAAAAATTATCCATAACATCTCTCACTAAATTAAAATATAAATAAATTTAAGTAAACAATAATAAGATAAGTCATCATTACTCTTTATGAAAACTATAAAAGCAAAGCAAAACTGTTAATTTTTTGATGACTCTAAATTAAAAGCGGTTTTAGCGTCTACAAGTCCTTACTAATAAATGCGAAATTGACTCTGTCTGTCTGTCTGTCGCGCTTTCAGGCCAAAACTACTGAACCGATTTAAATGAAATTTGGTACACAGATAGTAGAGTCTATAGGCTACTTTTTGCCGCGATAACCAGCTTCCAGCCGTTGGAAAACAGCTAGTAGAGGTATAAGTAATAAAATCAATGCAAAGTGTACGAAGTCGCGGGCAAAAGCTAGCAAGCTAGTTATTACAAATGATTGTACTAACTTCAACAGCACTGGGATCTTGCCAGCCCGTATGACCGAAGGCCTCGCGATACAGACTGCTGTTTTTGGGCACCACGATGGTGGAGTTGTCGTTCCGGTTGGGCAGCCACGTCACCTCGTAGAACGCGCCCTCAGGGGTCTGGTGGTCTAACACCCAGGATACTGCCATTGATATTACCTGCAGAGCAAAAGAAAGTATTAAATCCAGTTTTGTACCATTTCTTATGGTTTAATTATTAAAGTGCTGATACAGTATACTTTTTGTGAGTTTACTTGCTTTAAAAGAAAGTTGCTTTATTTTAATTGACTATGGTATATATTATACCATATTACAGAAACTTGGGTTGGCTTCATCATTAAATTTTGTACTTTAATGCCAGTGTCGAAAACTTTTGTTGATAACTAAGCAACAAAAATAAAAGAAAAATCAGCAATTTTTAGGTATCTTGTCTGAATGTTCCTACGCAAAATAAGACAGTATGACAATATTGTAACGTTAATACTTACTTCAGGATCAATGTAGATGAAGTTCTCCCACTCGTTGAAAGACGCGTCTTGGAATATCTTCGCGCAAAATGATGTTAGCCACACGCTTGAAGCTGATTGGTTCCTGGTTTTCAAATACATAACGTATATTAAGGTTAATGATAATTATGTAAATGTTTTTTTTTGTTTCAAGAAAATTTTAAAACAAAAAATTACAATATAAATTCTATAAGATAAATAAATAAATAAATGTGGACAACATTGCTCTGAACCCAAAGTAAGTAGCTAAAACTCTTGTATTATGGAATTCAGAGACAACGAAGGTACCACAAACACCCAGATCCTAACAAACAACACCTAATCGAACCCGGGATCTCAGAGCTGGCGACACCTTGAAAACCGGTGTGTACACCACTCGACCACGGAGGTCGTCAAATACAAATAAATCGCATCTTTAGGGTATCAAACTATCAACATAGACCTGGTAATAACCAATTTGATTTTAACTGTTATGTTAACACAGTTATCAGCAGTGATGTAATGGACACAGAATACGCGAACTGTTTGTGAAGAAATCTAGTCTGAAGGGATAATGCAAAAAATTAAATACTTCATTTTAGTTCTTACCAGTCACTTCTAAACAAGCTGAAAGATCCGTCGGGCTTCATGAAGGACAGCTGCCGTTGGTACAGCGTGTTCATGTGGTAGAATGCGTCGCGCTCCAGCGTCCTGTTGCGCTGGTTGATGAGTCGCATGTAGAGGGTTAAGTACATGTTCGCCGCGAAACTAAACATGTTCTGCTCTGCAGAGTCCTGTTCAATAGACACAGTATATCAATAAAAAGTACTGTTATATGGCGTAATGGACGACTACTACGTGATAGTCGATAGAGGGCGTCGTTTAAAGTAAAGAAACTTAGAAGAAAATTTTTCACGTATACTTTCTGTTTCATTCATCTTTAACGACCCTAAAGGCTAGCGCACATATCGGCCCGCCAAATTAAGTTAACCATTATTTGAGTGCTTTTTTAATGGCTTATAGATTATCTGATGTTTCATCTTAGTTCCAGAACGGCGTATTTTTTACCTTGAGAACAGTACTCTTACAAACAGAATTTTCTAGTTCAACTAAAAGTTAATCTACATGAAATATACATTCGAGGGACTTACGACTATTGTACTCACCATAGGCAGGTCCAGAAGGCTAGTAGCATTAACAGGCATCGTAGGGAACAGTGGTCCGACAACGTCACCGACGACGGATATGCGCGCTCGGTTGGAGCCGAACACGTAGTAGCGGTCCACCTCGTACGGGATGATGGGTGTCTCCGTCACGTTCACGTGCATGTATTGGAACACGTACGCGCGGTTCGACAGGTCCAGCAGGACTGACTGGTGGCGGTACTGGGGCAGGCCGTCCGGCTGTGGGGCATGCACGTTGTTAATATGGGATGTTGTGGAACTTTAGTTTAATAGTTCAGATAAAAAAAAAACCATGTATGTGAAGTTATACACTAAAAAGAGAAGGTTTTCAATTTACGAATATATTCATGCGTCAGCAAGAGATTTGCAGATTTACTAGGCAATTCTTTTTAAAGAAGTTAAGTTATAAAAATATTTTTTATACGACTAATTTGTGCCACATTCTGGTAAGAACATATATTAAGTTACGAATTAAAAGTATCCTTTAATAAGTGTGCATTTCTACTTACGACATGAATACTTGTTACTGAAATACTTAGATCATTAAAATGTTTGTAAAGTGGTAACACTACGAGACCTCGACAGTAATCTTCTTGACGTAGTGGTGTTGTCCCATGAGCGTGGAGGCGTGCAGGCGCACGTGCACGTCGCCGAGGCGCGTGGGCACGACGGGCACGTACACGGTGGCCGCGTCGCCCGACACGATGTACACGAAGAACTGGTGCTCGCCGAACGACGTGCGCGGGTTGTACGACCGCACCTGTGTGCCCATAACTGCTGTTAGATGCGTGTAATAGGGGACATTTTTTTTTTCGTCACATAGATATTTAAAAAATATTAGACACGTATTTTTTATTTTTTTAATGAAACGAACGATGACGAACATACAGTGAATGGAAATGTCGCGTGACGGACCTTATGGCTACAATTTTTACCCACAAGTGACGTCACAAGTCCCCACTCCAGAACATTAAAGCTCTTTCACTTGGTCATTTTCATTGATTTGATAAAAGACAAGATACGAGTTTTTTTAACTATCTGGTGGACTAAATAGATATTTCCTTTTCTTACCCAGTCCACTCCCCTATTGTGGAGTTAATATAAAATGTTGACTTTGGATATAGTATAACTTTTCGGTTTGCGCAATAACTTATTTCCAAATCCAGTATAATTATGTATACAGTACGCACGGCAATATGTTAAAAGTGACAAATCATTGATAATTAAACTAAAAATTACAATCTATAGCCATTTAACAATTGCAATAAAATCCAGTCAAGGAAAGTACAAACATAATAAAATAGCCGTAACTCACAATGCCGTTCTCCTCAACGTGCACGAACTTGTAGTCTGGGGACGCAGACAGGACCACAACAGCTTCAATGTCCTGCGGCTGGTAGTTGAACACCACCACTCGCAGCCCCACCTGCTCGCCCTGCCGGCACTGCTCGGGCCCTTCCACCTTTATGAAGAACGGCAGCACGCCTATGTACTGCAAGGTAATAGAAGGTTAGATATTGATTATTGTAATGTTAGGTATAAGTAGCGTTTTAAAGCCAGCGTCTAAGAACATTTTAACATGTTAAGAGGCAAAAGTTAAATAAAAAATTTAAAAAATGGTTCATAATCTATGATCTCAGTGGTCATTTGCTTAACGTCAAAGAGGGCCAACGTTATTGCTCTCAACAGTTGGCGCCACTGGCGCGTCAGCTGTCAAAACCCACCAACAAACTATGTAATGACCTCGCATGCGACTATCGCCCCAGGCGGCGAAATTTATAACGATAAACCCTGATTAACCCTCATTGGTCTAAAGTGTAAAACAAATTAATTACTTACTCGCTTGGGTTCCGTCAACATCCCCAGACCGCGGCTGGCTGACATACTGAAGGCGGACACTATCCAATGCACTGGGACCTGTAACATACGGAACAGTTGAAGAAAGGCAGTCAGGAAAATAACTAACAAAAACTTTTGTACAATAACCATTTTCTCAAACACAGTAGTGAGTTTCTTTTTATTTAAATTAAAAAGAAATAAAAAATTCAAAAGTGTCTTGGATGATTCGTAATGTTTCTGAAAATCGCAATCTTCTTTTCTGATGACGTGTGTACACACATAGGGTATGTATACAATGAATTATATCTTCTGTTTCGTTTACATTTGTTCGGCTAGTGTTATGGGGTCCTTCATGCCGTTATAAGTCCGATGCTAGTGCATACCTGTGGCACATCGACGGTGAAGACGAATCGTCCGTGCGGTCCGATGTTGACGTCGCGCCACAGCCACACGTTGTCGTACTGTCGCTGCACGCGGTTGAACCGGAACTTGCGGAAGTGCGCTAGCTCGAACGACTTGTTTATTTCATTCTCGCCTGTGGGATAGTTATTATATTGTGATTGTTCGTTGGACTTTAAAAAAAAACGATATTAATCTAATCTTAGTTACTTAAAAAAACGGCAATAGCTTTAAATAAATTTTATCTAGGTTTTAAGTAGTAAGAAATACAAATATTTTTAGAAAAAAATCATAGTCATGTCACAATTCTACTGTGCCAAGTATTGCAGAAATCCCTGGAAAGGCGTCGGTCCGAATTATCGACGAGAAGTTATGGTGAACAAGGTGTTTACAAGACCCAAATCATAATTGGCATTAAAATGATAATTCTTCTCCCAAAGGTAATTTGAGTATGTATGTGAGCATACAGTTGGACTCGTCGGTGTGGTCGGGACAGTCGTAGCTGCCGTCGCAGCGCTTGCTGAGCGCGAAGCAGCCGCCCTCGAGGCACTCGCCGAAGCCCTGCGACACGTTGCACGTCGTGTAGCGCCGCGTCACCGCCACGTCGCTGAACACCACCAGCCCCGCGTACCTAGGGATCGATCGAACCATTAAAAAACAACTGAAAACTTGTCTTATATCGCAAAACCAACTTATTCTTCCCTTAATTTAAAATTAGTTCTTTTAAAAAAGGCTACAGAACAAAGACTTATATTTAGACGGGTTATACATAATAGTAACTTGCTAATGTATGAATTCGCTTTTTTGATGTTCAATATACGGTCATCGAATATTGTTTTTTTACTTAGGCGACTTGATTTTAAACATTTCAAACCTAAGTTCACTTTTGGACAGTATATTTACAGAACAAACTTGAGATGTGGGCCCTAACGTGAGATGAGCGTCGAAAAATGGGTGTATGCACTAACTAAAAAAATGCACTATGTTAAAACATTATATCAAAATGATTAAAAAAAACGAAGTTTATTTTATTTCTTAACACACAAAAGAATGTTATTTTAAATTATTTGTAATCAACAAGGAAATTATAAATATTCTGAAACACGAAAAAAACGAACAATGAAAAAGTATACTAACTCAAAGGTCCTGTTAGCGTCGATGCCGAAGGTAGAAGATGGGAAGTACACGAGGTCATCCGCGTCGCCGAAGTGCGAGCGCCACGTGTACGCGAATGTACCGTTCGTGGACTCGTCGAAATGAGACATCTTTGATATTACCTGCGTACATTATAAAACTGTTGTAGCATACAGATATATGTATAGAGCTATAGCCCCACCATTCTAACGTAACATACTTATTGTTTTAATATTGTAAACTAGGTTTAGCTCGCGGCTCCACCCACCTGGGTGTTTGTTATCGCAGCAAAAAGTAGCCTATGTCCTTTCTATCTTGGTATCTTAGTTTGCCCCGTAAGATGTTTCATTAACAAACAGACAGACGGTTACTTTAGCATTTATCTTATTAGTATGTATGTAAGTAAAAGTCAGTAGGTACTGAGAGTCACCTATTGTTCATAGAGTGATTAAAGTCATTTTTCATCATTGTGTCTCGAGTTTACTAATGAGGGAAGGCAGGATTTACCGTCCAGGCACATGATAGACGCTTATACTTCTACTTACACCTATTTGCTTGCAATTTTTCTTTTAGACATTTTTTATACTTCTATGTATGTTAGTAGAGTTAATCATTTGTACTCTGCCAGCAAATAATAAATTGAGTCATATGAAGCGTCTGCAGCTTCGTGTTACCTTGGCGTAGCTGAGCTCGTTGCCGGCCTGCATGGTGTAGAAGGTGTTGTCGATGCCGGAGAGCCCCACGTAGGCGCCGGGCTCGCCGTAGATGGCCACCTCCACGCGCTCGCCCGTGCGGTGCTTGCGGTTGTTGATGAACACCGTGAACTGTGCCCAACACATTGGTTATTGAAAAGGGTGCAGATGAGTTTGTATAACAAATACACTTAGAACATATTACTGTGTAAAGTGGAAATTATAAAATAGGTCATTAAACTAAAAAAATGCAATAATTGCAAAGGTACATTCTTTAATTTGTTAACAATTTGTAGATATATAATTTTTTTATGTTAAATTCAAGTTCTTTGTAAAGTATGTTAAAGAATAACATAGATAGCGAGATTGAACGCTGTGAGATCTCGAAACGAGAGTCGAGTCGCACTTAGGTCTCTTAAGCATGGAGTTGGCGTCGAAGCTGTATAAGAAGGTCGCAGAGTATAGTTACGTTGTTCCTGGAGATGCCGTTGACGGGGAAGGTGAGCGAGTCGGCCAGCACGTGCGCGCGGCGCTGCGCGCTCCACACCAGCACCGTGGCCACCGGCGCCATCTCCGCCGCCACCGTCACCGCGAACGTGCGCACGCCCTCCTGCCGACACACTCAGTACAGCAGGCTGGCCACACACAGCCCACCGGGGCCCCGCTGAGCATGCGTTAGCGAACCCGGGACAAGTCCAACATATCCCCACGTCGTGCCCTCGGCGTGGGTTGAAGTCATAAGACATTTACCCCGTAAAAAAAAGCTGGCCATACACCGCGCTACGAGCCTAGCAGGCTAACTGATATCCTTCGTATTAAAACTGTAGGTCATGGCACATTACACCTTACGCTACAGCACAGCGCCGCCGAGAACCTCGGCAAACACTCGTGTCGCGCCTGACTCTAGAGCCTGACTTTTGTACTTAAAGTGTCTAAAACAGTTACGAGTCACACTCGTAAAACCTAATACTAAATATGCTATCATTTGTACATTAATACAACGTTTATACCTGCATGATTTCTTGTCCACTGGTTAGTATAATGCCTTTAGACATAACAACATAGTTGAAGGACTCCATGTAGAAGTTGCTCTGTACGTGGAAAATGATGTACTCTCCAACCTAGACGCAACAAAAAGCGTTTATTATTTAAAATTAAATATTGTTATAAACAAAAACCAAAAGTAGGAAAATGATCTAATTAACATGTTAATTGACCGATTGCGTCGATTGCTGACAAGTTTTTAGACAATAGCGCGTTCAATGTCAATACAATATTATGGTATTTTCGATATGGTCTAATAATGGAGTCCGAAGGAAGCCATAAATGAAGTGTAAAGCAACAAAGTAATCCCATGATGTGGTGTGTAGTGTTACCCTGGCGTCGGTGGTGCTGGTGGAGATGCGCAGGTGGTGGTGGTTGGCGCTGTAGTGCGCGATGAAGTGCAGGTCGGCCGCCGCGCGCGCGCCCGCCGCGTCCGTCAGCTGCGCGCTCAGGCGCACGCCCGTTATGCTGCTCAGCACGTCGCGGTAGTTGGGGTCGTTTTGTAGACCTACGGCAAATACTCAATATATAACTACACTTGACAAATCCAAATGGAAGATGAAAAATATTCGTAAATGACATTAATCAGTCTTTGGTCCGCCAACTAACAGTTTTACAACACAATTTTTGATTTTGTCTTTTAGCTTGTTGTTTCTTATATGTATCAGTCAGTCAGCATACTTACGTAACAGCTTATAAAGATCGAGTTTGAGATGCCACACAGCATCGTGTCCGGGCACGAGCGAGGGTTGCTGGGGCTCCACGGCCCCGCCGCGGCCCTCCACCTGCAGCTGCACCTGCAGCGACACGCCGCGCGCCTGCCACGCCGGCAGCGGGGACCCGTCGTGGTACGATACCACCATCTACACACATACCATCAATTACATCTTCATTTTAAAGATAAAAGACCTAAAATCATAATTTTTGTGATATTTCTACCGTTTTGACCTTGAAGAGTTCAAAAACTGCTACTTGAAAACCTTATTTGAATAAATGGATTTAGATTTTGTTTTCTCGCCACTAGAGCAACACCAAGCAAAAACCTAACTTCATCTTAAACTCACACTGTATGGCAAACTCATCTTTCGTTAAGGAAAAAAAAATATCTAAATAACATTATATTTATAGTATACAAATGTTGCGGAAATGCCGACATATCTTGCTACTTCATCTTCATCACATTTAATTTAATAACTGAATTTTATTAACATACAAAGTCCAATTCATTCCATCAGGAAAACCACAAACATGAATGTTTAATTAACAGTATCGCAATACTCACATAGACATCAAACGGCATAGCAGGCTTGAAGACTTGCGGCGTGCCTCCCAGGAACGTGACTTGTAGCGAAGAGTTGAAGATGCGAGCGATGCTGTAGCCCTCAATGACCTCGTCTAGGAACGGATCGCCTACCGAGGCCGTGATGATCACCTCCACGCCGTCTAACGTGGGTACCAGCTGGGCGAGCTCCGACAACGGGTACTTGAAGTCGTAGGTGCCGTTGAACTGGAACAATACTCATTGGTACAAACTAAGCTTATTGCATGTAGTCTTTCCCAGTCTGGGTTGATTTCTGGTTTGACCTATCTGACTTTTATAACCAACTAGCTAACCGCTCCAACTTTGCACGGATAGACAAAATATTAATGAAATATAAACACAAACCCTCCTCTTAAATCACTATATTTATTGCTAAAAACTCCATTAAAATCCGTTGCGTAGTTTAAAATATCTAAGCTTGTATGCTTAGATATTTTAAACTACGCGGAAGCGACTTTGTTTTTTGACTTTGTAAAGGTTTTACGGGGTAAAACATATTTAGCACATTAATATACAAGATGAAAAATGAATAAAAGTTATAGATCGTTGACGAATTATGGTTATGTGTGTGAAAGTGCGAGATATGCAAGAGATACTTGTAACACTTACATATTTTGCGCTTTCAGTTAAGTTTAATATTACAACATTGTAAATCGGAAATAACTATGGAGCAAAGATCAAAAGCCGTAATATAATAAAGAGGAAAAAAAAATATTTTTGTATGTTGGTAACAAATAAACTAAAAATTTACTGGATTCATTTAAATAATTATATAACTATGAGAATGCTACATTAACCCTGAGTTACATAGGTTAATTAAATAATAAATGTCAAATTACTTAGTTCTGCAGAATGCAGTCTTAGCCCGATATTTAACTTTAAGATATTCTTTTTGTCTTAAAATAACACAAACAGCATGCATTTGTTTATACGGCAATAAATAGCATTTGTTACACAAACAAACAAGCATATGTACTTACATATCTCAAGTAGGGCAGCTGGTCGTAATACGGGTTGTTGTAATAGTTGTTATACGTGGATGTCGTTGTGTACGTGTTGTAGTTAGGATTGTTGTTGTTGTTGTTGTTGCTGTTGTGGTCGATCGCGTACTGCGTCGGGTCCGGCTTCAGCATCCAGAACGGATACTTCTCGTCCTGTTAAAGTTTATTCTTTATTTATTCAAAAGAAAAATGTTTTACTTTCGAAAAAACATAAAGCTAATGAGTAATTGATGTATGTAGATATCCAGTTATACGAATGCAACATAGACAAACAATTGCGTAAGGTAGGTAGTAGTAGTAGGTTTTAGGATTCACATAATAATTGTTTGAGTGGGTAGTTACTTTATCGGTATCACAGAAAGCTAATATTGCCAGTAAGATACAGATACATATGGCACGCTAATCTTTATATAACCTCCGCATCGAAAAACCACACATAGTGGCGCCACTTGTGACCTCTCACAAGTAGCGCCACTATGTAAGGCAAGCAGTGGACTGATATACGCTAAGTAGCTGAGATATGTAATTATTCAGGTCGATAGGTATTTATAACCGCAGGCCTGTGTTATTTCATCGCTCACTAAGCTATTTTTAGACGACCAGAATGTATCGTTACATCCAACCAGCGTCAAGCACAAGTAATTTACTTGTGTAAGCTGATTCGGCATCCCGTTCGGTCCAGTTGAGAGACACAATACCTACTTATAGTTTAGTTGTATATGTGGTTTTTTTAAGTTCTGTCTTGTCACTTTGTGTCCAAATATGTTATTTTTCTTTTTTTTTTTTTTTTTTTCACAAGAATAGAGAAGAGTTTGCAACTGCAGTGATAAACAGTAAATAAGTATTATTTTTGCTACAGTGGCTTGATTTCTTTGTCATAAAGCTTGGGAATCAATTAGTGATATATTGAACACCTTATCTTTATCTTTTCTTGTGAACATAATGTATCCTTCCTGTTTTATTTTAGAAGTCCCTTCTGTGTTTTTAAAATATACAAAAAAAAAATGCTAAAAATCATGAGTCTTAGCAAGAAACTTACAAAGTTAAACATCCTAGTAACGACTTTCTGCGGGTCGTACCACCAGTCGAGCTGGTCGAGCTGGTTGGGCTGGCCGGGCAGGTAGCGCGTGTCCTTGTTGAGCACGCGCCCGTACTCGTCCACCACCGACTGCCCGTTGCCGTAGTCGAACTGCTGCTGGTTGCTGCTCTCGTTGTTGTAGCCGTGCGGGTAGTTTGGATGGACTGTACGACAGAGAGCTTGTTGTAATACTAGTCACTCACTGTACGGTTTGTTTCTTAGAAACGTAATATGATTTACTTTTTTACTGACTTTATAAGCAACACTATCGGATAATAACAATACAGTGTTCTTTTCTATACTCTACTTGAAGAAAAAAAAAAACTAGTTTAAAAAAACTAATTTAGAAATTTTCGCTATTTCGTCGTGCTTTAAGTTTAGACATCCATTCCTCAAAATAAACTCTTTATAATTTTTCTTACCCCTAGTATACTGAGTGCTGCCATAGCCCGTGGGTACCCCGAACTGCCCCCTATTATTGAACTGTCCCTGCGAGTAGTACCGCGGCCGGTACTGCGGGATGGGCCTGATAGTGGCCTTCAGCGTGAGGTTCCCGCGCACCGGCGCGCCCGACGTGTAGTTGGCCATGATGCGCCCGTGAATGTACTTCTCCGTGTTGAAGAAGAATGCCGGCATTGTTACGTTCACCTGCGCGATAATAATCAGTTATACACACTGATATTATAAATGCGACTTCAAAAAGTAAAATACATTAGACAAACTTTAGCCGAAAATATACAAGACTTAACGAATAAATACTGAAAACTTTAGCCATGTCTAGATTATTCCGGATTTCTTTCTGTAGCTAGTTAGTATATAAAAAAAAATGATTGAATTTGGTGTATGTATAAGTGATTTTAAACCCCAATTTATAACATAGTTCAAAGTATTACCTATTTGACAAACAAAAATATCTGTGATTGTGACCATTTAACTCATAATGTACCTCAAACCAGGCTCTGCCTAGTTTGTGATCAGATGGCCGTGTGTGAATTATCGCAAAATATTATAAAAAAAAAAATGTATACTGTAACAACAGTATACATTTTTTTTTTTATAATATTTTGCCACAAAATGACAAGTGCAAACCTATTGACTAAGGTAGGCAACAAACTTACCTCATATCTGGTCTGGTAGTACTCCTCCACCAGGAACTGCGCCTCCTCGACCTGTCCGAGCGCCTCGACGCGGATGTGCCACTCGCCGTACAGCGGCTGGTCCGACATCTGGTACTGCAGGCTCACAGTTCCGAAGTTACTCTGTAAGATGCATACTATTAAACTACAAGTTATAGACGCAACTAAAAAGTAACGCCGTTTTCATCTGCACCTGCTTTAATTTACTGGGGTTGGTTAGGTCATTTTATATGTTTCTGTAAGCCGCTTTTTAAAATATAATTGACTGAAGGTATATATATAAGTGTCTGATTTTAGAGTGGGCCAAAAGGCGCTTACTGTTTTAATCACGATATCATATTATAGCGAATTGTATGTTCGTATTACTTTTATTGAATTTTCTTTCTTGCGTCAGTGTAATGAATTCGAACGTGTACTCTAAGTATTATAAAATCGTAAACAAAATTAAATAAATATCTCGTTAACATTTAATTATTAGTATAGAATAGGATTACAAAGCTGTGTCCCAATCTTTAAAAATCTCAAAATATTACCACTCCCATCTTTATATATATTTGAACTCTGTATCTTTGTACGTAAAAACATAGAGTTATTTCAAATACATAATGATGTTTTTGTAAGAAAAAGCAGAAATACTTACAAAATTGTTGCACCCCAACAAAGAATTCAACTATTTTCCAATAATGTTTACTACATGGCAATTAAAATATATAATAAATTACCCAATGTATTTAAGACTCTTAACTTTATGACATTTAAAAAGAAATTATTTAACTTCCTACTACAAAAGTGTGACTACTCAATGATTGAGTTTTTAAATGAAAGATTTGATTCTAAATTTAAATTAGATGACTACTGACATTATTTTGTGCTAATTGAATAGAATTTCATTATTTATTGACATTGTAGTTTTTTATCTTTTTTTTTTATTACTGTATTTCATTCTTGACATTATAATAAATTATTTATAACCTGAGTATGCATGTAACGGTAGTTAATTTTACTCTTGACATTTGTTTATTTGTAAATGAATTTTGACATACCTATTGTTCTAATCCTCTTAATTTAAATTCCTTTCAATATTTGTACGCTGGAAACAGCAGAATATTATGGACATTATATAAATTGTAACACCTTGTAAAACAATATTCTGACAAATAAATTTATTATTATTATTACATGGGTCACATTCCAAACAAGTAAAATCTCTTGTATCAGGTAAAATATGGCAGTGATTAGGTTAACAATACTCTGTTTAACGTGACACTAACGAGCTGGCGTTCGATCGTGTAGCACAATAGGCCATTAGGCGCGTCATTGTCATCGTATTTAACTCTGTCATGGAGGAACTCAATTTTTATTCACGGCATTATAAGAGTCACCGAAATAGTACAAGCTCTTAATATGGCATCATTCTATTGTATCCTCTCAACTCTCCTTATAGCAATACTAAACTGATGCCTTACTGGAAACAAAACACCCAGTTGTTATAAAAACAACCAAAGCATAGGTCTACTACAGCATGTTGTATCTATACTAATATTATAAAGCTGAAGATTTTGTTTGTTTGTTTGTTTATTTGTTTGTTTGAACGCGCTAATCTCAGGAACTACTGGTTCGAATTGAAAAATTCTTTTTGTATTGGATAGTCCGTTTATTGAGGAAGGCTATAGGCTATATAACATCACGCTACGACTAATAGGAGCGGAGCATAAATAAAAATTTTGCAAAAATGAAAAACCGTTGAAACTAAAACACGCGAACAAAGTCGCGGGGGACAGCTAGTATGATATAAACTTAATGACATGTGGCATTGTAGAAATAACTCGTACTTGTAGTAGTTTTTATAGTATTTGATGTTAATGTTACCTGTCTCGAGAGCCACCTCTTCATGATGCGACGGTTTGGATCCAGTACGTAAACATCGATGGCGCGCCCGAAAGCTTTCAGCTCGGTGTTGATCGGTATCACACGGAATCGTACTGCAAAAGCATATTTAATCATTGTGTGTTGATGATCTCCAGAAAATATATGGGATAGAGTATGTAGACAAAGCGATGACATGAAGGCACTTATGAATTCAAATTATAAATTACAATAAAAAATTACTAGCATCCTATTTAAACTTTAGTTTCTTTTTAATTCAATTTTGAAGATTCGGGTTATCAATTATATTTCTGGTCTAAGATAAGTTATAATAAATGCATTTAAAAAATCAATAATAACAAGTGTATCTTGCTTACCAGTCTGTCCCTGCATGTAGACAGGCTTGTCCATCTGTATGAAGATGGTCATGAACCTGCGCGAGAAGGAGAGCTGTGTCTCGTTGATGAAGGCGCGGCCGCCGAACGGCGTGTCCAGGTACAGACCCTCCACGCGCAGCTTGTAGTCGCCCGGAACTGTTGTTGCAGGCACCTAGTACACAATTTGCATTGTAATCATCTATACTTAATATATAAAGCTGAAGAGTTTGTTTGAACGCGCTAATCTCAGGAACTACTGGTCCGATTTGAAAAAAACTTTCAGTGTTGGATAGCTCATTTATTGAGGAAGGCTATAAGCTATATAACATTCCCCTGCAACCAATGTTTTTGTACTGGAGAATGTTTTGTAAAATGTTTTGGATCAATAGATGAAATATAATAAGAACAAAGGTTTAATTGGCATGTCATGATGTGAATGATTTAGTTTCACAAGAAAATGATGTCTATATGGCAAAGACTATTTTATGATTTGCCTGAATAATGTCCGAGTCATTGATATATATATTATGAGGGTAGTTAAGGGTACAATCCAGAGGGACAATTTATATTACACCTTAATGTGAGAGTGACAGCAGGAGACTTAAAGGAGACTTAAAATTGAGTAGTGTTTGAGTATTTGACCATAAGTTTTTCTTAATATGTAATACTTATTTTACTTTTAATTTAAAATCAACTCACTCTCATATTCAATATCTCAGGCACTCCCTCTTTAACTCTCTGGTTGACATCAGTTATTTCCACTCCATTGCAAGATATGGATGCCCTGATGGTCATCTGCATGCGGGCTTGCAGAATGTTAGCTGATATTTTGTAGATCTGGCCTGGCCGCACCATTCTAGATGCAACTATGAAATATGTGCTGTAAAGAAAACTTTGATTTAGAACACATATATTTTATGTAATTCATAAACTAATAGATACAATTTTATATAAATATTATAATGTTGATGAGTTTGATTGTTTGTTTGAATGTGCTAATCTCAGGATCTACTAGTCTCTAATAACTTGGATTAGAAAATGATAGCAAAATATTATGAATGAAAGTCTAATAGAGTTAAGCCAAAATTTGCAGCAGATTCGTCATGCTCCCTTAGTTGTCATTGCCTGCAGTGGCGTCTTGGGTCGGGTCACCTCCTTCCCTCTAATATGGCGAGGGAGGTGATGGCTGACCCTTGCGTCATACTCGTGAACGGGGGCTGCTAGCGGTGACTGGTCGATCTGCTGACTTTGGGTCTGTCTAGATTATACCTACTTATAATTTCACAATGGACCTCAAACGCTTGTTTATTTGGCGCGGTCCCAAAATTTTACTTTTGTATTATTGTAATTACAGTAAGACAGCGTGCTGCTGTGGAGTTTGTTGCGCCGTTTCTTCTCCACAGCTAGAGCACTTAGGAAGCGGTGTAGGGTGGGCAAATCGGGTGCTGTCTATTTTATTATTTTGACGTTTAAAAAGTGCTACTTTGTAGCCTAATTTAAATAAATGAGTTTTGATTTGATTTGATTTGATTTGAAGATAAGTAATAAACTAACCATAAGTTTTATTAATGTAAGTTAAGAAAGTTTACAACCATTGAACTTTAAACTTATCTACAGTTTTAATTAGAATGAATTTCATAAAAAATGTAACATTTTAATGTTACAAAACATATTTAGAACGGTCTAGTTATTGAAATACGTGTTGTGTAGGGATAATTACTGTGAATGGGAGTCATGCAGAGAAAGACCGAAAAAGAGATATATGGATTGTGTGAAATATGATATGAGTAAGAAAGGAGCGAATCTGTGATAATGAGAAGTAGAGATTTATGGAAGCAAATTATGCATTGCGCCAACCCCAAAAAATTGAGAACAGGAAATTGAGATGATGTCCTGCAGATATAGTACCATAATAAAATATAACTTACGCCTCATTAATGATGACACTCTCATGTTCGAGAGCTGCACCCTTATATGAAGTGCTGTAAGACTTGCCTCCATCCCAAGAAGGTCTCTGAGTAACATCAGGAGTATACTGGTTTGGATAGTTTATGTCTTGATTCCGGTTCTCATACTGGTTCAACCTCTGGTCTGTTCCAAACTGGCTACGATTTGGATCATATTGACTCTGGTTTGGGTCGTAAGGATTGTTTTGGTTACGACTTTGATATCTCCTCTTAGGATCATAAGGATTGTCATATCTTGGATCAGGGTTCAAGTAATCATTAGTTGGGTTTGGCTGGTTTGTGTCAGGGTTGTACGTAGGAGATGCATAGTCTTGTGAGCTGCATAGTTGTAATACTGTTGTACATAGTATGTATGTTAATAATAGGAGATTCATAATAAATTCAGTCTTTGATTACAGCTGCCTGCAACAGAAATTGATTAAATGATATAAAAGTCCCTCATATAATTATTAGTTTTTTTTAATCAATTGTACATAATACTAGCTTAGATTAGTTAGATACCAAGTTCATTAAAGGAATACAAACTGAACGTAGACAAATTAAGTTTTACAAAGTTAACGTTAAACTAAGTTTTAAAATTTCGATACGGCGCAAATAATGACAGTTAACAGACCTATCAAATTATTCAGCTGTTAAAATAATGTTAAATCGAGTCACCATGGAGCACACCGCTACAGACGAAGTGATTCAATATAACACAGCAATCTTGTATGCCATTATAACCAAAATAACGTGTAAAAACAGTGGGCATAGGTGTTGAAGATACAATCCAGATTCGGACACCGACCTATCTTATCCAACATAAACACCCGACTCTTGTCAGTTAAAAGTTCACTGAATTATATAACACCGGTCACCCAAACCAAGAGATAGCTAAATAAGTAAAGAAACAACGAGTTTAATACATGATTAACCTTAATTTTAATTTAATAATAAAGTTAACATTTCTCTTAACCTGAAGTTAACGCCCATGGATACTTTTCGCTTCTATATTTTAAGCAAAGAACACCACCACATTTGCACTTATACTTCACTGTACTACCTATAAACAAATAAACTTACACGATATGAAAGAAAATCATTTAAAATAAGTTTTATTCAAATAAATAAACAAAAACGTTAACAACGTCTCACTACTCACTTCATTCAAGAAAACGCGATTGTCGCGCAGTCGCACTACACCACGCCCGGTTAGGGCAAAAACCGGCAAGTTCCGTTAACATGCTAATGTAATCGTATATTTTACGTTTAAGCATTTAGCATGTCGAACAGTAAATTAATATTATATTTTTTTAAAGGTATATTAAGGAGCACTTAATAATCATAAAAAAAGTACAAAGTAATTACAATCTTGTCTTTTAAAAACAGTTTTGTTTTATTTACGGTGATTTGTTTTGAATTAATGTTTTTTTATCTGTGAGTATATACAACAGTTGATGTCTAAGGCTGGTTTTATAGCTACGCGTTTCGACAGCGCGTCTGAAGCGCGCGCGTTCGGATTTGTTCGGTGTTCTAGTTGCGTTTTATAGCCACGCGCTTGAGCAGCGCTGTTGAGTAAACGCGCGCTGTTCGCCGGCGCTGCCGAAGCGCGCGCCGCGAGTTACGATACGATCAGTATGCGTTTTAGAGTGACGCTGTTGAGACGCGCCGTTAAGTACAGTACAACATGAAAATTTGTTTATATATATTTTAAATTAAATATATTTTTCCTTTTTCAGTCAGTGCTTTAAGAAAAATCTATAAACCAATATTTGGCTACCCATCCAAGTATTAGTTATTAGCCTATTAGTTATAGTAATAAAAGGTATAATGTAATTTTATTTCATTTATCTTAGAGTGATCGCCAATTTTTGCTCTGGAGTTATGGGGATGCGAAATAAGCTGGATCGTCGTAAAGAAGACTGGAACTTGCAGAGTAATTCGTCAAAACTAGTTATTGATGGGCGAAAATATTTATAAAATTTATGACTATTTTCTCGTAAATCGCAAAAAATCTTACGTGTTCGCCTCTCAGTAACCGTGTACCAATATAAGGATCAATAGCTAGTCTTCTTTGCCTTCTTTTCCATAAGAAGTAAATAGCCACTACTCTAACCGCATTAATGTTCATTTTGTAGACGACTGTACACAGCAGCGAAACGCGCGGTACTAATCTCGTTTTACAGCAGACCGTTGTTCAAACGCGCGCAGCTAACAGCGACGCTGCTCAACGGCGCGTCTAACAGCGTAGCTATAAAACCAGCCAAATTATTTATTTTTTTTATTTTAAATTTAACGTTCACCGTTTAAAAAGTAAACGGGTGAAATTAAAAATTATCTTCTAATTAGAAAAACATAGGTTTTCGAATCTTTGTTTTGATTATTGGCTAGTATAAACTCATCGCGATGATTTCCTAACATGTACATAATGTACCAATATATATAAAAGTACTCTGTGATGTACCATTTATTACTGTACTCTGTGCATGTAGGTACCTACGCACCCAGCGACAAATGATAGAGGTATTAATTATGTATTATAGAGTCTACAGCCATAGAATAAGGGTAATAGACAACTTTACACGAGCTTAGTATTATAATCAATGTCATGACTTAGTACTAACCTACGTGATTAGTAAAAAGTGACTGTTTTCATGATTGTATAAGCTGAAAGGTATGAGTGACGAGATCTCCGAAATGATCACAGCCACTGAGTATTGCGCAGTGTTTACAAGCACAAGCACTTGTCGCTGTCCACACGACCCCGCAGTCAAAACGTGAATTTGTTACTAAGCTCGTGTGGAATTGGCATAATATGATCCAGATAACTAATTTTCATCGTTTTAGCTGTAATGATATAATACTTTTACTGTCTTGACTGTTGATAGATTTACTTGAGAATCGCACAAAAGCCTTGTTTGTGCGGAATAAGTGTTGCATTCTACGCGTAATCTAAGTATGTTGAATACACGTGTACAGCTGGTGGATACGCGTACAAGGCACCTTAAGATTGCGGAATTATGAAAGTGTGGTGACCGTAGACTTTTACTCTGCCTACGGTTGTGACCACGCGCGAGTCGGCCAGCCACAACAGCTGTGTTTCGAGACATGGCGGATACTGTCTCAGCCAGTATCCGCACTGTCCATCACTGCTGCGTGCACCGCCACTGCGGCACTTCTCTTAATACAACACGTTAGAAAAGAAAAAGAAACCTCAACTCAATGGTTCATCAAATATCTGATGCCAAGCGATAGCTACGGAATGTTTTTCATAATCTATCTAAGATACCTAGTAGGTACCTACGTAAAGATGTGTTTCAGGTTGTCTTGTTTTTTTCTCGCATGTTTGTATTTTTTGTTTAATGATCTTCCTTTTAATCAGTAATCACATTGTGAATTGAGATCAATGTTTCCTTTGACTTCCAAAACACTTCACTTGTATTTGTTGAGAGATCTTCATAAATAATAAATTCTCCGCGTTCTTTTCTGCATTTAAAGTGATTTTATATCCTTAATGATTTAGACTTTATACGATCAATCGATATTGATATAAAGGTTCAGATCAAAATCATCCTCTGATGAGCTGTCCAATAGCACAGACGTATTGCTCATTTTTTATCAATTGTAGATATGTTTTACGATATAGAGATTTGGAATCATAAGACGGATTTCAAGAGTGAAAATGTTTAAAATATTATAGTATCTGTGTGATAGCATAAGATTCTACATTATTTATCTTATAATCTTAATGGCGGGTTTAAACACGAGTCGCTGCTGAGTAACGAATCCATAAGCCAGCAGGGCGATGTGCGCAGTATGCAGCAGTGGTAGCACTTCACAGCCGCCAGCATGCATTAAAGTTTGAATCGCACTATAGTGCATACTTACGATTTTTCATGGCGTTTCAGCTATTTGTATTCAAGAATGTGCTGTATATTGTAGATGTAACAGGCTCATGGTTGCTTGCCAGTTCAATAAATTAGCGTTTAGTGCAAAACACGCATCTTGTCATGATTAAAAAATTGTCTCTGAAAAATTTGTCGAAACGCCATGGCGGGAAATGAACCAGCAGCCCATAGAACAGAAAATTACGAACTTTATCTTTGCGGGTATGGCTTTCGGTTTATTCATGTCACAGCTATTATCATAGTCAAATCATGTCTGGCACATGATATATATATATACGCAACATTTGTCATTTTTTTTTTAACAAGATTTTTAAGTCACCGCGTTGACAGAGCATATTAAGAGCCTGTTTTACACTACACGCTTATATTATAGAGTTAAACGATTCGGTATCGTAATAATCCAGCAGTGTTTAGGATTTACTTAAATTATAAAAAACCATAGCCATGTTTTGATGTTTTCCCATACCATGTTTATAGAATTTTGGTTTACACTTGTGTTGCATGTGTCACTGGAATATAAAATAATAAGTATGTTTTCTAGGTATGGTTGTAGGATAGGTTTTGCCCTCTTGTTCAGTCAGTTTATTGATATTAAAACCTGTGATGTTTAGATATTTCAACATTTTACTTGGGGAGACTATAACAGCCATAATTATGTGTGTCTGTGTGAGAGCAAGTAAACTAGAAACAAAAGTAAAATCTACATAAAACATTAGGGCAAGATGAAAACTTTTAATATAATAAGGCAAGATTTTTATTAGTTAATCATCTCCCACTGTTATTTGAGTAATAATTATACATTTCAGTGTATTACAGAGAGGCACATTGACAGGGATAACAAAATAAAAAATGCTTTAATTGATGAAATTCTAATTAACCACTGAATTCTCCACAAGTTAGCAGGATCTCATAAACAAAGGAATTGATCAATAAAAATAAATCACGCGTAGTGATAGGATGTAAGTTTAAGACTCGTCGGATCGCAGTACGATCGCGTAAGATCAACGTTTACTGTATAACAAGACGAACAAGAGAGTCCAGAAGGGGTTCGGGTCGCTCCGGGGCCTCCACTCTTCACATTGAAAACTCATCATTATACGCCAGCATCCAATTTATCTTTTGTCAAAAAAATCTGTACAAAATATATTAAATATATACTCTGTAATGCTAAAAACTGTAACGCTACCTCCTCAATAGTTCAATCACGATTATTAAATGATTTAAAACACAATAACTCTTTCACGTCGTTCAAGAACAAACATTATCCTATCGACGAGCACCGGCAGCACCGCCAGCACTCGTGCGGCGGGGAGACCTATATACAAGTCAACATTTTAAAAATCATACACCTCAGTCTGTCACGTGAATACCGCTGCTGCATCTGATTTATAATTCCGTTGCATTAATTTCATACAGTCGTGTGGTCTTACGATCTAGTGTCGCGTATCGCGTCCTTTGCTTATCGTCCGTGCGTGGCATCATAATATACATAGTTTATTTTATATATAGGCAGTCGCGACGAGGCGTGTGTTAGTTCCGCTCCTCATCGCAATCGCGGGAGATGTGTCCGGGCTTTCCGCACACATAGCAAGTCTTGGTGCCATCGGGGCAGTTGCGTGAGATGTGGCCGGACTTGTTGCAGTTGTAGCAGGTCTGATTGGAGCTATCGCGTCCGCCCTCCGGGCAGTTCCGTGCGATGTGCCCGGTCTTGTTGCAGTTGTAACACGACGGCTCATCCGGACTCTGCGCGCACTCACGCGCTATGTGTCCCGTGCCGTTACATCTGTACCACAAAGGAAGGCATTAGTCAAAATTTTGACTCAAACCACATAATTATTACCAAAAAGTTCAATGACGCGCTAAAACACGTGCTTACAAGGTCAATGTCAAAGAGATTAACAGCTCACTTAATTGACTTTTATATATTTGGTGTTAGAACTAACTAAGAAACATCGAAGGCGATTTTCTCGCTTTAGAAACAGGTTCCGATATGATCTAATGATAAACCGGCGTGACTCGGATAAGATACGCGGTTTGCTAACGTGCAACTGACAACGAATGAATAAAACACGACCTGCATGAAATAGCTAATAGTGCTACGTATGTAGATAGATATCATGGAAATTAATATCATGGATTTAACTGCCTCGTCGGTCTAGTGGTCGCGAGCACGACTGCCGTGCAAGAGATCTCGGTTTAAAATCCTGGGTCGGGTCGGAATACATACTGGGGTTTTCCGTTAAGACATACTCAGTACAGCAAGGAGTCAGGAAGTGTGGCGGACCATCGGACTTTGAGAGTGAAGGAACAAAGAGTGCACCTGCGTTTACGCACACACTTGTGCACAACTAATCTCTTGCGTAAATGGCTGACCTCACTTGAGATTGGCAGCTGAGGTCGAAATTCTGTCTAGAGCGATTATTATTATTATCATGGAAAGATTCGCTGGAGCAAAATGGACGTGTGTTTAAAACAAAACTTGGTTTAAAAGAAATCTATAAAACCCTTAGACTTTATTTAAACTTGCAAAACGCAACAAATATTTTCATTTGTTTATTCTTTAAAACATAAAAGTATTAAATTATTTATATCAACTTGTAATACGTAGCATTGGTCCACGCCCAGTAGATATAGCTGTAGAACTTATACTACGATTTTTTTATTACACACTGTATTATTTTTATAATAATTTGCATTTTGTATTTGATAATTCGGTCGATTGATATAACTTACATTGCTGTTGTACATGCTAGTATAATGGTACTGTTATTATAACTGCATAATCTAAACTCTCCTCAAATTTCCTCCACGCGGATACGAAAGGCGCGTGGAACTCATTTCCTCGTCGTTGCACGCTAGTCAATACTAAAAACATGCGAGTTGACTCGTTCAAATGAGTCCACTCATGCGTAACGAACAGATACTTGCAAGTCTTTATGAAACACGTAAAGTTTAAGGTGTCGTTAACCTGCAGCAACTATGGACACTCGACAGATACTCGTGGCTAACCTAACAGCAAAATGTGAGGTTAAGAATAGTTGTTTAGGGTGGGAGACTGTATATGGCTTGAGTTTGAAAGCATATGCATCTTGATCTTCTGTTCCTGAAAATCAATAAGTAACTAATAATACTTTATTAGGGCGATATTAACCTGTAGCAACGGTCAGCCTCTTCCTTGCAGTCCCGCGCGAAGTGTCCAGCGCGGTTGCACTTGAAGCACTTTTCGCGCTGGCGGTTGAAGCCTGAGTCGCGAGCGGTCACACCGCCCTGAGTACACTCCCGGGCGAAGTGCCCCGTCCGGTTACACTTGTAGCATACGCTCGAACTCATTGTCTGGAACAATGGGATGCACTTCGTTGATTACGCTTATCTTATACATGCTAACGGTACCTTAGCAAGTGCGTAGTAACAGAACAATAAATAACCTTTATTGACGAACCACAACTAGGGTTGTGACTTGTTTCAAAACATCTAATTGTAATAAGGCAAGGAAAATCTGATAGGACGGAGTACTCTAGTCATACTTGCTACAGAGTCAAAAGAATGACATAAAACAGTGGTGTGTGTGTGACGAAAAAACATGTTTCGCTGCGCAAAATTTACTCTGTCAACATTATATCTAACCTTGTAATAATGACCTTTATAAAATACGGTCATTAGCCTTAGCTATCTCTTTCTTACTTCTATTTATAGTGATAAGTGTAACAGAGATATATATATTTTTTTGTATTTGCACAGAAGTTCCGGTGACGTGATGACCCTGAGGTTGATAACGCGCTTCGAGTGCCAAGATCATGGCAAATTGCGTACGATTGCCATCAATTGACTCGCGGCAAACATTTTCATCGAGACGTTACAAGGGGCGCCTCCCTTTAACTTCTCGATCAAAATGTATAATCGATACGATGCAAAACAATTGAGAGAACATGAACGACGCACATTCCAAGTGGTCTGTTGAATTGACAGTCTGAACAAGAGCTTGTGCTGGTTCTTTTCTGGTCTTAAAGAGGAATACAACTTGGAAAATGCGATGGTCAATACTAAAGTTTTATATCATACAATACAGCATACTAAAGGTTTGTATTTATATGACAATAAAGTATTAATAATTACACTTTTGATTTTTTTTATTTGGTTTGACTTTTGTCAATGCTTATTACTAATATAACCCTCCTTCGACATTCGAACTGGAGAACTAATTTTATTTCTATTATCTTATAGAATACACATGAAATACAGAGCTTGGTAACGATTTCGATATCTAACGAAAAAAATGCCGTTAATGAGAGTAACAAAAAACTAGCCATCAGTTGAAACAATAATTCATAGAAACCGTACTAAGCCTTAACAAACACATGTTTTACCGTCAACTTCGCCATGGCGACACCTTTCTTTGGCCTCTAAATTATTGATTAACACTATGCCAAGACATGATTGAGTAACACAGTCAAAGGGTCTTTAGTTATTCAAAATAATTGTTTCTGAGTAACACTGCGCTAGATGTTGTCTTTGAACGGTTATAATACCAAGGAAGGGGTATAATCTTACTAGTGCTGGCTATTAGAATATATCATTGATTATATTTTTGGTTGGATTACTACTAGTGTACACATAGCTAAAAAATTGTATAAACAATATTCTAACCAAAAATTACATGAAAACATGTTACATGTGGATCAAGGTTTGTTTGATCAAGTGTCCATTATATTATTCAAGTGGTTTTATGAATACTTTTTAATTAAAACCATATCTAACAACATGCAAGAACAATGAGACTTGATTCATAAAAACAATATTAATTAAAACAAATAAAATGTACTGAATCTATCCTAACATGAAAGGATATATAATTACACACCTAAATACTAATAGATACACTATCATTATTTCTGTTCAATTTTATTACTTATAGAGCAAAATAGTGGTGTTAATTACAAAATCTTACATTTTACTAAACCAAATTTCACTGTTATCACAAATTAAATACACAATATAAAACAAATAATTACTTTGATAAACTCACATACAAAAATACAATGACCTACATGAATTTAGAGTGAAATCTAGTTGGTAATGGTGCAATTACATGGAATGAATTACTTTCTAAATGCAACTGCTAAAGGGTCATTGGAGCAATAACTTGAAAGTTCTAACTGTGCTCTTGTGTAACAAACTCTTTACATTTTTGGTTTAGTTTTACACCTTCAATAGTTTTTTATTATTATTCACTTTTAAAAACATAGATGACAATAGGTCAGAGATGTGTAGTAGGATGCTAATAAGCATATAGCTTATGTTGTATGACAGTTAATTAATTTTTTATCTTTTCCTTGTTTTAGTTCAGTATTAACAACATAAAAGTCAATATGTATGTACATAATAATACAATATATTATTATGTTTCAACAGTTCTTGAACAACTTCCAGTTAAAAGGGTATCAATATTATTCTACCCACTAAAGTTAAAAAAATATGCTATGAGAAATTTTCATGCCACTAGTGCCAATGTTATGTAAAATTGATATTGAACAATTTTAATGCTTGGAAAGTGTATAATTGGAATCATTTATACTATGTTGACTTTCTCACTGAGAAATGCCACTAATTACAATTAAATGGACAGCATAAAAACATTAGATATCTTGTATATCTAATGTTTTTATGTATAATAAGAAAAGGAAGGGGTAGACAAAACATAACATATTTTCACTAAAATTATGTCAACAGATTCGGGTAAAGTCTAATGGACTTCTAAGTATAAAAATCCGTTCTTTGTGCAAGCATGTAACAGGTAGAAAAACACATGCTCAAACTAGCCTAAAGAGGTTCCTACTAATAGACATTAGTTTCCCACATGCTGTTCATAGTGCAGCGATGCGTCATTGTCTTACACTAACAGAGAGAAAAAAAAAGAAAGCCACAAGAGAAGGCATGATAAATACTTTCCGGTGATCGAGACGCTTGATGATGACGGAGCAATTTCAGAAAACTTTCAATAAGGCAGTAATTCATCTGTGTTTAAGTGGATTCCGATAACATATTCCAATATAAAATTACCTCAACTGCAGCTATATGTGTCAGCAACGAGTCACCGTTTGTCAAACTAACCACGTTCAATAAACAACCTAACTATGATGCGTTGACATAAAAATATCAGAAATTCACTTGGGAGCACCGAGGGAATCTCCTGTGCTACTCAATACGCTAATAATTATAAGAAAACACATTTGTAGTATACGTACGCCGTAAAGTAGCCTAACCACGTGTAGAGGTACCGGTAGCGCGCGGTTTCACAATCAATGTTGCACTTTACACTTACCGATTAGTTGTGAAACTTCTTGAGCACTTATGACACTATTGATTCGATCGTTTCACGATCAAATTAATAACAAAATTTACAAATATGCTATAATTTACGACGCTTCGTTCGCAAGGAAGCCAGCCACCATCACTACGAATTCGTAAAAGACATTTTAGGCATAGACAATGTAGCTACAAAGTTTTTAACGCTCCAACGTGACTAGAGAATATTTTAAAATAAATCAGTTATAAATATTTTATAGTTGTTAAAATAGTAAAATTGTGTTTAGTTTAAGATAAACCTAATAGTTTAAATTATTATGGTTTAAATTAATTGAAAATATAATATTCATGAACGCGGACAACGGCTGTCTATGATAAATTTAGTTGTCCAATGGTAGCCATTTCCGACTTTTAATAACCGGTAACGTCAATACTTAGCCAATAAAATCGTTTTGTTTTGTTGATTTGAAGCTTGATATTTAGCTGGATTACATGAACAGATTCAGAAGTCCTAAAATACTGGGAATATCTACTTAATTTGACGCTCCTATAAAGGTTTTAATTTGGCTGGGTTAATACCAATCCTAAAGTTGCAATTTCTTGAGTTGCGTGGTGTTTACAAAAAGAGAAATTAAACATTTCTGAAATAAAAGATTAATTAAACGTGTTTTAATTGAGCGAAGATAATGTCCGCAGAAAAGAGACGTAGTAGCGTTGATAGCAAAGAAGAAGCAGAAGATAATGATGGCTGGATTGGGCCTATGCCATCGGAGGCATCAAAACCTAAACCTAAAAAGCGCAAAGGTAGCTTTTTTATGTTTATTTAATAAAGCCCTGTAGTTTTTAGATCGTTGCCTGGAGTAATTGTTTTCTGTTCTTAATTTGTCTTTCCAATCAGTTTACTTCTTACTCGAGAGCATTAATATTATTATAGTCAGGGTCTGCTTGTATTACATGCAGCCGATACCGGTGACCTTTTTGAGGTCGTCTTTAAACGTAATTAATACATACGGCTTAGTTTCAGTGTATATGAAAATCTGTTATCTTTCAGTGTTGGAATTCGAATCTCTTTACATAGAGAACCTGCCTATGTCAGAGACATACGAGTTCAGTTACATGCATCGTGATGTGGTGACGCATGTCGTGGTCACTAAGACTGACTTTGTGATTACTGCTAGCCAGGATGGACACTTGAAGTTTTGGAAGAAACAGGTACTACTAATTATGTCTTACTTTATTACATTTTGGGTAACTATTCGACTTACATTGAATATGCAAAGCAAGAATTTACTTCAATGATTTTGGTATTGCCTGATTAGCATCAGTAACTACTAACTATTCTTATGGAATTTATTTAAAATAATATTTTCAAATTTCTACTAGAATTGAATTTGTACATTGATTGTGTGGCTCTTTGATACATAAAAAGTAGGGCACACCTGCAGAGATGTGGTTAAAAGCGATTCTTGGTACAGAACAGGTAGGCAGCGCGTGGATTCTGTGCGACTAGTAGTGTGCCAAGAACCATTAAAAGTCCGTGCAACTTGCATATGAACTAGTTCATCTAAACATAAACCACTGCAGTCCGATTTTAGGTATGTCGCTTGCATAAGGCGGTACAATGCTTAGTAAAATGGTCATTCCCCTTTAGTTATCAATACATAAATCTCTCAGATGAATTCCAAGACGCCCCATTGCTGTGGTTTACCTATTGCCTTAATTCATGAATGCCTCAAGTCAATATAGCAGTAGATGTTTTAATGATCAACCTTTATTACGGGCCAAACAATAATGATAGTAACAAAACCCTTTATAATCCAAATAAACCTATAAAAGTATAAAAAAATATCTTTACTTATTTCTACACAGTTATATTATTTTTAAATAATTGTGTTCCAGGAGGAAGGAATAGAATTTGTGAAGCATTTCCGATGCCACCTGGCTCCAATCACTCATGTTGCTACAAACACCACAGGCACATTGCTCTGCACTGCCTCACAGGAGAAAACTATTAAAGTTTTTGATGTTGTTAACTTTGGTAAGTGTTACTTCATGTTTATAATACAGATACTTATGTAAAAGAACAATGATCATGTTGTAACAAGCTTACAGTGTGTTGGTTTTATATTACTGAGTTATTGTCATTAGATGACAATGTCTCTATTAGTGACAGCTTTCTCAGATATTATTTTACTGACGGGCCTGTTGGTCTAGTGGTTAGTAACCCTGACTGCTAAATCGGAGGTTGTGGGTTTGATTCCCACCCAGGACGAATCTTTGTGTGATGAGCTTGATCATTTGTTCTGTGTCTGGGTGTAATTTATCTATAATATGTATGTATTTAGAAATATATAAGTATGTTCATCAGTTATCTGGTTGCCATGCCATAGCACAGGCTCTGCCTAGTTTGGGATCAGATGACCGTGTGTGAGATGTCCCAAGATATTATTATTATTATTTTATATGTGTTTAATATTCTTTTACTATGTAATATTGTATGACTTTAAAACCATAAACAGTAATATACCTCAATAATAAGAGGTATTTTTAGATAGGTGTAGGTGGACATTTAAAATTTTTCCTATAAATAGTTAATTATACTTCAATTGTTTTTTCGTTTTCAGACATGATCAATATGATAACCATTGATTTTGAACCATACTGTGCGGAGTGGGTACACTCTGCAGGCGATCCTATTTCTGCACTTGCTATGTAAGTATCTTATTTATTGTATCCCATTTAAAATAAAAGAATTAATTTTTAAATGATAATAAGAAACAATGTGCTTGCTGCAATAAAAGCCACCTCACCTATATTACTATTCTATACTTAATAGTTTAGTTGCACCTTGTAGTCAGTTAATAATCATTTTATTTGTTTTGTTACCTACAGCTCAGAAAAAGGCAGCAACAGGATCCATGTATTTGATGGCACTCAAACATCAAGCATGCCACTCCACACTTTCGAGACACTCCACCAAGCAACAGTGACCACCATCAAATACAACCCTGTGTATGAAACAGCAGTGTCAGTAGACAAAGCTGGCATTATAGAGTACTGGACTGGCCCCAAACATGAGTACCTGTTTCCGAAAACTGTAAACTTTGGTACGAAACTGGACACGGATCTCTATGACTTTGTGAAGAATAAGACTTATCCAACTGCGCTCGCGTTCTCGCCTGATGGAAAGAAGATGGCGTCAATCAGTTTGGATCGAAAGGTAAGCTTGTTTTGTGCTACTTTTTTTCTGAATAGAATTTAGTTTTAAAAATTCCACAGATATCTGCTATTAAACAGATTGTATAAGAAAATGTAGGTTATTTCATGCCACTTGTCTGTACCTTGTATCTTGCTTATCTCTGTGCTACATATTTCAGATTTTGTTCTAAATATGGTTTTATGAGTAGGTCAATTGTAGACTAAAATAGCTTGTAATTAATGTACAACTAAAAGAAAAATATTTAGCAAATTTCATGTGAAAATAGACATGTTTGTTCCTTAATTCTTAATCCTTTCAGGTAGTATCTACTTTGTGTCTTTGTTCGTAAATAAAGTTATTACTCTTTTGTTTCTACATCTAGATATCCTCATTTTGTTTAATGGGTGTGTATCTTGCATAATATACAAAGGGTAAAAAAATATCGCAAAACTTTTTCATTGAAAATTTTCTTATAACTGACAGTAAATATTTTTAAAGATGGGCATTAAAAATATAACAAATTTTATCATTTTTGCTGAATCGAGTTCCACTGTCATGTAACAAAGCAAACATAAAGTATAAACTTAAAAATGAAATTATCATATTTTTTTGGCGTCATACCTATTTGTATGGCACTTTAGTTATCTGTCAGTAATTAGAATTACCTGCAACTATCTTATACATATTATTCTATACACATGTATCCTTAATTATTTGATCTACTTAATGATGACCTCCGTGGTCGAGTGGTGTAGAGACCGGTTTTAAAGGTGTCGCGAGCTCTGAGGTTCCAAGTTTGATACCCAGACGGGTCAATGTAGAAAACCACTTTTCTACATTCGTCTCAGGTCTTGTTTCTGGTAACTCCGTTTTCTCTGATGCTATATAGCTTTTACTTTAAGTTCAGAGCAATGTATGTGATGTTGTCCATATTTATTTATTTTTATTACTTCTTCCTTTCCTTAAATAAGTGTGATCACGGGTGTATAAAGTTTAGCGTAACTAGAACACGTTGTATAATAGGCGGATGTTTGTCTGTTGATGTAATAGGTGCGTGTGTTCCATTTCCTGTCAGGCAAACTGCACAAGGTGTTGGACGAGAGCCTGCAGCGCTTCCAGGAGCTACAGCACCAGACGCAGCAGCTGCCGAACATGGAGTTTGGCAGGAGGTAACAATAACATTACTTATGCTCTGTATACTTAAAAGACACGTAAAAGTGTAGATTATAAAGTATTAGGTAAGTGGCAGAGACGTGGTGAAGATGTGGCTTTGTATATGTCATGTGAAGCGTTATCGCTACGTTGCTTGTGTATGCTTAGTCATCTAAATGTATGGAGGAACCATAAGTCTGCGCCACGTCCCCGCCACTTACCGCTTTCCTGTGTAGACCATTCTCTCTCATGGTATCTGTCACCATATTCACACCTTAAAACGTAATGGCGACTTAAAATATATGATTATAAATTATTATATGCGCTTGAGTGTTCTGCAATTGATCCTAAATAATTACGATGTAGGTTGTTATCTTGTTCTTAAGTGTTTAAGTCCTTTATTATTTTTCTTATCTTGTAAGAAATAAATGTTGTTTTAAGTACTACTTCATCGTTACATCCGTGTTTATTACGAAAGATAATAAAACGATAGAGTAAGCTATGGAGTTTCTTGCGTGTGGCGTCTTGGGTCGGGTCACCTCCTTCCCTCTAATATGGCGAGGGAGGTAATGGCTGACCTTTGCGTTATACTCGTGAACTCGTTGTCGATCTGCTGCTTTTGGTCTGGGTAGATAATACTTTTAATTTCAAAGTGGTACCTAACGACTTCAGACACTTGTTTGGCGTGGTCCCTAAATTATCTTTATTATTATTGTTACGGGAATGACAGCGTGCTGCTGGGGAGTTTGTTGCGCCATTTCATCTCCACAGCAGAGAACTTAGGAAACAGTGAAGGGTGGGTGAATCAGCATGCTGTCCATTTGAATATTAACGTTTGAATAGTGCTACTCTGTACCCTATTTTAAATAAATGACTTTTGAATTTGGTTCTTTTCCATAGGAATTACATTTTGGAATCGCGCAACTGGTGGACTTTGGTGTTAAATTACTTACTATCTAGTGGCAGTATTTATTTTTTATTCATACTAAAATACTTCGTCGTTGCTCGATTAAATCACCACAATTCGCAACTGTAGAGTAAAAACTTATTAAAATAATCAATAGATAAGACAAGGAAATGGTTTAGAGCATAAAAGAGCCTGTGTTTGATATATGGACAGTAATCCCCTGAAGGAATTTTAAAATCAATAAAATACCTACATATTTTGTTAAATATCCTAACATCAAATTATGAGTTAAGCTCGCCTATGTACATTGAATAAAATGTATGTTGTAAAGAATCAGTTATGTTTGTGTTGTTTTTTAGAATAGGCCTCCCTCAGAACTTTCCATTGCTCACATCAAGAGCTTTTCTCCATTTACCTGGTTCCTGTCGATCACGGATCATTCTTCAACCTATTTACCTTCAGGAAGGGAAGTAATAACATTTATGTGTCGCACAGAATGGCGGCGGAGCGTGACCTGGAGAAGTCGGACTCGGTGCACTTAGCGAACGTGCTGTTTGACTCGAGTGGGCACTTCGTCGTGTACGCAACCATGCTGGGCGTGAAGGTGGTGAACCTCGTCACCAACCGCTGCGTGGTCATGCTTGGCAAGCCCGAGAACCTGCGCCCGCTACATCTTGCGCTCTTCCAGGTAACTGGCACGTTCTATTTACCCGACTGCGTCAGAAGGAGGGTTATGTTTTTCGAGAGTATGTATGTATGTATAATTGTTTGGTACGCTTTGCTGCCTGAACGGCTAGATGGATTTTAGCTTGAGAGGTGTCGTTAGATTCGTATGTACTGCAAGAGTAACACTAGGTATATTAAAAATAAAATGGCCGAGTTTTGGCGCCAAATTATTTCTTTAAAAATGATTTTGTGCTCATAACCTATCAAGTGGGGTATCAAAATAAAGGGCACGAGTGTAAATAAAAAAATTGCATGCAGTTCAATCACAGATCTGAGGCCACAAACAGCATCATACTGCTTGAAATGCAACTTGTTTGGAACTTATCAGTCGCTTTTACCGGTCGGGATTTTGTTTCGATATGCTTTCATTCTGCTCAAGAATTTTCTATGTATAAAAGTCTGATATTTATATTACACAGGGAAATACCGGACAAGTGCGAGTCTCACTCGCGCACCGAGGGTTCTGTTCAAAGATTGCTGATCGTTTCGGTTAATTCATAAAAAAAAGTTAACTGTGCGGTTGCAGGTTGCAAAAATGTTCTCTCGTACATCGATGTATGATAGTTACTATCAAATTTTCAACTGTAAATATAAGTTTGTAATCGCAAAACGTTTATCGTTATATTTTTTATGTTACAACTATAAATTACCAGTTTTCGTTTTTTTTTTGTTTTACTTTTGATGTTAGACCTAGCATTATGCCACATTTCGTGATTCTGGGTCGAGTGAAAGTACTCTATAGATTTGGAGTTTCTCTAAAATGCATAGGGAAAAGCGACGATTTTTTGTTGCATTAAGAATCCGTACTACGGACTCCATAGACCAGAGCATTAGATATTAATTTAATATGATACCACAACGCGTTCTTGAGATAAAGTTTTTGACACACAGACAGATGGACAACAAAGTGCAAACAACAAAGCCTATAAGGGTTCCATTTTTCCTTTTGAGGAACATAACCCTAAATAGGCACTTTGCGTACGGGAACTAAGCAATAAATTATAACATTAAAACATCCCGTACCTTCTACCTTTCGCGCAATGATATGAATGCTTAGCATGTAAATAAAAAAAAACATGGTGTTATTTGATGACCTTGTTTGCACTTAAGTCGTAAAATACTTTTTGTTACATAGGTATTGATAGTTTTTAATGGGTATTGTTGTCCGCACAACATGTAACATGCAATATGTTAAAATGTATGCCGATCCAAATAAATTGTTTTACTTTAAGGGTCGAACGAACCAGTCGAAAGTGGCGACAACCCTAGAGATGGAGGGGTCTGAGAACCCGACGCTGCTGAACGTGAAGACGGACCCGACGCTATTCTGCACGGCCTACAAGAAGAACCGGTTCTACATGTTCTCGCGCCGCAGCCCCGACGACATCAAGAGTCCTGATGCTGACAGAGATATATTCAACGAGAAGCCCTCCAAGGAAGATATCATTTCGGCTACTGAAGGACAAGGTACTTAAATA
Organism: Diachrysia chrysitis; assembly: GCA_932294365.1. Classification (NCBI taxonomy): domain Eukaryota; kingdom Metazoa; phylum Arthropoda; class Insecta; order Lepidoptera; family Noctuidae; genus Diachrysia; species Diachrysia chrysitis. The sequence continues at coordinate 1,311,025 of OW028657.1, forward strand.
TGCTACTACATTCTTATATCTTACTATGACACGCACGGATTGAAAAAACAAAGGAATTATACACAAAAACCTTCCTCGTGAATCACTCTATCTATTGCTGAAATCTGCATTAAAATCTGTTGCGTAGTTTTAAAGATCTAGTTCAAACAGTGGGAGCGATTTTGTTTTATACTATGTAAAGATTGTGTGACTTGTTAAAAGGCTCCACTTTGAAATGACAATTCTTGTGTAAAAAGTTAAGTTGGTAGTTTCGAAAGTACTAAGGCGTGACACTTTTAACCTAATAAAATTGGATTTCCTCACAATTATAGATACTTTCATTCTTTTTAAACAATCGTGATGTTTGTAAGTTTGCTGTTATTCAAATTATGTGATCTTACTATGAGCGCTTACAATGTCTCCTGCCTAATTTTAACACGTGTCCGTCTAAATTCAACTTGTATGACACCATTAAGCAATTTTATGAACCTTTTGCTTGTTACCCAGGAGTCCAGCGTCTGTACGAGCAAGCCATCCTCCACACGTCTCTGGGCGACGTGCACATCCGGCTGTTCGGCAAGGACACGCCGCGGACCGCCGAGAACTTCTGCGTGCACGCGCGCAACGGCTACTACAACGGACACGTCTTCCACCGCGTCATCAAGGGCTTCATGATACAAACTGGGGACCCTACAGGTATGGTATAGGGAAGTCGTCTTCTAGATAATCAAAAAAGGACACGTTAGTAGCCTTCAAGCATAAGGTCCGCCTTTGTGCGTCAATGTTGAAAAAGTATAAATAACTAAAATTTTTTTTTTTTCAATTTTCTCTTTAACCAGTAATTTCGAAGATAGATAGATAGAAACTGCGTGAAGTCACTGTTACACCACAATTTTTTCCTAATTTTGACGTCACAAGCCACTACTACTACACACCCACTACTCTTAGATTTAAACTGTCAAATCTTTGTAAATTTTTATAGTTCTGATAAGGGAAAAGTACGTGTCTAATATTTTTTAATTACCTAAATAACGAAAATAAAAACAAATTAGTCAACATCCCTTTTAGAGTATGTTTGATAGCTTTGTAGAAAACAATATCACTATCTTTTAGGAAAATGCAGTTAATAAGCGACTTTTTTTGTAAATCTCCAACATCTTGTAATGTATACAGTTGGTTTGCCTAAAATATATACATGGTATATGTGTATGTATTTCATTGGTAAAAATGTTGGCCACTCTTGGTGCAGGCAGGAATGGCTGTTCCCGTTGCTCAATCAATGTTGCGACTATCGGTCGGAAGGTCTTATTCTATAATTAAAATTTCGACTCTACCGAAATGGTTGGATATACAATACCATTTATCTTTTCTATATTCAAAGTTGTAATATTATTTTTACATGATGCAGGCACGGGCACAGGCGGTGAGAGCATATGGGGCGGCGAGTTCGCGGACGAGTTCCGCCCGCAGCTGAAGCACGACCGGCCCTACACCGTCAGCATGGCCAATGCGGGGCCCAACACCAACGGCAGCCAGTTTTTCATCACGCTAGCGCCCACGGTCAGTTCATTAACCTTTCTAAACTTATAAATGTTGAATAATTATGCTCTTTTGTTTCAGATTTCAATTGTAGAATATATAGAATAGTGGAACCACATAAGTATCTTTGACTGATGATTTTTCCATCAGTCATCTTATTGTTGTATACAACAGTTATGTGTTTTTCGTGCTCATGGACAACATATTTTTAAGAAAAGGAAATCTTTCGCTTTTTTGTTCCAAAAGCACCCCAATGCCATATGGTTTTCAATGTAGTTATTTTACTGACCTAAACGCCTTTAAGTATCTTTTAATTGCTGCTAATACCTACACAAAGTAGTATAAAATATTTTATATATTACTACACGTTATATGTGTTGCTGAATATTCGTATAACGTATCCATCTTCCAACAGCCGTGGCTAGACAACAAGCACACGGTGTTCGGGCGCGTGGTGCGCGGCATGGAGGTAGTTCAGAACATCGGCAGCGTCAAGACCAACCCTAAGACCGACAAGCCCTACGAGGACGTGAGAATCATATCTGTTACCGTTAAATAACCTAGTACCGTATCGTAGTATGGGATCACTCGACACACGGTGTTTGATAAATAAGTTAACAGTGCAATTTCTTTATAATGTTCGTATATCTCATTGAAATAAAACGGTTTATACGGATTCTGTCGCAGTAAGCAGTTTAATCCAATAAAAAAAAAATACTGATGCTGTTGAAGAATATCCTTGGGGAGCGAAGACAGGCTCAAATTGACGTATATTAGTTTTAATGTGTTGCTGTGTGTGACACGATAGTATGAGTTTAAGGATTCTAGCAGACGTTTCGGCTGTATTGCAATAATCTCGAAAACGTTTCTAAGTAAGTTGTGGACACGGGAGGATGATATCTGTAAATGCTAGACGAAGTGCGAAAAAAGCACCGCGATAAAATCCCTATATACTTTACTTTTGACCTTAAATTGTAAAATTATATTTGTGATTTACAGATATTTGTTCTAGTCGGCGCGTTAGCTCTTGTGATATTTCGTATAGTTTGAAAGGTAACTTAACTATGCTATGAAAAATACCTTCTATGTGTTGTATACCTGTGTTTATAGATAAAAATCTCTTCAGTTAAATTGTTCGTCCCGCAGTACATATCGATAGATAACATGTACGGTATTTTATAAAGTAACTTTCGTGTTATTAATCCATAGTGATGAATTATTTAAAGAGTATAGTTATGCGTATATTTCTGCGTATTTATGATTTTGGAATATGACCGCGATCGAAACATGTAGTATCCCAATAATGATGAACGAATTACTTTGTGTTATAAATATTGTATATATTTTATAACGAACCATTCAACTTTATTTTATTGCTAGTAACACATAATATCCATTGAAACTTTCCAATTTTAATTTATTACCAAAAGAACAAAAAACATCATCATATTGTGTTATGTTATCACTAATGCCCATTTTTTTAAAAGAGTTTTAGTATATATATATATATTTGTTCTCATTATTTTTCTAATTTAATTTTCAATTGTTTACTTATTTATCAAATTGCATAGTAGAGGCATAAAACTAAGTTTCGGGAACTTTTAATACGTATTGGAAAAGTGCAAAAAGCTAATACTTTTATGGCTGTATTAGCAAAATATAGACCTTAGCTAAATTCATATCATGTAAGTTTTATTGTACAAGTATTTTGTAGAACTAACTTCTAAGTAAACTAAGCTCTTGTATATTTTTCATATGACAATATAGTTACCGTAACTTGGTTTTATAAATGTTTTGGTGCTTAAGTGAAAACTAGAAGTACAAAACTTTGTAATAGCAATAAAAAAGATCAATATTGTAGATGTGTTGTTTGTTGTTTACATGTTTTATTGACATTAATTTTAATATGATACCTATGTTAAAAAAGCTATGTATATGTAAAGTTTACTGTAGTATATTTTATGGTGATTAGCGCTTTTTCGGGCTCCTTCTCCCTATGAGAAGAAATTTTGGACTGCAGTGGGATAGTTACAGGCTGGTAATAATAATGTTAATGTGTCAAAAAATTCGGATTTATGAGGTGACTCACGAAGCCCATAATTCAGGATGTATTGCATTTGCAGTTTGGGGTCATAATATTGTAGACAATACTTTTTAATATAAAGACTTTTTAAAGATTTCTAGATGGTGACTATTAAATCGCCTGTAGTACATTGTAGACGTAATGAAAATTAGACTTTTCGCTAGAGGCATGGTGTTAGAAATATAACAAAATTAAATTATCAGTTATTTTTATAATTCTAAAGACTAGGATGTTATTTTAAAATATACATTGACGAAAAAATTAAATCAGTGTTATTCTTATGAAGTAGAACTAAAGCAAACTAAACTAATAAACCTTTAAAATTGTCTCACGTGTTCTTTTTTACCATAAATAAAAGTAAAATTTACTATGACCTAGTTAGTCTACAATCATAAATAGAAAAAAAAACGTAATAATAATCTATCCCGGGCTTACAAGATACATGACTTTGTAAAATGAAGCCTGTTACGTGTAAGATCAGCAGCAGCGCTAAAATAGCGCCATCTATTGTCGACTAGATTTTATTTAGTTTGAAATCTGTAACGCCATCTAGTAGAGAGCAGCTAAACGAAACTTACTATCTTAGATACAAAAAATAGATGGCAGCATTTTGTATAAAGGATTGCGCGACATTTGCGCGTTTTAACATGTCGTGTATACATTGCAATCTTTTGTTTACCATTGAAATTTAGCGTTTGCATATTTCTCGATGAAATTCACCGGCAATAAAACACTGAACTTAGCATAATTTTTTGTTTACTTTGTTTTATAATATTAACTACCGACTTGGTATGTTGTTGTTATTTATGTTTTAATACATTTACACTTTTTAAGTGTCTATGTATGTAATTTAAACTTTGTAGTCTTAAACTGTGCTCTGTAAGACTGTGGCAATATCTATGTATAGTAAAAATAATAAACACAAAAGTATTCTTGTGACTAGGTAGGTTCAGCGAATGTATATTTCCACGTGTAGTCAACAGTCTTTTGCGACAGGCATTGTTTGTGTTACGATTACAAAGCGAGAGATAACGGCGACAAATTGTAAGCAGTATGTATAGGCAGAACTTGCTCTATCTGTAATACACTATTATTCTTTTGACAGCCCTTGTTACCGATATCAATAATATTATTTTTCTAGTAAAAATAACGGAATAATCGAATTATAGTACATCTACAGCGTTTATCCAATAAAACTTACTGTCATTGATGGTGAACTTTGGCCCAAATTAAGGAAAAATTTATATTTTATATTTTTTTGAGCGTATTAATAGCATAAATATAGGGAAACAATTCACAAATTATTGTAAGTGTCACATCAAAATGGTCAAGTGTGTTTCGGAGTCGCACGCTGATGGTTCTGTACCATTATATAGTACGAGTTATAGATCTGTATACTTTTTTTAATACCTATTACGGTTCATGAGATACAGTCTTCTGGCTGCTAGCACAGACGGACTAATGGATGGTTAGCGGACGCTTAGTTATAGAGCCCCATTGGTACCCATCGGAACCCTAAAAAGCCACAAAAGGCACATCGTTGTTATGTTAGCTATACTATTTTTTTTTTAATATTTTACTTATTTGATTGCCTTATAATTTGGTTTCAAATCATTAGTGTTGCCTTCAACTTGTAATTTATTTATGTAGTATACAACCTTCAGGTGTGCAGATAAGACTGATGTGCACTTGACCCTAAATAACGATGTATGTTCATCCCACGACGTTTACACGCCTATTATTCCTATTATCGCGGCCAATCGCAACGCCTATTATTGGCGTTCTACATAATAATATTTATTTACGGAAATCTAACGGAAAAGTTTTGATTAGAATAATAAATAAGTTTTAAACTTTTTCAACGTGGGTATAGGACCTCAGTTTTTTACAGGGGCTATAGTTGGACCTCTATAAATAATGAGAATAATTTCCGACTAGAAACATTAGCTACACTTGTTTATCACAACTTTAGTGGTTATTTAACGTCATTATTTAATGATGCCTAATACCCATAAAGAGTTCTCACACTTGACAGCCACCTACTTATGTCTAGAGGTTTCTATGGCTGGATGTTTATGGTCATAAAAAGTGAAGGTCAACTTTACAATAACATAAAATGCGAGTCCATATTATTATAAGAATTTTAGATGCATTTTATTTTCCTTCTCCTCTGTTGTTGGTTATCTTGCGTGTGAATAGGACGGCAGTGTGTTGTCTCGCTCGCTCTTGCGCGATACCGCGGCCGGCTCCCCCCGCGTCGCCCGCACTTTATTTTCTTGCATCGCGCGGCGGCTACCCCGCCTCCGTGCCTCACCCAAATTCGTTCGTTTCCATTGTCATACTGGAATTTATTACAAAAAAGTTATCATGTGGTCTTATCTCGATAGGAATCCAGATGATTGGGTGCAATTGAACATTTTTTTTTCGATTTCTCTAATTTTTTTTCGATGTATTAACTAATTCGTGTTTTTAATGCAAAAAATCTGTCTATTTTTAAACTTTTAAATCAAATACGTAACCCTGAAATCCAGACATAAATAATATTTAGAATAATAGTAACCATAATTTGAGAATTGAATTTTTTCTGATTACAAATAATACAATGAATGTAATATATTTTAGTGGATTGTGTATTTTGATTTTAAATAGTCGTTTTCTGTTCCATGTAATTATTACCACATGCAAAATAAGTTTATGCCGTGTAAAACTTTTATACGAAGTTGGATAAGTAGTAATAGATCTTGGTCCTATTTGGTTATTTTTGTAACAGCTTATCTTAAATTTATACGTTGAATCCGAATGTCATTCATTCAGATTTTCAATTGTCATTTTGATACATATTTGCCCCTTTCACAAGCATTTGTCATTTAAAGGGTCTTTTTTTATAAAAACACCTGATATCACTGAATGTATAGTTTTCAAAATTACAGAAGCCGGTTTGTAAACAAGCATTAAATTGTATTTATGTATAATTGCACGATATTATCATTGTTATAATGGACACGCTACTGCCGATTCTCGGTAATCGTACGAAGTCGTAAACAGCCCGCTGCGGCCTCGCGCTACGCTACGATGCCAATCACCAATCACACGCAAGCGGTACTTCATGTCGCGCGATGTTCGACCAATGAGCGCCCGAGCTTATCACGCCATTTCTAAAAATAGCTTATCTGAGTCACTCAATAAAAGCAGTGGTTGTTTCTTAACAATGTTTAGAAACAAGTGAAACGTTGAGCGCGTCGGACGTGCGTTGCCGCATGAAAAAGTTTTGATATTCGCGCAGTGAGTTCAGTGATACCGAGGCGTTCGGTGCAAACACATGGTTCGACGCTCCTTACACGGCATGGAGACCACTTTCTACGACGAACAGTATCCCCTTCCTGGATCTGTGGAAAACCTGAAACGTCCACTTACCTTGGACGTGGGGCGAGGTTTGAAGCGGGCGCGGATCGGCGGAGCGCCGGTCCTGTCCTCGCCAGACCTGCAGATGCTTAAGCTGGGCTCTCCGGAGCTCGAGAAGCTGATCATCCAGAATGGTATGATCACGACGGCGACCCCTACACCTGGTGCGCCAGTGTTATTCCCGGCCAGCATCGCGCCGACGGAGGAACAGGAAATGTACGCGCGGCCGTTCGTCGAGGCATTGGACAAGCTACACCACTCAGACCCGACGCCGCAGATCGGACGTGTCGACAGGCGAGTGTACGCCGACCTGGACAGGCCGCTTGACCGCTATCCCACACCGGTGGTCAAGGACGAGCCGCAAACTGTTCCCAGTGCTGCGAGTTCGCCTCCCATGTCCCCCATTGACATGGACACGCAAGAGAGAATCAAATTGGAACGCAAAAGGCAAAGGAACCGAGTGGCCGCGTCCAAGTGCAGACGGCGCAAGCTGGAGCGCATCTCCAAGCTGGAAGACAAGGTTAAGATCCTGAAGGGCGAGAACGCGGAGCTGGCACAGATGGTGGTGAAGCTAAAAGAGCACGTACACCGGCTGAAGGAGCAGGTGCTGGAGCACGCAAACGGCGGCTGCCACATTGACTCGCACTTCTGATCGTGCAGTCGCCGCCGCCGCTCCACCACATTCCATGCTAGTCGCGCCCGGTAGGACGCAGCATACAAAGCGATTTGTGATCTTAATTTTACTGTGTAATATATAGTTAATGAACACTAGTGTGTAAGGTGTTGACGCTACGTTAAGTAAGCTGTGGATGTATCGTTACGTTTGAGAGATTAGGTTGCCAGTAACGTGTGCAGGCAGAACCTCCGCTCGGGTGAGCTGATTCCAGGGTGTTTGTTGTTAGTGGAATGGTTGTTATGGTCCTTAACAAGGATGTACTTAGAGCGAGTCACAACTGCGAAAGCTTTAGCTTCCTTGTAAGTTGCAGAACTAATGTTTTCCTTAAATCAGTATTGCGTTGTCTCTGTCTCATTTATAATAGTGTAGAAACTAGAAAGGATAATCGTGCGACGTCATTCGTTTGCAGACTGACTGAACGAGGTTGAGCCGCGGCGTTGCCAGTTATACGGCGAATTTCCCGTTTCAGCGATGTTGCCGCACTTGGCTCGCTGAATCGGGGATTTCCATTGTTCATTGTGTCCTGGCCATTGTGTGTATTTTTTCTGTCCAGTAGAATCTTATTATAATAATTAGTTTACATTCGGACTATATTTAATGTGATTTAGACGGAGACGCACGTCGCCGCTGTGTTGTGACAGGTATGAAACGCAGCCGGTGTGAAAGAGATAGTGTGGCGTAGAAGTGGCAACGGCGCATCGAGCCGAGTCACGAGCGGATGTTCTGCTAATTAAAATTCCGCCTGCGCCGCCCTCGCAGAATGGCGGCCATGTGTTCAACACTCGGACGTTCCGAATCACGTTTTGTTGCACAAGGTTAACTTTTTCAACATGACAATGGTGTTTCGACGCCACCGTGAGTTGGAACGTCTTTGTTCGCTTCGCTTGATTGTTTGAAGACAAATTAAGGGCTTGTGTGGGAGACTGATCGTATGCAAGTTCAGAGTGCCTTGTACGTATGAGCGAGAGCGTGGATCGCGCAAATAATTTTCCCCGTTTTGAAAGATGATTCTCGGAACTGACCCGGTGCTCTTTAGAGGACGTGACTTTTGTAATGTGAAGCCGTCCGATTTAAAATATTAGTTGTGGACGTATGGGTGTGTTTCGTAATGAGCGACCGTTTGACATGTGAACGATGCGAGTGAATGCGTGATGTAAGTATTTATTAGTGAGAATGTCTATCTTATAGGATGAAGTAGCAATCTCGAGTGCCTACGCTTTGTAAACTAAAGCCTATACCTATGTTTTTAATTGTTTTTGTTACCATTAATGTGCTACAGTAAATTGTTCTGTACCATTGTCTTCTATAGGTTATTGTAAGTAATTATAAAACCAATTAACAAGTTGAATTGTTATATAGACTATATAAGGCGAGCGGGTGGCGTGGTAATAAGAACCCAAAGAAAGTTGTTTCTTTAGAGGTACACGCCCCTCGCCTGTTTGTATTATTTTTATACAAAAGAATTCGTCAGAATGTTAACAGTAATTTGTAAGTTTATAAAAGATATGGAAACAGTTATACTAAAATAATATATTTCTATGAATTTAACAAAGAATATTGTTTTATACTGAATATCATATTGTATGATAAAAATGAAAGAGATAATAAATTATGAAGATTATTATACCATTTATTTCTTGATTTTATTTGACCCCTTACCTTACAAGCAACTTTTGTTCAAGCAAACAGTAAAAACGTAAAAGAAGAAGTACCTAATTTAAAATGAAATAAACCAAGTGATAACAAATCATTTGTTCCAAAAATGCACTAGCCAAACAACAAAAACAATGACATAGCAAATGCTAATTATGTAAACAGCCACAAAGAGGCAAACAAGTGCTGTTACATAATAGTTGTAGAGCACAACATTATGAGGTACATTCCAATAAGAATATGTTCGAATGAGACTGGTCTGTATTCTGACATTGAAGAATAAGATAAACAGACCCAACATAAATCAAATGTCGACACGGTTATCAGATATCTAATCAGTTCATTTCAAGAATTTCATTACCAAAAAGTGAAATTTGAGGTTTTAAATTTTCTTTATTTTGTGCGTGTTTTGGACTAATGATCCTTTTCTTCATTTCCTTCCTTCTTGAAAAGTTTTCTGATACTTTATAAAGATGATGACTCAGATTATGGGAGAAGAAGGGTTAGAAAAATAGGTTCGTTTCAGTACTTTGTCAAAATGTGTCAAGTAAATAAGCTTAGTGCCGATCAACAGTTTCTTAAACGTAAACACGCAATAAAGCCGGTAGAAGTGCAGCTTCATGTCATAATATATTTCGATAACTACATATAAGTGGTCTTGTTGCTAACCTATTCTGTTTAATAAAAGAAGAAAGACTTTAAAATACTTGTAAATTACATAATGTGATATTCGTACTGCGAACGAACGAAGGTCAAATGATTCGATGCCAACGATATCTCGCCGACCGGATGTCCGACTTTTGTGGCAAAAACACGGTATGGCTTGGGATAAACTTTTGCCAATTTTTAAGAAGCGAGTGCCTAGTGCTTGGTATGAATGATTATAGCCCTCATATATTTATTGACGCTTCCGGAATCTCCAAAGCCTAGGACTAGTAACAGTCGTGGAGACAATTATTAGAAAACTTGACATCTTAATTAATGACTCATTAAGAAATGCTTTCATTACAAATACATTTTTAAAGTGAGTAACAGCATTAATGTAAAAAAAAAACATTCAATTGCTGCGAATTTTATTTCACCACCATGCCAACAGTTCCATGTGGGCGGCATTAAACGTCAAATAAATAATTTTGAAATGTGTGACCCATAATATTAAAATAGGGGCCGAATGAACAACCCAGCTGTCTGAAATTATGACAGTTAAATGTCAATAATATTTTTTTTTGTACTATTCAGGCTAGGGCCGGTGGTGCATATGAAATATGTGGACCGTGTCTCCCGAATTCTGGTAATTTAATGGATACTGTAGTATTTGTCGTATGTGTTACGTTTACTTCCGCAGGTACAAATCACGGTCGTATATTATGTGGGTCAGTATGCTGTTAACGTGAACATTAGCCACTGAAGCCTACGCATTGTTCTCGTTAAAACATCGCAATATTTACTAACATTACCGTGTTTATACTGGCTGTTGTTAAAACACTTATATATTTATGATTCGATGTTTTTCATACGACGAGCGTGTTGACTGATTGCAGTGCGTTTGCCTATTCATTTTGTTCGCCCAAAATAACATGTGAGTGTGTTGAAACATCAATATTTTATGTTGAGTTAATATCAACAAAAATGTCCATGTCGCAGACGTATTTATGGCTTATGTTCTGGTGAGAACTTGCAGTACTTCATAGCTTATAATCTACATTTGTGGTTTTGTCCGTTCTACGAGTACCTAAATAATATAGAAATAGGTGTAAGAGTTTTAACTATAAATTAATATTTTGGTTTTTCATATTTAATGTGCTCTGTTAGGAGAATTTTTATGATAAAACCGTTCGTTTAGTACAGTAAAATTACAGATATTTTTTGTTTCACTTTTACTGGATTTGAATATTTAAAAATCTTTTAATTCATTTCAAATAGTTTCTGATCAAAATGAAGTCTTTCCCTTCATATGACATAGACGTGGGACGCCCTGTTCAATATCAAGATACATTTTTTTATCTATGAACTAAAAAAATATCTTCTTGCTGTAAAATAATAAAGTTGGAACAGTTCCAATGAAAACACGGTGTGCGGTCGTTTGCCCTCGGTAACGCTTCTGACTCATGTAAAAGAAAAGAAAAATAGTTAAAAAACCATTGTATGTTCGTTACAAGGATAATAATGTTATAATGGGGACAATGTCAACTTGGAAACATAACTTTGCTCATTTCTAAGAAGGGTTTTGTACAAAGGTAACGGAGTAGGTAGGTTCCAGTATGGTGCGGTTCACGAAAACGATTAACTAAAATGTCTTAACTAGTTGGGAGTGTTTTAAAGTTTATCGGTATCGCGAGCTCGGCTTCGTGGAAATAATTTCTTGAATGTAATGTGTCAACAAAGGGCCAAATTGCTGCCAATTTGTGCGACCTTTTAAGTATCAAGAAGCTTGTGCTTATTTCTAGTGGCATTTATAGGAAATTCGGCATTTGGCTGGTAGCTGTGACAGTTTCTGAGAAAGACCCCGTTGGCTTTTAATTTTAACCCGCGGGTCACCTTCAACTCGACGACACGCTGTCCGCGCAGGTGCGCCCTCTGCTGGGCTAATATTCGATACTGTTCGGAAATCGGTTGGCGTACCTCCAACCATCGCACGTGCCGTGGTGCGTGTGGTCACCACACTTAACATTTTTTTAGTCCAATCCATCTATACTACCTATTGAAAATGCAACCGCCTAGGGCTAGGTTTTAAGTTCTATTCCTTGGCAGTAATCATTAATCATTATTACGTATCGATATTATCGGAGATCTTACTACCAGACTGGAATAGAATAAAATGCAAGTAAAAAGAAGACTCGACATCAACTATGCGGTATTAAATCTAACTAAAAAACGTTACACCTCTGCCTATCTGTTTAAGGGACACTGTGCCTGTTCCATGACTCTTAAAGCGGGACTTGCTTTGTGGAAGCAAGACGGCGCACTACACCGACATTAATTGTTGGCGACATTAATCTTCATCTACCAGTAGCCACAAAAACCCCGTGTATATCACACAAATCACGGCCACCCTATCATCGGCTCGCACAGACTATAAATCAGGGAGATTCATTGCACCATTGTGTCGCGTCTCCAAACTGTCTAATAATAAATAGATTATGCAATTTAATAGATTTACTACCTACGCGCTCTATTTTTGTAATAAGAACAGTCGTTATAGAAAACCAAGGAACCTTCAAGTAACGTTGTTTGTGTTTTAAATGTGCAAATGTATCTTAGATTGTTGTGTGAGGTTTAGCTAAATGTTTTCCAGGGATCTAACATAAATAAGCCCAATTCGTATAGGAAGTTACCTATAAATCGAAACTTTTAGTTAATAAATTAATTATTTACAATTTTAAATATATACAAACGGAACTATATATAACTTAAAACAAAACTAAACTCTTAACTAATAAAAGACTAAAAAATAGCGTCAAAAAATTCATTCACATCGCTGTCGACTGGAAGTGAACCCAAAAGACTGGCGGTATTGCCACGTTGTATGGTAATGCTTATTCTCTGTCCAAAGTAAAAGCCAGCCCTTGGGTCACGCGAGGAGTGAGAATCAACAACACCTTTCGCCAGAACTTTGAATAAAAGGTGTGTGATAAACATCATGTATATATGATGATGTTTATCAATCTTCTAAATGATTTTCATGGTTTATTTTTTTTAGGTAATTTAATTAGCTGTAGGTACTTACCTACTCTTAGATTGCATAAGGTTAATAATATTTGGTACCTAAGTAGTACTTATGGGTACTTAGTTGTGTTAAGCTGGTGTCAAGTTAACTGGTGTAAGTGCACTCCATTTATTAATTTAAAGTGACTGCTGCATTCGTTAATTAGGTAATTTAAAGTGTCCATTTATACACTTTGGCGCCATTAGGTACTTTATTCTACTAATTTGTTGTTTGAGGTACCTTCTAGCAACTGCACGTCTTTTGAGACCGATAAAGAGTTCTGTGAGTATGTCCTTCTTATGAACTATTTTAAACGCACCTCTTTTCCATTTGGTTTATCTAAGGGGATTTACATATTTCTTAAAACACACCACTATTAAGTTTTCTCTATCGTAACCTCGGAAGCCCGTGTAAATCGAGCCAACAACGGCTACTCGGTATCAAGAAATCGCTTTCGAGTAATACAGTTTAGGTCTAGCTCGGAATAGTTTTTAAGTGTAGTTGTCAGCGGAAGAAGCATAAACAAGAATATTAAGGAAATAATAAAGTTGTTGATATTAAAGCAATTCTGTAGGTACAGTCGTCGCGTGCACTTTCTATGGATTTCACAAGTTGTGCAAGCGAGCGCGGAAGCTCGCTCGTTATAGTCCTGGCACACTTTCCACTCTTGTTTACAACTGTACTCACTCCCACAGCTGCTGTCCATTGTGCTAAGAGACCGTTCCTTTAAGGAGTTTATTATGCGGTGGTGTGATCTCTTAAATGCGTATTAGCTTTGTAATATTTATTGAATGAACTATTTATGTTAGTTTCAGAAGCATTTTTTCCAAATGCTTAATCTGAATGAGTTTTTAACGTTATGCATTGGATTATACATATAACTTGCTCCTCCAAACGCCAATTAGATGAGTTTTACAACAATATGACTCAGAGTATCCTACAGGATAAGCGTGGGAAAATTCGTATGACTCACTGAATTTCAGAGTTGAAGCAATGAGGGTGGGGTTTTGGGGAAGTTACGTTAGGTTTGGTTACATTACCTACAGGAAATCAAACTTATTCCTTGCGTCATTTATATGTTCTGTGATTAGGGTTACCTACGTTTTAAATTAAAGATGTTGACTTGAGAGTCTTTATTCATAGGGAAATGTATAAAAAATACAACGTTTAAGAATAGTTATTCAGCATCAACTAGGTATTCATTAACAACATAGAGATCCGTATTAGGCGTTAGATTGAAGTATGTGCCTTGTAGGCATAATCGTATAATAATAATTGCACAATATGTGCAGGTGATGTGTTAGCGTAGCGGCGCAATCCATACCTACTTACATGGACCGCGGGAAACTGCAGGAAACGCGTTGTTTTACCAACCACATGGTCCACATGCCATTACAAAAATGGAAAATCTATAAATTTAATATGATTCTTCGCTGGCTATAAAATTGTTCTTTTGTGGAGGTAATACTATAATTTTTCGTTTGTAAGTCTGTTTTATTCTTCACGGAACACGGACACTGAATATTTTCTTAATGATTTTAATTCTATCATCCAATGTCGTTATGTGTTATTCTTATCTTCATGTGCAAATTACAAAACGTTACAAAACGATCATACACTAATTTAGGCGCCCACGTTAGATACTGATAATAAATATTAGTAAATATGTTAAACGCACTTTTTAAACGGTTTATTCTAATCTCTCGAATATAAATTATTATTAATATTGATGAAATTCTTAAAAATAAATTACTTACCGTATGTATAATGTTTTATTTTCTGGGTGTACTGAGGATAAAACGCATTTGGAGTTTCTAATATTGCAATCTACCTGAAATTCTAGGAGCATATTATAATGAAATGCGCGCTTCATTGTAGGCCGCTCCACTTGCAACATAACAGTCTGCGGCTATATTGCTATTGCTTTCGTCCTGAATGAAGAATTATTCTGATACAAGACGCCATGGTTAGTGTATGCGTTTCTGGAAGGGGTTTCTTATTTACCCATGGGTAAAAACACTAGTAAAGGTGAATGGTAGATATGTGTTTGGCTGCTAAAACTATTCAATATCACACACGTTAATCATGTGATTTATAAGATATTCGGTGTTCTATGGATTTTACCATAGAGTAAACATAGACAAGCATAGAGCGTGCACATCGCTAGTATCCCCTTATGTCAAGCGTTAGCACATTTTTAGCTAAATTTACTGCGTTAGTTTACTGATTTTTGTAATTTTCCGTGTGACAACCAATTTTTATGCGAAATTATCGACGGTTCCGATATATTAGGTTAAGGTAATATTAGGTTTATAGATAATTTTAATAAAACGGTGCGCTCTGCTTTGACACTATTTTCAAGATTTTAAATGTTCATACTAGTGCCAACATTTCATACTAGATGTGCGCACTCTATAGTTTACTTATTTATTTCTCTAAAGATTGTACTATTTGCAGGTGTAGGTTACTATGGGGGCTACATAGGCTTAAAAAGTTACAGAGATCAAATATAGATAAATTCATCTGTCATCCCAACTTTTAAAATATCTTTGACGTACTCTGATTTTATTTAGCCTTTTTATCTTATGAAGCTCTACCAAAATTGTCCTTGTAAATGCATAATTTAGATGGCTAGACGCAGGCTGTTAGGCCATAGGTACGTATAACTCACAATAACTGTAGTAAAAACTAACAAAGCATAACGAAACAAAGCGTGGAACAAATTACGCTTCCTACTATTGTACATAATTAGGTATACTGTGTACCTACACAGTACATACAAAGAGGTTGTCGGCAATCAACAGACCTTTGTACAAATTATTCACAAATAAAAAACATAAAGCAATCAAGTGGTTTGAATTTGAATATCGAACTAGAGTGGTGGTTGATGATTACCTACTCGACTTATATATATTTGTGTACACAATGGGCATTTCACCCACGTCTAACGTCAATTGCTTATTTAAATAATTTTCGATTTATTTAAATATCTAGAGGTCGAATACTGAAACAAACGTCAATAAGTTTTAAATCGCCGTTTAAGTCTTATGCTGTCTATGTTTGTGCTAATTATGTTATGTATTTGTGTAGGTAGGTACTAAAACTAAATACCTTTTTAAACTAATGTTATTTTTCTATCGAAAAACATTAGTTAAGTAAATTATACTCATGAAATACAAATAGTGTTTTATTTACTGCACTTTGTCGCCCATTAACCGCTACCTATTTATTTCGCGCTTTGTTCCAAGGGACAAAGAGTTGGTATCAAACGTGCGCGTGCGCACGTACCTATATGTGTGCACGTGTTCGGTCTAACACACGCCCACTCTTCATTAACCGTCAATGGAATATAATGATGAAATGCAAGAACAAATGAAGAAATTAATTGTTGTTTTATGGAAGTTTGTATGTATGAATGAATTGAGGAAAAACTAGTGTCTATTCTATCTGTTTTACTGGATACGAGCAAAACGTTATTTCTAGAGCAAGTACGTAGCTACCTACTTTGCGATTAATTATCATGACTTTTAATTTAATGATTACCTATTCAATAATTTTGTGTGGTGAATTAATTAGACATAGCCTAGGTAGATTAAAAAGGATTAGAAATAAATAGTAAAACAATTTATCTTATATCTGCAACATCCAGACTTCGTGGCTGTGACAAGATGAATAGGGATGTTTCCTGGGTATGAAAAGTTAAAATCTATTTAGTCCGTCAGTTAGATAATAAAAAAATATTAGACACGTATTTTTTCTTTTACCAAAACAATAAAAAATTACATAGATACAGCGCTTTAAAGTTTCGGAGTGGGGGCTTGACGCCACGCCTTGGTAAAAATTGTAGCGAGGAGTGACGTCACGCGTAATTTCCCTTCTTTGTATTTTGAACATTTTTTGTTTGCAGAAAAAAATAAAAAATACGTGTCCAATAAAATTCATTAATCTAACAGGCGGACATTAAAAAAAAAATAGGAAACCTGCCTATTAATTGTATACAAACAGTCGTCTGGAACCCTACTGCTTTGCAGATTTACTAATTGTAATTTCTCAATACCACCTATCGAACATATTGATGACGGGCCTGTTGGTGTAGTGGTTAGTGACCCTGCTAAACCGGAGGTCGTGGGTTCGATTTCCACCCAGGACGAATCTTTGTGTGGTGAGCACGATCATTTGTTCTGTGTCTGGGTGTAATTTATCTATAATATGTATGTATTTAGAAATATTATATAAGTATGTTTATCAGTTGTCTGGTTGCCATAGCACAGGCTCTGCCTAGTTTGGGATCAGATGACCGTGTGTGAGATGTCCCAAAATATTATTATATTATTATATATTATATTATATTACTGATTTAATCTTTCGTGTACCTACATGAAGATTAGTTATTATCCATCAATCCATCAAGGAAAAATAAGGACTTTGGCCAGATTTCAAATCACCATTATGCAGCATATTTTTCAAGACGTTATTGAGATAACGTGGTTCAAAACATTTTACGACTTTAACGAATCAGATTTAGTAGTATTGATTTATACAAGATTCTTTATCTGTAAATTACTGATAGGTTAAGGCAACTTGTAGGTAAGGGAGCAATGGTTCGCTAATAGCGATATTTTCTAGACAACCTTTGTATAAACAGGACAGACATAGTCTGTCCCTCTGGAAACGAGGTCCCAGTTTTAGTATAGTTTAATTTTCATAGTTGATAAGTATAGGAAGCTTTCCTATTCAGGTTCCGTACCCGAAGCGTGCTAACGGGACCCTATTACTAAGCCTCCGCTGTCCGTCCGTCTGTCTGTCAGTGGGCTGTAGATATATCATAAACCTTAATAGCTACAGAGTCGAATTTTCACAGAGTGTGTATTTCTTGTTTATCTATTGCTTGTATATCTGTATCTTCTATCTCTCTTCTACAACAAATAATAAAAATAAATAAAAAATTGAGGCGGCTCTATAAAATCGTACGGAACCCTTCGTACGCGAGTCCGACACACACTTAGCCAGTTTCATTATTCTTAATACTTGCACTTGGAAGTTTTATTTACTGTTATATCTTTATTCTTTTGATTGTTCAACAGTAATTTATTTCGCAAGTCTTGAAGCTCTGCCAGGGTTTACTAACTAGGTATATTAATGTTAGTCTTCTTTCAAGAAGTTATTCTGGTAATGGACAGTGTTAAGAACATTACCATTGTCTGCAAAGCTAGTTGTGAATGCTGGCACCATTATAGCATTTATGAATGTATGTTAATGGCTGACAATGTTAATTCTTTGGCAGTGGTTCAACTCGCATTCCGGTCAAGCGAAGCCTCCACAAAGGATTTCAAAACGCTAGGAGGGTGTAAAAACGACAGACATCTTGTAGAGACATTTAATTCCCCTACATGACCGGCCTAGATTTTTCTTACAGTTAACGAGAAAATGTAAGCCAAAGTAAGTAGGTACGATTTTTAAAGTCTCTTATTTGGCTGCCTAGTCTTTTCCCTGGCTATATTGGGGTAGGTTTCCAGTCTTACTGGATTCCGCTGATGATTTACGAGCCTATTTCACTATAATTCCTTAGCCCAAAGGGGGACTTTGAGGGAGTTAATGCGACACAGCTTACTTTAAGTACCACTTTAGTACCAAGTTTTAACTTAAGTAAAACTTAGAGAATTTCACAAATGCTGGAAATTTCACGCTTACTTGCTTATCACGTGATATGGTTACACCAAAGCACGTGTAGCAAACGCGTTTAGGAAACAGCTAATGACTTTACATAAACAGCCTATTACATAATTACTTATATAAAATTAATTTATATTATACTAAAACTAACTCTGTCTGTCTGTCTGTTTCGCTTTCACGGCTTAATAGCTAAACGGATTATGATGAAACCTGGTATGGGGTAAGCTTGGATCCCAAGAAAGGACATAGGCTAGCTTTACTCGCGATAACCACGCGGGTGGAGCCGTGGGCAATAACTAGTAACTTATATTTACTTAGTTACCACCAAATAACAACCAGTTTCCGCACTATCTAATTGTTATTGAAAGATCAAATGTCCTTGATTGATGCTTCCTGTTGCCTTTGTGTCAAAACAACACATTTTAGGTGTACAGTGTGTTAATTATATTCTATTTGCGAATGTAAACACAACAGTTAGGCAAATTTGAGACGCTTCGATACCTGTCTAATTATATCTGTGACATGAGACAGTTAAACTGCAGTAGTTAAAATACAGAACAGTATCTTACTGATGTCTGTAAATATAGACTAGGTAACTCTTGAATGAATATCGTTTTTAATACAATGCCATGTAAATTGTTATTCATATTGCAGGCATACAAATATCATACATTAAAAAATAATACTGTCAATGTTTAGATTCCAGTTAGTTCCTTCCATAAACAGTTGGTGATTAAATTTTCAAGAAAATTAAATTAAAATCACACATTTAGTGTCCGCTAAATTAATATCAATTTTGCATTGGTATTGTATTAGAATTTTAAATAATTGAAGAGTAAGGACACAGGACCCTTTTTACCTTGCTGTATCTGTGATATGCTAAATGTATGTATGATAGCCTTGCTATCTTCATTGAACATATTTTGTACAGGATTTATTCTGTGCCTTGTGACTAGACTAATCCTCCTTTAGCAAACCCTTTGGTTTTTCCTGGTAATCAAAAAGTGCCGTTTTTAGCGGGTACCGACAGATTATCCATATTCTTTTATTTTTTATTACTTTTATTTTTATTTTACACAATATGTCATTTGTCAAAGATTTGACTAAAGAGTTTTTATCACTCTTATTAATACAATAAATAAATTATAATTAAAGCATAATAGTCATAATTGAAAATCATGACACAGTACCTATCTTCTTTACTAAATAACGATTTCAATGAATCAGGGTGTTTCTACTGTTTCCTACCTGTATTGCGGTGTTAAGGTTTTTAGTTTTCAATGTCGTCACGTCACACATTAGTTGTAGTCGCAGTATTGAGTTATATTTAGGTACCTATATTGATGTTAATAGTTAAGCGAATTGTTACATACATCATAATGAGTGATTAATGGTCTGTCTGTCTGTGCTAATTAGTGACAGAATTTGAAGCAGACTTAATTGTTATAAAATGGCCCCGATTTTGTTAAACAAGGCTGAACTTATTTTATGCCATCGGTATCTCAATACTATGTGTATTGAGATACCGATCAGAAAAGGACGGACGAAACATAGGGCTGTCAAATTTAGTTCCGCTAAATTTTTTTTTACACTTATTGGCCGACACGCATAAACCTTTGCACTAAAAACAGTGATGTTGTGTGGAAAACTAGTTTGACATTTCTAAATTAGTTGTTATCTTTTGCCGTCCTTTTCTCACGCTTTATGTTAGTAAAAGACAGCAATGGTTTAATTTTGATTTAGTTTGCGTACAAGGGAAACAGCGCCATTGTATACCAAACTATTAGCACTCAATAAAATATTTGGCTCTGACAAGCATTTTACGCTTAAATTTTTACATATACTGTGTTTTCAATATACTAACTTCTAAAACTCACTCTAACTTGTTAAAAATATCAAGTAAATTACGAGTAAAACAAATAGGTACATATACTACCTCTGTCTGATTTATATTTATGGTTGCCTTTGTTTTAGTTGTTCGGTAAGTTTCCATGCAATTAATTGAATTCGTCTGCTTTCTAAAGCCACGAAAAGTTAATTAACACAAGCTAATTAATTATTACATAATCCATTTGTTCGAAGACAATCAATACTTAATATTATACTTAAATGAGAAATTAACTCTGTCTGTCTGTTACGTTTTCATGGCTAAACCGCTGAACCGATTTTGATAAAACTTGTTATGGGGTATGCTTGGATCCCTAGAACAGACTGGACATTGTTGCCGCGATAATCAACAGCTACATAAAACAATATCTGTGCAACCTAAATTCCTCGCAAAATACTTGTTATCAAAGTAGAACAATGATATAAGTCTTCATGCATATGACTATGAAATGTTTATTTAATCTTGGCACAGATGCATTGTAAATAAGCTACAGTAAATATAATTACAAAATAATATACTTACACATTCAATTGAAACATATTTTCTTTTATTATGTTCTGTGCACCCGATTCTTTCCTTTAACTGCTAGTGTTAGTTAAGTCATTCAGTTTGGTGAGGACTGTAATGTATCTATCCAACATTGCTTGAATTTTCAAACAATTAGCAGTAGGTACTTGTAGTATCAAATGCTCCATGGTCAGTTATCATGGTCGGTAAAAACAGGAGTATTCACATAATAGTAACACCAATGGTTTTATAAAAGCATTTATCATTCCATTTCATAGCGCCTGTAGGTAAATCTGTTCTCGACACAGCATAATGTCTTCTTCGACTTTGAGTTGTGTAGGTACTCTCTGCACAAAACAAAACAAAAAAAAAACAATTTTAGCAATTAAATTAACACACTTTACAAAAAGAAGGAAAACGACCACATTCGTAATTTGTTCCACGTTTTGACAAAAGAAAAATGGCGGCAAGTCAACGACTTCGCGCCAAAAATATAAGCTGAAAAGAATGGTTCACATCACTCTTTGTCAATCTTTAAGGGGAACGTGATATGTACACGTACATGTAAGACTAATTATTAGCCTAGATGCAACTTCTTTTTGTTTTTGTATCCTTTTGGAATGAAATATTGATGTCAGTTTAAAACCGATATTTATTTGAAGCGACTTAATGCGTTTCAGATGCGATACATTGTGTTTCTATGGGCTTTTTGAGTAGGTACGTACGTATACTTAGTTAAATACAGATTTTATGTAAAGAACGCTTTACCACGTCTTCATTACTACTATTTACTTTCTGAAATTTATGGGTAGTAGGTACTTAAATATTCTGAAAATATCTGTCTACGTATTTCCTACTTTTCTATTTTCTTGTCACTGAGATATTAAATTAGTAATGATGGAACGGGGTACTGCGAGTACTTCGGTAGGACAGATGTCAATGTGAATGCAATTTTTATTAATGATTATATAATATCGACGACTATACTTAATATCGATTTAATTCACCATATTAATTGAAAATGTGAGTACACCTGTTGTGTGTAAATAATAAAATAATTTACATTAATTGATTGTTAAAAACAGTGTTGTTAACAATAACGATATTAATTAATGTAATTCTTTGTAACTTAAGGATTTTGATTACAGCGAATACAAATTTCGACCCACATTAATAATTAAAAAACCATAAATAATGGATCGTAAATCAGTCCACCTACACAATACGAGATTTAACAAACTATAATAACATAACAGGATCGTAATCCATAGAGGCGACAATGGAGTGTGACGACCTCTCGTTCATTCCACCCGCATGTGCCGAAACTGATGTGAATGATCATAGCCGGTCATTTTGTCAATAAACAGCTTATTGAAGCAAACTGGGCATAATGCATGTTAATGCTTTTTAACATGAATATTCAATCATTCTTTTAAAAAGCCGATGGATTGTTACATTGAATTTCATAAAAGCCCTAAATATGCAAACTCGTAATCCAAAGTACCTACCTATGAGCTAACTCTTCTCGTTTTCCAGTGTTACTGCTGCAACAAAGAAACTTGTATAAAGAGCTACTTTTTGGCCGAAACCTAAATATTATTTTTTAGATTTAATTCTACAAAGAAGTCCTGAGCCTGTTGAAATAGATTATGATCTTTGCTTTATTTATAAGCATAGGGGCGAATAGGGGATCTAAAAGAAGTATAAAGGGGGGGGGGGAATAGCTATAGAATATTTTATAAAATAATTAGATAAATTCAAAATGACTAAGTCTTTATAGATCCCCTTCCTATCTTTTTTTAGACGAGGATATTTTACGTCAAGTGCAAACATATTATTGCGCATTTGCTTATTGTTAAATAATATTATAGATGATAAAGCAAGTAAAGTAAGTAATTGATTTATCATAAAGATATTATACATTTATAGGTATTAATCTAATCTTAGTACAATATGTAATAATTCTCGTTACAGCTAATTTGTTGTACAAATAAAGCGGTGACTGAATAATTTGTCAGTGAGTTACAGTCGTTAAGAGTGGAGTTAGTGCCAATTCGTGGCGCCTTCTTATTGCCAAATACTTATACATTCTTGGAATGAATATTAAATAATAAAACGCTTGACATTTATGGATGAATTTATAATTTATTACCATTTTTATATATTACTAGCTGTCCCCCGCGACTTTGTTCGCGTGTTTTAGTTTCAACGGTTTTTCATTTTTGCAACATTTTTCATTTATGCTCCGCTCCTATTGGTCGTAGCGCGATGGAATATAGCCTATAGCCTTCCTCAATAAACGGACTATCCAATACAAAAAGAATTTTTCAATTCGAACCAATAGTTCCTGAGATTAGCGCGTTCAAACAAACAAACAAACTCTTTAGCTTTATAATATTAGTATAGATTTTATTTAAATATTTTTATTAAATGTTTCAAGTTGTTGAAGCGCTTTAGGTTGTCGATGCTCTTAGGCAGCAGGAGCAGATAGTGCACATTTTCTACACTTAGATGTAAATTACATTTTGTTAAAAAATCATGCTTCAGTATGAAGGTTTATTTTCTTGGTTTATTTTAATTATTTACTATGACAATATACCTATTCAACGACAATATACTACTACTACATCATAATATTAGATGTTGCCAAACTATTCTGTAAACATTTATCGTAGGACGCTGCGTCGAACTAAACGGCTAAATGTCAAAAAATAATAAGTTTTTACATAGCTTTGTGTGATGAGAGTACTAAAAATTAACAAGGTATATAAAAATCCACTTTAGATTAAACGTACGCTTTAATAATAAGCTGATAAACTATGATATACTTAGGTATCCTTTAATCGCTGAAGAGGTCATCATATCGCTACGACTCTGATAACGGTTTCAGCAGAATGGACGCGATGTTTTCCGAGACATTAAATAGTTAAACAACCTGATAAGTGATAAGATACGGCCAGGTAAACAGTTGGCTCACTTGCCTGTTTGAAGTTTCGCGAAAAATGATAAAAGTGACGTTTTCCGGCAACACTTTTCTGAAAAATATCATGACATTCATATTAGTTTGATTATTTCATTTAAAAATTTAGTACGTACGTTACGTAGAAGTCCGTACGAAGTATCTATTATCCGATGTATGACGACATTTATACTAGAAAACAACTACTTAAATACCAATTTATGAAGCCAAAACGCTTCTCACTCGTTCCCAAAGTTCCCACTCGTTCTAAAACTTAAAAACACGAAACCCTAAATTTTATTTCATAAGAAGTAAGTTCGACTTCTATTTTGCAATTTTGTTTTAAATAAGCTCCTTTAACCTATTACATATTTCTACGTAATTGTTGTTATTTATCAATTTTCTTATCGATCTAATGTATATTGATAATGATAAGAATTAGTTCTGGAAATCACAACACTCATATTCAATTAAAGACGTTAAATACATTTTGTAACCACAAAATACCGACACAATATAAGTTACAAGGGTTTTTATAGTCCGTGTAATTATAATGTCTTCTATTTAAGTTTAAAAAAAAAATCTAGTACTTATTTATTAGACATAATATTTATCTACTTATTTCAGTATGACTTCTATTAAAATATGTGTTGCGTCTTCTGACTAGCGTGATATTGCTATTTATTTTTATTTCTGGTCACACTGGGCGCGGTAACGTCTTGGATTCCCATCATTTTACGCCACGTGACGTCAATGTACTATCTTTTAAGTATGTTGCTAAAGTAGAAATATTATCTAAGCTCTTGCTATCAATGACATCTAGACATCGTATTAAATTAACAATTTTTATATTTTTTGAATATTCAAATATAGCCTTGGATTTTCTGAGGGACCTGTGCGGACATGTGTGAGGACATGATTGTAAATTGTTTAATCTTAGCAGTTGAATACTTTAATAAGTACGTCGATGGGAACTTTTAGAATAACATTTATCGATTACGTAACAATGTAATGGAAGTCTTTAAATTCATGACCCATTTCCCGATGGCCTGCTATTATTTAACGACTATTCAACAGATATACCTACAGACCATGTTGCAATCTTTATCAAGAACCCAAGATTTTTGAAGAACACAATTAATGTTAAGTGGATATACGTCATTTTTTATTAAAATTGTTTTAATTTTTTAATCAAAACGAATTGTAAAATTCAGTATGCATATAATTTTACAGGTAGCGTAGGAATTATTAATAAGCTTAATTTTTATCACTTTTTTCATTAAACCGTGAAAGCCCTTATACCACGCGATATTTCAAGTTGTCTTATTAAGACCATGCATAGAGTAACAATAGTTAGACAGTAATAGTGCGTTCGGCCGCGCTGTCTTACGACGTACGCCTTGCAAATGAGTTAGCGATATTCAGTGCGGAGTAATAGCAAGCTTGTCTATTTAGTCAGTAAGATAGCATAGTTAGTCGAGACTTAATATGGCTTTAATTTAATAATGTACTATATGTTCATAGTAAAATTAAATGAATTCTAATAAACAATAATAGGTTTTGAATTATCCTGTTTACAACATTCGTACCTGTAGGGAAATAACAGAATATATGGTTCACTTATAGAATTTATTAATTATTTTATCTACCTATAATACACTATACATGATAGTTTGCCTGTCGAATGTTTGAGCATTAATTAGCTACGATAAGATGTAAACAAAAAATTTTAAAAACGTCAAATTTTCCATTATTTCTTTAAACTTTTTATATACTTTCTTGAAATTTTATGAAATCTTGGGTATGGGTTATTTACAGCACATCAGCTCTATGCTTCTCGTGTTTAAATTATTTTAAAACTTAAAATACTGCTTCAATAGGTAGGTACACGGTAAGTAACGAAAAAAAAAATAGGAATGAAAAAAACAAGTATTATTTATTTGCCTTTATTAAGATTTCATATCCGAAAAGTAACATGAATACCTTCTAACTTAACCTCCACTTTCCCGTTTAAGGTAAATTCATAATTATGATAACTTTTTAGAAATATTACCTACCGTACGTCAGTAGTAATGGTTACAATCCTTGGTTTTAGGAAAACGAAGTTTAACTCGTTTGCTCCGTATGATTTCTATTCCTACACGAAACACAGGCATATGTAATCCTGTAGAGAATTGACAATTACAGTCCATTAGGTACTGCAGCCAAGATTGCCAGAGTGACATTTATTCTTATTTGTTCATTAAAACTCGCCGCAGCTGCAGTAACGGTCGCGCAATAAGGAAAACATACAGACAAACAGAACAATAAAATGTCGCTACAGAGGCTCCGGTCGTGGGCGACACCGGTATGGAAACCTGCACGCGACTCGCGAGTGGTGCCGGCGCGCCTTGAACACACTTTCTCTCGCGAATCCTTGTTTAAGAACTCTCTATGCCTACGAATCCTTTGCCTTTAGTGAAAATTGCATTAAGATCCTGTTATACCTATACCCTGACAGACAAGAAATAGAAAACCTCTAGTAGGTTAGGTAGGTAGGTTTTCATATAGTCTATGCTCTCGACAGCAACGGGTAAAAAACGTATGTCCACAAAAATAAGTTCAATTTTTTTTTATGTGAGGATATTAATTTTTTCAGTGAGTATCGGTTTCACAGGCATGAAAACTCAAATGCATGCGTCCAAACCGAAACAAATATTTGCGGATTTTACAAAATATATATTTAACTGTGCGAGGATCGAAACCGCAAACCACTTAGTAGGTATGTACCAGAATGTAAAATACAGAAGTTACACAAGCCAATGTGGTACAGAATCAGAAATAAATACAAATATTTTTTTTGCGAGTTATCAGACAAAAAGTGGATGTACATAGAATTAAAATAACAAAACAATACTGTTGATGTACGATTCAGTTACATTTTTAGCGCTTAAAGACTAGATAAGATATTTAACGGTATTTTGGATTGTCCCCACTTAACGCGTGTTTTTCAACACTCGACAGACAATCTAGGACTTCCTCGATAAACCAACACTCATAAACACTGGAAAGTAGAATATTATCAGATAACACCCAGTTACGATTCGTACGAAATGATGTTATGAAATGTTAATTGTGAACGAGTTTCTGAGTAGCGCTTGAGGAAAAGTATCTTGTGTTGTAGAAAATGTTCTTTTACTAGAATATGGAGATTCCAGTTTAGCCCAGTGTGAATGAAACGATACTTATTCATAATTTTTACCGACAGACCACTGAGAGTCTCTGCTTTATCTGTATTAAGAACTTACAAACTGTTTCGCACAGTCTGTGTTAGTGTGTAGGTCCATAGAAGTCTATAGTTTATCATGCAGCATTCGATACCGACTGCTTCTATCAGTATATATCATATCGTAAACTGGGCGACCTTAGTACGAGACCCAAGTAAAATTTCTGAAACCAAAACAAAGTTACGTCTTTTTTTTATTAACCAACTAATTTCTGCCAGTTCATTGCAGGCTTTTATATATGCATACATTACAGATTGCAGCGATTTTATTTTCCGTAAAATTAATTTATTTAAAATGAAACGTAATTTAAGTAAGTAGGCAAATATCATTCGCCGAAGTGCTTCGTTTGAAGTATTTTAGTCTACACTTGTTACAAACATTTTGTTTGACATTAATGTTGCTTTGAATATATTATCCGTGAGTCAGGTGTTAGCTCATGACTACCGTAGAATGCTTGTCTACATCGATGACCTAACCAATGTACCTAAGGGCAAAATTAATCGCCGGTTTGACTAAACCGCGGTAAGGAGGGAACTGGGCGTACGCTACATAAACTATCATTTACAATTTTCCGTAATATATAATGATCTCTAAGCCATCGGGAAGACCCATGTGAAATCTGAGGACGTTGTGCAGACAACCGCAATCCCGGGCGGATAATGATTGCGCCTATTCTCATGAATTCAATATCATAATGAAAAACCTCGAAATTTTTTTCTCGAGCTTCACAACTAGTCTTGCTTATTGGCCTTGGAAACAGCAAGGATGTATTGCGTCTAAAACTGATACGTAGCTCTAATAAATTCAATCTTATGATTACACTGTATGATCTCATTTAGTTCATATCGTTGAATAAAGCAGATTGCAAGTCACGTTTTTTTTAAATAACGTGTGCCAGACACCGCTTGCTAGACGATATATTGTTGATCAGAACATCATGCAATTAGCAAGTGAAATTGCAAACGCAACTAGTAAAACATAAGTAGTAACGTAATTAGCTAGAAACAGCAAACAAACCGCTTTGATCCTATTTATCGTCGATGTCTGGTCAAAACTTTTGCAAACCAGTATTTGAACTAGCGACCTGATGTAACATCAACCTAAATTGAACTTTATAACTTATCACATAGCTTTGTAATTTCCATATTTTCGGTGACTTCGGAAGTGACCCCATTCCGGGTTGTCGGACCGCATTGCACAATCTCTTGTTCTTCTTATGACAGCCTTGATTTGAGAGAAATTATACTTATATGGTTCTTATGTTGTAAACTATAAGGTACAAAGTTGGCTAGCTCTTGTATATAGCGAATTAATTTGTTAATCGAGAAATTATGGCCATTTATCATTTAGCGGCGTTTTGTTTCCTATCAAAACCTGAATGTTACGTGATTAACTAATTATTATACGATTGAGAGAGAAATGGCATATTCTTAACAAGAAATGTTATTTTCTTTGCAAAATCTACAGGTTAGAGAAAAATATTGGTAGACGTTCGAAAATATGTATAAATCTAAAAAACATAAGCAAAGAATGGCGTAGAATACTCGTAAAACTAATCAGTAAACGGTAAATAGAGTTAAGAAACAGTTTAAAGCGTAATTAAGTACTTTCCATATTTTGTATAATTACTATGTTATTAAGATTTATTTTTTTTGTTGATGGCGTATGGGTTATGCGGTTTATTAACAATAAATTACCGATCTCTATATCCGCCACCCGCTGGTATTGAATGGAAACCTGTACTTCATGCTTACAAAATTCTCACCTCAGCTCAGGCGCGTAGAGTTTGTCGCTCTCGATTTTTTTTTTCTTAGCCATAAGCTTTGTCTCTCAGACATCACGCCATGAATTGTTTAGAAAACTTTGCAAGACCTTTTATTGACAGCGTACACTCACAATGTACACCGGTCTCATTGATGTAAACTCAAGCGTGATTTTATGTAATAACACAATAAATTAGGGTGTGTTTGGTTATGTAATATACCATGTAAACACTTAATGGGTGTGTCACCTACAGTTTAAAACGTGATCATTCTGTCATGTCATGAAAGAGGTAGGTACATAAGTAGATACTAAATAAACCAGATTAGCGCAGTTGTAGATAACAGGTTTTATTGTTGCCTTTTATTGCTCTTCGATTTGAAATTTAATTTTAGACACGCATACAATTACGTTCTCGTTGACACAGCAGCTAAGCGCCTAGATTTTTGGGCTAACGGGTGCAGGTTTTTAATATTTCGGTGGTTTGCCATATTTTGTCCTCACTTAAGTTATGAATGCAGTATCATATATTATCATAAATACCTCAGATATAAGCACTTAAATTTCAATAGAAAGCACTTAGTTTATCCTATAGGAGAAGGGCGGTTCTTTGACTATCAACAAATTCATAACTCGTAATCTTATTGTATAACACAATAGGCATGTTTCCTATTTTTTTTTAATGTCCGTCTTGTAGATTAATGATTTTTATTGGACATGTATTTTTTCTTTTTTCCTGCAAACAAAAAATGATCAAAATACAGAGAACGGAAGTTACGCGTGACGTCACTCCTCGCTACGATTTTTAGCGAGGCGTGGCGTCATAAGCCCCCACTCCGAAACTTTAAAGCGGTGTATCTTTGTATTTTTTTATTCTTTTGATAAAAGAAAAAATACGTGTCTAATATTTTTTTATTATCTAACTGACGGACTAAATAGATTTTAACTTTTCATACCCAGGAAACATCCCTATTGAGGCAGTTGTTAGATACATAATCATAATAACGACAAAGAATATTATTGGAATACAGAATTCAAATGCCTGCACCTATGTGTTCAGTCCGATCGTTTATCATCTTAGCCACTACAGTAGGTATTAATTGGATTTTTCTTTGTCTCTACGAACATGCGACAGGCATAATTTAAAAGGGAGGTTCTATAATTATTGGTAGATAACATTTAATATTCTCATTAAAGTTATTAAACTGTGTTGAATCAATTAGACACACAACGTAATAATAATGAACGAAGGTAACATTGTCCTGGTGGGAGTGGGTCAAGGCGGCGGGCGCCGCCGGCCGGTACGAAACACGGTCAGGCCAAGCCCGCGAAATATCTGACAAAAAGAAAATGTTGCCAATTACCTCGTAAAAACTGAGTTTACGTCAAATTGAGAAATTAATATAGTAAGAAATTAATATAGTGATAAATAATAAATAAATAAATAATACTGAATGTGTTGTGTAAGGAGTTGTATAGTAAGACAAGCAAGGAGAGATATAGAGCTGGGAATGACGTAGAAGACCTACTTTAATATTCGTATATAAAGTTGCACAAATTTTCTTAAGACCTTCCTTAGTTTTACCTACGCCAATAATCTGCTATGTACTCAAAATAAAGTACAAACAAACATTAAATAAAAAAATGCGTTCCTTGCATGGTCTTCCAAGCAATTTGAGAAGTAGGTAACGTTTTTATTTTACACAGATATTCATGGTATGCAGACAATTATATAACTAATACTCGGTATATTATCTTAACTAATCTTTAGCGGCATTACGAGTATTATTGTAGGAACAACCCAAGCATTACTTATCAGAACCAATATTTATGTAAGTGATAAGTTATTTGTTATTTGTAGATGTGATTATGTAAATCGGTACATATTTATTAGCAAGGACAAATATTTTTTATGGCCAAATTATTATTTACGCTTTTTATCTAGTATTTACTAAAGAATTTAAACCTTTGTACCTAATGTTTTTGATGGAACTTTTGCGTTGAAAGTATCAACAAGTAACTTTTACATAGGCTCATTTATTACAGAGTATTGACAGTTTATTAAAATGTTACTACGTAAGTATAGGGCTACTATTTCAAATTGTACATGTCATTATATAAGTAATTCGTTAAGGTATCATTATTTTGTCTACTTACTTACAAAACAAATGTTTTCTAACCTAAATAAAACCATGAACAGGTTTAATGAAAAGAAAATTATATTTGATTTGGCTTATCTATCTGCTCTCCTTTTTTTTTGCAATAATCTATTTATTATTTTCTGTTTAATATGAATTTCCTAAAAAGTTTCGGGTAACATCCAATTTTACAGCAGTATATAACTCTCGATAGAGGAAAAACAAAAGATAATAATTAAGTAAGATTAATATAAGTTAAATATAAAAATTTGGACAAGTACGACATGAAACTAGTTGAAACGCAACACCAAGATACAAAGGAAAATATTATAAGTATAAATCAAACTAACAAAGTATTCCCGATAAGTCTTATAAATTATACTTTTGTTTTAAACCTTACTTTTATATTCAATACATATTTTATTTGGCGAGATGGGTTCGCATGGATTCCGTTTTTAAAACCTTGTTAAGGAACCCTAAAGTTGTTATTGAAATAAAAGAGATAACGACGTTGGAAAAAGCCTATGGTTCTATACATATTACATTAACGAAAGTAATCTTTCAGGTGAGTTCGAGATTAGTCCGCTACGTGCCTGATAAACGATCTAGCGACTAAAAGTTATCAATTGTTATCTAAACGAATTGATATCAACTGTTTACGGAATGCAAAAATAATCATGTGTATTAATTTAAAGTAGACGTTTTGTATTTCAAGTCCTGCTTATTATTTTTACTTCTTGTTTTTTATTTTTTTTTGGAGTCATTTTTCAGCAATATAGCATACCTACAAGAAACATCTAACGAGGTCTAGATAGTGTTAATGATCCTTTCAGACTTTATACAGTATGTTTTATAGTCATTGAGACGTTGAAAATGGTGTCCTGAGATAATAATTAATTATTAGTTATTATGTACGGATAATTTAATAACAGATATTGTTGTGAACCCGAATACCAATGAGTCACGCGATGTCTACCTGTACAAACTTATGAAGGCACTTGGTAAACTCAAATCTATTTATTCGTGTTGCTTGTAAGAATAGCCATAAGGTTGAAATTCGTTTGGAATGTTGTTTTATTGAGTGTAAATGGCTAATAGGTGTCGTGTAAATTGAAATTTGTAATGTTTGACCTCATTTGGGCTCCCTCGCGTATTCGGTTGATTTATATTTATAGGCCGCCATATTGTTCTAATTGTTGTCAGCGCTTACTGAGAAAGATCTGGGGCTCGATTCCCTGGTCGACAAAAAATATATTACGGTTTCGGCCTAAATGTTCACAGACTAGATTAGATAGACTTATAGGTTGTAATTGTAATCTAGCAAAATTTTATTAAAATTCCTGTACGTATTACGTGTTTTTTTCTAAAACTATTGAAGTATTTGCGTCTGGGAGTCATCATCTCATGTTGATGAGCTGGTGATAGCAAGTACAACTTCAGTAAGTAACTAAACAATTGAGTAAGTAAGTTATATCTATAAAACAAGGTCGGGTTAGTAACACCAATTTTAACTCAAGAAAGGTTGAATCGATATTAATTTTTTTTTAGCAGAATATCTATAAACTCTTTGGAAAAACACGAAAAAAAGAATATATTTTTAAAAACTCCTAGGAGTAGAACTTACTATCTGATCTTATTTTAGCTTCGGAACTATAATTCTAGATGGGATACTATGGTATAAGTATTGTTGAAGTTGACTTAGCTAGTCTAAAATAACGTTTTTAGCAAGATTATAACAGTGATGTCACTTACCAAAGAGGAAGCTGCCCTGATGTAATCCCTTCTTAGTCATAATAATATGTGTCTTAGGCAACGGGAAATGATAACAAGGTGTTTGTAGACTTTTCACCGACTTGTCATACATAGGCATGTGATAGGCCGAGTCCACTGGAACTAAGTGTGTCAAAATATTAATAAAAATAATACGAAGCGAATAGTTGTAAGAAATCCTTGCCACGCTGTGACCTACGATACGACTTATTACTATTACTACTTATTTTTTTCATTTTCTTCTTTTTTTATTTATATATTAGTACTAATAACACGTGGAAATTCTATCGATTCCTAAAATGGTAAATTATAATCTCATATAAGAGGTCTCACCGCTCTTACAGAAGTTTCAGATTTAAGTTAATTGCCTAACCACATAACTACACAGGACATTTTGAATTAATATTGAGAACATATTAGATCAAGTATATAGTAGTATCTAGTATCTATTAATAGTATCTATTTCTAATAATCGACTACATGACAGCTATAATATTAAGGTCAAGGGTTAACCAATCGTTTACCTCTTTAGAATCATGTAAAACTCAATACAACATAAATTCTGATGTCTGCAATAAATAATTTAATTATAAATACATGGTAACATGTTCAGGGTTTACTTGTATAAGAAACAAATGTCATCATAGATTTCTTGTGAAAAAGAGATGGTGAGATCTGACTACATAGCTTTATCTCTCTCATTAACTGAACTAATACCTTTTTTATTTTTTTTTTTTTGTTTGGGCGGGGGAATCCTCATGGACACCCGCTCACTCGGGGGAGCGAACGGGTAGTGTCAGACTCTTACTGACTAAACCTGAACCACCGTGCTACGTCATCCGCGTTTCGTGTTGGTGCGTGGTAATGCATTGCAATTCGTCACGCACCAACCGCGGGGTCCGCCGGCCAATAGGGGCCAGCGGATCACTATCGTGATTTTTTGGAGACCGACGTGTATAGAGCGTCGGCCTCTCCGCCTCGTAGTGGAGCCACACCCGTAGCACGGAATGCGGCCCCCCGTCGTGGGTCCTATAGTCGGACAACGGACACCCCCGTGCCCGTCGCCCAGGACCCTAGTTAGGGCGGGAGAGCGCGCTCGTGCGCGGCTCTGCGCCGCCCCACTCGACGTCGGCGTATTTGGGGCGCGTCGGGGTCGTTCTCCCGAACGCGCTCCGCCGCCTCCTTCTGGGACATAACGGTCTCGCAGAAGGAGGACAGCGCATCCCACGCTGTGCGACTGCTGAGCGCAGCCGCGACAACAGCCGACAGCGCGGAGACGTCTACGCCTCCCAGCGCCGCCTGGAGAACGGCGCGAGGCGCGGCGAAGGCGGGACATGCGGCCAACGTGTGCAGTGCGGTATCATCACCGTCACCACACTGATGGCACGCAGTCGTCTGCTCCCTCCGAGCGACCCGGCACAGGAAATGGCCAAAGGCCCCGTGCCCGGTCAGTATTTGCGTGAGGCGGTAGGTCAAAACACCATACCGCCTCTCCACCCACGGTTGTAAATGTGGGCGGATCGCCTCCACGGTTGCCCGTCCCGCCGTCGGTCTTGCGAGCCGAAGCTCCCAATTCCGCATCGTGACGAGACGGGCCTGTCTCCTCCAAACTTCGCGTTGCCTTGGCAGGGGGTCGGTACCCCGGGACCGGAGCTCGGTGCAACGGGTGTAAAGGTCCGTTAGCACCTCTGCATCCAGATCCCAAGGCGGTGTCCCAGCCAAGACACACGCGGCTTCGTGCCCGACGGTCCGGTAGGCCCGGACGATCCTGTTGGCGACAGCGCGCTGCGAACCAAGTAGAACCGCCCGGTTATCGGCCGTCAAAGCGTCAGTCCAAATGGGTGCGCCGTATAACGCCATCGATCGAATGACCGAGGCGTATAGACGGCGACACCCAATGTCAGGGCCCCCGACATTGGGCAGGAGCCTTCCGAGGGCTGCCGCGGCGGACCGAAGCCTCGGTGCCAACCGCTTAAAGTGCTCCCGGAAGCTCAACCGCCCGTCGAGGACCAGGCCAAGATACTTCATGGTGCCTGACAATGGGATCCTCACGTCCTCCACTGTCAGGCACGCACCGGTAGTGTGTCTTCTCCGGGGGCCGTACAGCACAAGTGCCTCGGTCTTCCCCAGAGCGACGTCAAGTCCAAGCATCCGGATGCGACCTACGACGAGATGGACGCCGCAGGTCGCACGCCGGATGCACTCCTCCTGGGTCGTCCCTCTGACCAACACCAGGGTGTCGTCTGCATAGCAGACGATCTGCGTCCGAGATAGGAGGGCACCGCGCAGCACCCAATCATAGCCGATGTTCCACAGGAGAGGTCCTAAGACTGACCCCTGTGGAACACCGCGCCCAGTACGTTGCCTCTGCGGGCCCGATAGTCCAGCGTAGGCGACGTGCCTGTCGCGAAGGTAGTCCGCCACGGTGTGCTGAAGATAGAGCGGCACCCCGTGGTAGCGAAGCGCCGACTCTATGCACTGGTGCGGCAGCGAGTTGAAGGCGTTGGCAATGTCGAGCGATACCGCCAACGCCATACCACCCCGCTCCGCAGACTCCGCGGCGAACCCCTTGACGTGGCTCAGGGCGTCCAAGGTGGACCGGCCCGCCCTGAAGCCAAATTGGGAAGCCGACAGGTCGGGTCCCGTGCCCGTCAGGTGCCGGACGATGCGGGCGGCAATGACACGCTCGAAGAGCTTGCCCGCCTCGTCCAGCAGGACGATAGGCCGGTAACCCGACGACGAGTCGGCTGGTCGTCCCTCCTTGCGAAGGAGGACGAGCTGCCCCGTCTTCCAGACTTTGGGGAATCTCCCCGCCACTAAACAGGCGTTGAAGAGACCCCGCAGCCGGTCCTTCAGGGGACCCACAGCCAAGGCAATAGCCCGAGCCGGTACCCCGTCAGGTCCAGGAGCAGTCGTCTTAGTCCGAAGGCGCTGGGTAGACGCCTCGAACTCTCCTTCGGTTATCTCCTCCAGCTGTCCGCGCGACTGTGCGGTACCCATGGCTGGAGGGATAAAGTCAGTCCGGTAAGATGGGAACAGGGACGAAACGATGTTCCTGAGGAGCTGAGGCTCCATGGACTCCGTGAGCGGGGGCGCCGCAGCGCGAAGTTTGTTCCGCGCCGCCAGATATGGACGACCCCACGGATCCCGGTTCAGCTCCTCGTACATCTCCTGCCTTGCTGCGGCCTTTGCCTGCAGAATGGCCAGGCGGAGATTCAATCTGGCCGCATGGTAGGCCTCGTAAAGAGGTACCGCCGCGGCCTCGTCCCTGCGCCTAGAGCGGTGGCGTGTATAACGGCGTTGCGCCTCAATACACGCCCGCCTAAGCTCTGCTATCTCCGGCGACCACCAGTAGACTGCCCGTTTATTGGGCCTTCTCCGGACGCGAGGCATTGCTGCGTCGCACACCGCTGTGATGGTGCTACGAAACAGCTCCGCCTCGTCGTCAATCGAGAGGCCCGACGGTGGTGCACACCAGTCACTGACGATGGCCGCCTCGATAAGCAGTTCCCTGTCCATTTTCTTTAGGGCCCATCGTGGGGAACCTTGGTTCGACCGAACCCTAGGCCCCCCAGAAGGGGAGACGCTGAACCGAATGTACCTGTGGTCGGACAGCGTCTCCATATCCACAATGACACGCCAGTCGTTAATGCGCCCGGCAATGGCTGGGGAGCAGAACGACAGATCCACAATGGACCCGCCGTTATGCCGGACGCACGTCTGGGTGTTGCCCCGGTTCAATAGGACGAGGTCCAAACCGAGGGCCCACTCCTCCAGCAGTTCCCCGCGCCGGTCCGTTACCGGTCCACCCCAAGCCGTGCTCTTGGCATTGAGGTCCCCGAGTAGAAGGACGGGGCGGGGTGCCAACGCTCGAACAAGGGTCTCTAGCTCGGCCATGAACGACTCGAACTCGGCGAGACCCCTGTTCGGGGAGAAATAGGTACCGACAATTGTGTACGACCCCCATGACGCGGCGACGAATCCAGAGCCCCTACGGATGGTATGTAGGGGCTGGGAACGGGCGCCTGTTGCGGCGACGACGGCGACAGAACCGCTAAGGTCCCCCGCCCAGTTGGGCCGGGAGGGGACGAAATAGGGCTCCGCCACTGCCGCGACATCGATCTCCCACTCCGCCAGTGAATGTAGGAACAAATCCTGGGCACCAGCGCAGTGGTTGAGGTTCCCCTGGAGGAAGAGATGTGGGCGGACTTGATCCATCACGTTTCCATCATCTCCTCCGTGCGGGGCACAACCTCCGCCCTCACCGCGTTAGGGGGTCTCATTGGGGCCCTTTTGTTCCTGTTGGGGGCCGGGGGAGCACATCCCCGACTGCCCATCTGGTGGTCCGCCTTGCGTCCCTTGGACTCACAGACGGCGCACTTGGCGGGAGCCGCGCAAGACGCCGCTTTGTGGTCGGGCTGTGCACACCTGTAGCACAACCCGCTGCGATCCGTCTCGGAGGTGCACACGGCCCTAGTGTGTCCGATCTCCAGGCATCGGAAACACTTCATGGGCCGCGCTGCAAGCTGCACCACACGAGCGGAGCTCCACCTAACCTAACCTAACCCGACCAGGAACTTTTTTGACCTCGACGTTATGAGCCTAGGTGCTGCGGCCAGCGGGCACTTCACCAAGGCAGTGAACATGCCTCCGGGGCCCAACTTTTCCGACGAACGAGTCTCAGGGGACGGCGCCGACTCAGCGGCAAGCCTCCTGTAGAGCTCCCGTTGTCGGTGGAGCCCGACGTAACGGCCGTGGGTAACCCGACCGCGCGAACGCGTCGACGATGCTAATGAGGCATCGCTCTCGCAGTCCGAAGCGGAGGGTGTCCCCACGTCGTCTCCGACGGCCGAAGCGTCCCGTCTGGGACGTTTTCGACTCGCCCTCCCGATAGAGCTATCGCGGGACCGGCAAGGCGCCGGCTCCACGAACTCCATCGCCTCCTCGCCTGTGGCAAGGCTCTCGAGCACAACTCGAGGCTCTTCCGCCACAGGCCCTTCCACATGACCCAGTCTGCTCGCAGACCGAGTCACTCTCCTCTCTACTCCTTCTTCCCTCTCCCCCCCCCAATGGCAGGTCATGGGTTTCCCCACTCCCTGAGACGTTGGTTGGCAGCACCAAATACGCCTGCCTGGACTCCGAGGAGCCGCGGGATTCTGTTCCGCCAGAAGCTTCCCTACCCGCTTGGTGAATTATGTTCCCAATCGTCTTGTCCATGTTTAGTCCTTTTAGGGGTGTGGTCCCCGTGGTTGATGCCCTAGCATACGGAGTTCCCCTCCGCTATGCAGCCCCTAGCCGGGCATCGGAAGCGTAGGCTTCGGGGTAATTTTTATAGTGGTTTTCTTCCACGTAGCCCCCGACCTGTAAAAGAAGGCGGCCCCCGGTCCCGTCACAATACGACGGGGTTACGGGTTCGGCCGACAGGGCCCGACAAGTCGGACCCGCCGCCCGCGACTGCGTCTCCTATCCCTCAACAGAGAGAGAAGAGAACAATCACCACGCTCGTCGCCGCGATTCGGAATATGTCCGAGACGCCGACAAGCCGCGACATTCGATCAGCTGTAACACTGACCGAAGTCACCCAACACTCACCTTAACCGTTCCTCCTCTGAAGAGGAGGTAAAGAAGAGGGAGCCTAACACCCGCTGCCGCTACTCGGAATAACTCCAAGACGCCAGCGGGCCGCGATATTCAACCAGCAGTAAACACTGGTCAAACTCGCCCGACAGCTCAACCCCGCACCGTACCCCGCGCGCATGGAGTGACGAAGCGAGAGAGAGCGCGACCCGCTGCCGCTACTCGGAATAAGTCCGAGACGCCAGCGGGTCCAACACCACGCGGCGGTCTGAACAGGTCAGACCCCGCCTTCTGCCCACAATATGGTAGAGTGGGCAGATTCACCGCCCGTCGCCGCTACTCAGAATACGTCCGAGACGCCGACGGGCCGCGATACCCGGCCAGCTGTTACACTGACCGCTCTCGCACGACCGCTCACCTCACCCGTTCCCCCCCTCGCGGAAGGTTAGGAGGAGGGAGCACGACAACCGCTGCCGCTACTCGGAATGAGTCCGAGACGCCAGCGGGTCGTCCACCACGCGGCGGTCTGGACAGAACAGACCCCGCCGTCTGACCCACAGAGATGTGGGCAGACTCACCGCCCGCCGCCGCTACTCGGAGTACGTCCGAGACGCCGGCGGGCCACGATGTCCAGCCAGCAGTTGACACTGGCCGGACTCGCCGCGGCTATCGCATCCTCAGGCTGAGGAGCGATCCCGCTGCTGGAGCCGTCCGCGCCGGTTATACCGGTACCGCACATATCTGTGCGGCATTCCCTTATCCGCGACCTAGGGACGCGCCCGGTAGGGGTCCAGCCACCCCTCCCCGCAGGATGCACCACTCCCGCGGGCCCGGGAACTGAACTAATACCTATAGTTTTTCAAGTTATGAATACGATAAACGTTGTATTCTATTCTATTTGTGTGGCCTTCTTTAGTTATATATTTAACGTATTTTATGGCGCATGCGCTTTACCTATGACCATAACACATTATGTATATTAAGACGGAAACGGCTATTTTTTACGCATATACGTAAATTAATTCCTTATTGATGATTTTAGAATGTGATTGGATTTTATTTATATATGTACTTACTGTAGAATTTGAGAGGTTATTTTGGAGTTGGAAACTCTATTTATTTTGTTCAATGGCATGACAGAACTATGTTCTAGAAGGTTTCAGAGAGAGATACTATCAAAATTGTGTTTTCTTAACCATCAGAAAGGCCTTGTTTTAAGAACCGATAAAGTTTTCGAATGTAACCGTACCTTTGAATATCCTGATAAAATATATTGAATAAGAAATGTCTATCACAAACAAAAAACCTCTCACCCTATTTTTTTTTTTGAAAAACGACTCCCTAAGTAATTTATTCCTTGTGTCGCGGGGGGTTTCACAAACATTCAAATCACATGCACAAAGAACACCCAGACTTGAAACAAGCATTTGTGGATCACACAAATGCTTGTCCCATGCGGGGATCGAACCCGCGGCACGTCGCGCACAGAGGTAATTGACGTGGTGACCTATACCACTCGGCTATCCGTGCAGTGCAGTAAATACATTATCGTCTCCTTTCCATCGCGGTTTAAATACGACTAAACAAGAATGTTATAATAACAAATGATTTGTCCCATCAGCGTTGTTACATCCTAAGGTAAACAAGTGGATTCCGCTTCCAGCAATTAATTGCACACATTTTTACATTAAAATGCTGTTTAATTAGCATAGTATCGCGTGAGAAACGTGCCCAGACTATAGTGATGAGCTTTGTTGGACACTAATGTATGGAGCATGCGCAGTAGATCGCCTGCTCAATGTAGGAAGCTATTTACTATACACGACGGATCATTTTCATTTTTTGACGGGCCTGTTGGTTTCGTGGTTAGTGACCCTGACTGCTAAACCGGAGGTCGTGGGTTCGATTCCCACCCAGGACGAATCTTTGTGTGATGAGCACGATCATTTGTTCTGTGTCTGGGTGTAATTTATCTATAATATGTATGTATTTAGAAATATATAAGTATGTTTATCAGTTGTCTGGTTGCCATAGCACAGGCTCTGCCTAGTTTGGGATCAGATGACCGTGTGTGAGATGTCCCAAGATATTATATATATATATATTTAAGTATAGCAAATCATAGGTACAAAAGACGAATAGAACTTTACAAAAAAAAAATGAAACCTGAAATAAAGAGAGTCATTATTTGTCATTAGATATTTCCATCTTCTAATTAATCTGCATTAGAAAACATTGCAGGTATTATTTAATTATTAGTATGTAGGTACTATGTATGTAGTTACTTTCTTAAAAAAAACATTAAATAAAATCATATTATACATGCACCTACCTCGTCTT
The DNA here is from genome assembly GCA_932294365.1 of Diachrysia chrysitis. Classification (NCBI taxonomy): domain Eukaryota; kingdom Metazoa; phylum Arthropoda; class Insecta; order Lepidoptera; family Noctuidae; genus Diachrysia; species Diachrysia chrysitis. The sequence continues at coordinate 1,351,942 of OW028657.1, forward strand.
CGTTCCGCCGTGTTATCCTATTTTAAAAGCTTTCAATCTTTATCTCTAACAGGAAAAAAAACTAAATCGAACTCATTGCAATGCCATATAAAGAAAAAAAAAACCAAATGTATGAAACAGCTCCTTCGTGCATCGTTGTTCATTAATCAGTCTTGAGTCTATTAATAGACAACGTTTGGTATTCAAGGCGAGGAGGCTGCGTTGCATCACCATCGCCATATAGCCTCGCCATCATGCCTACTTACTTCCGGATTAATATTTGTACCTTATTTTATAAATTTTATGAACATAATCTTCTTTTTAGAGAAACGAATAATGGTAATTAGGTGCTTTGAATGTTTCGTGTCGTCATTGGCGCGTAAACTTTTAGATATTTTAATATGAGTTAACTTTATCTGTTTATGTAAATATGGACAAGAAATGAGAAATATTGTATAAACGTACGATATTGACAAAATGTCTGATTTTTGGCTTCAGGGAACGCTTTTTATGCCACACAGTTTATTTTCAAAAGTGCACACTTCCTGAAGGTATACCTACTTGATCTATAAGTACATATGCGCAGACTAAAAGGAAAGCTATAAATGGGTAGGATGTATGCAGAAACAAAAACAATAAACAATGAAACTTCATTTCTCTTTATTATTTAATTAAAAGTAGAACAGCAGTTTTCTTTTCCTCGAGTGGTACTCAGTAAGCATATTAGCATTTACGTAAGGTACTAACATGTACCTCCATATTGTTTCGCATACAGCCAGTCTCGTCGATCAACCAGCCGCATTCAAATTTCGAAACAGCCCGCTAATTTGTTCAACCCCGTTCTGCCTAGACTGGCAAACAGACGATGTCTAGAATATAGATGAGACAAACCTACACATTTGTATACAACCTCCTTGGTTACGATGAATCATTCTTGCAAAATCGGTATATTCCGAAATGTAAAATACGGTTTTGGGTTGAATGGACTCATTCGTTTGGATTTAGAGGTCTTTTGTATTCTAAAAATCGAAATAAAAATTTATACCTGGGCTGTTAAATGTGACTTGGATATTGTGTTGTAGTATTTGCTTTTTTTTGAGTATTTTATAAATACCAAGAAATGTTTTCGTTCATCACATTTTAGACGTTTCAATAAAGTTAGCTGTTATGTATGATTTAATTTAAATAAGTAAAAGATCCGCGCTCAAATATAATTGGGAATAACTTCCTTGGTTTACAGTCAAGACCAAAGTAATTGAGTTGAAAGGATGTAGTTTAACTAGTTAGCCGATTTACAACAAGACTGTTAAAATTACGCCCATGCTCCCATTAAGTATCTGACAACCCTTTTTAATTCACGAAACATGCGCTTATTACACTATCATAAATTTCATCCTAATTCAGTCACTGATTTAGGAATCCTAAATGCCAAAGCATATGTTTTGTTTGCTGAATGCGATGAATACACTTTCCTAAATTCAGGATTTTCCGATTTTATTTAGGATCCTAAATTCAGGATAGTGTAATGTGCGCTTTACACAGAATTTGTGTTTGTTATTCACTTCCAGTATTCATAACATTCGTGCATGTTATCGACTTTAATTAGAACGAATATGATCTCTCTAATTTTCTGGCACTGTTTACATAAAAATTAGATGCAAGTATGCTAACAACTTCGCTGGATTCATTCTATTAAAAAAAAAAACAGTTTTAAATTTAGTAAGAAACTAAGAGCCTACCTACCTATGTATAGGTACAGGGTGTTACCGAAAGGTCATAGTAATCCAAAAGGTGTAAAGAGTATATCTGATTTAGTCTGTTTTCGAAACAGCGCAAAATGTGTTAATTAAATTTAGTATTTCAAACACGTTAAAAATAGTTTCCCAGTTTTTATTATTCAAGTATTATCTTTATTGCACCCGAACATTGATGGCGGAAATCAGATAAAAACTACACAATTTATTACTTCGCTGCGGAAAACAAAACAAGTCTGCATAATACGTAAAAAATACGTAGGTAAGTACTTTATTTACGTTTGTTTTACAATAACATTACGGCTAAGTTAGGTATCGTGATCAAACATGTGATTACCGTCTCCCTTCCTGTCTTTGTTTCTTTTAACAAAAACTTTATTTATATTGTATTATAATTATTATACAGGTTGGGAATACAATAATAAAAAAAAAGATAAAAAAAAATCCATGGTTACCCATGGTTAGTTGTTAGCCTAATTGTGTTTAATGATGATACATACTTAAGGGTACTCGGAACGAGAATAAAACAAGTGTTTCGTGACTATATATTTATTTAGTTCATTCAGTAATTGTTGGTTTTTCTACGTTGGATGAGTCACGCGGTTCCTAGAACGGTTGCCGACGGAATTCACTCTCGATCGACATCCGGTCACGTGCGTGGTCTTTGAAGAAAAAAGGTTTATTGAGAAAAATATTATGACCTCTAAGGTCAATTTTGTGGGCTTTTATGATTTATATATAGATTATTACTAGAATCACTACTGTCTAGGTAAAGTTTTACATTAATACTAACCAAAAAAAAAACCGTTGGGCATAAAAATTGCTTTTTTTTTGTGTTACACTAAGTATAATGTACTGCTTACTACTTAGATTGTAAATGATTGGTGGGTACCTAGTTTTGACTAAAATAATTTGCTGTCAATAATAATAAAATACGAACGAATTGAAATTATCACTTTAACGCTGATGATCGATTATCTACTTATATCAAGCTTGAATGGAATTTGTTTTAGATAAAGGACAGTTAAGATATTATCATGAAGGTCGTCGGCACCTGAAATTCGTACATATTTCTATGTCTTTAAAACGTATTTTCCGGGGTTTGTTCCCGTATCTTGAGTGACGTAGCTGTACAGGTGTACACAATTAGCTGGTGAGACAAGACGCAGTTTATTTATTAAATTATTTATATACATATACAAAACAATACAGAATTGACATGAGTATTTAGTTCAATATTTTTCTTTGCAATCTCATGTTACTGGCCACAACGTAGGAATTATCCTCACTGTGATAATGGCATGGAGTACGACATTGTATTAGCTCACACACCTGCGTATTCTATTCATGTAGAGTTCGAGCAAGTTGCCTTGTGAGGAAATTGACACTCGATAACAACAAATATTGCAATATATCATGTATATGTCAACATAGTACATACATACAACACAACATACCTATAACGTATATGTTTGCTTTGACGCGTGTAAGATAAACTGGGGGAGTTGTAGGAACAATAAGAAAAACGTGTAGATACTTTTTATTGAAGCAGCTACAGGTTAACATCACATTAAAAACAGAACTTAGCAATTTTCATTTATCTGCACTCAGTTTACAATCAAGTTTTCAATAAGAACTTCTTCTGTGTTTATTTAAAGATTTTCACTACTTAAATGTTAATTTTCTTGAGGCTGTGTCATAAATTTTAACTAATCAACAGGGATAGTAGCGTCGCGGATAGCTCCTAGTTTATAGAAAATAGAATAGAATTCATTTATTTGCTTGAATTGAAATACTACCTGAATTACAGATCTCATAAATTAGTACAGTTCTTCATATTTCACCTACTTAGTTCGGCATGTTTTATAACCAATTAGGTATACTAAGGAAAATACTCACAGTTTAAAGGAACATTTGCGGACGAGATAGAGCTCTAATATTACTAGAAAAGCCTACAAGAATAACGGATACATCATTACTGGCAGTTAATAAGATTACTATCGAAATATAACGTAACAAGCACACCTGCGTCTACATTCGTAGTCAGAACAAGTTGCCTTCTGTGGAACAGCTCTGATTACAATTATATTGTGACTCTGGGCCTTGTTACTTCGTTAATAATGTCGCAACTGCATAACTGTGATACTTTATTAAAAATATCTATGAACTACAGACTGTCAAGTGTCAGAGAGTGTAAGTCTCTCGACTTATTAGGTACCTATTCTGTTTTTAGGACTAATCTAATCTCTGTCGGGTTGTTATACGGTTAGTGATTGCACCAAAGGATTTTGAAAGTATGCGCACAGTTGAGGATAATCCAATAGGCTTGAAAAGCAAGTCTTAAATGAGACCTTTCTGCAATGTAGCAGATTATTAAACATGCTCACTGTGAAACAGGCATAATTTTATTAATATTTTTACCACAAAATAATGTCTGCCCTATGTAGTTAGCCTAATCCTACCATAGAAATTTACTGCCACATCTCAGATGCTAACAAAATAAATATTTTATTCTAGTCGATCAACTAGTTTATGGGTTTTTCTAAATCGCAGTTCGAAGCTGGAAAAGGCAGAAAATGAATGGATGTTATTTAAATGATATTTGAGTAAATTAAAAGTGTAAAACTGATTAGGAAGTTTTATTCGGCATTCATTTGTTGTCAGTGTTCAATATTCCAGTTGCTTGTCGCCAAAAGATGTTGTGCTTGTGTGCGTTTCCTAGATTTTTTAAAGGTGGATTTAAGTGATTCCTTAGCTATGAGCACGTTCTAAATATATAAATAAAGTTTGATAGCAATACCATACGAGTCAACACTATAACTACTATAACTAGCAACCTTATAGGGAACGGTTTAAGGTTAAAGCAGACAATCCCGCACATAAAGATACAATCTACCGGTAATAAACCGAATTAAGTATAATAAACAAATTAATTAATTTATTTAGCCATCAGAGATTTTTATCATTGTTAATGGACTAATTATCACTTAAATTTTAATTAGACAGTAGAGACTCTAATACTTTGACCCCCAGAACATATAATTTAGTACCGTTTAGTTACGTGTTCATATTTTAAACGATATACATACAGTTTTCTTTTAATAAATAATAAATAATAATAATAAATGTGGACAACATCACATACATTGTTCTGAACCCAAAGTAAGTAGCTAAAGCACTTGTGTTATGGAATTCAGAGACAACGAAGGTACCACAAACACCCAAACCCGAGACAATGTAGAAAAGTGCTTTTTCTACATTGACCCGGCCGGGGATCGAACCCGGGACCTCAGAGCTGGCGACACCTTGAAAACCGGTGTGTACGCCACTCGACCACGGAGGTCGTCTTTTGTTTTTAACCTCTCTATTTTAGTCGGTCGGCTATACTTGACTTTTGTTTTTCTGTTTACTTCCAACCATCGACCATACAGCCACTCGATGCTTCCAACACTCACATCATTAAGATAACACGCCTTCACAACGAACGTAAGATTTATGCATGTCTGCACTATTTGTAAGCCACGTGTGTTTCGTGCTAATGATGCAATCTCTAGACAATATGCCTTACATAGTGCTACAGCTCTAACGCGTTCCGCCCTACGACTTTGTTTGAGAAGCAGTTATTATTTGTTTTTTCCCCATGAACATAAATTGTCTTGTTTTTAATTAGATATGTAAATAGAACTGTACCATACTTTTTTTTTGTCAAATCTTTGAGCTTGTCCCACCCATATGTACCTATAAGGTATAAGTGACGAGTTCAGTTTTTCTTAACATATTCAAATTGATAATCAAGATATGGTAGGTATAATACTTAGATGAATATTTTATTTTAAGTTAAATCAGTAGGTAACTTTCCTTTCGTATTTTAAAAAAGTATTTTTAAGTCGCTTTAAGTATTTTTTGCTAAGTGAGATTTTGTTGTTAAATAAATATGTTGATATTAATTATAAGTTAAGCTTAGTTAGCAAATAATCCAGTTTACTTCGTTCACCTTCACTGGGCAGCCTTACATTCGAGATATCTTAGAACAATCGTAAGGACAGCTAGATTGTTATTACTTTACAAAGGATTCGAAAGTTGTTACCTATTAACCTATTGTTCCTATTACGCTTATTTTAACAAAAAAGTTAATAACAAACAGGCGGTGGAAGGTTGACCAATGTTTTACGCTTACTTTTTAGTGTTGAACCTAAAACCTTGACACTCAAATTGTTTATTGCCTAGCCGTAATAAGGGTTAGTGTAAAGGCCACTTAATTAACAAATAGGAAAAAATTTAATAAGAGATTATTCGTTTGAAGTTATTACACCAGCGACAAGAAAATTTATATATTATTGTAATGCTACTAGGTACTCCTACTATAAATGAAATTGCCAGAAAGTCTGCATACTCTTCTCTATACTTTATTTAATGATTGATTAGTTATAGGAGTCTGTTGGCCGAATACTGAAACGTCAATCAATTTTAAGTCTCGTGCTGTCTCTGTCACTTTAAGGTGTAAAGTAGAGACAGATAGACATTTAAGAACATCTTAAAGTTAAGTTGGGTTTCAGTATTCGGGGTATATTAATCACGAAATAAATGATTCTACTAAAGTTAGCCACAATAAAATCACAAATAGTTAACAATATAATCTTAAAGATCGTGCCAACTGAATTACGCTTCCGAGAAGCAATTCATACCAGCCAGCATTTACTTAGTTTTATAAAGTATAGTGTTGGAACTTGGAACAACTCGCAACTGTTTCCGAGAATTCGCAAAGATTTGATAAGATTATGTTTAACTTGGAAAATGTTTGTTGGTGCCAGATAATGTTCTTTGTTCTTCGTGCGCCGACTAGTTCACTGATAACGGTATCTATGAAATATTTTACTAAGAAATAACAATACATTGCACCGTAATTAGGGTTTGAACATTGTGTAACAGTTAACGTTTACATTGTCTTTGGTTATAATAATATACGCCAATAACAATGGCTGATAACAATAACAAAATAAAGAATTATAAGAATCTTTATACTACTTGGTCTTTGGTAGCTGGTAATTTGACTCTACCATAAACCTTAACACTCTACACTTTAATTGCGAAACGCAATATTTATTCCAGTCAATCCTAATATGTGTTTGGTAGGAAATAAATATACTAGAAATTTATCCATAAAAAAAGTTAAACAGCTTGATGCTAGATATATAATATTAGGTACATAACTGTATTTCGACGACCTCCGTGGTCGAGTGGCATACCCCGTGGTCCCGGGTTCGGTCTCCGGCCGGGTCCCCCTTTTGTACATTGTCTCGGGTCTGGGTGTTTGTGGTACCTTCGTTGTCTCTGAATTCCATAACACAAGTGCTTTAGCTTTTTATATGATGCAATTTATATGATGTTGTCCACATTTATTATTATTATTTATTATTATAAATCTATCCAGCTTGGCCCTAGCGAACCCGACAAGTAAAATGATTGGGTTAGAGTTTAAATGTTAAATCGGCTCGCTACAATTTTGCTGCGTAAATTGGAAGACTGTAAATATTGTCTTTTTGCGAGTTGAAGGATTTTAACACCACTATGACAACAATTTGTACATTTTATAGACTCGTTTTGTTTGCCCCTTAGTAGTGTGTCATCGTGTGTTAATAAACTGCGACTTTTATAATACATATGTAGATACGGTAACATAGTGAGTCTTTATTAATGAAATATATAGAATTATTTTTTGCTCCTAACAGGATAATAACTTACAAGAATTACACTCGTACCAAACAAGAATGTTGTTATATTCTCAGAAAAGTACACAATTTACTTGGAAACATCCATTTACAGTCATAATTGATAACAATAATGTTATTCTATAGTAATAAATTACAAGTTTTTTCTATATTTATTCACTACATGTGATGATTCATATTGTGTATCAATTTATAAGTACAGGAACGAGAATTTACATAACTTGTAATACAATGTACCTACCTACAATGGATATGATGAAATGCCTCACAAAGAACATTATGACTTCATGTATAAAAAACTTTTCAATTGTTTTTTTTTTACTTTGACAGGCTGTATAGGCAATTTACAAAGTACGGAACGCATGTATTAAAAAATTAACGTTCCATAGATTAAATAGGCAACGTACACTCCCACATTTTTTATTAAAACTTAATTTCGGTTTCAAAAACCTTGTGCAGTTTGAAATAAGAACTATTGTAAAGTTTTGATAACTGCCTTGTTCACTAATTGCGTTATTCGATTTTGATCCTTGTTACAACATAATACAAGCAAACAATATTTAAACGTTCAAGGAAAACTTATGAGCTATTTTGAACCTTATCGCATGTGCATAAAGCTGAAAATAAGGAAAACCTATAACATTAGCTTGGATTTGCCTGACATTGGTGGCGAGGTCAAATGTAGCGCTTTAATAGTTAAAATTATTGACTTTAATTCAATGTCAAGTTTGGGTTTGGTTCAGCGAACATTGCGACTGTAACTTGTATTAATAATAATCGATCTAAAGAGGTCCTCTTGAACGTTTTGTTAGCCTACCAATTTAATAGTTAGCCTACCAAGAAAATACCTGGTACATAAATTGTTATATCATGTTTTCACAAACACATGCTTGGTCACGTTTTTGCGGTTTCTGCTGTATTTACCTATACCACATTGATATTAACTTAGAAATAACTTAGTAGGCACACGATGTTGATCTCGTGCGAGCCAACCGACATAAAATCCTTGTTTAATAATGTTTGAACAGGTAAATCCTTGATTAAACGTTAACAGTGTTGCCTCTGAACCGAACGGTATCTTTTGAAAATCTATTACTTTTACTTAATACTAGCTGTCTCCCGCGACTTTTTTCGCGTGTTTTAGTTTCAACGGTTTTTCATTTTTGCAACATTTTTTATTTATGCTCCGCTCCTTTTAGTCCATTGGATACCAGTGGATAGCCCATTTATTGAGGAAGGCTATAAGCTATATAACATTACGCTGCGACTAAAAGGAGCGGAGCATAAATGAAAAATGTTGCAAAAATGAAAAACCGTTGAAACTAAAACACGCGCACAAAGTCGCGGGAGACAGCTAGTAATAAATAATGTAGGTACTGTACAACCTCGTTTTTTTTGGACATTCATGAAAAATAACCACTCTCCATATTTCAGGTTCTATACACAATCAACCTCGAACAGTGCCGCCAAAGTTAAAACTGTGCTAAAACTCTTTTTAACTTTTTAACATCATCAGGAAAAAAACAACCCTTATAGGATCACGTGGCTGTGCGTCGTCTTTTCTGTCGGTCTGTCAAGATTTTTCAGGAATGCTTGGTTGTATCATGTTGAAATAAATATCAAATACTCATGTGTACCCCTTGAAGCAATAACAAAAAACAATTCTATGTCAACGCAATTAAAAAATACAGGCATTTATGTCGTTTTTTCCCATATATTTCCGAGTAACGCAAAACCAGCTATAGCAGGGTACTTCCCGTCGACTCAGAATCACGAAATTCGGCATGATACCTAGGTCTAACGTCACAAGTAAAGGAAAAAATAAAATTGTTAATTAGTAGTTTTGTAACATAAAAATGCGTTTTTGCGATTACAGTTGGAAATCTGATAGTGTCTCATCATCATCGATATTATATGAGAACATTATTTGAACCCACAGTTCAGTTGTTTTATTAGAAAATTAACCATAATGATTAGCAAAACCAGCGCTGTAGCTATCTAGCAGCAAACTTTTTGTGTTGGATCAGAACTATTTTCTTTCTTTCTTTCAAAATTTGTACGGAACCCTCGGTGCGCGAGTCAGATTCCCAATAGTCTCCTTTTTTTCTCAGGATGAGTCACGGGCTCAAAGCATGTTTATATTAACGCGAATACTTCCCTACGCCTGATAACGTGGATGTTTTGTTTCAGTGCCTTGTTCCCTGATAAGAGTTTATCTAGTGCTCTGGTTGATATATTATTTATTCATTTTTATTCATTGGATATTTTGTCTTCGCTTGCGTTTATTTAGTAACCGCCTCTCAGAGACTGATTTTTTATTAAGCATTTAAAAATTATTGGAATTTTGCTTTCTTTTGTGTTATTTTACAACACGTAACTCTAATGAGACTGTCTCTCACAGTCACAGACTGACATTTTATTGTAGGATATAGATAAGTGGTGAATAAATTATCAGGTTGAAGGTAATTATTACAATAAGCCATTAATCACCAAAAAGCTCCGTAACAAGCGCAAGAACTTTCTAGGGGCTAAATAATTAAAGTAAAATCTATGAAGATCTAAATGTTAACAAAGTACAAAATAGTTCATAATTTATGTGAAGGGTGTCACATCAGCATCACCCTTTAAAACTTTTGGATGTATAAATCCATCATCAAAATTAAACCTTCATGGTATGTCATTAAAGAGACGGACATTTTTGTTTTTAAAATAGCTGGCCGTAAATTCTTTAACAACATAAACACCCTTACATGCTTTTAGATTAAAAAGTAAAATACAGCAAAGGATTGTGAACCTTAATTCTTTATGATTAGGATTGAAATTTAAATAATGAGTTTAAAATTTTTAGGTAGCGCTCGTCAATGCATTCCACAAAGTCGTGATACATTCCTTTTTGACTTTGCTCATATATCTCAGTGAAAAAAAAAAGGTGCATTCCTTTACACGCTGAGTGAACGTAAGAGTTACATATTTCACGGTATGGGTTCAAAATGTCAGACGTTATTTGACGCTTTTTAGGAAATAAAATGAAAAACTTCTTTGTTGATTTGTGGTTAATTTCACACTTGAGTTGTTTCAATAACACGAAATGGAAAACTTTGTAACAAAAACGTAAACAACAGCTTGTTATTTAAGTTGTAATAACATTGTTGATTGGATAAGATTAGGAACGATTTTAGTGTATTTATGCTTCCCAAATATAGAAGTTGCAATTTAAAATTGTAGATAAGTAAACTACTGGAAGTAGTTCTTAGGTGCTAACATGCATGCTGAAGATAAAGTTATAATACTAGTAACTTCTAGGAAGGCGATGCCTTGCCTAATTCGTAAATCGTAAAACGTGACGTTTTATCGACTGACCAAGTTGCCAAGTGCTTATTGCTTTTTATAAGTACCTACATGTGGCCCTTCTTTTACTTCACGGCTAGTTCATTTAAACACAAAAGATCTTTTTTTACTAGGGCCAAATAATCAATTTCATCGATGTTATAACTAAAAAAAGGCAAACATAATCTGCTGCTACATTAAATGAAAAAGGTTACAAGCCGTAACGATCGTTCCAGTGATCAAGGGAACTTGGTTGGCCCCGGGTCAAGGCGAGTGGCACTTCACACATGCGATTATATTAGTAAACATCGCTGCTCAGCATTGAGCTTCGACGTTTGACGGTTTGATAGGAAATAATTTGAAAAAAACGAAAATCCTTGGCATTAATTAATGTATGTGTTAAACAAACAAAATAGGTATCATGTTGCATTTAAAAAAGCTTTAAGGATCAATTTTACGTTTTGACGTTTCAAAAAGCGTAAACTTGTCAAGGAAAATAGTAAACATTATGTATGTAATTGTAATTCATTTACAATTGAAACTCTTTTAAATATTCCCTTAACACAGATCCTTGCATCGCTAACTTTCACCTACCACGCAACAATGCGTTGGACAAACAAACAGCCAGATCAACAAGAACTCTGAAGTCCAACTGAATGTTTTACATCGTTCGTTCTTCCCTCCAATGTAAGGTCTAAGTTACACTGGACTTCAATAAATATGGCACCGATGGGTTTTCCCAAATGTTGCAATAAAATGTGTTTCTTATTGACGTTAATGTTTGTGGTTAGTTGTAACGTGGAATACCTAAATATATGACCTAATAAATTGAGGACTTGGGTCCGGAGTTCGCACTAGTTTATTTCTAAACAATATTGTAATTTTTTGTAAAGCGAAAATGTTTATATTTTTACTTAGATAGAGCTTAACAAGATACTAATACCAAGGTTTTTAAAGTGAGAAATATTAGTGATATTAGGTATAATAACCAATATCATCCGGGAATGGACTGGAGTTGCAAGGACTGCAGCTATTAAGCCTCGCTAGCGATCTTACAAGATAAGCGGAGCTGACTGCCAACCTTCGCTTGAAGAAATAAAATAATATATAAAATCAAAATCAAAAACTCATTTAATCCAACTTGGCTACAAAGTAGCGCTTTAAGAACATCAATACAATGGACAACATCCTGATTCGCCCACCCTTCACCACTTTCTAAGTGCTCTGGCTGTGAAGAAGAAACAGCACAACACACTAACAATATTATATTAATTCGACGTAAAAATATTTTAAACGAACGACATTAGTCTATACATAAATATCTATTAATTAAGGAAAATATTAAAATATTTTTAGGGTAAATGCACATAAAACTTGGGCTATTGTATGTTAGTTAAAACAAATTAAATTTTCCTTGAAGATACGTATTCTGCTTAAATTACCGTTTTATTAAGTTAAATAACACGCCACAAATAATTAGGATAATACTTATCAAGCTATTTTATAAGTAAATTACTTTATTTCATAATTTAAATTATATCCTTAGTTCCAAGGTGAAAAAATTCCATTAATTTTGTCTACTTAAGTATTTTACCTGCGTGATATCACCGAGGTGAAATGAGGAGACTTACATGCGAATAAAGTGGAAAATACCAATTATAGGAGGAAACTTTACATTAATCACTGTTTACAAGGACAATTTAATTTGTTTCAAATGATAACATTACCGCAATTCTAGGCTAACTTATTTATATGTTTAGCTACAATAGTAGGTATTTTATTGTTATGGTTATAATATAACTAGCTGTCCCCCGCGACTTTGCTCGCGTGTTTTAGTTTCAACGGTTTTTAATTTTTACAACATTTTTCATTTATGCTCCGCTCCCATTGGTCGTAGCGTGATGTTATATAGCCTATAGCCTTCCTCAATAAACGGACTATCCAATACAAAAAGAATTTTTCAATTCGAACCAGTAGTTCCTGAGATTAGCGCGTTTAAACAAACAAACAAACAAACTCTTCAGCTTTATAATATTAGTATAGATGACTAAATAAATAAGGACGCCATCTTGTTTGATACAGCTACTATTCTAAAATATTAAATTAATTTATACAACGGGGTAGATGAATATGAAAAGTCAAAATCTAATTGGTCCGTCAGTTACATAATAAAAAAAATAACTTTTTTTGCTTTTTCAAAATAGGAAAACACAAAGTACATAAAGCAAATAAGTTCAGGAGTGGGAGTTATGACGTCATGCTTGCGTAAATAATGTAAAAAAAATTGTGACGTCATGCGACATTTTAAATCAATGTCAGTTTTTGTTTACGTAAAATAAAAAAAATACGTATCTAATATATTTTTTTTAATTTATTTGTCGTGTCATCTAGGTACCACTTTGTAAAGGACAGAGGATCTCACTTTAACTAGAACAAGAGCTAGAACCGCACTTCCTATTGATAAATGCAAGAAGGAACACTTCTCCAGGAGTCCGTTATTAAGAAAATAAAAGGGAATTAATTATGGTTACCTTTGTCTAAGTTTGAAGTAAACAGTGCAATATATTATCCTCAGAAAATGTGTGCCTCAGAAATCATTAACCAGTCGGTCGGGCGATAACATCACCGACACAGATTTGTCAGATAAACCTTATGTTTATTTTTAGTCCGTGGAAGTCAACAAACCTTCGAATTAATGATAATTATGTTATTTTTAATGGTCGTTTGGCTTCGTAAGTGCGCTGTACATGGAATAAGCCTTACTTCCTACGACATACTTAATCTCAGATTATTTATAATCTCGATTCAGTGGCGTCAGAACTCGTTTACCTACAGGTTTTCAGCTTAATACTAATCCGAAACTACTAGTCTTCTTAATTCCTAGTGTCCATATAATCGTTCATGGTCAGTGTGCAAACCTTAATTTTAACGATTAGAAGGTATCATTTTTGTCTATAATATCATCAACTCCTGGCATCATCAAAATAATTACATTCCTCCCCATAATAAAATCTTGGAGCAGTATATAGCTTCGTTAAAATTCTAAAATCTGCTTCTATGTTTTTAGGATTGTGTTTTGCAATTTTGATCAAAATGAAGCCTTTTACATGTATGAGGTTCAATTCGTAAAACTTTTACTCTTGGTTCATATTTCCATCTAAGTAGATTATGTTTAGTTTTTTTCCAATCACTTCTTTTACCTTTATTACGGCCTCGATACATGTAAGTTTTTCCAGCTCTCGTTACTGGAACCAACGTGACTGTCTAGTCACATGGATCGCACTTTACGATCAGCCCGAGGACGTTTTCCATAGTAAAATGTTTATGTTTCTGCGGTAACCATAAAACCATGGACATTTTATTATTTTGCCGAGAGGAGGGGCGCGCGAAGTACTTTATTGACCTTCTGTGCCCGTCAAATGATCAGGTGCGTACAAAATTTGTTTATATGTGCAAAAATACATATCAGAATTCTAGCTCTATCTTAACTCTACTTATTTCCAGCCTTTCATATATTCTATTTGTCCATGTTTCGAGTGGTTTAGTGCTAATTTCCACTTAGTACAATAAATATATGCTCAGAATATAGAGCTGCCGTTAAGACGCGTATCTGGTGACTAACTAAACAGAATATTAATGAATATTGTATAAATAATCAATACACAACTTATGTTGAAGCTATTTATAGAAGCAGATTAAAGTGTTTATGAGGTGTTGTTAAATTTGTCAAAACAATGGAAAATCTCGAATCGACTGTAACGACTCAGTTGTAAATTATACCGGGTGCTTCGGATATGCGTGGTCAAGTTTGAAATACTGCTTTTATACTTATAAATAAACAAACTCCAAGTAAGTAATAGTCTACTCTGAAAATAAATTTGGTAGTGCCGTACCAATTTGATCAGCTAATCATATTGATTGATCTGATGATATTGGCATGGTAACGCCAATTTTGTTTTGGATTTGTTTACCTTGAATAAAATTGTTAATTACTATGGGCAGAAGCTGTTCACTATCAGAAGCCGTATTTGAAATATCCACGCATTTCTGTATTCTGTATACTGAACTTCTATCACATTGCTAATGTAGATATTGATTAGTCTATAGAACAGTATCTATAATTATGACGAATTTGTATATATATATGCATTTAATATATAATAAAAAAAAACCTATATCGCGGACGGGTTATGTTTCTCTGCCTGGTTGAGTATAGTTGGGTTTACGGTCACACTGTAAATCTATACTAATATTATAAAGCTGAAGAGTTTGTTTGTTTGTTTGAACGCGCTAATCTCAGGAACTACTAGTTAGAATTGATTTTTTTTTTTTTAATATAATAGGTTTATTTAATGTTGCAAAAACGGGTAAAATATTATTTACTTCTGAGGTTATGGGCCGAGGTTATATTATTCATTCATATGTAATTTTATTTTAGAAAAAGAATTAGTGTTTCGCGCAAAACACATGTAACCCATAAAAGTAAAACACGCGAACGAAGTCGCGGGGGACAGCTAGTCGAATATAAAATACCTAAGTAAATACTTGCAATACTATAAATTTTCCGCAATCAACAATTTACTCATTAAACTAAATGACCTGAAACGGAAGGAATATTCCAGGTAGCTCTACGCGTACACAACGCAAAATTAAATCATTTTATTAAGTTGGCCTTGTACGGAATTCGGGAAAACCGGTATGGTTGCCCTACACCGATGACCTCTGCTTAATAAATGTGTTTATCCTATCTGCTGTAGGCATTGTCTGTGCAATTCGTGACAGACAGTACATCAATATTTGTGCTTGCAAGTCAATATGTCTTGAACAGAAGACGGTTTTACCTTGAATAGAATGCACTATAGACTTTGTTGAAATAAAAGCTCGAGTAGGTACGTTTTTTTTTAAGTGTAACGAATTCGTTCTGTTATACTTCATCAGTCATTATTTTTTCTACTCAGGAGAAATTTCAATAACTTCTAATCTAAATAATAATGTAGGTAGGTACTTATACCTATGTGTCTACAGAGATCTTATAAAAAAAAGAAATACAAAACATACTTATATTCTGTCCATTCGTTTATATTCTTTTTGGCAGTTCACGCCTATGAATTACCGTTTTTTTTTCGAAATATTGTACTACAATACAATACGGTCATACTTTATTGACGGGTAACGCCCACTTAGTGAGGTTCCCTGTTCATTACATTACTTACATTACATCATTTATTTACCTTGACAAAATTAGATACGTAATAAATCAGAAACCAATTAAAGTAGATAAGTACCTATTCATGATGGGATTATTAAAACTTAATAGCTTATTAACTTCTTAGAATTTTGTAATCTAAGAATCAGAACAATAAATATCGACCTTTGTAAGTAAAAGTATTAAAAGTGCTCAAAGGTTACTTCCTCTACTTAAATGTTGTGTAGGCGTCTCAAAGGCCAGCTTTAGAATAACACAGGAATAAGCACTCACACCCACAGTGTGATAGACAACCTATTTCCTACTATTGCCAAATGATAGTAATAATGTACCTACTTAATACTTGCAGTGCATAATAATCAACAAACTTTTAATCATTTTCATTCGTAAATATTCTTGTAAAGGTCTAAAAGTAAGTTAGTTTTATTTATTTAATGTGTTAAGTTGTACATTAACGTCATTAAGTAAATCATTACTTAGTCGCCGGCGGCAGAAGATAAGCCGTATAATTAGTCTCTGCCTAAACTATAATAGTGGCCCGATTCTGTTTAACCCACACTTAACTTATTTTAGGACATCGGTATCTTATTCAATTGTACACAATTAGAAAAGGACAGATGAAAATTAAAGCTGTCAAATTTAGTTTCGACTAAAATTCTCATTCAATACTATAATATCACTCGGTATACATGTACATTTTCCGGTAAATCTTTAATAATGAGCTATATTTCTACTGTGGTGTATATAATTTAAAATAATATATTTATTTTGAATGCAGTTCGCCATCGTTAAACGACTTTGCCGTAGAATAAAATAAACTGACTTGAATTTCAGTAGTTTTTTTTACTTAATGTTGGAATTTCATACGCCGAATTTTGTAAGTTATCTATAGGTAACAACTGAAAATACAATAGGCCACGCGAACTGACTCGATCACATAACAATTCTCTATACATTCATTACAATCTTTTAGAAACAATCAAAACTTTAGCACCTGTAATAAAATAGTTATTTATCTCACGTACTCATTTATTGCAGTACTCCATATGTATAAGCGTTGGCTGTATGTTAGCGGCACCAATAATAGCCAGTTTTATGGATGTGCACTGTTTACAATGTATTTATAGCCTCGTGTTGATATCTGAAGGCTGATCGCCTGCATAATTAATTATTTACGGTGCGAAATTGTAATCGGTAACCCAGAGACTGCAGATTGCTTTAAGAAATAAGTAATAGAGTTTAAACGATCAGTAAGTAACGTTAGATTGTAAGGATTGTATGGATCTAGTGTTCTTTGAATTTTACTATAATTTTGGTAACACAAGTCTGAATAAACATGTACTACATGAAAAACCTTACCGGCAGGCATCAGACTTGTAAAAGGTGTGATAAAGCTTAAAAAGAAAGTTAAGAACTTGAACTACTTTAGTAAGGCCTACTTAAACGAAAATCCTAACTCAGAGTAAGTTGCTGACACGAGTTTAATAAATTGACAGTATTGTGTGACAAAATGTCAATTTTACCCGTGTTAGAATGTATAAGATAACCTGGGCTTTCGTAGTATTTAAAATAGTTACCTATAAGTACCTACGTTCTATTTAAATTATAATAATGTAGCTATACCTTTTAAAATGTACCTGCAATCACAATTAAAAGTCAAATAAAAGTCAAACCACTAATTGAACTGGTTTTGTGGGAATTCGAGATTGATTGTAATTTTCTGAAGTATAAATAAATAATAATAACGTAAAGTATTGTAAAGCTAATCGAAGGATACCCAGTGCCTAAAACAGAAATCATGTTAAAACTATTGACAATAATAGGAAAAGTACAAACATGGAAACAAGATCCAAAATTTACAAACTTCCGCGATTGTAATTGTCCTTCCCATTACTCGTGCCTACAATCAGCTGACTGACGAACATGAAACTAAACGAGATAAGAAATTTTTTTCGGCGACTTTGTTCTTAAACCTTGTGGTTATCGACCTCTCATAAAAACTTCCTTCGTACTGGGAATTTAGAAGGAAGGAGGGAAGTTACCTTAATAATCCGCATGTTTCTTTTGGTTTATTTCGCCGTAGTAGATTAAAAATCATCCTACATAAACTGGTAAAAACGGTACGATAATTTTTTTATTAAGTTTTTAAAGAACATTTTTTTTTTCTTCATATTTCCAAAATACCTCGATACCGGGAACCGTTACACGAGTAAAGTTCGGAAACCAATGAATAAATAACAAAGGAGGGAAGTTTTTGAAGTAGCACAGACTATGTGCGTCGTATATTTGGCGGGCGGCGCCCCGGCGGCGGGAGCGGCGCGCCGCTGTGGCGCCCTGCGCCTCTGCCCCTGACGCGACACACCCTACCATGGAAACTCGATACAAAAAAGTGAAAATCTCGAAAAAAATGATATTCTTCTTCCAGTTCCTCTTAAGCTGAACGAAGAGATTGGGGAGACATCTTTATTTCTGCATAAAAGGGTGGAGATACTTATTTAAGTAGAGTCTTGTTAATTACCTGCAATGAGACAATTAAGTATATGACGTCTAATACGAGGTACCAAACCATGAAGTCTATCATTGTATTTTAAGTACGAAGGCTTTTCTGTAGAGAAAGCATCATTATTTAGGCTTTTTTTTAATTTATTCAGGTGAAACTAAGTAGGTATCTATTGTTCTTACTAGCTAAATAAATTGAAAGGTTCTGTACAAGGATACGAATTATTAAGCAAAGCGAGTACACCAATGGTAGGGGACAGTAACCCTATACAGACGTACCGTGTATTTTATATCAGCTACATGCGGGGGTCGCTACGCAATGGATTTTAGCTTAACGTTTCATTAGACGCGACAGGGTTAGGATTGCGATAATGTATGTACATAATAATGTGGAGCACTTTCATAAAAGTATTCCACTTAGAGTCTAACTTGCGCATAGCTATATACTTAGAAACTTGCAAATGGAAACCTTTTACCTAGCCTTCGCTGTCCGTCCGTCTGTCCGTCCGGCTGTGTCTAGCCGTAATAGGCAGACAGTTGAAATTTTCACACAGTGTGTATTTCAATTGCCGCTATAACAACAAATAAGTAAAAAATGTTCATTAAAGGGTGTCCCCCTAAAAGAGACGTCTTTTTGGAAATTTTTGCTTGATTTCACCCTTTATGCGCGAGTCCGACTCGCACTTGGCCGGTTTTATAAAGCAAAATTACTCTATTACCATTAAAATAACTCTGTTGCTTTTTAACGCTAACTTAAGTTTGATTAACTTGTAACAGCTTAGGTTGTCAAATAAATTCAACATATGATTAACAAAACGTAGATAAAAACCCTTGCGGGAATCCCTAGAAGAAACAGGAAGTCACAATCAGTGCTTCAAAATGGTCATAAGTGAACAAAACTGAGTTTTTTAGGGGCGATGAACAACAAAAACTTGTCAGTGACACTAATAGCCGTTGGAAACGTCTGTTGACATGATAAACCTGTCGTTTGAGCACATCAACCAATCAACAAACTGTAACGATTGAGGGCGACGTGAGGGGAGCGCACACTGAGGACCACAGGATATTTCCGACAAACACTAGGTACCGTACGTGTAGAAAGTTATAAAACTACTTTGCTGTAAATAGCAATTTGAACTAATATATGCAAAGAATATTAGAAATTGTAGATACAGTTAAGACCTAAAATGTAGAGCCGTTAAAAGGTCATTGGAGAACCTGAAAATAGCAAGGAAGACAGATCATCAGTCTGTAGCTTAGGTATTTAGTGAAGTGACTGCTGCGTTTAACCAATAGTCGCGGGTTCGAGTCTTGCCTGATGTTCAAATTTTTCTTTTCTACTATTTAGGTATATTTAATTACTCTTTATCCGGTTGAGTCAGATTTTCGAAATACCAACATGAGTTACAGCAGTCCAAGATACAAGAAGTTTGACAGTTAATTCGTTTCAGAGAGAACTAATTAGATTGCAAATATGAAATCGGATACTGGAATCGTTCAAGATAACCTACGCATTTATTCAAGAGAAAACTGTATAGAGATTAGATTATAATATGATATAGATACGTATCTAAGTATCTTAATGCTTTGCTTTCCTTTAAGTTCAGTCCGATAATTTCACTCTTGGCAACGAAAGGGAAAGTTAAGCTTAAACAAGACTCATTTTGTTTGCTCTTTGCCAAGTACTGCGGTGTCACCAAACTTTATTTAAGACCCATATATACGACTTATGACTATTTAAAAATAAAACGTCTTTAATAATAACAAGTGTTAAGGATTTGAAAAAAAAAGTCCATTATCTCAATAAGTATGAAAATTGTTGATATCGTTTATTGTGTAATAATTTCATATTTTGTGAACTTATGTGTAATGCGAATCAAAACACGATAATAACACAGAAACTATCGGGCTTAATTTTATGGAACCTTCACTAATTAAAAGATAATTAATTATTTATCAGTTTACTTGTTGTCGAATTGTAACTCTTGCAGGCGACGTAGACGGGCAGAAGTCCAATATAAATGCAACAAAAATATAAAATTACGTGCGTGCGAACAGGCTGGGGCTATGCGTGTGCGACATGCTCCAACTACTTGCAAGGTTGCTGGCGTTTGTCTTCGCCTTAACGCTTACCAATAAAATTTTACAATATTCTAGCTACCTTAAAACATATAGTATGAAAAGAACAATTGGTCCTTTGTTACCCTGAGTGACTTGTTTAACGAGAACAATCTCACATAATTTTATTCTTTTCATTGAAACAATAATAACCTTAATCCATTAAGTCATTATTTCTTACTAGCTGTCCCCCGCGACTTAGTTCGCGTGTTTTAGTTTCAACGGTTTTTCATTTTTGCAACATTTTTCATTTATGTTCCGCTCCTATTGGTCGTAGCGTGATGTTATATAGCCTATAGCCTTCCTCAATAAACGGACTATCCAATACAAAAATATTTTTTCAATTCGAACCAGTAGTTCCTGAGATTAGCGCGTTCAAACAAACAAACAAACAAACTCTTCAGCTTTATAATATTAGTATAGATTAAATTATTGGTTGAGCTAATACTTAAACGACTGAAAAATAATTTTATTTTGAATATTTGATTGATGATCAATGCTCGTTCCTTCTCTATATGAGAAGAGGCCTGTGCCCAGCAGTGGGACATTTATAGGCTGGTATTATTATTCTTGTTTTGTGCTTATAGGACCATTTTTACTTTAATCTAACCTAGTGTAATATTTTGTAGGTTACACGTTTATTTAGAATCATAAGCTGCATGTCAAATGTACCTAAGTATTGCCTCGCTTTCAAAATCACAAATAAATGTATAGTCAGTGCTTCCAAATAAACTATTTTGTACTTGAATATCGCTCACTGGTGTCCCAGATTTCTGGCGTGGGCGATGTTTAAAGCAAATGTTTATAACCCCTGCTAGCAATAAACTGCATTGTATACTCTGTACACAACATCCCTCTGACGTTCTACTTGGTACTTTATATTCATAAATAACAGGCTTTTACGAAACAATTTGTAGTAGTAATCATTCCTAGCCATTGTTTTATCAGATTGTATAAAACAATACTACATACTTACTGGCCCGTGACTTTGTCTAGGTGGTGATTGAAATTACCATGATAAAAAGTTTTTTCTCTAAACAGGATGATTTTTAATCATCTTCCAAATATTAAGTGTGATTACACGACTTTGTTAAGGAAAATTGGTAGAAATTTATAAAAAAAAATCAGACGTCCCATACAAAATCGATCAGCTGACTAAAAATCACCTGTTCCTCAAGGAACATATGTACATCATCATTTTCTCGTTTGTAAGCGTGCTCAAATTTTCTCAATGAAGAGAATAAAAGCTTTAATTAAGCTTCACACAATACATTGTCACTGGCCAACTTAAGTGAGCAATTAATATTTCGTTTGAAAATAGAATTAGCTGAAAAATAGTATGAAACTGCGTACGCGCCGGCGTCGATCAGTGACTCACGGCCCACTGGCGCCACTTGATTTATTGCAGACACTTGGAGAACTAAGGGATTTAGAAGATCATTAACTAAAATAATAATTACTTATTTGTCACTTCGACGATGCTTGGCTTGGTAAGTTTACACTTTTGGACCGATATAACATGATAATTTAGAAATTGAGTCATCAAAGTTAAAAAAATAATTCGGCTTGAAATTAGAAGATGTTGCTGCTAAATATGAGTTAAAACTGCTTCGATTAGTCCCCGTTCTAGTACATTTTGGAGGTCATTGATCTCTCTTCAAATTATTTGAACTGAATACTGAACATCTGTCGGGATAGACAGGCTCAAACTTGGCATTACATGTTTAAAACAAATGTTTCTTTCATTTGCTATTAAACTTGTATTATAAGAAACACATAATCTTAAAAGATGTTTAGGCAATAAAAATAATATAGGTTTTGCCACTGACAATTCAGGTTACGTTGCCTTTAGGTTCGTAATATTACACACTTCTACATTGTCCATGCGACGATCATTAAGTATATGTATTGGTATTGTTATGCTGACAAAATTTATATGTAGTTAACCACCTAAAACGTATCTGTGTGAACTCTTTGATCTTCTGTTGTTATTTACAGTTTTAATTGATAGTAATGTAGAATTACTTTGTAAGACGCATGAACAAAATCAATCTTTGTCTATTTATCTAGGAGCACCCACGCACCTACTTCCTCGTTTAAAAAATACATTATACTGTCAGTCTTTTCCAAGGCAACCTTTTAGTCTGGCATTTAAATAGAAAGCTTTTAAAGTTCTATTGTTTGGGAAATCTTCATTCATAGTAAGGGAAGAAACTTTAGATCTTTTTCTTTATTATTAAAGCTATGAACTGGCTTTTTGCTAATTTAACTGTTCTTAACCAACAGGGTTTAATATTTCTATTTTTTTTTTTAGTTCAAAAGCGTTTGAGTTTACATGAAAATGGCTAAGAGATTCAAGACGAAGGTTTGTGTATAATTTATTAATGTCTAGATACCGGATAGGGTCGCTGAAAAGTTATTAAGCACTAATTTAGCTCTATTATTCCAAGATATGGTTTGAAATGATTCTAGTCGGTCGAAAAATGGTCTAACGCTAAAGAATCAAATAGGAGATAATAAAAAGTCTGATAAAATGTCACATGGCCATAGTTTAACATAGCATACTAAATTCTGAAATAATGTATAGCTACTGACTGAGTCTTACCCGTAGATGGCCCACATAATGCTGCTTTTTCAATGCTTTAGATAAACATCCAAGGCTGTGCTGTATTTGGGTCTGGCTAATCGATACAAGGACTAATTGTAAAGAAAAATTGCCGATCCATGAAAAGCTAGGAAATATGCCTGTTAGCTAAAGGTCTATTGTCATACAGAATTCTTCTTATTGAAGTAGGTATACTTTATTTTTTGTTTTTCTCTTGGTTGCGTAGGTTTTATTTCTTACGACATATTCTATAAAAAATTGAACAAAACATCAAACACTGAATGCTGATTCACCAACTTGACAAAATTGTTTCATTTAAAAAATACTTATTGCATGCGAAACACCATTAGTCTGACAATAAATTTTGATAAAACAATTGGGAAAGTGAAGAGGCCCCACAATTTAAGCTACTAACGAAATAACGAGTGATTCAGAGTCTGGTTTTAGTTTTAAGGTCACCACGCCAATTCTAGCTCAGCTAAGCTCTTCGGCGAACCGTGCGTATCCTAAAATAAATTGGGCCAATAAGAAGTACGGTGACAGCTGATGCCAGATGGGCACCACCGTTTTAGACTGGTAATTTGGACTTAAATGATGCTTGCTTGTTGTTTGGCAAGAGATAGCGTACGCTACTTTGTGTACATATTGATCGATAATCGAATCAAATTTCTATAAACTATTGATAGTGCCTTTCAGTAAATGAAGCAGTAATGCTGCAGTAAATGAATTTGCGATGATATTATGACATTTGTTTCAGATCTGTGGGCCTATGTCAAAAAAAGAACTGTTCAAGTTGAGACAAGAGAGAAGTTTTTGTTAGTCATATTTGAACAAAGATATTAGAGATGACAACATAAGTAACAAAACTGACAGTTCCGCCGTTGTACAGTTTTTCACCAATGAAGAAGTCGTTGAGGCAATTCAGTCCTTCTGGTGTCTTCAATAACTGACACAGATTGGCAACTAACCACATAACAATAAAAACAAACAAGAAAAATAAAATAAAAATGTAGGTATGAAAAAATTACTATTTCATTAAATGATTAGAGAGTCAACTCTTACTTTTCTACGAGTCGTCACTCGGTTGGTTGCGCTCAATTCATTAAGGACACAGATCTATTTTCATTAGTGGAAAATCTATTCGACTTGACAATTCCTTGTTCTCCCCTTTACATTATAAGATTATCAATGAGAAAACAAAGCTGATGTAATAAAGATTAATTAGTATATCCTTTATTTTATAATCAAAGAATAGGAAAATTAACTTAGGTACAGAAAAGTGGTATTAAAACCTTATTGTTGGTACAGCACATGCCCGTGTTTTTCAGGCAATCGTAAGACGAAAAGAGCATTCAAAATGTTAGCGTGTAACCACAAAAACTTTTCCTAATATTAGACAGTAGGTATTTAAATAACAGTTTCTTTCTGGTCATAAAATAGTGATGGTAAAATTAGGTAACACATACATTTCTTTACATTAGGGATGTTGAATATTTTTTTATTAATGTCCGTCAAGTAGATTAGTTAAAGATATTATATTTTTTTTCAACCTTACGAAAGACTTGCGACGATAAATTGATTAGAAATGTCGCATGACGTCACGTTGTCGTACGTTTTGTATAACATCGTGACGCAATGTCCCCCACTGCTGAATTTTGATTGGCTTTATCTTCTTAGTGTTCAATTATTTTGAAGAAGTAAAAAAATCGTATCTAATATTTTTATTATCGAATTTACGGACTAAGTTGATTTTTACTTTTCATACCAAGTCAACATCTCTATTCTTATGGATTTTGTAATTTGTCGGACAATTTAAGACTGAGCACTCTAAAATTGACCGGCAAATTGCAAAAAAAGTAAGAACATTTGAATTTCGCGGTACATTAGGTTGATAATATAGACTAGGTAGGTACAGAGTTTATATATAAAAAGGAGTGCATATATATGATGCTATATTAATTACTTTGTACAGAGTTGATACATGACGCATCAATGTATCACCGTACCAACCATTAGGAAGTTATAACAAAAGAGTAGATAATTAATAAATCATCATTACTCGCAGATAGATAAAATTAATGCATTATTTTATAAGATATCTGAGTAACATAAACTAATCTAAGAACAAGTAAAGGTCGTCGTGTATCTAAACAAGGCCAAGGCGACGAGCATTAAGTTAATAAATATCCCATAAACGATATCTTTAGCTGGGTTGTTATGACTTTTATTTACGAGTATCTTACATCTATGAGTTCTGACCGAATACTCAAACTAACCACTCAAGTTTAAAGCGCCGTTAAGTCTCATGCCGTCTCTGTCTCTTTGAGGTGTAAATAACCGACAGATAGACATTTAAGAACGTTTTAAAGTTAAGTTGTGTTCAAGAATTCGGGGCATCTGTACTAATAATTATCATTACTTGATTAAACTTATTGGCTAAGTTATGTTCTTTTTGCTTACGGACTGTTGCCGGTGTGTAAGTGAGACGCCGCTACCCGCAGTGTAGTGCGCCGTCTCTCTTCACAATGGCAACACTGAATATCTAAAGAACAGTTTTAAAATGACTTAATTCAGTGCCATACATTTGGAAAAAGTGATTAAATAGTAAAATAACAATACAACCTTCTATCAGATTACATTAACACATTCACTCTAATTTTAACGTAATAACTCGACTCCTACATAAAAGCCAATAGAAATGTAAAGACAAAAGAGAAGACAAATGAAAAGTAAAGAGAGGCCTTTGTCGTGCACTTGTGGACAACGTTAGCGGAAAGTAAGAAGCTGCGTTAAAATGAGGATGGAGCTGAGGGATCCATGCGGACAAGTAATGTTGTGCAATACTTTAAAATAAAAATAAGAAAATCCACTTTCAAAATTACACAAGTAAATTCTGAGAATTTCCATCGTGTTTTATATTCATAATAAATAAGAAAATACTTGAAAAAACGCTGAGTATTTTGTTGCATAGCGTGTGTTCGAAATAATAATGAATAAGTTTTCTAGATGTTTCTATGGGTGTTGCTGTTGCGTCATATTTATTTATTCTATGTTTTCATTCGTATAACAAACTACTGGCACATGTCCCATTATAGTGCAGGCCAAATATATGGACACAAAAGAAATGTAGATATTTTAGACACATACGAAAGATTTATTAACACGGGCGCACGAGTATTCGAAAACAAAGGAATTTTACAACGATTCCACGAAATTAGAGTTATTTATTACTGATTGTTCTTATTTATTATTAATTTGAAATAAGTTTTTACAAAGTTAGTTACTGAAAAATGCCAGTGCAGCTATAAAACTGTTATTAATGCAGGTTTCTCTTCAGTTATCCTATTTGTGGAGTAAATAATGTGTCTATCTTATATCACTTGTAGGTACCTCATAATTGATCTAATAAGTTTTGAATAATTAATGGATGTGTCACTGTCACCATGCTTCTTCTTCTGCCTAACTTTTTCCAAGCTATATTGGCGACGACTTCCAGTATCACCGCATTCAGCTGATTACCATATTTATATTTATAGAGCCACAGGCTTTTTGAACTCCACTAAAACAAGAACCCATTTAGTGGGCTATACAGTATCCTATATTAAAACTGGTTGACAGAACTGTAATCGCTGCTGAAAACATACAATAAATTATAAAACAATACAAATAATAAAATATAATGTTGTGCGAATATTTTTGGCACGCAGTATCTACAAAATCGGATCTTACGCAAGTTTTACCGGGAATCGTTCAGGAACACTTCATTCATCACTCTCTTGGCTCCATTCAGATCGTTCGACGATGTGAGTTTTATGAGAACGACTGGCTTGTGATAATGACAAAAATGTTGATAAACAAGTGAAGATATATGAAGCTCGCACTGTCTTTTATTGCGTGCGTTTTTAAAGTACTGGAAAATTAAGATTTTTTTTAAATTTATCAATGCCATGCATGTTGGTAGGTACCTACCTAATTTAACTTTGTAGGTCTTTTAAATTATGTCTCACTGTAGAGCAAATACTCTATTTCCGAAATTCTTGTCATTTGCTAATTATTTTAGCATTTTTATCACGAAGCGTTTTAGGATGCGTTGTAGGATAATGTTAGGTCCTAGGCACAAGCGTCCCTAGACTTACATGTTTTAAAAATGAAATAAAAAAACATAAGAAATAATTTCTGATTCAAACTACGATTGTAAAAATCAAACATTTCCGGTAATGTGCGGACGCAACTATTTATAATCAGTCTAGTTCTTATTAGTCATCAATGCACATGTTGCTTCATAGATCATTGTGAACAAGTTCCGACAAGTAAAAAGCCGTTGTTTTTGCAGCCTGCTATTATTGCATAATTTAAAGTAAATGTTGCATACTCTTTGCAAGCCAAGGACAAACAAAAATAAATCAATAACAAAATGACACACGAACGAGAATACGGAGTGATTAAAAAAGTTGGTAGGTACCTACGTTGTAGTTGCTAGGCTGGCGTTGTGACGTTGTTTTGTACAATTTTTTTCTATTAATAATATTATAATTTACGTTTTTTTGCTTCCCATACATTTTTTATTTCTCAAAAAAGACACTTAATTAAATTAATAAACATTTTATTACTCTACACAAAAATAACATTGTGTATAGTAATAAAATTATTATGTAAAACCAGAGATCCACCAAGATCTATTATAAAAAGGATTAAGAGTATTTAATTGTCCGACTATCCAGGGAAACCGAAGTGCTTCTTACAACCTGTCCTGCAAAAGGGGTCAATAAAACATTTAATCATCATCATCCACAGCCTTTGTCATCCCACAGCTGGGCATAGGCCTCTCTTTTCACGAGCCATAAGCCATTCTCTTCGGTCCCATGCTCTTGAAAAATACCTATGATTATACCCAACCTATGCACGCATGCTTTGTCCTTCAAATAAATGAGAAATAAACAAAATAAGTGTCATTTAAACCCATTTCTATGAAAAAGGCGACCCATAAAATGTTCAAGGCTGGGAATTCTGTACGATTGCCAAAATCGATCGGGAACAACAATTTAATACTACAGCACTAACATTGTTTATTTACGAATCCCTATCATTTTCTGAGTAATACGGTTTTTCTTCTTATTATTAATATTTTTTTTAAGAAAATAAGATTGAGCCATTACGAGAATAATAAATATAAAATTAAAGCAGTTTTAAATATAATTTACACAAAAAAATTATAGTTTTTTTCCTGCATACATTATTTATACCCAGAAGCGTCCGGGTAGGCCGTGAAATTAAAATTTTCTTACGATTTTTGCATTTTTCCGGACTGTTTCAGGCTTTGTTTTTAACAAAATACGATTTGCGATCGTAATACGTTTATAATTACAGAATTATAATTATTAAAATCATCAACCTAACCCTCTCAGATCATGCAATTCGATTGAATGAGTTTGATATTAAATATAATTCATGTATAATGGTAAGAAAATCTGAATTAAGCGGACTACCCTTTTTTTTTTTTTGGGTTATAAAGCTAATGGCTTCGACCCACGCCGAGGGCACGACGTGGGGATATGTCGGACTTTCACCGACTAAAAACACCCCGGTCCCTTGTCTGCCTTTACCGGAACGTGGGATCGCTCACGCACTCCCTGCACGTTTCCAGCGGGCCCCAGTCCTGGCGGACTCCTTCTCGAGAAGTGGGTGTAAGGAGCCCACTTCTCATTTCGTCTGAAAACGGATGCGCGGGACGGCGCATCCGTCTCTTCCTTGGCCTTTTAGCTGGTCGGATGACAGGTTGCCCCCCCTGTCACCCACAGGCCCGACCTTAGGGTGGTCGTAGGTCTCCTGCATGCGCCCTACGGCGCCCGAGGCGTCTGCGGCGCGAAGGGAGCTCGCTTGTCAGCTCCCGCTCACGTTCCGCTGCCTCCTTCACCTTCATGACGGTTTCACAAAACATGACAACCGCCTGCAAGCGGGCTACCCTGACGCTTCCACCTTAAAAAGAAACTGTTATTTTAATAGCAGGTACATACGTATTTCTTCGGCACCTAAATGCGAATTACTTATTTAAAGCATTTTCAATAATGTGAGGTACGTCATATTTTTTCTATAAATAAACATTGTTTTTTTTCTGGTTATATTTTTGTCCCCTAATAAAGCGTGCAAATACTCTACAACATATGGATTAGGCTTAGGCCTATATTCCCCAAACAGACTGCTGCGCGCCAGCACACTCGCATTTCGATTACAACGCTAATAAGGCTCGTAGGGGGTGGCCCATTGCCTCCATAAATCATATTTCCCTCCCGGGTTGCTACTAAGAATTTCCTGACATAACACCCAATATTACCCCTGGGAATCAGAGAGAACATCGTGTTTAGCAGACCTCTCATTTGCTGGGATTGTAAGTATGGAACTTTGGTAGTTTGTTATTCAATGGATGAGATTTTGTTCACAGATAACAAAGATAACAGAGATTATTATATTTTATATCGTGGGTAGTAATAATATAATGATAATACCATCCTATAAATATCCCATTGCTGGGCACAGGTCTCTCCTCATGTAGAGAAGGCACGAGCATTGATTACCACGCTTCCTCTTTGCGTGTCGGCGATTTCAGTAATAACGTTTCCCTAAATACCCTTCTACAATGCGGACGAAATGCTGATAACAGTTTCTTCACTTTCTACTCTCGTTCCTTCTTTTTAGGTCTTAAGTTTTCATGAAGCTTTTTAAATTTACAGTCAGCATCTACGGAAGCTCAAGCACCAAGCGACGAGGAGTCTGTACATCGCTGGCAGAACTCCAATGATGTTCAATTTACGAGCACACTGAGCACAGTTGCTATCTGGCCGGAGCGTTGACTCACTGATGGAAGGTCGCGGGGACGAGCGATGATCGCCCCTTGAAGGGCTGCCAGATTTATTGACAGGATATTCTGATGAACATCATCTAGCTGCGAATTAGGAACACCGATCTGACGTATTGGATCTTATACACAGATAAGATGAATCATTTGCTTTAAATATACAAAGTTGGGCGTTTTATAGACTCTCTTTTATTAACCTCTCCACTCTACAACCAAGCTTTCTCAAACCTGGATCTAATTCGTTATCTCATAAATAGAGATTTTACATTTTAATATTCTTTTAGTGAAGACTTTTTTAGTGCATATTTTGGTTTGATCTATCCAAAATTTAGGAATATCTGTTTACTGAAAAGAACATCTGTGATTTTATGGCAAATACTTTAGCTAATACGATCTATAATTTCATTTGAATGCCAGATTATTGAAAAAATAATTATAATTCCATGCTCACCTATTGTCAGCCCTGTCCATGAGTTATTGGCCCTAGTACCGCGAGGTTCCCACGTGTGACCTTGCCAAAACGATAATGGATTATAAAGAACAATGAAATGTTGTACCCAATCATATTAATTAATGTTTTACACTAATTAGTTGTTATGCCTACATACAGAGCATTAGAGTTATCACGACTATAAAATGTTTTATGGTTTTGTTTATAACTAACAACTTGGTAGGCTATAGGTATAGTTTTAGAGGTGAGCAGTATTTGAATTTTTACGAGAGTTATCTTCTTAGTCTTGTCGGGCTACCTCCTAAATGGCGAAACCGATTCTGTTGAAACTTTGTGGAATGGATCGGAGATCGTCAGGATAAAAATACGTAAACTTAAATATTGAAGAGCATGTTTTGTTTCTTGCAGGTCTACACGGACGAAGTCGAACTACAAACTACACTAGTAATTTTATGAAGCTGTATAAATAATATTAATTCTTAACATGTATAAATTTTAACATGTAAAACAACAAACACCCTTTTTAACAAAAACCTTTTTAACATGTAGAAATTGAATATGTAGGTAACTTTCTCCATGTTCTTTTCTTCGAAATGGCCTCTCAAAAATTGAATTAAGGAGTGCTCAGCTTAACCAGACGGATGATTGAACGAAATTGACCATAGTAAATGGATTAATGACTACTGAATACAATGACCTGCGTTGATTGAGTATACTTTAGAGTACATTGATCTTTCTGTATAAACAGACTATATGTGAGACTCAATACATAAGTATTCAGGTATAAATAATATTATTACATTACAGATGTACAGATGTAGATGTAAAATCAGAACTTATTTGTCAATAGTCAATACTTTATTTCAAGATGCCTTGTATCTATCAATGATAGACGCAGTATTGATTTGTTAATGTCTAGTAAGACATTAACAAATCAATACTGCGTCTATCATTCTGAACTCGATAAACTCAAAAACCAACGAACGGTTTTCATATGGTTTTCACCATTGGATAGAGTGGATACATGAGGAAAGTTTGTGTGTACGCATTAAGTACGCAGAAGAAGTAGGGCTATTGCAAATATGGTGTCTAATACAAATCAGTGCATGGATGTGTAGTGGATGCGTGTAGTGATAAGTGGATTTCGAATTGGAATTGATGTATAGGAAACTATTAAAACCAAACTATCATTATTATTGCTTTACTATTATTAAGCCGATGAGAAAGGTGTGCCAGACGTGCGCGTCTGGCCAGTGGCGTAGCAGTCCGCAGGTTTTACCGGTAGGACACCGGCCAAAACCTGCGGACTGCTACTCCATTCCTTTTGTTTTTCTCGCCTTCTACGATATGATGCATTCTAAGATGTTATTGTTAATACTCTCTACAAGTAAGTTGTCTGCAATCATAATAATAAAGCAAAAACGTGTAATAGATAATATATTTCATATCAAATTTATCGAAAAGATACCACTAATTTGCCTTATTATTACATTATTAATTTATCATTGAATTGTTATTATTTTTGATTATTAAATTTATTGATTTGATAACATTTATTATGCTATTATTATATTTGTATTTTTTATTACTGGCGATGTTACCGTGGCGCTACGCGGCATCGCGGCGTTATGATATTATCTATTATGAAGGCATAATTAAAAATAATGAAGGAGATGTGCCTATTTTAAGAAGATAAACTCTACCTACAGAGGTCGAAAAATAGTCTGTCAATAGGTCATGTATAAATTATCAGTAGCAAATGTAGAGTTGTACCGTCACAGCTGGTCTGGTTGATATCCATACTGTACTGTTTACTTTTGAACGTGAAAGTAACGTATTTGTTATCCCCAAAAATAATCTAAATTCAGAAATTGACGTTAGGTATATATGAGAAGACGTAAATATCTTCTCAATAAAACAAACACACATATTTGGTAGAGACATTATTATATTCGCAACTATTAATAAAGGTATGAATTTAATAAAAACAAGCTAAACCTAGACGGAATTGCCTAGTATCTAAATGTAATTATTTGTGTAAATATGATACGATTTTACTTGCGTATAAATAATTATGAATTCATCTTACGAAATTTATTGTACAAAAATACCGAGTATCTGGTAAAATTTGTTTTCACTGCAGATACTGGAGGGCTACTCTTGAATGAATTTTAATTCTATACAATACTAATGCGATTTTTTTTTATATAGCAGGCACAACACAAAACAGCAGCATTACAAAAAAAAACTGTCAGTATTTAGATACCGGTTAGTTTCTTCCATGACAGTTTTTTTTCAAGAAATTTGCATCACGTGATGCTACACTAATATAAATTTTGCATTGGTATTGTATTTGCATTAAAATTAGTTGAAGAGTAAGTCCACTGTTCTCAGTCTGAAATCTGAAATCGTGATTATTCCAACTAACAAATAGTACGTTTTCACGTAACATCTGGTAGTGTTCATGTTCAGTGGTCTGAAATAGCCGGCGATATATTTAACTTCAATGGTTTGGCTATTATTACACTCCTGTTGAGCTAATTGCACCGAGTAATCACGAAGTTACTACTACCTACTACATCATGAGAAACATTAAAATACCTAGTTAATGTTAAGAATATCAGGTAAAACTATACTATAATAGTTTAAAGAGGAAATATTTTTATGTTTGTAACGAAAAAACTCAAAAACTACTTGACAGATTTTAAAAATATATTTCTGCATTAGAGTGCTATATTATCCCTGAGTAACATAGGCTATATTGCTATGTGCGAAGCCGGGATATGTTTAAGGTAGGTTTTGTCCTGAATGTTTGAAGTTGTGTCGTTAGGAAGACAAAGGAATAATAAGTAGGCAATCCAGTGACCATTATCAATATAATAGATTTACGATATAAACTTTTGTTCTCTTCCTTGGCTTTCTACACTTAGCGCGCTAGTTTACAATGCGTTCCTGCCCGGTCCCGGCAATAGGTAAAGGAAAGCACTCGTAGATTTAACCAGGAAAACAAATTACCGTATAAAGGACGTCCTCCTTTTTTGAAGGCGGTTAATAAAGCTAACATTAAAGTTTGGTGCTGAAAATATAAACAAAGATAACAGAAAGAGGAAAACACGTTTAATTTACCTTAATAAATTAAATATTCATGGTTATTTATTAAATTAGTTATGCTATTCGGTATTCAGTTTTGTTGTACACGCATAGTTTGTTATTAATTAATTAAGTAGGGTATACAACATTATTTTGTTTGGTAATTATTTAATGTACTTAAGAGTATAAGTAACATTAATTTAAAAGCTTGTTTTTTTACCGAGTTCAAAAATGGAAAAGGTTCTTAATATCCCCTGGTTTGGGGTAATATCGTCCCCTTCGTGAAAAAAACATTGATCGATTATAATTTGAATAAATAAATTGCGATATTATAGGTACAAGTATAACGAACACGCACCCACAATATAGACTAGCCATTTCTGAAATTTTGTCCAAATTTATGTATTCTCGTGACCTTGGCGCCTCCCCTTCAGACCGACAGACACAGGGTTGCCACAGATAAATAATTGCATTATAATAAAAGCTTTTTGTCAAAAGTTTTTTTTAATAAGTATGAATGAAATAAATTAACAATTTTATGTCCTACGTGAGAGATTTTGGTTGTAAAAATATAAAATTTAATGCGAACTGAACTAAATTTTGTGTATTTTTTAGCATTATGTTTCTTTCACAGGTAATTTCCTACTTATTTCATATTGGTATATTCAAGTAAGTATATTGTGAACTTATATCTAGAAAGGCCTTTTTTAATGCGTTATTCTCAAGTCTTAGTTAAGAAACCAAATAAATAAAAACATGTTTGTTAAACAAATAAAAAAGCCTTAAGAAACGTAAAGTGGGTAGTCGACCATAGATACCTACTTACCTACATTATTTTGGTGTAAAACAAGAATTACCTCTTTGTCGTAAGATAAAACGACGGCCATTTAAAACGTTTTAAGACAATTTATTCGTGGTATACTCCGCTCGTTACCGTCTTTTTAACTCTTCAAAAATAAAATAAAAATGTTTTTATTTTCAGATCTAAATACTTTACGAAGACACTACAAGGACAAAAGTTTGGCTTCTATTAAAAACAATATTAATAAATAAGGTTTTTTGTACCACACATAGTCACATGGGGTTTTTCCAGGATTCGAAACCGCAACCTTGTGACTATGAAACTATAGATCCAAGCGACACGACGGTTAAAAAAAACCTACTATTATTACAAAATATTACTGACAGCCCTATTTCCACCCTCGCAATAATGCAATGTCCACCCTAACCCTAGTGCCCTTGCCCCTGCAATACGACCTGACCGTACCTTTACCTACCTATCTAACCTATCTTTCTGCATTTTGTAATTTACTATAAACAGCTGTTTTATTATGTTTACGGTTGATTATAATGTAATAGATAAGTAGGTAGGCAAGCTAGTTAGACAAAGTCATGATACTAAATTATATATTTTTTTTACATTAAAATTGTATTTGAGTCCAAATTCAAAAAAAAATTGGTATAATTTCGTATAAATTAAGAAACTACATTTTCGTAAACTAAGAAAAAACGAAAAAAAAATATGCCAACCTTTGTTACTGTGACATCTAGCGGTGAGTAGCCAAATTATTATAAAAAATTGTATGAGAGCGAGGCTTAGGAACGAGATGTTGTAAGTAGCGTCATCTATTAAGTAAATAGAAATGAAAACATAGTATTGCCAAATAAATACAAACATTCTATTCTTCTATTATTGCCAAAGAAGAAAAATTATTATGTTTACTAATACTACAAATCAAAATACATTTAGATTTTTTATCTCAACCACAAATATATAAAAAAGGAATTACATATATTGGTTTTTACTACTCTTTACTTTACTCAGATAAGATCATGACTTGTACTCGTATATAAAAGTGTTACCAAGTCTTTATACAAATCTGAGACAAATTCTAAATATCGTTCCGTTTCATTCTTTTTTGTAGGCTTTTCTACAGAAAATTCTGTAAGTGTAGATAAAAAGTTACAACCAAATAAAATCAATAATGATAACTAAATAATAGTCATGTAGTGGTATTTGCATTGTTGACCCATCAACAACACACCACTTACTTAATTTAAAATGGACTATAACTAAACAAAAATAATAATATAAATATCTTTATTCTATTCGTATATCGTATATCGTTATCTTATCTTATTTTTTCTAGTAATTTAAAATAGTGATTTTTATTTTTTCTACAACTTATATAAATGGCAATTCAAGTTGTCTATGGAATCACTTTCATTTGACGGCTGCCTGCCACATCCGGCCCTCGAGCGAAAGGGTCCTTTTTCAAGCGTACGCCATTGCTGGCGTATGGTAGTTTATTTTATTGAACGAAAAATCTGTAACCATCCAAAATGGTGAGTATCTAATATCTTAATTATGTGCAGAAAAGTGCTCCTGTGTATCCGTGTTATCGTTTTGCGAATATATTTTACGGTTTACCTGTAAAACTAAGCTTTAATGGTTACCTTCACGAAGACCGTCTTTGTGATCGGGTGACGTTTCCAAGTGTTGCGGTGATTGATCGGTGTCTTGGAAACTTGCTAAGAAGTTGCTTTAATAGTTTACGAACGCAATTAATAGCAAGCCGATTGTAGAATTATCGTCTAAAATGAAAAGTACGTGTGTCAAGTGTGCCATCTGTGTTGTGATGTGGGATATGTTGACGAGATGTTTTCTGGTTTGTGCAGGTGAATTTCACCGTAGACGAGATCCGTGGCATGATGGACAAAAAGCGGAACATCCGTAACATGTCCGTCATCGCTCACGTCGACCACGGCAAGTCTACCCTGACCGACTCGCTGGTCTCCAAAGCCGGTATCATTGCTGGCGCCCGTGCCGGCGAGACTCGGTTCACGGACACGCGCAAGGACGAGCAAGACAGATGTATCACCATCAAGTCGACGTGAGTACCTTAAACACCACATGGTGCAATCATTAACCTTTTTTTGTCTAACATGGACGCCGCTGAGTCGGCAAATTATTAATTGCCCTTGATCTTAACCGCACCGGTTCGGTAGCAGTTACTTTAGAGCAGATCTAAGTTAACAGCTTATATTTTCTATTTTACTGTCGGAAACAGATTCTTTAAAAGTTACCACCACTTGGAGCTCTATACCAGTTTCAGCTTCATTATCATCCACATAACGAAAAAGAATAAATATGTCGAAAAGCAATAATTGTTGTGTCAACATGACTAGACAACAAAATCAGCTGTTTCACAACTATGAGAAATTCTATATTATTGTATGTACCTAAATACTTAATTTATGAGATAAAACATGGTCTTTATTCATATTTAAACATTAAAAAATTAAGCAACCCTTAAAATGTCCCCACTTAACCTACAAACTAATAAATCCACATGATGAATGTTCTTTACCATTAAAAACTGAATTCTGTTGAAGATTTTCAGAACGGCCATCTGATACACTTTAACTTAATACAATTTGTCAAAACACTCGACTATGTTCATATCTAACAACAATACTTCTCCCACAGTGCCATCTCTATGTACTTTGAGCTTGATGAGAAAGATTTGGTGTTCATTACCAACATTGACCAGCGTGAGAAGAGTGAAAAGGGTTTCTTGATTAACCTGATCGACTCACCTGGACACGTTGACTTCTCGTCTGAAGTGACTGCTGCTCTCCGTGTTACTGACGGTGCTCTGGTCGTCGTAGACTGTGTCTCTGGTATGTGGGCCCTAATTTTAACAAAGTAGCAAAATTATTGTGTTCTTAGCTCATGATTCCTTTCTTCTAAAAAACATAAAATGCTAATTTAAAAATTTCCATGAAAGGACATTTTTTTGCATGATATTGCATATGCAACATTGCACAATAATATTTTTATTGTATAGTCATTCAATATTATAGATTAAGATTCAGCACAAAGAAAGTGGAATAATCAAAATCCTAGCATATTGTCATTGAATGACATTAAAGTTTACCACTATCACGGCTAGATAAGACAGTTGATGGAAATATGTTGATATTGTTTTAAATACCAAAAGATATGTGATAACAACTAAAATAATAAGAAATCATTTTGTTTGCCATTTTTCTTAACCCAATATGGCAACATTAATAACTCAACTCAACATTTATGATTTTGGATGAAGTACATACTTCTTGCAATGTTGCACAAGTTAGCTAAACCTTTCAATGACTCATCCAGAACTTAAAATCCCAACTTTCTTGACAATTGTTTCAACATTTCCTTTTTTCCTAGGTGTGTGTGTACAAACTGAGACTGTACTGCGTCAGGCCATTGCTGAGCGTATCAAGCCCATTCTGTTCATGAACAAGATGGACCGCGCTCTTCTGGAGCTGCAACTGGAGGCTGAGGAGCTCTACCAGACCTTCCAGCGTATTGTTGAAAACGTCAACGTCATCATCGCCACCTACAATGACGACGGTGGTCCCATGGGTAAGTTTAAAAACAACTTAAATATTCACTCACATGAACTGGCTGTTGACAATGGAGATGCATGGTTAAATATGGTGTCTAGCCCTAGCTAAATTATACCTAGAACAAAATTTTTGTTGATCTTTGTTTGTCATACAGGGTGATAAAGAAATTGCGTACCACAGCTTCAGGGTAAGCTAATAAATTAAAAAAAAAAAGAAAAAAAAAAAGTTCCTTTAAAAAAAGTAAAAACAAAACGAAAATAATCAATGAATGTAATGTAGTACCTACCATTTAAATAGCAAATTTAAGAATTGTTTAAAATAAGTTTTTTTTTTTTAAATGCAAATTCATAAGTACTTAGTTATCTACCCTACTATCGAACGCAATGACATAACGCCAGGTGAAGGATAGGTAAGTCTAGTCTAGGTACGTCAATTACAATCTCAAGTATTTCTTCTCACTTTTTACGGGTTTCCTTTGACGATACTGAACTCACCCTGAAGCTATGGCACGCAATTTCAGGAAAAATTGCTTAATGATATAGATCCACACATGCCAAAGTTAAACAAAACAGTATTTTTGTTAAAAATACATGGCAATGTTGTATCTTAATCCTTGATTACAATGTAAAGGATACTGTGCTGTGTAAGTGTTAACCTAAGATAACCTTTGTACAATACCACTAGCATTAGTCTAGCATTGCATTTTCATTGAAACTGATGAAGATACTATGATCAAGCATATATCTGTTCTATTTGATAATGTCATTTAATAATAATTATTTAAAATCTAATTATGTCAATATTCAAATTACAACTTAAATTTTCTATCATATAAACTTCTAAAACCCAAGTTATTAAAGTTGAAACACGGAAAGTGATATTCTATCATATAATCTTCTAAAACCCAAGTTATTAAAGTTGAAACACGGAAAGTGATATTGACGTTTAATGCTCTAGATTGATATTCCCTTAGTCTGACGTATTTACACCCTCTACCGCCTACGCTTTTACCCTTGTTATACCCGTGACGTAAAAGCAGCTCTGGTTCAAATTGCGACCAAGAGAAACCCTCAGCTATACGTCGACAGATGGGGAGTGGGTAGGTTGCATTTAATATTATAAATTCATTTTGTCACAATCAAATCTAGGCAATAAACGAGATACCCGCATTTATTGAATAATCTTGTTGTTTTGCTCAAATTTGTCCTTGTTATTAGCATTATCGGAATAAATAAATCATTATTGTAGCAGAAGTGACGACGTCACACTTGTACATGCAGGTTTCAGATACGAGATACATTTAACACTTTCAATTCAGTCTGCCACGTCACCACATGTTGATGTTTGACACGTCTTCTATAAATCCGTTAATGTTATCGTGCCTCTGTGAAGACCCCACCAACGATTTAAAGATATTAGATAAAGCCTAAAAGGAAAAAACATTTTCGTACAATAGCGTAAACGTGGCTGTCACGTTAGCATGATGCCGACATGTTTACAACACGTGATATAAATCGCGCGATCCGCTTGATAACGCGCCAAGGTTGCCACATGCTTTTAAATTACGCTGTGTAATTTTGATAATAGTAACACAAAAACCTAAACTATACTCGGAATTTTAATTCGATTCCAGATTTGACATTAGCTACTGTCATTTTGTGAAATAATGATACCACATATAATAGTGTAGTGATGAACACAAAAATCGATAAACAATCAGTGTGTGTGCCATTCAATTAAAGACTAAATTATTGATTTTTATTTAAATAAATACATAATTATTCAAAATAATTATTAATTAATTAGTAATCGCTGCTCTATTTTATAAAAAGTTAATATTTTTGTTTTTATATTAAAAACAAAACTTATAATAAAAGAGCCTTGATAGTTTTCAGTATTGGCAGCCCGTGCGCGCTCGTGCAGCTATCGCCATTTTGTTTATCGTGTCATTCGGCTTCATTCTCCCAGTCTGACTGCACGAATATCTTATATTTTCATTGCGAATCGAATTAAAAAAATTACGGCTACCGATAGTCTAAATGCGTATCCCATGTTGTTAAAGAAGAGGAAAAAATGAGTAGGCTAGATATGTTAATTGATAATATCACAGACACATTTATAATAAATGTTACAGAAAGTGACAGCGATAGCGATAGCGATGACGGCGACGATTTATAAAATAAATTATTACCATAATACAACTATCTGTTTTATTTGTCATGTTCCTTCATGATCACATTTTTTTATTTATTTCACACACAATTAAAAGAAAAGTCTCAGATCGTTAATTAATCGTCAAAACTAAATTATCGGTTCAGAAATATTTAATTTCCTGATATACTTAGTTTACAAGAGTAAAATTATAAACGAGAAGAATCGATCTGGAAATATTCTATTTCCATATCGAATAATTTCGCAACGTCACTATTTAGTACTTGTCATAACGTTGCAACACTGCAATTGTCAAATCTGGAATCGAATTAAAATTCCGAGTATAGGTAATAATTTTGCCAGAACGACATTGGAATGAAAACAAAATTTATTGCAACAATTTTCGTGTTTTATTTCGATGGTAATTCATTTCAAACACTAAATTCTGAATCAATTTACTAGAGACGATATTGCGGTTACTGCTCTACGGCTATAGCCTCACGATATTGCAGTAGATCGATTCCCTGCTGGCCCTGAGCTAGTTATTTTATAGTAGTACCAGGAAATGCAATCCCATTATAGCGTACCGTTTTTAACTTATGTGCATTGTTACTCTAGTGTCCTATAAATCCTAGTCGACACAAATATAGCTCCTACAAAACTCATAATAGTGGCTTCCTAGTCTAAATTGGACATTTGGTAAACTTTTCAAAATCTGTTAGTTATCAAAAAAAAATGTGAGTATGATAAAATAAAATTGCTAAGATATTTTTATCTTATAGATACTGTGTAGCTAGAAGCTGCCTGGGATACTTAAGTTTCGATTAGATCGCGCATTGATGACCTCTCATAACTAGTGTGTTGAGATTGAGCATGAATTAAAACACGACTTCACATCTCTGTACATTACGTACTTAACTAACACAAATAACCATCATGGAAAAATACACAGTAACCTATTTCAAAGTGTATATTAGCGTTGTGGTATAGGTGTATTGACTGGCCAAATACCCAACTTACCTTATCTTGATCAGGTGAGGTCCGTGTGGACCCCAGCAAGGGTTCCGTCGGTTTCGGTTCCGGTCTCCACGGCTGGGCCTTCACCCTCAAGCAGTTCTCTGAAATGTACGCCGACAAGTTCAAGATTGACCTCGTCAAGCTCATGAACAGGTAATTAAATATATTGTCAATTTTGGTATATACATTTTTCAACTTTTATTTTTTATACAGCTATAAGTTGCTGCTGCTTCTTGGTGCCACATTCCAGACTTATTATATCAGTTCAATTTTGCTATCCCTATACAGCATGCAACAAAAACCTTGTCCGATCTTTATGAGTATTATTCGACATCGTACTGCGTACATATATAGATACGTAACTATTGAATGGATTTTCCCCGGTGAATATAATTAAATTATTTGTGAATATAATTTAACTATTTGAGCGACACATTTTTTCTAGTACGTATGTTACACGAGGAATACGCCTTTATTGGATCGGACAGGGTTTTTGTTACATATTGTATCTTGGATTCAACTTAACTTTTATGTAAAGCCAGCCATTTATGACTCACAGGATATGAGGGAAAAGGTGTTATTTCTGTTGATTGCCATGGGGGAAAAACGCATGCTTTATCTACATTATGCTAATACCAGTGTAGATTTACAATTACTATTAATGAAACCCTTTATTTATATACTAATCCTAAACTTCTATTACAAAACAAAAATCTTTACATACGTACTCTACACTGGGTGTGCTTGTTGTGGAAGCAAACTTTCACTGAGCACTGGAGGGGTTAATCATTAACTTAAAAGCGCTTTTGATGTCTTGCACTAGCGCTTAATACGTGAATGATTTCTCCTAAAGAATTACCTATAATAATGTTATCACAATTTGCTTTATATTAGCTTATGTATGCTTGGTGACTGGGAGGTGTTGGTTTCTGTACATTTTGAGGTTATGTTTGAACACGTTTTCACTGTTCTTGCATAAGTGCTTATTTTTTGAACATTTTATATTACATCGGTACGTATTTGGTTTGGGCTAACATCTCGGGCTCGCAAGTTTTTTTTGTATTGGGTACATCTATTTCGCTTTCGAATGATATTATGTTATCGTTGGGCTTCTTTTTTCTACCTAATTTCCAGTTGATCAAACTTTTTTCTTGTTGGTCAATTTTGCAGTTATTTTTAGGAGCCCTGCCTAATTAAGACGCCATGGTGACTGGTCGCTGGTTACGGAATCCAAGCAGTTTATATTGAAATATATGGTACCTAAACCACTTGGTGACGGTTTTGGCAAACCATACATCCTTACTTATATTATAAACTAGCTGTCCCCCGCGACTTTGATCGCGTGTTTTAGTTTCAACGGTTTTTCATTTTTGCAACATTTTTCATTTATGCTCCGCTCCTATTGGTCGTAGCGTGATTGTTATATAGCCTATAGCCTTTCTCAATAAACGGACTATCCAATACAAAAAGAATTTTTCAATTCGAACCAGTAGTTCCTGAGATTAGCGCGTTCAAACAAACAAACTCTTCAGCTTTATAATATTAGTATAGATGAGAAAGTAACTTTTGTCTGTCTGTCTGTCGCGCTTTTACGCCAAAACTACGGAACCGATTGAAATGAAATTTGGTACACAGATAGTCTAGAGCCTGAGAAAGGACATAGGCTACTTTTTGCCACGATAGCCGACATCTACGCGGGCGGACCGCGGCAAACAGCTAGTTTTAATATATACTGTTTAAATATGGAACTGGCGACGTCCACATGGTGGTTAAGGGCTGTGATATTCACCAAATGCAGCATTGCAGATGCACAAATCACGTGTCGCCGGCATTGATTTGTACACACGCGACCTCGTTTAGAAACTCGTTAAACCCAAACCTATTTGTTTAAGATAACGTTTATTTTGTACTATTTAGTAGTTACTAGGAAGTAAATTAACTTTACAAGCTAGGTTCAGTTTTTGCAAGCCTTTATCGCAATTCGCTTTATAATATTTTCATTACTGGTCGCTATATAAAGCACAAATTTCGGAACTTGTACTGCGCCTGTAAATCTTCAAAAGAAAATATTCAATTGTTCCGCTCTTTAATTTTTGTCTTATGCTATTTTTGTTAATGTCATTGCTTTGGGCTATTTTTATTTAGCATTCTTTGTTCGTCTGCCTGTATCTGGTTCGACGGCTTTGTCTTGCTTTGGTGTCATGGGTTCTTACCTTCCAGGTTTCATTAATTTGGCATTCTAAGCCTTGAACTTATTTAATTCCGTAATAGCTACTGTTAGTAGGTCTGTCTTCCTTCTTCGTCCCATTGATACTGGGTAAAGTTTCAATGCTATACACCAGCGGCAGACCGGGACAAACAATAAATCTCAACTGGGATTGATGAATTGTTATTTGTTGACTCTTTACAACGATTGTTGAGATACATTTGTTAAAATAAAACAGTTTGTGATAACATTATAGTCCAACAATACTAATTAAAAGCATTTGTGTTATATGTACTCGCGAAATTACGACAAAATAAGCAATTTTCGTATTTCACATAAATTTGTGTAATTGAACAAAGATTTAGTTCTATTTTTATTACCACGATCTTTCGTATCCAGGCTGTGGGGAGAGAACTTCTTCAACGCCAAGACCAAGAAGTGGGCCAAACAGAAGGACAATGAGAACAAGCGTTCGTTCTGCATGTACGTACTGGACCCCATCTACAAGGTGTTCGACGCCATCATGAACTTCAAGAAGGAGGAGATCGACGGCCTCCTCACGAAGATCGGCGTCACCATCAAGCACGAGGACGCTGACAAGGACGGAAAGGCCCTTCTCAAGGTAACTATAATATGATTGAAAAAACACAATAATATAGTTCTCATAGTAGGTTAGTAGAATTTATCATACATCTGTTTTAATTATATCACTAAAGTTAGCAAAAACTTGAAAAACGTAAGTTGGATTACTTTAAATTTTTTTGCTTACTTGAGATTTAAAGTAATGTAAAAGTCCCAGTGTTGCCAGTTACTTCCAATAAGCATCTGGGTGTCAAAGTGGACTAAAAGTATACTTCATGCCGGAATTGGCTGTAAGCTTTTGTAGTCTGCAGCCCCATAAATGTATGAGATATTGCATTAACAACTATTTGAGATTTATTACGTATAACTACTTTATATGTCTATAAACTTATCTTATGATTTTGTTGCACAGGTCGTTATGCGTAGCTGGCTGCCCGCCGGAGAAGCTCTGCTTCAGATGATTGCCATCCACTTGCCTTCCCCCGTGGTTGCGCAGAAGTACCGTATGGAGATGTTGTACGAAGGACCCCACGACGATGAAGCCGCCCTCGGTATCAAGGTAAACAAATAATAAATAGAGTATAATATAATGAAATACTGATGTCATATTACATTGTACTAATTACCTAATTTGTATTGGTCAGACTTGCGACCCCGAAGCACCCCTCATGATGTACGTGAGCAAGATGGTACCGACCTCCGACAAGGGTCGTTTCTACGCCTTCGGACGTGTATTCTCTGGCAAGGTCGTGACTGGA
The DNA here is from genome assembly GCA_932294365.1 of Diachrysia chrysitis. Lineage (NCBI taxonomy): Eukaryota > Metazoa > Arthropoda > Insecta > Lepidoptera > Noctuidae > Diachrysia > Diachrysia chrysitis. Next base: position 1,396,671 of record OW028657.1, read on the forward strand.
CAGAAGGCCCGCATCATGGGACCCAACTTCACGCCCGGCAAGAAAGAGGATCTGTACGAGAAGACCATCCAGCGTACCATCCTCATGATGGGTCGTTACGTCGAGGCGATCGAGGACGTGCCCTGCGGTAACATCTGTGGTCTGGTCGGCGTTGACCAGTTCCTCGTCAAGACCGGTACCATCACCACTTTCAAGAACGCACACAACATGAAGGTAATCTATATTAATTAGCATAGCAGACAAAAACTACAATAAGACATAATTTCAAATTTTAATTTAAAAAATTCTGTCACATTAAATACAATATTTTCATTGTGAACAGGTCATGAAGTTCAGTGTGTCCCCTGTCGTGCGTGTGGCCGTTGAGCCTAAGAACCCCGCTGACCTGCCCAAGCTGGTGGAAGGTCTGAAGCGTCTCGCGAAGTCCGACCCTATGGTGCAGTGCATCAACGAGGAGTCCGGCGAGCACATCGTCGCTGGGGCCGGAGAGCTGCATCTTGAGATCTGTCTTAAGGTAGGTGCCAGTTTTTAAGGTCTGGCTAAATTGTTAAATACTAAATAGGTAGTAAGCAAAAAAAGTTAAAAATATAAATAAGTAGGGAAAATACTTGAGTCCCAGTGTTGCCAGCTACTTCATATAAGAATCTGGGTGTCAAAGAGGACTAATAGCATACTTCATACCGGAATTGGTTGTAAGCTCCTGTAGTATGCAACCCCATAAATGTATGATACATTTAAATTCTCTAAGAAATATTGATTCTTTGAGAAACTAAACTAATTTAAAATAAATATAATTTTGTGGTATATATTCATCTATTGATTTTTTATAGGACTTAGAGGAGGACCACGCTTGCATTCCAATTAAAAAATCCGACCCCGTGGTGTCGTACCGTGAGACTGTCGCCGAGGAGTCTGACCAGATGTGTCTGTCCAAGTCCCCCAACAAGCACAACCGTCTTTTCATGAAGGCCCAGCCCATGCCCGACGGTTTGCCTGAAGATATCGATGAGGTAATTATATTCAAATAATAATAGTAATATAGCTCACCTTCTGGCACACCGTGCCACGCCATAGCGAGCCGGTCGCCTGTCGGCCGCTTCGCTAATACGGCGTCGGCGTGCGAACGAAGCAAATCCAAGCTCGACCGCATCTAAACGCTGCATAGGACCTCTATCCTTATGTCCACGGACCGCATGCTACGGTGCGGGCGATACATTTATTACATAAGTAGCTCACAAGTTATGTTTGTGTTCATGATTAAGAAACAAAGTCGTAAAGTAGAAGTTAATTTCGTCTTTTTATCTATCAGGGCCGCGTAAACCCCCGTGATGACTTCAAGACCCGTGCCCGTTACCTGACCGACAAGTACGAATACGACGTGACTGAGGCCCGTAAGATCTGGTGCTTCGGTCCCGAGGGTACCGGTCCCAACCTCATGGTGGACTGCTCCAAGGGAGTGCAGTACCTGAATGAAATCAAGGACTCCGTGGTGGCCGGCTTCCAGTGGGCCGCCAAGGAGGGAGTCATGGCTGAAGAGAATTTGCGTGGTGTGCGCTTCAACATCTATGACGTCACGCTCCACACTGACGCTATCCACAGAGGTGGCGGTCAAATCATTCCAACCACCAGGAGATGTCTGTACGCCTGTCTGCTGACAGCGCAGCCCAGGCTTATGGAGCCCGTCTACTTGTGCGAGATCCAGGTACATTGTCAACCTAATCTGCGTCTGATGCATGTATGCCCGTATATCCAGTTACTTAATATAGATATGTGTATAATTCTACTATTTTTTATTACCTTGGGTGACCCCAAGAAGTTATGATTGTTGTGAATGTACAAAACTGGATTGCGAGTTTACTGCTATTATTTATTATTATTATTTGTAATATTGCTGCGAATGATTATCCCAGCATATGACCCCACGTTTTTCCTGAGCGGACTAGCATGCACACGATAGTTCCGCCTTTCCGAGACGTGGCAGATCAACAGTTCTTTGTTTTGGCATCGTTACCCGACATACACCTTGCCTGAATAGGGGAACTAACACACCAACAAAATTATAACTACCCTGTTATTGGACTTTCCAAAATTCACTAGCTGAAAACTAGCTGATTGATGTTGTGTCATCAAACACAAATAGTTTCGAAAATTTTTAGTAACTATTTAAGCATGAATTAGCTAAAGTTGTTGTCGCTGAGAATGAAAACAGCTAGAATACATACGTATCAGTCGCATTTCAAACTTGCATTTATGGATACACTTTTTTTGCTGGAAACATGCTTATAATAATTTAGAAAATATGTATACTTTTATTTAATATGACCCGTGCCCACTTCGTTGGGCATAATGTTAATAATTCTTTTTTAGTACATATGACCTAACGATTAAAATTATTTTATTAATATTAAAAATTAAATTATCTTTACTAATATTAAAAAAAATACTTTTTGTAACTTAAATATAAAAGTTGGACATATGCTGTCGTTGACTTTTTTGTAGGCATTTTCAAGCTCCACATCTTTTCTATAGAACTCAAAAATATATCTTTCATGGTTAAGGCAGCGTTCGTAAGAAACACTTTCATTCGACCGTTTTTTCTCCGATTCACTTTGCAAAACGGACTATCACGTACAAGCCTTTTTATTTTTCGGTTTTTTATATATCCTATGACACTCAGGAATAATGTGGCTTTCTATTGGTGAAAGAATTTTTAAAATCGGTTCAGTAGATCCCGAGATTACCCCTTACAATTTAACAAACACACAAACTTTACTTCTTTATAATATTAGTATAGATAAAAAAGTTTGGTGGGACTTTGGTACCAAATTTAATAATGTCTTTCGTGTACACATCATGACTATTTACAAACGCAAAGCATTGGTAAACATGATAATAATGAGAACATATGTCGCAGTGTCCTGAGGTAGCCGTGGGAGGAATCTACGGTGTGCTGAACAGGCGTCGTGGTCACGTGTTCGAGGAGTCGCAAGTGGCTGGTACTCCCATGTTTGTGGTGAAAGCTTACCTGCCTGTCAACGAGTCGTTCGGCTTCACTGCCGATCTGCGCTCCAACACCGGCGGCCAGGCCTTCCCGCAGTGCGTGTTCGATCACTGGCAGGTCCTGCCCGGTGACCCGTGCGAACCCAGCTCCAAGCCCTACGTCGTCGTGCAGGTAACATACTCAATACAACACATACTAGCTGTTCTTAATTATTATTATCTTCTGGCACACCGTGCCGCGCCATAGCGAGTCTGTCGCATGTCGGCCGCTTCGCAAAGACGGCGTCGGCGTGCGAACGAAGCAGAACATAGCTCGACCGTGTTTAAACGCTGCATAGGACCTCTATCCTTATGTCCGTGGACCGCATGCTACGGCACGGGCGATACAAATGAACATAATTAACTGATAATATAATAATACAAAATGAACTAAGACAAAACTAACAAATTTTTTGTTTTCTTTTTGCAGGAGACAAGGAAAAGGAAAGGACTTAAGGAGGGTCTCCCCGATCTAAATCAATATCTTGACAAACTGTAAACGTCGTAGCTAATGCAATCCATACTGTAATATATGTAACATTATTGAGCGCGCCTCACGCATTATACAATTTTTACTTTAACATAATATTATTATTTTAAACATAGTACTGATTGTATCGCCTCGATTAAGTTAAGTGTTAAGCTCGACGACGCTGGTCGGACCGTTTGTTACTGAGTGACAGAATGTTGGTGTCACCACCCGAAACTGAATAAACTATTGAAAATACCACAGTCTATGAATCGCTATGATATGTAGTCGGGAACCATGATTCATTACTTGTACTGTAATTAATTTTTTAAATTATAATTTTTCTATTTTAAAACTGCCCTAGTGTTTTTATTTGGCTGAAACCAGTCATATTTTAAAAGGTGAGTTGATTTTCGTTGGTTAGACGTAAATTCTGTAATGGTCAGTTTCTATAAATAATTCTTACATCAATGGCCTAACAGAATTTACTAATTTAAATGTGGTGACAATATGAGTTTAGTTTTATTTACATTAAATAGTCATTTGTCACTGCATTTTATGAGCATTAATTAGTTAAAAATTCGTACTATTATAACTTAACGAAAATGTGGTTTTCAGGTCCTATGGTCGGTCCTAGGTCGAAATTGGTTGCAGAGGAAACAATAAAAAAGGTAAGTGCATTGTTATCATGTTCAACGTTAAAACACCTCTTTGCAGTACCATGGGTGTATGAAACCACTCGTCAATCTTAACTAATATATTTATAGTAAAATACTAGCGATGCCCTATGTTCACGTAATATTTTGTTTGTTTGTAAATTCCCATTTGTGACACGTTCTTAAGTAATAAATGGTTTAACTAGACGACTTTGTTTTGAATGTAAAAGACTGCAAAAATCTAATGTAACTAATTAAATGATGAATTAACACAGACCTGTACTGAGAAAAGAAGACCACATTATATTAAACTGACTAAACAAATAGATTAGCTTCATGATCATAAACCATCGATTTTTACTATGAAGCATGTGTTTAATATTAGATATTTGTTTACAGAGGTCAAGAACAGAGCTTGGGTCTCGAATGTGATGCAACTTAACTAAAGGTAAATAATAAAAACTCATTGTTAGTCTATTACATTAAAACTGTAAAGTTCTTAAGCTATTGCTGCTTCTATGATAAATACTTAATGATGAACAAACACAGACCTGTTCTGAGTAATGAGGAACCATTTAAATTATAACTGAAATTACTATTAAAAACATTATTTGTAGATATTAATACGTCTAAACAAACTCAAGTGAATTATTTATTGCAGGTTCATTTCTCAGGAAGGAGGCAAGAAAATTGGTTTATTACAAAAGGTAGATATTTTCACAGATATTAACTACTACTACTTACTACCTATTATATTTTCCATACATGACTTGTATTCGTTTCACAGATATAGATAGATCTAGATAACTCAAAAACCAAGCGTGTCATTTTATCCAATCAGAATCAACTTGAAAATACAATGTACGATTTGTTTGTTATGCCCGATACAGAAGGTAAAACTCACTAGCGCGGCGTACCGATGCAGAATGAGCGCGACACATTACCACGTTATAATTAAAAACAAAGAATATAAAGCGAATCAAATAAAAGTTTAGGGATGGGGCTAATAACGTCACGATCTTGCACTTATCGTAAGTGCAGCAGGGCGTCAGCACGATGGTACTGGGCGTCGGTCTCGCGATGCTCTACTCTTGGAAGATGACTCTCAAGCATTTTATGCTTAAGCCCGGAACGAAAAATGCTCTAGCGTTGTCTAGGTCCATCTATATCTGGTCTCGGCATTAACTATATCCAAAAATAATTTGTGGTGTTACAATGTAAACTTTTCAAAATGATGATACATTCCTCCTGATGCCACCATGACGGTTTATTTACAAGCTCAACAGGACTGAAACCTTATTATAATCAATTATAGTGCTGAAGCGTAGACATGAAATAAGTATTAACATAAGTGTTTGTTTCTTACAGGTATTACTGCAGATACTTGTATATATCTGAAGTGACTGATTACATTTTCTAAAAGGTAATTAGTTTATTATTCTTCCTTCAATGATGACAGATTATTATTATTAGCCCTTAGGCATTCTATAATTAATTGAAAATTTTTAATTGAAGTTAATATAAAAATAAAATGATGACACTTCTTCCCCTGATGCCAATCATGATGGTTTTACAAGCTCAACAGGCCTGAATTTCAAATAAAATATATTAATGAAAAAGTTAAATAAAATTTTATTCTATCAAACATTATAATGTTTTTTTTATTACAGATGCACAAAGAAAATACAAATTAAAAGAAGCAACCAACATAATTTTATGGTGAGACTTAATTTTATTATGTCGTAACAGTTCGTAAATCCCTTGATAAATAGTAAATATTCACTTTTCTCACTACCTAAAAATAGTTTTTAGTTATACTGTCATGTAAAATTTTATTATGATGATATATCACAGACCTGTTCTGAATTATATTGAGGTAAACCTTATTTTTTTTCTGAATTACTCACAACAGTTTGTATAAACTTCTAACTGAAAGATCGCACAATTTATAAGCTTTTTTATTTTCAGGTACTTGCTGCATCTAGCTCTTAAGAAGAGAACAGGAGTTATCTACACATTTATATTATACTGTTGAAAATAAATAAACGTATTATTGAATATTTCGATTTAATTTATTCAATGAGATGAATCCCTTATAAATTATTATTTTGCTGAAGGTGCTTCTCAAAACACATTCACAATTGGAATAATTCCAGTCCGACAAAAAATTTCGGTGCGGTATAAATTTTGCCCTGTGCAAAGTCCATATATAAAAGTACTCTGTGGCAAAGTCTGAACAAATTTAGTAACTGTCGAGTGTTGTGCTCGCTAGAGTATCTATGCACTTTAGAGTAACCATAAAAAAGCATAAAGCGTGCGCTTCGCTAGTAGCCCCGAGTATTATGCCGAGCGTATTTAGCACATATTTAGCTTTACTGATTTATGTGATTTTCCGTGCGACGATAGACGCATAAGCGAAAATATCGACGGTTCGGATGTTATTAGGTTTTGAGATAGTTTTAATAAAACGGTGCGCTCTGTTTCGACACTAATTTTACATATTCATATTGCCTACAGTTCCTACACGATATGCGCGCTCTATAGTTTACTTATTTATTCCTAGAATTAAAATTTATTAAAAACTCGATTCTATCTAAACTCAAGAATACTAATGTTAAGAATAACACCGATCCTTATTTTTATAATGAGATTCCAATTTGAAAATCGACTAAATTAAAACACTGCATATTGCTCAAAAAGCCTTCAATCCAAGCCTGGTCAAATACTTCCAATAAAATAAAAACTAAACTGTTACGTCAAAAGTCAAGGTCGTAGCTGTGCGCATGTTTTATAAAACTAATTGGACTACAGCTACGTAAAGTAGTCTTCGGATTTAATGATAAGTCGCGCGTTGCGGCAATTTCCGCGATATATTTACAAAATGGTGCCTGAGGTTGTTTTCGTGTTAGGTGCGCCCGGAGCCGGCAAAGGCACCCAGTGTTCATTTATTTCTAAGGAATATGATTTTGTACATTTATCTGCTGGAGATTTGCTACGTGAAGAGAGGCAACGGCCCGGCTCCGAGTACGGGGAAATGATCGAGCAAAAAATAAAGAACGGTGAGATCGTACCTGTAGAGGTTACGTGCTCTCTCATTCACAAGGCTATGCAGAACTCCGGTAAGACGCGCTTCCTAGTGGACGGCTTTCCTCGCAACAAGGACAACTTAGACGGCTGGGAGCGCGTCATGTCCGACAAGACGAAGCTGCTGTTTGTGCTGTTCTTCGAGTGCTCGCCAGACATCTGCACCGAGCGCTGCCTCGGCCGGGGAGCCGCGGGCAGCGGCCGCTCCGACGACAACTTGGACAGCCTCAAGAAGAGGTTTAATACTTACTTAAATGACACTTTGCCAATTGTTAACCATTATGATGAAAGAGGTCTTGTGCGAAGAATTAATTCAGAAGTGGCTCCTTATGAAGTGTTCCAAGATGTTAAAGTTGCATTCAAGAATATTGGATTGCAGAGTATAGAAAATTAATTAATCAATTTACCATAAGTAGGCCAATCTGTTGTGTATGTACATTGCAGAACTTTGTCTTGTGTTAGGAATATTGGTGTTATTGAAATAAACTAGTGAGTGAAATATTGAAATATTGTATAAAAAAGTAACTGAAGTGATAGAGCATTAATCTGAAGTAGGAGGAGTATTTAAACATTAATGTGATAGATACATTAACTAGTAGAATATTGTTTGGATTTTTAATCAGTAATATTCACAAATTACCTTCTTAATCATAACAAGTATTGACAAAATCATGAATGAATGCTGCCTCATCCAAATTGCCAGCTCATCATTATCATCATAAGACAAACTAGTTAACTTAATGAAATTATTAAAACAAATAAACATTGAACTGAAACCTATTGTATTCTTATTTTTAAAATTGTGCATAATATTTAAGATTTAGTTTTTATACATTGGCTTTACACATACTTTTTGAAATACAATTTGAAGCAAATATTTCTGATATCTTATTTATTTTGATTGTGTTAAGCTTTTTAGAATATGTTTAAGTTAAGTACTTTAAGCAAAAGGAATCTGTTTACAGAATAGGGATGATGAAGGGAATTAGTCAACACTTTAAGCTGTAACTACTAGTTGTAACACTTGTGAGTTAAAGCAAATCAATATACAGGAGTGGGGACTGATGTCCCTAAGCTTGCGTACAAAACACCTGAAATTGTGATGTCATATGACATGTTAAATCAATTTATCATTGTATTTTAAGTTACATAAAATAAGAAAAAATGTCTAAAATTTTTAACAAATCTATTTCAAGGGCTAAAAAAAAATTACATCATCTACCCCTTTCTGATAAACTGTATCTTAACAGGTACCACTTCAGCATAATATTAAATGAAATCTATTTCTAACAAATGTAAATCATTACATCATCTTCTGAATTGGAACATTCATTTTTAATTCATACAATTTCACACTTAAGAATCCATCTTCAAGCAAACAATGCATGTAGCACACAACTTATTGTGAAAACATTGCTTTCTCTTATTCTCACAGCAACAATTCATTCTGGGTTTATTACTGATCCAATCTGGGGTGTAAGTTTAGCAATTTTATTATAGTATAATATATAGATGTATTGAAATATTTTGATCCCCTACAGAGTTTTAAGAAAGTCTAACATTTCTCTCTGGTCTAGTTAATAGTGCTATATTGTTCTAGCTATTGTGCCTGTTTAAATGTGCTTTGTAAACACATTCCTAGATCGCCTGCAGTATAAGTATGTGTAAAACTTAGAATGTCGTTGGTCAAGTAGTTAATGTGGTAAATACAATATTTAATGTTGGCATTGTTTTTTATTTACAAACATTAATTCTGTACCTACATATTGAAATATAACGAAAGTATAAATAAACAAAGTAGAAAGACCTCGGCAACACTATGAAGCCCTATACATTTTATGTCAGAGAAAACTATTGTTAGGAAGCTATAAAGGTACATTATACAAGGCTCTAATCCCTTTACGCTTCTGGTGCAGTAATATGGTGAGAATTAAAATCAATAAACACACAAAGACCTATGCAGACGATGATTTAACGCGCCGGATCACACTCAAATGTCTGTTCCAGACGGAGATAGAACCCACAGTAGGTAGGCACGCCGCGCAGAGTAAGTTAGCATGTCGGCTGCTATACCACTCAGCTATCGGTAAACTTCTACTGTGGTTCACCAGCGGCTGTCTAACTCCTGCATAAACCCTACCATCAATAGTAAAGTAGGTACTACAGTAACTCTTCTTTGTTGAAGGCATAAGTCCGTTGTGTTCGCTAACCCCTTTTGGCCCCCTAAATTTGGCCTTTATGGTACACACCTACTTACCTACAACAGAATCGGCACTAATTACCTGTCAGTCCTTGATTTTCAGTAGATTACTGATAAGATACGAAATGTCGTAAAGTCTTGATTGAAGTAGGTAGGTATACTGTACTGCACGTGCAATTATAATACTGATTTAAAACAAAGCGACGTTTAGGTAGGTAGGTAGTATAAAATAATGTAGGTATTCTACCGTGTGTGTTATTCTAAACCATGTTTGATTAGGAAGGTATATCCTAGTCTAACATGGTTTAGGTGAAAATAATTATTTATAAGGGTGGGAATTTACATAGTTGCCTACTTATCACATACTTATACCTAGGTACCAATTACATAAATATTTTTGGTAATTTAGGAAGTATTTTTTTTTTTTAAATGTCTCGGGACAACTAACACATACTGATTCCAAACTAGGCAGAGCCTGTAATATGGCAACCAGACAACTGATAAACATACTTATATATTTCTAAATACATACATATTATAGATAAATTACACCCAGACACAGAACAAATGATCATGCTCATCACACAAAGATTTGTCCTGGGTGGGAATCGAACCCACGATCTCTGGTTTAGCAGTCAGGGGCACTGACCCCTAGACCAACAGGCCCGTCATTTACTTACCTACTTGGTAGGTAAATAGGAAAGTAAGACTAAGGGAAAAATACTTAAAAGCACAAAGTTACCGTAAATTAAAGTAAGTAAGTACCTTTAATACTAACACACAAACAATTAAGGTTGTAAATTTGATCTCCAAATACAAGCGATGCTTAGTTTGGAGACCACTGCTAATATTCTAACTGATTGTTACAATTTTATTTGTTTAGATTTAAATGTATAATAATGTTTAGTTTACTGGTTGTAACGATGTTTGAGGAAAAATAAATTTATTTTTATACTTAAATTTTATTATAAGTAGGTACTCAGGCTTCGTCCTCGGGATTGGCAAATAATACTTGTAGTGTAGTACCATCTAGTGAGTAGCCATTCACGCACTTTATTTGAGGGTAGAAACAAAATAAAAACGTTAAAATACCTTACCACTGTTATTGGGTGAATGGTTAACTTACTCTTGTCATTCGGTTTTTAGTGCTCGTCACGCACGCACGTCGTGTCTCTCTACAGTTTTATATATCTTCTACGGTAGCATTGTAGTTTAATAACATGCCTAAACGTAAAAGTGAAGATAATTATGAAAAGTTGGTTGAGAAGGTTAAGAAGTTAGAGAAACGTTTGCAACGTCGACGCCGTAACAGATCATCAGCAGTGCATCGAGATCGTCGGATAATCGTTGTCAAGGTCAGTGAAGAACACTAATTACATGAATATTTTTAAATTCTTGTGTTAAGGTGTGTGTTATGCTAAAATAACAATGACAATTATCAAGCTTAAGTTAATAATTTACAAAGATGCCTCAATCGGCCCCACCCTGTAGGTGCCGCCGCCGCGTGGGCTGCATATGAAAAAAAAAACGGCTGGTGGGTTGTTGAATACTCAGGAACGAACACAACACATTAATTACCTAGAAATTCAAGCTGCCTTTTTCAGTTTAAAGGTGTTTGACTTAAGGTCCTGTCAGATTCTCCTGCGCGTTGACAACACAACAGCCATCGCTTATATAAACAGAATGGAAGATACAATTCCCTCACATAACTAATGTAACGAAACAAATAGCTATGGCAATGGTGTAAAACCGTGCCATATACGTTTTAGCTTCTTATATTCGATCAGTGGATAATAAAACGGCAGACACAGAATCTAGGCGCGTACACCCTGATATAGAATAGGAGTTAGCTGAATGGGTATGCCCAGAAATATTTTTTTGATTTGGTACACCCCAGGAATAAGGAATGTAGATAGAAGGTACTTGTATATCCTGGCATAGGGGCCTAGATGCAATGACTATCAATGCTGTTACAGTTTCCTGGTCTCATTATTATTAATATGCATTTTTACTATTTCATTTTAATTGTTTTAAATGTTGATGAGAATAGAACCTTAAGTAAAAATATAGATTAATATTATATTTAGTTGTCTAAAGAAGTAAAGATTGTAGCATGTGTATACAACACTCTTTAAATTATAATATTGCACGTTTATCTCTAAATTACTACAAGTATTATTTGCTAATCCCGAAAATGAAGCCTGAGTATAATTAGTGAATAAACGAACTTACCGTAAGTGAAGTTCTATCATAATTATACGAAGGCTGCGTCCGAAGGGATTAGCAACCCTCCCTCCCAATGCCTCCAAATGCCTTCGGACAAAGCCTTCGCATTTCAATTAATTTCGTTTAATCACTACTATTGCAGAATAAGTAGGTACTTATTGTATGTACATTCGCATACCTAAGCTTGTGAAATGACGTCACGTTTTGGCGCGGAACAATTAATACCAATGATATGAGAATCATCGTCAATTGGTTTGATAAATGTTTGTGGCACATTGGTTTTCCTACTTGGATTTGAATAAAGTAGTTTTAAAGATTTTTCTAAATCTAAAGCAAAGGCTTGCTCCGGACAACCATCGCTTGTATTATTATTCATTTATACCTACTTTCAGAAAATCACAATTAATCACAAATTCACTAAAACCAGTTTTAGGTTTGACAGCAGATAGGTACCTACATTTTTTTAAATTATTTTATCAATAAAAAACTATGAGTTTTAAATTGTAATGCCAGATTAACACTGCGGCACAGATTACTAAATAGTTACTTCGTAAACTGCGGCAAGTAGGTACCTACCTATATCTACTTAACATAAATAATATCAAGTTTCTATCCGTGTGATGAGGCAATCGAAATTATTTAGTTTTTCTATTTCATGCCGATGACTATGTACATTTTTATCGAAACGATTTAAAAAAAGCTGCGAATCATACATCAGCCGTAACACGCTGAGTCATGTGTTTTATTGCCAGCTCTCATGAGAGTTTAATAGGCGAAATACCTATTATCATGCATGGATGGATGCGTGTTTATTTCTAAAATATCTTTGTAGATGATGTAGAAGAGTTCACTTGATTTGTCTGTTCAAATAATGTGCTACACTCATGGCCGAATACTGAAATATCAATCAGTTTTAACTTTTAAGGCACTGTTAAGTCTCGTGGTGTCGTAAAGTAGCGACGGAAGGACGTTTGAGATCATCTTAAGGTTAATAATTCTTATCGGGGGTTAGACTCGTATAATATGGTAGTAAATTGCATATAGTGTAAACTTTACATTAAGTAGGTAGGCAGAGGCACTAATCTATCTACTCTTTAATAAGTAGGAAATGTATAATATCGACCTGTATTAGTCTCACAGCTAGGCCTCTTCCCAAATAAATAACCAAATAAACAAGTGTAACGAGGATTGATCAGTGATTATCAATTAAGTAGATACCTAGGTAATTTAGGTAAGTCACCGTGTTGTGGTCTCCTCTCTTTCGAAAGTCATGGTGGCCTGCCTAGTGATTCAATTTCCGGATTTGTGTTTACCCGTTTTTTTTTTTCTAAACTGTCGCCAAACCGCAAATAAGGGCCTTCGTACACGAGGGGACACAAGTCTCCAACACTCGACGACTTTAGTTTCCAACGACGGTGTCTTTTAGGACGGACCTCTACGAGTTTGTATGGCGATAGTCGCTTGCATACTAAAGCCGTCGGAGTATCGGAGACTTGCGTCACCATAAAAATAAAAAATATTGCTATACTGAGAGAGTAGTACGCTACACACGATTATCGTTTGTACGGTACCTACTTATCTACGTATATAAGTGTTAAGTAGATACAGTAGGTACCTACTTATTCGGTTATAAATATTAAACATCGACCTTTGCTTCAACTTAGATCTATAAACATGAAAAAATATAATCTAAATGGACAAGTCTTACATAAAGATATCCCATAATAAAGGAAAAACTTGAAGTGGTTGATGAAAAACGGAGCAGGTACTTACATAAGGCCAGTCGATGTGCAATATTTATCGCCCGCAGAAGGCACAAAAAAAACAATTTTTCCCATTTTTCAAGTCTTTTGCAGTTCCAAAAACTGCTTAGCGGCCCTTACCTAATTATTAATTACTTAGGTACCTACTCTTTTTTCGTTTTTTATTTATGAAGCTCCGTTAGCATTGGCTTAGGTCTTATATACAACTCATTACCTAAGTAGGTACATAGCGAACGCTCTGGATATTACTGGTTAGAGCGTGGTTATAGCTCACACTAATTTGTATTTAGGTAGGTACTTACAGATTATAAAGTTTTTGCTAGTTACAGATAAACCTCGTCTATAACATAAAACAGCTAATTTGTAATTAGTCACGTTTCATATTAGGTTTAGTAAGACTCCATTTACAAACAGTTACGTACCAATAGCTGAAATCTACTTGTTATCTGCAATGGGCGTTCCCAGTCTCATTACTCCTAGGGTTAGGGCGGAGGGAGTTCAAGAGTCTCAACGAGGCCAGGAATAAAATTAATGTTGTTTGACTTTGGGTGTAGTAAGAAACTTTAATTAAAATATTTTTTTTTTGTATAATACTGCATTCATAATGGGTAGGTTTACTACATATACTTACTAAATATATTAATGTTCCTAAAATCTTAATAAAAAAAAAGCACATAAAAACACCAACAAGATAAAATACCAACAAGTTAACTAGTTAAGTTAGTTACCTAACTTGTTGGTATTTTATCTTTCAACAAGTGCTCAACTTAATCATCTCACATCAGTATATTTATTATTATGGAAATTAACAGTATCAATTTATACAAACACAAAAACTTAAGCTATATTAAAATTAAAATCATCTCACATCAGTTGTTTGACGCTATAATTACGTAAGACCCATGTACCTACGGTGAATAGGCACAATGTTTATGAGGCGTGCGGTGTGAGCGCGGTACTCACGATCTTGATGCGTTCAACTGTAGCTGTGCTGATAACGTCCACAACGTGAATTGCAACAATCATTTTATGAGTTTATCGTGAACTAGTAATGAAGTATCTTTTATGACGTCATCTTATCTACTTGTACAGAAAATGTCATAGTCATTGTCATGTCTCTGTATCTAGCGATTGACCATGTCCTGCGTTTTAACGATCAACTTTACTATGCCATACACTAAGATTTCAAAGCCGAAACTCGGTAGGGTAAACAGAGTAGCACCCCCAACTTAGTTAGTGAGACCCCAACTTGTCTTCGGGTAAATTAAGTGTAAGAGAAACCCCAGAAAAAAGATTTACTTTACTTATGAATGTAAAATTAAGTTAGCGCAACAAATACTATTACTAAGTCAGTTTAATAGGTACTTTATTACTACATTATTATGTTTGATAACTTTATTTGTATAGCACCCACATATTATGTTAGCGGTAAATAAATCTTAGAATCCTTCATAGTTTTCCAAACAATTCCTCCATAGTATGTTTTGAATTCTGAGAAGTCCTACTGCTGGGCAAAACCTCACCTCTCTTCTTCCTTCTTCTCTCTTCTTCTGTCAGTAAGAGCACACAAACTAAGTGAAAACCAAACTAAATGAAATTTTATAAAAAAAATAAAAATTATTAATAAAATCTAATTAGAATTGTACCTATTGGGGACAAAACTGTCACATTATAAGCGAAAGAAATTCACATACAAATACATCGCTAGGTTTACTTCTTTGTATTGTCTTTTTTAACTTAAATATAATGATTTTTATAAATATAAAGTAGTAGAAGATAAGTAATTAGAGTTAATGTAGAACTAATCGCCTATCTTGATTTTGGTTTTTTAAAGTGCGTAATTTAAAAGTACATCGCCGGCTAACTGTTATACAAGAAGTCATTTACAAAAAAACTAAAACGGAACAAATTGCGTATTATGCATATTTCGATAGAACAAATATAGATCTAATTATTTAATGTATTCGTTAATATGCAGGGCATGGTCAATCGCTAGGTACAGAGACATGTCATTGTCTTGGCATCATTTCCCGCGTTATATATTATGAAATATATTATAGCCAAATATATATTGCTACATCACTCTTAATAAGATCCAGCTGCTCAAGAATTTAAACCAAACTAATTGGAGTGAGTCTGTGACGTTCTGACCTAAGGCATTCTATAAAGGCTGATTTTTCTGTGTATAGTCCCATATTAGGTAAGAACGATCCCCTAATATTAAGCTGGGATCATGACGGCTTTGGCAGTTATGAGCTATCTTTCACTTAATGCTTTGTAGTCGTCTCTTGGGCTAAACTAGTTGTAGCCTGTTTCTTACGCGTATAATTTATGTAAATAATTTACTATAATAATAAAGGAGTTGGCGTAAAGATTCTCACGATTCCAACGGCAAATATAGGCACTGAGTTTATGTTGTAAACATAGCTCTTATCTCAATAATTATTAAAATGTTATGTATTAAGTTATGAATGCCAAACAATTATTAAGATGATACCTAATTATTACAGCATTATTTGGCATTTATCATTGATTCATTTTATACAGGTCATACAAAAACTAACACTTATTTTCACATCACCTAAAATAAGTATTTTAAAGTAATTAATTCCATAATATAATATAATATATATTTACAAATAGTATTTACCTCCAAGCCCAGACCTTTTCCAGCCTGATTATATTATCGCCCGCACAGCGCATAGCTTATTAGATTTTTTTCATTAAAAGTAAGTTACATCTTATATTGTCGATTCAGTTCTTCTATCCCTACACTTGACCGCACTACAGGTAGTAAAGTTTTAATTTATGTATCAAAAGTTTTTTTTTATTTTTTTTTATTTTATTTTACAACCTTAGGAATATTTTACAATGCTTGTGCATAAATGTAATTTTTTATTAAGTTTAGTGTCAAGCTTAATCTTCTAAATGTAAAAGCATCAAAATTTGGCCAATTGATTCTAAAGTGATACTATAAACTTAAATAATAATTATTGCAAGTTCTATTATTTAGACCTACATAACAATGAGCTCTCAGGCAGATTTCAATCTCACTAAATTTCTGGTATAAGTATTTATAAGGTTATGTACTATACCTAACTAGATTTAAAAAAACAAAGTTCCTAATAACTCAACGAACAGCTCGCCGAACCTTAAAAACAAAAAATAAATAAAAAAAAACATAATTGTAAAAATATTTATTGTTACACAAGGAGTAAATAAAAAAATACTATAAAAATCAATCAGCATGCTAAATTGTATACACACAAAACTAAATATAAAATAATAATAATAATATCAGGAAAAGGTTCACCCACTATTGTATCATCAATTATTGTGCTTAATAAGTACTCCGCAATGTCAGTCTGTTGGAATTTTATGATATTAATGCCACACAAATAAAATAATATATCCATTTCATACGAATATTAATACATATACAAGCGATATCGTCGCTTTATTAAAGCTATACTTCTCGCTGCTATTATTACTCAAAAAATAAATTGATTTTTAAATATTGGATATAATTTAAATATCTATGGACAAAATAAAACCTTCGTCGATTTGATTCAAAATTGGTCTAGGGTACCTCCAGTCAGTCTGCTAAAGGAATGTTACAAAGTATTGTTCCCAATTTTAATTTCATTCAACCGCAAATCATTCAAACTTTCCAACTCAACTTTATGAAGGAGCAATTCTGTTGTTGGCCTTAATATCTAATGTCATGAAGTTGTCATGAAGTATCAGTTTCGACTTAAATACGGACGGAGTTTTATTCTGTACATATCCATAGCCTTTTAAAAACCACTATCCTAAAAAAAAGTCTATTCTTTTCTTTGGGAGTGATGACCTTTTTTAATTCCACGGCAAAGCTTTTTAGCATAAATTACAATATGAGATTGCCTACAATTTAATACATAAATAATTGATGTCATGTACATCAAATTTCCATCAGAGCCTCTTATTTGATCGAATAATAAACTGATAATTTTCAAGTCAAAATAATAGAAAAATATATTTGATGACTAGATATCTGTTCGGGAATGTTGCTGTTTAATACTGTTGAAGTTCATCAACTTAACTTTGGTTGACTGCGTAATAATGTGTATGAATATGTCCGTTGTGATTCTTCTTGAGATCGTCTCATGTCGCTTTGGACATCTGTAGCGAGATTATATGAAATGTGTCTAATTCTTCGCCTCGTTCTCATCCATTCGGTAAGCTGCTCCGTAATAAGTGCCATGGTGTAAGGAATGCTGGCAGTTAGGCAGTTTGCGTGCTGGTCTGCTGTTCTTTCGCGAAGGCGAGGAACACCTCCTCGAGGGTGGTCTCCGTGACGGAGTAGTCCTCGATGAGCGCGGGGAACTGGCTCCTCAGAGTCTCCAGCTCGGCGAACAGGTCGCTGTACCGCATCGTTTCGTTTATGTGGTAGTGCAGCATTGTCTGCGAATAACAATATATTTTAGAAGGGAGGTACGAGTTTTGTAAACAGACAAATTTATATAAAGATAAGTCGATACTACAATGTGTTCACTAATTGAGTTTTATTCAAGACTAGCTGTCCCCCGCGACTTAGTTCGCGTGTTTTAGTTTCAACGGTTTTTCATTTTTGTAACATTTTTCATTTATGCTCCGCTCCTATTGGTCGTAGCGTGATGTTATATAGCCTATAGCCTTCCTCAATAAACGGACTATCCAATACAAAAAGAATTTTTCAAATCGAACCAGTAGTTCTTGAGATTAGCGCGTTCAAACAAACAAACAAACTCTTCAGCTTTGTAATATTAGTATAGATATGTCATTTTTCTGAAAAATTTCTATATTTTTTTAATTAAAGTCTAAGTTGGATTATAGAGAAATTTAATGTGAACATGAAATTATGATTTTACCTTGTGTTCGTCTTTGAGCGTACAGTTAAATTTATCCTGCAACTTGCCCTTCAGTCGATTCACTTGAGTCTTCGCGCCGGCGTCCACTTCTACAAATAAATGAGAATTAAATGGACTCAAATCCAGTTGTTAGTTTTATGGCCACAGTTACGTTAACCATAATATTATACATATGGCAATTATTTTTAATTCTTGAGCCTTGGCGAATTTTATCCTTTGCTCTTAAACGACATCAGAATTAGAACAAATATTTGAGGATTACACAAATGTTTTATTTTTTGCAGGGCTACAACGCTGACGATATGCAAGCGATCCCGCAACTGTGGCAGGGCAGAAGGCGACCCAGGCACTTCTAGTCAGTGAAAGTCGGACATTTTACAACACTACGTTAACCTTTCACCCCGAAAAACAAATGAAGGAACAAACATTACATCACGCATTCGGCTATCCGTGAGTTATTGAAAACGTTTGTATACTGTCGAACTTACCGTCATGTGAGAGCGTGTGCGCGACCTTGAAGACGACGGCGTGTCCCTGAGCGTGCTGCGCGCGCAGCGAGGCGGCCGTGCCCAGCGCGCGCACGCGCCCGCCCGCCATGATCGCGATGCGCGCGCACAGCGCCTCCATCTCGTCCATGCTGCGGACAGAGCGAGGTGAGTACGCTTGCAGGCGGTGCTAGTGCGCGAGAGCGACGGGCCCACTTGTGCGTAGTGAGTACGCGAGCAGGCGGTGCTAGTGCATGAGAATGACAAGCCCACCTGTGCGTAGTGAGTACGCGTCCACGCCGGCGCTGGGCTCGTCCAGCAGCGCCAGTGTGCGGCCGACGCCTACCTGTGCGAGGTGATGATGACGGCGCGCTGGTGGCGCAGCGCGCGGCGCAGCGCGGCCCACAGGCGGCGGCGCGCGGCCACGTCCACGCCGGCGCTGGTCTCGTCCAGCAGCGGCTGTGTGCGGCCGACGCCTACCTGTGCGAGGTGATGATGACGGCGCGCTGGTGGCGCAGCGCGCGGCGCAGCGCGGCCCACAGGCGGCGGCGCGCGGCCACGTCCACGCCGGCGCTGGTCTCGTCCAGCAGCGGCAGTGTGCGGCCGACGCCTACCTGTGCGAGGTGATGATGACGGCGCGCTGGTGGCGCAGCGCGCGGCGCAGCGCGGCCCACAGGCGGCGGCGCGCGGCCACGTCCACGCCGGCGCTGGGCTCGTCCAGCAGCGGCAGTGTGCGGCCGACGCCTACCTGTGCGAGGTGATGATGACGGCGCGCTGGTGGCGCAGCGCGCGGCGCAGCGCGGCCCACAGGCGGCGGCGCGCGGCCACGTCCACGCCGGCGCTGGGCTCGTCCAGCAGCGCCAGCTCCGCGCCGCCGCACAGCGCCGCCGCCGCGCCCAGCCGCCGCACGCAGCCGCCGCTGTACGCCTCCACGCGCCGCCGCGCGTACTTCTCCAGCCCTGCAGCGACATGCTAGCGTTACCCGAGCTCCCACCCAGCTGGCTACTCAGGCGCCGCGACGGAATCAGGATGGTTAGAAATAGCAGAGGGAACAAACTCGGACCCCAACGTAACTTGGAAAAAAGCTAGACAGAAGAAAAAAAATATATATAGGATTCCAAACAAATGGGAGTCTTGTTTGGGATCCTACATATAAATTTCTTCTTCAGCCTAGCCCAAACAAGACTCCCTTGCTCCAGAACACTTCGAACAATACCATAGTAAACTGGTATCGTGACTGATATTAAATAGATAGATTGCGATAGATATCCTGATAGACAGCGACTTTTTGAGCTATACTGTCAATATGTCGTCTATCCAAAATGGCAATCTATACTACGCCAAAGTTGCCCAGTAATTCACGACTCCACAACACTTCTTCGAGAGATACATTGCCCTAAGTTACATTGATTGGAAAGTTATTTTCATTGGAAGTCGTTTTCCGGTAAATATTATTTTCTTACAAATATTTACGTTTTAAATCATAAGATTTTTGGAGCACCATCTGGACACATAATTGATTTTAGTATCATCACGACACTTTACAATCTTTATATATAAAACAAAGTCGTTAGTTACACCATTTATAACTCAAAAACAGATGGACCGATTTTCATTATTTTAAATCTGTTTGATTTTTCTTCGTCCCGAATAAGAGAATAACTATCAAAACATTACAAAAAAACGATATCTTGAGGGAACGGGAACTATTTACGCGATTGAAACCGCAGTTCAAAGCTATAAATAACAACTGTCTGATTTTAATACATAAAATGTTATTTTTCTTCATTCTTATTAGGCCTAGGAAACAATAAGGTTCCAGGAGGCTTCATGTTCAAGCCTTCATATACCTCCAAATACGCAATAGATGATGAGTAGCTTATTAACATGACTCACCAACGATCTGTATCCAGGACTTGACCTCGTGCCGGACCCGCTGGTGGTCGAAGCCGCGCAGCGTGAGCACGAGCGCCAGGTTCTCCTCGCCCGTCTGGAACATGTCCAGCCCGAAGAACTGCGGGCAGTAGCCCAGCGTCTGCATGTACTGTGCAGGATAAATGTTGATAAATAGAGGTTTTAAAAGTTACTCGATTGAGTATTTAACTACTATCGAATTATTTATTTATTAAAAATATTTCTAATAATAGTATTAAATTGAAGCAGCACTGCGAAATGACCAGCGGGGCCACTACCCGGCAATCTGGAAGTCGGGAAAGTTGGTCCTGCTACGGAAGGAGGGGCGCCCCGCCGAGTCACCGTCGGCCTACCGCCCCATCGTGCTGCTGGACGAGGTGGGCAAGATCTTCGAGAAAATAGTTGCTGACCGACTCGTCCACCATCTAACGCATGTGGGGCCGGATCTGGCGGAAAGCCAATACGGCTTTTGGCGGCGGCGCTCTACGATCGACGCTATCGAGCAACTAAGGAGTCTGACTCGGGAGGCAATTGCGCGTGGCGAAGTGGTGTTGGCGGTGTCTCTTGACATCGCCAACGCCTTTAACAGCATCCCACCCAGCTGTATCTTGGAGGCGCTTGTGCACCACCGGGTGCCAACATATTTGCGGCAGCTCTTGTCTGCGTACCTGTCAGACAGGGTCGTCGTATACCTAAGCCGGGGTTTGGGGTGCCACGAGGTGTTGCACGGTGTTCCGCAGGGCTCGGTTCTAGGCCCTGTCCTGTGGAACATCGGGTACAACTGCGTCCTGCGCGGTGAGTTTTGGCGGGGGGTCTCGTGCATATGTTATGCGGATGACACCCTCGTCACCGCGCGGGCCCAGAACTTAAGGAGCGCTTCCATCCTGGCCACTCCTGGTGTTGCACAGGTGGTGGCGCGCATTCGGAGGTTGGGGCTGGAAGTGGCGCTGCACAAGTCCGAGGCCATATGTTTTTATGGCCCCGGAATGTGCCACCTGCCAACTCTCACATCGTTGTTGGCGGAGTCCACATCGGCATCAGACCAACACTCAATTATCTGGGTTTGGTTCTTAATAGCCGGTGGGACTTCGGGCCCCACCTTCGGCAATTCACGCCGAAGTTGGTCCGGACAGCCGGGGCGCTGTCCCGGCTCCTTCCAAACATGGGTGGCCCGAACGCCTCATGCCGAAGGCTATACACCGGGATCGTGCGGTCGATGGCCCTTTATGGCAACCTGGCGGCCCGCAACGCTGCGTTGCTTCGCAGCGAGCGATGGCCGTCAGGGTCATCAGGGGGTACCGCACGATCTCGTGTGAGGCGGCCACCCTGCTCGCACGGACGCTGCCCTGGAGGTTCGAAGCTCATGTCCTGGCGCAGCTGCACGCTTGGCGCAGCCAGACCATCCAGGGGAGCGTTCTGACGCAGAAGGAAAAAAGGGAGGGCTGCGAGCGGCGGCTCACGCAGTCTGGCTAGACCGCTTGGGACATCCCACCGCTGGGCATCATACAATTGCCGCCATTCGACCTGTCTTCTGGGACTGGCTGGAACGGCGGCATGGAGACCTCACGTTCCGGCTGACGCAGGTGCTTACCGGACATGGCTGTTTCGGGAAGTACCTGTGCCGGATCGGACGCGAGCAGTCGAAGGCGTGCCACCACTGCACGGCCCCGGAAGACAGCGCTGCGCACACTAACTACCAAGCCAACTAACAACTAAAAACCAAGGCAAAAAAATAATCAATATTTCAAAATATAGAACCGATAAACCCACAAAAAGGTAATGCATACTTACTTTAAAGTTTAGTCTATAATATAAAAATGAATCGCTGAATTTGTTGCTATGCGCAAATCTCGAGAGCAGCTGAACCGATTTTGGTAACACTTTTTTTAGAATATTCCTTGAAGTACAAGGATGGTTCTTACGGAGAAAAATTAAAAAAAATATATATTTTAAAGAATCGACTGTTAGGCGGTACGAAGCTCGCCGGGTCAGCTAGTTAAATATATTTATTTCCGAGAGCTTAGTGCATAATTGACGAGTACCTTAGCGTTGCCCCTCTTGAGATGGTAGCCGTTGCCGTAGATGTTGCCGCGGGTGGCGCTCTCCTCCGCCGTCAGCATCTTGAACGTGGTGGACTTGCCCGCGCCGTTCACGCCCAGCAGGCCGAAACACTCGCCTAAACAGAATGTTACATATTTAAGTCTAGTAATATGCAACACAAAGTAAAGCCAAAATTTGATAAGCTCGTCTTGAATAGTGTTAATGAAACTGAAACTAGCAGCTATCCGATGACAGTAGCCAGGGACGAATATATGTAATATAAATAGATGAAAAAAGATGGAAGGAGTCGAGTATCCTTGTCACAAAGTATTATCTTAATAGAGAATAAACGGTGACGATACGATCAACAAAATTTCTACAGAACACTCGGTGCGCGAGTCAGACTTGAACTAGTCACGGAATCAAATCTAGTTCGATGTAACGATGCAGTGTTACTCTCGGCTCTTTCCCACTATTTTTTTTGCGGTTTTGTATATATTTGACTGGACCTTAAAACGGGCTTGCTTTGTGATGCAATCTTACCCCGCGCTTTTATCCTTACCTATACTAATATTATAAATGCAAAAAAACTACTGTCTGTCTGTCTGTTACGCTTTCACTGCTAAATCGCTTAACCGATTTGGATGAAACTTGGTATGGGGTAAGCTTAGATCTTAAGAAATGAAGGCAATAACCGACACGCTAGTACACTTTATTTCCATAAAGTGTCCAAAACGTAAGGATATACGATACAAGTGTAATTTATAATAATAACAATAACATCTTGGGACATCTCACACACGGTCATCTGATCCCAAACTAGGCAGAGCCTGTGCTATGGCAACCAGACAACTGATAAACATACTTATCTATTTCTAAATACATACATTTTATAGATAAATTACACCCAGACACAGAACAAATGATCGTGCTCATCACACAAAGATTCGTCCTGGGTGGGAATCGAACCTACGACCTCCGATTTAACAGTCAGGGTCACTAACCACTAGACCAACAGGCCCGTCAATTAAATGTGTAGATAGTGTATACGAGGAGTTGCGTACCTTTCTTGACGGAGAAGCTAATCCCTTTGACGGCGTTACACTTGTGCTGCAGTATGGGCACCGAGGGCACGTAGTTCTTATGCAGGTCGTCCACTAACATCGCGTCGGGAATCTGTTTTGTGGCTGCGAGGAACAGGAGAGCAAAATAAATAAAGTTGCCTATCGAATACTTTCACATAAAAATCTCTACACATATCATGACTTGGTCTTGCTTCCTTGTTCGCGAAAAAACAGGATCACTGCGCTTGCGTCACATTTCGACAAAATCTAACACGGTGCAAAAATGTAGGCGATCTATGTAGATATTGATTCCGATCAAACTAAGTCGTCATAATAGTATCGTAATGCTACTGGTAGAAATTTAATTTGTAATACGCAATACCTTTGTACCTTAATCTCTTAATTTTTACGACATTTTGTGTATACAAAAACTGATAAATCTATACTAATATTATAAAGCTGAAGAGTTTGTTTGTTTGTTTGTTTGAACGCGCTAATCTCAGGAACTACTGATTCGAATTAAAAAATTCTTTTTGTATTGGATAGTCCGTTTATTGAGGAAGGCTATACGCTATATAACATCACGTTACGACCAATAGGAGCGGAGCATAAATGAAAAATGTTGCAAAAATGAAAAGTGCAAAAATGCAAAAATGAAAGTAAAACACGCGAACAAAGTCGCGGGGAACAGCTAGTACATAATAAATTTTCAGGTTTCACCATATAAATAAAAGTTTAATATTAGCAGGTGTACTTACGCAGCTTAATAGCCCTGCTGACGTAGGCCTTCTCGGCGCGGACCATGTCGTCGGCGGCGGGGTCCTCGGTGGGCCGGTAGTTGGCGTTCATCAGCTTGTCCGTCAGGCCGTTGAAGATGCCGCGCTCCGTTAGCATCACCATCGTCTGGTAATATTATAGAGTATAGTAACATTTTAATATTTCTTAATTAAAATTTAATTATATTATGAATGACATAAATGTTTGTCACGTGAGGGAATTAAGCTCACCTCACGTCACGTAGTGGTAAGATGTGGGGTGAACATGTATGATGAATGTATGCTGATGCATATCTGTTCAGTGCATTAAAATAACCTTCACCAATTTTATCCTGTGTAATGTCACAGTGATACTACACGATAAAAAGCAATATTTTGATAATTTCTATACCGAACATTATTAAAATTGCATGGACTAATTGACTACATATTATCACACATGTAATGAGAAGGTACTCACCATCAACACGAGGAACTGCACTACCATTATAAATATTCCCTGCGCCGGCGAGTAATCGTCGACGCAGAAGTAGCACCTCGCTTTACCCGTGGCTGAAGCAAATATTATTTATTAGCTTTGCCTGTGGCTCCGCCCCCGTGGATGTCGGTTATCGCGACGAAAAGTAGCCTACATCCTTTTTTAGAGTACAAAGTAACTCATAGTAGCAAATAAAAATGTAATATATCATTAACAATGTGACACTAACAATTTTGACGCCCTCCGTGGTCGAGAGGCGTACACACCGGTTTTCAAGGTGTCGCGAACTCTGAGGTCCCGGGTTCGATCCCCGGCCGGGTCAATGTAGAAAACCTCTTTTTTACATTGTCTCGGGTCTGGGTGTTTGTGGTACCTTCGTTGTCTCTGAATTCCACAACGCAAGTGCTTTAACTACTTACTTTGGGTTCACATTTATTTATATATTAACAAATTACAAAGTAAACCACTAATTTTCAAAATGGGGAATAGACATTTTTTACTTACAGCAGCATTTCTCGGCGTCGAATCCCTGTTGGTTGACGAAGACGTTGGGGCACTGTTGCCGGACCAGCTCGCACCAGGCGTTGAGCCTGCCGACGTTGACGCACTTGAGCGCCGCGGTCACCATCGTGTGCGGCGGCGCGATGTACCCGCAGATCACTAGAACTATGTACATAACACCCTTTGGCTCGTTCTCAAATAACTCTTGCGCCGTCTTCATGAAGGGGGTTAGGATTCCTGCGGATGTTAATAATTCTTAATGAGTGGTTTTATTTGTGTAACAACTTTCGTGAGGAGTATTCATAATTATTCAAAACAAAACGGTATACTCACGCATATTCTCAGTTCGACTCGCGACACCACCGCGTCAGCTCATGATTAGGGACTCCTATTGAGTCTGAAACTAGTCGGGCGATCCCGAGAATGTGCGTGAGTAAACAGTTTTCATTTAAATGCGAGGTTTTATTTAAAAAAAAATCCAGTTCCTGCACAAACAACCGCGCTGGAAAATTAAATCTGATGAAATACATAAAGAATGCCCAGATTTTAAACAAACATTGGTCGATCTCACTAACTGTCCTTTGCGGGGCTCGAATGACCAGATCGTCGCGCTCTGGCAATGGGTCTAAGACCAATGGACAATGGCCAATGGAGCTACCGCAAGTCAAAAATCCGCTCGTGTCGAGTCAAGTCTATTTGTCAATTACCACCAATCACAGGCCAGTAGTTTGTCTCTCATTGGTGGATAATGAAAGATAGGCCTGATGTAACACTAACAACATTAGCGGATTTTTGACTCGCGATAGCTCCATTGTCTTATACCACTGTGCCATGTGCGTGTATGTTATTTACTAGCTGTCCCCCGCGACTTTGTCCGCGTGTTTTAGTTTAAACGGTTTTTCATTTATGCTCTGCTCCTTTTGGTCACAGCGTTATTTTATATAGCTTTCCTAAATAAATGGGCTATCTAACACGGAAAGAATTTTTCAAATCGGACCAGTAGCTCCTGAGATTAGCGCTTTCAAAAAAACAAACAAACTCTTCAGCTTTATATATTAGTATCGATATAGAAGTAATATATCAAAACATAAGTTACCAAATATAATGATACAGGCGACGAGGATGATGCTGGTGGCCCGTTCCCCGTAGTTAAAACTCACGAGGTACATGAACGCGAAGAACGCCATACTGCCCAGCAGCAGGATTAGCGCCAACGTCACTGGAAATATATGACAATGTTAATATATAAGCAAAACTCATTTTTTTTTGGAAAGAGAAGCACGTTCGAGACTTTAATTGTAGTTCAATTGCATTTGCACTGTATTCTGATTAATATTATACATGCATAAGTCAGTTTGTGTGTTCGTTACGTTTTTACGGATTAAATGAAGAAAAAATCAAAAATGTTTATTAGGTAGGTAGGGTGGGTAGGTAGGTAGGTAGGGTAGGTAGCGGCCCAGTGCAGCTGTCGCACGCAGCTTGCCGGCCGGGCGAGGAGGGGTTACCGATCATGTCCGCCTGGTCGATGGTGTCGTCGGCCTCCAGCGTGGCGGCGGCGATGACGGTGGGGATGACGAGCGCGGCGCCGCACAGCAGCACGTGGAAGATGAGCGTGGCGGCCCAGTGCAGCTCGGCCGGGCAGCCGCACATCACGTGGATGTGGCGCGAGCCTGTCGCACGCTCCTTGCACGGCAACGAGATGCAGTTGATATTTGTCGCCAGGATTACTGGAACAAAGAGTTTTTTTTGTATTTGTATATAAGGTCGTTGGGGCTTAAATGGCCATGGCATAGATGGTGCGATCACGGAGTTCGTGGGCGCGGTAGTGACGTCGCTGAGGCGGATTTCGTCATTTCTAGGGTTGTGTGTGCTGAGTGTGGTGAGGGTCTAACTCACTGAAAGTGATGGCGATGGCCCAGACGATTGCATTTTCGGTCTCCTTAGGTGGTTTGGTGACATCACTGAGGCGCACGTCGCCGTGTATGGGATCGTTCATGGTGGTGATGGTGCGGCCGTCGGCCCAGGTTATGTATCGCGATGCCAGCACGTTGGACAGTAGGTTCAGGCCGACTGGCGCCGCGTGACGGACTGTCGTCGTGTAAAGGACCTACAAGAGTACAAAGGCTATCAGTGGTAACATCAGAGCGTAATCGGGTAGAAATGAAATATATTTTTATATATAAATAATCGAAACAGCTATTATAGAAGATAAATAATTAATAAAGAATATTTTATTCAAAAAATGAAGGTATTAATGATAAAATAAAGAAAAAGTAATGTACATATTATTAAACACTGGTCAGTACAGATTGAGTTTCATTTTTACCTTGGCATCAGTCTCGTTAAGTTCCACTCCTACCAAGTACTTGTTGTATTCCAATATGTCCTTCATGGCAGTGTGGAGAACAGCTGCAAATAAAATATACAAGTTAAATATCAAATTCAACGTCTTTTATTTAACGTAAAAGAGACTGAACCAAAACGGTCAATTTGAAAAATCAAATTTTGAATGTATGCTTGTTTTTTGTCCTCGTAAGTAAAAGCCGTCCTGTGCAGTCAGTCGTGAAGTTATAGTAATGCTTGTAGTGGTAGGTCTATTGTAAGAAAGAAAGAAAGAAAGAAAGAAAAAAATAAAGAAAAAACATTTATTGCCAAACTAAAGAGCGCGCACATGGCTTAACAACTAAACACCACATAATCTATACTAATATATAAAGCTGAAAAGTTTGTTTTTGTTTGAACGCGCTAATCGCAGGAACTACTGGTCCGATTTGAAAAATTCTTTCAGTGTTGGATAACCCATTTATTGAGGAAGGTAATAGCCTATATAACATTACGCTGTGACCAAAAGAAGCGGAGCATAAATGAAAAATGTTGCAAAAATGAAAAACCGTTGAAACTAAAACACGCGGACAAAGTTGCGGGGGACAGCTAGTAATCTATACTAATATATAAAGCTGAAGAGTTTGTTTGTTTGAACGCGCTAATCTCAGGAACTACTGGCCCGATTTGAAAAATTCTTTCAGTGTTGGATAGCCCATTATTGAGGAAGGCTATAAGCTATATAAAACGCGGATAAAGTCGCGGGGGACAGCTAGTAATTTATAAGAATAAAATTAAAAAAAAAAACAGTCAAAAATAAGAAGCAAAAAGAAATAAAAAAAATACGTATTGAGATAAGACCTCATTTGCATACCGAGAAGTCTCCATGAATCAGAAGGCAGTGCCGTACAAGTAAGCTCCGTATAAAGATGTAACTCACTGTCGGCGACGTCGTCGGTGTCCTCGAAGCGCACGGCGGCGTAGCGGCGCGTGACGGGCTCCAGCGACACGTCGGGCGGCACGCGGTACAGCACGCGGCGCTCGGCGCGCGGCGCGTACACGTCCAGCTGCATGGCCAGCGCCTGCGACTCCGCCTCCTCCATGTTGTTGGTCAGGTACGTCATCACGAAGATCATCAGGATGGGGATTATTATTTGCTGGAAATATTAACAATATTAGGCTAGTTTTGCTGAAATGCTAACCATCTATAAAATTACCAATTTGTTAATTTACGCCTAAACTTTTTAGATAATTCCTGTTTTTGAGCCTCACATATTTATTACTATATTATTATTATTATTTCAAACCTAATTGTAAAATTGCGAAAGTTTGGGAAGCAAGTATATATGTATTATGTAGTAAGCAGTAAAATAAGGTAAAAGTAAAAAGTAAATTAGTGGAGTATGCTAAGTTATCAACAGAAATACTTACTTATTTTATTTAGCAGATTTTACTATTTATTTTAAATGTTGTTTTTTTATTAAACGACAACAAAAATTAAGAAGCTTGCTGAGATATATCCTCAGAAAATTAGTATTACGTTATTTAATAACACGAAATTAGTCGTTCAAGAATATTTCTAGACATATTTACCAATAATGAGAACGGTACGATCTTGTGCATGGCGTATTTAACTTGTCTCTTTAGCAACACAAGTAATTGTCGCATATACAATGGGACCCCAGTCAGCTTCTTGCCAGGCACGTCTAAAAACACACAAACACTTATTAACAGGATAAATATAATATTACTAATGTGTTATTTTGGGACTGCAGACGTCGTTATATTTTACAAAATGTTCATGAAGGTGTATCAATTCTAAGATTTTAAAGCAGTGAGGTTATTTTTAAGTCTCTAATACGACAGTTTTAAAAAAACCTTAAACAAATAGCTACTTTATTGATAAGTGTCATAGGGTAGGCCTTGTATTGAAAATAGCTTCAGGATGGCCTACAGAAGTAAAAACATGAACAATTACAATATATGTACATAATTTTATACAGCGGTGTCGGTAACGGTAACAGTGTCGCGAGTTCAATTGTTTTTTCCATCTCTAAAAATGCCCAATGCGCCTAAGGAAGTTTTCACTTCAAAAATATGTGTTATGCACAGCCATAGGCAAAAGTTAAAAAATCAATGTTGCTAGTTGATATTTTGGAGTATGTTTTTAAAAACAAAAAGAGAAGATATTTTACATGTAATTTCTTCAATTAATATTAATACTACGACTATTTAAGTTACCTAGGTCTCCAGCTTGATCTATTTCATCCTCAATCGTCGTTGCGTCCACATCACTGCACAATCTAGAAGAACGTTATGTCATTGTAGTCAATACATAATGAACAGCTTATTCGTCCAAACAGGTTGACGGAAATAAAACAATACGTAAAATATTATTAGGGTTTTAGTTATAATAACCAGAACTTTAGTTGCTTTGTAAGTATCGAATATGTGTCTATATAGCGTACTTTTGTGTTATACTTACCGCCGCACTCAGAGAAGTTAACGGTTACTTAAGGGATCAAATTCCAACAACTAACAGTTAAATATCTTGTATATGTATATATAACTTAAATCAATACTAAGGTATCTCTTACATCGATTTAAGTAACCTAACTCTCAGAAACTCGAGAGTTTTGTTAAATCGATAATAAGAAATCTCTAAAGTAACCATTAACGTCTCTGAGTGCGGCGGAGAGACCAAACATTGTATTTTTTATTAAATTAGACTTACTTTAGAAACACCTCTTCAAGTGTAGAAGCTCCAACTCCAATAGAATCTATCCCCAACTCAGACCTCATATTCTCAAGGGCCGAGAACAACTTAGGGAACCTCTTGGTATCGGTAGCAGGTAGGTTGTAAGAGATTGAGTTGATGGTCTTCTCCCTGACGGTGGCGTCGCGCACGTGGGAAGTCACCACTGAGGTGATAGAAGCCTCGCGGGGCATTCCGATCGTGGTGAATGAGAGCCGGTAGCCGGTGCCTGGCAAATGTTAAAGGATTGGTAACAGATTAAATTTTACCTTTTTGTAATATTGGAGGTGTGTGTCTCGAACTATACCGAGGTCCTTAATCAGGACGTGGCGGTTTCTTAAACGAAAATTCAGTGATATTTCCATATTTAAAGGCTCTAAAATGAATTTTAATTTGTGTATTTTACCGGCCTTGATTTGCTTGCATTTAGTACGTATAGTTGTTAGTTAGATACATAATATATATAGATCCGTATCTGATCGATGGCTCGTATGTTATGTAGAGGGTGTACCAGAAAGTATGGACGATTGGGTGTCCAGAGGTAGAGGACACTTAAAGGTATCCGAATAACCCCTATGCATGTATGTTCTTGTTAAAAAAAACAATCATAAAGTTAAAACTTTTCCAAAATTAAATTCTTCTGAAATCTTTGATCTATTTACAGCATTTCAGCCCCTATGATTTTCATGTTTTTATTATTCTATATACATCTCTGTTTTATTATTACTTATCCAATTAATTTCATACCACTATCTGATCGGCTTCAAAGTTAAAATTCAATTTTAAGGACACATTTTGACAAGTACTTTTTGCTAAAACTCGTGTTTGTCTACATGTTTATCACGGAATTGCGGTATAAGTATATAATGATGTCAGTTATGTATGTACAGAAGAGGTCTCACCGATGGCCTTCTTGAGATGCATGGTGGTGGCGTGGCAGCGCAGCACGCCGGCGTGCAGCGCGGCCACGCGGTCGCCGAGCGCGTCCGCCTCCTCCATGAAGTGCGTCGTCAGCAGAACCGTGCGCTCGCCGCGGAGGGTCTGCGGGACAAGTACTTTTCTTCACATTTTTTTTTTATTTATGGAGTGTTCACGGCCAGGTTAACCGCTTGCCTTGTGAATCTATATCATGCCATGCCGCCCGACAGCTCGCGCGGCAGTCACAACAACATGTAACTCACCAGCAGCAGGTCCCACAGCTCGCGCCTGTTCTCCACGTCGAGGCCGGAGGTGGGCTCGTCCAGCACGAGCACGTCCGCGCCGCCGGCGAGCGCGCAGGCGAGCTGTGCGCGGCGCTTCATGCCGCCCGACAGCTCGCGCGGCAGGGCGCCGAGCTTGTTGCCCAGCGCCAGCCGCTCGGCCAGCAGCTGCGACGACTCCAGCGCTGAGGCGTACGTGCCCCGTTTCAACTACATAACACACGCAATGTTTTATTCATAATCATTAGTAGTTCAACTGCTGGTCAAAGTTCGTCTTTAATTACTCCAAAATTCTTAGACACCGCACCGCGCTAAGTATACGCGACGCGTAAAGCACGCCACCGCGCGTCCGCCACGTTTTGACCGCCAGAATTAGGTTTTTTTTTATACCAACCCCCGCACTAGTGTATTATTTATAGCGTGGGTTTTCACGTACACAACTAACAGTCAGACTTGGAACCAAAAATAATTACATCACATCACATGCTTGTCCCATGCGGGGATCGAACCCGCGGCATGTCGCACACATAGGTAATTGGCGTGGTGACCTATACCACTCGGCTATCCATGCAGTGTTTTGAATTAACATGGCTGTTTACTGCTGATAGAAAAATTGCAAGCGATTCCAGATCAGGTCTTTAATGTAAGTTATAACCACCTGGCAGTTAGTGGACTTACCAGCGAGAAGAACATGATATGCTGCTGCACGGTGAGGTCTGAGAAGAACAGGTTGTGCTGTGGACAGAGGCCGAGGTTCTGGCGCACGGCGTGCTGCTCTGTCACCGTGTCCTTGCCGTTAACGTAAATCCTGCCCTCCGTGGCACTTGTCATTCCTGCATGTATATCATAGTTATAAACTCCCAATATTAACTCATAATTATTAACTAACATGTCTATCTGTCGCCTGTACCTTGCCTTTATGACTATTTGCTTTATTTTCGTTATTAGTCGCACGGCAGAACCGGACGGTAGCTTTCAAGAAAATGTTATCGTTCAAGCATACTTGACCCTTCTGTAATGAATATGTGGCTAACATAAGATTTTACTTTTGATGTGCGGTCCATCGCACAATCATAAAACCACAGAAATTATGATATAAAAATATAATAGTGACGTAGGTTTATAAAAGTGGTTAATGTAGATAGAGTTCAGTAAAATGTATCAGTTAGCAACAACGCGGCGACTGGTCGTTCTGCTGACCTTGGGCTCTGTAGATAATACTTTTAATTTCAATGTAGTACCTAACGTCTTCAAACACTTGTTTATTTGGCGCGGTCCCTAAATGATATTTATTATTATTGTGTAAACCATATGACAGCGTGCTGCTGGGGAGTTTGTTGCGCCGTTTCTTCTCCACAGCCAGAGCACTTAGGAATCTGTGAAGAGTGGGCGAACCGGGGTGCTGTCTGATATGTTGACTTTCAAAAATTGCTACTTAGTAGCCTAATTTGAAATAAATGAATTTTGATTTTTGATTTTTAACAAACCTGTTATGATGGACATAAGCGTAGTCTTGCCGGCACCGTTATGTCCCACGAGCACAGTGATCTCTCCTTTATACACTTCCAGCGAAACGTTTCTCAGAGCTTTATGTTGTGGGTAAAACTAAAAAGAAAAGAAAAACAGAGATGTCAAATGCACTAAAACCTAAGCTAGAGATACAGCATTATAACCAAAAACCCACACTCAGTATCATGCAGACACTTTTGGCGTGAAATTGAGTATGAAGTACAAACATATAGATATGTAAAATTGTTAGCTTCGAGCTTCTACAAATGTTTTAAAGATCCTGACTTCTTTTTAATATATTTCCTATGTACAGATATCTACCAGTTATAATTTTAATATGTGTACATTATCCAAGAATTGCCACATTTTCCCCAACAAATACTAATGTTTGTGTACCTACCCGTAAGACCAAAGACAGGCAAAGGAATAAGTTCTATAGACCTTAAATATTAACATTACGTCAAAGAATTTTTGAATAACATCTTCATAAAGGATGTTACTGACCTTAGACACGTTGACGACTTTAATGCCAGCCTCCATGTCTGGCGGCGGGGGCTCAAAGTACCGCTGGTCGTACGTTATTGGCTCCTCTTCTTCCGTCTCCGAGTTAGGCCTGATCTCGTTCTTACTCCAGTATTGCGCCTACAGACAAACACACAACTTAGACAAATCCGCGTACTACTACTGTTAAAGCAATAAAAGGTCAGCAGAAGACTTTAATTAAAAAATCTACCTGGTACTAATGCTCGAAGTAAAGAGAGAGATGTTTGAGATCTAGGGTATTTTCAACTGACTGTATACATTTCTTTAAAAACCTGGGAAAGATGGACAATCTGGGAAAACATGGACGATGTGGTTTGACAGATAGACACAATACACTTAAGTACATTGAAAACTTTCGATTGTGTAGACACTACAATGCTACGAAGGGGCATACAGGCTACTAACATCGTCGCCCCCACAACTGCAGCCTTCCGTGGACCGGTCACTGTCCCTCAGCCTCTGTATCCTATCGATATTTCTATTTTCGTAACTCATTCCATAATTCCCTTCATAGTCTGAAAAATCGGAGAGGTCAGAGTCGGCTGCTTTCTTGTATTTTTTCCTTAAACTTTTCTTGAATATGGCCTGAAAGCGGAGATTCTAATAAAGCTGCTGTTTGTCTTTCTAAATAGGATTGTGATGAATCGATGTACAGCCAACGTAGTGCATTCCACGTTTGTTTATGGGATCTAAAAAGATGTTAAGGGTAGAAGTAAAGAGAGGATGTATTGAGAACTAGGGTGTTTTCTAGTTTTTATTTGCGAAGAAATTATCATGGACTACTTCCGGTCTATGAAAAGTAGACGGGTATCCCTGTCTTATACCGATCATCATTTACATTAACCAGGCGAGAACGCATTTGTGTTCTAACTGTATGCTCTAGTGAAGTTCTTTACATATAAATGAAGGCTAGCCTCTCAAGTTATAGCGGTGGCAGGCAGTCGGAGAGGTTTCGAACCGAAGTTGTACGTACTTAAGGCGCTACCTCGAAAATAAATCAAAGATCGATGGGCGCGGCTTAGCCTAGTGCGCGGGGCGATGCGAATGCATCGGCCGCGGTCGTCCGCACGAACGGTGACGATTACAGCCGAACCGTGTGCGCGGGAAAAACAAAAAAATACGCGCATCTTTGAATTTTTGAAATTTTAGCACACAAAAGGTATGGAGTAAATAAATAATACAAAAATATAATTATCAACATTTTTTTTCATTTAGTACGCAACTTATGGCAACCGGACAATTGATAAAACACTTATATATTTCTTAATACATACATATTAAAAATTATTGATAATTATTACACCCACGCACAGAACAAATAATCATGCTTATAACACAAAGATCTGTCATGGGTGGGAATCGAACAAACTACCTCCGGTTTAGCTTTTAGGGTCACTAACCAATAGACCAACAGGCCAGTCGTAATAAATCTATATACATGTATACCTTCATATATAAAACCCTGTATATATTTTAATATTTTTTTTTTAATATTGATGTTTTTTTTATATTTTAACTAGAGGTGCCCCACGTTATTACTTAGTTCACGTTCCCGTAAGACATCTTTTTGATTACTTATCGTTATTCTGCTATTATGGGTAAAGACAACCCCAAATTAAAGATCACGAAAATCGATCAACAGTTCTTGAGTTATAAATGGTGTAACAAACCAGACTTTGTTTTATAAATAAAGATTAAAAATAACTGAAATCTAAATAAGTTTCCGAAAAATCATTTTTTGCTATAGAATTTTTCTGTTCCAGAACTTCAATACATATTTTCTTTTTCCTGCATTGTTTCATTTTAATTTTCTGTGTCTATTTCTTTTTTTCTCTTCATTTTTCTTACTTAGTCTCTTTTTGAAATAATTATATAATTCAACAATAATCCACACCTCAATAAAGATAAAAAAATATTTCGACTAAACTCGGGCGAATTTAGTCGAAATTAATTTTTCACAATCCAAGTGCGACTCTATTCCTTTTCATGCTCTTACTATATCTCATAGGCTGTCACTCGCGGTAATATTAGGTACTTGTCAAATTATTGATGTAATGTTGATGTCGTAGTCATATTGTAAAACACGCCGTATTATAAAGAGGCGAGCCGGACTAAAACACGTCACTGTCATATAATACGGCCCGAAGTTTAGCTTTGACATTATAACAAGTCAGATGCAAAAAAAAAAGTTCGACGTAGTTATCGTTTCTGGGTGGCTACGCATTCAGCAACAAACGAGGTTCTAACCTAACCTAAATGATGGAATCGCTTGACGAGTAAAAAACTTCCCTTACCTATCTTGCTAACAAGTTAACAATCTAATTGTACTAACAGTATTGGTTTTTTAGAAAATCGGAACTAAGACTTTTTAGCGGCGTATCGACGTTGCGCTGTTTTATTTGAGCTCCACGTTGCTAAGCCACTTTGTCGAATTGAAAGTGCTTGACGAAGTGCTTATTCAATGTGGCGTACTTTATATCAGCCGAATTGAAATCCTGCTAAACGTGAGGTAGCTGCATTACATCACAGCGATATTTTCTTCACCCGGTGCGCCTCTTTGTAATACGGCGTGTTTTGCGATATAGCTGCGACATTGACATAATAAGTATGTAGAATCTAAAATTAATCATAAGTACATTTTTGACAGGTCAGTTGGTCTAGTGGTTAGTGATCCTGACTGCTAAACCAGATGTCGGGGGTTCGATTCCCGCTCAGGACAAAACTTTGTGTGAGGAGCATAATCATTTGTTTTGTGTCTGGTTGTAATTTATCATTAATTTGTATGTATTTTCAAATATATTTGTCATTCGTATGTATTTTTATAAGATTACCTGCCTGACTGCCTGCCTGGTTGCCTTAATATAGGTTTTGCCTATTTTAGTTTGATTGATATTATTATTTGAGCCTTTTTCATTAGATAAACAATTATAGCTAGCCTACTAAAATAAAAACAGATATTATGATATTATAGGTACTGTTCACTCAAGAAAATCTCTCAAAAGTCTAATATATAAATATTAAACACTAATTGTAATAATTATTAACTTTAACTTGCTGAACTACTTACTTTTACTTTAAAAATAATTATTTAAATCACGAAAATCTGACAGCACCGATCTGCAAAAAAACGTCATAGGTCCGTCGTCGATGAAGCCCACCGGGCTGAATGAAAGTACTGAATAAAATTATCTGTATAAAATTGATCTGAATAAAAGTACTCTGTGGCATCTGATTTACAAGCGAGCGAAAGTGATGCAATTACTTTTGACACGCAAAAAGAGATGGCTATAATGTGTGTGCGCTCAAAATAAAACGACTTATGTGCCAAAACGTATTACTCATTTTTTAACAAAATTAATGAATTAAATTAAAAACTGGTTTTACAAAATTTAGATATCATTATTCTCTATGTTATAAAGTAAATTTCATTGAATAACTCTTAAGCGTTGAGCCGTGAAACGAAAAAAGTAAATAATTGGATACAACTTTGCAATTTTTTTCAATTGAGAAAATTTCCTTCAATCGTGTATTCCTTTTACAGGATCCTAGAAAAAAGAATCAAAAAAACATATATCAAAATATAGAATCCCTATACTACGTACATGTTAACTTACACTCAATCGAAAAACCACATTTTTTTCAATGTATCACCTTAAATCCATACTGTGCAGTGTATTCACACAAAACGGACTTGTCACCCATCGCTACGAATTGAGACGTCGAAGCGTCACCACTTAGTTATTGCTTAGTTATCTGTGCGGCATGCTGCGGGCACCTATTTTCCTCCTTAACAACGTTATTGCGACTCTACCAAATCTGTGCATAGCCTCAAAGCAACGTATCGTGTGCGCCGGCTTTACGACATCATGACATTTGAAAAGAGCGGAAATAATAACTACTACTCTTTTTTAACTTGCAAATAGCCATACACTTTTTTAGTTGTAGTTTAGACTATATGATCTTCCTGATAGGGGAAAAAATATGTTCGTGTAGTTTTCATTTGTTTTTATCATTTGTCACAGCGGTGCTCTTACGGCGCCCATAAGTTATTATTTGAATGTTGCTGTGCAATTATGTGTGACGGTCAGACAGAAACAACAAACTCATGTTGGTGCATTAAGCAAATTGTGTTTAGAACTTGACGCATTCGATTGAGTATACATTAAACATATTTGATATGGTAGGTTACAAGGTTGGGCTCAAATAATAGTAAAAATTGTGATAAAATCTATCTAATCACACTCACTCCTTAAAGATAGCGGATCTAATAAGTAGTATGGCCTATAGCAGTCACGAAGTATCAAACAACTTATATGAAAAATCAACCTTAAAAGACTAGGAATAAGGTTGACAATGCTACGAAGGGGCATACAGGCTACTAACATCGTCGCCCCCACAACTGCAGCCTTCTGTGGACCGGTCACTGTCCTTCACGCTCCGTATCCAATCGATATAACTTATTTCGTAACTCATTTCATTCTCTGAGTCGTTATAGTCGGAGAGTTCGTAGTCGGAAACTGGCACTTGCTTGTATTTTCTCTTTGAATGTTTCTCAAAAATGGTCTGAAAGCGAAGTCTCTAATAAAGCTATTTGCGTCGAACCTATGTGCAAAAAAGTTTTTCAGTCCAAGTTTATATTCTCGGCCAAAAATTATGGAAAATAGTTAAAACAAGTCGAGTTAGTTACACCATTTATAAATCAAGAACGGGTGGACCGATTTTCATGATCTTTGATTTGTTGGATTAGTCTCCACCCCGAATAGCAGAAAAAATATAAAAAAACATCGGAAAAAGTCAAGAAAACAAGAATGATGTCTTACGGGAACGGGGACTACCTTTTTACGCGGATGAAACCGCGGGGCACAGCTAGCCAAAAATAAATAAATACTTCAAATCTTGTTATTTAGAAGAAAGTACCTATAAATTTTGACAAGAATTTTAGATAATTAAAGTTTAAGCTCAAATTAAAATAAGCTTGTTAGGTCGCCATCTTGTAAAGACCACACTTACGAAATTGATATAAATCGTTAACATAGTATAAAATCTCTCTCTTCACTTCTTTTTCTAACATTTCACTTACCTTAAACAAGTAGTTCCAGGGCAAGGCCTGTCCATACTGGCCTGGCCGGACCAGCGAGAGGTACCAGGCCAGGAAATAGAAGATGAGCGCTTGTATAATCATGAACAAGAAGCTGAGGAACACCGTCACGTTGTTGCGGCCGTGTGACGTCATTATGTCGCCGAACGATATGCCCTTACCTGTATAGAAAAATAAGCTTTTGATGCCAAATATCATCTTTCACAATAAGGCGGACGCAATTAAGAACTGAAATATTTTTTAATTTAAATTCAGAACTATTCCGTAAATTAATTATCAACAGTTAATTAAAATCCAATACAAAACAAATTATTTTATATTAAATGTAAAACCTCCTTAATGCAACGATGTAAACACAATTATTATTTTTACATGGAAAAACTATCGACTATTTGTATACTTTTCCAGCAAATCATAGCGGTCTATATTGTTTTAAGATCTTAAATGTATTGCATAACTATGTTTAACAAATAATAAATGATTTGATTTAAACTAGTTGTATTAGTAAAAAAAAAACCCCGACTACCCTGTTCAGAAACGTCTTAGCAGGGCAGCCTGGCTTAATTTTGTACTGACCGTACAATTCGACACTAGAGACCTCTTGCCAGAACCACTGCATGGGCATGTGCGGGAAGAAACCCGTGGCCAGCGTGACCGCGTCCGGCAGCTGGTGGTGGTACGCCACGCGGGTCGGCAGCCACAGCACCACGTACGCCATCACCGATAGCGTGGCTGAATACTGGGCTGGGAACATACGACCCAAATAGAGCTAACAAGACACAAATAATATACTTTTTGGAAATTAATAAATACTTTGTTTTTCTATATTGTGTCGTCACTGGGGTAGGACATACGACAAAATGAAGGGTAAATATTGGAAATAAATTAGTGTACACGAATAATATACTTATTTGAGAAATCAAGTCAAGTTAATATGCCTCATGCAAGTGATTATACAAAAATAGGTACTTTATTGAGTATTGTCAAAGTTGTCTAACACTTCATTTAAAAAATATATATTATAATCTATTTCGAGTTGTAAAAACGGCAGATTAATTACTTTCATATTGAACCTGTTACAAACACTTTAATATTAATAATTAGACAGAGAAAGCGATGACAAAATGTGCCGTCACTGTTGTTTTCTCCATACTAATAGGGGGCTGCCCCGTACAAGTCGACGTTTTGCGAAAAAGAGATAGAACATGCGTCATTTACTAACTTTAAAAGCTTATAACTTATGTGTTCGTGTATATTTTTTTTGATGTTAATTCGCAGTTCTGCCTCTATTAAATGCTAATAATTAAAATATTTGTAATAAATAAATAATTCCATAGTAGACAAATACCCAATTTACAAAGAAATATAAAATCCCCACTTACTGCCTCTCGAGATGTAACTGCATACAAAAGCCATGGAGATTACTGTATTGAAGTATAGAATCAGCATCAGGAAAATCAAGAAGCCGTCGGTGTTCGGTATGAGGGGGTTAGAGGTGATCTTCATTATTATTGTCCCGCCAACGGCAAAGATCAGGCCAGGGGGGAAGGCGTTCAGAAAATGAGAAAACCCTAGTGTGTTCATTGATACTCCTACCATTTTCACCAACTCCTGTGGAGTAAATATACGTTATTTTAAGTTCAATTCAAAATATTATTAAAACTAGCACAAAAACTTCGTAGGAATTTTCGATTCGACCAGAAAAGTTTACCAGCCAGCTCTCCATACCGCGTCCTGTCTCTTGCAAGGAAAAATAGTTCTACAGAACCAACTATAGACAATAACTTAGTGTTTTTATGCGACAAATATGCAATAAAGAAAATTTCCAAACTGTAATCTAAAAAGTATTTAAAATCGCATACTCAAATGTAATTAAATTTAACCTATCATCATACTATCTCTGTAACATGAAGGTGAAGAGTAGCGACGGGTACATATTTAAGAACATTTTAAAGTTAACCTATGGTTTAGTATTAGGGGTAAGTCTGTGATTGAATATGATGAAAGCGATACATGCCTGAATACCGCTGGTCCGTTCCTCCAGTAGTCGGCACATGAGGAACACGAAGGTTAGCATAAGCGATAGATAGGACAGGACCATGAGCACCGTGCAAATTAATTCAGTCATTAAGTTCCGCTGCGTGTGGTAGTAAGGGAACTCTTGTAGGGCCACCGACTGTAAAACAATGATCATAATATAATATCAGCAAATTATTTTTCCACTGCTGGGTAAAGGACTCTTCCCATAGACAAATAACGCGCACTGATCACCAAGCTTGCTCACTTGCAGGTTGGCGATTTCAGAATACAATTTTCAGAATTCAGGTTTCTTTACAAAAATTTATCGAGCGTCTATAGTTACCGAATTGCGCATATCAACCTACTTTGAATTAAAGAATCACTGATCTACTACGACTTGTCGCCTCTAAAGAAAGAAAACTAAGGATTTACACCGGTCCACCGCGGCCGTTACCAGGATCTCAAAGAGAAGAAGATGACGCGCCGATGAAGCGATACATACATTTACTACGGCCGTTTGTCCACCGCAAGCCCGTCACGTCATCTTGATCTCTATGTGAAATAATCTCGCTCTAGTTGACGGCCGCGGTGGATAAACGGCGTTGCTTTCAAATTTCTATACTACCAATAAACTAAAAATTAAGAAATCTTTGATATTTTATTTAAAGCGGCTGATAATCTTCAAACGTGAACCTGACCGCGCGCTTACTATGAGGGGTTTAATTAAGATTTGCTGTTATGGCAGCAGTCTTGCTTGAAGAGCTCATAGAACAGACACATATCTCCATAAACAATAGCTAAAAACCTAATTATTCACACCAGATAATAAAATGTATTAAAACTGGTACATTTGTTTGGGCGCAACAATGCTGCAGACATACACACAGATCCACACAAAAAACTTAGCTATACCTAACATCCCTATTCTTTCGTCAGTATGAACCCAAGTGTTTATCAAGTAACAAATCATTATGACGTTATCTCGGGTTAGTCTCAACACGTATTGCATACATTATTATTAAAAGAAATATATAGATAGAAAGTTAGCTATATTTGTATAAAGCTTTAGTAAAATGAGCGGATGTTTTATTATTAATGGACATCAGCTGGTATCTGTTTCGGTAATAGGTACTGTGATTTCTCGCACGGAAGTCGCATTGTGTCGTCATCACGGGGAATACAATAGGTATTGTTTTTTACAACTTAAGGCCTTTGTACTGTATACATATATTGACATTTCTATAGTGAAGGGGAAATGCCTTAATCATATCATCACGTGTTTCAAGAGATCGTTGGAATAATTAAAACTATATAGTAGGATATAGTCCTGAAATCACTGAAATCTTTTTGTACAGATGGTCTGCTATAAAACAAAGTATCGGAATATAGCGTAAACATAAAAATGTAATACCTACAATCGGAATTCCCTTTCTAAGTAACAACTTGATAAACATGAGGACTTGGGTTCGATTCGTGACGTCACAACTCTGATAGCCACTGACCTTTCTCATTGTGAGTCATTTAAGGCTGGCAAGACAACAGAAATTACTTTGATGAAATCGTATCATTGCAATAAAGCAATTCGTTACGTCTTTTACTTAAATGCAATTTCATAAGCAGACGACGACTACTTTCTCTCCAGTAGTTGTGAAAAAAATATAAATAATTTACTTTGTATTTTAAAAGAATGCTTTCGTTGATATATTAGAAAGAGGTTAGAAATATTATTCTAGAAGGATTTAACCTTTAAAATTTATTTTTAGCAAAAGTTATTTACAATTACTAGTTATTTATCGTCATGGCAACGAAGTCATAAACAAATAAGTAATAGCGTGAAATGTAAATGTGTATGTTGATTGACGCGAATGTTAATCTGCACTATAACATATTATAAGCATTTCTATATTAAGCTTATAGAAAATAAACATAAATTTCGAAT
Organism: Diachrysia chrysitis; assembly: GCA_932294365.1. Lineage (NCBI taxonomy): Eukaryota > Metazoa > Arthropoda > Insecta > Lepidoptera > Noctuidae > Diachrysia > Diachrysia chrysitis. The sequence continues at coordinate 1,439,639 of OW028657.1, forward strand.
AACAAAGGAGTTATTTCTAGTACCTAATACAATAAAGTAAGACTTGTGTAAGTACATGACAAAGAACGTTTCATTATAAACCCAAATTACAGGGTACAGCAAACATTAATAAAACTTTTAACTGAAAAATTGAAACATAATCTATACTAATATTATAAAGCTGAAGAGTTTGTTTGTTTGTTTGTTTGAACGCGCTAATCTCAGGAACTACTGGTTCGAATTGAAAAATTCTTTTTGTATTGGATAGTCCGTTTATTGAGGAAGGCTATAGGCTATATAACATCGCGCTACGACCAATAGGAGCGGAGCATAAATGAAAAATGTTGCAAAAATGAAAAACCGTTGAAACTAAAACACGCGAACAAAGTCGCGGGGGACAGCTAGTAAGCTATATTTATGTAACAATGAACTCATGCCAACGGAAAAAGCTCGTGTCCGAATGTATTTATAATAGAAAAACAGATTTAATCAATATTTTCAGTTTCTAAAAAGGTCAATGATAAAATTATTTCTAATGTACTGTGGTAACTTGCTGTTTGTTAGTTCTGTCTTTTTTTTGGTCAACCAATCAGGTTAGTTGATATCCGATTTGAAGAGGCTAAATATGACGATCTCTGTGGTAGAGTGGCGTACACACCGGTTATCAGGTGTCGCTAGCTCTGAGGTCCAGGGTTCGATCCCCGGACGGGTCATTGTAAAATACCACTTTTCTACATTGTCTCGGGTTTGGGTGTTTTCGATAGCTTCCTTGTCTCTATTCCATAGTACGAGTGCTATAGCTACTTACTTTGGGTTCAGAGCAATGGCGTATCTGATGTAGTCCACATTTATTTATTTAAATTAAACAGCTTTTAAGGGTATTCTTGAAGTTACAAAAAAAATACTTTTTATATAATAAGGCTGTTTATACACGAGGCGACGCAAGTCTCCGATACCCGATGACTTTAGTCTCCAACGACGCGTGCTTATGTACGAACCTCTTTGAGTTTGCAGGGCTATAGTTGCTTGGAGACTAAAATTGTCGGGTATCGAAAACTTACGTCGCCTCATGTACCAACTACCTACATGTATTTATAAATGATATAAAATATGAATTGCTCACCACAGGTACTTCGGTGCCCGTCAGCAGTTTGATGTAGCTCGTGTCTATCGCCCACTGGATCCGCATGAACGTACCGTAATTGACACCTGATGAGAACGATATAAGTGAATACATGCGGTATTTCTTCGATCCTGCATCTTAAAGACTTATCAAAGGAGACAAGTATCAATACAACTTTCATTGTGTTCGTCGACTTCAAATATATCCTCTATATCCCTTCTATATCCTTGAAATAGACTGCCGGCAATCTGGCAGCGAAATTATAGACAGAATTAAACGAAACGGTAGAATGCCTAAGGCATTTAGTCCGCCATTGTACTGTTTGTTTACACAAAGTTTTGTTTGATTAATAGACTACAGACGGATATCCGACATCGGCTACCTGGTGTGAACGAGTTAAGTTTTTAGCAAAGGTTTAACAGACGATATACAACTAAACTTTTGACCGCTTGCAGTAGCCGATTCGCCAACAAACTGTTTTACAGATTGGCGATTTTTTGATTTTTTGTAAAATGTTATGTGTTTGGAAAAACAAATAAATAATAATAGAAGTTTAAACTGGGCGACGTCGATTGGCTGTTTCGATTTTAGTTATGTCAACTGCATGGACACTGAAAAGCAACTAATCTTCCGCTGGTCAATATCCACTGGGATTCAATGATAACTCATCCTGTCTATTAAAATTAACATCAGGAACTTACCAAACATCCGATGAGGACCAGGGGTGTCATCCGATGACTCAAAAGAATCCGTTTTGAACATATCCTTCATCCGTATGGTGTAGTTCAGTCTCTCCGGCCATGTTTCCCCGGCCATATCCTGTTAGAACATAACGGCATGTTACTGGCATTCGGCTTTACTTTAATTAATACTTCACGTAGAGACGAATACGAATTTGATTTAGTATATCTAATAGGTAGTCAATCCATACTAATCTACACATATTATAAAACAAAGTCCACCGCGTCTGTCTGACTAAACCCGATAACCTCAATAACTACCGAACGGATTTTCATATGGTTTTTACCAATGGATAGAGTGATACAAGAGGAAGGTTTGTGGGTATAATTAATTAATGTTTAGTTTACCCGTTCGATGCTAGCAGGTCGCTAGCATTATATAAATGCGAAACCAACTCTGTCTGTCTGTCTGTTACGGTTTTACGGCTAAACCGAATTTGATGTAACTTGGTATGGGGTAAGCTCGGATCCCAAGAAAGGACATTAGCTACTTTTTGCCTTGATAACTGGCACCCATGCGGGTGAAGCCGCGGGCAAAAGCTAGTAGAACCTTTATAAACGAGAATGTTTATAAAAACTTTAAAAGACATGAGAAAGCAAAAATACATGAATTGAATTTAAGTTGTCATTTTTTATATCAGGCAAGACCACTTTCAATATCAAGGGTAGTTCATTGTTTCACTAGACAGCAACTTACATGGAAAATGACGATCGCTTCCATGACCCGCATTTTAGACGTGAAGTCACTCAGTTGGGACTCGTTCGAGTATGCGTAGTAGCCTTTTTCTGTACGATCTGCGAACAAGAAAATATGGATCTTACTGTAGCAATATGAGCTTGACATAGAACTTGTGTTACGAAAAGAGATTATGCTATCCAATAGTTGGAAGTTAAAAAGAAAAAAAAAAGAAAGAAAAAAGTGTCGCAAGGCAAGGAATGTCAGGTTCCGTACCTGACATTCCTTGCCTTGCGATACTTTTTTTATGTTCTTTCAAGAAGTTTCGTTTCTTAATAAAATCATATGAGTGACATGGTTTAGATATTTTACAGGCCGTTGATAAATTATGTATGTTAAGCATGTATGGAAATATTAAATCGATCGATAGTTAAATTGTTTGTAAATGATAAGCCTTTCATGCATTTTTTTACATGTAAGTTTCTTTTGTGTCGGTCGTTACTTAAAATATTTAATTTATTTTTATATTATTTGTTACATTAGAACATGAGATAATTCTAATTAGTATAATAACCTTTTTGTTATTAGTACATCCTTAACTTAAGTTTAACAAGAACTGCCTGTAGTGGGTCACGGTTTAAAATAGTTTCTTATGAATTGTAAACGTGTGCGGTAAATCATCCTGAACATAACTTTTCCATTAATTCAAAGAGAAATATTGTTTATTAAGTTTATTTTCCGTCATCAAATCGAACGTCTATCAGGCGTTGTTGAGTGACATATACGCATTGTACCGACTTAAAATTTATGAGGATATTGGCCAGGATGACTAAGAGTTCCTGGGAATTACGTAAACCACAATGTAGGTTATAAATAAAGAGAGAGTCTGAATTCGACGACTACAATGTTAAGAGTGACGCGTGCTTATCAAATGTATGGTAAGCTTTGTTCTTGAATGAAGTACCTAAGTAAAAATACGCCAATGTACAAACACAACATAAATAAATGCGGATAGCATCACATACATTGCTCTAAAACTAAAGTAAGTGACTAAAACACTTGTGCTATGGAATCAGAGCACGAAGGTACCACAATCACCTAGACCCGAGACAATGTAGAAAAGTGTTTTTTTCCATTGACCCGCCCGGGGACCGTATCCGGGGCCTCAGAGTTAGCGACACTTTTAAACACAGTGTGTTCGCCAGTCGACCACGGAGGTCGTCAAATATATCCCTTAAATTAAATGTTTTCTATAAAACACGCGAATAAAACTGAACGGGAGGAAGATGACAGTAATGAAACATCTCACCGTTGCGAATATATTGTATTTATTAATTGAATACTAGTATTATATACGGCTACAAAGAACAGATAATACTAAGTCGAGGGGACACTACAAACAAGAGATTTTTTTATTTAAAGTAGTCTTTTCGGAAATACCTATGCACCAGTAGTGTGATGGAGTAAATGGTCCTAACTTATGCAGATAAAAGGTAAGCAAGGACCATGTAAGTAATGGGATTGTAGCTTGATTGAAGATAGTAAAGCTCGAATATGCGCCTATACCTAGAGTAGAACGAAAATCGAATCTGCGAAGTTTTTGCGGCGATAGGGGATCGGAAAATATTAGACACGTATTTTTCCTTTTTTTAATTAAACAAACTATGAGGAAGATACACTGAATGGAAATGACGCGTACCGTCACTTGTGGCTACAATTTTTAACCACAAGTGACGTCACAAGCCCAACTCCAGAACTTCAAAGCGCTTTAACTTTGTCCTTTTTCATTGTTTTGATAAAGGAAAAATACAAGTTTTTTTTTTCCTTTTTTTATTTATCTAGTGGACTAAATAGATATTTTCTTTTTATAAACTGTCTGATCCCCTACTGTAGTGCTTGTCCTAACGATGCCTGCTGTCGCATAAGATGAGTTCCGAATTAATGCGACTTACTATCACTACCGCGCAAACGTAGTACATGCGCAAAAGTTTGAGCTCACGTGAGAGAACAATCAGATGTATGACATCACGATTGGAGTTCATAAGGCGTGACATGATGGTTGCTATCACAACAATCGATCATAAACAATAAACTTTGTATAGAGTACTTGTCTAGGGAATACAACATAATTATACGCCTGAGTGAATTAGGTACTACGTGTGTGTAGCTACTGGATACGATATTTCGAACATTTTCAACACGTTTCTGTATTTTATCGTCATTATTTTGTACCAGTTTAATAAAAAAAATAATGGCGTGCCATTTGCAGGGCTGCTGTTCCAGTTACAGATAAGGATTAATTAATATATATATATATATAGTTAGCAGAGTTGCTTTTACTGAATCGAACTACGATATTTGATAATAAAATTTTATAAAACTTTTTTATTATATAAAACCGGCCTATACCTAAATGTCCTTCTGCTGGGCACAGGCGTCTTCTCATGTAGAGAAGAGACGAGCATTGATCACCAAGCTTGCTCACTGCCAACCCGCGGCAATTTCAGATTCCGATTGATGGAATCCAGGTTTCATTACGATGTTTTCCTTCACCGATTTTCTATGATGTCTCAGAATAGTTAGTGGTAGCACTTTAACCTCGACAGCGTCTTCATGACAAAGCAGTAAGGATCATTTTCGCTCGTTTGGTTTAAGGTGTTACCATTGATGTGCGAACCATCGAACAAAATATTCGCGAGCTAGGATAAAGTTTGGAACATCTCCAACTGTGCCAAGACGATTGGCGCCACCTCGACGGTCTCGAACTAGAAACCTTATAGCTACATACCAAATAAGGTTTTCATTGAGAAAGTTTCATGCAAACGTAGGTACTACATGCATTTACAGTTCATTATTGTTTCAATATCAATAAAAAATAGCCTTAATTGCGGTACATGTAAGGCTGATCAACATAATAATTGCTGTGATTGGTCGTTAGTCGTTTGGTTAATCAAAAAGACATTCGTTGAAATAGGGATGTTGACTGGGTATGAAAATAATCTATTTATTCTTAATTATTATCTCTTCTTAATTAGAGATAAAGCGAAACATAATTTAGGGGTGGGAGCTAATAAAGTCACACATTGTCGTGAGAATTTAATAGCGTAAAAAGTGTGTAAGATTTGTATTAATCTACTTGATGGACATTAAATAAATTTAAGTCAACATCTAATCACCTACTCTAAACTAACAAAATAAAGTTAAAAGAGTTTATCGCGGTAATCGCAATATCACGTTGTTTGCCTTGCGAGTGAAACCGCGGGCGCACAGCTAGTCTAATATAAATTCTCATTAATATCATCGTTATAACTAAATTAAAGAAATTAGTTGGTATTATGTAAAGTGGTAGAGGTATTTTGTTTGTCAAGCGGTAGCATTACGAGTTGACATTCAATTACTGGACGATCGGGAACTTGACATGTGTCATCTGAACTTTTTATGGCCTTCATAAGAATATAATGGAATAATCAATGAGATTTGATATTCTGTAAGTGATGTACAACGTTGGTGAAAAAACATTGGTATTGCTATTACTTTTGTGTGGAGTGTTTTTTTTGTTTCATTAAAAACGACTACCGCACTAAGGAATTATATCCTCTTGTCGCGGGGGTTGTACAAAATTTCAAAATTCAAACTTGCACAAAGAACACCCAGACTTGGAACAAGCATTTGTGGGATTTGTCCCATGCGGGAATCGAACCCGCAGCACGTCTCGCACAGTGGTAATTGGCGTGGTGACGTATACCACTTGGCCATCCATGCAGTCAGCTGTGTTATATCAAAGAGGTTATTACGATCTATTCTAATATTACATGCTAAAATAACTTTATCTGTAGGTATGTCTGTTCCAAGGCTCATTACAAACTTAATCTAACTCTAAAAAATAAACAATTTGATATATCCAGGGTCACGCTCACAGTTAAGACGAATCTAACGACACATCTTAAGCTGAAATCAATTAAGCAGTTTAGACTTTAGAGCGTGTCAAAGAACCTAGAACTACACTTTGAAAAACATAAACATAGCCCTCCTTTTGGCGTGGTCGGGTAAAAACAACTAACAAATGTTTTACATGACAATAATTTGCTTGTTTCCTCACCTGGGAAATGAGTAAGTCGTTTTAAGTCGAGCTTGGGGCCCACGTCGTCCATTAACGACTCTGTGAGCGGTGTGTCAGGATAGTACAGGATCCAAAATGGCGCTTGCATCGTCTCTGTCAGTGGCAGTACATCCTAAAAAACAAATATTATCATTATCACATCACTTAACTGTTTTTATTTTAAATGGTAAACGAAGCGTTCAATCACTTCATATAATTTCCTTGTTACGAATTATCTAACTTATAAAATCTAGAACCATTGAAGCAGGTAGATTAACATTTTGATTTTAATTTTTCTTACCCCCGGTTTCTGAAGGCTGATCAACACAAAAATTAGTTAATCATCTGTCAAACCTCATGTTAAACGCTGTGATTGGTTCTTAGTGTTTTGGTCAACCAATCACAGTCGTGATCAATTGATTTGACAACAGATTAAGTTGACCAGCCTTTAAAAAACCGGGGTTTTGTGTTTCGATCGGCAATTATATTTGCCAGACCAGTACTCAGCTTCGCAGATACCATTACCATTGTCAATTTGCTGAATAAAGTGCATAAAGATATAGAAAGGAATAATCAACATAAGTGGAACCATAATAGGTATAATCCAAATCGTAAATAAAAGATATTCGGGTAACCGATTTGTAAAATAACAATCTTTCTGCTGTAATACCTATTCAGGTACCATAGAACTAGATTACTAGATGAACGAAGGAATGGCAATAAAGATTCCTGATATGATTTATTAGGTATGCATTGCCGACTTTCCCTACGCGCATTTGTTTCTTGTACTCGTATTTTGAGAGACTAATGAATGTTTTAATTCTGACACGATAACAGTTCTCTGTATTAATAATAACGAATGGTTTCGGGTAATACCTGTGTGACAGTGTGCACGTCAACCATGTAACTTGATTCAGTAACGGCATACTCTCATACCTGACTGGACAGATAACGAATGCAATTTGCAGAACCCAGCACAGATCAGTACTAACTGCCTTACAGACTTATACAAATTTATGTTGCTAGGTATTACATAGTAAGTATAGGTATTTATATGGGTAGGGCTCGGACGAGAATTCTCTTAGCCAGACTTGCTCTAGGGGGGATGCAGAGGGCGGGGACTGGGATCCCTCAGCCTTCATTGCACGCGTCTCCGTCTGTGCCAGGCGGGGGTGGTGTAGTGCCATGCACTGCCCTCGCTGTCTTCCCTTCTAGCTAGGAGGGGGGTCTTGTCAGGCTCGCCACTAAGCGGGCAGTCGCCGGGGCGTTATGGTGTTAAGAATTCGCTGGCGAAGGAAGGCACCAGGTGTTTTGCGGAGTAGTCGAAGCGTTTTTAAAGGTTCTGAAAGCCCGGACTCTTGCATCCCCGCCCCCGTCGGGTGCAAGGCTGGCTCATAAATGAGTTTCACCTGTATAAAAAAAAAGACAGCAATCCCGAACTTTAAGAGAGTTTACGACTATAAAAGATAATCGCAAACGAGATTTTGTTTGTCTGCCATTGAGTTATACCCGTCGACATTGGGGAAATCAACGTCGCCCCAATTCGGCCGCTGCCTATTACGATGGCAATATCATGAGCGTAGGGATTAGGTGTAGGTGCCTACACCTATGTTAAGCTATTACATCATTTACATCAGATACAATCATTTACTCAGTGTTTAATAAATTCTTGGCTACTGTTAAAGCAAAGTGTGCACATGAGGCCTGCCATGCCGCCTAGGCACTTGTTCCATATCTACCATCGTTACTGTATATTTTAAGGTGGATTGAGGAAATTTTATTTTAAACAGACAACCAACTTTAAAGTATATAATTCTAAAGGTTTACATCGAAGTGTGCCAGTGTCTTTACACAAATTATATGATTGAAATCAAAAATATATTATTTGAAAAAAGGATGACAGATGTAGAATAAGATAAAAAATAATAAAATATAAAAAAAAATATTTATATTTTGGTTGTGAACTCATATAGATAACAAAAGTCTTCTGGTTGTTACTAAAAAACCATTACAACAACCAAAAAGTTATTCGGCATAGTACTTAGTTTAATAAAAATAAAATTAATTCTTAATGTATACATTTTTGTCTTAACAAGTTTTATAAAATTTCAATATATCTATACTAATATTATAAAGCTGAAGAGTTTGTTTGTTTGTTTGTTAGTTTGTTTGTTTGAACGCGCTAATCTCAGGAACTACTGGTCCGATTTGAAAAATTCTTTCAGTGTTGGATAGCTCATTTATTGAGGAAGGCTATAGGCTATATAACATCACGCTACGACCAATAGGAGCGGAGCATAAATGAAAAATGTCGTAAAAATGAAAAAACGTTGAAACTAAAACACGCGGACAAAGTCGCGGGGGACAGCTAGTTTATAATATTATTCTAATTGTAATATCTCTACACTGGATACAGTAGTATATGTGAACCATTCTATAATTATTGTAATATCAGCTGTAATAGCCCTATAAATGATACCTATTCTATTCTAAAACTGAATAATACTCAGTATTTAATTACTCAGTAAATCTTGAACACAGCCTATCTCTACTTCATACCTTAAACCTACATATTTCATCTAAATAATTGATTACTTGTTTTAGCCATAAAAGTAAGCATATTGTTTATGCTTTCACAGCTAATATTATACTTGCTTAAGAAAGTATTTGTCCAAAGTTGTTTTCACATTTATATTATAAGTACAGTATGTTAAACAATGATGTTATTGGTACATACAAGAAAAATAGTGTTTAGTATTTTGAAAGCAAAACAAATTTTAGACATTAGTATCATTGGGAGGCATATGTATGCAAATGTAGGCATAATGTATGTTTGGGAAAAATGCAATGTGTGGTTTTCTTAAAGTAGACCTTAGAACTCACAAAACTTATCATAATACAGTTTGAAGACAAATTATTCTAATAAAATAGAAACTTTAGCCTTGCTATTGTTCATCAATAAATGTATGGTAGCAGCGCTTTATGTCACTATATATAGGTGCCTATCAAAGATTTGTTTTTCACATGAGAATTATTTCAATAGAGCTTTACCAATACTTATGTTTGTTACCTTTTTAGTGAGTGTTCATTACAATCAAAAGAAAATAATTAAAAATAAAAATAGGTAGGTATTATATTTGTTAAATTCACAATTTTGTGATAATGCTATAATAGTTTTCTTTTTTATTTGTGATTTTACAATAGCTAATGAACATTGCAGGCGGCGAGTATTTGTGACAAAATACTTTATTTCTATTTAGTCTTTTTCTAAGCTTTGTTGAGGTAGGTTGAAGCTTCCTGTGTAACCAGATTCAGATGAATACCGTATTTTACAAGAAGCAACTGCCCATTTGACCTCCAAAACCCATTTTACTGGGTAACACAGTATTCCATAGTAAGACTGGTTGTTGAACCAAACAGACTAGTCGGGACCAACATGCTTTCCGAGTCATGGAGGGAACTCACTTAGCCTTTTAAAATGGGGTCAAACCATACGGCTCACACTTAGCCACAACTTGTACCATATTGAAAATGAAAAGTTTTAATATAAAAAAATCAATACAAGAAAATATGTATTTTATTTAAAGTACTACTTATTGGATAAAGCATAGAAATTGTTGTGAACATGGTGGTGATTCTTTTTAATAGTGAATTGGTTTGTATAAAGGAAGAGGGTATATTGAAATAACAAGCTTTAGAGTTTAAATGCAGAGAATTATTAAGTTATTTTTTTGTTTTATTAAGTAAATTTTAATCACTGAAAAAATTTAGTGGTTACTGTTGTATATAGTAAGTATAGTTGTCAAAATAATATATAGTTAATTTTGAACTGATTATTTAGAACAAAACAGTTTACTCACGCATATTTTCGGGATCACCTGACTAGTTTCAGACTCAATAGGGGTCCCTAATCATGAGCTGCCGCGGCGGCGGTCAGTTCGACTCACGACACCACCGCCGCCGCTAAATAATATGAAATAAATAATTATGAATACTCCTCACGAAAGATATTATACAAGTTTTGAACTAGTTATCTGTACCATGTCAGCACAACTTAAAAGCCTATAATATGCAAATGACTTAATTAATATTTTTGTCTAATAAATTTCGTTATATTCTTACAATATTAAGACATTTAATAGAATCAATCAGCTGCTCATATACATAATTAAAAAAAAACTTACTGTGTGAGCCACTTGGTCCGTCTGCTCCATGCTTGAAGTGACATCAATTTGCACACTTTTTTTGAAGGCAAATAACAATAAAAAAAACAATAACGGCGACACCATATCGACTATCGTATGAATAATTCTTCGTAACCTAACCATTCCATGTTTCCACATCAAAACTGACAACACTCTCGTGAACATTATTACTAATATCACCAAATATCCGTGGCACAACAATTACACTTTAACAACGCGTCGCGTACCCATTAAATCCTATTTGCATGAGACACCATTGGGCCATTAATTGTCCCACAATGAGCTGTATACACCCAAAGTTTAAACATATGCTATTATTATTCGCACGTACAATTGTTTTAACATAGTCCATATAAACAGTAGTGGACAGTGTTTTAGTTATTGTACAGCACCTGAACACGATACTACGAGAATTTTATAAAGTATCACTTTTCAAAATAAGGTATTCCCAATATTCCCATCAAAGAAAGACTGTTTTTCTAACGATAGTGAGTTTGACGTTTGAACCGCGTTGCCAATGCGACAATCATAAATTACCCACAAATGTCTGGCAAAATCCCCAAATTTGGGGAAAGCAAGATCTGGATAACCCACAAATTACCCACACATTTTTTGTCGAAAATCAAACATTTATTTTACACAAATCAGCCTCTTTTATCAAAATAATTCATGTTTTTACATAGTTAAACTATTATAACATAATATTTAATATTTAATCGATTTCAATTTTTTTGTTGTGTCTAACGAACTTTGAAACTTTTTTTATTACATTTCGATAACCATTCTTGTCCATTGTTTTGCTTTCGTATATTGAATCTCAGTTTTGTGTAAACGGGCTAGAAAATGGTAATTTATTCATGCCTCTATTTTATTCAAATACAAGACGTTTTTATTTTGGACACCAATAACGTTACCATTATAATGTTCTATAAAACTTACATGTATATTAAGTAAATAATATAAATATAATGAAGTAGCTTTGCCCTTTTTATTTTGAAACTTATTAAGTGTTTTAGTTCATAAAAATCGCTATATCGATGATAACACGTCAGAATCCCCCCCATATTCGCTACATAATTTCACTCCCCACATATTACTCCGCAGGGGTATGATATTTCCCGTAGTTTGGGGAATTCCCCACACATTGGCAACGCTGCGTTTAAAGTTAGTGTTGCTATCGTTCATTGTAGATTTGTCGGCAATGGGAAAATAATAAACTTAAACCACAACCATCTTATTACAAAAAAACTTGACAGTACTGCAATTAAATCAGAACCACAAAACAGACCAAGGTAGTGACGTAAAAATCAGTTTCAAAATGTGTTCTTATTACAAACGAGGACTACTCAAGAATCAGCTGTAGGTACTAAGATATTTACAAAAATTAATAATATCCTGATTGATAAGTAACCTATTTATTTAAATATTATATTATGATTTATTAAAAATCGACGTTTTTCTATTATACTAATAATAAAGCTGAAGAGTTTGTTTGAACGCGCTAATCTCAGGATATATAATGTTCTGTTTTAAAAATTCCTCAGTGTTGAATATTACATTTATTGAGGAAGGCTATAAGCTGTATAACATTACGCTGCGACCAAAAGGAGCGGAGTATAAATGAAAAATGTAGCAAAAATGAAAAACCGTTGTAACTAAAACACGCGGACAAAGTCGCGGGTAACAGCTAGTAATAAATAAATTTAGGTGTATTTTATTAATTATATGTATATTTCCCATTCAAGACTACTTAGAAAAATACAAAATATATGGTAAAAAGAGATTAACACAAAAAATAAATATTATCTATTAAGCAAAAAAAAAATACCTAACTTCGACCTTCATCCACATTTCACAGGGACCAGATATTTAGTCAGAAAAAGTAATATAATATTATCGAACATAACATATTATACGAAATCAAAATGCACATTTTGATTTGTTCACTAACTGCCATCTTTTTGTTTACCCTATAAGAGAGTAAGTTTCGATTGATTATAACACCGCTGAACTATTGTCATGACCAGTCCGTCATGTAATTTGACAGCCAGCTGTCACTTGCTCCGAAGATAAGAAATACCAAAGACCACCACTCTTACACTTAGCTCATGTTGAAGCGCATTGAAGCGCTTATAATAACTACTTACTCTATTTTTTCAGAGTTTTTCAGAGACAGTTAAAATAAAAAAAGAAAACTGAAAATAGTGGCTTGGCACCGACTTCATACAGCAGGGTTATTCGCTATTGCGGTTGTAAACTAAAGCGATAATTGCTTTATAAAAAACACTGTGAAAATACAAATTTCGTGTCATCCAACGTCGATGACTAACTAGTTCTACTACAACGTAGTTGGTCACCGACTTTAGCCGATACTAAATTTGTATTTTTACCGTTTTTTTCTAGTCAAATTGAGATAGCGAGATAGATCTTGATAACTTGAGCCATACAAAACAAAAACTGAACTGCTGGGCCTCTAGACAAGTGACAATGCCACAAGCGATAACGCTGATCGAATCGCTCAAATGTATGGAAGTGTCAAGTCCAAGTCACGTGACTTATCGAAACAAAATGTCATTTCTATTCATTTAATGTCATTGAAGCGATTTCTATCATCGTAAACGCTTGTCGAAATGCCACTTGTCTAGGGGGGCTGAACTGAACTAGAAAACTTAACAATTGAGGTAATAAGGTAAATTTATAAACCTGTTTATTTTTCGCTTTTTTAAGGTTTTAGGTAAGGTTAGGTTAGTAAGGTAGTTAAGTTTCTGTTTAATGTTTTTTTTTTTAAATTCAGTATAAATTTCATTTTTTTTTTAAATTTTGTTTATTTTTCTATTTTTAATAAACGTGTAAGTTAAAATACTTTATAAGTATAACTTAAGTCATTATTTATTAAGTAGCACAATGGAAAGACCAACTAAAACTACCTACTACTCTATATCAGCAACTTAAAGTATTATCTAACTCCTAACTGTCAAGGAGTTTAAACCTTCTACTATCAGCCCATCCGAATAACTTGAAATAATACAACTATTTATACGTCACCGTAATATTATATTAACGAATTATCCTCCAGCTCCTAACCATTAAGTAGTTGTACCTTCCATCATCAGCTTACATAAATACATGTTATTTAAAAGAAGAGTTATCTTTCCGCTCCAAACCGTTAAGGAGTTGTACCTTCCATACGCAAATACCAAACGAAAATACCTAAAATACGTTTAGAAAACTCTTGAAAAACGTAATATGTAAGTACCTATAAAATTTGAGGGTCCTCTATTTCCCTGGGATCCCATCATCTTAATCTGACTTGCTGACAATGGCGTCCGATTGTCAGCAAGTCAGGTTTTTAGACCTCAGGAGTACACCCTTTCGAAGAAAAAAGTAATAATAATTGTTAACCATACATACAGAGGAACATAGAACCTTCACTTTTTGGAAGTCGGTTAAAAAAGACGCACAAATGCAAGCGAATTTGCACGCATTCTACCTACGGAATTATCTTTTTCATTAGGTATTACTTATATATATTTATTTTGAAGAAATAATATGAGCATTACCTACGTTTTTGATTTAAGGATGAATTTGCTATATCAACTTTTAAATTAGTGTTATTAGTAAAAGAAAGGGACTATTTAGAATTTGGATATCGCGTATTCGATTTTATGTTTCTTAACCAACTTCTAAAAAGGGGAATGTTCTATGTTCGATTGTAGGTGTGTACTTTTTTAGGATTCTGTTCCTCAAAAGAAAAAAAACCCCGTGAGTTTGTCTGTCTTCTTGTTGTTGTTGTTTCACCAAAGTAGTATAAGGTAGCTTCTAAGCTTTTATCAAGACAGGTGCGTACCAACAGTGCGCATATAAAAACCAAAGCAATACAAATATAGATGCTTCAAAGTAATACTGTAAGAGTGCCGGTTATTTTTTCGAGGATTAATTGCGGCAATATTTCTTACATACTAATTGGTGATAAAAGATAAACTGGCTGGCCGTGAATAACCAAAATCTACACAAGCATCCTTTGGGTCACCTAATCCTAAAAACCAATTACTGGTTTTTGTTATATTATGTAAATAAAATGTTATATGTAAATAAATATGCTAGCAGCACATTAATCTTAAAAACCTTTTGAAATTAAATATTTTTATAATATACTCACATAGCACAATTTTTTTCACTATCTTAAACTGTTCTGGGGTTGCACTAGTGCCATAGTGATTTTCAGCTGCAGTAAAGTTATAGGCTTTACTTCCAAACTTTGTTCTACCCTCTGAACAGATAACAGTTCATCTTTAGGATAGTATTTGATATTTCTGTAACGAAATCATTCTTCTTCTTAGCAAACGAAATCATTTGAAAAATAACTTGTTTCAGAGAAATAAAATAAGGGGTTCAAAGAATAATATAAGTACAACATAACAACAAACAATTTGTTAAATCCAATTATATTTTTAAACAGATCAGAAAAAAAAGCCTTTATTGACTCATCTAGTCTATTCTTAATAGTAAACGCAGCTTTAAGTTAACTGTTACAGATACCACACATTAAACGGAGTAACTCGAATACTTACTCAGATTAAATAGAAACTTCCTCTTCAAAATAAAACTTATCTAGATTTGGGGGTACGATGGTATCCAAAGCGTTCTTCATATGTTTATTTTACCGTACAGTCAAAACTAGCCTGTAGGTAGCCTTTATTATATTAGTTTGGACGTTAGAGTCCTATTTAATTATTTATACATATAGTAGTTAGTTTTAATTAATGAACTTAATTTCTAATTAACTTTCAATTGGAATTGGAAAATAAACTAGAAAATGCATGAATAAATGTTGATTTACTTTTTGTAACATGAAATTGATTTACTTTATCGTGAGCTCTCATTCTAGGCAATAAAGGTCAAAATAG
This sequence comes from Diachrysia chrysitis, assembly GCA_932294365.1. Classification (NCBI taxonomy): domain Eukaryota; kingdom Metazoa; phylum Arthropoda; class Insecta; order Lepidoptera; family Noctuidae; genus Diachrysia; species Diachrysia chrysitis. The sequence continues at coordinate 1,455,368 of OW028657.1, forward strand.
CTTATTGAAATCACAAACAGTGGCTAAATTACTATTTTAATTTTTTCAGTGTATCAAATTCAGCTATAAATCCATGAAAGTTGTTATTTCTTAGCATACTCTGTAAACATACTACATCTGTATTATAATCAATTGATAATTAATGTGTCTGAAGTTTTGAATATTCGTTGCCTTTAAAAAATATCAGTTATAATATTTACAGAGCAGGCTCGAACATTGTTGTACAAAGAACAACTTTTTCCAAATAAATTATGGTAACCTCATTTATTTTGTTAACTGTATTATTGTTTTGTGAAATAGTTTTTGAGGAAGCTTGTAGATGGGGTTCAGGCTCGGATCATTATTATCATACCACCGTTTGGAATAGCTACTCCAGAAACAAACATAAGCATAGGGAACCTCGTGAACATTGGGATGTACCCGACAATTTGAAAGGCGATTATGGCAAATGGATAGGAGAGTATTTAACAAACAGATCTATAATAGAAAAGAACAAAGGAGCGGGATCAGACGACGGCATTAGCATAGGCCCAGACGGAAAAATTCGTGGAATTACTATACCTACAGCATGGCAAGGTAATCTTTATATATTTTTTTTTGGAAGAGATATGCAATGAACCTATCCACATAATATAATATCTAATAGGTTACAATCATAAGCCCAAATTATTTTCATACTTAACTTGTCCTGCGCCTAATCTGGGCCTTAACTGTTCTCCCATAAAACAGAGGTGGACGGTCCCATAAAAAAAATGTGGTGATTTTTAAATTAAGTCGCTCAACTAGGCCGTTGCGTATGCGATACAATCTCGTATAGCATAGGTGTCGTGAAAACAACTATTATGAGTTTGGCATTAAAAACCGACACCCTAATTTTATTGATTCGCATTTGTATTGATGATAACTATTATTTGGGTAGGTTACGGAGTGGGTAACGGCGGCGATGACCCACCACCGTGGGCTATCGTACCGTACGCGTATGGAAAACCAGCACTATGCTTCATGGAACCAGACAAAGGCCATTGCGCGGAAAAAGTGGCAAGGTTTGTATAATTTTTCAAAAACATTAAAATTTTATGAAGCCCCTATAATTCATGAAAATCGATTAATTTTTTTAAAATACTGATCAGATCTTACCGTTTCGATAGTAAACTGTCAATAAATAAAAGCACCGTAATTGGTCCATTCGATTAGGAGCTACGATGCCACACACAAACACACAGTTACACAGTCAGACACGTAAACTTAGAATATACCTGTTTTTAAGTCGGTCGCCTATTTCGAGTTACACCTGACACCCAGATTTCCGCCCGCCGCATCCAGTTTCAAATAATTTCAGATCAAATCATTTTGACCCATTTATCCTTTTCAGTAACTCTAAACTAAGTAATTTAGGTAAATAGCTAATTTTGGTTCTACCCTCTAATAGCTACAACCATTGTGAGTAGTTATGCTCTATTAAACATGGCAATTTAACAACAACCAATTAATGTTTCTTTTTCATAATATATTGTATTTTTTTACGCAGTTTTTTTACTTGACGCCGGCTATCTCTTGGACATTTAAAGCTATCAGATAGTCGAAGGACTATTGAAGTGCTTTTTAGTGTTAACGAAAGTTTTACGATATAATACTAATGAAAATATTATAGTAGGTATTTAAAATATCAGGTATCATCGTAAAACGGCTTTGGGAAAATGGTAGTTTTTGATTTGTTGTACTGACATTTGGACATAGCGGCATAGTTACTTTGTACAGATAAAAAATACCTATCCAACGATGTATCACACGTACCTATTGAAGGTTAATGCTGATCGAATCGCTCAAATATAGGGAAGTGACAAGTTCGGGTCACGTGACTTATCGAAATGAAATGTCATTTTCATACACTTAATGTCATTTAAATGATTTCTATTATCTTTAAGGCTTTAACGCTTGTAGAAATGCCACTTTGCTACAGGGGCAAAGCTCATAAAAATTCTGGCTGTCCTTTATCCACGCTAAGAGTGTCTAATTTTTATAGATGGGGCTACAACTCGTACCACGCCACGTGCCATCAGTTCGTGTACTCGGGTTGCGGCGGAAACCAGAATAACTTTAGGACCCGAAAGAGATGCGAGGAATCCTGCGTGCATGACATACAGTCTAACTGCCAGAAGTACGGGGAATATATTGAGTATTAAATTAGACAAAATTAATATTGTCCTAGTTTCAGGTGTTTTAAATGGAAATGTTAGCTTCGGCTCAAAAAAAGAATGTTTAGGTTCAGCGACGATAATTATGGATTTTTTTTATTTAAATTGGGAAATAAAATATGGTATATACATGGTATTTACAGTAAGTATGTAACTATTGACAGTCAGCTTAAATACATTTGAATTTTATGACTCGAAACAGGTGTTTTTTTTCCATAGGTACTATTATATACAAACTTAGGTAGAAATTAGTAGGTGCATGGTTGGTAAGTCCCTTAGTGTGTGCTAGTTGCCAATAGAAGAACAAAGAGAAGTAGTCCAAACCAAATAAAACCACGCCCAGCCTGCGTGTAAATCATAATCTCCCTGCCCTTCATAACATGCCCATGCCGCGACTAGCAGTTACCTCTCAACTTTTCAGTCACGGGTGTGCGAAAAAAAGGCTGAGTAAAAAAGTGTTTATTGATAAAAGAATAATCAGACAAAAAGTAACAAACCTGCCCACCTAGACAAGTGGCATTTTGACAAGCGTTAATGATGATAGAAATCGCTTATATGACATTAAATGTATAGAAATGACATTTCGTTTCGATAAGTCACGTGACTTGGGCTTGTCACTTCCATACATTTGAGCGATTCTATCAGCGTTAACGCTTGTCGAAATGCCACTTGTCTAGAGGCCCAGGTTGACATCTTTTAACACCAACTTTACAAAGTCTATTTTATTTTATTAAAAACTAGCCCGCCCCGGCTTTGCACGGGTACAATGCTGGCCGGTACCGCCGCAACCGCTATGTCCCTGCATTTTAAATCTGTAATATCTTCGAAAATATTCATTTAAATTACATGCTGTAAAGGACCATATTGATCTACTTATATTACATTCACAATGTATTTAAGGTACTTAGTTGGATAAGGATTAATGCTGTATTGCTTAAAATCGCTTTTCGTAAATAAGCCATTATTTTCTCGTAATAAGTAAAGGATAAAACATGGTTATTGTGGGTAATCCCTAAGAGATAGATATATACCATCGCGGACTTTTTGTAGAACTTTTTAAGGTGTACAATACTGCAGTACATTATTTTGATATAATATCTTGTAGGGTTCAGCCAGCGTTTGCAATGTAAGCGCAAAAAAATGTGTTTATTTACGACTTACATTAAAAACCTCTAAAATTAACAGTGTTTCACTGCTATATTATGCATGTATTATACATATAAACCTTCCTCTTGAATCACTCTATCTATTAAAAAATATAACCGCATCTAAATCCGTTGCGTAGTTATAAAGATCTAAGCATACATGGGACAGACAGCGGGAAGCGACTTTGCCTTATAGTATTTTTTTTTGCATTTGTCCGTCCTTTCCTTCTCTCCCTTTTTTCTACCCAATATTCTGCATGATATACTTATCATACATTTTCGCTTTCAACTTTCATCACATTTTTATCTTCGGATCAAAAATCATCCCTGTCATCTGTTGCCATCATTTTGGATGAGGGAACCGAGGTAGCGAAAGTCAGAGAAAACTGGCAGTGGTTCTCAAACTATGGAAATTGGGGTTAAAGTGGAGCGACCGCCAAAATCACTGAACTCGTGTTACTTTTTGGTTCTTCTAACTTTTCAAGTCAACACCCTCCAGCTTTTGCTGCAGCAACCAGCCTGCTCTGTACTTCCAGTGGATCCTCGCCAACAAGAATAATGTTATCAACAAATAGCATGCGCCAGGGGACATCCTCTTGCCGGTTCGACGTTAAAGCGTCCAACACTAACAGGGTTTGTCTCTCAAGCCGAATCGTAGTGCAATCCCACCACGTCATCGGACTTATCGGTAGAACCCACCGCATATCGAACGTGTAACAGATATGTTGTCCCTACATAGGTTGACTCAGCTGCAGGTATTGCGAATGTAGTTAGTTTAATAATGTAAAAATAAAACAATGTATAATAATATATTCGACCAGCGCTAAACAACGTAAAAGTCTAATACAAGTAAATATATAACATACCTACATCTTCGTCCGGGCAAAGAAGTTCATAAGAATTTGGAGGAAAATAAGATCTAGACCATACAATAAAATAAAAAAAGGCTTTATAACTTAAAGCTTTATTAAAACAGTTAGTTACCATGGATCAATCTTCAAATCCATTTCGCAACCAGTCGTTGGCACAGGCAAACACAGTTTCTCACACTCCAATTGTGTTAAAAAATTGTTTGAGTTGCCCCTGCAGCCAGTGTATACAAATAGAACGCATTTTTCAGTATAACCGTTATAGCCCCACCTTAAAATAGATATTTTAGGTTAATTACCAAATAAAAAAAATAACTGATTCGTATGATTTGCTCTAAAACTTACGGTTGATTTTAAACATTATTTAAGCCTTCAAAGCTGACAACACACTAAGTATAAATAATAAATACGAATATCACTAAGAACGCGATATTACTACCAGAAGATGCTACAGGAGCTTAGTAGAAGAGAAAAAGTGACCTACATAATGTTAACGTTTGTGAGATCGATTGTCTAACCTATTAAGCTTCTGTGTACAGTTTCCTCGTTTCGGTGGCTGATGGCAGACTTCTGGTCTACCTATATTTTTGGGGGAATAGCTCCAGGGTGGTGCAACTACTCCTCCTAATCCCTCGCCCAAATCTATACAGAAAAAAATACGACCATGAGCAGACTTTTTTAAACCACGTCTTTTTTTCAAAACTGTTCTGAGTCTCTTTAAGGAGGTATGATTTGAAACTGATTGACAACAGCGGCCGAACCACATTGAACCGCTTATATAGGTTTCATGTGCACACTTTTCGATGCTTACGATGCACATTAAAAACATGAAACAAGAGTACTTATCGACCTTATTTCCCAGAACCGAAGTTGAATACCTATGAACAAAATACCATGCATCATTAGTAAACATTTCCTCATTCAAATGTTAGTTAATCTACAGAGCAAAGGCCTTCTTCGCTATGTTCCATGAACTTCAAACCTGTGTTAGGATGTACATAATAGTTAAATGCATTTAACCTAGCCAGTCTGTGGGGAAACCATCGACTTTACGCTGTTCGATTACTGACTGTGACGGTTCCGCGTCAGAGTGGTTGTACTTTTTCTCCCATTCAGTGAGCCATTCTTGCCAATCCTGTTTCACTTCTGGTGAAGGCGTCCACCCTCCCCAGGCAATTTTTGAGTTTCTGTCATAATGGTTTTTTACTCCAGTAACATTTTGTTTTTCTGGAATTTCTTTACTTGATATTAATTCATTTCTATTCAAGGCATCCGGGCCATGCCAGTGAAATCCAGTCTCCGAGCTGCACGCCAGTGAGCACTTAGAGCTGACTAAAAGGAACAGCATTGTACCATTTAAAAAATACCCTAGTTGAAAAGTTAAGGGTTTATAAATTTTCACGCAACTTGTTTTCTTCGGAGATTTGCTCATCTTAAATAGAATTTTCCTCTTTTGAATTAAATATTTATTTCTTTGAGACAATTTGGGGATTGATTTATAAGAGCGCTCTATTGCAAACCAAATATTTTTAAGTCCGGATATATTGTACCGGATAGCCAGAACTTAACAAGCCTAAATTCGTTTAAGTTCAGTTTACTCTATTTATAATAGGCTTGCATGTTTTAGTCGATGAAGCTAATTTCTAATTAATTTTCCATTATAATTGCTGTAAAACTTGAAAGTGAATTAACAAGTTGTGATTTACTTTTTCTAGAATGTAATCGATTAAGTTTTAATCACGAGCTCTAAGCATTAAAAGACTACCTACAGCAATCTAAACTATGAAGATGCGAAAATGTATCACCTTGATTAAGTGTCGCAATATACCGCTACTTGGGTGAACATACATCTTAATGTTGAAAAGTGCTGTATAATAACATTTTCTCGTAAAAAAAATAGTAAATTGTATAATTACAAAATAAACGATCAACCTCTCAAGCGTGTTACGGAGGTGAGAGACCTAGGAGTACAATTAGATAGTAAGCTATTGTTCGACAAGCATGTAGTAAAAATCACGGATAAAGCTTACAAGATGCTAGGCTTTATCTTTCGCCAAAGTATTGATTTCACTCATGAGAATACCCTCATTTTGTTTTATAACTCCTTTTTAAGATTTCGGCTGGAATATGCCTCGTCAATTTGGAATCCTCAGTATGATGTTTATAGTCACGCCATAGAAAGAATTCAGAATAAATTTATTAAAAGAATAACATATAAGTTCAGATCTTCAAATATCAGAATTGTATCCCTTGAGCAACGTAGAGAACACAGGGACCAAATATTGTTGTTTAAAATTATAAATAATCTGCTTGATTCTCCGTACTTATTTGGTAACATATTTTTAAATTGTCCTCGCAGTAATACTCGGCATAGACCTACTTTTTATGTCCCAACATGTAAAACTAATTATTGTAAAAATCGATTTATAGCAAGAGCATGTCATATTCATAACAAATTGTATAATCACATTGATATATTCGGCACAAAGTTAACAACCTAAACAAATTCTGCAAAAGCAGTTATTGGTTCATCTCAATAGAAATTTATTTGTTAGTCTATTTTTTGTTAGTATTCTACTAAAAGTGATACGTGTTTAAATAATGGACGCATGTTCAATCCACAAACCTATATTAAGAATCAGTGAAAACTTTATTGGCTCTATGTGTCATTTAACTGTATTGTGGCTTATTGTTATTGATACTACTGTATGTTTTCCTAGAAATAAATAAATAAATAAATACACTTTCAAAAATGTCCCGTAATTGACGATTCACGGAAAACAATCGAAAACGATGTAAGCGTTAACTTCTTTTTTTAATTTTATTAAGTACATACTGTTAGAAGTATATATAGTTATAAAATTTTTTGAACTAAAAGGTACTTAATATTAAGTATCAACTGTTTAGATTTAAATGAAATAAAAAATCTGGTACGGAGTAGGTATTTAATTAATTCTAAATATGTACTTAAAGACTTTTCTTCTCAATGTAAGACAAACCTACCTAAGTAGATAATATGATATGAAGTGATAAGGATAACTAAGGAAACATAAGCATACTTTATAAAGAGCTGATAAGGACCAAACAGCATTAAAACACAACTTTTTTGATGTGAGTGTCAAGTGTTTAAAGTTTCAAATTATTAATCAATAAAGCCCGGTTTCCACTGCGAAAGGGTAATGTGCGGAAAATGGTTAGGCGGAACGGACTCCTTTTTAAGGAAATAGGTTTGCGTTTCCACCAACGAAGAGTTGGTCATTTGATTTCCACTGCAAAATGAAACTGAGATAGAGAAATGAGCGGACTGAGCTGAACGGAAAATGAGAAATGAAAAACGAATAGATAATTTCCACAGAGAACGAGTTCAGTTGAAGTTTTGAGCTGGTTGCGCGTGGTTGTGTTGTTGCGATGTTTCAAACCAAAACAACACGACTGCCATAACAAAAAACAATGCGGTGATGCGAGCGCTAGCCGGCGCGTAGCTGCGGGAGGCGAGAAGCGCGGGGGGCAGACCGCGAGCGAGTCCGTTCAGAACTAGTCGGTGCAGGCCTTGCGCAGCGGAATCTTTTCAATTTCTTTTTACTCGCTCAATTCGCCCCGCTCACCACTTTCTGTGTGGAAACGCTACTATATAAATTGTAATTGCGAGTTGAGCGGAGTCCGTAAGTACTCCGCTCCGCTCCCTAGAACTGAGCGAGCTCATTTCTACTCTTTCTACACGCTCGGCTCTTTCCGTCCGACTATTTGTTGGTGGAAATACAAGTATGCAGTTTGCGTTTGCGAGTTAACGAAGTCATTAATGGGTCCGTTCCGCTCGCGGTGGAAACCGGGCTTAAGGCCATAACAAAATGGCGAGATGACCTTGATGCCTTTGATGAACTGAAAGGAATAGGGATATTGACTGGCTATTAGAAAAGTTTATTTAGTCTGTAAATTATATATAATAAAGAAATATTAGACACGCATTCATTACTTTTTCAAAATAACTAAAAAATAAGGAGATGAAACAAATTAAAGTTCAAGTGTGGGGGCTAATTACGTCACGATGTTACAAAAACATACGACATCGTGACGTCACGCGACATTTCAAATCAATGTATCGTAGTAAGTTCTTGGTTACGTAAAAAAAGAAAAAAAAAAACGTGTCTAATATTGCTTACTAATGACATTAAAAAACATTTAGTCAACATCCCTATTGCAAAAACCAGAGAGGTCAAGAAATTCTGGAAAGGGGTCATTGCTGTATCACAGTACGAAAGAAACAATACACTAAAGAAAAAAAACGAAAAGGCTCAATTAATTGATCAGTAATAAACTACTGATAGTACGTGCGGTCAACTGTGAGAGTTGTGATCAGTCATGATCGTGTTCGGCTTCATGCTCATGTTCGTCCTCCTCATCCTCCTCGTCTTCGGCTTTCGGTTCTTCGGTGGTTGTAACCTGCGCACAGAGTTACAGTAAAATAAGTTCATCACGTAATATACTCAACAAACCTGAATGCGTCATCAGGAAAAATGATGGGAGGCCTGTACTTAGCAGGTAGAAGGGGGCTAGAATAATTATGATTGATGATAATGATACACGACATACTTCCTACTAAACATAATACAAGTTCTTCTCCATTCATTCATTCATGAATACTTGCATAAATCGTCTGGCTTAAGAGTAGTTCTGAAAGTTGTTAGAATAGTTTAAGTAATTACCTGTGCCTCCGGTTCCGCTGGCTGATCAATAATCTAAATAAAAACAAAAAACAAATTAATTAATAAACTATTCTTCATAACCCATCTGAAAATAATGACTTTTTTGGTTCTCTTATGACGTGGACGTACGAACTGCCTTTACAAGGTGGACATAGTCACAGCATTTTAGGGTTACCTATTTACCTACTAGACAAAACTTACAGAGTCTCATAAAAATTAGTGTATAACTCCAATTAACTATTGAAAACAGTTAAAATCATAATTAAATACAAATAGTGGAAAGAAAAACTTAAACCTCAGGCAGGATTCGAATCTGCGACTACTGGCTTGAGGCGCCTGTCGCTTCCACTATTTGTATTTAATTACAAATATTGCGTTAATGCGTAACAAATAACTGAAATAACCAGTTTAAAATCATCGCGAAAACAATTAACCTATAGCCGTTTGAGAATATTAGTAACAAAGATTGAAAGGTATTACTGAATGGAACCATATAGTAAAGGCTCTTTTTCTTAACCGAACTATTTAGTGATGATATTGATTTATGATTTGATGTAGTCTTACTATAGTCCTAGCTCCTTCTTCTGCCTGCCTTTTCCTACTTATCTGGAGTCGGAGCAATGTGTGTTCTTTATTTATTCATCCCTACTACTCATCATCTTAGCAATTACTTCTTAATCTTTCACACAATCCATCTCTTTTTCAGTGTATTCCATTTTAATATAGACCAAGCTGCATTGAAAGTCCTTACCTCAATTTCTTCTTCTTTAACACTCTCTAACTCTTGATGGTCGTCGCCGTATCCCACAGGGAACATTGCCAGGCATTCTCTTTCGCCGCTGATGACGTCAGAGCTGATGTAGATGGGGTTCAGGCCCGCCAGCTGCAGCAGCGGTAAACTCCTCTTGCGAGACACCATGAGCGCAAGACGATCATGGCTATTCAAGGGTACATAAATGCTTCAACTAACTTAACCATCAATGATTATCATACTAATATTATAAATGCGAAAGTAACTCTGTCTGTCTGTCTGTTACGCTTTCACTTCTTAACCACTGAACCGATTTTGATGAAACTTGGTAAGCATGTAAATTAAGAGATAGCATAAATTAAGTACGTCCAATTCCTATAAGTGTGAGGAACAAGCGCTGATGCTTAGCTGATGTTTGATCAATTTCAGGTGATCGACTTATTCAGAAAAAAAAAAAACAGATAAAGGGTGTAAGACATATTGGAACTAAAAAGGTCTGATGTTCACAGCTAAGTCACAAGTTTCCGTTGAGCTAGGCTGCCGGTCAGGTCCGGTTCGGTCAGGGGAATATTATGATTACAGTTTTTGAACATACTATTTCCTTGGTCGTTCCATCTTATCGTATTGCTTGATGGTGTAAGCTAGGTGCTCCGAAATGGACGGGTCTTCTCCGGTAAAGATACCTATCTGTAAGCAAAACATTGTTAATCTAATAGAATATAATTTAGCTTTGTGAACATACGCAATGATCACTAAACTTAGTCTTAGATCGTGTAGTAAATTTTTGGGTATGATATTAGTAATTAAACATAGACAAAAACATTATGAAGTGGATAAAATAAGAAGAAATAAGAGAGAAAATGGAAGGTTTAGGAGCTTCGTATTCAAGGTATTTCATGCAATAGATTTGGAGGTCCTTTAGAACCATTACATCAAGTCTTAATAAAAATGTCTCACATTCAATATTTCGCTGCTGTATTGATTGATGACTTCTTGGACGTCGTAGCGTTTGTCGATGGTGAATATGACCAAGACATGCGGTGGTAGATATTCTGTCTCTATCGATTCGGCTAAATCTGCCACTTGCTGTATAACAAAATATTTAATTTTAAGAACTTTAACTAATTACTACTAGAACTTGCGAAATACCCTTAAAAATTGAAAGATAAAGCATTGTTTTTTTTTGCATCGTTCCTATTTCATTATATTTTAGAATTAAGTTCATGATAATATCGATGTTTGCTTTACCTTGGGATAGAAGTAGGCTAGTCCATTGGCCTTGGCCAGTTCATTGGCTGGTGTGTAGAGGCCGGGCACGAATAGGCCCCCCGGGGGGATGTACTCCTCCCCCTCCACCTCGATGTCCGAGTGGAACTCTTCTTCTTCTTCCACTTTCTCTTCATCTACCACCCCTTCCTCTGGCTAAATATCACACACAAATTACGTACAATTTATACCTCTAGTAGGAAAACTGTCTATGGATGGTGGTGTAACCAGAAACATTTGGTGAGAATACCTCTACACCTTCAGTGGCTTCAGTGACCTCCGTGACTTCAGTGACCTCGGTGACCTCGGTGACCTCGGACACTTCTGTCTCAGCTTTCTCCTCTTTCACTTCTCCTTCTGCACCCTCCTCTCCCTCTTTCACCTCTTCTGGGGGCTGTTCTCCTTCTGGGACATCACCTCCTTCTGGCACCTCTGGAACTGGTTCTGGAGTTGGTTCGGGATCCGCTGGTAACTAAAAAAAATACAGTACTTGATGAAATTGCCAGAGTTATTTACCATATTATAAGCCTAAATGTTAAAGTTAAGAAGGTGTGTGTATGACTTGTATATACTATATAGTGCGAAGTTTTAAAGAAATAGTCTTCAACCGCGGGTAAAAGCCGCTACAGTTTTCATCCGCAGCTCTGCCTGCGTGGTTGTCGGTTATCGCGGCAAAAATACTATATTTCCTTGGTAAAAGACAACATATGCAATAAAAAACAGACAGTCAGACAGACTGATAGACAGAGTGACTTTTAACATTAATATGGAATATAGATACCATATGGATAAGGCCTTTGCCAAGTAAATAAAATCCTTGTCCGTTCAGCCAATGTTCAACAATAGTACCTGTGGGTTCTCCAAACGTTCGATTTACCTACACAAACTACAACCAGAGTTCACAAGCATTTAACAACTAACTTACTACTATTATCTAACTGATAAACGTCTTTATTAATTTAAATTTTGATACCCTGTAAACATATTAATTATTGGCGTGGTGTGCTATACCACCAGGCTCTCCATGCAGTCATAATAATCTGACAAGTAAGTAATATAATTTTACCCCAGCCGCTATCCTGGCCATTCTTTCATCTTCTTGGCGCTTCTTCTCCACTCGTGCCGCCTCCTCCTGGGCTTCGCGAGCCAGGCGGTCCTGTTCAGCCGCCAAACGTTCGCGTTCTTCTTTTTCATCAAGCTGGTTATATAAACATGACAGTATTATCCGCGTTAGTTAAAGAAAAAGTTAATTCAAAGTGTTCTACTACTTTTAAACTGTTTTCAATTTATTCCAAAAATAATGTTTGTTTTACTAAACCATTGATCAAATTGTGTTAAAACTTTTGAAGGGCGTTCCAACGAGGTGACGTGGGGGCGACGTGAGGGGTTTGGCCCGAAAAACAAAAAGGGAATTTTTTTTTTACACTTTTTTTAAAACGACTCCCTCACTTATGCATTAAATGTTGTGCGGAGGCTTGTACAAACATTCAATTTACATGCACAAAGAACCCAAGATACTCACCCAGACTTGGAACAAGCATATGTGGAGAATTTGTGGATCACACAAATAATTGTCCTATGCGGAAATCGAACCCGCAGAACTTCGCGCTCAGTGGTAATTTTTCTTTTCATATTTTCCCCCACACCTCGCCTTTCCATTAATCTTCAACCAGCGTCACTTTAGAATAGCCCTCACTAAATACCTATTAGCATTAATCAATCCTTTACACCGGCTAATCATTTTTGCTTTTTTGATATTTAAAACATTTGGGACATTCACAGGACAGCTATCAGTTGACGTCGAACCATATTAGGTTTCCAGGGTCACCTCAGCCAAACCCTCACGGTACATAAATATGTTCTATACAGTTACACTGACTGACCATTTTCTGCAGCTTGGCGTTGTGCCTGTCGCGGCGCACCTCGCGCGCCGTCTTGCTGATGGTGGCGTAGCGCTCGTACGCGGGCACCGGCGGCACCTGCTTCTCAGGAGGCACGTCCTCTTTGGGCATCGGGATTTCCTCGTACAAGGTATAGCGCATCAGCTCTTATTTTGGACAAAGATGATAGTATCAGTGAGGAAGATACTTATCGCAGATACTTAAGTAGTTAAAAACGAAATAATTGGTTCTTATCAACGCAGAAAACTGGTATTTTTATCATTATTTTTTCTAGAGATTTATGAAGATCTTTAAAAATGTAAATATTATTTATTTATTGTTTTCTATTCACATAATGTATTACATAACGGCGGCCTCAATACCTGAGGTATTCCCGATCATTTAACCATGAGTCACAGCAGATTTTTAATTTTATAGACTTTATGGGAGGTGTTTTGAAGGAACACTAACTGACGAAGTCCCTGGTGTCGGTCTCGAACATCTTGAAGAGCACGACGAGCACCTTGCCGTCTAGCAGCGCGTGCAGACATGCCTCGTTGGGGTCCACGTCGCTCATGTACAGCGCCTCCCGTGCTCCACGCTCGTCCAACTGGAACGTGTCTTTAGCAGACACCGTGATATCTGGAATCAGACGTTAAGCACTTATAATAAGGTCTATATTGTATTGGATGCTAAGGAGTATGATTTTAATCGATTTTAAATTCGTCAAACACACTCCTTGTCATACCTATGATGATCGGAATTTGTCAATCTCATTTAAAGAGAGAGATTATTTAATAGATCTTGTTTTTCCAGAATTTTGGCTTGTGAATAAAAGTCAATTTCAGCTATTTGTTAAAACCTCGCGTTATGTAAACTAATATATATTCCAAGGTACTTATATTAAAGAATCCCAAAGATAGGACATCGAATACTTTTTGTCTCGATAACCGAAATGCATTCAAATTATTTCACTAGAGTATCTCACTGATCATAATAATACCTATATTAAAAACGGGAATTAACAAGACTGAGTTCATGTGACCACTGCGGTTGGAACCTGATCGAAACTTCAAGCCATTAGAGGCATGTCTTTGTTTTAATTCCCGTTCCTTAACATATTTGATAGCTGACAGTTTAAAAGTTAGTCTCACTGATCATGTCCCACTTCTCGTACAAGTCGTAGTGGGCGCGGTGGCAGTGCGGCCAGAACATGATGAAGTTCAGGCGCTTGATGTTCTGCGAAAGGCGCTCGTTCACTCGCTTCTTGCGGGCCGCTAGGGTTAGCACGCGGAGACGCTCGGCAGCTTCACGATACTCCTCCTCAATCTTCATGTTCTCCTGCATCTTCGCCTGGAAGAGAAAGGCTATTGGAATCCTTAGGTATGTGAGTTACGAGATGTAAAGATTTTGTGTAAAGAGAGTACCTGATATTTTTGACGGAGATAGGAACTAGTTTTATGGGTACTCCATTTTATTCTAACATAATTTTTGGACCGAAAATCAAATCCATAACACGTTTGCCGAAATTTCCGTAACCATAATGTAAAAAAATTCGAAATTTTGTTTTAAATAAAATATATTTTACTCCTAAAACTATTTTGCCATATAATGTGTATTGTTCCGAAAGTTAATTTATAATAAAATTGTTAGTCCTAAAACATTTGCTTAAAATTAGACAGAAACGAAGACAGATAAGAATTGTTTTTAAATAGTTAAAGCACATATTTTAGTATTAAATTGTGTCTAAAATCTTGGCATTGAAAATAATTTCAGTTCCATTCGTGCGTGTGTTCCATTGTGCTTTGCATCAGATTTTATCAGCAAATATATCGCTGACATAATCGACGACAGCGCCTCTGTCGGTATGCTCAAGAGACACAAACATGACCATGGTCAGGCAACTCAAAGGTTATGTATAAAATACATTTTTATTAAAAAAATGTTGTAATTGTAACTCAATATTTATTTGATTAATCAGTACGTATGTTTTGTGTACCTACTGCCTTATTCCACAATAATAGCATAGATGGCGTTGTACATCATACGTCAATTTTTGAACGACACTCGCCTATTTTCCGACACTCTCTGATCACTCTGATCAATTTCGTAGCTGATAAATAAACCTACAATTTGCATTCTATATTCATTGTATTTTTAAACATAATTTTCGTTCATTATAATAATTAAACTTAAGTAACAATAAAAGAGAGAGAGCTGTTTATAAAATATAATGTATTTTAGAACGCAATTACAATCATTTTAAATTATAAACAATCATCAAAAACGTATTTAACGTACCGCTTCTTCTGGCAGCATTTCATGTATTTCCAGCCTGGGTCTTTCAACTCGGATCCCTTTGTCTTCTTGATTCAAAAAGACCAGTTCTTCTTCTATAATGCGGCATAAATCTATGCCGTTAGGACCAAACATCGCACGCGTGAGTTTGCCATGCTGTTAAAAAACTTCATGTTACTTATTTCAGTAGTCTTTGGCTGAATCATGTATACCACAAGTCAAACTATTACAACGATGTCAAGTAAACTGTCGCAATGTAGGGCAAACACATCTACCCCCATAACGAAGGGACTGAATACCAGGTTGGTGTTTAAATTGTAACTTATTTTTATAAGGTAGGTATAACAAAAGTAATTACCACTATGAACAGGAATACTGGTTCGCTCTTATCTTTAAATCTGGCTAAAGCATCAATATGGTCGGAGCAACACTGAAACAAAATAAATTTATTAATAAAATAACAATACAAAAATTACATTCATCAGTTTTCCGAAACATACTGTGTAATTTTGTACTGGCAGTCTTTTCCCAACTATACGAGGATCGGTTGAGAGTATCGTCAAATACAGCTAAGTTCCAGTTTCCAAGTTTGCATCTGGGTTGACGTCATGTCGACATGGTATCAATCAAAGATAATGTACCTATCAGAATGAATAAATTGAATGAATAAAACGGGCTATTAAACCTCTTCTAAAATGCGCCATAGCACTCGGGCCTGTAACTTTCGTAGATGTATAAAAGTACCGGCCTGTAACTGTTCCACTGAATAGCAAATTTCTCTTCTCATATTCAAAAGAACACCGGATAAGTACCTCTGTCTTAACATTATTTTGGAAATCGCTCATATAAATTAATCCTCTTCTCTTTAAAGACTGTGAAAGTGGTTAATAGCTGATATAAAGTCACCTTAACCATAGCAATTCGATCCCCTCCGATCTCCAGCTTGCCCTTTCTAATGGCGTGGCCGGTTGCCAGACACGGGCCACAAAACTCCGAGTATACCTCCATACCTGATGGCATAAGATTGAATAAAGGCTGTATTGGCCAAAAGTAGAGTATAAATATCGATCACACTTATTTGCGGATGAAAAGCTAACGACTTCGACCCACGCCACGGTTACGGCGTGGGGATATGTCAAACTTTCACCTACTAAAAACACCCCGGTCCCTCCTCTGCCTAGGCCGGAAAAGTGGAATCGTTTTTCCTGCCCGTTTCCAGCCTAGTCCTAGAAGGGTCGCTGGTATGTATGTACCTACGTCTAGGGTCACTAAAAACAAATTATTCGAGTTTAGATAAAATATAATATACTAAACCAGTCAGTTACTGCCCACTGTAGATCAAATTCCCCGTTTAGAAACGGTAAAAGAATTTATAACAAAGCTTCTATACAATGTTTAGTAGATTTTTTTAAAAAGATCAGCAACTTATTTTACATTGAGTAAGCTCAAAATATACAGTAGGTACCCGGCGATAAATATTGCACATCGACATTGCCTTTTTTTCATCCAGCACTCCAAGTTTTTCATTTACTTTCGGATGTATGTATGTAAGACTTATCCATATAGATTATATTCTTTCCTGTTAATAGATCTAAGTTGACGTAATGAACGGTGGCCTATATCAATAACTTGCAAAGATCGATAAGGTCGATGTGTAATATTTATCGCTTTGTACAAAGAGTTTGATACTAACAAATCAGCACGTCGGAATGATTCTGAAGATAGTGCTCAAAGTCTTCATTGTTTTCAACAGTTTCTTGAATTGATACTGCTTGTTTGCGTGCCATTGTTTTATAAAAATATTATTGTTCCATATAAAATAAAATCCTGACACCAAAATTCAGTTCTCATAGAACACCACAGAGTACTGTTATAGAACACATAGAATAAAACAGGAATGACAGATTGCGTACATGACAGAAGGATCACATCGAGTTTTTATAACGAGACAGAAAAAAATCTGCTTGGTGGAGGGAAAATAAATGACACAGTATTTTGAACGAAATAACTGTATTGAAAAACTTAACAATACCCTAAGATAACTTATATTTATCGGTCACAATTAAATATTTATAACAATAGGGTTTTTGACTACTATTGAATAATTTATTTATTACAACTTTTTTTTTTTGCATTAAATTGAAGCAGAACTGCGAAATAATATGCAAAAGTTTTAAGGTTTTAAAGTTAGTAGATGACGCAAAACTTGTACGGGGCGGCTCCAGATTAGTATGGAGAAATACTAAGGTGACGTCACCTGATGGTATAGGTCTCTCTATCTAATTAGCAATATTAAAATGCATGTAACTAGTTCAATATGAAAGAAATTAATCTGCCGTTTTCACAACTCGACATAGATTGTAATATTATTTAAACAATCTTGTCAAATACCCAATTATATAATAAATAATATCCACAACATTAGGTTGATACAAGTCACCAAAACCAATCAGTCTTGATTATTTTATGAAAATTCGAATAAAAAACACTATTACCGATATAATGAAACTGGATTTAATTTTAAAATTCTTTTTTAATACATGTCCTCCGCAAACTGTCATCTAAGATTGAGTTTGCGTTTGAGTGTTAGCTATATTTGTTTTAGTTTAAATAAATGTACATTATAATCCACCGCATATCAGTGGCTACATTTTGACATTTTTAGCATCTTTATCAGGAAGCAAGGTCGATTTTCGTAATTCGTTGTTACGGATGACAAGAGTTCGACCGTACAGTATAGATACCAAGATGTATGATTACCGTATGTACAGTTTCATAGAGTACCTCCCTTAATCAATGTGGTCGAAAACCAAAAAACAATGATCATAAAATAAATATTGTATCTTCTAAATAAATTTATTGTGTATCGAGTATTATTTCAACATTTAATAGATACCTTCTACCCATAATATATCAGAACACTTTTAAGGTGCAACCGCACTGGGCAGAGCTGCACCGCAGCGGATTCGCGCGACACTACGCGACCAAATATTCTTTAACTGCTGCAAATGAAATTTCATATAAGAATATTTTGTCCCATAGTTCAGATGCGGTGCAGTTCGACCTAGTGCAGTCGAACCTCTATTGTCATTTCACTGCATCTTAAAGTCCTGTAAACCGTTTATTAGCATTGACTAGGCACTATGGAATTCTTTCACCACCATCCCCAATTGCACCATCACCATCAAGTTATTTTTGGTGCCGTTTTCATCCATAAATATCATATTTTTGATCTGTAGGGCATTAACCTCCATTGAGACTGAATAATTTCCTTGTTGTTCTCAATAGGTGTGAGTTTTGATTCATCTGAAAATAAATCATAAAAGTTTGAGAATAATTACAGGAGTTATAAATCAAAATAGATTAAGCTGCTCGGTGAAGTTTAATTCATGAACATGGAAGAGAAAAGTAGGAGTTGTAAAAGTGCACTCTCCTTCTGCCTATTTTGTACAATTTACGTTGGAGTCTGATTTTGCATTTTAGGCAAAATAAACTTGTTTCGTTGGGTTCTACTAATATAATCAGCTCTGTAGTCTGATTGACCCTAACCGATCTCACAGGATTCAGATTCATGTGAAATACCATGCAGTGTTTAACAAGCGACTTCCATACCTATATATCTTCAAAAGCAATAACTAGGTAATACTGCATCTTTTGAGGCTAGTTGACAGAATAGCTTTGTTTTACGACTGCCAACCACCAACGTAGCCGGCAGTAGCCGGGACCAACCACTGACCAACAGTTACGTGCGTTCTGAGGCACGAAGAGATTTATAGACCAACCATCAACGGACCACCCATTTCTTAAAGACTAACTTCTCCATACATCAGATGACCCAGTTTACATGGGGAAGTAATCTTTTTTAAGTGGTTTCAAGATTGGTCCAATAGTGAATGTAACTTATGCTGATAAGAAGAATCAACTCGTAAAGTATTGTAAGGAGTTTTGGTTGGTTCTTCTATGTTGTTTTATATAAATACTAGCTGTTTTCAGCGGCTCCGCTCGCGTGGTTGTCAGTTATCGCAGTAAAAAGTAGCCAATGTCCTTTCTCAGGCTCTAGACTATCTGTGTACCAATTTCATTAAAATCGGTTCATTAGTTTTGGCGTGAAAGCGCGACAGACAGACAGAGTTACTTTCGCATTTATAATAAGGATAATAATCTATAAATGGTCACCTTTGTCGAGTATGTACTGGGCCAGCAGTTCGCTGAACACGGTGACGGGCACGGCCATATTCACGTAGGGGAAGCACGCGCCGCCGTCGCTCGTCACGTTGATGGCGATGATGCCGATCACTTCCACGAGGTTGTCTGACCTACAGACATACAAATTACAATCGAAGAAAATGTATAATGTTTTTAATCAATAATTTTAATCCTTTCGTTATTTATTGTTTAAAAACACTCGGATTTGAAATTTTGAATACTATATATTTTTTTTGTAATGTAATAAAATAGTACTTTCGAGCTGGTGCGATGATGGAAGCATAAGTTGACCATGGGAACTGTGTTACAAAACGATGCAATCATATCGTGTTTGTGCTCGTTGAATCCCTACAGGGGGTGCCCTTAGTGAACGTTGCTGACGCAGTTAGTTTTTCTATTGCTCTGGCTGGTGGCCCTTAATTTTCTCGCCAAAAGTCCGGTGAAGCAGTCAAAGCCTGCGCTGAGGTTAATAGCGTAAATCTCTTAAAAAAAAAAGAGGGTCCTTGAATTTATCGTTGCAAGAACGTTATGTTGCCAGAGGCTTGTTTATAAAAGGAAATTGATCACAATGTAATAATATGGTACTTTAGAGCTGGTCCGATGATGGAAGTGGATCATGAGAACTATGTAACGAAACATCGCAATCCTATCGTGTTTGGGCTCGTTGAAATTGTCTTTGCAAGATATTTATGTTTCCAGGGGCTTGTTTATAAAAGCTTTTTAATAATTTAAGTGAACAAGCCAATTTACTGACCCTGTAACTCTAAATATGGGTCCCCCGCTAAAGCCGGACTGCACGCAGCAGGACGTCTGTATCATAGAGGGTGACACCGTGTTCACGTGGCCCGACGTTATCGTCGGAATGAGGTTCGTCAGGTCGAACTCGTTGTAGTAAGGGAAGCCCGCTGCTAGCACTGACTCACCTGATAGGTCAGATATTAAAGTTATGGTGATGGAACAGAAATTAAAAGGCGGCGAAGGCCTGATAGGTAGTCCGTTAGTTATCTAATCCCGGTAATAGGTAGGTATACCCTTTTTAAAGTTTCGTACTCGAAAGTTGTGAATGAGAGCATATTAATAATCTTCTGCTGCTCTGCCGTCCGCCTATACGTTAACGGGCTGTATCTTTTCAACAGAAACAGAGCAATTATCTAATTTTAAATAATAAATAAATGTGGACAACATCATATACATTGCTCTGAACCCAAAGTAAGTAGCTAAAGCACTAGTGTTATGGAATCAGACACAACGAAGGTACCACAAACACCCAGACCCGAGACAGTGTAGAAAAGTGGTTTTCTACATTGATCCGGCCGGGGATCGAACCCGAGACCTCAGAGCTGGCGACACCTTGAAAACCGGTGTGTACGCCCTCGACCACGGAGGTCGTCATATACGAAGTATACTAATCTTATTTTCGAATATAAAAATAATTAGCTTCATGTAATGGTGAGCTCTTAAATTAGAGAACCAGTCGACTGCAAACTAAGGTTATCTCTGAATAGCCCTTTACAGCTTACAGCTTCATAACAACTAGTGAAGATGCTACACAACGGTGAAGTATTAATTACACATAAATTATGTTTGTACCACTTACTGACATGGTTAAAATAACATATATAGGATAAATCTGGATGCAAGAACATACCTTTTTCAGCAGGTACCTTGGATAGTACAGCAGACTTCATGTGGCCCAGCCTTTCAGGGTTAGTGAACAGTAAGGCCAGGTCATAGGCCTTCTTATCTGGGGTCTTATACCGAACTATAGCTGTCTCGCTCACTCCGCGGCAGAATACTGATAGTTTGTGGCTTTGGTACTGCAATGAAAAGCATTCCACAAACTTTAAAAAATTATATTCTTAAAAATAATTGTGTAAATATGACTTATGTAAGGGTCTTTTGTTAAGCATTGGTAAATAAAAAAAAAAGCATTTTTTTTTAAGAAATAACTGCCGCACTCATTTCATGGTTATTTAATGATTACTTAGAGAATTTTTCATTAATGGTTACTTAAACAATTTCTCATTATCGATTTCAGTAAACTAACTGTCAGAAGTCTGAGGATTTCCTTAGTATCGATTTAAGTAAGTTTAAGTATAGACTCTCTGACATCTGAGAGTTGGCTTACTTAAAGCAATAATAAAAATCCTTTAAGTAACCATTAACGTCTCTGAGTGCGGCAGTAAGGTTGACTTTAAATATTTGTTGTTATCTATATGACGTGTATAGTAAAAACAAATTAATGGGAACAACTCGAAAAAGAAAAAAAATTGAAAACATGCAAGACACACAACATACGAGGATATTAAAGTATTTCTTACCGATTTAACGACGTGTGCGCAGGTGACGACGAATCCCCCTCCTAAGTACACGCCCGCCCCCCACGCGTGCCCGCATCTCACTAATACCGTACATTCATCTATTTGACCTGCAAATATACAATTTCTAAATTAGGAAGCTAAGCTTTCAAGGAGGATTACAGGGAGTTTTCCGTTCATCGTCAAGGAGGTATCGTTCATCAAGGTAACTTTTTTTCTTTCTGCCATTTAATTTTGGCGCCCAACGTGGGACTGTGATAAGTCAATAATTACATTTTCATTAGTGTAACTTAAATATGTTTTCTGTACAATATTTTGTGCACACACTTCTTAAATTCACACTATATTATTCTTAAAATGAATGATCATTCATATGGAGCTCAACAATAAAAAAATACAAAAGTTTACAAAGGATTTCAAGTTCAGGAGTGGAGGCTCATCATCAGATCATACCTATTCTCTCAATATTAACGGGCAATAAAACTTACTTAATACATCTTGTAGTGGGTGTGTGCTTAACGGCCTGGTAGGCTGTGGCGGAGCTACCCTCAGTTTGGCAGACAGCACTGATATTAACGGCGCCACGAGAGTCAGCCCTACCCATTCACCGCGACACCAAGAGACGCTGCAGACCACTGTGCCTATAAGCTCCTTCCTAGCATATAAACAAATTCAATTGTAACCAACTTTATCAAACAATAAAAATAAAAAGTCTCGGTTTATTGAGCTTGATGTAAGGTAGGTAGCAAATTGAATTTTTCTTTGAACTTATTCACCATGAGATAAATAGAACATTTAATTCGTTTTACTTGTGCCTACTATGCATAATACTACAGTGAAGTAGCTAAAATTGATAATTTCACTTCTGTAAAGATTCAAATTATTAATAGGCGTCTCTTTTTATGCGCCATAATCTTTTTTTTTTTTTTTTTTTTTTTATAATAAATCTGTTAGTACTGTGCTAATTTCATCAAAGTTTCTCTGTTTTTTTTTAAATATCTTCGATTTATTCATTGGTCCTTGAAGACAAGAATTCACTCACGTCGGGCCTTCATTGAAAACTGGTCCACCTTCAGATCCCAGCGCAGTGGCGGCATCAGTCAAGAGTAGCGAAGGTCTCTTACCCACCACACCACATATAGATCCCCGTGTTATTGCGTTTAAAAACACCTGCAAATTGCGCAAATTATTTATCAATTAAGTATATTAATTTTTACTATTATTCATTTGGTCATCCGACTATTCTCCAACATAATGTAAATTTATATTTTAAATCCGAGGTTCATTTATTATTTATCAGCCCATGTAAAAAATTGTCTCACCTCGCATCCAAAAGGAGTAGAATGAACTTCGACTGTTGAACCTCTGCCAGTCGGTGCCCTTACCACGTCCAATAAATAAGAAAGTGGCCTGAGACTCTCAACTCCTGAAATGATTAAAAAATTTAACTTTAGTAGTGGACGTTATATTTATTTATTTATTTATTAACAATTTATGTACACACAAGAATATATAAAGGACACAACAATTAAGTACAAAGGTACTGCTTATTTCTTAAAGAAATTTCTTCCAGCAGACCTGCGAAAGGAGAAATATATATCAGAACTGGAGACAACAGTGTGCAGGAGATAGAAAAAGATTATGATAGAATAGATAAGATAAGAACATTATGTTATAAGGACTTCGTGTTACATTAAAACATCTCAATAAGGTGGATTTAAGACCATTATTTAGCTTTACAAATCTGCATGGACTTCTTCCGCTACTGGAAAGGCCGAAGTGTGTACCGACATTTTACAAGCACCGAGATGACCAACACGAAGAAGTTTTAGGACCTTTAGCAAAACTAATTCTTAGCAAATTAAAAACTATTTACACTCAAATTCAATGACAGGCCATTACGGCCATATTTTCTACTGGCATGAAAAATTTATTTATCGTTTACAACAATTTGACACAAATACAATATTAATTTCTTCAACGAATAATATTGTTTTTATTTTACTGAGAGTTTTAGACAAGTTTTGAACAAGAAATGAGTTCAAAATCTAAAAAAGATAAAGCAAAAGATAAAAAGAAAAAACCAAAGAAAGTCGAAGAGGAGGAAGAAAATAAATGTGATAAAAGAGGGTCTCGGAACTATTACAGATACTATGATTCACCAGATGGCTGCCATGTACAGAAAAAGGTAACGATTTATAACCCTTCTAAATGGTACTATTTGACATTTTGAAGATGGAGCAATCAGTTCTCCAGATGACAGGTGTTTCGTGTTTCCACCATCCATCCAACTAAATCCTCCAACATCAATCAGATAGGACGTTACAAGTGTTTTTCTAGGTTTTGTATTAGAAACTTTACGTCCGTTTGAAACAGGAGAGTGGTTCTGTACCTCAGGCGTGCCGATACAATTCTACTGCGATCGTCATACCACAGCGTGGAGCTAGCGTTACAAAAAGCAATTTATCTAAATCACCAATAAATTGTATCGCGTCGAGTGAAATTATCTAATAAACTACATTAAAGACTATTTCATGGCCGAGGTCGCTTGAAATGATTGTGACAATTGTAAAACACTAAACGAACTCATGGGGTGCTATCAGAGATGACCGATTAAAAAAGCACTCCAGGCGTTCAAACGATTAGTATTAAAATGTCTTCAATTATTTACGTACGGGTATTTCTATTGGTTATGAACTTTAAATCCATATTTTTGTAAACAATTGATACTTATATAAAGACTTGTAAAATAGAATATCTTGTATCATTTAGGCATAATCTTGATCTATATTGTACGTGTATTTCAGATCATGGTTACCACCCGTTATGGGATCGTCACTGGCCTTATAGCGGGCACATACGATGTCCTCATGTACTCCCATGTTATAGGCCTAGGGCCCATATTGCAACGGTAACATAATATTATATCAAAACATTATTTTCTATAAATAACGAAAGTTGATATTTTTCTATTGCAAGTGTGAAATGACTCTATTTCGTTATCTTAAACTTCATAAACTATTTTTGTTTCATTTAATTAATTTTGTTCACTAAATTTTTTAAATCGCCGATTCGTCCTGAAAAAAGGATCAAAGCAAACCTATCAATCCTGGTATTTTTTTACTGACGTCTTTTTAATTATATTTTAATAGGGATGTTTCCTGGGTATGAAAAGTTAAAATCTATTTAGTCCGTCAGTTAGATAAAAAAAAATATTAGACACGTATTTTTTTTTTATCAAAACATTAAAAACTTACAAAGATACAGCGATTTAAAGTTTCGGAGCGGGGGCTTATGACGCCACGCCTTGGTAAAAATTGTAGCGAGGAGTGACGTCACACGTAATTTGCGTTCTCTGTATTTTGATCATTTTTTGTTTGTAGGAAAAAAGAAAAAATACGTGTCCAATAAAATTCAATAACCTTTAAGGCGGACATTAAAAAAAAAATTAGGAAACATGCCTATTATGTTGATTTGTTTTATGTCATGATTATTTGTTTTATAATAGGTATGCACGTCACATGGTCCCTATAGCGTTAATGGGGGCTACTTTCGCTGCAGTCGCCAATGGAGTTCAGCATGCGAGGAATATAGACGATCATTGGAACTATTTTGCAGGTGAAGATGGTTACTTTTTTGTCTGATTGCGAGCTTAGTTTTGACCAATGTCAGACAATGGAATAAGCAAGGGGTTTCCTTAGTATATGCATTAAATTTTATTTGTAACCTGCATATATTTTGCTTTGATTTTAGCTATCTGTATCTCTATGCCAATCCTCACATAAGATAGTATTCATTGTATAATAATTGCTAGGAGATGGATGGTGATGAAACTAATAACAAGCATATTATTATGATAGAATGACAGTACGACGACTTGTCCGCTAGGGATAGATATGTAGTATTTTTCGTCTTCTTGGCGTACAGATAAGAACAAAGTTTGGCCTCAAAGGCAATCAATAAACGGTTAGCTTATAATCGCTCCTCCACACATATAGTGTGGTTTAATTTAGACAGAAAAGTGTTTGAATAATTTTATGAAATGTTCTTCTACCCAGGTGGCATGGCATGCGGCCCGCTCGTCGCTATGTACTTGAGGTCTGGTCACGGGGTGGTAGCCGGTGGTCTACTACTCGGAATCATAGCGATGGTCAAGAAGGAGGCCATTGAGAAGAACTACTCGTTCGTACAGAAGTTCCCCGCACACATGAACACTATCAGGAGCTGGAGAAATGACTGGACACTCGTGCGTGATCCCAGAGATGGTAATATTGTTATAATATTTATTTATAATAACGACTGCCGAGTATCATGGAGAAAGAAGGCAATTTTCATGTAGATAATATGGCCACTGGTGTGTACCTCGTCTATGTCGTATATCATTAACTCGATGTGTATCGGCTATGTGTGGTAATAAAAATATAAAATATATGACTCTAATAAATGTACTTTATTTTCAGACATGCGCCACACTTGTATGTTGCAGACCAACAAAGATACCCCATAATTTAACAAATTCTTTAACTTTAACTATGTTACTGGCTTATGAATAAAGGATTTAACATGAACCGTGTTTTGTATTTTGGAAACTTGTTAAACTGAGGATATACTCTTTTTTTGTAAAGGTACAAGACAGGAACCCTGGTGGTTTTACCTGGTAAGAATCCGGTACGCTCCTCCGCCTTTGCCAGGATGGAGAAATCCTATTTCCCCAAGGCAAAAAAAGTGAATATAAAGGGTAATATGCCTGAGGTTAGAACCAGAAAAATAGAACGAAATCCCTCTAATTACAATAATAGGATGTGGAACTTCCTGATTCATCATCAGCCATCTAAGATACCGACCTCTCTTATCGCTCTCCAAGTCGATTAGCACGAAGACTGAGAACAGAGCGTTGCCGAGTTTCATCTGGCTGTCGACGTCGCCGTCCCTGTGGCCGATGGTCCAACTGTAGAGGATGTCGTCGGCGCACCGGTCCAGGATCGGGCACTGCCATACGTGGCATATCCTGTAACAGGACCGTGGGTAGATGGGTCATTGCTATTTAGTGTTGAGGACGAATAAGTGCCTATCTGCAAGGAACGATGTAATGTACATGGCAAAAGCGCACTGGTAGGCTTGTTTCTCTGTTTGTTTTGACATCGACGAAGAGATATTAACATTATTTTGAACTTTCCAAATGTCAGTGTAACTAATCATACCTGCCTGTAAGCACCCTTATCAAGTAACTGCTGTGATCCAAATCGCCGTGATGCAAATTCCTCTCCCTGCTCAACTTTTCAACACTTTCATATAAATTAGGATTATTTGACTGCTTTTTTTCACACGTAACATGTATCTCTGGTAGATTGGCGTAGAACTCGTCGCTTAGGATAGGTTTTCCCTTAGCTTTCTTGATGATTTTAGCTTCTTTTAATGGTGAGAGTATAGAGCCGTGAGTGAGGACCCATCGCTTGGAGAACCTGATGCCTGACGCTGATACCGTGAGGATGTTTGCGTATTCACCATCTTCTGAATAGTTGTACGTGACCATTACGCCTTCGACAGCCATGGTTCTAAAGATAAAAATTCAAAATAAGGATGTATCTCGTATAACTTTTGTTACGACAATTTTCATTTGTTTAAATTCTAATCAACAAAAGCTTCGTGAGCCGGCTTTACAGGGAGACTGTTGCTGCCAGTGCTGGATATCGTGAATCACCCTGCACCACAGACCGTGGAAAAGAAGCAAGTGATAACGCAGACACGTCTGCCCTGGTCCGTCACAATCCACCGCTAGCCGAACTATTCACCTTAAGTCGTTTAAAATTGGGTTTGATTCACAACAATCACTGCGCGGTGCCTTGCTATCCGTGGTCGTCGGCCGTGGGAAGCTGGCTTTTTAAAGCGAACTAATGATTTATTAACAGCTGTGTGTTGCATGCTCGTTTATATATTTTTGGCCAGTTGTGTAACCAGAATGTGATTCGCTAGGGAACACTTCTGCCCACGAACATCGCCAACACTAGAATTATATCAACTATCACACCTACCCAAGTATAAAGCTATCTAAAATGAAGATCGCAATGCACTATAAATAGAACGATCTGGAGGAAACTGGAATCGTTGGAATACCAACAATGATAGCCTAGACTACAGATAAAATGCGCGTGATTCCTTTTAGGCGTGATACATACGGAAGTAATAGTCTTGATCCTAATATTACAGCGTACAGTAACTGTACTGAACGCTGAGACTGCTACTAGATATTATATAATTACTTCTTCTTTTGTTTGTCGGCGTCCATTTGCATTGGATAAAGGTGACGTGCTTTACAGAGAGAGACGCGTACGTTACGTACTCGTACGTAAATGAGTTGTGAAGGTCCCTCCACAAGTCAATTGCTGGATATTAGGTTGTGAAAATCAGAATGGTCGTAGGTGGGTAGGTGAATGGGTAAATCTAATTAGGTAGGGTAGTACCCCACGGTTTCAACCACGTAAGTAATTCCCGTTCTCGTAAAACATACCTTTTTTGCTTGACATTTTTCGATGTGTTGTTTATTCTGATATTCTGGGTAGACACAAAACTAAAGATCATTGAATTCGGTCCACCCATTTTTTGAGTAATAAAAAATTCGGTTACCACCAACATTTACATTCAATCTTTATAGATTTGTAGCAGCAATACGGTCTCAGTAATACTAGAAATCGTCGAAGATCAACGCTGGAGTTTTTGAAGTACTTATTGCAATTACTTCACTGTAGAATTTGAAGTTTTTTGTAAGACCAGTGTGAGTCGGGCCTTATTTAGTGGATTGCTGATAATGATTAAACTGGAATGAGCTTGACCTTTGCAGCACAATGCAATATTCATGTATTGATAAGCTTAAATAGGGCTATATTATTTTTAACTCACAGTTACAGAGATTTTGACCCGTCTAAGCAACATTAGACACCGTGGTAGTAAATCTTAATAACTTTAAGATTTGAATTAGAAAAGTATCCATAGAATTTTAAAATACATTTTTTGTCAAATACGCAAATGTAAACTTTGAATAGGCTTTAGCTGTGGTGTGCCAACCGAAAACCAGCGTTAGGTGCTCTACACTGAGTTAGCGACCTTTTTAAGCGACTTTAAAAAAAGGAGCTTCGTAATTCAATACGTATGAATGTAATATTATTGGAACTGCATCATATTCACAGATGATAATCTATAAGGGTTGCTTGGAAGCCCTGTTTTTTTATCTATTTATTTTTCCGAAAGTATTGATCTTATTGTTTGACTCTTTTTTAAATGACTTACATACATTAACCAGTATAAGTTTCATCAAGATTGGTTCAGTGGTTTTTAAGATATGAGTTAATACGTGCAAGTGCGACAGCTTAGCTTTTTAAAACGAGCTACGGCTGTGGTGTCAAAGGGACAACATCTCACAATCTTTGTGAAGTTGTAGTGCATGTAATAAAAATAGCAGAACACCAAAAAAAAAAAACAATTAATCGATTACATAAAGAAAACGTGTGACATGCGCTATAGACAGGCAAAGATTGTTCAAAGTTTCTTTTCAACAATTACTTATGTTTTTATACTTTCAACTAGTTAAAGCCTCTGATTGTTCACGCAATGTTAATAAAAAACATTTCGATTCCAATAATAGCAATTCGCATCAGATTGTGAATAAAAGTAGATTAAAAGCAATTCACTTGTGTCTTCTTTTAGCGACGAAAATAATCATACTGTGACGTGCGAGGTATATACGGGCATAATTTACTTCACACTAAATTGTACAATCCATTGCTTGTTTCATCTCAATTTCTGTAACATTAGGTGGTAGTAACTCCGCAATGTATACGTTAACATGCGATGAAATTGCAGACATATTGTAGTAGGTATAATAATAACTTAGTAGACGCAAAAGATGAGTTGAAGACAGGGTGCGAACACAATTACAAATTAGACATAAACACACCCATGGAATGTAAGTAATGAACCATATTCAAGCGGGTGGTCAATATAACTTGCAATTTGCGATGGTATAAAAAGATACGTCGGCATATTCCCGCCAAGTGCTTTCCTTCTCTCGTCTTCGACGGTGCTCGTGACTTGTGTTCGAATTATTTTTTTTGTGGAACCAGTGTTGCCAAGGGCATCTACAAAGGTAAGTTTAGAATAAAAAAGTGAAGCTTCAAAACGAGGATTAATGATCCGTATTGCATTGTAAAAAAGAATACGGTTAGCTATAGAAAATTCAACAATAATTTAATTTTTATTTGTAACTTTGGGTTTAGAAAGTAATGCGTAATTTCTGGTTATGGATCATCGTTTCCGTAGTGTAGCGGTTATCACGTGTGCTTCACACGCACAAGGTCCCCGGTTCGATCCCGGGCGGAAACAATTATGTAAAATATGTTTTTTACTGAATTCGATACGGTACTATTTTTTTTTAATACTAATATCTAAGAACTAAGTTTTATTTATACCTAACACTTGCACGAAATCTAGAAGTACCATGCTGTAGGTGTAGATACAAATGATAATAAAGCATTTTATATAGGATACAAATTGTCTCAGAACATAAAGTTTTAGTTAAATGGTCTCATTTAAAAAATGTAATAAAGTGAATGCCCCTCATATTGAAAAAAGTCATCATCTTCCTGCCCTATTTCCCATTTTGGGGTCACTACAATGATTAGTGTACCTAAAAAAAAGGAAAAAAGCCTAAAACAATTGTCAAACAATTTTTGCTGGCGTATTACTTGGATAACATTCGCAAGTTAGCAAAGAAAAAAAAAAACCTCAACAAAGATAAAAAAGCAGATACATTGTTAAGTACCTAAAAAAAAAAAAAACAAAAATAAGTTCCTTCGAGCCGGATTTGAACCAGCGACCTATGGATGCCCGCTCTTATTCCTCTACAGTCCACCGCTCTACCAACTGAGCTATCGAAGGTTGAAAACTCTGCTCGAAATTGTGAACTATTTACTAAACGTCATGAATGTTATATTTTATTCAAGTTAATTATTTTAAAATGTTAACAACACAGAGAGACATAATCCCCCAATAACTAAAACGCAATTTAATCTTAACACGTTCTTAAATATCTATCGCAATTTTACACCATAAAGCGACAGAGACGGCACGAGAGTTAACGGCGATTTAAAACTGATTAACATTTCAGTATTCGGCCGAAAGAGACAGAGAAACTTTCAAAAGACTCCAAAACAAGTTTTATTGTTATACTTAGGCACTGGTTGTACAATCATTATTCTTAAGCGGACACTACTTGCATTTGAACGCAGTGTCTTGTATTTCGTCAGTTATTATCAAATTAAGACAATTCTAGTAAATATAATAAGTGGATCTTTAGGTCAGTTATCGACTACGTACATAGTAATTGATTGTGTTCTATAAATATTATTTTAAACGTTTATTTGGATTTTAAACCTTAGAACTTCCGCAATCTGTTTATAAGAAGTAATTTATTAAATTAATAAAATTGAATATTAATTGTTCTATTTTTAGTCCAAGTAATAAAATTACTTTATAGAACTATTATGATTTTGGCACACCACATATATATTTGCCTCCACTAATTTTGTCAAAAGTTATACCGAAACAATGTTGTAAAAACAGAAAATTAACTTAGTGGACCTAGGTATACCAATGAAAAAAATTAGCGAATAATAAAACTACTAGTAAGTTTTGTATAGTATAGGTAGGCTTTTACTAGGTATTTCAGTGTTTTTCTAACACTAGACTATAAAAATGTCATAATCTTTAGAAACCACAGATAAAAAAGAAAATGTGCCTTGAAACTTGATACCGTCGGCAAAATGTACGCGGAATTGTCTTGTTTATCAGATTAAATTAGTTTATCTCAGTGACCTAGATGCATGAACTTGGTTTTATCTAACGCGACAATGAGTTTAGACCGGCTTTACTACGGGTACATGATAAGAAAATCTGACGTATGTGTGTCGAGATCAATAAAAGGTCCGTGGACAGAATTCAAGATAAATATACAGTGCAGTTTGCTTAATAACTGCATAGGTTGCACAAATGAAAGGGTCATACGAAAACAAAACCGTGTACCTAAATAATACTTGAAGAAAGAAAAAAATATTTAGGAGTAGGGTTGTGTCTAAGTTCATTATTCTGTTTTCTCTTTGATACTTTCAGTTAGCATGCAGCGGTTAGGTATACGGACATAACAGTTTAAAATATAATTAAAAATGTAATTAGAAGTCACTTAATTAGGCCCGCTGCACACACCCGGGTTATCTATTTAACTCAGAATTAAATGCTAACCCGATGTTAAATTGACAGCTTTTCATGCAATATTGACAATTTAACATCGTGTTAGCAACTAACTCTGAGTTATCGTTTTCGTACAAGTCAGGCCACAACTAGACATAGGCACGACACAGAAACTTAAAATAAAACTTAAGGTACTTATTCCTTGACCGATTTTCGTTAATTATATTAATTTTTAATCGACTTACCAACGTTAAAACATCCTCGCTTCTCACACGTGTTGGTAGACACAAAGATTTCTACATAATGTAAAGTAAATATTTTTATCGTAGTACGTAAGTTACACTTGCTTATAGCTTGACATTATCATATGCACTAGTTTAAGTCAGATCCGTCGAGAGTCTGACTATGCCTCTCAATGACCCAATCGAAGTTCTTAACTAGTTTATAATCTCTAGCGATCCAGTTTCTTATTTAGATTGGATGCACCGAAGCACTTTGACCTTTCGTGTTTCACTATTTATATGGAATGCGTACACATAGTTACTAGATATCTACGTAATAAGTAAAGTTATAAAAGTAAGAGTACTCGGGGCAACTGCCGATTGTAAAAGTATTTCATTTGATAAATTTTATTCAATAAAAAATATCAAAGTTTCTCTTTTTGCAATGGGGGTCGCACATCGGGGATCATCTAGCTTAGTTCGACTTAATCCTTGTGAAAAATGGTTCAAAAATTTAGAGTCATTTTTAGAAAACGCTCGTTTCTAATTTAATTGGAATATATGGACCGAGGGCAAAAAAAGAATATTCTTCAAATTGTCACATCTTTAGTTAAATTCTTAAGATGATGTGATTATTTTTCATATCGAGTCGATGGCAATTAAAAAGTGTCGTCCCAGTAATTTGCTAGGAGTATTGCATTGTCAGTAGCGTTCATGAGCTCTTCCATTTCTAGTGTAAGGACATAATGGACAAGATAGTAAGTGTGACATTATCTGTGAGGCGATACCACATCTACACGTTAGGTCAGGATCATGTTTACGTGATTATTTTCTTCCAAGAAGCATAAGCACACATGACGAAAAAATCTTGCTTATATAAACATTTTAAAACCACTATTTACACTTATAAAAACACGAATTATGTAAGTTAATAAGTTTTACTTGACGTTATTCAAGGTGCGACCAAACGGGGTTCCTTTGGTTATATTAATTACTCGTACCCCGTACGTAACCTGAGAAGCGACGTGCAAGACGCACTATGGCTTCCAATACCCCCATTATATAAATCAACTTGTTTTAATAACAGTTTTAATGGACGCGATAAATAATTTACTTACGTATTCCATTAGTTTATTTATTGGAATAATCTTACATTTTAAAGATCACCATCATCAGAGAAGAGAAACGAAATCCTTTTTGCAAAATTTATTTATTATTAAATTTCCAAAACTGTCTAAACATAATATAGGTATATTTATATCTAAGAGGCATGACTTATTTTGCTGTTAAGTTTATAAACAAAGAATGCTCTGAATTTTAACTTTATCAGCTTGACCAACTTATTCACCGAATCATCGTTTATTTTGTCTAATGGCAAGCTATATAGAAAATTGATATACCAGTAGGTATTATTAAAGATAAATGTCATTTTAAAGTTGACGATAATGGAAGATATTTGTTATCTTCTTTTTAATTTATAGGGCAAAGACACGTTACATTAGAGGAAAAATACAATAAATTACATTAACAATAATTACTGATAACTTTTTTTATTCTATGACGCAGATGTGTAGAGACACACAGACAGTTACTAATGAAAAATATTTTTTAGATATCCGAGTTTGCATTTGTTTTATTATATTCTAGGTATAGGTAACTAGCGACCCGCCCCTGTTTCGCACGAGTAGACAATACATAATCTATACTAATATATAAAGCTGAAGAGTTTGTTTGTTTGTTTGTTTGTTTGTTTGAACGAGCTAATCTCAGGAACTACTGGTTCGAATTGAAAAATTCTTTTTGTATTGGATAGTCCGTTTATTGAGGAAGGCTATAGGCTATATAACATCACGCTACGACCAATAGGAGCGGAGCATAAATGAAAAATGTTGCAAAAATGAAAAACCGTTGAAACTAAAACACGCGAACTAAGTCGCGGGGGACAGCTAGTGAATTATACACAAAAACCTTCATCTTGAATCACTCTATCTATTGCTGAAGATCGAATTAAAATCCGTTGCGTAGTTTAAAAGATAGCGTACAGACAGCGGGAGCGACTTTGTTTTATACTGAGTAAAGATGTCCATTATAGTTACTCTTGAACTTGTATGGGTCTTCGTTATCTATTAAACAGTTTTACAGTATAGATTATATAAGTGATAAGACTTCAATTTGGGACTCCTGTTATCATTTTAAGTAGTTATGTGTATTAGCTAACAAATAGATTATTAGCGTACTTGATCTTGTCCGCCAAACACAAGCGAAAATTATAAACTGTTTGTGACACTTGCTTTTGCTAGCGAATTTGTCTCCAACTCAAACTTGTCTTGGCATAACAGGACGTATTTTGAGCGTAGATCATGATTCTTCAAGGATCCATACTGAGATAAAAAACACAGATAGGCAAGTATACCTATCGATTCACCTCTAATCTAATTTATGAAGAGGCTTAATAATTGCTGAGATACAAAACATAGATAGACAAGAATACCATTTGAATAAACACTTAACTAATTAATTAAGAGGCTTAATACAGACTGAACCACTCTACAATGTTAAGTAATATGTGACTAACTCGGAGAAAATAAGTGATCTATAGAGTACGCATATCGAGTATGTAGGTACTGTGAGTAGGTACTAGTATGGTAAAATCGTATTTTTACTCTAAGGTGACTAATCTATTAAAATAACCTAAGAAAATGAACGTTGTTACTAAGACGTGCCAAATGTAGATAAATTCAAAAACACTATGAAATAATATTCTTTTTACAATAGATTACTAATCAAGGAAGATAACTGCGTATACTGATTTACGATTAGTCAGAATCTGTGGTGTGACTCTCCCGCCTCTCGAATGATTCTTGACCGTTAGTTCAACTCTTGCGCATCCGTAATCAGAAACCTTTAGTTCGTGACTAAATCTATACCCTTCGAAACGCCAAGCATTTACTTTTCGTTGCTGTCATTTTAATGAATAAATAGAATTCTTAGATGCAAATATTTGTATATCAGATACTAGTATAGCGGCTTGCTTCGGCTTCGTACATTTATTTTTCAAAATATTCTATAGCCTATGTTAATCTGGAATAATGTAGCAACCAATGGCGAAAGAATTTTTGAAATCGGCCCCGTAGTTTTTGTGTTTATCTGTTACATACATACACACTTACATACAAATCTTTCCTCCTTATAATATTAATATTGATTTATCCAGCGTCTAGCATACGGCCTAATACAGCAAAATGTTAAGTAAAATATACATTTTGAGATATACATACATTTGGTTGAAATATGCTGGTGTGGTATCTTTTTCCAAACTATATGAGCTGGCAAGCTTGTCATACCACGATCTTGGTGCACATGATAGGACCTGCCTACTTAACCATGCTGATTGTGTGGTTGAGGATTAATCTAAAAAACTAACGTCAGCTAAGAAGTACGAATAGAGGAATTATTTTAATTCATTCCGTTTGTCCTCTTGATTGGCTGAAGGACAAAGATTAGATGACGTCATGCATTCTATTGACTTAATTAATGACATCCTTGCAGACACGTTTGTGTAAAGACAAGAAAATAAGGAAGAAACTTTTTTTCTAACACTTCCTAGCGACTAACATTTATAGCCAAAATACATTTTAAACTACTTTATCTTCGATTGGGAATCAGAAGATTAAAAAAAACGTCTGGTTCCCATTCGAATAGTTTATAGTTCTTATTAGAGTTTAGTACAATAAATAAAAAACAGTGCCCTACAGAACATTTCTACACAAGTACACCTATTGGAGGTAACAAATCAACGAGAGAGTCTCTTTTAAAGCGAGGTAACACATGACTCAGGTACTTACAGCTAAAACAACTGCCGTACAATATTAAATTGTATTTATACTTCATTTCCTAACATGTATCCCGAACTGCAAAACTCCAGTTCAAACGGGCGCTGGATATAAGTATAAGTTTCTATATAGTGGTGTCGTTGGCCGTATCGGATGAGAATACGGCTCCCGACTAACCGAATACGATCAAGGATGCGTGCAATGAGCTCATAAGGTCGAACGACTCAACGGCTATTTGCGGGTTTATTGTAAATATATTTGATACAGTTTTCGGCGTGGCATACATATGGTTATGTATGTATATAGAGAAGCCATTGCAAAGAGCAAGAAACTAGCCTACTAAAAGAGATATGGATCCATTATAACGTCATGATTCAAAAAATATGCTTAGTAATAAGGTTGGATTCCAGGACGCAAAAACTTCATAGAAATTATCAAGAAAAGTACCGAAGTACCAACCGTCTTGGCGGTGATCTATGAAATTTTCTTTTTGTGTCTTTAATGGATTGATTACAAAAATCCCGAAACTGGACAAACAAATTGCAAGAAGTCGACCTATATTTCGGTCGGGGGCTTGTCAAGTTGCGCCATGTCCACGTTTCCCTTCGCAGGTTCCTGTGTGAAATATCAACGGAAACGGCCGGCTTCAGAGCTTCGCCGGTACTTAACTGTCCAATTGAACAAACGAGCGTGATAACCCTGGATCCGGTCCCGTGACTTGGTTCGTCGCGGCCTCTTAATGTTCCTAAATGCAGTCATTACTGATGATGACTGATTTACGTCACGATCCTATCGTGACAGGACAACATCCTGGCATGGCACGCGAGCAGGTGACCAGGTTTCTTGCATTATCGTAATTACTAGCTAATTAGTTAAAGAAATACATATTATGAAAACCACTTTAATGTTTAAAATCTACGTCATAAGTGCATTCAAAATTTCTTTGAAAGCTTACCGACCGCTCCCAAATATGAGAGGTACCCGTTCACTCGGTCCGGTTCGTCAATTTAAGGAGACACTAGCACTACGATAAGCCCACGACAATACAATAATGGACGCTCTTTTGCCTAATGGATCGCATCCTGCACGGCCCAAGCGCAGTCCAGTCAATGCTAAGAGTTCGCTCCTGCGCGGCACATGTTCGTTTCCAGAAACTAAATTTCATTGTTCATGTTTCCCTAATCGTGTGTGTGATCACGTTTCGTGTCATTGTAGACATCCTCGCGTGGGTTTCAAGTGTCGCAGCCGTGGTGAGCCATCGCTTCGCCAATCGACGGACGTCGGCGACGACGAACGATGTGCCTGTTGCGATTTCGAAAACGATAGCGAATTTGACAACTTTAAGCCACGTATATCTATTTAATTGTATTTTTATTGTGTATCGGATGCAGTGTTGAAGATGGAATAGTGTATTTTAGTGGATGGAATATTACCTGTGTAGTGTATAGTGACGGACATGCCTGAGTTTCGACGCCTGGCAGCCAGTGTCAAAAAAAAGAAGCCACTTTCGCCGACTCAGCGGTTGAGTCATTCAAACAGTTCTATTTACTTGATGCGATAACGTTTTAGGTGAGTCTGTCATTAGTGTAAAGTGGTGTATCCCTTACTTTAATGACCACTTAGCTATCGTGAACAGGTGTGTGGTTCAGAGGCATTATCGTTGTGCTTAAAATGTTCACTATTTTTACCGTTTTGTTTGTCAGTGTTTGTATTATGGTGAGATTATAATATTTTTGTTGTTCACATCGAGCAAAGTATAATAAACTGCATTTTGGAATACTGTGAGTATTGTTAGCTGTATAAAACATTTAGAAAGAAAAGAGGTCAATAGGTTGTCTGAATGATTTCCTTTGCATGCAATTTATCAGTTGACACATTGTTGTGACAGTGGATGAAAATACGAACTTGTCATTATTCTCTAAAATGACAATTACTAAACGAAGTAGAAAATACTGTTTTTATTAAAGTAATATTTTGACATTTAAGTAGGTAGGTACTTATTAACCTAAAATCATAGAATATTTGATCGAAGTTAATAACTTATAAAGCTATGGTGTAGGATCAGTACCTACACATAACAATTAATTATCTAAGTATGAACAACCAAGTTCGTCCAAATACCTACTTTGTGTCAAAATTTTAATAGTTATGAATAACAAACTCCATAACACTGGAAGATTACCAGCGACACTTATATCATCAAAACAAAGAAACAGAATATTTACCTTTGACCTTACTCCGTTTGTTTACTTTTTTGAGGTTATGTTTAGCAATTCCACTTATAAACTTTACATTCCTATTTCGAGAAAAACTTTTTCTTATCACATCACGCACACTCAAAACGCAGTTTATACGACAAAAGTCTTTAATATTATGATTATTTTCACTTATTATCTGTTCAATAAATACTAATATTACAGAAACTACTTATCAGCTGATGAAGTGTTATTTGTATATAGTTAAAGTTGCAAATATCTCTACGCATTCTTATTGGTGAATCACATCAGCGGTCTCTCTCGGTCCCATTCATTACTACATTCATTCATGCGATATACTTTTGTATTGTAGTTCATTGTGTTATCACGAGATGGTGTTGAAATCAACTCTTATGGTAACACCATCTAGACAAATAAAGAAGAACTATATTGTAGAGCAGTTTATATAATAAAATAATATCTACTTTTCACTGAAAGTAATGATAGAAAATATAATTTAACCGTGAAATAAATTATATTTTAAAAGTTTTGTGGGTGCATTTTGTATCAGAATCTTTTAGGAGAATTATATAGCGGTTAGAACAAAACTTTTGAGGGAAAATGAGAACAGATATTTTTGGTTATAAGGTGTTATTGTTCTCTTGGTATTTAATTTACTAAATTCAAATAGATTTATCTACCTACCATGAAACATAAAAAAATCATAATTACCATTGTAGTTATAGAGACCACAGAGTACTTTATATATATATGGAAATAGAGGCGGTGCTCTATGCATTACTTAGTACAGTTTATTTATTAAATATTATACTATTTTATTTATGAACTATGGAAAATTATTCCCAGATGTAACTCGCTTAGTTAAAATACAAACTCATTAGTGCATACGAAGATACACATACCTATCTACAAATAGCTTTCGAAGTAATAAGTAAACTGCCTAAGTGTATAGATTTTAATTAATAATTGAATCGTCTCGTGCCTAACTTGTTCCATTCAACAAGTCATTTAAAAAGCACGTTGTAAAACATTTTTCTAGAAAATTACCGTGTTTTCGACGGCCAAATTGATTACACATTTTTAAACGAATTGCTTACGTAAGAAGCGAATAAAACAATTTAAAATATTATTAATTGGTGTTACCAATTAATTTGTTCTTTAAAGCGAAGCCTTAAAACCAATGTCGTTTCGTGGACAGGCAATTCTTAACGAATTCGGTGATGTAAAAGGACAAATTGAGAAACGAAATAAGAAAACTTACTTATGTATTTGCTTAATTGCTTTCTTTTTTTTTATAATATCTTGGGACTACCAACACACGGCCATCTGATCCCAAAATAGGCAGAGCCTGTATCATGGCAACCAGACAACTGATAAACATACATAAATATTTCTGAATACATACATAGGATACATAAATTACACCCAGACAGAACAAATGATCGTGCTCATCACACAAAGATTTGTCCTGGGTGGGAATCGAACCCACGACCTCCGGTGTAGCAGTCAGGGTCACTAACCACTGGACCAACAGGCCCATCAAATCATTATATCTACCTATTACCAATCTTGTTTTTCCGCTGTACATAAATAGGTAGAGCCTATGCACTATTAATGCAGGTATTGTATGTAAAAAAACCTGATTATAAATAATCTACATTTTATTTTTAGAACTGCATATGTTGGTATTGCATTTTCCTGTCGATTGCTTGTAATATTTCCCTCACTGATAGAAGCAATCAGTGTGAGAATAACCAGACGCACCTACACAGGTGCTAATTGATTTGTGTACTGAACCAATACTGAGTACAACATAATGAATCATTTAACCAGAATTGTATTTTAAACAAGCTTTTTAGGAGAGTGGTATTGTTACCTATTACCATAAGTTCCGGGAATAATTTTGGTATCTACACTTCAATCTCTATATCGAATTTCTTACTTTGCATTTTAAGTGATGGGTATTTCTACTGTTAGACAGTACTTGAATAACTTTAGGTCTTAGTCCCTTGGGTCATCTATTAGAAACTTGTTTACATGAATAATATATTACTAGCTGTCCCCCGCGACTTTGTTCGCGTATTTTACTTTCAACGGTTTTTCATTTTTGCATCGTTTTTCATTTATGCTCCGCTCTTTTTGATCGCAGCGTAATGTTGTATAGCTTATAGCCTTCCTCAATAAATGGGCTATCCAACACTGAAAGAATTTTTCAAATCGGACCAGTAGTTTCTGAGATTAGCGCGTTCAAACAAACAAAGAAACAAACTTCAGCTTTATATATTAGTATAGATATAGATTAATTTTTAATTAATTTGTTTCTTGATATACCTAGATATCAAGTCCCATAATCTTATGGATTCGTTTGTTTAATTTACTCAGCCTACAATTATTTTTAGTACATTATTTAAGTATAATTTTATTATATAGGCATCTATGTAATAGGTGTTTCAATGCGTATGCATTATATTTAAAACCTTTTTTCTAAGTATACTTCTTTACTACTTTAATTTTATTTTAAATCGAATTAAACATGTTTACATGCTTGCAAATATAATTATAGTAAATTAGCTTTTTCTACAAACCGTTAGTTGGCATAAAAATGTATTACTTGCATTAGTCACTAAGTAATTAATTATTAATGGTACCTACATAATAAAACCACTTCTGTTTGATCAAACACTTAGCAATACGGATGTGGCCAATGTTTAGCGGAAATACAACTATTTAGGTATTTATGTTTATAGGTACCGATTCTTGTTAAAACTTATTTAAAGTCATTCTAAATGACTAATAGGAGTAGGTAGTCTATCTGATTTGCGGTAGGTACCAAAAACATCGGTAAATGCGTTATACAATCCCCCCTAGACAAGTGGCATTTCGACAAGCGTTTACGATAATAGAAATCGCTTCAATGACATTAAATGTATAGAAATGACATTTTGTTTCGATAAGTCACGTGACTTGGACTTGTCAATTCCATACATTTGAGCGATTCGATCAGCGTTATCGCTTGTCGCATTGTCACTTGTCTAGAGGCCCTGGAGGCATGGCAGTGCCTCCGCCAAGACGTGACAGCGTAAGCGCTGGGCTCGGAGCATACACGTGCTTGATTAATTATTCTGAAAGCACTCTTTCATTTTTCCCGTTACACAAAATTACGTGTTTTGGACATCAATATAGGGTTGTCGGTGCATTGTGAAATAGCACCTAAGGTAGGTAAAGTCATTACACTTTTGACCACCAGTCTTACCATTATTATGCTTTTTTTGCATGGGATACTGTATTACCTGTAAAGTGGGTTGAGAAGGTCAGTAGGCAGTCGCTCCATGTAAAATACAGTATTCAGCTAAATCCGTTAAGACTGGAAGCCGCCCCCAACATAGCATGGCAGAAAATTCTGTCTGTTTAGCCAGAGGCATTTGGATTTCACTCATACTCATACGCCATTGTGTAATTTATTTACGTATTACGTCATGCAGTCAAAACTTTATATTCATATGAGTATGAATTTCAGTAGGTACACCATGACGTGACAAGAAAATACATTTTCCTTTAGGCTATGAGTCAGAGACTAATTGACCCTATTTCTAGCTAAAAATTACACAATGGAAACTGCGAATACCGTAGGCGTGTACACTTAATAATCTAAATACAGCCTGCAGCCATTAATCACACGAGTCCTAGAAAATTATAATGGCAATAAACGACGGAAAATCTTTGATGTTGTTTTCCTACATATTGTACCATGGAAAACACGAGGACCATAATGTCATTAAAATTCTGTGTACCTAGGTATTTTTTATGTTTATAAAACATCATTTTTTGGGCCAATTTCCACAACGTATAAGTAAATAGAAATTTGTTAGGAGAAACGGCAGGAAAAGTTAAATAAAAACACACATTTTGACTGAGTCAAAGCTTCATCAGGTTTGGATAATACAAACATAAGATAATCGTTGTTTTATAAGACGTTTTAACTTGTCATTCCATCGTTAAAATGATCTCTTTCTTTAAATTATTTATCAATTACCTGTATAATATTAAAAACATTCTAAAACACGCATAGAATTACAATTAATGATAATAAAAAACGGTCTCAAAACCAATTACTGCGGCGTAGCACAAAAAAACTCAAATAAAAAATGAAATCTAACACATCCTGATCATTTAGTAACACGAGTAAGCAATGAGTCATCATAGTTAATGCTATTGCCACTGCTTGATATATGTTTAAGTGAATTAAAAAAAAAGTGTCGCGACGCACCGACGCCTATTTCGTAGCAAGTATCGTAGCAAGACTACATAATAATAACATGCGTACAACGATAGGCTAACTTCATAATTTGGTAGGTAATTATATCGTCGAAGTAAATAAAGTTTAGTAAGAGTTCAGTCAAAGTTAAATTTAGTTTGTATAGGTACGAGAGTTGGTCAGTAAATGTAGACTGTATCTAAATTGGTCTTGTTGATGTAGTTCGAACTACAACAAGATTTGAAATTTTAATATTCTCGTAAGGTCCTAGAATCTAATTTAAGTATTAAGTACTCCAAACATCTAATTCAAGAACTAAAAGAAGTAGTTGCGAGAAAGTTATTTAAATCATCAAATGAAGGCCAGCGATCTAAAGTTATGATATTTGGTGATTTTAAATAATCACTTAAACT
This sequence comes from Diachrysia chrysitis, assembly GCA_932294365.1. Taxonomy (NCBI): domain Eukaryota; kingdom Metazoa; phylum Arthropoda; class Insecta; order Lepidoptera; family Noctuidae; genus Diachrysia; species Diachrysia chrysitis. The sequence goes on from OW028657.1 coordinate 1,498,176, forward strand.
CCTGCCCCTGCTCCTGCCTCTACAGCCCAGTGATATTTTTACTAGCGTTACCGCTGATTGAATCGCTTAAATGTATGGAAGTGACAAGTCTAAATCTAGTGACTTATCGAAATAAAATGTCATTTCCATACAATTAATGTCATTTAAGCGATTTCTATCATTGTTAACAGAAATGTCACTTGGCTACTGGGGCAGGGCCGCAACTACTACTACCTATTTTTAGTATATTGAGCTATACTTACGTGTCCTTATTTTAGGAGGAGTAAATAGAAATCGCTAGGAATTTTATAAAGATTTCTGAGTTCACGAGCTACCTAACTGTTGAAGCGTTTGAAGATTATCACCCAAGGTTAACAGTTAATCCTTGCTACGTAATAGTAAATCGTCATTTTTATTAATTTGCGTCATATAATGCTAATTGGTCTGTCCTGATTAATTTAGTAATCTTTTCTAACTTCTAATCGGAACTCTTTACGCGAATAAATAAGTCTTCAATTAATTATTTCATTAAGAAACACCAACTTAGGGCACTTTAGTCTTTTTTAAGACCAGCAGTTTTGTTCTGGTCACTTCCACGTCGTAAATTACACATAGACGGCTATGCCTATTAGATTTTCCTATACTTACATTGTTTTAAAATGCGACATAGATTTTCTTAGAACAATATTGTATCTTAAACATTGTCAGTCATGGTTCAAACCATGATTGATTAAATCAATAAGATATAAATTATCCTGTACATAGCTTGAGATTTTCAAAGAATTTCATAATTATAGTTTACGTCGGCACCATCTTAAAACGTCAAAATGTCACGTCATTAGGACTTAGACCAGATTATGAGTATATCCCATAGATAAGTTTAATAATGACAAACATTTCTTGGAATATTTATAGGTCACCATTAAAATATGTTGTGCAATATTCTCGGTTGATTTAGAGATTTATGCATACAGTGTTTTAAAGGAGTAAGAAAAATATTGGCTGATTTCATTCGTTACGAGAATAAAGACAGAATTTATTAAAAGGTACTAACTGTCAAACGTTTTGGTATCTATTAAATTCACCTTTAGTATTACGTATAATTCTCTTAATTAAGTGCCATTTCTCACTCACTCACTCTTCAATTTAATTTTAATTCTAATTTCTAATACAATGCCAATGCAAAATTGATAGGTATTAGTTTAGAAGGCAGGAGATTCAGTTTTCTTAATAAAAATGCTGTCTATAGAAGGAACTGACTGGGATCTAAACATTAACAGTATATTTTTTGTACTGTGTGTTGTTGGTCTGCTTGCTAAATGAATAACAATTTTGCATTGGCATTGTATTAGAATTAAAATAAAATTAAAGATTAAGGGCACAGTTTTGACTAAATAAATGGAGAATCATTTTATTATTCCGTTCCGGATCTCTCTCTTCTGTCGAAACCCACGCTAAGTGCCTGACAACACTTTTGTATTATGCAAATACGATTAATTTCATGACAGATAGTGTTACAAATTTTTCGTACCCTGTCTGACCAGTCAATATATATTATACTGGTGACATAATTATGTCAATATTTGTCTGTCATATTAATGTAATCAGTATATTTATTCGTCTGCCCGTCAGGCTGTGGCCTTACAGTTAGCCTGTCAGATATATTACGGCTATCAATTGTATTTTACATATTTGATTAGGTGTCGTTCGATTTGTCTTAACTGTGAGAGTGACACTGACTAAGGTTTTTTTTTAGTCGGCTATTATGCTACTTTCAATAATTGCAGATAATGTACTTGTATGTCAGACCTTTAGAACGGCTCGAAATTCTGTTCGAGAGCGATCATGGGGCAAAAACGCAAAGAGTATATAAAAGCACGTAAGAAAATTTATAAAAACTAAAATTATTATTTTATGTTTATAATTAATAATTTATTGAAGCGGGTTTGACTGCCTATTGCGCGAACAATTAAATTTAAATGACTAAGATTTTGGAACAGTGTTATAACTATGCGTTGTTACGACCTATAATGAATTTCTTGAGTAAACTCTCAATTCGTTTGACATCTTCACCTCCTTCGACTCTTACATTATTTCAAGTACTCAGTTCAATACTCCATGTAATAATATCTTTAATATCAACATTTTTTGCGAACCTTCAATAATATTTCAATGTCAGGTCGTATGTTATTTTTTGTTGGCAATCAATCGCAATAGACCGTCTGGTAACATTATTTTTATTTAAATATAATGTTACCAACATTACGGGATTATGTACGGGACTTTTAAAAATATTATTGTGTTTGTAGTTTGCGCAAACGTGATAATTGTAATCGTTTTACTTTTTCGCTACGCAAATACATATTTGGTAAGTGGCGTCTGTGGTTAGATTGTAAGTTTGAACTAATATAAAACTGTTTAATAGAATTTTAAACGCGGTATTTTCTCCGCCTGTTACAATCCTATAGGTACCTACTTAGTAATGATAGAGGTGGACACTTATGTCAATTGCCCATCACATGATAACAGTTGTTTTTAAATTCTTTATACCATTTTCACTAATGCTATGGGATGACCAAAAGACAAACACCATCACAGCTCCAATTGACATGAGATTTAACAGATGATTTAATATATTCATATTTACCTTTCAAAAACCAGGCGCTACCCGCGGTAAACTAAACTTAATTTTAAAGAGTATTTGTCGTTACATTTCACATTGAAGACAGAGATAGCATGTGAATTAAGGACATCTTAGTATTGGGCTGTTAGGGTAGACAAAGCGACACTGACACCTTATATTCAAACTTCAGCCATATTTAATGTTAGTCAGAGTTTTCTGGTAACACTTTGTTATTTTTTATTTTTCTGAGCTTGTCTACCGACAGTTTATAAGGTTGAAGGCCATCCACTTCCGTTAGTTATGGTCCGGTGGCGCCAACTTTTTGTCATATTATTTGTAAATTAATTTATACTAAATTGAAAATCAATTTGTTATGACCATTTATATAATTTATTAGTCTTACACTTGAGTTACACACTTCATTTAAGTGTTTTTAATTACGTAATGTTTTGATTTTAGAGGTTGTTGAGAACTCTTTGTTAATTTGTTTTTTTTTTGTAGGAATCCGATCGAATATTTTGAAAAAGTTTAATCCTAAAAAAGATATTGCTTTACCTGAATAGGTATTTTTTATCATCTTAACTGATCCACTGACAAATAAATAAGTAGGTAGGAACTTACTAACTGAACGCGTAAAATAAACACATAACAGTTGTTTTTAGTAGTCGGTTAAGACAGCTGAAATGGAATACTTGTTGGTTTTGCTTTGTGTGTAATTTTAAAATGTATTCCGTATACGTTATTGTTATACTTTCCTTGTATGTATAGCTTCTGTTTGCGCTTAGCACATACTGCACTGTATTAGACTTTTAACTTCACGACCGCATTCTTTGGTCGACAGCAGCATACCAGACCTACATCGCGTCATGTAATGACAGAATTATATATTTTTATTTAAATATTTTTTTAATTTTTTATTTAAATATATTATTTTGAAATTATTTAATTGAGCTTTATCAACAAACATAGAATTTTATGATATGAAATCTAATTGTTCTGGTTATCGTCTAATAAATCGTGTACCTATATTATCTTACACTGCATATATTTACTACATATCTACAAATACAAAATCTTGATTAAGCTTTGTATTATTCATTAATAAATCGTTATGCAAGATAAATCCATACGTATTTCAAGTAACAAGGTGGAATAATAAACTTTTATTAAAATAATATTTTTACACGAGCTTTTAAATCAGCTAGATGATAGATGATCAGCTGGATGAAACACGATTGGATTGCGTTTTTTTGTTATACAGCTCCTCTGACCACCTTCTGGCATCATCATCGCTGTACGAGATACTGGTATTCGTACAGAGTGATATATGATTTAGTCCAAAACTATCATAATACTGTATTGTCACCAACTTTACAAAATATCATCTCATTCGGATGCCTAGAAGTGGTTCCATTTTGCTTGCATGATTTGACCTAAACAAACATACATACATTACAAGTTTAAAAAAGCTTGTTAATTATGCCCAGCAAAATAATTAAACACTCCATTTTAATGATCAAAATTTCAGTGCCCTTATAAAACGGGGCAATTAAAAAGCTGCAATGAACACCAATCAACAAATAACTCATTAAAAAAATATTCTCCGCGCCTAAACCAGACAGCATGTCGACGCGCCTATTATCTCCCGGACAATACAATTGTTTCCTTATCTTTATTACATTTAAGTGTTAAAATCATTTGACATCTATCTAGTACACCAGCTAGTCAGATGGTACATTGTATGTAATCTATATTTGGTTTTGGAACGCGGAGCATTCCATTCATAACGCATACAAAGAAGAAAGTATTGACAACACTGTTTGAACAGTATTTCTTGAACATTTTAGGGTTACCATGAACTTTATTTTCGAATAAAGTTTAAATATAGAAGCTTTTATAAAAAAAAGGAATAATAAAACTTTTTCAGCAATGATGTAGTTTTGCAATACTTACGTTTATTATGATTAGTATGGTACTCTACTTTTTTTTACGACGGTTTATAAAAAATAAGGCACCTCGCGTAACCCAAGACCTGGCTTTTACCATGGATAAAGGATAAATATTACCATACAACGTGGCAATACCGCCAGTCTTTTGGGTACACTTCAGTCGATAGTGATGTGGATAAACTTTTTCACGCAATTTTTTAGGGTTTTTACAAAACCCTACGTATTATTTATACATTGTTAGTTTAGTTTAAACATAGTTAAATTTGTAAATATTTAAATGAATGAGTGGAGGATAAATAAGCGATAGTTTATGATTATGTAACAAAACACGGTTATAGGTTCAAGGAAAATAACCCCCTTATAATATGATTGTATGTAAAGGAAGATGGAAGATTTATTTAAAGGATGGTTCTGACATTTTAAGTCTTATTTCTCCTATAGCTCCTAAACGTACATTTAAGCTCGTAGCTCATCGTAAAACAGCCATAACCACTAAAATAACGATAATTCAAACCACATAGGTACATTGATTCAAATCGCCGCCGCGCCGCCGCCGTCGCGTTCGCAGACGATGACGCAAAGCCCTTGCAGCGATTTGAAAACAAAAAAAACTTGCAAAAAGATCGCTGTTAACTCTTCTTTGAATGATCATCATGAATAGACAACTGTTCTGCGGCTATCAAACTAATTAACCTTCGAATTTCAACCTTAAGCCGATAGGAATAGAGTTTACCCGTTTTTTTGAGGGTAGTAAGGTTATGTTTGTTTCGGAACACCGCGTGTATGCCTCACAGTGGGCCTGATTGAAAGGTTTGAGTAATGAAGTCATAAATTAAACAGGTTTTAATTTTCAGGAATCTGAGTTGTATAGGATCGTTTATTTCCCGTAAGTAACTTGGGACGTGTATTATTATCTTTATTGATAACGAGAAACGTTGAGGACATTTATTAGAGTGAATCATTGTAGGTACCTAATAAATTAAATTGCGCTGGGTTTTTCAGTATATTACTCAAAGATCCCTTTTTTGTGTCATTTATAATTAACCAAGAAATTTTCATTAGAATTATTAAAAGACAAATATTTTACTTCATTTACATAAAGCATACAAAAATTAACGTATTTTCATAGTTTTATTTTTTTTTATTAATTAAAGTATTTTCGAACGTACATTGGTGCTTTGTCAATTGTCACTAATGCTATAATTATCTCAGACAATTAAACTAACTAGAGGTTAAACACCTGTAGTTATTTTGACATCAATCAACTTGGCACGGAGCCCCAACTCATGTACCGACTAATCAAACGAATTACAAACATAACTAGCTGATCGATTCGCTGTATCGATGTTGAAAATGATTTTAATCGAATTGGATTAATTCGTTATTTTACTTTTTTTATTTTTATCAAATTAATCAAAATAATAAATTGTGCGTTGTTGCCTGTTTTATTACTTTTGTTTTTATTATTTCGTGTTTTGCAAAATTTTCCAAGTAAAATAAATATTTTCATATAAGTAGGATAATTTTATTACATTTTAGGATACGATATAACTAAATGAAGTACAAAGGTATTTCCAAATTATTTTTTTTTCCCAGACGATTTGAGTCTTGAGGAAAGTCTAAGATTTCTCTATGAATAATACATTAGAAGTCTTCATTGTGAGAGCATTTGCTTACTTTGAGGGCAAAAACTCATTCTAATGGTACCTAAGTATGAGAAAAGTTTCCTAAATAATTATGATACACTAAAAGGCTAATATAATTCACAAAAAATCGTTCTAAGTAGTCTTCGAACCAAATGCTTTTGTTGTAGGTATGCAATTATGAAGTTTATAAAACCCCGTGTGACATAGCTTACTAATTATACGCTTACTAATTATAATTTATTATTTTTTCAAACGGACCTGGTTTTTTTTAAGTCGATCAAGAAAAGCAATACCGAATTAAAAATTGGTATTTATTTTTAATCGGTCACTAATGTCGAACACACACACACAAATAAGCAAAGTGACAGCCATATTTGTACAAATTTTGCTGTCAAATTCTTTTGCTTGATACGTAATACATCAGACTTGTGCAAATCTATCGTTACGGGTATAGCCGGCATTATATCGTGTGCATTATTAAAAATGGCCCGTATGTTAATTTAATATTAATTGCAAATTGTATGAGTGGAGAACCTTCATCAACAAAATCTAAAGCTAGGACAATCTATTGGACGCAAGGTAAACCACTCGGCAATTTGCTGTGCTTGTATTTAAACCTATGCGGAATAATAAAACGCAATAGTCAATCTTTTTTCATCAACTTATTTCAATGCCATACATAGGTACATAGTATTTGGGGAATGTAATAGTTTAAAGGAAAAAAAAATTTGGGATTTTACTAGATATCAAATATAATGTCCCTGTACGTGCTAGAACCATGGTAGAATATGCGGCACTGGTGGTTGTCACCAAATAATAACCACTAAGGATAATAAAGGTTCCGCTGATTTAGATAACTAGGTAGCACTTTAAAAAATTACTTTTTTCGTACAAAGTGTAAATAAACATAACATGTCGCCGTTGGGTGTTATCAAAAAAATTGGTAACTCCTAACAAAATTTTCTTTCTTTTCATCATTATGACGTTGTTTTATTCTACTTTAAGAAAAGTTACTGGCCGTAAATAAATGAACGAATACAAGTATGTCTGTTTTTTTTTAAGAACGATAAACGAAGACTTCATAAAATCTTTAAAATTTTATTTCACAACGTCTCGCCTTTTTTCCGATCGGAACTCAAAATGGTCATTCAACTTCATTTACAGAACGCATAGTTATGATGCAATGTGTTCCGAAGTCAAGTCATCGCCAGTAGCCGCCAATTTCGTAACTATTAAGGTCACTATCACTACTGATGTAAGTCTGTTTGACGGTTGCATAGTGTATAGCATAGCGGTGGGTCTGTGGGGCAGTGTCGAGTTTGTATCATTACGGATGAATGATTTGAGACTGCAGTGCCGTAGGTCAATTTAAGAATGAGGATCTATTGTTTAATCGAAATTATACTATATAGTAGTTAGAATAAAATAAAAATGAAGCCAAAAGGGAAATCTTTGCCCAGAAGGTTGACAATAAATAGGTAACATAAAAAAGTAGTTAGTTTTCCTTACGCAAATTTAAATTAAAATTTAGAAGTTTGGGTATTCCATACATTACAGTATAAATAAACTTGAATTCGATTCAGTTTTAGTTTGAATTTTATTTAATAAATAAAATATAATATATAATTATGAAAAAGTCACGTTGGTACTTGCCTGTAATGATCCATCCATTGAACCGCTAGGCCATCACGACTTTCTTGTTTCTAAGTTAGTAAATAGGTGTAATTTATATCATTGCTTGAAGTAATTACAAAATTATAACTTTTTTTACAAATAAAATAAATCTCAAGGAACCGTATGTGTCAAATACCATGTCACCTCATTTTCATAATGTGGAAACCGATTTCCTAAGTCGGTAACTATTGCAAGACGAGTATGTATCGCTTGCAAATATTCTACGCATGTGTATGTATGACGTAGAGATTCTTACGCAAAGAACTGAGAGTAAGCTTATTAAACCTTAAGTACTGCCCTCCTAGACAAGTGTCATTTCGACAAGCGATAACGCTGATCGAATCGTTCAAATGTATGGAAGTGACAAGTCCAAGTTACATGACATATCGAAACGAACTGTCATTTCCATACATTTACTGTCATTTAAGCGATATCTATAATCATTAACGCTTGTCGAAATGCCACTTGTCTAGGGGGGCTGGTCAAGATACAAGAAGATATAACGCCTTTAAATAAATAAAATTATAAGTTAGGTTATTCTTTACATCCATACCAACATTATAAAGGCGAAAGTAACTGTGTATGTTTTACTGTCTGCTTGAATGATATGTTTTTACCGCTAAACCGCTGAACCGATTTGGATGAAACTTGGTATAGGATAAGCTTGTATTCCAAGAAAAGATATAGGCTACTTTTTGCCGCGATACCCCACACATACGCGGGCGGACCCACGAGCAACAGCTAGTTTACAACATAGATACCGACTCGCCTATTTCCCAAATTTTCGTTTACTTTTTAAAGTTACGTTGTTTAACTTGTTTTCAACAAATGTTTATGATATTTTTTTGTTTTAATTAATTACTTTGTGTATTTCTCACTACCCACAGCACCTCAATACACAGCAGGTACTAACTGAAAAATGTTAGCTGTTTTTTTATTTTTTCTCTCAAAATGCGTTTGTCTACACAATTCGCCTAGCGTCATTCTTTATTCATTTATTGATTTCTCAATTTGTACAATAATGTTCTAAATATTGACATATGGTAGACCGGTACTCACTATCTAGTTTTACAGTCTTTGCGTTTATCCGCTGATATGTCTGTAGTACTACAGCTTTTGAATATTAGTCTTATGTAAAATTTTATAAACATGAGTATCGTATCATATATAAATTTTAAATATAAAATAATTATAATTTTTTACTTCAATTTGCAAGTTTGCTATAATTTATGTGGTGAACAAAAAGGTGAGTTTCCTACGGTTATTATTGGTGGTTCGGGGGATATCCCCATGAGCTCACTGTGCTATTTTTAAAGGGTTGGTGGCGCCTACCTTATCGATAAACTCGTAGGGTTGTCAACCACTTTCCGGATAGATAAGTTTTATATCAAGATCTAAGAATCTAAAATATAAGCCAAGGCTTATTGTACTTACTATTGAGGGAGTATATTGGATTACAATACTTTGTTAAAAGAAAAAACTATTTAATAATAAAATATGGTGCAATTTCTTTATAGTATTTTAAATTTTTAGATCATTGAACTTGTTTTCGTCAGTTTTAAAGCTTTTCACTTGCCTTTTCTCTCAATACTATTTTTTTTATTGGACTATATTCGACAGTCATTCCATACCCTTGTTCTAATATAGGCTCTCAATAATTATTAGACAGTAAAATATTCTTGATCAAAATTGAAACCAAAGTTATAACCCTGTGAATGACATGGATTATCGCGACCACAACACGCAAACATTTGCGGTTAGCATTAATATAAAGCTTCGCACATAATATAGATCATTTAGAAACCTTTAAGTATGAACATGGTCTCGTAGTGAAATGAAAAACTATTTTGCAAAGTTGGCTAACAAATTGCCGTGTGTTAAGATCTAATTCGTCTTCAGGTTGGCAATAGCTATTTGCCCAATGTAATTAGGGACTTAAGTAGCCTTAATTAGGTAGTAATTGATGACCTTAAATAATAAAACTGTTCAGGCTTTTGGGCTCGGACTTAAGTTTCGTCCGTCAAAGGGGCTTATTATCCCAATCACTAAGGTACGTAAGACCCAACCCTCAGTACACCAACAATCACGTAACAAATCGAAATAGTCCAATAATTGTTTTTTTGGGGTTTGCTGTTATAGAGCTCCATTTTGCATTACGCTCGCGTACCTATGTACATGTAATTTATTGTATTACTATATGTACAATAAAGAATTGAAATTGAAATTGAAATTATATTCAATTAATATATCTAACTATGTATAATAATAATAATAAGCACAAAAACTTCAGATTAACGGCCCCGTACTAGGATATCCTGTGTTACGGGAGACATACCTCCGTCCTAAGCGTTCAGTTAAAATCAAAGTATGGTTTCAATCTGGAGATAAAACTTTGACCTTAGCCCTAGACAACTGTAAAATTAGTATCACTGTTATGGAAAAATGTAGATAAGTTATTTATTTCGGGCGTATGTAGTCGGAAACCAACCATAGCGCGAAATATACAGCCCTGTCCAAAGTTCTATCGTATGACGTAAAGGTCGCCGAGAGATTTTATCTTAATGATCTCAGATCAGTGCTTGTCACGTACACACTTCTGTATATTAATTAATTATCACAAGATGGAAACTCACAAAAATAAAGTTCATACAATATCTTAACATGTAAACATCTATTCAGACTTGTATGTTTTTTTTTCTCTTTTTCTTTTTCTGGCTTTTCACGATTTGTGTTAGCCAATGTCAGTAGGAGACTTGTATGTTGATAAAATGTAAAATTTGCAAACAAAATACTTATTTAGATCATAACTTTTTTAGTGGCATTTCTTTTACCATTCTTATTATTATTGGCCTGTTGTTCTAGTGGTTAGTGACCCTGACTGTTAAGCGAGGAGGTTAAGGAGGTTTTGTTTCGATTCAAATCTATCAAAACAACACATCTTTGTGTGATGAGCATGATCATTTTTCTGTGTCTGGGTGTAATTTATCTTTATGTGTATATATATAAAAATGTTTATGCTACCTAGTGTGGGTAAGATGGCCATGTGTGAGTTGTCCCAAGATATTATATTATAATCTGTTCAATCGTGAAGCACGGCCTAGGTACTTTATATCGCCGCCGACTTGCTAATCTTAAAGGCTTTAGTAGGTAGGTGTAGCTCAAGTACTGGTGTACAAATTTTGAAGAAATACACCCATGTACTGTCTTCTTCCAGATGCTATGGAGCTATTTTCACCCTTTATAAACCGCTTTATAGACTTCTTTTAATTTTATCGTCTAAGTTTAAAGCTGTAGTAAGACATCTGTGTGAACACACGTTTACAAATCGATCATAATGTCATTGATCTTAATTAGCGATATTTGGGGATCTCTGGGAAAGTCCAGGTTTTAATATAGATTAGGTACTAATCTAAATAAAATGATATATGGCTGTATGTTTTACTTTTATTTTAGGCTATAACGAGAATTGTGTTTGGGTTTTTGATGTATTTAATTCAGATTGTTCTGCTCCTTCTCCAAATAAGCTTTAATTGTGCCAAATTTCATACTCCTTCGTCCGCGTAATTTTTGTATAAAGTGGTGCAAGCTATTAAAGCTTATTTTATGCTCTTTAATTCAACAAGTTTTGTGGTTTAAACTTTAGATATTGTAACTAAAAAGGTTTTAACTTCATTTTTATAAATCTCACTAAGTATTTAAACCTATTTACTAAATTCATGTTTGAAAATCTGGTAGCGTTGGCGCATCTTTGCTTTGATTATGATGAACTTAATGGTTTATGTAACGAGATTTTAGGGTCATGAAATTCCATTTAACAAATAACAATATGAACATCCTTTTTGCGGGTTAGGCTGTATTTGTAAACAATATCCAAATTTTTCAGTACTCTCATGAGGTAATTTACTGTAATCTCTGTTTTCTCTCTTAGTTTCTCTGTATTGGCTATGAGTAATACACCTGCATTGACATTACCGTCACGCGTGCTATAAGTAGTGAGTGTTTACCGACTACCACGTGCGTCTTGCGGTGAGCTGACACTTTATCTATATAAATATGTTATGTAAAAGTCTGTCTATCAGAGTAAGACGTTCTAAGAAATTTTTTAACAACCACTCATGAAGTGAACAGCCACTGTAGCCAAGCGACTTTTTCCAAGCGTTATTGATGATAGAAATCGCTTCACACTTTCTTCATCTGCTACAAAACTTGAATATAGCAGTCGAAAAAATATCGCTTAAATGGCATTAAATGTATGCAAATGAAAATTATATTTCATTTCAATAAGTCTTTGACTGGTGACTTCCATAAATTTGAGCGATTTGATTAACGCTTGTAAAAATGGCATTTGGCTAGACGCTTAGTGTTAAGAATCACAGTTCTTTAAACTTTACTTCTATTAGGTACTTTAATAAGAATTACTAATCTTATATTACTGCATAATCATAGTGATCTCCAAGTACTTAATTATTGTTTTTACCTTACGAACTCAAGTAAAGACGCGGTCCGACGTGAATGAAATATTTTTCATACTAAATATTAGTTTAAAATGAGAAATAAACACGATTTAAATCCTAACATAATACCAGTCATATGATTCCAGCTTTCTTGTTATGACGAAAATTATGTGACGTCACATTGTCAATATATTTAATACTTACTTAAGTATTTAATATTTAAGTCTTTTTAGAATTCCATACCCAAATGGTATCAACTGAAACCTATTTACTCCGCGTCCATGTCTTCGTCTGTCCATATCATTCGACCCTCAATAACAGGTTCAAATCTGACAGGATATGTGTCAAAATGGCGGATTTCCTAACAAATAAAAAAATACAAGAAACTTTGCCACTTTAATAAACAAAGTAATTTAATATATTTGATCAAGCTAATAATTGATTTGGCAATAGATATATTCGCGATAAAATGTAGGTAATTATTATAAATCGATGAGATAATTGGTACGGAACCTCGAAACCTGAGCCTGTCTGACTCACCCTATTTGGCTATTTTCGTACTTTTTATATTGTTTTGTTAAATTACATACAGTACTGTTAAGCCTTTATTTAATACATTGACTTCCTTAGGACAGAAGAAATTATTTGTACTGTATAATGCACAAAATTAAATTATTTCATGGATTTATCTACTAAAACAAGGTAAGGTTTCATTTCCATATAGGTCTTCGCGAAGGGCAGATGATGTTGTTATCTTTGCAATCCATATTCATCTTTGACCTAGGATTCATATTATTGTCTCAAGATTGATGCATTTTTTTTTTAAAGGTTACTAGCTATGTGGTTGAAATTCACATTACTAGCAATCTTGTTAACCGCTCCTACTAAGCTGAATATGCTTGTATCTAGAGTGGGTTTACGTCAATGGTGCAATGGGATATCGAATCAGCGACCTCTCGATCACAAGGTCGTCACCCTAACTAACCATTAGGCTATCTTGCCGCTTCTATTATTTATAGATGATATATTTTATAAAATATAAAATTGCTTAAACCAATTAGTGTGAGTTTGTCAAATTCCTCATTCGTTTTCAAAGTAAATGCTTTGATCCTATGAATAAGCCAGATCCAAGGCATTTCATGTAAAACGTAAATCGTAGATTCATTGAATGCGTTCCAAACATCGTATTGTTTAGTTAACAGACCAGAGGTTCTAGTAATTCGGTTAAACTACTGGTTTATTTGCGACTGAATTTCGCAAGATTTTCCCATAACTATGAGTCACATACGAGTTTATGTGAAAAGTAAACTAAAGATTATTTACAAACGTAGGTATGACTGGACTGGACAATGCTAGCTTCTGAACTTTGGCACCTTACCGATTTCACTCTAAATATTTTGCTGGTGAAGATTTCTCTAAAATTATACGATTGTACTATCGTACGATACCAAAACATTTCAAGCGATCTCCAGTTAGGATGATTCATATTTAATATACGTAATGATGAGAATTGTCTAACAGAAAGATAAGGAAATAATGCTCGAGTTCTGATTTCGTGTAAAGATACCTAATTTAAATAATACAAATTAATGAAGAATAACTACTTAGTTTTGTTGGGAAAACTCCCGTGTTCTTATGAGTACCACCACATTTGAGTAATTTTTGACAATTATTGTCTAACTCCTCTGCTGTGGTTTCTTAGCAGCGGTCATTTTTGTCGAAAAAACCTAGTATGTCAAAATGTGAGAGAAATAAAATATCCTTCGTGTTAGATAGAGGTCTCATTTTATTATATTTTGAATTGTTACATGAATAATACCTTCCAGGCGGAATTTCGGCCTCGGCGGCTAAAATCAAATGAGACCAGTCATTTACATTTACAGGTAATAGTGAACAAGTGTGTCCGCAAACACAGGTGCACTCTCTGTTCCTTCACTCTCATAGTCCGATGGGACAGCAGACCGATATGACAGATCAGGCACAGAACTACGACAGGACCTGCGACAGGAGCTGTATGATGTAAATGTGTGTTTCAAACGCATGGTTAATGTACTTGAATTTTTACGACTCACCCCGAGTCTATTTAGAGACATATTGGAGTCATTCGATAAAAAACAGTTTTCTGCATAGGAAATGATTACTGAATCACGATTCGACAAAAAACACAGGATGTTTTAAAATTATAACCTGCATTAAAATCGTTCGGTTTCCTGCTGATGACTAGTAACTTTCCGAGGAAATGTCTTTGGTTTTATTTTGTTTTATGGAATGTTTTATGGTGGCTTATGGGATCGAGTCAGATGTACCGTAGGGTAATAATGTGACGCTTAAGTTGGGAATGTGTATTCGGTCAAGGAAAATGTTTTTTAGATTTGTGGGTCTTCCGATTGTCCCTTATTTGGCGACGAGGTTAAACTGGACTTTAGCCTGCAGGCTAGATTTTTGTGAGACAGTTTTCGAGGTCAATTCTTAGCCTGCAGTGCTTTTGATGCTCTGCTTGTAATAGGTATTTCACTATTAATCAAATCAGGGATTATTTTCAAACGTTTTTTAGTCTGCCCCGTGACCATGATACCTGCAAAGGCGTTGAAACGTCGGGTACTAAAACTAAATAAACTGCGATAGAATCTGTTTTAAAAACTAGTTTTATTTCACTGGTTAATATTTAAATCGCTGGCAATACAGTATTATCCTAGAATTGATATGTAGCTAAACATCATGGTGTTTATAAAGAAGTTGTATAGTTACAGATTTGATTAATTTATACAAGATATACAACGCTGCCGAGATGAATGATAGATGTCAATATATGCCGTGCCAATGAATCATCCAGCAATAATTATTGTGACGCAACAATAATTATAATTAATCTTGAAAAGGGGAAAATAATAAAAGAAACTCGTTCTCTCCATGTATTTTGTAATTCATCATTTTGCTGTAGGTGCCTACACTCGTCAGCTTCTGTTAAAAGACAGCTATAGTACTGATTTATGGAACTTAAACTTAATATTTATTATCTTATAACCTACTTAACATTTATATTTTTCTTAATATTACGCGTCCTTTCTGATGTAAAAGTGTTCTAAAGTATTTTGGGCCGGCCAGTATCTAAGGCATCCGTTAGTTAGATAATTAAACATATAAGAAACATGTTAAATATAAAAATAGTGTTTCCCAATTCTAAATTTTGAAATTGAAGAGTGGAGGCTATTGACGTCATCCTTGTGCACCAAATGTACAAAATTTTGACGTCGTGAGACGTTTTAAATCAATGTGTCGTTTTTTTCTAGTTACGTAAAATCCTTACTAATATTATAAACTAGCTGTCCCCCGCGACTTTGTTCGCGTGTTTTAGGTTCAACGGTTTTTCATTTTTGCAAATTTTTTTATTTATGCTCCGCTCCTATTGGTCGTATCGTGATGTTATATAGCCTATAGCCTTCCTCAATAAACGGACTATCCAATACAAAAATATTTTTTCATTTTGAACCAGTAGTTCCTGAGATTAGCGCGTTCAAACAAACAAAGAAACAAACAAACAAACAAACTCTTCAGCTTTATAATATTAGTATAGGTGGGAAAGTAACCCTGTCTATCTGTCGCGCTTGCACGCCAAAACTACTGAACCGAAAATGAAATTTGGTACACAGATAGTCTAGAGCCTGAGAAAGTACATAGGCTAGTTTTTACCGCGATAGCCGACATCCACGCGAACGGAGCCGCAGGAAACAGCTAGTAAGTATATGTATACGTGTCTAATATTTTTCAATATTCTATCCAGTCATCTACCGCATTCTCGATTTCAATTCTATTAAAAGTGCTAAGTAAGTGTTTCCCAAATACAACTTCCAATTTTTTTAATTAAGTATTATTTGATTCAATAAATTCACTTTGCGGTATAACGGTTATTTGCAGTCCCCGTATTCTGAACAAAAACTTTATACTTATTATAAAATCGTCAGTAAATATACTTTTTATACAAAAATACTTGCGCCATAAAAGCAGGTAATGACGGTAATTTAATCGTAATTATCTCATAGGTAAATGGCATAAGTCATGGCAGTTCAGTGCAGTCCATACAAGTATTATTTCCATGTGTATTGTCCTTATACGGAACAGCTGGTGGATTGAGATTGGATTCAGTGGCCAATAGCCTTAAAAAAACAAAATAATAACTTGTATGACGGTGTATGGCTGTTGGGAAAAAACGGACTCCTTTGCTGTAGGATTTTTGTAGAATTTTGTATGGTAATAAGTGGGTTGGCAGGAAAAAGACAGATATATAAATAAGTATAATGGTTAAGGATATGAGGAAGAAAGGATAAAAGGGTAAATTTATAGGTAAGATAAATATACACAGTATGGAGTTAACACCATCTGTTGAATGGTGCACGATGTAAAACAGCACTAGTTAGTCAGCAATCGTTCAAGTTTATCAACAACATCTATTACTAGGTATTCCTAGAAATATCCTAGACTTTTGTTAGTAAAATACCTATTTTTTTTTATTAAATTATTATAATTATAATACACGGGTAGACAAAACATTAATTATTTATACATATAAACCTTCCTCTTGAATCACTATATCTATTGCTGAAAACTAAATTGAAATCGGTTGCGTAGTTTAAAAGATCTAAGTATACAAACAGTGAAAGCGATTTTGTTTTAACCTATGTAAAGAAGTTACTTGATTTAGCCTACCGATATGGTTTCGATATTGTACAAGCCAACCCTCCAGAGACTGACAACCCTTGAATGAATTTTAATACTAATAAAAGGCCAATGAAAATTGTTATTCATTTAGCAGGGACACAAACAACACACGGTAAGTACAAAAACATCAGATTCAAGCCAGTTCCTTCTAATGACATCATTTTTATTTTTTTAATGAAAACTGTATCACTTGTCTGCTAAACTAATATCAATTTAGCATTTGCATTGTATTAGAATTAAAGTTAATTGAAAAGTAAGGGTACTTTGCGCTGGCGCCGCACGTGTGTCCATTCTCAAAGCGTCCCGCCGCTACGTCACGCAGCGACACGGCCGTGACGTCATGCTAAACAGAGGGGGGCTCGGCTTCTTAGAAGACACAGCGGACCCATTTTAAACCGACTTCCAAAAAGAAGGATGTTATATGTTCCACTGTATATAGTGTGGAAAATGGAAAAGTTTTTAAATGGGATACTTTCTCTTTATCATACATCTTATTTGTATGGAGGATACCTACGAGTATATTACGGTCATTGATTGCCAGATTTGTAACGGCAGATTATTTATAATAGATTTACAGCCAAATTCAATAACATATCTAAATATAGTTTTCAAATTTCTATCTCCAGTAGGGAAAAAGATCTACGGATAGGTTATAGATTTTGAATCTTAAACGCTTTTTTATGAGATGCGCCCTTTGTCTGACAATATGACAATTTTAAGCTGGTATTATTGGGAATCCCAAAAGGTCACGTTACTAATACTGATATCACAAAAAAAAAAGATTAATTTCAGAAAGAGTCTCAAAATAACATTTCAAATGTCCATTCACCGCACTAATTAATGTCTACAAATACTTAACATAAATTTTGCAAGACACGCGTGTTATTGCATTAATTAATTCGATCAATAAAACGGAAATACCTGGCTTCCTAGTACCTACGTTGACGGAAAAGTTTGGTTAAAGCAAAATGTTCAACGTGACTCAGACAGCTTCATTATATCTCGATAGTATTAATTCTGGATGGAAAACTTCACACGTCATTGAAAATTGCAGCGAGTTTTTTTTTACTTACTGGAATTATGTTATAATCTTGTACAGGTGTTAGTCATTAAACAAACTTTTCATATATATATCAGGCTGGTTTAAAAATTACAGGATTTTATTTGACCATATGTTATCATAAATTTTTGGCCACACGCCTGACTAGAGAACTTGGAGGATCGCGAAAACCCTTATTGTGAAGTAACTTGAAATGTAAATCCCGATAAATAAAATTCAACCATACTGCTTTGACATACATGCGACATTCGTTGGATGTGGACATGGAGACAGGGGGCCTCCAACCTTTAAAATAAATAAGGGCCTCTAACCCCCGGTTTCAGGAAGGTTGATCAACACAAAAATTAGTTAATCACCTGTCAAACCTCATGTTAAGCGCCGTGATTGGTTGTGAGTCTTTGGTCAACCAATCACAGCCGTGATCAGTTTTTTGGCAACAGATTAAGTTAATCAGCCTTTCAGAAACCGGGGTAGTCTTTCTTACCGTTTCTGCCTAAGTAACTATTTTCATTAATAGATCTACAACTAAGATCTTATTAGGTATACTTAGTCTTAAATTCTTTTTACTTTTATCGGTAGGGATTTTTATGACGACACGTGAAGGCTTTTATGTATACACACCTAATTTCTAAGCAAATAAAACCTTTGTGACGTAACGACAATGTTGTAAATATAAATGACTAGCTGTCCCCCGCGACTTTGTCCGCGTTTTTTAGTTTCAACGGTTTTTCATTTTTGCGACATTTTTCATTTATGCTCCGCTCCTATTTGTCGTAGCGTGATGTTATATAGCCTATAGCCTTCCTCAATAAATGAGCTATCCAACACTGAAAGAATTTTTCAAATCGGACCAGTAGTTCCTGAGATTAGCGCGTTCAAACAAACAAACAAACAAACAAACAAACAAACAAACAAACTCTTCAGCTTTATATATTAGTATAGATATGTAACACATATACAATTAGCACATTTTTCGTGTAGTTTGAATTTCATCATTGTAGCCAAAATCATGCAATGATTACTTTAATAGCGCTAAAATAAAAAACTAACGTATGTTAAATATACTTAGAGTCCGTATTATGTGTAATTTTACTTACTTTGATAAAATATTAGGCATTTTAATACGGAATAATATTTAAAACATATACCTAGTTAATAAGTAATAACAGAAAAATCTTACTAAAAATGTCATTACTTTTACTTCGTAAAACTCCGAATTAAAAGTAGTAACTAAAATATTTACTTAGAAGTATTAAAAATATTTGTGACCATTTTCCCTGATCGAAATGTCGGAAAATGAATATTAATAACAATAGAATTAATAGTTTTATTAACCTTCACACAAAACATTTATTTATCATAATAGACCAAATTGTTTTTAAACCATTATGTAGTTACAATAGTTCTGCATCTACTCTTGGTAATTTATTTTTGTTCTTCTATAGAGCAGGGGTAAATGGACCCTGGTAGATGCCCTATTCCATATTAGAATAAAGCTCTGATCAAGGCCACTGCATGTTGGACCTGTGTCCCCATGTAAGCCTTTCAAAGGACCGGGTATTCTCTTCACTGAGCATTACACGTGAAAAGTAAGAGAAACAAGATAAAAAAAAAGATTGTTTCAATGGTTTTGGTCAAAATTACGTAAATAGTAAGATTAAAGATGACCTAAACTCCAGACAATAGTACCACTGTATTGTACCTACGTCAGCAAGATCTTAAAAAGATTAAACTTGTTTATTTAAACGACGTTTAAGGACTTTTATGTTGTGTGAAACAAAATAACGGCAGCAACTGTCGTCAATAAAACTACTGATGACTTAATATTTAGCAGGTTTAGGACAGTAGAGAAATAAATAGAACTATCAAAAGAACCATTAAAAAAGGTCTAGTATATTTATAATGGTATATTTAGAATAAATGGAATGGTCGTATAATAACTATCGTGAGGAGTATCCATAATTATTAAGAAACAGTTCGACTCGCGACACTACCGCCGCCGCGTCATTTCATGATAAGGGAGTATCCTATCGAGTCCGTTAATATTCCTAAATAAAAAGTAATGATCGTCTACTATACTGGCCGGTCTTATGGCACATATCAAACATCCACATAATTATACACAATCATAAACATACCATAACATACCTTCGTAAACAGAAGGTCTGCGGCTTGTATAATGCAAAAAAAAAATATCAAAGCGTATTGTAGAAATGCTATAATTATCATGATAATCATTCTGATCAGATCATAGTCATATTATGTTTAAAAATATACCTATATTTTAGGTACACATAATTTGACTACCATATTAATAAAACAATCAAAACATAGTCAAGAAAATGTGTCATAAAAATGTGTTGTTCGGATTTTCCAATGAGTTAGCATACCAATTATTTTTCGTCCCATTGTAAGATTTATATTAAGTTTGCGTATTATTAACACAGATTTAGGTGGATGGGTTTTTGTATCATAAATAAATATGTTTTGATTGCCATAAATGTAACTTTGTCACTCATAGACACGAAAATAAGCTAGAACATATTCCTGAAAATCCACTAAACCATTTCTTAAGACTTGCTACGCTATCGCTTTTGAACCACGTCATACATAGAAACAAATAAATATTTTTTAAGATACTAGCTGTTTCCCGCGGCTCCGCCCGCGTGGATCTCGATTATTGTGGCAAAAAGTAGTAAGCTTATGTTCTTTTTCAAGCTCTAGACTTTCTGTGTACCAAATTTCATCTAAATTGGTTCAGTAGTTTTGGCGTGAAAGCGCGACGGACAGACAAAGTTTATTTCGCATTTATTAATATTAGTAAGGATTAAATGATAACCAGTAAATCTTCTTCTCCTATGTATATAACACAAAGTCATCCCGACTTTGTGTTATATATAGTTACACCATTTATAATTCAAGACCGGGTGGACCGATTTTCATGATCTTTGACATGTTGGGTTGTTCTCCACCCCGAATATAATATTCTATATATAATAATCCGGAAATAGAACTAGTCCGGAAAAAAATAAGTCTCACGAGAACAGGAAAGTAAGTGAATAGCTTTCGGGAACTCGTAAATATTTTATTTGACAATGTTGCATATCTTACGATTATTACTCATTAAGTAGTTATTTGTTAGTTTGTTACTAGATTACTTCCTAGAACCGTTTTTCAAGCAAATATAGTAAAGATATACAATTATACATCCTACATAGATACAGTTAATAAATAGAACGTCAAAATTTCCATAGTCCGAGGATCTTTTTCGGCAAACATTAATCTATACTAATAATATTATAAAGCTGAAGAGTTTGTTTGTTTGTTTGTTTAAACGCGCTAATCTCGGGAGCTACTGGTTCGAATTGAAATATTCTTTTTGTATTGGATAGTCCGTTTATTGAGGAAGGCTATGGGCTATATAACATCACGCTACGGCCAATAGGAGCGGAGCATAAATGAAAAATGTTGCAAAAATGAAAAACCGTTGAAACTAAAACACGCGAACAAAGTCGCGGGCGACAGCTAATAATTCTTATCTATAACGACAACTATATTTCCTCGTTTTATTTTCAGTAGTTAAGAGGAAATTTTCTATTTACCTATGTTATACTGTATCGGATCATTTGTAATCAATTTACCTCTTTAATTTGTCAGATTTATCTTTTTCCGTATTTTATATCCGAACTTGTTGTTGGCCACGGCTTCGCTCGCGCGTAAGTATAGTTACCTAAGCAAAGGATAAATAGATTTATAATGTGATTTTTTTAATAACGATAATTTCGTCCCTACCGGTTAAAAAAAGTTATGATTACAAAAAAAAACTTAAACTGAAGTAAACTTTTTACTTTGTACTGAATCATATGAATTTTACATTACCACCTACTGACAGATTGTGTTAATTCAATAGTTGATACTGCCATTGCGTTTGTGCGTTTATCGCCTAAGAAAACGTAAAGTGCAACTCATAGTGATTGTACTTAAAACGGAAGATTTATTGCGAATGATCTTATCGTAGAACTAAAATGTACTTTGTTGGAATAATCGCAATATAAAATATAGGTGAGATTGTCATCTGATCTTTTATCATGATTTTAACTACCTACTCGCCCCGATTTCGCATGAACTATGTATTGATATCATAGAATTGTTATTTTAATATGTAAGTAATATTTTAAAATCAATGAATGAAGTATTATGCTTATAAATCATTAATTTATTAAGTACTTGGCGTCCTGCCATCTTTTCTTTGTTACAGATGTGTGGTGCAGGGACATTAAATAAGTAGAATTCTATAGAGAACATGCAAATTTTTGCTATTGTCCGTACCTATGAGTTTTCATGTTCAATAAGTATTAATGTAATCGTATAAAATAAATAACGTCTTTATCAAAACTCGTTTCAAACGTTAGGCACTTTTACATGTGCACAATTCGTTGGTAAGAAAAATATTTGCAGTTCTTTCTACTGGCAGTATGACGTTGGCGACCCTGTCGGGTGTCGGTTTCCGGGGTGCCCGTCATGGTCAGAATTGTTCAGCCGTTCAAAGTCACGGACAACGCTTTAGTGAGAATGAATCAGCCAGTTCACTCAAAGTAAATAATTAAGTAGGTATTAGGTATATTCGTTTCAAATGAGGTAAAAGATGTTGATTATTTTTGTTAAAAAAAAGGGATTTGATTAGAATAATCCTTCCTTGGCAGTCGGGTAAAAATATATATATCTAATTCTAGACTATTCAGTCGTAAAGATATATATATTTCGATATGAAGGTTTTTTAAATTAGCAATATATAAATTTATGGGTTTTTCTCAATAAATGTAGATCTTCGATATCGGTTGGAATTTTTATGTTGTGTGGTATTACACTATTATCTATAGTATATTATTTGAGTTCTATCAAATATAAACGCCTCTTTTTTTGTCTGTTTTTATATGAAAACTGTCTTTAATGTATTTTCTTTTTGGTTAATAGTTCTTTTACCTTCAGTAAACGTAAGTTAATTATGTATTTTACATATTTGTCACATGTACTTGCGTCACGAAAGCAAACAAACATAATCTTTGTAACGTAACATCTCTTATCTCTTATCAGATTACAACAAATCTTGTTTATTAAGGGGATTACCTCGCTCAAATCCCAAAAGCACTGTAAGTTTAAAGAAGATTGTAGATGAATCCTCTCGTGCGTTTTTCATATAAAAAATATATGGTATACTTAAGGCTATCACAAATACATTGTATTGTTTATAATTTTAATAAACTTTCCCAAATTTAGAAAAAAAAAATATTAATTAGGGCATTTTTCAACGTAAATTGTAAATTTTCTCTGTAACGGCTGAATAGTTTGGCTTGAATTTTGTACCAAAAAATATGTAATGACGTATTTCATAATTTGTATTGTTTTTTTTTCTTATTTCTTCTAATATTTTTTAATAATGAATAAAAACCCGATTCTTCACCAATACCCCGCTGGAGCACCCCCGCTACGGCCTGTGACGCGTACTCGGGACGCGATACAACAGTGTCTCTATGACTCTTGTGACGAGTGGACTGTACGCGCGTTATTTTTTCCAAATAAAAACTAAAACTTCTCGTTTTGAACGATTTTTGAAAGAAATCATATTGTAAATAGTATAAATATAAATTTTTCGTAAAAAAACAACAGAAATTATGTTTGTAAATATATGTAAAGTAGTTTGTAATTTCGTTTTGTTTTTTGAACCTATC
This sequence comes from Diachrysia chrysitis, assembly GCA_932294365.1. Lineage (NCBI taxonomy): Eukaryota > Metazoa > Arthropoda > Insecta > Lepidoptera > Noctuidae > Diachrysia > Diachrysia chrysitis. The sequence continues at coordinate 1,522,006 of OW028657.1, forward strand.
ATAGAGTAAGCCTGACTATGCCTAAATATAAGAATAAATGTAAGGTGAAGCGTGGCCGAGCTCTCCAAAACTATTGGTACCGACCCTATTCAGTACATTATTTTCTAGTGCGTTTATTTTTTGTTGTTTTTGGTGGAGTCACAGAGGTGAAATGCTTCATGCATTCTAAATTCTCAGAAACAGCACCGGTTTTACGTGATAGTTGATCATTATTATGTTTCGGAGTTATTTTAAAACTACGATATCTTCTAAGATATTAATTAAAATCAAATTATATAAAAGGCAATTCCGTTCAAAATGAAATACTTGTTATGAATAATACACCGAGAAATTTGAATGGTTGTTTTGCTGCGGCTGAACAACTAGCCATAAATTTCGAAATATGGAATAAAAAAAAAATTAATGACTTTTTGGGTAACTTTGTGAGTTTTTGTTTTTTTTATCAATAATATTAATACGTTTACAGCTGATTGAAAAGCACGCGGGTCAACGACTGCGTGACCGGAGCGTAAATATCGGGAGGTACTCGTATTATGATTGGTTCGTGGTAACAATGGTTACTCAACCATTTTTGGTTTCTTATATTTTATTTGTTTATAAAAAGATTTTATTACAAAGACAAGATCATTTCGCCGCGGGAAAACAAACATTAAAATTTCTCGGTGTATATTTATTTGGATAAGGATTATCATGTTAATAAAAACACTTCGCAAATAATGCTTTATTCTTCTCGCGTCTCGCGCGAGACCAATCATTTATCTAAGGCTTTAGTTTAGAACAAACTTGATTAGTGCCATAAATAAGGTTATAGGTTAAAGCAAGTCGACCTTAAAAGGAAGACATAATTATGCCATCCCGGATTTTTTCTGGTACTTTTAAAGAGAAACAATTCCGTTTGTATGATTATAGGTATAAAAATATCTAAATTATTTTTATACCTATATTCATACTAACATGAATTTTAGGCCTTTTTGGTGAAGTACGGAATGTCATAGAAGTGCGCGCACGCCTCCCGCTACAAATTTGCGGTGAGACTACCGCTCATTTTTTGTATCGCATAGATATTTATGAAGCGGCGCGCACTGCGCTTCGCTACGGTCATACGGTGGAAAAAACGCACTGAGTGAAAACTTGCTATTGGGACATGTCAATTTAGTTTTTGATTAACAACAATAAAAATACTAGTTAAAACACAAAAAAAGAAAAGTTTAAGCGAACCCTATATTTTGTCTTGATCTGTTCTTGTATTAGGTACTTATTTTTAGTTTTTATACAACAATAATTTTTTGATTTCTTTAATTATTAATGTTCTCGTATAGCTTTCTTTTTTATGGACCAATTTAAATTACCTTTCTCTGATTCCTAGTGACACTTTTTTTTATAAAACGTTATGGGTGTCATTTTCGCGGTTTCTCAAGGAGATAACGAATGCATTTACGAATCCAAGATGGCCGACATGTACTTTTTTCAAAAATGAAATATGGGTATCAATTTCAAGGTTTGTTGGGGTGCAGATTACGAAAATAGCATCCATTTTTAAATCCAAAATGACTGACATGTATATATTTTGTAGTTTTACAATATGGGTATCAATTTCAAGGTTAATTGGGACGAGGATAACGAAAATTCCCCCATTTTCAATTCCAAGATGGCCGACATGTATTTTTTATAAATATTATATGGGTGTTAATGTCAAGGTTTATTAGGGTGAGGATTACGAAAATCTGGCCCATTTATAAAAAAAAACATCAAGATCGGTGATGTTTCTGAGAACTTCGAAATTTATTTATTATTTTTATTTTTATATTATATTATTATTACCGCTACACGCTACAGTCTACACACTACACGCACATAATTAATAAAAAAAATCGTTTTATATTCTTATGGTTGCGAATATATTTATTTATTACTTCAAGAAAGCTTACATGCACCATCATCACCAACACCAATCCCAATATTTGACCAACCGACCTGTTCACGGTATTTGAATTTCAGTGACTTTTAACGGAAATTAAGAGTTTAAGACTATGTTATTTATTATACAATTAGTTAAGTAATTTAAGAACAATCGCAATGGCAACACTAAAGTAAAATCGAAACTTAAACCATTTTTTTTATTTACTATAGGTACTATATTTACGTTATCAGACATTCAACTTTATTACTACGTGATGGGAAAAAATGGTCAAATTAAATTAGCTGGCGATATTCACCGCCAGCAGTATTTTTTTCCATATTGTTCAAACCTTACAGACTATAAAGTATAGGGGCGTATAAAGAAGGTAAGCCACTGGTAATTTTAAAAGCTAGGTCATTCTATTTCTGTTACTGAGAACCGATAAGCACTTACCTGGTCATCATCAGACCTTCAGAATGTATCATGTAGTAGCACCCGTGCTCAAGTAGATAAATGTTGAAAGCTAGGTCATCCTCACTAATTCCGTTACTGAGAACCGATAAGCACTTACCTGGTCATCATCAGACCTTCAGAATGTATCATGTAGTAGCACCCGTGCTCAAGTAGATCAATGTTGAAAGCTAGGTCATCCTAACTAATTTCGTTACTGAGAACCGATAAGCACTTACCTGGTCATCATCAGACCTTCAGAATATATCATGTAGTAGCACCCGTGCTCAAGAAGATAAATGTTGAAAGCTAGGTCATCCTAACTAATTCCGTTACTGAGAACCGATAAGCACTTACCTGGTCATCATCAGACCTTCAGAATGTATCATGTAGTAGCACCCGTGCTCAAGTAGATAAATGCTGAAAGCTAGGTCATCCTAACTATTTCCGTTACTGAGAACCGATAAGCACTTACCTGGTCATCATCAGACCTTCAGAATGTATCATGTAGTAGCACCCGTGCTCAAGTAGATAAATGCTGAAAGCTAGGTCATCCTAACTATTTCCGTTACTGAGAACCGATAAGCACTTACCTGGTCATCATCAGACCTTCAGAATGTATCATGTAGTAGCACCCGTGCTCAAGTAGATAAATGCTGAAAGCTAGGTCATCCTAACTATTTCCGTTACTGAGAACCGATAAGCACTTACCTGGTCATCATCAGACCTTCAGAATGTATCATGTAGTAGCACCCGTGCTCAAGTAGATAAATGCTGAAAGCTAGGTCATCCTAACTATTTCCGTTACTGAGAACCGATAAGCACTTACCTGGTCATCATCAGACCTTCAGAATGTATCATGTAGTAGCACCCGTGCTCAAGTAAATAAATGTTGAAAGCTAGGTCATCCTAACTATTTCCGTTACTGAGAACCGTTTACCTACTTACTTACCTGGTCATCAGCAGACCTTCAGCATGTATCATTTAGTAGAATGAAAACTAAGTCAGCAAGCATAGTGCATCGTGTAGGTCAAAATTATTATAAATTATGATGTAGGCAGATAATCGTACAAGATAACAAAAACTAGAAGAACAACATAGATGTCTCAGAGAGCGAATAAAATAGGCAAAAATGATGAAAACTCTGCGACACATCTGTGTTCTTGCTTAATCTTCACTTCGTTTTATTGTAGTATGGTCGTTGGTCAGTAGGTGGCGCTAATATAAAAATACTAGTACAGAGATCAAATCTTGAAGGTCATTGGGCAAGGTAGTACCCTTAAACATAAATATCTAGTGTTCCGATTCCTTATGTTATGGTAAATTCTGGCTAGGAACTAGAAAATATTTATATATCTCTATAATTAGAATACATTAAAATGCTTACTTCAAAAAAATATAGCTGTGTTAACTTGTCTGTGAAAGCGATTTTTAGCGGATTTAAGAAAATACCTAGTGATTCATCCCATGGATAAAATACATGATGATGATAAATCTAATTATTCGTACAAAATAATACTTTCATAGACAATTAAAATTTAATATGTTCCGCGTATTGTATATAAAACTATCTTGAAAATTGAAACGAAAAAATGTATAAAAAAGCGTGCAAAGCGATCACCTAATTCTTATGCATACCATACAATATGAAAAACTCTTTTTCGACGAATACGAAAAATATGCTGTGATGATTGATGGGGTGGTGGCATACAATAAAAAAAATCGTTGGTTGCCTGTAAAGTCGGTATACGGGCGAAAGTTTTACGTGACAACGACTGTCAATGTCAATGTCTGTCTCTCTCGCTCTTAGGCGGGCTAACCATGCCCGAGTGGAAGGGACGCGTGCCTCTCACTCGCTCTCATTGTGAGCGCATAACGTGAGCGGAGCGTTACCCAGTTTCTTGAAGTGTCACCCGGCAAACCAATTTATAAGACGTTGTCACGTCAAAAACTTAGTATTAACAAAAATACTAAGAATAGTGACACAGTTTAATTATTTAGGAATAATAATTTAATATAACCTGTTTAATACAACCATGTGGTGGTAGCCTAGCGGTTTAACGAACGGATTGGTATGCACAAAGCTTCAGGTTCGAGCCCACTACAGGCAAGTACCAATGCGACTTTTTCAAAGCTATATTACATTCTCAATTACTCTAAGACATCATTGTTAATCGGTCAAAAAACACATCGTGAGGAACCTGATTTACAAAAATTGGAACCTGAAATAGCCGACCCGCAATTGAGCAAGCGTGGTGATCAATGCTCGTGCCTTCTCTACATGAGAAGAGGCCTGTGCCTAGCAGTGGGTATTGGCCGGTATTATTTTTATAATACAACCAAATTGGAATCAAGAGCATTGTGGTCAACTTCCAGTTATCTGATAAGAATAATTATTATGCTTTCGCATTTAGTCAGCGAGGAAGCGGTTGGGTATTTACTTATTATTTATTTATAGAAACTAATTATTTTGTAGAAATCCCAGTTATAGAAATTGCCTAACCTGTTTTTTTTATTTTTATTTAACATGTACACACATAATGTACATACGTGACTTTAGTTTTGTTATCAAAGTTTCGTCATCTAAGAGATTTTCTTTCGTTTATGCTAAAATCTTCCAAATAACGTAAAAACACTTTGAAGATCAGTGATTTATCTGCCTCTGGTCATTCCTTCACATGTCAAGCGGCGTGATGATAAATATAAGATGGACACAGAACAATCTACATGCATGCAGGAAGATTATGTGACACTTCGAAGGCTGCCGCTATCTTTTCTCAGAAACGTTGACATAATCTTTTATAATCATGAGCTACAGATTTTTTTTCACGCTACCTAAAATCGAGCTAAATCTAGATTGGTACCTACGAAAGAAGAAAATAAATATATATTTTTTCTTCAGATTTCATATGCACTGATGTCCTTTTATTTAATATATCTTTCTCTTGAGTTCCATATTTTAGTCCCAAGTCTGTATAGTAAGTAAGTAATCAAAATTATTTTTTAAAATATTACAAAATATTTTGTAATACTTTCTTCATGTGGTAACTCTACTTTATTTTTATTGATAATACTTAAACACATGTACATGTGACAATTCTATTTACAGTACTTACTTAGTTATGGCCCGACCCTATATAATACATTTTGCATCAATCATAATAATATTATTTAATGCAAATCATAAAAAGAGAAACGTAGGATTCTTATTTGATCATTTATTCGTTTAGCTCTTACCTCCGAACACTGAAACGCGCGTTAACTTTAACACGTTCTTAAATATCTATCTGTCGCTACTTTACACTTTGAAGTGACAGAGAAAGCACGAGAGTAAACGGCCCGTATTTTATATAAAAACTATCTTGAAATTTAAACTGACTAACAGTATTTAGCCATTAGTTTTTTTATTTTTTCTTAATATAATAATATAATAATATTCATTTTAGCTTAATAGTTTGAAATTTACGAATTTTTCCATCAATATATAATGCAATTTCGGTTCATTATTTTATGCATACTTACGTATTGCCTGCAGTCTGAAACGCATAAAGCTTTGCTTAAGGCTGTCGAAGCCGGTTAATATTCAGCCATACATACATACAGCGTCACGTAGGCACTCGTCTGATTGAAGAATGCAGACGCCTTGCGCATCATCGTACTTAATTACTAAACAACTAGCTTTCACACGCGGTTTCGCTTGCCAGTATTGAAGTTTTTTTTTTTTTAAGTTACGTATTTGATTTTTATGACTACTTACTTAAAATAAAGGCAAGCTTGTGTATAGGGCAATATTAATACGTTTTCTTTAAACTCAGAGTTACAATCCTTAAGTATAAATACAATTTATATATGACTATCAGACCATCTTAAAAACAAAATCTTACAAAAACCGGTATGTATTAAAAGTTTATTTAATTTCCGCAAATATTAAATCGATGTACAAACACATATCACAACACGCGACAATAGGGGGACAAACAATAGGAGTCATGTACTCGTGTGTAATTCAGACAGTGTCAGTCGCGTCGAACGCAAAGCTTCGGTACCACGCCTTACGCCCTGCAGTCGCGAAACGAACGAATTACTCTACAAATACATTCTATAATATTACTTGGGTAAGTGCTTTTTATAATCTGTGAATACTGAATAGTGTTTAAAAAATTGAAGTGTTAAATTTCGATTTATGAATTAATTTAAAGTTTTTTTTGGTTAATTAGTGGTATGTGCAAACTCTTTGGTCGGTTTGATGTTTTTTTTTTAAGTTAAAGTTTCTTTGGATTATATTGTGCCAATACTTTTTTGTTTAAAATGACGTAACTTTAAAAAGATACATTAGCTACAGGCTGTTATAAATATTTTATTTATTTTAAAATTAAACTTTAGCTTAATTTGTTCCGTAGTTGGATCAAGGCAGGTATTTGTGCAAAATTTAATTTTCGATTGGATTTAAAAATTAGAATTAGTAAAAAATAAAGTTACATTTCCTGACTTTTCTGTTGTAACGTGTATACTAGTCAGTTCCTAAAACCGAACTGTGCTACACTGTAGAAACTTTGGAACTGTAATAAAAATGTATCGCGTGCGAGCCCTAAAGGCTTCGTGTGACGTAGCGAGCGAGCGGGCTCGTCGGCTCGGCCAATCACAGCGGTGACTGATCCATAAAAACGTCAAGCGTGAAGCGTAAAGACCAAACGAGAATCGTTCGCGAGGCAGAACGCACGCCCGTGGTTACCGAGACGCGCCACATTCGTTCGCTCATTAACATACGCTCGCTTTCGGTCAGTGTTGTGAACATTATTCGCATTTCGGAAATAAAGTGAGTAAAACAAAAAATAAACAATATTTCCCGTATTTATTTTTTCGTTTCGCTCGTGGGTGTCCAGTTGGAACCGGTGCGTAATCGGATGCTGGATTGGTACAAGTGATATTAACTTAGTTCCAAGTAAGCGATCAGTTTTTTATACTGTATTTAATGTTGTTTGCAAACAAAATTTTCGTTTGGGTTCCAAGTGGACATTCATCGGAGATGAACAAATTGTTGATTTGTCTGTTTTATGTTTGCATAATATTTAGTGAAGGATTACTAAATTTTTTAAATATTTTTGCACTTACGAATTATCACATACTTATTGGTCATGCAAAAAATTAACAAGAAAAATTATGCTTAAGTATTTTAGAAACACTGTTTGAAAGCAAAGAGTTGAATGCAAAAAGGTTCGTGTACGTGACTATATGTTTGAGAAACGCTGACTTACTTTTGCTGACGAAAGATCCGTCATAGGTTCGGCTTAAAATTATTATCATCCAATGAGATATGTCAACGATGATAAAAGCCTTATCACTTATCTCTTAAATAAATATTATCGAGAACATCTAACATCTTAACATTTTGATCTTAATCATAATATCATACAAAAATCGACAACAAAAAAAAAAGATTTTTTAACCTTTTCGATTTTTTTAATCAGGCTCTGTTTGTATTTTTTTGTCTTTATTGATCTATAAACGTAACACGAACGTATATAAAACATCTTTAAGAAACTTACGAATCCGGGTGCAAACAGCTAAAGTAAATATTTAAGGACTTGTCACACTTAAACGCATACGCGAATCAAGAATTAATCTTATACTTTGTTGCCATTGATAAAAATGTGTCATATTTATCTCGTTATCTGATACGTAGATGTAAATCATACTGACGCTTAACCACTTGGGGGATAAGCAATATTTGAGGCTTGCCCGTGCGTCTTAAGCAAACGAAACTAAGTAAATAATAAAAACGAAAGTCTCTGTTTGCTCAAACATTGCACACTTTACTTTAAATAGACATAGAATTGTTTATTTAGTCATAATAGTAATCTACATCACATGACTTTATATATATTTACAACTAGGAACCACGGCTTCACAAGGATTTTCTATTCTATAATATGCATTTATTATACACTAGCTGTCCCCCGCGACTTTGTTCGCGTGTTTTAGTTCAACAGTTTTTCATTTTTGCAACATTTTTCATTTATGCTCCACTCCTATTGGTCGTAGAGTGATGTTATATAGCCTATAGCCTTCCGCAATAAACGGACTATCCAATACAAAAATAATTTTTCAATTCGAACCAGTAGTTCCTGAGATTAGCGCGTTCAAACAAACAAACAAACAAACAAACAAACAAACAAACAAACTCTTCAGCTTTATAATATTAGTATAGATATAAACCATTCTCTTGAATCACTCTAGCTATTGCTGAAAACTACATTCAAAATATCAAGTATAAAGTACAAATATAAAGTTGTTTAAAGATCTTAGCGTACAGACAGCGGGAACGACTTTATTTAATACTATGTAAAGATGAACATAATTCAGGCAGTGTGTGTAATCCTTAACAAATTCATACGTTCTCTTTTTATGATTTATTCTATTTTTAGATTATTACATCGTATAATGACAATGGTTGGCAGTACAAGCGGTTGCATCAATAGCGTAGGTACCCTTATACTGGTTGGCCCCAAAAAAAATGAACCATCCAACATTAATAGTATTTGGTACAAATTTTGACGTTGCGTTCATTTTTCAAAAGTTTGGTATATTTATTACACTGATACCTTAATAGTCTATATATATAGATACAGGCTCTGCCTAGTTTGGGATCGGATGGCCGTGTGTGAGTTGTCCCATGGCCCACAATAATATATATGATTATTGAACTAAATTCCATATAATAAATCTAAATAGATCAAATTGACAGAATAGTTAATAATATTGTAGAATGCCTATTAATCAATTCGTAATACATTCTAAGCTAGCTTGTCACCGTTGTGGAGGCTTAAAACATAAATATTATAACATTGACGTGCGATTGATCGGTTCAAGTAAATGTGCAATATTGTATGAGCTATTGATCATTATGCAACATAACATAACATATTGCCTACAATGTATCTAAGATATTTTTTGCAACGAGTTTATTCGATTGAAGTTATTTGCAGGGCTAAGTTTTTATCGATCACTGGAGGCGCTACAGTGTTCTGATAAAACTGTTAAGTCTAGATTTATTACTAAGTTTTGTTTGCCAGTTTAAATATTTTTAGAATAACTAACAACATTACATTCATTGCTCTGAACCCAATAAGTAGCTAAAGCATTTGTGTCATGGAAATCAGAAACGAAGGTGCCACAATGGTGTTTTATAGATTTCAATATAATTTCTGGTCGTTCCCGTCTTACAACCGGAAATCTAGTAAATATGTCACAAATCTTTTGTTATTCATATTAGATTCTAATATCGTTCATTTTTTATATCAAATTATTTTGTAATTTCTAGAAGGTCTAGAAGGCTGCCCTACTTCCATATACATTACTAGCTGACCCTGTAAACGTTGTTTTGCCAAGCTCCTTAAACCCCTAGGTGACAAGTCACTTAGGGGTATAATAGCATACGGCCTATTCTCAGACCTTAAAAAAAAAACACAAAAATTGGTCAAGCTGTTACGAAGGAGTTCGATAACTAATACTTTGACACGAGATTTTTCATATAATATTTGATTTAAAACCCTAAATCTGCTATAATTTTATAATCAACTAACAAATTTATACCTTTAACAACGAACTACACTATCTTCCTTTCTCATAATATTATTAGACAAACGTTTTTTGTAGACATTAGAAAGGCTAGTCCAGAATAACGTAAACGTAACAGTTATTGCGTCATCCACGTTTGATCGCTATCTGTCCTGACGCCGCTATAGATGCATCTAACGCATGCTGCAGTGTAGTATATCATATTATCAAAAGATTCTTAGCGGTAATTCTAGAAAATTCTTATTGATAATAATAATTAAAAAACGTTTAAAATAATGTAGAGTTGATTATTTTCTCGTCTCACAACTATATTGACTCTGATTTTCTTACGCTATGAGTAGGTCGATAAAGCTATGCATATTATAAAATAAATCAAATCAAAGACTTAAAAATAAAATTTATTTAAGATTTTTTTACACTGAGTTATATTTTTAAGAGATACAAGTTTATTAAATATTTTAAGTTGCTTCTAAAAGTTTCGAATAACTACTACATAAAAGAAAGAAAAAAATGAATAGCTTTATTAGCCAACACAGCATCAATATAAGACTTAATATTGAAAATATAATAATAAATAATCATACATAATAGTAAACAAGGATTGAATTGAATACATCACTAACACAAAATTCATCTTCAGCGATTTATATGGAGACAAGAGTTTTATAAGGGGCCATCATTTACACAAGTAAGTACGCGTACTAAACTTGTATAAAACAAACAACTAAACGCGTAAAGTTTAACAGTAAAATAACAAATAAAATAAACAAAATGACCGCTGCCTGGATGTTTGCAAATACCTTAGTTTGTATTTGTTAAAAATTATTTTTAGAGCCAAATGTTTAAGAATTCAAAAAAAAAAAAATGTTAGTAAAACAAAATGGTTTATATACATTTGCCAGCCTAAATCAGTATTACACTAAATTAATAATTCCGAAAATATCAGGACATTGTTAAAACAAATCAGTAAGAAATAATACCTTCTTTCATTTCATAAGAAAGATGATATACAATATTAAAAAAATATTTTAAACGTTGTCTAGTTTCCATTTTTACAAGATATTCTTCTCATAAAATAATACCATCTTGCTTATGAATACACATCTTAAATTCTCAATACAATAATTTAACACTATTCAATTCAATGTACTACAAGCATAGCCTCACTGTAAAGAAAAGGACGTAAAATCATCAGTAAACGATAAAATAAGCTATACTGAACGATAGTCAACGATACGGGGTATTCAGACGATACTTCCAAGCACATAAATACGAGACAACGTTACGACTCTCCGACTATGGAACTCGCAGAGCTCCAAGATTTATAACCACGCTTAAACAAAGCCATTTATATCATACTAACTAACTAAATTGTACGTTTTGTTTGCTGAAGTTCAGAATAAGTTTTGCTGATAGAAAATTGCTTGAATATGCTCTATCGTTTAACTGTAATTTTTGTAGATTTATATCTCATTAGCTTTTTCCTGCAGCTCTGCCCGTGTAGGTGTCGGTTATCGTGGTAAAAAGGAGCTTATGTCCTTATGTGTTGTTTCTTGGAGTCCAAACTAACCCCATACCAAGTTCATCCATATCCAAACATCTAAATCGGTTTAGTGGTTTAGCCGTGTAAGCATTACAGACAGTTAGAGTTTCTTTTGCGTTTATAATATTAGTGTGTATATTATTAAAATAAAATTCTAAATACAAGTTAAAAGAAAAATTACAATCAACATTTTTTCAATTTATTTTTTATCACAGTTGAAAATGAAAAGTAAAATCATAATTTTATGACTAAACTTTAAAATAAATAAGACATAATTAATTAATAATAATTGTAAAAGCAGACAATATATTAATATATAGATAGAAAAACAACAGAATAAAGGCCCACACATTTGATATTTCGCGTTGTAATACAAAAGACATCAACGCACTCAGACCTCGCGCTTGCGGTCCTTCCCAGAACTTAGCTTATCTCACCCTGGCGACCCCTAGCGGGCAACAAGCACAACTAAACATATTGCGTTAGATAATCTGGCAAATTACGAACGTACCGTTAATATTAATTCTGATACAATACTCGTTACTTAAAAGTTACAAGATAATAATTTAATATATATAATATCCACGTAAAATGTTATGTAATCAAAAGTGGGTGTGTTAATTTTATAATAATAGGGTTTTTCGTAATAGTTAAAAGGGCAAACTTTACGCGCGTGTCAATCATTAATAGTTAATTAATATATTTTTAATTGCATACAAATAGTGCGGTTTATTAATTAGTGCAATGATTTTTAAATTATAAAAGTGATTTATCATAAATTTATTTTTGATTACTTATTTAATAACCAAAATAACGTTTTAATCGGTATATAAATATTAAGTCTAACCTAATCCTAAAACTCTAAAGGCACATAACTTTGTAATTTGAAACTAATTCTCATCTAATTGATATGTAAAATAGTATATAAAAACACAGGTGCACAAAAGTCACAAAAATATATCAAATTACAATGAAACCAGTGTATCTAAATATCCACTTTTTAATTATCATATTAGTCTAAAAGTTTGTATTAATAATTATTGCACAGGTGTTGAAAATTAATTATATATTACAATTTGCATAAAGATTGGACATTCAAAATATTTACAATGTCCACTGTTCTATAGTATTGATTCTCATTGTTTTAAATCATTTTAATAAATCTTTACAGAATAAGCAAATTATTAACTTTATATTTCTAAGTATTTGAATACTTATCATTTATAATATTATACTTATTAAAGTAAGAGATAAACAAAGCTCCATCAAATAAGTACTGTAAAAAAAATTGGTTATCTTTACATAGTATGAAACAAAGTCGTTCCCGCTGTTTGTACGGTTAGATCTTTTAAAGTACGCAACTGAGTTTAATGCAGTTGTCAGCTTTAGTATGATTCATGCATGTTTTGTGTACCCTTGCTAAGCATTTAAATAATTAAATCAATCGTTCATAATTGAACGCAAGAAAAAATGTATGTCAGTTTTAAAATATAACGAAATTGAGACAGTAAAGCTCACATTGGTACTTGCTTGAGATTCAATAATAAAAAGGTTGTCAGTCTTACATAACCAGGTCACAACATTGAGAAGCAGCCTCATCATTATCGACCAGTCCAATCTCGTTAACAAACAGATCAATAAACAAACAGAAAACAAAACAATAACTCTTGTGAACAAGGACAGATAAACAATCCACTCGTAAGTCAAATAACAGAAACTGGGGCAAAATAGTTCACAGATACATTTCTAAGTGTTACAATGGTAATATAGACTCAAAGAAAAGATAAATATTTAGCTGTTTTTAATAAATCAGTATTGACAACATCACATATATTGTTCTGAACCCAGACCGGAGACAATGTAGAAAAGTGGGTTTTCTACATTGACTCTTCCGGGGATTGAATCCGGGACCTCAGAGCTGGCAACACCTTAAAAACCGGTGTGTAGGCTACTCGACCAACTACACCATTTTTTGAGACAGGGATACCCTGATATTGATGAAAGAAAATGTTTGTATGTACATTTGACATTTGATTCAGTTCCAAAACTTTATTATATTCAACACTAGTAATAAACAGATGCAGAAGTCATTTTCATAATGTAGGTACATGTACTTACTTAATACTTTTATATATATTTAATTAATAGTACTAAAATTGTTTATCATAAATTTGAATCGTTTCGCATTTTTCTTCAAATGACATGTTAGGTCAAAGGCTGCTTTGAATTCTCGTTACTAGAGTTTGTTAAACTGTGCAATCTTGATCTTACGGTTAAGTTATACACGTGTAACCGGGACTACAATGTAATGTAAAAACAATGTAAAGATTGAAACGAAATCAGACAGATCTCCTTGGTTGCAAATTTCTGGTAAACTTTATCTTATTTATACAATATTAATAATAAAATAAAGAAAAAATATTAATATCTTGGCATATATTGGGTAAGGCTTAAATTAATATTTTTATAATTGGTGATAAATTTTTTTTATTTGTCGGTAAGTGTCATATGCACTTTTAAAATCCATGTTCCACTCCTCACTGCAGATTACAGTGGAACCCAAAACCTCATCCAACGACCCATTTAACATGTAATAAACGAGTCAATATTTTATTTAAATTAATTTGGAGTTAAACATTATTTATGTTATTGTTGTAATATTTGAATATGGTCGAACACCTGGGTGTAACGCGATACGCCCGTCGGCGCCCGCTGACTATAAATCGAACATTAATTTGACCATTAAGAAGATGTTTTTTTGAATATCGAATGTCTTCGGAACGGTCCTTCAGGTACAGTTCAAGTTATAAAAAGGCTGTATTACCTTCTTGGTTGTTCCCTAATATTTAACTATAAGAGTCTTGGTTTTCAACTAAACGTTTTCCGAATGTCGATTTTCCGTCTAAAAATGTATGAAAATTTCCATATTAGATTTTAACATGTTTGTAACCCTTATTAAATAATATAAAAATCTCAATTATTGCAGTTTTCTTTACATCTTCTTTAATTACTTGTAATTTTATTATTTAAATTAATAGTAACCGCTCTACGATATATTACGATACAAAAATACAAATTTCCCATCCTTTCGCATACGGAGTCGTTAAGGACCATGGGAACAGACTTCTCTCTCTCTCTTTCTTAAATTTGAACATTCTCGCGCTTCCAAAAGTACAAAGTATACGTTGTATGCAGTTGGTTATTATGCTGGTTAAGTACTTGCGACGTAAACTAACACCGCTGCTATATGACTACGCGGAAGCGTGCGGTATGTCGCGCGGCATTAGCGATGACACTTGACCTATCCAACGCATGAGCCTGCAAATCTAGGTTTTTCTATCGCCAATTGGTATTCCATGAACCAGCTAGTGCTATGTAATACTGTCGCATCAGTGCATGTCAGCGAAACATTAAAAAAGGTTATGGGAACTTTTTAAATCATTTTATATAACCTCACAAAATTTAAACTAATTTCGCATTGTTTTTTTTAGAACATGTATTTTTCTAAGAACATGCCTTATTTAAATTATGAATGCTTAACGTTTTCAATAATTGATGTCTTTCAGCAAAATCTTGCAAATTTATAATACAAGTCCATAGTTAGGAAAACGTTAAAAAAATATAATTACCTGCTCTACCATCGACAATAATATTTTCATTAAACACTCTACAATTCCAACAAAAAATTCCAAAAGTCTTTCTCGTCCATTTTTATAAACCCGTTGATATTCGCGATTTTCTTGATGTTAATCCTCGGACCGGCTCGGGCGAGCTCGGCTGTGTTCGGGACATGCGCAGGCGACGCCGTCCAGTCTCGCTCAGCTTGCTACTTTACACAAGCCAGACCTTGTTAAGTTACATTTTATTTTATAATCTCATATTCTTTTTAGCTGACTTTTATATATATCTTGGACTATTTTTGTGCTGTCTATTTATGAATATTTTTGTTAATTTTGGACATTTGGGTATATATAATTTATTATTAACTTTGTTTTGGGGATAAAATCATTTATTAATAGCAATCGTTTTAACCTGTTTACCAAGATATAATTCAGATATATTTTTTTCCTCCTTTTATATCCTCCTATATATCCTTGCAATCTACTGCACAACGTTTACAGTTTTGTTGCATCTTACGCCATTAAACACCGTACAGGGTTCCTGATTAATCTCTAGAAAATATCTGTTTTTTACCTTACGCAGAGTTTATGGCAACTAACTGAGAATCGAGGAAGTGAGCCGACATGACATCTATATCTAGCAGGAATATGTCATTGTTAGTATATAGACTAGTTTATGGCAACTAACCGAAATTTCTCTCCAACCATCACAATTATACCACCAATATTAAAATATAAATACAATTTTAAATGATTAAAAATAAAATTAATAAGATAAAGAAAATATATCTATCACTGAGAGTTCGGAGCATGACTTTCTCAAGCCATTGCCAACGTCCATATTTCAATGTAGACACTTTTATACAGACTACATATAAATGAGGTTGACTCCATAAACATATGTATATTACATTTATATTAAGAAAATTACATTCAGTTGACTGAACTGAATGCAACATTCATGCCATTTTGAACCCAATACAATAACTCATTGAGTTCTAAATTAAATGATACATTGGTATGCAGAATTTGGTGCACTGATGTCATGAATATAGAGAAATAATGTGTTTATGTGCCTGTTGTCCGCAATTGAAGAGAAATTCTTTTCTATGCCGTGTTGAGAAATTCAATTTATTAATATAATTTTCTCAAGAATATTCTTTTAACATCTGTATATTACTAAATTGCCTGATTCTAAATATTGTTAACTAGTCAATATTATAAAGTATTTTTCCACTAAGCAAACCTTTCCATAAAAATCGACTCCCAAAACTTGTCGCTCCGCTCTACTTAGATGAAACACTTAATCACTAAAATTCTTTTTACAGGCAATTTTTCGTTTAATCAGCCAATCTTGCCCTTCACGCTACTTCTAAAGGGGGCTAAGCAGTTATAGAATCTTGATTGCCAGCAATTAACACAGGCAGAGTGAAAGGAGGTGCATATCTGTAATTAGATCTCCGATGTTGTTTTCCTTGAAAACTTGAGTCAGATTAATGTTATGTCAAATAGCAATCTTATCTGCTTGTGAGTTATGAATATTTTCACATTTAGCGTAAAATGAGAGATAGAAATGATAGGTAGGCGATTGAAGTGATATCTATAATTGTTAAGTTAGCAATATTTTTTTTATGATTTTGATAACGTCATGATTAACTAACTTCCGATTTTTGTAAGTTGATGAAGTTCTTAGTCGGTCAGTAACAATGTGATATAATAGTAATTCATATATTAACTCATAAGATATTCTTAAATACGTACGCAACTTGATATAAATCCTATAAAAATAATTTTAAAAAGTCTATAATTATAAAATAACATGCATTGTCCTGATACCTTAACATAAATAAATGGTCCCGTAGCTTTACATCATACATTTACCAAAATTTACTTTAAACACTAAAATGTCAAATAAATAATAATTCAGCTGACTTACCACAATGTACTATTTCTAGGTTGCAGCTTACTATCGGAAATAATACATTTTGTAGTCAGTAGTCTTATTGTCATATCATGTAACTTTATGTGTAAGGCCTCTTTCTCGAAACATACGACATTTTCAATAGCCCATAAAATGAAGCCTTTCCTCCTGGTATAACTGATGGCAGCTTTAACGTAAGTTACAGTTTAAAATGAGTTTCAGCTTGCAATTCATGACCTTCGTCGAAATAAACTTCACTTTAAAACATAATATTTTTTTGTAATTTTCATTAAAAAAGATTTATTATGTACTAGTTGTTTCCCGCGGCTCCGCCCGAGTGGATGTCGGTTATCGCAGCAAAATGTAGCCTATGTCCTTTCTTAGGCCCTAGACTAACTGTATACCAAATTTCATTTAAATCGGTTCAGTAGTTTTGGCATCACAGCGGGACAGATAGACAGACGGACAGACATACAGAGTTACTTTCGCATTTATAATATTAGTAAGGTTTGTCAATTAACTGTTTTTGCTCTTCCGTTCATTCAAATGTCTAAAAACTAGAGATGGTTCAGGTTCAGGTATAAATAATCTCAATAGTGCAGGAACTGGAACTAATCCCAAGGGAAACGAACAGTATCTGAGCACATAGAGTTCTGTAAGATCAGGGACAAATTTCGAAGCGTGTTGCAAGACGCGGGCGTTGTCGCGTCGCAATACGTGCATTGGATTGCGACTTGTACCGTAGAAGGCGTCGTCTTGTCTCCGTGTGCCGTGTGTCCTCGCCTTAACACACACAGGCGCGTAAATAGGGACGCGATATGTTAAGCGTGATATAAAAATTTATGCAAGTTTAAAAAAGATTATTATTAACTTTTTTGTAACGGTCTTAAGAGCAGTTTTCTAAACTTAAATAATTAACGATAGTTAAGAATGCGTATGAAGTTTTTTTTTAGTTAACTAAATTGCGTGAAACTTTACGTAATCACACTTAAATCAGCATAATTTTAACGAAATTATTGGAATGAACATTCAACACAGAACTTTTTTATTTATTTTGTCATAAAACATTTAAAGCAAAACTAATACTGTACGTATAAATAACTAACAACAATATCTGTACAACAAAATCCTCGACATCGTCGAAGTCTATTTCTGCCCATATTCCGAAATGTTTGCAAATCATTTGTGTAACCTTCTTCACTTGAGCCTCGTCTATTTACGAATCGCAAACATATTATGACATTTGAATACCCTTGGAGCATTGGAATAACAGATCTATTTATAATCGGAACATGCAAATTAATTTAGACTTATTATTTACGCTTAATATAAATAATAATAAATATGCAACTGTCACACTTCCGGGCAAAACTCTTCATACAGAAACATCCAAGTTTACTGTTTCACTGAAATGATAATAGGTAAATTTTCTTTGATCAAAACATTCTTAAGCATGAATAAATATCTTATTAAAATATATTCATAATTTAAAAGATCCCTTCATTGTAAACGCTACCTAACCTGCGCAAGCGCGCGTTGCCATCGAGTCTGCTGCAGTCACGCACACACTCGCACGCATCGTGAAACCCGATACACACACACATGCTCGCAGGGAAAATCAGTGGAGTGCACAGCTCTAAACTAAGTCGCTTTATGTGGTGTTAAACCTTTTCTTCGAGTTTATTATCATATACTTGTCTTGCTATCATCATTTTATGAGGGCCTGAGAATCGAGGAAGTGAGGCGACATGACATCTATAACTAGCAGGAAAAATATGTCATTGTTAGTATATAGATCAGTTACAGAGATATTTTTAGGTATTCAGGGTTATAGGAGTAGTTGTAATCATACAAATAGTTTTTAATTACGCGATTAATTATTCAGATCACGTTTTCATATTAAAGATACACCAATAAGCAGGCCTTGAGATTTCAGAAAGAACTTATATCTTTTAGCTTTTAGCCCACTGTTGAACAAAACTGGCTGATAAAGAGCCTATCTAAACCGATGTTAGTAAGTTGATAGCGTAGTAAAAGTTTGTACCATTTTCTAAGTAAACAACATAGTATATTAAAACAATATTATAATTATGCACATTCATAATAAACTGTAAATAACATTTACATATGTTCTATAAGTCACGAGTTTACACAATATAAGCATGAATGAAATATGGATAGACTGTCTATTTATAATTATTTTACAATACATTGACATAACACGTTACTTACTGATAATTATGTGCTGGTAACACTTTATTTTCCTTCCCTTACATTAACACATCATTATAACACGTCGCTAAATTTGAAATTAATTTAATTGGGTTTATCCTAATATATAAAACGTTTGACGTATGTTCCTCGAATAAAATATAATTTATTGGCTGGCAGGATTCGAGAAACGCAGTTTTTAAAGTAAAAAAAACTTACTGCGTATCATTTAAAATTGGGAGAGGTCGTAGTAGCTTCATGCTGATATAGAACTGGCTGGATGACGCGAAAACATGCAATTCAAAATGACAAAATCTTACGATTTTTAAATGAGGAGATATAATCTGTTCACATCAACCAAAATCAGGTCATTACAAATCTTCACTTCACTTTCAAGGAAAACAAACAAAGGAACGAAGTTACTCTCAGATTTATTGTAGTATGATTCATTACAATAAACTTCAGATCAAAATAAAAAAAAATCCATTGTTCACCTGTCAAGGCAATTATTCAGCCTAAGGCAGTTTAGCTCAGATCTCAAACAGACCTAGATGATAAAAAAAAGGGTCTCAATAATGTAAAGCTAATAAAACATACAGATCTAAGATATTAGGTAGAAATGTTTCAAAGATAAAATAATTATATTGGCAGAACACACGAGCTTTAAAAATGTAGACAAAATCAGGTTTCCAAAATTCATGTACAGCGCCGACTGAATTCTATGGATGGGTGACCATTTATAAACATACCGTGACGCCTCCGTGCTTTGAAAAGTCTCGACTGTCAATACTGTTATACATTGATCAAAATCAAAATCAAGTCGCTCCCTGTAAAATGCAGCTGAATCCGGTAAGGAAGGAACGCTAAGCAGAAGAATAATTTATAAATATTCGTCTTTTAAATAATCTAAAATTATATACGGATAAATTATTATTCTTTAATTTGTTTTTTTTTAGAAATCCGTTAGTAGTTATTTCGATAAGTACAGTTCGTCTACTTTTTTTTCTTCTCTATGGTCCGAATGTTATACTACGCATCATTGTTTCTACTATTAATGACGTAACATTTAATAGACCACCTCCTTTTACAATCGTGATCATTGTGCACGTTTCTCACCACGTGTGATGCTAACGTACCTATAAATATATGTTTCTTAATTTATACCTTTTCTCAATTAGTTTAAGGAAATTATTTACACGGTTTTTCTTTAGCATTGTTAGAATATATTCGATTGTTCTGATGTCTAGTTTGTCTGACACTTTATGATATTGAGAGTTGTAGGTACTTAGTTGTGTCTTCATGTAACATCCGAGAAAAGTTGATTTACCTATATGTTTTGTACATTGCAAATGAAAGCAATCATATTGTCGCGTAAAATTTTTCGAAATTCATAAACACACTCTTTTTTGCGGCGCGTTTAACAAACTTTTGAATTGTTTAATCAGACGGCCTCTGAATTTAGTATTATAGTATAAGTATTCTCTCAACTTTAAATTGTGAAATTAGGTTAGAAAGAAAGTGATATATAAATGTTAAATATAAAAAATCTAATTCAACAATCTTAATAAACAATCTTAACACATTTTTCATATTATTCTTTTGAGTTTTAATAACATTATATCAACACCATACTTGTACCTAAAAGAAGAGATCTATATTTTCCTATTTTATTAGGTAGGTACATTAATTCTTCAGCGCTAAAAATACCCAACATCATTTACTAGCGACTAGTAAACTTGCTAATAATAACTATTTAGTTATAATGTGTAAATTATTTGTACATTATTAAAATGACCTCAATCTTCGGTCATTAGTTTTCCTTTACAGGTTAAATAGAGGGAAATCGGCACAAAATTAAAAGATATTTATCAAGAACACAAAGTAGATTTAAAATATGCTATTACTTAGGTAAAAAACCAATACCTAATTGTCAAATTTAATGAAGTATCGTATAATGGTATCGATTGCAGGTTTCTGAATTATTATAAATAAAATTGACACGAAAAGACCCAAAACATTCAGACAACTAACCTCCGAATACTCGACCGCTGCTTAACTTTAAGACTTTATTAAATGTGTTTCTGTCGCTACTTTACACGTTAAAGTGACAGAGACAGCATGAGACTTAACGGTGACTTAAAACTGATTGACGTTTTAGTATTCGGGCCTAAGACCCACAGCTCTCAAGCAATAGAGATAAATGTACAAAAATACATATCTACAGATTAATTAAGTTCATTAGTGACACAGAAAGTAATGGTCGCTCCGTCGGCCACATGACACGACACGTGATGCGAACGGCGAGAATAGCACACTTTATGGACGAAGAATTGATAATTAAAACTTGCATACTTTACAGTGACCTCTAATTGTACAGAATAACTATATATAATGCGAGATTAATATCATGTGTCGTCTTACGACTGACCCAAATAGATGTCTCATATTACTAATGGCGACAAAACGTCTGCAGGCACTCGTTAACAGAAAACTTATTAAGTCTGAATCAAGAATTGTCTGGGGTTTAAAATTTTTGACTACAGAAACGAACTCACTTTTTTTTAAGATATTCTGGACACATAAAGATGTAGAAAAATATGTGATAAACTCTTAATTTAAAAATATTGTCTGGCTAAACTTATTAGTTACAAATTTATAATCAGTTAACACATTTCTTATGTTTCAATCAATCACAGAAAGTTAAATATCTAATTTCTCTTTCAAGAAATTATCCTTATAATCATATCTACCATTGAGACAGATCGAATCTACTATTGAGATAGATCGTTTTGCAGATAACAAGCCTCTCATAACGTGTGTAACTATCATAAAAAATAGATCAGATATATTAAATTTCGAATTCATAACTGATTCGATAACAATACTTCACAGTGAAAGTAGGCGAGTTTTAATCGAAATATTGATAGAATCTTTAAAATTGGACTAATCATTTGAGACCTTGGTAACAGTCGATCCCGAAAATCCCAAAATCGAAATGCTTGTAACTGTCCCATCGTCCATCGCAGACATATAAGAAAATATCAGCTATCATTTTATACAGCCGTTGATTTGTAGGTCACAAATGAATTCCCTCGGCGGTTGTATCTAGTAACTTGACACTCGAAGCTAAATATAGTGGCACATTTGCATCGATTACGTTACATTTCGATATTCGGTGTCGACTCATTGCAGCATCGATTAGCGAGTTGAAAGCCGTTTTGAAAAAGATAACGAAAGTTTTTTATCATCGAATGAACAGAATCGATTCTACTTTTTCAAAATCGTTTTTGATTGGTCAAAATTTGTTAATATTAATGCGTACATTTTTTGTTTTTAGCTTTGCTTCGAAAACAAAATACTGACCGGATAAGATTGCTTAGTGATGTTATTAACATACATATTAGCTAGTTTTGTGGAAGTTCATAATTTAGTTCGACATGGTTAAGTTTACGGCTACCGCTAAATCCTTTCACATGTAAGATTACTTATAACTATTTCATTGGCTATTAACATCATTTGAAGATATTACTAAGCTACTATATTAGGCAATGTCTACACTTTCTATAAATTTTCTGCGTAAAATCCAAACAATGAATACTTTAAAACGACCAATAAAAGGGCGAATTAAACTCAACAACAGTA
Source organism: Diachrysia chrysitis (assembly GCA_932294365.1). NCBI lineage: Eukaryota > Metazoa > Arthropoda > Insecta > Lepidoptera > Noctuidae > Diachrysia > Diachrysia chrysitis. Next base: position 1,544,871 of record OW028657.1, read on the forward strand.
ACATCGGGTATATCCTCAAAATAAACCGAATTTACAGTTAAAGCCGCCGTCTGGACACCAATAAGACATATTTATAACGCTTTAATGAAATAAAACAAACTCGCTGTGCTGAGCTAAACTTAGCTGTGTCTGTTGCCAATTGTCGCGCCGGTTAATGAATCCCGTTTTGTCTATCTGACGGTGAACTTCAGTCATCCAACTGACTTCAAAAGATCATTTCTTTGTTTTATTTAGATACAGTTTTTGGAAAGATTTATCAGTATATATTGGGAAAAAAGGTTTTGTTCAGCTCTATTTATGTACATTTTGAATATTACTTCTTGTGGTTTTTAAATATGCAGTTGTATTGCTTTAGTTTAAGGACATGCTTTAGTAGCCTTTTTACTCCTTGCCAAATATAAATATTATGTTATGAAACAAGATTTTAAACAAAAATTTTCCTAGCACACGTCTGTACTAAGTCTCTTCCATCGTATATAAATTTTATCATAACAAAATCTGTAAAATCAAATTCAATGTTTTGAGAATTAATTTCAACCGCTTTTTTTTTCACTCTTACATTATTATTGCGTTCAATATTTATAATCAGAAAGTCTGCCAAATGTCTCTGCGGCTCAGTTATATTATTCCCGTCGACATTGAAGATGAAAGCGTTATTTTTCTTGGGGTGCCTGTTTGACAGTTTTATATAAATCGGAAACCGCATGGCTCACCTTCCTGGCTGAGTGCTCTGAGTTGTCACGCTTGCGGTCGACCGCTAACACTCGTTTTTACAGGGTTGTATTTAGAAATTCTTGTCATTTATCAGATAACAAGCATGGTAGTCAATTGCTTGTTTTTTCTATGTAGTGTAGATCTATGCAGAATCTCTTTAAAGTGCGAATGGAGTAGTATTTTTATTACTATGGGATCCGATCAAGTGTTACGATATAATAGGGGAAAAAAAATTGTTTTTTGAAGTAAAACTTCTTTAGGCGCGACTAGGGAGTAACTCAGATTTTTTTTCTGACGGAAGTAACGCTTCCGCCATTTAAAAATAATAATTCTGATTGGTTGTAAGTATATGTCATATACTACACGCTTCTTGACTTATACGCCAGCTAGTGGCAAATATCATAATCAATTAGGATTATTTATTTTCAAATTGTCAAACGGATCAATTGTGAATAGCAAAGTGAATGAAAAATTCAACAGTTTTAAAAACATTATTTTAAATTGCAAATTTTTTTGAAAATCTCTAAATATACTTGTTTATTTATTACTTTTAAAATAAGTAAATTAAAAATAAATTTTCTGACAATTGCGACATTTTATAATATTCAATAACAAGGTTATAAAGTTTTACTTCAATCGCGCGTAAAGGTTACACGCACACACTTTTTTTTTTTTTTTTAGATACATGTCACATAAATTTATAAAAAAATATTAGACACGTATTTTTTTTTTACTTAAAAAACTATGAGGAATATACAGTGACATGTCGTGTGACGTCATTTGTAGGTACAATTTTTACCAACTCGTCACGTTAGAAGCTCCTGAACTTCAAAGTGATTTAACTTTGACATTTATCATTATTTAATAAAAGAAAAAATACGAGTTTTATTTTTTCTTTTTTTATCTATCTGGTGGACTAAATAGATATTACCTTTTTATACCCAGTCCTCACCCCTATTATAATGATTTCCTATACATTTGTTGATCTTATATTGATAAATTAGCAAGTTAAAAAATGATAGTCCTGCTTTCAATAACTTTAAAAGTTTAATATAAATGACAATCTTATGTAACAAATAAAACTGGAGTTCGTAAAATCAATTAAGTATATTGCTTACAATTATCGCTTTTAAGAAAAACTATAAAGTTTACATTAAGTTTAACGTTACATTAACGATTCCTTTTAACGATAGTAATGAAATAAATTGTATTTTAGCGATATTAATTGATACTTGTGGATTGGGCTAACGTTTTAACTGCGTATTTATCATATTGTGAGCTTATTGGATCAAATTTCCAAATCCACACCTGCCGTCGTTCAATGACCTTATTTTCAATGATTATTCGACATCTTCAGACAGGCTACAGACGTTAGTTGTGATACGTTGCTAAAAATGGCCCGACCGTTGAATATAAGCATTTGCAAGATGACATAAACCTCTTTTTCTGGCTGATGTGTCTGTGTTTTTAATATGTAATTATTAAAACATCTGTTTTTTTTTAAAGCAGTTTTGTGGCCCACTGATCTTTTTACGTAAATATTTTACAAGTAACCGATTTCACTATCTAGCAATAATAATCGGAAACACATAACTCTAAAGTCTTCCTAGGAATATCTCAGTAAGTCACATTTTATAAGAGAATATTTCAACTTGGAAATTGACCCAAATCATGACGGTTAAGACAACTGGTACACAAATTTGGTCAAAATAAGGGCACTTAAAATTATAGCCATTATAGTACATAAAAGTAGGTTTATATACTTTTTGTTATCGTAACATAATCTTTGTTGTAAACACCGCGATTCCACTCTGTACAACCTCACATCATTTTGACATTAACATCACTAATATGAAAGCAGTAAAGATCATTTTTGCAATTCGTGTAACTACTACATTTGGTTGTCTGTACTTGAGCGTCTTCGAACCCGCGGCGTCTCAACGAGATCCATATCACGCAATTTACGTCCACTACCTATATTTAAACTGTACGTATCTTCATCATACTGGGTGGTCCTTTAAAATGAACGAAATATTCTTTGTTTCATTATCTTTGATTTGGAGATTGTAAAATGTCGGTTAAGAATAATTGTACGGAATAAGAACTTTAAAACGGTTTCGTTTTTTTTTCTAATTGTCTCTTTTAATAAAATAAAAAACAAGTATTATGACAATGTTTAAAAAATATTAAATAATGAGTACAGCAAAAAAATACATTATTCAGTAATTCATCTAAAAATAACTTAATATTATAATAATAGTTACGTATTAGATGTTAATCAACGCCATAATCACCAATTAAATAATTATTAATTTAACGTCAAGATTATGACAAGATTATCTCGAGAAATCCTCTGAATGGCGGCCCACGCTTACGGAGCGTGAATGAACTTGAATTATAACATCCTTAGTATGATAAGCTGTTTGGAAAACCGCCAAAACTACAGACCACAGATTATATTCGCGATGTCAATAAATAAAACTAATGTTAGCTGCCCAGACATCGCTGACACTTTTACTAAACATAATTATAATAAAATGAACAAAATCAACTAGTTGAGATTTTTTTATTCTGTTTGACGTATTCCGTAGTATCTACTGACTGTTGAACGATTTATGAACAAATGAAAGGTTAATTTGCGATGTGGCGGAAAGTAACTTGGCGCGAGTTGGTGCGGCCATGTTTGATGTCTATGGTACAGAATAAACGACTTTTTGAAGTTAAAAATATGTATTCATAACATAAGTTTGCAAAAGCTATTAAAGTTCTGTAATAGATATAAATAAGTCTATATACTTATAGCAATTTGCCTAAACATTTCATTTCGTCTTTCACAGATCCTTATCAGAAAACTAAAACTATAGATACCTACTTAAATTATTTTTAATTTAATGATTACATAATAATGTCTCGCACGGATCATGAGTTCATTACCAAGTCAGTCAACTGACCAATTATATTATTATATTAATAAATAAACGTACAAAAATACTCAAATTCCCGCATAATATTACTTTAAAATAGAACATTCAAGTGTTATGTAACTAACATAAAAATATGCTAATGTGTGAAAATAAATTTTAGTCATACTTGCTTAAAATAGAACAAGTAGCTATTATGGTCAGGTAAAACTGTCGTATTTACCTGTTAGATAAAGGTGAGTAACTTCGTAATTTATAATTTATACTAAGCTGTGTCTGCTGCCCAAAATTGTAACATAATATTTATTAGAAAACATAAATTAGGAGTGAGGCATGATTGACTGGTTTTTTTTGCAAAACATTTAGGCCACAGCCCTATTTTAGGTTTTTAATAAATGTTATGTTAGCAGAAGGGTAGCAGACACAGCTTTACTTATAAACACCCTGTACTATATTCGTAAAGTACATACATATGTACTTATTATCCAGTACCACATAATCTTTTAAGTCCGGCCCAGACCGTTTCCATAATAGTAAAATTTTCAGATCGTATTAAGTAACTATAAACACGTTATAAATAGCTGTGCTAAGAAAATAAAACCGCAAGTCGTGTCCATCACCGTAACGCTTGTTACAACTAATAATATTATACAATAATGTCATAATTTTAAATCCTCTAGAATACATATTAAGGAATATTGCAAACGAAATTAATATTTGTCTAAAATAATTTTAAGTATTTGTCTAAAAAATAGTATAATTGCATGAATCAAATTGTCATCGTATAAACGCAAAAAGGAAGTCAATTTAAAATAATATAAAGATATATTTTATTATTCCTTTATTTACATACGTTGATGCATTATACACTTTTTTTTTTATTTTTAGAATTATTACGTATCATTACTAATAGAAAACATAATTTCGAAAATTTATTATACATGTAGATTTGAGGAAACCAAAGAAGTTGCGCGCGCGCCGTCTGGAGCGGTTCCTAATGTATGATTGGTTAATTTTGTCCGACACTACACTTTGTGTCATGACTTGTTTATGCGCCAGACGGGTGTCCTCTAAAGTTTGTTTATTTTGGTTTTTTCATCGATTGCAATGTTTAATTTTATTTTATTTACGCGATGAAAGTTGTATAGTGTAAGAGAATTACAGTCGTTTTGTTGCTATGTTATAAAACAAAATGAGTAACATGACAACGCATACATTGTCGTCATAATGTGGATTATGTAGGTATATGTGTAAACAATTCTAGTGATTGCAATTCCACGTCTTTTAATACACTATTCTGGGTCTTAAAATCAGGTAGCAGACGTATGTGTGATTCCAAAAAATTATATTTAACGTAATATATTTTTTTTTTATAAAAGGTAAATAAAACATGTAGTATTCGTACGAAGCATAGTTCAAGATGAGCAATGACGACAGAGGATAAATGACTATGAAATATCGTTAGGTAACTCAATAGGTATACAATGTTATAAAATACGCTAAACAAATTATACCCGAATAGAGTGATTCAACTCTCATTACAAACTGAACAGTGGCGACCGACGTAACACCGTTTAAAATAATATAAAAGTCGCGCAATTATTTATTTATAACATATTTTTATACAAATTTAAATATTTTAATAAAGTTTATTTATATACAAGCAACTTACAGTTACCCCTTAGTGTTTGGTATTCAAAAGTTATTCCGGTTTAGTGAGAAGCGAAGAGTTTAGTGCATTGTGTGAAGGATTATTGCAAGAAGGCCTTATTGTAGTAAGTCCTTTAAACATAATTATTAATCTTAAAACTTTTTAGACACAGACATACACACTCTCATAGTTTTATATAAGCACTTAATTAATTATAGATACAAACACACGCGCACTTTACTCATTTGTAATTCGTGAACAAAAATGTAAATTTGTTTGTGCTATGTTCTTATATATTTTTATTAGATCTGTCCCTTAACTTTATTCCGTTTCAAAATATGTAAGATGCTACTAGCTCTCCTTAGCGGTTTCATCCATATTTTGTTGTGTGTTTGTGTCTAAAAGTAGCCCATGTCCTTCTGCAACTTCTAAGCTATTTATTTGTCCCTTTTCATTAACGTCAGTTCAGTGGTTTAGTCGCAATGAGATGACAGACAGACTCTATTTATTATAAGATGCCTCTAAGTTAGCGTCAGTGTAGATACGCCTACTATTATAGTTGCATGTAATATGTGTTTATAAGTTGTAATTAGCAATTATATGACACAACCGGAACACCTTCCTAGTAGGAAGCGGACATAAACATAGATCGCAGAGGACTCGATAATTGTCTATGTTATTTATAATAATAGCCGATTGTTTAAGTGGTATCCTCTTTTAAAAAATGTTTATAACACTAACTGTGATTCCGTTTATCCACGTATTTGTATAAAATGTATTACCTACTATTGTTTTACCCTATCGTGGTGTTACAAACTTATATACAATTATACCTCCACAAATTTCATCTTACTTTACTTGAAATAGCATTCAAAAGAAATATTTTTATAAATATTTTTGTCATCTATGATAGATGTTGTAGATGATGTCGGTGCCTATATTAAAAAAAAAAAAGGTTTTTTATTTATTATTTTCCTGATCGGAAAATTTCCCATGGGCAAAAATGATAGTATATTGAGGTTACATAGTTTTGTTACGCAGATGACGCTCTGGACATTTACATATGAATGCCGTGACGCTTATACTAATGTAGGTACTGTTTTGGTACTCAACGAGGAAAAGCATTATCTTTCAAATAGTTTGTTCCATTTGGGCTTGATATTTTATGATAAACCATTTGAAAAATATCTAAAATAGCACTTTATTAAGGATGCCTTAAAAAAGAGAAGATTGAAATCTTCTAATTTTAAAATATGTTTGCAACTGCGCGTCCAGTGTTGCCATGATTTCCTTTCTGCACCCCGACTCTCAGTTTCTGTCGCACCTCACACGTCAATCGCCTCTCTATTATTACACCGTATTAAATTTATCTCTAGTAATTCAAGGACCACCTGTGCAGTTCAACGGCACTAGACCCAACCAGTCAGTCTGGTTAACACAACCGCGTTAATTTACACCTGTCAAATGTTATTTTAAACGATATTCAACTTTATTACATTTATAAAAGCGGCAAACTGAACCGACGATCAGAAACATGTTTTGCCGCCAAAGCGCCGTTTGTATATTAATTTATTTATTCTTTTTTAATCTGTATCTCAGTCTGGACGTTCGCGATTAATGCCTTTGCCCGCGAATGGTGTTTTATTTTCATCTTCCACGGTGGGCCAAAGTCAGATTATCAGGCCAAGTCCATAATTTATAATTTTATGGTTTATTGACTAGTGGTTGATGCAAACAAGGCTTTATGGTCTTGTATAACATTAATCAGTCCTCATTTGTTTCTTATAATTAGTTTTTCAAGTTTTGTAGAGCTTTCAAAAGCTGGGAATAGTTAGTCAATCTAAATACATAACTCTTAATTCGTCGCGACCGATATTAATTACCGTTTCAGAAACAAAAAGCACTGCGTACCTTTATGACGTGACGCCAAAAAACCGTCGCGTTAAAAACCGGTATCTTGTACCCGTTTGAAAATAACCACAGACGTCTGCAGTTAATTTCGCATGCGTTATCTGTACAGTAATCAGCAGTATTGTGACGTCACATTGGGTCCACTTTCTTCTCACACTCATTAAGGCAAAAGGCCAAAGGAAAAGGCGTATTAATTCTTATTGATTAGTGATTGTACACGATTATTTTAGTCCAGTTTTCGACAACTGTTTCTAAAGCGTGTTCTTCTGAAAAACCACTGCAGTGATTGAGATCTTCACTCCTTACTATACCTAACGTAGAGTCGACTCGTACCCAGACAACGTTGACAACGGGTCATTGTTCGATTAGTTATATTTACCTCGTAAAATATAAAACCGTGAGCGATACAGCATGTCAAGTGAAGTCGTGTGCTCAGCTTGTTACGTTAAACAGGCCGGCTTCTCGAATGTTCCGACTTTCCTGGCCGAGCCGTTTTGCGCGACAATTTTCCAATACATGTTTTTTTTAGTTGCGTGACTTCGTATCTTGTTTTACACAAATAAACTTGATCTAGTCTAGTTGTATGGCATAATGGAGACTGGAGGGAGGGAGACGATAATAAGTAGCTTAGGTCCGTCATGATTGTTGGAAACATTATGCGGACGGCGTTCACATGGTGTAGTTATTAACGGCGGGCAAAACCTTTCCGAGAACATCTGATATGGCAGATAAAAATAAACCAATTAGGAAACTGGTTTTAAGTTTAACTCGACTAACAAACCTTATTTTATTAAACTTTGGTTTGGCTGTCAATATTGGATTCGCCTCAACTGTTACTGACTCAACATTAGAAAAAAAAACTAAGCAACGCGTTCACCATTTCTTTAAAGAGAAACACATAGTTATAGTATTCGTCATTTGATTATAATGTTTGCATATCACATGTAAGCCTATTAATATTTTACTATTCGATGCGACTCACGGACGCGCGGTGCATTGTTGCGCACTAAAACAATATATTAGTGACCTCTTCAGTGTATGTAGATTTTATTATAGTACAAGTGTTCGCGTACATCTTAGTGTGAGGTTGTTAATCATGAAAACGATATGCCTCAATACCCAGAAGCTCGTTTAGCTCACGTGTGGGGAAAAATACTGAATCTCTACGATGTATACAAAACATGTGCTTCTACTTTTAATGTCCTCAATATCAGTAGAATTGGTTAGATGATACTAAATTATCACATTTTGCATCTACTTACTAAAAATTACAAAATTTAACAACACAGAGGACCATACTTACTTAATAATATTATAAATGGGTAATTAGCTCTGTCTATCTGTCTGTTATACCTTCAAGGCTAAACCGCTGAATCGATTTCAATGAATATTAGTACCTATGGTTTAAGTTTTGATCCCAAGAATGGACATAGGCTATTTTTATCATCGATAACCGACGGCCACGCGGGCGGAGCCGCGGGAAACAGCTTTTAGATTATTAATTTATTTAAAGTGCTCAAAACTATGTATTTAAGTCCACTTTAATAACTAACTACAACCTAGTCACCCATTTCCCTCCACAACGGTGTTGCAAGCCTCGTTAATAGTTCAACCTAATAAAACATCAACGCTAAAAGGTAGCCAATAATTTTGCTAAATTAATTCTGATGAAATTGCACGTAAGTCCAGCTCATGATATATTTGCACGTTTAGCTAAAAGTCAATCATAATCAGCAAATTATTACATCCTATCTGCTGGCGAGCGGGCCCCAATTAACTCGCTAACGATTGCGAAAAAGGAAAATTCATGTAATTTCCACGACTAGTTTATTAGGGTTGACACTTAAAACTTAACTACAAAGTAACAACTCTAAACCATTTACCCTAGGCCTTTAATAAGATATCTTAAAGTTTCAAAGTCTGTAACTTCGTATTTCTTTGCAAATTGTTGGTAAAGAAATAAACAGAAAATATTGATTCCCAAAATCATCTAACTTTATAAGTGAAGCATCAAATAATCACGTCTTAGATATAAAAGTAGTGTTTACAAAGTGTCAGCCCTAAGTCGTACGCATGTATCTACGCATTGCGTGTGTGTGCGCGAGCTAGTTCTGCAGACTGCGAGGCGCGATCGGCACCGATGTACTCGCAATGAATACCGACTCCAACTGGTGCCAACACTGCCAACCGAATCTCATGCATAACACAAAATTGAACTTGGAATCGTAGAGTTCGGTGACACAATACGAACGCAGAATGTTGAATCACATTGTCATCATTAATCAAAGGTTATTATAGCAAGGGACGTGCAAGCTTGTAATGTTCTTGTTTTAGAACGTTCTGGTTGCATTTAAACTTGTTACATCTTATTCTAACACAATCAAAATCTTGATTAAATTATCTGTGTCGGTGTCCGTCTTTTAAATGTCCAATCGTTCCAATCTTTTATTACTGTTATTAAAAACTGGATTTATATTTGAAAACAACATCACAAATAATTCTTAATAAGTCACATTAAGATGATACAGTAAGATTAGGTTACTGTAAACATTTTAATAAAGAAATTTCCATTCAACATTATGTACTTACAATTGTGCATACACACAGTAGCATAGATTACATACATTAATGGTTCCTTGTCTTACAAAAAAAACTAGTCTAGGCTGAATAGTATGAAACTAAAATTTCCTTTGCTATATACAGATTTTATAAAATTTACGATCTTTTATTCATTTGTTATCAAATACAAGTCAGCTTTTAGTTTCTAAACAGATATCATATACATGCATGTATAAAAATACGTTGAACAGAAATAAATAGAAGCGCGTAATAAATTGGCATCGGGACAATGGGTGACGACTGTTTCTTACCAATGACACCGACACAGAATTAAAACTAGCTGGAAATGGCTACACAATACATACTTATATGTTTCGGGTACAAAAAAAAATATATTTAAATTAGCTAGCTACGACTACTTACTCGTAGTTAGGAATATTTTGCACATAACTTATGCATTTTGTTTTCTTTCAAGTACTGCGTTTTGTTTTGTCCTACCTACAGAAATACAGTTGTTTTTGACGAATAATGCAAAATCTTAATTAATTTAATAAAATAACGACAGGTTATTTAAGCTAAGGAAATCAGTTTACAACACAATCAACAAAAAGTTCAAACAATGGCAACATTTCGCGACATTCACACATTATGACCACAATCCCAAAGCATTTTACGAGCCAGATTACCAGGAACACATGGTGTCGCCGGCACCATATTCTATAATTCCTTGTTGACCTACATCGCGGCTCGGCTAATTGTCGCCGATTGGTAGAAGGTATCACGCGACGTCGACCTAGCCCGCTAATTGTTCCTCGACTCACAATCGTTAAGGTTTATATAAAGATGTTGAGATATGAACTGCAGATAAGCAAACACATGTTGCAGACACACGCAGCGACATACAAATATATGAAACGCGGTGAAGCCTATTTAATGTTGAAATTTATTTATTTATTTGCTTGAAATAAAGTAAATAACAGATCTTATAAATTAGTACAGTTCTTCATATTTTTTCATTTCGAAAGACACAACGATAGTCGATTGTTGTACCTATTTATTTTTGTTTCTTCTTATTGAGTGGAAGGTTATACATTAAGTACTATTTCAGCCTAAAATGTTATAACGAAGGTTAAATTATTTCAAACGAGCTTAAAATACGATATCAAACTACAGTTTTGAAGGCAGAACATTAGAATTCAAATAGCTGTATTTCTTTTATTAATTTCCTAAATAATTGACATAGTAAATAAACCATGTGGTTTTCACTAAATTCAAGCAACAAATGCTAATAAAATGGCAACAAAAACTAAGCATCAACAAAGCGTAGTACCAACCAAATAGAACTATGTGGGACATTCTATTAATAATGATTAATTACTGCACACTTTAGGTCCATGTCGAATGCACGTGCCTTCGTGCTGACGTATGTATGACGTCAGAAGACATCCCTGGGTTTATGTATCATTAACTTTAGTATAACGAGAAGACTCATTTAAATTGTCCAATAGTAATTACGGATTAGAATTATGAAAGATCGATTGATATGAATAATTGTAATATCTTACTTCCAGTATCAAAAGCTACGAGTTTGAGATCTTTTATGAATTTGGTTCTTTTTCTCACACCTAGTCTTTGTGCTTTGGAAAGGACTTATAGATATTATAAAATTGTAGATCAGTAAAACTTAACTCATAATTATATACTACGTACAAAGGTATGAAAATAAATTACTTTCAATCAATGATATTATACACAAGACATGTTACCTTCATAGTTAACGACATTTAAAATCAGACCAGATCCTGCTGGTATATGTCGAAATGTTCTCAAGTTGCACTAATAAAAAGTATCTACAAACTGTTACTCTGTCTTTTTGTACGTAAAAAGTACGAGAACTAAAGAGCACCTTGCTCGTAAGTAAAGAAGATCTTGACCTATCATTGAAAACTTCCTAATCAGTAATTTTCGAATCCTCAAAATGCGATATATAGGACCCCCTATCTTAAACGCATGTCTCTTTGAATTAGTCGCATTAAATTAGTTATTCCCTTTTATAAATTCTAACATAAATCCTTTTAATCCCTAAATGTATATGACCGTCACACGATACGTCAGTTGTTTTGTTTACAATGAGATTAATTTAACCTCGTGGAACCGTTAAGCTGAAGATATCGCTTTAGAGTCTAGAACATTCTGAAACATCATTGTTACGTTGTGCAAAATCATTACGGGTTTTCCAAAATAGAAGGTAGAGTCACAAGTAATTCGTACTTTACCTATTTTAGTTTCTTTTTCCACATTATTTTGACATGCTAGTTTGCTTAGGGTCAGAGTATAAATAAGTAAACTATAGAGTGCGCCTAACGAAGTATAAACAGTGACCACAATGAACAAGCGTCGTCTTCAAGGTCAAGTCAAATTAGTGTCAAAAATAATGAATATTGACGACCTCCGTGGTCGAGTGGCGTACATACCGGTTTTCAAGGTGTCGCCAGCTCTGAGGTCCTGGGTTCGATCCCCGGCCGGGTCAATGTAGAAAACCACTTTTTTCCATTGTCTCGGGTCTGGGTGTTTGTGGTACCTGCGTTGTCTCTGAATTCCATAACACAAGTGCTTTAGCTACTTACTTTGGGTTTAGAGCAATGTATGTGATGTTGTCCACATTTATTTATTATTATTAATATTTATTAATATTCATTAGTCTTTCAAAATCTAATATCCATTTAATTACTCTATTAAAACCAGAACCATCCATATTTTCGCATGAACGTCTGTCGTCGCACGGAAAATCACTAAACGAGCAAGTACTTGCAACAAAAAACGCTTTGCTTACGATCGGAAAACCGGGCCAGTAGCAATGCGCGCTCTCTATGCTTTCTCATGTATACTATAGGCTTAGAATATAAAATTACTGACTTGTTTGATCTCCAGAGTATCTTTGAGTAAATTATATTGCTACAGCTTTTTCACGTTGCGTTCAAAGATTATTATTTTACTCAAAAACTATTTTATACAATTAGACACTCTGTATTAACTCTATGGATAAGCATTAAAATAGCGAACCTACTTTTCGTCTTTTTCATAATAATTCTCGTCCTTACTAATATAATATAACCGTTTCTCAGAAAAGTGAACGTCTGTTTGGTTAGTACATTAGTAGGTACTTGAGTATATTTAAGACTGTTACGCGATCACTTGAGAGCGGAGGACCAAGCAGGATGTCTCTGATCTTAAAAGTATCTAATATTGACTCAAAGTCTGTTATTTGTTTAGATCTTTCGATTGAACAAGCAAATTTGACAAAAACTGACGATTTTTTAAGAAACTATTTCACTTAAGTCCTGTATCATCACAAATATCTGTTACAAAATAGATATTATTATCTCCCTACGAAGACTAGGAAGAGAGTTCACGATTTGGTTAGTAAAGGCCGCAGAGAGGCCGGCTCGAAGGTTGCGCGGGCGCAGTACAATGGCGGACGGTTCGCGCCATGTATGCTATTGTCTCATGGACGTGAATTCATTTAACGCATCGCGGTTTTTTATTGTATTGTTATAAAGAAGATAAGTTGATGTAAATAGCGATAGGAGGGCTCTACATGATTTTATAAAGTATGCTAATAATTGATTAAGTACGTACCTACTACATACTACTACTGATGAAACAAACATAACTACATATTTAAGTAGTGAAAAACTTACGGTAAATTTTAAATTTAATTAATTGTCCCGTGATTTCTTCAGATAACATTGCACTCTATAATTCCAAAGATCTTTTGCCTTTTCCAAAGCTATGTTGGGGTCGGCTTCCAGTCTTACCGCGTTTAACTAAATACCGTATTTTACACGGAGCGACTGCCTATCTGACCTGACAACGCATTATATTGGGTAAACCAAGAGCTCGAATTATAAAAACTAAAATGACCTGCATCTGGCCCAAATGATATTCATTTATACTAAACTAATTTTAATGGAAACTTTTTCGTACCCCGACCCTCATCTCTACCCAGTCTTGTTTACATAAACAAAATAACAAGGTGAAATATCGTAAATATCCGACTATCGCGTGGAGTCGCTAGTGGGCGGCGCAAGCGCTGGTCACTGATCAAAACACTCGTAAAATAAAGCGGTGCCATACCGTCTAAGTCAACAGCCAGTCACAAAGAACCCTTAACTTTAAACAAGTCTTCCAAACAAGAGCTCTTAATTAATTGGATGTATGAAATAGCTAATTTTGTAAACAATATTAAATAGTAGAGTTTATGCGCTGCGACGTTGTGTTAGTGATTGCGGTTCTTTGTAAATAATAATGTTTAATATTTTCACGTTTTCCGTTTATTAGAGACCTCGTTTTTAATAAATTTTAAATTTTAGATCGCACGCAAACGACATAAATATAAACTGATAGATACTGAACGTACCTAATTTGAAATGCGAAAGTTTTTTCTTGCTTACATTGTCAAGATGTTACCATAAGTAGATGAAGAAGTAGAGAATAATAGATACGCTTATCGATTATATTCCATCTAATTTAAAACTCAAGGTAATTTTTTCTTTAACATACACGTTGAATAAACCGGGTGTCTCTCTGGGTGGCGAGCCGAGAAGTCTAGCAAGTCTCGGTAATTGCCATGCAGGCCGCGTCGCTGCGTGAACGGCAAATTGTCGCACACCATCACAAGTTTTGCGTAACTAGTCACACTGCTGGCAACATTCTATGTAGGTAGAGTGGCCCTTTTCCGCGGGTCCGGCCCGGCTTCCCATGGGTATGATTATCTTTGTATTATGATGGAAACTTACTGAGTTGTTGTTGAGTTCTGTTTGTTGTATTTAGTGCATTTTTTATTGTGTTCTTATATATATCTTCAGTTTTATTTTACAGCTCCATATCGGTAGAATTTTGTCAGAATTTGTTAACTAGTTGTTTCATACTTCATAGAGCACCAGTGTTTCGTACAAATATAGTAGATTTATAATATTAAGGCCAAATTTTAATTAATATGTGTCAATTAGAGATCTACTGTTAATTATAAGTCTAAGATATTGTGTGCCTAATGTACAATATTAAACGTGCGCTCTAGGCACACTAAGCAATTCTTAGATATTTTAGTACACAACCAGTATTTTTATAAATAGGTACCATTACAAGAACCCATCAGATCACCTACTAAAAATGCAAATGAAACAATTATCTAGTTGAGTATGCAACGTTTAACTATCTATGTGTTAGCCAAGCCTCTTGCTGGGTGGCAGCCGAGCAGTCTGCTGGCCATAATTACTATGCACCCTGTGCCTGAGTGCGTGCAATGTAGAGATGCAGACACACAGACGAGATACGTCCAGTGTCGCACAACGTTGCTCGCGAAAATTGCGTTATTAAGGCATGAAAATTAGTTTGAATTTTGAATAGGCATTGATTCGATTTTCATGGCATTAATTAACCTTTATTTGATTTAATTCATAGAATTTCCAGAAAAACACTTAGCCATCAATTAAAAAGAGATTTTGGATCGACTGCATTTGCAGATTCAAGAAAACTTTTACGGCTCAAAACAAATTATTAATTTCATTTCTATACACAAGATAATAAGTCTCAAGTTTATACCAGTTCTATCAACTATCTACAAATAACGCGTCAACTATCTACTAATAACTATCCTGCGTTTTGTCGCACAACTGTCGGCCAACTCAAGTCGCCCGTGCGGTGCCCACGCGCCGGGATACACTTGCGTAACTAGCGGCCAGCGACAGTTTGTGCTGGCTGTTACATTATTTATGCCTTTCCTTAATAGATATGTGTGAAACGTAGCTAATTCCGAGCCAGAAGAAAGTTCAGTTTTCAATGAGCTGGATGAATATGTAATATAATGCAGGGTCAATTCCTTTACGAATTAATTTGTTTTAATTTAAGAAATTTGTAGACTCTTCTTCCAATGTCGAGCTTCTTAACCCTAAAATACTTACTTGAAGAAGTGATACATAATCTAGGTATGATATAAATATACCAAAAATACAAGAAAACAATTTTGAAACACATATTACTTTCTGAAGCGAAAAATCAAGCATTTGTTTTTAACTTAGGAACTTGGTATAATGAAAAATGTTATTCCAACTACCATTAGTATCGGTAAAAGTTACAATGTAAAAGGGCCAAGCTCTTAAAATAATACACGCCAACAAAACAATGTACGTGACAATGACGTCATACAACATGTTGCCATATTTGAAAATATAAACAGATCGTGCATAAAACCATTTTTGGTAAATTACGCTGAGTTAACTTCCATGGGTCGTTCGGGATTCGAAAGTCGACCTTAGTTATTTGAAATAAAAGCCCTTTCAATGACAATGTTGCCATTAATGACTTTAAATGAACCTAAGAGGACCTACCGGTCGAGCATAGGTACACTAATTCAGGAAAAGGATTATTACCAAGCAATGACTAACACACAAATTAATGCCAAACTAAGTTAGTAAGCTCATAGTCCCCCATATATAGTAAAGCATAATTTAAAAGCAATTAGAAATATTCTGAAATAATTCGTTTTGAATGTTCTAAATGCCATTTTATTAACCAATCCATTTATTTAGGTTTCTCAGTAATTGGTCCTTCGAGTCGGCTATAATAAATCTACCGGTTAGTTACGAAAATGTATATAATTCATATTATAATTATTATACTTATTACTAAAATACCTTTTTAAATATACGGAAATCAAGACTTAATTTTAAAAGATATTTTATTTTATCGAAAATACTACTTAGCAACAACTTTTAGCCGTCACTTTTTTAAAGTACCCTGCGTAGTTCTTCGTTGGTAACTCAGTCAATCACTATTGATAACTGTCAATCACTAGACCACCATTGAGCCAGTCCACCACGGCATAATAACTTTATAAAATCGTTCATGAATCACTTTAGCCTGGGGCGTCCCTCGTTACGGCGTCGTTAAAGCGAAGCTGACTGCCTTAACAAACACGATACACAAATAAAACAGAAGAATAACAAGATATAAGTTGCATACTTACTTTACCAACGATATTCAAGTAAAGTCTGGCTTGATCGTTGCCTTTTAAAACAATCACCTGATTTTATAAAATAAACACCGAATCGTACCTATTAGTTTATAAAAGAGCAATTATTACTTATTTCATATTTTTTATTTAAATAAAATGTAGGACACCAACTTACTTGTTGTTTAATATTTAGCAAAAGTTTTATTGACGCGGTACTTTTTTGTGACGAGTGGGTATTCTAAAATTTCTACTAGGTGACAAAGTCGGCTGTCTTTAAACCGCGACGTGAACCGGTCCACTTCAGCCAATCAGGAAACGTTACGTATATAAGTTTGTTTATTGAGATGGATAACACTTTATTTAAGTGCG
Source organism: Diachrysia chrysitis (assembly GCA_932294365.1). Lineage (NCBI taxonomy): Eukaryota > Metazoa > Arthropoda > Insecta > Lepidoptera > Noctuidae > Diachrysia > Diachrysia chrysitis. The sequence goes on from OW028657.1 coordinate 1,562,011, forward strand.
TTCGTGGTGGGGGTAGTGAGAAGTTTTGGGGTTTTTCTTAATTCGACGGAAAAATATATTAAAACTTTGTTGGGTTTTTAACCGACGTAACTGTCATTTGTTGTCAACGTATTGAATTAATTATAATTTGGTATTTTCCTATTTCCAATCATCATTAATATCTCCCGGAATAAACTTAGAAAGTGAAATTACTTTGTGGGTATTTTCATCCGCGGAATTGATAGCCACCATTGAGTTGTTCGTGAGCTTTCGCAAATCACTCAAAAAAGAAGGTCAGAACTACACATTAACATAGTTTAGGACACCAATCACTCGCAAATGATTTAAAAGTAGGCTTTGATTAAAATGAACAACATTACTGTCGGAAATGCCTATTAATTAATGCCTTTCCCTACCACACTACGTCATACGATCGTATGATTCAACGAATGGTTTCTCGTACTTGGGAACTATATACATATATTTAATTTTAATACCATCCTCGTCAAAAGCACAAGTGTTTCGACGAAAATGTATTAATTAATTTCGAAACCTACATTATTTTGTATTACATATTTTGTAGTGTAGGTAAGTTTAGATGCAGGAAACTATTATAATTGATTTGATATTAAAAAATCTGTTAAACGTCACGATAAATGTTTCATAGTGTTGTGTATGTTTCGTGAAACCGAAATATAGCTATATCAATGCTTGTGAAGCTAGGGCTACAGTTAACGAATTACAAATTTAATAATTCCAACAGACAGAACAATCTATGTACCTAATATTTTACTAATAGATTATGAATCAGTTTCGATTGCTTCATATAACAAGTTATAGAATAAACATTTAATAGCAATACGTTTCAATATAGAAATTGCACAAGTTATAAATTAATATCCGTGTTGATTGGAAAGTAGAAACGAGCGTGAAATATGTTGTCAGTGGTGATAATTTCCTGCTCTATGCATTTCTTGTGGTTCTTCTTACTTAAAACTGATTTACTGGTATCAAATAAATAATATAACTTATTTATTTTGTTTAGGTAAACCTCACTTCTCTATCTACATTAAGTAGTATGAGCAGTTACGTTTTTGCATTCAAACTTTTCACCAGACATTTGGTAGTAATGTCGTAGTAGGGTAGCAAGCCTGGCTTTCGCCCACGGAACCGCCCGCGTGGATGTCGGTTATAGCGACAAAAAGTAGCATATATCCATTCTTAGTGTCCAAGCTAACAACATAACAAATTTTATCAAAATCGGTTATATAGTTTAGCCGTGAAAGCATAGCAGACAGACAGAAATATGAATTTAATAATTATACCACAAAACCACAAATATTTTATTATATAAAATATACATTAGTCTGTTTAACGTAGGTAGGTAATGTTACTGAATTTAATACATTTATGACACACGGATAGCCGAGTGGTATAGGTCACCACGCCAATTACCTCTGTGCGCGACAAGATAAAGATAAAGATAAAGATAAAGATAATTTTATTTTGCAAATATGGGTGATGACAAACGATGACAAAAAAACATAAATAGTACAGCCATATTTTACCATGTAGGCATGCAAAAGATTTTAAAAATAAAAACTTAACTAATTACAATTTTAAAATATTATTATTAATTATACATAATTATGCACTAGCTTAAAAATTCTTTTTCAATTAGGAACTCCTTAATATTATAATATGCTTTCGACACTAAAAAGCTTCGGAGTCTCTTTTTAAATAATGAAAGCGGAAGCTCTTTCCAAGTCTTAGGCAATTTGTTAAAAATGACTGGTGCCATGCAGTAGACACTTTTGTGCATAAGTGCAGTCTTGGCTGTCTCCAAACATAGCACACTATTATCGCGTCTATTGCGCGGTGCTACATCTGATAGTCGTCTAAATCGACTTGGATTTGTCTTTACGACGAATTGCGACGTGCCGCGGGTTCGATCCCCGCATGGGACTAGCATTTGTGTGACCCACAAATGCTTGTTTCAAGTCTGGGTGTTCTTTGTGCATGTGATTTAAATGTTTGTGAAACCCCCCGCGACACAAGGATTAAATTGCTTAGTGCGGGAGTCGTTTTAAAAAAAAAAAAAACTTAAAACATAAATACCTTCGCTTTACCAATCAGCGACAACTTACAACATTCAGCGCTTTTTACAGGCCAAAAGTTAATAAAAACATAAATTAAAAGCCTCGGCAACTCAATACCTACCTAGTGCTTATAAAGTCTTATTCAAATAAATTTGTAGTTACCGTTTCCATAATATAACTTTACGTAATAAGGCACCGCAATTCTAGAATACAATATTAAACACTTTAAAGTTATTACAAGGAGATTGCGGCACACTGTAATGGTCCAATAATCTGGATAAAGTACTTAACTAAGTACATTTACTGTCGATAATCGCCGTTCACTTTGCACTTAAATGTATGAACTATAGGCAGTTAAGGCGGGAGTGTTGAATTAGGGACCATTTAAGACCTTAGTTCGGATCTAAGGTTTGACGACAACGCATGATTTGTAACACATGTCTTGCTAAACAACTTCATAAACCGCTCGGGGCTTGCGGCCTTAATGTACCTTACCTACCTAAATTAAAGGCATCGTGTGTGGTCAACTTTGGGTTCGTACAAAGACCATCATTTACATTTGTATAGCAAAAACTTTAGTTGCAACAGGGCCAAACTGTTGCTTAGCAAAAATATACGATGAAATCCCCGAATCATTAATTAAAACGTCATGAATGAGGAACATTTGTACATGACTATTATGCACAACCTTAATCATTATGTTTTATTTTACCACATTCTGATACGTACATCTAATGACCTCATTATAGTTTTATCTATATCCATAAAATGTTGTCAATTAATCACGTACCTATTTAAACTACGCTATAGTTAACTGTAGGTTATTAAATAAAGGCCTATGTATTTCCCTTAACCGCGTGACAGCGACCTGCGCTGACGCAGATGCAGCGTAATATTGCGACATGGCCGCTCGCCGGTCCTTTGATCCTCCTCGTTGGTTAATAACTGCCTTGTACGGGCATGTTGATAATGTGCAAGTAATTATAGCTGTTATAATTCAGTGAAATAATATAGGGAAATAGGCGTATAAATAAACGTTCCGGGAGTGAATAACCTTAACTGTACGTCATCTATAATGAATAAAAACGTTGAGCTTGAAATTAAAATTAGCGGGTACCTAAGAATATTTAAGTGCATTTCTTACCTGGTCTTTCGAAGTCCACTGAGGTTGTGGCCGGTGCCATCCAAATAAGTTTGGGAGGTATCTTCCGACTCTTTATGTCTAAGATCTTGTCTGTACTCTCTGGATCTTCCACAATTTCAAAGGAGTCACCGCTACATTGCGTCGATATTAGTTTTCGTTTGATACTTCACCCATTCAGTCGCGACCCGACACAGCTGTTTAACACTTTAAACACAATATTAACAGCAACTTTATTTCCAGATGCATCTAAGTTCGATCCAGTTGGCGTGCGTGGCACTGGTGGCGGTGGCCCTGGGCGCGGCGGCTCCCCCCTCCTCCTCGCACCACATTACGCGGCGCTCCTTCTCCTTCTTCAGTCTCAACTGCAAGGGAGTCTACGACGCGGCCTACTTCGCCCGCCTCACCAGGATCTGTGACGACTGTTTCAACCTCTTTAGGGAACCCCAACTGTACACTCTATGCGGGTATGTTGAGTTATTTTTTTACTTTTTAATTGTGACGTTTTACAGTTATAAATTTATTGGTAATCTGTCATTTTTTGGCAGGATTGTCAATAATTTTGTATTGTTGATTTAGTATCCCCAGTTTCTTCATAATTGTTGTATTATTTAATATTAGCAACGAAACAATAAAATTGTGACGATTTAAAAATAAAACAGAAAGTAAAACAAAAAGTTTTTTTTTGTACTTGCAATTTTGAAGAGTGGCAATGATGCTAAATCAGCATTACGCAAAACCAACCTATATGAACTGATAATAAAGTGCAATATTCTTTGTTGGGGTACAGGGAAGAGTGTTTCACATCACCATACTTCAAAGGATGCGTCGAGGTGCTACAAGAAAATGACAAATTAGAACAGTTCAAGGATTACATAAGAGTATTACACGGGGCCGCCCCCAGTTAGGTACAGACCGAATTTAATTAGCCTCACTTTCTAACTATATTTCTTCTATTTCTAATGCGTTAAGCATCTCTTTGGCTTTGGGGTACTAACAGCACGCTATCTTCTTAAACACAGCTATGCAGAACACTTGTTTTTACTTATAAATTATACTTGTATTTATTTCTATGAAAGATATTTTCCCGCAATTATTTAGTATTCTAACACTATTATTTTTCACTTGACAGTAAGTATAAAACTATTTGTGTCTAATAGGTACTTCTATTTACAGCATTTTCTTGTTATATTTGGACAATTTAACAGCATGATTCTATGCAAACTACCTACTATCTACTACTATCTTTTCTTTAGCACTACTTTTTATTATATATATTAAATTTAAGGCAGATAATCCACAACATGAATTTGACTTTTAAAAAAAATAATTACCTACACATAAATGTAACAGAAAACCGACTTTAATGAAATTTATAATATACCATTAGAAATAGATTCACAATAGCCGGAGATGTCGCGTAACAAACACACAAAAAAAGAAGTCAAATTGAGAACCTCTTTCTTTTGAAGACGTTTAAATAATCTAAATAAACTTACGTGCTTGGAGCGTTATTTGCCTTAATTTGAATGCATGTTAAACTTAAGAATTAATGCCTACATTATTATAAAATAAATGTCCAATAACTTATTAAGCTTGATAACTATACCAGCAAACAGTTTTATCAAAAGCCAAGTTTTTTTTTGTTTTAAAATCAAGTAGATTTTTTGAAACAAAATTAGCAGTAACTACTTATTCTACTTATGCCTTCTTACTTATACAAGCATAAAACCTTTTTAAAAATCAATATATGCCTTCGCTCTAATTATTTATAACTCTACTAACATTCACCTTTATTATAATACAAGAAACTAATTCACAATTTTTACGTTTCCAGAGAGAATTGTTTCACGTCGCCTTACTTCAAGGGATGCTTGGAATCTTTGTACTTATACGACGAAAAGGACCAAATCGACCAGATGATCGACTTCATCGGCAAACGCTAACAACACCCAGCACAAAGTTACGATGCATCACCTTACCGTGTTACGTACTGCGCTACAACATACCACCTTATCTCGCGATGGTTAACACAAATCGACCACTTTGCCAACAAAAGCAGACCATACTCCACAATTTGGACGTCTGCTTTCTATCCTCAACATATTCTAGTCTTATAGCGGCGTAAATTAGTTTTATGCTCGCAACTAAGTGTAATATTATTATAATTTGTATTAAGTATCGTATAAGGACATTTATTATTTATTTTATGGTTTATAAGTTATTAAATGTTGTAAGCTTCTTGTGTACGGAAGTGTAAAGTACATTGAAATTCTAAAATTTTAAGAGACAATCATTCAGTGGATGCTGGTCATCTTACCTGTCTCACACGATCCGACTGAGATTCATGGTTTTATTGTCAAGTGTCGTTTGGGTACCAATGGGGAGAAAAACACCAATATATTGCTAACATCTTCACACAAGCACAACCTTCACAAGGTCGTGTTCAGTCACTCTCATTCAACTCAAAACGACAACTGAATTGCGACGCATTCCAATCATAGTATTTAAAAAGAATACTTACGCTTTTTCTTTTCAATCTAGAATTCATTTTATCATTTCTCTTTGTATTATCATTTGAAAAACATAACAGGACCTAAACTAAGCCTTACTATGTAGCTCTTACAAAAATAGTATTCGATATTATATTTAGGTAGAACCAACATCTTTACTATACGAGTTTGAACTTAATTACCAATATACAACATTGAATTTAGTTTACAATCTCTTGCTTATAAATAGTATTATGTACAAATCACCCATGTGGCTTATACATCACTTAGATTTATATAACTACTAAAACTCAGGGAGTTTATTGTATTCATTCGCGTTTGTTTATTTATTTTCATGTTTGTATCAAAGGACCAGTTTTTCTGACCCTATCAAATTATTTCAATTTTCCAATTTCAAAGTAATAGAATATTTTAAGTTTTCGTTTCAGGTTACCTTGTCTGGTATAGAAGAACTGGTTCTTTTTATATAAAGGGAGGTTTCATTTGTATAATTGTTTGTGTGTTACTTGTATTCGTTGGTACATTTGCACAAATGAAGGCTTCACTCAAACAGGATTACCTAAATTGTGCTCACATCGCTTAAATCCGATTTCGATTGCCAAGCGAGTTAGTTAATTTATTAGTTAGTAAGTATTTAAAAAAGATTTATTTTTATATACTTCCGACCTATTTATTACCTATTGTTACTTTTTTATTTATATTTTTAAATACTAAGTATGAATAAAACTTCGTACAGCGATAGAGTGTACCAGTGTGAAAAATACTTTAACAGTACTCATATATTCCTGTTTTATTATCTTAAGTTGCGGTTTATACTTATTTAAAAGGGTTTTTTTTTCTTTTGTAAATTCCGCTGTAACTCTTCTCTTGTCCGAATCTCATCTTTTTTAGTTTATTAGCGTTTCTTAAGTTTTGACATACCTTTTAAAGAATTTAGACACACAAAATCTGTGACATATATAAAATGGTGCCAATTATTGTCAGCAAGACACTAGGATTAAAATTAGCTAATGGTATATAAACAATTTATAGTACGCGTTTGTAAAAATGAATTAGTAAATTAAATTATTATAAATAATTGTATAAATTTTATAAAAACAACTAAGAAACGCTACGGGTTCCATGAAATATATTTGATTTGAAAATCATTTCTGTATTTTTATTGATTGTTTCTACTTCCCCAAGAATTATAGACATGATAAATGACTTTGCCTATAACAAGGACACATCTACATCACACAAGGACTACACTATATATATTAGTGCATCCGACACTCAAATTTGAACCTTAATACCAATACGACACATTTTAGAGTAAATAACAAAATACAAAGTATATTTTTTCTAATTCATATAATTAAACATAATAAATCTTTGACATCAGATATGACAACATGGTTCGAGAATCACAGTACATAAGTATACATAATTACATAATATTCAATTCCTTACAATAATTAATTACACATACATGTGGATTTATATTTAATATTATGATGTTATGTTAGATAAGGCGAACTTAGGCCTTTTAAATTAATTAAGTCAATCACACAATGGTTTGACGAAGCTCTAGGAGCTAAAACTAAATTTGAATTTTCACTATTCATATAAACAGTCTCATTTCAATCACACTGTCAAAAACATACAGTTAGGTATCTGCCTAAAAGATTATTTAACTATTTTAAGGAGTTTTCACATACAATGTCTCTAATCAGAAAAGTGTGAATGTTGCTGTCACTTACTCTGTGTAACCTCATCCCAGGGTTAGTTTCGACTGCTTATCGGACTTCCACATCTCTTCTACGTCATCGCATACGGTTTCCTTTGGTAAGACTGGTTGTCGGAATTGTTGACTTAACGAAATGTCAAAGGTGTGCATAAGACAGGCGAGACTAATGGTTCTTAGTTCTTACTAAGGCACGGAGGCGACTCGGTATGTTAAAGGATGGTCACCCATCCATTGACAAAGACAAGCGCGGCGTAACTTATATGGCTGTAAACGTAAACTATCGTTTTGTGCTTACGTCCAATAAAATCACTATTTAAGTTTATATCCATTTTTTTTTAATTTGGGAAGTTTACATTCTTACCACATACATAACACCCCTTAAAGCCATTTATTCCTACCAAAAGCACGGTTAAGAACAATCACTATTTCTACTAAATTTAGCCTCAAAAGATCAAAAAAGATTGTTTATAGACGGATCGGATATTTAAGGCCATTACAAGCATTTTAGTATTTCGACTTTGGACTACCATTTTATTTTGTTAAGTAAATCGCACAATAAAAATATGAACCTTATCTTCCTTGTTCATTAATTACAATAATATTAATATTAGAATAATAATCAAGTAATGTAACCCATTAAACATCAATTCATATTTTAAGATATTTAAAAACAAAATATAAGCAAATACAATATAACAACTTAAATATATACCTAATATGTATGTATTTTATACATTTAATAATGATTGGGGCTATAATAACTATATTAACCTATTAAAGGAATAAAATCGAGGGGCGGCATTATAAATAAATATATTTTACTTGGAAGACGGTTTTTTTTACGCCGATGATATAGCCAGGTTGTACACGCAAGTTAGCTATAGAATTTCTGACATAACAATAGAACAAAGATCAAATCCGTCAACGCAGTGTAGGACGCAAACTTGTCCCATGTCCAATGAGCGAAGGCCCTTGGATTGATGAAGTTTTATTTTAAGTGTGAGTACAGTTAACGCCAAATTTTGTATGAACAACGGTGATCCGTACACATGAACACGCTTTGTGATAATTGTGACATAATTAAGTATTCGAATACTTTGTCTTTAATTTCGAATCGGACTAGATGGGGGGAACTAAATGAAGCCACTAAAGACAAGCGTATGTCCAGTAGAACAGTGGGTCTCCGGGCATCCAATGTAGGCTAAGGTGTAGAATAGAATGAAGCATAATCATCAATACATAATCGGTCCATTCCTTAAGGAGCTACGATGACACAGGTCGACTCGTAAAATTTAATACATCTCTCTTTTTGCGTCGGGGTTAGTAAAGTAGGCTAGGAGTGCAAGTATATATCAGAGACGAAATTTATAGGCTTACAATCTCTGGCTGGTATAATAAAGATTATGAGACAGGAGACACTATTACTGGCTGCGACAGCCTGGCTAAACGCAAACCGCCTTTGTTTTGTTATTCCCACGTAATATTTATAGTTGTCAAGTAAATCTCAGTTAATGGCACAAGTATAAATTGCATAACAGCTCTCACTATGTCTTAAAGATAGAATTACTAAAGATTTAACATACAGAAACTGGTAAATGCATAAAACATTACAATTGATAATATTAAAATTACACATTATTATTATTATAACTACTTATAAATATATAACCTATTTATGAATCTTGCTAAAAGAATTAGTTTTACTCATCACGATGTTGTGTACTCGCGACGGACTATCTCCGGCGTACTTTTGTCCGCCATATCATATAACGTCCAAATAAAATAAAAGGTACTTTTAGTCCCTCAGTGTGCGTGTAGTAGAGATTTGACCGTCGCTTGCATAAACCAAAATACAGATAACGACAACATTTATACAATCCTTAGCAAAAAGTACGTACAAATAGTATCGAATGATTTGTGCAAAAATAGTTTAACGGTACAGAGGTTATTTTGGTCAAATATGTATATATCTTATGTTAATACAGTTAAATGTTGTTTTGAAATATAAACATAACACATAAAATTGTCCTTACGAACGCAGATATTGGTGTATGTATATTAATTAGTTAAAAGAATTAAAAGACCAAGTTATTGTAAAATATTTCATACAAAGGACAAAAATATTTATGGACGTAAGGACCACTGGACAATATTAATAAAAAAAATCATCTATAACCTGAACGTATGTACCTATATTATAGGTGTTTAATAAATTGACACATAAATACGAAAAATAATTAGATAAGAACTTCATACATACATATAGTGCTAGTTTTATTAAAATGGACATGATATTAGAAAAATATTTCAAGTTTATACTAATACAAATCAGGATAAAGTTTTAACTATAATAACAATTCACATAATAATCAAATATTACAGTAAGGAATAGACACCGGGAATAAGTAGGGTGAAAAATGTAATATCATTTTTAACTTGTCTGTCAGGGCTAGTCAGTAAAATTTTGTACACGTTTATATGTGCAGGTTAGAATGTCCCCTGCCGGAGCTGTGCAGAGAATGCATATGCGATCCCGCGGCTCTGGCTAAGGCAAGGATGGGACCGGGGTGTTTTTAGTCGGTGCGAGTCCGACGTGGCTCGAAGTCATTAGCTTTTCAACCCGTAAGCAAAAAAAAAAGGTTAGAATGTCCTGGGAATAAACCGCATGGTAAAACGAGACTTAGAGCCTCAACTTTATCTGTTGACAAAAATTTTCTGCCTAGCTCTTACCCAAGCTATGTTGGGGTCGGCTCCAGTCTTACGGATTCGGCTGAATACCGTATTTTCACATGGAGCTACTACTGACCTCCACAACCCATTTTACTGCGTAACACAGTATCCCAAGGTAGGACTGGTTGTCAGAATTGTAATGTTTTAAAGACTGCCAAAGATCAACGTATGACAGTCAGGACCAACGGCTTAACGTGTTTTCCGAAGCACGGAGGGTCTCGGTATGTTTACAAACGGTCACCCATCCATGGACCTACAGCGGCTAGCGCGGCTTAACCTTTATTATCGGTCAAGCCGCACGGCTTATACTTAGCCACGAGTTCCTGCCACGAACTGTAGACAAACATTATAAAATACAAAATTTGTAAAAGTGGATTGTTTTGTCGGTTTCGTCCTGGTCCTTTTCACCCTACTTTCAGACTAGTCTAGGTTATACTAACATTAGAAGTCATCGAGGCAGAAGTCGAAATGGTCCTCCATCACCTTGTAATCGTCACACGAGAACCTCATGCATTTCGGGCACGTAAACACCTGGAAATATATAAAAGGAAATGTTACAATTTGTGTAAAATGTTACTTAAATCGAGGCAACCGGATATTTTTTAAATTACTTATAATATTCTTGTATAATTTCTGGTTTACGGCTAAAACTAAATCACAGAGGGAATTTTACTTTAATTAAAAGTAACTAAGGCAAAATTCCTGTATTTTTCTTTTTTATACAAAACAAAATATTAATAAAAAGGAAAAATATAAAAAATGCAGGATGGCTTGAATTAAGTGTCTTTGTATAAGTTACGGTATTAAGTATACAATATTTTTGCAATCATGCAAAGTCTTTAAAGTAAAAGAGTTAAGAATTATTTTAGTGTTTTAGATGTCACGGTGTTCTATTCACAGGCGGATCTAATTTAAGTTCTCAAAATGAGATATTTTTGTTAGTAGGATGCACAAATCAACAACATCAATTTTTTTTTATTCCTCACGCAATATTTAGATCAAACTCGAAACGCACGCACAAACCTATTAGGAGTATTAGAAAGAAATTATCTATACAAACAAGCAAACCACAACACAAAACACTGTCTCACCTAATCGCAGATTTCTCATAAACCTAGATATATCTATGTATATAAAAATTAAGCCCGATATCCCTTCGTCACGCCGTAACTTCCAAACGACTGCACCAATTCCGTTTTTTTTTTTAACGACTCTCGCACTAAAGAATTTAATCCTTGTGTCGCGGGGGGTTTCACAAACATTCAAATCACACGCACAAAGAACACCCAGACTGGGAACAAGTATTTGTGGATCACACAAATGCTTGTCCCATGCGGGAATCGAACCCGCGACACGTCGCGCACATTGGTAATTGGCGTGGTGACCTATACCACTCGGCTATCCGTGCAGTCACACTTATTGTTTTTGTTATGTTCCTTATTGTAAGGACAAGGTTTTTATACAAGAAAATAAAGAAAAACATGGAAATGTTTTGAAAATATCACACCACTCGAACTCGAACGAAGTCGGGGCGGACAGATAGTTTTAAATAAAATTAAAGAAATACCAAACCTTCTAACATAGAATTGTATATTTCTATTACATATAAACGAGACATAAATACTAATGAATTCAATAAAATAAATGCACAATAATAATTACAAATAATAAGATAAAGCTTTAAATTATCTAAACTGACACTATCGCCATATTTGTGTTAAAGTATTCTTACTTAGAATATCAAAATAAAAAATATGTAATAAATATGTTAGTTATTGAATATCACGTTATATTTTTAAAAGAATAGAGTTAGCTAAACTACTTTATTGTTTGTAAACCTAGTAATTTAGGCTAGTTCGTAGTGCCATGGCATACAAATTAAAATTCGAATTAGTCCGTCAGTCAAATAATAAAAAAAATACAGATGTACTTTTTTTATTAAATCAATAGGAAATTACAAAGATAAAACGCTTTAAAGTTCAGGAGTGGGGGGCTTGTGACGTCACGCCTTGGCAAAAATTGTAAAAAGAAGACGTCACGCGAATTTCTATTTACTGTATCTTCGTTATTTTTTTGTTAAGAAAAAAATACATGTCTAATATTTTATTATATAAATGACGGACATTAATTATTGCTATTACAATATATGTACTATACTTTATCAAGTTAGTAAAAATAAATATTAACAGTGATATGATAATACACATACAGTAATATCCAAAAGTTGACATATTCTTTCATACTTTTTAATTAACCCCAATAGAGGTTACAAAGGATCTATTTACACAAGTTAAATGCTCGTTTCAGTATAAAAGCATCTCTGATATCTCGCTAAACAAGTGAATTATTATGAATACCAAATGCATCTATAAAAACCTAGAATAAATTATTTAACGATTTCAAGAGATTATCTTTGTAATTTACTATCCAGAACCCTCTCTATCTTTCCCTAAATCGCTGCAAACTAAGATCAATTTTCTTTACTAAATTGTATCCTAAAATGCTGTAACTTTTGTGGTGTGCCCTTTTGCTAAGGTAGGCAGTTATCTACATGTTGTTGCAATAAGACAAGCGTTTTAAAAGGTTTGTCGCAGACGGGGCAGTCGAAACGGAGCGGGGGTGGCGTGGTCTCCTTAGCTGCTTCTTCATCGGAGTCTTGAGATAATTTCTTCTTTTTTGAAACCTTTTTGTATGAAATGAGATTTAGAATGGGGAAAAATCATTTCAGCCAAAAGTCGAAAGCATTAATTTCAGAAAATAGTATTATCATTATAAAACAGTTTTCAGGATCATCCGAAACTGCTTTATGTAACATTTAAACCGGTACAACTTTATTAAGATTTAAGAATCAAGAAGGTTCGATTTTAATTGCACCTAGGAAAAATATCAAAAGAGATACCTTAATTTTTAGAAAGCATATCTTAAATTAAAATTAACAGTACATTATAACACGTTATGAAACAGCGAAAGGTCCCGATTGAACATAGTGGTCTCATATGTTTCCGCGTGCAAGTCCACTTATAGTAGTTGTCCGATGCTGTACATGTTGCAGTATAACCCTTCCACTACAGTATGTATGAGTATGTATCACCTGAGCCATGTAAGAGTGGCATCTTTCCCCAAACAATGGCCCATTTAATGAGCTGCCCAGCATGCCCTACCACCTGCACTCGCGAGGACCTGTACAGGCCACGGACAACACTGTTTGCGTGGCTGAGTACTGGTCTGGGAAAATTTGCCTGCTTATGATCGACTCGCTAGGAAGACTACGGTATAGTATCCAGGGTACAGAGTGTGACCTCACCATGGCGGGCGGGGGCGCGGCGCGGGCGGCGGGGCGCGCGGGGGCGCGGGGCGCGGCGGCGGGGGCGCTCGCGCGCGCCGACGCCTCGCGGTACACTGAGGGGTTCACCTTGCGGACTTCCTCCATCTGTACACAGTAAAGCAATCCAAAATAGTAAAAGTATTTCTGTAAGGTTAAAATCAGTCACAGTAAAATCGACGTCTCGTAGAACTGCATGACGCTCTGCGTGCCATCCCCTCTATGCCACCGACCATCGCTCGCGTATGTGTGTGTGTTCCTTCTGTTTTTGATTTTTTTTCTCGATCTCGATTTTTATTTCGATCTCGATTTCGATCTCGATCAAAAAAAAAAAGATAGCTCAAAAACTGTCCTAGGTACAACAGCAGGTTCCCTAATGTACTATTAATACAACACACCTGTTTCGTCAACTCCTGATTCCGTATTTGTGTAGTTCGAAGATCTGTTAGTATAGTATCCTTCTCCGACGCCATCTTTTCGCGAGATTCTCTTTCTGCCTCGAAGTCACTCCTATAAAAAAGCAAAACTGTTTAGAAACTTGCATCCCTACATTATCAGGCGTTGGAAAAATCAACCTTTAGACTTGGAAAAAGCAATTGGGAACCACACAAATGCTTGTCCCATGCGGGGATCGAAACCGCAGCACGTCGCGCGCAGTAGTAATTGGCGTGTACTCTATTCACAAACAGTAAGTCACGTGACAACGCTGTATTATAAGCTCATGATTGGTTTCGGTAACATAGTGTGGGTAAAGCCGGTTAATGCTCCATTCGATCACAAGTATCACAACACAAAACAAAAGACCACTTACTTATACAGCTCCAACTGCGCTTTAAGCAGCTCGACATCATCTTTCTCCCCCTTTAACTTATTGAGTTCGCCCTGCAGCAGCTGTAACTCTTGTCCTCTAGCAACAAGCGCTGCTGTCAGCGCTTCAACATTCCCAGAGCGTTCCACGCGAGGCTTTGATACGCCCTTCTTTAAAACCTCGTTATAGTCCTTGAAGATACCTTCGAATATTGAAAGCGTACTTCGGACTTGACCGCTGAAAATTTAAAGTTAGTGTAACTGATTATGGACTTTAAGTTGACTCTCATAAGGTACATGTAGCTTAGTCATTGAATCCTATGACTTTCAAAGGCGGAAATTTAACTGTTCTCATTTGAAAGTCAGCATAATATAAAAATTTAAAACAATTAAATTCATATACATAAAGAAACATTTGTGGATCACATAAATGTTTATCACATAACTATCCGCGCAGTATTTCAATAGAAGAGTTTTTCAATTCAACTGTATGTTTTTTTTTTGTATGATTCTTACGCAACATATCCTGCATTGGTAAATTAATAAAAAAAAAAAAAAGAAACGTTTTTCTTCATGGGTATATGCTTCAGGAGTAGTCCTTAACAAATTTTATCAAAATCAATTCAATAGTCTGGTATGAAAACAAAATAACTGGAAAAAAATACCAGTAAACGGAATGGCGGATTTTGCGAATTCCTGGATTGTTTCTTTTCTTTTCTAATTTAATTAGTTAACTTTAAAGTCAGTTTTTTCTAAATTTATAAATGTGTAATCAATTATTTAGTTCTATGAAATATTTCTTTAAATCATATTAATTAGTATTTTACGCCTTAAACCATAACACTCACATATTCGTTAGGGCAGTACAGTGTTGCTTCTCCAACTGTTCCTTCACCTCCGCTAAGCTCGACTTGAACTGATCCACCGATATCCTTTCCAATTTGTAGTCGTGTAGACTTGCTACAAGTCCTAACGTATCCACTAGACTATTCGACATCCTAGAAAAAAAAACAAGAGATAAGATTGTTTTAAAAAAATGACGAAAGGTCCAAAATTTAATTTTATACACATAAATTCTAATAAGTTCGTATTGTCCTAGTGCTAGGCAAGAACCTCCCTCTCTTTTTTCCCATGGTATGACATAACTATTTCAAAAAATAAATGGTAAGAAATTAAAATCAGTTTATAGTAAGCGGTTAAACAGGATCTGTATACACAAGGTGGCAGGATCGGACTGTGGGTTCGATCCTGCAACCTTGTTACTGCAACTGGACTTTTGTGACTCTTGCAAAGTTATACTTTCTTAATTATTCTAACACACTACCAGACACCATTGGCAAACGGTAAAGAAAAAACATGGAAACAAAAAAATCGTGAAGAAATGCGGATTCCAAAAATTGGAATCTGTAATCGCCTACCCGCGAGTGAGCAAGCGTGGTGATCAATGCTCGTGTCTTCTATACAAGAAGAGGCTGGTGCCCGGCAGTAGGACAATTATAGGCCGTTATTATACCATAACTAGAACCTTTAAAAAAGCTCGAGATAATAAAAAAAAAAAAAATAGAAAAAATGCTAAATAAGTTGTATTAGATTTGTGACCACTCACCCGTGCGTCAATGTGTTGAGTATCTGCGCCAAATGCTTGAGCGTCTTATCGTAAAGGCTGACGTTCGCCGTCAGGCTACTGAACTCCGAAGACCCTGATTCTGGCTCCGAACTGATCGAGAAACGAACTGGTTGGAACACCTGTATAAATATATTACGTTATGTTAATGACGCATAGAACGTCTTTTACTAATAAATATAAATCCTGTAAACTTACATTTTATAAATTAAAATGTTGTAAATCTTCGCAAAAGTTTACGAATATCATTAAAACCATTGAAAATTCAAAACACTCCCCAACCCTAAACCATGCTGGCCCGAGCCGGCCAAACCAGCAACAAAAATATGTCCCTAAATAAAAAAAACGTAGAATCAGCCCTCCATTGCGGTTTTTCCTAATTAAATTGTCCGATCCCCACATGTGGTGCCCTAAGTGATTGTTTTTCTATTGCTCTGGCTGGATGTCCTTAACGTTATTGCCAAAACTCCACTGAAGCAGTCCAAACTTTCGCTTAGGTTAAATGCGTAGATCTTCATAAAAAAAAACCTTTTAATAATATAGTTAGTTAATTTACTTACAGTAGTGGATGCTTCTTTGAGTCTTGCGTGTAGGTCTTGTATCTGTTCCTTATATATCCGTATACTCTCCGACACGCCCGACTTGAACTTAGTAAACTCCAACTAAAAGTATAAAAATAATAATAAAAAACACAGTAAGCAATAAATATTAAAATAAGATTTAAAAGTTTAATAGTATGTTCTTGTTGGCAACACTCGTTACGAAACATTTTCTAAATGAGAACACCCAAAAAAGAATATTAAAAAGATGAGTTACAATATTACTTTCTGAACAACGGCGCACATGGGTAGTAGGACCCATAATAATAAATTACATGCTGACCAAAAATGTAATGCCCCGCGGTTTTACCCGCGTGTTTAGTCCCCGTTCCCGTAAGACTTTGTAGTTGTTCTGCTATTTGGGGTGAAAACTAACCTAACAAATCAAAGAATTTTCAAATCGGTCCACCCTTTCTTGAAGTATACTTAGATGGTGTAACTAACCCGACCATGTTTTATTCATATAGATTTTCTTCTTGCGACCACGGTCTATGCATCTCGTTTGAAACGTCACGTTAAAGGTAAATGATCTCTTGTTAATTCCCATTTACTTAACCTAAAAATGTAACGCCAACGTTACCTTGACTGTTTCCAACTCCAATATCTTGAGTTGTGCGTTCTTTAGCTCGGACTGTAATGTGGACACTTTGGTTTCTAGCTGCAGAACGAGCTGCCCTTTTCTAGCCAGCTCTTCTGAAGATGCCTTATTCTGAAATTAATAAAGATAGGTATGATCTGAAGAAGAAATTTAAAAAAACCTGTTACTGTGAATACATAAGATATTTCATATAAAACATAGGATAATTCATAAGATATAAAAAGGATAAATGAAGTTGTATTTCACTTGGTATTATAAGTATTTTTTTAAGTATTAAATAGGTTCGAAATTTTAATCTAGAGTTTTAAATATTAATTAATTAAAATTCCATAAATTATTTTTAATTTAAGTACCGTAACTAAAAAAAAAGTCATAATCTTTAAAGGTAATTTTTTTAACCAGGAAAAAATTGTTTATAACGTATTTATTTATTAATTACTAAAGTTATTAAATATTATATTACTTACAATATTCTGGCTCGCTGCCTGCAACTCACTTTGCAAAACATTTATGGTATATTTCATGCCATTTATTTTTGCTCCATGTTCTGCATCTTTTGTTGATAAGAGGAGCTGAAAGGTGCAATAAGGATAGAATTAGGGCGATCATGAAAGAGCCGATAAAAGTGTTATGATCAAGCAAACGACGCGTTTCCTTAACGTTCTGCCAGAGAAAGGTTTTGTTAAAAGTTATCATTTAAAAATACTTTTACTATCGATGACCTCTGTGGTCGAGTGGCGTACACACCGGTTTTCAAGGTGTCGCCAGCTCTGAGGTCCCGGGTTCGAAAACCCCTTTTCTACATTGTCTCGGGTCTCGGTGTTTTTGGTACCTTTGTTGTCTCTGAATTCCATAACACAAGTGCTTTAGCTGCTTACTTTGGGTTCAGAGCAATGTATGTGATGTTGTCCACATTTATTTTATATTTTATTTTTAAAGTATAATAACACTTATCAACTAGAAATTTTTAAAGAACTTTTTTGAATTTGAACAAAGGCAATTTTGTTTTTGAGTTCTATTGGGATCGTATTGGATTTTTATTAACTGTTGATAATTTACGGAACAGTTCCGAATTTAATTTAACGAATATTGCAGTTTCAAAGATGTACAAGGCCTTTAAAGTTAACAATTTAAACTTTTTAAAATAATGTTGTTGAAAAGTTGTAGCACAAACTGAACCTTAACGTAAGCATTACAGTTGATTTTCATTAAATATTTTTTTACATGTTTGGCAATTGTGAACTAGACAATTTATATATAAATAGCGAAGTATATGTCACTGTGAAAGTGACTTTAACTAGGTGCCTACAACATAACAAGAAAGTGCTCTGGTAATATTATTTTACGTTATTTTTATTCAACCAATTTAATTGTAATTTTTATAGCACAAAATAATCTAACTTTTTATTTAAATCTTGCAGCAATCTCCTTCTTTTACAATAATAGTCTTATTACGCTATGAAAATTATTGTACATACCTCAGCATTCTTGAGTTTTTCCTTGAGATCGTCTCTTTCTTTGGACGTAGCGTCGACTATATGCTCTAATGACTCCTTCTGCCAAGTCAGTTTCTCATTATCTACGATCACCTGAAAGTAAATACAATTAAACCGCAATGTTCCAAAATTTAATTTCTATGATATTATATTCATGTCCTGTGGCCTAGTGGTTAAACGAACGGATTTGTATGCACAAGGTTATAGCTTCGAACCCACCACAGCCGGTGAAGGAATAAAAAAATGAGAAAACCTGGTTTCCAAAAATTGGAATCTGAAATCGCCAACCCGCAAGAGAGCAAGCGTGGTGGGTGATCATTTCTCGTGCTTCTCTACATGGACGAGGTCTGTGCCCAGCAGTGGATTTTTTATAGGCCGATGTTATTATTGAGGGAGGCTATAAGGATATTAAACATTACAAAAGAGTAGAAAGTGCTAAGCGAAAATGAAGTAATAATGCTGGCATGACATGGCATTTAAATAATCCGTTTTTTTTTTCAACTGCATAACAGCAGACACCTTTGGGGCGCTGCTAGCTTTGTAAAAACCCTGCATGTAACTTAAGTAGGTACTCGTAATCGTACATGATATTAAGCTAAAGGAAGTTTCGAGTCTCCGTTTACCTGTCTTCTCTGCTTCTCAACAAGCTCGAGCTGCGCCGTCAGCTTATTAATAGTGTCATCGTCGGGTGACGTCACGAACTCGAGCGCGGACGAAGCGCCCGACTTAGTCTTGACCGACTCGCCTGTCTCGCTGCTTACCAGAGACGGCACCTCGCTATCGGCTAGGCGCGCTATGTCTTGTTTGAGCTTTTTGTTTTCCTGACGGAGCTGTGGAAATTATTATACTTAACAAAATACTTCAACCAATGTTGAGATATATTTTATTTTTAAATAAGTACTGAATTTAACTTACTGTTTAAAACCATGACTATAACAGTTGTAGAGCGTTTATGATTTAGTTGTTTTTATTATTTTAATATTTTTAATTAAATAGTTGTTAAGCAGTTGTTTTTTTTTTATGTGTTTTAAAAAGGCATCTTTTTCGGGACAAGTTAAAAAAGTTTTATATTCTTAAACCAGCAGTAAAATGTTGCGATTTAATAACATACATACGTAATATTTTTTTACATATTATGATAAAACCTTAATAAAAAAAATGTGGCACAAAAAAAAATGTATGTGTAATATATTTATTAGTATTCATTCAACAGAGCCTCTGCGCAATTGCACATATATCTAATCAACAACTTAGTTGCAATATCTCTCAGCGCCCATCCGCCAGAAAAAAACAAAACTCTACATACCTTTTCAACTAATCCTTTTGTCTCATCGAACTTTTCCTTATGCATAACATGAGTTTTCATCATGTCTTCTTGACACGACGCTATGAGTAGGAACTGTTCTTTCATAGACTCGTTATTATTTTTTAAAGTTTCTTTAAGAATGACATTTTCGTCTAAAAGTTCGCCGAATCGTTTCTGTAATTCCTCTGTGGTCTTGTCATCGCCTATGATCGTACTGGCCACCATCATGCTAGCTGGTGATGGCTGGAAATAAAGAAATGGTTCCTGAATATTTGAGTTGTTAATGTAACGGCTTACCCCCGACTACTCATACGCTATTTAACTTTAAGACGATCTCAAACGTCTATCTGTCGCTAATTTACACCTTAAAGTGACAAAGACATCATGAGACTTAACGGTAACTTAAAACTGATTAACTTTTCAGTATTCGGCCATTAGACTTGTAAAACGGACACCGTCTGAAGCATACAATACTTACGTAAAGAATAATACTTATTAAAAATAGAAAAATAATATGTAACAGAAAAATAAATTCTGGCTTCGTGATATATACCTACATATATATGAAAGATTATCTATTTTAAATGAATTTAGAAAAACATATAACTAACAGTTACAACCCTGTTAAAGACAAACAAATTTAGATTATGATGATATACAGACCAGAACTGTAGGTATGGCCTTATTAAAATCAATAAAAAATGTACATAAAAATAAAACTAAAATCGTTAAAAATTAATTTAAAAAGATGAGTGTACACCTGAAGTTTACTTACAGGGAATAAGTACAAATGTGCACAACCTTACAAAACAAGGCCATGCTACACAATACACAGACCTAAATCAACAGTTTCCTAATAAGATAATAAAGGTAAATTCCCTTGCGCCTGAATATTATCTATTTACTGCCACAGGGGTACTTTATTTATAGAATATGTTACGTAGCTTACCGATAAAATGATAAAAACTTATACTTAACAACATTTTTGTTATCTATATATTATGTAAAATTATCCAAATTTTCGTTATGAAGTTATATTTTTCGAGAAAATCATTTTTTAGTAATCAATTTGACTTAGATTTTTTTTTTTTAATAAGTTGCAAAGATATTTTTTGCAGACATAAGACGCCTTTAATGCCTCTACTTAGCTACTGCCTCACAGAAAGGCTCGATCAGATTTACTATATCATAAAATAGAATGGAAACCTTCAAAAAGTGTTTTGTACTGATTCACTTTTTCACAGATCAAAGAAGCCTTGAAAATGCAGGCCTACTTTAGCTACTGTCTCCACAGTAAGGCTCGATCAGATTTACTGCGTCATAAGATATACAAATTAGATAATAAATAAAAACACATATAGTACTAGAAGTAAAATGTAAGTTAATACACCCAAAATAAGATTGAACTGACTGAAATTTCGACTAAAAACATTACTACAATATTGATTTTATTCTTTAATTGTCGTTTGCACGGCGTGATTAAATTTTTTATAATGTCCTTCTGAATCCTTGAGATTCAAATTAAATAAATAAATTACCTACGAATTCTGTAAATTGTTCAATATAAAAATTCTACTTTTTGTCCGAAATACTGCGCCGATTTCGTTTTTTTTTTTTTTTATATTAACATCAAAGACGAAATCAAGAACATTGTTTTATTTATTTCCTGTATGTCGAATCCTGACAGTAAAATGGAAATCTTCAAAAACTATTTTGTACTGATTTAGTTCTGTAAATCGCCAATAGTGCCGGGTTAAGATCATACAGTTTTAGATAGGAATTAACTTTAAAAAGATAGATTCATATTCATTCTCTGAGCTATGCATTTTTTTATTGACTGGCCTGTTGGTCTAGTGGTTAGTGACCCTGACTGCTCAACCGCAGGTCGTGGGTTCGATTCCCACCCAGGACAAATTTGTATGATGATCATGATTATTTGTTCTGTGTCTGGGTGTAATTTATCTATAGTATGTATGTATTTAGAAATATATAAGTATGTTTATCAGTTATCTGGTTGCCATAATATAGGCTCTGCCTAGTTTGGGATCAGATGACCGTGTGTAAGTTGTTCAAGATATTATATTATTATTATATTATTTAAAAACATTAGTGTTCCTAACTGGTCTTGTTTTCAACACAGCTTATACGAAAAAAAAAAATAGTATACTGAGTTTACCGAGACTTTTCGAACCATAAGGATAGACCTTAAGTGAAGTAGTATATATAAATAATAAAATAACTACAATGTACCTACATAATTCAATTATAAATTGTACTTATTGTTTACACAAATTTCATGTAAGATAATTAGGTACTACGAATAGTTCAAGTACGTTTTAATTCTGCCTTCGCCGTTCAATCGTAATCACGTTTTAACGATGAATACATAATAGAAGAACTTTATGTAGTGAAAAGGTATTTCAATAATTTCAATGTCAGTTCAGTGTAATTAAATCCGCTTCATTCATTACTAGTAAATTCTAAAGACAAGCAAGGCAATTATTAAATCTATTAATAACAAGAAACAAAATGTTCCTATTCCTCAACATTTACCCCTCTTATTCTTTAAAATGTCAATAATGTTTTAATTGTTTATGACCATATAAAAATCTTGACTGTGTTTATCGAGTGCCTAGCAGGTTTCCTGTAGAAAATTTGGACTTATAATCTGCTACACAGTTGTTAAAGACCGTGTAGATTTTTATAAATATGGCCATACATCTTTGTTATGTAATAGTGAAAATGGAGGTCCTTGGCTCCTTGCCTTTCAAGGGGACAAAACAGGCTAATGCGATTATTAAACTATCCTAAAATTTTGTATTAGAACACTATAAATTTAAGGTGAATTCAAACCAATCGTAACTTACAAGACAATTACGCTGTTCATTTTAAACAAATAATCGAGTTTAAAAGAGATTGAGGTCGACATCAATTGGTTGACGTCAGACATATCTAGACCAACGACTTTCACATTACGCGAATCATGCTTACAATTATATTAACAAGGCAATAACAGGATTGTTATTATATTCTTTTCAGTACATTTATAGTTGCAAAAATACATTTCCACAGTACTTAAAAACCTATTTCCTTTTCGTATCCTCTTACCAATCTATGTTGGGGCTTTCAATCTGACTGAATAAGGTGACTGGGTGTCAAAAGACCAAATTTTTATTGGTTTTTTTTAGCTTTTCAAAAAAAAAAATTATAAGCAAATCAACGTTTAGGAGTAATGACGCCAAGCTTTCGTTATTGGTAACGTAAAAAAAGAAAAAAGTACGTATCTAACTTTTATTTATTTATATATTCTTTATTGTACACCGTAAAATAAAAATAAAAATGAAAAAAATATATAAATTCATAACAGTGGTACAAAGGGCGGCCTTTTGCGCATGGCAATTACTTCCAGGCAACCATTGGACGAAATATATTTATCAACATTTGAAAACAAATACGTTTACTCCATTGAGCATAATCCCGAATGTCGATTCTCAAAATAAATATGTAAAATACTTATATTATGCAAATCGATCAAATTTTGACGAGAAGTAATTTCTCCAGGTCTCTCTTGTTGACATATTTGCGTACAGGAAGCTATATTCAATAATATTAGTTCCTATTAAGTCTAAAACTAGTCAGGCGATCCCGAGAATATGCGTGAGTAAACCGTTTTGTTTTAAATAATTATGAATACTCCTCACGAAAGTTATGATACAAATATTATTTCATGATTCCCAAACGTAGGATGACTTGATATGTTTGAAAAAATTACATTTGATCTGTTAAAATGTTACTACTGTTCTGACGAAATCTATACTTAAGATGTTGATAACTTGCGTTGTGTTGTTCACAGAAATAACTTTAATAATATGCATAATATTTCTGTACTAAAAATAAAAAGTCTGAGGTTATTGACTTTACGTTTTAAATGCACTTTATGCAATTATTTTGAGCAGTTATGAAGTCATTTTTTTTATGCTATGTCGCATAAAGTCAAAATAAATTTGTTTTTGTACGCCTGTTACAGTAACTTGATCTTCGTAATAACAATATTTGACAAGCAAAATGGCGTGGTTCATTAATTATTAAAGAATTAGCTGACAAATGTTTCCCTGAACTATTTAATCGACACTGCAGCTACCTACGCAGGGGTTTCTATAGTATATACCTACAACGTCATCCAGTGACTAAACCTTCGCGTTTACACTTTACATACTTTTGTTTTATTTAAAATGTTTCCTGTATTATCTAATTTAACTCCTGTGTCGCTGGGGCTTCTCTAACATTCAAATCACATGCATAAAAGACACCTAGAGTTCAAACATTTGTTGATCTTGCAAATGTTTTTTCTTTGCGGGAATCGAACCCACAGTGCCATGAACAGTGGTAGCTGGCGTGACCTATACCACTCGGCTATCCGTGCAGACATTTGTCAGTAGTAGTACCTAGTAGTAAAAATATTTTCGTAATTCCTTACATACATAAAAGTTGTACATACATAAAGTGTGCGAAAACACAGGTGCACTGCCTGTTCTTATCGCTCTAGGTCGATAGGACGTCAAACAGTCCCTTGCATCAGAAGATATACGAACCATGTGTTATAATAATAACGAGTCGAATAGCCCAAACAACTAATTGTAATCCTACAAAATTCTAATAATAACTGCTGGTTGACATTAAAGAAGAACAGCTTAGATGTAACCATCATCATAGCATGCATAGCAAGATGCCACCGACAAATGGTGAAAGAACATCTAAAAAAAACTATGATTTCAAACATTGGAATAATAAATCCAGCCGCAAATAACCAAGCGTGGTAAGGAATGCTCGTTCTTCCTCTTAGTGAATAGACGTTTGCCCAACTTAAGGCAATTAATGACTGATATTATAATCATAAAAAAGTAAAAAACTACTCACGCAATCTCCAAGTTTGAAGTGAGCTTTAAACGCCGTATTAGCTTCAACAGAAAGATCCTTCATAGCTTCCTCTATCTGCTCAATATCCAGGGGCATATCCCCGTTCTCAATACCGTTACACTGCATGTCCAGACTTGTTCCTGGAGACGTTCCGAGGATTATGAAGGAGTCATCGTCGCCGTTGTGCACGTTTGTTGTCATCGTATCACATTAATCTGGAATTAAATTAAATTTTATTAGGAACTGTAATGTAGTGCTTAGATGCCCGGAATTGACACAAAAAGTAATAACTTGTAAATGTCGATACGCTTTGTCTGATGCGAGGGCTGTGATAATGATGAGTGGGAAGGTAATTGCCAAGCAGTGGGATGTTACAGGCTGTAATAAACAAATAATCTGCAACAATGACTTTTTTAAGTTATGGACGTGGCTCAAGAGAAATTCGGACTGAGCCGGGCCTATGACCATTGGGCTCATAGAAGTTATTGTAGCAAAAGTGATGGCGGGATGAACTGGACGCCTACCTAGGGGATTTTCAAGAAGAAGCAAAAGACCAGGACCGCTGGAAAGAATGGAGGGAGGCATTTACCTAGCAGTAGAACAAAACAGGCTAAATATAATTATAATAATGATTTTTATTTGATTTTATTTCACTACTAGCTGACCCGACAGACGCTGTTCTTTCTTAGCTATATTACATTCCAACTTCAAATTATATATTTTTTTAACTATTTTATTTTTAAATATGGATAAACGGAAAGAACTCATAATATAAATAAAAATATTAAATGTTTAAAAATATCTTACTATATTACAAAGTATTCGCTAACGAATGCGAGCTCATACAATAAAACTGTTCGAGACAATTGAGAGAAATGTATTTGTGTACATTACATGAAGACACAATGAAGACATCAGGCCGCTATATATATGATAATTTAAGTTTGCGAAACATACATCGACATA
Organism: Diachrysia chrysitis; assembly: GCA_932294365.1. Taxonomy (NCBI): domain Eukaryota; kingdom Metazoa; phylum Arthropoda; class Insecta; order Lepidoptera; family Noctuidae; genus Diachrysia; species Diachrysia chrysitis. Next base: position 1,587,837 of record OW028657.1, read on the forward strand.
TTGTTTGGTTGAGTCTAGCACTTGACATTCAATAGCAACCAGCAATATCACGTAATTCAATAGGACGTAAATATATTGATTTACTAGTTGTGCCCCGCGGTTTCACTCGTCTTGCTTTTCTGCCAAGACAAGTAACTTGATGTTAAATAGCTTGTAACCTTTCTCGAAAATTGGGCTATGAAATGCAAAAATATTTTTCATATCAGACTGGTAGTTTCAGACATAAGCGCGTTAAAACAAAAAAATCTTTATCTATTATATTAAAAAAATGTCCTTGGTAAAAAAGTGGTCTAGACTAGTCACTTTCTTTCTTAATTGAATAAAGGAAGCCTAATATAGATTTTATCAGTATTGCAAGAACCTAGGTCACGTGAGATTGATACTAACGAATGGCGACCACGAACCGGAAGACGCAGCGCGGGATGGACAAGATGGACACCCACAAGATGGACCGACAACCTAGTAATGGTCGCCGGAACCGCGGACGGCGCAGGACCGTGAGTTGTGGCGATCCCTGGGAGAGGTCTATGTTCAGCAGTGGACGTCTTTCGGCTGACATGACGATGTGATTGGAGAGCTTTATTATTATTTATTGACTTATTATTTTATATAAATACCTACGTATAATAATATACAGCGTGATAGCACTGAAAAAATTATAGAACTACGAACAGAAGGTTCACTTCGCGAAACACAATAAATAAATAGCGACTCTAGCGGCAACGAAACAAAGTGCAATTTAGCCCGCATATGCGATATAATGCCTAATGCGATATTTGCCTGAACATTGCCGTTCTCTCTAACGCGTAACTCTGTCTGTGGGTTGTAGACTTCACTTGCGACAACATAACTATATAATAATATAATTACGGGATCCTACTGTCATTGGCCTGCCTGGGAGGTTTGTCGCTGGTCGAACATACTTAGTGAAACGCCTCTAGTGATAGTTGCAATCTATTAAGTACCTACAATAATGGCTTTTATTTTTTATTACCACAAAAATATCATTAAATGATATTAATTATGCATGATTAGAGTATTTCATTGACCTAGAAGTGTGTTAAGCAATATGAATAATGCATAATGTTATCAGAATTATTTAACTGCATTCTGAGTAATTAAAAAATAACAACAAAGTATCATACAATATTGTAATTTAAATTGTTAGTTTATTATTTACTTGCATATCCTGTGGTTTACAGTTTGATTATATCCCAAAGTCCCAAACAAAGTCATAATTAGGCATTATCTGTTTTATCCTGACCACAGGAGTATTAGAAGATAAAACATTGATAATAGTAGGTATCTATACTATTTATTCACAAATCATATGTAGGACAAATAATTATCAGATCATATTGTTAGTAATCATGACTGAGCAACTGTTTAAAAACAAATTTTGTTTGTGATTTGCTGAGCATTGTAGGTAAAATAAAAATCACAATACAGGGATCTGACAGTAATCTTACTTATTTACTTAAAAGTATATTATAGTTACTGATAAAATATATACCCAACTTAAAAGAGTAATAAATATGACAGTGAATGAATATAGCGGCAAAGGCTGTCTAAGTGTGGCTAGACTGAAATGAGATGGCCTGTGAGAAAGCTGATATTGAGAAAGAAAGGAGTGAATGCTTTGATGACCAATACAAGATGAATACTCGATGCTAAATATTTTTAATGCATTCCATAAGTCTAAAATATGGCATCAAAAAATTCGTCCACATCACTGTCCACTGGGAGTGTTCCCAAAATACTGGCGGCATTGCCACATTGTATGGCAATGCTTATCCTCTGTCCAAGGTAACAGCCAGTCCTTGGATCGTGCGAAATGTCAACAAGGCGTTTGGCTAGATCTTTTCATAAGTTACATAACAAGTGTTCTATTCCCACCCAGTTGCGAGTTTGATTCCCAACCAGGACAAATCTTTGTGTGATGAGCATTAATAGTTTGTTGTTTCTGTTTGTAGTTTATATATTTGTATTTATTTAGAAACTAGCTGTCCCCCGCGACTTTGGTCGCGTGTTTTAGTTTCAACGGTTTTTCATTTTTGGCAACATTTTTCATTTATGCTCCGCTCCTATTGGTCGTAGCGTGATGTTATATAGCCTATAGCCTTATTCAATAAACGGACTATTCAATACAAAAAGAATTTTTCAATTCGAACCAGTAGTTCCTGAGATTAGCGCGTTCAAACAAACAAACTCTTCAGCTTTATAATATTAGTATAGATATATAAGTTTGTTTAAATTTGTCAGTTGTCTGGTTGCCATAATACAGGCTTTTCCTAGTTTGGGGTCAGATGGCTGTGTGTGAGTTATTCCAAGATATTATTTATGGACTTTTTTGGGCACAGCAAAAGGTTAACATTTCCCAAGTCCAAATGATTGGGAAGTAGGCAGGTAGAAAAATAAAATAATAGTAGGTATACGATAAAATACATGATACCTATATTTTTAGTTATCAATGTTAATAAGTTTGCAAATGCTAAGCACACATACCTAATTAATATTCAAAATTAAATAATAAAATATGGTAGTGTACAGCTGTGTAAGTCAAAAATGATATCATGCTAAGATCAGTATGCAAATTAAGGGTATCACTTTTCATTGACAGCACCTTTATTAGAATGTAATAAGGTTGATTATTGTACATAATACAGTAGAAACTTTTTAATACTATCCGTCAATGATTTAAAAAATATAAATAAAAAAAATATATTTGTTGTACTAACAGACTGTAGAATTTTGTAAGCAAAACAAATAAAATTCTACCGTCCATAAGCAAAACAAATTGTTTCTTGAGGAACAGGCCATAAGTTGAAACTTAAATTCGAATAAAGATTAATATGTCATTGTTCACTGACAAGTTGAAAGCCAAAAAATGATTAAAAATTTATACACTGATGCAAAAGAGCCTAGCCAAAGGTTGTGGATGTAGCATTGTCCTAGTAATGTCAAGGAGTTCACATACTAATGAACCACTTTTATTATGTGTGCAAAACAGTTACCAAAATATATTTTTATTTAATTAAAGCATTTTATCTCCTTAATTGCAAAGCCAAGATGCTCTTATAGAGGAAAGAAAAAATATTGATCACCGCATGTTTGGGATCACGATCTCTGGGAAATGAGATATATGTATTTGCTTATACTGTAGGTATGTTATTTAGAGAGCTAAACTGATTTGATCATGTTTTACACAATTTTATAAACTAGGTAGTCATGGTACGAATATTTAATAAAAAAAATATAGGCAAAAAAAATTGGTAATTAAAATGAATGAGGTTGCCTATGTCAATGAGTCTCCTTCCAGGCAAGACAAGATAAAGAAGTTAAAAGATGCACTGTAAATGCCTGGAGAAGCTTTTGGTCTATATAAGATCTTATAAAGGGTGGACTCCCCTTATCACTTAAAAAGAGACTCATGGACATTTGCATTCTCCTCATCCTCAGATATGGCGCCCAGACATGGTCTTTGACTTGTCAGCAGAGTTCTGCACTCACGGTTTGTCAAAGAGTAATGGAACAGTCTTCTTTACATTAAACTGATAGACGAAATAAGAAACACAACTATGACTCTGTTCCAAAACAGAAACTATCAACGTCACTCAAAAGGCTGCCACGTTGAAGTGGAAATGGGCTGGACAAGTCTGGCGCATGCCAATAAACCAATGGGCTGAAATTACCACTGAATGGTCCCCCACAAATAGTAAACATCAGCGAGGCAGACCCAGACATCAGAGAAGGTGGGATGACCTAGATTCGTTTTTATCAAACTGGTCAACTGCATCTCTTGAGAGAGACAAGTGGAAGAAGAGTGGAGTGAGGCCTTTGCCTAGCAGTGGAACATTTCTGGCTAATACTAATAGTAATAAATTAAAGTTAATAATTTAAATGAGAAAATATAATATATTCTATGCTCACAATAATAATGTATAATAAATAAAAATAAACATTAAAAAAAAGTGTATTTTTTAAAGTTTGTAAGTAAAAACAACTTAAAAAAATTTGGACAGCTCATGTAGTATATATACTGTAATAGTATTTTACTTACTTGCTGTACTGTTAAAATTAGGATCACACAATACTCAGTGCTAGGTATGTCAACATAATTTAACCTTTTTGCTTAAGAATTTGTATGAGTCACTGATAATGATAACACAATCATTTAGTTTCTATTTCTAAGTCTGAAGGAGATAAAATACTGCAAAACTAACCTTTCAGCAAATTAGTCACACGGGATGCCCCTGTTTTGTAAACAAAGTGAGAGGATACGCACTTTGGGTTTATAAGTATTAGAAAGAATCAACGATGCAATCTACAAATAAAAAGAAATACCACTTTTAAAGCACAACCAATTGACAACTTATATTAAAGCCACTCAACGCCGTGACTATAAATAAATTTATGGAACTTGACATATTTTTAAGTGTAGGCAGAAAAATAACACGTACCGGATATTTCGATGCGATGACAAAACGCAATTGATAACTGCATGTAGGGAGTTAAATTACATGATACGCAAATCACAGCACGATTTATTTGTTATCATTTACACTTGAGCAATCCGAGTCGAATTCTGGCGAACGAATACGGAATATCTAATATTTTTCTATTGACGACGAAAATGACGAAATGTACCATATGACCTTGAGTTTGACACTGACAGTTATTAATTAGGGATAGGGAGGATTTGACTTGACACAGATAACGGATGCTGGATACTTTTTAACCCGCAGTTTTTATCTAAAAACGGAACGCAATAACAGAAAACAGATAACACGTAATTAAAGATTTTTCTCTGCGTCCTATTATAGTTGGCTTGCTAATAAAACAATCATAGCCATTTTAATTTTCCAATGGCAGCACCGGTATCTTTTTCAAGAAAAATGTCAGATCATAGAGTTTATATAACTAGAGCAAGCGTATCGCTTATGGCCCCTTGTGCAGAATGAAAGCACATATTTAGCTGTCAGTACACGTTCGACTAGTGATGTTCCGTGCAACGACAGACGTTCATCCGAAAATATCGATGGTTTCGAGAATATCAGGGTAATGAAATGGATATTAATAATATACAAATAAATTAAAAATATAACTTTATTTAATAAATAATAAAAAATTGTTATTGCCCCTTAAAAAGTATTAGTTTATTAAATAACTGCCTTTTTGTCTCTTTAATATAACTTTTACGTATGAGGTAATTTATTCGTATGTCTACGGAGCTTGCGGAGCCCTTGCTTGGTTTCCGATTTATACGAGGGTTTAAAATGAATGGAGCAAACAAAACTGAATATTTGGTTCCCAGTTGGGCCTTCTTATAGCATTCACCCAAGCATTAATTACTTCACGGCATTTGGGAAATCTAAAAAATAATGTCTGTAACGTTAAACAAGTTTTCTTAAGCTTCAAACAAATCTATAAGTATGCGGAATAAAATATGATAATATATTTACGCAAAATATTAAAAATATATTTACAAATATCACTACCATTATCATTTTATCTATATAAGTATATACTTATAAATATATAATAACAAACAAAATGTAAACGATAAACTTAATTTTAAATAATATGCTTACGATAAAAAAAATCTATCGTAACATTAAACGGAACCTACACAACACTAGCTTGTTGCGTGAAGTGCGGGGTGAGGGGGGTGTGCAGCCGATGCCCGCCGCGCGTCCCCCCCGCACCCCCTCTTTCGCCCTACTGAATTTAGATAAATTATGAAAATTTAAATGAAAATACTATTCACCGATGAAAATAAATGTCACTATTCTTTTTGTTTTGCTTCCGTGAATCACTTTGACAATTCAGCACTACGCATTTTACCATTATGAAGCAAATATAAGTAATAACTGTTCTGAGATACAACTATGGCGCGCTCTGTTTTGACACTAGTTGGACGTGACCTTGAAATCGACGCTTGATCATACATGTGCTTTCAGATCATACTTTGTTACACTCACTCTAGACTTATTGTAACCTCTATGTGTCAGATCAAGATTTGATTGCAAACTCCTGTCATTTGTCAGCACTTTACTACTTGTCATTGTCAGTGTCAACTTCAACTTCAGTCAGTTGAATTGTGTCGTTTGTGCAGCAGTGGCATTCAAAAACATTTTTATTTAATTTATTGTGAGAAATGTCGAACGAAAACTCATTAGATTTACACCACGTCCACCAAAGCTTTCAAAGGAGTCTGAAAGAGGAAGACGATGTCGTTATAGAAGCATACATAGATGGTTACAATGAATTAGTCAAGTGAGTATTTTACATTGTTTCCATATGGATTTAAAATATTGGTCTCTCATGATAAGATTCGCGAGGTCATCGTTGATTCCTAAGATGCTGATTATGATTAAGTATACATAATTTATTAGCATTAAATGAAAGTAAATTACTAGTTATTAAGTTGATTAAACAAACACAGTAATACTATTATAATTCAGACAAAGCATTGAAAGGAACGTAAAAAAATTATTGCAGTATCGACTAATTTATAACGACAAGTTCAATGTACCTATTTCAAGTTATAACTTAATCAAATTGTGATATAAATTTCTTGTTTTAAACAATGTTTTTGTGAATTTTGCTTAATAGTCTTGCATTTAACATAAGTGAAGGAATCTCGTGGGCTATGGTAATGCATGGTATGTTGTTTGTATTACTTACCTTAAAAGGGCAGATTAACAAGTATTAAACAAAGATAATATTGTGTATTCCTAAGAAGTTATAATGTCAGCCTCAACTTAACAGATTCCTATAAAAATTGTTTTGTGGCAAATGCTTTTAGTAAACATACATACTGCAATGCCCAAATATGAACACCATCCATAATCAAAAATGTTTGTTATTTCAAGAACATAATACATAATATATAAAATTTATAAGTAGGTATTTTCATATTATTTTTGAGTCAGTAATGATTTACAGTGACAATAATAATTACTAAACATTCATCCCAAATGATCACTTAAGGAAAACAAACAGTAATATGATCTAATGGCTTTCTTAACTACTTTAGTAACTACTATTTATTTAGCTTATATAGGAGTTATGTTTCAGTCATTATTTAAATAAAATTAATTATTAGCTAACAGAACAAAAATTTTTTTTTTTTTTTTCTAAACCTAATACAAGCACTTTAGAATCGTTAACTTGTGACATCTAATGTCTCTAGGTGCAGTTATGTGTAGTTTTGTGATTTTTTTTAAATCTTTAATTCATATATATTTTTTTAACTAACCTATCTGACATTTGTTGCTCAGCTTTTGATATAGCACAATAAGTTCTAAAACCTAACAACATAATTTTATATACACAAAGCACATTAATTATAATTTTTAGGTTTCTAAATCTCATAGGATCAGTATTCTCTTTCGTGAGCAGCGATGTCAAAAGTAAAATCAAAGTAATGGACAAGCTAAGAGAAGGTGAGGATGCCACACATTATGACTCCTTTAAGAAGATGATGAAATATGAAAAGGAAACGAATTTGTATGATAAGAACGGGTTTGTTTCGGGCTCAAGAACAATGCTCCGTTTGCATAGAGGGTTGGGTATGTACAACTTATTGTTACCATCAGAATATGCTATTGTAATGAGATTTTATGTGTTGTCAATGTTTTTTAAATCAGGAAAAGAACCTCAATTGTGTTATATATATAAGTAATAAGTATCAGATGCCTGCCTATATGACACTTAAGTAATAAAATGGGTTTAGAAGAAACAAACCAATTTATTGTTGTACACAAAATTATCAATATTTTTAGAGTCAAATGTTAATATAAAAAAACAAGAACTTAATGTGCATGTACTCAGTTACTCTACAAGCTCTCTGCATAAAGGTACCTATACAAAATAAAGTTGTTAGAGTGTATAAAATTTGATATTACAGTGATTAGTAGGTATACCTACCTACTGAATACAAAATTATGATGACAGGTCCAACCAATATTTAATTAATTAGAGTGCAAAATAATTTCCTCGGTTCATTTTAAGTGATGAAGGTGAGGCCTATAATTTAATTAAATCGTAGGTCTAATCTCTGTTACGTATTTGATAAAAATATTTGTCGAAAGGAAATACGCTTAATTATCTTAATATTGGGTTTATCTTAAAACCATCATAATGTACCTATATTTTGATAAGAATTACTTAATGCATGTTTATCTATAAGTCTTTGCACTTAAACAAATACCTGTTAACCTGTTGTTATTTTAATGTAAATTATTGTTAATGTATTAGTTTCGTCAGTTTGATTCACCGTAGGTACCATCGTATATCGAAAATATATTTAAAAAAATCTTTAGATCATAATCTTAACCCATACAACGGCAGGAATATGCAACAGTACTAAGCATAAAAAATGCATAAGGACCTATTGTAAACTCAAACTTTTTTTAAAAAACATTTAAAAATAATTTGGTATTATTTTCGTCGTTTCAGCGGTCAGCCAATAAACGTCAACACGGTCTTTCGCCGCATAATTGCGTTATGTAATAACTGTATTCAAATCTTACATCGAACATCGCAAATATTTTGAAACTCCACTTAGAGTTTAAAATTAAACAACCCTGTCGCCATCTGACCGATCACATTGACTTCCATGTGCATATACATACTATGATGTAGCTTCCCGTTTGTCGCTAAAGTAAACTTTCCCTTTCAGATTTCATACGATTGTTTCTGAAGCGTTTGAGTGAAGCCGACGAGGCGATGAACACTTGTACGACGTGTCAGGGCTCCTACAATGAGACACTGGCGGAGTTCCACCCCTGGTACATTAGGAAAGCAGCTACACTAGCCATGCATGCGCTGCCAAATAGACCGGATCTATTGAAAAAGGTAATACCTACTTTAAATATTATTAAGTACCTACTGAGATTTGATCATGACGTGATTTCTTAATCAGCAAAGCGTAGGTAGTGTAAAAACAAAAATGACGTGCAGCTTAATGTTGAGCATATGGAAAAATCTTTTTGAGCGTAGACAATTTTCAAAGAAATTTTGCGGTTACACGCAATTTTTATCCTTATTGCACAAATGATAAATTACCTACCTAATAGCCCATTTATGATTCTTCTGCTGCATAAGTCTTTCCGCCTTATAATACCTATCTATTAAAATATTTTGTCCATTATAATAAATTACGGCTCTTCTTTTTAGTGACAATAAAAACAAAATTCAAGGGGAATAATTTCTAATAGATTTGTCCTTATTTCCGCTTCACTTCCCACAAGCGAGGTCTTTAAAAACATCAATCGTTTAACTAAAGCAATTTTTTCAGTCAATCGATGGCACTCGACATAATTGCTGGAATCACTCCCATTCGTTAATAATACTAAACGTTTGTGACGTCATCGCACGAGGTTGTTCTCACGTTCTATATTCTCATACGAGTAGTTCTTGAGTACAGCACGTGCTTATATTATAAAGTAAACACTAAACATACAGTTTTAGTATATTCATGTATGAAGAGTTCTTTATAAAATAAAACGGAGTGTGCAGTCTCCTTAGACTGCCCTGTTGGTCTAGTGGTTCGATTCCCACCCAGGACAAATCGTGATGAGCATGATCATTTGTTCTTTGTCTGAGTGTAATTTATCTATACTTAATATAATATAATAATAATATCTTGGGACGTGACTTGGCCGTGTATTGGATGTCCCAAGATATTATAGAAATTATGATAGATACCTTTGCTCGTCTGGTTTTAGAATACTTTCTATTTTATCAAAAATAGTAGACTGTAAATCATTATATTATCATCATATAATATCTGGTATATTTCATACAGTGAATGTTTACAAATTGGTCAATAGGTCCAAAATACACTGCTAATGCTAACTTAGACTTGTCTTGTGTGTTTTCATCACGGTCCAAATTAAACCTACCTACTAAAAATCTCTCATATTTGCGGCCTACGAACAACGCAACTATTAAACAGCTACATTCATAGCACTTAAAGTTGTCGTGTTAATAGCATGTGGTAATAACGCGATATCGTTGTTATCACAATTATTACGATTGGAGTTTTATTGTCCATCATGTGTCTTCAATTTATTTGAGCTGTTTTGATAACACTGCTCTGTTTTGCTGTGTGAATCGTTTTGTCTTTACAAGTCTTTGAATGATCTTATCAGATATTAAGTTATTCTCCCTAAAGGTTTAGGTATTTATTTGAATTATTAAGAAAACGAATGATTTGATTACATTATTACAACCTTTGAAATAAGTTTAGCTTTAAAATATGATAAAAAATAGGAAAAACCGAAAAAGAATAAGGATTATAAGTAGTTATAAATAAGCATTTGTCCATTTAAGTGGCTTTCAGGAATCATATTAATATTTAATTGTCTAGTCTTAAAAAAAGAACATAATTACGATTCTTTATTTTCGTTAAGCTTTACCATATATCGGTAGTCGCCACGAGCAGACTTTTAAAATGTATAAATGTATTCCTATTTTACGTAAATTATCCAGTTTTGGTTAGCCCCCATAAACCTACATAACGGCAAAGGACACTCTGTAAAGAGCCTCTGAAAAATAATCAACAGCCTACCTACAGCTAATCATAGGCCTTTCACTCTTCACCGAAATAAATTAAAATAAAATTAAATATATTTAAATGGTTAAAATATATGTATTTATCGCCACCTTAGTGTATAAAGTATTAAGCTGGATTACTGATTTAAGAGATATTCCGTGTGACGACAGACGTTTATGCGAAAATATCGACGTTTCCGATTATTAGGGTAATATTAGGTTTTGAGATAGTTTTAATAAAACGTTGCGCTCTGTTTTGACACAATTTTTTACGATTTTGCTTGTTCATACTCGATATGCGCGCTCTATAGTTAACCTAGTCATTATTTAAGATCGCTACTCATGTCTTAGTGAACCTCCAAATTTTGCAGTTGTCTTACAAAGCTTAAATTGATTTCAGATTTTTGGTAGTGACGAAAGCCTAACAACCGCGCTAGCCGTCTTGCCTCAAACTCTAGCGTCGTGCGACGAGGTGTACTCTCGCGTCGAACAGCTTTACACGGACTTCGACTTCCACGAACTACCTTAAACATCGTAAGGCTTATAATAAGTAGCAAATTGTTTAAAATCCGCCTCAGAGTTCAGTCGTGTGCTAAATAAGGGACTTGCGGAACTTATAACACAATAGGTAGATAGTTTTATATATTGCGCTCTTGAAACTCGCATTATATCTACATAAATATGATTTTGTGCGCATGACTGTACTAGGCTGAGAATTTGAGATGACATTACAGATTTCGTCAAGAAATAAATTTGATTGTTTTTAACATGGCTTTAAATGCTGATGTCAATGTTTCATTAGCTAATATTAAAAAAAAACGATTTTGTGAGAGCAATACATTTTTAAACAAACGCGTCGATAAACTTTTATAAGTTCTTATCTCATATTAAATTAATATCACAAACAAATAAACATTTTATCAATTAAATAATATCGTCATCGATTTTCTACTGCTGATAACATTATTATTAGCAGTATTGATTACAGCTGATATTAAATAGCTGATAGCAAATAGTATTTTATTAACTTCATTTAAATTGAAATGACGAAAGACTGGATGTCTTATAAATTCATAGGAAATTCAAAATTGGGTGCTTTATATGTAAAGTAGCTGGATAACTGCCGTTTCTGAAAGCCATATCGTTACTAACCAATGTTAAATCATGATCTCAAACATAACAAAGTACATAATACGCATAATTATTATATGTGTAATAATCAGGCTATGAAATATAAAAATCGGTGCTTGCAGAGAAATAGGCTAATGGTGGCTTCTCACGGCGCGTGTTATCACGATTCGTGCTCGTTCGTGGGTCGCGCCGTGATAAAGCAGTGGCTCGACGCGACTCGGTATGTCGCGTCCGATTCGCTAAATGTTGGTCACTTCAAAGGCGCTGCGCTAAGAACAGGTGAAGCGGTTTCGCTTGTGGCACGCTCTTGCTCGTACAAATAGATCGTCGCGGCTCGACTCGTAATATCACGCGACGTGAGAGGCCAGCTTTAGATAAACGTTGGATAAATCTTTAGGATAAGCAATTGTACTTTTCTACGGGAGTTCTCTGGTTGAATGGTAAAATGTAAGAAAAATATCAAGAAATAAGTCCTAGCCTAAAGAAAATGCCTTCTTCTATATTCGGATATCATTGCCAAACTTAGTTGACGGTTGCCATTGACCACTAATGAAGTTTGAAATTATTCTCATTTGAAAATGTGCAATAGAAATACGGTTTTTTATAGACGTGTGGATTTTCACCTAATTATGACCAAAAGTAAAAGTGATTGTCGAAGGCTGGTTGAAATTATAACTAGTAATTAATACATCTATTTAACGTGAAAGTGTATTTTCAAATGCGTAGAAGTAATTATATTTTTTGCCTATATCAAAGAGAATGTAATTGCGCTTACTTTCCCTACGTGCTCGTAATGTTGCCATTTATCGAGCATAGGAAAGAAAAAAATGCCATGAATAGTGTTATTGCTTAGTATAGGTAACAAAAAAAAGTATGATACTTAACAATAAAAGGAAACTTGAGGCCTACTGTTAGCAATTTCGCCGCCAGAGGGGCTAGTCCCGTGTTTTCCGAATGTTTAAAATTCCATAGATTGTTGGTGGGCTTTGACAGCTGACGCGCCAGTGGCGCCAACTGGTGAGCGCTATAACGGTAGCCCTCATTGCACAGTACGTCGTCGTTTAGTTTTTTAATTGAATACCAAAGCTGTGTCGTTCTACTCCATACAAAACAATAATCTACCTACACTTACTTAGACCAGCATAACAACTTACGATATAAAGAATCATCTGACTGAGGTTAAGTTAAGTCTTACATTGTTTTTAACAACATTAAAAAATATATGTAGGTACAGTTCCTACCTTTTAAAATTAATTAGCCCAATTAAGTCACAGTGGATTTTAGTATTATTAAACAAAGGCTAATTTCAACCTTATTGCTTTGAAATAAAGACGCTGTGATTGTCAACGTATTATCGATAATTTCCACGTCATGTCTTACAAATATTTACCTTAAGTGATATTTGTATTAATGATCGTTATCGTTAGAAACCAAGTAATTTCGATTTTTTAATTGAATTTTCGTATCACGGACTGAGATCTGTTCCGGACTTATAATGTATGGAGTAGACTGACTTATAATGTATGATGTTGGAGATTTCATTTTTTGCGACGAGTAGCGAGCACTGCCAAAAGTGGCTTATAACAGAAAAATAACAATATGGAGAAGTAAAACTGCACATGTTTTGAAATATAAATACGAAAATTATAAGTGTTATATGAGCTCAATCGTAACTTTTGCTCATCAAACAATATTGGTAGCTTTTGATAAAGATGTTGTTACATTAAAATCATTACACGTATGAAATTATTAGTAAAAATAGAATTTTTATTGTATTACTGTGTACTCATGATCTGTTCATTGTATTGTACCTATTTATCATAACTTATGTTTCTTAGTGGAGTTTCGAAAGTAGATGTCGCTACTGTGTTTTTATTTGGGACGGTACTCAACGATAAAAAAAATATATTTTATCAGTTTTTGTAAACTGGTTTCTAAAAGCCATTTCTGGTTACCAGTTCTTAACGGCTTTTTTACATATCAAACTAGTGATTTGCTAGTACATTTTTACTTAAGCAAAAAAACGATTTACCTTATTGAAGTACTTTAAAAGGAATAAAAAAAAAGTATTTGCTTGAATAAAACATGGTATAAATGTTGTTACAATGTTCTGCCTAGCCTTTTCCCAAGCTATGTTGGAGTCGGCTTCAAGCCTGACCAGATTCAGCTGAATACTGTATTTTACATGGAGCGACTGACTATCTGACCTCCACAACCCATTTTTACTGGGTAACACAGTATCCTATGTTGTAACAATAATTATAATAATGAGCTTACATGTTTTTTAAGAACTTAGCATGCCAATCTTTCACTTAGTGCTTACATGAAAATTTCTTGTCCATAAATTCTTTAAGACTATTGAAATTACTATCTAGTATTCAACCAATTTGTACACAAACTACCTAATTCAACAGTAAGATATAGTTTAGGCGGGGTTTTAAATTCTGTAAAAACATTGTTTTTTTTTCACAAAGGTACTTGCTCAGATATATTGTATGTCTTACAAATCCTATGTAGTGGCAGCAAACAAGAGTTAGTCCTAGCGATAAACCTCTACCAATCAGTGTGCCGTAAAATCACGCGATTACTTGTAAGTAATCAATATTGATATAAGTACTTGTGAAAAAAGATCTCAATCTTCAAATACACTTGGGAGCAAATAAATCGAGCCACTACCTTTTTTCACGTAAAATGGTAAATATTTTTGGTAATATGGAACGTATCAATTCGAACTATATATCGCCTAAAAGTTTAGTTAATAACCTTTACAATGAGGGTAAATTATTGAATAATAACCTTATTGAATGATAAATTATTGGCTCTGCAAGAAAAATGGTAATTTTGATAGAAAATTTAGTAGGGCTAAAACAGTCCATAAAAACAATAAAAAACAAAATTATTGCAAAAAAAATATTCTTAATAACTGGTATTACCCCCCCGGGCCCTGATACATTCTTGTAGCCTATTAGTCATCGATCTGATCAGCGTTACGATGACATATTGTGGTATGTTCTCCCACTCTTCAAGCACAGCGACTTTAAGCTCGGGAATGGATGAAACAGCGGGAACCCTGGCTCGGACTCTCCGTTTTAGCTCGTCCCATAGGTGTTCGATCGGGTTCAAATCAGGACTTCGTGCTGGCCATACCATTTGTTGAATCCCGATCGCAGACAAGTAATCCGTAACGATCTGCGCGGTATGAGGTCTCGCATTGTCATGCATAAACAAGAAATTTTCTCCGACAAAACCAGCATACGGCATTACGTGGTTTTCAAGAATGTCAGTTATGTATCGGTCAGCTGTTAATCCACGTCTACCATTGCCATCGTTGGCGGGGTCGACGAAGACAAGTTCCGTTTTTCCGTCTAGAGAAATTCCTCCCCACACCATACAAGAACCACCACCAAAACTCACCGTTTCTCGAATGCAACATTGGGCAAATCTTTCACCAGGACGTCTATACACTCGGTTTCTCCCGTCATTGCTAAAAAGACAGATTCTTGACTCGTCAGAAAACAAAACTGACCTCCAGTCTTCTAACGTCCAATTAATGTGTTCTCGAGCAAACTCCAAGCGAGATCGGCGATGAGCTACAGTCAATTTTGGGCCAGTTGCTGGTTTGTGTGATGTTAAATTTCGTTCTTTTAGTCTTCGTCTCACTGTCCACCTACTGATTGCGACTCCTCGAACGTCACGTAACGCTTGCTGTAGCTGAACAGCATTAAGTCCACGGTCGCGCAACGAATTGGTTGCAATAAAGCGGTCGTCACGTTCTGTTGTTGCACGTGGTCGGCCAGTTCCAGGTCGCCGAACAAAAGCACCAGTCTCCAGATACCTGCGGTATACCCGCTGTACCTTTGAACGACTCAAATGAAGTCTGCGTGCCACTTCACGTTGTCCGTGTCCAACCTCAAGTAAAGCTACAACTTGGGCAGCTTCCGTCGGTGTAGTATCCATTTTATCAGGTTATTTTGATTACACAGACACAGATAAAGACAACAATAACAAGTAATATGGGTATGATTAACAAAAACCTCAAATTTAATCTTTTCTTAACAGAGTACAATAAAAATGTCATAAGCAAATTAAATGCGATAATTTTATTCTACCCTTTAAACTTTAATAAAAATGAAATTTTGACAACTAACTACCCTCATTGTAAAGGTTATTAAATACCCTTTTAGGCGATATATGTTTCGAATCGATGCGTTCCTTAATACCAAAAATAATTACCATAATGCGTGAAAAAGGAAGTGGCTCGATTTATTTGCTCCCAAGTGTAAAACCCGTAAACGCCAATAGCGGTAGCTACTTAAGAAACATGACTTTATTGTAATAGTGCAGCTATAAATTATTACCTAATATAATATAATCATTTTACGACCTACAATAAATGTAAGTAATATTTAAAGATAATGAAATATCATATGAACCTTACTTTTAGAACAAAATAATATAAAACTTTATTGTAACAAGATAAGTATTTAAAAAATCATGTTCTTTAGACTTTATATAAACGATTACTTTTGTTATTATCGATGCTGATTATTTTTGTTGCAATCAATATTTAAGCGTTTTACATATGAATATTATGTGCGTATTATAATAATTTTAATATTATAATGTAAGTTATAGTTTTATATTGTAGATATAACTCCATTTTCATGCTGTTAACTATGTATAAAAACGTTAGTTGTACACTTGAGGACAAAATAACAGTAGCAGCGCTATTCATTATTTAATAATCACATACACCACTAATTATATTACAGCAACTTTTCCTCTGTTATTGTTTACATAATAAGTATTGAAATCATTTTTTATTTAGTATTGTTCGCTATTAATATTGTCCTAAAGTGTACCGTGCTTCATACATTCCCAAATCATTCCTATTTAAGGGGAAGCGTGTTATAGTTTTTTTGTAAGGTTTTGATGAATATAGTGTTTTGCCAAGCTATTTGTATTTTTATTTTGTACTGACCATGTAATAATGAAATAATCTTTGGTAATTCGATGTAACTATAATACTTAACTTTCACATCACATTTCCTGAAGTCGTTTAATCCGGTGTTTTACACAAGCCGACCCGGCAGACGTTGTTCTGTCATAGCCATGATTACCTATTTAATTCGAACGAGAATAAATAATAATAAAACATATATATTTATAATATATTTATAATATGATGTTTAATGTTAGTATGCTTTTTGATACAAAAATTGTCAGTTGAACGAACTGTCAAACGAGACGCAAAGTTATAATAGTTAATTTTCTTAATGTTACATTTGTAAGAACCTACAAAGTATAAGAAAACATAAAAAAAGAAGATGAATGAAATCGGTAAAGTCCGTCTGAAGTAATGGCGTGACCAAGAGAAAAACGGTTTACTCACGTATATTCTCGGGACCGCCGCCGCGTCAGCTCATGATTAGGGACTCTTATTGAGTCTGAAACTAGTCGGGCGATCCCGAGAATATACGTGAGTAAACCGTTGTGTTTTAAATAAATATGAATACTCCTCACGAAAGTTATTATGCAAAAAGAGAAAAACGAATTCATTTTTATACATATGCAGGATATATATAAGACGAAGAAAATAGGTTGACAAGAAATACAAGTGTTTCAAATATCATAATTTATTCGATAAACTCGTTCCGTTTGTACAAAGTAAAACCCAAATATACGTAGAATAACAAATTAACATTAAGAATATATTCACAGTTTGGACAAACCTTATTTGTAAAGGTACTTTACTTGTGATCATAACAATAATTATACACATTATTGTAAATAGCTAAGCAAAGAAACGTTAACATGAAAATATTAATTAAACCCATATTAATTAGCCGCTCTGTTAAGTTGTTCTTGGGTAGAAATATTATCTAAAATTCCTATATAATTCTTAGTCTGAGTTGGCATAAAATTTTTATTTATTAATACGATACATCCGTATTTATTTAAGAGTAATTATGGTAAGGTTTATTTAATTACGCAAAATTACTGTTTGTAAATAAGGGTCATATTTAAATAATTACCTTACCTTGTTGTGCAATAAATGCGGTAAAGGCAGAAGAAAGACCATAAAGGAATCTTTCCGTCAGAAGTAACCGCGTTGAGTATTGGTTGATAGTCCTATTTGATATTATAAAAATAGACGCTTTTGCCACAGACATAAGGTAGAAAGTCGTTTACATAGCGTCGTGAAATATTACAACTAATAAACTGGGCTAAAACCGATATAATAATAAACATTAACTTTATTCTTAGAATCCAAGAAATAAAGAGATCACTATATAATGTTATTAGAAACTGCTTATATTCACAAATTCTTTACTAAAAACTTAACCTAAGCAAAAAGCTTTTTTAATTACCGCTAACAAATACAAAAATAAAAACAAAATAATATTATTAAAAATAATTGAACGATTCAAATAAAGATACATGGAACGCAACGAAAGCTTCAACAATGAACAATTAATTTAGGGCTGATTTTTCCAACTCCAGATAATTCTATCCTAGAAATAATTTTGAATTTTTGACAGTTCTTCGACGACAATTTATTCCACAAATAAAAGTATTTATAGGCTTTGGAAAAAATGGCCCTTAGTCGACTTAATAAATATAAATCGCCTAAAATATATAATTGCAAGTCGTACACCATTAGCAATACATATAAATAAGAAGCACATTTTTTTTCTCTTGGATTCTTGCAACACTGTCCCATAATAACTACATGCTGCGATCACCAGTTTGCGAATACTGATGATAATATGTATTTATGATAAAAACTTTAGGGACATTCTCAGGCGAAAATAATCACAATGTTCTATGTCTAAGGTCTAGAATTTAACAAAACAATACAGATCATGGAATTAGCTTGGACTTTTCCTCATTTCAATGCTGTTAAATGTTTGACAGTAATCTTACAAAGTAACTATCGGTGTTGCCAGCAAATATATTATATATCACCTTTTCATCTGGAAAAAATAATTTAGTATATCCATTGACGATGGTTTAAGGTTTAAAAAATTAAGTAAATCCAAGTTAAGACCATGTCTGGACTTACTTACCTCTGGTTTCTAAAAGGCTGATCAATTTAATCTCAAATATAATAAACAATTTTTTATGTAAATTAGCCTTTCAAAACTGAGAAGTAAATATCGTCTTATCACAATGTGGCAATATATTTTTAATCTAAATATTTTAATATATTAAACAAGCTAAGCATTATCAACTTAAATATAATCTCTTAAAACACAAATCTTAACTAATTTAGTATTAATAGCGGACCAGTATTCTATATATATATGTAAGTCATTTCATGTGTTTGGATGAGTCTATACAACTTTCCGAGATAAAAAAAAACCTTCATCACCTATGTGTGATAAATAATTTCCTTTAATTCATCAGTGAGACTAATTCTGCATTACTTACATAAAGTAAATAATTTAAGGTCCACTTGCACCAAAATGCTAACTCAGAGTTAGATGCTAACACGAGATTAAATTAACAATATTGAAAAGTTATAACCATCTGCTGTTTCTGTTCTACTATCTAGCTCTAGCTCTAGTTGAAAAAAGAAAAATCTCAAGAATTGAGCTTTAAATTTCCACTATCATAATAAATAATTTATCAGATACTTAGTTGCCTTTGGCTTGAGTCTTCGTAACTTCTCAATGGTGCCGGCGTTAAGGGTGAGGAGAGGGGAGATCGGGATCCTCACGTGCTGGATACCCTCAACAATACTGTGCTATACGCATATCGATAGAGTTGAACCTCAACAACACACGCTTATGATTGGTAGGATGCGTAACGCTGAGGGAAAGAAGCATTTTTTTATACAAGTAAGTGGCCCTAACGCTGGCACTTTTTCTCAACCTTTTATGATCTCATTTAAGGCGATATATGTATGTTATGACCTCTGTCTAGGTATTGCACAGCTTTGCGTTCTAGTTGTAATGTTTATAGCCCAGATTGATGATGCAGTACTCTCAAGTTATGCAAATTTGACCATCATGGCATATATAACAAGATAGATATAAATGTTGTTCTGTATTATAATAATATGGGTATTATGTAACGGGTGGCCGTGGTCGCAAGCTGACTCAACTGAGTCTGCTTGCGACCACGGCCACCGGCCACAAGGCCGTTATAACCTGGTGGAAACGTCAAGCGTAAAGGCATTTATGAATGTTCGCGCTAATTCCCGTTACTTAATATATTATTATAAACATGCAGCGCGATAATTTACAAGTTTTGTCTGTATTGTTTTAATAGAGGTGCGGTCTGGGTATAAAAAGGAAATATCCATTTAGATTTAGATCTAGATACATAAAAAGAAACTGGTATTTTTATCAAATCGATAAAAAATGACAAAGTTAATGCGCTTCAAAGTTCAGAAGGGGCTGGTGACGTTACTTGTAGGTAAAAATTGTAGCTACAGCTGACGTCACGCGACATTTCCTTTCACTGTATCTTCCTCATTGTTTAATAATTAAAAGAAAAAGTACGTGTTTATTATTGTTTAATCATCTATGTGAGGCATAAATGAAAAAAGAGTCCGCCCCTATTGCAGCCTAAATAGACTATTTTGAAGTCTAGCAGTAATGCAAAGTTTGTAGTTTGCTAACACAAAGCAAGAACTTAACTTACTAGTATTGTTTGTCTCATCACATCTTTATTTCTTGAAGTAGGAAAATTAATTGGACTTCAACATTTCAAGGAGACCCGTTTTAGTTTGAGCTCATAACAAAGTCTTTTTTGTTAAGTGCTATTTCATGAAAGCGTATTCACACATGTTTCTGATAGACTTAAAAATACTAGTGAAGAAAAAAAAATAATAATAATGATAGATATTATAATAATTATTAATTTAATAAAGAATAATGATAGATATTTTTATCAAAATTTTTTGCAGTAATTTCTACGACTATTTTTTGAATTTGTAAAGAGTATTTGAGTTAAAAGATTAATTAAAATTAATGAATTTTAGTAAGCTTATTCGTGTTAAACACATTATTAAAATGATTTGTTTGTAAAATATTGCTTTTATTTCATAAGATAGTAAGTTGTATCGTAGGGCGGAATTAAAATCATGCCGATAACACACTACTACACAGACAATACTCGCAATTTAAAAATAAATATTTGTGTAATAATGTGTTGGAAGTGGAATCTATCTCTGTATGAGATACCTTTTGCATGTTGTGCCATTACGAACCTAAATAGAAACTACATTAGAATTATTTTTAAATTACGAGAATTCCTTCAATTTTCATTCATAATCGATACCTAAATATTAACAAATATTTAGCCTCTCTTCCATAACTTAACCAGTAACCTAACGTAGATCTCACAGATACATTTATATATTCTACACGACGATTAAACACTTCGTCCTAAATTAATAAACTTTAATTCAAATTATATTTTTCACACTGGCAACATTCAACTGTGCTGGTCATAATAAAAGTGCTTGCATTATATCAGTTAAATATATTAATATTTTCCCATAACTTACAGATTTCTTCAATAATATGTATTTAGCCGATATGTTAGACACATCCTATTGCTTTATTACACAATTCACAAACGATTTGTCGCACACAACTCCAAAATGATAGACAATAATTGAATATTATAATTTACACAATATATGTATAATTTATACATTGTATAAATGACTTATGGCTGACAACCTGAAAACGATGGTTGGGTTGAACTGAACGCGGAAGGCCGTGGACCAGGTGTCATAGCGCAAGCTAGTAGAGGCCTATATCCAACGGTCGAATGCGATAGGCTGAGTTGATTGATTTAAAAAGCTCTTGCATGTCAAGCGGAGTATCACGATGTAACTTGTAAGTCGCTGCGATTTTTCGCCATGTAGACTAGTCGCGGCCTAGACAAGTCACCGCAATTAGTCGCGATGAAGACATGCGCTGCGATTAGGATCGGTGTAAGCGAGTCGCTGCGATTAGTCGCCATGTAGACTAGTCGCGGCCTAGACAAGTCACCACGATTAGTCGCGATGAAGACATGCGCTGCGATTAGAATCGGTGTAAGCGAGTCGCTGCGATTAGTCGCCATGTAGACTAGTCGCCGTCTTGACAAGTCACCGCGATTAGTACGATGAAGACATGCGCTGCGATTAGGATCGGTGTCAGCGAGTCGCTGCGATTAGTCGCCGCCTAGACAAGTCACCACGATTAGTCGCGATGAAGACATGCGCTGCGATGAAGACATGCGCTGCGATGAAGACATGCGCTGCGATGAAGACATGCGCTGCGATAAGGATCTGTTAAAGCTCGTCGCTGCGATTAGTCGGTGTGGTTAGAGGTGGTGTCAAGCCTGCGGCGGCTCGTCGAGCGGGTTGGCCCGCGGCAGGTCGTCGGCGGCGGGCGCGGGGAAGGCGGCGGGCGCCGAGCCGCTGCGGCTGCTCGACGTCGACGTCGCGGTCGACGAGTCGCCCGTCTCCGAACTGCTCGAGTCCCTGGAAGATGTAACTTATATTAACAACTTACTGATGAAGAAAAAAAAACTACTTATAATTGCTTAGTATGTTTAAGCTTTTTTTTTTGCTTTCAGGATGAAAAGCTAGGTATATGTCGGACATGTACTGCTGTCTGTTTTTTTACCCCCCCGTCCCTAGATCAAGCTGGCCCGAGCCGGCCAAACTAGCAATAAAAATATGTCCTTAAATAATAAAAACTTAGATCCAGCCGTCCCTTGCTGTTTTTGCCTTATTAAGATTGTTAGCAACGCACTAAGTCGAGGTCCGAACCCCACAGGGGGTGCCCTTAGTGAACGTTGCTGACGTAGTTAGTTTTTCTATTGCTCTGGCTGGAGGCCAAGGTTCTCGCCAAAAGTCCGGTGAAGCAGTCAAAGCCTGCGCTCAGGCTAACTGAGTAAATCTCTTTCTAAAAAAATGCTGTCTGTTTACTATTTACTTTATTACTCTGTTCGTTTTAGCTGTTTGTCTGCCAAAGTTAAATAAATACCCCGGTCCCTGTTTTGCGTGAGCTGCGGAAATATGTTTAACCTAGGCTTATACTGTCCAACTTTTAGACAAATCATCTGGCAAAAACTATTCAACCAAGTAGGTGGAGCCTCTACCGAGTTGAATGCTTTTTATGGTTCCATATCCGAAGGGTGCCAACGAGACCCTATTGCAAAACCTCCGCTCTCCGTCCGTCTGCCTGTCACCAGAACACGAATCTCAGGAACCATAATAGCTAGAAAGTTGAAACTTTCATAAATGTTTTACGACAGTACGGAACCCATCACTCGCACTTGGCCGGTTTCAAGACAATTAACCCCCGCTTTGTTCTCCACATTAAGGCCTTTCTTCATCTGCTATTATACCAGTCTGTGATACTGCCTGCTTTAGACTGGTATAAATGAAGCATATGTACTTACTTGTGAAATCCATTTGTCTGGCACGTGTTGTAGGCTCCGCAGTGTTGACACTTCAGTCCTACCACGTGGAACTTTACTGTAGACAGCTGAAACAGACCAAACATTGAATTAATATCAAAATAACCGAAGCTAAATGCAAACTTATTTGTTTACCGATAATGTGGATGATTAAGTAACTGTTGTGAATACTAGCTGTTGCTTACGGCACCGCCCGCGTGGGTGCCGGTTATCGCGGCAAAAAGTAAACCTATGTCCTTTCTTAGGAATCAAGCTTACCCCATACTAAATTTCATCCCAATCGGTTCAGCGGTTTAGCCGTAAAAGCGTAATAGACAGAGTTACTTTCGCATTTATAATATAAGTATAGATTGACAGCAAAGCTGAATAATTCTGACTTCATTTCTCTACCTGCGTAGACTTAGAGCCCTTTGATGGTCATAAATTATGGTTACGACTTAAATACGATTATGCTCTTTAATGCGTTTCACGTTTCATCCATTTTGTAATGGCTCTGGACACAGGCAGACTGATTCAGCGTTGTGTCAGTTTATTCCGGCCTTTCATATTAATCATGGAACGCGAAAGTTTTTACCTTATGGCAGTCCTTGCAGAGTATGGTGGCCTTGTAGTCGGCATACTCCGGCGGCATCGGCGTCGCCGCCACCTCCGAGTCCAGGTAACTCCACAACTGTACACATTATATGTTATGAATATTGCTCATTCTACAATGCTTCTCACATTAAAAATAATAGGCCTTTACCTATGAAGTTTTCGTTTTACAATACTGGTCATTTGAAACGTAATTTATGTATGGCTGGCAATAAACGAGTTCTGGTAGCAGAGTCGCGGTAGCAATGGACACAAACGGCTGGCAACATTAATTAAGTGTATGGAATGAACACTACAATCTAACGCATAACTCGTTATTAGTTTGAACGCTTCCGCCATGGAAACTTTTATAATAAATGCTTGTGAGATCTGAAGATCCTAAACCCATTTCAAAGGCAAGTCACGGCTGCAATACATCTCCAAGACCGCCACTGCCCTTAGACATATTACATACAAGGCCTCACACACTTACACCATCCGATGACAGAACAGCGATAAAATCACAGGCACTTACAGGCCGTGAGCTTGGGCAGGCGGCTCGCTGGGCTCAAGATCATGTCGGGCTTGTAGGCGTCGAACATCAACGATTGTATCTCGTGAGTAAAGCCGCTATAGTTATGTATTGAAAACTTGTTCGTTTAGTTCTCACATTGGTCATGTCGATCATGCTGGTCTGGCAGGTGGGGCAGGCGTAGTGGCCGGAGTGCAGCAGCTGCTCGAAGCAGGGCCGGTGCAGCAGGTGCCCGCAGTCCGGGATGTGGCACGGAATGCGCGACGTGTGGATGTCCTCCAGGCACACCGGGCAGTTCGACCGCGATACGTTCTCCACACACTACACAAAAAAAATAACCATAAAAATAAAAAAAAAAAAAAAACAGATCTTACCACACAAAAAATATCTTAGTTCTTCTTTTTATGCCATCGACATTTGTCGTGATACTGATGCCCTATAATCTTATTTGTGTTTTTTTCAAGGCTAACTAGCAATGTTGGTGGAATTTACATTACTAGCAATCTTGTTAACCCCTCCAACTAAGATAAATACGCTTGTAGCTGGAGTGGGTTCACGTCAATAGTGCAATGGGTGGGGTTCGAACCTGCGACCTGTCGATCACAAGGCCGTCAGCCCAACCATTAGCTTAATGGCGCTTCAAACGTTGTAGCTCAATAGTTGTGTAGTTGATGCTGTATTCAGAGCCATTTATCAGGTTTAATACCATCGTGCATTTTATCTTTTGAATACACAAACGATACTATTTTTTTGCCTTTAAATATAACTGTCTTTCACTTTATGACGTTTAGGAGGAACATTTACAACGCAATTCAACCTTTTAAACATATATGGCCTTATTTATAAAAATCTCGACGATGGTCAGCAATTAATTAGCAGATTTTTATTTCAATTTTTCTATAGAGAATTTGAATTTAGAAGTTTCTTAGCAATTGCTTAACACCGTCGAGGTTTTTATGAATAGGGCCATAGATGTTGAGATTGTTACCCTGTGTCCGACTTGCTGCAGCTGCACCGGCAGGCACATGTTGCACCGCTCGCAGTGGAAGAAGCGGTCGCGGCCGCCGACACGACAGATGCCGCAGCCGTCGCAGTGGTACTGTCGCTTGTCGTCATCGTCGAATAGGTTGCAGATTAAGCACGTGTACTGTAAATGTAACAGGTAATAAGTAACATACTTACAAAGAGTACGTAAATAAGGTACATACAAATATTTCTCATTATTATATTTTACAATCACCAATTTGCCACTTTACAGCAATCACTTAAATGTCTACTTTCTGTTGTATGTGCCTGTTGGGGCCACAGACTACCCATGCAAGAATATTGTGGCGCTCAATTACAAAAATCAATATTAAGTGTTAATTTTTGCTAAACCTATGTGAACATATATTAAGAAGAATTTCATCTTTCCTTCAGCGTTAAGCATCCCACCAATCAGGCCCGACTCTAACGATATGCGTAAAGCACAGTATTATTAAGGGTATGCAGTACGGGATACAGGAGACTTCAGACAACCCCTCCCTCAAATTCGGCACCCCCCGGGTCGTCGCCCCATCGCTTGCCCCCCTTGCGCCGGCACTGTACCTATAGGTAAAATTGGGTATCTCGATAAAATACTGATTTTATACCTATGTGATTCATGAGACAGGAAGAGAGTTGATAGGTATTAATTGAGATGCGTTCAATTAAAGTATTTGATTAAAATGGAAAACGCTACTAGCATCAAACCAACCTATATAAATGGATAAGATAGTTTATTAAGAATTCATTGAAAACACTTTATTCAATGTTAGATATGTCAGCCTTCACCTAGTCTTACAGTTTTATGCTTTGTTATATAACTCTTAATGAGACAAAGACACTTCCTAACAACTCTTTTTATCTGTCAATTTAACCTCGTAAGTCTTCCTGAGTGCGCAAGCCAACAAAGGAAAGACTTTTTAGTAATTTATGACTAAGCTAATCTCTAAAACCAACAGTTGACTTTGAAAAAATATTTTTGCATTTGATAGCCCAATTCTCGCGTAAGGTTATCTATAGGGAGGGTTTTTTCACATGTGGCCTATATGGTAACAACTTACCGTGTTCGTTTTCGTTAAGAGAACAATAAAATACCAATATGAAACTCCATTTTAAATGTATGCAAGTTTAAAGTCTAAGGACATTTAAAACCCTAAATGCGACTTTACACGCGTAGGGTGTGGTCTACAACACGCACGCATAGGGGTGCACAACACGCACGCATAGGGGTGCACATCAAGCGGACGAACGTAGCGCAAATTTTGCGCTTTTGAATCCAAATGAAGTCGATAAACTCAAATGCTGCGGGGATCGAACCCGCAACATGTCGCGCACAGTGGTAATTGGCGTGGTGTCCTATAATACTCGGTTATCCGTGCAGTCGAAACATAGTCGCAAACATTCTTTTGATCTTATAACCTTGACTGCAATCTATATTTTAAAAATAATCGCAATATATCGAAACATAATCTTGAAATATTCGAAGAGATAAATAATGAATACAGAAACGACTCTTAAGAGCGTTTAAACAAAATGATGTCATTGAGTAGAAAAAATAATTCCTCGTTACTGGTACCTCTTCAAAGTTAAATATACACTTATTGATTTGAAGATAAAGCATTTATTTGTACGATGATATACGGTCAAGGCGGTTTACGGCAATTGGCGCATGCAAACCGTTACGCGTTTTTTAATATTTGAATAATTCTCAAGTGCCCCTGAAATACAGTGTTTGCACAAGATAAATGGTGAATCATTTTGGTGTATTTGCCAACTAAATACCTGCGAATGTAGTATTAGATAAATTATATAAAGTTTTTACATGCTAAGAGGATTTTTTTTTTAATTACATAATATATAGCTATACATTTATTACACATATTTGTGCCTCGAATTTACACAGCAACAGCTACTAAAATATGTCCTGTAAAACAGATGAGACAAATTCTCAAGTCTTTTTGAAAGTATTGGTTTTATAATAAGGAGGTGAAGTGTAAGTTGAAGTTAAAGGTTTGGATGTAGGTACATACTCAACCCTACACAGATATATTAAAAAAAAAAAATATATGATGGGTATATGACACTTATCTAAGTGAGCTGATTGTTCATTAGTGTGAAAATTGCTTGCTTCTTCTTGTTCTTGTTAGCTTGTCAATCAATGACAGATATAAAATAAATATCCCAGAGTCAGTAAAAAGCAATGCAAACAGCATTGTCTGTGGCCTTGTACAGGTCCTTACGAGTGCCAGTGGTAGGCACACTGGGCAGCTCATAAAGTGGGCCATTGCTTGATTAAATTATCCATAAAAAAAGAGATGAATCTAGTATATTGTACATTGATTGTCTCTAAAATTAAAAATTTTGTAATTAAGTAATTTACAACAAACCTTTCCAAACCGCACTCCACAGTTCTCGCACTCCTCCTGCACTTTCTGCCTCTTATCACACTCTGTACAAATGAGCTCCGTCACGGACTTCCTATTGAAGTAGTGCTGTTCATTCTCATCATGGCAATACCGGCAGACATACACTTTGTTGCAGCATGGAGTCTAAAAGTTAAGAGATTTGTTGTAAGTATTATTATTATTTTGGAGATTCTTCAACCGATTTACCAAGGGTTATTCTATAACCCAGTAACGGGATTGTGAAACTCAGATAGGGAGTTACAATGTTACTGGTATTCAGTTCAAAAAGATTGGGACGAAAAATAGCTAAAAGTTTTTTTTTATAATGCTTATAGTGGTAATTATATTTCAGGCATAACTTTGAGATTAAGATTGTTATTTCACTTTTACTGTCGGCATGAGATAATTGATACATAGGTATAATAAACACTGGTATAGTGCTTGACCAGTCAACAAGTATGGTAGAGTGGTTGCTCACCTAAGGCAGTTTAGACTTTTTTTATCAATCTATCTATGCAGTTAACCTAAAAGCAGGGTTTGACTGCTTCAACAGACTTTTGTTGTTTAGACATATGTGTTCCTTGATAACTTACCACTTATGCCAAATAGAAGTATGTATTCAAGGACAAAAGTTATATAGCCTACATAGCAAATGTTTCTATAAAATCAAATGACATGACACATTCTTGCTTATCACATAAAAATGATATAATTATCAGAAATGATATAAATAAAAATCTGGGACTATATTAAGCTTTATAAAGTGAATAATAGCAGAATTTTATTATAAACCTATTTGGTTATACAGTAGTTGTTTCAGTGTCATAGAGAATATAGACCTCCTAGTCAGATCAATAGATTATAAACAATGATCTGTAAATAAACAACAAAAGAATTTCTCTGTTTCAAAATATTAACATTCCACATTCTAACAAAAACATCAACTTAATTGTTTAGAACAAACAAAAACATAAAATATTAAGTACCAATGAGAAATTAAGAATGA
This sequence comes from Diachrysia chrysitis, assembly GCA_932294365.1. NCBI lineage: Eukaryota > Metazoa > Arthropoda > Insecta > Lepidoptera > Noctuidae > Diachrysia > Diachrysia chrysitis. Next base: position 1,616,500 of record OW028657.1, read on the forward strand.
GAAATAGAGGTTTTAATTAATAATTGGGTAGCTTAAGACATCATGTCATGTTCCAAGTTTTAGGAAAATGAGTTTCCTAAGGAACAAAAATATAACATGACCTGCGTTTTCCAGTTCGTTGACATTATCTTTGTTTCTTGACTCCGCATGTCCTATCTTAAGACTACGACTGTTTATATATAGACCTGTTTTGTTCGCAGAAATATCACTCTAACTTTATTACTTATCGATTTATTGAGAACTATTCGTGATATTAATAAATGTCTTACCACAAATTTAGCACGACGTTTGTAATGAGCACAACCAATCCGTTTTTCTTTGCTGAGATCAGTGGTCACTGCACCATTGTTAATCACAATTTCTTCTTGTTCTTCTGACATTTTTCTTTGAGCATAAACACAAATGCACCTATTGATAATAACACTACAAGGTCTTACAACGTCATACAGTGGGTCTCACAATTATTAAATTTATTGGATAGTAATGAACAACATCTTATTTGCGTGGTGACATCTGGCTGGCTATGTTGCGTGTTTTTCCATTGATGTACGTTGGATACTGCATTTCATTTACGCGTGACGAGTGTAGTTTAAGCGCTTTCTATAACGTGTAAAAGAGATGGCATGATACTTTATGCCTATAATACAACAAAGTCAGATCTGTGATTCAAATGCAAAAGTTGACGTTTGGGTTGTCAAACGTTGGACTTTAACGTTTTGTTACTTCACCGGTACCTATAAAAACATTGGGTTACTGAACCCGTTATTGTTTACAGAAAGAAAATATGTTTCTTTTTCTTTTATTTACCTTTTTCTTTCTCCTAACATAAAGGCAAATCGAATCAAATTATGAAAACAGGCTGACTAACCATTCTTACGATATTTTTTTTTCCAAAAATTTACTACTAGCTTGAAATTATGTAAAGAGTGTGAGTATGCTGAATACCTCATCTATTGATTTCCAGCTCCCGCTCAAGCGAAGTCCAACGTAAATCAACCAAGATATAAAAGTAGCTTCGTTAAAAACTAGGTAACGTTCTTTCAACACCGAGCCCAATCGAGCCTAGCTGACCACGTTATTTTCTGTCATTGAAAAAAGTACCCTGTGTGTCACTCACAGACTGATATAAATTGTCAAATTTCATCATGAAAAGCTTCTGTCTTCTCACAAAATTTTCGTGATATGTTTACATTTTTGTAATAAAATACATTAAAAACATAAAAAAATGACTTGTGCGTCGTTGGTTTTGCTTCTGTTTTTATTTTACCAAGCGGCAGCTTTGGTACCTCCCAAGTATCAATGGAAAACGATGGACTTTGCTTGGCCAGGTGCTGAAAGGCAGTCTGCTATCAATAATGGGTCGTACATACCCATAAATAACATGCCGACAGGAATAGCGAGGTGGAAGGATAAGTTGTTCATAACTATACCTCGTTGGAAAAAAGGCTAGTGTCAAACGTATTTGAAATTATAAACCCATCACACCTAAGTATTTATACCTAAGAATTTCTCTAGAAGTAGGTACCTACTTACCTACTACGAAGTCAATGAAATGCATAAATATTATAAGCATCTTTACTTATTGATTGAATAAACTGACGATATTATGATTATCGATGATTATCGCAGTTACTATAACGGACGGCATAGAATATTAAGATGCTTCTAGATTAAAACCAACTGTCCCACAGGCATACCATCATCTCTAAACTTCGTGTACGTGAATGAGTCTCAGAACGCGCCGCTTCACCCATACCCCAACTGGCAGGAAGGATGCCTGGCTGCAAATGGTTCCGTGATCTCCAACAGAACTGTGGTCTCTACCTTCAGGGTTCATGTGGACAGATGCAATCGACTATGGGTTGTTGATAATGGAGTTTCCGACATGTCAAGTAAATGGGATAATACTTTGTAGCATTAGAATTTTCTTGGGCCCTGTACTCCGACACAAATCCCCTCATCATCATATTACATTATAATAATATTCATTTATTTGTCTTAATTTGGTTGCAAGTTTTCTGAAATATTCTTGCTCTCGAAACGCGTAGGAAGGTAGACATCCTGATTAGTTTGTAAGCTGAGGGGTACCTAATCTAACAACATATAAGTATACCCAAATTCATCATTAAAAATAATCTGGACATTTTTCTGTAAGTCATAATTTACCCACAAAGTTCAAAATTTGAACTTATAATCTAATTTGTACAAAAAGTCTTTGAAGAGAATAAACCTGCTGTTTCTAGCCATTTAAGCAGATATTTAGGTGCTTTTAATAATTTCATTAATACAACAGAAGATGTGAAACAAATCACGCAACCGTCTATCCTGGTGTTTGACCTAAAGACAGACGCGCTGCTAAAGAAGTACATCTTTAGAGAGGACGTGTTGCGAGACTCCTCCGTGTTGACCAGCATCGTGAGTATTTTTCTTATAATTTACGGATATGTGACTATGATGCGCAGTTGAAGTCAGGCCAATAGTAGCTTACCGCGGTAAATTACAAAGGCGTTCTCGTCCAGTTCCTGTTAAAAAGAAAGGAAAAGCAGCTCGATCCTGATCCCGAGCCTTATGCGAGCGAAATAAGTCTATGAGAATTTTTGGTTGGTAACGGTAACAGGATATCTTTATCCAGCTAATAGTTCATCCCTAATCATACGTTAAGGTAGAACCACAGGCATTTTACATTATTGTTTCTTTTTGCAGGCGGTTGAAATAGTAGGCAAAGAGTGTGCTAAAGGGAATGCCTTCGCTTACATAACCGATATGGGGTCAAACGCGGTCCTCGTCTACAGCATGAAGGACGACGATGCCTGGCGCGTAGAGAACCATTATTTCCATTTCGACCCCCACGCCGGCGTCTACAAAGTTGGGGGTATTGACTTTTACTGGAGCGATGGCGTATCCTCTGGCGCTTTGTCACAGCCGAAAAAGGATGGGTGAGCTAAGATTCTAATAATAATTGCATCACGACGGTAGTTGCAATAGTTTAAGTAAGTAATTTATGAATAAAAGTTGACCTGATGAGAAATTTACTGAATTACAAATAACCCCTTGATTTCCAAATAGCCTTTACTTTACTTTATTTATTTCCAGGTATTCTGACCTATACCTTCACCCGACATCAAGTACAAAACAGTTCAGGATGTCCACGAAATTGTTGAGAGACAAAAATGTTCCCAAGGAAGATATATTTAACGGAGTTGAGGTGGATATGTACCTAGATGTTTTTATTTTTATGTTCTTTGATCTGGGATGGATATTTGAAAAAGAGTTTTTTGTTTGACGTCTCCGGTCTTCAAGGTTTCGCCAGCTGTGAGGTCCACATTAGATCCCCGGACGGGTCAATGTAGAAAACCACTAATGTTTTGGGTCTGGGTGTTTGTGTCTCCGTTATCTCTGATTCCATAACACAAGTGCTTCACTTTGGGTTCAGAACTTTAGAGCAATGTATGTGATCAATGTGATGTTGTCGACATTTATTTTTAAACTTCGTTTCATATTCTTCTAGTAGCATTTTTTTAATTACCGGTTTCCGCCTTACCGTTTTCTTAAACTATGATTGGTTTAGCTTTCACACTCTCCGCGGATTCACTAGTTTTCTACATGGAGCAACAAATTATCTGACCTTTACAACGCAGTAATTTATAAAACCCAGACTTTGATGTAATTTCAGATAATCGGAGACAGAGGGCCAAAGTCCCAAGCAACTGCCTGCGACATAGATCCAACCACTAACGTATTATTCTACACGCAAGTAAGTAAATCTTCACACCACTTTCAGTACGCACGTATCTACGTACTAAGAAACAAGATATAGGTACTTACCTACTCAATATTAATTTATCATCAGGTATGCAAAAACGGCCTGGGATGTTGGAACATAGATAAGCAGTTTAATGAAGAGAATACTCCACTTATCCTCAGCGACTGCAATTTAATGGAATTCCCCAACGACGTCAAAGTATGTATTAAGTTATTCTACACACATGTACCAACGTTTATCTATTTTTAATATTATGTTTAAAATCTCATCATGTATCTATTATTGAATAGGTATAAATACTTTACCTATTTGCATATTGAATCGCGTCCTTCTATGAAGCAGTATGTTAATGACGATAAATACTATTTAGTGTTGCTATTTATAATAATGTGAAGGCAAACATATTTTTTTATTCAATCACGAGTTGTAATCACATGATTTTGTTTTATTAGCATTTGTCCAAGGTTTAAATTTAAATCATTCTTAATTCCACTGTATAATCAATACCTTAAGGAGCAAAATAGTTAGAGTATTGACATTCACCCTATTGTGAGCAAGAGAACTGACAGTAATAACTCTAAAAACATACGGCAATAGAGTTGATTTTTCAATGTTAGAAGCTGACCTTTATCTCCAACTTCAGGCAGATCGGGAAGGCAACCTGTGGATACTGAGCGACCGACAATCTCGGTTCCTGTACGAGGCGATGGACTTCGACCAAGTCAACTTCAGGATCCTGACGTCGCCCACCGCTACACTTATACAAGGCACTCCTTGCGAAAAGAAATCGTTCTTCGGTACGTTTTAAAGACTCACAGAACATCATCACTGGTTTCTTCGAAAGGGTCATAACTAAAAGATTGTTTAAACCTGTGGCTGACAAATAATAAAAATAAAAGAGGGATACAGGAGACGTGTTGTTTAGAGTTTATTCGCTCGATTTTATCGGCATAATTCTAGTACCCATTATGCGCGAGTCCGACTCGCACTTGTCAGGTTTTTATTTAATGTGTTTTACTCATTAAACCAATCTAAACAATCTTTTAGTTTTATACACCACATATTTGCGCTTAAACATTGACACGACTAGTCGCCCATTTTTAAAAGTAAATTCAAATAAAGAGTGGACAAGAATCTTGACCGGATTCTCAATTCGGTGGATTGATTTAATGTTTATAATTGTAAAATTCAAGCTATTTAGAACCCTATAAAATTAGCTTTGAAAGATGAGGTATCAGAAATTTCTTTTTACTTCAGTGTGCCATAAAACCTATTTTACACTAATGAAATAACTCGTTTAGTTAAATACCTTGGAAATTAACTTTAATATATTATCATTTATTTTTGTTTCAGGTCGGCTCAGTGGCTCCCTCGTCAAGGTTCGTTAATAGAGGACCCTTGTTTTTCATAAGGTTTTTTTTTTCTTACCTTTGCATCCAAAGGAAACAATCAGTTATATATTTGTGAATTAAACTTCAATGGAGACTGAAATGTGTTTTATGGTTTTTAAGAATATTTACACCAAATCACCGCAAAATGATTATTACTTTTTTGGAACGGTAGTTCAATATATAACTGAAACTCGTTATTTATCATTGTTATAGGAACTGAAGTCATTGACAAACCCGAAAACCGTCTATATGAAATACAAGGCCAAATAATTCCTATGCAATGCTACTAGTACTAGATAGAAGTCCTCTTGTCATGCAGCGAGGAACGGTCGGTGATTATTACAAATAAACACGTGAAATAATTTAATTTTTTATTTAAATATACAACATGGTAGTTATAACTATGTAATTAAATAAGTCTATGTGATTGAATAATTCATAATTAAATCATAATTTTTGCAAGTGACCGTCGATTCCGTTTGATTTCGTTCACATTGTCAGTCTTTTCGCTAATTATTAGAATTGAACCGACCTACTGTAATGGACTTAGAAATGTAAGCACCTACTGACTAACTGTAAAGTGAAGTTTAGAGTCCCGTGGACATGGAAACTGATGGACAAGTGTGAGTGTGACATGAGTTAATTAAATGTATAGTAATATCCCTTTTGAGGCAATAACATCATGGTTACTTGAGTAGTTCATACTTCCCTTGCGACTCTTAAAACATCTCTAGATTTCAATGGCAACACAGGCAACAGGATTTTTCAAAATACGACCTTTTATCTAAGAAGTATTTTTAAAAAAGGAAGATGTATATATATTTTATAATAGGACAGATAAATTAATAGTTTTAAATAAATCACTCTTACTCATGGCAGCAATAAAAAGGCCAGCCCCCGTAGACAAGTGACATTTCTACAAGCATTAAAGATGATACAAATCGCTCAAATGTATAAAAATGACATTTATTTTCGATAAGTCACGTGACTTAGACTTGTCACTTCCATACATCACACTTCCATACAGCTATAGCGATTACAAAAATGTCACTTGTCTAGGGAGATTACGCACCTTATAAAGAAAAATATTACTTTTAGATGTGCCTTCACAAATCCATTAAAACCTCGGGATATTACTTTTAATATAGAATTATATTGCTCTAAATACGTACTACAGTAGCATACAAAAAGTAGAATCTAACTGGACATTATTAGAATATAGTTTTCTATAGATATTTTTCACAATATTATTTGACAATCATTGTCCATAGCGACGACATTCCTTTGCACTAGAATTTGCCCTGGTTTGTGAAATTCATATACACAAACATGCAGTGTTTGTGCCACAAAAATACATGTTCCTTAATGGAATTCTGTACCCCCTTCAGAGCCGATTAACTGATCCAGTGCAATATTTGGATAATTTTTGACATAGTCTAGTTATCGGCAGACAACTTGAGCAAATTGTTTCATAGAGGGCAAGTTGCGCACGTACAGCTTTAGGGGTCAGAAGCGGGTACTGGGATATGACAACAGGTAAAAGGCAGCGTTACCTCTCCTAGGCCGCCAAGGAGATCTTAAAGTTTGACTTCTGCGTCAAGGTTTCCGTGTATGAGTTGTCAGCCGATAACTTATACAAGTTAATTAATTCACGTAAGAAATTCCACTGTAAATTTTTAGCATCAATTCACTGACAAAACACTGTCCAAACTCTTTACAGAAACTTTCGCATTCGGTTTTACTATACTACAGTTTAGAAAAACCTCTTAATCGCGAATAACTTATGTAATAGTGTAACAGACATGATTTCGTTAAACAGTTGTGATCTGCATTTGTAATGTTAACGCAAAAATTCAATGGTGACCGAAGAAAATATTAAAGTTTGCAATATTTTACAAATTTCTATATCCTTATCTCACAACACTACAGCTGCCGACTAAAACCAACTATCCACTATAATAACATTGCCTTTTTATAATACTCGTTAAATTCGCAACTTTTATTCTAACGCTCATTCATTAACTTAAGGCTGGTTTACATTGGGTAAGTAAAAAAAAAATCTAATTTTCCATTCGGTTCAGGCGTCTTAGAGAAATCGGGGACAATACATACAAAAAGATTTCGATGAATTGAGAACCTCCTCTTTTTTTAAGTCGGTTAAAAAGTGCCTGTAGTTTGGCGAGTATACTTGATTTCAAAATTTACATACGGAAATATTTAAGTAAGCATGGACGCTTTATTTAAATTTAATCAATGATAGTATAGACTTGCCTTAAATATGAAGTCAGTTACTTAGTCAATGTAAACCCGCCTTTAAACATACTCATTTAATTTATTTCTAAGTCCATATTTGGCTCGTATGGTGCGTACGCGTGTCCGAAACGAACAGAATGATAAAGCGTTGCAATTTCAATAACAACTCTATTTACAAGTATTTATTGCTGAATCATCTATCATAGGCCATAAGATTGAGAATTTACAAGAAGTATGTATTATAAAATAAAACTTAATAAAAATAGTGTCGTGCATTTGGTGTTTTAGAAATGTATCGATAAAATTGCTACCCGATTTTTATTAAAGTCACAAATTAAACAGATTTTAAGTACTTTTTCCTTTGGGCACAGGAAACTTCTACGTTACTGTAACCTAAATGGTAGTTAAGAACTGCTTATTCAATACATCGACTAACAATTAGTCGATACATTGCCTTTATACAACCACATAGTTCCGATTGCATAAAACGATATTGAGTATTTTTTGACATTCTAGTTCGAGATTTTTTTTTATTTTTTTACTTATACAATTTGTTATAAGGCTACATACCCTTTTTATAAATCTTTAATATTTCTCGTACCTTAAACAACGTGAATGTATTTTAATCGTCGGTAAAACGTCAAAACTTTTAATATAAAAAAGAAATGAACTATGTGGTCGTATCCTGCCAGATCAGATTTTTATACCATACAATAGCCACCAGTATCGCCAACTACGCAATCAATTTTGCATTAAATAATTAGTTGAATCTTATGATTTATTCAAGTATTTTACGATTTTTATGACTTTAAAAATTCTATTTGAAGTTAGGTATATGGTATAAAAATTATAAACATGAATGCACGACATCGAAATCGTAAAAATTATGGCAAAAGAGACTTATCGGTCCAACATTCTCATTTCTAAACATAAACGACGCCACTCTTCGGCAATGTTCGTAACTAATCGTTTCTTAGAAAAGGACAACACTACGATCTGTCTCATATTGACGAAAATACCCGAACACCCCCGAAGTGCAGTGACGTGAGTAGAGTGCGTCACTGTGTGAACGTTGTCCTACCCTACAAGGTCCGTTTTGCTGTGACGAAGGAATTTCTACCTTAATTCAATAGTCCAAGGGTTGTTTGTTAAGAAGATTATCTAGTGTTTTCGGCGGTTTCTCCGTTTTTATGTTGGGGTGTTGTCTTGCTTGTGCTGAGACGTTTTCTAAGGGGCATGGTGAACTCCCAGCCATCTTCACCTTTGGGACTGAACAGCTGTAACAATAGTAAAGTTATTAATATTACATCATGTTTATGAATTTGTTAATGTATTGTGTCAGTTCAATTGTCACTTTTAAAGAAGTAAACACACTTATGCTGCGCAATGCGACAAAAAGCGTGACTTAAAAAGACTGTTACTGACTATTAAGATTTTTCTATTTGTTTTGTAAATTAGTCAAAATAAAAGTTAGACAGTGAAAACGGCAGGAATTTGCCACAAATGGTCACACGGGCTGGAAGTTGCTTTTCTCTTACCCCGCGAGAGTTGCCCATGTGGCCGGCGCTGTGCAACGCCACTTCAGTGCGTCTTGTTACATATTAACTCATTCAATTTATACAATATACCTAAGTGAGGTATGTACTTGCAAGCGCTACAAAGCAAATACACTAATAACTTTGAAATATTTTTCTTTTACAGCAATCTCAAACTTAACGAGTCGCATACTAACAGGTACAAAATCAGTAGTTCTTTTTTGTATCGCCGAAAAGCGTCTGAGCAGATGGTAAGCATTACCGGCCTTTAAAATGTGTTGGGACTTATGTTTCGCGTCTGGCGCCACATGCGCGTGTTGTGTGTAACGTACCAGCGTGTTCCAGCGCTCGCCGGCGGCCTCGCGCAGCTTGACCTGGTCGCGCTGCGCCTGCTCGACGGCGCGCTTGGCGCTGGTGGCGGCGTCGCAGTCGGCGGCGCGCAGCGCGCACGTCACGTGGCGCCACACGCGCCGCGACTCGTGCGCCGCCTGCCGGCTCACCGGCGCCACGCGCTTGCGCCGCGGCTTCATGCTCGACACCTCGAACAGCACCTCCGATCGCTGCGCACGAGTAACAAACCCGGTTAGTACAGGGAGATCATTATATTGCCGGGGGTCGCGGTAGGCTGCAAAAGCATTTACGCCTGAACCCCAGCTATACGGAACGGACAAGTGCTGTTACTGAAAGATTCAGATTTCATTGATTGTCAGATTTACCCCAGAGTGCATCCACCGGGCATTTATCCTAGCGTTCCACGCTCCTTGCGCATTGGAGTAAGGTTAAGAATGTCACTGTTCGCAAGCTCCTCTCAAATAACGAGATACTTCTTAAGACTATAACTGGTAAGAAGTAGGTAATTGTTCAGACTTACCCCAGAGTCTGTCCACCGGCCATCCATCCTAGAGTTCCACTCTCCCTGCGCAGTATAGTAGGGTTTCTTGTCACTGTTTGCGAACACTTCACAGGTGACGCGGTGCTTCTTGCCGCCGTAGAAAGGTTTTGTAAGGAACTCAATGTTCGCCTTGTGGCCCGTTTGGACGCATTCTATGACCACAGACCCACCGAGCTCTATCCAGGGGACTGTTAGGATGGATCTGTTGGTGAAAATATGTTTTAGAATGTTGTCTGTTGAGTATGTAAATAACGTTTACCTTAATTTTTTTTTACTTTTTTCATTTCAGATTTGGAATAGTATGAATCATGTAGTGTACTATTAACAAGTAATTTTTGTTATCACTGCGCATTTATGAAATGCTAATAAAAACCAATAAGCAAAGGTATGTTTTTAAAACGAACCTGCCGTAACCATTAGGGAAAGTAAGCGTATATTCTTCTCCGGTATCCAGCAGCGTCACCGTGCCTTTTCCTATATTATGTACCCCAATGGAAAGACCAAGGAATTTGCTCTTAGTCCAGACCCAGGCCTCGAACTGTATGCGCTTGTTCACGTGTTCCGCATAGAAGGCGGAGATTGGCGGGTGGTGGGACACTTGCTCCGCTACGAAGGAGAGCTGGTCCGGGGTGCACCAGGGGACCGGCCCGTCGCCTACTTCTTGCTGTTGAGTGAAACTTGCGTTAGAATTGTTACATTTTCAACTAATTTGATATTTTTTGTTTCGTCCTCTCGGTCTTGATATTATATTTTTAATATTTGCGGCCGAAAATGTACAAGTAATATAATTGTTTACTGACTATACTTATTTCACTAATGATTATTACGATTATTATCAAATGAATCCCTTAAAATCTTTAAGTAACTTGTGTAAACCACCAATAATTGTTTACAATTTGATAAATTACTAATTTAAATGATTGTATTTCTCATGGTTTTATTTAGTGGTGGTGTTGGTGGAATAGGGCTTCACTACAGGCAATATGACACCGAACTTCAATAACTTCTTTATTGACCTTCTCTTAACCTAACTTACGTTAATCTATATAAACAGTAAAATATACTTGCATCTTCTACCTTATCGTTGGAGGTGGTCTCAACTGGCACTCCGTCGAGGTCCCAGTGGCAGCGGAACACCTCCCCCAGTATGGGGTTGTACGGCTTCTTGGCGACCTGCGACTTGCGGCCGGCGTGGTACGAGCTCAGGTACCAGCGGACGACTTGTACCATGCGGTCGCGAGGCGTTGGCTGGTCTACTATCCTGAGGAGGCGAACATAACGAAGTTTTTGAGATTTTTTCATGTCCATTCAATAACATTTAAAAAACTAGCTGTTGCCCACGGCTTGGCCCAAAAAGTAGCATATGTCTTGGGGTCTAAGCTCACAAAGTACTAAGTTTCATCCGAATCGGTAAAGCGGTTTAGCCGTGATATCGTAACAGACAGAGTTACTTTCGCAAAAAAAAAACAACATTTATTCTAAGACTCCTAAAACGAATTTTGGTTGGACTAATCCACTGCTGGGTAGAGCCACGCACTGTCCTGTGTATCCCTTATCCTGTTTTAATTGTAACCAGCACAACATTATAACCAGCACCATTTGGACAATGTGATATGTAAAACTGGCTACTTGTTTCCTCTACCAATATCCACCTTTTTAGGCATGACTGGCGTGACAATAAAACTTATTTGCCTCTGTAAACTTACTTAACAAATTGATCCGGGTGCGCGAAGGAGTCTGCGTACATCTCTAGAAGTGATCGCCTCTCCAGAATAAACGTTGGCAGCACAACCTGTAATAAATAGCTTTATTAAGTCAAGTATAAATATTTACTCTTCTGTCGTTAGACACACACAGAGACCTGATAAAATAAAGGTTAAAGGTAGACTGAGCCGCGCACAGGTTGAAGATGGCATTCAGTTATTTTTTATATGTTGTTTTTTTTGTTTATGTCTAAATGTTTAAAAAAAAATATTAGTTACCACGTCGCATATCCGTGCCCTAAAATTGCGTGAAAAGAAACAGAATTTTGTAAAGGATTCACGATTTACCTACAGATTAATAGATTAGTAGGTGATAGATGAAAAGGCAAAAGTTAGTTCTTTAGTTACATACATAATAAAAAAATATTAGACACGCAATTTTTTCTTTTTCATAATATGAATACACTAAGTAGATAAATATTCCAAGTTCAGGAGTGGGTTTAATGACGTCGAGATATTTTAAATCTATGTACCTTCACGAAAGTTTGATAGCGTAAAATAAGATACAATACGTGTCTATATTCATAATTACCTATATGACGGACATTAAAAAAAAATACATCTACCACATTGAATTGCCCGAAACATTATTCAATGTGTTGAAGGTTTACTATTTGTATTCTGAATACCAGTATTTAAAATATTAGGTACTTACCAAAAAAAAAAGCTTATAAAAATATGTTGTTAACTTACTTTAGTGAGATCCATTCCAATCTTGACCTGAGACAGCAGGTGCGTGACCACGGATCCATGGTTCTCCATGGACCCGAGATCGCTGTCCGACTCATCTTCGTATAACGCTGTTAACAAATATTATAACCTTAATGATTTACATATTAGGAGAAAAAGGAATGTATGGTTGTGTAGCCATCTTGGTTTCGCATAGCTCGTGACAGTTGAAACAAGCGTACCACGTTTTCAAGCGATTATTAATAAAAAAGTATGTCTGTATGACAAATTAAGTTTGAGTAGAATTAAAGAGTTCCTAAAGTTAACATTAAAATAATAAACGTCAATAAATACTTTTAAAACTAGTTACATTAACAATTTATTGTTATGTTTTTAGCTATAAACGAGCTACGTAAAAAACTACCTAAATGAGTTATCATTTAAACAGTTTTGTTCCTGCCTGTTTTGTAGAAAAAGAAAGTCCATTTCCGACATGTTTTTCTGAATGTTTTTCAATGTAGGAAAATGCCTAAAAATTTCACAACAATATTAGTTTCACCTAATTAAGTATTCCAATAGTATAGAAGATAAAAAATTTCCTAACGATCCATTTAACACTAGCCAATGATATTCGAGCTGACATTTAAGACTTGCAGCTGTAAAAACCTTACAATTTAAAGTTGGAGTCGTGCCAGAAAGCGAAGGCACCGCTTCTATCATATCGTTATTTAAAACTGTCGACGAATAGCATTCAGTGTTTATCAGCACAATATTGTATACATAAATGGGATAATGCTTGAGCAAAAATATATTTTGGGCAACAAAACTAGCCGTACCATTCTTGTTGCTTGATAATAGTCATAAAAATAACTGCTTAGGCACTTGTCACACCGCTGACGATGAACGAGAAGCGAGTATAGGTATGAACTGGATATCGAGAGTTGGCTAGCAGCGAGAAGCGAGTATGTAGTTCCGATAGTTATATCCCTGGGCTACACAACCAAGTGTGTGATTGCGACGGGCACTAGTCGCAGCAAAAATACCATCATAAAATACATCATCGTCATCTTCTGAACTAGATAATAATAATTTAAATTCATAATAAATGCATGCACTCGCAACCGCACTGTAGAGTAGAATGACCGCTGGTTGTGTCTCGGCGAGTGCTTTGATCGCTCTAGTCGCCGCGACAAACTAGTGGCTTCCACTACATCACACACAACAACAGTCCTTGATCAACTACTAATATATATATCTCTCTTACTGACACGGGATCTACATCTTATTGTACGTTTTTAGAGCCGGAAAATAGTCGATATTTAGTCATTTCCTCGACGTTGGTGGGACAAGCGCCTTATACAGGTACCTAGTATCTTAGGAAAAATACTAACAATTACACACCAATATAACAGAAATAGAATTCTTGTTATTTCTGTAAGTTCGATATCACAATCGAATATATTAAATTAGTAGTACCTGAATTATTGAGCATTTAAAAAGTGCTTTTTCGCGAAATAAGAAATGTCAAAATTTTATGAGTGGTTATTGAAATTTATTTAGGAACTTAAATCCTATTTTTTTGGACTAAAGAAATAACTGCAATATAGACAACCAAGTGTCAACAATTTTATTATAGTACTCAAGTGTATAAAGACCACTGAGCCGTGCACATTGTATGGTAATCGACCGAAACCCTACAAATACTGGCTCTATACGTGTGTTGCTTACTCGTCGTGACAGAAAATACAAGTTGTTGGTATTTTTCTTAGAATTGTTTTAATGCAGACTTTTAGAGTGCCGTTATGCACGTAGATTAGTGCTTGTACGGCATAGAGTAATGTTTAAGTTCAGTATTTTTAGACGTAAGTTTTCTTAAAGATTTCTTTTAACACTCGCTTTTACTTAAATTCGATATTCCTAGATTAGTCATTCTCGCAAAGTCGTAATGTAAAAGAAGGTAGTTTTTGGACTCCGACGCATAATATTAAAAGGTTTTTAATATTTTATTTTCCTATGAATTTAATATTTTATATAACTTTTTTAATTATTTATTTAAAGTTATTAAAATTTATATTATACTTATTGACGCATGCTTGTTTTATACATAATATAAAAGAGGGGTGAAACTACGACTACATAAAACCTGACCTTACCTATGGTCAACCTTGGACTAGTACTTAGAACTTTACAATCGATAGACCCACCTAGTTCAATGTGAATATCGTGACGGCCTTACACTTGGTAACAGTGCTTTGCATACCGTCGAATTGTGAACTCCTTTTAAAATCGGTTATTATTACATACATCGAGGGATTATATAATTTTTACGTGCAATTTATAGCTTTTAAGCTTTCTACTTCATCTATACTACCTATAAAATCGCTTTGTGTGTTTACTTGTCTGTACAGGCTAGTCTCTGAAACAGGTAAATGGATTTAATTGCTTGATAGCAGACACGAAGGTAAGGTAATCAAGACTGAGATAGGCTATTTCTAATGCAGAATTTGTTTGTTATAGCTACGCGGATGATGGAAGCAAGCTGTTCTGCTGTTCTCAATAAAGTTGCACTCACCATCGAACCTGGCGAGGTTTGTGTCGGGTGGGCCGTTGCGGGCTGGCTGTGTGATTTGATTGGACTCACCGTCGTAGTCTATCTCGCCGTCGCGAGTGCGGGGGAGGTCGACGGCGGGCTGCGCCGAGTCCTGCTCGGGCGCGCCCTCCGTCGGGCACGTGCGGCTGGCGCTGTAACAATAAACATTCACTTTTAATAAAATACTTTGATTTAAATGCGTTTTTACTGGTTATCAAAAATCCACGGATAGCCGAGTGGCATACCTAGGTCACCACGCTAAATACAACTAGGTATACGTGCCGCGGGTTCGATCCCGACATGGGGCAAGCATTTGTGTGATCCACAATGGCTTGTTCTAAGTCTGGGTATTCATTGTGTATGTGAAGCCCCCCGCGACACAGTGACCAAACTCAGTAGTGTGGGAGCCGTTTAAATGAAAAAATACACGTCGTGTATACCAAATCCATTAGTAGTTTTTCATCCACAAACTTTCATATTTACTTATAATAATATCGGTAGGATTCACAAAACAAACTTTATTTACGGGTTAATGAAATTATGAAAAAAAAATAATATGCCTACCGTTCCTGCCTTTTAGTTATGTCTTGTCGGGGATTAAAACTTAATATAAAGAATACACGAGATTGTCTAAGGCTTCTGCCGCGTGCACTCTGTAGGTCGTGTTATAAGTATGTTTTATTTTGGAGTTGACACATGTCGTAAAGTCATAAGACATAGACATAGACAACAACCAAAAAGAAAGCTTCCGATTAGTTTGATATTTGTAAATGTTATCTAGTCTATGAATGGTTACAGGCTTGTCAATGTTTTCCCGCAGTAGAACACATTACATGGAAAAAAAAGAAGTATGTGCCAAAAAATGATCATAAAATATAGCAATCTCATAACTCCCGCTAGCTTTTATATGCCTGAAAATAATTAAACAGTTACTCAAATAAAACCTTAAGAATAGTAAAGGCCTTGAACTGTTCCTACTACTTCAGGGTAAAAACCTCTTCTCATAAAGAAAACGAACGCATTCATACGTCACACTTAAAATCTAATTTTGAACTCGAAAGGGTCCTTGAATGTTTGACAACGACAAAGGAACGACTATTACGGATATAAAAAATGTAATAAGACTTGCTAGAAGAAAAGGATGCTTAAAAAGAATTGTTAGTCTCCAGGGAAAGGAAGGGTATTGCCAAATTTTTATCAATAAAGTTATAAAGGTCGGTATAACAAAAATTGGTACTATTTCATTGTCATAGTTTCTAACCTAACATATACAATACTAGCGACCCGCCTCGGCTTTGCGCGGGTAGCACAATAATATAGCCTATGCTACACAGGAATATGGTAGAATTTTAATGGTCAAAGATTTTTTTAATTCGTCCAGTAGTTTACAAACATAGAAAAATAGAAATCTTTCCTGTTTATAATATTATTTGTTTAGTATTCGTATATTAGTACAGATATAGGTAGGTAAATTGTGTACATTAAATAAACATAACATAGGTAGAAAGGTAGTTGTTCGCAAAGTACACGCAATTACAGTATTACGTGCCATTAAAATTAGCACGAACGTAAGTTAAATGACAACACGATTCAATAAAAGTTTTTTATATGGGTTAACGGGCTATATAGCTGAAAATTTCCTTTTTTATTTAATCTGCTATTTATTTTTACGACTTCTCGTAAATTTTTAAGTAGATTTCAGGTGTAAAGTGATTTAAACACGGAATTACTAAGTACGCATAGCACACACTTCTTCTGCTACCTAGCCTTTTGCCCAAGCTTTGTTGGGCTCGGCTTCCAGTCTTACTGGATTCAGCTAAATACCTACATATGGACCTAATACATAGAGCGATTGCCTACCTATCTGACGTCCACAACCCATTTTAATGGGTAACACAGTATGCCATTCTAAGTCTGGTTGTAAGAATTGTTTGCAATGACTTTACGACTGCCAAAGATCAACTTATGACAGTCGGGACCAACGGTTTAACGTGCTTTCCGAGGCACCCATCACGGACCAACCGCGGCGAGCGCGGCTTAACCTTTATTATCGGTCAAACCGGCTTCAACTTAGCCACGAGTCAACACGCACACGCATAACACACACTGAATATAAAAACTATTTTCATCATGACAGATTTCAAGGAGTGCTTAAAGTACTACGGCATTTGAAAATGTAACTGAAATGACGTCATATCGTACAGTCCGTAGAGCTCATACGTTTTATGTAAAGAATGTGTAGTGCGTAATCTATATAGAATCCGCCAACCGGCAACCAACCGTACAAAGACAGTGGCTGAACTTATGTATCCCAGAGGAATTCCGCAGTTTCCAATTTATTGTTTAGAAGGGATGCTTTAGGACGTTAGGGTATGTTGTTCGAATGGAAAGATAAACTATGATGTTTATTTATTTTCCGAATATTGTTTTAGGGAATTTATTGAATAATTCTGTTGTAAATTACAGTCATTAAGTATTAATTCTAACAATTCAGAAATAGACAGATACAGAAACTGTCCAAATAGGCATGATTTCAGGGTATGAAAACTAAAAATCAACTTAGTCCGTCAGTTTAATAATAAAAAATGAAAAAGATAAAGCGCGTCAAAGTTCAGAAGTGGGGCTTAAGAAGTCAAGTCTTGGAAAAAATTGTACCAAGGTGTGACGTCACGCGAAATTTCTATTCACTGTATCTACGTAATTTTTCGTTTACGGGACAAAAGAAAATTATGTGCGCTACCATGTCTCTAGAAATACGTGCCTTTATATTTTTTTACTATCTAACCAACAAACATTACAACAATTTTATACATCATTCCTTTATAATAAATAAATTCCTAAAAGAAAAAATAACAACGGGTAGACGTAGAACTGAAGTTAAAAGCAAATAAAGAAAAATATATGAAAAATAAACAATGCAAGTACTGCTATAATTAAACGATACGATTACACAAGACCGTATGAATAAAATAGTATAGAATAAAACGGTTGGATCCGTTTCCGCAACTCGATTCCGACAGTTGCATAACATGAAACGTTAAAACTCATTCGTATTAAGTATTAATTTAGCAAGAATTCTGTTGTTGTTTGTTCTCAGATATCTTTAATATTGTTAATTGCTGATTCGTGCTCTGACTTACATTATGAAATACACTTGAAATGTAATTTTATGTTCGTTAAAGGGTAAACAAAAGGCCATCTCTGCCTTTGGTAAGAAAAGCTTAAGGATATCATGCTCATTATTTTACCTTATACTTATTATAATTATTTTTATAAATTATTTTTCGTTATACCCATTAGACGAGATATAGCAAAACGAATTGATGTTGGGAAAGGTCCATTTCTAGAGTATACATTGACAAGCATAGAGGGCGCGTATGTCTAGTAGCCCGTTGTACTGAGCGTAAGAAAAATTTGAAAGTAATGTAAGTACCTACTACGATAGTTTACTGATTTAAGTGATTTTCCGTGCGATGAGAGACGTTTATGCGAAAATATCGATATTATCGATATAATGTTTTGACACAAATTTTACAATTTTACTTGTTCATACTAGTGCCCACAGTTCACATTTGTTAGGCGCACTTTTACTAAAAGATCCATTTCCATATGAAAGAAAACTGCTCTTATTCTGAGACATTCTGTTTGTTTTTTTTTTCTTATAATGTACAATAGAGTATTGCTTAAATGGATGGTGAACCAACTCAATTTTTGTAAAATAATTCTAACTATTCAATACTTAATTTCTACGTAGTATGCGTAACAAATACTTTATGTGACCTGCTACTGTTGTAATTATCTAGACTTGTCCCGTTTAGATTATTATTTAAGTCGCTTTTAGGCAGGTAGGCTTAGGTAACCTCGCTCTAATCCAATTATATTTCGTTACCTATATTTAGTCACAAGAATTAACTGAGGTATTATTGAGTTTAAGGTTTTGGCTTATTACATTAGAATGTTCTAACTTTATTGGACTAACAATCCGTAACTTTTAAATATTTAGTAAATTTTATTACGTGAAAAGTTTTTTGAATGCCATATTTGTGTTAAGTCACATTAAATTATCAGAGTTTTTTACGTAACGGTGACATTAGATACAGAGATTAACCAGTTAAGAAGAATGGTAATAAGACCCATCGGCCATATTGCACTTAAAGTAACTCATCAATATAGCGACTCTATCTTTACCTTTTTTTTTTGGCAGTTGAAACTCTTTTATGAGCCAGCCTTGCATCCCCACGGGGGCGGGGATGCAAGAGTCCGGGCTTCCAGAGCCTTGAGAAAGTCTCCGAATACTCCGGCAAAACACCTGGTGCCATCCTTCGCCTGAGTGGCGGCGTTACGGGTCCAACCGAAGTCTTAACACCATAACGCCCCCGGCGACAGCCCACTTAGTGGCGGGCCCGACATGACCTCCTAGCTAGGAGGGAGGAACTATATCTTTACCTACTGAATATAATACAACTACATAATAAGCTTCGTCTGAAAATTATAACCTGTAAACGGCTATGTCCAACAGACACCTACGCAGCCTAGTGACAAAGGCTTTCCTTACAATGAACTGGGCAATGTTCCATTAGAGACTGCGAGTGACATCTATGCTGACGTGAATATAGAGAACATAATAGTTTCCGTCAATGTAAAAACTGGTAGTAAAGTTATTAGAATATTATACGAAAGGATAAGAGTCAAATTGTTTTAAAGAATAACACTGTCAAACAATTATTTTTAAAGAATATTTATTAGTAGAGATCCCTAGCCCTTATTTTTAAACCCACTTCAAAAGTCTACGGTTCTCAATTGGACTTTTTTTTTTTTGGATTTGATAATTATTTTTTTGTTTGTTTTTTTACGCGATAACTCTGGAAATTGCAAACCGATTAACCGATTGTTATAGATATACCGATATCTCAGAGGTGGTCTCATATAAATTTCATTAAATCTGGTTTCTTTTAACATTTTTGTGTTGGAAAGCACTGGTGGTTAGCCTTTATAGGTAATCTGTACACCTTTTTTCCATTTAGGTAGAAAAGTGAATAGGGTTCTTCTTAGTTCTTAAACTTAAGCCTTCTCTAACTGTTGAAACCTTAGCATATAATAATATAAATATTTTCAACTTTAAGTAGCAATTTACTAGCTAGCGAAGACAAATATCTAATTTTATTCTTAAGATGATTCAGTTGTAAAAAGAAAAACAGCCAACTTCGCCGCCCTTGAGTAAAATGTGTTAGCGGCACAAGTATTAATTTATTAATACACTGGGACCCAAGCAATACCATTTCAGAAAATGAGGCTAACGAATATATGTTACGTCGAAACATGTAAATCCTATTACACGAGTCAGCACATTTAGTAGAGTGTTGTAAATAAAACATGGCGTCGCCGTAAGGGTGATATGACACTGGAACTTGTTTTTGGTCCTAATGTGATTCCATCAAAAAATATAAAATTATTATATAATTCTTTATACTTAGATTATTTTCCTGTTCTGATCCTGAACAATATTTGTAAGTATAAAAATAAATACCAATATTTGAAACAATGACATTATATTTCAGACTCATTAGCATAACTCATAAATAATTCAAATGTACATTGTTGTTATTGCATACTTCAACTATTTATCTATTATTTTATATCAAAGTCACATTATAATAGGGAAACATTAAAAAAAGCTAACTCAACCAGAGGCGAACCAAACCGTCACACCACACACAACTTCACATTCCCACATAAAACCTTGCGAGCAGGCTAAATGACCTTGTGTCCGATATATTATTTAGGGAAATTATTCGCATAGTGCGTAATTAAATCTACGCTTATTACGTGAGGGTAATTCGTTTGTTTGGAGATTATGGTTTGATTACACATTTCGGGTACAATAGCGAAAGTTTTGGGCGAATACCGCAGGATCCCGAAGGAACGGGCTTTGTAAACACGAGGTTGCGGGCATAATACGTCGCATTATAATTTATGTTTGGAATAAGGTATTGAGGCAATATTGAAGTGTGGTATATTATATCAAAACAGATAAATGTTATGATTTAATACTCGTACCCATGCTATACAGGAATATAATATAATGGAATTGTTTTGTTGTTTTGTTTTATTCAACGTTTGGTTTTTGTTTTTCTAGAGAACATATCCAGGGATAACATATGATAATAACACATTTAAATTTACATTATTTTGCTTAGATCTCGAAATATTGTTATTTGATATTTAGCTGTGCATATTTATTTCAGAATTAGTTAAAAAATCTTTACTAGGCATATTGAATATTGCAATCAAGTGCAAGATATAGAAGCTTGGATTTATTAATACAATCTTATTATTAACCGACTTTAAAAAAAAGAAGTTCTCAATTTGAACGTATTTTTTGTATGTTACGCGATATTTCCGTGAATCCTGGAACGAATTCTAAAATTCTTTTTATCATCAATCACCTTAGAGGTTATCCCATATTAATTTCATTGAAGTCAGTTCCTTTTTACATTAAATTAATTTAATCAATTACATTTAGAAAAGCGGTCACGACTATTCCTCACCGTATTATAACGTAACACAATGTATATCATAGCTAATGTTTGCTCTACTTTGGCTTACAACGTTGGCAAGGTAATAACATTTCTTATCGAAGGACCTTCGAGCTGATTCACGACAAATGCTAGTCGTTACTTCATTATGGTGTTTGCTAAACAAACCTTGTGTTGTTTCTAGAATGTACCAATTTTTTCTTTTTCTTTAATTACAGTGAGGTGTAGATTTGGTTTTAAAAAGCGTGTCCTCCAAATGCTAGTTGAATTATGATTGTGTTCAATTGTAATTGCACTGTCTAGCTTATGAAGTATGTTTAAGACTCTAGTTGCAGGTAGCAGTGGCAGTCTAAATGATATAATCATGAGATAATAATAGTAAAGAATCTCAGTTCGAACGTAAATATTATAAACGTCTAGGATGAAGTGATATAAAAAAAAGGCAAATAAAAATTATTTTTACTCCAGGCTAAAGGCGTATGAATAATCATTTTTTTAATATATGAATAATTGCGTTGTCAATCGTCCATTACGGTAGCACTGCTGCGCACGTCCAAAGAGTCTCCAACATGGGACTTATGAGTTATTTACTCCACATTCTGGTATATTTGCCGCCCATTGAAATGTGGGTCTTGGGCAAAATATAGAGCATACGACACATTCTCAAATCGTTTCAGCTACTCTATTACGAAAACGTATTTGGGATAATTTCTATTTATACACAAAAGCTTTTAAAGTTGAACGTTTTCTTGGGATACAATCTACTCAAGAAAATCCTCAGACCCTAAATAAGTTTTATCTTCAAAACTTACAGAAGCATTACTTTGTAACATAATACGACAAGATAATTAGTTAAATTTACTTTTCTTTATAAATTACTCTTCTTTAAGTGACAGCCCATTAACGTCTATAAATTAAGTTGCCAAAAGATAATTCGCAAAGCTCTCTTATGACATTTTAATTAATTTCATAATGAGATCGGAAAAAAACAGTTTTATTAAGTATAGTTAAGTTATATCTATTTACAAAATAATCCTCCTGAGCTTCCAGAAATACCTTTCACAATGAGGTAGATGTCAATTTCTTTTTAATGTCCATCTGATAGATTATAAAAAAATATACATTAGACACTTATTTACAAAATTACATTTCGACTCTTCCACCCATAACTAGGTAAGTATGACATTAATAAAAAAGGCTAAGTATTTACTTAGCTTTTTTATTAATTTCAATCTACTTAAGTAAAATTCTGGGATACCACGATTTAATTAAAGAAACTTAGGAAAACAGACCACAGCGATCGACGTTTGATTGCAAGAAAACAATAGACGTTAAGCGAAAACTCTGTAAACGAGAATTTGTGCAAACATTAAACTTCTCAGTTGGGAGTGTCAGTTACAAAATAAGGCAAAAGTATTTGGAATAACTAGATCAGTGGGCCTAACGACATTTCTACTGTGTACAAATGTTACTTTTATGACTAGGATTCTACAAAACTTTATGTTCGAGAATAACGTCTCTTTTTCGTCTTCATAGTGTCTTTATGTTACGTTTACAGCTGAAATCAAGTCATTCTTGGTTCTGAGCTTCTAGTAGGTATCATAAGTTTTGATACAAAAAGTTTATATTTAATTGTAATTGATTAAATGTAACTGCAGTCAGTTATTTTAAATCTGTATCCATACCTTTCGATTGATGAGTATTTGAGTGGATTTTAATGACCATGTCTATATGTTTAATGTACACAAATAGTAGTTCCTGGCTTAGCAAATACTCATGGACAAATATAATGGCAATTCTTATCTCCTAATAATGGCTTCCATCTAATATTTGAATATAAGGATTTGCAGGCCCGACCTTGAACTTGTTGGAATGGCTTTCGACCTTCGCGAAGGCTTCAAAACTCAGCGGTGGCGGTAAATCCGAGTGTTATTCATCGCTCCAGTTTTCTCGATCGATACTGACCGTGGTTGATTAGCTGCGGCCGTGAATTGTGCGATCGATGCGTTTAATGGTACGTATGAGAGTATGCCTTGCTCTTGAGCTTGAGTTTGATACCCAGTTTCTACAGCTAGAGAAGACATGCTATTATTGCATAAAAGCCGTCCGTTCACCGCCAGCAAAACTACATAAACTATGAAGTTAAGTTAGCATATATATATTGAGCCAGTTTTTATGCATGTTAGATTAGCTGACATAATTTACGATGGACGCACATAATTTTATAAAAATTGGCTCAACTATGCATGCTAAACTAAACTAACATAGTTTAGCTAGCGGTGGACGGTCAGCTTAAAACTCATATGCCATAGCGGACGCTTTGTAATAGGGTCCTGTTGACATCGTTTAGGTACAGAACCCTAAAATGGACAAATTCACTATCAAAAGTATTCTATTAAACCTTGTGTTTTATTATACTAAATTATTTATGCTCAATACCATTTGTGTAGATAGTTTGATTCGTTCAAATGTAACCTTAACAACGGTGTTACATTAACTGTAGGGTGTACACTTGACCTTGGTGTTCAAGGCTGGAACTATTAGTTGCTGGCCTCGAAAGATCTTATGTCGATCAAAGGCCTAACAGTTTGACATCAATGTCGATTCCTTCTACTCCAATATGTTCTATGTTTGACATGTAATCGTTTAAATGCCTGAAAAATATGATTAGTTTGACAAAACCCTTTGTGAATTATTATTGCATATGTGCATGTATTATTTTCATCAAAAGTAAATACCGTGAGCTGATTGCTGCAGTAAATAATAAACCTAGATTTTTAGAACAACACTAGTGTGTCAAAGGAGTAGGTTTTTGCAGTGATATAACGATAATTTATCATATTTGAGTAGGTTGGCGCAATGGCGTGGATGAGTTAGTAGTCAATGAAACTCAAAGATAAAATATAAGCGTGGGAGTTTGTTCATTAGTTTTTCAATGTGACCTCTATATCAATTATAGTATTATGAATACTATCTTTATTTCAGATGCTTTTACTACAAAAAATATCACTTGGCGCAGGACAGGGAGAAGTTTGCTGAGCTGACGGCTAACCTCCAGTAGTGGAGAGGCACTCTAAGAAGAAGAAGAAGAAGAACTAAAAATTATTTTAAAATTAGAAAGTTACATTTATATCGTTTATACGACGAGTAAGTCTTAATTTTCGTTTTCCGGTTCCTTTTAATAAAATGTGAATATCCAATCAATCAGCCCCTGTTATATAATAACCACAGGACTATAACATGCTGCGAGGTTTTGTATTGAACAGTAGGTAATAACCACAGGACTATAACATGCTGCGAGGTTTTGTATTGAACAGTAGGTAACCACGTGGGAAAGCGACAGCTGTGTCGCCTATTTATGCTTATTGGTAAGTTTAGATACACGTGGAGCCGTTGGAAACTGTTATACGTTGATCTTTTATTTATAGAATAGATTTAAAGAAGTTGTCTTGCGACTGCTGTAGCCAGCTCGTCCTGTAACTCCCGCTTTACAAATTAGGGAATAGGAATGGCTGAAAACCAGCGCTGTGACGGGTCGTACTCGTCCCGGTACAGCATTAGCTGAGCCATCTCCTTTTGCTACTGTCTTCTTCAAACTAATATTGATTAATATGTACGGTGTTTTTATTTTTTGGTAAGTAGCAATAAATGTATTTTTATTTTATTTTCTTTGACAGTCTTTAAGTATTTACAATTCTGCCAACCAGTCTTACTATGGGATACAGTGTTACCCAGTATAATGGAACGGTCACCAGTCGCTCAATGCAAATTACAGTATTCAGCTGAATCCGGTAAGAGTGGAAGCCGCCCCTAACCTACTTGGAAAAATTCTAGGCAGAAGATATGGTGATGGTAGTTCAGATGAATACTATATCGTAAGGATTAAATTTTCTAATGTTTCTTTTCAGAGAAATCAGGTACAGAATATAAAATTTTTTTTCAATATATATTTTAATAAGTTATCTAGCGACTGGTGTAGCTAATTATCTTGTTTTGCAATTCCCGAATTTCTTCTTAAGGACCAGGAATGGCTAAAAATGAGAGCTGCGACGGGTCTTGCTCGTCCCGGTACAGCATAACCTAAGTCATCTTCTTTTTCTACTATTTTCCTCTTTGTTTGTAAGACTGATGTTGTGATGATAATTGGCTTTTATTTTATTTTACAACGTACGCAGTGTTGTAAGTGCCTTTTACAAGGATCCGCAGGATTGCCATTACACTGTAAAAGTTAACAGGGATTATATTTGCGGGCGCACATTTGTGGACGATAATTTCGTTAGCTTTTGCGAAGGACGGGTATAAAAAGGTCAGGGTTACATAAAGGTACCTACTAGCATAATTGAAATTAGTTGCCCAAAATTTGTCCTATATTCAAAACTTAAGAATCGTGAACTCAGGTTTATGACGACTAACCAATCAAAATCCCTTCGGGAAAAATTCACTACTGCATTTTTCATCACCTGTAAGCCAACCACATCGCATATCTGGTAAAATGGGAAGGTACCAACTGTGGACTTCACGGTCATTGTTAACTTACATTATAGATGACTATCGATTAATTTTAGGCTCAAAAGCCTCCTTACAAACATTCGCTACTTCGCTTTGTTACTGTATTTTTTATCGTATTTTAGTTAACCCTGTCGCTTCATGATAACACACCCACGTGGGACGGTATCAGCTGTGGAAGCCACGGTCATGGTCAGCTTATATTATGGATGGCTATCGATTGAACTTGACACGGCCCTGATACATTGATACCTGTAAATGATAACTCATTTTGGTAGCCTTCGTAAATTAATTGACTATGATATAAGATCTATGATAACTAAGATATGACTTGATCGGTTAACTTATAAAGGAGTTTAATTGTAGTAGGGTAATATGCAGTGCATAGTAATAAAAGCACCTTTCTTTTGCTTGCATATAAATTTAGAAATGTAAATGCATAAATATACTTATCGACATAGCAAGTCATTTAGTGCAAAAATCTCATAGATTCGGTACTCTCGAAATAACAGAAAAAAAAAAAAATCAACAGCTAATTCCTTACAACAAACTAACATTAAGAATTTTCTACCTTAATGGCAATTAGTCTCGAAAACGCTCGAAAATATGTTGAAAGTGTAGCAATAAGAATTTCTAGAAACTACTCAAGAAAAGAATTTCCCGGAGACATCAAACATTGTACTACCAAAGCCACTAATTGAAGTTAGGAACAAATATGTTCGTATATGGTTTCTTTCTATTACGCCGATATGTAATAAGGTTTCGTCTCATTATTTATTAGCTACAATATCATAAGTAACATTTTAAAAACTCTAAAATATTTCAGTATTTAACAGCAGCTCAAAAACATTGTAGACTATACCCACTTGTTTCATGTCCACATATTTGTATCAAGTTTGATGAGAACATGCAAACATGACAAACGAGCTTACTTACGGGTAAACAACGAAAAGCTAAAGGGAAAATTCTATTTTTTTTGGATAAGGATCCAGCCTAATTTATAATTTTGATGTTGGTTCTAACCTAAACAAATAATTGAGGTACAATGGTACACAAAGGTTTCACCATTTGTCAGACTTCAGGGCTCTGACCGCCTGTAACGACGTCATACATCTTCGTGTTTCGTGACCGGCCCGCTTAACGTTGACGGTGAACCAAAAGGTTTCGTTTAACTGTAGTTGATGGTGATTTGGAATGAGTGGTTACTGTCTAACATCTGTTATCTTAAAATGTGATTAAGGTAACATGTTTGTCACTCAGTATATAAGGCAACTTAATAATTAAAATAACTCACATAAACAACGTAAGGTGGGACGCCCCCCCCCCCCCCTCCAGAACGACCTGAAGAATGTCGCTGGAGGGGACTGGATGCGAAAGGCGGAGGACCGGGTGTTGTGGCGCAAATTGGGAGAGGCCTATGTCCAGCAGTGGACTACGAAAGGCTAAATGATGATGACATAAACAACGATATTTATTAGAACTTCGTGCTCGAGAAATAAGTGACGACGACGACGACTTGCCCCTATAATCCAAAAAGTAAATACACCGACCGAATAAACAAGAGCAACGCAATATGAACCGGACAGTGTTTATTTACTTGCCCTATGCCAAGAGCAGTCCTACCAAGACAATATCGTCTAGCGTGCCAAATGTACTGCTATAAATTTTGTATGAATTGTCTGCAGCTCTGACGTCAACAGTTACAAATTATATATAAACTTTTCTCTATGGGCGTGTCTTCAGAAACTATCTTATAATAATTCTTTCAACGTGTGTCATAAAACAATGGGATTATGTCAAGAGGATAGGTAGTGGTTTTCTACTCTGCCCGATTAATATAGCGAACAATGGACTCAATGCCAAGCAGGCGTTTATTTAATGATCTTCATACAAGAATTTTATATAGCAATCAGTATTCTATGCATCAGCTTGAATCGTTACAAATTTTGGCAAGCCTTTCTACTTTAGGACTAAATGGCGTCCAACGAAGTGGCAACATTGTGTAGGCAAGTGTAAGGACTGATACCTAATACAAGTTTGTACGATACATTAAATTGAATAAGATTACTGAATCGTTTGTCGAATACTTGAAACAATCATAATTTTCTATGGCATGTTAACTAACACAATGCGACTAAGACACAGATAGGCATTTAATCCTTTAGAACATTAGATAGCATCTCCGACATGATTGAATCTTAGTTCACTCCTACGCGGCGCTATTCCATGAGTTTAGAAAACAAACTTGTCTGCGTTTATTCACTGAACTGAAACGACCTTTATCCTTTATTACCAAGTTAGCACACTGGCTACACGTGCCAGCACCGGACGGACTAACTAACTAGTTACTAGTTCTACTGCTCCTACGCTTCAATCCACTACACCAGTCTTAGTGACAGCCGACTTTGAATGTTTGTTGCAAAATATGGCAAATTGAAGATTTAAAATAATTACAGATGAGAGGAAGCGAATGAAGTTAATGATAAATTAATCAATAATAAATAATGTGGACAAGATCACATAAATTGCTTTGAACCTAAAGTAAGTAGCTAAAGAACTTGTGTTATGGAATCAGAGACAACAAAGGTACCACAAACACCCAGACCCGAGACAATGCAGAAAAGTGGTTTTCTATATTGACTAGTCTGGGGATCGAACCCGGGACCTCAGAGCCAGCGACACCTCGACAGCTGGTGTGTACGCCACTCGACCGCGGTGGTAGTTCGTGATGATGGATAAATTGCATGAGGAAATGTATTATAGAGGAAACCAAATCCTGACAGCATAGTTGATAGGACTTTAGAGCTCGTATAAGACGTGCTTGTAGTATACGAGCACTTTACGTAAGATGAGATAAAGGCACAAATGATGACGCTTTTTGTATCTCGAATGACACAGAAATTTCAATGTTGATGGAAACCTGATATAACACGATTTGTCTGAAAACATCTGACTATTGCAGTTTCTATTGTATTTTTAAACCGCAATTTTCTTTGTAGATGATATTTTCGTAAATGTTTATAAGCATAAATCTGACAAGAGCAAACATACAGACTCAGAACATATCTGTATATCAAGTAAATATTTATCATGTGACTGAAACCCGTGACCTTTACTTTCTACTGGGTAAAAGTCAAGCGGACGCAGTGTGCCAATTTAATGAATCCCCGGTTTACACTAGTGTCGTTTTTAATGACAGCTAAAGGGCGGGGTAGTGGGTTGGTTTATTATTTCCCATAAATAATATACAGGAGATTACTGTATACAAGTTTTTCTTCACAAAGTTATTTATAAATGAAAATGAAACTAAGATTTTTTGTGTTAGTAGATAAAATACAGAAGGACTCAAAGGAAAAATATGAGTAGGCGGGTAATAACAAGATGAATTTTCCTTTATTCCTTTAAGTAATCATTATAAAGCCAGCTTCTCACGGTGCGGGATCGCGGATCGCCCCGCACCGCCTACCGTGGGGAGATGCTTGTCTGTGATAGCACAGACGCGTCTGCCCCGGTCTGTCGCAATCCACCGCAAGTTGAAATATACCCTACCCTAAGTCAGTTAAAATTGGGTATGATTCACAACACTCATTGCGCGGCTCGTGGCTATCCGTGGTAGTCGGCCGTGCAGGGCGAGCCCTGATATCGCGCATCCCGTGGGATGCTGGCTTAATACATATAATTACATTCCTTTTACGAAAATACCTCTTTGAAGATTAACTTTGTACTGATAATAAATGGAATCAAATTCCTGTTATTTCTTATCTATTTTCGAATGTTTTCTTAAGATCAGCTTAAGAAAACATTCGAAAAAAACAGGAATTTGATTCCATTTATTCATAACATCTATAGACAGCCAGGTAGGCAGGTATATGTATCGCAGTCTAAAACGATAATTTGCACACACGCTTCTCCGATATTAATCATGGCCTTTATATTATAACCAAAATAGATCTAGACAGAGATCTATTATTGGATCCGTACCGAAATATATTCAGTTATAAACTAGATTCTTGTTTAGGGACCGTCGTAGGTAATTTTATTTGTCAAACTAATTTACTTAGGACACCTGGTGTTTAGGTAGATCAAATTGTGTCACCTGGCTCTTAGAATATAGCCATATAAATGAAGTTTTAATAAATAGGTATATTGTTTTTAATATATATATGTGAGTGGTTTAAGAAAACAAAATGATGTATATTATCATTTTGTTTCCTAAAACCACTCAAATATTAAAATTATTTTAGAAAATCTTGATCAGCGTAACTCTGCTTATATTTCCAGCACGTAAAAAAAACGCGTTATTTAAATACCTGATAGAATACCAGACAGAATGAATAACCTTCATCCTCCTAGCATAGAACTATGGGATTCCAAATAAAACTCACTGGGAGTGTAACCATGTAGCTTACTAGTACGATTGAGTCGATATCCGATGCCTGAAGAAGCGCTGACCGCTGTTATCCAACAGCGGTTTGCAACAAGCGTAACATTGACTCAAAGTTTACAATTTATATAAAATGTTAAACAAGTGCTGTTTGTACAAGCCGATACGGAGTTATTACTTCCTTCCTGTTTTGTTCGCTTCACTGGATACCGCTTGTTTTTGTAGTTATAGAATGTTCGGTCCGTTTGTTGCAGGCGCCTGCAGCGTTGTAATTGGAAGTGAAGGATCGAAGCAATGGAGATGAGGCTTGAGCGAGCATATAATCTTGCCAAGGAGAGGTAAGTGGCAAAAATAAAATAAAACTAAAGAAAATTTCTGGTCTTTACCGACTCCCTTCTGTATTTTCTTTTCATGGAAGTTTATCGCAGATAAATCAGTTTAATCTTAGTAGACTTCCAAATGTCATCATAGTTTGAAGGCACCCACTAAATGTATGAAATTCCAGATGACTGACTCCCTCGTATCTCAATGGAAGTAAACACTCATGACGCATTGTACGCAAGTGTGGGGCAAGAGCTGTGCTATTATATAGTCGAGTTACTTGCTGGCAATTGGCAAAGAATCTGTCAACAACTACACGTTACAAGTTACAGTCGCATATTTGTAGATATGAGATGTGATATATTAAGTTATCCAAAAGCATTTTAATTTAAACTAAACCGATAGTAAACAATACGAAGTAATGTACGTAACGTAATTATAAGTAATACCTAAGGGTCGATATTTTCAACTTAATCATATTTACCGTTTTCGTAGTCTGAAAGACTTGTTCACTACGGAACTCTACAGAGAACATAACGTCTCTACAATTTTTTGTCTAAATGTCGTTGTCGTTGATCGATAAACAGTTAAACAACTGATAAACAGCGGTCTTGGCATAAACCCTATTTTTTGTTTCCCATTTTTTCGTATACGTCGGTTATCAGTCGAGCGCGTCGCATCCGTGACGAGGCCGTGACGACCGCGCACCGTGAGCGGTCGCGACGCACTGTTCACGACCAGAGCCCGTGAAGCGACACCGTTACGACGACCGCTGTACTGCACTATTAAATTGTAACAATACTGTGTTGAATAAGGAAATAACTTAACTTGCAGGTCTAGAACACGCGGCAATTGGAAAGCAATGTTTATTGCTAGACTCATGAGCATTAAAGAGAAAACCACACTTTATTAAAGATAGGAATCATGAAGGACAAAAATACTAAACGGGATTTTATATGGATAGGTTGCGTAAAAATCGATGAGCATAGGGATGAATGGATTTACGCAGTGCGACAATTTTGGCATGTACTGGCAACTATCGACGATAAAGGCCAATGTATAGGCAGCAGCTCAAAAAAAAGTTTGGGCACCGAAGCAAGCCTTTGAAAAAAACGTGTTCCTTCCTAAGTAACTGAAAAACTTTCATAATGATACGAACAGAGAATTATATAAAGAAAAGACCAGTTTATCATTGAATTCGTCAAAACAAAAACATCTGAACAAAATATACTGAATCGGTTGGAAGGTTAGGGTCCTTAGGAGGACGGTTTATGAGGTAAGCGCCCACTAAGAGGGGATATAGCGAAACGTAATCCCCGAGGCGCAAAACCTTTACCGGCTTCGCGTATTCCATGTCTACCATTACAATGAAATGGAACCGAAAAGATTTAATAAAAATTCTTACATTATTTTGTTCTTTAAATGTTATGTTTTACAGTATTTTGCGTGAGGAATATTCCGTGTTTTCGTAAAGGTTTATATAAGGTTGTACATTAGTGTGTGGGTGTGGAACACAGGTAGGTAATTAATTCCTGTGACTAGTTTTCAGTGGAGTGAATAATTTAGTATATACTCTCTGCCCTTCATATAGGATTCCATGTCACAACAAATAGAATATGGAATACCTACTTTGCAAGTGTTCTGTTTATAAAAAGTAGATATTTTACATTACATATTATGCTTTTTTATTCGTGGGATTCACAATTATTATGAATTAATTTACTTGCACGAAAATTTAAGGATAGTATTTGTACTTGCAGACCTCATTTCTTAAATATCATAAGTGGGATACTACGCGCAATATTTATATAAAGAAATAGCCCAGTAATCAAGAAATGACACGATTTCAGCCTAACTTAAATCATTAATAAACCTCCAACGATCAACTTTGTAGCAGTATATGTCAAGTTTGTCACAATTTTTGCTTTAGAAGTACTCTTACAAGAATCCTCCTTCCTTTGACGTAAGAAAACTGTAGTGTGATAGATTACATGGGCGCGCATCTAATATTCGAAGAAATCTGTGAGTTCACTAAGACTTAGTGGCATATGAAATGAAAATGTTACAAGCTTAGTCATCATCGAGTGAGCATCTTATGCTGAAAAAATAATGTAACCTACCGTGTTATAAATGTTTTTTGTACTTAATAAGATTTTGAGGTTACTTAATCACAAAAAATTACGATGTTTTATCATCTACCTGACTGTAACGAGAAAAGTTGGAGTTGTTAAGCAAAACAAAAGAATAACAACTGTCAACGAGGTACAGGTGTCGAGTCCGATGGCAGTCAAGTTAAAGGTCACTAACAAAGGCAGACGACTCGAGAAATACTTCACGAAACGAACTTACCTTTGACATTACATTAAAAAAAGTAATGAGATACTACAAACAAGACGTACGTACAGAGATAACAGGAGAGGAGTCTTTACAAACACTTATATTTTAAATTTATGCGCGAATATTTCGAGCGCAAAACGCAAATATTTTGGAGCGTAATTATGAAAGTTGAAAATGTTGAAGGCATAATATTAATAATTCTGTTAGAGAGAGAGGTAATTTTGAAAGTAGAGATTTAAGAACACTCCTTACGTTTACCTGAAGGGTAAGAGAGAATAATACCTTGTATAAATGACGTGTTAGATAGATTAGAGGGTGGGTGTTCAACGTCATAGTACTTAAGACTCTGTCTACGTTAATTGCCAGACACGATGTTGTCTGATCCGTTTAACCGTTATCTAACATGTGTAATAGAGCTTATGAAGAACAATCTAGAACGATCGTGTAAAATGTTTTAATTAGAGAAAAGGTTGGGGATAGGATTGTGTCCGTAGAGGATGCCAATTAGGGGGCTACTATGAAAAATATTTTTTTTTTGCAGATGACCTTTATAAACGAAAGACTTATTCAAAAGAATGGTTAAAAAACCTCAAAGAGTTGGTCGATAAGAATAGTGTTAAAGCTAACATAAGGAGTACTAAAGATTAATAATAAAATGTACCTAACTAACGAATATTATATTATATAGTCACAAAGCTTTTTGAATTCCCCAACGAGGAATTTATTTAAATGATAATTCATATTTATTGTTCTCGTAGATAACTCTCGGGAGTTACAACATACTCTCAAAAACATTGGCCTAGTTTACGACGAAACTTTATCAAAATTATTAAAATAAAGGAAAATTTGTGCGAAACCAAAATGCTTAATATTTTTTGTAGAAAATGAAGGATATCCTAATGGTACAAAAAGTTTTCGTTACAAATTAATTTTTAGAGCGGTACGCAAAAACAATTCGTTATTTAATCTTTTTCAATAATTTATTCCTTAGATTTGCAGACGCACTTGTTTTTACAGTTTGATTTTCGTGGCATATTGTTATTTTATACAATTAAAAACCTTTTTACGTATTACAACCATTTCCTAAATACAAGCAGATCGATGGATATTTAACAATATAAATCGATATTTTCGATACATTTTCACAACAAAAAGTTACATAAAAACATGACACGGCTGTTTGTCACTAACAACAGTTAACAAGTCAATTAACTGTACCTAGTAATTATAAACAACGCCAGTATTACTTTACATATCTGACCATACAAACTCGGAAACCGTTTGAGATTTATAACTAAAACAAAATAAACAAAACCGAAAAGGTAGTAAGCTAGGTTTAGGTTCCAAAGCAAAAGCCCAGGATAAAGCTCACAATAGCAGTTTTAAATTTAAAAAGGTAATTCTATTAACATTAACAGAATAAAGTAATCACAAATTTAATAATGTAAGGAATAAAATTTCCACGGTCGTATTTAAGCTGATGGATTTTGGACGAAACGGGATTAAGCGAAGCAAGAACGAGCAAAATTAATATCGGAGGATCTACAAGACAATGTTTTTATTGACTTATTAATTACAAGGAGGTAAAACTAGAATTTTGAAAATTTACCATAGAGTTAAAACATACCCTTCAAGTATTACGTAAGCAGATTTATTACAATTATTTTCCTTCCTCTTGCCAGCAAAACTAAGCAAAGCTAATACCCCTCCCAAATATGTGTTTCGTCTTCAAGCATGGACAATGTGTGGGTTGCCATGTGTAAAAAAGTAAATAATTAATAATAATCTAGACCGGTTCCACCTATAATGCTTACGTAAAAAGGGCTAAATTGTAATTACGGCGACAACGAAACCAGCTAACCTAAAAAGGCAAGCGGTAATGGCATCGTCACCCATATCTCTATACTTCGTTGAAACCGCAAACCATGAGAACAATAAAGGAAGCTAATTTCACCACATGGACACCGTGCGGCTAAAACACGAAGGCATCAGGAAATTTTAAATAACCCATATTGTTATGCTTCCAATCAGTCTTTAACTTCGTAATTACAGCAGCATCGTTAATTGTTACGAGCAATGAAGGACTTGTAGGATCGACATTGGAAACTTTATGGCCTTCTAAATGGACGAATGGACTCGATATAGAATTTCATATAGACCAGCAATATTTGACCTTCCGTGTTAACTTGAAATGTATTTGGTTTAACACGAACTACAAATACTTACTACAGGTACTTAACACTAAAATTGAATAATCTGGCGTTCCGCGTGGTTGTTTATGTATACCGAAATATTTGGGCTAATAATTAATTTATTCGAGAATCATGCAATGTTTTTTTGATCAGGTTTACATTAAAATAAGCGATGCACATGTGGAGAACCACATAATTTTGATACTGAAGAACTAAAACAGTAGTTTCAGGCTCATAAATAACTGTAAAGAGCCTAGTTTATCTATTGCAGGCGACAATGCTGCAGACACAGTTATAGAGGGATAAGCTGGACCTTTTCCAATAAGAT
Organism: Diachrysia chrysitis; assembly: GCA_932294365.1. Taxonomy (NCBI): domain Eukaryota; kingdom Metazoa; phylum Arthropoda; class Insecta; order Lepidoptera; family Noctuidae; genus Diachrysia; species Diachrysia chrysitis. The sequence continues at coordinate 1,651,960 of OW028657.1, forward strand.
GGCTATTTTGTCGGAGAGAAGTGAAATAAAGGGTAAACTATATTGAGCTGTAACAAGAAATTCAAAGCTGAATATAATAGAGCATTTAATATTAAACTATAATGGTACTAAGACCAAACGTAGTTAAGAACACAAATTCTGACAAGACTGCTTATAGCCTTTGCTCCTGCCATGTGTAATCCTAGCCATGATGTATTCACAATGCATAAAAATACTGCCATTTATTCCGTTGGTATTGAAACTATCTCAGCAGTAGTGAACGAAGACAAATAAATACGCCACACAAAAATACCAAGTGTTTATGAAATTGACTGACAAAAAAGTTTTATATTTATTAGCTGTGTTGGAGCAACAAATCCTATATTTAAGATGGCAAATCAAGGCGAGTCACTCTCACAATGTTTTTGTTTTCCTTCATTCAAGCATATTTCCATATGTGCAGCGGTTGTGTGTACTACGGATATATAAATAGTTTCAAATACTTTGAATGAACCGAAATCTTATGGCACAGGATTTACTAAAGTTTAGCGTTATTCCCGGCACGACTGCCTGCATTGGTACAAACGAAGTAATAAGATTGTAGTCTTGTTTTTTAGTACGGCGTACTCGCTTTACTTAAAGTGTTGTGGTTGATTTTACTGTTCCATGTGGAAATATTTTAGTTTCATTTATTGGCTGGTTGGTTATATTATCAGTTGTTGAACTATAGCATACGGGCTATTCGTTAACATTTCTTCATTGTTGTTTTAATATTTTTCATGGTTTTTAAATTATCCTACAGAATAAAAATATTACAGAAGCGGATTTTTTCCCATTATTATTTAAGCAGTACAGAATTACGAATAATTAATATTATTCTTTCAATTTTTATCATTTTGTTTGCAGACAACGACAATATACGACACAGAAATCAGTACAAAAGTATAGAATCCTTATATCCTCACCTGCCGCTATCGCGCCGCAGCGACCACCGTCTAGACGTTAACGCTCGAAGCATCGTTCACTTCAATACAGTACATTCATCACTAGCAACTAAACAATCATAGCATCACTTGTATCACTTTATGTTATGTCTTCAACAAAATCTTTGTCACACATCCGAGGCACTGAGTTTTGTGTTCAATTGTTTGGTGATCTTTAAAGAACGGATTTTGATGTAAATTTCATTTATCGTTTCAGATTGTTACTTCCTTGGTAACGTATATGTTGTGATCACCAACGAACACTGCAATTTGATCCCAGCATGGAACAAAAATTTGTGCGTTCACAAATATTTGATCCAAGTCCGAATATACTTTGTGTATGTCTATAATATTTGTGAAACCGTTTGTGTGGTCGTTATAAAAATAAAGAATAAAACTAAATAATAAAATGAAAAAATCAAATGATAATACACATACTGGTATAACATATAAGTGATTATAATATTAAAATTGGAAAGCTTCGCGTGTGTCGTGGCGTGTGCCTCGGCAAGCGCAATGAAGCGACAAAATTTTCATATCATTTAATTTGATAACACCCCTGATTTATATACCTAACGTGTTAATATGGGAAACTAAAATTTGGCGCAACGACCTGAATAATAGAAAATTGGTAAAACGAACGACACACTACGGAAAGACATTTGCAACCCTTTAGACGACAAACAAAAACTTTTAAGAAGATTATTATCAATAAACAAAAATAACACTTATTAAAATTAATTTTCAATTAGGTATTCATTTTACGTTGGACCCTATTATTCTGATGATCAGTCTTACTATGAGATACTGTGTTACCCAGTAAAATGGGTTGTGAGGGTCAGCTCCCCTAGACAAGTGACATTTCGACAAGCGATAACGCTGATCGAATCGTTCAAATGTATGGAAGTGACAAGTCCAAGTCACGTGACTTATCGAAATGAAATGTCATTTCCATACATTTAATGTCACTTAAGCGATTTCTATCATCGTTAACGCTTGTCGAAATGACACTTGTCTAGAGGCTCAGGTAGGCAGTCGCTCTAAGTAAAATACGGTATTCAGCTGAATCCGGTAAGACTGGAAGCCGACCCCAACATAGCTTGGGAAAAGGCAACGCCGACTTTGGACCGTATATTATACGGTTTCAATTTATGAATTTTACAGTAAAACTATTAAAAATGGGTTTTAAACTACCTAAGTATTCGAGGGCTCACCAAACCTACCTACTACTATTAACTGGGGAATATACAGATGTGTCTTCCAACTTTACCGACATCAACGTATAAATAATAAATAAGTCTTCAAAGAACTAAATAACAACGTGAATCATGTGTATGGAATTGACAGTCGTGTGAAAGTGTATGAGACAATGGCCGATTGTGTGACGTCATTGCATTCAAGTATTAGCGCATTCGGGCCGAAACGAAAGAACATCGGTCAAAGTTATTAGTTTTATTTATTTAATTCTCTTCCACTTCATTATTTTATGGTGGAGATATTTATTGTTTACCATCAAATGCTTCATTATTTCTTATGACCTGAGATATCATAGTTATAATGTCTTAAAAAAAGAGGAAATTGCTACTACTATTTCATCACATTTGCTCACTGCGTGTTAACAATTTTGTATTCATCAAGTCTACTTAATGAGACGTGAACTACCTTTTTAGGTAAAGGTCAAATACCAGATATTAGGGATGTTTCCTGGGTATGAAAAGTTAAAATCTATTTAGTCCGTCAGTTAGATAATAAAAAAATATTAGACACGTATTTTTTCTTTTATCAAAACAATAAAAAAATACAAAGATACACCGCTTTAAAGTTTCGGAGTGGGGGCTTATGACGCTACGCCTCGCTAAAAATCGTAGCGAGGAGTGACGTCACGCGTAACTTCAGTTCTCTGTATTTTGATCATTTTTTGTTTGCAGGAAAAAAGAAAAAATACGTGTCCAATAAAATTCATTAATCTACAAGACGGACATTAAAAAAAAAAATAGGAAACAGGCCCTTTCTGTTACAATACGCTTAGCAGTTTGATTTGTAATAGATGCAGAGGATAATTAGAGTAAATCCCTACAAAATAGAGTTTATCAGATATTGTAATACATGTGACCATCCCTACAACATTTCAGGGACCATTACTAAAACACATTGTTTTAAAATTAGATATTATTGTGATTTCCATATATCGATAGGTACCTACTGGGATTTATGCATATGAATATATATGAACAATATCACATACACCAAACGATTACAGGATAAATGAGTACTAATTTTAAATAACGAAAAAAAAAAATATTATAGACTAATATTGATCATAAACCAAGACATTTTAATTCCCGGAATAATTTGAAACCCAACAAGGTGATTTGAATTTCAATAAGCGTAAAAACAAAAGACAGTGTTGACTATACAATTCGAATCGAGTTACCTGCAAATCGATTGGTATGTTTATACAAAAAAATTATCGATACCTGAAAACCTCAGTTTAAAAGGTACATATTTCATTAAAGTGGAAGCATACTTGTTTTTATGCCCTGATTGTGTCAACAATCGGTATTGTTAAATTATTTCGTTATTAATTGACCGAATTTTCCTTGTTGCTAAGGTTGTGTCATTGGTATATTTTTGTTTTTAAATTTCAAATACCTAATCTAATGCAATACATTCAAAGCTAACATTTGATTTTTTTTTGTCATTCCAGCCATTGTTTGAGATAAAATGCAGTACTTTAATACGATTCCGAAAAGTAAATATTTAGTGCGGATGCTTCACATAACAATATTCCGTTTATAAAACTACTGTTTACTAAATCTGCTCAACCAACTCTAATAATATCGTATTAGTGTTTATACCATAGTCTAGCACAACGAATATGTAAACATTGGATAACACCCACGCTATATTTACGACGTTACTATTGTTTTATTGTTTAGGTCTCTATAACAACGACAGGTCTCAGTCATTATTTAATTATAATAGGCCACAGGTTTACAGAGGATCTGTAGCTAAGGTACGGGGATTTTATAAGTCATACTAAATCAAATAGTAAATATTTAAAGAAAAGTTAGTCGAACTCATATTATATAAAGCTGAAGAGTTTGTTTGTTTGTTTATTTGTTTGTTTGTTTGAACGCGCTAATCTCAGGAAGTACTGGTCCAATTCCTGGAAAAATTCTTTCAGTGTTGGATAGCCCATTTATTGAGGAAGGTTATAACTATATAACATTACGCTGCGACCAAAAGGATCGGAGCATAAATGAAAAACGTTGCAAAAATGAAAAACCGTTAAAACTAAAACACGCGGACAAAGTTGCGGGGATAGCTAGTTTAGTATATGCTTGTGTAGGGACTTAATTAGGTACTTTTATTTATTTTTAATTACGCTTAATATTATATTAAATTTACGCCTTGTACAAATAAATGAATATCTCAAACTGTCTAACTTAGTTAAAACTACAAAAAATAACGGAAACGATCTGAATTAAAATAATATTTGGTAAATAACGAAATTATTGTACTGGCTATAGATAGAGCAATCTATAATTCGTCACCATGTCCACTATATCAAAGCTCTAATTAAACATGCAAAAACAGGAAAAGTAGAGGAAAAAAAGTTGTATTTACTGTCACCCAAGCTATTATTAGTCGTGCATACGTAATTGTCGACTATTGTAGTTGTGGTGCGTACCAATGGGCCAATTGTTCTAACTGTGCTGACAACAGTTAGTATAAAGAGAAGAATCGTAGGATTGCGCCTGGGCCCCTAGACGAAGTGACATTTCGACAAGCGATAAGCTAATCGAATCGTTCAAATGTATGGAAGTGACAAGTCAAAGTCACGTGACTTATCGAAACGAAATGTCATTTCTATACATTTAATGTCATTTAAGCGATTTCTATCATCGTTAACGCTTGACGCAATGCCACTTGTCTAGGGGGGCTGATTATAAAAGACCGTCAATCTATAACTAATAGCAAGGTAAAAGATAGAGTTAAAAGAGAAAAGGAAAGAGGGAAAGGAGAATAGGGGATCGAACTGGCTATGAAAAGGAAATATCTATTTATTCCACCAGATAGATAACAAAAGAAAAAAAGCTCGTATTTTTCTTTTATCAAATCAACGAAAAATGACAAGGCAGGAAAATGTGCTACCTAGTAGCCCAATTCGAATAAAGAAATATTGTTTATTTTTTTAATCAGGAAACAGTATTGACTAATTGCGACTGTAGTGTAAATGTAACTTAAATATTATGTTGTAATTAATCTCTACCTGATTGTTGATTTACAAAAAAATATTTTGTCACCAAATGAAAACAATCTGTTTTTAACATTTCGTATGTTTTTTATAATAATTGTTGGCTTTTTTTAGCTTCTCTATCATAGTTCATTCGTAGTAGGAGATACATATTATATGATAAACTGATTTCGAGCAAGCCTGTGTTTACCGCAACTTATGCATAAACGATCCGTCTGTAGAACTTCAGAGCACAGTGTTTATTAATCATTTAAATACTTCAAAACATTGTGCTTTTCTCAGCAATATTAAAATTCACTACCACAGCATATAGGTTCCTAATAATTAACGGTTTACTCACGCTATTCTCAGGATCACCCGTCTAGTTTGAGTAAACCGTGAATATTATTAAATAATTATGAATACTCCCCACGAAAGTAATCATACAAATATACCTAATATGTTTAGGTGAATCTATGGAAAATCTTTGTACGATTAAAAATATTTATGTAAAATGATTTATGAAACAAAACACTGCCGCAATCTGCCTTTTGTCGGAACAATGATACAAAACCAGAACAACATAGGTCATTTAGTATTTCTTTAGGAACTTGCCATTCAGACTTAATTCATCACACAAATTAATAAACAGTTCTTTAAAAAGCTTTGAAAGCTTCGAATAAAAAACAAAAATATTACGTTAACATTTAAAGGTTTTACTTAGGCATTTTCTTTTATTTTCCTCAACATTGTGAATGATACCCCTCGGCCGGTCTTGAAAGGTTTATTGACCCGGCCCGGCCGGACCTATAACGCTTCCGGAAAATCTTTAAGGGTTCCCAAAAGGCCACCAAATGTTATTAAATCCCTCGGATAAGGTTTTGTAACACTATTTAAGGCTATAAACGACCCTATCAATGTAAATAATGATCCTGAACAATATAATAATATTAATATTTTGTCGCCTGACTTTTAATATGGGTTAATGATTTAATAAAGACTTAATTCTATAGTCAAATTCTTGTTAAGTGTTTATAATTTATTTTCTTATCTAGTATTTCAATCAGAGTTATTAACAAGATCATAAATCTGTAATAATAATAATTCCCTGTTAGTCCAACAAAACTTCTATTTATAGAAACAACATTCTTGGTTCGGTATATTGAGGAAATTCATCCCCGGTTTACTTAAGAAGGGCTACGAAAATATAGCCGAAGGGGATGAAAATAAACAGGAACGTCGCAATATGTTAAACGTCCGTATATAGAATCATGACTATTGTAAATAGCAATATTATGTGTTTTGATCATGTTACGACCTAACTTCATGGCCTAGACTACCATTAGATTAAGTACACGGCATGAAAATGCGAACAGATTTCACAAAGTAAACCCACACAAAAAATCTGACACTCAGCTGCTGAACAGGAAGCAGATTTCTCACTAATGAGCCCAAAATACCTTGTAACTACAACCACCCACAATAAACCTTACCATACAAAAAATAAAGTCGAAAATCTTTTACAGATACACGCAAAAATATTTAACTTCAAGACGCATTTTTTTAACTACGATTTGCTTTCCCAAAACTATGCAAGAACAATGTTTGATGAAATTGAAATTATAAAAATATAACAAATAATAAAAACACCACACGCACACACAAACACAAGACATGCGATCCAAATAGGGGATGATTAAAAAAACACGCGATTACATGTAATAGTGCGACGTACGTAATTTTGTCGTTTTACAAGCCGCGTGGTAGGACAGTCGCGTACAGCTGTCGTAGAGCGTGTGTCGGTCGAATCGATCGCGTGCGGCGCGGAGCGAACTCGCAGAGGTGTGCCGCCCGGCACGTACCGTCGGCCACTGAAGCCCGCTCGAGATGAACGTAGACGAAATTAGAACAGACGGGTAAATGCATGGATTTCAGTTTGTTTGTTAGCTCACTTATTTGATTTATAGATAGTCAATCAATGAACGGATTGAGATAAATTGTCTGTTAAAACATTAAATGTTTCATTGAGTTTTAACAGATCTGTCTCGTGTCGTAATATTTGATTTTGACGTTCGATTCTTAAATCTATAAATATTTGGGCGTTATTGTTCTGATGTTTCAAGAACTCATTAATATATTATAATTAGGTATCGATCAACAAAGGCTATAAAATATTTTGTTATTGAAATTATAATGATCAAACAAATCACTCAACGTTTCTTCGTAAATAAAACCATTAGAATGTGAAGGTTAATATTAATAATTACTATTTCCGTCCATATTATCCTCAGTATACGAATATAGGGAAAGAAGTCTGAATGGAACTTTTTTTTTGTTAAGAATCCAGAAATATATTTTTTTGTTGGTGCCTAGCAGTGGGATATTTATAAGTTGGTATTATTATTATTATAGTAGATAATAGTTAGTTATGAAGTTTTAATACTAAATAATATCATCAAAAAATTCAATCGACTGGAGTATGTCTAGAGACGATTGCTATGTGACTCCTTTGCAGGACAAAATGTAAGGCAGAATATACCAGAAACATTTTTTTTTTCTGTTTCCTCTAAGTATTCTGCCTACATACATATTCTATGGCCCCTGACCGCATCGCGTCGGCGCATCGCTGCGGCGATCGACGGCAGAGAACGAACGCATCCGAACACTGTTTATAAATAAACACCTCGTGTGCGTTCGCTTTTACAATAAACACTTCCTTCCACGACTGTACTGATTGAGATATCTTAAATATTTGTAAAGAACGTCACGATTATTTGCTTAGAGTATGTATAGAGTATGAACAAAAGCTAAATAAATCCTAGGATACGAAAATTCTTAATTAAAAAAGACCATCTGAACCACTTACATTTCTATTATAAAAGAATGGATATTGAATAAAAAAAAAATCTTACGAAGATTGTGAACGTTCTATGAATTGATGCAAATAATTATTGAATACTGAGAAAGAATGAGTGATCACACCAAAAATACCATATTTACGATTTTATAATTATGATGACAATCTTGTGGGAAAGTTTGGAAGCTTCAATAATATTGTGCAGTTATTATCAGATCTAGAAGTTATGAACTCAGAGTATACATATGCAAGCATAGAGTAAGCGCATCGCTAATAGTCCGTTGTGCCGATCCTAAGCATATTCCTGTCAGTAGGTACAACGTTCGTATACTGATTTAAGAGATTTCCCGTGTGACGACAGACGTTTATGAAAAAATATCGATGGTTCCGATATTTTAGGGTAATATTAAATAAACGGCGCGCTCTGTTATGACACAAATTTTACGATGACACTTGTTCATGTTCATACTGGCTCACAGTTCATACTCTATTAGGCGCACTCTGTATTTTACGTACGTTACGTACTTTTAAGTATTTTGAATAAATATTAATAAAAATATCAAACGTATACGTCGCATACGTCGTCCTAACACGTAATAAGTAGAAGAACAAATTTAAAACTTCATTGCAGTGACCTCGGTAGCTTAGTTGGTAAAGCGACTGGCGCTTTGAGTTGGTGGTCGCAGGTTCGAGTACTGCCTGAGGTTTAAGTTTTTTTCTATACTATTTGTATTAATTTATAATAATTATTATCTTGTGAAAATAACCACTGGACCAACATGCCAGTCTAGATCAATTCAACTTTAGCAAAATGTATCCAACGTTAACAAAATCTATCCAACAACCAAATCTTTTCATTTTATTTATTAATTAAAATGAAAAGATCCTCATATAAGATAAGTTAACATCTCTCGGACAAAAGTCAAAAAGATTCCATCAGGGTTCTGTTTATTTACGCATCTTTGGAAAAGATCTTTTCATCATCAATGTGTATTTTTTTCTTTAGTACATTTTCTCTACTTTTTTATAATTGTCGTTTTACCTTGACTTTTTATTCAAACGGCTGTAAGAGTACCTTTAGAAACGGTTTTAATGTGGGCGCTATCGATTGTAATAATTTTCAGGCCTCCCCGGTAACCATTTACTTGTGATTAAAATGAAGTAGGTAATTTATTTAATGGCGTTGGAGTTAAAAGGTGTTGTTTTAATTATGTACCTTTTGGGTATTATATTATAATTTTTCAGTAGACTGTAGCTTACTTTAACTATCCTATTTCGTATAGAATCGTGTTATAATTTGCAACAGTAAAGAGTAAAATACATTTCTAAAAATATTAGTTATGATAGGTACTTATCGCTTAAAAAATACCTGTAACTTGAATAGTGCAAATAAAATAGTTTTATAAGTTAGAAAGTAAAACATCGTGTGTGATAAAATGTGATTTAGTTTTTTATAATTACTTACGTCTAGCACGGACGAGACTAGTATTGGAAACAGTCAAGTACCTAAGTCGGTGGAAAAAATCTGTTAACTCTGTATACGTCAAAACTGATAACTGGGAAGCTGGTATCAGACAACAATACCTAGTGTATAGCACTCTCAGCGAAAGCCTTTACATGCACCGGTCATTTTTAGTCTATATAAATAGTCCACTCCCGGTAATCCGACATAGGTACATTTTATAGGGCGGCATTTCTATCGAATTTTGCGTATTATAGAGTACAGCCTGAGAACCGTATATACCACCTCTATAGTCCGGAATATTTTTAAAAGAGTACCTTGTAATCTGTACGTAATTGTAATCTGACAAATTAAATATCAAAGATTCTATATAAATAAAATGATATGTAGGTACAATCAATAGTGATAGCACATGTCGGATTACAGGGGCCGCTGGATTAGACAGGGTCCACTGTAAATCTATTGTCACATGTATGACCGAGTGTCACTTAAGAACGGCTCGACCGTTTTTGCTGTTTTTTATTATGTTTGTCATTGTTAGGACAAAGTCTGTTTGATTGAAAATTTGCGTTTTTTTTTTATTATTTTGATTAAATATGCCCCGCATTAAGAAATGAAATCCTTGTGGTTTTACAAATATTCAATTCATATGCACAAAGAGCACACACAAATGCTTATCCCAAGTGGGGATCACTGCGGTAATTGGCGTGGTGACCCAGTCGGCTATCCGAGCAGACATGGGCGGGGAAATTATATCTTGACAGGACAACAACTGTCGGGGTCAGTTAGTTTTTCATACACTTGGATACCCAGTAAACGGTATCTATAAAAATATGGTTTTACCTCCTTTTAAGTTTCGAGTTACAAAGAGCGAGATGCTATGATGAATACTGCAGCTCACCAGCATCGTGTAACACCAACCTAATAGTGATACCAGCATTTTACGGTCTAAATGATAAAATTCTAGTCGGTATAAAACCTAATAAAAACGCCTATATTACGATAGTTTGAATTTAAATCGTATTAAAGTAGCGAAAGATAGTGTATTTATTATTTAGATGTTGTAACATAAGTTGTTAATATTTAACGTGTTAAAGTGGTTGTTACACAGTTCTGAATTATTCTATAGGACCTCCTATATTCGAGGCCTTGAAGAATTATAGTTGTTAGGTCAGTTTAGCATTTTCCTTGTTTTTAATTTATATTATGATTATGTTGTGTTAACATGAAATGACCAATTTTCAGATGTTTAATAATATATATTATCCTCTATTAAGTTTTGTGCAGGTGTACCTGTTTTTGTATTATTGGCGTAGATACACATTGGTTTAACAGGCATTGCGCACACGTGTGTCTTGTGTCGGATACAAGCCACCAGTTAATATTTTGTTTACAATTATCAATCTGAAATCTGACAATACCCGCGCTGCCGGCGAAACTTTTTGTATCCAGTTGCTTCCACTTGCCTTATACCGATCGTTAATCAAAAACTACGGTGTCCTGTGATGGTGTCGGCAACAAAAAGTGTTTACGATGGGGCCTTACCCAGTACATTTATAAATACAATGTGTGACGTATACGCTGTTGATGTGCCTTTTCGAATAAATAAATAACAAAACCTAAGACTAAATTAAACCGATCAATAAAGACGTACACACATTACTCTTCGGAAAACCTTCCAACTCAACTACGTACTTATAAATAGAACTTGTATACATAGCTTAATACAGTCAAAATAAACAAAACATTTTGTTTTACGAGGACCATACCTTCGTGCCCTACCCAGCCTACGAAACGTCACGACATCGACACTATAGTTCAACGCACCGAATTCGTAGCTAAACAAAAGACCTAACAAAAATACACTCGATCAAATTAGTCTAGATTTCAACACATAGTCAGATTACAAACCGACCAACAACGATAAGTCGGCTAAAATAGTTATTAGGGGTAAATTTGTGTTTTTTGTTTTAAATTTGTCTTAGGCATATTTTTTAAACATAGAAATAGGTATTTCATGGGATTTGTATGAGATTATACTACTCATTGAACTTGTTTCTAATAACTTTATGCGAAACTGTAACACAGAAGGCAGAAAAGAAGTTTTATGGTAGATTTCCTGTAATTTGAATATCCCTATGAATGTTAATATTTTGATTCGCTCTTAGTCAAGGTAATTTAATGACAATAACAAATCCATAAAAATGGCAGGAGCAAGGACAACAGATTATGAGATGGAATCTAAAATGCAAATTAAGGACGACTGGCCCAGAATTTATGGTCGTAATTTAATCCCTTTTAATCTGACCAGAGATAGGTAGCTATTTTATTTATCATGTGATTTTTACACAATATGTTACGTGCTACGCAATTTAGTGCTTTTGTTATTATTTTATTAGCATAAATTTATGTCAAAGGTCGTCATGGCCGTTTCAGTTTTTACCGTGGTTCCTGTCTAACTTGCCAAAATTTAAAATAAATTTCTTATAATTTTCAAGTTAGGTTTTTTATTTTAATGTTGATGTGATTTTTTTTTTATTAGAAATTTTAATATTAAAAATATAATAATTTATAATATTAAAATTAAATAAATACAGTCTGGATGATGGAATACCAAAATAAATATAAATATTAATAACAAGTACGGGTATAAAATGGATAATTGTTTTGTACTATTTCGGGATAAACTGCAGATGCAATTTAAGGAGTGTGAGTCAGTAATTGTCGAGTATCATGGATCTTCGTTTTGCATCGTAACCAGCGGTGATTCAGTCGTAACTGAATCATATTTACTAGGACGACGAACAATTTGCAGCTGCTGACTTTATTTTTTTTTGTTCGAATCCTTTTATTTACTATGGAAAGACATGTATATTCTGAGGTATATTTTACTTTGTATTATATTTTAAGAGAACTTCTCTATAGAGAAGGTATATAGTTTCAGTGAATCTCGCTTTTTAAGCTTTCCCAGTATTGTGTTACTATTATTTTCATGCATATTAGTCTAGCTTATCTCCTGGATAAACAAACAGAGAGTATATCACACATTTTTAAGAGCACGATAGCGCCATTTCTACTTAGAATGTCGCTCTTTTTCGCGACCATTTCGGTCATGCGCTAGTATTGGAAGTCACGCGATGTCATACTAAACCACCTAGCCTATAATCTAGTATTTTACAGACTAAACTAAATAACCAAGCCTACCAAAGTGTTGTAGGTACTTGTAATGCCGTGACCGTGCCCATTACGATGGTAAGATAACCGTGTGCTTACACACTAAAACTTGCGCTAAATAAAAGCATAAATCATCTCACTTTCCGTAGGCAGTCACAACCCAGGTAGCGAGTTTCTACATAGAACTTCAGCTCATAGATTAGGTAATAGCTATTTTCAGTAAACGACAAAAGTTTGATTCACTTTGAAAAAGTCTATAGCGTAGTAAGCTTTCTTTGTTGATCCATTTATACTTCATAATATACATGTCACATATTTATCGAACTTATGACGTCAAAAGTCTATTTATATATATATATCTATCTATATATTATATATATATATATATCTGTCTATTACAAGACACAAAAATCGATTGAAGGTCAAGAGTAACTTAAAAATGATGTTATCGGGGTAACAACTATCATTTTGTTTATCAAAAAAATCCCACAAGCTACCTAAATAGGTATACGAATAAAGATTAAAAAAGAGCACTTTCTGCTTTAAAAAATTCCGAGAATGCAACTACTTTTAAAAACTAGTTATTACTTCAGGATTTGTATAAAATTTAATATGAACATTTTGTTCTCGACAACCATTTCTGTTTTGGTGTATTGGTACTGAAAATCGATAGCAACTCAAAGTGACAGCTTTTATTTTCTATACTACGATTCCGTGTTGTTTTTCCAGGAAAACAATTACCTATGCTTCTAATGGACTGTATATGTCACGTTTCGCAATTGTGTTAGGTATGTTATTGGTTACTCGTGTGGGACTTGGATAAGAGTACAATGAAGGGTTAGAAAAAATAAAAATTGTTTTCATGTAGATTCGAATGACGCAAGTTAGCTTTACATTACATGCAATATCTCTTGAATTTTTTTATATATATTATCAAAATAGTTAGAGTCAAACGAATCAACATCACAAACGATTTATGATACAAGTCTTAATTACAACTTTGGTCTAAATCTAAGTTTGTCCCAAATTTGACCGCAGAGAATTAACAGCATTAAAAGGCCTCGCCGTGGATCAAACTACCTAAGTTTTCGTGTAAGCCTCCCAAAATCCGTGAAAACCGACATTTAAATAACAAAGGAACATAACTGACCTCGATACGGTATTTAGGATATGTATTACGAAGCCTAGAATTATTCAAAGGGTCCAACCCTATATTATACGAGACCGCAGAGAGAATAGTAATCAGATGAATCTTTAAGATAGCAGACCAATTAATATTTACATGGCATTTTGTTTACCGAGTCCTGTTCAGTATTACATAACACTTGTTTACGAAACCTTAGAAAAACTCCGCAAAAAGGCTGGAGGTTGTTTTGTTTTAACATTTCTCTAATGACGTACTTTTAAAGCACTACATCTGTTTAAGGGCGAGCCATTGTTTCTATAAATATTTCAAAGAGGGAAGGTTTTATATTGTTTTAAATGGGAACAATAACGTAACATTAATTAATTTTCTTAATAAGTATTTTTTATTTACGTCAAAGCAGCATAGCTTTGACGTTAATAAAAAATAATAAGTCGTCCTACATATAAATGGGTTTATTACGTCATCAGTTCGATACAATAAAGCATGCCGAGAGCTAGACGACCGCGAATCGGCACGGTTCATTGCCCGATTATTTCAGGAGTAACCGCTGTCATTTGACCTACAAACAGCAATGCACATCGATCTTACTCTTAACCCGAATACGGGTAATGCAGTGCGGTCTGAGATCGAGGGGGAATGGTAAGAATAAATGAAGCGTGTTTTTTTTATTTATATGAAGACTTATTTTTTGTTTCTACATTATTAAAGTGTCTAGTATTGAGTATCTAATGGCTTTTTATTTCAAATGCAATTGTAATAAATAACCGACTTTATTTCATAAAAAAATATATCCAGGAAATTGTTGAATATGTTTCAAAACTTTACATTTCCTAAAATGATTTTTTATAATCGAAAATTCTAATTATATTTTTTCCAATAATGACATTTTTAATAGTAAAAAGAAAGATGTTTTCAGTGCACTTTTGACAACTTTAGCTGCAAATTGTGTAAAGGGTGCCTCCAGACTATACGGTGGAATATATCGGAATATATTGTTAGTCAATATACATGTATCCACTAGCTTACATATCAATTCTTCATTAACATACATGCATGCATGCATACAATATGAATTGGACAAGGCGCAGAATTGGGTCGCGGGTCGTCGGTCTCCAGGTCGTGAACTTTACATGTACTGCAAGTTGAGTGGAACATGACGCTGTTGTAAACGTACTACTTGTAGATGTAGAATAAGGATCTAAGTTATTTTATGAAAAACATGTATTTGAATTGAATAAACATTTCAAAAGAAAGAGAATTTAAAAAGAAAGGAAGAAAAACCATTTATTTGAGTTCAGGACGAAGAGTCAATATAACCAAAAACCACCAAAACAATTCAAATAAAAAAGAAAAAAATATATATACAAAACAGAATAAAACCATCACTCCTATCTTTCTAGGCCAACTCCATAACTCCATGAACTGGTTAAAAAAAAGGTTTGTGAACCAGTAGATACTGGAAAGTTAAAACTTAACGTCTTTGGCAGATTAACTGATGCTCATTCCTGTTGCTTACAATACGTAGTATAAAGTAGAGTTTCGCCTATATTAACTTACTAGCTGTTTCCCGCGGCTCCGCCTTCGTGGATGACGGTTATCGCGGCAAAAAGTAGTCCTTTTTCAGGCTCTAGACTATTTGTGTATTAAATTTCATTTAAATCGGTTCAGTAGTTTTGGTGTGAAAGCGCGACAGACAAATAGTCAGAGTTACTTTCGCACTTATAGTATTGGTAAGGATTAACCAGAATAAATAAAGATCCTGTCAATTACATATACCCGACGCAACAAGTTGCAAAAGCTCGTAATAGGTTAGGACTGTCTATTTTTTCACTACAGTTTGAGTGATTGGTTTTCCGTGACACGGCTAAAGTACTTGGGAAAGTTTAATGAAAATTACCTCGACCTGTTTCTTGTAAAGGATAAGTGTTTGCCTTAACTATTTGGGGAGTTTAATCTACGAAACAAATATTTAGATAGCTAAAAGATTTTTTCGGGACTAAGGTTGAGCATATATTAACGCGCCCACGAAATTGAGATAATCTAAATGAGATAACGAAAAGCTTCTCCTATAAAAATATTTATCGATACACTTACTACTTTAAGGGCTAAATATGTTCAAATACGTTACATAATATCATTTAATAATACTGTGGGTACTACGTACTAAACGTACGGGCCTAGGTCGAAATAAATTACAGTAAGCTGATTTTTTCGTATGTTATTAGGTCATAGTCATGAGTGGATATACCAATTTTGAAGCTGCCAAATCCATCGGGAATAAAAAAAATATGATTATAAATTTGCCATAATTTAAGCCAAACCACAGTTCACTAGCCTTAATAGTTCCCGAGATATTGGACTTCAAAAATGGGTCCATTTATAAACAAAATCAAGTTTTAGTCTTCATTTTTCCAGATAATCAGTGACTTAATGAACTCACAGACTTCGTTTTAAAGATAAATAACTGCTCTATAATGAGTGTGGGAGATAATATTCATAAAAAATAATTAATAAGTAATGAGTAAAGCCAATCCTAACATAAATTATGAGCCAAACACTAAAACAAGTACGAAATATTAGAGTATTTTTGCTACCAAAAAAATTCGGTAGATTTTGCTGCCTGTAAAATTGGTAAGTATAAAATTCATTAATACATTTGTCCAACAAAAATTACTGCAATTTATTTGGACCTAAAACGCTCAATAGATTTTACATACCTTTCTACAAGTTATTAAATCTCCTTCTTTATTTATCTCTTACAATATGACCAGGACTACATTAAACTGTACTAAAATTCCCAGTTTTATTATCTTCGTCTAAGAACTGTGAGTCGATTTTAAAGTCCAATTAAAACCTTTGTAATACTTAATTACAACACGTAGCACGTCTTGGAAAAGGGTCTACACGTTATTACAGTGATTAGTAATTCGAGAGTATCTTGTTTCTCTACGGGCATCATTAAATGTTTTAACCGCTTACATATGTAAGCCCCTTTAGGTATTGTAATTACAATATTGAGACAAGTATTATATACCTAAGAGGCTTTGGACTAAAAATAGAATGAAGTTGATTTAATGTCGATGATTTGTTAAATTAAAGAATAATGTACTGGCATTTTGGCAAGTGAAAATTTATAGTCGTCTAGTAGTTGGTGCTTAAGAAGATGGTCACAATTCCAGAAAGCAATAGAGACATTAAATTTGTATGATGGTTGAAACACGACAGGCGGTAAATGCACGCACGTAAGGTGAGACGCAGATCCATCGCAGTGGAAAGCAATGGCAGCAGACCTTGATTGTACTTTTATGGTAAACAATTGGGTTGAATATGTGATAGGACGCAGAGAGGAACTCATAAAGGGCTCCGTACCATCTTACAAGACATGTACATTTTAGAAGCTATTATGTTTGTTAAATAAAATCCCAATCTTTTCCCCCGGCTATGTGATAAGGTTCAAAGAAATAGGCGAGACAATAATAAACTATGTATCCATAAGTCTAGAACTGCGCTACTACGAAAAAGTATATTTTGCATGGCTCCTAATAATTACAATAAATTACCTAAAAGTTGGAAAGAATATACTGCTGCAACATTAAGAAACCATGTAAAAAGGCATTTAGTAGATAGATGTTACTACAACATTGAAGAGTTTTTAAATGAAAAAATGTAAATTCTATCTAATCATAGTTTATTATTTAATAAGTTAGATTAAGCTAAAATTACTATATTTGTGCGCCGTAAAGGCAAAACATGACTGGGTTTTATTTTTTATTGACGTGACAACGTCTTATAAATTGGTTTGCCGGGTGACACTTCAAGAAACTGGGTAACGCTCCGCTCACGTTATGCGCTCACAATGAGAGCGAGTGAGAGGCACGCGTCCCTTCCACTCGGGCATGGTTAGCCCGCCTAAGAGCGAGAGAGACAGACATTGACATTGACAGTCGTTGTCACGTAAAACTTTCGCCCGTATACCGACTTTACAGGCAACCAATTTTTTTATGTATAACATCTTGCATGCCCTGTGTATGTTAACTCGTGTTTTGAACAAATAAATAATCTTGTATCTTGTATAATATAATATAAGAGAACGGACTTTTTAATTTTTGTTATAACAGCAATAGAAATACACACTCTGTAAAAATTTCAACTCTCTAGCTACTACGGTTCATGAGATACGGCAAGCTGACAGACGGACGGACATGGGAGGCTTAATAATACCGTCTCGTACCTCGCACCCTTCGGGTATGGAACCGTAAAAATCATGTTCGATCATTGAAGAGGAATACTAATATCCAAAGGCATTGTAGAATTATAACTAAACGCATGATAAGTTTATTTACATAGAAACGTATATATGTTGTATACAGTTTTTAAACGTTTTGTTTGACTCAAAAAAACGTGTTGATGTGTGACGTATCGGTGTGTTTTTCTGTCGGTCTGTGTATCCTAAGCAAATGGATCGATTATAACGCGTTTTTATTAGTTTGAAAGCTGGCAGTATCGAGATGTTTCTTAGCTATCATTTATAAAGGTTAGATCAGCATTTTAAAAGTATCAGCATAGGTACTACCTAAAATTTGTCGGGGGTTTCTTAAGTTTTAAATTTATGGTTTTGCTCACAGCATTTATTTACCGATTTAGTTTCTGGTGGGGAAATGTCAATGTGCTTTACTGACGCACCCTGTTATATTGTGATACCGCGCCATAGTTTCCGTCAAGTCACTGCGACGTTTTAACGAAATCCATCCAATATAAACATGGCGCAAATCCGAACCCATAGCCTACTCCACCAATAGCACCTCGTAGCTTAAATACAGTAGCAAAATAGGAGTTTTTAAAAACATCAAGTAAAGCCAACAAACATTAAACAATTATTTTGTTTAAAATAATATATATGTAAATAAAATAAAATGTTTAAGTTACATATTACAACATTGAATATTATCAAATATTATTTTAATTATAATTTTACGAAACAACAAAAAAGGTTATTTAAATATTTTAAAATGTAAATGACGTATTTTGGTCAAAACCGGTGTTTTTTTGCAACTATACAGCTTAGTTTTCCTTGGAGTAAGAGTCGAGAATATGACGTTTTATGGTAATAAAACGTCATATGGTCGAAGGAGTCAGGGACGACCGAGAGCACGTTGGGTTGATGACATAGTTAAGGTAACAGGAATCACCTGGATGAGAGACGCGCAAGACAGACAAGAATGGCAGAAAAAAGGGGAGGCCTATACTCAGCAGTGGGTGATTACGGGCTGAAATGATGATGATGGTTATAAAATACTAGCTGTTACCCGCAGCTCCGCCCGCGTGGGTGTCGGACAAAAAGTACCCTATGTACTTTCTTAGGATCCAAGGTTACCTCATACCAAGTTTCATCAACATCAGTTCACCGGTTTAGCCGTGAAAGCTTAACAGACAGGGTTACTTTCGCATTTATAATATTAACGTGGCAAGCTTCAATAAATATTTTACACGCTCTCGGCTGACTGTTAAGGTTAGCTCCGATCGATAGCGACTTAAATACGGAATTGCAGCTTAACTTTGCGATATTTATATCACTTACCTTATTTCCAGTTTCGATGCCTCTTCGACTCTACACATATGTATCGATTATGACTTGCTTAATGGTTTTAAAGGCAAATAATAGCTATGACAACGTCTCGTGACGTTGATTAATTTTTTTGGGGTTTTTGTGTTGGACATGTACAAATTTAAAGTCAGTAAAGTTACTCAATGTTAATATTGATAATATGCCTTTATTGACTGTAGAATGTGGCGCGAAAAAAAATTAAGGAAAGCACGAATACACAATAAGAATAAGATTTTGTTTTTCAATGTTTTTACAGCCAGTAAACTAAACATTATTATACAATTTAATCTAAACTATGGTACGTAATTGTAAGCTTCATATACAATTTTAGCAGTGGTGTCCAAATTAAGTAACTCTCTTGTCTTGGAGACCGTAATGGACTGAAGTAAGTCCGTCATCTTTGTAAATAAGAAAACACTAAGTAGATAAAGCGAATCATAGTTAAGGAATGAACTAATATCGTCAAGCTTGCGTAGAAAATGCTCGGAATTGTGACGTCGTCATCGTCGTGAGGATTTGGTTACGAAAAATAAGAAAAGAATACGTGTCTATTATTTTTTTATTATTTAATTGACGGTCTTATTGACTTTTCATACCTAGTCATCTGTCAGACGGATAAAAAATATATTAATGATATCTTGGGACATCTCACACACGGTCATCTGATCCCAAACTAGGCAGAGCCTGTGCTATGGCAACCAGACAACTGATAAACATACTTATATATTTCTAAATACATACATATTATAGATAAATTACACCCAGAGACAGAATAAATGATCGTGCTCATCACACAAAGATTCGTCGTGGGTGGGAATCGAACCCACGACCTCCGGTTTAGCAGTCAGGGTCACTAACCACTAGACCAACAGGCCCTTCAAATTAGATAAAGCGAATCATAGTTCAGGAATGGGGCCTAATGATGTCATGCTTGCGTAGAAAATGCCCGAAATTGTGACGTCATGCGACATTTCAAATTATTATAAGTATCGTCGTGAGTGTTCGTTACGTAAAATAAGAAAAAAAATACATGTCTTATATTTTTTTTTATCTAACTGATGGATTAATTTACTTTTCATACCCATTCATATATATGAGGGACATTAAAAAAATAATGTCATCTTCCCCATTACCAAAGTATTGCGGAATCTTTTTTAGTAAGATTGGTTTATTAAGACACATGCGGGGCACATGAGCGTAACCAATTTTAGTACTAAAGTGTGACCGAAAACGGCTAGGATGTTATCGTCATTATTGAGAGTATCCTATTAAAATAATATCTAGGTACATCAGTGTGTACTGACCTGGGCCCCGGCAGCGGCATGTCTGCGGGCTCGTCGTCCGCGTCGTAGAAGTCGTCCTCGCCCTCGGACGACGAGTACGACGTGTCCGGCACCAGCAAGGACATCGCTAGTACACAAACAAACTATTATATTATCTGTCCGTAACATTCAATACTAAATGTTTTTTTACGTGGATGTGGTAGTGTTGTAATGTGTGTAGAAATCCAGAACGATATAAAATTTTACTTGCTATAAAAAATAAAACAGTTAATTATTTTCCTAATCCAATAAATTGTTGTATAATTTATTTCGATTTGCACATTAAAATAAGCTATGTTCAATGCCGTCAAACATAGTAGCTAAGAAAGAGACAGCTAAAAGTCACCTGACGATATAGGTTTAAAATTATACTTGACGTGACTTTAATTTGGAGAATTATGTTACAATAATAGGTATCTATAAGCTAGTATACTATATGTTTTTAGTATAACTGGAGGCAAAGAACTTGACTAAAAGTAAATGGCTGTAAACATTGTATTGACTGGTCTGCTAGGTGGGGGACGCGACGGAAGTAGCATAGTTAGGATCGCGATTGGTCAATTACATGTCTTTTAATTTCCTATTTTTCTTTTCATGCTTTATACTCGAATTTTCTCCCACTCCGCCAACTTCTAGTCAAGTTGTTTGCGCCCAACTGTAGCTTGCTTAGTGGGTTCTGAATACGGGGCGAGTCGCTGCTGAGTAAAAAGTTGATGCGGCAAAAGGGTACACTTGGCATTGCCGGAGCTGCGCTGAGAATGCGCATGTGATCCCGCGGCTTTGGCTAAGGCAAGGACGGGGCCGGGGTGTTTTTAGTCGGTGCGAGTCCGAGATATCCCCACGCCGTGCCCTCAGCGTGGGTCGAAGTCAATAGCTTATCATCCCGTAATAAAAAAAAAGGCTACACTTGACATTTGCCGTTAAGTTAGAATCGCAGTACCTGTATTAAATAATATAATAATAAGTAGTACTGACTGGGCGCGTCGAGATGTTCGAGAGGTGGCAGCGGGTGCGCGGGCGAGGCCAGCTCGCGGCACTCCGCGCCCAGCTCCACGCGCGCCGACAGCTCCGCGTCTACCACATAACACACGTTACAGCCGATGCACGCGGTGTGCTGTATTCTAATCAACAGCCATCGTGCGCCTGATAATGCATCGTGTTGATGCAGCGACGCCGTTACACACGGATAGGATACACAGTGGAAAATATCAATGGAACTATATATCCTGGTATATTTTAAAGGAATTGAGCTCAGCCTAGGCTTTAGGTCCCGAGACGTCTTATGTCTCGAAGTCCCGGATTTTTTCGTAAATTTTTGTGTCTCGAGTCCCGGGTCTTTCAGGTAGACAGAAGTTTTGAAATTGTATTTAGCAAAATATTTTAAAAAGACTACAACTAAATATGTGTAGAATTTTGTTGGCTTGCCGCACTTTACCACTGAAAACGCCATTAACAATAATTATACCCGTGAAATACTCGCCGTATTTTTGTTTTATTACAATAAATTGTTTATGTACGACTTCGTGGCCAGGGTGCCCAGACAACTAATTTCATCTAAGTTTATAACATACACAAAGTTTATATATTACACAAATAATATTATTTTGTTTAAAAACCTACTTACTACTTTTTCTAGATTATTAACTTTAATATTGGTTTTAATTATTTATTAAAAAAATAACGATATTATAAATAATTTATTAACTTAATAGGTATATTTCAAGAATATAATGTATTTATATTTGTATTGTAAAAAAAAGGAGAGAATAGTGTAATATAACAATAGTAAATTATAGTTTTACTGCCAAAACTGAATTAGTGATTATGTTATCGCCATAATTATCAACAGTATAAATGTAAAAATCCCTGCCTTTTTAAGAATGATTAAAATAACGTAAGCGTGCCAACTTACATTATTATATTTACATTTTAAAATCTTTGAAACTATCAGTAGGACAGCCCAATTCTTGAAGCAGGTTATTTAAAACAAGAGAAAAGCGTCTAAAACCGCAGGGCACAGCTAGTCAATTCTAATATTATAAATGCGAAAGTTACTTTGTCTGCCTATCTTTCTGTCTGTCATGCTTTCACGGCTAAACCGCCGAACCTATTTGGATGAAATTTGGTATATGGCAAGCTTGGATCCTCAGCAAGAACATAAGCTAGTTTTCGCCGCGATAA
Source organism: Diachrysia chrysitis (assembly GCA_932294365.1). Lineage (NCBI taxonomy): Eukaryota > Metazoa > Arthropoda > Insecta > Lepidoptera > Noctuidae > Diachrysia > Diachrysia chrysitis. The sequence goes on from OW028657.1 coordinate 1,674,910, forward strand.
CCGACACCCACGCGGGCGGTTCCGCGGGCAAAAGCTAGTATGTTATACAAGGAACAAAACATATAATTTTGTGATAAAAACAAAATTAAAACGTCTGTTGTTTTGGAACGCATTTAGTATAAACCTTACTTAAGAAGTATGCTGTAAAGACTTGATAAGAACTAAAGGCTTTTATAATAATGGTGGCTACCGGGAATTGAAAATCCACTGGGGTCGCTATTGTCGCATCAGCCCCCCTAGACAAGTGACATTTTGACGAGCGATAACGCTGATAGAATCGTTCAAATGTATGGAAGACAAGTCCAAGTCACGTGACTTATCGAAACGAAATGTCATTTCCATGCATTCAATGTCATTAAAGCGATTTCTAATATCGTCAACGCTTGACGAAATGTCACTTGTCTGGGGGTGCAGGTGTATCTGTCATTCTCCACCAATGGGAGACGAGCTACTAGCCTGTGATTGGTGGAAATTGAAAGATACGTAGATTAGTATGAACAACGGACTAAATAATGACCATAAACGCAGATTGTTATGTTTATCTACAAATGTAATTGTGGAGAACTTGTGAAGACTTTAATAATATTATTAATTATGTTTTGTGTAAATCAAATTTCTATTTACGCGTACGTCTTAAACTTTATATACTGACTTTAAATGAAATCTTTACTAATAATATTATAAATGGGAAAGTAACTCTGTTTGTCTGTTGCGTTTTCACGCCAAAACTACTGAACCGATTAAAATGAAATTTGGTACACAGATAGTCTAGAGCCTGAGAAAGGACATAGGCTAATTTTTGCCACGGAAACCGACTTCCACGCGGGCGGAGCCGCGGGAAACAACTATTAATGTAATAATTATTGTCTGAATTGATTATTTATTTATTATACAAAAACGAATGATTCTGTTTCAACTTCAAAAAAGTTCAAATACCTTGTTTGATATGTGTTTGTGAAGGATTTGTAGGTCCCTGATATACTCCGTTAACTGGATTAACTGTATTCTGCAAGGAAAACATCAATTTATACAATTGTATAACGAATGAATATAATTTGAAGCGTGTATGTGTAGTTATATGATCTTGAAGGTAATACAAAGTGTTAACTTAATTAACTAACTTTGAATAGTCAAAAGGAATAATAAATAAACAAAATATAATTAGAGTATATTTTTTATAGTGTCATAGACTAATAAATACTAAAACATAGACTGTTTTAGTCAATACTAAAACATGGACTGTTTTAGTCAATACTAAAACATGGACTGTTTTAGTCAATGTTTTAAATGAAAATGTAAAAATATTTACTTTTATTACCTTAGCTATTTGTAGCAGCACAATGGAATGTTTTATGTTATCCAACATGAGCTGAAAACAAAAGAAAACATATTATTGCATAATTTGAATGTTACACTGTATAAGCAGACTGCCTTGCAGTGGGCCAGTTTCAGGTTAGAATGTTTATGTTGTAACAATTACTTAATCATAGTAACTTCGAAAAGAGTCTAAAAACAAGCATAAAAAAAAAACGGTTTTCAAATATAATTTGTAGAGTTCCATCGACTTCTCTAGGATTTCATCATCATATTCTGACCTGATGACCATGGGAAAACCTTAAAGGTACACTTTTATACAAAAAATATATTTTTCATGTAGGTTCAGGCACCTTCGCATAATCGGGAAATGTACATAAACTGAGACATGAGAACATGAGAACATCGTCTTTTTTTCAAGTCGGTTAATAAATAGCTTAAAATATGTTAGAATCGAACCCACAAAGTTAGAAAAGTTTCATTTAGTTTCACGTTAACTACTTTGCCCAAAACGAATAAATAGATTTTGTGTTTTGGGGATATCTAGTAGGTATTACTTACATTGGAATGGTCTAAGATAACTTGTCCTTTAGACTTTTCATGAGGATCAGCCAGCTCCGACACCCGCGTGTTCATTTTCTGTAACAGATAACACAGCTGTTAAGTAACTAAATAATAATAGCCGGACAGGGATGTTGACTGGTTATAAAAGTAATATTCATATATGTAAGTCCGTAAATAAAAAAAAATATTAGAAACATGTTTTTTACTTTTTCAAAATAACTAAGAACTAAGGAGATAAAGCGAATCAAATTTCAGTAGTGGGGGCTAATTACGTCACAATGTTACAAAAAGTTTACGACATCGTGACGTCATGCGATATTTCAAATCAACGTATCGTCGCGTTTCACGTTTTGCGTTTCAATGTTCGGGCTAGTATTTTAAATACTTCAGTGGTAAAGTCATATTGTTAACTATTTTTTTTATGTCCATTTTTTTTTATTAGATTATACACCAATATATTGGTAACGGTCGTTCTTTATTCGTGTATAAGAAGAACAGCGTAGAGTCTAAGTAAGATATTGAGTGGTAGGTATATTGATAAGTTCAAGTTTAAAGTTAACTCACGGAAACCAGCTCAATCATGATCTGCAGGTACGCGTCCGCCTCGGATATCCTGCGCTCCAGGTCGCCGTGGCGGTGGCGCGGCGCCGGCATGCAGCGCGACCAGCGCTCCCGCCGCCCGTGCCTTGATATGGTGTCTTCTAGAGCTCGAACCCATCGCTCTCTTTCAGAGCCGTCTCTAGCCTGAAATATTTAAAAAAAATATTTAACAAATTACATAAAATATAGAATTTTTATGTTATTTGTTAAGGGAATAAGGAACTAGAATTTGCACTGAATTTTCTGTAAACTGATTTTTTAATGTAAACGAATTTTCAAATCTGGGTCTTGATCAGTGAAATTATTACCCTCAACAGAGCAATTAGTTTAACTTGAGTCAATTTTTCATCTATACATAGATATAATTACATTTAAGCCTTTGGTCCCAAACCTATAATTCAGCCAACCACGTTGAGTCTGTAGAATTTTGTCAACCAGTCTTTACTTAATGGATTGCGGAGGACAGACTGTACAGTTATTCCACCCCGCTTGAAATAATACTTAACCCGAAAAAAAGTGGTACCTAATAGAATAAAGCAAAAAAAGACATTTGTTTGCTTTGCAAAGGCTACGTGATTGTCAAACTTAACTTATAATTACAAACAAACATTACCTGGAAGTGAAACGTCTTATGATCTACGGTGATGGTGAAGGTGGAGTCGTCTTCATCATCGATGCCGATGACAGCTGCCCGAAGTCGCACGCACCCTCGCCGAACGCCACGCGTCATTTTTTCTTTTGACTAGAATGAAAAAAAGGCCCTCGTTAATTAAGTATAACGTTAAATTAATGATTCTCTACCGGCCCATTCCTAAATTAAAAAAAACCATTCGTTTTGCTAACGGACGGTAGAATTTTCTTCGTTTTTCTTAGGAAATTCTACCGTCCGTTAGCAAAACTAATGGTTTTTTGAATATAGGAACTAGGCATTAATCACTTAATAGAAAAATCTATGTGTAGGTATACACATAGATTTTTTTTCGATATATGTTGGTTGAGTTATACCTACAGGAAGGATTGCCTTTGGAAGGACTATGCCAAGAAATTAGTTCCTAAAAAGCTATTTCTGGTACAAACAAAAACCCAATTTTATTTTGGGCTAGTTTAACACAGATCGTAGCATAATTAACCAGCTTGTTTAAATAATTTATGTTACTAAAGAATTTTAAAAGAAGAAACGTGTTATGAAAATTGTGATTACGTCAATAATTATCACCCAAGAGGGTAACACTTTTGAACTTAACAAACAGAACTGAATATTGATGAGAGAGCAATTAGCATGAACTGTTTTTCTGTAGATAACTAATAATTTTTTAATGTCCGCCAGATACATAAATAAAATTGCAAGAAATATGTTGTCAATATTTTTCATTACGGAATAATATATATATGTATATTTTATTTTTATCCCCAGTCATCTACCCTTTTACATTATTATTTAATAACCTTCAAAGTAACCACATTTAAGTCTAGAAATTTATTTCGAAACAAAAAGGACAATAATGGCTGGAAAAGTTAAACTACTATATCATACGGGTTCTCTCGACTTCGTCTGGCCTTAGTCAAAGCTATAACCGTTAGTAGACAACTACAAATTAAAATCTTATTACTTTACTCTAAAACCAACCTTGTTCTAAAAAGGAAACCTTGATATCGTAAAATATAAGATGGTTAATTTCTGAGTCACAAATAACAGATACTTACAGAGCTTAATTAAAACCTTACCCTTATACCTGGTTCCTATATTAAAGAAACGATTTGTTTTACTAACGGACGGTAGAATTTGTTAAACAAAACGAATAAAATTCAACGGTCCGTAAACTAAACATATCGTTTATTGAATATAAGAACCGGTCATGAGTCAATATCTAATAAGTAGGTAATCTTTTTATGAATTAGGGTTGATTTTACCAACGCCAGATACTTTTTATTCTACGGAAGAACTGTCAAAAATTCAAAATTATTAGTCGGATAAAATAATCTGGAGTTGGAAAAACCAGCCATTAATCATAAATAATCTATACTAATATTATAAAGCTGAAGAGTTTGTTTGATTGTTTGTTTGAACGCGCTAATCTCAGGAACTACTGGTTCGAATTGAAAAATTATTTTTGTATTGGATAGTCCGTTTATTGAGGAAGGCTATATAACATCACGCTACGACCAATAGGAGCGGAGTATAAATGGAAAATGTTGCATAAAATGAAAAACCGTTAAAACTAAAACACGCGGACAAAGTCGCGGGGAACAGCTAGTGACTGATAAATATTTTACTAAACCTATGTTTTAACTAAAAAACAACGAAATGATGCACAAAAGGTTTTTTATTTAATGTAGAAAGTATCAGGGTATTATTGGTTTCAGTAAGAAAAAAAGACAAGATGAACTAGATACGAATACTACCGCTTCTTAGGTAACTTTGATGACTTTTACACTGCATTTTACATTGAACCTAGAAACTGCCTAAAATAAATAATGTCATGCTTTAAATCATAAAATGCAGAAAATATCCAATATGCTGATTAAAAAAATAAAAATAATGTTACCTACCTACTTCATCTTATCACTTTCTTTGCTAATACATAAACATTAATGTCAGATATTTAACAAAACAAAGGTCCTTTGTATTTACATTTTATTATAATGAGCCAGGTCCATTTCAATGTAAGTTCAAATTCCTTTGTATGTCTATGTCTGTCGCGCAGTGCGGTGGTGTTACATTGCCAATATGGATACAATACGAAGAGCCTACAATATCTTCTTTTATGAAAGAGCAGGTAATTAATTATAATACATAATACTAGCCCATTAATGTCCAACTGCAAGCATATTCTGAGATGGAAGGAACGATGTTGATAACAACACTTGCATTCAGCGGGTTTTCAATTTGACTGGTACAGATTAAGTTGATCGAAGAGTCATTATCATCACTCATACGATCACCAAATAGTACATCACTGAATAGTAGTTTCACGAAATGGAGCTTTATTCCTTATTTACCAGTTACTAAACGGAAACGTTATATTGACGGACCTGTTGGTTTAGTCGTTAGTGGTCCTGACTGCTAAACCGAAGGCCGTGGCTTCGATTCACACCCAGGAAAAAACTTTGAGTGATGAGCTCGATCATTTGTTCTGTATCTGGGTGTAATTTATCTATAATATGTATGTATTTAGAAATGTATAAGTATGTTTATCAGTTGTCTGGTTGCAATAATACAGGCTCTGCCTAGTTTGGGATTAGATGGCTGTGTGTGAGTTGTCCTAACATATTATTATTATATTATTCTACAGAATTTTTAATCATTCGGCAGTGTAGGTAATATTATGAACTAAATAAAATATGTAGGCTTGTTTTTCGTATAAGTACGGTCTACCTCTGGACCGCCATCTATTAAGAGTATTATGTTTATTTATTCATATACACTGGTCCACCAGACACTCATTCTGTGTTGGACCCAAGGGCTAAGGGTCGGACGATGTCCCATTTAATCCTTGCAAAGTCTGTTAGACGTGATCCTGGTCATATTAAAAGGGAGACTTAATAAATTTGTGATGTTGGTTCTTTAATAAAACAATTTTTTTACCATGAACTGATAATAATATTTTTGATGATATTTTCCCTCATTTTCTTCGTCTTCTCGGCAATTTCGTACTCTATTTCCTTCACTCAATATCTAAATCTTAATCTGCCAGTTTTATGGCTCTTTTAACTAGAAAAGCAGACTATTACATCGTTCTATTTATCCAACCAGCCTAGTGTCAATTTATAATAAATAAATGTAGACAACATCACATACATTGCTCTGAACCAAAAGTAAATAGCTCAAGCACTTGTGTTATGAAATTTAGAGACAACGAAGGTACCACCAACACCCAGACCCGAGTTCAATGTAGAAAAGGGCTTTTCTACATTGACCGGGCCGGGGATCACACCCGGGACCTCAGAGCTGGCAACACCTTGAAAACCGGTGTGTACGCCACTCGACCACGCAGTTCGTCGAATAAACCTGTTTGTGAAACGTTACACAAAAATACAATATATTTTTTTAAATAGCTTCGTCCAAAATTGTCGTTGAATTTATGGAACATAAAGGTAATTCTGAAAATGCGACTTTCGTTTAGGGGAAATCTGTCATTCAACAAAATGGCTCGACATTTTATAAATACCAGTTGAGTAAATGTTCGTACCGACCTCCTTTGGTATTGCATGATTTTATAATACTATGTTGCGTGTTTAATTAGGTGATACTTTAACTTTATCATATGCAATACAAATATACACAACAACACGGAAAGTATTCCTTATCGTTTTGTATGATGTGAATGAAATTCTAAAAGTAAAGGTCACATTTTTAAATTTATAATTTGATTGACGTTATTTTTATCCAGTGAACATCGCTTGGGTTGTCAAATGGAGATAGCAAATAAGCCTACAGGTCATGCATGACCTATAAATATCGAAAACTTCTGCTCGATAATAGGTACTAGGTTCCAAACTATGCTTAAATATCGTCATTACTCTACATAAAGGCAGAAAATTGGCAACAACAAGTTCAATTACCATCACGGATCCACAATAACGGGGCATGATGTTCTGAAAACTTTTCCGTGTCTACCTACAATCATGACAACACGATCGTTTATCTGTAGTACATCAGACTATACAGCGCTCTGCAAAGACCCTTGGCAATAGAAAGTCAGTTCAGAAGTATCACGCACATGGTAACAGACTTCTGAGCATAATTAAAAGTAAATGCCTATTAATGAAGATACCATGCTATATTTGTTATTGGAGGTGAACCTCTATCCACAAATTTAGCTGTGAACAGCATCAGCAGCGTTATACACTTTTTGATAGAAAACATAAACAGAACAGAAAAAATATTAGAAATCCTGAGTGCCAAAAAACGCCCTATTTATCGCATCGGTTCCCTGACTGGATTTTTTCCAATGACGCTTGCGCCATCTAGATGAATGTAAAGACGCATCATTTATCAATATCGATTGAGTCGTTGAGTAGCTACAAGCATAGAAACGCACATACATACCTACAGGTCAATGAAAAACAAAACCCTGCTTTTTTGGTTTTGCCGCAGTATGGTAAAAAATAGCAACGCGCAAATTATCAGAATTAATAGAATTAATATTAGGACATAAGCATGTTCTTTTTTTTTTCATTTGTTGTGCTAATGGCTGATTTTTCCAACGCCAGATTATTTTTATTCGTGGAATAAAATTGACCTCTGACAGATTTTGTATGGAAAAACAATCAAAAATTCAAAATTATTCCTCGGATAAAATTATCTGGCTTTGTTAAAATCACCCCTAAGTGAATTTACTGTTATACATTTTGCAATATAGCACAAAACAACCGTGTTAGACAAAATTAGTCACGATTTTAAGATGGCAAAATAAAGTAAATGGAACATGTGTTGTCTTTAGTGTTGCAGTAATCAGAAAATAATGCAGTCATGTGTTCAGTTGTTTTTACTTCAGAGATAAGATGACGATAACATCTCTAGATATGCCATCAAATCTTTTACATTAATATGTTTTTTTATTTTTTATGAGACTACTAAACTGAAATTGTTTTATGGTGAACCCTAAATTTACAGCAATAGAAGAAATTGATAGATACGTTTGGCTAGAAGAAGAAATGAGATCAGCTCTCCTGCATGAGATGAATATGAATAACCTTTGCAGTCATTAGTCTTATTTTTGGAAATAAGCCAAGAAAATTAATAACACACTACACAATCCTAAGAGGCTCATACATATTTCTATATCCTTCTATTAAGTCATAATACTGTTGATTGGACCTTGTCCCTGACCTTGGCTAATAAAATCCTCCTATGCTTGGCTTAATCTGAGAAGTATGACTAAATAGTAAACTGCCTGAAAATAAGTTGTGTATTTCGTTAATCCGTTTTCGGTCAATCAAATACAACGAAGTGCGAACAGCGTAAAGCAATTGAAACCTTCACTTTTTCATCACGTAATTACCTTAAATCCACAAAATAATGAACTACATTCTATATTTCTAGGTCTTACAGATCACGATGTAAGAAACAATAACAAATTAGTAAAGAATTGGGCCTTGCAGAAGGCGAGACGTTCGGACATTATATCATTATGATCCTTTCACCTAAAGTACTGCATTGCGAAATGGCGATGAATATGATTTAATACGTCTTTGTTGTGGCTGATGCAATGATAACGGACGCTGAGATTAATTTATGCCGATATAAACTGTAACGGGAGTAAATCGTGCGTTTGTGAACTGAAGGGTATGAGGTTCCGCTGATTTAAGTCACGAATGTCTTTTCTCAATTGATAGGAATGTCTTATTGATCAATACTTAAAATCTGCAATTAACTAGATTACTTTATTCGACTTTTCGTATTGTAAATTATGGTATTGATCTTCAGAAGGAACTAAATACTAGACAGGTACATTACGTGTTAAAGTTTGCAATGAGAGAAAACTCAGCGATTAATCCTCGATTAATTTTCTGAGAAACTCTTTAACTTTAAATTCATAACCCGAACATAAACTTTCGTTAGTTTTTATTTTATTTTTATTTTTTGAGTTATAGGGCGAACAAGGTACATTTTAAAACTGAGTAGTAAATAGGTCAGGCAAAAAACCTACGCTAAATGCACTTAAATTTCCAATTAACCTTCAAACGAAGCTAGATTTTAAAGGCAGTGTACTTAGTTATGAGCGCTCGAGAAATTAAATTTAAAAAACCACGGAACCCTCATTTTCACTCAACGTTTGATATAATTGGGCACAATTTGGAGCATTAAAATATCTGGGTCAAAAAAGGTAGTAGTTATAGCGCATAGAAAAATTGCATTTGTTTTTTATATTAACTTTAAATGGGATGCAGCTGAAAGCTTTAGTATTTTATCCACACTAATATTAAATGCGAAAGTAACTCTTCTGTCTGTCCGTTACGCTTTTAATTACGACTAAACAGCAGAACCGATTTGGATGAAACTTGGAATGGGGCAAGCTTGGATCCTATGAAAGACTTTACTTTATGCTGCGATAACCGACACACGTGCGGGCGCAACCGCGGGCAACAGCTTGTTTGAAATAAAATATTGTTTTACTACAAACTAAAAAGCGTGCAAAAAAATAATTATTTAATACATATTTTATACGAATGAGCTTTTTGCTTTAACATTTTTCTTTTAATTTAATTAGTTACTTAATGCTTTTACTAGTATTTCTGGTGCTAGCACAGTAAAAAGATGAATGAAATGTTTGTAATACCTATCGGTATTAACGTGTCGATTTTAATCTATAGTTAGTTATAATCACAGTTTAAGATATATTAGGCATTTAATCTTGATTATTGCGATAGTTTATCGATAAGATGATCACGATCGTGATTATCGACATGTTACACCACTAAAATACCATTAGTAGTATTAGTAGTAGCCTTTGCTTGCCTACTAGAACATAACATAGTACCTAATAGTAGTACTAGAATCTGCGATAATTTATTAATAAAAAAATATGAATGTAACTTTTGATACGAAAGAAAACAATAAATATTACGCAATGTCATTACATTTTGAATGACAAACAGTAAATAACAAAGTTAACATTAGGTAATTGAGATAAAGTATAGTATAATAATATTATAACAAAGCCTGAGAAATAAAATAATACGAGTGTGGTAACAGGAAGATAAAAAAAATAAAGTCTATTTACACATGGAAACTCGTGGGAAAATACACAAGAGAACTTTATATCAAAATCGAGTATCAAGTAGATTATCGAGAAAAAAAAATACAAGATTTTTTTTTATTTTTGTTAAACCATCGAATATAACAACAGTTTTAAAAACATGATTACGTTCGGCTTTATATTTGGAGTTAGGGTCAATTCATACTACAGCAGAGTCGAATTGAATCAAGCTAATATTTCTTCTGAGACAAAAACAGATATCTGTTTTTAACTCTTCAATTTAACTTTAAGTTTACGCGCGATACGTCTTGTCTCTGCTATAGTATGAATTTAACCTTAGCAGCAATTTAGTTTTAAAAAATGCTTATTATAATAAGACATAAGTATTCTATTCTTTTTGTCATATACTCTCATAGCTACTTAAACAAATGAAATAGTAGGTCTACCATAAAAAAATTAAAACATCTAGCTTGTGAGAGTTCAGACGATTAGGTAAAAGATGGTGGACCCAAGGCTACCTACCTGCCAATTTCAGTATACCATTAAGCTCAGTTGCTTTATCACGACTGTTCACGTCAAGTATTCGTTAAGACATAGTTTACCCAACAAAGGTGGATTTGATTGATGATTTGGCACTTACGCAATAGATTTGATGAATGAACTGCATGAAATATGAACCTTTAGGAATGTTTTGTATTTTATAGGTAGTAAGACTAACAATTAGCAATAAGTACCGATAATATACCAATAGGTAACTGAATAATTAGACATCGTTTGTCGTCAACGAGATTGGCTGACGAAAAACAAAAGAATCTATTCTTTAATTACAGCCCTTGAAATCCGCAGTGGGATGTCAAAGGCTGTAAATAAAGATGAAGATTAACTAGATAATTAGTTTATAATTTAGACGAAGTCACAAAAAAAGTTCAAACAATTTCTGCTACTATTTTCAGATCAGCGCGTAAAAGACTGGGCTTTAATGACGTCACCGCTACCATTAGCTGGCATCATAGCCACGTACCTGGTGACAATAAACTTCATACTGCCAGCCTTCATGAAGAACAGAAGACCATATAAACTTAGGAGCATCATCAAATGGTACAATGTTGTGCAGATCGTCGCCAATGCTGTTGCTACTTGGGGGGTAAGTGCATTCATAAACACAATAAACTCTCAATAACTTGTGTTAAGGAAACAATGAGATGCTTAAAAAGCAACAAGAAAAGGTTCTCGTAGAAAAAGGTGTAAAAATCTTAGTTAAAATGAACGCTACTGAAAATACCTTTAGAATTAAGTCATATCTGCCTGTAATTTTCCCACTGCTGTGCAACGGACCGTTCTCATATATAGGAAAATTGTATGATATAATATTTGTTTTTAATTTTATGTATTTTATTATATTCAATCGCCAAAAGAAATTACTTTCAAATGTTTATAGAACAATAATTGCCTTCGGTCTAGTAATTTTCCTAGCAGAAACCTTTCGATGGCGTCATTTTGATCTCTAGTACAAAAAAACTAACATTTAGCATTTAAACATAGGATTTATTTACTGTAGTGTAAATAAAATATGCGGGCTATAAATAGTGCTGAAATCCCTTAATCCCTTGCGAGAGTCACACAGCTCTCGTCTCCAAGCACTTAGTTTGATGAATCATTAAGTATATTGCTATCGAAATGCATTTGCATGGAATTAACCTGAGGGACCTTACAGTTTTCATTTCTAAAATTACTTTATAGTCTAAAATTTCAGGTTCAATGGTCATGAGTTTAAACCTCCTTAAAGACATCCACAATAATTGCATTTTATAAATAGCCACTGGTTAAGTATACAAAAAAACAAATGCACCAAGCAATCTGGATACTGTTTTGTTAAAGCATGTCATAGTAGCGTGCCAATAATAGACGGAATACTAACATAAAGAGATAATTCTTCATAACAACTTCTAAGTCGTGCAAGTAACACTTAACTACTTCCGATGATCCACGCGATTAGATTAGATAATCCAAAACCAATTTACAAATTCGTCGTGTGAAAGTGACCGGTAGCAAACACGGTCACACAACATATCATAACTATGTACACATACATGTGTTATGTGAGGGCTTTTTCACTCGAGGACGATTCGTGTTTTCACCGTAACATATGTTTTTACAATTCGTGATTAAATTTTACAGCGGCAATGGTTTTTAAATGGCCATTTTATCACGAATCGTCAGAAAACACTACTGACTGAAATCTAAATAATAAGGCTGAACTCTGAATCACTAATCAAGTGTAAACATCTATTCGGATATTTTGACGAATCGTGAAAAACCGCGGTGCCATTTGCAATATATCCATGCATCAGCTAAGTTTTTATGACGAATCGTCACTGACGGGTCCAATGTGAACGAACCGTAATACGTAGGTATATGTTGTTATGTACATGTGTGTCACACCGGATGTTCCCGTGTCGTCCACGTTACGCGCGGGTCACGCACTGTCAATTTGATCAATTTCATACCACCCAGCTAGAGAAGGGTGCGCACAAATAAGTAAATAAACGCCGTTTATTTTTCCCATTGTTGTCTTTCATGGACAGTTTGCTTGTAGGGATGAAAAGGGTGTATTGTGTGTCAGTCAACAGCGACAGAGGGTCCGGCAGCCAGCTGGAGTATATTGAAGCTGTTAAACTGGGTTTCTAGGCTTTCAAGTAATACAATACTATTTTAAAGTGAGTTCTTAGTAGGTCAAACTAAACTGCAAAAAAAGAAGTAGGTGCTTAAAAGTGTAGGGTATACATAGCACCACATATAAAAAATTATATATAGGTATATTGAAGATGCTTCTGCTTAACAGTGAAACATTGTTAGATAAAATGGTGTTAACTAGCCGTAACTATTTTACTGCACATACAAAAATTTTCTCATCCGTCAAATAGCGATAGTTCACAAAAGACGAAACAAAATAGGTAGGAATACTTAATCAATTCGTATCAGTTAAACCTATGACATATCGGCTTATTATTCAAGCAGCCTATTATGTCCCGCGTCTTCACAACACATGCTCACAACAGCCTGCTTACAATCACAATGGAATGATTGATAACGATTGTATGATACGTAACTATTAGAAGCTGTTGACATTTATTATCTCTGCTAACATGTTTATTCCATTTCAGTTTACTGCTTTCTCGACATGATAATATATTTTGGTGACATATTTGTTTAGGTGGTGGTCTTAATTTGATAGAAATTGTGTAGGATCTTGACAATAGGATCAAATAAATTTAGTAAACTCATTATTTTTCATTCGACAGGTTTGTCTGTATTTAAACATAGACGTAAGTTATATTATAATATTACTTCAAAAAGTAAGTTTTTTTACAACACAAGACAAAAATTTACATTTAAAAAGTTTTTTGTACAAAATGCATCTATAATAATAAACACAATAATTGATTGCCTCGCTCTTTCATACAAACGCGACAATTGGGCGTGTAGCCTTTTGGATCTTTATATTGTTTAAAACTACAGACAATCTAGCATCAATTGTTTTTTTTTTATTATTCATAACACAAGCGTCGGATGTTGACAATGCAGACTGGATATTTTATTCGAATTTACGTAATTTATGATGCAATGAGGACGTAAATCTCAGTGTTACTCACATCGCGGATCTGTTTATTTTAGTAAGACAACAGTTTTTATAGATACATACTGTTGGCTTTTTCTGGAATGATGTTTTTACGAGTTGATGCTGAGTTACACCAGTTCATAAAAAAAAATTGAAAGACTAGAGGATGAATCAAACAATGTTCGTGTTTAAAGAATATATATTTTTTCTTCTAATAGTGTTGACAGTCATATAAATTATGTTAGCCCAGAATGTTTCCTAAAAAAATTACGTGTATGTATCGTATTTGTCCTAAGTAAAATCCACCGAAGCAGCACAGCACAAGAGTATTTCAAATAAAAAGAAAAACAATTTTTAAAGACGTATAAACTCTTTAAGTAAGTTTAAGTAGAATCTCTGCCAAAGTTGTTCTATAATGTTTACATAAGTTACATTTTTTGTCATAATATTGGTAACTTTCTTCAGGAGCTCACCTGTACATAACTAATATACAATTAATCGTACTTATTGCCCGTTGAATTCAACATAGCGTGACGATTTAGAAATTACACGACGAAATTAACTTAAAAATCTTATGAGTTCTGACTTATGAGACGAAACGTGTTATGGGCTTGAAGCCACACCCTCACACTTTCATTCAACTATCTGTGGAGCCTTAGAAAAACCGGTCTTAAATGTAAAAAAAAATCTGAAAATCTTTTTATACAAATATAGTAGAGTATTTTTGTCGCTGACAATGATTTATGTGAGAAAGGCCCTGTTAAAATTTTTGTCACATAATTAAAACTGGAACTGGGGCAAAATAGTCCGACGAAGCATTAAAAATCTCCCTTGAGGCTAAATGCGGCAGACTCTACAAAAAACAAATCAAAATTGAACGAACGGTACTCTTAATTCTTAAAAAGTCGGTATACAGTTTTCTGTAAGGAAGATGGGGTTAAAACCTTAAAAAATTAAACAATTCTCGGTCACTAAAAAAAATACCGAGTTTTATACTAAGAAGCGGACCTGGAAGTACAGACATTGTAAAAGACCTAGCAAACAGCAAGTAAAATATTTTGCAGAAGTAATGAATTGAGGAACACCTGGAAAAAAGTCCCACTAAACAGTTTAACACATTATTCCAACCACCTGCACCTAAACTGCTAACCACTCTTATCAGGTTGTCTAAACACACAAAACCATTGATCACATCAGATAACACAAAAATACTTTCAAATATCGCTGTTTTCGGGGCCTAATCGCACATTAGTCATTCCTATGAGTCATGGTAGATTTGAAGCCCGACACATCATTGGCCTCGGTTTATATGGCTCCCATAGGTATCATGTTTATGGTCTAATTGACCATTCAGCCCATAAAAAGGTGCAAAACAAAAGATAGTGAAAATTCGTTAGATTATAATTACACAAAATATCTTTTAGATGAAGTCTAAATCTACATATATAAAAATGAATCGCCAAAATGTATGAACGCGCATAACTTCCGAACGACTGCACCAAATTGCAGTCTTTTTTTTTCTGTTCGTTATTTGTCAGGTCGTGTATAAAAGAAAATAAAAAAAACGAAAACTTTTTTTTAAATCTAATAATATGATAAATGATTGAGAATCTATAATCGTGAACTTTATGGAGTAAATTAAATATACTTTCTTCATGATGGCAGTTCGATTTGATAAATGAAAGTTATTTTAAACAAAGAGAAACATCAAGGTGACTCTTGCCTAGGAACGATACAATTTTATCATTGTTATTAAAACAAACACTATCATTATACAAATATATCACCTGTTTCACAGACCTAGATATTGTTTAAAATACAGATAGTTATGCATTGAAAGATTAAGGTTAGTAAAGAAAGTAAAATCAATGTTATTCTATTACCATAGACGTATAGATAGATGCCTGTAGTGAACCTTTGCATACAATGTCGAGCGCAAACAACCATAATCACTACGTCGACTACCAGTGACGTCACAGCAGGCGGCGCAATGGCGGGTAAACTTCAAACAAAAAATAAAATTAGTACGTAGGCTTTGAGGGAAACTTCAAACAACCGATTCGATTAACGGGGTAACGAACAAAAGGGGAAAATGGGAGACGCGTTATAAAGTATAAGGGTTGCCTTCGTAGAGTAGAGAACAGTTTAGACCAGAATCTTTGGAACTTACGACTACCCATCACAGCTTTATAAGGCATTAAATGTGTTCTATCAACCATTGGGAAGCCCATTTAGGTATATCAAACGACAGCCAAATTAGTAAACGGTATGCGAAAAAATATTCTATGTACAATTCTGTCAATTGCGATCTCAACACTCCAAAATTCAAATAAAAATTACATTTATGCAATGACTGGATTAATATTTTAGTAAAAACTGCAGGCTTGTGCCACTGGACTAAGCATCGTAGCACTTAGCTTCCCAAATTATTTAAACTCGCCATTTTGCAGGCTCATATTTTCCGACCACCTGACTGGTTTTGGCACCCATTTGTTTTAGACGAAACATTAGCAGAGAGCAAGTCAAGTAGGGTCTGTAGACTCAGCAGAGACCCTTATTAAAGTACCCCAGCTTCATGTGTTAAATGTAAACTCATTAATCATTCAAGAGGACCCTACCTCTCGTCTTAAGTGATTAATAAATATCAAGGAGAAATCAAGTAACTTACACATTGTAACCAAATGTTTGTAAGTAAATTTCCAAAGAGCTTTTTTCCGCATTGGAATAATGACATTACCAAAATAATAATAATAAGAACATTAGGATTTATTTTCGAGTCTAGCAACTTCTACACAAAAGTAACATGGATGTGAATTGACATGCCATATGCAATCTCACAATCTTATAAAGGTTCATATAATATACACAGCCTTGGTTAACTTTTGAAAAAGTTGTTCTCATTAGCATTACGAATCAATATTTAACATAGAAGAATTCTACAAATTTTTGGTACTTCTCCATTTTCAGATAATGACATCGGGATGGACCACCACGTACCACTTTGGGTGCATGCTGCCCGACTACTCAATGGACCCTCAAGCACTTCGAATGCTCAGGTTCATGTGGTGGACGGTGATCCTCAAGCTACTGGAACTCTTTGAGACGGCGTTCTTCGTGCTTCGTAAGAGGGAAAGACAGGCTTCCTTCTTGCATGTCTACCACCACGTTAGCACCTTAATCATCGTGTGGTCTGGAGTTAAATATGTTGGAGGTGAGTATAAACAGGCTTAAACTGTCTCTTGGCAAAGTGTTTTAAAGGAAAAGGAATATGGTAATCAAATCCCACTGTAGGTTCGGCATCAAGTAATAGTACACAAAGGATGTGCCATAAGAGCCTATGACAGAGAGAAAACGATTAGAACGGTCTTTGATCAAAATGTCGACAGTAAAATAAGGGCACTAACTATGCTTTCGAGTACGCAATAAAAGCGCATTCATAATCGTTCACGTGTAAAGATTAAACTCCTATACGTGTATACATTTTAAACACATTCACAATGTTGATATACTATTCATCAATTTTATTTACGTATCGCGTGCACGCTGCTCGTTTAACGTACGTACCAATTCCAACGGGCAATTTTCGCAAATTCACTGTCGTCAATTCTGAAAAAAATCGCATACCATTCTTTATAACATCAAGACGTTTACCGAAATTATTAAGGTTAATTAGGTAAAGCTGCAGTAATTTTGTTGATTATGGCGTATATTTTTAAAGTTTTTCACAATTAAATATTGCATTATGTTTGTGCAGGTCACTTAGCAAAGTATAAATCTCGCAGTTACAAGTCCTTTGTTTTAGCTTTCCACTAAGAACTTAAAACAGTTTTCTTTTTGAAACGTATGTAACATAAAACTTATGATTATTGTCCAAGAAGCATCGAAAAACAAAGAAAAATATATCCTTATAGGTACTGTCGTTAAATGTGGAAATGGCATTTTTACGATAGGTTCCATTGAACCGTTTAAATCGGATATAAATTTAAGAAAGGGATTGCAAACCCTAACCCTATTTTTATAAATCATGTATGTAGTTCAGATTTTATTACACGAACAACAATTTAATAACTACAATTCTTAGAACCCAAATTAATATGTATGGAGCTGAAATTGTATAGGTAGTCTACATATCTCAACGAGCGGCATAATCTTAAAAACTCTACGGAAATTAATACACATTTAAAAAGGAAATAATTTATATAATTATGTAAACAAACCCAATGAAAACGTTTGCCAACCCTGAATAAAGGTTGCAGGTAGTATAAAACAATTGTACATCGCCGTTTTTTACCTTTTGAATGTGGGCCAATAAGGTTTTCGGGCGAATGTTGTTTCATTTCGAGCTGTTGCTACAATAGAGCAATCAATCGGGCTGTTAGAACGACCGATTGGATTCTATTGATCGACTTGATTAATGTTTTTGATGGGCAAGTAAGCCATTCGGAATTGATTTATTCGGAGATGTAAGATTGGGTGAATTCGGGGCATCTCAATCAGTACAGACGCTGTAATATAGGGATCAGACAACAGAGGATAACACAAGGAAGCAATGAATGGGTTAATTTGAATTTAATGTACCGGCCTATAAATTTCCTACTGCTGGAGACAGGCCTCTTTTCTTGTAGAGAAGGCACGATTTGATCACCACGGGTAACTTGCGGGTTGACGATTTCAGATTCCAATTTTTGGAATCCAAGTTTCCTCCCGATGTTTTCCTTGACCGTTTGCCAATGGTGTCTTAGAATAATTAAAAAAGTACATACAACTTAGAAAAAGTCACATTTGTCTTAAAAGCAGGCCACCTCGACATTAATTGTTGACAATTTACTTACGGTTATGTTTAATACTGATTAACTGTTATAGTTTATTTAAAATAGATTCATACTTAATACTATAAACGCAAAAGTAGCTGTCTGTCTGTCTTTCTGTCTCTCTGGTACGCTATTTATGGCTAAACCGCAGAACCGATTTAGATGAAACTTAGTATGGAGTAAGCTTGGATCCTAAGAAAGGACATTGGCTTCTTTAACCCGCGACAACCCACACCACGGCGGACGGAGCCGCGGGCAACAGCCAGTAGATAATTAAATATGAAAGTCAACCAATAAGCTACTTCGGTAAGCTATAAATGCATATTTAAACAACTGAATACGAATAATTATATTTTTATAATTAAACAAATAATTTTTATAATTAAACAAATAATACCTATAATTGTTTATAAGTTTCCGTGTTTTACACCAAATTAGGTGATCTATTAATCACACAAAGTTTATCTAGCTGTCAATTATATCAGTGTTCATAATCAACGCAATAAAAAACCTACATTTTTGAAATCAGCAAAAAAACAGTAAGTACAACTTAACGGAAATTCCAAACCATTCCTCTTATCTAACAAAAATGCGAGGACTTTTCTTTAAATGTGGTCCCGACACACAGCGTTTTTCTTATACAAGTCGGCACAGTTCCAAGCCTCAGTTCACAGCTGTGACTTCAGTTAAAATAATTCTGAAATTGGAGTGTATCGTTCTTTACTATGTGGTTACGAAACTAGGTCCAGATCCATAAAACTATGTTGTAAAAATTCAGGCATCTTTCGGTCTTTAAATTGAGATTTAAGAGATATTCAAGCTATATATCGTTTGATCAATAACTGTTGTTAAGTTTCCCTCGATAAATGTCCACCCGAATCTTTAGACTCAATAGGTTCGTTGGCCTAAAACCTTTTTTAAAATTAAAAAACAACATAAAAAAGGTGATTTTGTTATGGCTGGGTTTTTTTTTTTCCTATAGAATTTAGTCTGTCAAGACGAATACCACCTCAGTCTGCCCGTGACCATGACACCTGCAAAGGCGTCGAAACGTCGGGAACAAAAATCTAAAATAAACCGCGATAGAATCCGTTCAAACTAGTTTTATTTCAATGTCTAATATTCGCGTAAACCTCAGAAAGCAATATAGAATTTAGCATAAGATACAATAGGCCTGGCACCTGGGACCAGTTGCGTCTACTAGTGCGCATTCCCTCCTTCCATCTGGTGATTATAGTCACTCATCTTATCAGTGACTAGAGTCACTTTAGCAATATAAAACTCTAATTGCCAGAAAATGTTGCTAACAAAGTAAAATTAAATAACAGATTGTCATATTTCGCACTAAAACTCTAAGAAGCAGTAGCAGATGAATTGAATAATCATGTTATTAAATTTTACCTCAATCAAAATAAAACGTTTTAATTTTGGATAAAAAGCGAAACAAGCCTCCCAGCAGTGGGACAATAGCAGCGGGTATAATGATAATGGTGACAATTAATCTTAAAAGCTCCTAAACAGTCCCACGACTACAATTTATTAGTACATCAGTTTGAAATAAACGTTACGCAATGAACGCCGACAATAGTCTGAAAGCTTTGCAACAAAACAAAGCCGGCCAGTTATCTGCTAACGAACAATGGCGGCGATCCGATACGTCACAGCCAGTTTTATTAGATAACACTATTGATGAGCTTTGTTTACACTTCCTATCACGGATTTATGAAGCTAGCACTTTGCTTTCAATACGCTTTTATACTGTAGAGATAAAGAGTCATAAACAAAAAAAATAAAAACAAATAACATTGTTGACAGATTGAGGTTGATTGAAGCAAATCTTAGCAAATACTTGCTTTTCATCAGTTTGTTATCACATATGAATGGAAAACAAAGAGTAGGTAAGTAAGTCACAAAGGAGTCTTTAACATACGAGATATAACACGAAGAAGTCTCTATGACTATAATGGGCTTAAAGCATTTAATAGATGGCATAAAGCTTTCACCTAGATTTTGAATTCAGAATCAGAATCACTGTAATTCCATGCAATACAAATAACCAATGGTATCTATCTACTAATACTTCGTAAAATTTAACAACCTTAAAAACATTTTAGACAGGACCTAAATTTTAAAATCTCTACCGTAGTTCACAAATCTTTCACAATTTCCGAACTCAGTCACTCCCTCCAAATTACAGCCAAGTCCTCGACCAGCTATTAAACAATGACTTATTGGTACTCTTGTTTTCATGGAACGTTAAATATTGAACTATTAGCTAGAATCGCTGAGGCGGTACTCCGTACTGTTGACTGTATAAACAGTTCGAGGTAATGCTATACAACGTTAGTAAGACACCGTTTTAGGAACCTTTGATAAACAAAGCCAATTTGTTTGTATATTAGTCTGCTTTCATTACTAAGTACATAATAGCGTTTTTTTATACACGTTTTCGACTTATTGATGTACATAGTGATTTTGTTTTCCAAATATGAAAAGAAAAATATTGTAATTTTCATCAGGTGTTTCCTTTGGTGTGAATGCATTTATCTAATACTGATCAATTGTTGGTTTAAATTTTAAGAATGGTTTGCGTCACGTCAATTAGTTAAATAATAATAATTACAGACAGGTTATGCATTATTTTTGTTTTAGTAGCTACGACGTAGCTAATGCAAACAGTATAATATAGTAGTATTTAATACTAGCTCGAACCATATAATTTGTTGAATGCCACTAAGAATTTCACTATCGATAAATTAGGTAATCAAACACTCTTTACGTAGCACAGGATCAAACTAGACTAATGAAGTAGTAATTAACTATACGTATGTAGTACTGACCTTTATCCGCTCGCGTCGCTAAGCTTCTGTTCTATAAATACTACAATCGATACACACGTGACAGACAACTAGTTTGCGTTTAGCTGTTTGTTTTTATAATGAGACGAAGGATGCATGGAAATGTTAAATACTGGAGAGCTAATGAAATGGAGAGGAATAATGGGCTTGTTTAATTGTAATTAGACCGTTCTGTGATATTAAAAACAAACAAGGAGGGAAGCCTTCCCTCCTTGATTTTCATCCGTCTCGATTCTGCGCCACTTCTTTTCAACACACAAGGAAGCCATCCAACTCGTTCCGCCACCTCCTTCGTGGGCTACCGCGGCCCCGTCTAGGTGTTTCGGGGCACTAATCCTGACATAAACGAGCCCATTACACGATTAGCATGCGGCAGACATGTCCAGCTCACTCCCACTTTAGTTGAGCAGCATTTTGAGCCACGTCAACGTTCTGTATTTTTGAGCGCAGTATAGTGTTTCTAATGTCATCCTTTATATTTACACGTTACGACTTAATTTTGGGACTCATTTTAAGTTGGATGTTAAACTACTGATGAGTTAAAAGGATTTTATCTTCAGGAACTAGAATACATTATGCTGTGATCCATATATATGGCGATAGTCGGTTGGTTACTGAAATTGTCGGGTATCGGAGACATGCTTTGCCTCGTGTATGAAAGGCCTTACTTTAGGCGGCAGACTGCGCGAGTACTGATAAATTTTGTCAACCATAGTGTAGTGTCGTCAGTTTTATTGCTTTCTAGTATTGAAACATTTTATAACCAAGTTATGTCTGAATTGCATGAATTTTCTAAAAGCTTACAACAAGAGGAATGCAAGGAAAATATTTATCCTGCAATGATAAAAAATACAAACCATCATATAACAAGTGAGGGTGCAAACTAGTCTTTATGAGAAATTTGTACATCCCTGATTAGATCGCGTGATCGTAGCTCGTTGCAACTATTTTCAAAGAAGTATTTTAAAAGGTTGCTGATCTACAAACTAGACACTAATGCGACCATTACAACATTTACAATCAAAATCCAACGATATATTAATTTCGCCATCGTTTATACCTCATAAATAGTTTATGCCCCTATTCTGAGTCATGAGAACGAACCAATCGCCGATATAATTGTCTTGCGTCATTAATACGACACATAATTATCGCAATTTTCTATAATATTTAGCTATAAAGGAAGCCGTATCTTTGATAACTAATATAGGAAACAAGATACGGCCTTCTTTGTTGTTTAACCCTTAACTGGTTTCGTGGGGGTGGCGCGGCCCCCACGCGTGATATATTTTTTAATTCCTTGCAAACTTTGGACCGTGCGTGTGCGCCATTTTGTGTAATCTCATTACGTCGTGACTCGCGGCGGGTGTCGAACGTTCGGCACTGCAGCTTTAACCAGAGCGGAGGTACGTGCGTTATGGGGTCCGCACGACCCCCACAATACCAGTTACGTAAGATTTCAGTAAATATATCATTTCATGTATTCGTATATTTTATAGTTATTTTGACAAGATGGCGAGACCATTAAGTGATCAGGTTATAGAAGAGATATTGGACGTGGATTCTGACTCCGAATCTGTGTTGAGTGGCTATCCAGAAGAAGATATCAGTGACACCGATGGAATAAGCGATATTGAGCAGTCACCAACACACGATTCAGATGGCAGTGAAGACATAAATCCCGAGATTGAAGCATGTTCTTCAGAGAGTGAAGGTGGTTCACCTTCACTCTCTGAAGAACATGTTGTAATGAATGATGTTGCAGGACCGAGTCAGAGGAGTTTTTATGGAAAAAACAAATATAAATGGTCTAAAAATCCACCAGCGCCTTCTCGTACTCGTCAACATAATATTATTAGACAAAGACCCGGATTGATTGGACCAGCAGCGTCTAAAAATAAAATGACTACCAAAGAATCATTTGAATTGCTCATAGATGATAATATTATACAAATTATAACAAATTATACCAATGAAAAAATTACAGAGAGCTCAAAAAAGACGGTTGCATTTTGGACAAACCATGTTTCTGAAACGGAGATAAAGGCTTTTATTGGTCTTTTGCTTCTAACCGGAGTATTCAAATTTGGACATGAAGATGTAGAATCTTTGTGGGCCACAGACGGAACCGGTCGCGAAATTTTTAGAACGCCCATGGCTCTGAAAAGATTGAACTTAGTCAAGATTGAACTTAGTTCATCTATAATGTTCCTAAGTCCTCAGGATTATATTCCTGTTGATTTTTTTTTATAACGTTGATTAGAAGATTATTTCTTTTTATTTCCAAAGTTTATTGTATTAGGAATAAGAAAACATATAAATCTTAGCGTAAGACTACCAAAGTAATCGTTTTTTTTTTGTTTGTACCATGTAAGAAAAAAAAAATACCAAAAAGTTGCCATTTTTATGTGATCTCTTGTAGTAATTAAGTTAAAAGAATTACATTAATAAAAAATAATTGTATCAATAAAACAAGGTTGTTATTATTATTTTTTATATGAAACTAAACAAAAATTGCGCACATTTGCTTCCTAGGAGTTATTTTATAATGGGGGCCGCACGACCCCCACAAAACCAGTTACGTTAGTCAATTTTACGATACCAGTTAAGGGTTAATAATGTAAGTCCTTGCTATATTTATGAGAAACATACGTGAGCATTCAATGCGAAACGAGGCGAAGTATATTATGGAACACATTGGTCCCTCTTGAGTACCTATCTACACTCAGTCTACATGAAGAACATTCTCCCGGAATAAAGAGACATGTACTTACTAAAAGTTTTCTCCTCACATTTAAATAAACAATTTCTAGTAAGAATTTAATACTGGTAAGATTTCTTTCTTCTGCCTTTATCCCAATTTATTTGGGGTCGGCGCATATCGGCACAAACTAGACTAATAAAAAGTGCAAAAAGCAAATACCTAAAAATAATCAGTCGTCGGAGATTATCTACAGATACTTACCTAATATTCCTCGGCCTGGGCTTCCCTAAATTTAAAAAACTAGAAGAAAAAACCTTTTTGCCAATTTAACAACATTGTATGGCCAGTATAAGGCAGAGGAAGAATGAAAAAGGGTTAGATGGATTGTTAAGGATGAATGGAAGATAAATACAATTCAACAAGTTACCATTGCGGATTAAAGATAAGCTAGGTCAGAATACCCATTATACAAAAGGTAAACACCCTGAATCCCATAATCCGGATGAATTCCGTACAGATTAACTTCAATTGCTACTTAAACTTGAATGGTACCTACCTTCCTTAAAATATATGACGGTAAAGATTGAAAATGAAAGCATACTTCAGGTAAAAGATCTGGATTCCAGCGGAATATGAAAGTACTGGATCATTATTATTCAATAACCTTTATAAAAGCCCTCGAGTCTATTTAAAGGGTCTGTTTGAAGACTTCGGTAAATTATCAGCAAGTTCAGTAGAGTGAATTAATTTAATCTTATGATCAAAGCATATTCGGGTGGGTTTGGAGTTAGCATTTGGGTTTAGGTATGGGATGAGAACTGTGTTATAAGATTTTAGTTTCAGTATGTAAAGAAAAATGTATTATGTACACGGTAGCCAAAAGGTTGAAAAGTTGATATTTCAAATCTATTATAATTTTTGGCTAGATTTGGGTTATTTTATTTTTTAATATTTAAAAAAATATAGCTTAAGGTGTTCAGTGGATTGAATTTTCACACTCGATACATATAACCTATTCTAACACACTACGTTGGATATTTTATAACTATTCTTTAGATATAAACAAGTTGTTATTAATTTCACAGACCAATCTGAGAAACTGTCAAAACTCTCACATTCACTTTCCTCGTATTTCTATTCAGCCCAGGTAATTGGTGTTCAAGCCCACATAAACCTTGAACTTCAAAATTTCTGCAAACTACGAAACTGTATCTTCCACTTTGACCGAAAACTTAAACTAAAACACCTTCAGGTAGAAATTCGCCGAGTGAACTTCTGAACAAAGGAAACTCGAGTGAGAACGTGATGTTAAAATAATTTAGTGTATTTCATTTAATTCTCTATCTATTTTAATACTAAACACGACAATGTCTGAAGAGGGCTTATCGGTGAGCGATATCACGGATCACCCCGCACAGCGGACGACGACGGACAGCCGCGCACCGCGTTGTGAGTTTTGAGAATTAAACCCAATTTTAATCCACTTAGGGTATAATACGACACGCAGTAAATTGCGATGGACCGTGTCAGACGCGTCTGCGCTATCACGGACGAGACGCTTCCCACGTTGCGCGGTACGGGGTGATCGGCAATATCGTACACCGTAGGAAACCCGCTTAAAATTAGACTTGACTATGATTAGTTTTATTTTTGCGATAGTCACGCAAACACTTCTAGTATTGTTTTGCTCAATGCTAGTTTAGACTAGGTACTTAAAATGCTTCGCGTGAAAAATAATAAGTTTAAAACTGTCAGTCCTATTACATGATATTGTTACAGCATACCAGTTATTTTGTTGGAAATACATAAGAACATAATTCAGTCCACTTTTAGCAATGATTTGTATCGGACAAGACCGCAATCAGAATTACTGCAAATACCAAGCGCTAAGCTATTACGCCAAAGATACCCCCAATTCAGAAGATTGTAACCGTTGATTGCTATGAACTGAGATCAAACATTGTATTATTTTTAAAGCGACTGTAGTAGCAGAATAGGCTCTTGACATTTCCAAAGAGTCCGCGACCAAAATTTATTTACATTAATCAGCATGGTAAACCTAAACGCTATGAAATCGTCATACGCTCCTTGTTTAAAAACATTTGAATGGTTTCTCTCGAGCGCCAGCACCTAAATAAAACATGGCGGTTTTATTTAAAAACGTGAAAGCCTAGAGGTATTTCGTAGCTGCGGTGCTAAATATAGAAACGGTATTAAGTATTCCTTTTGTTTCTCGGTCAATGTTGAGGATGACTTTTCTTTAACATGAACTTTGTAAATCGCAACGTTTAGAACCGCTTGTTTTAATTGGGTAAGTAATTTATTATTACTGAAGGAGTCGTGAGCGTACTTTATACAAGATCTTGGCAGTCTGTGCTTTACCCGACTGCGCCAGAGGGGGGGTTATGTTTTTAGAATGTATATATTGTATATGTATTTCTTTAACAGTTTCTGCAATGCGTCTCAATTGTTAAAGTGACACTGGCTATTAAAAAATGGCCGATTTTTGGCGCCATATTACATTTTATCAATTTTTTTTGTAACCTATCGATTGGGATATCAAAATATAAGGTTTTATAAATTACTTACAAAAATATACACCTGTTTTTATTTTAATTGATATTTTTTTTATTTATATAATTAATAAAAATTGTTGGTTTTAAGATACATACAATGAACAGTTTCAAGTCGCAAGCGATAGATTTTCACAATCAACAGTATCATGTCACCAACAATCTGTTTAACTTAAGGTACAAGGCAAGTACATAGTGCCTATATTGAAAAAATACTTAAGGAATACCATCAGTTTGAGTACATGTAATATCTCTTCATGTAATCGCTGCAATTTTATCAAATCCTCTTATTTTCTGAAGCACGCATTCGGAACAACTATCAGAATACATAAAGGTAACGTTTATTGGGCTCCTCAATACCATTACGTTTATTGCCATCATTTATTTGTACCGTTCAATGATCGACATCCTTGATATAATTCCTAAGAGCCAAGAATGACTCGACATTACGAGGCGTACGATTTGCGTGAAATTATTTGGTGCAGAGAGCAGTTAGTATGTAATGTGCTAAGCAAATAATGTGTTCAGATTCTGTGCTTATTATTAGGCAGGTTATTAGCTAGGTTATTTCTATTTTAACATATATCGTAGGTGTATAATGTATGTCCAACAGTGGACCGCGATAGGCTGAGCTAAGTGGTTGCATGTTCATTTGCGCTCGTTTTTTACAGTCGATAAATCTTTATATTTTAAAGTACAAAAGCATAATATTTTCTTATAAAGCATAGTCCACAATCACACAAGCTGTTCACCAGATGGTTTTAACACTGCTATGAAGGTGAACAACAAAGGATGGCGAAAATGATTTTTCATGTTTCTCAATAGAAAAAACATGTTCAATATTTATAATTTTTTATGCAGTATTATTTAAAAATTCATTAACATCAGCAGACTAACAATCCAGTTATAAGGCAAGCTTATTCCAGTCTCACTATAACGCCTCTGCGAAAAGTAAACTGACCAATGGCTCAGAAAATTGTATGCAAAGCGAAATGCATAGGCATGTCCATGCACGTGGAAGTCAAGAGGTGTGGGCGTGGAAACCCGCGACCTATTTCCTGCACAGAGGAAAATTTCTGCCTACTCCGTACATACAGCAAAACGCTTTGAGAGAACCAGTGGTATGTTTGTAATGTAATTAAATCTTTGAGGCGCAAATTCAAAGTTAGAGTTCATTTGTTTTGGTTGATTGTACTATTCTAGAAATCTGGTGACTGATTAAAGTAAATTCAGGAATTTATGCAACAATATACTCGAAATACCTACCTACATATTTTTGCGAAGACACATCACATATAAACTTTCCTTTACACCCAAACCGTGTTCTGTAATACCGAATTGCGTTTACACCTAAATTTTATCGGCCTTTCATAACCAAAGAGATAAAACTGACCCTAAACAATATTATGTACTTTATCGCTTGACAAGCATTGCAAAGATAACGAAGTTCGCAAGTGAAAGTGATAGTTTGAGCACTGACCACAGAACTCCTGCACTACAAAACTAACTTTAGCCTAAAATATTAAGGTTCGTTTTCGATTGGGCATCGTTTCGCGTGAGACCTTCTTTGTGGTGATATCATATTAAATGTTATTGTATAATACCGGTTAAATATGTTAACTTGGTGATGGTCGATTGGTTCGTGTAACTGCTAATTTGCGGAGAAGCTAATTCGTTTTAGAGAAAGGTTTCTAACCACTATATCCTATTACTTAAAAAAAAAAAAACCATTTTGTCGTCATATGCATATTAACTTTATAAAGATAAATAAAAGATGATCGTTGAGGACATCTGTAGGCGCAGAGCATTCAAAACAATAGGTACACCATGATGCGAAAATGTATTCGTATTTTGCTCAGAGACTTGGTGGTCTGTGATATTTTGAATACCAAATCATACCAAACTGGAATTGCTCCTCTAGATTTCTCAATGAGATACGCAAAACGAAAACTCCAGCCTTTTTATAAGGCGTGGAATTAATTAATCAAACAACTTCGAAATGAAGATATAAAAATAACAGATCTCAATCTGTGCTTTGACAAAAAATAATTGGAAAATCGGTGTAAGAGTCAATTTAGAAAAAAGTCAAATTAGAAGCCCCAGGTAGACCTGGGACTTCTAATTTGATACATAATATAGTTTCTGTCGCCTCTAACGTTATCTACGGTAACAGAATGGTCGAGTAATCCCTATAGAGGGAAATCGAATCAATTTTTAGACGGCTACTGCACTCCACAAGACTCCACAATGATGTTGAAAAACATTAGAGGTGTTCTGAAAATCTTTTATTCGCTTATAATTTTAAGGATACGTGAAAGACGACAAAAGTTTTGTGTAGTGACATCGTGGTTATTTTTAAGTATTGGCTGTAAATATTTGATGAACTGATATCAAGTTGTACCGTCAATAGAACCTATGTATTCAGTATAGGATTGTGATTACCATATCTCCAAGACACGGCGCGAGAACCTTTACGACCGCTTTAACGACAAGCTCTAAAAGAGGATGGCTACCTATATTATGTCAGGCGCTATATAAGCAAGCAAAGACAGTACGATACTATATTAATGTTATTGTTAGTACGCCGTATTGCAGGGCAGAAGCTTCTTTTTTAGTACTTTTATTTCCAGGTTATTTTGATTTTGTGCCATCTTTTTCTTTTTTAGAAAGTCTATGCCGAGCTTTGTAGAGCTATAAGTACTAAAACTATAAGGGTTTTGAATAACCCATAATCTTCACCAAGGTTCAAATATTGCATTTTATCTTTAATCCAATTCGACCGTGTAGGTCTCGACTGATTTCAGCCAGTTATCAGATAAAAGGGTCATTTATAGGTCCATATTAAAAAAGGTACCTGATAAGTTTTAAGGTCCCTATGACGGTCGAATCGTCATCAAACTGGGACCCACGGGATTATTGCCCGACTGTTACGTAAAAGCGATCAATAAAGCCAAGTTCGATATTGAATCGCGCATTCATAGTTTTGTTTTCAACTTTGTATAATTTTCCCGTTTGAGATATTAAATTGTGTATAAAAATTTCTAGTAAACCTAGTATTGTTACACTTACAATAGAGTTCTTGTTATATCCAAAGTCTTGTCTTAATTTTTGTACCCTACCGAGGTAATATATTCATGATGAATCTTTAATTAAATTATAATCATGGTCTTTCTCCGCTTTAGGTAAGACGAAGTGGTATGTCTCTTTCCTCCTTTAAGCACCTGGGTGCTTCTCTTTTCCCTTTACCGGGATCACAACCGTTATCTTGCCTCTTGACTTAGCCCTACCTTAATCAACACTAGCTACACCTGTTCAATGATTATGAATGCCACTGATAAAGCAGTTCTTGTGCTAAATTCTGGGCCGACACGATGTTGATAGCTATCGATGCGATAAGGAGATTATCGTGATTAACTATGGTTCTTATTGTTAAAAAAAAATCACTGAATAATACTAACATTTAAAAGAAATTGTGAGTTTGTGAGAATATTGGTTTCCCTTTATTGCAAAAACTAATAAACGTATTTAGGAAAACTATAATATTATAGCTGAAGATGTCGCATTGATTAGGTTTCCTTTAGAAAAAGAAAATAATTACCTACTGCTAAAATGAGAAGGCAAATTAGTATCTCAAGAAACAGGAAATTGTAAAAGGTTATAATGAGACGCAATCTCCCTACGTCACCATTTTTAAATACCCTGAAACAAACCAATGACCTTTGACATTACGCGAAAACCGTGGGAATGTTATGAAGATGTTCAATCAATCAACGATACTTTCACAGTGAATGTACGGGATTCTGTTATTTGATCTTGGACGAGCAACTTGTTAGTTAGAGAACGGAATTTTAGTATATGGATAGGGCAGACGTGTCGAATTTTTAAGTGAAATACGTTTTTTTATTCAATATATATGTATAAGCAAATTTCGAGGTAGAATATCTACGAATTCTATATTAAGACAAAACAAGTTGATAAAAAACCAATAACTAATCTAAACTTCGCAAAATCTGCGGTGTTTTCTATTAGCATAATTTATTCTCATAATGCCACTCTGTCTTAATAACTTTAGAATATTGAAATTAAAGTAAAATTTAATTCAAGATTTGCTATCGGAAATTTTGGCATTCTGATGTCGGGCACTCGGCGATAGGTAGATAGATGATTATCAGATACTTTCAAATGTATATGGCCTTTACATAGGAATGGGTACATTAACGATTTTATTAATGATCAAAATGACAACGATGGTAATAGTTCACCTAATAGGACCAAGTCGCTACTTAAGATATCACGTCTTAGATGAAACCTTTACTATTGTGTGTTGACAACGATATTAAAATTAAAATATGGACATCGCGCTTTCACATCAAAACTTCTGAACCGATTTAAATAAAATTCGCTACACAGATAGTCTAGAGCCTGAGACAGGGCATAAGCATACTTTTTACCGCTATAACCGACATCCATGCGGGCAGAGCCGCGGAAATCAACTAGTACTTACATATATTTTTTGTGAATATACTTAACTATTTTTCCTTTTTCAGGTGGCATATCTAGCTTCTCCCCTATGATAAACAACTCGGTACATGTCATAATGTACAGCTACTACCTTTTATCCGCCGAAGGTAGTCCGAAGCTAAAGGCTTTCCTCAGCAAGTACAAGAAATGGCTCACTGTTATGCAAATGGTAAGGTCCTTCAATGCATATTTTTTATAAACAGCTTTTAAATTTATTTTAAACATGATGAATAAAATACACGGGAAGAGAAAATTATATAAAACCTTAAGTATGTATATAATATAATACCAGCCTATTAATATCCCACTGCTGGGCACAGGCCTCTTCTCATATAGAGAAGGAACGAGCATTGCGGGTTGGCGATTATTGAGGACTGCTTTTTACTCGTTCGATTGTACAGTTCGTGCTTGAACCATCTAATGATAATAAAGCCAGTTATGCATTAAGGCGTTTGCTATTGTAGCTTGGTTAACCAGAAGTCAACCTGTCGTAAATGTTTTGTTTGTTCCACACTCACTTTTAGTCCCAAAGGGGAGTGTAGGTCACACATTGTCATATTTTTTCCACTTATTTTATGCATTGTCATGATAAGTCATATCATATGCTTGTAATCATAATAGTTAAGTCACTCTGTTTAAATAGTATGTTTCTGTTGAGTCATTATACCTGGTATTTAAGGCTTTTTTACGCACCAGCTCATACATATACATTTCACACATTTCCCAGCCGATATCCTGAATTTGTTTTTCGCGCGTATTTTGATTCTAAGTTTGTAAATTTTCATTATCCCGTATCTTCCAAACGGCTTGATGGATTTGGACAGTTATGGTATTGATTCTTCTGAAAAACTAAGTGTCCTCAGATAGGTAGTTTGAAAAAAAAAAATCAAAATAGCGAAATTTTTGCGATAAATTGTAAGTTGTATTTTTGTTTTTTTAACCAAGCCGGAGTTAGAAGTAGTTAGTTTTAGAAGTGCCGGGACTGTAAGATAATAAATAAATCACAAAAAAATCCGTTAAATATCCCAAAACCTGTGTTCTTTTTGTTTCTATTTAATTAGACGAATTATCTTTTTTTTTTGTTTTTAAAGTTACCAAAAGTTCTCGTGCGATCTTACCTCCTTTCTAAGTTTCTCATCGTAATTACATAACATTATACAGTCTAACTCAATTACGTCGAAGTCGGCTTTGAGTAATTTGCACCTAACGAATGCCACTTGACCTCCGCACACCAATTACCAAGGGATACCGATGCGCTCTACACATACAGACTTTCAAGAACACTCCAATCGTCTGAGCTATAAAATAACCTATACACACAGATATTTATACGACACATACATAAGACAACACAGAAACAGTAATTACTGATTTGTTTGCACCCTTACTATAAAAGTATTTCGTGTTTTTAAGTAAAAGTAAATGATTAAGCCTTTTTTTTCTATTCAATACTTTTTTTTTAACTTTAGTTAGAACTTGGGTAAAAAATCCATAATTCAATCATCTTCCTAGCATATTGACAAAAAAAGGAACAAAAATAATTTGGACCTGTAATTACTTATGTCATACTGGTCTTCGTATAAGCCTTTGATAAGAGAAACGGGCTAACTCATCCATTGCTATACAATAACTAATTTTAATTCCCTTGAAAAAATCTTAAAAAAACAATATTGATCTATAGATCGCTTGAGTGCATGATTAAACATTTTCCTTAATTAAAATAGAGTAATAACAAGATAAATGAACCATACTTTTAAGTAATAGGGGTAAGAGAAGCTTCTTATTCAATAGCATTTTTTCATACATTCTCTAGAAGCCATTCAGTTGACTATGCAGGCTTTTATAGGGTTTGGTTGTGAATATTAAATATAATATGGAAATAACCAATGCATTAAAATTCCACCAGTACACGTGACAACCTGTATAACGCTACAGATAATGCTGTCTGCGTATATGACCACTGGTCGAGAAAAAAATAATACTACTGCCATTTATCAACACACTCAAGACGAAGAATGTTTAAATTCAAACAAATCTACTTAATTATTTCAGATCCAGTTTACAATAATGCTGATATACTCAGCTCAAGTGTTCCTGCCTAGCTGCAAAGCTCCACTCGGCATCACAATAATATACTTTCCAAATGTTATATTTGTATATTACATGTTTTACAACTTTTTTAAACAGAACTATTTGAAGAAGGAAATGAAATCTTTGAATACAGTAAAAAATGGAGTTAAGAAAGATATTTAAGTTACATTAAATAGTTCTATATTTATAAATCCTAATTTTATATTCAATAATCAAAAGATATTTGAAAACTGTTAAATAGAATTATCTATTGTCTGCTTTTATTAAATCCAAGTTTGTGAGTGTATTAGAAAAACCTGAGTTAAAATGCAAGTAAAGAAAATTAATAATCATTTATATATATGAGTATCAGTTTATGTCATAACCAGTCATTGTCACCTTCTGGTTGAATCGTAACTAGTTTAGCAATTTAATAAAAATGACTGAGTAAATTTTTACATCATAAATATAAATTAATTATTATTATTGATCTTACCAAAGCTGGAAAGCAAACTTGTTAAAATCAAATTGGGCGCTATATTTAGATCACTTGACCAATGAAAAGATAAAAGTAGGTATGTATACCTTGGAAATAAATTATAATGGCTACTATCAATGTTATATAAATATCAAATAGAAACTTTACAATTGTTTAATCTCATTGCAATTAGTCACAAATATTTTATATGTATTGTTTGTACTTTTATCTTACAATTAGAAATAGGTAAGATTTTTTATTAATTATTAAGTAAATATTGTTAGGAAGACAAAACATAATTTGAAATGAGGAATAGCTAAAAATTATATTGATATTTAGTTTAGTACATAATCATCTTTAGCGTATTTATAAACAACTGTATAAATAATAAAAATGTTTTTCATATAATAATAAATACTACATCCTAACACTTATTTTATTAGGTCTTTACCAAGAAATACGATTACGCTGGACTCTCTTCATGCAAAGAAAATCCTTACTAGATTTTCAGGATAGTGTGAAATAAAAAAAACATTGTCTTTAGAAGCTTAAAATTGGCATTATACTGTCGGCCTTTGCCTTGCCTTGGCATTTAATATATTACTATGGTACACATAAACAACACTTAACCTTGACACTGACACTAAAGAGTTTTCAACACTTTAAAATGTTTTACTATTCCAAATTGCAACTCAATTAATTCTTACTTGTTTCATAGGTCACGGTTATGAGCAGAGTCAAATATAATGAGTAGTTTTATAAAATTAAACTGCTTTATCTAACTTTATTTAAACAAAATACTGAATAAAAAATCCATTTAATTAAATTAAATGTCTGTGTTTATGTCGCATTTTTAAGGAAATATATTTTTCTAAGAAAAATATTAGAAACAACAATATTATCGGCTACAAAAATGTGTAGTATGAAACGTCACTTACCGTGTAATATGAAAGCAGGCCAGCGTTCTCGTCCAGCACGAACCACCGGTACTGCCAACCCTTCATCACATTTGTCCATTTACTGAGAGAACCCTCCATCATGATTATAAGTCAAAAATAATATCAAAATACATGGAAAAAATAAAGACTGTGAATTTTACACTGCGGTATGAACCTTCCACCATAAATAATCCATACGTTTGACAGTACTCCGCTGTGTTGCTAGCCGTGATATTTAAGTATCGATGGTAAATTAATCGATTAAGAATATGCAACACATCGATTTGTAAAATTCTGTATTGACTATTGATGTTAGTATTTGAACACTTTATTATCAACAATTTAAATAATTTTTGATAAAAATATAAACAGAATAGTTTACATTGTATTGTTGATAAGAATATTCTGGCTGTAATCCAAGTAAAAATATAAAAGTAAGTACATGATAATATGCTTTTAGTAGTTTTGGATACTGTGGGATAAAATGGGAAAAAAGAAAATCAATATAAAAAGGCAGTTATTTTATATTGTACAACCATTATCACTTTTGTAAAAAAAAAAACAATTACGACTATACGCAATAATCGCGTCGATATTAATTTAGTAATACTAATACTATACTATTTACAAGGATCAGACGCCATTTGGCATATTATTATTATTAATGTCTCCTTAATGACCTGCCATGTTTCGTTTTACTGTAACCTGATGATATTGAAACTTGGTTTGAATTTCCCTGTTCTAAATTTAAACCTGATAAATCTACAAATAATGGCACATTTTCAGAACCTTCCGCAACAACATCATCACTTTTATCCTTTTTAAAATTTTCTGGAGTACCTTCTCCTTCAATGGCCAATGATTCAATATCTTTACTGAGAGAGTTGTTCTCGGCAGCTTCTACGAAAGCGTTTGATAGATCACCGCTGAGTTTGTTCACGTTGCCTGAAGCAATGTCATACATGAAGATTTCCTTATCACCGGCAGCGTCAGCGTCTCTGTAAGAAAAGAAACGTAATGTGAAAACAAATTAGAAAAAAAATATGTTTGGTTTTTATTTTAATTCAAAATATGAATGATAAACTTACCCAGTAACTAGTAAGACAACCGATTGCAAATCAGTAGCGGTCTTCTTTTCAACTTCCAACCATTTCTCGAAGTTGTCTTTTGTTGGGCGCTTCAGCAGTTCCTGTAGACTGTCACCAGCGACGAATTTAATTCCTTTTAAGCTTTCTCCGGCTGCTCGCTCTTTTCTTGAGTGTTCTCCTAAAGCTTCCGTTTCAACCGGAGCCAAAACGACGACTGAAGTGACTTTTCGTCCTTTAAGTACGTCTGGTAGTGGAAACTGGTTGCCACTTACTTTTAAAGGCAAATATCTGTTATACCTTTTATCATTCAGCGCAACGGGATCGACTTGTGTAGCATTCTCTTTGATGTACTCTTTAGCCAGGTTCTGTCCTTCGGGTGTTTCAGGATTAAAATGGACAACTTTCATTTCTACTGCTTGCCCTTGTGATGGAGGAGCAACATAACTGGGTGCATTTTCAGAAGCAGCAAACTCCTGGTCATCTTCCAAGTCATCGTCTATTCTTGATTCAATGCTATCTCCGTTAGGCTTGACAAATACGGGTCTGTTCTCACTCGCAGCAATTTGTTGCCCACCTCCAGCACCGAAGAAGTTAGCCAACTGATCTGGAGGAAGAGATTCTAATGGCGTTTCTCCTACTTTGTCGTAATCCAATACACTTATGTCAGCATTATCTAGGATACCGGAAGAGAATAGCTGTTCACGTAAGTCATCGGGTACTTCATCAGGCAGTTCAATAGCAGGCCTCTTCTTTTTCTCTTCCTTTTTAGTTTCCGATGTTGGGTTTAGGGAGTTCTGAGTGGAAGATACATATTTTTGAGTTGTTGGCTTAATTTCCACTGTCCTGGACGTTGATTGATAATAAGGCGGTGACGCAGTGCTTGTGGCAAAGGTAGCTTGTGGTCTTGATCTTTCTTGGATATATTGCGATCTGGGTGATGTAGCTTGTACTTGCTGGTTGTAAGTGCTTTGGAACTGATGTTGTTGTTGCTGATTTTGAGTGTGCAGTAATTGAGCTTGAAGGCGTTGAATTTCTTCCTGTTGTTTTTGTACATTTTGCGCTAATTGCAACCTAACTTGCTCTTGTTCATGTTCTTGTTGATTTATCAGTTGCTGGTGTTGCTTTTTCTGTTGCTGGATGACATGTTGTTGGTGATTCTGTTGCTGTTGTCTGTTGTTCTCTTCTTGTTGTTGTTGGTACTGGTGCTGTTGGTATTGAATCTGCTGTTGTTGGTTATGCTGCTGCTGTTGTTGGTTATGCTGTTGCTCTTGTTGGCGTTGCTGTTGCTGCTGATGTTGCTCGTGCTGCTGTTGCTGTTGCTGCTGGTATTGCTGTTGATGATGCTGATGTTGCTGTAGTTTATGATACTGTTGTGCCTGTTGACTAGGTGTTGGTGCGGGTTGACTAGGGCTAGACTCTCCAAGGCCACTGAACGGTTGAGCTGTAGGTCCACTAACAGTAATATGCTGCTCATATTTAGAAATAGCAGGTACAAGTTCCCCACCATTAGGAACTAGGGAGCCAATGTTCGCTTGATGATTAAAAGGCCGTTCCGATGGACCGTGTTGCTGAAATTGTGGTCGTTCTGATGGCGATGGTTGAGGATGAAAATTGAAAAGAGGTGCTGAAGATGGCTGCGGAACAAACTGGTTTTGAGGTAATGGTGAGGGAGAAGGTGACGGTGATAGAGGGCCGGGGAATGAGTGTTGTTGTTGGAATGGAATTTGTGGTGATGGCTTAGGAAGACCTTGGGGGCCTTGATGGAAGCTAAATTGTTGCTGTGGTTGAGATTGCAGGGAGTGTTGTTGGAACGGTGGACGGTTGTCTTCTAAAAGTGGGGGCGAAGGCTTGAGATTAAAGAAGGGAGAAGCGCTTGGATTTATATTTTGTGTGGGTTTATTATGATCGACAAATTGCTG
Organism: Diachrysia chrysitis; assembly: GCA_932294365.1. Taxonomy (NCBI): domain Eukaryota; kingdom Metazoa; phylum Arthropoda; class Insecta; order Lepidoptera; family Noctuidae; genus Diachrysia; species Diachrysia chrysitis. Next base: position 1,712,670 of record OW028657.1, read on the forward strand.
AGCTGGTCTGTGCTGAGGAAGTTGTTGGTTAAGAGGAAGAAGAGGTGGGCGACGATGTTCGAAAAATTGTGCGGGACTTGGGCTTGGGCTTGGTTGGGAAAGAGGGTTAAAAGATTGCAGAGGCCTATTGGGTGGTTGTTGTTGTTTTGGTGGATCTACCTGCTCGGTGGTAATAGTGTGATAGTTCTCTTGTAAATATTTGGGATCATCGAAATAAGGTTTCGATTGAGTTGGGAAAGGCCTTTGTGGTCCTGAATGGAAACTGATCCTTGGGGGGTTATTAACTGGAGGTCTTGAAGCAAAGGAGGGTGGGCCATTAACACGGGAATGGAAATGCGGCCCAGCATTTGGTCTTGGGAAAGGGGCGGTAGGGAAAGCGACAGATGGACTTGGAGCGGTTGGGCTTCCAAAATGAGGCACTGGACCTATTGGACCGTTTGAGAAAGCGGCATTGAATGTAGGTGTAGGCCCAAATGGAATTCGTGGCGTAAGAGGTTGTTGTTGGGGCCTGAACGGTGACACAGAAGGTCCTTGTCTTGGCAATTGTTGCTCATTAGCAATGTGTTGGGGCTGGAACTGGATTCGACTTTGAGCTTGTGGCGGACCAGGTCTGTAGTTCTGCGGTTGCTGCTGATGCTGCTGATGCTGATGCTGGTGTTGGTGTTGAAGATGAGATGGTCTGGTACTAGATTCTACAAACTGTGGTTTTGGTGATGCGGAACGTTCTAATTGAGGATGACTTTGATGGACTTGTTGACTGTGATGAGTATGCTGTGTTGACTGCAACGGTTGGTTAGGGTATGCAATAGCGGGCTTAGGCGCAGTCTCTTCGTGACTTTCAACGTGGCTGTTTCCTTCACGCCTGTCACTGTAGTGGCGGCCTTCATTACCGAAAGTAACTTTTACGCTACTTTCACTATGATACACTTCAGACTCTGGCTTTATAATAGCTCTTAAAGTAGTCGTTTTAGGAGGCACATAAGGTTCGGGTGTTACTGTAATGTATTCGTCTTCGTGGTGTTCATCTTCTTCATTAGTTGCCGGAGTTATAGCTGGTATAGGTTTCTCGTAAATAACTTTGTCCTTGGAATGGGGATCTTTACTGTATTTTACGTAGAAAACATGAACTGGTTCTTTCTTTTTCTTTTGAACCGGCTGAGGAGGAGGTGCTGGTAAAGTTTCATTAGACTCCTTGATTATTATTTCAATAATAGGCTCAGGAGCCTCGTAGTAATGAGGGTTAGGTTCGTGGCTGTACAAAGGAGCTGTCGGAAGACTACCATAGGGAGGTCCAAAACTTTCAGCAGATTGGTCTTGAATATTCAGAATTTTAGATTGAGCGTAGATCTCATTCTTGTTCACAACAGAATCCTCAAAATTTTCCTGGTTAGGATCGTACAGGGGATCTTTTTGAGAATATTGCACCACAGGTTCCATTTGAACAGCATAAGGGGGCAGCTTGCCTTTAGTTGGAGCATGAGAGATTCGTCGATTGTTGTTCAGTGCTCTGTAATGTTGAACTCTTGAATGGGGAAGTACGAGGGAGTACTGCAAGTTTTCGTGTGTTCGTATGGTGTCTAACTGTCGTTTCGGTTTCGCTTTTGCTGTCGCATTTTTTGCCGATGCTATGCTGAGCACAGCCAAGGCTGTGACCTGAAACAAGATAAAATACAATATTAAAATCGATTTGCTTTTAAATTTAATCGATAATGATAAAAACTCTCATTATAGTAGGGCAAGTTTATGTCATTAAAACAAACAAAATGAACCAGTTAAGCCGGGTTTGCTTAGGCAGTTTTTAAACATAACTTTTTTAGAAAACATAAATTAGGGATGAGGCCTAAATGTTTAGCCGAATAAAAACAGTCGAACATGCTAGGCCACACCCTTAATTTATCTTTCTAAACTAAGTTTTGTGAATAACCTACTAAAATATAAAAAATTAAGGAGTTTGGCTTATAAACTGTGCGGTTAATCTCGTTATATCTGTAAAGGATAAAATAAATTATACTACACTAAAATGTCTATGCATAAGTAGGTCTAATTAAAAAAAATGTTATTATAAGAAAGTTTTCCGTCTCACTGTATAAAGCAGCGTGTAGGCAGTTACCCATAACAATAATAAACAAAGTTTATTGTTAACACCACGGTCGTGTCCGTCCCGCGTAACATTCAGCCAACACTAAAGTGAATAGAATCAATTTCACGGTGAATTGCTTGAGAACAGTTTATTTTTTTAACGCAGTCTTGTCACATGCCTGTTTTCTTTTTTTTTTATAAAGGTTTTTGAATTGATACGAAGGACGATGCCAGAATTTGTATGAACTCTGGTCGCACCCTCCAATAGCTACGAGTAATAGGTTGATAAAATTGTTAGATAGGATTTTTTTAGCTGAACAATAGTCTGAGTGTTACTTTGTTTTGAGTTATCTATGTATTACTAAACATGTCAGATTAACAAGGCAAAAATGATAAATATCCCTAATCCGAAGCATTTTTTGGATAATCATTATTAGTTATTTCGTGAATCTTCTATTGTATTAATAATCAAATCGCTCAATTAAAATCCTTATCATGCTTTAATTAAAATGTCTATTATAAGAGATCGCCGACGTCAAGTATAAAAAGTAGACCAAAGAATAGGTAAAACATAAATAAAATGAAAAAATGCAATACACCTACATAGGTATTATGAAAATGCTTTTGCTAGGATCTTGTTAAACTGCCATGTTTAATAGGGATGTTTCCTGGGTATGAAAAGTTAAAATCTATTTAGTCCGTCAGTGAGATAATAAAAAAATATTAGACACGTATTTTTTCTTTTATCAAAACAATAAAAAAATACAAAGATACACCGCTTTAAAGTTTCGGAGTGGGGGCTTATGACGCCACGCCTCGCTAAAAATCGTAGCGAGGAGTGACGTCACGCGTAATTTCTGTTCTGTGTATTTTGATCATTTTTTGTTTGCAGGAAAAAAGAAATACGTGTCCAATAAAATTCATTAATCTTTCCCGTTCCCGTTCCCGGGTTATCCCGGTTAAAAGTAGCCTATATTTTTTCTCAGGCTCTAGACTATCTGTGTACCAAATTTTATTTAAATCGGTTCAGTAGTTTTGTCGTGTAAGCGCGACAGACAGACAGAGTTACTTTCGCATTTAAAATATTAGTAAGAATGGAGGCTCCGAGCAAAATATGCATCCTTCTTTAGTTTGGTTTACTTTAGTGTTGGTAATTAATCATTGGAATATTGATTTCTGTCTTACATGTTGTCTCGTAGAAAGTAAAAGTGGGCGTTCTGGTTTTTAGTTGTCTGAGCAATTTTAATAACAAAAACCATTAATTATAAAATAACAGATGTTGTTTTGATCGGCTCAACGCCAAGTAATTATTTATTACTTTTTTTATTTAATATAAAATAAATATATTACAAACTATGTCGAGTTGTAAAAACGGCAGATTAATTACTTTCATATTGAACTAGTTACAAGCATTTTAATATTGCTTATTATACAAAGAGAGCTATATCCTAATATGACGTCACTATGTTAGTTCTCCATAATTATTTGGGACTGTCACAAGTCGCCGTTTTGTGAAAAAGAGATAGAACATGCGTCATCCACTAACTTTAAAAGCTTATAACTTTTGTATTCGTGTATATTTTTTTGACTTTCGCATTTCTGCTTTTATTTAATACAATTAATTTTAAATACAAATGTTTATTTAATTTAATAAATATTTGTAATAAATAAATAATTCGATAGTAGTCTAATACCCAATTTACAGTCAAGGTGACCACTACCCTACAAAGTACTTAGGTACACCACAAATGATATACACAGAACAAGTCATACATTGAAAGCCATACAATGTTCATACTCGTCATTATTACGAGGAAGATGTGAGCACAACGTAACGACGGAGAAAGTGTTTTAATGTGAAAAGTCGTGTGTTTGCCCACTTTGGGACGACCACCGGTATGGTACGCGCGGAAGCGATTCGGCGACGTGAACAACCTTTATGGAAAACTAGCTGTCCCTCGCGACTTTGTCCGCGTGTTTTAGTTTCAACGGTTTTTAATTTTTACGACAATTTTCATTTATGCTCCGCTCCTATTGGTCGTAGCGTGATGTTTTATAGCCTATAGCCTTCCTCAATAAATGAGCTATCCAACACTGAAATAATTTTTCAAATCGGACCAGTAGTTCCTGAGATTAGCGCGTTCAAACAAACAAACAAACAAACAAACTCTTCAGCTTTATAATATTATAAGTATAGATAAACCTATTTGAACAAAGAATTTGTAGGCGGTTCATAATAAAAAAAATGATTTATAAAATGTTTATAAAAATTCATTGTAAAAAAATCTAATAAGCATTTTAAAAATTCAGAGATTTGTATTTTTTTTTACCTAAAACAAAATTTGAATATATTTTTAAATACCAGCCATTTATTACCTAAGTTGGTACCTGCAAGTACATTATTCAATAAATATATATTAAATGCGGATAGATTGCAAGCGCTCAAATCCATAATTCACACAGTAATATTACCTAGATACTATAATAAAATCCGCTTTTCGCTTTCACTTGCGCTCATCGCAAGGAAATTTCGTCGGCTGACCAGTCGGTCAACATTCCAATAAGATTAAAAGTACCAGACTGGGCTCACATCTAGCACTCCCTGCTCGGGCTCACAAAATATGTGATAGACATCTTCAAATATTTTGTTTTGTTCTCTTAGCGCAGCATTCCGTGTGGGCGCGTTAGATTGATGGTGAGTACAAATAAACAAGAAAACCCGTGTCTTGTTTTATTTGGTCGACTAGGCTTTGAGTTCCATTGCTTAAGACGGAAACAAACAAGCCTAAACTAAAAGACAACACCTTTGGTTAAGGCCACCAAAGAATTCAGAACCAATTAAGTAAGTATCTGTTGCATATTGTAAAGTACTTAGTGTTAATTAATGGTAGGTAGAGTGGAATTGGCGCACAATAATAAATATCCTAACTTAAAGAATTGGCAATACAATTGCATGATTCACATTTCACACTTACCAAACGAACAATTGCAAATTATATTTAAGGAAAAAACCCACCTAATGCACATTGCGACATGCATTTTTATATCTTGCAGCATTATGCACAGTGTTGCCAAATTGAAAAAGTAAAAGTCGTCGTTTTTCACAAATCTACTGCCATTACGAGTGCCATTTTTGGAATGAAGCCTGCGGCGTTAATTTTACAGATTTTACTGATTGGACTTTAGCGTGGGTGGCATGAAATGTTGCAAAATTGACGAGGTTTATAAAGGTAATTTTATAAAACCCACGAAATGGAGTAACAGACCTTAGGTACTATAAGAAATGACACAAAATAATGCCAATGTATTATCTTTATACTGTAGTAAACGAAAAATTTAAACCTTGCTCTAAATTTTTACAATTTCCATTCATGGAAAATTGCTTCAAATAACCAAAGTACCTACGTACGTACCGCACATTGTCTCTTAATTCGTGAACCCGATGAATGAAGCCGATATTTATCTTACACCTACATTAGAAGCCGCATAATAGGGACCACTACAATATTATTGCTTTTGTTTCTCCAAGTCCTGCTCAGCATAATGGAAATGAAAATAATAGGCTACAGGTAATACCGTGGTATTTACGTACCTTTCAGAAAACATGAATAAGTATTACATACACAAGCCTAAGAAAGTAAACGTTCCTTTGTGGATAATTATCTACCGTGTTTAACCTTTAAGAGCGTAGTGTTTGCGCAATAAATCTGACCACTCTCCAAGACTTTGCGTCACTTGGTGTATTATTTTAATGTTTCCCATACAGTACTGTTATTTTGCTGTGAACTGTTTGCGACACAATTTGCAACAAAGATTCAACTTGTACTCAATTGAGTGAGAATTGTATTATCGAAGCGGATTCATCTATGAATTCGTTTCATGTCTTAACCTCCTGAGATCTGAGACCTTTTGTTTCCTATTCAGATTATAATTGACGTATAGAGAGATCTATAGAGATTTTCTTTCATATATTTCAGGTTTAAGTATTTAAGCAAATACATACATAGTATAATTCTGGTTTGATAAATAAGTGTTATTTGTTAATGTTGTCATTTGTTTTTAACTGCACACGTCATAATTAAATGACCGTGTATACTTAACCTTAATGCTCAAGGCTCGGATGATAACTGAAACTCAGCAGACAAAAATTGGATCAGCATGGCACAGATCTCAGGCTACAGAGGAGACCCATTGACAGTAGAACTGATGGATCATAAACGTTGATGTCCATAATGGCCTCTAATATCAGAATTGTTTGTGTTTTAGTGTAATCAAAGTCTAATATAATTAGTCTAAATTTTTATAGCTCGTAATATTGACTATTATTTATATTTCTCGGGCACGATTTCTCCAGTCTCTAGCAATATTACCTGAAGCCTTGTAGCAACCTAAAAAGGCTACCAACATTCTGGGATGATCGGGGAAGGCTGGAGTAAAGAATAAACCAAAGTCACAATGACCCAATTAAGAGGTTAAGTGCGGTAAAGCCCAGTAAAATTAAAAAACTATTATATATATACATTATATCTGTCATTTAATATACATAACACAATTTACGTAAAACAATAATTCAACTTTAAGAGGCTAATCGACGATATAAGTGAAATCAACTTTTTCTTTTAAACTCGCATTTCGGTGTAATCGCATTACATCAGCGTGAACGAATCTGCTCACATCTTATTCGACCAAACATTAGTGACACGTAATCTTTGCAATTGACCCATATTTACGTAGAAATGCGATTTAAAATACCGTTGCATCTTAGAACGGTGTCATTAAGTTTGTATTAGACATGCTCTAGTTGATTTGAACGTAAGGTTTTCGCGAGGTAAAAGGTTAATAGAATGTGTTAAATATTCTATTTGGTGTGAAACTTCCTTTTCATAACTTCTTTTAAATTTATCGCATAATTTCATACACATGTTCATACAGCAACAACAATGTAATTTGGTACATTTTCGCATACTCATATTTTTTATGAGTACTTAATTGTATCAAGTTTTAAGTAACCACGTGATGTAGTTATTGTTCCTTGTACAATTTATTAAAAAATACTTCGCACAGTAAATATCATGAAAGGAATTAAATTCACTTTTTTTATTTTGTACTATCAGGCTTCATCTTGACAATCTAAAATCGTTAACGCTAATTTACAAAAGTAAGCTGTACGGGAATGACGAAATCAGAACGTTGTTGTTGTTAGATAAAAATAATCAATTCACTGAAGGCTATCTTTTATGTGGAATAGATTATAACCAAATATACAATAATATACTTAATAGCAGTGCAAGCGAGTCTCTATCCACCAATCAGGGTGTCAAAACAAGCTCATTACGGCGACCTCGTTCATTCCTCTCTCAGCTCAGCTCAGCATCGCAATTAATGTAATTCACGAGTATTTCGTAACACGATGTATTCGTATTAGCATGTGTAAACACTTGGAATTGAAAGGCGGAATCTGCGTCATTGAAAGTTTGCGGTCAACTCTAACAAAATGATGAAATAGGTACTGTATATCGTCTGAATTTTACTTAAACAAACATTAAATGTAAGTGATGTTTGCTCAATCATTATATTTACGATCGTTACTCAATAAAGTATTATTTAAATCACTCATAAACATCTTAATTATTGGTTTTGGTTTATTTTTTGGAAGATCGATCAATAGGGCTTGGTTGTATTGTTTTCTTTTCGTTTTTAAACTATTTATCATCTGAAATGACTTGTCTTACCTACTATATTTCTTACAAATGATATCAAATATCATCTTTCTACTTTCCATAGCATCATACAACGTGACCACCGTAATAGCTTCCTCGTCGACCACTAATAGTCGTGGTCGTACCCACTGAATAAGGGCTTAGACACATTTGCAGAGCGTTTGTAATGCATTCTAACAAAATAAATTATTGCGAGCAATTATTAAGAAACGTTTTAATTGCAATAAAGTGATTACTTAGATAAGTTTTTTAGAGTTTCATTTTTGGAAGAATAGAACAAGATAGGTACTAAACAATCCTACAATTAGATATAGATTCGGTTTGTAATACGTTTATTACACTATCCTGAATTTAGGATCCTAAATGAAAACGTTCGTAAATTTAGAAATGTGTAATCGCATCATCATTCAGTAAAGTCCGGTGAAGCACATAAATGCTTTGACATTTAGGCTTCCTATCCTAATTTAGATGAGATTTAGAATAGTGTAATATGCGCATGCGTATTCTCTTGTCATAATCCAGTCAAGTGCTGTAATTGGTTGTTAGTCTTGGTGAACTAATTACATTAGTTGACAATGGACTTAAAGGCAGATTAAACTGAACCGCTTTTCAGAAACTGGGGAAAATAGAATCTTTGATAGCAGCCATTTTTTGCGATGTATGTCCGCTCGTACGTTTCGCGTTAATTGCGTACACACCTTTACGTCGACTACTTGAAGACTGGCATTTGTGGCAATTTGCCAGGCCGTGGGAATGGGAGGGGCGGGAAAAAGTGCGGTGAGCGTAATTGTGGTGAATTGATCTTGTTTACACGGGATTAGAGGGAAGCGGGTTACTGCAACACTGACTACTGTAGAATGGAGATAACACTACGTTAGGTAGTCATATAATGTTAGTGGCACGTTACCCGCCTCATATACAGTTTGTATGCCATACAGAATGATGCCAATTAACGGATGATTAGGTAAAGGAGTGGTGGAACTCGACCTTAACATTTTAAGCTTTATTTTAGTAAAGTAGAGTTAAAGATTTTTAAATACAAAGTTAACTTTAGTATTTAAAGTGAATTGTATGTTAGCCTTAAACATAGATTTATTTATTTTATAAATTTCTTATGAAATAAACAGTTTCTTTGTACATTTCTTTTCTTATGTAGTATTTTTCTATTTTATATTTGTGTACATAAATAATTAAATGAAAATAAACTATATTGTAGGTGTATATTTATACAGCTGGTAAAAGTTTTAGTGGATGAGAAGATGGTTGTACAAAAATGTACATTAGATACCTACCTACCGATGATTATTGTCTCAGCTCTATCTAAGGCCCTAAGAAGAAGACATTTAAATACTGATAAATGAAAATATTAATTAAAAAGATACCGGAAGGAAGTAAAAAGTGGAATCTTCAGCAGATCTAGATTCGTTTCTTGATATATAAAGTTATATCCATTTAAAGATCTTATCGGACTTCTGTGAGACCGTGAGTTTTGTCTATATAATAAAGGCGCGAACAGACATTCGGTTTAGCAAAACTGATGCTCGCGCGAGTTCGTTGCGAACATTATATAGCTACATATTATAAAACGAAGTCCTCTGTCGCCTCTGTCCGTCTGTATGTCTGAATGCGACCAACTTAAAAACTACTGAACGGATTTTCAATGCAACATAAAAGAAAGCCAAATCTTTCACCAATTAATTTTGATTTTCATGGTTCTATGTAGGAATATGTGAAATGCATGTAACATAATGAGGAATTATATTACTCTCATAAATAAGACATGGTAGTTTGTTTAACAATCCTGATTTCCAATCGAATCCGAATATGAAAATGAATCCCAATTTTTCTTGGTCACACCATAACTCGAGTACGAATGCACCAAATAGAATAATTCTTTTTTAGGCTTCTTATTATATGGACAATATTTTTCATAAAAGAAAATAAAAAAAATTATCATCAAAATCCGAGCAAAGCCGCCCAGCCCGGTTTCCCGGACAGCGATTCCAAATAATAATCATTACTTAATAATTAATAACGCCAATTGTCTGTTTTACCAATATTCGCATCAGTACGACGTGTTCACGAATATCCACAGCTCTCGTAAGTGTGGTCGCGGCATTACAATGTCCAAAAAAAGCTGTTAATATCGGACACAATGGGACGTTCTCTAGGAACTTGTGTAACAGTTGAATCAGCGCATTGTTTAAACGAAAACTTCCTTTGCCGACTGCTTTATAAAAAGTCGTCGCATTAGTTCTTTAATGGTTTGAAGCTAAACTCTATTATTAAGACTTATATCTTGCTATATTAATGTGACTGTAATTGTTTTAGTAATTTAAGAGTCTCTATTATCCATGTATTGAGCATTAGTCTTTATAAACCCTTCGTATTATAGATATTCAGATGTTTATCACCATGCACATAAATGATAGGAATCAACCATTTCAAACAGAGCTTAAGTTGGTTTAATTCCTTTAGATTTTACATTGAAACATGATGTGATTTACATTCTCAACCATACTTAACAGCCAGTCTCTCACGCGAACTCGTCAACCCGACAATCGCCACGTCAAAAAAAAAACTTACTTTAAGACAAACTTTACAGAAGATTTATTGAAAACGTATTAATTTTAAATTTCAAACCTCAAAGGATAACTGTAAAAGGTCCTTTGTTCGATGTCTAAGCATCGCCACGCGGCCGTGTAAATGAATGGTCCGTGTGGAAAAAATCTCTTTGACTTTGGTCACGGTATTTTTCACGCATTTTGCGTTATGCCACAAGCGATGAGCTTAAAGCGTTTTTTGATGTAGGTATTTTAGCCATATAAATAAATGGTGTACAGTAGATATATAAGGAAATATCTGTAAAAATGTACATTGGCTGAATAATGAAACGTCAATGAGTATAAAATACTATTTGTTTTATCAATTTATATTGTATTGTAAAATAGCGACTGATATACATTAAATAATTTACAGTGCATATTAAATGCGAAAAAAACGAAAGAAACAAAAAAAAAGAAAGTAACTCTCTCTGTCTGTATCTACTGTACCGACTTGAATGAAATTTGGTACACAGATAGTCTAGAGCCTAAGAAAGAACAGAGGCTACTTTTTGCCGGGATAACCTACACCCACGCGGGCGGAGCCGCGGGAAACAGCTAGTAATTAATACATTTATTTTTAATCAGACTAGGTGCTAGAATATTATGCATTCCCCTGTTCTTTTATAGCTTGGAACAATAAATACATTACGATCAACTTCATAACTATAATTATAATTCTATTACATTATCTCGATCGTAATCTCGTTTTAAAACGAATGATAATAAAATAATGCGTCATGGAAACGAAAGTAACGCTTATATACCTAACGATATAAGTATTTATTACTTCATATGGATATATTGAAAGTGATGGACGATTAGAAGAGGTTTCTTAAAGATTATAAAGTAAGAGAATATTAGAAGTTGGTACATAGTCGTGGTGGCTTAGCGGTTCAACAAACGGATTTGTATGCGCAATGTTGCAGGTTCGCACACACTAAAGGCAAGTACCAATGTGACTTTATTAAATGGAATGGTCAATATCTCAATAGATTATTTACCCTGCAGCCTTTGATTATATAAAAGGCATCTCATACAGCCAAACAACAATACAGTCCATATGGAAAATAATTATTTTTATGCACTTAAAAACCGTAACTTATTATTTAATAATCTTCAATCGACGACACGCTGAGTTCATTCATTCACTCAATCATTTCCATTCAATAAACGCGTTACAATAATTGACCATAGACTATAACTCACGATGAAGGTTCGTATGTATCCAAACTTTTTGATTGATATTACATCAAAGAGTTTGATTGACGATATGACGTGTTAATTATACGAATTACTGTATGACCGTGACGTAATAATTATTACGTCAGTGAGGTGTGAGAGTAATTATTGTAATTACTTTCTTTTATTATTACTTTGTGTGGGACGTGGAATTGTTTGGGGAAATGTTTATTTTTAGATAAGTGAGCTTTGTTTTTGTATTCTTGAGATTTCGTTATTTAATGTTATTGTTATGCTCGGTGATGTAATATTTGTTTTGTTTTTAGTATTTTTTAATTTTTTATATTTTTTTCATTACAAAAATTTTAAAGTTGTTTAATTTATGCGCTACGAGATAATAATACAGATGTAGATGTAAGTTATTATTACTTAAATTAGCACTGACGCAAATGACGCAGTAATTAGTTCATTATATGATTATAACGTCTCTCACTTTCTTCGTATAACGGCAATTAATATAATCTTTGACATCAGCCATTATTGTTCTTGTTACAACCTAGCAAACATGATTGTTATGCAAAGATCGCTGTGTTTTACGTGCATTGCTTCGTTTATTCGCATAAAAATATTCAGGTTCAGTAGAAAAAAGGTAATGGAGAAAAACATAATGATTATCATCTAACAATAACTTCAGTATAATGATATCATCAGCGCAGTTTATTACAGCATTTACTCGTTACATAGATATCTATTTGCATACGTTGTCAGAGCAAAAAATACACAATTTCGAATCGGTGTTGCCAACAATAAACATTCTATCTTCATCGTGAGAATAAAAAAAAACAATAGATCTGATTACCTCACTTTTCGTAGATACACTTTCATTTAAATGTATGGTCCTTATCTTTTGCGAATAAGGTTGAAATTGGCGCACAATTGTAATGGTATGAACCAATGAGAATATTATGCTAAATACATTCACTTATAGGTGTTATGCAAATATATTGGAGATTTTCCCGACTCATCTTTAGCATATAAAGTGGGTTGAATGTAACATTAGACATACTGACATTACGTAAACTTAAAAGTTTGACACTTAGTTTGACGTTTGAATTTCGATATGTTATGATTATCCCAAATAATCTCAGTTAACACAGCTACCGTCACAGCAGGGCAAGAATAAATTAGGCAAAATCGATGACTTTGAATTAAATCAATAAATGATAATGAGGCATGCTGCGAGTCATGACATTGATTTGAGACCATTGGGATTTAGATCGCACATCGATGCTGAGCGGTGTCCATAAAATTGCAAGTTTATTTCGATATAGGACAGAGGAATGTGCCTTTTAAAAAAAAACTATTTACATAATGGTAAAAGAGTATAAGTATATCTAAACTAGTATTTTAGGTACCTATCGGAGTTATAAGTACCTATCTTCACGCCTTTTTGTTGTATATGTAACAGTAGATCATGAGTAGCTCAGATCAAAAACACCAAAAGATTACACAGACGCAATTCGATAGCTCTAACCAGTCCTATCAAGCTATGTTTTTTCCAGCTAGATATCCTAATTGAAGTTTTCATCGAAAAGCGTCGAAATGTGTCGCCATTTACTTTAAATAGGACCAAGCTGAAATGCATTCGCAATTTACCCTAGTCCCCGGTGCGGTTATCCCGACCATATAAATAGGTTGCCTTAAATGTTAAAATTTCGTATAATGTATGCTCATCCCGAATAATAACTGCTATACTGTCCATCATTTAATTATCTATTTATTTTACCAAAGGGAAGATGACGTTGCACTTGCAGTACATAGAAAAGTGTATGGTGTCGCGGTTCGCATAGTGATCAGCTCTTATATGTAATGGGCCATCATTTGTATGTCTATCTGATGTGTCTTGACTTTCTCGTGCGAGGAAATCTGTTAAAGTGTCCTTACTTTTCCAGAGGCTTTTAACAATTTCCATTTTGATATACCTATTTGTAGTGGGAAAGTTCACTGAAGAAGATGTAGGTATATTTGCAAAACACACAAATTATTATTTACAAATGCCACAAAACAGCCTAAGCATAAATTATGTAGGTATTTCTTTTCTATTATTTTCTATATGAAGTAAAAGTCGAAACTCAGGTTGAAAAATATTTTTTCAATAACTTTTTTTTAATCGCAAGCGTGTAAAACAAAAAGATGTTAAAGCCATTAACTCAAACCTTACTATTGTTCAAATATAATCATTTAGCCAAACATTTCGCTTCTGCAACTAGTTCCTACAATTTGAAATATCAAATACCTACCGTATTTGTATTTAAAATTGTCTTCTAAATTCCAAACTTGATTCTATTTGTAAACCGTTAGTAAAACGCCGATAATAATTGGCCATACGCACAGCGTTTATCCAATTATCGTCGTAACTAAACCGTTCACGTATTTAACCGCGACACCTATCGCAATATATAGGTACTAAGATCAAGTTCACGACACTTTCACCGCCAGTGCGGAGGCAGAGTGCTTTATTTATCAATACGGAACGATAATGAGCTCCTACGCATTCACTGTACATCTGCAAAAGGATAGGACTAGGTCACACCGTTAGCGGAGTAGGACAGGTCCGTTTCTTTTAGCTAGAGGCATGAAAATAAAAACCTAAATTTTAATTAGGTGGCCATATGATTTTCTTCTTATTATTTATTGGTCCTAGTTGCGCAAAATCTCATATATTAAATTTTACCTATAGGTAGGGCCTTGTTTCGAGTTAAGTCCAAATTGTAAGGCTATACAAAACCTAATATGTAAATATAGCATTCTAAATATATTTAACGCAATAGACATACATATTTACGGCATAACAGAGATTTTTATTGGTCCGTGATATTTACCGATCTATGGCTCTGTGACATATGATTCTTCGACAGTCGTGTGACTACCAAACTAATGAACAATCATTATACGAACGTCCAAACATCTTTACTCAAAACGCCTATTCATTTTTCGTATAATACCTACCCATTAAATATAAGTAACAAATCGCCATGCGTGCAGTGTAGCCTCGCCTCTATGGGTTGCGTGGCGATAACTAATGAGTGTTTAGACTCGACTCGTTAGCTTTATATTTGACTGTTCAATGACATTCGATAGCATTTCTTTGTTGGTTGTTTTCACCAAATTAATCCTCATAAACATGTCATATAAACAAGAGAACAAAAACTATTGTTTGAAGTAAATTGTGACTGTATGTATTACATTTCTTTATTAAAAGCTATGGACCATTAAATATTTTTTTGTACAAATTAGCTAATAACTTTAAAATACTTAAAAAAAAATATCAATTCTCAATCAGCTGCCTCACTCAGACACGTTAATTGTTACTTAAGGCAGTTAGATACTCCAAAAAAAGAAATAATTTTAGGCCTAACTCATACTCTTACATTATTAAATAATAAATGTCCTTCCTCAATTCAGAAAACACGCCTAACCGAGTAACCGCTGCCGGTTGGTCTTACAAATTTAAATGGCATTTGAAAAATGAAGTACCTGTGTAGGTATAGTATACATATAGACAGATCTTTTAACGCGTGACTACACAGTGAAATTACTTAATAACAATATTTAAAGTTACAACAACGTTAACGTAATCAAGTATTTATAATTAAGTTAGAAAGTGAGATAATCTGTAACCGTACATACCTGAGGACTGTGGAGTGATCGTGGAAAAACATTTAATAACGCTTATATAAATAATTTGTATCATAAGTTGTTAGACTTTCACTCAGACTGTCTTCGTGTAATTCTTTAATAAATAAGCTGGAGTTACGTTGATGCGACTCGGAAGTCCCTAGATAGCAAGACTACATGACAGAATACTTTTCAAAAAATCAGTTCCACTTATTTCAAAAAAAAAGCTCATTATAAATATTTTAGTTACAAATATGTTTGTGTTTAGAAGAAGGATTTACATTAATAGTCAAGCAAATAGAACACACGTTAAAAAAAATGGTGTTATTTTTAGATCTTGATGATGATGATGAGATGCCTATTCTGAAGCCATGTTTACTTTACAACTTTACATGAAACGACTGCCTATCTGACCTTGACAACTCATTTTACCTGTAGTAAAATGGGTATGAGTATGACTGGCTGTCAGAATTGCAATGACTTAACGACTGTCAAAGATCAACGTATGACAGTCCGGACCAACAGCTTAACGTGCTTTCCGAGGCACGGTGGGGTATTTAGTTTCGAGTGTCCTAAATTATATTATTATATTTTTGATAATAGTATATAATTATATTAATGAACAGTGTCATAATTTCTTTAAATATGCAAAACAGTTTCCTAAATCTACAAAATCTTCCCATTTGTAATAAACCCAGCAAATTTCTTTCCACTACCGAATTCACGGTCAGTAGGCTGTATCAGTGGGTCAACAAATTGACATCGACACGGCTGTCATCGATCCACTTACACTACACAATGTATCGATACAATACATCACGTAGCACAAGTACTGACCATTGTACTTCAAACATGAATTTGAAGCACGAAATTCAATCTTTATGCTTTGAGATAAAGACGCTGTTGATGTCAAAATGTTACAAATTATTTAAGGTACTTGACATTTTCCACAAATACGTAGAAATAGAAATACATTTATTTACCAAAAATATACAACAACAATATTAGTAGTACTGTCAAACATGCAATACCAAAAAAGTCGCCAACTCAACATAATTATGTTGAGTGTAGAACAACCAGCGCTGGTTTTCGGTTGGCACCCCACTGTGACACACAGACGTAGGCAAGCATATATATTTTTACTACTTAAAATAATGATAAAATAACATAAATTTACTATATCCTTAAAAAAACTGGTAAAGTTTGCGAAGGACGTCCAACTGTGGTTTATTAATGAAGCCTTTGTTTTAAGAAAATAAAGATTTTACTTTATCACACATCTTCTGTCCAGTCTCCGATCTGTATAGGGGTCGGCATCTATTTTCACCAGATACTGTTACATATTTAACGTAGAGCTACAACTGTATTTGAATTCCGTAATCCATTTTCTGGGTAATACTGTCCCTTTTGAGTCTGGTCAGAAATCTTTAGAATCTTAACGAATGTTAAAGGTCTTTGCCGAAGATACCAACAGTTTCACTAGCTTTCCTAAGCACGAATTCCAATCTACAAGCCAAACTTTACAAATTATAACTTAACCTTTATGATTGACTAGCTGTCCCCCGCGACTTTGTTCGCGTGTTTTAGTTTCAACGGTTTTTCATTTTTGCAACATTTTTCATTTATGCTCCGCTCCTATTGGTCGTAGCGTGATGTTATATAGCCTATAGCCTTCCTCAATAAACGGACTATCCAATACAAAAAGAATTTTTCAATTCGAACCAGTAGTTTCTGAGATTAGCGCGTTCAAACAAACAAACAAACTCTTCAGCTTTATAATATTATAGTATAGATAAATCCCTACAGCTTTTACTGAGCCTCTCTACTGCATTGCACAAATAATTATAAACTTATATTAAGGATGCAATCGCAGCATAGTATATTGCTTTAAGTTCCAAGATAATAAATACTAAACTCAAGAAAACATTATTGATTTTCCCTATTTGGCAATCTTTGCGCATTGCCACAGAGTTTGGCTAAGTACTTATATACTTTATGAGATGGTTCAATAATATTGCATCTGCTTGATGCAGTGACGAATAAATACTTGTTTTCGTGTAAGAAAACGCGTTAATATTTAAATAGTTTATCACGAATAGCAAGGTGATAAATGCTCGTTCCTTCTCTATAACTTCCCAAACATTGCAAAAAGACTACAGACAATTCTGTTGACCTTTTTGAAGCCAATTAGCGTGAAAATAAAGAGAGAACAATTTCGCATGCACTGCCATCAATGAAGTACCAAAAGTGAATGCAAATGCACGTGTTATGACCACACATGATCGGCTTTCTAACGACGTGTGCGCAGAAATACGTTACTTTGACATTCGCGGAGAACATAAGAATAAGGGCTTGAAGACTACATAGGTTAATCATTATTCTTATTTAGTGCCGGGTCCGAAAATGTTGTATAACTATAAATTATCTAAAACAAAATTTGTCATCACATGTTTGAATATTGTTTTTTAGTTTCAAGACTGTTTTACACGCGCATTTCGCCAAATAGTCATACTGTCATACGAACGAGTGTTTAACGAGACTTAGTGTAATCACTGGTATCTTAGAATTATTAAGAAAGTATTTAAAATTTTGTCTGATATATGATCCTGTACGGTTGTGCGTATTATTCCGGTGCGCAAATCTCTGGCCACACTTTTAATAACAATGCTAGTAGGTACATATTCTTCATTAAAAATTACTGCATTTCTCAGTACAAGTTACAAGTATTTTGAGCCGGCAAGTGATATTGCAGACATAACGGTGGCCGCAGACTGGTCGGGCGGGAATGTAGAAAGCTGGGCAGCGTACGTTTGCGCATCGTAATCAAGCTGTTTCGGTGATCGCCGATCTCTAGAATGTTCCGAGGGGTTGGGCTTTCGTTCGAACTAAAAATACGATTGACATACGTCACTAAGGTAGAAAGCTAGACTAAACGGAGGTTGTATCGCCAACGGCTACTGGATAACGTGCGGCCGAACGGTCGGTTATCACAAGACTAAAAAAATGGTACTTATCTTATAAGAATAATTATTTCAACTAATTTTTGAATGTAACAAATGAATGTTTGTAAGGCATCTGTCGATCTATATAGCAATTACCTCCGTCAAAAATGTATGAGTCGGTTTCGAAAAAAAAAACGATATTTAATAAATGTAACTTCACAATTGTTTAACATACTGTTTATTGTATATAGGTACAACCTAATTACATCATGTTTTAAAATAAAAGAGCAAAGGAATTTAAAAGAAAGTACAAGTCATATTTCGCTTGTGTCAACGTTTTTTACCATAAAGCAAGGTACAGCCTTCACTTTCATTACAAAACTGTCCGGTTTTAAATAAACTAAATATTTAACTTTTAAATAATAAATTATTGTAGATCTAGATCTAATGGGAATAATAAATGGTAAACTAATGAGTATTGTCCTAAGCAGAGAAGGTAAACATCCCTTAGTTAGTTATTAAAATATTTAATTTGAACTTATTACAGATATTTATTACTAGATGGCATTAAACGTATGTACAAAACAGTTAGCCGGGCATTAATTAACCTGTCAATGCAAACAAAACTCATTTAGTACAATCTACATTTTGATTGATTCGTCAACCCGTCCTACATGCCTACGGCCCATTTAGGTTGACTTGCAAAAAATCAATATAAATGTTTTTTTTTTTTAATTTCACCACCACGTTGCTTATTGAGTGGAACTTGGAATTTTATCAACTTTCTTAATGGATGTACGAAACGTTGATATAGTTTTAATATCCACACAAAATGCAACGTGGGACGAGTTGCAGAATGAAAATATTATGATTTATTTTGATTTTCTACAATTCGTCTTAAATGGGCCGTAGGCATGGGACGAGTTGACGAATCACTTTTCATTTCAGTATTGATACCAAACAGTTATATTAAAGACGTACACAAAAACTACAGTACCAACATAATACAATAATAAGAAATTTAGATTATAATCAGGATTAACCAGTATCTTGATCTCGGCTTCTTTCATTAAGACATGTATCTGTGATCTGATCCACTTTAACTGTATAATAACGTGGTATGACTTGATATTCCGTGGTCCGAACAAATTCTTTCATTAGTGCACTCCTTAACAACTATATTGTCATGGCACGTTGCATTTTACTTTTAATATTTTCATCGGTGCATTTTATTTTATTATACCTAATAATATGATCTTGATGCTCTTATAGAGATTGTGTTAGTATGTCAATAATGTATTTTTGAAGATCAGAAGTAAGATAAACGATGTAAGTGGAATCGTAATTCATTCTAATAATATAAATACGAAAGTAACTCTGTCTGTCTTTCTTTCTGTCTGTCTGTCTGAGAATTTTCAATGTGTAACAAAGCAGTACAGCTAAATGTTGATGTGCCAGTTATTTTCTGCATGTATGTCTGCGTATTTGTTAATTTAATAAGTGACTAATTATATTAAATTAATTAATTTTAACTAGAAATTTTTAAACATCCAAATCTAATCTATTCCATTCCCCTTTCTCCCGAAAAGTTTGTATAATACTTTATCAATAAATTAAAATTCAAAACTTTCAAACAAGCTGAGATAATAATATAATAAGTAAAAAAACCAACTGTCAAACTTTACTTCTTAAGCCGGTTTTCTACGGTGCGTGATATTACGGATCAGCCCGCACGGCCTACGACTACGGACAGCCGCGCACCGCGCAGTGGCTATTAAAAATCCAACCCACTTTTAACTGACTTAGGGTATACTTCGGCTTGCAGTGGTCTACGCTATCACGGACGATGATCTTCCCATGGTCGGCCGTACGGGGTCATCCCCGATATCGCGCACCGTGAGAATCCGGGTTAAGTTTTGGTGGACTGTAGGTTAGCGTATTTTAATTGTCTTGTTTACTCTACTCTAATGTCAGAACATGACAACCACTATAAAGTAAACCACATAATAACCACATTACATAAGAGTAAGACTAGTTAACTAGCAGTTTAAACCTCAGTGGAAATACTAGTTGTTTAACTGTCATAGTTTCACAGTTTTCACTAAGACGGGTATCCGTGGGAACCGAATGTCGAAGGATGTCTGATGTGTTCCAGTTGTTGATCGATACCAGATCATTATGGACCAATCACCAGTTTCACTTTAATACGTATTTTGCGGGGAAATAGAGGCGGTTAAGATAAACTGCGATATAAACAATCGATAAGTAGCTTGCTGTTGCCCGCGCTGCAGTCGGTTATCGCGGCCAAAAGTAGGCTATTTCCTTTCTTGGAATCCAAGCTTACTCCATACCAAATTATGAAATTTCATCAAAATCGGTTACTATAAGTTTAGATGAAGATTATTGTGTTTTGATGACAAATAACAACATTTAGTTTAAAAAAATACAGTAAATTCTTACAATATTTTACGTTTTCAACTCGTAGTGTATTAGGTGCAAAATAAATTTGTACATACATAAGGTTTGATGTATAACGTGTATTTTATAGCGTGTTGCAAATATTAGATCTAGCCTATAAACTTACGTCACTCGTTCGCTTTTAATAGAAAACGATTACACACCAACATCATAATTTCATAATTATTTACAAACTTGTAACATCATGCGTAATACTTTTCTTAATTAGGACCGTAATAAAATGTCTATTTTTACTAATAAACAGATTTATTAATATTATTGCAACATAATATTTTTTGACGGGCCTATTGGTCTAGTGGTTAGTGACCATGACTGCTAAACCTGGGTTCGATTCCCGCTCAGGACAAATCTTTGTGTAATGAGCACGATCATTTGTTTGTGGGTGTAATTTATCTATAATATGTATGTATTTAAAAATATATAGTAAGTATGTTTATCAGTTGTCTGGTTGCCATAATACACTGATTAGTTTGGAATCAGATGGCCGTGTGTGAGTTGTCCCAAGATATTATTTGTGTGTTTGAGCATACTTATACCCCAAATGGACAACACAAATCACACAGGATTATTTTTATTTTTTATCTAAATATAGATAAGTAGATGACTTAAAACTGCCCTTCGACGATTACTTTCATGAGAGAATATCTTCTGGTGTAAAATATGTCCAGAAAACACATCATTAAATGTACCTACTTGACACAAAAATCTGTGACCAATGTAGGCCATTAACTAAACCGTTATTTCCATGGTCATGGCCTACGATTATTTTCCATTGTCAATAACTCTTTACCTCTTAACTTTAACTTGGTAAAAGGAAAAGTAAAAACAATAATCCAACTTTCTACAGACCTATCAAATGACAGCTCGTTAATCAAAATTGGCTCACTGGTTTACGAGAGCATTGCAAACTAGTAATTAACTGCGTTTCGAAGGAAATAGCTTATTTACTAGTTACTGGTGCTATAGCTACCCTTTCTCAGATAGCGTTGCGAGTTTTTATGACGGCTAGATTGTTATCATTATTCTCTATAGCTGCCAGCAATTTTATCTAACTGGCCGGGTTTTGAAAATGTCTATGTCTATTTATTTATATTGCTTCAAAACACCGAAACGTATTCTTTAATGATAACACATATATGTTAAAAGGAACCGTTTGAAGTGAAATTTATACGAGACCATCTTTGAGGAATAAAATTTTTACAAAAAATATTTTTTTAAATTAATCCTCAAATGCCGGAGATATCGCGTAACAAACGTACAGTCGATTTGTGAACCTACTCCTTTTTGAAGTCGGTTAAAAAGGTTTCTTCACCATCTTAGTTTCAAACTCAATCACTTTCATTTCAATCCTAAATTATTATCTGCGTATTTTTATTTCCAGACCATTTTAACCTTATCATAGCCCACAAAAAAGTATCGTGCTTACCAAATTACGGATTTTAATATCGATCGGAATATCAAATAAATGTTGCCAGAAGAAGAATGTGACACAATTCTGTACGGATCCAAAAATACAATCCCATTTATAGTCGTATTACATATTACACAAGCCATATCTAAAAGTATTCAGATGTAATCGTTTTAAAAACAGTCGTTATTATTTCATAATTTCGTCCAAATTATCATATTGTACGACCTCATGAGGTTTATAGAGTAATAACTCCATAAACCAAACGTTATTATGTTATGTAAGACACCGGGAATGTCACGGCTACATTTGTCATTAAAGAAATAATACAAAAGTTATGGTGAAAGAAGGAACATAATAAGAAACTTATGGTGATTTGAATTTCGTTTTATAATGAGTTCTTTATATACAGATAAGAAATTATATTTAATGTTAGAAAAAATAGTTCGTTGTTTTTTAATTATTTGTGGTATTTTATAGTCGAAGAAAAATTTGACATTTGTTATTTTAATTATTCAATACATTCTCTCAAAATTGGTTGAAAAACAGATCCAGGTCCAGAATCCGGTATGAATAAGACAAAGTACGTAGGTATCATTCCATTATCTCTTTTAATTATTTCTGGTTTTTGTTCTCATAGTCATAAAATTACATCTATCTGTGACATACATCAAACAAATTACACCAAAGGTGGTCTCCTTGAATATCCAGTTTTGTCACCGTCGTAGTTCCAATACCGACCTTCTTAGAACTTTCTAATTTAAATAAACTTATAAAACCATAAACCATGCGCATTTTTCAAACCTTAAGTCTAGAGGTGTCATATAATCATAAATTGTTTTATTACATCGATATTTTTATGGATAAAGGTGAGAGTTTTATCGATATTTTGAGTTTTTTTATAGAAATATTTATAGGATGATGAAATAAGACATGTTAATTTTAACCTATTATAATTAAATTCATAGTGTCTGAAATAGCATGTTTTTACCATAATTCAATTCTTCTTCTTTAAATTGATAGCACCAAACAGTATTTCAATAATTCCTCTTTTTTATTTATGGAGAAAATAAAGAAAACATACATACATATTTCCATAAGCCTCAGAAAAATGAGCATTGATAGCAAACGTTTTGTCGATGACTACTGGTATTTAAAGCCTAAATACCTTAACCCAGAGATAGATCTTTTGACTTATAAATTCTTAAATGACTTAATTAGTGCATTTGGTACTTATAAAGACATTATTACGTTTTCTCCGACAAAAATGTTTTATCATATCTCATCATACTTTAACCTCTGGACCACCACGAACGAGGCTTAACTTGCATAATTAACAAATATTACGTTTCAAGATTATCATTAATATAAACTAATATATATAATACTCCTGATAAATTCGGGACATAAATTGCATTACATAATTTTAAATTCGTCGCCGTTGTGCCTGATTGTGCTATCGCCCGAATACTCAACTGCAACTCAACTTTAAGCCATGCTTAAAAGTCTATCTTTCGCAGTTTACACCTTAGGATCGGCGCAAACGGGCCACGACCACAGCAGACAAATATATAATTCCTATATATATAAATGTGTTAAGGTACTGTAACATACCGTTCAATTGAAAATATACTACATTTAAAGTCGGTTTAAATCTAAATTTAGCTTCAACCGATCACGTTCACTTGCAGCCGTGAAATCTGCTCTAACTGTACACGTATTTTAAAAGTAACCTTTTCTACGTACGTGTCACGAATTATGTAAAAAAAACAGATTGGTATGTTAAATACATGATAATTTGTACAGTACTTTGGTGAGAGAATTTCGACGTATACCTATTTGTTTTTTTATTATCTCGCTTTATTAAGTGAGGAGAATCACGCGTGACTTTTAAAAGCCGACAGCGACACCGACACTATAGGTACAATTACTTTTCGAAGTTAAATGCATTTATGCTGTCTTTGATAATGTGATTATATTCTTGGGTTTTGTAGTTTGTACGAATGTTCGTAACAGGTTCAAAACACGGGTCGGACTATTAATGTTACAGGGATTTTTATAACTGAATTTCTCTGTGTTACAAAATAGATAGAGTTTTTATTACTAGCTGACCCAACAGACGGTTTTTCTGTCATCTTTTAAACCTTCTCTGAACTTCCACAAATATTTCAAGATCGAAATTAGCCAAATCAGTCCAGCCATTCTTGAGTTTTAGCGAGACAAACGAACATCAATTCTGAATTAATTTTTAATATATAGATAGATTCGTTCTTAAATGATTTATTCATCTAACCAAACTATGATAAACACAAAAGTGGAGTAGCTTTTACTTTATAAAAACCCACACCAACAGGTTTTTGCCTATAGAAAAAACTCACAGTTAACTATCTTATTTATTACTACGCTAAACGCACAAGCGAGTTAGTCAAAGCAAGCTTCAACTTAAACGCACAAGCGAGTTAGTCAAAGCAAGCTTCAACTATAGCCTTTTATATCGTCATCAATATAACTTTTACTATAAGTAAAGATACGTAAAGGTACAAATATTTTGTAACAATATTACGTGTCAAACCACGTGTATTAACCGTCTAAAATAAACGAAAGTGAATCTTCAACTATTTGCGTTCATCTTAGCGATCTACGAAAAAGTAAAAGTTGAGTTAACCATGACACGTATTGCTTATACCATAAGGTTGATTATCAAATGGCAGTTAAGTGCCAAAAAGGTATTTTCTATTACGCAGCGTGTTAATTGTCGGCGCGACTTTCTCTGAAGGTCGTCACAAACGCGCGGAGACGCTGAGGTAAAAACTGTTTGTTTTCATAATTTCCGTTATTAAACTTTGTTGTATTTAAATTACCTACTAATTGCTTAACTTCTGGTTATCTTTTCATACAAGCATGTTTCTTTTTCCTGCTAAGTTCCAATTTGTTTAAATTCATATATTTTTTTATTTTAATAAAAGACGACATAGACACATAGTAGGTTAGGTTAGGTAGGACATGTAGGGTTTTAAAAACATTGAAATCACATGCACAAAGAACACCCAGACTTGGAACAAGTATTTGTGGATCACACCAATGTTTGCCGCTTGCGGGCATCGAACCCGCAGCACATCGAGCACAGGGGAAATTAACGTGGTGACCTATACCACTCGGCAATATGTGCAGTCAAAAACTTTTTTGAATAATCTTTAATCAGACTTTTTACCATTTATTTCATTTATACAATTGACCGTTGCTTAATTGCTTTTAGATATTAAAATGAAAGTAAGTAATACCAGTCGCCGGAGACCCAGAGGGTTACACGCCTGATTTATGTGAGCAAGGTCGCGGGTTCAAGCCAAGACAAACCACTAATACGCAAGGTAGGGTTTTCAATGTCAAGTCTTAAGAAAAATAACACGACTGGCGGTTTTTAAAAGGCCCTAACTAAATGGCAGTAACTAGTAAGCTATCCCCATTACAATACCAACTAAAAATATTAATATTTGAGGAGAAGTATCATGTCAATTTTGCCTTCAATATTTTTCAAAATTCAACACTACTAAATATAATTGAATTAAACATCTATATAATTTTCCTATACTTCAATTGAATTTAACCATTTCTTTCAATAACTTCCCATAGTAAACAGTTCCACGCTATTGTTCCACATACTTATAGACAATGGCGGCGTTATACAAAAATACCAGCTATTATCCAATTATATAACAAACTACTGATTAGGCCGTATCATTGATTATCTGCGCCAGTTTGAAATGATTGTTGTGTGGGCTTAAGGTGATTGTTCTGCTATTTATAGATATGCTCAATTGTTTTGCTATTTAACTTACAAAGAAGATATTATTCTGTTTTGTTTTTGTTTTTAAAATTGGCAATCAATCTATAATTTCTTTGTCGCGGGACGCTTTATTAACGTTAAAATCACATGCACAAAGAACACCTAGGTTAGGAACAGAATTTGTTCCTATTGTGTCCTATGCGTGTTCACTCGCCGCACGTTGCGCTGCAGTTGGCGCGGTGTCCTATACTACTCAGCTATCCGTGTAGTCAAAGAAAGTGTTTAGACAGAGTTAGTTTCTTAAATTTTGATTTTAGGAAATATTGCTTTTTTTAACAATTTTACATAGAAACCTACTATTTAAATATGCTAATTAATTATAATGTAATCTTCGTACCTAAGTTAATCTCTCCCAGACTTTATTTTATACGATTTATCTTTAAAGTTTATTTCTCATCATGCAAAACATTTTGCGAATAAGCATAAAATATAGAAGTTAATTGATTTGTGTTAGCTTATTTGAACTTTCGGCGAACGGAAGTTAGGCAATAGAATGACGCAATTTGTATTAGATTATACGCGTAAATGTTGGAGCTTACGCTCAAATAAACAGTGAAAGTTTAGAATATTTAGATGCACATATTGACATTTCGTGTTGTTTTTAAAATGGTGTTTTTTATTTCTTGATGCACGGTTTCCGTATTTTTATTTATTTATATAAATTTTAATCAATTACCTCATGTATGACGGAGTATCACTTCGAAACGGCTCGACGGATTCGGCTGTTTTTTTTTGTTGTTTGCAATTGTCAGGAAAACGTCAAAAGGTTTTTATGAACGAAAGTTAGCGAAAAGCCCGCTAGAATTATCGGACATTTAGACAATTTTAATGGGATTAAAAAAAAGGATTTTTATTTTTTATATCTATTTTTTGTATAGATTGACAGGACAACAGTTGTCTGGTCAGCTGGTACGTGAAAAATACTAGGGTAAGTATACTAGATCTTTTGTTATTAAACATTTTCTAGAGATAAGTCATTCTCGGTCAGAGATACTGTAGGTTCTGCATATGAAAAGAAAAGAAAGTAGAAAGAAACGTTTATTTGCTATAAATGCAACGTAAAAAAAGTAATAGATATATAGTGAACGACAAGTTATTTTAACTTATTGCTAAAATTTATCCTGACCTAATGATATCAATAATTTAAAAGCCTCTACGAAATAAAAGTGTTTACCTTCAAAAAGTTACATTGACAAATAAACCGCTTTCGAATCAACACTAGATTAAATGCTAATAAATAAACTTTAAATAAAAAGCTCTATATTCACCGAACTTATTTCCTACAAAACCAATCGCGAAACCTTTCCGTAGTTCCGCAGCACTGGGCCACGTGCAGCTGTCACGGTCCATTTGACGCAATGTCAAGGCTGCAGCCAGCCGGGCGTGGCGGCACCGTTAACCCTTGCTTACATCATCTTACTTGTAACGAAACGTATGACGCATTCAATAATTAACGAGTTCTCATTGTTATAAAACCTAGTTAGTTATTTTTTGGTACTTTTTAAACCAAACGTTCAAGCTCAGTCGTTTTGATCTCACCGATACTTTAGTCATTTTGTGATGCTTAGAGTATATTCTGACGACGACAATAGAACCTTTCCCTAAAGTTAAATAAGGGCTTAAAAATATATAAAAAGAACTATGTTGACCATTAACATTATTGCTCAAAAACAAACAATTAAAAATTCTATGAAGTCCTTGTTTTTTGAAAACAAAACAGTTTTAGAAATATACGATGTGGTTGGTCATTTCATACCTTATTAAAGTTTACAAAACCCTACCGAAAATCTTACAGCGCAGTGAGAGTTATTCAATGAAGGAATACCCTTTTAGGAATGAAGGCGTGCTGAAATACATGACCAAACACAGGTATGTTATTTCACCACATAACACGAAAGTCATACATACGCAATTTTCATATAAACCCACAATCTCCAAATATTTTAACATTGACCAATCAAACCTCTTAAGTTCGAGCAATTTTTACCGATCGACAAGTAAAAGGGAAGTTAATGACACACATACACACATATGCAAGTATACGCACACACGCGTGCATGTCCTTCTGTGTCGGGTTAAGGCGGACTGGTTGATATTGCAGGCATGTACAACCTCGTTGTTAAAACCGCCAGATTTCACTAACATACTAACCGAGTTAATTTTTTTTTTATTTCTTTTGGAAGATATCTACGCTTTTAGCCTGAACCGGAATTTTGGCGAGAACCTTAAGGGCCTTCCAGGCAGAGCAATGGTAAAACTAACTACGTCAGCAACGTTCACTAAGAACACTCCCTGTGGGGTTCGGACTCGACTTAGTGCATTGCTAACAATCTTCAAATTCCAAGGGAGGACTGGATCTAAGTTTTCGAGTTAAATTTGCGAATGCCGCATTGATTTAGAATTGCGTGTTTAAATTAATTAATTTTATTTTTTTTTTAACAATTAATTTTAAAAGTTTATTATTTTAATGTTAAATAATTATTTATAAAAAACACAGGACTGTCACGGCTTATCAGGAGCTTAGCATCTAACACTTGTAATCCTTGTCAAATTCACACGTATCTGTTAAAACCACATCCCTTTGCATACATAATGTCAACGCTCCTCAAAACAAACTCCGTTGAGTCGGGCATCCCATTCACTGCAGCCAATCGTGCGTAACTTTCGACTAACCTTCATCACACAGAGAAGAATCAGAAGTTCAACTAACATTGAATTGGTTTTTATATCATGTATTTATTGATTTGTAATACATCTGTTCTATAAGGCTCTAATGCAAATTAAAATATAGAACAGCACAAATGTGGACATTGTGGACAACATCACATACATTGCTCTAAACCTAAAGTAAGTAGCTAAACCACTTGTGTTATGGAATCATAGATAATAAAGACACAGACACCCAGACCCGAGACAATGTAGAAAAGTGTTTTCATCTACATTGACCCGTCTGGGTATCAAACCCGGTACCTCAGAGCTGGCGACACCTTGAAAGACCGGTGTATACGCCATTCTAACACGGAGGTCGTCAATGACGCACAACGTATAAAATGGTGGTGGTTACGGTATTAACGTTAAAAAATTGAGGTCTAAATTCGACACCGTAGATAAAAACACTAAACTATATCAATCCCTTAGAGTAAACATAGACATAGTAAGCATAGAGCATGCGCATTGATAATAGCCTTAATATAATATAGCTTATGCCAAGCGTAAGCATAGTTTTAACTAATTGTACTACGCTCGTTTTCTGATTTATGTGATTTCCCGTGCGACGAGAGGCGTTTTTGCGAAAAAATCGACGGTTTCGATATTATTAGGGTAATATTAGTTTTGAGATAGTTTTAATAAACCAGTGCGCTCTGTTTTGATACTAATTTCACGATTTTACATGTTCATACTAGTGCCAAAAGTTCATACTCGATATGCGCCTTGTATAGTTTACTTATTTATTACTCTAAGATAATACCTTTTAGATTAAAATTGAGATCATAATTTATTTATTGATTTATTTATTTACACACACACACACACAAAACTATAATAAAGTGAATTATCTTGTTATCAGCATACAGTTAATTGCATTGCTTTACTTAGGTAACAATAAGATACCAATTTGGATTCATATCACTTTTTTTTCTTGTGTGAAGTAGATCTTCTGTTCTTATATTTATTGCGGTCGGTCGTCGGTCACGACTAGCGCTTAACACCTGCCTCTTCCTGTCTCTACAACTCTCAGGTAGTCACATCAGGATGACATTATCGTTTTTATACTAATCCAAACATTTTTTATTTTAATATACTTTCTAGAATTGTTATTTTTTCGTTTTGGAATAGTTCGAATAAAATAAATGATTATAATTTATAATAATCGCTTCATTAAGAAAGATTGTAAACGATTCGATAATTTTTAGACTTCATGTGAACTTTTAAATTAAACGATTTATATATTATTTTAAAATGTAAAACTTTCTAAGAAATCTAATCTAACACAGTCAACCGACTTGTAGGTAATTAAGTGAAAAATAATTATTTTCCTTAATTTTTTTAAATGACTTAGATCTAAAAAATAAATTGTAATATGGAATATTAACCAACCAAATACCAACGATGCTTAGTAGTCATACCTTTCACGTAAATCCACAATTTATAGCCATTAAAATATTACTAATCGCTTCATTAACTTTATATTCATACATAATAGCGCACATTATATTTTTGTATGCAATTAAAACATGCTTTATGCGTTTTATTGCAATTATAGAATATAATAGTCTTTTCGTCTCCTGGTACAGCAATAATTAGTCACGTTAATTGAGAATCGCACTTTCTGTTTTGTTGCATCACATACGTAGGTATAGAGCCTTTAAGAAACTAGTTTGTATGAGAGTGTATGTTTCACAGATTTTGGATTATAATTATCATAGAAACATTGAAAAGTAAACAGTTTTTTGTATGTAATATTTGAAAAAAAAAGGTTTAATTTTTGTATGAATTCACTGGCGAGATGACATCGATCGCCATTTGCCGGATTGGTAGGAAGCGGCTCTAGTCAGAAATAGGGTTGTTGACTGTTTTTTTTTAATTTCCGTAAGGTAGATTTGTCACATCCCTATTAGGCCTATTAGACCTTTGCCCAGCAGTGGGACAACTAACAGGTAACAAAAAAAGGTATAATTTTTTTTACCGCATATTGTTATATTTTGTAATATTTTGTTTATTTATTATGTATTAATGCTAATTGTACATAAACGCTGACAGCAGCAATTACATAATTTTGCGTTAAAAACCGCAAAACTTTTGTTTCGCAGAAAGAGATGGTAACTACAATTGCATACATTTGCAGCCGACCTTGGCATTTCATTAATTATATAAAAATCTCACACAATCTAATATTTGCTGAAATTTTGCAACTTTCGCAAATAATTCTGTTTCACTTTTACTTGTCGATATTTACTTTTGTCAAGGTCTCGAGTTCGCTACCTTGGGCGACCATTAAAAGTAATATAATCTGTTTGTAGGTAATTTTGCATAATTTTCTGCAAATAAATATACACTTATACCTTAGAATTTATAACCTCTACCTTTTTAAGAGTAAATTATATTTTTGGTAGTACTATCATATATGGAAGTGAGATACCCAGTTACTATGCTGAAATTAATTTTGATCTTAAATTATGATACAGTATAAAAATGTACGTTACATCTTTCAATATACAACAATTAAATGATCTACCTACGTATGTACATTTATAAAAACAAAACAATAAAATGTTAACATTAATAAATAAAATGAATCACGAAATGCACTCACAATTCGTTACGTTCATAATAAAATGCAATTACCTGTAATTACATTTATGCAAACGGTAGCTGAATGCATTTCTGTTGCATAAGCCTGCCGGAAGCCTAAATCTTTATTGATGATGCTTTTCGTAAGATGGAAAATTGATGCTAAAGAGGCTAATGGATGTCTGCGTCCTTCTTTATAAGTAGATTAACTGGTTAAGATTAAATATTTTCCAGCACAAAAATTTTACTTGCAATGAGATTTGTTTTTCGAAGGTGTATTTTCTTTTTCTGCTGTTTAAGATCATAAAATGAGCTAGGAATAAATTCAGCTGATACTGAAGATAACACACTCCCTTTTACTTTTTAAACAAATACTATTAAATATAGAAATTTGATGGATTTACCCTTAAAAAAAATACTTGTATATTTTTACGGAGACAACCAAAAACGTTTGTCGTAACTGTACAGGACAGTTCCAGCAACCATGACGTCATTTACTGCTTAAACAATACCTCATACCAGAAATGGCGAGACACTAAGAAAGGTACAAATAGACAGTGGACATTGTAACAAGTTGAATAATATAAACGTGTAGAAATAAGGTGAAAACTCGATGAGCACCTCGCGAGAGACGCGCGTCGATGTCTTTTACTCGGAGCTCCGTTCGCGAATCTCTGGCCGACAGGCGACCTACTTAACCCATACATTTTCGTACATTTTACGTAATAGGATGTTAGAATCTCTTTGACAATATTTATGTATACATTCAGAATACATACTTCAATATTTTTTTATACTAACGTCATTATAATTTGGTGAAATTTTAGAATTTAAATTCGGAACGATATCTCTTGTGAATGTCTTTTAAATGTTATCGAACTTTATGGTAATGTTTAATCTTTTTGAGCATCGTATTTGCATAAATTATATTCTTTATGGGATTCTAAATATCTCTTATGATGCTATAAAACATCAATTTAATTGTTTTCCTAATAATCTATTATTTAATACAATTTAAAGTAATTAATTAAATTGAAAGCTACATGTGTTATAAATAGAAATGTGTTTACTAAGAGAAATTGTGTCGAGAGTTATTTTTAAATAAAGCCGGTAACAGTTTCTAATACTTGTACTTATACAGTTATAGAACTTTTAATAACATAAAACCTTTGTATATTTTATTTGTATTTAATATGATAAAATAAAATATACAACTAAGAATGACAATTCAAAATCGTAAAACAATTTATGCGTATACGCATACGAGCGTAGAAAGGTTGTATCAAAAATAACTAATTTAATATTCACGTTAATAACATATTTTCACAGCGAGAGTTAAATTGACGCACTTTGATTTCCATAAACAAACAATTGCTTCTATAGGCAACGACAAAAAAATATCGTCCAAAAAAAACGCACTTAAAAATAAAAATATCACTAAGACGGGAAAATACACTTTTCTATTTTTTTTAACTTACCCAAAATATTAGCCTCATTTTATCCATACACAGCACTTAAAGTTATATAGTAGAGCAACAGTCACTGCACATGCGCGTAGCGGCGCGCCTCACCCACGACTGGTGGACGAGCGCGCTGTCGAAGCCTCCCCACACAACCTTCACATATTATGTAAACTTGAAAAAGCGCAAGTGCATTATGAGAGTTTTTGTTTTATGATGATTATAGGTTACTTTGAACACCTTTTCTTTTGTAGCGTCATATCTGTAACTCAGGTAAGGTTTAAATAGCGATGGTATAGCTCATTAATTATCGTAATAGTCTGGAATAGGTGTTTAGAAAATAAAGGTTAAGCCGCATTCGCCGCGGTTGATCCATGGATGGGATACCATTCAGATGGTAAATATCTGCTCGGTAAGTTTTATGACAGGCAATGGACTATGATAATAAGAGCTTCCCCGAGTGATGAGACCCTATACGTCCGCCACACCATGAGCAGTCAACCTTTCTAATGTCTTAAAACCTTGTTGTATGCCAATCTCTTTACCACAGCATATGTTGGGCACTGTTCCTGCCAAATGGGAACAAAGAAGTAACAATATTAGTCGCATCAATAGAGCCAATGCAATTGAATCAATATAAGGTTAGATAAACTGCATTTCATGCATTAATTAAATTCATACCATAATTGCAACAACACTTAGATAACTATTACAATTACATTTTACGACGCTTTCCGTTATGGAGAGAAGGGTGTAATCCGCACAGAACAATAATACTCTAGCGTCATCCGTGTCATAATATATAAAAAAATAATATTACGCCAAAACTCTTTTATTAAAAGTAAGTACATAGTCTTAAAAGCTTCTTCTTTAAAACATATTTTAGTACGAAGGTTGCAATTTCGGCTTTTAATCAGTTGGTAGGCTAATCTTTATACTAACTGTTATAGAGATTAGTCATTAGCAATAAATATTATTGTGCAATAAATATATGCTTGAATTCGAGTTTAAGTCTATGAATAAAATAAGGAT
This sequence comes from Diachrysia chrysitis, assembly GCA_932294365.1. Classification (NCBI taxonomy): domain Eukaryota; kingdom Metazoa; phylum Arthropoda; class Insecta; order Lepidoptera; family Noctuidae; genus Diachrysia; species Diachrysia chrysitis. The sequence continues at coordinate 1,746,388 of OW028657.1, forward strand.
TTACATCCTTATTTTACTCATAATACAGAATCACTTAAAACCTTTTCTTATAAGTTATCATTGGCATAATATGGAAATTAATTTTCCTTTTTCGTTGTCAATTTTGACGATGGCCCGAACAAAAAACATCCAGTGACATTTTACACCTATTTTTTTCTAGTTTACAAAATTTTACAGTAAAAATTATAATAAAATGTCTAGAAGAATTAGTTTAGATTTAGTAAATGTTACAAACGGTTTACATCACTTGAGTGGATTTTTCTCAGGAAAAAAGTATGTTCATCCATACGGCTGTTCACGTCGGGTCGTACCTAAGTCTGCCGTGCCGCATAGGTACGAATGTAAATATATGAAACAAGATTTCTATGAATGCCATACGACGCGTCTGATCAAACATACGATTCTCGCGCGGACGTCCAATGGGATTTCGTCAAACTATGTTACATCAGAGACGAAAACATTTACAGTCAAATGGTTCGATACGGTAAGAACATCATCAGGTTCTAATATTTTTGTCAGTTATAGAGCCCTTTTAAAACTGGACATTGCACCTGTCGGAGAGCATTCTACACAACGCTGGAGCCCCGGTTTCCAGTCAAGTGAGATAAATCATGTTATTTTAAAGTTAAAATAATCAATTTTCTAGACCCAAAGTCGCTAATAAATGGAAGGTCATTTGTGACAAATGTCGGAAGGTAAAGAACTTCACAATAATATGTAGTTTAGGGTACTCGTAAACCAAAAAGAACAGTAGAAATCTCAAGTATTATTAAGGGGTTAGGAAGAAACTAATTGCTTTTGGATGCCCGTTTTTTATTTAGAGATTCGGTGAATTTATTTTGATAGTGCATTAAATTAACATTTAAAAATGAAAAATTACGCCGCTCTTAACGTAAGTCACGTAAAATAATAATTGTATCTGGTAAGTAAAATAAAAATGGCAGCCAATCTAATGTTTAACTATAAAAAGACTTCAGTTGCGCCTTGGTTTTACAATTACTGTGTAATAGCAATAATTAATAGCCCAAAGTACCCGTGGTTCTTTTGTCTAATTGTGAAGACAGTGCAATTGATTTACTCCTTCTCTTATTCAGGTGTGCTTCAATGGCAAATCAGCTCCCGGAATGCCTATCCAAAGTTATTACGACACACCGAATCCTCAGTGCCCTCCATTGGATCCGAAACCGTGTAAAACACCATCCGAAAAAAAATCTCCTGAGTCCGATCCCACCAAAGGTCCTATTTGTCCACTTGCAAGAATCATCTCATTTAAACCTTCTAGAAACAACCCGTGTGATACTCCATCTCCAAAACCATCCCCTTGTGACCCAAAAAAAGAAAAGAAAAAGTCTCCTTGTGGTCTCAAGCTGAGCAATAGTTCCATTACTATAGAAGCTGAATTCGATGGTCCGGGTCCATTTATATGTTCTTACCCACTTATATGTCTTTTTAAAAAAGATCTATATCTAGAAGTTTCAGAGAAAGAATGCACACCCCCACTCAGATATTTCACTAAACTAGACCTTTCAAGTGAAGATTCTAATGAAAGAGGCCCGTGTGGTCCCCCGAAAAGATGTCCATCTCGAGGCGATAAAGGAGGAGGTGATTCATGTCCACCCTCGTCAAAAGGTCCCAGTAGAAGAGATCCTTGTCCTCCCCCGAAAAGATGCCCATCTCGAAAAGATAAAGGAGGAGGCAGTTCATGTCCACCCTCGTCAAAAGGTCCCAGTAGAAGAGATCCTTGTCCTCCCCCGAAAAGATGCCCATCTCGAAAAGATAAAGGAGGAGGCAGTTCATGTCCACCCTCGTCAAAAGGTCCCAGTAGAAGAGATCCTTGTCCTCCCCCGAAAAGATGCCCATCTCGAAAAGATAAGGGAGGAGGCAGTTCATGTCCACCCTCGTCAAAAGGTCCCAGTAGAAGAGATCCTTGTCCTCCCCCGAAAAGATGCCCATCTCGAAAAGATAAAGGAGGAGGCAGTTCATGTCCACCCTCGTCAAAAGATCCCAGTAGAAGAGATCCTTGTCCTCCCCCGAAAAGATGCCCATCTCGAAAAGATAAGGGAGGAGGCAGTTCATGTCCACCCTCGTCTCAAGGTCCCAATAGAGGTGGCCCTTGTCCTCCCCCGAAAAGATGTCCATCTCGAGGAGATAAAGGAAGAGGCAGTTCATGTCCACCCTCGTCTCAAGGTCCCAATAGAGGTGGCCCTTGTCCTCCCCCGAAAAGATGTCCATCTCGAGGAGATAAAAGAGGAGGCAGTTCATGTCCACCCTCGTCTCAAGGTCCCAATAGAGGTGGCCCTTGTCCTCCCCCGAAAAGATGTCCATCTCGAGGAGATAAAGGAGGAGGCAGTTCATGTCCACCCTCTTCTAAAGGTCCTAAAAGAGGAGGCTCTTGTCCACCCCCAAAAAGATGCCCATCTCGAGGAGGTAAAGGAGACAGCGGCTGTCCACCAAAGAACTGTGCCAATTTTTCAACCGACGCAAGTAAAGGAGGATGTTCTCCTCCACCAAAATGCCCTTCTAAAAAAGACAACTCAAATAAAGGATGTCCTTCAAAAGGAGGGTCCAATAAAAAGCCTGTATGTCCTCCACAAAAGAAAGTTAAGGATTGCCCAGGTCCAGGAAAATCGAAAAAAACAGGACCTGTATGTCCTCCACAAAAGAAAGTTAAGGATTGCCCAGGTCCTGCAAAAACGAAAAAAACAGGACCTGTATGTCCTCCACAAAAGAAAGTTAAGGATTGCCCTCCCACGAAAAGAGGACGTAAAGGATTTAAATGTCCCCCGATAAAGAAAGTTAAAGGTTGTCCTCCAAAGAGAGGAGTGCGAGGAAGTCGCAGTCCAACATGTCCTGTGAAAAAGAGAATTGAGTGTGTTCCTGTGATCAAAGGATATAAATTTCGTGGCCCTGTATGTCCTCTCAGGAAAGCTACTGGTTGTGGTACCGTCCAAGCGGGACCTGTAACAGAATGCCCCCCAAGATCACGTTTAGAAAAACAAAAGAAGAAACCCTTGATTGCAAGACAACCTACCTGTCCCCCTAAGCCTAAAAAGACCTAGTCAAAAAGTTGTAGTGTAAGATTAAGAATTAGTAATGCAACTAAAATTATTGTGACTTTTTTGCTAAACGTTACTCGTTGTATCGTTATTAAAGCGTATATATTAATAAATTATTAATATGATTTGTTGATTATTTTAATTTATTGGTAATATAGAACGTCTGCTTATTTCTTACCCACGGATAAGTAGCTTTTGCACACTCTCTTTATTAAGGCATAGTGGAACTCATTTGTATAGCATGCTGATGTATACTGACTGGTTATTTTTTACATTCTTAGTATATCTTCACCCCCTAAAGAATTCTAATTTACTTAATTCATTACTGTTATTTTATTTATAAATATCTAACGTGCTTTAACCGGGAAAATGTTAGTGGCTGGTGATAATAAGTTTATAATATATTAAAGAGGACAACAACCTTAAAATTAACAAGTTGAAAAACAAGAAACTTTTCGATTTAAATAAAATGCACATTAATAACAAGTACACGATCATGGACAGGTACAAAATAAGTACGAGCAAATGTTACAGTCAAAATTATAACATCAACCGATCATCAAGATTCCCTTCATCCTGATGCTATATGTTTTACGCTTTATGGAACTAAGTAGTGTTTAATAATAGTTAAAAACGAAAATCATTGGATTTTAGTAATTGTTAATCTATAATATGCATATGAAAATTTGTATTTATAAAAAAGTTTATCAATTAAATTATTTCTTCTTTTATTCAGGTGACCTTCAAACGCAAGTGTGAACAAGCTGGTCTAAGCACGAGCAAGTGGGCTTCAAGGGACCCAAAACCATATGGAGTCAAAAATAAATCCAAGAAATCCATTTCTACAAAAAATCCTGTTTGTTCGGTTGTACGAGTTGTTAAAAGCAAAGCTTCTAAAAACAATCAGCGTTCTCTCACAGAAAAGAGTTCGAAGAAGACCTCACGTCGACGCAAGATAAGCACTTTGTCTGGTCCATTGGTAGCTAATATTGATAATCCTGCCCTCACGAAATCTTCGATTCCACTAAAAATCCCTTCAAAAAAAGCTTCTAAAGGTGGAAATCCTCGACAAAAGAAAAAAAATCTTCAGGAATTTCCTCCGAAAAAAACTAATGGATACGGTGGTTTGAAATGCTCTTCGAGGTTTTATCATACCTCTGCCAATATAATGTATTCGCAAAAGGACTTTAACTTTCCTTTAAAGAAACCTATGTTTTCGGTTTCAGTTCGATTTAGCGCTTCTAATTGTCCTCCAGGGAGTGGCAAAACTGGTGACAGCTTGCCACCTTCTAATTGTCCCTCAGGAGCTGGTGGAACCGGGTTTGGTGGTTCTGGCAGTTCAGGAAAGTCTTCAGGTTGCTCTTCGACATATCGGCGTCCCAGTAAACGACGTAAGTGTGCTGGCGGATCATCATCAGGTCCATCTTCAAAATGCCCTCCGGGATCTGGCAAAACTGGTGAGAAATTGCCACCTCCTAACTGTCCTCCTGGATCTGGTGGAACTGGGATAGGAGGTGCAGGTTCTTCGGGCTCTTCATGTCGTTCTACTTTATCACCATCTGGTTCAAAGTGTCCTCCAGGATCTGGCAAAACTGGTGAGAAATTGCCACCTCCTAACTGTCCTCCGGGATCTGGTGGAACTGGGATAGGAGGTGCAGGTTCTTCAGGCTCTTCATGTCGTTCTACTTTATCACCATCTGGTTCAAAGTGTCCTCCAGGATCTGGCAAAACTGGTGAGAAATTGCCACCTCCTAACTGTCCTCCGGGATCTGGTGGAACTGGGATAGGAGGTGCAGGTTCTTCAGGCTCTTCATGTCGTTCTACTTTATCACCATCTGGTTCAAAGTGTCCTCCAGGATCTGGAAAAACTGGTGAGAAATTGCCACCTCCTAACTGTCCTCCGGGATCTGGTGGAACTGGGATAGGAGGTGCAGGTTCTTCAGGCTCTTCATGTCGTTCTACTTCATCACCATCCGGTTCAAAGTGTCCTCCAGGATCTGGCAAAACTGGTGAGAAATTGCCACCTCCTAACTGTCCTCCGGGATCTGGTGGAACTGGGATAGGAGGTGCAGGTTCTTCGGGCTCTTCATGTCGTTCTACTTCATCACCATCTGGTTCAAAGTGTCCTCCAGGATCTGGAAAAACTGGTGAGAAATTGCCACCTCCTAACTGTCCTCCGGGATCTGGTGGAACTGGGATAGGAGGTGCAGGTTCTTCAGGCTCTTCATGTCGTTCTACTTCATCACCATCCGGTTCAAAGTGTCCTCCAGGATCTGGCAAAACTGGTGAGAAATTGCCACCTCCTAACTGTCCTCCGGGATCTGGTGGAACTGGGATAGGAGGTGCAGGTTCTTCGGGCTCTTCATGTCGTTCTACTTCATCACCATTTGGTTCAAAGTGTCCTCCAGGATCTGGCAAAACTGGTGAGAAATTGCCACCTCCTAACTGTCCTCCGGGATCTGGTGGAACTGGGATAGGAGGTGCAGGTTCTTCAGGCTCTTCATGTCGTTCTACTTTATCACCATCTGGTTCAAAGTGTCCTCCAGGATCTGGCAAAACTGGTGAGAAATTGCCACCTCCTAACTGTCCTCCGGGATCTGGTGGAACTGGGATAGGAGGTGCAGGTTCTTCGGGCTCTTCATGTCGTTCTACTTCATCACCATCTGGTTCAAAGTGTCCTCCAGGATCTGGCAAAACTGGTGAGAAATTGCCACCTCCTAACTGTCCTCCGGGATCTGGTGGAACTGGGATAGGAGGTGCAGGTTCTTCGGGCTCTTCATGTCGTTCTACTTCATCACCATCTGGTTCAAAGTGTCCTCCAGGATCTGGAAAAACTGGTGAGAAATTGCCACCTCCTAACTGTCCTCCGGGATCTGGTGGAACTGGGATAGGAGGTGCAGGTTCTTCGGGCTCTTCATGTCGTTCTACTTCATCACCATCTGGTTCAAAGTGTCCTCCAGGATCTGGCAAAACTGGTGAGAAATTGCCACCTCCTAACTGTCCTCCTGGATCTGGTGGAACTGGGATAGGAGGTGCAGGTTCTTCAGGCTCTTCATGTCGTTCTACTTCATCACCATCTGGTTCAAAGTGTCCTCCAGGATCTGGCAAAACTGGTGAGAAATTGCCGCCTGCCAAATGTCCTCCGGGAGCTGGTGGCACTGGATTAGGTGGTAGAGGTGATTCTAGGTCATCCAGACGTTCTTCAAAATGTAGGCCTCGGCCTCGTGTAATACCTAGGTGTTCTGGTGAGAACGCATCGTCTTCGCCTTCGGGGTGTCCTCCAGGGTCTGGCAAGACTGGGAAAAAAATGCCGCCTGCGAACTGTCCTCCGGGAGCTGGTGGAAGCGGGTTAGGTGGTTCAGGAGGGTCTTCAGGATCCTCATCATGTAGACCTTCCGGCAAGGGTCAAGGATGTGGGTCCTCTGGTAATTCTGGGTCGAGTTCCAAGTGTAAAAAGTAGTTTGTATTCACCTATCGATAAAATAGGATGAGGAGGATTGTAACCCTAAATTATTTGATTTTTTTAAATATAATCCTGAGAACAATTTCTAAGAAAATCCGTTGATTTTTCTTGCACAGAACCTTCGTATGGGGTTAAAAAATCCTCTAAAAATCACTTGAGTCTTCTTCAATTATAGTTTCTCAGTCGATTTAAAAAACATCAATCTGGACTTCGATTCTTCATTCTGCTAATCAATTTGAGGGAGTGATACATAAAAACTATATAGATTTTACCTTTGAATAAAAACTCATCCAGCAATCCTGTTCGTTTATGTTATTAATGAAATTGTGTTGTTAATTAAATGTTATTTATTGTTAATTCATAGTCGTTGTTATAATAAATGAAATCAGCTAATTTAATCTGCTTTCTTATTTTTCCGTCCGGTGGACTTCATTAACAGAGATTACGTTATTCCACTAAAAACAGGAGCCTATTGTTCCTAATGAATTTTAATTATATTTTACGTTGTGTATATTACAGTTTCCATAGAAATGATGAATTAAAAACGGTTAAATTTATCTGATTATACCTTGCTAAAAACCAGTCAGTATACAGACGCGCTCGAAGAACAGCGAATTACAACCAAAGAAATACACAATCATAATTATATATTTATCTGTATTTACATGTTTGTCTACTGACAAACAATCCTCAAAGCAGTTTTTTAGTAAGTTATGTGTTATGCTTAATCAGTGTTGACTATTTAAAATTAAATCCAGGCTAACGACGCTGACAACACTCGATCGTAACTCGATCTTGGTTTTCGATTTGGTTTGGTTTTAGAGTACCATTTCAAGATCGAATTGTGAACCGAACCAAGTTCGAATCAAAACCAAAAACAGAACCAAATCAGTTTCGGGAGTAAGCCTGCATGTTTCAATCTCACGACTTTTCTTTCACCGTAACCCGGAGACTGAAGTGTTTGAACCTGCAAACTTGTGATTACTAACCGGAGTATCCGGTCATTGAACCACTAGGCTATCACGACCAAACGCAAACATGTGAAATGATTCAAAGATAATGTGAGGTTTATGTAATACAGTATTAGAAAGTATTTCGTTTGCATATCTTTGGAACCAGTTCATTGATATAAAACGGTTATTAATGGGATTCTAAATATTAAAGATAGAAATGTTTGACTATGCAAAGTTTGGGCTTGAATTTTGTTTTGTTTACCTCATTATCGCATGGCAGCAGGTTTCAACCTGTGTGGTCCGTTTATGAAGGTACTACCGAGTGTCTGGACATGTTAAAGACTTGGTACTAAAATAAGTTTTAGATTTTTTTTTTCTTGACAATATTCTAATGTCATGGATTGGGGAGTCGACACTAATCTAAATAGCCTCGTGCCAACTTGAGACCTATTTGAATGCTACAGCAAGACCTGCATTAGATACAAAATTTTCTATCCCGCAGAACTATTTCCATCAAGCAAAAAGCATTCTCATTGAATATTATAAATTCCGTTTCCAATATTACTGTCCATATGAGGCATTTTAATAAAAAAAAAACGCAATTTATCTTAAAGTATATGTATCTATAATTTAATAGACAGAATGACACTTGAATGGTCTAACGGAATGGAAATAGATTATTATGGTCATTTGATTCAAAGAACTTTTGAAGCATAAACACTGAAGAAGGTATACCCTATATGACCCCATATGACCCCATATAGTATGCGGTATAACCCCTGCATCGCCCCCGGCTTATTCGAAACTACGCTCAATATACATAATATGTAGTTGCAACTGCCCATCTCAATATAATAAGTAATTTGTGTTCCAACAAATAAGGTGCGTGCATAACATTGGCTAAACAAATGCTTTTATAATGTCATTATTATTATTGTGCACGACATAATGGATGTATTAAGCAACATGTATATTTGTTTGTTCTTATTTTACTTTAAACTACTATACCACACTATATGTTAGTTTAGTTAATGTATCATAAAAAAAATGGAACAAGTCAGTGTGTGTAATATCAGGGGCCCAAAAAGCCTTTGTGAGTTCTTAGCTAATTTTCCCTATTTAATTAAAAGAGAATAGAGTTAAAAGACAAAGTTATTTAAGTACCGTTTTTATGAAGTCCTCAAAATTCCATTTTCTTTTCTTTATTTTGGTTATTTACAAAGAAAAAACAGAGTTAAGTGCCGGTGTTAGACCGGTACCTACTTATTCACGGTAATCGAGAAATCCGATTAGATTTCACGCATAAATATAATTTGCCAAACGATATGACAAATCGAAAGTAACCATTATAAACGACCCCTTATAGCAGGTACAAACGCGCGTCATAACAGATGGACAAGTTGTACTTACTGATCACTTATCGATTCTTAAATATCGATTCGTAAATATCGATTTTCACTTCAACTATTCCACAATCGAATTTGCCAACCTTCTAACGGTCGTGATGTACCTATTAAGTTATTTTGCCATCGTAACGTATAATTTAAATGGTTTTTACATTTCACAAATTCTAATACATATTTATTATCTTACAAATATATAATTTGCGTCTGTTTACCACTAAACGGTGAGAACAGATGTTTTGCTGCAGTTACGTCTTGATAGAGATTATTTTTGTCTTCGTCATAAAATTTACCTATTGTATTTTTATTAATATATAAAAAAAAATATCGGCCTATAAATGTCCCACTGCTAGGCACAGGCCTCTTCTCATGTAGAGAAGGCACGAGCATTGTTCACCACGCCTGCTCGCTTGCGGGTTGGTGATTTCAGATTCCAATTTCTGAAATCCAGGTTTCCTCACAATGTTTTCCTTCACCGTTTGCGAATGGTGGCTAAGATTGTTTAAGAAAGTGCATCTAGCTTTGAAAAAGTCGCATTGGTACTTTCCTGTAGTGGGTTTGAACCTGCAACCTTGTACATACAAATCCGTTCATTGAACCGCTAACCCACGACGACATTTATTTATTAATAAATATTTTATCCAAATTTCATGGAACGATGATCTGAAAAAGTGTTATCAACCTTTAAAGCCTATATTCAGAAGTCCAGTGCAGGCTGTGTTGTTTGATTGATTCAAGCATCGAAAACGATAATCAAAGCTATTTTTAATGATAATACAACAAAGAGAAATACTTTATACTGATCTAACTATTATAGCACATGTACCTAAATGAAGGCAATTATATAGGTAATTATATTCTTTAAGACACCCATAAATGGACTGCTCGAGTGGTTAGCCAATGCTCAACATACATAAACTGCTCGAGCAGTTGACAGCTCTCGCGTGTCACGTGCGCCTCTCGCCCGCTGCTATTGTTTTGTTGACCGCTCCAAGCATTCCAACTGCATCAACCACTCTGTGTACGGCCGGCAAGGGTGTATTTTTGTAGGCTCGCACCTCAAGGTTGTAATATACTTTCAATTGCAAAACGATCGTAACATTTGTTAATTCACGTATCACTCATGAGCATTGAGATGAGCATAAAATTAATAATTACATAGTTGAGGACGGTTACATCATTGATTCAATTATTTTATATTGAAAAGTAACCTCGTACACTCCAATGCAATTAGAGTGTAATCATTAAACGAAGATGCTGTACAGTAATATAAACTGTTATGAATAGCGAACGTGAATTTGATTGGTAACCTTGGCACGACATGCGTTAGGAAATATTGATCTGTATTTACACAAATTTCTATTTAAATAATAAAAAAATTCATTGGCAACAAGGTTTATAAGAATTGTTGATCATTTCAAAATACTACATTTATACATAATCCTTACTAATATTATAAATGCAAAAGTAAGTCTGTCTGTCTGTTTGTCGCGCTTTTACGGCAAAACTACTGAACCGATTTAAATGAAATTTGGTACACAGATAGTCTAAAGCCTAAGTAAGGACATAGACTTTTTGCCGCGATAACCGACATCCACGCGGGCGAAGCCGTGGAAAACAGCTAGTTATTATATAAAACAAGTTTCCCGTCACAACTGTCTATCTGATCCCTTGAAGAGAGCATAGTAGTACTGGAGGGTACGCGATAAACTCAAAAACTAAAACGTATTGTCACATAGTCCACCAGTCTAGAGAGTGATTTAAGAGGAAGGTTTGTGTGTATAATAATTACGTGTTTGTGTGTATAATTTATCAATGTTTTGTCTACCCGTGCGAAAAGGGGACGGGTCGCTAGTTTTTTAAATAAAGTAGACATACGTACTATTTATTTCATCATTTCAAATTAAGGGAATCTTCTTACGTGTCGTCATTTTTATGCCTCTTCATGAGTATCAATATGTATCATAGGTTTATGCAAATACACATTGAAATAAAAGTATTTTGATAGAAGTTACGAAAGAATCCAATCAAAACATTTTTAGCCTATTACCATAACATTTTAGTGGCGCAATATATATTTTTCATAACATCCCTTCACCCTCTCTTGAAATCATAGATCAAAATCGTTTTATTTCTCTTAATAGCTTACGCCGGTGGCTTCGCTCTCATGGATGTTGGTTACACGGTAGACACGAGACAGAAATGGAAAAAAGTAACCTATGTCCTTTCTCGAAGTTCAAGTTAACTCCATACCAAATGTCATCAAAATCGATTCAGTGGTTTAACCGAAAAACCGTAACAGACTGACAGACAGTATTATATACATTCGCATTTATAATATTAGTTTGGGTATGGATTAAATCATCCAATTAGTCCCAATTAGTTAACATCGTAGTTTACTAACTTCTAAACTTCTTATAACTTGATGTAATAATGAAAGGATTCTAGATTTCATCAGCGTTTAACAAAATTTAATATCGCAAGAATTAATTAAATATTCTGTTTACTTATATGAAAAATTAGAGCGGTCATACTTAGTTTAATAAATATTAATTACTTAACTTTGTTTCGTATGTTTTTCAAAGTATTTGTTGATGATATAATTATGAAATAAACACATACGTAGGCGCCTGCCTTTTGCATATATTAGATTTGTTTTAATATATTACGTATACCTACAAACCTCCTTGTTAAGAAACATGTCTTCATTCGTAAAACTTGATAAAAAAATCTAAGAGGATGTGGAAATTTGATGTTTATCTAAAAAAATATTATTTCTAAATAATAGAATTTTGAAAATCGGTCTACAATAGGGATGTTTCCTGGGTATGAAAAGTTAAAAACATATTTAGTCCGTCAGTTAGATAATAAAAAAATATTAGACACGTATTTTTTCTTTTATCAAAACAATAAAAACTTACAAAGATACAGCGCTTTAAAGTTTCGGAGTGGGGGCTTATGACGCCACGCCTTGGTAAAAATTGTAGCGAGGAGTGACGCCACGCGTAATTTGCGTTCTCTGTATTTTGATCATTTTTTGTTTGTAGGAAAAAAGAAAAAATACGTGTCCAATAAAATTCATTAATCTACCAGGCGGACATTAAAAAAAAATAGGAAACATGCCTATTGACGGAGAAATCGGTGAAAATACATACAAAAATACATGTATGGTATGTACCACTACATGTATTTTTGTTAGATGTTCTATGTCGAACCTCCTCCTTTTTGGAAGTCGGTTAAAAACATGACTTGTCTTGAAAGTAGTACGCACATTATTTGTGTTTATTTACTTATTATTCATTCTAAGTTACAATATACTGTCGGTAACGGTTTGTCTGATTTAATAGGTGCAGAGTTATGTTCGTATGAGGCTTAACGAATCTCGCAATCACCTGTCACTATTGCAAACACATATAAATGATACAATATTGCATTACGTTTTACAATTCACAGTAATAATATTGGACAATTACTATATTGGACTGTAAAGTCGTTGGTTCCGAGATTCTATCGTCCAAATAGCCTTACTTTGACTACTTACTTTTGATCTTTGACATTCTTTGAAGCAGTACAATTCTAACAACCATTAAAAATATAACCCAGTAAAATGGGTTGTGGAGGTTAAAAAAATAGGCAGTCGCTCCACGTAAAAACAAACAAACAAAGATTGGAAAAAGGCTAGGCAGAAGAATATAGGATAATTATTTATATTGGACAGTGAAGCGGTCGGATATTACAACAACAAATGCATTGATACTACTCAACATTGTAAACTTCATATTTACCAATCGGTGTAACCATCCTCTTGAACTACCTATGAAAAGTACTGATAAAATTTCATTTATAGCCAACCTGAGCTCGAGCAAACCCAAAGGTCTTCAAATTGGGTGATAGGCCTCCGAAATTCCTCAAACTCGGATGAAACGCAGCGCCTCACTGGAGTCGCTACTTCATGTCGTTATGAAGGTAGAGTTTGGCAGTATCTCCCTTGCAAATGTGATTTGAGGTATATAGTGCAGCACTATCTCAACAAATTACAAGTGTATTTAATTTTATAACATTTACCCTAAACTGGTACAGCAACGGATTTTCATAGCGTATTGTTATTTTGACGACCTCCGTGGTCGAGTGGCGTACACACCGGTTTTCAAGGTGTCGCCAGCTCTGAGGTCCCGGGTTCGATCCCCGGCCGGGTCAATGTAGAAAAAGCACTTTTCTACATTGTCTCGGGTTTGGGTGTTTGTGGTACCTTCGTTGTCTCTGAATTCCATAACACAAGCGCTTTAGCTACTTACTTTGGGTTCAGAACAATGTATGTGATGTTGTCCACATTTATTTATTTATTTATTGTTATTGAGTTTTTAAAGTCTTAATGAGCGACTACTCACACGAAAAGATGAACATTTACTTCGGAATAAAAATACTCAGTAAAGATGTAACAGTTTTAATTGAAAAAAACTTTAATCAACGTTCGAATCTTTTATTATCTCAGCAATTAATCAATAAATGGAGACCGCAAAACTCTAAGAAACATTTAATTGATGTTTATTTTACTTTCTAATGTACTCTGAGAAAAGTGAAACAAACCTTTATGTATTCGCTTATTTCGACAGGCATCATAACTGTATTTATTAATTTACAATCGTAATATCAAGTAATAAGGCGGCGTAAAAATTCTTCACTATTGAACATATTGCTTAAAAAGCTTGTAAGATTCGTGATACAATTACAAATGTGAAGCGGACTGAAAATATGCACAATTCAGTGCCCTTGCTCTTCAATTAATTTTAATTCCAATGTAATGGCAAAAATTGATAATAGATTAGAGAACAGGTGATTCAGTATTCTTGAAAAAAAAATCTGTTAATGGTGGGAACTAACTAGAATCTAAACCTTGACAATATCGTTTTGTACTATGTGTTGTTTGTGCGCCTGCTAAATGATAACAATTTTGCATTGGCATTGTATTAAAATTTAAATTCATTCAAGAGTAACCTCCCAGGACATAAACCTTTAAAATATTTATGAAAGTAAAGAAGGTCAACTAACCTACTTAATATTATTTACATTTGCTTAATGTTCACCCTTTGGCGGGATATATAGCTTATTGCATTTTATTAAACATCGGATACACTAAAATACTGATAGTTTGCCCCTAATACTACAACTTTCAACCAGAAAGCCTCTTTTAATACCTTTACTTAATTACCTATCATCGCCATCGCCATCACCGGTACCTACACACGTATCTACCTTAATACCATACTTATTAGGTAAAAAATCTTATTATTATATACGAGCTGGCTCCTATCTAAAAATAAGGATAGGTGCTAAAACTTTCATAGAAAACTCTACTTAAAATCGTTGTCTTAAAAGCAAAGGCCAAAGGTACCTACTGTAACTGAATGTAAATACAAACATTGCAAAACCAGTATAAATGAATACAGCATTTAATTTGAATTCTAAAAGATACATTAACTATATCCAATTTAGTAACACATAAACTCTTGGGTGCTTCGAACTCGATCGAGTTCAGTAGTTCATAGAAGAAGGGACGCTTCGCATATCTATTTGCTATAAGTGTACATACCATATTCGGTAAGACAAAGATTATAAAACAGACGTTCAGTCCCTGGCGTTATATGTTTATTTTATTTACGACCAAATGTATTTATTTTGATGATTTAAAAATAGTTTTATTTATTACTAGCTGTCCCCCGCGACTTTGGCCGCTTGTTTTAGTTTCTACGGTTTTTCATTTTTGCAACATTTTTCATCTATGCTCCGCTCGTTTTGGACGCAGCGTAATGTTATATAGCTTATAGCGTTCCTCAATAAATGGGCTATCCAACACTGAAATAATTTTTCAAATCGGACTAGTAGTTACAAACAAACTCTTCAGCTTTATATATTAGTATAGATTTATTACTGATGGCGACGAATTTTTTTACTGACGGTACTAGTATGAACATGTAAAATCGTAAAATTTACGTTTCTCAAAATCTAATATTACCCTAATAATATCGGAACCGTCTATATATTTTTGCATAAACAATTAAATCAGTAAACGACCGTAGTACATTTAGATAAAAATATGCTTACGCTCTGCATAACTGGTATAATCTACCAGCGATGCGCACGCTGTATGCTTTTCTATGTTTACTCTCAGATGTGTAGTAACTTAATCAATTGTACGCCAAAAAATCTTGCAAAATTAGCTTCCCAGGATCGTCGGTAGCTTAACAAATTGGTAATTGGCAATTCTAATTAAAGAGCACATACACAAGAATTACGTAAATTTGTAATCAGGTAAATTTTGAGGTTAACGATACTTATCTGATTAATTTGGTGTTAAATTGACACAATAGCTAACTAATACTTTCAAATTTTTTCGTTCTACTCAATAAAATAAGGCTTTTATTGTTAACTAACTGTCTCCCGCGTGTTTTAGTTTCAACGGTTTTTCATTTTTGCAACATTTTTCATTTATGCTTCGCGCCTATAGGTCGTAGCGTGAGCTATAGCCTTCTTCAATAAACGGACTATCCAATACAAAAAGATTTTTCAATTCGAACCAGTAGTTCCTGAGATTAGCGCGTTCAAACAAACAAACAAACAAAATCGTCAGCTTTATAATATTAGTATTGATATAGTATAGACTAGCGATCCGCCCCGGCTTCGCAAAGGTAGATAAAAAATTCAACCTTCAACCTTCCTCTTGAATCACTCTATCCATTGGTAAAACTCCATTTGAAAATCCGTTTGGTACTTCTTGAGTTTATAGTGTTCAGACAGATAGACAGGATAGACACGGCGGACGACTTTGTTTTATAATATGTATGGATGCTTTGAATATAATCCAAAAATTGCATTAATGTCGTTTGCGTATTTTATTAGTTTTAAGATTCGCGCATCTTAAGTATTTTAATAAACCCTTGATGGGTTTCAAGCAGTTTAACCATCCTATTTCGATTCGCTCCACTTCCAGTTACCATCTAAGCGTAGTTAAAGAAAATCAAATTAAACCTCGAAACTGAGATATCTAATTTATAACTCACTTACTGAGTTTATACAATCAAGATACAACAAAAATACTAAATAAAAATAAATAAACCCATTTTTATTTTAGGTATATTGCATTATGTATAGTGATTATTTTAAAAGGAATGGCTGAAAACCAGCGCTGTGACGGGTCGTGGTCGTCCCGGTACAGCATTAGCTGAGCCATCTCCTGTTGCTACTGTCTTCTTCAGACTAATATTTAATAATATGTACCGTGTTTTTTATTTTTTAGTAGCAATAAATAAAGTGATATTTATAATAATAATATCATGGGACAGCTCACACACGGCCATCTGATCCCACACTGGACAGAGCCACAACCAGACAACTGATAAACATACTTATATATTTCTAAATACATACATATTATGTTAGACACAGAACAAATGATCGTGCTCATCACACAAAGATTTGTCCTGAGTGGGAATCGAACCCACGACCTCTAGTTTAGCAGTCAGGGTCACTAACCACTAGACGAACAGGCCCGTCAAATGTCTTTTTATTTTATTTATTTATTTAAAGCCAAGGTCATATCTGGCTCTTGGTCTATGGTATATATTATAATATACATATCTAAAGTAACATCTGTGAGCCAACGCGTCAATTGACCCGCGTGATTATATCTTTAGAAACACCATACAAACATAACATGGCATAGCATAAGTAAGGAATTGTATTTGTTTACGTAATTTCCTTATTGAGAGGCTATTTAGATACTTTTAATTATATTAAAAAAATATATTACCATGACTCTTGTAGCTTCTTTATGAAATGGGTTTTTATAGCAGGTTTATTAGTGCATCTCTTATTAAGTAGAATACCCTATTATTATTATTATTGCACCTTACATAATATTTTTTTATATACTCATTTATTTATTTAATGCTTTATGCACAGTGTACAGCGGACTTAATGCCAGAAGAAATTAAACTCATTTGTTTAAACCAGGTATACCTAGCGCCATATAGTTTTAATAACCATGTCCATGCTAATATTATAAATGCAAAAGTAAATCTGTCTTTCTGTCTTTCCGTTACACGTTCAAGGTTAAACCACTTTTGATGAAACTTGGTATGGAGTAAGCATTTTGCCGCAATAACCAACACCCACGCGGGCAGAGCCGCGGGCATCAGCTAGTAATATACATTATTCTACTTAGGTATTTACCTAAACAAGTTTTCCTAACCAGTACCGCCTCAGTAATAAAATAATGTATGCACCACAGAACTCGAACTCTTGTACTATCCGGTTTCAATTCCATTTCCCACATTACTTTACCCAGTAATGACAATAACTTAGGTTCAAGGTGATGAACTTAGCTCTCGTAATCCTGATCAACTGGGTTCGGATCCGATTTCTCAAGGGCATAAGTTCAAACTAAAGCTTGCTATATAGTCACGTATGTCCATAGATTTTAATAGACTTATTTTAGAGTTCAATTAAATAAAGATTAGTTTAAATTGTACTTGAAAAATCATTAAATTAACAAACTATTTATCTCAAACAAACCATGTTAAAAAGATATTTATATATTCTAGCATCGGAATTCGAAAAACCACAGAGTTCACAAATCTACACTTTAAAAATGTTTGTAAATTAAAAAAATGAGTAAGAATATTTTTCTTGATATTATGTTTTTAATAAACTTAAAATCTATCTTGTAAATCAGCTTAGATTCTAAAAGTCTCTGTTAGACTCGCGACACCACCACCGCCGCGTGAGCTCATGATTCTCATTGAACTCTTATTGAGTATGAAACTAGTCGGGCGATTCCGAGAATGTACGTAAGTTAACCGTTTTGTTTTTCATAATTATAAATACTCCTCACGAAAGTTATTATACAAATATAGATTCTAAAATATTATCCAATCGACGCGAAATCTTAATCTTTATAAACAAACTGTATTTTAGCGAAAAAACAGTGGAATTTTTCTCCGCTCTCATAACCGCTTAAGTAATATGTTAAAAGTAAAACAATAAAACAACCTGTCAAGTGTAAGACGGACTCGCGCACAATCGTACAAGATGTAACACTATGTCGGTACCTACCAACTTTTTAAATACTTTTTTAATAAAAACAAGTTTTTTTATTTCCATGGCGGCAATTATGGAATTCGCAATTTTTTTATTATTGTTCATACGCTGTAAAAATTCAACTTTCTCCCTATTGCGGGTCATAAGCTAGGTCCAGCCCGCCAACAGATGGTACGGACAGCAAAGGCTTACAAATAGAGTCCTATTTACCTTTTTAATGATACATTGGCGTCGATTCCGTTTTACGCTAACTAAATCAAAATTAAACCATTGCTATGTTTTACTAAAATACAGCGTGAGAAAAGGAAGGCAACAGATAACAACTAACTTAGAAATTTCAAACCAGTTTCCGCATTGAACATCACAGTGTTTTAGTGCACACGTTTCTGCGTGTCGGTAGATTTGTATGAGAATTTTAGTCATAACTAAATTTGACAACTCAAATTTTCGTCTGTCCTTTTCTAATTGTGTACAAGTGAAAAAGATACCGATGGCCTAAAATAAATTTAGTGAGGGTTTAACAGAATCGGGACCATTATCTTCAAAAGCACTGGAATCGTTCAAAACGCTTAAAACTACCTATTTCGATCGTTGACAACTATTGACGAAAAACATAGCCTAAATTTTTCTTATTTAGTTTATGAAGTATCTTTTCTATTGGTCCAATATTGTTGGAGGAAATAGGCGAGAGCTAAACCTCGAATTATAACTTTTTACTTAGGATATTTACTTTGATTTGCAGTTGTCTTTGTCACACATGAATAGGGCTTCAAATCTTCAATTCAAAAAACTTAATTTTTAAAAGTCTTTCCACCTGCATTTACTTTTAAGACGTTCTCAAATGTCTATCTGTCGCGACATTACACCTTAAAGTGATAGAGACAGCACGAGTCTTAACGGCGACTTAAAAATTAGTTCCGTTTGAGTGTTAGGCCAAAAGGTTGATGTTCGTAGTTTATTGTTATTTATAACGCGCTGTCGACCGTACCTGCAGCGTGTATGCGCGTGCGCAACACATTCACCTGTTGATGAAACTCGTAGCTGTTGGGTATTTGTTTGTGCAATTCGGTATGCGAAAATTGTACATTCATATTGAATTTTAATACGCACACGACTTAACAAAACGGTTTTTCTGAGCTACAACACATTGCTTAATACTGTTCGTTGACTCTGATTTAAATGATAGTGAAACATTTTTGATTTTGCTATGATTTTAATATTCAAAACTTCTATAGATTATAGACCGTTCTTTTAACCATTAAGTATTATTCCATTTTTTTTGTGTAATAACTTTCTAATATATAAATAAATAACAGTAATAGATACTGTTTTTATGACTTAGTGGAATATATATGAAGCTATAGAAACAGATGTCACTTAAAACACATATTTTAACACATTCCCTAATATGGTAGGTACCAATATAACTGTGACCATCTCCTCATTATCTGCTCACGATGTTCAATGACATATCAATCGATCTCTCGCTTAATGATCTAGCCAGTTGAAAGGTAAACTAAGTACTTAGGTAAATTAGCACTGGGTTATAGCTTTGTACTCAATTCAAGATGTTAGGAATACTAACTAGACTTAAATGATGTATCTTGAAATTTCGTGAGGGCCAGTTAAATGGATAATGGTCGATTTGTATGTATAATCTTACATCTTTTACAAAGAAACTTATTTAATAATATCATTAGAGGTACTTTTATATGTATAACAAAAAAAATGGACACAATTTTAACCGACTTTAAAAGGCAGAGGTTCTCAATGTGACGGTATTCTTTTTGCATGTTTGCCTTATACTCTGGCAATTGTAGATCGATTTCAAAATTTCAATAATTTTTTTTTATAACGTCACCCGGGCTTTGAAATTTATTCCAGCACAAAGAACACTCAGACTTAGAACAAGCATTTGTGGATCACACTAATGCTTGTCCCATGTGGGGATCGAACCGGAACAACGTCACGCTCAGTGGTAGTTAGCGTGGTGACCTATACCACTCGGCTATCCGTGCTGTCTGTTGATTTTAAAGTTTGTGAAACACCAGGCGGCGCGACGTAAACCTTAATAATAAATAATTTAGATATACAAATGCGCCAGTGATGATTGAGCAACATTTGCAAAATATTTCAATAAATGGTTTAATGGTTGGTCACTTAAATACAAATGGAAATGCCAACAATTCTCCTCAAAGATCTGAAAGTAAATGGGTATTTAGTAAAATTTCAGACATCCTTTTACCTCGACCGAGGTCAGCAGAACTTGTGAAATGTCATTGGATTCCTTCCTTATCTTCATTTCTTATGCGCTTATAAAAAAGGTATTGTTTTCAATAATAACTTTTATGAAACATATTTTTTTACTTTTTTCACGACTCAAAATCTATTTATACAAATGTTTATTAAAATAATTCTGTTCTTAAACTTGAGGTCATATTCCTCACAGGATATAGCTACCAGTAGTTTCGAAGTGTGACCGGCTAACGGCCAATATTAATAACTTATCCTTAGATCGGTTTTCCTGAAGGAGATAAAATTTTTGACATAAGTGCTACACAAATTATGTCAAATTCATATCCCTTGTATGCAAATAAATCTACAGATATGTTATTGTATGTTGGTTGTAAAATAATTGAGGTGTTTCGCTTACTCTTCATATAAACTTCATCGGGTTTCAAGACAGTCAATCGTTTTCCTGGGACCCACAGAGCTTTAGTGTCTCGATGGAACTCGTTAGTTATCACTGTAAATCCTGGCTAAAATGATAAAACTCCCGTAGAGTTGAAACTAAAGAAAATAATGGAAGAAAAAATGTTTATTTGGACAGGAGTAAAACAAAAAAATTATTTAAAAAAAATAATGAAATTAAACACACACTAAAATTACGACTGTGTACCCCGCAGCTGCTGCAAAAAGGTGCCAGTTCAGCATGACTGGGTCAAACTCGTGCCTGGCGCTGGTTTTCAACTGGGCCTTGCAGTTGCAATGATGGGCATGTGTAGTGGACTTGTTAACCAGGGGCAAAGGGTGCGCGTATTAAATTTGCAATCTACTTTAGATTTTCTATATAGGTATATAGATCTTATTTATAAAAATCTCGTGATAGTGTTTGTTATCGAACTCCTCCGAAACGGAATGACCGATTTTTATGTTTCTTTTAGTAGTTTTGGTAGGCCTGAGAATAGGTAAATGATAAATGCTAAAATGTGGACAACATCATATAAAATGTTCTGAACCCAAATTAAGTAGCTATGGCATTTGTGTTATGGAATCAGAGACGACGAAGATACCACAAACACCTAGATCCGAGACAATGCAGAAAAGTGGGTTTCCATTTTGACCCATCCGGGGATCGAACCCGGGACATCAGAGCTAGGGACACCTTGAAAACCGGTATGTACGCCACTCGACCACGGAGGTCTTCAAAAGGTCGTATGCTATTTTTTATACCCCTAGGTGATAAGGGTGGCCCTGTCAAAACAACATTTGCCGGATCAGCTAGTAATATTGTACTATTGTCTTTACCCAACAGTCTCTTCTGTTTTGAATATATTTTAAGTACGAATATTAATGATAGGTACAGCCGTTGGTATAAAATGAGGCAAGTTCGTGCACTCACGTTCGGTATTAGCCAATAGGCTCGTCTTACGCTTACCGATCATCTCGCGACACAAGATCTAACATATTATGTAATTTACCGTACTTATATGTTACGGTCCACTGAGGCGGATCGTTAGTATAGATAATTATGTGATGTAAGTAGGTATCTACCTACTGTTATGCGTGTGGTCCTGGATACTGTTTCTAGACTTGATAAAATGTTATAAACTTTTGCTGCGTTACAACAAAATTCATTAATTTAAAGTGTGCAACACAGTACCTACACAGACAGTACCCGAAATCGCCCACCCTTCACCGCTTCCTGCGTGCTCTGGCTGCGGAGAAAATACGGCGCAACGAACTCCCCAGCAGCTCCCTGTCACTCAGGTCACATAATAATAAATTACATGAGGGACCAAGTCTAGTAAACCAGTGTTTGAGGTAAAAAAAAACATATAGAGCAAAAAGTTTGAACGTTACTACCAGAAAGGGCACAGTCAGCAAAACGACCGGTCACCACAAGCAGCACCCGTTCACGAGCATGACGTAAGGATGAGCTATCAACGATCATCTGTTACAGGGTTATAGGGATTCGTACTCGAAAGGAACCAATAGAACATTATAACCGAGCCGCTGCTGTCTTCAATAATTTACAAAAAAAAGAGCTTTCCTCCAATAAAAAAATTGGACAAGTGCGAGTCTGACTTGCACGTCGAAGGTTCCGTACAAAGTTTGCTTATCGTCACGGTTAATTCTCCAAAAACAAACTTAACTGTGCGGTTGAAAAAATGTTGTCATATTATGACTTTATCGAATTTACAACTGTCACTATTTAAAACGAAACGGTTTACTCAACTAATACGGAATACTCCTCACGAAAGTTATTATACAAATACAACTGTAACTATTTATTTATTAATCAAAGATATAAATGAATAAATTTGTAATCGCGAAAACGTAATGTTACAAAACTACAAATTATCATTTTCCTTTACTTGTGACGTTAGGCCTAGCATCATACCAAATTTCGTGATTCTGGTTCGACGGGAATTATCCTATTCAACAGTGTTTTTTTTTTTAATTTTTCTTTTTAGCCTAAAGTATCCTGCTGTTGGTTACCATATAAGCGTATATACAAATTTTACAAACATTGCATACAAATTTTATTAAAGCAGTTTCTTTTTATATTTATGTGTAATTAATAAATTATTTGGTTGTTGTGTTCTTAATTGACATGACAAGGTTTGTAAGAACGGGAAGGATAATATCGATAAAATTTAATGAATGTGACATCGCATTTTCATATAGATTGACAGAACAACGACTCGGTCAGCTAGTTCACAATAAAAAATAAATGTGGTCAACATCACATACATTGCTCTGAACCCAAAGTAAGTAGCTAAAGCACTTGTGTTATGGAATTCAGAGGCAACGAAGGTTCCACAAACACCCAGACCCGAGACAATGTAGAAAAGTGGTATTTCTAAATTGACCCGGCCGGGGATCGAACCCGGGACCTCAGAGCTGACGACACCTTGAAAACCGGTGTGTACGCCACTCGACCACGGAGGTCGTCAAATATAAGTCGAAATCCACTTGTGCGACAAACTACTTGGGCAATGGAAACAGATGTGTGTCAAATCGTATGATCCCATAAATTCGAGAGTATGGTAATGAAGCAAAACACATGAAATCATGGTTTATAGTACTTACCATCATTAGTTGCCAAATGTTACGTAAATGTTTCAAGCTATCAAGGGATTTTATGTGTAGAGAAAGGAAAGACATGCTTATTTAAGAAATTGTGGAATTGGGTAAAATTATCTTTGGTTATTTTTATTTTGTGTCCACATTAGGCTTGGTTAGAGGAAACATGTATGTGATGGTTAGATAATATAACGTATCCTAGTCAGCCAGTAAACCTTGAAGATATTCACTGATAGAATGTGCTGGTTATATTGGAAACTTATACAGGGTGTAGAGAAAATAGTGGTCGTTCTCCATGTTGACCTTTTGTAACATAGGTTTTGAAACGGCTTTTTTTGTTGTATTTTATTAATTCGATAGATTCCTTGCTAGAGTTACTGTACAGTAAAAACGACATCGGAAATTCTGTTTCAAGTACGTTTTTTTTTTCGGTACGCATCTGTTCGCCTACGGTTAGTAGCTCAAAAAATTATATCGCTTTGCGCGACGACAAAACGATCATTAATATGACGAATAATGACCATGTATATTGTATAGCATGTACTTCTACAATACCAGGATTAACATGCATGACTTTAATGTTGAACGGCTATTTACTCTACACCCTATATTACCGGTGTATACGCCACTACTAGACCACGGAGGTCGACAAATATAAGTTTACCGTATCACGTAGTTCCTTTTGGCAAGAAAAAAGAACACATTCCGCTTTCTGAGTTAATTTACGCACTCAACCTCATAATTTTGCATCTTGCGGTTTAAAGCTAACACGGTTAGCCCTTCCAAAACATATATACTCATCATAATTATATGGCATTAAACACACATTCAAAGACATTGATGTGTAACCACATCATTGCTGTCAAAACGTCGAGTACGACAATTTTGCCGTCATTTTAAAGTGTTACATCAGAAGTAAATTAAATAATGGAGCACTTAGACCGCGCGCACACGGACTGCTTTGAGAAGTTCGGGTGCTTCGAGCGCTCGATAAAACAAAAGGCAAGCGGTCGTCAGCTCGCATGTTGAACAAGCGCAGTAAACTCTTCCTTGCTTGTAAGAAGAGAATTTACACTGCGTGCGTCAGACCTATCATGACTTACGGCAGCGTCGTATTCGCTCACGTGCCCGATTATCAACTCAAACGAATGCAAACTCTCCAAAACCTTTTCATGCGTAGAGCCACAAAGTTTTCTATTTCTCTGGCTGGAGACCCTTAAGGTTCTCGCCAAAAGTCCGGTGAAGCAGTCAAAGCCTGCGCACTGGCTAACTGCGTAAATCTCTTCGAAAAACAAAAAAGTCGACATCTCGCGCGTTGGTGTACATTAATCACTGACTAACTATTATACCGGTTGGTCACATTCGCACGAATACGCAAACCCACAAGTGTAGGACGACATTTGCAAATGATTTCATTTCCAAGCTGTGTCGCAAAGCGCGCGAACCTTGTTCGAATGTTTGCGCGCATGTGAGTGACGGGGGTAAGAGTAGTTCGTGTATGGGTGGCCTTATAAGAAAACATTATGATTATAGTATATAAGGTACTTATATTTGTATAGTAGATCAACATTATGTCTGTGGTTTAATGTTTGACTACTCAACGATCTTAGACATTTGCCTACCTACAAGGAAATAAATTTTATGTGTTATTTATGAATATTTTGATCAAATTGCATTAGCTTTCTGATAGTGTAGACTCTACAAGTAATAGTGTAATAAGCGCTTAAGGTAAGCACTCTACAGTATAGAGTGCTTGTTAAGCTAAGCGCTTATAACAAACACTATCCTAAATTTCATCCTAATTTATTTACTGAAGTATTAAGCTTCAATGTCAAATCATTTGTTTTGTTCGCATTTAGGAAGATTGAATGCGATAACACCTTCCCGATTTCATTTAGGATCCTAAATTCAGGATCGTATAATAAGCTTAATATACATACCCAATAACATTTAGCGAACGTAGGTACATAAAATACGCCATGAATGTTGCTAGTAACAAAATTTCGAATAAATATAATATGTAACTATGTTTTGAGATACCTAGCGAGTGCGAGACGGACTTGCGCATGAAGGGCACCGATTTTACGGAACCCCTTTAATTTAAAATTTATTTCTGTTATCTTTTGTTATAGCGGCAACTGAAATACACACTCTGTGCGAATTTCAACTCTCTAGGTATAACGGGTCATGAGATACAGCCCGCTGACAGGCAGACGGACGTACAGCGGTGGCTAAGTAATAGCTATTCTATAAAATGTAAAAGGCACACTACATAATTGGGCAACAAATAGCCGTCAAGCTATTGCCACCTATTTGATGGCGTGATCAACATATAGACCTATTGTGCTGTCTGTCTGTCACGGACTGAACCATAGACCTTTCACCTAAACCTTTGTTGTGGCCATTTAATAAGCATAGTAAGTGGAAGCCGATTGGAATGCGAATCGCTTATGTGGTTGCATAAACCTTTTAGCTTTTGTCTTTTTGACCTTATTATTTAAAATAATAAATATTTCACAATGGTTTTGGAGTCAGTCTACCTTTTTGGAAATACAGAGGGAGCACGCTTTTTACATCTGTCAGTCTTTCTTCTATCTAGCCTTTTCCGAAGCTATGTTGGGTTCGGTTTTCAGACTAACCGGATTCAACTGAATACTGTAGTACATGGAGCGACCGCCTATCTGATCTTTACATCCCATTTTATGGTAGGTACATGGTATTTTACAAACTCAGCACTAGGTAATAAAATTTGCAGATTTTTCTTGATTTTTTTACAAGAACTGATAGATATTGTAAAAAAAACTACTTTTTAACGGATTCAATCGCGGTTTGTATTAAGTTTATTTTAGTTTCCGAAGTTTATATACAACCCCAAATACAAAGAATTAAAATATTCAGGTAGGGAGAGCAACATCAACAGCTACTACTGTCAAGACGAATACATCTCAGTCTGCCCGTGACCACGACAAGGGAACTAAAATTTCAATATAAACCGCGATAGAATCCGTTTAAAAAGTAGTTTTATTTCAATGTCTAACATTAGCGTAAACCTCAGAAAGCAACTGTTAGATATCTATCATCCTACTACTGAGTATCGTAGTAGGATGATAGATATCCATATCGTCCTTTCCACACGTTATATGAGTAGTTTTACGTCCTTTCAATTTTTTTATGTCGTTTTTAGTGTCAGCAAATGATTTTATTACCGGGATTTTTAACAATACTTTCCCAGCCTTTAATACGTACACAAAGATACGTATCCCTATTACGTGTAGTTACGATATAATGTCCTTACTCAGTAGCTTGGCCAAGGACACTAGCAAGTTGACCCACTGCATTACCCGACGCGCGACACCACATAATCGTTACGTCACCGCTTTTGTATATGATATGTTTTATTTATTAGATATAGAGTTACAAATAGAATGCATAGTTACAAACAATATTATATTATATAATACGTTTTCTAGTTCATCGACTTCATCGGTCTGCAGTGGAGCGAGTGGCGCGAACTCTCCGATTTCCGTGGGACAAAGTGTTATTGAATTATGACCATACAAATATTAATACGTTTAATTTTTTTACGATTACGATTTGATTACGTTAAATAAGTTTAGATACTTACCGACCATTTATGGTTTAAGATATTCATTTGCCAAAAAGAATACAATTCACTTATCTTAAGAAATACAAGGATATCTTATGTACTAATTTATTATACTAACGTAATATTAAGTGGTGGTTACTTGTAAACAAGTGGTATTCGCAACATACACACATTCCGTACAGTGGGTAGCGAAAAAAGTGAGTGTTACAATTACGTATACATACTTAAACGCAAAGTATGGCAATTACATTGTTTATAATATTATTAATTATGATATACATTTATGTTAACTTTAGTTAATTCTATTTATGCGTAGTTGCCCTCAAGAGTTAAATTAAATTGGTATGTTTTTTTATATATCCTTTGCAAACTCTTAAAAGTGACGGATCAATGAATAATATTTGGAAACAAACTGACTCCTGATTGGTGGAGATTAACTTTGTTCAAATGTATGGAAGGACAAGTCCAACTCACGTGACTTACCTAAAACAAATGCCAATTTTCCATACATTTATGAAATGTTCTGAAATCGTTAACGCCATTAGAAATGCCACTTGTCACAGGGGCCGGGCTGTCTAATCCGCTACCATCTTTTTGGATAGTCAAAGTTGTACACGAGCGTAATAATAATTAGACATAACAATATTTACAAGAAAGTCCAAAAAACAAAGCGTGGTTCCTTAATAGAAATCAATTATCTATTACGCGGTAAACAATGATGCTCAAAATACTATAACTATGGCAAAATACAGCTTGGCATAACCAAATTTCTGAGTTTAGTACCTATAGTCTTAGCAACTATAGTTCAATAATTCTGTGCAAATACGACTTCAACCTTTAAATGCTAACGTGAATATAAAATGGAGTAACCCGTAAACAGTCACTGGTACTTATTGCAATACTGACTAATAGTTATCTGTCGGCCATCCTTTCACTAGCCACCTTCCGACATAAGCTGCTTCAACTAAATATTTCGTAATTCAGTACTATAGAACTTATGCAGTACCTATCTAAAAGTATAAAATGTATATAATTGAAACTTGTAAGACATGTACCTAATAGGTTTAAGACTTAAGTTTTAGGGTCGCGTGCCGTAACGGTAAAACGGATCCCTATTACTTAGACTCCGCTGTCCGTCCGTCTGTCCGTCTGGCTGTATCTCAAGAACTGTGATAGTTAGACAGTATAAATTTCACAAATGATGTATTTCTGTTGCCGCTATTACAAATACTAAAAAACACAATAAAATAAATATAACTGACTCCCATAGAACCGTGATTTTTGCTCGTTTTTGCTCGATATTTATAACGGCAACAGGTAGAAGCTTGAAATATTCACTGAATATTTAGTTATAAATTCATATTCAGATAATAACTCATAAAATTAAAATAAAACATATAAGTATTTAGGGGTATTTTTTAGCCGTTATTATAGATAATGGCACAGATGCAGCATGTCATGTATGAATGTTTGTTGTTTGTTTGGGTCAAAACTAGCAAACTAAATTAAAATCACTTCCTGACATCCGATTGAAATGAAATTTTGCATACGTATTTAAGTTCGGTTACAGTACAATAATGTGGTACTTTCTAGCTGGTCTGTTGATGCCGCCAGAAGACCCGGTGACCATAGGAACTCTGTAACAGAACGACATAATCCTATCATGTTGGGGCTTGTTTGATTTCTCTTTACTAGTATTGTAATCCAAACTGAATTAAGAGCTTGTGTTTAATTTTAAGTTTATTACATCCAATTTTAAGATTATGCATGAGGCTCTTTTGACCCCCCCCCCCCCCCCCTAGATCAAGCTGGCCCGAGCCGGCCAAACTAGCAATAAAAATATGTCCTTAAATAATAAAAACTTAGATCCAGCCCTCCCTTGCTGTTTTTGCCTTATTTAGATTGTTAGCAACGCACTAAGTCGAGGTCCGAACCCCACAGGGGGTGCCCTTAGTGAACGTTGCTGACGTAGTTCGTTTTTCTATTGCTCTGGCTGGAGGCCCTTAAGGTTCTCGCCAAAAGTCCGGTGAAGCAGTCAAAGCCTGCGCTCAGGCTAACTGCATAAATCTCTTTCTAAAATAAAAAAAGGCTCTTTTGATAGTGAATGAACATCGCTTACTATATACCGATAGGTACGTCTTTAAAATGTGATAGTGCCAGTCTTTATAATAGGTCTGAGCCTGTGGATTATAAAGTTTTAAATGTTTTAATCATTAATTTATACACAGTTCTTTGTCGGTCTCTCCCTCACGTCACCAACGAATTCCGCGACCCTTTCACACGGTACCGAATAAAAATTATAATAATTTATTTAAGAGAAAGTATCATTTCTATGTGTCATTTATAAAACAATGCGGCGCTTCTCCGCACATTCCAATATTCAATTAAATTGTTGGTCTCTGCAGATGGAACGATAAGCGATATTACTAATAGCTACAGTCCGATACATCAAGTTATTATCGTACTGACTATCGGACGGTGATATTTTATTTTAAAGTTGTTCATTTCATAGTGAAGTATACCTCTCGCATTAAACCTACTTTTTCTTAATTAGGAAATTGAGTAAAAGAGATTTGATATAGTCTGACTTCCAAGTATCAGTCGACTGATACAGCAATAATTGCTATTAAATCTTATGATTATTAAATTATTATTTAAATATATCTAAAATATACTAGACGAAATACGGTGTGATATCAACTCTATCGACCTTTTTAAAAATATAAAATTAATAATACCTAAAATTAAAAGATCAAAGAGTATCTGTTACTTTTACTCCGAAAGCTAAAAATATAGTTTTTCAAGTTACAAAAACATTCTAATTTGTATGCGAATTTGTGAATGAATTTCTACGTTTTAATTAATAAAATTAGCCTATAAATTACCTATAAAATATGAATAATTTAGACTGCAAAATATAGCTATTGATTTAAATTTTTAATCATCGTCTTCACGATCACACTTCTGTAGTTCATTTTATTGTTGTATATTAATTCTAATGGTTCTACATACGGGAAACATGACTGCTTCTTATATTTCCTATACAATTATACATTCTACAAATCCATACATACTAAAATTATAAATACTATTGTAACTCTGTCTGTCTGTTACACTTTCACGACTAAACGGCTGAACCGATTCTGTTGAAATTTTGTATGAGATAAGCTCGGATCCCAAGAAAGGATATACGCTAGTTTTTGGCGCGATTACAGACATCCACGCGGGCGGAGCCACGAGCAACAGGTAGTAATAATCTCAATTTCGGCAAAATGTATATCCTAAAATAGACAAATTCAATTCCAAACATAACATTTAGACTTCAAGTGTAGGTAGGTACTTGTTTATAAAAATCTTCAAATATAACTATTACCTATATATACAAGTTACATAATATAATAGAGAGGTGTCGGTAGCTAAAAGTGTTTCACACTTACTACGACAATATCTATAGACCTTCTGTTTAAGGTGAGGAGTGTTTGAGTGTAAATTTATTTATGTATAGAAAAGGGCAAAAAATTTCGAAAAAAAAAATTTAGCCCTTCCAAACTAGGCAGAGCCTGTATTATGGCAACCAGACAGCTGATAAACATATATTTCTAAACACAAAGAACAAATATTCATTCTCATCACACGAAAATTTGTATTAGGTGGGAATCGAACCCACGACCGCCGATTTAGCAGTCAGGGTCATTAATCACTAGATCACCTGTCAGAAGACATTTATTGCTATAAGGTAAAACAAGATACAAAAATCGGATTAAGCTTCAAATTTAGGCGGTTTCTATTGCAATTACTTATGTAAAAAAAAACATTAACCTTTTTTTTCAAGAAAATCTACAAGGACTTTTTGGTCGTGGAGACGGCTTTCGTTAACTAAATTATCATTTTAACTAACTATGATATTAAAGTATCTTTTTCTGTGTAATATTTGCCTATGATGACGTTTACGCAACTGTCTAATCTGGAAATTATTTGTTTTATCAAATGTGAAAAGCTAATGCATACAGTTACTAAATTCTTCCCTTAATCCGTCTCAAGCGTTTTATAACCGCTGTCGGGGTCACATATTTAACCTACTCATATTTCTTCCAAGACTTGGCATTTGTTTATCCATGCATTATTAGAAGTAAAGTTTGTGAGTGTGTAAGTTTGTTTGTAGAAACTAGAAAGTAATATTTTGAATTACTGAACCGATTTTAAAAATTCTTTTACCAGTAGAAAGCTACATTATTCCTGAATATTATAGGCAAACTACCCGTGCTAGGCTGTGGTGTGTCGCAAGTATAAAATAAACACATACGGTAACTGTATTTAAAGGAATTTCAATGTCATATAAACTTATGTGATTTAATAACATCTGTATAACATCTTCGCCTTAATGAACAGATGAACATTCCAAAAAAAGAAAGGGTTCCACAAAATATAATATAACAAAAATTTAATGAACGTTTACATTGAACATTGTGTTATGTAAAGAAACACGGAGATAGGCCGCTTGTATCTCAGAATGTTAAAGTTTGTTAGCTAATTACAGTTAATTATTTAAGCTAATATTCCGTGGAAGAATTTAGAATAATATTTTATGATAATAATATGCATTTTATGTGGAAATACAGTAAATATCTACTTTAAGTTAAGGGGTAAATGACAAGAATTTGTTATCTTGCCCAAAACACCTTTTGGTCTTCTTTGAATCAAGAAACATCAGCTCAATAGATATTTCTACCTATATTGTGCCATTTTGTTGGACCCCTTCATAAAGTATGCAATGTATTCAGATCAACGTAATCAAGCCTGGTAAAATAGCAATTGAGTTACTAAGCCAGTAAATTCAAATCTAGACTATAAAATATTTAGAAAGAAACAATTTCTTATATTTGTATAATAACTTTCATGAGGAGTATTTATAATTATTTAGAAACAACAAAACAGTTCGACTCGCGACACCACCGCCGCCGCGTCAGCGCCATGATTAGGGACTCCTATTGAGTCTGAAACTAGTCGGGCGATCTCGAGAATAAGCGTGAGTAATGTTTCACATCCTAAAATAACAGGGTCTGCGTAGTTTGGGTTCAGATGGCCTTGTGTTAGTAGTCCCAATATATACAGGGTGTTTGGAAATAAAGTGCATTCCTTGCAGGGGGTTAAATTAGAGCATATTTGCAACCAATTTTGTCATGTGATGCCATGTCCGAAACCTAGTAATTACTGAGATAATCGAGATTTAAGAGTTTTTATAAAAATACCCGATTTTCAAGTTAAAACTTATCATTGTGATAAATTATTCAGCGTTTTGTTTATTATTTTGTTCTTTTCTGATTAACAAATAACCAGAAAACCATAAAAAATCAACATTAGCAAGAAAACACGACGTCTTATTGAGATAAAGCATAAAATCAAGCGTCGTTTCAAGAAAATAATCATATTTTAGAAAAATAAATCGTGTTTTACTAAAAAAAAATGTATGTAGTGTTGCGTACAAATTATTTAATTTACTTCCTTAATTCATTAGCTATCTAAAAAAGTATAAAACTCAACAAAATCCTATGAGATCGATTTACAATCACCTTAAAAAGTAATTAATCCGTTTCCGAGAATCGCTCTCCATTGTACATATTACCGCGCAAGTGTGTGGTTTTTGTTTGGTTGATGACGCCGACTTGCACTTGCACATTCCCTAATGTCATTGCATTTGTCCCGCCACATGCAATGACAATAGGGATTGGTTACAAGAAGTTGGGTGGGTAATTTACCGGGTTAGTTAGTTTCAACTATCGTCTGAGTACAGACCTATCGTTGCATTCTAACTACGCTTTTTATTGACCTGTTTTACCATGCCTTCCTTCAGTAATGAAGAATACGCAGACATTCTGTTTGTGTACGGATTTTGCAACGGAGACGCTGCAGCAGCAAGGAGAGAGTACATACTACGCTTTCCTGATAGGCGTATACCGAATACAAGAGTTTTTTCGGGAACGTTTCGACGCGTCCGTGAAACTGGTCGGTTTCAGTTTCTGATCTTTCTTTTATTTGTTAATCAGAAAAGAACAAAATAATAAACAAAACGCTGAATAATTTATCACAATGATAAGTTTTAACTTGAAAACCGGGTATTTTTATAAAAACTCTTAAATCTCGATTATCTCAGTAATTACTAGGTTTCGGATATGGCATCATGTGACGAAATTGGCTGCAAATAAGCTCTACTTTAACCTCCTGCAAGGAATGCACTTTATTTCCGAACACCCTGTATAAAAAAAATGGGTTTGATTCTCAACACTTATTGTCCATCAGTCCATCATCTGTCCGTAGTCGTCGGCCGTGTAGGGTGATCTTTGATATGAGTACTAGCACCTATACTATAGTAATTCGCCTTCAAAACTGACGCGACACAATAATCTCATTTTACACTACTTAAACATCATTTAGACAACCAGGTTAATAGACATTTGTATATTTCCGCTCAATCTCGAACTGATTTTAACAGCATAATTTTGCATACGTATACCAATAAATCAAAAATCAAACTTATCAAGACTATAAATTACGTAAGAAAGAACAAATACTTGTTTAGTTGTGGAATTTTTAATCGATGCCTTGTTGTGTGAGATTTGCGTGCAAAAGAATGTTTACATAAGACTTTATAGATAAATTGTAAAAGGAATTTTTATTTCATAATAACAAGTTTTAAACTTTACAATTTGTTTTTATTATTTCCTTTTTTAAAAGTGTTTTCAGGAAGTTCGGCAACCGCAACTAATCTGTTTTTAAGTTGTGTTATGTGGTCAATAGAATGCAGTTACATGCTGTCGACTTCTTCAATGAATAAATAATTTAGCTATCCGTACTTTTATGAGATATACAAGCTGATGAATAGTTTCTAGTGTCCTTATGGTCGAATACTTTAACGCAATTCAGTGTTTAGTCCCCGTTAAGTCACATGCTGTCTCTGTCATCTGAAGATGTAAAGTAGCGGCAGAAAGATATTTAAGTTGTATGTATTTGGGGGTAACATACATATTTATCTTTAGAAGAATTCAAACCAGCAGTGTTATTTCCTAAAGCAGTTGTCAACCAAAGCGATAATCGTTTTATAAAAAACAATGTGAAAACACAAATTTCGTATCGTTTAAAGCGTCGATGACCAACTAGATGCCGATTAGATGTTAGCCGATAGTAAATTTGGCGTCTTTGCCGCTATTTTTATCCAGTGAACATAGCTTAGGTTGTCAACGGGAGATAGCAGTTAAGACTGCAAAAGTCAAACATTAGGTATAATTTGTAAGTCTTAATATATATTTACCTACTCAGAGCTCGAAACTCATTTATTGAAGGTATTAAAATACTATTACTAAATATAAATATACCTAGGTTAGATGCCAAGATATGTAAAATAAACGGTTTATAAACGACCTTCTAACAATAAACATATCTTTGCCAATTTCTCCTGCATGCTTTACTCAACAAACGCAAAAATTATGTAAAATAGGAACCTTTGTATGTGATTATATAAATGTTATGTCCAACCTTTGGTACAGGATATTTTAACAATAAATGTTGGTCGACAGTGACACACTGTTGTTAAGTTAAGCAAATATTTGTACCAAAACTTAAATAAACAAATATCATAATATACCAGCCCATAAATGTCCCACTGCTGGGCACAGGCTTCACCTCATGTAGAGAACTAGAGAAGGAACGAGCATTGATCATTGCGGTTTGGCGATTTCAGATACCAATTTTTGGAATCCTGGTTTCCTTACTATCTTTTCCTCCACCGATTGTCAACGATATTTTAGAAGAATTAAGAAAGTAGGTACATATAACTTTAAAATAGTTGCATTGGTACTTGCCTGTAACAGGTTCGAACCTGAAACCTTGTGAAACCTGCACGAATGTTGCTTGTATGTGGTATGTGTAAAAAAAATATGTCATTTCCTCTCAAACCGTTATCACGCGGTATTAATTTAAACAAGCCTTTTTTATTTGACGTATATGTTAGCCGTTCTCTAGGCCAGTATTTTATGTGAAGAACCTCTCACAGATCCGCATAGAGCGACGCGCGCCGAATAGAAAGGTGCTC
The DNA here is from genome assembly GCA_932294365.1 of Diachrysia chrysitis. Classification (NCBI taxonomy): domain Eukaryota; kingdom Metazoa; phylum Arthropoda; class Insecta; order Lepidoptera; family Noctuidae; genus Diachrysia; species Diachrysia chrysitis. The sequence goes on from OW028657.1 coordinate 1,781,362, forward strand.
GGTCGGTGAAAGCGACGCGTGTCCTTGTAATAAATCTGACGCTTCCTGCTCGTATTGTTTTGTTGACCGTACTACTTCTAGGCCACCTCAAAATATTTGACAACCTCCGTGGTCGAGTGGCGTATACACCGGTTTTCAAGGTTTCGCCAGCTCTGAGGCCGGGTTCGATCCCCGGCCGGGCCAATGTAGAAAACCACTTTTCTACATTGTCTCCGAATTCCATAACACAAGTGCTTATGCTACTTACTTTGGGTTCAGAGCAATGGGTTTTAAAAGTAGGACCAGAAAAGTCAAACGATGATCGTCACCTTCAACATCTTACAAAAGGAAGATTTGTTTTTGGATTTAAAAACAGATAAAAGTGTAATATGTTACTCTTATCTACAAGACCGAGATGTAGGTTCAAGTCGTGTTAGGTCAAAGATTACAATAATGTGCAATGTTAGCGTAGATTGGCTAAGTAAATGAATTAATACTAAGTCTGACGCAATGTACCTAGGCATAGCGTGATATATTGGTTTTATGTGCTGTGTAGGCTTTAGTGTCAGGTATTAAGTAAGCACATTGGGATTCTGTCGAACCAAAATCAAAATATTTTTATTTCAAGTGGGCCGTTTCAAGCACTTTCAAAATGTTAAATGACTCTAGTTGCGCGTTCTAGAGTTCCTATGACCACCACCTTAGAAGGCTTCATCATCAAACCAGCTTGAAAAAATAATAAATATTGTATCATTTGTGCAAAATTTCATCTCAATTGGATGTCCAGAAGTGTTTCTAATTTAGCTTTCAAGAAGATGATGAAGAAAGAACATGAAAATGTGACCTAAACAAACGTACATATAGGTGGTACACACATCGTGCGTGAGTTAAAGAATAGCTAAAAGCTTGTAAAAATAAGAACTTTAGATTATACAAAATGCTATAAAAACAAGCCGTAGTTACATTTTCTATAACTTGCGTCGTAACAATTGAAAGATAATAAAATTTCTTTCGATTACAGTAACTCTAATTGATCATATTGAAAGCTTTGTCTAAAAGTTTCAAACTAAGTACCAACTTGAAAGAGAGGAGGTGCATAGGAAAATGATAATTCAAATCAAATAATTTATTTTGTAACTATGATAAAATCATTTTACAAGTAACATTTTTTTTTAGCTCGCTTGTATTGATTCCTAATAGGTCTTATCAACTTCCGTATAAAGTCCGAAGTTACCTAATTGGTCCCTTTTATGAACCAAATTACAACAATTATTAATCGTTTACAGTCTAGATTCTTATCGATGAAATTTGCTTGTTAGGCAACGGTTTTGCATCGTTTATCTGAGAGATAATCGTTCCATCCCGTGACCGAGTACTCGATATTCTAGTGGTAATCAATTAGGTATGTTACCATGCGTGTCAATTCCTCTAACAAAGACATCAAAAAGTTTTTTTAACTGTCAAAAAACTAGAATTTTTATGTCTTCTGTAGGTAAGATGTATTTTCCTATACATGGGTTCGATTCCCAGTATTCAGATCACAAGATACAAGTTCATAATATTAAGATATTTCTGGGACTTAGAAATATGTAATGTATACATGTGTGTGCAAGCTATAAAAAGATAATACCTAATGCAAATATGGGGAACTGGAAATCGAAACTTTTGCATATTATCCTAATGGGTTGCATCTTACGTTGTTAACATTAACGAATAAATTAAATAAAATTTATTATAATACGCATATATCCTAAAATTTTTGAATGTAGCTACCTAGATTAATGAATTTTATTGGACAATTATTTTTTTCTTTTTTCCTGCAAACAAAAAATTATCAAAATACTGTGAATCGAAATTCCGCGTGACGTCACTCCAGTCTAAACATTTTACGCCAGCGTGACGTCATAAGCCCCCACTCCTGAACTTTAAAACGCTGTTCTCAAAAATCATAATATACAATCTTTGTAAATTTGTATTGTTTTGATTCAGGAAATAATACGAGTCAAATATTTTTTATTATCTAACTGATGGACTAAATATGTTTTTACTTTTCATACCCAGTCAACAACCCTATTATTTATTTAATATTAAAGGGCATAATAATAACCTCTTTAGTTCAAATGACCTTTATTTTCGACGACACCAAACTAGCATCTATGTCAGCTATCCTTTATCTGACATCAATTAGCAGACGCGTTTAAAAGACATCTATTGTGACTATGGAAGAAGATAATTAACTTTAAAAATACTTATAATTAGATAATAGGTATTCGTCGACAAATTATTTTCGACCACTTGCATCATTCGTGTGACTCGTTATGAATTTGTGATTGATTGTCTTTTTACATTTCGAACACCTGAATAATGGGATTTATTTAATGTTTTTGTTCTATAAATTTTTTCGTAACATAATTTTAGTCATGGTTATATCAAATTAGGTTATTCATTTAATTTAATTTTAATTATTATTTATGTCTCCATCGGGTTATCGATGATTCTTTCAAATCAAAGTTGGGACAGCAAGTGTTAAAAGATAAGAGAAAAATCTCTGACTGTAGTAGCATTAAGAAATCTTTTGAGAATATTTAATTGAAAAATATTTCATAAAACCAAAACATATATAGTCGAAATTATTTGAGTATTTTTATTTATGCGATATATCGACAACTTATGGCGTCATTGTGTTAAATTTATTTTTTCTTTAAAAATACGACTCCTGCACTAAGGAATCTAATCCTTGTGTCGCGGGGGTTTTACAAACATTCAAATCACATGCACAAAGAACACCCAGACTTGGAACAAGCATTTGTGGATCATACACTTTTTCTGTGGTGAAACCCTTCCAAGGCAGGGTTAATCAGTCCGGTGCGTGATGAATTGCAATGCATTGCCACGCACCAACACAACACGCGGATGACGTAGCACGGCGGTTCAGGTTTAGTCAGTAAGAGTCTGACACTACGCTTCGTTCTCTCCCCCAAGTGAGCGGGTGTCCATGAGGATTCCCTCGCCTAAACAAAAAAAAAAAAAAAGGGTTAATCAGTCCGCCTTTTTAAAAACAGCAAAATACCATCACTTTTCGTTAGCAATTACAAGTTAGACAAGCTATTATTGTGTCTATCATCTCCATCCATAAGCGAAGCGAAACAGATAAATAATTTAAATTGAAAGTTAAATACAAAACTATCATTTGAATTTGTTTTACTTGTTTATACGCACGCGAACCGAAATTGTAAGTTAAGATCAGTAGACTGATTTATCGCATCTACGTTTATTTAAAGGTTGTTTAACAAGGTTTTAAGTTAAACGTCTTAATTACGAACTAGGTAATTCGAAAATGTTACAACATATTTGGTTTCGATGAGTCCAAAGAAGCATAAAAACCCGTAAAGTGCGAGTCGGAGTCGCGCATGAAAAGTTCCATACCATCGTGCAAGATGAGCATAATAAAATCGAGCAAAAAACGCGCCCTATATGTTTTTTATTTTATTTATTTGTTGTTACATAGTGGCAACGTAACACGCTCTGAGAAAATCTCAACTGCCAATCTATGACGATTCTTGAGATACAGCCCGCTGACAGGTAGAGACAGCTCTGCAGTTTGGCAGATGATATACCTATTAAGATGACATCCTCTCCTTTTTCCCCAATTCCCAAATTATACGGGCGTTTATTAAATTTATAAAAAAACAATAAATATTCATCTATAAATTAAGTATGTATTTTATATATAAGTTTGTAAATAATTTCTATAATTTGTTTTAAAACTACTAACATTTATATTTGTGTTGTTCCAGACAAATAATTTCTACCGAAAACTGATTTAATAAGTGCCCATTTGTGGTCACGTCACGACACCGGCGGTAAACAATACACTGGCAGAAAATGCTAAAGCTATCAGCAGATTGACATAGTTTATTTAAAAAAAAAGACAACATTGTATCATTAAGATTAAAAATAAAAAATAAAAAACATGGAAGGACGGACGGACAGCGGAGGCTTAGTAATAGGGTCCCGTTGGAACCCTTTGGGTACGGAACCCTAAAAACGAAGGTAGGTATAGCGATCGGCTAGTAATTTAAACAAGTCGAGTATTAGGTCTCAAACGACTCAATAAATAAAACAAAATGAATGAATTAGCATAATCATCATCATCAATCAGCCTATCTTCGTCCACTACTGGACATAGGCCTCTCCTATGGCACGCCACTGAGCTCGATCTTCAGCTCTTCGTCTCCAACCACTGCCAGCCACTTTGCGGATGTCGTCGCTCCATCTAGCCCCTGGTCGTCCTACACTACGTTTGCCGAGTATAATACTGGATCACAAAGCAACTATAAAAGTTATGATCATACAATAGTAACAATCAAACCAGTTCTAAAAGCTCTTTGTTTTAATAGTATTAAGTACTTTTGTTTGAGCCACTTTATTCTAGACGGCGATCAGACGATAACATGACATAATTCATTATGTAAGAGCATGCCACAGTAAAATTGATTATAGCAAACAGGTATTACTGATCTAGATTCATAAAGTATTAAAGCCAAGTATCTTAATTATATTCAGTTAATAGTACTAAGTTGTATAGCAAAATGTGAAAGAAAAACAATAAATTTCATGTATGTATTCGGAATTGGGAAGGATTTTTGAAAATAAATTAGAAACAGACCTTTCAAAATATTTAGAAGATATTAAGAAAATGCAAAAGTAACTGCTAAACTTGTATGATAACTTTCGTGAGAAGTATTCATAATTATTTAAAACAAACGACTCAGTTCGACTCGCGACACCGACGCCGCCGCATCAGCTCATGATTAGGGACTCCTATTGAGTCTGAAACTAGTCGGGCGATCCCTAGAATATGCGTGTAAACCGTTTTGTTTTAAATAATTAGTAATTGCTAACATTTGACCAACACACGTACATTTAGAACATATTATATTAGTACACGTTTACCGAAATATATATATTTTTTTTCAATAAAAGAAAAAACCTGTGTAAACTTTCGTACATATACGAGTTGTATCTACGCATGACATAAAATTTTTGGGAGCGTCTTATAAGTAATCCCGTAATATATGGAGCTAAACTGCATTCTTGAATTACAAATCGACATTCTGCTTGCATGCATATGAATGAAGTATGGTTTTTGTATAATAAAGGCATATGAGTCAAAACTACGCCCACACTTATGGCGACCTTAAATCAAAATATAAATACAAAAAACGAGATCATAGACTTTCTCTATGAAAGTTGTATAAAAGGTTGTCTATGGATATTGATTTATGACCGCACCTAAACTATAGATAGGCAATGTGGCAATCTATAGCATTGTCTAACAAACTTCAAAGAAGCTTCCTATTTCTTAAGCATATTGCATTATTGTTTTGTACGAAATGATCAAAAATATTGTAAACGGTATCGATATTAAATTTACACAATAGTACGCAAGACAAACTGTTACTAAACGAAATTTTTCTAGAATTGAGTTACTACTGCCATCTTTTTTAAAATTAATTTTACGGTATATAGTGCAAAACAATATACATCATTATGACCTCAGAAGATGGCTCATAGCACCATGATATTAATTTCTATTGCGAAAAAGAAGTGTTTTTTTTTAATTAAGATCCTGTGTAATATTTAATGGTTTCGTTTAGTATCGTATAGTTTGTCTTAAAAAGAAGTGAGTAATCGTTGTAGTGCCCTAGTACCATCCCATCATCCGTGCACACAAAACGAAGCATTAAAAAAACATACCAATAACCCCGAACAATAATATGACAAGCTCTTTACATATCTTGATAATAATAAATGTAACATCTTATTTCCTGGTTGTCATTTAATACGCATTCTGAAACGATTCAGATGAACACATGTCATGTATTTCGTTAGCCTAAGGCCTTATAGTGGCGTTAAACTGGTTGAGTTGCGTCAGTCACCTTTCACGGAGCAATCCTTGGGTCACGATCGGAGCTGACCCAAACTGTCTAGTGTGTGATCTGTCGGCTTTTTGGAAGACGTTAGAATATAGTTTGCAGACCAGAACTATTGAAATTAAATTGGAGAGTAAGGGCACTCTCCAATTTAATTTCAATTTTAATACAATACCAATGCAAAATTGTTTTTCATTTAGCAGGCACACAAACAACACGCAGTACAAAAAAATACTCTAAATGTTAAGATTCAGTTCCTTTTATTGACAGCATTTTTGTTTAAGAAAACTGTATCTCCTGCCTTCTAAACTAATATCAATTTTACATTGGCTTTGTATTAGAATTAAAATTAAATTGGGGAATAAGGGCACTGAAAGAGATTTAATAATATGTGTACGCTTTACAAAAGCCAATTGTAGCCACTCGGCTATCCGTGCAGACATGGAATTTAACTAATTTGTAGAGATTGCATTGTAATAAATGCTTTTCTTCAGCAAATCTTATATTTAGGTATAATAAAATTAATTTTATAAAATATATATATATATATATATATATATATACAAAAATATAAATACAAAATATATATAAATACCAATATATATATAAATATTTGGCCGATAATTTCTTCTAGATACTAATCGAGAACAGAGCTAATTTAATAGAAGGAAATTAACCCATTGTTAATGGTAAGTTCCATAAAGTGTAAGTTCCATAAAGTATGTAATGGGATATTTATTAAATTAAAAAAATATTTCAGTGAATCTAAACTCTATGCCACACATCTATGAAGAACCGTATTTCTAATTGCAGGTTGTACCTATAAAAACATAAACATCGAGCTTTGTAATCATGACATGATGATTGCCAACTATGCTCGAATATGCCCGACGGCAACTGTTTTATTGCTACTGAACTATTAATTCTTATGACTTTGCAGTTATAGTAAATGTCAAAAACAAAAAGAGATTATACAGAGGCTTTATAACAAGCAAACTGCTTTGAGATATGTATGTAAAAGGTACATGCTCTCTGAAACCTTTTTGCAACGTAACGTAGGGAGTAATGCTCTCGTAGAACACAAAGATTATTTTACCTGCTCAAGTAACAAAGAAAAACTCGTCTAAGTACGAGGCGGACTCGCGTATGAAGGGTTCCCCACCATTTTATGGAGCACCCTTTAATTATTTCTGTGAAAATTTTAAGTTTTTAGCTATTACGGTTCCTGAGATACAACTTGCTGATAAACGGACGGACGGACAGCGGAGGATTAGTAATAGGGTCCCGTTGGCACCGTACAGTACCTACAGAATTCTAAAAACATTAAATATCTTGCATAACCATGTACCTATAGCTAAAAAGTAGGTAGTTAACCTGTAACCAAGCGCTGCCCACGCAAACGAAATTCAAGAATTTCCCCAAAATTTCCAAATCTGCAATGAACACAGTAAGTACGCACGGACACTTAAAGTAATCTTTTGTAACAACACAGGCTGTTTTTGTCCCTTTTGTTTTCTTTTTGTCTTCAATATTGCTAACATTTTCGTCATTAACGTTTTACGATTGGATATTACGCGAAGAGACTACCATTAGTATTTTTACGCTGTTACGGAGCAGTACAATAATACCTAACTGTAATTGTTATAATTGTTAAACAGGGCAAAGACCTCTTGTCACCGAAGGTAACTCACCACGCTTACTCACTGCGTGTTCAATATTTCCGTCCGGGTTTCATCATTGGTATCTTAGAATAACTTAGAAAGTGCATTGACACTGATGAAGTCACAGCTACATGTTAAATCCATACTTAGATCTCTTATGCCAAAGATATTGGTGGACCGTCCTACTTAGATCACAATATAATAATAATACCTTAGGACTACTTACACACGGCCATCTGATCCCAAACTAGGCAGAACCTGTATTATGACAACCAGACAATAGATAAACATGCTTATATATTGCTAAATATATACATGAATACTAGATGAATTATATAAAAACACAGAACAAATGATCATGCTTATCACACAAAGATTTCTCCTGGATAAGAAACGAACGCAGGACCTCCGGTTTGGCAGCCACGGTCACTAACCACATGACCAACAGGCCAGTCAAAATTCTAAAATAAACAATATCCTGAAACCCGGCGATATGTGAAAAATTTATTACGTGTGTAGATGAACCAAGACTATGCCCAATGAAAGCATACTTTTAACATACAAATCAATAAAAAACAATCAGGGTAGGTACTATAAGAATCACGCCACAATAGCCTTTTTACAGATATTTACTAGTTATGTAAAACCGATGTATATTTTTTGCCTTTTCCCCCTAAAAAGGGACCTAAAAACCCTATTTGGACCAACGCAACGCCACAATCATAAGGGATTTTGTAGGATCGCAGCTATCGGTAAACTAAGCTATAGATCCGATCGACCTACGACCTGCAAAGGGTCGCTATATGGGACTGAATGCTGAAGGCAGAGGACCGTGAGTTGTAGCAATGTTGATTGATTGAAGCTATTGGTAATGGACAAATACATGCAGATTCGAAGATCTTTCAAAGCAAAGCAATCAAACTGGACTTGCGTATCATGTTGATTAACCGAAAATAATTAATCTATTGATATCCATTACAGTTGGTACGTAATTACAATTCATTTCACTTATCCGTGTGACCCAATATACAGTTCTTTAGTTTGCGGTTGCAAGATCATTAAGCAAGTGTTTCACTTTAATATAAAATGTATTAAAACTACTTGTAATAGGTCAACGTTAGTTTGATGACTATTTAAATGTATGTCTGTATTACTGATTGAATTATTTGATGCTATCTCATTTTGAGTGTAACTTTTTGTCGGCGAATCGCAAGCACCTATAATATTATAAATTCGAAAGCAACTATGTGTGTTTGTCTTTCTGTCTGTCTGTTATGCTTTCACAGTTAAACCCTTGCACCGATTTCGATAAAACTTGGTATGGCGCTGACTTGGATCTCATGGAACAATATAAACTACTTTTTGCCGCACGACATCCACGCGGGCGGAGCCGCTACTAATAAACCAGGAGACTGCATACATCACAGAACTATCCCATCCACGGGAACAATCGATACATTTACTTTCTATCTATTCCTGTAAATCTGTTGTTATACCTACCTTCGATAAAAAGTAGGTTTTTTCATTTTACGTTTAATCATTTCTATAATTCTTTCCATTATTCATCTCAGAAAAATTAAAAAGACACATTTGCCTTGTCAAGATAAATAGATATGTTGATTTAAAGCATACAAAAGCAGGAATCGCCAACATCTAGTTATAACTTATAGCCACACGCTCTACGATAATATTTTACGAGTAGGAAACATACGTTTGGGTACTTTCAGACCAGAGTTTACGACAAGAGTCCACATCGTATCTTGGCCAACTTACAATTCTATTTTTCATAATGTATACATAAACATGTAATTTGGTTAGCTTAAAAAGCATGGTCATTACAGTTACTATGACATAATCAAATTTTAATTAAAGAATCACAATTAGGGTTTTAAGTATTTTTTTTTATAACGGTACCTATACTATAATAAGATGTTTTTTTTACTGTCTGTCAGATAGATAAATAAAAAATAAGGACACGTATTTTTATGTTACCAAAAATTCTCGAGGATACATTGATTTCAAATATCACAAGATGTCATGGTTTTAACATTTTGTGCGAAAGCATGACTTCAGTAGCCTACATTCCTGAACTTTGAGTCGCTTTGAAAAAATACGTAATAGTTTTGTTTTTATTATCTAACTGACAGACTAAATAGATTTTGTCATCTACCCTATTATGGACTGACAATGCAGCAATCTTGTTCTTAGCATAATTATTAATTTTACTTAATCATTTATTTCCACACAAAATATTGTACATACAGAAATATTAATTATTGTCTTACACCGTCTTTCAAACATAATAACCTTACTATAAGAATATGAGCTTGGCTTACCGTACTCTATTCAAATCTAAGATGTTTTGCAACTTGAAACGGATCCAATAGTCATTGAGTTATTTTGTAATACCGTTCTAAACGACAGAGATGCATTCATAAGTGTTTGTACGACCTCCAAGTGTTAAAGGCAATTAGCAGCAGCTTCCAAAGATACAAGAAGATCCGTTAATGATGTCACCGAACAAAGTTTTTAATTAAAAACCGAACTCACTAGTAAATTAAGGATACGTGAAGAAATATTCTATACTTCTATATTGTATTTTTGATGTAACGAATAAACTCAAGAACTACTCAATTTCTCCATTAGAATGCTGCATTATTCTTGAGTAACTGGCTTTATTGCTGTGCTGTGCAAAGCCAAGGCGGGTTGCTACTGTCTAATAGATATAGAAGGTTATAGGTATTATGTATCTAAAAATATGTTAAAACTGTGTTTTAAACTTCGTTAATGAACTAATATAGGATTACATAAGGAGTTCGATTTGGTCTTTAGCTTAAAAGTTAGCTAGCCCTCTGATGTAATACTGTCTGATATTGCCTTTATGTATATCTCTACTATGTCCCAAGAGAATGACTCTAAATGAAGTGTGTGTTTGTGTGTGAATTATTCCTACGCACGACATGACTGAAATATCTACAAAGTGTGCAATTAATAACAGGTTGCATCGTGATCAACAGCCGTCCATTGCAGAGATGTTGAACGATGTTACACCTACACAATACATTGCGAAATTATCTTGTTACTTGTTACGTTGTTACATATTTTTGTAACTTATTGTGTGAATCCGGGTTCTATCGCGATCTATTCAGTTCGATTCACGGCGCGAGAGAACTTTATTTGGATTTATTTTGTAATCCATTGTTGGTGTGTTCCAGATTTGTTATCATTACCACCTTGTAATCACTATGTCAGATGGTTTTCGCAACATTCGAAATATATGTTTTCGAATTGACGCCTTTGCGTTTGTTTTTTAGTTGTTGGTACTTTTTTTATGGCTGACCTCATTTTGATAGATGTGACTCGTTGTTCACTGTTTTTTTTTCTAAGATAACTACTAGATACGCACTACGTCTACGCACGATGATCTGAGTTTAAAAAAAAACTTTTTATTATTTCCTTTAATAAAAACACTGTCCTTTCTAAAAGAACATATCAAAATAAAGAATTATCCGATTTGGTGCAGTCGTTGGCGTGACCAGTGCCCTTACTCTCCAATTTAATTTTAATTCTAATAAAATGCCAATGCCAATTCATTTAGCAGGCACACAAACAACACACAGTACAATAGATTCGAGTCAGTTCCTTCCATTGACAGCATTTTTTTTTTAAGAAAACTGAAACTCCCGCCTTCTAAAGTACTGTCAATTTTGCATTGGCATTGTATTAGAATTAAAATTACATTGGAGAGTAAGGGCACTGGGGAAATCGCGATTCATTTTTATATATAAGTAGAAGATAAGGGAAGGCAGAGACATAAGTTAAGGTCTTTACTCACACGTGGTTCATAGGATTGCATACTTGAAAGGTGCGTAAGAAATGCATGGCACAAAATGAAAAGCCAAAAATGCTAATTCTATAATTTTACCTCGCTATTTTTGAGTACTTAAGTTGTTTTTTAAGTTTTAAAGTTTATAATTTTATTCAGAACTTATTTAAATAAAATATTAGTTTCTTTCCATTCATCTTGTCTTGAAAGTTGAACTCGGCTGAGACCTTCCTTGAATTTCTATAAACAGTGTAACTTCGTTAGTGTTCATGTTATCGTTATATTAATAAAGTCCTGGAGAAAGTTTTGTAGCTGAACGATATTGCTATTTCCGCTCATTTATAAATTAAGCCACTAAATTAACAGCTTTTACTATTTCTCATAAACTTTATTGACTATTTATTATTTTATAGACAGAAATTAGTCGCAAATATGAATTAATTTTAAACGTGGGAGACGTTTAAAAAAATAGATACAAAGAATTTAATCCTTGTATCGCGGGGGGTTGTAAAAACATTCAATTCACACGCACAACGAACACCCAAACATGGAACAAGCATTTATGAATCACACAAATGACTGTCCCATGCGTGTATCGAACCCTCAGCACGTTGCACACAGTGGTAATTAACGTGATGACTTATACCACTCGGCTATCCGTGCAGTAAATTAAATATTTATATTATATATATTATATTATATAACAGTTATAATACATATTTCGAACTGCATCAAATGAATATGAAAGATCATCGTTTGATAACTTAGCATGACCAAATAAAAGGTATGAGATAGGTACTATTGGTAGTCATAACAGAATAATAAATATATTTTATTGAAAACATTTGAAATAAATAAATGTGGACAACATCACATACATTGCTCTGAACCCAAAGTAAGTAGCACTTGTGTTATGGAATTCAGAGACAACGAAGGTACCACAAACACCCAGGCCCGAGACAATGTAGAAAAGTGGTTTTTCTACATTGACCCGGCCGGGGATCGAACCCGGGACCTCAGAGCTGGCGACACCTCTTTTTTTGGAAGAGGTCTACTGCAGTTAGCCTGAGCGCAGGCTTTGACTGCTTCACCGGACTTTAGCTGGCGACACCTTGAAAACCGGTGTGTACGCCACTCGACCACGGAGGTCGTCAAGAATTGAATAATAAATTGAAATATAGCTATTTACTGTCGGTCTACACATCTTTATTTACTTACTAGCGATTCCCCGCGGTTTTACACCCGCTCGTAGTCGCAGTTCCCGTAAGAAATATATTGGTGACTTTTCCAAACTTTTTATAGTTATTCTGCTATTCGGTACGGAGATGAGTCCAACCAACAAATTAAAGATCATGTAAATCGGTCCACCAGCTCTTGAGTTATAAATGGTATAACTAAACCGACTTTGTCAAAATGTCTTTCAAATTCACAGAGAATGAAGCACTGTGAGATGTTGATGTCAACTGACGAAGGGAGACAATATTAACTAAAGTCTATATGTTGGTCCAATGCTGGTCATAGACCTTTCGTTTCGAACGGGACCCGGGTTCGCTAAAGCATGATCGGCGGGGCTCCGGCGGGACTCGGTCCTTTTAGGACCCCTCCTAGAGGGGTAAGTGTATAGTGCCTACCCCTCACTCCTTCCGAAGACGGACACGTGAGACTTCGTGTCCGTATCCTCCAGGACCTGTCAGCTGATCGGGTGATGAGGTGCCCTCCTCGTCACCCACAGGCCCACCCTCAGGGTGGTCAGAGGTAATTGCTCCCTATACCTACAAGACATTAGAAAAGTTATACAATGTAGTTTATTCATGTTAAAAAGAAGGAAATATGTCTATGTCTATATGTTTGATGTTATATGAATGCTTACGCTGTCGGTTATGTGATTAGTATAACCGGTTAAAACATTCTCAGCTTTTACTAGCATTCTATATTTATTTTTTATTGTATTTCTTGAGGCATACCAAGAGCATTACGTTTGAATCTTTAGGCTATTTAACACTTTTAATATGCGTGCCCATTATAGGTACACACAGCAGTCACAATATCGGACTACCAATATAAAAAGTAACAAAAACAATAATTAACAACTAAATTATATAGTTCTAACTTTAAAAGAAAACAAGGCAATTAAAATAATTATACTTTTAACATTACCTATAACTAGAATAAGTATATTATAAACTTAAAAAATCGTCACTCATATCGTTATACAAGTTGGCCGGCTTCTAATCGACTTCCGATACTCACGCCACTTCACATCAACAATGGTTAGTGTTATAATAACAAGTGGTAACCCTAATTAATTCGTACAAGCTAAATCTACATGCGACAGCGACGAACCTCTCGTCGATAACAAAGAATAAAGATAATTGGATTAAGTTGACTTTCTCAACGGTCAGTAGATACGATCTAGGAAGCGCTGAATAACAGTGTTAAACAGTGTGTTGCGTAATCATGTCGCTTCGTCTGCGGTTGCCATTGTTTGCCCTGTTCCGGCCTTCCGGTTTGCTTGTATAAACGTTTTAATTAAATGACACAGACATAGTAGGTATACAAGTGTGTCAATATTCGAATTAATAATTGAGTGGTTTTGTTTTGATTAATCGTTTGTTGGTGATGACGTGCAGAATTGTTTTAATAGTGTTTGATGTTGAAATGCAGTCCGTTAATCTAATACTACCTAATACTAATACTGTCTAAAGCCTATTCTCATACTCATATGGGTTAAAAATGTTTGGTAACACTGACCTCGAGAAATACTTGACATATTTGCGTAAAACTTTCACTGAGGGACATTCGTGTATTTCCGGAGGACGTCGTGTGTCATCGAGATCCGGACCGACTCACCCGGTTTAGGTGCAATCAATGACCTGCATTCATTGGGTCTTACATATAAATTGCGTAATTATTTTAGTAGGTAACTGTTTTTCTTTGCATGGATATTTTATATAGAGTAGTTAGACACCTTGTGATCTTATAATAATAATAATATAATAATAATACCAGCCTAAAAACCTATAATAAAAAAGCTACCTTTTATTTTTTCACAAATTCCACTTTTAAGGTTTTTGTATCATTTAAAAAAAAACGAATAAGACACAAGGGTCGAATGAATTAATACTGCAATCCTTAAGTCTTCCACGAAGTTAAAGTATTGACCTAATTATATCCTAGCGACTGACAAATTGGTATCCGTTGAAAAATTGTATAGAATGGAAGAAATATTACATTCCCTTTCGTGATGCGGCCTTGTGGTTATGGATGATCACTAATCTTTAAAGAAAAGGTGATTAAAGAACTCTTTGATACTTGTACCATTGATAACAGTACTTCAATACGTCTAAAGGTTGTTATTTTATTATGAAACCTCATTTGTCGATCCCGATATGGCGGTATAGGTAATATTTGTATGTTACAATAACATAACAATCTTGTTAGTATAAAAAGTACGTCATTAAATGACAACGATGGTCATTGCGTACGATTTAGCGATCAATTTAGTGTCAAAATGTCGGTGTAAGATAAAGTGTAAATCAAAGTACTTGTAAGTAATTCGTGTTCCAACATTAATAACTTATTAATTAAATCATATTTGTTTGAACGGCTATGGTTCCGTTTTACGCCACACTCCCAGCACCCTCTTGTCGCGTTGACAGTTTAGTTTCTACTCGCTCGATAGATGGCGTTGTGCTTTGAGACGCGTTTTCTGAATGGCGGTGTTAAGATTTTCCGCGATTGAACGACTACCCGAGGCGGCCGTATTAAATTCATACTTACCTGGCGTAGGAGAAACCGTGATCATGAAGGCGGTTCTCCCAGGGCGAGGCCTTCCCATTGCACTGCGGGCGGGTTGACCCTTGCGATTATCCCTAATGTGGATAACTCGGACGCGTAATTTTTGGTAGTGAGGGACTGCGTGCGCGCTGTCCCTCTCAGAAATCCCTATGAACTTGTAGATCTAAATTTTAAAGCGATGAGAGCGATTTACGTCCGTACATTGTTAAATTAGTGCACTGCACTCGTTCGAATGGCGCTATTTAAATCGAATCTATTATTTTATTAAGTGATTTATTAGAAAATTACTCATTTCGCAATGACTTACACATAAACAGTATAATTATTATAGAGTACTCTTTGTACATACATAACCTCGGTAGAGTATATTTGTTCTGTGTACATGACCTACCTACCTACGTCTAGTATCTATCAAAGGATTAGACATAGCTCGATAGTGGCATTTAAAGATTTTGCGATAAACAACCTAAGTTCAATTAATGTACATAAATGTAGGACCTATGAATTTTATTAACCTAAACGACTCATCATGTTTGGATTAGACGGACATGTCTAAAAAGATTTAATATTTACCATTTAGTAGATAGGTAGATATATATATCATTCATTCCAAGTCCCACAGAATTTGTAATAAGGTATTCCTCCGCATTTAGAAAAATGTCTCAACAAAATTCGATAGACCTTCAAATTTTAGTTCACTTCACAAAAAATGTAGACCTACTTCTAAAATGTCGTGCGAACATCGTTTGGCAGTAGAATTGCGAATTTAAAGATAGGCGATTTAGATTGTACTTACATGGATTTATGTAGCAGTAGGTAATGTTACAGAATTGAGTATTAATTAGTTTTAATTAGAACGGAAATCCAACACCAATAAGAAATCAAGAGAAGCACAGCTCACGATTTAACATACATAAATACATACGTATGATTCTTTTAAAGTATTTCTCCAATACATTTTTCGGGCACATCCTATACTTTTGTTTTGCAATCATAAAATATAACAGAGCTAGGGGAAAGGGCTTCTATGCGAGGCCAAGTTTGAGTCGGACTCGTGTATAAAGGGTTCCGTATCATTTCATGGAACGCCCCTTTAACTTTTTATTTATTTTTATTATTTGTTCTTACAGCAACAGAAATACACACTGAAAATTTCAACTCCCTATTACTCTTCATGATATACAGCCTGCTGACAGACAGACGGAAGGACGGACAGTGGACGCTTAGTAATACGGGACCCCCGTTGGCACCCTTCCAGTAGGGAACCCTAAAAAGAAAATATGTACATGTACCTACTTACCTACCACCTTTTTCATCACCTTTAAAGAGCTTGTTATTATCTCTACGTAATTATTATGTACCTAACAATCTTTGTACAATACCTTTTCACTTTCCTTTCGCACAAAACAATGAAGTACCCAATTCAATTCTTAATTACTTTTTTTCTACAAAAATGTTTGTTTCACACAGTAATTGCGCAACAAAAATAACTTGTTCTCCTTACGTCATAGTATTTTTGTTTGTTTTATCTTGAAATTTAATGTTGATCACATTTTCGGTGGGCGAAGAATGTTGTAAGAAACATGACTCATCCGTTCACAACTAACTACCAAGGGTCAATTTTACCTGCAGTAAAAACTGAGTTCTATGAAACTACATAATATTTATGATCTTTGTGATCGAGTTTAAAATTTCATATCTAGAACGCATTATTGCGTTTAGTTTATGTCTGTGGAATGCAAATTGTAGCAATAAACCGAGTTATACACGAGAATTGAGATCAACTTAGATCGAGTATATAATATCATTTATTCAACTACAGAACAAAGATGTCATTCTTCGGTTAGAATCAAGGATAAGAATATAGGTACCTAGTTGCTAATCTCTATTTCTTAAGACCATGCAAATTAAAATTATAAATACGAAAGCAATTCCAGCATTCTGTAACTACCTAGTAAAACTTGTTATGTTGTAGCGGCTAAACCGCTGAACCAATATTCATGAAATTTTGTACGGAGACCTCGTCTCATGAAAGAAGAAAGTATTAACATATTTTCACTACTGATCATTGTGTATAATTACATGAATATTCTATAAATAAATTATAATAAATACATATGGAAAACATCTCATACATTGCTCTGAAACCGAAGTAAGCAGCTAAAGCACTTATAGAATATATTTATAGAATCAGAGACAACGAAGGTACCAAAAACACACAGACCCGAGACAATGTAGAAAAGTGGTTTTCTACCACCTACTTACCTTCCCTGTCCGATGATCGAACCCGAGACCTCAGACCTAGCGACACCTTGAAAACCGGTGTGTACCTACGCCACTCGACCACGAAGGTTGTCAAAATAGGTTGTATTAACAACTATTTGTATTAAATTACATGTATTTATACCTATTTCTTTTTTCAAAGGTGTGTTCGTTGGTTGTACTTGCATTTAAATACGCAATGTTTATTGAGCTGTACTTGCACACTCCACGTACCTAGGTAAGTGGAAATTACAAGATTCCTTCAGCGTGGGTTGACAAGAGATAACCAAGTTTGATAAATTGCACCACAAAACATTGAGATTTTAGCGTGATGGTAAGTAGAGACAAGGTAACACCATGTTTAGGATATGTAGGCGTGTATTACTACTGCCTCGATAATTGTGAAATATGTAGGTTTTTGAGGATGGGAGCAATAAAGTAAAACAAATATTATTAACAAATAAATTGTTGCCAATATTATTAATTCTGCATAAACACAATAGCTTTTGAGTTCGCAATTTTGTGCCAATCATGTAATAAACAAACACGAGTTTTGGTAAAAACAACGGTAATGTTTACATTAATGGTTCAGTTTGCGCTACAACATGATATCTTTTAAGACTTTCAACAGTACTAGTAAGTCTAAAACAAAGTTTAATTACACTATCATGAAGTTGATGTTTGTTTAAGTAGAAATAACATAAATTAGCACAAGAATTTAAATAGACGATTATATATATGTTTTTTTTCAGTCAGTAGAAGGGTATATCACAAATATGGGTTCTCCCAATAAAACAACACTAGTTATCACAATAAAAAATTTATTATCTATATAACATAACATCGGGCCATAACCGTAGAATGAAACGACTGTATATTACATTGTATATAGGCTATACATGGCGATGGGCACGTCACATTAACCAAGCAATGGTCATAACACACATGAAAAATCTCAGACCGTAAATATTTTTGTACTAAATATTTTACACATTTTTAAACGTTTTTTTGTAAAAATACAGACATGGTACAATGGTCTGATACAATTGCTATTCTATAGCATTGAAAAACATGAGCACAATACAAAACAGTTCTCAAAAACATGGAAAACAGGTTTGGAAGCATTAGTCAAATAAAAATATGGTACTTTTTTTGTTAAAACTTTTTTCATACAGTAATTGTACGATAATGTGTGTATGTGTTTATGTGTGTGTGTGTGTGTGTGTGTGTGTGTTTGTGTGTGTGTACACGTAATGAATATTTTGTATATTTTTTTAAGATTGTTTAAATTCATTTCATATGAGCATGATTGTTTTAAATGACTGCATTCAAAGAGGACGTATTTTTTTGTTAAGTAAATAAATAATGTAACACTAAACCTTATTCTAATGACTTGGTGAAGCGTTTTGACGTAAAGATGTCATGTCAATTATTTTTTAAATAATCTTTGTGGTTGTTTTTTAACATTACTATATTAGTGCAACGTGCCATAGTACCTGGTGACAGGCGCATAAAAAAAGCATGGCATAGACAAAAAAGATATCAATAATTTAAATATACATACAATCCTTCTTGTATCAAATTCAACAAAATTAATAAAATCGTCGTTTTTATATGAATTTTGATCGTTTTTACAGATAAAACACACAAAAATTTTAATCATTGCTTGTAGACTAATATACAATATTTTTATATATAAAAATACTTTTCATGTACGTTGAGTATGATACCTAGTTTACCTAAATATTAAGGATATTCAAGAAGTAACATTAAATTTATTCGATAAAGTTTGCGGCGTCGAGCCTACATTAGTGTACAAACAACAATAGCCCGTATTGGAGGTGCATAAGACACAATATGGTTTGTGTAACTGCCACCAGGTACCGACTTACTTAGGGAGCAGTGTGATGTTTACATGAAATCGTCGTAGTCATCATCGTAATTGCCGTATGTGTCGTATTGATTGAGATGAGCCTGAAACAAGACAAATGTTATTTGTTAAAATACATACATGATTATTATATTCACAATCCTGTGTTTTGTGAGATTTCCGCAGTTAGCCTGAGCGCAGGCTTTCACTGCTTCTGGACTTTTGGCGAGAACCTTAAGGGCCTCTGGCCAGAGCAATAGAAAAACGAACTACGTCAGCAACCCTGTGGGGTACAGACCTCGTCTTAGTGCTTTGCTAACAATCTTAATACGGCAAAAACAGCAAGAGGACTGGATCCAAGTTTTTATTATTTAAGGAGATATTTATTTATGCTATAGGGAAGAGGCTGTGTCCATTATATTACAGACTACCACTGATTCACTAGTTGTTGCACTAGGGCTGAATGCCATCATACGTCGATAATAACGTTAACCAAGTACTGTCTGTCTTTTTAACTTAATCTTTATCTGTAAGAACAACTAGCATAGTTTTAAAGCCTCAAAATACTGGGCTTGGTCTTCCCCGCTTTTGTGTTGTTTTCTACTTCAGTATATTCAAATTAACAAATACCATGGAACTGACAATATCATTACTAAATTGTTTGTAAATAATTTAATCACACATCGCCGTAAACTTGACCTATAAACGTTTAAATATAATTATAGCTGATAAAGAGTATCTCTTGCACACAGTTAAAGTAGATAAAGCACGCCTCGTTGTCTATCTTATCGTTTTGACTACGAAACGCTGAGATAATGATAACGCAGTGAAAAAGAATGACATAATATTGTTGGGAACATGTACAGACATGTAAGTTACGATGTTTCAGAACACATTCTTTCTTATTACATTTCGTCATGACTTTCATAGGTATTAAGCGATCGACAATCGATCGTCTAAAATAAACTTTATTTACACTTTCATATAGTTGATGTTTGTAAGTGGAAATAACATTTATTTGCAATAGAATTTAAATTTACTAAAGCAAGAGCATTCCTATAATTTTATTTGTGTGGTGTATAATCCTAATTCGTAAAAATCTATCTTTACTAGGTACATTCTAAAATTACTGTGGACTGCAAAAAATACGTGTATTCATTAGATTTATTTGTAAAACACATGATGTTTACATTGAGGTATTTAACTGACTATAATCAGTTGATGTTAATAAATAGTTACACTCCCTAAGGACTTGGACTTTTTCAATACCCTTAAGACATTTTTCAGTCTTATAGAAAGCTACACATGTCACTTATATTATAAGGTGAGTTCATGAGGTACTTACGTTATCGCCTTCAACTTTTAATTTAGCCTTTCCTTTGCCCTTGGTCGGCTTCTTAGACTTGTCCATTTTCTCAGATTTCTGCTTCTCAATGTAGAGGTTGTCTACAGACAACTTTATCCTTTTTATGTCTGCTGATGGCACTGAAATAAAACGGAGAAACAATTAGACCGAGTATTGATCATATTACTAGCAAGGCAATAGAGATGTGGCTATAAAATTGATTTAGTAGTTTCTGTAATAGGCTAATGTTTATAAGATTGAACATAGAAACTAAATTATAAGTTCTTCCTCCCAAACAAAAATGTAAGTGTTCAGTACATTTATAAACTAATGACAATATTAGTGTTTAATTTTCAACTCATTAACAATTTTAACTTCAATTAATTATGGATTGTCTGATACATATTTAAGTTTTGATACAAAAATTATTTGGATGAGTCAAGTTATGGGGAAGACAACAATCGGAATCCGAAATGTCTTTTGGTCAACAATTTTGTAGGTATAATCAGCCTAAGCTTCTGTTGTCCTTTACGCACTTTGCGAGGGTAGGTCGGAGGTGCGCGACAGCAATATATTCTTTAAAAACCACATTTCAAATTCCTCGGGCATAGTGTCCTCTCTAAGTTTACGAGTAGCACATACTCACATTGAACGACGATATTCCTTATGAACTCATCAATGAAGGTAGGGAACTCTTCCCTAGCCTTGTAAAGGCATATCTTCTTGGTGAGTAGTTCAGCAAACTCTGTAAATTCAGCCTTTGTGTTGGGGTCGAAGCCGTCCAGCTTGCCTCCGCCAGCCTCGGTTACACCTGTCAAACCCAAATACGATAAAGTTTAAACACTGATCGCTCGACAAAGTTCACGTGTACTACCTACAGTTTTGTATCAAAGAAGCCACTTGATCAAGACATTTTTTTCTAGTATGTATCTTGAACTAGGAATACACCT
This sequence comes from Diachrysia chrysitis, assembly GCA_932294365.1. Lineage (NCBI taxonomy): Eukaryota > Metazoa > Arthropoda > Insecta > Lepidoptera > Noctuidae > Diachrysia > Diachrysia chrysitis. Next base: position 1,802,989 of record OW028657.1, read on the forward strand.
TAATTGGATACGACAGGGTTTTTGTTACATACTGTATATTTAGATGATAAATAATAGTATTTGAAGTTGTTTTGTATGCAGCAACAGAGAAATTTTAAACCTTAATTTATGTCTATTTATCTAAATAACAGTATCTTTTATATTAAATTCAAATATTACCAATAATAGATTGTTTTGTCTATTCAATAAACGATCACAGCTGGATTAAGTTGTTAAAAACATTAACAAATGTAATCACTAGCACTTAGTCTTTATTACATCTCAATAGTTATTTAATCAAAGTATATTAAGGTGCTTCTCACCGAAGGTTTCCATGGCAAGCCTGAGGTCAGACTCCTCCTGCAGTTTCTGCTGGCGCAGCTTCTCGGCCGCCTTCTGCTCGGGGGTCAGCTCCTCTACCTTCTCCACTGACACCCGCTCGACCTTCTCGCGTTCCATACGCTGAAACCAAAATTACATGAAGTAAAACTCATGTATTTTTCTGTAAATAGTTTACGTTTATTGGATTAGAAATAAGAAGTTTAATAATAAGATCCCTTAAATCCGCATGCATAAATTTGCCTTGCTACATTACAAGCATTTCTGGGCCTGAGGCGCAGCGCAAACGTGTCTTGTGTCGGATACAATCCACCGGTCATGTACCGATCACCAATCAAAACGTTTTCGATGTCGGTAGCTGGAAACCAAAAGTCGTCAGTTGAAGACACCAGCAACTTTAATAAATGTCCTAACAATTATATGTTGCAGTCGATGTCTTAATTCTGCGAGCGACACGAAGTTTCAGTACGTTTCGGGTGGTGTGTTGTGTCGGTAACAGGCAACCGGCGACAGTGTCCCATCGCCCCCGGACACCGCAGAAACAGTGTTCTGAGCTTCGGCAGCAAAAAGTGTCCATGTTTGCGCGGCGCTTTAGTAACCCATTTTGTGCATGAAGAGATCAATGAAAAAAGGCCGAAAGTCTTATTCAGCTTTCTGATTCCAATTGACTGATTGATTCAGCTACATAATGTAACATAGAAGTACATTTAGCATTGTAATAAAAAAACTTTTTTAACGGATTCTATCGCGGTTTATTTAGATTTTAGTTCTCGACGTTTCAACGCCTTTGCAGGTGTCATGGTCACGGGCAGACTGAGGTGGTATTCGTCTTAGCAGTTGCTTGTTATACCTTCATATTTTAATAAATTATTTGTATTAGTGATTTCGTGACAATAACATCTGCAAAGGCGTTGAAACGGCCGAAACTAAAATCCCTAATACTAAATAAATCGCTATAGAATCCGTTTAAAAAGTAGTACTTTAAATTTATTATTTTATTATTATATATTTAGTTTAAATTTTGGGCTGGGCCATCCTTATCACTTAGGGGTATAAAAAATAGTGTTCGACCTATTCTAAGACCTACCGAATACTATACTAAAAATTTCATAAAAATCGATTTTGCTGTTTCGGAGGATTTTGGTTACATACACTGTTACACGATAGTTTTAGGTATAGATATCATCATTCCTTTAGTCCATTAAGAGAGGAATTAAAGTGAACATCTTTATCATTTCGTCTTATCATTATATAGTTTTAGTATAACTTTCCTTAAGTATATATTTTTAAATAGATAGAATATGAAATATAGAATGTAACTGGCAGCAACAAGAGAAAGTGTAATAACATTGAGATCTGCCAAGCACTGGATTATGTAAGGCTGAAGATGACAAGATGATAAAAAAAAATATTTTCTCGGTAGCCTTATGTTTAAAAAGAGTAGGACCCATTTCAGGTCCAGTTGGGTCACTGGATGCCATTAAACAACTCAAGCAGGTTGCTCACAATTAAAGGTATAACGTAAGACATTATTTAGGCATTTTTAAAAGTCTAATTAATATAAATAACCACTAATTGTATAACAAAGCCGGAATATTTAGATAAAAGTACTAATTGGATTTCTTAATAACCTGTTTCTCATTAATACAAATGAATATCAATTAATGTAATGAATGTTAATTTTATATTACGACTGCTCTTTGTTACCACTTATGAATTATAATATTTAATAGACACATACCTATTTAAATGTTATTTGTGACAGACATTTAAAACCAATATTGTACATTTAATCTTGTTAATATGTTTGGAGTTATGTATAAACCTAAGCATATCTAATACTAGCTGTCCCCCGCGACTTTGTCCGCATGTTTTAGTTTCAATGGTTTTTTATTTTTGCAACATTTTTCATTTATGCTCCGCTCCTATTGGTCGTAGCGTGCTGTTATATAGCCTATAGCCTTCCTCAATAAATGAGCTATCCAACACTGAAAGAATTTTTCAAATCCGACCAGTAGTTCCTGAGATTAGCGCGTTCAAACAAACAAACAAACTCTTCAGCTTTATAATATTAGTATAGTTATAAATGCCTGATATGGCCAAAAAAAATGCATATAAATCATGAATTTCATCAGCCTTCTCTCTATGCTGGTCTTTCTATCACATTAAAAAATATAAACTAAATTTTTACATTAAGTTAAATTATTACAAAATATTTCAAGTTTGAGACAGCCATTTTAAATACTGGTTTGTTGCAAAGTACCAGACATGTGGAATATTAAACAGGTGTGTCAATGAATACTTTCTAGTTTAACATATTTTGCTCTTATTTGTTGACTTTCACAATTATGTTTTAGAGTAATGATAAAAGGACAGTTTTCTTTAAAATTAGTGTAGGATAAGGTAATTGCTTTGTCAGTTTATCAAAGAAACAAGATAAAAATGGTCTAAAGTAATCACACTCTAAATTTCTAAAATTATTTGAAAAAAATAAACCAATACATTATTAAACTGTGACAATGTGAAGTGGCAGTAACACAGGTACTCCTTAAATTAGGATTGTCCCTCTTAGAATGGCCCTGTGGTTAAGTTCAGGAACACATATGTTAGTCAATGTCATTAAACTTACCTCTTTTTCGGCTATTTTATCCAGAATTCTTTTTTTAGGCTTCGCCGGGGGCGCGGGAGCTTCAACCTTTTCTTCATCTTTTTTTTCTTCTTCTTCGTCTTCCCAACTTTCCTGCAATATAACTGACGTCAACACGTATGCACAAAAATTGAGTTGAGGTTAAGTACTAAAAACTCACTAAAAGTCACTAAACAGTAACGTAATAACCTTTATAAACAAAAATAAACTTTTTGGCAATTCACACGTTACCTTCACGATCTCTTCCTCATCCTCGCCTTCCCATTTATTCGAATTCGTCAACGTGGTCGGTAGTTTAGGCTCAAAATTATCCGCGTCTGGAAATTAACACGCAATGACATCACAATATGTACTAGTAATCTAAAAACCATATTATTCTAAGTCCTATTCGATAACTTACCCCACGACACATCCATGATTGCGGACCCTATATAGCACCAATCTAATTTTGTTACTCGTTTCACGTGAAGACAAAATCAGACAGCCAAGTAACTTGCCGCAATAATGGTTTTTTATCACAAGATGTCTCCAGGGTCGACAATGAATATAACAACAATATTATTCTCAGGCGAATATTGTCAAACGACCGAGGATTTTCTGCAATGACCGCGACCGGATTGAGAAACGATAGACAAATGACATAATTTTGGCGAATTCTCAACAAAAATATGATCAAATTTTGATAAGCAAAAATATGAATCCATTGCAGACGATAATTTCCGAATCACTAAAAATTTACAATATGGCCGACACAGTGTTACCGAGTATAATAAAATCAAAAGAAACAAACATCGAATCGAGTGTTTACTAAATCGATTTATACTTCTTTTTAAACATTTTATTATCTCAGTTTATTTTAGAAATATTTAATCCGTACTTTTAACCAGTGTAATTATTTTTTGGTTAACATTGTACAGGGTCTAAACACACTTTATTTTAGTTCAATAAAAGAAAAAATCTGTGTTAAGAAAGATTGTGCATATTTTTAAAACCAGATGATTTTAGAATCCAATTTCACTAAATTGGATCCTAACAGTGACTGTATTAAATGCGAAAAGATCTTCCGATTTCCTAAAATTGTGTAGTGTAATAAGTGCTTTAGGTTTTAGCAGTAACTACTTTGATTAATCTTTCAAAAAGTAGCTTCAAAAACTTGTTATGTCTCACACATAACGCGTATTGGAGACCCTTTTGTACATAATTGTAGGTACTTGATTTGATTTGCTAAATTGATTTGATTTGCTAAATTGATTGATTTGTTTACAGGTAAATAATCAAAGAATTAGAAAAGTTAGGACCCGAGATAGTGCGATTCATCGATGCGAGTGAATCGTGAACTATTTAGGAAGCAAAGCGGTCGGGAAATCCGCTCTGCTTCCTAAATAGTTCACGATTCAGGCAAGTGTAATCGCATCGCTTCCATTTAGAGCGAAATTATCGTATTGTTATCGTTTTTGAATTTAATATATCTAATCAAAGATTTCGATTTCGAATAATCTTTAAAAAAAATCAATATTCTTCATGGTTTAAAACAGGCACAATTTTCATATAAGACAGGTTTAACAGTACCTAAGCAATAATTTAACGCAGTACTTTCTCTTCTGCCTTGACTTATTGACCTTTCACCTTTGTTCTCACAGTTGCAGCTAGGACAAGCCCTATTTTTCGTTGTATTGACGAATAGGGCGCCATTGAAACGTGCATCCCAATGTTATTCAGGTTATTCTACTTCAGGACTACAAGACTGCGAGTCGTCTGACCGATTTAGAAACAAATTTAGTCTAGTGTGATCGCTAGCTTCTGTTCCGTTTCAGGTTTTCTACAAATTGTATAGTGTAATTTATGGCAGCATCGTACAGAAAAACAAAACTTTCAAAATTCTTTTGTCATTGTCACCCATTTTTCACCTCTGTCTACGTTTGTCACTGTTTTTGTCAGTTTTGACCTGAGTCCATAGAGTTTATATAACTATATAGTTTACTTATTGTTTTCTCTATGCCTGAGTCCTAATTATATTTTTGTACTCTGTGGTTTGAGCTCCATATTAATTTTAGTCCGCCAATTTTTAAATATTAAATGACAACAATCACGGAATCAGCGTTTTAGTATTTTTTATATTCAATCTTTTCTATAAATATGAACATTAAGCAATACGCACAAGATTTTAAAGTATCTATTCTAATACCACTATGTGTTTTAATGTGGAAGCACATAAAAGAGCGTCAACATCGGTACTATTATACTCTTTGGGAGATTTTTGGAGGATTGTTAGTGTTTGTTGTTTTATTCTTAGTTAAACAAACTATACGGCCCTCACGGGATAATCAGGCACGACATGTAAGTGTTTTTTATTAGCTGTTTCTGTTGTTCGATTTTTTATAACAAAGGCTAGTGAAATGCAAACATTTAAATCTGAGATACTTTGTACCTACTGATTGTAATTGTGTTGGTTTTATTAGACGCATAATGATATCCATGATGATATTGTAACCAGAGTCTTATACACTCCTCACAATAACTTCACACGACGCCTGATGGCAAAAGTTGGGCATAATTTGAAAAATACTGAACCAGGTTTGTTGTATTTTTTATATAACATACTTTGATGATGTTTTTTTTTTAATTTTATTTTATTGTTAGAATAGAATAGAATTATGCTGTTAGATTAGCCGTGAGTTTACTAATTACTCAACATTAATTTATTGTCACCAGACTACTTTAGGTAGACTTAAAAAGACTTAAAAACTTCAATGTAGGTATGCAGTGTATTACTAACATTTTTTTTAATATTTTAAGATTTTATGCCAACACTAAAATGGGATTTTGTTAAAGAAGATGTAAAGATACCTAATGCATTTAATAGTTCTGAGAGCATTGCTGTGGTGAAGTTTAAGGTAAAAAATGATAAGCGCTAATTTCATAAAATATAATTTACAGATTGTGCAATTTAGAACAAAATGAAATTAACTCTTGTATGTATTATTATTATATTATTGTAGTACAAAGTATTATAAGGCTCTTGAAAACTGGAAAGAAGTGGAGCAGAACCAGGATAGATGGAAAGGATTGAGAGAGGCCTTTGCCCAGCTGTGGGACAGCACAGGCGGATAATAATAATAATAATGGTTCTATATTCCTACACACTTGTGGTGTATTATAACAACATGTAATATAATTGTGTTTGAAATACTACTTATACTAATAATAAATTGCCTAAATTTCAGAACAATGGATCAAATGATAAAGACTTAGTATATTCCATAAATGTGATTCCCAAAGAAGAGGAAAATGATCTGTATCATATTTACAATGGGTTTTTCAGAGGCGTTATTGATATTGGTATGGTATAAATATGATTATTATAAATAGATTTTCTAGGAAAAAGGAACTTGTCCCATCGTTGATGAGGAATGAGAATAGAGTAGAGCTATGAACTAGATTCAAGTTGGCTAGCAGCGAGAAGCGCTGGTGTTGGTCCGATAGTTTTGGGCTACAAGCAAGTGTGTGCATGCGACGGCCGGTCTATCAAACACGGCATTGCCATAAATGAGTAACAAAAGGCTCATAATTTTAAATTGCACATTACAGTTAAAATATTTTACTGTTTTCCAGAAGAGGCAACTCCACCGTTTTTGGCGAGTCTGCAATGGGCGATAGACAAATCGTATATGGAACAATTTTCTGATCAAGAAATTGGACAGGTCTGAATAATTAATTGTTTTCTTGAATATTGTAACTGTATGTATTTAAACTTGAATTTCTTCCCTGAACTATAATATTATTTGTATGAGTACTACTTAACACAGGTTTGATATTCATTAGGCATTTAAAAATTTCAGAGCGTGCAAATGCGCTCCAAACCCAGATACATTTCAAATGAATTGCGCGGCCTTCAGAAATTTATGATTATTTGTACTATTATTGCACCCCTACCGTTCTTCCTTATTAATTCTTCAAGACTGATTGATGAAAGAAGATCTGGACTAAAGGTATGAGTTTGGTGGTTTACAGTTACTTTTCAAAATATCACAATTAAGTTAATGTATGTGGCAGCACTTTCGACAATTGATAAGTTTGGATATTCCAGATGGATGCAAATTGCTGAATAAACCTAGATTATTTAGTGGAAATTAGAATATCTTATGATCCTATTATTAGGTACAATAAGTACAAAAATATGCCAGCATTATTTTAACTTATACCCATCGTCGTCATGACTTCTGATTTAGTTCGAATAAAACGTACTAGATGGCGTTGTGCCCGTGATTTAATTATTAAAAACTTAAACCTCAAACTTAAACCTAAACTACCGCGTTAAGCCAGTAGTCGCAGGTTCGAATCCTACCTGAGGTTTAAGTTTTTCTTTCTACTATTTGTATTTAATTACAAATATTCGCTCCGTATGCGTTAATGCGTAACAAATACCTAATTTAAATAATAAAAACTTGTGTTTAAATATAAATATTGGTTATAAATTCAACTTAGCTTTACTTAGATACTTATTTAATTATTCTTAACGCCTGCCAATTTCATCAGCTCCTAAATGTTTTAGGAGCTGATGAAATTGGCAGGCGTGTCTCTGGATGTCCTCAGGTTCTCTCGATTTCTTGACATTGCATGTGTAGGCGTGTTGTATGCTATGCCAGCTACTTTACTGTTGACTGTAAGTACAGTTTGAGCATCATTGCTCCATCATCTAGATTCATTAAATTTGTTTATATTTTTGCCTATGTCTAACGCACTTACACAAAACTCGATTTGGGTTACAACTTCTAACAGTTAAATCGTGAAATGCAGTGGCTACTTTATAACTTTAAATACTTAGAAATAGGAACTAAATGTTTATTTCGAATAACCTTTGCATCCATGGTTATTCTATAGCTTTATGCGAATTTTGTCAATTAATTCTACTAGGGAAACCAGATGAGTATGTTATTGGTTATTAAAAACAGAAATATATGTCCATTATAGGCGGCCTTTGCCCAGCACTATATAAAAATAAACGTTTTGAAAACTGATTTAGGTTTTTTATTTTTAATCCTGGTTTCTACAAAGTAGGTAAAATTGCAGCTTAGAGTAAGTGTGTGTAGGAAGACCGTCTTTTTGTCATGAACAGTTGTATAGTTATGATTTACCAACAGGGGACATCAAGACCGATTTTGCCGTATAGCAACGCACTGATTATAGGTATTACTATGATATTGCATTACTTGAGCTCTACGTCGCTGGCTTTTGTCACCACTACTTTGTCTCAAGACTGTAAGTATGAAATTTTGTTGACCATTTTTTGTACATATTAGACGAATTGGTGCATAAATTTTGGCGTCCCTATCGCTTCTTGACTCGGCAGTAATCCCAAAAGAATATGATTTTTTTTGTGTTACTGAAATTAATTTATGCTTTGATGATAGGGATATAAAGAATATTAGACACATATTTTTTTCATTTAACCAAATACTCACGACGATAAATTGTTCTAAAATATCGCATGACGATGCGATCTCATACGTTTTGTGCGTGCTCGTAACTTCATTAGCTATATTCCTGAACTTTGATTCGCGTTTTGAACTTAGTTTTTAATTATTTTCAAAAGACAAAAAATATGCCTAATATTTTTTTATTATCTAACTTACGGATTAAATAGATTTTTATTTTACATACCCAGTCATCATCCCTATTCTTTTTAATATTTGTTTAGTATCTGTACTCTATTAGATCTTAATCGGTCTAGCACTTAATGATGAAAGATGTCCTATTTTTTTTAATTGGTTATTATTAAGAACATCATAGTACGTATGTATTTCATTTTTTTGCCTGCATATAACTGATACCAAAGTTCTTTTTGAGTAACGACTTCCTTAAGTAACGTAAAGACCTTTGACGACCTCCGTGGTCGAGTGGCGTACGCACCGGTTTTCAAGGTCCTGGGTCCCGGAGGTCCCGGGTTCGATCCCCGGTTCGATCACCGGACGGGTCAATGTAGAAAACCACTGTTCTACATTGTTTCGGGTCTGAGTTTTTGGTCGTATCTTCGTTGTCTCTGATTCTATAACACAAGTGCTTTATCTACTCACGTCTGTGACTACACGACGTATTCTCAAATCGAATGGTTTCTTTTTCTTTCAGATAACTACGCCGACAGTTTAGGTATATTCTGCTACATGAGCCCCTTCTTTTTGGACTTTATTTGGTATTCGCATCACACTAACAGTAAGGTGGCAATATTTTTAATTTGCTCGATACTACCTCATGCCCCTATCTATATGTTTTGGGATGAAGTTCTTTATTTGGAATATATCGGTTGGTATTTTCCTTTATTAAATAGCTGAAAACATCTGAAAATGGTAGTAATTTCGGAAAAGAGGAGACTATACTATTTGTACTAGCCGAATGGGCTGAGAATGCTTATTATTAATATTATATTCTTTCGTACTGCCCTGTGCCCTTCATCTCCAATTTAATTTTAATTTTAATACAAGGCCAATGCGAAATTGATATCAGTGTAGAAGGCAGGTGATTTAGTCTTAAAAAAAAATGCTGTCTATGAAAGGAACTGACTGGAATCTAAACATTAAAGGTATTTTTTGTACTGTGTTGTTTGTGTGCCTGCTAGAAAAATAACAATGTTGCATTGGCATTGTATTACAATTGAAATTAAATTGGAGAGTAAGGGCACTGGTGTGTAAATTAATAATAAATTGTACTTCGATACCATAAATCAATTATACCTATTGTTTATAACCAGCTTAAAAAAGTGTTGCGTTAACGGTAACGTCTTAAATTGTGTAGTATATAGTCTTGGTTTAAATGTTAGTTATTTCCAGTCAACAGATTATGCACTTATAGGGTTTAATTTTATTTTCATAAAATTGAAAATTGTAGAGACTAAACTTGATAAATTATTTTCAGGCCAAGGCATCCAGTTTTGGAATATAGATACACGACAATTTGACACCTGCTTGACAGTGATGTCGGTGTGGGGTTTCTTCCTTACTCAGATGTCTATTATCATGAGTCTTTCTTGGTACTTAGATCTAGTCAGACCTGGTAGGCATGGAGTCTCTAAAAAGTGGAACTTCTTGTTAAAGGTGAGTTTTTAGAAATAATTTCTATTTTCCTACATTTTACAGTATGCTCAACATTTTTAAGGAATAGGTTTTGATTCTCTTGTCCTCGTAATTCAGTTTTCTGCATACATGATTATGGCTCGATGATAATTTTGAGACTCGTCGCTAGAGGTCGCCATGCTTGTAAGGTTCTTAATAGAAATTTCGTAATTTATAAGGTTTAAATAGCCACTCAGACAGCGACAGCACCCCACTCTCCCCCCTTGCGAGGGGAGCGAACGATCATCGAGGGCTGGTGGTAGACTACCACCGCCCGCCTCACGCTCAGGGCGCCGCGCCACGTCTCCTCATCGTGACTTGTGAGGACTCACGTAGTGTGAATGTCTCGAGAAGAGCTTACTATAGAAATGATCCTATGAAGTAAGGTCTTATCGAAACTAAGGCACTCGCGCCGGGTCGTCCGGTCGCCGAAAATCTTAACACCGCCATTCAGAATGATGACGTCACAAGCATAGCGACATCTAGTACGCTGTGTCCGAACTAAAATTTAGTAGGTATGATTACGTCAGTGCTATTATTTATTCTGTGGTATGATCGCGGTCAAAGCTAAACATTTATATTGAAAAAATTAAAAGATACTATACCAACATAATTTTGTTTAAATTAATCTAATTCTCAAATGTAAACCATTTACTCTTTAGAAATCCTATTGGATGCCCCAAAAAAATAAATCTAACGTGAATATCCACGTGTCCGCTGAACAAACAGTACGGGATAAAAAAGACGAGAAGTATTTTGAAAGGGGGCCTAGGAAAGCTGAGATAGCTGTTAAAATCATGAATGTTACTAAGGTATTTTTATGTAAACCATATTAGTCTTTCACATACTGTTAATTACAGTAGGTACTTTAATCTCATAGAAATAAGGTTGATTTTCGCTATTCTTTGCTTATATTAACGTGCGGTTTATTTATCAAATAAAATAACTTAAATGATTTGTAAGGTTTTTGCTGTCTGTACATTAAAAAAATATTTAATTTGCATGTTTTCAGTACTTGACCTGACAATCTTTGGTGAGTTTGATTTAGTTTTCAAATTTGTATTATTTTATTATACACCCATAATTTTGCACATAATACCTTATGTTCCACTAGCTGTTTCCCGCGGCTCCGCCCGCGAGTTATCGCGGCAAAAAGTAGCCTATGTCCTTTTTCAGGCTCTAGACTATCTGTTTACCAAATTTCATTAAAATCGGTTTAGTAGTTTTGGCGTGAAAGCGAGACAGACAGAGTTACTTTAGTATTTATAATATTGTAAGGATTGTTAAATCGCCTAGACATATTTATAAAACCCTCATAACAATTATATTTTTATGGTCACAACAGATGCACACAATTCAAAATGTTATATTTGTGAGTGCGGGTAAATCTTGGTTACATTTTGTAATACTGCCGTCGTTATGAAAAAAGGCACAACTAACATTTTCTAAATGTTGAAAAAATCGAGATTAATTTATTTTTGGAATTTTGTTAAAGAAAACATGTTTAAAATGTGTTTTTCGAAATTGTGTAAATGTAAAGAATTGCATTTTCTTAATCAATAATAAAAAGGTGAAATTAAGGTCATATCTCACAATATGCCTTTTTATTGTAATCAAACTAAAAAAAATATGCAGTTGTGCCCTTTAAGCTAATGCTATCTCTGTTTATTTTGTAGCTAACAATCCACAAAAAATCAGGCAGATAGGCCTTTTCTTCCTGATTCAGAATATATTATATATAACTCATTTTGACAAAAAATGTTAGTTGTGCCCTTTTTCGGTGACACGGCTGAAAAGCTTGTCCAATGTGCTATGCCCTAAATAACATTTTAAGTTTAAAAAAAAACTGCGTAGTTACATTCTCTTTTTACAAAATTTGCCAGTATTTTTTTGATGTGATGAAAAATGAATTCAAGAATAAGAAAAGTAGTTAACCTCTTTTTCAGATATTCAAAGCGATCAGAGGGTCTAAACTTAAGGCTCTTGATAACGTCAGCTTTGATTGCTATAAGGGCGAAGTGACGGTTATTTTGGGCGTCAATGGAGCGGGGAAAAGCACCCTTATGTCTATTGTAACAGGTGATGTTATTGTTTGGCACAATTTTTAACTACTTTGTTTACATTTTTTTTTCGCAGCTTTTCCTACATCTACTGCTAGAGATAATTATTATGCCACTTCTAAAAAACGTTTTCTCTTTTTTTGAACTTTGAGAGGGGATCGGACTATTTTTTCTTTGTTTACACGTCACTTAGATATTAAAAAAGATTACACAAGTGTATTTTCTTTTTTTAATTAAACGACGAGGTCTTCCTCATCGTTTGTTTAATTCTCTCTGTCTCTTTACAGTGAAGGGAAATGTCGTGTGACGTCACTTGTTATTGTTGTGCTACAATACCAACAATTGACGTCACAAGCCCCCTCTTCAGAACTTTTAAGCGCTTTAACATTGTCATTTTTCATTGATTTGATAAAAAAAAAAATACGATAAATACTTTTTTATCTATCTGGTGGACTCAATAGATATTTACTTCTCATACCCAGTCTGCTCCTCTATTTACTAATATAATAGGTAACTTTCATGATTGCCACAACAAACCACCATGGGGTAAATGATAGAAAAACCATAAGGTATTAAGCCCTCTTTAGTACAAGTTTTCATTAACAATGTTTTGAAATTTTACATAATTACCATGCACTGTAACCTTATTGACACAACGTTAAAATTTTAGGAATGTACAGTTCCACAAAAGGTGCTGTTTATGTAAACGGAAAGAACGTTGCTCACAAGCTAAAGGAGGTCCGCGAAGCTATAGGATTGTGCACTCAAAAGAACCTGAACTTCAGCTTCCTTACGGTCAAAGAAAATATCAAGTTTTTTCAAATGGTTAGTATGTTTCTATTGAGAGGGCTCGTGGCCTAGTGTGAACCATAAGGGTTGATGGCTAATAAAGGTTAAGCCGTGATCGCTGCGGTCGGTCCGTGGATGGGTGACCACTTGTAAACATACCAATATCCCTCCGTGCCTCTGAAATTACGTTAAGCCGTTGGTTTTGATTGTCATAATTATGTTGATCTTTAGCAGTTCGTAGTTCATTACAATCCCGACAGCCAGTCTTAACATGGATACTGTGAAAATAAAAATCTGATTAATATTAATTATAGTTAAGGACAAATACATCTGAAACGGATCTAAGCGTTGACCAGCTGATGAAGAAGCTCAAATTGAGGGATAAAGCAGATCTCTTCACGAGCAAGCTATCTAGTGGAATGTTGAGGTGCTTACAGGTATAACACACTAAGCATAGATTCGACCAAACACGAATACATTTTATTTATTTATTTATTAATCATGGAACACTTACAGCTAATTTAAACAGAATAAAAAAGAATATGTGAGACTGACAGCCAATTAAAAGTCTTCACTTTTAAAAAACAGTTTGAAAAAGTGTGTGTGAACAACAAAATACAATACAGCTACCAAGAAGAAACATGATAATAATCAAGCTAAACTAATTTACATTTTAAACACAATACAAGAATCAAAACCTGATCATACAAAACTTAATTAAAAAAGCTAAGGCTCATGCACTTTCTTGCCGAGGACACACTTGTGATGAAAGGATCAAAATCATGCTGTCTGCACATGATATTAAAATTATTACTTGCACGCACTATAAATGAGTTTTATCCTATAATATAATTCGTAGCGGTAAATGGAACACGCAGCGTTGTGGTCCATCGCTTCGATCTTCCAGGAACGTTAAAATAAAATTTGGATAGAATATCGGAATTATTCTCCGTATAAATCGCTACTTACTCGAGAATAAAACAATTTCACGTTTAACCAAAGTGTAATTGACAAAGGGTACGATGACAGGTTTGGTCCTAATAGCGATGCCAAACAACATAATATACTAGTAGAGAAATGCATCTTTTATCAATTATTTTTACCCTATTGGTGATCAAAATCCCCGCTTCTATCCGACCCTCTTCATAGTTTAATGAAGTATTAGCTTAAAGATTACGCCCATTATGAACATTCTCAATATATATTTTTTTATTTAAAACGACGCTCTAGTGAATTTAATACCCGTATCACAGGGGATTTCACAAAAATTCAATTTACGTACTCAAGTAATACCAAGACTTGAAACAAGCAATTATGGATCACAGATGCAACTGTTTATCAAAAATGGAATCGAACCCGCGACACGTCGCGCACAGAGGTATTTGGCGTGGTGACCCATACCACTCGGCTATCCGTGCAGTCAAATTCCGTCACATTAAAATTTAAGAAGCGATCGGTATCCTAAGATATGCTTATTGTATTTTAGGTGGCTTGCAGTCTAGCGGGAGGAGCAGAGGTGTTGGTACTAGATGAACCTACGTCGGGCATGGATGTCGAAGTTAAACACCGACTCTGGGATTTAATTATGGTAAATAATTATTTCTTTAATCGTTTTAGTTAAAGGTTTTGTGGAAATTGTGGTGGTCTGATGGGCAATCGCTCCATGTACAATACTGGTAGTAAGTTAAATCTGGTGAGGTTGGAAGCCGACCCCAACATAGCTTGAAAGAAGGCCAGGCAGAAGAAGGAACGTAAATTCTCATTTATCTCTTTTCCTCTACCTGGACTACCCCGGACTTACCTTAAGAGTGCGGTACTTTCCCGTTTGATAAATTGATCGTGTGTTTAATGTTGCAATTGAAAACATTTTTACCAAGTACGTGTAATATAACGCGTTCAACTGAGCACCGTTGCTTCTTAAGAGGGGATGCAACTGGGTCTTTCTTCATACAAACGATTCTGTTAAATGCTTTTTTCAAAGTCCGGTGAAGCAGACAAAGCTTGCGCTCAGGCTAACTGCGTAAATCTCTTCCAAAAATAATAAATATGCTTTTTTCTCTAAAAATCTAGGTTTACTTAATATGTGCTACTATTTGTTTTTTTCCAAAACATAATCACTTGAAGAAATATGACCCTCTTAAAATGCCCGTTTATACCGACGTGTTCCGACGACTGTCGGACAAATTTAATAGGATTTTAACAAAAATTAAAATGATAGCAGCATAGATATGCCTTTTCTCTAAATTATGAAGCAAAAATTTGAAAAATTTGGATCTGTCTAATTTTGGAGATGAGATTAGAGAATTACGAAACGTCTTTTCGTCAACGATTTTGTATGTATAATTAGCCTGAGCAGTTGTCCCTCACGCACTTTACGGGGGTAGTTCGAAGGTGTGCGACGGCAATATATTCTTTAAATACCTATTTTTCAAATACCTCCGGGAGTAGTGTCCCCTGTTATTCTCCCCTATTATCTTTAGCTATAATTGACGGGCCTGTTGATCTAGTGGTTAGTGACCCTAACTGCTAAACCGGAGGTCGTGGGTTCGATTCCCACCCAGGACTAATGTTTGTGTGATGAGCACGATCATTTGTTCTGCGTCTGGGTGTAATTTATCTATAATATGTATGTATTTAGAAATATATAAGTATGTTTATCAGTTGTCTGGTTGCCATAGCACAGGCTCTGCCTAGTTTGGGATCAGATGACCGTGTGTGAGATGTCCCAAGATATTATTATTATTTTCTGGTACTTTCCAGTTATTTGTGAAATGTTTAGAGTATATTTTGTAACTTTAAGATTGTTTCTTCGGGTTCATTACCCAGGTACTTCGCGGCAATAAAACAATATTAATGACGACAACTTGCCTAGAAGAGGCGACTGCGTTGGGCGACCGTATAGTTATACTGAACAGGGGCAAACTGAGGTGTCATGGTACACCCATGTTCCTGAAGCAAGCTATTGGTAATGCAACCTATTTATTTATGACTTGTTTAAGTAGTATCTTGTTGGTTTGGCCTGATTTAGACAATGTATGTTAAAAATATATATTTTGAGAATGAGGCATGTCTCAGTTGCTACTTCGTGTCCGCTTTTTGAGAAATGTACAATATATAGGTCAATGTGCATGAATAGCTATTTCCTAGCGACCTATAGTTTTTTAGATTTTTATTCAATTTGTGGACAGTGCCGTGAGCTGCAGTTTTGTAATACATCACAGTTTTCATATAATCTACAGTTTTTAGTTTCTTTAGTTCAGTTTTAATATCCTATAATGTAGCTGTTCACTGTTTTTCTTTTGATAAAATAAAATAGTCGACAGTGTATGATAACTCGTACCATATTTCTCTCATCCTCTAAATCAGTTTGAAGGTTTATAATATACAGCTGTATCTAAATCATATAATATGTTGTGCCGAGCGTAAGCAAATTCTTAGCTGAGGGTACTACGCTCGTTAACTGATTTAAGTGAGTTTTCGCGCAACGACAGACGTTTATGCTAAAATATCTATGGTTTTGATATTAGGTTTTGAGATAGTTTTAATAAAACGGCGCGCTCTACTTTGACACTTATTTTACAATTTTCTTAATCATACTAGTGCATACAGTTCACACTCTGTTAGAAGTAGGTACTCTAAAGTTTACTTATACTTATTTACACTAAGACTGTGTTTTTTACAGCCCGTTAAAACAGGAATCATTAAGATGTCGGTCCAGATGTCTTTACAGCTTCTTAAGCTATCTAAGTTTTTCAAACAGTTTCCTTTTTATTTCTCAGGTGTCAGCTGCAATTTATCCGTCACAATAAAGGATAGTACCCACATGATGTACTTAAAGGAAATCGTTGAAGATATCGTACCACACGTACAACATAGGATCGAAGACATCAAACGCATAACATTCTCCCTGCCCTCCAAAGACCAGGACAAGTTTTCGGAGCTGTTCAAGTCTTTGGAGAAGAATAGAGAAGACTTGGGCATCGTTTTGATAGATGTTGGAATGTTTATGGAAGAAGTTTTTTTGGAGTAAGTTAAAATCAGGTTGAGAACAATGTGTATGACAAAAATAAATATATCTACGTATCTATCGAGCTACATAAGCTGTCAAGACAAATACTACTTCAGTATAACCGTAAACATAAAAATCGGTAGTGACACACGGACAGACGGACAAGAGAGAGTCATCTTATAAGGGTTTTTTACCTTTTGAGGTACGGAAACCTAAAAAATTGGGTTTAAAAAAGAACGGTTTAATTATTTCCTATGTAAAATTATATATTTTTATGTTAGTCTTTTGAGCTTGATAAGGAAAGAACTTTTGCCTTTGCATACTTTGGTCTCTGCGAAACGACTGATGTTTAATTATTTAATGCTGTAATTTAATGCCTCGTATACACTGTCTCTGGACTTGCGGCCCGTCCCGTATCTCAGCTCATGTCTGTGCTCGAAGTTCTTTTCTTCGACGAGTTATGTATGTATGCATGTATGACGAGCATGTTTACAATCTCGTTGACACTCGCGACGCCTTCAGTTGACTACGATCTATCTGTTAGAGGTTACGGGTAAAAGTAAAAATATTAAAACACTATTTAACAACAATTACTATTAATTTGATACGAGGAAGTATATATGACCGTGACCGTCTTTTCACTATAAGTAACACGGAAGGAAGAAATGACATTTTATAAAAATAAAGATATGACGTTTTATGACAAAGAGTATGACATGAATCAACCTTTTTACATAAAATAATATTTAAATAATCGTTTAGATTAATTTTTGCATAAAAAAAATTATATAATTCAACACTATCAACTATAGGACGTCGATATAATAGTGTCATAATTTCTATGATTACTGAGTTTTGTTCTTTTGTTGTCTTTAAATTCTGTTATTGATCGAAACATTTCATTCCATCATCTAGAATTCTGGACCATGCATAACTATACGCCCGTCTTGTGGCTCGCCTCGCGGCTCGTCGAACGCTTGTATGAGTACAATAAATATCTATAAATATACTAGCTGTTTCCCGCGGCTCCGCTCGCCTTAATGTCAGGTATCGCGGCAAAAAGTAGCCGATGTCGTTTCTCAGGCTCTAGACTATCTGTGTACGGAATTTTATTTGAGTCGGTTCAGTCGTTTTGGTGTGAAAGCGCGACAGACAGACAGACTGAGTTATTTCCCCATTTATAATTTTGGTAAGGATTATTACAAATCAGCTTACTTTGGTTATTTTTGTTCTAGGTTTGTTGACGATGAAGATATAGATGAGCAATATGACATGCAAATGAGTGTTTCTTGTCGACGTAAGTACTATTAGCTAAATGTAATTTTTGAAGTGAAAACTTCTTTAGGCGCCTTGGGAATATTCTACATAGAAAAAAAAACATTGACTCGCGACACTGTTACTGTTACCGACACCTCTGTATACATATAAGTAATGTATTGAATTGTAATTGTTCAAATTTTTACTTTTATTGGCACTCCCGGACTACTACTGTTTTTTTTTGTTTCAAGCCTTTACTTGCCTGCAAAGTCGGCTTTAAGTTGATTTTTTTATTTCTTCGGTCAATACAGTTCCTCTCGACTCCTGTAAGACCGTGTAAATCCGACTGTTCTCGGTCCAGCATTTAGCATATTGTCGAAACTGCTACTTATTATCCAGATTAGTCAGATAGTAAATGTCATAGTTTGAATGTATGGATAATGGTATAGCTTTTTATTTCAGAGTAGGTATGTACCTAATACTATTACTGTAGTTTGTATTGGTTACTTGGTAGATCAAACTAAATCATCGTTCGTTATTTCACAGATGTACGAATGGACAAAATCGCAGGTTGGCGACTGTTGAAAAGTCAAATCAAAATGCTAATAAAGAGAATATGTGAATATTCGTTGCTGAAGAAGTACCAGTTTGTTATATGGGTAAGTAGTACCTACCTATAATCTCCATAGGATTCAAATTATTGATAGTACTGTTTTCCAAGATAAAAGAGATTCTAGGTTTTCGTTAAATGTGTATAGTGGTAGCTGTCTTTATGTAATATTAATAATATCTTCAGAAAACTCAGACACGGCCATCTGATCCCAAACTAGGCAGTCTGTATTATGGGTTTTATCCCTTCTAAATACATACATATTATAGATAAATTACACCCAGACACCAAACAAATGAACATGCTTGTAGCGACTTAGTAACACGATTTGCAGAGTTGCATTTTTGTCGAATAAGGAGTTACATACATAATACGTAGTTAATTATAACCAAGTATTGTGGAACTTAAATATAAACTTCATATTTATCAAGAAGTGCATTTAATTTCAATATCCCTGAAGTATCCCGGACACGCACAACATGCTTATCACACAAATTTTGTCCTGTGTGGGAATCGAACCCACGACCTCCGGTTTAAGCAGTCAGGCCACCAACCACTACACCAACAAGACACTCTATTAATTTGCCTAAATACTTTAATAGCTGCTATGTTACATATCCCTTGTTACAGCAAATATTAATACCTATCTTCGGTTTCTTTTTAATAACACTGACTACGAACGATTGCCTCGGCTACGGGAAGATGTTCAGCCACCATGATTACCACGCCCATGAAGTGAGAGCTCTAGTGTACAATACTGGACCGTTCAGACGCGGCGGTTTCAATGAGACAGTACTCAAATATCCCAAGTTAACAGCTGTGCATTCCCATGATGTAGACAAAGGTAAGTTTGGATGAATATAGGGTTGCCAGACTTCCGGATAATGCCGGACACAGTCAGGCTTTTTTGTTTGCGTATCCGGCCAAATTAGACGGCGCCCAACACTGCTTTTAAGTTTGATTATTTTTTGTTGTTTCCTCGAATTTAAATTTCTTCAAGATTTTGTGGAAAAACATAATAAGTTTTGTTTTATTAAAAAAAAAATGGTCGTGTTATGTAACTATGTAATATGACAAAAAAAAAATTAAGCATGCCCGGCTTTTTCACCCAAAAATCAAAACTGGCTGGTCTGACCGGCTTTTCAATTTCAAGATCTGGCAACCCTAGATGAGTACTTTGAACTTTTTGTTCCTATGTAATTTTTAACCGACTTCAACAAGGAGAAAGTTCTCAATTCGATTGGTATTTTTTTTTAAATATATGTACACCGATTACGCCGAGATTTCTAATCCGATTCACGTGATTTTTTTTTCCGATGCGGAGTATTTGTATACTAAGCTTACTAACAATACATTACAGATTTCAGCGACCCAATATCCGGCCACATGAGTCATAAAACTATTGGACTAAAAATGATGGAACATTACACGAGAATATTTCATCCGCAAGAGCCCTATGTTATATCGAAGTCTATCAACATGTACAGTAACATATACATGGCCGTTCACATGCCGTATCATAACCATAGCATTACTACTACATATGAACCCATAAAGAAAAATATGTCTATGACTCCTATTGATCCTAAAAGTGTGTTTCTATGCTTGAAGTGGTCCATATGGGTTGTGTTTTGTAAGTAGTTTTTGTTTTTCTAAACTGACTTGTTTATTACTAGCTGTTGCCCGCGGCTCCGCCTGCGTGGGTGTCGGTTATCGCGGCAAAAAATAGTCTATATTCTCTCTTAGGATTCAAGCTTACTCCATACCAAATTTCATCCAAATCGGTCCAGCGGTTTAGCCGTGAAAGCGTAACACACGGGCAGCGACAGACAGATTTATATTCGCATTTGTAGTATTAGTTTAGGATTATTAGCAAATAAGTTTTTTTTTTAATTAGGAAAGTATTAAATAGCTCGTGCTTGTTTTTACCCTTAGGCTTGTTATTTAACTTAATAATTTGATTTTAATTATAAAAGAATTTCAATATTTCGTTATTATATCCCTTCAAGAAGGGCATGCCAATTTTTTATATTAGAAATGTATTTTACCCTGGCTATGGCTGGTTGCCCCGAAGGTCCCCTATGTCATTAAGTTTGAGAAATTATGACCACTTATTTTTTACAATATTAGTATGCCCCCATATTATTTGTGTACAGAATACAATGAGACCCTTTTCTTAAACTCATATTTTTCTTGATGTCCCCTCCGTTCACGGGGTAAGTCCATGCCTATTGGGCTTTAAATTATAAAATAAGTTAAATTTATTATTTCGTTGTCATAGCAACGCCAGTTTTATTATAAGGGGTAGATATTTTAAACAAAAGACGATTGTGAAATGACGATGGGACGGATGAAAGACGTTGGCATCTACTCGTAGCTGAAATGAGAATGCTTCGATAGATGACTGGAATAACGAAATTAGATGGGATAAGAAATGATTATATTAGAGGAAGCTTGAAAGTTCCGCCCGTGACAAAAAAGATGAGAGGTAAGCGTATGTCGTGGTATGCACATGTTATGAGGAGGGATGAAAGACACATAACTGAACAAGTTATGAGTATGACTGTGAATGGGTATACATGCAGAGGAAAACCGAAAAAGAGATGGATGGATTGTGTGAAAGATGATATGAGAAAGAAAGGACTTAATGCGGAGTTGACGAGTGTTAGAGATGATATGAGAAAGAAAGGACTTAATGCGGAGTTGACGAGTGTTAGAGATGAATGGACGCAAAATGCGAATTGCGCCGACCCCATATAATAAAAATGGGAACAGGGTAGAGGTAATGATTTTGTAACAAAAGAAGGACCTGTTATTTCTGTACTGGGTACATTTATGTTTGACCAAACTTTTAAACATAACGAAGGAACTTGTTTCAATATAAATACGAAACCATTGAATCTACGGTCACAATCGCTTGATACACCTACTTAAATCCAGGATAAAAAAAACCATTGAGGAACTTAACTGTAATATTTTTTAATTTGTAGAATTGTTGAATTTACTTTTAAACGCAAAGTTAAAGAACTTTACATTAAGGGCTGATTTTTCCAACGCCAGATAATTTTTAATCATGGAATAAAATTGTCGTCTGACAGATTTAGTAAGGAAGACCTGTAAAAATTCAAAATTACCCTCGGTTAAACTTTTCTGGCATTAGAAAAATCAGCCCTTAGTCACTGAGATAAACTTGCATCATTACAATATTATAATCATCGTCAAACTGAGTTATATAAATATCGTTGTCAGTACCTTTTAATATTCATTAGTTTTTTATAATTCTAATTAAAGAGAGACAAGTGGAAGAAGAGTGGGGAGGCATTTGATTATCAGTGGGACATTTTAGGCTAATAATAATCATTATAATTTAAGTATTGTTTGTTTTATGTTTTCTATGTTCATATATATACACATATTATTTTATTTAGCATAGACCATATTCTTATGCTTCCTTCCCCTACACATATGGCAAAGAATACCATAATTATGGCATTAACCCCACCTTATGTACCTACGTCTTTTATTAGTGTGCATTAAAGTATTTATCAATAAATATTGTATTCTCTAAGATCTCTAAAAAAAGTAATTTTAAACCTAATCTAATTATTTTTCCAGTGTCCATCGTACCCCTTGCACCTCTCATCACGTTAAGTATAAAGGAATACAGGAACGGTGCCAGAGACAACCACATGATGGCCGGCTGCTCACCCATAGTGCACTGGGGTTCAAAGTTCGTAGTGCATATGGCCGGCTATCTAGCGATCATACCAGTGCCTTTAGTTATCATAACTGTGTTACTAGACTTAGATAAGACCTTTAATCAGATACGATTTATTGGTACGTATTATTTTTGTATAATTACTTTCGTGAGGAGTATTCATAATTATTTAGAACATAACGGTTTACTCACACCGGGATCGCCGGTTTACTCACGCCGGGATCGCCGGTTTACTCACACCGGGATCGCCGGTTTACTCACACCGGGATTGCTGGTTTACTCACGCCGGGATCGCCGGTTTATTCACGCCGGGATCGCCGGTTTACTCACACCGGGATCGCCGGTTTACTCAAGCCGGGATCGCCGGTTTACTCACACCGGGATCGCTGGTTTACTCACGCCGGGATCACCGGTTTATTCACGCCGGGATCGCCGGTTTACTCACACCGGGATCGCCGGTTTACTCACGCCGGGATCGCCGGTTTACTCACACCGGGATCGCTGGTTTACTCACGCCGGGATCACCGGTTTATTCACGCCGGGATCGCCGGTTTACTCACACCGGGATCGCCGGTTTACTCACGCCGGGATCGCCGGTTTACTCACACCGGGATCGCCCGGCTAGTTTCAGACTCAATAGGAGTCCCGAGACGATTCGACTCGCGACACCACCGCCGCGCCGCCGCGTCAGCTCATGATTAGGGACTCCTATTGAGTCTGAAACTAGTCGGGCGATCCCGAGAATATGCGCGAGTAAACCGTTATGTTTTAAATAATTACGTATTATTTTATTATGCAGTATTTTTGGATTTATTTAAAACTAGATGGATATTTAGTACTTTTAATAAATATCTTAAAACGATGATTGGTTACTTAAGGGTGGATTTTTCCAACGCCAGATTGTTTTATCATAATAGATATCAGAATAATATCAGATAATTTTAAATTTTTTACAGAACTTACATACAAATTCTATCGGTTGACAGTTTTATTCCACGTATTAAAAATTTCTGGCTTTGGAAAAGTAAGCTATTCCCAAGATTATTAAGATTATTTTTTAAGTATTTGTGTGTTTATTTGAACGGAAAATCGTATACAAGCATTGCTGAAAATTGCACAATTATGTTGCAAATGAAATATATTTATAATCGTATATTTTATTTCGTTTTCAGCTGCATTTCTTATGATATTATTGGCATTTGGACCGGCATTCCTTGCACATTTGTATTTATTGAGTTTCATATTTGAAGCGAAATATGCAATTTGCCAGGTGTACATTATGTCTATGTGTTTGGGTAAGTAATCAATTATTGGTTTAGATTTCTACTGAATTGATTTAGATTACTTTTCAGCTAGAATGTTGAAAATAGGTATTATTATTTACATAACTCAGAAGTGCGATTAAAAATCAAAGATAACATGATATAATATTATATTATACCGTATATTAAGGTATTTACTGGGTGGATTTTTAATTTTATTTGGAGGGAAAGTGCCTTTGCCGGAAAACATTCCTTTATTATTAAAAAAAACCAAAACTGCATTGCAAAGCATCAAACATCGCCCGCAATTCAAACCGGCTATAATCGGAAAAAATAAACTTAATGTACCTATGTACTTTTATAGCATCAATTAATAGAATCAATCATAAAGATAAAATCACACTAACAAACATGGTAATTTAAATCAAAGGAAAACCATTATCAAATCTATATTCCGTCTGGAGGAAAAGTACATTAAGTAATTTTCCTCTATGGCATTGAAAAACCATTAATTCTATATTCCACCTGGAGGAAAAGTACTTTCCCTTCCCGCCATCCCTTTCCGGCATTGAAACATTCCACCCTGTATATCCTCTTCATAACCGCAAAGGTTGCATAGAAATCCATTTTCGAAATCAGCCGGTACACTACTATTTTATGATAGAGACTTTAAAGCTATACGTGATATTTAATTTTATCCTAAAACGATAAATAAAGCCTAAAGAGGTCAGCACAGTTTTGGGTTTTTATGTTTCTCAGGTACCATCTTACCCATAGCTGTGGCAGTGTTAGAGCCAGTTTGGAGAGAGCATATCGTCCTGTCAGTGACGTACTTTTTTCTGACGATAACGGCTCGGATTAGCCCGTTATTCGCTTTCACTGTCGGTCTGGCTCGAGTCGCCTTACAAGCGAGGTCCAATGCGTTTTGTAGACTGAATAAACACATGTGTCCAAACCTGACTACGCGCGAACTATCTTTTTATCCACATATATGCTGTGGTAAGTGTTTACATATTTTTATTATGTTATTGTTTTTTGTTTCGTTTTTATAATTATACTTTTTAGTGCTGTGATGACTATTATTCTACTTATCGTCATCCTAACGATACTATTTTAAAAAGGTGATGTGTAGTCAACTGAAACTTACTACTATGGTTAAATACAGAATTATGTGACAAGATTTGACTGGGTACCCACGCAAAAGAAAAAAAAAATTTAAAATTAGTGTGAAAACAGAGCGCTCCGTTTTATTAAAACTGTCTCAGAACCTAACATTACCATAATAATATCGAAACCGTCGATATTTTTGCATAAGCGTATGTCGTCGCATGGAAAATCACTTAAATCAGTAAAGGATCGTAGTACATTTAGCACGAAATTTGCTTACGCTCGGCACAATTACTAGCGATGCGCGCGCTCTATGCTTGTCTATATTTATTCTTATTCCAAGGTACCTACATACGAGAACGTGCGGCGGGGTGCGAGTGCAAGTATCTACCCATAAGTGTTCATTATATTAGGTCAAAATAACATCTCTTTAATCAGTGTTTGGTTAGGATGCCTTGGTTAGACGTACTAAACGCTGAGTTAAAATTTGTCTATCTAATGTCAATGAAATGACACCACTAATTTCGTCACTTCATTACCTGATTATCTAATCCTCCAAAGTAACTTCTGTATACATTTCAGGGTCCAAGTCGACGATGCCGTTTAGATATATGGAAGATTATGTTACTGGCCTACATGACTTTGTCACTCTTATAGTTCAATTCTTTGTTTATTCGGTGAGTTACATTTATTTGCTTTTAGGTACATAAGTGGCGAATATTCATTTGGTAATAGTTCTGGATTTCTTATATCTTAATTGTTATTTACTGGTTCCTTTTCTATATGGATTTATTAACAATAAACAAATTAATCTTGATGAAATTTTTATCTTAAATTAAAGTGTTAAAGTTTCATCGTAAAATAACAGGATTTTTCAGCCTTAATTATCATTAACGGTTTACTTACGCGTGTTTCTCGGGTTAGACCTAAAAGGAGTCTTTAATCATTAGCTGAGGCTGCGGCGGCGGTTTCGCGAGTCGATCTGTGCCCTTACTCTCCAATGTAATATTAATTCTAAGACTATGCCAATACAAAATTGTTATTCAATTAGCGGGCACACAAACAACACACACTGCAAAAAATTACTCTCAATGTTTAGATTCTAGTCAGGTCCTTCCATTGACACAATCTTTTTAAAGAAACAAACTCCTGCCTGCTTAATTAATATCAATTTTGCATTGGCATTGTAATAGAATTAAAATTACATTGGAGAGTAAGAGCACAGATCGACTCGCGTCAAGACTCCTTTTAGGTCAGAAACTAGTCGGGCAATCCCAAAAAATACGCGTGAGTAAACCGTTAATGATAATTAAGGCTGCAAAAAGTTATTTTACGATTCGAAACTTTAACACTTTAATTTAAGATAAAAATTTCATCAAGATTAATTTGTTTATTGTTAATAAATCCATATCGAAAAAGAACGGTAATTTTGCATTAAAATTACATTGGATCGTAAAGGCACTGATGTCGGCGGGGCGCTCGCGTCGCCCGTGCTCTCTTATTGTGCTCCCCTCTCCCGTAGCGGTTGTAAGTCGGTGCTTACCATGCTGACAGTGTCGCACTCCAGACTTGCCTTAGTGCTATAGGCTTTCAGGTTTCCACGCTGGCAGCAGTGTCATACCACAGTCCTTGTTAAAGTTCTGGTGGCGACTGATTCCTCACGTACTTTCTGCGGCACGAAATATTTCTCTCTTTCTTTATCAAACCGTTTGTAGTAAGCTGCCGCATTACATATGTATTTTGCCACTGCTGACTTATCGGTGTCCATATTCTTCATACTCCTTACCTGTTCAACGAGTCTGGTTTTGTGGCCTTAAATAAAATCATAATTTTCATCGGTAGTTTGCAAAAATATCTTTAAATGTTTATTGACTGTCATTGTAGATACTGGTGATATTATTAGAAAAGAGAGTTCCTCAGTACGTCCTGGAACAGATTGTGACGTGCAAATACAGAGTACCTCGACATAAATTCTTCGATCGTAATGTAAGCAAAGAAGCTGACTATGTCCGTTCGAAGTTAAGAACTGGTAATTGAAACTTTGATATACTTTATTCATCGTGTGGCCCCAAAAGTATCTGTCTGGTGATTACCAGAATGTGCGCCACTAGGCATGATGAGTTAGTTTCTAAAACAGACATGATAATATTATATTCAGTGTAAAGATTAAAATTTTAGAATATTGAATATGTTTAACTGTGTTCTACGAGTATGTAATCTACTTAAAGAATAGTCCTGATAATTTTAAAAATCAAGTTTTTGCATTCCTTCTATTCCCAAAATATTTAAAGAAACGTAACCTCATTTTTTTCATATTCATTAATCACTTAAACTACTTGACATTTAAGGGGATGTTAAAAATGACGTTTTACTAGCTCACAACATGCATAAAACGTTCAAAAATATATTGAACAAGCAGCAGGTGTATGAACCAGTCAAGGGTATCAGTATTTCAGGAAAACAGGGTAAGTTAATCAATAATTAGACTTATACCTATGACACGGATGGAACCGCAAAATATGGCTATTTGGAAATCAAGAGGTAATATTGGAATTCATTTTTTAACGTAAACGTAATCTTTAAAATATTAAAAAAAAACGATAGTAATGTGTTTATTGATTTCTGAGGCTCATATGAATATTATAGGTGCAATGCAATAACTTTTGTTCCCGACGCCTTTTTATGTGTCATGGTCACGGGTTGGCTAATATCAATTTAATAAATTTGTGATAGGTTTTATAACGAATTTAATAATTTGACATTAGTTCCTACACGTCGCGTACCGCTCGCGTTAATAAAAAAAAAAAGTTATATTTCAATAATGTTATTTCCAAGTAACCTATAGGTTTGCGGAACAGGATTTGACTAGGTTAATGTTTCAGGCGAATGTATAGGCATCGTAGGCCCACAAGATGTTGGTAAAACCTCATTATTGAGGATGCTAAGTGGTCGTCTGGTCATGACGAGAGGGACGAGTGTGGTCAACGGTTTTCACATCAGAAAGAATCGCTCGGGGGTGAGAACTAGTCATATTTTTTTTTCACTTCAAAAAAGTACTGTACCTTCACATGAAAACAGCATACCTAATGACATATAACATGGTAGGTGACAAAAACTTTGAAGATGATAGACAGGCTAACTGCCATTATTTATAAGCGATCCGTAGATTTTGCTTATAGAAATTAGTATAATAGGGATGTTTCCTGGGTATGAAAAGTTCAAATCTATTTAGTCCGTCAGTTAGATAATAAAAAAATATTAGACACGTATTTTTTCTTTTATCAAAAAAATACAAAGATACACCGCTTAAAGTTTCGGAGTGGGGGCTTATGACGCTACGCCTCGCTAAAAATCGTAGCGAGGAGTGACGTCACGCGTAACTTCAGTTCTCTGTATTTTGATCATTTTTTGTTTGCAGGAAAAAAGAAAAAATACGTGTCCAATAAAATTCATTAATCTACCAGACGGACATTAAAAAAAAAATAGGAAACATGCCTATTTATATAGTACCAAAGTCAAAATTATATTTCTGGTTTGATAAATCATCCATGCAACTTGGGAGAGGTCTGTGTCTCGCTGTGAACTGCGGTAGACTGATTTGATTAATTAATTGATAATCTCTGGCGTCCCAGATTCGATCCCCGGACGGGTCAATGTAGAAAACAACTTTTCTACATTGTCTCAGGTCTGGGTATTCGTGTTACTTTCGTTGTCACTGATTCCATAACACACTACTTAATTTGGGTTTAGAGTAATGTATGTTATATAGTACACATTTCTTTTTTTATTTAACTAAAATTATAGATCATATAACCCAACTGGTTTATTACCAGGTCCATTAGACAAGTGGCATTTCGACAAGCGGTAACGCTGATCGAATCCCTCAAATGTTTTGAAGTGACAAGTCCAAGTCACGTTACTTATCGAAACGCAATTTTATTTCTATATATTCAATGTGACGCTTGTAGAAATGCCATTTGTCTAGGGGGCAGGTTGGTAACTATAGACCTTAAACACTTGCTCTTTTGGCACAGCCCCTAAATGATCTTTAATACTTAGGAAGCGGTAAAAAATAGCCTATTTTGTATAAAAATTTGAGGTTTTAATTTAAATTAATTTTATAATAACCGTATTATAATCTTATGGTATTGCAGTATATCCACAAGCTCTACTTGACGTCGAGTTTTTCTGGAATGGACCCTTTCAGGACTGGCGTACAGAACCTGACGTTTTTAGCCAGGCTACAGGGTTATTCCCAGGATATGGCTGTTAGAATATCATTGCTGTCTTTGCATTTTATGGGTATGCTGTTCGATATATTCTTCTACTCTATAGGTATGGTACATTCTACTTTGTTCACGTGGGTCGTGGGTGATATCACCCAGGTGAACAAAGTGAAATATACCAAAAAAATTAAGTAGAGTTGTTGTTCTTATAATTTCACCTCTGTAACGTTTTACCCCTGCAAGTGATATCATCTGGGTCAAATGAGTAGACAAATTATTTTTTTGCCTTAGATCTAATTAAACCAGGTGAATACCTGCGATTTTATTTATAGGATAATAAATGGAGTGGAAAGTGGATTATACCCCCCGATTTTGGGTTGATGTATCTAGGTGTGTTTCTTTATGTCACTATAACTTCTAAATGCCTAAAGAGATTTAGATTTTTGAGGTATAGTTAGAATTACGTCATTCCGAGCGACACTTGCTTTATTTTTGTTTTTTTTTTAAAGATATTGTTAAAAATGAGTTGCTTGTTATTCTATGGCGATGACAGGATTATATGCGAACGCGAGTTCAGTGAAGCAGTACAGCGCGGGCAACGTGCGGCGGCTGGGGCTGTGCGGCGCGCTGGTGTCGGCGCCGGCGATGGCGCTGCTGGACGAGCCCATGCGCGACGTGGACTCCACCTCGCGCTCGCGCGTCGCCCGGGCCGTGCAGCGGCTCGTGCTCGAGCCCGCTCTTGTTATTGTCGCTGAATCAAGGTGAGGGTCTAGGGAGGAGGAGGAGGCTCCGAAAAGAAGAAAACCACCACAATAAGAAGGGTGTTTTAACCTATTTTATATGGTGGAAATCTCCTTGTACTCTCAAATAGATGGACTATTATATAGGGTGATTTGATTAATTAAGTGTTCTTTACTACACTAATTTTATAATTCATTTCACTAATTTTTTAATTTATATGCAAGTAGCGAATTGAAGTTCATCAGCCTTTTCAAATTGAAATTAGTCGGAAAATTTATTATTTACTCTTTTTAGTTTTATTAATACATCGCAGCTCGTGGCTAAGAGTATGCCGTATGGTTTGACTGATATTAATAGTTTACCCGCGCTCTTTGCGGTTGGTCAGTCGATGGATGACCAATTATTTTGTGAATATACCGAGACCCTTCCGTGTCCCAAAAAGCACGTTAATTTCGTCAGGTTGGTCCCGTCGTAATAATTCTGTCAACCAGTCTGACTATAGATACTCAAATGGGTTGTGGAGGTCAGATAGGCAGTCGTTCCATGTAAAATACGGCATTCAGCTGAATCCAGTAAGACTGAAAGCCGACCCCAACATAACTTAGGAAAAGGCTTGGCAGAATAGTGTTATTGGACACTATAATTTGTTCTGAGCAGTAAAGAAAAGAAGAATATCTATGTGATTCAGGCTTCCTTGGGAGTTAGATAAGAAGTAGTGGGTTGTGTTATGTTTATAAAAAGCTATTTTTGTTGTATAATCAAAATAGAATTTGTGTATATCATAGTTAACTAGTATACAAATCTTGCAGCGTGGACTGGGGTCAAATGGAGTCAGTGTACAGTAGAATAGCGATCCTATCGCAAGGTGAACTTGCGGCTTTGGGACCAGCCGGTGAGATTCATGATAAGGTCGCGAACGGATACACGGCTCGGATCAAGCTCGTAGTGGTCACGGCTTACAGAGAAGACAGAAATAGAGTTTACGATGAAGGCGAAGAATCCTCGTCTTCATGTAAGTCTTGTGTATTTTGCGAACTTATTTTCTTTTCTTTGTTTTTTACTAGCCAATACTTTACAGCGCTTTAGTGTTCAGTGTTCAGCTGAAGGAAAATTGCACAAAGAGAGTGTTTGCTATATAGAAATCCGCTAGGATCGTCAGTCTCGCATGTGGTCCATCTGTAAATTTCCACCAATGAGAGACAAGCTAAGCTACTCTTGATTGGCTCGTGAATGGTGGAAATTGACAGATTGATCGGTATAGGCCTCCGGAATGTGTGTAAGGGCATTAAACTTCTGCCCTTTCATTTTCATCTTATTTTTTAACTATAAGGTTATATTATGTTCAGCTGAATCGGAAGCGGTGATGCATAGTGAGAAAAGTGTGATGCATGCTCAAGGTATCGTCGCCTTTAAAAGAGATTTTTTGAAGATATTTGTGGACAGCACCGTTCTTGGAGAACACTTGGTAAGATCATTATTGCGTATTAAATACCAAGTGCACCTATTATTGCGTGCCTGGAAATTAGCAAGTTTTATTCATATTTGTTCAGACGATATTTTTTTACTAAAAAAACTCTTCCACTTTTTTTCCACGTACTTTTGAACTTTGGTAATAAATGTGGTGATAGATGTGCGTTTTGCTAGAAATGTTATTTATTTATTTATTTATACTTTTTGTACATATTTGCACAAAGGCGGACGTAATGCCTGAAAGCATTCTCTGCCAGTCAACCTTAGGGTGATGCAGAGACAAAACGAGGTAGATGCACGAGTATATTAATTCTGTAGAAGGTGTACGTTGTGTGTGTATTTTCTTATATATTTTCCCACTAATGAGCAAAACATCCCTCATTGATAGCTATTCTTCCCTTGATATAAAACTATAATTATAAATATTGCTTTCTGAGGTTTACGCGAATATTAGACATTGAAATAAAACCATTTTGAACGGATTCTATCGCGGTTTATATTGTTCGTGTCCATGACACCTGCAAAGGCGTCGAAACGTCGGGAACAAAAATCTCGCGATAGAATCCGTTCAAAATAGTTTTATTTCAATAATTATAAACTCCTGCAGTGCATGATATACTTCCACATTCAAGACCGCAAGAAAACTCTTCTATACAGCGAGATGTTTCAAAGATTAGAGGAATTAAAAAAGAAATACTATAACGTAGTGGAGGACTATGTTCTTAGTTCCACAACAATTGAGGATGTGTTCTGGAGGCTTAAACGAGAGAAAAAACCCGACCCCAACAATAGTGATAGTGGGTCGAACAGTTCTTGAATTGGTTTATAGTTATGCAAAATGGTTAAATTAAAAGTTTTGATTTATTCTTTGGCGTTTTTCTTATTTATGCAATAAACAAATTTATGGAAACTTTGTTCATTGCATAGGTACCCTGGCTCATAATAGCCTACTTGCTAACTTTATATTTTTTCATATCTAAGAAATGTTTTTCTAAAAAGATTATTAAAAACTCTAAGTCATTACACTTTAATATATATTTTTGAATAAGGCCATTATCGTACAGTATACCGCGCATTAGTGGTGACACCAATTTTGCACTTTTATGCCAAAGCCTTAAACAGTTTTTTTTTTTTTTCATCACGCACCAACCGCGTGTCCGCCGGCCAATAGGGGCCAGCGGATCGTGATGGTTTGGAGACCGACGTGTAAAGAGCGTCGGCCTCTCCGCCTCATACTGGAGCCACACCCGTAGCACGGAATGCGGCCCCCCGTCGTGGGTCCTATAGTCGGACGACAGACACCCCCGTGTCCATCGCCCAGGACCCTAGTTAGGGCGGGAGGGCGCGCTCATACGCGGCCCTGCGCCGCCCCACTCGACGTCGGCGTATTTGGGGCGCGTCGGGGTCGTCCTCCCGAGCGCGCTCCGCCGCCTCCTTCTGGGACATGACGGTCTCGCAGAAGGAGGACAGCGCATTCCACGCTGTGCGACTGCTGAGCGCAGCAGCGACAACAGCCGACAGCGCGGAGATGTCTACGCCTCCCAGCGCCGCCTGGAGAACGGCGCGAGGCGCGGCAAACGCAGGACATGCGGCCATAGTGTGCAGTGCGGTGTCATCACCGTCACCACACTGGTGGCACGCAGTCGTCTGCTCCCTCCGAGCGACCCGGCACAGGTAGTGGCCAAAGGCCCCGTGCCCGGTCAGTATTTGCGTGAGGCGGTAAGTTAAAACACCATACCGCCTCTCCACCCACGGTTGTAAGTGTGGGCGGATCGCCTCAATGGTTGAAAGCCTTAAACAGTAGTAGTAAGCCTTAGGTATGTGCGTTCGTACTTGTTCGTACTCTCAAGAACCATTCATAAGTTTTATAATCGCCACTGCGGTGATATTTTCTCGTTGGCCAAGATACGTCTAATCAAACATCGCGACCGTATCGATTAATTTATCTCAAAAAAGATATAATGGCTAAAAAGAAAATAGAGTTATTTGTGGAGGTACATGGGGAAAAAGAATTTGATAATATTATCAAGAATAATACAGACCAACTTATTTGTAAGTATATCTATTAATCATATTATTTCTGAATATGTTGTTTTGCAATGTAACTTTCTCTATCTAAAGTCACTCTTTCAACACAGAATTTTTCCAAGTTTTTTTGAGGTCGTCGAGTATTTACAGGAAGCTACTGACTTTAATAACCCATGCAATGTTTTATTCGCATACGTTTGTTTCATATTAATACACTATTTCTTAGTGACACTGGTTGTCAAAGGATTAATAAGCATTTAATACATACTACTAGCTGTTGCCCGGGTAGCGGTTGCGTGCGTGCCGGTTATCTCGGCAAAAAGTACATCAAAATCAGTTCAGCGATTTAGCCTTAAAAAAACAGACAGACAGACAGAGTAACTTTCGCATTTATAATATTGGTATGGATAAATATTTATAATTTGCGTGATAGAATACAAACTAATCCTCAATAAAACTTCTATGTAATATTTGGCCGTTATAATTAGGTGCAGAAATATACAGTCATGCGTTTGGTTGGTGCGCCGCTCTAGATCGACTGTTTAGCACTATAAAGCTAGATTGGAGCGACGGTAAATTGGTACTGCTGAAGGTAAGTGTGAGCAATGCAATATTAAACATTTATCGTCAACATTACCCCGGTCACTCACATGCGCGCAAATATTCGTACAAGCTTCGCGCGCTTTGATGTCGGTTAAAAAACCCGACACTACTTGGAAAACCACGAATATAGCGAAAAGTTTGCATAGTCATTTGCAAATGTCGTCCTATACAGGGTTTGCATATTCGTGCGAATGTGACTGACCGGTATTAGAACAAAAAATAAGAAATAAGGATATAAAAATATGTGTAATTTTAGGTTCCCGCTGATGAGATAGAATCTTTGCAACGGTTTAGAGATCAAAGTGAACCAGTCTACATGTTTATTTCGGTTTGTAGATATTATTTCTATTTTATTAGAAAGGGTACCTATAGTAAAAAGTTAGGAGACAATTCTAAAACTAAAAAATTCTAATAATATATTTTATAAAAGGTAGGTACTAAATTTTTTTTGTTAATTTGAATTAGCTATATATTTGCTTAAATAAAATATTATGTACCTACCTACCTACCATTTAACTTGTAGAACATCCTTAAAATTGCTTATTCAAAATTACATGTGCTTATTCACTTGTTTGCCAAACCAACTGCTTTAAATATCTATATATTGAAAGGACCTTATTTATTTGTACATCAGAACAAATAATACAGTATATTTAAATAATAAATAAAATAGTGTTACGAAGGGCTTATTGCACGCGGTAAAATATTTTAAACACTGTATAAACTTAATACGTAATATATCTAGCTAAATAAAATTATTTTTAATGCAGAACATGAAAGTGACAAAAGTTTTCCGTGGCGTGGATACTGTTAGGTTTGCTGACGTGGCAAAGAAAGAGCTAGATTATTATAAGCAAGAGCTTGAAGGCATCAATACGGAGCGAACGTTTTATGAACTGGATGAACCGACGCCTGACGAAATGGTAATCGAAACTGTATTCCATCTTATGATTTATTTTCTCATCTTTAAAAGAAATAAATTTCAAACAGAGCGTTCAATAATGCCTAGGTTATTTTGTATTAAATGGTTCTCACAAATTTTTTCATATAGGTACATCTAACACTTGGTCGGTTTGTGTAGGGATTTAAATATTATGGTTCGCTGGTAAACTCCTTTATTTAATTGTTTAAGATATTTATTTTCTATTGGCATAATAACAAAACAGATTAAATACTGGAGCTAAGGCAAGCAAATAAATGATTATGGTCAAAGGACAAAGATCAAATTATTATTATTATTTATTTGAAGTATACTTTATGTTACCTAAGTATTGGTAGTATATTTATAACTAACTTACTAGCTGTTTCCCACGGCTACGCTCGCGTGGATTTCGGTTATCGTGGTAAAAAGTAGCTTATGTATACCCTTTCTCAGGCTCTAGACTATCTGTGTGCCAAATTTCATTATAATCGGTTCTGTAGTTTTGGCGTGAAAGCGCGACAGACAGACAGAGCTACTTTCGCATTTATAATATTAAGTAAATTAGTTCTAAGACAACATTGCCCACATATGCAAGAAATAAAATGTATTCTTATACTCATTAACTTAACCCGTTTACGCAGCATACGCAACGGAAACTCTCAAAAGAAATGTTTTTTTGTTTTTCTTAATAGCAAACTTGAATGTTTTTTCTGACTTTAATGTTTCAGTGATATAAATTTTGGTATTAAAAAAATCTAAAAATTGATACATTGGTTTCAAAATTGTATTTATAAATCCGAATGTAACGTTTTTTCACATAAATTATGTGTGTCAGCGTTTTTTGAACATATTGCGACGTAACATAACAGTCTGTCAGCTGTCAGGGTTTGATATCCCATACAAGATTTATGTAGTATCAGGATTTATGACGTAGACGTGGAACTTATGGACATTTTTTTATGCTATTTGTATTTAATACTTGTGTTATATTGAGTTGAGGTACAACGTAAACGTTATAGGTAAATACTGAAGGAGTTAAGAATTTTCAAACATTGGTTAACATAATTATGTACCTATAGTATATTTTCTGTATCGACAAAAATTTTTGTAACTATACCAACTATTTATTTACATTGGTTACTCAACTACAAAAACGTACGTATTGGTCGTGACCTTAAAACTCGTCATTAGTATTTTTCCACATTTTGTTGTTTAACAGGAAGTTAAGGCAAATAAAAAATCAAATCAAATAATTTATTCGTTTACTAATATAGGTTCAAAAAAGTTCTTAAATAGTAGTGTAGGTATTAATATTGATCAAATAAGCTACCACACAGCATGCGAACTACAAACTGCAAATCCTTGATTTTTGTGTTATTTGTATATCTCTATCCCTATCTGCCACTAGAACTAGCATGAAACAAAAACATACGTAAAACGTAGGTTTCGAGTCTGACACTAAACGGTGCAGTAAAATCTCATTCATCAGAATAAATAAATTATAAATTAATAAATGTGGACAACATCACATACATCGCTCTGAACCCGAAGTAAGTAGCTAAAGCCTAAAGCACTTGTGTTATGGAATTCAGAGACAACGAAGGTACCACAAACACCCAGAATAGAATTCTTTAATATTTCGAATACCTCAAATATTAATGCAGATGTATGCCATACTAGAATATGCAAACGATAAACAAGTGACTACTTCACAAAGGTTAGGTATCAAAATATGATTCCCGTTTATTATTTCAAGCTGAGCTCGTCAACTGTGGCATTTACATGTTTGTTTTGATTGTGCTTCCGTCTGTTGTGACCGATGTTTAGTCTTGTTTGGGTAGGTAGGATAGATAAATGGAAGTATTATATTAGATATTAATATTAGAATGTAGTAATAGATATTATAAAGTAGAATGGATAGAAAAATGTTGTATTGAGAAACATACGCATTGTAGTTTTGTAGAACTCGATTTCAGATTTCTGCCTACTTTCCCGCTAATTGATGATGACTCATTTTCCAAAAAAAATGGTTTTTTAGGGCCATCACACACATGTAGGTATGTAGGTACCTAAAACAACATTACACAACGGTATAAAGTATAGCAATTAATAATAAATAAAATAGGTTTTAAGAATTATGTCGTATAAAAATATAGGGTTCCAATTCTCACATTTATTTTTCTATGCTCTAATTATTCCGCCTGGGTCTTGTTATTATTATGAAACATATTATATATTCTTTATTGTACACCACAAAAAAAAAAACCAGCATTATATGAGATATAGTTAATCTTCTAAGTATAAGTGTTACTTATACTTAGATATACTTATTATGTATAACATAAATAAGAGTATCATTGGTAAAGCAACAGTTGGAAATCAAGCTGTCAATCAAGCCTTACTTAAAAACATCCCATTTCCTTTTCCCTCTTCCAATCAGAAAATTACCGTTCCTTTGTCAGGAGTGGATGACAATCAGAGCTTTAGAAAAGCAACAGGAAACAAGTTCGTTGATCGCTCGTCGCTCGAGCCGACAAGCGGTCCGCAAGAGGCACCGCGCTGTGCTGATGGTTCCATACCTCACTGATGTTAACTTTGTCCTGTTTTGGCCGCATTGTTTCCACGCTCACCCAGAGTTGTATGAGCGGTGGGATGCTAACAGTTGAGTTGAGAGATTTCGAATTTTCATCAATTGTTATTTTCTACTTGCTTTGCGTACTTGATTCTTTTTTGGCTGGCTTACAGATATATTGTATTGAATCGTCAAAGTTCTTTAAGTGATTTACGACATACTTTTGAATGTTTAACTTTCCTCTAATCTATGCTGGGCAAAGGCATCCCCTGAGTTCTTCCATTTATGGAAGAATTGACTGATCACGTCATACGTCAGCCACGTATCAGTTGTGATGTAGGTTATCGCAGCAAAAAGTAGCCTATGTCCTTTCTCAGGCTCTAGACTACCGGTGTACCAAATTTCATTTTAATCGGTTCAGTAGTTTTGGCGTGAAAGCGCGACAGACAGACAGACAAACAGAGTTACTTTCGCATTTATATATTAGTAAGGATAAGGATAATAACAGACCATATTTTTTACAACTATAAGGTATTTTCTTATCCAGACATCGTGATGGTCGGTAGAGAAGAGATAGTGCTATCTCCAGAGAAGATCACGGATATATTTTACGCGGGAGACGCGCCGCTAAACGAAGCCTCGGTTAACAAACTGCAGTCCGGACCCGCTCTCGCTATATGCTTCCGTTTACTGGATGCCGATGTTAATTTTGTGGGTTAGTCTTTTTCTGCATTTGGTCCATGCTATGTTGGGGTTGGTTTTCAGTTTAATCTAGTGAGGGTTTACCGTTAAGTTGACTGGGATATTTTATATCTAGCGATTGCCATTAGGTTATTATACTTATTAGTAAATTAATTGTAATTTGATTATTTTATATCGTACCTAAAACCTGCATGTGCTATGGAATAAAATGAGGCCCAACGATTAGCATTTTACCATATTTTGTTAAAAAATCAAATGGTTTAAAGGCCTGCCGGTTGGCCGGTTTGTAAAAATGTGAATTGAATGTTGTGAAAACCCCCGCGATACAGAAATTAAAGTCATTGTGCGAGAAACATATTCATAAAAAAAAAACTCAAAAAAACTCGCTTTATTAGGGTTTTCTGTGTTTTTGCCCGTAGCCTTGGTCCGTAAAATTCTTTACGAAGAAATACAGCCATACGATGAAACAGATACGTCACACGAATCTGTTGAGATGAAAACTGCTTTCGACCGTTATAAGACATTCAGTCCGACACGGGAAGAAGTTTGGCAACAGCGCCGCGAAGAGAGGGAACAAAAGAAGGTAGGTTTTCTACCGCCTAACAAATTATCAAATATATAAGTTTGTTGCATGAAATTCAACTGAAACCATCTGAAAATGCAAATGTTACTGTTACATTCTTAAAACTTATTTTACTTTAATAGGACTTTCTAATTTTATGAAATATTAATTAATTGTATATAAAATACACTACTACATTTAAAAGAAAAAGAAAACTAGAAATTTTTCCGTAATAATTGGTTTTTAGAACGCAAAATGAATAACAAAATAATAAAATAATAGGGTTTTTATTGCCTTCGTGCGGTTATTATATTTTGTTATGATTATAGGAAGCGGATAGAAAGAAACGAGCCCGGTTCTTGTCAGAAATGAATCGTCTAAACCGTCAGGCTATGGAAGAAGCGGCAGAAGCCAAGCGCAAGGAAAAAGAAAGCCGAAAATTACTCTTGTTGAAAGCTGGTGTAAGTAGTATCCAAATAATATTATAAGACTAACGGCTTTAGTCACGGATAACAATTGGAGATGCCCGACTAATTCCAAGCTGTAGCAAAATTTGCACAAATATTGTCTCACTAAAGTTATACTAGTAATACAATCTTCTATATATATTATATACTTATATAAAAATGAATCCGGATTTACCTTGGTCACGCTGTAACTTTCAAACGACTGTACCAAGTCAGATAAAATTGTTTTTTTTTGGTATATTCCTTATTGCAAGGTTTATGCATAGGAAAATTAAAAAAAAATCGAATGGAAATCTTTTGAAAATCTCACTCTATCCATGTGAATCCGGACAGTTTTATTATAAACGTGAAAGTTTGTGACGCTGGATAGATATTTCTAAAACTTACCCGCAATACTGAAACGCAAAAGTCTGTCTCAGTACTGTACACCTTAAAAAAATAGAGATAGCAGGAGACTTAAAAGCGACTTAAAACTAATTGACGGTTTAGTATTCAGCCATTAGAATCGTATTTGGATGAAATTTTGCACCAAGGTAGATTTTAAGTCGTCCGAGAATAATTGTCATGGTTTTTAATTGGATAGCACTTGCCGGGTAAAAGCATCAGGGGGCTCTTATTTACGTTATTACCAAAGACCAGGCGTGAACGCATTCTTTAGAACCTTCTGTAATATACCCATTTGATGTTAATTATCTTTAACAGAATTTAGGGGCATTAGACCAACTGAATGAGGAAGATGATGATGAAGTGGATATAGTAGTCCCAGAGGTAAGTTCTAGCAGTAATCTTTAAATTTCAATGAATGTAATTGAGGCTTAGCCTTTAATAAAGATATAGGTATTATTCCCAATAAAAACAAGTCACATGCAGTTCTTTTTTTTCTTCTTGCACTGTTCCCAATTATTTTCATTTGGGGTCGGGCAAGGTGTGATTTTAGAAACCCTAGAACTCGCCAGCTCAGCATTCACTCCTTTCTTTCACACAATCTTTCTATCTCTTTTTCGGTCTTCCTCTGCCTGTGTAGTCATCAACTTCCATATTCATAACTCTTTTTGTTATGTGACTTTCATCCGTCCTCATTACATGCCCGTACCACTATTACCTATATAAAACAAGTCACAGTCAGTTGTTCGTCTAATTAATGATTTACGTTTCTAAGTACACATCCATGTATATATATGATTGGAATCGGCTGATTATCTGCTAATATCTATTGTGTCTGATTAAACAAATCTAAAAAAAAAAAACATTTTTTTATGACTGTATAAAAACAAGTTTAGCTCCAAAACAATTTCTAATTGGTTCTTTTTTTTTTCTTCTCACTCGTTCATCTTACATTATATGTATCGGCTTCTGCTCCTAGAAAGTGTTGAATCTTTATCCAGGAGTTGCCAGTTGAAGAAGAAGAATCAATTTTTGAGGAAGATGAGGACGAATACTTTCCTCCTCCTGGACTACTTATACCTGGTTTCTATGCTCCACCCAACGAAATTGCCAAGGCTAATGGCCTAGCCGTTTTGTTTCCTAAGGTATAAACTATACTTCGGCCGATTTAACTTGGCGAGTCTGAAAGGGATACAAAATATCGCTGACTCTTTTTCACCCACCGTTTATGTGTAATTGCATCTCACTCAAACAGTTCAGACTCGCCAAGTTACATCTGCCCTACTGTATTTGCAACTTAGTATTTTTACCAAATTTCTTGAATAGTTAAACCCCTGGCTAAACATTTATTATTTTCAGCTGGTAAGCTTTGATGTCCATGAATAACATATAAATAACTAGAAACCCACCCCAGACACGCACGGGTAGACAAACAGTAACGAACTATACACACAAACCTTTCTCTTGAACTACTCTATCTATTGTATATAACTAACTATATATATCTGAAAACTGCATTAAGATCCGTTGCGTAGTTTAAAATATATTGCGTAGTTTAAAGTATATAGACAGCGGCGCCGACTTTGTTTTATACTATGTAAAGCTTTGTGCAAGTTCTGTAACATTTAGGTAGGATTGCTTAAAAATTTTGAAATTAGAAACATTTATAGCAGTCTTTATTGAAATATAAACATCAAAATTCAAGAGAATTATAAGCAGAATCTCCTCATACAACTTACTTAGTACTTCTTCATAGGAAAATAAAAGTACTGCTTTCACTAGTATTTTATTAATGTTCATATGACGTCACTTTTCAGTTGGTTCTCGAGCGCGTGACTCCTCAGCCAGAATTCCTGCCTGGTCATGTGTTAGTGTTGCTAGAAATAAGCAAGCGATACAAAGCTATTGATGCGATCGCTCCGTATAAGCATGCTATTATACATGTTAGTATAATATTGTAATTAAAAAAATACAGGCATAGGATAAAAAAAATTAGACGGGCCTGTTGGTCTAGTGGTTAGTGACCCTGACTGCTAAACCGGAGGTCGTGGGTTCGATTC
This sequence comes from Diachrysia chrysitis, assembly GCA_932294365.1. Classification (NCBI taxonomy): domain Eukaryota; kingdom Metazoa; phylum Arthropoda; class Insecta; order Lepidoptera; family Noctuidae; genus Diachrysia; species Diachrysia chrysitis. The sequence continues at coordinate 1,844,609 of OW028657.1, forward strand.
CCACACAGAACGAATCTTTGTGTGATGAGCACGATCATTTGTTCTGTGTCTGGGTGTAATTTATCTATAATATGTATGTATTTAGTAATATATAAGTATGTTATCAGTTGTCTGGTTGCCATAGCACAGGCTCTGCCTAGTTTGGGATCAGATGACCGTGTGTGAGATGTCCCAAGATATTTTTATTATTATTAAAATATATAAAATAGAATAATCATTAAAATAATATAACATCAGTGCAAGGGCAAAATAATAATATAAAAAAAGGGATAAGGGTGCTAAAACTCATGAAAGTTCATTTTACCTATCACGCCGGGAAATATTAATTTACGATTTAATGTATGTTTGCCGTCTGTCGAGTGACAAAAAACCATGAAAAGCACAAAACCAGAGACAACCACGTGGTAGGCCTAGGAGGAGATGGCGAGATGAGCTCGATTCCTATAAGAAGGACTGGTCCACGTTTACTCTTATAGGGAAGAATGGAAGGAAGAGAGGCCTTTGCCCAGCAGTGGGACAGCATGGTCTGATAATAATAGATAAAATAAATAAATGTGGACAACATCACATACATTGCTCTGAACCCAAAGTAAGTAGCTAAAGCACTTGTGTTATGGAATTCAGAGACAACGAAGGTACCACAAACACCCAGACCCGAGACAATGTAGAAAAATGCTTTTCTTCATTGACCCGGCTCGGATCTAACCCGGGACCTTAGAGCTGAAGACACCTTGAAAACCGGTGTGTACGCCACTCGACCACGGAGGTCGTCATCATAACATTAATTAATGTACGTGTATCATAATGTATTCACAGATGGGAATATTCAAAGCATCGTCGCCATACAACAGCGTACACATTGCATATACGGTCAAGCAATTCGATACTTTAGATAACAATTCTCAGAATTTGTGAGTTGATATTGTTTTTACTATGTAGTGCTTGAATTAATTTGTAATATTTGTATAATATTATAAATATCATTACCGATAACAAATAGATAAAACAAATCTTACTCCAGTACTTAGGATTTTCAGTTAACTTGTTTTAAGTAACAATTGACTTGTGTTTATACAACAGAAGTCATGCAAAATACTTAAAACTGTATTTCAAGTAAAGAAACACGATATCAAGTGTTAATTGGAAAAAGCACATTTATGACACGAATAATTTTGTTGAACTATTCATATGCGTATAAAATACCACCCTAATCGACAAAGGTCAAGGTCTACAAGGTCTACCTTCGCGTGGACCGAATTTTCAAGTAATTGATTTTATATAATAGCTTTCGTGAGGAGTATACATAATTATTTAAAACAAAACGGTTTACTCACGTATATTGTCGGGATCGCCCTACTAATTTCAGACTCAATAGGAGTCCCTAATCATGAGCTGACGCGGCGGTTCGACTCGCGACACCACCACAATAATAATTGATTTTAATAATTCATCATCTATCAAATATATTTATTTACAGAGAACATCTCAAGATAGCCTTTATGTTATCAGTGGAGGTCGACATCCCCTTGCTCCACCTCATGGATTTGAACCCCATACACGTCAGCAGAGACTGTTCTAGTGGCGAAGAAGAATGTGCGGCAATGTTCCCTGTTGATTACGGAGATGATTTAGATCAGTTCGAAGACTTTGTGTAGGTATAGAACGATTTTTAAGCAATAAGATAAAGCCCAAAATATATATTTTTTGAAAAACTGGAATGATATATATATTAAATTGCAAGGACAAGGGAAATTACCCAGAATTAAATTGGCTAATAATAAAAATAAACAAAGCCTGGACTTGGGAAGACCTGTGTTCAAGTGTGTTTGGAAAAACGTCTGATAAGGATTATAGGTTTGTTGTCGAGGTATGGAAAGAAAAAATCTGTTTAGTCTATTATATTAAAAAATCTTAAAATGGCGAATTAAAGTTCAGACTTGGTTACACTCCGTCATAAATCAGTAAAAAAGTCATGCAGTTGGCACATCATGCGATATTGTAAATCAATGCATCGACATTATATTTAGGTAACGTAAAAAAAAAACCCAAATTTTTTTATTTTTTTCCGTAGCGCTTAAAAAAATAATTAAGTCATCATTCCTATTAAAGATGATTTACCCCCCGTTCACACTAGTCGTAAGTCGTATACGACTAAAAGTCGAATGCTCTGGTCACCATACACTTTATATGGAGCTGTTCACATTAGATGAGACGCGATTTTTAGTCTAATACGACTCAAAAAACCATCCGACGGGCCAGCGCCCGTCGTAAGACTAAAGTCGCGTCGAATCGTGCTCGCATAGGTGCCTGCTTGTTGCTGTTCACACTAGTCGTGCGTCTAATCGACTCGAGCGCGTTGTTACCTCTCTCCCCACCCTGCTTCCTAGTTCGCTACACATAAACTACGACCTATACCGTATACGACTCGCGACGCAGTGTGAACAGGTACATCAGACTTTCGACTTTTAGTCGTATGCGACTTACGACTAGTGTGAACGGGGGGTTAGAATGTTATAAAACCGAAGTCTTAGTAGTACTTTCAGTTCTCCAAACGGTAAGTATTAAAGAAGCTTCCCAACTTAGGTATGTGAGCGTGTCATAATTTGCCATGTATACAGTATGTAACAAAAACTGTCCGATCCAATAAAGGCGTATTCCAGGTTCAACATACGTACTAGAAAAAAAAACTCGCTCAAGCGGCTTCTTTGATACAAAACTATAGGTAGTACACGTGAACTTTGTCGAGCGATGAGTGTTGCCTTTGATAAGTTTAATAATCTCAAATCCATTCAATACGTACGCAGTACGATGCCGAATAATACTCATAAGGATCGGACAGGGTTTTTGTTGCATACTGTACCTATAGCTACCATTGGTGTCAATAAACTCGACTGCAGACCAAATTAGTTCGTTGCAATAACGATGATAGGTCTACGTTTATGGAACCTACAGATGTGTAGATATTTAATTTTAATCGAAAATATCTCTTAAAAAAAAACACTTGCATTCTACAAAATTGCAATTGGGTGCAAAGGTTAACGGTAACTGATTCGATGCCAATGTTTTACATAAAATAAAAATGTAACAAGAATTAATTACTGAAATGCAACTTAAGAAGAAAACTTTTTAAGAAAACTGTATAAATTTGCTTATGCTAATTTTGTATTAGTAGCTGTTGCCCGCGACATCGCCCGCGTGGGTGTCAGTTATCGCGACAAAAAGTAGCCTATGTCCCTTCTTGTTATCTAAGCTTATCCCATGCCAAATTTCCTCAAAATCGATTTAGCGGTTTAGCCGTGAAAACGTAACAGACAGACAAATAGAAAGACAGAGTTACTTTCGCATTTTTAATATTAGGATGGATAGTGTAGATATGGATTTAATAACTATTCAACACTGAATACTCATACTTTACCTACTTCTATCTATATATCTAGCTACGTCTAGATATCGTTCCATATTTATAGTCTCGCATTAGGCATTTTAACCGACTTTAAAAGTAGGAGGTTCTTAATTCGAACGTATGTCTTTCTTTTTGTTGTATGTTAGTTTCGCGATATCTCCGGCAATAAAATTGGGGATCGATTTCAAAAAACCTAAATCAATGTAGTATATAAATTTAATTTAAGTCGTGTTTTTTACCTCATGGATGGGAACTGGTGAAATGAATATGTACTTAAAATAAAATATAATGTTTCTTTAGGTAATTTTAGTGATAGATTGAAATCTCAAAATGAACAATGATTGCGCGAAAAATATAATTAATAGCTGTCCCCCGCGACTTTGTCCGCGTGTTTTAGTTTCAACGGTTTTCATTTTTGCGACATTTTTCATTTATACTCTGCGTCTATTGGTCGTAGCGTGATGTTATATAGCCTATAGCCTTCCTCAATAAATGAGCTATCCAACACTGAAAGAATTTTTCAAATCGGACCAGTAGTTCCTGAGATTAGCGCGTTCAAACAAACAAACAAACAAACAAACAAACAAACAAACAAACAAACTCTTCAGCTTTATAATATTAGTATAGATTACTGACCTACAAATATGAGACTTTGGTCGAATACTCTTCAAGATTTTTATAGTAACCTACTTATTGTTTTTTTAAATCGTACAATATACTAAAACCTATTTTTCTTCTAAAAATACCATCACTTGCAATAAAATAAGTGATTTAAGTACAAATATAAACTATACTTCCATAATAATATTATAAATGCGAAAACTGTCTCGCTGTCTTTCTGTCTCTCTGTTACGGTTTCCGACTAAACTGCTACACAGATTTTGACGAAAGTTGGTATGGGGTAAGCTCGGATCTCAAGAATGGACGTGGACTACTTTTTGGCGCGATAACCGACACCCACGCGGGCGGCACCGCGGGCAAAAGCAAGTAGCTAAGACCTTAGTGATGAATTTATAATGTTATATGGTGTATTATTTGCTATCCTTCTGTATATGAAGAGATCTTTGCCTTGCAGTAAGGCAGCTCCAGGTTGATATTGTTTTTTTTTCTATAATAAAATTTCTGAATAAAAATAAATTTATAAATACTATAAACCTTAATTTAATCTTTCAAAAGCCTTCGTTTATTTTCTACATAATAGAATATGGTATGATTACTCATAACTACGTGTCTTTACCCACTGGATTGGTTTCTTCTCAGAGGCAAATAAATTTAGGCAAGTAAAGTTGCTTATCAACATTTTAATCTATGTTCCATCAGTTTCACATATCGCGATCTAAGCAAAAATTCCAAGCGTCGTATTTTATGAGTCCTATCTCATTTGGACTTTGAGATTGTTAATAATACGTCGCAAATAGTTTAGAAGCAGCAGGTGAGTGAATTATTTCATAATGTTTTTATTCATGGTCCTTAAATGCGTTAAAATAAAACTATTTAACCGAATTAAAAAAAAACAAGGTTTCCATTTCGTCGGAATCTTTGTTTTTTTTTTTGTTTTATGCTTGTTCCCCGATTACTCGAACAGAAGCCGATCGATTTAAAAATATCTTTTTTTTTTTTGAAAGGTTGAACAATACTTAGTTTCCCTGGTGGTCCCATGGTCATAAGGTTTGGATCTAATGATGGGATCTCTACTAATTAAAATGATTTTCAATTACTTTAATGCGGTTATTTTTAATTGATATGTAAAATATTTGATTGCGGTTTATCATTTTGATTTGATTTTATATTCCCGGCGTCAGTTCCTTTGATCAAAGGTAGAGTTAGGTGTTAGTCGTATTGAAACCATCTCACAAATCAAAAAATCTTCAAAAATTGTTTTATTTCAATAGGTATGTGAACTCCAGAAATAACTATTTACATTCGTTTTGGCGATAAAAAAAATCATGAAAATTTTGCTTATTAAATCTATTTACCAAAAAAAAATATTTTATTTTTTGTAGGATTTTTATGATTAGATTATTATATTAAAAGTATTTTAATTAGGACTGACTTTTAAATTATTTTTCTTTTCTACCGAAATGGTAGAAAAGTGGTAAAAAATAACTTCTTAGCGTCGGCGTCGTACGAAATTCGCACAAATATTTTTATTGTAGTTAAAAATAAAATCGTGTATTTATGGCATTATTTAGTATGTTGCCTGTGTAAATCTATTTTTTTAACTTGACCCTTTACATGTGGGTAAGGCCGCTTGTACACGGACTGCTGAAGCTGTCGACCGCTCTTGTTCTTTCTGTTTCACCTTTTGTTTTGTCAACCCGCGTCGAACTGCTTCAAGCAGTCCGTGTACGCGTGGCCTTATGTTTCGAGCAAAATGTGTAAGCAATTCAATTAATTGACGGGAATTAACGAGAACTTCAGTAAATACCTTTAAGGGCTTAACCTGGTCAAAACGTCAAGCCCTTAAAGGTATTTGTGCACGTTCGCGATAATTCCCGTTACTTAATTTAATTATAAACTTGCAGTACGATAGTTTTAAAGTTAGTGTGTGTTAGCAAGTTAAATTCTAATGACTATATTTAATTAATGTACATTCGTTTTATTTACTTGTATTTTATTTATTTCCAGTGACCATAAACAGATTTCGAAATCAGATCATCATGGGTCGTGGTAAGTAAACACTATTGCTATTTCATATTTTCTTTAACAAAGATTTTTCCTCTCTCTCACTTAGTGTTTTGTGAATCTAGCCATTTGTCGGACACAGATAAGTTAGTAGTTTGTTGCAAAGCTTAGATTTAGTACCTAAAGATGTAGCTACCGCGTGGCCGCTATTGAGACAACAATATAAAACTTCAGTGTTGCTATCCGATACGTGTTTTCCTAAATCGGACCAAAAGTATATAAGAGCGAATGTCACCATAATAGGCATGTTTCCTATTTATTTTTTTAATGTCCGCCTGGTAGATTAATGAATTTTTCTTGGACACGTACTTTTTCTTTTTTCCCACAAACAAAAAATGATCAAAATACAGAGAACGCAAATTACGCGTGACGTCACTCCTCGCTACAATTTTTACCAAGGCGTGGCGTCATAAGCCCCCACTCCGAAACTTTAAAGCGCTGTATCTTTGTAAGTTTTTATTGTTTTGATAAAAGAAAAAATACGTGTCTAATGTTTTTTATTATCTAACTGACGGACTAAATAGATTTTAACTTTTCATACCCAGGAAACATCCCTATTGGGACCTAAAATCTCAAATTAACCAAATAACTAGGGTTTATAAAATTATTAGGGGTTGGACACAAAAAAAAACCTTTCTACCTAAATCTTTTAATTAACTTTAAAATAAAAAAAATAAGTAAATTCAGATTTTTATTTATAACTAGCTGACCCGGCGAACTTCGTACCGCCTAACAGTCGATTCTTTAATTTATTTATTTTTAATTTTTCTCTCCCTAAGAACAATCCTCGTACTTCAAGGAATATTCTAAAAAAATAATTAGCAAAATCGGTTCAGCTGCTCTCGAGATTTGCGCTTACCAACACATTCAGCGATTTATTTTTATATTATAGATTTAAAAAAAAACAAGCATTATTGGCCCATATCATCATCAAAATTAAGTATTAGACACAATTTTGAAAGATCTGTTTGGTTGCTCTTTTTGTCGACCAGTAGCATCAATCCAAATATAGTTTTTATATTAGTACAAAATCTCATACATACTTACACATCATCTTAGGGACAGTTAAATACATAAGAAGTTAATTCAGAAGTCCGGAAAGTAGCGTAGCTCAATACTATTTTATATATTTTCTTTTAGCAATAAATAATAAATAAAATATCATACATCGCCCTAAAAGACGTGCAAGTAGAAGGAGAAATTTGGACATCAGTCAATGACTTCCGTAGCTTAGTTAAAGTGACTGGTGCGTTGAACCAGTAGTCGCAGGTGCGAGTCCTGTCTGAGGTTTAAATTTTACCTTTCTACATTTTTTTTGTATTTTATCAATAAATTTAAGTTACCATTCAAAAGTAATAATTTGCTTCCATCTGTTGTTCACAGACCACATACTGCAGTTCGTAATTCTCGTGACTACTGCTGCCTTATGTCTCTGCTACTGTCCGAAAGACAGGGTCCGGAACAGGACCCAGTGCTCTTACAGCATATCCTGCCACGGCAACATTCGCGACGTCTCTCTACCCGAGCAATGCCGAGAAGCCTCCAACTACCCCGTCACGGTAGACGTCTCACTGACCGACGCGATTGAACGGTTCGATGACGATATAGATCAAGAGTTCCTAAAATACATTACCACACTCAGAATATCCGCGAATTGGCCCACAACTACACTGGCAATCCTCACGTACACCACCAGACTTCAGAACCTTTTTCTCGTCAACAATAACATAAAAAAGATCTCTGGTACACCATTTTACTACTTAAGCCGCCTTGAAAACCTTTACTTGTCGCACAATAAGTTGACGGATATAGAACAACTATTCCAGTTCAAAACTTATCCGAACAAACTCAGGAAACTTACTTTAGCTTACAATGACATCGAAGATATTCCCGGTGATGCTTTCGGAGAACTCTCATCGCTGGTAGAACTCGATCTCTCTTTCAACAAAATTTCTGATTTAACCGAAGAACCGTTTTATAACCTTACAAAACTTGAAGTACTTAGGTTGAACAATAATAAAATAAAAGACCTAAACGGTGCTGTCAATGGTTTACCCATTTTAAGGCAATTATATTTGAGAGCCAATCAGATACAGAACATCGATGAAGAGTCACTTAAAATTATAAAACATTTAGAAACGTTTGACTTGTCGGGAAATGAGCTGGAACAAATAAAACCAATCATGTTTTCAAGGCATTGGGAACATTTTCCTAATGCTTCAGTTTGTAAAATTATTCTATCAGATAACCAAATTGTGAAGGTTCCTAACGTCACGTCCAATGAGATGTTATATAGGTTTGTAAGGCACTCGCATATACACAAAGCGGACGTGACAACAGACTTAGATCTTTCAGTAAATTCAATTAGCGACATTGAATACAATGCTTTCCATTCTCTGATCAAATTAGTAAAACTTAACTTGTCTAAAAATAAATTGATAAATATCGTTGTGAATCCCAACGATCTCACTCACGTTAAATATTTGAATCTGAGTGGAAATTTCATTGCGCAATTATCTTATGAAACATTTTCAGGTATGAATAACTTGCAAAACTTAGATTTATCAGGTAATCAACTTGTTTTTATACCTGATATGACTTTTAACAATAATTTTAATTTGAAAAATGTTAACATGACTTATAATGAAATTGAGAAACTTGATGCAATCCGTATAAATATGTTTCACCCTAGTGGTGGGGTGATGGACCTTTCTAACAATCGTCTATATGAGCTCACTATACCTTTTGGGGAAGGACTGCGTTTGTATTCTTTGATCTTACATTCCAATAATATAACGGATATATCGTTGATCGACTTAAGCCATCAAACCGAGCTGCAGTTGTTAGATTTTAGTAGGAATTATATTCAGGAATTGAACGCCTCCTCTTTATTATTGCCTGTAAGCCTTGAGAACCTGGATTTGACTTGTAATAGAATACAAAGAATCGGCCCCTCAACTTTTGATAAATTCATTCATTTAAAAACGCTTCGCTTAGGTAATAATCAGTTGTCTGAAATAGAATACGGAACATTCCAAGGATTATCTTCTCTTAGGAATCTGGATCTGTCTTACAATAGAATCAAGTATTTGGAGTCGAAATGGTTGTTAGACTTGAAATGTCTTCAGTTTCTCTCATTGAGGTCTAATGGTATGAATGTGTTAGATTTAAAAAGTTGGTACAGTCATAAGTTTTATCTGCAAGTTTATATAGATAATAATGATCTCACTTGTGAATGGTTGGGGGGCGCTTTAAGCGACTTTAACAATGGGTATAGTAGAGTGAAGCCAACTGTCTTAGTAGGGTTTAAAGGTCGTCACTCACTGGAAGGTATACCTTGTGTGGCTGGGCAGTCTGAGCCTATAATCGAAGCTCATCAGTACGTTATGGCCGATGAGAGGCTGCTGGCCACGAGCCAGAAGATTCTAGAAAGTGTTCGAGAACAGAACTATTATTTGAGAAAATTCTTGTGGAAGGTGTATCACGAAGAACTTGATATAAACGTGGCTGAACTAAAGCATTAGTATTATTTTTTATTTCTACTTATCTTTCCTTTTAACGTCCTCACAAGGCTTAGATAAGTTTGTAGCATGTATGTAACATTTACTATTTAGTTCTATGCATGTTGTAGCGTAAGTTATTTTTATAGTCAAAAGCTTTATATAAAGTCAGTGTGTTATCATGTTTGTGTTATATGTCTTAGTATTATATTATTATATGTCTTATAAACTGTATTTTTTTTGTAATTGTGTAACACTTGTTTTTATATAAATAAAAACGTTACATTTTAAAAATAATTTTTGTTTTTATTTTTATATCTTTTTGCTTTTCTTTGGTGTTAGGGAAACGCCAAATTCACAACGTAGAAGTAAAACTTGTATACCCTGAATACTGAAACGCAACTTAAAATAAGTCTTGTATAATAACTTTCGTAAGGAGTATTTATTAAGAACAAAACTGTTAACTCACGCATTTTCTCGGGATCGCCCGACTAGTTTCAGACTCAATAGGAGTCCCTAATCATGAGTTGAAGCTACGGCGGTGGTGTCGCGACCGCCGTCGCGTCAGCTACTTCTAAATCGTTTTGTTCTAAATAATTATAAATTTAAGACATTCTTAAATGTCTATTTGTCGGTACATTACTAATACTTAAGTGGCAGAGACAGCTTGGAATTTACGAATATTTAAAATCGTGTTGTGTTTGGGTATTCTGCTATAAGTATGTATGCTTCTGTAATTTTATACTTGGATAGCGCACGTTAATCCGCCTCTGGCGCAGTCACGTAAAAATAAACCTTATTACTCTGAAATAAGACGCTGTTAACGTCGAAAGTCACTCCTACCTACCTCCTTTTCCTTTACAGGTAAACAGATAGAACCACGTTTGCAAACTGCCGTGATGAAAAGGTTATTAGCTCAATATAAAATCCCATATCCTTGTTCATCAAAATAGATCAGAATCATAAATTACTTAGTCTTCTCTACCCTGCAATTCCTGTCTGTTCGTCTCGTAAGTAGGTATTATCAGCAAAAATCAACTGACTACTTCAACTCTCTATTTAATCATTAATGTATCTGCATAAAAACTTCGTCGTAGAAACTTTGTAAAATGAAATTTCTTAAATAAAAAAAGTTCTTCAAAATTTTGTAAACCTTTGTGAGGTACGCAGGCAAAGTCGCGAGCAGCAGCTTGTAACCAATTAGGTACGAGTCAATAATAAAGAACACTTTGTTTGATTGTTTACTAACGAATATTGAGATAAACACGTACCAAATAATACAAAGAAGTGATTAACTACGCATCTGTCTGAGACGCCATTAAAATCGATAAAATTGTACACAATGTTATCTTAACGATAAATGTATATTCAATGTTCATCGTTATTAGGTGTCCTTGGAAATTTAACTTGATAATCCCCCGGATTTGCTTATGAATAAGCTTACAAGAATCCCTGTTCACAATCTGAACGACAACACGGCTGAGTTTATATTTTATCAAGGTTTTTATTCGCCGACTTTAAAATAAGGAGGTTCTTAATTCGAAGGTTTTTTTTTGTAAGTTTGTTATGCGATGTCCCCGGTAACTGTGGATCGATTTTAAAAATCTTGTGGTCATTTATAAGGTATACCTCAAAGGTAGTCCCATACAAAGTTGTCGTTCACTTTTACTAAGTACTTCTGATTTCATAATAATAACATATTTTAGACTTATTTTACCTACCTGTTCTCTCTGACTAAAAAAATATATTTTTCTTTTATAAAAATTATAATATACCATTTCTCTCTGTGCAACATACTGCTACAGGAACATCAGATGACATTGATAAATAAATAAATATAGATAGAGTGTACAGGAAATGGTAAACAACAATTAATTTGTTAGAGACAAAATAATGTCCATATATTTTTGTTATTAACTAATAGTTATTATGAATGGTTGCTGTGTGTGTTACGATAAACGAAGTAACGTCCTGTCAGCTTTACTGATAAAACGGTCATGCGCGATCGTGAGATAATTTTATAATGGTTCCGTATAACGATCAAATTGTTCGTATGTTTTATGTTATATGAATTCCAATTAGCAGGAGAAAACAATAGCAATTGGAAAACAGCATATGTCCGTTACTCGTAATCTTGTTTTATTGCGTTCAATTTTGTCAAAAGTTTGTAGTAAACGACTTTTAGTGCCTTTTATAAAGAAAAGCAACTATGACAGCTGCATAATCTAGTAATTATACTATATTATAGACAGGTAAAGTTTTTAACTATGCCTATTATGGCTGGGTCCTGGTCTAAGGCACCTCTCCCAAGTTACACCATAGCACACAGTCTTCCGCATCCAGTCCGGCTCAGCTAACAAGTTAGTATTCAAGTCGACGGCCTATAGCAGTCACAAAAAAGGATTTATTATAGGAAAGGAAATTATATTATGATAGAGAAAGGAGTAGAAACGCTGGGGTAAAGAATAGTAGAGATGAATTTAAGTAAAATACACATTCTGTTGACCCTAAATGATTGGTAATAAAACAGTAAGGCGATGATGATGATCCATCGGGGTCGGCAACGTCCTATTAAGATATTAAAATAAAATACAAATAAATTAAATAAGTATTTAAATTTTCTTAAGTTATATGTATTCTATTTCTCTATTTATTTCTACGTACATCTGTAGAAAAAAATACACATATGTATCTTTTGTTTATCAAGATTTTGGGACACCTGTGATTCAATACAATGGACCTCAAGTTAGTCAAAACGACTTACAAAAATAAACCTTAATGTTTTGAAAATAAGAAACTTTCATTGTTGCTCACTAATGTCTTGTCTACTGTATGTAATCGCTATCTCCTCGTCATCGACACTTGCAATTAGGTTTAGTATTTCGATACTGTACCCTAAGTAATACTGCGCAGTTCGCACATTCAACTCACAGTGCAACAAGAGCAGTCTCATTGTGCATCGATTTAATATAAACAGTTTTTTTACCGTCGAGAATAATATTTTCACTTGTGAGTATTTTTTCCCAATAATATTTTTGTATACAATTGTATGTACGAAGTTGTATGGTGACAGTTATAATATTATGCATAAATAGAAAAAAAATGAAAGTATACTTCATTGTTTTTTTTAAGTTTTGAAGTGAAATGTTTGGGCAAAAAGAATCCCGGTTTAGAGAGTATTTAATCATGATTAAAAAATAACGCGTGTTTATCTGTTTTAGTTATCTAATTTATCAGATGGTTGCTTTTTTAAATGATAGCGTCCGTCTTTCTTATAGCCTTTTTGTCGAATACTGAAATGTCAATCAATTTTTAGTCACCTTTAAGTCTCATGCTGTCTCTGTCATTTTAGGGTGTTAAGTAGCAACACATAGACATTTAAGATTTTTTAAAGTTAATATGATTATCAGTATTCGGGGGTTAATAACGAAACGCTGAAACGGCTACTTACTTATATGTAGGGCACGATACCGGCTCTTACCTTGTACCACTGACTACATGTTTTACCTTGTGACAATGATTTTTTCAATGTATTTCAATAGGGTACCTATAACTTAAAAGTTTTAATAGTTTAGAGTGTAACTACCAAAACTGCCACCATTTAAGTAGGTATACAAATTCCAAATAGATAGTGGTGATTAAATGGAAAAAGTGGAAGGAACCTACGGCCGAATACCTAAACGTCAATTAGTTTTAAGACGCCGTTAAGTCTAATGCTACACAACATCAGACTTAACAGCGTCTCACTGTGTGGTGGAATGTTTCGACAGATATACATTTGAGAACGCCTCAAAGTTACGTTGCGTTTGTGTGTTCCGGCGTTAGTCTTTCAAACCATTTCAAAGACAATGGACTTTATAAGTGCTTATCAGTTACTTCTGTCAGGATACTGTGTTATTTAATCAGGTGACTTCGTAACATGTTGCATGCCTACAAAAGAATATAACAGCAATCAATACAATGGCGAAGCCTAAACGGTGTAATAAGAAAAATGAACCGTGTAATGTTTCAGGGAAATAAATTTCTACCTAATATCCTGCCAGACTTATAACTTTAATCCCTAATATTCGACACGACTGGGCGATCCCACTTGATAAAATTACATTGGCACATAAATGTTGCCTGCTTGTTCAAGTTAGTTTTACTGATTCTTAAAAATATTTCAAACATATATTGACTTGTAGTGTTAAAAATACAATAAAACAATTTTTTATTACGTCAAATTTTACAACTATAAAGTATAAGTTTATCTTAAGTTGGGACCTTATAAGTATAAGAAATACCTGTGCTAGGAGGCTCCGCTAGTAGTGTACTTAATAATCATTGAAATGCTCACTTCAGAAACGTAAAAATAATGTAAATAACAATAGTGATAAAGTAAATTATTATCTATCTCTCTTATATTAGTATTATTAACAAATGAATAAATGTGGATAACATCACATACATTGCTCTGAACCCATAGTAAGTAGCTAAAGCACTTGTGTTATGGAATAAGAGACAACGAAGGTATCACAAATACTCAGAGCCGATACCATGTAGAAAACCGATGTGTACGCCACTCGACCACGGAGGTCGTAAAAATTGTAAAAATCATTAAAGCGAGTCTATTTTTTGTTTCTTCCATTGTAGTAAGTTCCGTGCACCTTGTCACCTATCTTATTCATATTAAAACTAAGTTATTTTTTACAGGTATGTGGGAGATATGGATTTTAGAATTCGTAAGTACAGATACACCATACACACACTGTTATGAAAATATTCCTAATTAAATTTAAAGCAAACACAAGGTTTTCTATTAATAATAATTAGTTTTTCACTCCTAGAGAATTTATTATTAGGAAGGATATTATTTGTTATCTTTAATGCAGAAAAAACAGGGATTTATTATATTTATCAATATCAATAAACTATAAAAAATATACAGCTTCATTAAACATAAATCACAAGCAATAAAATGGACGAATTCATTTAATTGTCTTTTAAAAGTAAATAAAGAAATAATTTCCATTCTTAGGCCTTCTTCTGATCACAACCCTTATCAGCTTCTCGGAGCAATGCACCGTGACCTTCATCAACAACAAGTGTCGCTACAACATGGTCTGTGTCAACACCTTGGACAACAATAACCAAGGCTGGAACAGATTCCGCCACGATTCATACAACAGACCCATGAACATGGATGAAGTAGACATCGAAGCCTGTTCAAGGCACATAACATACGGAGGCTACGAGTTAGACCCTGTCTATCTCATCTTTCGACACCAAAATAAAGATCTCGATACCTCCAAACCACTACCTATAACTTACGACTGGGGCGGACAAGGCATCGTCAACGCCATATACTCTCTAGACTTAAGTGACAACAACTATGACTACACACCCGTTATAAAAAGCATGCAGAATCTAGCCCTACTAGATTTATCAAAGAACCAACTCACGACAGCAATCTTATCGAATTTGTATGATTTGAATAATCTAAAAGAAATAGATTTATCATATAACACAATAAGTGAAATTCAAGTGAATACGTACCAACACCCATACAGTAGTTTGACAAAAATCAACTTGTCCCACAATTACTTGGTTAAAATTCCGGATGCTGTTTTCGATAAGTTGGGTTATTTAGAAACTTTAGATTTATCACACAATTATATTGAAGGTTTGAGTCAATTTACTTTTGAAGGAATAAAGAGCTTATTACATCTTAATATATCGAACAATCGACTTACAGACATAAATTCTTCTCTTTTTAGATTCAGTGAACTTAAAGTTTTGAGTATAAGTAACAACAGAATAAAAAATCTAAAGCTAAGTGATTTCGAAAAGTTAAACAAACTTGAAATTCTTGATTTAAGCTCGAACTCTATACAGACGTTTGAATCCAACTTGTTTCAAAATATGCTACAGTTGTACAGTTTGGATTTAAGAAACAATGTTTTAGAAGTTTTAAACAAAGATACGTTCATTAATTTGCAATACTTAAGTAGTATTGATCTATCAAGGAATAAGTTTAAGTCTTTGCCGAAAGGGTTGTTTAAAAATAAAACTATAAATACTTTCTCTATTACAGATAATTTGTTAGAGGGTTCGTTGTCTAGAGGCATGTTCGATGGTGTGAATGTTACAAGGTTAGACGTAAGCAATCAATATTTGACATCAATAGAAGATAACGCTTTCTATGATCTAGTCAGACTTGATACACTACTTCTTAATAACAATGGAATTAATTCAATATCAAGCAACAGTTTTAAAACTGTAAGAAACTTGGAACAATTAGATTTGTCTAATAACCAGATTGTCAGCATCGATTTTAATAAGGACGATCTATCTAACTTACGGTCGCTATTACTAAGCAATAATCGTTTAGTTCAAATAAAACATGAGCATTTTCTTGAACTTACTAATTTAGAATATTTAGATCTTTCTGAAAATGCTATAACCCAATTGGCTCCAAGTTCTTTTAAATCGTTGAGGAATTTAATAAATTTGCGAATTTCTAGCAATCCTTTATCTGGTACGCTTGAAACCGACACATTTAATGGCTTAATATCATTACCGACGCTTGATATTTCTTGTAATCTGTTAGATACTGTACAAAATGCTTCTTTCAATGATATGAGCGAGTTAAAAGAACTTAATATGTCTCGAAGCAAAATAAAAGAACTACAGTATAATGTTTTTGTGCATACAGGGTACATAGAAACTCTTGATCTGTCTTACAACAATTTGGAGACATTTTTCGTAAACATGTCAGAATTAGTTGGGTTAAGCACATTATTATTAAATAACAATCAAATTAGAACTATTTTACCTAGTTCTCTTTACGGTTTATCTCGTTTGGTCAAGATTAGTCTAGCTAACAATTTTATAGAAAACGTTAACAACGACACATTCGACAATCTCATTGATTTACGATACTTAGATTTGTCAAATAATGACAAATTAAATTTCTACGTTGGATTATTAGACAAGACGAAAAGTTTAGAAACTATAAACTTGTCCGGGGTTCAAACAGATATGGATTTTGCGGACATTGGTGATACCCCAATTTTGGAAGTTTTGATCTCAGATTCAGGATTGCATAATATAAGTGTATTGAACCTTAGAGGATTGACTCATTTGAGTACTTTAATTTTGAGTAACAATAGTGTGTCTGAGTTGGACATAGCAGCCTTTACAGGGTTGGGTACAATTAGGCACTTAGATTTAAGTTACAATAAAATATCTTTTATTCAGCCAGGAACATTTAAAGATAACGCTCTTTTGTTAACTCTTAATATTTCTCATAATTCATTATCAGTTATTGGCTATGGAATTTTCCGTGGCCTTATTTATTTAGACGTTTTAGATTTATCGTATAATAATATACAAGATTTGCTAAGCGAAAGATTTTACGAGGTAAAGAGTCTATCGCAGTTGATTGTAGATCACAATAGAATTGACTCTGTTACCGCAGAAGAGTTTGCAGGCACTAGTTTAGTAAAACTAAGTATAGGCGATAATCCTTTGCCGTGTCACATTCTAGTTAAACTTAAAAAACATGGAACCCCATTTAAAATAACAGCAATCAAATTAGATGAACATAGCGGTGAAAATATAGATGGAGTCACATGCAATAGGGATCATGATTTAACACCAACAAAAGGTTCTGATACAATAAACGATAGGAATGATATTCTATTGGATATTAGAAATATATTATATACCTTGAACAATAAAACAAAAACAGTGCGGGATTCGAATGAAAATAATTATTTACAAAATTTAACGAAAGAACTTGAAAAATCCAATACAATCAACAATGAAAAATTATCAAATCTAGCCAACTTCAGTATGAAGGTTGTGGATATAAATAACGACACAAACATCTTACTTGAGAAAATCATACATTATTTAAACGAAACTACAGCAGTTACGACGGTTTCCACTCCATTACAAAATGAAAACAAAACGTTTGATTTCATTCCTTATGTAAATAAAGTTAAGAAAGAATTGGAGAAGACAATAGCTGCTGAGAAACAAGACGCTATTGATGAGATAGAAAAAAGGTTATCCATGTATCATTATCAAACAGAAACATTACCTACAAGCCCTAACAATGAGAAATTAGTTTCCCACGATGAAAATACTAAATCATTCTTTACAGAGACTTGTGTGGCATTAATACTGTTAATCTTAGTCGGATTGGTTTTATACAAGTTTTATAAATCTAGGATGTTTATTAGAAATAGGCTCTCGTTCAGTACGCGAGAGTTGCCTGGTGCTATGGAGAATTCCGCATTGTGACTAGCTAACGAGTTTGTAACGTAACATAAAAATGTAGGGTGGAAACATAACTCCCTGCAATGTTAGTACATTCGTAAAATGCTTTAAAATGTTTAAATGTTATCAGAATAGTATAAAAAATAAAAAAATCGTTATTCAATTTAGGATGGTATTTTTTTGCTATTTTTAGATACTTAGGTATTTTACTTCAGAATGGCCTGTTGGTCAACGCGTGTTGAGACCCTGACTGCTAAACCGGAGGACGTGGGTTCGCTTCCCACCCAGGACAATTTTTTGTGTGATGAGCATGATTATTTTGTTCTGTGTCTGGGTGTAATGTATCTATAATATGTATGTATTTAAAAACATATAAGTATGTTTATCAGTCAGGTTCCCATAATACAGGCTCTGCCTAGTTTGAAATTTAATGGCCATGTGTGAGTGTACCAAGATATTATTATTTCTAATTTATCAATAACTAGTGTACTTTTATCATTTAGATACAAGTGACAAAGTTGGCAAAATTAATAAAAAGTACGTAACAGAATTAAGAAGATTTAATTTAATTTGGAGATATTGTTTATAATATTGGTTGTGTTTGCATTTGACAAAATTATATTTTAATCATTTAAAAATATTGTATGTTGGTATGTATCACGCTAAAATCTCCCGAAGGGTGGTTAAACAAAGGTAATCGAATTCGTTCGTCTTGTAAAATACGTTCTTGTTGTATCATAATGTACACCTGTCGAGAATTTAAATAAGACTATGTAAATATTATTGTTATAAGAGCACGTATTATTCAAAGTAACTATAGACAATTAGAACGAAGTAGTGTTAGAGATAAGTAATTAGGTACCTACATTTTACTTACTAGCTTATACCCGCGGCTCCGCCCTCGTAGACGCCGGTTATCGAGGCCAAAAGTAGCCTATGTTCTTTCTTAAGATCCAAGCTTATCCCATACCAAGTTTCGTACAAATCGGTCAAGCGGTTTAGCTGTAAAAGCGCAACAGACAGACAGACAGACAGAGTTACTTTCGCATTTATAATATTTGTATGGAAGTATGGATATTTTAATAGACTAGTATGAATTATAGTAATATTCTTGACACGGAGCAATCCTCATGGATAGAGTAGTCTTTTCTTTTGATATGGTAGTTTTTGCTGTTAATACCTCCATGGAGCGGTTCCCGGGTGGGAAATAACAAGGTGGGAAATAACCTATAAAAAAATTTGCTGTAATCTCATGTTAACCTCCTTTTTTATGTTCAGTTTCACTTCTAATAATTTGGTTGTTAAATACAAATTACATACTATTGTTTGAAGAATTTGATCTCTTTGTAAACACTGTGTTTTAAAATGTAAGTTGTATTTTTAATGTAATGTCAACATTTTTTGTATAATTTTATCGTAACATAAATTTTATTATAAATACGCAAACAAGTAACTAAGTCATTCCCAGATTTATATTTTTGTAAATAAATAATCACTGCATTATTGTTGTTTTATTTCAAAGCCTAAATATTTGGTAACAAAATAATGATAATGAATAAATAAATAGATGAAATAATGGACGGCTTGTTGGTAGAGTCTGTGCAGTAAGAAGAACCATCTTGGGAAACTTTATTTACTTACGTATTTGTTACGTTAAAAATACTGTTGCGTCATCATCTATAGTGCAACATAATGTTATCAGATGAAGTCTTCATTATGTAATTTGATGACCTCAGTGGTCGAGTGGCGTACACGCCGGTTTTCATGGTATCGATAGCTCTGAGGTCCCGGGTTCGATTCCCGGACGGGTAAATTTAGGAAAACTATTTCTCTATATTGTCTCGGGTCTGGGTGTTTGTGGCATCTTTGTTGTCTCTGATTCCATAACACAAGTGCTTTAGCTACTTACTTTGGGTTCAGAGCGATGTATGTAATGTCCACATTTGGACTGCACGGATAGCCGAGTGGTATAGGTCACCACGCCAATTACCTCTGTGCGCGACGTGCCGCGGGTTCGATCCCCGCATGGGACAAGCATTTGTGTGACCCCCAAATGCTTGTTTCAAGTCTGGGTGTTCTTTGTGCATGTAATTTGAATGTTTGTGAAACCCCCCGCGACACAAGGATTAAATTCATTAGTGCGGGAGTCGTTTTTTTAAAAAAGAAAAAAGATACATTTATTTATTTATTTGTTTTATGTACACGACGTTCTATTTTTGCACATAGGTACTCTATATGGAATGACACGATATTAAGCAACATATCTAGACAACTACCACCTCTGTCTACTCTTGAACTCATCAGAACGTCAGGACGGTCTTAAAACAAAGCGATACCTATTTACCTAATTAATTTAAATTTGTTTCTTTATCCCTTGCGGGCTGACAACATGGTATTGTTGATTTAAATGAGTATAAATCAAAGTAGGTATTTTTTCCGCCAAGCATTAATAATTATATAATATTAGTAATAATTATAAAATATAAGCGAGTCGATCTTTCATACGTAAGTATTAATTAATAAATCTTTTTACAGCTCTGAAGAAATTGGCATATTGTCAATTATTTCTATTTGCTTAATAATTCAATATTTTTTGTGATAGATTAAACGTCAAAAATAATTATACAAATATACAACAATCTGGTGCTTGGCTGAAAAAGAACAATAAGTACATCGTTTTTCTTTAAAATAATGTCGAATTACCTCTAAAATACGACGTTGACGCATTTACATTTAATAATTGCTCACGCAATACATTCGGGTTTAGTGTTTTCATCATAAAAAGTTGCTATACACAAAATTATCGTTCTATTTGGTAACGTGAAGTCCTATCCCTAATAAAAAATTCTGACTACCTTGTGAATGAATGGAGAAGACTTGAAATGTAAATTGAAGTGTTTATTTCGTATATTTTATTATTTGTTATAATAATATTTGTCTCTTTTATAGTTTTAGTTACTGTAATTGGTTGTGATAAAACCGTGTGTAATTAAATAAAATAAATAAAGTGGAAGTCATATTTTTTTTTAATCAAAGGCATCTCAGAGCTAGCGACACCATAAAAAACCGGTGTGTACGCCTCTTGGCCCCGAGGTTGTTAATGTTTAGATCTAATAGGGATTTCATTATCGAAACGAGCCTTTGTATGCCTGCTTCACACGTGAGAAAAAAAATATAAAGAAGATTGCAAATAATCATAAATCAGTCTTCGTCAGTCTGTTTTCAAAATTCGTCTTTTTTTATAATTTTAAAAAGATGTTAAAAACTTGATCTCCGTTAAACAATTTTTTTCTTTTTTTTGGACGTGGTAAGTAGGCAGTATGTGCTCGTGCTCGCGATTTGGATTTACAAAATACCGAAAAGAAGTAGATAATATAATTATTATTATATTTAACTTTTGGTAGATTATAATTTATCTATTGGCAACACTGCCTCGGTGATTCCCCTGAAACTGTTTATACAGTAGGCGTAGGTACTGTATCAGCACATTTTAATGCATGGGCGGCAAAAGTATTATGCTTATGGCACACAAAGTATTAAATTGTTTACGACATAGATTTTATTGGTGAATATGATATGATGAGTAAGTTTTTATGTAGAACTGACATAAAGGTAAAGTATTTGTAAAGCTACACGAAATGAAAAATATTATTTTAAATCTATACTAATCTATACTAATATTATAAAGCTGAAGAGTTTGTTTGTTTGTTTGTTTGAACGCGCTAATCTCGGGAATATACTAATATTATAAAGCTGAAGAGTTTGTTTGTTTGTTTGTTTGAACGCGCTAATCTCGGGAACTACTGGTTCGAATTGAAAAATTCTTTTTGTATTGGATAGTCCGTTTATTAAGGAAGGCTATAGGCTATATAACATCACGCTACGACCAATAGGAGCGGAGCATAAATGAAAAATGTTGCAAAAATGAAAAACCGTTGAAACTAAAACACGGGAACAAAGTCGCGGAAGACAGCTAGTAATATATATTTTATTAACGGATATTTCGCGAAAAAAGATTTACACCTACCTATATAAGCATAGGTATTTTATGCATATTCAGCTATATGTATCTACTTAAAATTAAACAATAGAAAAAAAAGACTATCTACTAACCCCCTGGGAAATAAAAGCTTGGTGTTATAAAAAGATTCATCCGATTCAAACATGAAAGGCTAACCCTGAGTATCATATAGCAGCTAGCTTATAGTATGAAGTTAGAACCTTGTTAGGAATCTGTCTTTAAATAGCTACGCGATAAAAAGTAGCCGTCTGCATTTAGAAAGAATACCTATCATAGTTAAATATTTCTGTGTGTGCATATACAGGACTAGCTGTCCCCCGCGACTTTGTTCGCGTGTTTTAGTTTCAACGGTTTTTCATTTTTGCAACATTTTTCATTTATGCTCTGCTCCTATTGGTCGTACCGTAATGTTATATAGCCTATAGCCTTCCTCAATAAACGGACTATCCAATACAAAAAGATTTTTTTAATTCGAATCAGTAGTTCCTGAGATTAGCGCGTTCAAACAAACAAACAAACAAGCTCTTCAGCTTTATATTATTAAGTATAGTATAGATGTTAAATAAAGGGTAAATCAATCTAAAAGGGATGAAGAGTACATTTGGTATAAAGTCAGTTTACAAAATTTCAGCTCATTCTGAATTATTAAATTATTATTGATATCCAATTTTTCACTCAGATTGAGCTGAAATTTTGTAAACTGACTCTATACCAGATGTAGGTACTCTTCACCCATTTTGGGTTGATACACCCTTTCAGTTACATCCTGTATAATATTGACGATAGCTTGGTATAAAAAAGCAAAATTCGAAGTAGTTAGTCCATTAAGTAATTAAATAATAAATAATATTAAACACGTATTTTTTGTTTTAACAAAAATTAATAAGAACAAACAAAATAAGACTCATCATCACTATTGTTCCAGTGACATAATAGTTGAAGCACCAATAGCATCATCACTTTTCAGGATATTCGAGAGTCTACGGAGTCGACCACAATTTCCGTAAATCCCTCAGTATATAGAACTAGCTGTTTTCCGCGGATCCGCCTGCGTGGATATCGGTTATCAAGGCAGAAAGTAGCCTTTGTCCTTTCTCAGGCTCTAGGCTATCTGTGTACCAAATTTCATTTAAATCGGTTGAGTAGTTTTGGCGTGAAAGCGCGACTGACAGACAGATAGACAGACAGAGTTACATTCGCAATTATAATATTAGTAAGGATAAGGGAGCTATCATTTATCATGTGTCTAGTATCAAAGCTAACACCTGGATACATTACCTACTTAATCACGACGGATTTTTATTCTAGAATTATGTAATTCTCTATCTAAACATATAAAACCAAGTCAAGTTAGTTACACCATTTTTAACTCAAGAACAGGACATTAAAATTTGGCTCCGTCCCGATTAGCATTTGTTTTACAATATGTATAGATGTAACCGACAAATCTTCTTGATATTAACATCTAGGTATAGCTTTTAGTGGAATGCTACAACAAATTTCCAGCTTTGCAATTAAAGGAACCCTGTGCCCTCGAGACCTATTCTCTCTAACAATAGTGAGCTTTTTCTTTTTATACTGACGTTCACTTGTTATGGCTATATTAAAGAGTATTAGACATGTATTGCACCTACCAGACATACATTAATTTTAATGTTTTTAAAGATTGGCTAGAAAAATACAAATTTAAAAACTGTCAAATCTATGGTATTTTGCAAAGCTGCATCCTTGCACAGGTAAAATTATGTTTAAACTTTATTCAGTTACGTCATAGTATGAAAGCTCAATATTCTCTCAAGCGCCAGTCTGTATTTTTAACCGACTGCAAAATGGAGGAGGTTCTTAATTCGAATGTATATATATTTTTTTTGTTATGTTGTCTTCGGCAATTGCGGACTGATTTATAAAAATCTTTTTGTAATCGATATATACCTCACAGGTGGTTCCATATAGATTGCATTGTGGTCGGTTCCGTTTTACATTTTTGTGTAATTAATTATTAAGTAAATAATTATAGTACCTAAGTAGTAAATATAGTATAAAATTAATTGAGGTTTGAAACTGCAAGCTAAGTAATTATTATAACCATTTGGCAACGGAAAATGTCGGAAAACGTTATTTTCCAGTTGAAAAGTGAGCGATACTCAATGGCTAATTTACTGCCAAGAGCTTAAACTAAGCTTTTGATAGAAATACCTTCTTAAAATTTATTCGTTGCAGAGTGAAAACGACTGCATTGTAAATTCTAAATACACTGCCATCTGTTGGCTATTTATAGAAACCGTTTTTCAAAACAAAAGTGTGCGATCTGCGTCGTAATTGCCACGGTTTCGCAATAGATGTCGCTATTAAGAGCTTAGCTGGTATTTTTATATTGCTATGGGTACCACATACAAATTGAAACAATTTATTTTAGTTCAATAAAGTGCAAGCTACATTTTCCTGAACTTGTTTTGTACTTTTGGAGACGTAATATATCGACGTAATCCATGTTATATAGTCTTGTTTTGTGTCGTAGCGCAGGCATCAGGCTATCAAGTTCGTAATTTAAAGCTGAGGTAAATACATAAGCGATTACCTAGTACCAAAAGGATAATGTTTTGATGGTCATTTATTTCACCTAAGACAAAAAATGTGTGTTAAAACTAGTGTCAATATGTAATAGTTTAATAGGTGTGTCATGCCATAATATTATAAGTATTTGTGCTGTAATAAATGTGTTACTTAATAATTTCCAACAAAAACTCGACACTAAAAAAATACAATATCTTACAGAAATTTCTTAATTAGACACTCAAGAAATTAAGTAACTAAAACAACATCATAAAAATAACAGGAAAATGCTCCACAAATGCAATTTGGAGAAGCGCTAAAAGCTCTGAGAATGTAATAAGAATTTTGCGAAAACTTGATTTACTTCGACACTTGACTCGTTAAGGAAAAGCGGGCCGATAGTATAGGCTCACCATAAATACGAAGAAGGAGAGACTGGGACGTAACGAGTAAAAAAGTATTGTTGAGAAAGTGGGACGAATACGAATGGACTGAAGTGGTAATTAGACTGGCCTGTTGGTCTAGTGGTAAGTGACCCTGGCTGGTAAACCGCGGCTCGTGTGTTCTATTCCCACACAAGACGAATCTGTGTAATGAGCATGTTCATTTGTTCTGTGTTTGGGTGTCATTTATCTATAACTAGCTGCTTGCCCCGGCGTCGCATGGAGTGAGATTTTCAAAACATTTCCTTACGATTTATTTTCTTTTAAAACAATCTTGTACTTACAATAAGAAACATAACAAAAAATAAGAATTATCCGATTTGATGCATATTATCTACATAGAAGAGGTGGACAGGAGAGTGAGATGGCCGCGCGTAAGTTGTCCGAAAATATTATTATTATATAATATAGTAAAGCACAAGTTACAATTACTGGTATAATTGGCAGAATAATAGCAGTGTAGATTGGTATTTAATGATATTGCCGTGGGTTGATGGTAAATATTTATGCTTGAGGAAAATATATCTGAATGGGTTATAGTTGTAGACTTTTTTTATTAGCAGGTAGCAACAGGTTTATAATATTTATTTTTATTTTATTTTTATTTCTTTGGGATAACAAACAATTGCAGAACAACGCATAATAATACACTTTTATATAAATAACTTAACTAATTCTACAACCAGCACCGTTATCCACATTAAGATTTCTAACTATAGCAGGTAACTACAGAAAACCAACAAACAATATAATTAGCAACGATAAAGCAAGGTATAAATGCAAGAGAAGAGAAACAATTTACTAAATTATCAGTTTTGATTGTATGCATTTTTTTCTGAACTGAGAAGGTGACAATGCAAATATATCTATATCAGTGAAGCAATCATTGTAAGTTTTCATGATTCTACGTAGAGGAGCACGAGCTCCTGCATTCGTTTTACACGATTTGGGTGCAAATAAACTATGTGTGTATGTGTCTCTAATACGCTGAGAACGACTAGGTATACGCAGATAGATTTGATTAACAAGTTTATTACAGTCAAATTTGTTATGACATATTTTATAAAGAAGCGTCTGGTCAAGAAGTAGTCTATAATGTAATTAGTCTATAATAATAATAATATTTAAATTGATATGATTTTATCAGTTTAAGTATCTACATTAATTTAAGGTTGGGGTAGATTGGTAAAACTTTGTTTTTTCTAAAATTATATGACGCAAATCTATTTATTTATAACTAGTTGTTTCCCCCGGCTCCACCCGCTTAGATGTCGGTTAACGCGGCCAAAAGTAGCCTATGTCCTTTTCTAGGCTCTAGACTCTCTGTGTACCAAATTTTATTTAAATCGGTTCAGTAGTTTTGGCGTGAAAGTGCGACAGACAGACCGACAAACAGTCAACTGTTGTACAAACTGTATTACTCGTAAAAAATAGAACGCAAGTTTATCCTTGACAGACGGATCGCATGGAGGCCCTGTAAAAGGACGGTTTTTCCTTTTCTTTACATCGTTTATTTTGTTCGAATCAAAGTGATATCCGATCGAAAATGTTATTTTTTTAGTCCGTTCTTTTTTCACGTTTTAATTTTGGTTATTCTGATGCCCTGATTTTTAAACTTTTTCTGTCGTGACTCTTTTGTATAGGTTTATTGACATCACCCACACGTCGCACAAGCATATTTAGCTTAGTTAGAGGGGTTAACAAGATTGCTGGTAATGTGTATTCCTCCCACATTGCTCGTAAACTTAAAAATAATAATAATTAATTAATTAGCAATAACTAAAAACAACAAGGTTGTAGTGATGGTTACTAAGTTGGTAAAGTATATAACGAGAATTAAATGGCCTTCTATTCTAGTAAACCAAAGATTAGTACCTATTTGTTTTTTAAGAGTATTTTTTAATGAGTAGATAAAATGGTATTTTGACAATACATTAAATTATGTAGAACTCAGATACTTTTAAAGCATTGATAGACCTAAAAAGATCTCTAAATACATCCTCCGAAAAATGGTTAATTGCATTTGAATACGAAAATAAAACCTTTATAACCATTTTTACTAATCAAAATTGTCTATAGCACAAAATAGAACGATGATTAAGGCGTCAAACTGGGGATTCCCGGGCATCGGTTCATCGCGTTTGATTGCAACCGACTCGCGTTTCAATGCATCCCATTGACGTGAATAAACTCTTTGTGTTAGGAATATAACGGTATTCAAATATCAAAACCATTATAAAATGACGTAGAAAATAAATCATATCACGTGGTGGCAGCATGTAACATCATGTCAACATCTGTATAACCTAAAATTGATCCTTTAATTATTTTAATATTAATCGAAAAAACGATCAATTAAATTTAACAAATATTTACAACCTATTTTAAAAAATCTTAAAAATTAAAATTAAATATTGTTGATTTATTTAATTTATAATTATAATATATAATTTAATTTATTATATTGTTTTTATAATAATTCAAGGTTGAAGTTATCCCTCCTTAAAGTAAAGATTAAAGAGAAGTATAAAGAACTGCGGTGCATTTTGACGCTTACAAATTATTGACCTTCGAATAGTCCGAAGCATGAGACTTAGGTGACGGATTAAAATTGAGTTGCTTTTTTGGTATTCGGCGATAAGTCTCTAGTGTTTTGTCATTTCATCTTTAGTAGTTTATTTGGTTTTTCATGTTATGTGTTAGAATATAATATAACAGGGTCGAGAGAAATCTTGGACCGGGACCGCGGTCCCAGATTCCCCTTTTGAATTTAATATCTATTTTTGAGTGGTAAGTTGGGACCGCAACAAAACATAGAATTCGAGAAAATGTTCCTACACAAAAAGTTTATGAGATAATAACCGACTTAAAAAAAAGGTGCAAGTTCTGTTTGACAGGTGATATTAACTTCGAGAGAGGGGCCCGATAGTAAAGCTTGTCGCAGTTAGTCCGTGATGGGTGACCATTTGTAAACATACCAAGACCCTTCCATGCCACGGAAAGTACGATAAACCGCTGCTCCCGACTGTCATACGCCGATCTTTAGCAGTCGTTAAGTCATTACAATTCTGACGAGTCCTACTATTTTACTGTATTACCCAGTAAAATGGGTTAAGGAAGTTCGATACGCAGTCGCTCCATGTAAAATACAGTATTCAGCTTAGACTGGAAGCCGACCTCACGTAGCTTGGGAAAAGGCTGGGTAGAAAGAAGATATTATATATTTTGCTGCAGCGTATGCAAGATGTTGAATATACTAGTTGATCGCCTAAAGTGCGTCAGACCTGCTTACATTGTTCCAAGAAGGTCTCTACTTTAACTCCATAACTCAAAATATTAAGAAAATATAGTAATTAATCATTTACGAAAGACGAAGAGAACAATAGAATTATGAACCAATAAAACGGTGACTAAAATGCTTCAGCAACTTTGTTCAGAAGTTTTAAAACTTAATTTGATCCGGAACGACTTATAAATACCCTAAATGGCATGGTGTTTGCCTTTATTTATATTTAATTAAGTTTAAAGCCAGGCTAAAACAATTTCAACATTGATTTCACGGGGTAAAGCGTTTTGTGTTTAGTGTTTGGCCACAAGAAACGCGGTTATAAAGTTAACTAAAAACATTGATGAGATTACGTCATTTGGCTATTAATTCTATTAAAAAGATAAGTAAATCGTATAGAATATTTTTTATTGTTCACCATGAGCATTCACATCATTAAAAATACAGAACAGTGAGAGGTTACAATGGCGGTCTATTCGTATATTTTTTTCGATTGTTCAATACTACAAATGTTGACATTTCTCTTTCTTCGCCTTTGCATTTACTGTTAACTGTCTTACTGGCTGTACCAAGCGTTAATGAAGTTTAACGTTTCACACAATAAGCAACGTGGAACAACGAGATTTTCTGCAAGTCTTCCTAAATGGGCCGTAGGCATTAAGGGCGAGCTGGCGAATCACTCCTTGTTTCGTGGCCACAATCCTAATTCAATTCTCCGCGGCATAACTTGGTCCTAAATGTAACAACCTAAACACACTTACATATCATCACGCGCAAAAGTTTAAAGGGTAGACAGGACTGAATGTTAACTTAATAACATACGTGAAATTTTACAGCAAACACATTGTTCTTTTGTTAGTTTTAGGTCTTTTCGTGTTACATTATATCAGAGTTGATCTTCTTTTATTTATTTTGGAGCATTTTTCTATATCAAACTTAAGTTGGAGGAAGTTGGATCCTAAAGGATGAGACGCCATCTATTGACATCCAGAGACCAAACCATGCTCCGGAAAAGACATTAATCCGTTCGGCCTGATATCTCATGTGGTCTGTGACAACCAGACTTATTAAAGTAAGGATAATCATTTGAGCTGGTTCACAGTACAGGTAAGATTTACTTAATTGTAAATTTGTTAATGCAAAATATTAGGTGCAGAGTTAGTCAAACAAATTATAAAACGAGTTTGCACTGAGGGTTCCTTATTACTGATGGTTACGGTCCATTCTCCAAAAACGATTTTAACTGTGCGGTTGAAATAATGCTCTTTCATACATCGATGTATGACACTATCAAATTTTCTACTGTAAATATAAGGTACCTAGGCACAAACGTATTTTTTTTTGTAACAAATCTACTAATTTTCGTTTTTTTATTATTTCCTTTACTGGTGATGTTAGAGAGCATCATGCTGAATTTCGTGATTCTTGGTCGACGGGAAGTACATACTTTACTTTTTTGTTTTGAGTTTTGAGTCGGTTTTGAGTTTATTCAACAACATAAATAGCTGTATTTTTAATAGGGATGTTTCCTGGGTATGAAAAGTTAAAATCTATTTAGTCCGTCAGTTAGATAATAAAAAAATATTAGACACGTATTTTTTCTTATATCAAAACAATAAAAAATTACAAAGATACAGCGCTTTAAAGTTTGCCTTGGTAAAAATTGTAGCGAGGAGTGACGTCACGCGTAATTTCCGTTCTCTGTACTTTGACCATTATTTGTTTGCAGGAAAAAAAAAAATACGTGTCCAATAAAATTAATTAAATACCAGACGGACATAAAAAAAAATAAGAAACATGCCTATTGCGTTCACAAAAAAGCTTGAATTTTTAACACCTCGAGTCATTTAACGCTTCTTAAGCACTGTTTTGACGTTTATAAGAAATAAAAATTGATTTTATTTGAGAAATAAAGAAATTTTCAAACAGACAGACGGATAACAAAGTTATAGTAGTGAGTTATAGGTACGGAACCCTAAAAATAGTAGAAAACGTGCGTTTTCGGCATCTTTCCCCTAAACCAATTACAGTTAGATCGTCAAGACTATTAAATAAAACGCGAGCAGGACATAACAACTAGTGCAATGCTATCGGAAATCATTACGTAGTTAATGAAACGGGTAAATTTGGGACCCAAACTCTCCTCCCTCGTAATGGTGGTTTAAGTGCTGTTGCACAGGATCTACGAAATACTTGGATGTTTCTTTTCATCGTAAATTGATTTAATTAAATTTATTTTACAGAAGCCTGAATTAACATTAAGTTTATTTATAAATAGTTTGTAATTATTTGTTATATTGCATGTCAATGAAATGAAATAGTTTGTTATGCAATTAGGATATACAATCACTTTTACACGTCACATTTTTGAACTCGCTGGAGTGGAATAAAACTAAATTAACTTATTAATTGAAGTAGTAAACATTCTTGATACTTTATATTCTCAGCTGTGGGTAAAGCTGGTTATTCATAAATACCTGTTGATGTTGTTTAATAAATTTAATATATATATATATATATATTTTTTTTTTAATATAAAATATAAATAATTTTATATGATCCTATAAGTCCGATGGCAAGGATAACCCAACAAGATAACTTGAAACAAATACATTGTTTCATAATTTGATGTTTTAGCGTCACATCTGACTATTATGCAACTTGAAACAATGTCTATTACTATCAATGTTCACATATTATATTTGTTAAGGTTTTTGCTTAGTCATGCTATATTTTTATAATAAGTTTCGTGACGAGTATACATAATTATTTAGAACAAAACGGTTTACTCACGCAAATTGTCGGGATCGCCCGACTAGTTTCAGACTCAATAGGAGTCTCTAAGCATGAGCTGACGCGGCGGCTGTGGTGTCGCGAGTCGAGCTCAAGTCATTCCTTGCTACATCTACAATATTGTTGCTGTTTTTTTTAAATATAATAAAGAAATGCGACATCCATAAATTTCCTAATCCACGTTATCTAAGATGTTTTCTTTGTCCCGCCCCGCTGTTTGCAAAGGTCCCTTTTTTCTGCATAATGAGTGCCAATAATTGTATCCATTCGCTCTGTGAGGCGTCCCAACGAATTACTTTAAGCATTCATGAGTGCCAACATTTTGACACATTAGGGAGAAGACTGGGAGTGGGTATTATGAATTTTAACATTCACTTACGTTGTCAATAAATCACTGTGGATGTAAAAAGACAGCGGTTAGCATAATTGTGGTGTAGCTCTTTGTTTTCAGCGCCAAGAAAGAGCAAGAGTGAACCTGTTTGAATATACACTTTTGTAAATATCTATCCTGCCATTATCGATCGTCAAGTCTACATTGACATAGGCAGGCTAGACTAAAAAAAATGAATTCTATCTTAGAACAAGAGACGCTGACTTTATGTAACAAGATAATATGTGCCGTTAAAATCGAACAAACTAACTCAAACAAATACGTCTCTTATGTTAAAACTTTTTATTTTTTTTATTATAGCGGTAATAGTAACATAATCCCTTTGGATATGGAACCCTAAAAAGGGCACCGAATATAGGTCTGTAAAAGATTTTTCATCTACAAAAGTCTGGCATTATCCAATCATCAAAAATACTTTTACGTAAGTTTTTCTGATAACCCTACTAGCACAGAGACCATGAACCCATGTACCGTATACCGCAATGTAAATGCAATAAGTTGCAACCGTACAGTCGGTAACATTCGTGTCACGTATTCACATGCAACGTCGGAACTTTTGTAAGACCCCCTGGGTGGAAGCCCGTACGTTTAAAATTAACAAACTTCGCTATGTACAAAAATGAATAACATTTGTAGTTGTAAGAGTTGAGTCACGTTTTTCTGTTATGAGGAAACTCTTCCAGGTGTTGTTGATAGAGCAGCCATTTTGTTTTATTTCTTTTTTTTATTCTAAAAGGATAAAATGTAATGTTTTGAATGTTGCTTCCCGTAAAATGTTTTTAATGGCCAGCTGGTTGGCTTAATTGGTTTGTAAGCTAGGAATTTCTGTTTGACAATGAAAATTTATTTTATTTAAATTCTCTTATCTCTAAAACTAGATTAGTGTCAGAGAAAATCTATTTTTTTTAGAAAATTAAAGTAAAGTCTTTTTAGCATTACTCTATTTAGAATCATGATCGTGAGTCTAGTTAAGAAAACAGGCGGGCGAAACCGCAAGGCAAAGCTGATGTATATGTCATTTGCCATTTACCCACTATAAACAAGCTGGTTTATTGGTTGGGTGCAACACAGAGTAAGTTTATCCCGCAGTATTCAGCTAACTCATGCCTCGTACGAAACATTAACACTCTCGGGAATAGACTTCTACTAAATTGATGCATTAGACTCTTAACATAATGTTATAATGTTGATAAAATGTATAATGTTTATTATGCTGTGGTTTCAACCGACTTTTTGATCGGCTACCGATTAAAAAAAACCTAATAGCACTATCGCCAAAATAAAAACTGCTTAAGGAAACATTTGGATCGGGTTTATATTCTACATATATTTTAATTTCATGCTTATTGTAATAACAATTTAATAGGTCAAGTGTGAGTCTGACTCGCGCACCGATGGTTCCGTATAAATTAAGTTGATTTTCTCGGTTATTCTTCAAAAACAAACTTAACTTAGAGAGTGAAGAATCTTGAGAGAAAAAATCTGACAGAAAAATCTTGACAGACAGACAGACGGACGACCAAGTGATCCTATAACGGTTCCTTTTTTCCATTCGAGGTACGGAATCCTTAAAAACATTTTGACTTCTCTTTAACCTTAAACCAATGTTGCACTATGTCAGGGAATATGTAAATCGCTTTTATTGTGTTATTCAAAATTTTATTACACACAGCATTTTCATTAGTTACGAATGAGGGATTAGACTTGCTACGAATTTGGGTTTTGACTTGCTACGAATGAGAGTTTTAACGTGCTACGAATGAGGGATTTGATTTGCTATGAATAAGGATGTTGACTTGCTATGAATGATAATTTTCATTGGCTACGAATAAAGATTTTTACGAGCTAAGAACTTACACATATGTGCATATCACTGTATACAGCACTACTGTCTACAATCTACCACAAGGCGGACTAAGTTTCCGACATAACTTCCTTAGGTAATCCAACTGCATTGTATTCATATAACATAAAACTTTTATAACTACTACGTAAAGGTCTGTTAAATTGACATATAATATATGTAGTTGATGTCAATTTTACGAGCATCGGACGATAAAAACTTTAGAGATCGGTCAACATAAAATGGGAGTTTAACGATTGCGGATAATATCTGCGACGCCACCGAAATCCGGGTTGGATGAAAAAATTAAGAGATTTTCCGGATCTCGAAGTTATAACGATGATAATGGACCAGCTTTTTTATTATTATTCTCGATTCAAGAGTCATTGCGCTATCAACAGTTCCTGATTGAATCATCCAAAACAGCTATTTATGTTATATTTTAATGGATGTATTATTTATTAATTTATTATTTTTATTATAATAACCCAGCTAATATTTACAATTGAATCAGATAAATAAAATCTAAGACGTTACTGTTATTTTGTAGGTAAATTAACTTACTTTTGCAAACGATTATGTTCAAACAAAAATGTATATAGTTCATACTAAATAATCAAGATATATCTATGTTTCCGTTCCAATAGAAACCAAAATGGCGGTAAAAAACTAAACCAGGCGAGATTTTCTGTCACTTAGTGGACAAAATGGGGCTTACTCGCGTTTAGAAAAATTAAATAAGACACCTAATATTTACACGTATCTACAATGCTATTTTGAAGCACTTCACTCCCCCCCTTGCCCGTTTATAAGGAGGTAGGGCCGCGGTTCCTTTGTAAGCGTTTAGGGGCTGTGTGAGATAAGACACGGATTAAATAAAATGTTCACTTATATTGATAAGAAGGGCTCATAATATTGTATTTCTATTTTTAGAGTTAGAAGAAGTACTTGCAATGTCATTTATTTATTCGACGATTGTTTTGGTATGTTATGAAGAGGAACGTAGGTACCATGTCACAGTACAGCAATGAAGATATTAACTGGACATTTAGGAAACTATTTACCTTGACCGAAGGAAAGATAGAAAATAAATGCAATACCTATACAATAAGGTAAGCAAAAAATAGTTTTAATTAAGTTTGGTCATGAATTTATTCATATTTATTTTTTATACAAGAGAAACAAAAACAGCATAAGAACAAAGATAAAGTTAAATTTATTTTTAGAATATGGTACAGTTAAGATGTGACATAAATGTAGACCTATAATAAACTGCCGTTTACGGCGCACAAATAGTTAAGTACTTACAGTATAGTTATTATTGTAAGAAATATATTAAAATCTATACACAAACAACCAGTTACCGTAATCATTACGTAAGACAACGTAAAACTAATATTTAAAACTTTCACTCTGGTTTCTCATTTAAAAATCATTTATCGTGTAATAACATTTACATAAAAGGAATTTTAATTATTTATTATTCAATATTCTAATATTTATTTTAATTAAGTCAGATCCTGATTTTAAGACAATATTGTTATGCCTCGCTTTTTCCCAAGCTATGTTGAGGTCGGCTTCCATTCTTACCGAAAACAATATACCTACGTTAATCGTCTTAAACGAATCGAAAGGAGATGGGAGGCAAACACAACATGACAAGTCATTTAGATAATAAATATTTTTGGTGTTAAGAATTTGGTAGCTGCTAGCAGTCAGGCCTATCCTAACGCCTAATGGTTTCTCCACGGTCACGTTTCCAGCACTTCGGCCATGTCTTATTTAATTAAAGAAAAATATAAATTAGAATAAATTTTAATGGTGGCGTCGCGGCAATGTCACGTGAGAATATTTTAGAGGGTAGTTATATTTTTTGAGTTGAATATTTTTTAAGACGCCCACTTGCATTGCATATTATATTAATACCTAAATTATATTACACTCAAAAGCAGATAATCCACGTTCTGATATAGATATTATTGAACCAAAACTAGATTAACCAATACCCCAGAGCTGTTATCGTCTATATTTAAACTCTGACTCTCTCAGAATGTTTGCTAGTTTGTCGAAACTAAGGTTAAGCCCCGGTTTTCCTTAGAATTTGCACGGCACGATAAGCAGCATTCACAGTTGAATGACTTAGTGGTATTGGTGAGGGGAATAACGCAAGTTTAAGCGGAGCCAAATTGAATTTACCGAGATTAAACCCGTAATCCTATTTTTGTATTAAACAAAAGGTAAGCTGCTTATGATCTTGGAGCATTGTAAGTTTTATCGTTATCCCGCTTTTGTAAATACTATATTTCGGCCTTTTTGGTTTATGTTGGCCATTGTTTAGAGGATATTCAGGTACCTATATTTCATAATCCTAATTTTATGTTTAACGAGCTGTCTCCCGCGACTTTGTCCACGTGTTTCAGTTTCAACGACTTTTAATTTTTGCAACATTTTTCATTTATGCTTCGCTCCTTTTGGTCGCAGCTTAATGTTATATAGCTTATAGTCTTTCTTAATATGGGCTATCCAAGGCTGAAATAATTTTTCAAATCAGACCTGTAGCTCCTGAGATTAGAGCGTTCTAACAAGCAATCAAACAAATTCTTCAGCTTTATATATTAAGTATAGATTTCGGCTTCTTTATTATAAATCTGTTAAGAATGAGAAAAAATCAGAATAGTCAAGTGGAATTCGTAAATATTTTTGTTTGGAAGATTTCCGTTAAAATTTCATTTACTAACATGTACAAAAAAGGCTATTAAGGTATCTGTTTGTCATTAAAATTCTACATTTATAGCAACAATATCCACCTGGTACAATGTTTTGTAATTGCAAATAACATACGTTAGAAAGGTCGCACAACCTCGCTAAGCGAAGCTACATCGATCCTAGAATTCCCCAATGACCGTAGTTTGTACGCAAACGTCCCACCGTATCCTGTCCTATCACATGTTTCTTAGATGATTTAGAACTAGATAGTTTACATAGGAAACAAATTGGTTTAATGTTAAGGTGTAGCTAGGATAAGAATAAAAAGTACTAGCGACCAATCCCGGCTTTGCACGGGTAGACAATACATAATTATGCACACAAACCTTCTTCTTGAATCACTCAATCCATTGGTGAAAACCGTATGAAAATCTGTTTGGTAGTTTTTAAGTTTATCACATTCAGACAGACAGGCAGACAGAAAGACGCGGTGCTTTGTTTTATAGTATGCATAGATAGGTAATATGTTGGCACATTTGTAAAGTATTTTTTTAGAAATATCCAGTAGAGATGTGTTATTGACTTTTCAGCCGAAGAACGGCAAAAGAAAGAGTTCAAAAAGAAGAAAAAGATTATGAAGTTGATATGATTAGAATAATAAATAAGTTACCTATTTCTTTCTTTAAATATTCCTCTGATTCTAATAACTAGTGGCAAGTAAAATACGGTAAGTTTTCGCCTGAGTCCGTTGAGAGTAGAAGCCGACCCAAAGCTACCGACCAAATTGCTTTGGAAAAAAGCTAGACCGAGAATTGTTAGTTGCGTTGTCCGCAGTGCAAAATTTAATATATTGTAGGATCGCCCTCGACGGACGCCCCTGCAATATGTCAAAGCGCTATCACATTCCCTCGGTAATTAAGCTTGTAAGGCGTTAGTAAGGAGTAGACTTTTTTAAAGTGATTTCTGAACTGTCTACACAAAAGTTAAAGAATCCACCAGACCTCCATTAATAACCCGAAAATTAAGCACGGCTTGAACCAACGATCTTTACCGTAATAGAAAACATACCATACAAGTTACAACTGACGATTCAATAGGCACACAATAAGCATTTTATTTTCATTAATACTGGGCCGATCCCTTTTGGCATGTTCAAGTACGTGAGGATGGAATACATTGGAATAGCCCCATGGAGATGTAACAAGGGTCGAACGGACCCGAACTCTCTCAAATGTACTTCTTAAACGGTTTGCTTACGGACGGTTAGAATGGCAAGCCAGAGGTATTACAATCGATTTGGAATCGACGGTTATGGAGATTTTATTTCTATGTCTGAGCAAGACCGAATTTTGGAAAACAATTTGACTGGCTTATCGGAGGCTCTGTTAATTTTAGTTTTAGGGATGCGTGAGCACTGAGCGACTTTTCCAAGGTTTGTAAATAAAAATAATAGTATAAAAAGTATTCTATGACGCACCGCACTTGACGATTCAAGTGCGGTAGATCATTTACCTTTAACAATAAAGATAATTTTTTGTCAAAACCACCACTGATTTAAGGATCGTGGTATTCTAAACCCTTGGCACCCACGGCTAATTACAATTTTAAATTTTTGTTATTCCTGTTCTTTACCAAATTCCAAGTATAAATTAAAATAAATTTTCCGAAGTTCCAAGTTCTTAGCACCCGTATTACCCTGACATTGTGTAAGAGTCACGGTTGTTCGAACACCTGCAATGGGCACGCCAGTATAACTGGCAGTTTACGACAATGCCAGCCAAAGTGGCGAGGGTAATTCTTATAATTCTACTTTTGTGGGTAGGCCAACATTACTTTAAGTTTTCCACTTCCGACTTTTGTGAATGGAATTGTATGACGAACAAAAAACGTGTTAACTGGAATATTGAAGTCGAGATAAAACGCAATAAAATTACAGACCATAAGCACATTCAAATTAGGATCATTTTTGTTTAACTTCTCACCTCATAACCCACTTAACCTACCAAAATACAAAACACAAACAAAAGAAAATCAAAATCAACAAGCATACGTCTAAAGTCGTGTTATGAACATTAAACACGACTGTATGTTGACAGCGACACATTTTTTCAACCCTTCGTTGTATCATTGTATAACATAATTAACCCTGTCGGGGTTCAGACCTAAGCAGAAGGTCGAATGACAAATTAAACTTTTTCCTGCTACCGTATAAAAAAGTTTGAAGGAAAAAAGACGTGTTTCGTGGTCGGCGTTGTAAATAATTTCCTTTGTCTGTATCGCTTTAATTGAGTTTTTGTTTCGAAGTAACCTTATGAATGCTAGGATATCAAGTTTAGTTATTATTTTGGGTCAGTGTGTCAAAGTTTCTTTGTGTAGGAAGAAGCCGTTTAGGTGGATTGGAAAGGACTTTAAAGTAAACTGTTTTGAAGTCTTAATTGTTCTGTGGTATTGTGGTATCAATTGTACTTTTTAATGTTTAATTGATTTTCAAAATCATAAGGTTATTATTCATATTTCATAGTTTCATATTCGCTTTTTAATTAAATCGTTTTATTTTTGCTAATTAAGAAATACCACTGAAAAATTGTAGTTACTAGAGCGTAAATAAAACCGAATTACTTAAGGTTTATAGAATATATTTTTCTTGAGTTTTTCATTCTAAATCAAAATAAGTGCTACCTCACTAACTCAAACCTCCGTACTTAGTAAGATTTTTTTTGAGAAATAAATAGTTATAATAAATTCGTCGCGTGTCTAAATTAAACCTAGGTTTCAGACTGTTCGTGACTATAGGCAAGTTAAAACGAAATTTACCTTTCATAATTTGAAATATTTGTATGTTTTCATAAGCGAAATTTGTAAAGAATAATTACTATTTCCAAATGTGTTTTAAGAATTATTTCTTTTATTGTTTTTAATTTATTTCGCATTATAAAAATTATTACTTAACAATGACGTATTTAATAATACTTTCTTAAGTGGTATTGGATAAGGTTTTCTGAAAAAACTTGGAGATGTCTTTACCCAGCAGAGAGACAGCATAGGCTAACAAGAAAAAAGTGCTATTACATAACCGTTACTACGTTTACAGCAGCCCCTATAAAGTGACTTCTAAAACAATACTAGACCGATCATGGTTCTAAAATGTCTTTTGGCTAATCTCTTATTAACTTTAAAAAACATAATTGTATAATATAAGTAACAAGTTATAATTCAAGGATTGGCGCTCGCAAATTACCTCCTCCAATATTCAACTAATTTTAATAAAAATTTCATTATACCAAATAAAAAGAACATAGACTTTGCCTCTGTTTTTCATCAGTAGTTGTCAAATCACCATCAAAATAGGTATTTTTGAAGGGTTATAGTGTTTTTAAATACAAAGTATCATCAAAAAGGAAAGGATAGGGGCATAGAATTAGTTTATATATTTTCAAACACACAGCTAGCCCCGTGGTTTCACCCGCGTAGTTGATTCCCGTTCCCGTAAGACATGCTTTGATAGTTATTCCGATATTCGGGACTCAAACAAATCCGAGTATTCAAAAATCATAAAAATCGATCCACCCGTTCTTGAGTTATAAATGGTGTAACTAATCCGACTTTGTATTATATTTATAAAGACAACTCTACTGCAAAAGGTCATTGTTTTAAGTTCACAATCCAGCGAGGAAACAGGCGAGAGCTTTTGTAGGGAGAAAATACCACCCACATTTCCTCTTAACATCAGTATGTCTCAAATAGCATTCCATACTTCAATATGTCTGCAACTACCAAAGATACATGGACCTTAAGCTTCTACTTTAAACATTATTCGGTCTAGTACTTTACTGGAACATGAGAATTTATTACACTGTGGTTAAGATTGTAAGTAGGTTCTCATCAGGCCATTAAGCAAAGCATACGTTTTATAAAACATCTCAGCAACCGGCTTATACTGGTTATAAATTAATTTCTCATGTAATAACTGAGTCTAGTGAGATTAATATTGTATCAGGAAAACCTTTTACATGGTGGTGCTGTGTTTAAGTTTAGTTTAGAACTGGCGCTAGTAACTCACCTGCCCCCCTAGACAAGTGACATTTCGACAAACGTTAACGCCAATCGATTAGCTCAAATGTATGGAAGTGACAAGAATGTCACGTGACTTATCGAAACGAAATGTCATTTCCATACATTTAATGTCATACAAGCGATTTCTATCATTGTTAACGTTTGTCAAAATGCGACTTGTCTTGGGAAGCAGTTATTAAAGCGATTGGAAGCTAAACTTAGGTGCAGGAAATCGCATATTATGGAAACAAAAAGAAACGAATACAGAAAAGCAACATTTATCTACTACTAGCTAACCGCTCCAGCTTTGCACGGATAGTGTCAGATTTTCAAAACATTTTTGTCTTTAATACCTTGTATTTACAATGAGGAACATAACAAAAAAAGAAAAATTGAAATCGGCCCAGCCGTTTTCGAGTTTTCGCGAGACTAAAGAACAGAAATTCATTTTTATGTAGAAGAAGAAGATTAATGATATGTTATTGAAAGCGAATTTGCTTATCGTCTAATATAACAGGCGCAGTAAAGTTTTGTTCAAAGAAACTTCATGAAGTATTTAAACTAAACCCTTATAAATTTATTTTATTAGAAATTTATATAAATTAGGTACAAATCCACAGTAGCGTAATATCTACGTTAATACATTTTTTAGGATACCATCGTAATTATTCGTGCTAGTAACTATCCTACTAAACATAGCACAGCTCCTGCATGGCTAATCATTCTCACTTAACCCCAACTCCTGGCGCCATCAGGGATTCAAACGCACCAGGAAAAAATTAAACATATATATACTCTATTTCACACATTTTAAAAGCGAAATGCTGTGTTAGGATGTTTAAGAAAGGAATTAACTGTGGATAACACCGGCCTGTATACGGAGGACAATGACCTTATAAAGAAGATCATTGAACTCTATTTAACTTAGATGCCTTTGTGTAATTTTGGAAACTTGTATATGTGTACTTTATGTACACAACCCCGAATAGTTGGCATGGGAACTTTAACTTCTGTTCATTATAGCTTCAAAAGTACAAAATGGTTTCAACCCGCGTACTTGCGCATACGAATCCAGTACCAAAATTATATGTCCTACAAGATACAACATTCAATTCTTTGACATTGTTTTTAATGTAGGGATAAAGAAACCTACATTAAAAACAAATTCGGGTTAGTTACACCATTTGTAACTAAATAACGGGTGGACCGATTTTCATGATCTTTGATTAATTGGTTTAGTCTTAAACCTGAATAGCGAAATAACTATAAAACATCCGAAATTCGCGAAAAACCAACTCACGGAAACGGGGACTTACGCGAGTAAAACCGCGGGGCACCGCTAGCTATATATTTAAAACAAAGGCGGGTTGGGTTAGTTACGCCATTTATCCCGTGAACCGCAGGATAGGAGTCTACTGCGGGCAGGGGTGACTGGGCCCCTACCGGGCGCGTCCCTAGGTCGTGGATAAGGGAATGCCGCACAGATATGTGTGGTACCGGGTTTTTCCGGCGCGGACGGCACCAGTAAAGCGGGATTGCTCTTCGAGGAGAGGACGCGATCAGCCGCAGCGGTCCCGGTCAGTATTTACTACTAGCTGGGCGCTGTTGCGGCGGTGTGGGCGACCATTTATGGTTGCGGCCCGTCGGCGTCTCGGACTTATTCCGAGTAGCGGCGGCGGGCGTAGTGTCTGCCTACTTTTGTAGGTCAGAAACGGCGGGGTCTGGTTCAGACCGCCGCGGTGTGCGACTATCACAGTCGTGGCACGCTGGCATCCTGGACATATTTCAGGTAGTGGTAGCGGGCGTTCAGATGTTCTCCCCTATTTCCTTTTCGATCAAAGAGGAGTGGGTTGAGGTGAGCTGTTCGATGGGTTAGGTTAGCATTCTATTTGCTGGCTTAACATGACTTCGGTCACCGTTGGATAATTGTGGAGAGCCTGTTTACGGGCGGTGTAATTACATGGTGTCCTTGTTTTAGGGCACTGTGTATGAGCGCGTATGCGGGTCCGGAGTGCATTCACACTGCCTCTGGACACGGCCTTAAATAAGGCCACCGCAGTCATACCGTAGCCCCCAACGAGGGTCTGGGACCTTAGGGGAACGGGGGTCTTGCCTTAACTGGCTGGACCGCTTGGAAGATAACCAATGAAAAAAATTCCTCGAATCCTAAGTTTGCTCGTGACGAGAGGATTTTCATTTCCTCGTTACTGTTAATTCATGACGAGGTAATGAATGGCTGACGAGAAAATCAGTCGCTAGCGGGCACCTCCACAGTACCGGCGGACACTGTTGGAGTAATACGCTTAGTCGGGCATAGGGGGCTCTGCTCGGCCGAACTTTGTATTTCCCCTACACTCGTGGGATTAGATATGATAAATATTAACCAAAACAAAAATAAAAATGACGAAAAGGTGGGTGCAGTATCAGGTTCTGATACCGCATCGAGTTTGATGAGCGTGGAGAGTTTGAGGAGCAAGCTCTTCAGGAAGAGGTCGAGATCGGCAAAGAACTCTGGTTCTGAGCAGATTTCGTCCGATGATGACGTGCCGTCACCGAAGATGGGCACGACTGTGAAAAGAGGAAGAGGGCGACC
The DNA here is from genome assembly GCA_932294365.1 of Diachrysia chrysitis. Taxonomy (NCBI): domain Eukaryota; kingdom Metazoa; phylum Arthropoda; class Insecta; order Lepidoptera; family Noctuidae; genus Diachrysia; species Diachrysia chrysitis. The sequence goes on from OW028657.1 coordinate 1,887,144, forward strand.
CCCAACTACTGGGGAGTATGTCGGTCTGGCGAAGACCAAAGCACTTCTTGCTGCCAAAAAGGGTAGGGAGACATTCCTTAAGGCTGATGACGAAGTGGCTGAGTCAGTTGAATGTGCACGCGCCGCTAAGGTGCGAATGACGAAGGTTTTAGAAGAAGAGGGAAAATGTGAGACTGCAAAGTCTAGCTCATCCATCCTTAAGGCTGTCTCGACAAATCTGGATGTTGTTCTGAAGGTTGCCACGAAGTCCGGTAATCTAAAGGGTACGTTCCAGAGAGCCTTAAAGGACGCAGTCTCTACTATTAAAGATGCGGTCGAAACGCTCGGCTCTTGGACGGTAACAGAGGAGACCGCCGCACTGCAGAACAAGACCGCTAAATTGGAGTCGGAAAATGCGCGGCTGCAGAAAGAGCTGGCGGACTTGCGCAAGGACCTTGAAGAAATCCGAGTGCAGGTATCGCCAGAGAACGTTGTTTGTCCTGCTCCAGAACCTCCAGAAGCTACCGTAGCCGGTATAGCTTCTCAAGAGGAGCTGATCCGTGCAGTCATGATCCAGGTCGGAACTATGATCAGCGCGCGATTCGAAGGTCTGGAAGAGCGATTGCTGCCTGAGAAGCGTCTACGGCCGCCACTGGCTGCTGACGCGAAGAGAGCGGCTGCAGTAGTACGGGTTGTAGCACCTGCGGCAGTCCCACCTCCAACTCTTGTCCTTGCTCAACCTAGCGCAGGGAAATCTGGTAAAGGCAAGGGCAAGAAAACGAAGAAAACTGACTTTTCTCCTGACGATATCACTCCGGCCAGCACAGAACCTGTGGCATCCACCAGTGCCTCCAGCAATGGTTGGACAATGGTCAGCAGGAGAAAGGTCAAGAAAGCATCTAAGACGCCAAAGGTGCCTAAGGCGCCAAAAGAGCTCAAAACTCCGAAAGTTAAAAGGGACAAAACTTTGCGTACACCTAGGTCGACGGCTGTCGTTCTACAGCTGCAACCATCGGCGGAGTTGCAAGGCGTAACTTACGCATCTGTGTTGGCCGAGGTAAGACAAAAGGTTGACGGGGCCGGCCTCGGAATTAAGTTCAAGAAGGCGGCAACCGGGGCACGCATCCTGCAGTTTCCAGGGGCTGCAAGTGGACCGAAGGCTGATGCCCTAGCAAAACAGATCCGTAACGTGATCAGTCCCGATGTCCTAAAGGTTTCCAGACCGGTGAAAAGTGCGGATCTGTGCATTTCAGGCCTGGATGACTCCATGACTGCTGAGGAGGTTGCTACGACAGTGGCTCGCATCGGTGGGTGCCCAGTTGAGAATGTAAAGGCTGGAGACATCCGTGAGCATGGTATGAGAGGTGGATCAGTGGTCGTGAGATGTCCTGTTACTGCTGCCAAAAAATTGGCGGGAACAGTGCTACAAGTCGGACTGGTGTCAGTGCGGGCCCGGCTACTCAAGCCTCGGCCAGCCCGCTGTTTCCGCTGCCTGCGGAACGGACACATTGCGGCTCTCTGCGTAGACGAGGTCGACCGCTCTGGTTCGTGTTTCAGGTGTGGGCAAACGGGACACATTTCTAGAGAATGCAGTGCATTACCACACTGCCTTATATGCGCCGCGGATGGCAAAACAGCTGCGCATAAAGTAGGTTCTAAAGATTGCGAGCAGCCTGCCTCTAATAAAAATAGGAAGAAGGGCAAGGGGGCTAAAGCAAATTTGCTCTTACCTGTGTCGCTGGCTGTCACAGCAGCGGATGAGGTTGTATCTATGTCAACGTAAATATGTCTCATCGTTTCCTTCAAGCAAATTTAAACCACTGCGCTAGAGCACAGGACCTGCTAGTCCAGAGCATGGCGCAGTGGTCTATAGATGTGGCTGTGATCTCCGAGCCCTACTTTGTCCCGCCCAATGACAACTGGCTCGCGGACACAAAGGGCTTGGTAACCGTCGTGGCAAGGGCACCCCTGAGGGTCGTCGCGCAGCGACCTTGCTGCGTTGCAGCCTTGGTGGAAGGCGTGTTGATTCTGGGGGTGTATTTCTCACCAAACAGGGTTCTTGCTGAGTTTGAGGCTTTTCTTAGCGATGTCGGTGCCCTGCTTCAGCAAAATTGCCCCTATCCAGTGCTCATCCTTGGAGACTTCAATGCCAAGTCTATGGCTTGGGGTTCTCCCACTACAGATGCTCGCGGCGCCCTAATAGAAGAATGGCTTTTGGAAACTGGCCTGTGCCTTCTCAATAGAGGCTCAGTGCAAACGTGTGTGCGGCAACAGGGGGGGTCTATTGTAGATCTCTCTCTAGCCAGTCCGACTATAGCACACATGGTGCATAACTGGAGAGTACTTGAAGGGGTAGAAACACTGTCAGATCACAGATATATACGGTTTGAGTTTTCTGATCCATCGGCACCGGCTCTGACGGCCAGCAGGCACTCATCAGCGTTTCCGCGTTGGGTGCTTAGCAAGCTAGACATCGAAATTGTCAAAGAAGCGGCAATTGTCCAGTCCTGGATTGCTCCGCCGAACGTGTCCACAACGATTAGAGAGGAGGCGACTTGGTTTCGGCAGGCGATGTTGGGAATTTGCGATGCGGCAATGCCTCGGTCCAGACAGTTGCTTCCGAGACGTCAGGTCTATTGGTGGTCTCAGGAGTTGTCGGAATTGCGCGTTGCGTGTATAGCCGCGAGGCGGGAGTACACGCGACAGCGAAGAAGAAGGACCATTAACCGCGCCCGCGAAGCCCGGCTATATGAGGCCTACAGAGGGGCAAAGGCGAGCCTCCAGGTAGCTATCGGTCGGGCTAAGAATGTGGCTAGGGAGGAATTGCTGGCGTCCTTAGATAGGGATCCGTGGGGGCGTCCATACCGGATGGTAAGAGGCAAGCTTCGCCCATGGACTCCCCCACTTACGCAAACACTGGAGCCACAGTTCTTGGAGTGTGTCACTGGTGCTCTTTTTCCTTCTAGGGTCCACACTCCTCCTCAGATGCGGTCTAGCACTGAGAGTGCCGATGGCATGAGCACGGAGGTGCCCGAGATCACCGATGCTGAAATGGGTGCAGCTGAGCTACGACTTAAAAGAAAATGCACCGCTCCTGGCCCCGATGGAGTGCCTGGTCGTGTTTTAACCTTGGTACTCGGGGTCATGGGGCCTCGACTTAGGAGTATGCTAGATGCTTGCCTACAACGGGGCGAATTTCCACAATTGTGGAAAGAGGGCAGGCTCGTGTTGCTCCGCAAAGAAGGACGGCCCGTGGATGCTCCATCCTCGTATCGGCCTATTGTGTTGCTTGACGATGTTGGAAAATTCTTTGAGCGCATCATTACTGCTCGCCTCGTCAAGCATCTATCGAGTGTAGGGCCTAATCTGTCCGATAACCAATTTGGATTCCGAGAGGGTCGCTCCACCATAGACGCGATTCAGCGTGTCAAGTCCCTCTCGGACCAGGCAATATCGGGTGGTGGGGTGTTGCTGGCAGTATCGTTGGATATAGCCAACGCTTTCAACACTCTGCCATGGAGTGTCATCATAGAGGCTCTTCGTTACCATGGAGCACCAGCGTACCTGCAAAATGTAATCGGGGACTACTTAACACAAAGAGCAGTGCTCTACGAGAGTCGTAGCGGACTTGCGTCGCGGCAAATGTCCTGTGGAGTTCCACAGGGGTCGGTGCTAGGTCCGCTTCTGTGGAATATTGGCTATGATTGGGTCCTTCGGGGCGCTACTCTCCCGGGCGTCAGTCTGGTGTGTTATGCTGACGACACACTGATTTTATCCCGGGGGAGTTCGTTCCGTGAAGCGGCCCGTCTGGCCACAGCGAGCGTGGCGCAGGTCGTCGGACGAATAAGAATGCTGGGCCTGGACGTTGCGCTAGAGAAATCCGAGGCCCTCCTCTTTCACGGGCCCCGGAAAGCGCCTCCAGCGGGGTCCCACATAATTGTTAGTGGCTTTCGAATCGAAGTAGGGTCCACTATGCGTCATCTCGGGCTAGTGCTTGATAGCAGGTGGACCTTTGACGCCCATTTCGATAAATTAGGACCTCGAGTGTTGAAGGCGGCGGCTGCTCTCAGTCGCTTACTGCCTAATTTGGGAGGACCGGGGACGAGCTGCCGTCGACTCTTCTTGGGGGTGGTTCGCTCCATGATGCTCTACGGGGCTCCCGTATGGGTGGAGAGCCTGACTCGGCGCGGTTTGGCTCTATTGAGCCGTCCGCAGAGGGCTATGGCAGTCCGGGTAATACGCGGCTACCGCACGATATCCTGTGTGGCCGCGTGCCTCCTGGCAGGTACACTTCCCTGGGACCTGGACGCCAGAGTCCTCGCGAGTGCTTACGAGTGGCGAAAGGAGCTGCTCGGCGCCGGTGAAAGGCCTCCACCTCGAGCGGAGGAGGAAATGTTGAGGGAACTCCGTTTTGCCTTCTTGGAGGTATGGGCGGAGCGGCTAACTATTCCTGGAGCAGGTCTCAGGACTGTAGAAGCTGTCCGTCCCGTCCTACAGCAATGGGTCAGCAGACGCCACGGAGTGCTAACCTTTCGGACAGCGCAGGTGCTGTCGGGGCACGGCTGTTTCGGCAGTTACCTGTTCCGTATAGCCCGGAGAGAACCTACCCCCCAGTGTCACCACTGCACTGATAGCGAGGACACGGCGCAGCATACACTCGAGCATTGCCCTGCTTGGGCGGTGCAGCGCCAGTCCCTCGCTTTGATATTAGGCGAGGATCTCTCGCTCCCGGCCGTAGTAGCCTCCATGGTCGAGAGCGAGGCAGCTTGGGGCGCCGTTACCGTCTTTTGCGAAGAGGTAATGGCGCTCAAAGAGAGCGCGGAAAGGGAGCGAGAGTGTATAACCGACCTCCCGATTCGCGCCCGGCGCACAAGGGCTAGGAGGAGGGCTGACAATGCCCTCCTTCAGCCACCATAAACGGCTCTAGGGCGGCAGACTTGGGGAAGTCTGTTGCTCCATTACATGGCCAAAGTTGGCGCGTGCGGTGCTTCCGCGCGCCTCTTCATCAGCGAAAGGGGAGGCAGTAAGCCATCCCCACTCTCAACGGTGCGGCTCCGTAAAGGAGCGTCCCTACTGGAGATCGCGGTAGTTTGCACCGCTTTCCCGTAGTCTCCAGTATAAGGGAAGGGAGAAGCACTCCGGTGGTTTTAGCCGGTAAAAGTCCGGCACACCCCTCCGCCTTCCCCAGGGCGGAGGAAGTCCATGAGGATTTCCCCGGAAAAAAAAAAAAAAAAAAAAAAAAAAAAAAAGTTACGCCATTTATAACTCGAGAATACGGGTGGACCGATTTTCAAAATAACTATAAAACTTCAGTAAAAGTCACAAAAAAAAGATGTCTTATGGGAATGAGGCCTACGCGGGTGAAACCGCGGGGAACAGCTAGTTTTTAGATAAAGGAATCGCTATTATCGTAAAACCCTTAATGTGTTTAATACAGTTATCATTAGGAAAATGTTAAACTGGAGTGCTGTAGACTACCTGACGACCTCTCTTGCAGACAACTACTTGCTGACGATGTAATGAGGCTTGTGGTCAATTCTATCCTCTGAAATAACAACGACTAAATAACAATAATTTTATATTCAACATCCATTGAAGAGTTTTGTAGCTAAAACAAATTGTGTTACTAAAAAAACAGGCAATGTATTTCGTTTTAGTAGAACGGTGTTTTCAGGAAATAGTTGTGGATGGTTTTGTAGTACAGGGTCGTTATAATTTCAAAAGTAAGGGCAGAAATAGTCGCGGTATCTAGCTAGTTACGTGGGCAGTGTAAACGTTAACCTCCCGCCTAATGTCGGTATGGGGTTTGTTAAATACGAGTTCTTTTTAACGGTCTTACTTTTTCTGTATGAGTAATTTTGTTTTTGTCAACAAAATGTTTGTTAAATGACGGATAAAGTTGTTGTAGCTACTTTTTGAGGAGTTTAAAGTGCTTTGGGTAGCTTGTTTTAGCAAGCTTTGTTCTAAGGGGATTGTATTTTATTTACCAAAAAAAATACTATTTTTGTTGTTGTTTTTATTTTAATTACACAGTGTCTATGTCTTTTTTTATATATATCCTGTCACAGGCCTGCTATAAAAAAATTCGCTTGAAATAAGTAATACCTTTGCACCTATTTGCTTTGTATATATTTTCATTAATTTTCTGTTATGTGTACACAAACTAATAAATAAATAAGTACTAAAATATATCGTAGGAACACTATGAAATGATTTCATTAATTAGGTCTTCTATGTAAATTGATAAGAGGTAGGCTTCAATTGTTCTTTTTACAATAAAGCGTTTTGTCTAAAAACAGGTTTGAACCTATATTATAAACTCCTTAGTATTAGACGAGGTTTAAGCCTGATTTTTAGATGAACTGCTTTTTATGTTTGTCCACTGTTCGAATGATCCGTAGTGTTTTTGTAACTTTAGATGTTAGTGCGTTTGATACCTCGAAATTAGAAAAAAAATGTAAAAGAAGAAATCTTTGTAACAGTAAAAACTGACTTAATATTCTTGTCAAGCAGTTACAGGCCTTGAAAAGTAAAATATTACTGAATATATTTTTTCTAATAATTTTAACGATCCCATCCAAAACTTTGCTACACTCAATTTATTCTTGTGCAAAATTACTAAAATATATTTATTATTACTCCTAACTTTGTACTGACAAAAGTTGGGCGGTGCGGCGAATTTTTTTCAGGGAATAAGATATCTTATTTGCGGTGATGTAAGAGTGGTTTTTGTTTGTATTAACAGTGACGCCTTGTCAGTCGGTTCCCGTATTTTCACTTTTTTAAATGATGATGTAAAGCTATGAATTTATGCCAGTCTCTAGACGTCAGAACAATTTTCTTCGTTGAGTGTTCGCGAGAGTTTCAAGGATTTGGGTTCCGTGGCTCGGCAAGTGAGGTTAAGAGCCGCGTTTTCTTGCGTTATACTTTTGCATGTCTTTTCTTAAGTGCGTAGAGAATTTAGAATTAGTTTTAATTAGGTTGAGTGGTAGAAGCACATTTAATATTTTTTCTCAATTTTTAATAAGCATTGCAATGTTTTTTGAGGAATGGATAAGAAAAGGCGATGAATCCTTACTATTTTAAATGCAGAAGTAACTCTGTCTGTCTGTCTGTCTGTCGCGCTTGCACGCCAAAGCTACTAAACCGATTTAAATGAAATTTGATACACAGATAGTCTAGAGCCTGGTACTTTTTGCCGCGATAACCGACATACACGCGGGCGGAGCTGCGGTAAACAGCTAGTAAGTAATATATTATACGTTCAGGCCATTTTAATCTGATTACAAAACGACTGTCTGTATCTAATGTAATTTAGAGTATACATAGACAAGGATAGAGTACGCGCATGGCGAGTAGCCCATTGTTTAAGCAAATTTTTATCTATAAGTACTTCGCTCGTTTACTGACTTAAGTGATTTTCCGTCCGTAATCCGTCTATGCGCTGTATCGTTTTTGCAAAAATATCGATTTTTTTGATATTATTAGGATAATATTAGATTTGAGATTATTAATAAATGTCTCTGTTTTGACACATTTATTTTTTTCTTGTTGATAATAGTGCCCACCGTTGATACTGGGGCACTCTATAGTTTACTTATTATTACTCTAAGAATGTATCCATGTATGTACATAACAAATCACCATCATAAAATTTATTTCGTAAAACAAAACATAATAAAACAAAAAACACACTAGTGTTTTAGATTTTTTTTTCTCTTCCACGCATCCATTTTTGCCCATTCACGTGTCGCCTGTAAATGCCCCGTTGAGTGTCATTGAAACGGCAGTCTCTCTCTAATTGGACCTATTCATTACTTGCGAAACGATGCCTTTGCAACTATGGCGACACCAGTCGTCAGATGCTGAAAGCGTAAAGCGCTTGATGTTACAATGTAGCGAATTTTTAATGAGCCTGATTTTGTTTTCTAGTCCTTTCTATATAATTCCTTCTTAGTTTTAATTCTTTTTACATGCTCTGCCTCGGGAAGCACGCTAAGCCCTTGGTCTCATATCATACGTTGATCTTTGGTAGTCGTTAAGACATTACAATTCTGACAACCTGTCTTACTCTGGGATACTGTGTCACCCAGTAAAATAGGTTGTAGTGGTCTTAGGCTGTCGCTGCATGTAAAATACGGTATTCAGCTGAATCCGGTAAGACTGGAAGCCGACCCCAATATAGCTTGGGAAATGGCTAGGCAGAAGAAGAAGTTTCAATTGTTTTTATAGGTTTAAAAAGGTCGTATATTTTTAAAAGTTTTGGTACTTATTTATCTATTATAGTACCCGGTTATTTACTGATTGGTTATCGCTTTATATCCATATCCTATTCAGAATCAGTTCCATGACAAGATATAGATAGATACTTGCTAACCCCTTGTTCTTACATTAAATAAGGCAGTTTATGACTGGATTAATAAAGTCTTATGCTGCTTGCGTCATTATTATCACATTAACAAACTGTAGCGAAAGATAGGCTTTTCAAAACGACTTCAAGTTAAGTAGGTGCTTATTGAGTGTATAACTGTAAAATTAGAGAGAAGAAAAAGAAAGATAAGATATTTATTGACACACCAAGGACCGCGCACAATGACTAATTAAATTAACATAACAAAAAAAACTGCCAAATAATTTAGCAATAACCTTATAATTGCTTAAATTTATTCGATAAAACACATTTATAAATAAAATTATAATAACCTTGATTACTATGATAGAATGGGCCTGTTTCCTATTTTTTTTTTAATGTCCGTCTTGTAGATTAATGAATTTTATTGGACACGTATTTTTTCTTTTTTCCTGCAAACAAAAAATGATCAAAATACAGAGAACTGAAGTTACGCGTGACGTCACTCCTCGCTACGATTTTTAGCGAGGCGTAGCGTCATAAGCCCCCACTCCGAAACTTTAAAGCGGTGTATCTTTGTATTTTTTTATTGTTTTGATAAAAGAAAAAATACGTGTCTAATATTTTTTTTATTATCTAACTGACGGACTAAATAGATTTTAACTTTTCATACCCAGGAAACATCCCTATTGTGGTTAGGGCAGAGGCTTGCCATGTACCTACCTATTAGTTTGTTAGAGACACGTTTTGTGCGGTCACCCAATTATCTATCGGTACTGACACACGTCACCAGTCAATATTAATTGCCATATAAATAATATACGGCAGATTTGTATCTAAAATTACACATCATAATATATATACATGTGGCCAATTATAAATTTAGCGTAATATATACTTGCTGATTCGCCCGTAGTTTTACTATTACCAAACTAAAAATAAAACTATTGTACTTTATCATACGGGACGGGCCTGTTGATCTAGTGGTCAGTGACCCTGACTGCTATACCGGAGGTCGTGGGTTCGATTCCCACCCAGGACAAATCTTTGTGTGATGAGCACGATCATCTGTGTCTGGGTGCAATTAAGCTATTAGTTTGATTTTGTACTTTCTTACCTAAAATAAGCTTGGAAGTTATTTACAAGATGTCTTTATTCACATATTTTTATTCTAGAAATCGAGTTATACCTACGCTCATCAGCCTATGCCACAGAAAACTATTTAAAATGACTTCAACTGTACCCTTCATTGGTTTTTAAAGACTTTCAAATCAGTTGTAGTTGTTTTAGTTTCTGATTTGAAAATTACATTCTGTACAGTACAATTTCAAGGCAATCTTTAAAATAATGTGTCGAATGTATATAAATATCTGCATAACCTTTTCTCAAACTGTTTCAGGGTCGCCTTCCAGTGACACAAAATTCACAACGTACTTTATATCTAATAGAGTGACTGCGCATCGAACCTCCACAATCCATTTTACTGTGAATATATGTATAAAAGTAGTACCAACTATCTTTTTTAAAACATTCCGAAATGGGTCCTTTTTTATTTAATTCAGTCTCATTCTATCCTCCATCAATTATCCAAAATCTAGCGCTAAATACTAAAATCGAAGATGACAATAAATAAAAAAAAATACATATTTTTATTAAAATAGCTTGACACAGCGGATGTAAGCGCTAACTTGTAAACACAGCCGTCTGGAACAGACGTATGAATGAAAGTTTTTATGAAGTCACCCTTTCCTAAAATGATGACGAATCATCAGTCATTACGGAGGCCTGCTTTGCATTGCCAGTTAGCGAATCTCTAAAGTAAACATTTCAAAAGTCTTTTATTGTTCAATTTCTACATGAATGAAGGTCGTAAGTTTAACGTGGATCTTTTGAATTCACGCTGTGTGGGTAGCGGAAAAATCAATCAGGGTTTTATGGTCTTTACTAGTATGAAAAAAAAGACAGTGGCACTCCGGTTGTGCCGACAGAAGTGAAAACTTGAACAATTACAATATAAGTAGATACTTATCTACAGAGGTGTCGGTAACGGTAACAGTGTCGCGAGTTTAATTGTTTTTTCCCATCTCAAAAAATGCCCAAAGCGGATAATGAAGTTTTCACTTAAAATAAAATGATATTTTTGGTACAGTTAAGTTTTATGATGAGCAGTAATTGTTTAAATGTTGGATAATATAGATTCTTTACAGAATTATACAATCATATACAAAATACAAGTGTCGTAAAGCTATCCAGAAGGTTTTTTGTACAAAATAGGCGGCTGGTATTATAGCATGAAGGTTAAGGGCTGATTTTTCAAACGCCAGATAATTTTTATTCGTTGAATAAAATTGACGTCTGACAGATTTTGTATGGAAGAACTGTCAAAAATTCTAAGTTATTCGCCGGATAATATTATATGGCGTTGGAAAAATCAGCCCTTAATAGAATTAATTCTGATTTATCCAGTATGTAGGCATTATTTCTTCTTGTGCTCATCTCAAAAACACTTTGTAGTATCCGGACTATAAAAAACAGTTTTCTAAACGAGGTTTCATTAACCGTTTCAGATCCAATCATCTAAAGAGATAGTTTTGGGAAAAAGAAACATTCTAAATAAAATTTGACGAGGCCTTTATTATTATTGTAACAATGATCATAGAATTGGTTTAAAAAGTGCCGGGGCGTCGCCGGGTTCTCGTTAAGATAAAGTCAAAGGTCACGACGTCGAGTTATTTTTATTGGTTACTTTAGTACTCGGACACAATTTTAAGATCTTACGTGTAGAGTATAACAAGATTCGGGTTTTACAAGTTGCGTGCTCTGTGTTTTTTAATTTGACACCAAATAAAGTTATGCCAAAATCTTTTTATTTTTATGTAAGTTTGATATTGTTTTTAGTTGATGAAGAATGAAGACGATAGTCAGATGTGCTGAAGAATTAGGAAAACTCTGCATATGCTTCCCAAAAGTTTTAGGCAAAAGAAATACAAAAATTAATATTAAGTTTTATGTCAAATTATATTTTTTTTTGTAGTGTCATTCTGAATTTTGACTGTTAATTATTTCGAAACGGTCCCAATTTCGAAACACATTAGTTCGACTACGGTATTCTGATTCGGCTTCGACAGTGACATCGAGCCGGTTTAGCTGAATGGTATAAGCCGCGACGTGGGTTTAATTTCCTTATGGGTGAAACATTTTGTAAAATCTACAAATTGTTGTTTCAAGTCTGGGTGTTACTTGTGTATGTGAACTGAATAATAATATAATATAATATCTTAGGACATCTCACACACGGTCATCTGATCCCAAACTAGGCAGAGCCTGTGCTATGGCAACCAGACAACTGATAAACATACTTATATATTTCTAAATACATACATATTATAGATAAATTACACCCACACACAGAACAAATGATCGTGCTCATCACACAAAGATTCGCCCTGGGTGGGAATCGAACCCACGACCTCCGGTTTAGCAGTCAGGGTCACTAACCAGTACCCGGGACTCCGGCAAAGGCAAGGACGGGACCGGGGTGTTTTTAGTCGGTGCAAGTCCGACATATCCCCACGTCGTGCCCTCGGCGTGGGTCGAAACCATTAGTTTTTCACCCCGTTAAAAAAAAAAAAAAAAAAAAAAAAAAGGGTCACTAACCACTAGACCAACAGGCCCGTCATAAGTTTAAAGTCCTTCCTTCAATCACTGTCTAGATTTTACTCTCTGAATACAAAATAAGTGTATAATATAATAAGATTATACCTTAGGCATGAATACTCATATTTTTTACATTCATAAATTTGATTTAATATGAATAGAATATTTTATATTCATACCAGCTTTTAAAGGCAGGGGGCACGTCGTTTACTCAAGCAAATAGGCATTTAGGCGCTGCGCCAATCGCAACGTCGCATTTATTCATAACATCACACCTGCATTCCCGAGAGGTGCAGGCAGAGTTATAATTACATTCTGAAGTATACTTTACTACAAAAATAAAACTGTATTTGTTGAGTATGAGTTGTTGTATGAGGGGTCAACTATTTAGTAACTATGTTGTTACAAAATCAATTGATTTACTTTTTTTATTTTATTGTATGAAGTATCTCATATAGTAACATCGGACTGAACGATTTTGTAGAGGGTAGGAAGAAGTAGGTATCTATTAACCAGACTGACTAGAACTTGATAATTTTGTTTGTTTGTTTTTTTTTTTATGCCATATTGTTAGTCAGTATAATAAAATAACAGTAGCAATACATTTTGTAGCTTGCTAACTAACGTTGTTCTTAACATGGTTTGTGTTAAATACACAACCTATATGAACCAATCTACAATAGGCATGTTTCCTATTTTTTTTTAATGTCCGCCTAGTAGATTAATGAATTTTATTGGACACGTATTTTTTTCTTTTTTCCTGCAAACAAAAAATGATTAAAATACAGAGAACGGAAATTTCGCGTGACGTCACTCCTCGCTACAATTTTTACCAAGGCGAGGTGTCATAAGCCCCCACTCCGAAACTTCAAAGCGCTGTATCTTTGTAATTATTTATTGTTTTGATAAAAGAAAAAATACGTGTCTAATATTTTTTTATTATCTAACTGACGGACTAAATAGATTTTAACTTTTCATACCCAATCCCTATTACTATATAAAGCATTTAACACACAATGTTTAAGTATAAATCAATTTTAGATTGAGAACAATATATGAATATAAGGTTAATTTTTAATAACCAGCCATAATTTAAAATTAAGTTCGAGAGATCAAACTGAAAGTGCATTTTTAATATTATTGTGAAATTAAATAAAATAAAATTATAGCGACTGGCGCGACAACTCGTAGGTTCGAGTCTTGCCTAAGGTTTAAGTTTTTCTTTCTACTATTTGTATTTAATTACAAATATTCGCTCCGCATAATTAAAATAATAATAGCATTCATTTGGAATCATTCAATAGGGATTCAATGTAGATATTTGTGTGTGTGCAAGCACCTCCAAATTTATCTGTGTGCTATCTGTTACTTATCTAGGTTAATGAACTGAATTTTGCTGTAGTAATATCGACACGTTCGCTTTTTAGTGGTGAAAAGGAATAAAATTTTATGTAAAAGAAAATGTATTTTTTTTTCTTATCCTCGAATGTTATTGATTCTAAACCATCTCTGGAAACTTGGCCGGTTATTAAAAAGTAACCCTGTACAGTCTAAAAGTTTTTAATAATAAATAAATAATCATATTAATAAGAAGTTTAGACATAATTTCTTAAGGTCTTGACAACACCTAACGAACTTTGTTAGCAAATCAAATGCTTGCGTACTTTTGAAGTATTTTTTATAGACTTTGTTATAAGAACAAGAACTCAAGAACGAACGTCAATTTTTATGTCAAAACTTGTGGTTTTCATTGGATATTATCAGGATATTGTGTAGGCTGAGGTTTCGATGAAGTCTTTGAAGATTGTCAACAGATTGAATTATTTTTTGTATTGTACGATGAATGATTAAGTTTGGCTTTTATTGGTCAGTGTTAATTAATATTACAGTGCAAGTTTGACTGAAGGAGATAAACACTTAACCATCCTGGCAGATATAGTAAGTCTGAATCGTATTTAATTACACCTACAATATTTTTTTTGGGTTCCATACCCAAAGGGTGACAATGTACACAGCTACAGCTGAAACAGACGGATGGACGGCTGTCCGTCCGTCCGTCTGTTTCAGCTGTACCCAATTAACCATAGGTAGACAGCTAAAATCACATTATCACAGAGTGTATTGTATATTTCTATTGCCGCAATAATAATAAAATAAAAAAATAAATAAATGGGGTCTACACAAAATACACGTGTTTTTTATTTGTTTGATTTTTACGGCATTAATTTTGTAAGATGGTACGAAACCCTTCATGCACGAGCCCGACTCGCACTTGGCAGGTTTTATTAATATTTTCTAGCTTTATCTATTAAGTATATATCGAGAAGAGGGTTGCAAATACTGCAATCCATATTTTCATATAAGAAGACCCTAATTGATACCAAGAAATAAGGTTAAGTTTGGATGCCTATTTAAAAAAAAAAGGACGATGTTAACCCTCCATTTTAATTTAATGTATCCTTCAGATCTGAATTAACCAAACATCCTCCAGTTTTTAACCAAAATGTTTGAATTTTTAGACCTATCATGAAGCCTTCAGCGTCGCTTCGGTTGAAGCTCAATGGGACCTAATGAGACGGAAGGGTCTCTCAAGAATGATCATTTAAGCGCCGATACACAACCATTGGGCTTTCAAAGCCATTTGGAATTTAAGATACGACCGTCTTAATGAATAGAAGGAGTTTTATGAAGTTGTAACCTTTTTTAGGAGTGGATTACAAAATAGCTTTACAAATTTGTCCATCAGATGATATTATGTTCTTTCGCATAGGGTAAGAGGACAACAGTTAGCTGCCCGTGGCCTTTTCCTCAGAAGGCTTTCGACATACCTGAATAGGACTACATATTTATTATATGTAAAGTATCCTTTTTTTTGTGTTATGTTTTTTTCAGGCACAGACCCTTTGTTAATGTGTCGACAATGTAATTTAAAGTAAAATGTACGATTTCTTACATTTTTTTTTTCCATTTTGGATGTCATATTATACTTTTTGCTATTTATGTTGTTGTCGCATATTTTAAAATGATTGAATTTTTTAACATTGTTGGTACCAACACATTACCCTTTTTAAAGAGTAATCTATGAAATTTGCCGGTTCTCCATAGGAGTGAAATTTTGAAACCGCATTTAACGTTTTGAATGTGCCACAAAAGGCCTACTTGAAATAAAAATATTTTGATTTTGAAAAGTAAAGAAAAGAAAGAAAGAAAAGAAAGAAAGAAAAGAAAGAAAGAAAAGAAAGAAAGAAAAGAAAGAAAGAAAAGAAAGAAAGAAAAGAAAGAAAGAAAAGAATGAAAGAAAAGAAAGAAAGAAAAGAAAGAAAGAAAAGAAAGAAAGAAAAGAAAGAAAGAAAAGAAAGAAAGAAAAGAAAGAAAGAAAAGAAAGAAAGAAAAGAAAGAAAGAAAAGAAAGAAAGAAAAGAAAGAAAGAAAAGAATGAAAGAAAAGAAAGAAAGAAAAGAAAGAAAGAAAAGAAAGAAAGAAAAGAAAGAAAGAAAAGAAAGAAAGAAAAGAAAGAAAGAAAAGAAAGAAAGAAAAGAAAGAAAGAAAAGAAAGAAAGAAAAGAAAGAAAGAAAAGAAAGAAAGAAAAGAAAGAAAGAAAAGAAAGAAAGAAAAGAAAGAATGAAAAGAAAGAAAGAAAAGAAAGAAAGAAAAGAAAGAAAGAAAAGAAAGAAAGAAAAGAAAGAAAGAAAAGAAAGAATGAAAAGAAAGAAAGAAAAGAAAGAAAGAAAAGAAAGAAAGAAAAGAAAGAAAGAAAAGAAAGAAAGAAAAGAAAAACGTTTATTTGCGACAAATGCGACGAGTAAAAGTAAACTTAAAAGACAATAAACACTAAGAACGTAACGTATCAGAATATACACATCACACCATCACGCCAATGCTTAGGTTTACACTAGAAGCAGAGCCTCAGCGTTTTCAGCGACGGACGGTAAGTAAATGAATAAGTTCAGTAAATAAATAATTGTTGTTATTTTTCAGTGGCAAACTAATATATTAATCAGATTTTATGCAAAAAAAAGGTTTCTTCTTTTGCAGCCTTATTATAATTTGAATGTTTCGAAATAAAAAAATTACCCGAGACAATGTAGAAAAGCACTTTTCTACATTGTCTCGGGTCTGGGTGTTTGTGGTACCTTCGTTGTCTCTGAATTCCATAACACAAGTGCTTTAGCTACTTACTTTGGGTTCAGAGCAATGTATGTGATGTTGTCCACATTTATTTATACATTTATTGCTAGTAATGTGAATTCCACCCACAGTGCTAGAAACCATTAAATATATATATTTTAAACCTTCAAAATCTAATCTAGAATATGAAATAATAATCTTAAATATAAATATAACAACAAATTTATATTTCAAGATGTTTATCTCGTTGAAACATAAGGTTAAATATGCTAAGTAACATCATATTTCATGTAAATAGACATAAGCCTTGCATTCGCAGTTGAAACGCCTATTGTAATTAAGTATTCAGCCCGTTGTAAGTTGAACTACTAGAATAAATTATTAAGCACCACTTAACCTACTTCTTCATTTGTTCCTTATTCCTTAAATTCTCGAATGACTTTGTATAATATTATGTGTGTATTATCCTACTTATATTATGAACTAGTGACCCGTCCCGGTTTCGGACTGGTAGAAAAAAACATTAAAGAATTGAACACACAAACCTTCCTATTGAATCACTCTATCCATTGGTGAAAACCATATGAAAATCCGTTCGGTAGTTTTTAAGTGTATCACTTGCAGACAAAGAGAGAAACACGCGGCATATAAATTTGTATAATAATATGTGTGGATTAAAAAAAAACTGTAAGTGTTTATGGATGTTTGTATCGCTTTCACAAAAAAACTACTGAATGGATTTAGACAAAATTACGTTTACAGATAGGTTATAACCTAGATTAACACAAAAAATGCTCTTCATCTAAATTGTTGTACGGAAACGCGATCTACGCTAGTAAAACCGCGGAGCGTAAGTAGTATTCAGAGCGCAATCCTACATCAACGCCGCCATTTTGTTACAGTAATTAAAGATGGTGGCGTTAAACAGAGGAACATAAGCTAATGCGAGAAAGGGGTGTTGGCAAAACATTAGCATTTTACGTTCTACCAACATTACTGTGTAAATATGTATTTAAGAGTACATCCATACTACATAGTTAATGAGGAAACTTTTTAACGCTAGTGTTTTCAAACTAGTAACAAACTGTTCCTGCAATTTTAACATTTCGTTTTGTAGGTAACAGTGGGCTATTTAAAATGGACGCTTACTTATATGTCTTAATTCGCTGATATTAAAATGTATACAGTATGTTACAAAAACCCTGTCCGATCCAATAAAGGCGTATTCCTGGTTCATCATACGTACTACAAAAAATGTATCGCTCAGGCGGCTTCTTTAACAAAACTGTAGGCAGTACACATGAACTTTGTCGAGCGATCAGTGTTGCCTTTGATCAGTTTAATTTTAATTTAACTATATTCATCGGGGAAAAATAATAATCTCAAATCCATTCAATAGTTACGTATATGTGTACGCAGTACGATGCCGAATAATACTCATAAGGATCGGACAGGGTTTTTGTTGCATGCTGTATAAAAAAGTAGAAATACATCAGCATCCATCTGCACATTCTGCACAGCTAGTATTAACAATTGATTTTTCAATGAGTTAAGGAATGTTAAAATATCTCTTATTAGGATCACCTAGGGTCCTAAATTATTTTGCATGCAAAAGATTTGATGATTTCCTTAATAAGTTATGAAATAAGTTGAAATAAATCGATAAAACATACCTAAATGTAAATCTAACCGACTTTAATGTTTATAAGTGACCACCTCCGAGATGTAGCGATATCTTAGGTAACAATTGTAAATCGATATTAAAAGATCTCTTTTGAATTTTTAAAATCGATTTACAATTGCCGGTGATATAGCGGAACAAGTATACAAAATCCCCTCCTTCTTTTGAAGTCAAAATATGCATATAACATAATGCCACTTGAAAATTAATGAAAACCATTACCCAAGGTTGTCTGGCAAAACCTTGAAACAAAAGACTTCTGTATTTAAATGTTCTTCTTAGATGGGAAAAATATTAGTCTAACGATTCTGATAAAGATACCTAACTACGTACCAAGATATAGTACATATTCTATGAAATTCAAAATTTGTAATCCAAAAATAGCTTATTAAAGTACACAAGCCGGGTTTAACCCGACACCGCGCGGAATATATAATGAAGACGACTTTAATTACCCTGGGAGGCACCTTACTCCGGGACTTGAGGAGCGAATCTCGTATGTGCAGATTAACTTTATATTGTCGGTTGCCTAATTTGAATTGCGATGCTGATTATATTTACATACTTGCATTAAGTCACACGTTCTCCTCTGATGTAAGAAATGCATGCCGCGGATATTGTGCTTGTTTTAGTTTTAAATACTAAACTAATGGTAGTTTAGTGCGGGTGCATATTAAGATACACTGTATCATATCAGGACCAACAACACTGACGAGTGGCGAACACACCGGTTTTCAAGGTGGCTCTGAGGTCCCGGGTTCGATCCCCGGACGGGTTAATGTAGAAAACCACTTGTCTACATTGTCTCGGGTCTGGGTGTTTGTTGTCTCCGATTCCATAACACAAGTGCTTTATTGTTCAGAGCAATGTATGTGATGTTATCCATCTTTAATTATTCATTTATTTATTTATTTATACCCTTTCAGGGTGTAAACTATTCACGTGCAAAGTTTAATTAAAATCCGTGTCTTGTTTATGTGTGATGCGGTCACAATCAAACAAATTTATAAACGAACACGTGTTTAAATTTATTTATTAATTTGTTTTTTTTCAATAACCAATATTTTTCTTAATTTTTTCTTTACACACTGCGTCTTGACCTTATCACCAGTTTGCTGTCGACCACGGCCGTTGTCACCAGAGCGTATTCCGCCGGAAACGTCAAGCAAGCCAAGGTATAGAAATACACTTAATAAAACCATGTTTCGCGTTTATTCGAGTTTCATAATTTATTAAAAGCTGTATGATTTTCCCTAACCACCTAAAAACCAGAACATAAATTATTATAACTCCTAATAAACTCTTGAAGCTTGAAAGTGTAAATGTTGTTGTATTTGCATTATGTATAGCATTTTCTCTTTGTTTCGTGCATTACGAGCTAATGCTGGAAACTCCTTTAACGAAAGAATGTATAAATGAGAAGCTGCTTTCTTTGTGAGAAATAACATAAAACTGTTAGACGGGCTTGCGGCTAAGTGTAAGCCTTACGTTTTGACCGATAATACAGGTTAAGCCGCGCTCGCCCCGGTTGGTCCGTGGATGGGCGACCATTTGTATACATACCGAGACCGTGCCTCGGAAAGTTCGTTAAGTCGTTGGTCTCGACTGTCATACGTTGACCTTTGACCGGCGCTGGGATACTGTGTTACCCAGTAAAATGGTTTGTGGAGCAGTCGCTCCTGTAAAATATTGGTATTCAGCTATATCTGGTGAGACTGGAAGCCGACCATAGCTTGGGAAAAGGCTAGGCAGAAGAAGAATCTGAGATCTGTAATAGTTATACATGACAACTGGTGTTTTTAACCAATAGTCGCGGGTTCGTGTCCTGTCTGAGGTAAAAATTTATCCTTTCTACTATTTTTATTTAATTACAAGTAGGTATTCGTTGCGCAAGCGTTAATGCGTAATAAATAATAAAAATAATACATAATAGATTTTCGATTGTTTCTACAAGTATAATAAATAATAATAATAAAAAGCTTCCTTTCTCCAAACAATATACCTTAACAAAAACATATTTTACTTAAAATATAATTGTACATTAAAAACTTGTTTTTCATTATTAAAATAATAAAAAGTATATTGAATAAACAGTGAATAATCATAAAACTGAATAGGTCTCAAATGTCGACAACACGTGATTAGCTAGGCATACAAATATTCCTACAATTTTTTTTTTGGATTTTACGTGTCGCCTGTAAATGCCGCGTTGAGTGTCATTGAAACGGCAGTCTCTCACTAATTGGACCTTTTCATTACTTGCGAAACGATGCCTTTGCTACTATAGCGACATCAGACGTTCCAGTGGTATTTGGAGAGCTGCGCCACGCGGTTTTACTCGCGAACTATGATATTTTATTAAAACGGTTGAGGCAGCATATGCTCGAATTGAGCTGCGCTCTGAGGTATATACTCAATCGACAGAAAAATATTTTTTGAAATCGATCCATAGCTACCGAAGATAATTATAGCGTAAGAAAACGCAAAAAAAATACCGTCGAATTGAGAACATCGTCCGTTTAAAGTCGGTTAGAAACAGTACGTAAAACAAAAAACAAACACTGAAACTGTTATTGATAGTGATTAATTTATATAACATTCATGCCACAATGAAAACGTGATAATTATAATTTCAGATTTATGGAAAATACTACACTGATTACTATTAATTAACGACGCCTTTTTGTTCGTGCTCTCTCACCACAACTATGTAACGTATGGACGTTGTGAATGGAAATTGATGAAAAATTTACAAATTTTTTGAAAAAGATCTTGATTTTTTTTATGGAAATCAAAACAAACGTGTTTATAATTATAGTATATGTTTAATTTATATCAATTTATATTAGAAGTATGTAATTTATTTTTTATCTGAAGCATGGGTATGTCATACTCCAATATCTCTTATAAGCTTTAATAACCATTTGTAATTAAATACAAATAGTAGGAAAAATTAAAACCTCGGGCAGGACTCGAACCAGCGACTACTGGTTCAACGTCAATGACTGATGTTAAAATTTTTCCTTCTAATAATCCTTTACTTAAAACATATTTAAGGCGAGTCTTTAATAATCTGTATAATAACTCCTTATTGTAAATTTTCTTATATGACTCCACTTCAATTTTTATTTTAAATCTATCCAATATTGCAAGATGTATCGTATAAAAACATGCAAAAAAAAAGTAGAACATACAGTCCAATTGAAAACTACATCCTTTTGCAGTCGGTTAAAATTTCGGGGTGTTGCTGGGCAAGCTCGCTAAAGGGTCAAGGGCACGAGTTATTTTTATTGGAAGCGTTAGTGCTGTCCTGGACACGATTTTAAGACTCCTGTTTGTGTGTGGTACAAGATATCATTAGGAAGAACACAAGGAAGGACAACATATTTTAATTTCTTTCCTTTGGACGAGTTACATTGATTTTGTAGTTTTTAAGTTAAATAGGCTGGAGAAATTTTTATTATTTACTAGCGATGCCCCGCGGTTTTATCCGTGTAAGTAGCCTCCATTCCCGTGAGTCTTTTTTTTAGTAGTTATGCTAATCGGGGTGGGGACGACCCCAACAAATCAAAGATCATAAAAATCAGTGCTATAAATGGTGTAACTAACCCGACTTTGTTTTATATAGATATAATTCGGATAAGAATGTAGAAGGAACTCTAATTAAATTTTTCCAAATAATTTTATAGAGATGTGAGGATATGTATCGTAAATTATTTGATATCGTTCCTTGAAAAACTTATGTAGGTACGTTTTACTTCTCAATAAAAAACCAAAAAAAAAACAATTAAGAAAATAACACCAAAAGTCGGTGTTTTGTTTTAAAAATGGATTACGTAATAAGGTAGTGTGAATAATTGTCTGATTATATTTTAGCGTAATAGATTAAAAATTCAGATCATAAGGTACATGTTTAAAATCAAATCGCTAAATATTGATATTTGTACCACACACAGAGAATGCCCAAAAGACCAGTCGTGCAAGATCTGTGACGATCTCTGTTATAGCGCTATAAAATACCTCATGCCATCCCCGTTTTAATGGGCAGTCTCCAGACTCTTGGGAGCAGTATTCTTTTAATTTTTCAAGATGGTCGAGCCCAAAAAATATGGGTTTTATACCATTTATTATTGTTCTTAATATTTGAAAGAACTTGTCTGTAAAGGGTAACCTTTTTACTAGGTTTATATCGTAAGTAAATGCCTATGCAGAAATTATATCCGGCAAATGAATTGTCCATAATTTGCTTCGCTGAGCAGAAAATTGGCAATTAATCCGCCTCATAATTACCTAAACATTGACATTTAAAATAACCCGTATCATGGACGGTTTTTGTTCATTTTACCTTATTAATTATAATTGAAATCATTAACACATTCAACGTTTAATTTGAACAAAACACGGGCGATGACAACTGTGTGTGCCCTCGTCAGAATTAGAGTGCGGGTACCTCTGACCGGCTTCGTCATATCTACTGGAACGCCTTACTATGTAATACTTCATTAAGAATATGAACCCCAGCTTTAAAGTTTAAAAAAATGACTATTTTAATTGCTTGCAATGATAATAAAAGGATTTGAAGTATGTAACAGAAAAATAAAGGGAAAAAGTTGTCTTAAAAAAAATCTTTACAATATACTTAATAGCTTTTAATAACCATGATTCTGATGAGAAGATGTAGAATAGGATGACTAAATTAGGTGGTTTGTTAAAGTGGTCAAACACCATTCCCGTCGAATTAAAAAAAAAAAATGTTTCATACTTCTGCTCATTTTATGAAGAATGCAAAAACACCAATGAAATGCAAAACCAATACAAAAATTTTCATGACCGCCGTGGTCGAGTGGCGTAGACACCGGACTTCAAGGTGTCGCCAGCTGTAATATCCCGGGTTCGATTCTCGGACGGATCAATGAACAATGACGGTCTTTGGTCTGGGTGTTTGTGGCACCTTTGTTGTCTTTGATTCCATAACACAAGTGCTTTAGCTACTTTGGGTTTAGAGCAAGGTATGTTTTGTCCACATTTATTTATTTAGAATTGATACAAGAACTAAACATAATTATATAAAAGCACTAAGAACCGACTATAAGCTCAAAGTAATTGCCTTAAGAAGTGTTTACTCGAGTGCATCCATTTTAATAAGTAAGTAAAGGAAGCTTAAAGGAAAAGAAAATTAATTAATAGTACGCGGAGAGAGCAGGTCGGTAACAAAGGCAATAATCCGGAGATGGATCCATGGTTTCATATGATCCGCCAACTAACGAGAAGAACTAACGAGGTTATGGAAACTGTCTGCGTAAAGCTGACGCGCTCATTCCCAGATTTAGTGCAAACCATTCATACGGAATTTTACTTTGAAATATTGAAAAGCATTTATTAAATTTTTAAATTAATTCTTATTTAATTCTCAAACGGTAAATTTTTTGTTAATCATGTGTCGACAATTCATTTTTAACGTTAATGTTAAAATGGACCATCCGAAATTTGACCAGAAGTTCAATATTAGATATCCTTAATTAAATAGATTATGGCTAGCACAAATTAGGTTATGATCTGTTAATATGATATTTCAGTCATAAGTCGGTGATACTCTAGAACGACGAGACTAGCCGATGGTTTTATCGCATCGAAGGAAGAGAGATTGGAAAAAGTAATTAACAATTAAAAAAAAGTTATTTTTTTTTATTTGGCAAAATCCAGGTTGCTTTAGGAAGACATCCTAAAGAAACCTGGATTCCAAAAAATGGAATCAGAAATCGTCAACCCGCAAGTGAGCAAACTAGGTGATCAATGCTCGTTCTTTCTCTCAATGAGACGAGGCCTGTGTCCAACAATGGGACATTTATAAGCAGATATAATATATTATTATTTATTTATTGCACATGAATACACATTACTTAAATACAATAAATAGAAGTGGTAACCGCACTAGACGGCCTTATTGCACATGGTAAATGCTTTCATGCAACCATAAATTATTGTCAGATAATACTATACATAGATAGTTTTTAGCTTGGATTAACTCATTGGATACTTTTATCCTAATATTATGTTCAAGGAAAAACACTGCACAGCTTAGACTGCGAGGCACTTATTTTGAGGTTAACCTTCACGGTGTTCTTAAGCTAGTTTTAAGTAAGATTCCTTAATTGGGTAAATCAAGGTCACGATGCAATTTCTTTACCTACTCAAGTCAAAATAAACTCATTTATTTTCGACTCATTAATTTGTCAAAATAACATTTCTGATGGCAAATTTTAATTTCATAAGAATCCGGGGGACTATTTCTACAAAGCTAAATAAATGAATAATAATTAGCAGTAACTCAATAGATCATTCTAAATTCGCCTTTATTATGACTCAAACAATGCGGCTTTTAATTTCAATGATAAATTACAGTTTTCCGTAAACATTTCAGTATGCAGGTCAACCAGAGAAGGACTATTCTGCTCTGCCCCTGACTAAAATACGGGAAAACCGGAAAAATGTATGAGAACAGGCTTAATGAACAAGAACGTTAGTTATTTAGCTAAATAACTGTGTTTTTAATTTGAATTTAGCATTTGTATTTTGCGGAATAGGCGTTTTATCGCCTTAAAAAAGATGGCTGTTGTCTTATGTACAACTTGCCAACAAAAACAAGTGGTGCTTTCAACTGTATGCCATTGGATTGTCTTTTCCTCATTTAACCATAGGTAAGTATTTTAAAGCACTGTTACTGAATGGTGGCCAAGGACAGGTCGAAGGAGTCAAGGACGACCGAGAGCACGTTGGGTTGATGACATAGTTAAGGTAACAGGAACCACCTGGATGAGGGACGCACAAGACAGACAAGAATGGCAGAAAAAAGGGGAGGCCTATAATCAGCAGTGGGTGATTATAGGCTGAAATGATGATGATGATGAAGTATTTTAAATAGTAAAAGTTGTAGAAGATTAAATAAAAACACCTAATTGTCTATTTTTTTAAAGTACTCCCGCGCTATGGAATTTAATCATTGTGTCGCGGGGTTTTTATAAACATAAATCACATGCACAGAGAACATTCAGATTTAGCAGGAAAAAAATGACAGACTCTTTTCAAAAAAATTGTAGTAGTTCAAAATAATAAAAAAATATATTAAAAAACAGACTTGTCTTCATTTCAATTGTGACTGTCATATGTGATATTTTTATATTACTTAACCTTCTGTATCTCTCTCCACTATGCAGTGTCCGCTGTTCCCAACAGCCGGCATTGGAAGGGCGTGGGGTAGGCGAAACAATGACGTCAGCCAAAAAGTAATTTTCGCGGTGACTTGCTCACCATCGCTTGTTCCGAGTCATGTTGAAATGCAAGTAATTAACTATTTTGTTCCGCGTGACCTTTGACAGGTCATCGGGTACTTACGACTTTGTTTTGTGTTATAGTTACGCAGTTATTTCATTTGTTTTCGTTGGTGGTCAAGTGTGACTCAGATTTGCAGATGAACGGTTTCTTATCAACTTACAAGATAAAACACTCAGATAACTTAATACTTTTGTACTTATATAGTTAACAAGTTTTTTATCTATGATATTCCAATGTCTGTGTCAATGTGTATGAGAAATTTTGTCCAAATCCTTGCAGTAGTTACAAATATCCATCCATCCACTTTCATCTTTATAAATAGGATAGAATAACCTTGCCACATGGTAGTTTTAGCGAGATGACTATTATAACTTGAGTGACGGTTAGCGCGGCAAAAAGTATACTATGTCCTTTTTTAAGATCCAAGCTTATCTCATACTAACTTTCATCCAAAATCGATTCAGTGGTTTAACCGTAAAAGCATAACAGACAGAGTTACTTCCGCATTTATTTATTTGCATGTTCTCAAATTTCTGAGAGCTGCTTTACTTAAGTCGATATTAAGGAATCCCTTGAATGTTTAAGTAAACCAACTCTCAGACTTCTAAGACTTAAATGCTTAGTAATTCATCACGTACCATTAACATCTCTGAGTGCGGCAGTTAGTGCTGATTTTCATGTCTACATATCCGTAGTTATAAAATAAAACGTGACACACTCCCGATGTTTAATTCATCCTATCATCTCTTCCGACAAACGCCAAACGACCCGACCTTTTCATTACCTGTCTTACTCAGAACGGAATTGTTCACATCAATAATATCTGCCTGTGACCGTTCCCATGTAGAGTAACTATGAAGATGCTTTTCTCAAATACAAAGTGTTACCGAAAGGTATAACCTTTATCTATTCAAAAGGGATGAAGAGTACATCTGGTATAAAGTCAGTTTACAAAATTTCAGCTCAAAATGAGTCAATTAAGTAATTGATATCCATTTTTTAACCAAATGTACTCTTCGCCCCTTTTAGATGGATATAGCCTTTTAGTAAGACTCTGTATAGATTAGAATTTAGGTATTTGGCTACAAAATGATTTATTTTATGTTTTATACACAAACGCTTACCTTCAATGGCCTAGAGGTTAGTAACTATGACTGCTAAACCGAAGGTCGTGGGTTTATTTTCACCTAGGACAAATCTTTATGTGATGGGCATGTTAATTTGACTGCACGGGTAGCTGAGTGGTATAGGTCACCACGCCAATTACCTCTGTGCGCGACGATCCGTGGATTCGATCCCCGCATGGCACAAGCATTTGTGTGACCCACAAATGCTTGTTTCAAGTCTGGGTGTTCTTTGTGCATGTGATTTGAATGTTTGTGAAACCCCCCGCGACACAAGGTTTAAATTCCTTAGTGCGGGAGTTGTTCTTTTTTTTTTCTAAAGGAAGAATAAAAAAAATTGTCCTGTGGTTGGGTTCTATATTTATGTAATAATATAAGTATGTTTATTAGTTTTCCTGTTGCCATAATACATGCTCTGCTTAGTTTAGGATCAGATGGCCGCGTGTGAGTTGTCCCAAAATATTATGCTAAGCTTGAACGACCATCCAAAGAAAATTATCGAAATGTACTATCTTTAATCATTCCTTTATTTGTATAAAAAAATAATTACGAACGGGTATGTAAACGGATTTTAACAAAATGCTTTTCAGGTAAACTTCAAAAGGTCATCATTCTAGCTTAAATACAAAACGCTATCACACAACAAGGTTGAAAACAATTTCGTTCTAATTAAACCCTTAAATCGTTCCCCGGAAAATATTAACATTGCGCTCATGGGCCACTAATCAAGATAATTAGTGACGTGTTGAGCTCTGACTAGAGGTACGCAATAAAATGGCGTTGTAGGGCCACGAAATATTGTGGGGAAACGCGGAAGCGAGTAAAGACGATCGAATCATTATGTAGCTTTGATGACAGGAAAACATTTGTTAGGCTGGCTTGGTTTTCCTTTTAACTACACCACTTAAACTGGCTTTTTGTAAGTAATATTTTGTTTTTTGCTCTTCTTGCTACACGAAAACGAATTTCCTATACAAAGGCCTGTCTGGGCCACTAACTTAAGTTTAGTATCGGTGTTAATCAGGTCGCAGGACAATGTCCTGGGAATCCTGATAGTACGTATAATATTTACAACTAAGAAACTAAAATAAGTACCTACAACTTTTCCGTTCAAGGCTAACGATAAATAGCTCTGCTGTTGCTTTTCGTTCTCGTCTACAAGAATTCAAAATCATAATCAAAAAGTTTTTATTTCTCATAAAACTTAAAATGGCGTAGGAAACGTTAAAGTTACAAATCTAAATGATAGAGCGCGGTTCCAAAATTTCCATTCTGTGGAGAAGAAGCCCCCGGCAAGAGGCCCCGCTTCTTGAATGAGTGTTGAAGTCGTAAATTGAAGACACATCAATAAAAATATGACTAGTGATTTTGTAAGTGATGTTTCTTTCTTAAATGAGAAATTATATGGAAAACGGAAGTCATGTTATTAATGTTCTATACTTTTTTGTTTATAATTAATTAATTATTTTGTCTTTTTAGTTCGGCTCACTGCTTTCCATTTTTTTTTTACTTAGATCTACTTTCAAGCATTGACACTAAATTTATAGTTAAGCAGCACCCGCCCCAGCTTCGCCCGGGTAGATAAAACATTAAGGAATTATACAAACAAACCTTTCTCTTGAATCACTCTATCCATTGGTAAAAACCATATGAAAATCGGTTCTGTAGTTTTTAAGTTTATCGCGTTCAGACAGACACGGCGGTGGACTTTGTTTTACAATATTTATGTGAATGTATAGATAGAAAATAGATAATTTTAATAATTAGTCTTTTAAATAAACCTACCTATGATTACTTGTTTGGTAAAGGAACTGTTAAATAAACGTTTAATATCGCCTCTTATTACACCTATTTTAACCTGTTTTCTACCTCATTACTATAAAGCATTGTTTGTTTAACCTAATAACAAAAAAACTGCAAACAAACAAAAAAAAACTTTAATAACACCAAGTCCTGACCCTAACACCAAAAATAAAAGAGCCCTTAATTCAAGCTGGCAACCCTTTTAGCGCGCTCTCAGTAAACAGACCTTTGTACAGGTGGGTAGATTAAAATTATCAACGTGTTTACCGTCCGCCCCTGTGGTTTTATTTGATCATTCATTACAAAAATAATTTTGGTAATAAATTTTTAATGTTCACACTTTATTTGTTTGCACTTAAGGTTTATAATTGCGTAGCATAGGTTCCTGTCTGATGAATCGCTTTTAGAAATATGTTCTATTATTTAACTTGCTATAGTGATTACATTTTATGGGCATGTTATAAACGTAATTCAGAACTAAATTTTGTTTAAATATACACTTCTACTTCAAGAGTAAATTTCGTATTCAACGTAAATTCAATCAATAATTTACGAGGTTATTTAAAACCAAACGGGTTACTTACGTATATTCTAGGGATCGCCCGACTAGTTTCAGACTAAATAGGAGTCCCTAATCATGAACTGACGCGGCGGCGGCGGTGGTGTCGCGAGTCGAACTCACTTCGATCCGGAGAATATACGTGATTAAACTGTTTTGTTTTAAATAATTATGAATAATCTTCATAAAAGTTATTATACAATTTACGAGTTTAATTCTTCCTGACAGAGTATATATGACTGGCCTGTTTATCTAGTAGTTAATGTCTGCTAAACCGGAGGTCGTGGGTTCTATTCCTAGGAAAAATTTTTGTGTGATGAATTCATCTATAGTATGTATGTATTTAGAAATATATAAGTATGTGTATGAGTTGTCTGGCTGCCATAATGTAGGCTCTGCTTAGTTTGGGATCAGAAGGCGGTGAGTGAGTAGCCCCAAGATATTATATTATTGACGCATACTGACGCCACTTAAATACATTCAATGGTTTTTACTCATTTAAATATCGCGCGTTGACATAGTTCCGCAGCGCACCATCATGTTCCAGTCCTCTGTTGTAGGTTCTACAACCACGAAGTTTTCTTGCAACCTTTTTTTTTTATAAATAAATAAATGTGGACAACATCACATACATTGCTCTGAACCCAAAGTAGGTAGCTAAAGCACTTGTGTTATGGAATTCAGAGACAACGAAGTTACCACATACACACAGACCCGAGACAGTGTACAAAAGTGGTTTTCTACATTGACCCGGACGGGGATCGAACCCGGGATCCCACACGCCATCTTGAAAACCGGTGTGTACGCCACACGACCACGGAGGTCGTCTTTTCGAAACACTCGCCTTGACCATTCAGGCCCAAAAAAAAAACATCGAACCAAGTATTTACTGAATCACCGCATCATGTATAAACAGAAAAGAAAAACAAATTCCACGGCAAACATATTACTTAACCTTATTTTGGCATATTCAAAATATTTCAGATTAAAAATTCAACATGCGTGCACACTTTCGTTTAGGCAACGCGTATATCTGGCCTCCAACAAAATGAGGAACCCACGTCACTTTAATTCTAAACGACGAGGTTCAATGACCTTCCCTGCCGCCTGCTGCCTTTCTGCTGTAGTTCTATTTTAGGGGAAATCGTTTGCAAGGCAGAGGTCTAGTTACAATGGTCAATGTTAGGTTATATTGTGACAGCGTAATAATGTCACTTTGTACGGCTGGTTCTTGCAGATATAAGTAGTTCGGATCTTCAGTGATGGTTGATAGAAATGAAAAAAAAAAATGAAATTAAATACAACATTGTTATAACACTAGGATGGGTGGACCGATTTTTATGATTTATATTTGTAAAAATTCTATGTAAAAAAGGTCAGTTTCAGTAAAGTTGTCGCGCAACGTCAGTGTGTGTGTGATTGTCGTGGCAGCGTCTTGGAATGATTTTGGAGTTGGAAGAGGCTCACTTAATCAGTCTTAACTCTCAATCATAAATTATTAAAACACATGAGTCATAATAATCACGAGGTTTAAAATGCATAACTAAACTTTATACCACAAAAATGTACTTCGTTATAAAATAATTATTTGTATTTATTTAGAATACAATTTTTTATTGTATCTTTTCTTTCAATTAAAATAAAATAGTTGTAATTCATCAAAGTTAATAGCAATTAAACTATCAGTCCGGGAGTAGACAGAGATCAAGAGTTCATCTGAATTATTCCGCCTCGCAAAAGATTGAGATAGATTCCAGCAGCTGATAGCCGACCTTTATTAATTTAAGTGGCACTTATACAAAAAATAATGTTACGTTTAAACAAAAGAACCTGTGTTAGATTTTTGATGGGTTTATTGGTCTAGTGGTTAGTGACCGACACTGCCAAACCGGAGGTCGTGGGTTCGATTCGCACCCAGGACAAATCTTTGTATGATAAGCATGATAATATTCTGAAATATATAAGTATGTTTATCAGTTGTCTAGTTACCATAAAAAATGCTCTGCCTAGTTTGAGATCAGATGACCGTGTGTGAGTTGTCCCAAGATATAATAATAATAATTTTCAAATTTGTATGTTTTCTCATATCCATTAAGAATACCATAAACTAAAGAATACGTCGCTGTATGTACATATTTATCTATCTATATGTATTCGATGAAGTTATGAATTTAACAAATCGCTAATTTGTACTGAACAGTTATCGATACTGGTTACCTCTCAGTTCGTGAGACCTTTGTCCTGCAGTAGGAGAAATAAAATTCGAAACATCGGGCCGCTACTATTTCATGATCGCAGTTCACCAACCACGGCTGACCTACTTCCAACAACACAAAGCAAAGAAACAATTCAGAATTCCTGATTCTCTTTGAGAAGTATTTAATAAATAATACGAATAAGATCAGCTAATATTAATGTAGTGAGGGAGTTAAATCCTTCAGGGAAAACCGATACACCGATCTTTGCCCCTCTAAGCTATCTTTTATAAAAGATTCGCCAACAAAAGCATTACGTTTCGGCGCCTCCGTGACTTGGATATACCAAACTGATATCTTTCCCATCTTTGTGTTTTAAATTATGTATACGTGGCAGTTGGATCTTTGGTACATATGTTTAAAAATATACCGGTTTTCTTTGAAGACTTTAGAGGAAAAATAAGTAAACAATAGAGTGCGTCATTTTATTAAAACTATCTCAAAAGGCAATTAGTCAAAAGTCAGACAGTAATATTACCCTAATAATATTGGAACCATTGATATTTTCGCATAAACGTCTGTCGTCGCACGGAAAATTAGTAAACAAGCGTAGTACTTACAGCAAAAAAAAAATCCTTACGCACGGCAGAACGGGATACTAGCGATGCGCGCACTTCATACTTGGCTATGAATACTCTACGTAGAAGATACTAAAATTTCGTTTAAGATTGCATTTCACTATAGCAGACAATGTGTTACTGCCTCACTGTCCCCGAATATAGACACAATAGTTTTTACACTTTATACTTAACTAGCTGTCTCCCGCGACTTTGTTCGCGTGTTTTAGTTTCAATAGTTTTTCATTTTTGCAACATTTTTCATTTATGCTCCGCTCCTATTGGTCGTAGCGTGATGTTATATAGCCTATAGCCTTCCTCAATAAACGGACTATCCAATACAAAAAGATTTTTTCAATTCGATCTAGTAGTTCCTGAGATTAGCGCGTTCAAACAAACAAACTAACAAACTCTTCAGCTTTATAATATTAGTATAGATAAATGTCGTTGTCGGCTCCCAGTCTCAACCGTTCTACCTAAACACTGATATATTAAATTAAGACCTAGCAAGCGCAACTTAATATTCATCCCTCTCAATATAATACAATACTTGTACAATAGGATGTAAAATATGAGACATGAGTCTTTACCTCTTTTGAGCTTTTATTTCTACACATTTGTATTATACTACCCGTGCCCGCGGTTTCGCTCCCTTCAACTGATTATGTACATACTTACCTACCCTACGTAGGTAGGGTACATAAGTAAGTACTTGCCCTATATGCCTACCCTATCTACCTACCTACCCTACCTACCTACTTTCCTACCCTACTCTACCTACCTACCTACCTACCTATCTACCCTACCGTATCTACCCTACCTATTTTCTCATCAACTCATTCACTTTTCATAACAATATGAGATTTCAAAAAAAGAACAATTTGATTTTTTTTATACATAGTATACCTTGTTCTTACCTACTCTAAGGAACATAAAAAAAAAGAATTATCCAATCTGGTGCAGTCGTTCGGAAGTTAAGCGCGTACATACATTTTGAAGTTTTATTCATGAACTCGATACAGCAGATATTTTGATTAATAAACAAAAGAATCAATTTATTTTTTTATAGAATACCTAATAATACTAAACAAGAACCATTTTCCGAACACTCATTCCACATTTTGCAAGCAACACTAAACTTATCCAGTACTTTTTACCGTTCTTTGATATTATAATTTCAAAGAGTCAGCTATCCCTTGTTCCCACAGCAAGTTACCGAGAACGTACGTTACATCTCAAAAGCTAAATTCACAATATGAATACGAGAAATGGCGAGTTAAAATAATAATTTGTTAAGCTAGGTTCACTGGCTTTAAGAAAATGTTGCCTTTTAAAGTATGAAGATTTTAGTTATGTATGAAACGGTTCTGTGGTTGTGTTTCTCGTATTTGTAATAGTATAGTAATTTGTTCAAGCTTTTATTTTGTTTCACCTGTCTCTGTCTGTCTGTCTGTAGCAAATCTTGCAAGTTACAGATGCACTTTACCGGTTTTTGATTGAGCTAAAATTTTGCATGCATAATACTT
Organism: Diachrysia chrysitis; assembly: GCA_932294365.1. NCBI lineage: Eukaryota > Metazoa > Arthropoda > Insecta > Lepidoptera > Noctuidae > Diachrysia > Diachrysia chrysitis. The sequence goes on from OW028657.1 coordinate 1,920,094, forward strand.
ATGCATAATATTGTGTCGTGGTGGCCTAGTGGTTTAATGATGATTTGTGTGCACAAGGTTGTCCCTATTCATCCCTGATCCAGCTGTGATTGGTTGAACAAAAGACTAACAACCAATCGCAGCGCTTAACATGAGGATTGACATGTCATTAACCAATTTTTGTGTTCATCAGCTCTTCAGAAACCGGGATCAATAAGACTGAAGAACAATCTAGAGAGGTTACTCTCTAGATTTGTGTCTCCGTCCGTTCTAGATCAGCGCCAATTGGCCGGATATAGCCACATATCTCCTCCACGCGACACTATTTTCAATTTGCTGCAATTCTCCAGACAGGGTTACTAAGATTTTTCAATGCCAGATTGCCACGGACCAATCGGCCCAAACGCCTAATGCAGTTTCGGTTATAAATCTCCTAGATTTTACAGCCAAGCGATTTCCTACTTTAAATATAGGGAGTTAAAAACAGTAGTTGTGTAACCTGGATTAAATAATTGAACTATGACAATATTGTTTTAGGAATTTTATGTAACCAGCTGTTTTCCGCGACTCCACCTGCGTGGATATCGCGGTTATCGCTGCAAAAACCATAATATGTTATTTCTTAGGCTCTAGACTAACTGTGTACCAAATTTCATTTAAATCGGTTCAGTAGTTTTAGCATGAAAGCGCGACAGACAGACAGAGTTACTTTCGCATTTAAAATATTAGTAAGGAATTATCCTTACTAAAATTTTATTCATGTTTATTAATATTTTTTTTATACAATCATACAGAATAATTTTATTTTCCTATGCGTATTCAATTGGTATCTGTTTTAGAGTTGATTTAAAAATCTTTTGAAGAAAGAGAGAGCCATTTTTTGCTCAACATAAATACTAAACAAAATTCACAGTTGAAGGTTTCTTAATACATTTCCTGCTACAAGCCGTGCCGATAAATTCGAGGTTTCCATCAGTAGTCAGCCTTCAATCCGGCACATTAGCGTGAAATATTCAGCGATCGACGCTAATCGCGCGTAGGTACGCAACACACGAACAGAAGATATTGCCTCTACTTTCCCTTTCTTTATATCCGAAATCTGTTTCACCCTAATGTAGTTTGTACTTACAACTGAAGAATCTCTGTCAAGATTGCAGTTTTTTTTTTAAAGCTAAAGATAAAGATCATTTTATTTGTATAACATGCGTATGTACAAAATAGTACAGGATGTATTTAAAAGGAGGGGGTTTTCAATTTGGCATCAAAAGGAGATTCTCAATTTGATGGTATGTTTTAATTTACAAATGTTTTTATTTTGTATGATTGTTTCGCGATATCTATGGTTAATGAATAATTTCTATCTCTTTCCTTCTTTTTGATACAAATATTCGTCTCTTTTTGTCTGTTCCGCTTTTACGGCTAAACTGCTGAATCGATTTAGAATGAAGTATGGGGTAAGCTTGTATCTCAAGAAAGGAAATAGGCAATTTTTTGCTGCGATAACCGACACTGAAGCAGGTGTAGTCGTTGGCAACAACTAGTTGTTCTATAAATGCTTGAGAAACGTCCTGTCACTTTACTAGAAATTTAATGGAACAGTCTCTTACTTTTGTAATGGTTTTCTTTAGCCTAAGAAACTTATCTCATAACCAACACAGCCAGCAGTCGCGTTATGAAGTCACGGACTCCCACATAACTTACATGTATGTATATTGTACTATCAGCTAGAAATACGGACTCGCAGTACATTGGACATATAGTCGTATAGCTCTTGCCTGCAGTCTCACATCCGAGATACACTGCGTGTTTGTAATGCCTTGGTTTTTGTGATGAGCGGAGCGGAAACCGTCCAAAAATAAGTAAGTTTTTTGAAGTTGTCAACATTATTAAATATAATAATATAATATCTTGGGACAACTCACACACGGCCATCTAATTCCAAACTAGGCAGAGCCTGTATTATGGCAACCAGACAACTGATAAACATACTTATATATTTCTAAATACACACATAATTATTATAGATAAAATTGTGATTGATTGATGATTTCTTGCGATATGATTCAATGTCTGATGAGATGTATGATGCGATGTCAACAAATTTTTAATCAAAAGAATTTCTATTTAAGAGGTTAAAAGTAGCTTCGAATCTAACCTGATCAAGTAATTGTAAGTAATCAAACAAAACAGAAAAAAAATACCGTCATAATTGTAATTAATTATTTTCAGCAGGGTATTGTTTATTATCCCGAAGAATTCTTTGAAAAAGGCTTCGGCTAAATATAGATTCTTGTTTTTAATTAACATGGGTACGAGTAAATGGATTAAAAGTATTTAAATTATCTATACTAATATTATAAAGCTGAAGAGTTTGTTTGTTTGTTTGTTTGAACGCGCTAATCTCAGGAACTACTGGTTCGAATTGAACAATTATTTTTGTATTGGATAGTCAGTTTATTGAGGAAGGCTATAGGCTATATAACATCACGCTACGACCAATAGGAGCGGAGCATAAATGAAAAATGGTGCAAAAATGAAAAACTGTTGAAACTTAAACACTCGAACAAAGTCGCGGGGGACAGCTAGTTATAGATAAATTCAGATTGATTGTGAATTACGGTATTCAGCTAAATCCGGCAAGACTGGAAGTGTAACTTTAAGCTGGTGACGAAATAAGACATTGACCTCGTAGTGCTGTGATACGTTTGATACGATTTTAGGTGTCAAATAATTGATGCAAAAAAATTGAATATCAATCTCATTTTGAGCTGAAATTTTGTAAACTCACTCTGTACCAGATGTACTCTCCACCCTTTTTATATAGATATACTCTTTTAGTAAAACCCTGTATATCTATTAAAGTAATGCTCAATACAATACATCGTATATTTTATTAGATTAAGTTATAACCATTTCAGTAATATTTTGAGAATAATACCAATTTGCAGCAAAATAAAATACTTACTTGAAATAAATATATCAAATAAGGCACTGTGGCCTCTTCGCTAGCTGCAAATGGCTTGTCTGCGCCACAGCACTAGTATTATAGACAATATTAAATTGTTCATAGTGCTCAACTAAAGCAGAATGATTTTATATGTAATATCTTTGAACTAGACGTGCCCGCGGCGTCGCCTGAGTTGATAAAGAAGCTTTGTATTTTGTGATAAGACCATGCATTATATTATCATCTCTGCTTCTACAAGGGGTAAACAGAAACGACCTTTCATTACGACTATATTCTATTGTTGATATTATCGTAAAAGTTGTTGTATTGGTTTGGCTGACTTGGAGCTGATTATTCCAACGTCAGATAAAATTTATTCGTGGATTAAAATTGACGTCTGACAGATTATGTATTGAAGAACTGTCAAAAATACAAAATTATTTATCATATAAAATTATCTGGCGTTAGAAAAATCAGCGCTTCAAAAAGCGGAGGTTATCATTTTGATAATTATGTGTATTGTATGTATGTCATATGGTTGCAACTGCAAAATATTCACATGATAAACTGTTAGAAAGTACAAACACAATATATTATTACAGGCTTTAACAAAGCACATCTGATCTAAAAGGTCAGTTTTTTTAGAAATACCTAGTCGTTGTGAACTGTATTGTTCTGTCATCATTAAAAATAAATAAATACAATTTTTTCATCTACTTAAATTAAAATATAGGTAGATGTTTTTATATTTGTCCTCTATGCTTTTCTAAACCATAGATCAAATTGTGATGAAACTTTGGTAGGGTAATCTAACGATATCCCTGTCACTATTTTACTTATCATGTACACACATTACTTTGTAGTTATTATAGCACTGAAATAAACATATATAAGAAAAAATATCAAAGGCGTTAATGAATATAAATATATCAACCGCTTTAAAAAGAGTACAGCTCCACAAAAAGGTTCGATTCTAAATCAATTCTAAAAAAGAAACAATACATCTATTTCCTCACGATTCTCTACATAAATAATGTAGAAAGTTTTCATCTCCTGACAATTCCCGGTAATGACTAAAGTATTTTCCCTGAAACTCGCATTTTTTCCTCAACAACAAACGACTTTTGATTTCTTTACAAAACGTTACGTTTATTTACAGTTGTGATTTCGCGGCCCGTTTATCATATGAAAATATTATTGCTGTTACAATATTATTTTGTTCACATTATTATTTTGTAAATTGCGATAACTGTGTGTCATGTATATTGTGTAACTAAATAAATGAATACATTAAATTTGAATCTATAATCTATACTAATATTATAAAGCTGAAGAGTTTGTTTGTTTGTTAGTTTGTTTGTTTGAACGCGCTAATCTCAGGAACTACTGGATTGAATTGAAAAATTCTTTTTGTATTGGATAGTCCGTTTATTGAGGAAGGCTATAGGCTATATAACATCACGCTACGACCAATAGGAGCGAAGCATAAATGAAAAATGTTGCAAAAATGAAAAACCGTTGAAACTAAAACACGCGAACAAAGTCGCGGGGGACAGCTAGTAATATTATAAAGCTGAAGAGTTTGTTTGTTTGTTTAAACGCGCTAATCTCAGGAACTACTGGTTAGAATTGAAAAATTATTTTTGTATTGGATAGTCCGTTTATTGAGGAAGGCTATAGGCTATATAACATCACGCTACGACCAATAGGAGCGGAGCATAAATGAAAAATGTTGCAAAAATGAAAAACCGTTGAACTGAAACACGCGAACAAAGTCGCGGGAGACAGCTAGTAAATAATAAGGACGTGGAATTATTCTACAGTGAAGCAAAGCTTCTTCACATGTGAAAAGAAAAGGAATTATTTGAATAAACTTTGACTTTCAATTGTTTTATGGCGTAAACAATCTATGCCTAATTTTTTATCAAGGTCGTTTTAATGTTGTCTGTCTATTAAGTACATCCCAATCTGTACGTAAAGTGGGGCAGACATCGGTACTCGACATTATTTTTACGGCTTAATAGCTCTTGTAGGCAAATCTCAGCTAAGGATATACATTAAGGTCGCTATCTAACCAAGTTTAATACTACCGATAGCTTAGTTTAAATCTAAACGAAGAAAACACAATAATAACCTTAATGCGTGACTAAGAATTTCTTAATGTTTTGAGAATCATTGTATATTCTTGAATGTCAATATCTTATTTCTGCCTATTTCTACAAACGGAACACACTGGAATATATACTGACAAAGACCCATTCTTGACCAAATTTCTTCTTATATTTACAAAAGAAATTTAACCGTTTAAACAGCTCGTAGTTCATACAAGATCCCCGTACCTTGTTCAGTCTCTAAATCCCAATCCAATCTAGATTAGCCTAGGCCGGGCACTTGGGGGCACTCGGGGGCTATGCTCACCAGAACACCTGAAATGCAGAATATTTGATAGAACTTTTATAAAATTCTGGTTGTAAATGCACTAAATTTTGAAACTTTTAAATAGCATTCGCGATAGCTTTAACGTTTAAACTGTTAAAACAATGTCATCTTTACTAATATTATAAATGCGAAAGTAACTCTGTCTGTTCTGTCGCGCTTTCACGCCAAAAGTACTGAACCGATTTAAATTAAATTTAGTACACAGATAGTCTAGAGCCTGGGATAGGACATAGGCTACTTTTTGGCGCGATAACCGACATCCACGCGGGCGGAGCCGCGGGAAACGACTAGTATTACTATAAAGTACATTTATTAGTTCGTCTTTCAACTTTATGATCTGTTGAACCGGATTACTAGTTCTGTGTCGAATCGAATTGAGAAACTCCCCCTTTTGAAGTTGGTTAAAAGAAAATTTAAAATAAAAGGAAATTTGCTGAACTTACAGAGGTGTTAATGTATAGCTTAATAAAGTGCAATCTAGACACGCGGTAGCGTGTCAAAGCCAAGTTCTAGTAACAGAACTGGCGAGCGGCACCGTGTGTAATATTACACGAACCATTTGGAGCCGCTTTTGACCCCCTCGTAACTCAAAAGCTATTTCACATAAACGTGTCAAATTTATGTGAATTATTTAGTATATGAGAACTAGCTAAGTCAGATCTTATGCTACAATATATTATCCTAAGTTATAAGACTAAATTACATTTTATGTAAATATTTATGATTGAACTTGGCACCCATTTAGATCTCACTTCTTTTGTCGTTGAAGTCAACAACCAAGGCATATATCATAATATTGAACTTGGCTCTCATTTTACATTTATGTTTTTGATGGGATAATGTACAACATACTTAATCTTTTACGTTTATGTTGAACAGTATAATGATACCTTACTTAATCATTAGCAACCCCAAGCATCTCTTAAAACCCCCTCGAACCCTATTCCGTTTGACATGTTTTCGTGTGCGGCTCACATTTCCTTCAGATTACGATGACGTTTGATGTCTCACAGGAAATTAGTTTTGCACACCCGATTACTGTAAGGAAGCGTAAGTAAATCTCTTCGCGTTTGTTTTTATAACGGTACGTGGAATTTTATATAACTCAAGTTCTAGGTTCATCTAAATTTGATGCTGTAGGTATTTTTTGAAGTAAAACTTCTTTACGCACGCTTGACTTTGGGAGTAAGCTGGTGAATTCGTGACGAAAGCGTTACGAAAAGTGTGATCGGGCGAGGCGAACGGAAGATGAGACGGAGATATAACTTAGTGAAGGTAGAAAGAGAGAGAGTTACGTTTCGTATATTACTGTAAGGGCAAGAGAGAGAGGCGAGCACACATTTTCTTTCTCTCTTGCGCTCATAGCCAGTTACGTTTCGTATATAAAAAAGTTTAAATGTAGTCGTGTGGTCTAAAGCACACTCGATTTTTTTCTTGACAACTCCTTTGCCTTGACAAGCCTTTGGATTTAATCGTTGAATCTCGCGGGGTTTTATGACATCAACCAGAATCATCAAACATAGCTTGTCCCATGCACGTCGTGCACTGTGGTATTTAGAATGGTGACACCATTCGGCTGCCCGTGCAGTTATGGTATAAAGTGGTGTGTTATTGTTTTTAATAGAAATGTAAATAGTGTTACTAATAGTTATTGCATAGTTATCAAGGTATCTTACAGTGAAAATCTCGTAAGGATTATGGTTATTTTTTGCGCTTGGGTTAAAGATAGATTTGAGTCCTACGTATATATATGTATAATATAATATATATATATATTTTTAAAGTTAAGCAATGTGGGTGGAATTCACATTACTAGCAATCTTGTTAACCCCTCCAACTAAGCTAAATATGCTTGTATCTGGAGTGGGTTCACGTCAATAGGTTAATTTGTGGGGATCAAACCTGCGACCTCTCGATCACAAGGCCGTCACCCTAGCCATTAGGCCATTGCCGCTTTTTTTTGTTGATTACCAGGTTGATCACAAAGCTTTCTAGTATTTACGCTGAATTATTGTTTTTCAAAATAATAATAATTAATCTAAACAAATAATTAATTACATAAATGTACAAAATCTACAATATATTCACACAATTCTTTAATATGTTAATCAATACGAGCTAGTCTACTTGCACCCATCTTTTAAGAATCAGGTCCCGTGACGTATTGTTCAGGGATTGTAATCCAATGAATGGTTATTAGCAGGGTTGTCCCTACATTATTCCAAGTTTATCGGTAATCTGAATGTAAATGAAGTTCAAAAGAATAGAAAATTTCTCTGAAATAGAGCGAACTGTTACGGATAATGCAAGGCCCTTTTTGTTGTATAGTGTACTTGTATATTATCATACTTTTTTTTTTGTTACGGGGTGAAAATCTAATGACTTCAACCCACGCCGAGGGCACGACGTGGGGATATATCGGACTTGCACCGACTAAAAACATCCCGTCCTTGCCTTTGCCGGAGTCCCGGGTTCGCTAACGTACGCTCGGCGGGGCTCCGGTGATCATACTCCTATCCGCCCCGGCTTTAGACGTCTAGATAAAATATGAATAAATTATACACAAAAATATTCCTCTTGAATCCACTCTATCCATTGGTGAAAACCATTTGAAAATCCGTTTGGTAATTTTTGAGTTTATCGAGTTCAGACAGATAGTCAGACAGACGCTACAGGGGATTTTATTTTTAATATGTATAAAAAAAGTTCCAGTTTATTAAGCTACATTGAAAGTAATCAGCTATATTCACTATATTCGCTACGTATATTCACTACTTCGTAGTAAACGTATTTGTTTAACAAGGTCAGTTAATCGGCCAACTTAATTCCAATTGGGAAAATCGACCCTCAAATGTTTGCAAACAAATGGCGAAAATATCCCAAGAATTAATTAGTTATCACAAATGCCAAACATATTTTTCTCATAACACTACAATAAAGTTACGAACTAATTATATCAATCCAATTGTCTTAACAAGCCAAGAAATATGAAGTCACGTCATCTAATTTCGGGGAAACTAGGACTTTTATTAGGAATTACATCAGCAATATATTGCTGGAGCAACCCCACAAATCCTTGGAAATAACTGGCTGGATTTGCAATAATAACGACGAGTGATAGCTCACTGAGGAATGAAATGGAATGGGGATAGGTTTTAGAATTATGTATCCGTGTTGATTTAAATAACGTGCTTTAAAGATGCGAATACAATGACAGGTAGGAAAATAAGAACAAATTTTCATTTAATAATAAGTAAACTCACGTTTTTAAAAAGATCAGTTATCCTTACTAAAATTATTAATGCGAAAGTAACTGTGTCTGCCTATCTGTCGCGCTTTCACGCCAAAACTACTGGACCGATTTAAATAAAATTTGGTACACATATAGTCTAGAGCCTAAGAATGGACATATGCTACTTTTTCCTGTAACCAATAACCAACCTCCACGCGGGCGGAGCCGCGGGAAACATCTAGTTAAGAATATATTGTATTATTAATAACTTTTTTAAATTTCATTTATGCAGAAAAATACCTGATTGCTTGCTTAAAAATTACCATAGACGAAGGTACTATAAACAATGATCAACGCAATAATGTTAAGTTCTTAGGTTTACTTAAAGTCAAGATACTATGAAACCGGGATGAAATTAAAATCGAGAATAAGATCAAAAATTTTTGCAATGAAAATTTTCATACGGAAAATATCGCTTCGATTGGTAATTCACGAACCCATGGGCATAGAGGAAGGACGGTGCTTAATTACAACAAAACACTTTCTATATTTGTGACTAATTAAAAAGTAATTGGTCGCTAGGGGACCGTCCCTAGTCGCGACCTCAGACGAAATGAAACAAGCTTTAATTAAGGTTCCACTGTAGGTACACCAGACACATGTCGAGTTACCCTTCTCATTGTCACTGACGACATTACTATGGGCTCTCAAAAAAAATCGAGATAGAGTGACTTTTTTTGTGGAAATGTTTTATTTTGTCACGTGCATTAGGGTTTGTTGGGAATAAATATTAGTACCATTGTTTTGTATTATGTTTAAAGTAGTGTATAATTATGTAGATTAATGAAAAATTTAATCGTCTTCCTAAAGATGCCTTTTTTTTGTTTAAATGGATCCCACGCAATAGACCCAAATGATATCTTCCAAATTATAATTATTTAAAACAAAACTGTTTGCTCACGTATTTTCTCGGAATCGTCCGATTAGTTTCAGACTCAATAGGAGTTAATCATTAGCTGTTGTGTCGCGAGTTCGATCCCGAGAATATACGTGAGTAAACCGTTTTGTTTTTAATAATAATAATTATGAATACTCCTCACGAAAGGTATTCCAAATTATATTTTCTAGTTTTCAATTCAAATAAAACCGTCTAGCTGCTTTCAATCATGGTTCTTAAATCCAATGAAGCTTAACATTTTAAATATGAGCAAATTTAATATACATTGCTGCAGCAATATTTGTCAGTCAAATGTGAAAGTTCTAGAAAAAAGGTAATATTGCAAATTCTATTTACCAAAGAAGCAATTCTTATAAACTTGACGGATTTTATTGACTTGTACAACAAAGGTACAAGTGCCTTTATTGGATATGATAGAAAAATACATTAAACATTATATGCTATTGTTACGAGCTGGGGTTCGGGATAAATTAAACATTTTATTAAAATGGTTAATTTTATTTAAAAATGTATCAAGCGTGTAGGTACGTATTGTTGTTTTTTTTAGTCTAAAATAATAACTAAAGTCGACAATCGCTGCGATGTCACTGATGTTGTATTTAAAAATGAACAGCTGAGTCAAGTGTCCCTTTTTCATTGGCGAACCATTTCGTGACCGAGTAACTTTTCATCGAGTTCAAATGAAAACTTTTGAGTACAGACCAATACAACCTCAATATCACTTTATTAAGCTGAATACACAACTAAAGGGCGATTTCACCTGTTCCATTAAAAACTGCACTCACAGGAACTAAGTTCTCTGTGATCGAGTTTATGTTTTTAGATTAAGTTAGTGAAATGCGAAGTATTGAACTCAATTACTTTCAAGAACCGAGTTTAAATTTAATTGATCGCGTTCATATAGGTACACCTGTGAAATCCACCCTTATTGGTTTAATATACCTGAAAAATAGAAGTGAAATCTTAAAATTATAAATACATATTTTAAAGTTGGTGGTAGGGGTCGGTAACGAGTGATGGTATTTGAATATATTGTGTACAGTTCACAGACCTTTGACATCGTTTGTACGGGAGAATCTGAAGGTACTTTTTTACAATTACTTTTTCTGATATAGTCGATCAATAATATAATGACAGGTTTTTTGTCAACAGATCTTGATTTTGAAGGAAATTTTGGTGTGACTTTAGTTTTTTTTGTCGTACATAAAACTTTAGATACTTCATTAGATACAGATCTGTGCCTACTATTTATAGGAATAGTCAGCTGATTAGTGTGGTTTCTACATATTTTTCGTCAGAAACACAGCAACCCTGACATCTTTAAACATTTAGAAAACTTAAGTCAAAACATCAATCCAGATATCTACAGTTATCAACAACATCTGCTACTGTAGAAACTGCAGAAAGAATGATGAATACTCTTCTTAAACCTTCACAGCTGTTGGCAGAATCCGGCCATTTTGTTCTCAAATCTCCATACATGCATTTATCAAGAACGTCATAATATTTTCAAGTAAGTTCACAAGCAGTTCCTGTGCCCTGATGTTCTTTTGTTTGAGAATTTATTGACGTCATAAAATGGACTGCAGAACTCATAAGCTGTTGGAAGTTTGTTTTCAACTACTCTCGTATAACGCATTGTCGCGTATCTAATAATGTGTTGGCCAGTTGTGAATAGACTATGTTCTGTTAAGCAGGGGTCCGTAATCTTTTGTTTGTGACCAACTATACTGTGTTTAGATTGAATAGTTATATATGTAATAAGTTAATAGGTATTTTTAATGAAACGAAATGCAAGAAGTGGCTAACCTAGCTTTCTTCCTAGTTCTCAAACTCCATATCACAGTCCATAAATAAAAAAATATGTTTAAAACAGACACAATCAAAAATGAATTTTAGCTACTGTGATCAATCCTTAAACAAATGAATTTTGCCAGCCTAGCCAGGTATGAAAAGGTAAGCGCAATTTTGCAATTTTAATGGGAACTAGCTGTTTCCCGCGGCTCCGCCCGCATGTGTGTTGCTTATCGGGGCAAAGAAGTCCAAATCGATTTACCCGCTAAGCATAACTTACAGACTGATAGAGTTAATTTCGCATTTATAATATTAGTTTGACGACCTCCGTGGTCGAGTGGCGTACACACCGGTTTTCAAGGTGTCGCCAGCTCCGCGGTCCCGGGTTCGATCCCCGGCCGGGTCAATGTAGAAAAATCCCTTTTCTACATTGTCTCGGGTCTGGGTGTTTGTGGTACCTTCGTTGTCTCTGAATTCCATAACACAAGTGCTTTAGCTACTTACTTTGGGTTCAGAGCAATGTATGTGATGTTGTCCACATTTATTTATTTATTTATTTATTTATTATTAGTATGAATATGGACCTATATTATTATACGAAACCCTATATGTAGTGGAAACCTTAATCTAGAGCACAGTATCTTAAATTTTATAGTTGGAGCAGTTACATGACAGCAAATGAGAGAAATGACGTATTTGTAGACATTCTAAAAAAATATATATTTTACAACTCAAACACCGCTATCTTATCCCAAACTAGATAGAACCTGTATTATGGCAACCAGACAACTGATATACATACTTATATATTTCTAAATACATGTCAAACATATTATAGATAAATTACACCCAGACAGAACAAATAATCATGCTCATAACACAAAGATTTGTTCTGGGTGGGAATCGAAACCACGACCTCCACTTGAGCAGATAGAATCATCAACCACAAACCAACATGTCAATCAAATATTGGACATAAAGAAACATGAAGACCACCTCTTCCTGTTCCCAATCCCCCTATTTGAAGCGGTTTTTGTAAGTCATCGTAATCTCCAGGAAGAAGCAAACAATGTCGTTTAATATTTACGTGAGTTTTATTTAACAAATAAGAAATAAATCGCAATTTTCAAGTCAATGCGAATTATCTAAAAAAAAGAATTTTTTGGATAAGGTTAACAGTCGACTTCTCAAAGACAATTCTGATATTAGAGAATTACGCAAGTATTTTTTGTATTTTACGGCAAACAGCTAAACTGTGTAAGTAGGATATGAGCTACATTATGTTTTTTTAAGAAAATCAACTTTCTCATTCTCAAGGAACAACTAAAGCCAAGCAATAGCTATTTAAATAGAATAAAATAATAATAATATCTTGGGACAACTCACACACGGCCATCTGATCTTATACTAGGCAGAGCCAGTATCATGGCCACCAGAGAACTGATAGAAATACTTACATATTTCTAAATACATACATAACCTCGTAAGGCCCAATCTAAATCTAGGACACTATAAATAACGGCCCAATGTACTAAAAATAGGCACTAGTAGTTGCGGCCCAGGACTAAATTAGTAAAAAATGGACCAGTTAAAATGCTTTCATCTTAATTAATTAAACATTATATACCTAATATAATACATTGGTTCTAAAATATCAAATTGATAATAATCAACCTTGACAAAAATACGTTGAGTTTATTAACTTTCGATGGCAGATTTTAATTAGTGGGTATATGTAACTCAAATAATTAACATTATGTCCTAATTTTAGGTAGCAGGGACGGTATTTAATGATTTTAATAACTTTCTGGGGCCGCAATGACTACTTTTTGTATTCCTTAAATTAGGTATTTGGGCCTTACGAGGATAATAAAATATTGAGTAAGTATAAATATTATTTTAATCTATACCTACTAGATACAGGAAACCACAGGTAACCTAAAAGTCGGCCATAATCTGCAATTTCCAGTTAATGCGTCACTTGTTTTTGTGATTACAAAAACAAATACCTATTCCATTCTAGTATTTTTTTAATTTCGTCCTGAACCGTTTAAACCTCTTTTAATATATTTGTTTTTCTTGTTTTCAAATTTCGAACATGTCTCCCTGTCCCGTACAGTTCCCACCCTTCCTATTTGTCACCTTATTATTACGTATAATTAAATTTTCTTTCTTTTTTTTAGGCAAGTGTAATTATCTTTTAATGAAGGTCAGGTTTGTTTTCAAAATTTGTTTTAATAAGTTTTTGCTTTGTTAATTTTATTTTGTATGCTCTTTCTGATATTACTGTTTTCTTTTCAGGGTTGGAAAATTTTTAGGGTTCGGTGACATAATTTAGGGTTGTTTTATTTGTTAAATTAATACGGGCTGGATGTTTTTATAAAAATCCAATTAATTTTAGATTCATTTAATAAGAGTAAACCTTTTTGCCGTAACAAATATTATTTGTTTACTTAACAGAATGTTGATGAACAAATTAGGTTATTAATTTGTAAATTAACTGTTTTAAATCTAGCATTAAACAGTCTTGGTGAAATATTATATGGGTTTGCGAGTAAGTCAATATGTGTTAGGGCTAAATTGGTTCATGGTATACACAGTAGCCTGTATAATACAAGGTGAAGAAAAATTCGCTTATTTTGTGTGATTTTAATTATGTTGTTTATATATATTATATTATGTAAATATATTATGTAATATACAAGGTGAGTTTTTTTATGTTGTACAAACGAAAAGTATGTGTTCTAGGTATATCAGTTAAAAAAAAAACGATTCGTATCAAAATAAAAAAACTAAATAAAAAAAAAATCTCGAATGTCAGTACTATTACCGTTTAACTCTTATACTTAGTACTTTATATATACTTAATACTTAGTAAATTCGAATTCGAATTCGGTCATAGTTTTCGTTTGTACAACAACAAAAAACTCACATTCTATACTACATAATATATCACAGAAAACAAGACAGTTTAAATCATACGCAATAAGCAAATTCCTTTAACATTCACTGTTATAAAAATCTATACTAATATATAAAGGTGAAGAGTTTGTTTTTTGTTTGTTTGTTTGTTTGAACGCGCTAATCTCAGGAAATACTTAGGTTCTAAAAAAATACCTACTTAGTACACTGCCTTAACTTTATATTGTTTTAACTTTATATTGTCAAAGTCGCGGGGGACAGCTAGTATATTATTCAGCTTACAGTTATAAATTGCCGTTCAAAAGTGACGTAGTAGGTACGTTACACTCATTAACAATATAGTCAGTAGTTACGTCAAAACCCTCGTCAACGAAACTAATTAATGATCGTTCCGCGATACAACTGCGACGCCGCAAATTATTGGTCGAAACTACCTTGTCTCTAGGAAATGCCAAAAGAACGATATGGGTTACGGAGTTCATTGTATTGGGTGGTTCATTCGTTGATAGTAGAATAAATGGTATGATAGTGTACCTACGTTGCATAGCTTGTATATAGCGGTGAAAATCTCAGACTAGATTCTATCCGGACAGAGAATCGTCTTGATATTGAGGGCGCAGCCCCCCAGACAAGTGGCATTTCTAATAGAAATCGCCTAAATGACATTAAATGTATCTATAGAATTGACATTTCGTTTCGCTAAGTCACGTGACTTGGACTTGTCACTTCCATACATTTGAAGGATTCGATTAGCGTTGTCGCTTGTCGAAATGTCACTTCTCTAGGGGGGCTGCTGAGTTTAATTACCGTATAATATGTTATGTTAAAAACACTGTTGCGTCCTTAAAGTAAAAAAAATGTAAACTATAAAGTACACCTAATAGAGTATGAATTGTGAGCACTATTATGAACAAGTAAAATAGTAAAGTTAGTATCAAAACAGAGCGCGCCATTTTATTAAAACTATCTCAAAACCTAATAATATCGGAACCGTCGTATTTTCGCATAAACGTCTGTTGTCGCATAGAAATCACGTGAATCAGTAATTGAGCGTAATACTTAATCCTAAAAAATTGCTTACCCTAAGCGCAACCGGCTACTAGCGATGTGTACTCTATGCTAGTCTATGTATACTCTAAGGTTGCGTCATGAATGTGCAACTATAACATCTGGATATTTATTAATTATGTTGAAACATAATGTTTACAGCTGCCGTCTTCATTATTTATTATTTATTTATTTATTTTTAAAAACATTACATAGTTGTTACATTATACAATATCCCACAAAACCAGTTCAGTGGTTTGACTGTGGGAGCACCGCTTTATTTCTTTACATTATTATATATATTATTAGTAATTACTCTTTATATATGTAGTGTAGTATACATTAATATCATACATAGTAGATAATATAAGTTTTATGGAATGATTTTAATGTTATCATAATTTTAGTTCCAATTTACGCCACGACGATTCTCTTTTTGCGCAGTCTCTAACTGCTCTGTACTCTGAGGTTCTAAATACTAAATCTATACTAATATAATAAAACTGAAGAGTTTGTTTGTTTGATTGAACGCGCTAATCTCAGGAATTACTGGTCCGCTTTCAAAAATTATTTCAGTGTTGGATAGCCCATTTATTGAGGAAGACTATAAGCTATATAACATTACGCTGCGAACAAAAAGAGCGGAGCATAAATAAAAATTTGCAAAAATGAAAAACCGTTGATACTAAAACACGCGGACGAAGTCGCGGGGAACAGCTAGTAGTTATATAAAGCTATATAATTGTTTATAGTTATCTAGAATTCTAGAGGACCCGTTATAGACACCGGGATAGAGCATTAAAAAAGTAGGAAACTGATATTACAAATTGAATTTGTAAGATATTTAAGTCGGAGATATATAATGCTATAACGACAAATGATACAGATATTTTATCAAACATCTTTAACTGACTCCAAATGTCCAAATAATCTGTACTATATAGGATAACGTATTTAAGTCTCCCATCCCACATTTACTCCCAACAACCGTACACTAAGGATGACCTTAATGATGTCAGGATAACACGATTGGCATGGCCGGGACACAATGCAATAATGTACGTAAAAACACAATAGAAAGTCCTGATCTTAGAGGAATAAATAAGTAAACTATAGAGAGCGCATATTCAATATTAACTGTTGGCACTAGTATGAACATGTAAAATCATAAAATGTGTGTCAAATCAGAGTGCACCGTTTTATTAAAACTATCTCAGAACCTATTATTACTCTAATAATATCGGACGCGACGATATTTTCGCATAAACGTCTGTCGTCGCTTGAAAATGTAAATTAAATAAAAAAGTAAATCAGTAAACGAGCGTAGAACATTTAGCTAAAAATGTGCTTACGCTCCGAATAAGGGGCTTCT
The DNA here is from genome assembly GCA_932294365.1 of Diachrysia chrysitis. Taxonomy (NCBI): domain Eukaryota; kingdom Metazoa; phylum Arthropoda; class Insecta; order Lepidoptera; family Noctuidae; genus Diachrysia; species Diachrysia chrysitis. The sequence continues at coordinate 1,936,784 of OW028657.1, forward strand.
AGCGATGCGCACGCTCTACACTTGTCTATGATTACTCTAAGGTCCTGATACTTCCCGGCCATCATTACTTAAGCCGTTCTACGGACAGCGAAAGCTTTGTGTAAGTTTTAAGGTTGCTTGATGTTTTAAAACTTTACGGTCGAGCTTTTTTAACCGATTTAAAAAATGAGGAGTTTCTCAATTCAACGGTATTTTTTGTTTGTTTTTTCCGTGATATCTCTATCAATTCTTTGTTATCGATTGGATATACCTCAGAGGTGGTCAATTATATACAAATTTAGGTCGGTTCCTTTTTAAATTAATTTTTAATCATATTTATGTTATATATCCGGCGGATGGGTGGCTCCTATGATAGCAAGTGAACTCCACAAGGCCGTGACCATCTCTCTCTAAAAAAAGAGGGCTTGAAGATAACGGCCATTGAAATTGAAAGCCATTGATTTAGATCTCCAAATTCCATATGTTAAACTGAGCAGTAGAGCCGCTAATTTAGATTGGTATTAAGTAAGAGTATGATCAGTCTCCAGGCCCAATCATCTATGACTTTACAATGACACCAGATAACTAAAACGTTATTTAGTAAAACGATTAATTCCATTTCAAATAAAATAATACTCAAAACTCTTGGTTATTTTTCCCGCTACAGCGTATCTTAGTTATAATACCATTTACTCCTAACTACCTCTAAAATAGACCTTTAAAGGTGGCCAACCGCAGGTAAGCTCCCGACCTAGTTTTCTCCAATAAACCTGAGTCATCTTGTATTGAGATCGATCTATCATTACTGACAACTCCATTGTTGCGTACCACCTGATATAGTGGTAATATATGGATTAATCTACTGCACAATGATAGTCGATCCTTGCGAGGTGGATTTCTTGATAGAAAGGTAACAGAAATTATGAAATGATGATAATTTCGTATTAGGAATATGAAATTTGAGGAACTGATTTGACAAAACATAGACCTCTTCACATGTGATCTGAAAATACTAGTATCAGTAGGCATTTTTAGGGTTCCGTACCTCAAAAGGACAAAACGGAACCCTTATAGGATCACTTTGTTGTCCGTCCGTCCGTCCGTCCGTCTGTCAAAACCGTTTTTCTCAGGAACACTTATCAGGTATCTTATATTTAAAAGCAAAGTTTCTTATTCATATGTAAAATTTTTATATATGAATTACTGTGCAGTAGGACAGTTCTGCAATTCTTGTGTTAACATTTTTACCGCAAAAGGCTCAAATTAAAAGATTCCCAAAAGATGATGATTTTAAAAATGTAGGTACAAATCGTATTGTCAAGCACCTACACAAAAATGCCAGTTATTTTGCTTACTTGTTTTATTTTGTATTTTTTAAACTTGGGTAGAATTAAACTACCATAATTCAGCGCTAACGTAAGTATGAAAATGTTGAAACTCATATTAAGCCGTCGTTCAAAAGTTTGTCACACTACGTCTGTGTCGAACTATTGCCGCACAATCGCTTGTCGTACTAAAGTGTGATCGACTTTCAGTATTTCGCATTAACGCGCATTCGAACTATGGTGAAATACAGTTCAGTTTAGTTACACAAGTGTTAATCGCACTTCCATTTTTCGTTTTTCGAACTCACGTAGTACACTCAAACTGGCCATAATAAATTAAAACATACCTACTCTCACATGACACCTAAAATGACGTAGATAAACTCATATACCTTAAGGGACTCGGATGAAGGCATATAAGTTCCAGAATTTTCTCAAAGGTCCCCTCGGCTGTAAATCATAACTACGGCAAAATTGCGTTTAGGGCTCACCTACCTCGTGATTCAGCTAACGTAAAAGTTTGCGTTAAACTTTAGTTCTTTGTTGTGTAGTTGTATCGCGAACTCAAACTGTCGTGATGGCGCAATTTGTTTAGTGACTTGAGTTTTACGAAATTATTAAGTGGTGTTTTTATTGAGGTTGGCAATTGTGATGATTTACAAAGCTTCTTAAATTAACATAGGTATGTAGGTTTTATAAGGATTATAACATGTTTATTGTATTCAAGAATTACTAGACTTTTTCCGAGCTTTGAAATACCGCATATTTTCATTTAGTATTGACATGGTTACTTAGAATTTGTACATGCAAATGCTTAAACATTAAAACTCAAACTTTATCAATAAGCTCTTTTAAAGGTCAATAAAATACATTAAGACAACACCCAGAATTGCCCACCCTTCACCGCTACCTAAGTGCTGGCTGTGGAGAAGAAACGGCGCAGCAAACTCCCCAGCAGCACACTGATAAGTTCAGCTTAGCCCGTCAATGCGGTTCCACAAACATAAAAATAAACCATTTACACTCCACAAGACTAATGCAGGTAGGTTTTCATCCGCTATTCTTTAACATTTTAAACGAACTTGCTCTTTTTAAAAGTAACCGAGGCAAAAAATATTCTCATAGTATTGTTGGGTCCAACAAAGAACTTTGCACAAAAGTGGGTAGGTTGTAAAGCAGCTTAACTGTTGACTGAATACCTCCACTTCATGTTTCTATTGTATATCTTGAAGCGAGTGTAACTACTAAGTACTTTTTTTATAAAAGTTTATTTTTGATGTATTGTGTTTTATAAAAGGGTTAAATGCGGAAGCTGGGTTAAATCTTTAAGTAATGTTCTTTGGGTGCAAGAAAATCTCAAGTGACCTAGATACCTTTCTTGTTGATTGATCCGTTTTTGAAGAATGATGGCAAAGTTGACTAGACTAACATGGAGGAGTGACAAGAGAGTTATTTACTTCTCAATTAATTTAATAGACTCTAAAAACAATCACTTTAGCTTCAGTCAGTCTATTGCTGTACATATGATCTACCTCTGTAACCAAGTGACATTTTTACAAGCGTTAACTATTATAGAAATCGATAAAATGACATTAAATGTATGGAAATTATATTTCATTTCGATAACCTGATTTGGACTTGTCACTTCCATACATTTGAGCGATTCGATTCGATTCGATTCAGCGTTAATGCTTGTAGATTGTGTTACTTGGCTGGAGGGGCGCTTGTTTAATCTTTATTTATATACATTACGATAGTATGTATTTTAAACATAAAATATATTTTATTACATTAAACCTCAATACCTAATATCCAGCAGTGCCGCCCGAGTGAGTTGACGACGTTAAACCTCTCTTTACACAATCACTTATATAATAATAATAATAATGACGACATAGACCATACATAAATAATAAATATCTTGGGACACACACACGGCCATCTGATTTGAAACTAGGCAGAGCCTGTATTATAGCAACCAGACAACTGATAAACATACTTATATTTCTAAATAGAAACAAAACAAAATGATCATGCTCATCACACAAAGATATTTTGTCCTCGGTGGAAATTGAACCCAAAACCTCCGGTTAAGCAGTTCAGGGACACTAACCACTAGACCAAAAGACAATGCCTATATCAAAATAATGTGCGTCCTAGACATATATTTCAGAAAATAAATTAGAGTAGGTAGATATACCTACCTATATATTCTTTTACCAATTCGTCGTCACCTGCCAATATTCAGACGTCGCGTGAAGGATTATTTTTGCTGTCAATTTCTCTATATTACCATTGTGTTACACTTTTTGCGATAGAGGTGACAGATATTCAGATGTTTTCTTTCGTTTTGTATATTGGATTGGAAAATGAGAGTAAGCACAGAGTAAGTATATATTTTTAGATTTTACAGTCTGACTGATACGTTGAATAAAATATATATTTTAGTTTAGGGTTATAAAGTGACACATGTTTTTACTCGTACAAGACTTATCTTAAGACTATAGATATTAAAACTCAATAAGTCAACAGTCAGCAAATAAAACTCCCGTTTTCTGATTTTCTTTTATTTTCGAGAAAGCGCACAAGGAAAACAGAATTCAATATTTTTTTGTCTACTAACGAGAAAATAATTCTGCAGATTCAAACAGACATCAGAAACAATTTCACGAGATTAATTTCAATATGTTCTTTGTAAAGTTTGTATGTAGAATTAAATTTAAGAGCGTCTTGCGTAACAGCCTTAAGCTTGGGCTCCTCAAAGGGCGAATACCCTTATTATAAACTTTGTTATTTGTTTTCATGTTTGTTATATGCAAACTTGGGCGTTTCATTCGTGTATTACAGAAGTAGAAAATATTGTTTTAGTATATATATATATATAATGTAAGTTGTCAAGTTACTTGATATTAGTAAAATTAGATTTGATGATACCTAGCTGTCCATATTAGTCCCAAAATCGTGAGTACGGATAAAATGTACAGTTGTTTGTTGAATGTATATCTTGTAAGCTGCTATTTCTAGTAAAATTTTTATTTTTAGTATTGCGAACATTTTGTAGCTCTCTTTCTGATGGCGTCCATTCCCTATAAACCTAGGCCTAGAAAAGTTGTACGTTATTACAACCTTACGAGTCAGTTTACCTACCGGAAATCTATTATTACCAAAGGGTTCACTCCGCAGTATGTTGCCGCGTTACGCGTCGCGCGTAATTTAGTATTTTAGTAGCCCGCGTCACTCCGCCCGCGGGGGTGACGGTTATGGCGGCAAAAATCCAAGCTACCCCATACCAATTTTCATCCAAATCGGTTTAGCGGTTAAGCCGTATCGTAACAGACGGGCAGACAGAGTTACTTTGACATTTATAATATTACTATGGATGATGATGATGTAGTAAGATCGAACCAAACGCGTCGCGCCAGACAGAGTTACGCGTTAGAAAAGAGTGGAATGGTTTAGGTAAATATAGCGCTAGGCATAAAGCGCTTACGCTGAATTGCACTTTGTTGCGTCGCAGCTAAATCGCTATTTAAATATATTATTCGCGGAGTGAACCTTCTGTAAGTAGTTTATTCTGTGTCATTGCTAGATTTTGTTCGACTTTGTGAATCTGCTTTTCCTACGAAGAGCACGAAAATAGTGTAAACGTACATGCTTTGACAATATAGTAGCGTTTTTTGAATTGAATACACCCTTAAATTGGACGTACCATTCAATTTGTCTTATATCTAAGTAGCTCCATACAAGCCATATACCTATCTATTCTCAACGTATCACCAGCACCGACAAAATAAACAAAACTTCATCCAACATAGACCTACATACGAAGCGTCTCCGATCCTAATATTGCATCCGATAGCATTGAATTTGAATACTTAATGCCATCTACCAATATTCTCGAATCGATCTATACATATTTATGAGACATTTGTGTGACGTACACTAGATTGAAATTGCCTTCTACATTTGAGTATTTAAATAGCAACGTAGAAGTAGGTAAGTAGATAACGTTTTATATTTGTTTATGTTTATTTTCCAGAATAAGTCAAATTATTATTTTTATCTCTTACTAGCTGTCCCCCGCGACTTTGTCCGCGTGTTTTAGTTTCAACAGTTTTTCATTTTTGCAACATGTTTCATTTCCGCTCCGCTCCTATTGGTCGTAGCGTGATGTTATATAGCCTATAGCCTTCCTCAATAAACGGACTATCCAATACAAAAAGAATTTTTCAATTCGAACCAGTAGTTCCTGAGATTAGCGCGTTCAAACAAACAAACAAACAAACAAACTCTTCAGCTTTATAATATTAGTATAGATTAGTATAGATTATTTCCCCTTCTGTTTACAGTCTGTGTTATTTTATATTTTTTCAACTAACTGTTGCCCGCAGCGTCGCCCGAGTGGGTGTCCGTTGTCGCTGCAAAAGTAGCCTCTGTCCTTTATTAGGATCCAAGCTTATCCCATACCACGTTTTATCAGAATCGGTTCAGCGGTTTAGCCGTAAAAGCGTAAAAGCAAGACAGACAGAGTTACTTTCACATTTAAAATATTAGTATCTATGGAAGTATGGATTATTTCTACTAAAATTTACATTATTTTTCGAACCAGCTTTAGCCATGCGGCAGTAGGTAATTATTTAACTAATTTGATAAAAGTATTGTATTTATTTTCAAAACAAACTCGTAAAAATATTTCCTCAAAAAAAAAATGACAACATTTTATATTATAATATTCAACAACTTACTAAAATACAATTTTAAACCTTAAATCCGAGTCTTTACAAAAATGCAGGTGCATAAAATACAAAGCATTTTTAAGACGCAAAATGGCGGCAAAGCCTATAAATAAACCTTTACCCTGGTTTATCGTTCACAAAATGTCCTTGTAAATCATAACTAGGACACAATTTGCTCAAGACTTGCTATATAGTTCTGCGAATGTAATATCTTTACTGTTGTTCTTAAGATCTTTGTTTCAGTGTTTGTTAAATGAAAGATATGATCTGGACCGCAAGTTTCTGAACATTATAGTGTATAATTTATGATCTTTTATGCTAATCTAGAATAAAATTTTATTATTTACTAGTGAATTATTCGCTTCGCATTGGCAGACAAAACATTAATGAATTATACACACAAACTGCTCCTATTGAGTCTAAAACTAGTCGGGCGATCCCGAGAATATGAGTGAGTAAATCGTTTTGTTTTAAATAATCATTGAGAGTTTTTTTTAATTGCCTTCTAAAAAGCCCCTATAACAGTTCCCTCTATAAAGATGCAATGGTAGGTATATAATGGGGTAGAAAAAATATCAAAACTCACGACATTACATTGATTTCAATGTCGCATGACGTCGCAATTTCGTGTATTTTGTACGCAAGCATGATGTCATTAGGCCCATCTCACGAACTTTGATTCGCTTGTTCAACTAGTGTTTTTATCAATTTTGAAAAAGACAAAAAAAATCATGTATAATTTATTTTTATTTGCTGACTGACGGAATAATTAGTTTTTGACTTCAAGCTAATTATTGCCTAACAACTCATTCGTCAAACTAAAATAGCTAACATTCATGGCATAATATTTTACAGTGGTTTTGACGCAAAGATCCACAACCAAATTCCATGTCTTCCTTATTCCGTAGTTATTATTAACGGGTTTTAAGTCAAATATAATTTGCCTGTGTTGTGTAACTGAGCATATTATTTACAGTCCGGCCTACTCAAACAATACCAACACAGTCTGCGACCAAAACTTTGATCGTAACAATTATTAATTTATATGTTAAATACGATTAAAGGTCAAACTAGTTGCCTAGGCCGTAGAGCGGCAAATACTTCAGCCTAAAATAAATAATACTGAGGACAAACAGCTGTACGAATAGCCGAGTAGTATAGGTCACCGCGCCAGTACCACTGTGCGCGATGTGCTGCGGGTTTAATCCTCGCATGGGACATTTAGCGTGATCCACAAATGCTTGTTACATGTCTAGGTGTTCTTTGTGCATGTGTGATTTGAATGTTTGTAAATTCCACTGTGACCCAAGGATTAAATTCCTTAGTGCGGGAATCGTTTTTTATCAATAAGAAAAAGCTACTGGAAAGTAACTTGGATATTCAGAACTAAGCTCTAAACTCACCAATTTTTATAATCTTGGAGAGAGTGTTGTCAACTTCACAGGCTTTTAATGTCGAGTATATCTAATCTGGTTTAAGGAGTAAAAATGCCAATCCTACAAATAACATTCGATTTATTTTTTTCTACTCAAATGATTCAACTGCTGATCAAGGTTAAACTCGTATCAGCCTGCCGAACAGTTACTTATTTATTTATTTAAGAACTGCACTTGTAGCCCAGTGACATTTCAACAAGCGTTAACGGTGATAGAAATGGCTTAAATTACATTAAATGTATGGAAATGGCATTTCATTTCGATAAGTCACGTGACTTAGACGTAACTTTCATACTTTTGAGCGATTCTATAAGCTTTAATGGTTATAGAAATGTTTCTTGGCTAGAGGGGCTGATGTGTAGTTTTTTTTTAAATTCTTTTAAAATCCTGTCCTTATTCAAAGTTACATGTCATTGACAATTGATGAAGAAAAACATCGTGAAGAGCAAACGTGGTGATCGATGCTCGTTCCTTCTCTGTATAAGAAAAGAGATGTGCCCAGCAGTGGGAATTTTTTATTATTAGCCAGTATTATTATTATTTTTTGTATTAAAATCCATGTAATCTGATTTTAATAATAATAGTAAAGTAACGAGATTTACTTACTAGTTGCGAGTAGTGACCTTTTAATGTTATCTTATTTTTCTTTTTGTTTTAATCCAAGTTTCTTTTTGTGCTATTGCTATAATTCAATTCAGGCTTTAAATAGAATTAGGTAAACCACTGAAACAAAAGTACTTCAAAAATAGTAATATCAGAAACTAAAATAGCTACGCCTAACGAAGTAACCCTAATTCAAAGGTTTCATACAGTAACATGTAACGCTATTGTTTCAACATTCTTTCAAAGAACAGTCGTCACAGGATTTTCCTTTACATATTTTAATCCGGGATCTATACAATGTGCCGGGAATTTAACTCTCATCCTCATTGTTCCAGTGTTTAATATTACAGGGAACAATTCTGGATTTCGAGCCATGGGATTCGCGTTCCTGCAAATTGTGTATCGTTCGCAAATAGGTATTGTGGATGTAAAAACAGTTATTGTTTTATGAAAACTGTGTTTCGCAGATCAATTAGGTTTTTATGTTGTATTTTTAGTATTTTCTTGATTTTTTATTGTTATTCAGGTTTGAGCTAAAATTGTAGGACGGTTTTTTGAAGTTTCGGATTCGGTGATTTGAAGATTTAAAATCAATATATTAGTATGAAAAGAATATTATAAGTGATTATACCAACGCCGAAAAATTTTTAGTTCGTGGAATAAAATTGACGTCAAAGAAATTTTGCATGTATGAACTGACAAAAATTCAAAATAATTTCTCGGATAAAATTATCTGGCGTTAGTAAAATCAGCCCGTAATTTTAATATCTATGTTACCTAAAGCCCAAAAAATATATTTATATCGTTACAATAACTGAAATTATGAGGTAGGAATTTGGCCTCATTAACAAACTTTTTGAAAAGAGGCAATAAAGGTACTTCAAGAGTACCTAAATTGTTTAAATAAAATGCCAAACAAACATTCAATGTTGGAGTAATCCTCAAATAAACCATTTATGGTCTATCTGCCAAAAAACACACTCTTTGCTGACACGACAGAAGAAGAGGCCAACGTTTGTAAAAATGTAAATTTTATTGCCTAAAAGCAACCAGCTCCGGTATAAATATTTGAACTTAAGCCGAGTGCATACTGGGCATGCGCTATGCGGATTTTGTAAGACCGCCTGTCACACAGAAGTGAGAATTATTCATTTTATGTGACATTATTTATTTATTTATGTATGTGTACATTGATTTTTATTTAGACAATTGTTTACTTATATTCTGTTTTTTTTTAATGTGCTACATCTAACATCTCATCCAATATCATCTCAAAATAACGAAAAAGTAATTTTCACGTTACCCAAGCAACATTTTGTTTTGGAATAAATTAGTTCTTAAAACTCAACGCCGCTTATAATAAAACCAAAACAAACCTACACTCATTATTAACTCTTAAATTCTGTTTAAAACTATGTAGAAAAACAATCAAACAATAGAACTCATTTTATCGATGAAGTACATATTTTTAAAGGCAAACGGTACAACTGTGAACATTCCCCGGAGTACAACGTTAACTACTGCGGGCTTGACACCGACTCTAGCGATTGGACTGACAACACTCCAGGGACAAGTTTGGGACAGATGTTCCCTAACTAATAGATACAGGACCAATTCTCGATAAAGGTGTGTTTAAAACGTGTGAACACGAACCGGTGCGACACATATTGTGTAGGCCAAAATCATTGCATCTAAGTTATATTGTGCTTTCAATACAATCGTAAATGCTTTAAGTTTGAATGTCTTATCTTTTGTCTCTTGGTAAATAATTTAGATCTTATTTTCCACGATTATTTATCTCATCTCAATTAATACCTTGACAGCACTCGGATTGTTCTTTCATTTCTTCAGTTTTCACCTTCTTACGCCTGCCCTGTTTCCAATTTTAGTTATTTAGGGACGGCGCAATGTGTATGTTTCTTCTATTCATTCCTACTACTCGTAATTTCAGCATTCATTCCTTTCTTTTTCATATCATCTTTCACACAAGTTATCCATTTTTTTTCTCTGTATATCCATCTCTGCCTGTATATCCATCCACATTCATCAGTTTCGGTGGTGCGGTTTCTTCAGTTACCACTATTCGCACCAATAGGCGTCTTTGTTTCAAGCTTTATTTCTTTTTTGCTATGTATTTAATGAGCCCATTTTCTCGTAGAAACATCTCATTCTTTATTCTCTGATCGTTCGATTCAAATTAAAACAATATTGCAAATTTAACAAATTAAAAAAATATTCTTTAAATAATTCATTTCAACAAAAGTGTTCGTTACGGTGTAAATTCGTCCGTAAACCGGTCCATGTGCACTTACGTCACTGTCCACGAAACGTGCCTCCTTATGCATCGTCAATCTTGTTTATTATACTATTTATTATATCCGAACCCTGACTATACAAGGGAGAATTTTTAAAATTGCAGTATCAACTTTGATTTAGATATGAAAGTTCTACCTGTTACATTTCATTTAAGTTTATTATGAGGATTTAAAGTGACGGATGGAATGGTCTTCTTTCATGGAGTGAAGTTATGGGCTGTGTCGTTTTTCGGGAGTGGAACCACTATATTTTGTTATGGGTTTAAAAGGATGTAGAAGGGATTATTGTTTTTTGGTACTTATGTTGATGATAATAGTTTTTAGTCTCAAATTTACCACTTTGAACAATTTTGTAACAATTCAAAAGCCAGTGTTCAAATACCCCACAAAAGTTATTACTGTGAAGATATTCAGATATTTTATTAATGTTATCTAGCTGTACTCAGAAATATACCCTGAATATCAAAACACTCGTTATAAAAACACAAACCGTACATTATCACTTATCTTACATAACATCATCAGCGTAAAACGCACCATCCAAAATCAAATCATTTTATATTACAGTCACACACAAAATAAAAGCGATGTCAGTGTAGGTTGGTAGTGATGCGTGTGTGTAGGATAGAAGAAATGAAGAGAAAGTCCGAGTACGCAAGAAGGAGAATGAAAGTTTATTGCACAGACATTACACAGGTTACAGTTCACACACACAAGAGTTTCACAGAGAAGAAGGAGTGGTAGAAATATAGATGATAGAGAACAGAAATAGAATATTATTAGGTTTTAGCTAATATTAGGACACAGCAAAATTAAGTGCGGCGAAGCTATGATTTTTAATAGCAATAGCGGCTGTCGATGCAAGTAGCAAAACTGTAGTGTTGGTCGCCCGCGCGAGCGCATCGCGCCGGCGGCGGCGCTGTCCCGCTCGTGCGCGCGGGACGCGTGACGTAGCGATCCAACCGGTCGGCCGGCGGCCGCTAGAACAATAGACGCGTCACAGCTAGCTGATAAGTAATTATCTAATAATACAAAATATGTGTTTGTCTGTTGAATGTTAGTTACACAAGTTATTTTATTTTACTTTTTAATTTTATATAATACTAGTTGTTAAGTACTTTGTAAATATGTATATTAATTATTTTTGAATTTAATTTTAAACAAATTAGTAATTTATTTTTAGTTTTAATTAGATTTAAGAAATAACTGTTTAAATTCTAAATAAATAAAGGTAGGTCACTACATCACCCCCTTCCAGAGACCGTCAAGGGCGATAATAGTCGGGAAATTTAACGCGACGTCCTGACCGCGTCGTCCCGATGACGCCATCGTCAGAGGAAGGCAAGTTTCGGTTATCCGCTTTGGGTGTGTAGTGAGGAGTGTTAGTGTTGAGTGGTGTGTTCTGGTGTATGTTAGTGGTATGTGGTGAGTATGACGTGTTGTCAGGGTCGCGCAGTGTGTAGGCCGGCTTAATGCGGTCTATCGATACGGTAACCTGTTTCCCGTTTACCACTATTCTGAACACCTTGTCACCTCTTTCGGTTACCTTATGAGGACCAGAGTATGCCGGTTTCAGACCACCACCAGCAGTGCAGTCCCTAAGGAACACGTGAGTTGATGAGGACAAATCCTTGTAGATAAAAGTTTTAAACTTGCTGTTGTGCCTGGCTGCTGGTGATGGTTGCAGATTTCGGATAATACTCCGAAGCCTTGACAAGAAGTCGGTCATGTCGACGGTCTCGTCAGTCTGAGGATCGAAAAATTCGCCTGGAAGGCGCATTGGCTGGCCGTACACTAATTCGGCAGCAGAAGCCTCAGCGTCTTCTTTGTAGGCGCTGCGAACGCCCAACAGCACTAGTGGCAGAGATTCCACCCAACTATCGTTTGAGTGACAGGTGATCGCAGCCTTGAGTTGACGGTGGAATCTCTCCACCAATCCGTTACAGGCAGGATGGTATGCAGTTGTTCTGCGGTGTTGGAACCCAGCAATGGCAGACAGGCATTTGAAGAGTGCTGATTCGAACTGCCTACCTCTATCGGTTACGATATCCGATGGGCAGCCGAAACGAGCAATCCATCCACTCAGTAAAGCCTTTGCCACTGTTTCTGCGGTTATGTCTGCTAGCGGTATTGCCTCAGGCCATCGCGTAAAGCGATCGATGGCTGTGAGACAATAGCGGAAACCTTGGCACAATGGCAAAGGTCCCACGAGGTCAATGTGGATGAATGCAAACCTTGACTGAGGTAATTTGAAAGCTCCTATTGGAGCAAAGACGTGTCGTGTGGTCTTCGAGCGCTGGCAAGCCAGGCAAGAGCGAACCCACTCTCGGCAGTCTTTCCTAACGCCAGGCCACACATATCGGTCAGCAACCAATCTTGCTGATGCTTTGGTGCCTGGGTGACTCAAAGAGTGCAGGCTAAGGAAAATTGTCCTGCGCAACTCCTTGGGTACAAAAGGTCTTGGCGTGGGGGTGCTGACGTCGCAGTATAGCTGTTTCTGCGAACCTGGTACACTAACTAATTGCAGGCGTAGTGAGGTGTTTCCAGCAATCAGTTGCTTCAACTCCTGGTCTTCTGATTGAGCTGTAGCAATCCTTTCGACGGGCACAGGTTGAGTAATCTCCTCAACGCGCGAAAGGGTATCCGCCACGACATTGTTCTTCCCCGATATGTGCCTGATGTCCGTTGTAAACTGGGCTATGAGATCCAGGTGACGGAACTGTCGTGGGGAACAATTCTCTTTACGAGAGTGGAAGGCGAATGTGAGAGGCTTGTGGTCTGTGTAAATCACAAAGTCGCGAGCCTCCAGCATGTGCCGAAAATACTTCACACTCTCATAAATGGCAAGCAGCTCGCGGTCGTAGGGTGAGTACTTAACCTGTGCCGAGCTCAACTTTCGCGAAAAGAAAGCAAGGGGCTCCCAAGCTCCCGCATTCAGTTGCTGCAAGACTGCTCCTATGGCTTTGTCAGACGCATCCGTGACTAACGCCAACTTAGCGTTGCAGTCAGGGTGAGCTAACAGTGCTGCTTGACAAAGGCTATTCTTGCAGTTCTGGAATGCCTTGTACTCCTCGGCTGACATGTTGACTGGATGTGAGCCTTTAACCGATCCAGTTAGCAGGGCGTTCAGGGGTGCTTGGAAACTAGCTGCACCTGGAATAAATCTTCTATAAAAATTCAGCATCCCGAGGAATCTGCGCAGCTCTCTAACGGTCTTAGGCGTTGGGAAATTCTGTACAGCTTCGACCTTGGAAGGCAATGGTCTTGTGCCCTTGGCTGAGATGTGGTAGCCTAAAAAATGTACCTCAGACACTCCAAAGGAGCACTTAGCGCTGTTGATGACCATCCCGTAGTCCTGGAGTCTGGAAAAAAGCTGTCGCAGGTGTTGCTCGTGGGTCTTCTGGTCTTTCGAGAAGACCAAAAAGTCATCCAGGTATGCATACGTAAAGTCCAGACCCCTGAGCATTTCATCCACGAAGCGCTGAAACGTCTGTCCGGCATTTCGAAGACCGAACGTCATGTATGGAAATTCGAAAAGACCGAACGGAGTTGTGATCGCGGTCTTCGGGATGTCATCTGGATGCACAGGAATCTGGTTGTAGGCTTTAACCAGGTCAATTTGGGAAAATACGGTACATCCAGACAGGCTATGAGCGAAGTCCTGGATGTGCCGAATGGGGTATTGGTCGGGGATGGTTCGCGCATTCAACATCCTGTAATCGCCACAGGGGCGCCAACCATCGTCTTTCTTAGGTGCCAGGTGCAGAGGCGACGACCACGGTGACTCAGACAAGCGACAAGTGCCACACTGCAACATTGCCTCGAATTCCTCCTTGGCGGTTTTTAATTTGTCCGGGGCCAATCTGCGGGGTGAACACGATATTGGCGGCCCTGGTGTAGTGCGGATGTGATGTACTGTGTTGTGTTTCGAAGTACGGTGTATACCATGTGGGCGGGTGATGTCGGGGAATTCCCGTAGTATGTGAATGTATGCGGAATCACCAAGACTTACTTTCACTGAAGAGACGACATCAGAACGACGGACAGGCGACGCCGGGGTGGAGAGCGTAGTATGATTGTCGATGAGGCGTTGGTTCCTGCAATCAACAACCAGATTATAAAAAGATAAAAAATCCACACCTATTATCGCCTTTGTAACGTCGGCAATTATAAATCGCCAAGCGAAGTCGCGGCGCAACCCTAGATTCAGAGTTACATTTATGAATCCATACGTTGTTATTGATGTTCCGTTGGCCGCACACAGTTGGTAATTTGATTTTACGTGTCGCCTTGTTAGTGCCGATCGAGGGTAGACACAGAGGTCGCTACCGGTGTCGACCAAAAACTGCACCTTTGACCTTTGATCGGTGACAAATAAGCGACCAGCACTCGGGCAATCATCGGTCGCCATCACTGATTGCCCCGCACATTTCCCGACGTAGGGTAGTCGCACGGCTTCTCGCACTTTCTAGCCTGGTCTCCGAATTTCTGATGATACCAGCACTGGGGACACTTTCTGTAGCTGGAATGCGATCTGTTGGAGTTAGACCGATGACGCGTATGACTACGGGACCGTCCTCTAGAGCGAGACAAACGCTCCACCTTCTCCGCCAGCTTCTCCATCTGCTTGGTCAGGGCGGCGATCTCGGAGTATGCGCTGTTGCCCGGGTTGCTCGACGATGCAGCTGTAGTGATAGCAGATGTTGATGCTACCTGGGTACCGACGACGTCGTGGATCCGGTCCGCCAGCTCAGCCAGCTCGCCCAGATCCGGCTTGGACTGAGAAGCTATGATCGCCTGTGTACTTGCGGGTAGGCGGCTCGTCCATATAGTCCTCAAAAATTCTTCTGGTACACCTGGACCAGCGAGGTTGAGGAGGTGACGGTAAAACTGAGAAGGCTTTCGGTCGCCCAGCTCTTCATGTATGAGAAGTTGCTTGATCTTCTTCTCACGCGTTGCCGAAAGCCGTTTTATAAGCTCACTTTTTAACTTAGCGTATTTTTCGGTGGCCGGAGGGTGGTCGATAATATCTTCGACTTTGGAAGCATATTGCGTTTCTAGGTTGCCGATAACATAATGGAACTTGGTGTCATCCGCCTTAATATTCGCCAGGATGAACTGTGCTTCCATTTGGTTAAACCATAATCCCGGCTTCTCCGGGTAAAACGGCGGTATACGCACACCGACACGAAAACTTTCCGCTGCCGACTCGCCGACATCTTGTTGACTGCGTGCTTTGTTCTCGGCCATCCTCGTGCTCTTGATAGGGGTCACCAATGTAGGTTGGTAGTGATGCGTGTGTGTAGGATAGAAGAAATGAAGAGAAAGTCCGAGTACGCAAGAAGGAGAATGAAAGTTTATTGCACAGACATTACACAGGTTACAGTTCACACACACAAGAGTTTCACAGAGAAGAAGGAGTGGTAGAAATATAGATGATAGAGAACAGAAATAGAATATTATTAGGTTTTAGCTAATATTAGGACACAGCAAAATTAAGTGCGGCGAAGCTATGATTTTTAATAGCAATAGCGGCTGTCGATGCAAGTAGCAAAACTGTAGTGTTGGTCGCCCGCGCGAGCGCATCGCGCCGGCGGCGGCGCTGTCCCGCTCGTGCGCGCGGGACGCGTGACGTAGCGATCCAACCGGTCGGCCGGCGGCCGCTAGAACAATAGACGCGTCACAGCTAGCTGATAAGTAATTATCTAATAATACAAAATATGTGTTTGTCTGTTGAATGTTAGTTACACAAGTTATTTTATTTTACTTTTTAATTTTATATAATACTAGTTGTTAAGTACTTTGTAAATATGTATATTAATTATTTTTGAATTTAATTTTAAACAAATTAGTAATTTATTTTTAGTTTTAATTAGATTTAAGAAATAACTGTTTAAATTCTAAATAAATAAAGGTAGGTCACTACATCAGTATCCCCTTTGGAAGTAACGCGACACATAGAAATGGGTAACATTACTGCAAAGGAACTGGTCTGTCTTGTTTCCCTCTGATTAATTTTGGTAGTACTCTCTTGAGGTTCAGCATTGTTTGTTAGTGTTGTTTCGTGATTTTTGTTGATTCCCCAGTCACAAGGGACGGAGATGATCTCTTAACTTGTTTGTGAACTTCTTTTTTTATTGAATAAAAAGTTTGGTTTGAGAAGTTCCTTTGTGACGATTTTTATGAATGAAATAAAATTGTAGTCGGTGATACTTTTAGACAATAAACATATTTTACACGGAACTTTTTCTATTTGTTTTTTTTTTGAACAAGACATTTTCTCTATTTGTAGGTAGATCATCTAAGGCACTAGCAACTGGCGTAGAGCTAAGTAATTGGCTTTTAGTATTCAATTTTGGCTGCACGGATAGCCAAGTGGTATAGATCACCACGCCAATTATTGTGGTATCACCAGTGTTCTTTGTGCATGTGATTTCTATCTTTGTAATACCCCTCGCAACACAAAAATTAAAGACCTTAGGGCGGATGTCGTTTTAAAAAAGAAATTGTTATTCACATGAGCTATTATTTGTGCAACAATAAACTAATCCTAGTTCATATCATTAACACACACATCGTAATCACAGTAACACACAACAAATCAGATAAACCTAATTGAACCATACTTAATATTTAATGGACAAAATGTGCCCATTTTCCCTTCTCAGCTTCTTACAAACACTTTGCTTCCTCAGATTAGTTAGAAAGGGAGTTTACGACAATTCAGGATCCCGGATGTTCATATTCAAGGCGCCAGGTGGCGTTACCTACAGACGATTGGCAAACGCACGTTACATTTTATTGTGAACATTTCCTCCGTACGTGGGATCCCACAAAACGATTCCTTCCATCGATTTACACTCAAAATGTTGTATCTACTTAAGAATATATTAAAATTTGTGGTACTTAGTTATCGCTAGGTTAAACTGATTAGGTGTAGTAATTGGATGAACCTAGGTTACCAAACAGTTAAAATTTTTCGTATGAAATTGGTTTTTATTTGATCGGCGGATTTTTTATGTATTAGGGGACCAAGAAATCTATTTGATAAATCCATGAAATAAAATCCATATCAACTTAAAGGTCTTAAAGTTCTTTTAAGGAGACGCTGTAATGGAACTGTTTGTCTTTTCTTAGGTCAAAACAATGTAATCTGCATACAAATAAGCAAATTGAAGACAAAACAAAACACGTAAAAGCAGGTGATGGGGATGGAAAATAGCAAATAAACAAAACTAAAATCGCTTCACAATTTCAGCCATAAAATAATAAAACAAATGAATTTACGTACAAACTTATCCTTGCATAATGTTCGATGTTCGGTAATGAATGTATTATTTATATTAAAACGTTAGCCGCTAACGAGCTGGCCAATCGCATCCGTTATTAACCGACATGAAATAATTATCAAAATTCCCAGTGCATCGTTCCTGAACTGTTTAAAGTTTAACGTTCTGCAGGTAAAATAAATAGATGGATTAATTATTATACTGTATACTTGTAGGTGTAGAAACAGAAGGTAAAACAAAGTCCGGTGAAGCAGTCAAAGCCTGCGCTCAGGATAACTGCGTAAATCTCTTCCAAAAGACAAAAAAATACAGAAGGTTTTTTTTTCTTCTCGTAACGAAATGAAGATGGCTTACCATCATTCGAGATTGTAATACATTGTTTTTATCTTGCACGGGCAGACAAAACGTTAATAACCTATACACAAAAACTCCTTCTTCTCTTTCTCCCTTCCTCTTAAATCACGCTATCCATTGGTGAGAACCATTTGAAAATCCGTTTGTTAGGTTGTGAGTTTATCACGTTCAGAGCGGCAGACAAACGTCTAATATGCATGGAAGTATAGATATCTGTGTATAGAACATAATTATATTTTAGTTACGTAAAATAAAAAGAAATACATCTCCAATATTTTTTAATTATTTATCTGGCGAAAATTAATACAAAATTAGTCGCCTACCCCATTCAAATTTCATAAAGTAATTCTAAACACCTTACTATATGTATATTATTACTATATTAACGGATTGTTTACGTACAACGTATACACAGCTTCCCACTTACCTGATATTCTAGAAAATTCGTTTAATCCTAAAGAAGGGGAATTCTTTTCTATTTCTTCTAAAACGTCGTTCTGGCCTGAGTTTGGAACCCAGCTCGGGGATTAGTTGTCGTGCGGCAGGAAGTGAAATGTTTACAGACATTTATACCGAGTATTTCTCGATGTACCTGCAATTTGTTACGCGTATGCTATACAATGTGTAAGGTCGCATTTTTGAGGTAGGAGGTGAGGTTTGACCTGAGATTCGGTGTATTTTTGTACCTTATTTTTTTGTCCAAATAATGTAAAATGATTTCAAGATTATTCTTCTTTCGTATGGAAGCCTAACTCTAGTACCGTTTATTAAATCTCAATTGAAAGTACCTAATTGATTGAGTCTTAAAATAATTCTATTGTTTTTATTTTATCAAAAGAGATCAGTTTGAAAAATGTTTGCTTTGTCTTATCAAAAAGTTTAATAACAAATATATAGTTTTTCAAAATATAAATGTAACAGTAGTACCTGCCTGTAGTGCGATTCTGTAAGACCTCATTCTAAACTTCGAATATGAATCCGCTGTGAGTTTCTTGATTGGCATTCCAAAATCTCGGTTGATAATTCGAATTTACACTAGCGATACCCTTGCGAGCGTGTCATGGAGTTGAATTAAATTGGCGTGAGATTTTGACTGATAAAGTATGAAATGACGTAAGAAGTGGGATTCAGTAAGGTAAGTCCCCCATCACTTAGACGCTCACTTCGCACTCGAACCCGATCGAAATCAAGGTCATTTTAAACCTTATGCGAAGTGAGAGTGAATAGCGGTGTGAGATGGGAGTTGTTGTTTGAATTTTACAGAATCGGCGTGCTGATTTTTGAGGAATAAAATCTCATAAATATAACGATCGAAAGTCATCACCCGAATCCGATGATTTATTATCATCTGTATTCTTCATCTGCGTTATAAGATCAAGTTTATGAACTGATATTACACATAAACCTAGTTAATTAACACGCACATAAATAATCGTGTAAGTATTTATTAGAAACTGTTTATCTCTAACTTTACGGCAAAGAACGTCGCACTTAGATAGGCCTTTGTAGAACGACAGTAAATTATCTAAGCGTGAGTCGCAAGAACTTAAGGCTAACTTACACATACCGTGTTTGTTTTTAGACGTTTGAAAATAAATTTGTGTACCAAAATCTAGACAGCTGTAACATCTGTGTGTTTCTTATTAAAGACTAGCTGTCTCCCGCGACTCTGTCCGCGTGTTTTAGTTTCAACGGTTTTCCATTTTTGCAACATTTTTCATTTATATTCCGCTTCTATTGGTCATAACGTGATGTTATATAGCCTATAGCCTTCCTCAATAAACGGACTATCCAATACAAAAAGATTTTTGCAATTCGAACCAGTAGTTCCTGAGATTAGCGCGTTCAAACAAACAAACAAACAAACTCTTCAGCTTTATAATATTAGTCTAGATTATCTACAGTTATTGGTTTGTAGTCTTTCTTAATCTGACATTAAATACCTTTTGTGAATATTCCTAACGTATGCAACAAGCTTTGGCCACTTGGAATCTCACAAAATTGTTTTTTTTGTCAGTGGTGTACCACTGCCTGCAAAGGCCTCCTTCCATTCTCCATCTGTCTCGGTTCTACGCTGCTTCTTTCCAATTGTCAAGGAAGACATTCAACTCGTCCCACCATCTCATTTCGTGGTTGGCCCTAGGTGGTTCAGTCTACCTAATTTAAACGTAGGTACTGCAGAAGCTTGACTAAACATCAGAGATGTTCATACTTGGATTAAATTATTATATCTTGATCCATGTCTTCATAGATATAGATCAAGATATAACAAATTTTAAAGTGAACTGTAGGCACTAGTGTGAACAGTGAACAAGTAAAATCGTAAAATTAGTGTCAAAACAAAGCGCGCCGTTTTATTAAAACTATCTCAAAACCTAATATTACTCTAATAATGTCTGAACCATCAAACGTCTATAGTCGCACGGATAATCACTTAAATCAGTAAACAAACTTAGTACACACAGCTAAAAATTTTTTTTTATGCTTGGCTTGGCTTCCAGTGGTTCGCGCATTCTATGCTTGTCTAAGGTATGAAACCAGATGAAAATCCGTTTGGTAGTTTTTGAGTTTATCGCAACCAGACAGACATACAGTCAGACGAACGCAGCGGGGTCTTTGTTTCATAATATGTATAGAATAGATATAGAAGATTGATGGTGGCTTTAAAATAAAAGTCTTCTGTAAATGTAATCTATTTACAAAGTCTTTTGTTACAAAAAGCAACAATTCAACTAATCTATTTAACCTTAATAAGTCTGTAGAATACTCAACGGTACGCAACCGACTCTAATTGGTCACTAAAACAAATAGAATTACTCAAAAAAACAGTACGAATGTAAAATTATATTAATTCGGAGCACGACGGGGAACGGAACCGCAAACTCGGATATTTAATTCATACCGCCGTAATTTATTTAACGGCGACAGTGCGCGGACAATGTTGCCAGATATAAAATATTGATTTAGTTTGCTTTTTTGTTTGCTGGTCAAATTATAATGAATGTTGCTATGCAAATGTTATTTTAGCAGTATTTTGTGGGTTCAAATATAGGAAAATAGTGATTCATTTTAGTCTAAAGTTGAATATGAATCAATTATGGAAACAGTGGTTTTATTTGAGAGCGAATTTTAATATAAATTAATGTTTATTATATATAACTACAATGAGAACGAGCATTAGTAAATGTACCTACTAAAGTCGCCATAAGGTTGAATTTACTCCTCATTAATTTTTTAATTTTGTTAGTAGTTTATACACACATAGATATAATATACATACATAGATATAATATACATATAAATAAATAACTCAATGACATCGACCAGTAAACTCTTATCTTAAATATAAACGGAGTTTTGAATGTTAGATGCAAGCGAATTCTATTTCGTTGCTACCACTGAAGTGCGGCCGATTGTACCAAACAAATATTTGTGTGATCCCCAAATATTCATTTCAGAAAAAACAATAATAAATAACATATTCGGCCTACAGCAATATCGTTTTAAATATTCAAGTGAAACGAAATGAAGCGTTAATTACGAGTTAAAAATAACAAATAAATCATGCACCAGACAAACAGTTAACTTTAATAAAATAATTTAATCAACCTAACTGCTAGTTAAACAGTAAGTAAAACGCTTAGTCCAAGTCGCAAAGGGATTGAACCTTAACAATGAATTAATTAACAACGTAATTAAGTTTATTTTATATTCTTTAACTTAAATGCCCCAATTTGTTTTAAGGAGAACTTCGCGGCTTAGTTTGTTCATGTAAATCGTTTAGTGCTGTCTTTAGGGCACAATAAATGGCTTGAATAAATAAGTTTTTTAATTACCTAAGAATTTACTGTTTTGTTTGCAAAAAAATATAGAAAATTTGAAAAACTGGCGTGCTCTGAGAACAACAACTTGCGACAGTTTTAATATACATTTTTATGTACAAAGCTATGTACTGCAGTTATTTATGTATAAAAATAAATAAATATCATAAACATTACAAAATTAATATCTAATACATATACAGGTAATTTTATTTTCCTGATAAACACACACAAGCATATGACAGTCCTATTTCAAACTTGTATTTAAATTGATTTAAATGAAAACAAAACAAAAACGGACGCGTCAAATGACAATCGCGAAAAAAAAACAATTTCAGACCAGTTGCCGAATTTTAATAAAATTGAAAAAAAAAGCCGAACAAAATTCATGCCGATTTCACCAACAAAATCCTTTTAACTTTAACATAGAATGCATGATACACGTTACACTATGTTAACCCGTTAATAGACTGGCATTGTTCGGTTGGTCTCTCGGGCCTGAGGGCTGGCGAATGACAGCTTAATAACACTAAATCAAGTATCGGGCCGCTGTTTTCATCCTAGGGTTAATAACGTGCAAAATATAAGTTTATTGTGGATCGCTGGCGATTACAGCTTCTGACGTATGATTAATGTATTGAATTTTTATTAATTGGAAAACTTTAATGGATTAATCTTGTATAGCGTATTAATTTTTGTCGTGAAAATGATCGAATGTTATTAATTAATTACTGGTAATTGTTGGGGCTTTCTAGTATGTATTTGAACTTATATTTTTATTGTTAGTTCTTATTAGAAATGACTTGTAATAAATGTTAATTATGGGTAATAAAAATGATGTAAAATATATAATTATGTAATAAGTACATCTATATACATGTATAAAAGAGAACTATGTTTGCCCTATTGATTTGAAATTTTGCACACATAAAGGGCGATTTGACCAATCCGACGAACATAGTTACGTTAGTACCGGATAGGTGCCGCTAGTGGAATTGATTTTTATATTTTGAACCACGAATAATGATTTTCGACACGAATCAATAATAAAATAAGAAGATATTTTTTTCTTTTTCTTATTTTCGGAAATTGGCATGTGTGGAACAAGCAGGGCACATTGTAGAACCATAAAATACACTTTACTCCCTATCAATTGGGAAGATGTACAATTTTTGTTTTAAAATTATTAAAAAATATTAGACACGTATTGATTCTTATTACGTAACCATTAACTCACGACGATAAATTATTTTGAAATGTCACAAGACGTTACAATTTGCATTTTGTGCACAAGCATGACTCTGAACTATAATTCACTTTATCTACTTAGTGTTACAACTAGCTTTATTCACCGAGAGCAGTCACAAATCTCTGCGTAACCTTTTCTAATAGACATTTCAGTTTCCAATATTTACTCAAGTAAACGCATAAAATATTCTAACTGTACTCAAAACACAATGAAAACTCTAAAAGGACATCTATAAGCTGTTAAGTTCGATCGAAATGGAAACTTCAAGATGTCTCCATTGAATAATACGGACACTATTTTCTAACACTTTAGAGATACTCGTAAAATATAAAACCACACGTATTTTATCTGTGAAAATAGAGGAATGTGCTCCTAGAATGTAGAATGCAGGAAGTGTAGTCATATATTATGCAACAAAGGGATGGGTTGGATGTCGGCCTGATGTACTCGTAAGTCAGTGAAAGTGGTATCGTGACAATGTCGCGTAGTTGCACATCCACTGTAATAACACGACTGAATATGGTGCTGAGATCTAAGGAAGCAGCTGGCATTTGTTTATTATGCCTCTCTTTTAGATCAAAGTCTAAGTCAAAGATTTATTGCATACCTATCTAGTATCTTAGTATTGTGTGATTTTGAATGGTTGTGAAAACCTCAATGGGTAAAGTTATATATTTTTTTTATTTTAGAAAGGAACTTGAGGTATTATTAATAAAAGATAATTGAATATTTTATCGCGTAATAAAAATCACAGGAGTGTAACGATACGATAAAGTTAACTGGTAGAACAACCGGTTATTGTTAGGCTAATCAACATTGAAGTTAGTTATTTACGCTTTAAGTCAAGGGCTTATTGGTTATTAGTCTTCTGGTCAAGATAATCACATTTATTGACATTCAATATGACGTCAGATTAAGTTGAACGGCCTTTCAAAATCATAACTTTAGTTTCTTTAAATTTTAAAGTAAACTACACTATCAAAATACATTTCACGAAACTATTTTAAAAGGTATTCTCTTCAAATTGCTTTTTAGCGTCCGCAATTCTAGAATCCGTCTAAACCGCTGTACGGGAGAATATTTCGCAGAGGCAACCCCATTCATTGGGGTCTGACGGACGTATTGGTTGAGTCTACCCTGGCCTACGGAATGTGGGTAAAAAGTGCCCAGAAAAACTTCGATCGTTACTACTGAAAGTGTAGTTTTATGTATAATTCTTTTTTACGTATATTTTCTGTGTTTTTGCGAGGTTACGACACTATATTTTTGTTTGGATTTCAAACATAAAACGCTTGTTGTTTTGTCGGATTTATGATGGCTAGTTTTCGATTTGTGGGTCTAAATGCGAGTGTTTTGTTGCACCTTTCGAATAAAAATCTAATAAGTGGCATTGAAACATTAGCAATTACTTTAATCAACACATTTTGGAGGAGTCTTAACAGTTTCCAAAGGCTCAAAATAATAATTTTAGATATAAACATCTTATGCATATGAGTAAAATTATATTTTTTCCTAAAAATGTATTTATTATTTACAATTTAAAGTATTTATAAACATAAATAGATATACACTTAAAATAAAAATAAACTCTTAACTAATAAAAAACACAAAAAATGGCGTCAAAAATTCATCCATATCTGTCTGTGAATAAAAAATTTTTGGTCAACCTATTTTTACCCATTACCTTAAG
The DNA here is from genome assembly GCA_932294365.1 of Diachrysia chrysitis. Taxonomy (NCBI): domain Eukaryota; kingdom Metazoa; phylum Arthropoda; class Insecta; order Lepidoptera; family Noctuidae; genus Diachrysia; species Diachrysia chrysitis. The sequence continues at coordinate 1,961,581 of OW028657.1, forward strand.
TTTACAATCTGCCCACAAAAACAGAAAGCGACAGGTTTTAAGTTGCACTTAATTAAAACAAAAGAATTGTACAACATCCACAACTCTTTGGCTATCTGGAATCTTTGAAAAATTATAACTAAACTCTTAAAGTACCCGATAAACATCAGTTCTGTAAAAAAACTTCGTTTCTACTTTACCGAGACACTTACAAGGGAAGTAGTTAAGGCTAGAACTACTCAGATAAAATTTTACAGAAAAAATAAGTCTTAAAAAGTTTCACTGCCCGTTTCTGTATTTCCGAAGCCACTTAAATTATTAAAGAAAATCTTTTGTAGGAATTTTGTTTTTGTATGTAGATACTTATATATTTCTTTTAAAAGGGACCAGTACACTTTTTTGCTCGTTCTCTATGAAGTTAAGCAGGTTTCAATGATATAATGGTTGTTAAATTTAACATATATGTCTTATTTTAAACTAATTATTAAATGAAAACGTAAATAATAATATACGTTAATAATTTGAAAAATACTTTGAAATTTAAGTAACATAATAATTATAAACATCTCGTAGCATATTACTGGCAATTAGTTTAAAAATATTACATCATCCTAAAAAACAATAAAAACAACACAAGATATAGCTAGGGGACACCCGGATTTGAACCGGGGACCTATCGATCTGCAGTCGATTGCTCTGCCACTGAGCTATATCCCCATGGATGATGCGCGCGTAAAAGGATATCAGTTGCGCAGGATGCTATAACTATGTTAATGTCATATATTAATATCGATACGCTTTTGTTTGTCTTTTAAAGGTAGGCAGAGTACTGTTTGTAATGGAAATAGTTGATTTATTCATTTTATTATTTATTTATTTGTATACCATTACATAGTTATGTACCTACTTATAATAATACTATGTAAATGTTGTGAATTGATGAATCAGTGTTCAATTGTTATCTAATGTGATGTAATATTCGTCTGATTTTACAACATTACATTGTTTATCAACTTGTAACTTGCTAAAGTGCAGCTATAGTAAAGTCAATGTTGTTCACTTCATAGAATATTTATGAAATATTGTCGCAGGTTACTCCGTCGGATTAGTGTTTGCAGTTTACGTGAGCGAATTAAAGAATATACATCATAAAATTTTTAGGAATATATTCATAACTCATATTTTTTTCCGGCGATGTGTTCAAAGCCTACGAATTAAGCTACAAATCTGGTCAATAATCGTTGAAAATACTCCAAAACATGGAGATGCTTTCAAAATAAACAAAAACGTTTTCGTTTTTTTTCTTTAACTACTTACAACTTTTAAATCAAGTTTACAAGCTTTGTCAACAACACTCACAAACTCACAAGCCTGTAGTAAGCTCTTAACAAACTGCTACAATATTTAAAGGCACAAGAGACGCAACGCATCCATACTCGTGCCGAGTAATCGAGCGGAACCCTATTGTTTGAGCTCCCTGTGTAGATACAATTCAAACGTTCACGTTTGCTACCTGAGCACCACGTAGCGATATATAGAAGTCCCACCTTTTAGTCATGAATATAACTGCTTATTCATCTGTCTGTCACGATCAGACCTTGCCTTTCAATTCGGTACGACAAGATACAGTTGGCCAAATTGTCAATTTAGCCAACTGTATCTTGTATTTGTATGCAGGTGGCAACCTATAACCAATGCACTATCGGAATCATAATGAAGTTAATGTCGCGAGGCATCCATTTTTATTATTACATGATTTTCTTTATACTTGCAATCTATGAATTTGCGTTTGTTAGGTCAAATCTTGCAAGCTTAATTAGAACCACTTCTTGACATCCAATCGTGTCGAAATTTTGCATATTTATAAAAGTTTGATGACCTTCGTAGTGTACACACCGGTTTTCCAGGTGACGCTAGCTCTGAGGTCCCGGTTTTGATCCCCGGGTCAATGCAGAAAACCACATTTCTACATTGGGTGTGTACTATACCTTCGTTGTCTCTGATTCCATAACACAAGTGCTTTAGCTATTTACTTTGGATTCAGAGAAATGTATGTGAATTTGTCCACATTAATTAATTTAAAATTTAGGTGGCAATGCAATATTTACTGTGTATAATATGTATTTTCGAGTTGGTCGGATGATGAAGCTAGAAGGCGGTTGATTGTGTTTAGGCCTTTATCATCATATGTATTTGTCATCACTAGTACTTTGAGCCAATCTGATTTAAAAGCTTGTGTCTAAAATATTTTTATTTTTAATCATTTTTTAAACGTTCTCCAGTCACAATAGAATGGAGGTCCTTTTCTATATAAGCAAACAATGAGATAGTTACAGACCAGTATCATGTTATTGAATGTAATGGAGCTTTTTTTTTAAAGGAGTATACCGCAGTTAGCCTGAGCACAGACTTTAACTGCTTCACTGGGCTTTAATGGTAGCAACTTAGGTAGTAACGTAGTCACTTAGGTGGAATCTCGTGTTGCTATCTAGTTGAGTTTTTAAATACGATATTTGAAACGGTGCTAATAAACTTAATTTTCACTTTAGGAACGAAAACTTTTCTTGTTACTGGGTAAAATTTGGAACTAAGTAAAAAAAAGAAATCACAAAGTTTTGAAGTTTAAACTACTTCCTATTGTTTAAGTTACCCTTCTGTATTAATCTACGTTTGACTGATTCCCAGCTTTTTGTGTTTTAGGCTTTTCAAACATTTTTTTATTGTAATCCATTTTAAAATCCCTTCGGTTTTTGACGGCACGTTTTTTTAAATGACAGCCGCGTTCCCGCATACAGATTTTGTTCGTGGATGTACATTCTGAAAATTAAGTGGTACTCGTACTGAATGCTCAGATTTTTTTAGTTGCTACATAGTAAATTGTTTTTAGCTACTTTTTTTAAAATTTATCTAACTGTTAGCTATTACTTAAAATGGAGCTGAAGAGTTTATTTGAAATTAATCTGTTTGGGATTATAATTAATTCAGAATCTGACCTAAAAAACGTACTTAATAACTTTTATCCATTGCACTTTCCTCCTATTTACTTCTCGATTTGTAATTAATCTAGGCTATTACTTAAATATTTTGGATTCTCAAATATGTAAAAAAAAAATGACTTCTTTATTTCAGAGTAGCTGCTGCTCACGGCTCTGCCCGCGCTGTTGTTGGTTATCACGAAAAAATTAGCTTAAGTCTTTTTTTCAAGCCACAGCAAATTACATCAAAATCGGTTCAGGGGTTTAGCTGTAAAAGCGTACGAGACAGATATAGTTACGTTCGCATTTATAATATTAGTATTATATCAGTAATGTGGATAAAATAGCTAGTTTTTTTAATCCTTGAATACGAAGTCATCTACAAAAGCCTTTTCAACAATATTTCTATTTAACAAATAGAAAGTAACTTAGTTATTGCTGTATAGTTGACACAATGTAGTTAAACTGTCTTCGTTAGCTTCCTTTTCTTCGAAGAAGCAACATTTCCTGAATATTTACATAAAAATAATTAATGGCATGATTAGCGCATCGTCTGAGCCTTTGAAATAGCGATTTAGATGTATTTCTATGATTTACTGTTATATCCGTCTACATTTTTTAGATTTATGTTTTATACAGTAATCATAAATTAAAATTGAATTATTAGGAACATTATTTTATCATTTTGTACATAAATCACGTTTGATTAGTATCATTGGTTTTCATGAAGTCTGTGAATTTTATGATACCACTGCTTGGCGAAGGTCATTCCTATTTGATCGATATCTTAGTTGTGTTCAGTCGTTTTTTTATGATTAGTCAAATTCATAATTATGTGACACATTCTTAAATTTAGCAGTAACGAATTGGTGTCATTCAATTTAGACCCACTTGCACGAAAACCCTTACTCAGAGTTAGTTGCTAACAAGAGGTTAAATTGACAGTTTGTCATACAAAATTATCAATTTAGCCTCGTGTCAGCAACTAACTCTGGGTTAGGATTTTCGTGCAAGTGGGCATTAATCTATTTCTATCACTTGCCGTCTCGTACATTTTATATAATCTATTTCATTCACTATTATAATAATTATGATGTGAATCGGAATAGTTTTGAAACGTCTTGCGTTATTGATGTGCGTCATCTTTATTAAAATGCTAGCTTCGCCCCGCGGTTTCACCCGCGATTTATAATATTATATAAAATAGTTTCGCGTTTATACTATTATTAGTGAGATAATTTGGTACCACAACATTTATTTATCCCGAAATTTTTTAGCAACGAGGCAAAAAAATTTACTAATCTGTGTCTACTAATTACTAATCATGCTTGAAGTAGTCGAGTTTATGCTAGGTATTATAACAGTATTATAAATACAGACTATCTATTTATTTAATTACAAGTAAACGTTCAACCAAAAACTAATTATTTTTCATACTTAATTATTTATGCTTAATTCTACTTGTTGCATAAAATAAGGTTCACAAATCTCTTAACCACACCAAACGCGGTATAAAGTTATTCGTATGGACGAAACAACTAAAACCAAAATATTTCATAAAGCGAAACAATAAATTCAACGCGTGCACCATTTTAAAATTCAAGACAATGTTTTAACAATTTTCAAACGTAAAGCTTTGGAATTACGTTCCGCGCTTACTACGAACTCATAAAGCAGGACTGTTGCCATTGTGGAAGAGAGACGCCGCTACACAGAGTGTAGTGCGCCGTCTCGCTACCACAGCAGCAAGAGTCCTGCTTTGAAAGCTCATGGTACAGGCACAGAGATAAAATCGGGATACAGCAAGAGTAATACCAAAAATTGCAGTTTATTTCGGTGCATGCAATGATCTTTTGGCAAGCATACTGAATGCTAATGTACCCCTCTCGATATTTTTATCGTTCGCAAATCTGTGCTGTCAATAATGCCTTTTATATTGTTCTACAGATTTCGTGTGGGTTTTGAAAATATGAGAGTAGTTTGGTGAAATTTTAAATGGTTTTTTTTACATTTGTTTTTATAACAAGGTTTGGGTTTGTCGCGGCTAGTGTTTGAATATTGTGTCATCTTTTTGGACGCTGGAAAAGATGAAACTGTTTAAATTTATCTTGATTTTAGTAGGTATGTATGTCTATTTAGTCCGTCAGTTATATAATAAAAAAATATTAGATAAGTACTTTTTGTTTTTTCAGCATTAGAAAACACTAAGCAGATAAAAAGCAAATCAAATCCAGTGGGCCCTATGACGTTACGGTAATGCAGAAAATTGAAAATTGATCATCATGCGACATTTCAAAGCATATCGTCGACATTGCTTTGTTAGGTAAAATAACGTGTATGAGACACGTATTCTTTCTTATTTTTTTTTAATAACCTATCTGAAAAATTAAAAAAAGTGGAATATGGTAAAAATAATGGTCATGTTCATTAAACACTTTAAAGTTAATGATAATTTTAGCTACATTGATTGGTATTGAAGAAAACCTTTTTGAGTTCACAAACATAGGAGTCAATGTACATGAAACTGAAGATTAATTCACTTGAAATGGTTCCTACAATGCAACAGTTTGAAAGTATAGATTGCTCTAGATTTAGACGGAAGTCACGCGCGATCTCATTCGAAATGCATTGTAAAATGACTTCTATTCTTTGAGATTTGTCGGAGTAACTCATTTTAATACTTGAATCAAGACGCTGGATCAAAATGTAGGTCAATTATTGAACGGGAATGTAATTCTATACCTCGGTTTGTTTTATTTGAATAGCTGGAAGGAACTGTGGGTAATTTTATTTGTTGTTTTGCAATTCTACTCAGAATTGCAGCATCAGATCTAAACTACTGAAGGTACAAGCTGTTGCCCGTGCTCGGTTTTCGCGGCAAAAAAGTAGCCTACGTCTTTTCGAATTTGGAATCCAAGCTTGCCATGGGGTAAGTTTTGATTCCAAGAAATGTAGGCAACCAATGATCTGGGGCAGATCTTTGCCCAGCTATGGAACAGGGATAGGCTAAGGAAAATTTAATTCTAGGTTTTAAAAACAAATGCAAGGGTAACGAAATTTGAATTGAATATCGAAGCATCGAATCTTTAAGATGACGTCATTTATATTGTTAAATGCTGTAACACTAAAAATATAATAATAATTAATTTTAGCACCTTTAAAATACTTTTAATAACTAATAATATCATGTGAATATTACTTTTATCATTTTTTACAAAAGAAATAAGTATCTAAAGTGTGTTGGCCTAATTTTTGTTACCCTAACCAATAAAAATAAGAGACGGATGAAAAATGACACCACAAAGCTTAAAAGTCTTTTAACGTAAGCAAGCATGACGAAATTCTTAATACAATTTATGTTTTGAGATATTCTATTAAAATAGAATCTCTCTCTACCATCATCATCATAAATGTCGCAAGTTTTTAAGTAGAGTATTCCAACTATCAAGTAATTTGAGAGCTAAGACACAGGTACCAAGTTCCAAAGGATCATTAAAATTTCAACCTCATTCGCGTATTTGTCGTCTATAGTCTGCTGCAACAATAAGAGGATTTAAGAGATGGCGCGCATTTACGGATTCATTTTACAGTGTTGATTAATAATATATTAATGCAGAATTAGAAACTTAAGATTATGTTTTGAATACGTAAAGATGTATGTATATTGTATACTTGATTACAAAGCTATGCGTAGGTAGATTTAACAAATGATTAAAATAGGGCTGTTGCTTGGGTATGAAAAGTTAAAATCTATTTAGTCCGTCAGTTAGATAATAAAAATATATTAGACACGTATTTTTTCTTTTATCAAAACAATAAAAAATAACAAAGATACAGCGCTTTAAAGTTTCGGAGAGGGGGCTTATGACACCCCGCCTTGGTAAAAATTGTAGCGAGGAGTGACGTCACGCGAAATTTTCGTTCTCTGTATTTTGATCATTTTTTGTTTGCAGGAAAAAAGAAAAAATACGTGTCCAATAAAATTCATTAATCTACCAAGCGGACATTAAAAAAAAATTAGGAAACATGCCTATTCTGGTAATATTAATTCTGTTTCATATTGTTTATTAATTTAATAATTTTTTATTTAGTTTTCAATATTAAAATGTTGTATCAAAAAGCGATGAAGTAAGCAATAGAGGTACAGTGGTCCGCATATTATACTATACATTAAAAGCTCTTTTGTGTCCAAGTAACAAAGTTATTTTTGGCCATTAAGTTATAACATTAAAGTGTAGACTATAGTTCTCAATACTAAATACAAGTACCTCAATAGTAGATACCTAAATCAGGATCCTAGAAATAAAAGTAGTGTCTAAATTTAATTACAAATAAATTACATTTAGATTACTAATAAATGAATAAAAAAAAACAGACGTCGCAGTAATCGATTATGTTAAGATTTAAATGAGATTGCCTGGGAAGAATGCACTGTCAAACAAAAAAAGAGTTTTCAAAATCAGCCGAGGCGGTTTCGAGTTATGAACGAACATACATCGTTACACAGCAAAAAACAAAGCCACTCCCGCTGTTTGTACGCGTACATGTTTTAAACTGCGCAACCGATTTTAATGTTATTTTCATTAATAGATAAAGTGATTCAAGAGGAAGGTTGTATGTGTATTTCATTAATGTCAAGCTACGCTTGCGAAGCTGGGACGGGTAAAAAAGTACCCTAGTAAAAAATAATAGATTCTGAAAAATTGAGAAACTTTTCCTTATTGAAGTCTGTTAAAAATATATTATGAACACTAGCTGCCCCCCGCGACTTTGTTCGCGTGTTTTAGTTTTAACGGTTTTTAATTTTTGCAACATTTTTCATTTATGCTCCGCTCCTATTGGTCGTAGCGTGATGTTATATAGCCTATATATAGCCTTCCTCAATAAACGAACTATCTAATACAATAAGAATTTTTCAATTCGAACCAGTAGTTCCTGAGATTAGCGCGTTCAAACAAACAAACAAACTCTTCAGCTTTATAATATTAGTATAGATAGATTATACTCATTCAATCGTGTACTGTATTCTTTATACAAAGTTACTAAATTATTTCTTCCAGCTCTCAAATATAAAATTAATGCAAAGCTTAACGTGTCGCACATACATGTTTGACATCGTGAAAACACATTCATTTCCCCCGAGGTAAGTAGAATTATTAATTAAGTACAGCGAATGTTTGACATCTGTATATTATAAGAACACAATGTATTTGTGTACTGTTTCTTAAATAACCATGAAATTACAGCTGTAAAAATATTTTGAAAACCAATGTTTAAATAAAAATATGTTGCTTAGTATAAAATTATTTTACATGTAAATTAATTATCTTTGAAAGCTATACATAGTGGCTATACGTAGTATGACTATTAAAAAAACCCGCCGACCTGTACGCTTATTTGCTGCCTCCAGTTGCTAACACAAGTGATGTTAACTCGATAAAAATAGGAGGAAGAACGCTATTCAGTATCGGCTAACGTCAGTAACTAGTTGGTTACTGACGTTAGCCGATAGTAGATAGTAGATCTACTTGGTTATCGTAGGTAGACGACGCAAAATTTAGGTTTTCACAGTGTTTTTTTTTAAAACAATTATCGCTTTAATTGACAACCGTCAAAGGAATAACCATGCTGTTCAATAAAGACAAAGGATCCGTATAATAACTTTCGTGAGGAGTATTCATAATTATTTAGAACAAAACGGTTGACTTACGCATTCTCGGGATCGCCAGACTAATTTCAGACTCAATAGGAGTCCCTAATCATGAGCTGACGCGGCGGCGGCGGAGTCGCGAGTCGAAGTCGGTGTCGGCAGTCAGTTGTTTTGTTCTAAATAATGAAAAAGGATTCGTCGGTATATAAATAAAACAAATAAAAATATGAAGGTAGTCCGAACATTACTAATTATCAAGACGACAACGAATCAGTCTATCCGCGACCATGATCCTTGGAAAGGTATCGAACGTAGAAAATATGAATTTTATTAGTAAACCGCGATATTAAGTGCTCAAAATATTTTTATTTACACCATTCTGTGCGTATACAAGTGTTGAATTGACTTGAACTGTTGTAACCTTTTTTTTTATTATATAATAGTGCAAATAATTTGCGTTGCGGATATGGAGTCATGAAACTGATGCCAAGGGTAAGCCATTCATTACCGTTTTTTTGATAATGTAGGTACTTATTACTTTTGGTATGAAGTAAAATATCAACTAGTCGATGTTATATTACAATGTTCAATTACTAGGTCATGACCTTTACTATAAGAGATGGAAGCATACGTCTTTAAAATAAATTGCGTATAATAAATGAATATTAAAATAAATTTAATAATAATTATTAATTATTAATTTTCTTTGTAAATGAATATTTTATAAATTAATACCAAATTTAATAATGCCAAAGGAAATAATATTCGATAGGTGTTGTGTAAACGGGCTGTAACATCACGAACTAGCGTGGCATGAGGTCCAAATTAGATCTAACGCCCAAATAGGTAAACAGAGGTCGCGACGCTTCAATGGACGGTTTTAACTAAATTTGGAACTGCTCTTGGAACTGTCAATTTAGGTTTTGCATACCACCGCTAATATTGTTACGTTTATTATTTACGGTCGCGAGCAAAGGGTTAAATTAATTATTTATTGTATAGATCGTTAAATTTTGTGTGGTTGTACGATTTTGTTTATAATTTTTACAATACAAAACACGTCATCTATTAATTGCGTAAACAAATTATTTCATTAGCTTATTACTGTTACATCTGTAATGATAATTTTATTTTATTTAATTTATACGTATTGTCATTTAGACAAAATAAATCGATTGATAGGTACTTCATCCATGAAAATCGCCCCAGTAGTTTAGGGCCTATGGAAGTACATACGGCTTTCAAATTGTAATTTTGTATTGTATCTGTGTCTTGTCTTCATCACAAACGTCATAAACCTTGCTTATCGATTACTTGTCCACTGATTTATTATTTAACTTCCGTCGATAAAACAAACAGAACATTTTAAAATTTTATTTGAAACTAGATACCCGCCTTGGATTCTTGTTGGTGTTCGATTTTCCAAAACAATTCCATATGTTTTTCTTTTTTAAAAACCTTGTCCTTCCAATAAGGAACCAAGCGAGTTAAGGATTCACTTTTAAATAATAATTATAAATATCTTGGGACATTTCACACACGGTCATCTGATCCCAAACTAGGCAGAGCCTGTGCTATGGCAACCAGACAACTGATATACATACTTATATTTCTAAATACATACATATTATAGATAAATTACACCCAGACACAGAACAAATGATCGTGCTCATCACACAAAGATTCGTCCTGGGTGGGAATCGAACCCACGACCTCCGGTTTAGCAGTCAGGGTCACTAACCACTAGACCAACAGGCCCGTCAAATATAGAACGATAACTAACCTTATTTTACAGCTTTTATTTACTTAGTGTTAAGTACTAGGAGTTAAAAAAAAAGAACTTTAATGCTCGGGTTACATGAAAGTTTACTAAACAATTACGTTTTTTACGTGAATGTTTTTAATGTTTAAACGCAGATCTCATTAAAACTTTAACGTATGGAATATTATTTCTTTAGCGAACATTTTCAGTGTGTTAGTTTTGTGCTTACCGCGCTAAACGTAATTTGTTTTACTAAAGGCACGTGTACACATACATTATTCTGTATATTTTAGAAAGAGGGTACAGGTAATTTCATTTAAACTTATTACGGCTAAGTTACCTAAAATTGTTGTTTATGAAATAATGCAGAAACAAAAAGGGAAATATTTTAAATATTATTATTTATGACATGAAAATTATGTGAAAACAGTACACAGTTACTAATTACCTAAGCACACATAATTAATTAATTATAGCTAACTTAAGTAAATTTATATTATGCTACATGCGTTTGTTTTTTCGAGTAGAATTTTGGAGTCTCGTCTCTGGCATTCAGATTAAAAGATCGCTTTATAGTTTACAATGTATTTTTTTAATAATTGATTTTCAGAACTTCTCGTTTATAAAATACAACAAATATACACATACATTAAGCAAAACTTAAACACCATCAAACCAATAACGTAAACGAGTTTGTGAAAATCTATTAAAATAAATGTGAATAAAAAAATCGGTTTTTTTTTCGTAATACTATTAGTGATGGTGGTAATGTGCTCGTACCATTATGAGTAAACAAGCCAGCATTGCCGCCGAGCTTACGCCTCACCTGCTAATTAGTTTGTGACCGACACGACGCGAACCCAATTTTAAAATAAGGTCTGTATCAAACATAATAAGTTAATATTTTTATTTTATTATTTGAGCTAACTTTGTGGACATGTTTTTAAAGCGATAGTGACGTCATATATATTTAATTTCTTAGAGTAAATATAGATAAGCATAGAGTGCGCTCATCGCTAGTATCCCCTAGTGCTGAGCGTAAGCAAATTTTTAACTAAATGTACTACGCATGTTTATTGATTGTGATTTTTCGTGCGACGACAGACGTTTATGCGAAAATATCGACGGTCCCTATATTACTAGGGTAATATTAGGTTGTAAGATAGTGTTAATAAAACGGCGCGCTCTGTTTTGACACTAATTTTACGATTTTACTTGTTCATACTATGGGCTACGTCGCGCGTAGAAACCCTGACAGCATAGAGAAGCTGATGGTAGTTGGCCAAGTCCACGGGAAAAGATCACGCGGTCGCTCACCTACCCGTTGGTCAGATCTGGTAAAGTCGCTTACTGACCTGCCGTAATTGGCAGGCCAGTAAGCGACTTGACAAGGCGATTGACTGCCCAAGACAGAAACACGTGGAAGAGCATAGTAAATAAAGTGATCAGAACTTCAGACTAGACACGACCTTCAGCAATGAAGATGCCGACTAAGAAGAAGAAGATACTATTGCCTAGAGTTCATACTCGATATGAAATAGGCTCTATAGTTTACTTATTTATTTCTCTAAGGTTAATTAGAGTGTTTAGTTTATCCTAATGAGTAAAGCTTATTATAAAGTTAGTGACTAAGTATAGTTATAAGCACGCGCGGAATTAGTATCATCTGCACATGTGGCTTCCCTGGCGGTCCGCTTGATTACCTTGTTTCACCTTGTTTACTAAACTTAGCTTCCCTATAGCTCTATTCTCAGAAGTTGTCTTACATGCCATGACATTCCTGTTAGGAATTTGACTAGGACTACAGATTTATTGTATGTATTTTTTTCATTTATTCTTGATGCATTTTTTATTGTACCTTCATGAGCCGCAACGTAAATTTTAGTAAAATGTACGGATTCGTTTTAGTTTTAACATAATTAAAATAAATAAGATTTATTGTTTTTATGGAAAATATTCATAGCTCCACAAAAATATAAACGTCAACTTTTATACTTTACTGAAGGTACTTCTTAGATGCTATGACTTCAAATTAGTATGGCAAAGTTACTTACTTGCTTATGCTTGAGATAAAACAAGCTATAGTTAACTATAGCTTGTTCTATCTGTCGTAAAACCATATTCAAGGATTCTGCTAAAGATAAAGATAAAGATAAAGATATTTTATTTGTATAAAATATCTTTATCTAAAATTTTAGCTAAAAGTGAGCCAAATGAATATATTTGAAGCAAGCGAATGCTCGTAAATAAATTCTAATTATAAAATGTTATATCAACTCATATTCAGTTGTATTCACAAACCATTAGCGAGTATTAAGGTTAAAAACCAAAGAGTATCTAAGTAATGAGTATCGTTAACGTTATAGTAGGTGCAACATTATTTGAACCTTATGGTGGATCCATACTATACCTACAGACCTTTGGTCGAGCATATTCCATACAGACTTTGAAGTCTGAGAAAATTTTTCGCACAATTTTTTTCGCGAAATGTTTGCACAGACTTTAAATTAGTTTAAGACTTCGATTTTATTTATTACTAGCTGTCCCCCGCGAGTTTGTCCGTGTGTTCTAGTTTCAACGGTTTTTAATTTTTGTAACGTTTTTCATTTATGCTCCGCTCCTTTTGGTTGCCGCGTAATGTTATAATATAGCCTTCCTCAATAAATGGGCTATCCAACACTGAAAGAATTTTTCAAATCGGACCAGTAGTTCCTAAGATTAGCGCGTTCAAACAAACAAAACTCTTCAGCTTCATATTAGTACTAGCTGTCCCCCGCGACTTTGTTGTCGTGTTTTAGTTTCAACGGTTTTTCATTTTTGCGACATTTTTCATTTATGGTCCGCTCCTATTGGCCGTAGCGTGATGTTATATAGCCTATATATAGCCTTCCTCAATAAACGGACTATCCAATACAAAAATAATTTATCAATTGGAACCAGTAGTTCCTGAGATTAGCGCGTTCAAACAAACAAACAAACTCTTCAGCTTTATAATATTATAGTATAGATATATAGATTTGGCTCGGACAAATACGCTTTATGTACATTGTAGTCTTTCCACTATTCTGATACACCGACACATTATGTTTGTGCTACTTTATTGCATAGACATCATTCTATAGAACTTAATGAAAGTCTATATCGTGTGGACCCACCATTATTTAAAATCCCCGACTAATAAATCCTTAATGTTCTCCCACAAATTATACTCTAATGTGAATGTAATAGTCAAATAACATTGTTTTAACACCGAAATCTCAAAGTTTATTACGATTAATGTATGAGTTATAAACGGGGTAGATAAAATTCGCATATAAATAGGTATTAACCATTAAAACTCAGTTTTAACCCTTAAGGGAAGGTTTTAACGCTCGCTTTATTAAGGTTTTAACTCTAGATTTTACTAATGCTTTTCTGCCGTTATTTTGATGTAAGAATTATAATTATGTTGAACAAATTTGTGAAAAGTTTACTGATATTTGTATAATAACTTTCGTGAGGAGTATTCATAATTATTTATAACAAAACTGTTTACTCACGCATATTCTCGGAATCGCCCGACTAGTTTCAGACTCAATAGGAGTCCCTAATCATGTGTCGCGAGTCGAACGTCAGTTCGCCTACTGCCGCCGCGTCAGCGCATGTTTAGGGACGCCTATTGAGTCTGAAACTAGTCGGGTGATCCCGAGAATATGCGTGAGTGAACCGTTTTATTCGAAATAAATAAGGTTTACTGAATTTTGTAACATATGGGGTGGGTTAAAAAACCCATGATATTAGGTGATTTTATATATTCAGAAAAAAAAAAACAGTCAGTTACCGACGAGTCAAGTTCGTACACGAACCTTCCTTACCGTAACTTCGCACAAGTTTTTATTGTTTGTTATTTTTTTTTTTTTTTTTTATTATAGCGGCTATGAAGTTACACAGTCTGCCAAAATTTTAATTCTTTTACTCGCTGACAGACCGGCGGACAAACGGACAGCGGAGGCTTAGTAATAGAGTCTTGTCGACCTCCGTGGTCGAGTGGCGTACACACCGGTTTTCAAGGTGTCGTCAGCTCTGAGGTCCCGGGTTCGATCCCCGGTCAGTCAATGTAGAAAACCACTTTTTATTGTCTCGGATCTAGGTGTTTGTGGTACCTTCGTTGTCTCTGAATTCCATAACACAAGTGCTTTAGCTACTTACTTTGGGTTCAGAGCAATGTATGTGATGTTGTCCACATTTATTTATTATTATTATTTATTTATCTCGATTTATAAACTGGAGTGTGTTTCGCTTACGGGAGGAAGAATATTCTTCCATTCGCTTAGAAAATTCTACCGCCCTAATCTAAACGAAACGTTTTTTGCATATAGGATCCAGGCATCAGTCCTTGACATGACTACCGCACATGCTTTGCATAGTTAATTGCCATTTTAATACAAAATAACGTGACTTTAATCTATATCTATACTAATATTATAAAGCTGAAGAGTTTGTTTGTTTGTTTGTTTGTTTGTTTGTTTGTTTGAACGCGCTAATCTCAGGAACTACGGGTCCGATTTGAAAAATTCTTTCAGTGTTGGATGTTATGATATGTTATAAGCTATATTACATTACGCTGCGACCAAAAGAAGCGGAGCATAAATGATAAATGTTGCAAAAATGAAAAACCGTTGAAACTAAAACACGCGGATAAAGTCGCAAGGGGCAGCTATTAAAGTATAAACCTAACTTAATTTCCGTTCACTCATGACATTCAAGTCAAGAGATTTAAATCAAGATCAAGTATAAAAGTCTATCGATATTCATACTTCCATACTGATATTATAAATGCTAAAGTAACTCTGTCTGTCTGTTACACTGTCATGGCTAAACCGCTGAATCGATTTTAATAAAACTTGGTATGAGTCTTAGACTATTTTTCCAATAACCGACACCT
Source organism: Diachrysia chrysitis (assembly GCA_932294365.1). NCBI lineage: Eukaryota > Metazoa > Arthropoda > Insecta > Lepidoptera > Noctuidae > Diachrysia > Diachrysia chrysitis. The sequence continues at coordinate 1,976,871 of OW028657.1, forward strand.
TCGCGGGGGGAGCTGCAGGCAACAACTAGTAGGTATTATAAACTTGTAAGCTTATGAAAACGCATGGATGTTTGTTCTTCTTTTACGCAAAAAATACTAAACGGATTTGGATGTAAGTAAGCATGCAGATAGTTTATAACCTGCATTTTTACATAGAATACTTCTCATCGCGATAGTTTTACGGAAACGGAAATTATCAGAGTAAAACCGCGGGGCGCATCTATCTTTACTAGTTTAGTGTACTTTGTCCTGATTTATGTTTTATAATAAGACACTATATAGCTTGTAGTCTCAAGCGAATGTAGGCCTCTTAGTTGTGCTGCAGTACTTAGTTTTCCGTACTAACCCTAAATTACTGCTGCAATAAACGGACCAAGAACAATTATTGGAGGATTTTTAAAACGTCTTTCTCATGTCGTAAAGAGAAAAAGAAAAAAACTGACCGTGTTTTGTTTTCTTTGAATCCAACGTTATCGGAAACAAAATAATTAATAAAAAAATTGAAGCACGGATAGCCAAGTGGTATAGGTCACCACGCCAATGAATACTGTGCGCGACGTGCCGCGGGTTCGATCCCCGCCTGGGACAAGCATTTGTGTGATCCACAATTGCTTGTTCCAAGTCTGGGTGTTATTTGTGTATGTAAATTGAATGTTTTTAAAACCCCCCGCGATACAGGGTTTAAATTATATAGTGTGGGAGTCGTATTAAAAAAAAAAGTAGATGTTGGATCGGGGACGAGTTAACACAAATCCAACACCATCAAAATCGTGCTAAACTGCGATGTTGCCGTCTAATACAATTCTAATGCACGTAATAAACGTACTATTTCAACATTGTTTTTCCTAACAAGATAAATAATAACAGATAATTTATTTAATTATATTCCAAGAAAAAAGTGCATTTAACTTGAAACAGTTAAAGAACTCACTTCATTCCAACGAATGATATAAAAAGTGATAAAATTCAAAGAATAGGTACCCTTTGAAATTTTTCAAAGATACCTGCACACAATACAGCTAATGTCAGCTTTACAAAAGAGGTTCGCCTCCCTAGAGGTTGTAAAATAAAATAGGACGCTTCGTCGAAATAATTAAACAGTAATTTTATATACAATATGTTCAGAAATTTTGCGTACAATCGCAGGAGTGCCTTTAAAATAAGGTATAATGTCGTTTGCGTATCATGTTATTAGTGTGATAAAACTCGCTTTTTGTCCTAAGTATAAGGAATTGATAGGGGTTGTGTTGGCATGTTATGTAAAGGACGACTTTGTTATTTTTGTAGATCCTTTACTTTTAGTAAAAATTAGCACAAACGTTCTTAGGATGTTTCTTTAGTCACTTTGGATTACTTTAGTTCTTTTGTTTTTCTGAGTTTGCCTGAGCTTCGCATATCGAAACAGAATGATAGCCATAAAGATTGTATATTCAACGGTGATTTAACGGGAGGCTGAGTAATACTTACCAAACCTATACGTAAATACTGCTTGGTATTTGAGAAAGTCATATTTTTCTAATTAAGTTTTATTATTAATTTCATATCTAAATTTGTTGCTTGCTAACGAAAGGACTGACCCATTGAGGACCTATGCCATAAGACAGAAGTGCATGGAAAAGAGAAAGTTTCGTTCTGCTCTGGGACGATACAGGCTTGTTATGTAAGCCCATGTAGCCAAATAACATTTGTTCAAGCGTTACGATGATATAAATCGCTTAAATGACATTAAATGTATGGAAATGACATTTCATTTCGACGAGTCACGTGACTTAGCCAGTTCCATACATTTGAGCAATATGATCGGTGTTAACGATTGAAATGAAACTTAGGTAGAGCGTCGCAGAAAATAATAAACATAGCAAATATATTGTTGTAACGTATACTGAACATATTTGAGAATTCAGGACCAAACACTATTTATAAATTTAAAACAATAACAAAAAATAAAACATTTATATTTTTATTTTATCCTAATATTACAATATTATTTACCTACTCATTATTTAACTTAAATTAATACTACATTTTAGCATAAAATAAATTATAGAAGGCCATAATAATTATAATATTTTGGGAGCGATCACAATTTTCTGGCCGGCAAAGTCTGAACTCAATTATTATCATTAACTTTTTGATATTCCAATTTTACGAAAACCCAATGAAATTGTGGACTCCCACTTCATTATAACTTCCAAATATACATTCTAAATATCTAATTATTCATTTTTGAAACTTTCTAACTGAACAAACAGATTGTCTTGAACTTCTTTGTTCGTTAGAGTTGGGCCCGGTCTTCGGTTTCGGCATTCGGCTTAATTGAGAATTTATTTAGAAAGTATTGGTTTCGGGTTAATTTATGTTTAATCTTATATGACAATAATTTATGTACCTAATGTCATGAATATGCCTAATGTAAAGAAGATCACAATCTCATTTTATAAAACTTGTTATACTTATAACCCACTTTACCTGCAACTCAGATTTTAAACAGTTTTTTAAATAAATTTTGACTGGCCTGCTGGTCTAGTGGTTTGTTGCCCTGACTGCTAAACCGGAGGTCGTGTTTCAAATCCCACCTAGGACTAATCTTTGTATAATGAGGATGATAATTATTGTTCCATTCTCTGGGTATTTGTCTATAATATTATGTGTGTATTTGAAATGAAATGAAATGAAATGAAATCGTTTATTATGCAAATAGGATGTAAAATCACTTTTACACGTCACTTTTTTGAGCTCACTGGAGTCGACATTTCCTAACTGACTGCCCTGAGAAGAAATGTCGAAACAAACTCCCCCTGAGTTTGTTTCGACATTTCGCAGTCACAGTCTCTTTTAAAGTCCAGACAATATTCACGTTTAATATTGTGCTAACAAAAATTTAGAAATATTAATATAAGTATGTTTATCAGTTGTCTGGTAGCCATAATATAGGCTCAGCCTAGTTTGGGACAATTTGGCCTAGTGGGAGTTAATAATATTATTCTATAAGTTAGTAATATTTTTATTATAATAAAAGAGTTTATGGTTTAAAACATTGTTTATGGCCGGTTACAAAAACGCAACATAACTGAATTATTTGTGATACTCTCTCTCTCACACAGAGTGTAAATTAAAACTTTTCGTAGATATTTGAGTACCTATTCGGAGTTAACTTATCACCACTTACATAACAAATGTGGTTTCGGCAATCTACTCGACGGATTCGGCAGAAAATTCATTGAACCTAGCATTACCCAACGAAAATTTTAATGAACCAAATATTAATTCTGGTATTATATAAACATATTGTTTATTAATTATTCGATACTTCAATGTGGCAGTTTTAGTTCATGCTTTGTTTTTAATTTTTAATTGTGAGGCTTTTATTACCGTTACAGTGTTACGTAACGGTTATAAAAGCCTCACAAGACCTCACTAGCATTCCTAAGTTGTCGAGATGATGTATCAAAAAGATAAAAATAAGACGACAAAAAAAAATATATTATTAGTTTGGTTTCTGTGAATTGTTACGAAATAAAATTATGTTCTAAAAATATACATTACTGAATACACGATATTTTTTAGAACTGCTTTTCCTGAGAATCTTATCCGAAACGTTAACTTGCTAACCGCACATGATCTTGAGATAAAAAAGTATCAAAAATAGAAACTGTATTTTTTACAGAAAAACCGTTGAAATAATTATGGTCTCGTTGACAACGATAAATGTTAATTACCGTAACGAATAATAAAATCACAATTAATTTGTTAACGTCAAACGGCAAACTAATATAAACCTTATTTATTACTGCAATTGTGTAAACAGCACCGATATCTCTCTGCATATTCATTAATTTTGCACGTCAAATCCAATCGACACATAGATTAGTAAATGTTTAATGGGAGCTCAAATAATTACTGATTTAACTATTCTGCGAATATTATTTCAAATGTTATAAACAACTCTAAAATCGTTTAATGGTATATTTAATACGATTATTATCAACTAAAGTATAGTTAGAGGTGTCACAAATTTTGACTGGCTTGTTGGTCTAGTGGTTAGTGACCCTGACTGCTAAACCGGAGGTCGTGGGTTCAATTCCGATTCAGCACAATTTTTTGTGATATAAGCATGATCATTTGTTCTGTGTTTAAGTGTAATTTATCTATAATATGTATGTATTTACAAATATATAAGTATGTTTATCAGTGGTTTGGTTGCCATAATACAGGTTCTGCCTAGTTTGGGATAAGATGGCCGTTTGTGAGTTGTCCCAAGATATTGGATATTTTAAATATTTAGATTAGATATTATATAGAAATAAAACTAGTTTGAACGGATTCTATCGCGGTTTATTTTAGGTTTTTGTTCCCGACGTTTCGACGCCTTTGCAGGTGTCATGGTCACGGGCAGATTAGATTTTAGAACTGAAAATCATTGAAACATTGTGTACACACGCTGAGCAGACAGTTTGTCAGAGTTGCATTGTTCTAGTCTTGAAAACTATACTTCACCTACTAGACTTCAAGAAGTGCCCATAAACTCGTCAAGCGCCCATTCACGTTATACGCCAGTAACATGTTAACGTCGCTACTATCTTTGTTAACCAGCCAGTCTCCACTGTACAATATGTAACGCTTAAACTGTCGATAGAAGAACACAATACACGTTGGAACAAGGAAGAAGACTGAACATCAATAAAACCGGTCAAGTGCGAGTCGAACTCGCGCATAAAGGATTTTGTACCATCGTACAAAAAATTCACGTTTCTGGTATTTTTCTCTCAAGGTTGTTTATAAAAATACTTTTTAGTGTTTTGTATCTGAAGGGTGCCAACGGGGCCCCATTGCTTTCCGCTGTCCGTCCTTCCCTCTGTCTGTCAGCGCGCTGTATCTCATGAACCGTAAACCGTAGTTAGAGAGTTAATATTTTCACAGAGTGTGTGTTTCGGTCGCCGAAATAACAAACAAATTTAATAATATAAATAAATAAAAAAATAATTGGGTTCCCATAAATTGGTACGGAGACCTTAAAGCGCGAGTTCAACTCGCACTTGGGCGGTTTTTTGGGCATTTGTTTGAACATTTCAAAGGTATGAAAAAAACTGAAACTATAAAAAAAGTGTACAATCCCAATTATGAAAACTTGCAACAGCTTAATTTAAACATTTAATCAGCATAATTAAGTAAATTAATTCCTTAGTACTAGTGTTTATGCCTGGTTAAAGTGTGGTGGGTTCTGATAAACTGCCTGCAACTAGCCACAGCATAAAAATAAACATTAAAGTACATTATAGTTATTTAAATTTGGTGGTTTCCGAAGAATGGGTTACCGTTTATTGTATAGTACCTATAATGTTTTATTTAAGTGTGATTTTATCAACTCTTACTAAGAACACACATAAACAATCTTCTCATCATCTGCTGCTCAAATTGTCCTCTTAACCGCCGAATGCTGAAACGCAACTTAACTTTAAGACGTTCTTAAGTGTATCTGTCGCTACTTTACACCTTAAAGTGAAAGAGACAGCATGAGACTTAACGGCGACTTAAAACTGAATGACGTTTCAGTATTCTGCCGTTAGATACCCTACAACATTCAACTCTTCAGTTTCTACAAACATTCTGACCCAGTTTCTTTTCTCAAGTAGTCAGCAAGAGATAATATATCTAATCCAGTCAATCTCATTAACTACCACAGAGCAATAAAAAAGTTAATTGAGCTATATTAATGACCTATAACTTACGTGGACACGAGAATTATGTCATAAGAACAATGACCTATTGAGTGATTAGATGTCCAAGTGCATTATACATTGATTAATTATAATGTCTAAGCCACGGACAACCCAAGTGCATTATACATTGATTAATTATAATGTCTAAGCCACGGACAACTAACATTAAAAGTAAGTTAAAAAAAGTATCTATAAATTACTTTATAGTACAGACGACCCCACATGACTGATAATATTTGACATCGACAGCACCCTTAACACAAGGCAGTAAGGTTAACTTTCATAATACTTTGTATAACACTTGTGGTGCACATTGCACGTAGTTTATATTAACATGAATGAATAAAGTACAGCGGTTGGTCACGAATCAAAATAGGTTTGTTGACTGGAAAGCCTCTTGGTCACACGCGCCATCCATTTGATTGTAGGTAGCTACTTGTGTTTAAAAAAGTTCGCTTTTCATAGGTTTGTTGTGACTTTTATTTTAAACTAGCTTTTGCCTGCGGCTCCATCCACGTGGGTGTTGGTAATCACGGCAAAAGGTATATTATGTCATTGCTAGAGATCCAAGCTTAATCCATTCTAAGTTTCATCAAAATCGGTGCAGCAGTTAAGCCGTTAAAGCGTAACAGACTGAAAGACAGACATATTTACTTTCGCATTTATATTATCAATTGTCATTTGTATCGATAGATATTGTCAGTACGTGTGTAAGTGTCTTTATGGATCTGCGAGCGAGTTAGACACAAATACTGTAAAAAAAATGTTGAATCGAAAAGTCGTACAGTTATTTTAATTTGTTTTTAGGATCTATCTGCAGAATGTACAAAAATATGTCCTAATCTGTCTGCCAATAATATATTAGTTGAAGCCGAAGGATCTTACTATCAAAATCTTCCAAATCAAAAATTAATTTAAAATAATTACTATAATAAGTTATTATAGTAATTATTTTATATAATAGGTCAGTGTGGTCACGTTACAATGCCTAGTTTCAATGTGGTGCATTCTGATTTACTGTTGCATCGAAGTACACCGCAAAACCAAAATAAAACGATAATGTTTAATTTAAATTTTCTGTTTAATCTTTGTTTATTGCTATGTGAAAGTTATACTTGTTTTTTGCTCGCGGGTTTTTGTAAAGTGACAATACTGCTTCCACGGTAAATTGTGTACAACAGACAAAAAAACGATTTATGTATTATACGGTTTCACTGACGTCGAACGGAGTCGCTTCGGCGGTGTCGAGGTCGAAAATTAAAAAAAAAACTGTCTGTTACTTTTCCAAGTCAGGAACATAAGCAGTTACATACAGGTTTTACCTGCATGACTCTTAAGCTGGTATATTATTTGTCTAGATAAAAATATCATATATTATCTATTAATCTAGATTATAAGATTATAAATTATCTGTACGCAAAATATCGTCCAAATCCAATTACCTATTAGTTTTTGTGTGAATAAGTAAAACATGTATCCATCCTCACAAACTGTCTCATTTACAATATTAGTAGTTTTAGAATGTCTTCGACATAAATAAGGTATCTACTGTACAAGATTTCCTCATTATGTCTATAAATTAATTATCGATTTTCATAGCTCTTTGTAAAATAATGTTTAATTTTGAAACATTTTAGTTACGCGAGCTTCGAATAACATCACATAATTCCCCAAAACAACCACAAGAGAAACATGTTTGAAATTAATATTATTTATTACTATGTTTTGTTAGTTAATAATTTAATAATTTTGTGGTGAATGAACCGCAAAATCTATCAACGTATATAGCCCTTGAAGTGATTTAGGTAGGGTAGGTGTAGTATATCTATACTTTCTATATCTATACTAATATTATAAAGCTGAAGAGTTTGTTTGTTTGTTTGTTTGTTTGTTTGAACGCGCTAATCTCAAGAACTACTGGTCCAATTTGAAAAATTCTTTCAGTGTTAGATAGCCCATTTATTGAGGAAGGCTATAAGGTATATAACATTACGCTGCGACCAAAAGGAGCGGAGTATAAATGAAAAATGTTGCAAAAATAAAAACCGTTGAAACTGAAACACGCGGACAAAGTCGCGGGGAACAGCTACTTTAATTATATTCGACACACAATAAAGTGACCACATAATGCTAGTTCGCGCGGATAGCGTGTTACACAGTCTATTTAAGTTAAATTATGTCCTGATTCTAAATCAGTGTGTGGTCCAAGTGTAGCAGGTAATTAGTTCAATGATATTGTTTTTTAATGGTGTCTTTTTATGGAATAATTATCACTGTGTGTTTTTTTTCTCATAATATCTATCAATCTTCGAGTATAACACTGGTCTATTAGTGAACTTTTATGTCTAAGAAGGTTACGCTCAAAACTTTGAGTATCAAATAATAGTGTCAGTTATCGCAGCATAAATCCTATGACCTTTTTTAGGATCCAAGCTAACTCCGCAGCAAGTTTCATCCAAATCGGATCAGCAGTTTAGTCGTAAAAGAGTAACAAACAGACAGATGGAGTTAATTTCGCATTTATTATATTAGTATAGATTACAATAGTAACATACAACACAAGTAATAAGGTATGCTGTTATAAAAATAATACAATATTTTAAAAAAATGAGGTTGAATGCAGCAAACTCATAACAGAATCTCAGTGTAGATAATTATATTCTCTAAAGAAACGTAAAACTTTATAGAAAACTATAGTTTATATAATTACTTGAATACCCTTAATTAATAAATACATTTAAATTAATTCTAGTTATATTTCGCAGATTAGCTGTTTCCAGTTTCAATTGAATATTTAAATGTTAATTAATAATATACAAATATCTACAATTTAAAATTCCTACTTAAGGATCTTAATGTATAAATTTGTCTAAATGTTTTTATGAAATTAATATACATATTAATAATATTGTTGTAAATGTAATTTCTCTACGCCAGATAAGGTAGTATATGTGAACCATTCTTATTGTAACATCAGTAATTACCATATACTAAGAAATAAATAATTATTCTATTATATTCTAAAATAATCAACGCATTCAATTGATTTTGCTAGTCGTATTCTCGTTGCAATTGGTGCGGTAGCTCTAAGTGTTGGCTTCATTTGTATTTAAATGAGATCCAATATACTGTATCCAATCGGTTGAAATTTTATACTAACAAAATTAATTATTAGAATTGAAAATTATAGGGTTTAGCTTAAGCGTATGTATAAAACTTTTAAAAAGTCATAGATAACTGAATTTTAGTAGCAAAAAAAAGATAACCCCACTATACAAGGTGATTTTGTTATCGTTGTAAAGACGAAAACTTTTACCTCTATAATATCGGTTATAAAAACGATCGGTATTATTTTTTTTTTACAAAATAAACAAAAAACACTCGAATTTTGGCATTAATACCGTTATAGTATTAAATTCATGTTTTTTTGAAGTGAAAACTTCTTTAGGCGCATTGGGATTTTTTCGAGATGGGAAAAAACAATTAAACTCGCGACACTCTGTATGTAAGTATGTACATATATTGTAATTGTTTAAGTTTCCACTTCTGTCGGCACTCTCAAAGTGCCATTTTTTTATTAATTTGTTTTTTGAATTTCTAATACCAATACTTTTTATAACCGATAAAGAGGTCATAGTTTTTTTTTGGTTCTACGATAACAAAATCACCTTGTATTTTAATTGTGAAAATGGGTGAACATATTGTGTTGATTAAAATAAAATAATTATTTGAATAAAGTTTTTAAGGAACTTTACGTGATTGAATATTAATTTATTACAGTGAAGCAGTGCAGGCAGCTAACATTTACAGAACGTAAACGATTTTATTACCAACTAAAGAACTTATTGAAATCCCACTGACCTAGAAAAACAATATATTTTTCTAGATCTTGTAGTTAGCATAAAATATTATTATCTTTGAAATACGAATAAACTTGCATGACAAATTAATTGACGAATAAATAACAGTTAGCTTTGAAATCTGTATCTTGATTAATTAGGCTATTTACTTAATTACTATACCTTATCAGTGTAGATTCTAAAACCGTTGTTTGTAAATAATTATGTTCGTTATTAAGTATAGAAAATAATTTAATGTACTAGGGCCCCGGCTTCGTATCATTAGACAGTAAATTTATGAATTATACACGCAAACCTTCCTCTTGAATCACTATTTATTAGTGATGTAACCGTATGAAACCGTATGAAAATCAGATTGTTAATTTTTTTAATTTATAGCGCTTAAGCAGACAGATAGACTTTGTTTTATAATATGTATAGATATAGATTTTAGGAATCCTTATTAAAATATCTATGACCTAATTACAGCGGAATAATGGAAGCAGATAATTTTGTTGTAATAACAAGCACAAACACAGTTATTTGGTTGGTATTGATGGCAGAGTAATTATGAGAATTGACGCTATGCAGATTAAATAAATACCTAACAATATTATTGCTATCATCCGTATTACAATATTATCAAATGAACTCTGACTGATTGATATATTACACTTAACGCTAGGCTCCTGAACAATTTTTTAAATAATTGATTACGTATAAATTAAATGAAATAAAATACACAATAAATTATTTTATTGTGTAACTAGATGTTACATGTCATGTAAAAGTGATGATATTATCCTAGTTACATACATCTAATATATAAAATTCTCGTGTCACAGTTTTCGTTGCCATACTCCTACGAAACGGCTTGACCGATTTTGATGAAATTTTTTGTGCTTATTCGGTATCTATGAGAATCGGCCAACATCTATTTTTCATCCCCCTAAATGTTAGGGGTAGTCCACCCCTAAATTTTTTTTTCACGTTTTAGACATAAAATGGCAAAACAACGTTTGCCGGGTCAGCTAGTTTAATTATATTTTTTTTGAGCTCGCTGGAGTCGACATTTCCTTACTAGCTACCTTGAGAAGAAATGTCGAAACAAACTCAGGAGACTCAGTCTTTTTTAAAGTCCAATCAATTGCAGACAATTAATTATGTAGTATAACCCTATTGATAACAAAAATATGTTTTTAAATTGATTGAACACAATTGCCGGAGATATTTCATAATAAATATAAAAAACCGTCGCATTGAGAACCTTTTCACTTTGAAGTTGGTTAAAATCTTAAAAGAGCATATCTAACCTTTTTATCGCGGTGATCCACTTCACGCGGGTGGATTCGCAAGTCAAACCTGATAATATTCGATAACTGAATGAGGATTCAGATTGTCTGAGGTATAATAAAAAAGGCTATAGGCTTTTAAAGTACTAGGAAGCAAGGTAAATAGTAGTAGATCGCAGGTCTGTTGGCAGAAATTTCGTAAGAAATAAGCAGTACGTTTACTAGTACCTAATTTCCTTGCATGATTAGGACATACGTATGTTGAGTGTATATAAAAAAAAAATATGTACACACAACATACGTGTATAATAAATATATAAGAATCTGATTTATTTAAAGTATAAACATTCAACAAAACGTATTTATTGTCACAAAAAACAAATAAAGACTTACTATGTGTAAATTTGAATTTCATTCATAACTCGCTTAACTGACTTCGAGAATATAAAGTTTTTTTTTTATAAATTGCTCCCACACTATATCGCTGGGCATTTTACAAACATTCAAATCAATGCAAAATAGATCACCCAGACTTAGAACAAGAAGTTTGTGGATGGACACAGCACCTCCGAACCCGCATGACCGATTTTTATCATATATTTGGTATATATATATTTTTTTTTATATTTGGTAGGTCTAAGAATAGGTCGTAAGTTATTTTTTATACCTCCTAGGTGATAAGGGTCGCTCTGACAAAACAACGTTTGTTTAGTCAGCTAGTATTAGAGTAGTACTGTATTTAGTAGTACTATTAGTATTTCTATCTTATCTACCATCTTCATAGTAAATTAACAATCGTATCAAGAATGGCCTTGTCAATTACGGCTGATGAAAACTGAAAATGTTCCACCAAGTTCCGTAATTACATTTCGGTGTGCAATGCAGACAAACCAAGGCTAAGCTTCACTTGCTAACCCTAGTTAGTATAAACCGAAGCTCAATATTCAGCGGTTATCTGTAGGGCCACCATAAAACAACCTTTCCTGATATCCTTTGAACAAATTTGGTTTCGATCGAGGAACCAAAGATTTATTGCTAGTAAATATTGTCCCTTGAACAAGGATAAAAACTTTGGCCTTAGTGAATTTGTATTTGGAAGTAATATTGTAAGTAAATTGGTTTAATGCTGCGTAGTTTTAGTGTTATAATAAATGTTTCTGACTTGATTTGTTACGTAGACTCTGTATTAGACATCATATGTCTTATTTTTTATAGCTAAGCAAAATTTTTGCCAATTTGGAAAAAATACAATGTTAAATTCGGAGGATATTAATTTCATGTAAATTAAGAAAATATCTGTAGTTTTTTTTTTTAAAGTAAGTAATACACAATTTGACCTAGAAAAGTTTTGTGTCTTTATGTGTATCTTTATCTATACTAATATTATAAAGCTAAAGAGTTTGTTTGTTTGTTTGATTGTTTGAACGCGCTAATCTCAGGAACTACTGGTTCGAATTGAAAAATTCTTTTTGTATTAGATAGTCTGTTCATTGAGGAAGGCTATAGGCTATATAACATCATGCTACGACCAATAGGAGCGGAGCATAAATGAAAAATGTTGCAAAAATGCAAAACCGTTGAATCTAAAACACGCGAACAAAGTCGCGGGGGACAGCTAGTATAATATAAAAATGAATGCAGATTTCCCTTGGTCACGCCATAACTTCCAAACGACTGCACCAAATCGGATAATCATTTTTTTGTTATATTTACTTTGTAAGAAAAATGTTTTTAGAAACAAAATGTATATAATTTTAGGCTGTTAGTATAATACAAAGCAGCTATTATAGACAAAGCTTTACCTAAGGTCCAAACTGGGCCATTAATTGGCAACAGATACAGGCATACTAAGTTAACCTCAAACCACATTGGATGCAAATACCGTTTAATCTTCTCCAAATCAGCATATCGCTGAGCTCCGAAGATATGGAGCTTAGATAGAGGATGGAGGCTTAGGGTGCTCTGAGACCAATTCAATAACGTAGAATGTGTTGCTTAGACCTGAGCTGTACTTTAAAGAAGTAGATTTTTTTACAAGTTTTTAATTAACTTCCAATTATAGGATTAGGTTAAATCTTACAAGCTAAATTAGAACAATTTCCTGGCATTCGATTAAGATTAAATATTGCATATTTATATTAATCTAGTGACAGTACAATATTATGGTACTTTTGAGCTGGTCTGATGATGGAGCTAGGAGGTAGTCATTGGAACTCTGTAACAAAACGACGCAATCCTATCATGTACCTTCACCAGTACTGTGCATTGCATTTATACAGTGCATTTTTTTCTATAAAAAAAGCGACTCCCGCACTAAGGAATTCAATCCTTGTGTCGCGGGGGAACACCCAGACTTAGAAAAAACATTTGTGTATCACACAAATATTTGTCCCGTGCGGGGATCGAACTCACAGCACGTTGCACGCAGTAGTAGTTGGCGTAGCGACCTATACCAAAAGGCTATTCGTGCAGTCAGTTACACTTTTAATAAAAACCTATGTATATGTGAAATGCAATAAGTACCTATTAATACCATATGTTTGAGGCAAAATAATAATTTTAGTGTTTTGTATTTTTTCTTGTTTTTTGGCTTTTCGAGTCAATAGCGCTCTAAACAAAATTTTATGCGCCCGAGAGTGTATTATTTTTTTATAATTAATATAAATGGTACAATCATTCAATTAAAACTATACTAAAAGTAAGTAAAAATAAAATATAGAAGCCTACTTCATCTTTAAGATAATCATGAAAGTGAAAATCTAATTCAAACAAAATCCTTACACAAAACAGATCGCTTGGACCCTTTACTTATCGAACTAGCTTAAGTTTTAATTGAAATGCTTGGATGCGACTGTGAAATCTTACGGCCTTACGATGAGTATTATCAAGAAAATTAGAAGCCCCGTTCAGAGACTGCTCAAAACATTTTATGATCAAGATTAGTATGTGTTATCTATTCCCTTTGAATTAAGGGTTGTTTTTGAGTAATTAATTGTTTAATGTATTGACTTTTTTGCGCTGTTTTTTTCCAAGATTTTCGGGTTATTTGTTAATAGAAAGTGATTGATCAATGATATACCTAATAATCATAAATAAAAATAATATTTATTTCATAAAACAATAACACGTTGCACTGTTGGTTATTGTAGATAAATTTTACATTTGTATACATCACTATGAGCATAATAGGGAGGTTGCCTGAGTATTATAAAAGTAAAAATCTATTAAATTAGACAATAAAGAAATATTTGAGTTAAGAACTAAGGAGCTAGAGCGAATAAAAGTTTAGGAGTGGGGGCTTTCGCGTCACGATTACACAAAACGTACCAGAGGATGACGTCATACGATTCAATACAATTGAAGTTGTAACAAAATTAATATCAAAATCTATTAAAAGTAAAATGTATTGTTAAGTGCTTAGAAGCATGATTATAGCTGAAAGTAAGAAAGTTATTTTTTGCACCGTAACCGGTTGAATTGCTTTGTCAAACTATTACGTTTCAACTTTATCATAGTATTGGACTAGGGTGAAAATATATTGACCTATTTCTTTAGCCACATCACTATAATTGAAAATCTTTTGTTCAAAATTAATCGTGAAAGAAAAATCCCAAAAATATTTCACCAAAATTCTCGGAATGAAAGTCTTTTATCAAAAAACTTTGAACTAAGTTTAAAGAAGTTATTTTAGAATTCCGTAATCTACATTTTCATTATTGGTTTTCGACTTAACGTGGTAAAAATTAAAATCCTCGGTATTCTTGAGGCATCGTTCATCGTCACGTTTTCAATTCGGTGAACCTGATCGATATCTGGGTCCACCTGGTTTCTTTTGCTAATTGCCTATTTTGGTTGTTCGGAGGTAAGCGATAATTCATCAATGGGTTTAATAATGTTTGTACTTCCGAGCGACGACAAGGTCAGATTATTTTCTGAAGACTTTATTACTTCTTTCTCTTCAAAAGCGTTCCTTGCACATTTATTAATCTATATCATTTATCACGATAGTCATAATGTATTTTTATAGTTCTATTTATTTTCCATTGTGTTCTCCTTCAAAAGACATGTGGCATGCATTATAGATGGTATCCCAAGGGGTTGCCAGTGTAAAGATACTGATCGTACCTCGAAGCCCCGATATGCGATGTGCCATCGATCCGCCGCGAAATATTCCTGTTCTGTTTGAGCTCTAGGAACCGGTATCATGTTGTAAATGAGGTGAACTGGAGATTGGAATATCGTGTGTCGTCGAATACGTAGGTACCGCGCCACATGTAGGTCGTATTTTGTACCTCATTTTACGTAATAATTTATTTTAAGATGTTGGGTTTTGAGGTTATTTTTGTTTTCAGTGATCAGTTAATATACCTGTAAGTGTAGATGAGTATCTACACTCAATGAGACAGATGTATTTGATTTTAAACGTCCGTCAGAAAGATAAATGAAAAATATAAGACACCAAGAATACCCAAAAACTCACGACGATAATATTGATTTAAAATGTCGCAACACGTCATCATTTTGCACATTATTGCGAAAAAGTGACGTCATAAGCTCTCACTCTCAAACTTAGGTTCGCTTCATCTACTTTTTTTTTTTTTTGAATATCCAATAGTTTTCTATTATCTAACTGTCGGACTAAACAGATATCTTTTCATACTCAGTCTTCTACCATGTTGCTTCATAAATATTTTGGTCTAAGTTTTTTTATTTAAATAATAGTAATATCTAAATTCAATAGTTAACACTTGGTAATTACATTTGCGCAAATTTGCTGCCTTGATTCGCTGTTTAGAAAAAAAAAGGATTTAAAACTCTGACTTCAGTCCCTACTGGCCGTGTTATGATTAAAGAAAATGATAAGTAAGAAATCAAATCAAAACCAACTCGCTCTAAGTGGTTTACAGCACCCACTAGCTACCATCTATTAAGAGCTTACACGGGAAACGTTTTAAATCGAACGCAATACGCCTTTTTAAGATTTTCTTTAGTACTTACATAATAATTTATTATTCCTGCTATTAGAAAGATTGCAATATATTACTTGAAGTAGTCGTTATCTGCCAAACTGAGTTTTTAAGGTACAATTTATAGGAAGACATATCTTCTTACAGTTGGATCGCTTTAAGTGTGATTACATATTTAATACGTTATTATCCAAGTTAAGTCTAAATTTAGATTGGCTGAAATTGATTTTATTTGAAATAAATATTATTGGTTTCAACAAAAATTTAAGCTAATTAAAAAAAAAATGTTACTATAAATTTAAAATTTATATTTATTGTTTAATAAATCAACAACCTTATGGTACGTAATAATAATACAATAAGAAATATAACGTAAGTATTTTTAAAACAAACAGTACTGTGATGATCACAATAGCATTCTGCCATTTTTATGATTTAAAATGTGTCCATAAAAACTAGTGAACCGCCTCGGCTTCGTACGGTAGACAAAATATTAATGAATTATACACACAAACGTTCCTCTTGAATCACTTTGTCCATTGGTGAAAACCATATGAAAATCCGTTCGGTAGTTTTTGAGTTTATTGCGTTAAGATAGACAGACGCGGCAGTGGATTTTTTACCAATATATGTAAATAAAACGTTTCTTAAACTAGAAAAGCAGCATTTTATATACAAATCAGAATAATATGACAAAACAAAACGCACTCCATTCACTTCCTTATCGACACGCCAAGAAGAAGTCACTTCCTTAGAGAAACGTAGTCATTTGTTTACCATTTAAATACTAAACGTCTACCCAACAATTCTCAGTTCTATTAAAAGCCTTTGTGCTATATTTATATTAAGTAAAGCGTCCCTCCTTAGGCAATGTTTCTTGCTTGTTTGACCTTGTCAAAAACATGTCTTTCTGTACTAAGATCATATTTCGTCTTCAAGGGGATTCAGCTGTGAAATTGGTTGTATACAGTGTGTTATGGAACTGCGTGGTCATGTTTGAAATACTGCCTCTACTCTAAGAAATGATTTGCTTTCTTGAAATAAACCAAATTCAATTAAAAAAAAAATAACTTTCGATATAAAATTATCACCAGCTGATTAAAGTTAAGATTTTATCAGCAGCAGTATTTAAAAGTAGCTGTCACCCGCGACTTTGTTCGCGTGTTTTAGTTTCAACAGTTTCTAATCTTTGCAACATTTTTCATTTATGCTCCGCTCCTATTGGTCGTAGCGTGATGTTATATAGCCTATAGCCTTCCTCAATAAACGAACTATCCATTACAAAAATAATTTATCAATTCGAACCAGTAGTTCCTGAGATTAGCGCGTTCAAACAAACAAACAAACAAACAAACAAAAAAACTCTTCAGCTTTATAATATTAGTATAGATATGACCAGACCACGCTGTTTTAAAACACCTTGTATAATGTTCTTTAGCTATATTAATGGCATGTACTTTTGGGTTATTCTATTTATTGTGAGTTATTTTTACGGATTGCTTGTTTTGCTTGCTTTTCGTTGCACGTTGATGTGAATAAATGGGTTGTGGTTTTATTTTTAACAATGTGTTAGGACGTTGTGAGGGGAAGAAGAAAGGAAAGCTGATGATAAAATGTTTGGTTTCATCATGCATTAAGATGATATCAATATAAATTATTATGTGAAAAAAAAGAGCTGATTTAGTAAACAATTGTATTAAATACGAATTAATTTTATAAATAATTAGATGACCATAGTAACTTCGTACTTAAGCTAAAAATTACACTATTAATAAAAGTAGTATTTCTTTTATTAACAATTGGCAAACAAAATGGCAATGCTAATTCTTTGTCCAAGGTAAAAACCAGCCCTTGGGTCACGCGAAAACTAAACTAAACTCTTAACAAATAAAAAAAAAAATCAAAAAAATGGCGTTCATATTACTGTCGACTGGGATGGTACCCAAAAGACGACATTGCCACGTTGTATGGCAATGCTTATTCTCTGTCCAAGGTAAAAGCCGGCTTCGAACACGTGAGTTTTGCCAGATTATTAAAAAACATAGCATAATAAAATATTAAATCAAATTTCACAAAACATCAACTCAATACCGTATCAAAATTACTTGAAATAACAAAATAAATTACAATTTGAAACGAAAGTATCATTTACTTCTCTCTGACTGCAAAATATTACCATTTACCGAGACTCCGACATTAAACTTTCCTTATAAGTAGGTGCAGAACTCGAACAATTGTGAAGTTTTAATTGAAACCTCAGCGTCTCGTCTTTAAGTTTATACCGTTGTAGAATACAATCGTTTATATCGTTATCTTCGGCTTCAAACTATTTTTATGCTAATGCAATGTTTTTAAAATAGTAAACATTTTTCTTAACGTTATTTAAAGTGTTTACCCTAAAAATTGAGGAGAAACAGTAATATGGCTAGGGCGACTTTATGTCTAGAGTGGTTTCGCGTCAATAGTGCAATAGTGCAATGGGTAGTATTAACCCTGCGACCTCTCGATCACAAGGCAGGCGCCCTTTTTGTTTGGGCGGGGGAATCCTCAGTGAGCGGGTGTCCATGACTATTGCACTATTGACGCGAAACCACTCTAGACATAAACATTTAGCTTAGTTGGAGGGGTTAATAAGATTGCTAGTAATGTCGATTCCTTTCACATTGCTAGTAACCTTATTAAAAAAAGGTGTCAAATGGATCCTATTACTAAGCCTCCGTCCTGTCTGTACGTCTGTCCGTCTGTCGGACAGCGGGCTGTATCTTATAAACCGTAATAGCTGGAGAGTTGAAATTTTCACAGTCCGTATTTCTGTTGCCGCGAGAACAAACAAATAACAAGTTAAATATTTAAGACGGCTCCATAAAATGTTACAGAACCCTTCATGCGCGAGTCCGATTCGCACTTAACCAGTATTAGTGGCATTTGTACCTGAGAGGGTTTTAAAAACATTCAAATCTCATACACAAAGAACATCCAGACTCTTCCTTGCAGGAATCAAACCAGCATAAATCAAATTCGCGCAGTCAGAATGAGGTATATGAACCTAGATGTAACAGGTGAGGTCGCTAGTGTCAAAAAAAAAACATGGTTACTTACTCCTTTATTTTTTTTATTTATAAGAAATGCTAAGAAATTGTATTTAGTTAATTGTTCATATTTAAGTTTATAAGTTGGAAAACCCAAACTGGCTCAAGTTGAGCACCTTCAAAGTTTCTTAAGTTTACTGCATTAAATAGTTTTAATCTTCTGTTTTAAATACTTGGTGCTTGGTGGTATAAATTCTGAAGAATTTTAAATATAACTTAAGATGGTTGCTCGAAATAATAAAATAAAGAAGCTAATTATCAAATTGTTATAACCAAAATATTCTTAGCCGATATTTTTATTTATACATAATTAGTTAAACTTATCGCTAACATTAATTAATACTTTTACAAAGAATAGAAAATATAACAACTTAAAACATGCCAAAGAAGTAAATACAAGCATTTAAAAATTGATCTATAACTTTTATAGGACGTGCTGGCTTTAGTTAATACTACAAAAAACGAAAATGTGGTCCCTACAAATTAGACGATAAATAAAATAAAATAGTTTTTTTTTAATACGAGTACTGACTGCGGAGGCGTAAATGAGTAATAAACAATGTATTTGGGGTTGTTTTTGATGTCGTTGAAATCAAACCGACGAGTGTTTTCAAAATAAAGTAGTTTTTACAATCGAAATAATAATATAAACATCAATCCAATTTACATTATCCATAAAATGTAAAACATATTGAATTATTGATATCATGAAGTGCATGTTATTGAGCGCGCTACTGATAATTTTTATAACTCAGTCACGTTACGTGCGATCCGGGTTAAGGATTATTGGTGGCAGAGATGCAGAGAAAGGAAAATATCCATCCATCGCAAGTTTAACACACCAAGTAAAATTTTTAAACGTCGATCTTCCTGATAAATATATTCACTACTGTACTTGTGCTGTTTTGACCCTTACTTGGACTTTAACAGCTGGTCACTGCGTGGGCCTAAGAAAACCTAGAAAAATAAATAAAGACTTTTTAGTCACACCTGTCATTCGTTATGAAGAAGCAAACAACTCATGGATGACGAGTAGTATTATATCAGTAGAACTTTATCCAGCTTACAGATCGAATTCATTTCCAGGTTCTATTTTAAGAAATGATATAGCGTTAGTGAAGACAGACAAAATTCTATTGAAGGAGTATTCTCGTGTCAGTGCGGTGGATTTCGGTACTATAATTGGACAAGAAGGAACGGTTGTTGGATATGGTATAACTAACTCATCAGACGGAATGACTGATGATGCTCCAGCGCTGAACAAACCACTGCAGCTTTTAGACGTGGTCATAGTTACTTGTGAGAAGGAAAATTTGATTTTGAGGCCAGCGATGTGTGTAGCTCGTCGTTGCGGCCATTCAGCTGGAGCATGCCCGGGCGACTCCGGAGGTCCCATGCTCCATCCGTCAGGCGTTATAGGTGTCAACTCAATGGGACCACGTGATGTACATAACTTCTGTGCACTAGAATCTAAAAACCCAGTGTTTGATGTTGCAATGATAACGCCGACGAGTCCCTATATTGATTGGATAAGTGACGTAATTAAAAAAGATTCCTATTCTTTTTTCTAGTTTTTCAAGTCTTTGCCTATTTTAAGCGTTCTAGCTTATATTAAACCCAGTGATTATGTTTTTATACAAATTACACTCAATGCCAAAATAAAAAAAAGGAGAAGAGTGTTTTTGATCATAGTTTGATATTTTGCATCTGGTAATAATTTGGACTCTAAATATTTGTCAGCAAAAGATGCAATGGGGAATAATTATGCACAAATCATCGATTTGGATTTAACTTTTGCAAATAATGCTATTTCAGTTCTCGTCATGATACGTGCTGCGTAAGTGTTATTCTTCCCATTGATATCGAATCTGACGTCATTTTGACTTCAACATCTGTAATCAAAGGCCGAGAAGATGGCGCCTGTTTCAAACGCAATTCTTTAGTAAAAATTGTTATTTTTATATCATTTAGATAATTATGATATTATATTAACTAGTGTTAAGAAGGTGTAACTGAACAATTAAAAACAAAAAATCGTTCATGTACCCTATATACATCCTATATATATTATCCTATGTCCATCTATATTTCTACCTAACCTTTCAATCAGTATCAACTGTAATATGTCGTAATCTTAGGGGAATAAATAAGTAAAACATAGAGCACGCATATAGAGTATGAACTGTTAGCACTGGTATGAACATGTAAAATCGTAAAATTTGTGTCAAAACAGAGCGCAACGTTTTATTAAAACTATCTCAAAACCTAATATGGGTAATAATATCGGAACCGTCGATATTTTGGCATAAACGTCTGTCGTCGCACGGAAAATCACATAAATCAGTAAACGAGCGTAATACACTTAGCTAAAAATGTGCTTACGCTTAGAATAATAGGCTACTAGCGACTCGCACGCTCTATGCTTGTCTATATTTACTATGACAACAAGATACACATTTATATAACCAGACGATCATGTTACTCTGGTGAGGTAGGCAACAACTTATGTTCAAGTGACAACACTGAACACTAATCTGTTTCCCAAGTCTAGTGATTAAGGCCATCTCACTCGGAATCTCTCCGTATGTGGTCGGAAGACTTAATCTTATCTAATAAATGATACACTTTGAGTATTATTATGACGATTTTGAAATAACCTCTATGTTAAATTTATTTACCGATACAAGTAAAGTGTTTATGGATTTAATACTTGGCGATATGGCTCTCGCCTTTTTTGAAGAGCACTTATTACGCGCGTGTTCAATATCTCAAATAAATAAAGGTGCTACCCCTTTAGAGATTTTAGGCTTGGATTTGTTCTCATGTAGTCCATGCTTTAGTTTAATGAATATTTTTTTATTAAGACATTATAAGTCCACTATAAAATGTTAGTAACAAAATAACTTATGAAAGCTTAGTACTTATATTCTAAAATAGACAATGTCTTTTCTGTGAGCTGCCGCATTAATAGACTCTCATCAGTCGCATCATCAGCAATTGCTTTCAGTAGGCTATTGCGACTGCCCTGAATGATTATAAATATTCTTTATCATCAAAACCCTCACTTTAAACTGTGCATACAAAACGAAGACAGAATTTAATTCTATAAACCTATTTTCGTATTGATGTGTTCCGGTTATGTAACTCCGAACAGAAATTTCTTCGTCCAACCAAATCTCTAGAGCTACGTATCTGACATGATAAGGCGCCACTTGCACCTAGAAACTATTCCTTTGTGTCCAGTTCAACAATACTCTTTGTAAAAGTCGGTCGAATACCGAGTGGGAAAAGAAATACAGTGGCGGTGTCAATAGAGTTTTTGGAGGACAAAATAGAGAGACGTATTTTTAAATTTATCGTTGTTTTAATCCATTACTGATATACACGGTAAATGGTACTTTGTTGGCAATCCGCTGAAGGGAGGTAAATGAGAAATCTTTTATACAGTGTGTAACAAAAACCCTGTCCTATCCAATAAAGGCGTATCTTAGTTCAACATACGTACTAGAAAAAATGCCTTGTTCAGGCGGCTTCTTCGATACAAAACTGTAGACACGTGAACTTTGTCGACCGATCAGTGTTGCTTTTGATCAGTTTTATTTTAATTTGATTATATTCACCAGGGAAAAATCACAATCTTAAATCTATTGAATAGTTATGTATATGTGTACACAGTACGATGCCTAATAATACTCATGAGGATCGGCCAGGGTTTTTGTTGCATGCTGTATAAAAAAAGAAAGTTGGATTTTTACACCTCACGAACGGTTGGACCGGTTTTCTAGATTTTTCACAAGTCAGATTTGTCGCCGTCCCAAATAGCAGAATCATATACATAGAAGAACTTATCAACACATTTTTACAACATTTGGGATTGGATTACTTATCTTTATGGTGTTAAACTAAAATTGGTGGCAATTCTCAAATATTTTATTTAAAAAGCAATAAATTATTTATCGCTTTAGATTACTTACAAAATGTTTTCTATAGTCTTATAACAACTTACTTTTTAAATTACATTGTTTAGTTCATTAAAATTTAATTCAAAGCTTCACCATTAGATAATAACATGTATTACAGTATATTGAAAATTTCGTTTCTATTTTCATGGGTTTCTATGTGCCACGCTCGATCAGCATTGAGAGTTATTGGTGGAAAAGATGCTGACGAAGATAAATACCCATTCGTAGTAAGATTGGAAAAACAAATTAAAATTTTCGCTGTAAACAGGACTATGAATTTTCATGTTTGCACTGGTGCCCTTATCAGTCCAATTTGGACAGTCACAGCCGCACACTGTATAGAGAGTCGACAAACTACAAATTCTTTCTCTCTGATACCTTACATTCGAGTTGGAAGAGTAGGTGACGTGTGGTTAAAATTAAAAGAATCGATTAAAATTATACTAAAGAGTATCACACATCCCAGATACATACTAGATAGTTTCGGTTTGCGTAATGACATAGCCTTAGTCAAAAGCAAAGAAGTTACTTTACCACAGTACGCTCGTGTCAGTGCAATAGACGATTTGACTCTGATCGGGCTCGAGGGCACAGCCACTGGTTATGGAATAACAAACGTATCAGGGGCAGTTGGCGATGCTACTACACTTCAGAGGCCTTTACAGATTTTGGATGTCATAGTAGTGCAGTGTATAGAAGAGATACGATTGGTAATCTTTCCACGGTTATGTGTGGCGAGGCGGTGTGGACAGTCTGCTGGCTTGTGTCCCGGAGACTCCGGCGGGCCCTTGCTACACTCATCAGGTATACTCGGCGTCAACTCCTGTGGTCCTGAAAGTTTGGGCACATTCTGTGCACTGAAACCGAACGCGCCAGTTTATGATGTGGGCGTCATAACTCCCATCAATCCGTTCATTGATTGGATCACGAACACTATTGAACAAGACAGTTTATCACCTGATTCTGTTACTTAATAATAAATATATGTTTTCGACTAAATCGTGAGTTTTTGTTGGTTTCTAATAAAAAAATGATTATTTTTCATGTACAAATAAACTTAAATTGATTGTTGAGAAAATAAACTAAATAAAATTGAAAACAATTTTTATGAGAGTAAGGTTTTAAATAAAAAATTGATTGTAACATGTAGGTCGGTACCAATTTGATTTTTCAGAATATCTTATCATAAACTATATTTTGCCAATTTTTTGGATTCCGTATAAAAGGAACTAGAAATAAGGAACCCTAATAGGAACACTTTGTTTTCGGTTTGTCGGTCTGCCTGTCAATATTGTTTTTCCTCAGGAATGCGTGGACGTATCATGTTGATATTAATATTAAATACTTAAGTTAGCGGTCACTTGAAGCTGTAAAAAAATCAAGTTTCTATATTGAAGCAATGAAAAAATTCAGCCATTTATGTTCAGGAGTGAGCCGCCAATTTTTTTTTCCCCGGGAAATCCTCATGGACTTCCTCCGCCCTGGGGAAGGCGGAGGGGTATGCCGGACTCTTACCGGCTAAAACCACCGGAGTGCTTCTCCCTTCCGTTATACTGGAGACTACGAGAAAGCGGTGCAAACTACCGCGATCTCCAGTAGGGACGCTCCTTTACGGAGCCGCACCGTTGAGAGTGGGGATGGCTTACTGCCTCCCCTTTCGCTGATGAAGAGGCGCGCGGAATCACCGCACGCGCCAACTTTGGCCATGTAATGGAGCAGCAGACTTCCCCAAGTCTGCCGCCCTAAGGAGTGAGCCCCCCTCTAATAACCTTACGCTGTTACACAAAACGTACGACATCGTGACGTCATATGACATTTTAAATCAATGTATCGTCGTAAGTTTTTTTGGCTACGTAAAAAAATAAAAATATGTGTCTAATATTTTTATATAAAAATTAGTCAACATCCTTATTGTTCGAGACGAGTGTAAATACTTTCAAAAATATTTTTTTGTTTCATATACAAACCTTTATATTTAATAAGTTAAAATTTACATTTTTTTTTTATGAAAGCAATAATATTTAACTTAGTTGTCATGCATTATTAGAATCGCATGGGATTATTTATTTTTACGATAAGTATAAAACTGAGATTGGTGGCAAATTTCAAATATTTTATTGTTTTAGGTAATTTGTTTTTAAAATATGTAACTACATAAAATATTTATAAGAAAAATATCGTATATAAATTTATCGGCTTCGATTTCTTATTTTCATATTTCATTATAATTTAATTGTAATAAAACTCATTGAATGATCATGTGTTTTAGTGTGTTAAAAAAACTGTTGATCATTTCATGGGTTTCTATGTGTAACAGTCGTTCACCCCTGAGACTTATTGGTGGAAAAGATGCTAACGAAGATAATTACCCATACGTAGTAAGAATACAAAACCTATATCAATTGTTTGTTTTGAACATATCTCTGGCTCTTCATGTCTGTACTGGTGCCGTTATAACTCCCGTTTGGACAGTCACAGCCGCACACTGCGTAGATAGTCCACTACTCACAACAACATACTCAGTAACACCTTACATACGTATTGGGAAAGTAGATGAAGTGTGGCAAAACTTTGGAGAATCAACTAAAATTATAACAAAGAGTATCAAACATCCTAGCTATTTAAATTTCGGCGTGCGTCTGCGTAATGATATAGCTCTAGTCAAAAGCGAAGCCATTAGTTTAAAACAGTACGCTCGTGTCAGCGCAATAGATGATATGGCCCTGATGGGCCTAGAATGCACTATCACCGGGTATGGATTTACAAATCTGTCGGTGTTAATTGGCGATGCTACTTCACTTCAGAAGCCTTTACAGATTTTGGATGTAATAGTGGTGCAGTGTATAGAAGAGATACGAATGATGGTGTCTCCACGGTTATGTGTGGCGAGGCGGTGTGAACATTCGGCTGGCTTGTGTCCTGGAGACTCCGGCGGGCCCTTGCTACACTCATCAGGTATACTCGGAGTCAACTCCTGTGGTCCTCAAAGTATGAATGACTTCTGTGCAATGAAACCCAAGATGGCGCCAGTTTATGATGTGGGCATCATAACTCCCATTAGTCCGTATATTGATTGGATTAAAAGCACCATTGAACAAGACAGTTCAAAACCTGATTCTAAAACTTAAAAATAAATATATTTTCGAACTGAATCGTGCTTGTTTATGTTTATTTCTAATACAAAATGTGACTAATTTAATGTATGATTGGTAAAGATTTAATTATAATATTAATTAATTTATATTTTTTTTATATTATGTGTATTATTAGAATATTACTAACAGTTTTGTTTAGCCTATGTTACTACGCGACGGGGTCTTTCTCAATACAAACGTATTCCGCTGTTGATTTATTCACAAAATATCTACTACTACGTTTACATAATACGTGCTCCTATTATTTCGTTTTGTTTCACAAAAAATAATCAGCTAAAGAAATATGACTCTCTAAAAATGCCCGTTTTTACCACCGTGTTCCGACGACTATCAAACAAATTTGATAGGATTTTTACAAAAAAAGAAAACGATAGAGGCATATATACCTTTCCTTTAAACTTTGATGCAAAAAATTTTTGGATTAATCCAATATTGAAGAGCAAAACTTCTTTTGGTCAAAGATTTTGTAGGTGAAATCAGCCTGAGCTGCAGTTGTCTCTTACGTACTTTACGTGGGTAGGTCGGAGGGGTGCAACGGTTTTTCGATTAATCCTTATTTTTCAAATTTTTGGGAGTATTGTCATCGCTTAATAGTTAATACAGATCAATTGTAAACTTCTATTATAATTTATTATATGTTGAGAAAACAATAACAGATAGTATGCAATGTTCATGAGAATAAAAATCTAAATAACCAATCACGATAAAATTCGTTAAAAACTGACTTTTTTCAAGAATCAGTCAGATTAAATATTCGAATTCTTTTTTGCATACCTATCTTTAATTAAAGCGCTTACTACACCATCTTTAACATCCTAAATCAGTCACTGAATTAATGTCAAAGCATTTTTTAGTGTTGTACTGTTTTAATCTATTTTACAATATGAAGTAAATTGCTGATGTAAAAATTTGAATTTGTTGTAAACGTCGTATCATGCTTGCGACGCGGAGTTAACTCGTAACAACAGTCCGGTGAATTTGTCATTCCGTTGTGTGCAAGTCAAAATTAAGGCAAAGTTATTAAATCTATTTTTTGACACTTGACATATAGTATTTTCAAATAACTATATAAGTTGAAGTATAAGAGGCGTTTCAGATGAGAGAACAACTGATGATACCATAAGACTTTAATGCACGCATGGCTGAGTGGTACCTATAGGTCACCACGCTAATTACTGTGCGCGACGTGTTGCGGGTTCGATCCCAACGTGGGAAAAGCATTTGTGTAATCTACAAAATGATTGTCTCACGTGATTTGAATGTGGTAACACTCCCCGCAATACTAGGATTAAATTTCATAGGGCGGGGGCAGCTTATAAAAAAAAAAAATAAGAGAATTGTGTATAATTATTACAATTTTATTCTTTTTTTATACTTTTTTGACTAATTCTTTCCGTTCATATAATTTTATTGAAATGGTTCACAATTCAGCCATCGTAGACATTTTTATAGGTGCGTTTATTTTTTTATGTTATTTTTACAGGAAATAATTGAAAAATAAAACCAAAGATATATTAAAAACTTTATTAATTGACTGAAAGTACCAACCAGTATTCTTATTTTAGGTAACTCTAGTCTATATCGCGAAGCTACTCAGGAACACCGCACGCTCGGTTTTATGTTTAAAAAATAACGGTGATTCCTTAAAGTGGTCTCTCACTGGTCTGCCAGCCCCACCAGCACCCCAAGGGTTAAGTAACTTAATAAATAAAACTAATAGAACCATTTCTTGGCTTAATTTTAATCGCGCCGCACTTCTTATCTGAAACACCTTAAGGACTGGTTTTTATATAAACAGCTCAGCTCGGCGCCCGTACGTGCTTGCCTCGAAAAAGCTTATGTGGGCTATATGAACATAGAACAGTCTGGATTTTACACTAGATTGAAGTAAAGGCTTGTTTAAGAGATTACGGTGATGTGGATATTATGTTACTAGCTTAAAGCACACCTATAGTTCATTCAAAAAATTTGAGAAACTTCTATCTCTTAAAAAATTCATATTCAGGATGGATTTTAAGTAATCAGTTTTTTTTTGGTATTTTTTTCGTCAAGAAAGCATTCTGGTGTTATGCTTAAATCATATTACCTGTTCGTGCCTTAATTTTATCATCTATACATCCGTCGCACCTGTCTGTATATCAACTTGAACGCGATAAACTCAAAAAATAACAAACTGATTTTCAAATGTTTTTCACCAATGGATAGAGTGATTCAAGAGGAAGATTTGTGTGTATAATACATTAATGTTTTGTCTATCCGTGCGAAGTCGGGGCGGGTCGCTAGTTTATAATATAAATATGATAACTAAATTGTGATAAGTCAAAATTATTAATACGGTCTATTCTAGGTACTGTAATAGCGGTTAAGTTTGCCTAATTTGACGCTTTATTTATAATTTAATAGGCAGGGAAGAATATAATTAATTATAAAATCACTTTCATAAAATAAAGCTTTATTTTGCAAATATTATTGCATTTTTAAATCATAGTACTTCCGAAATTTGAGCATAATACTACATAATATTATAACATGCATATTTAGGTCACCGACTTTACCTTGAAAATAGGCGCGGAAGGTCATGAGATTGTAAAACGAAACGATAAATTATAACTTTACGCGACAACAATTTGAGAATGGCTTCCCTGAAAATAATATTCTCCCCCATAGCAATAAAAAACATCATTTATCCACACCGTCATTATCCTATTTGTCATTCATATTCATTGCAAATAATATAATTGCCAGCTTTCAGGAAGCCATTCTTCCTTGATAACGGTTTTTAATGTTTGTGAAATGATGTTTGAAACATAAATAAAACTTTTTTCAGTTATATTGCTACAGAAAATTTTTGATCATTCTTGTGGTGTCTACGCCTAACTACTTTTTTTGCTGGAAAAGTACTTTTTTAAGGGTCAATTCATACTACAGCAGTGTCGAAGCTCATCGAAGCGTCAATGTACAAGTCAATATAGTTAACTCATCCTCAACAACGTAAGGCTCTGTTATTATGACTGCACGGATAGCCGAGTGGTATAGGTTCGATCCCCGCATTGGACAAGCTGATTTGTGTGATCCACAAATGCTTGTTCCAAATCTGGGTGTTCTTTGTGCATTTGTTTTGAATGTTTGTTAAACCCCCCGCGACACAAGGATTAAATTCCTTAGTGCGAGCGTCATTACAAAAAAAGAAAAAACTCTGAGATAAAAAAACTACGCATCTTTATCGCAGATTGCCAATCATCGCCTCTTTTTATCTCAGAAGATATATGAGCATTACATTGTTGAGTTAAGGATAAATTTGTTACATTAACTTTCACATTGACGCTTCGATGCGCTTCGCCTCTTGACCCTAAATGTTTCATGTTGCATTGTGCTATCTAGTTATTATAGTGGGTATATAAAATTACTAGCTGTCCCCCGCGACTTTGTTCGCGTGTTTTAGTTTCAACGGTTTTTCATTTTTGCAACATTTTTCATTTATGCTCCGCTCTTATTGGTCGTAGCGTGATGTTATATAGCCTATAGCCTTCCTCAATAAACGGACTATCCAATACAAAAATAATTTTTCTATTCGAACCAGTAGTTCCTGAGATTAGCGCGTTCAAACAAACAAACAAACAAACAAACTCTTCAGCTTTATAATATTAAAAAGTATAGATTTGATCGCTTATCCTTTAATTTATAAATACTGGTCCATACGTCCATTTAGAATTATGTAATGATATTTAATACAAAATACAGCAACATAATTGTACCTTAAAATTATCTACTAAATAGTACCAACAAGGAATAATTAGTTTTAAATACGTCGGATAAACGTTGAATACACAAATTATGTTAGAGGAACTAGGGGTAAATTTTGATGTTATGAAATATTAGAATGTTATAGTTAAGACTGTCATGATTTTTAATTATGAATATTGTGCTTTAATTATAATTTATTTATTGTATTAATAAGAGTGATAAAAACTCTGGTCAAATCTTTGTCGAATGACATATTGTGTAAAATAAAAATAAAAGTAATACAAAATAAAAGAATATCGATAATCCGTCGGTTCCCGCTAAAAACGGCACTTTTTGATTACGAAGAAATTGAGGAAAAACCAAAGGGTTTGTAAAAGGAGAATTAATTGTAGAGAGATTAATACTTAGAATAATTAATGTGTACAAGTTCATAAAATATAGTAAAAATTGCACAAGTATCATTTCAAGACATTGACATGATAACATTAATGCTGCTAAAGAAATGGAATCTTTTTGACAGTTAGTGTACAGATTATTTTTATTGTACTTTTGATAATATACATTTTAAATACTGTATACAGCTGAGTCCGGAAAGACTGGAGGAAGCTGAGCCCAATCTTGCTTGTAAAAAGGCTAGGAAGACTGACATTGATAAATATGTAGACAAAATAACAGCAATAGCCTAATGGTTTGGGTGACAGCCTTCAGATCGAGAGGGCGAAGGTTCGAACCCCACCCATTGCACTATTGACTGGAGTGGGTTCCAGACACAAGCATATTTAGCTTAGTTGGAGGGGTTAACAAGATTGCTAGTAATTTGAATTCCACCAACTTTACAAGAAACCATAAAAAATGGCATCTAGACAAAGAGCCTATTTTTTTTTCTAAAACATCTTATTCATCTTGCCATTGACAACGATAATTGCAAGAATATTTTTTTTTATATTACAGGGTCCAAAAATGCGAAATATTACGAATAAAATTAAGAAGATGTTTTTTAATTGGATATATTCAAATTGTATTTTGAATCAAATAATCTTTATCTGAAAATTAATCAGTATGTACTAGTCAGATTTGGTAACCTCTGGGTCACTGGGACAACGAATAAACATCTCTCACGATAGCAATCAATTGCAATCACAGATTGGATCTGTGATGTGTCAATAAAATAAAGTTTATCAATAAAACTTACGCGAACATACGTCATCAGAAAACTAACCCTATTACGATTGGCTGAAGAGATGTCAAAATATGTGCGTCGTAGTTTTAGAAAGAATATTTGTTTTAATTTGCTAAAATTCATATCGAGATATCAGTACATTAGGTATTTTTCTCATGAGTTTTGTCAATAAACGTTCTAGATGACAGTATGAAAAGTCAAAACTAATTAAACTGTCAGTTAGATAGTAAATATATTCGACACGTATTTTTAGCTATTTCATAATAAGAAAACACTGAGTATTTTATATAAATCTATCTTATAGACCCAAAAAATTGACATATACCTCATTATATTATTATTGGTCCGGTTTTTTTTTTGTAAAAAAGACTAATTAATTGTAAAAGAGTTTTTGGTTAGTTTTTAAAATTAATGTATATTTACTGCCCGTTGTTAATAACATTCGAAGCAAAACCAGCCATTGCTAGTAAAATAATTTCATCATTACAAATTATGACAAACTTCTGTCTATGGATAGGTTTTTAAAAAATAGGCATTTACTTGTAATTTAACGAGATTATTGAACTGTTTGTGTTTGTAAGTGTGAGGGGAGAAGTATTTGTACGCGTGTATGTATGTGGGGGTGTGTATGCTTTCGTGTCGAAGGGGTGTATTTGATGACGTCTTATCCATACAAAATTAACAGTAACTACATAATTTTCATGCGTAACGTTCGTACGCCAATTAAACATTCGTTAATTGGCGGTTAATAATTACCTCCCTTATTAATAAAAGTATTAAATAAATGTTTATGTAGCGTTCTCTTAATCGAGGCAATAAGGAAGGAATATAAAATTCAATGTGTAAATATTTCTTTTTTGAGGTTAAGGCCCGTTTTCCTCCAAAGCGAAGACGGAACGAGAGAAGAGATGTATTATAAGTAACCAATAGAAAATCGTTATTTAGACGGGTCGTCTCCACTCAGCTTCGGTGGAGACGGTTGAGCAGAGCGGAGAAGCAATGAACACTACGATGAAGCGGAGCGGGGAGGAGAAGATCTCGCGCGGGCCTCTAATTATCATCTCCTCGCACATCCCCGCTCTGCTCCCCTTTGGTGGAAAAAACCTGCCGTGTTTGCCGCACATCTGCACATCTCTTTTCGTCTCCGCTTAGGTGGAAAACGGGCCTAACACGAAATTGGCACCATTCATGTAACCTATTATTAATTCGGTCGTAAAAATATTGGTGTTATTAGTTTAATAGGTTTATCTGTATTACAAAAGAAGTTATGAAACCCATTTATCTACTTTAACCATTTAGAAAATTAATCTTCCAAAATATAATTTATACATTCCAAAAAAATATTTTTGATTATTTTAATTTATGTAATTATTTGCATTATTTTTCTGGCTCGAGGCGTATTAAAGTCTCGCTTACTTAGCTGATAAAGCAGTTAAAGCCTTCCTCAAGGCTTACAGTGGGTCCTCTAAAAAAATGTATATTTATGAATATTTACCATATTACATGAATAAAAATATCAGAACGAGTGCACGTATTATTTTTCGATTAACTTCAATAGAAAAATCCGTAGGTTTATATTTACGTTCGTTATCAAACAGGAACGCGTGAATACTCCGATGAAATGTAATTATAACGCGTCAGCAAGCTGCGAATATAATTGAAATTAATATTGTCAAAACAATTGCATTCATCAA
The DNA here is from genome assembly GCA_932294365.1 of Diachrysia chrysitis. NCBI lineage: Eukaryota > Metazoa > Arthropoda > Insecta > Lepidoptera > Noctuidae > Diachrysia > Diachrysia chrysitis. Next base: position 2,009,513 of record OW028657.1, read on the forward strand.
TACATTTCAATTTAACTTGTTTATCAACGCCGAACGGTTTCACAGACGGTAAACAATAAACATTGGGAGTTAGCTGATTACAACAAACACAGATTATGTGTAATACTATCGATTTCTGGTTATTGTTATCAGATATAAATGATTATTAACCATCGAAATATACCCGAAAGCTTTGTAACGATTTTAATTGCAGTAGTCTAGAGTTTCAGTATGTTTTAGCGCCATTGTTGACTGAGCCGTCTATATACCACGAATGAACCAATGTCTAGTTTTGTTATTGTAATAATTTGTTTATTTTAGACACTAATTCGTTGAAATGCAGATATATAGGTATACTGCGATCGCAATTTTGTGCCAAATATGTAAACAAATACGAATTTTAGTAAATCCTACATAATATAAAGTTCATTTTGCGCTACAACATATTTTTTTTTGGACTTAAAAACAGGAATAGTCAGTCTAAAATATAATTTATTTATACTTGCATAAAGTTGATTTCTGTTTAAGTGGAAATAACATCAATTGGCACCGGAATTTATATAGCCTTTACATAACGTGCATACTTAAAAATTCTCTTATGTAGGTGCTTATATATATATTTTTTTTTTTATAATATCTTGGGACATCTCACACACGGTCATCTGATCCCAAACTAGGCAAAGCCTGTGCTATGGCAACCAGATAACTGATAAACATACTTATATAATAATATATTTTTAAATACATACATGTTATAGATAAATAATACCCAGACACAGAACAAATGATCGTGCTCATCACACAAAGATTCGTTCTGAGTGGGAATCGAACCCACGACCTCCGGTTTAGCAGTCAGGGTCACTAACCAATAGACCAACAGGCCCGTCAAAAAGTCAGTCATTAAAATAGTTTTAAGACGTCTCTTTAGTAGATATATTTTTATTTATTTTTTAGATTTTTTTCATACCTTGAGTATCTCAATTAAAATAAACTTGAAAAGAATCAGTCTCTACGTTATACGAGATGATTTTAGCGCTTTACTGCAGAAATTTAGACGTAGACTTACTAGCCTTGCTTGCTAAAATGCAAGTGGGTACACATAAATAGGTCGTCTGAAACAATCCCACTCATCAATACGTTTCAATTTAACTGGTTTGGTCGTCTCCTAGAGAATTTCACGCAGCGGTAAGCACTGGTCGAAGTTAGCTGATTGCTTCGACTGTACTGGACTGCAGGTTTAGTACTTAGACCTTTGAAGATTTTGGATTGAAGCTGGATATTTAATAGATTTTTTAAAATATAAACAAAGCATTTAAGGGCTTTTAAAAAGCGCAAGATTTTTTTTTATAAGCATACTAAGAGCTGATTTTACCAATGCCAAATAATTTTATCCGAAGAATTTTTAAAATTTTGAATTTTTGACAGGTCTTCCAAACAACTTCTGTCAGACGTCAATTTTTTTTTCCGCGAATAAATATTATAATCTGTCGTTGGTATAATCAGCTATATAAAGAAAAATGTTATAATTCGACGGTGATAAAACAAAATACAAAAAAAAATAACTGAAAATCCGATTCAATACTTGCTAAATTTCAGTATCCATGTTGATCAACTTTAATTTCGTATTTATTCTCCATACTTCATTAATAATAAAAGGTACAAGTGAATAAAAAAACATCCCCGAGGAATTCGCTCTCAAGTAGTGAAGCATAAAAAGTAAAAAGCAGACCCCTTTCGAGAGGGACGGACCCACAAAAAAGTACAAAAAAAGAAAAATTCCCTTTACAAAAAGATCTTGTTAATTTTAAACTCCTATTAAAATGCATACAATTTTTTACAGGTCATTAAGAATGTGTAAATTAATGTCTGCGAATTCTTTTTACTCCAGCTTTCATAACTTCCGTAAAATTTACAAGAAAATTATGTAAACTTTTTTAATTTGATGTGGCGGGAGACTTAAAGTGCTTCCTATGCAATTTCATCACCTTTTCTCTTACAATTCGTTGTACACATAAATAAGTATGTTTTTTGAGCAGTTTTGTATAACTAGCTGTTTCCCGCGGCTCCGCCTGCGTGAATGTCGGTTATCGCGGCAAAAACTAGCCTGTGTCCTTTCTCAGGCTCTAGACTATCTGTGTAGGTACCAAATTTCATTTAAATCGGTTCTGTAGTTTTGGCGTGAAAGCGCAACAGACAGAGTTACTTTCGCATTTATAATATTAGTAAAGATTGTATTCATTAATATATCTAAAATAAATCTAAACTCCATACACATACACTATGTTAAGCAAAGTCGAGTTATTATAACTGGTTCATGGTATACCATTAAATTTATAACTCAAGAATGGGTGGACCGATTTTCATGATATTTGATTAGTTGTCTGCACCCCAAATAGGAGAATTCAGCGTAGTCTTTTCGCAAGCTATTTTAGGGTTGGCTTTCTGTCTTACCGGGTTCAGCTGAATACCGTATTTTATATGGAGCGACTTCCTATCTGACCTCCATAACCCATTTTACTGGGTTACACAGTATCCCATAGTAAGACTGGTTGTCTGAATTGTCACGACTTAACGACTATCAAATTTCAATGTATGACAGCTGGGACTGTCCGAGGCACAGAAGGGGTCTCGGTATGGTTACAAAGGTAACAAATGGTCACCCATCTACGGACCAACAGCGGCGAGCGCGGCTTTACCTTTATTATCGGTCAAACCGTACGTCTTACACTTAGCCATGAACCAACTAAAAGGGGGTTTAGATAGCAAATCCGTCGGAGCTGCCCTTGCCTGTTCCGTCGAGGGTAAAAACAAAATATTACTGCCAAGAAAAAAAAAAGACAAAAAAACATACCGCAGCCATAAAAACTTCTTCAGCTAAACATAAAACTTACTCCATATTTTCTAAATAATTTCATTAAAATTCAACTATTTCTTACTACAACTATTCAGTATCGTCTAAAGTGTAAACAGGTTTATTATGAACAACCTCTTGTTAAAATTGAAATGAAAAACAATTTTTATATTTTTAAAAAGGAAACTCCATTCGATCCACCGTATCATGACCCCAGGTATTCTATTAAGCATTTCTTTTCAGCCGTGAATTTGGACCGAAGACGGGGTGTAAGAGGTCAAGTTGCGCTGGTGGAGTTAACCCTGTACTATTGAGGTCGAGCAACAGATAGAAGGTACGGAATTTAATTAATGTAGGTAAAATTCTTTTACTAAAAATACTGTTGTAACGCTTCAGTTTGGTACGCAAAGTGCTTTGGAATTTTAAGTGTTAATAATGAGGCCACGGTGTATAATTACTGCTGCCGGTTGCAAGCGAAATCCATTTTGCTTGTTCCCTCTAATTTATTAGGGTAATTTTTCCGTTGGAAATTCTAGTGTTACCTTTACCTGCGTTTACCCACCTTGTGCCAGGACTAAAGTGATAGAAGTCTGAACAAATATCATCAAATATAATCTGTTATCGTCCAGCTTTGGGCGCTAGCTATGAATATGTAAAAGAGGCTGACAGGTATATATAAGAATAAATTTTAAGAATAAGAATAATTTTATTTTCTCAAAAAACTTTGTTACAATCAGTGAACTAAACATTAGTCTACAATTTATTAAACTATGGTACGTGCAAAAACCAACGATCAGATTGTGATGACACTTAAGTAGGGTCGTCTAATCACGCCCAAAACAGTTTGTGAACCAAAAAAACACACAGTGTGCAACTACGCGCTTGTTACTTAACGTGGCATTGCAAGGCATCCCGTTATGTTATGTTGAGCGTAAGAAAAATTTTGGCTGTAAGTAGCATAGTACTTACAGCCAAAAAATTTTACTACGTTTACTGATTTAAATGATTTTCCGTGCGAAGACAGAGGTTTATGCGAAACTATCGATGATTCCGATAATATTAGGTTTTGACAGAGTTTTAATAAAACAGCGCGCTCTGTTTTGACACAAATTTTACGATTTTACTTGTTCATACTAGTAGTGCTCACAGTTCAGTTTCACTAAGACTTTCAATTATAAATTCCAATCAACAATTTCAAAATCCTATACCATATTTCCATGGAGAGTAAAAACTCCATAGTTACTGATAAGTTTTGTTCCCCACCGCAATTCTGTCCGCCACAAGAGAAACTACCGCCAGCAAAACAAAAGCCTATCTGCGTTTTACGTTGTACCTCAACGAGCGCATCTGGCTTTTTAAAAACCCAAAAAAGTATAAATGGTCCACAAGGAATTCATGCGAAGTGAGAATTTTAAAATGAAAATGCATACCTGCGCTGAAATTTTGTTTACACTCAAGACAAACGGTGGAAGCAACTTTAACTGGAGGTTACCAAAATGTGAAGTATTAATAAAAGATTTCTATGTCTTTCTATATATATATTTTTCTTGAATACTAGAAAGCTGTTCTTCGTAATTAACTCGGTTATAATTTAGTCGCATATGTATTTATTTTTAATTTTTAATAATAGGGCAAAAATAGGTAATTGTCTTTTAGATAGATTGTAAATATCGTTATAAATACTAAATTGTTTTGTTCAATTATCCTATTAAGGCAAAATCAATATTTACATATCATTTGTTGTTATAACACATCTGAAATATTTTAACCTTCCAAAAGGAATTTCATATGGAGTGCGAATTAAACTGCGTACCTTTCCGAAACTGATTGGTTTTTGACATTTCAATGCTTCCAACGCTAACAATGCTATTGTCTCTCAATCGACGAGTAATATCGAACTCCTAAAAATGAATGACGTATGAATTCTGGTACCTTTTGGCTTATGACATTTTTGAGTGCCAAAAAATGACGTAGGTAAATCAATCTCTTCTGTGTGTGTCAACCTTAAAGTAAAAATAAGTAAACTATAAAGTGCGAATATCAGGTGTGAACTGTAGGCACTATGAACAAGTAAAATCGTAAAATTAGTGTCAAAACAGAGCGCGCTGTTTTATTAAAACTATCAAAACTTTATACCACCTTTCCTAATAGTATGGGAACCTTCGATATTTTCGCATAAACGTCTGTCGTCTCACGGAAAAATCACTTAAATTACTAAACGAGCGCAGAACTTACAGCAAAAAATTTGCCTACGCTAGGTACAAGGGACTACTAGCGATGCGCGCATTCTATACTTGTCTAAGTAGCCTTAGGTGTAAACATAATAAATTGTGTGTGTTTATGTATCTAAACAAGAATGCTTACTTTTATAATCATACTAGATCACCCGGCAAAGTTGTTTTTCCATATATTATATAAAACGTTTTAAAAAAATAGCCTACGACCTATTCTCAGACCTAACAAATATACATAAAAAAACATAAAAATCAGTCCAGCGGTTTCAGAGGAGTTCAATAACAAACACTGTGTCACGAGATTTTTTTATATACATTTACTGACCTATTATTTAGTACCTACTAAACTTGAACTCTTTTAAGGATTGAGCTGACAGTGCAATACAGGCAACAAACAACAATTTAAAAGAAATTTCTCAGTTTAAAAAATTAAAGAAACGAATTTCAACAAACACGTGTTGACAACACGATTAAAAACTTTAGAAACCCAGCTTCGAGAGACATAAACAGCATTTTACGTTCAAACTTCTAATAAAGTTTTAGGTACAAAAAATACGGGAAATACCAAGCGCTGGCAGAAAGCTCGCGAGGTAACCACTATTGGGAAACTGCTAAAACATTTGCTACTCGCTACGTTTTCCTTTTACAAGGCTACCGTGCGCACAGACGTTACCAATAAGATTTTGTAGCTAGTTCTATCGCCTTAAAGAAAAGAGTTGCGAAGTAGGGAGAAATAACGTCACATTATTTTGGTGTTTTCGTGAAGTTAGATAGTGTTATATACATAGGTACATGAAATACAGGCTAACGCCTAGATCCTATATCTTTTGATTCGTTATTCATTAACGTGACGATCCGTCACTAGGCTGTCTTTCATCCGTTCGTAACCAGACGTCAGTTATTTAGGTAACGAACAGTTACATTTTTTTTTATAGGAACAGCTTTTTTTAACGCCTCGTTGATATTTTAACAGTTCGTTAAGGAAACGATGCGTTTTTTGTTTATTGGTCCCGGCCATTAGAAAGTAGTCTAAGTAAACAAGCAAATTTTCGTAGACTGCCAGCAATGCCACATGATATTACACAATCCACGACTTTTTGTTTTCCACGTAGTCTTTTACTATATAATATGGTTTCTTAAAAAGAATCGATGTGACACACGTTTTAAATTTCTTACCAGGTAGATCGGTAATAACTTCTGGTAATTTGTTATAAAATCGTATTGAATTTCCTAAATATGATTTCGAGTTCGTTTTAGTTAGCCTGTATTTGGTAACTACTGATTTATTTTTATTTCTGGTTTAATATTCTATATAACCTGTAGAGATTAAGTACCTATTATTTTTGTTACCTGAAAATGTAGGTTAAAATAAAGATAAAATATTTTTGTTTAAAGTACGTTTTTCAGACACTTTCAAAACGTTAAATGACTCTACATTAATTATACAGACATTAACATTAAAAAAGACTTTAATGATATTCGCTTAATTCATAATTCTTTATTTCTGTGTATTATTTCTTTTGGAATAGTGCTGTTGGGTTTTATATTAAATTGAAACGATCAGAAGACAAATATTTGCATTTTCGGTTTAATAACATTTTGTTAAGTCCAGATTTACGTAATAACAATAACTTCTACCAAACGATTTAAAAACGAACGTTGGAATTCTCTTCACAACAAATACGGAATGTCAAGAAGCTTCGGACTGAGCATAGCCACTTTATGCACGCATGTAAGAGGAAACTATGTATAAAATTTGTTATCAAACATTTTAGAAGCATTTACTACGTATTTAGGCATTTTTCTTGACCTATTTTCAGTTATTTTGGTTACAGTAAAAAAATAAATAAGGATTAAATGATGATGAATAATTCAAAGAAAGTTTTGATTAAATGAGGCACTGAAGAGAGAGACATTTTGTATTTGTATAAATACATAAATAAAAATATATATCGTAGGTAATATAAAAAATAAAATACAGTATTCAGCTGAATCCGATAAGACTAGAAGCCGACCCCAACATAGCTTGGGAAAATGTCAAATACCAATATAGCAAACTATTCAATGATGCAGTATAAAAAATACATGAAATTCAAGTAACACATACACACATACATATAGACACATAACGTCAGCTCATCAGCTTATGAGCTGACGTTATGTGTCGCTCAGCTCACCGACTCAGCCGCCGCCGCATCAGCTCGTGATTAGGGACTCCTATTGTGTCTGAAACTAGTCGGGCGATCCCGAGAATGTGCATAAGTAAACCGTTATATTCCTAAATAAATAACACATAGAATTCTTTTTTCTCTGAATACCTGAAACTTATAGACAGGGTATTTTTATTCCCTACAATCCCAATCAATTACTCAACGGTTAGTTTTAAAGATAATTTATCGACATTGATTTCAACTAAGCAATGATCCAAGAAAAATACTGAATTAGTACAGTATTTTCCAGCTCGTGCATTTCAATGCATCCCGCAGATCCTTCGCCTGTATTCATTAAGACGGATAAGGTTTTAGTCAACTGACTACAGTCATAACCCTTACCTATTCAAGGGGTAGAGCATCCATGATGGATTCCTATAAAAAAACAATAGAAACTGCGTCCATTTCACTTGGCTTTTGCCTCATTACCTAGCCTTTTGGTTTGCCAGCCATCAAAGAGAATTGCGAGTGTATATTGCTCGGAATCTTTCTCTGCCGCATCGGAACGTTGACTACCTGTAGGTAGGAATAGGAAGATATGGAACAGCGAAGTCTGGTTATTTCTTGATAGAAACTATTTTTTCACGTAATTATTTTTTAAATGATTGAAGGGTATTTAAGTTTTTTTTTTAAGTTAATAATTAAAATATGATATCTGTAATTTATTTTGTAGATTTACTATCAAAATATGGCTGAATGCAACTATTGACGTTTTAAACGATGAAGTAGTAGAGCTATTAAAGTATCTAATGATACTGCGAAACAACTGAAAGAATAATTTAAAAAACCAGCCAAGTACGAATTGGGCTTGCGCTTGAAGGGTTCCAGACCATTCCATGAGGTTTACTTATTTTTTTAATATTTATTGTTGTTATAGCGGTAACAGAAATACACACTCAGCAAAAATTTCAACTTTCTAGCTATTACGGTTCATGAGATACAGACAGACGGACGAATGGACAGTGGAGGCTTAATAATAGGGTCTCGGTGTGATCTTTCGGGTACGGAACTCTGAAAATGTTTTTAATACATACCTAATTAAAAATACCACACAATATAAACAAACAACAAATAAAACGAATGCTTCGTTAACCAACCGGATTGTATTACATTTTTAACCTATTTCTAGACTTGAAAACTTTACTTCCTACATATCAGTTTCAAGATAAAACTCCCACAATCGTGGTGTTTAAGTAAACTGAACTTTATCGTTCTTTTGAAAACTAACTCTACAGCCATTTTGTTTTCATTTATTTTGGAAACAGATCCAAAGCTTGCTCCAAGTGTTTGCTTTGAAATTCTAGTTACACTACTATTAAATTATTTACGCTTTAAATAAGGTTTAAAGGAATTTAAAGTGTTGAAAAGGTTAATGTTATTTCTCTATACTAATATTTTAAAGAGGAAATATTTTTTGTATGATTGTAATGAGTAAACTCAAAAACTACTGGACCAATTTCAAAAATTCTTTCACTATTAGAATGCTAGACATCCCTGGGTAACATAGGCTATATTGCTGTGATACCCGTGTAAAGCCGGGACGACACACGGTAGATTTATTAAGGGTAAGCAACTCTTGTTAAGGTTAGTCCCCGGATGGGTTACCATTAGTTTCATAATGTTTGAATTTCATTATTTTAAAAGTATGAGTAAAAATATTTCCTAGTCGTACAATTTTAACTATATTGGTCAGATGTTTAACACCTTGTAAAATACTTGAACTTAAAATTAATATACCTTAACACTGTCAGAATAAGGCCTATTTTAAGAATATTGACTGAAGTAAGATGGGGTATAGTGGGTTTACTGCATCTCCTATCCCATTCCATTATTTTTAAGCAACAAAGGGATATTTTCGTTTGCCATGCAATAAAATTACCTACACCTCCTTTAAAATGTGTTTTAAAACAATTTAACATTAAAATATGAGATGACATGATAAAATATGAGAAATACTGGGACATATATGTATACATATATGTCCCAGTATTTTTTTTGTACCGATAAGTTAATGATAGAGAAATATAAAACATTTTTATACTGTCTTTACCAAAATACTAGGAGTTCCAATTTTTTTTTTAATTATTTGAATACATTTGCGAGTTTCATGTAGTAATAGCTTTTGCAAGCGGCTCCGCCGGCGTCGATATCGGTTATCGCGGCAAAAAGTAGACAATGTCCTTCGGTGTGATTCTGTAAGACCTCATTCTAAACGTCGAATCTGAATCCGCTGTGAGTTTCTTGATTGGCATTCCAAAAACTCGGTTGATAATTCGAATTGATTTTGACTGATAAAGTATGAGATGACATAAGAAGTGGGATTCAGTAAGGTAATTTTCTTGTTACTTCGATGCTCACTTCGCACTCGAATCCGATCGAAATCAAGGTCATTTTGAACCTTATGCGAAGTGAGAGTGAATAGCGATGTGAGAAGCGAGTTGTTGTTTGAACTTTACAGAATCGACGTGCTTTATGTGATTCAGTTGGGTTTAGCTGTGAAAGCGTAACAAACAGATAGATAGATAAAGTTACTTTCGCATTATTATTATTTCTAAAAGACTTTAGCACTAAGGGATTTAATCCTAGTATCGCAGGGGGTTTCACAAACATTCAAATCACATGCACAAAGAACACCCAGACTTTGTGGAGAACAAGAATTTGTGGATCACACAAATGCTTGTCCAATGCGGGGATCAAACCCACAGCACGCCGCGCTCAGTGGTAATTGGCGTGGTGACCTATACCACTCGGCTATCCGTGCGTCAATTATAATATTAGTATCCATGGATGGATGTCTGAAATGCATTAATTGTAGATCACAATATCACCAAAACGAGAGTCTATTTGCTGAAAGCACCACCCAAATTACAGCTAAAAAAATCCTCATCCAAACTAATTGGGTCAGTGTTAATTTCTACTAAAAATAAATCGTTTTCTTTCCATTTCGTCGCCTCATAATGGCGCTGTTTGCTCGTATCGAACACTTGGAGTTTCGTTACAGTTTATTTTTATAATGGCTGCTTGCTTCACGTGTTTGCTCCAGAATCTCAATTACATTCAAACGTTTTAGGTTGGTAGGGGTTTAATTTAGTTTGTATAGAAAAAATTCTGTTCTTGTTAGTATTGTTTTGTGTAATGTAATTATGTAACTGAATTATTATGTAAGATAAGTTTTTATGCTATGCAAAATTATTGTGCCGATTTTTTTTTAATCGAATGGAAAAAAGAATCGCTACATACTATATCTTATCTGTTTTATACGCTACATACACAAGTTCTTGAATATACCTACCTACTCTTGCCATAAATACTGTAACAAAGAAAAAAAATGTTTTCTATTGCAAATAACATTTATTACTTTTACAGTGTGTTAGTTTAATAGCAATCATATAAAAATTACAGATTCCAAATTCAAATGTTATATTTTGTTTATTTTTATTGTAACAGTATTTATGGCCAGACTAGGTAGGTATATATTATATTTATATATGTTTGTTGTAATGACTTAACGACTGCCAAAGATCAACTAATGACAGTAACCAACGATTTAACGTATGTGATTTCGGAGACACGAAGGGCTTTCGGTTTGTCACCTATCTATGGACCAACCGCGGCGAGCGCGGCTTTGCCTCTATTATTATCAGTCAAACCGTAATGCTTACACTTAGCCACGAGCCCCTCACTAACAGAAATTACCATCTCAATATATTATTATGAAAAGAAACACCACAATAATAAAAAATAATGAAAGTTTGCACAAGAAATGAAATTAAAATTACAAAGCAAATAAATGTTTACGTTAAAAATTATACAGGTTTGCAATGTTTAACATTGAGAGTTCCCAAGAAAAGGTCTTAGGAAACCCCTGTCATGCCCCCAGAGGTATTTTATACCACAGAAGAAACCTTAAAACTACGCTTGTATTTTTTAATATTTAAATTTTGTTGAATAATAAAAAATAAGGGATATAAAAGTATATATTTTAAAGGAATATGTTTATTAAACGGATAGCTGTGTTTGATACAAAAAGATAAACCTTTAAAGTCAGCTTCAATAAAGTTATGACATTATAGTTATACTATTACCATATATTATATTTTATATTATTGCGGGACTAGCTGAGTCGAGCTTGTAGGCTTTACATTTTTAATGGACTTCAAAAGAAGGAGGTTCTTGATTCAATGTTTTTGTATGTTTGTTTCGCAATATCTCCGGACGAAATTGTCTTTGTCTTTTTTATGGTGGATCAAAATATATTTATACCAAGATATTTTTAAGAGGTGGTCCCAAATAAATTACTTTGAAGTCGATTCCTTTTTATATTTATGTGTAATCAATAATGTTTCTCATTATTTATAAATCATAAAAGTAAATAATAACAACAATTTAAATACTATTTATTTTAATCTTAGCCTCATTATAAGTTTGCTACCTCATTACAAGATTCGACCAATTAAATTGAAATGAACTCGCATTTTTCTTAAATAAAATAGAACGCAGAAACAGGTATAACATAAAAGACAAAACAATATACCTAAAACAAAGAAACATTCATTTCAACAATCCAAGAATATCGGATTAAGGTAAAGCTCCCTGTTACTGTCCCACAAAACATTTGCTGAACTCAAATAGCTCGGAGAGCCTCAAGCTTACAATAAGTGTTTAGATAAAAATGGTAAGGTCCTTTATTTTTATTTGCCCACTGTAACTGGAACTTAGAAAAACATTATAATTTGTACGTTTGTAGTCGGATGGACGATATTTTGTGTGCCTACCTTACAAAAGATGTAATTTTTAAGGACTCCTGATTTTTTATGTTAGAGTCGTAAGCTTTTATTATTTTTATGTAGGCCTCAGAGGTATTTATAAAACGTATAGAGACTTGGTTTCTATATCATTCTTAAAGAAAGATCGATGTTATTTTTTTCTCGTTATTTTTTCTTATTAATGTTAAGAATTGCTACGTTTATCAGCAAAAATAATAGAAAAGCGAGTCTAGTTTCGTTTTATTTTCAGATATATTCAAAAATTATTTAATATTCATATTGACGTTAAACTATTTACGGTGATACGATGCTTAAAATTCTTATTATTAAAAATGTGATGTGTGTGGTTATAAGTTCAATGCAAACACTTCGAACAAACTCCATAATCTCGAATATCAAGTGTTTTATTTGAACTTTAAACCAAAATTAACACATCGTAGCATTATTCACAGTCTGGCTCCACATGAACCACTACGACGTAGCACTAAACCGCGTAGCACAATTAAACAAACAAATGCTAGTCTCGATGCTCTACTAAATGCTACAGACATCATTGCACAAGTTAATTGTATTTACGTATATATTCAGAGCTGTGCAGGATTACGGTAGTTAGTGCTGTCTTAGTATAACTAAGAAATACATGTGGCGATAAAAACAATTGATACTATAATAGATTTTTCAAATCGAATCAGTAAAGTTAGGCTTCTTTAAAATAACATAATTACAAAGACGTATGACGTCATAAAAACTCTCATTTTCAGATCAATGTAACGAGATACGCAGAAACAATGACGTGGGAATAAATTTTATCTTAATTCCGCTCAAATTGTAGCGCTGTGCTACGATGTGGCTACGAAACCGCTACGATGGGGCTACAAAGGTAGTGTTTTAAGAGAAATGATATTTATTTATACCGTAACCGTAATTCATATTACATTTTTATTACATTTTATTTCCTACGTATAATTTATTTATGGTTAGTTTATAATAGTTATTTAGTTTCTGTTATTAATTAAAATACTTATTTAAAAAAGATACGTAAAAATGCGTACAAAAATAAAACCTTAAGCCCGGTAATCAAGTTCAGTAAAAATAAATTATAATTAAACGTAAAATTAAAAGTAAAGAATAGAAAAATACATTTAATTTTCTAATCTTAATTTCTTTTTGATTTTCGTAGCCACACTCGTTCGTAGCAGCGTAGTGGCGTAGCCGGAAGACTGAGCGATGTTAGTTAGATAAACAGTTTGTTTTCGGCCCTGAGTTATGTGCTAAATTGTATCATAAATAAACTAGGGATGTTACCCTTTGTATCTGATTATATTTTTGCAGATAATTCACTAACAGATTACGACTTCATAATTTATTGCGTTCTTTCGTTCTGTTTTCGTTAATATTAGTTTGTGTTCCCTTTACGAAGGCGAAAGGGTTTGTTTATTCGAAGGATCATGAATTCAATTATAAATAAAACAAATTTTTGGTACTTATGGAGTAGGAGTTTAGTAATTTCCAATTAGATTAACGACGTACAGTATGAGTGTTGTTTAATTGGTTTTTACTTTGAATATGTAAAAGACCTCATTTTGTAAATTAGATTAAAAAATAATTATCACATTGCTAGGTAGGTAGGTTGCCCTGCAGATGCTATATCTATAAGACCTTTCCATAAATAAAAATCGGTCAAGTGCAAGTTAGAATCGCACATCTTCACGCGCGAGCCCGTCGACAGACAGACGGACAGACTAGGATGGAATAGGGTCAAGTTGGCACCCTATGGGTATGGAACCCTAAAAATTAATGTATACGAAGCTTAACAAAAAAAAAATACCAGCCTTTGAATGTCCCACTGCTGGGCACAGGCTTCTTCTCATGTAGAGAAGGCAAGAGCATTGATCACCACGCTATCTCACTTGCGGGTCGGCAAATGATTATCATTATTATTTCTTTCAATTTATCTACTGTTTAGCATTTAAACATGCATTAGTTTGGTTCTCTAAAGTTTATAGCGTATCTAGAGCAACTTCGATGGCTTGCTGACTATGATCTGAATCGTACAAACTAACTTACAATTTATGTAGTGTCCTGATTTAGGATGTGCTTAGCGGTTGGCCGTTTAGATTTGTTTTTATGTGTGTTAAATGTTATTGTTTTGTTGGTTTATCTTATTTATTGGACTTCAAAACAATAGATATTAAAACTTGATACTAACGACCTCCGTGGTTGAGTGGCGTACACACCGGATTTTAAGGTGTCACCAGCTCTGAAGTCCTGGGTCCCCAGACGGGTCTATGTGAAAAACCACTTTTCTATATTGTTTCTGGTCTGGGTGTTTTTGGTTCCTTCGTTGTCTCTGATTCCATAACACAAGCGCTTTAGCAACTTCATTTGGGCTGCACAGTTATGCATTTGATGTTGTCCATATTTATATTTATGGTTGCTTACAATGGTTTTAAAACGGTACCATCAAAAATGGTTGGTATTATTAGAAGATTGTAGAGTGTAAGTTTGTGGTGTTGCTTCTCTGAATGCCTGAATCACTTTATTTAAATGACTATAAACGCATTTTAGACACCATAAAGAGTACGAAAATTTAGGTCATTGAATAAAACTTTCTTCAAAAAAAATATTGAGTTTTTTGTCCAAAGTGAATCAAAGTTTTTTTTTAATTATCCCAAAAAAAGTGGTTTGTAACTTTGTCGATTGATCAGAAGTGAATTGAGTGGAAAGGGTGATACTTACACACTAGTTTTGGGTGTGTGCGAGTCTAATAAATTAGTGTGTATAATTTGCGATAGAAAAACTATATTATTTCTATGGTATTAAATAAGGAAGATTTCTTTAACAATAATATAATATAAACATGGGACATCTCACACACGGTCATCTAATCCCAAACTAGGCAGAGCCTGTGCTATGGCAACCAGACAACTGATAAACATACTTATATTTTTCTAAATACATACATATTATAGATAAATTACACCCAGACACAGAACAAATGATCGTGCTTATCACACAAAGATTTGTCCTGGGTGGGAATCGAACCCACGACCTCCGGTTTAGCAGTCAGGGTCACTAACCACTAGACCAACAGGCCCGTCAAATAATTTATTATAATTTGTTGTTCTTTTTATTTTATATTTTTGTTTTTGATATTGTGTTTTATTTTGTTATTTTATTATAATTATACTAGCTGTCCCGGCAAACGTTGTTTTGCCCTATAAATTAAAAATACCTACCCTACCCTACCTACCCTACCCTACCCTACCTACCCTACCCTACCCTACCTACCCTACCCTACCTACCCTACCCTACCTACCCTACCCTACCTACCCTACCCTACCTACCCTACCCTACCTATCCTACCCTACCTACCCTACCCTACCTACCCTACCCTACCTACCCTACCCTACCTACCCTACCCTACCTACCCTACCCTACCTACCCTACCCTACCTACCCTACCCTACCTACCCTACCCTACCTACCCTACCCTACCCTACCTACCCTACCCTACCTACCCTACCCTACCTACCCTACCTACCCTACCCTATTTTTTATTGTAAGTCATCAAAAAATAAAAAAAAAAATACCAAAAAAAATTAAAGTTTTTAATTAACAAATAAAATATAAGGGTTGATCGTAGAGGGATGAAAATTTAGGGTTGTATGTATTTTTGTATGCTGTGTCATAAAAAAATAAAAACAAAAAATTTTGCCTAAAAAATAAAAAAAAAAAAATAGGGGTGGACTACCCTTAACATTTAGGGGGATGAAAAATAGATGTTGGGCGATTCTCATAGATACCGGATAAGCACAAAAAATTTCATCAAAATCGGTCAAGCCGTTTCGGAGGAGTTCAAGTTCGAACACCGTGACACGAGAATTTTATATATATAGAGATGTAAAGTTTGGTTAATTAGCCGTTCTCCGCGCTCTTTGGTGTGACAATAAATGTATTTCTTCTTTATTTTTTTTCAAAAGGGTGTTTTCAAAACATTATAACATCTACCATTTTAAATATCAAATAAATAATTTACTATTTTATTTATGTCGTGGTAGTCTAGTGGTTCAAACCTATTACATGCAAGTACATAAATTATTTTTTTTACGTTATATGTACTTTCTTAATTATTCTAAGACATCATTGACAATCGGAGAAAAAACCGAGACGGAACCTGTATTCAAAACATTTGTGTTATCGCCTACCCTCAATGAGCAAGCGTAATGATCGTTCGTTTCTTCTCTACACGAGAAGGTATGAACCTATCAGTGGGATATTTATATACTGAAATATTATAACTATTTTAATTGTCAATTTATTTATTTAATCGAAACGACATCAGAATTGCAGGAAAAATACTCAGAGCCTAAATTAAAAATCGATTTAAACTCATAACCTTAAAATAAACAAAAATAAGTAGTAAGCACCCAAGCAAGGCTGCTTACTTTTAAAGCTAACAAAATAAAAAGTCCAAAAAAAACCAACTACTAAGAACATTGCTCATTGAGAGTTGCACTTTAATTTTTTGCGAGTCGGGAAGCGAGGCAGCGGAATTCCCGTTTCCGTAGCGACTATTTACGATGTACCATGATCCCTTTTCTCTTTTTATGACCCAAGCTTCGTACAGTCGACCTTTCACCACAATTTTAACTATAGCATCTTTATTACACAAATACTTAAATAAGTGTAATTTTATTAGGGTTCATGTATGTATATGGCTCTAGTCGTGTCATACTGTGGTTTACTAATTGTTAAATATGGGACCTCCTCTAACCATCGACAGGGTCTACCCTGTCGATGACAAAAATATTTTTTGAAATCGATCCATAATTGTCGAATTGAGAACCTCCTTTTCAAGTGGGTTAAAAATGGGTTGTGGAGTATAGATAGGCAGTCGCTACAGGTTAAATGCGGTATTAAGCTACATTCAGTGAGACTGGAAGCTGACCCCAACATAGGTTAGGAAAAGGCTAGACAGAAGAAGTACATAATATTATGTATCTAAGATTTTTGTTCCATCATAACCTTTAAATACGTGAACAGATTTTGATGATTTATGTGATGTTATTGTGATCCGTAGGTACATCATTATAAGTAACACTGGCTATATATATTTTTTTAAAAATTAAACATGGCGGCTGTATGGCACAATTTTAGGATTTTTTCATTTAAATTACAACTAAATAATAATCATATTTTAATTTCTACAGCATCCTTATTGCGATGTAATAAGGTTTATTTTTCGTTGTACATTGTTGTCTCTGTGTGGTTGTTTGTAGCAGCAGACTGTTAGCGGCTTCCTACGGAAGTCGTTTGCTATAGAATATGGGACTTTAGGTGTGAGTGTGAGTATGTATGTTTATAGAATGCTCTGAGTTTTGTAGAATATTTAAGAATATTAAAGGGTAGATATTGTTATGAGTTATTTATTACTGTCCAGTTTTACATTGAATAACTTATTGTGGTCCGCAGTTTTTACCTTTTTTGTTTTGTTTTTAGGTACTTTCTTAATAATTCTGAGAGATCATTGGCAAACGGTGAAGGATAACATCGTGAGGAATCCTGGATTCTCGAAATTGTAATCTGAAATCGCAAACCCGGAATGGGCAAACGTTGTAATCAATGCTCGATCCTTCTCTATATGAGAAGAGGCCTGTGCCCAGCAGTGAGACATTTCTAGGCTGGTATTATTATTAATATATATTAGCGTAGATAATTTTTTGTTTTTACCATATTTTTAGTTAATTGTGTTTTTTAAGTTTTCGTAGTAAAATGTATGTAGTTAACTATTTTATTCTTTAAAACAGTTGTTCTATTTTCCTAGACAACTTACTGCAGAAGATTGTCAAAGATAAGCTAATTAGAGTAATTAAGATAGAACAAGCGTTTAACTATAGTGCCAAGATTTAGATGGGAGTTAAAGTCGGAAATCGTATGGTTTTTAAAGGTATATTAAGAGATGAACAAGTTTAAAGCTGTCATAAAATCGTAGGTAAAAGTAGTTCTAGTAGTAAATTATCTAATAACTACGTGATTTTTAATCTCAATTTTGATATGTTATTCTTATTTAACATTTAAAAATATTGTTCTAGTTTTTGTATACTTACATTTGGAAACAAATTAATATATTTTAGAGCCTAGTATAGTGTGGTGTAGAAAATTATTACTTTAGTATTATATATTAGATACTACTTGAATATATTAAGAAACTGACTAATGCCTAGTTTCTATATTCAAGAAACAATTCGCTTTGCTTACGCTGGTATAATTAATTTTCTAAGCAAAACGAAGATAATATAATTCTACCGTCCGTCAGCAAACGTCACGGACATTAGGGTCAATTTATACCTACTACACTGCTGTAGTAGGTATGAATTGACCCTAAGCTATTTAGTACGGCTCTGCAGTCATACGTCATGTTCATATTACTACTGAGATAAAAAATATATAATTCGCTTGTAAATAAATAAAATATGAGCATTGGATGATTTAGCTATTTACATACTTACCCATTATCTTTTATATTGACGCTTCGATGTGCTACGACTCTGCTGTAAATTTCATTCTAAGACCAATTCTGAACTTGATAATTAAATCACTAAATCAAACAAATAATTTTCAATTTTATTCCAATATTATTAAGGTCCAAAATCTTATGTCTTGTACCAAACACAAGCGTTAATGGAGTAGGTCGTTAGCTACAGCTAAAGATTATCAGAGATATCTGCAGTTAATGTGTTTACAATTTATACTTATTAACACTTACAATGATACTGAGACAACTTCGAAGGCAGAAGATGATATTGTAATAAGGATAATTAGATTTTGTTAATAATCTGTACGTAATTTACATTTAATCTGTATTTAATATTGAAGGTCAGTTGGCTCTCAGTTAATTTCTTGTTTTCGTAATTACCGTAATCGGTATAAGCCAAAATGTTGAAAAACTAATGACCTGTTTTATATTTCATGTTATTAATTTTACAGAGCGAAAAGTGATAAAATAATAAAAAAAAATACAAGTACAAAAATAATCAAGAATCTATACAATTATTTCTGTTTCTTTCTCACTGCGTCAGTAGAAAGGAATAAATGGACGTTAATAAAACCCGAAGAACAACATAAATTTCATAAAAGATAGGAAAGTTATTTTTTAAACCTAGAAAACTCAAATCTACAATTCAATTACAATCCATAACTGCCGAAGGAGTACACCAGATTGGATAATTTTATTTCTGTTATATACCTTCTTGTAAGGACAAGGTTCTTATAAAAGAAAATAAAAAAAAAACGTATGGAAATGTTTTGAAAATCGAACACCAGCCGTGCAAAGCCGGGGCGGGTAGCTAGTACCTACATAATCAAACACAAATAAAACATAATTTAAAGCATTTCCTCATTAGTTCGTCTATCTATTCCAAGCTTAGAAGCCGCTATATAAACAATCCTTAGTAATATTATTAATGCGAAATAAACTATTTCTGTCTGTCGCGCTTTCACGCCAAAACTACTAAACCGATTTAAATGAAATTTGGTACACAGATAGTCTAAAACCTGAGAAAGGGCATAGGCTACTTTTTGCCGCGATAACCGTCATACAGCCGCGGGAAAGAGCTAGTAGGCTAATAAATAGACACAGCAGTGTCAGTCTGCGCATTATTATCTGCGCAGTCAATTTCAAAAGAACAAAAGTGCATTCGCTACGTATTTGGGGCACGTTAACACTTTGCGTTCGAACAACTGGAGTAAGATAGCTGGCTTAGTGCGGCCATTAAAGTAATTTAGATGTATCTTTATTTTTACTGCAGTTACATGTAATGGTTTGTGAGAGTACGGAGTTTTATATTTTATTGTTTGTCAATTAAGCGATTTAATGATTACTGTATGTGTAGCAGATACGAATATGAATTATTATTAGCTAGCCAGTAATTGCAAAAAATTTACTTTTTAAGGTCAAATTTATAAATGTAATAAAATAATCCTCACACCACTAATACTCGGTTCCTATATTCAAGTATAGGAAAAGACATTATAGGGATTCTATTAATACTAGATGCTAGATGTAAGAGGTACTTTTACCTTTGGATAGTTTTTACTCATTCTTCGCACGAAAAAAACCCAGTGTGCAGCTTAGAGACGCGTTTGCCTTGTATAATACGGTGCGAACCAACTCCAAATCAAAATCATGTGGTAACATAATTTATTTCGACCAAAATATATAATTATATGAATAAATGAACTCGCCTCGCCATCTGCCATCACTAAGCCACAGGTCAGCTGTTGCAGCTGATACGACAAACAATAAACCGCTGCGCATCGTTTATGCCTTTGTATAGCGCTGTTTATTCGTACGCTGACGTGCACTGAGACACAGCAATGAAGAATATTAGTTACGTTCTAAAATCCAGCGGTGTATTTAGAAGCGCTTAAAATGCTGGTTTATGTTACACGATGCTGTATTGTTTCGTGGTTTCTGTAACTGACTGGGTTCTTTGAATGGTAAGAAATTATCTCTTTGTAGGTTTTACGATTAATAAGTTGTAGCTAGCAGTTAACTTACTGGATTGTTAGTTATTTTGATAACATAGTTATGTAATTTGCGTATCTGAAGGGCTCGTGGCTTAGTTCGCCGGTATTGGTCAAATCGTTAGCCGTACGGTTTGACTGATAATAAAGGTTAAGTCGCATTTGCCGCGGTTTGCCCGTGGATGGGTGACCATTTGTTAAGATACTGAAACCCCTCCTTGCCTCGGCAAGCACGTTAGGCGGGTTCCGACTGTAATACGTCGATCTTTGACAGCCGTGAAGTCGTTACAATTCTGACAAAAAGTCTTACTATAGGATACTGTTTTACCCAGTAAATTGGCTTGTGGAGGTCAGATCGGGAGTCGCTTCATGTAAAATACAGTATTCAGCTGAATCCGGTAAGACTGGAAGCCGACCCCAACATAGCTTGGGAAAAAGGCTAGGCAGAAGAAGAGTCTAAATATAATTATGTAGTTTAGATATACCGCCTGTACCGGTACCTATATTGCTGCACAGACCTTTACCTAGTTACGCTGCAACACACGTTCCGCGTCCACTCTGACCCAGTTAACTTTTTAAGTAGTCGCTTATGTAAAACCCTCGGATATGTTTGATGTTTAAAACTTAATCTTGAAAGGGTCATAGATGATGTACTTTCTTAGTTTTTTAAGGACACCATTTATTAATTAATTTTTGGCCTTGCCAAAAAAATATACTAATATACTAATCCGGTTTTATGAGATGAGATACAGCGTTTCTCTGTATCTCTAATCACCATGCTGTATATTAGATATTATCTATACTTATATTGTAAATGTGAAACTTACTGTCTATCATTATGCCTGTTACGCTTTTACAGCTAAACTACTGAACCCATTTTTAATGATACTTGGAATGGAATATGCTTGTATCCTAAGAAAGAACATGTGCTACTTTTTGGCGCGATAACCAAAACTTGCGCGGGCGGAGCCGCAGTTAACTGCTAGTAATACTTTACCATTAGAATGCTACATTATACCAGTGAAAATAGAGAAAAGCTCGACAACCACTTGTTTAAATTACATCCATAAGTTTAAATAAACAATAGTCATACACCAATCATACACAATAAATAATAAATAATAATAATATCTTGGGACAACTCACACACGGCCATCTGATCCTAAACTAGACAGAGCCTGTATACGGAGTCGGCAACCAGACAACTAAAAAACATACTCATATATTTCTAAATACATACATATTATAGATAAATTACACTCAAACACAGAACAAATGATCATGCTCATCACACAAAGATTTGTCCTGGGTGGGAATCGAACCCACGACCTTCGGTTTAGCAGTCAGTGTCACTAACCACTAGACCAACAGGCCCGTCAATTAATGTAAGTGTCAGTTAATATGTATTTGGTAGTTACATTTTATAGCTACGAGTATCCCTTATTTAAAACATAGTAAACAACATCACTGTGCCACATACTTGTGAAGGATTATCGTGTTATCTACCCTAGATTTACGTCTATGCATAAAATAATAATACCGAGCAAAGCCGCGGCGACAGCAGCCACACATAATCCGATTATGTATAAATGTAAAACATAGTATTACCAGCTCTATATTTGTATATATGGAATGTTGCTGTATAGATTAGCGCATTAGCGTAAATACCTTAGAGTAAAAATAAGTAAACTATAGAGTGCGTCTAACGTAGTATGAACTGTGAGCAAAATCGTAAAATCGTAAAATTTGTGTCAAAACAGAGCGCGCCGTATTAAAACTCTTAAAACCTAATATTACCCTAATAATATCCGAACTTCTGTCGTCGTACGGAACAATACTTATATCAGTGAATGTAGTGTAGTACTTATAGCAAAAAATTTGCTTACGCTTGGCAAAAGGGGCTAATAGCGATGCGCGCACTCTACGCTTGTCTACGAATACTCTAAGGTCAATACAATTTCCTTGATGTACAATGTACAATATGTAACGAGACATTTTGTTCTGTATTCCTTGGATCACTTTAAAATGGTCTTGGTTTGCTGTCCCATCGGACTTCGACAGTGACAGAATGGAGTGCACCTGTATTTGCGAACATCTTGGGCTATCAAAATGTCTAGTATTGGATAGTCCACATTGCGATTAACTGCATTATACTGCAGTTAAGATCAGGTAAATACTTATGGCAATATTTGCAATTCAATGAGAATATAATAGTATGTAGTAAATAGTTCCAATTTATTGTTATATATAAGAATTATGTTTTTATTTTTTTTGAATTGCATTTTTGAATGATTAGTTTATTTTTTTTTTTTAAAGTGGTCTATTATTTTTTGGTTCCAAGCTTACTCGATACCAAGTTTCATCAAAATCGGTTCAGCGGTTTACCCGTTTTAGCGTAACAGACAGACAGGCGTTACAGAAAGAGTTACTTTCAGATTTATATTCACAATCATATGTGATCATCAGAATCACAGATGATTTTATTTACAAGATTTTTTTTTTACTGAAGCACTCGTAAATGTAACAGTATAGAAATTACGTCAAATTCAAATTTCTCGTAGGAAATCCATGTACAAATTACTATGAAACTGCAACTTTGTCATCTTCAAACAACCATAATAAGCGAGTAATTGCCATATTAAAAAAGTAAAAAGCTTTAAGCCAACTGTTGTTGCCAATAAAAAAATAGAAATTCCTACGACTCTGAAAACTCTCACCTGGTTCCAACCCTACCAGTGCTGAATATTCCGATACACGCAATTTATGTTGATGTGAAAGGATCGATTCTCTGGAGGAGAGATTGTCACTCCATCTACAAATACCACCCAAAAAGGGGGAAAACTTTACGGATTTTACTTACAGTGCGAAGTTTACATATTAATGTTAGGTAATGAAGGTATTGTTGGATTGAGAGGGTTTCGATCCATCTTTAATGCTATTTTTATGTGAAAAAGATTCGGTGAGTTTGGGTTAATGGGTGGATTAAGAGAAAAAAATATACGTGCTTTTTTTACTAAATTGTCGTTTTTCGGTTAAGAGTTTCATAACAGTCATAATGCTAAAACAATGCTTAAGACAATTAATCAAAAAAATCACTGGGAAATTTACTTTATTTATTCATGACGTAACAAACATTTGTTTTTTTTATCTTATAGTCGCTCCATGTAAAATACGGTACTCAACTGAATCTGGTATAACTGGAAGCCGACCCCAACATAGCTTGGGAAAAGGCTAGGCAGATGATTAGATCCCACTGCTGGGAAACAGCCTCCTCTTTCTTCTTCCAAACCTCGATTACTGGCAACAAAAACAATATGTTAACTTTAAAAAATATAAAGTAATACATGCCTATATGTTTCAGTACTAACCTTTTACTGTCATACGATCAACAAAACTCCCAAACATAAGCAAAAAAATAAAATAAACCAACAAAATATCAGTACGTCTAATGATTTCAAATGTAGGCAAAGGGCACAGAAATTCTCAAACATTTTTTGAAGTGCCGCAGCATATTAGCGTTATGGGTCGTTTCTGGTAAAATACCCAACGCTTAGCCTCTTAGCCTGCCTCATAAGGCTACACATGTTGCCATCATTGGGGCAGGTCCGTCAATCGTACTTCATAAGCTCAAACAGACCCTAATAAATACCAATAGTACATGCGTATTTTTTCGGGTTCCTCAAGACATAAATCAAAACCATCATTTGCGAATTGTACCAGAATTTTTTATAAGAAAAAACCCGGAAAACCAAGAAATAAATACCTTTGCTCTCTTTGTTGCCTTGTCAATCATTTAACATCATAGCGGCGTGATGTCTTGTAAAACATTCATGCATGCAAATAAGAAGCATGAAGTAACAAGTGTGGTCCTTTGCTCATAAAACAGACTTTCTCCCCAGTTTCAGAAGCTAAAACACATATCCGAATCCATAGGTACAGAAAAATTTGCATCACGAGAGGTTTCTAAAACATTTGAATTTCATATACAATTGCGATTCGTGTTTATAAAGAGCTTATCGCGAGTATAAGCAGCAATTCCAAGCTAGATAGAGCTAGCTGCTAACTCTACCTAAATCAAATTTTATTAAAATCGTAGAAAACGCAACAGACTTTTAAACTAAATTACTTCCACATTTATAATTTTAGAATGGACAAATTAAAAGTATATTTTTTTTTTATATTTGAAAGATTTTTTATGTTCGATTTTATCTTTTTCTTTTTAATTTATTTGTTAAACATATGTATTAAGGTTACAAAGTAGGTAGGCTATATTTTAGTACTGGTAGGTATATTATCAGCGTATAATTCCATCTCTCTTCCCTTACACCACATCATGACATGATCTTCACTCAAAATCGATCGGAATCCCATTCTGCGGTGGCTTTCCATTTGACTTCACTCATCGTTATTATATCTGATATACGATTAAGTATTTTTGGAAGTACTAATGCGTTTTGTTGCTAGGCGATATTTTTCTTACAATTTTCTGATTCTGCTTTAATTATAATCGTGTAAAAAAAAAAGGTAGCAACTACCTTTTAAGTAGAGTGGATATTTTGTTTATGGCACTCAATTCCTTCATTACATAGGTACTTCTAAAACGATTTTTTTTATACAAACAATATTTGAAGAACCTGCCTGTACCTGGAATAAGATAGGGAACACTTTGACCCGGCAAAAGGTTCACTTTATAAGGGTTATAATAAGCAATATTGCGATATTGCTAAACACTCTTTATGTAAATAATTTAAGAGCATATACTAATAAAGCAGTAGGGGCAAACCTATTGTTATTTATGGGCACCGTTCCAAATTACTTACGTGGTGTCAAAGAATAAATAAATTAAAAGCACACAATGACATTGTAATGTCACTGTAATATGAACCTGTAACCTTGCGCTTACAATAACAGGCACTAAACCATTAGGTCATTATGAGGCCTTGAAAGAATAATTAATTACATCGAACATGTATTATGTGATTTTTAATTAGGCTTATTACTTCGTTCTATAGGTGAATCATGTCATTAATTTAATTATAATAATTCATTTTAACGAATATTATGGTTAAAAATATTCTTTATGTATTTATGACTGGCCTGTTAGCTTAGTGGGTTCAATTCTCACCCAGGACAAATTTTTGTGTGATAGGCATGATCATTTCGACGACCTCCGTGGTTGAGTGGCGTACACACCGGTTTTCAAGGTGTCGCCAGCTCTGAGGTCCCGGGTTCGATCCCCGGCCGGGTCAATGTAGAAAACCCTATTTCTACATTGTCTCAGGTCTGGGTGTTTGTGGTACCTTCGTTGTCTCTGAATTCCATAACACAAGTGCTTTAGCTACTTACTTTGGGTTCAGAGCAATGTATATGATGTTTTCCACATTTTTTTATTTAGTCCATAGGAATCAGACATTCCCATTTGATCTGTGTCTGGGTGTAATTTATCTATAATAATTATGTATGTATTTATCAGTTGTATGGTAGCCACAATACAGGCTCTGCCTAGTTTGGGAGCAGTTGGTCGTGTGTCCTAAGATATTATTATAATTTCGAATTTAAAAGATTGCTATCCATTCTGTTAATAGTTTTGATACCCATAAATCAAATTAAAACAAAAAGCATGAACCCTTTCATAAAAAAATCAAAACACTACATTTATTAAACAGTATGTAAACCTCTAGATTCTTAAACAGATCAAAGGGTCGAACACGACGCTACTGTACACACTGACATTGTCATATATTCGTAAAAGTCTACACAAGCCGCTAGGGAAGTCAAGATTTTTTATGAATAATTTATGAAACACCCCCATTTTTATCGCGGGAGGCGTACGTCCAACGAAGGCTCTGTTTACCAGCGGATTTACCTCGAGGTGAAATTAGGGCTGCCACTTAGCTTATCAGGAATCACAGGTATAGATAAAGCTGAGATTTCCTAACATTTAGTCTGGGTACTGAGTGGTAGTGATAAAAACAGAGGTTGCATGGATTTCGTATCATTTTATGCCAAATTTTCTTACTTCTGACTTTTTCCAGTGTTTTTTATACTTATTCTGCTATTCGGGGTGGAAACGAACGCAACACATCAATGATCTTTAAAGTTTGGTCCACCCGTTCTTGAGCTAAAAATGGTGTAACTAACCCGACTTTGTTACTTGTATAATATATTTAGATAGATTTAAACCTAACCTAATTATTTTAGTTTTTTTTGTGAGGATTATTCTAGCTTGGATAAAAGTCAATAAATAAATAAATTTCTAAATTATCTATTATTTTATCTTATTTACTGACACTTTTTTATCAAAATGGTTTAAATATTGCGCAACTTCTGATTTTTGTTTTACTATATCTGTCTTTTATATTGATGATAGCAAACTCTCACTTCGTTTTTAGAGCGTTCTGGCTCAATCAACAGGGTATATCAACGTGGACTTGGCCTAATTCCATTTTTATCGTCACTATCAGGCTTGCTACGAAAACTCAGCTATTTTGGGGAGCATTATATTGTCTTTTGTAGTAAATTGGAGCTGACGCTACTAAACGTTAAGTAAATGTAGAAAACAAACGCAATTCTTAATTTAGTACATGATAATTAAGTGTAAAGATTATATTTAATTAGCTGTTGATCTCAAATAGGTTTGCGTAGTTATTAAACATCCTACGATAGTGTACTCCCATAATACAAATACCATTTTGTATTTATTTAAGTCGTAGGACTCGCAGGCTTTATTAATTTCTATTAGAAGTAGTTCGCTAAATCATTTTGTAATGAGGTAAAAAAAAAGATGGATCGACATAGTTATTTAGTTTTGTTTTATAATATCCGTATAAAAACTATTTTTATTGCATTTATTTTCAATGTAAATTTTTCTTTGCACTCTTAATGTTTATTAATTGTGTCCTGGTGGGCACGGATAAAAGAAAAAGAAGTTTACCAGGGTTGATACGACTGACGGGCTAAAATACACTACGTATACTTTCCGTGTTTAGTATCAACACCACACTTAAAAAATAATAACACACAAATACAAAAAAAAAAGTAACCATAAATTAATAACCTGTCTGTTGATTTAACCACTACTCCTAATTAATTGATATTTAGTATATACCCTAAAATTTTACCTAAAATAAGTAGTGTAAACGAAGCCCCTAGGTCGTGTCAACCCAGTAAAATAAAATAAACTCAAAATGTATATTTTTTTTGTTTCATAAGTGAGTTATAGAAAACTGTTTCGCAGCAAAAAGTAGCCTATGTCCTTTCTCAGGCTCTAGAATATCTGTGTACCAAGTTTCATTTAAAACGGTTCAATAGTTTTGGCGTGAAAGCGCGACAGACAGACAGACAGGGTTACTTTCGCTATACATATATAATATTACTAAGATTCGTACTTAATACTATCAAAATTAATCACATAAATGCCTCACACTACTTTGAGCTACCCATTAGCACTGCTCCCATTTCGAGGCCGTCATAACAATTACAATCTATCTATCATATAGGTACCGCATCGATTACATTATGCTACGAAATTCGATTTTACATAAGATCTTAGCATCTCCACACAGTTAATTTACTTAATGGCAGTAAAAGAGAAGGTTGTTAGCAGTTAATGAAGTTACAATTACTGTTGCCAAACATGTTTATGAAATATTTCGGTAAATAAAGGCTTATAGCAGGTATTGTGTCAAAACATATATAGCATTAATGAATCTATATTAATTGATTCAAAATCAGCAAATCGAAATGTTTTGGAATATTAATTAATACTCATTCATCATACAGGAATGTCACCACCTGTCCAAACAAGACAAATTTCAAAGACGCCTCTTCGTAGAGAGATGAACCGAGTATTCATGAATACTCTTAAAAATTCCACTCTGCTGATTTGGTTAAAAATTTTAGCTCGACGTTTTCCATAACCAGCGCGCTTACCAAGAACTCTTAAAGCAGGATTGTGGACGTCGTGTAAGCAAGACGCCATTACACGCATGTAGTGCGCCGTCTCCCTTCTACAACAGCAACAGACCTGCTTTACAATTTCATGGAATAGGTACTGGTCACTTGTCATTTCTTTGAAATAATTTTTTTAATGACCACTTACTAAACTTTAAATCACCTCCTTCTACAAATCCAGTCTAATCCACTGATTAAATAAAAACATATTACTGAATCATCAACCTTATACCAAATTAAATAAAGTGCAAAATAAAATAAACAAGTTTGCCGCGTGGCAGCCCTGTACCAGACCCGTGGATCTTTCTGTCAACCAGCATGTATAGGCTGATATTTTACGATGAGAATTATTTTTGCTAGAGAATTGGCAGTCGGGGGATAGTATCGATTTATGTTGCAAACAGCATTCAGAACGCGAGTAATATAATGCAAAGAATAAAGAATTATGACAATAACATAGAAGTTTTTCTTTTGTGCAATGATTTAAACAGGGTGTTGCTTTATTAATAATTCGGTGTGTTTTGTCTGCAAACTTTTTAGTGGATAAGCTAGTCAGTGCGCTATTGGTTATGCACGAGAACTTCAAATTTTACTTTCTAAATAGTGAAGTATTTTTTTGAAAAATAAAAAGAACGGTACTTTGAAATGTAACATACCTATATTACCGGTCTTTTATCCCCAAAAGATAAGAAATGAAATTATGATTGTACCTAAAGCAACTAATAAGCAAATTTATAATTTATTACAACCAAGTTGCAATCGACCAACAAACCTTCAATTCTAAAATCATGAGAAAGCCAATGCATTTGTTACAAGCATAAAAATATGACTGCCTCACCAAGAAAACCGTGGCATTTTATAGCACCATCCATAATATTACCGACAACCCTATAGGATTTTGTTGTCGAACACAGTGTATCGGCTGATATTTTACTTTGAGAATTATTTTGGCTTGAGAATTGTCAGTTGGAGAATCCTATCGATTTATAGGTTCTCTAAGGTGAGTGAGTGCGTTTGTTGAAATTATGTGCTTGTGTTTTTATTTGGTCGGTTGACTGCGACTTTTATGGATGTTATTTTTGCTAGTTTTCTGTTTTGGTTCATTTGGTGAGTTTACAAATTTGAATAACAATTATTATTTTCGTTATTTTCGTATATGGATTATAGTACTGGCCCAAATTGCTCCACTGCTGGGCACAGGCCTCTTCTCATGTAGAGAAGGCACGAACACTGACGACCACGCTTGCTCATTGCGGGTTGGTTTTTCAAGATACAAATTTTTGGAATCCATGTTTTTTCACGATGGTTTCCTTCGCCGATTGTCAATGAATAGTTACAAAAGTCTCTTCATCACCTACTACTGTCTAATATTTTTTATTATTTTGCCTGAACAAGACGTCTTTTCCCCGAAAATTTCTAGACTAAACTGCTGCTGAAAATCTTAAGCAGCAGTGAACTCCAGAAATGAGACCTATTGATACCGCGAGAGTTCAACGCCGTCGCGGATCATCCTCACCTTGTAGCCTAAAGGCTTTTTCGCGTTTGAAAAACCAGGATCATACTAAGAATAACACATGGGCTGGCGACGAGTTCCACATTTTAATAATACAGCACAATATTTGTATAATAACTATCGAGAGGAGTATTCATAATTATTTTAATAATAAACCGGTTTACTCACGCATATTCTCAGGATTGGAATCGAACAGTTCGAACCGCGACACCAGCGCGTCGCGTTGAGTCTGAAACTAGTCGGGCTATCCCGAGAATATGCGTGAGTAAACCGTTACGATTTAAATATTAATGCAGCACAAGTACAAGTCAGCAAACCTCTTAGTACGCCAAAGTATTAATGTCAGCTTATTATGTTCTTAAAATCAAGTGGAATACCTAATTGCGAACTTATCTATTGGTATATTTACTCTCTGTATTGGCGTAGTGCTTGACTTGGCGGTTTGTTTGTATTCATTAAGGTAAACTAAACACGACTGAGATTTGCATTTGAAACCAGGTTGGTTTACGGTTCCGAGACACCAGCGTCAAACCTTAATCAACATTGATTCTTTGGGTACATCTACTACTCCCCAAAACGTAAAAACTTATATTCCAAAAAATATTTTAGACTAGCTGTATCCCGCGGCTCCGCCCGCGTGTATGTAGGTTATCGCGGCAAAAAGTAGCCAATGTCCTTTCTCAGGCTCTAGACTATCTGTGTACCAAAATTTCATTTAAATCGTTTCACTAGTTTTGGCGTGAAAGCGTGACAGACAGAAAGAGTTACTTTCGCATTTATAATATTTGTAAGGATATACACACGTCTTACTGTATTGACGACCTCCGTGCTCGAGATAGTACACAGCTAAAACTCTTTACTAGTTACTTGACTGGCAGATCTCAGTGTGTTCGTGTAGGAAAATGTAAAAGTTCTCACCTTCAGATAACACACGGTGTACCACAAGGTAGCATTCTGGGGCCCACTTTATTTCTTGTGTATATAAATGGTCTCACGAGTCTTGAACTTACCCATGGTGAAATTATATCTTTTGCAGACGATACTGCCCTTTCTTTTGCTACTAATACATGGAAAGAGACTTTCAGTGCTGCGCAGCGGGGATACGATATCGTGGGAGAGTGGCTTCAGAGTAACATTCTTACACTGAACGTAGAAAAAACCAAGTATATCTGCTTTAGCATAAACAATGTAGCTGGAGAAGAAGTTATGGGAAATATCATATCGCACGAGTGTCACTCCGTACAACACTGCAAGTGTACTTCACTGGAACGCGTGCACACAATAAAATATCTAGGAGTTAACGTAGATAGCAATCTCAACTTTAAAGAACATGCTAGGCTGCTATGCTGTCGAATACGAAAGCTTATATATATTTTTAAAAACCTTAGGCACATTGCTGACTTTAAGTTGCTGAAGCAGATATACTATGCACTCTGTCAATCGCTTCTAACATATTGCCTGTCATCTTGGGGAGGGACAAAAAAAACAACTTTGAAGTCTGTCGAGGTAGCCCAGCGTGCAATACTGAAAGTCGCATTGTTCAAGCCTATCCGTTTCTCGACAACAACATTATATGAAACATGGGAGGTCCTGACCGTGAGACAATTATACATATTAAGTGTTGTGCTCCTGCAACACAATAAACTAAACTACAACCCACTACTCCTCAAAAAACGAAGAAAAGACATAGTATGCGAAAGAACAAAGCTATTTAAAACTAAATTTAGTCAACGCTTTGCCCTTTCTGTTGGTCCATTACTTTACAATAAGTTAAACAGGATACTTAACATATACCCGTTAACAAAAATGCAATGCAAGAAGAAACTTACCGAATACCTAAAAAGACTTACCTATGAACAAACTGAACTACTTTTGTACACACCATCCTATTATAAACCCTATGAAAAGCAACATATCAATACATTTCCTATAACACACACAAACGCGCACACGCTCACTCACAACATATCACTCCGTAGAACACTAGACAACACCACACACATCCTCTTACACATCAGACACGTACTTTCCCATCTTACACAAATAAGAGGTCCTGCATGCAAACACTATACAAATATTTTAATTTTTTATTTTATTTTATATACTTTTTTCTTTCCTTGTTAAATAAATACATTATAAGATACTGTAAAAAAAAAAAAAATGTGCAAAACTCGAGGGGTTGGCGCTGATAGCCGAAATACAGGCATTGCCTAGTTCGGCTACAGATGACTACACCATTTATATGAACTAATTTAGCTTGTTAAAATATTTTGTAATTTATGTCAAAGTTCTTTCAATAAACATTATTATTATTATTAAAAAAAAAAAAGATGCGTCACACCGGTTTTCAAGGTGTCGCTAGCTCTGACGTCCCGGGTTCGATACCCGGACGGTTCATTGTAAAAAATTGTTCCACGTTGTGTTGATTCTCGGTGTTTGTAACACCTTCGTTGTCTCTGATTCCATAACACAAGTGCTTTAGCTACTTACTTTGGGTTCAGAGCAATGTATGTGATGTTGTGCAAATTTATTTAATCTTGAGCTTAGTTCCATATGATACCATTCGACAGGGTTACAAAATGAGAGATTTAATTTCATAAACACTACTCGCCAAATTAAGATTTTCCAATGCACGTGGACCTATATGGTCCAATGGGTGTACCCACTTCTATTACTTAGTATCTGATATTCAGCTACCCAGGCAAATAACCGTCCATTTTATTTTCATTACGTCATAATGTGCAAAACATTACTATTATTTGCTGGCTCTTCCAAACAGGTATGGCGTTAAACCGTCACACCTTAACATTTCTAGAAACAAAAATAAATACGCTCGTTATTTAAATGGTTACTTCCAATGCTCTATTAATTGGATATCGGTGCGTTTCCCAGAATAGTTAATGATATTAAACATTTAAACACAAACACGTTTTTCAATTGTTTTGTCTTTGTTTTCAATGTTCATGGTCTATTAATAATGATTTCCCGATAGAGACGGCAATGTTCAATTATGACTCACAAGGAATTGCTTTGTTTTTCATATTTGAATTTGTTCTCAACAAAAGGTAGAATTAGACGCTTTCATTGGCCATTCAGCACAGGTAATTTTTTAGGGTTCCATATCTAAATAATGTGAACCGGACCATATTATTAAGCGTACGCAGTCCTTCCGTCCGTCCATCTGTCAGCTAGCTGTATCTCATGAACCGTATAGGTAGATAGTTAACATTTTCATAATTATTTAAAATAAATAAAAAAATAAAGAGGTTTCCCATACAAGGAAAGTGTATATTTTTAATTAGTTTTGCTCGACTTTAACGACACACCACTTGTACGATGTAACGGAACCCTTCATGCAAGCATTAGAGTTCAATTTCAGACTTCACGCTTTTTAGGCCGCATTTTAAATTATAATTTACCATTCTCTTATAAATCAAACATTATGTAAAAATAAATAAATAACTAATATAAAATTGAATACATAAATAATAATGTAATTAAAATAATTCAATAAAATTATAATTTTATAATAAATGTTTATAGTAATAACTTACAAATTAATTAATATTCTGCAATAGATAAATAATATAAATAAGTTAGTTGTATACTTAGGTTTATACACACCTCTTCCTCTCTCCAAATTTTTGCTGTGCCCGACAGGGTCCATATTGATATTTTATATTTAACACATTTATGGGATTCAATAAAGAATTGAATTGAATATAAAAAAAAATCCTTATTAACATATATTATTATAACAACTTCGCAGTTTTGCATTGAACACACAATATTTATAACTAAACAAAATAATCATACATGACTCGACAAAGAAAAATGATTAGCATAAAAATATGATAAAATATACAAATAAAAAACTTCCAAAGAAAAGTTATCAAGGCATACAGGGCAACTTTTCCAAACTGTGTACAACACCTACATATGAAAGCCTCGAAATTGATCTCCAAAGACATAACCTATTTGAAGAGCTGGCAGGATGCCATTTAGGTAAAAAATTGTGTTTCTGATCGAGATTCTTTGATGGCTTCGAGACTATAATATCGTATATAACGTTCACTGTTGGGAGTAAACTTAGAAGTTAAATATATCGTTGTATAAAAAAGGAAAGACAGTAAAATTTTAAATTATTATCTGGTTTGTATCCTAACCTTAAATATTAACAATTAAATTCACTTGTAGCATCAAAATAGCCAAAAAAACTTACAGTAGTTTATTTTTATCTGAGGGTTACTCTTGAATGAATTTCAATTTTAATTCTAATACAAAGCCAATACCAAATTGTTATTCATTTAGCAGGCACACGAAAAACACACAGTACAAAAAATATTGTTAATGTGTAGAGTCCTGGTAGTTCCTTCCATTATCAGCTTGAAAACAAAAATGAATCACGTATCCGCTAAACTAATATAAATTTTGCGTTAGCATTGTATTAAAATTAAATTGAATATGAAGCACACCGGTCTATTTTGCTTTACTCTACTCTAAAGTACTCTAAAATGAAAATAAAAGTTAAAAGATGATTCCTATTTTTTTTTAATGTCCGTCTTGTAGATTAATGAATTTTATTGGACACGTATTTTTTCTTTTTTCCTGTAAACAAAAAATGATCAAAATACAGAGAACGGAAATTACGCGTGACGTCACTCCTCGCTACGATTTTTAGCGAGGCGTGGCGTCATAAGCCCCCACTCCGAAACTTTAAAGCGGTGTATCTTTGTATTTTTTTATTGTTTTGATAAAAGAAAAAATACGTGTCTAATATTTTTTTTTATCTAACTGACGGACTAAATAGATTTTAACTTTTCATATCCAGGAAACATCCCTATTGCCTATTCATATCGCGTTTTTATTAGAGTGATTTTGAAAAGTGTGGAAATCAAATAAATATAACGATATCAAATAATAATGTTATTAAAATTCTGAAAACTGAAATTGTATACCCGGATTTCACATTGATATAGTATAAATAAAAGCAATGATTGGATTTACAAACCATCGCCCGATTTACAAAGAAATTGTTCAACTCTTCAGTTTTATTATACATAAAGCTTTTTTATGTATTGTATTTTTTAAAAACGTTATACATTAACTCCTTGATTTTGACTAACAAATATTAAAATGATAATCCTCAAAATTGACTCGATACCTTATCTACCCGTGACGATAATGGCTGTTATTGAATTAAAACATGGACCATATTAATAAATTTATATTACACATAAATGTCTCTGAGGTATACCATATGGAAAAAAAAAGATTGTTTGAAATTGATACTCTTTTGCCGGAGATATCAAACACCATAAAGATATCGTAGCAAACATACATTTCTAAAAAACATACACTCGCATTGAGAACCTCCTTTTTTAAAGTCTGTTTAACATATATATATGTTTAAAATAATTTTATTATTAAAAACAATTTTAATAATAAAATTATTTTAAACAAAGAAAAATACCTATATTTTTTTAAATGAATTATACAATCAGTACCTATCTATGTTCATTTGTTTTATTTTATTAAATTTTAGTGGGTCGAGGAGAATCTTGGTCCCAGATTCCTCTTTTAAATTTAATATTTAGTTTTAAGTGGCTATTTAGTGTAA
Organism: Diachrysia chrysitis; assembly: GCA_932294365.1. Taxonomy (NCBI): domain Eukaryota; kingdom Metazoa; phylum Arthropoda; class Insecta; order Lepidoptera; family Noctuidae; genus Diachrysia; species Diachrysia chrysitis. The sequence goes on from OW028657.1 coordinate 2,045,167, forward strand.
ATAATATCAGGCATTAAACATATTATGTTGTTTCAATGCCATTTTGTATTTACATAAATAATTAAAGAACCAAATCAAATTAATATCTGTCACCTGCTCTCCCCCGATTCGCTTTTGTTTCCCATTTTAAAGCCACAGTCGACACGTTTTCAAGTTTTGCTACCATCAGCAAAATAAAACTTGAAAATTGAGTTCTTCACCTCAATTCGCTGTGAAACTTGAAAATTGTTCTCATGAAGACATAATTCGGTATCGAAGTTGGCAACACGCCATTTAGGTAAAAAATGAGCTTGCCAATAAGAATTTAGGACAGATTATTAGGTGTTGCTCGTCGCTTTAGTATATTTATATACAATATGTTTTGTTTTTTCTTTTATTTAGGCTTTTGTTGTGGTCTTGTAGGTTAGTAAACAGCAAATTTAGAGCGATTTATTATATGTAGATAGTTCTAAAGTTTTGTCCTGTATGAATAGCTGGTATTATATAAAAAACGAAAGAAGTACGAATGTCATAAACGTCTAATGGTTTATAAAGTTTTAGATTACGAGATGTCTGCCTAATTGAAAAAAAAAACATTTTTTAATAAACAAAAAAACGGTCATGTTTTTATCCATATTAATATTATAATTGCGAAAGTGACTATGTCTGTCTGTCTGTTATACTTTCACGGCTAAACCGCTAAACCAATTTTGATGAAACTTGGTGTAAGCTTGCATCCTAAAAAAGAACATAGGTTACTTTTTGCCGTGATAACCGACACCCTTGCAAGCGGTAGCAACAGCTAGTTATTAATGTAATTGCAAAAACGGAATTGTATAGACCGTTAATGAAATAAATAACAATATAGGTAATATTCTCGTATTTAACCATGGGCATCCCAAAGGAATCCCCTATAACTACCCTTGTAAAAAACCTTTAAAACCAAGATAAAGTTATAGCATTTTTATGATATAACCAGTACTTAATGTGTGAAATCGTTAAATTTTCTGGATAACCTCAACAAGCTTTATGATGGGATGAAATGAGAGATTATTTTTGGTCCAGACTGCTCAGTTTACTCTCACACATCGCTATTACCTTACCTTGAAAGATATAAATGTAAGAGAAAATACTATTAAAGAAACATGATGATTGAGCATCTGAAAAATCAGAAAAAAAAAAATACAGCAAATAAGAGATGTAAGTAATAAAACAAAAAAGCACACAAAAGTGTTTTGTGCAACCTGCAACATTTTCGATTTCATAAGTTAAACTTGAACAGCAGATTACACAGTTTTATCATAACCAATCAAATATTATGGTTAAAATTAAGAAAGGCCATGTAAGAAAATACTTCAGTAGCACAAAATACATTACAATTCTGACAACCAGTCTTACTTTGTTACCCAGTAAAATGGGTTGTGGAGGTCAGATAGGCAGTCGTTTCATTTAAAATACGGTATTCAGCTGAATCCGATAAGACTGGAAGCTGACCCCATAGCTTGGGAAGAGTCTATGCAGAAGAAGTAGCACAAAAATAGAATGATTATTTTTACCCGAATACGCCAGAACGACAGTTCAAAAAAAAAAAAAACAAAATCTCATTTATTCCAACTAGGCTACAAATTAGCACTTTAAGAACGTCAATACAATAGACAGCACCCTGATTCGCCCACCCTTCACCGCTTCCTAAGTGCTCTGGCTGTGGAGAAGAAACGGCGCAACAAACTCCCCAGCTATTTTACACATTCTTTTCTCACAGCTGAAACCTATTTAATTCAACAATTCGATCATTTAAAGCGCCAGTGTTTACCCTGTTACACTTTATATATACGTTCCACTCTACAATCATCAATAATTCCACTACAATGTAATGCAACCAGCTTGAAAGGCTTAACGTATTATCTACTAATTCTACAGATGGCAATTTTGGCATACCTACAGTCCATTCGGATTTAACGTGACAAGCACGTGCAATTAATCATGCGCTAAGGAAACATGAACAGAACTATTGTGAGACTGTAGTGTTCGTATAAATGAAACAATCAATTAGTTTTCTTCATTGAAGGAAGTTTGTGAGATATTGAAACATGTTTAAAATTGAGCATCTCATAAACTTACAAAGTGATTTTTTGTTCCATAGGAAATGTTATTTTATCAGACCCTGGTTTGGAGTGAGATTTTCGAAATATGTCCATTAGATCTTTTTAATTTTCGTGACCTTACAAAAGGAGCAACAAAAAGAATTATCCGATTTGGTGCTGTTGTGTAGAAATGATGGCGTGACAGAAGGATATCTGAATAACTTTTTATATGTATTCGTAGATAGATTAAATCATATAATAACAATCAGTGTCAATCCTAAATTCATGCAAATTGTCAAACAAGGCTTTATAAAAACAAAAAAGGTCCGCAAAATCAATGTCATAGGCGTAGAAGTGTCAAAAAATAAACTCAATTATCTCCTAACAATAACGCTCAAAACCCTAAGCAGAGGAAGAAAGAAAAAAAAGTAATTTCTCCTAAATTTGCTTCCTAATAACCCAGGCCAGTTATTAACCCATGCGAAACATCGACATCAGTAATATGCTTTATGCGAACTTCCTCATATTTTATCAGGTCAATTAATGAGCAGATTACGGGTATTACTGTCCGAACAATAGATAATTTCGGAGCTATCTATCCGGATTTAGTGGAAGACAATGGAATTAATCAGGTTAAGTAGGAAATAGTAGATAATGTTATGTGAATTTTCCAACGATACATAGACATGAGAATCGTTTGTGTCGGCTTACTGGCATAATTAATAGCCTTTCTATCCATCTGTGGTTTTGTAGCTAAAGATTTAATTTTGACGTTGCTTTCATAAACTTCGTATACATACAATTCATAATATAACTATGTACCAAACTAGTTCTATTCATTATTTCCTATGTCAAGAAAAGGCATTGAACGTCCAATTGACAACCACATATCCTTCTCTAGAACCAGGAATTATTTCTTTTTAACTAGGTGTGCCCCGCCATTTCGCCCGCGTAATAAGATCCCGTTCCCGTAAGATATTTTTTGTGTAACTTTCAATCATCAATGTTTTGATAGTTATACTGTTTTTTGCGACGAAGACAAATCCAACAAATGAAAAATCATGTAAATCGTTCCACCCGTTCTTGATTTATCATATAGTGTGACTAACTCAACTTTGTTTTACATTATTATATAAAGATTTTGAACGTTTGATAGTCTGTAACAATATTAAACCGCGCCAATAAAGTTGCAGTTGTAGCCACCAATACTGTGCGCATAAAATATTGGTATCATCGACTCGTATGGAAGAAGAACAATAGGATTATCAACAAAAGGAATTTTAGTTTACTTTTTTTCTATAGCTTTCGTTGTCAACTACAACCGTCACTTATGATATAAGGAATACTTTAAGCCAGAATGAAGACACGCGTAGTCTCTTCCTTAATTCAGAATGTTGCGAACATTATTAAGTAAAATAAAATATCATAAGCCTACTGAAGTAGCGCAGGTATACCTAAAATACTTCCGTACGCACTCCCCATCTTGTCTGAATAAATTCCCCTTTCCATATTTTTTTATTACCCACATAAGTACTGTAATAACATCAGATTTTATCGATGTCGAAAAAATTACGGACCCCGCGATTTCTCGTGTTCAATATGATATATTATCGGAATTCTAGAATACAAACGTCAAAGAGAAAGTAATAACTGGATTGGTTTCGACGTCTCTGAATTCTCTGACGGTATCTGTATATAATATTTTAATAATATCTTAATATTGTTCGGGAGAAAATATTAAATTGCTAACGCCTGATTGAATTGTAATAGCACTCATACTGGTAAAATGTTATTACACTTAGCTATACGCTAGCAAGGACTTCTGAACTTTATTGATACATTTTTCTTTAGAATATCGGTCTTTGTCTTTTATTATCGAACTGAGAGTCTTTTAAAGCTTTTATTTATACATTGTTTAATAGATGAGGCGTAGGTAGAGTATTTGAGAGAAAAAGTTGTGAAGAACAAAACCTGTCGTAACGAGAATTTTGGGGTTAAAATCAAAGGTCTGCATACAACGACTAAAGTGATAATACAATAACTATTTAAAAGCCAATATTTGACAGTTGCTCTCTAAATTAACAGGATAGGTAAAATAAGTGGTTTCAGTACCTATTACATAAGTCATACATACATTTTTTCATTTCATTGATTACATGTTACTGTAATAAAACCGGCTACAAAGTTATCGATTTTGATAAATTTTTAATGGTACCACCCTTCAAAACAAAAAAAGAATTTTCCGAATCAGTCCAGGCATCGTTGAGTAATCGGGAAACATACATAAAAAATAAAAGATTCCAACGAATTGAGAATCTCTCCTTTTTTTTTAAATTCTGTTAAAAACAGGACGCGTTTATTGAACTGATGACCAACTATACGATTAATACTTTGGCTGCAAAATATTAATTGGATAATTCTCAAGTAACCAAAGGCGTATTATAATTCATTTTATTGAAAAGTTTGATGCTTCACACACAACCAAATACATCAAACATACCTAAGTGTGACACATAAGATACTTAATACCTCCACTCTGTCACTGCTACACTAACACAGTAAACTCGTTATGCGTTCACATCACAATCTGAAGAACTGGGAAACTTCGAGAATACCTTGTTCCATTTAGCTCATCAATTAGGCGGAATCAAGTAACGCTAACGGTGATTACATCTACAAAATAATGTGCTTAACTTGGGCCTACGTTTCAAACAATTTCATCCACACGTTCTCACTGACGAGTAATTAATTTACGCCGGAGAGATTTTTCTTGATGCGGCCTTGGAACCTGCGGAATACTTTTTACACGTGTAACTATTAAGTGTTTTTCCTTATTGGATAAATTTATTTTTCGTCTTCGGTACGGTTTGAAATCTAATGTCAAAGGTTTGGAGATTGCCATCATAATGAGGATGGAGCGTTGGATATTTTTTAACATTATTTTTTTCGTTAAGTTACGCACTTAAGTAGCTATTTACAAAGAAAACTATATCTTTGACTACACGGATAGCCGAGTGGTAAAAACCACTACGCAAATTACGACTGCGCGACGTGCGGGTTCGGTCTCCACTTGGAACAACAATTGTGTGATCCGCAAAAGCTGGTTCCAAGTCTGGGTGTTCTTTATGCATGTAAATTGTATGTTTTTGAAACCTTCGGTGACGCAAGGAGTCAATTACCTTCTGCGAGAGTCGTTAAAAAATGTTTTAGTTTAATATGGTTTTCTTTTTATCCGTTCTTGTTCAGCATTAATCAATTAAAAAAGTTTAAGACCATCCATACATTTATGTTATCGATAGTATGTACCTCAGAGGTTGTCAAATATAATTCCATAATAATCGATTCAGTAGTTTTGTTTTTTGAAGTCGTTTTTTTACATTTATGTGTAATCAATTATATTTAAAGGTCATTCAATTTTCTAAGAGAAAATAGTTTACTATACTAGTTCTTTGAGTATATCCTTTACTTATCTCGCGTACTTTATGGCCATACACCGATACTGCGATACGCAGCTTGTCTCCTCACACCAAATTTACCGCTAATAATGACATAATTTTGGTCGAAGTGGTACTTAATCTTGTTGTAATAAGGCACATATTGCGATGGCAAGAAATTCTCTTAAAAGAATTCATTGCTTGTAAACTTAAGCACTAAAATTAAACATAAAAATACTTGGAATTCTTTCTGAATAATTTCGCGGTTTGAGGCTGAAATATAGGTTTTAATTAAGGTGGAATATAAGTCGCAAGAAAGAAATTTAATTCATATTTTAGTAGAGAGTCTAGAGCAAATAATTATGCTATTATTAGGTTTTTTTGTTGTTTAGTATAATTAAGGCTAATTGTTACAAAAAACACTTATTTTTAATAACCTAATTAGGTAACAAGGATTGTTGCAAACTAGACCATCAGGAGTATACTAGAAGTCTATTACCAGGGTTTGCATTTTCAGGGATGCAGCTATTCTTTGCAAAATACTAAAAAGTTAAATATATTTTTTTCTTTGTTATGGCGCAGTTTGGGAGAGTCCCAACAGTGGAGCAATCGGTATATTATATGCCGAGTAAATACAATATTTTTTTTAAACATCCAAAAAGTTATTCCGATACCGGGAATCGAACCCGAGCCTCCTGGGTGAGAGCCAGGTATCCTAGCCACTAGACCATATCGGATGATGGTAAGTAGTACCAAATTATAGTTTTAATTTGACCGTGGTCGTTTTAGATAAATTTTATTTCTGGAAAATCTTCGTTTATTTTCATGTTTTCAATTAAAACAGGGACAATTATTTGCAAAAACATCACTATGCGTGTGTTTTTACATTACACGAGTCGATTAGTTGTGTACTACAAATAATGACAATAAAACTGGTATATTTCAACAATAAATAGGGTTGTTTTGACATGCAGGTGTATTTTCCAACACACCTTCTGACAGTCGACTAACACGGTTAATAAATTGCGCGATTATTGGAAATTACGGTTAAAAAATATGTTCTGGCAATACCTACAAAAATTATATAGAAATTACTAAGAATTGCCCAATTTTAGTTTGCCCGCGCCTTTAAATTCGCAAATTGATGGCAATAATTCTATGTGAGATTCTACTTCGAAGAATTCTTCTGTTTAGTGTTAATTAATTATCTGTTTATAGGCTACAGTTATTTACTAATGAAAGATCTATATTCAATGATGTTTATACTGTGGTTATGAGATAATATTTACCTTTTAGTGATTAATAATTATTCAAATATTATGGTATATTTTATTGAATTATTTTATCACTAAAGAGACCGTTATGGTAATTTCTAATTGAATTACTCAACAACTTCAAATAGGATCAATGCTAATGAGTACACCGTAAAAAATCATAATATTGAATCCAAACAAGTTTTTGTAAAAGCGTAGGTACCTACATTACATTCGCTTCCTAAATAAATTCATTTCGAAATAAATACATATATCTCCTGTAAACGAACGCCATACCTCAAATTATGTAGGTCACACAAACATTTTCCCCATGAATGGAACCCTATCTATACCATAGTCAACCAATCGCTAAACCGCAAAACAGACAACGATTTATCATTGTGCCAATCGAGATATTGAATAAATATTATTAACGTATTGCAGAATTGTACGGTTTGATTTTGAAATAAAATTGGAAAAAACACCTGTTTCCGTCTAAATTCAATGCAAAAATCTTTCCAAAAAGATATTCCGATACCGGGAATCGAACCCGAGCCTCCTGGGTGAGAGCCAGGTATCCTAGCCACTAGACCATATCGGATGATGCGTATAAACAAGAACAACGTATCCAGTTTAAGTCTTAATTGAGTTTGATGACGTCACTGAAATCCACCAAGCTTAAGTGGCTGAGCTGGACATCTGCCAACACAAGTGTGGACTTAAATAACTATGCAGCTGCGAGAAAACTGTTGGTATTTAGATTATTTACTACATTTAAATAAAATTATAATGTCAGCAGGTGTTACAAGTTCTAAGGGACTTCGCGCACTTGAGGGCCCACGACCAGTGGCGGCAACGATCAGATTAACTAAAGAAACTATACGGATGTCGTGCACTTGGCCGCAACGGTCAACTGTAGTTAATCAGCACGGTTATTTGCTATAGCGGTTGTCAACTAAACCGATAATCGCTATATAAAAAAAACACTCTGAAAACATTTTTTGCCGTTATTTATGTACCAGTAAACATCGCTTGAGCTGTCAACTACAGATAGCATATAAGTCTGTTCGTTGTTGGGCCGTCTAATTAACTAGTTTTTCACATAAGTACTAAATAAATCATACCTATGTAAATAGGTATGTATATTTTTATATTAATGTAGTTATAGTCTCCTTTAGTAAATTAATTTTAAAAGCTATACCGTGCTAGGTGACGCGGCCCCATCTGAGTGAACAAAACTTCAGTTCTAATTAACTTTACAATGATTAATCACCCGCACTAACTATTCAAAATTAACATTTGTTAAACAAATTGCTCATGTTTTGTCTGAGACTGAACACTATTTGGAAAGTTCGACTTTAATCTCTAATATAGTTTGTCAATGTGTCTTGAGATGGATTAAGTGTGTTTTGAGCGTGGTGACGGTACACGCACCTGATGGTTACTCTTACATGAATTTTAATCCTATTACAAATACAATGCCAAATTCATATAAGTTTAGAGAACACGTGATTCAGTTTTCTTAAAAAATTTAATACTACCTATGGAAGGAACTAACTGGAATCTATTCATTGACAGTGTTTTTTTTCACTGTGTGTTGTTTGATTGACCATTTGGCATTGGCATTCCTGGACCAAGTGTCTAGTTATTTTAAGATAGAGCGTCGATTAGATGTGGTTACCTTACCAACGAATATAAAAAAAATCTGTATAAAAATTTGTAAATAAACCCCTCTGTTTTCCCCGCCCCCGAGAATGTGTAAAACATCATTAACGTATTTTTTTAACAATTAAACTCAATAAGTGTAGGTTTCTATATCTAATTCGTATCTTGCGTCAACAGAAAAGTATTTACAATTTATCTTTATGAACGTGTAACAAAATTCTTGTTGATAACTTTGCTAAGTTAAAATATATTTAACCAAAATACTGTAAGTCCGTATAATGTTGTACATTGTACAGCAAAACTCAGTTTATCTACAGTCGTTGTACCTTTGCAGCAGTTCATTACAAATCGGCTCAACTGTGCTACTAGTGCGACCATACTTTTGGAGAAACATGAGACAATATTTCACTGCTATATTTTTAAGTGTATTTTAGACACATTTTATTCTTTAATTATTATGGCGTTATTTACAAAAATCTCGACGATGATTAGCAATTGATTAGCAGGTTCTTATTTAAATTTTACTATAAAGAATTAGAATTTAGAAGTTTCTTAGCAATTGCTTAACACCGTCGAGATTTTTATTATGGCCATTTTTTTTTTATATACTTTAAGGCGATTCGAACCTTTATCTATCGTTACTTTACACCTTAAAAGTGAGAGAGACAGCATGACATAATTAAAGCGACTTAAGTATTTCGTCAAATAGAATATTCAGATCAGCTAACTTCCGTAAAACTGCCTCTCAGTTTTTACAAGAAGATATAGATCAACTAAATAACGAAAAAATATAGCACTGCAGTGGCAGTTACTGCTGCGAATGTTGGGATGTTATTTAACTTTTTTTTTAAAACCTTTATACGGACTTTAAATTATATCAAACATAATTCTTTGACAGTCGTTACAATTCTGACAACCAATCTTACTTTGGGATAATGTGTTACCCAGTAAAATGGGTTGTAGCTCGAGTGAGGTTAGATAGGCAGTAGCTCCATGTGAAATACGGTATTTAGCTGAAAGCGTTAAGACTAGAAGCTGACCCCAACAAAGCTTGGTAAAAGGCCAGGCAGACAGGGTACATTATACATCTCTCTCTCCGCAATCGTTCCCTCATTGCTGAGGATCGTGACTCCTTCTTATTCCATCAACCAATTGTCTCTATCAGCTACGTTCCATTGTTTTTTGACGTGCGGCATTGACAGATATATCCAGCTCCTGTGCTATCTGATCTGACCACCGTTTGGTACTTCGACGACGATGAAGATGTTGTATATTTTTTCATATTAAAATCATCCTACATATCTTCATAAACAAAACACCTGTACCTTCTGTAATAGAAACGTAAATATTTTACAAAAACATATTTTATATCTTACAAGACATAATACTTGTATAAGATAAGATATTCCGGCCCTATTAGCTCATTATTTATGACCTAAAGCGAATATCGTACTGATATTTTGATAAGATTAATGTAGGCTATAAACTTATATGCCTAAGAGGGCTTACAGTACAGTGTTAATAATATGAATTTATATTTAAATTTTGTTTATAGAAGGTAAAATTTTAGTGATAAAATTCAGTAAAATTATTAACTGAATTATGTTGATTATACTATCCATACAAATTTTATATTATAAATGTTAAAGTAAAAGTATAAGTGAGTAAGTAAATACACAACAGACAGACAGACGTCTGTTAGGCTTTAACGGCCAAACCACTGAACCGATTTGGATGAAACTTAGCGAGAGGTTAGCTTCGACCCCAAGAAACGCCATATGTTACTTTTTACCATAATAGCCGACAGCCACGCGGGCAGAGCCGCGGGCAACAACTAGGTTAATAATATCGTCAAAAATAATGCAAACAAAAAAAAAATTGAATCAGGCAGCATTTAAAATATTTACGGCACCAAACAAAACGCTTATTCTTAAAGACAAATAATAAAATTTAATTGATAAGAGTTTGCTCTCAATTTGCTATACCTGAGCTTAGGTATAGCAAATTGAGAGCAAACTCTTTTCTCATTAAAATACTTTGTTAGACTTTGTTTACTTGACCAAGCTACAAAAAAAAAAACAATACTTTAAATTCCAAAAACAAAAACAAAAAAACATAATTATAATACTTAGATACTTTATTTTATCTTCACACAAAAAATCTCAACCGGATATTATGTTTTCTGAAAAACATAGTTATCGAAATGAACTAGATACGAAGCTGGGTTGCCGGCACCCTGCCAACTGTACTAATTAGCTGGAATTAATTATACGACTTTTTTTCTTTTCTTGCCAATTGCCGGCTAAATCATGTTTGAATTAGCCACGGTTATAAATTTTAATTTTAATGTGGCATCGCCCACTTTTAGCTGTGGCCTGTATTATGGGATTGTACCTTGGCTGTATAAAAATATACCCTTGCCTACTTGTAAGTTAATTGTTAATATAAATATGGCTTGAGTTTTCCATAAATTAATTAATTTGTTACTAGCAGTTTCCCGCGGCTCTGTCCGCGTAGATATCGGTTCTAGGCTATAGACTATCTGTGTACCAAATTTCATTTAAATCGGTTCAGTAGTTTTGGCGTGAAAGCGCGACAGACAAACAGACAGAAATACAAAGTTACTTTTGAATTTTAACTCTAAACATGCAACATCTTATACATCGTTGGACAGTCAGAAAAAATCTAAGTTTAGAATTGGAAATCTGTAACACGGTGAATACTTTTTAGTGATCGCACCTGAGCTTAATAGTTTAGGAATATTGAAGGTTTACTCACACGTATTCTCGGGATCACCCGACTAGTTTCAGAATTAACAGAAGTCCTTAAACATAATTAATACAATAATTCCTTAACAATATTTTAAATGTTATTTTGGATATTTGTCATCAAAAGATCTGTTTATAAAGTGTAATTTTATTCTGTTGTAAAAGAGATGGTACTATAAGTATGTATAGCTATCTCCCTCTTTTCCACTGGTAAAATAATGATTCTACAGCATCGTATTACGACATCAGAATTGTCCTGTATTTAGGTATACATCAAGGGAAATTGATAATTGATCATGTAATCCCATAATCCTGTAACACAAACACACCGTATAATCCCGTAAAACGTTAACAGACTTATTAAAACGTGAACGTGAAAACGTAGATTACGTGATTAAGATCTTGCTTCCAAAAGTGCAGTAGAATTAAGTGGTTCCATAAACGTTTCTTTGTCGTGAAACATTCGTTGCATTTCTATTATGAAAGTTTCAGGACTTCGTTCAAGGTATTTTACTTCGTTAGTTATAACAGCTGGTAGTGTTAAAATTGTTTTGTGGTTGACTTTAAATGGTTCCTTTATTGATGATTCTTTAGTGGAAAGTAGTTAGTCCGTCAATCTGTCTGTCATTAGCTATAATAGCTAGAGAATTAATATTTTCACAGTGTGTTTTTCTGTAGCCACTATAACGAAAAAAATATAAAAATAAATTAAATATTTAAGGGGGCTCTATAAAATGATACGGAACCCTTTATGCGCGAGTCTGACTTGCACTTGGCCGATTTTTTTTGGTAATTTTTACCTTCTGTCCTAATATGAGACTTTTTGTTCTTATTCGTGTATAATTCACTTTTTATGCCATCGTTTTTAAGTAATTGCCTGTATAACTCAAAATCTATACAATTAAAAATCAATAGCCATATGTATGTATGCATCACTTTAGAACGGCTCGACCGATTTGGTTTTGTTGTTCGTAGGTGACAGGACAAGGTTTGTATGAAAGGAAATTTGCGAAAACACCGCGGGAAATGTCGAAAAAGTATCCTCTATTTTTGGTATAGATTGACAAGACAACGACTGTGGAGTCAACTAGCAAAAATTCATAAAAATGCCTACTATTTCAGTTTGTCAAGACCCTGGGTACAAGCAAAAAGATATTCCGATACCGGGAATCGAACCCGAGCCTCCTGGGTGAGAGCCAGGTATCCTAGCCACTAGACCATATCGGATGATACTAATTTCACTAATTTTGTCATAACTTTTTTTCAGTGTGTAGTAAAGTGATTTGGAATTTAAAACAAGTTTGTTAAAATATAAAACAAAAAAGGACTGAAAAAATAAGTTTTTTTTTAAAAGATACAATAGCAAATTTATGATATGTAACTACCTACATTATGTAATAAAATAAATTAGGTACACAACCCTACCATAAAATTAGAACACACTTTAAAATAAGTTATGTAATAAATTCAAATACCATAATTTTATATATGTATGTAATATCAGTAAATAATAATAAATGTATGTAATATAATATTGATCACACAGTCAAAGTCTGTACTGTTTTGTGAGACACTTTTTAGCTCATAAGTTTATTATGTATCTTTAAAACATAAATAAATTAATAAGTATTTTAACTAGTCAAACAGACGAATATCTATTTATGATTAGCTATTTAAAAAATATCCTTTTAGTCTCAAACTATTCGGGAGTTAATACACTTTATATAAAGTTTACGTTATTCTGAGCTTTACAAGTTACTTAATCCTAACAAAACGGTTGAATGGAATTTCAGAGAATTCAGTTTAAGGATTAATTTACATAGAGTTCAACAATTTCTGCGAAATTCCAAATCGGAGTGTACTTTGCTTTTAACAAATTGATATTTTCTTAATGTTTTAGTACTTGACAGAGTGTAGCTGTCCCATTGCTGAAGAAATAACTGACGTTTATACTTAAAGTCGACAACATCACATACATTGCTCTGCACCCAAAGTAAGTAGCTAAAGCACTTGTGATATGAGACAACGAAGGTACCACAAACACCCAGACCCAAGACAATGAAGAAAAGGGGTTTTCTATATTGACCCGTCCGGAGATCGAACCCGAAACACCTTGGCGACACCTTTAAAACCGGTGTGTACGCAACTCGATCACGGAAGTCGTCATTATATTTTATTTAAATACTGTATTTGAAACTTAATAGAGTTGTTTGGACTGTGCTTTATAAAATATCTCTTTATAAATTAGCACAGCGTGCATCTTAGCTAGAAAAAATAGGCCGTCTAATTTGTTTAATGTGTTTTTTTTATTGTTGATATAGAGTTGTACTTTTTCCGGGTCCTATCTGATATTTGTTTGTCCATACACAAAGCGAAGAAATTATATGGGTTTGCTTACTTATTTAATAAATCAAAAGGATACAATTAAATTTTAAAATGTTTTTATCAAAATAGTGAAAAAGATTCTTTCCGATACCGGGAATCGAACCCGAGCCTCCTGGGTGAGAGCCAGGTATCCTAGCCACTAGACCATATCGGATGATGCTATGTCAAATGAAATTTTAAAACACAATACCTCGTTGATAAAAATAAAACTAAATGAACGAATTGATTTTTGTTTACAATTTTTTTACTGTTTGATAATGGTTTCAGAATTGAATCAAGGTCAAATTATGCGGATTATAAAAAAAATACATTTGTTGTAATATGATTTTTTTACCGAACATACTTAGATTACTTTGATTAATTAAACTAATTCTGTACACCTGTCACTGAAACGAGCATAGTTTTAAAACCAGTGTAATATTATCAGGACAGTCTCATTTCAACCAAAACCGTAGTCACTATCAACAAATCGCTGAGTGTGCGTAATAGGTGCCCGATCGAAATGGATTATCCTGCAAAAGCGTCCATGACTAATGATCAGATTTAATATTGCTTTGAAAGCGTTCCCTGGACGGTCTCGTGTTGCGAACAAGTCTGCGCGTTACAGTTCGTACGGTCAGATAGTTCTGTCGTAATCTGTGGTCATTTTATTGATACTCTAACTTTTCTTTGTATGATAACTTTCGTGAGGAGTATTTATAATTATTTAACACAAAACGGTTTACTCATGCATACTCTTCAACTCATTCAGACTCAATAGGAGTCCCTAATCATGAGCTGACGCGGCGGCGGTGGTGTCGCGAGTCGAACTGTTGTCGCTGTTCGACTCACGACACCACCGCCGCCGCGTCAGTTTGAAACTATTTGGGCGATCCCGGCAATATGCGTGAGTAAACAGTTTTGTTTTAAATAAGTACTTTAACTTGGTTTTTATTTGAAATGTTGTAATTTTGTACTGCACTGTAGGCAATAGCATTACGAAAATTATACCCGTAAATGTTGTTAACAGTGGGTTATACAAAGCTGGAGATGATTGTTGTGATTACTTGTGATATAATTATTACAAGCATAAAATTTTGGTCATTATTTTATTACAAAATCAAAGCAGATTATTATAAAAACGAAATACAACAATCTACATAATAGATACCTACATAGTGTAGATTTATTTGTGATTGAAGTACTGAATGGTAATATGGTAACCTTTGATAAAAATTAGCCATCTACATATATTTCGTAGTCGCAAGTTACTGTATGCGGCCAGTTTGAGTTTTAGATTTGTGTTATTAAGTGTAGTTAGAGTAACTGTAGCGTTTAACTAACGATACTGAATACGATAATTTAATGGAGAATAATATGAATATAACGCTGTATTAAAACAATGGTTAAATCTATGCTTGTTGAATCTATGCTTGTCGTATAATTAGATGATTTATCGTGCATAGTATCCGTAACATTTTAATGAAATATAATCTAATTTCAAGATACTTTCTTTTATCCTACGAAAAATCGAGGTATGTTTACTTGATATAAAATAATTGATTACACATAAATATAATAAACCGTCTTCAAAGTAAGTAAAAACATTTAAACATAAAGAGAAAAAAATTAAAACTTGAGACGTGCCTATAAAAAAAATCCCTTAAGAGATTTCCCTGGGATCCCATCATCAGATCTCTCCTAACTCTCTAACCTAACCTAGTGACCATAGGACCACAAGAGACTACACAGTTTTAAACGAAAAAAAAAATCAATATATAAAAAACGAGGTTTTGAGAATGTTTTTTTTCTTTTGAATTTGATTAAAATAAAAAAGAGACGTCAAAATATTATAGTAAATGCTATTCTAAAAAATAGGATGAAGTGTTTATTCTCCATATCCGAGAATAGAGGATTTCTAAGAAGGAACATTCTTTCAATAACAAATTAGTTCTCTACGTATGACAATGCTATTTTTCTAGTAACCCTATGAATTAAAGCACTTAAGAATCTAGGTTTTATCGATAAAAGGAAGGCTAGTGTGGTAAACAGAAAAATAGCTTTATCATTATACAAAAATGGTAACACATAAAACATATATCAACTCTAATCCTTTCTGAGGTTTTACTCTTCATTATCATCATTTTCCATCCAAACGCGGGTGGAACCGCGGGTCGCATTAGATGTGTGGTTAATTGCATCTACTTAATTACTTTTTAATGAAAAATTACTAACAAAAATGTCGAAATTTCGAAATTAATAACTAAAAAAAATACCTGAAACTCCTCCGTTTTTTTTTTCATCGTTTAAAAATCATACGATATCGTGAGAGATCTCTTTATATCCAAATACAGAAATATATCAACGAAGAAGAAAAATCGTAACAAAACCAATTCCACGGGAAGGTGAACATGAAAAATATAACATAACTTCAAAAAACCGGACAAGTACGAGTCTGACTCGCGCGCTGAGGATTCCGTACAATATTTTCTGATCGTCACGGTTAATTCGGATTTTGGACGACCTCCGTGGTCGAATGGCGTACACATTGGTTTTCAAGGTGTCGCCAGCTCTTAGGTTTCTAGGGTTTGATCCCCGTACGGGTCAAGGTAGAAAAGCCTCATAAAAGTCTCTCTAAGTGTTTTGAGAGACATAACACAAGTGCATTAGCTACTTACTATGGGTTCAGAGCAATGTAGGTATGTGATTTTGTCCACATTTTATTTATTTATATAATTCGCCACAAACCAACTTGACTATACGGTTGAAAAAATATGTTCTTTCATACATCAATAATACTATCAAATTCCAACTGTAAATATACCTTTGTAACCGCCATAACGTATTTTTATATAACATAACTACAAACTAACAATTTTCGGATTTTCTATTCTTGACTTGTGACGTCAGACCTAGCGTCATGCCACATTTCGTTATTCTGGCTCGACAGGAAGTATACTATAGGTTTTTGAGTTACTCGGAAATGTATGGGAAAAACGACATAAATGGTTGATTTTTTTATTTGCATTGTAATAGACAAATGATATTTTTATCGCTTTATGGGACCGTAGATATGAAGTATTTGATATTAATTTCCTAATTTGATTTGAAATAAATCCCCACAAGTTCCTGAGAAAAAAAATCTTGACAAAAACGGACAGACAACGTGATCCTATAAGTTATCCTAAGTCCTTTTCTTTAAAGGCACGGAACCCTGAAAATAAATATATCCGTGGGCTAAACTGAAAATAATGTTTAACCGAATATAATATATATCTCCCCTCCCCGTGCCCCTATCCAGTTTGTTTTGCTTTTATCCTCTTATGTCCGATCGACGAAATAAAGTATAACAATATACTAATTGCTTCGTAGTGAGTTGTCGATAAATTTTGTTGCCATGTTGAACTAACAAAAACACACACACACACAGGCTCCGGGCATAGGCCGCTTCCCATATAGAGAAGGAACGAGCACTGATCACTACGCTTGGTCACTTGCGAGTTCGCGAATTCAGATTCTCTTCTGGTGAAGTTGGGTAAAAACTTTGTCTTCATTTTCAATAAGCAGTGTTTTAATTAGGTACCTACATTCAATGAGTTCCCTTTGTCCATCTTTGTTAAGCCATTAAATGACATGCGCAAGTTTTATAGAAAGCTAGTGAAAGGATAAAACTGTCAAACTAAGTACGCCCCCTTAATCCTGCTTTACAGGGACTCTGCAAGTCATCAGTTATCTTGGAGCGACCCTTTTTTGAAATGTTAAATAAGGTTTTTATACAAAATATACGAAGGACACAACCTTTATGCTAATGTATTTTTGGGCTTTTTGAAATAACGTTACAGTGTGAAGGCCGATGTTTTTGATGACGTCATGCTTTTATCCAAAATTAGATGGTAGTTTTGATAATTAATCAATCAACTCAGTATATTCCGGTTAACTGCTGGATATAGGCCTATCTCAAGTATCAATCAGCTCCATAACGCTCAACACTCTACTTTATGTATGTCCAACTGTAGCTTCTTTCTTCAGGTCGTGGGCCCATTAAGCTTGATAATCAAGTTTTACGAACCGAACCAGCCTGTAAATTAAGGAGTAAGAAGTCTTAGTTCTATAATATAGAAGAAACTGAGCGCGAGCAGGGCGAAGTGGAGATGAGCTCGTCCCGCTACCCTCCGCTTGGTGCCCTCCGTTTGGTACCACAGCCTGCTCGACTCCTGCTCGGCTCGGGACCACGTTTTCATATATTTTATTTGAAAGTCCGATCATCACTGCTCCACTTACACTGTTTTCACTTATGCGGAGTGGAGATTTCGAGCACTGTGATTGGCCAATTCCCGGTCCGCTCCTGTCCAGTGGAAACGCACCGTCATCCGTGGTTCCGTTAGTAGAGTTAACCTCTGAAAATATATCCCAACCTTACCAGTCGTTTTATATTTACAAAACCATTCCTTTACTTGTTGCATGATCTATTGTAACATGCTTTCTTATTTCCGACAAACAACAACGTACTGTAAATAACCAATTTCCAGCTCAACCATCCGAAATCCAATCATCATCGTATATTACTCGGTACAAATCCCTACAGACGGCTGTAGTTACATCCAAACACATCCAAATATTTTTCACAGCATGTTTTATTGTTTCCCTCGCTCATACATCACTTGGACCGCAGTGGTAACCATTGAGTGTTTGCAGCGGGCACAAGCGCTTGATATGCGCTAGAAACAAAATGGCGAATGCTTAAAATATAATTGCTGCTAATTTTTGAACAAAATTTCAATATTAATATCTTAAAGGTATTTAATTATTCAGAAATATTTAAAAAATAATAACAAAATTTTATGCAATGAAAGTCATAAAAAAATACATTTGCATATTATATTATTAGAACTTATGTATATTATTGATGTATGTGCCGTTTCTGGTAATTTTCTGTTCTTATTACTTAATATCATAAGAATATTTACAAGTAAAATTGCATTGGTGAATTTAAAGCGCTGACTAACTCTGTGGTAGCTTAGACTGGTCAGCGCTGTCAGTGCTGAGTAAGCGCTAGTATCCGCTGTAAACGGCCATTATATAAATCTGGTGTTAGCGCCTCGTCTAACGTAACAATTGGCAACCAGTGCTAGCCGCAATTTATTTGTTGTCTACATACTGTTAGAACTATTTGCATGAACATTTTGGTCAGAAATCTAATTAAAATGTGTATTTTAATGGGATATTGTAGTTTAGAGTA
Source organism: Diachrysia chrysitis (assembly GCA_932294365.1). Taxonomy (NCBI): domain Eukaryota; kingdom Metazoa; phylum Arthropoda; class Insecta; order Lepidoptera; family Noctuidae; genus Diachrysia; species Diachrysia chrysitis. The sequence continues at coordinate 2,063,953 of OW028657.1, forward strand.
TGTTAATGAATTAGGATAATATCAGCTGTAATTATCGCCTTGGGGCACAGTTAAAGAGTGTCCGAGAATGTTGAGTGATGCTTTTTTATATAAATTTATTATTTATATTATATAAATATTTTTATTTCGTACATTAATTCTCGTAATAAGCTTTCTGCAAGGTTTTTTTATGAAATTCAAAATCAACAGTTTTGATTAATTTATTGCTAGCTAAATAAAAAATATATCAACGTGTGCAACTCTGTGATAGATGAGTATACAATTTTATTAAGTAAAATACTTTCTCACAGCGCATAAGATTTTGCAATGTTGAACATATTGTATACTTGAGTAAATTATTCAATACAATTTACTCAAAAAATAAGGTGCCAACCAATCCTTTTCGCGGCCGCATCTATAAACACATGATTACGTTTCGTCAGAAAATTTTCTTTTTTAGGGTTCCGCGCGCGAATGCTTACAGCATTACCCTATTATACATGGTCCGCTATCTAATCGTCCGTCTGTTAGCAGGCTTTGTCGCTATAGAGATTTGATATTTTTATAAAGTGTGTATTGGTATCGATAGCCACTATAATAATGAAATATCAACTATTAACAAAAAGACGGCAGAATCTTAGTCTTGGTCGGACTGTATGCAGAAGACGGACGACCGAGTGTTGTCGCGCAGCTTGTAAAAGGTCTATGACCAGCAGTGGACAACGTTAAGCTAAGTTGACTGCAACGCAATTTAAAAGATTTATTATTAACTAGCTGTCCTCCGCGACTTTGTCCACGTGTTTTAGTTTCAACGGTTTTTCATTTATGCAATATTTTTCATTTATGCTCCGCTCCTTATGGTCGCAGCGTAATGTTATAAAGCTGCTAGCCTTCCTCAATAAATGGGCTATCCAACACTGAAAGCTTTTTTCAGATCGAACCTTTAGTTCCTGAGATTAGCGCTTTCAAACAAACAAACAAACTCTTCAGCTTTATATATTAGTACCTATAGATTAATTAATTTTAAAACTTTACAATAAAATATTTTTTGCAATTTATTTTTAAAATAGATCGGATAAATTGTATTGCTGCCAGATCAAGGTTCTTTTCAAACTAGTGGTTCAGGGCTTTACGATTAATACAAAATAGTAGATAGCATTTATATTGAAAAAACCAATAGGTAAACATATATTTCCTTACGACTAAGCATTTACATAAACATAGAAATAAATGAATTCATGAAACCATCGTCTGTTTTTTCGCCTCGAACTTGACCGTTTTTTTATGACTATACGCTCCTTCTGCTAAGATTAGCAAAGTTATTACAATCTTTCACAAGCCTACATAAAAGTTTTTTCTTAACATCGTGGTTAAGGGTTATTTTTTGGTTGTAAATATTTAAGTATCTACACTTATGTCTTTTCGGAGATAAGTAGCATAATAAAGTGTGAGTTACTTTGAGCTCTAAAATATAATGTTCCATAATATAATGAAATAAATTTATATTTTTTGAGTAAAAAAATAGAAATATATATTTTTTTGTGAAATATATATTTTTTGTCTAGAATTATTATTATAAATAGTATAAACTGTAATTACTGTATTATAAATTATTAATTTAAAATCTTTTTTTAATATAATACTGAAAAGAAATATTAACTTAATACCTAAACTTAATTTTTAATTCAGTTAAGACATATACAATTTCAGGGGTGCAAAATATCAACACATTTTTTAACCTTAATATTTGACCAATTTGTTGAAAAAAATGTGTTCCATTTTTTTCTCATTTCTGTTATTTTAATATTTTCTGAACATGTTACACAATTGAACTAACATTTGAAGCCTACCGATACTATGTAAATTTAGCGTACAGGCCTGATTAGTGTAATTAATTAATTAGGCTGACCTAAATTCCTTCTTCGGCGTACCGGATTCTGAATTACTGATTAGACGCTACAATTGCTTACTTTGTGTACATTTACATTGTTATACTATTTGTACAGTACTAGTATTTACTATTAATTTAACAAATTAATCTCTTTGTTTATTATTGTCTTAGGAAACAACGAAAAAATGAAAATCTTCCTTATAATTTATTTTATATGAGTAGCAAGTAGTTTGCAACTGCTTACATTGTTTAAATATTGCTTTAGAATATATTATTTTATTAATAGAGGAAAATATTTAAATTATGATTTTAATATTTCAAACCCCAGTCCCAGGTCTTGAGAACCTAACCACAATGTTTCGAACCGCTGCCGAAATCTAGTGAACGTAACCACAATGTTGGTAACCCCTGTTCCTGTGAATCCCAACCAAAATGTTTAAAACCCCTGCTCATATTTACACAGGGTGAAGGTACAATATCAAAGCATTCGAAAATCTTTGCCTCGTTAAGGCCTTCCACGGAGATTTAAGATCAATGACGAACACGTGACTTGTTTGCTAGAAAACCAACAAGGAGTGTGTTGCATAATATTGATGGCTTGAGGAGAAAGGGTAGACCTAAGAGGAATAAATAAGTAAACTATAGAGCGCGCATATCGAGTATGCACTATTGGCACAAGTATGAACATGTGAAATCGTAAAATTAATGTCAAAACAGAGCGTACCGTTTTATTAAAACTATCTCAGAACCCAATATTACCCTAATAATATTGGAACCGTCGATATTTTCGCATAAACGTCTGTCGTGGCACGGAAAATCACTTAAATCAGTAAACGAGCTCAATACATTTAGCTAAAAATGTGCTTACGCTCAGCATGAGCGGCTACTAGCGATGCGCACGCTCTATGCTTGTCAGTGTTTACTCTAAGCTAAGGGGGTTGACATTCTTTTGTTACATAGTAGATTCCATTCAGAATTGACACACTAGTTGTCTAGTTACATTCATAGCGCACATGAAATACAAAAAAGAAAAAAATATAACAGTGCCAACTATGCTAGCACAATGAGAACTAGTGCAGTTTAAAAATCCACTAGGTTTGTTAGTCTCTATTAGTTTCCTAGTAGTGGTCTATCTTTTAATTTCCACCAATGACAGACGCTACTCGCTCGTGATTGGTGATAGATGAACCACATGCAAGACTACCGCACCTAGGGAATTTTTAAATCGTGAACCCCCTCATTAAATAAGTTGTACCTATTAAACGTATTTTGAAATAGTTTGTCTGGACACGCTGGCATGAGTTATTTTTATAAGGCAGATTACTCAAAGACAGGGTTGGCAATATCATTCATGTACTTATTATTATTATTCTTACACATGAGCTGTAGGAAGACCGTAAATAATAAATCAATGAATTACATCCCTTTTATACAGATTTAGAGTTTATTTTTTTCTGCATGTGAATTAAATGTTTATAAAAAACCCTCGCGAACAAGGATTACATACAAGTAAGAAAAATCGTTTAAAAAAAAATAGAATCTGTTAAGCAGTTGCTGAACACCATCTAGGTTTCATAAAATAATGAAAAAAAACACTGAAAATTGTATACGAGCTCTAGGCCAAAATTTTCAAGCACTGAATCAGCTAAAAGAGGCAAACAAACCCACCATTACTTTAAGTATGACTTAAAATATATACAGAACAGGTAATTATACTGAAAAATGAAAAGCCAGGCTAGTTATTCCACCTAAAAGTACTATAAAACCAAGCCACACATTGTATTATAAAAGAGAAATCTCATTTCCAGTCGCGTAATTACAACTATTTATAATTAAACCACAACAATGGTGGGTCGAATTGAATGCTCGGTAGTGTATTTTATGCTGTAATGTAATTTGGTGAGAAAAAGAAATTAATTAGGATATCATGAGTATTGACCATTATAGTATTGTCAATTCTGCGTAATTTTATTTTCAGGGGATGATTAAGTTAATCGAATATTCAATTTTTTTACAAAAACAAAATTAAGATTATTTTTATTACTGGCGGACTAATAAAAATAATCTTAAAAGTCAAATTAACAAAAAAAAAAAACAATTGCTTGCAAAAAGTTATTTTAAATTCAAATTTTAACATTCAAACATGGAACAAAAACGTTATGATGAACGGGGGTCATTTAAGCACATAATTCCGTATGCGAGCCGCTACACCCAACTGCACTACGCCTGCCCTGTTGCGCGATAGACTAGAAATATCGCTGTCCGATATTGCGATTCATAGATTGTTTACGGTCCGATTACATTTCACTATAACTTTATCGATATGTGCAGGGCATTCATGTTTCATCGTGGAATCGAGTTGAAAATTCAGGGATATGATTTTAAAGAAAGAGTATGGAATAGTATCATGCAAACATTTAGTTAAATAAATACCTACCAAAAGGAATAAGGAAGGAGCCCATCAGAAACAAAAAACTATAATGATATCTTGGGACAGCTTACACACGGCCATCTGATCCCATACTAGGCAGAGCCTGTATTATGGCAACCAGACAACTGATAAACATACTTAATACTTATATATTTCTAAATACATACATATTATAGATAAATTACACCCAGACACAGCACAAATTATCGTGATCATCACACAAAGATTTGTCCTGCGTAAGAATCGAACCCACGACCTCTAGTTTAGCAGTCAGCGTCACTAACTACTAGAACAACAGGCTCGTCAAACTAATTATAATAAATATATAGTTGGGTACTATTCGATTTGTATTTTTTTATGAATGTCTCGTTTTTTATAATAATAAATTATGAAAAAAAAACGCGACTTTTTTTGTTATATTTATTTTCCTTTTTTTGTAATATAATACATTTGGCGCCATTACGTTATTGAGCGCTTTTGTTTGAGACGCCTCCCTTTTTGTGGTTTGTGATTTGACGACACATTTGATCCATGTCCATCCCCTTTTAAAATACAAAGCGCAAAGATATAAATCCAACAATTAATAAAAAAAAGGTTTTGTTTATCAAACAGAATTTCTTTTACACTCGTTTTTTAAAATGTTATGACAAAAATTCAGAGTGAAAATCTGATACACAACGCTTTGTAGTTTTTCGCATTTCACTTCTGTGGCAATGTTGGTGAAATTGAACATTTGCTATCCTTTGGGCTCCGTACAAAGCTGGCGTTTAGAATATAATATTTCTATGTTACTGTAGCGGAATGGGTTGTGAATGGTATATCATGGTATTGTTAGTATTTAACTTAAATACCAGGCTTTAATTAGTGGCTACCTTAGAACATACACAGAAAAAAACGAGTGTGCTTTAGACCACACGGCTTGAAGTAAAACTTTTTTAGATTATTTATTAGACGTAACTGGTTATGAGAGAAAGAGAGATAGAAAATGTGTGCTCGTGACTCTCTCTCTTTCTATCTTCATTAACTTATATCTCCCTCCCAAGTTCTCTTAAGATACAGCCCAGTGACAGACTATCGGACGGAGGGACGGACAGCGGATGCTTAGTAGTAGGACCTGTAAATTACAAAATATAAATAAAATTACTGGGGGCAATATTTAGATTCAATAGAAGGGACCCAGAAATTTTCGAAAAAAATAATATAAATCAATTTGTTTTGCATATTTTTATTATAAAAATATCAAAAATATTTTTATTTTATTGGTTTTGCCCTGAGAATTTTTTGCTCCAACCAGCAACATGACAACTAGTAGTGATAAATAGGTATGAGAGACAACGTTAAAGTGTGAGGTTTCATAGCGGAGTCTAAGTTAAATTGCTTTGCACTTTCGTACCTGAAACCCTTTTAAGAATCCAATGTAACATTACTCTTTCAGTCTACTTTGAGTAGAACATCAGTTTTATTCATGAAATATTTAAGTATTTTAATAATAAAATTAAAATTTTATAATATTCTTTTTTGTATTTTAATATATTTGTTTTTAATAAACAATATGAGTTCATATTCATTCGTTGGCAAACAAAATTGAACAATGTAGGCCAAATTGCGAGTGATTGAATTTTGAATTTGAATATAACTAACTCGCTGTTTTTTTCTGTTTTTTTTTTTTTTGTTATAGGCTCTCGGTTGTGTTTTCAAACAACGCTACATTTTTCCAGAGTTTCTTCAATAACGAAAATCTCTCCGATATGATACTATTTTCTGAGCTGAGGTTATGGAGATAACACTTAAACACACACCCTTAACAATTCGTCATTAAATGGAAAGCTTCTAATTTTTTTGTTTTTTTTTTTTTTTTTTTTTTATGGAAAACTTCGCTTTTTTTCTGTTATTTTAAAAGATACCTATTATGAAAGGCGACATAGAAATTATTGATCACCGATTTAACTAAAACTAAAAGCCAAGCTTTAAAAGATGATCTATTCAAATTTAATGTTTTACAAAAATGTGAATAAACAATAAAAAATAATCCTTTAATTTAATTATAATCATTTTTAATTTTGTTTTATGGTATGATATAAAAATCTAATCTAATCTAATCTAATAAGCCCGTCTTGTCCCACTGCAGACCAAAAAAGCGGTGGAGAGACCAACTTGACTCCTACCGAAAGGACTGGCCCATCCTAGCTCAGGACAGAAGTGCGTGGAAAAGGGAGAGGGAGGCCTTTGCCCTGCAGTGAATATAAAAATGATTTAAATAAATAAATAATTCTTAAAATCTTCAAATAATATTAATCAATACTTTACCCATCAAAACTAGATGGCGCTGCTACAACTTTTCATCCCTCGCCTTCTTAAAACAAAAAACCTTGATGTACTTACAAAAACGGTAACAAATGAAGTGGAAAACAGTCGGGGGAGTTAAAACACGATGTTAGAAGCTGCGTCATTTACATAAGGCGCCGGGAGACGTAAAGGTGGTCCGTGCTCCGAGTAACAAACGCATACCTGATGAAATTTCAAATCAGATTCTGTTGATAGTGCTGTCTGCTACATTTCGCTTGTAACTTTATGTAGTGATTGAGACGAGCTTACGTAGTGCATTGCTGAAATATTTAGAGATTTTCTGGAATCAAGGTAAATAGTGTACCTAGTTAGTCTATTAAATAATTTAAATGTTTATAAATACATTGGTAAGTTGGAAAATCGTTTTTCTTCTAATAAGATCATCATCCCTTAGTAGACTAGAAAATAAAACAATATTACACTTAAACAATATTACTTACGTTCACAAAAACGACCAGAAGTGCATTTTGTATTATATTCCAAATTGATGGCGCCCGCGCCGGAGTCCCGCCGACCATGCTTTAACTTACCCTCAACTCCGACAAAGGCAAGATAGGGACCGGTATATATCCCCACGTCGGACCCTTGGCGTGGGTTAAAGTCATAAGACTCTCAAACCGAATAAAAAAATGCCCCCAATACAAGTTTTATTAATAACTTACTGGGCCTGTCTCATTTCTCATTCATGTCACTTAAGGAAATGTAACGGTTAAAGACGATTGTTTTTTTTAATTTAGTATTTTCCTACCGCTTCAATAACGCCGATTCTCATACACGCTAACTAAACCAAAATACAACCATTGCTATCTTTTACTAACATACAGCGTGAGAAAAGGACGGCAACAGGTAATAACTAACTTAGAAATGTGAAACTAGTTTTCACCTTGAACATCACTGTGCACAGTGCACACGTTTCTGCGTGTCGGTAGATTTGTATGAGAATTTTAATCAAAACTAAATTTAACAGCTCTAATTTTCGTCTGTCCTTTTCTAATTGTGTACAAGTGACAAAGATACCGATGGTTTAAAATAAGTTAAGTGTGGGTTTAACAGAATCGGGACCAATGTAACGTTAATCTAAAAACAAAATATCAAACGGAATAATACTTCTTAGTTCTCGTATTTGAGGACCTCTCATCCGTAAGTAAGTAGCCACTGCTGTAAGCCGGCAGTCAGTCAGTCGTGCAGGCTTACGTGTAGAAACGGATGGGATAACGTTGGAAATTATATAAATACGAACTGGATATTGGATTTAGTTCGGAAATTGTTTTATTGCGAGTTTTTGTTTCGTTTTCAACTTTATAAGCTTGAAATATGGACTGATTTGAACTGTGCTGTGCTCATAGTAAAATATCTGGAAACCAATTCCCAAATGCAGTACGTCACGTCGTAAATATGTCTTAGTATAAATACATCTTCTTACATTTAAAAATCTCGTGTTACAGTATTTGTTATCGAATTCCTCTGAAATGGCTAGACCGATTTTTATAAAATTTTTGGTTGTATTTGGTAGGTCTGAGAATAATAGGTCGTAAGCTATTTTTAATACTTCTAGGTGTTAATTATGGCCCTGGCAAAACTATCAACTAATAATAATATATATTTTATCATAGGTTAAGTAACCAAAGTAAACATTTGGAATGCTTTGTTTTCTTTTTTATTTATGTTACTTTTTTATTTATTTTTTATTAAGCTTACACTTACCTAAATATCTATATATATATATATATATATATATATATCTATCAAAGCATTTTCAATTTACGTCACTTCATTAACTGTAGACGCGTCAAACAGATTCTTATCATATTGATCAACAGTCAACCTTCCGAAATGAAATAACAAGACAAACCTATTTATGTACGCTCTTTTGTTTTTTGAAAATTGTTTACCCCAAATAATAAAGGCAACTTAACTTTAAAACGGAATTAAATATCCGTCTCTACTTTATGCTTTAAAATGACAGAGATAGCGATAAATTGAAATAAAGTTGCGTTTTATAATTTAGCTATTAGGCTGTATATAGGGTGTTACCAAAAGTTTATCAACCCAAAAGGGGTAAAAGTACATCAGCTGGTATAGAGTCGATTTACAAAATTTCAGAATAAAATGAGTTAATTAATTAATGGATATACAATTTTTCGCATCAATCGTTGGACACCAAAAATCATTAAAGCGATGTATCTTAACATTTACCGAGTGACGTAAATAACATATTAACCCTTGTAGAACGGTGATACGTTTGTTGTAATATTTGGTGTCGAATAATTTGATGCTATTGGATATGAATTATTTAATTAACTCATTTTGAGGAGATATTTTGTAAACTGACTCTATGCTAGATGTACTCTCCACCCCTTTTGAATATACCTATATATACCCTTTTGTTATTTTAATTATTTGTTACATATTACCGCGTGCGGAGCGAATACTTGTAACTGGCGCGTCAAGCTAGTGGTCGCAGGTTCGAGTCCTGCCTGAGGTTTAGGTTTTTCTTCCCACTATTTGTATTTAATTATACCCTTTAGGATTGGAATAATAAGGATTGGATTTTTATTAGAAAAAGAAAATGTAAGTTATATTAAAATATATTTATAAATACATAGTCCTCAAGGCCACATAAATCATGATTACTCAAATGTAATGCTGCGGTCGAATCCATCATAATATTGAAGATATAAATGATCGATCGACGGAATCGTCTGTTCTCTACAGGCTTAGCGTTCAAGTCTGTCGTAAGTCTAAGATGTTACTACCATAACCAAACTAATTACATCTAATTGAATACCTTGAATGCAGTTTCTTAATCGATTACAATTTAGATCAAATTTTCGAATGCTTTGGAATTTAGTTTTGTTAGCAATAACAATTATTAGAAAATTAATTCAAAACTTAGGCTTGATAGCCACCATTATACTTAAAATACATAGAAAACTTTGTAATTTAAAATTTCGTGATGGCCTAGCGATTGAAAAAATGGATTTGTAGGCACAAGGTTGCAGATTCGAACCCACTACAGTACCAATGTATCTGAATATGTATGTATGTTGAAATCTGAACTCGTCAGCCCGCAAGTGAGCAAGCGTGGTGATCAATGCTCGTTCCTTCTCTACATGAGAAGAAGCCTGTGCCCAGCAGTGGGACATTTATAATCCGGTATTTTCATATTATTATTTATTACATTGCAAACTATTCCAAGCTTGTAGCAGGATAGCAAATATCATTATAAAAACGCACGCTTGAAAGTCGATTGTCAAAACTTTTTAGGCTAATACAAAATTAAATATTCATCAAAAGACAGACGAATAATTTCTCACAAAACAAAAACACGAAAGGCAAGTGAGACTGCTAAAAATATACCCTTAGAAACGCATCACTCAACACCCAACTGTTAAAAGTGTGTTGTCATGGTTGCATTAAAAAGAAAACTTTATTACACTAACTTTGCACGGAAGGGCACAGCGTGGCACTCATATATCCCACTTAACCACCAAGTTTAATGGTACTAAAAGGCCGACTGGATCAAAATTTAAAACTTGTTCACGATTTTTTTGTTACACAACCTTTTTTCAGTTTGTTTGAGGTCGGTTTATTTTTTATTAGGCTGAAAAGAATTATTTTGAAAGTTGTTTTAGAATTTAAATTTTTGATGAGTCAGAGCGAGGGTCAATGACACTGGTATGTTATGGCAAGAGAATTTGGTAATAAAGGCGCATTAGTCATACTATTCTTATTCGTTTGTTTACACAACATTATGAATTATACACACAAATCTTCCTCTTGAATTACTCTATCCATTGCGTTCAGACGTGTCTGTCACAAACGATATTATTTTCTTTCATAATGTGCATAGATAACATAACTGCACGTTGCGTTTTCGTTTTCGTGCTTATGGTGATCGCTTGTGAACAAAGAATTCAGATTTCCAGAATATCATTGATCGAAAATCCGTTTCTTATTTTATTTACTTTAATATTATATCGTACCCTTTTCAACATTAACGCCTTCACATAAACAGTAAACGGCACACCTGTTCTGTAAAAACAAAACACTACCACAAGAAAGCTAGCCGGTAGGTAAGTGGAATTTGTTTGCTAATAATAAGCACGTCACTTACTGCGCTGTGGTTAGGAAAACGATCGCAATTATGTAAAACGACTGGTCAACACGTTTTTAATCACTAAACTGACATGCAACTGACTGGCTGCTATTTTTCATAACCTCTAAGCAAGAACTAATGTATAAGACGATAGTATACTTTTCGTATTTTATTACAGATCTTTTTTTTTTTGCTACAACATTCGTACTTTGCTTTGAACTCGAAATAAGTAGCTGACGCACTTGTGTTATGGAATCAGAGACAAAGAAAGTACCACAAACAGCCAGACCCGAGATAAAGTAGAAAAGTAGTTTTCTACATTGACCCGTCTGAGGATCGAACCCGGAAGCTCAGAGCTGGCGACACCTTGAAAACCGGTGCGTACGCCTCTCGACCACGGAGGTTGTCTTCGGAGATCATTGATGCAATAAGTAGGTATTTAATCAATCAAAATGTATGTATTCAAAATGGGCTACTAACCAGTACTTTTTGAAGGTCAATCATGTTAACAGACAGTGCCCCAAATCTTCCACCCTTTACCGCTTCCTAAGTGTATAATAATTACATGCTATACAAATTCAAATAGATTTATTTACTTTTCTTAATTTCCATAATTGATTTTAAATGGTTCTTAAAATCGTTTCTAATCGCAATATAGTTCAATGCTTATCATTGTTGTTAAAACGAACGTAAAAAATGGACATTGACGTTGATAGTTCAAGTGTGGCAAGTCCATTTAAACGTTAATAATTATCGCAACATTTATAGAGATAATAATTTGACGCTGATGTTAACGTTGCCGTTAGTAAGTGTGAGCATTAGTGATGTGCCGACGCCACAAATTTCCCGCGAATTCTCATATGGTGTACCGCCACTCGAGCTATCGTTTGTTAAGTTTAACGTTCTACGCGTTAAACGTTCATCATCGCGATGATAAAAAATTCCCGTTAGTGTGGTCCCAGCAATACAAACTCTCAAGTAAGTAAACAAAACCTGTAGGTATATAAGTTAAAATGACAAACATATTAAGGACTTGGCTCTTCTGCCTTTGCCTGACTTTCAGAACTTCAGACAAAGATGTTTAAGTATTTAAACTTTGTTATGAAAATGCGTAAAGTTCACAATGGAACACATGTGGTCGCGACAAGGGACTCGAATACTTTTGTGTTATATTTTCTGGAACATTCTTTGGTTTCGACATTTCGTTAAGGTTACTGACTGAATGAGTTTGACGTAGTCGGCTAAACAAGTTTTCGTTATAACTGTTTGTATTTAAAACTAATCCTATTAAGAAACTAAGCCCTTTCATTTTTAAACAGTGATATTATTACTGGAGTACTGTTTACTTTTACAAAATATCGTGATATCTACTCAAATACTATTAAATTAAATCATTTATTTGTAAAACAAAGGTACTAACCTCATAGTACCTTTACCTTATAGTACCTTATTATGAAAAAAATGTGTTCTCCATCTGTTTCTACCAAAAAAATGGCGTAGGATATGAATTATATTTGAAATTAAATTATTAGAACCAATTAATATTGAACAGATTCAAAGTTACCGTTATCATGAAATGTCAAAATAAATGAAATAAAAAATAGTACGTAATTTATTAAAATAACTATACAACGTTTGCATTACAAATACCTAATTAAAATTATAAAAGTCTTCCATAGAATAATAAGTTTTTATTATTAAAAGATACAATAGTTTTTTTTAACTGATACCATTTCTTTGTAATAAACAAAATTTTTTAGTGAAAGAAAGTAAAGAAAGTGAAAGAAAGTACTTTTACAGGAAATCATCATATTTGATAACGATTATATTTACTTACACATGACGTAGTTGTAGTTAAATAAACGAATAAATAACTATCACGAAGTTATCAGGATTAAAATCATACCGTAGCAGACGCTCCCTGCAAAAACTTGGCAATATCATCTAAAACTTATCCCATTAGGAGCACAAACTAGATTGATCCGGTTTCTGATCTGAATCGTGTGCCGGTCAACCGCTTATTTCGCCGGTTATCCGGTTATGGAAAGTTTAACGAGTGTGCGAAGTACATGTGATATTTTAATGGCTTTACTCAATTTAAACTTGGGTGTAGAGTGATCTATAATTATGGAGTAGCTCGAATAACACGTTAAATGATGCTTCGTTAAATTTTGTAAAATAATTATGATTTTTAAAAAGAATTTAGAAATTATTTTATATTTTTTACAATTTTCCATCGAAAATACCAAACTATTTTTTAAGAAATTTGAGCAGAATGAAATAGTAAAACCATTTACTACTTAGTGTATTAAAAGTGATCAATGTTACTTGAAATCTTCCAAAAGGGAATAAGTTTTGTATTACACATAATTAAAAAAAAATGTCTTAAGATATTATTTATTTCATATTTTATTTATTTATTCAGGAACAGTAAACATTGTGTATGAATTATCGGCCACTGTAATTTCTTAAAAAATAACGACATATTATAATGAATCTTCAGAAAGACATCAATATAACAAGGTTATTACAATGAAAAAAAATCTAAAAAAATTATCTTGGAAGTACACACGGCAAACTAGAAAGGTTTGCATGTGTCACTAACATTTTATCATACACAAATATTTGTATTACATATTATATTTCGCTTACATAATCTATATATATAAAAGAAAGTCGTGTTAGTTACACTATTTATAACTCAAGAACGGCTGAACTGATTTGGCTGAAAATTGGTGGGGAGGTAGCTCAGAACCAGGAGAAGGACATAGGTAGGGTAGGGTAGGTATGTAGTGTAGGGTAGGTAGGTAGTGTAGGGTAGGTAGGTAGTGTAGGGTAGGTAGGTAGGGTAGGTAGGTAGGGTAGGGTAGGTAGGTAGGGTAGGGTAGGTAGGTAGTGTAGGGTAGGTAGGTAGTGTAGGGTAGGTAGGTAGGTAGGGTAGGGTAGGTAGGTAGGGTAGGGTAGGTAGGTAGTGTAGGGTAGGTAGGTAGGGTAGGGTAGGTAGGGTAGGGTAGGGTAGGGTAGGGTAGGGTAGGGTAGGTAGGTAGGGTAGGGTAGGTAGGTAGGGTAGGGTAGGGTAGGGTAGGTAGGTAGGGTGGGTAGGTAGGTAGGTAAGGTAGGTAGGGTAGGGTAGGTAGGTAGGGTAGGTAAGGTAAGTGTTCAGTTAACGGGAGCGAAGCCGCGGGCGCAGCTAGTATGTAATAAACATAATATAATAACATAATTATAGTGTATAACAATATAATATCATAAAATGTAAAATGATATTTTGGCCTGCAAACCTATCTAGTTTGCTGAGTTAGTGATCTACCTCCGTCTAACAAAAAAGGAACGTCTACTGTAACAAAATTTCTGTCCATCTGTGAATGATTTTGCTTTACAACGAGAACTCAAAGACAAGTCATAAACCTAACTAGTTCGTTAACTACTAAAGATCAAAGACTAAATGGGAGGTATCAAACTAATTACAATAACTAAGCCCCCAAGGGCTAATAGTGATGTTCCTCAATCGAATCACGATGTACTTTTACAATCGAGTGCTCGAATTAACGATCAATTACTGAATTATTCATGTCGTGCAGAGTAATCACTTAAATGGCTAAAGCTATTGGACCACTATAAATTTATGACACCCTTATACAATATATTAAGGGTTGGCTGCAGTAATAGTCGCCTAAGGGTATAATAACATTTTATAATTAACGTTCAGATAACGTTAAATATGGGGGGTGTATTTATAGAGGTTAAGTAAGAAATGAATTTTGAATGTAGTAAAAATAGTTATTTTTTGAGTTAATTGAAACATAATATGAGATAATAAACTATCATATCGTATTTATAGTTAGTATGTTCACCTGTTAAAATAAATGAATGTGATCAACATCACATACATTGCTCTGAACCCAAAATAAGTAACTAAAACACTCGGGTTATGGAATTAAAGACAACAAAGGTACCACACATTGACCCGTTCAAGGGAACGAACCCGGTACCTCAGAGGTAGCGACACCTTGAAAACCGGTGTGCACGCCACTCGACCACAGAGGTCTTCAATAAAAAAACATTAGAACAATGATACAAAAGTATCTATTTGAGTTAATGTGTTGATTATACTATTTACTGCATTATAAAGTAAAAAATACTCGTCAGATTTATTATTTTAAATTGGATCTACTTGAAATCTTTTTTTCTACAAAATAATTATCATGTCCAACGAGAAACAATAGTAAATATAGGGTAAACTGGGTACGATTGTGCCAGGGTACGGTAGTGACAGTCGCTATAACAGCGAAACTATACGGATCGCGGGGAGGGGTGCAAGGGGAAAGACAAGCGGCATGCAAGTCTAAACGCGTGTCCCAGTGTTGCGTCAGCCGGCGTGCGACGGTAACGTAAGCAGGAGCCCACATTGATTTTCAACAGTCAAAAGTAAGTTTTTTTGTTCGATTTCTTTTTGTAATTACGGTTATTTGTATACAGATAGATTGCCTTTTATTTTTTTTTGTTTTAACTTGGACATTAGCAGTTACTTACGAGTAATTACTTTTAATGCAGATCTTTTTGCTCAGTCATAGTCATTTTTTGTTTTCAAAAGTATGCGTTGGGTACGGTTGTGACAAATTTTGTGGGTACGGTTGTGACATTGTTTTTTTTTGTTTTGTTTTATTTTAGATGCCTAGAAAACGCGTGCGGAAGACCGAGAGAGGCCTGTCTGATATTAGTAAATATGAAAATGCTTACGAAGAGGTGAAACGCGGTACTTCATTACGGAGAGCTGCGGAAATACATGAAGTTAATCGCATGTCGCTCTTGCGATACCTACGCAAACGCGACAAAGCCGGCGAGAATCAAGAGGAAGGCACCATCAGCATGGGGTATGTTGCTCATAATAAAGTATTCTCTGTCGAGCAAGAACAGCAGCTGTCAAAATATATTACACGTTGCGCGGACATTTATTTTGGCCTTTCTACGAAAGAAGTACGGAAGCTGGCATTTGAACTGACAACTAAATACAACATAAAGCGACCTGCTACTTGGGTTGAGAATAAGATGGCTGGTGAAGAATGGTTCCGTTCATTCATGAATAGAAACCCGTCACTGTCTGTACGCGTAGCTCAGGCTACAAGCCTTTCAAGAGCTACAAGTTTCAACAAAACAAATGTGGAAGCTTTTTATAATAATTTACAAACTGTGTTGGACAGACACCCATATGAGCCACAGGATATATACAACATTGATGAGACAGGTGTCACTACTGTTCAAAGACCTGATAAAGTAGTGGCAAGACGTGGTATACGGCAAGTGGGAGCTGTTACTTCAGCGGAGCGTGGCACATTAGTCACAGTTGCTTGTGCAGTCAATGCCTTGGGAAACGCAATTCCTCCTTTTTTTATATTTCCGAGGGTTCGTTATCATGATCATTTTGTTAGGGACGGGCCAGTGGGATCGATTGGAACTGCAAATCCTTCAGGCTGGATGCAGGATGTCTCATTCTTGGTATTTCTCGAACACTTCATTAAATTCTCTAATGCTTCTCTAACACATAAAGTCTTATTAGTGCTGGACAATCATTCCTCTCATGTCCATATCAATACCCTGGATTTTTGCAAAGAGAATGGCATTACTCTGCTTTCATTTCCTCCGCATTGCTCGCACAAGCTGCAGCCATTAGACCGATCTGTCTTTGGACCATTCAAAAAGGCCATAAATGCTGCTTGTGACGGATGGATGCGAAGTCACCCTGGCAAGACCATGACTATATACGACATACCAGGTGTTGTCAAGACTGCTATGCCTCAGGCATTTACACAATCAAACATTCAGGCAGGTTTCATCAAAACTGGTATTTATCCTTTTAATCGTAATTTATTCCTAGAAATTGACTTTGCGCCATCTTTTGTAACGGATCGACCAAATCCTGACACTGAGGATAACGTTTCTGCAGGACCATCTAGTGCAATGAACGCTCTGTGCGTTCCTAATTCTGTTAATAACAGTCCTGGACTCAACAATCAAATGTTGCCGCCTACGGATTCTGTATCGGGAGAGTCTTCAACTCCATTTATTGATCAAATTCAGATAAGTGAAACAACAATCTTAGTCACGCCACCTGCTTCTTTGCCTGAAATAGTCCGGGTTCCACAGCCTGCTCCAACCATAGCCACGCCACCTGCTTCTTTGCCTGAAATAGTCCGGGTTCCACAGACTGCTTCAACCTCAGCCCCGCCACCTGCCTTTTTGCCTGAAATTGTCCGGGTTCCACAGACTGCTTCAACCTCAGCCATGCCACCTGCTTCTTGGCCTGAAATTGTCCGGGTTCAGCAGACTGCATCATCCTCAGACACACCGCCTGCTTTTTCACCCGAAATTGTTCGGCCTCTTCCGAAAGCTGCTCAAAGAAAAACAAGAGGTGCTAGAACAAAAAAGTCAACCATTTACACAGATACACCCGAGAAAGAGGCAGTTAGGAAAGAACATGAAGAAAAAGAAAAACGTTTGAAGGCTAAGCATGTAAAGAAAAATCTAACTGAACCAAAACGAAATAATAAAGGGAAAGGAAAAACCAATGGCAAAAAAAAAAGATTACACAACAGTCTTCCGATGAAGAAGATTATTTATGTCTGGTTTGTGTAACCGCATATTCTGAAAGTAGGCCTGGCGAAAAATGGATCAAGTGCCAAGGAACATGTGGCCTCTGGTCTCACGTAGAGTGCGCAGGTGATAGTCCCCATTATATTTGTCACAACTGTGATGAATCTGACTAGATCTCAGTATGTTGATTGATACAATTATAAATGTTTAATTTTTCTTTGTTGTGTTATAGTTCTGTTAAAATTTTGTAAAACTTTTTCCAGTTAGCTACAGTAATTTTAAGTTAAGTTAACAATTTGACTGATTTTAAAGAAGACTGTTATATGGTATAGTGCTATATTAGTTTTAGGCTCTGGTCTCGCGTAGAGTGCGCAGGTGATAGTCCCCATTACATTTGTCACATGTTGAATCTGATTCAGTATGTTGATTGGTACATTTATAAATGTTTATTTTATCTTTGTTACAGTTTTGTTAAAATTTTGTAGTAGTTAAGCTAACATTTTGACTGATTATAAAGAAGACTGTTATATGTTACAGTGCCTTATTAATTTTAAGAAGAGAAGTGATCTCAGATTTTCGCTTTTTTGACATAAAGTGATTGTTAACTTGTTTAGAAGAAGATTATGTTGTTTTCAGTTAATTATTTGTAACAATAAAAGTCATTACAAACTATTTGGATGTATTTTGTATGCCTGTCACTACCGACCCCAACCACTGTCACAACCGCCCTTGGGGTGTGGCCGGTTGTGACACTTTCCCTTTTTTTTTTAATTTGATCTTATGCCTAATACAGCGTATTATAAATATTCAAATTAAGTATTAAAATGATTTTTCTCCCAGATAACTGGTAAATTTACAAAATTATAGGCAATCAAACCAAAATTGTCACAACCGTACCCAGCTTACCCTACATATTTTATTTTGTCACCAATTACTCTTTCTGCAGACTTAAATTAATTACGAGAGTAAAACAAAAAAAAAGGGAAACAATACTTCACTTCCTGTTACACAAAAATAACTTTTAATCCAACAAAATAAAGTATACAATAGATTAATATTCAATATGTATGTAGAAGATGATCATCAATCAAAGTGATACCCTATTGTACACAAATAAAGCTTATTTTTAATTGTTGGGTAAGAAAATATCGTGACAGATCATCACTCAAGAGAAGACAGTGTCTTTGGGTGATGGAATGAAATAATCAGCTAAAAGCATCGATCTCTACTGACCTGATTGAATGAGTTTTTAGTGAATGTTGAACGAATGAATGTATTGGTGCTCCCGTTGCAAATTGTTTCGTGTCGTACATAAAATATTAATTCCTGGTATTTGAGACTACACTTAAAACACACCTAGGCCAGTAAATTATACTAGACCTATTTTACTCATATTTTTAATTTGTGTTTTTAAAGTTTAAAATAATAATGTTATATAAATAAATGTAGACAACATAAATTGGACTGGCCAGCTATTCTAGTGGTTAGTGACCTTAGCTGCTAAACCGGAGGTCGTGGGTTGGATTCCCAACCAGGACAAATGATCAGTTTTTTCAGTCTGGGTGTAATTTATCTATAATATTTTTGTATTAAGAAATAATTGCTATTAATAAATAATCGCTATTTGCCGGATTGGTGGGGAGCGGCTTCAGACAGAAGATCCTGGAGCAAATTGGGGGAGACCTTTGCCCAGCAGTGGGACACCTACAAGGTTATATATAAAAAAAAAAATATATAAGTTTATGTTTATCAGTTGTCTGGTTTCCATAATACAGGCTCTGCCTGTTTTGGATCAGATGACCGTGTGCAAGTTGTCCCAAGATATTATATTAAAATGTAATATACATGTAAGTTTTAGTAAATTTAAGAATGAAACTGTATAAATATATATATATATAACTATATTTATAAAGTACTAGTGAGCTGCCCCGGTTTCGCACGGGTTGCACAGCCGTATAACCTATATTACTCAAGAATAATGCAGCATTCTAGTAGCAAAAAAAAAATTGGATCTCGGTCCAGTAGATTTTTGAATTTATTCCATACAAACGTACAAAAATATAAATCATCCTTGTAATAATTTAATAATAATAATTAGTAAATACGTATAGATTGATGTGTATTTCTTGACATAATTAAGAGGTCATATATCTTTTAATAATTTATAATGTTGAAATGAATTATAGAAAAAAAAAAACAGTCTGGTGGATAAAAATCTACCTTATCTTACCTACTCTCCAGACGTCTCATTTTAATGGCGGGTAAAGTCATTTTACTTGAGTTCTCGGCATGAGTTCAAAGACCGCAACATACCAAAAATATAAATGATAAAAACGTACCAAAAATCGTCTGAGAATGCATACATTTTGACAAGTTTTGAAATATATGAAGCCATTTGCTTTAATGAATGTTCTTCATTTATGTGACTCGGATAAAAAAGACGTATTCAAAATTAAGTATTCTAGAGAGAGGTTAAATGTTTTAGTGTTAGGTTGCATTCAAGGGTTATATTTCTGTAAAAATTACATAATTTATTCTGTTAAATAGGAATAAAATTTTAACAATTACAGGCTAGCCCCATAAGGCTTAGTAGGTATGTACTTAAATTACCTAAATTTAAAAGATAATTAGGTTGACTAAAGAGGCTATTCCAATAGTAGAAAGGAAAAATTCGAACCTCAGGCAGGACTTGAATCCACGACAGTTGGGTGGTTAGGCGCATCAGTCGCTTTACTAACTAAGCTTAAGAGGTCACTGGCCAAATGTTTAAAGTCTTGTTTCATTAAATGACATAAAATGTATAGAACATTTCATGTCGACTAGTTACGTGACTTGGACTTGTCACTTCCATACATTTAAACAATTTTTGATCAGCATTATTGCTTGTCAAAATGTCACTTGTCTAGGGAGATAGAACTTTAAAAACTTTAGTTAAGCGACTTTATAACTACCCAAATGTCTGTTGCCGAGTGACGCGAGAGAGCTGTATGGTAAATAACATATTACATCGAGAATGAAGCATGAAGTTTAATACATGAATTTTAATGACCTCATTTCAAACTTCCCTTTAATGAAATAAATAATTAAATACCTAATAAATAAGCGAAAATGGTCCCAACCATTATTATGGGACCAAACTAGAATGTAATTACAGCAAACACACATCTATTAACTATACGATTTGGCAACAAAGGGAATATTAAGTCCGATAGGAATGTAGGCGGTTTACGAGCGAATTCTACTAACGAGGCGACGGGAACGCGGCGGTGGTCCTGTTGTTATTTAGTGCGTAACTGGCCTTATGGAATTAACCCGCGGTTAGTATTAGCACTTACACTTCATTAGTTTATTTTATTGGGTTTATGTTGATTCGTTTTCGAAAGGTGCTAGGTGGGGATGGTGGGGCTTTGAAAGTCGTTTTTATGAGTACTATTAATTTAGAAGTTTTTGCGCGTTGCCGGGTTGAGTGTGACGGTTATAAAGCGACTGAAGAAAAAAACATTATATAATGCCAATATATTATTTGCCAATATATTATCTGCCACGGCTGCAATGGGAGAAAGTATTTAGATTAATATTCTTTTCCCGCCTTCTGCAGACATTATGACTATATAGAAATGATATCTAAAAATGTTTTAAATGTACGCAAATTAGCAAATAAAATATGTGACGTATTTTTTCTCTTGTCCCGCATGCAAAAAAAAAAACAGTGCAAAGAAATTTCGCGTGACTTCACTTTCTGGTACAATTTTCGCCAAGACGTGACGTCACAAGCTCCCCACACCTGAACTTTAAAGCGCTTTATCTTTGTTATTTTTATTGATCTCTATTTATTTATTGTTAGGCTACAAGAAAAAATATGTGTCAATTTTTTATATTTAACTGACGGACTAAATAGATTTCTAATTTTCGTACCCTGTCAACATGCCTATTACGTAGAGATATTAATAAAAATATGCTCCCGCTCTGTTATTCTCACACTAGTAACAAACATTTACCGATCATTTAAATATTTATCCCACATGGGGATCGAACTCAGCACGTCGTGCAGATAATCAAAGCGGCGAAAACTTCAATCAAAAATTTACTTATCAGAAAAGCGTGCAGGACCAGAATCAAAATAATATGTTCCTAATTTCGATACACTATTTCTATTTTATTTAACATCATAAACCGAAAGATGTCAACTGTTAAACAAAGGTCCCTCCCATAGAACGCCACAACAAACGACTTGCCGCTTTCATCCACTAGTTACCCGGGACCTTGACGATGTCGTCGGTTCACCTAGTGGGGCGCCTACTAAAGCTGCGTATTCTCTGGCCTTACTCTCCAATTTATGTTTTAATTCTATTACAATGGTAATGCAATTTTTTTATTCGTTCTCAGGCACACAAACAACAAACAGTACAAAAAATACTGTCAATGTGTAGATTCCAATCAGTTTTTTCTGACAGCATTTTTTTAAAGAAAACTGTATCCCCTGCCTGCTAAACTAATATGAATTTTGCATTGGCATTGTATTAGAATTAGAATTAAATTGAAAAATAAGGGCACAAGTTCATGGTCGCCATTCGAGAACTTGTTTTTCCCATCGGTTATCGTTTTTGGAGCAATGTAACCTGCCAATTGCCACTTTAACTTGCATATTCTAAAAGCTTTTTCATTGTAAACCCTAAATTCATTAAAACTTACATAGTAATATCAGAACATTTATAATTTCTATTCCCATCCCAATTGAATGGTAATTGAGTGTTCGGAGTACCTTTTTGTTATGTCCCTCGAGAGGTCGTTAGGGTACTGCAAGCTGTAAAGTAGTACTCAGAAACATACCTGCTGGGAATTTCCTACCTATTTATTCATTGGGAAATTCCTACAAAGGTATCTGTTAAATAGTATTAGCCAACTTCAAGAGGAGTAGGTTCTCAATTCGACGAAATATTTTTTTTTTATATTTGTTATGCGATATCTCCGGCAACTGTGGACCGATTTAAAAAAATATTTTTGGCTTTTGTTACCTCAGAAGTGGTCCATGAATACATTTTATTGGACTCGGGTTTTTTTATCATATTTTATGTATAATAAATTATTTTGATGATACGTATTTGTTTTGTAGTTAATTGTCTATTGAAATATCTCTTAGTATAATTAGAACAGATGAATAATTCAAATTATAGCTTAGTAGATTAAACACTACCATTGTCAGTGAATTTTTGTCTCCTAAATTGTGATTTAAGAAACTTTTTTCTATGTGTTACTAGGTTTTCTTCTAAGCGCAACTCCTCAAGTTAATAAGAATTATAGCAGTAGTATAGTATATATATATTATATATAGCAGTAGAACTTAAAACAGATTGAAGTTGTTGGATTTCGTCGTGTGTTTGAGTGAGCACAGGTGCTGTTAATATTACCTAAGTTAGTCACTTGCTGTAGAATTACATTGACATGGTGTTAACTCCCTAAAATTCTGAGAAACACTATTGAGTAACACAGTATAACATGAGCCAGGGGACGGCAAGGGGTTAACATGTTTTTTTTGTAAATTGATTGTGGTAGTTGGCTCTTTATGCTCTATAAAATACAAATATCTAGCTAAATCTGTTGGGACTGACAGCCGACCCCAACATATTAAGAACTGGCAAAAGAAGATTTACTAATAAAAAATATAGCATAGAAGATATTATAGATATAAGAAGACTTCTTCTTCTTATGCAGCCTAGCTTTTACCCAGGCTATGTTGGGGTCGACTGCCAGTCTTACTGGATTCAGCTTAATACTGTATTTTACAAGGAATGACTGCCTATCTGACCTCCACAACCCATTTTACTGACACACAGAACCATGGTAAGACTGGTTGTCAGAATTATAATGAGTTAACGACTGCCAAAGATCAACGCATGATAGTCGCGACCAACGGCTTAACGTGCTTTCCGAGGCACGGAGATATAAGTAGACTAATTAAATAATAAAAATAATAATACCGGCCTATAAATGTCCTACTGCTAGGCACAAGCCTCTTCTAATGTAGAGTAGGCACGAGCATTGATCACCAGGCTTGCTTAGTTTCAGATTACATAATAATTTAAAGAATTAAACTGTCTAAAATTCACAATGAACATAGAAGCTTTCACACCCAAATTAATTCACCGAAATAAACATTAAAAATCAAAGTAATTACGATACTTAATTTACTTCTTAATTTATTGTTACTAAACACACAACGGTTTCAGCTCCAACTAGCAAACAATCAATTAGGCAGGCGTTAATTGAAGTTAATTAATTTTTAAGTTAACTATAAAAGTGTTTACCATTGATTTATTACCTTTTATTTATTTTAATTAAAACGTTGAACTTTAGTTAGTGTTTCAAGGTCATGGGTCGTGGGTATTTGAACCGTATCTACGAATTTAATATAACTATTTTAGTAAGTCATGTGATGATCTTATGTATTGGTATGTAGTCATGTTCAGTGATGTATGCCGTGCCTATCTAGTATATTTATTATTGTTATTATAGACAATCAAAGAAGCTGTTTCTATGCAACAATGCGTAAAAGATGTGCTTCTCTAGTGCGCAAGGTGCGAGCCGGCTCCAACAGCATCCTAATCATGATTGCAAAGAGGCTAGATTGTTCTTACATGGTTCAATGCTGCGCCATTTCACATGGAATGAAGCAGCGGTGAGCTCGGTAACGAATAGTATTTTATTTTATTTTATTATACTTGTATAAGTATTAACATAGTTATTGTATTCCTAACAAAAATGAGTCATGGTTGCTTGAATAAATAAATATTCTATTCTATAGAGTGCGTGCATCGCCAGTAGCCCCCTGTGCCAAGCGTAAGCAAAGTTTTATCTTTAAGTACTACGTTCGTTTACTGATTTAAGTGATTTTCCATGCAACGACAGACATTTATGCGAAAATATCTGGTTTCAATATTATTAGGGTAATTTTAATGAAACGGCGCTCTATTTTGACACAAATTGAACAAGTTCACTTGATCATACTAGTACCCATAGTTTATACTTATTAGCCGCAAAAAAAATAAGTAAACTACTTATAGAGTAGTTTACTATAAGTACCTATTGGACGTATTCACAAAGCGGCGTGCTGTACCTACGTACGGAGCTATGTGCTTCAGTTCAACTTATGTACTTACTACTAGCGACTCGGTCCGGTTTTGCATGCGTAGACAAAACATTAATTACATACACAAACTTTGCAGGCACGGGGATGTAAAAACCACCTAAATTCCTGACACCGAGCTGATTGGTACTGTGTGTTTATAAACAGAAAAACCCAGCAAGTATTTACGGCTCGACCCAGGATTCGAACCCGAGACCTCGTACACGGCAGTCGCACTTGCGTTTACTAAACGGATGGCAGTTAAATACTAAGCTAACATATACAGAGTGTTACTGAAAGGGTATATATATCCAAAAGATGTGAAGAGTACTTCAGAGACAAAGTTAGTTAACAAAATTAGAGCTCAAAATGAGTAAATTAAATAATTAATATCCAACTCTTGCATCAATTACTCGACTCAATCAAAACTAGACTGCTGAAGCAATGTATTTTTACATTTAGCGAGTGACGTAATAAGATATCGACTCTCGTAATGCGTTGACGCGGTTATTATGATTTTTGGTGTCGACTAAATAATAGAAAAAAAAATAATGTCAAATACTTAACTAACTAATTTTTAGCTGTTGTAAACTGATTCTTTACTAGATGTACTCTTCACCCCTTCTTGATAGATATACCTTTTGGGTAACTCCCTATATGTAAACACTCTGTAAGGAAAATACTCGTATCCTTATGTAAATATATAAAAAGCCGAGCCTTATACCGACATCAAAACACACCACAAACCCCTTTTACCATGAAATACCGATACCATTCATAAATTTCACAAGTCGCCGCCCTAACGATCTAAAACTTCGAACTACCGCCTCTTTAACTAAATGCAATGAAGTGTTACTAACTTTATGTTAATGGGGCTGTGTCCAGCAAGCTGTGCTATTTATACTGGAATTTCTGTATCAAAGACAAATAAAATGCACTGAAGTGTACGGATCGCTAATTATGTTATTTAGGTGTGAATTACTTTTTAAATATTTTTATGTTGTAGTGATGTGGTGGATTGGAAATTGGACATTTGTTTTTTTACTGTAATAGGCCTGTTGGTCTAGTGGTTAGTGACCCTGACTGCTAAACCGGAGGTCGTGGGTTCGATTCCCACCCAGGACGAATCTTTGTGTGATGAGCACGATCATTTTTTAAATAAATATCAGTTTCATGATAATTTCCTTTAAATTTTCCTGTAGTCCGTCAAATAAACGAAACAAAATTGCTTTACAAATAGCAGTAAATCCTCCTTGAAAATTACTTCCTAACTACTATAACATCTGAGGAACAGAATCTCACAATTTCCTTCAGTTCTCATCAATTGCGTCCTAATTGGCCATCAATCTAGATGGCGAGGCATCAGAATTAGGCCACCGCACAAAAAGGTCGTACCGACGATAAAATGCAAGGGCTGTGAATAGAAAACAGTATTCTGACGATAGATAAAAAATATAAAAATTAAAATAACTGAGGGCTTCTTTATGCTTCGCGATTTTTATGAAAGATTTTAGAAGAAATAGTTCAAATAAGGGAATTGGAAATTACTCATGACAACAGACAATTATGATAATTACATTTTTTTAAATAAATGGTAGCTGTGCCCTGCGTTTGAGGTTATGCTCAAATTGTTAACATCTTAACAAGATTTTATCGTTAATTAAGTTCTCCAATTAAAAAAAAAACTTGAGAGATGTCAAGGGACACCCGGATGGAACGAAGTTCCTTTCGGATTTAAATAAAAAAAAAGCAAAAAAATTGTACACATAGGTACAGACACACACACACACACACACATACATATATAGATATTCACACATATATGCACTCTGTCTATTCTTTCGTACACGTCATAGATGCGCGGGACTTTGTAAACACAATAGCAAAAAGTGTCGTTACAACTTTTGGTAATAATTTCTGACTAGCCCCCTTTCGCAACGCGCCGTAAGGAACTTCGTTCCAAAAAACAAATAAACTAGTATTTAATTTAGAGCGATGAAAATTTCTATTTTTCTTTAAATTAGTGACTTGAACTTTATTGAAATTAACATGGTCTAAAAATCAAAGATTAAGTAAAACTGTTAAACGGTCCTTATTATCTTCACAATTTTCGGGGCAAACACAGCACTTTAACCATAAACTTTAAATGAGGTTAAAAACAAAAAAAAATGAGCATTAAATTTACTCTTCAATAGCACCCACAGTTTGGCAATCTTCCACATCCGAGAAAAAATACGCCACAATTCGCAGCGAGGTGCGAAATATACGTAGTACCCAGTAATTGTATGAGTCGTGTAGTAATCGTCTCGTTTCCTATAAACGGATCAATCTAACCGTATTCAACGTTTTTCGAGTACGAGGCTTCCCATTCAATGCAAACCTGTCAGTTTCGAAAAAAAAAGCACATACTGGCTGAATAGAAACGTCAGATGTAATACAAAATGTTTTTTTTTTATATAGAGCGACGGCTTACCTTTTTTGAAAGAACAGATTCTATTTTTAAGATATGTTTTATGTTTATATTTTAAAATGGAAAGTTCGAATTGTTCGTTTAAAAATTCAAACTGAAATAGAAACAGCTTTTTTGAAATTTTATTATCAAAAATATGTCAGATTTTATCGTAACTGGGTATTCAATTTTTAAGATTAAATAGGTATTTTAAATCGCTCAATGAATTGCTAAAAAAATATACTGCTAGCTTGACACTGGGAACTTTAAGGTCAGAAAATAAAAAAGGGAAAACAATTTATCTAAAAATGTCACTACAATATTTAACCTCACTAAAAATAGACCGACCTAATGACTCGTACAAAAATCCATGATAAATAAATCTTTCTAATGCGTTGTGGCAACGGTCGAATAAAATGGAGTCATCTCGACTGAGCAAAATTATTGTGACAAATTGACCAAAAATAAATACGTAGTTATTTCTGCTTATTAATCATATAGTAGATTATATATAGGCCTATCAGTTTTCTAGTGATTAAGTTGCGAAGGTCAATGACTGCAGCCAGTTAGAATTAGGAGCTCGTCATAATAAAACACTTTTCGTACTTTTTGAGAGGATTTGAAGATTTTTCCTGCATTAAAAATAAAAAAGGAAAGTTATTTTAGTTGATTAAGTATCTTCTCCATTAACTAATTAAAACCCAATACCTACAATGTAGCACATCAAAAAATTCGTCCTTATCGCTGTCAACTGGAATGTGCCCAACAAGCTGGCGGCATGGTCAAGTTGTATGGCAATGCTTATCCTCTGTCATAGGTAAAAACCAGCCCTTGGGTCGCACAAAGAGTCAGCAAGGCGTTTGGACAGATCTTTAAAAAGCATGTGTGCACTCGGACCCCACGATCAATCAAAAAATAATTTAAATACTGTAATAATTTAAATATCTTTCATATTTTGACCACTTTATTAGAATTTTAACAGAAAGATAGATAATTCGTATGACACTGAAAAATCATTATCCTAAATTAATTTTAGGCACGAAATATGAATTAATTAACTTCATCTTATTGATTAAATTGTCAACGATGTGTCAATGAACTGAGGTTCAACAAGTTAATGTTTGAGGTTCATTTACCTGAAAGCGGCGAACTTTTAGGTTTGAGTCAGACGTTAGTACAAATTTATATTATACGTGTCACTTTGAAAATAGCTGCTAAAGGTTTAAGAAGGGACGCGACTGGCTCTTTCTCCATACAAACGTATTTCGCTATTTTCTTTCGTTTACTTAATGTGCCCCTACTACTTCGTTTTTTCCAAAACATAATTACTTCAACCCTCAAAAAATGCCCGTTTTATCGCCATGATCCGACGACTATCAGTCAAATTTAATAGGATTTGTACAAAAAAAAATACTAATTTAAAAGCATAGATACACCTTTCCTCTTGATTATGATGCCAAATTTGGATTTGTCCAGTTTTGGAGAGGAACACAGTGGAATACAAAACGTCTTTTGGTCAACGATTTTGTCGGTATAATCAACCTGAGCTGCAGTAAAGTGCGTAAGGGATATGCACTATACAGCGGTAGGTTGGAGGTGTGCGACAGTAATATATACTTAAATACCTATTTTTCAAATTGCTCAGTAGTAGTGTAAGTACTTAAACGTACACGAGGCGACTCAAGTCTCCGATACCCGACGACATTAATCTCCAACGACACGTGTTCTACTACGTATGAATCTCTATGGTTGTATAGTAGACGTTGATTGGATACTATAATTGCCGAGTGTCGAAAGCTTGTGTCGCCTCGTGTAAAAACGGCCTAAATATACAAATTTCAAGAAAGATATTTATTTTAAACCAGCGGACCCGAGAGTCGTTGTCCTGTCAATCTATACAAAATTTCAAAATTTCCCGCGGGTTTTTTACAACCCTTTGTCCTGACAATTATTATAAAACAACAACAAAAAACAGCCAAATCGGTAGAGCCGTTCTTAATGTGATGCTCTGTCATACATGTGACAATTGATTTTTATTTATATAGAAGATGGTTCTGTCTGTACGTGTCTAAGTTTAGTTGAGATCTTAGTTTTGCTTAGAATAGGATTTCAGTTTATACTTTTTATATGACGATGCTATTTTAAGTGGATTGCGGAGAAAATAAACCTACATAAAAAAAAATAACATTTACGCCTTATTTATAAAAATCTCGGCAATGGTTGTTAGCAATTGATTAATAGATTCTTATTACTATTTTTTTATAGAGAATTTTAATTTAAAAGTTTCTTATAATAAGGCCAATTATGTGTTATAATTGGTCAATAATTAGTCAACTATAATTATTTACTCTGATAATAAAATCTGTTATTGTCATAGTTCATTTATTCTTTAATAGGTACCTACAGTAAAAACATGTTTTGTCAATTAATTAAACACACATTTTGTTTTAAAATTCCGAAAAATGTTAGTGCACCGAATACTAACATAAAAATGAGAGCTACTAAATCTCAATCTAGAATGCTCTCAGAGAGTTAGTTACACCTGGCGAACGATTTAAACTAACATATAAAAATAAAGAGATTTTTAATGACTTGTAGGTACCTACATAATATAAGGGTTAGTAACTATTAAATATTCTAAACCGATTTTCTAGACCTTTGTAATTTTTTTGTTAGCCTAAATTTGATCCCGCTTTGGGCAATGGCCTCCCCGTTGTAATTAAATAAATAAAATAAATACTAAACCGTCTAAAAAAATATAAAATTTTAATGGAGTGTTTGTAAATAATTGACGGGCCTGTTGGTCTAGTGGTTAGTGACCCTGACTGCTAAACCGGAGGTCGTGGGTTCGATTCCCATCCAGGACGAATCTTTGTGTGATGAGCACGATCATTTGTTCTGTGTCTGGGTGTAATTTATCTATAATATGTATGTATTTAGAAATATGTAATTATGTTTATCAGTTGTCTGGTTGCCATAGCACAGGCTCTGCCTAGTTTGGGATCAGATGACCGTGTGTGAGATGTCCCAAGATATTTATTTATTTATTTAATAATTATGATATTTTTAATCTTAGGAGCAGTGCGTATTTAAATTAAATGGGATCAGTAGTATTCAAGATATAGACACTGTTGCGTACTAATGTCAATGTGTACTCTTCCAATGACAATATTTACTAAATTAATTAAATCTACGATCATTTATCTACTTAATATAACAGCTGTAAAAACTCGTTCACGAGTACAGGGTGCTGGTTAAAATTATTTCATTAACAAATTCCAGTGGTTTGAGTTACGTCAAATAACTTTTTGTGGTTCTCGGGGCTTGGAAAAAAATGTTACGAATTGTTTCTGGACCCTAAAAATGTTACATACCCCTGCTACCGTGTACAGTCTACGGATTAGAGGTAACGCTTTAATAGACTTTATGTGTAGGCAGTAAGATTTAGTTTCGCATGGTCGCATTTCGTGTGGTCGATTGTACAATTGAAATTTTCAATTGCAACTGGTTTTTTAGTTGCTTTGTTGTTTTTTATAGCAATTAATACATAATTATTGTAGATGTTTGGTCTACTTTACCTTAGTATATTAATGAATGGGTTAGTATACACAAGAAACAAAGTTCATGCATTTCCCATGATATAACTTGATCATAACCTAATTAGGTTTTATTCAAAACTAAGCCGCGGCTTTTTTTTTAAGATCCAAACTTATGTTTTGCCAAGTTTTAACAAAATCGGTTTAGCGGTTTAGCCGTGAAAGCGTAACAGGCAGACAGCTGTCTAGCTAAGTAACTTTTTCTGTCTTTCTGTCTGTACCGAAAGAGAAAATATTACTTTCGCATTTATAATATTAGTATGGATGTATTTCCAAATACTAATACTCAAATTAACTTTAAGACGTTCTTAAAGGTATATCTGTCGCTACATAACACCTTAAAGTGACACTTAAAACTGATTGACGTTTAGTATTCGGACATTAAAGTGAAGACAAATTAAACTAGCCCAAACACAATTCCATCGTGTTTGGTCTTATTTGATCAGTCTTCTACTATTACTTTTGTTACAAAGTCCCTATGGCTCTATTTGGTCTCCATCAGACCAGCTCGAAAGTACTATAATTGACACTAAACTTACGTAAGTATGTTTGCAAAAAATATTCTCAATCGGTTGTCAAGAAGTGGTTCTAATTTAGCTTGCAAGATTTGACCTAAACGAACATAGGTTACATACATTGTAAGTAAAGAAAATCTTGTAAACAAAGGTCAGAGCTTGTTAGCTTTTCACGTGAAATAAATTAACAGTTTTTGTTATAAATAGCCTATATTACCATAATAGCGCAGCACATTACTGTAAGTTCTATCAATTTTTTTTTTCTGTTTATAAAAATACATACTTATGCCTCCTATTTTTGTCATAATAGTAAATATCAGACATTTTTAAACACATGTCCTCAAACACACCTGTCTAGATTGACCGTCTGTATGACGTAACTTGTCACGAGGCAGCGTCACAGGTCAGACCCGTGGATAGCGAAATGAACACGTGAGATAAATATGTTTTTATACACGTTCTTCTTGACTTCAGATACTCGAGTCAAAAAGTTTGTACATGTAAAGGCAGATACAGACATAGCGAGGGAAGCGCAACGCAAGGCGCTCATCACATGTTTCGCAATTTGTGGCGAGGCATGGGTTATATCGAAACGTGCGGGGCGAGGCTTGCGCGGCGAGGCGAGTGCGGCGTATGCCTTACAATGTCTGTATCCACCTTAAACTAAGTTATGATGAAGAGCATATTATCAGTATCATATAAATTATACTTTAACCAATCAAAGTCAACTAAGGAGTTTGGTGTACAAATTAATGCTACATGCATTTTCCCCATTTTTTTTACGCTGCTTTGAACATAACAATTAATTTAGAGTTTACAAAGCATTTATTGACATGTTGCAATAGAAATCACCTGCATAGTTTTAACCTCATTTAGTTTTTAATCAATCAATTCAGCCTATCGCGGGCCACTGCTGGTTGACGGGGTATAACAAGTAAAAAAAAAAACAAATTAGATAGGTAAAAAAAAAATGATATACCATTTTTTTTTACCTAATTGATATAAAAAAAGTAGTCAACATCCGTGTAGAAATAAACATTAAAACAAAAGATAAAATGCAATAAAAATGTCAGTCTGTTTTCCTTTAGCCATCTGTTTACGCATAGCGTTGCATTTTAATCCGAAGCTCTCCACAAAAGACTAAGTGCTTGCTGAACTGCGTCACTTCTAGCGTTTTACTTAGTATTATTAAATTCCATCTTAATCCTTATAATAAAAGAGCGTTTAATAAGAAAATTTATGGCTGGTATCATAAAATATTGTTTTAAAATTTATTTAAGAAGTAGGTACGATCGAATGCGTTATAATGTATGTTTTTTTTATTTTATAATTGTTTAACCCTCATTGCAGAAAGCTAGTTACTAACCGTTAATTATTAAATGTTTAAATTTATATTTATTTTTGAAATTACTTGTAAAATTTACTTCTGTATCTTCAGTATCGTAGCAGAAATTAATACGTACATGAAAATGTTTTGAAGAAACTCCACTCTAAATGTATATTAGAGATGGTAATTATTTGAAAGCAAGTAATTAGTGACTGCCAGATCTTGTTGTTCTCCAGAATATTTTGCTAAAATCATATCTAGATTTATTTAAAATCTTCATATAAATTACAGTTAGTACATTTATAAATGTCTGTACTCAGAGAAGTACTGGCATTTATGAATGTACTAACTTAATTACTTAGACTATTTTATTTATATAAATTTAACGAGTCAAGTGGCGTACAAGCTGGTTTTCAAGGTCTGGGGTCCCGAGTTCGATCCCCGAACTAGTCAATGTAGAAAACCCACTTTTCTACATTGTTTCAGGTCTGAGTGTTGGTGGTACCTTCGTTGTCTCTGATTCCGTAACACACGTGCTATATATAGCTGCATACTTTGGGTTCAGAGCAAACCCTTACTTGCTCTAAACAAATATTCTAAGTCACTTAAAATTTGTCAAATCAAGGCTACCGTTATTGCGCTCACCAGTTGGCGCCACTGGCGCGTCAGCTACCAACGAATTTTGGAATATTATAATTATTATGGTTACTAGAAACATTTATCCTAGGATTAATATAAAGTTTATATTACTAGGAATATCAAAGTCTTGACAAAATATCGGAGTTGAATTTATTCTGGATAAACATAATGTAATCTCTTTGATATTGCTTACCGAAATAGATTCCTGTGAGAGCCAATTTTGGCTATTATTGAGATCTCGGTTTACTGTGTGTGAGTTTAGTACGATTCTGTATTAATAAGGGACCTTTGTCATTGTAAATATCGATTTTGTAATTATATAGATAGGTATGTATTTCATTTAGTATAGCTGCACTGATAGCCAAGTGGTATAGGTCACAACTACTGCGCGACGTGCTGAAGGTTCGATCTCCGCTTAAGACAATCTTTTGCGTCATTATATATAACTAAAAGTGAAATCATTTACACACTTATTTAATATGGTATTATATTTACCTAAGACAAACTTTTAGTGGTCTGATTGACCCTTTTTCTCCAATTTAATTTTAATTCTAATAAAACGCCAATGCATAATTTATATTAATTTATAGGCAGGAGATGCAGTTTTTTTAAAAAAAAATCTGTTAATGGAAGGAACTGACTGGAATCTAAACGTTGATAGTATTTTTTTGTAATGTGTGTTGTTTGTGAGCCTGCTAAATGAATAACAATTTTGCATTGCCATTGTATTAGAATTAAAATTACATTGGTGAGTAAGGGCACGGTCCTGGATGAAAAACTTCAAATACTAACTACTACTAATACCTAAATAAAACTTTATAAAAAAAAAGATGCGAAATTTATTAACAGACAAATGCTATTATAGTATAAGTGACTTTTTGACTGATAAAATTTGACATATTTATTATTGATTTATTTACTGACATTTAATTTTAATCATTATTTTCTTGTATTTTTTTTTTTATTTGTACTTCTTTATTAGGTCAAACATGTTTCGACCTGACTAATTTGATACAACATCTTTAAAGCTCAATGTGCATGTTTGAAAAATTAATTATCTTTATCTTTATCTTAAGAAAACTTCAATGTAACCATCACAATGCTGACTTCGTACAAATATATAAATAAAAACAATACGAGCTACTTAAATAAACATTACCAGTTTTAAACAACATTACCTTAAACGGGCGGGTTATTCTAAAACTAATAGCAGCCTCTGCCTATTGACTATCCCATAACCGAAAGGTTAATTGCAATTTTGTACCAACGCTGGTGAGTAATTTATGCGAATTACCCAGCTAATGTGCCTCAAGGTACTTACTGATTTATGTCTCTTGTTCGTAGTTTACATAGATACGGGATATTAATGTTGAAATTCATTAGTTTATGTTTGTATGTATTATGTTTAATGTCTTAACGGCACCACTTTCGACTTTGTGCTTACTTAATAAACTTATATGGTTGCTTATTAAATTTATGTTCGCAAATTTGTTGTTACGAATTTGTAAAATGAAATATGTACGGATACTGACTCATATCAATATCATGTCATCCACTACTTATGCAGAAGTCCATAGCATTAGGCACTTCGCCAATCCCAAAAATTTAGCGTACTTCAAAGTCTAACACGGAATTCTTTATCAAGAAACGGAATGGAAAGAATTTTTACTTGAGAAATTGATTTCGACTTCCAGGCAGTTTGTGAATGGTGATAGACCGGAAACGATAGCGTTTGAAAAGACGACCTTATTTCTTGACCTATATAAACGATTTTTTGTTGAAGCATGAATTGCATCTCCCTATAGACTATTCTTGATTCATTGGTTGTATGATCTGAATGTGCTTATTAGATTGAAAATATAAAATGTGGTTTGATCTTAGAAGGCGACTAGTGTGCGTAATGAGCTCTTGCTCCCATTGTTCATAACCTAACAAAATATTTTTATCGTATGAGATATAAATTTTTTAAAGTGTTAAAGTATCATTATTAGATTGACTTTAAATAAAAAATTGAATAAACACCCGAACAAATTTTTGTTCAAATTTATAAGAGCTTTTTTTAATTCACACCACTAAACAGTTATATAAATTATAGCTAAGAACCAACTCAATCGCGTCATCTTTCAAAAAAAAAACCGCATCAAAATCAGTTTAATTAAATTTGTTTAGTAGCTACAATGCCACAGACAGACACATAGATGATGTGACACAGACCCGTCAAACTTATAACAGCCCTCTTATTACGTCGGGGGTAAAAAAACATCTATGGATAATGTTTAGTTATTCATTATGGAAATTATAGCACTACGCTATCATTAACCTATACATTCATGATATTTATGTTTAAAATAAATATAATTAATATGCAAATAAGAACAATTCCCGTGCAAAACAATCGAGCTTCATTATCAATTCAAATATTATGTATCTATCACCTGATTACCACACGAGCTAATCATTTGGAGTAGGTTTACAAAAGGTACATTATAATTAGGGGATAGTTAGCTAATTACCGGAACATTACCGACAAACGAATCATTGATGACGGATAGATCCACTCGATTGATAGTTTCGACAATTAAATATTGGCGCCGATTCTCTTGTACGCTAACTAAAGCAAAGTTAAACCATTGCTATCTTTTACTGACATACAGCTTGAGGAAAAGACGGGAAATGTGATAACAAACCAACTTAGAAATATCAAACCAGTTTTCGCCTTGAACATGACAGTTTTCTGCCGGTAGATTTGTATGTGAATTTTAGTCAAAAATAAATTTGACAGCTCTAATTTTCGTCTGCCCTATTCTAATTGTGTACAAGTGAAAAATATACCTATGGCTAAAAATAAGTTTAGTGTGGGTTTAACAGAATCGGGGCCATTGTAATCAATTTCGTTAGTGTGTTTGTGAGACTTGATAATTTATGCTATTTCCCACAAAACTACAACATATTTATGTCTTTATGGTCCTTCGAAAAAGTTATCTATACTTAATATTATGAACCTGAAGAGTTTGTTTGTTTGAACGCGCTAATCTCAGGAACTACTGGTTCGAATTGATTTTTTTTTTTTTTATAACATTACGCTACGACCAATAGGAGCGGAGCATAAATGAAAAATGTTGCAAAAATGAAAAACCGTTGAAAATAAAACACGCGAACAAAGTCGCGGGGGACAGCTAGTAAAATATATTACCCGAAAAATATTATTATTTTAAATTATTTATTTTTTACTTTTGTTAGTGCCAGCCATTAAGTTACATAGAATAAAACATTTTATCTTTGTTTTGCTAAACCACTAACAACATAATCATTTTTATAATTATTTTGTACGTGTGTTTTTAACCTAACCCATAAATGGCTGGACCGATTTGGATGAAATTATGTATTTATATACAATGGGTTTGAGGATGGTTTGAAAATGCAATTGGACCCTGTAGGTGGCACTGCTTTCCCGATGTCTGCCGGTTCCACTAATTAATATATAATTATCATTATAACAAACTCTTTACATCAAATCCTAATGTCATTCTAGTCTGTGCAAGGACGATCAAATAAAAAAAAGTGAACAGTAGGTACGACAAAGATCTTCGTCTTCTTCTCAATATCGTAACCGTTATATTTCCCGATGCAACGAGTTTTTATTCAACTGAAAATAGGAAACTACGGAAATGCCTCCTTCAAACCACTATGATACTAACAATAGATCGATTTTAAGGGAAAGTTGTACTGTTGAAAATTTAAAGGGGAAACGAAACATTTTTTGTCATATTTTTCTAAAATTTTTGAATATAAATTACTAAACTTAACAATTGATTTTAACCACACAATGAATAGATATCATTAAAAATTTAAGATTATATTTTACATTTCATTATCCAATTAAAAAGTATGTAGATACACATGAAAAAAACTACTGGGTGAAATTGTGCGCATAAAATGTACAGATAGGTAATTAATACTAAGTTAAGACTAGAATGCTAATTGTACAAATGTAGCATCAAGAATAAAATCAATCTAATGGGTAGTGCGGTACCACTGGTTTAAATAAATGTAGTTTTAAACTGAAAAGTAAACATTTCATAAACAAAATGTTCAATGGAAACTAAGAACAGAATGACGAGAAACTGAACTGAACAAACAATTTACAAATACGAACTCAACCAACAAAATGTTCAAACAATGCAAAAAATCTTTTTTACAAGTTCTAAAAATGTAAGCCAGCATTGCAAACTATGAAAAATGTTTTCTTTATTCTACAAGTGGTTTGGAAATGCATAGTCAAATTAAAATTTTTAATACTGCTTCTGCCTATAGAACTAAACAAGTTCCTTGAAGGAAACAATTGAGATAGCCCAAAAAAATTGACCTTGCCATTAAAAATTATTATCAAAATTAGTACTGAAGGGCCGATTTCTTTTTCCGAATGGTTTTAATTTCTAAGTGAAAGTTGTTACTTTCTGAAGACAGAAGCAGTATTTCAAATTTGTCCAATTACGAAGCATCCTGTGTAAACAGGTTCACAAATAATTATAGTAATAATTCTCATAAATTAATTTTCTGCTATTGACACAAAATAAAGTAAACAGTTTAAATTCCAGTTTACATTAATATGTAGTTCAACAATTTAGTTCACCAATACGGTTGAAATATGCTATAGTAGGTGTAGTACAGTAAACCATAGTATATTTAAAACATGTAAGAGAATGTTAACTTTAGTAATTGCATCTCTTGGGACTGGACGTTAACATCTTTCACAAGATAATAATCAGATGCAGGTAACTGAAACGAGTTTGTTGGAAAACTTGTTTAAACATAATCCGGTTCTTTACCGGCTATTAAAGAAAGAAACAATTCAAAAACTTTTGTGTCTCGAGAGATCCATATTCTGGGACCCCAAAGCAACTCAAAATCACAACACCGGGACAATACGACGAGATGAGGTCATTTATTCCCAAAAAAAAAGAAAAATATACATTTCCTCCATTTGAGCTGCAATAACAGAGAGTCCAGTTAAACTTGTCACCCAAGTCCAGCTATTCAAAAAATAATGCCATCACAGACTGTCGCATTACATTTTCGAAATTGTACCAAAGAAAAAACAAAGGAGAAAAACATTCATTTTCTTCAAACTTTGTTATGTTCAGGAAAAACTAGGACAGATTCCCTTTTTGGAAAGTTAATGCAGTAGAACTTTATTGTGTCGTGGAGAAGTATAATTTTGGACGCTATAGCTTACATTCAGATTTCTGCATCGACCATATTATCGTTTCGATACTCCAGTGCCTAATATGGCAACGGTAATATATATAAAATGAGGCTGATATGTTATTAGCGCTTGCATTTTGAGGACTTGAAAACGTCCTAATTAGGATTTTTTAATAATAGTGATGTATTTTACTTATGTGCTCATCCAATCTTTTTTATTATTCATTAGTGCAACTTCATAAAAACTTTTGACATAATACCAGCACTATTAGATTTTAAACGTCGGTAAATATTGATGTTACAAATCTTGTGTATAATATCATAGCTGTAATTATGGAGATAATTGCAAACTAGAATGAAATATTCTTCTGCACGCAATAATGCGGTCACTAAATATATTCATACAAATATTTTATTTACTATCGCAAAGAACGTGTAGACTTGTTGGAAAATGTTGGTCACATGTGTACATCGAGGCCGCAGCACGTCGCGTAGTGGTTTACGTCTGATTGTAAACAGCCGAATCCCAATATTTTTATGAAGACCAGATGAAATTTACAAATTATTATTTACTTGGTAGTAAGATGTCCTTGTTAAGACTTGTTGTAAGAATTGTAGAGACATAACGTTGTAATCACACTCCATCCCTAGATCGAGCTGGCCCGAGGTGGCAAAAATAGAAATAAAAATATGTCCCTAAATAATAAAATCTTAGATCCACCCCTCTCTTGCTGTTTGCCTTATTGAGATTGTTAGCAACGCACTAAGTCGACGATGCCTGCAATGGTTGCCCTTAGTAAACGTTGCAAACGTAGTTAGTTTTTCTATTGCTCTGGCTGAATGCTCTTATGGTTGCGCCAAAAGTCCAAAAAAGTTGTCCAAGCCTGCGCTCAGAATGACAGCGGTAGACTTCTTAAAAAAAAAAACAAAAAAACTTTACGGTGTCAAAGCTCAACAAATAACTGCCAGGACTTAACGCACTTAAATAGTTTCAACTTGGTGTTTTCTGGAAAAATCCTAACCTTGTTTTCGTGAAGTTTTGAGAGCTTTAGTGGATGACAAGCTTAGAATTAAGTATTCAGTGTTGTGGCGACGTTAGGATAGTCAAAATACTGAGATGAAGTTGTACAGTTTAGCAGCAAACTTGAGGATTAGCGATATATCTAGACATGTAGCTGAATTTACTTGTAAAATTAAAAATGCTCTTATTTGGTCTTTACAGCGTAAATAAAAAAAATAGTTATCAATAAAAAAAAATGAAAAAAAATCTGTAAATGTTGACCACATCACATAATCGCACCAATTGTGTTATAGAATCAGAGACAACGAAGGTACCTCAAAAACCCAGAACCGAGATAATGTAGAAAAGTGGTTTTCTACATTTACCTGTCTGGGGATCGAACATAAATTCTCTGAAATACTGAGAACTCATTACGTAATAAACAGTTTTAATAATGTAAAAACTCGTCCATTCCCAAAAATAAACAGAAACTCGGAACATTGATTTTATCATATTCAATGTTTACCATGCACAAACATTATCAATATTTACATAAACTTCTCACATGTCGGTAGAAAACAGATCGCATCATTAATTTTACAGCATTAATGTATTTTTCATGTATTTTAAATGTAAATACTGTAGAGTACTGTTTCGATTACGTTAAGTAAATAGGGTTTCAATGATTGGTTGATCTATAAATGGAAGGGTTATCACCTATCAGTTTGTTTGCTTTTGTAATTAATGCGGTGAAAATAGAGTCTGCCGAAATATTCTCCATTTAGTGATATCTGCTGTATCTATGATTTCACAAACATTAAACTTTTTATAAATCTGGCTATTACACTATAACACACAGATTAGAAAAAAAAATAACTAAAATTTTTGGCCATACGGTTTTGAAACCGCAGCATTTCACACAGTGATAGTTTATATCGTAACTAATATTAAAGAAACGGAAGTAAATGTCTTTTTTTTGCGCTTTCACGGTTAAATCGCTAAACCGATTTGGTTGAAACTTGGTATGGGGTAAGCTTGGATCCTAAGTAAGGACAGGATACTTTTTGCCGCGATAACCAACACTTACGGGGGCGGAGCCGTGGCCAACAGCAATATAGTAACCTATCACTCTTACAGAAAATCCTAAAGAGTAGCATTTTATTTTTTTATACCTATCAATATAATTATTTTGGGCATAATTATGCCTGTCAAAAGTTGCCCGTTTCGCAGTTCAGCAAAATAAAATTTAAGTTTAAAGTCGTACTGATTAAAAAGTAGCACAAAACTGTAGTAACATCCCTCTCACCTAGTATACCCTGACACATGAGATTAATCTATAAAAGTATTCAAGCATCACAATAATAGGAGTCTAAAGTCAGTTTGTACGCCAGAACTTTGTAAGTCCTACGCATATTTGTTGAGACAACACGTTGCTATTTGTAATACACCCACACAACTGACACAAGACCACAGGGTATAGTAAGAAAAATACAATTCTTAGACCGTTTATATTGCCAATTTACTGAAATACCATTCGTGGTATATATTTAAACAAGATTTTTCACTTTAAGTGTTAAAAGGAGTTAGGCTAATAAATAGTTTCTAGATATTTGTTTATTTTTTACATTTTACTTCAATTTTAATTTTATTTACTTTTTATATATGATATTTGATTTATTTAGTAGTGAAGAATTGATTAAATTTTATTTATGAATTCATGGGTAATACCAGCAAAAAAATAAGAAAGCGTTTTTAATAATACTAGGTCATAGGTTAGGTAAAGTTAGGCTACAGAAAATCTGAGAGTTAGAAAATAAAGTAAAAGCAAATCTTAAAAAAGAGTAAACGAGATCTTTAGGTTAACTGACAGTTTACATTTTTTTCCAAAAAGTACTTACTTAAGTCCAGCAGTGGACGAAGATAGGCTGATGATGATGATGATGAAACTAAAATCAACTATTTTAGAGCTAAATCCATTTATAAATAAAATCTTCAAACAGTTTGTAAATCCATATAATATTTTAACCCTAAAATATTCTCCAATTCATATACTTCGTTGAACGTCTATTTTGCTTGCCATACAAAATAATGAGATGGCCTCATTTCAAGCCGCACGCTGTGAATCAGCGGTTTCGGTAATTAGCTACAATTACATTTATTCCGTCCCTTTTCATTTCACACAATAACGTATACCCCTCTCTTTTACTCTAAGTTTGACATTGAAACTTACACGTGTAAATGTTCTCACCTTGTCTTGTTTGAATAATTGAAATTGGAAGTTGATAGCTTGGTAACAATGGGCCTGTTTCCTATTTTTTTTTTTAATGTCCGTCTTGTAGATTAATGAATTTTATTGGACACGTATTTTTTCTTTTTTCCTGCAAACAAAAAATGATCAAAATACAGAGAACTGAAGTTACGCGTGACGTCACTCCTCGCTACGATTTTTAGCGAGGCGTAGCGTCATAAGCCCCCACTCCGACACTTTAAAGCGGTGTATCTTTGTATTTTTTTATTGTTTTGATAAAAGAAAAAATACGTGTCTAATATTTTTTTATTATCTAACTGACGGACTAAATAGATTTTAACTTTTCATACCCAGGAAACATCCCTATTCAGCTCCTTTGGGTGTAACTATCCTTGATTTGTATGAGAAAAAGCCGTTTATCAAAATTTATAAATATTTAATGCATCTTGAAATTTTACACAGCGTTTTCCCTTCACCGTCGAATAAAAACAAGGTTGATTTTTTGTACTCATCATTTTAGAGATCTTTCAATTAATGATTATATTATCTCTTCGTCATATATTTCTTAAAAATGGTATCCTATTTTAACCTAAACGGCCTAACAGACCAGATATTTACATAAGTTTGGGCTTACTCAAAGTGATGAGACTTATGTATTTACTAGCTGCCTGTTATATGTCAATACCAGGACACAAGGCACGTGAAAATAGAAATGTTGACTTAAATTCTATTTAATGTCCCTCATATATATCAATGAAAAAAATAATAGACATGTATTTTTTCTTTTATTACGTAATCAATAACTTACGAGGATACATTGATTTGAAATGTCGCATGACGTCACAATGTCGTACGTTTCGTGTAACATCGTGACGTAATAAGCCACCCCTCTTGAACTTTGATTTGCTTTTGGCCGAATACTGAAATGTCAATCAGTTTTAAGTCGACGTTAAGTCTCGTTCTGTCTCTGTCAGTTTAACGTGTAAAGTAGCGACAGATAAAGATTTAAGTACGTTTTAAAGTTATGTCACGTTTCAGTATTCCGGGGTAAATCTCCTTAATTTTTAATATTTAGAAAAAAGTAAAAAATACCTGTCTAAATTTTTTTTATGAACTAATTTACGGACTAATTGATTTTTACATTTAATACCCAGTCAACATCCCTATTATCTCAAAAAGCAGAGAATAAACATTCTCAGCTTTAAAATATACCTGCTCCTTTAAAATATCCACCTTCAATATTATCGGGAAGTGAGTTGCAAGAGACATCTTTCACAAACAACGTTGAATCTCGCCGTGCCCGACATCCTGTGTTCAAGATTACCTATTAATGGTGAAACAGATAGTATGAGGTGACTTTGTGCATGCCAGTA
This sequence comes from Diachrysia chrysitis, assembly GCA_932294365.1. Classification (NCBI taxonomy): domain Eukaryota; kingdom Metazoa; phylum Arthropoda; class Insecta; order Lepidoptera; family Noctuidae; genus Diachrysia; species Diachrysia chrysitis. The sequence continues at coordinate 2,106,765 of OW028657.1, forward strand.
TCATGTATCAACGAGATACACTGCAAAAATAAATATATGCTTAGTGTATTTCAGAGTATTTTGATACAATTTTTGCTTGACCTTGAATGAGGCACGACAAAATATTGAATTAGCAGTCATGCTGTATGACTTTGATAGAGATTAGGTGAAAAGAGATGAAAAAGTATAAATATGACGTACAACAAATAAAATACTTACCATAAAAATATGTAATTATCATTGTGTCTGCAAATGCCTGTGTTGTTTTTTTTTATAATGTAACATAAATATGTATATACTGCGTTCGAAATTTATACGTCAAACATGTAAACAATCACAAGCTTCAGAAAAAACGACTGTAATGCTTTAATCATAAGGTTTCGTTTGCGCTACACGTTAATATTTTTATGAGTTTTTCAAGAGTACAACAATACAATATACAAAACAAATAGTATACAACAACTAAGACATTGATGAAAACTCAATAATAAATTATGGTTTAAAATTGGTAGCAAACATTTTAGATAAATTGAAAACTTATTCAGCACTCTTTTAAATTATATTTTGCAAGAAATTTTGAAAAATACCTATTAATTAAAAAACGTTTAAAATCGAACTATAAACAAGTAGTCACGTAGTAAAAGTGTGTTAACTGTTGCCATTGCAGTTTCCTACGCCATTGCTATGCAAATTATAAGTGTCAATTGAAGCAAACGGGTCACGGCGCTCGTAGGCAAAGAGGTTACCTATCTTCATGACGTTACAGCTTGTGATCAGAATCTGGTATAAAATAGATGCTGGCACTTTTATATCAGATATACATACTCATTTCAATTAGTTTAATGACTGGTAAGAAAAGTCAAAATAAAATTAGTTCGTCAGTTAGTTAATAAAAGAATATTAGACACATATTTTTTGCTTTCCAAAACAAGGAAACATTAAGTAGATAAAGCAAATCAAACTTCAAGAGGAGGGCTTATGACGTCACGTTTGCGTACAATATGCCCGAAATTGTGACGTCATGAACTTAGCAAATCAATGTGTCGTCGCGAGTTATTGGTTAAGTAAAATAAGAAAAAATAATTAATAATCTATCTGACAGACATTAAAAAAAATGTCTTTTAACCCACTTTGAAAAAAAAAAACGATTTTTAGTATACTTATTTTCTTCATCAGTCTTGGTCTTTGTACTTGATTATGTTTCACTTTCCTGCTTTTATTTAATTTATATTCAATTAATAAGAAATATTGTCTGATTTTGAGGTTTCACCAAAATATCAACAAAAAAATTGTTTAAGACGTCGATGAGATGGTTATAAGCTGTTGCATGCGTTTCCGCCCGCGTGGGTGTATTTATCGCGGAAAAAACTAGCCTATGTCATTTCTTAGGATCCAAAGTTACCTCATACCAACTCTTATACAAGTCGGTTCAGTAGTTTACCCGTGAAACCGTAACAGACGGTCAGACAGAGTTACTTTCCCATATACAATACTAGTTGTTTCCCGCGGCTCCGCCCGCGTGGATATCGGTTTTCGCGGCAAAAAGTAACCTCTGTCCTTTCTCAGGCTCTAAAATATCTGTGTACAAAATTTAATTTAAATCGGATTAGTAGTTTTACCTTCAAAGTACGACAGACAGACAGAGTTACTTTCGCATTTATAATATTATTAAAGATTAGTATGGATATCTGTCGTCAAAAATAATTCTAAAACCTACATACAAAATTACTTTGGGACTAACATCACTCTTGTATACAGAATAGCACATAAGTGCCCTAATATAACCTGAAAAAAAACGTGTCAAACCATTTTGATCCATGTTCTAATCAATCAAAACGACTAAACTCTGAAACATCGCATTTTTCATAACTAGACCTTTTAACGCCCACCTTTTCCATCACAAATAATTTTAAAAATATTATTAATAATAAGAGTCCTAATAGGATCCTTCAACGAACCAACTAAAACTTTATTTATAATATTTACGATGAGTAATTATAAAATAACAAGTTTTTAATTAAACAAGCTGCTTATTATATTCGAGCTGTAATTTCAAGAACTTTTAACTACTTTTATCTGTTTTGGTTTGTGGTACATAGGAAAGAATACTGAAGAGCATTTGTTTACGTGATAAAAGACGATCGGGCAAGAGGCTCACCTGATGAAGGTGTGATTTGACAAGTGAACGCTGACCATGGCATGACATTTGTATCATCTAAGATCGTGGACATGGATGTGTATTGAAAAAAAAACAATTGGAATTTAAAGAAACCTTTTAAAAATATATATATAATAGCTGCGCTTCGCGGTTTTACCCGCGCCTTGATGAAAAATGGTGATAATGATGATTATGAAAATTAGCCTATGCACTATTTCAGGTAATCAACTATATAATTATGTACCCAATTTCATTCAACTTCACTTACCTATTTCTTTTTGCAACTTTGTATGGAATAAGCTCGAAGCTAGGAAGAATGTATACTACTTTTTGCCACGCATTATCACATTTTTGATATTCATGCGGGTGGAACCTATAGAGGATATAAATAAGTTGTGCGTTTTTAAAAGCAGTGTGTCACAACACTGTGTTTAATTTCTCTGAATTTTAGTTCATTTATAGTTGTAACATACAAATTGGAATTGGCAAGATATACACACGAAATAACGGTAGCACTGCATCGTAAATGTTTTATAACTAAAATGATTTATGTGCTGCAAATATCGAGAATTTCGTTCCGTGTTTTGTTTGCAGACAATACAGTTGAAAGTTTATTGTGTTGGAGATAATTTAGTAGAACGTAGTTAAAGTTGTTTATTACAAAATATTTGTCGAATATGTGTAGTGATAGTATTTTTGTACTAGACGTTATCATATGGCTTTTCCCGTCTACCGTCCGTAAGCAAAACAAATCGCTTCTTGAATATAGGAACCCATATATAGTGAAGCCGTAATAATTCAGTTAGGGTAAAGACGTACAGTTTCATCTCTACCACTCAACGAATCAATGAAGACGTTATTTTGGTTTGAAGTATTGGAAATAGTATATAAAAATTCATAATCTCCCTCGATGGTATTTTTTTTTATTGAAATTACATTTAAACGTACAAGTGATATAATATTTGAAAGGCATTTATAAAACCCTTTTTTGGATACCACACTCGATAGGTTTGACTACATTGGGTGGCATTTAAGATCCGCCAAAAATAGGCCATTTTAATTATGATAAACCTAATGTCACTCTTACAATTGAGACGGATCTAACTACTCCTCTTAAGCTAAAACCCATATAAACGTTTAGGCTGCAGAGCGTACCAAAGAAATAGGTATATAATATACATATAATCGATAAACATAACTCTCCTTCTGGCGCAATCGGATAAAAAACGGAAAGTCCCATTGGAAATATTTAAATTAATTTGAGATAATATTTAATTTTTAAAGTTACTAAGTCATAAGTCATTTCCTTGTAACGAGCTCAAGTTCAAGTAAAACGAAGTCAACTTGAAGTTAATCACAACATTAATATAAAAATATGCACGGTTTAACATTTATTCTGAAGTCAGTTAAAAGGTTATACAAAGTTATACACGAGTTACCTTTTACTCCTACATCAACAACGGTCCAAATCAAACATACCTTTTTAACAATCCAAGTTACTTAACCTAAATATAACCTTCTGTTAAGCCACGATATTTGGGGAAACATAATTCAAATCTGAACGAAATTTTGCCGACACAAAATATTATTATAAACTTTCCTGTCATGTGGATAATAAATAAAGAGAACCAAGTTTTACGATAAGTTCTACTCGTTGATATAAACAGAAACATTTCAGAAATGGAAGGAAATAATAAAATTCAAATAATAAAAAACAAATTGTGCCCGAGTTATCCTGAAAACAGTTAAAAGCTTCGAGCTGATAGCCGAGTGGTATAGTGGTCACCACGCCAGTTACCACTGTGCGCGACGTGCTGCGGGTTTGATCCCTGCATGTGACAAACATCTGTTTTATCCAAAATGGCTTGATTTAAGTCTGGGTGTTTTTTGGACATGACTGATGTGATTTGAATATTTATAAGATCCCCCACGACACAAAGATTGGATTTCATATCGCGGAAGTCGTTAAAAATAATCAAATACGGTTGCACTGTCTATTTTCCCGTTCCTCTATTTATTCCGATTGGATGACCATTTGGTACAAGCTCATATGAAGGACATATTTGGGGATATAAAAGTATGACACAAAACCATTTTATTTTATTGACCACTACGTAACTGAGTCTAGAGCATATACTTAGAATAAAGTCTATTACTAATACATTTTCAGTATAATTTATAGCACAAACATCATCGAAATATAATAATAACTGCAAGTCGGACTCGCTACTACGATTTTATGGAGCCCTCTTTAATTATTATTTTTTTTATATTTGTTGTTATAGCGGCAAAGGTATAAACACACACTAGGTGATGTAAAAATTTCAACTGTCTAGCTAATACGGTTCATGCAATACAGCCCGCTGACAGACAGACGGACGGACGGACTGACTGACAGAAGAGCGGATGGATGGACTGACGGACGGATATATTACTAAGCCTCCGGTAGGGCTAATATGGTCCCATTGGCACCATTCTCGTATGGAACCCTAAAACGATTGCCCTTGCCCTAATAAAGAAACCAAGACATTAGATAAAAGTTCAGCAACTACATTAGCAATCTCAATCAGATATCGGAATCCATCAAACAATCACACCGCATATTCATTAGCACTACTTTAATCCTACTTACGAAGACGACGTTAGCATACAAAGTTCCAATTATCGATAGACGAAAATCACCTTCCACAAATAGGTATCGATTGAATCTAATCGAACCACGACTCACTTCGGTGTAACAGTTCCTAGTTCTCGGAGAATTTAGTTTCGACTGTACTTACAAGTTTGCCTGAAATCTCCTTGATTTCTCATATTCAAAGACAAAGTCAAAGGAACCAAGTTTTAATTCGTGTACTAGCGTTTAGGAATGCTTCTGAATTTCGTCTGTATAATTTTGTTTATTAAAACAGAAAGAATGCCAGAAATGAAATTGTGTTATTGGGTTATTTTTGTCGAAAATTTTCGGAAGCGAATTGTGGGGTTGAAAATAATATTTTTAAATTAGTACAATATTATAATAATTTATCTATTATAATAATTTAAGGACAATTGATACCAAAGTTTTGGTTTTCTTTGTAAAATTTTGGAGAGTCAGATAAGAAAAAGGAAAAAGTGGAATGCTGATATCGTTTTCGTACAAAAACGGAACGCCGGTTTAGTAACTAAGAAATAAGAATACTTATTTAAATTTAAATTCAAACGTAATTTATTGCCACACATAATAGGTAAATAGTCTTTATGTGACAACGAGGTGCCCACTCAGCATCGTGTGTCGTGAGTCACAACCCAGCGCAGGTTTTCAGTGGGCACTCCAAGTGACGTAAACAAACGTGAAACTAAATAATATAAAAGTAATTAAAATATATATAGGTAATAAAATAACACTAGTATTGTTTCAGTTTAAAAATATAACAAAAAAAAAATAATAATAATAAAAGAACGAGTGTGGCAGCAGCGCATGATTCCACCTTTTCTGATCTATCAAACTAGTCTAGTTAAATCTATCAATTTTTTTTTTTTTTTTTAAAACGACTCCCGCACTAAGGAATTTAATCCTTGTGTCGCGGGTTTCACAAACATTCAAATCACATGCACAAAGAACACCCAGACTTGAAACAAGCATTTGTGGGTCACACAAATGCTTGTCCCATGCGGGGATCGAACCCGCGGCACGTCGCGCACAGAGGTAATTGGCGTGGTGACCTATACCACTCGGCTATCCGTGCAGTCATATTTCTCATCATCCATCATTTATTGCTTGCATGAAATCCATGACTTAGGTCGCAGTATCGTAATCAGTTATAATTTAGGCATTATTATTATTTCTGTTATGCACGAGTAGTAAATACGCATTCCGTGTGAATCACTAAAAAGCTAAAAAGCAAAAAAATAAGAAATATTTCGCATAAAAAGTGCTCCGAACTTAAGCTTCCCGCAAACTTCAAAGTACTTGACTTTTAGTTAAGAACCGTATTTACCACAGAAGTATGTTAAACTGTACACGCAATTCTCAAGAACCACGCACACAATAACTCGTCAAAATACGTCATTAAATTTGAATTTACCTTCTAACTACTAGGTTACAATAATTTCTGGTCGTAACAATAACATCAAACACGCCAATTCATATCCCCTTGAATGGGAGCTTTGTACTCCTACGTCACGCGGCTATTAAAATCGCAAGTTGTCTAAGGGCCAAAGCAAACAATGTAGAAAAAATTCGCGTACAGCTCACGAGTCGAAAAAATACCTACGAAATAGAATGCCAGCCAGCCGCTATGGTTCCGTTACGCTATAAAAACCCACCCGAGCAAACTCTGTAATTCCGCTTCGTCCCAACCGATATAAAATATGAAAGACTGAGCGAAATTCGCTTCGGCTCCCCCAGCAACCGCTCGGCTCGCTCCGCCGCCCTTCGGCAAACTTCGTACCGCCGTAGCGGCAGTTTCGTAGCACCAGCCGCTCGTAGTTCACGTAGCGGCTACGTCTCGTAACCTAGAAAATTCATTTTTCGGTGAATGTGATTTATTTTGTGTATTTAGTTTTTAACGGATGTGTGAATTATTTGGTGAAGTACTCAAATGATGTGTGTGTTGGATACAGGGTGTTGCGTGGTCGTCGATAAGCCTGTTTGATGGTTCGGAAAAATGGTATGGATACTTTTAATGATAAGTATGATTAGTTAATGGCAGAGCTTTACGTCTTTATAGACGAAAATTTTCTTTTACGATCCTGTGGAAGCTTTTAATTAATTTATCAAGTTTAAAATTTTGTATAACACTTAAATAAGGTTTGATGTTGTTTCATAAAATTATGGAAATTTTTCCCTTCATTTAATACTTTTAAGACTTTTGTAGGATTCGGCCTTTTGTTCAGCTAATGTATTTTGCAGAAAATTACTGATAAAATACTTAAAATATATTTTGACGTGAACTTCCTTTTTTTTAACTTAGGTTTGAAACATTTATATTAAAATGTTATTTTCAATTTTTTGATTTTACGTCAAAGAAGTACGTGGTATACGTACTGCGTAGACGTACATTTATTGAAGTAAGTTGATGCTTAGTTTAATCGAAAAATTTTATAGTTTAACATCGCTATATTTATAGTAATATTTGTACTGATTTCACCGAAGATTTGGACATTTTTGCGAAAGTCCATACCAATATTATCGCGGTGGCCTAGAATAATAAATTAAAGTATTTACAAGTACTATATTATTTTTATAAAATTTTACTAAAACGATTAATACGTTTTACTTCAAACAAACCTTTCTTCGAACCTTATCCGTTTTAATAAATAAATCCTGTACGTTGAATATTTAATATCGGATCTGTTCTACGTTGTATTATGTTTCAAATATCCTTTTTTCGTAAAAAAATAATAAAAAGGACAGATTTTTTTATATTTTCTTTTAACTTTAGTTGGAAAATATATTGTGTCGGTAAGACATTCAAACTAATATGATAAATACGAAAGTGATTCTGTCTGTCTGTTACGCTTTCACGTGTAAACCGCTGAATCGAATTTGATGAAACTTTGTATGAGGCAAGCTTGTATCCCAAGAAGGGACGTTGTTGTCGTGATAACCGACACCCACGCGGGCGGAGCCGCGGATAAAAGCTAGTGATATATAAACACAACTTTATTTCTTTCTTTTAGTAACAGACGAGTATGGATAATGTTTTCTTTGACCAACCTGAATCTAAGTGTCTTACTTAAAGGTGGCCTACATTTTTATAAGGTTTTATTTAACTTATGAGTGTTAGTTTGTGTTTCAATTCTGACAGCCAGTCTTACCATGTTACCCAGTAAAATAGGTTGTGGGATTCAGATAGGCAGTCGCTCTATGTAAAATACGGTATTTAGCTGATTCCCGTAAGACTGGAAGCCGACCCCAACATAGCTTGAGAAGGCTAGGCAGAGAGAGTATGTTATTTCGTTCTAATTAGATATTTTAAACTGAATTAGACATACTCCTTGACAGCAATGGAACTGAAAACGTGCATACATTTTTAGTTCTGGTGACAATACGAATATTTTTTTTGTTGGTTTAGATTTGTAATTACATTCGCATCTCCTAAACATTTAAACATTGGTATATATTAAGCCGACCTTAGTACAGTATCGACATTGGCCTTTTTTACTCTTTTTTTCATCCACCACTTACATTTTTCCTTTAGTGTGGGATGTATGTAAGTAAGACTCATCCATATAGATTATATATTTTCCTGTTTATAGATCTAAGTTAACTTTACGAACGGTGGCCTATACCAATAACTTGCAAAGGTCAATGTGCAATATTTATCGCCGGGTACTTTGGTGTGGTTTGTGGGGGAGATTTACGGTTACCTTAGGTGAGTACCTACATTATTGTTTTAAAGTAACGTGTCGTGCGTAAGTATTCTCTGCTTAGTTTGGGATCAGATGGCCGTGTGATGGTTATACCAAAATATTGTTATTATTATTCGATAACACCGAATAACCGTGACACCTATGAAAATATCCGGTTTTTATAATAAAAAAAAAATATTGTCCTACAATTTTAGTTCGCATTTAATAATAATTATTATTATTATTAGTTACAGAGTAGCTAATAATAATTATTATTATTAGTTACAGAGTAACTGCAAAGTTTTTTACGTTTTGTTAAGCTAATCTACAGCAAAGCAAGACTGGTTTTAAATAGTAGTTCATTTGTTATAAGCGCTATCTGACGATCGATAAATGTGATCAGCCTTCCTAGACAAGTGACATTTCGACAAGCGATAACGCTGATCGAATCGTTCAAATGTATGGAAGTGACAAATCCAAGTCACGTGAATTATCGAAACTAAATGTCGTTTCCATACATTTAATGTCATTAAAGCGATTTCTAATATCGTTAACGCTTGTTGACATGCCACTTGTCTAGGGGGGCAGTAGGCTTACTTCCAGAAACTGGTTAGGTTTTGTTTTTTATTTTGTTTTGAACTCGATTCGGTTTTGGATTCGATTCTGACTTGGTACTCCAAACCAAACCGAATCGAAAACCGTGATCCAGTTATAATCGAGTGTTATCAGCGTCGTTAGCTATATAGCATGCAACAAAACCCTGTCCGATCCTTATGAGTATAATTCGGCATCGTACTGCGTACACATAAAGGTACGTAACTATTGAATGGATTTGAGATTATTATTCTACCCCGGTGAATATAATTTAATTAAACTAAAACTGATCAAAGGCAATACTGATCGCTCGAAAAGGTTCACATGTACTACCTACAGTTTTGTATTAAAGAAGCTGCCTAAGCAAGACATTTTTTCTAGTACGTATGTTGAATCAGGAATATGCCTTTATTGGATCGGGCAGGGTTTTTTACATACTATACATGTGACTACGTCAACATGAAATTTTTAGTTTTGGTTTATTCAGTTTTAATTGTATATAAGTTATCTTTTTATGTTTCCTGAGAGAATTTCTTATTCTTATTTTCTCTTACGTTATTCTCGATCGAGTTTAGTTACAACTCGCCACTGCACGATCTGACGCTAATGTTGGGTTCTTCAGTACCTACTCGATCTCAATTCGATTGAAACAGAACTTGATGCAGACGGTAGTAAGACCCCAGTATTTGTGCTCATACGAACAATTAAGTTTTTAACGCTGTTATTTTTTATAGTTGATATCAATTTCGTTATAAATCTATTAAATATGTATTTAATTGTACTTATTAAAATGCAAGAAATTAAGTGATATTATGTTTTAAAGAATTTTAAACAGTTTTCTTCTAGATTAATTTAAGTTCGGATCTCATGGATGCAAATAGTTTTGACTCCATGACACTTCTATTTTTGTCTACTTTAAAACTAAGGGCAGTATTTATAAAATTTTGACGGTGTTTAGCAATTGCTTAGCAGGATCCAAATTAAATTCAGAAAATTGAAATGAGAAATTGCTGAATAGTTGTTAACCACCTTCGAGATTTTTATAAGTGATTCTTCTTGAGTGACAATACCTTAGTCCGTTCGATGAACTCTGGTCTCTGAACCTCTCTACTACTTATTGACTGGCCAATCTCTCACTATGACTTGAACTAGGTACTTTTTCTGTGCAGTGGTAATTAAGTCATACCAATGTGAAAATTAATCATAAATCTTTCGATACCATGAAGAAGAATCCTAAAGTTCCTTACTAATATTATAAATGCGAAAGTAACTCTGTCTGTCTGTTCCGCTTTCACAGTTATACCCCTGAACTAATTCTGATGAAACTTGGTACGGGGTGATCTTGGACCCCAAGTAAGGATATAGGCTATTTTTTGCTGCGATAACCGACACGCACGCGGGCGGAGCCGCAGGCATCAGCTAAGTAGTAAATATAAATAATCACCAACTTCATTAATTTAATTGTTAGTATTCCATCATCAAAATGGCGCGTAATAATTAATTTATAACATAAATTGATGTTACTGTTTCATGCCAAGAAATTAATGTTAACTTATGATTACCTATAAAACTGGTTAAGTGCGAGCTGAGTCGCAGAAAGTGGGTTCCGCATTACAAGTTTTATGGTCGCAATAAAAGTTCTATTGATGCGAACTGTCATAATTTTACCGACTGTTTGTTCTTACATAAGTTGTATAATGCTTTATTTACAAGAGTAGTGAGTGATGGAAAGGTACAAAGTTGTAAACATTATTTATGTCATACCCACTATTAACAAGAATGTTAGAGCGATTGTAATATGTTTACTGCTAACGCTGTTAACTATCTTAGGGCCCGCGCAGACGAGGGACAATGATGGACAAAATGTCGGCGGTACGCTCTTATTAAGTTATTACACTTATTAGGTTGCAAATTACAAGCGTATACCGGCAAGCGCCATGAAGTGATGCGCGATCAAAGAGCAACAATATTGTAGTACAAATCAGAGCAACCTGCGGAAAATTTGTATGCCACTACTTCTCGTGTGCGCAGATGCTTAGTGTATAAAATTTTTCGTATTTTTTAATGTATTTTGTTTCAGACATCGTTAAAAATTAAACCTGTCTACAAATAACAGAAGAATAGGTGAACATAATTAAATAAAAAATAACCTCCTCATTTTTGGAAGCCGGTTAAAAAAAAGGTTATACACATATAAATAACTACACAATAGTTACAAAATTTTGAAAGTTAATCAGAGGTTTAATGCAAAATTTTGGCAACGACGTGAACATAATTTGAATTAACTACATTTATAAAAGAGGTACTGCAGTTGACAATTTAATATATGAACAACATAAAATATTATAATATTGTGTTGCCTAGACGTAGAAATAGAGACCAGACACGTTTCTGTCTAAATAAATAAGTACCTGTTAGATACTGGCGTTTAGACCTCAAGTTATCTTAATACACACAATAATTTTATAATAATAGGTATCAATCTATCTGTCTAAATTGACTGATAGCTAATTCCTATAGCCATTAAGTCCAAAGTACAATACTTATAGCTTTTAAAAATAGACAAATAAATATGACTTTTTAGAATTCAAATCGTATTATATCGTGTTTCGTAACTTTACTCGATAGATGGCGTTAAATTTACCATATAACATTACCACGAGAGCGCGTGTACAGTACTCGTGTTGAAATATTAATTATTAAACAGCATATATTTAGAGAAACTTCTGAGTGATCTTATTACTAAGAATATTATTTAAGTTATACGATTTTAAATATAAGTGATATTTTGAATATTGAAATATGCATATTTGTTCGTCAGACAAAGGTTATTATTTAATTTAGGAAACACATTACAAGTTTTTAAGAAAAAGAGCTTATAGTATTCAAACTTCAGAATAGATCTTTATAAGTTATAGCTAAGATTTATCTCGATCACATCAGCTATCACACGGACAAAACCGAATCAAAATAGATGCAATTATTCGAACACAATAATGGCACATACATACATATAAACGTCAAAAAACGTATCCCGTTTCTCTCTTTGCCACATCTACAAAAGTTATACTCATTAACTCAGTTTAACTATTGTTTACTAGTGCATAAAGGGTGCATAAAAATCTTTGTCTAAGATTCCAGAGTTCAGAAGTATTTGAGTGACGTCACAGCTCGTTTAGCTAACTATCGCAGTTAGGATTAGTTTCAAAGATCGGCTGCAGCGAAGTGGGTTGCGCTTACGACTTGAATAATCTCTTAGGCACTCTCATTATACTCTTACATGAATGGCATGGTCTCACTGTTGCTACTTGCTATAGAGGCTGGTGTTTTTATGTTTACGTGTATTATACAGGCTGTTTGTTTTATGTCTCGTCTGTAATTCTTGTAGTGGTTGGCAGAAGTTTTTATATGCTGCAATAGATTGGAAATGTTTTAACCCTAAAGAAAAGGAATGGCTAACTTAAGCCAATAAAACAATTTTCCGCCTATTACATCGTGATCATGGAAATTTTTCAGTGTCACAAGAAACGGATATCCATCCGTTTATTATATAAATTTTGCCCGTTATTTATTATATATAAATTATTATTTGGCAGCCATTAGCGGTATATACTCGAAAAGCCTAAAACTAAAACCCACCATTAAAATATGCCTAACGATCCATTTCACCGTAGAGTAAAACTGAAACTTTTATCTACTCTACAAAGGGTAAAACTTTGAGATTCATATAAACCATTTACAAACGACTTGTCTCGACTGCAACGCTATGCCATATTAAAGCGAGTGCAGGATTCGTTAGTCCTTTCTACGTCACGGCGCAGTGCAGTATTCAGGGAAGGTACTGAAAGATTTACAGTAACATGCAACTTTAAATGTTGGGACATAGAGCAGCGCAGTAACCGAGTACGTGTTGTTTTTTTAATGTAGGTGATTTTACATAGATCGAAAGGTTAATTTAAATGTGTTTGGATTAGTTAATTAAGGTAAGGCAATGCTGAAAAGGTTTGTAATTGGAAAGATGAGCATCGTAGTCGTTTTCGACACTTTGTCACTTTACGTTCTGATCTTTGACAGATTTTTTTTACTACTCCCGCTCCTTTGATCTAAATTATTGTGTTGTGGGTTTCAAAAACATTCAATTCACATAAACAAATAACACCTAGTCTAACCCCAATCAGTCACATGCGCGCAAACATTCGAAAAGGTTCGCGCGCTTTGATGTATGTTAAAAAACCGACACAGCTTGGAAATTAAATCATTTTCAAATCGGTCAGTCACATGCGTGCAAACATTCGAACAAGGTTCGCGTGCCTTGATGTCTGAAAAACCAACACAGCTTGAAAATGAAATCATTTTCAAATCTGATGTCGTCCTGTATTTGTGGGTTTGGGTATTCGTGCGAATGTGAGTTACTGGCATTAGAACAAGTAATTGTGGATCACAAAAAAGCTTGTCTTATGCGGGTATCGAAACCGCGGCATGTCGCGTGCAGTAAAAGTCAGACAACCAGTCTCCCAAAGGAGTGACGAATTACCTTATAAGCTGTTTTGTATATATTTGTTTTATGTAAATTAAGACATAATTGATTTACTGAGTAAACTTGTATTGAAAGTGTAAATAAAGTACGATTAGTTTGTACTACGAGACTAAACAGGTTTGCTAATGTAGTATGCCAAATAAATAGCATTACTAGGTGTTAAGTTTCCTAGATATTAATAGAAGACAATGTTTTAAATAGCGAGCTTACTTCACTTATAAAAATAATTTATAACTTAAATAAATACAAAAAAAACAGAGTACCTATATTATTAAAAATAGGTACATAATACCTACTTGCTATCAGAATATTTGCGCCAATTCAGTCGTTTAATCAAAATAGGAACTTGTTTGCTTAGGACCTTTGCAATTACCATTTCATAGTTAAATTAACGAATAAATATTCATTGAATTTTGCAATATTCATAGGGTTCTGGGTGTGGTGCTATTAAGGATGTTATGGAAAGCTGCTTGCGATTCTATTGTTATGTTTTCTCGTATGGGAAATGGGAAGATCCGTTTGATAACAATGGGTACTTTTTGTACATACCCAGTGAGATTTACCTTATACCTATGACCTATACCCAGGTTGTGCCACTTATATGTTTATTTATTTTTTTCCATAAGGGGTAAAATGTCAGAATAGATAAATATGTAAGGTATTACTCATATTTATTAAAAAATAATCAAAATAACATTTTAATTACAAGTATCTATATCAGGTAATGTTATAAACGATAGGAACTGTCAGATTTAGATGAAATTTGGTATGGGCAAGATTGGATCCCAAAAATGGACATAGGCACGTGGGCGGAGCTGCATGCAACAGAGTAGTATTAGTTTTATATCTTTGTAAAATAACTTTCGTGAGGAGTATTCATAATTATTTAGAATCATAACGGTTTACTCACGCATACTTTCGGAATCTCCCGACTAGTTTCAGACTCAATAGGAGCCCCTAATCATGAGCTGACGCGGCGAAGGCAGTGTCGCGAGTTTTATAATTATCTTGTTACAAAACTATACTTGGGTAATAATTAGTAAATATCATTACATTAATCTACTCCACAAACTCGTCTCATTATTAAACTTATTTCACATCTAAAAACAAAATTGGTTTAACTCTACAACTTTATATGGAATACAAAAGTGAATATTACACGATTATACGATCCTTGCTTGTAAGCGTGCCAAAAGACACGTTTCTGATATTAACCTACATTCCACTTACGATATACCGCACAGCTGCAGCACGAAAATGAACCCTAATGCCTTTCAAATAAAGGTGTAGTGAGTTTCAAAGTTACCACTGATGAGCCAGTGTTGAGCGTTTGCTATCTCTAATTAAACTTTAATGTTGGAAGAGAACTTTGAGTTGAATACATCTGTATGATTGAGAAAAACCAAACATTTGGGTACTGTCCTAGTAGTAATACTGCAATAGGATAGATGACAACAATTTATGACACGTATTTTTTGCTTTTCCAAAATAAGAAAACACTTAGTAAATAAAGCAAATTTGCGTTCCTAGTGAAATTATAATGTAGGTATTTTAAGTAATATTAATAGTATAATATTATAATATATTGCGACTCACACACAAACTAAGCAGAGCCAGTATAATGGCAATTAGACAATTACTGTTAAATGCACTATAAGTATATATAGTATATATATATTCTTAAATACATACTTTATCTACAGTACATATTATTATAGATAAATTTACAACCAGACACATAACAAATTCAATGATCATGCTCTTCACACAAAGATTTTTTCTGGGTGGGAATGAAAGTCACGACCTCCGTTTTACCAACCGACTACTCAAAAAGTGGTCACTAAAAAACCATAATTACGAAAGATTTGCAAAGTAGTAGGAGAACTTCAACTCTAGTGAAAATATAACAAACCGTCGACCAGCAAAACAATTTTATGAAACACAAAAAATAAAATCTACTCTTTTATCTCGAAACTTCAGACTCACAAACTATCAAAGGAGATCCTTAATAGCCATTTAGGTCGAATTAAAAAAAGAAAGTCTAAAACTAACACCAAGGTCAGGCATTTAGCCCGTAGCCAATTGAGAAAATAAGCCGTTGCAAAGTTATTAAAAAGTTGAATGGAAGGGCACTTTATGCTTTAAAAGGATATTTTATATTCAAGGAAGCTCTGTCTTGTCTGTTAACGCCTTTGTCTTCGTATTTATTGTTATAGTAACCTCGTAAATTGTTCTTGAGACTTTGAAATTAGCTTCAACATTTTTGGGTTGAATTTACTTACTTTATGCTTTGAGTTGTTTTTGAAAGCGACTTCGTTCGGACTATAGAAAATTCTAAATCATCCCACGTGGACGTAATACTGCCATAAAAAGTAGCTAAAATTTTATCCAGTCTATAAACTACCCGTGTACCAAATTTGATCTCCCTTAGTTGAGTCGTTCTCGCTTAAACAGGGAACAACCAAACTTTCGCATTTATAACACTAATAGCTGTTTCCCGCGGCTATACTATTGTGGATGTCGGTTATCGCCGGCAAAAAGTAGCCTATGTCCTTTCTTAGGCTCTAGACGATCTGTGTATCAAATTTCATTTAAATCGGTTCAGTGGTTTTGGCGTGAAAGCGCGACAGACCGACAGAGTTACTTTCGCATTTATAATATTAGTAAGGATATAGTAGGATAATGATCAAGTACTGCGTTTCTGCTTTACATTTTCCAATAATATTATTCGCGTAACATTTTCGGATGTTGGGTGGCTATTCACCTTATCATATTCGATTTATCACGGAGTCCGCCTGAACAGACGTGGGTCCTTAGCTCATTAGTAAGCAAAAGATTAATCTACTTTATCATCCTTCGCCGATACTTATCTAATTACTCGACTGTTCAGGTAAAGTGCAGACGAGACCTTAAGGGTGATATTTTAGAGGATTTTAGCCATTGACGGTACTTTTTTTTCGAAAAATTACTGTAAATTAAGTAAATAAATGTGGACAAAATCACATACATTGCTCTGAACCCAAAGAAAGTAGCTAAAGCATGTGTGTTATGGAATTCAGACATAACGAAGGTACCATAACCACTCGAAGCAATGTAGAAAAGTGGTTTTCTACATTGAGCCGGCCGGGGATCATACCCGAGACCTCAGAGCTGGCGACACCTTGAAAACCGGTGTGTACGCCACTCCACTACGCAGGTAATTACATTATTTTAATAAATTATCAAGTATAGTATTGTATACGTCCTCTTAATGAATAAAAAAAGCAAGTTTTGTCTATTTTAAAAACTTGATAACTACTAGACTGGAACGAGTTTTTTTTTGAAATTTAATGTTAGCACATTTCACCGGCTATCGCGGGAAATTGACTCGCTCACGGGAAAATATTCGTTATATCCACCAGCATTTTTGCTACGTGTTATATTATACTAGCTGAGCCCGCGACTACGTCCGCGTGGAATTAAAAAAAGTTACTTTGTGCCTTTTTTCGTTTTCGAAGTAGCCTAAGTTACTCCTTATTATATTAGCTATCTGCCAGTGTAAGTCCCGTCAAAATCGGTCCTGCTATTCCAGAGATTAGCTGGAAAAAACAAACAGACAGACAAACACTGTAAAAAAAATATTTTGCTAAATGTACCGTGTATATACATTGATATGCATGTAGTAAATAGTGGTTATTTAAATATTACAAACATACACTTCTAATTTATTTATTTGTATAGATTTAACACCCACACAACACTAAAATAATAAAAAATGTAAGTATAAAGAATTTGACGGGCCTGTTGGTCTAGTGGTTAGTGACCCTGACTGCTAAATCGGAGGTCGTGGGTTCGATTCCCACCCAGGACGAATCTTTGTGTGATGAGCACGATCATTTGTTCTGTGTCTGGGTGTAATTTATCTATAATATGTATGTATTTAGAAATATATAAGTATGTTTATCAGTTGTCTGGTTGCCATAGCACAGGTCTGCCTAGTTTGGGATCAGATGACCGTGTGTGAGATGTCCCAAGATATTATTATATTATTATTATATTATAATGGTCAGACAAAAGAAAATAAGCAGCAATAAATAATAAGTTATTTAAAACAAATAACTTTTATCCTCGCTTAACAATCAAAACAAAATTAAACAAAATAATATTCCAACTTTGAAATCAACTTAAAAAGACGTCAAGTGTTTGTTTCTCCTGAAGTGAACAAAGTACTCTAGAATCAAGTGTCAACTTCAGACTAGCGACATCTGACATTAAAAAGGTTAAAAAACAATAGCCCTAGTTCTGTTTAACACGTACTAAACTTATTTCGGACTATCCACTATCTTTTTCACTTGTACATAATTAGAAAAGAACAGATGAAAATTAGAGCAGTAAAATTAAGTACTTAACCAAAATTTTCATACACATTTGCCGACATAAAAAAACGTGTGCACTAAAAACACGACCTTATTCAATAAACCAGTTCGACATATCTTATAAGTTAGTTGTCATTCATCGCCGTCCTATTCATATGCTGTATGTTAGTGAAAGATAGCAATACTTTAATTTTGGTTTAGTTGGGTGAACAAGAGAATCAGGGCCATTGTCTGTCAAAATTACTAGACCATGTTAATTTAGTTACAAATAGTCTGTCGAACTATCTTCTTTTGTTTTATACTTGAGAGCCCTGTGACAGCGAATAGACTAATCTCTCTTTCTAAATAAACTCTCAAGAAAGGGATAAAACGTTTTTAGTTCTGTCTAATTACTTTACCTGCGATCAATGTGTATTTAGATAATTTCTCTATGTTAACCATTTTCAACAAGCAAAAGGTTAAATTTTTGTTCGAGGTGTATTTAAATTGTTCGGTTAATATTTCGTAGTGTTATCTAATAGTATAAAATATGTAACAGGTACTTCATTATTAAAACAAGTAAATTTATTTGCCACATAAATACATAATATTACCAAATTTAAAAAAAAAAAACAATAATTCATAATACTTACGTATATCTCTATAATAAAGTTACACTTTTAGTAAGAACCTCTCCTAATGTCGGTCAAAGATCTCTTTAGGTCAGTGGACTTCATAGATATTGGAGCAAACATTGCCAAGTCTATATTAATCATCCATACATAAAATCACCCTTTTTTAATTACTTTTACTCAATACATTATACTAAATATTTTTTCGTATTAAAAAAGACAAGCAGAGTGCTTTCTATAAACAGACTTATTTTAATTAGAGAAAGACACATCTGCAAGTTAAATATTTGAATATCTTACTCTCTCGCTAACTAAACTTAGAAAAGCATTCTAAATTTTATCTTATAACTTTTGACATCTGCAGTATCTTAAAAACTTTTAATCTAATTAAACGGCGCCGCTGCCTCTATTTTATTAAACTATTTTGTTTGAATAAATTATTTGTAAGTTAAAACAAATTGTGTCTAGACTTTAATTTGAGTGAGACATTTAGTTGTATCAATAAACAATTATTTGTATTAATAACACGAACGATAATTTAAAAATTAAATTTCTTGATGGCTGTTGATTTAGGGAAAACTTTAACACTGCACTTTAAAGCGCATAAAATCTCTCATTTTTTTAAGTGTATGTGACAGCTTAAGTAAAACTCGCATGTCAAGACTAATCTAATGACGCATAATTTATCAAAATCGGTTGACTAGTTGAGTAGTTTTGAGCGGACATAGAAACAGACAGACAACAAACTTACAAGCAGGTTAATCACATAACGCTCCATGTTTTGACAGCAATGTTTTTTATTTTTAATATCTCTGAAAGTATATAATGAAGAAGAATGACAATCATGCATACTCCATTCCTGACGGTACCATCAGCTTCCACGAGATACGCAAAAATGTTACCATTTCATTAATGAATTCCGGCCTTAATAATAATTTATACTATATAAATATTTATAACAAATTTTCGTCGATAGAAGTTAATAGTTTACGCAACCAATTTAAGAAGGATATAGTTACTATTTTATCACATAACCAATAATTAAATATTGTCTACTATGGTAATTCAATTCAATTCTTTATTGCATTCCATATGTATGTACAAGTATGTGTGTCGGGCACAGCAAAGAAAAATTACTCACACACACACTCACACACACACAAATTTCCTCAGTCATTGTTCTTCATTATTTGCGTATTGTTTAGTTTTGTATCCATTTTTTTTCTGTAAGCTGTGAAGTTACTTTTAATAAATAAATCATTTAATTATATAATACTTTAAGTCAATTTATGAAATTAAAAGAGCTGATCCACTGATCTACTTAATTATACTCAGCAACACTACAGTATTAGAATACTAACCACAGGACACAACAAGTTTACAACTAATTACATATTACAAGCTCGAACAGAGTTACGTAGTCGTAGCACATAGATCCGCTTGGGACCTACCCAAAACCCATCACATTACTTTTGCATGGGGCTTCGAGAAGCATTAACATACTTAATACCTGTAATTCCTATTAGGCCTAATTTACACAAGCCATGTACGCACCAGAATGTACTATGTGTATTACATTCTGGAGCGTATTCATTTTATGATTAACTTGTAGTTTTAAGACGCTGCTGAAAGAAATTTTGGAATGACGAGTTTTTTGTTTTTGTTTTTGTATTCGTTTGTTTAATGGCCATGGTTTTAAGTCACATGGTTTTAAGACGCGTTTAGAAAGTTTTATATTTTGTAATTACGAGTTTTTATTTTTTTTTCTTTTTGTTTTTGTATTCTTTTGTTTAATGGCCATGGTTTTCAGTCCCGTGTTAATGTTTAGTGTTTTTATCCCCAAATAGGAAGAGCGGATACCTTCTTTCAAAAACAATTTAGCGCCTATTGACTGATTCCGATGTCTATTTTATCTGAATGCTGTCGAAAGTTTACGCGAATGTTAAACATTCAAATAAAAGTATTTTTAATCGGATTCTATCGCGGTTTATTTAGATTTAAATTCCTGACGTAGACTAAGGTGCAGACTGAGATGATATTCGTCTTGACAGGAGATTTTGAAGGTAAAACGAGCAACATCTACTGTCAAGACAGTAGATCTATTTCAATGTTATACATTTTTTTATACTTTAGTGAAGATATTAAATTATAATGCTTTCTTTAACGTAAACATTTACTTATGTAAGTACTCAGATGCGTAGACGAACGCTAAGCTATTCAAACTCATAAGAAACTACATTAAGCGGTCTATCAGCATACATTTTGGCATTTAAGTTTTACAAATATTTAATTTAAGAGCCAAGTTCTTCGACTAAGATTTATTAATTCGAGATTTCAATAACAAATTGAGCTTGTGTCAGTATTATTAAATTTCAGTCTTACATATTTAGTTTAATACGCACTTGTGTACTTTATTTCAAGATGGCGTCAGAAACCCCGTTCATTAGATTTTCATGTTAATACGAAATCAATTAATATTTCGTGAACGTTTAATAGGTCTGTAAGTTAATCATAATTGATTTATAAATTAATGGTATTGATTATAGTGTCTAAATATTAAGAACAGAAATGTATTAAATAATAACATTTATTATATCGAAGTATTTTGTTTTCTGATAATTTTGTTAGGTAAAAGTTGTTGTTATTGGGAAAACAAACTGTATTCGTTATAAAAATAAAAAAGACAACTAAAAATTTTTATTTTTAAAGTTTTCAATGAAAATTACATTTAAACATACATATATTTGTAAGCTATTTATAAGATAAAACCTTTTATTTACGAAGTAATTTTTTGACGAAATTTTTTATTTTTTTTATTTTGCTCCAAAAGTTGGTCAGGTTGACCAGATGTTGGTTTTTTTTTAATATAGTGCATCTCTCAAAATTGAGACGAATATAACGACACCTCTCAAGCTAACATTCATTATACGGTTTAACTAATAACTCTTTTATTAGTTAGGTGTTTTTTTATAATTCTACAGAAAGTATAGTAAATAAAATAAAACATAATTTCAATTGCAAAAATTTACATTTTATAACTAAGCACTCCTATCGTAATGTTAAAAACAACTTTAAATTGAAAACAAAACAATATACAAATCTTCACATCAAACTTTATAACAAAAGATAAAAACAAGATTTTCAAATATCTAAAACAATGAAAACTTTTCAATGATAATAAATATAATAAGCTTGTCCTGCCCCTCTTCTATTATTCCGTAGTCGTTTGTGAGCTAATCTTTGAAGTGTATCGCCTCGAGGGTGTAAATTTAAGAAATTCAGCGAATATCTTGAATATTTTGTTGCCTTGGGACATGTATGGCGTTTGGTATGGGGTGAGTGTGTTGTAATTATTCTCAAGTCTCTCTAAATTTGTGTATTTATAGTGCTGTGTTTATATTATGTATACACAGCAAACTACATCGGTTTGCAGGTCATATTAACATTTTATACTATATTCAGTTTATGTAAGCGGATTATAATAATAATATATGAAAAAATGAACACGATGCCTATCGTGAGGAGGTTTCTCTCTCTGGGACCTTAACCACTGGCAGCTTAAACACTGTTTCCGATGCCGGTTGGAGACTGTATTTTATATTTTTAAATGTATATTGTTTTTTAATGTATTTTATGTGTAATTAATTAAATAAAGGAAATGTGTAATGAAAATGTTAATGTATAATATAATTTAATATAATATAAAGTGACCTGCAAACCTATCTAGTTTGCCGTGTGTACATACAATCTATATGGCATGTATCTCTCTGAACTTAGGGCCACTTTAATTATATTAAAGTGCATATAGGTGTAGGTGCGCAACTACGCTGAAGATAATAAGTGTAATATATTGTTATTTTCGTTTATTTTGTATACAAATTTAGGAGTAGGCTCTTACTTCTCTCTTTAAGAAGATGGCACATAAACATAGAAGAAAGATAAGGTGCGTGATCCTATGTTTTGTTTGTAAAAGACGTATTAAGTAAATTTAAAATCAACCAACTAAGTAAAAATTTATAGGCCGGTATTATAAGCCACTAGAACAAAAGAGTTATTTTTTCAATAATTTTCCACTGCGTAGCCTTTTGATTTGTTTTATTCGAGTTAAATGTTTACTAACGATTTACGTGCCTTAAATTTTGTGGAAAAATGAAAATATGTACACAAAAGTGTACTCACGTATTTCCCAGAATTATCGTGTATGAGAGAAACTTAAATACTGAATATTGAACATGCTGGCACCTTTGACCAAAATTGTTTTTGTAGCCAGTTTACATTTTTAATTTTAATTTTTATAGTTACATTATTTTTACAGTTTTCATTTTAAAATAGTATTTTTTGTAAAAAGGCTTAGTATAAAATCAGATGCTTTTTTTAATTGTATCACTTAGTTTAAAAAAGCTTCTATTGAGTACATTCATACGAACTGTTTGGTATAACATTAATAATATAATAATATCTTGGGACATCTCACACACGGTCATCTGATCCCAAACTAGGCAGAGCCTGTGCTATGGCAACCAGACAACTGATAATCATACTTATATATTTCTAAATACATACATATTATAGATAAATTACACCCAGACACAGAACAAATGATCGTGCTCATCACACAAAGATTCGTCCTGGGTGGGAATCGAACCCACGACCTCCGGTTTAGCAGTCAGGGTCACTAACCACTAGACCAACAGGCCCGCCATTTCATGTCTCTTGATGTTTTAAACTACTATTATTGTATATTTTCCTTTCTTCAAGTAATATACCGTTCCTACAACTTATGTGTACCTACTACATTACGGTGTTAAAAGATATATAAAAATAAACAAGTAATTTTTATGTTCCTGCATTCACGAAAGTTTTTGTGAAAAAAAGCTGTCATGATTATCATAAAAAAACTGAACTTGTATAAAAAGCTGCCGTGCCCCCAAACACATTGCCATCGGTATTTTGTTGTATAAAGTGTTACAACGGAATTTAATTTACGAGCTGTGTATTTGTGTATGTTATTAAATTTCACTATTGTCCTCAGAGACGGGACACCCTGTCTTCGCATAGTAACAATTACCTTAATTTAAATGACGTATATAGTAACTAGCTGTCCCCCGCGACTTTGTTCGCGTGTTTTAGTTTCAATGGTTTTTCATTTTTGCAACATTTTTCATTTATGCTCCGCTCCTATTGGTCGTAGCGTGATGTTATATAGCCTATAGCCTTCCTCAATAAACGGACTATCCAATACAAAAATAATTATAATTTTTCAATACGAACCAGTAGTTCCTGAGATTAGCGCGTTCAAACAAACAAATAAACAAACAAACAAACAAACAAACTCTTCAGCTTTATAATATTATAGTATAGATATGCATGTATGTATTTAGAAATATATAAGTATGTTTATCAGTGGTCTGGTTGCCATAATACAGGCTCTGCCTAGTTTGGGATCAGATGGCTGTGTGTGAGTTGTCCCCAGATATTATATTCTTGAACTAAATTTTAAGGTTTTTAGATTACCGTAAAGTTAATATTATTATTGTAACGATCTTGAGTATAAATAATTATGTAAATAAATATAAGGTATGGACACTGGAATTTAAGCCCAACCTTTTAGATTTGAACTAATCGTACGAGATTTTGTACGAGACCTATTATTATGCTATGCCTTATATCTGTAATATATCCAATATACTCACAACAGCAAAAAATATTTTGCAGATTAGAGCTTAGAGTGCAGTATTCAAAACAATTGAATGTGAGTAAATAAACATTTGTTTGCACAACATGGCCGCCACATTTATAAGACCCCTTTCCATTCCCCAACACGCCCATCGGCGCTGCTAGAACAGCGAAAAGATAAAACACGTTCATCACTCGAATATAAACAAATATTGCTCACAAAATCAGCATGAAAACTTCTATTCAAGCCCAAGTAGGTACAGACAGCAGAAAAATAGCTTAGGTTTAAAGATAAATTTAATCCCAAAAAAAAAACATCATTTTCAAAAAAATATGTGAACAAAAATTATTGATATAAAATTGTTCTTAGTAATAGTAAAAGAGATGATTACATTTAACTGTGTCCAGTAAGTCAGGTTGTGGAGGTCAGATAGGTTTATATAAAATACGGTATTCCTGAATACGATATGACTGAAAGCCGACCCAAACATAGCTAAAGAAAAGGCTAAGCAGAAAGAAAAACCGGATGCGTGCGAGTCTGACTCGCGCACCGTGGATCCCTACAAATTTTACTAATCATCACGCTTAATAATCCGAAACAAAATAATGGTTAAAAATAAAATGTCTGTCATACGACGTATGTTACATATTCAACTGTAAATATAAGTTTTTCATCGCGTCGTATTTTTTATGTTACTAAACTTCAGATTGATAATTTTATGATACATTTTTTGATTGATATTCATTATATCATGCCGAAGTTCGTGATTCTGGGTTGATGGGATGTATGTACCCTGTTTGTTTTGAGTTTCTCGCAAATGTATAGAAAAAACAACATAAATGGCAGTATTGTTTAATTGCGATGACATTGAAGCTGGTTTTTTTTATTGCATCGAAGGTCTGTAGACTGTGTACTTTCTTTCTTTTTTTCTGTGTACGTTTTCTCTGTGTAGGTACTTGATATTAATTTCAACGTGACACCATTATGTAATCTGGAGAAAAAAAAATACAGACAGACCGACAACAAAGTGATCCTATAAGGGTTCCTTTTTTCCTTTTGAGGTACGCAACCCTAAAAAATTTAAAAAGGATAAGAAGTGAAAAACTTATCGTCATTGGATTCTGTTGAGGTGTTTTGTATATCTAATTATGTTCACAGATTTTTGTAGCAAACTGTACAGTATACGTACTCACGTAAAATTCCCGGATCCGTCCGTACATACTTCACTTCATTTCGACAGCGAAGGGCTATTTATTTTATTTCGCTACTACGAGGGTCATGCCTCATTTTATTTTGTTCAAGTATTACTTAATGTTAACGAGTATCTGTTTAATTTTATCAGGAATTCGCTGGAACAAATGACTGTGATGAACGAGGGTTCTTCGTGTACCAACTAAGTTTTATTCTGGACCTAGCTTTAGGATTTATATTTGCCTACAAAGCCACGGTACAGATATATATATAGGTTTTCTTTTTTATCAGCCTAAAATAAATAATAATATCATATGTATTATATATAAGCACTCAATATGACTATTTGTATGTATAAACTTGTTCATAAAAAATCGATCTCACAGAAAAACAGTTTTTACTGTTTTGTGGGACACTGCTAGTTTATAAGATAATTATGTACCGTTCTATAAAAAAAAATAAAAATAAAATAGTTTTTTTTTAGACCGTCTAGACTTTAAATTTCAACAAAAACATCGCACAAAATATAAACATGTATAATACATCTAAAAAACAGAAGGATAGTTTATTGATTAGGGGCGAAAAAATCCGTAAATTACGCAAATATATTTTGCAAAAACAATAAGTTTTCAGTCTGTAATGGAGTCTAATTTCCTTTGATGGCAGTATCTTTACAGTACAGTACTTTGATTATTTTCGTAGATCCGAATCTTGATGACGTCATACCTTTCTCATGCAAATAAATGTAGGACAATTTCCATATTATTATACTTTGTACTTACTTGTAGGCTCCAAATAGGTTTTATGTTTATAGATGTATGGTTTATCGATAGTAACTACGCGGTTACCAAAGAGTATCATAAGGTTAGTAATATACTACTAGTTGACCCGGCTGTCGTTGTTCTGTCAATCTATACAAAAATGAGATTTTACATTGCGTTATATTTTTGACATTTCCGGTAGATTTTTACAAATTTTCCTACATAAACCTCGCCGTGGCGATTACTAACACAAAAAAAAGAAAAAACAGCCAAATCGGTCGAGCCGTTCTTTATTTTTTTTATTGTTTTTTATTTTTTTAAATATCTATATAGATTAACCGATTGACCCTGATTTTGTTTGCGCGTGTATCTTTATTAATTATTAATGTACGAGTAAGTGCAATTTTCATTTTTTTGCGGGAATAATATTGTGATGAATGAATGTAAAACTTAACTTTAAAATTGAAACATGATCATAAATCTTAACTTTTGAATAAATATAAGTAAACAGTTTTAAGAGAAAAGCGCATAAAATAACAAAAAAAAAACATACCTTTAACACGTCTAGCATCCTAGTTAAATTTTGACTACCCCATTTCACCTTCATCCTAAAAGCGCGAGTCGCGAGCGCGACTCTATTCATTTATTTATTCTTTATTGCACACATACAAGTTAATAAGTATGATGTGGTATAAGGAATAACCTAGTATGAACATAACATACTTTTCTGGCCTTTGAGCACACTCAATTGGTACTCAATCATCACCAATCTATAACGCAGCCAGAAAGAATTTAGATAACTACGTACAAAACTTATAACCTCATTAAATACAGATGTAATAAGACACAGAGGTCTGGAAACGTTCTAGATCTAATAAAATATAATTGGTAGACATACATTACGCCAAGATTGTGACATGTATATTTGATTTTCTTCGCGTATTTTGTGACGTCTTCTCCATATTAATAAAACGCCAGTTGGTCGTACCTAATGCAGATTTTATCGATATTCAAATGAAATACTAATAGGTACATAATGAATCAAATAATTTATGTATTAAATCTGGGTATGGATAAATATTACATTTTTAATTCAAATTTACTTGAATAAAAAAAATGAAAAAATTGACGCCCAGTTTTTTAGGGCTTTTATTAGTTAAGAGTTTTGTTTTGTATTAAGTGTGAAAACATTTAACAAGTACACAAATAAAAAGTATGTCAGCAAAACCTTTTTTTTTATGAAACTACGGCTAAATAGTTGCGGTAGCTGTTAAAAGGACCTGCCAACAAAAAATATTATAGAATCGAATGTTGTAGGTTTCGTTTATATATACAAGCGACCCGCCTTGGCTTCGCACGGGTAGACAAAACATTAATGAATTACACACAAAACCATCCTCTTGAATCACTCTATCAATTGGTGAAAACCGTATGAAAATCCGTTCTGTACTTTTTTGCGTTCAGACAGACAGAATGACGCGGCGGAAGACTTTATTTGATAATATATATCGATAGATAGATATATAACCTACAAAATATGTGAACATCAATAAAAATAAATAATAAACTTTATTTAAACAACAATAAAAATTATTTCAATTTAATTGATGACTGTAATCTTTCCTTACATAACAATTCCTCAACACTTGAGGTCGTTATGAAACAGTTCGACTTAAATATTTAATGAAGAAGGTAAATTACCTACCGATCAAACGAGGCCGCCTTGACCCACTTCACTCTGATCCCCAATTTAGAACCAAACTAGCCTTTAATTTCAAACGTGTCGATGTTAGACAGAAAAACATTGTAATTATAAACAAAAAACATAAAAATATTGGCTACAAAATTGGTTTTTATTTTTATTTTGTTTTAGTAAGAGACCGTACAGAGTAGAAGAATGAAAGGGAGGCCTTTGCCCTGAAGAGGCACAAAAAGGGCTTGAACACTTATAATATATCATACTTATACACAGACGTATCGGTAACGGTAACGGTAACATTGTCGCGAGTTCAATTGTTTTTTCCCATCTCTAAAAATGTCAAAATCTCCTAAAGAAGTTTTTTCTTTAAAAATTATTTGTAGGAGGTGCTATTTTTTAATTGGTAATCAATGTTGTTAACAAGAAAGGCTGAAATAAATTACTATTCATAAGAAGTAAAAGTACTAAAACCAGTAACATACTAAAGGAGATGTTCCAGAAATGTATAGAACCTGGGCTAGCACTATGTACACATGTACAATATATATAAATATCGATATATAATATAGTAACCGGTTTTTAATGATAATTTTCTATAATGTGAGTTCCTGAATGTGCCTACATTAAAATTACTAAATTATGTCAAAGAGAGTACACAAAATGAATATGGTGGATCTGAAATTGCCCTAAAAATAGAGCTATCATATAAAAACCTTTCAAAAGTTTATTTTTGTAGGCCTGTGGCGCATGTTCTTCAAATTAATTTGTTAGTATTTTTATGATATTCTCCTATTTTTTTCTTATTTATCTGTGTAGTGTACATAGTGGCAGCCCAAAATCGAACATCTCATTTATTTTCACATTTAATTGAGTGGCGTTTAAGTACATATACAATGTTCACAACTACATGTTTGCCTCCCCACAAGCTATCTTATAACTCAAATGACAAAGTGTTGCCCCACAAAGGTTAATTACAATTTATTCACAAAAATATTACTTCTTAGTTATAATACCTAATCAAGAACCCTTTATTTTTATTTCATCTTAACTGTATCGAAAAGTTGATACAGAAATGCCAACAAATAAATGAGATAATAGCATTAACTTTATTGGTTTCTCGTCTCCTTTTCCTAACGATATTTTTAAATATTATTCTATCAAAAATTCAATAAAAAGTAAATATTTTGACAAATATTTTCGAGTTTGTACTACAGAAATTGGTTTGAAGTTGCCTTTATCATGTGCGTGGGAGTGATAAATGTCGTTATTAATAGACGTAGATGGTTGGTATAAAATTTCCTTAAAAATAAGTTCGAGCTCTTTGGTGCCTCGGAAAAAGGACGGAATATATAAATATACTAACTGTGCCACGTGGTTTCGCCAGTTCCCTTTCCTACGAGACGTCAAATCTTGACAGACGAACAACAATGATCCTAGATGGCTTTCTTTTTTTTTAATTATATAAAACTAAAATACGTACGACAAGGAGAAATGACTTCCCTTATTTTTACTTGTTTAAAAAACGACTCCCGCCAGACTTAGAACAAGCATTTGTGGATCACACAAATGTTTGTCCCATGCGGGGATCGAACCCACACCAGTCGGCTATCCGTGCAGTCAGAAATGACTAATGAACAGCAAAACGAACCTTAAAATGAAGTGATCACTGACAATAGTACGCTGTTTGTAAGATAATGTATCCCTCTAGATAAAGGAGGTTACTGTCCTGCCGCGCAAACTTTAAGGTAGTTGTAACGATGATACAAAAGCGTGAGCAGGCTCAAGTTTTAATTAAGCTCATTATAATTTACTGCTGTATAACCACGGCTCGGATCTAAACTATTCAATAGATTCATCACATATTTTTTATACTCGATAATTACTTTGTATCTATATTAAAATAAAAAAAAAAAAACAAAAACGGTTAAGTAAACGGGTTTATAATTCAAGAAAGGGTGGACTGATTTTCATGATATTTGTTTTGTTGAATTCTTCATTAGGTACTAGGAATAGCAGAATAACTATAAAACAGAAAAATTACGAAAAATTCTTACGCAGGTGAACTACAGAGCATCGTTAGTATGTATTAAATGTCCAACTTTTCCATCACTACAAAATATCTTTTGATACCATGACTATCGGTGTTCATAGAATATAATCGGTGTTTTATTTTGAATTTATAGCGATAAATAAATAATGAATGTACCTTCAAACAAATTTTGAGTTAACATAAAAACGAATAAAATTATGGTTATGTGAAAATATTTTTAATAGGAGTATAGAACATTAATGTAAAAAAGAATTTCCAACTTAATACTTAAGAATCAACGAGGTAGTTATTCAATACACTGCCTATACATTTATACTCGTCCAGGATCAGCACGTTTTGTCTCTGCATCACCCTAAGGTTGAACAAAATGCCTTGGGGCATTAAGTCCGCCTTGGTCCTAAAAGTGAAAAATTACAAATATATTAATAAAAAAAAATACACCTTTACAATCTAACATTAAAAAAGGTAAATAAATGAGTTGTTCTAAATATTTAGGTTCTCTATTATTCGTGGTAGTCATGGTAATTAGTTAGGAATTTATGCTGCGGAACACTAAATCTAGACTGTTTCGAGACTAAAATTTAATGAAGGTCTTACTCGACGAATATAAATAAAGACGATCCCAGTATTATCAAATTGGACTAAATATTTGTACTTTTAACATCTAAAATGAAAGCTAAGTGCAAACGAATCGGTACTAGGCAAACAGAAAAGTTAAGACGTAGGAAATGGTTTAAAAGCAATTAGTACGGATTTTGTGCCGCTTTGATATAAATTAAATAGATAACTGTCTCATGGCTGGTTTTTCCAACGCCAGATATCCAAGGAATAGATTTGAATTTGTGACAATTCCTCCGTAAGAAAATTGTCAGACGTCAATTTTATAACTCGATTATAAATGACCCATATCATGTAGGTAAATGAATAACAAGGTTACAGAATAAAATAATTATTAACATAATTATAAATGTAAAAACCGGCTTCAATGTAAGTGATAATCATTTCTATTTAGAAGTGAACCAATAAAAAACTGGAAACACGTAATACCTACGTGCCTATAAAAATTGTGATTTTTATAGGCACTTCTTGATCAGATCCTGACCTGATGACCACGGACCTTGGAAGTAGGTATATACCTAACACAAACAAAAAATAAATCGAAATCAGTCCAGGCTTCTTCGAGTATTAGGGTAACATACATATAGAAATGGAAAAAGGTTATTTTTTTTTTAAGTTGGTTAATGATTTTTAGAACCCAATTCAATAAAAAATTTGATGCAAGCTTTCGATGACTCACATTATGGCTTGCATAATTTTATCGTTTAGAATAATGTCCTCACAAAGCCGGGTAATAAACCACATGTATTGTATATCGGATAATACGAGGCTGAAAGATTATTTATAGTTTAAATTCTGCATTACGAATTTTAGTGTGTGGATTAAGCGATGACCTGAATATGGCTTTTGTGTGTTGGAACCCAATAATAAGTACTTTATTCTTTTTTGTGTTTTGTCCAAACTTCCTTTTTAGAGGACTGGCCTGTGTTGTGTTTACTATGAGGTACATAGAGAGGGGTAAACGGGAGTTCCCTGGTAAGTATATAAAGGATCCGACCCTGTTAATAATGATATAATAATATCTTGGGACAACTCACACACGGCCATCTAATCCAAAACCTGCCTGTGTTATGGCAACCAGACAACTAGTAAATATACTTATATATTTCTAAATACATACATTATTACTACATACATTATTCTAAATACATACTTTATACCTACATAAATTACACCCAGACTCAGAACAAATGTTCATGCTAATCACACAAAGATTTGTCCTAAATGGGAATCGAACTCACGGCCTCCGGTTTAGCAGTCAGGGACCAATTACAGGCCAGTCAGAATGATGTTCACTAAACATGGAATTTGTCCTTGCTTTTTCTAACTATCAAAATGTCATGATATAATACCTATAATTAGCCAACACAAGTAAGCCATTATGAACTAAGCCCGAGCTAATAAATTAGCCTTTAGTACCAAAACAATGATTGCGCACAAAGTTGCCAGCTTATCGCGTGAAACAATGAATCGTTCATTCGTTCCTGTTACGTCATTATTATTTATTTTCTATTATGTTCATTCCCCTTGACTTCAAGAGCTTCGTGCTTGGGATAAAATTGAATAAGCATTTAAATTAATTATTTAGAGAATAATTTTCTAGTAATTTGTGTTTTGTATTTATGGCATTTTTAAGCCTTAAGAGTAGACAGAGAAGTATTATTTGACAGCACGGATAGCCAAGTGGTATAGGTCACCACGCCAATTACCACTGTGCGCGACGTGCTGCGGCTTCGATCCCCGCATGGGTCAACCATTTGTGTGATCCACAATTGCTAGTTCCAAGTTTAGTTGTAATTTGTGTACGTGAATTGAATGTTTGTGAAATCCTCCGCGACACATTTATTAAATTCTCTAGTACAATGATTCGATTTTTCTAATGAAATTAATATATACCATAAGTTTCGTGAGTACCTAGTACAAGGGATTTTGGGCGAAAGTTTGAAAATAAAACGGTTCGGTTCTTGTAAATACTGGTTGTCGTGTAGGTATAAAGAAAAAACGCCGCTCTGTTAAAAAAACGGACATCTATGTTAACTTCACTTTACCCACATACCAGGCCTAAGTACCTACATACTTCCTGCCCCTCTTATTTGAAAATAATAAGAAGAAGTATCAAGGACAGATCTAGGCTCTTGAATTGAAAGAACATTAACATAACCGCTGAGAAATCTAATCATCAAGCTCCTCCCAAGACAAAACACAATCGCTTTGCTTCTAAACACTAACAAAACTCTAATTCTGATCCATAAATTGATCAACCCTCGATCCTCAACCGTTAAATATCGAACCAACCCTCTCAACAGCCTTATTTATTTGGCTAACATCTTGTAAACGCTGAAACAAACCATTGAACTGAAGGCGCTTGAATAATGGTTCTTGTCGATTGTTCAACGACTCTTTGGCACATTTCACAGGAGTTTGACCTAGATATAAGTGATTAGATTCGCAGATCTTCGACAGATGTGATGAACTGACAATTAAGTTGAGATTACTCAATAACATGAGCAATGTTACTATCTACTACTATGTTACTACTATCTGTACCTACTTTGAATAGATAAACAAAAACCAATTAAACAATTGAGTAACCATGAAAAAATATGTAACATATTTTAGTTTATGATTAAAAATAAATACGAATAATTTGATCACACACATAAATAGGTAAATAAATAAAAATAAAAACAGACAAAAAAGTACAAAATATCCAATTTCGTTTTGTACGATAATAGGCATGTTTCCTATTATTTTTTTTAATGTCCGTCTTGTAGATTAATGAATTTTATTGGACACGTATTTTTTCTTTTTTCCTGCAAACATAAAATGATCAAAATACAGAGAACGGAAGTTACGCGTGACGTCACTCCTCGCTACGATTTTTAGCGAGGCGTAGCGTCATAAGCCCCCACTCCGAAACTTTAAAGCGGTGTATCTTTGTATTTTTTTATTGTTTTGATAAAAGAAAAAATACGTGTCTAATATTTTTTATTATCTAACTGACGGACTAAATAGATTTTGACTTTTCATACCCAGGAAACATCCCTATTATTTTGATTTAAAGACCAGACTACTGAATAGTTTTTGATGAAATTTATATAGGAGCATCCCTATTGATGACAAATAAACAATTTTTAAAACCGATCCACTATTGCAGGAAATATCGCGAACCAAAAATAAAAAAACATACATTCGATTTGAGAACTTCCTGCTTTTGATGTCGGTTAAAAAAGTTATTTATTGTAAAGTTATTAAAAAAGATATTTTTGGAAGAAAAAATACTCAACACGAACATCTGGCTTTGTAGATTCAACATTGAATTTTGTTGTTATTAATAATGGATTACAAAACAGTTGCTTTCTCTCCCATCATTTCTTTACCCAACTGTGAATAAATTATTTTACGTATTTTTAATGCCTTAGATCCTGCCTTTCTAAGCACGAGAATTATCAAAAAACAATTCACGTTCAACTAGCGACATCACCGCCGCCGCGTCATCTCATGATTAGGGACTCCTATTAAGTCTAAAACTAGTTGGGCGATCCCGAAAATATGCGTGAGTAAACCATTTTGTTTTAAATAGTTAGGAATACTCCTCACGAAAGTTATTATAAAAAAAAACAATACAGATTTATTCAAATAAAAAAAAAAAATTCTTACTGTAAGTACATGATTTTTTTCCTTATTTTTTCCTCACTGTCTGATTGTCTAAGGGTGTTGAAGTGCCGTACCCTCGTACGATCGTCATCGACCGGTACACGTCACGATAATAACGCACAGAAAGTATTTAATCGATACATTCGCCCTCTTGTTGGTACTTTCCTCAACTTACTTTTTCGATTCGCTTTTGTGCGTTCTTTGTCTTGAAAAGGCCAACAATTGACTTTTAACGTTGAATTTAGTAGTTTTAATTCAATGTATGTGTTAACCATTTTGTATTAGTGGTACGTTTTATAATATTTACTGTAGGATATTATTAGACTAATAAAATTTCCTATTAAACAATTATATTACTAAGTAAAATAGGTTGTGGAGGTAAGTTAGCATTCGTTCCATGTAAAATACTGCTAAAACAGCTAAATCCGTTAAGACAGGAAGCCGACTCGTTGGACAAAATACTAGACGAAAGAAAAATATATTATTTAAATGGAGATAGAGGGGATAACCATGGAAAAGGCGGAAGGATTAAAAATCAAAATCAAAAACTCATTTATTCCAACTAGGCTACAATGTAGCAATCTAAGAACTTCAATACAATGGACAGCACCCTGATTCGCCCACCCTTCACCACATTATAAACAGATGGCGAATTCCTTATGCAATACATGAGAGCTGGTGAATAAAATTGAAGAAAAAATGTTTTTTGCACAATAAGCAAAAAGAACAGAAAATGACCCGATATATTTAAACTGCTCATCAAAGCAAGATCAAATTTGATCAAGCTTCATTTTGCTTGTAATCGACCTCAATAATTTTGCAGTCGTAAAGCTAAAACCCTCAGTTTGAAGTCGATTGTAATCTGAATATATAACTTAGGAACTTAAATGCCCTTTCATATCTTAGGTCACATACTCAGATCGAGTGGAAATGTCTTAGCATTTACGTTGATGCTCATTAGCTGATGATAATTATCAAAACGTGTATTTCCATACATAACCTTGCTGTTTAAGAATGCATGTAGCATATAGCTTTAGTTATACCGATCAACAGTTAGCCTCCAGGCTTACTTAAAAAATGAACGGACAAACTGGAAGAGTGTTAACACCTGAAAGTATACATAAGCAAGCATAGAGTGCATGCATCGCAAGTGGCCCGCTGTGCCGATCGTAAGCAAATGTTTAGCGCAAAGTACTCGCTCGTATGTGTGTTTAAGTGATTTTCCGTGTAAAATCAAAAGTTCGTGCAAAAATATCGACGGTTCCAATATTAATAGAGTAATTAAATAGATATTAGGTTTTTAGATAGTATTAATAAAACTATTGACACTGAAATAAAACAACTTTTGAACGCAAAGGCGTCGAAACGTCGGATACTAAAATTTTAATACAAACCGCGATAAAATCCGTTTAAAAGTAGTTTTATTTTAATAACTAACATTTGCGTAAATTTTTGACACTCGTTTGCTTCGACCTTGAAGATGATGCTTGTTCATACTTGTGTTCAATGTTCATACTTCATCAGCACTCTATAGTTAGTATTTATACTCTAAGTAAACACAAAGGCAGAGAATAATATTATTTTTATCTCACAATAAATGTAGGTATCACGTAAGTTTGAGCAAAATTATTACAGTGTAACCTAGAATAACTAAGCTAGGTGAGGTACCGACTAATTAGTTTTAGGATAACTTAGATTAAGTTACGTTACTCAGTTAATCCTTCCAGCTGAGTACGTCACATGTGGAATAATATATAGATGTGTTTTATCATGAGTAGCCGTGCTGGCTTGTAAGTAGAGATTGTCTTGGAAGCTAACGGGTTTACACTGGGTAACAGGGATCAGGGAACTGTGCCCATACTCTTCAATAAATTCTAATTCTAATACAATGCCAATGCAAAATTGTCATAAGGTAATATGCTTTTTGCACAAATAGAGGGAAAAGTCTATATTTAACATTTAGACCTAAAAACAAAAAAAAATTAAGAAAATTTAAAATGTATTTATTTTATTCTCTGAGTGTTAATTATGTAAATGGACATTGCACTGGGTCGTCTATCGATTGTTTTTTTCTCTGTAGTTTTTAGAGATCAAGTTTGTCATATACAAACTCAGATGGCAAAAGTTTGTATACAATAGATAAGTATCTGATGGGATAAATAGGTTTTTAATATAGGAAGTGTATCTGTGCAAAGAAAATAATTATTATAATTAATTAAATCAGTTCGAATATTTAATATCAAATATTTTAAACAGTTGGGGTATTATCGAGGGAACATCGCCAAAGGTGAATAAGAGAACGGGATAATTAATTAATAGCCAATAATAATTAAACAAACATTAATTCACGTTAATTTGCATCGTTGAAATACACTGCGAATAATTTAAATAGGCGCCTTTGGCGTTCTACTGAATGTTTATTATTGCAATTAAATATCCGATATTAATGTTTATTGAATAATTACTAAGTATTATTTGTTATGTTGTCATCCTGGCCTACTTTTAGTCATTGGCAAAATAAAAAGCAGACAATAAAATGCTTAATTGGTCTTTACTCTGTCTATTAACGAATTATTAATTTATTACTAATATTTCTATTAATAATGTTAAATTGAAGCAGAACTTTGAAAAAACATCAAATATATTATACACGAATACAAAAGGTGACGCATGTTCTATTTCTTTTTCGCAAAACGATGACTTGTACTGGGCAGCCCCAGATTAGTATGGAGAAAACAATAGTGACGTCACATTTTGCTATAGCTCTCTAACCATCACACATGTCTAACCAATATTAAAATGCTTGTAACTAGTTCAATATGAAAGTGATTTTATAACTCGACATAGTTTAAAATATAATATGTTGTTTAAATTAAATAAAAAAAAATTACGTACCTATATCATAATTATGACAGTTACATACAAACATAAGTTATAAACAAGTACCTACTAGTCCATAAATCCAGTACAAAAATATTAACCCCAAGTATCGAAGAAGAGTAAATCAAACAAAAATGTCCCCAACATCCAGTCAAGGTAAAAGCGAATTTACCAGTTACATTAAAAACTACGTTCCTAGGAAGGAAGTTCACCGTAATCGGGTTTAAAACATCTGATGTCGGAGTCGAATTTTCGAATGGCTTTTCATACCTTAGAGAAATAAATAAGTAACTTATAGAGCGCCCAGATTGAGTATGAACTGTGGGCAATTGTATGAACATGTAAAATCGTAAAATTTGTCTCAAAACAGAGCGCACCGTTTTATTAAAACTATCTCAAAACTTAATATGGGTAATAATATCGGAACCGTCGATATTTTTGCAAAAACGTCTGTCGTCGCACGGAAAATCACTTAAATCAGTAATCGAGCTTAGTACATTTAGCTAAAAATGTGCTTACGCTCGGCATTAGGGGCTACTAGCAATGCGTGCGCTCTACGTTTATCTTTATTTACTCTAAGGTTCATACGTATCCGTGAAATCCGCCCTTAGTTATCCGAGTAATTTTAGTACTTTTATAGCAAAGCCATTACAAAAACCTTGAAGGTCTCGTTAGCTGTAGACAAGGATGGATTTTTATGTTCATTACTCTGTTAAGTAATGCAGAGTGCAAGCTGAGTGGGCTTGGGGTTATAGGGAAGGTTTAATTATGTTGGTTAATGCATTATGTAGTGTATTGAGTCTGGTCTACTTGAAGGTTTTAGGTAAGGTAGAGGCATGTAATACTGTTCTTAAAATTAAATAGGTATCCGTCAAAAAGTTTTGTTTGGAGGTTATGGTGTTCAATTCGATAAATCTATTACGGAAAATTAAGATAATTTAGGACCAATAGATATTTTATTGTACTAAAATTAATAATTTGTACATTTAAATTATTATTATGCTTATTTAAATATATTTTTATTAACATATTTATACTAAACCTAAAACTTACAATATACTTAAATTATAAAACTACAGACCTTAAAAAATAAATAAATGTGGGCAACATCACATTATTGCTCTGAACCCAAAGTAAGTAGCTAAAGCACTTGTGTTGTGTAATTCAGAGACAACGAAGGTACCACAAACACCCACAATTAATAAATGTAAAGAATTTTTTTAATAAGTAAATAACAATTTTTTATTCACCGTTACAAAACAGCGATAGGTACCCGATTTGACCACACAGAATTTCAACAAACGAAAAATCTGATTACAATCAACAAAAACCAGGTTTATCATCAATAAAAATCTACCTAAAAACCCCGCTCATAAACTTGAACAAACAGGGGAAAGCAAATATCCATGTTATTTATAACTAGCCTGGTTTTTTTCGAACAAATATTCCTGGTACTGCTCACAAATGCAATTTGTTTGTTAACGGATAGCGGTGGACATTTTAATGGAATGAAAAAGTTTCCCCAGAGGTGCGTGTCGAGGGTGGACAGAGTGACCTTCATATTTTTTTTAATTAGGGGTCGGTATAATTGTTGGATGTGAAATCAATTTTATATGTTTTTTTTTTATGAATACTCATTATTCTTTTTTTTGGAACAGATATTTCTATATAATTAGTATTATTAAAGTAATTAGTAGTAAAGTGAAGTTACAGTGATAAGCAAAATACATTGTCAAATATATTATAGAAAGAATTAAAGAAATGCATTTATTCTATGCAAACACTCATACAACAGTTTTACAAGACTTTTTAAAAAATAAAATGAAAATAAAAACAATAAAAAAAAACCTACAAAAAGTAAAAAAGGTTAGCAACGCTCTACACTGGACCAAGGTCTGTCATTGTCTATGATGATACATTTTTCTTGACTATGGTCAGTGATGAAGTGTCTCAGGACGTGGCCACTAAGAAATGGTCTCATGTGTCCAGGTTATAAACCTAAAATTGTCCTAACTTACAAATTAAGAAGAGAAAAATAAAGGTAAGTTAAGTTGAACCGGCTAAACATACTGATTATTATATCTAAATTTATTAAATGTTAGATATACAGAAGCCTATTATATTATAACATCCTTTTTCTTCCAAACATTTAGGTTCATATAAAATTACACACAAAAACTTATTTCATAAAACAAAACACATTCCATTTAGTATAACAAGGGATCTCTGACTGCCGACACGTCGTATCATTTTACTTCAAAGATATTCCAATTTACAGCGACCCTACCCGATGACCTATAAGGTCCTACCAAATTGGAATTTAATAATTGTGAAATAGAATGCGATATGGTTTTATAACTCGGGTCGTCTTTTTGGTAAACAAGGTTTTTTTTTTCTTTTTTAGTATCCTTTATTAAATTGTTCAAGGGTTTACTGTACATAGATTCAACTTCACAATTTTGTAAGCTAAGAGTAAAAAACCTTACAATTGAAGACAGTCAAAACACTCTTTCGCATTTAAAAATATAAGTTCATGTCTAATCAACGACAAAATCTATACATATAATAAATCTGTAGAAGTGAAAATTCTGTACATTGAAAATATTAAAAAAATAAATGGCAGGGGGTGTTACTAGAACGAGACCGAACCCAAAAATGTGATTAAAAAAATTTTTGTCTGTCAGTCTGTCTGTCTGTTTGTTCAGCCATCACGCAAAAACTACCGGTTCGATTACCATGAAAGTTGGTATACTTATTCTTTAATATTCTAGACACCTGACTGGGTACTTTTTATCCCGGAAAAGTATATACAATATAAAACAAACTTAATTTTGCGGTTCGATCCCTAGACCCGATTACTGTACCAACCGCAAATAATAAGTTTGTCGTAGGTTACGTCGCCCGGCCGCAGTGGAGTTCAGTTGGCGCTGCGCCCCAATTTATGCTGTAAATTAAGTGCCGAATTAAAGTCCGGTGAAGCAGTCAAAGCCTGCGCTCAGGCTAACTGCGTAAATCTCTTCAAAAAAAAAAAAAAAGTAGTGCCGTAGGTTGAATTTTGCTTGCACCGTTCGCAGCACACGCGTGGCGCGCGGTGGCCATGGATCGCTACCGTATATAAGAACGGCCTCTGAGCGCGCGTGCATTAAAAGTCCGGTGAAGCAGTCAAAGCCTGCGCTCGGGCTAACTGCAGTAGACGTTTTGCAAAAAAAAAAAAAGCCTGCATCATAAAAGTCCGGTGAAGCAGTCAAAGCCTGCGCTCAGGCTAACTGCAGTAGACCGCTTCCAAAAACGCGCGTGCATCATACATTTTTTGAACTTTGATTTGAACGGACGTGTCGAGTGGCGAGCGTTCGGTCTTATTAGCATTCTATAAATTGTATGTTTTAAATACTTGCAACTCTAAACCGTGCTTTTCAGCGCGACCTTTTTATTCCTTTTAGTTTTTATTAAGTACAGTTTAAGTTAGAGTTATTTAGGTTTATTTTTATAAGTCGTAGGCATAGATTTTAATTTTAAAGTATATATATGTAGTATATTTGATAGTGTACGTTATTTTATGTGTGACTGTAGGTTATTTTATAATACTGTTAGGTAAGATTAGTCATTACAGATATAAGTTTTTAGGGATTTTGCTTATTTATTGGGTTTAGATTTGTTATCGGTAGGTGTTTTATTTTCTGTTATTGAGTTTTTTTTAACTAGGTAGGTACTTAGGTTTTTTAATAAGGCGTAGACCGTATAGATTTTAAGTATAGGTAGTAGTAGTGTGTAACGTAGGTTATTTTTAGTACTTACTCTTAGGTAGTAGGACTCTGAGAGACATCAGGCTCATTGACCAACCCATGGGTGGTATTACAGTAGTTTTTGTGGTGATTTTAGGCAAATTGGGCGAGCTGACGAAATCAGAGCTTGCCTAAAAAGGTCAAGTTTATGGCCTCATATTGTATCCATGCATTTAACAAAATATATGCGGGTGAGACTTGGAGATGACCCACATGCACAGCATTTTTCTGATTTATTATTAAAAATAGGCGACGGAACTTATCCAAATGATGAAGGAAAATTGCTTTTAAATGATAGATTATGTTGTACGGTTTCGTCCGTGCAGGAGCTAATATTTTCAGTGTACGGCGACATAAGTAATATAACACATCAGCACAATACTTGGTTATGTAAAAGGTCTATTTTAACTCCTCGAAATGATCAAGCATGTGCAATAAATAATGAAATACTGTCGCTTATTCAAGGAGAAAGTCGAGAGTATATCTCTATCAACAGAATGATTTGATCAAGAAGAATCCACTAATTTATCCAATAGAATTTTTGAATTCATTAAATGTTCCTGGACTTCCCTAACATAAAATTAAGTTAAAAATCGGTGTAATTTAAGTCCTCCTAAACTGTGCAATGGTACTCGATTAAAAGTCGTAAATCTACAACCTAACATAATTGAGGCAGAAATTTTAAACGGTTGTGGTGCCGGGGAAAGTGTTTTGCTTCCTAGAATTCCTTTGATTCCGAAAAAATTTCCATTCCAGTTTAAGAGAGTACAGTTTCCAAAAGGTTTATGTTACGCCATGACAATAAATAAGGCACAGGGTCAGACTCTAGGCGTTGCTGGCGTCGATCTTACCGTGAGTTGTTTTTCACATCAGCTCAGCTTTACGTCACTCTGTCCCGTGTGAGCAGTCCAAGAAACCTTTATGTTCATATTCCGGACGGGCTCACTGACAATGTCGTGTATACTGAAGCTCTCAATTAATGTCGTACGGTGACTATCTGTCGTTACTATTATCTTTGTGAGCATTCGTTGTAATGAACGTCAGCTTCGCTATTGGATATCCTGCTAAAAAGGCACCAAAGTAGAAATCTACAGAACGCGAGCGATGCTTCGAGCAAAGATATCATTTACCCTCTTAATCACCGCTAATGAGACACAATTGGTTTTCTATTGTAATTAGCCACAAGAGAAGGCCCAAAAGTATTAATACCGGTATGCTCCATAACGTTCTACACAAATAGCACTTTACACAAAAAACTCATTGATAAGTTTCGACATCCACGCGAACGAAGTCGCGGGCACAGCTAGTAGGAAATAAATGTGTTTTTTTTATTATGTATATTGTGGATTATATAAATATTTATATATATATTATTAATACCAGGCATAAATTTTTACTCACACATAAAAAAACAAATAATAAAAACACATGAAAAAACTAAAAAAGAAAAATAAACCACGACTACGATTTCTGCTTACTGGCAACACCGCAAATAACAATACCTACAGTAGTCATTCTTCACACACAAATCAATTTATACCTACTATGTAGTTAATTATATCTTCGGCCAGCACATAAACTGAACGAAAAAAAAAAAAAACACTACGATTTATAGAATTGAGAGCGTCTAATTGGATTGGGTGTTCAACTCAAACTATCTTCTAACTACAAGCTAACGAACTACTGACCTCAACTTGACTGTTTTAATGTCAAACATTTCGGACAACACAATTTGGACATCTGTAATCGAATATCAAAGTAAGAATAATATTATAGTACCTACTATCTACAATAATATTTTTTTTTATAAAAACAAAAGAATTTGGAAATAATTCGTTTAAACAATAAAACAATAGAATTCTAAGCGAAAAGAGTTATTTTTTATCAAATATAGATGAAATTGGAAATAACCAGTGAGTATGGCATGATAAAATAGACATCTAAGCCTATGAGTTAGATTACAAAGGCGTAGAATGATGATCTTTACGTGTCACAGTCGTATTTATAGTTTTAAAAGTAAAATATGTACATAACAT
Organism: Diachrysia chrysitis; assembly: GCA_932294365.1. NCBI lineage: Eukaryota > Metazoa > Arthropoda > Insecta > Lepidoptera > Noctuidae > Diachrysia > Diachrysia chrysitis. The sequence goes on from OW028657.1 coordinate 2,149,683, forward strand.
ACAAGTTTATTTTCTTACCCAAATACTTTGTGCAAATTTAGTTTAAAAATACAAATATTTTTATAACAATTCATGAATACTTTGTGTGCAATTTACAATTTAAATAATTCAAGTTATATTATAGCACAAAACAAAATAAATAATAAACATACATTTACTCGTTGGAATTCATATTTTATTGTATTGTAGCGTCACAAATACGAATTACATTACGTACAGGCAGATAACGTACGACATTGTAACAGAATTAAAAGTTTCCCTCGAGGGGCCGCCTCGGACGCGGTACGAGTTTATTTATCTATACTAATATTATAAAGCTGAAGAGTTTGTTTGTTTGTTTGTTTGTTTGTTTATTTGTTTGTTTGAACGCGCTAATCTCAGGAACTACTGGTTCGATTTTAAAAAATCTTTTTGTATTGGATAGTCCGTTTATTGAGGAAGGCTATAGGCTATATAACATCACGCTACGACCAATAGGAGCGGAGCATAAATGAAAAATGTTGCAAAAATGGAAAACCGTTGAAACTAAAACACGCGAACAAAGTCGCGGGGGACAGCTAGTTTAAAATATAATTACTTATATTTATGTGGTTAAATACCACATAAATGTTTATTGGTAATATTATGTATAAATGAGAGATTTCTTTATAGTGTAATAAAGCTTGACAAAAAATAAAATATTTTTGCCAAAAAATAAAATAAATTAGATAATTTTTGATTGTGTGTTTTTGTGTTCAATTCGATCAAATATTACCTACGGAAAAAAATCAAGAAAATTGAAGCGTGTAAAAACTTTAATTTGTAAATCATTTTATTGTACAAACATTTATAATTTTTACACTTAAATTAATACTATACTTAATTAATATTTTAATTGACAAAAACATATAATTTAGACATTTAAATTATTATTTTACTTATTTAATTATTTTTTTGAACTTATTAGTTCAATTATAAAACTACATAGTACCTAAGAATTAAACAATAAATGTAAAGATTTTTTTAATAAGTTAACAACAATATTTAATTCACCGTTGCAAATCACCAATACCCGATTTGACCACACAGTTTCAACAAACAAAAAATCTGATTACAATCAACAAAAACCAGGTTTATCATCAATAAAAATCTACCTAAAACCCCGCTCATAAACTTGAACAAACAGGGGAAAGCAAATACCCATGTTATTTATAACTAGCCGGGTTTTTTCCGAACAAATATTCCTGGTACTGCTCACAAATGCAATTTGTTTGTTAACGGATGGCGTTGGACATTTAAATAGAATGAAAAAGTTTCCCCAGAGGTGCGTGTCGAGGGTGGACAGAGTGACCTTCATATTTTTTTTAATAAGGGGTCGGTATAATTGTTGGATGTGAAATCAATTTTATATGTTATTTTTATGAATACTCATTATTATTTTTTTGGACGGAAATTTCTATATAATTAGTATTATTAAAGTAATTAGTAGTAAAGTGAAGTTACAGTGATAAGCAAAATACATTGTCAAAAATATTATAGAAAGAATAAAATATGCATTTATTCTTTGCAAACTCACTTGTACTCATAGAAGACTTATATTATAAAAAATAAAACAAAAACAAAACGTACAAAAAATATAAAGTAAAACAGGTCAGCCACTCACTACACTGGACCAAGGTCTGTCATTGTCTATGATGATATAATATATATCATAGACATTTTTCTTGACCATGGTCAGTGATGAAGTGTCTGAGGACGTGGCAACCAAGGAATGGTCTCTTGTGTCCAGGTTTTAAACCTAAAATTGTCCTAACTTACAAATCAAGAAGAGAAAATCTATATACTTATAATAAATCTGTAGAGAGGTCAATTCTGTACATCAAATATATTTTCAAAATAACAATCAGGGGGTGATTAGTGATCGATACTGATGCCAAAAATGCAATCAGTAAATTTTTTGTCTGTCTGTCTGTCTGTCTGTATGTTCCTTATAGAAACAAAAACTAATTGACGGATTTTAACGAAACTTGGTACAATTATTCTTCATACTCCTAGGCAGGTTATAGTATACTTTTCATCACGCTACAATCAATAGGAGCAGAGCAGTGAAGGAAAATGTTGGGAAAACGGGAGAAGTTACTCCATTTTTTTAGCTTCCGTCGCGTATGCAGCCTTAATGGTTAAAGCTACATAGAAATTATGTATGACGGAAATGTTCTATATAAAATTATCTAAAAAATATCCCACAACAGCTATGTCTATCTTTTATGGTTGACTCACAATAACACGTGTATTTCCCGATAGCTTAGCAGTTCGGAGCTTTCTGATTATATTTGTTTACTCTTACGTTTATAATACTCTCACTCATCCCTAATTAAAAAAGTTTACATTATTACTTATTCAATAAAAAAAGAATCATAGAAATCGGTATAGAAACACCAAACTTATACATGAAATACGATAATAAGCCATCGCGCCGTCGCGTGTGAATACTGAATCATGCTATAAGGATTATTTTTGTATAACGTGATATATTATATTTCCCTACTAAAATACGAAAGTTAATCTGTCTGTTACATCAAAACCACTGAACAGTGAGGAAGGACATATGCTACTTTTTTACGAAAAACGACGGAAACGCGGACGAAGTCGCTAGCAAAAGCTAGTTAATAATAAAGGTGTGTGAGTTGTGGCAATAAGAATTGTACGATGTGTTTTACAAAAACTGGCTAAACGTACTGATTATTATATCTATATTTATTAAATGTTAGATATACAGAAGCCTATTATAGTATACATCCTTTTTCTTCCAAACAATTAGGATCATATAAAATTACACACAAAAACTTATTTCATAAAACAAAACACATTCCATTTAGTATAACAAGGGATCTCTGACTGCCGACACGTCGTATCATTTTACTTCAAAGATATTCCAATTTACAGCGACCCTACCCGATGACCTATAAGGTCCTACCAAATTGGAATTTAATAATTGTGAAATAGAATGCGATATGGTTTTATAACTCGGGTCGTTTTTTTGGTAAGCAAGGTTTTTTTTTTCTTTTTTAGTATCCTTTATTAAATTGTTCAAGGGTTTACTGTACATAGATTCAATTCTATTACCAGCTTAACAGCTTAACATATTCTTGGTTAAAGTTTTTGTAAGCTAAGAGTAAAAAACGTTACAAGGGAAGACAGCCAAAACACTCTTTCGCATTGGAAAATATAAGTTCATGTCTAATTTACGACAAATTATTAAAAAAAGAAGTGATTTATTTTAGACATTTTTTTTTACGAAAAAAGAATAGAAATAAAAAACAAAAAATAAAATACAAATGTAAAATAAACCACGACTATGATTTCTGCATACTCGCAGCACCACAAATGACAATGCATACACTTGTCTCACTCTTTACAATTTTTACCTACTACTTAATTAACTCGTCGGCCAGCAAAAATACTGAACGAAAAAAAAAACAAAATACTACAAATTATAGAATTGAGAGCGTCTAATTGGATTGGGTGTTCAACTCAAACTATCTTCTTACTACAAGCTAACGAACTACTGACCTCAACTTGACTGTTTTAATGTCAAACATTTCGGACAACACAATTTGGACATCTGTAATCGAATATCAAAGTAAGAATAATATTATAATGCTATCTACAATAATATTTATTTATAAAAACAAAAGAATTTGGAAATAATTCGTTTAAACAATAAAACAATAGAATTCTAAGCGAAAAGAGTTACTTTTTTATTAGACATAGATGAAATTGGAAATAACCAGTGAGTATGGCATGATAAAATAGACATCGAAGCCTATGAGTTAGATTACAAGGGCGTAGAATGATGATCTTTACGTGTCACAGTCGTATTTATAGTTTTAAAAGTATAATATGTACATAACATACAAGTTTATTTTCTTACCCAAATACTTTGTGCAAATTTAGTTTAAAAATACAAATATTTTTATAACAATTCATGAATACTTTGTGTGCAATTTACAATTTAAATAATTCAAGTTATATTATAGCACAAAACAAAATAAATAATAAACATACATTTACTCGTTGGAATTCACATTTTATTGTATTGTCGAGTCACAAATACGAATTACATTACGTACGGGCAGATAATGTACGACATTGTAACAGAATTAAAAGTTTCCCTCGAGGGGTCGCCTCGGACGCGGTACGAGTTTATTTATTTAAAATATAATTACTTATATTTATGTGGTTAAATATCACATAAATATTATTGGTAATATTATGTATAAATGAGAGATTTCTTTATAGTGTAATAAAGCTTGACAAAAAATAAAATATTTTTGCCGAAAAATAAAATAAATTAGATAATTTTTTAAATGATAATTGATTGATTTAAAAAAAACATCACTTACATCTCTTACATCTTCAATATAGTTTAAGGAACGCGTTTTAAAAATCTGATTCAGCAAAAAATGCTTATTATGTCCCAGTAACTAATAACATCTTTTTTTCGCAATTGTGAAGAATATTTTACAAACCAATTAACACAAAAAAGAAAACTTAAATTGGGTATGTAAGACTAAAGAATTAGAATCATAATTATTTAGACCAGAACGGTTTACTCACCCCTAATCATGAGCTGTCGATGTTCGACACCACCGCGTCAGCTCATAATTAGGGACTTCTATTGAGTCTGAAACTAGTCGGGCAATCCCGATAATATGCGTGAGTAACCGTTCTTGTCTAAATAATTATGAATACTCCTCACGAAAGGTTTTATACAATTAGATTCATGTTAGAATTCTTTCACATTTTTGGGCTATAAATAACACCTGAGCTTGTGTGTGTATGATCTCTTAAACGAGGACTATTGCCGCTGTAGAAGCAAGACGCCGCTACGCGCATGTTATGCGCCGTCTCGCTTCCACAATGGCTACAATATTGCTTTGTAGAGCTTATAGTACAAGCACTGGTATCCATACTAGGCGTGTACACATACAATGTGTGTTACCGATAATGTATAGATGAACAAGTTTCAGTTTGTTCCGGTGTCCACCACAACACTGTGGCTTTCCAACTAATTATCCTGCAACGTGCGAAAATGCACGCGATACGTAATTATGATAATATGCCCACGGTTTCGTTGCATTGAATAGTTACTTCGCTGGCGTTTATGTAGATGCGTATTCACGCAGCAATGGACATCATCTGATTATGTTAACGACCACATTTTAAATAAGTAAGTGCATTATAATTAAAGGACATCATATAGGTTTTATATTACAAGTTATTACCCGGCAGACGATGACTTGTTTATCAGTTAGATCTAGAAACGTATTTGTAAGAAACAGAAAAAAAATAATCGAATAAAAGTTCAGTAGAAGAAGATAAATTTAATGACGTCATACTTGCGTATAAAATTCACGAAATTGTGACGTCATGTGACATTTCAAATCGATGTATCGACGTGAGTTTTGGGTTACGTAAAATAAGAAAAAATACGTATGCATTATTTTTTTATAATCTTTCTGAAGGACATGATGAAATTACACACTGTGTCTATGTTTCTATGTTAACATTTCCACTCCTGGTCAGCTGGAAGTAATTACTTAAGAAATAATTAGTACTTTTGTACCTACATTTTCTTCATGTCTCTTTCTTTTTTTTATTTTTGTATGTGTGTACGAAACAATAAATAAATTAATTAATTGACGGGCCCGTTGGTCCAGTGGTTAGTGACCCTGACTGCCTAACCAGAGGTTGTGGGTTCGATTCCAACCCAGGACAAAATTCGTGTGATGAACATGATCATTTGTTCTGTGTCTAGGTGTAATTTATCTATGATATGTATGTATTTAGAAATATATAAGTTTTTTTATCAGTTGTCTGGTTGCCATATTGCCAGGCTCTGCCTAGTTTGGGATCAGAAGGCCGTGTGTGAGTTGTCGCAAGGTATTATTATATTATGATTATTAATACATTAAAAAAATTAGTCATCTAGATTTGCATTATCGAGTGAATATAAGTGACAGTAGATATATTCCATACCCAATGTATCCAGCTTTGTATACCTATAAATATTACCAGAAAATTGAGTCGAAGTGTGAACTGGCTCCGTTAAACCACGTGTCATGTTTAACGCCAGTAACATTAACATCACAACTTTACGACCGCATATTAATGTTCGCGTCAACGATGACGTGACGTCATAATTACCAATATGCAGACTAAATACAGAAGGAAAGCTCTGAATAGCACACTACAAAATGTATACAGCATGCAACAAAAACCCTGTCCGATCCTTATGAGTATCATTCGGCATCGTACTGCATACACATACGTAACTATTGAATGGATTTGAGATTATTATTTTTCCCCGGTGAATATAATTGAATTAAAATAAAACTGATCAAAGGCAACACTGATTGCTTGACAAAGTTCATGTGTAATACCTACAGTTTTGTATCCAAGAAGCCGCTTGAGCGAGACATTTTTTTCTAGTACGTATGTTGAACCAGGAATACGCCTTTCTTGGATCGGACAGGGTTTTACATACTGTATAGAATGTGAGGTGAGTTTTTTGTCGTTGTAATAACCTATCCTATATTTTGTACTATTTGTTAGTGCAACTTGACAACATTTTTACATATGTTAGCGGAATCAAATCTCAAACATGAAGGTAACATGTAATGTTTATAATTATATCATTGATTACTAGTAACCAACACTGCCATTATTGTTCCAAAAACTTATTTATAGAAAGGTTCATTCATCATTAATTAGTTCAGTTTACAATTTTTTTAAATTGTGATATTTCATGTCATTTAAAAAAAGAAATTTCTGCAGTTTTATAAAATAAATTATTTATGTTTATTTTTATAATGCTTTTGAACTTCTGACTGTGAATTTATAGTGGAACCTTAAAATGCTACACAAACAAAATGGTCCCCCATAAAAAACGCCATAAAATATTCGTGACTGCGTTCGATACACCATTGGGTCTTTAAATAATGGAGCGGTAATTAATATGGTCTATGGTATTTCGTTTGAAATCAATTTATTTTCGTAATAAACTCACCTGTGTAAAAAGAGTAAATATTGTATGAAAGATGAAAAAGGGATGAATGCTGAGATGAAAGCAGAAGGTATGAAAAGAAGAAAAATACAAATTGCAAAAGCAAGAACCCATTCACACAAGTTTTATTTCTTACTAGCTGTGCCCGCGACTTTGTCCATGTGGAATTTAACAAAAAGTTATTTAGATTTTTTTTCTTCTGCATTTTTATTTATTTGAATAGATAAGTTACATCAGCTTTCTTCCAGTAAAAGTTCCGTCAAAATCGGCCCAGCTGTTCCGGAGATTAGCAAGAACAAACATTGTAAAAAATATTATTTTGGTATATGAACTACGTACACGCGGTTATTTTAATATTACAAACAGACCTCAATTTTATTTATTTGTATAGATTGAAGTGGTACAGCGGTATGTTAAGCAATTTTAAGCAATGATAGCACTAGTTGGGACCAATTGGACCGGAGGTCGTGGTTTCGATTCCCACCCAGGACGAATCGTTGTGTGATGAGCACGATCATTTGTTATGTGTCTGGGTGTAATTTATCTATAATATGTATGTATTTAGAAATATATAAGTATGTTTATCAGTTGTCTGGTTGCCATTGCACAGGCTCTGCCTAGTTTGGGATCAGACGACCGTATGTGAGATGTCCCAAGATATTATTATTGTATCTCTCTTTTTTCACGGGCTATCCTCAGTATTGAGAATACCCGGTCCTTTGAAAGGCTTACGTGGGGACACAGGTCCAACACGCAGTGGCCTTGTTGAGAACTTTACTCTAAACTGGGATGGGGCATCTACTAGGGCCCATCCACCTTTGCTCTATGGAAGAACAGACATGAAGGGTCCAAAGTAGATACAGAGCTATTGTAAATTATGAATGGAAAGTAAAAATTTAGGCTATGTGTAGGTAAATGTTAGTGGATTGGTAATTAGAACTAAATCGGAAAACTATGGCACCTGCCTTCTAACACATATAAATGCAATCAAATAGGCAGGTGGTGACTCGCCAGCTCACCAGATGGGCCCCCCAACATAACCGCCACGATAGGCAGCAGGAGGCAACACCAGTGCGAGCGGCTAAGGGTGTCGAGCGGTGCGGCCCCGATTTCGCCATCGCGGGTCACAGTAGCGGACCCGGAGCGGGTTTCCTCGCTATTACGCCATTAGACACTTCCACCCCCGAGCATGTAGCTCTAGCGACCCCTCTCTAGCCAGCCAGTTAAGGCAAGAAAGAGCTGGGAGCCCTCCTAAGGAGTGACTTCCTGGAGCACTCAGGTCCGTTGTGTCGCTACTCACAAACAGCTCGCCACAAGCTGCCCTGCGGATGTATGCTCCTACATAGACCTTAAGATACATTTTTTATTTATATCTCAAAGTTGGAAAAAGCAAGTTAATATGCCCTCAGGTATTGCGTTATTCTCATGATGAGGTAACGGCTTGCCCCGAGGGGTATATATATATATTATTATTATTATTATTAATTACGAGAGTATAGTCTATTTAAATTATTACGTTATTTCCACTTGAACAAACATCAACTATAAATGTGTAAATAATAAAAGTTTTGGATAAAAAGTCATAAAGTGAACCTTATAGGTATGTTAGGATTAAGGTCAAACCGCACTAGAGCAGCGATGATCACCGCTCGTGTCCCTCCACTGCAGTGCCGCTATAGTGTTTTATAATCCTTAACAAAACGATAGAAAGATTATTCTTCTGGCCGCGTCGCTATGCTGCCTAACAGCGCCTATCCGCGGCTGTGGCGCTCTAGTGCGGTTTAACCGTTTGACTGGCCTGTTGATTAGTGACTGAATTAGACTTCTAATCTTGAAGATTGCATGAGCAGTGGTGGACAATTATCATCAGGTAAATCATTTTTTTTATTGTTACGGGGTGAACATTTAATTACTTAAAGGGGATAGGGCTGACTTGAACCGACTAAAAAAATCCCGGTTGCGTCCTTGTCTTTGCCGGAGTCCCGGTAAGCATGCTCAGCGGGGCTTCGGCACCTTCGTATTTTATACTAAAAATCAAATTGTTATAAAATCGACTATATTTAAACTCATTCAGATAGCCGAAATGAATTAAAACATAAAACACTCAAAAACCAATTCAAGTGATCATACAACAAATATTTCACACGTACATCAAATTAAGCCTAGTAAAAACTGTGTAAAACTTTCATCATAAATAAATCGCCTTGTTAAAATAAATTGCATTTTACACGACTGCTCATAAAGTTTCCACATTATTATTATTGCTGTCAGACATGACATGAAATTAAACATTAATATAGTAGGTATTAACTTTAAGCATAGTCAAGCGCATGAGTTTCGTAACTACGTCATGCGAAAATCGACTTTAGTACTCTGTAATAAAGGTACTTTCAGTGATAAAGTTTTACTAGTAATGGGTGATGAACTGTACCTACTTACTCTATAAGCTTTTAGGTGCTAATTTATGTATAAGAACTAAGAGTGATAGGTCTTAGGGTATTATTAGAAACGTTCTGAATTTCAAGTGAAGGTCACAGGTAATAATTTCGCTAGGTAGTAAACAAACAATTTTATAAGTTTTGTAATTAAAATACTTAAAGAAAGGCTAGCACACAAGTAAAGGAACGATTTCTGAAATTGGTATATACGTAAAAAGGTCTTCCGTTCATACGTCATCATCGGGCCACGACGTCTGCAGCGGCCCGTCATCGTGTCATGGTCGTATTTTGTTTTTTTTTTTTTTAAGTAAGTAGTTGACTATGATGTCCACATTCATATTGTATTGAGATCATTTCACCAGATTGAAAAATGGAATTTGTAGTTCTGATTTCACCTCAGAATTATTTCACCCATGTGAATTCGACAAAAGTGATTCGTACGTCTCTAAACTAGGAACTTTTAAACATACCTTGTAAATGACCCTAAAACAAAAAGAGTTTTTTTTGCATAGAAGACGTAGTACCAGATTTAACAAGGGTGCAATGGTGTTGTTCTAGTTATATTCTGCCTGTATTAAGCAACCAAATTTTTATAAGAATATAAAACAATTAACGTACTATAATTATATAAAACAATTAACATTTTATATTTTTTCAAAATGTCAAGCTATGTTATTATTTTTCTACAGATAATCACATTGATCAGTTTTATGTTGCATGAACCCTTCCATCGTATAATACCACTTATCTACTACCCATTTTCTAAATTAAAAAACAGGCGGATGTAAACCAAAATGAAACAAGCATGCGACGTATTCAAGGGGTAGACAGACTTGTATACCTATATGTCGATGACGTAATTAAGTCCCATGTAACTGGGGGCGAGGTTGACATTTATCGGGTTCAACCCTCGCCAGCTAACGAGGTTTTTTTTAAAAAAAACACCATCATTCATTACCTGACCTTAGGATTGGTTGTCATGAATATTATGAATATAGAATTTACATTTTTTCATTTATTTTTTATTTACCCTAAATATTGTATTAAAATGCAAAACATTAAAATGGTTATGATATAGATCTTAAAATATAAAAAAAATATTTGAAACACTAACTAATAAGTATTTGATATTCTTTTTGTTCTATTAATGCGAACAATAGAAATAAAATAAAAATACTTAATTTAAACACTCGATAGGTCTTAAATTTAACCTATTTGTCAAATATTGAAGCCATAATTTTCGTTGAAAAACATTGCTTAGATTTCATTTATGAATTTCACTTTTGATGGATAAGTGAGTTAACTGTGATTTACTAAACTAAAAAATTTGAATCTTAAATCGCTATCCCGCAAGTAAGCAAGCGTACTGAATGCTCGTTACTTTTCTATATGAAAAAAGCTCTTTGCCCAGCATTGGGGCTATAATTACAGGCGGATATTATTATTACTAAAGCACACATATTCAGACAATTCATAGCCTAAAATTCTCCTGTGCTATGATTCTTAGAAAGAAAATAATATGCGTCCTCTGCCTAACCTTCAAAAAAAAAAACAGATCTAGGAAGGGTATTTTAAAACTTTTTCAATCTAGAACAGTATAAATCGGTCGAGAAGAGTTTTAATATAGCTTGCAAGATTTGACCTAAACAAACATAAATAGATACAAACATAATTACATACATTTATATTGCAAGTTAAAGAAAAGCTGGTAATAAGAAAACAGTTACCGAATCCAAAACACTGCGAATTTCTCAGCTAACTGTGTCAGACTTCATTTAATACACTCTTAAAGTTAATGTTAGATCTCCATTAACACATTACAGTGGCCTTTATACAACATCTGTTACTTAAACCCTTAGAAGATACAATTTTACGGTTAAAAGCAAACACCTAAGGAAAGGAAGGAAGACATTATGCTTGGCTATTCAAACGGGCAATAATAGTGGGGTATAAGCCGTAACAATTCTATGCATTCCAAACGAGAAAATCGAATAGATGGGTGTATCCCTTGCTTTTCACGTGAGGGGGAATTAAGCCCTCGGTGTTTTTGTATGAGGATTTTTTTTTGGTGTTGTGTGATGCCAGTTAATTAATTTTGTTCGTTTTTTTGTTAAAGTATTGGCAATGATTGTACTTATGAGAAAATTGATAGTGTTAGACATCACATGATTATTAAATACAGCTCTATATTGTTTTTCCCATACATTTCCGAGGAACTCAAAACCTATAAGGTACTTCCTGTCGACCCAGCGTCACTAAATTGGGTATGATGCGAGATCTAACGTCACAAGTAAAGGAAAACTGTATATTTGTTGTTTTATAATATAAAAAAACACGTTTTTTGCTATTACAAACTTATATTTTGCAGTTCGTAATTTGATATCGTCATAGATTTACCATTTCTCCAACCGCACAGTTAAGATTAGTCTGTTTTTGAAGATTAACCGTAACGAAAATTAAAATGTGTACGGACCACAATGTGCACGAGTCCGACTCGCACTTGTCCGGTTTTTTTGTCAGTTAATTTTATTGTACTAACTCTACCAAGAGTGAGTCCATCTCTCAATCTATACCTTTTTGTTTGCCTTTAGTTACGACTCTCTGTACAAATAAATTGAAATCGGATCTGAATCGATCAGAAACAATAGTAGGTACTTATTTACTTAGGATAGTTAAGTCCTAAGTCCTTTGGATAACTGAAGATGCCTTGCCTGTATATTTGTATGTGTTAGACTGGGCAAATAATATACCCTTTTTTCTTTGTTAACGTATAAGGTGATTATGGGATAATGTTGAGAGCCGCTATGATTCATGTATTGTTCGACCACTTTTGTCGTTGTATTATTTTTGTTTTATTTAATATATGACAATAAAAAATGTAATTACTTTTGTGCTTGTATTATTTTATTTATTATGGGATAATAAATAATATAATTCGAATTATAAGTGTTTGACAATATTAGCCCACAGCATTATCCATTTCTTAACATGTAATATTAGATCAGATAGGAGTCACTAGATGGGTTTTTAATTAAATCCGTGTAAATATTATAAATGCGAAAGTAGCCCTGTCTGTTTGTGTATTACGCTTTCACGGCTAAACCGCTGAACCGATTTTAATGAAACTTGGTATGGGTAAAGATTGGTTCTTAGGAACGGACATAAGCTATTTATTGCCGCGATAGCTGACACCCACGTGGGCGTAGTAACTTATAATTATTATAATACGACGAGTTATAAAACATTGGCAAATTACATAATTAATTCACATTATACATCATTATTTGACAAAATACTATATACATTCCTTTTAAAACCAGGTTTTAACTGTAGGAATATATCTACATCGATAAAAATGTGTTGTATTAGGTATTTCGTAAAATAAAAGATGTTTTGAAAAAGAATGTCATAAAAATATTGAATATTTAACTTATAAAAGAAAACAATTGCAAACACCAGCGTAGAACGATGCAAAAATAAAGGTTATTTAATTTATTTTAAAATGTATTCTATTTTCTAAAAACAATCGTTCACCAGCGCATTCTAAAAACTGTTTGCTTTCGACAGCCCAATTATTTATGACAAAGGTTTCTATTAGATTCTTAGCAAAACGCTAAAACCTTAAGAAAACGAGCAAAATGGCAAGTAAAGCCGCGGGGCACCGGGAGTAATGCTGTGCAATCGTAAATAATAACATATCCTCTATGTCTCACAAGAGAGCGTGGGCATGGAATTCTATAGGGGTCAAATACCTTAATGGCTGTGATTATATTAATTGTGCTCAAACCTATTAACCCATTCCTTTAAACGTGTAATTATTGTTCAAACCGTGAGTTATACAGGCTGCTTTTTATCAAACAGTTGTTATGAGATAGAAATTTTGTTTTTGGGATACCGCTTGTTTCTGTATGTGTGTTTAGTTGTTTTTTAGGGTTACGTACCTTAATAGGAAATGTACAGCCAATTAATGTTGTTTTTTTTGTACATTTTCAAAAGTCTCAGAACCTAGTACTTCCCGTCAACCCAGAATCACAAAATTTGGCATGATGCTAGGTCTAACGTCAAAAATTGTAAATTTGTAGTTTTATAACATAAAAGACACGTTTTTGTGATTACACACTTATATTTGCAGTTGTAAATTTGACAACGTAATGCATCCATGTATGACAGAGCCTTTTTTTAACCGCACAGTTAATTTTGTTTTTGGAGAATTAACCGTGACAATCAGCAAAATTTGTACGGAATCCTCGGGACGCGAGTCAGCCTTGCACTTGTCCGGTCTTTATTTAAAAATTGTCTGTTAACAAATATCAGATACATACGTTTTTGTGTTTTTAATTTGATTTCTACACATACTACAAAAAAGGAAACTTTGTTTTAATTAAAAATACACAATTTTTAACTGACTTCAAAAGGCGGAGTTTTAATTCGACCTATCGTATACACAATATCTTCGGCTATTGTGGATCTATTTCAAAAATTCTATCTTTCATCGATATTATTTTTATAACTCAGAGTAGTTCCAAATAAATTTCGTAGAAGTCGTTTCCTTTTTACATTTACGCGGGTTTATAAAAAAAATACATTTTTCGTACTTTTTATAAACCCACGGTACAATAAAGTTGTTTAAAGTTGCAGGTAGTCTCTTTGTGAAGGGTGAGGGTGAATATTTGCCGACGATTCCCATCCAATGGGATTTCCTTAAATTACTTTTTAAAGAAAAATAGGGGACATTCAAACGACGCAGTAGAGAACGTACTGTGTTATTAATGACGATATTCAGGTGTTTCTAGTGTTATAGAATTGAATAAGGTTTTTGACAATGAGATTGAATATTTTTTTAACGAATTTTATTTGTGAAATGGGATGTATAGATAGGTGTACAAAATATAAAGTGCTTGTAAATTTAATGTTAATGATATTTATACTTACTAAAAGCCGAGTGGTAGTTATATATCTCTATTCTAACTACCACAGCGCGCGGCTTCGATCCCCGTATGTGCTTGTTTAAAGTCTGGTTTTATGTGTATGTGATTTGAATGTTTGTGAAACACATGACAAAAGGTTTAAATTCTTTAGAGCAGGAGTCGTTTTACTTAAAAAAAAAACGGCAATCAGATATTCCTCACCTTAATTTTCTGTTACGTTACGTGCGTTATTTAGCAGAAAACGAAAAAGTAAAAAGTTCGTAAATTATTATGTGCCTATGAGTACATTTAGTTAATAGACTGAAGATGTCACATGACTTGATTTAAACAAGCCATGCCCCAGGTATGTAAGTATATAAGTCGGTCAAAAAGTATCAAAAGTTTTATCTTTTTAAAGCTGTGTGTGTGTTGCTTGACAACCCTGTGTCACATTATGCAGGACTTCACACAGGGGTTCACACATAGAAACACATACATATATAAGTACACCTTGGTATAGGTATATGAGTACTTATCCTAAGAAAACTTTCTCTACCTACATACATTAGGTAACATGTGCGTAGAAGAGCTACGCCGTAGATGAAGCCGACCGCTACGCGTTACGATAAATTACCGTAGCAACGTGTCTACAATTGCTACGCTCTACGAGTGACTTAGTGAAACTTGTTTAACCCTTGCGTTGTCGCGTGATTTACTATATTTCTGTTTTTGTCATACTTGTTTTGGCGTTTATTCGAAAAGCGAGATTTATGTATCGGTATTTGTAAGATATAATCTAAATTGTTATTAGTTGTTGTTCTTACTTATATTTGATGTTCTCTTTTACCTTAATAAATAAAGGAAAATTGTTTGTTTTACGTCGTAAGGGAACTTAAATCCCATGACAATTTTACTTTACTCAAGCCAATAAGTTTAAACAAATTACATTCCTTTTGTACAGTTTCATGTCCAAAAAAGGTTGTTCACTCTCAGACAAAATAAAAAAAATAACACTTAAGCTTAATGGTCCATTTCAGTTCAGTTCCGTGCCTAGAATGTTTCTAAGCTTGCCAATAACTTAACTTAAACAGGAATTGGCAAAACAAGTGAGCACGCAACAAGTGGAAAAAAAACATTTAAAATTTTTATTCGAACACGACAATTTCGCATAAAAAATTATCTACTCTTGTAAGCTATAAAAAAGATATCAAAATCAATGATTACTAAGAAAAACAGGTTTTGATAATAAAAGTTGGGTGATAAAACTCCGCATGGGGCCGCATAAGGGCGCATGAGTACAAAGGAAAGTCATAAAAGGGAATGTCGATATGAAGTCGCTATTCTATGAGAAACATGATAATCTCACGTCCAATTACAGTGACGTCACACGTTCATGTGCCTCTAACTGAATTTTGAAGCTGTATTATAATTAGGCTGTTTTGTTTTATGCTGCGGTTACATTTAATTAGTTGCTGTCTTTGCTTTTTATGTGTAGCGTTAACGGGTTAAATTTTTAATGGTGATTGGATAAGTAAACAAATGACTTAAAAAGAAAATGTAAGTTTTCCATGTTATTTAGGAATTAAGAAGAATGTTTTTTTTTATAAACTAAAATAGACCAAATAAGCTCACTTACATGATAGGAATCCGTATAGTAAATGTGTTGCTATTTTGTTTACAACTAAACCACCCTCCATTTAATTACATAATAATTTTTTGTATTAATATGTATCTATTCACAGCAAAAAAATGCACAAAAATAGCGTGTATTATTTAAAAAAATCCAAACTTATTTTATTTGTAAATATAGTTAAATTTGTAAATATATGACATTTTTAACTTATTAAATATATGATATTTTACATTAAAAACAGCTGACACTGTTATTAAAATTATTAGCATCTAGCAAAGTGTTGCCAGCTCTACACAAGGTCTATTTTTCGTATATTTAAGAAGCGCTTCTCACGTGACCTATTTATCGCACCTAAAATTTGAGAGTACGCTACAAATCAATTAGTCTATTCTGGAAGACAGTTTATAGCTATAATTAAACTTGATATACACTCAAGCAAAAAGGGTCAAACGGTAGATTTAGCTTTGAAATTATTATATATAACAGCATATATATAATGAGGCAGACCGAATACCTAATAAAATGTATAATATGACAAAATACTCCTATATAAATAATTAACAAAAAAACCTTTATTATCATATAGTTATTTTTTCTGTATAATTATGTACCAAATTAATTCAAAATTAAAACCTTTCAACCAATTCTAGTAAAAAACTAAAATAATAATTTAAAACTAAATAAACATAAACTAACATTACTTACACTCAATCTCAATTTATAGTGAACCTCACTACACTACCGAAACATCCTGTAAAAAGTCTATGAATTTCATCACTGAACACGATATCAGATTATACGAACTACCACATAATGTACCTTGAATAGTAGATAAATCACCCCCTCCCCCCTCCGACATTAAGGGGGGGTACAAAGAGGGCTAGAAAATGTTTGGGTTAAGGGTAGGCGCTTGGATTACGTGAAATGTAATATTATAGATAGTGACGAGAATCTGATCTTTTTTTCACACCCTTTCAAGCATACCTTAATGTACAGGCGGCTTCATCGATTAGGTAAGAAATTGGATTTACAATATTAGCTTTATTTCGTATTTTTCAACCGACTCGAAAAGTAACGGGTTCTCAATTGGACGGTATTTTATGTTTGGTACGCGATTTCACCGGTAATTGTGGATCGATTTCAACAATTGTTTGTGACCGATAGGGTAAACATCAGGGGTATGCTATGGGTTCATGTAAGTTTTATCAAAATCGATTCAGTTGTTTTGTTTTTTTTTTTATTGAAGTCTGTTTTTTTTCATTTTTATTTTGTTATTGCCTTAATACTTGGTGTTTATTTTCTTAATATACTTGAAATCAAAAGCTTAAATTAATCTTAAAAAAAAAGCTTAAATCAATTATTATCGAAGTAAAAAATGTTTAAAAAAATACTTAACTAAATTACAAAATCATAATTAGGTATACGAAAAAAAAATGAATTCAAAGTTAGTTAAAAGCTTTTGCTATAAACAAACTTGAGTGCAACTCAAAAAAACAAATAGGCGGCCCGGATTATATTTGTCAATAATAATTTCACATTTACGTGTAACCAACACGTAAATGTAAAAAGGAACTGACTTCTATGAAGTTTATATAAGCCCACCTCTGAGGTATACTCTATCGTATACAAAAATATTGTTTGAAATCGATTCACTGTTATCGGAGGTATCGCGTAACAAACATACAGAAACAAACTTTTTATACCGAACCTCCTGCTTTAAAAATCGGTTAAAAATCACTTAAAACATACAAATAAAAATTACCAAAACTTTCTCCTCTTATCAAGTCGTTAAGAAACCCAATTTTGACACCAAAACTCAATTGATGCAGCCATTTATACATTGGGATGTGGGTGGTAAAGTTCTTTTAAAGGTTAAAGGTTTAACGTGTTGGTTGTATCGACTTTGAGTACAACGCACTGAGAGCGTCTCCGACTGTCAACAATGAAAGTTAATAGTACCTGTGCTTAAAAAAGATTATCTAGATACATATATTTTAGTAAGTCGCGCAGATATTTATTTAGTGTTGAACTCTGAGAATATTTATTCAATTTTTTTTAATACATTACACTTTACACATTATACTTTACACTTTTTTTTTCTGCCTAAATATTAAAAAGAAAATGGATTTTATAATTGTTAGAGATAAAATGTTTGGAAATGTTCTCATTTCGACTTGCCCGTTTTCAGTGGTTAGTGACCCTGACTGCTAACGCGGAGGTTGTGGGTTCGATCATGATTATTGATTCCGTATCTGGGTGTAATTTAATAATAATATGTATGTATTTGTATAATAACTTTCGTGAGGAGTATTCATAATTATTTAAAACAAAACGGTTTACTAAATATACGTGAGTATATTTTCGGGATCGTCCGACTAGTTTCAGACTCAATAGGAGTCCCTAATCATGAGCTGACGCGGCGGCGGTGGTGCCGCGAGTCGAACTGTAATATGTATGTATTTAGAAATATTATAAGATTGTTTATCAGTTGTCTGGTTGGAATTATACAGGCTTTGCTTAGTTGTTCAAAGTTATTATTATTTAATAATACATATTCTTAATATTAAATTATTCATTACATTTTAAAATGTAAACATGGCGTGTAGGTTACAAACTTTCACCATAGTTAACTCACTTTAACGCTAGTATGAATTATAAAAAGTTTACTACAACATAAAAAAAATAAACAAATCATGACCACATTTTTACAAATATAATTCATTAAAAAATTAGCATACGTTATAAGTATTTAAGCACTAGCCAACATAAAATATTTTATGAAAAGAAAAACAGAAGCACATTTTGATAATGTAATATAATGTGTTCTAAAATAAAGACAGTATGCCATGTTCACTGTCTAGCCGAAGGCTTTACAACGCTCAGAATTTTAAAAGACAAATATAATATTCACTATCATGGTATATTATATAAATAAAATATACTTACATGTAATGTATCTGATTTTTGTAACAGGTTTCAAGATGAGGAGGTTCTCAATTTAAAGGTGTTTTTGTGTTTTTTTTAGAATAATAATATAATTTAATTATTCGAATAACTAGGATTCATACAATTACAATTTTACTTATGAAGTATTAATATTATATTACTAAAAGAGACTTTGTTCTTTGGGTAAGAACATGTGAAAGTGGGCAGTCCTATTTTGCTGCAAACATGTAACCCGATGTGTCCGGTAATAGCAGATCGATATCAAAAAATCTTTTTTCATCGATATATTCCAGAGGTGGACCCATCTTGACGGGCCTGTTGGTCTAGTGGTTAGTGACCCTGACTGCTAAACCGGAGGTTCGATTCCCACCCAGGACGAATCTTTATGTGATGAGCACGATCATTTGTTCTGTGTCTCGGTGTAATTGTATGTATTTAGAAATATATAAGTATGTTTATCAATTGTCTGGTTGCCATAGCACAAGCTCTGCCTAGTTTGGGATCAGATGACCGTGTGTGAGATGTCCCAAGATATTATTAAATTATATCTATTGTTCTTTGAAGTATGTAGGTTCCTCTCAACATTTATGTGTTATCAATTTATTATTTCTGAAACACATTTCCTTTTACTTTTCATTGTAGTTTAAATGAACTTTTCAGAAGTAGATAAAATATTTGCAAATTAAATACTATGTTACTCACTACAATTCCTTTGTTTAAATTAAAATATTTTTCATTTGATGCTTCTGTTATTTTTGAGATGAAATAAAACTAGATTTTTATATTCCCTTTATTTAAAAAAATATGTAAAAGAATTTCATAAATGTAATACTAAATTATATTAATTAAATCTGTCTGAGTGGTGTTGCGAAGCCATTTTGATGTGTTATAACATGGATGGTGCTCAAGCCTGTGGAACGAAAATGGAAAATCGATTTTACTTCTTTGCAATAAAGTATATATTACGCTGTGAACATTAAAGTGTAACAACTGATTTATCATCGATTTTTCATAATAAATACATATTTATAATATATATTTACTGTTTTTATTAAATATTATTTACAATTTTAAATATATACAAACTTAACTATACATACACTTAAAACTAAACTCTTAACTAATAAAAACACAAAACTATACTATACTTATTTATTATAAAGTGAATTTCGTATTAGGTGTAATAATAAATAAATGTGGGTTTGTATAGACTAAATGAGCAAATAAACAATTTGTGGACAGTTTATTGACTAAAATAACCTAAGTAATAAATAAATAATGTATTCAGCGTTCAGTGTTAGTAGTGAATCTCGTTGTCGCCATTACTCCCTCATATTAAACGCGTACATAGTTCCCTTTCTTTCATCCGCCATTTTAACAATCGTAAGCGGCATTCATACTTTATTCTAGAACAATCTTCTTATTCAACTTAAACATCTCGGTATATAAAATATTTAATAGTACCTATTTATTTTTCTTTGAAAAAAACGTTTTTTTTTTTTTTTTTTAAATTATATGCCTTGTCGGCAAAACATAGTCTTCTCTTGTATCTATGCATGTCATACCTGTTTTTGTACAAAAAATAAATTATTTTATTTTATTTGATTTGATGAATTAATAAAAATGCGGGTTCCGCTCGTGTGACAAACGTTCGCGTGACCGACAAATATTGGGCCAACTCTCGGTTCCTTGTGATTATTTAAATATTTGTGAAAATACGCAACACTGAAATTAAATCTCAGAGTTGGTTTTTAATAATTCCAAAAAATACTTATTATTCCTTAAAGTCCGGTGAAGCAGTCAAAGCCTGCGTTCAGGCTAACTGTGTAAATCACTCCCAAAAAAAAAACTCGTTATTACCTTTTTGAAACTCAACCAGAATGTGTGATTATAACTACTATATTAAAGCCACACTAAAGTGCAGAGTTATCTCATTTTACGTTTCAACATTAAGATAATTACACTCATCAAAATTGTTCTAAATGTCAAGGGATGCCGCCAAGTACCATTGTTTGAGTTTATATCATTTATAAAGGACTTTTCTGGCCCTTTTTAATTAAGGACCCAACGAGGTGACCTTTGAAATATAAAGGTGCAACCCTAATCTGCGGTTGTACTATAAACATGAACAATATACATTTCACACATAGTTGTAACAAGCGTTTACCCGCCACTTCTTCCAAGTAGAATATTTGAAGTAGAAATTTGGTAAATAGATTTTTGGTAATTACTTAATTACCTGCATTAACATATAGGCTACTTTTCATCATCATTATTATCACAAATTTTCATCTAAATGCGGGTGAAACCGCGGGGTGCAGCTATTTGTGAATAAAATATATTTATTCAGTGTTCACGAAGAACAGTTTCTGTATTACTCTTCATAAAAAAGTACTTTCTTATTATTTTAATGGTAATGGCATTTACTTTTTTGAACTAAACACAAATCTTTTCTTTAATATAAAAGTAGTGGTAATTAATCCGTCAAAATTGGTCTAACTATTTCGAAGACAACCCAGAACAAACGGACAAACAATTGAAAATTTCATTTCGTTATAGGTACCGTATGAACTTTTTATGCACATAGTAAAAATCTGTTATTTTAATAACACAAATATATATAATTAAATTAATTTGCATTTATATATAAATTTAAAAAACTTAGCAGTAACATTCTTGTTGGGTGTAAAGGTACATAATATTGATTTTATTTTCGTTCAGCGAAAATGTTGTAACATTTTTATTATTGACACTTGGCTGTCAAGTGTGATACCTCAATTTATTTATGGCTTCAGAAATTCGGTTTTGACGGTGTACCTGCGTCATTGGGTGTCATTTTAGCGATGTTCTTTTGTTGCTTGTTGGCTATTTAATTTGGTTGGTATTGTCTTAGAAATAAGCAGAAAAATGTAAGCTGTAATTGTTTGAAATTATTCTCGAAGATAATCAATTTTAACGGTACATAAATTCAATTCCAAAAATATTTGTATGACAATAGCATTTTGAATGGCCTGTTGGTCTAGTGGTTAGTGACCCTGACTGCTAGAACGGAGGTCGTGGGTTCGATTCCCACCCAGGACAAATCTTTGTGTGATGAGCACGATCATTTGTTTTGTGTCTGGGTGTAATTTATCTATAATTTGTATGTATAAATATATTATGTAGTATCGCCATGATACAGTGTCTGCCTAATTTGCAATCAGATGGCTGTGTGTGAGTTGTTCCAAGATATTATTATTATTTTTAGCCCATATATAAGCTACTAAAAGCTTGAATCCTGTGGTTTTTACTATAAATGTTTGAAACTCTACGATATACAAATCTTGAACACAAATAAAAAAAAAGAGATTTAAATTTTATTCTATGAAAACCTCATTCACTCTCTACTATAACGATAACAGTACTTGTAGATACCACGTTTAAGTTTAAGATTCATCATTATATTATGTTACATCATGTGCTTTTATCCACTAAATATTAGTCACAAATACTCAAAAATTTATTAATTTTTTTTCACCTTTTTCTTTAGACAACAGTTTTGTGGAACTTGGGCCCACAGCTCGTTAGGGGCGTTGAGCTTCGTCAGCCATCCAAGTTTATAGGCACGGCGTACGAGTTTCAATCGCTTCTGCACTACGAAATACTTTTACAAGTAAAATATTATCGATTATAATAATCGTTAACATTTGTATATTTATTGTATGTTGAGGCTTGGCTCTCAAAGATATAGATAAATATACAAAAAAGTAACTAAGACCTTCATTCTCACAATAAAGCTTGAAAAAAAAAATGGGTAGTAGAAAACCGATAGGGTTGGTTTTTAAAAAGTAGAAGTTTAACTAATTACTTTGTCTCATCCAAACTGGTTCATTGGTGAGGGGCTCGAGTTAAGCTGCACTCACCGCGGTACATTAACTTTTTTGTATTATGGCTTTGGATTTTCTCTGTCAGTTACATGGACAGTTACTCTCAATAACGAAGAGCTGAGAGGAGAAAGAGTACCCTTTGGGCACTCAAAATATTAGCATAAAAAGTAGCCTGAGTTATATCACACTATTAAATACTACATAAAACTGTATTAACTTTTAAACTATCACGCTGCATGTTTATAATACTATTTTAATAAAACGGGAATTAGCGCGAACATTTATAAATACCTTTACGCTTGACGTTTCGACCAGGTTACACCGGCCGTGGTCGCAAGCAGACTCAGCTAATTCCCGTTTTATTAAAATAGTAATACATAAAACTGTACTCAAGGGTATGCTCGACTAGTTTCATCCCGCGAGTACAATCACATACTGTTTTATAATCCTTGTAGATACATTGCAGAATATACATTCATATTGCATAATAAACGTACTGCGGACATTATTATTATTTTAGACTAAAGGTGCTGAATACAATAGTTTGTTAGTAATAAATAATAATGATAATTTATTTATTTTTAACGCGTTCGCGCATGCGGAACTAACTAATAAATACATATCGGTAGAGTCAGATCTTCGAGAACTTAAGGCCAGGTATTAGTAACCCAATGAAAGAAGTTATCTTGGAGATATGGCGTTTGGCAAGCAAACTAAGGGACAACATATATAGATCTAAGAGTTAATACATATAAAACCTACGTTGTTGAGTTAAGGACGAATTTAGGCTATGTTAACTTTTAGATTGACGCTTCGACTTTGCTTTAGCATGAATTGACCCTAGGTATTTGTCTGAAATAATCTTGAAGTAAACATAACAGTACAGTGAGCTGGCCGGCCACTATAAAAGTTCGGAGGCTAAGACTAATTTTGAGTGAACGGTGTTAGTGGGCTAAAAACCTGCATATATCAACAAACTTTTTGCCTATCTATCGTAGTATACATAATTGATGTACGTACCCACAGCTTTCAAACTAACACTTTCTGGAATCGATAAGAACGTTTGTTTTCTCGGTAACCCCGGTATCCAAGTTTGAACTAACAAATTGTCCCCGTGACAGCCCTAACTGCTTAACCAGCGGGTTATGATTGATCGCTGTTTACGACACACCCCTAACCGTCTGTACAGTCAGTGTTGCTCAACCTTTTAAATTTACATAAACGATCTAATTTATTTAGTCGATGATGTGAATTATTTTATTACTGTTTAGCTATAACTAAGGTGACTATTATACCACTAAGTAGTTCCTGTTAGCACTTAATTTAAAGAATTTGGTTAGATAAATTCGGGTTAGTAAACTTGACATTTTTATTAAGGTACCCGAAGGTCGCCCTATTACTAAGCCTTCACTGTCCGTCCGTCTGCCTGTCTCATGAACCGTAATAGCTAAAGAGTTAAAATTATCACAGAGTGTGTATTTCGGTTTTAAAGTTAAAAATGAATAAAAAATTACAGGGGGCTCCATAAAATGGTAAGAAACCCTTCATGCGTGAGTCCTGCTTGCATTTGGCCGCTTTTGATCTTTTCAATCTCAATGACAAAATGATTATGTGATTTTTTTATTAGGTTTAATAATCACTCTAAAACTAATGTGTCTGTTTGAATTTCTTACCTAGATTCATTGTTTTTCCCAATAGTACTCTATTAGGAAATAAAATACCTACCTAGTAAAAAAAAAAATGTTTTAATAATTATTATGTTTAGACATGTGTTTTATAGATAGCAATTTCCCACCCAAAATTTATACATCTTGAACAGAACGAAAATAAAGGCAGACAGGTGTTCTATAGACAGCAATTTCCCACTTAAAATTAATACATCTTGAACAGAACGAAAATAAACAGAGTGTGCGCTACCAAAATCCTTTCCTTATAGGGTGGGCATAAGCCCCATTAAGTTAGCTATCACTCAGCCTCTAACAACTGATGTGGGACAAAAACCCGTTAATACCCTATAATTCTTCCGAAAAGCCTATCAGTCACGCATGGCTGACAATCTCGAGATCCAAGACTTGATCCCCGGTCATTCATTTCTTCGATTTTATTTGTTAAATCTGGGTTAAGATCTTACCTAACGGTGGCATCATTAGTGGGGGAGACTGCACTTGAAAGATTAGATATTTTTTGCTTGCGATGTCTTTTTGTTTCCATTTTTGTTATAGTCATGTATATGAGTATCATTAACCATCGCATTAAGGTAATCAAAGGATTAAAAAAATATGTTTGATAAATAAAAACCAATAGTTAAGTAGTTTGTATTTTTAAAAACCTAACCTATAGATTTTTTTTTACTAGTTCCTTTCTTTACGCAGGACATTATGGGACCGCGCACCTAGAGTAATTTAGTGTTGTAACTTCAACGTCTCTGAAGCATCTTTTTGAGGTTTATGAGAAAGAAAAATTCTTGATTAAATATGATTTGAAAGAATCGGAGATTCTTTTTCTTTCTCAAATACGACAAATATGGCCATTTTATTAAATAACCCCATCTTATCTAAAACTTTACGCATTACAAGCGGCTGTACCAACAATATCGGCTTCACCAAAACAAAATAAACTGACGATTACATTATCTCCAACAATTTCGTGGCTGCGAACCTTCTTAAAGTAGAAATTAAAATAAAGGAGAAAGGGACGCATCCACTAAATTATTAACTACATTCCGACCTTAATAATCTTCAGGAAGACAAAACTAATCTACAATTCTGTCCGTTTGAACAATAAAATGCCAATTTTTTCAAAATTTAATAGAACCGCACCACCCACCAGGAAAGCTCTCAAAATATTCCCAAAGAAAATGTAGGAAATCTCATCAAATTCTGAGGGTAGCGTTACCAACAACAAAAGAAGGAGGAAGCTGCCAAATGAATCTTTTTTTTTTCTTCTAAAACTCGTAACAATTGAAACAAAAGTAAATTATGGGTAGGACCGCTCGGTCCGGAGAATTATGAAAAATGGTTGGACGCCTTATTATTATATTATACATGATGGCGGCAACGACTAACTCGATTTTGTAAGATTTTTTTATCATTCCACTTTATTTTAACCGTCCACGAATTGCTATTTTTCTGAGATTTATATTCTGCATTTGACGGATCGCCCAAAAATATTTTAAGTTCTTATTTTGCTTTTGTTTTTGAAATTTGATGTATGTTTGACAGGATACACTGGTTTGGTGCAATAAATATTTTAGATTTACGAGGTATCACTTGTTGTTAGACTTATGGTTGTGGTGATAAATTGGGGCGGGGGTACCCACAAATCACAGTACGCATACCAATAAATATCAGATATTTACGAGGCATCATTTATGAGGAATTTCTATTGGCGATCACGTGTTTATTGGGGGAAAGGGTCCAAGGTCAGCATTGAAAGGAACTCGTTGGGCCTCGCCAAATGACACGCAAATATAAGATGGAACCGTAGAATGACTCGCATTCATTACATTCCATGTCATTTGTACTGAACCCTTGTGGGACATGCTTTGAGGTTGTCGGAAAGGTGTAGTTTTTGTGAGGGATCCAAACGATTAGTACTTTGTGAGTATTTCTGTTGTTGTTTGGTACGAGTTACAAGTTAAGAATTTAGGAACAAACAAATTCCTACCCTTTCATCAGTGCAAACCATTTAACAGAATTTTATAAGTCTATAAAACATTCAATTAAATGTAAAGTTTTTTTCAGAAATATGTTGGATATAAAATGCAATTTTAAATATTAAGGTTATTTCATAAATATTTTAATCAGACACTTGTAATAAAACATTACTCATGATCCAAAAAGGAAGTATGCATTTAAATCGGAATCGCAACATTTTGAGAAATAATTAAAAAGCGCACCAGTTGACCGGAACGATCCACAAATAATCCACATTTCCGATAAATAATTTCAACAAAAACTCCTTCAATCAACCTTGATTTAAACGAAAACAGTTTCTTTATCCGTCTTGCAATTTTAATCAAGAGACCACCTGGCTTCGTGGGCAAAGCCGCTGCTTTTTAATAACGATTAATAATTACTGGTTTAGGGCAGCTTAGAGATTTTGGAACCAATCCATTTCGGAAGTTCGTGTTCGGTGTTAATTAATTTCGCCGGAGTTTGTGAAAGGTCCTCGAAGCGTTTAGAGCGTTAGCAGATATGAAACAATGCATGCAACCACGTCGTGTAACTTGCTTACAAGTTTGTCAAAATAAGTGAATCACAACTGAGTATTAGCAAAACCTGTATAAATCAAAAATAAAGGCGTGTTGTGAATGAGGTAAATAATCAAAGAAAGAAAAAGAAAAGGGAATTTCTAACTGCAAACACATAATATGCAGTCATCATTTTGTCAGTACATTATAAATAACGGCACACGTACTCTATAGAACTGATGCTTTGTAATGGGCGTTTCTCCTCAATTGCCTCTTAACACTTGGGAGAGGCGATAAAACACTGGCTTATTCTTTATTTTCTATTACACAGTGCACAGAAACTGGAATTTCAAATCTTTGTTGCAGAAATTTCAATATTGATTCAGGAATTTTAAATAAAGTCTGTTGTTTTTAATACTGTTTCCTAAAGTTTAAGGATCCAAATGGTTTCAAAGTTGAGGAAAATGTTGGAATTTGGTTAAATAAATACTATGGCCATTGTCTGGTCACTGGAAAATATAATATACTTAGATAATATTGTCGTTCTCTAAGTTAAAAATTTGAGATTGTGATGGATGGATATAATAATATGGGATATTAAGACAAAAAAGACTTTAATTGGCCATACAAAAATTGTTACTTTTTGTGGTATCAAGTAATTCCGTTTGATATATTTCCGACATCGCATTTATATTATAAGAAGTAAAAAAGCAGATATGGTTTCCAATTATACAACATATTAAAAGCCCGAACGATTGAATCCGAAATGTCAATTTATAAAAGAACAGAATTTCGATCAAAGGATAATGGGAGGCTCAAATGCCATCCGAAAGGGCACTTAAGCGAAAAATAATCGTAAGAGCGAACCGAAGAAAAATCTATTTTAATATTAATACATCATTTCAATATTCCAATTGATAAAGCAAAAGATAAATACAAGAGTAAGAGGGTAGCCTTTATCCAATACG
Source organism: Diachrysia chrysitis (assembly GCA_932294365.1). NCBI lineage: Eukaryota > Metazoa > Arthropoda > Insecta > Lepidoptera > Noctuidae > Diachrysia > Diachrysia chrysitis. The sequence continues at coordinate 2,177,681 of OW028657.1, forward strand.
GCAAAAGTAGCTTGATGTATAGATTTTTGCCCGATTTAGTAGATCCCTGCGAGTAAGTACCTCGGCTTTTATCCCTGGAAAGTTTAGCGAAACGTAGGGCTGAAAATAATTCCCATTCAATTACCCTACTTACGTTTACGTCAGTCTGCCTATCTGCCAATTGTAGCTTTTGCTCGAGATTTTCTTGTCTTGTACCTTTTCCGCGTTGTGAGATATTTATCTTTTGGGATTTTACCTGATGGGAAGGTTAATGGAGTTGTATCAACGAGCTGCCACGGCACAGCCAGTATACAAAAGTGAACTTTTTAATTAATACTTTTAATTCAGTGTCGACCCTCGTGCTTGTTAGGTATTTGGTAATTTATTGAAGGTCGTACCTACAGATGTTTTTGACTTTGCGCGCGGTCCGATCCCCGTAATTAATAATATTTTAGAACTAATTTGTATTTCAGTGTATAAATTATTTGATCTCTGCTCGTTTATTTTCTCGGTAAGAGATTTCAGTAATAGATTGTTCGTTAAATAATAATAACGTTTTCACAGTATTTACTACTGATTTATGTATCTGAGGTTTAGATGAATATTTTGCATTGAAATAAAACTACTTTAAAATGGTTCTCACGCAGTTTATTCTTGTGTTTTTCAATTTGATACATTAACAGGATTTGTACGTGTCAATATTAATGTTATAATAATATTTTAAATTCACACCAGTTGGCGCCACTATCAAAATAGATGAAATTTGACATTTTGAACATCACGTGAGACGTGCAACGGTTACCCTAATTTGTAGACAAGGTTAATTGAAACACTTAACACAAAAATTCACAAAATGAAATCAATTTATTTTATATTTGCTTAAAAAAATATTTATCGGAACCTCGACGTTGTCAGCAAATAAAAAGCGTTAGTTATATTTACAAAAAAATCCTGAATGATTCAATAAAAAAACATGCATAATAATGAGAGATTCGAATTGAATTCGATACTGGCTGTGGGGTGTCCGGGCGCCATATTGCGAGACTTATGCACTTTAGGGTTGTCCAATGACGTGTAACGTAAATCTAAATAACATTAGGAAATTTTATTTACATTTTAAATAATGAAAATGTTTATATCTCAATACGAATATTTCAAGAAGAAACAAATGTTAGAAACTATTGGTGACTAAAAGCATAAAAACATGTTTTTTGAAACTTATAACGAGAAAAAACGATTTTGATTTTACCCGACTGCCAAAAGAGGTTTATTTTAAACTAGCTTTACCCCGCGATTTCACCCGCGTAAGTAGTTTCCCATTCCCTATTTTTTTTTTCTTTCCTCTGTTTTAATAGTTACCTATTTTGCTATTCGGGACGGAGTCAAATCCAACAAATCTTTAATTACAAATATTTGCTCCGCATGCGTTAATGCGTAACAAATAATTAATAATAATAAATCTTAAATTATCAAAAACTGTCATCCTTTTCTTGAGTTATAAATGGTGTAATTAACCCGACCTTATTTTATATTTAAATAAGATAACAAATTATATTTAGGTACTAAAAAAAGATCTGACCAAATCGGTCGGCAACTATTTTTGTTATTCGTTCTAATTCGGTCTTGCTTTTTAAAACTATGTCCATAAATAAACCTCTCATACGATAAAAAAATATATTTTTCATTCAGGATGGAAACCACCAAAAAGAATTAGCATTAAAATCATTCCTTAGCGTGTAGTGTTTTTTAAATAACCTAATTTGATATTCTACACTTGAATACTAAACCTTTTTTTATACTCAGGCCATCTATAAAGCATTAGTTGACATGTTTAATACTATTTTGATGTGCTTCTAATGTGAATTGGTACTCCACGTTCGTTTGTTACATTTATTTTGTGGTTTACAATTACAGTAACGATTTAATAATGACTTACTAATGTACGATATTTACATGAATTTAAATTTTGTGTATTTGTGGGATTGGGTAGACTGGGCATGAGAAGTCAAAATCTAATTAGTCGGTCAGTTAGATAATAAAACAATATAAATTAGATATGTATATTTATCTTTTTCAAAATAATATAACACTAAGCAGATAAACCGAATCAAAGATTAGGTTGAAGCTTATGATTTTTTTGAAGCCCTCACTGGGCTTCAAAAAAATCATGCGACATTATTGGTTACGTAAAAACAGAAAAAAAATGCCTGTCCATATTTTCTGTATCTGTAGTATCTGAGAGACATAAAAAAGTAGTCATTTGCCCCATTAAAATTGAATCTCCCGGAAAACCTCACTATAAACATCCACAGCATCTATAATGGTTTTTCATTTATTTATTTTCATAATAAAACTATTTTTACAAGAAAATACAAAGTATATAGAAATACGTTGAAGAAAAACACACATTCTCCTTTTTAGGGTTCCGTACCTCAAAAGGTAAAAACGGAACCCTTATAGGATCACTTTGTTGTCCGTCTGTCTGTCTGTCTGTCTGTCTGTCTGTCTGTCTGTCTGTCTGTCAAGACCTTTTTTCTCAGGAACGCGTGGAGGTATCAAGCTGAAATTCATATCAAATACTCAAGTCTATGGTCTCTTGGAGCTGTGAAAAAATCAAACTTCTAAGTCAACGCGATCAAAAGATACTCCCGTTTATGCCGCAAAATTCCGCAAATTTTCGAAACTCGCACGGGAATCAAAACCTACAGGGTACTTCCCGTGAACTCAGAATCTTGAAATTTGGTACGAAGTAACGTCTTATAGTACAGATAAAGGAAAAATTGCGAAAACCGTAAATTTTTAGTTACATCATATAAAAAAAAATATTTCTGTTTTTTTTTTTTTTTTTCATTTTGCAATTATCATACCATAACTATGACTCGATCGTAGTGATGGGTGAACTTTTACTTATATACCTACAGGTGTGTACGGAACCCTCGGTGCGCGAGTCCGACTCGCACTTGGCCGGTTTTTTTTTCGTGTCGCCATATACACACATAAAAACATATTTTTTTAATATATTAAAAGAACAGAGAAGTCAATAAAACAATGTTGTAAATTTATCTCTCCATAGAGTAGACTTTTCATTTATAATCAATGATATTTAAAAGAAAATCCAAAACAATTACCTTTAACCACAAATAACAGAGAGAGTCTCTCCAAAAATCTAAACGTCAAACAGAATGTGATCTGACAGCCCTAATCCGCCATATTGTGGGCGCCATTTTAATTGAGAGAATCGTCGCATTCATCGCGAACGTGTTAGTCATGTTTCCATTCGATTTCCATCAGCTTTCGACCCCTGGGATCGGCCCTATTTGTCCGCATACAGTTTGGTTTTTTACTACATTTTTTGGGGAATTTCGTTGTTAAAGGTATTGGGTGTTTGACGGAGTTTCCAGCCAAAAATTGAAACTTGGTTAAAGTTTTATTGGGTTGCTGTATTAGGTACTATAGTAACATTCCCTTTAGTATTCAAACTAATCAATCATTTTAACCAACTTCAAAAGGTGGAGATTCTGAATTTAGCGGTTGATTTTGTATGTTTGTTACAGGACATCTCCGGCAATTGTGGATCAATTTCAAAAATAGTTTTGTCCGATAGGGGTTGTCCTATTCTTTGAAGTCGGTTTCATTTCACATTTATGTGTTGTTGCTGTATTAAATACGTATAGTAAGTACAAACTAATCAATTCGATATTTTCGTATCACCCAGTCTACTATAACGAAACTATGTAGGTAGGTACTAACATTATTGCAACAATACTATCTTTTGCTTTACTTTACCGTAAAGTGACAGAGAAACAATTAGACTTAAGGGTGTCTTAAATAAAGTGTCGTCTAAGTATTCAGATGATTGCGACTGAATTACATTTGCCATGATAAGACCTATATTAAAGTTCTTGCAATTATCAGCAACCGTGACATAATTGTTTATTTGTGCGGACACAAAAAAAAATACTGTCAATGTTTATATTTCAGTTAGATCTTTGTATTTACAGTATTTTATTCCAAGAAAAACTGAATCATGGTGTCCGCTAAACTAATATCAATTTTGCATTGGCATTGTATTAGAATTAAAATTATTTGAAGAGTTGTGTGTTACGAACACACAACTCTTCAAATAATTTTAATTCTACTACTAGTTTTAATTTACCTATTATACCTACTTTATACAATATCTTTTCAATACAGTACATTAATAAAAACTTTACTAAACAATTTATTTTTGTATTCGTTAGTACAGTAATAAATTGTCTATAGATACTTTTTATTTACAAACTCGAAGGATAAAATAGAAAACAAAAGCTGCGCACTTACGGGATATTTTGTCGAAGTGATAAATGTAACACCCGGCGTTTCATACTTAAAGTGCATCAATAAATATTAATGGAAGCTGCGCACTCCTAGTCTACTTGCATACGAACATCAATATTAATTACAGCCATGAAAACTTCGACCATAATGTATGAAAAAATTCTGGTCTGTTAACATAGAATACCTACCTAGTCACTATCATTATAATTATTGTAATAAATGAATGGATCTTAGAAAAAAAAATAAGGCTTCTAATGAAATCATCTTATTTTCGAGTCAATCGTGTATATATATTATTGTTCGTGTATGCACGATTGACTCATATCTATACTAATATTATAAAGCTGAAGAGTTTGTTTGTTTGTTTGTTTGTTTGTTTGTTTGTTTGAACGCGCTAATCTCAGGAACTACCGGTTCGAATTGAATAATTCTTTTTGTGTTGGATAGTCCGTTTATTGAGGAAGGTTATAGGCTATATAACATCACGCCACGACCAATAGGAGCGGAGTATAAATGAAAAATGTTGCAAAAATGAAAAACCGTTGAAACTAAAACACGCGAACAAAGTCGCGGGGGACAGCTAGTATATATATATCTATATTTATTTTAATAATATCTATATATATATATATGTATTATTAACAAAAAATGAATTTAATCCTTGTATCGCGGGGGGTTTCTCAAACATTCAAATCACATGCACAAAGAACACCCAGACTTGAAACAATGTTTGTGGGTCACACAAATGCTTGTCTCATGCGGGGATCGAACCCGCGGCTATTTAAGTTTGTTGTGCCCAGTAGTTGGCTACACAAACTGCGGCATCACTGGAGAGGTTTAGATCCTACAAATTGCAGGTGTCTGGATACTTTGGGGACTTCAACAGGTGCGGCAATATCTCCTAATTAAATAACCCCACACACTAACAGGGTTAAGCGCTGCTTAAGCTTGATTGATCAACCACTACGACTCTTACTTAGAAAAACTAATAACAAGAAGCCATGTTTATATAGCTATTAACGAGAACAATAATAGCCTAACAACAAAGCTTTATACCTTACTAGCTGTTTCCCGCGGCTCTGCCCGCGTAGATGTCGGTTATCGCGGCAAAAAGTAGCCTTTGTCCTTTCTCAGGCTCTAGACTATCTGTGTACTAAATTTCATTTAAATCAGTTCAGTAATTTTGGTGTGAAAGCGCGACAGACAGACAGAGTTACTTTCGCATTTATAATATTAGTAAGGATTATATTTATCGAAACTTCTTATAAATTATCAAAAACAATAATTATGATGATTATGCATATAATTTTATATTCAAACTCACTTTAAAATCGCCACTTTTGTAACTTTTAACTCACATTCTAAAATGAACTCTAAAAACAACATAACTTGATTCAAAATTAAAAATACATTTTGTAAGTCGATGTTAACTACTTCGGCATTAAAATGCATTGAAATACGTATGTTATTATTGCAGCTGCAAGCTTGATTGTATCGAAATAGTAAATAAGTGCTATAAAATTTTTAATCGTTTTGAGAATTAGTTTCTCACGCCATCTATTGGTTGATTGCAAGTACTATAACGTATTATATATAGTACTGTAAAGGTAATTAAATAACTGAACTCGAGTTAAGCACTAAAGGACTGTTCTCATTGGGTGTGATCTTGACTTATACCTGGTTTCTATATTCGAAAAACGATTTGTTTTGCTAACGGACGGTAGAATAGGGATGTTTCCTGGGTATGAAAAGTTAAAACCTATTTAGTCCGTCAGTTAGATAATAAAAAAATATTAGACACGTATTTTTTCTTTTATCAAAACAATAAAAAATTACAGATATACAGCGCTTTAAAGTTTCGGAGTGGGGGCTTATGACGCCACGCCTTGGTAAAAATTGTAGCGAGGAGTGACGTCACGCGTAATTTCCGTTCTCTGTATTTTGATCATTTTTTGTTTGCAGGAAAAAAGAAAAAATACGTGTCCAATAAAATTCAATAAACTACCAGGCGGACATTAGAAAAAAAAATAGGAAACATGCCTATTTTCTAAGCATAACGAAAACGAAAAATAAATTTCTACCATTCGTAAGTAAAACAAATCGTTTTTTTAATATAGGAACTGGCCACTAATCAATACGACATATCGCGGCGTTGTCGCGCAATTACACCTCGTTAGTACACGCTATACAATTGTTAGTGTTTGATGAACAGATATTTATCTGTTAGAATAGTAACTAAAAAGAAGTATTGATTTTATGTCATATTATATTTATTTTTTTGACGACCTCCGTGGTCGAGTAGCGTACACACCGGTTTTCAAAGTGTCGCCAGCTCTGAGGTCCCGGGTTCGGTCCGGGTCCCCTTTCTACATTGTCTCGGGTCTGGGTGTTTGTGGTACCTTCGTTGTCTCTGAATTCCATAACACAAGTGCTTTAGCTACTTACTTTGGGTTCAGAGCAATGTATGTGACGTTGTCCACATTTATTATTTATGAATAACGATTTACGACGCAGATAGTTACCGACTAAAAATAACATATTATATTTATTTTATTTTATTTTTATTATAATAACTCATTTCAAATTGCTAAGTTTACATTGTGAGTGCAATCATATAAAAGCTTGTCACGAAATTCACGATTAATTGTATTTTTTTTTAAACAATTGGCTGTCGATCTTGGTATTCTGACAGCAGAAATACCTAATTAGTTATGAACATACACAAGAAACAAAATAATTGAAACAGGAAACCGTAAAGAAAGAAAATTTTCCATGCTCCTTTTATAAGTTTTATTGCACTTTTTGTTTTTAAAGTCTTGAACAATATAATTGATATGTCACAGCATTTTATATCTAGAAGTAAAAATCCTTCTCTTGCTTGTAAAGATGAACTAAACTCATCTATCAAATCCTAGATTTATATAAGCCAGTTTCAGTTGTAGACGTCACTTATATTTGCCGATTTCATTTGTCGGTTCCACTCAGGATTTTATTGTAAACCTGTCTTGCGACTAGAGTGTGTTTTAACAGCACTTTGGCTTGCGTCCAAAGGAAATAATGTGTTAAATTATTTATTTTATTATTTGTGAATGGAAATCTACAAGTACCTATAGATATATGACAAAAAGGCAATAAATGAAACCACATATAATACATAGTTACTAGTCCACAAAAGCAAAAAAAGTCGAACTGGCACTGGCACTCGCAGTTCGACTCGCGACACCACCGCTGCCGCGTCAGCTCATGATTAGGAACTCCTATTGAGTCTAAAACTAGTCGGGCGATCCCGAGAATATACGTGAGTAAACCGTTTGTTTTAAATAATTATAGGTTCGACTGTAACCTATATTTGTTTTTTTTGGTTTATTAGGTCTTTTTTTTTTGTCACATACGAACATTTCCATTGTTTAACTATTGTGTGTACTGGCGGGACAGAGAAGTTATTAAAATAACATGAACTAAATGTTGCCCTGCTACGATAGCTTTCTATTAAAATAAGTAAAAAAAAATATATATTAAATTAGCGGGGACTCACTAAAAAAAGTTAATGTATATCAAAAACAAACTCATAAAGTCATAATATAACTTCACAATAACAAAACTCATATTTTATTTTCCATGAAAACTAAAACACGGAGACTCATAAGAGGCATTTCGGGATCAAGTGCACAGACATTGTTGGTAGTAATCCTCTCTTACTAAGACCGCGTTAGACCTTTATATAAAATTTTGTATTACGTTTAGATCTGGCCGTAGTTGGCGTAATAATTAACTAGCTTGTACCCGGGACTTTGCTCTCACAGACTTAAATATAGCCCAGTTAAATGACTACAACTGGAATTAGAATAATTGAGCTCTGAGAATTTTGATCTTAGGATCCAAGCTTATCCCATACTGTTAAATTATATTTTTTTCTAATAGGTAGTATTATTACTTATGGTATAAATTATCTATGGTAGCACTGAATGTGTTTTTTTTATCTTCTTTTGTTGTGTGACACATTTTTTTTTTAATGAAAAATGTTGAAATATCTTGTGCGGTTTAGGTCTTAAAGAAATAAAGAATAATATAGAAATCTTACTCAGTCTGCTCATTTTCAACCTGATTTTCAACATATCAAGTTTCATCAAAATCGGTTCAGTGGATCAATGGTGAAACCGTAAGAGACTGACAGAAAGACAGACAGTCAGAGTTATTTATAATGGGTGGATTAAATCAAACCTTCACAATTATCATGATCGCGGGTGACATGATGAAACAAATACAACCTCTCAATTTTAGATAAACAAACTTTGAGCTCACGTTCCCGATTTTCAATGTGTTCGAAATATTGACAGAACTCGAAATAAATATTTACTTAACTTAGAAAAACTAATATTTTCTTTATAAGTTATTGGCATTTACAATATAAAAGTTATGAAGCAATTTAAAATATAAATGGGAATAAGTTCATAGTTCAGATATAAGGGTCTAAGCTAGCTTAGATTTTTAGTCGTGGAAATGAGTGTAAAAACAAATGAATGACATTTACTTTAAGATGAGAAGTGGGCAGTGGAAGAAGGGCAGAAGTAATCCGAAAAATAATTTGTAATGTCGACTATTTCTATTTGTCCATCTTTTAGATTATGAAAAATATTGAACATGTATTTTTGCCCATAACAAAACAATCAAAATTGACAAAGATTTTTACACATTAAACTTCTAGAGCAGCGGCTTGTGACGTCAAATTTTGCCAAAATTTTAGTGTAACCTTACCTTAGTGACGTCACGCAAAGTATACATTGCCTGAATATGAATTACGATACAAAAAAAAACACGTGTCTATTATTTTTTAAATACCTAATAAAATTATTATCAACACACCTATTGGGTGTGAGTGATGAGAAGATTTTTGATAAATTTGAGTCTATGGGGAACAAATAGGAAGTATAAATAAATTAAGTGATTGTTTTTTTGCGCACATGTCGCATGTAGATAAGTGCATAATATTTTGCTCAATTACTTATGGAGTCTTCCGGTTCTATGGAGTTTCTTGCCGGTTCTTCTTCATAAGAATGAAATTGTAACCGCGCAACTAGAGTCATTTAACGTTTTGAAAGTGCCTGAAAAGACCTACTTGAAATAGAAATATTTTCAATTTTGGTATTCTAATTCATGCTGAAAATTATAAAGTATTAAAAATGAAAGACTCAAGATTTCTGTTGTTTGGCTTCCAATTTTTACGTAAGAGACTGCCTTACCGCAAATGAGAGTTAACCATCGCCAAAAATCCGGTACAAAAATATTCTCATGTATAATTCAAATTTTACAATTCATTACCGTTTACTTGTAAGTTCATCAACCGTTATTCCATTATAAAGAGAAATGGAATAAAAAATAAAATCAGAACTTTTTAATTTCGTTGAACTTTGACGAGAAAAGTTTACGCACTTTATTCATTTATTTTTCCAGTTTCCATTTGCAAATTAAATTGCATGTTTTGCTTAAAAATTCTATTTGATTCAGTCAATAAAAGTAGTTTTGCATTGGAAGCAGTCACCTAGACTTCGTTCGATAGAAGTTTTTTTTGTGAATTAATTTCCCTAGGGGTAAGTATGCGTAAATCACACTTGCTTGACTTATAGAATTTTACATCACGTATATGGATGCGGACACGTATTGAGCACCAATTTATTGTAAGCCAGTTTTAACCTCATGTAATATGGACCTACCTATATGGCATTTCATGGTCGCGATTTAGACTGTAATGAACTTAGATTAACTTAGAAATAGTGACACGATTAAAACGTATTAAATATTTAATAAACATAAATAAATGTCGTGGTGACCAAGCGATCCAATGAACGGACAAAAACGTGCACAAAGTTGCTGGTTCGAACCCAACAGGCAAGTACAAATGTTATTTTTTCAAAGTCATGTGTACTTTCTTTATTAATCTAAACTTAAGATACTAAAGACCTAATTTACAATCGGTGAAGGAATACATCGTAAGAAACTTGGATCCTAAAAATTGAAATTAGAAATCACCACCCCGCAAACAGTGTTGCAACAATGCTCGTTCCTTCTCTATATGAGAAGAGGCCTGTTCCCAGTACAGGACATTAACAGATCGATATTATTAATTTATTAGTTAAAAAAGTTTTTTTTTACACAGGTATATATTTTATACATAAGTACATAAATTTAATAATAGTGACAAGTTTATTTATATTATTATTGAAGCTTACTTGCTTTTTCCCCCACGGGTTTAACTTTACTGACTTTTTGTATGAGAATGAAATGTTAAAGACCAATTACATATTTTAACTCGCACGCTAACGTCGAAACCAATCATAATAATGTTCGCCACATTATAGTATGAATTAAAATTGTTTTTATAATTTACAAAAAATGTCGCATATGGGAGTCTCGGGGGTAAAATAGACGTAATTTATGTTGTATCAAGTTTTACTCGAGTCCTTGAAGTTCATAGTGTATGCGTAGCTTTATGTGAAATACTTGATGAAATAATATTGCGCAATATTTATACTAACCTGTAGGTCTAATAGTTAGTGACCCTGCTAAACCGGAGGTCGGGGGTTCGATTCCACTCACGACAAATCTTTGTGATGAGCATAATCATTTGTCTGGGTGTAATTTATGTATGATATGTAGTGGTTGCCATAATACAGGCTCTGCTTAGTTTGGGATCAGATGGCCGTATGTGAGTTGTCGATGGATGGGTCTGTTGATAGTATCAGAAGCTGGCCATAGGATCTTTGCATTGAAACGACATAATCCCCACATGTTTGGGCATGTTTCCTCTGACTTCACTAGCTTATTACACGATTGCACTGAATACACTGTTCTCCAACGATGAATCGAATCCAAAGCACTTCACGTACTCACACTGCAGTTGTCGATAGTTTGTGTCACTTTGTGTGTAGCACATAGCATCATGTACCTAACGCTGTGACGCAGTAGAGCATTCATCAACGATGACGTACATCTGTACCTAAGACCTTAAGCACAAAGGCACACACAGAAAAGGCACTTGCCAACATTTATCAAGACAATCTCAGAACCTTGGCACGAAATCCTCGAGTATTAACATCGCAATCTCTATTTACTTAATGAACCTCAGCAGGCCTATTTTAATAGTATATTTATCTTGTTTTACCCCGACATAACTCATGGTTATACTGACAAATAGCCACACCAATTCATGTATTATTTATCTATCTGTCCTTATTTTTCTTATTCCACTCGAGCCTACATTGTAGTGAACTTGACGTTTTTGGGCAAAGCCTTCCTCTGAGATTTTCAAAGGAGATATATGTTTTTCACGTCTTCCTTGGGACATTTTTCAAGATTATTATGACGTGACCCTAGTGAGGGCATTACCTAGGTCAGCGGAACTGTGTGGATTATTTGTTAAGGTTGCGAGAGAGTTTCGAGTTTTGAAAGGGGTTGTTAAAAATGTTTTTGATCATATTACTATATAAAAGTAATTATAAGAAACTTAACTATACATACACAAAAAAAAACAAAAAAAAGAAGGTTATCTAATTAAAACCATAAATATGTCATCAAAAAAATAGTCTACAACGATGTCCACTGGGAGTGTTTCCAAAAGGCATTGCCACGTTATACTCTTTCCAAGGTAAAAGCCAGCCCTTGTGTCGCGCGGACCAAGGGTCTCAACACGATAAAAATATTTTTGATTTCGAAATATTACTTACTAACTGTTTCTCTTGCTCTAGACTATTTGTGTACAAAAATTATTTTAAATCGTTTCAGTTGTTTTGGCGTGAAAGCGCGACTGACAGACAGGCAGACAGAGCGACTTTTTGCACTTATAATTTTAGTAAGAATAATTGACAGTAAATAGTTTTGTATCAAACTTTACAAATAGTAGGTATATAAATAATAATAATATGCTTAATTCGTTTATCATTAAATACCTACCTAATTACGTTTTCCTTGCAGCTGAAGTTTCATGTTCTAGAAAATTTAAGACAACGTCACCACAGAATATAAACATAATATAACCAAAGACCATTATATGTCTAGTTTACAAACTTATCAGTTCGCCTATTAGTATGTAAGTACGTAATCAAGATTCAGATAAGAATTAAGATACACAAAGCGAGTCACGATCGGTACAAATATGCCATACGCAATTAGTTGCGACAACTACAACACTGACCTGTGAGTTGGTCTAATGGTTAGTGACCCTGACTTCTAAACCGGAGTGCGTGGGTTCGCTTCCCACACCCAAGACAAATCTTTGTGTGAAGAGCACAGTCATTTGTTCTGTGTCTGGACGTAATTTATCTATATTAAGTATGTGTTTTGAAACATAGAATTATGTTTATCAGTTGTCTGGTTGCCATAATACAGGCTCTGCCTAGTTTGTGATCAGATGGCCGTGTGTGACTTGTCCCAACATATTATATTAACTTCTAAAACGTAAAAACTACCCCAACACGCCAAAACATGCCATTGTTAAAACTTTAAAAGTGCAATAAAAAAAAAAACACAAATGTTATAAAAAACTCGATAAAGTAAAAATCTCAAATATAGAGAACACACAAAAATTCTATTATTCCACCGGAAAGAGAGAGTTCGTCAAGATTTCATGTCAACATAACAAGGCGTCTACAAAATATGACGAAATCTCTCTTATTTTTTATTATATCTTCAAGTTGCGTCCCTTGGGAGACGTGTAGAGGACGCATTTATCGCCATATAGAAAGAATATTTCATATATTCTTTAGAGGATATGTTTTTGAGGGTATCTTCAATGTATTGTTGTCGAGATTTTCTGAGAAATTAAATATTATAGAGCTTTGGGATACTGAGACCTTCTTATCTATAATATTATTTCTGAAGTTTGAAAAGTAATAGTAGACTTGTATCAGACAGTAAAGATTTGATCAAACACAAATATCTCTTATTCGTTATTATTTATTGTTTTTTGTTTATTTATGAGTAACATATAATAGGTAAAATAATGGATCCAGCAGAAATGATGGATATGTAACTAACTTTACAGATGGATTGCTATATTTGTTTGTTTGTTTGAACGCGCTAATCTCAGGAGCTACTGGTCCGATTTGAAAAATTATTTCAGTGTTGGATAGCACATTTATTGAGGAAGGCTATAAGCTATATAAAATTACGCTGCGACCAAAAGGAGCGGAGCATAAATGAAAAATGAAAAAACAAAACAAAACGGAATCTATCGCAGAAAAACCGTTGAAACTAAAACACGCGGACAAAGTCGCGGGGGACAGCTAGTCTGATATAAAATTAAAATGAAATAATTAAATTAAAGGGTGCTCCTTAAAATGGTACGGAATTACCCTTCATGCGCGAATCTGACTTGCACTTCATTGATTTTTATTTAATTTCTAGGCTGTTTTTTTCTTTATAAGAAAACAGTTCGAATAATTATCACCCTCAATTTTATCTACCCACAACACAGACACAATCAAATCTATAGATATCAAGTTTACTTATAATTTGTTGGCGCAACGGGTCATTTGCTGAAGGATGTTTGTTTGGAGGTAGTTCCTGCGGCATCTAATCCAACCTCATTCAACATGGGGCTAATACAAGCAGATAGTTAGACCTGCGCGGTTTGGGACGTTTGATTACAAACAATATTACACTGATAATCATGTCCCATTGAGTTGTGTTTAGCATCATTTACCCGACTATGTAACATAAATTAAAAAGAGCTAATAAGGTCATCAAACGAAATTCAAACTTGATAAAATGAGTAACATGTTTATACTCCCAATTTTCAAAATTTCCTCAAAATTGGGAATTTTTATGTTTATAATAATATGAACACTCCCACACAGCCATCTGATCCCTAACTAGGCAAAGTTTGTATTATGGGAACCAGACAACTGATAAACATACTTATATATTTCTAAATACATACTTAATATAGATAAATTACAGAAAGACTTTTCCTGGGTGTGAATCGAACCCACGACCTCCGGTTTAGCAGTCAGGGTCACTAACCACTGGACCAACAGGCCAGTCTAAACCTAAATTATACCAAAAATTGATAATTAGGAAAATAATAACAATAACTTAAAATAAAACCTTTTTTAAACGGAATCTATCGCAGATAAACTTTCTAAATCAACATCACACACCTAAATCATAAATCTCCAATAATAAACTTACTGAAGACCCCTAAAAATGCAATCTGTGGAAGATGTGACCAGCGGCCATACATCACTTTGAACGTCGTATACTGTATACGGAACCCCAATATATCTTTAATAAGGGCACTTCAGTATCCTTCTATATATTTTTCGTTATCCCTTCATATCTCCAGCGTCCTGTAGGGCTATTTGAATGACACGAACCCTTAGCGCTTCATCATTACAGCTTATGGGAATTTTACTGTTACATTATATTTTGAAGTGGGATGAAACGGGATTGTAATTTGTTAGTTTATTGTACTCGGAAGGATAGGAGCGGGGATTGGGGATCGGGGAGTGTCAGGCAAGGTGCAGGTGTACGACCGCTCGTACAAAACTGCTCGAGCAGTTACTCAGTTATCCACGTATGCACATGGACTGCCCGAGCTGTCGACCGCTCGTAGCAGTCAAACTACTTCAAGCAGTACCTGTGCTTGTGACCATAGACGTATTTAGTTCACCATGCAGTCGATACCGTCCGCTTCAACCAGTTTGTGTGTGAGCAGCCTAAATAGATTTTGCAATTTTGCACTACTGAGCCAAATAACAGTGATGTTAAAATTAAATATCCATTACATAGGACAAAATATGTTATGAGTACAATACTTACTAAATGGCTACGTTGCTACGTCGTAGCATGAATTGCTACATCAACTACGGTTTTGTAGCTTATTACCACGCTGGGTTTACCCAAGTGTAGTGTATTTTTCACCATTTACAACTCAAGAACGGGTGGACCGATTTTCATGACCTTTGATTTCTTGTGTTTGTCTCCTCCCCAAACAGCACAATATTATTATAAAAACAGAAAAAAGTAAACGAAAAAAAAAGATGTCTTGCGGGAAAAGGGACTACTTACGCGGGTGTAACCGCAGGACATCGCTAGTAAATAATGGATCAAAGGATCAAGTCCACCTGTATTAATAATTTATAGCCTCAAAGGAGCCTGAATTTTGGTCTGAGCTCTAGTTTTAAGTTTCAAAACTGTATTACACAGGACTGAGTATTTATCAAAGCTGAAATACAGTTAGTTTCAACTGTGTCCAACTCGCCGTTTGCACGTCAGATGACAAACTATATTACCTGTGTTAACTAGTTTGTTTTTAACTCTACTATTAACCAATGTCGCTCAGTGTAGCTGGTATTAATTACTTTTGTTAAATTAGAATCGCGTATTTCATTTTAATGTAATAATAATTTTATTACGAGTTTTTGTTTTTATTACAATTTATATTTTTCACACTTGTTTGGGCATCCACGCCCAAATTAAAAAAATAAATTTCTATATAAAAAAAGGAAAAAAACATTGTTGCTGAAGACCCACTTCTATCCAAGGAAAGTTGTTAAGACTCGTATTAATATAATGATCAAATGTTTTTAAATGACTCTATCAAATGATTTTAGTTGATTTTTGAATAATTGATAGTTATGTTGAAACAGTTTAATTATATTGGCACTAGCTTGCTCGCTGCTCCGCAGGAGTATCGGTTATCGCGGCAAAAAGTAACCTATGTCCTATATTAGGAACCAAGCTTACTCTATAGGAATTAAGTTTCATCTAAATAGGTTTAGCGGTGAGCCGTGAAAGCGTTATAGACTGACACAGTTTTTGTCGCATTTAAAACAAAAAAAGAAAAAAGAAAAGGCATTTATTGTTACCAAAGAGCGCGCTCAACGACTTATTTACAAAATGTAACATAAAAAAGACAATAACAAAAACAAAAATATAAAAATCAACAAATTCAGTAGTAACAATAAAATAAATTATCATCATAGTTTAATTGACATTTATAATAATGAAAATAATTAGTATGGACATGGGTATGGATAAGGTAAAAAATAATTTAAAGCTGTATTTTTAAGGCTTCGCTAATCTTCTATCGGATATTTATATCTTTTCCTTTTGACGCGTAAAATGATTTATTAAATTTATTCTGATATGCTAAAAGATTTATAACTTTGACGATTACGTTTAGCAAGATAATAAATACAGTAGCGATTTAGTATCGTATAGAATTAGAATCATTTATCAATTTTGAAAGACGTAGGTACTGAAAAATATACCTATTATTCTCAATAAAGGTCAGCCTATTTGGATAAACTAGGCTAACCTTTATTGAGAAGGTTTTTTTAACTAGTTAATAAAAAAAATATGTTTTTGAATTAAAGGCAAGAAATGATTGTCTATTATTTGATTTCTAGAATTTGTCATCTCCTAAACGTTATCTGAGAATAACTTTTAAGATTTTTGGGCTCTTAGGTTCATAGGTCTGCAAGGTCAAAATATTGAATTAGAATCCTCTTGTGTTTTGTCCACTATTAGGCATTAATCACAATTTATTTTTGATTAATCTTTTTATATATATTCAAAGATTTTATTTAAACTTTATGCACACAAAAAAAAGGTACAATAATGTCCTAAAAAGTAATAGATATAAAATGTCTATTTATATAAAAAAATAGGGTTAGATACACCATTTATAACTCAAGAACGGGTTTCCCGTTTTTAATGATATTTACTGTGTTGGATTCGTCTCCATCCCGAGTAGCAAAAATAACAAGAAAATAAAACATTTCGACTTTTTTGATGTCATACGGGATCGTAGAATACTTACCTTACCTTATGCGAGCGATGTCGCAGCGCACCACTAGTATTTAAATTTTATTAAACAAAGTACATGTGACAAAACAGCTTTTACCCTATCTACTTACAAACGAGAGCGTCTTTTGTTAAGCAGTTCTCTAAACAAATAAACAGTTCATCATTCCAACAAAGTTTTCAATGCTGTGACTGTCGCAATAATGTGGTGCTTGACAAATGCTCGAGTTCTATCTTATTAAGCTCTATTCACACAAGTATGTTCTGAAGTCTGAACTGCAGTGCGATTGTGTTGTTACTTGTGTAGTAGCGTTGTATTTACATGGTTTGATGATGTTTAAATCGTATAAAAGAGTTCTTGCCTTTTTTCAACGTCTCAATTGTTGCTGTATCTAAAAAGTGGTTCAGGAAATGGACCGCTGATTTAAAATTTCTGTATGGGTGAAAATATTATATGTTAGCAACGGCACACATCGACATTAGTAAAATAGTGTGTTTGATATTTTTAGCCGTCTCTCATGATAATTTGTTTTGTTTCGTATAAATTATGTTTTTCTGTCTGTATGTAACCGATTTGGATGGAACTTGGCATAGGGTAACTAACACCCACGCGAGTAAAGCCGCGGGTATTAGCTAATATTTTATATAAGCTTTAACTTAACAAACCAATAATTAACTTAGTACAAAAGCAAATTAACAAAAGTTTACAAAAAACGTCTACTGTGTTCACACCCCAAACCCAGGCATCTCATCTCACTCAACTAGTTCCAAAGTTATTCTTAACTACATTAAACCTCAAGGAACCGTGTCACGTGACAGCGTCCGCATCAATGTGATGCGCTGGAAACTGAGCCAACTTAACTAAGTTGCGACTGTTATGTGGCTCTAACTCAGCTAAGCAATTACGTCATTGTTACAGAGTGTCATGTGCGTTGCAGTAAATATTTCAGACAAAATTTCCTCAGTTATTAAAATAGAAAAAAAAAACTATAGTATAGAAATTTTAATTAAAATTTAATTACCTACACATAATATTTTATTGCATCAAAGGAGAAATAATTTTTTTAGGGGTAAATTTTTGTAAATTAATAGCATTAGTAATATATAATGTTATAAGGATCATTTTATGTAAAGTTGTGTTGGTTAGTTTCGGTCTTAAAATGTGTGCTAGAGTTAACAATTGCAAATAACAACACAAACAATAATTTAATCAAAAACAATAAGTTGTGTAAAATCAGGTAAACTTAAATTTTTTGGTAATAGTAAGCCATTATGTAAGAATAAAAATGTGTGTTATTTAATGCAGTTTTAAGCTCATAGATAGAGTGATTCAAGAGAAAGGTTTGTATGTATAATTGATTAATGTTTTGTCTAACTGTGAGAAGTCGTGGCGGGTCGTTATATAAAGTGACTAGCGGTCCCCCGCGACTTTGTCCGCGTATTTTAGTGTAAACGGTTTTTCATTTATGCAATATTCTTCATTTATGCTCCGCTCCTTTTGGTCGCAGCGTAATGTTATATAGCTTATAGCCTTCCTCAATAAATGGGCTATCCAACACTGAAAGAATTTTTCAAATCGGACCAGTGTTCCTGAGATTAGCGCGTTCAAACAAACAAACAAATAAACAAACAAACTCTTCAGCTTTATATATTAGTATGGATTCAATGTAACCCGTGTTTAGAACATGTTTGTTTATAACAATCAGATAATACAAGAAGTGGATAATACTAGATTTCTCGGGCTGACAATAGATAAAAAACTCAATTGGAAAGCACACATTGAGAACATCTGCAAAAAACTAAGTCAATCATCCTACGCACTGTATAAACTCGCACCAACAGTAAATACAGATACCCTAATAATTGCCTACCACGGTTTGGTTGCGTCTGTACTACGATATGGAATTATTTTCTGGGGGAACTCGGTAGACAAAGAGTTTGCTTTTAAGATACAAAAGCGATGTATCCGTGCTATGTTTGGTCTACAAGTCACATATAGCTGCAAACCGCTCTTTATAAAACATTATATCCTAACATTACCATCTTTGTATATTTTAGAAATTTGTCTGTTTGTCAAAAAGAATCCGCAATTGTTTCCTCTTCAGTCAAGTGTATCTCAACGTAGCAGACGTAATAATAATAGACTTTGTTTGCATGTGGAGAAGTTTATTCTGTATGGCTCCTAAAATCTATAATAAAGTACCAGATGCATACAAAATATTAAATATTAACCTATTTAAAAATAAACTTAAAGAACTTCTATGTAAAAGAGCTTACTATAAGGTGAACGATTTCTTAAAAGATAATATTTAAAATTGTAACTCTATTCCACATATTTTGCTATTTGTTTAGATTAAGTATCCGAATGTAGATTTTAAGTTTAATAAATGTATATTTGTACGCCTGATACGGCAAAACATATTGAAACTGTAAATAATATTGTTCCACCTTTTATAACATATGTTTTTAACAAATAAATTTATCTTTATCTTTATCTTTATCTTTATCTTTATCTTTATCTTTATCTTTATCTTTATCTTTATCTTTATCTTTATCTTTATCTTTATCTTTATCTTTATCTTTATCTTTATCTTTATCTTTATCTTTATCTTTATCTTTATCTTTATCTTTATCTTTATCTTTATCTTTATCTTTATCTTTATCTTTATCTTTATCTTTATCTTTATCTTTATCTTTATCTTTATCTTTATCTTTATCTTTATCTTTATCTTTATCTTTATCTTTATCTTTATCTTTATCTTTATCTTTATCTTTATCTTTATCTTTATCTTTATCTTTATCTTTATCTTTATCTTTATCTTAGTCTTTGATATAAACATAAAATTCAGCTCAAGTTTAACTAGTAGTTAAAAAGAGATCTTCATCACAATAGCACATTCCTATAGATTGAATTTCGAGTAAAATAAACACAAAGCTATTTTGAAGTCAAATATACAAGCCCTTTAGCTAAAATGCCTAAACTTATTTTTTGCCGCAGAACTATAGCTCGCGCAGTTTATTTGCCATACAAAATGGCGCTCATAACTCTCAAGTTCGCTAACGTGTAGTGTGAACTCACGCTTACAGCCAATTGCTTGTTATACTGATTTGACTCGCGATGCTGCAAACTAGCACATAGTGCACTTAAACGTTTATTATGCAACGCAAACATAATTGTTGAATGTTCGATGGTTTCAGGCTGATTACACGTGGAGTCGGCATTTGAATTTGTAGCACGAGTTTCTGTTTCTCTACTTAAATAACTATTCGATAGATATCATTTGGTATTACACCAAAATTTTTGTGTAGTTTATAGTAACGTCAGTTTAGTTTGAGGACTCTTAAAACAATTTTTGGCTTCTTATCACAGTCGTAATATGGGTTAAACGTTGGTTATTATGTATTTCTTATAATATTTTATTATTGCCAAATTTTATGATTCTTTGTTGTGTTTCTTTTTTGTTCGAAGTTGGTCAACGGGAACTATCATATAGGTTTTCGACCCAAAAGCCATAGGGTATTTCCAGTCGACCTAGAATTGTCAATTTTGGTTAAAAGCAAGGTCTTACAGCACAAGTAAAGGGAAAATTCATCGGTGGTGATACACGGACAGATGGACAGAGACGCACAAGAGATTGATCTCATGGGTTCTTTTTTCACCTTTTAGAGATACGGAACCTTTAAAACACAGAATAATAGTACTTATATGTTTTGTTCAATCGTTGTTGACTTTAGGATCCGAAAATTTATAAATATTTTGACGTTAATTTTTTATGATGACAACATTAGTTATTCGTCGTCTTTTTTTTCGTTTCAATTAAATTTCTTAAAGAAAGTTAAATCTATACAAATATTATAAAGCTGAAGAGTTTGTTTGTTTGTTTGTTTGTTAGTTTGAACGCGCTAATCTCAGGAACTACTGGTTCGAATTGAATTTTTTTTTTGTATTGGATAGTCCGTTTATTGAGAAAGGCTATAGGCTATATAACATCACGCTACGACCAATAGGAGCGGAGCATAAATGAAAAATGAAAAACCGTTGAAACTAAAACACGCGATCAAAGTCGCGGGGGACAGCTAGTATAAAATAAATTGGCTTCGTCTATACAAACATAACCTAACCCACTCTTTAGGAGTTAATGTGCATTGTTTAACATAAACATGTCATAGTTTAAGTAAGCACCAAAACCAAAGCTTCCTTTTTTCAAACGTCAACCACAAATGTGTGCTTCACCGTCTAAGTGCATTTCCAGGTTAAGCATGAGATATCAGGTTTAGCTGTTAGGAAACCTAAGATGGAGACCGGGTTTAAAATTACTGCCTTAGTACGTGACTATTATATGTTTCAAGTTATGTTTGTGAACGTGTGTGGTGTATTCGAAGAGATTTCTACTGTCATTATGATTTTTGCTTACCATTTTTGTCTCTTTATCTTAGCTACTTTATTCATATTATCTATATATTATATACTAACTGTCCCCCGCGATTTTGTTCGCGTGTTTTAGTTTCAACGGTTTTTCATTTTTGCAACATTTTTCATTTATGCTCCGCTCCTATGCGTCGCAGCGTGATGTTATATAGCCTATAGCCTTCCTCAATAAACGGACTATCCAGTACAAAAAGATTTTTTCAATTCGAACCAGTAGTTCCTGAGATTAGCGCGTTCAAACAAACAAACAAACTCTCCAGCTTTATAATATTAGTATAGACTAACCCTGTTTAATATATAAGACTAAGAAAGGAATTGGCTGGACATTTCTGCCGCATGCTTGTTTTAGAAATGGGCTCGCTTATGTCAGGTTTGGTGCCCAGAAACATCTAGACAGGGCCGCAGCAGACCACAAAGGAGGGTTGGATGTAATGACGAGTTGGATGTATTCCTTGAGAATTGGAAAGAAGTGGCGCCGAAACGAGGCAGGTGGAAAGAGTGGAAGGAGGCCTATTCCCAGCAGTGGAACAGCACAGGATGATAAAAACAACCCTGGTTAGGTAACCTCTTTTTGATTGACACAGGACTAGCGATAGGACTTCCTCGGCCCTAAGAAAGGGTTAGAAATGTGACTAACTCTTGCCAACTGAAAACAACGAGTTGTGTCTGATTTCTCTTTACCAGGCTAGACTCGGTGAGAACGCAATTGCAATTTAACGCTCCATACGTAATCTAAGTTTTGCCAAAATTTTAAAAAATAATTAAAATCCGCATTGTGTCGTGGTTTATTGAGATTTTCGTTCCCAACGTTTCAACGCCTTTGCAGGTGTCATGGTCTGCACGTAACTAAAACACCATGACACCACTGCAAAGGCGTTGAAATTTTGGAAAGAATCCGTTTTAAAAAGTAGTTTTATTTCAATGTCTACGTTCGCGTACACCCCAGGTAGCATTAATAAAATCCAGTTAGAATTGACTTCTGATTGATTACCAAATACAAACCCTTGCATTTTATACATTCAAATTGATACTTGAAATCATGAGAATCCACAAATCTCTCAAGTACTTTAAAGATTGCCCACTTAACACAAGCTTAATTTAAAACAACTAATCCAGTAAGGTTTACATCGCGGACTGGTCGGAGGACAATTAACTAAGTTACTCACTTTAACCTCGTTTTAATTAGTGGTTCAGTTCAATTTCCTTTATGTAATTGTTTTATATTGTTTGTTAGTTTAAAGAATTAACGAGAAACAACGACGCTATTATGTCGTTACATGCAAAACTCTCGTTATCGTATCGGTAAGTTTATTGACTGTAAATTAACTTGATTGATTGATAGTAACAGCGTACCTGTTTGTGGTGTATTTATGTACCTGCTAGTTGAATTATTTTACCTGTACATTCTTTATCTGCTTTTGTTTTGAATAGGGACTTAGGGCTGGTTGTTTCAACATACAAAAACATGTCCGTTAACGTTAAATAATATGGCCGCAGTATGAGAAATTCATACAGACTTGACGTTTACGCACGGAATTACGAAAAACGGTTCGATAAAACCCTAAGACTAGCTATTAGGATCGCAATTTATGTCAATCAAGTTAGTCAATAGCGGTCCACTGCGAGATATAGGCCTCTTCGAACTCGCGGGTGGCATTTAAACCAACACAAGCCGTATCTTCCATCAAGCCGACGTCATCTGGCGCTAACGTAACATAAAAGACAATGGCTCTTTACTTTATTGTCTCCATTTCATTCCTATCCAAGTTTCTATTAAGTTATTTATAAATAGTGTCGCACGGACATGCTTTGGCAAGTTTAGTTCAGCATTTCCGGGCTTCAGCTTGCAGTTGTAGTTTTCCTCTGAATTATAAAGCCTAGTTTAATGTTCGTAGTTTGTAACAAGATGTTTCGGAGGCGAGTTGAATTTTTTAGTTGTTAGAAGTTTTGTTGGATTTCAAGGAGACTACGGTTTTGTGTAAATAATTTTGGACAGTAGGTGTGTCGCTTTAACAAAGGATATGTATTGAAACATTGTGTTATACATGTTATATTTATGTGATACCAGCGACACAGGCGTCCAACCGGTAAAAAATACTAATCTATATACTAATATATAAAGCGGAAGAGTTTGTTTGTTTGAACGCGCTAATCTCAAGAACTACTGGCCCAATTTGAAAAATTCTTTCAGTGTTGGATAGCCCATTTATTGAGGAAGGCTATAAGCAAATATATAACATTACTATTAGATAAATGAAAAATGTTGCAAAAATGAAAAACCGTTGAAGCTAAAACACGCGGACAAAGTCGCGGGGCACAGCTAGTGAGTTATATACACAAACCTTCCTCTTGAAACCATATGAAAACCCGTTCGTTATTTTTTGAGTATTTTTGCGTTCTGACAGACTGGATTTGTTTTATATATGTCTAAATATAGATTCGTTTGGTATATTTACATAGTTTGATATAATTATATTCCCGTTTTTATATTTAATCAGTGAGCTTCATTTTTGTAATGATTTTAAGCTTATTTAACACGTTCCCTGCGCCATTATTTTCAAAGAACTTTCAGATGGTGCTTTGGAGACCTGAAAGATCTCGAAACTAACCTACCCTTTGGTGCGTTTGAGACCTAATCAGTCTCCTAAAGATACGGTTTTGCCGACGCATCTCACGCAATGAAAATAATTACAGTACTGTGCGTTAGGGACCTAATTCATCTCTAATTTATTTTTTAATGTCCTTGAATTCAGCTTTAACTAGGAAGCAAATATGTATATTCGTCCTATTCACAATTAAAGAACTTGACACGTTAGATCCTCCCGCAAGGAGTGAAATAACACGATTATATTCAACGCACAATACAAAAGTCCTGCAAGAGATCTGACAGATCTCGTAATGCAACGAACGTGTTAAGATTATTTTCTTGAACTTTTGGGAAACTTTTAGGAAATATAGACATAATTATGATGGATATTGATTTACCTATCAAGAATGGTGCCCTCTTATGGTAGCCCGTGGAAATTGCGGTCACTGCGCTTTAACACAAATTGATTTTCCTCGAACTAAATTGGAATGTATAACTAAATGCTTCCACGAAATTTCCCCACCCTTCAACTGTTCTCAAACTAGATAACCACTTTTGTATAAATATTCGAGAATACCCAAATTGAGGGGTATTATTCTGACAACCGTTCGATTTGTAAATCGCTGGGGCAATAAACCCGGGCGTATCGCGTCGTACATTTACAAAACCAATATATGGAATATTCAGCAGTCGGTGTTTTGAGAATAGGGTTGCTAGATGTCTCTGTAACAAATCTCATGCTATATTTTTTTTTTTTATATTTTGTAATAGGCGTAGGCAAAGAATTGCGAGGTTGTTTGTAGCAGTTTCTATCCTTGCGCCGAAAAATATATATATATTATATATACTTTATCTATTAATTTTTAAAAGTTCTAGTTTGTGTTTTGCTAGCGCATTTTGGTACAAATTCTATTTTAACCATGTGTGTAAATAACTCTGCGTCCGCAAAGTAAACTCAATAAAAATGTAATTAAAAAAAACCTTTACACTCAAACTCATGCCCATAACTTTTCATTTCACCCGTTATTTGGACCTATTTCACCCCTTTTTTCATTCTCCCTTGCTCATCGTTTTTTTTGTTTGTTTAAAAATATCATTGTTACTGTAGCCCTAGTGTTAAAAAAAACAGTTGCATTTTTATATTTGTACAATTAATAAACTGATTATACAGTTACAGTATACTATGTTATTATTTTCTTTAATTGCATTATTTGAAACTAGAAGTACATTTAATTTTTAAACAGTAATAAATATAGCAGAAGTCACTTAGGAATAATGTAGTATTCTAATAGTGAAATAAATTTTTGAAATCGGTCCTCATGTTTACGATAATTTGTTACAAACATAGAAAAATACAAATCTTTCCTTTGTATACCATAAGTGTAGATGTAGATAAATATAGTAAAATAATACCTACTTTTGTATAAAACCCTCTTTTTGTTAAGAAATGAAATCAATGGTTAAGACTAGATCTCGATGAAATCTATGTTCATCCATCCGTGACGACATTTGATATTTTCCTCTTTCAAGTTGGCATCAGCTCAAGCGTGGCCAAGAAAACTGTTATCTGTCTTTATTCCTCCTTGAATCTAGGCAGTTGTTTCATGTAGAATACTTACATTCTGAATACGTCGAGGCTGGAAGTGGACCTTAAAATGTTGGAAAAAAAGGCTCGGGAGATAGCTGGACAAGATTGCCACTTTCAGCTAAATATTTTTTCCTTATTCTTAGTATACGATAAAAATGAACAAAGTACAATATTTTCACATTGAATGTATAGAAGCCAGTTTTATTTAATAAGTATAAAACAGATCAAATCCATACTAATATATTATTATAAAATGTGAAAGTAACTCTGTCTGTCTGTCCGCTTTCTTGGCTAAACCGCTGAACCGATTTGTATGAAACTTGGTATGAGTGAGCTTGGATCTCTAAGAAAGGATATAGGCTACTTTTTGTCGCGATAACCGACATTCGCGCAGCCGGAGCCACTACAACAGCTGGTATTTCATAAACCGTTTTATTAAAAGCCAAGCTATTTATTTATAGATCCTTTGTGGAAGTGAAACACTAATTTAAGTGTTACTATATAAGGTTAGCGATTTCAATTAATAGTTGCGTTTAACAAAATACAACGCTTCTTCTTTTTAATGGCCAGCCATTTTGTTTGACATCGACTAATGCTGCTAGTGATGCGGGATTAATCGATTTTGTGCTTTATTTTTGCACAATATTATATTGTTTAAAAAGCAAAAATAAATATCATTACATGTATATTTAAAATATGTGTGACTGAATGTGTCTTATTTCAAAAATTAGTTGAAATATAGTATTTTTGTGATATATTACTTAAAGTGTAATGGTGGAACTTGACATAGTTAATTGTGTTCGCTAATTATTTTAATTATTTGTTATGTTTGACGTGCAGGCAAACCTTCAAACACAGGCAAATATGACCATCCATGGCTACAAATGGCAGCCAATTAACAAAAACACAAACATTGGCGGCAGAAAGCAAGGTGTTTACCAACACTATGAAGGCGCTTGCGCTTCTGAAATAGGCCATTGTGTGGACGGTTTATTTGCGTATTTGCCTATTTGACCCCTTTGATGTGCGTCGAGAAACCGACAATCGCAAGGTACGCGTATTTGGTATTTACCGTATTTGTTAAATATACAAATAAGTTCAATAGTTTGTCAAATATAATGTAAATATACCAAATGCGCAAATACAAATAGCCATGCGAAATGTCACAATTTACGGTCCTATTAATTTTAATTACGAACTTGGAAATAGTTTTGTAAACTGTAGGTTTACCGAATAAGTCATAATTTTTTCTAGCTTTCTAAAATACATTTTGTAAAGCAAAAATTTCAGTCAAAAGGCTTCTTTCAAGAGATTTTAAAATAATACAAAATACTTTAAATATTGTTTTCTTTGTTTCAGGTATGTGTAAATAATTATTTAAGACAGTTTGCAAAACTACGTCACACGTCATTATAACCTGTCAGGCTTGAAGAAACCAATTGGCGTCAAAGAATAATGGTATGACATTTTTTTTATGTTAGTTTTATTAATGTAATATTATAGAAATGTCATACTTTCTCGGTGTATTTAAAATACGGATTAAAATAGGATACAGAATTATAATACCATTATATCATTCAATTATGATCGTTACTCAAAAAAATTCTAAATGTCACCCAACGTGGGACTCACATAATTCGTTTTAGATGAAAAGGTCAATTAAATATTTTATTATTTAATTACTAAATTTGAGTATGATTAATCCATTGAAATATTTTATTGTAACTTCTAGTCTTTAAATTGATTTTAATCTTGATTTATTTATAAGTAAACAAGATTAAGATCTGGAAAGGTCAGTTAAAGTCTTAATACTTTAGTTACTTTAACTGTTTGTTTCGTAAAGATAAACAGATAGAAAATGCTTATCTTGTTTTCTGTTTTAATCATAGTATAAAACAAAGTCACTCCCTTGTTTGTATGCTTAGATCTTTTAAACTACGCAACATTTTTAATGCAGTTTTCAGCAATAGATAGCGTGATTTAAGAGGAAGATTTTTATGTATAATACATGCATACTGCTCTGTTTTTAATAACCTGTTTACTAGAACACATTATTTTTGTAGCAAAAGCTTGCAGCAACGTCGTTGCATAACAAAAAGTCTAACCTAGAACTACAATTGGTCTTTGTATATTGTATTAAAATCTGTTTAACTTTAACATTAATTCAGTTACAAAAGACCTAACAGCAAATGTTTGCATTTATTAGGATATTAATCTTACTAGCACATTGGGTACGGAATGTACGCCCATCGCAAAAAAGGGGTTATATTTTAATGTACGTCTAGATTTATGGTTTCTAAGGTTTAGTAATGGCGTTCTGTACTAAGACTTGCCTATGTTGTGTAGGACGGGTTTACTGCTAACATGAGAATGCGAAAATATAGGGCTCCATAAAATGGTACGGAACCCTCCATTTGCGAGTTAAACTCGCACTTGGTCGGCTTTTATTGAATAACTAGCTGTCCCCCGCGACTTTGTCCGCGTGTTTTAGTTTCAACGGTTTTTCATTTTTGCGACATTTTTCATTTATGCTCCGCTCCTATTGGTCGTAGCGTGATGTTATATAGCCTATAGCCTTCCTCAATAAATCAGCTATATAACACTGGAAGAATTTCTTAAATCGGACCAGTAGTTCCTGAGATTAGCGCGTTCAAACAAACAAACAAATTAACTCTTCAGCTTTATAATATTAGTATAGATATGACACCTAAAAAGCAGAACTAATTTATATAAAAAATAAACGTTATTAATTCATGTAAAAAGTTAACGTACGTTCTGTTCGTAGCAAAAAGAAAACTCTTTTTTTAAGAAAATAAAGCCTGTATTTTCAACTGCATGAAGAAAGGGCCATTTTGTTAATGATCTTGCCACACAAATTAATAAAGATATTTTTAACATGGCATACAAATGGTCAGTCTTTTAAACATGAGCCAGCCCTATTAGACGACCTAATTAACGTGTCAGGTGCAAACGCCCTCAACTGAATTAATTTATTCTATATTTTAATTACTTGCCTTCTTTGGTCTTCCATGCAATTGTTTCATTAGAAAAATGGAGCATTGTCCGGGAAATAATTGAGATATTTTCTGTTTACTGTCATGTTGACTGGTTGGTTAAGCTTTGTGTTGTTTTTTACTCAAACTATATTGTTAAAGATAGTTTTATGTATGAGTAAAGTTAAACATTTATATTCAACAAACAATGTTAACAAAGTCACGATTCTTTTCTTCGTTATGCTGTTTTTGATCGTTGTATTAATGGAATGGAATTTGTTTTTTTTAACTATGAAATGAAGAGTCCCACCTGTCATACGTCGCTCTTTGGCAGTAGTTAAATCGTTTCAATTCTGTTTTCAATTCTAGGGTTGTGGAGGTCAGATAGGCAGTCGCTCCTTGTAAAATACGGTACTCAGCTGAATCCGGTAAGACTGGAAGCCGACCCTAAGATAGCTTGGGAAAAGGCTTGGCAGAAGAAGTCCTGACAATGAGGAGACTGACATATTGTTAACCAATGTAAAGTTATAACTGGAACCTAAAACACATGTTTTTTCCGCTCATATTTTTTTCAGCACCTCTACTTTTCGATTTATAACAACAACTAGTAGTGCACCGCAGTTTTACCCCCGTGCGTAGTCCCCGTTCCTGTAAGATTTTTTTTCATGACTTTTCGATGATTATTATTATTCCGGTGTTAGGGATGGAGACGAACCCGAATCATGAAATTCAAAGATCATGAAAATCGGTCCAACCGTTCTTGAGTTATAAATGGTGTGACTAGCCCGACTTTGTTTTATTATAAAAAAATAATCCTACAGGTGATGACTGCTAAGGTATGTTTTAAAAGTCTTTTTTCACACTTGCTTACTTAAGTTGTCAACCTTGACCTAGAAGTGAGCCGGTGTCAGTTTAAAGAAAACCGTTAGTGTCTACATCAAAGACTCTCTTTGAGCAGTCTCTACAAAGCTATATTAAAAGTTAAAAGTAAAAGATATTGAATTATACGAAAAAAAAAATCAAAATAAACTGCTATAGAATTTTGTTAAAAACTGAAAAAAAAACTTATTTTTCGGTTTTATCTTTTATTTTTTTTATTATTTGTTGCCATGTATATAAAATGCAATAGTTTGATTACCTCTGCGTGTACATAAATATTAAAAAACAGTACCTTCAATATTTATTTTTATAATATCTTATAATATTCAGCCCGCTGTGAAAACGAAAATGTATATAATCAGATTAATATTAATAGCGTTAGGTAGGCCTTTGTGTTTCAAACAATTGCTTTACAAAGCCATATCGTTAAGCGTTATAAAGATGTTTCTAGAAACAATTTATGATTAAAATATAATCTTTTATGAGTCTTAAGATCATCATTACGTTGAATTTGAATGTTTTTAATGTCAAATGTTAGGTTATTTAATTGTATTTTATCATTTTAATTATAGGTACTATTACTTTGGCCTGTTATTGTTTAAAGAAAAGTTAAAAACCTCTTCAGAATATAATATTTAAAGTCACAATGACTATGCTATTTCTAAGCGAATTACTTTAAATTACAATGCCAATTTGAACGAAAATATAAAAAAGAATAGATAATAAAAAATATTAACTTAACTGTATATTGTTTTGTACCCACTTATGGAACAAAGTACAACTTTTTAGTGAGCCCATTTTTTTCGCGTTGATCAAGTATAAGGTAACAAAATAAGGTACAAAATGAATTTGTGTATGGTATCTAAAAACAGGATTTTAAAATGGCAAAATGAATAATATTATGTCTTCCTTTAATTTTATTACAACTTCAATAATGCTTTCTCTCTCAAAAAACCTCTTAAGAAGAGAAATATTAATATAGCTGTTGCTAGGGTAAAAAAAAGAAACAAACTTCTTTTTAATAAAGATTATTTAATAATACGTACAAGCAATCCTTCCTTCCGGCCCTCTTCAATATAATATTTCTATTTGACAAACACTCTTCCCCCTTGAGTATATATTTATGCTTAAGTAAATTAATATTTATTATTTCTTTTTGATAGGCAGGAAAATTGCGACGAATGTGACAACTATAACAAAAATGAAAAAGTTATTAAATAAATAAATAAATGTGGACAACATCACATACATTGCTCTGAACCCAAAGTAAGTAGCTAAAGCACTTGTGTTTTGGAATTCAGAGGCAACGAAGATACCACAAACACCCAGACCCGAGACAATGTAGAAAAGTGGTATTTCTACATTGACCCGGCCGGGGATCGAACCCGGGACCTCAGAGCTGACGACACCTTGAAAACCGGTGTGTACGCCACTTGACCACGGAGGTCGTCGTTATTATTTGTCGTATGATAAATAGGAGACACTATAGCGACACTTGAAGATATTTAAATTTAATTTTTAAAAGACCAAAAGTTTTTACGCTGAAGTTTGCATCCACTGCCACCGTCAAATAAAAAGTCAGTTTCCGTGTCTTCGGGTTCAAAATTGAATACCTCAAACCGTTAACTTAAACTCTAATCTAGTATTGAAATTGCTGAAAATGAGCATATTTCTTTTAAAACCCCATATTCAGAAGAATTTCAATTTAAGTTCTAACTAGGACGAAGAAGTTAAGAAATACTTACATAGCATGGATCCAGATAAAGCGAAGAACGGGATGACACAGCTCATATTTAGCAATATAGGGAACACTATATTTCCTGATAAGGTGCCGACTCGACCGGCTACCATAATCAAGGAAATGGCAAAAGACCTGAAATCACACAAAACAATAATTTTGTTAGACGAATTCATAATTATTTATGTAAAAAGCGTTAAATAAAAAGTTCGTTTGTTGAATATTGTGTCTTTTAGTTTAGAAACCCTCTCGGGCGGCCTTAGAAGAAACTACCAAAGTTTCATCGAAAATTGATCAGTTGTTTAGAAAACTATGGATGATAAACATTCAGTTTTATATAGACTTAGATGGACACGTAAATGGTAAAAGAAATTTGGAATCGTGACAATGCCGCTCATTGTTAAGGACTGCGTTAAAGTTAGAATCTAATCGGACGATAATTGCATGAAAACAATCCCAAAGCTGGGCAAAAAACCTCCCCTTTCGATACCAAACTTCTGTACAAAACCATATAAAGGTTTTTCAACAACATCAGAACTTTGATTAAATTTATCGTTTCCAGGTAAAATAAATTTAAGTTTATCCGTCTGAAAATTCTGAGAAGCTTCAATTTTCCATAAACTATTTTCTAAATATACCAATAAGCTCATTTCTATTCTGTATTGAGGGTTCAGATTTCATGAGAACTCGCTGCAAAAAACTCTTCAAATATTTAAGACCGCAAACAGCAAACCATTCTCAAGAATTAAGTAGAGGATGAAATGAGCAAAGATGAGAAGATCTTTAAAGCTTTAAAAACCAAAAAGGAAAGAAAACGAATTTTAACAAAACTTAACTACATCTAAGAACGTCTGTCATTTAATATACAACAGATAAGCATAAATCCATTGCCCTCTCAAACCCTTTAACAAGATTGTAGGGCTATTCTGAACTACAAAGCCGTTTACCCAATAGCTATCACAACTATTATTACTCTAATTTGTTTTAGAATTGTAGTCTAATACGATAGTAATAACTGTTTTCTGTTTACTGAAGTCACGTAGAAAATTATTATGAAATTGGTTCTCGATAAACGCTGCAGAATAAGGTACTATTAGATGCTAAACGAAATCATGTAGATACTGAAAATATTTTGTTTCGAATACATTAAGAACATAACTAAATTACTTTTATTAAAGCAGAGAATAGGAATAAGTATTTTATCAAAGAAAAAAATAGCTACGAAAATGTACTTATGTTCCACAAGGATGTTATCATAAAACCAAAGATACATAAGGGGACATAATGTTACATGCTGATCAGAGGCCCGCAACATGTTACAATACGCAAGACATGTTGCATGCTTTCCGCTCCGAGAACGAAAGCACGTAGGTACATTCCACGTAGTTGCTGAGGTATATGACGCGCAACGTGGACTTAATTTTTAGGTTGTTACAAAGGTAAATAGTATTAAATAAAATAACTTGGGTTAACTCAATCAAAAGTAAAAAACAGTCGTTATATGGCAACTAAATGAAAAAAAAGAATTGAAAATTGAGTAATTCAATACTAACATCTTTATAAAACTGCCTACTGCGAAATAAGCAAAATAGAAACAACTTTTCGGCAACATCTGCAATTTAAATTGAAACATTAAACTCAGATTAACGCTCAAGTAATCTTAATCATCAAAATATAACAGTTCGTTGTAAATAAACACAATAAATTATATGTTTCCAACAATAAATTATATAATAAGATAATTAAAACGGATCCGTAAGGAAGTTACTTCGAAACTTAAGCGAAAATTAATATTGAATTTAATATTATCTTAATTTGTATCAAAACAGTTGTGTGGAAATTTCAAAACATGGACAGAACAGATGATATCGGGGCAATACCGTGCCTATTTTGTAGCCATTCAGGCTTATTCAATTTAGCCGACCCTCCTCGATAGAACAAAAGACCAATAGCTATCTAGGCCTATTGTTCCATATTTTACACTTACAAGATTGACAATAGGCCTGAAATAGACTCGTTCATATCTTGTGTTGTCTTTGAAATGATTGATTGTGGGATTCTACAGATAGAGACCAGACACATGTTTAAAACGAAACATATTATGTACAATGGAATTATTCCATGTCAGTTTGAGTCGCGTCATAAATATTTTATTCCTACAAATAAAGCCTACACATCTCAGCTGATATATTTTTGAAGAGGAATTGAATATCTGGTTTCTCCGCGCTCGAAAGCTGGTTACACAATTTCACAACATGACTCTTGTATCCAGTGCTATTGTGATTGAAATATTGTTTGGTACATCTAGGGTTGTAGCTTCTAAATCTTGTGGCTGAAAGCCCTTTGTTAGACTTGATTTCTAAACGATAATAATTTAATCATCATTCACAGCCTTTGCTTACCCTCTAGTACTGTGCCATATATTCGTATCAGACCCAGAAAAAAGTGTAATAACATTCAGAATCTTTCCAACGGTAGGTAAAAATCTGTTCTCACACGGAGAAAGAACGAGCATAAAACACAAAGCTCATCTAGTAACTCGCATAAGTACCATGGAGTTCTTATTTTTCTATCTAGAATAGCCATGTTGGGTTATCTTCTAGTCTTACCGGATTGAGCTGAATACTGTATTTTGTATAATATAGTCCTATAAATGTCCCCCTGATGGACACAGGCCTCTTCTCATGTAGAGAAGGAACGAGCATTAATCACCAAGCTTTCTCCCTTGCGGGTTGGCGTTTCTAATTTCCAATTTTAGGAATCCAGGATTTTTCACTATGTTTTCCTCCACCGATTGTCAATGGTGAATTAGAATAATTTATATAGTACATATAAATTTGAAAATGTCACATTGGCACTTGCGTATCATAGTTTCGATGTTGCAACCATGTGCGCACAAATCGCTAAGCTACTACGACATTCTTATAAGTAGTATTTTATATTAGTACAGGAATATGGAACATATTTTGAACTCACCTTGAAGTAGTCGGAAACATTTCCACTGTCATCGCTTGATTCAAACTCAGCATCGATTGAGAGATAGCCACACATACTGAGGTTAACGATACTATTGCTATTTTGCTCCTAGCCCATCGAATACCAAGGGATGCTGCGACAGAGATTAATCCGTAGATGAGGAAGAGTGGTTTCTTGCCGACCTTGTTGACTAGAGTTCCTGAGATGAGGTATGGGACCAAGCAGACGCATCCAAGGATAATGCTATTTATGTATGTTTCGTGACCGCTTTTAGACTGAAAATAAAAGTTGCGATATTATAGTAGGTACCTCCTTCAAAATTAAAATTAAATTTAGAATATATGCCTTTAAAGGCTATCTTTTATAGTTTAAAGTAAGTTAAGATCGAAAAAAAAAAACCTAAAAAATAATTAAAGAAATAATTAAAAAACGTTTTTATGTAAAAAAAAATAGGTCTACATTAAAATCAAATTTCTTTACCCTGAGTTTTAATTTTGAAGGCAAAATGTAGCACGACTTTGTTCAATTATTCTTTAATCATTCCAAGGGATACGAAATTAACCCCTTTTTGCTTCAGTACATTGTTCAAACTTAAGTGAAATAAGAAATTTTCGCTCGAAAACTGGACGTTATAAATAGAACAGCCTCTAGGAAAATAACTTTAGGTCATTATAACACCGCTTCTACCCTTTGTTTCAAAGATTAGTTACCTTTTTAATATTACCACTTAGAAAATAAAAGCATCAAAATTTGCGGTTAGATGTTTTTCTTTTTAATGTTCTATCTGGTCAATAGAATCTGATAAATAAAGTGTGCATTTTGTTTAGATGAGCTATGTCTGTAAGTGACAGTGGTATTTAATTTAAAATATTGCAGTATAATATATTACCTATTTTATTGCCTTCTAATGACACGCCCCGTCTTCGCACAGGTAGACAAAGCTTGTGTGTATAATAAGCTTTTCTCTTTAATTACTCTATCCATTGGTGAAAACTATATGAAAATTCGTTCAGCAGTTTTTGAGTTTATCGCTATCAGACAGACAGACGCGGCAGGGTCTTTGTTTTATAATATTTATAGATGTAAGAAGCAAGCTAGTCGTACGGAGACTCTCGTTTATAATTCCCAATTAAAACCCTAATATATTACACGGTTAAAAGTAATCATTCATTATTTTAATCCTGTAATCGTTAAAACGTCTCCTTTTATCGTTCGCTCATAATTAAATTAATTCAAACTGGCTTAATCTAAATACCTATCAGCTTTATCAACGGAACTACCGATGCCTCCCCATAACTCATTACAACGCACAAAGACCTTGAATTGTTTATTTTGGAAGTCGATTCATGTTGAACTAAATATGGTAATAGAGGAGTTAATATTCTAACTGTACGTCCCAAATTTATTGCTGTAGCGGGTAAAATAACTGGTATTTGTAACGGAACGATTTCAATACACCATAGTTCCTTTGTAGTATACTATTTGCGTGCAAAGGCTTACTTGAATAGATAAGTAATAAATAGTGATCGCACAGTTGATCGTGTGATGGAATAATTTGGATGTGTAGATTTAGGTCAAGGGTTCGTCGTCGTGCTGTTTCAGTCGAATCGTTTTGTTGCGAAGTGTGAACAAAGTATAATGACAATAGACGTGATGTGTGTATGACAGATATACAAATTCGTTGAAATTAGGGCAAATAAGGACAAATAATGTCATGACTGTGTTCCAATACCATGTAGTCAGAATTATTCTATTAAGTGGGCGAACATTATTCATTTATTTCGGTTTCGTTCGTCAGGTTTCATCGCAAACTTTATTAATATGCCATTATTGGTGTTAAAAAAAATGTTATACCGAAAGGTTTAAAAAAAATGAAAATAAATAAAGATGCGCTCAAAATTGTACTCTAAAGAAAGATTATTTTGAGGATGAACACAGGTAAACATAGTTCTTAACTTACTTGCACAAAATAAGATGAATAAAACGATAAGAGTGGCGATATTCAATCGAAGGTGTCATTACCGGTCCCCATTTATTTTTTTATCTACGTTGACCATATTGAAACATTATTTCTTTTTATTATGATATTTTTTAAAAAGACTTTTAATCCTTGTGTCGCGAGGGTTTTTAATAACATTCAAATCACAGACACCCAGATTTAGAACAAGCATTTGTGAATGCGGGGATCGACCCGCAGCACATCGCGCACAGTGGTATTCGGCATGGTGACATACCCCACTCGGCTATCCGTACAGTCAAATTCTTCGTTCATCAGCTGTTCTCAGCTGAGGGGGTTTTATTTACAAATTGTGGTAGTAGGTAGTATTCATACTTTTTGTACGTTGTTGTATTTGCATAGCACTTAACCCTAGTCTCGCCACGAATAATTATGAACTCGCTACGCAAAACTTTTGTTAGAATAAAAAATCCGTTTCATCCTAGTACCTACCGTGTAGGTACTTAGAGTTGAAAAGTCTGAAAACATTTCATTTTTTGTGCGTCTCGCGCATAGTGCTATGTAATTAGGTTTCGCTAATTAGAGAGAGAGCAGAGACATGATATATTGTTTCTAATAACTGCGCTCTTCATATTTCAATTTTCAGTTCAAATGCGATTTGTATTTTTGTAAGCTAATTAATTCATTTTTTTGTTCTCGATTAATCTAAACCCGTAGTTTTTGTTAAAGTTAAAATTTTATACGAAAAATATTGCATTTTTAGTCAAGAATCACTACCTCGCAGCTAATCTTAAATAAAGTGCCCGACCAACGCATAACAAGAGAATTAGGTCAAGAGTTCTGTATTTTAAATGGTATTAATTTATCACTAGTAATTCGGTCGCGTCAACTGTCACTTTAGCCGTCAATTACGACCCAGATCCGATTGTCAGGCGGCTGACGGAAGGGACCGAGCTTTTTTGTAGGGAATGTTTGATTTTCTATAAATAAGATTATCAGGATCCTGGTTAATTAATTTGAGAGAAATGCTTTTGATAATAATAAGTACTGTTTATTAATTTAGTTTTTGAGAAGGACTTCAACTTAAACAACTAGGGGAATTTCAGACCAATTTCATAAAGAAAACTTAAACGGAATTGAATTTCTCCTTAACTAAAATATTAAATTAGGCATTTTTTAAATGTTTCTTCTGAAAGACAGACATAAAGACGTAAAATCTATAATAATAGTGAAGAAAGAGTATGATACTAAGGATAAGGATAAAGCTATGATAAGACGGACAGTACTCGGTGGTGAAGCCAAAATGACCTAGGATAAGATAAAAAAGATAACGGAAGTATGATGGATGCAACTGGCAACAAATAATGGAGAAAATCTAAACTAAATAGAGGTCTATACTCAGCAGTGGATCATTTAATTATGTTTAAATAAATGATAAATAAATAAATAAGTGTACAACATCTCATACATTGCTCTGAACCCAATGTAAGTAGCCAAAGCACTTGTGTTATGGAATTCAGAGACAACGACAACACCCAGACCCGAGACAATGTAGAAAAGTGTTTTTTCTACATTGACCCGGCCGGGGATCGAATCCGGGTCCTCAGAGCTGGCGACACCTTGACAACCGGTGTGTACGCCACTCGACCACGGAGGTCGTCTAAAGTTAAACTACTACTGTTTAAGATGATAGAACTTTACTCACTGGTATACAGACATCGGTAGAAGTACTGTTAAGGACAGTTGCTTTCAAATTGGCGGTATACTCGTCCAACACGACACATAAATCCTGACCTTCCTGTAGCGGGTTATGTTCCACTATCGTCGACAGCTGCGGAAACCATAATCGTAGTACGTTGTACCTGAAAAGAGATTTTTTTTTTAATGTTTATTCATATTTTTTTCTTAATATGTGTAAAAAAATAAACTATGTGAACAACTCATCTTATACATTTCTTTAAACCCAAAGTAAGTAGCTAAAGCACTTGTGTTATGGGATCAGAGACAACGAAGCGAAGGTACCACAAACGTCCAGACCCAAGACAATGTAGAAAAGTGGTTTTCTACATTGGCCCGTTCTGAGATCGAACCCGGGACCTAGGAACTAGCGACCACCTTAAAGCAGCCACTGGATCACGGAAGTCGTCAAGAAAACACTAAATGCCAGTCTATGCGTTTTATCTTTAATTTATTCAATTTCCAAAATTATAAATAGTTTAAATCTTCAAATCTAAGTAACGGTCATTAAATCAAAATATAACCTTTACTTACATGCACATAACAGTAAAGTTAGTTGTACAAGTCATGGCTAAATGCACGACGAGCGGTTTTTGAAACATCGGCTTGATATTATAGAGGCCGGCCACTATCTGGTGCCTAATGCCCATCTTCGCCTGGTGTTCAGGAGTCTCGTCTATCGGGTCAATGACTTTGTCCTTCCAAATGTTGTAGTACTGAAAAAATAAACAGAATTAGGACTGTATCCACTAAAACAAGCCGTGAAATTCCAAACCATGATTAGCTTATTAAGTAGTACCTATACTAGCAAAGAAAGGGTTAGATAAACAGAAAGATAAAAACCTCCTTTTTCTTTGAATTAACTATATTTAAAATTGAAAACCTTGCTTTACATGTGTTCGTGCATTTTACAATTTTCGAACAATGGCTTAACCAATAAAAAAAATATATTTCTTTTTTTTATCGACTTCTGAATTAATGAATTTAATTTATGTGTCGCGGGAGATTCTACAAGCATTCCAATTCACATGACAAAAAGAACACATAGACTTAGAACGAGTATATATGTATTATGTGGAAGACGCAAATGCTTGTCCTATGCGGGGATCGAACGTTAGTTGATGTGGTGACCACTACTCGCTATCCGGCAATCCGTGCAGTCAATGCAATGCAAATAATTACTACTAATGCCAAATTTAGTATAATGAATTTAATTTGCAAGGGTTTTTTTTTTTTTCCTTCTCTATATGAAAAGAGGCCTGTGCCAAGCAGTGGGACATTTATATGCTGGTATTATATGTTTTTATTTTTCTTTTAGCTGTGGTATAAACATTAATATTAGTCCATAAAATGTCGTCATTTTTCGCTATTTAGCCAGCATTTGAAATGTAAGGAAATGCCTTACATTTTTTTTTTCATATTTTCACTAGCAAGTGCCCGCGGCGCCACCTGCGTTTTTATATCGCGGCGAAAGTAGCATATGTTCTGTATTAGGACATAAGCTTACCCTATATTCAGTTTCATCAAAATCAGTTTAGCGGTTTAGCCGTAAAAGCGTTACAGTCATACAGACAAAGTAACTTTCACATTTTTTATATTAGCATGGAAGTATGGATTATTCAAAATTGTAAAGTCTTTGGAAAGGATGATAGCCTTGTCTATCAGTCTTTACACCCCTGAAGCTTTGTAAGCGATTGTTTGCCGTGAACCTTACGCCACATTCGATACAATAGAACACAGTACACTGTATACACGAGTACATGTAACAATGGACTGGACTATCACAATCAGAGATAGAACAGCTATAGAGTAACACTCGTAGAGTAACGTCGTAAAAGGAATATGTTGATATCTAACACTCTGTGTAGGTGGCAACATTGTCTCCTTATTTATGTAGAACATATTTATCGAGGTTAATAAAAAAATTGGAAGATTATTGAAAAAAAAATTGCAAATGCCCAAATTGAAGAGAAGAACAAATTAAGATACTGAAATTTTCAAAAAATTCAGTGCAACCGGTCATGCATCTACAATTTTATTATTTGCATCACCCAAAATCTCGATTGGACGTTCGTCGTTTATAAAGTGCTAACTTTAGCCCGCGACTCCGCCTGCTTGAGTGTCGGTTATCGTGGTAAAAATTAGCCTATGTTCTTTCATAGGATCCAAACTTACCTCATACCAAGTTCTAACAAAATCAATTTAGCAGTTTAGCTGTGAAAGCGGAACAGACAAACAGACAGACAGAGTTACTTTCATCAATAATATCAGTATAGATAAATAAGTAAATTAACAGCCAAACTATAAGAATAACATAAATAATAATAACTAATATTATTTTTACTTGATTTGAAAATCAAACTTTTGCTCGGACCCGTTATAGAAATTGTTATTCAGAAATCATGAGACCACTATCCAACCACAACAGTGATAAGCTCTATAAATATAACAAAGCACATAGTTCGGTATAATAACTAGAATTTTCACGTATTTATTGACATCATAACTCAAGTTGATGATGCGAGTGAATGGCGGAATGATTTTTATAAATGGACACAATATGGCGTAAAAAAATATAGCAGAGAAGTTCCATTTGAAACGATACCAGAAAACATGAAGTATGAATGTTTACTATTATTAGCGTTGAAAAAATTATACAAGTAGGCGTTTTTCACAACAAAAAGCAACTTTTTCTGAACGCTAAATGAAATATTTTATAATACTATTTTATTATTTGTTACGCATTATCGCATGCGGAGCGAATATTTGTAATTAAATACAAATAATAGAAGGAAAAACTTAAACTTCAGGCAGGACTCGAACCTGCGACCACTGGCTTGACGCGTCATATTATTTCACTAGCTGTCTCCCGCGACTTTGTTCGCGTGTTGTTTTAGTTTCAACGGTTTTTAATTTTTGCATCATTTTTAATTTATGCTCTGCTCCTATTGGTCGTCGCGTGATGTTTTATAGCCTAAAGCCTTCCTCAATAAATGGACTATCCAACACAAAAATAATTTTTCAATTCGAACCAGTAGTTACTGAGATTAGCGCGTTCAAACAAACAAACAAACTCTTCAGCTTGATAATATTAGTATAGATAATAATTATTTACTTTTGTAATTATAATTTATAAATAAATTATTTATCAATCTACTTTCAATTCAATTTTTATAAATTTGTTCGTAATATGTTCGTTTTAACCTTCTGATTACAATTTATGTGTAACATAATATTATGTTAGTTATAATTGCTAGATATTTCCGTAGTAATATCCACACGTATTATTGATAACATGGTTTTATATTTAGTAAATTATATTATGTACG
Organism: Diachrysia chrysitis; assembly: GCA_932294365.1. Taxonomy (NCBI): domain Eukaryota; kingdom Metazoa; phylum Arthropoda; class Insecta; order Lepidoptera; family Noctuidae; genus Diachrysia; species Diachrysia chrysitis. The sequence continues at coordinate 2,218,994 of OW028657.1, forward strand.
GATAAGTCAAAAATAATATTTGTGTGATTATAACTAAGACGCAAAACTTTACGCACTATACATTTCCTTAGAGTATTTATTAGTTTTTTTATTGTCCTGTATCTTCACATAATTGTATTAGGTAATATTACAATAAACATTAGAGTTAATACATTATAAATATAGCTGCTCTTATTTTATTATTATGGGGCTTAGAATATAAAATTTGAGATAGTTTTATGTGAATTTAGTACCATTTTGAATAAAAACCTATCTTAAGAGAATGCCAGCTAACACAAAAATAGTATTTAATCGATCTTTTAACATTTCTCAATACTCCAAATTTTTTACCTTCAATTCAAATCAGCTTCTCAAAACAATAGCATTATACTGTATTCTCCGAATCGAATTGATAACTTTTATGTGTATAATAATAAGACCCTAAAAAGCCCGGAGTTTGATCTGTCTAATAAATACAATACTCCAGTAGTTTATTAACTTGGAAATTTCCATAAAATCAAAAGCAATATACATAGGCCTAATAAAACACCCTTCATATCAAAGGCTGAGTTCCACTGAATAATGGTACTCAATTCGAAATAAACAAACATTTAAAAAGTTGAAAAAGATATAAATCAAATGAATATTTGGTCATCGCATAGGGTTGTCAATAATGTAGCTTATTTTTTTTTTCTAATGCTCCATTGTTTTTGGTGCCAGCTATTGTATTTCAAGTTCTATTTAAATTAATTCAATGAAATAAACGTAATTTATAAGCGCTAGTATAATAAATAAAAAAAAATAATCAAAAATAAATAAGTGAAAAACATCAAATTATGGAAGTTGGTTTTGTTATCGTTATAAAATCGAAAGCCTATAAATCAGTCATAACAACAATTTCTATTATAACATCAACAAACAAAAAAAAAACTCGAATATCAGTACCACTCACCGTAAAACTCGTACGTTTTTATAACCGATACATATCATAGTTTTCGTTCGTACAATAATACCAAAATCACCCAGTATATCGAATGAAAATCCAATTACTAATTAAAATTTTGATAAAACTAAAACAATGTTTACAACAAAATTATTCAACCAATCCATAATAACTCAGATTTCCCACCATTTTATACCATATAATATTACTACAGACAAAAAAACTATAAACTCACAGCCCTAATCCTGAAATTGAAATATGGCGACATATTTTAGTTATTCTAACATTTAAATTGTTTTAGAGATCGCTAGACAATTACTTTAAATGATCGTTTATATTCTTAAGTAATTTAGTGCTGAGTATTATCTTGAATTAATTAGAAAACTGTAAAATAGTCGAATAAGTAAAATAACGTTTTGTTGGTGTATTTAAATTGTAATTTACACAACATAATTTATTATTACGTTAAAATTTAAGTTTTATTGCAATAATAAATTATTTTACTTTATTGTAAGAGAATTTTTATTGTTCCAAATAAACGACATAATAAAAAAATATAACTGAAATTACGAAACACCAAACTCAAAAAACTTCTAAAGCATCAATAAAACGAAATAAGGTTCTCTTAATAAAACAAAAGGGCACAAGGTTATAAAGAAACAAGTACTTATTAATTGGCAATTAAAAAACCTTACCGGGTAAGTCTCGGCCGGTTTCCCTGTGTTTTCTTTATAAATTTTAATCAGGATCTCTCTGGCTTCGTCATACTTTTTCTGTGTCAGCAGATATCTGGGGCTCTCAGGTAGACACAGTGAATACATAAGGCAGGCAGCTAAGGCCCATAATGACATGATGTAAAGGTAAAAGTTCCATGTGTTGAGAACTGTGGGTAGAAACACGTTTGTAAATAATAGTCAAGTAAATTGTTGGCCAGTTACGAGAATTTCAGAAAATGTGAAGTAACCTCTTTTTGAGTTGTGTTGGTTTTTTTTCTGGGATTAAATTGGAACGGTCTGCGGAAACAAGGCAAGGAACTTAACTTGGAGTGTATTATGCTTAGAGTCCGTTTAGATAGGTGGCTGTTGAGCAAATGCCCATGGAAAATAAAAAAACAGAAAAAAGGTTTTTATTTTGAACACTTTTCGTTGTATTATTTTTTTATTCTTTATAATAGAAATCTGGACAAAATGTGAGTAAGCACCTGTTTGTTCAACAATAAGAATAAATTAAGACTTCGTCTGTTTAATTATATCTATCAGCAAAACGTCTCATTTTTTTTTTATTATATATTTCTTACCGAACATTCCATCAAATAATGAATACCTCCATTCATTAGTTAAGACTGCCCATGACATTGCTGCTATTATAACATGACCGACCGCAATAAATGAACACTGGCACAAAACCATGCGGTCTCTTATACCCACATGACACAACTCGGCAGTTAGAGATACACAAGCACTGAACGACGTCGCAAATCTGTAAATAAAACCAAGTATTTAAAGTTAAAAATCAATATGCTGGAAAAAAACGTTACTTAATATTATAAAAGCGAAAATAATTCTGTCTGTCGCGCTTTCACGCCAAAACTACTGAACCGATTTATATGAAATTTGGTACACAGATACATAGGCTACTTTTTGGCGACGTTAACCGACATCCAAGCGGGCGGTGCCGCGGGAAACAGCTAGTACAAAATAATATAATACGTTGTTTTATAATTATTTTTTATATTATAAGTGAATAATTATTTGATAAATCAATGATTTAATAAAAGGTTTTTTTTATTGCATACTTTAGAAACGTGTGTTATGAAACCCCCCTAAATTGAGATGTGCTAAATCCTGTACTAAAGCTTACTAAAAGTCTAATGTCAGTATCATACAAAAGCCAAGATAACACAACGTTCTATCATGACATAAATGTCAATTCGACTCGTTATTTATTTAGCGACCATTACAAAAGATAAAACAATATTTTACTACGGTTTCTAAAAAAGGAATTGCATAACTGATTGACTACTAAAAACACTTACATAATTCAAAAGAAACTCAATGGACGAGTGACTGATCCATAAAAATAATACTCGTCTGTTTTATTTTTGGAATCTGTTGAAATAACAGACCTTTTTGAAACCAGGACTGAAGGTCCGAAACTTTCCTTTGTGACGAAATAATTATACATGGCCCAAAACATTATTCTTTTGTCTTGAAACAATGCTAAGGATTCCAAGTCTGGGACTTGGGACGAAAAATGGCCAAGAAAAACGTCTGAATAAAAGGTACAAGACATAAATCTAGAGAAAACTTTGCCTAGACATTAATTTTCTTTCAACAAAAGATTTTTTAGCCGTAAAATCCTGTCCACTAGAGTTCCAAAGAAATCGTTATTCGAACAAATTAAGGTAACAGTGAAAAAGGAATCCGTCTAATACTTACTTGGGGCTTAGGTATACTTTTTACACAAATATTGATCTTTCTTTATTAGAATCAAATGTTAGTGAAAAAAAACGTCAATAGTAAAATACTTACAACAATCCTTCAAAAAACTTCGCAGTGATAAGTACTTCGTAAGTTTGACTAGATCCAGCTATGACTGTAAATATGAACAAGCCACCAAAGCCTACGATTAAAAATATCCTCCTTCCAAATGCATCCGTCAAAAAACCAGCTACGATTGATGAGAGCAACATTCCTGAGAAAAAACATTAATTCATAAAACAAAACACTATTTTAAATTTAACCTAGTGATGAGCGATTTACTAAATCGACGCGCTTGAGTTAAAATATTTAAATTGACTTGTAATTTATGTATTGCTGAGTTGTCATAACAAAGGCTTTGGATGCAACAAGCAGATTTATTTGTCATACGAATACATTAAGATTAAATGTAAAAGTTGAACATGTTTCTGTAATAAAACTTTTTATTATTTAAATTTTTCAAACGTAATCTCGATAGCAGACATTCAATTATTATCCAACATTTCATGGTAAGAATTTTTAAACTATTAAATATTCCAAAAATATTCAGGTATATTTGATCTTCAATAATTAATTTTATCTAGTTGCAAATTCTCATCAATTGCTTTCCAGTGTTGTTAGTTTCGGTTTACTGATATTCTATCTACGTTCGACCCATTGGGATATGTCCCTTCAGTAATAAATTTGAGTCCAGGTGGTTTTCCATTAGCAAGCACTGTGTCTTACCGTCATAAATTCTCTCGTTCCTCTAACTTGACTTTTATGATTTTGTGCAATCTATTGGTAGTGCGATGGTTTTAGCAGTAACTGTCTCAAAAATTTTTCAGTTTTAACCTTGACCTTTGCTCAGTAGATTTGGTTTATTAACGATAATCATCATTGTGATCATCCCAAATGATAAATTTAGATTTCCTAATCTTATGATTTTCTAAAGACTGTCTTGACTTTAAACTTACCTTTATCATCATCATCATCCACAGCCCTTGTCATTTCACTGCTGATCACAAGTCTTTCTTTTTACGTGTCATACCTATTACTTAATAATTACCTACACCCAAATCTTACCTATATACGGCATTGCATTCAGCAATCCCTTTTGTAATAAGTTCATATGTAGGTCACATTCTGCACTTGGAAGCAGATACGCGGTGGTCGAGCTAGCCAGGATGCCAGACAAGAACCCCACAAAGGCTATTGACAGCAGCTTAATATGAAACTTCCCGAATGTACACGCTTTAAGTGCATCATTTATCTCTGTCATTGGTGTTTTCAATTCTTCTCGGTCTTTAGCTGCAAATAAGGAAATTTTATACATTCGTTTTTAATATAATATAATCAATAATAATAAAGAACTTCACACATCATATCTCGAAGAAAGTTCTTTTAATGTTTGAAAGAGTAAAACATGGTTTATTAATAATGTTATTTCAAAATAAATCCTTGATGGAATAAATATAAATCAGTCAGATTGTAAAAAAAAACTATTTAAAAAGAAAATCTAAAATGTCAACATGACAAGACTAGCAAGTAATGAAAAAATCGAAAACAGTTTATAATATTAGCAATATAATTAAACATTTCAATACCTATTTAAAAGATGCTACACAATGGAGCCGTGGTCTAGCAATATTTTGAACAGAGATCGGGCGATTTCGCTCCAGTTCCAAAAAACACTGAACGCATTGATAGAGGCGTTAATCAAGCCCGAAACTTTGAAACAAGACTTGTTTTTCGCTTTAATCCTCATTGTGATGAAAGAAAATGATTTCGTATTGAAAGGAGATACCAAAATTGATGTAGTTGATTGTATATTAGCAAAGAGAAACGATGGCGAAACAGTGTACGAAATAACAGTTGTTTTGTCAAAACATGACGATACGCCAGTTAAGATAATTTTATGCTCCCTTAATGATACGATACTGATAAATTCTTTTATAGAAGCTACTAAAGTAACATATTCCGTGTGCCTACCAATCAGCCAATATTTAATTATATCCTCTTTAGGAATTCCATCAGAATATGCTAATGTGACGGAATTGTTCATTACTTTGAAGGAACAAATTGTTATTCCAATGAAAAACTCGATACTAAATTACCATAGTATACCTTGCGGCACTTTATCTGGTCTTCCTAACGATGTGTTGTTCCAAATTTTGCTAAGTTTGCCTCTCAGTGACATTTTGAACATTTCTGAATCTTGTAAGAAATTGAGGAACATTGTTAAAGAAGAAAACTTATGGTCCCGACTTGTTAGAAGAGATTTTTCAAGACCAAGTTCAAGAAAAGATAATTGGCATAGCGTTTATAAAGACATATATTTAAAGAAACACAAAAAGAAGTTCGAAGCTGAACATAACGTGAGAGAAAACGTTATTGATGAGAATGCAGAATGGCCCGGCCATTTGCCTGTTAAGGAGTCAAGATGGGAAGTTATTTTGTAACTTAATAAATGTTTAAAATTTGTTGGTTCTTTCAACTTTAAACATGAATCTTTTGCTTACCAAAGTAGTGCTACTAAAATCTTCCAAGCATAAAATAAAATGGAAGGCAAACTTATCTTGCTACTCCAAACAGCTGAAGATATATAAGCTAGTGTTTGTAGGCAATTTAAACTCGACACCTCAGTGCACGTTGGGTTTGAATTCACTCACGTGCAAACAAACAGATAATTCCAACGTAATGCTGTGTTCACCAGATCGTTACTTCAAGGAGTGTTGGTTCAGTTACGAATATTATACACAAATATCTACACAATACAATTTTTTATCGACCTCTCGAATCACCTATGATTTTGAAAAAAAAAAAAATGTTAAGGCCTTAACCTATTAGCAGGTATCGGTTAGAAAGCTCATGACTATTCAATTTGAAACATCTATGATAATCACAACGACGACCTCCGAGGTCGAAAGACGTACAGACTCTGAGGTTCAGGTTCGAACCCCGGACCAGTATAAATCACTTCAACTTTGTCCCGGGTCTGGATGTTTGTGGTACCTTCGTTGTTTCTCATTCCATAACACAAGTGCTTTAGCTAGTTACTTTGGGTTAAGAGCAATGTATATGATGTTTTTCACATTTATTAGTTTACTAGTGGTGCCCTGTGGTGTCACCCATGTAAGAAGTCTCCGTTCTTGTAAGACACCTCCGTTTTTATGACGTTTCGATGTTTGTATACTTATTCTGCTATTCTGGATATAGGCGAATCCAATAAATCAAGGATCATTAAAATCGGTCCACCTGTTCTTGAGTTATTAATGTTGTAAGTACCCGACCTTGTTTTATATTTATACCTATAAGATTAATTAATTTATTTATTGATATAGCCATATTAATTTATTTCTAACTAAACATGTTGTTCTTGAAAGAACAATATAGGTACAACAAAAAATATTGTTTTCCAAATTATTGACGTTTAACGAGAAAAATCATTAAATAGGTAATTATAATTATTGCTTGTAGATTATTTGTTTTGTAGCTTTAAATAAATGTTTATTATGTAGGTGGATTCGATTACAAAATTAAATTGGTTTTCACGAAAGCTATTATTAAATACTATCATATTTCGTAGAACGATTCAGGAGTATAATTTTATCCACTTTTAGCTTTGTTTTAGCTAAATTAAATGTCACAATTTGGTTTGATTGTCAAGCAATTCTCAGTAATTTTAGAGACAAGGCTCAAGGCTCAAGGGTTTGAGCATTCGAGCCTTTGAAGGCGGAAGCACGTTTTTAAATTTATTGGTTTGATACTCCGTACACCGGATAATTTCCCAATCATAGCGAATTTGTATTACCTACTATTTTATATTTATAATATATTCTGATTAGTTATTGGCAGTCTTGTGCAGTACTTAGCTTTTGACTTAGCAGTTTATTCCCGCAATCGTGAATATCTCTTTCGAACATTTTTTTAAGAAGAACATGGAAATTTTGTTATCTTAGGTAACAATAACTCGAGGGTATTGAATAAAAACTCACTTTTAAAGTATTCTTGTTATAAGTATTCAAACATTTCATAACTGTTACGAATATTTACTCATTAAAATATAATGTATGTTCATGATAAAAATTTGGAAAGTCATTACAAGATAATTTTGATAACAAACGGAAGGCCATCCGTGTTGAGTTACTTCTGTCTTGTTCGGTCGTCATTTATTTATATAATCAGCCCATTCAAGTAAGAAATTTACTAAGTTCTACTACATAGAAAATGAAATGCAAATCTTGTACATTTTTCCGTTCGTTAAAATTTCTGAAGACATATTTTCATGATTAAAAAGGATAGCCACATCAAAGGGCAAAAATACCAAACTTAACAGAAATTCATCTAACAATATTTTATTTATTTTTGACCGACTTTAAAAGTAGGAGGTTCTCAATTGCACGGTATGCTTTTTGTTTGTTTGTTTTTTAAAGATGTCTACAGAATTGTCGATTTAAAAAACAAAAATTTCATCGATGGGTGTACCAGAGGTGGTCACATATAAATTTCATTGGAGTCGGTTTCTTTTTACTATGCATAATCAGTTATTATAAAGACACAAAAAAGGATATATCTATACTAATATTATAAAGCTGAAGAGTTTGTTTGTTTGTTTGTTTGTTTGTTTGTTTGTTTGTTTGTTTGTTTGTTTGAACGCGCTAATCTCAGGAACTACTGGTCCGATTTGAAAAATTCTTTCAGTGTTGGATAGCTCATTTATTGAGGAAGGCTATAAGCTATATAACATCACGCTGCGACCAATAGGAGCGGAGCATAAATGAAAAATGTCGCAAAAATGAAAAAACGTTGAAACTAAAACACGCGGACAAAGTCGCGGTGGACAGCTAGTACTTAATAAAAAATGTTACGACACGTAATAATGTAACCTTTGTTTCTTCGTTTAACTATATTACGGATAACAAAGCTTCTATAAGAAAGGCGACGTATTTCTATAAAAAAAAATATACGTCCATTTTTTTGAAACCTGTTTTGGCTTAAACGTTACAATTTGAATCCATCACACAGAATACCGACGACCTCTGGAGCGCAATACCTCAATACGTTCCCAAACGCAGATTACCGATGTATTTTACAAGGCCGGCAGGCTTAAATTTATTGGACTGTGTAGATTCCGCATTCTGAATGAATTATGAGAACGTCATTGTATTACATACACTGTTATGTAAAGCTTCCAGTTTTCGACAACGACAGCCTTTATTTTCCTTCTGGCTTCCAAACGTCATGTCTGCCCTGAAATATGTATCTAATTATTTTTTTGTGGCAACATATAAATGAAGATGACTAAATGTTCCTTTTATAAGGAGATACAGTTATAATTTCTTTTGGATCCTTGGATCGTTTGCAAATTAACTTTATGTCACATTTATGGCCAATCTAACCAAATTGTAAACCAATTTTTTACTCGATTATGGTCAGAAGTTAGATAAAAAGAAAACATACACAAGAAAATCCTTGCTGATTCCTTTTTTGTCTGAAATGTAATTATCATTCCAAGTGACTTTAAAGTTTTGCTATTACAGATTTTCGAAATCATTTACATAAATCAAGAAATTAAGGCTACAGAACAAATAAAAAACTAACAATCTGAGATAAAATTACCAACCAGCTTATACAACAAGCTACCTGAGATAAAATTCAACGGCCTTTAACTAAGGACCTTGACTTTTATCGTAAATTTCCAAAATATTTACGGCCAACGTAGATGTATCATAAGATGAAAAGCTTCCTAAAAGATTTATGTTTAAAAATAAACTAAAATTTATTATTCTCATTGGGTAGGGCAAGGTTTATGGAATATGTGAATTATTGACCTTATGACCATTTTGACCCCTTTTACTGTTAAATATATTTTTATTATTTTTTGTTATAGCGGCAACAGAAATACACATGGTAATTCTCTCAACTCTGTACCTATTACGGTTTAAGAGATACAAGCCGCTGACAGACGGACGGACGGACGCGAAGGCTTAGTAATTGGGTCCTGTTGGAACCCTTCGGGTAAGGAAGGTGTGATCTGCTTTTCTCTTCGACTTCCAAATTCACTACGCTTTCCACTACTTGGAATATTAATTTAGCTATTTTTAAATAATTAATCTTTTTATCTTCTGATGTAAAGTTTGAATTTTCATCCTACTACTATTGTACATACATTACCACTATTGTATAGTGTAGGCATCTTTTATTATGCGCCATTGAGTTCAGTATTGTGTCAATAAGAACGATGTTGTATTCTGTTTTGTTGATATGCCCGAGGGCAACTACACGAGCGGTATAGTGAAGGTTAGATCTCCGGGACAAATATTTGTATGATCCTGATATTTGATTCTGAATTCGACTGTTTGTAAAAATACACTTGCAATTTATGATAGATGACGACAAAAGTTATTGTATGTTTTGTTTTTAATTAAATAGTTGTTGATCTTTGATTTTGGTTCCCCAGGGAACAATTATTACGGGTTACAATGCAGACTCTAACCTATTACATCTATCTCATCACTCACAAAGCATATTCCCAAAGTACTCTACAACATACGTGCTAAAAAACTTTTTAACTGTAATCTCAATTCCAATAAATAGATAAAATCAATATCACACAGTATTCACAAGCGCTATGCACGAACTAATAGATAGACAGCACATAAAATGTACTAGTAGTAATAAATCCGATTTTATTCGTCTCTCGAGATTTTCGCCTCCATTAGCAGTCTGAATATGTAAAAAGAAATCTATAAGAATATATTTGAAAATCACACGCGTCTGAAAGCTTCGTCTGCCTTTAATAACTTTCCCTAGTGGACCCAAAAGCAGACTCTTTCGACACTTTGATATATCTAAATTTGGATATACAAGAGAAAGCAATCCGTGACGTCTACATTTTTCAATTTGTTGCTACATTTGTTTTTATTATTTTAGGATGAAAGGCTATATCAAAATTTGGTATCCTCTACAAAGATTATGGAAGTTCGGGTCGTATGGGTCTCGTAAGCTGCACAGCGTCACAAAAACAAATGACCCGAGTAAGGGTCGTTGCACAGCATCCTAAAGTTATCAACATACATCCAATCCCAGTAAAAAAGTAAAGGTATATTTTACCCGTCCAAATCGAAACGAGGATTAATGGGAAGGCAATATTTTTAAAGGAAATATCTGATTGGTGATGTTTCGATTCCATGTTGCTAGAATATTGTAAGTGCTAACTGTATATTATTTTAGCTGCATTGTATCTATTATGGTACTAGGTTAAGTTAATAATTTACTGATGCAGTTAACAATGTTGCAATAAATTTTTGTTAGATACCTACTAACACCGTGCATGGTTTTTCGTAACTGATTATTAAATCTTCGTAAATAAATGTTTGTTAAAGAATAGAATGGAATATTCTTTATTGTACACCATGACAGTTATAGGTTATTATAACAGTTATTATAGCAACACGCAGGTAGGTAGGTAGGCAGGCAGGCAGGTAGGTTCAAGTTTAGAATGCAATGGGATATTTCTTCTTCTTCAAGTGCCTCTACAACTAGTGAAGGTTGGCTACCAACTTCTGGAATTGTTGTCTGTCCTTAGCGAGTCGAAACAATTCGGATACGCTCGCTATTGATAATATAACGGGATATTGATGACCATTTTTAATCATGTAATCAAAATCAAAACTCACGACGATATATCGAATTGAAATGCCACACGACGTCACAATTTCGTTCATTTTGCACGCAAGCATTATGTAATTAGCCCCCAATCCTGAACTTTGATTCGCTTTATTGATTGTTTTAAAAAAGCAAAAACACGTATCTTAATTCTTTTATTATCTAACTAATCGACTAATTCGATTTTCACTTTTCATAAAAGTGTAGTATATTATTTAAGAGTCGATTTAAAAATAGCAATTTTTGTGAGTTTTAAAAATAAATCAATATTTCACTGGTTTATCAATAAAAGAAAATAGTTTTTAAGGCCCGCTTGCATGAGTCCGGGTTACTTTTTTAACTCTTATGGCCGAATACTGAAACATCAATCAGTTTTAAGTCTCCGTTAACTCTCATGCTGTCTCTGTCACTTTAACGTGTAAAGTAGCGACAGATAGGTATCTAAGTACGTCTTAAAGTTAAGTTGCGTTACAGTACTCGGGGGTGAGTAACACGAGGATACACTAACACGAGGTTAAATTGACAGTTTGTCAATTTAACCTCGTGGTAGTAACTAACTGTGGGTTAGGTTTTGGGTACAAATGGGACTTATTGTAAAAAAAATAAACAGCACTTACCTCTTTGCCTTTCAGCCAAAGCCGGCAAATCTAGGTCACTCATTTTAAAACGTGTCTAATATTTCTCTGAACCAAAATATTTGTCTCAAATCAGAGTAACACCTGCTTATCATTTCAGCTGTACCACTATAATAACTATAATAACTCCATCTCAGAATGATTTAATGTGACGTAATTACTTTATCAAAGATGTTAAAGACCTTGATAATGCCACCAATTAATTTTGATCCCTCTGTTTGTGTAATTTATGGTTGTCGTAGAAATTTTTCTTCACTGAATGGGAGATCTTGATAGAAAAGTTAAAATGTTTAAGTAAACTGATAATGTTATCTTTCTAATTATTTCTGGTTTGATTCGTGTTATAGTTATTAACTTAATTTTAGGATGAGTATACACCTATTAGTATACTACTGAGGATATTATAAAAAAAAGTTTTTCTTCAGTAAATCTTAATAATAAATGAATTTGCAGCAAAAAGATCATATTTGGAAGATCGGTAGAATTATAATATATTGAGTTAGTTTCTTTTTTTACTATAGAATTATTATAAATATCAGGACATATTGCAGAAAGTAAGTATTTCTTTAATAGAGTTAATTAATTATCTTTTACCATTATGAGATTTTTTATTCAACACATTTTTTATGAAATTCTTGGTATTCAGCAGAAGCATATTTTAATTATATTATTTCAAATTTCTATGTTGTTATTTGCCTATTCGCTAAACTTGTGTCAAAACGAAAAAAAATCTGGCACGTTTACCATATTCCGAGAGAAATTTGACAATATTCTCTGTATAACTTTCGGGTTCAGTACATCTACACAATCGATTAGAAATCCGGGACATATTTTTCTAGTCAAGTTTATTTTCTAATATATAATTTAAAGCTTGTAAGTTTTTTATGGATTTGTTAAATTTATTTTATATAAGAATAACTTTACTAATTATTAATTATACCTAATGCTTATTGGCTATAGGCGTCCCTTAGATTATGCTATTTTTATCTGCAGCTTGAAAATCGCATCCACCCTACGCCTGAAATCCTTTTTATTAATCTCTCCACTTTTTTTCATGCATTTTACCTGTGTGTACCACCTTTATTATCTACACGCAATATTATTTTCTGCGCATGACTCAAAATACTACCGTATGAATAAACAAAAATTATCATACGACAAGTATTTACATTGCTGACTTCACTTCCATTTATGTTCACACCTAAAAAGAAAAGCGCAGTATTTTATGTAACATATTTCATTACTGTAGAGGTCCGGGGGTCGTATAATGAACTGTTGAAACCATCGTTGTTCTATTGTGAAAGAAATGATGCTTTACATTATATTATACGCGCGAGAATAACTATATATCTGTTACACTTACGCGACTAATGGCAGATATTTCCAACGCCATCCCCTCTAGCCAAGTGACACTTCTACAAGCGGTAACGCTTATCAAATCGCTCAAATGTATGGAAGTGACAAGTCTAAATCATGTGACTTATCGAAATGTGTGAATTATTCCCATACATTTATTTTTATTTAAGCGATTACTATCATCATTAATGCTTGTAGAAATGACACTTGGCTACAAAAGCAGATATTTTTAATTCGTGGTAAAAGTTAAAAAATTAGCGTCTATATAACTATCTGGCATTTGTTAAATCCGCCCTAAACCACACAGCAAATTTTGATAAAATTAGGCATAGAGTTGGCTTGAACTCCAAACAGTTTATATCAAACCCATACATTACGCCTTAACGACATATTCAGATGGCGGAGTATTATACCGGCCCCCGCCACAACCGGCTTCCCGTGAAGCAATGGACTCCCCAAGAAAGGATATAGGCTTCGTTTTGCATGATAACTAAAAACTAGTCTGTCAACACTGTTCTTAACCTCTCCATGCACTGAGCTATGAACCATCAAGCGCGAGATAATTAATTTTACTACTGACAATAATAGATCGCATTTTTGAGAGTCAATTTATCCATGTTCAACTTGGCCACGGCAGCATAGTAAAGCGCAATTAAATAATTCACTCAAAAAAAAACCATCATATGCTGAGCGCCGCATAGTTTTACGTCAGAAAACCAAAAAAAAATATCAACGGTAATTTATGTGTGGTTTCATTTGCACAGATTTCAAATCTCGGACGTGAAAATGAGGAACGAGAATTTTTTGCCGAGACAGGTCATTTGGATGATGGAAGATTACTGTGCCTGATGTTTTTACGTCATATGACACTAAGTTTTTAAAATACTGTATTGTGAAATATCTTTCATTCGTAAGGCATGCGTCACTTCTGATAATAGCTTTTATCATTATTTAAATATACATGTATGACGGCTTGTTTTCTACATCTTGAGTAATATTTCATCAATAGGAAGTCTAAATAAAACTGCGTGCTGATGCTTAAAAGACCAGTTTTGATCTATGGAAGAACTAATACCCAGGTACATGACTCATTCCAATAGTCGAAAAACTACCCCCGGACATAGCTTACCATGGCCGACGAGGAAGTCTATGAATGGACTCCGGACCCGAATCGGCCGGTGTAAAGAAAATATATGTCGAAAAAATATGTGCCATGTGAGAAGAAGAAGAAAAAAAAGAAAGAAAAAAATGTTTATTTGCCATAAATGCAACGCATAAAATTATACACAACAAAACAAAATGGTATAAAGGTATGGGGAAATATGCGTCACACCCGTGCAAAACGGCTCATGCTTAGCATATGCTAAGGTTCATGCTAGATGCACGCAGCGCTGATTTTCAGCGACGTCCGGCGTTCTCGTGGTGGGTGTGGCATCTCTTTCAAACTATGGCCAATATAATGAGTTATCCATCGTGTCCCACCACCTGTACACGCGAGAACATGTCCAATGCCACTGACAATGCTTTCTGCGTGACTGAGTACTGGTCAGGAAATATATATGCCTTTGATCGACACGCTATGAAGAATAGGAAGTAATTTAACGTTTAACGTAACAAGAGACTTGTTGGGTCCTGTATTGGTTACTGAAATTATTTTGATTGTTAGACAACTTTATATGTAGTATAATATGCTAGTTAAAATTAAATTAGAGGCTCGAAAAGCTTTAAATTTTTTAATTGAATGAGGGTTAAAAACGATTTAAGAACAAATAGAAAAAAAAACAGTTTGGGGTTTATAAATATTGTGTAATTGAGATATTCTTGAAAAGTAACTTTCGTGAGGAGTATTCATAATTATTTAAAACAGACCGGTTTACTCACGTATATTCTCAGTTCGAGTCGCGACACCACCGCCGCCGCGTCAGCTCATGATTAGGGACTCCTATTGAGTCTGAAAATAGTCGGGCAATCCCGAGATTATACGTGAGAAAACCGTTTTATTTTAATAATTCTTGAAAAGATATCAATATATAAGTAATATCTCTGTTATATACATTGGTCAATGTAGGTTGTACTATAAATACTATCTTACAGTAACAAATATTTTTACATGTAGAACATAGGTATTCATTATAAAGATGTTACAATATTATCTGGAACGCTATGCGCATTAAATAACGGCGTACAAAAATAAACTTAAAACTATTAATCTATGAGATATAAACAGAATTATATCCATAATAATACCTAACTTATATACATCTACAAAAATCTATACTATCTATACTAATATTATAAAGCTGAAGAGTTTGTTTGTTTGTTTGTTTGTTTGAACGCGCTAATCTCAGGATCTACTGGTTCGAATTGAAAAATTCTTTTTTGTATTGGATAGTCCGTTTATTGAGGAAGGCTATAGGCTATATAACATCACGCTACAACCAATAGGAGCGGAACATAAATGAAAAATGTTGCAAAAATGAAAAACCGTTGAAACTAAAACACGCGAACAAAGTCGCGGGGGACAGCTAGTAGATTATAAAAAGGATTTGTCAGCAAGGTACTCGTATTCATCAAGAATAATATGTTTTATTATTCGATATCTTCTATTGTAAGTTTGTAAACAATGCTTGTATCATTAATAAGATCGTGTTATTGTACCTATCATAATTATGTCATAGTATAATTTCAAGTTTTAAAAGCGCACTAAGCAAATAATAGTAATAATGGTATACTATTTGTTCATTTAAGCCAAAACTACGCAGAAAGCACTCGACCTTTATTTAAAGCCATCGAGCAATAGTGATGTTGTCTATTTTTTTTAATATCTGTCACGTAGATTAATAGAAAATATTAGACACGTATTTTTTTATATTTTATATTCATAAACATACATTGATTTGAAATGTCATATGACGTCACGATATCTTACGTTTTGTGTAACATCGCCCCACTTCTGAAGTTTGATTTGCTTTATCTCATTATTATTTAGTAATTTTGAATAAGTAAAAAATACGTGTCTAATGTTTCTTTTCTATTTTCTTTTTTTTTTCTTTTTTTATAAGAAACGACTCCCGCACTAAGGAATTTAATCCTTGTGTCGCGGGGGGTTTCACAAACATTCAAATCACACGCACAAAGAACACCCAGACTTGAAACAAGCATTTGTGGGTCACACAAATGCTTGTCCCATGCGGGGATCGAACCCGCGGCACGTCGCGCACAGAGGTAATTGGCGTGGTGACCTATACCACTCGGCTACCCGTGCAGTATTTTATATGTCTAATTTACCGAATAAATACATTTTTACTTTTCATATCCAGTCAACATTCTTTTTGCGAATAAACAGTCATATTTACGCAAAATAGATTTTGTCGTAAATAGAGGAAATAGATTTCCTCAATCTACGAAATATAAGTTAAAGTACACGCCTTACAGGACCAAATAAAACTATAAATTAATAATCTAGATGTACATTTTTTAAAATTAACCTATTTTTTATCTCTTGGCAGAAACAGCGATAAAATGACCACAACTGAAACAAATAACACATCTGATTAAATCAATGTACAATATAAATTAGTATTCATATTTTATTAATCATTTTAATTATATAATAAATGTTAGATATTTTTTTTTATTATCAAATGTAATTACCTACGTGTTTTTAATTTAATTATAAACATTGTGCGCAGCATTGTGACATTTTTACGCTGGTATTCTTATAATATAAATATTATTGTTTACACTCTCTATATTTTGTTTTTTTTTTTGCATTCTTCGTGTAAACATTTTTTTAAACATTATACTTTTGCCATTTATTTTCGTATTAATTTGAATTAGACACTTTGTTAACAACGGTAAGGCAATTATAACTGCCACTATTAAATAAATTTAAGTCAAGCATTTCCAATTTGGAATATTCAATCTCTCGAATTAGAAATTTGGCTGGAGATGCAGTGATCCAATCCAGATTTATACGTAATTGGGAGCGAAGACTCAGCATCCGAAATGCGGTGAGCTCTTAGGAATATGTGACATAATTTTATGATGCAAAGTGCCACTTCAACTTTAAAACTTTTAGTTTACGAAATATTTTTAGAGATAGTACTAGAACTAATTTGGGTCGCTCGTGCATGCTCGTATGTGACGTTAAAATTTTGGAAGAAAAATTTTTATCTCATATAAGTTGTATTGTGGAAACAAAATTTAAATACCTAGTTATAATAAATCTTGTGTCAAATTAGGGTATTTCTAACGACATAATAATAGGCAATTCAATAATAAAAAACAATCTATTCTCTCTCTAGTCAGAAGGACGGCAAATTGATATTGAAAAATGATGGCAAAAAGCAAACGATTTACGATCATTAGGTATCTATGACACTGTACGTACTATATATAGGTCACAGGAATTTCCGTGATATAAATTATCAGAAGTATCAACAAAATAAACATAAAATAACTTACATGACATTAACGATGCCATGGTGTAGAATGGTATTGAGCACCCCATAGCGAGCAGTATGGGGAAGGTGACATTACCGACCAGCGTGCCCATACGAGCTGTCATCATCACCATAGAGAGTGCCAAAGCCCTGGTGAAATAAAAACAATATTATAAATAATCCTGAACACTATAAGGAACAGCCTCCCTAGACAAGTGGCATTTCGACAAGAATAAACGATGATAGAAATCGCTCAAATGACATTAAATGTATGGAAATGATATTTCGTTTCGATAGGTCACGTGACTTAGATTTGTCACTTCCATACATTTGAACGATTCGATCAGCAATATCGCTTGTCGAAATGTCACTTGTCTAGGGGGGCTGGTTAGCAGCGGTTTATAAGGAAAAAAATATAAGGAGGCCACTGCTCTGCAGTAGAATATAATCTGCCCCACTAGCTAAGTGAAGTCGCTCAAATGTATGGAAGTGACAAGTCTAAATCACGTGACATATTGTATATTAGTATGAACGTCTGGCGTCGCACAGAAAATCACTTAAATCAGTAAACGAGCATAGTACTTACAGCAAAAAAGCTTTGCTTACTATCGGAACAAGGGGCTACTAGCGATGTGCGAACTCTATGCTTGTCTATATTTATCTAATATATTCCTTACAATTATTTCAAGATATTGCATGACAGTAACATATTTAAAACTTTTTTTTTCATTTACCGCTATTTAGCAACTGGAAAGCAACTACTAATTAGCATTAAATTTTTACTTCTATTACTAATTTGAATTTAAATTAAAAATATTTAGCTTCTCTAAGATGAAGTTATGTGTTTATATGTTCTCAAATCGAAGGTATTTTTTTGTTTTTAAATTAAATATTTTTGTCATCGATAGAGTGTGTCTTAGAAGTTTTTTTTACATTTATGTCTCTCTCACTCAGCATAACACTCAAAAAATCCTTAAAAATAAATAACATAGATACATATAAAATTAGGGTCAATTCATACTAGGCATATTCAAAGCGTATCAATGCGTCAAAATCTTCGCATTTAAAAGAATGCGAATGCCGCGATTTTATATATCTCAAAAAAATATGAACAGAGTTCGAACGCTTCGATGCGCTTGTACTCTGCTGTAGTATGAATTGATCCTTATCGTTCATAATAAACTTACCTCATAGTAGTAGGTACTACATCAATCAACACAACTTGAGACAAACTCTTTATAGTTTGCGTCATAGCAATATTCATAGAAAATAACACCACCATCAGTGCCTTTGAATTTGCCCATCTTAATCCAAGCAAAGATCCCATGGATATACAGCCTCCTGCAATTAGCAGAACGTTCTTCCCAACTTTATTGACTATCAATGCACTTATGAAATATGGTGGAATGCATATCAGGCCAATTATAATACTGTTGATGTATGTCTCTGCACCGCTCACATGCTAAAAAGAAAACGAAAATTTATTATAAAATAGCAATCAATTGAGGGACATATTTTAGGGCTTTTGGACGCTGAAATGTGAATCGTAACAGTGTTAAAATAAGATTCAAAATCATTTTCGTAACATTAATTCTTGATCATTTCTATAGTATCAGCAGCTGATAAACTTACAACTCTGTTACAGGCATAAGTGTTAAGTGATCATATTTTTATGCACTATGTTGCAGCTATATCTTAACAAGAACATAAAATAATGTTTGCTGCAGTGAGAATTTTAGTTCTTCCAGACTTTGTAACAGCATTATGGCCATGTGAAACACACAATGTTGCTACTTGACTCATAATCTCATTCAAAAAGTGCTAAGGGATTAGACAGTCTGATTTTATTTTGTGCTGCATCTAGTTAGATTGTGTAAGTCCATAAAATGCTCCGTTGGCTACTACATTACGTCTTCACGAGAATATTATTTCTGTGATAAGCAAACATTTGCTTTGTTTTCAGCGGTTGTTCATCACGAGATTTTTTATGTCTATCCTATCTTCCAATACAAGACTATCTATGTCTTGTCTAGTTTTTTATCATTAAAACAAAATAGCGCCCAAAACTTACCACTTTTATTAAGTTAAGAAAATGTTATAGAAATAAATCTTCATCTTTATCAAAAGGTGAAGTGTGGTTGAAATTGGGTGCTGTCTCTTTTACTATTTACCTTCAAAAAGGTCCAATTTAGTACAAATTTTACCTTGACTTGTATACATGAACATTTTCCATATCATTAATGTTCCAAATTACTCTGAAGTTTAAATAGGAAAGTTGCCTACTATCCTAAATGTTTTTATGTCTACAACTAACATTAATAAAGGCCCTAACAAAAAATACGAGCAATACTAGTTACAAGTGAAACCACAACACTGAGGGTATAGTTTCAAAACTCAACCGCTTCGAATTGTGGGAAGGCCATTAACAAAAGCACATTTGGTTTAATTGGAAGGGTTAGCTTTAAGTTACATATAGCTTTGTTAATTAAAGAAAGTGGTATAGTACAAACCAAATATGAGGAAGTAAATTTTGGCTGGTTAGGTTATGTTTATTCCACTCTGTCTGTCTGTGTGTTTTTGCGCTTTCATGCTGAACCGATTGAGATGAAAAAAGGTAAAGGTCCTTGGGTCCTAAGAAAGTGCACAGGCTACTTTTTGCCGACAACCCACATCCACGCAGGAGGAGCCGCGGTCAACAGCTAGTTGTGATTATAAATATAAAGGTAGCATGTATGACAGTGTGTTGCATTTACTTGATATGTATTGTTTTATGTATTACTAGCTGTCCCCTGCGACTGTCCACGTGTTTTAGTTTCAACGGTTTTACATTTATGCTACGCTCTTTTTGGTCACAGCGTAATGTTATATAGCTTGTAGCCTTTCATAATAAATGGGCTATCCAACACTGAAAGAATTTTTTAAATCAGACCCGTAGTTCCTGAGATTAGCGCGTTCAAAAAAACAAACAAACTCCATTTTTATATATTAGTATAGATATAGTCTGTTTCTCTATAAAACTAGTTATTGTGATTAACCAAACAATTTGAAGTTCAGGAATTTAATTTTACATTAATTCGCAGATAACAGTCACGAAAAATTAAAATATCAGGATCCTTGAGTCAAATGTACATTTTCCGGAAACTTTATCCATAGATAAATCACGGTTGGAAATAAGTGGGATATTTTTCTTCGGCACTCAATTTGGGTCTCACGGGACGCCTATCATCGATTTCAAAGTGGATGAACTGCATGCTAAAGTTTTACCACTCGTATATCACTGCCATCATATTTTGAGAAGATAACTTCCAAATTGTTCTCGCTTAAGTTTTGATAGCATATTGTTTTTATAGTTGTTTTAGTTTGTTAGTTATTGAATAAGATACTTAAAGTGAGTGATGGATGGAGCCGTTGATTTATTGTATCGTACGTGTTTAAGTATGTGTGTATGATACACATCAACGCTAACTGTCGCATATGCTTAGCGTTTTGCGCGGGTGTGACCCATATTTCCCCACACCTATAAACTCTTTTGAATATAATTTTATGCGTTGCATTTGTGGCATTAATTTTATTTTTCTTTCTTCCTTTCATAATGTGCTTTTCTTATTATTTTAAGTTTATCTAACTTTAGACTATGAGACGGTAATTGAAATAGACCAGACTCACGAATGTTGATAAGCACTTGCTTTACAAAATATGTATGCATACAACTAAACAAACGCACCAGTAAGAAAAAGCATCGTCGTAAAATTTGTGTCAAAACAGAGCGCGCCGTTTCATATAATAATATCGGAACCTTCGATATTTTCCCATAAAGTTCTATCGTCGCACAGGAAATCACTTAAATCAGTAAACAAGCGTAGTACTTACAGCAAAAAATTTGCTTACGATCGGCACAACAGGCTGCAATGCGCGCACTCTATGCTTGCTTATGACGTATACTCTGATATATACATTCATAATAGGCGTTGTATTCAATAGCATGATATGAATTAAATTTCTTTTTTATCCTGAAATAAATGAGACAAAGCAAAACTTACCGGTACACAGACGTTAGTCGTTAAATTCGAAACGCTCTTGGTATTCAAATGGCTCGTATAGGTATCCAATACACCACACAAATTCTGATTATTATCAAATTTAGAATGTTCGACGATTGTGGATAATTGTGGGAACCACAGCCTGAGAACGTTGTGTCTAGAAAAAAAATGGACGTCCTTTATCTGGTTGATTTTATCAATTGATTGAAAACGGAAATTGATGAAATTGCTGCCATATGATAGAAGTAAAAATGCTTCGCTTTTTAATATACGATAGGGTCCAAAAAAATAATTATTGGATTTTAATTCAAGAGGTTGATGTCGTCTTTTATTTGGTAGTTCAATGCCCCCTGTAGACAGGTACGGGATTGGATTTTCTAAACTTTAAGCGCTTTGATGAAGGAATAGACGAAAAAAACGAGAACTACATCAAATGGGTTGAATCAGGCGAAATAACCCTTTGAGTCTGGCGAAACCTGTGATGGAAATAAAAAATAAAATCTGCCCGAAATAGTAGTTCGAAATCTTTTATCATGTTTTAGAACTTGTTTTTAAAGAAGCAATCATTTTAATAGAAAGTTTTGGCTAAGATTTGGATAGAAAAGGAAAAATAAAAGTAAGCAGATAAAACGAATTCAAACTGGTAATTTATTAACCTGAAGTTTCTATGTAAAATTCAAACCATTTTATAAAAATCACTTAGTTTGTCTTATTTGTTTCACTAGATTTAAAACACCGTCTGACAGCAAATATGTAGGATGTCGATATCAGATGGGGCAAACAATTTGAATGTTAGGATTTCATTTCATTCAAATGTGGAAGAAAATAACTTTTTATTTTGTTTAAGTCCATTTATATATTAAATTTAACAATTAGTATTTTTTTGTAGTTTTAAACGATATCAAGAACTTCACTTTTATAATCTAGCCTAATCATGTTTGAGCTCCACGTAAAATTCGCAAATTCAGCCAAACTCAACAAAACAATGCAGGACAAGTAAATTACAATGTAAACTTACATTCCCATGACAACACACTGCATGACTGCAATTAATGCTAAATATCCGAACAATGGTTTTCTTATTAGAGGTTTCATGTTTTTAAATCCTGTTACTATTCTAACTGCAAACTTGATTTTTCTTCTGACTTTTGTATTCTCAGGATCTTCTTCTTTTATTTCTTTTTCGAATAAGTTTGGATACTAAAAACAGAGTTCATAAATTTTATATTTGAAATAATTATTTCTGAAATAAATTTCAATCAAGATTTTATTGTCTTTATGAAAGCAGATAAGTTTTTTTAGCATGATCGTGAATGTCAAACATAACATAAATTATAATTAAATCAAACACAAATCTCCACCAGTTAAAGAAACTAGAATCTGCATACAGTCAACGACAGCATTTTAAATTATTATTACTATATAATTAGCGTATGTACTATAATTTGAAGTTTCATACATAATATTTAACTTTTTTTAAATAAATATTTTAAGTAAACAGGTCTATGTCAGAGACATAGACCTCAATTTTCTCACCGGAAAGGTATTAGCTGGTTTCCTACTGTTTTCTGTATAAATTTTAATCAAAATATTTCTTGCTTCTTCATATCTTTTTTGGGTGACCAAGTATTTAGGACTTTCTGGCAACGTTGAATAAAGAAGAAAAGCAGCAAGTGACCAGAAAGACATGGCGAAGAGGTAGAAGTTCCAAACGTTAAGTACTGTGAAAAAGAAACAAGAAAAAATGAAAGGTGATGAATTAAAATACACCATGGAATAAGTGGTAAATAGCATAAGTTTTTTGCCATGGGTTGTGGAGGTCAAAATACGGTATCCAGTTAAATCCGGTAAGAATGAAAGCTGACCCCTAACATAGCTTGGAAAAAGGCTAGGCAGAAGAAGATGAAATTCTCCCCCAGTAGATAGGAGTGCACAGTTTTTTGTGATATGTATGGCTAAAACAGAAGCTCATCATTTATTCCAAATCATATATTTTTTAATTAATTTGTTAATTAATTCTAATTTCTATACTGCTGAGTACAGAAATTGTATCTCTACATTTTTTTATCCATCTAAGCCTTTGTGTTTTAAATTGTAAATCTCTTAACCAACATTTTGGTAGAATACCCAGATAAAATAATTAAAGATAACAAAAATATACCAACCAAAGCGTCCATCAAAAAAACTATACTTCCAATCCTGAACGAGCATGCCCCAAGCCATAGCTGGACTTAATATCTGAACTAAGGCTCCATATGCAGACTGAAATAACATCACGCGATCCCTCACTGAGGAGTGACAGAATTCTGATGTTAACGCAGAAATTGCTGATAATGATGTCGCGAATCTAAAAACAAAAGAACACGTCTAAATTTCGGAAATTTAAATCAGTATGACAACAGTATAGATTTCATAGCGTTGAACAAACAATGGACGTTTTTTCGGCGGTCAAAATAACAGCTCATGTTTTTGTTACATAATATTATTTATGATTTAGATGACCCCAAAGTTGATTCTGTTACTGATTATAATTATTTCAATCTGCCTTTTTTAAAAACCACTGCCGCCCTAGTGAGTTTAATCATAGTATCGCGGGAGCTTTAATTCAATTTAATTGTGGAACACGCAAATTCTTATCCCATCCCAAGGATCGAACCCGCGGCACGTCGCTTACAGTGGTAATTATCGTGGTGATCTAGCAGGGCAATTGTTAACTTACTGGTTCCTGAGAGGCAAAAGGAGTATCAACAGCTTATATTTTTAGCAAACCAATCAATCACACCAAAACAAATAAAACATGCTATCAGATAATTGAATCTTAAGTTGAACTCGCTACAACATAATGTTGAATAATATTAGATATTAAATTAAAGCATACACGATGCCTTTTAATGCTAGTTACTCAAGCAATGAATTAGGTATAAGAGAGGAAATAATTATTAGAACTAATGAAAATTTAGTTAACATAAAAATACTGAATGGACAGGCATACAAATTAAAGGCATTTTAAATTAAGATGTCAAACCTGTCAATTCATGGGTGCTTTAAAATATTTATTGAAATATTCATTGCTTACTTTAATAAAAAACAAACATTAAATAATTTTAAGTCTATTTACTTTGATTTTAACTTAATGAGATAATACTGCTTGTATATAACTTCACCAAAAAAATACTTGGTCTTCTTTATCAGAAAATGTTGGAAAACAATCTAATTACTATTAAATCTCAAGAGCTACCGGAGACAGTAATTTTAATATGGAGACATATTAAAAATCCTGACAAAGTCTGAGATTAGTGGCCTTATTTATAAAAAAAAAATACGGTGTTTAGCAATTGCTTAGCTTATTCTTAATTCAATTAATTTAGAATTTGCTAAGCAGTTGCTAACTACCGTCGAGATTTTTTATATAGATGTTTAGATTGATTGTACTAACAAAAGCATAAGTTTCTTTGAAGTTACTGACAAAACTGTCAAAACAGATGACGAGACACTTTACACACGGTCACCAGGATAGGAGAAACGTGTACCATATATCTACATAGTTGCAATAGATGACTCTAGTTCAAGCCAAGGTAATAATGCTGTCAGTATTTTGGGCAAGTTACCAACTCGCATCCAAGTATACTGCACAAATACTGTATTATTTACAGTTTTGGATGCGCTTGTAGTAGATATTGTATTGGATAGTTCTATTGATACAGTACGGAATAATGTATGGGCTTCGGAGGCAGTGTCGTTGACTCGTCTTTTAAATGTAGCTTTGAAGTCTGAAACGAAGGCACTGGCGAGAAAATTTGTGACGGTTTTCCTTATTTACAGGGAATAAATGTATCCGTATTCTTTACTTGATATAGAACCTTATTAAGTAAAAGTGAATGAATGATGAAATTTTCGAAAAATTTTTATACGTTAAAATTTTGTCATTTTAGGGCAAAAAAATAATATAAATATATAAATAAATGTGGGAAAGTTATCTATCCGCTTTATATGTTACTAGCGACCCCGGCTTCGCACGGATAGACAGAACATTATTGAATTATACACAAAAACCTTCCTCTTGAATGACCACCTCCGTGGTCGAGTGGCGTACACACCGGTTTTCAAGATCTCTGGGGTCCCGGGATCGATCCCCGGTCGGGTCAATATAGAAAAATATTTTTTCTACATTGTCTCGGGTCTGGGTGTTTGTGGTACCTTCGTTGTCTCTGAATTCCGTGACACAAGTGCTTTAGTTACTTACTTTGGGTTCAGAGCAATGTATGTGATGTTGTCCACATTTATTAATTAATTTATTTATTTATTCTTGAATGGCTTTATCAATTGGTGAAAATCAATTGAAAATTCGTTCGGTAACTATTGAGTTTATCACGTTTAGACAGACAGACAGCAGTGACGAAGGACTTTGTTTTATAATATGTATAGATGATCTTTCAAATATCTCTTTGATACAGTGCTTTCAGACTTAATTACTTACTTAATTTTTGCGCCCTAGTTCTTTCACTAGAGCTCAAAAATTAGAAAGAATTCTTATTCATTTTGAAAAAATAATGCTTTCATTGTTATTTTAAAAGAAATAAGTAGGAAATGCTTCCACTGGAACTAATTTAAGAGAAAAAACCAAACCTACAATAGCGTGGTCCGCCTCAATGCTATAATTAAAACCAGCACCACTGGATTCCGAGTCAAATAATAAACAAATCTAATTTTTCAGACGGCATTAAAAGTGCTTGAAAAATTCCTTATCATTTTAAATTTGCTTAAAACTTGAGTCTAGTTGTTAAATAAACTCT
This sequence comes from Diachrysia chrysitis, assembly GCA_932294365.1. Lineage (NCBI taxonomy): Eukaryota > Metazoa > Arthropoda > Insecta > Lepidoptera > Noctuidae > Diachrysia > Diachrysia chrysitis. Next base: position 2,245,315 of record OW028657.1, read on the forward strand.
CCACTTAAATTTTGCTGAATGGAGGGAAAGAAAAAATACTGCGTCAGTCAGTTATCTCAACGGGCTAGTGAATCCGTCAGCTTGATGCGAATTATTAAGGTGCAAAGGCGGCAACTTCGTATTTTATCTTTACGCTTGCTTTAATCTGTGGGTACTACAGCTATCGAATTAACCAAGTAATTTTGTAGGATTTTGGAGTGTATTATTTAAAATAATGACCAGTGATTGTTTGTACTGATTTAAGTAAAAATTAATATCTTGGGGCAACTGACACATGGCCATCTGATCTCAAACTAGGCAGAGCCTGTATTATGGCAACCAGACAACTGATAAACATACTTATATAAATTTCTAAATACATATACCTATTAAAGATAAATTACACCCAGGCATAGAAAAAACAATCATGTACATTACACAAAGATTTGTCCTGGGTGGGAATCGAACCCACGACCTTAGGCTTAGCAGTCAGGGTCACTAACTACTGGTCATACCATATAATATGACTAAACACGTAAATACATTATTTAAGACGCCATATAATATTAATACTGAGATATTTACATAATGATAATTGCGTTTAACCTGGTATTTATAATAATGGTATTTTTCTTTACTTTCAGGTATGTTGGTAGAAATCTGCATGCCAACCTTGTTTAAGAACTGACAGGAAAGTAATCTCTTTGCAATCGTCACAAAAGAAACAAGAGACGAAACCTTGGAGAAAAAATAAATAAACTATAGAGTGCGCACATCAAGTATGAACTGTGGGCGCTAGTATGAACAAGTAAAATCATAAAAATAGTGTAAAAACAGCGCACCGTTTTATTAAAAGTATCTCAAATCTAACATTATCGGAATCATCGATATTTTCGCATAAACGTTTGTCGTCGCACGAAAAATCACGTAAATCAATAAACGAGCGTAGTAATTACAGCAAAAATTGCTTACGTTTGGCACAAGGGTCTACTAGCGAGGGGCGCACTCTATGCTTGTTTATGTTTACTCTAAGCAATAAACTCCAACAATAACCCTTAATACCAACTTACAATGAAAATTCGCGTTATGAATATTATATTATATTTATTTATTTATTTATTTATTTATTTTTATTTATAAAAATGACTCCCGCACTAAGGAATTTAACCCTTGTGTTGCGGGGGGTTTCACACACATTCAAATCACAAATGCACAATAACACCCAGACTTGAAACAAGCATTTGTGGGTCACACAAATGCTTGTCCCATGCGGGGATCGAACCCGCGGCACGTCGCGCAAAGAGGTAATTGGCGTGGTGGCCACTCGGCTATCCGTGCAGTCAAAATATTTATGTAAATATATATGATTAAATATGGTAAAAAATACCTATATCTTACAAAAACAATGCACAACTCACAGTATACCTTCGCAGAGTTTAGCAGCCGCCAACATTTCGAACGTCTGGCTCGAAGCCGATACCAACGTGAAGAAGAATATCCCGCCAAATCCAATCTTCAAGAATATAATCCTCCCAAACGTGTCTATTAGGAAGCCAGTGATTAATGTTGATACAAACATACCTAGAAAATAAGAAACTATTAGTTCATTCTGTATCACAAATTTTCCCCTAATTATTTTCACATAAAAAACAAAATTATTGCACTAAAAAGGTAGTGAAAAAAAATCCATGTGTGGGTTTTTACCCGCGTAAATTGAAATTGAAATTAATTAATATTAATACACTATTGTTTAGATTTTATTATTACCTATCTGTAATGATAGCTCTAATTGGACGAAATAAAATAAATAACTATTATATATTTCTTTATTATCGCGTGTCTTCCAAACGGCTAGATGGATTTTGAAAGGTATCGTTAGATTCGTCTCAAAAGCCTAAGTGTCGTCAGATTAGTATTTTCCAAAAAATAATTTAAATAATTTAAATAAATTAATTAATTATGCTGACTTTAATATAATTTAAAACTTCCAGGTAGTGACCTCGAAGCTTAGTTGGTAAAGCGACTGGCGCGTTAAGCCAGTGGTCGCAGGTTCGAGTCCTGCCTGAGGTTTAAGTTTTTTTTTCTATTATTTGTATTTAATTAGAGTTTAATATGTTAACTTCCAACATATAATTATATAAATCGATATTTATAGATTTTTTGAAATTTGACATATAATGTTGGATACTTTTTCAAAGTTATATGTACTTTCTTATCAATGCTTGTTCCTTCTCTATATATGAGAAAAGGCCTGTGCCCAGCAATGGGATATTTATAGGCTGGTGTTAATATTAATATTTATGTATAATACGTTTAACATATATATTGCAAATGTGAGTCAATGCTCACATTATGTTTTACACCAAAACATTTCTGCTTTTATTGGTAAAATAGACTGTGCACTTTATTACTAATACAAAGTGTTTCTTTCTTGCACATAACACTTTAAGACCCAACTTCTTTAATCAACTAATATGAGTAAGTTAAGTACTTACCATTGCAACTGAGTGGCTACCTAGAGCCGGAACTCAAAAACGGGGTAGGCCGAAAAGACGCTGGCGAGATGATATCGATCGCTATTTGCCGGATTGGTGGGTAGCGGCTTCAGACAGAAGATCTTGGAGCAAATTAGGGGAGACCTTTGGCCAGCAGTGGGTCACCTAATGGGTTATAAAAAAATACTTACCAAAATAAGGCATAGCAGTCAACAATCCTTTTTGTCTGAGATTCATTTTGAGGTCACATTCTGCAATCGGCAGTAAGTACGCTGTCGTATTTGTAACCAGTATACTCGCTATGCACCCAAAGAAGCTCACGAACAACAACTTAACATGAAACCATCCAAATTTGCAAGTCTCATAAGCTCGGTTTATTTCTTGCATCGGAGTAACAGGCTCTGAAAATTATAATTAGCGTCTTATCAAAAGCGTCTGAATGTTCTATTTAGGCATCTGTAGTTGTAGTTTTCTTTGATGTTCCAAGTTTGGCTGAAATACCATTTGAGATTCCTTTGGATTTGAGGAAGTTGCTCTAATTAGATTAATTATTTATCGTAGATACACAACAATAGATAATAATGAGCGTTCACTGAAATAGACAACGTATAACTATCGCCATAGAAAATAAATACTTTTTACACAAAATAAAAGTAATTTCTACATTAATGATGAGTGTGGACTCTGTGGTTAGGGTTTTTAAATCAGTCTAGAAATATTTCAAAGGTATTATTATGTTTCATAGGTAAAAAGTAAGTAATTTCAAAAACACTAATGACATTGAATCAGTAATATTATAATTAGTGTTTCCAAGGTTCAGGCTTCCGTAGGCTACAATTATAGACTCAAATAATATAGCCTTCACGAGTGAAATCAAAGGTAACAAAGCTACAAAAATAAAAGAACGAACAGAAAAGGTAAAGTGCTAGTCCGACTTGCACAAGAAGGGTTCCGTACAAGATATTATTGTACCTAATACGACGCACATTTTTTTTCTACTACAATTTCTGATATCGTTCTTGGTTTTTATTATTCGTTGCTACAACGCCAATATATTATTATTAAACACTTTGCGACTCTACCTATTACAGTTCATTAAAATGAAGTACTGATGGAAGCGGCGCAGGAGGGCCTGCACGGAACTGAATTCCATAACACAAGTGCTTTAGCTACTTACTTTGGGTTCTGAGCAATGTTAGTGATGTTATCCACATTTATTTAAAAATGAATCATAATTTTATTTTATTTGCTCGAAAGAGCATTTCACGATCGTTGACGATGCACTGCTTATCGGTACTACCGGTAATAATTCGTTTCAAGATTCTTTATTTATTCAATAGAACAATGATCTCATACGAATAAATATAAAGCTAATGAGTTTTTACAGCTATCCAGTTAAACAAATGCGATGTAAACAAACAATTTATTGCTTGAAATAGGTAGTTTTAGAATTTAATTTCTTTTGTTTTTTTTTGCGGTCCCAACTTAACCCTCAAATATAAATATTAAATTCAAAAGAGGAATCTGGGACCGCGGTCCTGGTCTAGGGGTACCCTTAACCCGTAAATGTTTGATTGAGTAGGTATATTTAGTAGTTTCACAGAAAGCTGCTATTGCGTGTCAGATACTATTTTAACTTATTTTGTAAGAAGACGCGTTCGATTTGAAGGACCATTGTACAGTTTAATACATTATATACATAATTGTCATACGTGCCTGCAGTTATTTTAGCGAGGGAGTCTTTAGCGATCGCGGAGAAAAGGTTGACAATATGGGTTATTGTATATTTGGCAAAGTAAAGTTGCCATGTAAAATATGTGTAAATTTGCCACAATTTCATTTTTATTAAGTAAATATGGGGTATATTTATTTCGATTATTGTAAATTTTTCAGAACTATAATATGAAAGCGGGTAGATAGTTACGTTTTTTGTTTTGTTGGTACTTTTTAATAAGATTTTATTGATCAAATCGACCATGTGTAGATAAAACGAGAACGTACCATTTTCTGGCTGTACATCTATCTCCATTTTACCGACGAAAAAACAAAAAGGTTCTTAACTCGATGTGTTTTTAACAAATCGTACCAAATATACAAAAAAAATTGTTGATGAAACTTTACACTAATAATCAAATATTTTTTTACAAAAATAAATTTTTATTTATTTATTTATTCAAATAAAATTATTATTAATACTACAATCACCACATTAAATTGCAGCACTACTTTTAATACGTTTATCTTGTTGAATGATTATCCAGTATGCATTGAACTCTTTGGCCAACACGGGGTAACGGAAATTTCCGTTCTGAAACGACGCCTGTCTATGTACTAACCTCCATAAGTTTTTTACCGCGATAGTTGCTTGGCAGTGGCGTGCATACCATATAGGCAATTAGGCAGTGCCTACCTCCTAAGATCCAACTAACTATCTGTAATTGTTACGATATAAATATAATAAATCAGTCAACACCCATCATACTCATTAATTAAATTACAAATAATAAAACTTATAACCAAACATTTCATTACAAAACAAATAAAAAATGACGTCACATTCAATACAACTTCACAATACGTCGCGAAGTAGGCACTCGCGCCAGTGCATACTATACACTAGCAAAGGCATTGACCATACAGCTCAACAAATAAAAAGTATATAAATTCTAGTTATTACTATATTTTTAATATATCTAACTAATATTATAAAATTGTAAATTAATAATATATTTTTTTTAAAGTTAACAACTACGCAATTAATAATGTAAACATGTTTTAGTTGCAATGAATGATTTATGTTTTCTTTTGTCTGTTGCAACTTGCTTGTCTTTTTGTTATTTTTAATCTGTTGTAGTTTGTGTATTTGTTGTAGTTTGCATTATTTTCGTAATTATTTGTTTTGTGAGTTATTGACTTATTGTGGTTTTGTAAAGTTACTGTAGTGTTGTAAACAGAAATTGTTGTGTCTATATAAATATGAAAAAGTTACAGTGCGTAGTTTGTTTGTGTTTCGAAAATACAATCTGTATGTATAAATTACGTGCAAACCCCTTCAAGAAGTTTAATAAGTTTTCATTTGTTGACAAAATAAATTAATGAAGTAGTAGTTTTGTAGGATAACACCTGAACCACAGAATAAGAAATACGAAACTTTAAAAAAGTGAGTAGAATATAGTTTTTTACATTTGTTTCGTTATTTATAGAAGTAGGTATTTTTGTTTTGCTCGATTTGCCTAATATCTGCCTACCTGCCCCCCTAGACAAGTGACATTTCGACAAGCGATAACGCAGATCGAATCGTTCAAATGTATGCAAGTGACAAGTCCAAATCACGTGACTTATCGAAATGAAATGTCATTTCCATACATTTAATGTCACTTAAGCGATTTCTATCATCGTTAACGCTTTTCGAAATGCCACTTGTCTAGAGGCTCTGGTCGGAAAACCAATGCACGCCACTGTTGCTTGGACACTAAAATTGTCGCGTATTGAGACATGCATTGTCTCGTCTACTTACGAATGCTCTTTATAACCCCCGACGCATAAGAAATGTGTTACAGTTATAGAGGTGGTAAAGGTGTGAGTCATGATTTTCAATTATGACTATTGTGCTTTAAATATAATTTATTTATTGTATTAATAAGAGTGGTAAAAACTCTTTTGTTAAAGAAAAAAACGATAAGCCTAATACCAAATCAAATCAGCATTTATTATAAATCATAATTTGTATTTATACACATGTTTCATGACTAATTCCCGGTAAATATTTATTAAATTATTCAAGCTTGCCATAAAACCGGCAATGGATTAGCAAACGCGTAATAATCACGCTATACAACGCAGCACTTTGTGCTTCCAAAATAGGCATTCATGAAATAGTTATAAGATGGTGTACTCCCTGTTGAATTAGGTCCCATTTATACTGAATAAGGTGGAGTTCCAGTAAACGCGGCCATAAAAAATATTGTTAATAACACATTAGAAAGAATAATATTTTTTGACTGGCCTGTTGGTCTAGTGGTTGCTGACCCTGACTTCTAAACCGGAGGTCGTGCCTTCGATTCCCACCTATGACGAATCTTTGTGTGTTAAGCATGATCATTTGCTCTGCGTCTAGTTTGTTGTTAGTGTTTTGTGCTGTTATTATTATTATTATTTCCCTATGCTTTTGACGTATCAAATCAACATTACAGCGTGAATTAGCTATTTACCGCTGTTACTGAAACCACACCCACTCGCGTACAGACACATAGCTTTAGAATTAATCATTTGTTAATGGGGTCCGTGTACACTGGCAACACCTGCGCTTTAACAGCTTGCAACAGACTGTATGCATAGTAAGACATTTAATATTTAGGCTATTAATCTTAAATGTTTTTCTGTATATATTTTGTATCTATGATCTGTGTATATTTTGTACATTTGATGTATTTTAAGATTTATGTATATATATATAATATAATAAAATAATAAATTAAATACACAGATCCAAAACACAGTTTAAAAAAACACAGTCATAAATGTACCCGATGCTTAACGATAATAATTAACAAAATATCGAGCGAGAGAATTAATAAAATCAAATACATAGATAAAGGTATATAAATTTTACACCAACGGCGAAAAAGAAAATGTTAAAAATATTTAATAATGTACTAAATAAAATCTGAATCCGAAAATTTTAACGAATATCCAAATTTATTTTAATCTGGTATAATTTTTAAAGTGAATTTATTTTTTTATTAACCAATACACGCTGTACGGCTTAATTCATTTTAAAAGAGCTCGCATGAAATCCACAGATGAGTAGACTGGGGTGATTTGTTACACACCTACTTTTATTTTATCAGACAATAACGACTATTTTAACTTCTTCAGGTCTAGTGCACTGCCAACTAAGGGAGTTTATAGCCACGAAATCAGATGTCTGATTTACGTATTTAATTAAGCATGTTCATAATAAAAAAAGAACTTTTTTATTTAAAAAAAATACAAGCAATAGATACTGGCCATATAATTTAATTAGAATTATTGATTATAATAGTAATTTTTCGGGCAAAATCAATGTATTGCAAACAAGAATAGGACAATGATTTCTTTTTTAATATTAGAATATAAAATAAAGTACATATCCATCATCTATCCATACCTCTACATATTATAAAACAAAGTCCCGCCGCGTATGTCTGTCTGTGTGACCGCGATAAACTTTTCGAATTTTCAAATAGTTTTCACCAATGGATAGAGTGGTTCATGGGGAAGGTTAGCGTGTATAATTAATTAATGTTTTGTCTATCCGTGCAAAGCCGGGGTCGCAAGTATACTTATAAACTTGATTTATGTATTAGAAAAATTGATTTGTAGTGTACGAATATTTGGTTGGAAAGCAAGTACCTCATTATTAATCCAATTTAATGTTAACTTAAGTCCCGCTATCACTGCAACCACACCCTAACCTACATAGGATATACATATAATCTTTAGAATTAATCATTCGAAATGGTATCCACTTTACAGTCTACAAGGCTCTGTGTATGTTAACATGTTAATATACCATAGGTGCAAACAATTCAAATATATACGTATCTGTAATACCTACATAAGAAAGGAAGGTACAAGAAATTCGGATTGTGGTAGACATCTCAACAATTCATTTTCCTTGTTTTTTCAAACAACTTTGTAGTCCAGTGGTAGTCCACACAGTTTTTACTGAAAAGTTTACCGAGAGTATTGCAATCTAATTATTATGTGGATTTTGTTTTATAGATACTAGCTGTTTCCCGTGACTCCTGCGTCGATGTCGGTTATTGCGGCAAAAAGTACCCTATGTCCTTTCTCAGGCTCTAGACCAATCTGTGTACCAAATTTTATGTAAATCGGTTTAGTAGTTTTGGCTTGAAAGAACGACCGACAGAACAGAACAGACATTTATAATATTAGTAAGGATTGTTCATAGAAATATTTAGTATGTAACTTAACTATTTAAGCTTATTTTGATAAGAAATATCTCACGAACTGTTTTTAGCAGTAGGTACTGACTGCTCAAGTTGCGATAGCTTGGTAAAATATAGACTTCTTTGGTCACACACAGACTGCTTTAAATCAGTTCGACGTGCTACGAGAGGTCGACAAAACAAAAAGCAAGCGCGCGGGAGGCCCACGTCACGCGCGAGAGCGGTCGGCAGCTTCCGCAGTCCGCTTACTTTAATCACTAACTGCTCGAGTCTCTCAGTCCGTGTATGAACAGCCTAAAGCTTTCGTGTATGTATGATTAATTTGTTTGCACATAGACGGATATTGACGCTATCACAAATGTTCAGCTACTTTTTTCTCTTGAGAGTTATACACAGGAAAATTAATTTGTATAAGCGTTTTTTTTGTAAAAGTAATTTTTAAGCGCTTTATAAGGTTTAAGCAAATGTTTTTTTAACACATTTGTTTTACGGTAGGTTACTTAATATCCTGTTATACTCTTTACTAGCGGCCCGTCCCGGCTTAATAAGGGTGGGCATTTTTTTTTTAAACAGTAATAGAAATTAAAGCCTATGTCACTCAGGAATAATGAAACATTCTAATGCGGAAATAAATTTTTAAATCAGTCCTGTAGTTTTTGAGTTTATTCATTACAAACATACCATAATACAAATCTTTCCTCTTAGATAACATCTCCAAGTTAGACCACATATTGACGTATCGTAGCAATTAATCATTCGTTAATGAGGTTCTCGTTACAGTATGTTAAACCACTTAGGTAATATCTTATTAGTTAGCTGATGTTAGACGTAATAATAGATAGAGAACTGATTGGTACAGTTTAGTAACTGACTATGGCTGTGTTGCTATCTTTAAATCTACCGTCTATTCACAGTAATATCGCAATATTAACTTAAGTTAAGAACACATGTTTCTGTTCACTCTCATATCAATAAAAAACAATTGCCACAAGTATATTACTTTACTTTTTATTTGTTATATACGGAACATCGCTTAAAAGCGGTTCGACCGGTTTGGCTACTTTTTTTTGTTGTCTTTGTAATTGTTAGTATCAACTTTATCGCGAATTTCTTGCAATTTCCGCTACAAAAAAAATATGTGACTACGCATTTTTAGCAGTTACTGGCATAGTTTGCAATAAATACAGTAGTACCTAGCTATAAAGAATAATTGGGAAAAGGGCGGTCAGAATAATAAAGGGATAAATCATTAAAGCCCAAAATGGGGAACACACCTAGTTATTTCAATGTCTGTCAGATAGATAAATAAAAAATATTAGACACGTGTTCTTTTTCCTTTTTTACCTAACCAGAAACTAAATATGATACAATGATTTACATTTTGCGAAATTGCGAAAGCGTGACGTCATCAGCCTCCACGCCACGCATCTTTGATTTGCTTTATGAACTTGTTTTTCATTTTATTATATTTTTAAAAAATCAAAATATACGTGTCCAATATTTGTTAGTAGTTAACTGACGGACAAAAAATGTTTTTAATTATATATAAATAGTGGATATAAAATATATTTTTTCATTTCAGAACCTATTGTTCTAATAAAAGATTTTTTATTTTGTATGGAAACCTGATCGTTGATTCCTCTCCAATTATAATTTACTTTCGAGTATTTTATAAATTGTTTATTTAATATTTATTAAATTCAGACATGCAATTAATCCACACTAAAAACAAAAGAAACGCTCTTAACACAGAAAATATATGGTTTAAGACATTTAAATATGTACTCTTTCCTCGTATACTGTAAGCGCTCACATGTCAAAACCTACTATCATTATCGAAACGAGAATATTTGCAGTGTTATATAACCCTCGATTCTGAAGCTAGACGCTTTGAACTACTCTTAAGAGAGTCTCAATGGCAGGGATGATCCCACTTTAACGGAACACGCACGCTTCGGCACACAATTTGTCGATATCTATAGGACTCAGTCCAATCTAGGTTTCGTCTAACTCGTATTGGAAGAAAGACTTATTAGGTTGTGTTTGAGCTTAGAAATTATCAGGTGAGAATATTTGTTAATTAATTGTCTGGGTAAACGCTGTTTATGTATATAGTATAGTTGTTAACTAGTAGTAGATTATTTTTCCATTCCAACTTCAACATTATCATCGGCCGGAAGAAGTCCACAGATGAACCAAGGGCTCCCCCATAGAACGCCATGACCAACGACAACTTAATTAAAATAAATCAAAGAATAATCATGAATCTGAAACTTTAATAAATTATTTAAATCGTGATTGGAGGATGCAGGTACAAAAAAAAGTAACACCATTTACAAAAGATCTGTTAGTTTCGAATTTCTTCAATGAAGGCTACCGTTATTGCACTCACCAGTTGGCGCCACTGGCGCGTCAGCTGTCAAAATCCACAAATAAACTATGGATTTTGACATATTCAACATCACGTGCGACTAGTGTCTCTTGCGGCAAAATCGATAACTGTTCCTCTGATCCTGTTCAAGAATAAGAAAATAATAGCTTATCACTGCCAAATATCGATAACTAAATAACCGTCATCCAAACATCTAGACGCCTAACATTTGTTTTGGCAAGAAAATGGCCCATATTTAAGGTAAAAGACGTGAATTATCCCGAGACGATATGCAGGGCCTCTTTAGGCGCAAGATTTACAGCTAGTCTATTTTTTAGGCGTTGTGATTTTGGCAGTCGAAGTCGTTCACTGTATTGGTTCGTGAGGGTTCGTAGGATTATATAAGGCTATAAAGATTTGCGTAACAGACAGAACTAGACGTATATGATACAAAAACGGTGATGCTACATGTCAAATTGAAATAAAATGGAAGGTAAGTTTCTCTTTGATTATTTATTTATTTATCTATGGATCTCCAACGAAGAATACACAAGATACATTTTTAGACATAAGCAGAGTGTACATTTGAGTTGTGCTCCTTCAATTAAAGGAGATCACAGTATTCACATTTAGACATTAAGGTGAACAAACTTACATACTATGTGATGTGAGAAATTTAAATGTTGAAACTAAACATGAAACATATATAAACTAAAGTTGAACTATTGGCGATATAACTTAGTTATTTAATAATTAATCAACGAGTTAAAGATTGATTCAAAGAATTTATATTTTTATTTAATACAATTGTGATAGTACTAACGCTGTTACAAGCAACGTTTTTTTGACAGACAATGTACAATACAAAGTTGAAAATCAACACACAAATTTACAGTTAGCAAAATTTTACAGGCGACGGTGCAAACGATTAAAAAGCACCACAACCGATATTTAATAATTGTTTTTACTTTTGTAACGACCGACAATTGCATGAACACAATTGAATGAAGCTATATTGTTCTCCCGCGAAGCAATCGCCACTATAATTTATTTTCTTTGTACCCGATAAAGCGTTCCCAGCTGCCAAATATAAAAACTGCCAAAGTTTCGGATCAATAGAAATATCTGGTATTCAGAGTACGGGGACCAACAGATTTGCTTCAAACTTTTATATTCCCGTTTGAGAGAACTTTACGAAAAGTGAAATAGTTCGCATATAGTGTTTCGATTGAGAAGAAATTTTCTAAGTTTAGTGTATTTGGGTCAAAACACATGATTTGAGAATCGACAATCGGCGATTTTGCGCGGCTGTTGCATCACATTTCAGCAAGTTTCTGCGTTATATAGCAAGGTGCAAAAATCGTAGATTTACAGACTACAAAACTTGGAATAGAAAAGAAACTTTTTAGCTCTGTAAGCAGCAATGACCTTAATATTAAAGGTTTCGTTTGGGGCCTGAAAATTGTTGCATATTTTCGACATCCTTGCGTGAGTTTACTATTACTCACGCAATTTCTTCCGTTTCCTATATTAATAATTGAAATCCAAATATATTTATTTTCTGATTTTGAGTTTCACGTGAATGTTTAAAAAACTTGGTCTCATTGATCACCACAGTGCCATGTGCCCTTACTTGATGGAATTGGGCAATAGTTGGCAGTGGCAAAGTTAACGTCTGCCCGTCAATTGGGCGTGCGACGTGGATTATGTTCGACACGTGGATTTCCTTAGTGGCCGGAGCAAGTAAGACGTCGAATTGCCTTGACGTCAATATCTGATGTTGTGTAGCGTTGTCTAGTTAATGTGATGGTCCCAACTTGGACATTTATTATATTACGTCAGTGTTGATATTGTATTGCTTTGTTTACTTCGTAGATATTTAAATAACAGTCAATCATAAGATTACACGTGCTCAAAAGAGGTTAGATCAAAACAGACAATGGGTTTTTCTTTTTCATATGGTTTTAAATAAATCTATACTAATATTATAAAGCTGAAGAGTTTGTTTGTTTGTTTGTTTGTTTGTTAGTTTGTTTGTTTGAACGCGCTAATCTCAGCAACTACTGGTTCGAATTGAAAAATTCTTTTTGTATTGGATAGTCCGTTAATTGAGGAAGGCTATAGGTTATATAACATCACGCTACGACTAATAGGAGCGGAGCATAAATAAAAAATGTTGCAAAAATGAAAAACCGTTGAAACTTAAACACGCGAACAAAGTCGCGGGGGACAGCTAGTTGTAAATATTTTAAGACGTCGGTTTTAGACTATCGTCCCCTCAAACCATTTGTGAATATAATCCAGATCTTGAAACGTAACAAATTTGAATAGTAAAAAATACATGGTCTAAGAATGAAAAAAGTTAGTTAAAAAATCTTAATTTAAGTTAACAATTTTAAATGAAACATGCTTAAACATAAACCACTGAAGCAGTGTTCAAGTTTTTTAGCATACCTAATTTGTCTAGACAACAGTCCCAAAAGTGCTGCATTTTTTGAAATCACGCCAACATTTTGTTTAGTTCAGGCAATTTGGAGCATCTTTATACTAAGAGACTCAATAAGTATGTCACATGATTAAAAAATGGCTTTTAATCAAAACTTAGGATGAGAAAATAATCAGATTTAGGATGAAAATATATAAGTTGATTGGATAATAATATAGTATTTATTATATTATTATCCAATCAACAAATCAAAATAATATATTATTAGTAATAATAGTATTAAGTCGAAAATATGGGCTGTAATTCCCAAAAGCATAAATAACCCAGGGTATGTGGTTCACCCTTTTGTTTCATCAACTTGTCTGACACACTACCGTGTGTCCTGATTACAACCAGATATGATACTTGTATATCTTGAGCATATTATTTGCTTTGATAAAGATTGAATAGGAAACTTCTGCCGATTATACCCCTTTTTTGACGACCTTGCACGTTTTGAGAAGTGTTCCACGTTCAGTCACGACCTTTCCATACTGACTTCTTCATAGCATTTTCAGCAAAGACGACCTCCGTGATCGAGCTCTGAGGTTTCGGACGGGTCAATGTAGAACCAGTTTCCTAAATTGTCTTGCGTCTGGGTGTTTGTGGTACCTTCGTTGTCTCTGAATTCCATAACACAAGTACTTTAGCTGCTTACTTTGGGTTCAGAGCAATGTATGTGATGTTGTCTACATTTATTTATTATTTTATTATTTATCAAGTGGCAAAAGTGTATAGCTTATACCTTTCCCCTTCGAGGCTACTTGTCAGATACCTTATAATCCCCTCTGGGCACCCACAACCCTAAGTTCCCCTTGTTGCAACAAGTGCGCCATGGGGCGTGTTACCCTTAACTATAATTATGTGCTAAAACGTGTGCTTTCTTGGCACTTACAATTTAAGGTAGTAGTAGTTCGTAATTGTTAATAACTGTTGCCCCATTATAATAGAACTAGCTGTCCCCCGCGACTTTGTTCGCGTGTTTTAGTTTCAACAGTTTTTCATTTTTGCGTGATGTCTTAGCGTGATGTTATATAGCCTATAGCCTTCCTCAATAAGCGGACTATCCAATACAAAAATATTTTTTTTATTCGAACCAGTAGTTCCTGAGATTAGCCCGTTCAAACAAACAAACAAACAAACAAACTCCTTAGCTTTATAATATTTTATAATTATAATAATAGAATATCTGCATTGTTGGCTACCGAAATATTCAGTTCAGTAAGACTGTACACAATTTTTTGGCATACCACTATAATCCTATATCAGACATACTAATTTTCATCACAATTAACTCTAGTTTCCATTATCACATATCGTATCTGAAATTTGATTACAAGCTCGGGGTTATTAAAGCTCTGATATAGGTCTGAGAAGCAATTGTGCTAATATATGCTTTGTATCAGAATCTTGTTAAGTTGGCAAACCCATTGTGGTGTCCGGTCTCCGTTTAATACCGGATATATAATCTTAAATGGGTTGTGTTAGAATTTTTAAGACGATTATGACGTTTAATCGTTTGGGTGTACTAGGGTAGCAAGAACTGGGTATATTGTAGTATTGACGATGATGTAATTACATAATATATTAAGGGTAAATGTAGTAACATTTGATCTCCCCGTCCGACTTTGATGTTTCGCAATTCGACTATTTTAAACATACGTGAGATGCTCAGAGAATACAACAGAAGACCTGGCAGATCACCAGCCCAATAGACTAATGTTGTTTCAGTACAGGATAAGACCTAATTGCAAAGGGCCCAAATTAAGAGCTGAGTATTTGGGAAGTATTTAAGAGAGTATTTGGGAATGACTCATAAGTGCAGAAGTGGGTTATATAAAGGCTGATGATGATTATCAGTTTGATGACACAGGACAATTATTATTTGGCCGATCTGTAGATTTTACAATGGTTGCAAGTCAGAAGTGTAAAAGTTAAATTCCTAGACAGACATTGGAATTAAGTACAAAATACAATCTGGAATACAATTTGTACCTGAAAACATTTAAGTATCCAGTCAGCTTTTTTATCTAACAGTAATAAAAATTCTAGCAACTCCTAAATGTCGATTGGAATTGTTTTGTTGCTTTAAATTTTATATTCTAAAACTAGAAACACAACTTGCTATTTATATGAATAGTGCTGTGTAGTTAGCGTTTCCAGGTAATCACAAATTATTTAAAGTTAAATTAAACCGCAGTCGCGTTGGACTACGGTTTTCCGAAACATCAATCATTTCGGAATAAATATAAAGCAGCTGTAATATTAGGATCTTAAACAAGGCAAGCTTTTAGGAAAATATATTAATTGTAGTTTACGCTATTTTAATAGTCGATAATACTATCGATCGATAAAATCGTGATAATAACTAACTAAACTACTTGCTAACGCCTTAGAAATATGATCTACTAGCTGCCCGCTCCGGATTCGCACGGGTGGTGTGATATTTTCAAAACATTTTCATGTTTTTTTCTTCTTCTATATTTACCTTGTTCCTCAATATGATAATATGATACATAACAAAAAAAGAATTATCCGATTTGTTGTAGCCGTTCGGAAGTTAAGGGGTCACAAAGGAAAATCGGGATTCATTTTTATATATAAAAGATGTAACCTACCAACAAATCAATACAGGGTGTTATTTTATTTTTTAATGTTTATCACTTTAAATTGAAAATTCGAATATTTAGTATATTAGTTTGTAATAGAAGCATGTGATATGAATCCTCTTTGATATAGGACCTTATAGAAACCAATTTAGTCCCAAAATATTTGCCTTAAAATAAGGGTAACAATAGATTCAGCCTATCAGGAGCCACCGTTCCCATTTACTTTATTTAGTGGTTTTGTAAATCTTTTAGTGTGTAAAGTATAACATTTTATAGGGTCTGGTCAAATAGAGTTAGTGGCGGGAGAAACATTAACTTTGCATTCGCAGGGTTAGATTGATATCAGGCAATAGGGTTGTCCGAAGTTTTTGAATAAACCCTAGTATTTTATTGGCTGGAGTTTTAATGGATATGGTTGCTAACGTTGTTGTGGTGTTAAGCCTAGTTCTATCGTTATAATATTGTGTTTTTGATCAATCATGTTGTATGAAATTACGAGTAGGTAGGTAGACACGGCAAACTAAATAGGTTTGCAGGCCACTCTAACATATTATTTTTCAATTTATTATATGTATATTATAGAACATAATACGTAGTAAAATACGTAGTGTATTATATAATATAAAATGTTAGTGTGCCCTGCAAACCTTTCTAGTTTGACGTGTGTGCATAAGACAAATTTTGATAATTTCTAAATATGCGATTTTTTGTTATTGCAATGTTACTAGTTCGCAACTTGACAAATTTTATAATAAGATATAAAGCAATTATTTAAGTAGCATTTATTTCAGATCTACACCGATTTGCGTTGTTCTCTTTATAAGTTTAATATTGATACAGACGCAATATCCGCATAAATATAGAACCTATCTACCAAAAACAAAATCAAAATTACGTTTGTAATATTTCCCGAAAGAACACAAACAAAATATAAATTACAAAAAAATAAATAAAGAACAGTACGTACATAAAGACGAACCAACAAATAATATTTCATCGGCACCACAGAAGCGAACAATACAATCAGAAATCCTATTACGCTAAGTAAAGAACACTCTCAATAGATTAGACTCAGATCAATAAAGTTATGATCATGAATAGAAGATTAATGTTCAGATTAAAACCTAAAAATATATCGATTGTAATTTTAGTCGAAGCGTAGAAAATCTTTTTGTTTGGATGAAAATGAGGTGTCAAAAAGAAGGTGTCAGGAAAAGAGTTTTTATTTTATGATAATTTATAATAGGTTGTGAAGAAAGATTTAACACATATATACACGTCAAGTAAAAATAGGCTAAAACTAGCGACCCGCCCCTGCTTCGCGCGGTTTAACAAAACATTAATGAATTATACACACAAACTTTCCTTTTGAATCATTTTATCGATTGGTGAAAACCATATGATAATCCGTTCGGTAGTTTTTGGGTTTATCGCGACAGAGACAGATAGACGCGGCCGGGGAATCTGTATAGAAATAGAAGATTTGTATGTTTGAGTGTTCACGAAAAAAAGACTGAGCGAATTTAAAATTAAAATTGGCACAATGATGGTCCATTGTCAGGATTAATATATAGGATACATAATTTATATGTTTTTTGTTCGTATATTCATTTTTATGATAACTCAGCGATATAATATGAATTCCGCTAACTTCATTAAATTCATACCGAATACTTTTAAAGAAGCCTATATATAACTATTTTAACCATATAGATAAGCTGGTTGTATAAATACTGATATTGAATGTAAATAATTCTATAATGAATATTACATTTCGATAATAATAACACGATGTAAAACAATAGGTCATTCCAATAATTTGTTACCAAATAGAATTAAATATCCCTATTTTCAATAATAACAGTTCAATTCTCAATAAATTAGATATTGATACAACTATCACCTGTGTTACAACATTATTGAACAACAATACGTTGTTTTATGGTTCGATAAATTACATACAATTATATTGTTTCCATTTACTGACCATTGAATCTGAATTAATCATTCGTCACTCGTCCAGAATTTTAAGAAGACACAGACACAAAAGATACGTGCTTCTGCAATTTAATCATGATGGGCCAAAGTTGTAGACAAAACAAAGGTTAGGCGGCGAAGGAGGTTATGGCTAAGGAATATCCGGGAATAGACTGGATTTGCGAGTGCTGCAGAACTGCACTGCAGCCTCGCAAGAGATAGGACAAGATATAGTGTAGCTGACTGCCAACCTTCCCTTGTCGGAGAGGCACATTAAGAAGAAGAACTTTCTTTTGATACCATTATTTACAAATGACGATAAGTAGTAACACTTTAACCAAAACCATAACTTAATAAAAACAAGTTATATTTGATTTAACCTATCATTTTCTGAAAAAACTAAAAACCAATACTCAAACAACACCTCTAGCGCACTTTCTACAAAAATCCGCAAATGATAAATAAACTGCAACTAGAAAACCTATTCCAGTGAATATTTTAAAGTGCCTCCGCATCCAATTTAGCAGCATTTATGTATGGGTATACAACCCTAATCCCGTTTGGTAAAAAAAGAGGAAATTGAGATATAAAACTGTGAGATAAAGGGCCAGCCTGACAACGGACCGCTTGAGGGCAGAAGCCGGTGTTTTTCAACAATTTAAAAATGTTTTCGCGAAAGTTTCTGTAAAGGTATTTAATTTATGGGGTACTCTATATAAGGTCGTGGTGATGTTTTTCGAATGAACTTTTTGTGGTCGACACACAATTTCTTTTCTCGTGTGCCCGTGTTTGCGGCTAAAAAGGGTTGTGAGTTTTCTAATAATAGCTGTGTAATTTATCTTTGTAATTGTTGAATGCGTTTAAGGATAAAAAATATTTTGTCGAAAAAAAACGAGTGTTCCTATGTTGCACTCTCTCACAATAGTCGGCGAGACAAAATACATTTAATAAATAAAAAATAGAATTATTCGATTTAGTTCAGTCGTTCGGAATTAGGGGTGCAGACTGGCTATGATATTGATTAAATCCATTTAATACGACCGATGAAAAAATAAAAATATAACAAATCAGGAGAAGGGGCTTGTGACGTCATCTATGGGTAAAAATTGAAGCTACAATTGACGTCACGCGACATTTCCATTCACTGACCATTCGTTCTCTTTGTTTGTGTAATTACAAAAAAAACAAATACGCGTAAATAAAACAAATTGTCCGCACCCCTATAATTATGGCGTGACCAAAACCAATAAAAACTAAATTTAGCTTTATAAATATAGATATAGATTTATCAGAAACTTTCTTTTGGCTCACCTGTAAAATTGTGTTTTGCCCCATCAGAATGTATGCTTCTCATGTCAAGATCGACGATGAACACAAAATATAGGTACGATAGTGAAAAAAACAAGGATGGTAAGAGTAAATCAAAACAAGTTCACAGTTGAACGACCACAACACTCATCTCTTAGCAGAGAATGCCATTATGGCCCATTTCTCTCAATCAACTCACTCAAGTGACTTATGTGGAACGATAAGCAGTCGATAGTGTTGTAAGTCAGTACTATATTATATTGACGTCACACCTAGTATTGGTTGGTAAGTAGCCAGCGATTCCTTACGCGTGGATTATAGAATAATCTGAATCGTTGTGGAAGCAAACTACTGCAATAAAAAGTATAGTGATGTAATTTAGAAACATAACCGTTTACTAAGCAACTAGTTTGACTCGCGACACCACCGCCGCTGCGTCAGCTCGTGATTAGCGACTCCTTTTGAGTCTGAAACTAGTCGGGCGATCCCGAGAATATACGTGTGTAAACCGTATTGTTTTAAATAATTTTCCACCATTTTCCTTTTATTTTTGCGTCAAAACGTTTAGTGAGCTTTTGAACTTACACATGTACATAAATAAGACTTCAGCTGTCAAATTCATCTAAGAACAAAACAAAAATATTTCAATTTGAAATTAAAAAGCTTTAAATATTAAAAAATGCAAACGAATAAAAGATATAAACGATATTCCTCTACTTTGACTCATATTAATTTACAATTTTGTGAGGTCTGCCCTAAGTAACGAGCTAACTTATAATATTTAATCTCTCAAGACAGCTATATTGCTAAAAATGTAAAACCCTCTGATAAAGTAAAAGGCACCTTCTATTATCTTAAATATTCTTGCTCTCAAGCAACTTGTATTTGCTATACTAATTCTGATATACATAAAGATAACATCGGATAACAATACGAGCAATACACTATTGAACACTACACAGACTATTTAAAAAGGCCAGTGGGAATCACTCGCGCACAAACTAGACTTAAAAGTGCACACGAGAACTTGAATATTAAAAATAATATACATTAAGCATCTTTTAAAATCTTCTATTGCCATTAATAATCACAAAAAACGTCAAAATGGAACAAGATCAAGATGTGTTGCAATATTTACCACCAGAAAAGTGGTATGAACTTCAAAGTGCTTTTAAAAAAGATTGGCCGCGAGGCAGGACAGGTTATGCAGTATTACAGACTCAGAAACAGTGGATGGAAAAAATATCAAATCTATAAAAAATTACAAAGTTAAATCGCTTAAAAGTTCAGGAGAAGGGGCTGATAACGTCATCTGTGGGTAAAAATTGAAGCTACAACTGACGTCACGCGACATTTTCATTCACTGACCATTCGTTCTCTTTGTTTTTGTAATTAAAAAAAGAACAAATACGTGTCTATTATTTTTTAATAATCTATATGACGCGTAAATAAAAAGAAATTGTTCGCACCCCTATAACTATGGCGTGACCAAAAACAATGAAAACTAAATTTAGCTTTATAAATATAGATATAGATTTATCACAAACTTTCTTTTGGCTCACCTGTAAAATTGTGTTTTGCCCCATCAGAATGTATGCTTCTCATGTCAAGATCGACGATGAACACAAAATATAGGTACGATAATGAAAAAAACAAGGATAGTAAGAGTAAATCAAAACACGTTCACAGTTGAACGACCACAACACTCATCTCTTAGCAGAGAATGCCATTATGGCCCATTTCTCTCAATCAACTCACTCAAGTGACTTATGTGGAACGATAAGCAGTCGATAGTGTTGTAAGTCAGTACTATATTATATTGACGTCACACCTAGTAGTGGTTGGTAAGTAGATTGTGTCCGCGGTTCCTTACGCGTGGAAAATAGAATAACCTGAGCCATTGTGGAAGCAAACTACTGCAATAAAAAGTATAGTGATGTAATTTAGAAACATAACCGTTTACTAAGTAACTAGTTTGACTCGCGACACCACCGCCGCTGCGTCAGCTCGTGATTAGCGACTCCTTTTGAGCCTGAAACTAGTCGGGCGATCCCGAGAATATACTTGTGTAAACCGTTTTGTTTTAAATAATTATCAACACAATAAATTTGTGTTCTCGTGAAAACGTGTAACGCAGTTAGAATCATTCTAATAACTTTTCAGAATAGATGATATCGTGAGATACTTAAAATTTCCGTGAATTTAATTCAGTCCTCCATTTACCCACTGTGCCGAATTTACCATCAATATCTATGTATATATATCTACTAGCTGTCCCCCGCGACTTTGTTCGCGTGTTTTAGTTTCAACGGTTTTTCATTTTTGTATCATTTTTCATTTATGCTCCGCTCCTATTGGTCGTAGCGTGATGTTATATAGCATATAGCCTACCTCCATAAGCGGACTATCCAATACAAAAATAATTTTTCAATTCGAACCAGTAGTTCCTATGATTAGCGCGTTCAAACAAACAAACAAACAAACAAACTCTTTAGCTTTATAATATTAGTATAGATATATCCATACATATTATTATAAAATAAAATCCCCCGCTGCGTCTGTCTGGCTGTGTCTGACCGCGATGAACTCGAAAACTACCGAACAGATTTTCAAATCGGTTTCACCAATGGATAGAGTGATTAAAGAGGAAGGTTTTTGTGTATATCATTAATGTTTTGTCAACCCGTGCGAAACCGGGGCGGCTCGCTAGTTTATATTATCAATTCTAAGGAAACTTTGTCTGTTCACTCAAACTGTCTGTCACGCGTTCACAGCCAAACAACTTTACCAATTTTGATAAAATTTTGTAAGGAGTTACTTAGAACTCCAATAAAGGACATAGGCTACTTTTACTCACGATAACCGTCATCTACGCAGGTGTATACGTAGTCAAAGCTAGTTCTGAATACTTTCTACGGTATAACTTTAAACAAGTGGTTCTAGAAATACCCTAGGTGAACCCGAACTAGTTGCATGTCTGTGGCACGCTTCACGCTGCCTGACGTGACAGGTGACGCGGACGTCCAAACTCGGCACGGATCCAATTTTTTTACCAAAACTACCGATACCTCTGTTTTTTATCTCTATTCTAGCGATGGTTTTCCAATTTTTAGATTTGAAGGTGAATTGTTTGGAAAAACTGTAAAATTGCTCAAGAGGTTTTTTTTTCATTGTTGTTGCTTTCTGGGACACCAATCCCCATTAATCTATTTTGAATCCTGTTCGATGTTAAATTAAAACCAGACAAGTGCGAGTTTGACTCGCGCACCGAGAGTTCTGTTCTTTTGCTTATCGTCACGGTTAATTCTCCAAAACCAAACTTAACTGTGCGTTTAGAAGCTTTAATTTTTTATTACATCAACGGACCGTGACATGAGTATTTTATGTTAATTTTAAAATGATACTTCCACGCGGTCCTAAAAAAAATAATCTGGACAGACGGACTACAAAGTAATTTTCCTTTTGCGGTAAGTACGGAGCCCTAAAAACAATTTTGCATTTCAGCCTTAGTTGTAGCAAACTTACTTCAACACCAAGAACAATAATTTCTCCTGACCTATTTCGCCAGCGACCTACATCAACCTACCCTGATAATCTGCAAACAATTTTAAAGTGCACAATGTGGGCACAAACACATTTCACTATTTGTTCACGCTTAAACACGACCTCAGAAGCATGAGTAACTAGACATATAGTTTTATGTACCTACCTACACGGAGACTTCACAGAACTTAAAGTCTAACCCCGGAATATTCAACAGACGTAACGGTGACTTAAAATTAGGTATTCGAAAATCTATACTAATATATAAAGCTGAAGAGTTTGTTTGTTTGTTTGAACGCGCTAATCTCAGGAGCTTCTGGTCCGATTTTTAACATTCTTTCAGTGTTGGATAGCCCATTTACTGAGGAAGGCTATAAGCCATATAACATTACGCTGCGACCAAATTAGCGGAGTATAAATGAAAATTGTTGCAAAAATGAAAAATCTTTGAAACAAAAACACGCGGACAAAGTCGCGGGGGACAGCTAGTAAAGGATATATTCCACTAGTTTTCTTCAATCTACCTTTCGAAATAATGGTTTAAGGCACTGACATTACTACTGCCTACTATTTAAATTTAAAGATTATTGCTATTATAAATACAAGCACTAATAACATTGTAATTTAATGTTAGCATTTTAAAAGGAGTATTATGTATTAATTTTATTTTATGAACATAGACTGTTAAAATGTTATTATTATTACTTGTTGGAAGGTTATTTGCATACGTATAGGCTTTGTTGTTATGCAAGGCTTAATAAGCAATATTGTTATAATGATCAAAACATTTTATTTCTGAATTACCGAAGCATTACTTTTTATCTATTTATAAAATCAAAGAGTCTTTAGCACCAACGAGATATTGCTCAGAAGTTTTTAACAGGCGTTAATTCAGATGCTAGTATAAAACCTGATTTACATAAATAAGCTATAAATTACGGAAATTATAAGGAAAAAATACTGTTCATGTGTACTTTGCTTACTCAAAATACTTACTAAAGACCTAAAATATTTTATTTAAAATAATCAGTTTTGTACTAAAATTTATAACTTAATCATTTATGTTTTAAATATACCCAATTCCTTTCCGAATCTCAATGTTTACTGCATAATTATGACAGTTTTATTAATTTTAATAATAATAATATTCTAATTATACCAAAAATGTTTTATCCTTCAAACAAACATTACCAAAACTATAATTTACTACGTCATAGACACGCATCACCAAAACGACAGTTACCTGACTGAATACGATTCGAATATGGATTCATCATTTGAAATTCAAATTCCCAATAAGGTATAGCGAAGTGTTTAAAATTCCAACGGTATTCATCATTCTCGGTGCAAACTTCAAACAAATAGATGTGGGGATAAGTTTAAAAGGGGAGGGAAGTCAGGATGTCGGGAGATAGCGACGTCCCAGTTATTTGCAGACAATGTTGGGAGGCGTCCTTAGTGTTGGCGGGGGCGATTGTCTTTTCAACCTTAGTTCTATCGACGTTTTTCATTGATATTTTATTTAATTTTCACAAAAGAGTCATCGTTAATTAAGTTTTTGAATTGTTTGAGGTTATTAAAGTTAATCTATACTAATATATAAAGCTAAAGAGTGTGTTTGTTTGAACGCGCTTATCTCAGGAACTACTCATCCGATTTGAAAAATTCAGTGTTGAATAGCCCATTTATTGAGGAAGGCTATAAGCTATATTATAACATTACGCTGCGACCAAAAGGAGCGGAGCATAAATGAAAAATGTTGGCAAAAATGAAAAACCGTTGAAACTAAAACACGCGGACAAAGTCGCGGGGGACGGCTAGTACAAAGACAATTTTGGTGTTTTGAAAGAAAATAATTATGTTGTACACCTACATAAATTTATCTCATTGGAGATTATTAGTACCTATGCAAAATCTACTTTAATATCAATGCAATTATACAGCGGGTTTCAATTAAAAAGGGAGCCACGCCGAGCATGCTTTAGTGAACCCGTGGCACCGGCAAAGGCAAGGACGAGACCGGGGTGTTCTTAGTCGGTGTAGGTCCGACAGATCCCCACGACGTGCCGTCGAAGTTGATTGAAGTCATTAGTTTTTCACACCGTAAAAAAAGGTTTAAATTAAACAGCGATAGCATTTTGCTGTGTAGAAGCAGATTATAGTCCGGTTATTATTATGGTATGAGTGTTAACATAATGAAGATTAGAAGTTTTGTCTTCAAGTCGAGAATACTTCAACATAAATACTTTGCCCCACATGATCTATGTGGGGCAAAGTATCCAAATGTCCGGTCCACACTATCGCCAAGCGCTTGCGCTTTATGAGTTTATACATTATCTGTGGACCGGAATTTAGACATATTATAAAATAGAAAACAATTTGATTTTTCTTAACAATTTGACTCTTCTTTGAGTTGCTAATGTGCGTCATGTGGTGCGTGCGCAAAAAAAGGATATGCTCAGCATTTGCTGCGACATCAACTACAAAAAATTGGTGCCACAGCGCTGATTTTCAGCACATCCTTGGGTGACGTGATGGCGTCCGCCCTACCCACCATTTGCTGCAAAGTCTTGCTGAAACTAAGAAACTAGCGTAAGTGAAGCTAACTAATAGATCTACTGTTTATATATGTCTGTTGAGTTTATTTTTCTTGAGTAAATGTAGTGTGTATAGTGTGTATTTATATGAGTTTAGTAAAACAGTTGTGGTTGGTAGTTAAATGTGTGTCTTGTATTTTCCAGCCTGCAACCAGCATAGTAGAGATTAGCACTTTCTGGCCAAGCACCATGGGGAATATAGTCAATTTAGAGACACTGCACCATAGACACCATATCGTACATTTTAGAGACACTGCTACACCTTCTACCTTCGTTCCAGTTTTCGAAGCATTTAGTTTAACCTTATAAATCTCAAACTAAATAAAAGCGTAGAACAATTAAAATAAAACATCTGCGCCCCACTCAAGAATATAAAACACCAACTGGTTGTAATTAATGTTGCTCCACAAATTGGCGCCTCGATCTGGTGTGTGTGCCAGGCCTTAGGGTGTGGTCCCTATTACCGCGAGAATATAAGGGGTCAAGATATATGGAAAAGTTTTGTCGGTTCTAAGTGATACACTAATTTGGTTTACAAACATTTTGTTACCTTAAAACCGGGTTTTGGCGGTTAGACATCCATAAAGTGATATTCTTATATTAGTCTGATAACAAGCAGGTGCCATTGTGATCAGACACCATTAATATGAGAAAAGGTAGGATAGGTAGGTAGGTAGGACGGATAGGGTAGGAGACGAGGCCCGGACAGACCGGGCCGGCACTAGTGCGGGGCTGCGGAAGAATTTGGATTCCCGCGGCCCCGCGCGCACGGGCGAGGAGACACCGGGGTGGTTTTAGCCGGTAAGAGTCTGGCATGCCCCTCCGCCTCTCCCCAGGCGGAGGCAGTCCATGAGGATTTCCCCCCGTAAAACAAAAAAAAAAAAGTTTGGATAGACGAGGTTGTATTATGTAACTGCACCTATCTACGATTTAGGCTCAATCATTGACTCAGCCTATCGCGGTCCTCTGCTGGACATATGCCTCTCCCAAGTAATTTAAAGTCAATATTGATAAAAATATGGTGTATGCATAAAACACCAGAACATACATAACTGCATAAGGTAAACGCAGCTATTACCGACCCTGATAAGACAATTTTAAAATCGATCATAATTATTAAGAGCTGTGATTGCTTACAAATTCAGTGTTTTATTTTTATATGAAACTGTTATTTGTCTAGTTTATATTTATTACCTTATATGACCAAGGTTAGAATGTTTTCTTAAAATTAAAAAAACATAAAGTGAATAACTCGATTTTTGGTATTACCGACCCAAAGGAACGGCTATGAAGCTATTAACGATTTTTATGGAGCTATTACCGATTGTAACAAAACTAGGTATTTTGTTTAAATAAGAACAAGTAAATGTGGTTTCGTGAAGGTAATTAGCATGGATTAAGAAAGGCATGTAAGCTTGCATTGACTTTCCTCCGCTTTTGTTGATCCGTGTTTCTGCAAAAAGAAATTTTATGTATTTCGTTTGCCATATTAATTTTCATAATTATTTTTGTTATTAGTTAATAATATTAGCTAGTATTTTCTGTAATTAACCAGTGTAATGTAACATTATGGATAATGATTAGTATGGAGTCGGTAATAGGTTCCCATACTTGCTATCACCGACTCACACAGGTCGGTAATAAGCGATGTATATACAAATATGAAAGCGTTGCACCGACCCACAAAAACTAGATAATATGTATTTATTTGATATTAATAACTTTAACAGAGATTTTAAATAATTGATTAAACAAATAAGATTAATAAATGCACACATTATTATACGATGAAAGGTTATATAATTATGTTCCTTTAACATAACAATAAATGAATAATTTTACTATACGTGGTGAATATAAAATGGAAAAACAAGTAAACTATACAAAAAAGTATAGGTCGCTAATAGTGTGTAACAATGGCTGATTATTTGAGATTAAAATGTCTTAATAAAATAACTGTTTTATCATCACATATCGACAGAAAATAATTAAAACTAAATATAATGTTCAGGGCAATTACCGAGCCATGGATCGGCAATAGCTGCCACTATTAAAATTATTGAAGCTATTACCGCTCCATTTAAATTTCAAGTTTTATCCTATTAAATTACTTAAACTTTATGAAATACTATACGAAATAAAGAATTTACACTTAAATAAACACATTTAATAATACACAACAAGTACAGGCTTCGTATATTTCGGTAAAAAATCTTAAGCAAAAATTGAATGTGCTTACCTGTAGGAACAAGGACTTGTACCACACGGCCGGCGATCTCGCTGTCGTCACAGAAAATAACGAATTTTGTCTCTTTCCCGGGATACCACGCACACAAACGTTAGTTTTTACGATGCTCAATGAACAAACATTTGTGTTTCATCAAGTATCTTCAGCATAAATCGTTCCAGTAGCATAAAAATTGCAAATTAATGGAATGGATCGGTAATAGCTGCGGATTTTCGATGGGTCGTTAATAGCTGCATTTACCTTATCTAAATTTACTTACTCAAATACTAACCAACAATTTATAAAGTCCTTTATAATATTAGCAACTCGATGGGTCGTTTTATTTGCCGTTATACCATCGACTAAACAAATGCATTCATCAAAAATACCAGTTCACCGATTCATATTTGAACAAGAGTGAAAGCTTAGGACGAAATAGTCGGCTCTAACGGGAAACTGCGATACTTTGTGGAAAGTCGAAAGAAATTGTTTGTAGAATGAATGGATTCCAGTAATGGTTACGTTGGTTGCATATTGGTTCGATGGGAAAATAGTTGGGGCTGAAAATGTTTTGAACTGTACTTTTTAGACGTTTCCTGGAAAAATAATTGAATGCAGGCTTTTATTAAGCCTTAGGTGTATGTACAGTAACGTAACAACGTCATTTCAATATGAGCATTGATTTAAATTGTTAATTTTTAATATATTATAAATGCAAAATTTTGTGATGTATGGATGGATGTTTGTTATTCAGTCACGATAAAACAGCTGACTTGATATGGAGATAGTTTATTACCTGAATAAACACTTAAGCTATTTTATCACCTTTATTCACCAGCCTTTTTGTTTTACAAAAATATTAATTATTAAAATTAATATTTTTGTAAAAGAAAAAGGCTGGTGAAAAAAGGTGATAAAATAGCTTAAGTGTTTATTCAGGTCAAGGGGCTCCTAGCGATGCGCGCGCTCTATGCTTATCTTTATTTACTCTAAGATAAAAAACTAGATCGATAATATTATTACTTAATATAGGACATTTATCGACATATTATTATTAGTAAAATTGCACAATCGAATCCCTATTCGATTATAATTATAATTTAACTTTTATGAAATAGACCTAAGCTAATAAGGGACTACATAAAAGTTCAGCTAATAGCTAGATAATGATCTAGTTTTTTATCTTAGAGTAAATAAAGATAAGCATAGAGCGCGCGCATCGCTAGGAGCCCCTTGTGTCCAGCGTAAGCAAATTTTTATCGAAATGTACTACTCTCGTTTACTGATTTTCTGAGCGACAGACGTAGCGAAAATATTGATAGTTCCGATATTATTAAGGTAACATTAGGTTTTGAGATTGTTTCAATAAAGCGGCGCGCTCTGTTTTGACACGAATTACGATTTTATTTATTCATACTAGTGCCTACAGTTCATACTTGATATGCGCGCTCTATTGTTTTAATTTGCTATATAGAGTCGCAGGTCAACGGCCACAGTATTCTACAAACGCGTAAATGGAAATCGTAGTTCAGTGCAAGCATTGTTTTTTTTTATACCATAGGTTTAACTCGCTGTTACTGTAACCGCGCTTCGAGCTTCTAGCCCGTTGTGTAACAGATAGGAATTTAGGCCAAACGATGCTACTTGTATACGTTATTTATTCCGATTTACGTAGAACACTAGGCTTCTCGTCGCGACACTATTTCACTGCGAATGCCATTTTCAGTTCGCATCGTATATAACAAAATCGGTGACAACTTTGATACCGTTTCTATAGTGACGTCTACACTTTTATTAATGCCATTTACTGCTTCGATTTGAATGGAAATTTTTTAGAACAAAATTAAATTTATGGTCGAATTCACTAGTGAAAGGCACCGACATATACATTTAATAACTTTTTAGAGTTAAGTCGCGTTTGAGTTTTGGGGTTGGGTATTAATAATAATATCTTGGGACAACTCACACACGGCCATCTTATCTGAAACTAGGCAGAGCATTTATTATGGCATCCAAACAACAGCTCATAAACATACTTATGTATTTTAAATACATACATATTATATTATATAGATAAATTACAACCCAACAGAACAAATTTAGGGATGTTGATGGATGAAGAATAATAAACTATTATTTCGTAATACAAGCCTTTAAATGTCCCACTGCTGGGCACAGGCCTCTTCTCGTATAGAGAAGGAACGAGCATTGATCACCAAGCTTGCTCATTGCGGGTTGGCGATTTTAGATTCCTATTTTTGGAATCCAGGTTTTCTCATGATGTTTTCCTTCACCGACTGTCAATGATGTCTTAGAATAATTAAGAAAGTACATTTAACTTTGAAAAAGTCACATTGGTACTTGCCTGTAATGGGTTCGAACCTGCAACCTTGTGCACACAAATCCGTTCATTGAACCACTCGGCCACCACTACATAAAGCGAATCACGACATCGTGACGTCATGTGACATTTTCAAACAATCTATGGTCTATGGTGGGGTATGGTCTATGGGGTATGGTGGATTTTTTGAAAAAGAAAATATAAGTACGTGTCTAATATTTTTAGTAAACTGCCTGAGGGGACATTAAAAAAATGTTAGTCAACATGCCTATTATTATTTTTCATTACACTGGTATTCTTTAAGTACAGTATAGTAAAGTAATAAATTACGGGTCGATTATAATGTTCTAGTTCGTTAATGGGGTTTGAAGAATGGTGTTTTAAGTAAGTACCTGAAATGGGCGCTGATCATTAATTTTCTAAGGTCGTCAAACTCTGTTTTTAAGAACCAGGTAAAGGAGGTCGCGGTAATTAAACTCTAAGTAAAGAAATATTTTGAGTGCTTCTAAAATAGGCCTAATTATACTATGTGCCAACCTATTGTTCTATACGAGTAATTAAAATAACATTTTTTGAATAAAAAACGTGTCAATTAAGGCGTAAGGCTCTGACACAAATATCCAGATTTTTTTAATTTATAGCTCGTGTACCAGTTTGTAGTTATTGCAAAATCAGTATTCAAGTATCATCATATCAGCCGCAAGAGGTACTCTGCTGAACATAGATCCCCCAAGGATCGCCACAACTCGCGGTCCTGCGCCGCCCGCATCCAGCGGTTTCCGGCAACCTTCACCAGGTCGTCGGCCCATCTTGTGGGAAGCCACCTGCGCTGCGTCTTCCGGTTCTCGGTGGGCACTCGAAAACTCTTCGGCCCCAACAGCCGAAAGGATTAAAATATTCAAGTAAATTTAAATCTAATCGTAAAATGCAATTGGTATGCAATAATGTCCAGTCGCCTTTAAGGTAATGTAAAAAAACTGGTCGACCAACTATTATGAATTTAAAGTAATCAAATTGGCTTAAAATCTGGTTTACAATATCCTAAATGCAAAAATGAATAGACCGAGTAGGTATGTCTGTTTTATTTGTTGCAACTAAATGACTTAATTAATTATGCAGAACTTTGTTGTACAGATAAAATCTTTGATTAAGTTTAAGTTACAACAAGTTACTCTTTATAAGCTATAGTAAGACAGAATTAATGACAAGACCAGCTTTTAGTGCCTTATGGCATTTATCTAACGTTCTGAGTCTAGTCAATGCATTACTGCATTTCACTTTAACTTCGACTTTTTTAAACGTCTTTTACACTGTTGAATTATTATGGTCGAATGTAGCGTTATTAATGGCCAGTTTCTATATTCAAAAAACAATTAATTTTGCTAACGGATGGTAGAATTTTCTAAGCAAAACGAATAAAATTTTACCGCCCGTTAGCAATACTAATTGTCTTTTTTAAATATAGGAACTGGACTTAAGAGACTGTAGCACCCAAAATAACGTCAAAATCAATAGTGTTTATCAACTTTATTTATTTATTAATTTATGTTAACTCAACCGACAAACAATACCAGACATATCAAAGGCAAATAAGTACACAAGGTACTACTTATTTCTTATGAAACTGCAAGGAGACTTGCGACAGGATTTATTTAAAAAGAAACAGACACATAACTTTTGTTGCTGACTGTACCTACAAACAGACGTCCAACAATGCTACAATTCGAATCATTTTGAATTCTGAGCCGCGTAATTACCTATTCTCGAGCCTATATTGGCAACTAGCATAGTCGTTGATCAATGGAAGTGTGCTCAAAATCGCGTGTGATCGGATTCGCATAAATGCGGGATTATTTGCGTGGCCTGCAGATATTACTCCCGAGTGCTATGTTTCCACAATTGATTTGTAGATGATTTCCAACGTGGGACGTTGCTGAGGTAACGTGTTAATTTAGAGCAGCGTTTCTTTATCTTTTTCAGTCCATGAACCCACAATTTCAAGGATCCTACTAAAAAAAAAACATTTTTAAATTTCGGACCATTTATTATTTTGAAATAAACATAATGTTAAAATAAAAAAATATTTTGACCACAGGTTAAGAAACGCTGATCTAGAGGATTGAATATTGAGATTGTTAGGATGAAATCCTTGTACATGTACAACTTTTTTGTTCATATTACCAGGATATCTGTATATATATAAGTGGACCTGTTCCAAAAGACGGCATGTACGTACTAGACATCGTAAGTTCAAACCTTATAGAAGAAGGTCAACGACTTGGCGCATGAAGATTTCAAGATTAGTGGAACTTTTGAGTAGGCCTCACTAACACTCAAAACTACTTGATATGAAAAAATAAAGAAGAGAACTCTCGGATAACATGATGACCATCAGTCGCCATAAACAGCACCCGTTCACGAGTAGGACGCAGTAAGAAGCCATCATCATCCTCGTACATATATTAGCGAAGTGGGTGACGGGTTATAATTATGTACAATAAATTAACTCTGTTTTCTCAGATGACGTGATCATCATGCTCGCTAAGAGGCAGACGGTTGCGTCCGCCTGCAGTTGTTCGGGACAAATGACGTCACCGTCTGTCGTGACCTCTTAGCGAGCGTTGAATTAATAATAAATAATTATAATCAGTGTCTCCGGTCACCATTATTTATTTGTCCAAAAAAAAACAAATGTCCATTTAAAAAGTCCATGTAAAAAAAAGTGTGTCATCAACTGAGAATCGACGCTTACCCGCGATGGAGCTATTATTACCAAAATTATATGTATAGAATCTGATATGTCAAAAACAAAAAATATCAAATGCATCAACAATCATGCCCTAACAGTAAAAACCGGCCAAGTGCGAGTCGGACTCGCGCACCGAGGGTTCCGTACAAACCTGTAGGTAAATAAGTAAAAGTTCGCCCATCACGATGAACGAGTCATAGTTATGGTATTGTTATTGCAAATGGAAAAAAAAAATATTAAAAATATTTTTATCATTATGATGTACCTAAAAATTTACGGTTTTCGTAATTTTTCCTTTATCTGTACTATAAGACGGTACTTCGTACCAAATTTCAAGATTCTAAGTCTACGAGAAGTACCCTCTAGGTTATGATTCCCGTGCGAGTTTCGAAAATTTGCGGAAATTTGAGGCGTAAACGGCTGTATCTTTTGATTGCTTTGGCTTAGAAGTTTGATTTTTTCACGGCTCCAAGGGACAGTAGACCTGAGTATTGGATATAAATATTAGTTTGATACCTCCACGCGTTCCTGAGAAAAACGGTCTTGACAGACGGACAGACGGACAACAAAGTGATCCTATAAGGGTTCCGTTTTGTCCTTTTGAGGTACGTAACCCTAATAAAAATGATAAAATTCAAAATAATTTAATAAACAAATAAAATGTCAAAATAATAAATAACTTAAAAATATATTTGGAACATGCTAGAAACTATTAGCCGCAAAATTTACCATGTGGAGCTATAAAGAGTTCATTAGTCCCAAGCTTATTTATGATCGAAATATTCCTTGATCGTATATCATCCTTTTTTTATAAATTTTTTGTTTGATACAAGATTTGAACGTGTTGATTGCAAAATAGAACATAAGATATTATACAGAAGATATGTTTAAATGGTATTATGTCAAAATGTTGTCAAGTTGCACTATTAAATAGTACAAAAGATAGGATAAGCACGAAAGTAAAAGAGATAGTTATCATTAAAAACTCCCTAATTAGGAGGTTTTTGAGTCGTGATCTGCCTCATTTTTAGGGTTCCGTACCTCAAAAGGACAAAACGGAAACCTTATAGGATCACTTTGTTGTCCGTCCGTCCGTCTGTCAAGACCGTTTATCTCAGGAACGCGTGGAGGTATCAAACTAAAATTTATATCCAATACTCAGGTCTACTGTCCCTTGGAGCTGGGAAAAAATCAAACTTCTAAGCCAAAGCAATCAAAAGATACAGCCATTTATGCCGCAAATCTCCGCAAATTTTTGAAACTCGCACGGGAATCAAAACCTACAGGGTACTTCACGTAGCCTTAGAATCTTGAAATTTGGTACGAAGTAACGTCTTATAGTACAGATAAAGGAAAAATTGCGAAATCCGTAAATTTTTTGTTACATCATATAATAAAAATATTTTTAATATATATTTTTTTTTATTTTGCAATAAAAATACCATAACTACGACTATGACTCGATCATTGTGATGAGTGAATTTTTAGTATATACAATATATACAGTAATGTGTAATACCTACAGGTTTGTACGGAACCCTCGGGGCACGAGTCCGACTCGCACTTGGCCGGTTTTTTTTATATATAAAATTATTAATGCTGATATTTACTGAAAATAACAAAAATATACTAATCTACCTGTTCTAAAGATTTTAAATACTGCATAGGCTGAGCCGTATTGTCTTTTTTTTGATCGGACCTCTTCCTAATTTATTATTACATTATTTTTCACCCGCCTAAAATTTGGCATCAAATCTAATAAATTTAGTTTTATTACAAAAAATCGATGAACTATTTTAGCGATAACATTATTGACATCGTTTGGAACTAGTTCATGACGTTTAAGTTGAAATAAGAATGAGGTGAGCAAATAACACTATTTCATGACTTTTTAATAAGGTGACGCAAATAACTAGTAAAAACAAGGAACCAAAAAGGACCAAGAATTGAACCCTGCAAAACGCCTATGGTAATCACAGAACCAGGCAACCTCTTTCCGTTACCATCCACTCTTTAAATCCATTCTGTTTTTAATCTTTTTAGCTCTTATTTGATTAATAAATAAGGTATAATAAAATTCAAAGCGGATTCTCTGTTATTATTTTGTGATAAAAACTTAAATATACCTACTAATAATTGAAATTGTAATAACTATAAAAAAAGCAAATGAACACAAATGTAATAATAATTATAACCTTGAGGTAAGGTGCAATGAAGATAAAGACAAAATATATTTTTATTTGACATGAGTATTCACACTTAAGCATACAAGGTAAAAAATAATTAAATACAATGAGATCAGTCTTGTTTTGTCTAAAAGACGTATAAATATTAAGTTTCTGATACACAAATAAGCTAAAATTATATTATATTAAAAACAAAAATTAAAATACCCTTTTTTAAGAATAAATAGTAAGATGCAGTTTTTTTTTTTAAGTTTGAGTATGTTATATTATATTTTTTTTACTTATTATTTAAATTACGTCGTCTATTTACAATGTAACAATTTATTATAATGTACTACAACTTTGTATCATATCTTTATCTTATCTATATCATAATGATGTGATTTCCTTAGTAGTTCTTCGTGTAAAGCACAATCATCGGCCTTGGACAAATAAAACTGGCCTTGAGCATCCTGCGACTTTTCCTAGGAATAAAAATAATAATAATAATGTCCTGCCTATTTGATTGCATTTATATGTGTTAGAAGGCAGGTGCCATAGTTTTCCGATTTAGTTCTAATTACCAATCCACTAACATTTACCTACACATAGCCTAAATTTTTACTTTCCATTCATAATTTACAATAGCTCTGTATCTACTTTGGACCATTCATCTCTGTTCTTCCATAGAGCAGAGGTGGATGGGCCCTAGTAGATGCCCCATACCAGTTTAGAGTAAAGTTCTCAACAAGGCCACTGCGTGTTGGACCTGTGTCCCCACATAAGCCTTTCAAAGGACCGGGTATTCTCAATACTGAGGATAGCCCGTGAAAAAAGAGAGATGTCTTAAATAAATAATATTAATAAATCGGGCATCAATAGTTGAGCGACTCCTAGTGAAATCAAATTGTCTAGGATGTACTTTTTTTTTTTTAATTTTACTAATAATATAAAATACTCTTGTTTTCGTATTATTTTCTGAAATGATAGCTATCTCTTTTACTAACGTGCTTATTCTATCTTTGGTACTATTAATTAGTGCAACTTATCAACATTTTGACATATATTTAAAACGACAGTAACTATAGATCTTGTGTATAATATCTTCGCTTGTATACCAATAAATAACAGCTAGGACGCTAATCGTCTTCTAAAATAACATCATCATCATCATTCAGCCTTTCGTAGTCCACTGCTGGACATAGGCCTCTCCCAATTTGCGCCACAACACCCGGTCCTCCGCCTTTCGCATCCAGTCCCCTCCAGCGACCTTCTTCAGGTCGTCAGTCCATCTGGCGGGGGGCCATAAAATAACATGACAGATAAAAATTATCATTTGTCAAATAAGTATGCTTATTAACACAGCTGTTAGTGTCAATATTATGAAATAAGTATACATGCCCATAAAAACAAGTAATTATTAAAATAACTTTGAAAACGGTTTTTTGCATGTTTTTCGATATCTCCGGGTTGTTGTGTAATCGATAGGGTATACCTTCTAAGGTAAGCCCTATTGGTTACACAACAAGACCAAGTAGAGGTGACCCGTATACGTTACGTCAAAATCGATTCAGTAGTTTGTTTAAATAAAAATAATTGAAAAAATAACCAGAAATGTCAAAACAAAATTGTGTATTTAATTAAAGTTGCAATCAATTTTATATATGTTTTTCAATGAATCCTAGAGTTTGAAGACAAAATTGATTAATATTATTATCTAAACTTTAAAAAAAAAACTAAGTTTCCCAAAAAAGCAGTAAGCTGCCTATCATTAGTTATGGTTACTACACTACTTTAAGTATCAGACAACTAAGTTAAATTACACGAAACACCATTTATTATTACTTTTTGACACTTTCCTTCAATAAATTCTTTTTTTATGAATGTTATATGATCATAATGTGTCCATCCATCCTTCAAATACACGGTTCAAGGAACATTTATATTTTATCAATTACACAAAACGATACCAGTAAATGCTGAGATGTCGATATGAATGACAGATATATATTTTATTACATTACTTGTACAACCAGCACAGTGTGAATCACACTCGTGTACCAAGGATGCCTTCGATACGATACGCATTTTTATCCATCGTATTTCTTCGGAATTGTTTCCTATTGCAACTAACCACCCAATTCCAGTTAGACTGGATATTTAGTCTTCAATTTATATAGTGGCATTGAAAGAAAAGAAGGCACTTCAAATCACTAAAAACATTTTACTTTTTTTCTGACATTCTAACATAATTTAATAAAGAACAATAATATCTTATAAAAGATTCAAGACTTATGTCTAAAGATCAGTCAAATGACAAAACGGAGGCTTTGGCAATAGGGCTTCATTCTTACTTCTTAAGGGCAATTTTTTTTCGACACCAAGTAATTTTATTTTATTCATCCAAAGTTTTTTTTTGAATTTTTGACAGTTCTTCCATACAAATTCTGTCAGACGTCAATAAATTATAATAAAGGAAAAAAATATATATGGCGTTGAAAAAATCAGCCCTAAGATTCTGATCCCTAAAAACGCCAATCTATCTTATAGCAACTGCCTTTTATTTTAGACAAGGACCCTTGATCGTCCTGTACACGCGATGCGTAGTATTAGCGATTTCTAAATATTATTTGAGATATAAGAACAGTTTTCGTTGGTATATTCGTTTATTATTGTTTTATTCATCGCATTTTGGTGACTTACCATTCAAAATGACTCAAAGCTATATTATAAAAGTTAGCATATTGATAATTACTGCCAATTTGGCAGTAAATTTAAAAAAAAAAACTCTCTGAATCTAGAATATGTGTATGTATTATAAAACAAGACTTATTGGAGAAGTTATGTAATGTATGTGTATGTATTATAAAACAATACTTATTGGAGAAGTTATGTAATGTATGTGTATTTTATATAGGTCAATTGAATGATAGTAAAGGCCCCGCACTATTTATAATTATATATGGTAGCAAACGTGTAGACAATAATCAACCTTACGACCTTGAAATAAAGTCGACATCGATGTCAAAATGTTACCATTTCAGTACACTATAAACTCGGTAGCTTAGTTGGTAAAGCGACTTGTGCATTGATCTAGTGGCTGCAGGTTCGAGTTCTGTCTGAGGTTTAATTTTTTCCTTTCTTCTATTCGTATTTAATTACAAAATATTCGCTTCGCATGCTTAAAAAAATAATTATAAATAATACATTTAATAATATGCTTGATTTAACCTTCGCCCATCGGACATGAATTAATCATTCCGTATAAGTTCTTGCCCAAACATTAAGAGCTCAACGTCCCCACAAATACCTCTGTAGGTAAGTCCTATGTTGTTTCAGTATATTATTACAGACAACTAGAGGCGAAAGGGTGAACCTACTTGATATCTTGTATCTCAATTTCTTTTAGGTAAAAGCCCTTCCAAAATAACTTTCGAAATTCATGTTTATTTTTCATTATCTGTCAGGTGTCACGTACAAAGTCTTCTTGGAAATTGTTATATGTTGTAGGTACTCTTTACTTTGACGAATATAATACCTACTTATTAAAACATGAAGTAGAGTTCTTCTGTAGAGTTTATTTTATTCTAGTAATCTATATATACTAATATATAAAGCTGAAGTTTGTTTGAACGTGATAATCTCAGGAAACACTGGTCCGATTTGAAAAAATATTTCAGTGTTGGATAGCCCATTTATTAAGGAAGGCTAGAAGCTATATAACAGTACGCTACGACCAAAAGGAGCGGAGCATAAATGAAAAATGTTGCAAGCATGAAAAACCGTTGAAAAAAAAAACACGCGGACAAAGTCGCGGGAGACCACTAGTGTCAAATAAAATAAAACCAACACAACATCACTATTATGCAAGGCGATAGGCAAATATTTACACCATTTGTTGTTGATTGGTGCATAGTTGACTATTATTGGGATCAACGCGCCAATTGCCCTTTGTTGTTATATGTCTGCCACAACAGCTAAACAAAATAAATACCTATTAATATTTATTTTGTTTAGGTTTATTTTAAAGAAAAATAACTTCTAGGTTTTTTTTTATTAAAGCTTAAAGTTTGTTGAGTAATTTTTACTCATTTATTTTCTGTATAAAATATGTGTTAAAATTATATGTTTAAAACCCGTTCTATTGTAACGGCACTCTAGCACTTTATAAAAATAAAAATTTTATTGATAAATCTTTAATATAGAAGTACATTTTCGATATGTTTTTCTTCACAGAATAAACCAAATACATACGTTTTTGACATATTTAGACTTTTGTATGTTGGAAGAGTTCAACTGAAAGTTACCGGTAACATACGATAAAAAGGCCTAAACTCAACGCGGGTGCACCAGCTGTCGCTTGGTTTACTTATTAGTCAATTGAAAACTATTAAAAACGATTGCCATAGATTGGCGCGGCGTACAAGCACTACTATTTGTAATACCGTTCAACACAAACTGCGTCTAAAAATAGCGTCAACTATTTTTTCTGGTTCACACAAACATCTTATTTAAGAGCTTCTAGGTTTAGAACGAAATATTTCTGATATTTTACGACTCTAAATTGATAAATAAATATATTTCTTTATTTCCTTACTATTTAAAATATTTAACAAAACCTCTATATTTCTTTTATCTATTTTTTTTCGTATTTACGTTCACACACGCTCAGCAAATGTCAACTAGAATGTCAAAGCTTATTTAGACGGTGCTAGAAATATGGTGCAAGTGGCGATGCATAGCCATCTATGATCGATCGCTCATGACATCGTAGCCGCACGGCCCTGCAATATACCGGCAATCGCATGACATTTCATGCATCTTCTTTAACAGGCCTCACCATAAAACCATAGATTTATAAAGAATAGAGCAAGAAAATTTCTACGTAAATTTTTATCGAGGTAAAGTACATTACTCTTTTTTTCTGGGGAAGTCCTCATGGACATCCTCCGCTCTGGGGATGGCGGAGGGGTAAGGGACTCTTACCGGCTAAAACAACCGGAGTGATTTCCCTTCCCTTATACTGGGGAAAGCAAGAAAGTATATTACCCAAGTCAACTATTTAAAATTATGTATGTTTAACTAGCTGTTTCCCGCGGCTCAGCCCGCGTAGATGTCGGTTATCGCGTTATAGCCTATGTCCTTTCTCAGGCTCTAGACTATTCGTGTACTAAATTTTATTTAAATCTGTTCAGTAGCTTTGGCGTGAAAGTGCGACAGACAGACAGACAGAGTTACTTTCGCATTTATAATATTAGTAAAGATATAGAACGAAGGAAAGAAAACTGTTTACTTTTAGAAACGTACCGAAATAATAAAACCATAAACCATAAGTATATGATAAAGGTACAAGCAAAAATAGGCCCCCAACTCAGCCTAATGCTACTGCTGGGAAGTAGCAGCGCTGATTCTTAGTTAGGTAAGGCCTAGAATTAAACCAACAAAACTAAACATACAAAACCAATACCTAAAATCACAAATGTCGTCACGGAGAGCAACGACTCGATCTCTGCATTCCTATACAAGACCCTTTTTAGCGCAAAAACATAAATTAGCAACCAATGGACAACCTTGAAATGGCACATGTTAAAACATGGCCGTTCAGAAAAAAAAACACGAAACAAAACTTATTATTCCAATGATAATAAATGTAAACTAATAGCTGATTAAAGCCATATAAACAATTCAGTGGTGTCTAGTAACTAGGAAGTATATTTCAAACTAACAGTGCCCTGTGGTTTCACCCGCGTAAGTAGCCCCTGTTCCCGTAAGACTAATTTCGTGACTTTTTCCGATGTTTGTATAATTATTCTGATATTCTAGGTGGAGACGAATCCAACAAATCAACCATCATAAAAATCCGTCCGCTCGTTGTTGTGTTATAAATAGTGTAACTAATCCGACTTTGTTTCATATATACAAATATAAATTAATTGGCATTCGTATTTTCTAGTGTTTGAGCTAGCACACTTTTTAATAACTGA
This sequence comes from Diachrysia chrysitis, assembly GCA_932294365.1. Lineage (NCBI taxonomy): Eukaryota > Metazoa > Arthropoda > Insecta > Lepidoptera > Noctuidae > Diachrysia > Diachrysia chrysitis. The sequence goes on from OW028657.1 coordinate 2,286,099, forward strand.
GTGATTCAATACGAGCCAATTACTTATTTGTCACGATTTACTAACCTAGATTTTCTTATCTTTCTGATTCATAATAATTATGTAGATGATAAGTGCATGTCATGCTGATTATCTATTTTTGAAACATAATACTTTTTATGACGTAAACAGATTTATTGATAGACATCTGCAAAATAATTTTATAAAAGAGATTAAATCATAATTAAATTGTCGTTATTACGTGTATTAAATTTTTCATAACTTGATTTTCTTTCAATTAAAAGTTTCTTGGAAGGAAAGATTCCGGCCTAAAATTGACCTTTAGCGTAGGACTAGAGATTTGACAACTGCCGAGATTATTCCCAGTTTCAGAATAATACCTACTTTCTTTTTTGTTTTGAAATTTTTATATACAACGTGTCGTTTTGAATTCTCGACAAATTTCAGGAGGCAGTAATGAAAGATGTAATTAATTAAATAAAATTACGATAACTGCTCAATAATTAATACATACTTGTTTTTTTAGTTATTAAATTTTGACAGTATTTCAGAATACACCACTTTTAAAGTACACACTTTTCACTTATTTATGTGTGTGTGTAAAAGAGCAGTTACAGTGCGGTATCACACGGGGCGCGTTTTTAAATGCTTGTCCCAAACAGACCGATTTCCGAAAATTTAAAAAAAAAACAAACTACTTATTTTATTATTGATTCGTGTCGAGAATCATTACCTTCACCAGCATAGTGACCTCCTTGAATTTGACGAGAATGCAATACGACACGTTGTATAAACTCGTCTATAAAATGAATAAAGTGTCAGTGCGTTGCTAACCAGTGGTAGTTTCACTTGTCCTGATAACCCAGTCCGCACACATAACAGAAATAAAAGTATAGACAGCCCGTGACCATGACACCTGCAAAGGCGTCCAAACGTCGCGCGTCGGGACCTAAATAATAAATTCTCGATAAAATCAGTTTCAAAATAATTTCATTCTTCTTTGTTTCTTGACGTACCGCCACATCCAAAAACGTGACCCTTTTATAAACAATACTGATTGCAATAAAATAATCTGCACTAAAATCAATTTTATTTTATCTATCATCGTAAATAATTAATTAAAATTTTTAGGTCAGGGTTAAGTTTTAATATCTAATACTAAATATTTTTTATCAATACTTGTATTATTTTATGTTATAAATAATAAAACAATCGTATAATATTTCTATTAATTAACATTAGAACGGCTATAATCACGCGATATTATCGGATTTGACCGACAAAGGAGATTATTTAGGTATCATACAAAGTTGGGCAAAATCGAAAGTCAGCCAGAAAAAAAAACATGGTTTTAATCTGTTTAGGATATAATTTCAAGCATTTGGTGCTATGGCACCAAAATATGGAACCAGTATTGTAGCGGCTATATAAGTTTGAAAATCTGATTTCTCGTACATTTGACCTTAAGCCGGCTAGTACAAAAAAAAGGTTTTTAATCTGTTTGGGACACCATTTTAAGCATTTGGTACCTACTATGGCACCAAAATATGGAACCATTATTGTAGCGGCTTTGTGTTCAATAATCAGATTACTCGTACATTTGACCTTAAGATACTTTAGTGTAAATATTGTTTTTGATGACATACGTGGTTATGTATAGTGAGTCAAACTTAATTTTTTTTTATGTTATAGTCACACTTAGAGAATTATGGCCAAGAGAATTTGAAGGCAAACAGAATTTTCTCAGTATTATCTATTTCTATAGTATTTAGAAAAGGTACAGTAAATCAATCAACAATAATAAGAATATTTTTGACTTCGATAATTTAAAATACAGATTTTATTATTCATATTTGTTTTAGAAGGCCCTATGGCAATAACGAATTTAATAAAATTCACATATTTTTTTAATTATTGTTTTATTTTCGTCGTCTATCTGTCCTTTACATAACTCTGTGATTGGCGTGACACATGTAAATCAACTGTCATTAGTACGTAACACAAAATATAAACAATGATTTTACACGATTATTGAATGAGAAATACCATTAATTTAAAGAGTATAAAACCGTTAAATATAATATAATCACTTACCATTTACAATAACTAATTTACTTATTTCTTCTAAATTATAATTTTCATATTTTTTACTATCTTTTTTTCTTGATGTATCTACTGTAGGATTAACATTAGAACCAACTAATTTATTATTTTCACTCATTTTTGTACTAAATAATAACTTTGAGACTTAAAAGGCACTATAGTTGTCTAGTATTTATTTTCGACTGGATTGACGTCTTGGGTTGCCAATACTTAAAATAAAATTACCCATCAATTTACCCAACTCTTTTAGATAAGGTTTTGTGTATATGAAAACTATTTTTCGTGCAGACATAAAATCTGCTAGAGACCGCAAAGTGAGTGAAGTTTTTGTGTGTTTTCCTCTTTTTCGGTGTATATAATAAATATGATCCTATACAAATTGTATATAATTATTATTTATGTTACTGCTAAACCCTGAACTTTGAGCAGCAAAAACCCAAGATTTACAACTATTAATGGTAATCGTCCGAAATGCTTCGTGATCGTCGTTCTTTTACAATCAAACCTTGGATCATCCTGACTTAGAGCAACCTGACATAATATATATACAGGTTAGGTTCGAAGCATAATGGGGGCTGATGAGCAAGAGAAGCTGAGGAATAAATCCCTCTTTATTTCCTTCGTTTTAGGTTAGGGTAGGTTAGTTTTTTTACTTCAGATCGGAAAAAAGAAGCCCCGAAATTTTTCCGACATTTTCCATCGTCGGCCAATGGTAAAACAAAACATGTAACTCTAATGGGAAAAGCCCTTTTTTTTTAAATCCTTGCATTTACCAACCCACGTTAGTAGATCCTAAGATTTGATAGTAAAACCTAAGATATATATAACAATGTATGGGCTTTTAAAATAAAATTCATAACTAATTTAAATTCTCCTTAAATATAAAAAAAAACAGTGAAGTAAAAACCACTAGAATAACAAGAATTCCCATCCATTAAAAAAAAGGTTTGTATATTTCAAATTCCCTAACTCGAACAACAACTTCCCAAACTGCAAAATATTTTTCATATTGGCAACACCACATTATACAGAATACGTAAGCTCGATCGCCTGTCGGGTTTTTCCGCCACTTGTTCGGTCATAATCGGAATCTGAACGCACGTATCACGCCAGACACTGTGACACATCGCGTTGCAAATCAATTCAAAGTTTTTATCGACGCTCTCCAAAGAGATGACACATTTGCTATATCTAAAACTGTTCAATGAGTACACAATGATAATTATAGACTATTTACAATTTTATTAACAATAGCATTCCTTGACATTTTTCGTTTGCGATGATGAATACTATTGTTTTTAACGGATTAGGTACAACCTATACTATTTTATAATTTAATTAATAATTCAACCAAGTTAAATCATTATGAATGTTCAATTGTTTATGGCTACCTATCGTAGCTAATCCTTACTAATATTATAAATGCTAATTAACACTGTCTGTCTGTCTATCATGCTTTCACGCCAAAAATACTGAACCGATTTAAATGAAATTTGGTACACAGATAGTCTAGAGCATTCGAAAGGACATAGGCCGCGATAACCGACATCCACGCGGGCAGACCCGCGGGAAACAGCTAGAAATATCACGAGTACGTCATTATACAAGTTAGAACGCGATAACCATAAAAATGTTAAGTAAGCATTTGTGTCTCCATGTCGAGGGTATTAAACTGCCGTGTGTTTTTAAATAATTATACTATGTACTAACGAACAGCGTTACGATCGTATTACTTGAACGGCTAGCTCTTTGAAAATCAATCTTATTGTATTGCGTACATAATACAATGTACGTGGTTTACAATATTATAGGTAAGTACTTGAGTCTCGGTTTGATTCCGTTTAATTTAACCGCCTTTAAAAGGAGGATGTCTTAAAATAAATATCTCGTAAATAAAACAAGCTGGATAAATATTTATATTTTACTAGCTTTTGCCCGCGACTTCGTTCGCGTGGAATAGTGACTTCCGGCAGATTTTTGGTTTTACCCACATACAGTGGCGTAGCTAGGTAACCAAAGGCCCTGGGGCAAAAATGAAACTAGGGCCCCAAGTAAACTATTTAAATTCGTTGTGTACCGAATGCAATGTATATCGATCGACAGAGGGCATTTAATTAGCACGGTAATGTTATTTATCAGTATTGTAACTTCATATAAACATTTTTTTCTGGAAGAGATTAACGCAGTTAGCCTGTGCGCAGGCTTTGACTGCTTCACTGGACTTTTCGGGAGAACCTTAAGGGCCTCCAGCTAGAGCAATAGAAAAACTAAATACGTTAGCAACGTTCACTTAGGGCAGACCTCGACTTGTGCGTTGCTAACAATCTTAATAAGGTAAAAATAGCAAGGGAGGACTGGATCTAAGTTTTTATTATTTAAGGACATATTTTTATTGCTAGTTTGGCCGGCTCGGGCCACCTTGATCTAGGGACTTGGGATAACATTTACGTTACAATTATTTATACCGAAGGTGCCTCGCCGGCGAGTACGTAATATACGGCGGTTGTGTTTTGTGTTGGTACTGGTAGCTAACTCGAATGCTTCTTGGAGAAGCAGATGGCAGGAGAGAGTATGTTTGGGCCAATCTTAGATATATAAACGGACGAAGCGCGAGCTACCTACGGGCCTCGTATCTCAACATGCGCTCGGCATGCAACCAGTCGCGAATATGCCGAGCCTCGTGACGAACAGACGGTGTTTGTTTTTTAAACAAAATAAATACAAGTACTTATTTTAATCAAAAAAATCTTATTAATATTGCAAGGAGCAATTGTAGAATATTTTTTGCTGCACAATTACAATTAAAAGTTTTGAATTAAGCTTTATATTTTAATTTGGATTTTCGTACATCGTACGTCTCAGTCGAAGCGCAAATATTTTTGGGTCGCAAATTTATCAAAAAGATTTGTTATTTAGTCCTAAATTAAACATATAATAAGCATGGTTTTCAAATTAATTCTACTGATAAAAAAATAACATGCATTTTTATTGAACACTATCTATTTAATTCACAACGTATTTTGATGTTTAAATAAAAAAAATACAATCACAAAATACATTCACTAAACTAGATAGAAACTCGAAGTATGTGGACATTTTTTTTTTATTTACTCTTCACATATACCTACTATTAAAAAATATTAAACACGTATTTTTTCCTTTTTACTTAAACAAATAATGAGGAAGACACAGTTAAAGGAAATGTCGCGTGACGTCACTTCTAGCTACAATTTTTACCAAGACGTGACGTTACAAGCCCTCACTTTAAAGCGTTTTAACTTTTTCATTTTTTATTCATTTCATAAAAGAAAAAATACGAGTTATATTTTCTTTTTTAAGTATTTCGTGGACAAAATGGATATGTCCTTTTCATACCCAGTCCACACGCCTATACGTACCACGCGACTGTATTTCAAAAATAGGGTCGATTTACAATACTGATAGATAATATTACCGTGGCAAACCTATACTACCTATAATGCTCCGACTACACATGTATGCGGCTCGAAGCTTTGCGAATTTGCCTATTTGCTCACTAGAAAGTAAAAACGAGACAAAAGCTTCCGTTTCCGTCAAACATTCGTACGAATACTATCCAAGTGTAGTAGGATTGTTATGAATTATGTGGATTTTTCCTAACTTGTCTTATCATGTACCCGGCTCCGACACAAAATCACGTCTTAGCGTTTTCATCAGACTGTAAAACCCATTTTTAACCTTATAGTCTTATAAAAGAAACACAATATGAAAAACAACAAAATACTCATTCAAATACATTTATCTATTAATAAGGTTTTCCTTAAAATCAAAATCTTCTACAACTTGGATCACAAACTTTGTGTTATGTTTGTCTATGAACGTAGTAATGGAATGAGAGATATACTTACAATCATTTTAAACTAGTTAAGTATCGATAATATATGATTCCCAAAAAACAAAAGGGGCCCTCGGACTCTGACTTACAAACGATGTAAGTCAGAGTCCGAGGACCCCCCGAGCTTGGGGGCCCCGGGGCACAGCCCCGGCTAGCCCTCCGGTAGCTACGCCACTGCCCACATAGTTTACGATCTCGCGGGATCTCTTCAAAAATGAAATGTGGACGATATTCTAGGGAACTCTTCAAAAATCAACATAATGAGCTCTGCGTTTGAATTGATTTTTTGCATACTTTTTTACTATTTATTTACTTTTTTCCGATGAATTAAAACAATAACATGAACCGAACTCGTGTAACGATTGACACCATTGCGCGATCACCAACTCGACATATAGTACTAATAGAATTATCTATACTCCGTTAGAGCATTTTCTTTGTACTAAAAGTTGTATTATATTATATTTTCATACCTTTTTACTATTTATTTACATTTTTCCGATGAATTTTCAGTACTGAATTGATGCCGACTCTTGACCAATAGATGGCGCTGTATGTCCGGAATAAATTTTATTTTTTATTTTATTTTTTGTAATAAAAACTATCCTATGTCCTTTCTCAAGTTCCAAACTATGTCTGTACCAAATTTCACACAAATCGGTTCAGTAGTTTAGGCGTGAAGCAAAGACAGACAGACAGAAAGACAGACAGACAGACAGACAGAGTTACTTTCGCATTTATAATATTAGTTTGGATTACTTTAAAACAATAGGTTTATTAAAATTATACTTAGATTATATTTATCATACATTAATTAGATATATTTTCTAAAATTAAACTAGGATTATTACATACGTAAGTACATTCATGTAGGTAGATACTTAATTAATATAAAAACTATATTATTTATTTTAATACATTCTAAATCTAAGAAAACATATTCATGCTTTAAAATGGAGGTGTGACCCCAGGCTCGCGTTGATATTCGATCTACAGATATCGAACGTTTTTCGTCATTGCTAGATATGACAATTTTGTTGACGCTCCGAGTAAATAGTTCATGCTTATTGATTTAAACATAACATTTTTTCTACGGATAACTCCGCCATTGAACAAAATATTTTGATAATCTGTTATGTTCTTTAGATCCGCCGAGAGGTTGATATTTATTAATATTTATTTCTAAATGCGAATTGCACAAAAATGTCCAACCACTGTCTCTCTCCTGAAGTTCTTTAATTTTTTTTAACAGAAAATCAACTGTTAATTTATAAGTTGATTTAAAATCGTAATTAAAATGAACTATAATGTTTTTCGTAGCGAATGATTTAATTTCCTGTTGATCATTTGTACATAAGAAAATAAGAAAAAAATTCAAAGTTAATTTTGACAGCTGTATGTTTCTGCAGTGAACGATCTATTAAATTTTTAACTTGTTCACTTATTTTATTGAGAAATACCTCAGGGAAATTATTTTTTTGTTCGCTAGTTGCAATGATCTTGTAACTTGCGATTCGTGCTTTAAACGAAGAATTTATCATTACAACGTTATCATAAATAGGGGTCGCACTTTTTGTTTTTATGAACATTTCTACGTAAATGACCAGACCATCGACGATTATCTACGAATACTCCGCAAACCGAACAGTGAGGCATATTAATGTCACTTGTTGAAATTAATTAACATACAATATAGTTACAAATTGATTATTTCTTACAACTAAAATTCACGATCTTACCTAGTATAGGTAACTAAAAAACAATCGAAGTAAGAAATAGAGTTGCAGAACAATTATCTAATACAGGATCGTTTTGCTCACGTTCTCTTGTTTAATGATCACTTCTCCATAATCCAAATGTTCTTCAAAATATTTCTGTAAAATAAAAAATAAAAAGTCAGGTAAGTAGGTACTTATTAGTGAGCTATAAAAGACTATTTAGTATATAATATTTTAAACAAATATAATGATTTATTAATTACCTGTAAAATAATTATATGATGAGGTAGGTACATATGTTCCAATATTATGTAGTCAAAATGTGTAGATATTCTTCAGATCGCATTTATACTACACTCGAGTTATTGATCACAGCTGTTTGAGGAGACGGTAATATCGTAGGTATACTTTGAATGTACAGCTACTCTTCAGTATTTTCTATCAAAAAAAGGATTTATTTATTATGTATTTATATCAATTTAATTATTATGAAACGATTTATACTTCGTCGTAGCTTTGAGATAATGTAAAACATTTGTCAATTTTCGACATTTATACAATATAAATGTAACTCATGAATAAAGTAGGTAACAATTGAAACAGGATGTAACAAATAGTCATACGATGTTTTTCCAATAAAGCAATAAAATATTACGCTATAATATTTATTTGTTAAATTCACAAAATATAACACACATGCTCAACCAAATTATTGTTCTAGTCAGCTAAGTCGCACTCGCAAAAATCAGCTATTTTAGGTAAGGTTGACATGCATTCAAATTTATGTAAAATAAATAAATTGTAGTATTATAACATCATGAAAAGTTTTAACAATTAAATTATCTACTGTGGCATACTAAAAAAAAACTCTCGTTTACATCACATAATTGAACCTAGTCAAACTAACTTATTTCTTATGCTTTACTTAAGCAAAAAAAATTGATGAAATTACAAGGAAAACTTAAGATATTGTATAAGATATGTAAAATAGGTAATTACCTAATAGACACCAATGCAATGTTAATTATTGTATTAGTTACTTTGCTAGCATAATTATAAGCGTTGTTTATTATTTACGCGTTATCATTTGACAGCCCTAAGTCGATTTGCTGCATCGAGAATCCATTCGATCGCCAACGACATTCGATGCTACCCTGCTATTTACTATGCTATTTTTTGAATGGGTATAATACGTCCATGGAAAAATTTTGTTTCATGCAACATTATATTCTGTCCCACGACGCGAATGCGCTAGCATGAGCGAACAAGTGGGACAGAATGCCCAATAATATACTACTGTTTTAGCCAAATAATAAGTATAATAAAGTAATTTTCTTAAGTTTGGGTTTTCGAGTTCGTTTATCGGAGATTTTCTTTTTTTTATTTTAATATAAACTTTTTTTTTTATTGTTTCATTCTATAGCTTCTATTTCAAATAAACTTAACTATATATACATAGAAAAGGAATAATAAAATAAACTAATCTAATTAAACAATATGGCATCAAAAAATTCGTCCACATCGCTGTCCACTGAGAGTGTTCCCAAAAGGCTGGCGGCATTGCCACGTTGTATGGCAATGCTTATCCTCTGTCCAAGGTAAAAGCCAGCCCTTGGGTCGCGCGAAGTGTCGACGAAGGCGTTTGGTTAGATCTTTAAATTTTATTTCCATAGTTACTACTGGATAGGTACTATTCCAAAGATCCAAATGCAAACCTGTCACATTAAGATTCAAATCAAGTAGAAGAATGTCATTTTTTATAGATTCATTTGTTTTATTTTTCGTAATGTACCACATTCCTACCTACCCTAATTATAATGCTGTCCTAATGACATTATAGCCATTAAGTTACACAACATCAATAGCACTTGCTTGGACAAGTTCCAGTACCAACAAACTAGTTGGACTAAATATTCAATATAAGGCAATTAGAAAATGTAAGTTACGACCGCTTATCAGTCTCGTGATTACAATGTCTAAAGGAGATAAAAATGTAGGTACGACGTAAAGATAAATTAGTTATCACTGAGATAATTTTACTATTGTGTTTATTTTTATCTTAATGTCGAACGTTGTGAGGAACCGTGACTTTAGAGTTCCGTACCCCAAAAGGTTAAAACGGAATCCTTAAAGGATCACTAGTGTGTCTGTCTGTCGTTCTGTTACGGCCAATTTGCTGAGATACTACTGGACCGATGGAGTTGAAATTGTGTACACTTGGAGATAAATTAGAAAATTAAATACAAAACTTCTGCAAACTATATTGTGTGACATATCAAATAAAAGGACCCGCTTCGAGGATCAAAATATTAATTTTAAAATTAAAAGTTTTAAAAAAATTTAAGAAAATAGGCGAAAATTTACTATAACATAATATTATCTCCGAAACTACAGGGCCTAAAATTTGAAAAAACAAATACAATACCTAAATAGTTGATTACCTATAGATAATGGGAAAACCCAACAAAAGTCTGGTATTTAAAGTAACAGTAAATTTGTTAATCGTACGGAACCCTCAATACGTTAATTTACCTCGCACTTGTGCGGTTTTTTTATTATAAAGTAAACGCTGCCCACTTCATTAAAATCTGTGCTGTAGATTATTTGGAAAATTGGGTTTGTGGATCCCTGAGAGCCAAAAGCAATTTCTGAAGCTGGTCCACGAAGTCAAACGAAATGTGGTGGTGGATCCACACTTTTAGTGTCTTTTCATCTTTATTTTTTCGCTGTACGAGACTCTTTGCTAACTTTTATCAACAATGCCTTAATGATATATCATTAGAAAGAGCCATTTTCCTGCAGTAGGTGGGTATATTCAGACAAGGGTTCTTATATTCATTTCTCCTTATGTCAAGCACCAACGGCCCGCCCCGGTTTCGCACGGGTAGATATTAATTTATCAAAATAGCCTATGTTAATCTGGAATAATCATCATCATCATCACCATCATCATCAGTCTACGTTCGGCCACTGCTGGACATAGGCCTCTCCTATGGCACGCCACTGAGCTCGATCTTCAACTCTTCGTCTCCAACCACTGCCAGCCACTTTGCGGATGTCGTCGCTCCATATAACCCCAGGTCGTCCTACACTACGTTTGCCGAATAATATAGCATTCAAATGATGAAAGAATTTTTGAAATCGGCCCAGTAGTATTTGTGTTTATTCGTTACATACATACACGCATACATACAAATCCTACTCTCCCACCTCTTTATAATATTAGTATAGATTATGGTGTAGTACAACAAAGCAATAAAAATCGCTTGATATATTATCGCTTACCATTTTTCGGATTATTTCGGGAACAAAGCTGCGGCCTGAAAGGTAATGTGGTGTAAAATACGTGCCAACGAATATCGATGGAACATTTAGCGATTCAAATTAAATTTTAGCGTTAAACAAAAATTTTTAAACTTTTTACGTTAAAATAATATTTTAAAATCCGTTCTATGAAAAATGTTATTCCAGTCTTACCATGGAATTCTGTGTGTCAGTAAAATGGGTTGTGGTGGTCAGATAGGCAGACGCTCTATGTAAAAACCGGTATTCATTTGAATCCGGTAAGGCTGGAAGCTGATTAACATAGCTTGGGAAAAGGCTTGGCAGAATAAGTATGAAAACGGTTATTTAATTTCTTATTGTAAAATTACAGATATATTTATCTAAGTGTAAGTGCGTGTTGATAAACACAAGATGGTTTTTACATTAAACAACACGAAGTCTAGATAAGTAAAATATATATAATATCTGTAAATTATTTAAGACAGGATTATAGGATATTACTAAAAGTATCTAATAAATTACGGCTTTTTATTTCTACAGATTAATAAAAAAAATATTGCTTGATAATCAAATCTTTTTTTTCTGCATAACCCAAAGGCCGACTGATAGATAAATGCCTTATGTCATTAAGTCCGCTCATGTACACTGTGCATGAAGCTTTAAATAAATAATAATACCAGCCCATAAATGTCCCAATGCCAGGCACAGGCTTTTTCTCATGTAGCGAAGTCACGACCATTAATTAAATAAATCTATACTAATATTATAAAGCTGAAGAGTTTGTTTGTTTGTTTGAACGCGCTAATCTCAGGAACTACTGGTTCGAATTGAAAAATTCTTTTTGTATTGGATAGTCCGTTTATTGAGGAAGGCTATAGGCTATATAACATCACGCTACGACCAATAGGAGCGGAGCATAAATGAAAAATGTTGCAAAAATGAAAAACCGTTGGTACTAAAACACGCGAACAAAGTCGCGGGGGACAGCTAGTAAATAATAATAATAAATAAGTATAATTAATTAACATATCTAACGCGTTTCAATAATGTATGGACTAATTAAAAACAAACTGTAAAATAAAAAAATAATAATAAAATCATTTACTTACGAAATTACTCTGCCTGCGAATTCCAAACTTATTGTGAAGATATTAATTTAATAAGTCAAATTACGAGTTCTTAAGCACATAGCTAGCATTAAGTAAATAGTTGCCCAACTTTGTGTTCGCTGAAGTATTTCAATAATTTTAGTTGTTTGACTTTGGTATGGACGTGTCTTTAGTAATGACAGGGCTAGAGAAACTTAAGACAACTTGTCGACTCATTTTAGGTACGAATTTAATTATTATAACACATTATAACGTCAAATTTGTTAACATACATGTATTATATAGTTCTAAAAGAAAATTTAAGTAAAGTAAAATGAAATAGTTTGTATTTTGTAATTATATCAAATACGTAAGATAAAGACCTTACCACACATCAGACAATAATATAAAAATAATATTTTTCGAACTACAATTATGCGTGACGTATAATCCGAAAATACGGTAATCATATATTTTAGAACGAGTACCTCTTATATTAACGTTTTAAACTAATAATGTACCTAACATCTTGGCACAACTCAAACACGGCCATCTGATCCTAAACTAGGCCGAGCCTGTATTATGGCAACCAGACAACTAATTAATATATATACTTACATATTTGTAATACATACATATTATTATAATAAATAAAAATTGCACACAGGCATAGAACCACTGATCGCTCACATCACAAAAATATTTTTCCTTAGTGGGAATCGAACCTACGTCCTCTGATTTAGCAGTCAGAATCACTAACCACTTGACCAACAGGCCAGTAAATCAAAGAACAAACAATTTATTAAAAAGATGATATTATTTTAAAGTCTAGTAATTTACTTAGTTCTGAAGTCTCCACTTTACATAAAAACTTAACTCTCCATCATATATCTTTTAATTAAAACTTAAACATAATTTATACAACATTTCATTAAAAAGCAATCTGTTGTCTCGCAACTAATTAAAACTGATTAATTTTACTTAAATTCACTTCCAAGCGTATTATCAAAAGGTTTTACATTTTGCACTACAAATTCCAACATTTTGAACCCTTCGCAACCCTTGTACATACCCTTTTGTTGACAAACAACATGACATGGATGTATTTGACGATGTTTCACTGGTTCATTGTTGAAACCGTATCAGGCAGTTGTCACGGCAAGTATGAAATTTTGGCGTGAATTGACGCGTCAGTAGGTTTGGTACAAAAGAATCGTTCTCATTCTTTGATGTAGATTGTAGGTAGTTATTATATTTTATCTATGACTTGTATTTTGTTAATATACTATTGGGAGAGTCCTTGATCGATTTAATCAGTATGGTTTCTGTCGATTAGACAGTTAGGTTAGACATCGCTTCGGGTGAGATTCAGATCGATTCAGAGAGATAAAGAAGTAGATATTTAGAAATATGTAAGTATGGGTATTAGTTAGCTGGTTGCCTTAATACTGGCTCTGCTTAGTTTAGGATCAGATGGCTGTGTGTGAGTGGTCCCAATAAATTATTATTTACTAGCTGCCCCGGCAAACGTTGTTTTGCCAGGGCCATCATTTAGGGGTATTAAAAATAGTTTCCGACTTATTCTTAGACCTACCGAATATACACGAAACATTTTATAAAAATCGGTCAAGCCATTTCGGAGGAGTTTCGTTGCAGACAATGAGACACCGGAATTTTATATGTATAGATTTTAAAAATTCTAGATTCTTGTTACATGTTTTTTTTTTTTTATCTTCAAAGCCTTTTAAAAACATTCCTTTTAATAGTTATTGCCGATTTTCGATCGGTTTGAAATTTGAGACCTCAAATCCCGGAAACCGAGTTCATTATGTTACCGCTTAATGAAAGTCCTGTCAATAAATCGATACATAATTCAGGAACCTTCATCCTTTACATGTCAAAGGTAAATTAACGAGATATTGGAATCTCGAATGAACCTCCCGGAATATTCGGCTTTGAAAGCATTCCCTTATCATGAGGTGTTTACCGAAACGTGGTTTCAAATGGCGTTGACGTTTTAGGCTTATGTTCGCTGGGAAGGGGGTACGGTAATGAGTTTTGAGTCAAAATAGCCAGCAGTGACATTCTTCATTTGTTAGTTTCTGTTACAAAGATCTGCTTTGGTATTATGCCTATGAGAAATAGGCAAAGATGAAGTACTGCCCTTTATGAAAGACAGAGCACAGCACAATCGTGATGACTGATTGCAAGCGATGTGCTTCTTCATTTCAAATCTAAGGTAATAGGTATATTTTAGATATAAAAAGGTGATTTTGTTATCCTAGTACAAACGAATGTGAATGTGTTCCCGCCAAGTTTTTGATAAAGGAAAAAGAGAATACCAATGGTTTTAATCGGTTCGAGTTCAATATTCTTTATTTTCTATATTCGCGCACGATAAATGGAGTTCAGAGGATTTCGACTGGGAAAAAATATGTAAAAAAACATAACTGTGCACTGATTTCCAATGCCCAAAGGCCCCTGGCATACTTATTCGGTTTCTGAAAGCATTTTTTTTTTATTTTTAAAGTTACAAAGTATTTTTAAACAGAAACCGAATTGACTCCCAACTCAGCGTAGTTTTCTATGGTTCTTACATTTTACATTATGTTATACTAACTATACTGATGTTTAAAAACGAATATTATCTTTATACAGTAAAACAAAGTCGGTTCAGTTACACCATTTATAACTCAAGAACAGGTGGACCGATTTTCATGATAAGTTCGTCTCCACTCCGAATAGCAGATTAATTATAATAACATCAAAACGTCCCAAAAAAAAGGTGTTTTATGAGAACGGGAACTATAGTTTACGCGGGTAAAACCGCGGGGCACAGCTAGTTTCTAGTAAAACTTATACCATGACCTAATAAAAGTGTCCAACCCATACTGTAATGTAATAAACTATTGTTTGTAAAACGAACAAGGTAAGTTAAATTGGCTTAACCTGCACCCAACACGCGTGAGCGAGCAACACAAGCGTTCCGCACACCTGGCGAGAGCTGCAATGTTTTATATTGTTGCATTCAATTGTTTATCGCACTGAAATAAAACTACTTTGAACGGATTTTATTTAGATTTTAGTTCCCGACGTTTCGACGCCTTTGCACCGCGAGCGATAAAATCCGTTTAAAGTAGTTTTATTTCAATGTCTAATATTCGCATATACATCAGAAAGCAATGTTTATCGCACTGTTGGTACAACCCTCCATTACCTGGAATAGTTTAACCAAGTCTGTATAAAACTGTTTGCGTATAAGGCTGTTACTTCAGCTTAAACAAACCTCAATTTACCCTTTGATAAAGGTACAAAGAGTCCAGTATTTATTTTACTATTTATTCTGAGATGAACTTGACGCGTCCAAGAAGGAGAGGCAACAAATAGCGGTCAACAGAAACGTGTGGAAAGAGAAAAGTGAGGCCTTCGCCTTGCGGTGGTACAGTTCAGGCGTAAAGTAAAATGAAAATAATAATTCTGCCAACTTCTTTGTACCATAGTTTTGATATAAAATACAGGACGAGATCTTGTTTTGTTTTGTAATAAAATACGGATGAATTTCTTAGTAGGTATCTATATTTTATTTACTAGGAACTTCTCTTGTAGATTAATTTCGCGGAATTGTTTCTGACGCAAAAAATCAATAACCACAAGGTTTGTGGATGTAAGCCACAAGACAGCTAGTAGGTACCACAATATGAGCCATTACAGGATAAATCAATTTTTGTTTTTAAAAAGAGCACACATTTCTGACATTTCTGCAATCGTTAACCTCTAATCGCTCGCTCAAATGTACTTAAGGTCTGTTTTTTAATCCAAGAGTTAGTCTCTTGTTATTGACATTTGCTCTCATTGTGCTCTGTTATTGACAAGTGCAAATGTGACAAGTGCAATGTCAAAACTGACTTAAATGCTATTGTAATCTATGTCATTTTGACATTTGCACTTGTCAATTTAGTCTCCAAAGGTTAAAAAACAGACTAAAGTGACAAATTCAAGTCACGTGAATTATCAAAATAAAATGTCGTTTTCATATATTTGAACGGTTTCTATCATCCTTAACGCTTGTAAAATTATTGTCCTTGTCTACAGGGACTGTACTACAACCGCAAAACGTCAAATTGCTTAATTTTCGCTTTACGAGATTATAGTCTATTATTAAGATAGTGAAAGATTTACAAACGTTATTTTTATATTGTTTATTGCACACAAACAAGATAGTAAAATATAAGATAAGATATCGTATAGAGAAGTACCTAGTATGTACAAAAGGCGGCCTTACTGCACCTGACAATTTCTTCCAGGCAACCATTTGCCAAAGAAAATGTTGTACTAGTTAAACAGAAATAAAATAAAGGAAAATTTAACAAAAGTGTACAAAACATAAAAGATAAACTAAATTCTAATTTTAAATACATAATTAAGAGAACACTATGCAAGGTCTTAGTTAATACATGTTACAGTAAAAAAAGTACATTATAAAATTAAAATAAAATATTCACAACAAATAATGTGCCCTCTAAATAAAGAAGTCAAATAATGGAAAATAATACATTATTGGGTGGATGTTTGAATTGAATTTAGGCACGAAAGAATTATATTTTCTTTTAATCAGCTCAACCTTTGGATAGGTGGGTAAACCGTTTTAATATAGACCAAGTAAATACAAGTTATTTGCTCGTATTTAAATGTAATATTATTACATAGTTTGTCCATTAGTAGACCAAAACATTAAACTGCATTTTGTTCGTCATGCAAACAAAATAAATAAACTTCTTTCTTTTGTTTTTTATTCTTTACATTAAAATCAACACGAAAATTATATTTCAACGAAAATGTATTTGTAAAATCAAAGCAAAAGCTAGCGTTTATGCATTAAAATACTGTAGTTAACATTCTTTCAACTGGAGGTCAAGAATGTGTACAGTTCTTTAACAAAGGAAAGTTACGTTCGTTCTGTTTGTGTTTTGTATACAACATTTTGAACTTTGTGACCTTTGAATAAGGTAGGAAATCCAATACCAGGGTAGGAAGATATTAAAAAGGCGCTGAGCTATTGCGTCTTCACAATTGCGAGGACATATTATAATGGTATTGTAAACGATGAAATTCTGTTCCAAATAAATTACTATTATATGGACCGTTAAGGTAATGCAGAAACAAAAAAAAAAGCATTTATAAAAATAAGGAAATTTCTTTTTGTAGTTAATTCTTCTTTTGGTACTATTTTAAGCTGACATCTGAAATGTTGTATTGAGAAACTTTCATTTTTTTTCTGGGCTGAACCCAATATCTTTTTGCATCGATTTTATCCTAAGGA
This sequence comes from Diachrysia chrysitis, assembly GCA_932294365.1. Taxonomy (NCBI): domain Eukaryota; kingdom Metazoa; phylum Arthropoda; class Insecta; order Lepidoptera; family Noctuidae; genus Diachrysia; species Diachrysia chrysitis. Next base: position 2,303,466 of record OW028657.1, read on the forward strand.
TTAATAATTAAATAATGTGGGTCAAATAGGTGGATTTAGTAATCCATTAGGTTAAGTAATCTCGAATAATTGTCATTAACGGCTTTCATTAAAATCTATTGAGTTCAAAATTATGGTCATATTTTTAATGGTGTTTTTCTTTTATATTTTGAAGAGGTCTGCAGTAATCCTTATGGAAGCTTTCACAAGGCTGTAGTATTTTACATTACTTTTAGACCTTGCTTGGTAAACCTTGCTATAATTCTCGTTGAACATTCAATTTTAACACCCATTTATTTTCCTTATTGATTTAAGAATGCGCCTATTATTTTAATACTAGCAATAATCAAAGAACTATACAATAACTGTAATAATTTACTAAACATAGTTGAACTAAAATTTTATAGTATGTACCTACACTCAAAGCCATATTACACTGCTTCTGTCAGTTCGCTGTCACTCTGACACGTTGCTTAATTACAGAAAAGATAACTTATTCCCGAATATTCGGGATTAATTAAATCAGTATGTGATACTGACTGGTCCTAATATTCAGTACATGTGTTACTGATGTGCTGTGACAGCTGAGTGATACATTGGAGTCAGGGTTTTGATTGAGTGATAGTTTGTGGGGGTAGGAACTCTCGAGACTTCCCCTAAACGGTTGAAGATGGTGAATTCATCTTTGTGGTTCCAGAATTAGAGTGCCTTTTTGAGTGTGCTGTACTTAATGGATGTTGATCAGATGAAGGTTTTGGGGTTGATCTCGAGTTGTGGTTGAAAATAAATGATTTTTGTTTCCACACGTTTCCACCCGCTGATTACTCCTGGGAGTAGTCAGCTTGTGGAAAACCCTGTACCTTGGAAAATATGTCAGGCATTTGATAGTGTTGATACTAGTAGTTGATCGCTTTCTGGCCATGTCTTGCCGGGCTGGACTGTCAAAATGATTGTATTAATAACCTTTTTCACATCTGGACTATTCAAAGCCCAAGTGCCTATAAATAGATAAAACATTTGACCGTCGACTCAAAGAAAATAGAGAAATTAAGCGTCAGTTCCAAGCCAGTGCTGTGGTCGCTTAATCTTAAAACGTTTAGAGCAACTTAGGCTTACGTCTAAAGCCTAAGTGGTAGATTTAATGTGCGTCACTAAGAAGCTCTTACAGTTCTTTTAAATGCAAATTCTAGTTATGTGGTGTAGAATTTGAAGATTCGCAGAATTTGGAATTTTGCCAAATAAGTGGCAATAGCAAACCTATTGTCCTTTATTACATGAAACTTGTACACTTATTTTAGAACTTTTTGGTTTACTCACCTCTTTATACGAATAAGAAAGTTAAGTCTCGTAGTAACTAGGTATTTTTCAGCCTATTTATTTCAGAGCAACAAAATAAAAAAATTCTACAAAATTGGTAAAATCGACCCTCACGACGTCTGCTTACACCTTTGGAATAAACAGCCGCGATGATATCGTTATTTCCGCACCACCCACATTTCACGAAAAAACCTAAAACGACACGCTGTCATACGAGAGACGTTTAAAAAGATAATTCATGAGTCAACGCGAAGTTTTCTAAAACGTGAAACGGCACGATAAAGATGTCTTCAGGAGGTTTCAGTTAAATGGCTGGGGGGCGATCAATCACTGCTGGCTTGCCAACTTTGTCAGTCCCGAAAGCGTCTGTATGTTTAACATGGTAATTTATCGTTTAGAAGCCTTAGTACTACTGGAGACCGTGGTGCCACTTGCTTTCTCTTTTAAATTTTTATTTTTTATGCGATGCCTAAAATAGCTGGATTTTTTGTGTCATTTCAAATCAGTTGAAATAGTCAGTAATCGACTCACTTGAATTTGAATTTGAATCGATTTACAAATTTTGGCATTTTTAAGTCCAAGAAATACCAAAAGACCAATAACGCAAACATTTGTAAATATCATAATATATTAAGACTGTTTTTTCATGTTCTCTAGATTTTTTAAGTTTACTATAAATGTGCTTGGTAAGCACGTTACTAGCAATATTGTTAATCCCTCCAACTAAGCTAAATTTATGCTTGTGTCTGGGAGTGGGTTCACGTCGATAGTGCTATTGGTGGGTTACGAAACTGCGACCTCTCGATCACGAGGCCGTCACCCTAATTATTAAGCTATTGCTGCTTAAATGAGAATTATCATTATTATTTCCTATTACAATAACCGTAGTCATCTTCAGGGATACTAAAAATTATAATTTTACCACATTAAACTATTTTCGATTGAGATAAGTAAGTAATGCCCACAATTTATTTATTCTGCATTTTGGGTCAAATAATTGTGTTAAATTTTTCAATTCATCATTTATGCAGCTAATGAATTATTTATTGATCCTTGTACACAACTTTAAGTAAAAGGGTAGCCTACATTGGGTCGACTACACTATGTAAGTAAGTTTTTTATTCACTTGAGACTATGCGGGTGGAATACGTAAGTGGGCGCAACTTTTGGACGAAAACAGTTTGTTAAGTGAAACGCTATCATACTTAAATACAGTATTTACTATCTTACGTCTTGTTGCTTTAAATTGTGGTCTAGTATAGTTTCAAAAGTGTTTTATGGTAATAGTTTCAATAGTATCAGTCAGTGGTCATAGGTTTCTTCTTATGACCATTTACACAAATGCAACTCAATTTTAGGCATTAAAGTATAAAGTAGAGACAGATAGACATTTAAGAAGAGAAGTCTTAGACCTTAGTTGCGTTTGAATCTTCGTTGGTCGGTCAGAGTCTATCCTACTCTTCAATCAGTACATTATCTTGTGGACTGACCACTTCAAATATCATAGCAATTACTAGAACATCAACAGCATGACTCAATTCAAAATAATTTGTGCATGTAATGTAAATACTCTATATTTTCTTTTACAATCTTCCTCGACAAAATCAAAATTGTTTAATGAGGACACGACATAAAACTTCTTTTATTATATTTTTTTTTTAGGTACACAAAATGTAAAAAAGAACCGACTTTGTTCAAATTTATTTAGAACCACCTCTGAGGTATACTCTATCGATGACAAAAATATTTTTTGAAATTGATCTAGAATTGCCTAAGATATCGCTCAGAAAACTTACAAATTAAACCTCCCTCCTTTTGAAGTTAAAAGGTTATAATGTCGTAGAAACAATATCACCACAAAGTGAATTGAACCTTACTCTGCAATCCTTACTTTCAATATGACCTTTTATATTTTCAATGCGGTCTGAACCGTAGACTGAACTCCATAATTTATTGCAGCACATCTTGCATGTCTTTTGATTTATGATACGATCGTGTTGCATCCTCTCTGTGGTTAGTGGACTTATATTGAGAAGTTTTTTGTGCATAGAATAATGTTCCAACATAAACAAAAAAAGGTTTTAATAAGTTAATAGTTTTTTTATATGTTTACAATAGTTAAGTTCACTGTAATATGTTTTGACCTTATTTTTTTTTTAATATTGCTATCTCTGTGGGTTGAATTCACATAACTAACAACCCCTCCAACTAAGCTAAATACGCTTGTGTCTGGAGTGGGTTCACATCTATAGTGGAATGTGTGGGGTTCGAACCTGCAACCTCTTGATCACAAAGCCGTCACCCTAACCATTAGGGTAATGCCGCTTTTTATTAACTTGTAATTAATAACAGTAAATAAATAATATAAATAGAAATATAAATATTCATAGTCATAATATATGCGTGTTTCAATGGTGTTATTCTTGCTTTTCTTATTAATGAGTTCTATTTTCGTCGAGTTCTGGAATTGTTAATAAGTGATACTATATAGTTACATTTAATATTTAAACTATCACTATTTTATATTAAGTGTGAAGACAGCTTAAAGATTTTCAGATGGATTAAAAACAGTCAATTATTAAATGGTTTTACTCGTTGCTCATCATCCAAGAAGAAATATACATACCTTAGAGAAATGTGTAGTTGCAAAACAATTCGGCGTATAATCCTGGTAAATCTGAAGGATTATAACTGTATTCAAATTTCCCTATCATTATAAGCTCCCATCCATATTAATATTATGTATATATACATGCGGAAGTAACTCCGTCTGTTATGCTTTCAGGCCGCAATAACTGATATGAAGAATATAAGACGAAGCTGCAGGAAAAAGCTAGTGTAGAGCTAGTTGTTAATCATAAAGCCTAGCCCTGTCTCTTCACCTCATACTAAGTAGTGTTGGTCTACTGGTTGGTGACCCTGACTGCTAAGCCAGAGGTCGTGGGTTCGATTCTCACCCAGGACAAATCTTTGCGTGATGAGCAAAAAAATTTGTTCTGTGTCTGGGTGTAATTTATCAATAATATGTGTGTATTTAGAACTATATAAGTATGTTTATCAGTTGTCTGGTTGCCGTAATACAGGCTATGCTTAGTTTGAAATCAGAGGGCCGTGTTTGAGTTATCCCAAGATCAAGATATTATATACTTACTTTCTAAGCGACACAACTATCCGTAATCAATCGCATCATGACAACACCTGAAATGTAACCTAGTAGGTATCTAGTGAAGGACATTTCATTCACAGAAATTAAGCTTAAACCAATATCCAGTTATTCAGACAATTGAAACACATAACCCAGTTTGCTTCGCATTGGTGAAAGGCCTTTATAACCGGAAACTTTTGGCTGACATATCATTAAAGGCATTCATGCAATTTGCCGTGCCAACTGCACAACTCATTTGGAACATGCAAGGTATATTCCAGTGAACATTGCCCGCTTGTAAGGAAAAATTACTGGGTACTAAATAACGTTTACGTACTTAGAATTCAATTAATTAACATTTTAGAGATTATTGTTAAGTGGGTTAGTTTACTAATGTTTTTAGTAAGGTTGTTCAGTTCTTTAAATTGACTTTAATTCTCGGAGCAAACGGGCTATTGACTATAGCCACCGTTCGCCAGCGACAGCGACTTAACACACTATTTTATATCTATACTAGCTGTCCCCCGCGACTTTGTTCGCGTGTTTTAGTTTCAACGGTTTTTCATTTTTGCAACATTTTTCATTTATGCTGCGCTCCTATTAGTCGTAGCGTGATGTTATATAGCCTATAGCCTTCCTTAATAAACGGACTATCCAATACAAAAAGAATTTTTCAATTCAAACCAGTAGTTCCTAAGATTAGCGCGTTCAAACAAACAAACAAACAAACTCTTCAGCTTTATAATATTAGTATAGATTTACTTAATATATAAAGCTAAAGAGTTTGTTTGTTTGTTTGAACGCGCTAAAATCAGGAACTACTGGTTCGAATTGAATAATTCTTTCATTGTTGGATAGCCCATTTATTGAGGAAGGCTATAAGCTATATAACATTACGCTGCAAACAAAAGGAGCAGAGCATAAATGAAAAATGTTGCAAAAATTAAAAACCGTTGAAACTAAAACACGCGGACTAAGTCGCGGGGTACAGCTAGTACTTTATATAGACGTGCCGCACACTTGTAGCTGGTGGCTGCCACTAGCTACAACAGACAAATTAAAAAAGTGTTTTTATTCGCTGTCGCTGGCCAATGGTTGCTGTGGTTAATGGCCCGGTAGCACCGGGCCTAAATCGTTCAAAAAAGAACAAAGAACTATTTTTCAAAATGTCTCTGCCTTGAACAGCTATAAATCAGCATAGTTTGTCAGGGCATACATACGTTTTCAACTATAGAGATAGTAGATTTATTTTCAATATTTTTATGGGTAAGAACTTTAATTTTTTTTTTTTTTCAACTAGTGTCAACCAGTGTTTGTAAACTCCGGGTTGACCGATTATTATGAAATTTTTCGTGTACGTTCGTTAGGTCTAAAAATAGGTCGTCCTCAGTTATAAGGATGGCCCACCTCTTTTTTTATTTATACAATAATAGATATCTCAAAACACAAAACGTTAAATATTTACTTTTTATTATCTGTAGCTAAAAGTTTTCACTTCATCTGACAATCGATTTAACATCTTACTGAAGGCCCGTAAATATATTTTTCATACTTTATAGGTATCTACATACTGATAGCACAAAACATAGTTATAGTATAACATCCCGTTACTTTGAATTTCAAAGCGTTAAAAGCGAATTGCAGATGTGTGTGTAAATATTAGTAAACGGGGTTGTGTCAATTATACGGTACAGAAATTCGAACGTGTCGATTCATTTGGCCCTATTTTATTTTTTATATATTTTTACCCAATAGCGCGCTAAGGAGGGTTATGTATTTCAAATGTATGTGTGTTTATTTCTTTGGCACAATTTGCAGCCTAAAAGCTTCATAGATTTTGCATATTTGAGAGGGGTCGTTAGATTTGTCTTAATTATGGTCGATTTTTGGCGCAATATTACGTGTCTTAATTTTTTTTGTTTCCTGAAAACCTTCCAGTATGTTTTAAAATAAAGGGTTTTATTATTTTTAATTATTGTTGCGCTTTAATGCATGTGGAAAGAATATTTGTAATTATATACAAATACTAGAGAGAAAAACTTAAACCTCAGGGAGAACTGGCGCGTTAAGCCAGTAGTCGCAGGTTGGAGTCCATAAAGTGTGCAGTAATCATAAAAAGTTTTATTAACGACTTACAAAAATATATACATCTTGTATGTTTAATTAAGTAAGTAAATATCTCCAGAAATAAAGCCTTAACCGACACATAGGTACTTTAAACTCAACCTTACACCTTCGGGAGAAGCACTGCAAAATAAAGCAAAAAAAAAATGGTGCCAGCAATAATATTTCATACCCTAATCAACACGAAGAGTTTTACCATAAATAACAATTATAAAACTTTTCCACTATTTTCGCTCGGAAAATATGAACGAAAAATGATACCCAGCACATTTGACTGTTCCCCAGTTGTTACACTTTGACATTTACAGCGCTTTTACTAATTATGCAAGGTTGAACTTCGAAATTGTTCAAACTCCCGTACGGTCGACCTACCTAAATTAAGCCCGGTTGAGTGTAAATCGGATTCGTAGACGATGGATTACGTTTACGTCCTATCGTGCAAGATATACCACTGTATTTTTACATTGCGCAATATAGCATGGCAGCCATTTTGCTGTTTTAGTTTTATATTATTTATTTGTCGATATACTTAGTTTAGGTTTTGGTATGGTATTGTATGGTTTCAATAAAAAGAAATACAGTATCATCGATATAAACATAAAATTATGTCCTACAAAACTGTATAGAGGGTTTGACTGTTGGACGGATAGTCACTAATTAGGCATATGCTATGTTTATACACCCTCTTTGAAAAAGAGACGGGCAGACAGTGGAGGATTAGTTATAAGGTCCCGTAGGCAATTTTTCTGTAGGGAACCTTAATATTCAGCAATTAACATTTATAAAAGTTCGCAGCGGTTCCGCCGCAGAACTTTGAGACCGTGTGTTTCCAAGCAAAATGGGTCAGGGGTCGCTGTGTACGTTATTCATAACATTTTTAGTTCGCACTCGTCAAATTATGAAATGAGGCCTGTTGACCTGATGTAGAGAAAATATGTAATTTATTAAATGAATAGGTAACATACACTAGTGTTTTTTACACATACATTAGTTATTTTTGCATTTTCATATTTAGATGAACTAGCTAACTACCTCTGATAACGACAGTTTTGATTGGAAACTCAAACATCTTGAAAGGAGGAAAAAAATTAAGCTCACGTAAAGATACCCTTACGTGAGGAACAATGTTACACCATAATTTGCTTTATGCATATACTTATAAATATACCTACGCATACTTTAAGTACTTACATCAAAAATTAGACACTACATAATGAATTCATAAAACTGTTTTTAAGAAATTAAACTCTCTGATATCACACTTAAGGTGCATTATTCTAGTAAAAACTTTGTTCTTTCTTCCGTTTTTAATAAAACCAGATGTCAAGTTTTCACAATTATAAAATCAATAGGCATACATTTTCAATTATGTGGTGTTTGCTTATGTGATTTAGTTAACTAACTATATGCATAATGTTTAACAATGGAAAAATTTAGATTATTGTGTACTCGTAAACTTATAGGAGAGGCCTATGTCCAGCAGTGGACGAAGATAGGCTGATGATGATGATGATGATGATGATGAAATTTATTTAAATAGGTTTTATGTTTTGTAGTGTTCAGAACCTTAAAAGGAAAAAATAGGCATTATAGGCTTACTATGTTGTCCATCAGTCTGTCTGTTTTTTTCTCAGAAACGCGGTGTGGTATCATGTTAAAATTAATGTCAAAGCAATAAAAAATAGCTTCTTTATCAGCACAATTAAGAGTTTATGTTGTTATCCCATACATTACCGAAAACTCAAAACCTATAGAGTAGGTACTTCCCGTCGACCTAGAATCATGAAATTCGACATGATGCTGGGTCTAACGTCAGAAAGGGCAAAAATCCGAAAATCCGTAAATGTTTAAATTTTAATTTTGTAACATAAATATTACTTTGTTTTTTGTGATTACAATCCTAGGAATGGAATATTAATAATACATATTTAATAAATATGAACACATGTATTTTACTAATCTGTATTCCATGATTGTCGAATTTAACCCATAAATGTTGAAGTACAAGCTTAAAAAAAAAATTTAGTAACGTGGCGAAAACGTTTCATGACCAGTTAATTGCAATTCCATCGCAAAATTTTAAAACTCAAAGCTTTTACTAAGAATTAGTTACAAAAAATTCCAATTACAATATTTACATAATTTTGTATCGTTTATTTTATGAAATGGTTTTTTAACTGATTATTTTTGCATTTCAGGTAAATACAAATTGAAATTCACTGGACTGAATTCAGACGGAGCAATGATGGTCAGTTTTAAGAATTTTGGAAATAAGAAATAAAATACATACCTAAATTATAACATTACCGGGTGTATCTTCAATGAGGACCTATAATTTTTGTGTATTACAATAATGAATATCTCATCTCTGCCTTTTTTTTCTGTTAAATAATCTAACCTAATTTTATAAATTCTCTCAACGACCAATAGTTGTGGCACTACAGACACCCCTAAGAATAATATTTAACAGTTATATGGCAAGGGTTGTACCAAAAAATAACATTCGCTCGCAATATTTCATTTGAAACATCTTTTTCGATTCCGCACGAAAATTCCATAGTACCTACCCCTGATACCATTTCCTTTCATCCCTAACAAAAGTATTCTACTTATTTGTGATTTCTTCCTTATGGGGTGTAAGCACCCCTAGCGAGCATATTGAATGGGTTCAAGGTATCCCTCGATACGACCCTAATGGGTTTACCAAGATTTTATTAATTCCCCAACATGATTGAAAATTAGATTTCCATTGAGATTTACGTGGAATTATAATGAAAGAATGCTATTCATCGCTCTGCATTCGTTACAGTTGATTGGAAACGTTTTTCAGTAATAATAAGTATTAATTTTCTTAGGGTAATTTGAGTATCATAGTAACACTACTTCAGTCTATACTGCGTTCACCACTGAAATGCCAAACATGTAAGCAAACACGAGTTTTAGAAAAATTTGCTGTAATGCTTACATGTAAGGTACAGTTTGCACTACAAATTCATATTTTTTATAACTTTTTCAACAATACTAGTCCGTCTAAAATAAACTTTATTTACACCAGCATATAGTTTATGTTTGTTTAAGTGGAAGTCACTTTAACTGGCACAAGAACTTAGATAGACTGTTATTCATCTTCTTGTAAAGATTTTCCTTTCCTTTAATTACTTTCTTTCATTGATGAGTCTTGATTTTCTCGTGATTTAAATTATTAATTTAATGGGTATTTAATTTTCATTGTGTCATTTACGTAACCTAGATACCTATCGCTTAAATGTATTATGTGGTTGACCTGTCAGAAAAAGAGGTCAAAAATAGGTGAAGGTCTGTTTCAAAGGGCAGACAGGTCTAATGAGAAAAAAATGATAATTTAAAATATGAGACTTAAAATACCCTTTTAAAAAATATTTCTTCGATTGATCCAAATTGTATTTTATTTAAATAAGACAAGAAAAAACTAACCCAATAAAACCTGCTTAGTTCACAAAAATGTTAAAACAAAACGCAAAAGCCTTGAAATTTTAAAGATCTATTTCAAGCATCTTTAGATAGTTTCACATATCTATTCCAGTCACCCTATTTCCTTCGAAACTTTAAATAGAAAACAGAAGCACCCATCACCCTCTTATATATATGTAGGGTAACTTCTAGACCCCTCCTTACATAGTAATATAGGTAACAAATTCATGAGATTCTTTCAAACCCTCGATCCAAACGATTCGACCGAAATATTTAAACTCTAAATAGTTTCCCTTGTAATTTATTGTTTTAAATATCTCTATATTTACGAAAGTTATAACTGAAGGATAAACAGGGTTGTGAAGTTATGGGGTGTTGTATTTTAATGATAAGTTGTTTGACAATAACCTCGAAAAAATGTTGTTTGTTTGAACTACTTACAATTAAATACCACCCGTTGTAATACGTTCATCCTGTTATTTGTATAATTATACATGTCATGTCATGGATTCTCAGTGCTTACATTAGCAGCATTTCCAGAAAACGCAGACTGCCCTAATAAGCCTTAATTATTAAGATAAAAATGATAGAAGTTATTCTTAGCTTCCTTAAGTAGAAAGTGTGGTATATTATTGTGTTTTTTTTTTAATGGTAAAAGCTCAGTTTATTTGACTGACCAACTGACTTTAATCCTCCCATATACCTGGCAAGAACTGTTGGCTGCCTAATTTATTGTGTCAGCCATTTATAAGTTCTAACGAACGTGATTTAAATCTCTTTTAGGGGAAGCTAGAATCAGCCGGTTCGAAATTCAAATTGTTCAAACTTTTCGGCTTCCGAAACGGTAATTGAGTTTTAACCGTGATTTGGTTTAAAATGTTAATTCGTTAGAGAGATTCAAAATCGGAAAAATTGATTTGGATTAAGATATACATATTATATCCACATTACGTAGTAAGTACTTACTGTTTTTAAACATATTTGTCAAAACCCTAAATAAAAAAAATACAACTACATTAACTTTTCAAAATGACACTGCTGTCCTACATTCACAATCTCATAAAAATCAAATTTCCTCTGTATGGTAATATGAATATTGTATAAGAGACTAACAGGGGTAAGTGGGCTAGTAACCAGACAGCAAAAAATATACATCCATACATTACCATACAAATCACCATAAAATCTGAGAACTGCGTATTAAACGCAAAACCCATTTGGAACATGGTTTCATTACTTTTTCCACAATACCGCACACAGATTTACAAAAGATACCATCTATTTTAGGCTTCCCAAAATACACAGGCATGTAATAAACGAGGTGAACTTAAATAAAAATAAAAGAAAACTCTGGAAAAGGGAACATATGGGTGAATATCAAAACGCCAAATTTTACATGTCCACGCTGAGAATCGTGTTGTTAAATGATAGGACGTGGCTGATTTTTTTTTATGGTGTACTACGTATCCTGTTTCAATTAGGGCCACATAATTTTTTTTCTTAAGTGCATTTAAACACTCAGGAAAAAAAAAATTGCCTTAAAATTCAAGTTTGGTGGCTTGTCCCAGCTCCATTTTTTTATATAATTGCTTTCACCAAAGTAACAATTTAAGGTATAACTAAAAATAAACAATTTTTTTAGTATATACATAAGACACATTATCTTAAAACTAATATACCATATGAAAAAATCTAATTTAAAAGCTCAGGATCATCGATTAAAGTTTGTCCAAGCAAAAATCAAAATTTTGGTGGTATTTGTTCAACTTAGTATAACATGAAATTTCCTGCGTGTGCGATTAATCGCGGTTTACTTTCTAGTATATCTCGGTTGTGCGCCGGCACTTGCGCGTAATATGTGTGTGATTATTGCTGTGGTTTCCTCCAAAAAACGTAAGTATCACCTTGGGTGGCACGGGGGACAAGAATTGTTCAATTTTTGGTGGATAGTTTTCCTGTTAATTTTGAAGAGTTTTGAAAATGAGCTACACGTTACAGATAGTAATTTAGGATACGAAAAAAATAGTAATATTAATTTAACTTTTGCCTGAAACCCCTATTTTTAAAGATTTTTTTTTTGCCTGGTTCCAATTTCGGTGGCTCAATTTTGGTGGTTTTGGTGGCGTTTTCACGCCACCGAAATTGAAACTGAGCCACCAAGTTTTAAATATATACTGTATATGTATTTTTTGTACCTATATAACCAGTTTTTTTCCTTGCAAGACAGTTTGATTAACAAATAGTTAAATGTTATAAACTTGGCAGTCAAGTAACACCTATTATTATAATAGTGGCCCAGTAATAATCACGTTTCTTATTCATGTTTTATATAAAATGTATATTGGCAAAATTAAGAAGAAAGAGAATGATTAAAAAGAAGAAGAAGAAAAGCAAGAGTAAAGGGCAATCCTGAACAGACTGAAACACTACGAAAAAGAGAAAGGAAGAGACAGCACCAAAAAAAAACGACAAGATTCTTTGCAGCATGACGATTCCGCAGTGAGTGTGGGCTACAGATAGTTCCAATACTATCTGAAAATAACAAAATACGTCCTGAGATATCCACCTCACACATTGTTTCAGATCCACCTTTTGCATAATATCGAAATAAAAAAATATTCTATACAATGTCCCAGTTCTGTTCCTATTGTCCAAATCTGACCTGTGTAGTACTGCAAATGTGGTCATGATAAGAGTGCACCTGACGGCGTTGGCGATGTTTTAAAGAGAATTGCAAACCAGTTGGTAGCGTACGGAAATGACATTACGGACATTGATAGTCTCATTCAAAGCCTGGAAGACAATACAAAGTCAATAAAAATTGAACGCGTGGAAGACTACGAAATTACAGAGGACTAACTTATTCCTAGTCAGTTATAACCTCTTCTTAGAACTATGAAAGTTTTTTTTTTTTTTTTTTTTTTTTTTTTTTTTTTTTTTTTTTTTTTTTAAAAACGACTCCCGCACTAAGGAATTTAATCCTTGTGTCGCGGGGGGTTTCACAAACATTCAAATCACATGCACAAAGAACACCCAGACTTGAAACAAGCATTTGTGGGTCACACAAATGCTTGTCCCATGCGGGGATCGAACCCGCGGCACGTCGCGCACAGAGGTAATTGGCGTGGTGACCTATACCAGTCGGCTATCCGTGCAGTCAAGTTCAAGAAGTTATTTGGACCAAATGTTCCAAGCACCGACTTTCGCTCCGCTCACTGCCTTGCGCCGAGCTTCATTGCATGGACAATTCCACCGAATACCTTGATGGTAAACACTTAGGATTTTACTACAACAACGCACAATTCGTCAAGAAGGTCTCGCTCAGGCTCAGACTAGCAATATGATTAAACCAAAAACCGACAGAGTGCGGCACTCTGGAAACATTCAGTAGTCAATACAAGACATACATTTTATATTTCAGTGCAACGATTCAAAGAATCTAAAAAATAATGATTACGATACTTATTATTTGAAAGATAACACAAATAAGTTTTATTCCATGCAACTCTTGTAACTATTTTGTGTAACTATAGCAGTCAAGTTTCTATTGGATATGAGTAATATGTAATGTTTTCTAGTTTTTATTTTCTTTTTTAAATCTTTGAAGACTATTTGATCTGAAATCTGATTGTAACTATTGTAGTCAAGCTCCACGTAGATGTAAGTACAGTACATGTTGTTTTCTTGTAAAGTTTTTTTTAGTAAAGATTTATATTGAAAATGACATACCTATTCCTTTTTTAGATTTAAAGACTGGTTTTACAAACCATTGATCTCGTCTGGTGCTTAGCAGCCAAATAAAGAATAAAAGAAATAATAAATATTTTTTTAACGATAGAGAGTTCTATTAACCTTAATTTTTGAAATAAGGAACATAGAACTTTGTTAGTGAAAGAGGTTTATATCAGAGATCCAATTTTGGTGCTACTAATTTTAGTTTTGGTGGGCACTTTCGATTTTGGTGGCCAATATTCAATTTTGGTGGCAACACTAGACTTTTAACTAAATAAATCAAGAAGTTATTGAGATATTTTAGGACCTCATGAAGATCCTGCTAACTTAGACTTTCTATTTTCATAACAAGTCCTTATTTTTCACGAAAACTGAAGAAAAAAATTTGCCACCAAAATTGAAAAAAAATGCACTTTGTTGATATTCACCCATATAAATGTGGGATCAAAGAAAAGAAAAACTGTCCATCTGAAAGTTTCGCGAAGGGCAGGACGCGACTTATAAAGAATTCGGGTGTTCCTTCTGACAAATTTTATTAAGTTTGGTCCGGTAAAAAAACGAATTTGACGCTAACGTTAGGGGCGGTAGGAATACTAAGGAATCTTATGCTGGCAGATCGGCTTAAACAGTGTGTAGGTATTTTTCTGTCATGGACCATGTGAAGGTCAAAGCGGAATAAATTTTTATAGGTACCGTTTGTAAAACTTTTGCTTTCATCCTTTGCTTTATGATACTCATAAATTTGGACAAGTATTTTCTGAGTGGATAGTCTTTCTATTTTATCCAGTCAAATGGATGGTCGATTACATCAATGCTAACTATTAAATTTATTTTGCAATTTTTATGTGTAAAATCAAATCTCTAAAATACTGCCACCAATGTCTATAAATCATAGCGTTCGACATATTCTATAGAAACTTCGGTCGACCTCTAACCCAAATATGACAATTCTGTGCGTGTTTTGAAGGAATGTGATGTATCGGTATGACCTTTAATTTTACATAATAATAATATATGTTCGTGCAAATACGATTTTCTCATATCGAGCATAAATGGAACGTGAATAGCAGAATATATTTCCATTAAACGTTGGTTGTTTATTAAATAGGATGTTACAGGTATGAATAGGTTTTATATAATTTCTAGTAGAAAAAATAAACTTAAATTCATTACGATTTTTCTGCTATTTGCTAATCGAATTAGACATCAAAACAGAGATGTTCAGTACTTTTTATACCATAGACAAATACATAACTACAATAATTTTGAAGCTCAGGGATTACTTTGGTCTTTCAATGAATAATTTAATTTTTCCCATATAAAGTAACCAATATGGTCATATTTCTTGTTCGGTTTTCGATTTTGATCGCAGTTGGTTGTTATTGGTTCCTAAATAGATACTCCCGGCCATTCTCATTATATAATCCCTTAGTCGTCATTTACTGTACCCACGGGAGAACCGGGGATGGCTATTACCAAACAAGGAACTAAAAGGGTCCTGATGATAACATGAATACACCATGTAGGCAAATTCTCCACACACTTACTGGTAGGTACTGAGCGTACATCAAACAGCTAAACACGATTATCTCAGCCCATGACGGACTAAGGGTTAGTTTTATCAGTAATCACATTATTGTGATTAACGTTACCTACATGGTACGGTTGTGAGCCCTTCAATTAATTGATCAGAGTACGTGCTTTAGTGTTTGGATGGATTGTCCGGACGTGTGAGAGAAATGGAAATACTTATTGATAGTGCTTTCCCTTTTGTTCATCAAATGTGTGAGGTGTAAACCTAGTGGTGTTGCGTTTGTGAACACTATTATAGATTTCAGTCTAATCCCGTATTCGTGGTTTCGTTACTTAAAGTTACTATTATGCGTTGATCAAGATGATTTTGATGAAACAACGATTAGCTCCTTATTAAAAACTATGAGCAAAACTTTATAGAATCGGGTTTTGATAAATTACGATGCTATTTAACTTAAACTTTTCAAATAAAATAATGTAAGTAATTAATGATTTTTACTATTTAATTTTTGATTAAAAAAAAATGTTTATAAACTTAAGCCTTTAGCAGAATAATAACATGAAACCTTTGTAACAATGAACGCCAAAAGCGTCTTCAATATTGCAAAACAAATTCCGAACTCCTTATAATTACAAGTAAGCTTTCATCGCAAATACAGATAGATGACTCCCAGGAAACTCCAATAAAAAATATTATTCCAGTTTCTTTGAACGACAATGGTTGATTTTGGTAGGAAACTTTCGAAATTCTCTGTGAAGGTCCAATCTTAATTCGTACATTCAGAAGTTTTAAAGGCCGTTTGCCAAGGAACTGCTTCTTGTTGATTTGGTCCAAGTTAAATAAGAAGTTGTTGTGCTAATTCGATACTTGTCTCAATTTGATAGATTGAGTTGACCGATGCTGTTGTTCGCTTTTGTTTCATGGTAATCAGATTCGCGTGAAAACTGTAAGTAATATATTTTGCAAATAGAGTTCAATTGTTGTCTATTGTCTATAGTGATTGGGTTTCACAAATAGTATTTAATAGGATTTGATATTTTCATGGATATTTGGATCAGCGAGTTCTTGTTTTGTTTGCGACCAGTTGTTATGAGCGCAAAACCAAAATATCCCAATTTAGGAAAGATTTAAAAAAGTTGTTGTTTCAATACGTTCCGGAAGAAATACATCGAGTCCAACTCAATGCGTTTATTGAGCCAAAATTATCCAAACTTCTACACTAAACAAACTTTTCACATAAAAAGTGGTAATAACCCATTAACCGCATACACGTATGCGCCAGAACTGCATTGAAATCGTATACAACACGTTTCTGTCCAAACAATTGTATACTCTTTAAATTCAGCACTCTTTATTTTATGATATCGTATTTTTTACTTTTCCTGTCGAAACCTTAATTTATTGCAACTTTAATTTTACAGGCGTTTTTAACTCTTTTAATGTATTTCGTGGAACTATATTATTCTGTGTCGGGATTATTATTGTATAGTCATGAATATCATATGAACAAAGGCTAAGTACAAATCCGTTGGATCAAATGATTAAAGGATGAGCCGCATTTCCAAAACATTCTCAGCGTGAAAAGCCAATTTCTAAGTCACTAAGCCAACTTCAGTCCTCAAGTTTTACCTACATAATATTTAAGCTGAAGACCGCTCAACTTTTTGATCCTTACATAATAGTTAGACCTTACTCATGCTTGAAACTGTCTATGATTCTGTCTGTAACACACATCTGAGTTGTCTTGTCTTTAAGTTTCAAAACATTGACTTTGGATGCTGTTGTCCCAAATTTCAGCATCGAGTCTGTCCAACATCAAAATCATGTCAAATATCATATAATTTTTGACGATTTGATGTGTTTTTTATGTTTAATGTCTAGAGATTAGGATGGCTTGTCAATGGAGAAACAGCTATAGTTTATGTAAAACTTAAAACATTTGATACTAACTTAGCAGTGAAACGGACAAGTTGAAAATTTCAGATGATGGTAAAATTTTGCGTGAAAGCGGTATCCGGATAGGATAACCATAAAAATCAATATTATGCTGTTGGATTTTGCATGGTTACTAATAGTATATCTCTATATTTTGCTTATGAATCCACTTTGTTCACCCACGACCCATAAAATCGTTTTCATGTAGGTATGTTTTTTCTACAATTTTTATTTTTGTCCAACTCGATACTTTATAGACTGAATGAGCTATTCAGAACCAATTTAGTATTCTGAAAGTGTGTTTCAATTTCGAGCAGAATATTTTTGTAGCTCATGATTTTTTAGTAAAATTCGTGACTGAATAGTATTTTATAAGTTTAGTCAGGATTTAAAATTGGCTCCTATTTTATGTTTTTAACCTATTTTTTAAAGTAGGTATGCAAGCTATATATTTTATATTTTTTTGTTATAATTACTATTTCCTAAGTCTACTGAAACTGTTAATTCATTTTCTCCCAAAATGCTTTCATAGCGTGATGACGAAGAAATATCAGAACATTTCTTTTTAATTTCATCGAAACATCTGGCACTCATACAAAAGCCGACGGTAGATTCCATCAAATTTTCTGAATAGTATTTTTTCCAAATATCAAGATAAATTGTACAAATCATACCTATATTTTATTTGATGTTCCTTAATATATTGCTGTACTTGAAGAGTATTTTTCAACTAACGCTGTCATTATAAAAACTAATCTTCATGTTCCGAACTTATGGCGCTTTTGGAAAACGGGTAATATCAACTACACATCAGTAGCCACAAATAAAGGTTTGAATGTAAAGTTTTAACAAAAGTCAGATTTGTTAAAATAATTAGCAAGTAGGTACTCCAAAAGCCTACAGCAATAGTCAGCAACTTGGTATATATAACAAGCTGCTGACTATTGCTACACCCTAAACAACACTTCCTATCGTTAAATACACCAAAAACACCATGATGGATCACCTGTTTGTTACCTTCAAATTCGTACCAATGTACATAACCTAATATTTTCCAACCACATAAATAGTATTTACACTGCACACTCCAATCATAACTGATCGCGGTAGAGGAGAAGGCATGAGGCAATTACGAAAATGAACCTTAATGCTTTGAGATAAAGGTGCTATCAGTTTTACCGAGTGTAGATTGTACATCTTTGTTGCGTGCATTACGATATTAAGTTGATTATTTGGCTGCTTCGTGAGCCATTTCGTTACGATAGTCAATTTCGTTTGCCGAGTCACGCGTACTCTAATGTGTTAAATCGACTAAGCTTGTGACAGCTGCTCTGATTTCCTGTAGTTCTGACATCAACGAATTTTTTTTATTTTTTTTATGTTACTGTAGGAACAAGTGTTAGTTTGCACAAATTCATCAAAGCTGGGAATAAATACACACAAAGGTGAACAACAAAATTTATTGCTTTTAACAATCTGGATTTCCTTAAGCAAGTTGTAGGTGTCGAAGTACATAGAGATCGTCCTTACTATCAATTTGGACTGTAACACATAGCTTTAACATTTCTTATTTGCTTGTTTCTTCCGTTCTATGTTAAAGTTCAATTTCTCAGTCAATGTTGAATGGCAATTGGGTGTAATTTATAATTATACCTAGTTTATCACGTTCATCATTTGCATCCATTTCAGCTGCTTCTTCTCTTACTACCTCGGTATCTACTACTTCTACTTCTTCACATATTGGGGTAAAAATAAGTAACGAGGTTCCTCCGGACATATTTTGGACCAGAACGTTCATAATTATTTATTTTATATCATCACAACCATGATTTAATTTTCTCTTAACTATCAAACATCGTAGACATTTTAAAACATACATAACGATTACCTTTCTATAAATACCAATGTAAATTAATATAAATAATATTCCAAATAATAAAAAGAATAACAAAACTGTGTTTACGACATCTATAAGTAATTGTAGACATTTATAAAATACCTTACTACCTAAAAATAGGGCTCCATTATCAGGATTACCTAACAGAGTAATTCTAGTGAGCTTAGGAACTATTTTCATAAATTTACTGATATCAACTGACTTAATTTGATTTCTATCTGCTACTATTCTTTTGAGTACCGCACAGTCTCTGAAAAATATTGCTTCTAGTAAACTTATATTGTTGTTTGATATATCAATTATTTCAGTTTTATTCAAACCATTAAATGTTTGATCAGTCAATTTTAAATTATTACCAGATACATTTAGATATTTTAATACTTTCACGTTTTTGAAAGTACCTGGATCAAATTCTGTTATTTCATTGAAGCTTAAATTTAAATAACTTATATATTTGAAGGTTATGAAAAAGTCGTTGTCTATGTAACTTATATTGTTATTATCTAAATCCAATTTGATTAAACGTGGTTTGATATCATAGCTGTATTTGTTTACTTTTCTTTCAGCTATCCCTCTTGACAATTTCGTGATTTGATTATAGCTAAGATCGAGTTTCTCAAGATGAGGAATTTCATCGATGTAATCAAACCGAAAATGTTTAATTTTGTTGTGAGACAGATCTGTTTTTTCTAAAGCAATTAATCCAGAAATATTGAAATATTTTATTCGATTGAACGACAAATTTAATTCTTTCAAAACTTTCATGTATCTTAAATTGAGTGTTCTGATATTGTTGCAACACAAATTTAAATAATCTAAACTCTTTAAGTGTTTGGAGGACTCTTTTTGTATTGTCGTTATTCGATTGCCCTGTAAATACAATTTCTTTAAGTTATACAAATGTAAAAATAAGTTTTCAGGTAAATATGTCAGCAAATTATACGACAAGTCTAGTAGATATAATCTATTAACATTTTTTGATATATAAAAAGTCTCAGGATTGATTTCTTCTAGAAGATTTCTGGACATGTTTAAGAAATCTAGTTCCTTTAAATCTCTGAATGCTGAACCTATACTTTTTATGTTGTTACTAGATATATCGATGTATAGAACCTTTTTTAAGTTATTGAACGCCGAATCCTGTACGTAAGTCCAGTTGTATCCAATAGCATTAAAAATTCGGACCCAAGCATCGAGCTTTGATGCGAAAAAGTTAGCTGTGATGTTGTGAGCAGTCGAATTGTTGATTGTTAACGTGATAAAGATGTCACTGTGCTCGCAAAATGGCTTCCTAATAATAACAGCCGGATCGTCACAAGCTATAGTGAAGAAACACTCTCCATCATTTCTTAATGTGCAAAGGGTATTTGATGGCTTTATTAAGTATGTGATAATTAAACCTGAAAAAAAAAACCATAATTAGGACGAGACGGCAAAAATTAAAAAAAAAAACAATTCATTAGAAGGAAGGAACTGGCATAGATTGATGATGAATATTTTGGGCACCTGTCTAATATAAAAGTACGAATTATTTTTTGACTCATGCTTTTACATTCCTGGGCTGTCCCATATTTAGGAATATCATAACTCTTAACATATTTTGAAAGCCATATAACACCACTGACTTTTCTTTTGAACACAGCTTCTTTAACAGAAATATTGTGGCGTTAACTAAGTACTGCATTTTCACAATCACATACTCAAAAAAAAGGTAGTTGTACATTTTAATGCTTGAACTGTAATTGCTTCTCTGCCCTCTCAGACAAGTGGCATTTCGAAAAACGTTATCGATGATAGATATCGCTTAAATGACATTAAATGTATAGAAATGATATTTTGTTTCGAAAAGTCACATGACTTGGACTTGTCACTTCCATACATTTGAACGATTCAATCAGCGTTATCGCTTGTCGAAATGTCACTTTTCTAGGGGGGCAGGGCTCAAAAAGACACGTAAAAGTGATGATAATATACTATCTGTAGAAAAAAATCATTTCGTTGAAAATAAAAACATTTAAGTAATAGGAAAAAATATTACAAGTTTCTGTAATATTTACGTAAATGACCAAATAAACTAACATCAACTATCGTGGAGTTGGTATTGGCGCTTCAGCTATTAAGATCCGTTATCTTAATCGAACAATATTTATCGTTGCTTGTTTAGGAGTGAGGTGAGATTGGTTTAAAATCAAGATAAATTACTATGATTAAACTGAAAGATGTATTATTATGCATCTTTTGTTGTTATGATTTAATTTATTTTACAGATTAATTGGCTTACATATCTCTGATTAAGAGCTTAAGCATGAATAGTACTCATTAAGTAAGTGAAGTTACTGTTAAACATTTCACTATAAAAATGTGCTACTTATTCTTAATACTGTGTTTTTCGAAATTTATAACAAAGCCCACTGTCATGTAGTTAGTAGCTTTGTATAATGTATTAAACAAGGATTGTGGACAAACTAAATAACGTTCTAAGACAATACAGTGGAAACAACGAAGAAAGTATAAAAATCGACATTACTGAGTAATTTCAGAAAGAGCGCTATAAATGACGAAGGTTATTGAGACAATGTTATGACCTTTTGTAGTTTATAGAACTATTCAAAAGAATGTTTTACGATCTTTCACTTTTCACTCAGATCACACTTTATTTTTACAAGTTGATATCTCTTTATCATAGAAAAACACCGTCAAATTCACTCTCTATAAAAAAAAAAACACAATACTTACATAAATAAACATTTTTATCCATATTTGTGTTTAAAAAATCACTTCGACGCGTCCGTTTTTCATTGTTACTGCAGAATAATAAATAAACACAGCAAGCTATGATTACATACAAACATTGTCACATTACATTAAATAATACACTAAAAACTTGTAATAAAAACCATTATGATTTACATTTAAGTATTAAATAAATAAACAACAGTCGGTTCTTAGTTTACGTTTGTTTGAGTGCTAACGCTGTCAATGTATGCTATGTTCGTTGTACTAAGACCTGCTATCGAAGTTAGGCGTTTGTTCTATTGTAAGCGGAAGCGATTTTGGCTAGAAACTATCTTAATGTGGTTTTTTCTTTAACTTACGTCATAAGCGGAATACAAATAATTATTAATATGACGGGCCCGTTGGTCTAGTGGTTAGTGACCCTGACTGCTAAACCGGAGGTCGTGGGTTCGATTCCCACCCAGGACGAATCTTTGTGTGATGAGCACGATCATTTGTTCTGTGTCTGGGTGTAATTTATCTTTAATATGTATGTATTTAGAAATATATAAGTATGTTTATCAGTTGTCTGGTTGCCATAGCACAGGCTCTGCCTAGTTTGGGATCAGATGACCGTGTGTGTGATGTCCCAAGATATTATTATTATTATATTTTAATGAACATTAGGTACCCGTCCCGGTTTAGCACGGGGTAGCAAAGCAATATAAACTATGTTACTCGGGAATAAAGTAGCATTCAAATGGGGATCGAATTTTTTAAATAGTGATATTGAGTTTATTCGTTACAGGCATACAAAAATGCAAATATTACCTCCTTATAATATTAGTATAAAAGAATTAAGTATAGATTAATCAGAAGTCTAGGTCACTAAAGTTGGATGATCAATAATTTCCTATGGGTTTCATGTGAATATCGTCTTTGGGTAAAATAAAAATAAAGGTTGTCGTATGCAATTGTTATCCCTACATATTATTATTACTCGAGTAATATTTCCGCCCTTAGTGTACAAATAAGTAAATAGTAGAGTGCGCCTAACAAGTATGAACAGTGGCCACTAGTATGAACAAGTAAAATCGTAAAATTTATGTCAAAACAGAGCGCGCCGTTTTATTATAACTATACTCTAAACCTAATCTATACTAATATTATAAAGCTGAAGAGTTTGTTTGTTTGTTTGTACGCGCTAATCTCAGGAACTACTGGTTCGAATTGAAAAATTCTTTTTGTATTGGATAGTCCGTTTATTAAGGAAGGCTATAGGCTATATAAAATCACGCTACGACCAATAGAAGCATGAAATGAAAAATGTTGCAAAAATGAAAAACCGTTGAAACTAAAACACGCAAACAAAGTCGCGGGGGACAGCTAGTATTAACCTAATAATTTAAAAACCATTGAAATTTTCGCATAAATGTCTGTCGTGCACGTAAAATTACTTAAATCACTAAACAATCCTAGAAGTTACAGCAAAAAATTTGCTTAGTTCGGCAAAACGGGCTACTAGCGATGCGTGCACTCTATACTTGTCTATGTATACTCAAATTTTCCGCCTCAAAAATTTAAACTTGAAACAAATGAAGACAGAAAATGTATCTTCACTTGTTACACGTTTTTATCGCTAGTTATATGACCAATGCCTTTAATGCCGTATATTTACACAAGCTATCAAACTTCACAACGATAAGGTTTATCAAACCCGACATTGTAAGATAACGATAAGGCTCAGTTATTAGTTTCGTTAACAAGCTTTTTGTGGTCTCATTTCTGTAGCCTACAAAAATACGAGACACAAAATTTTTATGTTTTTAATCTGCAACTGCTTAAATGTCACATTTACTAACTATTTATTATTATTTCTTAAATTATCTTCTATATAATAGAAAAGTGATGGCAAGTGAAGCAACCTCGTATCTTCCAAACAGCTAGATGGATTTCGTCAGTTAAGGTTTCTTTCGTTAGATGCGTCTCAAAAACGCAAGTGCCCATTAACAGGCGTTTAAAAAAAACTGAATTTTCGCGATATATCGTATTTTTTTTATATCCAAACCTATCAAGTAGTTTATCAAAAAAAGGTATTTTATTATCGGTTAACAAAATTATACGCAAATTTTATA
This sequence comes from Diachrysia chrysitis, assembly GCA_932294365.1. Taxonomy (NCBI): domain Eukaryota; kingdom Metazoa; phylum Arthropoda; class Insecta; order Lepidoptera; family Noctuidae; genus Diachrysia; species Diachrysia chrysitis. The sequence continues at coordinate 2,327,429 of OW028657.1, forward strand.
TTTAAATGTAATTTTGAATGAGAAATGCTAAAATTAAATAACAATATTTCTTACCAGGACAGTCGGGTTTTTTATCTATTTCACTAATACAACTTGTTTTATCCTACACTCACTAAACTTTACAGACTACATTTTCGAATATATAGCGTTACAAACAAAATTCAATACTGCTATCGTATTGAATTTGAATAATAATTGAATTTTTAATCTAGGTACATAGGGAAACCAGTTAAAATTAAGTGTATATTGTAGCTGATAAGCAGTTGCTGTTGTATTTTTACCTAAGGCTTAAGATGACTATACCAGGCTCACTAGATCTAAACTAATAATCCTTACAAATAATATTATAAATGCGGAAGTAACTCTGTCTGTCTGTCGCGCTTTCACGCCAAAACTACTGAACCTATTTAAATGAAATGTGGTACACAGATGGTCTGGAGTCTGAAAAAGGGCTACGCAGGCGGAGCCGCGGGAAACAGCTGGTAATATTATAAAGAGGAAAGGTTAAGATTTTTGTATATTTGTAACGATGCGACGAATGCTACATAATCCTCGAGTAACATAGGCTTTATTGCTGTGCTATCCGAGCAAAGTCGGGGCAGGTCGCTAGTAGTAGGTAAAAATACTTATGCACCTATTTAAGAGTGTTGGCGTCTGTAATTAAATACGAATAGTGGAAAGAAAAACAAACCTCAGGCAGGACTCGAACCTGCGACTACTGGCTTGACGCACCAGTAGTTTTAACAACTAAGCTACCGAGGTCACTGTCTGGAAGTTTAAATTTTGCCTTCCACTAGCCAGCCAGTAATTGCAGGTTCGAGTCCTGCCTGAGGTTTAAGTTTTTCCTTCCACTATCTGCATTTAATTACAAACATTCGCTCCGCATGCGTTAATGCGTAACAAATAATTAACACTACAGCACACGCGCCCCTTTTTTTTACTTGAGTACACGCGTGGCCTACTATTGTAGGCCATTTTAAAATGTTAATAACTTGTATATTATTAATTATCTAATTAAAACAACAAATGGAATGGAAAAGGTATTTATTCTTCTTAGTTTTACAATCTTAATTTTGAGATATTTTTTTAAGAAATTATTAAGAATCAACATTTAGTAAATATATAAGAAATCATAACAAAAATGGCACTTCTGAGATCAACGTATTTTTTTTTTAACTTAAAACTATACTTTATTACTATTTTCTTTGTTTTCGTGGCATTCAGGGCACACTACTGCTTGGTGATCGGGACAAATCCATTTATTGCAAGTCTTGCACCACTTTTTCGTCAACCGATTTCGGGCTCTCGAGCAGAGTGCACATCGACCAACTCGTCCTTTCATTTCTACTACATCAGTCAGTTTTGCATCCCTGTTTCTTTGATAATAATCGACTTTAATTTTATCTATAGATATCTTGCGTGAAAAATAGTTCAAAACAGGATAACGGATCCTTTGCATTCCTAGCTGCATCTCCTTTTGGGCCTGGTGGTCTTATCCTAATGTTTTGGGGTCGAGTTCGCGTTGCTGGTGGAACATCTTTGTGCCAAATAGCTCCGTTCGTCGATTTATAGACTTGACCGCGCCTTCCGGTTGCTAGTAGAGACAGTGGAACGTCATCTGAACCTGATGTTTCGTCAGATTCACTCAATATTTCCTCTTCATATTCACGGAGTTCTGACTCGCGAACTAGGGCCTGCAAGTCTGGTTCTGGCTAAACTTCATCATCTTCACTCTCAATCACTTCTTCATCTTTAGTATCTAGCTCATGCAGCCACCTTTCTACTTGTGAATTATCTATAATGTAATCAAATTTATAAATCTGTAAAAAGAACTAAAATAAGAAAAAATATACATTATAAAATTTGTAACCAATACATAAACATTAATAATATAATATACATACATATAAATACATAATAAATAAGTAGATAATATTATAATAACGTTATAAATCGATAATACACTATAAGTAACATACCTGAACTTGGTACACCAATACACGCGCGGACTACTTTAGTAGGCCCACGCTTTTGGCGCCAAATTGCTTGTGCCTGCGTACGCGCTGGGTTCGCGCGGGGTGCTGAGGTTGTGACAAATATACCAGACGAGGCTTACCTGGAATCACTAGTTTCTAGCGCGCTAAACTAAAAAGTTATTGCAAAAAGAGATACCCTGGTCTACTATAGTAGGCCGCGCGTGTACTCTAGTGTTAAAATAATAAGTGTTGGTGTCGTTATTTTTTCTTAATACTAGGTTTCTCAATTCTAGTTTTATAGTCCTAGATATGGATCGTGATCGATGTTGTCAATTGTCTTGTTAAGATACCAATTATTTCGACCATTACCTTCCACTACAGCTATGAAATTATTATTTGTTTCGTGTTTTGTTTCATATATTGAATACAATTATTAGAAATTTGATTTTGGTAAATACATTTTTTTTTTGAGAATGAGGCAAATGTTATACAACCACAAATAATTATACCATGCTTTATTACATTTGCCTAGCCAAGTTTATTTAAAAGTACTAGTTAGCGATTTATTTTCAAGCGTTACTCTAACTTTGTGCAAAAGTATATAAAAAAGTGAACTCTGGTCAATCGTACGCCCTTTGTTTATTCGTGTTTCAATCAATTGGATTCACACGCGATTTCCCATAGTCAATGAACCGTTGACATACAATAAATTTGGGTCTGACCTTAAACTTTGCGAGATATGGTCGTATTAGTACTGGAACGTTGCCAAGTTCGACTGCCACAACATAAAGTATGAACTTACCGTAAACGTTTTGTTTGTGTTCAATTTACGTGAATCGGAGATATATTTCAGAGATCCTATTATTTGTTTGGTATTTCTTATTTCGCTGTGAATTTGTCAGCTGCTAGTAGTTTGCAACCCTATGAATGGTGTATAGCTGTTTCTAAAGGTCCCAGTTAGCAAATTCTGTTGCCATTGTTAAGTTTGCATATCCTGTTTTCGTTAAGGATAGATTATACAGCGTTCGAAATTTGTATGCCAAAAATTTCAAATAAAAATTTAGAAAAACAACTGTATTGCTTACATCTAAGGTTCAGTTTGCGCTACAACTTCATATTTTTTATGATTATGTCAACAGTATTAGTCCAACATGAACTTTATTTTTACTTGCATAATGTTCATTCTTGCTTAAATGGAAATATAGTTTGTTATCTTACCTTAACGGAAGTTTCGAAACATTAGAAACCTATTTAACTATTTTGTAAAATATTTATAAATAAATTGTTACTTAATCCTTACAAATAGTATTTTTGACATAAAAAAAAACTAGATAAGCATAATTTCAAATTACCTCAATTGTAAATCGACAGACTGAGAATATTAATTTTCTTAAACGTAATAATAAGTTTTAAAACTGAAAAAGTAGACGTTTCTTCTAATGTATAACAAGAATTTGGCCTCATTATCAAATTTCGACGATCGCCGACCCTAATTTTGAATCCAGTGAAATCAGGTGATTTGGATTCAACGGACCGCTAAATGTAAGTTCATAATATTATTTAGGCAAATCGATAGGAATTTAGGTTCATTGGTTTAATAGAGTTCGACCTTCGTGTGAGTTCGTAAACTTCCAGGAGATTTTATTTACTGAGATATTCTGATCTCTCTAAGACCATGATGAGCATGGTCTTAGAGAGACATTTTAAATGATTATTTACTATGGATATATACCTAATGTGTGTTAGCTATTTACACTAGATTCAAACTCAAACATAATCCTATATCGTATTCAATCGTTTCACATATAGGATTATGTTTGAGTTTGAATGTAGTGTACTAATAATCATTTAAAATGTACCTTATAAAAGAGTTCTTAAAACCGATCCGACAAAACACAAAAATCCGAGAATCACAAAAAACTGCTGTCTATTCGCATTGAATGAAACATACCTTCAATTCGAATAGGCAGCAGTTTTTTGTTTCACATAAAATTAGAGATTCTCAATCTAACATTAAGAGGGAACGCGACTTGGTTTTATCCATAAAAACGTATTGTACTGTTTTCTTCATGGAAAATGCTTATAGAGCAATAATTTCTTCCCAAAAGATCTAGGTTTACTTACGTGTCCCTATTATTTAGTTTTTTTCCAAAATATAATCACTTAAAGAAAAGTGCCCGTTTTTACTGATATTTTGCAACGACTATTAGACAAATTTTATAGGATTTTAACAAAAACAGAAAATAGAAACATAGATATACAACATAGATACCTTTCCTCTAAATTTCGAAGCAAAAATTATTTGGATCAGTTCAGTTTTGGATAAGAAAACAGCGGAATACAAAACGTCTTTTGCTCAATGATTTTGTAGGTATAATCAGCCTAAGCTGCAGTTGTCCCTTACGCACTTTACGGAGGTAGGTCGGAGGTGTGCAACGACAATATATTTTTTAAATACCTACTTATAAAATTCCTCAGGAGTAGTGTCCTCTCTAAAGCTTACGTGACCCACAAACATGTCTTGTAAAGCTAAGCAGGATTCTTGAGAACTTGAACAAACTTCAAAGATAACTCGAAGATCTCAAGTTAGTTACAACAGTTGCCTATTTCTAACATATATCGTTGGTAGATGATGGATATAGTTATCCTCTATCCCTGTTTAATGTTTGAAGCGAGCATTTAACGAAGTGTAATTGAATTAACTGCTTTGAAGATCTGTGAATTTGGCAGCGAGTGCTTTGCTCTTAGACTATATGATATACTTAATGTTTATGAATAATAATTTGGAAATTATAGTTAATAATATATATTGAGTTACTTTCTAAAGAAAAAATGAATCACGGTTTTATTTTGTTAGATTATATTTCTAAATAAAAATACATTTATTTTAAATAAGGCTACTTTGTAGCACTTATTGAGAACATATCAGTCAGCACCCTGATTTACCCACCCTTCACCGCTTCTAAGTGCTCTGGCTGCGAAGAAGAAACGGCGCAGCAAACTCCCCAGCAGCACACACTATAATGATTATAATTATTATACAAATAAACAAGTGTTTAAGGTGAAAAGGTACTTTTAACCATGAATTTCTAATTTGAAATACAAAGATCAAAGTCAGCAGAACGGCCAATCACAAGCAGCACCCGTTAATCTATATTAATAATATTATAAAGCTGAAGAGTTTGTTTGTTTGTTTGTTTGAACGCGCTAATCTCAGGAACTACTGGTTCGAATTGAAAAATTCTTTTTTTATTGGATATCCGTTTATTTAGGAAGGCTTTAGGCTATATAACATCACGCTACGACCAATAGGAGCGGAGCATAAATGAAAAATGTTGGAAAAATGAAAAACCTTTTGAAACTAAAACACGCGGGCAAAGTCGCGGGGGACAGCTAGTATTTAATAAATAGAATATAGTTATGTGGAGTCCATATAGGTTGCTATCTATAACTTTTCGATCGACACGTTTGCGAATATGATTCATTGACCCTACATTAGTCATTAGCAATAGCACTTCCGTAAGCTGACGCTGATGTAGTAATGAGACGTGATAGTAGCATATGTTTAAAAAAATATTCAAATATTTATTCCGAACGATTTGACAGTAATTAATTCAAAGAAGTAACTGGCTTGATACTTAATTTTACAATTATTTATATTTTTTTACCTGCAATCTGAAAATTAAGGTATTCCACATAAGGTAATTTGTAAAATACACAATGTAGGTATGAAATTCAGTAAATATATATTTACTGAATGTCAATTTTTTAAATTTGAATTTTTAAAATTTGAAATCCATACATTCATACATAATATTTACTGGATTTCATACATTGTGTATTTTAATTTCATACATTTACCTGCAGTACAGTACAGTACCTGCAGGTCCACGTACAATGTGTAAAATAAATAGATTCTGGTCTGTATTTATCAACGTCACGTAAGTAGGTGTCATACCATCTATAAAATGACGGACAAATGTGTTCTATTTGATTTTTAAAAGTGGTTTTGACTGACTTTTTAGGTCAAAACTACATTTGACAGCCTAAGTGCCATCAATAAAAACTACCGCTGACCAGATTCATTAGGCGCGAGCGATTGACTGTTATTTTGATATGTACAAAAATAAATTTATTTATAACATTCACTTAATTTCTCTGTTGTCGTCTTTTAAACAAATTACCGGCTGAGGATTTGGTATTGTATAGAATACTTAGGCAAAGTATAAAATTAATAATATTAATTCCATACATAACCTTAACAGTTTAGGTATTCTTTACATTGTCTAGGTATTTCATAAAATACCGGATTATAAAGATTGCTGGTAACATATCTACAAACTACGAGATTAACAATCATTACATAGGAGAAGTAATCAAAATATGGAAATAATGAACAAATACAATGTGAATAATGACAATACAAGTTAGTATAATGTGTAATGATGTTGTTAAAAATTAGAAAATAGCGTCTAAATATAAGATAAAGTTAGTAAAGTATTTGTGCGTCAAATTAATACCTAATGACGCTTGTGAGTCTCGGATCAAAACTTTTGGATAAGAAGAAACACACTCAATATACGTAATAAATTATATAGTTTAATCTATGAGGAAAACTGGAAAATAACAATCACTTACATTATAATCTCTTTATTGAAGATAGCGAAACAAGTCTAACATAATCATATAAAATAAACAGTTTAACAACTACGGTTAAAAAAAAAAAAAATCACTTGCATTATAATCTCTTTATTGAAGATAGCGAAACAAGTCTAACATAATCATATAAAATAAACAGTTTAACATCTACGGTTAAATAAATATTAAAAAAACAACAAAAATAATATTAATTATATGAAACATCACATAAAAGACTTAAGTTCAAAAAATATATAATTTTTATGCTTACTACTACTGCAATAGATCACTTCGAAAATCTGCGCCATCCAAATCGAGTGAATCCCTCATTTTCATAGTCATGCTACTACTAACAACTAAAACACGCTTTTTGTATAACTTTATATAAACTAGCACTGCAGTTGTCACGAGTATTATTGTTAGAACTGCACACCAAATTAGGACAGCCATCACTGAAGACTCTGATGACGAAGATGTTTGGGCTGTATCAGGGTGGTCTGGTTGTTTTGTTACGTTTGCGACAGCGTCATCACCACATTTAATACCATGCACATTGTCCTCGTGATAAACTTTGTCAATAGAAGTTACCTCAACCTGCCTAATAGCAAAGAAGGTAACGTTAGCAGATTTCATGCTATGAACGATTTCTTTGCACGAAATCGGATTACCCCCTAAGCTTAAAGTTCTCAATTGCCTTAACGATATAAGTATGAGTCTTTCGACGTCAAACGTTTTGATGCGATTATAGTCGACTATCAAAGTTTTCAGTTCATTACATTCGTGGAAAACGTCGACGTCTAACACTGCAATATTATTCCTTGATAAATCTAATAATTCTGTTTTGTGGAGACCCTTGAGGCTACCATACCTAAGTTTTGTTAAGAAATTAGATGACATGTTTAACAACTTAAGAGTTTTCATATATTGAAAGGTACCTGGTGGTATATCCGTTATATTGTTTCGGCTTAAATCGAGGGAGTGTAAATACTCATTATGTTCAAAGAATGTACTATTTATGTAAGTCAGTTTGTTGTTGCTAAGATCTACTGACATAAGATCTTTAAAATAACTTAAGTTGATATCTTCAATTCCATTGCCAGACAATCCTAAATCAACAAGCGATGTTAAAGTATTCGTTTTCGCATTATTAAATTCTTTCAATTTGTTGTTAGCCAAAAGTAATACAGTTAAATTAGGGAGGAAGTCTGATCCAATTTCTACTGGATTACCAATATTGTTTTTAGACAAATCCAGGAACAATAATTTACATTTGTCAACAAATAAACGAGATACATTTGTAAGGTTGTTGTTATTTAAGTATACAGCTTTTAAATGAGTAAAACTACTGTTGCTAAATCTTAGGTTTGTAATATTATTATAAGACAGGTCAAGACTGTACATGTTATCCAAACCCATGAAGTTATTAGGACTAATGGTTTGTATTTGATTGTGCGAAACATTAAGTCGAGCCAGCAATGTTAGGTTGACAAAAGCGAAATCGTTAATTGAGGTTAAATTATAGTTTGCTAAATCTAGAAACCTTAGATATCTAGCTGGGCTGAAAACATTTTTGTCTATTTCACCACTTAAACGATTACCAAATATTTTGAAATATTGTAAATTTATCAACGGTAAAGCATATTCTTCAACGCTTTTTATTCTGTTCATAGTTAAATCCAGAGTTTTTAATTCCGTTTGGTTGCTAAAAATATACTTTGGTACAACAGTTATTAAATTATTATTAATATACAGTTCTGTTAGATTTATCAAGCTATTTTTTAGGAAATACAAATCGAACACTTCATTGTATGACAAATCTAATACAGAGATAGAAGTGTTTACAAAACTAGCATTCTCAATTATTCCAATATGATTGAAACTTAAATTTAAGTGTACTAATCTTTCCATAGTAGAAAAGGCATTGTTTTTAATTTCGTTGATGTTCTGTTTAGACAAATCTAGTTTTGATATATTAAGTAATCCGTAAAATGTTTTTTCTTCTATTGCTCCAGTAATATTATTTTTCTCTAAATTTAAGAAATTTAACCTACAATGACTAAAAGCTTTATCTTGTATGCTTGTTATGTTATTACTATATAAATCTAAATATTCAAGATTATTATTATTAATAAACGTCATACTTTCAATACTTGGCCTAATATTGTTATAACTTAAATCAACAGTCTGTAAAGAAAACGCCTGATTAAAAGAATTTGATTCAACGGATGCTATTGCGTTGTGGGATGCATTAAATTCAACTATATTAGTCATCCTATTAACTTCAAATCCTGATAATTTTAATAAAAAGTTATTAGAAATGTCAAGGAATTTTAAAGACTTCAAATTAGTTAAGGTTAAATTCAATAGGGTCAACCGATTGTTCGTTAGATTTAGGTATATTAGATTCTTTAAGTTCATAAAAGCATCGTCTTCTATGACACTCAGCATATTGTTTTGTAAGTTCAGTTTCTTTAAACTACGCAACTCTTGTAATTCAGTTGCTATATCTGTCAACATGTTATGTGACAAGTCCAGTTCTTCAATAAAATTATTTCGGTTGTCCGATGTCACAAACGAGTTGGGATAAAGCTTTTCTATATTGTTATTTGACACGTTTAGAAAACGAAGAATGTTTAAGTTTCTGAACGCTTCATTTTCTAAGATTTCAATATGGCTGAAGGAAATGTCTAAACGGTAGCTTTTTGGATAGAATTTGAATGCAAACGGCTCAATATGTACCCATGTATTATTAAACGAAATCACTTCACGAACTCGAGAGTCAAAATTCGTCGCATAAAAAAATCCTGCAGTGAGATGCTCCGCATGTGAATTTTTGATGATGAAGGACACATATGTATCGCCATCACAGTTTGGGTTTCTGACACCCCCGGGGTTGGTATCACATATTACTGTATAGTTGCAGGTTCTCAAATCTATTACCCGCATATCACAACTTGATGCTGCAACCGCGAGTAGTGATGATAAGACAACAGCAACTGGTGACAAACCAAAAATCCATATATATTAAAATGAATCGCCAAAATGTATGTACTCGCATAACTTCCGAACGACTTTAAAATTTTATTATTTTATATTTCATTTTCTTATTGGGTAATTAGATAATTACCAAATAAGAAAAATAAATATTTTTTAATCTGATTATACCAAAAGTGTGTCTGAATGACAAAATAAGTAAGTGGTAGGTATTAGGGTAGGTAAGTAGGTATTTAGGGTAGGTAGGACGGGTAGGGTAGAGTAGGTAGCGTAGGGTAGGCAGGGTAGGTAGGGTAGGTAGGGTAGGTAGGGTAGGTAGGGTATGTAAGTATGGTAGGTAGAGTAGGGTAGGTAGTTAGTTGACGGGAGCGAAGCCGGGGGCACAGCTAGTATAGATATAAATAGAGAACAATTAAGTTAGTGTAATTTGTTTACTTTACAACTGCAAATAGATAAAAAGTACTATAATTTTAATTTATCTGACACTAAAGGAGACGAAAAGTAGACATATTCTTCGTTTGGCCTACTGAGTTTTGTCCTACATAGCAAAATTCCCATACAATATGCTTTCTTCGTCCCGAAATATTTTACTCCTGCTTCGTCTTACTTTATATTCCTCCTACGGTCCATATTTTTTTGAATATTCCAAAAGTTTTTGTAAAATTGGCTACGTATTATTAAATATTTAACTTCTGTCAACTATTTAAAACAATATGGAGATCTTATCAGAATTCTCAGAAGACTTTAAATAAAAAAAAAATGCGGTATTGTATCAAAATATTACATTAAACAGGAATTTAGGTATATTGCTGCAAGAAAGAAGCAAGAGCTGCGAATGGGAAATCGATGCCATCTATTTTTAATTAAGTTGAAGAAGTTATTTTAGGAAGATTAGAGGACAGAGGTATCGACATTGTAGAAAAATCACCTAACTTATATAACTTTAAAGACAAATCTTTTCTATTATTAATCTTATTTTCGAAAACCGTCTGAAGTTCGAATTGCAGTATATGCCACAAATCTTTTTTTTTTTTTTTTATTGTAAGAATATAAAAACAATTGGATTTGCTAATTAAGCAATCAAAAGACCTCTCCACAACGTTAAACATTATGGTACATTTTAATGTGAGGTAAACCTATATAAACAATTCATTACGGTGTTCAATTGACGAAAATGAAGTTTAATTTAATCCACTTTTGATGCATCATAACTTACAAAGCCACTATGATCCAAACTACATATTAATAATACTGAGTTACCCAGGAAAATGGATTGTGGAGGTCAGATAGGAAGTCCCTCCATATAATTATACAATAAAGTATTTAGCTGAATCCGGTAACACTGGCTGCCTACACAACATAGCATGGGAAACAGCTACGCAGCTGAAGAGACTTGATTTAAAAGAATATTTTGTATTATCTATGCTTGTGAGAATATTTTTTTCTCGATTTTTCTTTAGTAAACTACTTATTGTGGATTTAATATTATTATTATTTATTTTTTTTAATTTCATGAAATAGAACAGTTATTGTTTTCTAAACCTTTTATTAATAGATAACAGTAGGTAATTAAAATTATCATAATATTGTATTAGATCTGACTGCATATTTAAACAGTAGTAATGTTTAGATTATTATTATACCATTTTTGTGATTTGGATTGTGATACTGGATAATAAAGATGATTTCATACCTAATAGGATCGTTATTTTTTTTATTGAAATAATAATTGTTTGTTGACTGTATCTTTAAATAATTTGGGACGAAGCACAACTTCAATATGATATGGGACAAACTAAGATATGTTTTTGAACATTGGATAATACTTTGGACGAACGAAGAATATATCGAAAAGTACCTATAGTACGATTTGACTAAAGGGTCTGAAATGGAGTCAATAAATGTTTAGTTTTAAAGAAAACTGATTAAACTCACAAAAAAACTTAGTCCAAACTAATTTAAGAAATGTGTCAATTGTTTAAAAAGTATTTTTTTTTTATATATTTAATTTACAGTTCGTTATTTAAATTTAAAAACGTCAAAAGAGTCTTTACGGATTTTATTTTGGTCTGTTTTCTTAAGACTGACCTAAATAAAATCTACTTAACTCCACAATGGAACCAAAAATAACGCTTTGAATTTTAAACGCTAATTCTAAATTACACTAATATCAAAAATAGTACGTACTCATTAAAATATTGGCTTCCATTTTTAAGCACATAAACACACCTTCAATTTAACTTTATCGTCACATCACAAAAAATATATATTGAAGAAAATATGTAAATAAATATTTAAAATATTTATTGTTATTAATAATAAACAAAAGCTTCTGTAACTGTCACACTTACGGATGCAATGATAGTAATGAAGCCGGTCTTTGTTCAACTATGAGTAAAGGTTAAAGCGTGAATGGAGCATCCCTTGTATATTTTTTGACAGCTTGATATTTTTGTAAAATTTATTTTTTTAAATAGTTTTTTTTTTTTTCAATTAGTGCCAATACTTTTTAGCACCAATTTAAAAATACTGATGCTTTTTAACTTTACAATAATAATTGTCTTAATTCGTATTAAAATAATATTTCATGCTAAAATACTTTCTGTACCTAACGTTAATAAATAATAATCCAAACTTTGTGTTCGCTGATGATTGTGTTTTTTATTTAATTTATAGACGGCTTCGCCAATGACGAAGTAGGCACATTTTTGCATTTACGAGATAAAAAAAATATGAGATACTTTAATAATTTGTTGCTTATATAAAAATTCACAACTCCATGCCGTTGGCACAGGATATTCTTATCATTCGCATTGCTTCCGAATACATCGCATGTTTGATAAGTATAGTCCATTTCAGTACAATCTAGGCACAAACATCACTGTTATACCTCTTTTTTTAAACCAAACTTTTATAAAGTACTGTGAAAACTTTTATTATCTTGGCTAAACAAAATTGGTTCTATTGAAGTAAATTACTGGTATTTTCTTTAATCTTTCCGAAATAGTTTGGTATTGCTTAATTGATTTCTATTGAAATTTAATATTCATATTTGTGTCAATAGGAAGAGTATACGTACAATGAGTTTTAGGTATTTATAAAAAAAGTGGTAAAACATTTGTGATTTGTCCACTGAAGTGAATTAGAGAACGACGTCACCGCCAAAATCTTTCAAGATCAAAACGTTGAAAAGAATTTCTAGAACAGGAATACCAAAGATCCGATATCGGCATGGTTATTTGCTATGGCGGTTGTTAACTATAGAGATAATCGCTTTATGAAAAAACCATGAGAAGCCACAAATTTCGTGTAGTTTAACGCCGATGACCAACTATTACAATCTACTTACTACAACGTAGTTGCTTACCGACGTTAGCTGATACTAAACTTGCGTTCTTACTGTTATTTTTATTCAGAACTTCGCTTCACTGGAGACGGTAAATAAGCCATCAGAACAGTTCTCTCAGTTATGTGTCGTAAGGTCATTCTCTATCCACTCGCCTTTTGCAGTTCCCAATAAAGTCCACATTTGCTACTTACATTAAGATCTCAACACATGGTGAAAATGCATAGTGAGTATTATGCCGTTTGCAATAGACACACGTGGAAACCCATGATATACGCAATTTTGTAAGTAAGTGTGTTTCATAACTCACTATCTCCATAATATAAGTTTGCTTTGAAATTTGTTCGAGTTATTTCCTTACGAATGGAGGCCCCACCCCCTGTTCATCGAAACTTGTCGCCCGGTTGTTTACCCGTTGTTTGTTCGATAGATACAACTTTATGGTTCCGTTCGCAAATAGAAAAGACGCTGAAAATAATCATTTTCAACATTGATCGTCCATTTTATTTTCATCCGCACTGAACTGTCGGGTTCAGCTACCAACGTAGTTATTAAGAAGGTTGTAATACCTTTCAGAATATTGAGGTTAACTGAATTAGTTTATTAGGTCTAAAATTCAGACAGTTCTGCATAAAAATTGTAGAAAATTAATATAATAGAATATTTATCTTCTCAGAATATAATATGTATGTAGCTGCTTTCATAACATTAAAGAATCCTTGTACATTATACCATTTTGGAATGCAAACATAGATGCAATTCATCATCAAACATACAAAACATATTTGATACACAACTATAATTTGTCAACTAGAAAATCCAATAAACAGTAGTAATATTTATTTAAAGGAAATACAGTTAGTTTCTTTTTGAAAACATGATTAATTTATCATTATTCTTCTGTCATACCTACAAAATTATGCTACCTAGGCACGGTTTGAATTTTTGTTCATGCCATTAATCCGTACCTACAATACGTCAAGTCTGATAGCTGAGCTAAAGATAGAAACCAGACTTGTACGAAAAACTAGAACGATAGTTACGTTGAAGCATTAAATAATAAATGGTACCGATAACAATTCTTTACAAGGTCAAAATCCTAAATAGTACCGCAGAGTCGCCCGTGACAGTCCAATATCAAGCTACGATACCAAACTCATGTTTGGCAAAATATTTTTCTATTTACCGTTTTTCCGCGCTTTATGCGAAGTTATCCAAATATAATATTTCAGACTGAGCGTGTACACTGAGGGAATTATTGCGGGCTCGTTTGTTCCTACCATGATTGATGATGGTACCAAAAGGAATACAGCGAAGCATTTTTTTTACAAGGGATAACTATATCGTTTCGTTACATCTGTTATTTTTGCGTGCTTCCACTTATATTCAGATTTGTAGGTGCTTCTGCCTTTTTTTCAGAATGTTTTATAATCTATACTAATATATAAAGCTGAAGAGTTTGTTTGTTTGAACGCGCTAATCTCAGGAACTACGGGTCTGATTTGAAAACTTCTTTCAGTGTTAAACAGCCCATTTTTTAAGGAACATTACGCTGCGACCAAAAGGAGCGAAGCATAAATGAAAAATGTGGCAAAAATGAAAAACCGTTGACACTAAAACACGCGGACATAGTCGCGAGAGACAGCTAGTGTAACTATATGAATTTCTACGGGCCTATTGGAATATCTTGGGTTATAAATCGGTACTGAACAGAATTAATAGTGATTAATATGTTTTAAAGAAAATATTTCGTTCACGCCTGTGGTCCCTAAATGGATGGGCAGAAGTTTTCTGCTTAGCAAAAGACTATGGGTATGCATCGACAGTCATCATTAGGCAATGAGGTGGCGAACCTACTTGTATTCAAGGGATTCACATCGGGATTTTTGTATCTTTTCCCGGTTAAGAAAATAACGCGTCTTCTTTTTTCTTCGGCCCTAGAGAAGACGAAGGTGTATTCTATAGACTTCTACTAGCTCAAATCATTGCAGTTGTAGTTCTTTTTCTTTAGTGGGTACCATGCAAAAACGCATTGCAAGCTAACACGATCGACCCATTTAAAAATAGACTACATGTTCTATTTAGACTGGTGGTGTAAAACCAAATTATGCGACCACGGAAGTCTCAACGAAAACATTGAAGAACAATGCCAAAACATTATATTATTAGTACAATACCATCATTAAATGTGGAACAACACTTTGCCTTGTTAATTTACTATTCCGCTGATTATTATTGGAGGACAAACGACAATTATTTTATTTTAATCAATAACAATAAGGACTCGTGGCAAACGCGTGCGGCAATTGTTTAATGTTATGATCTATCTACAGGTTCATAACATAACTAGCTGACCCGTGCCCACTTCGTTGGGCATAATGTTAATAATCCTTTTTTAGTACATGATATGACCTAACAATTTAAATTATTTTTTTAATATTAAAAATTAAATTATCTATACTAATATTAAAAAAACTACTTTTTGTAACTTAAATATAAAAGTTAGACATATGCTGTCGTTGACTTTTTTGTAGGCATTTTCAAGCTCCACATCTTTTCTCTAGCACTCAAAAACATATCTTTCATAGTTAAGGCAGCGTAAGAAACGCTTTCATTCGACCGTTTTTTCTCCGATTCACTTTGCAAAACGGACTACCACGTAAAAGCCTTTTTATTTTTCGGTTTTTTATATAACCTATGACACTCAGCAATAATGTGGCTTTCTATTGGTGAAAGAATTTTTAAAATCGGTTCAGTAGATCCCGAGATTACCCCTTACAATTTAACAAACACACAAACTTTACTTCTTTATAATTTTAGTATAGAAGTATAGACTACACACTTCGTAAATCAATTCTAATATAATTTTGCTGTATGTGACTTTTTGTGGGTTTTGATATAACACTGCGCATTACAAAGACTGCAGCAGTTGAGGTAAAGTTGAGTGTGTATATATGTACCTAAATTATCCAAAAGATGTGGTACAGCAGTCCGACACAAATAAGAAAGACGAGTGTGCTTTAGACCACACAGCTAAAGTAAAACTAAACGTAACTGGCTATGTAAGAAAGAGAGAAAGAAAATGTGTGCTCGCACCTCTATCTTGCCCCTATAGTAATATACCATACAGACTTATATCTCCCTATCAACTTCCGTTCGCCTCGCCCGATCACACTTTTCGTAACGCTCTCGTCACGCATTCACCAGCTTGCTCCAAATAAAGCGCACATAAAGAAGTTTTACATTAAAAAGTTGTTTATATAGATACTTTTTGGAAGTATATATAAGTATATATAATGTAGCATACTTGGCACAAATATGTTCAGATAAGGTTTATAAAGTATGCAATTCAATAAACAGTGTGTACAAATCTTAACCGAATCATTTAGGGCGCGTTCACATTTCGCAACTATCTAAAATACAGTTTGGAAGGGAGTCAAGTGTTAAATGTATAAACATTACGATACAATTGTCGGGGTGGGCGATTCTTAATAGACTTTTTCGGCAGTTCACCGCTTTTATAGGCCTGTTGTGGCCAAACATTAGTGTTACCAGTATTTTGGGAACTGTAAGGACAGTATTTTGCCTTATAAAGTGTTTTCTATAAGCACTACACTTATTTTTTAGAGTTCCGTATCCAAAGGGTGTCAACGGAATCCTAATACTAAGCCTTGGCTGTCCGTCCATCCGTCCGCTCTTCAGTCCGACCGTCCGTCCGTCTGTCTGTCAGCGAACTGTATCTAATGAACCATAATAGCTAGAGAATTAAAATTTTCAGTGTGTTTTATGAAAACCAAAAAATAAATATTGTCTGGTTTTTAGATATGTAAAAGGTCGTAGTGGCCTAACGGTTCAATGAACGGATTTTTGTGCACAAGGTTGCAAGTTCCAACTAATTACAGGCAAGTACCAATGTGAATTTTTCAAAATTATATGTACTTTTTTTATTATTCTGAGACATCATTAACAATCAATAAAGGAAAACATCGTGAGGAAACCTGGATTCCAAAAATTGGAATCTGTAATTCCCAACCCGCAATGAGCAAGCGTGGTTCGCACGCTCCTTCCTTCTCTATGAGAAGAGGTCTGTGCCCAGCAGTGGGATATATATATAGGCGGATATTATTATTATTTTAGATAGTAAAAAAGTATAAGACACGTATTTGACCATTATCAAAACAATAAATACAAAAAAGATCAAGTTTAAAAAAAACAATAAAGCACTTAAATTTTTTTAGTTTACTTCTCTTTCAGATGTTAGTAAAGTATATTTTAAAATAAAAAAAAATTAAGATAAAGAAAAATATTTTTTTTTTCACATCCCTACTATTTTGCAACATGGTGACTCTAACCCATCGATGCGGTTGAATTGATAAGCCACGGCGACCGTGAACACTTTCCTTTTATTTGATAGTTATTTATTAAGGTACCTTTAAAGTATTAGGGCAGACCCCACAATTGAGTTTCAGTATGGTAATTGTCCAGGAAAACGTAACGGGAAACGTAGTGAGATGGAAAAATTGTATGGAATTTGTGAAATCTGTGAAACCTTTTTTAAACGGTCGATTTGGTTTTTCGTTTTCACGGAACCTGCAGTTAAGTATTTCGTATAACAAACTGTTATCGAATTTGTTAAAAATATCAAAAGAGTTTTCTTAGTTGTAAATACTTCGTCATTTCTCCTATCGCGGTAATAAGCAGTGCCTTTGTACATTTCTTATCTTATGTAGTACTTTACTGTTGTGTATACATGAATAATTAAATAAAATACTTTGTTGTAAATAAAATTAATTCAAAAAACCGTTTTTTAACGATATCGTCATTTTGATTTTAATTGGATGTTTGTTAACACGTTGGCTTTGTTATTATTTAAACCGAAATAGTTTTTACTAATTATTTTTTTTCCAACAGCATCGATATCACGAAGTGTATTCGGGGATTCCCCAAAACCAACTTGTCGTTTATTTATAAATTTATGCGGATATTCCTGAATATTCAGTTCGTTTATTAATTTAATTAGTTTCTTACTAATTAATTAAAGAAACGAACTAAATACTTAAAGCTTACCCATGATAGTGATACTGAATATTCCGGAATTACCGCATAAATTTATAAATAAACGAGAACTGATGGGGAATCCCCGAATACACTTCGTGTTTACTCATGTAGCTAAAATTGTTTTACAAGCTTCTAATTAACTTGCAGTGTATGTAGGATTGTTCTTCAATAGGTAACAGAAGCTCCTCTTCACGAGCTGATGGTAACCACCGGGGGGAGGGTTTTAGTAAGGTAAAAGTCCCACACTCCTCGGTCTTATAAATCCGCATAAGGCCGGGTGCCTTTTGAATGTTTCCCCACGCAAACAAAAAAACAAATTTATGCTTGTCAAATCTTACAAAAAAAATAGAACCACTTCTTGTCATTCGAATGAGATGATTTGTATCTTATACAAGTTAGGTGGCAATAGAATATAGTACTTTTAAGCTGGTCTGATGATGGACCCTGAAAGTGGCTATTGGAACTCTGTAACGAAACGACGCATTCCTATTCTGTTTGGGCTTGTTTGATTTGTCTTTGTAGTTTGTCTTTTCTAGTACTTTTAGCCTAGATGATTTACTTTTTTAAATTACCTTTTTAATAAAAAATTTGAATAAACGAGTGTTTTATAACTGTAACTGCTGAAGTTGATGTAAAAATATGTGTTTAAAATATATATTTTTAATATTTTACTTTTATCTTTAATTTCATCTCACATGGTTGAATATCTTTATAAGTTTGTATAGAGTAGTAGTAGTACCTTGCTAAAGGTAAATTGCTTCCAGTATCGTTACATCGAAAATAGGTCAAATGCCATAAAAAATAATGGCTTTGTTTTATTGAATACCTATTGAGTATACTGAGTTCGGCCATGTTTGTTGTCATAAAAACTAACCAAGTTACAACTCGAAAGAGTTAGAGCTACATGTTATTTGGACCTGGTGACTAAGGCCGTATTGATAAAGAATACACACAACATTTTTATCAATAGGGTTGATCGCTGGGTACATTTTATTAGTCCGTCAGATTGGTAATAAAAAAAAACACGTATTTTTTGCTTTTAAAAAAATAACGAAACTTTAAGTACTTAGATAAAAGAAGAATCCAAGACTCAAGATTATGGGCTAATGACGTAATGCTTGCGTACTAAATGCAGGAAATGACATCGTCATGCGACAATTCAATAAATGCATCCTCGTTAGTTTTTAGTTACATAAAAAAAAATACGCATATAATATTCTACAGTGCAAAATATTCTTATATATTTTTTTACTAGCCGATCCCCGCGACTTTGTTCGCGTGTTTTAGTTTCAACGGTTTTTCATTTTTGCAACATTTTTCATTTATGCTCGGCTCCTATTGGTCGTATCGTGATGTTTTATAGCCTATAGCCTTCCTCAATAAACGGACTATCCAATACAAAAAGATTTTTTCAATTCGAACCAGTAGTTCCTGAGATTAGCGCGTTCAAACAAACAAACGAACAAACAAACAAACAAACAAACAAACTCTTCAGCTTTATAATATTAGTATAGATAATCTGTCAGTCGGACATTAAAAAACATTGTCATCTACCCCATTTCAATCAGTCTATATCAGTCCTTTTAAAGTTAGTAGGTGACGCATATTTTATCTCTTTTTTGCAAAACGACGACTTTTACGGGGCAGCCCCAGATTAGTATGAAAAAATAATATTGACGTCACATTTTATTATAGTTCTCTCTGTTTAATTAAAAATATTAAAATGCTTGTAACTAGTTCAAGTGTAGTTCAATATGAAAGTAATTAACCTGCCGTTTTTACAACTCGATATAGTTCGTAACATATACAAAAAAATAAAATAAAAAAAACATGTCGAATACCTAATTCAACATTCATACCTACCACGTTTTACATTGATCACTACTGATATTAAACGGTCGTAAATATATTGAATTGAAACCACCGGTTTAGACGCAAATACATGGTAGAACCACCTTTAGATCGATACGAACCTCATTCGAGTGGCATGCAAACACGCGCCACCACAAACGGGTGGCTACGCAAACACGGGCCCACTTTAACACCCAATATTGAATAAAACAATGCGATATTTTTTTAACGCCATTAGCTACTAATACATAACCACGAGTCGTTATTGCTAGTAGTATTTTATTCGATATCGTGACTCGGAAAGCATAGAGAACAGTACCTTACACCTATTTAAAATTCCATTGATATTACAATTTAAATTGTTCAGAAGATTTGTTAAAAGCTAGATCATGTTTGAGAAAAAGTTAGGAACTCGTTTAAAATTTACACGTTCGTTTTTACTTACATTCGCGTTCAGTAGTTTAGTTTAGAAATCAGTTAATCGTGAGGACCAAGATTTGCATTACCTGATGGCGTTCATAAACAACAGTACTGTGAACAACGTTAATCTACACAGATTATCAAACAAATCGGGCAACAAATCGCTGAACTAGTTTAACATGTATGCGTGAACTAGCTAAATGTGAGGCCTAAGAAACTGTACTGCATAATTGCTCCCAGTTCGTGTCGTTGACATAAATCTGTGCGTTCCTTCCATACCTAGCTCAATGTTCGCCCCAAAGGACCAATCCGCGCTTGGAACTGAGCTAACAACTAAAATACTGGTTTATTCGTTGTATCTTGTTATCTGTTTTATTACATCGTTACTTCTAAGATAATTCGTAAATACGTTTATACTTAATCATTGTCAGGCCATTGGTAAAATAACGGAAGATAATATAAACTATTACACATGTGAAAATAAAGATAAACTATCCTATTTTATTACATGACAGCAATAGAAATACAAATGTTAAAATTAATTTATATGGGTTTTGATAGCGTGCATTATTTGTGGACACATGTGCCTCTTCTACCGATAAGTCTAAACATTTTCGCTTCTAAGAAGAGTAAAGTTTAATATGAGGTTAACTAATCTTTTCTACGTAACGTACTTATATAACAACATACGAAGAAAGGCTTACTTAAATTTAAGCACTGTAAATACACGCCATTATATAAAAAAGACTTGTTAAGATAAAAGTTATAGGTCCAGACAAAATAAGGTTTTGAACACAGTACCTTTAATTGTATCTCAGTATCTAATTTTGTTCCCACTTTGTATTTGAGTGTGCATAATTTGTTCAATCTATGTAATATATAAAAAAAAAGTATGTGTATATTATGTATGTTCAACTAAAACTCGAGAACCGTTAGACCAATTAATATGAACTCTGCACAATCATCTATAAAGGGCAATATGACCATTCATACGAACATAATTACGTTGGTGCCAGATAGGTGGCGCTGATGGCGGTGATTTTTATCTTTTGATCTATAGGCTGAATTGTAGTTATTTAGGTGAATCGAAGCATACCGGGAACCAGTCAGTAAATTATTAAGATGAAAGATATTAATTACTAAAATATGGATCTACACAGAAATCGACCTTCCAAGAAAACACTTACAACCATTATTGGTGTAAATACCTTGTTAATAGAGGTATTAACGAAGCAGGTATTTGTTCGAGGGAACGAACAAGGGAAACCGTGTCAAATATATTCCTAAATCCCACAGGTTTAAAGGAAAAACATTTCTGTATTTGGCGCAGTAAATAAACGGCTCAACCCGGTGTCTTTATATAATTACTGAACTGAAATGGGGAGTGTAAGAACCAAGGATCAAAGGACCAAAAGGAATACCGAATGCTGATTATGAAACCGTGGCTATGTCACGTTTCTCTTTGAAATCAGCCTCTTGTTGACTTTTCATAGGCAATCGGGACAAGTATTAAGCTGAACTCGCTTCTGGTAACCGAATTTTAAGATCATTTGAAGACTCTTAGAAGATCAAGATTGCAGTGTTGTTAATAAAGCAAATTTGTTTGCGGATAAAGGCGAGTCTAAATATAATTTTGTTAATAAATGATTCGGTTTTAAAGAAGGGAATTTTAACGATTCTTTCTCTGAAGAATTTAATCCTTCTGACCCGGGGGGCTTAGCAAACATTCAAATCACATGCACAAAGCACCCATTTAGAACCATTGAGAACTCTAATAACAGTATGGAATTACTATGTTTTGTAAATAAAGAAGTGGGTAGTTGTCGAATAGAATACATTTCAGCAAAAATATCTGAAAATAGTTTTGTTTTCCGTTTGAAAGAAATAAAACCAAGGTCATTTAACAATTCAGGAGAAATCTTAGTAATATCTTTGGTTAAAATAAATATACCGTCACCAAAAACCTTTACTATTAAACCATGCTGTACCGTACAAAATTTAGTGGAAGGCTCAAAACTCCTACGTCCCTTATCCATATAATATAACAGGACAAACTCTGCCCATGATACACTAGGTTCCCAGGAGACGTTTAGTAAGTTTTTGCTGTCTCTCCTTGGGTACAGTCCGAAATTGTTTAGTTCCCTAAAGTGCGCCGAAGTAACACGAAGTTTACCGAAGTCAAAGTTTGCTTCGTTAGTTTTGGCACTAGATACTTTCGGGTTTCATTGACTCGTGGGCCGTTATTTTGTTTTTGTATGTCTTTTGTTTTTGTTGTATTATAATTAAGTTTGTGAGACCAGTCCGACCGTCGACCATGCCGCTTTGTGTGACTTCCACAATCCAGTTGTTTCCTAATAAGTAACCTCTGGGGAGTGGAGGACAGAGATTTTGCACATATAAAATACTGGTACGCCTCTATATCCGGTGAAACTGAAGGTAATTTGCGTTCATTTAAGTCATTATAATTTATCAGTATAGTGTGTTTCAAATCAAAAAGCTTTTATTTCTCATAAACCTTAAAAAGGAACTTAAGAAACGCAAAGATACAAAACAACCTTAACAATGTAATTTTTGACAATCTGTCAAGTAACTGGTTATCTAATTATAAATTCCAGTGTTTGAAACAGTTTATGATCTAACATTAGTTCAGTTCAGTTCTTGTTTTGTATGGCTCCGTCGTCGGGAGGGCAACGACTTTGCCAATGTCAAAGTTGGGAAAACAAGTGTTTACCGCGGAAAATAAAATTTAACAACAAAACTAAAAATTATAAAGAAAAAAATAATAATAAAAAAAAACCTTTGAACACCTTCCTTTGAATAAATTAAAAGAATTTTATTAAATAAGGATTAAAATAAAATTTAAACTATATCAAAAATTACAAGCAAATATTGTTAGCCAAAAGGAATTTTGATAAGACATTGTAATAGGAAAAGATAACAGGGTATTAACTTTAACTGGTCGAGGGAAATCTAGAAGAAGAATATCATATAAATGAACAGAAATATTGGGGCAATTAAAAAATATGTGGTCCACCGTACCATCCTCAATTCCATATTCACAAATGGAGGAATCTCTGATATGAATCTTACTAACATAGTAAGGACCGAAATATTCTACAATTCCATCAAATATCTAGAATGTTGTACCTACTATATTTTCGTCAAATCTTACCAAGATATATGCCGTCCAACTGTCCTATTCGATTGATTGCATAGCTTTTAATACCTACGTATGGTCATATTACTATGTATGTCCAATATAATATATTATCATGCCTTGATTGGACCGTATCGTTTGTCTGTTACACGATATTATTACACCTATAACAATCCTTCAACGGAATTAGATTAGAGCCACTACTATTTGACCTCACGTTGAACTCACTTCACCTATTATGTCATCGCTTGTCCTAATATGACAAAGGAGAGTCGTAATGATTTATGGTGTGTAGTTAGTTTGTGTAATGTATTAATACGTGTCTGCTTTTATTTATTTATTTTAGGATACCATACGATTACAGTATCACCTAACGAACGATTAAAATTCGAAAATGACCAGTCATGATAATTTTAATATTTAGAAACCTGTTTCAAATCACATTTGTCAATACAAATGAAGAAATCCAAGAAATTCTAGTAATATTAAGTCTGGAAATAAATAAGCAAATCTGTATTTTTTTTCCACATATCACACAAGTAAATTAAATAATTTCATAAAGTCAATTGGATATTTTAAAAGCTAAATGTAGATTTTATATTATATAATCCTGGATTAAACAAATTCTGGTTTGAAAAGAGTTACGAATTCAAATGAGTTATTTTCTTTCTCACATTTTCCTCGCAAAGCGAGAATATTTCGAGTTTAAATAGTAGGCCACGATAGTAACTGTTGTTTGCGTCTTCTGTTTATATAACGAATAAGGTTCTATTTACTTGGGATTAGGCCGAAAACTATGCGATAATTTGGCATGTTACGACTGTTTACGTCATAAGTTCATAGCACACTAGTAATATAGAGTTAATGTGAATCATTATGTAGACCAAATATTGTTAGAGATTATTTGATGAGAAATTCTGAGTTATGTTATTGCTTAATGATTTAAAGTATTCCCGTAGTATAATCGATATTTTTATGTTGATTTGGAGTTGTTTTTACAGTTATCGGAGTATAAAAGATATTTAAAACCTTTCACAATAAAACATATTTTTACACTTATGTGAAACAGCATCTCATTAGACTGATCAGGGAGGTTAATTCCAGCTAGTTTCTTCCATTAGCAGTATTTTTTTTTCTTTTTCAACACAAAATTGAATCGCCTGTCCAATAAACTAATATTAATTTTGCATTAGTATTGTCTTGGAATTAAAATAAATTGAAGACTAAGGGCACTGATCCGATGATGATTTTTTATTTAATTTTAGACGCAGTAGGATACGGCAATCAGGCATTTTATTTTTAAGGCCAAGTACTTACTTTCTAAGATATTATCAAGAAAAAAGTGTGAGCTACGAAAACAGGTTTTTAAGCAAGTCTAAACTGTCGGTTTAAGCTCTTAATGATCCAATTTGCAAAGCATTTTGCCGGCAAATAGCGCCTTTACAAAAGTCCATAAAGTCAGCGAGTTTATGAGAGCGAAATGCATGAAATTTTTGTCACATAGTTTCTTGTACGATATTTGAATTTACGATGTATGTTTCATACGTACTTTAAGTTTCATACGTGGTCGATTTCTTCTCTGCATAAACTAGAGCACAAGCAAAGATAAAATTTGATGTTGCTTCTTAATATCAGTTTTATTTTTAAACCCCCGACGCAAAAATAACGATCTGTCTGTCTGTGTCTTCGTAGCTCCTAAACAAATAGGCCGAATATGATGTGTTTTTTTTTTAAAGCTGACGAGATCGAGGTGGTTCTTAGCAATAATTTATAAATATTGGTTCAGATTTTCGAAAGAGAAAAAGAAGAAAATTGTTTAACAACAATTTTAGCAATATTTGTCAGGAATTCATTAATTTTTAAATTTATTCTTAACTTTTGATGTGACCTATTCGAGAGTTTACTTAAGATATACCTAAACATGAACAAATAATGAAAGTGTCAACATGCTTTAAAAAAAACTTAAATTGATTGAAAAACTACTGTACTTATGTATATTTTTTTTTCATTTTTACATCGCTTTTATATAGTAAAAATAAACAACAAAAAAAGTGTGTTTACAGAACTTTTACACTGTTGACTGAACTAAGTTGATTCGTGACACCGTAGACTTTTTAAGCGGTGTTTACATGAAATTAAATTAAATGCAAGTTTAACCCGCCTGTTTCGGAGCCTAAAGCCAAGGATTACACGGACGTCGTCGACTCGTTTACGGAAAATTCGTTTATTGTTCTTTTTTCTCCAAACTTAATCCCTATAATATCGTGGGTGTAAGCAGGAGCTACTTATACTGCCGTATAATAGCAGCAGTTGCCTACAAAATTAATTTTAATGGAGGGTATTTAACGAAGACTGCTAGAGTGAGTGGGCCGACTACATGCGTTCGTTCAAATTGTTTGATTTGAAACAATTTCTTTGATTATATTATTGTCATTGGTTGCCACTGTAATAAACAGGTGTTTGTTTAAGAAAGTATTCATATTTCTTTGATGGTTTTACCTCTTCAAATGTACTGTCGAAAGAGCCCAAGTTATAGAAATAGTGAAATTTTATAGAAATAAACTGTCAGAAATACTTTGGTCACATCAATATATTATATATAAAAATGAGGCAGATATGTTATTAGCGCTCGCATTTTGAAGACTCGAAAACGTCCTTATTAGGAAGTTTTCAATGATAGCTATCTCTTTGTCTATCTTTTGTACTATTCATTAGTGCAACTTGACAACATTTTGATATATACCAGCGCACTCAGATTTTAAACTTCGGCAAAATTGAAGTGTACATCATATATTATATACATGCAACATATTATCTTGTGTATAAATAATCATTGGGTCAAATAGGTCTATATTTTTTTTATTAATTATAGGTACATATTTTGATAATTATTATAACTAACGAGGTTAAATATTATATTATATGGCCTGCTCTATATTAAAAAATCGATTCGTCGAACCAGACATTAGTCAATATATTTGTACAGTCGTTAGTATATTAATGGTTAATTATACATTACCGTTGCTAAATTTTCAGTATATAAAAATTGGACGAAAACTTGACCGGAAAATTTTACGTTACAAAAATATATTTATGTATTTTATTTCGACTCCCTTTAAAGCTTATGTAAGGGCATTGCCCTTATTCAGTAGAATTTAATTATATTTTTTGCAAAGCGGCCTCGGAATGTTTACTTTTAATTTTATCCTTATTTAAATGACGGCTGTGTATACTTTTTTGGTATAAATTACGGTCGCAATAAAAGAGTATTAATTAGGCCAATCGTAAACTGCGCGTAATGGCGGAGGATGGAAATGTAAAAGGCTACGCTAAACAGTGCGTTTGTAAGCGAACGCCTATTTTTATTTTTTCCTTGTGAACATTTTTCCTTGTGAACACTTTTAAAAAAAAAAGCTTGATGTCAATCTTTGAAGTAGATAACATTACTATCTACTTACTAATAAGCAAGTTTCATAGTTACACACACACTCACACTCGTACTACTCACACACACTTTGGCTGGCCTGTTGGTTTAGTGGTTAGTGATTTTGACTGCTAAACCGGAGGTCATGGGTTCGATTTCCACCCAGGACTCTTGCGGTATCACCGCACTTGTAATGCCGGGTTCCTATATTTAAGAAACTACTCATTTTGCTTACGGGAGAAAAATCTACCGTTCGTAAGCAAAACGAGTCGTTTCTCAATTATAGGAACTGGGTATAAATAAAGAAAAGCACAATTAATTTATAATTTAAATAATAATGAATTCTTTCTTCGCTAATTGGAGATTGTATTTATGATTACAACATAATGAGTTTTCATCAGCTCCTGTGCAAAAGAAAAAGAAAATTAATTTTAACCTCTAATTAGTAGAAAAATTAAATTTATGTTAATTCTATGAACTGAGCTGCTCAAAGCACGATGTAAGAAATACTTTTCATTGCTTGTATCTAATAATATAGTAGAAAGTAGTAGAATATAGCAGAATTTCAGTGTTCAGAACAAGTAACTAGGTGTTGTTATAATAAAATAATTATTTGCACGATTTTGTGAAAAAATGGTTCTGACAAAACACTTTTTGTAATATTTTTTTTTACAAAACCGTGCAAATAATTATAATTATCTAATGTATAAAATTCTCGTGTCACAGTTTTCGTTGCCATACTCCTCCGAAACGGCTTGACCGATTTTGATGAAATTTTTTGTGCTTATCCGGTATCTATGAGAATCGGCCAACATCTATTTTTCATCCCCCTAGGTGACTTCCACGCGGGCGGAGCTGCGGGCAACAGCTAGTATTGTATAGATTAGGTATGCTATTTACTGTTCGCCTCTCATTAAGTGAATCTGCAACGTATGCCAGCTGACATACTATACCAAAATCATTTTATTTTATTTATTATTTAGTTATTTATTTGAAATTAACAACAACATAAGAGATAGCTCTAAAGCGATGTTATAAAATTAACTAGGTAGGTACCTACATTAAATAATTTGTATCCATTATCTCTCCACTTACTTGTCCTATTTAAAAATAATTAATTGAAGCCATTACAAAAGTAAAAAAGGACATTGTAATTATATCCAGCGGAAAAAAATCTTAACGACATTAAAAGGTCTTACCGATGTTATAATTTTAAATGTCGAATAAAAAAAAACGACCGGACGTCCCTTTGAAGTTTGCCGGCCAGTGTTTGATGGACTTTGAACATGACGTGACAAAATGAATTTTAAAAAGAATGTATTTATTTTGTTTCGATTTAGACTATTTTAGTCAAACGATTTTTGTAATTTTCCATTTTGTTTGTTAAACTGTTATCCAATTATCTTTACTAATATTATAAATGCGAAAGTAACTCTGTCTATTTGTCTGTCTTTCACGCCAAAACTACAGAACCGATTTAAATGAAATTTGGTACACAGATAGTCTAGACCCTGAGAAAGTACATAGGCTACTTTTTGCCACGATAACCGACATCCACGCGGGCGCAGCCACGGGAAACAGCTAGTAGTAGTAGTACTTATTATATAAAAATGAGGTAGACATGTTATTAGCGCTCGCATTTGAGGACTCGAAAACCTGCTAATTAGGAAGTAGGAATGTCTTGTGTATAATGTCATTGTTTTTATCAGTGTTATATTTATATTTTCTTATCTTATCTATATCCTTTATTTTTTCTATCTGTATCCTTTAAAATCTTAATATAAATAATATTTTTTTACTCTTTTAGTAAAAGTGAATTATATCTTTCTATACGTACAAAAATATTATTTTATATATAGCCCCTTGTGCTGAGCGTAAGCCAATTATTAGATAGCTGTACGTACTATGCTCGTTTACTGATTTATGTGATTTTCCGTGTGACGACAGAAGTTTTTATGCGAAAATATCGGTGTTTCCGATATTATTAGGTTTTAAGATAGTATTAACAAAACGGCGCGTTCCGTTTTGACACTAATTTTACAAGCTTTTAATTAACTTGCAATGTATGTAAATGTTTGTTCGGGTCAAATCTTGCAAGACAAATTAGAACCACTTCTAGACACGTGATTGAGATGAAATTTTGAAGAGTTATAGAAATTCAGTGACAATACAATATCATGGTACTTTCAAGCGGGTATAATTATGGAGCTGGAAGGTGGCCATAGGGGACTCCGTAACGAAACGACTCAATGTCATCATGTTTAGGCTTGTTTGATTAGTCTTCACTAGTACTGTAATCCTAGCTGCTTTAAAAGCTTGTGATAAAAAATACATTTTAATAAAAACTCATTACGATTTCATCTCTTTATACTAGTGCCTACAGTTCAAACTCGATATGCGCACTCTATAGTTACTTATTTATTCTCAAAGCAATATACTATTCAGTAGTTCGGTAAACATTTAATAGTTAAAGTGATACCATCGTTTTTACTCTTCCCATTTTTACCTTACAATGAAAACTGTTTTAAACGTCTTGGTCAGTCGCCCGTAGGCACGACTCTTTACACATTAAATAAATAATTTATACGTCCGACCGGGGTACCCGAAATAAGCTTTAAAATAAAGTGTCCCGTTGCTCCGACTTTATGCGTTTACCCCTTAAAACAGCCTTCTTACCAGCATTCAGTGTAAGAATTTTGTCTTTTATATCTAAACTGTGTCGTCGTAATTTTTCGGTTGACAGATCCCTGGCAGCATTATGTGCCCAAGGGAGTAAGCTGGATATTTATTTAAACCCTTGCCTGTAGAGCAAAAAGATAATGGATCTTACAGATTTTCTCAAATGTGAAGGATCTTATAACATTTGACGTAAATGTTTTATGACCAATCAAAGTTTACATATTGTTTTCGTTTTTTTTTCTGGAATAGATGGATACAAAGTTAATAACATAAAAACGGAATAAACACAAAAGAAACCTGTCAACATTTAATAGTATTTTAAACGGATGAACTCCTACTTACACTAGAACTTATTTCTAGGTCAATATCTATTGAAATTGACTGCTTAGACCAAAATTTGTTCAGGAATGTATTGAATAAAGCTGTACTTTGTCAATAAATTATCTAAGTGCTACTTAATACAGTCAAGTACATACTAATTTGCTCAAGGTACGTCGGAACTCTTCACTTGAATACGCTGAAGCGCTCAAGAGCGCTTGAGAAGCTTACAAATTGTTTGAGAGGTTTGTGGCTCACAATATTCAAATCTGTCAATATTTACTCTTGTTGGTCTAGTATTTAGTGACCCTGGCTGCTAAACCGGAGGTCGTGGGTTTCATTCCCACCCAGGACCAATCTTTGTGTAATGAGCATGATTATTTGTTCTGTGTCTGGGTGCAATTTATATGTAATATTATGCGGTGCGATGCGGCGTTGGTGTCGCTGCTCGAACTGCGAGCGCGCCGCTATGCAGCACGGTGCAGTACCGCCAACATCAGTTCGACTCGCGACACCACCGCCGCCGCATCAGCTCATAATAAAGGTATGATTCCGAAACACGCTGCACGCAGCAATGCTGCCGCAGCAGTGCTGCCGCGACACTACTGGTCCCCATACAATTTCTATAAGCTTATATGAGATTACATTCCGAGCTAGGCAGCAATGTTGCGGCGGCAATGTAGCGACAGCACTGCTGCGCGTCAGTGTCGCCCTGTCGCCGCGACAGACCAGTAGTGACGAGTCTGCCAACGTCAAAGTAAACTAACGAATACACAACAACAACGCATCACCACGAACAGAGCGACACTGCTGCCTTGCTCGGAATCAGCGCGACAGGCAGCACTGCGGTAACAGCACTGCTGCTTGTTGCCGAGTTCGGAATCATACCTTTAAACTAGTCGGGCGATCACGAGAATGTTCGTGAGTAAACCGTTATGTTCTAAATAAATGTGATCAGTAGATTTGACAAGGATTAAATTGATCTTTCGGAAACGCGGTGTATGTTCTAGACTAATTTGTCGTAAAATATTTTCTATTGCGTATCAATTTTTAGCATGCCAAACTTTGTACTTAAACAAAAAGTTGTTAAGATATAACCATGTCAAAACAAAGAAGTTAAAGTTTAGTTCCACTAGAAGGTGCGCACACGAAAACTGAGAACTTTGACGAAAACATCTAGTATATTGCATACATTAATTCGGCAATTTAACAGGGAGCTTCGAACTAAACACATAAACTACGAACTTGGGCTGCAGATTTACTTAAGAGCACGCCGACAGAGGGCGGTCGAGCGTTTTGCAATTAATGTTACCATTAACTGCTACATTGAGAGCGGCTGACGTATGCATAATATGTTTTTGTTGAATACAAGTTACTTGCAAGATACGGGATGTGGAGTTCTAGTGCATTTTTTGTGGTTTTGGTGTTTGAACTATTCAAATTTATTATGATTTATTTATTAAGTACTAACTGTGCCCGCGGCTTCGCTTCCGTCATCTGACTACCTACCTACCCTACCCTACCTAACTGCTATACTTACATTCCTAACTAACATACCCTACCCTACCTAACCTGTCTACCCTACATAACCTGTCTACCCTACCTACCTAACAATTTTCTTATTCAGACATACACTGTTGACATTATAAGATTCAAGAAAATATATGAAATATATACACATGAAAAAAAGAATTATCCAATTTGTTGCAGTCATATCCATTTGGTATAGTACGGATGGATAAATTATGTTAATTAATTAAAATAAATTTAGGTATGTAGGTATAGTTATAGGCTCGGTATTAAAAGTTGTTTTAATAATTTTTAGAATTTCTTTGTGTCATTTATATTTCTTTTATTTGGAGGCAAACTATTTATGAGATAGGAAATTCTCTTTTTCAGTGTTTTATCCCCATAGCAATTCCTTACTCTGGAGGCAAGTATGAAATTTGCCTGCAGATGCTGCCCTAGTTCCATGTTTGTGATTAAATATTAAGTGACTCTCCCAACTGCCGTGACTATTTGTAAGAATTATGTATATATGAGTTAAACTAACTGGACGGATAAATGAAGCATGTATACTTTATTTTGGCTTTTAAAATTACTAGTATTATTTCTGATAATACTACTATTTCAGTGACAAATATCTTAAGTAGAAAACAGGCAATAGCTGGCAGCACTAGAATCGCTTTGTAAATGTAAGTTAGGTTGTACCCAAAATAAATAAAATAATTTAATTTCGGTTACAACTTACTTAACAAAGTTGTTTAGCTGTACCAAGGATTATTGACTTAAGGCCTGTTGAAAGCCTTGCTTTAGCTTCTAAATGAGTCCCAAACTTAGCCCAATAGAACTAAATGTATGATGAACGTGGGTATCATTGTCCTAAATTAAATGTATGTTAAACCAAAGTCAAGTAATTTTTCGTACAGACATAGCACTTACATATTATATTTCATCAACGTTGATTTAGCTAGGGCTGTCTTTAACCACATTACTCAAGGATAGGGGAAACCACTTACTGGTGTCACATTTTTTTTTTAATTTAAGTACATGTAATAATTTATTTATTTCGTGAAATACAAACGAAGTCACGTACTGCGTATGAGGTAATTTTCTAGGTAGTTTATCTATGTTTTAATCGCAACGGATTTCCGAGGTCAATGTCAGTGGCGATAGCGCGCTAAAATAACCAGATGAATAAGCTATGTTGAAAAAATTTCATAAATACGATGAATGAATTATGTATGAAATTTTTATACATGCTTTTATCGTTCGTAATTATAATTTGTTTACCCTAATTCCAATAATACTAAACAATCTATAACATTCTGTATCTATATTACATACATACATATTATAAAACAAAGTACCCCGCCACGTCTATCTGTATGAACGCGATAACTCAAAAACTACGGAACGGATTTTCATATGGTTTTCACCAATTAACAGAGTGATTCAAGAGGAAGGTTTGAGTGTATAATTCATTGTTGTTTTTTTTAACCCGTGGGAAGCTGAGGCGGGTGCTAGTAAACTAATCCTACATGGTAACTTACACAAGGTTGCAATTCAGGCCACTTTTCAATTGCTCTTAGTTACTTTAACATATTTCCTTGCGAAAATAGTCAATCGTTAATCCAATCTTCCTATAGTTTGTGCCATATTGATAAGCAATAAAGTGCATTGATCTCACGTCAGTGGAAAAGAGCAAAGCAAAAAAGGAGTGTTACTTAAAATAAGTAACTTTAAAACTAATTATAACCCCTGTCATAAAAGGCTTGTCATCGCTTCTTGACAAATGAAAGGTCAACGCACTTTATTGCCAATCTACATGGAACAAACTATATTAAGAATTCCTTTTCTTTAACCTTTTTTTTTGAGCACCTACACCTACCTAAAGGGTATGCGTATGAGTAATGAAAATGCTTTTTGTCTTTCATGCGCATATCCACATTTCTCATAACCGAACGTACACTCAAAAACCAAAAATCTCTTAACACTTACAGTCTTACACGTATTAATACTACCTCTCCTCTATACTACAATTATTACTTTTAGGATGGTTTCGTAAGCGAAGCGTGCCGCATCTCAAGAACTGTAATATCTAGAGAGTTGAATTTTCCCAGAGAGCGTATTTCTGTTGCCATATATAATAATAGGGGAGGCTTACGTTCAGCAGTGGACGGCAATTGGCTGATATGATGATGATGATGATGATGATATAATAATAATCAATAAAAAAATAAGCTCCATAAAATGGTACGGAATCCTTCATGCGTAAATCCGACTCGTACTGGTTTTTCTTTTGTGCACAGCCCTAAAGAAAACCGTAGAAAAATTTGGCCTCTTATTAAAATTCCATACCTACCATACATTCCGATGGCAATATTAAAATATTTCGTACATCCGATGATAGATAAAGAATTGGGTAATATGGAAATTTTCTTTTAAATTCATTTAATGCATTTGCGTTAATTAACGTGGGTCCCTAATCAGGCATATTAATTTTATTGGAGTTTGGTCATGAGAAATATGGAGGGACCGATGCTAATCATGTTTTAATAATTATCTTTTCGAGTATTAGTACAATGTTTCCTATTTTTTTTTTAATGTCCGCCTGGTAGATTAATAAATTTTATTGGACACGTATTTTTTCTTTTTTCCTGCAAACAAAAAATGATCAAAATACAGAGAACGGAAATTTCGCGTGACGTTACTCCTCGCTACAATTTTTACCAAGGCGAGGTGTCATAAGCCCCCACTCCGAAACTTTAAAGCGCTGTATCTTTGTAATTTTTTATTGTTTTGATAAAAGAAAAAATACGTGTCTTATATTTTTTTATTATCTAACTGGCGGACTAAATAGATTTTAACTTTTCATACCCAGTCAACATCCCTATTACTCTGGGATATCTGTAGCTTATTTGAAACGATATATGTCACTTTCTACGTAATGAATTTTCCAATATCCATACTATTATTATTATAAATTTGAAAGAAATTCTGACTGTCTGTCTGTTACTCTTTCACGGCTAAACCGTTAAACCGATTTTTGATGAAACTCAATATGGGGTAAGCTTTGATCCTAAGAAAGGACATAGGCTACTTCTTGCCGCGATAACGACACCCGGTGCGTACGGAGCCGCGGGCAAAAGGTAGTTTTAAATAAATAGGAAAGTTTCGTTTCATGCATGAAAATTACTTAAGTTCCAGACAATGGTTATGGACAATTTATAATCATGTTAATCATACCAGCCTATAAATGTCCCACTGCTGGGCACAGGCCTATTCGCATATAGAGAAGGAACGAGCATTCATCACCACGCTTGCTCAGTGCGGGTTGGCGATTTCAGATTCCAAACTTTTGGAATCCAGGTTTCCTCACGATGTTTTCCTTCACCGATAGTCAATGATGTCTTAGAATAATTAAGAAAGTACATATAACTTTGAAAAAGTCACATTGGTACTTGCCTGTAGTGGCTTCGAACCTGCAACCTTGTGCACGCAAATCTGTTCATTGAACCACTAGGCCACCACGACACATGTTACATGGTAACATATTTTATTACCGAATAGGTATAGATTATCAGTTTTAGAATAGATACCTATTATCATAACAAACTTGAATCCAACCGTTATTTAATGCAAATTGTCGAATACTCACAAAATGTGTTAAAACTCAAAAAATCCCATCCAAAAACAAACATTTTCTGAATAAAAATGCTTCTTGTAGTGTAAATAAATGTTAGTAAAAACGAACGCTTCACGAGTTCCGAATGGTCCACTAGTCTACCTCGGCTATCCTGCTATATTGCACCATTGGTATTCAGATGGGCCATTGCAGTTAACTCATGGCCATCGCAACTTAGATGTTAGTTACCCGATAGCTACGGCTCAATGGATCTGGATTAAACTAACTATCGGAATACTATTATGTTTGAGTTTCCTTGTCGAAGGAACGTTAGCACTTTGTGTTCAATTATATTTTTTTATAAATATAGGTACACTAGCTGTCCCCCGCGACTTTGTTCTCGTGTTTTAGTTTCAACGGTTTTTCATTTTTGTAACATTTTTCATTTATGCTCCGCTCCTATTAGTCGTAGCGTGATGTTTAATAGCTTATAGCCTTCTTCAATAAACGGACTATCCAATACAAAAAGAATTTTTCAATTCGAACCAGTAGTTCCTGAGATTAGCGCGTTCAAACAAACAAACAAACTCTTCAGCTTTATAATATTAGTATAGATAAGTATAGATTAGTTGCTTTTCCACAGCTAAAGCGCTTACGAAGCTGTGAAGGGTTTCACAGCTTTCGGAGAATTGGGGAGCTGTCTGTTAATGGATTGACCTTAAAAAAATGCTACTTGTTAGACTATGAATAAACGAATTTCGAATTTCTATGTCTTCAGGCTCTCAAGTCGGTATAGTGTCATGTTTTTGGCTGAAACATATTATTTTTGGCTTTAGTTTATATAAAATGTTGTGGTGGTCTAGCGGTTCAATAGATCGGATTTGTATGCACAAGGTTGCAGGTTCGAAACCACTATGGACAAGTACCAATATGACTTTTTCAAAGTTATATGTACTTTCTTAATTATCTAAGACACCATTGGCAAACGGTGAAGGAACACATCGTGACGAAACCTAGATTCCGAAAATTGGATTCGGAAATCGCCAACCTGCAATGAGCCAGCGTGGTGATCAATGCTCATGCCTTCTCTACATGAGAAGAGGCCTTGGCCCAGCAGTGGGACATTAATAGGCTGGTATTATCAGTTTATATACACTGTCATATCAAAAATAGTTTCGTTAATTACCTGCCAACAGTCGAGTCGACATATCATCAAAAGTAACACAATGACTTTGACAGCGCAGCAGTACCTAGCAAAAGCAGTAGGTAAGGTTAATTTTCATAATTGGTCTTTACTATAGTGCGTTTCACCGTCTCATAAGGCATATTAATTAGAACCCTGCTTTTGAAGTTTTGACGAAAAATATGAACTTGTTCTTTGAAAAAATAGATATTATATTTTTAACAAATTAGTAGGTAATCTTCATCCATCAATTCATGAAAAATCGTTTTTGTTGGGCAAGTTACAGGTCAATGTTATTCAATTGTTTAACATCAGATTATTGATTAAATTTATTATCGTAACTTCTCAAATGTGTGAATCGCGTGACAACACTCATTACATACAAGATGATTAAAACGAATGAGTTGTTTACATAACTTTACTATGTAATTATCGCCTTCTAACATGTGACGTATTAATCCATTATTTTGCTTCGACATTGAATTTTTATTTTTTCTCAGAAAGGAGAATTTCTCATGAGACCTTTGGATTAAGTGAAGCAATGAAACAATCTGAATCGTTCTTGGGTTCAAATAATAAAAAAAAAACATCGGAGGTAAAAAAATTGGCGATCTAAAGATATCAAATATGCTAATAATATCATTAGTACTGATAGCATATAATATAGATATTATAGTTTGTTTTATTGCTTTTAGCATTTTTCTTGATGTTTGGTCATTAATGGTCCAAGATAGGGTATTAGGTATTTATACTGACCGGAGAAAGTGATTTATCATGCAGTTTTAGCACATGGCCTAATTTATACGGAGCTTGTGGTTAAAAAAACGACTATGTATACTTATGTGTACAGAACCGGCATTATTAATTGACACCACATTTCTCAAGTTTCCCGTAACATACTGGCTAGTGTTAGCCAAAGGAACATTATGCACAACAGTTTCATTCTGGTCCAATTCCTATACTAAGACTAGTAAGAAAAACGAATTACCGTCTATAAACAATACTTTCAAATATCCTCCGTAAAAACCCTGGATCTCTTGACACTGAATCGCCTGATTCAAGTTACTAATTGTCTAGTTGTCTGGATGATTTAAAAAAAAAAAAAAAATCAAACCTACGACTTTTTAAAATTAATAATTAGCTAATGATATCACGAAGCAGAAGAACCACTTCTGGTTTCTCTTCGCCGCACGAGTTCACGGTCCAATTCCCAAACGGATTTGTGTGATCCAGGTAGGTGGGTAGGTGGGTATGTGCAGCGAGACGAAAAAAGAGCATGAACTTTTCCCCCATCGCAAATTAAACTTTATAACAAGCAGGCAAGATCGAATTCCC
Source organism: Diachrysia chrysitis (assembly GCA_932294365.1). Lineage (NCBI taxonomy): Eukaryota > Metazoa > Arthropoda > Insecta > Lepidoptera > Noctuidae > Diachrysia > Diachrysia chrysitis. The sequence continues at coordinate 2,364,936 of OW028657.1, forward strand.
AACAAAGCTTACCCCAAAACATATCCGCTTTAAATCATTTCGTAACTCTCCCAATTAAATTTATCTGTTCTACACGTATAGTCAACAAATGCTCCCAAACTTCCAGTTAAATGCATTTGGCTTGACCCAAATAAAGTTCCCGGTGATATATAACAAGGTAGGTACAATCCCGCGATCAACGTTCAAATCTCGAAATGCCCGGAAATAAGTCCCGGATCACGGGATTACCTTGCCGACGGATTTTATTGTTCTTTTCTACAATTAGGTACAAGCTTATCCGACTTTACTTAAAGCTGAGCATTGTTTTAATTGCCAGTAGTAAAAAACCAGAAAGTCAAGATGGCGGTGTTCCTGAAAACTCCAGATTTTCTTTGAATATAACGAACAAAAGAAGCTTAAACTTATTAAAAATTAACTGTGAACTTTTTACCTGTATATTATTTTTGTTTTCCTTCTTAGCATCCAGCCAAATGGCCTTTATCGTTACCTACAAATAAACATAAAAGTATACCAGCAAACAAAATAAAATAAAACGACTTATCAAGTTCTCAATAACATAACTGAAGTAATATTCATTTACGATCAAAAATCAAACGAAAATAAAATTGATTCTCTGCTTTTCCCGCATCCCAAGGGTCCAGACTTGGCCACATCGTAAACCCGCATTGGCATATAAAAAGACAGTAAAACTTTAACAATGTACTCGTTAACTGCTCATTTTAACTGTCTATTAGTTCTAACTATTCTTCTTGATTAGATACTTGACTTGCTTTTATGGGATACTTAAAAAAGGATTCTGTAAAGATGAAGTTGTTAAGTGGATTGTTCTGGTTATGTTAAATAATATTCATATCTTTTAATGTGACTTCACGGATAGCCGAGTGATATAGGTCACCACGCCAATTACTACTGCGCGCGACGTGCTGCGGGTTCGATCTTCGCATGGGACATTTGTGTGATCCGTATACCCATGTTCTGAGTCTGGGTATTTTTTGTGCATATGATTTGAATGTTTGTGCATTAACAGGATTAAATTCCTTATTACGGGAGTCGTTTTTTTTTTAAACAAAAACTATATAGAACTTTTATGGTCGTTTAACCATGAAGGTTTCTAAGGCATAATACTACTAAAGAAAGCTGTCTCGTTAGATAGTGGTGAATATAGATTAGGTTTCTGAATTCATTCCCGATGGTAAATGATCATTGGATTACTATTACGTCCGACAGGTCTTAATAGTATTTTCCTGATGTCTGTTTAATTTCATTACCAAACATCCTGTTTAATTGACTAGAAATTATAAAAGCTATAAAATTCTTGACAAAAACAGAATTGTACAAAAAGACAGTCTTCATTAGATATTAAATAAAGCACCACAATGACTTCTTCGAACAAATAAGTCACGTTCCACAGAAGAATATAAGAACTAATCCTATTACATCATGTTTCCAACCACATAAAAACGAAAATAACTTTTCTAACAAATGTCTTGACATAGCGAATCTAATTCAGACCATTCCTTCATATAAACTTTTTCGATTGTCAAAGAGACATGACGGCATTATCAAGATCGTCACATAAGGTTACAAAATATTAAATAAAATGGGCAGGTGTGAACCAGGTTTTAATATTATTGGGTATTTGACTACTATCGAATTATTTATTTACAAAAAATCTAATAATAGTATTAAATTGAAGAAAAACTGCAAAATAACAATAAACAAACACACAAATACAACAGTTATGAGCTTAGTAGGTGACACTTGTTCTATCTCTTTTTCGCAAAACTACGACTTTACGGGGCAGCCTCAGAGTAGTATGGAGAAAATAATAGTGACGTCACATTATGTTATATCTCTCTCTGTCTAATTGGCAATATTATAATGCTTGTAACTATTTCAATATGAAAGTAATTAATCTGCTGTTTTTACAACTCGACATAGTTTGTAATATATATTTTAAAATAGAATAAAAAAATCTTGTCAAATACCCAATTCTGACAACCAGTACCTATTACTAAGGCATGCTGTCAAAAAGTTATTGGCATTATCGCTCTATGTAAAATACTGGAATGTTTTTAAATACTGGGATGATGATTTCGGTAAGTATGAAAGCCAACCTCAATTTAGTTTGAGAAAAATCTTAGCAGACGAAGACCTTAATAGTGTTTTGTTTAATACTTGAAATACAATACTTTACACTCATATTTTAGGCTGCACTTTATTTTATATCATTAACATAAAAAATCACAAACAGGTGATCAAAGTCACGTTAATACAGTAACACAATACATATAAAAACTTTATCTGTTTTAGCACTGAACCCCAAAAAAAATATACCATCAACTCGCTAACGTCCAAATATAATGTCATTTTTGTAATTTAACTTTTTGCGTGATCAATCACCTTCTGAAAAGTTGTGTCGTAAAGCCGGCGGGATTATTAAAAATACCTCGGACATAACTGACGTTTGAGTCCTGCATGAAGATCGCTGCTAACTACGCTGGCGAATAATTGGATTTCATGAAACGATGTGTATTTTTATTATATTTAGCTTATATAGTCTTGTATTGATTAATAAATAAAAAGTTTTATTGATGAAACATGTTCAACTTTCACAACAAATCTTACATAATTAGGGACCTCCAATACCTGTGCTGGGACGACCCAATCAGCTCTTTAATAACTAATTATAAAATAGTAAAAGTGGTGAACTACAGTGTGTGTGTGTGTGAGTGTATTTGCGTGTGTCTGTGTAATGACATTATTGATCGTCAATATGACTTGAACAATTTAATTAATTACCAAACGACGACAAATTCTCAATGCACTTCTACAGATATACCTACATTAATGTAGCATAACTTCTGATAAAACTTAATACCTACGGAAAATTTTGAATTCGAATAGTTTAGAGTTAGTTTCTTTTTTGGAGATTCTTTCACAAATTTACAATCAACTGAGTGCATTTAATTAGAACCAACTTTCACAGATTTATCTTGTCAGCACTATGTCAAAGTGTCGATAAACGCCAAAAATAAGATTAATACTTCTTTACACATAAAACTGCACAGTTTGACTGGCCTGTTAGTCTAGTGGTTAGGTTAGCTAGTTACCCTAAATGCTAAACCGGAGGTCGTGGGTTCGCTTCTCACCCAGGAGAAATCTTTGTGTCATGAGCATGATCATTAATTGTTCGGTGTCTGAGTGTAATTTATCTATAAAATGTATGTATTTTGAAATATATAAGTGTATTTATCAGTTGTCTGATTGCCATAATACCGGCAGTAGTTTGCGATCAGATGGTTGAGCGTGAGTAGTCCCAATATATTATATATTATATTATTCCAACTCACAACTATGTAATAAATTCTAAGTAGCAAAGTACTTTCACGTCCAAAATCTAGAAACCGTTATAAGAGTACAATGAAAATACTTTCACAATTTTGTATGATAGAATACATAGAAAGTTTGAGTTTGTTACGTATTGACAAAGTTTCTGAATTCATTTGATTCTTTTATACTATAACGAAATACGACGGTAAAGTTCATATACTTACTTTACGTTTCATGTCCAGTGAACCATTACATAGGTTTCTTTAGTAATCTTAGTTCTTAATTGCATTAGGGAAACTTTCTGTGTTTTATTTTTTGGATTTAAGTGGTGAAGAATTTTACCTGCTTTATTTTTTTTCTAGCTACACACATGCTTTGCAATGCCGCGATAAGTAATAAATTCTAATGGCAAAAGATTTTTTAAATCGATCCAGTAGTTATTGAGTGTATTTGTTACAAACATACAGAAATACAAATCTTTCCTTTCAATAATATTCAGTATAGATATAGATGTACTCTTCTGTTATTCCCCTGCCCGGCACTCTCCTCACGCTAATTATTGCCCAACTGCCAAAGCAATCACATTATTTAATGATTTATTAAACGCCGGACCGGATGTTGAGATATTTTTTGATTCGCTGCTTGTTTTTGCTAAAAGTGTTAAGTTATTTTTAGATAAAAGATAGTTATAGGTTAAATTGGTTTGTTTAATGTTAGACATTATTTTATTTGAATTGTTAGATCTAAGTATATTTCATTTATTCATAACTTATTTTCTTAGACATGTAAGCGTTTTGGTGTAAACTGTAAGCTTATATTGTTCTTCTTCTTAAATAAATAAACAGATGTATTGATTTCTTGACGAGACGAACTGAATGCTGATGATTAAAATATATAAATATAAATTATTTAAGCATCGAATTAAGAACCATAATTGTATTTGCTATAATCTGATGAAATCAAGCGATTTTAATTAAGGTTATTAAGTATTCATAATAAGCAGATGTGACCCGTATCAATTTCTAATCAAGCTAATGTAATCTGACCTCTATAACCCAATTAATGAAAAATCGATAAACTTCGGTATATCATCTTTTTGTGGACGATTAGGTATGTTGCTTGGCAAATTAATCACATAATGACTTGCCCGTTGGACTAATGGTTAGTGACCCTGACTACTAAACCAAATGTCGTGGGTTCGATTCCCACCTAGGACACATCTTTGTGTGATGAGCATGATCATATTTTGTTCTGCGTCTGGGTGTAACTTATCTTTAATATATAAGTATGTTTATCGTGTCATTTTGTCTGGTTGCATAATACAATCTCTGCCTAGTTTTGGATCAGATAGACGTGTGTGAGTTGTCCCAAGATATTATTATTCTTATAATGTATTAGTAAAATTTTACTAAAACATAAATGGAAAAAATTGTGTTTGTGTTTGTAAACCCTTGACTCCAAAACAAATACAGGGATTTTAATTACATATGCACAAAAATAGATCATAGTCTGGATTAACATATAAAATAGATTTTATCTTAGTCGTATGCTAAATGTGAAATGATAAATGTGTGTTCATTTATTAATTGGCAAAACTATTTTTAAACCCAAATACATTTTATAACAGTAGATCCTTTTCAAACTGATATTTTTAACTAAAATAAGAACGTCCAAATTTAGCGACCACTTAAAAGTTCCAAAAGAGACCGACTTTCATTACTGTTTCAAATACGGTTAAAGGTCAATAGCTGATCAAAAATAGACTTATCACACTGACGGGGTCTATTGTTAAGGAAAAACTTTTTGTTTCTAAGGATTAACGCCAGCGCCGTGAAAATAGTTTTATAAATAATTGCTTTCTCTTGAATAAAGCGCCTTTTTTGTGGTACCTTCGAAAATTTCAGTAGTTGACCTGCTAATTACTGTCAAGAGAAAAGTGTGTGCGGTGTCTGTTTTGTTTTGACAAAAGTATTTGCTTATAAATGAACCAGTTTTTTTTTTTTTTATAATTCAAATAAACATTATTATTACTTGTTCATATATGAATAGTAATATGTGTGCAGTTGACTGTAATAGAATAGTAGTATAGGTCACTACGCCAATGACCACTATGCGCGACATGCCGCGTGGTTGATCGGTGATCCCCGCATGGGACAAGCATTTGTGTAACCCATAATTGCTTGCTCCAAGTATGGATGTGTTCTTTGAAATCATTAAAATCGGTTCCTTTTTTACATTTATGTCTTATAAAATACAGTACCTACATCGAAGATCAAACCACTGTTCATTCCTATAAACCCCTCAAATTGCTAATGCGCTGGAAACATGTCTAATTAATACCCACATGACGTCATCCGCAACTCAAATCCATACTCCGACCAGTGATACTAACAGTACTGGGTGTTCGGTTTCGTCACCAAAATGGTAGCCAGGCGCATTACCAATTTGCGGGGCTTATAGGAGTTATCCTTACTACCATTTTCTTTTTATTTTCTACCATTCATGTTGATTGATCAACCTTGTACCCGTTATAATATTCCTCTACAACAGAATCATCTCAGCTGCGAAGTAGAATACGAATCTTCTCTGCATAAATTCAGACACGGAATCAAGTAAAGTTCAAATAAACACTCACTTCACAACGCTTCACCAACTAATGAATAAATCTAAGCTACGAGTTATGCATGAATAATAATTTTCAACTAACAATTCATGAATTACACCCATCGTGTTCAAGTGAGGGCATTTACCGAATAACTTAAATGTCTATCTCTGAACTTAGAATGCAGACTTCTAAATGTAAACTTGAATTTTACGTGCATTTATCGTGAAGCTAAATTGTTTTGTTTTTATTTAAAACTTTCAAGGACTGTTGCTTGCGTTAGAAAATCTATACTTATATATCTATACTAATATTATAAAGCTGAAGAGTTTGTTTGTTTGTTTATTTGTTTGTTTGAACGCGCTAATCTCAGGAACTACTGATTCGAATTGAATAATTCTTTTTGTGTTGGATAGTCCGTTTATTGAGGAAGGTTATAGGCTATATAACATCACGCTACGACCAATAGGAGCGGAGCATAAATGAAAAAGGTTGCAAAAATGAAAAACCGTTGAAACTAAAACACGCGAACAAAGTCGCGGGGGACAGCTAGTTAATATTATAAAGCTGAAGAGTTTGTTTGTTTGTTTGTTTGTTTGAACGCGCTAATCTCGGGAACTACTGGTTCGAATTAAAAAAATATTTTTGTATTGGATAGTCCGTTTATTGAGGAAGGCTATAGGCTATATAACATCACGCTACGACCAATAGGAGCGGAGCATAAACGAAAAATGTTGCAAAAATGAAAAACCGTTGAAACTAAAACACGCGAACTAAGTCGCGGGGGACAGCTAGTAAAACATCAAAGTAGAAGGTAGAGTGTTTTCTTCTTAAAAATTTAGTATAGATTAATCTACTGACTTAGTACGTACACATTTATTATTCTAAACACTTCTTTCTTCATTAAGTATTCACTCTGCATCTTTCCCACTTTGATAATTACGGAGCCACAACTTTCCAGATGAAGCCTATCAAATTAAAAATTACTCAAGCTCTCAGCGAAATTAAGGTTAACCATAGCTTGTAATGTAGCTTCTATAATCCTAACAAATTAAAAATACACCCTCGGTAAATCTAAATGGGTAATATGAAAGTGTATTTAAGTAGAATTTGTGAGTCGCATCTGAGATTACGTTACACTTCCATAATATTAGTCAGATAATCTGCATTTTGAGACGGCTTAGTGCCATGGCTGGAATAAGCTCGGATTCCGAGCGGGGCCTTTTACAAGAGCAACTAAGTAAAGGAAATGCGCATCGTTGCTTTAATAGCTTTGAAAGAGGAATGTTTCGATGCCAGATACCGTGTTTTGATTTTAGAGGCGTCCTTTGCTTGTATAGCGCCAGCAATAAGCGTAATCGTTTGTTTTCAGCGGAGATTCGTTCAAGTTGTATTTCTGAAATGGTAAACGCAAATAAGTTAAATTCAAAGTTGTTTCTAATTGAAATATTATATTATTCGTTATTTTACGTAAAGTACTTTAAATCCATACTAATATATAAAGCTGAAGAGTTTGTTTGTTTATTTGTTTGTTTGTTTGAACGCGCTAATCTCAAGGACTGCTGGTCCGATTTTAAAAATTCTTTAGTTTTGGATAGCCCATTTATTAAGGAAGGCTATAAGCTATATAACATTACGCTGCGACCAAAAGGAGCGGAGCATAATTGAAAAATGTTACGAAAATGAAAAACCGTTTAAACTAAAATACGTGAACAAAGTCGCGGGGGACAGCTAGTATTATATATTTACAATTTAAATTAAAATCACATTAATTTCTTATTTTTAAATGCGTATCGCGGTTTTTGGATGCTGTGGATTGTTTAGAAGAACGCTAGTAAATCTATATATGTATATGTATAAAAGAGAATGTGTTTGTGTGTTCATCTAAAACTCGAGAACCGTTAATATGAAACTTTGAACACATATAAAGGTGGCAGTGATTTTTATCTTTTTAACCATAGACCGAATTATAGATTTTTATATGAAAAGCGAAGCGCACGGGACACCAGCTAGTACCTAAACAAAATCAAGAATTTCGCGTTATTTTATTTAATCCTGTGGATTTAGTTCAGCTAATCTAGTTCCAATTGTATTCATGGTACCTTAACGCCGTCAAAATTTACCTCTACTCTGTGGGGCGGCACTAAAGCCTAAACTGTTTTCATTTGTATAATAACAGTTCGACTCGCGACACCACCGCCGCCGCGTCAGCTCATGATTAGGGACTCCTATTGAATCTGAAACTAGTCGGGCAATCCCGAGAATATGCGCGAGTAAACCGTTTTGTTTTAAATAATTCTGTTCTCATTTGTTTATAGATACTTACCTACAACAAACCTAGCAGTTCTACGCTTTCCTCATATTCAGGGTTCTCTGTATAAATGGTTTCATTGATGTCACCTCTAAAAGATTCGCATACTTTGCGGTTATGTTAGACAATTTATTGTTTACTAGCTGTCCCTCGCAGCTTTGTTCGCGTGTTTTACTTTCAATGGTTTTTAATTTTTGCAACATTTTTCATTTACGCTCCGCTCCTTTTGGTCGTAGCGTGATGTTATATAGCCTATAGCCTTCCTCAATAAACGGACTATCCAATACAAAAAGATTTTTTCAATTCGAACCAGTAGTTCCTAAGATTAGCGCGTTCAAACAAACAAACACACAAACGAACTCTTCAGCTTTATAATATTAATAAGTAAGTATTAGTATAGATTGTTCTGCTGATCGCAAAATTACATTTTAGGATGAATGATTGTGCATGTGACTTTTTTTTAGAGTTTCGTACCCAAAGGTGCAACACACTTATTACTGATCCGCTGCCGTCCGTCCGTTTGTCCGTCTGTCTATCAGCGGACTGTAACTCAAGAACCACAATAGCCACAGAGGTGAAATTTACAGTGTATATTGTTGCCGCTATAGCAACAATAATGTAAATTAAAATAAATTTAATACATACAAGGGACGTGTTTAATATATTTTTTGTATTCGATTTTAACGGCAAATCTTGTTCAATGGTACGCAACCCTTATCGAAAATCCGACTTGCAATCCGAGGTTTTTTTTTGCAATAAGTAAAAAAATTACCCTTTTCTTGACGTGTTCGGTTTTTTTACTTTTTAGATCGCATTTAATTCATTCAGATACCTACCTTATATTTTATGAAGTTGTCAAGATATTTTAATAACAGCAAAAAAACGTTAGCGTACGTTTCATTTTTAAAGTTACAAACTTTACACGATGTAATATCGTGTAACTACCAAATCTTTAAAACAGTTTTTTTGTATATTAGAATATAACATTCTTATAAACAAAAAAAACTGTTTTTAATTAAAAAATACTGACAAAACACTACGCTTTAACTATTATTAGGGGGGTTATTATTCTACTTAAATTATTTACTAATACAAACAATAGAGTATTAGAAAATAGGTCATGTTTTTTCCCGGATAAAAAATTCGCTTCCCTCATCCAGGCCTTAATGAACGCTGTGTAAACTAACCGGGTCAATACAAGTTATAACCCGGTCTTAAAATACCGGATATAACCTCTGTCTCCACCATTAATGGAAACAGGGTAAACTTATTAAGAGAAACAGACACTACAGACAGGGTAAATAAAAAAGAAAAACTATAAGTATGTTTATAAGTTGTATAAATAAAATGTAGTTTTTTTTTATAGTTATGCGATTATGAAGGTTGAATAACTCACCTCACTACCATCAAACAAACAAATTCTAAAAATCCTTCTATTAATCGACAAGTAATCGGGCAATTTCCATCATTAACAGCACGCAATAAAGTTGATTGAAATGCCGCTATTAACGCCTATCACACTATCAAAACAATTATGGATAGATATATTATGAAAATTCAATAACAAATTATTTTAATCTTTGTTAATTGTGACACGCAAATGCATTTCTATAACATTCGTGTGGTTCGTGACAAGTGTATTATGTCAAGGATTTTGTCAAGTTTTGTCGTATTATAACGATAAAGAACCATCAAACCATACTAATGTACAGAGGAAAAAAAATACGTTTGTTAGTTTGTCTGTTCGGGCTAATCTTAGGAATTACTTCCCCGATTTTCAAGAGTCTTTCACTGATAGGCAACCAGATTATTTCTGAATGTCATAGGCTACAAATGAGATTACTTTGGTCTGATTTGCTTTTTTAATCATTAATACACAAAAAAATTACTTATTCATACAGTTATATAGAATCTAGATAGGTAGGTATAAACATTTACTTTTAACAACGAAATATGAACGGCTTTTATACTTCTAAGGTCTTGAAGAGCTTTTTACATAATACTATAAGGTCTATTAACAAGGCAAAGGCTTCTTCTTAGAAGTAATAAACGTTTTTCGCCATCCGGTTTGTAATTACAACATACATACTTAACCCACGGTATCATGTTGTTACCATACGTATCATCTTTGTATTATTATTTTTTAAACGACTTCTGATTCTTCTGAACAATAGACCTTTTCTATGACACGTATTTTACAAAAAATCTAAGCCGTGTTTAGAATGTTTTATGCTGTCATAACCAGACTTAAAACATAGAATATTTATCCAATGAGTTGAACGAACCCGCAGCGGAGTAATAGTTGATGTACCTATGAGACCTATGTGACCCCTACACCACTGCTATTTGTAAAGTCCTTTTTTTCCGAGATATATGCAATCAAAACCAGCTCCTAAACAAATAGGTCACAATATTCAGCAAAATAATAATAGAAATATGAAAATAAATCCCAGCGTTTTTTTTTAACCATAATCGTTGAGTCATGGAACCGTAACCCAATTCGTTATAACAAACATGAAAAATCCATTTCGATGTTTCAGCAATCACTAAAAATAAATGTTTATAACAGTTTCAAATAGTTACGTATAAAGCTATTAAGGCAATTAGTTTTTATTTATACTCTGACAATCGTAGTTTTGTGATTTCGGGTTTATTTTTGTTGACTATAATTTTTTGTTGAATTTTTAAATATTTTTTTCATTTTATTTATGAAATGATTGGAGTATTTCTGTAGTCTGATCTTTTGTCTTCTCTTCGTATTTGCAAAATTAGGCAATTGGGTATTTGATAAGACTTTTTTATTTTTCATTTAAAAAGTATATTACAAACTACTTCAAGTTATAAAAACGGCAGAATAATTACTCTTATATTAAACTAGTTATAAGCATTTTAATTGTGCTAATTAGACAGAGCTATAATATGACGTCACCATTGTTTTCTCCATACTAATCTAGGGCTGCTACGTTTTGCGAAAAAGATATAGAACATGCGTCACCTACTAACTTTAAAAGCTTATCACTTTTGTATTCGTGTATATTTTTTTAAAGTTATTTCGCAGTACTGCTTTAATTTAATACTATCAATAGAAATATTTGTAATAAAAAAATAATTCGATAAGAGCCAATTCCTAAGGAGTCAGGAGATATACTTATACTATTATTATTAAAAGCTAAGTTTGTATACCTATGTTTCTTACTTTGATGTAGAAGACAATTTTCGGACCTTGTTATCAGAGTCCAAAAAATATTTTACTGATTATAACCTTAGTGCTTGTGGAGTTATAAAACAAAGTCTCACGCTGCGTCTGTTTGTCTGAATACCATAAACTCAAAAAATACTAAACAGACTTTCATCTGGTTTTATCAATGGATAGAGTAATTCAAGAGGAAAGTTTTTGTGTATAATTCATTTATGTTTCGTCTACCCTCCCGTACGAAGCCGGGGCGTGTCGCTTTTTTGGTAAAAAGAAAATAGAAATCAATGCGGGCGAATCCGACTCAAGAGCTTGTAAATTCCAAAGTAATTTTATTACTAACATTCACTTACTATACATAATATAGGTATATTCACCTCGTAGCTTTATTCCTTTGATCTTTCTTCAATCTTAGTTTTCAATATAATGATTAGTTCGCTACGTTGAATCCAATTTATTACTATAAGGAGAGACTGTCGGCAGCACAACTATGTTAGTTATTAATAATAGTGCCGCGGGGTAATTGTATAGCCCCGGGGGTCGCAAATAATTGGGATGTTGACTGGGTATGAAAAGTTAAAATCTATTTAGTCCGTCAGTTAGATAATAAAAAAATATTAGACACGTATTTTTTTCTTTTATCAAAACAATAAAAAAATACAAAGATACAGCGCTTTAAAGTTTCGGAGTGGGGGCTTATGACGCCACGCCTTGGTAAAAATTGTAGCGAGGAGTGACGTCACGCGTAATTTCCGTTCTCTGTATTTTGATCATTTTTTGTTTGCAGGAAAAAATAAAAAATACGTGTCCAATAAAATTCATTAATCTACCAGGCGGACATTAAAAAAAATTAGGAAATATGCCTATTGTATTCGATAAGCGATGGTAATGAGGCGAAGATTTTATTTTATAAACGCAAAACACATTTTTATTAAATAAAAATACATTAATTTCAAGGTTAGGAAAGTCTATGTTTATGTATAACTATAATTAGACAAATTTTAATATATTAGTAGGAACACCTAATAAATATAAAAAGTTGAATTCTTGGTGTAAGTGACTTTCTGTTTCAGATAAAATAAAAAACAAAAGAGAGATTAGGTTTGCAAACTATACGAATCAAAGTAAATAGACAGACATACTATAAACTCCAAGTTAAAAATCCTTGAAATTTTTGTTTGGTTATCTACAGTCCGTTTCCATAGTAAAGGAAAATAATCTTCACGCTTGTAAATTTTATTTTTATTATCTGTAAAATGGTATTTCCCAATCGTAAATAGGTTTTAAATTAATGTCAAAACACGTTGTCTATAAAGTAGGCTGTTTACAGTTCTACAAAAATCTTATAAAAAAAGAACAATCCGCATCTTTGCCTTTCTTGCTCAACCAAGTAAAAACAGGTTATTGTTTTCCTCCTACATTATAATATAAGTGTTATCAGTATTGGTAAGTAAAGACCAATCTCTAAGAGATCGAATTCTTTGATTTTTATCCCCTTTGTTGGATAAAAGGAATAAAATACAGCTTTATTTCACTGGACAGTGGCGCTTCCGGAACGAAATTTACGAAGGGTGTTTTTATTGTTTACTCAAATGTAAAAATAACAATCAAACGCTTTGTTCACAGCAATTAAGGTAATGAGAAACGTAAAAAATAAATTGTTATGAAATATACAAATTTGAGGAAAAATATAATTATAACGTGAAGGTTTTTTGAGTGTTTTCTTTTGTTTACTTATTTTGCTTTTATGAAAGGACTACTTAAAATAAAATGAACGCAGAAGCCTGTATATGATTGTTTTATGTGTTTAATAGAATATCGAAGTTGCTGACCTATTTAAAAATTAGTTTCCCATATTTACCTTAGCTATGGTCATATAAAATGCTTTGTCCTGAATGACTGACTGACGGATCAACGCGCAGCCTAAACTGCTGATCGTAGAGACCTGAAACTTGGAGGGCGAGTTCTTTGTATAACGTAGGCATCCTGCAAAAAGGATTTTTCAAAATTCTACCCCTAAGGGGGGGAAAAACGGGGACAAAGTTTGTATGGAACACGTGATTCCTTGATCCAATCTACTTCAAATTTTTCATGAAAATTATTTAACAAAATTGATGAAATATGTGTTTCGTATTTTATTGAATCTACAATTTAGGTACAGGATTAACACTATTAACGGTCTTTTTTTGCTTGTTCAAAGCGCTAATGTTAGGCAACCTATTATAAGAAGTCAAATTCAATTAAAGTTGTATATTAACTCCCAAAAATAGCTGAGATGTCAGCCCCTTTCATATATCATAACAAAGTTCTGATTATATTTATGAGAGCGTAGGCTTTCTCGCAAAGTTTCTTACCTGATTCAACGCGGAATAAGGAACCAACAAAAATAAACTGCGCCTTTGTTATTTTGATACTTCAAATAACTTTTGTTATAGAACAAAGTCAACATTTTGTGTTGACCAATATCAGGTAATATTATAGTAAGGATGCCCTAAATAAAATATTCAAATTCAAATAAATATTCACAATAATAGAAAGAGTTTCATGCAATTAAAATTTTGATTCGAAAACTGATATCTTAGTAATGTTTTATTTTTAATATAATTAGGTTTTAGAGTGAATTATTATTACTTTCGAAAGATACCCAAAAAATATGTAAATAAAATATTAAACATAATCACTAAATAATAGCTAATAAATATCTAAAATAAAAACAAAATCACAAAATATCTAGATAAGTTTACTGTAATACCTTAGAGCACACATAGACAAGCATAGAGAGCGCGCATCGCTAGTAGTCCGTTGTGCCTAGCGTAAGCAAATTTAAAGCTGTAAGTACTACGCTCGTTTACTGATTTCAGTGATTTTTCGTGTGACGACAGACGTTTTACTAAAATATCGATGGTTCCGTTATTATTAGGGTAATAATAGGTTTTGAGACAGTTTTAATAAAATGGCGCGCTCTGTTTTGACACCAATTTTAAAGTTCCTCGATATGCACACTCTATAGTTTACTTATTTTTTCTCTAAGGTAAGTACTCACTAGACCTTACAACGCAAAAAAGCACCTAAATGATAATCTCAATAAAATACTCTTGCAATAGTTGACCAGTCTACCCAATTCGATACTCTACGTCTTATCCCAACAATACACAAAATCGATACACTACCTAAAACAGAGCGGATGCCTAACTAAGCTGGGTCAGTAATTTCATTGTGTACTGTGTACATTTTTATCGTAAATAAGAGAAGCACATATTTACTCTCGGATATGTATTAACTTCAATCAGTGGACATCGGAGATAACGAATGGTGTAAGATGAAAGAAAAAGCGACAAAAATAATAAGAACTATATTGTTTGAGGATATTTGGATAGTTTTGGTTGTGATAGCAAATCAGGTAACGTGTGTGCAAATGAAAAGAGCAATGCAGTAAAAGATGATTATTGAATTGTACCGTTGGAATTGTAATAATGTCCTTCTGACCGAATTTTAGTCACGGCGGCCCCTCACAACAGATATTAGCCATCTGCGCGGGAGATAATTTATTGCACGAGTGTATGCACGAACACAGTTGCACTCTCTATTCCTTCACTCTCATAGTCCGATGGGACGGCGATCTGACACGACCGGAGAGAGATCTGGCGCAGGACCAACGGCTTTACGTGCTTTCCGAGGCAGTAAACAACAAATAACTTCCTGACTCCGAACTGAGCTGTACTCAGAACCCAAGACCTCCTGCACGGTAGTCGAGCTTGACCACTAGGCCAACGAGGCAGTCAAGACGTTGGAATTGTTATCGTATCATTTACTTATTTATTTTTTTAATATAATGATGAAATCGCGCCTAATTAATATATTTTCTGTTCAAAACTTAGTCGTACAATACTTGTTTTTAGATACATACTATATATTTAAACAAGTAAATAAACGATTTATTTATTATCATTATTAAAAGCGAAAGATTTTAAAATTTATTTAATTAAATACAGAAAAAACACGACTTCATATAAAATATTAAATTAAAATAATCATGCAGTTAATAAAAAAGCAATTTATCATTTAAATATACAACTTTGACTTGCATATAACTACTTAAAATATACTTGATTACAATCTTTAGACACGTAAGCGATAGATCATTCTAAACAAAAGTATAACTACAAATGGATTTTCGCTGTAAGTTAAATATAAAACTTAACAACAAATAACAAAACTTTTAGAAAAAATCTAAGTTTAAAGTATTTTTATAGCACAATAATGAACGGTCTAGTAACTTAAACTTTGGAAAGGTAAATGGTGTTCCCACGTTATATGGCTATTAAAAAGTTTTCTGCATTTTGAAGGCGGCCGTAAAAGGTACAACAATGAACGAGCTTTTTCCTTGATTAGAGAAAATAAATATTCTTTATTTTCTCTAATCAAGAAAAAGCTCAAAAAATCCTTTTTAAGAAATAATTATTATAATTGTATTCAATTGAGTATAACAAAAAAATCACATTACGAACTATGTCGAATTTTAAAAATGACAGGTTAATTACTTTCGTATTGAACTAGCTACTTTGACTGCACGGATGGCCGAGTGGTATAGGTCACCACGCCAATTGCCACAGTGCGCGACGTGCCGCGGGTTGGATCCCCGCATGGGTCAAGCATTTGTGTGATCCACAAAGGCCTGTTCCAAGTCTGGGTGTTCTTTGTGCATGCGATTTGAATGTTTGTAAAACCCCCCGCGATACAAGGATTAAATTCTTCACTGCGGGAGTCGTTTTAAAAAAAAAAGAAGGAAAAGAAAGTTATAAACATTTTAATATTGCTAATTAGACAGAGAGAGCTATATATAACAAAATTTGACGTCAATATTGTTTTCTCCATACTAATCAGAAGCTGCCCCGTACAACTCGTCGTTTTGCGAAAAAGAGATAGAACACGCGTCACCTACTAAGTTTAAACGCTTATATCTCTTGTATTCGACAATATTTGTTTGATGTACTTTCGCAGTTCTGTTTCAATTAAATACTATTAATAGAAATATTTACAACTAGCTTTTGCCAGCGACTTCGTCCGCGTTTCCGTCGTTTTTCGTAAAAAAGTAGCATATGTCCTTCCTCACTGTTCAGTGGTTTTGATGTAACAGACAGATTAACTTTCGTATTTTAGTAGGGAAATATAATATATCACGTTACACAAAAATAATCCTTATAGCATGATTCAGTATTCACGCGCGACGGCGCGATGGCTTAT
This sequence comes from Diachrysia chrysitis, assembly GCA_932294365.1. Lineage (NCBI taxonomy): Eukaryota > Metazoa > Arthropoda > Insecta > Lepidoptera > Noctuidae > Diachrysia > Diachrysia chrysitis. The sequence continues at coordinate 2,381,619 of OW028657.1, forward strand.
TATCGTATTTCATGTATAAGTTTGGTGTTTCTATACCTATTTCTATGATTCTTTTTTTATTGAATAGGTAATAATGTAAACTTTTTTTAATTAGGGATGAGTGAGAGTATAATAAACGTAAGAGTAAACAAATATAATCAGAAATCTCCGAACTGCTAAGCTATCGGGAGTTACACGTGTTATTGTGAGTCAAACATAAAAGATAGACATATGCTGTTGTGGGATATTTTTTAGATAATTTTATGTAGAACATTTCCGTCATACATGATTTCTATGTAGCTTTAACCATTAAGGCTGCATACGCGACGGAAGCTTAAAAAATACCGTTTTCCCAACATTTCCCTTCACTGCTCTGCTCCTATTGATTGTAGCGTGATGAAAAGTATACTATAACCTGCCCAGGAGTATGAAGAATAATTGTACCAAGTTTCGTTAAAATCCGTCGAGTAGTTTTCGTTTCTATAAGGAACATACAGACAGACAGACAGACAGACAGACAAAAATTTTACTGATTGCATTTTTGGCATCAGTATCGATCACTAATCACCCCCTGATAGTTATTTTGAAAATATATTTGATGTACAGAATTGACCTCTCTACAGATTTATTATAAGTATAGATAGATAAGGAAATAATTTGATAGTAGTAAAATACCCTATTAATATAATATAAATATAGTAATATAAATATGATAATCACGTCTTTCAATAACATTGGTACATAAAATTTTAAAGAAAGTATATTTTTCTGAAAATCTTATTCTAGAGATAATCTACTAATAATACGTGTGCTAATTAGAAATAACTTATTTTTCAAAAATATAAACGTTTATTCTTCATCTGCCTAGCCTTTTTTCAAGCTATGTTTGATCCGGCTTCCAGATTTACCGGGTTCAGCTGAATACTGTATTTTACATGGAGCGACTGCCTATGTGACTTCCACAACCCATTTTACTGGGTACAGTGTCATGGTAAGACTGGAAAATGTAAACTAAAATAAAAAAAAACATTAATATAAACTGCTTATAAATTACTCCACACAACATCCTCAACAAAATATTAAGGGTCCTATCTCGTCATAATCATTGATCGAAAAGATAGAAAAAGGATGTGAATTTAAGCGTGCAAATTTAAAATACGAACGAGTAGAGAATTGGACCCTACGTAATCAGGGAACCGTGAAATGTATACTATCATATCGCTTTGTTATCCCAAATCATATCTGAGAATTATGGTCATAAGTCAGGGTAGATAGGACAAAATGGACGCTAATAAAAGTGGTCTGAGTAAGCAGTGTAGCTATGTGACCAGACTTAAGTATGACGTATTAAAAGGCTGCTTTGTTGGTCTTTTTTTCCTGCTAGCTTACTGAATGATTAGGTCGATTTTGCTTTGACAATGACGAGGATTATTGGACTTTTTGGAGATCAGTGTTCTGTTTTTAGTTCAGATTGGATATTCGGACCTTATGATGAGTATTTTAAACGATAACTATACCGTTTGAAAAAGACATAGTGCTACGTAATTATCATAAATGGCTATATACACCTGCCCCTCACAGTGTAAAACAGCATATTAAGCTCTAGTTTCTTAACAAGTTTATTAATTGCAAAATCATATTAATTTTGTCCTCTAACCCTTTGTTCATCCAGACCAATGATATTATACTCAAGATTTCCTACCTTCATAGTTACAGACGTTTATAATCTTATCGCGCTGGTATATGTGAAAATGTTTTCAAGTTGCACTAATGAATAGTACAAAAAATTGGATAACCACGTAAGTAAAAGGGATAGCAATGATTTTGATACTTCCTAATTAAGAGGAGTCTTCAAAATGGGAGCCCTAATAACATATATGACGGGCCTGTTGGTCTAGTGGTTAGTGAACCTGACTGCTAAACCGGAGGTCGCGGTTTCGATTCCCACCCAGGACAAATCTTTGTGTGATGAGCACGATCATTTGTTCTGTTTCTGTGTGTAATTTATCTATAATATGTATGTATTTAGAAATATAAGTATTTTTATCAGTTGTCTGGTTGCCATAATACAGGCTATGCCTAGTTTGGGATTCGATGGCCGTGTGTGAGTTGTCCGAAGATATAATATTATATATTTTTATATATACAGAGTGTTACTGAAAGGATTTATCTGTTCAAAAGGGGTTAAAAATGCATCTGGTATAGAGTCAAAATTGGATATTCATAAATTAAATAACTCATTTTGAGCTGAAATTTTATAAACTGATTGTATACCAGCCTGTATAATGTCGGTAGCACCCTGTATAATGTCATTGATCCAGACAAGCTATTTGGATCTAAACTTACAATATTTCCCATTTATCTATACACGTGACTCAACAATTCCCAAGATGCACATCAAATTCAATTCGTACATTCAAACTCACATTGGAAACTAACAAAAGTGTCTCCGAAACTCACACATGGGCACTAACATTGAAAGCAGATCTATTTTATCAATGGAGACGGAAGCAATCATATAAATTTAGTGCGAGACTTCTCCGAGACTTCTCCGCGTCGAAGCACTTTCAAAAAGTTTAATTGCACATTAAAACCGTCTGAAGTTTAATGTTATGCTGAAAACCGGTATAACGCCTCTCTCATTTTCGATAAATTCCGGTGTTTCGGAAGACTTCATTAAAACAGTAAACGACTCGTTTAATTTCTGTGGCTTTGAACAGTTAGGTAATAATGTCTATTGTTCTGTTCGCGATAAGTGAATGCTTTGGATTAAACTTATAAATCTATTGTAATGAATTTTGTGGCTTCACAGATAGTATGCTAATTAAAAAAAAATTGGTTGCCTGTAAAGTCGGTATACGGGCGAAAGTTTTACGTGACAACGACTGTCAATGTCAATGTCTGTCTCTCTCGCTCTTAGGCGGGCTAACCATGCCCGAGTGGAAGGGACGCGTGCCTCTCACTCGCTCTCATTGTGAGCGCATAACGTGAGCGGAGCGTTACCCAGTTTCTTGAAGTGTCACCCGGCAAACCAATTTATAAGACGTTGTCATGTCAAAATTTAAAAAGACTAATTACTACTAATAAATAAAAAAAAATCATGAAAATATTAATTTTCCGAACGAATTACGGGTCATATAAAACCACAGCTTTAAGAAAAACTCTTTCGGTGATCTGTGGTATGTAGCCTAGCGGCTTACTAAACCAATGCACTAGAAGTCTACGTATTTGCAATGTTACAACCGATCTGAGAACCAATTGAATTGTTATTTACTGGAAACTTACACCCGATATGTGGCTATACGATTTACATAAGCGATTCAAAGTCAAGAACAAACAAGCTGCACAGATTCACCGAATGACCAGCTCATTTGTAGATGGACCATAATATATATTGACGTTACTTAGTCTCGACTGTCACACAGATATCTTTGACAGTCGTTAAGTCATTACAACTCAGACAACCAGTCGTACCCAGGAGTTAATATGGAGGTCATATGGGAAGTTGATCTATGTGAATTTCGGTATTCAACTGAATCAATTAAGAATGGAAGCCGACCCAAAATTGCTTGAAAATGGACTAGGCAAAAGAAGGTTGATTTTTATAATTAGTTGCCACCACAGATATAGATAGAGTCAGATAACGCAAGTATCATGATCTGTACTAAAACCGTGCACTATTTAGTGATGATTTCAAACTAGAATCAATTTAAAAATATGATGTAGGTACGATTCGTTTTCAACCCACTAGCGTGGCGCGCAGATTCAGACTGAGCGCCACAGTTTCCACGTTAAGCATAATATGCTATAGCTGGGCACGCGAAGTGGTACGCGAGTAATATGCTCTAGCACTATCTAGTTATTATTATATCTGTGGTTGCCACCAATGACTTGCGTTCGAGCGTATTATAAAGTCGTTTAAACTGGTAATTTGTCAACATGTCCCCAAGTCTACCACTTTCAATCACTTTGTGAGTTTCAAAAGTAAATAATAAAGACGACTCTGACTGCAGAGTAATTAAAGCAATTACTCACCTGAAAAAGTACAAGTTTTGAAGAAAAATGAGTTTTTATTTGCAAAAAGTTAAACCAAAAGAGGTTGATTATTTAGTTTATTACCTCTTTAATATTTCTCATTGCATAAACTATATAAAATATCTATAATATAAAAATACATGCACAAAGCCTAATCACAAGGTAATTTTGTAAAAAATATTCAATATTTACTAGGTTTTACCAGTGACTTCTTTCATACAGACTACAGGTGCCTGCACCTACTACTGTAAAAAAACAGTATCTAATACGCTGAATCATTGTATTTATTATCAAAATTTTACGTTAATTGTCACACAAAAACTTTTTCATTTAAATCGAACAATTTTTTGAAAAAATTAAATTACATTTTTTTTATTTACTTATTAGGTATCTAAAAACATTGAAAACACGTTCCATTATATAGTAAAAAATTGCTTAAAAAAATTGTTGTTTTAATGATCAGTATCGGAACATACAAACACTGTTTCTATAGAGCGGACCGAGGCTTTCCACTCGATTGTGGATTGATCGAATCGCACCGACTCCATCCAAAGTAAATACAAGCAGGTGCATTAATGTAAACTGAACGAACGGATTCGATCAGTTTACTCGAATTCCGCTGTTCAAGTCAATCAAGGAAAGCATATAATATATACATACATCGGCATTGGGACAGTAGTCGGGGATTAGTATTGCACATTGACCTTTGCAAGTTATTGGTACCTATAGGCCACCGTTACGTCAACGTAGTCTACAAACAGGATAATATATAATTATGAGAAAAATATAATCGATATGGATGAGTTTTACATACATACATTCCAGTCTAAAGAGAAAACTTGAAGTGATGGATGAAAAAGGTGTAATATGTTTTTATTCTATAAATGTATTTTTAAATTCGTGCTTTTACTTCTCGAATGCAGTATCCATCGTTAAAATCAGTGTCACGAATTTTTTTTTATTTATACAACATAATAGATAACAACATAACAGATCTTCAAAGCAATGTTATGAAATATAAACTACATATATCCTTAAACACTAAACAAAACTAATACATAAAATTATAATTACAAACACACTAAAACATTTAAAATTTTACTTTCTATATGTTTCTGTGCCCTTCCTGCGAATTCCGTAACGCTAAGTAAAAATATGTCAATATTTGCATGATTTAATTTACTAATTAAAGTTATTACTCGTGACAGGGGGGCTAACTTAAGTAGGTTTAACAATGAAGAAAATACATCAACTATGCTCGATCTTTCCGTCTATAAATGCTTGGAAATCACACAACCAATTCGATAAACTATATCGCGAACATTAAGTGCTTCTAAAATCTAGAACATTCGAGAGGCTAATGACCCGTTCCCGACTACTTCATTATGTAGACCACTGTGCATTTGTCACTCGGCCATTGACAGGAACATTGGTTCTGTTTGAAAGCAATTCGGACGACAAACATCGCTCGTTATTGTTGATTTGTGAATCGATGGAATCGTGTACTAGTTTACATTGTAATTTTGGTAAATATTATAAACTTGTCGTTACTATTTCCAAATTTAGAGCATTCTCTCATAATATAGAAAAGGAAAGTATTTGGTGACCGCGCTTACTCACTGCGAGTTGTCAGTTTAGGTATTTTAAAAGTAATTATATTTTTTTTGCATATTAGGTTGCTCCTATCCATCCATCTACTGTCAAGTCGAATACCACCTCACGTCAAAACTTTGGGAACTAAAATCTAAATAAAAACCGCGATAAAATCCTTTCAAAAGTATTTTTATTTCAATGTCTATCAATTATCTTAATTGTATGCCATTTAAATCAATGTAGTGTACATAGAATATGTCCAATATAATAAATAAAATAAAGGCTTTTTTGGTCTCTTTATTATAATAAAGAAGCGATTACCCTTAGTGAGGGCGTCAAAAAACAATTAATATCAGTCTTACTTGTCAGTATAAGACTGAATTTTACGACTTTTCTCTTTTAAATTTTGCATGCCCGTCAAGATCCACGATGGTCTAATAGTTTTAAGTCCACCTAATAGTTTTAACCACCTTTTAACATTGTGGAATGCAAATAAATATTTAAATTGAAATTATTGTGACCTAGGTATATTTAATCTTCTGTCAGTACAGAAGATTAAATCTAGGTATTAAATCACTCTACCTGCGGCTGCGGCATCGGGTGCATGCACCACATTCATCGTTCTACGCTAGTTATTCGTCAGCAGAACCATTTATCAGGATTTGGGAAACGTTCACAATGTTCAAACATTAATCTTAATTATTTAGACTTATGCAAAATCGTGATTTCTCTACTAAATCTCTGTGGAATAATTTGTATTTGTCAACGGTTTTGCGTTCTATAAATAGTACTGACATGTCAAATTTCATGTACCAAAATTACAGACCACATTAAAAAACAGTGACGGCCCTATAGGCACAAAAAAGCCAAAAATTTAATATACTTCCTTAGATTCTTCTGAGTGTTATTCGGCATCATACTGCATACACATATACGTAACTATTGAATGGATTTGAGATTATTATTTTTCCCCGGTGAATATAAATAAAACTGATCAAAGGCAACACTGATCGCTCGACAAAGTTCACGTGTACTACTTATAGTTTTGTATCAAAGAAGCCGCCTGAGTGAGACATTTTTTTCTAGTACGTATGTTGAACCTGGAATACGCCTTTATTGGATCGGATAGGGTTTTTGTTACATACTGTATATACATAAAAATAATTTAATCTTAAGTAAAAAAAAAAGGACTTCAGTACTTGAGATGTACGGCACAGTATTCTGTTATCGGCTTCATAATAAAAACTAACAGATATGTTTTTGTTCGTCTTTTGACCTTTGAATAATATATTCTGAATTGTCTTTTCTATCTACCTTATTATAAATGTTGTATGCTCAAAGTAAAACAGATTCTATATTTTGTATTGTTTATTACAGAACTCAAACAAACAACAAACAGGACGCAAAATTTATACGAATTGATTTCATTTGCATTTCATCGATACATTTCGTTCGAAGCATTTTAATCACGCAATACCAGAAAGGACATAAAGATAATGTAATACAAAATAAATGAAAACAAAAGAGTAAATACAAATATTCATAACATTTCTAGTTATCTGCGAACGTGTTTAGATTACAAAAAGCAAACAGAATTAGTTTAATATTGAAAGGTTACTGACCTTTTTAATGTAGAGAATATCTGGTAGATTTTTTTCCAACCGTACGGCGACCAAAGAGGTATACACAGGACTATTTACATATAAAAAAAAACTCTTATTTTCCTAAAGCAGCCTTATGTAAAAATACGATTCTAATGTCAATAGAAATGACAATGACCTACAGCAACATAAAAAACCCAGCCAGGAACGAGGCGGACTCGCTCATAAAGGGTTCTGTACTATTTTAATATTTAATTTAAGTATTTTTTGTTAAGCTGAAACAGAAATACACACTCTGTGTCAACACTCTGACAGACAGACGGACAGCGGAAGCTTAGTAACAGGGTAGCAGGGAATCCTAAAAAGTACTGTCTCAACTTGAAATTTTTAATTTGAATTTTTTCCATTCCTATTTAAATTTTATATTAAAAAAAGGCGCAAATTCAGTAGAATTTTAAAATAATATATTACATATTTTATGACCAAAAAAATGTGTTTTTTATTTTAACCGCAATATGACATAGAGTATTATGGTTGATGACAAGTCATTTTATATTCACCACACCTCACATAAGGTCGTTGACCTGCTGAATTCTCGCCACAATTTAATAACCTTTGTCATATCGCTAAGTCGACGTTAATCTCCTTTGTAAGGATTATTATATTTACTGTTGAATTGAAAATAAAAGGTAAAAATAAAAAGTTTAACAACAAACATTAACTTGTTCTCACAATGAGCTTTTTGTATGTATGAGTACGTTTTATCATTTGTAAATTTTGATGAAGAATCTAATCTCGGAAACTAGTAATCCGATATCAACAAATAATAGTTTAGGTTTAGGCAAAGCTGCGTTTAAAACCTATTTATATCTACGACTAAAGTACTTAACATAATTTACTTATAGAGGACACTACCCCCGAGAATATATTGCCGTCTCATACCTCCAACCGACGCCCGTAAAGTGAGTAAAGGATAACTGCAGCTTGGATTATAATACCTACAAAATCGTTGATAAAAACGTTCATATTCCACTGTTTTTTTTTCTCCAAAACAGGCCTGATCCAAATAATTTTTCCATCAAAATTTAGAGAAAAGGTATATCTATGCTTCTGTCCTTTTCTTTTTCGTTAAAATCCTATCAAACTTATTTCATAGTCGTCGGAACACGGCGGTAAAAACGGGAGGGTCTTATTTAATTAAGTGTATTTTTCGTAAAATAATAATAGTAGAGGCGCGCTTAAAGTAGACCTATTTTTTTTTAGGAATCATTGCTCTAGAAGCATTTTCCACGATGAAAATAGCGAAATATGTTTAAATGGAGAAAAACCCAGTCGCGTCCCCTCTTAAGGTCTTAGTATACTGTATCATAATTAATCAACTTCGCACTTACCATTAAACTTAAAATAACTTTTCGCGTAAAATAATTTCAGTCTGAAAGCTAACACAAATGTAGACTTTGCTAGTAATAGTTAAGATCCAGTTCAAAGAACGCATTTAATATTACCAGCGTATAATTATACTAGTCCTTACTTAGTATAAAACAAAGTCGCTCCCGCTGTCTGTACGTTTATATCTTTTAAACTACGCAACGGATTTTAATGCAATATTCAGCAATGGATTGAGTGATTCAAGAGGTAGGTTTATAATGTATAATCTGCACCAGGGCGAAGCTGGGGCGAGTCGCTATTATAGGATAAAACTTTAGGGATTTCTCCGATAGAGAAAATAAGTATCTATTTTATCCAAGCCAATTATATATTTTTTTAATAATAATAATAATAATCTTCCACACCGATTTCGGTAACGGCGACTACTTCGACTCTATTGGCGTGCGTGTGCTCTCATGTGGCTGGCGTACCCAATTTTATGCGTAAAAGTCCGCGCACACTGCGGACATGTCAGGGTACCAGCCACAAAGTTGTAGTTGATAGCTACGGGTGGTCGAGTTTTCAACTCATCTCGTTTGGCATCCAGCTCAGAAAGTCGGCGTGCTTCAAAGTCATAGACTTTGGCTTTTACGCGGCTTCTCCAGTCTCTACGGTTGGATGCCAGATTCTCCCACTGAGACGGATCTATAGAACAGCTTTTCATGTGGCGCTTCAGCACATCCTTGTATCGTAGCAGCTGTCCGCCACATTTTCGTTTGCCCTCCTGCAACTCGGAGTAGAGGATGCGCTTGGCTTGATATTTTTTTATGAATTGCGTGACTGTAGCGTTTCTCAATGTGATCATAATCATCGTCTATATACTACTAGTTAGAAGTTAAAACAGGCCAAACCCACTCAAAAGTGGTCTTAAATTAGACAAAAATCTTAATGACGGGTTTTTCCAACGCCAAATATTTTTTATTCGTGGAATAAAATTGACGTATGGCAGATTTTTTATGGAAGAAGAACTGTCAAAAATGCAAAATTATTCCTCGGGGAAAAATTATCTGGCTATTGAAAAAAAACCAAAGGTCGTTTAGGACCGCGGCGAAGGAGTGTGTATGTGAGGCGCACGTGGCCAGATATCGCGAAAGATAGAAGGATTTGGAAGACGAAAGAAGGACCTTTGCCCAACAGTAGGATCTGATGTATGCTACTGAAAAAAAAAAATCCATGAATAAGTCAGAAACACACAAGCATTCTCGTTACAATAATAGTAACTTAGCACAGTAGAAATATACGTCTTGGATCCACCAGTCTATTCACCGAAAATCCTACTTGATAGCCAATTTAAAACACAAAAGTGTCTTTTGATAGCCTAGACCCGAATACGGTGCAAAGGTGTTCAGAACACGAATTAAATTTTTATTACGACACAGAAAGGGTATTTATTGCGTTAATAAAAAAGAAAAATGGTTTACCGCTCCAATTTCTGAAAGGTCAAGTCTGAGAAAGGAATCTTTTTAGACAGCTTTGGGGTAGATATTATAGTTTGAGTTTTCTAACTAATGTATATAAATATGTCGTGGTAGCCTAGTGGTTCAATGAACGGATTTGTGCACAAGGTTGCAAGTTCGTATCCATTGTAGGCAAGTAAAAATGTGACTTTTCAAAGTTATATGTCCTTTGTTAAGCATTTTAAAACACCATTGGCGATGAGTGAAGGAAAACATTGTAAAGAAACCTGGATTCCAGAAATTAGATCCAGAAATCTCCAACCCGCAATGAGCAAGCGTGGTGATCAATGCTCGTTCCTTTTCTATATAAGAAGAGGCCTGTGCCCAGCAGTGGGACATTTATAGGCTGGTATTATTTTATATATAAATAGATTATATTTATTTTAAAATATTTTCTATGTCTAGATTATAGTCATACTTGCCACCTCAAAGTTTGTTCATGTATGTATTTCGAATTATAATAAAGAATGTTTATCAGTTGTCTGGTTGCCGTAATACAGGTTTTACCTAGTTTGGGATTAGATGGCAGAGCGTGAGCAGTAAAACAAAAATTGGTTATCTGGGCTATTTCTAAAAATTATCTTCAAATTCAGGAGCTTTTCCATGTCTTTTATAAGCTAGAGTTTTCATCTCAAGTCACTTCCCAATTCAGACAAAACATTCTTTTGCGCAACTGAAGTGTTATTTATTACTTTGTATTTTAAATCTTAACACGAGTCGTTTAAGCTTGTCACGTCTCGTCTGAGCATCGTTCGGTTTAGCGCTAATACGTGGACCGAATTAATATTATCCCAGAAATCAGTCACAAGAATGAATCAATGGAAATAAATACATTTAAGGGTGCGCACTTTGGATAACAATACGATTTCAATTCGATGGATTGATAAGAAATGGTATACGAGTGTGCGACATTGATTAATCGATTCTCAAAGTTTTTTGAACAAAACGTTACGCACTTGTTTTTTGTTGGTTTCCTTATGTTAGTCCTAAAAATTTTTTTTTTTTGTATTTTATTAAACATGTTTTCCAAAGGAGTATGCTGAACTAGTACAGTTTAAAATTAGTTAAATAATAGAAATAGTAGTTAAGCTTATAATGATACTATTGACCCGTCCAGTCTTCGCACGGGTAGACAATACGTTTATGAATTCTAGCTGACCCGTGACCACTTCGTTGGGCATAATGTTATTAATCCTTTTTTAGTACATATACATTATTTTATTAATATTAAAAATTAAATTATCTATACTAATATTAAAAAAAACTACTTTTTTTAACTTAAATATAAAAGTTAGACATATGCTGTCGTTGACTTTTTTGTAGGCATTTTTAAGCTCCACATCTTTTCTCTAGAACTCAAAAATATATCTTTCATAGTTAAGGCAGCGTTCGTAAGAAACGCTTTCATTCGACCGTTTTTTCTCCGATTCACTTTGCAAAACGGACTACCACGTAAAAGCCTTTTTATTTTTCGGTTTTTTATATAACCTATGACACTCTGCAATAATGTGGCTTTCTATTGGTGAAAGAATTTTTAAAATCGGTTCAGTAGATCCCGAGATTACCCCTTACAATTTAACAATTTACACACAAACTTTACTTCTTTATAATATTTTAATGTAATAAAGTATAGAGTATAGATACACACAAAACTTACTCTTGAATCACTCAAACCATTGGTGTAAAACTATATGAAAATCCGTTTGGTAGTTTTTGAGTTTATTGCGTTTAGACAGACTGACAGACGCGACGGGGGACCTTATTCATAATATGTATAGAGTATAGATTTAGCTGATATTTTGTGTTTATGACTGCCGTCTTAATGATGACTCCTGGAATAGAGCGCAACACACAATTATTCCACCTACATAATTATGATTATTTGTTTCGGATAGCTCGCCTTAGACTTGATATCTCTTGACGTAGATTTGTGAATACATTAAGTTTAATTATGTTCCAGTGAATTTAAACCATGTTGTTAGGGAATAATATTAGATTACCGTGCAATTAGGGTTGAAATGAACACTCTTTTTACCGGCCCTTTGAAAGATGAAGGTTCTTCGTTCAGCCGTATTTTGTGCCTATAATATGGTAGCTTAATGGATGGATTTTTAATATTCTTTTGGCAGATAATATTGATGCCGTGTTTCATTGGAATTTATGAATCGCATAAGACAGTTAATAGATGATGGAAGTGGAGAAGATTTGTAAGAATTTATACTAAATTTTTTCTTGTTTTTCCTGATTACTAATTGACTGGATACAAAGCTTTAAATAAACTGTTTATTGGATCTAAAATTATTTAAAAACAAAGAATAATTGAAGTAGCAATCGTGAAACAGGTGGTAATATTATGTGGTACTCCGGGTGTGCTGACAGAAGTGAAAACTTGAACAACTACAATATATGTAGATACTTATATACAGAGGTGTCGATAACGGTAACGGTAGCCGTGTTGCGAGTTCAATTGTTTTTTCCCCATCTCAAAAAATGCCCAAAGCGCCTAAAAATATTTTCACTTCAAAAAAATCCTACAAAAACATAATATAGGTAATACAATAGAGATTTGCGCAACTCTGACTGGACGATTATCGTTGAATAAGGAACATTTGAAACGAGAGACTGTCAGAAACAATAATACGCTACCGTCAATCGATACCTCTCGAGCTTACGAAGTTACAGTTCTAACGATATTTTCTTGAGCAGTAAAGAATAAGTATGTTTCTTTACCATTGTATTTTTTTATTAAATCTCTCGTTTTCCTCGAAGATAAATAATTAGAATATATTTGATCTGTTTGACTGTAACACAAGAATTGTAGATAAGATTTGCGATATTTCGTCAATATATTTATGATATATTCTGGGCTTAAAATTTGAGTAGTTAACGCATCTATAAAGCAAAATAAGGGTAGCTTCGTTTAAAGTCAACTTAATCTGGTTAAGAACTGCAACTCTTAAAACAAGAAATTAATAGTTATTTTGAATAACTAACTTACTGGCTACTGGCTACTGAACCGGCCTACTGCCAAAACTGGTTTGGTTAATTTTTTTTATTCTTGTTCGAACTCGATTCGATTCTCGATTCTGAACTGGTACTCCATAACCAAACCAGATTGAAACCATGATCCAATCATAATCGAATGTTAACATCGTCGTCAGCTGATAATTATGTACTTCAGTCATCATAACTTACTAATAGTATTTGGTTTATTCAGTTTCATAGCATTTATTATATTTTCTAACGTTTTTTCTTAGGTTATTCTCGATCGAGCTTAGTTACGACTCGCGCCGCTGCACGATGGGCGCTAGTATCAGGTTCTAGAGTACTAACTCGATCTTAATTCGATTGAAACAGAACTCGATGCAGTCGGGAATAAGGCCTCTGTATTTATAGATTCCTTCCGTATACTTCTAAATCTTTGATCTTCCATAATCAGCGGTCAGTACACCAAATCTACCGCACACTACTTTACGTCACTGTAAGTGAATAAAGCAATCGGTCCTCCCCTTAACTTTGATCTAAGTGGAGAAAGAAAAGCCAATGGCAATCGATCTCGGGTCCCTACGCATTTGTTCGGCAGTCACGAAAGCTAAGGATTACTAAGACTTTGTGAGAAATGTTTAGATGTATCGTCGTTGTTACCGTGAAAAATAACCGGTCAGTAATGACTGCTAGAGTTAGGTAATATAAAGGATTGATTATGGGGTCAGGGTAATTTTTTTTTAGGAGGATTTTGTAGAGGAATTTAATATTAGAGTCGTGATGGCCTAGCAGTTTAATATACAGATTTATATGCTCAAGTTTGGAGGTTTAAACCCATTACAGGCCAGAATGTCTTTTTGAAGGTAATATGTACTTTCTTAATCATTTTACACACCATTGGCATTGGTGAAGAAAATCATCGTGAGAAAACCTGGATCCCAAATTAGAATCGAACAAGCATTAATCACCACGCATGCTAATCCGCAATTGAGCAAGCGTGGTGATTAATGCTAGTTCCTTCTCTACATTAGAAGAGACCTGTCCATTGGGACATTTATAGACCGGTATTATTATTATTATAATTCTTTAATAAAGATCTTTACTTTTGTTTTTGAGCTTTATAACTAAAAAATCATTACCCTAGTTTAAAAACATATTATAATAGGTATTTTCATTTCTTAATACTTGCTATCATCGTTTCTACTTTCGTTGAGTGCCTCCATTTACTCGAACTAATCGCAAAACGCGATGTAATCCAGATTAGGTATATGTGTATATAAAACTACTAAATAATTCTCGTTCTTTATAAAACTAATCCGAGCTTTTAATATTACAACCTAGACTTTTCCGTCGCCATTTTTTGTGATCGCCATATCCCAGATTACACTTTTAAAATTCATAGTTTGTTAAAAGGAAAAAAAATATTGAGGTAAAATCAAGTGTTTCATTTAAGTTTTCTGCTTTTATTTCTGAGTGAAGGCTGTAAGCGATCTTATTTTACGTTACTTTTCTTGGTTCTATTCATAGAATGGAAAAAATGTCTATTTAATAATTAAGTGTTGAAATTCACACCAGGTGAAGTGGTAGATATAAAAATGAGAATAATAATAAAATTAATTTTATCTTTACATTGTTTTCTGAAGACTAGATTAATATAACTAGTTTCAATTAATTATTAAGGTTTATAAAATTGTTAACAATGGTCCCCAAACTAAGCCAACACTTGTGTGTAGAAAGTACTTAAAATTTCATTTTTTTTTTTCAGAGAAAAAAATCAAACATTCATACAAAAAACCTAATTTTTACTGGTATTTAAATTAAATATTTAGTAATTATTAAATCAAAGTCAAAATTGATTTATTCATAGTGGGCTACTAGGTAGCACTGTTTGGAGGTCAAACATATTAACAGACAGCTACCCAAATGCCCACCCTTCACCGCTACCGAAGTGCTCTAGCTGTGGAGAAGAAACAGCGCAACCAACTCCTCAGCAGCACTCTGTCTCCAAGTTTACATAATAATAATTTACATGAGAGACTATACCTAATAAACAAGTGTTTGAGGTGAAAATAATTACAAACAAATTAAAAAAACAAACATTTATTTTTTAAATTAAAATATTTTTATATCTTTTATTTAAAAATTTGGGCCGCATGGTCTGTGTGTGAGTGTGTGTGTGTGTAATATGAAAGTATTTATTTTCTCTTCATTCATTTCATTTATATCTCTTCGTAAGATAATTACGTCAACCAGTCTTTTATAAATTTTTACATATATATAATTATGTAGGTAATGATGTAATTACCTATACATATTTTTTACTTAAATTAATTAATTTTTAAAGTGCCTACCATGACACAGCATTAATTTTATCGTTTGTAATAGACGCAAACGTCAATGATACCTATATTCATAATATCCTATTTATATTAAACAAGGTTCTACCTATGAATATTTATAACCGTAAAAGTTTTGACCTGCCCCCCTAGACAAGTGACATGTCGACAAGCGATAACGCTGATCGAATCGTTCAAATGTATGCAAGTGACAAGTCCAAATCACGTGACTTATCGAAACGAAATGTCATTTCCATACATTTAATGTCATTTAAGCGATTTCTATCTTCGTTAACGCTTGACGAAATGCCACTTGTCTAGGGGGGCTGTTGTTCTAGTGGTTAGCGATTTCTTTCCAGGAACAATATTTTATTGTGAATATCATGATCGTTTGTCCTGTATCTGGGTGTATTTTTTATAATAATATATATGTAGGTATTTAAAAATAAATATGTTCATCATTATTCTGGTTGCCAAAATACAGGCTGAGCCTAGTTTGGGATCAGATGGCCGTGTGTGAGTTGGCCCAAGATATTATTAGAAGATATAATCTGGGGGCACGGTAGTGCCCCCGCCAAGACGAGCCAAGCGAAGCGCACGGGCACTACCTACCTTTTCTCGAAGCGCTTCGTCGTTTTTTTGAACCCTCATAACTTGGGTTTGGATTATGCTAGATCAACAAAATTTTCGGGATATATTGTCAATAGCGGATAGCGGACTTATTGAACATATTAAGTTTTAATTACATTAGCTTTTATACTTCAGATTTTATTTATATCTAAAAAACGCTAATTTCGTCACTGACTCACTGATGATCATCAATATTCTTAAGGTATTTCCTAATGTCCTAGAAAGCTGAAATTTTGTATGTAAGCTAGTATTAGCACACAAACAACAAAAAAATTATAAAACTTGTAACTTTCATCCCCCAACCCCTTAAACTAGGGGATGGGAGTTTGTATGAGACCTGTAATTTTAAATTAAATTTTGATGACGCTAGAGGTCTAATCTAATAATCTAAAACTTGGTTCCCCTAGATATATATATGTATAGGTACTCCTTGTAAAAAAAAAAAAAAAAAAAATAGTAGTATTAAAGCACAACAGTCAGCTATAGTCGAATATAATCGCCTAAGAACCAAGTATCGCCCTGATCTATCACTTATTATAAACAGTAAATCAACAAAGAAAAAAGGCAAAGATAGAGAGTGGGCTATAAAAAAAGGCGTCTCTGATGTGCAAGAAATACACCCCAAAAAAAGAAGAAAAAAAAAAAAAATTGTTACAAACAACTTACAAAAAGAAATGAAATCCCACCAAAAACATTTTCATGTAAAATGTTGCCAAGACGAGCCCATATGACTCGCACTGTCAAAAAGTTATCAGATCTCATGTAGAGCCAAGCTTCTAACACTACACGCCCTAACTCTACAAGGCCTAACTTCACAAACTCTACACCTTAGTCAAAATATGTGGCTTGGCCGTTCGTTACTACAAGAACTATTGTATAACACAAAAGTAATGAACAGTGAATTAATTTTTCACCGTACGCCGATGTGAATGTAGCGAAATGGCCAAGCCACATATTTTGACTAAGGTGTAGAGTTTGTGAAGTTAGGCCTTGTAGAGTTAGGGCGTGTAGTGTTAGAAGCTTGGCTCTACATTAGATCTGATAACTTTTTGACAGTGCGAGTCATATGGGCTCGTCTTGGCAACATTTTACATGAAAATGTTTTTGGTGGGATTAAGTTGACGATTTTTTGTAAGTATTTTTCTTCATATCAATACTTCTCTTAGTATTTTAATTATGTTCTTCTATCTATATAATACAGTTTCTATTCACCTATACATATCATAAAACAAAGTTCCCCGCCGTGTCTGTTTGTCTGAACGCAATAAACTCAAAAATTACCAAACGAATGGTTTTCAGCCATGGATAGAGTGATTTAAGAGGAAGGTTTTTTGTCTCATTAATTAATGTATCTTCTACCCGTGTGAAGCTGGGACGGGTCACTAGCGTCTTTATGAATTGGATACACTTACTGAGGTTATTTAAAATTCTGTATTAATTACACCTTCTAATTGCAGGTATTAAATAGAAATACCTACAATCAAATTATATACATTGAACGCAATTTTGATAAGTAAATTTAACTTTAGAGCAATTATATTTAAATTTTACAAGTTTAAAACAAAGTTGCAAGATAAAAGTTACATCGTTTAAAAAGATCGTTTTGTGTGTAACTTAGCTTTTTAATGAGTTGAATTCTTTGAACGGGCGCCATTATGTAACGATTGCACGAATTTTATACATCTGCCAAGCTATCTTCTACCTCAGAAGGAATAAGTAGAAATTATTTGCAAAGAGTCTTGTACTAATTAAAGAAAAAATAATGAAGAATTAAAATGTGCGCAATATCGCAGATCATCCCGCACCGCGCACCGTGGAAAGCGGCTCGTCTGTGATAGCGCAGACTCGATTTACCGGCGCATACCAACGCGAGTCGAATTATACCCTAAGTTGGTTAAAATTGGGTTTAATTCTCAACACTCGTTGCTGCACTGCGTTGTGCGTGGCTGTCTGTGGTCTTAGAAGGTGCTGAATATCACTCACCGTGGGCAGCCAGTTTAATAGTATCATGAGGCATACATAAATCCCACCAAAATTTTAAGTACCCATAAAGAAAGTCAAGTATTCGCAATAAGTGTATTTCCACGAAATTCACCTAAAAGTCAATAATGAACAGTAGAGACATCAAGCAAAAAGAAACTCAATAACCATTATATCCTGAGCCCTCGTTCCTTTAAAATCTCTCTGCGACAGACACCTTTGTGGACTGGACAGGAAATCGCGAACGAAAACCGGTACGTAATATATTTCTACCTCAAAAGAGTACTCTGTCATCAAAATCGAATCTCGAGCGGTCCAATACGAGAATCAAAATGGCTTCAAATTGAATTTCAGCACTTTCGTCAAGTTCTTCAGGCACTCACAAAGGCTGGTGTAATCTCAGTCACTATTAAAATCGTCTTGAGTTTAAATGGGATCTTTAACAGCGTCTCTTGATTATTTAACTGGATTGGATACATGTAGTCAATATTTGAAGCGTAGGAGGCGTGTATGCTAAAGAGATACGTGCTTTTGTGAAGAGCTTTGTTACTTGACTTTGTACGCTGAATTTAGATGTTAAGTATTCCAACTTGAATACGCCTTTGTAGGCTGTAGACTTATTTGTTCTATTTTCACATTTCATCACTGCGTAACTTCACTGTATGCCTCAGGATTTTTTTAATATTTTTTATTAGTTTTCTTTGTTCTATTGTCAATGCGTCAACAGCGTAGATTATTGTTGTCGAAGATGTCATTTTATTTCATTTGTTTATTGCCATTACCGCCTGGTGCATTGCGTTGTTGACACATATCTTAATCTAATAATGTACCTACATTGAATGTATAAAATATCTTATTTTTAAAAGAGTAACGTATGGTGGTTCTTGCCGGTTCTTCTTCATAGGAAGGCCATTTTGAAACCGCGGTAGAGTCATTTAGTTTTGTAACTTTAACGTTACATAGGCGCCTTTTTGAGGTTTATAAGAAATAAAGCTTTGATTTGATTTGACTTTCAACAAGTCAAATCAAATCAAAAGTAAAAAATATTGTAGAATACATACAGCATTTAGATATTTTTTTACAATTCACAATGATGTACCTATATTTATTAATTAATTTAATATGAGGTCACTAAACTATAAATTACTATACTTTCAGTCAAACATCTCACACACGTATTACGTAATCGCGTTTGTAACCACGTGACCGTGAAAGCAATAAACATTCAAAGATTGAAATACGTAATAACTGCGAGTGTTGACACGCCATCCCCTCATTTGAGACGTAGTTCTGTTGATAATATCCTTCTTCATTAACACTTAGGTACACTTAGCTTTGTATTATTGAATAATACTTAATAGGTATACGTAGTCTTTATGCAAATATTTAGAGTGAAGAAACGACTTATACCAACCTACTCTAATTTACGAAATAATTGATTAGACATTTAATTAATGTATAAACAGAAACCGACTGAATGAAGTGTATCAATGACACAAATAATTTTTGAAATCGTTCCGCAACTACCGGAGGTTTTGCGTTACAAGGATATTAAAAAAATATCGTCAAAGAGAGCCTCCTCGTTTTGAAGTCGGTTAAAAACAGAACTTATTATACATGAACTAATTTCAAAAAGGTTGCACATTTCAATATTCTAACAATTTAGGAGGTTTACTTTAAAAACCTGTTTTAAACACTTACTAAGAAGTTAAATGCAAATATTCGCTCCGCATACGTTAATGCGTAACAAATAATCAAAAATAACAATAAAAAATGTTCAATACCTTAGCTCTGGCTTACACATCGGTTTTCAAGGTAACCGCTAGCTCTGAGGTCCCCCCGGGTTCGAACCCCGGACGGGTCAATGTAGAAGACCACTTTTCCACACTGTCTCGGGTCTCGGTGTTTGTGGTATTTCGTAGTCTCTGATTCTATAACACAAGTGCTTTAGCTACTTACTTTAGGTTTAGAGTAATGAATGTTATGTTGTCCACATTTATTTTATTTATTTATAAATATAAAAACAATAAAGTAAAAAACAAAATGTGTTTTCCACAGAAATCTTACTACCTACGATCTCTAACATTACACAAGACTCTTACATAATCTACTGCTGCCACATATCTCACGTATACACGTCTGTGTCCACTTACGGACCAAAGTAAAAAACATAGTACACCATACATATTCATTTGACCCGAATAAAGATAAAGGAATATCCCCACGGATGGGACATTATTTGTATAATATAGTCCATAATTTTCACGGCTCAACACATGTGAGTGATCAAAGCTTACTTAATCGTTCGATGGGTTTGACCATTAAATAGAGTGGGCACTACTAAAGTCTAAATATAGGACAGCGATTTAGATAAATATAGTGTTAGAATTTAGGTACAAATTTAGAATGGTAATTGTAATATACTTTTTAAACGACTTCAGAATAAAAACAAGTGTTGCATTTTGTCGTAGTCTTTGTTGTTATTTTTTTACTCAAAGACGCCTGGACCGATTTGAATAAATATTTATGTTTGAAAGGTCTTCCCAGGTTGTCGCATGGTCATCAGATCCGAATCAGACGATGAGATCCCAGGAAAATCGAGGGCAACACTCAATTTTTTCATCCAAATCAGTTCAGCGGTTTAGGTGTGAAAGCTTTACAGAGACACAGACTGACGGAGCTACTTTTGCATTTATAATATTATGGAAGTATGGATAAAAAACACCTTAACATCTGATGTTTATTTCTCTATTTTCTATTAAGTAGGGTAAAGTCAGCAGATTGACCAGTCACCGCAAGCAGCACCCGTTCACGACTATGACGCAAAAGTCAGCCATCACCTCCCTCGCCATATTAGTTATATATATTCGTATTAAAACAATTTCCTTGCAAAAATGAGTTGGGCAAACTAACTACGGTACTTGCCCAGCCGATAACTGTACCTTCGTGGGCTCGTTCTCTGTTAATAAATAATACAGTAAGCGGTGGCTACTGCTGAAAACCTGTAATTTATTTCAATAATTTTCTATCATAAGCGTCTGTTATTATGCTAGATTTATTTTTATTGCGGTTACCTTTAAGTTATGTTTATTGGCGAATTGAATTGTACTTGTTTTGTTCTGTAATTTTGTAATTCATGTTTACTGGCTGGAAATCAGCGCTGAGGCCATGCATCTAGCATGAACCTTAGCATATGCTGAGCGTTGCCGTTTTGCACGCGTGTGTCGCATATTTCCCGATACCTTTATAACATTTTTTTTTTTTTGTATAGTTTTATGCGTTGCATTTGTGTCAAATAAATGTTTTTTTCTTTCTTTATTTTAAATAATAATACACGTATTATGTCTAGAATACGTTTATATTAAAAATCATGGTGTCAATTTCGATAAAATTATTCATGCAGTGACATAATAATGGCAATATGTTCTAGGTATACTTTCTTATTGTTTTTTCTATGCTAACGACGTTGTTGGTTAAGTAGAAGTTTGAAAATAATAAATTCTATTTCGCATTTTGGGTGTGTATAAATAATTGAAAAGTTCCAAAACCACTTCTCGAGAAAAAGAAAACAAATTTGGACATCAAAAACCCTTTAAGTACTCCAAAGTGATTCCAGGAAAAACTCAATAATACCTACTATCCCTGATACTGAGAAAAAACATTCAACAAAACACAAATCCGTACCATTCAATCTATAAAATCAATACAGTTTCCAATTCACTCAAAATAACCGCGCGAAATAAAAACGTAAAATATAATAAAACATTTAAAACTGAAAAGTTTCGCATCACAACTCTGCCGACCGGTTCAATGCAAACCACAGAACTAGTTAAAAGTTACTGCGACTGTTTAACAAATAACGATTCGACAAAGTAACAAACATTTAACTTTTCTGATTGTAAAGTTGTGGATTGATATACACCGCCTTAAGCGGCTTCCCTTTTGATGAGTGACCGGGAACCAACAATGTCAACTAATAAATAGTTATGAGGCATATGATTGCCGCTTTTTGATATATCGTTTAATGTTTGCGGTATATGTATAAAACAAAGTCGCTCCCGCTGTCTGTACTCAATATATATAGTTATATATTATATAATACTCAACGGATATTAATGAAAATTTCAGAAATAGAGTAATTTAAGAGGATGGTATACAGGGTGGAACGGAAAAGCTAATACTATCCAAATGGGGTAAAGAGTACATCTGGCATAGAGTCAGTTTACAAAGTTCCAGCTTGATATGAATTAATTAAATAATTGATAGCAAATTTTTAAATAATTTCGTCAAATCGATATCATAAGTCGACATACGTGTCACCTCATTACGAAAGTCCTTAACCTATTACGTCACTCGCTAAATCTGATTAATCGTTAAGATCTATTGCTTCAGCAGTCTGTGAGCCTAGTACTTTTTGTAGATAATGTGCAGGCCGGCAGCAACGCCGCTTTATCGCCGGGCGTTCACAGAAACAGTGGCGCCGATATTGTCATCCTACAAGAGAAGTAAACAGATCGACTTAAAACTGTGCAGGTACCACCTACTCAAATGTTTAAATTTATTTACTTACATTTTAAAAATGTTTACGATGTGCTGGTTGTAGTACTTATACCGTTATTGTTGTACTTATACCGGCTCTTGAACAGCAGTTATACGTTTAAAGAAACTTCAACGTTATGCACCACATAAGCAGTTTTATTAGTCCACAATCCGCACTTTCTTTAATTGTGTATTACTGTATCACAGATTATTTACACTGCACTGCGTACACACACGTCTGGGTTTCGTGGACACCAAATCAAATCCTGCTCCCGCGCCAGATTTACTGTCGAAACCCCGCGCATCATCGTTCGTTATGATAGTGTTAGTGAGGCGAACACACCTAACACTATTTGTTCTTCGTACTTCCTGGTCCGAAAAAATAATCATTGTTATTAAATACAGAATAAACATTCATCTGATAGTTCCTGTCAAGACACCTGACACACTGTTTCCTTCTTTTTTGGCTGGCCGAACACCAAAAAGTATGCTTAATTTAAAATAAGGTTGTAATAATTTAAGGTTGGTCCAGTTAACATAAACACTACATAACATATTTAATAAATTCTCGAAGTACATTAGACATTACAGATCGTATTATTATAGTTAAGTGGCGTTTCAGTTTTTGTGGGTGGGTGTATTAAATTAGATGTCTTACGGTAGCTGAAACTTTTGTTTGAATGAGGTGTTTAACACATTAAATTATTACAACCTTTTTTAAAGTAAGCGTACTTTTTGGTGTTCCGCTAGCTAAAAGAGAAGGAAAAAGCATGACAGGTGTCTGACGGGAACTATCAGATTAATGTTGATGAATACGTATTTAATAATCCAGTGGATTTTTTTCGTACCAGGAGATAAGAAGAAGCTAGTAGCGTTGGATATGTTCGCCTCACTCACACTAACATAACGAATGATGATGCGAGCGGTTTCGACAGTAGATTGGGCGCAAAAGCAGGATTATGTTTTGTGTTTGTGTCCACGAACCCAAGACCTGATACCATCAGGTTATGGAGATGCGAACGACGTTGTGTACATAGTGCAATGTGAATTATGTGTAATATAATTAAAGAAAGTGCGGATTGTGGACTGTTAAAACTGCATATGTGGTGCATAACGTTAAAGTTTCTTTGAACGGATATCTGCCGTTCAAGAGCCGCATTGAACATACAATAAGTACCACAACTGGCACATCGTAAACATCTTTAAAATGTAAGTAAATAAATTTAATTACGCAACATTTGAGTAGGTGGTACCTGCACAGTTATAAGTCGATCTGTTTACTTCTCTTGTAGGATGACGATATCGGCGCCACTGTTTCTGTGAACGCCCGGCGATAAAGCGGCGTTGCTGCCGGCCGGCACATTACCTACAAAAAGTACTAGGCTCACAGACTGCTGAAGCAATAGATCTTAACGATTAATCAGATTTAGCGAGTGACGTAATAGGTTAAGGACTTTCGTAATGAGGTGACACGTATGTCGACTTATGATATCGATTTGACGAAATTATTTAAAAATTTGCTATCAATTATTTAATTAACTCATATTCAGCTGGAATTTTGTAAACTGACTCTATACTAGATATACTCTTCACCCCTTTTAGATAGTATTAGCTTTTACGTTACACCCTGTATATAATAATAAATAAATATATGTGGACAACAACATTGCTCTAATCTAAAAGTAAGTAGCTAATGCACTTCTGTAATGGAATCAGAGACAACGGAGGTACCACGAACACCTGTGACGATATAGAGTACATTGACCTGTCCGGGGATCGAATCCGGGACCTCAAAGCTGGCAACAACTTAAAAACCGGAGTGTAAGCCAATTGACCACGGAGTTCGTCAAATGTATAATATATGCATATTATCGTAGGTACAGAAAATCTGAGACACAAAGCCTTATAATCTTAAAAAAATTACCATGCGAGGCCGGGGCGGGTATCTAGTTTTATAATAAATTTATATTTAGCTGTTTATTTGAGTTTCAAAATGTCATTTATTAACAATGGAAACAGGCGTGGAAAACATCAGGTCATTTAGTTTGCCGTTTTATTAGATCTACTTTTTACCATTTATTTTCATACGTGTTGTTATTCATTTTGCTTCAAGCCCTTATTATTACGACAGTGTGATTCGGATCGGTGTGTGAAAGAGATAGGGCTACTCAATCTACATAGCGTTGTTTCTTTTCTTCTTTTAGCAGGCAATGGACAAACCTGACAAATTATTCATTCTTTGCTAGCACTTTAGCAGGAATAAAATAATACTGATCGGTGAATATCATGGACCGTCATGGTACGAATCAATGTGTTCTTACTAATATTATAAATACGATAAAACTTCTAAACGGATTAAAATAAAATTTAGCGCATAGATAGTCCATTACCTGGAATAGCGTCTAAGCTCCTTTTCATCATCGTTATTATCACTATTTATTTATCAACACTCGGGTGAAACCGCGGAGTGCAGCTAGTGCTATAATAAGTTTGAAACAAAGCTTTTTTCTAATAATGTTATTGACTACAAGATGGTGGTATTAAGCTCCAAGATTGAAAATTAATTAGTTATTTTATCTAATGCTTTTTCTAATATTCAATTATAAAAAAGAGTTATAAAAAGAATGCTTCTAAAATTACATTGCCAGCACATTACTTTCAGTCTACCAAATATTCGTGTAATATGTACTGTTTACATAGATAATAACACAATAAGCAATCCCAGAGGTAACACAAATAAGCCAGTATTTATTCTAAAATATATATTATGGAACTAACACACATATTATCTCTTAAATAGATTACAATACGAATGTATTATGATCATAAAGACTATCCCAGACGTTGGGATGTTTGTTAGCAAATGTTTGCTTTCATAAAACAAAAGACGAAAGAATGGAACCGGCTAGTGTTCCTTAAGGCCTTAACTCATTACAATACAAAACAAAATAGCCAATGAAATATAATAACAAAAAATAAGAGGAAAATAATTAAATAGAAAAAAAGAACAAAGATGAGCTTTATTAAAATATAATCCATGATGAGGGATTCGAGATTTAAAATTCCGCTAGATTCACTGGTCTGTTGGCCCGTGATTGGTGGAAATTGACAGATAGACCACATAACACGGACCATAATATTTTTGTGTTTGAATGCCTATGACTATTTGTATCAGTACTATACTGTCTCATGATAACTTTAGTTACACGTAACAAGGGTTAACATTATTACGTTATATTAACGTCTTTGGTTAACCCAAGACAAACCTATTTCATCTTCTGTTCTCTAATCTCATCATGTTTGTTACTTTACATCATATTTCCTGCGACTTTAAAAGCAACTTTTACATACTTTACTCTGCTGAATGTTCACGGTACTACAAAACAAAGTACCTCGTGCAACGTTCAGCTTGCACAGTAAATTCGGAACTGGCGACAAATGTTCGTACCTCATTCATGTGCTGCAGTGAGGCGTGTAACCTGGGGAATTTGGGCCGCGTGCTTCGCGATGTCTGTCTGCTGCTTTAGTGAGGCGTTATCTAAACAAAGACATAATTTAACTCCGATCTAATGTGAAATATACGCTTAAATGTAGGTTTTAAATAAAAGAGGATTTTTTATTTATTTACTTGATACCTGCATAGATAGCTGAGTGGTATAGGTCACTACGCTAACTACGGAACGGATGTAAGGAACAAATATTTGTGGGATCCAAAAATGCTTTTTCTAAGTCTGGGTGCTCTTTGTACATGTGATTTTAATGTTTTTGAAACCCCCCGCGACTTAAGAATTAAATACATACATAGTGCGGGAATCGTTTATAATAAAAACAAACAAAATCCTATTTGACAGGAAATAAGAATAGATAATAAATAACGATCTTTAAAAACATTTTTTTTTTGCAATCTCTGTTGAACAAATGATAATACAGTAACATTTAATAAACTAAACTAATACTGAAAATGGGTAAATTAATTAAAATTATTGAAACGGTTCATCTTTTCTATTCCATTGTAGTTAGAAATTGCTTTTTCGATGCCCTCGCATGATCTCATAACTTTACGTTTCTTATGACTGATTTTTACAACGTAAGATAATTTTATTCAAGGAATAATTTTGAATTTTTGACTTCAAAACTTTAGCACATTGTATGTTTGGAGAATTACACTGGAAATTGACGTTGAAGTTGTTCTGTGTAAGTGTATTCAGTAGTTCAGGTTCAAGTAGAATGTTAAAGGATTAATCAAAATGGTTTCTTCGCTGCCATCCGTAACTGGCTCCTACTTGAGCTGTTATTATGATAGTATGTTATGCTGTTCAGCTTCATTTTGATGTGGTAGTACCACTATTTTTATTATTTATTGCACAATAACACCTGCGAAGCTGTTACTTGTAATTATATACGAATAGTAGAAAGGATAATTATGAACCTCAGACAGGACTTAAACCTGCGACTACTGGTTAAGCGCACTAGTCGCTTTACCAACTAAGCTATTGAAGTTACTAGCTGAGATGCTCAAATTTCTCCTACTAAACTGCATAAGGGCGACATATGCGATATTTGGTGAACCAATTTTTGATTGATTTCACCGACTTGATTAAAAATGGGTTAATTCAGAAGTTGGAGTGATGACGCAGCCCAATACATAGCTAAATAGCCCCCTCAAAGACCCCCCAGTAAAGTGTCATCCTCTTACTTAATACCGATGTAAGCCTGTAGCGATCGAGCTGGTGGGACATCTGAAGACCAAAATCTTAATTTAAAGATCTCTGGTGATAGTGATGTTCATAAGCCTAATTTACACTCCATCAGTTCATCAACCATCAGGTGAACCGATAGCCAGGTTATCTAGGCTTACGTTATTGATTATTTTAAGCCCAAACTGTCCCACTCAAAGGCAAATGTCTCTCTTCCGGAAAGCTTTTAACAAGGAGTGGCCGCATTAACATAGCCAGTAAAAAAAGGAAGGTTTACATTATCGCATAAAAAGAATTCAAAAGAAATATTCTAATCGTCCTAGGAAACTAGATTTCCATAATCGAAATCCTTGTATTTTAAAATCTTGGGTTTTTCTCTGAAAAGGAACGGAATCCTTCTGAATACTTTGGTACTTAATCAATCAAATGATTGACAATCGGATAAGTTGACAAATCCTATCCGCTGTCCTTGACAAGAATCTGTCCCTTAGTTGGGACTTAGAGAAACAGAAAATTTACAGAAGGTCAATGTAAATTAAACGCTTTTCTGAGAAGTTTTAGTTTTTCTTAGTAGTTCTTTTTTTTAAAAAGGTAGAAAACTTAAAGTTTATTCCTTTTTTATTAGGTACTTCATGATTATAGTATTTTACATCTTTACATTAGACTATTTATTAATCTTTTAAACTGTCCAAAATTATTATCACACTATATGCTTTTGTTGACGTTCAAGAATCCCCGTAAACACGATTATTTATCATTAAACTGCATAAATACAGTCTTCTTCATAGACCGGAACAGATAAAAATAGTTCCAGAGCTCAGGTCAGTCGACCATTTCCAGTTTGAAGTCGCTATACTTATAAAAACCTTGTAAATAATTCACGAGAAAGTGCGAGCGTAAAACCTTTTTTGTTTCTTCATTTAAGCCGAGCTTAAAGTTAATACTAAGCAACTTAGAGCGACCCATTGTAGGCTTACTTTTATAAACTAACTTAAGTTCTCTGTTAAACAAATATATTTATTATTCAATTGAAACTTCTGGACTTACGTACTTTGTGGTTGGGACCTAAGTAATTTGTAATTTTACGGAGAAACAGCGATTAAATCCAAATGTAATTTGGTTTGAAGATAACTGGATTATTCTAGGATAGAATATAATCAATTCTATGTAGACATAACACCAATCTCGTACCTTCGTAATTGGACACCAAATTGTAATTTGACATGATTTATAATAATACCATTAAAAATAATAATAACCTATAAAAACTGACCAAGTGCGAGTCGACCTCGCGCATAAAGGGACTTGTACCATCGTACAAGGTTTATGCCGTAAATCAAACAAAAGAGCTCCAAAAAACACGTCTCTTCTATGGGGACTGAATAATTAGTGATTCGACACAAAAAATACAGCCATAGTTATACAAATTTTGCTCTCAAATGCTCTTGCGAGATATTAATATGGCAGAGTTACGCAAGTATCTCGTTACGTGGAAGTAATATATGTGTTACGTCAAACTGACCCAAGGAAACTAAAGACTTAATATTAATATATTACTTACTGAAGATGGTAAACCGGACAACGACCTACGCAGGCTTCTACGAGCGTGGGCGTAAGGTCCGAAGACTCTACAGACTAAGTGAATTTACATACTTATACGTATGATTACATATTGGGCCAATGACGTCACACCAAACAATCTCACAGAATTTGTTAAGATGAGCTGGCATTAAACGCACGACGAATACGTCATGTTTGCATAATAGATGATCATGTTTGAGTGATCGATTTAAGTACTAAGATTCTAAACTTTTCTAGTAGTGGTTGTATAGTTATTCTTTACTAGCTGTCCCCCGCGACTTTGTTCGCGTGTTTTAGTTTCAACGGTTTTTCATTTTTGCAACATTTTTCATTTATGCTCCGCTCCTATTGGTCGTAGCGTGATGTTATATAGCCTATAGCCTTCCTCAATAAACGGACTATCCAATACAAAAAGAATTTTTCAATTTGAACCAGTAGTTCCTGAGATTAGCACCTTCAAACAAACAAACAAACAAACTCTTCAGCTTTATAATATTAGTATAGATTAGTATATATATATAAAACAAAATCGGGTTAGTTACACTATTTATAAACGAAGAACGGGTGGACCGATTTTCATGATTTAAATTATAATAAAATACGAATGGATACAAAATAAATGTCACATATCACTTAAAGCATTAAAATAGTAATTTAATTTCAGAATGTCATCAAGTATTGCGGTCACAAGTCTTGAACCATTGAAATACATTAATGTTTTGTTTACCTGTGCAAAGCCAAGGCTGGTCGCTAGTGTATAATAAATATCATCCTGTAAATGTTTCACTGCTAGGCAATCAATTGATTAACATATGGAGAAAGAAGAAGCATTGATTGTGGGTGATAAATAAAAAAACATGACACATTTTGTACAAGACAAGTATATGTGATACTAAAATTCTGAATATCTATAGAAAAACCTTACCTTTACTTACCTCGAGAAACTTTTAATGGTAAGGAAAGGTAATCTCTTCGTTTTTAAACAAAGAAAACTGTGTGGGTAATTAATATGCTTGTGGTGTTTATCTTGTAATATTGTCTGAGATAATAATAAAATTATAGAAGACGTAATTATCTAATAAACTTTATACAGCTAATGAAAAATACAACACTCTTTGTCTCACATCTTATCTTAGGCCTTTAACATGTATAAAATATGATTTATTTATTTCTCTCGATTTTTGTTTGATATAAATGTGGTGGCCTAGCGGTTCAATGAACGGATTTGTGTGCACAAGGTTACAGGTTCGAACCCATTACAGACAAGTAACGATGTGACTTTTTCAAAAGTTATTTGGACTTTCTTAATTATTTGAAGACAATTGACAATCGGTGATGGAAAACATCGTGAGGAAACCTGGATTCCAAGAATTGGTATCTGAAATCGCCAAACCACAATGAGCAAGCGTGGTAATCAATGATCGTTCCTTTTCTGCATCAGAAGAGGCCTATGCCCAGCAGTGGGACATCAAATAGAATTTTTTGCATCAATTATTCGACACCAAAAATTAAAACAAATGTGTCACGCACAACGAGGTTCAATATCTTTTTACGTGACTCACTAAGTATTGAGAATTAAGATACATCGCTTCAGCGGTCTAGTTATAATTATGATGTTGAACAATAGACGCGAGAAATCGGATATCAATTACTTAATTAACTCCTGTAGACCTGAAATTTTGTAAACTGACTCTATACCAAATGTGGTCTTCGCCCCTTTTGGGTACTTACAACCTTTCGGTTACACCCTGTAAATTGCCACTGAATGAATCTATACTAATATATAAAGCTGAAGAATTTGTTTGTTTGAACGCGCTAACCTCTGGAACTACTAGTCCGATTTGAAAAATTCTTTCAGTGTTAGATAGCCCATTTATTGAGGAAGACTATAAGCTATATAACATTACGCTGCAACCAAAAGGAGCGGAGCATAAATGAAAAACCGTTGAAACTAAAACACGCGGACAAAGTCGCGGGGTACAGCTAGTATTTTATAACGAACGTTGGCTTTATTTTTGTGCAAATAGATTTAAGTGCATTATCTTACCTTCATTAGGTAGCCTGATTAGTCATTCATAAAGAGTTGGAGTAAAACTGCAATCTACTAATGGTTAGCTAAGTAAATTATGACATCCTTGTGCATTTATAATGCCCTGGTAATGTTACAAAAACAAATGTTATTATAGTAATAATTACTTAATATCTAAAATGAAAATTAATTTTTGTATGTTTGTCATCTCGGCTTTTTTTCCTAAACTATTGAACAAATTGGCATGATACTTTGGTAGAGTCTTCTAACGACACCCGTGAGAATTTCTAAACCAAAAAGCACAAAATGTGCAAATAAACACTTTTTTCTTGACGTGGCATTGCTCCGCATGCCTTTGCAGCTTGCTTAAAATTATAGTTTTTTATACATTATCGAATTGTTATACATTTTAATGTGAGTATACCTAGTACCTACCTCACTTTTGGACTACTTAAAATATTTTTTTGTGTCTGTTTTGTGGTTCACATCAATCTCATCAAACAAAAATTTGAATAAAAATATGACAGTCAAAAAAAAGAATTAATTATCTATTATCAGATAATTTATTATCAGATAACACACTATCAGAAAATTCAATGTAGCTACAAGTCATATTATCATGACAATATTTATCGGTAACTGTCAAAGTTAAACAAAAAATATTGACTTACGTATTGTCAATATCCTAACCTATACGTCTTATAAACGAAATCGCGTGAAAAATCGACTATTATTCTAGAGGTCACCAAAATAAGAAATTAATTTCATTTTCAGTTCCATTGTATTTTTAGTCCAAACTTTCTCTTGATACTTGACAAAGAAAATTGCTTTAGCCTGTATACTTACTATACAACCTTGCCCTTCGGAACTGATTGGCAAGGAGAAATGGTCCGGAAACTGATTTCGGAGTTAGTTAAAGATACCGCCTTGGGGATACCATAATTTTCTACTACGTAGATATTTAGATAGACTATCAGTATTACAATTTGAGTAGAGGTCAAATAGGGTATTATAAAAATCCTTAGAGTAAACATGACAAATATAGAGTGCTCGCATATTTATTGACTGCGTTAATTTATCCATACTTAACATTAAAAATGCGAAAGTAACTCTGTCTGTTACGTTTTCACGGCAAAACCGCTGAACTGATTTGGATGAAACTTTGTATGGGATAAGCTTCGAGCTACTTTTTGCTGCGATAACCGACACCCACAAGTGGAGCCGCGGGAAACAGCTATTACTAAATATTGCTTCTTTAAATGTTGCTATGTTAATAAAAATTTTGGTTGGAAAATAATAAGGAAATAATTCAGTACAAATTCGTTGAATTTCCATCTCTCGCGTAATTTTATTAGGGATAGGATTTATCTAGATGTAGAATCGCTGTACCTATGTGTTCTCAACGTTTTTAAATTACATTTACTTGATTAAATAATAACACGAATTACCTTCAACTATATCTATTTAACAGAACATCTACAGTTAATTTGATGTTTCTGACAATAATTTTATAAATATCTCTGTATTGTTGCAGTTGAGATGGCGACTGGCTGGTGGCATGAGCATTCAGCTTGCGGCGGCCATTTTCTGTATGCTGCCACTCTTCACGTCATCCACAGGAGACATACGTAAGTTTCATCCTTACACCCGTATTTATCTTTGATTAAGAGACAAAAAATAAATGCAAGGTATATAGGCAGATATGTGCATACTCCTTAGGTGTATGCAAATATCTGACTGCGTATTATAAAACTACTCAAGTAAGGTATTTATCCAGCAATTAACTGGCCACTACTTGAGAAATAAGTATCCCCCAAATTATAATTAGGCCAGTTACAGTGCTAAATACTAGCATTTGTTTTAATATCAAAAGAACAATTAATACGTATTCAAATTCTTCATGAACTATAATCTAATAGCCTATATAAGTGAGTTATTTCTCGTTGTACAAACGAAAACTAAGACCTCTATATCGGTTACAAAAACGGTTGGTACAAAAATATTAACAAACAAATGAAAAATAAACTCGCATTTCAATACTGTAGCCGTAATAGTTTTACAGTAATATTAATGACATTCGAGAATATTTATTGTTATAAGTAGAGAATATTAATTTAAATAACATATCTGTGAAAACTTGTAATTGGCCTCCTTTTATTAATGTTTACTCTGTTCTTAAATTAACTGTAAGTTTTCCAAATAAGATAAATAAAATAAAATAGTTTTCCTTACTAGAGATAGGAATATGACATAATTTGTATGGCGTTAAATCAAAATTCTATCGCTATTGGGTAAAACGATCTGCGGATATGTTATTGAAATTGGTAGATAGAGATAATAGTTTTCGTTTGTTACAATGATCACAAATTGAGCTTCTATAGCCGAAGGTACTGTCGTGTTAATGATTTAACCGCTAGCCATTGGTTTGTAGTCCTGTAAATAGGTTCTATCCACTGATTGAAACACTGCGGTGTCAAGATTAGCCTAGCCTGCGGTGACGCAATCTACGTTTAGATACGCTAGGCACGGAAGAATCAGAGATCGATTTATTTAAGTCAGGATAGACAGTTCTAGATTTAGTTTTAATGATAAATTGTTATGGCTTTTATGTTAGAAGTATTATTATTATGAATGAAGGTTTGCTGGCTAAAGAATACTTAATCAGAATTAATTTAAACCCATCTGATATGCAGGGAATCCTTTTGTCGTAATTTAAATCCATTTAGTTTTTAGAACTCTTATGAATATAAATCACATATAAATAAAGCTATAATATTAGCATTGTGTTAGGTACAGCCTTTGAGTTAACATAGAGTAACAAGTATAGAGTGCGCGCATCGCTAGTAGCCTGTTGTGCCGATCGTAAACAAATTTTTAGCCAAATGTAAGGTCCAAACGCTCGTTTATTGATTTAAGTGATTTTCCGAGCGAAGACAGACGTTTATGCGAAAATATCAATGGTTTCGATATTATTAAGGTAATATTAGGTTCTATTTTGACACTAATTTTGTGTCGCTGGAAAAATATTATTAAAAAAATATAACGTTTCTAAGAGATTCCTCAACAATTATCTCATATTTTCTTAAAGCCTATTAAAACGCTTATTGATAGCTGAACCATTAATTACTTAATTAATTACTCCTTAAAATGATTAAATCAAACCTAATTATCATAATTTCATCATAAACGTCACGAATATCGCAGGGAAACACTCCCGTTATAAATCAACGATTATTTTAACAATTAATTTTGTCCAAATGACGTAAATTATTTTTATAGTATAATAATCATTATCTCCGGCTTCGTTGTTCATGGAAAACTCATTTATTTTCTGTTTCCTAGAAATATTTTATTTACATAACATATTTATATTTGTTTTGTAGGTGTATACCAATAATTGTAGAAGATGTGGATATTTACATATAAAATAAATTAATTATATTGTATTATAATTCAATGTTTATATTAACGAAGATAAACCTTGAAATCCTTACTAATATTATAAATGCTAAAGTAGCTCTGTCTGAGACGCAGAAAATAGCTACTTTACTAAAAAACAAAATACAAAACAGTACTACAGTACATAATTTTAAAACCATACATTTGAAAACTCATTTCTAATTTATTTATTGGGGGAATCAAACAATTAAAATACCATTGAAAACATCTTAATTTCTTAACTTATCTTTATCATTACCAGGGCACCACGGCACGTCAAGAGCTCGAGGCTGGCGCACCGGCGTGCAGCCAGCTGCTGATGCGACAGCCAACAACACGGTCAGCAACATCACTGCTCAGCTAGGAGGGACCGCGTACCTCCACTGTTTGGTGGGGCATCTGAGTGAGAGAGGCGTAAGTATACTTTTTATAGTATCTCCAATAACACATAGATTATCGGCCCGGGTCTGCTCGGAATTTTTCTTCAAGTACTGCCTGATAAGTAGCTATTATGAGGGCATCCGCATGTACAAACGAAAGATAGGACGGTTAATGATGCTGTCAAGATACTTTATTATCCCAAGAGTACTGCAATACAATGTTTAAAAAAAGAAAAATTAATGAAAACAAAATGGCCTTTAGGGAGCGGCCTTTATCCAGCATTTTACCAGTAGAGTAGAACGTAGAGGTGAGCTAAAAAATAGTACTTAAAAGAATTAAAAAAAAACGGTCTCAAAATTTAAAGAGTTCCCTCAATTTATCCAGGATTCAGTCATTAGCTCCTGATCAGATGACCATGGGACCAACTGAGAAGCCATATGCTTACAAACGAAATATAATTTTCTAAATCAGTTTAAGCTTTTCGAATACTCGGGAACCATAAATAAAATAAGATTTCGGCGAATTAAGAACCTCTTCTATTTTTGAAGTCAGTTACAAAGATTATCGATGACAAAAATAAAAGTAGGTACAATACCTGAAAATTATTTATATATTTCTTAATACTTTTAAAAACATATTACCAGGCTTCCAATCTACATCAAACAGCATGATCCAATTTTTATACAACATGCTAATCAAGATCTGACTACAATTACCTTATTAAAAAAGTTAACCTGGGAGTCTTACGCGCATTATGAAAATTAGTAGGTATCGAGCAACTAGAAAAAAAATGCAAATTTATTAAACATTTCGATGTATTTTCATTGCTGAGTGAACGGTAATCTGAGTGGAATAGGCACAGAATAATTAATACTACTAAGTACAGAAGGTTCACAACTCTAAAATAAAATTAATATCAGCTCTAGCTGCGACGAAATAAAGTGCAATTCAGCTCGCATGAGCGCTTAATTCCTAACGCAATATTTACATTTACATTTACATTACCGCTTCTAATGCGTACCTCTGTCTAGCGACGCTTTAGGGTAGACTTGTCGCTTCCGACTACATAACTATCTAATAATAGAATTACGTATAAAGCAGCTAGCGGCAACCTACTTCCATTCGCCTGCCGGGGAGGCGCGCTGGCCCAACGTAACTAAACGGCGAAGTGAAACCCTCCCTCGTACAGATACCACGCCAGTTATCACGTCTGTACATACTACGGGATCTATGACTGGCCTCGTGGTCTTGTGGTTAGTGACCCTGACTAATAAACCAGAGGTATTGGTTCGATTCTCAACCAGGAAAAATATTTGTATGATGAGCATATGTTCTGTCTGGGTGTAATTTATCTATAAGTACCTAATATGTATTTAGTGGTCTGGTTGCCATAATGCAGGCTCGGCCTAGTTTGGAATTAGATGGCCGTGTGTAAGTTGTCCCAAGATATTTTTACAAAATATTTGTTTTAAGTCTGGGTGTTCCCTGTTTACATGATTGGAACATTTGTAAAACCCCGCGAAATATACTAATAATACATATTTAAATGTGTTTTTAATACTTATCCAAAACTCTAAAAACCGGTATCTTAACTGGCGAGTGCTAATCCCATCATCTTCTAAGTCTAAGTGATCTTAGATCTCAGCTCCTAACTAGTACTGCGGTCTAAATTGATAAACTTTGACTAAGCAATAAAGGGGTAATCTGATTAGCAGTTACTAAGACACTTTGACATTAAAGCCAAAAGACTTTAGTTCAGCTAACTTTGATCTACAATAAAAGTAATTTCGTCGCAATTAATCATCGTCAAAATTAGTTTTTTCACTGATTTTAATACTGGCCATCAAGATAATTTATTAAAGTATTAAAATGATAACGCGATAATGATAATACCTACTAACGATAGATGGTCACATAGATAAATACCTAAATGTAATTATTTCTCTCGCCCTCTAGCCAAGTTACATTTTACAAGCGTTAACGCTAATCGAATCGCTCAAATGTATAGAAGTGACAAGTCACATGACATATCGAAATGAAATGTCAATTCCATACATTTAATGTCATTTAAGCAACTTCAGAGACAGAAAGAGGGTACATTATTTGACGTCATATCAAGTTATTACGAAACAATCTATCACTATAGACTCAAACAAAAATTACCTGTACATTAAGAAACAAAAGAATATCATGTAACAGCACTTTTTCAAAACTATATTTTTGTACAATTTTGAACCATACATCTCACAATTTTAGGTGCATATTGATTCAATAATAATTACTTACAACATAGAACGATGTAATCAAATTCAAACATCATGACTGTCACCTCAAACTTTCTTTACAATGACAAAGTGCTAACGCATCGTTTAATATTTCAATTTCAGCAAGTTTCATGGATCAGGAAGCGTGATTGGCATATCCTGAGCTCCGGGAAGTTCACGTACACCAATGATGAGAGGTTCCAGGTGAGTTGATTTTGTAATACTCTTTTGAATATCTAATATTCATTCTACTGTAGGCCTAACAGTTCAATGACCGGATTCGTGAGCAGACGGTCGGTTTAAAACTTTGAATCCAGGCTAGTACCAATGTGCGGTATTCAAAGTTATATGATTGTATTTTCAATATTATTCTAAGACACCACTGACAATTGGCGAGGGAAAACATTGTGAGTAAACCTGGACAAAAAACCGGTGAAGTGCGACTTGGTCTCGCGTATGAAAGGTCTCCGTACCATTTTATGAAGCCCTCTTTAATTTTAAATTTATTTTTATTATTTGTTTTTAAAGCACATACCCTGTAAATTTCAAGTCTCTCTTTATTACGGTTTATGAAATACAGCCCGCTGACGGACAGACGGACGTACGGACAGCGGAGGTTTAGTAATAGGGTACCGTTGGCAACCTTCGCGTACGGAACTCTAAAACTGTACTCTGTAATTGCCAACCCGCAAGTTAGTCAGCGTTGTCATCAATGCTAGTTTCTACTTTATGTGAGGAAGCTTTTGCCCAGCTGTGGGATACAGCATGTGGTAGCACATAACAAGTATTATAAACACTAAAACGATTGTAACGCGCAGATATCGACGATAAATCGGAGATATAATAGTTTTGGGCTCAAACGGCGCCCTTAGTCATGAGTATTTATTAGCTTTATTTAATACTAGCTGTCCCCCGCGACTTCGTCCACGTGTTTTACATTCATGGGTTACATGTGTTTTCTGCGAAACCCTAATTCTTTTTCTAAAATAAAACTACATATCTATACTATAATATTATAAAGCTGAAGAGTTTGTTTGTTTGTTTGTTTGAAAGCGCTAATCTCAGGAACTACTGGTTCGAATTGAAAAATTCTTTTTGTATAGGATAGTCCGTTTATTGAGGAAGGCTATAGGCTATATAACATCACGCTACGACCAATAGGAGCGGAGCATAAATGAAAAATGTTGCAAAAATGAAAAACCGTTGAAACTGAAACACGCGAACAAAGTCGCGGGGGACAGCTAGTGAATAATATAACCTCAACCCATAATCTCAGAAGTAAATAATATTTTACCCTTTTTGCAACATTTTTCATTGATACTCCGCTCCTATTGGTCGTAGCGTGATGTTATATAGTCTTCCTCCATTAACGGACTATCCAATACAAAAATATTTTTTCAATTCGAACTAGTAGTTCTTGACATTAGCGCGTTCAAACAAACAAACAAACTTTTTAGCTTTATGATATAAAATTTAATATTTAAATTGCCTGAGTGTACGCCACATGTTTCCCCACGAAGAAAACAACAAGGAAAAGAAAACGAAAAGGATGTAGCATTTAAGAACGCCGATTTGCAAACAAAATGACATTCTTAAACAAAAAATATGCCTGTTAATATGACGTTGACGTTTCTTTGCCTTTTTTGTGCTTTTATTTTTGGCTTAAGTAAAAGATATTCCGTCGTGATGTAAACAATATGTCAGCTACGAGAGATTTTGAGAACATTATTTACGGTAATGTACCTCATAATCCATTTATGTCTTGTTATTTGGGAATCTCGATCTAGTTTAATCAGTTCTGCTAACATTAGGTGGTTTTATTTAGGTATTACTAGCTTTTGCCAGCGACTTCGTCCGCGTTTCCGTCGTTTTTCGTAAAAAAGTAGCATATGTCCTTCCTCACTGTTCAGTGGTTTTGATGTAACAGACAGATTAACTTTCGTATTTTAGTAAGGAAATATAATATGTCACGTTACACAAAAATAATCCTTATAGTATGATTCAGTATTCACGCGCGACGGCGCGGCGCGATGGCTTATTATCGTATTTCATGTATAAGTTTGGTGTTTCTATACCGATTTCTATGATTCTTTTTTTATTGAATAGGTAATAATGTAAACTTTTTTTAATTAGGGATGAGTGAGAGTATTATAAACGTAAGAGTTAACAAATATAATCAGAAATCTCCGAACTGCTAAACTATCGGGTGTTACACGTGTTATTGTGAGTCAACCATAAAAGATAGACATATGCTGTTGTGGGATATTTTTTAGATAATTTTATGTAGAACATTTCCGTCATACATGATTTCTATGTAGCTTTAACCATTAAGGCTGCATACGCGACGGAAGCTTAAAAAATACCGTTTTCCCAACATTTCCCTTCACTGCTCTGCTCCTATTGATTGTAGCGTGATGAAAAGTATACTATAACCTGCCCAGGAGTATGAAGAATAAATGTACCAAGTTTCGTTAAAATCCGTCGAGTAGTTTTCGTTTCTATAAGTAACATACAGACAGACAGACAGACAGACAGACAGACAGACAGACAGACAAAAATTTTACTGATTGCATTTTTGGCATCAGTATCGATCACTAATCACCCCCTGATAGTTATTTTGAAAATATATTTGATGTACAGAATTGACCTCTCTACAGATTTATTATAAGTATAGATATCGCGAAAACCTTTAAAGCAGCCTTAGTAAAAAGTACCTTGATTATTCTACCTAAATAATAAACAACACATTAAATTATTTATCAATACGAAGCTACAAAATACAGACTATTATGATGTACTAGCGTGGATGTCGATTATCGCGGAAAAAAGTAGCCTATATCCTTTATCCTTTCTTAGGATTCAATCTTACCTTACATTAAATTTTCATCTAAATGGGATCCGCGGAAAAGCCGTGACAGCGTAACCTGTCTGTTATAAAGACAGAGTTACTTTCGCATTTATAATACAAGTATGCAAGTATGGATGATCAAAATACATAACAGTTTAAATTCGTGTAACGTTTTCAAATTTTACCCAATAACAGCATTATCTTTACCGACTTGTGCACTAAAATTTCAATTGTTTTTGCATCAACTCGAGCAAAACTAAGGCATGTATCAACTTC
Organism: Diachrysia chrysitis; assembly: GCA_932294365.1. NCBI lineage: Eukaryota > Metazoa > Arthropoda > Insecta > Lepidoptera > Noctuidae > Diachrysia > Diachrysia chrysitis. Next base: position 2,421,696 of record OW028657.1, read on the forward strand.
TTATCTACAATAACACGAGTTAGCAACAACTTTCCAGTTTGTTGGAAGTTACAAACAAGAGAAGTTCGCGGCAACTAGTGAAGGTTTGCACCGTTTCATGGTATGTATATTGATATACGAAATAACTTGCAACTTGTTTTACGTGTAATGTATATGATGGTAAGAAGAGATTTTAATAAACATGCGTATGTATTTAAAAGTCTGCATGGTCCTTATGATATGATAACATCGTGAGGAAACCTGGATTCCAACAATTGGAATCTGAAATCGCCAACACGCAATGAGCAAGCGTGGTGATCAATGGTCGTTTCTTCTCTATATGAGAATTTTTTTTTGGAAGAGCTTTACGCAGTTAGCCTGAGCGCAGGCTTTGACTGCTTCACCGGACTTTGTCTCTATATGAGAAGAGGCCTGTGCCCAGCAGTGGGACATTAATAGGCTGGTATTATATATATTATATTATTATAGTTTTGACTGCACGGGTAGCCGAGTGGTATAGGTCACCACGCCAATTACCACTGTGCGCGACGTGCCGCGGGTTCGATCCCCGCATGGCATTTGTGTGACCCACAAATGCTTGTTTCAAGTCTGGGTGTTATTTGTGCATGTGATTTGAATGTTTGTGAAACCCTCGCGACACAAGAATTAAATTCCTTAGTGCGGGACACGTTTTTCTAAAAAGAAGAAAAAAAAAATATGGTCCTTTAATAATGTATTGAGAGTTTAGTTTTGTTTTAAGTGTAGTTAAGTTTGTATTTTTTTTTAATTGTAAATAATCTATACTTATCTATACTAATATTATAAAGCTGAAGAGTTTGTTTGTTTGTTTTGTGTGTTTGTTTGTTTGTTTGTTTGTTTGAACGCGCTAATCTCAGGAACTACTGGTTCGAATTGAAAAATTCTTTTTGTATTGGATAGTCCGTTTATTGAGGAAGGCTATAGGCTATATAACATCACGCTACGACCAAAAGGAGCGGAGCATAAATGAAAAATGTTGCAAAAATGAAAAACCTTTGAAACTAAAACACGCGAACAAAGTCGCGGGGGACAGCTAGTAATATTATAAAGCTGAAGAGTTTGTTTGTTTGTTTGTTTGTTTGTTTATTTGTTTGTTTGAACGCGCTAATCTCAGGAACTACTGGTTCGAATTGAAAAATTCTTTTTGTATTGGATAGTCCGTTTATTGAGGAAGGCTATAGGCTATATAACATCATGCTACGACCAATAGGAGCGGAGCATAAATGAAAAATATTGCAAAAATGAAAAACCGTTAAAACTAAAACAGGCGAACAAAGTCGCGGGGGACAGCTAGTTAATTAATAAGAACTTAAAAAAAAAGAATGTATTATAGATATCAGATCTACGTGTATTTCCATTAATGCCTGACTCAATGATTCCGGTCTTTCTTCTTCTTCTGGTGTCAAATGACCCTTAAACTCTTTCCGACCAAACTGAAATATAGGTTGAAATAAAAAAAATCTTAACGAGTATGTTAAGAAATTTTAATATAATAATTATATAATAGAAGATATTATAGAACATATTTAATAAATATTATAAATTAAATGGAATAAAAATGCTCAAAAATCAAACTTTAATTAGTTATTCATTTTAATCCTAATATTACAACAATTAGGTTAATCTGATACAAGTGTACGATGTGTGATGAATAAACAATTGAACGGTGAATGTTGACAGGAGCTTAGCTGAAGCCTCATTAAGTTTCACACGAGCCAAAGTAATTAATTATCGAATTGTTAAGCGCAGGTTTCGAGAAATAATTAATGTGTTCTGATAGAGAAGCAAACAGCTGATATTTTGTTAATTGATTAGTAACTTTATGATGATGAGCTAACGAGTATGCAAATTTTCAAGAAGCTTTGTGTCTAATTTTCTTACATACAGATTTTTGTATACACAGAGTGTTACCGAAAGGTTATATCTATCCAAAAGGGGTGAAGAGTACACCTGTATAGGCAGTTTACACAGCTCAAAATGTGAAAATAATAAATGATTTTCCAATTTTTCGCATCTATCGACACCAAAAATCATGAAAAATGGTGTCGCCGCACTGCGAGGGTCCATATCTTTTTACATCACTCGCTCAATTATAAGATACGTCGCTTCAGTGGTCTGGTTATAATTTTTGGTGTCAAATACTTGTTGCAAAAATATTGATAACAATTATTTAATTAACTCGATATTTTGTAAACTTACTCTATACTAGATGTGTTCTTCACTCCTTTTCTATAAATATACCCTTTCGGTTACACCCTGTATATACGTACAATAAATATGTATTTTTAATACCAGTAACATACACTCTCTAATAAAAATAAGAATATATTAGTAGCCTGAAGTATTATTTGTTTGTGTCAACAAAATTAAATTAATAAGTAAATCATAGCACGAAATAAATACTTTAAACGTTTCAAATTGTTGTTCTACTGTGTTGTTGTTGCAAAACAAAATTTAAATACTCTTTTACAGGCTGTTAAACCAAAGCCTAGACGTTTTATTTTCAAAATGCTATAGCTATAAGTACCTTTACGTAACCACCTTACATACCTTTTTTACATATGTTTATTATAAAAAAAATAACTAAAACCCATGTAATATAAACACGTAGGTTTATATAAATTGTAATTGGTGCATAATTAGGCGCGCGGGCACGTTAGCCTGCCTCTATTGTCAATGAACACTAAATTGTACTGAAATTGGTCAGCCGCAAAATTAACGCCCTCAAATGCTAACGAATATGTGATCCAATGACCACATAGCGGCTCAATTTGAACGCAAATGTGTAGGAATTGAGGATAATTCGGGCATCATTGAAAATTCCGGCGCCTACGATTGAAAAGAATTATTTTTTAATAAAGCTTTGGTGCATGCGTTTAAGTTTGAAAGTCGAATGTTAATGCTGGCTGGATAGACGTAGAGTAGATTTTAAAGAACGTTTTGTTTAAAACATTGGCTTTTAAGCTTTCCTTTTTTAACGTGCAATGAATGTTTGTTTGTTGGTGTAGGTCAAATCTTACAAGTTTAATTAGAAACACTTCTTGACATCCAACTGATGTGAAATTTTGTATACTTACACAGTTCTATAAAAATACAATATTATGGTACTTTCGAGCTGTTCTGATAGTGAAACCAGAAGGTGGCCATGGGAACTGTGTAACGAAACGACGCAATCCCATAGTGTTTAGGCTTGTTTGATTTGTCTTCATTAGTACTTTGAGTCTAGCTGACTGGAAATAAAATACCTTTTTAATTAAAACATTACAAAGAAATATTTGTTTAAAGGTTTTTTTAAATAACTGTTACATAATGCGGTATATAATTATTATTGTCATCATAAGGCTTGCCTGTAATTATAGGGTTAAATTGATTCAAAATTGCGACAATTGATCATAAAATTATCTTTTAGAAAATTAAAAGAGCTCCATCTAAAACTCTTCGTGAAAACATGTTGACGTAAAAGTTTTCCATACCCTTAGAAGTAGCCATCTTTGTTTAGGAGTTATATCTTAATAATCTCCTTTTCGATTTAAATTTAAGATTAGATTTGTTGATAAATTGAAGTAAAAACATGAAGGGAAATAAAAGCAATGTTAGTCATATTTTATGAAACTAGCTATTTGTAAAATAAACCAAAATATAATAAATATAAATTATTATATTATTTACTTGTGATATTTTTAATAATACAAGATCGGAATAATCCCAAAGCTTCTCACAGTGGCTTCTCAGATGAGAAGTCTTTGCCACAAAGCTTGCTTTTGGCGTTGTCATTTTATGTATCAACAAATAAGGTTTCATAAAAAAAAAACTTAATAAAAAATCATGTACCATAAATAAATCTCTATTTTTACATAAAGTACCTAATTGATGTCGGTTCTGGACTATCTGTTCGAGTATTGAGAAATGAGATATGCATATTTATGAGTAGCCTAATTTAATCTCAATTTGCATCTAAAACTGCATGTAACATTTGTCATAGCGATAGCTTGAAACAGATTTGGCTGAGACCGCATTATTCTCATTTATGCGACGTCGGACGGAATAGAATTTGCGTTTATTTCATTGTTAGGTCGCTTCGCTGTCCCACAGACACGTCGGCTTTGGTTCGTAGTAGTATTAGTGACATGGAGATGTGAAGTGTATTTGTAATTTACTTTTTTATTACAGCGCCATCTATTTGAGTTGATATTTAAAAATCAATACTCAATTTTTATAAGTTTTCCGTACCTAAAGAGTACCATTACTAGGTCCTCCGTCCGTCTAACAGTCTTTTCGTTTGTCTGTCAGCGAGTTGTCTCTTATGAACCGTAATAAGTAGAGAGTTTTGTGTATTTGTAAAGCAAAATCCATCAGGTTAGTTTCTGAAGTGGTTTTTTATGACCGGATTTGTATGCATAAGGTTACAAGTTCGAGTGGCGGATCCAGGATTGACGTCAACTTAAAACATGACTTATTAATTTAAGGATAATTGATGTCTATTGTACTTTACCAAAATTCTCGTTAACCCTTCCCTTCCTCCCTGGATCTACCTCTGAGTATATCTCATGGAATATTTTAAGGTCTAATAATATTAATTATATTTGTTTTTGTACCATAGATCACACAAAAAATGTATAATCAATTTTAGAAGAAAATTTTTGTTTTTCTTTCTTTCTCACTTGTTTTTTAATTACTCCAATCACACTCCAATTATTTCAATAACCGCTCGTTAAAAAGTTCGTGCAATGTGAAATTTATTTGAAGATAAACGTGAAAAATATGTTTCAAATTTTTAAATTGGGATAAAATGTATGTATCTGTTTACCGTACATACTTCAACATAGTATATGACTGTATTTTTTGTTGTCCATTACTAGATTTGTCCATTCGGCAGACATGTGTTAGAGTGGAGACCGCGTATGGGCAAACGTAGTGTAGGACGCCCTGCGGCACGATGGGTCGATGATTTGAAGAATGTGGCTGGCAGCGGATGGATGCGGACTGCTCAGGACCGGGATGTTTGGCGTTCTTTAGGGGAGGCCCACGTTCAGCAGTGGACGGCAATTGGCTGATATAATGACTAAATTTGTTCTAGTAATGGACAACAAAAAATACAGAAGCTAAATTAGATTAAATTAAATTATTAGTCGTATGTTTGAAATCTTAGTGCATTTGATAGCTCAGTAAGGACTTAAGAAAGCTTATATAGGAACAAGGTATGATAAGCCGCGGATCACACCGATGGATAAACACACAGGACTAATCTTTGTGTGATGAGCATGATCATTTCTCCTGTGTCCGGTGTAATTTATCTATAATATGTATGTATTTATTAATGTATAAGTAGGTTTATCAGTTGTCTGGTTGCCGTAATACAGGCTCTGCCTAGTTTGGGACCAGATGACCGTGAGTTGTGCTAAGAAAAAAACACCATTGTACTTCTTGGAAATGCATACTATATGCATCTATAGTGTCGCGTTAAATAAATATTTAACTATTTGGTATGAGTCATCATCATCAGCCTATCTTCGTCCACTGCTGGACATAGGCCTCTCCTATGGTACGCCACTGAGCTCGATCTTCAGCTCTTCGTCTCCAACCACTGCCAGCCACTTTGCGGATGTCGTCGCTCCATCTAGCCCCCGGTCGTACTACACTACGTTTGCCGAGACGCGGTCTCCACTCAAGAACACGTTTTCCCCAACGGTTGTCGGTTCTGCGGCATATATGACCAGCCCACTGCCACTTCAGCTTACTAATCCTCTGGGCTATGTCGGTAACTCTGGTTCTCTGCCGGATCACCTCATTTCTGATGCGATCCTTTAGAGAGACACCGAGCATTGCCCGCTCCATAGCTCGCTGAGCGACTTTCAGCTTATGGACTAGTCCCACCGTGAGTGTCCACGTCTCAGCTCCGAATGTCATAACAGGTAGGACGCACTGGTCGAAAACTTTAGTCTTCAGACACTGGGGTATGGGCGACGAAAAGACTTGACGAAGTTTCCCAAATGCTGCCCAGCCCAACTGTATTCTTCTCCTGGCTTCCCTCTCGAAGTTGTTTCTACCTAACTGCACTGTTTGCCCCAAGTAGACATACTCCTTAACAACCTCGAGAGTCGAACCATTAACCGCAACTGGCTCCGGAGCGACCTGTTCATTGAACATAATTTTGGTCTTGTCCATGTTCATCCGGAGACCAATGCATTCCGAAGAATTAGCTAGGCTGGTCAGCATATGTTGCAAATCTAGCAACGACTCTGCTACGATGACGATATCGTCTGCAAATCGCAAGTGTGAGATGTACTCGCCGTTAATGTTGATTCCGCGACCAGTCCAGTTCAGCGTCTTAAACATATCCTCAAGAGCGCATGAAAACAATTTGGGGGAAATAACGTCCCCTTGTCTCACACCTCTTCGTAGAGGGATATATTTAGTCTGCTGGTTTTGGACTTGAACGGTCATAGTGGCAGCGTCATACAGACATCTCAACACTTGGATATATCGCCAGTCAATTTGGCATCGTTGCAACGATTCTAGAACAGACCAGGTTTCGATGGAGTCAAAGGCTTTCTCATAGTCCACAAATGCTAGGCACAGGGGCTGATTATACTCTTCGGTCTTCTGTATAATCTGCCGCACTGTGTGTATGTGGTCTATGGTGCCATATCCACGCCGAAACCCAGCCTGCTCCGGTGGCTGAAACTCGTCCAGTCTACGCTCGAGCCGGTTCGTGATGACTCTTGAAAAAAGCTTATAAACATGGCTCAAAAGCGAAATGGGCCTTGGTATGAGTATAGAGAAATAATCAACTAAAAGTGAACTTAATTTTATGAACTCGTTGGAAACACACACCGTGTTTCCAACGAGTTCATAAAATTAAGATTTAGAAAACTGTACATATGAAATGAGTATAACATAACAAAAAAATCTACTCTCTGTCAAAATACCAACTCAAATACCTATCAACTGTAGAAATACCCCAGTTATTTTACCCAAAAATTAAAATTACGCCAAATAATTTTACCCAAATAAAAACATTGTACCGATTATTTTACCGTAATCTCTTAACCTAGTAACGTAACGTATTATGTTTTCGTATCGTAAAGATTACTCGCGGTAAATATTTTACAAATAATAACAAAGCAGTAAAACTCATTTAGCTCAGAAAATTGGTGGAACCTTACAAAAATAAGCTGAAAACACGATGTGCGTGACTACATCAATAGTTACAATAAACACCGTTAGTAATTCTTGCTTTATTGTAAATACTAGCTGTTACTGGAGGCTACGCGCGCGTTGGTGTCGGTTATTGCGGTATAAAAAGTAGCCTATATCCTTTCTTGGGATTCAAACTTTGGTACAAGTTACATCAAAATCCGTTTGACAGAGAGACAGCGTTACTTTCGCATTTATAATATTAGTTTGGATAAATTATTTTGTATAAGCTTTGTTGCCTACTTAAACGCCTCATTTGATTTTCATGCGAAATAGTATACCTAGGTTATTTTTATTTAAAAAATAGGGTTCCGGGCAAAACCATAAATAACACACGCAGACGAAGTTGTAGGGTTAAACTAGTTTCAAGCAAGTTTAGTTTGTTAAACCCCCCGCGACACAAGGATTATTTTCCTTACTGCGGAAATCGTTACAAAAAAGATAAAAATAAAAAAATATGGGGCAAGCTTAAACATCTAAGTATAAGTCAATAATAACAATTAAATACAAAAACAAAACTTAATACTTATTTTTACCCGACTGCCTAGAAAGGGTGGTTTTTTGGCGCGTATCTTGTATGTTTTTATGTATGTAAATTTCTTGATTACCTCGTATGTTCAAAACAGCTGGATGAATTTCGACATTAAAGGTATCGATAAGTCTTAAAAACCCAAGATATAAGATTGGTTTTGAAAAAAAATGTAAGTCGTTAAGTAAACCTATCGAGTAAATAAAAGGTTCACAAAAATTGATAACTGGAAAATGCTAAGACGTATAAAAATATTACAAAAAGCCCTGCCTTTGCTGCTCTTAAAGTTTCACAGAAGTTGGGTTTTTTATGTTTTATACTAATACAACTTGTTAAAATCTAAAAAATTGAGTAGGTATTGTACCTTTCTTTAGTAATTTCAATAAAGAAATATTAGCCAGTCTGAATCTCGTGTTTAATATTTTATTTTTTAATACTTGCTTTCTATATTCTCGGAACCATTTGAAAAATATAGCTCCATAATTTTACGTAAATGGCAACTGACGACGTATCTACAATTTTATGTCTAGAAAGGTCACATTTGAGTTTTGTGAGCTAGAATATATTTGAGAATGTATATTCATATTTATTTTTACTAGAATATTCGAGTACTTTTTTAATGAACCTCTTGAACAAAAATACTCTAGCAAAAAATATCTCAATTAAAAAACCCCTAAGGTGCTGACTATTTTCTTTTGATATTCTTTTTGTTTATTGTCCAAATTTCACTCAATTTATCTATGTATATTATTATCTATACTTATAATAAATCTGTAGAGAGGTCAATTCTGTACATCAAATATATTTTCAAAATAACTATCAGGGGGTGATTAGTGATTGATACTGATCCCAAAAATGCAATCAGTAAAATTTTTGTCTGTCTGTCTGTCTGTCTGTCTGTCTGTCTGTCTGTATGTTCCTTATAGAAACGAAAACTACTTGACGGATTTTAACGAAACTTGGTACATTTATTCTTTATACTCCTGGGTAGGTTATAGTATACTTTTCATCACGCTACAATCAATAGGAGCAGAGCAGTGAAGGGAAATGTTGGGAAAACGGTACTTTTTAAGCTTCCGTCGCGTATGCAGCCTTAATGGTTAAAGCTACATAGAAATCATGTATGACGGAAATGTTCTACATTAAATTATCTAAAAAATATCCCACAACAGCATATGTCTATCTTTTATGGTTGACTCACAATAACACGTGTAACTCCCGATAGCTTAGCAGTTCGGAGATTTCTGATTATATTTGTTTACTCTTACGTTTATAATACTCTCACTCATCCCTAATTAAAAAAAGTTTACATTATTACCTATTCAATAAAAAAAGAATCATAGAAATCGGTATAGAAACACCAAACTTATACATGAAATACGATAATAAGCCATCGCGCCGTCGCGCGTGAATACTGAATCATGCTATAAGGATTATTTTTGTGTAACGAGATATATTATATTTCCCTACTAAAATACGAAAGTTAATCTGTCTGTTACATCAAAACCACTGAACAGTGAGGAAGGACATATGCTACTTTTTTTACGAAAAACGACGTAAACGCGGACGAAGTCGCTGGCAAAAGCTAGTAATTATATAAAAATTTATCCCTATTACGCTAAAACTTCAGAAACACTATACCAAATCCGATAATTATTTTTTCAAATGTCCCTTATTGTAAGGACAAGGTTTTTATAAAAGAAAATAAAAATAAAACGTTTGAAAATGTTTTAAAATCTCACACCACCTGTGCAAAGCCAGGGCAGGCAGGTAGTATACGAATCGATTTAAAATCAAAATACGTCACCTAGTCGGCCTCTAAGACCTGGGGCGGCACACTCTTGTTGAATAACAAGGAGGCTTTATATTTTCTTATACGAAAATTCATAATACAAGTTGGAAATACCGTGAAAAAACCGCTGACACACTTCGTATTGATGTCAACATAAAAACTCATTTTATACCCAAAAAAGTATCCCATTACCCATTATGAGTTGGTGTTGTTTCGGTTTTTTTCGGCACATTTCGGGTTTATTCGACCCTATTCGTCACTGACGCGTTTTGAATTTCTGCCGCGTCAGCCGCTGCCTAGAACTCCCCGTTCGGAAACGTTCGGGTTTCCGAATTTTGCCGACGCCATCCCTGACGTAGATAGATAAATTTTAGTTTAGATTTTGGTGTGTATTTGTGGGAACCATTTCCTTGTTGCTTTGACAGAGGGAAAGCTGACGCGTACAATTTGCTGCGTTCAGTGGAAGTAATAGAGTGAGTTGGATGCTGTGTAATTGGTAATTACTGTGTCGTTGGTTAGGTTAGCTTTTACAGCTACAGAACTTCAAGAGGTTTTGGGTTTGAATCTGAGTTTCAAAAATATTTTACCTATAATTTTTCTATTTCCAATCTATGTATAAAGTTAAGCTTTATCGACAACTATGGTATATTAATGAAGCATGAATACTTAATGCATTGAACGTGTCCCAATCAAATTTAGAAATCAATTCGTTTAAATTGACTATGTTTCCAATGAAATCTATTTCATTTTCCCGGTACTAAACTTTCAACTATTTCAAATAACGGGTTTTTAATTAAACATGCCTTGAACACACAAACTACATTTCAAATAGACAAAATGTTTCCAAACAAACATTTATTTATTTGATTTACCTCTAAAATAGAATACTAAATCTAGCTACAAACAATTGAATACTATGGATAGAATATACACCAGGAATGAGATACACAGTTATGCCGTATAATTATTTTAAACGTATTTTAATTTCAAAATAAAATAATGGCAATTTTATGTGACTTAAGTTAGTGTGTGTTAGTGTGTGTGTGTGTGTGGCTTTAAAACCCACTTTTTTTGTTATAACTACAATAATATAGTAATTTAACGACTTCCTTGGTCGAGGAGTAAAGTCGTACGAAACGGTTTTCAAGATGTTGGTACCTCTGAGGTCCTGGGTTCGTTAATTATATAAATATATACCTATATCTAAACAAACTCAGAAAAAATCTCGGCCGTCAATCAACATTCTGACCTAACAAAGTTGCTGAATATGAATTTTTTAATTCCTTTCTTCATCTTAATTAATATCTCCTCAATAATTATTCGTCTTCAGTTTTACAACTTTTTCGCATCGTTAAAAAGTGCGGAATTCATTCGAACACAGAATTGACGGTTGATTTTGCAAACTTCGCCTATCGCATTAAGGCAGTGGAGTGAACATTTTAATTACTTAAGTATGAATTATTCATGGCTCTATATTACAAATAGATAGGAAAACTTGCGCGTTTGTACACCCTAATTAGGATAAACGGCTGAAACTATGCGGATACTTTGTAATTATTATGAACTTATAATATAACTTATAGAATAAACTTTAAAAATAATCCTGACTAAGAATATAAATGCGAAAGTAACTATGTCTGTCTGTTTGTCTGTCGCGCTTTCACGCTAAAACTACTTAACAGATTTAAATGAAAATGGTACACAGATAGTCTAGAGCCTGAGAAAAGACATAGGCTACTTTTAAGGACTTTGTCTAAATTCATTTAATATTTTTTTATTCTTTCGGTAATGAAAAAATATTTGACATGTTTTTTTCCTTATCACAAATACACGTTCTTATCGTTACAATAAACACTTGTAACAATGAGTATTTGGGAATATCCCACCAATAATGATTAGGTTAAAGACGGATTACGAAAAATGAAATGAATGAATAATCTATTTTTCTAAGAATAAAAAAAAAATAAGTTGTATTTTTTTCAAAGTGGTTCCTTAATATATATGAATATATTAAATAATATTTTATTTATCAAATACAAAAAAAAACATTTATTTTATATTTATTCATATTTCTATTTTTTACAGGTGTTACACGGCGAGGGCTCTGAAGATTGGACGTTACAGATCAAGTTCGTACAAAAACGAGATAACGGTACCTACGAGTGCCAGGTGAGAATTACTCTTATTTATGTTCGTCGGGTAAACACAAGATACATGGCTGTAATTTTTTCTAATAGCATTATAGGGTTAGGAGAAATTTGATTCAAAAATATTGTTAGCGTTACTCTCATAAGGTATTGTTGCTTTTGTATTTCTTTATGCCTTCTTGAATAAATAAAAAAGACAAGCTACTAGTAAATTTATATCAAAAGGTAAAACACAATTGTTATGAAAGATTATCTAGTATTCCAATTGAACAGTCAAATATTCAATTTAATTGAATTGAATTCACCAATTTAAACTCAATTGAATTTATTAATTCATTACGCTTTCATTGAAACGTTGTCTACACCGTATTAATTTTAGCAAATGTTGTTCAATTTGTATTTTAGTACTATTAACTAAGAGAAATGTTTGTTGTTTACTGTTAAGTAAGCCACAATCTGACTTTACTTTGTAGAGACAGCCCGTTTGAGGTTCAGTCAATTATAACATGCATTTAGGATGCACCACGAACAAACAACTGCGAGGAAGCAAGCGTTTATGAAACAATTGTAACGTTTGAATTTGTAAATGAGGTAGTTTACTCAGCAAAGAGGATTCTATAATTCTCATATATTCTAACTAAGACTGTTTCTTATTGTATACTGCGTTCGCAATATTAATGCCAAAAATGTAAACGAACACGACTTTTACAAAAAACGACTGTAATGCTTACACGTAAGGTTCAATTTGCGCTTCGTTTCATGTATATTACAGACTTTTCCTACCGTACTAGTCAGTATAAAATAAACTTTATTTACAGCTGTATAAAGACGATGTTTGTTTAAGTGGAAATAACATCAAGTAAGGACAAGTTAAATAGGTAAAATAATTGTTTGTTTCCATGAAATCTATACAAGGTAAGTTTTGTCGTTGTACAAACGAAAGCTATGACTTCTCTATCAGGTTTAAAAATGCTTGGTATAAAAAACTCAAAAAATAAATGAAAAAAAAAGCTCATATTCAATACTGTAGCCGTAAGAGTTTTATAATAATAGTACCGACATCCGAGTTTTTTTTTTTTTTTGTTTCTTTGTTTTATTTTTGATACCAATCGTTTTTGTAACCGATATAGAGGTCATAGTTTTCCTTTCTACAACAACAAAAAACTCACCTTGTGTATAAAAATGAATCTCTATTGCCAATGGTCATTGCATCATGTCTAAACGGATGGAACAATTTCGCTAATTCTTTTGTTGTTGTACTAATCAGAAGGTTTTTAATTAAGAAAAAAAATGTTTTGAAAATATCAGATCACCCGTGCGAAGCCTCAACATTCGGGTTGACTGCTAAGAAGAAAAAAATAATTTTGATTGATGATTATGATTTGATTTTACAAACACGCAAAGTATGCACGGTAGACAAAAGTATAATGAGTTTTCCCATGAAATAAACTAATTATTAATATACTAAAGTGCAGTTTTCCCCTCGGAAATACGTTAGTAACGAAGTTATGTATTTATTATGGTCCTGTTATTCTAGCTATTACAACCCGGCAAGCTATAAACGCGCCTATTAATAAAATATTCCCAATTATTTTACATCAATTGCTTTTGGTTGAATGAAAATTAAATTCGGTCCTTTTGTGAAATATCTATGGTGCAGCAGGGCGTGACGAAATATGATAATGGTAAACAACAATAGATAGTATTAAAAATTCTTTTTTTTGGTCGTAGACTATTAATTAATTGGTCGGATTTGTACACAAAAGGATTCAGATTAAATCGCAGAGGCTCAACCTTACGTGACGTGTTGCGCCACATTATTATTGTAAAGCCGCAATATCGCGGATCACCCCGCACCGCTGACTGAAGATGCTCGCCCGTTATACACAGACGCGCCTGCCCCGATCCGTCGCAATCCATCGCGATCCGAAGTATACCTTAACATGGTTAAAATTGGATTTGATTCTCATCACTCGCTGCGCTGTGCATGGCTCTCCGAGGTCGTCGGCCGTGTGGGGTGATGCGTGATATCACGCACCATGGAAAGCTGGCTTTTGACACCCTTAACTATTGGCAAAAACAAGACCTTCTCTTTATTAGAAACAATAGAGTGATAATCTAGTATTTAATAGAAATAAGCAAGTAACAACTATCAAATGGTCAGTTTTTTTAATTAAATTTTAAGCAGGTGAATTTGAAACTCGGAAAAAGATATTTGGGTCACATTACTAAAACATTTAAGGCAGCGGGACAGCAAGATATTTTAAAGATACTTTTGAATTAGTACAAAAGGATAAATTTCCGAATTATATCTTAGGTAGGTATGTATGTACATTTTTTCTCAATTTCTTTTAATTTAATTTAAAATTCATTTTATTTAAATAGATATTTCAATTTAAATTTTATGGAGTTTAACTATAACTCTGTTTAATAAATCGTTGAATAATGAATATAAATATATAATATAAATAGGTATGTAGTAGTGTTAATAAATCTATCTTTTTTTTTTTTCTTTCTATTTGATTTTCAGTTTTTAAAACAAAGATTATTGTAAAGCCGACTTTCCAAGGTCCGCAATATCGCGGATCACCTCGCACCGCCGACCGTGGGAAGGTGCTCGCCCGTTATGCATAGACACGCGCCTGCCCCGGTCCGTCGCAATCCACCGCGATCGGAAATAACGTCGTAGTAATAAATGTTCCACTGCTGGGCAGGCCTCTTCTCATGTATAGAATGCACGAGCATTGATCACCACGCTTGCACACTTGCAGGTTAGCGATTTCAAATTTTAATTTCTATAATCCAGATTTTCTCACGATGTTTTCCTTCACCGTTTGCCAAGCGAGTATACAAATCGGTTCGTTTAACCGCTAGGTCACCATGACATCTAAAAAGTCGCAGTAACAGCTACTAAAACCTATCCAAACTAAACTAATACGGACTGAACAAGCAAAACTTAAATAACACCTTTCATACTAATTACTAATAATATGAAATGGCAGCGTCCAAAACCATTTCGGAAATAGTTTTGTGGTTAAATTAAATTTAGTAAAAGCAATTTAGCGAATAGTAATTGCAGGCGTTCGGGTAAAGTGCCATTGTTTCTCAACCAAATGGGTATTAGTGTTGTTTCTTTAATTACCATTAGTTTTGTTGCATTAAGTGATAGGATCGCAAATGTAACGTGTTACATTTTTTTTAAGTAAAACTTTTTAACGCACGCTTTTCTTGCGGAGTAAGCTGGTGAATGCGTAACGAGAGCATTCGTTACGAAAAATGTGATTGGGCAAGGCGAACGGCAGTTGAGAGGAAGATATAAGTTAGTGAAGATAGAAAGAGAAAGATTTCCGTTTCGTATATTACTGTAGGAGCAAGAAAGAGAGGTGCGAACACACATTTTGTTCTCTCTTTCTCTCATAGCCAGTTACGTTTCGTATATAAAGAAGTTTTACTTTACTCGTGTGGTCTAAAGCACACTCGTTTTTTTATGATAATGTGACAAAATATTCTTTATATCAAATTGTAGTTGCTGCAGTGTAGTCCCGCTGACGCTGAGTGCGTGTTATAAATAATATTTTGTCGAGTAGTGTCGCGTAGTTCAGCTGCGGTGCAGATGCGCCTAGTGGGGTCAAACCTATGCGTTTAAAGACGTGTTGAATTCTTTGTGTTATCTGCTAAAAAAAACTGCTTGTTTAATTACATATTTTGTTTCATTTTTTTTCATACTGACGCCTTTGTACGACATTTGCCGGATTTACATACTTTAAAAAAATGGCTATGCTCTCATTTATCACAGCAAGACCACATTTATCACTTATGTTTGAGCTAGGTTCTTAAATCAACGAAAATAGGCTATAAAACTAGAAACGGGCTAGTCAGATAATTCACAGTGACTAGAAAGTCATTGACCCGTACAGCCTAAGATAGGAACAGATGCTGCCAAATGCTTCATCCATGGCTGATTTTGTGAAGTTTAGGCAGAATATTATTTAATTTCTACCTACTTTGTTATAAAATTATTATAGTTGGTTTTTCAACATTTTTATAAAATATCAAAATTGAAATCATGCTCAGATACAGCCTCGTGTAACTAATAAATTTTAAATGGTTTATTATTTTGTGACTTACAAAAAGATAATTTTAGGAATCTAGATTTTAGTAATAATTTGGCAGGATTGTCATTGTACAGGCAAAAATATATGTTTATTCATATTCTTGTGCTAATTTATGTTTTTTCCACTTAAAACAACATCAACTTTATGCTAGTGTAAATAAAGTTTATTTTAGACTGACTAATACTGTAAAAATGTCACAAAAAATATGTAGTCGTAGCGCCCTGAGCCCAACGTGAGCCTTGGTTGTAAACATTTAAACTATTTCATCTAAAACTTGTGTTTGTTTACATGTGTGGCATACAAATTGCGAGCGCAGTATAGTTACTGTTCCTATGTAAATTAACACAAAAGCTTTATAACAATAAATTACGTTAACATCAACAAAAAACTGTGAAACAAATTCATTCAACCTGCAAACGTAACACGTACACAATACACCATGACGACACAATTTATAAATATTAACACCATTGAATATCACGCGTATACGTATATTGAAAAAAAAATCCAATAAAAATCCGTAAAACACACACTGACTGATTGCGATTTCAACACGTGAACCATTCGGCCATAATATTTTCCGTGGCGAATGAAATTTATAGAAACGGCAAAGTAATCCCCGTACCTTCGAAGCGAAAATTTTAATTAACGCTCAAATTAAAGGGCCTTGTCCACGTTAAATAAAAAAATTATCGACACGAAATTGGATTACCCCTTTGTTATATTATTCGCGCGGATTCATCCGTTTTGTGTTGAAAATGTACGGGAAATCAATTAAGATCGGCGGAAAACCCGTTGAAATGAGATTTCTTGTGATTTTTCGTGTTTCACCCAGCTTGTTATGAAACAGGGATTTTAATAAATCCAGGTATACGGGTTTTGTGTACATTTTAATACATCGTCGTGTGAGCTCGTAAATGTAGAGTGTATATAAAGCCGTAGTGAGGTGGTTATGTAAATCGGTGATGGTACGATAATCACCACATTTGGGGGATTAGTGATTTTATATAATTTATACTAACGGTGTGATGTTGCCACATTACGCTGGCTTATCTCTCTTTTGACTTAATTTTAGTTTAAGTAAAACGCTAATCTAAAATAACCAAAAAATCCACAACAAAGCAAAAAATAAACTGCGTTATATTTTGATAGATAATAAATTTGCATTATTTACTTAATTGTTAAGTTACCTACTAACCTTTTTGAAGTCGAGTTAGACCTTTTTGAAGAAAAAACAAATTTTGCATATTTTTTTAAGGTATATATTACGGAGTTATGACACACATAACATACATTTCAAAAAATATAAACATCCTTATTGATAACTTTTTCCTATTTGGAAGTCCGTTAAAAATCAGATACTTGTTTTTAACCGAATAAACTAGATATAAACTCTTTTTGTATGCCGATATAATGTTACAGATTTTTGGACTTGAAATATAGTTTTAGAAAAATGAATTAATGAATTAGATAAACTTAAAAAAATATGGGTATCTATCTACTTATTATATTAGTAATGTGAATGTAATTAAGGCCGACAAAAACAACCCCTACCTACATAGCAAGTACTTGATGCCTTACAAAATATGACACTAAAAACCGGTCAAGTCAGAACCGGAGTCGCACACGAAGTGTTCCATACCATCGTAAAAGATAAATATATAACATTATGTACTTTTTATTATTTGTTATAGGCAACTGAAATACATCTGTAGAAATTTCAACCTATTACGGATAATATGATAAAAGCCTTAGTAATAGGTGTTCGAATCACGAAAATCCTACCTCAACAAAATTTTAAAAAATGACCGTCCCACTGAACTGAAATATTATTTGGAGAAGGCAAACATATTTTTAGTATAATACTAGTTTTCTCCAACAACCTTTTTATACCATTAACTGTGTTAGGAAGGCTCGTAGCTCATCAAACCTTTGGGTAATTACGCGGTGACTAATAACATTTAGTGCAGGCAAGCGCTCCGAGCTACGAAACGTAGGTCGTAGCCTCGTAACGTAGCCTCTCGTAGCAACGTAGCGTCGTAGCTGTATATCAACGTCGGAGCGTCAAGCTGTGATTTATACATTTTACGTAATTATACTATTAGTATGTAATGGAAATGATAAATTTAAAGGGTTAAAACAAGTTGGGCATTTCACTTTCAGAATAGAACGTCGTATGAACGACGTAGTGTCTTAAATAAGGTAATTTTAAAACCTTGAGGCGCTGCGCTAACGACACTAGTGACTCAGGTCGTTATTTTTGTACCATGAAGTTACTAGTTATTTTTAAAAAAATAACACTTCTAATCTATACTAATAATATTATAAAGCTAAAGAGTATGTTTGTTTGTTTGTTTGTTTGTTTGTTTGTTTGTTTGAACTCGCTAATCTCAGGAACTACTGGCTAGAATTGAAAAATTATTTTTGTATCGGATAGTCTGTTCTGTCTTTTCTCTACAGTAGGCAATCCATTTCGCCGTCATGTACAGTCGCATCACGTAGGGCCTGATTGTTTTGTAGGCTCCGATACAACACATTGTTACTTGTAAACTATATTTACGCACACGTTTCTCTACCAGTGGCAACCGAAATAAAACTATTACGCTAGAATGTGGTCACTACTCAAGAAAATGCCCCCTTTGTGGTCCCAGTGAGGTTGAAAGCCTTGTGTAGATACAACGTTGCTGTTTTGTTTTTTATTTATTTTGTGATTTTCTTAAAATTTTTAATGTTTGTAAGTTACAATCATGTTTATGGATATCTCAGTACTTAAGTGTACATTTCAGAGAGACAGTTTATGAGTCCTTATTTTAAAATGAAGTATTATTGACTAGAGGATATTCAGACTTAGTGACTTAATAAACGGATTATTTTGCGGACGTTTTTAAAAGTAGTGGAATAATACTTTGGCAATAAATTTATATTTTGAAAATTATTGTTTTCGTAATTTTAATCACAACAAAAAAACATCGCAACGTAATTTAAAATCGACAGTCAGTAGGATTACAATAGCATATAGACATCAATGCTTGTTATTTCTTTGTACGAGTAAATGCATTTGACTCGTAGTACGATAGTAACAGACTGCTATATTATTATTAGGTACAAACTGTTGCCTGCGACTCCGCCCGCGTCTATGTGCCGCGAAAATATCCTTCTATGCGTCTATGTCCTTTTTTGGTATCCAAGCTTACTTAATACAGAGTTTAATTAAAATTGGTTAAGCGGTTTAGCCATAAAAGCATAACAGACAGACAGAGTTACTATCGCATTTGTAATATTAGAGGATATAGGAATATAATCAACAAACTTAAGTGCCTCATTTACCAATTACGAAATCGATCTCTCGAATAATTGAAACAATTGAATCAATTAAAATGGTTCTCGAAATTTGATTATGGAATTCAACGTTATCTCTTTATTTACCCATTTAAATAACAAAGGAAAGCAATTCAATATTTTGATTGATTATAATAAGTCGTCGTTGTATTATTGATTGTCCCGATAGGAATATATATTATGGAGTTATATGTGTGAAGTAGGGTATGATCAATTATTCATTGTAATAAAGAAAATATTGGCGATATCACTTTTGTCACCTACTTGTTGTGTAACTGTTATTTTGTAGAGGAAAGGTTCTTTAATCGTGTAACTGACCGACAATTACTTTCATCGAATACTCTTCTATAGATCAAGAAACCAAATTTCAAGTTAATAACTTTTATAGTTGCTAAGTAAATCGATATGAAAATACCTAAAAAATGTGTGTATAGCCTTAATTGATATATTTTTATTACACTTTTATCAAATTATAATTGTCAGGTACTTGTCTGGACTTAAATACTGGTCTTGTTGTCCTTTAAAGCCACTTTCACAAAATACTTTGTTATTGCTATTTATTCACAAAAATAAAATACCATTTAATGTTGTTTGAGAGTTCTCACTCGTAGTACTTTTAGTTTTTCGGCGTAGGTGTTCTTAAATAAAATGCTGCTTTATTTACATTTAGGAACAAAATAAAACATTAATCACTAACAAGCGTGCTTTACAAAAACAAAACAGACTCGAAGAAAACAAAAGCGAAAATTCTGTTTCTTCTGTTTGATTTTCTCTAACACAGGATTAACTCCCTCGCCTTGTTATTTCGTTGAAACAATAAAAATAACAAGATCTGCGCATCAAGATGGCGAATCTTTTAAAACGAAGCGAACACCGTATGCAGATGATATCGCCAGCGATTTACATAACGAAAATGATTTCACAACTTACGCATTGAAAGGATTCGGGAATGTAGGGGGTCTGTGTGTGAAGGAAAAACGGGATAATTCCAAATGGTGCTTCACTTGTTTTTGTTGCTCATTTAGTTCAATGTGATATTAGAGTATTGTCATAACAAGACTTTTGCCAGTTAACTCGCCTTCGCCTGCAGATCAAATCAGTCGGTTTTCCTCTTTCTCGTGGCTATCATGTACGATAACTAGGGCAAACAAAAACGGGAAATCGGGCAGTGGAACACAATAACAAAACAAAGCATTGCCTTCGTTTGATATGTTTATTAGACAGTTCATTCGACTTTGAAACGTGATAAATTGCGTCATTTTATTGTAATAATACTAGACAGCTACGACAAACGGTGTTTTGCCACTACATTTGTCCAAACAATAAAAAGTAAAATCTGGAGAGCGCCACCCTTATCACCTAGAGGTAGGTATGCAACCACTTAAGTATATTAAGATAGGTAAAAAAAATACAATGCGATCAGTCATGCTTTGCCTAATAGTCGTACAAATATTAAGTTCCTACTTAATACAAAAACAAGCTAAAATTATTATGTTAAAATTAAAAGTAAATGACACTATAAAATTACGTTTATTTTTAAAGAATAGATAGTTGATGATAGTTAATTTATTTAGGTTTAAGTTATTTTTTTTTATATACAGGCATGATGAGCCCTCACTTTTCAACATCCAACACAATGCAATTATTAAAAAAATATTTTAAATTGAATCTCATACTAAAAAGTCATCAAATCATAGCCACTCTACTACAGGGTACAGCATGTCGTAAAATAAAGCGGTATACTTTGCGGGTACAATACAATAGGTATTTAGACAGCCATGTCTCAGTGTTTGCGTTGACTTAAATTTGAAGCGTTTTGCTGAACAGACGTTGGTCTAATAAATCTAAATGTAGGAATATTTTTGCTGCGATAGCAGTGGGATCGTATCGCCTATTAAAGACGCCGTATTTTTGTTATACTTTTCTTCTCTTTAACCTTCACAGGATTTTTTAAATCATAAGGCCGTGTTTTATCTAAACTTAAAGGAACTTAGCCTGGTTTTTATTATTGGTAGATTTGGAAAATTAAAAAATGATTTATAATATTGCGAGAGGGTTTGTTGATAAAGATGTTATTGCATCAACTTTCATTATGGTGCAGATCAAAATATGACTATTACCTATTACAGAAATTTAAAAGCTTGTAGATTCATTTTTTCACGCACTCAAAATAATTCATTATAGGAAAATTAAGTATAGTGTCTACATAATTTTTATTTGAAACACTTAAAACCAAATATTATTATGGTCTATTTGAATTTTTGTTATATTGATGTTAGTTCCACTTAAACAAACGTCAACTTTAAGTGTAAATAAAGTTCATTTTAGTCTGACTAGTACCCACTGTTGAAAAAGTAATAAAGAATATGAAGTTGTAGCGGAAACTGAACCTTATATTTGAGCATTAAAGTTGTTTTTCCGAAAACTCCAGTTTGTTTATATGTTTGGCTTACAAATTAGGAACGCAGTATACACTGGCATTGATTTTACTACATTATTTTTATAGGTACCTAATTGTGTATGATTTCTTTTTCCAGTTCCGTTTTTATTAAATCTTTTTCGTCTTTATCCTCCTTTTAACGATATAGAATATTCTACTATATCTTCTTATATTCTTTGGTTCCCAGGTATCAACTCGCACTGGCATCGTGTCTCACTACGTGCGGCTCCAGATCGTGGTGCCGGAAGCCTTCATCCTCGGGTCAGGGGAGCACCACGTCGATCTCGGCAGCGTCATACATCTTATATGTATTGTGGAAAAGGTATGTCTGGATTATAATTTCTTTAAAATTTAAATTATTCATGTGTTGTTTGGAAAAAAAACAAAGTTTAGCTAAGCAAAGTTTTAGCTAGAGCACTTAGGAAGCGGTGAAGGGTGGGTGAATCGGGGTGCTGTCCATTTTATTATTTTGACATTTGAAAAGTGCTACTTTATCTACAAGATGAATACATATAACTTTTGAGTCAAGTTTCGAAACTCCATCTTTGAAATCATACACACATAAATTAGATATGTTGATAATTGTGGCTTCAAATTAAAATAATATCAATCTGAGATACCATTCTAATCACTAAAGACGCGAATAACTTTATAATAATACTAAAACCTTCAACAAAATTTAATACCAAACTATAACCAAAGAAACTAAAGTAAAACCGAACTAAATTCCTTAACTAGAAATTATTAAACTCGACTAATTGCACGTTTTTGCAAAAAAATACACTTTTGACTTCTACACTTTTTCTTTTCACTTTATTTTCTTAACGAGGGCTTAATACCGAGTATTGCCTCGGTTGTAATTAAGAGAAGCGGGTCGTGTTTGCGATTTATCGATTCCCCACCATCTGCTGGATATTTTAGTCCTAAAGTCGACATTAAATAGATTGAACTGTTGCTTATCTAGATTTATAGTGCTTTCATCTGCTCATTGGTGTGTAGTTTGCTAGGGAATGTAAAATTTAGCGTTTAATCTATCTTTCTGTGGTGGTAGTTTAAGTCTAGATAATTATGTTTGTTATATATACCTATAAGATAATAGCTGTTGCGCGCAGCTCAGCCGGCGTGAGTGTCGGTTAACGCGGCAAAAAGTAGCTTATGTCCTGTCTTGGTATCCAAGCTTAATCTTTACCAAGTTTCATCAAAATCGGTTCAGCGGCTAAGCCGTGACAGACAGAAAAGCAGACTTACTTTCGCATTTAGAATATTAGTTAGTATGGTTGATAATGAAGGAGTTTGTAGAAATTTAGTGTAGTATACCAAAATTATAAGAAGAATTTGGATCATTTGGAAAACTTTTTAAGCAGAAAAGATATGGTTGTTTAAGCAGCCAAATAATCTTTCTCCTATTATTAGGGAGTCTTCAAAGGCTTATTACGACTTAAACGGGGTTAGTCTTCTTTAACAGAAAAAATACCTATCCTTTACAGCCAGTAATAAAATATAAATCAAGGTAGCTATATCCATACTCATATTATATATGTGAAAGTAACTCTGTCTTTTTGTCTGTCTGCTACGCTTTCACGCCTAAACCGCTGAATCGATTTGGATGCCACTTGGTATGGGTAAGATCTGATCCTCCTAAGAAAAGACATAGGCTAATTTTTGTCGTAATAACCGATACCCACGTAGGCGGAGTCGCGGGCAATAACTATAACTGTACTACTATAAACACGTGGACCATGTATATAACATTATTCCCATTTCCAACAGCTCAATGCGGTGCAACCTTAATTGTACAAGTAAACAGTATTGATGGTCCAATATCCCAATCTAGGCCAAACGTGGCGAGCTAGCAATTAATGTTCTACTAATACTAACTAAGCTTAATCTTAGAGCTTAGATTATAAATAACTAGCTATTTACTTAGATTATAAATATAGCTAGACAAAAAAGCATATGTCCTTTCTCAGGCTCTAAACTATCTGTGTACCAAATTTCATTTAAATCGGTTCAGTATTTTTGGCGTGAAAGCGCGACAGACAGACAGACAGAGTTACTTTCGCATTTATAATATTAGTAAGGATTAAGTCTAGATAGAGTATCGCTATAAAAAAAAACTAGCCAACTTAAAATGCTGGTGTGCGTGACAGTTACATATCCATTAGTCTTTCAAAATGACGTTTAACTTGACGTTCAACTTTACCAGTGTGCGTCATATGATGGTACTATAATCGCAAAAAGTTTGCGACTGTTTTTTGACGCGGCCATAGCTTTGTCATTCCATGTAGGCATATTAATAATTTAAGCCTTAGAGCTATAATTACTCACACAAGAACTAGATAGGTATATCTAACTACTTTTAACTAAATATTTTTGTTTTAGTACCTAAATATTTAAATACTAAAGAAATACGAATTACTTTAAATCATACACATGAAATTGATATTTATTTAATGAGTGATTAAAATACAAAATAAAGATAGCTTACTATTCTATTTCTTTAATCGTTTATGTTAAAAACATCAGTAGAAGGTTAATTTGTTCGAAATAATTAATCTTTATATATAAAACAAAGTCGTGTTAAACAATTTATAACTCTAGAACGGGCTGACTGATTTTAACGATATTTGATTTGTTGGTACCAAAACATTGGAAAATATCACAAACAATAAATTGATATATTATGCGAACGGGAACTATTTATGCGAGTGAAACCGCAGGCTGTACCCTAGTTACTACTAATAATAACTTTTTATTTTACTTTCATAATTTACAACAGCTTTTTATCTACTTTGGACCATTCATATCTACTCTTCCATAGGGCAGAGGTGGATGGGCCCTGGTAGATACCCTATCCCAAGTCAAAGTAAAGTTCTCAATAAGGTCACTGCGTTTTGGACCTGTGTACCCCTTACTATACGTAAGCCTTTCAAAGGGCCGGGTTTTCTCGCTACTGAGCATAGCCCGTGAAATATAAGAGATACTTCAATGCAATAAAGTCAAAGTCTTTGTACAAAAAAAAACACAGAACACATAATCTAGGAAAAAATAGGTACAAAGGTACTGTATTAAAAAAGGCGCTTATGATTATTCTCAGAAAAATATCAGTAAAATCAATCTATGATACGACATTGAGTCTTGATCTTACAGCTAGTCTGACTAAACTGTTCCAGCGTGTTTAAAACGCCTACAAAGACGCCTAAGAACGCCTAAGAACTTTGTCAACAACAGTACAATACAAAGAACATTTATCATTTAACGATGCGACCAAAATAGCCCTGCTAAGATATCTAGGGTACTCACAAAAGGGTTATTTTCAATCTGTGACGCAAGAGGCGTTGTTTACAACCGAGTGACATGTTTTATATCTTGTGATGCTCGTAAAAAAACCCGGCTTTTATTACCGACGAATGTAAAGAATGTTCGCAGGTCACTCGTTTGTGTTCCTAATCTGCGCAAAGGGTATTCTGACGCCTTTATTGATTGCCTTTCTTTGTCTGACGTAATTTAAAGGTAGGTACTACTAATTATTGTAATGGAAGTAATCTACTAAGGATGCGAGTATAGATTAATAATAGACATCGTATGGTTTGGTTTTTATGTAATCATTTACGATATAAGAAACAATTACAACTAGCTTAGCTACGCTCGCGGCTCTGCCCGCGCAAAAAGTAACCTATGTTCTTTCTTAGGGATAAAGCTAACTCGATACCAAATTTTATTAAAATCGGTTTTGTGGTTTAGCTTCGCAACCGTAACAGACAGACAGAGATAATTTTACATCTATACTATAATATTATAAAGCTCAAGAGTTTGTTTGTTTGTTTGTTTGAACGCGTTAATCTCAGGAACTACTGGTTCGAATTGAATAATTCTTTTTGTTTTGGATAGTCCGTTTATTGAGGAAGGTTATAGGCTATCTATATAACATCACGCTACGACCAATAGGAGCGGAGCATAAATGAAAAATGTTGCAAAAATGAAAAACCGTTGAAACTAAAACACGCGAACAAAGTCGCGGGGGACAGCTAGTTAATAATAAAAGTATGGATGTGCCACAAAACTGTATAAATGATTTGACCGTAAAACTAATTAATCATATAGAAGAAGTAAACAGCCTATCAAATTTACCCAATGCTAAATTAAATCTATATACTAATATATAAAGCTGAAGAGTTTGTTTGTTTGTTTGTTTGAACTACAGGAACTACTGGTCCGATTAGAAAAATTCTATTAGTGTTGGATAGCCCATTTGCTGAGGAAGGCTATAAGCTATATAATATTACGCTGCGACCGAAAGGAGCGGAGTATAAATGAAAAATGATGCAAAAATTAAAAACCGTTTAAACTAAAATACGCGGACAAAGTCACGGGGGACAGCTAGTTATTCATAAAAAATAATTATTTAAAACAAAACGGTTTACTCACGCATATTCTCGGGATCGCCCGACTAGTTTCAGACTCAATAGGAGTCTCTAATTATGAATACTCCGCACGTAAGTTATTATACGCATAAAAATTAAGTCCAAATTTCCTTGGGGCTTGGACTTCAAGAATCTATTGACGTTTATTAATCAACGCCTTGATTCTAGAATATTCCGACGTTTCCCGGTAACAGCGTAGATAGCGTCACCGCAGCCCAGTCAGTGAATCCTGTCACCACAATGCTTCAGCCAAACTTGCTGTTTCTGTTTCCGTTACCTAACGATTGCAAACCTGTTAATTTAATGGTTTACACGTCGATTAGAAGTTCGCAAACATTTTAAAAGTAAAATAAAGTATTTTGATTAATTATTGTAAGTAAATTGTATTTTTCGACATTTCAGAGATTTGGCTTTATACAAACTACAATTTTTTATATATTAATTATGTTTCTCACGATTTTTTTTTATAGACGAATTGAGTATTATAATTACTAGCTGTCCCCCGCGACTTTGTCTGCTTGTTTTAATTTTTGCAACACTTTTCATTTATAGCTTATATATAGCCTTCCTCAATAAATGAGCTATCCAATACTAAAAGAATTATTCAAATCGGACCAGTAGTTCTTGAGATTAGCGTGTTCAAACAAACAAACAAACTCTTCAGCTTTATTATTAGTAAGAATAGGTTATATCCGAAACCCTCACATAATTTTGTTGATCGCTCTAAAAGATGCTGTATAAAAATCATGAAAGGAAGAGAAAGAAATAAATAAATTATGTTTATTATGAGACGTCTGCCTATTTTTTATATATAATATCATTGATTATTATACTCTATAAACTACACTAAAGCGTTTAGACCTACATGATAGTGTTTGTTACGTCAAATAATAGTCATCTACAAATTGTGTGGTTCACTTTACGCCTAGCTAATATCGACCGCGCTTGGCAATCCGCCGGTGTGATATTAATTTGTGGTGTTTCAACCAAAAGCGTGGAAGTGCATACACAATTAGTCACGTGATAATCACGGTGGGCAGGATGCACGGACTGTAAAACATGACAAGCATACAACATGACAAGAATATAAAAAGAAGAACAAAATTGATTTCAGCATCAATAAATACATATAAATAAATAAACAAATGTGGATAACATCACATACATTGCTCTAAACTCAAACTGAGTTGTTAAAGCACTTGTGTTATAGAACCAGAAACAACCAAGATACTTACCACAAACACCTAGACTCGACACAATGTCGAAAAGTGTTTTTTTTACATCGACCCGTCCAGAAATGGAACCCGGGACCTCAGAGGTAGCAATACCACTCGACCACGGAGGTCGTTAAATTATCCATTTATTCTTCGGATGAAAAGTATGAATATATTGTAGATACGTTACTAACAAAACTTGAGAAGCCCACTCATTTATAATATCCTAATAATTTCTATCCTATAATCTTAAAAATTAGAATCTATTCAAAATGAGCAAAAATATCGCGATTTATGTCAACCAAAAAATACTGGTCCATTAATTTAACATTTGCTATGTTATTTCTCTACATAGGAGGTATTTTCTCCGAAATGTAGAAAATGCAGGCTGAAAACGAGCTTAAATTGAAAAAAAATGCAAGTAGGTAGTTTATACCGCAGTGGATAGCCTAATTACTTCCTGACTGTAATCCTCTTTAGACTGCCATCTTTACTAAAGCTAATTAATTCAGTAGTTTTCTTTAATATCTTTTGAACCAATTATCTTAATGAAGTTTTCATTTAGACGGTAGTTACTGCAAATTTGATACAAATTAACTTTGAATTACCCATCTAGAACTTACAGAACATTATTTTATAAAGTTCTTTTATAGGAGCCTATTTTATATCATTTTTTGTTTTAAAGTGTATACTGATTTTGGCAGCATTACTAAAAAAACTACAAAAGTAAAACTACTTACCCATTTTAAAATTTAAAAACAAATAAAATTTCACATCAATTCGAGCAAACTTCGAACCCTAATAACTCCTCAAAATTCACTTTCCAGAGTCCAACACCGCCTCAGTACGTCTTCTGGTACCACAACGACCGCATGATAAACTACGACGCTACCAGGGGAGGCATCACTGTTGAGACAGAGCCGGGGGCGCGCACGCAGTCGCGTCTGACCGTCCGTGGCGCCACGCTCAAAGACTCGGGGAACTACACCTGCAGCGCCAGTAATACGGAGCCTGCGTCTATACATGTCTTCGTGTCTGAAGGCAGTAAGTACTATTTTGTTATTTAAGAAGTAGTCATTTGGTTATTTTTAGGTGAAACCTTCTTTAAGTCCCAAATGACGAGGTTAAAGCTTGAGATGATTATCACTTCAAAAAATCTAGTAAAATATAATAAAACTTATTGAAGTTGAAAAAGGGACATTTAGGAAAAGTAGGTATTTGTACAAAATATTTTGTCGAGGTATAAGTCTGTTCGCATAAATGTTAGACATTAAAAGAATTATGTTTTAACTAACTATGCTCCGAAGAACAGGCCCAATGAACTATAAGTATTTTAAATAAAAAAAAATAGTAGAGCCAAAGCAAATGGTGATGCGGATGACAAACATAATCATCTTGCGAAAACACTAGACAAATTAAGTCAAGATCTAAAAACGACAATCGATACCAATCCAAGCCTACGTTTCTTCACAAACATCTCCATATGTTTCCAGGCAACAAGATGGCAGCGATCCTGCGCCGCAACACGAGTGCTATCCACGGCATCACCTCGAGCGGCACCTGTCTGCTGCTCCTGACGTCAGTGCTGCTGCACTTCGGCCTCCGATGACGTTAGCAAGGGGAGAATTGTGGCACTGTATGAGGGAGATAGAAGTTGTCTGTCCTGCTCACACTTTGGTTTTTATGAGGGTTTTAGTTGAAGTTTGTACTGCTCACACTTTGTTTTGAAAATAACCAGCTGGTTCAATTAGATAGTAGTTTATTTGTCTCGTAATCTTTGAGAAGTGTGTATAGACTTTGATCCTCAAGTATAGCCCTAAAAAAACCTTTACAATAAGACCAAACTTTCATACCATAAACAAGATAATGATTGAATTTTAATATAATAGCCGAAACATGACCTTATACAGTGCCGACGTAGTAAATAACTTAAATAAACCAATTATTGACTTGTAACATAAGTTGATTGTAACTTAGCTATAGTAATTAACAAATATATGACGTAACTTAGTTACTTAGATTGTACTTAATATAGGCACAATATTGTACAGTTGACAATTCTTAGTAATTACTATCGCAGAATTTATAAATATTTGGTATACCCCATTTTTGAGAGATTTGGTATTTTAAGGACCATAAAGTAAAACCTTCAGGGGTACTATTCTCTAAACATTAAGCGATGAAACAGCGACGAAATATCAAAAATATTTGGATTTTGATAATTTTTGGATATGCTGTGTTTGACGTCAAATGTTTTGAGGATAGTAGGTAGGTAATGTAGGAAAGTGACGTACTTACATAATATCTTTCGCGTAATAACTCGCTCGCTAATATACGTGTAAGGATAAAAGCCTCGTTTAAATGTACGATTCGAGTTTGATATCTGAATGCTCCATAAATATATTTACATAAGTATATGGCATGTTTTGGTAGCACTTACAAGAATATTGAAACTAAGTAGGTATGCGTATCGTAAGGTCGACGTCATGTCAGCTGTAACTTCAGAAATCGACCTTACTACCAAGAAAATAAAGACGCTATCTCTGTCAGAATTCCATTGTAATTTAAACATTCTTTATGCGCCGAATCCACGCTATTCTGTGAACACTAACATTTAAATAGTAATTGTAAAATAAATCAATATAAATTTCAAATAAATATAAAAATAATTGTATTGTTCTTGAAAAAGTAAACAAAATTAAAGTGTTTAAAATTAAGAGAATGTTCTGTCATTATAATAATGCTCAAAAATTATTAACAAATTCTGATACTTGTATATACTTGAATCTTTGATTTTATTCATATTATTATGTAAATAACATTTAGATAACTTTAAAAATGACGTAATAAAAATGTTAAAATGTTGCTTTTGTGTAATTTATAATTATTGTAGTAATGATGACTGTATATGATGAACGACAGTGTTATATACAAAGTAGTAATTTCAACCTTAGTGCATTGACATAAAGAAACTTTGAAGTGTGGCCACTGATGAAGGCCGTAAAATATTAAGACTACATTTTATCGCTACACTCAAAACCAAAACCTATCTATTTATGTTGTGCTCTACCCTACATAGTTGTCACTTGTTTCGATCTCATGGTGCTGATAGACTAGCTAAACCAATACACAGAATAAACGAAAATCGTTTTAGCGAGCGTTCCAGATAGCGTACTAGAGAATCGACTGTAAATTTGTTTTAAAAGCTTAGTCGAGCCGAGCAGTTGTCATTATTCCGTCAAATCTTCGCGAAAAATCCATTTTTTACAAGCATTTACTAGAAAGATAGTCAACTGTTTGTAACGATGTTTGGCTCTGTTTGTTGTTCAGTACAACAAATTTAAAAACACCGGCTGTTCGATGTTTATTTATTTATTTAATGCTTTATAAATATCGAAGTATAATGGGGGACTTAATGCCTGAGGCATTTTCTACCAGTCAACCATGAGGTGGTGCGATGATCTCTTACAAGTATACGCTCAAGTCTATCAGCACCCTTAGAATTTATAGAATAGATTTGTTTGCAATTTATTATTAAATTACCAACTTAATGAAATAGATTTCAAAATGAAGTCAATTAAATAACTTATTAAATGTAATTACTCAAATGATTATAGAAAATAATTATCTGAAAGAGAAACCATAATAAATCTTTTATTATTTTCTAATTTTAGCATCTAATTTCTAACAAAGTGTAATTCAAAATTAAATATTATGTAATACTGAATTTTTTGCATATAATATATTTATTAATATTAAATTCTCAGGAATTAAAATTAAGGTAATTTCTATATTAAGCAGCTCATTGGTACCTACATTGACTATAATAGAAATCTGATGTTATTCAAATATTTACTTCTTAAACTGACAAAAGAAATATAATGTTATTAAAAGATAAATACATCAATCTGTTTGCCACATCCGAATTTGTTGATTAGTTAATCATTATCAATATATTATGTATTTTAATTGATTTTTACATGGAACTAATTCGAAAAATAATCTCTAAGCAGTTTTCTTTAAATTACGATAAAATTAAAGTAAGTTTTTAGCAATATCAGATGTCTAATTACATAGTCAAAATATAATTACCAAATTACCATAGATACGCCATTACCATAAGTCTATGGTAAGACCATAGAGCTTAGAATAGTCATGTAATATACCAGTATACTTGTATAAGATTTGAGAGTTTGATTCCGTAAGTTTGTTAATCTCTTGTAAATATAATAAAATACTAAAATAATATAGTAAATTAGTCTACTATTAGTAAATTTGTAAATAATATCATCCGTGTTACTAAAATCATTTAATGTAAATAATATTTCGGTGATCATGTATGCAATAAATAATAAATTTCCTTGGTCTTGACTTTTCTGCGCCCATTGAATATTTGACTGATCTGTTGGTCTAGTGGTTAGTGACCCTGACTGCTAAACCAGAGGTCGGGTTCGACTCCCACCCAGGACAAATCTTTGTGTGATAACTATTATCATTTGTTCTGTATCTAGGTGTAATTTATCTTCTGCCTAGCCTTTTTCTAAGATACGTTAGGGTCGGTTTCCAGTCTCACCGGATTCAGCTGCATACCGTATTTTACACGGAGCGACTGCCTATCTGACTTTACAAGACCCATTTTACTGGGTAATTTATTATATCGTGTGGCAGTGGCTTGCATACCATATACCCAATAAGGCAGTGCCTCTACCTTCTAAGATCCAACTAACTATCCTTAACTATAACAATATAAATAAAATAAATTAGTCAATACCTACCCATCATACTAATTAATTAAATTACAAATCATAAAACTTCTAACCAGTCATTTTATTACCAAACAAATAATGACGTCACATTCAATACAAAACTTCATAATGCGTCGTTAAGAAGGCACTCCCGCCAGTGCCTACTAAACACACACACACTCAAACGATTTTGGCGTATTCATATACGCACGCTCAATTCCTTATCAGCTACTTTTTCTTAAGTATTATACGGCGAAAGCGTTCGTTGATTGACATGCGTTGCACCCTGACATTTGACCTTCGCAATTTTTTTTTTTTCTTTCTGGCTTTTCACGGTTTGTGTTAGCCAATGACAGTACTTCGCAATTTTCCAGACCAATGTAAGCATGCTTACTCAGGAAGCAAAGGTATTGACCATAGTGCTGCAACAGATAAAAACTACATCAATTCCATTTAGTACTATATTTTAATATACCTAACTAATATTATAAAATACTAATACCTTTTTAATTAAATAAAGTATTTTTAAAGTTAACAACTACACATTACTAATTAAAGTTCTAAATGATTTTTATTATTATTTATCTGTTGCAATTTGGTTGTTTTTTTGATATTTATAATCTGTTGCAGTTTTTCTCGTATGGCGCGCGTTTTTTGTCTACCATTCTGCGTATTTTTTATAATTATTCATTTTGTGGTTATTGTGGTATGGTGAAGTTACTGAAGTGTTATAACTTAAATTGTTGTCTGCATAAACATGCAGACAATTTTTGCATGTACGTAGTTTGTAGCGAAAATACAAAGTGTAGGTAGATAAATTACGTGCAAATCCCTTCAAGAAATTAAGTAAGTTTTCGTTTGTTGACAAAACAAAATAATATATAGTAGTAGTTTTGTAGGCTAACACCAGAACCACAGGATAAGAAACTTTCGTAAGGTGAGTAGAAAATTGTTTTTTACATTTGTTTTGTTAATATTTTTGTAGTAACTTCTCTTTTTTAAGTAATTTGCCTAATGTCTGCCTACCTGGTCCAATGCACGCCAGTCTGCCTCAGTCAGAAAACCAATGCACGCCACTGCGTGTGGGTAGATTTGCAATAAATGAAAACGATTTTTCTTTAATACTCGAGCAACTGCACAGTTGCGATGGTCAGAACGTATGGTAGAACAAAAATAAAAAACGAATATTGGTAACAATATTTATTCACTTCCACTATAATTTATCACACAACACCCTAACATAATTATTGCCTTTGAACAAGTAATTTTTCCATTATGTAGTATATAAAATATGTTGGTAAAACATTTTTTTTTTTTTGAAACGGTATTCGGACAAAACGGTAAGGCAATTTTTTACTTAATATTATAACTGTATAATAAAAGCCCACTTCTTGAATATATTCCTCTAAATAATTAATATATTACTGAGCAAAACGAAATTAATAAATAGGAACCATTAAAACATGTCTTTAGTGGATTTACAATTCACTGTTACGTTGATATGGCAATAAGGTGACTTGGTATGAAAAGCAAAAAACTATTTAGTCCGTCATTAGAATATTTAAAAATATTGGACACGTATTGAATTTTAAAAACTAAGTGGATAAACCGAATCAGTTGAGTGCTTTGAGCTAGTGAGGTCATGCTTTCGCACAAAACGTACAAAATTGTGACGTCATGCGACGATCAATATATCGTCGTGGGTTAGGTACGTAAAAAAATAGAGTGTAATATTTTTTATTTATCAATCTCGTATATTAATATTCATCTATCCCATTTTTCAAATTATGATTCTATTATCACATAAACTATAATAAGACAATAGGTAAAACTAAAGTCGCTCTTAAATGTGTATCTATCACAACACCTAAAGCGATAGAGATAGCATATTAACAAGACTTAAAGGCGATTTTTTGAGTTGCTTTAAAATATTTCCCACAAGAATCATAAATCGATTTAAAATCAAATATGTAAGCTTAATGTCGATTCGGAATTATAAACAATTTTTAAATAGACTATTATTCCAAACTATTGGAGGCAAAAAACCGGCCAAGTGCGAGTCGGACTCGCGCATGAAGGGTTCTGTATCATCGTACATGATTTATGCCGTCAAAATTGATCAAAAACTCCAAAAAACACGTTCGCTTGCTTTGATGTCTGTTAAAAAACCGACACAGTTTGGAAATGAAATCATTTGAAAATATCGTCCTACTTGGGTTTGTGTATTCGTGCGAATGTAATTGACCGGCATTAAAATAAATTATTTATACTAAAATACAGTGATTTATATAACACATAAACATAATAACACATGTATAAATAACCTTAAATCTAATCACGAGCACTTAAGATAGCCAGATTACAGTAAAACAAACTAAACCTTTTAATCAACAAAATAAAGTTGAAATTTCCCTGAAGATTGTACCCAAAACTACAGGATTTTCATAGTTTTTATTGAACTGTAGAACCCAAAAACAATACAATATTACTAAAATATTATTAAAATTACGTAAAAATGGAATACAACGTATATTTTTGGATTTGGTTGTCTTTTAGTGAAGTTTAATGGTAGCTACGTGGATAATATTTTAAGAGGTAGTATATTTGTCATGATATTAGTAATCCAACAAATATTTTTGTGACCATAGAGTATACATAGACAAGCATAGAGTGCGCGCATCGCTTGTAGCCTTTTATGCCGAGCGTAAGCTAATTTTTAGCTGTAATTATTACGCTCGTTTACTGTTTTAAGTGATTTTCCGTGCGACGACAGACGTCTATGCGAAAATATCGATGGTTCTGATATTATTAGGGTAATATTAGATTTTGAGGTAGATTTTCGATTTTACTTCCGCATACTAGTGCCTACAGTACATTCTCAATATGCGCAATCCATAGTTCACTTATTTTTACTCAAAGATTGTGACCTTTTCAATGTCATTCTAACTTGATTACTACTCGTGGCAAACAACACTCGTTAATTCACCAAGGACAACTACAGAGTTGTATTAATACAATATTTTTTTCAACTTAATCTGTATTAAATAGATACCCAATTTACATAAACGGCACCCCACACTGTTGCCAATAGCCACTGCAAACCACTCCTAATAAAACTAGACTTTTTAAACAAAAAAGTGTATAATCCCACTATATCCCACAATACATTTTGTATGTTTCAAAAGTCACTACAAAACTATTATTTCCATCTCTCTCTCAGACACATCATCGAAAAAGGACAGAGAATATTTAATGCTATGAAATAAGCCTAATTTTGAAAAAGAAAATAAATTAAAAACAGTGCAAATATTTCTTGTCCTTTTCACTCGTGAACTATAAAGAAAGAGAGGGGTAGACAGTTCACTTTAAATAAACATTGATATTTTAAATTGTGTCAAAATATGGCTCATGTCTTTAAAACAGGGCGGATAATAATTGATTTGCAACCTTATTGTGTAGAGCATAAGATTTATTTCAGGTGACCCCGTGAAATTTATATATACAGATGTACCTCCTACACGTTTGTTACAATTATCATAATTATAAATATATATCTATATCTAGCCCCATTATATGAGGATGAGCAGAACCAAGCGGAATATTTTGCAAATCAAAAGTATATTTTTATTCGTCAAATACATAGTCAGCTCATGATTAAAGGCTTTTTATTTAAATCTTGCTTATTCTTTCCCTAAAGGAATCAGAAAGCTTTGCCCAACATTTGGACAGTTACAGGTTGATATTATGTAAATATAGTTCTGCTATCTTTACCCCATTCTATTATCATTGGACGCCTTTGCCCAGCAGTGGGACTTATGCAGGCCGGCTATTTTTAACTTTACCCCACACTCAGATTTTATTAATCTATCTTTACCCCGTACTAGTGACATCGCAGGTGCTTTCTAGAAGGCTATTAGGCTATTAAATTTAGACTACAATACTTAGCTATCATTTCATAATGATTTATAAGACTCTGTGTCTTGGTCTTGTTGTTTGATGAGGTTCCAGTAGAAGCCCTTCTGTTTCTTCAACTGATCGTGAGTTCCCATCTGAAATGGATTGTGTAAATGTTTAAAAATAAATTCATTAGTGCCAGCTCAATATATATCGAGGTGATACTTAATAGGTAACACCACATATAAATGTGATATTAGAATTGATTATTACTATAATTATTCTGCCATTACTCGCAATATTAAAAGCATTGCTAGGCCATATTTAAAAAAATATTTTTTTTATAGATAGGGTACCTCAGAGGTGGTCCCATATAATACTATGGGACAATTCACACACGGCCATCTGATAACAAACTAGACAGAGCCTGTATAATGGCAACCAGATAACTGATAAACATACATATAATATATTTACCATATATAAATTACAACCAGACAAAGAACATATGTTCATGCTCCTAACACAAAGATTTGTCTTGGGTGGAAATCGAACCTACGACCTCCGGTTCAGCAATCAGGGTTACTAACCACTAGACCAGCAAGCCTTGATAATTCCTTTTTAAATTTATGTTTAATCATATTATTACAAGTACACACCTCGACAATTTTGCCCCTATTTAGCACGACGATAAGATCTGCATTCATTACAGTAGAGAGTCGGTGCGCGATCACCAACACTGTGCGACCCTTAGCCGCCGTCTCCAACGCCTTTTGTACAACTTTCTCACTGGCTGAATCTAAAGCACTGGAATAAAATTGTATTATATTACTTTATGCAAGACCAAGATAAAACATCTAAGGCAGCGCGCCATCTAGCGGAATATTAAGATATTATAGCGAGCGCCATCTAGGTTAGATTTGCTGTGTTTATGAACCCGTAATTGCCGTATAGATGGCGTTATAACTCCTAATATCTCAATGTAACTTGTAAAGAAAAATATAAAATAAAAACAAATAATCCTTACTAATATTATAAATGCGAAAGTAAGTCTGTCTGTGGCGCTTTCACGCCAAAACTACTGACCCGATTTAAATGAAACTTGTTACACAGACAGTCTAGAGCCTGAGAAAAGACATAGGTTATTTTTAGCCGCGATAACCGACATACAAGCGGGCGGAGTCGCGTGAAACAGCTGGTAATAATATTATAATAAAAATAAGGTTGAATTTCTAAGATCGTTGTTACCACTTCCGCTACGAAGAAAGACATTTTATGAAGCCTTATTATTTCCATACCTCGTAGCTTCATCCAGTATAATGACAGGTGGGTTCTTGAGCACGGCCCTCGCGATAGCTATCCTCTGTTTCTGTCCTCCGCTGAGCGACATCCCTCTCTCGCCGACAAGCGTGTCATAGCCCTCAGGGAAGTTTACGATAAAGTCGTGGGCATTCGCAGTTTGAGCTGCGTAGAATACCTATAAAAAACGATTTTGTTTGAAAATATTTTAAAACTTTACTGATAATAAGTGTTTTTTTTTTATTTATTGTTAATCCAGATTTTGGACAAACAGTTGTTTAATATAAATAAAATAATTTAAGTTGGTTAGCAAGATTCATTAATTATAAACTTTGGATTTAAGTCACAGCCTCTTCTCTCAACCGATATTAGCAATCTGCGCATAAGATGTTTCAGTGTACCAGTACATGCACAAACACAGCTGTTGCACTGTTTATTTATATTCTCTCACAGTCCGATGGGCAGGCACACTGAGCCGACATGATTGAAGAGAGATTAGGCGCTGGACCAACGGCTTTAATTGATTTCAGAACGGAGAAGCTCAACAAACAATTCTTCAATCACCCATTTACAACACGTAAAGCGGTTGGTCCTGCGCCTGGACTCTCGGATTGCCGTCTCATCAGACTTGAAAGAAGCCTCCGTGACCGAAATTCGGTCTGGAGGGTAATATTACTATTAGGTATCAGTCTTACCTCAGCATCGCTAGCTTCAGGCTTGCCATACCGTATGTTCTCCTTGACGCTGGTCGCAAACAGGACGGGCTCCTGGCTTATAATGCCGAGCGCTCGGCCGCGCAGCCACTTGCCGTCCATGTCTCTAACATCTATACCGTCGATCGTGACCTCGCCGGAGTTAACGTCATAGAATCTAAGTACAAGAGAGAAATTTGAATGTAAATTGGGACATTTTTTTTTTGTAACGTATTTACAGTCTTGCGGCATTAAAAGGTCCTAAATTGAAATATGACAGGGTGTGAATAGTGAGGATATCAGTCTCCCAATAGAACGAGTAGTGTGAAAAGTTGTTTTGAATCTAATTTTAAGAAACTTTGTAGAACTAAAGAGTTACCTTATTGAATCTCAATTAAAACCACTGTTTACAGTGAGAATGTATATTTATCATAATTAGTTAAGTAAACGAAAAAAAATATAAACGTTAAAAGTATTTTTTGTTTAACTTTTCTCCTGCAGTTAGCCTGACCGCAGGTTTTAACTTCACCGGACATTGAAAATAAAATAAATGTTATGCCACAACACATCATTTTTAAAGTCAACTTAATATCATCACAATTCCATACCTTTCTAATAAGGCAGCGATGGTAG
The DNA here is from genome assembly GCA_932294365.1 of Diachrysia chrysitis. Lineage (NCBI taxonomy): Eukaryota > Metazoa > Arthropoda > Insecta > Lepidoptera > Noctuidae > Diachrysia > Diachrysia chrysitis. The sequence goes on from OW028657.1 coordinate 2,460,174, forward strand.
ACTTTCCATTGCCAGACGTACCAACAATGGCGACAGTTTTACCGGCCGGTATCTTCAGGTTAAAGTTGTCTAACACTACCTGTAAACAGATTCATAAGTTTATAAATGTTTATCATATGCGTTTGATATGCTATTAGGAACATATTTGATCTATGGCAGTTCACCGACCATCACACAGAAAAAGGCGTCGAAAACCGCAATTACATCCATAAAAAAATCTTTATTTATATATTACTAGCTGACCCCGCAAACTTGATTTTGCCAGGCCCACCCTTGTCACTAGGCGTTTAAAAAATAGTTTACGACCTCACACCTACCGAATATACACGAAAAATTTCATAAAAATCTGTCAAGCCGTTTTGGAGGAGTTTGCTCACAAACACTGTTACACGTGAATTTTATATATATAGATACGGCCAAAGATAATGCTACCATTTAACACTAAACAATATTACATAACGAGCCGTTACCGCCAAATTATCGTAAGCGACACTTTTGTCAAAAATGCTTTTTTTATCGTAAGTAGTATTTTAAACCATAACGGATCTATCCCTGTTGACATTTCCCGCCAAAATTTAACCGTTGTAAAGTTATAGCAAGTGCTAAAATTATCGTAAATACATATATTTTTAAAGCCATAACGTAAGCGACAACAAGCATTTTTATCGTAAGCGCCTTGCGATCAATTTTTTACTGATAATCACGTGAAAGAAAATAATCCAGAATCATCAGTATTATCAAAAAGAGTATTTCGTAACATTTTCAAAAGGGATTTTAATATCGGATTCCATCTGCCTAAAAAAGATAAATGTGCTTTTTGTGAGAAGTTCAAAAATTTATCAGCTGAGAACAAAATTATTTTTGAGCAAACCCCTGAATATAAAAATCACATTCTAGATAAAGAAAAATGTAAGCAACTGTTTTTAGAAGACCAAAAATTGAGCAAATTAACTGATTCTAACTCCTTATGCGTAAGCTTTGATTTAGAATAAGTCCTGAATACTCCACACGGTAAAAGTGTTACCCTATACTATTCCAGGAAGTATGCATACTATAATGAAAGTATATACGAAAGTGGTACAAGGGAAGGTTACTGTTACCTGTGGGGTGAATGCGACGGAAAAAGAGGCTGTAATGAAATTGTTACAGTCCTTTTTAAATACTTGATTATGGTAGACCAAAGAGGTACCCATACAGAGATAAATTTATACTCCGATAGCTGTGCCGGGCAAAATAGGAATCGAGCAATGATATCCATGATAATTCATTTCTTGAAAACCGCAATTACTATTACACAATTAAAGGTAACTTATCTTTTACCGGGACACACCATGATGCCTGTTGACTCTATTCATAGCACTATTGAAAGTTTTGTGCGTAATAAAACAGTATGGGCTCCTTCTGAGTGGCCAACTATGATTACTAATGCTAGAAATAAGCCTAGAAACTACAATATAAATGTTTTAAACTATGGAGACTTCATGGATTGGAAGAATTTTTCGCAAGCTTTATTACCGGCCAAATTTAAGATTAATTTTAATTCATTAAGGGTGGTGCAATTTCATAGAAATAATCCTATTGTTAAATTTCAATACGGTTTTTTCGAAGATAGTGACAATTACGAAATAAACATGGATTTCATCATCAGATCGAGAGCAAACAAAGCTATTGTGGAAAAGGGACCTACACCTTTATACGTCGAAGAGCTCAAACTTTCATTAGCTAAATACAAAGATTTACAGGATCTGTGTAACAAAAACGTGATTCCAAACAGATACCATCAAGAATATTTAAGTATGAAGCATGATGGAAACGTACGTGATGCTTTAGCTGAAACAGATGAGGATGAGGAGAATTAAAAATATTTAATTTAATTTTATATTAATACAATATTGATCTCACTAATCCAAATGATTGATATAATTATTTAATTAATGTTTTGTGTAAAAACCAAGATAACCCTGGTGTTCAGTGAAAACAGGCTAAGATCATTCGTACGACAAGAAATACTTTATTTCATTTTAAATAACTAATTAAGTTTATAATTATGCTGATTGATTTCATTACTCCAATAAATTTTAATTTTCAATATTTTATAACTATTTCATTTAAATGCCTTTTAAAATATCTATTTATTTATCAAAATTATAGTTTATTGTATTAGTAATATTAATGGATATTTTTATCGTAAATGCCAAAACAACCTTAGATTATGACAGCAAAAATAAATTAAGCGACATAAATAGCTTTAATACTAAATATTTCAGCATTTTTTTCCATTACATATGTAAATGTCTGAAAATCATTAGTGTATGTAAAATTTCAATTTACTAGCACATTTACTTTTAAAAATATTTAAAAAAAACCTTCTCCTGTAAAATTTGTTTTTTGTCGGTTGCGCTAAAACGGCGGTAAAGGCTCGATAATATAAATAGTTTTATTTCAACATAATATTTTCTGCATTTGTAGAATCTATAACATTTCGTTCTTACTAACTTAAAATGTAAGGATAATTTAATTACATTATATTCTCTACTAGAAAAACTAAGGACAAAAATCTAGATTTTTAAAATGCAAAAAAATATTTTTTTGACAATTAGACTCACCGCTTCAGGCCTAGTTGGGTACGCGAAAGACACGTTCTTGAACTCTATGTCGCCATGGAACTCATGGAATTTGATCATCTTCGTGCCCGTGTTGTCCATTAATGGCTTCTTGTTGATGTACTGGAAAACATAAGTTGTTTATGTATTTTTAGAAAATCGATTCTATAAGTATGGAAAAAAAGTATTTGCAGGTAAAAATGCGAGCCTGACATAAAAGTTTGAATTTTTATTGTATCAAGGGTCCGTAGACTCCAGTATTTGATATTAATCAATAATCATATTCAACATTAGACCAACACGCGGTCCTGGAAAAAAGGTATGGAACCCTGAAAATGAATCTTATTCCTTTAACAATAACAATTAATCTCGAACACTCGTCCTCCAGCACTGACTACAGAGCTATATAAAAGCGACTGTTAGAGCGTTGATTAGAAAAGCCACCAGCATACATTTGACATCAATTTTAAAATGAATCTTATTTCTAAGCACATAAGTTCTAACCTCAAATACTCGTCCTCCAGCACTGATGCCTTTAACAACAGATCCGAAGAGTAGTGACAGTTGAGCGACCGATCGTTGTACAGTCTGAGCGTTAACCAAAAACGCCATGACCTCACCAGCTGTCATTTGACCCGATGACATTAGGTGTCCTCCAAGGAACATAGTTCCAAGTACCATACTGAAAAAATATAAAAAAGAATTAAGCGGTTTTTTTTTTAATTTACTTTTAAGTTTTCCTATTCCGTTAAGGGTATCAGAGGAGAAATATCGATTACTATACAACCCTTTGTGTTTGTAGAACCTTTTGAAGGCTGTATCTTTCGATTCATTCGAGTAAGGTTGTTGAAATGTTGTGTGTAATATGTTATTATGACGAATTAAAAGATTTGAAAAATTATCAGATCAAACAAAAAATTGGTTCTGACGAAAATACAATATTATAAAGCATAATACAATAATTGATTTAAGCATAAATTTTATATCTTATTTACCACATTTGAAACCATTAATTATTCAATTGAAGCACAGAATAATTTTATTGTTAGTAGGTATTATGTCCAGAAGGCATACTTCGCAAAAAAAGATATATAAATATGAAATCCAGTTGCGACGAAATAAAGTGCAATTTAGCTTCGATTCAGCGTTTACTGCCTGAAGCGATATTTACCTAAACATTACCGCTTTTTTCTAACGCAACTCTGGCGTAAGGTTTCCTAACTGTCTAATAAAACAATTACGCACTCCGCGGCTAGCGGCAACCTACTAGTATTCGTTAGCCTGGAAGGCGCGCGAAGGGGGGGGGGGGGACCATGGCGATTAACTCTTACCCATTAAGAAACAGGTTAGTCCCGGCCTGGAACAGTCCTATTCCCAAGCCTAGTTCCATACTAAGGTCCGCGGCCTCATTGCACTCGTGCGCAAATATCTTGACTTCATTCTCTTCGCCGGCAAACGCTCTGACGGTCCGCATGTTCGATATAGCCTCCTCTGCAACGAGCGTAGCTTTTTCTATCTGAAATATTATCAGCTATATTTATTTATACTTTAAAATGTCGACCTCCGGGCTCCGTGGTCGCTGGTTCTGAGTTCCCCGGTTCGATACCCAAACTCATCAATGTAGAAAACTACTTTCCTACATGGCCTCGAATCTCAAATTATGACTGCAATATTAGATTTCAATTGTTTTTCGGACACTTGGTATAAGTTGTATGAGCAAAAGAAAGTATTAATTACAAATTATTCTTCAGATATAATATTCCAATGTCGCATTTTCTAACCATCGTAAGGCCCGAAAAAACACAAACCTGCGTCTGCGCTTCTCTAGACAGCTTACGTAGCAGTGATCCGATGAATGTGCCACCAATGACCACTGAGGGCACACAGAGTAACGTCAGACCAGTCAGATGCGGAGATATGACTAGAAGACTGACTGATGAACCTACAACCTGGAAATAGACATTAAGAATATTTTAGTTAGACAGCAAAAATATTAGACAAATATTTACAGACTGGGCTAGACGTGAGTTCGTGTTTTTAACGCAAGTTATTTTAAAAGTAAGGTTCATTTTAAGCATGCCTAGCTTTTGATTGATTAAAAAAATATTTGAATTAAAATATGACCCGAATATATATTATTTTTTTCACATTTTTTTATAAGCTGAAGCAAATTCATGGTGAAATAACCTTCAAATATAATAGTTAAAATCAAAGACGATCATGTTACCTGGGTTGTGGCCCTCAGACCACCAGAAATAGTCTGCTTGAAGGAACTCTTGAAATCTTGCACATCTACTGTCAACCTACAAGTAAAGTAAAACAAGATCATTATACACAAAATAAAAATAAAAAAACATATACATACTAAAGTTAAAATCAAGCAAAAATCTTCAAAAAACAAGTCTTATATGTACTTTAATTTTTAAATGTAACTAAAAGAAATATTTTAATTTAAATATAATTTAAAATTTTATATCATTGTTTTTTTTTTCTACTGAATAAAGCAATACAAACTCTCGAGGGTATTACAAGCGTCTACCTGACTCCATTAATAAGATCGACCAAAAAGCGCAAAATAAAACACGTTTCTAGTAGTGGAGCCCCCCCTTACGGTTAAACTAACATCAATTAAAAGTTGTCATACCTATTTACAAGTTCTCCGGTCCTCTCCTGGTCGAAGAACGACATATCCTGCTCCAGGATGTTCTTGAATAAGTCTTGCTTCATCTGGGCAGCCACTCTCTCTCCTACTTGAGACAGTAGGTGAATGTACAAGAATGTAAATGCTGCCTGAAATTCACAAAAAATTTAATCACAATTAATTTTTAGTTTGATATTTTTTTATAACTATTCTAATACTGTGTTCGTAATTTATGTGCCAAACATGTAAACAAACACAAGATTTAGAAAAAATAACTATAATGCTTACATATAAGGTTCAATTTACTAATATTTTTATGACTTTTTCAATAGTAGTAGTCAATCTAAAATGAACTTTATTTGCACTGGCCTAAAGTTGATGTTTGTTTAAGAGTAATTAACATCAATAGGGAATAACATATTGATTAGTTTCTTATTTTAATAATTTAATAAAATAAAATAGATCGCAAATTTATCGCGGGATTTATGAAAACAATAACTTCTTATAAATCAAACTTTTCTACTGGATTTTGCTAGGTTTCTTAATTTTTTATACATCATACATATGGTTCTGTACCTGTCCGATATATAAAGCGATGAGTTTCAGCGCTGGAACTCTGATCTCCTCAATGAAATCCAAGTTTGGGTTCTGTCGGAGACTGGCCAGCACATTGACCACCTCTCCCAACATTGCCGGAATGTACACATTTAGGAAAGCAACAATCAATGCTGACTGAAACAGAAATAAAACTTCTATAAAATTTTCGGACAATTAGGGTTTTGAGCTATTAAATTATTCCACTAGGTTGGTTAGTCTGCCATGAGGTCTATCTGTGAATTCCAACCAATCATGAGCCAAGAGCTTATGTCTCATTGGTGGAAATTAACAAATAGACTAGAGAGAGGTCTATTTATCAATTTCATGAGTGGCAGGCTAGTGAACTTAGTGGCAACCCTAATTTATTATACATGGTTAATACTACATGTAGTCCTATTAATTGGTTAACAGCTTTTAAAATATCTCAACATCAGACTTGTGCAGAAAAAAATATTGAAATAAAAAAACAATGTAATAAATTAAGTTTCTTGCTGTATAAATTACTTTTAGCAATGTTTACATTCATTATTATTGCTTTACACAATTATAGGGAAAATTACTGAACTGAAAATAGATTATTGGCATCAAATTAGAAATGTTATCTAACATGTACTGTGTAGATAAGTTAGATACTAACTCATTGTAATCATTAAGATATAATCAGAGGTTTTTCTTTTTATATTTTGTAATTAGGAATTTAGTCAATGTTACAACAATTAGTCACAAGTACTTACAGCAACAGCAGCGGCTAATAACCACTTGTGTGGCTTCAAATACTCGAAGAACTTCGACCAATCAAATTTAGCACTATCTTCCTCAAAATTAGGTCTCCTCTGTATAATTCTAGACTGTTGGGCAGCCTTACAGTACGCAGGTCCATTGTTCCACAGCAAACGGGCTCCTAGCCCTAAACTAACCCCGGCACACAATTTCCAAGGACTACAAAGTAGTAATAATCCGGACTTTGTACTTTTTTCCGAGGACGTTTTAACTTCACTAATATACCTTTTTACAACGTTGGACGGCTTATTCTTTATTATATTTGCAAAGTAAACATTATTATTGCTTGTTAGTAACCTGTAATATAAAAAATAGATAAGGTTTATTGTCAAATATCATGTTTATTTACCGAAAAAAGGTTACACTTGTTTACTAATATTTACCTCTGCCTTACTAATTGACATGAGCGCATTTGCATTAATTGCCACATTTTTATAAAATTATGCTTAATGTACTACGGTAATGATACTTATTTACACATACTTTTAGTCTTAATTAACAAGATTATGCAGATTTAATCTACAGCACTGAATTGATAACCTCAAAGAAGTACTCAATGTCACTGTCAAATTGGTGATGTAACAGTAACAGTTCAGAAATTTCCGTACTAACATAATCACAGCAAAGCTTGTTGCTACTTAGTTACTTTTTAAATTAGAACAAAAATATAAATGAAATAAAAAAAAGTCTCTTATTTCATCTATATTAAAATCGCCACCTAGTATCAATACATTGGTACATCCAAAAATAAAAAATGTAAATACTAAATTTCTAAACGACATTTGTACGTTTCATTTTACGCAAGAAAATTTAAACTTATAAGGTCGGTTATTGAAAGTTTTTAAGATTAACATGACATGTTTTATTGTGTGTGTTGTTTCTCTAAATCGATATATGTCATGGTTTGGCTTAGAGCAAAGGCTTAGTCGACAATCAAAATGGTTAATAAAGTTAATAGGAATAAAAAATATAAAAATATATGTACTTAGTTAATTTTACAGGCTGGAAATTGAGAAATCTTCATGTATAATATGTTAATTATTATAAGTAAGTATGTGTACGTGTAAGTACCTATTATAGGTAATCTAGATGGTAAATAAATTATTATTAAATATATAAATTATTAGTAAATAAATATAAACATTTAGTTATAATAAAGAGTTTAAAAAAGATTATATTCATAGAAAACGGTTATTTTCTAGTTAAATTATTTGAAGTATGGCTAGATTCCTGTCTCTCCTCAAACGTATCACATACCTAGTTTAACTAGGTACCTAATTAGAACACGAATAATTAAAAACTGAGTCATTTAATAACCACCACAACGTTTAGAACACACCAATTGACCACAGTTATAAATTTCACCCTTGACGAGTCGTGATCAAACCACCCCTTTATTGCGATATAATTCCCATCCCCTCATTTAGAGTGCTGACAATAAAATGCATTACGCCTAAATAACGTTTAATTTGTTTGACTTTATTGTTGCAGCTAAATGACTGGGATGAAATAGATTTTATAAATTGTTTGGGTTTTTGTTATCTTGTAGATATTTTCGATGACCTGAGATTCTGATCAACACCCGGTAGGTGCTGGTACATACAAAAGACTTGTAGGTAAATGCGTCTAAGGGCTTTTTCTTTAAAAGGAACCAATACGTTAAAATACGTGTCCAATAAAAAGCATTAATCAACCAGGTGGACATTAAAAAAAAAATTGGAAACATGCATAATTATTATTTATTGTAAGTATTACCACAGATTAAATAATAGTTATTGCCAAGATTAGTTTATATTCTAATGCCAAACGAAACCGATTTCAGAATTTTCAAAGCAAGGGTCAGTCAGCCAGTTGAATTCCTATCAGGGCCAAATATTTTGTATTGATTTACCGAATTGCAAGAGTGAAAATAAAGTTTACTTTTAAAACTTTTAGTGTTATAAGTAGGTACTGTAGGTAGGTACTAAGGACATAAAAATGCTTAAGTATTTGATTAGGCACTTTACGCTTTATTATGATAACAGTATGTCGAGATTCTGAAACTTAACGCTGATTGTTATTCGAGCAACAATAACACAACTAAACTTAATTTAGATAAGAAATATAAACACGCGGCAGTCACAATCGTAATGCTGTGTCAACTAAGTTTTGTATAAGCAACACAGTGAAACGCAGGAGTAACGTTACAAAAAATGTTTATTATTTTTTTAAAAAAGCCCGAAATATATTTACATATTATTAATTTTATTCCATATGTAGGTATCTATTTCGGATTAGCATAAACTTAGGTAAAATAATAATATATATCTAATTAAGTCTGCTAACTACATTTTTCATCGAACTAAGGTTTTCGTAAAATTGTGCCAAATATTTTACGGAAAACTTAACTTACCTTACCTTAACTTTTGTGCTGACTGTACCGATAATATTATTTATAACTGTTTGATTGAGTGCTTAAAGGAAATGGCGCTTCTGCACCCAGAAAATAAGGTAACATCATCTGACAGTGTTACTAAACCTATTCGTCCCAAAATATAAAAAAATAGCATGGTTTTAAAAAGTCAAAGGCCGGGGCTGAATATAAACTAATAATAACATGGTAAGATAAATTTGGACTTAAAACAATACAAAATACATAAACTTTTGAACAATAAAAGTACTTACGTCTTTATAACAATTAAACAACTGAATATCAAAATCATAAAGCCCGAAGCCAAAGCAATCGATTTTGAATTGAATAAAATAAGAAAAGAAAAAATCACAGATGGTCAAGTGGCGGGAACGCGCCCCGGTTTTGGCGCCAATATAACCTATTGTTTATTACAAGTGGTGCGTTTTAAATGCTATTATTTGTGTATCGCTCGTTTTTATTTGATTTTCTACCATTTAAAGTTGCTTGACGCATGTAATTATGATTGCTGATAATATTTTATTCTGTGAGTTCTTGAAAATGCATGTATTAATGCAGGTTACATACTATCTGTGTGCCAACTGCCAAATTTTGTTCAACGTTCCTTAAAAGTTTCACATGTTAAAATATTTGTGGAATTATTTCAAACAAAACGGTTTACTCACGGGATCGCCCGACTAGTTTCAGACTCAATAGGAGTCCCTAATCATGAGCTGACGCGGCGGCGGTGGTGTCGCGAGTCGAACTCATTTGATTAGTGGAATTTTATTTTATATTTATCTTTAATTCCCAATGTCATCCGGTTCCCACACTGACCACTCATTGACCACAAATCGCTTAATCACGGTAAACATATAAATCATTTTGTAAACTACTATTCATAAGCTAAATATTTAATATTAGGGTTGACTGAATTCCAATCATAATGACACAACTATTATTAAAATTAAACGTTAAATTGCCATATTGTAGATTAGTAGGGCTTAAGGTTATGTACTTATATTTTACTAGCTGTTACCCGCGGTTTCGCCCGCCTGGGTGTCGGTTAACGCGGCAAAAAGCACGTCTTTTCTTGGGATTCATCAAAATCAGTTCAGCGGGTTAGCCGTGCACCTTCGTAACAGACAGACAGTTCTTTCGCATTTATATATATTATGTTGAAATTTTAAGGATTATAAGGAAAAGAAAGAAGGCTTTATAAGGGTATGGAAAGTATCGATTGTTTTATGCACACACCGTTTAACAGTTTCTCCCAAAGGAAGTAATCAACTGTAGATATACTTTAATCTTAGAAAGTGGCTGCGCTATCCTAGCTAGCTATTATTATTTTTTTAAACAAAATAGTTTCTAATGCAGAGAACAGACGTACCTACGCCAGAACAAAGTGGTAAATTTTATATTATACACAATATATTATTACCTATATATATTTAGTAGTCTTTAAAGGCCTCGCCTGCCTTATAGCGGTTTTATATTGGTTATCGCGGTCAAAAATCGGTGCTACTATAAATAGGTGTAGCTATTCCCTTTAGGCTTCAAGCTTCACCTATAACGAAAAATTAAAATTATGAAATAATAATATAATATATAGATATATTTAAAACTATAGTCCTAGTCCTGCAGTCATACCCCTAAACTGGTTTTGTTGGAATTTGTAATAAATTATAATATTATCTCAAAGTTCAAAAACAAAAGGGGTTCATAGCTCTTCATAATTTTGTCTTGAAATGGTGATAATAATTTAGATATTTTATTATTCATTTCGTTTTTCATCGCTTTTCAAATTTATCATGCATTCTCTTAAACCTTTGATCCCCGCACACCATACAGATCAAAAGCAATCATAACTATATTAATTAATAGCAGGTCCATATGCCACATCGGTAGCAGTTTAACCGTCAAATATCAATGATGATCAATACCCACTAATACTTTAATTTATTGTCTGTCGCGCCGTAATACGCGATCGTTTCGAACCCTAATATATCTGGCAAATGGCAAGGGCGTGATATTGAGGAATCGTTCGAGATTATCATGGTTTTATTTTTGAATAAATAAATATTAATTTTATCTTGTCTTTGGAATGGGGTAGGTAACTGGGTATGAAAAATTAGAATCTAATTAGTTTTTCAGTTGGGAAATAAAAATATAAGTATTTTTTGCTTTTTTCAAAATAAAATATCACTAAGTAGATAAAGTTAATCAAAGTTCAAGATTGTGAGCTAATGTCGTCTTCCGAACAAACATAATTATGTTTAAAAATGTAAGAAATTGTGACGTCATGCGACATTAAAATCAATGTATCGTCGTGAGTTTTTGGTTATGTAAAATAATAAAAATAACTAATATTATTACCACTATATTTTTAATAATCTATATTACGGATATAAAAAGAAATTGTCATCTACTCCATTGGGAGAATGGTTATAATTTTCTTTTTCTGTGAAAATACTAACATTTAAAGATTCAATCCAGTAAGTGAAGAGACACTATTTTAATTTTTTAATGTGTGTACATACATATCATAAATATATTAGAACTGTAGGTAATTTATTTTTCTTTTCATAATAGGTACTTCTGCGACTTTTGTTCGATTGAAAGCTGGTGTGGATTAATTAAAAAAAAAAAAGTGACCAGGGTTAAAACTTATTGTAGAGTATTTAAAAGTATCTTATAAATATCTTCTTAAATAATTAATTAAAAGCACAATATAAAATAAGAATTTAATATGTTTTTGTTCTAACCACGTGTGCTTATGAACATAATCCTATTACTGACACTTGTTATGTGCAAGTGTTTAATGAATCGGATTATAGTGAATTTGATTCCTGGTTAGTAGGTCGGGAGCGCTAAAATGGTGCTATTGCGGAAAAAAATTACTTGACCTTTTGTAAAAATTATTTTAAGTTTTAGAGATCTCCAGAACGGGCGAAGTCCTATAAATTTAAAGTCAATATTCGCAATAAATTTATTGTTTATAAATATTAGTTGTAAACCTATTCATTGATCTCTAAATACATTTGTTAAAAAAAGTTAAATTTTTCATACAGTGGAAATGATCCTTGTTAAAAGTTAAAGTTCCGAAATTTCTTTCCTTTTATGATGCGATACGTTAAGGTAAAACTTGCAAAAATAAATCTGTTTAATTCCAAAGAGATACGTAAGTATCTCTCTAAGGAATTTAAAAGATCTATTTTGCGTTTTTTGAATGATACTCATTGTTTTCAAAGACAAAATATCTTTGAAAACAATAAGTATAATTTTCAGCCAATAAACCTGATTGAGTAACTCCTTTACTAACACATTTTAGCGCTCCTCGGTGTCATCACAGCTGGTATGACCACCCGCGATTCATCTTAACATTTTGACTTTAATATTTTACCAACATCAATACAACACCCAACAAAAACCAACACCACCCTTATTCCAATCCATTATGGTACATTTTACAGCAAAATTTTGGAATTGGCTGTATTTTTATGTTGGTATAACGTTGGGTGTTCGCGTCTACCGACAGATGGCGTGAGCGGATAATACAGGCCGTAACTATAAGTGTTGGTTATGATATAAATCGAATGGGAGCTTTATGAATTGTGTGTTGATAAACACTAGATATGAGCAATGAGTTTGCGCATAAAGGAGTATTGTACTTTTATTGTGAGTATTTAGTGGCTGCTGTTGCTCTTGGTATTTTAAAATAATCTACATTAGTCTTGAAGTGCCCACACAATATGTCCAGAAAACACGATCCTAATATCTCTGCTTACTCTTAATTAAGTGTTCCAACTATCGTCTGCAATGACAGACCGGTTTCCTACCAAGTTTTTTTATAAATGTCAAAAAGGCAGTACTACCTACTACATTGCCAGTTTTTTCTGACTTCAAGGGCGAGGTTCTTATGTTTTCCGATTACGATAAATGAAGCGTGAACCACGCGGCATTTAGAAATTATCATTTAGATTTAAAAAAAAACCTTTTTTTTTAAAGCGTATTCTGCTCATGTGGTCCCATGGTCAAAAATTTAGGATCTAATTATGGGATTCTGGAGCAATCGTAGGAACTAAATATTCAAAGATTTTGTTTCGTCGACTACTTATTTATACCCTATAGGTATGCATGAGGTATTAAATAGGTTATAGCCACGACACTGGCAAGATTTTTACGAAACACAAAAGTCGTACGTTTATTCAACTTTTGAAAAGTTGAAGCACAAAATTCCTGTAACTATAAAACATATATATAATCATCACGTTTCAAACATTTTAACAGCACAATCTTTACAAGGATTTACGATACGGAATCACGGTAAACACATGATGCTCCGTAAATATTTACAGTAGGGTAAGCAACTGTCCGTTTAACGGGGGATTATGTGATTTTTATGATGAGAAACTTAATTATTGGGCACAAGGGGCTGTACTAACTTGTACAGATGTTCAATAAACAATTGAAAGTTATGCTCGTGTTTTATTAGATTTTTAAGCGCTTATTGTAGATGGGAATATTGGTCTTGATTTAGTGCTATTTCTGTCTAAGATTTCATATATTCACTCGTATCATGATTAAAATGTTTACCAAATTTTACTGGTGAACAAAATGTAAGATGTAGTTTGCACCTAGAAAGAAACCGGTTCCAATGTAGTGATGCCTTTATTATTATAAAATAATAAATTTCAGGTATTATCTTACATTGACAGAATAAAATCACAGGCACATTAATGTTATCAACTGAACAATTTTTAGCTACTTTTATTGCCAATTTGCTATTTAAATCACTTCCAAATAAAAAAAGTTTTTTTTAAAACCCTATTTAAAAATGTCTATAGTACCTACCCTCGACTTCTCCAGGATCCCATCATCACACCCTGTCTTGGTGACCATGGGATATCCTTACAAACAAAAAGTATCCAAAATTGTATTTACAAATGCATTTCCAAACATTACCATACCATGGTCACAACCTCACCGCTACTAAACAGTCCGGGTATAATTTCAACTCGCCCTTTGACTTAACCTTGTATGAAATTCATAATAATTGAGGAACAATTAAGGCCGGTCGACCTTTCTGGTACACCTTTGAGGTAGGACCCATTGCGTCCTATTTTACTTTGAGCGTATAATAGAGAGTAACCTCAAAGAAAAATGTACTTTCAAACAATTACACCTACGTATGTAACTATGAGGCACTCGGTAGGGAGCTGAGTCAGTCGGTAGGGATGTGTTTTATTTATCGATAGATACATATTATAATCTATTTTAATAAATATACGAGCAATTTATTGTCTAACAGGCTGGCGTTTTTGTGTCTCCTGCTTAGTGCAAGTTCGGCGTTTTAGACCGTTAATTTTTGTTTTCCTAAAACTTCTTACATTGTTATATCGTCTCTTAAGATATTTTATGGTGATCCTAATGTGAGGCATGTCCTTTACATAAATTACCTAGGTGCAGAATAAGCTATTACTAAGTCTCCGCTGTTTGTCCGTCGAGCTTTATCTCATGAACCGTAAAAGGTATACCTACAGTTGAAATTTTCACAGAGTGTGTATCTGTTGACGCTATAACAATAAAAAAAAATAAACTAGAAACGCGGTTTTTTGCTTGATCTTAACGGCATAAATCTTGAGATGAGATGGTACAGAACCCTTAATGCGCCAGGCCGACTCGCACTTGACCGGTATTTGATAAAAAAAATCAGGTCTGAACGCACCTTAATTTTAAATCGCCGTTAAGTCTCAACAGTTTCTATCACTTTCCGTTAGTTTCACAGATATACTTTTAAACAAAATCGTACTTCGTTTGAGTGCCAATTTCACTATGTAATAAATAAGCTTAAATCTATCGATATAAAGCTATCGACATGTGTAACATCACTGGCATGCTTGCGCCCACCGCGTGGCCTTTGTGGAGTCTCTCCAATATTCGCTTTGTTACTCTGAAAAATGTACCGCCGCCGCTATCGGCCGTATTACTTTGTCATAAATGTTTGCCTTCATATAAATACGGTGGTATTCAACGTATTATGCTATGTTGTATCTTGTTGAGGTCCCTTACTATTTAAGAGAAAAGGAAAATTTTAATGAGATTTTTATTTATTCGATATGCTCGGATAGCTTAGTGGTATGTATGGGTTACCACAATAATATTACAACTGAAAGCGACGTGCCGCGGATTCACAAAATAATGCTTGTTCTAAGTCTGGGTGTTCTTTGTGCATGTGATTTGAATTGCATGAATCCGAATAGGTGGGTGGGTTAATGAACAGCTACTGACTGGATTCCTAAGGCCACAACTCTTAATCGTGGCAGGCCAAGAAGACGGTGGCCTGATGACATTGATCACTTCTTAGAGTGGCTCACGACAGAAAAGTCTCGAGTCATTCGGGAAGATCTTTGCCCAGCAGTGGGACATTAAAAAGGATAATAAAACAAATTGTTTAATAGAAGATACGTAAATTTTCTGGTCGTGACAAAGATACTGATTTATAAAAAACTATATTTGTATCATAATTATCAAAAACTAGTTGTTGCCCGCGGCTCCGCCCGCATGGGTATCGATTATGGCAGCAATAAGTACCCAATGTCCTCTCTTAAGATTCAAGCTTACCATACCAAGTTTCATCAAAATCGGTTTAGCGGTTTAGCCGTGTAAGCGAAACAGACAGAGTTACTTTTGCATCTTTTTTTTTTTTGGATGTGGATGGATTTTCATGGATATGGATTTTCGTTGTCTGGTGTATTATTGTAATGCTAAAATCTTTCGATAATATAATAAGCATGTCATATTATCTAATATTTTTTTTTATTTGTCATAGTAAAAAATACTAAATCTTATAAACAAAAGCGCTACCCACACACAAACAAGCCCCCCAAATACATTAATACCGAAGACCCTGTCCAAAGAAACATTTTTTTCCGAAAAGCAATCCATTGGGTCTTCCTAATGAATTTAGAAGGTTAATGGTCGCCGTCCTTCGTCCAGCAAATGGCCGCCGCTAACAACATTGACTAGAATGCCGCAGATACTTGTACAATGTTTTGTGTGTAGTATTTTGATTAAAGATTTCCTAAGATTTGTGTAAGAATTTTAGACATTATTTTAAAAGACCCTACGATTACGATCTCACTTACAAAAATTTTGTTAGAAATATTTTTGTTTGCTAAAGATTAGGTATTTTAAAATCTTTACAATTTGTTATTAGTGGTGAAGCTAAAACTTAGTCATTTACATTTTAATAAATAACCTTGGATTTATTTTAAACTAGCTGTTGCCCGCTGCTCCGCCCGCGTGTTATCGGTTATCGCGGCAAAAAGTAGCCTATGTCCTTTTTTGGGATCCGAAATTTCCCAAGTTTCATCAAAATCGATTCAGCGGTTTACCCGTGGTAGCGTAACAGACAGACAGACAAAGTTACTTTCGTATTTATAATATTAGTATGGAGGGTTAACATGAATTTAATACACATGATACAAATGAGAAACTTTACAAGAAAGTTAATAATGACAGAAATAATTTACTGAATTAATTCTAATTTTAACATCTAAACTTATAACTACTAAAATAAACTTATTTGCTTCGACAATGTTAGTAGGCCCCTTAAAATCTTACATGAAGTCATTCTAAAACACGAACTTTATTGCTTATCAAGATGTTCAGATATAATTATGTTCTCAACAATCAACAAAATACCAAACACGCATTCAACGAAAGAAAACATCATATAAATAGTTATGAGGCACAAATATTGTCCATTTGACCGCTAACAAAGATTCCTTGGCCATCCATATTGGAGGGGGCCACGTCGTCGCATGTCGCGACCGGCAATATCGCGATGGCCGCCGGCTCATTTAATCACGCGACGGAATTTGCAGGATAAGGAGACCTTAGGGGCTGGAGAAAGTGGAGAAAGATTGAATATATCGGTGAAACAATAATAGTTTGTTAAGGATGCTTCTAGCAAAACTCTTGCAAAAAACCGGCCAAGTGCGAGTCAGACTCGTGCACCGAGGGTTCCGTACAAACCTGTAGGTATATAAGTAAAAGTTATGGTATTTTTATTGCTAAATGAAATCCATAACATAACAATGTGGAAAGCTGACGATACCTTGTCAATACATATATGAAAACATTATGTATGTTCGGAAAAATCTTCATCTCTTTAAGAAGAGAAGTGATAGACATAATTTTAATACTAGAAATAGGCACAATTTGGATCAATCTCGGTTTAGATTGGCTAAGGTACGAAATTCTTTTATGGGGAATTGTGTAAAATTTTATAATAAAATACCACTGCGGATTCTACAACTGAACGAGACAAAATTTAAAACATGCATAAAACGCACACTATGTAGACAAGCATATTATAAATTAGAGGATTATATCCTTGATAAAAAAGCTTGGCTTAATGCTGGTCCTGCTCCACAGTCACAGCCACTTGGGTCCACTAATTAGTTTTCTTTTATTTTATATTTGGAAGAGATGCTCTCCCTTTTATTTTTATAAACATGGTTTTTTTTTTTTTTTTTTTAAATCGTATTTTTTTTTTTTGGAGTAAATGTTTAATCTTTTTATTTTTAACTTTTGAAAAGTTATAGTATTGTATAACTTCGAAGCATTTTTTATTTATTTTGTAAATATGAGTACCACGTGTAATATAATGTAACTGTTTTTGTTTTAATTTTTTGACATGAACGAGCATGGCAATTGAGAGTTTGTCATGCTCACTCAAATGTCTCGCTGATTATGTAATTTTTAATTCTTTAAATAATTCTGTCTGGACTAAATATTTTGCAGCTTCTCTCACTATTGCAGGACGAATACGCTCTTGACGACCGTGTTTGTAGCACATTTTTCGCTTCAAAAACGGATCAGGCGGGAGGACACGCCAGGGTGTCACCACTGTGCGGATCGCCCAGAGGACACGGTGGAGCATACGGTGGAGGTCTGCCCCGCTTGGGCGGAGCATCGCCGTGTCCTCGTGGAGGCGATCGGCGGCAGCGACCTCTCGTAGGGCCGGGCCCCTGGTTCAGACCATGGTGTGGAGCGAGAGGGAATGGGAAGCAAAATTCTCGTGTCGCGGTGTTTGTTTCCAAACTCCTCCGAAATGGCTGAACCAATTTGCATGAAATTTTGTGTGCATATCGGGTAGGTCTGAGAATCGGCCAAAATCTATTTTTTTATTTTTTTTTGTTAATCGCATAACAACGTTTGCTGGGTCAGCAAGTCTAATATATAAAATTCTCGTGTTGCGGTGTTTGTTTCCAAACTCCTCCGAAACGGCTGAACCGATTTGCATGAAATTTTGTGTGCATATCGGGTAGGTCTGAGAATCGGCCAACATCTGTTTTTTTTTTAATCGCTGAACAACGTTTGCTGGGTCAGCTAGTAAGTTTATGATTATTAAAAAAAATATACTATGTGATGTAACTAAAAATTTAAGATTTTCGGAATTTTTCCTATATGTGTACTTTATAACGCTGCTTCATGCCAAATTTCAAGATTCCAGGTCGTCTGGAAGTATCCTTTAGGTTTTGATTCCCTTGCGAGTAGTTGCGAGTTTCAAAATATGCGGCTTTAATTGCTGTATCTTTTGATTGCGTTGACGTAGAAGTTTGATTTTGTTACAGCTTAAAGATAATATAGACTTGAGTATTTGTTAAGAATTTCAATATAATACCACTACGCGTTCATGAGTAAAGGGGTAATAAGTTTAAAATTATTAAAAATATTTTTATTATATGATGTAACTAAAAATTTATGCTTTTCGCAATTTTTCCTTTATCTGTGTTATAAGACGTTGCTTCGTACCAAATTTCAAGATTCTGAGTTCACGGGAAGTACCCTGTAGGTTTTGATTCCCTTGCGAGTGTCGAAAATTTGCGGCATAAACGGGAGTATCTTTTGATCGCGTTGACTTAGAAGTTTGATTTTTTCACAGCTCCAAGAGACCATAGACTTGAGTATTTGATATGAATTTCAGCTTGATACCTCCACGCGTTCCTGAGAAAAAAGGTCTTGACAGACAGACAGACGGACAACAAAGTGATCCTATAAGGGTTCCGTTTTTACCTTTTGAGGTACGGAACCCTAAAAATGAAAAGAGTGTTCAAATAGGCCTCCAATTTTACATCCAAACAAAAGATTTTATTTAGTATTGGTATTATTTGCCAGGCGCTATCTTTCAGAAGGCCACAAAAAAAAGGTGTAAGGATTTCATCGCTCTATATTTTCAGTTTATATATTTTAGAACTTTTAACTTGTCTATCATGGAGAAGGCCTCTGATATGATTATGAGTTTGAGTAGAATAAAGACTGAAAGACAACAATTGTTATGATTGCGTTAAGATAATCTAATACTTAATTTGTACTGGCGCGTTATATCAGTAGTCACAGGTTCGAGTCCTGTCTGAGGTTTATGTTTTTCTTTCTACTTTTTGTATTTAGTTGCAAATATTCGCTTCGCTAGCGTAATTTTTTTAAATAATAATGGTAAATTATTTCTTGGGAATTTTGCTCATAAAATAGATATAAAGTATCAGAATGATTACTGGGCGCCTTGGTGTTTACGTCTGAATATCATCATCATCATCAATTTAAGAGCTAAGCTCTTGTCGGTGCAGCTCCTTCCTACGTCTGAATATGGGTCTCGAAAAAGACTTCAGTACCTATCTAACTCTTTCGCAGTGATTTCTGGTGTAATTGTCTTACTTTCAGAAAATTTTGACATGGGTACTATTGTTGGTAGGTTGATCTTAAACTTGTATGTATATTACTATAAAATTATTTTCGTCATGTTTCGTAGACTTCTGAAGAAAGTTGACTAAAGTTTTGAATAGTTTCAGTTTATGTACCTAATTCCTTAGAATAATCCTATGAGTATAACTTGATATGTACAGGAACCTCCGGTAGGTACACTCAAAAATAAAGAGACATCGGTATTATCACCAACCAACATAATAAGAAAAAAAATTGCAATACTTTTTAATGTTAGGAAAAGTTTGAAAGTTAATAACTTTTATTTGAACACATATGTTGTAGACAAGAAATCAACTACCCTCAATTTATTTCTCAGATTAATCATGAACTCTCTCCTTCTTATCTTAGCCGATAGCTGATAAAAGGCGCGCGGACATCGCACGCTTATTGGACGAGTCAATAATGTACTGCTGTAGGGACAAATGCCGGGACGAGATAGCATATTTTGTATATATAGAGCAATAAACGATGTCAACGATAATGTTGGCTTGTCACCGGACCAAGCGTGATTTGGGTCTTTGTCTGAGCTTTCAAGCGTTGTTACATTATTGTAAGATGTTTTAGGAATGGACCGAATTGCTCTGTTTTGTGGAAGTGTTTTGGTATTCTTAGATGGTGATTGGATCGGAAAACGTGAAAGATGTTTTAGTTCATCTGTTATTATTAATTTTACTGGTGTTTTGTAATTATGTCTCGAGTTCTAATTACCAAAAAGTTTTTACTAGGTTTCTAACACAAAATACTTTGGCGTGTTTTGGATTAAAATAATCTTGAGAGCACATTTGGGCTTATTTATAAAAATCTCGACGGCAGTTATCAAATGATCAGCAGATTCTTAATTTTTTCAACTGGCTTAGCAATTGTTAAACACCGTCGAGATTTTTATAAATATTTTCATTTATGTTCAGCTATAAATTCGTATTTGAAAATCTTTTAATGTTACGTTTTTAAAACAAAATTTTATTTCCAAATGGTTAAAAAATATTTTTCGTCCAATATCGCAGACATAAAGAGCGCTTATCCTTAACGCTTGCAACTTAACCATCCCTAATTTCCGAAATCAGTGACGTAAAACTTTCCTTTAAATTTCCTCAAACAAAATCAACTGCAGACACTGTCACCATAAAAAATATACTCCACCATTGTCGGTCAACATTCCTCATTCTTTCGAGCACGTCTTCACGCTTTCAAGTGCGTAATCCTTCAGGAATCGCCACTATTGTGCTCCCCGAGACAGAGCATTAATCCTGCCTTTTCAAGACAAGAGATATCCATCAATTGTCAACATTGAACCGACGGTGCGTCCCCTGCGCCACCCCAGCCACCCTGCCTCTACACTCACACAGGGGAAAAGTGACATAGATTATGCGAAACGTTTTAAATTTTCAGAAGCGGTTTTGAAATTTCAGTTTTTAAAACTTTAAAGTTATAATTTCTCGTATAATTTTATGATTTTTGTTTTGCTTTAGCTGTATTTTGACCTGCAGCAAAAAAACGTCTGTAACACTACCTAATAATATGTTTGAGCAAAGATTAACTAAGTTCTTATTTTAAATGACCGTGATTAAAGTTAATCATGATAAATTGATAGTTATACATGTATATATTTAAAAAAATAACTAGCCATAAAGCAAGTATAATTATAGTCATAACATAACCTAGACCTAAATATTACTACTTACGTATTACTTACGGACTACACGAATTATTGCATGCAGATATACCCAGTAGGTAACTTAACTTGAAAAAAGAAAAGTAAAAAATTACAACTAGAACATTAAAGTTACAAACTATGCTAAATTAAATAAATGAGTTTCATTTTAAATTTCCAATAAAACATTTTCATCCAAATCCCCTGGCTAATCTTTGCCAACCGCCCAGTGTACATAGCTATATGAGAGTGAGCTAGTGATTGTCAAAATTTGGCTTCGTAGAACAAAGCGTTATTTACCAAGCCGGGAGGGCCTTTGTGTCGGCATTACACCACTCCACATAATATTGTGAAAGTTCTCACAATACTCTGTTTGCCAGGAGGTATTATGAGGCTCAGAAAAATTGCGACTTGTTGTACTTTGAGGTGACTCGGATTAGGTTTTTGAACGTGTTTTTGATGAGGTTATTGCTATTTGGAGATGCTTGGCACGTGTTCAGGGGTCTTCTGAGGATTGTGTAGGTATTTATTTCGTTGGCTTTTAAATTGAACTTGATATTATTGAGGTAGTAATTTTATATTTGAAGTTAAATAGTATTTGAATTCAATATTCTCATATATGTAAGTATTCTGTGTTAAATCAGTATCTAATAACTTAAACATGAAAGAAAAATGCCTTGTATTTTAATCTCCTCAATAAAGGTAGGGTTGCTACTAACAACAAAAACTTTGTGTGTAACAAAAAATGCAACAAAAGGAACTTAAAATAGGTACTTTGTGCAACCATCCCTTGAATATAACCGAACCGGCCATTAAATAACAATAAAGCCGACACAGTGCACGCAGAAAACGAATTACGTAGAAATTAATTGGCCGAAAACCCATCCGAACACACGTTCGGAAAGCTCGCGTTCGAAATTCAAATGAGGCGGCACGCCCCACCCCCGGCCCCGCCCCGCCGCCATCTTGGATCCGAGTGGGGAGGCGGAGGGGGGCTATTAAATTATTTCATTCCACATTGGGCCGCTCCCGCTATCGGATTAAAACAATTGCCTGTGAAACCGTAAATGGATAATGAATTTTGCGAAGAAAATAATATGGTACGAAATTTAATTTTGCTTGAAGCTCTTTAATGTTTTATTTAATTTTCTGATGTTTGTTATAGGTATGTTATTATTTTCTAGAATGTATTAATGTGAAAATATGTAACAGTGAAAAATCTTTGGGGAATATAAGAAAAAAATATATATTTTTAATGGATGAATGTTACCCGTTGTATTATCTCTTAGGGAAAAGGTACAACAACAACATATCTCGAGTTTCAAATGGTTTAAAATTAATTTAGGTACCTAATATACATCATTTATATATATGTACTAGGTACCTAAATTAATTCTATGGAACTTTAATAAATTACAAACTTCCAAAATTACATTTACAATAATAATAAATTTGATCAAAATACCTAATTGAATATTGTAAAAGTACATTATCAAAATAAAAAAAATAATAAAAATAATTAAGCACAATGTAGTAGTAGTATCTTGGAAATCTCTAAATGATACTTTCTCTACGTCGAAGCCACAGGGCAGAAAAAAGTCAGAGGGAATGTAGTATGTTAGGAAAAGCTGTCCAAGAAATTAAGCTGAAAAGGGAAAATTTAAAAACGGAATATGGAAAATATAAATTTAGGTACCTATATGTCAAACATATAAACAAACACGTGTTTTAGGGAAACAACTGTAATGCAGATGTAATGCATGTAATGTACATAAGGCTAAGTTTGCGCTTCAACTTCATATTTTTTCGTCATGGTAAATGTATTTTGATACAAGTACGTATTATACAGTAGATCTAAATTAAATTAATTAAAGAAGATGTAGTAAAAGTATGTAGGTATGTTTCAAAGTTGTTAAGTAAAGTAGGTTTGTTGCAAATTAAAAATTTGGTTCAAATAATGGAATGGATGCCTTCACTTCTTCTTCGAAATATTAACTAGTAACAAAAAAATCTAAAATTTCGTATTATAATTTAAAAATAAAATATTTAAATACGTAAAATTATATGATAAGTAGGTATGTGTTCGCATTTTTCTAAGATTGATTGATTGTTACGGGTTTATTTATTTATAAAGATGTTGATTTTATAATCGTTAATAAAATATATTGTAACCATTAGTTAAAAGTTTTTTCTGAAATAAGATTTTATAAGAATAAATAAAAAAACACTTTCTCCTTCATTATTTCAACAATTTCGTTAAAGTCTTTACATGTTAACGTCAGTGTAAATAAGCACATTCATGGCTTTATTGGCTTACTATCGCAAAGTTCAGCATGACAAACTGCTCTACATTTCCTTATACTTCTAAAGAACGGCGTCAATAAAATCCACATTAATTGCCTTACAGCGAAAAACTTATAGTTCCGATACCTAAGCGACAGAACATCAGTGACCCGGTACAACTCTGGTCTAAAGTTCTTTTCGATATTCGCTTCGCAACTTACGAAGTTGTTGGCGAAACTTGTGGCCGCGAGTGCTTCGGTTAAGCGTTGGAGGAGGTGACAGTTTACAGTGGCGAACATTTGCGGTTCCATCCTGTTGTGTCGCAAGTATCGGATGAAGCGAATGGTGGGTAAGGTGCTCAACTTTATTTTGAAGTGGAAATTATTTGTTATTTAGGAGATAAATATTTTCATAGATTCAAATGTTTTGACGAAAAAGTTTGAATTAGAATCATGTTACTGCTGACAGAGGGCTTCTCGACTAGATTCTACTACTTAAAAAATCCATAAATGTTGTAGAATTATATCATACCTATAGCCAATAGTATGTACGAATTCGGAAGTTTTTAAAACAATCAAAATATTAATATATTTCTCTCGAGATGATTTATCGTTTCTGTATTTTTAAGACGATTGTTATTTTAACAATCTGTATTCAACACGCTAATCGCTGAATACCGAAAAATCCATCAGTTTTAAGTCCCTGTTAAGTCTCGTACTATCCTTGTCACGTGGAGTCGTAAAGTAGCGACAGATAGAAAAACTTCTTAAAGTTAAGTAGCGTTTCAGTATACGAAGGTAAGTCTAGCAGATACTCCCATTATTATTTTTTTCGTAAATCTAAAACTATTTAATTTTACTATCATCAGTCTATCAAAGTAAAGCAACATTCCCATCATCACACATCGCAGGTGCGAATCGAACACGATTTAGCCATCAGCGCGGCATCGTCAGTCGTTTGCCCTCCCTCCCCCCATCCCTTGTCTCCGATTCAAATTGAATCGCGGAGTTGCACTGCGCTTGAACTGTGTGCACGCAATTGGGCGGATGTGGCTTTGAAGACAGCCAAGATCGATATGACTGTATATTTTATGTTTGAGTATCGTTATGTGGGGGTGTATTCTAGTGTTTTAAGATTCCTATTTGACATGTGTTACTGTTGATTTGATATCAGGTCGTAAATATTTAGGTTTTTAAATTTAGGTACCTACATAAGTACCATTACTTTTGTAGTGTGTTCATTTATGAATTATTGTCATATGCCTAGTAGGTATTTAATTAATATAAAAAACTAGTTTCAAGTAATTCCTATGAAATAAAAAAATTGTTTGCTCAATTTATGATATTAAATAAAAGTTAACAAAATTGAAAGCGAAAATATATTTATCAAAAAAAAATAAAAAAAGATTTTAGAGTTTACAAAAATAGACTTGAATTGTCAAGAGAATTTTCAATAAATTTTGTACGCATTTTATACCACAGTATTGGCGGGAATTTGGATTGCAAATTAAAAATCTTATGAATAATTCATTGGCCAACAAGTTACCACTACAGCTCTGTTTGCATCTAATAAAGAGTTTTATTTTTAAGCAGCCCTAACAAGAGGGTAGCTTTATTTTTTATTTTTTTTCGAATAAGGTTTTTTCTGAAGTAGAATGTTGATGCCTCCATACTATTTCTGTATTTCAAAATAGGTATGTATGAGGTGTTTGTTTATTGAAATATAATATAAAATTAGTCTTATTTGCCCTGTGAAACAAGTAGTCGCCAAGAATTAACTTAGCTCACACGGGCAACAGTTGGTATAGGAAATAAATCATTACTGATTAGAAAAAAAAAACGGCTTGGGGCCGACACCTTCTTTTACCTACACCTACTTAAACCTTATTGAAGTCTTACAAAACTAAGTAAAGTATTTCTAATTAAGATTATATTACAATCAAAATCCAAGTACTGTGTCATCCACAAATACCTACAACCACTGAACCGAAACAGAAATGCTTAAATTATATATATACCCAATACCCAATAACCTATAGGTATAATTATACGTAGTCCACGAGTTTGGAGTGAATTGGGAAATCGGCCCGGTGCACATTAATAATGCAGGCAAGCGGACAAATCACTTAGCGGGTCGATACCGACACTGCATTGCAACCCTACTGCATATTATGTACCGTAATATTGTTGTAATGGACAGTGCTGGCTATATAGGTACTCATACCTAAGTAAATACGTGGTAGTAGGACAAATTATGTGTGACAGCCAGTCTGTGAGGACAAATGCAACTCGTTTTAGACGTCTAGCTGATGTAGTCTCGCGCAACACCCTACTATGTCTAAAATAAGCCAAGAAAGCCTATACGCACAAAAATGTCTATAGCATGGTTCCAGTTATCCTTACTTAATATTATAAATGCAAAAGTAACTCTCTGTCTGTCGCGCTTTTACGTCAAAACTACTGAACCGATTTATAAATGAAATTTGGTACACAGATAGTCTAGAGCTTGAGAAAGGACATAGGCATACTTTTTGCCGCGATAACCGACGTCCACGCGGCCGGAGCTGCGGGAAACAGCTAGTATATAAATATAGATACCTTTTAAATCTAAATCTGAAATTTGAGCGACCAATCATAATAATAGACTATCTAGTTGTAATTCAAATCTGGAAACTTTATTACTAACAAAAATACTTGGATAAGGAAAAATACACTTAATAAATACATTTAACAAACATACCATCAAACTCGAAAACAAACCATCAACACATTTTCTCTCCAAAAATAAACACTCGGAAAAAAAGAAATAAAAAAAGGTTTTCCGTTTTTTTCTCGGACCGCTTCGCTTAATCAACGAAGTATTTCATTAAGACTTTATCGGATAGAAAAAGCTTGAAAGAATAGAGGCTCACATTCTTCGGCACTCCTCTTTGTTATGAAGAATGTTCATTTTATCTGGCGTTTGTCTTAAATTCTTTAATCTTTTGTTTTTTTTTTCAAATGGTGACTCTATTGTTGAGTGGTCTATATGAATTATATGATGGTTGAAATAGGACGTGTATTGCATATATTATATATTATTAATTTTTGTGGTGTAGCTTTGTGTATTTCTCTGTATTAGGTAGACAAGTTCGAGTTTTATTTCGTGCTCAATTCATTAAATCATAGGCGACGATTGTTAGCAATTAAAAGCTGTGTCGTCAATAATTATGACTTATAAAATCTTATAAAAAATGCCTCTGGGTCATTATTGGGATGGTAACAAAAATAACTTGATTTCATTAAAACATTGTCAGTTGTCACTTAATTTTTCTTTCAAAAAGAAGTGTCAAAAAAAGAAGCGTCACTCTTGTAAAAGAGTGACGACATCTAGACGATAATGTTTTTTGTGGTAACTTTCATTTTATTTTAATCCCACAACATTTGTTGCGTATTTAAAGAAGGATCATTAAAATGAGTATGTACTCAAAGCTAAAACTTAGTCGCCTAACAAAATAAAAAAGCAACGCGATTGAAATTCAAAAACAACAAAATACTAATACGATTTCCATGAGAACATCACAAAGTACATGTACAAATAGTGCTCTACTTTGGCACACTAATATCCGTTGTGCAAACGAAAAACAGACATCTGTGCCAACTTATTATTTACCGTCCACACCCTTATTCACACCACTCTATTCCCACTAGATAAGGTACATTTTAGCATGACAAAAAGAAGAGCACATCCCCAACTTTATAATGTAAAGCGTAAGGTCGAATTTCGGTTTGTATTTTTTTCTAAATTTGGGATTTCGTGGTGAAATTTCGTCGTTACATGTTGACAACTTTTGAAGGGGGGCGAAGCAAATAAAAATGTAATATCGGGCTTTAAGAGTGTCACGTGCAATGGGAATTGATCTCTCTAATATTGAGATGGTGTGGCGATAATTGACGTTCAATTTGCCGTTAAAATAAGGGTGCTAGAGTTGTAACAAACATGCAAGTAATTTTTAAATGGTACCTTACTTTGGTTCCAACTTTATTGGCATTTATTTTTAATGAAGTGTGGGAATTTCGTAATTTAATATTGTAAGGAAACCGATATGAAGTACCTTAACAATTAAAATGCCTCTTAATCATGTCGTCAACTTTTTAATAATTTATCGTAATCTAGAAAATAAATAAATTAGAGAGGTGAAAAAACGAAACTTTTACTCTGAAGATAGTATATTTATATTTTATCATCATAAGAATGTGACCAATCACTCTACATTTTTCATCACGAACCCAAAAAACCTATTAACTATATTACATTTTAATTCCAAAACATATAAAATCAACCCACAAGTCTAAGTAAAACCTGTTTAACATTACGAAGTATTCATTACGCAGAGAACGCAAAGGAAAGACAATAATAGCTTTAAACGACACTTTATTTTTCATAGCCACGCAATAACGAGAAAAGCCGCGGTGCAATTATAAATATTTCAATTATTAAAAAGCAGACAGATTCAGCGGTTCTATGCTTCTTTGTGATGGTCATATTGTGGTACTGGTTGGATTATATTTTGTTGTTTTAAAGCTTCTTTATGTGGCTACATGGAACATTAGAGTATATTATAATTTTTAGTCAAGATCTTAGAGTGTACACTCGGCCAACAAGATATGTTTGCAGGCCACACTAACATTTTATATCATACATATTATGTTTGTTATACTCTAATATTTTTATTACATATTATATACCGCTTACATAAGCTGAATGTAATCTTTACAAATATTATAAATGCGAAAGTAACTCTGTATTATTTTTTATATATTTATCTGAGTAGTCGCCACCTTTTTTTTCCAATTTAGGTATAGCCTTCCTCAATAAATGGGCTATCCCATAAAAAAGAATTTTCCAATTCGAACCAGTGGTTCCTGAGATTAGCGCGTTCAAACAAACAAACAAACAAACTCTTCAGCTTTATATGTTAGTATAGATTAGTATGAGTATATTAATATTAGTATAGATAATAATAAGGCAAAGGAATACCCTGGTGCCTTACTATGAACGCTTTACAGGCGAATGGGGTGTACAGTATTTATGATTGGTGAGTTAACACTTATTACACGCTGTCTGCCAGTCTAGCTCCTCATTACTTACTACTTAATGTCATCACATTAAACGTTTCATCCATTTCGATTCAGCTGCGGTATTATCGAATTTTATGTAAGAGTCATTTAGGATGAATTTAATTTAGAAAAAAATCGGAAACAATTTTTTATTTGTTTGTGTGTTTCGGTGTTTATTAATTATTTGTTTATTTGACACGTTTAAATACAGATAATATATTCGTACTTTTGTGAAAAAAAAACTAGGTATATAAATATCTTTAATTATTTGTACTTAAGAGTATTTAGAGCTATTACCTCTAGAGTTAATCACGTTCCTAAGGTAACATTTGTTATTGAAAACTGTTAGAGTTTACTATTATAAACAACAAAAAAAGCTAATTATTAGACCATTGTCTGGTTTCAGCTATTTTAAGATTTAAAATATTAAAAAGGTAAAATAATAAACAAACGAAGAAGAATAAGAACAAGTTTAATTTGTAAGGTAAGACCTGGACTTAAAGTTTGTAGTAATTTTTAAAGCCCATAAAATCACACTCCCACATAATACATTTAAATACCAATCGATTCTTGAGTCCCTTGCGATTAATAATATTTCCATCAAATAAGCAAATATCGCGATTGTAACTACATGCATAAAGCCACCCATAAGGGCGTGCACGGACACGCGACAGAGCGACTGCGCGACAGTGCGAATCGCAAACATCCTCGCGGCGACACGAGGACAATTAATTACGTACTTCTAATATGCGATCACACTGTTTGTTGTAATTTGTAACAGATTAAATTCAGATTGTAAGTTCGGATTTTTATTGACTGACTATTTTCTATTTTTTTTTTATTCACATTACTAGCAATCCTGTTAACCCCTCCAACTAAGCTAAATATGCTTGTGTCTGGAGTGACGTCACGTGAATAGTTCAATGGGTGGGTTTCGAACCTGCGATCTCTCAATCACAAGGTCGTCGCCCTAACCGCTTAGGCTATTGCCGCTTCAAACTGATAACTCGAATAATGTTAAAAAAGAATAGACAAACAAACAAACAAACAAACTCTTCAGCTTTATAATATTAGTATAGATTGCAACATTACTTTTCTCCGTTGATAAAAAATATTTTTAGGATTTTTTTTAACAAAAAGTTTGTTTCATTTTTCTAATATTACTTAGTTGATTGGACATTAAAAAAAATGGATGTATATTTAAAATTTACGACCTGTTCAACTTATACACAAGAAGCAGCATAAATGGTATAGTGGTATATTACTAGCTACAGTTATTCGCAAAGAGAGAGTGCTTCGTAAAAGAGATTGGCTTAAATTCGCCTACATTTATAATGTCAAACGAAATGTAGGTGAGCCTTCTCCTCGAGGATAACAGACGTAAATATATGACACAAGTAAATAAAAGCCTTCAATAAAACATTTTCCTAAACGCTTTACTTAGTAAGTGTATTCTTCTAATTTCTTGAAGGATAAATATACCGAGAATTGTGTTTAATCTGTCGGCAAAGAATAGGTCACCCCTTTATCATGATTGAGGGCCGGTTTCAGCTGACAAAAGCGAAAGTCAAGATAGGTCGTAATAATCTCTATTGCACTTACATCAGAGACTTGTTATCACTAGACATTTTCTGTGGATATCGATTTTATATTCGCAAGCTTATAGTTATAATAAGTATGATACTTACTATTTTAAGGTATCATAATAGTTGGTTATATTTATGATATTTATAACACGACTGCGAAGAAAAATAAAGATCTGCTAAGGCAGGGTTTTTTATAATAATTATTTATTTTGCATTTAAACATACAAGTTGCTTTTATTTTTGGAAACCATTTATAAACCCCCTTTATTTAGATACCTTACTCGAAAAGGCATGGTTAAATTCCGATTTGCCGCAAAAATATCAAAATTTTTATGAGACGAATCTAACGAGACCTTAACAGCCGAAATCGATCTAGCTGTTTAGGTATCGTTAGATACGAGGTAATAAAGAAAACAAACATAGAATCATACAAGATACGAGCGAAAAACATAACCCTTCCTTGGCAGTCGGCTATAAAAAACATAATCAATAAATTATTTGATATGCTTTAAGTTCTAACTTATTTACCAATACCGTATCCATGCAATAACAAACAAATTACATTCCAAAATGAACACAACACTCTTGTATTTAGTGTAGTGTGAAATGACAATGATGGGGCACTTTTGATGTGCCGTGTCCCGTTTTATCCTTTGTTGCGACACGTGTCAATGTAATCAATCGACGCCTCTTTATCAATCGCAAACACTTGTGAGTGTGAACAAGACATTATTTTGTTGTTTGTACCGATGTTAGTGTTGTTTGAAGTGTAGTTAGTACCTAAATTTATATTAAATTATTGTTTTTTTTTATTGGTATTATTATTAATTTCAATAATTTTAATTTTAACAAATATCATATAAATATGGTTCTCTATTTAATTGTTTAGGTTTTTTTAGTAAATCAGATTACAATGTTTTTATTTTATAATTAATCGTTCCAATAACAATGTCGGTTTTTGAATAGCAAAAATAGAAACAGGCTACTAGCGATGCGCGCACTCTGTGCTTATCTATGTATTCTCTAAGGGTGCACAAAGGTACGTCATAATCTGCACCTATAGCCTACAGGTGCGAACAGCCGTCATCCCGGCTTAATCTCTACTCAGCACACTTGAGATGTGTCATGCACTGAAAGCCACTACTCTCTACTATTTCATACGTGTCTATGTGAAGGTAAAAGGGAAATAGTAGGAAATATCTGCATAAAATAGGTTTTCTTTTTAAATTAGCTCTTTTAACAATAAGGTTTTAAAATTATCTGAAGGTACAGGAAGTAAATAAGACATATAGTATCAATAGCGACTCTAGCTGCGTCGCAACAAAGTCCAATTTATAAAAAGATATTTGCCTAAACATTGCAGCTCTCTTTTAAGGCGACTACAACATAAATAATTAATAATTAAATTACGCGCGATACAGGTAGCTGCAACCTACTGCCATTCTCCTGCCCGGGAGGCACGTTGGCAGAATGTACCTAAACTGCGGAGTGAAACCTTCCTGGTGTTACTAACATTATCTCCAGGGAATGTTCGAAGTAAGAAAATAATACAAGATACAAAACGTTTTGTCCTACAAATCTCTACTTGTCAACTTTTTCTTCATGAACATAAATATACTCCTACATTACAAACGATTTTTGGTAAACCTAAAATCTTAACACAGTCTGCTAAGAATATTTTAGTATATATCTCATAGTGTCACGACTCGCAAGTGTGGCAGAGTGGCGGTTTATTTGCGCTTATATTGTGTGGACACAGTGCTCCAGCGGGATCATGTCGCGACTGCAATCCCTCTTCTATCTGTGTAGGATATATAAAAGTTTGTAAGATATTATAGTAGATTATGTAGTATGTGAATGTGAGATGTGGAACTGGATACTTATCAGCTTTGCTGTCTGGATAAGTAACTAATACTATAGTTAACACTTTATCCGCTTAGGCCAGTATTAATCCACAAATATTTAAATATTTTTATTTTTATATTTAAAAATATTAAATCTTTTGTGTCCATTTCGCCAGGGTCAGGGTATATTTACTACCAAAATACCAAAGCTTTTTTTTTTGACCTGTTTTTTTCATTTATTTAACCATGCGAGCGGTTAAAAGTTTTAAGTAAAGAATGTTATTTGTGACTTAAGACAAATTGAAATCTATCATTCTCCTTGTCTGCGGATAAGGTAAATGATAGATTTACTTACAAAACGTACCGTCAAAAAAAAACTATACCGAATTGAGAACATACTCCTTTTGAAGTCGGTTGAAATACGTTCTCTGATTTTAATGAGAAACGTATCTAATCCATGAGAGGGTAGTAAATTAAAAAGCGTAAGTGTAAGGTAAGTCGGTTTCTAAATATTTAAGTTTAGTTTCAAAAGGTACCTTCGCTCTACGTTCCATATTTATTTCATACACCATTGAATTGTCGAAATAACAGTGTAAAATATTCTAATAACAGAACAAATACACTACAAAAATAATATCATTCATTAATTAATCCATTGAAATCTCAAACCAAACTGAAGAATAATCTCAGAACTTAAACAAGTGTTGTTTGTCGTTCTGCTTTTCATGAGAATGCACCCATCTGCAGTGTAGTAAGTAGGATTGCAAACATCCCCCCTTTCGTAGACCCCGCACTCCGGCGTAGGCCCGAGACCCCTCTCGTAGACCCCCGGCTACGACGTAGCTTTGTGGATTCTGTTGATACTTTAAGATGCAAAGCGTTTTGATAATGCTGTTGGAGTTTCGGAAATGTTGAACAAATTTTTATGTTAACGCATAATTTTTATGTGATACATTTTTTCAGTTATAGACAGCTTAGTAATAATTAGAATATTAATATCTTTGGACAACTCACACACGGCCATCTGATCCCAAACTAGACAGAACCTATATTATAGCAACCAGACAATTGATCAATATTATACATAAATTACACCCAGACATAGAACAAAGGATCGTGCTCATCACACAAAGACTTACCCTGGGTGGGAATCGAACCCACGACCTCCGGTCTAGCAATCAGGGTCACTAACCACTAGACTGTTAGTGTGTAGAGTTGACTTAAGATATTATAATGCACACAGATTGTAATTTCAACGTTTTTGCTCATTACACATTCAACTATAAAACGTGAGTGACCAAACTGAATATGTTAAAACTCCCAGAGAATTATTTAATCTTAAACGCTTCCCCAGTAACACACACACACACACAGACAAACTCCTAAACTGTTGACTTTGTAAACTAAAAACTACAAATAAGATTTAAATGAGAGCAGCATTAGGGTTGAATTTAATATTGGGGAAAGAATTAGCGGGGCGCGTAATGAATGTTGAACGAAGGCATATATTTTCATTTATATTTTTTAATTGTGATAAATAATGCAGGTATCTTATGGAATAAAGACGGGTTAAGGGGCTCAAGGACGGGTGGACCGATTATTATTCCCGAATAGCAGAAATAGCAAAAAACACGCAAAAACAAAAAATATATCTTACAGGAACTTGAACAAGTTACGCGAATTAAACTGAGGGGCACAGCTAGTCTTTTAGTAAGTTTTTTTTTTATTGATGGTGTGTGCTCTCCTGCATATTATGGTGTCCAGGTACTATAAACATCTTTAAGTGATAATATATATGTATACTTAAATGTATTATTTTAAGGGTGCGTAACAGTTGTTTTTTTTAATTCAATAAACAAGTCTTTTATTAGGTTCTAATGACAACTTTAACTAAGAAATACGAAAATTGACGGTATCGTAAGTCCGTGCGTCAACGTTAAGTCAGTATTGAATTCTCATAAAAGCGGCCATATTTAACCTTAACAGACATGTCAATGTATGTTGAAGCAATCAGCTCTAAAAGTCTATCGCAAAAAAATCTTACTTCCGTAAATTCTCATCCAACAATGAAGAGTACACGTCACCGTTCAACCATAATACAAAAAAGAAAAACAAAGTTCAACAAACCACATAGACTATAGTTACTTCACACATGATAAGACGGGCATCAAACCGGTAGTTAGTTTCCACTCAATATGCCACACAAATTATCCACGGCTCTTAACTGCACACAATCGGGTGTTTTGCGAAATGGCCGGGCAGCGTCAGATTGGGGGTTTGTGCACCCGGGCGTTACACAATTTGCTCCACCGGCATAATATTTATTTCATTACTTCTATTCATAGGCACTAATCTGTGTTGCGGTTTGAGTTTGAATGAATGAGTGGGGTTTTTGGTTTTTAAACTAGGCATTTTTATTATATGGTATTTTTTAATGTAGATGTATGTGGACTAAATTCAATAGTTTTAACGTATTTATTAAAATAAAAGAATTTTGCTTAATGTCATGAATTACTATTTTTTTTACTGTACGTCTTTTAGATAATAAACGAATATTAGACAGGTATTTTTTCTTTTGTATCGTGAACAAACAATTAAGAAAATACAGGGAATGGAAACCTCACGTGACGTCACTGTTACAGTACAATTTTAGCCAAATTTTTGACGTCAGAAACCACTCTTACCACTCTTATTTGAAGTGCTTTATCTTTGTAATTTTTTATTGTTCTGATTAGGGGAACAATACGTGTTCTTTATTGTAGATTTCTTCAATAATTACAATAAGCAATTAACAAAAACAAACTGAAACTCTTAATTAATAGAAGATTACGATAGATAATGTTCTCGAACATTCTCGTTAACGTGTGAAATTCAAGGATCAGTTAAAACAGTTTATATATCTCACAAAAAAAAAACAGCTTAACATAAAAAAATATCTCGAAGTTTTACAAACTGTCGGTTTTTAAAACATTGCCAGCAACATTACAGGATACGAACAGATCATAGCTTACTTCACGGGGCGTCACTATCAAGGGCTGGATTTTTCGACCCCTGCGGTGATATTATCACCCAACCGCAATAAAAAACAACCTTACAACCCAAACAATAAAGTCGAAATTCCACCGACACCAATTTGTCAACGTAGCTTCAATGCGGAACACTATTGTGAGGATAATACCGCGATCAAACGTACACCCATTGTCAGTTAATCTGCTAAATCATTTTATACCCTATTCCTTTGAGTTAAGGTTGAGAGTTGTGTGATTTGTTTGATAGTGGTTTTTAAGGGATAAGTGCGATTCGTTTAATTCATCTAGACGTGCACAGGACTCTTAATTTTGAATGTAATATTAGTAGGGTGTGTCAACGAAGACACTTAGTTGGCTTGCACTTAATAGTTTTGTTCAATTTTAATAATAGATTAGAATTAAAATACTGGAGAATACTTTAGGGATTAAAAGAAGAATCAAAAAAATTCCAAGGGATTTTAGAATCAGTCTAAATTACATCCAAATTTTACTTGAAAATAAAAGCTACGATAAGCTCCGGTTTATTTAATTTGCTGCAATATTAGCTACGACCCGCTACGCCGTAGCTAATTAAGCTACAAATTCTACGCCAATAATTGGTAGTTTGGCTATTTAGAATATAATGGGATGGATTGCTATTTTTTTAATGTTCCTCCGATATATTCATAAAAAATATAAGACGTTTTTTTTCTTATTTTAAGTTACTAAAAACTTACGAAGATAGAATTTCGAGCATATTGTGCGCAAGCATGACCTCATTAGCTTCCACTCTTGAACTTTGTAGTGTTTTCTAATTTTGAAAAAGCAAAAAATAAGTCTCTGATATTTTTATGTCATCTAACTAACGGACTAATCAAATTTTGACTTTTCAAACCCAGTCGTTTGTTGATCATAAGATGGTTTTGCCATTATTAAAAGTGTTTTGACCTTATAGTCATACACATTACGTAGTATTACATCCAGTAGAAATAAAAAATGTGGGCTAAGAAACCAGTAAACCATTTGGTTTAGGGGTATATAATAACAATTTTTAACTATTTTAGATATTTTTCTTATTCAAAGACCCGAAAAAAAAGGGTTAAACATTACTTAACTCTGAAAAATAAAAAGTAACTTAAATATACCCTTTTTAACCCTTAGCGATATATTATTGTGTGTTAAAACACATATATTGGGAGCCCCACAAAGGCTTCGGCACAATATACGGATTATAAAAGAAGGGATGACAGTCCTCAGCAAATCTAATAAACATCCCTTGGAGGGACATTTGGAAAACAATTTGAGAACGATTTGATTTCGTGTGTGACGAACAATACTTCGTATTATGTACCGTATATGCTCCTAATATATACTCGTTTAAGTACCTTAAGCAGTGTTTATTATTTGATATGTCATTATTTGACAAAAACAAGTTCAATTTTGTTTTAAAACTAAATTATATTACTAATGAAAAATTGTTGTATAGCTGTTTCCCGCGGCTCCGCCCGCGTGGATGTCGGTTATCGCGGCAAAAAGTAGCCTATGTCCTTTCTCAGGCTCTACACTATCTGTGTACCAAATTTCATTTAAATCGGTTCCGTAATTTTGGCGTGAAAGGGCAATACACAGACAGACAGAGTTACTTTCGCATTTATAATATATGTAACGATAACAAACTATAATTCCAAGGTTTTTTATTGTTTGTTTGTTTGTCGAATTTGAATTTGCAATTGTTTTTATAACCAATATAGACGGGTTTGTACAACGATATAAAAACCATACCAGGTTTCAATTTGAATTGAACTAAAAAAAAGATATATAATTTAGGGGTAGAGAAAACTACCATTTTCAAATTTAACAGTTTCTTAAAATTTCTTCTATCTTAAAAGTTTCAGGTAGTTAGAAAGATAGGTTACCCAAACCAATATTTTCTATAAAAAAAAATACAACAGAACGACAGCACAAAAACCAAAAACATACTCATAATAATATGTTAACATTCATCATTCAAATATCTTCTATTATAATACAAATCTGTGACACTCAACGACACTCGAATTATGCAGGAGCCGAACAAAAGGTACTTAAATATGAATAAGTGTATAAAAACATCTCCAAACTACCATTTCTATAAGATATTGTACATGTGGTCGAGTGCAAATAAGTACAATTATACGAGCGCGCTCACTTGAGCATACGTCATAATATGATACATTTGGGTTTTTGTGTAATTGTGAAGTATAGGGGCTCGAAGTACTGTAGACGCGGCAGTAGGTAGAGAAGGATAAACTGTAATTCGTGATTTCACTCCGCAGTTTAAGTAGGTACGCACGGCGCGCCTTCCGGGCAGGCGAATGGCAGAAGACTGCGTTGAGTAATTTGATTATTAGATTTAATTATGCTGTCGTAAGTGTCAAGTCTACAACCATTACGCGCCGCGCCGCGTTTGAAGAGAGCAGAAAATAATGTTTAGGTAAATATTGCGATAGGCATTAAGCGCATTGTATCAGTATATTTTTATTCGCGAAATGGTCTTTCTGTACATTATAATATTAATAATTATTCTTTGCTGGAACTCAGATTTACGGATATTTTATCTACATGAAAGGTTATAGGAAAGAATGTTAGGTAGAATAATTATTTACAACATAGATTTATGTAAATGTTTATTGCTTCCTTTTATAAAACTTCTGTGTATAACGTGCCTGCACATGCATATTCTTTGCCCTATCAATCACAAAGCCTATGGTAAGCCATAAATAAGCCAAGCTTACTTCAATCGAGCGTGCATTGCGTTAACTCGCTACTATAAGAATTTCCACTTCATTACATATCCTTTGAAATCTCGAAAACAGTTGGGTGTCAAGTAAACAATCATTTTAAAAGGGAATAATGTTTCAATTGAACACTATCTTCCTTTTATTTAATAGTAGTAGGCAATGATCGAGAGATAGACTCAAAATTCTATATGTTATCGAAGAAAGGCGAATAAGGTTATCAGTTATATCTTGAAATAACTTACACACGGCCATCTAAACCCAAACTAGGCAGAGCCTGTATTATGGCAACCAGAGAACTGATAAAAAAAGTTTTATATTTATGAATAAAAACATGTTAAGATAAATTAGACTCAGACACAGAACAAATCATCATGCTCATTACACAAAGATTTGTCCTGGGTGGGAATCTAACCCACGACCTCCAGTTTAGCAATTCACATATCTTTTTTGCTTCTTAGTAAGTAGCAATATGGGAATCTATTGGCAAGGTCATAAAATTTGTACAGTCTTTCATTATAGTTTTTTTTTTTTTGCTGATTATTTTTAAACATGTTACATCTAGGCGGCTCGCAGCGGACTGCGTGAAGCAGTTCGACTGCTTCGAGGGGTCGACAAAACAAAAAGAAAGCGGTTGGGTGGCACATGACGTGCGATAGCTGTCGACAGTTCGCGCGCGCAGTCCATAATAACTGCTTGAGCATGTTCGCCGGCGAACCCCGTCGCGTATAAATAAATTATTGTAACGTAAATGTTACCCCCCCCCCCCCTCTCTAGATCAAGCTGGCCCGAGCCGGCCAAACTATCAATAAAAATATGTCCTTAACTAATAAAAACTTAGATCCAGCCCTCCCTTGCTGTTTTTGCTTTATTAAGATGGTTAGCAACGCACTAAGTCGAAATCCGAACCCCACAGGGGGTACCCTCAGTAAACGATGCTAACGTAGTTAGTTTGTCTATTGCTCTGGCTGGAGGCCCCCAAAAGTCCGGGGAACCAGTCAAAGGCTGCGCTCAGGCAAAACGCGTAAACATCTTCCAAAAAAAAAAAGCTTTCCATGTACGGGCGGCCTTACTTACCACTTGTGCTAAAAAATCCTGATTAAATTTAATATTATGATTTATTTCACGGCCGTTGCAGCCTACATCAAGCAATAAACGTTTCTAATTACGTTTCCATCTCTTAAATAAACTACATAAGAACAAAACAAACTTCACTATCGCAATGATTCGCACACAGTCTAAACAAATCTAATTTAATTATTATTGTTGTTACAATGTTGTTAATGCCAGTACACACAGGTATTATTAAATGTTTATAGATCAAACAACGGAGAAATTGTTGTTGGTTCAGTAATGTTATCTATGGAAGTAATTAAAACTAAAATAATAGACAGCTGAGTGCAAGAACTTGTGTTGAGGTGATAATTACATAAAATTTTAATAATGTTATTCTGTAGATACAGTCATCCTTACAAATGAAATGAGTATTGCTTTTTCTGGCAACAAATGTTCATACTCTTATCACTTTTCTGTCATAGTTTTGATGCATAGCGTAATCATTGGTAGTTTGTATAATTTTCTAAACAATAATAATTAAATAAATGTAGACAATATTAGATAAATGCTCTCTTGTATTATAAAATCAAAGACAACGAAGGTACCACACACACCTAGACCCGAGACAATGTAGAAAAGTTTCCTACACCCGTCCGGGGATCGAACCCTGGACCTGAAAGCGGGCATCACCTTGAAAACCGGTGTACCCGCCACTCGACTACGAAGGTCGTCAAGACAAGAGCCTGTCGATTAGATTGAGCTGGTTCTTCTCCATAGGAGTGACATTTTGGAACCGCACAACTAGAGTCATGTAACGTTTTGAAAGTGCCTGGAAAGACCTACTTGAAATAAAAATATGTTGATTTTGAAAAAAAGACCTAAAACTACATATCTGGTTTGTCCTATTTAATTCTTCACCTTGATCATAACATTATAAATAGAAGTATGTA
The DNA here is from genome assembly GCA_932294365.1 of Diachrysia chrysitis. Classification (NCBI taxonomy): domain Eukaryota; kingdom Metazoa; phylum Arthropoda; class Insecta; order Lepidoptera; family Noctuidae; genus Diachrysia; species Diachrysia chrysitis. Next base: position 2,500,211 of record OW028657.1, read on the forward strand.
TATTATGTTTAAAGTTTAAACAAACTAACCTTGAATTTAATATAATAGAAATTATTATAATTATACGCACACATTTATTTAGAGTTACATTGTTTAAATATTATCACGACTTTATTTGTTTTTGGCCTGTCAATTGTTACTTAGTCTCAGATAGTGTATTACAATATACTTATTTGTAGTACAAAAGTAAGTACTAGATTTCGACCATAATAGCATTTAATTAATTAGGTATTTACTAAAACTAGATTGAGTATTTATACGTTCCTGAAATACTTAATAATAACAAAAACAATTGACTTAAAAGTCTCATATTTAATTTCGCAAACATTTTTAAAAGACTTTTTAACCGAACGACAAAAATGAGCAGGTTCTCAATTAGACTGAATGTATTTTTTTGTATGTTTCCCACGCGATATACCCGGCATTTGCGGATTGATTTTAATAAATATTTTTGTAATCGATAGGTTTATTTATACCTCAGAGGTGATCCCATATAAATTTCGGTGAGGTTGGTTTCTTTTTACATGTGTTTGGAATCAACCAAAGACTACTTAATAAACAAATACTGTAGTCAACAATATCAGTTCAATGTTGTCAAAAACCCTGTCAATAAAGAATGAAGGTTCTATTTTCTTTGAAAGTAAAATTAAAGTTCCCCTTACACAAACTATTATGCTAGAAACAAAATCTATCACATATTATTAAAAAGAAATCTATCCGCTACTGTCTGTCGAAACGTGATAAACTCGAAAACTACTGAACTTATTTCCAAATGGTTTTCACCAATTGATAGAGTGATGCAAGAGAAAAGTTGTTGTTTACAATTCATTAATGTTTTGTCTAACTGTGAAAAGTAGTTGCGGGTTGCTAGTAAATAATAATTTCATGTCATGTTTTTATATTTAAGAAATAAACACGATTAAAGAAAAGTGCTTTGTAATAAGTATAACGTATTACTTAAATATAGCCATTAAGAAAAACATGTAAAATTATACGCATCTGTGGCAATATTTAATTTTATCTGGTTTTAACTGGTTATTTGAAGATATTTTATACCTGTGTCAACATGGCATTGTCAGTGCTATATTACTTCGCCTTCGCGGTTTGATATTCTTTGGGAGTTTACTGGTAGGTTTTCTGGCTGCAAAATTTGCTGAGTCATACTTGAATTAACAAAATAACAGGCTCATCCATCTTCTTTTGTTTTAAATTAATATTTTTTTATTATTTTTATCTATTTGTGTATCTTTTTAATAATTTTTAAATTTCATGCCTGTTGGATCATAAGACATTTAAATTATTTAATTATTTTTATTCAGTTCATGTTGAAATGAATAAAAAAAAATAAAAGCCTCTTCTGATACTCAGTAGGAAAGAGCATATATCACCACCCCTATACTATTAATGACTAAATATTAACTTCAATTAATTTCAAAAGATTTCAAACTGCGAATAAACATACATCATAAAAAAATTAAAATCTAAGTAGCCTGTATCTCTTTCGATCAAGTCATCAAAACCCATTTTATAGCTACGATGCCACACACATACTAAATAACACTCAAACATAAATACACACTAGAAAAAATAACACCTCTTTTCTATTCAGGCATGTGTCAATAAAATTGCAAAAAAAGATGTTTACTTAAATTTTTGCTTTCGTTATAAACAAGTCTTGATCATAATAAACATACAAGTACCTATCTATACAACTAAACCACAAAAAACTAGAACATGATGTTTGTCTTTCTTATTTCGTGTGTCAATCTCAAACAGTAAGTATCAGGCTCTATCAGGCGTTGCTCTGTAACGCAATGTTACGAAAAATATCTGATAACAAAATGTAAACTAGTAATAAATTAAGTAATCGCATTAATTGTGTCGTTTCGCACTGTTTTTGTAACGTCTAGAGTATTTAATGCTCATGTTACGGTGAGATTTCTAATTATTATTTTCAAGGTGTCACTAGCTGTAAGGTCCCGGCCTCGATCCTCTGATTCCATAATGCGAACGTGGTAGATGCATTGAAAACCTTTCAAATATTTTTTTATTAAAAAAATCATACACTACAATATATATGTAGCTATTGTACAATATATACACTTAATAATATATATGTATGTATATATATATATATATATATATATATATATATATATATATATATATATATATATATATATATATATATATATATAATAAAATATATATATATATATATATATATATATATATATATATTTTATTAAACATTTTATTAATAAAGTAGTTATTTATTTTCTTCTGGACGATATTTTATCTGTAATCGAGCGTGTCCTTGTTTATCAACCTTGTTACTTATCTTTGTTTCATTTATATAAATGAAAATACTTTATTTAGGAATACTAGGACTCCTATTTAATCTTAAACCAGTCGGGCGATACAGAGAATGCGCGTGAGTAAACCGTTAATATTCCTTAATAATTATAAATACGCCTCATTAAAGTTATAATAAGAATACTTGAATTTGTTTAGCACATCCAAATCTTTCTTCCCCATCTCGTCCCTAAGCATCTTGACTATTAGGAAATTAGCACAATCTGGCGAAAGAAGAACTAAGTACATAACGCACAGTGTTTCGGCAAATGACAAAACTACCTATTTATAACTTTTTTGAACAGCCCTAATCTACATGATACTGCAACTTAGAGTCAAACACGACATGTCACAAAATTTCACAATGTTTATAAACGAGAACACTGCTTGTGTTGGTTTAACATTAAATTACTCGCATTGCGTTCTGTACACTCGACTACAATGGTGTTATCAAAATTTTTTGACGAAGCTCGTAAGGTTGATTTAATCTTGTATGTAATTGTAAAAAATATGTTTTAATTCCCTATCTACAATTCATAAAACTATTTATTATTAAGTTTGAATGATGAATTGATATATCAAATCAGTATTTTAAAGGAAGTAAATTCAATTAAAATATATAAGTTATCGATGGCATTATATTTACAGACATCATATACGATTGCTTGTAATATCAATCGACAAAAAATTATCAGTTAGTAGACCCAAGAAAAAATGTGTATCTACTTGATTTCTATAAAACTGCTTTCGTTAAACATACACAAAGTGTAAAAACCGGCCAAGTATCAGGCCAGTCGGACTCGCGCATCGAGCGTACCGTACCATCCTACAAGATTTATGCCGTTCGAAGTAAATTAATTCCAAAAAAACTAGTTTTTTTGTATAGTTACACCCTTTTATTTTTTAATATAATTTTATCCTTTGGTTTCGGAACTCTAAAAATCACCAAAAAACCGACTCATAAAATAAAAAATTAAAAAAGTTAAACGTTGTTAGCGCGACAGTACTCGTCTCTGAACTAACAGTGTTTTGTTTTCATACATCACACACGTATTATTTACGTTTTTGTGTTATGTTTTTCTATTGCCAAATGTAGGAAAATCTAGGAGATGAGCTGTTATCTTACAGTAATGTACCCAATTATGTTATCATCCAGATTATATTAAGTGGATCTTTCGTAATTAATGTGTCACTAGAATTCGACACGAGTTGAACTTGTTAACGAGTCTTTATTTTATAAAATTGAAAATCAAACCTAAGACCTTTGGCGCAACAATTGAGCATTGATTTATTTATATATAAAGAATTTGTAATTACTGTGTTTGCTTTAGCTGTTAATCTACTAAAGTTGGTAATAAATAAATTAATAAAATGTAACAAATAAACGCTAAATTACTTAGGTTTTTCGTAATTTAAAAGACAAAAAATCCTGTCCAATCTTTCTTTCACTCATTTTTTTTTTTTAAATAAGTGTCTAAATAAATAAATAAATAAATAGATTTTGTCTTTTTATACCTCGTCTGAAATGGATGTCAAATATATGTAGGTACTACCTTTTGTTAGGAACCTAAGAAAGTAAGTTAAGTAGCTTAAATATGAAAGCAATTTGCTATCACGTAGAACCTATAATTAAGTATTTTGTGGTATTAATTATATTATTCTTGTTAAATAAACACTTTTTGTAATTATTAACTAAAGTTACACAGGTGTTAATAATTGTCGATAAACAATTATATTTCTTATTTTATTTAAATTTTGTATAAACACTAGAGCTGATGTAAAAGTAGCTTTGGCAAAATTATATAAACTTTCATTGTTTTAAACCGACTATATGAAATAGTAAGGAAAAAAAAAAAAAATTGTGTGTATGTTTAGTGTTAAGCTGTCTTCTCATGGTGCGCAATATTGCGGATCTCCCCGCATGGCCGACAACCATGGACCACGCACCAAGGTTCTACTACGGTGCGCTAAGGCCCGTGTGTGTCTTGAGAATATAACCCAATTTTAACCGACTTAGGCGACGGGCCAGTTCTGACGTTACTGTTTGTCAGGTCTGTTTGTTTATTTGGCGCGGTCCCTAAATTATATTTTTTTATAATTGTTATCAAAAAGACAGCGTGCTGCTGTGAGTTTGTTGCGCCGTTTCTTCTCCACAGCTAGAGCACTTAGGAAGCGGTGTATGGTGTGGGCATATCAGGGTGCTGTCCATTTTATTATTTTGACGTTTGAAAAGTGCTACTTTGTAGCCTATTTTAATTAAATGAGATTTGAATTTTAATTTGAATTTGACGAGCCACTTACCAGGGTTCGCAGTGCGGTGTAATCCGCGATGTCGCGCGTCGTTTAAAGCCAGCTTTACACGACATCTTCGCAAATTTGAACAGTATTCAACCTTTGTTGCATACTCATTTATACGAATGGTTGGAGCTATTTATTATACCAATACGGGTAAAAACAAATATCTACTGATATTATAAAATATTACAGAATCCTTTACAAAGGAAATTGAAAAAGAAAAAAAAGAGCGTTTTTTTTATGAATTAAATAAACAATTGTTCCTACCTATTAACCAGAGCTGAAATATTCGATACATTCTTGGCAATATTTACTAACATTAACATACCAACTGTAATAATAAACTACTTGCCTACTCGTTTTTTTTAACCTCGAAATATGCATGTCATTCTTTGAAAATATACCAATTATGGGAAATATTTGTTTATGAAAAACATAAGTAGGTACACAACGCTTAAGGAAAACTTGGTTAATTGATTGGACTTTAAACTTTGGTAATAAATTTAGTTCCACTGACCGAAAATCATATTTATTTAATAAAACCCTACATAAACTGAAAACTATAATTTATTATTTTTAAGTAAGAACATTTTTTTTTAAATTGTTAAATAAAAAGCCAAAGGCCCAGAATCTATAGTCAGTTCAGTATTTATCTCAAACCAATAGTTCTCCAATTCATGGCTAATTAATTTCTCTAAACAATAAAAACTATAACATCACATTAAAAACGACATCAAGCTCACAACTCTACGCGCCCACTATAAATTCAAACTTAAAACAAAACACAACAGATCTTAAAAACCTGAAGTCCATAAATCCTTAGTCCTAACAAAGGCGCAGACCACCCATCTTACCGCGTGGCGTAATTCGCGTTATCACCACCTACTGATAAGCTGGGAGTAATCCTGGAGCTTGCTGTCCCGGCTGACGTGTTTGTTTACACCTCACACGATGCAGGTTAGTTTGAGACTTAGGCTAACTGGATAAAGAAGGTAAATATAGGTTAATGTAGAGTCTATGAAAGTACTATGGGTTCAATCAAATAGATTCCCAAACGGGAAAATGTGATGCTTTACTCCTGTGTAAACAAGAGATACTTTGGTGGTTTGTGGTTAAATCAAACCGTCTTATTAGTACAGAAAAATAACAAAGATATTATACCAACACAAGATAAGTTACCAACATAGTAACCTACGTTTAATAACTGATCGCGCAGTTATATGTCAAAATGTTGTCAAGTTGCTCCAATGAATAAGTAACAAAAGGCAAGCACGTAAGTAAAAGAGAGCTATTATTAGAAAACCTTCTAAATAGGAAGTTCTAATCTTGGAATTTTGGATTCCTCAAATCTTGTTTATAAAAACGACTCCAGCACTAAGGAATTTAATCCTTGTGTCGCGGGGGGTTTCACAAACATTCAAATCACATGCACAAAGAACACCCAGACTTGAAACAAGCATTTGTGGGTCACACAAATGCTTGTCCCATGCGGGGATCGAACCCGCGGCACGTCGCGCACAGAGGTAATTGGCGTGGTGACCTATACCACTCGGCTATCCGTGCAGTCAAATCTAATAATATATCTATCTCATTTTCATGTTCTAATATCATTGTAAAGAAATAAATTTTGTTTTACTAACGCAAAATAGAAATAAAACTTATTAAATAATCAAGTATGAACTATGGACCTACTTAAACCGTGATTACAGATTTACGTCCTCATTTCTTGTCCGTCTGAAAAAAGAATTTTCTCAAGAGTGACACATAGATAGCTACAGGCTACTGTTATTATTTTCACTATAGCATCAAGCGGCTTCGCCCGATTTTTTTTCAACATAGCTTGGGATAAGGCCATGCAGAAGATTTGAATGTAAAGGTGAAGATACTTAAATCAACTCTTATACAAACCTAAGAGTTGCTTTAAGTATCTTCATCTTTAATAACTTTTGTGAGGAGGATTCATAATTATTTAAAACAAAACGGTTTACTCACGCATCTTCTTGGGATCATCCGAATAGTTTTCGGGGCAGTTGTGTCGCGGATCGAGGAGTTCGACTTGCGACACAACCGCCGCCGCGTCAGCCCATGACTAGGGACTCCTATTGAGTCTGAAACCGTTTTGTTTTAACTCTTAGGTTAAACTTAAATCAATCCTTCAAGTCGATAAAATATTTTGTAATATTACCTAAAGCAAGCAATCTTTGGAAAATAAGTGTAAACTAAGGTATAAATGCTTTTGTTTTTTATAATATTGTAAGATTAAATGAAACAAATCAGTATTTCATTCGCATTATTTTATATTTCTTCATTAAAAATAAGATGTTACACAAAATAGCTACGTATAGTATTAACATTCAGATACCTACGCCTTGGCTCCTTTAAAACAAAATGTGTTCTCTACACCAAATATTGCAGTCTTAATGTGCAACATTCAATATTACGATTGAGACTAATTATCACATTAAAATGACGTTTGTCCTGTAAACAATATATTTCACTATATTATTTATTTAAATTCAGGTAAATTAAGATAAAAATAAAACTTATATGAGATAAACTCATAATTAAACGGATATTTGGAAAAATATAGGTATAAATGAACAGTTACAAATAGAAGCATTACTAAAAACTTGAAGGACATGATTTCGAGCTTACGGACAACTTAAAGTATTAAAGTACTTATTGAAGAAATTGAGTGAAAGTTGACTAATTATTAATGTTTTAAATTGTTGCCTAATAGTAGCAACTTAAGTAAGTAGGTAGTAGGAAAATATTAAAAAAAAGTATTGCTTTCATTACATAAAAAATATCCAATGCCAACTCATTTTTTATTAAAGAAGACTGCTTACTGGACTGTGCCTCAGTAGAGAAAAATAAATATTTTAATTGAAAACAGGAAAAAAACAAACAATGTAATTAGTTAATTAATACAATAAAAAAGGGAACTAGGCAATGAAATAAAATTATAACGTAAACTAGTGGAACATTTAGTTTTTTATAAATATCTACTTGCTGCAATCGTAACATTAAATGCCGAACCGCGACAGTTTCTTACAATCGAAAAGATAATATTTACAATAAGACTCACATTATGTATATACTTATTATATCTTACACTTCAACACTACTTTGTACATAGAATGACTAGATTCATTTATAGATCACTAGGTATCTTTTATTTACGAAACAAAACACTGGGTACATTTTGGTAATTTCAGAATCAATTTCAATAAAAAGCTTTTTTATTAATATTTTGTAGAATGTAAAGTAGTAATACCATTCTAAAAATAAAACAAAAGTTATATAGGTAACACAATCTAGGTATTCCTTACATTCATAATTTCTTTAAAATCTTAAAATGTATCACAAAAGAAATCTATTTCAAAATACCAAAAAGATTTAGAATATTGATACAATTGAACTACAAAAGAGTTTTGAATAAAAAGTAAAATCATGAGAATCTGTTAAGTTTTTGTTAAATCAATATCTTAGAAAGTAATTGAAGTTTATTGTTAAACTAAATTACATTCAGTGTTTCAGTAAAAAGTGGCAAATTGTTGTGCTTCAGTTCATATTTGATGAAAATCTATTCTTGGCTTTACCGAGAATCATATAACGTGAGATAACGGCACGGAATCTCTCTTATAAAAACAACAACTTATAAATTTATGCACTCAACACTTTAGACTGAAACTGGAAACAAACAATTTTTTTACGATTCATTTGGAAAATAACGGAATAAACATTTGAATTAATTGGTCATTATAAAGCAAACATCAGATTTCAATATCCATTCTAGAAATGTACATGTTTTACACAATTATATGTTACAATCATCACTTGAACACCTCATCGGTCTCATTGTCGTCGGACACACTTCAGTCAATTGCGAGGATCACATTACGTGCTCCGACGGGACGTTTTAAAACGGGGATGGACTTGAACCGTACCCGTTTAGGTACATTCATCTGGCCCAGTCGTCCGGCGGACAGTTGCTCTGGTGGAGAGGCGAGAACGCGCTTCTCCGGGGCTCGGAGTTCACTGGACTGTCCTGGGAACCAATGATGGACTCAATGGAGAAGCCGTTCCTAGATCGCTTACTTCGTGGTTCCGTTGTGTCGGCGACGCGCGGCGGCAGCGGCACGGGCCGCAGCGTGGCGGGCGGCGGCCGCGGCAGCGCCAGCAGCGGCGCGGGCGGCAGGTAGCACGGCAGCGGCAGCAGCGGCGCGTACGCCTCGCGCGCCAGCATCGCCACCACCGCATGCGCGTGCTGCAGCGACGGCGCTGGCCGTTTGTACCTCTTCCGTCTTCGCAGGAAACTCCCGTTGTCAAACATGTCTTCAGCCAACGGGTCTAACGTCCAATAATTTCCCTTCCCGGGATTTCCTGGCTCCCGCGGAATTTTAATAAAACAATCATTCAAACTAAGGTTATGTCTGATAGAGTTCTGCCAAGCAGGAAACTTTTCTCTGTAGTAAGGAAATCTGGTCATAATAAACTCGCAGATCCCACTCAAGGTAAGTTTCTTGTGCGGTGACTGTAGGATGGCCATGGTGATGAGCGCGATGTAGGAGTAGGGCGGCTTGATGAGCTGCGACGAGGACTTCTGCTTGGGCTTCTTGGGCGCGGAGGGCTTGGTGTCGGTGGGGCTGGCAGCGTCGTACCTGTCGGAGTCGCTGGACGCCGGCGGGGCCTCGGGCGCGTCCTCGTCCACAGACACGTAGGTGTCGTCCTGCGGGTAGTCCGCGTCGCGCTCGTCGCGCAGGTAGTGCGGCAGGTACAGCCGCGGCGGCGGTCGCAGGTCCAGCGGTAGTTCGCCCTCGATGATCATATCGCGGTATTGGGCAAGTTCACAATCTTCCATGCTGTTCGGTCACATGTCAGAGGTGCGTTGTGGCGCGTGTCGCGGCGCGGACTGCGGGTGCGCCCCCGAGCGCGGAGGCTCTGCCCCGGCGGGCCCCGCCCACGGCCGCACCCCGCGGCCCCAGCCCCGGCCCTACCCGCCCCGGCCCGCGTTTACGTTCCACTAAACACAACAATTGTCGTTATTATTACTGCGGGTCGGAGCTTTGTGCATGAATTTCAGGCCGTTGACTAATAATTATTAGGCCGCTTGGCGTTTATCGATTCGACTTTGTTGTGGTATTTATTTTAGTTTTGTGAAAGGGTTTTTGTATCAGTGTTAGAGTTTTGGTTCTGTAATATTGTGGATGGAGATTTATTGATTCTATTAGAAGTTAGTAAATCTGTTAACTATTTAAGAGTTAGTTTTACAAAGATTTTAGAGTAAACTATTAGATAAACTGATTTATTACTGTACAATTACAGGTTTTGTTGTTTTGTATAGTTAGTTTACTTTTAGACAGAACACGAACAGTGATGTCATTGTCACATTACAACATTACCAAACATTTATCTAGAGGTACCTAGATACCTATATAAGTATATCCTAGAACTTAATAAATATCCTACATAAAAGGTGAAAGCCAAACAACTTCACAAAACCGATCCAAATAAAAATCCCACACGTTACAAATAAAAACTGTTTACAGAGACATTCACATCCCTTAATCCATTAAAAGAGTTCGCATTGAAAAAAATCTCATAAAGCGGATTCTAGTACTCCATTCAGGTAGATATCTTCAAATAAAAGTTGCGTAAAAAATATTTCTGAAAGCGGCATGACAATGCGCCCGGTACTAGAAAACCCTCGTATATGTTTCCTACCATAACATTTACCCCTCGGGCGTTGAGGGAAAAGCTACACGAGTGAGAGAAACAAAACACCCTGTAGAGGGAGACAGAAGATGCTGCCGACCAATCGCACGGCGTAAATCGTTGGGCGGTGCTCCCAAAAGCTAACATGTCAGGGCGTGGCATTAGATCCTATTATTGTCTGGCAAGGCAAATAATATTTTGCACAATGTACACATTGGGGTATAGGGTGTTCAAGGGGGGTTGCTAATTTATTCCCAACTTCGGTTACGGCTTGTTTTTCAGCTTTGCGAGCCTGTTATTTAAATTGGACTCGGTTGGTTATTTGTATGTAGCTGTCTGAAGGCTTTGTTGCCTTTAATGAACGAATTTTCGTCGGATTCCGTTGTAGAGTATTTGTGATATAAAGTTAGTAGCTTTCGTGAATATTTTTGCTTATTTGTGTTGTGAACGGATTTGTTTGGCGTTTGAGGGTTAATTTGTAGCGGTTTTTTATTGTTACTGACTAATTGTGTGCTTATTTTGTATATAGCTTATTTATTTTAGTATACCAATTTATTACACGTATGTAATATGTATATTTAGTTAGATATATTCTAGACTTTAACCCTCTCGTTTTGTTCCCTCCGGAAGCGATTACTACCCACTTTTCTATTCTAATACGGCTAATATAGCACACGTTTAATTCTTACCTATAGGAAAACTAATTGCGAGGGTAAGATCTCTCTTCTTTGTGCCTAATTTGTTCCGTGGCAGGTAAAGAAGGGTTAGGTCATGGGTTCTGGTTTCGCGTAAAAATACATTTCGTTTTGATTTATTAATTTTTATTTATCATGTATGAAACGTTGTTTGTAGGAAGTAAACTTAGTATAATTTGACGACATCTGTGGTCGAGTGGCGTACACACATTACATGGTGTCGCCAGCTCAGAGGTCCCGGGTTCGATAGAAAACCACTTTTCTACATTGTCTCGGGTCTGGATGTTTGTGGTACCTTCGTTGTGTCTGAACTCCATAACACAAGTGCTTTAGCTACTTACTTTGGGTTCATAGCAAGGTACGTGATGTTGTCCACATTTAAATTTCATATTTGGTAGCCAACTATCTACTGATTATTCTGTTACAGGCTTTATAATAAACTAACGAACCGCCCTGGCCTCCCACGGGTAGACAAAAATTAATGAATACACAAAAACCTTCCACTTGAAAAATTCTATCCATTGAAGAAAATCCGTTCTGCTATTTTGAAGTTTATCGCGTTTAGACAGACAGACAGATACAGCGAAGGAACTGGTTTTATAATAAAAATAACATATCTGTTCTTCCATAAAGCAGAGGTGGATGGGCCCTAGTAGATGCCCCATCCCAGTTTAGAGTAAAGTTCTCAACAAGGCCACTGCGTGTTGGACCTGTGTCCCCACGTAAGCCTTTCTATGGACCGGGTATTCTCGATACTGAGGGTAACCCGTGAATAAAGAGAGATACAGATAATAACATGGATATAGATCTATCTAGATAGATGGTTTCAGGAAGTTATTTGGCACATAACCTATTGTAGAGTGGTTAAGTAGATTGGATCTGAAATATTAAGTTATTTGTGTCGCGATGTTTAGCGGATCTGCTTAAGGAGTAGATTACATTCTTAATTATTTAATAAATATACATACTAGCGTTTTTTTGCGACTTTATCCACCACGTGAATGAGGTAGATAATTGGATCTAATTAATTCGTTAGTTAGATAATTAAAAAATACTGGGCACGTATTTTTTGCTTATTCAAATAAAAAACACTACTAAGTTCAGGAATGGGGGCTAATGACGTCATGCTTGCGCACAAATTGCATGAATCGTCGTGTGTGGTTACTTGAAAAAAAAAATGTTTTGTAAGATATATGAGTGTAATATTTTTTTATTTTCGAACTTACGGACTATATTGTTTTCTACTTTTTACATTCACCCAGATCACGCCCAGTCAACATTCCTATTATTGCTACAGAACGAAGAAATTAATAAAATAACGATATCCAGTGTATCAGGTTTCAAAACTTTCAATAATACCGAACATTCCAGACTACAGTGAAATCAAGTCTAAGCAGAAGTTAGAATGCCGGAAATTCCTAAAGGTGCAATATGTACCCAAGTATTAAAAGGCAATTATAGAAGTCGCTGTCTAGCTGCCTACTACTGACATTGCACCTTGTGTAGGTACTTACCTATTATTTTACCATGACCTTACCTTTACGGACTTACTTTTACTCAAAGTCGTCGACGGTTACAGACAAACGTAATGTCTGAAAGTAAAACGCTTCTTAAACAAGACAAACGAATCTATTGAAAAACTATTCTTTATCGTTTTTCCTACACAAAATTGGTGGTCTTGCACTATATTGTATTATGGAACTGACATGCCCAATTTAGAAGCAAATATTAATAATTCATTGACATCTGTTATTCATTGGCTGACATCAAATAATCTTAATGTAAATTTTGACAAATCTAATTATATTAATTTACCTCAGACAAGCTAATAACTACAATGGAATAAGAGTAAATTATGAAAATATACAAATAGAAGAGGAAGTTACGAGTAAATTCTTAAATTTAAATTTATATCAAAAAATGATTTCTAAAATACACACGGAATTCGTATGTAAAAAGATAGATGCCATGTTTAAAACTAGAAACTTGACAAATAAAAAACATTTTTAACAGCATAATTATCTTCCTCGTTAAGGTATGGTGTAATTTTTTGGGAAAACTGCACCGGACGGATACTTGCATTTAGAGCGCAAAAAAACTGTATTAGAACAATGTTTAACGATGGCAATGGAATCATGTAAGCCCTACTTCAAAGAACACAAATTAATGACTTTTCCCTGTATATTTATTTATGAAACTGCAATATGTATTTAGAAAGAATAATCTCAAGTTATTTACAAAACGAGAAAGGCATGAGATGAGGGCAAATTGTGTGTGGGGAACTAGTCGAACAAAATTTATGCATAGAAGTTTTTTTGTAGGGCTCCCCACATATACAATAAGTTGTATAATAACTTTCGTGAGGAGTATTCATAATTATTTAAAAACAAAACGGTTTACTCACGCATATTTGTATTTTTGTTCGACTCGCGACACCACCGCCGCGCCGCCGCGTTAGCTCATGATTAGGGACTCCTATTGAGTCTGAAATAGATAGCTTCAAGAGATGTCTACAAGTTTTATTAATAGAAAAATATTATTACTCAATAGATGAATATTTAAACGATGACATACGATAGCCATTTAATTGAAATTTAATTTAATTTATTGATTATAATATTTTGTAATAAAATTGTCATGTAAAACCAGCATACTTACCTACATTCATAAACATGCCTTGAATGGTAAAATATTTATTAAACCTATGTTTTATAATTATAACCTGACATCAAATTGTACCTAAGTACACATATTTCCAATAAATGAATTGAATTTAATTGAATTAAAAATATTGCTTTACCTACACAAAAGCCTATAACTTCTTACCTTCAAGACTGAATACAAATCTTTGTTTGTTCAATCCATAAAATAGTTTCCCCAGCTACTCATAGCAGGTAAACACGTGGAAGGAAGCTAATCCATCTTTGGTCAACGTCTGTAAAGCACACATTTCAGCAGATAAGCCTGGCTTCAGCACGATTACCGACTGGGATCAGTTCAGCAAACTTTCAGCGGCTGTAAGATCTAACATCCACTTTGCTTGTAAACAAATACCTTTAGACGTTCTAAAGGATGATAGTTTTATTTTGTTTGAAGTAATTTTAGATTGTTTTGTAAATAGAAAGGGGTTTTGTTTGAATGTAATGAAACCTAGGTACAAAACAAGTTTGGTAATAATCTCCGCGAAAGAATAATAATACCAGCCATGTGATAGATGCTACCGACCAATAAATGTCCCGCTGGTCACAGTATTGAGACAGAGTATTGATCACCACGCTTGCTCATTACGGGTTAGCGTCTTCAGATATCAAATTTTGGATAATCCAGGTTTTTTCACGATGTTTTTCTACACCGATTGATATGTTAGTTCTGTTGTCTAAACACGTAACTTAGGCACTTATACGAGCACCTATCACACCAATAGGACTAATTCACTTAATTCTCTCAGGAATGGGTGTGGACTTTGACCGGTCAGAACCGGGAGCAAATGGACCCGGGTGGTGAGAATGATGTATTATAATAATTAAGAAAGAACATTTAATATAACTTTGAAAAAGTCACATTGTTATTTGCCTCTTTTTATTGGCTTTGAACCTGCAACTTTGTCCACACAAATTAGTTCATTCAACCGCTAGACCACCACGACACGACGCAAAAGAATACTTATAAAATTATATTTACCAAGGAATAAGCCCAGATGGCAGATCGTGCGATACACACAAACGATGGTAGGTAGGTCTTTTTCTCAAAAAGTGTTATAGGTCACCTAGGTAGGTACCATTGCGGTCTGGCTAACTCCATGATAGCACGATAGCCCATGACCAACATTTTTGCCTCATTGTGTAAGTACTTACTGTGTATCTATATACCACGATATTTAATCGTAAACGACGTCTTTATTGGCCTTAAATTATAGGACAGGCTTCTTAGAAAAACTAAAAAGATAAACGTATATTATTCTGAAAAAAATATTAATTTGGTTGGCAATATTTACTTGGCAATACGTACCAGGAGACCAGTTGTTTCAACTACTTACTGACTACTGACTATTATACTGATTACTGACTAAAATAAATAACAATAACGCATAATAAGTTATTGTTTAAAATATCATTATAATCGTCCATGCGGCACGTTTGCCGGAATATTTGTTCCTAAAATTAACTTTACCTATCCCTATTTTTACCTGTCCAGCATACAGCGTAAATAATATTATGATAAGTAATGCATTGTGTTCCTGTTAGGTTTGACGTAGCGACATCTACTAACAGATGAAAAAATAAATCTACTTGTACGAGCGCCATCTTACGGACAAATACCAACAATAACAGAAACCGGTTTCGTTACGGTTGTAATATTCTGCCGCTAGATGTCACTAAATTAGTCCTAAGTAAGATAGATAGATGGCGTTTTTCGTTCAAATGTATATTATAGTTTCAGTAACTGAAACTATAATTTATTGACAGCTACTAAATTCCCAATTAGTAACGGTAAGATAAATGTGTCACAATCAAAATTAACAATCAATGTGTAAAAAATATAATTATTTATTATTTACATTTAACTATACATACATACACAAAAGAAAGAAAAAATAAACTAATCTAATTAAACATGAACCTAAAATATGTCATCAAAAAATTCGTCCACATCGCTGTCCACTGGGAGTGTTCCCAAAAGGCTGGCGGCATTGCCACGTTGTATGGCAATGCCGCCATCAATATTAATATGTATTTTGTAAACCACAAAGCCTACACACCATAAATAAGTAGGTAAGTACCTATATTATTGAATTATTGTGGTTTACTTAAATATTTTGGGATTAGTTAGATATATAACCACCGTTTTCCGCTTACGTAGGTACTAAGTATTATTTAAAAAAAAAATCAAACCAAGGATAGAAACAATCAAAAAAAGAAAATTGTTCCGTGCGGGAATCGAACCCACATCGATTCGTGATAATTAAGACTTTTACCTACAACCGATCGCGGATTTGCACGCCTGCATGAATATTGGCTACCTACCAGCTGGTAGGCTACCAGATATCGCAACAAAGTAACAGCTAAAGAATCTGTGCTTTATTTAGGTGCAACTTCATACAAATTTCCTTAAAATCGGTTTAGCTAAGAAAGCATGTAGGTATGTGTAATATTAGTAGGTAGCTATGCTGTATCGATATTTTAAATTATATTCAGAAAAACAAATAATAGTTCGGGGTGTAGAGGTACTCAATGTTATATGTATTAAAACTATCATTAATTAATTCACTCAGCTTGTTAAATAATAATTAACTAACGCAAATTATGCTTTTACTTGCAGTAGGCATTAAGCAGTTTTGTATAAAGCTAATGTACTAATTACCCACTTACTGAATAATCATATTTTATGCGTTTACAACCATTACACTTGCAATTAAAATGTGGGTCAGTAGGTTTAGTGTAAGAAATTATAAATATAAAACGGAATAACAGCAAATGTTTCTACTTTAAATTCGCATTGCGAAGTAGTTTCAGAATCGACTAATGGCTCTGCAAATTACTTTTCTGCATTAGTTACATCAGAATGCCGACATTGATAGATGAATAGGTATTATACCTACAATATGTTAGGTACCTACCTACTTCTGACGGGCAAACCAAGGCCACAAGGTCACAGCCTAGCTATCTACCTACAGTGCCTTAGGTGTTATGGGATACCTAATTTATGTTTAAAGCTCTATTCTGAAAAAAAAAAACATTTGATTCTCCCAGGCCTTGCAGTCTCGACATGAATAGCGATAACGATAGCGATATTCGGCTATATTATAGCTTTTAAGGACTTACCCAAACATCGTAAAGACTGTTACAAAGGCTATCCATGTCGAGACTGCTGGGCCAGTCCCAATGTTTTTTAATTACTACCTAATAGATTAGTCCATCATTTCCTTTTACCGCTAACAAATAAAACAAAAACGTTAAGTAGGTTAGGTATCTACCTACCTACTTAACTTTTAAATATTTTTATGTTCACAGAACGTCAGAACATCTAAATTAAATATTTAACATAAAGTACCCAATAAACAAATAACAATAAGTCCACAGGTGTCGTCTGTAAAGCTACCGATTACTACCGGAGCGGCATTCCTTTGCCTCGAAAAAAAAAGAAAAAAAAAATGCGGATTAAAAGGGTCTTTGTCGCATCCAATCTTTCACGGTTCGTTCGAAAATATGAAACTCGAAAATAACTCATGCGTTATCATGTTCAACGTATTATTAACAAGAATGTAATCAATTTACAAACTAAATCTGTATGGCTTCATAATCTTGGGATCGATTTTGTTGAAAATAAATATCGAAACCTTTATAGTCAGTTTGGTAATCTTCTTCCAATATATAAAAATCTCGTGTCACAGTGTTTGTTATCGAACGCTGGAGGCGTTCGATAACAAACAAACAGCTAGACCAATTTACCAACCGATTGTATATATTTGGTAGGTCTGAGATAGGTCGTATGCTATTTTTTTATACCCCTAGGTGATAAGAGCAAAACTACTTTTACCGGGTCAGCTAATTGGTATGTAAGATCGAAAAAAAAAAATACATTCTGTGGAAACTTGAAATAAATACATACATAGAACCTCCTCCTTTTAAAGTCGGTTAATAAGCTTCTAATTAAAGGTAGATAATATGCTCCTTTATAGCATGGGAGATGGCTGTGAAAGGTGTTTTTTCTTGAATGATAAAGAACTTCAACTTAAATACTCGTTGCATTAAATTAGAATTTTATACTTATTATTAGCTTAAAAGTTGTTCATTGTGTTTATAAGATATTAAAAAAAAACTCACAAGTCTAAATTCTTGGATTTAGGAGAATTAAAATACCTGGATCCGCCGCCGTGGATCTGTTCCTGTCGTTTCTAATAGTTCTCAAATGACTGATAAGTAAACTAAGTGTCAGCTTGTGCATCCCCGGTTGGTATGGGTGTAAGTGTAAAATAGTTAATGTATTACTACTAATATTCTGAACGTTTTCGGTAGTATTGCTTTTAGTTAATAGATGTCGTTACTTGTATCATATAAACTTTTACCCACTGTTATTCCACTTTTATTACCTTTTCCCTCCACAACATTATGCAGCTGACGTTTGGTTTTAAGTTCAGGATGATATTAACTATTTATGGACGAAGTTTTAGCCGGCGGCGTACTAGTACTGACTTTTTTTTCGCAATCTCCCACACCCAGAAGCCACCGCTACTTACCCACTGTTAACTTTTTAATCATATAAGATCACTCATCGAGGTCGATATCAGGCGACTTACTATGACTTTTGGATTTGTAAAGCTACCATATTTTAAAATCATTGGCCTTACCGTAGTGGGTACTATTTTTTTTGCGAAAATTCTGTGCGATTACTAAAATCTAAATTTTCATTTGAAGGAAAAAAGACAGTATATTCAATAAATAGTATATTAAACTATAATATTATATTGTACTTATAATATAAAATAACCGCGATAACCTCTAATTATTAACGGCGCGGTAGCGTGCCGCAGCGGCCCGGCTCTGCCCGGCCCCCGGCACCCGCTGTCAAATTCGTTTTATAAACAACATGAATGTAGCCACGATACGATATCTCGAACGCGCTGTGTTTTTGAACGAACTCAGTCGCTATTCAAGTCAAGAGTAGTCGCCTCGCGCATGCGCCTGATGCTTGACGTGTTTGCATTGACAAAATTTCATTTACGATTTGACGTTATTTCGTAACATTGAACACAGTGGTAGTGTTTTTTATTATTCTCCTTTAATAGTTTAGTATAACATAAGTTAAAATGGAAAGAAATGATCGCAAAACGAACTCTCGTAATCATACGATCACAATAGACCGAGATTCAAAGTACATTTTGCGAAAAATAATATTGGATTTCGCCATTCTATTTTGTGGTGAGTTGCAAAATATAAATTTACTATTTTATTTCTAGTATAAGTTTGTGTATTTTATTGCGATATAATATGTGAGATTACTCATTGGATTGTTTTTATTTTCTGCGACCTTCAAGCAGTTAAATAGCTAATATTATATTTGCATGTTAATCTTTTGATTAGGTAAAGTACTTTACCAAAAACGTTTTTAATTACGACTAAAAAACCTTTCGCAATTATAGAAACAGTTTCGTAACGATTACTATTTGTTTTTATGTTTTTGGAATGCTAAGTAATGTTTTTGCTATAGTTTGTGCCTGTCACAATTTAATCGGACTCTATATAACATTAAGTCATGAAAAAATATAATAACACACATTCAGGACCAGGAGTTAATTAAATAGTAGGCGTAGGAAAATAAATATTAAATTAATCAATTTTTATTTTAGTCATTATTATTGATAACTTTCCTTAATATTTCATATATTTAAATTGTAAATTATGTCCTTGAAATTATTTAAATTAGAAAATAAAAACGTGCCTAATTATTTATTATAATGCCTACCTAATCATATTGTATATCAAAAACTTTTCCTGAATATTTGTCCAATGTTCCTTGATGTTCAATGTCAGTTACTACCATTAAATACAGTTATATTATTATGTTTATTTGTATCTAACATTATATATATCTTTTGAGTGAAATTTTGTATTAAGTTTCCTCCTTAACGGAGGATTGAAGACTGATATATTGAGGATAAGTTTACCTTAAATTCCCATATCATTGTGATTTGTTAATTAGTGATAAAAATATTGCTACATCTGAAGACACATGTTAGCAGTTAAAGTTTTGTTAGAGGCTAAAATAATAATTAACAAGCACAAAACGGTACCAATAAAGTTTATTAAATATATCAACAGTTTTTTTAAAAAAGAAATAGTTAATTACAGTACAATAGTAAGTAAATAAAGTGGGTAAAAGTAATAAGTAAGTAAACTATTTAAAGATACTAGGTATTATTTAGAACTTTTGCTATTACATTTTATTATTTATTTAATTTATTTAATTGCCAATCCATTGTAAAAAAATACAGATATAATTATTTTTTTCTTTACTCTTAAAATGTAACTGATGAATGTTTACTGACTGGTGCATACATTTGGGTGCATGTGTCATATCACGGCTCTCAGACAGAGAGCTCTTTGTAATGACCGTGATGCTTGGTTCCATGTAACCTTGATTTTGTTATGTTCATACTGCATGTAGTAAAATGGCAAATGCATACACTTTCCTGAAATTTTATTATTTGTTTGAAATAATTGAGGACCTCATTATTTTTAAGTTAGGTATTTTTTAATTGGCTCTGATTAATATTTGATATCAACATCACTATTTTATTTGAAATATTAAGTCCACACACAATAGGTTTTGTGGGTTATCTCTTACTTTAAAAAATATATCTTTTAGTGTAATAACCCGCCAAATTTTAGGCCTAAAACCTACTGTTGCCCCACTATATTTAAAATACTTGTAAACAGTTATTGGTGTATGAAGATTAGGAACAAAGTAAATACAAACTCCTTGCTCAGTTGATAATAACTGACAACAGAGTTTACTGACACATTGGCGTTAGGGTTGCATTGCACTGTATGCACATAGTGGCCCCATTGATTGCCCAGTCGTACTCCCATTCAGTCTGTTGGAAATATACCATTTTGATACACTATTGCTTGGTGCTGCTATTTTTAGATGACTTAAAAATACACTTTTTTTATATATTTAGTTTAGTATTTTTGCGCTTGTCTTACAAACAGGTTAGGCTGGCCTGTAATGTTGCCCACCTATACCAAAAGCTTTAGGTTGGACAAGGTCTGATCTATAATAATATTATAAAGCTGAAGAGTTTGTTTGTTTGTTTGTTTGAACGCGCTAATCTCAGGAACTACTGGTTCGAATTGAAAAATTATTTTTGTATTATATAGTCCGTTTATTGAGGAAGGCTATAGGCTATATAACATCACGCTACGACCAATAGGAGCGGAGCATAAATGAAAAATTTTGCAAAAATGAAAAACCGTTGAAACTAAAACACGCGAACAAAGTCGCGGGGGACAGCTAGTTGGTAATAAAATTTATGGCAAAAGTGATGCTTAGCCAAATGTGATCGCAGCTGCTAGGTGATTAGATTTTTAGGCCCTAAGAGGACGGGATAAATCGCCCAATCAGAATACTTGAGGAATTCGTAGATTTTGCTTTTCTTGTACTCGGTTGTTTCTCTAAACCATACTAATATTATAAATACGAAAGTAAACACTGTCTGTCTCTCTGACTGTCTGTTGCGCTTTACCTGCTAAACCGCTGAACCGATTGTGATAAAAATTGGTATGGAGTAAGCTTGAATCCTAAGACAGGACATAGGCTACTTTTTGCCGCGATAATTAATATCCACGCGGGTGAAGCCGTGGGCAATTTTTTTTTTTATATAAACGCATCGACTGGCCGGTACACAAAAAAAAAAACTTGCATGTTATACTTTATAACCGAACATTTCAATTTACTTTCTTCTTCGTAAATCGTCTTGACGAATACATTCTCCGTTTTATCAAGGAATTGACATTCTTTTGGTACTTACTAGCTCTAGTTGGTATTTACTAGCTCTAGCAATTACAACACCAAATACAGTTACATCTATACTAATATTATAAAGCTGAAGAGTTTGTTTGTTTGAACGCGCTAATCTCAGGCACTACTGGTTCGAATTGAAAAATTCTTTTTGTATTGGATAGTCCGTTTATTGAGGAAGGCTATAGGCTATATAACATCATGCTACGACCAATAGGAGCGGAGCATAAATGAAAAATGATGCAAAAATGAAAAACCGTTAAAACTAAAACACGCGAACAAAGTCGCGGGGAATAGCTAGTATTCTATAAATACTCCAGAATAGGTTTCGTCTTGTTACGTATTTGGCGTGATTATGGTTAAGTAGTTGGGTTTACTTTACCACCTATTACGGTGTGGTCAGATCTAAATAGAAGCTGGAAGCTATACAAGGCTAAGATTACCATACCGGTGATGTTCTTCAAATAGAGTTGTATAGCTCGTGGCGCTTTATGAATATACGAGTATAGACGGGTTATGAAGTTACAAATGTCTATAGTATTGAATAAAATAAAAGAAAGGCCTTATCTAAAAAAAAAAATTTTGTCGGGAATGGTTGTGAAATGAAATCGCAAAAAGAGACTACTATGCAAAAACTTTTAAGTTTTACACTAAAATAGAAATGTACGTATTACTCTTGAACACAAATTAAGGCTTTCTTAAGATGTACCTACACTACCTACTGAGTCTTGAATTTTGCGTAAGACTTGTTCAAGGCTATCAGTTGCAATTTGTCTCGACATTCGTATCTCTTTCTATGGAATAGTGAGTGTTGCAAAAATCAATGTGGTCATCGTCACTTAGATCTTAGATATGAACAATAAGAACGCGTTTAATATTGTTGATACTTTATCGTTAAGTTTACTATCGGGACCTACATTGTATTGTCTGACCTTTCGCTTAATTTGCATTGGCCTTGGCCGAGTCTACCAGACAGGTGTACAGTTTGCAATAGCCTTCACAAATCTTGATACAGGTAACAGTAGTCTGTGACGACAAATTGCCCAAAAGTTTTCTGCTAGGGGTATGCTGTTTGACCCCCAGTTTTAGGATGATTAGTTGAAAGTTGATGATTAGTTTTATAAGTATAGAAATTAAGCATCACACGTTATTTCATTTGCTGTGATTGGCTATCAGGGTATCATCTATTGGATATCATCGTATTTGTTGACAATTAAATTTAATAAAAGATCAAATTGATTACGAAATGAGATGTATAATAAAAGTTAATTCTCTTTGGCTGACACAATGGGAATCCCCGCACGACCTGACTTTGTAATGTGGTCGAAAATAATCCGTACGCTCCAAACCCACGCTTATTGAAGTTTGCAGATACCAGATACATGTTTCCAACAGAAGTTTGTTGTGCCTTTAGCATGCCGCAAAACGACGCGAACAGGATCGCGTGTTAAAACTAACTTGCATAACTGTTTAGAGACTATTTGTGCAATAACATGCTGTTTAGAGCTATTTATTTTTGAATTCCCACGCCTCTTTACAGCCATTTTCTCTGTAAGACGCTTACTGCAGTAGGAATTATTTACATTTAAATATCTTCTTGTTTTCTATATTTAAATCATGTAAATAAAATAGTTTGAGATATTTACGAAATAAGCAATTTTAAACTCTTATATGTCACTCAATGTCCGGTTCGTGACAGCTGTCAAAATGAAGTTTTTTACATCCAATTACCAATTCCCAACCTTTTTATTACGTTGCCCTAAGGTACATCTTGCAATGGTACCGTTCCCCAGGTCACAAACCAGGTTCGCAGGATGTGAACATTGCGTTCAGCCCGCCAAATAAAGTGGCAGGTAATTGGCTCGCTGTCAAAACATCCGACGCGTACGACCTGTCAGATTAAACGTATCCGTTAAGTAGGTTCGCGTGTGACAGCCAGGATGCCGTGTGAGAAAAAAAAAAAGACATTCCATATTTAGTTTTTAATCTCGTGGCATATTTATTATTTGTTGCCAGTGTTTTAATTACGAGGAATTTTCTTTAATTAGTGGGGTAAGGAGAACAGTCTTGTTATTTCTACGGATTTATTGTCTTATAAATCCAATTATAGTGCGACATTGCAATTTTGGTCGTTAAAGTTCCATACGGTGCGCGCAATGAGCGTACAGACCGGTAACATGCACCGTTGCACTTTTGCACTTTTTCGATGTTAATGTCCCTTATTTTCTTATAACTATAGCTTGTGACATTATAATTATCTATTAAAATCGTATAATATAAAAACCCTCAAAGAAAAAATATAAGAGCTCCCTCCGTTGCTACATTGTTTTTCCATAAAAAAAAACTCGTTTTACCCAGTAACTACTGGGTTGACGTGCTCTCGGCAGTATAGGGCTGTATTTTTATTTCGACACGGGACATTTATACATAATACGTAGGTATGAAATCCAGGAATGATATGATTGTACTTCCTGGTTAGTAAAATCTTATTCAGCCTTCAAACGACACCGTTGCAAAATATATTAATTTGTAATTTGCTTTTACATAATTTATATAAGAATAAAACTTCTATTAATTTCTGCTAGTTAGAACCATAGATGGTTATCTGTCTATGGTTCGATTGCTATCTATTGCTTGTTTACCTATTACCTTAATTTATTAAATTTAGAGAGATTGTACCTAAATCTTAAAATTGGCTTTTGTTAAGGCAATATTCATTCTGTGAGTAATTATTAAAGTAACGTATTACTCGTAAATTTCTTTAAAGGAACACTTTTCCAATTTACTTTAATGGCAGTTCTTGACTAAACACAGTATCTATAAATGGAAGGGCAATCTACAATAAATACAGGGAACACGGTTAAACAGACTTCCTTGGCTCCATCTTATTTTATAAGTAAATGCATATCCATTACGTTTGTATTTAGTACAGTCACTTACAAAATTACTGCATGACTGCTACAGCAAATTATAATTTAGAATAAAAAGAATGTGTCTTTACTATTTAATACACATGTAGTGTCTGCTAAACTTTACTAAAGAGTATATTTTATTAATCATAGGCATGTTAAAAAAAAATCATAATCATCATCCACAGCCTTTGTCATCCCACTGCTGGGCTTAGGCCTCTCCTTTCACGTGCCATTCTCTCCTATGCTAGTCTCATCCAGCTTCGACCAGAAACTTTAGTTATGTTGTCGACCCATCTTGCTCCCGAAAATATTTTTAATGTATTTATTAACTTAAGATACGTTTTTAGGCCTTAACTATGTTCAGTACCAGCAGTGAAACAAATCCTATAGGTACCCATCATGACCTTACATACCTTACTTATTGCTTACCCCTGAATTGCTAGTTGTAAGTTTTATATTACAAAATTAAAATACCATTCAAAATTAAATTTAAATAAAAAAATAGACCCAAATGTTCTTACTGCATTCCAATTTTAGTTTCATGTAATAAATAATAAATTGCCTTTTGCCGTCGACTGTACGATGTTTAATTGCAGTGCTTTTAATTATGCTAAGTCGTTTGCTATGATTGACTTGAATTTATTCGCTCATACGAGTAGGTTGATAACATGCAGTTCTTCTCGACTCGATATATTATCGGATTTAATAGAAACAGTTTTAATGTACGCAAGGCAAAAACTTACCCTGGTAAATTAAAAATAATATCTGTTATTAAAGTCACATGGTAAATATATAAATGTAATTTTTTGTTAAGGAATAATAAAAAATAAGTAGCACTAAATTAATCAAAACATTAGCACACATACCCTTGACCAAAGGAGCCAAATAATCACCGCATAGACGCTTATTTAATTTTGTTTCTTACTCTAGAATACAATAAATAATTATTAATATATATATATAATATGAATATACAGTAGTTCTTAACATACGCATTATATAACCAACCACAGGTGTATATTACACGCCAATTAATAAATCCCCTTAATTTATCACGATTGCATGTCAGAAAAAAAACTACAAGAAACTCACGATTTAAAAGTACCAAGATTAAAACCAAAATATAAAACGGTCTTTTTTAAAAGCAGAAAAAAACGAACGTACTTTATCTTTCTTGACACACCTGTTTGCAATTAAGAACAGGCATACAATCGGTAATATTCTCCGAAACGCTAATGTACAGTTAAGTCTCAAACTTAAGTACTTACTTAACACGTCTAAGTGGCTGTATTGCAACTTGGCTTTGCGGTGCGTTTAACTCAAACATGCGTTTTCGGCGGTATGTCTTGTTTTGATGTTGTTGGCAAAGAGCAGGATTTTAGTGAAGTTTTTTTTTGTTTTGTGCCTACGACTTACTTACTTTTATGAGGATAGCCTTTTAAGAGATGTCTTTGATTAAAAGGCCTTTCATCATCTCTCTCTGTTTAAAGTTCCTCTTGTTCCCTTATTATGTGTAATTATTACAATTATTTATTTTTTTAATTACGATTAGTTTTTAAATGAGAAACCCTAAAAAGGAAGTGAATGTTCTGTAACACGCGTATGACGTCATAGCCTGTCCTATTTAGTTCATTAGTTCTAACAATAATGGACTATAACAATTGTAAATGATAACTGAACATCCTAGTTATTAAGTTTATTAATAACTTGGCTAATGGCCTAAATTTATTAATGTGCATTTTAATGCCGTTGTGTGCTTTTAAGCTGGTAAAATAAGTCTAATTGGATTAATATTATAACTTATATTATGATATAAGTTATTCAGACACTGCTGTTTATCTAGAATGCATACCTGCCGGGTCCCACATGAAATAAAAAGGAGAAGCAACCGGTGGTTTTAATTAATCAGAGCCTAGCTGGAGATCCACGAAAATGTTAAGTGACAAAAATATTACGCACTTAATGATGAGAGATTTCAGTTGGAATACGTTTACTAATAATACAATATAAATAGATTTACTGATTGTGACATTTCATGTCTAGTGAGTAGCATAGTTCGATTACAAGGTGTATGTAAGACAGTTTTTTGTGGTGTAATAACTCGAAGAAATATCTAAGTAGATCTTTATTTTCTCTTCGACATTGTATTATATTCTTCACAAAAAATAATTCAAGAGAACAGTTTACGAGCTCATTTATTCACATGCATACATTACTAACGAATATTAAGTATGGCAATTATAAACTGATTCATTATCTTAGGCTGCGTTAGTTCTATAATTAGTTTTCTTTTAATGTGTGCATGATTAAACATTAATTATGTAATGATGTAGTAGCTAATGTAACTAATTGTTTATTGTTGCGCTGTCTGACATAACTATTACGAGAGAAATTTACGCATACTGTAATTTGTTTAATAAGAATAATTAATTATTACACCACACATTAACTCCGCATTAACTTGGCCTCAGTCTTTAAATTTGGTAAATACTAGCTTAGAGCTGTGAAAAAAAATATGTTCCCAAAATAATATCTAATTATTTATATTATAACTTTCATGAGAAGTATTAATAATTATTTATTGAACCAAACAACTTAATACTATGTTAGACATGATATTTAATTTAGGTACATTATATTATATGTGCATTTTTACGTATCAATATTGTTAAAATAGTTTAATAATGAAGATAACTCGTGTAATGTTTATTACAGATTCGCGTTAAACGATGTTTTATTACAAGGGTTTAATCAATTTGACCCTACAATTAGATTAATTTTATTGCTATAATGACCTGGTCATGACATGTAATATGAATGAACAACACGATCATTACTTTTACATTATTAACAGAAATATAGTTAATTTTGCATATTTAGAAAAATAAACATTTTAAACTTGCATTGATTATGATGGTGAGATGCATTTATTTGTGCATGCCATTTGAATGTTCGTAAAACCTCCGCTAATTAAAATCCTTAGTGCGGGAGTTGTTGAATAAAAATACCTAAACACACTATTGGAAACCACAATAGTTAGGTACTCACTGTCGTTATAGGTATATTAAATTTATTTTTAGTTAGATACGCATTGTTTCAATGTATTGAGCAAAATGTATCATAACTAACTTCTACTACATACCTAACTACTAATTTCGTTTCTTTTTATCAATTTAAATTAGGTACTTAACTTTATTTGTTTTTAATGTACAATAAATAATAATACCTATCGTTACTAATATTATAATTGCGAAAGTAACTGTCTGTCGCGCCGATTCAAATGAATTTTGGTAAACAGATAGTCTCGAGCCTGAGATAACCGACAACCATGCGGGTGGAGCCACGGGGAACAGCTAGTATATAATAAACCTTTTTTTTAGACTGCCTTTCTCCGCATCTGCACCTACGCAGATTCAAACTTAATCTTTGACAGTATCCGTGTAGGTCGTTCCCACGTGCGTCTCGTTGAATCAATATTGTATCTACCTGCAGTATCAGCTGCGATATCCGTGCGTACACCTGCTCCAGCCACTAGACTTACATTGTCCAATTAATGCTCGTTTTATTGGAAACTTTATTAAGTAAGATGCCTTGGTTTGGTTTTGGTTTAGTTGGGCGGTGGGTTATGGTCTGTTATTTGAAGATGAGAAGGAGCCTCTAAGTCTATTGTTACGTGATTGCGTCCTTAACAATATATTACCGTAATCACAAAAAATCCCTTGACTTAAAAAAAAAAAAAATGTGATTTATATAATTATGATTTTCATTTTAAAGGTCAATCTTTTTTTTTTGACTGCATAGCCGAGTGGTACCTATAGGTCATCACGCAAATTACCTCTGTGCGCGACGTGCTGCGGCTTCGATCCCTGCATGAGAGATCCAAGCATTTGTGTGATCCACAAATGCTTGTTACACGTCTGGGTGTTCTCTGTGCATGTGATTTAAATGTTTGTAAAAACCCCAGGACACAAGGATTAAATCCTTAGTGCGGGAGTCTTTCTTTTTGTTGTTTGTAAAAAGACAGATCATGTTCTTTGCTTTATTAAAAGAAAAAGTGAATGTTTTGCATTTACAGTATTGAGTGTATGTGGTTTAGACAAATAATAATACATGTAGGTGATTAATTTATTTCCAAACATGGAGTCGTTTTCCCTTTCCATCATTATGCACAATATACAAATGCCAAATTGACAATCTTTTCCTTATCAATACTTACTAGCTGTTGCCAGGGGCTCCACCGGCGTGTATATCGGTTATCGCGGCAAAAAGTAGCCTATGTCGTTTCTTATGATCCAAGCTTACCCCTTACCAAGTTTCATCCAAATCGGATCAGCGGTTTAGCCGTGAAAGCGTTACAGACAGACAGACAGACACGAGTTACTTTCACATTTATAATATTAGTAAGGATAAAGTTGCAATTTCGTCTGCTCTCAATTGGTGTCCCTCCTAAACGATACCTTCCTGGGTACGTGGGCGAGTCCTGTAAAATTACACGTTCAACTAAATCAATTAAGTAATAGACTGGAAGGAAATTAAATATCCTTATCGAATTGAAAGTGAAAGGAAAAACGCATGGGTTTATACATTACCGTGCTGTTGTTTGTATCAAATTGTATTTTTATGTCGGCCTCCAGCGAAGCACAATGATTAATGTTCACTTGTTAATAAATATTTAATTATTAAGTATAGGTAATCAATTATATGATTGTTTATTTATCTTTGCTCATAGGTACTTTTACTTTCTTAAGATTGTTTATAAAGCTTCTTAGATCATTCACCATAAGATAATAATAATAATCTATTTTAGAGAAGCACTAACTTAGGAATTTATTTTCAGTTTGTAAAAAGCAAAGTAATATGAACTATTGAGCTTTAAGTTCGATAGTTAGTAACATAAAAACATTAAATCTTAAGACTTAACACACAGAAAGTCTCTGTAAAGCTGATGTTGCTGATCGGTGAATATGAGTATTCTCTTCTCTTTGTTTATAGGCCAGTTCCTATATTGAAGGAACGATTTATTTGGCCCTAACGGACGGTAGAATTTTCTAAGCAAAACCAAAAAAAAACTAGCGATCATAAGCAAAACTAATCTAATCGTCTTTTAAATATATGGGAACCGTGCATATAACGTTGAAGTAATTACAGAATAAACAAACTATCAGCTGTTTCGCACTAAAAGCGAAAACGAAATGACACAATTAAATACTGAATAGATAGTCTTGTGAAACATACCTTAAAATGCGAAGTTGTTTAAGAAATCCAACAAAGGATTGTACGGAAGCCAATAGTGTACATTTCCGACACAATCATTTGTGTCAATGGGTTTTACTTAAGTGTTTACTGTTATGTAACATGCTGTTATTACTTACTAATAGATAAACATTCGTACGGTTGGCCAAGTGTTTGAAAATTTATGATAACACTGTTTGGACTCTACAACGGATTTCACTTGATAATATTAGTATGGAGTGATATGTTACATGTCCTCCACATCATATTTTTTGTTAAATCCCCAAGTAATAAAGCATGTCAAAATGCTACTTCGGGATCATAAGAAACTTAACACATATTGCTTCTACGATTCCATGGGTTTCCACTTTTATAAAGCGTGTCTAACCAATCCCACTTAACTTCTGTAAAAAGATGCAGCCTATGATTTAATCAAAAACAATCAACCTTTCCACTCTATCGAGTATAACCTGAGTATTGAATTACTGGGCACCAAACAAGCTTCGCGCCGCATTAGCGTAATCCACCGTGGCCTACCCACCACTTAAGCTCGCATCTCAGTTTTCACTGCAATTCTCGATGCTGTATTGCACTTAATACCACATTCGCCACTCCTGAGGATGTTACGAAATTATCACATCCGTGCATCATCGTTCTAATTGTCATGGCAACGGAATGAAAGACGAAGAGGAAGTCAACAATAAAATTTGATGAGCATTAAATTATCAGAACTGTGTCGCATAGAAAGCTGCATGATAATGTATATATTTAGATGTGAATTTGGGAGCATTCCAGCTTATTTAATTTGGGGCATATAATAATTTTGCCTGTCTTAAATATTTGAAAAAAAAAACTATATCGTCTCTAAAAACTCAATTCGAAACAGCTCTATCGTGTTTTCTAAAGAACGAACGGAAATCAAGATAAAATCTTCATTGTCAATTAGGAAGATTATCACATTCCTGAGGTAGTCCCATTGACTTAAAAAAAGGAACACAACTATGTCCAAATCTCTTATAACTTGATGTTAGTAAAGTTGTTTGATAATAAAAGAACAACCCACAAGCTACGCACGTTAGAAAGGACTAAAAAAACCTTTAGCAGGAAGTGTCCAGTTAAATTACCACAAAGATGTGATCTCTAATAAATCAACATCGGGCCTTATCTTACCGTCTAATGTAATAAAACCAAAAGGATTCTTTCGAGATGTGAAATAATTAATGCTCTACATAAGATTTATGAGTTCTTAATGCTACACCCACGCGATTTGAACTTACCCTTATCATGCTATCGGTACAGACTTTAAGACTTGGAGGTATTTCAATGGGAAATTAAACTTTAATGCTTTGTAATACAGGTGAGGCTATGGTTCAAGGATAGCATAATTCAAGTCTTTTGCTCAGACTCCATGAAATACGATTTGCGGCCGACGACAAAATGAATGAGCACGGAGTGCATTTACAGTGTTTTGTTCTTGTCAGGTACGGTATAGTCCATTTGTAAATTTTGATACTTTGTCAGACAGAGACTAATTTCGAAGTTAATTTATTGCTGTTTGGAGGTGGAGATATATCCAATTTACTGTGGTAGGAAACTTAAATATAAATTTAAGACACGACCTATAAAGATTTTGAAGAGGGTTTTTACCGTTAGGTTTTCTTCAAAGATTGATTATATTTGAGCATTCTTTATTTCCGTGCTCTAAATAATACAATTGAAAGTCTTGTAGAATGTGTCTTTATAATATACAGCAAAGCTCAAACAATTGGTTAAAGCCGCGATTGTATCTGCAGTATGACTTGGTTTATTAATGATGGGGCCGACACAGACACGCCCGACCCGCCTCTACAACTCGTAGATTATACTGCGGCGAAGTCATCAGTTGGATATGAAATATTAAGACAATATATTAAGTATCATAATACGAAAATCAATTTCGAAAAATGTTGACTAGCAGGAGTTTGTAGTGTACTTATGTACGGGGTACTGATGATACGTCAATACATTCTTTTTGGTACAGTCATTAATAAGGAAATATAAATGCTTGAAGATAAAAATTATCGTGATAAGGACGTATCGTAAACTGATTTTATGCTTCGAAGTGTTATCGTGACGATGCATCGGCACTTTACAGACTTGAAAGGCGTAGAATAAGAAAATAATTACGAGCGTTTTAACTTAATAGCAGGTTTTAATGGTAAATAGTTTTATCAAACACTTAAATTTTAGAAAAGTTTACCAAGCGAGATTTAAATATAATAATTAGATTTAACTTCACGTTGCTGTGGAAGACAATAAAGTAGGAATTCATTTACGAAGGTTGTTGATCGTAAAAAAAACAGTAAATAGATACTAGGGATAATTAGGGAAATGAATTAAGTGATAACATCGTTTTTTATGTTTTATTGACAACGCATTACCTGGTTACACGCTTGATGGCATTTCTAATCAGTATAAGACTACGAGTCAACTGGGGCGAGACGTGAAATCAGTTCTTGCCGGTTTGAGTTGTAGTAAGAAATCTGAATGAAAGAAAAGTGTATGTAATCGACATATCTAGTACGATTAATGAATACTATTGATATGATATTGAGTAACAGGAAATGATAATTTTTGTGGTTATGATAATATTACTCATAATTATGACAAACAGAAATTGGGCTTACATCGCCGAATTACAAAATAAATACTAGCAAAGCCAAATCTTGAAACTCAGCTACCATCTAAAAATAACATGATTTGACATACAGTTCAATATTAGCTTTAAAAACCATCAGTCACACGTAATCACCCCCAAATGATCGATCGAAGTTTTTGTAACTAATATTCTATTTTGAAATCTATATGTTACGCGTCAGTGGGCGCTCACACTAACTGTATCGGAGTGCCCGTAGGCGCAGCGGCATTGACTCATTAGTACCAATGTCAATGCTACTACTCACCTATCTGTTTGTAATTAAAATTACGTTTATTAAGTAGTTTTGTTTGTATGTATGTTAATTAAATACTGCCTTTCACTTTGATCCACCGTTTCTTGTTGGTTTATGTTCTTTTTAGTATTTTAGGTATTAAGTTTTTTTTCATTCGATGCACAAGGTAATGTACAGTATAAACTTTTAATATCACTGTAGGTGATAACTATTTGAAACTTAAATGAAATAATTGTGAAGCCTATTTTGACTGACGAACATCAAACAAAAAAACTATTTTTCGGAAAAGTAGTTAATGTTGCATTGAACAATTTTAATTTTTCAATTTCACAAATTTTTAAATCCATGAAATATTGAAAAGCTAGTTCTACTGTGTTTTGTTTGTAGCGGACAGCTTATTGAACCAACATCAGATCATTTTAACACGAACCTTGTACTTAGTTCTTATCAATCTGCGTGAGTCATCTAAGTGCTCTCTATAAAGGAGTAACAAATCACAGTACAATATTGTGATTCGTGAAATCCAGTACTTTATTGGTGCACGTGGCGGTGGCAATGCACTGTAGACTGTAGTCGGTATTGGAATTGCCATTTGGTCAAGTAACTGGGGAAGTAAGCCGTCACGCTTTGAATTCGAGAGGTCCCATCCCATCAAGGGCCCTGTTCGCAACTGCCATTTTTTCCAATATGGCGACGATTAGGTTTGAATGAATGGACAGTTACTTTATTGCGTGTATAAATTAGTAGAACCTAGATTATATTCTAAAGATATATTTTCGCTAGAGACATAATCTCTCACAATCAGTAAAAACATTGTAATTACATCTATGAAGTATTTTTTATGTTTTTAATGGAAGTCCTCATTTAGTTTTGGAAGCACGTAGGTACTTCATCATCATCATCATCATCATACCAGCCTATAAATGTCCCACTGCTGGGCACAGGCCTCTTCTCATATATCGAGCAATAATTAATAAACTTTCTCGCGTATTGTTTCTTGGTCGACCATGTTTTGTATGTCACTATTTACGCAAACACTTTCATAATTCCCTATCTATGTTTGTTCATACAAATGAGTCCCTTTCCCGTAGGTGTCAGCAATTCGTTTCCCTTCACTGAACAAACTCCATTTTAATGCCAGCGTTTTACAACTACCCGCAAGGGGGACATAAAAGCGGCGTATATTAACGACTATTTTATTGTGGTGTGAATAGAAACGTGAATTAGAACCACTGTGATATACTCTGATATTTATCGTCGGAAACCAAATGATGTATTGAGAAAGTTTATTAATGATAAAAGACGAAGGACTGGTGAAGCAACAGGCTTTATTCCCTAAGAATATTATCTTAAGGTTTATCTTCCATTTACAGAAAGGAGAAATCTTAGTGGTACACAGCTAGTTATCTTTAAGGAATAGTGTTATGGTACTCTATCGAGTTAACATAACCTTTGTATTCGCTAGTAAGGTGTCATACCGCTTGATGAGGTTAAAATTAATGATGTATTGTATAAAACCAGACTTTGCTCTTACAGTAATACAAGTTAAAGCTTAGGAAATTTACGAAACTGGAAACACCTGCTACAAGTTCTTTCTTTAAATAGATAGACGTATCTTCTTAGTTTCTACAACTGTAGCTAGAACTTTAGTGTCACGTTTTAGTTAGGTGATATATATTCAAAGCACTAACGTCCCAGACAGATTTATCACTGTTTAAATATGTCCACAAAAATATGCTAGAACACATGCACTGACTTAATTTAATTGCATATTCTCTGATAAGAAAATATTCTGCACGTCTTTGTAGCCATTTTAAAAATACTGGTTACTTTAAATTCACTTACCGCACTAATATCTTATACTATTGCGTTATAATATTCTTATTTATTCTCATTCAGGACTTCACCGCCATAATTTTGGTTGATTTATTGCGTACCCTATGACAAGTCAATTGTTCTTTATTTTATAGTCTACAAATTCGCCACATACAATGCAATCACGTATTATTTTGGCTATGCACAGAATTTTAAAACTTTGTTACCGAATGTTGTAATATCAATTGCTCATTTACTGTCTAATGTCTCCGCGATTTGTGTTAATGATCTGTTGTCGGTGTTTTTTAATGTTAGATTGTACAATGTACTAGTCAGTAGACGGCTTCGATTGAAATGTAATCTTTTTATTTTGATTCTTTTGGACCTACATGATCGTTTACTGGTGGTATCTTATTGATATGCATAACGACGGTGTTATCGTGTCATCAATAACTGCCCGTTGGTGGTCGACTTTGTATAAATGTGGAAAAATCACGAATTCTAGTATTGTCTTTCCGATTTGTATTCATTTGGTATTCTCGTAAATTCAAAGCGATTAATTCAAAAATGTTGTTTGTCGTTTGTTTGTTATAATGTTTACAAATTGCACTTGTATTTTCATGTTGGAATTTGAAACCAATTTCAGCGCAACGACTAGTCTACTCAAAGTCAAACCGTGAACGCTTATTATTTAATTTCCTCCCTGCATTATAGTTTTAGCATTTCAAAGTAATTTGCGTACATTTTCCGCATCATTTAACACGCAAAAGTTTGCGGTTTTTTAGAGCTTGGTATTAGCAATGACTGTTTAGAAATGCTGTTATTTTAGCCATCCGATATAACTGTGTTAAAGTTTATTATGATCCATGTTCATTATATGAACTCGAACTGCAGTTGTGCTACAATTTTGATTAATTGCTCGCTTTAATAGAGCAATTATGGGTGACAAAGAGTCCGTTTCATGTTCTTTTATTTTTAGGCTTCAGGCTTAGTTGTAATCTACTAGAAATATGACTTGTGCAATAGCGAATCCATTATTCATTGGATTGGTAGTTAGAGTTCTATGAATATCGTTTAAGTTAGCGATACTAACCTAGGCTGAGTTGATCATAATGAAGATTTATATTTTAAAATTAGAAATATATTTACTTGAACAACCATGTCTACGGTAGGTAATTATTTTCTAAATATTAAAACATAATTAATTGGATTAATGTTCATTCTAAATTCGATCATACTTCAGTCGTTAGGATATTTCGGTAGCATTCAAATTTAACATTTGATTCTAAAAATAAAGAGGCGCCCCAACTTTACAAATACTCTCCTAAATATTTAAAAGAATCTGTACATGTTTTGTAATAAGTACAACGGTTGCTTGTAGGAAATTGTTTAAGCACAATACATTTTTATTATAATTTATGTTAAATAGTTTCTTGTTATTGTTAGTACCAGTTTAGTCTGCAGAGTCATTTGCAAGTTAAAATTTTCAGATAGAGTCGTATTATAAATTATAATGTTTGACTTTAGATTTTGTCAAATCATATTTTCTAAATATGGTTTGTCGTTAAACGGATACTTATGGGAGAACCCTTTGACATCCCTTTTTTGTGAATCCTTTGATCGGGTCCTTTCCGTGACCTTTGAACAAGAGTATAATCATTTTGGAATTTTGCTTAATAAAAATTGGCCTAGTTTAGTGAATTAAGTCTAGTTGTTATGAGCTATTTTTTCTTATCTTTTGTATGAAATCTATTAGAATCCCTTTGGAGATTGAACATACCTTATATTTTGTCAAAACTTATTTGATTTCCTAAAGCAATCAGGAATTTAACATAATTTGTTAGTAGACCGTTGGTTTAAATATATAAAGTAAGTTCAACCTCCTACTTGTCCTCCTCCTCAAGCATGTAGTGTGTAGTAATCATAAAACTAACAACTTCCAAAATATTCCCCTATTACTAAAAGTAAATTTAAACCAATTTTAGTGCATTTTTAATTAACGCTCTCCATTCCAACCCTCCGAATGCAAGTCATCGACTCGTACAGTTATTGGTCGATTATATCCCAAAAACAAATGGAGCGGCTTCCCGGCAGAGCGGGGTCATTGAGCGATCGAATACATTGAATGACCAACGGCCTTATTACGTGTCATAATTATATTTCGATGGTTGACGCTTGATATTAATTATGTGGACTGTTTGGTAATGCGACTGAAATTTGTGAATAAGATACTGAGTGTATTATTTGTATATCAGGTTTTATATAAAAACCTAAACTTGCTAAAATCTTATTTTGTGTTGGTTTTTGGCCGCCTGCGCGAGGTCAAAGTAAAGGCTGGTAAACTAAATAAAGCATAATAAATTACACGTTTAAATTTAGCTCGGAATACGAATTTTATTTTTTTTGTTAAAAAAGTAAAAATTCTCAAAAGTTCCTTCTATTCGATAGCAAATTAGTTAACTCAACTAAATTTAAATATTGTGTATACCTACTATTTAATTTTTGTGTAGGTTCATACTATGCATATTTTAAAAAGGAATTATTTATTAAGTAAAATGTAAGCGATTTTAATACCTAGAAGATGCTTAACAAATAGTGATATATATTCTATGCAGTTAATGCACTGATATCTACTACTTTATCTTGAGTGCACGCATCAAAAGATAACTAAGACAGGTGATCTATTAGAATAATATAAACATACTTCAACTAAATTCTGAGGGCAGTAGAACTTAGTTTACATTAACTTATAAAATACAAATAAAAAGATACAAGAAATATTAAAGAAAAATCATTTCGTAACAAAAATTTACATTTCCATGCTCAACAATTGCCTTCAGATAGAAACAGGCGTTAATCGCCAACACGTTACGTAGTAGGTCACTTTAAGAAAACAGCGCTCCATTCATCCAGCAATGTTTTTATTTGAACACTGCACACAACATATTAAATAGAGTTACCCATACCACTGAAATTCGAAACCTCAATTGTGTAGCTTAAGATTAATGTTACAATATGCGAGAGCTTTGTAGCAAATAATAAAACATTGTTATTGTTTTTAATACTACTTAAATTGTATGTAAGTTTGTACCTTAAGCTACAAAAGAGTTTTTTATTCTCTTCTTTTAAGGTAAGACCGGTTTTGAAGATATTGGAATGATTTTCTGAAGCGGATTATCGTGACTCTGTAGGCGTCATTTTGATGAGTTTAAAGTGATTGGTATATTGAAAAATTATAGCTATAAGATCATCCATTTGAATATGTTCTATTCAAATACATAGATAATTTTCGCATCATTCCGTTAATTTTTGCACAGTTTGGTTTTCTTTAGGCTATGCAGTTATTAAACACAGATCGTTAAAGTTTCAAATAAATAAAATACTGATATTCCCCTAAATTTTGACGAACCTCTGCTACTTACATAACACAGTATAGACTCCTTTGCAAAAAAAAACGGGTTTAGGTACCTCATATAAAATCAAGCGCCCGTTTTTTTTGCAAAGTAATGTATATCATGATATTTCATGAGAAGCTGGCACCGTCATGTGTGGCCACACTTTATTTGATTTCCCCACTGTTTAGACAACTGTTCTTTTGTGATGTCAATATGTTTGTGGACGTAGTATGTGCGTAAGTTTAGTAGCTGTTTTCTTTTACGGTGCAACTTGAGCCATAATGTACAGTTTCGGAGTTTTATGATAAATGATGCTCAATAAATTGTGTTTTATTAGTCGTAATTCTCAATTATAATGGATTGAACTTATGGCGTGGGGTTCTATATAAATTATCAATAAAGTAATTTACATAACCGACCTGCTTGGTAGATGTATTGGTGATTAAATCGTTGTAAGTAGCCGAATAGCCGGTAACCTTTGGCGCCATTAAATTGATAAAAAGTTATTAAGTTTTAGGAAATATTATATGAAATGCTTTATGAAAAACCACACAATAGTAAAGTATTATACATATAGGTACGTATATAGGTTTTCGCTAGTAAAATGGTTTATTGTTTAGCAGTTATAGCATCTATAAGAACTAGTATTGCGAGGTATTGCCCACAATTTTGTAACGATAATGATTACATACACGCTATGAAATAGATCAACAAATAAATAATTTGGCTTTGTGCTAGTGTTTTAATAGTAAATTGTAAACTCCAATATTGTTAAAAATATGTACTTATATGCATGTTCCTATATACCTATATATATTTTCTGTAATTTAAGACGAATGGCAAATATTGAAGCGGCATTCTTCTTGTCGTACCTATGCCATCAATATTTGCTTGACATCGTCTAATGCTTTGATTTCCATTAAATTCTTGAAAGATGGTACTTTTCCTGTCTCAATAAATCTATTGAATTACCACTTTATCATAAAATCTTTATGGTGGTCTTGAGAACAGTCAACCACACAGCAGTTGATAAACTTTGAGTTTAAAAGCACCTTAAGCTTAAAGGAATAAGGTTTATTTTTAAGTGTTGTTTTTTATGACAACGTGTTGTCGAGTGTACCTTTTGCCTAATTAGTCATCTGTCAAAGATGAAAGGTGCTGCGTATTTGCAATTACGTTTATCGATGCTGTAATAAAGCTATATGTCATACGTTGGGAAAATGCGACAGTTTTGTTTATTTATGTAGACTTGTAGAGCTACGTTTGATTTATGTAAAACGATTAAAAAATTATAATACATGATGTTATATTGAATAACTTAATATTATATATCTATTTTTCTTTTGGTACTTACAGAAATATACATTACGCTCCAATGTTAACTTGTTTATTTGAGATCTTCCTTAAATACTGAACATTAACAAGATTTAAAAGTAAGATTTCTATTTTCCGGAAAAAATGGCATACTTTTTTTTTACTAAAACCGATATACCAGTGTAACTGCAAACTTGCGTAAAGCCTTAAGTTAATTCTATGAAAAGTATATATATTTCTATTTCTGCTAATTCTTAGAAACAATTGTAGGAAAAATTTACTCGGGCGCTAAGAAGTAGTCAAGAAACCGGTTTATTTTATTCTACCAATATCCTTATATTTTGATCACGTGACGTTCACATCCACACGAGTTTGTGTTTTTGATAAAGGGTACTGAACGAATGTTTTTTTTTATTCAGTTTGGAAAAAGTAATTATTTTATTTTAATAAACACAGGTGTTACAATGATGTTATTTCTTACTGTCTCTAATTTGACTTAGACCGTATATGCAATACTAGCTTTGCCCGCGGCTCCGCCCGCGTGGGTGTGGCGCGGCAAAAAGTAGCCAATGCCCTTTCTTGGTTTCCAAACTGACCCTATGCCAAGTTTCATCAAACAGACAGACAAAGTTACGTTTTATATTAGTTTGGATCACGTTGTGTTTGGAACATAGCCGAAACGACGCAAATATTTGTAGGTTGTTTGAATGATATGAACATGTGTCTTGTACCTATCCGATGCTAGACTATGTAGGTGGCTGGCCATAATAGTTGAAACAGGTAGGTAGCCTCAATTTAAATAGGTACTATGACATAATATTGTACGAAAATAATAATATGACATGCCTTTTAGCATAACAACATAACTTAGCCATCCACAATATTTTCCGTCATATTTTGTATGAATAAACTTTGTTACTCTTACTGAAAAAGCTTACCATCTCTACAATCGGGTCGTAAATCCTACAGAGCCTATTATTTTCCCCAGTTGGACATAATCCTTAGAAAGCTGGCTTGCAGCAGTAACTTCACAGAATGAATGCGCAACTAATCAAAACTCTTTGTTGACACACTTGCTTTACAATACGATATTGAATAACAAATGCGAAGCTCAATATTTCATCTTATCTTTCCATACAATTGCTCATTGCGATCTAGAGATATCCTTGGAACCGGTTGGCCGTTTTTCAATAGGTTGAACACACATACGTACATATCTACATGTAGGCACACATCTATATACAGTCCACATCGTAAGGGCAAAGATAACAGTCATTGACCCAAGTTATGCAACAGTTTTAAGGATTACACAAAAATGTCTCCAAGATAAAGAGATTTATTGCACCACGTATGGGACGGAAATGCATTAAAATTTTAAAGCCTCAAGCAGACAAGTGACGCGTTGATGCGATAAAGTTTATACGAAACTTGTCGTGTCGGTCGCATTAAAATAAGATGAAATGAATTAGACGTAAAACAATGTTTAATTTCTCGTTTGCAACCAGCTTTTAGAGCTAATAATACAGGCACTGTGCCTGTACTATGAGCTCTAAAAGCAAGATTTTTGCCATCGTGGAAACGGGACGGCGCATAACACTCGCGTAGCGGCATCTCGCTTCCACAACGGCAACAGTACAGCTTTAAGTACTCATAGTTAGCGCCAGCACGTAAGGAAATACCAGGTGTATTTTTCCATATTTAGGTTAATTATAATATTGCTCTTCTTTTTAATTTTGGAAAAAAACCAGATCACCTGACATTGAGACGACATTTTAACATCAAATAATAAAATTAGTTTTAATTGCGTCAAAACTAATGCATATTCATTAACAGATTTACCCGTTAATCGTACTTTGCGAAAAATAGTCTGACAAATAAAAGATGTAAGTGTGTTCTTGTCTTAGCCTCTGTCTGTGATGTCATTGCTCTGACCCAGTTTACCTGAAGTGACGTTAATGTGCGGCTTATCACTGTGAAGGTTTGAACTGTTTGTCTTGTCCTTTAGACAAGCATTGAAAAGGTATTTAAAACCTTTGAAGGTTCGTTCTTGTGGTAGCCATAGTGAATGAAATCGGGAAAATCTCTAGCGCCTGCATTAAAAAAATAAAATCATTTTTTTTTATTTGATAAATTTCAATGTCAGAAAGTCGTTCATTTCAACAGAAGAGTTAGCAGACTCGGGGCTTTGTTTTTATGTGAACTATAATTAGAAATATATTTGCTTAATATTATAAAGTTATTTACTGTCCGTATCTAGGTCTTAAACATAGTTTCTGTTAACATCTCAAAGGATATGCCTACATTTTATTATCCTTTCGTTGTCGCCACCGTCCGACCCGTTCCGTCGAAAATCTCACGACAAGATAACCCTAGACG
Source organism: Diachrysia chrysitis (assembly GCA_932294365.1). Lineage (NCBI taxonomy): Eukaryota > Metazoa > Arthropoda > Insecta > Lepidoptera > Noctuidae > Diachrysia > Diachrysia chrysitis. The sequence goes on from OW028657.1 coordinate 2,541,769, forward strand.
CTAGAAGGTCTAGCATAAGGCCTAGAGCTATACCGTTAGATATCAATTTCTAAGGTCAAGTAGATATTGGATCTAAGCTCTTAGGTGTAATATTAGTAGGCGTTTAACTGGCTATGGAGAGGTTGTGTTATAGAAAGTTCACTTTTCACTTCATTAAAAAGGGCCGTACGTACATTCTATTGAAGATTAGATTGCAAAGTATGAATTAATAAGTTCATTTGATCCCAAACTAGACAGAGGCTGTATTATGACTAATGACGATACTTAATATATTTTTAAATACATACATGTTATAGCTAAATTATACCCAGACAGAAAAAATGATCGTGCTCATCACACAAAGTTTTATCCTGGGAAGGAATTAAAAACACGAATTCCAGTTAGTCAGGGTCACTAACCACTAGACCAACAGACCAGTCAACAATTAGAAATCAAAAATCATCAAAACAATGTTAGTTCTTGTGTCAGAAATGGATGAAATTGTATTGACAAAAAGGCTTTACATACTTGGATCGGAGTATTTTAGAAGAAAGTTTTCATAATACACGCATATCTAAAACATCATAATTCCAAAACAATTGACAATCAGAAGTTTAAATAGTGTAATTCTCAAAGTAAATAAAGTTTTATATTTCCTGCCTCATGTAAAATTCTTTACCAATGATATATGGGAATGGTTCAATCATTACCCTAGAAATAGTATTTATTGGAAATAGATAGTTGCGTGTTTGATTTTTGATTGGTTTTACTGTTAAACTGTGGGTGTTCTCTCTAATAAAGCGAGTAGAAAGTATTGGAAGTATCAGTATTATTGGTAACAAATTACGAATGTTCATTTATTATGAAAATACGTTGGCCAGGTGTATGTGTTTAACCAATTAATATATTCCGTATAAATTAATGGAATAGCTGAATTAATGAAATTCTTTGCGTTGCTTACGGCCCTAGAACAGCTGCTATGAGTCTTGATAAGTAATTCTACACGTGTGTTATCCCAGTATAGAAGGCACGATAAACGCCTAAAAGTAACTAAGCAAGTAAACGGTGGTAAGGAACACTAGAAGAAAAAAACGTAAAAGCTTGGAGTATACATAGACAAGCATAGAGAGCGCGCGTCCCTAGTAACCCGTTGGGCCGGGCGAATGCAAATTTTTAGCTGTAAGTACGCTACTCTACGATGCTTATTGATTTAAGTAATTTTCGGTGCGACGGTTTCGATATTATTAGGGTAATATTATGTTTTGAAATATTTTAAATAAAACGGCGCGCTCAGATTTTATACAAATTTTAAGAATTTACTTGTTAATACTAATGCTCACAGTTCATACTTGTGAGGAACACTATATTTTACTTATTTTTACTCTAAGGTTCTAGGAGAAAGATACAGCGTGATTGTTATTATCAGAATACTGCAACAAAAGTTCTCATGAATGTAAGATTAACTTACATATTAAAGCACATAAAATAGTATCGAAGCGATTAAAATCTACAGCATTATTATGCAGGCCATAAAAATTGCCGCAAAATCAGATAATATCTACATAGGAGATAAACATGCGGCGTTAACATTATCGGGGCTATTAAAATCTAACATTCACGTGTAGGGCTTACTTAGACTATGCTATAATAATAAAGCAAGTAGTATTTACAATAATATCGCTCGTCATTTATTTCTTACTAGCTGTACCGGCGTCGTTCTGCGCGTTGATGTTAGTCGAACAAGGAGTAAAAAGTATGGAACGTATTTAAAAAATAGGACGCTAGAAAAAACAAAGAAAATAGTAACAATTGGATTTGACCTTGTAGAAAGAACATTCATTTCTGATGTTAGTCGAACAAGGAGTAAAAAGTATTGAACGTATTTAAAAAATAGGACGCTAGAAAAAACAAAGAAAATAGTAACAATTGGATTTGACCTTGTAGAAAGAACATTCATTTCCAATCGCTCCACCACCGAGCTGTTTACTACGACGGATAGTTTTCTATTATACATACTTTAATCAAAATAAGATATCTACCTAATTTCGCCATCGTTACCCGTTTGTTTATACGTCAAAAATACCAATTTAAGTTTGCATTACGTTTACGTAGGTGAGTTTTGTTCCAAGTTCCTTCAGATTTCAACAAAAAAATTAGTTCTGGTGATCGTCAGCACAGAAAACTTAATTTTAAGGTAATCTAGAATTCTATTGTGCTGCCAACAATGTTGTATGATTAACATGAATGACATGTAGACCGTACGTATCTATTAATTATCTACTGCATACGTATTTACGCATGAATTCGTCTGATATGTAGTATGTACTTCACTTCATTTGTTCCGAGTCAAGGAATTAGTCCATTCTTAATATTATGCTTGTAAAGAAAAAAAATCTTAGTTTTAAAATTTTAAGTATAAGAACCACATACGAAACCAAAGGTCTTTCTCAATTGTAACAATTAGTTAAACGTAAACAAACATTGGAATCAATCGAATTTTACGACCAATCGTAAAAATACGTAAACGTGGTTAAAATCAAAGTGGAACCTTTTAAAATCAACCTCTGCAATAACACTTAAAAACTATCTCGATCAAAAATCAATTTGAGTCATAAATTTCAAATGTGAAAACGTATCATGATGGAAAATCAATTCGAGCTATAAATTTTATATGTGGTTAGATGTTGTTTAGTCCGCAAATGTTAGCCCACGTGTGGTTTGTTTTACCGGTAATCTAAGATTACGGTTTCGTTATGCAACTGACGGGTCATCGGCCCAATTTGTAGCGACAGCGGCGACCGCGAGTGACTCACTGCGGTTTTATGGCCCTACGAGGATGCATATATAGGATGTTTGGTTTGTGTGAATGAGGAACTGTGTGAAGATTGTTATCTTGACTTAATTTGTTTTTTGATTCTCTCTTGATGATCTTGTGTTTGTTATCTTTTATATGGCGTTACGCGCATGATACGAAATTATAACTTAAGAAAAAAAAATAGATCTATACTAATATTTTAAATGCAAAAGTAACTCTGTCTGTTACTTATATTTTCCCTACTAAACCGCTGAACCGATTGTGGTGATACTCGGTATGGAGCAAGCTTGGATTCCAGGAAAAGACATAGGCTTTTTTCCGCCATAACCGAGATTCACGTGGGCAGAGCCGCGGGTAACAGCTAGTCTTCAATAAATCACAGTGAAATTCTCTCATAGTACAGACATTAAAATATGCACAAGCTTTCGCAAATACATAGGTATTCAATAGCTTCGCTTGCAATATGCAAGGTCATTTACATAAGCATGAGAAGAGGTCAAATTCTCTTGAGATCAAGAGATAATATAAAGTTATAAATTATAACTAGACCACAGTATTTCACCCGGCAGGAGTTTAATGTGTTGAGTTAATTTTATTTCCTCTGGCGGTTGAACGTCTGCGTTGGTTTATTATATTCAACGGCTGTCTGGATATATTTTCAGTCTTAGTTTAACTACAACGTCGTTAATATTCTAACAACTTATTTAGTTAGTTATATTTATACTTACTAATGTTATTGTCCATAAACCTTGTAGGTACTTTTTGCGTAAAATTCTGACTTAAGTTTTTGAGTAGATTACGATCAATGGATAAACATGAGGCAGATATGTTATTAACGTCCTATTTAGGAAGCTTTTCGATGATAGCTATCTCTTTTACGTACTTGCTTACCCTACTTCTTGTACTATTAATTTTTTCATCTTAACAACATTTTTACATAAATCGGCGCGATCAAATTTTAACGTCAGTAACTATGGAAGTAACATGTTATCTTGTTTATACTTAATATTATTGATATTGATACGTTTATATATTTTGCCTCTATTATCTGTGACATATAATTTCACTCCTTTTCGTAGGTACTCCCATATTTTGTCGTCTTCATCCGTGTTTCTTTTGTTACTTAGATTTTTTACATTTACAATGTGCGTTGTAAATTATTCAGTCTGCTGAGGTTCTTATAAATATTACAAGTAGACGATGACTCCTACTAGGCGAAAGGCTTGGCTCCTTATGTTTATATCCCGGCAGTAGCTCATGCCAAATGTGACAGGTGGTGCTAAATATCACACTGATATAATTGAGGATTATGTTGCTGTTCAGACTGTGAATTACTCCTCAATGGATATTAACAAGTGGATGTTAAATTATTCGGTTACTAAGAGGAGTTTATCACTGTCAAATGGATTTATTGTGTTTTCGAAAGGGCAGGTTTTCGTCTTCCGTGCTTTCAAACTATTAGGTTAACGCGGTTTAGATTTTGTAAGATTTTCAATATGTTTATATAGAAATATCTGAGTCATATGTGTAATGTGTATAGTTGATTATTTATGCATTTTAAAATTAGTAGCACCTAGATAATATTCAGGCTGGTTGGCATTACATGATACTGATTCAAGTTTGTTACATTCGAATAAGCTCTCTAGTCTTCGTCGTTCGTTCCCTACATCACGAATGCTTTTACGTAAGATAAGGGATTATCCAAACAGTTGATAATAATTACCAAGTCTGAATGTTTATCTCCAATTTGTATTTCTTATGGGGCTCACGACACAGGAAATCCTAGTGTGAGGATGTGAGTATAAATTAGACGATGTTGTAAATTGCGTACTTAGACACTTTATGAAGCAAACATTTACGTATTCTAGACACATCTCTGAACAATTAATATCTCAGCAGAAACGCCATAATTTACGTATAAAGCAGTTGTCACTTACATAATGGGATTGACATTGTACGACTTCAACTGTGAATAATTCATTTGTTCGATTGTCATTCAATTTGCGTTCGTTCGCGGCACAAAATTGCTGGTTACGATCATTATAATGAACATGTGTTTTCCCCTTATGATACGTCGCGAATATATTCTATTATTTCTAAGAAAGGTTTTTATAAACTGCCGTCTTTTTTGCATCTGGCTAAATAAAAGGATTGCATGACGTAATCTGTAAACTGTCATATGCTTGTCAATATCCATAGCACGTATAAGTTTAATGTATCACAATTCGCAATATAAAGATGTCAAAGCAGATAGGTAGGTCCTACCTACTCGAATACATTATTTAAATAACTATTCACGTGAACATACATGAACAGTTTCTAAGGAGCATAATTTTAAAGTCTCTTCTCTGTCTTGTCAGTTTAGTCCGACAATCAGTCAGTTTCTAGCAAATAGGCACGTAGAAAGGATTGCATCGCTGACCTTGACGTGTTTACTTAGCTCATAGCAAGGTCAAGTAAAGAAATGCTGGCTTTTTCCCTGATTAGTCTAGAATAGCGACTCGACCAAAATTTATCCGATTTGCTGGGATATCCAATTGGTCGTATATATTAGTGTATAGGAAACTATTCTTCTCTAAAAACTCCTGAAACAAGCTTTCGTATGCCTTTATGAAACTTTACCATAATACGTAGTTATTTTACATATCGATTTGTTTTCTCTTTCAATTCTTGTTTTAAATATGTATTTGTTTTTTCTAATGCAAGTATCTATCTTAATTACAATGGTAGAGCTAATAAATTAATTTGAACTAGAAGATCATAAGTTCCTCATTGCGTATGCATGTAACTGCTTACAATGCTCGTACAGCTAGCAAGCTGTCATCATTCAATCGTGATCTCTTTGAATTCCGACACGTTAGCTACTTGGACTCTGAACAATGCTTCTTGACTCATTTATAGTAATAATTCGATCTCTGATTTCGGGTCATGTTTTATATTATGGTCACGAATATAAATTGTCATAATGTTGTGCTTGATTTTCTTTTGCGCAAAAGCTACTGAAAGAATATACACGAAATTAAACAGTGCAATAGTTTATACATCAGAATGATATATAGCTATAATTTATTAAAATACATATGTAAAGGCAGGCGCTAGTGGCTGAATGATATTCAGATATTTTTCGGAGCCGTCTCAAAGAATGTATCATGAATAAAGGCGTTATCCATTCATAGATATCGGTGTATATTTCTACAGGTTTCTGGAACGACTTGCGACATTCTATTATCGTACCAGTACTGATAAAAGTATGCCCTGAGAGCCAGGTGTTTGGTTTTTTTATGGTAATAAATAGACGATAAATGATCGATCGTATCGTTGAGTTATTCTGTTGATGCATGTGGTATAATAAATGATGTTTTCTATAATCATATGTATAGAAATAGGTCGTTTTATTTGATAAATATAAAATACTAACTGTGCCCCGCGATGTCACTCGCCTTGGTTTCTTCCTAGGCAAGTAACGTGATGTTAAATATTAAATAGTCTTCGAGAATTGGGCTCTCGAATGCAATATGTTTTTTTTTATAGTTATAGAGATTAGCGCGTTCAAACAAACAATTTCTTTTGCTTTATTAGATTTGAATGGCTTTTCATGGGTCTATAAATACAATTGAATAAAGCCTGTTCATGAAAACGTTAAAAAAACAGTCCCGCACGTATCCATTTGTCCGATAAAAAACTTCTGACTTGCAATACACGATTACCTACGGACTGTCTCCTAGTATGGTTTTGTGCAAAAAAGTGTTGGGTGGTGGTGAATCACCATCAGTGACAAATTGATGTTATTTCTAATATCATAAATACAAAACATACCCGTGACATTCATTTTTTTGGCGAACAGGTCGCCGACCCTAGCTAAACAACGCTGTATTTAGAATGAGGATTTTGACTTCTTATTTATATCTACGTTAATCTAATTATTGACTGCACGTAGGTTTAGCCGTGTGGTATCGGTCACCACGCCCATTACCACTGCGCCACGTGTCGCGGGATCGATCCCCCGGACAAGCATTTGTGTGATCCACAATTGTTTGTTTTTTGTGTATGTGATTTGAATGTTTGTGAAATCCCTGTGATACATTGATTAACTTCAAAGACGCGGAGTCTTTTTTAAAAAGAACATCTTGACATGACGTTTATCCTAAAGAGTCAGTTCCCCATTTAACTGTTTTTTTTTATCCTCCTTAGGTATATGTAAACATGTACCTGTATTTTTTTCTTATTTTAACTTGATTCAAACTTGCTTGAACTTGACCTTCAACTATCCACTCTAAACCCCAGTTCCTGAAAGGCTGATATCAACATGATTTGTTTCCTAATCATCTGTCAAACATCATGTCAAGTGCTGTGATTGCTTGTTAGTCTTTTGGTCAACAAATCAATCACATTAGTTGACATTTACATTAATTTGATTAGTTGACAACATATTAAACTGATTAGCCTTTCAAAAAACAGGAGCTAAAATTTTCTAAACCATGTTCTTTTATCATGTGGCTAGTATTTTGCGACAGTTACGAGTTACTTATCTGTTCAGCTTGTTACAAACTTACGTGTTGGTAAATTACCTTGCAATTGTACGCGACGTACCAAGGTTGTAACGCGTCACTAACTTCAGAACAATCCTCAATGTCTAGCCGACGTAAATAAAAAACTGATGCTGTAGATGAAGGCTGAATAAATAAATTGTCTATGGAATACTTATCAGTAATTACAAAATACTTAACTGTTTTACTGTAATCTGTTGGTTATACTTGTGGTGTTTAATGACTTCAGTGTTTCGAGCTGCTTGGAGCATCAGCATAGTATGGATTCTTAAAGAAATATAATTCATTAAATAACTTCTTATTTCTACTCTCGAAGACTTAATTCTACGAAAAAGCCCTGGTATTTATATAAATTGATAAAAAAAGCCTATACATTTTTTTAAAATAAACATTATCACTAATTGTAGCAGTAACAAAAAATCTTTTGAGCTTAAACTATAAAAAAATAATAAGATTACTTAACTTAGGAAAATATCAATATAAAATAGTTTGAAAAAATAATATTTTATTAACTAAAATTACATAATTATAACTAAAATAAAATTATAAAGAGTATGGCAGTAAAGCCAGGGAAAGCAACGTATTAACATTAACTGGTTGAGGGTTATACACGGCTGAAGATGATGACGAACACGAACTCTCTCACAACAATAGGGCTACCTCATTACGTAATTTGAAGGTCCTACATGCCATTACTTATAAATGCGACGTTGTTTCTCCCCGTACATGGTTTGAAGCCGACAAGGATGTTTGGAATAAATTGCTGCTGCGATAAGATGGTGTTTCTATTATAATTTTAATTATTTTATTGGTAAATTTGCTGACCTTATTCTAATTATTAATTTAACTTACGAATAATAGGGAAAAGTGTAAGAATGTCGGCTAGTTTTCAAAATAAACGCCTATTTAGTGATTGTACAAAACTCTGTAATAACTATGGATCTTAAAATGTCAGTAAATACTGTTAATCGGCATTCGATTTGGTCATGACAATATTTAATATTATAAGTACAAACGTTTTGTGTATATCGAGTGAGTAAAGCGGTTTAAATGATCAAAAGATTTGTGTTATTAGGCAGTTCAGTTCATTAATTGTACGACAAGATATCGATCTTTAGAAAGCACTTGCCTTAACCATTGATCGTCTATTTTAGCGCAAGAATCGTGAACTCCTAACTTAACCCATTGCTTAAGTACTTGGGTAAAAATACATGCGTATAACCTAACAATAAACTTCATAATTTTATTGCATTGGCCTTCTTACGCGCAACCACGTAATACTGACATAATTTAATTTTTATCGCATGTTTAACAATTAATTTTAATTGCTGCGGCATTAATTTGCAATTCGATACGCTTGTTGATTTACAATAGATATGTAGATAAATAGATCTTATTTGTTTTGTACAATATGCATTTCAAAGTAAATTGATAATTTATGTACTTAAAGAAGACTTACTTTAGGTACTTAGTAGACTTCAAGTAGACCTAGTTTATGACGTTTGAAAGTTTTTGCAGACCTCGAATTTGTTTCTGTTTTCTATTCTCTGATTTATTGTAATGTAGCGATATATTTTACACCATTGTTCCCATCTACATAAAATCACCTAAAATCAGAAGAGGCCAGTCCTTCATTGTGGATTTATAAACATGATCTTTTATTAATGTCTTGTAGGAATGCATACAATTAGTTAGCCAGCAACAAAAGATGATGAACAAATCAGATTAATCAAACAGGTAAATGCAAAAAAATACCATAAATCAATAAGTATAACACTTCGTGATAAGGCTATTTTGTTAGCTAGTCGCAAGATCAATTAATAAACTTTAAATTTTGTTAAAGTGTTCTGTCAAACTTAATTTTTCATTAAATTTTTGCTGCCGACTGTACATTTAAAAAAGTATCTATCTACTCTTTACTTAAAATTTTAATAATTAACCGGAAATTATTACATATTTTCCATATAATTCCGTTTCCAAACATAACCTCCAAAATCCTAATAGACTTTATGTATCCCGTAAAGTTATGGGAGACAGTCAATGAAATATAGTGGTATCGGATCTCGGTGACCAGCTGGCTTCACTAGTGTTGTTTATAGAAGCTGTAACTCGATAATGGTGCGCCATAAAACAGTGTTTGTTATTTTTAACCAGATCAATAACAAAGGCTAGTCCTTACAGCATTGTGTAATCTTACTGGAAGTGTTTTACATTTAGAATAACATTATTAATGTTGTTTTCTTTCACTGTTTCTGTTATTTCGTTCCAGTTAATGGACCGACAAAAAATATAGAGAAATGGGTCGTCAATTTTCTACGCGATTTAATTGCTTGGATTTAAAATTGACACCTGTTATCAGATTAGAACAAAAAATTTAATGTTTAAACACAACCCCTATTTACGTCATTATGGCAACCTCAAAGCTGTTATTTTGATGTTATCGTGACGTTTCCATCGATATATCTCCCTGGCCACCCTAATACCTGCTGTTTTTTGTCTATCCATACAAATGTTTGGACAGCCAACAACCCGTGAAACAATAGTTAATTCTGTACCAATGGGGTTAGTTCCATCCAATTTAAATTCCGTTCTGACAACTCTTGGTAAAATTTGATCTTTTTTTTTGTAACTTTTTGAGAGCGTTAATTGCCTGTTCGGATTTATTACTTGAATACATTCTTTGTGATTTACGATGTGTTGTGTGATGGAAATATTTTTTCTATTACAAAATAGAGCGTGTTATTTTAATGTTTTATCGTGTTGAAGTGTTTTTTAACCGACTTTCTAAACGTTTGAGCTTCCTCACTTCCTATTTGTCTTTTAGTAAAAGGACAATTAATAGTTTTACCGAAAACGTTTGATACTTTTCAACAACACGAATTCTTAACTATTATAAATTGCTTGAAACAATCTCTGCGGTTTGGTAAGATACTCCTTCCATTTAAATTTCTTACGAAATTAATGGTCCCATTTTATTAACAGTATTCCGCAGTCCAATGCCGAATCTTAATTAAACAACTGTGCTTCAAGGAAATAAAATTTTAATACTGTTCTTATCAACTGTAACTATATAGCAACGAATAAAAAAGTAAAAGAGTTTATAGTATCACAAGCAGAACAAATAGTCATTTTCTATCCATCGTATCAACGCCTATCGGTACCGGTCTATGAAATAAAATCGATCCAATAGTAGCTATGATTCATGTTCGGGATTTCCCAGTAGATTTACAAAATCCATATGTTACTCCGAGACGATCATTGATTCAAACCATTGATCGAACCATTTTGATCTTTACAAAGTTAGTTTGAAAGGTTTGTCAAAAATTTTCGCCCATATTTGTCAATCAAACCAAAATCTACATGTTTGAATCAAACGGCATCAGTCTTACGCACGGAATCAGGACCGTTTCTATACGAAAGACATGACTATCGTTTAAGAATCAAACCTCAAAAACGTTAACTGTTAGTGACTGATCATTCTACCAGAAACACGTTAGATATTCTATTGTCTATAATATGTGACAGAATTTACGCCAACTCTTAGAAGCTAGTCAAGTGACAATTGGCGACGACTTGTAACCCTTCAAAGTTAAGGTGAAAGTCCTTGTCGCGAATAAACATGCAATAATAAATCATATAATAACAGCACTTGTCCACGTTGGACTGCAGACATTAACAAGTGGTTACAACAATATAAATTAACACCCATATTTTTGTTAGCAGGGCAAATACTTGTTTAAGTAACATAAATCTAGTTGGTAGGACGCATTCCCTGCTGTAGCCCTAATAAGTTTTCGCCTTGTTTGACTTGTCGTATAAATAAGCTCATTAATCAATAGTCTCGTTGTTTGCGACATTAATCTGAGTTAATCGGGGCTCTATAAATAAACTTGGGCTCCCTAACGATACTTGAATATGATGTGTGAGGAAGACTTGATTTATGTGCCGTTGAAGATGGTTAAGCTCCGAAGATGTGACATAAATGGCTGACCAAATCATGTGAACTTTTATACACAGTGATAAAGTGTTTTGACATTCTCTGTAGCAAGCTTGGCAAGTACAAAATAGATCAAACTTGAATAGGATACTTTACGCAGTTTTGAGTTATGTAAATATTTATTTCTTATCTAGGTATAAATTAAACTGATCAATAAACTACTTGAAAATATCCATCCAGTGATTCTTGAAGTTGGGACCTTTTTACAGATAGTGATTTTAATTTAATCAGACTGCAAAAGTATCTGCACTGTCTCTGTTGACTATTTGGTAACATTTTTATTATAAAGTTTATTTTCCTGTTTGTTCTTTAGCAATAACTGATAACATGCACTCTAAAAGCAAATGTAATTAATGTTTGGCAATTGTTTTGTCTTACTTCTTATCTTTTATACTTAGCGCAATGACTTATTGTGTACCTAAAATAATAAAGTTGTTACATACATAATGATATGTCGTTGAAAAACCAAAAACTTACCAGTTCTTTGGTATATTTAGTTTTGATCTGATCCGCAATTATTAATAAACTTACTTAACGTTTTACTTATTTATTAATAGTTCAGGATATTTGTAAAGATAATTCAATCAATGTTATTTTTCTTTTTGTTACAGTTGGTTTCCTGATATTAGTGTTCTACCTATGGGGCACCCCATATAAGAGGGGATTTTTCTGCGACGATGAGTCCCTCAAACACCCATACAAAGAGTCCACAGTCACAAACGTTATGCTGTACATCGTTGGACTTGGACTTCCTGTGGTTACGGTAAGTCAATTTTTATTATATAAATAAACTGTCAGAAAAAATATGACATCATTACTAATGCTACTAGTTTTGATTGTTAATGGCTTGTGTGGATGAGGGAAGAAGTCGCGGACTTAATTACTTACCTACCTATATAGCTACTGCGCACCTTATAAGGTAATCTGATGTGCACCACGTTGTACCTGATCTATGCGGCAGCATTCAAAATTGAAAATGTGTTTTGATTTCGTCATTTTGACATCTAATGTCACTCAACTTTGCCACTTGATCAATTTTACTGTCCAACAGGCTGATAAAAGTTCCTTTATCGGCCGTAACTATTTTATAGACAGAGGTAGGCAAAGGTTTACTATCCCTATCCCCATTTCCGATAATATCATTTAAGTACTGGTTTCCTAATATCTACAAAACCTTAAAAGGCTATGTTATGGACACAAGACGCTAGTAAAAAGTGCTAAAACTTTCTAAATTTACCCATTATTCAAGTTGTTGTACGCGATAATCAAAAAACTGATTACGTTTACGTACTTTCTGAAATCGTATCGCTTCTTGCGGTAAAAACGTTTTAAACATTTCTTTTCTTGTATTTCTATTCTTCGTGACAATTTTAACTTAAGCTTAAATAACTAAATTCAGACGTATTTATTCATCTTAACCTCCTTAATTCGTACTATGGAAATTCTTTAATTTTAAAAGGAGAATTTCACAGCAGGCCCATGGTCCAAAGCTCTTTGTTTGATCATGACGCCCTTTACTGTCTAGATGCTCAGTTAGTACACTTTCACATCGAACTAGATTACCGAAGATTGAAATGTTATTTTTTACTGTTGACCAAAGTCAGTCAACATCGCGGCCTTAGTGGGCCATCCAACATTGTTTGCTCATAATTTTCGTGTCCACTCACTTATCTGTCCAATGTTGGTTTAACTTGTTTAGTATAACACATTTTAGTTCGATTAGAATATTGGAATTTACAAATTAAAGCCCAAAGCTGTTCAACTCTTTGCCTGATAAAGAAATTTAAATACCATTTATACCGTCAGTTGTAAGGGCAACACTTAAATCAAGTGCAACAGTTTCTATATTACCTTGTGTATTGGAAACATTTAAATAAATAAGATCTCTTGGTTTATTTACTTTACAATTGCTTAAATAAACTTGTCTACATTTACCGTTGGTAATTTTCTCACGGCATGAGCTATCAGATTTGGACTTGTTACCATTTCGCTTTAGGAATTGACTAGAAATTGTATCGGTAACTTATCCACCCACGCCTGATGGAAAAGGCAAAAGGTTGTTTTGCTGTTTAATATTGTAATTGAAGTTGCATCGACTATGATAGGGTTTGTCCTTAATCGCAATGAAATTGAATAGTAATTGTTTAAAGGATTTAATTTGAATGCACACGAATCATTTTACGTTCTCTTACCCAGAAATTTGTACAAAATAAATATATTTGAATTACTGTGTATGTGTGTGTATAATCGTAGTTTTTACAATGTAGATGGTGTGTAAATATTCTATAGATTCATGCTTGACTTGGCAGTTGCATTTTATTCTCTTTGCAATCACTTCTCCTTAAGTATCTCAAAGAAAAAAAGTCGAAGACGTACTTACAAGAGTATATTCAGAGTGCTTTGTTTTTTGAGTGTCATTTTTAAGTGCTTGTGTTTTATCCTTATATTATTCTGATCATCTGTATGAACCATGGTGTCAATTTCTTCACTACCGGATATCTTCAAACTAGTTCCTTGTTATCTCAATTATTTCCTTAGTTTATTATAATTGTAGTTACAATACTAGTATTCGAAGTTAATGATTTACATAAATTCCATTACTATAACAACTGCCAAGTACCGTCTAGGATTTGATATTTAATACTAATGTTCTTGTCAAGCATTTCCTTAAGTTCAGTTTATCTTTGTCTTATAAACTTACTTAGGCTATATATTTACAACTTTCACCTATAATTTGGTCTTCTTAAAATACCTCTAGTGTACTAATTCCGACTTACCACGAACACACATTGAGCGAATGTTTCACATAATTTTTATAACTTCAAGAGCGGTTAAACTGTTAAATTAAATTGTATTACACTTTCCTTACTTTGAAGTCTGACGCCTAACTCCCAGACACGAAACAAATATCTCCAGATCTTATAAATATTAGTACCGTTTCGGAATCTGATCTGACCGGACAGAGATCAGGCGCAGAACCAGACTTGTATGCTACAATACAATAAGAAACCATAGAAATAATGTACAGAATTAAACAAACAACACACGTATGGAAGCAATGTATTTATAGGTAAACCTGGCATTGATCATCAATTATGTAAAGTAGATCATACAGAATGCTTGCCATCAACTCGGTCTGACACTGTTGGTACTTGACGTATATTTCCATGCCTTCAAAGGGATATTTTATTGTAGTTTTCATGACCGCTATTTGTATTAATTTATTCAGTATTAAGTGTTTAATAATTCAGTGCTAGATTGTCAATGTTACGAGTACAATCTACGTCGCTTGATTAGTAACAAGGTTGTGATTAGTGTAGATTTGGTTGGCTATTTCAAATTGCCTCTAAATTAGGTCAGAACCGATATAATTGTAATTGACTAAAAATTCTCGTATAATATCGATTATTATTTGATTTTTTGCTAATTCTGCCCAATTTTGTACGATAGGATTTAAAATTTAAAACAGATGTTTTTCCCCGTCTTACGACCTTAAAATAAACTAGGGTTCGATTGACACATTTAATTATGAATTCCATCCAAACTATTAAATAAAATCAAATCCTTATCTCCATCACAATCTAAATTGATCCCAAGTGATGCGTTTCTCGACAGTTCCAGTTGAAGCCTATACGTTTAACGGGACAAGTGGGTTCGATTCCCACGTTGTTATCGATCCAGCCCACTTAAATAGCTATAAATAACGATCGGACATTGTAAATCGGCCTTGTCTTGTTAATTGTAGATACGATTTGTCCTTATAAGCGAGAAAGATTGCAGGTTTTCATCTTCTTGTGTGTTTTTGAAGATTGAATCATATTTTTTGTTTACTCCGAGATATAAATTAACCCTGAATGTTATTACTTCGTCGGTGGCCTCTCGTATATAACCTAAGGTTACCATATTATAGGTACATAATTGGCATAATGATCTTATGATGAAGTTTTAAGCACAATTCATGTAATCTTTAATTTTTTGTTTCGAATACATTAATTTTGTTACTAAGATCAGTTGCTGTATTAATATCAGAAGCACTTTAAGTCACCCATAAAGCAAGTATTGATTGCCCTTTCGAAAGTCCGTATCAAGTCATACAAGTAACATAATATTTACTACACGTCGTTAACGAACTCGAACTATGCGTACAAAAACATTGATCTCCGTAATTACTGGAACGTATCATTATCATGAACTAGATCACGTCATGATACGATCATTATCTAGTTCCGAACTTGCCTATTTTGTGACATTAAAAATCAACAATTGTTAAATAGTAAATTGCTTTATTGCAATCTTGGGTTTTTTGTATCTAACAAGTCATTGAGATCAATCTTCAGACATACATGTTCGTTAATGTACTCGTGTTATTTATTTGCCGTACCATCCGGTGTTCGATTAGGTTTTTTCATTCGTTTATTATGGACAGGGCTTTGCTCTTGGTTTCGCTTCAGTTGATTGAGAAAATGATTACTTTTAGCGGTAGTGTGTAATTTTGGAGAATTAATCCTTATATTGGAAATATTTGGTTCTCCATGTACTTCTAGGTACTTTTTGCACAAGCTTATGATCGTCGATAACCCACGGTACAATCGATAAATATTAGAAACATAATAAGCTTTGAATAGTTTCTAAAAAAACATCAGTTATTTACGAAGAAATAATTTCCTATTATTCAGATACTTGATTGTTAACTATAAATTCAATTACGTCTGCTTTTATAGACATCGTAAACACAGACAGACTAAAAGTTTAATATTTAATCAACTTTGATGGCTAAACCTATCCATGTATCATTGAATGAACATTTCATTAATGTTTCAATTGCTGGCCATATGAACCGTCAAAAGACTGACGTGATAGAAAAGAAATCTAAAAGCGTTTAGCAATTTGTTCCATGTTTTTGTAGAGGTAAATGGACTCAGTAAAAAAATATGTGGCGAACAAACATTGTGATACTAAATTGACTTGTGGCAAACCGCGTAGGTTGATTACATCTGACAGTAAATCAGCATCACATTTTAAACAACTCAAATTATCGATCGATATTGAATTGCTACCAGTTGTGAATGATTATGAATGGTTTTGTCGATAATCTGGGTCAATCGTGATCTAGTTGGTATTACAGATAAAAAATGTACCAATTAAATCAATTTCAAATTTAATCATATCAATCCAATCGTAACTAGCAGTGCCCTTCCGTACTGTACTTCTAAAGTGCACAGAATTATAATTAGCAGCACGATCTAGTCGTCGTAAGTGTTTCTTCACGACTCAGCCCTATACTTTCACCGTCTCCCAATCACCTTTGCATCCTATTAATTATCTCGCAATTGTTTCCACTGACCTATGATTTTAATAGTCTGTTCTCAATAATATAGTTCATCGTCTATCGTTACAGCTATTCGTCGGAACTTGCTATCATTATGAGCAATATTAAATTTCCTCTCTTTAAGTTCTGATCCCAAATTATGAACTTAATTATTAACATTTACTTTTACGATAATTTGTTCATCGTGACTAACTGTTTATAATTTAGGTTTAATAGTGTAGTTGAAAATTACCTTTCTTGTGTCGATATATCGTTAATGTGTATCAATGATAGCTTTTTGGACGCTGATAAATTTATCTGAAAATCGTCTAGTACTGATGAATTGATGTGTTGAACTGAATTGCTGTCTGGCTTCATATTGGACTGGTAGGTTGCTACTTGCTACAATTTTAGATAATAAAACAAATCGCAGTAATTTTTGATCACGTTAGGTTAGGAATACTTCACGAGTATGAAATGCTGACCCAGCTCGACTATTTGATTTTGCATACTTTGATGCTGTTATAAAAAGGTGTAAGCAAAAATTCCAAACATAACCCATGGACGACGAGTTGATTAAAGAGCATTACATGGTTCACAAGTCGCCAGCATGCCGTTTATCTAGATGATAATCTACAAACACAGCACTGAATGCCGTACCGGCTATGTCAACTGTCTGTACTATGCTGATTTAGATTCCAACAGCGATAGTAAATGGGCTTAATGTTTGTGCAAGTGATTTGTGTTTTGTAATAGCATCAACGAGTCTAAATACTAGCTCGCGTGTAAAGAGCGTTTAGAAATCCTAACAGTGTGAATCATATGTTTATTTATGTGCGGGACCTGGTTTACGGATGGTAATTTGTATGCGTTTTGCAATTCTAAATTAATAATCTATTACTATGGATAAAATGCTCTGGTATTTATCATCCCTGAAGAGTCTCGTTTGTTGGAAGCGAAAGCTTGTAGTGCACGCATTATACCTAAATTTCATTTTTGACAACAAAAATGAATTATACACAAAAAACTTTCTCTTGAATCACTTTATATATTGCTGGAAAATGCATTAAAATTCGTCGCGTAGTTTAAAAGATCTAAACGTACAAACCGCAGAAGCGACTTTATTTTAAACTATGTAGTGTCCTTTTTTAGAGTTTAAACTCCATACCAAATTTAATTAAATTCGGATGTGTGGTTTAGCCGTGAAAGCGTAACAGACAGAATTACTTTACTTAACATTCTTCTTCTTCTTCAAGTGCCTCTCCAACTAGTAAAGGTTGGCTACCAACTTCTGGAATTGTTGTCTGTCCTTAGCGAGTGGAAACAATTCGGATACGCTCGCTATTCCAGTCCAGTCTCTTGTGTTACGGAGCCACGACTTCTTTCTCCGACTAACTCGCCGTTTACCGGCAACCTTGCCCATCTTTATAACATAAGTATTGCTTAAAACATTTGTAGGTAATCAATGCCGCGATTATGCAGCTTTTTGCGTTCTAGGATTGACTTTTTTATACCGGTTATTTGTAATTATAACTAACGCTTTATAATTTCTTCTTAACTTCGTGCCTACATGTAAATAATTAAATATATCCTCTATAATACATAAATGTTATTAACTTTTGAAGCGCGTTAAAACGGCAATTAGAAACGTTAGAGCTTTTTTTCAGTATTTTTTTTACTAGATGTAGGATAAGCTGTATAACCTGTAGTGTAAATTAAGTGTTGGACTTAGCATTATTGCCTTTTAAAAAGCTCATTATTAAAGGGAATGTAGATAAAATAAGTAATTATAATATCTGTTTAGTTAACGTATCACTTAACAGTAATGAACGATTTTTAACGAGATTGTTATTGTTTTAATCGTTAAATACCTTTTGTTTCCGGTCACGAATGATTTTACTATACATACCTGGTCTATACAAAGGTACATTATCCTTTGGTATTAATGGCTTAATTCGATCTAGATCTTCAGATAGAAGTACAGCTTTTTTGATATCTTGTGTTAATATTCGGGTTCATGTAAATGTAACTCACTTTAGATTTATTTTCATTTTATTTTGCAGAAGAATGCCTAGCGTTAACATTCGACCTAGGGTTTAAAATATAAAAATCACTGTCACCTGCACCACCTATCCGGGACTAACGTAACTATGTTCTTCATAGAGGTCATGTCGCCTTTTATTTGTGTGCAAGTTTCATAGCAATTGGGCTGACTGTTCTGGAGTTTTAGATGAACATACACACACATGCCTTTTTTATGCAGGTATTAATATTAGTGTATGTATCTACGGTTATCTTTACGTTAGAAATACATTATGTTGTTTCATTTTCCATGGAGTATGGGTAAAGAAATTGTTAGATTTCAAACAAACAATTACACGCTTTCATTCATTTGCTTCTTAAGAAATTAAAATGTCACCTTGCCTGCCTGGTTTAATTGTTTAACGACTACAGTATCTTTATAATGTTTGCGCTGTAATTAGTTTGCAATTACTTAGTTTCCTCTGATTATTATCTCCTTGTATTTTTATTGTTAACTTCCTTCTAGGATTTTATGTTAATGTCTGATCTAGAACCTTCTTTTTTGTATTGTGTTTCAGATGGCTTTTTAATCTTACACATGACCTAGCTTTAGAACTCATTTCTTGGTTCTCATATAAATGTTTATCATCATCATCTACACCGCTGCGTGATATAAGAGTCCTTTAAATTTCTCTGTTACCTGTTTTTTTTTTAATTTATTACCTACAGTAAATTGTTTGTTGCTTTACACTAAATTACTCCTGCAGCTTCCTATGTTTTGTTTCTTGGTTATTGGTTTCGTAGTACATAATGGAAACTAAACGCTAACCGCATTGGCGTTAATTTTGTACATAATCTAAATTTGTATGTTCAATTGTTTTAGTACGCTGATGAATACTATATTCCATGTTCTAATTCTAATTGTGAGCTTACACGGGCAACTATAATTGGGCAATTCTTGGCAATTTCTAAAAAAAATTTGTTAATACAAAATTTGTATGAAAATCTATAAAATAGAATAAAAAAATAGAACCCATACTTTGCTAGGTGTTGCCGGGACATCTTTTTAACCAAAATTCTCATCTCACGCCGATAATCGCGCAAATTAATTCAGACTTACTTACTGGTTCCAACATAAACCTTCTTTTGACCAAAGTTATACCCATATAATGGTTATTCTCATATAAGTCTTTTTTGCCTTACTAGGTATTGGCCCTTCTTTATGCTTTCCATCTATAGTCACAATAAATGTTTATTTCTCTAAATTAATTTAACGAATGTTAACGATAGTTAGATAAAGAGTAATAAAACATTGCATTATATTATTTACGAGCATCATAATTTACGACCATTGTAAAATAATAATTGCCGTATAACTAGCTGAATAAATTTAATTTGGAATACATTAAGTTTATTTAAACATTGCGGGTAAATAATCAAAAAGTAAATTAATTAATTATAAGTACATGTGTAAAACTTTTGTTTTGATACTTCTGTCTAGCTTTTTCTCAATCTATGTAGAAGTCGGGTTCAAGTCTTACCAGATTTCGCTGAATATTAGTATTTTACACGAAGCGGCTGCTTATCCGACCTTTAGTGGCTGACCTTAAGGGGCATACCCACACCAGTCATCTTAAAAGACCTGGTACATTTGTATAGTGTATGCTTTTTCTTCTTTAGGAAACGTAGAAATCAGATGTAAAATACATAGGATTTGAGTTGTTTTCACCAATTACATTTCACTACAGTATTTGTTTAATTATTTATTCATTTACACGCATAAAACTATTAATACAGGTACTGACCTATGTACATAAATATTAAAACTTAATAAACTAAACCAAACAAATAGTAAAATAAGCGGCCCGTGTGAATTCATTCAGAGTACACGAAAAGAGATCCATTTTGTGAGCGAACGTTTTGTACTAATTAGATAGCGAAGCCTATGATCAGCAGCAATATTTTCTATTTTTCCATTTAAAAGTAAAATATATTATTTATATTTACCTAAAATTCTAATTAACTAAAACAATTTTAAACTAATTGCGATGGTGCGGTGACTGATGACATGTACTGTACCGTGAAGGTTGTCCAGTGATCCCTACGGACTAATATTTATTCGCCATGACATTGACCTTATGAACGTGGGCTCGGTTATAAGTATTCTGCCGAGTAGAGTCTACTTTCATTAGTATTTATTGATCGTAGGACGTTTTATGCGCAAATAAACGTTTGTATCCAAGTTTTGTTCAAGATTGTTCAGACTATCTATGATAAACTTGGTATTGTGTATTATTCGGCAATGTTACTTGTGTTTTATACTAATTTAGCTAGACTTCAGTAGTTGTTTGGAGCTTATACAAGGTGAGTTTTTTATCGTTGTAAAAACGAAAGCTATAACTTCGATACCCATTACAAAAACGATTGGTATAAAAAACTCAAAAAAAAAATGAAAAAAAATATGGAATTCCAATACAGTAGCCTTAAAAGTTTTACGGTAATAGTGACTGACTGACATTCGAGTTATGTTTTCGATTGTTTGTTTAATTTTTTATACCAATCGATTTTATAATCGATATAAAAGTCACAGTTTTCATTTGTACAACGAAAAAAACTAACCCTGTATTAAAAAATAATAATACCATAAATAATAAAAAAAACATAATTTTAATTTAAACTCAAAGAATGTACCTACCCGCCTGCCGAGTGTTCATCGAATACATTTATTCAACATTACAACCCTATAAAATAATAATCTACTTCACATAAAACCATCTCAATCGCTTCGCATGTTTAATGAATATAAATTAAAATTCATATAAACATTTCATGTCACTAATCTAGTTTAACGCCCTTTACAAATATATGCTAGTTTTGAAATAACCTAACATTATTCTATGTTGGTACTAAAAGGTTTTGCGTGTCAATAGGCATATAAATATTAATGGCTTCTTCAGGGCAGGCTTCGAACATGTAACGTAATGTTATTAACTTTTAGTGTCTTCTGTGTAATAGCTGGGTAGGTCTAACTTGACTAGGTAGAATGTACCTATAAAATGAATTACAAAAAAAATATATGGATGTTTTATCTTGTAACATTTAATTAAAGTTAATTGTAATAAACTATTCATGTTGCACATGTATCATTAGGTATATATAAATATATATAACTCAAAGGTGACTGACTGACTGAGATAGTGATCCATCAACGCACAGCCCAAACCACTGGACGGATCGGGCTGAAATTTGGCATGCACGTAGATGTTATGACGTAGGCATACGCTAAGAAAGGATTTTGATCAATTCTACCCCCAAGGGGATAAAATATCGGATGAAAGTTTGCATAAATCTTCTTAGATTTTCGACTGATTTAACTGAAATTAAAGATTGGAGCTACTATGATGAAGACGTCCGCTTAAATAGGATTTTGATATTTAACAAATCTTACACGCTAAACAAAAGTAAAGCCGCAAAAACTATACCTAATTAATAATAATACTTCTTAACGCGAGCGAAGCCGCGGGTAAAAGCTAGTAAACTATAAAATAATTAAGTAGTAGGTATAAAAGTATTACATAAGTTTAAAATAATTTAGTATGTTGATCTTTGTTAAGGACATATTAACCGAAGTTAAATCTTATAACCGAAGCGTAAAATTCATTCGTTTAAGCCTTTACATACCTACTTCGATCTCCGTGGTCGAGTGGCGTACACACCGGTTTTCAAGGCGTCGCCAGCTATGAGGTCCCGGGTTCGATCCCCGGCCGGGTCAATGTAGAAAACCACTTTTCTACATTGTCTCGGGTCTGGGTGTTTATGGTATCTTCGTTGTTTCTGAATTCCATAACTCAAGTGCTTTAGCTAGTTAGTTTGATGTTGTCCACATTTATTTATTTATTATTATTATTTACCTACACAATAACTATTTTGAATATCATAGAAGTTCTAGATCCCGTAAAATTCAAGTTTAAAACTTCAATTGTTTGCACAAAAGCATTATCTCTCAACAATTTCAGATGTCTTTATATTTATTTAAAGTTACTTCTCCATTAGCCATTTAGCCTTGACCGCTACGATTGCCATGCTTGGCACATTGCCAGTCGATACATCGATACAGCTTTATAAGCTTCGAACTTTGTGTATCATGGTGGTGATAGACAGTGTTTATGCGTATGTCTGGAGATATATTTAGCTTATAGCGTGTCTTTTGTTTTTATTTTGGTGTTTTTTTGGCTGTCACACGCGGCAAAGACCCTTGGAACTCAAATAGATTCGACATGCTTAATGTTATCTATAAGGTCAAAGGGTGAATGATCTTTGTAAAACCTATCAATAAGTTTTTAATGGAAATTTTCACGCTGCATATTGTATGGATTCAATCATTCGGGTCTTCTTATAAGATAACTTTGCAATAGAATGTAGTTTATAGATTTCTCTTAAAATCTTGTTGTAAAAATAAGTAAGAGTCTAAAAAGACATGGTCAAGTTTAATCTGTTTCTTATAAAAATTGTACGTTTTATAAAAAAACAGGTATTACTGCAGTATTTTAACTGCATGTTCTTTTAATATCTTAATATTTCAGCAAACGCATTCAAAAAATTCCGTCGTTATTCAGTAATTAAGATACGTGGTATTGTCAACACAGTAATAAAATTTAATTATATTTTTATAATTCTTGAAATCGTATGCCAAATGTTATCTAAGTAATGAATGCTTTGTCATTGAGTTAACACCCAAATGTTTTAATTGTGATTATAAAAAATGTCGGTAATCTTAGTTTTATACCACCCAAGAAGTAAGACGCATTTGTTTTTAGCCCAATGTCATTTATTTGATTTTAGTAACGCGTTTGAATTACTTTCATTGGTAAGAACGATTTGAATAATGCACTTGATTTTCGTCACCGGTAGATATCATTTTGCACCTAAGTATTTTTTAATAATTTCAAAAGGTATTTCAAAATGAATAGTGTAGCATTCTGTGTAGTTACATTTGAACTAGGTTTGTTTAGCTTTTAGGTCTCATGAAGTATTTGGCAAGGGTGACCTATGGGCCCCGTTTGTACTGCGATTTTAAAAAGGAGATGTATGTTTATTTACTACTTAACATCTCATATTTTCTTGGGGGTTTAAATTAGGGAATCGGTAAGTCCATTCATAATTGTATTTAATGAATCTCTTAAGTTTTATGCAACACGTATTCTGTGTTATCCGTTTTACCAGATATTTATTGTCTTTCATTGATTTTATCTATTGTAAAGTAGTAAAAAGAAGGTCAGCACCTTTATTATGCTTACATTTATCTATTAATACATTTTCTTCTACAACTTCTGCGTCAATGGTTTATTTTGAAAGATCGTTTCTTTAGTCCAATGTCACATGAAGTTTAAGATTATCATACATTTTGAATCATCATCAATCATTTTAATAAAATTCAATAAATTTATTCTATTTTGGTTGATATTTCTAATTCTATGTAAGATTCCAGGCAGCTGTTGTATTTACCAACGAATTATTTTATTATTATTGGCCAGTAAACTTACCAAGTCGACATTATTCAGTCACACGTATTTAGCCGTCAACTTAAGTATGCTAAAACATGAGGTGCTATAACTTTAATGACACGAAAGTTAGCTTTAAATAGTATCATTAATAATGTTGTAAGTGATGGTATTTTCTGAGCAAGTCGTTAGAACGTGTGATCATCATGTAGCCACTGATGATGATGATCACAATATTAATATCAAATACGATAAGGTAATGCTTTAGCCACCCGTAACTAATGTCTCTCTCATCTGTCTGTTAAACGTAGAAAATATGTGTAAGAAAAAGAATGCCTATAAAATGTATTATTACCATTATTTGAGAGACATTTTAGTCATACATAGAAAATATTAGAGGAACGCACAACTTAACATATTCGAGTCTAACCATTAGGTAACTAACATTTCTGACAGGCCCTGGAGGATACGGACACGAAGTCCCACGTGTCCGTCTTCGGAAGGAGTGAGGGGTAGGCATTATACACCTACCCCTTTAGCAGGGGTCCAACAAGGACCGAGGCCCACCGGAGCCCCGCCGAGCATGCTTTAGCGAACCCGGGACTCCGGCAAAGGCAAGGACGGGACCGGGGTGTTTTTGGTCGGTGCAAGTCCGACATATCCCCACGTCGTGCCCTCAGCGTGGGTTGAAGTCTTTAAATTTTCAACCCGTAACAAAAAAAAAAAAGTAACTAACATTTATATTTTAAGTAAGACTATATTTAGAAACAGCTCAATTATTTTGGCAAAACAGTACGTAATGCGGGTGTTGAATTTTCCAAATCGATCCTTGTCGAGGTTATTTCCTCGTAGGTATTTGGTAATGAATTTCTATTTGTTGTCTATTTTTAGCTGCCTTATCAGAAACAAAATCATTGTATAAATTTACATTAACATTGAAGTTATTTCCTACTGTTGATTGACTGGTTACTATTTATTGTGTGTTCCTTGGATTTTCATTAGAGAGTATAATAATGTTAGAGTATGGAGGCAACAATATTATACTATAATTATCATAATAATAGATATCCTTCAATAGATATTACCTAGTCTCTGTATTCTGTCCATTTTCCAAATATTTATGACTATTGATATTACGTATTGCCTTGATTTTAATTATATTTATAATAGTACGATATATTATATTTAGTTTCATACTGTCTATTATTTTGTCCTTGCTCATTATCTAAATGTGTCTCATCTATGAAGTTATCAACTGAAATATTTGCGCGACTTTCAGCGTGTCATTTGATAATTACGTTAAATATCTTATCGTTTTTGTTTAAACAAGTTAATTTCATTTTTCTCAGAATTGTCTTGAAGTGTTGATATAAATTCGTTTAATGTGCATGCCACACACTGCGATATTCATTAATGATTAGGATAAAAAAAAACAAAGTTGATCGCCAAGTGCTTTAGACAAATAGCTGTTGCGATACTAAAGTGATGGAACACAATTTATTGTTTTTACTACCTACTGCATTTTTGTTTACATTGACATTTTGTTTGAAGTTCCAAAAATACTTAAATATATTATGTAACTAATTATGCCATTATTTTTTATAGTTGTTATTAACCAAAATTCCAATTAGGAAATTATCTTTGTTGTCATTTTCTGGTAGTATCTACTTGATATGAGTATGAAATGATATGCAATGTAAACTCTGAGTCAAGTCATAGTTTCTCAGTAATGTTATTTTTACTATATCATACTGCTTCTATCCTTATGATAAGATTAATTATTCATACGGTGTGACGTGATTGTATTTATGTAGGTATTTCATTTTCCTAGTATAAACTTTATTATTTGATTTCATCCTTCGAATTTTCTGTAGGAAAGAGTCTAACTGAAATGTAGTTTTTTGGTTGCTAAGCAACTTACATTCACTTGCTTTTCGGTTGACATTTCATTGTTTTGGAGTCAGCAATGAGAACTATGGACAGCTGTTTAATATTGTCAATACATTCTGAATGGAGCGGCAATCTTAACATTAGTAGCCTATTTGAACTTTTGTTATTCATTACACAACATAGAATATAGGGCATTCTTCGTCCCTGGCAGCTGTAATGCATCAGTGCCAAAAAAGACATCTGTTAATAGATGCAAACTGATTGTGATTTCTTTATATCAGGCTCTATTTACAAGATGAAATACATAAAAAGGGTTCTCAATAAGTTACATTTTTCAATTGTTTCTTGCTACGTTTCAAATGAAACTGTCAAGAAACTACACAAAGACGTGCATGTTATAATAAAGACAAGTATTCATAGTTTTTCTTACTTTCAACGCAAGAAAACGGCTATTTTCTGATCAAAATCTATTGTTCATAGGTACAATGTCAACATGGAAATCTACATAGATTGAATTTTATAGTTATGGGAAAATCTTATCGATTCTACGATAACGATGCGTGAAACTAGGAAATTGATGCTCGTTAAACTGTGTCGCGACGACATTGAGCTCTAAATTTAGCAAGCGTGGCATTCTTTGTCCGATTTTTAGTCTTCTACTAGCGGTGCCCCGCGGTATCACCCGCGTCCTCGTTCCCGATTTTTCCGATGTTTTTTAGTTATTCTGATAATCGGGGTGGAGAGGAATCCAAAAAAAAAATAATATAATGGAAATCGGTTGACGTTGTTTTATATATCTTTAGACTGCACGGGTAGCCGAGTAGTATAGGTCACCACGCCAATTACCTCTGTGTGGGACGTGCCGCGGGTTCGATCCCCGCATGGGACAGCATTTGTGTGACCCCACAAATGCTTGTTTCAAGTCTGGGTGTTCTTTGTACATGTGATTTGAATGTTTGTGAAACCCCCGCGACACAAGGATTTAATTCCTTAGTGCGGGAGTAGATTTAAAAAAAAAAAAGTATATGTCTTCTATGTATCTATAGTATCCTTTACCGTGTTTACTGTCTGTATATATTTAAACTAGTTTGGATTTTTTAAATGGGTCTCAAGGCCGTTTCGTATTGTGGGTTCCTCATTGTTGTTATCATTATTATTATCAATGCGACATAGCAAATTCAAATGTTGTATTTAGTCAGTACCATGTTAACCACTATTTACTTTATCTTTCTTTGCACGAGCATCCTCGTTAGGCATGCGAAGTTAGCAGTATTTTATTGCAAGTTGTAAGATGTCTTCGAAAGACAATTTTTCGCCGAAGACTACTAAAATCGCCCAGTAAATAACTTGTCTGTTTGCTTTTCCTTTGTTTTGTTTCATGACTAAGCGATAATTTACTGAGGTTCTACTAGGGAATATTTAAATTTATGTATCATCTGGTGCCTTTTTTGATTATAAGTCTCTTATATTTTACGGTTTTATTTATCTGCCGTAGTTAAATTGTAGATATTCCCAAGCACCAATTACCTAGCTCTTATCTAGTTTTATATTCTCATTAGTAGTCTTAGCTGTAAAAGTCTATCTTATCTCACTATATCTTTAGCTTTGGTTTGGATTTCAAAAGCGTAAGCAATCGTGATCATCAATATTCATGTTGTACATGTTATCGCATTCTACTCATTTGTTTTAAATCCTATTATATTTTCCGTATTCAAAAGTTAGTGTTATGTATACCTATTAATTCCAATGTTCTTTTGTTGGTTAATATTATTTGAAATTCGTTGGGACAGGGTAACTTATCTTTTGATATCTGCTTCTGTACTAAATTCCATTTGTATTTCTTCAGTAGCTAGTCTCGTTTCAGATGTAACCGACGTCTGTGTAGGCGATAAATGTCTGAACTGTTTCTAAATTGCTTCAGTTGTGGTTTCGCAACTTGCCGTAATAATAGTACGCGCAGAATACGCGGCGCATTGTCCGCGAAGTCATTGACACGTCTCTTTGCTTATTCCTAAATTAATCGCATCCGTATTATTATTGCTTACCTACCCATCATCTCTTAGAATTTATTTTGTTTTGTATTTAAAAAGCAAAGGTTGTGTTCACAGCTTTTGTTATCTGTTACTGTTTCACTGCTTATCAAAGATTTATCTGTTCTACGTCTACTGAACTGAAATTATACCAAACAATTGCACCATTTTGTTTCTCGTAGATAATACATTGATATTATTTATAAATTCCTTTCCATTACATGGCTAACAAACTATTATGCTCTAAGCTATTTAACATCTCACCAGTCAATTCGAGTCTACGTGTTTTGAAAGTAAACAAATTTGGTTATAGAGATTACTATGCCAAGTGGTGGCCGTCTTTTCACTTCTTGGCATAGTGATCCCTTCTGTCTATATTATGGACTACATGCATTATCAGATGCCAAGGCGAGTCCTTGACATTACAGACTGTGTTATGGTTCTATATCGTTTGATATTCACAGTACGTTAGGGACGTTCCCTTAGTATGTAAATGTCAGTCTATAGAGTCAAATTTTATGGAAATTACGGTAATCCTGAGCTGTAAAATTCTATTTTCGTTTAATCCCATCTGTTCAGTTTTCCTTATCCTTTCACTTGACTATGTTTTTGTTACATTCGACATCGTTGTTAGTGTTTCAATAAATATCTTAAACGTTACTGTTTGTCGCTTTTTCAGAAATAGCACCTTAATCCTCAGCTACTATAACAGTTATTCTGTCGATAATCCTTTCTGGTTTCCAAACAGGAATTCTCGACGCCATAAAGTGTTATAAAGATAACAATGTTGCTTAAAAGTAAATACTTAGCTGGAAATTATCATTTGGAAGATAAGTCTTTATCACATGGAAATATTTTGGAAAATCTTAGATTAAATTTAATGGTAAGTGTTGGAATTGTATTTGTAAAACTTTGTTAAATATATAGTTCGGGATATCTTCAAGTTTTGTAACACGAATAACATGTAAAACATAGAACATAATTTACGATTATTTCATATTATGTTTGATTCTTTCTATGATTCTTCCTACATTATTGGTGTTTGGATACTTGTGCCTACCACAAAAAAAAAGCATCGAGCATATTGCCTTTAAGTGTTGCTTCTCACTTAAGTTCCGGAACATTAGAAAAGAACTAATGAAAGGATTATTAATGTTCTCGTAAAAGACAATGCTTCATTTGCTAGCGAGTCATTTCACTCACCTGTATTAAGTTTAGTTAGATCTGGTATTAATACTGAATATTGCATCGTTAACTTATTCATTCATCATAATAAAGCGCGCAACTTAATTTCAATAAACCTGACATTGTAGAATATACCTAACATCCATCTTTTCCGACGTACCTACGACGTATTTATTTAATATCATATACATAAAAGTCAGACCGATACATTTAAATCAAGTAGATTGCAGTATTCCTATCGCAAAGAAAGCGTATCTTTTGCCATACGTTTGTAAAGCTTGGTCCATTGCTCGGCTGGTATGCAACTAAAAAACAGTACGTCGGGTCGACGCACCAATGCATTTTACATACCAATTCATACAATTCTCTCCCTCCTACTTTGCATACACTTAATTAATTGAGCTCGCACGCTATTTTAGCGCGGCATTTATAAATAAACAGTATCTATTATCGAAAACATTGTATACAATTTATTTTAATATATACTTTACTCTATTACTCATCAATAAGCTTTATTAGAATTCAAGTCCATTGCCAGTCTTGTATAGTGCCCCTTATGGCAACTTTTTTAAAGTCCAAGTATACATTTGTAGTTCCAATAACACGTGTTACAAAAGAAGATGCATTTATGTAACGAATGTGATAATAACATAGGTATATGTACTTACAACTAGGCTAATTGGCAAGAAAATAGCTTGGTAAAATTAGCGTTGTTAGCAAGCCCTTAATACATTTTTGTAGTAGAGTTTACTAGCAGACAATAATGATTCTGGTAGAAAGCTTAAAGTAAGTGGTTTTCCTTTGATATTGTTCTTGTTTGGTAAATAAATATTTGATGACCTCCGTGGTCGAGTGGCATGCGTACCGGTTTTCAAGGTGTCGCTAGTTCTGCGGTCCCGGGACAAATACTTTAATTCACTGTCTCCGGTCTGGGTATTTGAGGTACCTCCGTTGTCTCTGATCGCATAATACAAGTGCTTAGTTACTTACTTTGGGTTCAGAGCAATATAATATGCGATGTTGTCCACATTTATTTATTATTATTTATTTAAATATTGTCGTAGGTACTTGACATTGTATCTTGCTGTTCTTGACATAACCAAGTTTAATCATAATCAAGATGATATTGATATTACTGTCACTTGTAGGATGAGATAACTTATATATACCTAACTACATAATAATGTAATGTAATAGGGATATAAATCATGATCATCAAATCAAAACTTTTAGCATCTCTACCTAAAACCACTAGTTTTTCACGGCGATGATCATCAGACAAATGACTATCATAGATAAAAACATAAATACTTTACTTTCCCAAAGTGAAAAGCTAGAAAAACATGGCATATGATTGATCTATGATTCACTGGTTATCAGAGCGATGTAGATGTGTATCGTTACTGAGAATCATAATGTATAAGAATCAAGTTAATTAATGAGTTATGAAGAGATACAATACACCCGTGTGACATCCTTGTAGCTATAGTAAGATTGTTCTTTGTTTGACAGTGTGAGTTTGCATATATGTTCTTAAGAGTAAAAATAAGAAAATTATAGATAGAGTGTGCCTAACAAGTATAAACTATTACACAGCACTATGATATCAACTTACTACTACTATAACGAGCACTAGTATGACAAAGTAAAATCGTAACATTTGTGTTAAAACTAAGTGCGCTGTTTTATTAAACCTAAAAATTACCCTAATAATATCGAAACCATAGATATTTTCGCATAAACGCCTGACGTAGCACAAAAAATCACTTAATTCAGTAAACAAGCGTAGTACCTACTTAAAGCAAAATATACTTACGTTCGGCACAACGGTCTACTAGCGATGCGCGCACTCTATGCTTGTCTATGTATACTCCAAGGTTCTTTTATTTGGATACTTGTTTAATTTAATTATAACATCAACAAAAGCGTTTAAAACAGAAACTGCTTATTTGGAGTAAATTTTTCTTTTGAGTGGATGCCAATAAAAATTTACCAGAGAAACGGCAAAAAAAATGCATTTGCCAGCCAATGAGAATTATACTTAACGTTGGAATTGGATTTATTATTAAATTGTTTATGTATTTGCGGATATTTCTCAGTGATGATAATTCCTTGAACGACAATTTCTATCTTGTCTTCCTGCGGATGTATACATGTCACTTCTTCTGTACACATTGCAGTTCTGCATTTCCTATTCGATGGTAAACGTAGCAATTACACTAACAAAAATAATGAGATTACTGGTCGGAAACATATTTCATTACATTATCCTGCCCTGTTTATTTAGTTGTTAGCTAGTTTTCATAATGAAATGTACCTTCTATCAACTCGGTTCTTAGTCAACAGTCGGAGTCAGTGTTCAAGGTGTATAGAATTGCTAAAATTTATTATCGAGCAACTCAACCTTTAATGGTCCATTATGGATGGATATGGGCGTCTCCCGAGTTGTTTCATAACACTAGTCCAAGAGTGTGTTTGCTTTCCCATCCAGACTGATCCCTTTAAAATAAATCTAAAGATGGGTAGGTGTCGAAAGTGACCAAAATTCATTACAATCTGTTCTCATGTTTTAATCATGAATCTCACAAACTTCACTTGCATCACGTGCACTGTTCCATGCTAAAAACTTCGGAATCTTGTTTGCAAACGTTATCTGTGGCCATTAGCACCCCATTAGTGCCCATTTACACTTACCTTATCTTTCTCTTTTGTACAAGGGAACTTCTTTTTGTTGCCTTTTTAGTAGGTACCTTTGAGTGCTCACATAACACAGGACACAACAGTATTGAAACTTCCTAAATCTACATATTTTCTTATTTGATATTTTTGTTGGTGTCGCAGTTGAGCACGCAATTGTTCATCATTAGTCTTGTGTTTCAGTATTGTCTATATATAAAAGAACCCCTATTTCTCTTGGTCATGTCATAACTTGAGAGAGACTACCGATATCATTAGTTTATTTTTATGTTATCTTATTCTTTGTAGAAGGTTTTACGGAAAGAAAAATGGAGACAGTTGAAAAATACCTTTTTTTTTTAATTTTGTCTAACAATGTTGTGTATCAAAAAGCATATTAAAAAAAACTTAATGCTTTTTTTTCGAATTAGTCATAATTAAGAAAGGACGTCTGTCGGGTCGGCTAGATTAAGATAAAATACAAATCAAAGATCTAGTTCAATTTATAGAAGCCGCTGCTTTCTAACAAGTAGGTAACTCAAGTTCAGCGGCTGACTCATTGTTTACTGTACGTTTCTTGCCCTTGAGCGCACGAGCCTCATATTTATGTAATGTTTGTCTCGTCTGCGGTTCATAATATTGTTATGTGTTAAGTAAACACATGTTATAGATCGATGTATCGATGATAATACGTTAGTACCTAGATTTGGCATAATAATCTTAAGCTTCTACCACAGGTGGATAATGGTCATGTTTTTTCGATAGATTGCAACAATTTGATTGATGTCGACAGTCGAATATAAAAATATTTTGTAATCTAAAGTAGGTAAGCCACAAACGTCCACTGGAGTGTTTTATTACTTCAAATATTAATTAATCTTGTAAAACCCTTAACTATGGCTAAAACACGACTAAAAAAAAACAAAAATAAAGCGTACCTATACAGAGAAACACCTCCGCTTTTTTTTTCGTCGGTTAAAAATTAACAAACATTTCTTCAAGCCATGTAAACCAATCTTCAATTAAAAGTTTCTTGTACAAATTTTTTCTCCGTTAATTAGCGTCAGCACAAACGCAGCGTTTAACCGACTTAAACAATGCGTATGCATATGCAAACAATGCCTGGATTTAATGGCTGTGAAATAGTGCATAAGTCATTATTATAGTGCAAAAGTAATAACAGTTTGCCATTATGACCCGGTACCATCGTAGCTTTTTGTTTGTTGGTTACAAATATGCTGATTTCTTTCGCTTGAAATTGAGTGCCGCGATAGGAGTCAATATGACTGCTTGTTGCAGTCGGTATCAACCAACACTGTTTTTTTTTTATTAAGTAACAGCGCGCATACCATAAGCTCTTAAAACAGGACTGATGCCGTTGTGGAAAAAAGACGCCGCTACGCGCAGTGTATTGCGCCGTCTCGTTCCAACAATGGCATCAGTCCTGCTTTAAGAGCTTATAGTACAGACACAGTTGATAAACCACTTACTTTTAAATGACCAATCACGTAAAGGATTTTTTTAGTTACGAAATACGATATACCTATCTTTGTGTAAGGTGGGGCACGCTAGTCTCGGTAGAAATGAAGCGCTATGCGACTTCTAACTGTAATTATCTGTTCTTTAGTATCGACTGCTTCAAGGTGCAACTGCATGGTTAACTAAAGACTTCTATGGCCCGCACAAGGACTGCTTCAATCAGTTCGATTGCTTAGAGCGGTTGACAAAGTAAAAAGCGACAGGGCGGAAAGCGCACGTGACGCGCGAGAGCGGTCTAACTGCTCAAGAAGTTCGTGTACGGCCTTGTGGTTTACTACCTTCATCTTTTGCCAACTAATTTCAGTGCCCTTATTCTTCAAGTAGCGGTCCCCCGCGACTTTGTTCGCGTGTTTTAGTTTCAACGGTTTTTTATTTTTGCAACATTTTTCATTTGTGTTCCGCTCCTTTTGGTCGCAGCGTAATGTTATATAGCTAATAACCTTTCTTAATCAATGAGCTATCCAACACTGAAAGAATTTTTAACATCGGACCAGTAGTTTCTGAGATTAGCGCCTTCAAACAAACAAACTCTTCAGCTTTATATATTAGTATAGATTTATTTTAATTTCAATACAATGCCAATGCTTAATTGATAATATTTTAGCAGACATATGATTCAGTTTTTTAAATAAATACTGTAAATAGAAGGAACTAAGTGGAATCCAAGCATTGACAGTATTTTTTGTACTATGTGTGGTTTGTGTGCCTGCTAAATGAATAACAATTTTGAATTGGCATTGTACCTATTAGAATTGAAATTCATTCAACAGTAACCCCCCAAGTCACTATCGATTTTACTGTATGTATTGCACTTCTTCATTCTATACTTTATCGCCACTCAGGTAGACAATTCTTACAACCAATTGTAACTGTGTTTGAGGTGTAAACAATGTTGACCCATTTCGTGAAGTACTTACACATATTGTACTTATCTACGTACCCAATATTTGCAACTCGTGTAGTTTATTGGCACAAACGGAAACGCTATTTACCTGATAACTGATAAAACTAACAGTCTCAACCATATCAGTATACGTATGCAATTATTTTATTAGGTATTTTAATTAAAGATATTTCAAATGGTTTTTAACTGCGCATATTTATTTAAGCAGCACGTGCTTTAAAACGCTATTAAAAGAGCATTCTAGGTTATATGTGATTAGATTGTTAAGCTTGGCAGCCACTGTTACTAAAATTTTTTGGCAGTCTAACGCATGGAACCACTTTGCTTAAATACTAAAGATTGCAAATAACCTGCATCGTCAAAATGTTCTAAGTGGGCATACCCATACGCCATAACTTCCGAACGACTGCACCAAATCGAATAATTATTTTTTGATATGTTCCTTAATGTAAGTACAAAGTTTATAAAAAAAAAAAACTTATGGAAAATATTTTAAAATCTAATACCACTGACTATATGTAACCTATTCGAAGCCGGCACAGATAGCTAGTAGCTTAGATAAATACACTACAAAGGACAGATACGAAAGGAAGGCCGGGCAAGTCTAATAATAAATTGCGGAAATTAATAATCACTTTGACAACTAGATCAAATTGTAGACGGCCGAGAATAGGCAGATTGAGATATATAAGTATAATGGAGAATCCATCATAGCGCGCTATCAAGTTCCTGTGGCTTTACCGATAACATGCAAAATTGACACGGATCGCAGTGACGGGGAACTATGTGGGCGGTGACCCTAATAAAATAGCGCATATGCGAGTGTATGGTATTTTGAGGAGTGGAACTTGGCACCTACGTGTTTGCTGAAAAAAATAATTTTATCCTTTAAAAGGTGAATCAAGAAATAATAATATAATAATAATATAATAATAATATAATATATAATAATAATATCTTGAGACATCTCACACACAGTCATCTGATCCCAAACTAGGCAGAGCCTGTGCTATGGCAACCAGACATACTTATATATTTCTAAATACATACATATTATAGATAAATTACACCCAGACACAGAACAAATGATCGTGCTCATCACACAAAGATTCGTCCTGGGTGGGAATCGAACCCACGACCTCCGGTTTAGCAGTCAGGGCCACTAACCACTAGACCAACAGGCCCGTCGATATACGAATACGTCTGCACATATTACCTTATTGTATGATTGATTCCTAACCCGCACTTATTGCTATATTTGGTTATGTTTGATTATGCAAAATTTTGAGTACGTCTTAGTTATTTCTTAGACTATACGTCTAAGAAATAACTGAAATGATAAAGCAATAAGATACTGAAGCGTAACTATTTCTACTTATCATCGGCTTATATTGAAATGCCTGTTATAAAATTTTCCTTAATAAAATCTACCACGTCCATTATATTTCTGATCTTGTCTTGTTCAAAACCAACAGAAATTTCCATTTCTTATGATTTGGTAACCAAAGACATTTATTTAGTAAATGATCTACTCTACTATCAAATATCAATTCCAACTTTTTGGTCTTCAAGCGAATGAGGGCATTACATTAATTGTATTATGTCATGTAATTGACTTAAGTGGTATTCAGCTCGCGTGTGACCCGACCCTGCGCCATATCAGGTGCAAGGCCAGTTGCAACAGCCAAATGTAATTCGTAATTACGTGATTGTTTGAAGAAATGTCCCGTATTATTCAAGTTTTTTTGGGAGGCTGCCAAAGCCCTTGTTTGGGCATGAGAGGCTATAAGCAAGAGGGTCATAAATTTATGCTTTTACTGATAAAATCTGTGGTGACAATGTTGGTAAGAGAATTATACTGACAATTTTCTTTATAGTGATCATACCAATATTTTTAAACGCTTGTTTCTTTTTTTCTGTTTAACTATATTTGTATATGTTGGACTTAAAGGTACGATGCGCTTAATATATTATGTGACAATTTTTAGGTTTTGAACTTCTTTTTTTTATTTTCTTAAACCATAATCTTCATTCACTCAAATTCGACCGCCCTTAATTACTTTCATCAGAATATCTTTTGAGCCTTTTTATGGTAGTAGTAAAAGCTGCTCTTTGTTTAGTATAGTTGGTATTCATACTTCAGTTCTTATCGCAACCGTATACAAACGGCTAATAGATGGGCTTTAGACTATTGGCAATAATTGACGACTTTTATAGAAGTTGTCACTATATTTCACAGATTCTAAACGAATATTTTGTGATTGGTCAGTAATAGCTATATTTCGCTTGACATTGTTTTGATTTAAAGCCGCTAAGAACTACTTGATAATACCAGAAATATAATAGGTTAGCATCAATACTTTGGTGTACTTTGGTCTTTGTATTTCTAATTTCGGGTTTTTGCTTTCTTTTTTTTTTTTTTGTTATAGTTTTGAAACATATCTTTAGGAACTTACAGGATTGTAAGAGACTAGACCCTACGACACAGGGAATCCTAGTGTAGGGTCTAGGGCTCCTCAACATTAATTGAACAATTGTATTTTCTGGCACAATAAAGATATTTTTTATTTTATTTATTTAATAACTTGATAACACTGATGTACACTTGAACTACTCGTAGTACTCGTCAAGTTACTCATATTTTAAAGCCAGAATTTCGTATCATAGATTTCATATCACGCTTTAAGTTTCCAAATTCCTAAACCGATGTTTTCTTCCACAGATGTGCCTAACGGAATGGATAAGATTACGCGACTACGTCGGTGGCCGATCACGCAAGGTTTTAGGCCGGGAGATCCCGGCGTGGGTGTGGGAGACCTACCACGTGGTGGGCGTCTTCCTCTTCGGCTGCGCGTGTCAGCAGCTCACCACGGACGTCGCCAAGTATACGATCGGAAGATTGAGGCCGCATTTCTTTGATGTAAGTCCATTTTATACTTGAACTTCATGGTTTATTTCTTACAATTTTATTCAAGTGTCTATTTTGTAAAGCCTACGCAAATAAAAAACATAAATCGGTAATTTGTAGCAGGAACATGTAAAGATAAAAACAACAGGATTTTAAACGGAATTTAGGTGCTTTTAGCAGACGGTATGCAGCTGAAAAAAATCTAAATCGTATATCTGAAATACCTACGTAGTAGGACTGGAAGCCCACTCCAACATAATTCGCTAAAATGTTAGGCAGATAGGTACTTAAATGAACAGCAAAGCTACTATATAGTTGAATATAGATACCTACATTCGATCCGAGTCTTCTTGATCAGAAGACAAAACACTATTAAGAAAGTGGCTTCATAAAATCTGTCGTCAAGGGCCGTTACCTAATCCTAATTCCCTACATAAAAACGTGAACGATAAAACAACTAGTACCTAGTTATAATATTGAACACTCAACTACAGTATTGTATTTTTATTGTACGCGATTACTGCGACACGTGTATTGTCCGAACGTGACAGTTTCCACGTTGGTATGTTTTCAAACAATTAGGTACCTGGGCATATACAAATATATAATTATGCTGTTGGTAATGAAATGCGAGAGTGATTTTAAGCCTGATAGATAATTAGACATGTATGTATTAAGATGTTCAGTAGATATTTATTTGTTTCTAGTCTTGATGTTTATGATTCTGCAAATGTTAGTGAGTAGGAACCAAAGATTTAGAGAAACCTAGATAGAATCACGATCTCTATAAAAACTAAGCGTGCCTTTATTTACTTATCTACCCACTATAACGTCTTAAGCAGTATTTACTTTTTAGTAAGGATTTCATACTAGAATTAACTTAAAAATATGATGTTGGTAAAAATAGTATGTTTGCCCTGTGAAACCCACGAGCGCGGCGAACTGTTGCAGACAGGGTCACATTTTCCACGTTGAAGCATATTATGCGTAAGCCGGCTCGCCAAGTGACACGAAATAGATGATCTTGCCTTATCTAGGTCTATCTATATCTGTGTTAGGTAACACACAGTACCTTTCCAAACCTTTTTTAACGGCAGACTAACTCCAAGACCATTGGTCATCTATATGGCCATGGGCAACGGTAATCAACGAACCATTTACCACATGTCTATCGTATTTGTCATAAATATAAAAGTAAAAAAAAACATATAGTTTGAAGTAAATTTTTGTTACACATTTTATATCATATAGAAACTAAATAATCCATTAGCCCGTATGTTCAATTGGTGTTTTGTCTACTCTCGTTTCAATTTACTCGCGCATTACCATTGTTCTCGACTCTAAAGAAAATATTTATTCAAGTGCCGTTTTGTCTAGTTTTTCAGTTTTTACAGTTACAATAGCTGTATGTAAACAATGAAAATTTTCCATAGTAGGTTGTGTCGTAAAAATTTACAGTATTTTGTATTTCACACAAGGCTACTTAGATATCTTCAGCTTGGTTACTTATCATCATTCGTGGCAATTTCGCAAAATTATATTAAAATCAATCATCAACTTTATCACGGTCCACTGATGGGCAAAGGTCTCACCCATGTTGCGCCATAAAACCTAAACATTAAATGATGTAAATGAAAATAATATTTTCTGAAGGTGTTACACGGGCAACTAAAATATTGGGCAATTCTTGGCAATTTTTATACAATTTTTGTACATACATTGCTAGGTGTTTGCCGGAACATCATTTTTAACCTAAATTAATAATAATTGCGCAATTAATTGCCCGTGTATGTGCACTGTAAGATGAAGTAAATAAATCTGGATCTTTTAGGAGATCGTTTCAGATTCTCTGTTGGTAAAGAGATTAATGTATTTAATTTATTTATCGTTACTAAGGCAACATAGACAATACTATTCTATGCAATTCCGTATTCTTTCTTCGAATGAGTATTTCTAATGATTATTATGTATCAATTATTAACTAACGAAACAATTGTTCTGTCCATTACTCATGATTACGATGAAGTGTTAACCAAAATATTTTAGTTTCGCTAGTGTCTTATAATTAGTCAGTTCATACATAAATAACATTGTTATAACAGATGTTAATAATAAAATGGGTTTGGTATTGTTTGTTTTGGCAATAAAAGTATTGAGATATATGTGGGTCGCAAGTTCGTAACTCGCGAGATCTTTTATCTATGAAAGAAAAACTGCTGGTTAGCACATTGCGTGCCAAATTTATGTGTGAGATATGTGAATTTATTTTCTATTAGCGACTCGCCTCGGCTTCACACAGGTAGACAAAACAATAATGAATTATACACACAAACCTTCCTCTTAAATCACTCTATCGATTAGTGAAAATCATTTGGAAATCCGCTCTTTAACAGAAAGAAACGTTCACTTAAGCAAATGTAGTATCTTACATTCAAGCGCTTCTAAATAAATCGATATTTCATATTTCTCATTGTTAATTCCACACACATTCTGATGCACATATTAAATTTAAGATCTTGTACTTGATGCATTAGCAATATCTTTATCATTCACGAAAAAAATTAGACTGTTGGATCTGGTGTGAGACGTCATCAGTCTGTATCGCCGAAACTGCGAAAATTGAGTAGTAGCATTCTTAAAATACTTTAGTCTGCTATGATTTTCATCATCTGCTAATTTGGTAATATAATTTTGATAAGCAATTTAGTAATTTTTGTGCAGAATTTCTCTATGAATTAGTTTACATGCTTGCTATAGTTTTCTAATTTATTGCGTTACGAAAGACAGACTCGGCGGCTGTTTTATAATATCTTAAGATGTATAGTTACATAGCCTACAACATACTAAGTAGGTTATGTAATTGAAGTGTAAATTACTTTTACATTAATGTTGCTATTCGCAAAACTAGGATAAGAGTTAATTTGGGTTTTAAAATACGAACAATCAGTATTGAAGAATTTCAGAGAGTTCTGAAGCCTCAAAGAAAAGTATACGTAAATCGTTAAATGTTAATTTTCAAATAAAAAAACACGCGTACTTATTTTTTACATAACTAAACCGACACCTATATTTTATTTTTGTCATAAATAATTACAAATGGCCCTTAATATTTATACCCCAATATTTATGGCATTCACGACTGTCATAGTTTACGAGTATGGTTGAAAACCGGAACATCTTCATTAATTTGTAAACCTACATCATAAGTCACGTGTTAAAATATTAAAAGAATAAGAATATATGGTGATTTTTCATAATCTCTCTGTTGTTTGTCATGTTATTTTTACACTGTTTGATGTTTGACAACATTTTAAGTGTACCATAGAAATATTTTTATATCTGTGGTCGCTACATTCCACTTTTATGTAAACTTACTTACAGTCTAATTTATCTAGGAATCTAAGGTTCTAAAACCATTTTGAAACGGGTCCGGAAATAAGAAACTGATTGGCTCTATAAAAAAGTAAACCTTTCATAAAATTAAGCTAATGTTGAATAAATCCCAGTATACGATGAACAAAGTTCTGCAAATCCCACACAAGCTGTAACGCAATTGAGGAAATAGCTCATTACAGAAGTCGTAAGCAGCGAACTAGTAAATTGCTACTATTAGCGCAATAAAGCTGTGTTTAACGACGGGGGTAACTGCCCGTCACTGGTAACACAGATCGGGGTAATAGTGGTAATAAATACTATCATGTGACATAAGTGTATATATTTGTGTTACACGCGTATATATAAATGTCAATAATATGTCTTCCTATAGACAAAAAGGCTAAATAAATCCCAATACAAGTAATAAATAATATAGGTATATAGTATAAACAAAGTACGATTAGATATACCATTTATAACTCAAGAAGGGTTAGAACGATTTATATGATCTTTGATTTGTTGGATTTGTCTCCATCCCGAATAGCAGAATTAACAACAAAATATTGAAAAAATTCGGCTAGTATTAGATTATCTTTATATCTGCACACATGCAGTTTTTTCTTTACGCAATTTTAGTTTGCTATTTTTAGCGCCTACAGAAAAATGTAGGTACTTAATATTGTGAAATCGTGAACAAGTCAACTTACTGATGTAATAGTTTTTTCTGATAAAGTTTTTCTAATAATAAAACATTTGTTGGATGAGAATATTAGTATCCAATGAAACTTGCCGGGGATTGTCAGTCTATGATGCAATACTGTATCACAATAAATAAATGACGATCAAATTAGTGGGTTAGCTCTTGAATGAATTAAAATTCTAATACAATGCCAATGCAGAATTGTTATTCATTTAGCAGGAACACGAACAACACACAGTACAAAAAAAAACGGTCTGTGTTTAGATTCCAGTTAGATCCTTCAATTGACAGTATTTTACTTTTAACAAAACTGAATCAAGTGTCCGCTAAACTAACATCAATTTTGCATTGGCATTGTATTAATTTATTGAATAATAAGGGCGCTGGTCTGGTAATATATAACATCTTGCGCTTCAAACCTTTCGTTAAAACAGGATTTTAAACCTCTCTGTCAACCGGTGACATACAAATAATCTTGCAGTTTTAAATCCCTAGATCTTACACATTATGACTAAATATCCCTC
Source organism: Diachrysia chrysitis (assembly GCA_932294365.1). NCBI lineage: Eukaryota > Metazoa > Arthropoda > Insecta > Lepidoptera > Noctuidae > Diachrysia > Diachrysia chrysitis. The sequence goes on from OW028657.1 coordinate 2,583,669, forward strand.
CATACTATTAAAACCCAAATACCTATTTATTTATGCGTTACTATGGCAACACTTTAATACGTTTAACCTCTGCGTTTATCTAATTAGAGCCACTTGAGTATCGACGTATCAGTTACTTGCGAAATTGCGTGTCAACAAGAGCCGGTTTGGTTTAGTGTTCACACACATGGTCGACAGTGTGTGGTATTGCTTTGTAGATCTAATCTAGACTCAATGCAGATGGGAAGCTCTATTAATTTTTGATTTATTGAGTTCACGCGTACAAAATTTTTAATTAGTCCAAATATAACGACCATATTTTTGATTTTTGTAAAATAAAAGAATGTTTTCTAGCGGATTTATTTTTTAAATTTATTTAAATAAAAAACCCAACTCCCTGACTAAGGAATTCATATTCTACAAATACGAGATATTCAAAAAGTTGTTTCTTTGTAAATATCCTCTCTTTAATAACTGTTTTTATGGTTTTGTCATTTTTAATGTGTTAATAGCGGCTACTGTGGGCGCTGCTCGTAGATCTTTGTCCTCACGGCTATATTTATTTTATAGTTTTGTATGTTGTGTTTAGTGTGATGTAACATGTAACTGTCTCGTGTTGTTATAGTTTGTATAACTGTTTATATTTAGTACAAAGAAGCTACTGGTTAACGATTGATGTAATTTTTCTTAGACCCCTACGGCACACGTTTATTTTCATGAAGCTATACAGGCAATTTCTTTTAAATATATATTTATTTTATACAAAGAACTTACGATATTGAATGTAATGAGCCCAATGGAAAAAAAATATTGGCTAGAACATCACGGCGAGGATCACCCTACAATTTACTCTGTGTAACTTGAAATATAAATCACTTCCTAAACCTCTTAACATTGTAATAAATTCCCAGCATTACTATAAGCCGTTCAACGTCGTTTCCAATTCAATAAATTCAACACAAATTATACTTAGACTCAATAACTTACTTAACATATTTTGCCACAAATCTCGCTGAAATCCCAACGTCATCTAAATAATTCTAAGTTAAGCATCGCGACGTCCACTCTATATTTACCTTGCACTCGCGTATGACGTTTTGTTGTCTGGGTGGCTCTTGTAAATACGTGTGGAAACATAGGCAATCTTATTTGAGGCGCGAACGTTTAAATAAATGTCAATTTTATTCGTTCTGAGCATGACTTGATTTTGCAACTGTTCAATTTTGATAAAACTACGTACTTTTTGCTATTTAAAATGGTTTATAAACACAGATATTTGTACCTATAAACTGTTTGGTGTGGGTTTAGGCTTACCATATAAAATATTTGGTTATAAATAAATAACTTAACTGCATTTTAAATAAGTTAATTATACAAAGAGTTTATTTCACTATAATCTCACCATAAACTTTAAATTATACGTTAACGAATGATACATTCAATTAAAAAGCTTGAGATTTAAAGCAACCACAACTTAAACTATAATTAAATAAAATAGTCATAAACACAAAACCTGTAATTTAGTCAATAGTTCGAAATGCTTTGAATCTAGATAAATTAATAAAATTTCGGGTAAAAATTTCGTCGTTTTGTAATGTTCAGGCATAAATGTTTTTAGTAAAAAATATTTACTAATGAAGTAATAAACACAGCGGTCCCACACCGATTTAATTTCTGTATGTTTCCCATCTAAGTGGCTGCCGGTATAAATAATACTTAGGCGTCTACTCGCTTCGCCGCCCGCGACCGTGTGATTTTGACTTATTGGCTACACGCGGACAGCATACAATATTCACCAGTGTTCAGCTTTGGTAATAGCCGTATTTGGAAGGATATATACTAATTTATTAGTACTTTATATGTCTAGTAGTCGACGACTTGACTGATATTAATGATGATTCGTATCTAAGAAAAGTTGTTCGTCGGTTTTCTGCTAATCTATCCATTTGAAGCTATCTTACGGATGATCCTCGAAACAGTCATGGAATATTCTCAAGGATTCAGAAAACATGTTGGGCGAGTTAACTAAAAGTTAAAGAACTACGCATAAAGGTGAAAAGAAGATAGAAAAGCAAATAATATAATAATTATTATAAAGAGTTTTATTTTAAATCGTAACATTTTTTATCATTAAATTAAATTTTTAACTTGGAACAATTAAAGTCTCTATTTGTATAACATGGTCTTAAAGTTCTACACATTGTTATCAATTGAAATGTCTAACTATCAGCATACTATTCAAATGAAGCGCTTATCATATTTATATGCCGAAAATACACCTGATAAACAAACGCTTTCACGGGTCACCTTTGATCTCCAAAGATTTCGGCTCTTAATCCTACGCTATAAACCAAGATTAATCTATCATAATAACTACTGACGGATTTAATTAAGTTTGTCTATCGAAAGATTAATTGCTATCAATCATGAGGCTGAAAGTATATTTCCTCAAACAATTTATTGGGTTTATAAAATTTTACTTATCGTTTTTACGGACCGTTATAAATTTATGGTGTTGGTCTCTAGATAGAGAAATAAAACAGGCCATAGGAAGTCATTATAGACTTGATCATAAAGTCGTTAAATTAATAATTAAGTTAGTACCGTCGCGTTTCTAATTATTTAAACCAGATTTTGTAAATATAGAGTGTGAGATAATACAGCATAAAATAAACTGATGAATTTTATTTGGTTTCTATTTACATAAAATTAATTTCAGACCAGAAAGATATTAAAGATTTCTACGCTTCAGACGATGGATGTCCAGATGTCCACTGCTGAAACATAATTGAGTGGCATTAGTGGCGATAGGTAATAAAGGCATTCCTATAGTAGACAGTTGATATTAAGTAATAATTAAATATTACAATAAAAATTTACCATCTGAACACCAAGTACCCATAACTATAGCTATAGTCATCCAGTACTTCAATGTGTTTTATTGTTTCTCATTTTGTCTCAATGTATTATTAGTAACCAATTTAGTAACAAACAGATACTAAGAAATCGTATTAGTATCGGCAAAAAGGGTTAACACAAACAGGGGTGCGTTCGAAACGGTTCACGCTTGACCGGTGACGTGTGACGATGCGCCGGCGCACCAAAACGACATATTAAAATTTGATGTTGTGCGAGTTATTTTTAGTTGGGATTTGATTTTAATTGAGAAGGACGGCTGTGGTGCTTATGTTGTATCTTTTGTTTTTTGTTTATGCTTTTATAATGAATGACATAGAGAACGTGATTATAACTCAAATGTAGTATTTTAAGATACATTTACCAGCATTGCTAAAAACTCATCAAGTATTCAATTCAATCGTATCATCATTAAACATTTCGTATATTTATTCTGCGAATTGTAGGGCTTCTTATATTGCAAAAATATATATCTAAAGTTCTGCAACATAATCACGTTTGTATTACCATGTCTTTATTCTTTTTGTATTAAAATTGCCAACGTGATCGGAAACCGTGCGGCGCTAAAACCTTTGTTATTAAATTCTTCAATATATATTTTTTTTTAATGCTGTGTCACGTACTATTATTTCCCCTAGCACGCCATGCGTAAATAGCTACCATATGGGCTTACGCTTACTTTTATTTACATAAAAACTATTTCGATCCCATTTAAAATAGACACAGTGTCACTTCATAACAAGACCTCTAACGGAAATTTTGTTTTTGTGTAGTTATTTGCCACTGTGTCTTATGGAAAACAGACCTGTCTTAAACACAGTGTGTCTTCGTCAATACAATAGGGGGGTTTTTATTTTTGTTATTTTCGATTTTTTTCTTTTGTCTTGTAAATAAAAATGTACGAATACATAGTGAATGAAAACTTTGCGTGACGTCGCTGTTACACTTGAATTTTAGCCAAATATTGACGTCACAAGCCACTTACTTTTGAGCTTTAAAGTGTTTTGTCTTTTTCATTTTATCGTTTTGATAAAAATAAAAATACGTGTCTAAGATTTTTTTAATTCATAAGTAGAACATAAAAAAGAAATAACATTCCTATTTCTAAATTAATTGTGTCATGTGCAGTTGTTTTGCCACCGTGTAGTTTGCGTCTCCTGAAACGAGACTTCAAACAAACAGTGTCTTGCATCCGACGGATAACACCTCTAACTTCTGTGTTGTCATGTACTACTTTTACTGCCACTGTGTCTTTTGTGTCTCCTTTTGGAAAACGTCCATCTTCTCCAATAACATTTATTTCATGAACCCGTTTGTCAGTCTGTGTGTCGGTTTCACTTTGATGTGTATTTAAGTGACTCTCGCCATTGAATGTGTCGTGTCATTTAGTTGTTTGTTTTGTACGTCGGACTAAATGACAATGATTTGCGAAAGTGTGCCTATGTGACATGATTTTGGTGAATTTCTTTGGTAACAATGTGTAACTTTGGACAAGTGATCACTTTTGTTACCGATACCTTTGAACGTGTTGTCACTATTGTTAATGGTCATGGATCATCTTTAAAAAATATATTTTAGGGATTATCTCTTTCATGTAGGTCGGCAAACTGCATTGCATTTTGCATCATACCCTAAATAGCAGTGACAAACCGAGCACCTTCCATTGGCATCAATTTCTGTCTCGCTTTCAATTAAAACTTGCAAAACATTCGCGGCACTCAAATCTCTCATGCCATATCCTGTTCGTATCAATCTTCGCATCTTCATTTACGTCGGGCCTATATAAACTTATTTTGTTTCAACTCTTTACTCCTTGACAAATGTCCGTTGCGTCTGGCAATCCTGCGTGATCCTGTTTTAGCTTATTACGAGGATATTCTTGGACTGCAGTAGTCGGTACAAATTGTTCGAGCTTTAAGATTTATTATCCTTAAATATTTTATTATGGCTAACAATATATTTGGTGATAAATCCATTAAGATTTTTTATTTTCTTTAAGAGACATTGATTGATAAGGTCTTGATACAATTATGATTGTTTTTGTTAATTAAGATGCAGTTAGGTATTAACGTTTTGGCTGGTATCATTAAGAAGTAAAGTGTGAAGCTAACAAACATTAGATAGCAGATTTATTTCTTGAAAGCTAAACTGAATTGCTAAGCCGATTTTGTTCTTAACTTTTGCATTTACTCATATCATAAGGATCAGTACATTATATTACATGTCAATATTAATGCTCAATACAAATAAATAAAATTAGTGTTTGTTTGTAATGTCAAAATAATACGTTTTTTTTAACTCGTACGGCATGTCACTTATGCCTAAGAATTAGTTTTTTTTGTTGATCTGTCTGTATGTTTGTTCCGTCTAATATTTAAAATGGCTGGTCAGATTTTGATTAGATTTTGACATGTAGATGTAGGTATATAATGAGTAACTTAGGCTATTTTTCTAACCAAAAGTAGAAAATTTCGAGCAAAACAATAATCGACAAATTAAGGACAAAATCGGATTGATGGAATTTTATCGTACGGGAACGGGAAGAACGCGGGTGAAACCGCGGGGCGCAGCTAGTTATTTGAATAAATTTGATCTACATTAATGTAAACCGATTTGCACGTTCCACTTATTGAATCAGTTGTAATCTTGAACCATGGTTCATTATACGCTTGTTATTATATTTTTATATGTAGGTCATGTGTCTTGACATTTAGATATTTAGTATTGATAAAGACGAACTTTGTAGTAATTAGGAGGGGTGCATGACGTAATAAGATTTTTCGACGATGTTTTTTCACAAACATTTTTATTGGTTTTTTATTTAACCTAAGTACTTTTAACCTAAAGTTGTCCAACTAGATTTTACCTTTAAATTTGTAAACTTAAGGTACCTGTATTTTTTTCGTGTTTTTAAAACTGTGTAATATTTTTATACCGGTTCTAGGTCGTGTATTTATGGCTGAAAGTAGAGAGATATTTACAGTTATGTTGAGATATGTTTCTTTCTTTTCTATACAGAGACTTAGTTTATCTTACAACTAATATTTTATTCTGATTTAACTTTCTTAACACGTCTTAGCTTCGTCACGTTTCTCACCCTTGGCAGCATCTAAACGGCTTCAGGTCATCGTTCCGTGCGTATTGATTGCGGACGGTACATTAGCGGCGCGTCTCAAACGATCAATTAGCGCTATCTACAGGCCGACGATTGAAACGCCATCTGAATTATCATGTGGTATAAGGTATAAACAATCGCGGTTTAATGGTATATTTGTTACTAATTGTATTTACTTTAAAGTACTTTTTAGACTGTCAATTATTATCTTTATTTAGACCAACAGGTAAACAAATCATTCAAATTAAACCTATTTATTTTCACCTTGCAGTAATTTAAGTAACATCCTATAATACATCATTTTCTCATTAGTTTATGGAAATAAAAAGTCGAATAAATTCTATCAGCTAATAAATTAAATGATTAAAATTAATGTAAATAATAGCTAATGATATTTTATACACAAGATATGTTACCTCATAGTTTCAAATATGAGCGCGCTGGTACTTATTCGTTAAAATGTTGTTAAGTTGCACTAATGAATAGTACAAAAGATAGATATAAGCACGTAAGTAAATGAGATGGCAATTATTTATAAACGCCCTGGTCCTCAAAATGCGAGCGCTAATAACATTATCTGCCTCATTTTTATATATAATATCATTGGATATACCTGTGTACAATAGGTATCTAAAATATACTTGTCTAGTTCCAACATGAAAACAAACATAAAAAATCTTGTTTTTAAAGTTTTCCAAGTTATATTGTATGTACTTAACCCGCCGATCGTTCACCTCTCGCACCAAATCATCCAATTAACTGGATTTGTTTTGTAACATGAGTTTGTAATTGAAACGAATCGGTAACGAATGCATCACTCCGTAACTTGTAGCACATTTGGTCGCATCGTGACGAAGAGCTTTTTAAAAAACACATAAATAGGTCAATGTTCATCTTAATTACGTAGTCATAAATAAATAATTTTCGATTTATATGAAAATGGACGAAAAGTGTTTATCAAGTGCTTATCAGACCACCCGCGCTGTTTACAGACATTTGGGTTAGAACTCGTAGGCGCATGGACTAAATATACCTTGGTTTGTTTATAAAACAATATTTAAATCATATCACGAGCAAAAATAGCAGGGTGATACATTTTGTAACAAACAAGAGGTAGTTAAAATAAAGTAAAAACAAATTCTGACCTGTGCGAGTCCGACTCGCGCACCCAGGGTTTTTCGTACACATTTTGCTGATCATCACAGCTAATTCTCCAAAAACAAACTTTCCTGTGCGGTTAAAAAAATATGCTCCCTCATACACCGATGCATGACACTATCAATTTCCAACTGCAAATATGTTTGTAATCATAAAAACGTGTTTATTTTTATGTTAAAATTACAAGTGACTTTAGACCTAGCATCATGCAGAATTTCATGATTCTGGGTCGACGGGACCCTATACATTTTGAGTTTCTCGAAAAATATGTAAAAAAAAATTGTTGACTGACGGACGGACAACAAAGTGGTTCCTTTTTTTTGAGGTACAGAACCCTAATTAAATGATATTGCACAGTTTAAATTATTTATTTAAATATTCACATTAAATAAATACAAGTTGCCTACAAAGCTTAATACCTGTTCAGATTAAAAAGTATTTTTAGGGTTTCATGAACTAAAACAGAACCCAGTAATAAGATTATCCTCAGGTGTCTGACGTAGAATAATAGAAACGTTACGCTTTTAATTGAATAATAAAAACCATTTAAAAGGCAATTCATTGAGGTTCAATATTGCGTATCCAGAGATATTTATAGAACCTTTATTAGCCACTGGCACAATATTTTTTAAAAAAAGGAGTACCTACCTACTGTACAAGATAGCAGTTATTGGTTTGATGGTTAGTTATTTTCTTTTTGATAGCGTTTAAGTTTTGTTTGTTGTACGTATATATGTGTTGCATTTTATAGACCGGTATTGTCTCCAAGCGACAAAGTTTTGATACTATAAAAAAACACATATCAACATATTGTTTAAAAGTTATCTTTAAATTAACTTTCGTAATCATTGATTTTCGTCCATAAGTATCTATACCTACTAGTCACGATTTTTTATATTTTTCCACTTGTGAGGAATAAACAAACTACTACGCATTAAAAAACCAGAACAGATTTTTGTTTAATTGATATCACTCAATTTGTATTCAAAGTTGACACAACTCAAGTAAACGCACAAGACAAAAATAGATTCCCAATTTCTGGAACATACAAGATATGAATGATAAAAAGTTTTTAAGTGGTACTTAATATGGTACTTGTATCGATTCTTGTTTTCTCAAAAATATTATACAATAGCAACGCGTAGGTAAATAGTGATTTGTATTCTATAAAACTGTATAATATAACACAGAGCAATTGCTCGCTGAATTGAAATCGCGTAATTAGATTACTTGGATCTATTTGAATCACATTCTTTTATTGCGGTGCGGTTACACATAATCTATACTAATATTATAAAGCTGAAGAGTTTGTTTGTTTGTTTGTTTGTTTGAACGCGCTAATCTCAGGAACTACTGGTTCGAATTGAAAGATTCTTTTGGTATTGGATAGTCCGTTTATTGAGGAAGGCTATAGGCTATATAACATCACGCTACGACCAAATAGGAGAGGAGCATAAATGAAAAATGTTGCAAAAAAGAAAAACCGTTGAAACTAAAACACGCGAACAAAGTCGCGGGGGACAGCTAGTTTTGAATATTTACTTGACTTCTGACACCATTCAAGGAGTGCGTATTTATTTAACGACAGTTACCTAAGTATTTTTAAAAACTATGAATTTTTAATAACAATGGCCACTATTACGGTCTACTAAAAATTGTCTTTAAATTTGATACTGGCCATTAAAAAAAACGGCTTCCTATTGTCATTAAAAATGAAAAAAACTTGAATGTGTTAAAAATAGAAAAAAAAATTCGATGATTGAGATAATTGTTTTTTTTATTATCTAGAGTAGTACATATAAGGGAGTATTTTGCTTGTAGGATAAATCGCATACATTTAATACCTACTATACACACTTAGTTCCACCATTTACTTGTTCAGCAAGCAAAAATATTAAAAGCCACGCCTTCAACATGTAGTCGATTGCCTAAGACCCTAGAACTTAATAAGTAAATATTACATGATAAACAGCACGTATACACCCAACTGGTTACTCATGCCTGTTCGCAAAGATTATCAGATTTCTCTAATTGACAGTTTGCTTAAGTTAAAAACAAGTAATAAAAAATCTGGTTTTTGTTTTTGTATCTATATACCTAACTTTACTTAAAGAGCGGAATGGAAAATTAAACACGTTATACAACAGTTTGGAAAAAAATAGGTTCTTTTATTTTTGACGACCTCCGTGGTCGAGTGGCGTACCTACACACCGGTTTTCAAACTGTCGCCAGCTCTGAGGTCCCGGGTTTGATCACCGGCCGGGTCAATGTAGAAAAACCACTTTTCTACATTTTCTCGGGTCCGGGTGTTTGTGGTTATTTCGTTGTCTCTGAATTCCATAACACAAGTGCTATAGCTACTTACCTTGGGGTTCAGAGCAATGTATGTGATGTTGTCCACATTTATTTATTTATTTTGCAAATTCCATCGGACTCACCAAGGCATGCTGTAAGTAGTAAGTAATCAGTATTATTAGTTGTGGACTGTGGAGGTCAGATAAGCAGTTCCATAAGATACAGGTATCCAGCAAGACGGTAAGCCAACCCTAATGTAGCTTGAGACAAGGTTAGATAGAGGAACATTATTCTGCAAATTTATTTACGAATTTATTCCTAATACAATAGATAGTAAAATTACGAAACTCAATTAAAACGATGACTTTCAACCTAAGACCTATTTACCCGCAATCCACCCACATACTTCTTAGAACTGCTAACAAGTTGTAATACGTAAATTTTAGTGGGCTACCTAACATTTAGAATATAGCTTGGTATCTACGTCATGTTTTACGAAAATAACCCTTACTGGTAAAAGAATAAGGGCGTTATAAGAGTGTTCTGATGTGATGGCGAATGCCTAATAGAGATGACTAAGAAATTAGATCATATAAATTAACTGGTTCCTGTCATGATGTGCTCGCAATTTTCTATGATTTAAATGTGCTTGGTATGTAAGTAGATCATACTCACCACACTGTGACATACATACCTACTGTCCATTCCATACCACTATAGTCTAAGTTGCAAAAGTACGATACAATACGTATCATTATCGTCATCTCCAGTCTTGTGTATCCCAGTGTTAGGCTGCGTTTCTACCAGATAAGTATGAGGATACGTAGCGAGGGATGCGTTTGTTAAGAACCAATACAATTGCTTTATTTCCCAACCTCGCTTAGTACAGCTCCTGTGGATACGGCTTTGCGGAGCGAGGTTTTTGTTCATACAAAACACGCGATACCATGTGTGCTAGGACACCATACTGCTTGCTCGCATCTGGAAAGAGCCCGCTTAAGATCCTTGCAAGGCGCGCTCATCTGCGTCCTGTTTCACAGCTTTTGTGGAAACACTCAAATTGTTTTACCGTTTCCTTAAGCATCCTCGCAACTACCTCGCACATCTCTGGTCGAAACGCAGGATAAGGCCCCGTCTTTGGTATTACCACCCTTCTTTGTCTCTTGTCAGTCGCGTCCATTCTACTGTAATTTTTTTCATTAACCGTACCATACCTTTAAACCTATACATACTATCTTACCGTACTAACTGTCAGTTCTAGCTAATTTCCAAGCCGATTGCGACAAGAACATGTGAAGATTTTTTTGCAATAGGTATACGTTTAAGTTTTAACCTTATATTTAACAAAGAACTATAATATAGTTAGGATTATGGAGAGGAACGTTTGCACTCAGCGTTCACTGGTTGATATATTGTGTATGTGCCCAATGTGAACTGGGTCGCCGTTCTTATTTAGTTTTGTTATGGCTACGAATACAGCGATTAGGTATATATTTATTAATTTCTGTTCAATACCGTTTGTTCGAGATCTTTGTTACATTTGCTGAGGAAAATTGAACCTTGGAATAACAAAATCAATAACAAACGAAGGAGGTGCGGCGCCGCGGCGGCGACGCGGATTCGTCCCGTTCGTCCCGTGGACGAACATTAACGGCTTTTGTCCCCTTTTTCTTTAGGTAAGGTTTAGGATCTCCTTTTCTCTACCTAGTCTTTTCCCAGACGAATACAAGGGATATACATACATGGAGCAACACGCTCCAAGTTTTTCAATTTTTTAAACCATAATAATTAAAAAAGTTACCCAGGTTGTTAAATAAATTATTACAATCATAAACCATTATCAGAACAATAGTTTTATAACCTAACACACTATTATATTCTTTAAGTATTTTTGTTAAACGATCTAATTCAATTTTCGGGTTTGTTAACCCTAAATAAAACAAATTGTACTAACAGTAGACGACGCATAAAATGGACTGAACACAATACAATTGTTTCACATCCATTGCCGTTTATCTAACATCGCTGACACCACCCGCTGCTTGCAAGGCGCCATCTCCCTCGTAAACATGTTTATTGTCGTTAAAGTAAAGGCAATTTCTTTTTATTAACGTAGCCCGCTTCCGGGAGTATTATTTAATGCTACAGTTTATGAGTTTTAAAGTGAGACCGTTTTGTTTTCTTAAAATATATTTTTGTTCATAAGCTATTGTGGTCGCGCCAGTAACTATAGTAGGGTCAACGCATGATATATTATCCGTCGATAAAAATAGCCTCTTGTTAGTTTTTTGGTAGACTTGCTTGTGATTGGATAATTTTAGGTTTGTTTACATGAAGAGTTAAAGACAATTTTGTTGTCATTGATTTAAACTGCATACACTACTTAATTTCTTTCATTGTCTCGATTGTTTTTGTATAAATGTTTTTGTAAATTTTAGGCTCTTAATTTTAACAAGGTCGCTCCCGCTGTTTGTTCGCTTAGATCTTTTAAACTACGCAAGATTTTAATGTAATTTTCAGCAATGGATTTAGTGATTTAAGAGGAAGGTTTATATGTACAATTCATTAATGTGTTGTCTACCTGTGCGAAGCAGGAGAGAGTCGTTAGTTTGATAAAAAAAAAAAAAACATTAATAATTACAATATTAACTGCCTGATTTTCAATGAGCTTATATAAAAAAACAATTCTTTAACCATTTTCTTTTTACAATAATTATCATATCATGGAGTGGCCTGCTGTCATACTTAATTGATCGGTAAATAATTATGTACTTTAATCTTTTCTCATATTATATCAAAGCTGTGTAAACCTACATGTATGTGCACCAATTACTGAAACCTTATTGTACTATACAAACAATTGCCAACATAAATCAAGCAGTTCCGCCCACCATTTAATATACCGCGCCTGATTTCCAGGACAAATATTTAACCTTTCAATGTTCAGTCTTAATCTGATTATTTGCAGGCACTGTTTATATGTAAATCTGTTAAATAACATTTAATTTAATTTCGCAACTATCGTGTGGGTTAGCAGTAAAGTATTTCACAATACTCTGGTTTGTAAATTAACAATCGTGATTATAACATTATCTGAAGTTATGGTCCAAGAGACCCGCCTTTACTACGTTTGTTTGTCCATAAATTCTGGCTTTTATCTAAGGAATACTGAGTCAGTGACTACTAAGTGCATTATTGCTTAGTTTCTAAATTAATTTAAATCATAATTTGTTAAGTTCGCCTAATTTTGAACGTTTAGACCAAAGAAAACTTTAAAATCAGATTTATAAAATTTAACGTTAAAACAGAATTCTATATAATTCTAGATATGTTATACTAAGGATACTGTACTATCATCATCAGCCTATTTTTGTCCACTGCTGGACATAGGCCTCTCCTATGGCACGCCACTGAGCTCGATCTTCAGCTCTTCGTCCCCAACTAATACTGTGTATTGTTAAGTAATTCTGAAAATTATAAATAAATGTGGACAACATCACTGCATATATTGCTCTGAACCCAAAGGAAATAGCTAAAGCTCATGTGGAATATACCGGAGATAACGAAGGTACCACAACGACCCAGACCCGCGACTGTGTAAAAAAGTGGAGTAAGTCCCATCTGGAGATCGAACCCGGGACCGAGAGCTGGCGACCCCTTGAAACCCGGTGTGTACGCCACTCGACAATGGTATTTAAATACTTTTTAGTTTACGTAATTGTTCTACTCACTCAATGCCTTAAACTAAGAAAAGGTAGAGTACCTAGATATATCATTTAACACCTATTACGAGATCTATAAAAGTCACCTTCGTACATTCGCATAAACATTGAAATGTACATAAAATATTTTCGCGTACAGTCCTCTCATGTTTCACATTCACATCACTTTTATTCCAACGCTGTTAAGGTGTTTTTTTGTATTGCATTGTGACGACTTAAATAAGGATGACTGTATATTCACATTTAAACTAGAGATTTGACCATATACCGTTGATATGATGTAACATTTTATTGGCAATGTTTAACATTATGCAGTTTTTATTATCCTGTTATCGTGAAACTGATTTGATTTTGCTGGAGTTGAATATATAGTAATGTTTTGATGCAGTTATTCTTTTAAAAGTATCTTATCTTATTTTATTTCTGCATAGCTAACTACATAATATGTTTATCTTTATAAAATAATGTTCAATTAGCAAAACGCGCAGCGCGAACCTGCAACCTTCTGTAAACAAATACGTTTGTAAACAAACACCACAAATTCACAATAAGGAAGCAAAATAAAATACACATCGCGAAAATAGAGACTCCTGCTTCAGCTATTTTTCTTGTATATATCTTATATCTTAAATCTTATCTATTAAAAAGATATTACAATTATTTAATCGATAAACATTGATATATTGAAACATTAACATTTACAACACCATTTTACAGGAATACTACGTTATATTGGCTATTGGTACGATTTCCTTCGCATGTTGTTTAGAAACATCCTTGGAATGTTTTCCGATGTTGTTGTTATATCAATGTAGTCTTATTAAAGTAAAGGGATGTTTAAATCACTGACTAAACAAATAATAGTATTATTTTTAATGGTATTTGCGTCTGTTATTTTGCGAAAAAAATAAAAAGAACGACAGCTTTTAAGTATTTTTCTTTACTTTTTCGTCGTATTTACAAGATATTCCAAAGTAAACTTACACTGCACTGCATATAATCTTGAACACTCATATACTTGTTAAGTGAATAACTATATTTTTCATAAAATAACGTGTTTCACGAAAGTTAAGTTGATTCATATCTACAATTGTTTATTTATGCGATCTTTTGTGACAGCCTACCTATTTGTACGGCATATCCTGACAGTCTTTATGCGTATCCAGTTTGTACTCACTGAAACTGTATTGTGGTGAAAGCTTCCTTACCTACAGTTATGACTCTCTAACTTACCATTCAAATAAATCGTTTAACTAAACTTAACATAACAGTCTCATAAACTCCAGTTAAACTTCTGTAAACTTTATTCAAACTGTATAAAACTTCTCGTTTACTTAATCGACAGTTAAAATAAACTGGTTAAAGTAGGAGATATCGAAAACATTAGTTCACGGTAAATTAGATCATTCCTTTTTATGGATACAGTATGGTGCTTCTTTGCTCCTAAATGACATATTTAATGGGCCATATGTATAACATCTATTACCATTATGTTATAAATAATTTGGTATGTGGCTTTAATGTAAACTGTTATTGGGTTGAAGGCAGTTATCCTGATACTTAAGCGGGTGTTTTATTTAGTGTCTAGGTTGGTATTTAAAATAAAATGTTTGAAGTGTTACAAAATTTACTGAGAAACCCGCGTCCAAATTTCGGAACAAAATTTCTCCAAATTGTGTTTTTTAAATTAATTAGTAGAAGCTTTAGACCTTTTGTTACATCTATCACGTCGGCACATCCGACGTATAAAGACGTATATTTCTTTGAAAATTTCATAAAAATAATGTTGTATGTCTCTATTTCTTTTTTTCCCAAAAAAAAAGATAATTTCTCAATAAATACATCCGTAATTTATAGCCGTGTAATGTACGGACATCATTATCATCGCTAACACAAAGGGGGTTGTCAGCGGGATCCCTTTCAGAATCACGCGTGACAACGTTTTCAATACCGTCTATACAATTTACTAAAGCTCAATCTTCCCATCGCCTTTCCTCACAATTGCACACCAATATTGTTGGTCTTGTGTCTCATTCACACTCGGACCTATTTTGCCAGTCGCCCCATATTAATGTTCCATTTTAATTAAAAGTTATGACGCATCAATGTTGCCCCATGAAAATATACCGGGTCTATTGTATGCGTTGATTTGTTAGCATTCCCCTTCGCATGACCTATGCCATCCATTTTGTTTTGACCCTTTGTGTTTCAGATATCTTCTTTTATGACGATCATATTCAGGGGTTCCAGAGATGCTGGTTGCACATTAACAATGTATGTCGGCTTGAATGAATTCTCGTCTGTCCCTCTTACACCTTTTGTGGTGTTGACGGTCATGGTTGCTTAAGGGATTAGTGGAATCACCGTGAAATTGTCCTATTTATTATTATTATTATTCGTCCTTTTTTAAACAGTTGGAGATTACAGTGTGTTTTGTGCTTTGTACAAGTTACCTGTATCATTTCTTTTATTTTTTGTTCACACCTGATGTAGAGATGGGCAGATTGTAACACTCCTTTTTTTGTGCAATTTTTGTTGCTACTTTATTGTTTCTCTGTTCTCCTTACAATTCTTAGGTAGGTAGTTTATTTTTACGTTGTCATTCCATTGAAAAAGATGTTTTCTTCTGCCAAAAGTTTTTTTCTTTTGATAATTTTACTGAATTTTATATTCAAGTTAGTTTAAATTATGTAGTCCAGGCAATTAAACAATTTTATGCCCGCTGCCATTAATTGCCTTATTTTCT
This sequence comes from Diachrysia chrysitis, assembly GCA_932294365.1. Taxonomy (NCBI): domain Eukaryota; kingdom Metazoa; phylum Arthropoda; class Insecta; order Lepidoptera; family Noctuidae; genus Diachrysia; species Diachrysia chrysitis. Next base: position 2,599,600 of record OW028657.1, read on the forward strand.
TGTTACGTTTCAAACTAACCAGAAAAATCGATTGCATAATTACTGCTGGTTCTACTTAATTTACTCTATCGTCCAAATCGATTCCAAACCGAATCTTGAATCACGTGTAGTCCCAATCTTAATCTTATTTAAGTGAACAAGGAACTCTTGTAACCAAACACGAACATCTAAAGCAAAAGCAAACGTCCCCCTTCACAGCTGATTGAGTGATTGTTGATGCTGCACTTTTATTACTGACAATTGGTCGTGATTATTGAACAAGGGGGAACTGCAGTGTTAATGGTTCAAAAGACGCAAATAAAAAGCTAAGAGCATACTGCATTGTGGAGAACAATACTAGATTAAAATAAATAAAGGCGGATGTAAAATGAAAGACAGAAATTTTAAGAAAACCTATTCTGTATAACAAGAGTTCTTAGTTAACATCTGCATATATACGTTTAAATCGAAATCAGGATGTTTTGATCTTTTTAGGGCAATGTGTTACCATACAAATGTAAGAAACACTGCAGTTTAATTTTATGTTCAGGTGAAAACTGGTGAAACATGAATGGTATTCAATCGTCACTACTTCATCTAGGTTTCGCATAAACTAAGTACTTATATTTTCATTCGAACACAGATTCATGAGTTAATAAAACGGTGATGTCAAGTCGAACTCTCTCTTACAAGCAGTGTAGATCAAACACTTATTTTGTCACACCGTACAAATACATCGAGTAATTTCTTCAGACAACACTGTGTACAGTCAACCACGCGTTCCTGGTTTTAACTCAAAACGAAAATGGACTTTACTACTTTGAAGTTAAGGTTTTTAATGACGAAGAGATAATATAAGTGATGGTTGGTTGTACGTATGCTGTTGTTTCTACTAAGAGTCTTCAATTAATGTTAGTTGATGGGCCGTTCACTAATTACGAACGGGTTTACACAAAGATTTAGGTTATGTTTGCTGTGTCAGTTAAAGTTTAATTATGTATAAACAGATCGATTAACTCGGATGTGTGATTTTAACTGTGAATGTAGTTTTCATGGTAGGTCATTTGATGATACTTTCTCTATGTGAAGTTATGTCTGAATCTTTATTTGGTTGACGTGATTATATATTTACAATTTCGATACCGAATATTATATTATACTAGCTGTCCTCCGCGACTTTGTTCGCGTGTTTTAGTTTCAACGGTTTTTCGTTTTTACAACATTTTTCATTTATGCTCCGCTCCTATTGGTCGTAGCGTGATGTTATATAGCCTATAGCCTTCCTCAATAAACGGACTTTCCAATACAAAAAGATTTTTTCAATTCGAACCAGTAGTTCCTGAGATTAGTGCGTTCAAACAAACAAACAAACAAACTCTTCAGCTTTATAATATTATATATATAGTATAGATTTAAATATATTTAAATTTATTATATTATAATTATTGTTATGTAAATTATATCCCACCAAAAACATTTTCATGTAAAATGTTGCCAAGACGAGCCCATATGACTCGCACTGTCAAAAAGTTATCAGATCTCATGTAGAGCCAAGCTTCTAACACTACACGCCCTAACTCTACAAGGCCTAACTTCACAAACTCTACACCTTAGTCAAAATATGTGGCTTGTTGTTGTTGTAATTCTTGAAAAGCACACTCATTTCTAAAAACTTTGGTATGTTTGAAAAATTTTGCCTCTCCATACCAATATTTAAAAAGCTATTGCACTTTGCGCGCAAACAATTCTCCCGAATGGCTTAGGTTTTGTTTTATGAACTATTCTGAATCTGAAGAGCGTTTATCTAGTTCAAAATATACGGGATTTACATTTATATTGCTTTGTTATTGTGATTTAGTTTAAAAACAAAACGATAAAAGTTTAGTGTTATGTTCTAACTTTTCACACAAACTTAATTACCTTATATGCCATAGCCCAATTAAATAACACCATCTTTTTTTTGTTATTTTTTACTTTCATAAAACAGTTTTTATCTAAGGTGGTTGAATCTAAATTCGGAACACACCTGGTATCTTGTCACCGAATTCAATAAGGCATTATGTCATAAACACCGCCCACCTGCCTTTGCAAGGCTTGCTCTTTTATTTCGTCAATTGACTGCCAGCAATAAAAACTGCTTTCTCCTTTTATATAGAAGGTTTAAATACATTTTAAAATACAAAATGCCTCCACCTCATCTACGTGGGTGAAAAATATTAAACATTGAATACAGTAAAACATGCTGAACATTGCCAAGAAAATCAAAGCCAAATAAACTATACAAATATTATAAAATATTTTTATTTACAGACATTCTCCAACACCTTAATTTTATTTTTCCAACTTGATCTATTTCAGACGAAGATCAACAATTTTTATCGATAGTCGATAAAAACTTTACTCATCATACCAACAATATTTACATATCGATCATAATCTGTTCCACTTTCGAAGTTCACTCGCAAAAACTTTGATAACAATCGTCTTGCCAAATCGATTGTTTATCGACTCTATATCGATTATTTGCTGTTCCTCCTACATGCGTGCGCATGTTTTTGTTTAAAACACGTCTTGAAATTGTTTTATGAAATTTGAACGTACCTAAGTAATACAGAGTGTTGTTATTGTTTTACAATTAGCTATTTCCTTTGGTATTAAATAGCCTTTATCGGCTTTCCTTTGTTTATTAAAGCTTTTGTTGAGTACCGTTGATTAGATTAATGGAGTTGTCGATGTAGTTAAATACAGGCAGATCTATTAAGCCGCGTGCATACTGACTGTTTGAAGCAGTCTATACTGACTGCTTCTGTGACTGCGTAGTGACTATTGACTTGCATTTTGACCTCTTGGAGCGTCTACAAAACAAAAAGCAAGCGGGCTCGCTAAAGCGCGTGTAGTTATGATTCTTATAATTGCCTGGATTGAAGCGATTATCGTTTACATAAGTAATTGTATGAACCATATAATTACTTTCCTGCCGCATTAGATACTTTCCTGAATGGGCTTGCTCTAAGGAAACATACTAATAACTTTCGTGAGGAGTATTCATAATTATTTAAAACAAAACGGTATACTCACTCATATTATCGGGATCGTCGAATAGATAGTCGAACTCGACTCGACTCGCGACACCACCGCCGCCGCGTCAGCTCATGATTAGGGACTCCTATTGAGTCTGAAACTTGTCGGGCGATACCGAGAATATGCGTGAGTAAACCGTTTTGTTTTAAATAATTATACTTATAATAGTTTAGGTAGTTGTTGGAGATTGAATAAACTTACTCACTTCTGTAATTTTATTTTTCTGGAGTGTCTCGTCAAACAACAGAGATACGACTTACCACTTGATACAAATTGGAAGATATGCTATTCAATGAAGGAAATGGGTCACTTTAATGAGTGTGTACGATGTTAGTAATTTGTTATCACTTGGCGCCGCACGCGAAGAGGTAAATGTAATTCAGTGTTAAGAAATACACTATCTCTCATGTACTAATACTGTAGATCTAAGTTTAGGTACTAGAGATATCTATCTTTTCAGCCTGTATACTATTGATCAGATGAGGACTTTTCTAATATTCATTATTTTTAGTATTGCATCAATAGTCATTTGTTTTTTAGTTTTACAGTTTTTCTTTTTACCCGATTGCCAGGAAATGGTTGTTTTTTTATATACGTTAAAACCACTTGCGCCCCCATTTCATGTTTTAACGTCAAAGCCTGTTATAAATATGATAAGATTTTGCATTTTAATAATATTACTATAGAGAATAAAACTGGACTTGGTTTATCAAAAATATAGGGACGAAGATATATGTCTGGTATGTAATTAGAAACATATACTTAAGTATGTTTATCAGTTGTATGAATGCCATAATACAGGCTCTGCCTAGTTTGGATTCAGATGGCTTTGTGTGAGTTGTCCCAAGATATTATTGTATTATTACTAGCCGACTTGGCAAACGTTGTTTACGTCCTATTTTCATATCTACCAAATACACAAAAAAAACATAAATATCGGTCAAGTCTTTTACGAGGAGCGCGATAACAAACACAATTTAATATTTCATTGGATAGATTTAATTTGATCTTGTCTAACTTCTCTTAAATAAAACATCAATCAAATACGCAAAAATAACTTTTTACTAAACAATACCAAACGATAACTTACACCAACTCATCTACAACAGGCCGTTTAGACCGTGATTACTGCTAATTTGATCCGTATACGCGTTGATCGGTCATTCAAGTCTCATTCGTCGATGCCGATCACTCGATCTATTGTGTATGTTTGCGTCAAACCCATCAGCGAAGACCCACTGACTGGTGATGGGATGTTTATGCTAATATGTTCAGCTGTTTTATCATTTCTGTTACGTGTATAATGAATGGCGCTATGCCTCTGTTAAGTGTATCTACTATAATTAAAGCTAGCTACCTACTATAAATAAAGCTTTAATTAAACATGTTGATTAAATTACATGGTTTCTCAAACATGTAATTCGCATATACAAGGAACACCCAGACTTATAACAAGTAATTGTGGATCACACAAATGCTTGTCCCATGCGGGATCGAATCGGCGGCACGTCGCGCACTGTAAAAATTGGCGTGGTGACCCCAATTGCCCCAATAATAATATTTAAAATAATAATATAAATTATTTTTTTTTTATTAAAATAATAAGATAAAAGAATTATAGGGGTAATTTTTTGTCCCACTCGGCTATCCGGGCAGTCAAAATGATGATGTTACTACTCTAGTGGTAGGCAGGACAATTAGCCACTTTTCTTGTTTTGTCTATTGGTACATATTATGAACCACTGGGTGTGGTAAAGCGATTTAATTGATAACTTAAAAGAAAGGGTCTTTCTCTCTCTTAAATTATGTTTAATTGTACTATAAGCTTGCTAAGTTTGACTGGTCAGTTGGTCTAGTGGTTAGAGACCCTGACTGCTAAACCGCAAGTCGTGGCTTCGATTCCCACCCAGGAGAAGTCTTTTTGTGATGAGCATGATCATTTGTGCTGTGCCTGGGTGTTATTTATTTATAATATGTATGTATTTAGTATTAATATATAAGTATGTTTATCAATTGTCTGGTTGCCATAATAGGTACAGGATCTGCCTAGTTAGGGATCAGAAGGCCGTGTGCGAGTTGTCCCAAGATATTATTATCTTATTAAGTACTTTCTTGCTTAACTATTCAGCAAGCTTATTGCTCTACGTTTATACTGTAATTTAGTATCAACTAGTAGCTACATCTATATTTTCTAGCTATTTTTAACACAAACATTCCAACATTCTGGACAGTGTAACTAGTGCAACAGACAGGTGTATAGCGCCTACTTGAGCGACAGTACCATTGACACTATGCAATCAGTCTCAGTCTATATTGCTGACAAGCCAATCTCGATCCTATGGTAGATACTTATGTATATAAATTGTTTAGATGTTAGTACTCTAACCTTAGAGTAAAAATAAGTAAACTATAGAGTGCGCCTAACAAGTATGAACTGTCAGCACTAGTATGAATGAGTAAAATCGTAAAATTTGTGGCAAACCAAAGCGCGCTGTTTTATTATAACTAGCTTAAAACCTAATATTACCCTAATAATATCGACCATCGATATTTTCGCATAAACGTCAAAAAAATCACTCAATCAGTTTAAATTTGCTTACGCTCGGCACAACGGTTTAGTAGCGTGCGCACTCTATGCTTGTCTGTGTATACTCTAACATCCTTACACAGCTATTGTTCGAAGCTCAATATGGAAGCTCAATAACATATTTATTGGACATAAAGCTATCTATGTAATTTTCTTTGTTGTCTTTCATAATTACGTTGCATGTAATTTACAATAACTTTATTATGCACTACCCACACAGACACACCCATTACATTTCTTATAACCGTAACCATAGCAACAAGCTATAAGATATAATGGTTTGTTACCACGGCTATTTAAATTTAACGACTACATATGGAACTAAAAATGTTGTGGATAATGTGTTCTTGACCTCGTAAGGTCAATATCATTTTGTTACGGTAAATTATGGGACAGTACTTATGTTAGAACTATAAAAAAGTAATCTTGACCAGAACCTTTATGGGAAATTAGATGACCTTACAAGATGTCATTCCTGACTTTTAATTTTTGTGTAACCTAACTTATCTATATCCTTGTCAAGAGGTTAATAAGTTTACATAAATTGAAAAGTAAGAAATCTATACTTAATATTATAAAGCTGAAGAGTTTGTTTGTTTGTTTTTTTGAACGCGCTAATCTCAGGAACTACTGGTTCGAATTGAAAAATTCTTTTTGTATTGGATAGTCCGTTTATTGAGGAAGGCTATAGGCTATATAACATCACGCTACGCCCAATAGGAGCGGAGCATAAATGAAAAAATGTTACAATAATTAAATACCGTTGAAACTAAAACACGCGGACAAAGTCGCGGGGGACAGCTAGTATTTAATATGGTGTAGTATAAATACGACACTTGGACACTTTGCCAGACGAACTGATGGCAAATGGAGCAAGGCATTGACCGAATGGTGGCCAAGGCTAGGCAAAAGAAGCGTCGGTCGTCCGGCAGCAAGATGGGTCGACGACATAACTAAAGCCTCGGGTCGATTCTGGATGAGACTGGCACAGAACCGGAGAGAATGGCACATAAAAAGAGAGGCCTATGCCCAGCAGTGGGATGACAAAGGCTGTGGATGATGATGAGTATAAATACGTAGGTAGATTATTATAAGGTGGTCTATATAAAAATGTTGAAGACGTTTAGCCTAGAATTCAGTTACTAATAAAATAATTAGGTACGTCTTCAAGTAGAATTCTTCTAACACAAAATTAAAAATAATTGACACTTTCTATTTCATTTTCAAAATGTACCTATCAGTGTAAGACCAATCAAATCCCTTATCCCAACTGCAAAACGAACTGATATCTATAAGTACTAATATAAAAATAAAACTAAAGAATGTTTTAATTTACACGTACACTCACACATACACACCACATAATACACACACACACAGGCCACGTACACAATTTTTATCCTTTTTATTATATAATTAAAACTTTTTTAATATTAATTCTTTGCTTTTATACTGCTACAATTGTGTTTACTTATGAATGTATTGTTACATCTCACTCCGGCCCCCAAGATACAAGCTTTGGCTTAGTTTGGGGACCACTGTTACCAAAAATGTAAATCTTATAATAACTTGTAATTTGTTAATCTAGTCCTAAGAAAACATCGTAAAGACAATAAATTTTATTCTTATTCTTATTCTTATTCTTATTTTGAAAGCGCTAACCTCTGAAAACCGTAGGGCACAGATACTAGATAGATATATAGAATATTCCTTATTGTACACCATGAGAGTCACAGCATTAAGCAAATACAGAACAGTAAGAGAATACAATGGCGGTGTTATCCTTAATAGCGGTATTTTCCAGACAACCTTTGCATGTACAGGCAAGATAGAAAAATTAGAGGACGAATAAAATAATTCACAATATCGCAAGATAATTCCTTACAGTTCTATAATTGTATCTTCAATTCCAGACCAGTTCTGTAGCCTCCAGCATCTGAATAGCGTTATAATAAGTAACATTATGATTTATATCTGCCATAATATTTTCACACTCGTGACCACTCTACTGAATGAGATCCAAGGGATTCAGTATATTTATATTAAATACATCGTATTCTAAGCTATTAATCTGTCAGATATGACGGGTTTAACTCTACATATGATTAATTTAAGTTATTCAGATTGCATTTATTAAAACCTTTGACTTGCTTAGAGTATAAATAAGTAAAGTATAGAGTGCGCCTAACGGAGTATGAACAGTGAGCACAAGTATGAACAAGCGTCGTCAGTTAGGTCAAAACCTAATTAGTCTTTAAGTTTTATTTATACTAGCTCAAAACCTTATATCCATTTAATTACATTAGTATCCTGTATAGGAACCATTGGTATTTTTTCATGTACGTCTGTCGTCGTACAGAAAATCAATAAACGAGCGAGTAGTAGTGGTGCCAATACAAAAATTGAATAGTATTGCCAAGAATTGCCTTATTTTAGGTGTTCGTGTAAGCGCTTTGCGCACCTTAATAATCCTTTGTAACATTGTCTGGTATAAAAAATACTTATGTTCTGTTGTGTTTAAATTGTATGCAGATAGTTGCAATAAAAAGACTTAGAAATTTATTGTTGTCTGGTCCTGGTCTTGAACAGGCTTCGTTTTAAAAAAAGGTAGGTACAAATTAAACCTATAAAAATAGGTACCTCAATTGGAGATGAATATATTTTTTTTAATCCTTTAGACAGATTACCATAAAATATTAGTCACGTATTTTTTCTCATTTTATTATTACGTATTGTTCTCGATTTTTTAAATCATCTCAAGTATTCTTGAATGCAGACAGCAGTATTCGTTATTTATATTGTTATTTCAATACAATACTATCAAAATTCGATCTGCGACAAGATCTGAATACATATAAACTTGTATCTATTAAGAAATCTCATAGTTACTATAGCATTTTTGTCTTATTTGAGTTGTCGTTTCAATTTCATATTCGCCATCATCGATTTAGGTAATGATATAGAATTATAGATAGCATTTGGAAAGTCGCAATTACTGTTTAGTTTCTTTTTCGATATCTAAGTGCCCATCTAAACTTTCAAATAATTACTTGATTGTTTTAGTAAAATATCTACGTGTGTATTTCGAGGTCATTTTAGAAAACACCTTTTCTTTTATATTATTGCCATTAAATAAGCTATGGTTAATATTTAAAAGCATATATTTAAATAAATAAGTAACAATTGACCAGATTTCCCTTTGCAAAAAAAAAAACCTGGTTTCTTGATTTGACATAGTAAGTAAGACACTGGTTATCTCTAAAATCGTTACTATGCAGAAGAGCATTTTTAAATGAAATTTCTTATAACTTTAAAGCAATAATAAATTTGAATCTAAAAAAGTTAAAAATTCAAAATTTTTAAATACGCTGCAGAAGTCCTTAGAGATACTTGTTATGGAAAAATATAATAGAAAATAGTCGATTTCCTAAGAGGGGACAGTACTCCCGAGAAATTTGAAAAAAAATAGAATTTAAAAAATATATTCCTACCGCACATCTCCGAACTACGGTAGGTTCACCTGTACCTGTACGGTAGGTTAAGGTACAACTGCTCAGGCTACAAAATCGTTGACTAAAAGAAGTTACGTATTCCGCTGTTTTCTTCTTTAAAACTGTACTAACCCAAATATTTCTGAACCAAAATTTAGAGGAAAGGTATATCTAGGCTTTTATCATTTTCTTTTTTGTTAAAATACGATCAAATTTTTTTGGAGGATAATATTTCTTTAAGTGATGATGTTTTGGAAAAAACTATCTTTTGGGAAAAAAACCATTGCTCTAGAAGCATTTTCCACGAAGAAAACAGTGTAATACGTTTGTATGGAGAAAGTCCCAGTCGCGTCCCATCTTAATAAGCCACATCTATACATTTCCCTCACCATAAGCACCACATTTCTGCGACTAATTCAGCTCTAATCTAAACATTTCTCACATATCTCTGATACGTTTAGTTACGGCGCTCGCCTCTCATAGCATGCCGTGATCTTAATCTACACGTTTAGGAACAGCTTTTACTTTAATGCCGCATACTTTGAAGTACTTAATGTACATGTTAAATCACTGGCCAGTGACGGGTTGGGTAAGATTCAGTGCGTTATTTGAATTTCATTGGAAGTGATATAAGTACCTAACCCTTTAATTCTCCACTCCTAAGATGTTATAAAACAAATTTAAATGTCATTAAATTAAACGACTTGGTGAATCGGTCTCGATTTTGCTTATAAACACTTAATTATAGGTTATTATTTTAATAAAAATGTTTTACATACACAAAAGTTCGTGTTTAAAATCCATGATTGATAGAAATTTATCTAGATTTTTAAGATAAACGTTGAGAGATTACTGCAAAATTTATGATCACACGAATAAAATTTGTAGGAGATTCTGTCGTCGGAAATCTTACTATGTGCCTACATACACCTGGTCCATTATTTATATCTTACAGCTGTAAAAAAGTATACATATATAATATACTAGCTGTCCGCCGCGACTTTGTCCGTGTGTTTTAGTTTCAATGATTTTTAATTTTTGCAACATTTTTCATTTATTCTTCTCGCTCCTATTGGTCGCAGAGTAATGTTATATAGCTTATAGCCTTCCTCAATAAATGTGCTATCCAACATTACAAGATTTTTTTAAATCGGACAAGTAGTTCCTGTGATTAGCGCGTTCAAACAAACGAACAAACTCTGCAACTATATATATATATATATGTATAGATACGTTCGTGACCGGCGGGCGGTCCGCACATTTATATTGAGATTCACCACGCTCCACGGCCGACTGAATCAATTTAACATGGCGTTAGGACTCGGACCGGCCGATAACACCACAATTTGCACGTTTGAGCCTCACTTTGATCTCTATCGAGAAATCTCTCCTTCCGCTTAGATAAGTTTGAGATTGAAGATCTGATACGTATGTAATGATAGCTTAGCGAGTAATTATAAGCGAGGTACGAGTAAAAGTTATTAGTAGATAAGTGCTTAGCAAGCAATGTTACGTTAATTAAATAAAGTTAATCAAGGTAGAAATTTATTATTATATCCAAAACTTGGAAATTTGAAAATGTCAGTGTATTTAAAAGTGTTATTTTTTATTTATATAAAAAAAGCAACGGTTGATTAACCAAAAATATATGTCTCATTTAAAATAAAAATATTATTTTAGAAATGGAAACATGGAGAATGGAGAAAAGGAATCTATACTTATAAACATCTTATTTCATTTTATTTAGATTAAACTGAAGCTTACTACAGTCATCACAACTTTATTCTAATATAGTCACTGAATTAGGAAGCTTAATGTCAAAGTATTTGTTTTCTTCGCATTTAGGAAGATTGCACCTTCCTAAATTGAGCACCGACTACATTTAGAATGCTAAATTTAGAAAAATGTTATTTTGTTGCCTATGTCGTTGGTCATCTTGGTGTTGAAATTAACCAGTCAATAAGAATAGATGCTAGCTGATCAAAGCTTCCACGATATCCGGATGTACAGGCCTACTCAGGTACCGTCAGAAGACAATTACTCTCACTGTTAGGGCTACATTCAACCTTCATGGCTCCGTACAGACCAGTCGTGACAAAACATCAATAAGGTATTGTACGTGGCGACGCATGGACGGTTTGTTCCGATAATTGATGCGCTGACGTTACGCGGCCGATGTAGGTGACCAGGGATGGACTCTTTTACTGCAATATTTTTGTATTAATCCTTTAATAATAAAATTGAATGTTTCGCAATCTGTTTCATTATCAGATAAGGTTGTGCTTATTCCCAGGGTAATGCCTCTTACAAAGTAATAAAAAAAAGTCGCCGTCGTAACTCAAAAATATATAACAGCTGTTCGCTTATATTTTGTAACAATATTTTTTTGTTAAATCTTGAATAACAAGTGCACGATAGACACAGAAATATATCTAAAAGCAAACGTTGTGCGTGTTAGTACGCGTTAAATATAGTATCTTAACCCTAACCTGATAGATTTTATTAAAAAGAGACAAAAAATAATACATTGTAAAATCTATCAGTTTTGTTATTATTATCCAAAATGACTGATATCGTGACCCTTGGACACGCTTCATGTTACCACATAAGCGCCGTAACTAGCTCGTATGGTATAGTACTACGGCAGTATGATTTCGTCACGGTATTACTTTTGCCGTTACAAATAATGTAATGCAAATTGAACACAATTTAATATGTAAATTTATATAGCTGTCCGTATCAGTTAATTATCGATTAACAAATCTTTTTGATAGGTTTCAGCTTCCAATAGACTAAGTATTTTATTGCTTCTCGGTACAAATGATAGAGGTTATTTATAGGCAGTGTCATCGAATGTTAATTGAGACTCAGACCCTACATACATAACTGCAGGAACATTTAACTTACTCAGTGAAATTTGCATTCGTGATGCTAATGTACCTTTCCAATTTGATGCTACATGAAATAGCTATTTATAAAATGAAGAGTTATGTCCATCTGTGTCCATTCTTGTCATAGCTTTTGCATACCTAGAAAACAGACTGTAATTAATTTCATATTACATTCATGTTTGACGACCTCCGTGGTCGAGTGGCGTACACACCGGTTTTCAAAGTGTCGCCAGCTCTGAGGTCCCGGGTTCGATCCCCAGCCGGGTCAATGTAGAAAACTCCTTTTCTACATTGTCTCGGGTTTGGGTGTTTGTGGAACCTTCGTTGTCTGTAATTTCCATAACACAAATGCTTTAGCTACTTACTTTGGGTTCAGAGGAATGAATGTGATGTTGTCCACATTTATTTATTATTTATGTTCCCTACTCCACCCCTGCACAGACAGTCACGACAGTCGTACAACCGAATGCTCACCGCTTGCATATTAAACGGTTCCGTACATGTGAATATTCACAAAATTTATTCCCTTTGTACCGCTTGCACGTCAGACGTCCCCCAAACTGTTACTGTGTCAATGAATTCCAAGAGAAAACGGTAGTTATCGATGTTTTTGGCATTTTATTATATGACATGTTGACAGGTACGTCATAAATCCATATTTATTGGTTTTAAAAACATACATTGCAAAGGAGCTCTATAATTATATATTGATTGACTTAATTTATGTTATCTTTTCTGAGTTTATATTGATGAAAGTCATGTACTTGACAATTTTCATTCATAATTATATCTTAAGTGCCCAGTTACGATACTATATACGACATTTTTCTTACCACTTAAGATAGCGATTGTAAATAGTCTAACTAGACTTATGTATGGTAATCTATTGCCTCCCACGCAGTCATCTTCCAGTTTCCAGTTATAACGTAGTTATACAGGTATTTAAATACCATTTGTCGTCAAAGTAAAATCATCTCTGTAATTTCTAGTATCTGCAAACCAGTACCTAATTTAATATGTTTCTTGTAGGAATCGTAAGTAGCTCTTCTTAGCCATATTAATAGAGATAAATTAAGTTCCAAGTGTTTTAATAGAACGTTTATTTTTCGATGCATTAGTTTAGTCATGAGGAGTGATTAGGATGCAGTTTATGGTCATGTCAATAAGTAATTTAAACAAAAAGTGCAACGTCAGTCAAATAATATTTAACCGAAATATTTAACCGTAATCTAGGAATGTCCGTCTTTATTTGACCAACTCATCGAAAAACAATATATATGTAAATTAAAAACATAATTTAATCAGTATTGTGGGTCTTAGTTAATATGGTAATATCCACAGAGCTATAAAATTTGCCTATATGTTTATCTTTTAATGCATGCAGCGTCAACTTGCGAAGCAGATAATGACAAAATTGTCGGCCACTATCGGAGAGGGAAAGTATTAAACGGCGCCTGCGCATAAAACAGTAATATCGGACATTAACATTTTCACAGCTCGGTCGTTAGCTTAGCGATTATGTGACGTCATAAATTATACACAGGGAATTAATTTGTATAATACAACGTAAATGATGGTTTGAATTAAATTGGATAAAGACGTTTTCGAAAAATTTGGCGTAATTTTGAAATTACCGATAATTTGCTACAGAATTTGGTAATTTACATGTCGTTATTATTTCTTTTTTTTTTAACCATTCCTGTCCCACTGCAGGGCAAAGGTCTCTCTATCCTCCCTCCATCTCTCTCTGCTTAGGGCTGTGCTGTGCCAATTGCTATCAAAGGAGTCTAGCTCGTCCCGCCATCTACGTCTGGGCCTACCGCGATGTCTCTTGCCATTTAATGGGACCCATTGGGTCGATAGTTTGGCCCACTGGTCGTCTGACATGCGGCAGATATGTCCAGCCCAGTTCCATTTTAGCGTAGCAGCTTTCTGAATGACGTCAGAGATTATTGTGTTGGAACGAATTATTGTATTTCTAACCCACGTCCGAGGTCCACGCTCAGGGTTTGCCAGAGAGCTATGGAACGGAGTATTCTGGGTACCAAACTTGCAAACCGGGTTAGGAATACAATATTAAATACTTAGTTACATATTTTTTTAAGTGAGCTTTATCGATACTTAGTTTAATTGAATACTGCTTTTATTATTTTCTAGGTACCTATACCTACTTGCCTTTAAGCTATTTATATTTTAAACTTACTTAATTTCGTCTCGTACGGAAAACAACTAAAACTCTATTCATGGTTGAAAATATCTCAATTATTCCCGTATCGTGTTCAAACAAATATGGTCTTGAACGTGTCATCAAAATTCTACTAATTACAGTTCTACGGTCGTAAACTTTAATACCTCATTCCAGTCTTGAATAGCCCTTCAAACCGCTTTTACATGTCTTTCACGCCTAAAATAACAGAACCAATTAAAATTTACATACGCCACTTAAAGTTCTACATAAAAAGAACCAAAAATCAATTTTCAACGAGCCGATTTCCATACGGCTTTCTCACGCATGTGGTAAATGGTAACTGGTAACATGTAAATGGTCAATGGTAACTACTGGCCTAAGGCGCGCCGCGGCAGCCCGCCTCGGTAATCACTAAATTACCAAACAACTTTAGTATGCGAGACGCGAAAAATAAATACTTTACTTCATAAAATACTACGTTAAAAAGACCGAAGAGATTTGGTTTAATGCGTGTTAAGGGCATGTTGTGATGTTTATTATGTTTTATTGCTTGTTTTTTAAGTCGTGTTTTGCTGGCGATTATATAAAATTATATTTGAGGATATCAAAAAATCTGGTTTACCTAAAATTATGAGTTTAAATTTACGAGCGTATTTAATTTCTTTGTAAGTTAAACTCCTAAATTATCGTTTCGGATCAGTATACTCATACACATTTATGCATTGATTTTTAATCGTTGTTTTTGTTGTTCTGCGATATAATATAAACAATACACTAATTTACAGATCATACTCTTCACAAACTGTTTACGGGTCTTCTATGGTTTAATTTTTTTTAACCCGTCCGAGGCACCTGAGCTGACAAAAGAGTGATATACCAGCCTTAATACGAACTTGTTTTTAGGCCAGTGAAGGGTGCCTACTTGATTGGATGATTGACTTGCCATGCACGGTGAAAAAAGTGAACAAAAACCACTTTACGTCGTGTTATCGAGATTGTAAACAGAATTATAAATTTCCAATATTTTATAAGAGAATAACTTGTAGCACTATGTTCACAGTGTTTAAAGATCAATTTATACCGTCTTCAGGCTATGTTTGAGCTAGGTAAAGAAGGCAAGGGTTGTTTATTTAGGTATAATGACAATCATAACGTGAACGATCGTTTCGCATTTTTTTAGTGCATCGTTTTTTGTTTGTTTAGGCCAACTAAATGTCTAAAAGACTGGTCATTTGACAGTGATTTCAGGTTTGTACGAGAATACAATTGTAGCTAGTTACCACTTATTTTAAAACCTCTTTGTGTTACATAGTATTTAATTAATTAACAATTTTAAATATTAACAAACTTAACTATATATACATACAAAAGAAATTATAAAATAAACTAATCTAATATTAAAAATAAACCTGAAACATGGCATCAAAAAATTCCTCCACATCGCTGTCCACTGGGAGTGTTCCCAAAAGGCTGGCGGCATTGCCACGTTGTTACCACTTCAATGAATAGCTACATATTTTACGTAACTTGCGTTGTTTATGTATCTTATTTTTTTATTGTTGAATACTCCTTTACTACTTCTGAAATCAAAATCATGGTAATAAAGATATTATTACCGTGTCAAAATTGCATAAAATAGACGGTTTATGTGTTTTGTATGCCAAAATCAATATAAATTGTGTTTACATTTTAAGATTACAATTGATTTTACATATCAAAAACTTTAAAGATAACACCGGCAACAATTTATTACTTGAAAAATATATTAAAATACCTATGCATCGATAGAAAACTAAAATTTAAAATGAATTATTCAAAACGTTGCACATAATTCACACTTCTGTAGTTTGGTCTATCTCAATTTCAAGATTTATGTTCTCGTAAATAATAATTCTGATTTATTTTCGCTCATGCCGTTAAATCTCATACAAAATAATGTACCAACCTACCCAAGACCCATTAAGAGGTTACAAGTAATATTAGTGGCAAAAGGTTAAAAAAACTACATTATAATTATTATAACATTATAATTATATTATTTTCTCTACTAGAAGCAGGTGTAGACCTAAATATGTTGTAGAAACGACAAAGAATCAATGCTATAATTTAACTATTAAAATACACTTAATTTAATTGCGTTCTCAAAGAACAAGCGCTAGTCTTTTGGTTTAAAATAAGTACTTTAAGTATAGTGCATAAGTAAGGCAAAAAAAATACGTACCTTAAGGCGCCCGTCAATCAGGAGATTGTTTTAAAGCGAATAATATTAATTGTCCGAGAATTTACAATGTCTTGTGAGACTGACACCGCCCCGTTACCGTAATTGGAATGTTGGTCGGCTTTCGATCAAATTTTTAATGGTTTACGATAGTGTTTTGTGTACGGTATTGTTTAGGTATCGATGTTTTTTTAAGTTGTTAATATCTAAAGTTTGTCTGAAGAATCTATACTATACTAATATTATAAAGCTAAAGAGTTTGTTTGTTTGTTTGAACGCGCTAATCTCAGGAACTACTGGTTCGAATTGAAAAAATCTTTTTGTATTGGATAGTCTGTTTATTGAGGAAGGCTATAGGCTATATAACATCACGCTACGACCAATAGGAGCGGGGCATAAATGAAAAATGTTGCAAAAATGAAAAACCGTTGAAATTAAAACACGCGAACAAAGTCGCGGGGGACAGCTAGTATCTACATAATGAAGTTTGGTAAATATTAATTATTGAATGTCTCTAAAATAAAGGCAGTTTAAGAAAGTTGGTAACTATTAACTTAACGCATTTTTTCAGTTTCGACAAAATTTCAACAAAAATGTCTCTTACTGTGATCTTTTGTTCTTGTAGCAACATTTAATACCTACCCATTTAAAGCATTGTGAAGACCCATTACTTATTTCTATAGAAAATCAATAAACCATAATCAGTGGTATTAATGCTGTGTACGGTACCGTGAAATCGCGTAAAAACAAGTTTATTACTAGAATACTACCGGCACATAAGTATTGATAGTTTATTGATACGCTACCAAGTTACCAAGTTTACAAGCGCAAGTTAACGGCTCCCTTAATAATACTTAATATAATAATAATATCTTGGGAAATCTCACACACGGTCATCTGATCCCAAACTAGGCAGAGCCTGTGCTATGGCAACCAGACAACTGATAAAACATACTTATATATTTCTAAATACATACATATTATAGATAAATTATACCCAGACACAGAACAAATGATCGTGCTCATCACACAAAGATTCGTCCTGGGTGGGAATCGAACCCACGACCTCCGGTTTAGCAGTCAGGGTCACTAACCACTAGACCAACAGGCCCGTCAATTGACTTGTTCGTCGGTGTACGTGAATATTAAACGATGGATAAATACTGTTTTCTTATAGAAACCAGTTGCTTCAGTATTGGTGGAAAATTAATTTAAGTACAAGTCTTATGAATGAATCTTTAGATTTCATGTTTTCGTACTCTCTAATGGCCAGTTCCTATATTCAAAATACGATTCGTTTTGCTTACGGAGCTCGGAGGGTAGAATTTTCTTGTTTTGCTTAGAAAAGTCTACCGTCCGTTCGACCAAATCGTTTTTCGAATACAGAAACCAGGTATCATAGAGATGTTATATTATAAGAATTGAATAAGGTTATAATGAATGTATTAATGTAAATTAAAAGAAACCTAGGTATTATTATTTATGCTCGTCCTATTTTGGATTAACAAACTGCAGTGGGATAGTTGGTAGGATAGTTTTTGGTATGGTAGTTGAGTTTTTCTATAGATAAACTTATATGGTATAAACGATATCGTTCTAAAGCAGGCAAACATCTACTGTCTTAAACCATGAAAAGAAATAAAGAGGAGATTACTATTTGGTAAATAACGCTACTCAAATATTATTTCATCCAGGATCTGAAGATGAGTTTACCAGCATAATAATTATAGACAAATTTAGATCACACGATCAATCACAAATGCATAGTTTATTTTAGTATTATCCAATTAGTCAGACCATGTTTTATTGATTAATAAAATCACTTGAAGATTTAGAATAACGACTAGAATGGGCGTATCTCGTGAAATTGTTTTATAAACCAGTCTCCGTGAACTTGGACTGGTTTGTCTGGCTGTTTCCTGATAAAACATTATCTTGTTAACTTTTAGAAGGTATTCGATTACCGTTGTTTCCGTCCTGTTATAGTCATGCCGTTATCATATCTACGTTGGTGTAAGGAAACAGATACTTATATTACTTATCTAAGTGGATTGTGTGGCAATTATCCCTAAAGCCAGTTTTTCAAGGTGATGCTTCAATTGCCAAGACGAGGAAAATAAATAATTGTAAATTATTTAGGTTAACAATCTTCTTCTAGTGCCTAGTGCCTAGCCTTGTCCCAAGGTATGTTAGGATCGACTTCCAGTTTTACCAGATTCAGCTAAATACCGTATTTTACATGGAGCGACTGCCTTTTCACCCCATTTTACTGGGAATACAGTATGAATCCCACTAGTTGTCAGAATTGTAATGACGTATGACAATGGAGACCAACGGCTTAACGTGCTTTCCAAGGCACTAAGGAGTTTCATCTTATAGTAATAAGTAGTCACCTATCCACGGACCAACCGCGGCGAGCGCGGCTTAACCTTTTAGGTTACCAATCATTTTGTTGGAAAAGTATTTTTTATCTATTATCGATTTAGAATTTATTCAAATTTCGCTTCTTATTTTCTACTGTAGATAAATGAAAGTAGGTAAATTGAAAAGAGTTTGCGGTCACTTCTGAGAATCATTTAGAAAATGTTTAGTTATTTTTAACTCATGTCGTGACACGAGACCATCTAAATGCATGCATTGTTATATATTTCGCAAGTTCCCAAACATATTCGTAAAACAATAGCGTCTGGTCTGGTTTAAAAGTGAAGAGAAAGTTTGTGCGACCTTAAAACTATTGTAGGTGTATAATAGTGACAGAGTCGAATTACGATAGGTTTTGTTTATACACATCCGTCATGCTTTGGTTCACGGGAACCATGGTAATATGAACTTCCTGATAAATAAATTATTTAAGTATTAATTATGCTATTTTTTTAATCATCTTCATGTAATGATAACACAAAAAGTTACAAACTCCTGAAAGTTTATTATAAAAATTTGTTGCGCGGAGCGAATATTTGTAATTAAATACAAATAGTAGAAAGAAAAACTTAAACCTCTCGCAATTGAGTCCTGCCTGAGGTTTCTCTCTGATTTCCACAACCCTTTTACTGTATTTTACTTAAATCATTTCTCTTCTGCTGGGGAGTTTGTTGCGCCGTTTCTTCTTCACAGCTAGAGCACTTAGGAAGCGGTGTAAGGTGGGCGAATAGGGGTGCTGTCTATTTTATTATTTTGACATTTTTTATTTTTGAGTGTCTAAAGAACATAACTAACTTTGTCTCCTTCTTTCCAGGTATGTAGACCGGACATCGATTGCTCACTGCCATCCAACAAGTGGCGCTACATCGAGACGTTCACGTGTCTTGGAGAAAACGATAAGTTGAAGAAGGAGATGCGACTCTCCTTCCCCAGTGGGCACTCGTCCTTCTCAGCGTATACTATGCTTTATTTCTGTGTAAGTTTTTGTTTGTTTTACTTCATATTTGTAATATTCTACCTCCAATGTAAACTTTTGCGGTTTCATTTATGGTAACTCACCTCTTCTTTTTTTCTAATGGGAATTTTTTCCAACGCCTGATAATTTTATTCGAGGAATAATTTAGTATTTTTGACAGTTCTTCCATACAAAATCTGTCAGACATCAATGTATTATATAAAGTATTTCAATTTACTCCAGGCTTTCCGGAGCCATTTTTGATCAATCCGACTAATAGCTATCAAATTTATTTTATTAAGTTTTATTTATTAAGTATTTGTAATGAGCCGGCAACTCTCATATTTATCATATACCATTTCCAACAGATGTACCTACAGAAACGCTTCACCTGGCGCGGCTCGAAGCTGCTGCGCCACGGGATCCAGTTCATCCTGATGCTATTCGCGTGGTACACCTTCATGACCAGGGTATCTGACTACAAGCACCACTGGAGCGACGTACTTGCTGGATTCAGCATTGGATTGTTATATGCTATTGTTATTGTGAGTATAATTTATGACTTGTGGAAACTGCTTATAATTTGTCTTCTTGGACTGATTTTTAGAAATTTTCTGGATTTTATTTGTAACCTTGGGATGGGAAGGTAGTGTTTATTATGCTACAAAGATAAAATGAACTGTTAGATCAAAAAGTAGTTTAAATTTTATTTGCTGCTTTATGGTTATGTACCGTGACCAGATTATATTCTTTTTATTTTCTCTCGAGTAAATGCGACATTCAAAATCAATCATGAACCACGATGCAGGGATTCATGATTGATTTTTGTTTTAGTTACTGTTAATATCGGTAATATCATAATAATAATCCCTCTTGTTTTTTTTCTGAGTCGCTAATTTCTTCAAATGCCATATTTCCATTCTACAAAATCTTTTAATTTCAGTTCTCGTTCGTATCGAACCTCCGCAAGACTCCTCGGTCGCGGCAGTTAAGCCACGAAGCCGAGCTGCGAGCCACCAACGGGAACACCCGCGTGCAGGTCTGACAGTCATCTCCCACCAGCTCCAGATGTGAAAGCGACGCGGAGGAACTATGATACAAGCAGCCTACTGTCTCGTGGATATCGCATGAGTATATCGACGCATGTAAGCTGCCGCGAGAACAGTGAAGTGTTTTGTGATGACTTTTTGGATGTGTGATACTTTTCATGATTCGTGACGTTGCATTGATGAGATTTAAGAGATACTGGGTGTATCAATGTGTAGTAGTGTTTCGCTATCTTTATAAGGTTGAAATGTATTTATACAGTTACAAACTGACGAAGACTTAAACGGAACTTTGATTGTAGATGTTCTTCAATGTCATGTCGTTATTTAAATTTCGCTAAGACGACTCCTTAAAATAACAGAGACAGCATGAGAGGTCGGCTTACAATTAAGTTGTGTTTAAAAGTTGAACCAATAGTCTACTTAATATAAAATCCGGGTTTGAAACCATAATTGTTCTAGCGACATTAGGATACAACTACAGAAGTAGTAAAACCATTTTGTCAATAGATCTGTGATGGGTTTAAATCCTCATTATACGTCAGTACTTCGTAAATCAATGCAATTTTTTTTTGTAAGTCAAAAATATCCGTAGGTTTTTTTTTCTCGTTGTGGACTATAGTGTTATGTATTTATTTTGACTTTTATTCTAAGAAATACGCTTCTTTGAATGTTATCAGATAATTATATTTATGATATTGATATTAGATATTTAGATACGTTACAATTACGTAACTTAAATAGATCGCACTTATAAATATTTAAATTAAGAACTGTTAAGTAAATTATATAAAAAAATACAAATTAAGAATTCTTACGTTCTATATGTGTATTTTCGTATATTTTTTAATGGTAGTGTAATATCTTTCTCGAATGAGTACAATCAAGAATAACCCTACCTTGGCAGTCGGGTAAAGTAGTGAAACTTGGTATTCACGGATATGTTTGGTAGACAGGGCAGCTATATTTATTATATAAGCATTAATATATAGGCATAGTATGGAGTACTTGTTATATAATTAGATGCGTAACTAAACATGTTACATATTTAAATGATCACGTGACCTATACAGGATGTTTAGTAAAGAGACCATGCAAATTTGGGTGTTTGACCCCCGAATACTGAAACACAACTTAAGTTTTAGACCTTCTGAAATATCTATGTGTCGCTACTTTATTCCTTAAAGTGTCAGAGACAGCACGAGACTTAACGGCGACTTAAAACTGATTACATTTCAGTATTCGGCCATATGGGGCAATTTGTCGGACTCTCTATCAAACATCCTGTATAATGTATATACAAATATTTTTTGGAGGATTGTGCAATGTTGTATAGAAGTATATAACTGATGTATATAATATATAGCTATGTTATCGGGTAGTACAAGTATTGCTACAGTACTTGGATTTAATTTTAAGATACATTTAACTTTCTGAAGCCGATTGGATCTGGCTTTTGACAGCTAAATTAATAATAAGTGTTTGAATCGGTTTCTCTTGACTTGGAACGGCTTTTGAAGACTAAAATCGGCTTTTAATATTTTGTAAAGTTTGTTGAGTGGCTTGATGTTAACCTAAAACCTTTCAGGTTTGTGTAAAGCGTGGATAATTGTTGGACAATTAAAATTCGTTGTTGTTTTTTAAAATATATAAATTAATAATAGTAGAAATTGATTCGCATATACTTCGGTAAAATATTATAGTTTTTTAGTATATGTGAATCAGTGTTTATTGCATTGATATTATTCAGAAAATACTTTGTTTAATAATGGATATCGTATAGTTGTAAACAAAATTAGGTTTTAAATGTATTGGTTTTCAGCCTAGATTTAAACAATTAATCTTCTAAGTTGAAAATCGATAAAAATCGTTGTAATTATAACATTAATGTACATATTTTTAAACAGTACAATTTATATGGTTTCTATTGCACTTACTTTTACTGTTGACGTAATTGACACTACTTTGCAGGGTATACATAATACTATACAAGTTTACCTTTCTTTAAAAAAAACTGCATTTCGAAAATAATCATACTTATGAAACCTTATAAAGTTTAAAAAAACTTTTTTTTGACGTGACAACGTCTTATAAATCGTCAATCACAAAAAAGTGTCACGTTCCGCCTGAGCCGAGCGTGCAAGCGAGAGCGCGGAACAAGCGATAGAGAGGCACGATCGACCTTAGCGTTCGGCTTGTGACGTTATCACATAAAAATGTCGTCCGTAAACCGACTTTGCAGACAACCAATTTTGTTTTTTCTTCTAAACTGATGCTAGTTACAGCTATTTTGCAATGATCGACAAAATAATGCATTTACTACAGGCCTGAATTTCAAATGAAAAATATTTCAAATGTTTGGTTGACTGTACCTACCTACAAGTTCATACATAATTATTTTAAATCATATACATAGTTGCACATTTTTATGTGATAGTACAATTTATTTTAAGATATATTTTAAGTAAATATCACATGTATGTTATTTTTCAAAATTAAAATGAATTTAAAAGCTATTTTCTACAGTTTGAGTCAATTGAGTTACTCTTTTTACTTAGAAAAGCAAATCATAAAAATATTTATTATTTAAAATTCAATTTTTCACTTTTTTAATGAAGTAGCTTACTTAATTAGTCTTTTGACTAAAATCTTTAACAAAAGATTGTATTTTATTTATTCTTTGACAAAGGTACAATGTTGTGCTATATTTTTTTTGTTTTTATATTCAAAATGTAAAATCGCAATGCTTTGTAAGTAATACTGCAATGGAATCTTTATTACAAGTGCATAAAGCTTATTTTACACTACTTAAGCCCATTCACCATTGCAATTCCATCTTTATTTTAACTACAAATTGTTTCGTTGACTTACTGTAGATATAGTTGAACTGTATCGATGCGATACATCCAAAAGTAAATATTTATTTCACAGCTCATTATTTATCTTAGTCTCAAAGACAAATATAATGTATTTTTTTATACTGTGATATAGGCTTTTTAATTAAAGGAATAAAAGATCTGAGGTGTTTATATGAGATGGTTAGTCGATAACATATGCAATGTTCTCTTCAACGTGGCCTCACCTATTGTGACGACCTCCGTGGTTGAGTGGCGTACACATCGGTTTTCAAGGTGTCGCCAGCTCAGAGGTCCCGGGTTCAATCCCCGGCCGGGGTCAATGTAGATAACCTCTTTCTACATTGTCTCGGGTTTGTGGTACTTTTGTTGTCTCTGAATTCCGTAACATAAGTGCTTTAGCTACTTACTTTGGGGTTCAGAGCAATGTATGTGATGTTCTCCAAATTTATTTAAAAACAAAAAATGTACAAGCTGTAAGCGTTTTAACCGCACTGCGCGAATGAACGCTTGTTGACCGCTTGTGATCATAATAAGCGGTTGCATACTTAACTGAAAGCGGCCAGCCGAGCGGTGTGGTTAACCGGTAGTGCATAAAAGCGCTTAGGTTGTTTTTTTTTTCTAATTTTTAATCTTCTTAATAATTAATTTATATTTATATTATAACAAAAGAAAAAAAAGTCAGAAAATTATATATAAAAATGTAGTAAAAGTACTTCGATGCATAATACTCGATGCAAGCTGACGTCATTGACTAGTTAAGTGTAAATTATTATTCTAGATTATCGACTAACCATCTATTTTTTACACCTCTATTACAAATACCCGTTAAAGAATTAGCTTTAGGTCCAATTAGGTGCTAGATAAGTGTAATATAGTATGAAATTTATTTTTACTCATAGTGGCACTAAATGTCAAGTTTTAAAACTATTTTTAGGAGAATGACTTGTTTATAATGTTTTTTTTATGTATAATAGAACTTTAAACGCACTGCCTTTAGATTTCTTGATGTATTCTAGCTTTGAGGCAGCTATTTATTTACTTTATTTTTTAAATGTGATTAAAAGTTTATAAAGCATAATAAATCTGTATAAAGTGTTTATTCTTTCTTTGTGGAATCTCAAAATCCAAAGCTTATTAAATCACTTAACAAATAAATTAAGCGCTTTTTTCCCTTGTCTACGTTTTTTAAGCGCTTCAAAAGAGTGTCGCCACTGCCATCTATTGCGGCTCAATACAAGTTCTACCGCGATCAAGTTTAAAATAGCTCTTACCGTAAAGCACAGATGGCGCTGTCTTCAACGATTACAAAGAAAGTTTTATCAACATTATTTAATACAAACTTACAATAATTAGGTATAATATTCTCAGTCGAGAGTTCCACATTACGTTATCGGATATAAAATGAAACTCAGTAGAACAAGGACCTTAGCAACGCAACGGTAGTTTTTGCAGTGTTTGGCAATATGAGTAACACTTACCCACTGATTAGTCATTTTATCAGTGTTGTGACAGCCTCTATCGTGGGTCGGTGTGTCCGTGGGATTTTTGTGTAAAAAGTTCACGTAAAATGTTTTAGTGCAACAATGGCAGTTAACAGAATAATATGGAAAATAATACTGGACTTCATCATTCTAGCTGGTGGTAAGTACCTAAGTATAGAGAAATATTTTGTTAAGGTCAGGCTGTTTACCTTGTTGCCTTTGCACGGTTGAATAAAGATTACAGGATTAATCTATGGAAAGATAAATGAAGTGCAAAAGTAGTTTAAATAAACGATTTAAACTAAATTCTTTTAATTGGGAATTTAATAGTCTCAATCGTTTTAATTTATTATAGGTATATATATACACTTACTTATATTACCTACAATAGGCAACTTTCTTTTGTTTATTTGTTCCCCTCAACTACCCTCAAAAAGAAAAAACAACCAAACCGAACCTGATATCTTTTTTTTTTAAATAATGATCAGTGCACTTTAGAAAGTGAGAAACTATCTACTTGACTTAAGATTTTTTTAACATGCTAGGTTTGACCTCGTATGTTAGGCATAGATGAGCACGCTCTTAGATAAAAACCGTAAGTACTTAAATGTTTTTAAATCGGTAACAGGTAGTTGAACTGTAACCTTCAGGTAAATTGGTTTTACGTTTAAGTAAGTAGGGTAAATACTTATAAACAAGTGTAATTTCGCCGTTATAGTCCGGTGAAACTGACAAGGTATGCCTCGAAACTAACTCCAACTCTTTTAATACATTCATGGTAAGATATTGAGTAGAGAATCTATCGGATGGAAAATTAACAAACATTTGGTAAAGAATAGTATTGACAATAACAAAGTTCTAGATTTAAAACCAGTCTACCTTGCGCACCCTTGTTGACTGGGCAATGTCTGCTGAACCATGGCGTGAACTGGATCCATTTCTATTAGTTAAATTATGGTGGATACCAGATTGGTACCTACCAAGACAAGAAGAAGCAAATAATAAATATTATTGTGTAGCTAGGAGTGTCACGGCAAACTAGATAGGTTTGCAGGCCACACCAACGTTTTATTTTATTTTATCATTATACATTCAATATCATTTTACATTTTATACCTACCTACTCATTCTGGAAAGCGGTAGGTAGTTAAAACTGTGTTATCAGACGATTTATTATTCCTTATGGCCTGCAGCTTGCATTAAAATGGGCACAACACGCGACTAGTATAGCACCATTGAGGCGAAACGCATTCAATTTGTTTTCGATGCGACGCTAAATTTTATGGCCCGGATAGTGATATGGAATTGCAGTAAAAACAACAATAATTATAATCATATACCTAGGTACTTTTAAGCTTAGGTACCTCTGCTTGCATAATACCAGCTATAAGTAACCTTTAGTTAGGTATTTAATATAACTAGGTACTTATTGTTACCTAATGTAAAAATAAATAAAGTAGTATTTTCCTTACAACATTTACCTTAAGCGGGGATAGTCTCTAAAATTAAGAGTTTTTTAAATTAAATCTACTCTTATCCTTGTAGGTACGTTGTAATAGGTACCTACCAGTAATCCTCATACATAGACGAACTTTCCAATATTAAAATCCTGTAAATTATACACTAATTACTTATGTTTTTGTTCATTCATCTTATAGGTATCTAATTAAATAGGTAGGTTCTAGTGCTTATATTTATTCTGTGGTAGGTACCTACTGTTTAAGTCCGGTGTAGCAGTCTGGCTGGTTCTTCATCTAACCGCGTAAGCATATCATCACCTACCTACTGTATTTTAATAATATCGGTTAAGTAGGTATTTAAAATAGCCCTATTATTTGTCGCTAAATTACTAATCAAGAATTGATAAGTTCCTACTTAACGCATATTTACACAATCGCGTCGGCATTTAATAATTCCAAACTACTTACACGACTATCAAACGAATCGTATCAACGATAAATCGATTAAATTCGATACAATCTATCTCGAAAAAACCTAAAAAGCGTCTTAGTGTGACTGTTTACCTATTAATTTGTTCCATATTTTAAAGAGATTTCGTAGGAATTAAAAAAATATAGACAAGAATCCGTGAATCTATACTAATATTATAAATCTGAAGAGTTTGTTTGTTTGTTTGTTTGAACGCGCTAATCTATCTCGATAGTCCGTTTATTGAGGAAGGCTATAGGTTATATAACACCACGCTACGACCAAAAGGAGCGGAGCATAAATGAAAAATGTTGCAAAAATGAAAAACCGTTGAAACTAAAACACGCGAACAAAGTCGGGGGGACAGCTAGTAATCCATAATTATTTAAGTATTAAATCGTTGTTAGAAACTTGAAATACATTTTAATTAATTTGTAAATAAGCATTTGGTGAATGACTCATTAATAACATAAAACAAGTTTTAGACATTAATAATTAGTCGGACCTAATTATCTTAATGAATGTTGAAAATGTATATTCTATATGTTGTATGATATAATGGTAGAACGGCAAAATATCGAATTGTTACCATCAAATCTTATCAGATTATTTTGGTCACTATGATAACTCACCATTAGGTACCTACATACCAATGGCCGAATAAAACTTGCTGCGATGATAAAACAAAATACTGAATTCCATTTCATGCTCTTCATGTCTGCAATTTTTCATGTTAATCGGTTAACTGTTTCAGAGAGTACCCCGATCTGCGAGACAGATATTTTTCTTAATTTATGATGTACTTAAATAATCTATAAGTATCTCTGCATATTATAAAACAAAGTTCTCCGACGCGTCTGTCTGTCTGTACAGATGCAATGAACTCGAAAATATTATAGTATATAATCTATTAAGTATTTATACATATTATAAAAAAAGGTACCCGCCGCGTCTGTCTGTCTTGACGCGATGAACTCAAAAAGTACTCAACGGATTTTTATATGGTTTTCACCAATAGATAGAGTGATTCAAAAGAAAAATTTGTGTATATAATAAATTGCGTGAAATGCCGGGGCGAGTCGCTAGTACTTACTAAGAGGAATCAAAGCAAATATTCAATAATGCGATAACAAGTTACGCAAGCATACTGTTTAGTTAATATCATAATCGCAACATTAGTATGCAGCTGTCAGATTTGGAAGCAATACGGCCTTGAAAAGGCTATATTTATATTCACAACAATAATATTTCTATCAATGCAATACAACCTGCAAAATATGCTAATGTTTTTCCTCACAAAACATGGTCGTCCAAGTTTCTGTCTTTCTCCATAGGAATATCATTTTGGAATTACAAAACGAGAGTGATTATAACGTTTCTATAAATGCCTTTATTAGATCTAAACTAGAAATTGGTATATATTTTTCTTTAGACTAACACCGGTTTTCCAATTACTTATTTATTTTTATTTTTTTATTTAATTACAACGGTTTTATCACAACCAATTACAGTAACTAAAACTTCTTCTTCTTCTGCCTCTCCGACTAGCGAAAGTTGACAGTCAGCTCGGCATATCGTGTCCTATCTCTTGCGAGGTGCTAAACGGGAGATCGGACTATTTTTCTTTTATTCACACGTCACATAGATATAAAAAAAATGTTAGACACGTATTTTTTTTTAGTTAAACAAACGATGAGGAAGATACAGCGAAAGAAAAGGTCGCG
The DNA here is from genome assembly GCA_932294365.1 of Diachrysia chrysitis. NCBI lineage: Eukaryota > Metazoa > Arthropoda > Insecta > Lepidoptera > Noctuidae > Diachrysia > Diachrysia chrysitis. Next base: position 2,628,449 of record OW028657.1, read on the forward strand.
TGACGTCACTTGTGGCTAAAATTTTTACCCACAAGTGAGGTCACAAGCGCCCAATCCAGAACTTTAAAGCGTTTAAACATCGTATTTTTTTTTTGATTGGATAAAGGAAAATATACGAGTTATTTCGAGTATTTCCTTTTCATACCCAGTCCGCTCCCCTATTCCGCAGCACTTGCAACTCCAGTCAATTCCCGGATTAATAAATCTAGATAACATTGTCATAATGCTATTTATGACGTGTTTCGAAATGTTTGTTGTATCTAATCTTATCTACACGTGCCCTCATTTTAAATGGGATAGTTACGCTAGGAATATCACTTTATTTTTAATGTGTTAGGCTTAAGGTGTCATAATGTCGTAATAACTTATCATCTGATGATTTAATTCCATTTGAGATATAAAATTACATGCTACTAATAAAAACACAAAAACTTAAGCTTTATTAAAATTAAAACTTATAACGTATATAAAATAAGTAACTAAATAACTAATAAGCGTCAAAAAATTCATCGTCATCGTTGTCAATGACGGGAAACGTGCCCAGATCTTACTTGTAAATGATATTTATTATTATTATTGTATACGTAATGACAGCGTGCTGCTGGGGAGTTTGTTGCGCCGTTTCTTCTCCACAGCCAGAGCACTTAGGAAGAGGTGAAGGGCGAATCGGGTTTCTGTCTGATATGTTGACTTTCAAAAAGTGCTAGGTACTTAGTAGCTAATCTATACTAATATTATAAAGCTGAAGAGTTTGTTTGCTTGTTTGTTTGTTAGTTTGTTTGTTTGAACGCGCTAATCTCAGGGACTACTGGTCCGATTTGAAAAATTCTTTCAGTGTTGGATAGCTCATTTATTGAGGAAGGCTATAGGCTATATAACATCACGCTACGACCAATAGGAGCGGAGCATAAATGAAGAATGTCGCAAAAATGAAAAAAACGTTGAAACTAAAACACGTGGACAAAGTCGCGGGGACAGCTAGTTTGTAATAAATGAGTTTTTATTTGATTTTATTTGTTTTGAGTTCATTACATCATTGTTATGGGTATTCAATAGAAAATCAATCCGTCATAGTTTTTATTTCCTATTCTTACTTAATTATGATTTTGTTCAGTAAATTAAGTAGATACAAAGATATAATATAGGAAAAAACACTTTTTGTTCAATTGTTTATAACAAATTAAACGTGTATGCAAAAAAAACCGCGATTTTTTTACATACTTACAGGTGAAGCTAATACTTACTGCTAATAATGAAAAAATGATAACGTAACTGTCCTTGGCAATCGGATAACAAAATAGCCCTTTATCGCATGTGTAAAGTTCCCTCAGTTACGCCAACAAAGGCATTCAATTAAATTAGAGTGGTCGGATTACATTTTTATGAGCACTGTGAGTGCTTTTAAGTAATCATATTATTATCAGCTTTCATAGTATCTACACAAAGTGTATTTGATATCTCGTAGAGGTTTACAATAAAATTTAGGAAACTATACATTACAAAGTTACACCTAAATATATTTTCGCAGGTAATGGTTACAAATAAATTAAAAGAAATGGTAATTCTATTAAATTCACTCTAACAAGTAATAAAGACTGACACTAAAATTCAAAGCTCATTTTAAACCGATCTTAAAAACGGAAAATGTTCTAAATTCGTCGGAATCTCTTTTTTATTTTTCTTTATGTTTCCTGATTATTTAAAAGGATATACTTCTCAGGTGGGCCTATGATCATTAGATAAAGATCCGATAATCGGATCCTAGAAAAATTGAAAGAATTACTCAAATTTTATTTGAAGTCGTTTTATCATTTTATTAGTCATATTATCTTGAACAGGAAAAAATAACACAATTCGTGTGATACATATTTAACAGTAAAATGACAGACTTTAAATGTCGTAACCCGGATCGAAGTGTCAATTTAATACAATTATCCGGTATCCAGTTGCATCCAGTTAATTTAACGTTTCTTCGAAGATAGAGCAAAACTCTGCAAAAAATCACTAGATTGAAATAAAAGAGTTTTCAATGGTCCAGCAGCCCAGCAGTGGGTCATCTAAAGGCCGGTATTATATAAATAAATAAATATCTTGGGACATTTCACACACGGTCATCTGATCCCAAACTAGGCAGAGCCTGTGCTATGGCAACCAGACAACTGATAAACATACTTATATATTTCTAAATACATACATATATTATTATAGATAAATTACACCCAGACACAGAACAAATGATCGTGCTCATCACACAAAGATTCATTCTGGGTGGGAATCGAACCCACGACCTCTGGTTTAGCAGTCAGGGTCACTAACCACTAGACCAACAGGCCTGTCGATATATCATAAGTTAGGGTCGAAGCACCACGCTAGCACTAAAAGTTGTCGAAATTTATTTTCTTACTTGCTAATTTATTTCATCTGCTTCTCTGCGTGCCGGTATTGTTTATTCTATTTTACATAGGTTTTGTCAACTTTTTATTTTATCAACTCAACTATCTAACACCAATCCTTCGTGACCTACAGAAAAGGGTCGGGTACTATATAAAGATACCTAACTAACTATAGCTACCTTAGTTAGTCAGTAAACTAAACTTGTCAGTAAAAACACACAGTGTAAATTAATAGAAATGAAAAAATATTTTTTCCTTTATTGAAAATAAATAGTTATTATTTTATTACAACAAATATTTGAATAAAAAAATTATAATGTTTGAGAACACAGATAGAGTAGTAGGTAGTATTATATTCTGCCGTCATTGTCACAAAAGTAATTTAACCTTTTGTTTGAAGGCAGTAAATATCTCGTACTTGTACTTATGTATTGTTTTTAGTGATGATTTGAATGATAACGTCCACCGTTATCATACTGTTGTTTTATAAAGTACTAGCTGTCCCCCGCGACTTTGTTCGCGTGTTTTAGTTTCAACGGTTTTTCATTTTTGCAACATTGTTCATTTATGCTCCGCTCCTATTGGTCGTAGCGTGATGTTATATAGCCTATAGCCTTCCTCAATAAACGGACTATCCAATACAAAAAGATTTTTTTAATTATAACCAGTAGTTCCTGAGATTAGCGCGTTCAAACAAACAAACAAACAAACTTCAGCTTTATAATATTAGTTAGTTGAAAATAAATAGTTATTATTTTATTACAACAAATATTTGAATTAAAAAATAATATTTTTTGAGAACACAGATAGTTATAGTAGTAGGTATCATCTATATTCTGCCGTCATTGTCACGAAAGTAAATTAACCTTTTGTTTGAAGGCAGTAAATATCTCGTACTTGTACTTATGTATTGTTTTTGGTGGTGATTTGAATGATAACGTCCACCGTTATCATACTGATATGTATATTCTTAAAATCTTAACGTTTTTGTTTACTTTGCTTTGTAAAGTATTTGTTAATCAAAGTAGTTATTTAAAAAAGGGTTACAATAGGGGAGCGGACTGGGTATAAATAAATAAATAATAAATAAATAATGTGGATAACATCACATACATTGCTCTGAACCCAAAGTAAGTAGCTAAAGCACTTGTGTTATGGAATTCAGAGACAACGAAGGTACCAGGTATGAAAAGGAAATATCTATTTAGTCCACCAGATATACTTATAAAACTCGTATTTTTTCTTTTATCAAATCAATGAAAAATTACAAAGTTAAAGCGCTTTAAAGTTTAGGAGTGAGGGCTCGACGTCACTTGTGAGTAAAAATTGAAGCCACAAGTGACGTCACGCGACATTTCAATTCACTATATCTTCCTCATCGTTTGTTTAATTAAAAAAAGGAAAACATACGTGTCTAATATTTTTCGAATATCTATGTGACGAGGAAATAAAAAAAAATAGTCTGATCCCCTATTTTCTGGCAAAATATGTTCTGTAATTAAATACAAAAACCTACTTAGTAGAAAAAAAATATTTAAACCTCAGGCAAGACTCGGTCCGGCGATCACTTTTATGTTCTGAGTATTTTCCGCTTCATTTTATTTTTTATTTATTGTTTTACTTTTAAATCATGGTAAAAAAGGCGGTGGGTTTAAGTTAGTTATTTAAATACTTAGGAAGATTTTTTTTAAATATTCTGTTAAGGGCTGAATTTCCAACGCCAGATATTTTTTATTCATTGAATAAAATTGACATGTCACAGTTTTTGTATGGAAGAACTGTTAAAAATTCAAAATTATTCGTCATAATTTGTTGTTCCTATAATTAAAATACCAGGTATAATTAATCAATGTATATCGTGAAGCACAAATTATCTATTTAACTCTTATAATCAATCAGCTTTATAAGACAGAGCACTGATAAACTAATTATTGTAGCCTATGATAAAAATGGCGTAAAATTATCATTTAAATCCGAGATTATCTTTCCTGTCTTAAACCTATCAAGGCAATTTATACTGGTTCTTGAAAGCCTTCACCTCCCATCATCAAGTGTCATTGCATTACAAAGTAGCTTTTATAGAAACCTTAGAGTAAACATAAGCAAGCATAGAGTACGCGCATCGCTAGTGGGCCAATGCCGTTGTAAGCATTATATTAAGCACTAAAGTATGCATGAACGTCTGTGGTTACACAGAAAATTACTCAACGAGTGAGGTTTAGTAATTTTCTGACCAACGACAGAAGTTAAAGCAAAAAATTTGTGGTTCCGACATTAATAGATTAAATAAATTGTTTTTTTTTTTTTTTTTTTTTTTTAATATTAGATTTTGAGATTGTTTTAATAGTACGACGCGCTTATTTGACACAAATTTAACGCCGACGCTTGATCGTACTGGTGCTCACAGTTCACACTTCGTTAGGCGCTCTCTATAGTTTACTTATTTATACTTTAGGGTAGAAATCTATTTTATTGCTATATTCAAATAGGTAGGCGCCGATGGCGTCTGTAGATAGGTACAAATTTCTCGACGATTTAAAATAAATAATTAATTATAAGAGAGAAAAAGTTTATTACTTTTATTGCTAAACCCAACAGGCTTCGTGAGTCACCGATAAATGAAAATGGCAAACAGATAAACTGTTCAAATATACTTAATTTAGAAATTGATTTATCTATTCGCCATAAAGATAGTCATAATAATCTGACTCACTGATAAGGATACGCGATTATTTGTGAACAGTTGCATATCTCATTATTGTTTCTGCTTAATTAAAATACCTATATTTTGAGTCATAACTTTTTAAGAACAATTGTGTACAATGCGGATATTACCTAACTATATTTAATATAATGATAATATCTCTTGATACCACTCACAATCTGTTATTTAATCCTAAACGAGGCAGAGCCTGCATTATGGCAACCAAACAACAGATAAACATACTTTTATAAGTATTTCTAAATACATACGTATTATAGTTATATTACACCCTGTCGTAGAACCAATCATCATGCCAATAATAATCCAAAGATTTTTCCTGGGTGGGAATCGAACCCACGGCATCCACTAGATGACTAGAACAACAAAGTATATTACAAAGTCATCACTTTTTTATTAATGGCATTAGTTAAAGTCACAACGTCGTCAACAACAAGTGCGTTGAATCTACGTATATATGCTCTCCAGCTGGTGTTCTATCAGGATTGATGACAATAGCGTGATTTTCACTTTGTAGCATAAATTAAAAAACTACCAAACAGATTTTCATATGGTTTTAACCAATGGATAGAGTTATACCTAATAAAATATTTGGACGACAACTAGGATATTAGCAAGGTTTATAAGAAAGAGAAAGCCAAACGTACTTATGTATTAGCAATCGGAAGGCTAACTAGTCTACTTATAGACCATATATGAAGCTATTTCTGACACTTACTATTATAATTAAGTATTTATAAACAACTAAACCAACCACCACGTCACTCTGCCACGTGACCAAGATCCTTGTAAAGAAATTGCAACATCAAAAATAACCCCAAAATTTATTGGTATTTTTTATATTTCATTTTAGACAACGACACATCTACGTTATTGCTAGAATTATAAGACGGATATAATTAAAAGAAGTCTCTTCCAACAATTATAATCGAATTTAAGGCCTGTTGGTCTAGTGGTTAGATAGAAATCCTGACTGCTAGACCAGAGGTCGTCGGGGTTCGATTCCCACCTAGGACAAATCTTTGTGTGATGAGCATGATCATTTGTTCCGTGTCTGGCTGTAATTTATCTATAATATGTATGTATTTAGAAATATATAAGTATGTTTATTAGTTGTCTGGTTGCCATAATACGGGCTCTGCCTAATTTAGGATCAGATAGCCGTGTGTGAGTTGTCTCAAGATTTCTTTTTTTTTCGACTTATCGCCAGCATATCTTAAAGAAAGTTTTATGCATTTCCAGTGGGTTTCGCGCTCCTCGCCACCACGCTATGGATGGAGCCGTTCCGGCGTGGCTACTTCGAGCACGACGAGACCATCCGCCTGCCCTACAAGGAGCAGATGGTGTCGGTGGCCGTGCTTGCGGGCGTCGGCTTCGCTTTCATCGCACTCTCGGTAAGATTATTATATTAATTAACTGGCTTTAGGCTGTAATTCTGTCCGTATAGTCTGAAATCGAATTTCATCAAAGAATAATAAAAAATGAAATAAATTTGGACACATAAATTGCTCTGAACCCAAAGTAAGTAGCTAAAGAACTTGTGTTATGAAATTCAGAGACAACGAAGGTACCATAAACACCCAGACCCGAGACAATGTAGAAAACCCCTTTTCTATTAAAATATTCTAGAAAAGGGGTTTTCTTAATTGACTCGACCGGGGGTCGAACCCGGGACCTCAGAGATGGCGACACCTTGAAAACCGATGTGGACGCCACTCGACCACGGAGGTCGTCTAATTGAATGACGATGCCGTAATCCCGTCATGGCAAATTATCGAACTCTACCTATATGATTAAGTATTATAATTATATTTAAAATTATTATATATATAGTATAATTGAATCACTTTCATCCTGAGATTAAAAGGAAAAGAAGTTAGATCACCAAATTCTGTTGCAATCAATTAACTTATTAATCCACTATTGGACGATGCCTACTTACCTTGATTAATAGAAAATTATTTTCTTCACATCAATGAAATCAATTGAACCTATGTCGATCCGTTATTATCGGAAATCATCTTCCAAGCATATTACCTAAATACCTAATACCTAAAATTATGGCTGAAACATGCATTATACATAAGTATATTTAGACTTAAAAAAAAACATACTTCATACTCTTTTTCCAGGTTCTTGTGGTAGAGATAACGCGTGACAGGCAGGGCAAAGGGATTGGAGACAAGTTCATCGGCAGCTCCGCGATCCCCGGCTGGATATGGGAGAGCTACCAGACCATAGGAGTGTTCACCTTCGGCGCCGCCTGCCAGCAGTTCACTTCGGATCTTGCTAAAAACGTCATCGGAAGGTTAAGGCCGCATTTCTATGACGTAAGTGCTAAGAAGTCTTTTCGGTATGAACTAATTAGACATTTTTAGTTCTAGCCATGGTCATTTTGACGCCTTTATATATGTGCATGACGCAAAAAGAGGAGTGTATATGTTTGAAGTGACTGTCAGTCTGTACCTGTGTGTCTGGCTATGGCATCGTAGTCGAGCTCCTAATCGAATTGACCAATTATGACGCGGTTTTTACGTTGTTTGAAAGCTGACGTGATCAGTTGATTTTTAGCTATGATTGCGGAAGAGCTGTTCAGTAATTTGAAAGTTATTAGCAATTTTATAAAATTTGTCGGGAGTTACTTAATTTTTTTTATTTATAGGCATTTTAATATCATACTGGATCTGTCAGAGTGCTTTGGACATTCGGACATAATTACCTAGTTTTTTTTTTGAAGTTCTGTAATTAGTAATTAACTATACTTTAAGTTAAAGTCTTTAAATCTGGTATTTTGTATCTCATCCCGATACTCCTTTTCAACATATCGATGCTCTATTTGGAGACAAATGTGACCAGCTCCTTCCTAAACAGAGTAGAAGAAGCTAGTTGCTTTCTTAATTTTTTGAATATATACTTTGTCTGACGTTTCTGCTTATTTCTCTAGATCTGCAAGCCGACGCCCATCGCGGGGTCTACACTGAACACCCTCGGCTACATCTTGGACTACGAGTGCACTCCCGACGCCGACCCCGCGCTGCTCAAGGACATGCGCCTCTCCTTCCCCAGCGCGCACGCCAGCTTCTCCATGTACTGCGCCATATTCTTTATTGTAAGTTTGATTTATACATTGACATTTATTACTACTTAAGTCGAGTGATTTCACTTTGTTTATGGCCGATTACTTCGCCCAAATACCAAGCGGTACCAAGCGAATGACACGACTCGGAGGGTAGCGGGACGGTGGGTGGTAGACTGGTCAGGACAGAACTCCTGCAGCTCTGGTCTGCGCAGCTCAGCTCAGCTCAGCCCCACCCCGCTCGTTTTCAATCAAAACATTGGCCACTTTTCACTGCTCTTCTTCCCTGCCCTCGACTCCACCCAGCTCAGTATCAGTGGAAACGCAACCTTAGGGTTGTATCGGTACTCTACATCTTACCACCAAAATTTTTCTAAACACTTTCCTCATTACCAGTTCTACGTGCAAGTGAAGTGCAAATGGCGCGGCTCGAAGCTGCTGCGTCACGCTATACAGTACGCCGTCATCATCGGAGCCTGGTACGTGGGGCTCTCCCGCGTCGTCGACCACATGCACCACTGGAGCGACGTGGCTGCCGGCTTCGCGATCGGAGCTATATATGCTTCTCTTGTGGTAAGGCTCTATATATAAGATAAGAAAGATAAGATTAGGTAGACAGTGCTAGTGCTATCCCGCTTCTTCGACCACATGCATAACTGGAGCGACGTAGCTGCTGGCTTCGCGATTTGAGCTATATATATCCTTCTCTTGTATATGTACTAATAGAATCTTAACGTGCCTAAAGTATCAGAGTAGGTCTATATCAGTTAGTTTTCTTGAAGGATTTTATTTATCGAACTTACATCCAAAAGCCAGGAAGGATAGAATTGTACCTCTATGAAAATCTATCTGTATTTTACATTATAACAATATATCATGAACATTAAAACGCCATTCATTTTCCGGGCCTGATAAAGACATAGTAAAAAAGAATCAGAACAAGATACTGGTTTTTTGTAAAGTCAAATATACAAAATCTGATGTACAGGAAGTAAATTGCCTTAGCTGTACGTAACATCTATCTTTCCAATTTCAGTTCGTCTACGTACTAAAACCCAAGACTGCCTCGACTCTGCCAACTACATGGGTAGAACCACCGGAGACTGTCACCAACACACTACCGAGAGCAGCGCTGGCGCGATGACCTTCACATGACCCATCATTAATTTAAATAAACGAAATTAAAGATACCTAAACCAAAGACCAGGAATTGAGCTAATCACTGACAGTAACTGCTGGCAGTTTTGTTACCATTTCATTCCTATAATCTGTAAAGTTGTTATCTTTTTTTTTCTCGAGAGGGATAGAAAGACGCGAATGCAATATTAGTAACTTAATTAATTATGACAGGATTTAAAGTAATACAAAATGTACACTAACTTTAAAAATGTCTCGACTCTTTTCACTTTGTATATAATATTATTATTCTTAAAATCTGGCTTCTATTAAAACCAAATGTTGAAATATGTTGTATCATAAAAAAAATGTACAGACCTAGTGACTGTTTCTGTTTCAATCTTTTTAAATGTTTTTTTAATTGGCTTTGTTATTAAAGTAAATGTAAGATTTAACAATATCAGCTAAAATAAATAAATTTTAAAACAGCGCCATCTATGTAGTGAGTCGTAAAACTAAGTAACGTATTTAAAATAAAATGCTTATTAAGCGAATCGGAATTGAAGTTTTATAACAAACAGTAAAATATCTTTTGAACCTAATTTTCGTGATCCTAATAAAATTTTAAGTGTAAGTTCCTAATATAATTTATAGATGGCGTTGTCTATCTATTAACTAGCAGACGGCAGTTACATTCTATTATATTGTAGTAGATAAAGATAGTATAATATATGAAGAGAATAGCTATTGTGTATTTAATGTATACTTATTTTATTAATAATCCAAATTAACTAAACTAAAAATGTATATGTTTATAAATATAAATTTTTAGTTTATTATTTACACTTATTCAATAACAATATAAAAAAAATCAATTTCGTTTTTAAAATAAATTATAATACCGGCCTATAAATTATGGTCCCATTGCTAGGCCCAGGCCTCTTCTCTTGTAGAGAAGGAATGAGCATTGATCAGTTTTTATTACTTTGTCTTATATTTAGGTACGTATTTTTTTTATGATTGCCAAGTTATATAAAAATGTGTAATTGTGTGTTCCTAAAGTATTATTTTAATTTATTTAGACTTAAATTAAATAATATATACCTACTGTAACGAAATACGAGGAACGGTCGGACCGCCACGCTCTCAGAATTACGCCAAAATGAGGGAGTGGAAATTTATTCATATACTTAGAGTGGCGATTGGAATCACAACTTGTTTTTATTTTTATTATCTAATATAGAACGATATTAGATAATAAAAAAACAGGTTATAGCAGAAATGCGTTGTCCTATTTAGAATACTGTTTCTGCCCATAGAATTGAACAACAATTTCCTAGATAGTAAGAACCTAATAGTCTATTCCGAAAAAATGTTTAGGTTTCCCGTACTAATTTTCATTAGCTTAAATCAGCGTAATAAAGTTATAAAAAATTTTACTTTTTATTTTTATTTGTCTATGGTACGGTTTTTTTCACTTGACTAGCTTGTCTCCTTTTCAAAAACATGGACAACAATAGCCCAAGACCAGGGACAATTGGAAGAAGGTAAGGAAGGCTTTTTCCCTGCAGTGGTATAATCATGGCTGAAAATAATAATAATGGTTTCCTTGAAGAAAGTTTTTCATTTCATTGGCAGAAGCAGCGTTTGAAATATTAATGTATACGCGTATTTTTAAACTATTAGAGTACTGATTTTGTTATGAAGTGTTTTTGTTCGTTTAACCTCTGTCTACTTTTTTACTGGTATTTAAATGTAACAAATAAGATCACAAAAAAACGTGTATAGGTACAATAAAGTGCTTAATATATAATATTTAAGTTTAAGATTGATGAAATAATATTTTTGTGTTACCTACCTTTGTCAGAGACTATAAATGAAGTCTAAATTAAATACCTGTTTGTGAAATTATAATTTTATTTCAATAATTTCCTACTATTGCTAGTTTCAAAAATAAACGCCATTTTTTATTTTGAGCTATAGGAACGGGTTCATATAAGTTACAAGTCACCAACGTGAATTAGGTAAATAAAAAAAAACTCAGTTTTCTTGGATAAAATCTGTCTAAGAAGAAACTAACTGGATCAAAACATTGACAGTATTTTTTGTACTGTGTATTGTTTGTGTGCCTGCTAAATGAATAACAATTTTACATCGCCATTGTATTAGAATTAAAATTCATTCAAGAGTAACTCCCTCGTAATCTTCAGAAAATTAATTAGTAAACAAGATAATTAATACTACGCCGCTGCGACATTATTAATAAGATGTAAGTAATTTAAATGTTACATCTATTTATAACTATAAACATGCATATTTTACAAGGAAATGATGCAATATGTGTAGCAGAAGTGTAATTGTTGTAATAGTGGTCATGTGTCAGCTGTCAGTTGACTTATAAAGTGACTAGCTTTTGCTCGCGATTTCGTCCGCGTAGAAGTCGAAAATGGTTTTTGACATTCCAATTTTAAAGAGTATTGCTTTTCACCAAGGTTTTAGGTTTTATGTGAGATCGCCGTTTTTTTTTAAATAAAATCCTCATAAAATCGAATTGAGTTTTCACACACGTGTCAAAATAAAATGTAATTCAAAAGCACTAAGAAGTATTGATAACAAATTCGATGCTAATCACTCCCAAAAAAAAATCGGGGTAGACTTTTTTTTTGGGAGTTTTTAACCCCGTTAGGCAATGATTTTAAATATTTTTTTTTTATAGGGACTAGCCCACCACACATGCCCATCATTGCAACTCCTGTAAGCCAGGATCTACAATGATAACCAATGAATATCACCGAAACAGTTAAGCTCGGTGTGTCCCAGGGAAACGATTGACTGTCTTGGAACCCGCAACGAAATTAATCAGAAGTAGTAAATAGGAGGAGTAGGAAAAAAATTGTTTCCACTTCCCTCCATTGCAAGCGGGAGACAAAAAGAAAAGATAGGCCAAAGGCAAAGAAAAGATAAGACAACTGAGTTAGGCCCAGCTGCCAAGCACCACGGATAAAATTTAACATGAATGGGTCCTAAAATTCATTTATTTAGGAGCTGTTATTTTGATTCCAATAATAGGTATGGCAAAAACGTCTGAAAGCACGGAAATTTGCTCTGGTAGCAACAAGGTCCTCATAATAAACAACACCGGACGTCGCATGTAAAGTGTCTAACAAAGCGTTACGTTCATTTTGCCAAAGACTACACTCCCACAGTATATGATGCGCAGTTTGCTCAAAATCCATCAGGAGGGTCTTAACTGACTCGACTGAACAGTGAGTGATGATTAAGGATATGATCTTTAGTGATTAAACTCCGCTCGCTCGCGTCTCAACTAACTATGATTTTAAATAGAATACGAAACACATCTTTTATCAATTCTTTTAAAGAATGTTTATGCAAAATTTGAAGTAGATTGGATCAAGGAACCACGTTGTCCCATGCAAACTTTGCCCCCGTTTTTCATCTCTTTAGGGGTAGAATTTCTTAAAATCTTATCTTATCGGATGCCTACGTTATACAAAGAACTCGCCCTCCAAGTTTCAGGTCCTTACGATCGGTGGTTTAGGCTCCGCGTTGATCCGTCAGTCATTCAGGACAAAGCATTTTATATATATAGATTAGGAGGGGTGACCATAGTTAAATCAAAGATGGGTGTTCGGTACAGCCCTGTACCAAGGCCATGGTACAGGGCCTGGGAGGGAGGCGCATCTGTTACTGCGGCACATACAACGCAAACTCGGCACTCGGCTTCATCCAAATCTGGCCATCGCACATAGCTACGCGCTAAAGACTTTGTCTTAACTAAGCCATGTGAGAGTCGAGGCGAGGGAACACCAATATGACCATATGGACCCAAAAAACACTAGCAAGGTTTTTGTGATCAGTACGGAGACTGATTATTTTTGTCCGTAAAGAAAGATAAATTTTTCAACAGCAAACAATCGCTAAGGCCTCCCTATGTACCTAAGTATTTGGATGTAATGAGCGAGTGCAATGAGTACGCAACAACGACAACAACCCGCTCGTTGCAGCCCACTCATGCTGCGCTAGCACACCCCTAGGCCTAGACCCATGATTCGTTGTTTATATTATAATGCGCTAGCGCTCCTACACTACAATAAAAACCGGCCAAGTGCGAGTCGGACTCGCGCACCGAGGGTTCCGTACACACCTGTAGGTATATAAGTAAAAGTTCACCCATCACTACGATCGAGTCATAGTTATGGTATGATAATAGCAAAATGAAAAAAAAAAAATCAGAAATATTTTTTTTTATATGATGTAACTAAAAATTTACGGTTTTCGCAATTTTTCCTTTATCTGTACTATAAGACGTTACTTCGTACCAAATTTCAAGATTCTGAGTTCACGGAAAGTACCCTGTAGGTTTTGATTCCCGTGCGAGTTTCGAAAATTTGCGGAATTTTGCGGCATAAACGGGAGTATCTTTTGATCGCGTTGACTTAGAAGTTTGATTTTTTCACAGCTCCAAGAGACCATAGACTTGAGTATTTGATATGAATTTCAGCTTGATACCTCCACGCGTTCCTGAGAAAAAAGGTCTTGACAGACAGACAGACAGACAGACAGACAGACAGACAGACAGACAGACGGACAACAAAGTGATCCTATAAGGGTTCCGTTTTTACCTTTTGAGGTACGGAACCCTAAAAATCATATTTAAGTCGTAAAAGAATGTTGTTGAGACCCCCAATGCTTACGTATTTTTTTTTAAAGAGCCTATACTCCTCTCCCCGCTTGCATTTTGTTTTGTCGACCGCTCGAAGAAGCCCTGAACTGCTTCAAGCAAACTGTGTGCGGGCGGCCTCTTATACAAAGGCACATATTAAATTACTTATTATAATAGGTAGGTACTTACGCGGTTGTTCTATACGTTCATAAGAGGCAAAGTAGGTACCTACATAAGAAAAAGCCCCCGGACAAGTCCTGGGACTTTTTCTAACGTAGGTACAACAAGTTTATGGACGGTATTTATGGTCACAAGCGGAAAAGTCATATCGCATGTGCAACGTTTCCATTAACTCTTGAACCTTAGTTTATCTTATATTTACCTCTCACTAATCAATTATTGCACTTTTACCCTGTAGAACTAATATATTTATTAGTATGTTTGTCTATGGCTCAAAGGTAAAGCTACATTAACAATGTGCTGGGCAAAGTCTAATGATGCTAATAGGTCAGTCATGTTTTTGATTGCATATAACATCAATAAATGTGGCATTAATTTCTATAAGTACCCAACATAATATTTAATTAAGATTAGCGTAATTAACTAGATTTTCTCTTCCGAATAACTTTCTCTGTTTTAAGGTGTTTGAAAAAGTGTATGCAATCAGACATAATTTAACCTTATAATTTCATTAATTATGTTCCTAAATACATACCTACTTACTTATCTATGTCGCTTTTATTATAAACTAAGGTTAATTGCAACATCAAGCACTGCCCTTGACTGCATGGATAGCTGAGTGGTGTAGATCACTACGCCAATTACCACTGTGCGTGAAGTGCTGCGGGTTTGAACCCGGCATGGGACAAGTATTTGTGTGATCCGCTAACAAGAAAGTTTGGGTATTGTTTGTGATGTGAATAAAATGTATGTGAAACCCCCCGCGGATCAGTGATTAAATTTACAATTGCGGACTTGGTAATTAGAAGCGATGGGAGTGCTAACCTGAGTTAAAAACTTGTCAAACATTTTCATTTCTTTTTAATTCTGACTCCCCCAATACTCAAAGGCAACTTAACCTTAATACGTTTTGAAATGTCTATGTATCTGTTGCCACTTTACACCGTGGTGTGACAGAGGCAGCAAGACACTAAACTGCGACTCGTTCATCCATCAGTGAATAGCATCAGCGTGGCTAAAATCGTCATGACATAGAATGATGCTCAATTTTTTCCTTGATCTCTTCACAGTACGTAACTTGGTACAAGAATGGCCTGTTTGAAACTACAATACTATATTTATTCTCCTAAAGAAAGCCTTGTGCAGTGCATTAGGTCTAAGGATTTCCTCGTATTAATTATGTCATGGTAAATTAAGACTTGATAATGAAAATAATCTAGGTGTTCCAAGAACACCAATCGTTTTATAATTTCAAAGTTTATTAGTTATTCTGACAAAAAAAAACTGTTATCATATTAACCTATTTAACAGAACGTTGGGTGATCTTAACTTGTATAAGGAAAAAAAATGAAATTTATATTACGATAAATGCAAATCGATGAGGGCAATCAAATTATTTTGTCGTGTTTTTTTTTTTATGGAAATTTTAAATTCATTAATAACACGTATCCAACCCTATGTAGCAGGACTGCCCATACCTTAAAACTCAATATACTCAGGCTATTTCCATGAGACAATTTTCTTATAGGTACATTATATTCTTATATTATAAAAAGGATGATAATTATAACATCAGTTACACCTTAAGTCAACAGTTTATTGACCTTGGTGTAAAATAAATACCAATAAAAATAATAACGTAAATAATTAACAATTGTTTACGTTATTATTTTTAATTCTTTATCAGTAATCAGTTGTTCACGTATACCTGCAGTTTCGCTGTTTGAAATACTCATTAGTGACATCTACCAAACATTTATTCTTTTGAATGTAAGTCTAATATTTAAGTTATCTACCGCGGATCGGATAATTTACAAACGCTTTTCTTGTGGTTTCCGGCAATGGAAAGGGCAAGAGGACGTCTGACCATTTTATCCGGGTCGACATTAGAATTCTGACAACCAGTCTGTGTGTGTGGGATACTGTGTTACCCAGTAAAATGGGGTGTGGAGGTCAGATAGGCAGTCGCTCTATGAAAATTACAGGATTCCAGTGAGACAAGCCAAACCCAAAATAGCTTGGGAAAGGGCTAGGCAAATGAAGGTCAAACCACATCTCTATCCCCAGGGCGAAGAAAGTTTTAGATCAGGAATTACCCGGTCAAAAAAAGTTATTTTAATTTATAAAAATAAAAATGACAATTTATCCATTATATTTACATTCGATTATAATATATCAAAGCTGTCCCCCGCGACTTTGTTCGCGTGTTTTAGTTTCAACGGTTTTTCATTTTTGCAACATTTTTCATTTATGCTCCGCTCCTATTGGTCGTAGCGTGATGTTATATAGCCTATAGCCTTCCTCAATAAACGGGCTATCCAATACAAAAAGAATTTTTCAATTCGAACCAGTAGTTCCTGAGATTAGCGCGTTCAAACAAACAAACAAACTCTTCCGCTTTATAATATTAGTATAGATTTAAATTAAAATACTTGATAGGTACAACATTTTTTGTAAAAACCCTCTATATCAAAAATCTACATGTAGGCAAAAGACATCAGATATATATTATTAGAAATCTTCAAGCTTCCAATCTGCCTACCCCCCAGGGGCCATGCGATAAGCATTGATAAGACAAATAAGCTTCACAAACAAGTGACACGCGACATATATGTATGTTAGTTATCAGTACATGCGTCACGCTTGTGGCGATGTGATTGATGCGTGGGGTGGGCGTGGCACGATACTGTAGGGGGAAGTAGACTGTTGCTATTTTTTGGAAGTATTTTCTTGTTTAAATAATATTTTTATTAAGATATTATTTTTTGTTCCAGTGAAATGGTGAAAAAAGGGCGAAATGGTGGTCTAATAACAATGCTTAAGCAGCATTACATACTTTGCTCTGAACCCAAAATAAGTAGGTAACGCATTTATGTTAAGGAATCAAAGACAACGCAGTTACCACACCCAGACCCGACCGTGTAGAAAAGTATTTTTTCTACATTGACCAGACCGATGATCGAACCCGGGACCTCGGAGCTCGCGACACCTTGAAAACCGGTGTGTACGCCACTCGACCAAGTCGTCACGTCTAAGTGACCACAAAGGTACAGGTGAAGAGAAACAACAAAGTCTTCCCAAAATATAAATGAAAAGGCCATTAAAAAACTACACACACTGCAACTTGTCGAATGGAAAATAGTTCCACTTGTACTTACAGGCTCAATGATAAAATGTGGTACTAATAAGTCATTTATAACTTTATTACTACTTAGCCAAAATAGTCGGGTAATCAGTAAACTTAATAATTATACAACCAGGAACAGGGATGTTGACTGCGTATGAAAAGTAAAACTTTGGCTGCACCGATAGCCGAGTGGAAAAGGTCACCACGCCAACGCGCGACGTGCCGCGGATTCGATCCCCGCATGCATTTGTGTGATCCACAAATGCTTGTTCCTGTCTGGGTGATCTTTGTGCATAGGATTTGAATGTTAATAAAACCCCCGCGACACAAAGATTAAATTCCTTGGTGCGGGAGTCGTTTTTTTTTTTAAAAAAACTATTATTCCGTTTGATAGAAATAAAAAAAATTCTCGTAATTCTTGATTTTTTTAAATAAGTCAAAACTAAGGAGATATAGCGAGTCAAAGTTCACGGGTGGGGGCTAATGACGTCACACGCGCTTACTAAACGTGCGAACGTGTGACGTCATGCGAAATTCAAGTCAAGAATTTTTGGTTACATAAAATAAGAAAAAAAAAAATATTATTAATCTAAAATGCGGCAAAAACATCCCTATTAGAAGGTAAATATTTCTATGTTCCCTACTCATAACTCTGTACCCTATTTTTATATTATGTAATTTATCATTTTATAGGGAACTAACTAGTTAAAATCGCATATATAATAAATACGTAAAAAAAAAGAGTTTGCATTTTGATTTTGATCGAACCAAATCGAATAATCATGAATAATTGGTATGTAAAAATTATTATCAATTTCTTAACCTAAAATTGGATCATTAAATATCTAAAAATAAACGAGATACGTGAATCGACGCATGAACTACATTGTAAATTTATTTTAGAAAAACAGTCTCTTATCTAAATTAAGACACACACTACTACATTTTATATTAATATCTATAGTTATGATGTAATAGTTTATTGTTATCACGAAAAGCGCTAATTAGATACATGTTAAATACCAACCGCTCTGAAAAAGTTAAATAACAAAAAATATATATATATATCACGGGTTTACTCTTAAATTAATTTTAATTCTAATACAATGCCAATGCGAAGTTGTTATTCATTAGGTACACAAACAACACACACTGTACAAAATACTGTCATCCATTGACAGATTTTTTTAAGAATACCTACTGAATCACATGTCCGATAATCTAATATCAATTTTGCATTGGCATTGTATTAGAATTAAACTTCATTGAAGAGTTACCCCCGCCGGTTGTCGCAATGCGGGTACAATGAGATTCATATAAGTATATGTCAATAACCTCTATTTGTGAAACTAATGTCTCAAGAAAAGTACGGTTTCAAAAAATTATTTGCATATCCAATCAAAATATTCTTACTTAATTTAAATAAAAATGTTAAAAAGTAGTAAAATTTAATTATTTAAAGTCTAAATTCACAGCTATGACGTCATACTATGGCGCAACCTCGATCTTATTCTCATTTGAATCGCATTGTACACAGGTGCATGCAGGATGCTTCAGAAGGCAGACCACTTCGGCAGGTTTCCTCACAATGTCTTTCACCGATTGTCAGTAGTGTCTTAGAATAATTAAGAAAGTACCTACAAAGGTATACGTTTGAAATAGTCACATTGAAAATATACATATAGCGTCAATAATATTTGGATACTCGTAAACACTAAAGGCCTACTTAAATATAATCATTGGTAACCTGAATTACTTAATCTTAATAACAGTTAAGTTCCACATTAACTATTATAATATTATAACATAGGTAATACTAAAATGGTTATTATTTCAAACTGGATTATTGCGATAACATTTATTGCATCTTAATAACGGTTAGTTAAATGCTAAGCATGCAAATTATTAAGTAAATAAATTATTAAGTAAATAAATTATTAAGTAAATATATTATAAACTAAATAAATGATGTTTAACAGTGTGTTTTTATAATTGAAGCAACAGCCAAAAAAAAATTATCATATTTTTTTTTTTTTTTTTTTTTTTTTTCTTGGGACATCTTACACACGGTCATCTGATCCCAAACTAGGCAGATCCTGTGCTATGGCATCCAGACAACTGAAAAACATACTTATATATTTCTTAATACATACATATTATAGATAAATTACACCCAGACACAGAACAAATGATCGTGCTCATCACACAAAGATTCGTCCTGGGTGGGAATCGAACCCACGACCTCCGGTTTAGCAGTCAGGGTCATTAACCACTAGACCAACAGGCCCGTCATATTCTCTAAATATTTGATTTGCGTCGAACTCAGTGTCGAAATCTAAAGGCCAGATTAAAAGTTGCGACCATAAAGAAACGTCGCTGTTATGTTTTGTGGGGGTACCTTAAGTTCATCCGGATTAAGGTGGCGATACACTTTACAAAGTGGCGTCCAAAGTTTAGCTTTATCCTCAGCACGAAGCAGTGTAGAGTGACTCTGTCACTTTGGACCGATCAAGGGATGGTCGGTCTACGATGCCCCGCTTGGCTGAGCTCCATTTTTGGGTTCCAGGAACACCCAGAGTGTTCTAAGTCGGAGCACCTCAAATACTATAAATAAAATCTCAAAACTAAAAGTCGTGTGTCTCTCTCATGCTAATTTGTTATCATTTTTTTTTCTTCATGTTGGATGTTATATTTTACAATTATCTAAACTTCTTTTTACGTTTTGTTATTTACGTTGTATTTTTAAACATTATGTACGTCATCTTTCATCACTAGTACCTAATACCTTTTTTTAAAAGCGTGATGATTTTTCTTCCCATGAATTTTCTTGCCGATTCTTCTCGATAGGAGTGACATTTTGCATCCGCGGAACTAGAGTCATTTAACGTTTTAAAGGTGCCTAAAAATAAAAATATTTGAATACCAGCTGCTCCGCCCGCGTGGATGTCGGTTATCGTGGCAAAAATCCTATGTTCTTTCTCAGGCTCTAGACTATCTGTGTACCAAATTTCATTTAAATCGGTTCAGTAGTTTTGGCGTGAAAGCACGAAATACAGACAGACAGAGTTACTTTCGCATTTATAATATTAGTAAAGATTGAACTCATTTACTAACAATTTTTGTTGTTATAAACATGCAGCGCTAATGCGGCAATAATTGGAACTAAAAATTAAAAGCGTCGTATGTGTTCTCAAGTACCTAGATCTTTTAGGATCGTAGTTGTAGTTTTGAATTTTAAGCACTTGTGCAATATATGGTATCGTATATGGTTTATTAATGACTATCGTCTGATATCAGAATGAACTAGATTTTATATTATCTTTGAGTGAAACAAACTAAAATATCATACCATTTTGTAATACTACATAAATTACACAATTACTGGGTAAACAATTTAATCTATGTGGTTATAATAATGTACTTAGTTGCGATTAATTCGTGGAACTATTTAAATTAAATAAATCACTGATTAAGGTAATATAACAAAGTAAATCAAAATAAAATACCGAATTGTTAAACTACTTAGTACGAAAACATTTTTCCAATTTTCTTGGGTTAAACTTTCAATATGTAGGTACATACGCATCTATTTGTTTTATGTGCAATATACCTATTTAGTTTTGTTTTGCGTTTGACTGTTTTTACGTCGCAAGTCTTTTTTTATAAGATAGGTATTTATTATAAATAAATAATGGATTTTTTGGTTAAAATTGGTCGCTGCGCACAAGAGCTAAAATATGTTCGATCGAGTTTTGAATAAAAAAACCTGCTTCATAAAACTATGAATCTAAAGAAAATGTATAATCACCGACATCCAAATTTTAATAGGACATGTAGGTATGTGGTTTTTAAAGAACGAGTTTAAATTCGCACAAAAACATTTAGGTATCATACCATACTTTAGTGTTAAAATTACTTTGCTCCGTGTCTAAAACGCTTGTTAAAACGACGCGATATTCAGTCTCGCGTAACCTAGGTTTTTGTAAATACATCTGTAGATATTTCGTCGTATGAACATGATAATAAATAACATATTGAAATAATAACATTATAATAATAATTATTAATAATAATAAGTTAAGCTGTAGTGTAAAGCTCAACGTCAACAAGAATTATAGCGTGCTTCATTGCAGGTTGCTATCTCAGATAATTTTGTCTTAATAGAGAGAATCATCTGACATAATTTAGCAGGGAAAACCAT
This sequence comes from Diachrysia chrysitis, assembly GCA_932294365.1. NCBI lineage: Eukaryota > Metazoa > Arthropoda > Insecta > Lepidoptera > Noctuidae > Diachrysia > Diachrysia chrysitis. Next base: position 2,649,948 of record OW028657.1, read on the forward strand.
TTGTGTTATCTAAATATATACACGCAGTAGGCAGTAGGTAGAAGCATATATACGCAGGGCACTAGACGGTCTCTGATCCTTTGCAGTAGATGCCCCATCCCATATTACAGTAAAATTCTCAAACAGGCTGCTTTGTGTTAGACCTGTGTCCCCAAGTAAGCCTTTTAGAGTACCGGATATTCTCGTTACTTAGAAGAACCCGTGAAAAATAAGAGATAAAATATAATTAATAATATTTTGGGACAACTCTCACATGGCCCTCTGAGCCCAAACTAGGCTTATATTATGTAATAAAAATATATGGTAAATAAAATTATTATTATTATATTATTATTATATTATTATTATATTATTATTATTAACATTTATTAACAATAATAATAATATGACAAGCAATATTCATACATCTCTTATTTATGCACTGATCACATATATGACGTTATATCGCTACAAAATATTTGTCACCCCTTAAGAGCCATTTCACATTTTCGCCCGAATTGTTAAGACTTTGAGCTTCTCTATTACCATCTAAGGTAATACCTAGAATTTATTGAATGAATATAAAATATAGGTTAATTGTTTATAGTGTCGTTTAATGTAACACATTTACTAAAATCGGTTTGTTTTATTTGTAATGACCCATCTCCTACAACCATTTTACTGAAAAATTACCGCAGAGTCAACTTCTGAGTCCTAAATCTATCAATAATACTCATAAATGAAACTTAAAAAAATACATACAGGTTCAGACATGTATTTTTGTAGTCGTTTAATGAAATAGATTCCTGAATTATATTACCATTAATGAGTAAAAAAATAAATTCTTCGACCAATTTTTAACTTTTATTTTGTTTTTTTATACGTGTTTTTTGGTTGAAATACGAAGTAATTATAAAAATAAAATTATTCCGAAATAATCTATGTTCTTTAGGAAATCGAACCCTATAGTTATTTTGACAATATTTGCATAAAATTTGGCAAAATATCAATTTGAACATCAGTCTAAATCACAATAAATTACTAACAAAAGTGCGCACCGATTAGTACTAATTTTTCATAATCTATAAAATTTACCAAATCATATTACGATAACGGCTCAAGATTGTTTCGTCCGTCTTGACTCTCGTGTTGTACTGTTTATATTGCATTCGTGTGGCTCGCTACGCACACATAGACAATGACGCACTCTTTTGCCTAAACTTGAGCGCAATTATTTTGTGAAATGGCTCTTAAGGGGATTGATCTTACGATTGTTCTACGTTATAATTTGACCTCAAATAAGTTTATATATTAATAAATAATAAACAATTTTTTTATAATTGATTAATTTTTATTTCTCTTTCGTGTTTTTATTAGTGTCCGATAACGAAACGAATTTCTTTGTCAGAAAATTTAATTAATGTTTCAATTACAAAGTAAATTGGTTGTTTTGTTCTCTGAAAGCCTTACGATTTATTTTAACGATGTATTTATAGCGGCGAATAGTGAAATCTGCAAAAAATAAGGGTAGAAATACACTAGAGAATAAAAATTGATTCAATCAAATTAGGCGAAGATTTATAGTCAAAAATTATCTTCATATCAAACTCTAAACTTTGTCATATACAACGAAGACTGCTAAAACAGGTTTCAAATAAGGAAAAATCTCGGAAAATTAAACAAGTACTCGTTGTTATTTAAACAATTAACTAGGTACTTAAAATATCAAACAGAATAACATATTTTGGTTAGGTAACATCCTAAAATTTTAAGTAAATGGCAGTATTTAAAAATACAAACTATAATAGATATCTACATGAAACGAATGCTATGTATTTATTATAAGCTAATTGTATAACAAACATTGTGGATAATAGGTTTTTCTTATAGTTTTTTTTTAAATTTTTGCTATTAGTAGCTATCGGATAGGTTTACATAGCGATTATTTCGATCGAATAATTCCAATCAGGCACTTCTATTTTATTTCCTGATTTTCTTGCAAACAAAGTGTCGTGTTGACCCAGGGCCAGGACCGGTGCTACGAAATTCTTGACTTTTATAGGGATCAACTTATTGTCTTTATAACATTTAACATTTACAGAATGAAGTTTTAAATGTTTTGTATGATTCTGAGTAACATCACGTCAAATTGACCTAATTCAAGATGTAACGTGGACATCACTTCAAAACTTGATGGAATCCGCTTTTTTGATAAAAGCATTGGGGAGTAAGTATTCTACCCTTTTGCTTAGTTAGAGTCGTGCGGAAGAACCGAGCGCGCCAACTTATGTGTGGGCAGCAGGCTTATATATTTGAGTGTCTGTGCTGACTGTTGTAAATTCGTAGACAGCGTAACAACGGCTGAAGATGTGAGTAGCACTTCAGCAGTGACGGCGGTTTGGAGCTCATTTTTAGGCTGATGAGATGATTCCTGAGCATAAAGAATCTACCATTGTTCTACAGTTTGTGACTCATCTCAACTATCTCGCGAATTTTGATATTAATATTCTTCCAGTGCTGCTATGTTGGCGGCGAATTTTTGGTCTATAATATCTAGTTGTATTTTTGCCTTGGCCTCTACTGCTTCTACCCCAAGATCAAGATTTTTTTTTAAACTTTCATTGATTTTACATATTATATTTGTATAGTTATCACTTAAAACTCTTACCTACTCTTAAAACTTCATTTATTGTGTTACAAACAGATTAGGATACAAAAATGAGGGAAAATGCCGGAAATGTAGAATGACGTCACGTGGGCATGGTCCACCGTACGAAATATATAAATAATGTGTAAACGAAAATTATCTTAACTATCTTAACAAGTTCTTGCTTGATTTTTTGAAGTGAAACTTCTTTAGGCGCATGAGGGTAAAATTTTTACAGATGAAACGTCACGCCGGTATGCAACGGAAGTCAATTTTTAATGATAATTGGTTTGAAGGTTAGGTAGTTTTAATATTTACAAATAACATGTGGTATTTCAACTTGCCACTCGTCATTTGATAATTTAATAAATCATTTACCATAAAATAAAAATATTTCATAAATTCGCTTTTCTAAATTTTGAATTCAAAAACAAAACTTAATTAATAATTTCTAATATTGACAAAAAACACGTGGCATTTTTATTTACAATTCGTCATTTGAGATTTCAATAAATCATTGTGCATAAAATACTAATAACAATATTTCATAAATTCTTTTGACGAAATTTTAATTTAAAAATTGGAATTTCTAGAGTTATCATTAATTTACAAAAATTTTGTATATATTTAAATTGGATTAGGTATTTTTAATATTTACAAAAAATCACGAGGAATTTTAATTTAATATTCAACATCTGAGATTTGACTATATTATTTTTCAAACAATATAAAATAAATTTATTTTAATAATTCTCTTTAATTATTTTTATTATTAGATATTAATTTCAAATAACTTTTCATTTTCAGATTGCAATGCCAAAAAGAAGTTTCACTTCTGACATGTGTACTTTGTACGCACGCATGTTTTTTTTATTATTACTAGACTAGACAGCTATACGCTCATGAAGCTTCAAGTGATTTGACGGATCCAGTGACATTCTTCATTATGTTTATAACCTAATGACATTATCAGTGTTCGCGGCAGATAGAGGGCGGTATTTAAAGCGAGCTGATCGGTCATCCACTTCAGTGCATACGCGGAACCGCAGCTGAACACACGCGTGCAACCGAATCAGGCATGAGACGCGTGCGCAACGAACTTTAAGACGCGAAAATTTTACAAAAGAGGAAAAAAAGGAAAACAAAACAAGAACATTCAGAAAAGATATCGGCAAATCTGCAGCGGTCCATTGTTATTCCTTAAAATATCCTCCAGGGGAAAATCTGCATATTTAAAAATTCTGAAAAAAAAAATAAGCTAGTTGAATATTTTAAAAGATTTAAATTCTGCATTTTGGAAGCAGCGGTGAAGGTTTCAAGTACGTAGGAAACACGTGAACTGTCAAGACGAAGTATCATATAAACGTTTGCGTTAACGAGAAGATTGGAAAGATGTCGCAAGACGTGTCAAGATTGAGGAAGGTGGTGGTCGATGGGTTACTGATAATTGCATGTAAGTTAATTTGAATAGTAAATTATAATATTCTAAGTCTTGATTCGTGTGGAGATCAATATTATCATCGTTGATTTATTCCAGTCTCAGTAACTATTGGGCCTTCTTTTGCCTTCGCAAGGAAGATACTTTTTATTACTTTATAGTAAAAATGTGAAAATAATAAACTGCTTAATTATTATGAGAATGAGATCCGAATTTATAATATTGAAACAGTGTTAATTAAACATTTTTCTCTTGTTATTGGAGATTTTCCTTAGTATTTGTCAATTTCATATCTTGGTGATGTCGAAACCATATAGCTATCGTAGTTATCGGCCTTATTCCATCGAATGGAAATGATTAAAAGCGTATTGGAAAAATCATTACTTGTGCCTAAATAAGTCGACGCGGAAGCTTCCCCACCCATTGCACTATTGCCATGAACCCACTCCAGAGACAAGCATATTTATCTTAGTTGGAAGGGTTAAAAAGATTGCTGGTGATGTGAATTTTACCCACAATGGTAGCAAAATTAAAAATAAAATAAAAAAGTTAACAACAAGTTGTATTAGCAAAAATATTTTTTCAGAACTAGTATCTTGAATTACTTTGAAAAAAAAAGAAAGAAAGAAAACACATTTCTTGTCACACCAAAGAGCGCGCACACTCCCTTAACTAAACATACTAGACTAACTAAACGTAACATTAAAAAAATATAACAATAAAAAACAAATTTAGCAATACCCTGATAAACAATTAGTAAAATTGCACAATTTTATAAGCCATGCACGATGTCATGTTATAATTTGAATTATTTACATTGATAAGTACTTATATACTATCTACAGATAAGATTATCCTCCAGTCTTGAAAACTAAAGTTACTTCAGCACGACTACGATAGCGAATAATGTTTTGCATTTCAAACATAACACGGGCAGAGCCTAGACTAAACATAGCTGAAATAAAAAACTATAATAACTACATGTTTCATGATACATTTAGTAGGTACCTATATGTTATGATTTCTGCCTGGAATTTTGATTTATTAATACTAGCTGTTACCCGCGGCTCCGCCCGCGTGGGTATCCGCATGTGTTATACATATAAACCTTCCCCTTAAATCACTCCATCTATTGCGGAAAACTGCATTAAAATCCCTTGCGTAGTTTAAAAGACTTTATAGGTATTTCGTTAAGATAATTAACTGAGGTACCTATATTTTTATCTTTAACAAAAAAGTTAATAAACCTTCCTAATCTAGTCTAGACAATGCTAAAAATCACTGTCCGAAATGTTGACGTAAATCCATGGAAACAAACAAAAAAAAAGTTTATCTTAAACGTAGTGATGTAACGTCGATGGAACAGTAACACATCACTTATAATAATTGAGAACTGTTATTTTCTTCTGTAAACAAGCGTGAAACGGTAAAAATAGCCGTCGTTGAAATAAAACAGAATTGTCTTTATTGTTGGTTGAGATATAAATCACAGTTCATGTGAAAATGGTTGACTAATTCTGTATGTCGTGATAATAGACTATTAATTTGTTTTGTAATAGATGTAGATAGGAAAAAACAAATTTCGACGGTTAATAATAATCTTAGATAATTATATTTAAAACCTCTCTCTCTTGAATAATACTTGGTACTCTGCATATTCGGGTTTTTCAGTACCCGTTCTAAGCCTAACAACTTGGTTCAACTGACGAGTAGTATTTACTATACAAAATCAACAATTAAAGTGTTCACATTATTAATTTAAAAAATAGCAATGTTATTTATTATTGCGAAAAAAGATTTTGAATGTAAAATATATTATAGTGCGTCATCTATAAATTTTGGCTGCGCACTCCATAACAAAACTGTGTTCGCATCGTTACTGAACCGAGTTATTCGGCAGCGTACAAGTAAAACCAAATAATACTCGCTATTCGGTTCCTTGGTAAAACTGGTACTCGGCCGTCGGATCTCTAATAATAATACTATGTTTTCATTCCTTTACTGAACCTACGTGACAGGCTAGACATACGTACCACTATCATAATTTAAATTCAATAAAAAATAATAAAATAAATTTACATAAATCAAGACTCGAGACAAAAAATGAAAGTTGTCTAAGCTCGTTTTTAGGGTTCCATACCCAAAGGGTAAAATGGGACCCTGTTACAAAGCCTCCGCTGTCCGTCCGTCCGTCCGTCTGTCCGTCTGTCACCAGGATGGATGTATCTCATGAACCGTGATAGTTAGACGGTTGTAATTTTCACTATTGATGTATTTCTGTTGCCGCTATAACGACAAATACTAAAAAAACAGAATAAAATAAAAAAATAAAATGTGGACAACATCACATACATTGCTTTGAACCCAAAGTAAGTAGCTAAAGCACTTGTGTTATGGAATTCAGAGACAACGAAGGTACCACAAACACCCAGACCCGAGACAATGTAGAAAAGTTGTTTTTTCTACATTGACCCGGCCGGGGATCGAACCCGAGACCTCAGAGCTGGCGACACCTTGAAACCGGTGTGTACGCCACTCGACCACGGAGGTCGTCAAAAATAAATGCCTCTTTAAAAATCCCATACAAAAATCGTGAGTTTTTTGCCGTTTTTATAGGTACGGAACCCTAGTGCTCGAGTCCGACTCGGTTTTTTAGAGTTATCTGCTATAAATGTATAGTGGCTTCATTCCGGTTTCTACGCCACAAAAAATGGCTATATACCTAAAAATACGATAAATCTAGGATTTTTTTGTATTACGCAATATTTCGATACATTTTGCGCAGTTCGTTGCATTTTTGACGTAACAAAACTCAATGTGGGCTACCGTTTTTGCGCTCACGCGCCAGTAGCGCTAACTCACAACAAGTGAGTTAGCGCTACTGGCGCGTCAGGTCATCCAGTATGACTATCAAAATTTGCCCGAAAATAAAATTATAATTTAAATAATAATTAATTATATGTTTGACAATGTGTTTCGTAACTGGGCCTTAAAAGCACCGACTATCACTGATTCGTAACTCATATTTTAGTGATTGTTTTAGAAAAAACAAAATAATGCGTTGTAAATAATTGTAAACCTAGATTTTTTGCTTTAAAAGCATTTTCCACGGAGGAAACAGGGAAATGCGTTTGTATGGAGAAGGGCCCGGTGGTGTCTCCCTTAAACTTCCTAATTAATACACAAATCTTAAAATAAAAAAAGTAATAAAATTCTTGTCCATTTCTTTCAGTAACGCTCTGCATCCTTGCGACCGCCCTCATTTGGGAGCCATTTGAGAGGGGGTTCTTTTGCGGGGACCAGAGCCTCATGTATCCCTACAAAGACGACACCGTCACTGTACTCATGTTGAGACTGGTCGGGTTAGGACTCCCCGCTGTAGCCGTAAGTACCTTCACAAGTAATCATACTCTTCTGTCTAGCCTTTTCCCAAGCTGTGTGGACATCGGTTTCCAAGTCGGTCTTTTAGTTAGCCTGAGCGCAGGCTTTGACGGCTTCACCGGACTTTTGGCGAAAAAGGCCTCCAGCCAAAGCAATAGAAAAACTACGTCAGCAACGTTCACTAAGGGCACCCCCTGTGGGGCTCAGACCTCGACTTAGTGCGTTGCTAACAATCTTAATAAGGCAAAAACAGCAAGAAAGGGCTGGATTTAAGTTTTCAATCTCACCGGATCGCTAGCTGGATGCAAGGATGCTTGGTCGGCTGTACTATTAGGACATATCTAGAACTCGTGTATGTGTTAAGTTCCAAAATCTAACTGAGTTTTCACACGTTCTGGTTGCCGGCATGACAGTTCCTGTGTCCTTTACGAATGCATGGTAAAACAAAAGCCAAAAAGTCAGTGTTAAACCACAGTTGAGTAATTAAATACAAATAGTAGACAGGAAATATTTAATTACAAATATACGCATTCGTTAATCTATACTAATATTATAAAGCTGAAGAGTTTATTTGTTTTTTTGAACGCGCTAATCTCAGAAACTACTAGTCCGTTTATTGAGGAAGGCTATAGGCTATATAATATCACGCTACGACCAATAGGAGCGGAGCATAAATGAAAAATGTTGCAAAAATGAAAAACCGTTAAAACTAAAACACGCGAACAAAGACGCGGGGGAAAGCTAGTAAATAATAAAAAATACACTTGTGAATACTCAAAAGATAACCGAAACGTGTGAATAAGGTTATAGCATTGTTGCTTCATTCAGGGATTTAGATAGGTTTTTTGATTTATTTAGCTTGGTAAACATTTCAGAAAAAATATTTATAAAAAAGGACCCCGATTTGACATAATTTATTTTTGCGTAGAATATCACTTTATTGAAATTTTCTTACAAAGTTAATAACAGATTAAAATATGTGTATTCTAATTGAAAAGTAATAAGTTCACAACCTCATTTAAGGCATTCAAGTAGAAATGATTCTGTTATCTTAATGGCTTACAATCAATTAGTTCACGCAGATGAGATGTGAGGCACGTGAGATTGTGGTTATCACGTGTTGGTACATTATAAATTCACTACTTTGTTATTATAATTAGAGCAAACCTGATCTTTTCAGAAAATTATTTATAACAATTTATATTATAATAATAATATCTTGGGACAACTCACACACGGCCATATGATCCCAAACTAGGCGGAGCCTGTATTATGGCAACCAGACAACTGACAAACATACTTACATATTTCTAAATACATACATATTATAGATAAATTACACCCAGACACAGTGCAAATATAATCATGCTAAACACACAAAGATTTGTCCTGAGTGGGAATCGAACCCACTATCTCCGATCTAGCAGTCAGGTTACTAACCACTAGACCAACAGGCCTGTCAATTTGAAAATTATACCAATCTAGCTGTTTACTAATTACAAACTAATCAGTGAAGTTTAATAAAGACTGTACAAAAACAACAGCATTATTTTCACTCAAACCTGAGTAAATAATTAATCAAACAAAAGAAATAGAAGTAAAAATATAATTTATATTTCTTTTGTTAATTAAAATAAGTAAATAAATGTAGACAACATCACATATATTGCTAAGTAAGTAGCTAAATCATTTGTGTTATGGAATCAGAGACGAAGGTACCACAATCACCCAGACCCGAGACAATGTAGAAAAGTGGTTTTCTATATTGACCCGTCCGGAGATCGAACCCGGGACCTCAGAGCTGGCGACACCTTAAAAACCAATCTATCAATCGACCACGGAGTTTGTTAATTACTTCTGGCGTAAGCAGTGAACAGTCTTGAGAAATTAATTCTATATAAAAACAAAAACTTAAGCTATATTCAAATTAAAACTTATAACATTAATGAAACTTAGTAACTAAATAAACAGAAGAAGACTTTGTAACCATTACCAAGCAAAATTGTTTAGTAATGGATGTTCTATACGTATTTATATTTATAATCTAATAAGTATTTATCACTTGTAATACCACCTACCACACGTTTGCAAAAATAGTAAAAAGCAAATACCTAGATAATTGATTTTTAAAGGAAAACTGTCTTTAGATACCGTAAGTAAACGTTTATCGTGAATAAACATATCTTTTTTGTAGAAGTAAGATAAAGAAATATGACTAAGAAATACCTCGACATTGATCACCTGTTACATCCGGGAATTCCTAGTGTTTAACTAAACTAACCATTTTTTTTAAATCACGTTCATTGCTCTGAACTTTAAGTAGGTAGCTAAAACACTTGTGTTATGAAATCAGAGACAACGAAGGTACCACAAACTCCCAGACCCGAGACAATGTAGAAAAGTGGTTTTTTGCATTGAGCCGTCCAGGGTTCGAACCCGGGACCCTAGAGCTAGCTACACATTGAAAACCGGTGTGTACGCCACTCGACCACGGAGGTCGTCTTCAAATTGTTTCATAAGGATTATTTACGAGTAGGTGTTTACTCTGTTTTAACAAAAAATGCGAATTTACACAAACAACTCTTCCGTTTTACCGTAAATGAGTAAAATTAAAATTTATCTGTTAATTTTCAGTTTTGAGTTCTATTAATTAATTTGCAAGTCATGGGTGCTGATTCCCTTGTAGGCAAACTAAACCAAAATGAAATGAAGAACAGGACGGCAATAGATACAACTTACTTAGAAATGTTAAACTAGTTTTAGCCTTGAACTTAAACTGTGTGTTTAGTGCGCACGTTTCGTGTATCGGCTAATTTGTATGAGAAAAATTGTCATAAGTCGGAACCAAATTTAACAGCTCCAATTTTCGTCTTTTCTAAATCCTTTTCTAATTATGTACAAATGAAAAAGATACCGATGGCATAAAATAAGGTTAGTGCGTGTTTAACAGAATCGGGACCATTTTAGATAGGCAGTATAAGACCACAATAAAACACAAATGTATTTTATTTTTTCTGTGATATCTATAAATTGGTACCGAGACTGATATTCATCTGTTTTATTAGAATTCCTAACACATTTTTCCACGAGGCCGTAACATTCAAGAAAACAACTGACAATATATACTTAAGTCTATAAGTTGCGCTGTGCCATGTATCCAGCAATTGACGTAAATTGCTACCTACAATACACCGTCTGACCAAGTTCCGGATAGATTCTGTTTATCTCAACGTATTGTGCTCTAATAAACAGCTCCAGTGCATGTGCAGTTATCCAATTAAAAGGACAATAGGGTATTTTGAAACGTAAGTAGGAAGAGCTTGTGACCTTAAATCGAATTATCGGAGTATCTAAAACTTAAGCGCTACATTTTAAGATTGGTCGGAAACCAAAACGTCAATGAGTTTGAAGCCGCCGTTAAGTATCATGCTGTCTCTGTTACTTTAGGGTGTAAACGAGCGACAGATAGACATAAAAAAACGTTTTAAAAATAATTTGTGTTCCTGTATTCGGGGGTTAGACTATCGTTCTTAATTTACGTGCACTGAAAATTATAGGCCTCCCCAAAAGGAGGTTACATTACATTTAGGTGTGCAGGTACCTACATAGCACGGGAAGTATGAATGATCTTGTTAGATACCTCTTTCTGATACAAACTAGGTACCTAAATGGCTGTTTTTAATAATATCAGACAAACAAGAAATTTCCGCTTTTCTATAAATAAAGTTAGCTATAACAAAAGGATTTGATACTTTAAATAGCCACATATACAGATCTTTTACTTTAAAACAAAAAGAAAATTTAAATATAATTTATATTTGAAGGTGAATGAGCTCTTCTTGATACTTTGTGTTATAAAACAAGATCTCTTATTTCCATACCTTTGATTGTAAAACAGAATATCCGCTCATAAAGTTAATCCGAGCGTTTAAAAACAAAATGCAGAATTAAAACTATAATAACCTATTGTCACATCGATTACATGCGATTTATAAACGTGTTCGATACTGTCAACGATGTACAGTGAACTTAACATATCTGATAATAGATGAGTCTTGAAATCAACCTTATACCTTCCCAATAAGGTCGCTGTCAATGTCAGTATGTTTTCCTTGCCGTGTTGTAAACTGTACAGCAAGTAATTAATTTTATCAATCCACCATTGTGCCAAGAATATTATGACGGAACTGATGACTACTTTAACGAGATTAGTTATTTTTAACTGCTTTGCTAACTGTTACGCTTGATCAGGTTGTGTGATTAAAATTCCTGAAGTAATTTCTGCTCGCGTTTTCTTTGCAGGAAAGACCAATTATTTCAGAGATTGTTGACAAAAAAATTTAATTGTAGAAAGATGGACTAGCCTGTAGATGACCGGTCTAGTGGTTTGCGACCCTGACTGCTAAACCGGAGATCGTGGGTTCGATTCCCACCCAGTAAAAATCTTATATATAGATAAAAATCTGGGTGTAATTTATACAGAATATATATGTAATAGAAATATATAAATATATTTATCAGTTGTCTGGTTGCCATAATACAGGCAGTGCCTAGTTTGAAATTAGCTGAGATGAATGTGGTTTGTCTCAAGATATTTAAAAAATAAACATAAATGGATTAGATATATTATTGACAGATATGACATTATTATAATAAATAGCAGATGTAATGAGAATTAGTATCGTAAGTAGCAATATCTTCCAAACAAACTTATATAACTGGACACTTCCATTGTTTAACTACTATGTCTACAAGCGGATCAGTAAAATTGTTAAAACAAATGACTTTACATTTGAGGAACAATATTCATATGAATAAAATAACGACGAACGAATGACGATCAGAACTAAACATACGTCTATAAAAAAATTACACAAAACATCGTCAGTGTTTTTGTTCCAATGTCAACTTATTTTACATTCATTTCATCCCTTAGAGTTAAGTACAGAGTGCACCTAACAGAGTATATCCTGTGAGCACCAATATGAACAAGTAAAATAGTAAAATTACTGTAAAAACAGAGCGCGCTATTTTATTAAAACTATCTCAAAACTTATATAAGCCTAATATTATCGGAATCATCGATATTTTCGCATAAACGTCTGTCGTCGCACGGAAAATCACTTAAATCAGTAAAAGAGCGTAGTACTTACAGCTAAAACAATAGGCATGTTTCTTATTTTTTTTTTAATGTCCGTCTTGTAGATTAATGAATTTTATTGGACACGTATTTTTTCTTTTTTCCTGCAAACAAAAAATGATCAAAATACAGAGAAGGAAAATTATGCGTGACGTCACTCCTCGCTACAATTTTTACCAAGGCGTGGCGTCATAAGCCCCCACTCCGAAACTTTAAAGCGCTGTATCTTTGTAATTTTTTATTGTTTTGGTAAAAGAAAAAATACGTGTCTAATATTTTTTTATTATCTAACTGACGGACTAAATAGATTTTAACTTTTCATAACCAGGAAACATCCCTATTGTTTACGCTCGGCACAACGGGCTACTAGCGATGCGCGCACTCTATACTTGTCTATGTATACTTAAAGTTTCAATCATTTTGTTTCTACCCACAGTTCCTAGTGTGCGAATGGGCACTCTTGCGCAAGACTGAAGGCGGGGAGAAGTTCCTTGGAGTCAAGATACCAAGCTGGCTGCGTGGGTTCTACTGCGCAGCTGTGTCTTTCGCCCTCGGGGTCTGCTTCGTCGAGATCGCCGTTAATATCTCCAAGAATACAATCGGAAGACCCAGACCTCATTTCTTTGATGTAAGTTGACTTTTTACTATATTTTTAGCTAGTATTTATTTACTTCTTGATATATGTGTATTTTGTTAGATAGATAGATTGATTTACGGGCATTTTTGTATGTGCCCAGACTATTTTCGGACCCAACTGGACCTTGGAGGCGCACGACTAAACAAGCCAGTCTTCTGCCTTTGCCTAGCCTTTTCCAAAGTTATGTTGGAGTCGGCTTCCAGCCTTATGGGACTCAGCTATATATGTACCATATTTTACATGGAGCGACTGCCTATATGACCTCCACAATCCATTTTACTAGATACCTAACACAGTATCATAAAGTTAGACTAGTTGTCAGAATTGTAATGACTGAACGACTTTCAAAGATCAATGTATGCTTTCCGGGGCACGGAGGGGTCTCGATATGTTTACAAATGGTCACCGATCCACGGACTAACCGCGGCGAGCACGGCTTATCCTGTATTATCGGTCAAACCGTACGGCTGACACTTAGCCACGAGTCCCAATTGAATTAGGGAGTAGATCCCGAATGTGTAATATCCGTATATAATAAATTCACCTCGCGAAAGTTTCAATAAAACAATTTCTTCTAGTTCTCGTCTCGTTTTATCCATTTTTTATTCTTTTGTATAAATCTATAAACATCCATTGTTAAACTGTTATTTTCAGTTCTTAAAGGAAGTTTATTTCTTCGATTTTACAGTTCCTAGTTTTTGTACTTGTAATTAAACTGATACAGGAAAATTCTACACCAATAAGCCTAATAAAATGTGGTTCCGTCTGTCCATCTTATCAAACCTTACGTATACGTCATTCGTGAATTTTATCAGATCTGAACCATTGACCTACTTGTATTTGATAGTGTCAATATCAATGTATTGATAACCTGTCCTCGCGCTGATTGCAATGCAGGAAACGTTAGGTTTAAATTGTAAAGTCACGCATTGTATATTCTTCTCCCTATCTTCTTTGGCTTCAGTCTCACTGAATTTAACTGAAAAAAGTATTTTATATCGATCAACTGTCTGGCCTGCTGTCATCACAAGTGACGTATTTTGTGTTCCTGTCTTAAACTATAATACTAAGAATAGCAGTGCATTACACTTACATTAAAATATAATGTATTGTGACATAAATATTTGCCTTTACAAAGATGAACTGGTAGTAGACGCAAATAGCAATGTCAAAGATGAAATTTAAATGAGTTTTCAAATCATTGGGCTTAACCTTTTGTCGTTAAGAGAAAGAATCATTAAACTTAAATATAAATCAAATTAATAGAAACAGTAGTAGTAGTAGTAGTAGTAATTGTAAATAATGAAATCGATAAATCCAGATAGTAAGAAGATATCGTTATCTATAAGTGTGTACTAGCTATGAGTGTGTTTCCTGATTGCCAATGTTATCGTTGGGTTAATTATGTTAATACTATTGCATGTATCTTATTTACTTCCTAATATATAGGTATACTTATCTTTTAGTAATATCGATACTTTGTTGCCAAGTACACGAATATAACAAGATATCTTAATTTACTTTTGTATATTTTTTTATTTGACAGCTTAACCAATAAAGTAGTTTTATATTTTAGTTATCAATCTTTTATTATTTTCATTGTTTATTCGTGGCTTTTCGTTGTAAAAGTAAACCGCTAATGATTAACTGACGCCTTATATCAAACGCCGCGCAACTATACTTAACTCAAAGGTTTTAACCAAAAAAACAGTCTGTAAAATGTTTACTAAAAAAATATGCACAACAGCTGGTTAGGATTCGATGCAAATGCCGGAAAACTGAGCTTATTATGGTACACCTTGGGAGAGGCCTATGCCCAGCAGTGGACCTCATATATTGGTGTGAGTCAGTGGAGCCCATATATTTGTGGTTGGTCATAATGTGGCACCAAAAACTTTTACACTCTAGCACTAAATAAAAGTTATTTTTCCTTCTTCAGATCTGCCAGCCCTCAGTAGACTGCAACTCAGCTGAATGGCATAACCGTTACATCCAGACGATGGACTACGAGTGCCAGGGTTCCAGGACCGACAAGTTCGAGGACATGAGGAAGAGCTTCTTGAGCGGACATTCCGCTCAGGCTGCTTACACCATGATCTATCTAGCTGTAAGTATTAAGAAACTGAACAGTGTTTGTGGAAAGAGAGAGAAGGCAATAAATTTCATCCAAGTTAAAGATGAGCAGAGGCTTGCAGACTAAACAAGCATTTTCCTTTCTGTTGAACATTTTTTTGTTGCGCCCAATAAGGTCCAAAACGTCTGTATACTTTTGAGTCCTATTTAAGTATTGAAGATTTTCCTCTAAAGTCTACCTATGATGGAGGAACTCTACCTAATTTCTTATAGATTATTTGCATATCCTTGTATAATAACTTTTGGGAGGCGGATTTATTACAATGAGTTATTAGCAACGGTTTTATCACGTGTATTTCTCAAGATCTAAGACTAGTTTTGGACTCAATACGAGTCCTTAATCAAGAGCTGACGCGGCAATGGCGATATCGTGAGTCGAACAGTTATCTGCATATCATCACCCAAAAAGGGTGTCTTACCTTCTACTTTTATGTAAAAACTGTATAAAAAAATATCGTACTTCGAAGATATTCTAGTAAATAATGAATAAGGAAAAATCTTATAAGAACACAGGAAAATGAGGACTAATACATATTTAATTTCGAATGAAACTTATGCTTATATGTACATTATTAACGTCTAGCTTTATCCTTTATACTTAAAGACAATGTACTTTCCCAGCTGTACCTAGAAGGCCGCATGACGTGGTCGGGCACGCGCGCGCTCCGCCACGTGCTGCAGTTTGGCGCGCTCATGCTGAGCTGGTTCACGGCGCTGTCCCGGGTCACCGACTTCAAGCACCACTGGAGCGACGTGCTCGCCGGCTACTCGCTCGGCGCTATCGTCGCTATTGTCATGGTTGGTGTTACTTACAGTCTGATGTAGTGAATGTATGAGAATATAAGGTAGGCGAGCCTTCCGCCACGAGCGACAGTTCGGCGAGCTCATGCTAATCTGGAGCTGTTGCAGTAGAAATGTACATACCTTCTTATACTATACATTTTTAGGCTTAAAACATACTTAATGCTCAAATTTGAGATCGACGAATTGTTTTAACGCCCTGAATTTTTTTAATTATTAAGAACATAACGGTTTGCTTACGCACAATTTAGGAATGCCCGACTAGTTTCAGACTTAATAAGAGTAATCTACCCTAATCATGAGCTGACGCGGCGGCGGTGGTGTCGCGAGGCGAACTCGACTTGGTGGTGTCTCGAGTTTCGAGAGCAGACCGTTATGTTCTAAATAATTCCAAATTTTCTTATCAAACCCGAGGTACTCAACATTCACAGACACATAGGTTTATTTAATTATTTTTTTTTTACAGTGGACATGGGGCACGGATGTCGTTCTGAAGAAGAAGAACCACACCACGTTGCCTCAGTTCGAGATCTCGGTGACCGGCCAACAGATGCACACGCCGCGCTAAATAACTATATTACATAGCTAAGTTACTGATTATGTCTTCACGAATCTCTTTAAAAGTACAGGAGAGGTAGAAGTGCTTTTTGTTTTCAGCCTTCTTTGATGTTAAGACCTGTGACCTTACTCTCCAATATAATTTTAATTCTAATACAATGCCAATGCAAAATTTATACTAGTTTAGTATGCAGGAGAATCAGTTTTCTTAAAAAAATGCTGTCGATGGAAGGAACTTACGGGAATCTTAACCTTCAAAGTATTTTTTTGTACTGTGTGTGGTTTGTGTGATGCTAAATGAATAACAATTTTGGACTGGCATTGTATTAGAATTAAAGTTAAATTGGAGAGTAAGGGCACTGACCTTACTTTGACTTTTAACTGTCAAATAACATCGTAACAGAGTGTTGAAATATATTCCCACTTATTCTTGTTACTTTAATGTTTTGTAAATGTATATCTATTAGATATTAAGAGTAAGAAATATTAAACAACGAATGGTAAGCCTTTAACTGTCTTTTAAGAAGCCCCAAAGTCTCGCAACCAGTCTCACCAAAGGGGTATCGTGTTTCCCTGTCAACGGGTTATGGAGGTCAGATAGGCAGTCGCTCCATGTAAAATACTGTATCCAGCTGAATCCGGTGATACTGTAAGCTGATGTTGGGTTAAGGTTGAAAATGAAAGGACATTTTACAAGGTGCACTTTTTTAAAACAAAGAGAGCGTTGAGACGTAATTATTAGTTATGATAATTATAGTTATTTAAAATAGTATGACTGTAGTATATGCGTTGTATCAACGTTTAGATTAAGTAAAATTATTTAATGTGATATAATTAAATTAAGTTTATTATATATAAATAAATAAAGTTTATATGATACAATTTTTTTTAATTTTTGCTTTTATTAAAAGTTAATCTCTTCAGAGGATAAAGATGGGTAGGCGCGGAATAAATAAGTAAACTATAGAGCGTGTATTTCGAGTATGAACTGTTGGCACTATATGTTAGATCGTAAAATTAGTCAAAATAGAGCGCACCGTTTCATTAACACTATCTCAAAACTCAATATGACTCTAATAATATCGGAACCGTCGATATTCTCGCATAAACGTCTTTCGTTGCACGGAAAATCACATAGATCAGTAAACGAGCATAGTACATTTAGCTAAAAATGTGCTTACGCTTGGCATAATGGGCTACTAGCGACGTGACTCTATGCTTGTCTATGTATACTCTAAGGCAGCGTCAGCATTTTACTCACTTACAAAAAGTCATTAGGCAGTTAAACCCGTGTATCAAGGAAATAAACACTTAATAACGATCAAGTACAAGAACCTATGACGGAACAAAATAGTACACAATACACCAAATATCATAACCAGACTGCTGAACCTTAACATTTTATCACTGTATCTTAACATTTAGCAAGTGACATAATAAGAATTGACTATCATAGTGCGGTAACACTTTTGTAATTATTTTTAGTATCGAATAACATTGAAGCGAAATTGGATATCAATTATTTAATTAACTCATTTTGAGCTAAAATTTGGTAAACTTTTTACTAGATATAACCCTTCAGCTCTTTTGGATGGCAATTTTAGATGCCAGTTATTGTAATCTAGGTTTCCTCACGATGTTATCTTTTACCGTTTGCAAATTAAGAAAATACATTATAACTTTGAAAAAGTCACATTAGTACTTGCCTATAGTGGGTTCGAACCTGCAACCTCATGCACAAAAATCTAATTATGTCCAACAGTAACGGTAAAGTATCATAGCTAATCGTTTGTGAGAAATAGTTTGCTATAACCATGTTGACAGGCGTTTAGAATTTTGATTACAATTTGTAACCGGGTCGCTTCGTACTGATAATAGCACTTCCAGTACACTAAATAATAGATCAAGCCACGAAATCTTTACCTGCGATATACAAGTAGATACCTCAATATATTAGTAAGAGCTCTGATACCCATAACACATAAATTTAAATATTACTTTGGGTATCAGTGTTCAAAAATGTTAGCTAACAAATATAATTGCAACGATTTTCGCAAAAAAATTAAATTACTTGGGTAATAAGCTATTAAGTATTATTGAATATTTTTGTGCAAAAAAATATGTGGCAGTAAATACTGGATATCTTGAACGGAGTCGGCTAATATGTATAACAACTTTTTTTTTCCTAGTATAATTTTATTATCAAAAATATTTTAGAAATAAACGTGAAGTAGGTTTTACACTTGTAATTAAATGATTTGCATCTTTAAACGTAAATCGTTTCCGAACGGAAAAACTCGTCGATGTCTTTTCTACTGAGAGATATAATTATGCATATTTCAAGCAAATTGGTTTTAAATAAGTTATTTTACGCTTATATAGAGCTGGAGTAAAAAAAATGTGATCTATAATATTAAACAAGCTTTTATATATGTATACAATAGTTAAGCACATACGTATGCGGTGTGTTTATTGAACTTTTAAGCTAGGAGATGCGGGATCGATCAAAAGGCATGTATGAACTCCGTAAATGTTACTATTTAGTCTGACTCATGCAAATATTGAAGTTTATAAAAATCAGAAAAGGTTACTTAAAAACAGGTTAAATTCCGTAATGAAATTAATCAATGAAATAGAATTGTTATACTTTATGTGGCACCTCTAGTCATGAGATACATAATTTTCTTTTCCATCAGAAAGTTTTAGGGGCATTGTACCACTATTTACATACAATTAAACACAATAAGAAACGAATCCCTAGGCCTTACGGGGCATTATTTCACCGTCCACTATACTCTGACCATCCTATTACTATACATATACTCTATGCTGCACAAAAACCAACCACAAACCTACACACATAAAGTCCAAATTCCAAAAACTTGTGTTAATGGAGAAGATTTTTAACCGATATCGTGAATTCAACTTTAATTTTATTGTAGTAAGGTGTAGTATTGTTTGTGTTAGATGTGTGAAGAGGCTCGCGTAAGATTGGTAAGGTTTACTTTCGCCGGCGGGCGGGCGATGTCGGTCGGAATGCCCGATGTGCCGACTAGCCACGGTGCCGTGTCTACCGGCAACACAACGATTATGAATAAATGGAGACGGGAAAATAGGTACAATATCATTTAAGTATGCTAAATAAATTATAAAATTGTAATTTATTTTGATACTTAAAATTATCTGTTTTTTATGTGACTTTCTTGTGCGTGATGTCTTAATATATTTGTAAGAAAACTAAAATAACAATTTAAATTATTATTACGTATGAATATAAATGTTTTTATTTTTTTTATTAATACCTACAAATGTAATCAAATGTGATCATTAAGTTTCATTTAATGTAGTCAAACTTTTAACTAAATTAGATGAAAAAAAAAACTAACAACATTACTCGGTAGATTTTAGCCCTTGCTCACAATTGTGTACACATTAATAAATTAACACTTACCTAAATTAAAATTGTCTGCGACTTTGCAAACCCCCAATATAGTACCTACTTACTAGGTATTAAAGAAAATATTACAAAAACCACTAAGAAAAAATAATGTCTAGTATTAATCAATAAAAATCGTCTTTCCTAACCATAAGAATTCATATTATTTATATACAAAACTTAGAACTTGCAATTCTAGTACACGATATAAAACAAAACTTGATTTTCCTCACAGAGGCATCACACAAGTATGCACCAACTCACACTTTACCCGACAGGTTCTTTGCAGAGTCGACAGCGGGCCCACAGTAAACATCGCGGACAGTCCTCGCCCGTGCCCCGCGAGAGCCGCGCGCCTCAACGACACCACAAATGACCTAACAGGTGTCTAAACTCATTTAAATATCGAAAGAAAAGAAAAACAAGATTCGTTCGTTTGCTTTTTTTATTATATTTCTTATAAACTTTTTAATGTACCGTTGTGTGAATTCCGTTATACGTGTGTATTGTGCTGTGGGATCCAATGGACTGTTCTCGTGGAAAATGGTTTTATGCTTGCATCTCGCATGTATACCGTTTTTGACGTTTATGTGACGTTTCTATTTGTATGAAATTTGTTTGGATGTATAGTTTTTGACCTGTGCGTAGTAATTTTTTAAGATGATAAATTTGAGTTGTCGTTCTTACTTGGCGTTGTTATACGAAGTTAAGTTACTGAGCAGTTAAATACACCGTTACGTTTCTTACTAGAGGTTATAAGTCGAGCGTCCTTACAAGGTTGTGCTAAGTTAGTATCTCTGTCATGTCTCGTTTCACACAAACAGGTGTTTCTTGCTTATACTTCGTCGTTCTATAAATATAGACAAGATAGATTTAGTATAAGGAAATAATTATTTGAGAAAAGTTGAGACTCCACTATTTAAATTCATAAACTAAGCTATTTAATGTTAATAAAATAAAAAGTTTCTACAATAACAAAATAATTAAAAAAAAAACATATTAACAAAATAAATATGAGCCTATAGTGTTCTCAAAGTACGTTAATTGTTTACTGCAATTATACAAAAATCGTTTTCAAAAAGCCTACCAATTTCAGTCTAGGCAGAACATTAACCGACCTTGATTATTACAGCACAGCTAAAAAAAACTAAGAAACCATAAACAAAAGTAATTAAAATCATTATCAATACCCGTATTACAAAAGTTTGTTTGTATGTCACTAACCACTTAACACAAATACGATAAACTTACCTAATTGTATTGAAACTTTTTGCGAATTGTGCAAAATTTATTGACTGTGACAAAATATGTAAATTCGTGCGTTTTATGTTTCTGACATCTGCTTGTTCTAATTTTAAATATTTAACTCTATAAACCCAATTTAAAAAAGTTAAAAACCCAATTTAGAAAAAAAGTGTTTAAGATCGTTTTTTGAAATTCGAGCATTGACACTCGTTTTTTATAAATAAAAAATATATATTTTTTTTATTTTTGATGGACCACTTTTTCCCAGTTTTCTCATCTTTCAATATATGTTTACTCATCCGTAGTGAGCACAAGTACCTTCTAGCTTTTCTAGACTTACACCATATTGCAACTTTTTTTGAGAATTGGTACAAATTTTACAAAATTATGAAACATAACATTATTTTCTATTTTATTTACCTTATTTCTGTTCTCGTATTTCATGCAAATAAATTATTCTTATTTTTATAAAATCTTTTTCACTATTATCTATATCCCTAATGATTTCAATTAATCGGAATAATTAAATTAAGTGCCTGATTAAAAAAATACAAACCTGTTTTCTAAATCTTAGACATTGCACCTGGAGACTTTTACTCCTTCGCCCAAATAAAATTTATTTATTTTATTTATTTATTTATTTATTTATTTATTCACCAACATAACATCCTAACAGTTTACACCAAAGCGATGCCATAAGTACCAATTCCTATGAACTACATTATATAAAATAAAAAACAAAAATAGACATATACACATACCGTATTTAAAACAGCTAATAAACTAGAATATAAAAAAATAACACTTAAACAATATAGTAAAATATTTCAAAATCAATAATTAAAAATAATAATAATAATAACAATCTCTTATAAAGTTTCTAAGCACTTTTGTGAACACATTATAAATTTCGCCAGGCTTGTAGAAAAAAATAATAATAATATAGTGTTTGCGTTAAAAATGAATCAAACAATCAAACTTAAAATGAGTGGGACTCATAACAACCATAAAACTTTATTTGCAAGATCAATAAACAAGTGAATGAAACTAAAAGATACTTGAAATCATTGAGCAACAAAAATGTCAGGGACTTTAGATCATAAATTATTTTACACTTAATATTATGGCGGATAACGTCCAAATATTGCACAAATAATAGATAAATACTTATTTTGAGAGATTAATCTTAAAGCACTTTATACTATAAAAGCCTTGAACTATTTTGATTTACTTTCCGAATTTGAACAGTCAATTTATTAGGAAGGCGAAGGCATGTTATATTGTAGTGTAACTTAGAGGCAAATATTCGATATTATCTCAAATTGAGAAAAAAGATCCCAGATTTAGGGTTACTTTTTCTCTACATTCTGGCGTCCGTAAGCCAAACGAATCGATTTTAGAATATAGGAACTGCCCCCCTAGACAAGTGGCATTTCGACAAGCGTTAACGATGATAGAAATCGCTTAAGTGACATTAAATGTATGGAAATGACATTTCATTTCGATAAGTCACGTGACTTGGACTTGTCACTTCCATACATTTGAACGATTCGATCAGCATTATCGCATGTCGAAATGCCACTTGTCTAGAGGCTAGCCATAAGTCAGTAGACTTGCAATTACTTTTTTAAACGGGTTATTATAATATTTCTCCTAAAAACAGAATTTAGTATATTATCCACGCATTATAGATGAATGTCCTAAATAATAGGGATACTTGTGTTTATAATGTCCTCTTTACCGAAACTTGATAACAGCGACACTTACCTTTACACCTGTTCGATGATTAGGGTAAAATAAGTAGGGCTCACGAGAGAATTTGAATATCAGCAATAAACATATCATAAATACCACATATCATTACAGATTAAATAATTATGCAGATGAAGGAATGTGTAATAAGTTCCAACATTAAGTTTTCTAAGCTGTCGTTTGCCTTCGCCTTACGCTGGGATGTGGGCAAACTGCATGCCACCACAATGGCAACTACTGCGCGTGCGCAACGCGCTAGTGATGGGACAGGAATAAATAAATTATTAAATTAACTGAAATTGGAATAACTAAAAATTAGAAGAAATTAAATTAAATAAAAGCTTAAGTACGTAAATAAGATGTTAAGTAGGTATTTTGTGTATCAAAAATATATTAAGTAGCCTGGTAGGTATGTCGCTCCATTCTCCGTTACTTAGTAAATATTCTTGTGATTCCTTGACTTTCAGTAAATTACCTACGTGTAAAATCTGTTCTGAAATGCTATGCGATCAAATAATTAACTGAATATAATATCGTCATACCGGAGTGTTTAGTTAAAGCTTACTGTAAACTGATTCTAACATAACTGTAAACGTGTTCAATCAAATGGATAAAAAAGCTCTTATAATTATTTACCAAAGTTGCAAGCCAAATTTTCAAGTTTCAGAAAGATTTGACCAACTAGCGCGGCGTTTATTTTAGGCTTGGATCAAAGCAAAATCCTTTTTGTTTAAAATTTGCTTACTATATTACAAAGGAAAATGTACTAGGATACGTAATTATATACAAATATTCGCTCCGCTTGCGTTAAGGCGTAACAAATCATAAAAAATACTAGGATTCGGTTAGATTTCACTATTTAAAAATCTATAGATCTAAATAAAATAGCACTTAACCCATGATTTAAGGAGTAAAAAATATGGAAGTAATCACAAAATGCAAGCAAAAGTCCAAAGCCAAAGATAATAGCTTTCTACTCGAACCTGAAAACTCCAACCATAAAAGAAATTACCTCATAAAAGGAATCACACCACCAGAAATCACCCAAACCAAAAAAGAAAAAAAAAATATTTGTTTATACCAGCTCACATAGCACATCACTACAATATAAACGAGATCAGTATGTGACAGCGACTATGCAAATACGTGCCGATAAGCCGAGCGTGTAGCTCATGAATACTGTCATGACCACAGACTTGTGGTCGTCCAAACATTTAGCTGTGCCCGACTTACACTTAGATACCCTAGTTCTAGCAGTAAATACCATGGAATAGTTTTACTTTTACTCTATGGGTTTGCCTCTATAACCCACTAGTGGTGTTTATCGGTTTCCCACGCGTAAGTAAGACATATTTTTTTTTAATTCGACGTTTTTATATTTAATCTGCTATTCGGGGAGGAGACGAATATAATAAATCAAAGATCATGAAAATTTGTTCACCCGTTCTTGAATTTGCGAAATCCGTTATTGTTTGTTTAAATATGGTGTAAGTAACCTGACTTTGTTTTCTATATAAAAAAATAGAAGATAGATACAAAAATCGAAAATTTAACTTGAATAAAGAAAATGAAAAGAAAATTTAAATTTAATATAAAGTTTGACGAAGTTTGAAAAAAACAAAATTGTCACGATTTGCGCTTCCAGTACTATTATTAGTAGTATTCGAAACTAGGACTAAACAGTTTTAAACTTACTTCATTATCTCAGCGACTTAAATTGTGTCTTGTTTATCGATATTACTACAGACCTCGTAATTTCTAGAGTCATAACTTAAAAAGCTAACGTAAACTAACCCTTGTAATAGATTTATTAATATTATCGTTAAATCATAGCTTAATTTAACAGAAGAGAAAAAAAATATTAAAAAAGTTATTCTATATCACAGTCTAGAACATCTCTAAAATCTCTCTCTTGTCTCTGTAGGAAATTCATCCTCCACGTTGATCCAACCATTTCGTAAATATATATAATATCTAAGCAACATCATGTTATGTCATAACTTGTGACATAAAACGCCTTCGATTAGCGTCGCTTGAACTTCTCTTTATTGCATTATATTTATAACAAATCGATTTAAAATCTTCTTGTTTCCTCGATGATGCAAGAAAATATTTATAGTTCTATGTAAACCTAGTACACTCAAAAAAGGTAGATTCGTGTTGTAGTAACAGGTACACGCCATCGTTGATCGAATCGCTGCAATGTATGGAAGTGACAAATCTAAGTCACGTGACTTGTTGAAATGAAATGTTCTTTCCATACATTAAATGTCATTTAAGTGATTTCTATCACCGTTAACGCTTGTAAAAGTCTCAATTGGCTTTTAGAGGCTGAGTTAGTTGTCTTACTACGATGTAACAAACTTTAAATAAGCTTAATTACTGCTATAGTCTTACCAATCTAAAAAATATAAAATAAATATGTTTAATACTGTTAAATAAGCCGTAATCAATACATAGTATTCTAGCAGATTTTAACAAAAATCCTTACTACATATTAAATAAATCCTACAAGATTTACAATCCTCAACAATTTAGTATTTAAAGACCACAGCTCAAAAATGTTTAAATGTCGGCCAATATAAAACAATCAGTACACATGAACCGTAAAACAAGGCCAAGTTGTAAATCAATAATTTAAACCACATTAGAAAAAACTGAAGCGCATAGAACAAAAAATATCAACAACACGGCACCTGCTACCTACTACATTAAGAAATCAGTAAAAGTAGTTTTTAGGAATCATTCATTCTCGTCCCACGCTTCGCCCACACTCGCGCAGTATCGGTAAAGTTGACCAACGCTGGCCAAAAGCTTCACCTACGTTCGTCACCATGAAAAGTAGCTTTCGAAATCGATTGTACCTACTTTAACAAAACCTTTTTTAGAACGGTTTATACTTTTAGCCAGTGATTTTAGGCACAATTTAGTTTATTTAACAAAAACCCATGTGATAATCACGGGTCTAAATATATTTTGGAATAGATTGAATATCCATTCTTATTTCGATTTGGCTTGGAACAGGCCAAACTGAGTTATCCCATAGATTCGCTGTCCAGACGGAAAATATAATAATAAATAACTTTACTAAACAATTCTATAAATATTTTTAATTTATATACAACTAGCTGTTTTCCGCGGCTTCGCCCGCGTGGATATCGGATCTCGCGGCACAAAGAAGTCCTATGTCCTTTCTCAGACTAGACTATCTGTGTACCAAATTTCAAAAATCATTTAAATTCAGTAGTTTTGCCGTGAAAGCGCAGACAGACAGAGTTACTTCCGCATTAATTTATAATATTATTAAAGATTTAAAATTTTATAATAAAACATGTTTATAGGCATAATTCACGAAACTGTTGACTATCGAAACTGCGGAGTATTTAGGAATTATTTCAGTACAGATTTTAAGTTTAAATTATCTTCGTAGCATGCCTGGCATTTCACACCATAAAAGTTTAGATTTAAGCAAGGTCGTTTGAAAATAAGATGATTGAATTCCGCATTCTATCGAACACTACCTGATGTTAATTTTAATATACATATGCTAATTTGTTACAAAATATAAAAGATTCGAGATCCGGTAATATTATAAATATCGAAACATTATACATATTATAACATACCACTTTGGCTGTTTATGTAAAAACTTAATAAAGAAAAAACGATTTTCTTAACTAGTTTTTTATTTGCATCTAATTACTTAATTGTTAATGTTATCTTCGAAAAACAAAAACTAAAGGTAATTAATGAAATAATCCCACGGTCGCCATTAACTATTTCGGACGCGGTTGAGATGAGATGTAACAAATAATTGGGTACTTTTTTACTTCATTTAAAAAAATATATTACAAACTATATCGAGTTGTAAAAACGGCAGATAAACTACTTTCATATTGAACTAGTTACGAGCATTTTAATATTGCTAATTAGACAGAGAGAGCTATAACATCAGGTGACGTCACCTTAGTAATTCTCCATACTAGTCTGGGGTGCCCCGTACAAGTCGTCGTTGTGCGAAAAAGAGATAGAACATGCGTCACCTACTAACTTTAAAAGCTCAATATAACTTTTGTATTTGTGTATATTTTTGTGATGTTATTTCGCAGTTCTGCTTCAATTTAGTATTATTATTGATGACTCGTATATAGTTTTGTCTAAGGCCAGCGGTGCCTCTAGCTAAATAAAGAGAATGGCAGCGTTGTTATTGCAATTCACACGGTGATTGTTTAAAATGGAAAGCAAAATTTTGCTCTACAAACATGACGAGAACTTACATAGAGTTCATTCATAATTAAGGCGAGCTTAAGGGTTAATTCATACTAGCGCAGAGTAGAGGCGCATCTAAGTCTTAATCTAAAGGTTAATATACCAATTAATCCTTAACTTAACAAAGTAATGCTCATATTTCTTATGAGATATAAAGTTTGCATTCCTTTAACAGTGAATAATTTGACGCTTCGATGCCCTTCGACTCTGCGCTAGTATGAATTGACCCTTAGAAGTTTAACATATAAATATCCTTTAATATAACACTACAAAAAAGTGGAGTTTCTTGCCGGTTCTTCTCCATAGGAAGGAAATTTTGGAACCGCGCACCTAGAATAGTTTAGTTTTGTAACTTTAAAGTTTCTTAGGCGCCTTTTTGAGGTTTTTTATTTAGTAATAATTAAATTATTTGTTAAGTCGTAATTGTTAGACACCTGTAACTACATAACATGTGTTTAACTGTATTGATAATATTTGTCGTATTTGTGCTAACGACCGTTACACCTTTAAAAAAAATTTCAAACTCTAGTAAATTTGTTGATATTGCCAAACTTTAAAAAAAAAGTAGTTTTTTATCTTTATTTATTACTGTGGGTTTAATATAAAATATGCCACCTTCATCGTGGCCACATTTATACAATTTTAAACTTAAATAACAGTGCTTAAACTAACTTAACCTATCTAAACTATTTCTACATGTTAAACATGACATGATATCGTTATAAAGTAATCTGGCAACCTCAGATCCTTGAGTTGCCAGGATATAAGAAATATGTAGTTATATAATAATAATTATGGCTTTTTTTTTCGCCACTGCGCGACGGTATTCTTGCCTAGACTCTAATAATAAATCCTGCAGACTTTTTGAACGAAAATAAATAAAATTAAAATCAATAACAAAATTATTTTAATTTAATACGATAGGTATATTATTATTTTAAATTCACATATTACATATTCTATGATTCGATATTCAAAAATACAGTTTTTCAATTAATTTTAATTTAATTCCTTAGCCGTTGATTTTTTAATTTAAAATTCGTGGTTGAATGTAATAAAATTATTTGTTTTATTTAATATCTTTGATTTATGATTAGCATAAAAACCTACTGAACTTCTGCTATTATAAATATAGGGATTGATGTGTCAATAAAAGTAGTAAGATCGAATTATTATTTAAATTCTGTAATTAGCGACTTATTAGAGATGCAAATGGGTTTAATTATCATCTATGCTTTTATCTATTCAACGTACACAGTCTACTAATGTCCTAATTAATATCTACATATTAAAACACACTGAGTAGGTACGTATCAGTTGTCCTTTAAAGCACGACCGTGTATTTTTTACATGTGAAATATAAATTAGATGTCCGCAAGCCAAATAAGGAAAAAAGTACGCTGTTATGATCAAACTAATAACATTCTTAATAAGTTTAAATCTGTAGATATTCTAATTGATAGAGCTGTACCTATGTTTGCTACTATTCATATATCAAATAACATATCAAACATTTACAAAAATAAATTATTAAATAAATTTAAAATCTATCTCTATAAGTATATATATAAAATCAAAGTCGGGTTAGTTCCACCATTTATAACTAAAGAACCGATTGACATTATCTTTGATTTGTTAGGTTCGTCTCCACCCCGTAATAACTAAAAAAAACGAAAACAAAACAAAAAAAAACGTTTAAATTACAGGCTCCGGGACCACTTCCGCGGGGTTAAACTAGCGCTTGCTAGTTTTATTTACATTCATAATAGACAATCTGTCATCATTAACAAAAGATAAAAAAACATAATTTATAGTGATAGTTTTATGTGGAATAAATGAATTTGAATAAAAATTGAATTTGGTAGGCCCGTTGACAGGAACAATTGAACAAAACCTATAATACCTGCATTCTGCAATAGTCGTAAAACTTACTGCATAAGTGTCATTACTTATTTCGTCAACAGTTTATACCGATATCGTGCTACTTGCATCGTTAATCGGTAACCAACACGACGCAGTAATTGGCATAGTTCTCGACTATTAAAAACGTATATCATAAATATCGTAAGCTATCATTATTTCTGCACGTTTCTATGATTTGTGTTCGATGTTGAAAGGTATCGACGTTTGAATACGTAACAACCTGACGAGGATGCAATTACGATTATGGTTTACAACATCCTATAAGCATGCGGTTTTCCTTACTATCCTAGTATGACATAATATTCCCATGATATTTACATGTATAGACATGTAAATATCATGGGAATATTCTATCTATATCCGTGCAGTCAACATGAAATAGTTCATGTTGACTGCACGGATAGCCGATGGTATAAGTCACGCCAATTACGTGCTGCGAGTTCGATCCCCGCATGAGACAAGCATTTGTTTGATCCACAATTAGAAGTTTTAAGTATAGGAGTTCTTTGTGTATGTGAATATTTGTAAAACCCTCCGCAAAACTGGAATAAATTTCCCTAGTGCATGAGCTGTATTTAAAAAAAAAACAACAATATAAAAAAATATTTATATAAAAACAAAAGCAAACCTATTTTAAATTAAATTCACTAAGTTAATTATAATTTAATGGATCTGAATTGAGCTTTCAAAAGCTCGAATAATTCGGAACGCACCCGTAATAACTAACCACAACGCGCATGTGCGGCGCGAAAATCAAAAAGCAAACGTCAAATTGAACGTCATTACATAGACTTAACTCAAGTGCACATTGGGAAACGTCATTAATTAGTAAAGCGTATATATTAATTTAAAAATTAAATTAGTAATAAGCACGCGTGAGAGCGGAGTTTCTTAATTAAGAATTTGTATTATAGTATTTTGCTTCAATCTAATGATTATGAATAGGGCAGAAAAATATTGGTGAGAAATTCTAGTTTCTATGTTGTGATAGTCTGTTTGTATAAAAATTTAATGATACAGCTTTTTATCTGATACTTAGACAATTTTTTATTTGTTAATTAGGATTTTTATTAAGTATTATACAGAATTAACAAAGCCTTTTTTATTAAAATTTCCTATTTTCTTTCGAATTTTCTCAAAAATTAAAAACTTAACTTAACTTAACAGAATTCATCGTCACACAATTCCACTTTCCTACTATCCGTTCTACTATCACCTACAAAATACGAGCAATAATCGTGAAATTTGTGAAAAATAACAATTGCATTGATGCACGCTATGACGGGCGTACGTTAGCATTTGCATATAGATCGATACATAGATAGATAGACTTTATATTATGATACCTAGCGACCCGCCCCGACTTTGGTACATTCCACTTTGTTCACCTGGGTGATATTATCTAGGTAAAATGTTTCCGAGGTCAAATGAGGACACCAAATAATCCACTTTGTTCATCTGAGTGAACAAAGTGAAATATACCCCGGCTTTGCATGGGTGTCATTTCATAGAGTTATAATTCAGTAATTTTATAAAAAAATTGTACAATTTATACACATAAACCTTCTCCATTTAACGTTCTTTATAATATTTAAAACCGTCTCATAATCCATTGATGATTGAAGAGGCGTTAGCGAAAAACCAGACAGACACGGAAGGCGACTTTGTTTAATACGATGTATTGAAGATTTATGCATGCATGTATGTATGTATGTTGACATGTGCGGTATTCAGATTACCGGACTATGAGGTCGCTTTTTGTTTATGTAAATGATATGTCGATCACACTTTCATTGAAGGTATGTAGTGAGGATTTGCATAGTTTAGGGTTATAATAGTCATAACGTTAGCAATATTCGCTAACATTTAAGAGCTTTTCCTAAAGCCATAATGAGTGATAAATCCATATATGTATATCAAACGTATCGAGTATTTATCGCAAATTAATGACTTTACAGCATTATGTAAAGCCCCTTAAAGTTAACGAATCGTTAGCGCATTACATTAGAGTTTTTTTTTTTTTTTTTTTTTTTTTTTGTTTTTTTTTTTTTTAATAAAGGTTACTAGCAATGTGGGTGGAATTCACATTACTAGCAATCTTGTTAACCCCTCCAACTAAGCTAAAATGCTTGTATCTGGAGTGGGTTCACGTCAATAGTGCAATGGGTGGGGATCGAACCTGCGACCTCTCGATCACAAGTCCGTTACCCTAGCCATTAGGCTATTGCCGCTTACTGTTGGGACGTGAATGAACTGAAAAGTAAATAAAAAATGCCTTTAAAGTGGTTGATATAAGGTTTAGTCCTACATCTGTAGCGTGATTCTACAGTTCAATTAATAATTTACAATCTTTAATCATCTATAAAAATGAGATCTGAAAATATACAACAACATTATGTTAAGAAATAGATTTCAGTCTAATTGTACTAACTCTAGTATCATTGGTGATCTAAACCAAGCCCTATTAATATGCTATGTATAAATTAAAGACACAGTCACTAGCAAAACTTCCGAAGAAACTTACCGAAGCGATTTACATTTAAATATGTAATAAGTATTTAATGGTTGGGTCAACGTACTGTGGTCATTTGAGGGGATTCTTGGATCAATACGGTCGCGTGCCCGCATCAGGAGTGGCCATGAATTTGGCCATTCTAAGCGTTACATATATTCCAACTGTTATCGTAATACAATACCACCGAACTGATTGCAAAGTTTGGTGGGAGTGCATCAACGAAAGTCATACACACAATAGTTAGGCTTGAAGACGATGATATTTAAAAATAAAAAAAATTGCAACTAAAAATCTTTTTCTAAAAATCGAACGTACGAATCTTGTTTCAAAACCAGTGTTCTTTATCTTTTTTCTCATAATACATTAAATAGTTAACCCATTTAATAATTTTACAGGCATCCAAATGAGTGTTTAAATGATAGTGAAGTGACAATAAGTTTGTGTTGAGTGTAGTGTTGTTATTATGTCGTGAAAACAGCTGTTACTACAATGTATCGGCCGAATTTCTACGAGAGCACGTGCTTTCGTTGCAACGAGATCGTCTACCAAGTCGATAGGGTTGGACCACTGAAGGACTTCACGTTTTTCCATAGTGGCTGCTTTAAATGCGCTGTTTGTGGGACCAAGTTGACGTTAAAGGTGAGTCTCTAGTTATAGTTACATTACTATCATAATTTTATTTCTTTTATGACTGAATAACTGATTTTAAACCCTGTATATTATTTTTAAGCCCTGTATAGGAAGGAACAATGGTTTAATGGTTTGTGTGAAACATTAACTTTTTATTCCGTATTTGTGTTCTTTATGCAAACAGCATTTCTTTTCCGTTAAACCCAGGCACAAAAGGAGAAAATCCGACTTTTAGTCGAAAATAAAAATTACAAAATATATAAATTATTTTTAATTATTTGCTACGCATGCGGAGCGAATATTTGTAATTAAATACAAATAATTGAAAGAAAAACCTTTCGTGGGTCTCACAGAATCTGATTATTTTTTTTCAATTTAGAAGTCCGAGAAATTATGAAGCTCAATACTTATTATTTTTAATTATTTGTTGCTCATTAACGCATGCGGATCGAATATTTGTATTTAATTACAAAATATATTTCCTAAATACTGTAATAAATTGTTTTGTAATTCTCAGATAAGCTCTTTTAATAGGGTTGGTTAATTACTCTTCACCAAAATCAATCACCACCAATTCCGGATTCCATCCATTATGATGATATGCACTTCTCCATGAACGTAATGCAAGCTTCTAGACCCGATTCATTCATCACTAGGTGATCCGACAGCCGCCACAGTAATTGATAGTTAGTAGAGCTCGTATTTTGATGTTATCCTGCAAGTTAACGGTAACTACGGCCGAGAGTTTGATTCGCTAACAGGATCTAGTATGTTTTAACCTATATTATATAACTTATTTACTTGAGATCTAGTAAAAGAAATCTTGGAACTTTAAAGTAAATTTAACATTGGGTTTGCTTAATTACTCAAACTACATTAAGAAAAAATAATTTATTTATCATGAAACAGCAGAAAATATAAAAAATGCTCTAATTTTAACTATCCAAGCTGCTAGGAACCTACAAGTAGGTGTTTGTGTATGCTTAAAAAAACATGTTCTATACCTTTTATGGGCATTTATCCCATTCTGTATTTAAATAATAGGGCATCTAGTTAGGTATTTGTTAAAAAAATATATTACAAGACGTACTAATCCCAGCCTCTGAATGTTCTAAGGGTCAGCGCAGACAGAGCGGAGCGCAGCGGAGAGGATTTTATTAACGCACTTGAAAATAAACTTTAAAATTATTACAATAAAGTTCATAAATGCTTGAACCTGACAAAAAATGCTCGCGCGTCCTCGAAGATACGCGGGAATCCCCGTTATGCACTTTATTGTAATAATTTTAAAGTTTATTTTCAAGTGCGTTAATAAAATCCTCTCCGCTGCGCTCCGCTCTGTCTGCGCTGACCCTTAGTATTAGCACAGAATAATGAATAACTCGTTAGGGTCGTAGACTTGTCGCTGGCGACAACATAACTATCTAATAATAGAATTACGTGCGACGCTAGCGGCAGCCTACTGACAAGTACCTAAACTGCAGAGTAAAACCCTATCGTACCTATCCTTACTAATATTATAAATGCGAAAGTAACTCTGTAAGTCTGTCTGTCGCGCTTTCACGCCAAAACTACTGAACCGATTTACTGAAAAAGCACGCCTGAGAAAGGACATAGATACGGTACTTTTTGACGCGATAACCTACATCCACGCGGTCGGAGCCGCGGGAAACGGCTAGTTAGCTATAAATTCAGAATGAAACTAGAAATCAATTATATTAAATAATCTAATCAGCTTTTGCTTATAAGGTTACATTACCCAGAAATCAGTAAAAGCTTTTCAGGGGCTTTACGCGATATCTTATTTAACACTTATAATTAATTAATTTCTGCTACTTATATTCAGTTAATTAACGTATAATTGAATATTCAAAACAACTATGTTATTAACTAATGTCTACTACTATATTTCCTTATCCTCATGCCAGTCGGTTTTCATCTTCGCGACCTTCCAGTACCGTCATTTAGCATTTTTACGACCCTGCAGTATTACCGCAGAATAATTAATAGTACTACGTACAGAAGGTTCACTTCGCGACAAAAGTTATATAAATAGCGACTCTAGCAGCGAAGAAATAAAGTGCAATTCCGCTCATAAACTTTTAATACCTAACGCTATATTTACCCTAACATTGCCGCCCTATTCTAACACGAAACTCAGTCTGGTGCGGCTCGTTAGGGTTGTAGACTTGTCGCTTGTTCGCCTACCCGGGAGGCGCGCCCGCCGAACATACTGAACGTGCGATTATTTGCGACACACAGACGCTATCCACACAAAGAGAGTGCCGTAGCGTGAACGGTGAAGAAATTTGTGTTTGACCATAATGTCAAACAACCTTATTAAAAGTTATATATTCCAGCCGTTTGGGGTTGAAACACTTGGACCGTGGGGTCCGAGTGCACACCTTTTATTTAAAGTTCTGGAAAAACGTCCTGTTGACTCCTCGCGTGACCCAAAAAGGTCTGGCTTTTACCTTGGACAAATAATAAGCATTGCCATATAACTTGGCAATGCCGCCAGTCTTTTGGGTACACTTCCAGTCGACGGCGATGCGGATGAATTGACGCTATTTTTTAGAGATTTTATTAGTTAAGAGTTTAATTTTGTTTTCAGTGTATTTATAGTTAAGTTTGTAAATATTTAAAATTGTTAATTGTAAATAAATACGATAATGTCGCAATGAAAAAAGAAAAATTCGTAGCTTAATAACATAATCTGTCCTATAATCTATTCACGCGTATAATTACGTAGATAACATTTGTCTTTAAGTATTATTGAGATGTCTGTTTGTTGGAGGTGTGGAGAGGTCGTAAAATTTACAACAACTAATTAAATTTTTATAGCTGTACTAATTAGTCGACAAATCATTTAATTTTAGTATTATTTCTTTCTTATTTGGACGTTACTATCTGCAGAGATGTTCACTGTGATCACATCGTTCTATCTCTCGAAATAAGTACTGACAATTCATAGAGTCGGTAAGGTCAGTGTGTGTTTAGATATACAATCGTAATGCAAATACATAACAGTTGTAAGAAACTTATGATACAGTGCACATACGTTTAGATATCAACAACTTAGCAAACTGCAGAAAGTCAAGAGTCTACTGAATATTTATATTAATGTCTTTATATACTTACTTCCTTAACTGGAATCTTGTTCGCAACATTGTAATATTCCTGAGACCAGTATCGACAAGTCATGTCGCATAATTAATATTTATGAAGATTTCACAAATTCGGTGTACTTGGTGCTGACGTTTTTTATTTATGATGGATGCGTACATTTTTCGGAACAGAGAAATACTGTAAAGTTATACGTATTAGTTGCTCAAAATAAGTGAGGAAAGGATAATTTTTGAATCGTATAATAAAAAAAAAAAAATTTTTTCAAGTTAAGGCTAATTTTTAATCTCCAGATAACATTTATCCGTAGAATAAAATTGCCATCTGACAGATTTTGTATGGATAAATAGTCAAAAATTCATAAAAAATTATTTATGAAAAACTCGACGGTTGAAATTTTATATATAAATTCTCGACAGAAAACTTGAATAGAATGTTCTAAACAGTAGCTAAACACCGTCGAATACAATTCCAACATCAGTACCTACTTATAGAAAATGTATATTTAAAAATAATTGGAAAAAAAAACAATTACGAAAAAATAATTTGTAAATAAGTAGTTATGAAAATAACATTTAGTATTATTATCTCTGTAGCATGCAGATCTTTCTTGTCTACTGTCTGTCTCATCATTAATGTACAAGCTGCAGTTCTTAATGCACATGGCCCTTAAAAGCTTTGATATCGCGACACTTAACATAAAGCAACTTCTGTAATATTCGTTCGTAAGCTTGTCTTTTATTTGACGAAAGATTCAAAATAACTGATGAGTCACTGAAGCGTTTATGTGCATGATTCTCGCGAAGTACGAAAATGAATAAAATAATATGCGATATTACCTATGTGCACTAGCAAAACACATAATTATAATTACACCTATTTATACATACTTAATATACCAACATTATTTATACATCGTCACTTAAAAACACAAATTTACTCGTCATTCACATCATCAAAATCATCCGGAAAATACGAGTATTAATAGTCATCTCCTGTATCAAGCGTTAACGATGCTAAAAATTGCTTCAATGACATTAAATATATAGAAATGACATTTTTTTTCGATAAGTCACGTAACTTAGATTTGTCGCTTCCATACATTTGAGCACTTCGGTAAAAATGTCACTTCGCTAGAGGGACAGGTTATTGCCGTCAGCAAAAATGTAAATAAATGATTCATCCTCCCTTTTGTAAAGCGACCTACGTATAATGAACAGAGTTACACATAACATACTTTTCTAACTGTGCCCCAGTGTGATGTGTAAACGATAATTAACAGTTATACGCATTTTGATGTGGGAAATGCATACAACACGTGCTTTTAGAATTAATCTGGTTCTGACCTAGTTATGTGCATAAATTATGTTCGCAAGTTCTGATAAACGTTGGTTGTACTTTCATCGGTAAACTGTGATATTTAGAAAAAGGGTACTCCAAGCATTAAGAATATATTACATAATTATTTAAGACTAGCTGTTTCCCGCGGCTCCGTCCACGTGGATGTCGGTTATCGCGGCAAAATGTAGCCTATGTCCTTTCTCAGGCTCTAGACTATCAGTGTACCAAATTTCATTTAAATCGGTTCAGTAGTTTTGGCCTGAAAGCGCGACAGACAGACAGAATTACTTTCGCATATATAATAAGGATTTATGTAATTCTTCTTTTCGTGTCAATGTCCCTTAATTATTTTTGTCCAAAATGTCGCCACCTGGAAGGCCCGGTCATTGGCCTCCAAAACGTCCTGGAGGGTGGCGGTGGTGGTGCAGGCCGTGCGGGCCAAAGATGCGTCATGTCTTGCCATGACGCAACATATTAACACTGGATAGCTGAAGATTCAATAAGCCCCACGTGCCCAGGTTCACTCTTCAGCAACCCATTTCTGTCTATAATCGACTACAATCGTTTTTTTTTCAATTGGAGATACATTAATTACCATTTTACATTTCAATTTTAAGGCTACGAATATCTTGATTTTCCTGCCGTAGTAATTCGCAATTACTTAATTTAATTTTTAATTAAACCTAAATTAAAGTTAATTTAAAGTGGTTAATACTTTTTGTGCCCGGTTCCTATTTTCAAGAAACGATTCGTTATGCTTGCGGTATGCGGACGGCAGCATTTTCTAAGATAATTAAGAAAATTTTACTGTCCGTAAGCAAATTGAATCATTTCTTGAATATAGGAACCGCGGATTAATGAAAAAACAATAGAAATGTAGTGTATAGTAGTCCGGTATAACAATCACAAAATAAAATTAATTACCCATAATCATCATAGTTTTACATTATCTTCTTAGTTTTGTTTATGGAGTCCAGTTTAGAACAATAGAGCAGACTAATTTACTTAATTAATTATACAGATACAGACGTCTCACCGCAACGACCTAATTAAAGTAGCATCCTAAAAATAATAGACAAAAAAACACTCTGTTTTTATTTGGAACTAAAGCGGACGCTTGTTTTATGTACTAGGTATATTATTGTATCGACAAATGCC
Source organism: Diachrysia chrysitis (assembly GCA_932294365.1). Classification (NCBI taxonomy): domain Eukaryota; kingdom Metazoa; phylum Arthropoda; class Insecta; order Lepidoptera; family Noctuidae; genus Diachrysia; species Diachrysia chrysitis. Next base: position 2,688,057 of record OW028657.1, read on the forward strand.
TAAACTAGCATCTAAAAATCCATTCTTCTCTGTTGTTAGAAACCTAGGACCAGTCTTTCCTAATGAAGCCTATTAACCTACCTATTTATTAACCTAAGTATTTATAACATACTAGCTGTTGCCGTTGCTCTGCCCGCGTGTGTCGGTTATCGCGGCAAAAAGTAGCCTATGTTCTTTCTTAGCATCCAAGCTTACCTCAAACAGAGTTTCATAAAAAGCCGTGCAAGCTTAACAGTCAGACAGATAGAGTTATTTTGCATTTATGATATTAGTAAGGATTTATTTTGTGATAGACTAACAATGCTAGCCATTACTGCGACTACTTATCTACTTTAAATACTGGAAAATATAATAATAGACACAAAACACGAAATCTATACAATACGTAATTCAATAAAAACAGTCACTTTGTCACAAATTAACCGGCCATATCGCTTTGACCATAAAATCCTTTCATTTCAATCCATTGTAACCTTAACCATCATTTAGACCTTATCACAAAAGGTTAGAGACCATTTTAAATTAGTTTGGTTCTATTGTGTTAAACCTACAATTTGTATAAAATGAATCAGCTGTACCAATGAAACCGTATAATTTTAAATTAAAATTTTCATTGATGATGAGATGTGTTACTTTTTTGTAGGTTTCTCTTGTATTATAAATGTCTACAGTTATCCCGTAACTTCGTTGTACAGGTATTTAAATATATCCTGTTGATTTGAGTGTTTTTCTTATTTGCGATATTTTCTGTTTTTTTTTTAGGGATCAATTAAATATACGCTAAAAGATAAAAAGATAAATGTTAATAAAGTTTATTCAATAACCTTTCGACAGTTAACTATTACATGACGATGCAGTATGGAAGCGAAATATAATAATGAAAAAGGTATTTTCTAAAAACTACAACTAGAACAAACCAAAATTTTTTTTGTTCTTTAAAAAAGAAAAAATAACTTCAAAAAAAATATATACGTGAGGGTTAATGACATCAGCGGCAGCAGCTGTACGAAAACATTAGGAACTGTCAGACTATCGTAATTGATCGAAATCGTTTCGTAAACTTAATCTAATTTATATTCTCCATTCTGCAGACATACTACAACAACCAGCACTGGACGGAGGATAAGGAGGTGTACTGCTCCAGCCACGTGCCTAAAATCGGCCCGGGTCACCTGGACAACTCGTCTGTAGGCATCCGCAGCGCGCTCAACGTGCCCCGGAGCAACAACTACGTTAATGAGCAGATCAGGGGCTTGGCCAGGAACAGCCACGATAATGAATGTAAGTAAACGATAAATTTATTTATTTTTAAAACTTACTATTTAGTGACAGAGCGGCCGTGGTTAGTAGTTATCGTTAAGTCCCTTGCCATGTTAACCTATAGGTTAACAAAGATTTATGATGCTCATGAATGGCTTTATTTCGTATTTTAAAAATTCATTATGGAGGATTTGTCAGTGGATCAAAAATTTTGTCAATCGATTTAGAACTAACCAAAATTGGCAGTAAATTTCCGTTATATCCTACTTAAACAAAGACAGTAGATGAATTAAATGTTGTTACTCTAGTAATCTTATATACCTCGATATTAACCACTAGCAAAACATAAATAAATATTTCACATGGAACACTCAAATACATTGATATGAATAAATTATTATTTCTAAGAAATAACTGTCTCAAATTTAATTAAGGATAAGTTACATAAAAATATACTCCAAAGAATTCCAAAAATAGCTCACAAAGTGCACAAGCACAAAGCTATGGCAGTGGTCAAACGGGCACAATGCCGCTGCGCAAGGGCAGCCATTGTTTAACTCCAATTCGACATCGTAACGAATCACCCGACGCATTAAATCAATCATTCAATCGTTTGTATTGAGTACGCCAAGCGTTTAAAATACTCAACCGATTAGCGCTCCAAAATCCCCTTTAACGGAAATTGTTTAACTTCACTCGTTTGACATAATTACCATGTGAATGGAATGTTACGTTGGTCATTAGTACAATGGGTTTTTTTACTATTTAATTCATAAAGGACAGGTTGATAAACCCTGCAGCATTAAATTTAAAGGGGGTGATGATGAAGGGAGTTTAGTCCAAATTGCTGGTGATAATGATTTCATAATTGTGGACAACATCTTACAAAACGATCACTTACAAAAGGAAAACTTAGTAAGCTAGAGCTTAGCTTAGCTTTAGTAGCTCGAGGGTTATGAAATCAGATACAAAGAGAGTACTACAAACACCCAAACCGAAGACAATGTAGAATAGTGTTTTGCTACATGCGACCCGTCCGGGGATCAAACCCGGGGCCTCAGAGATGGCGACACCTTGAAAACCGGTGTGCATACCACTCGGCCACGCAGGTCGTCTGATGATTATACTACTAAAGTTAGTTGTACCGTGCAACTTTTAAAACATGCATAATTTTATTTGATGTTATATCTTTTTGCGGCTCAAATAAATTACGACGGTATAAAAAGTGGTAGTGAGTGGCTCCTAACTGCCACGGATCTTCGCTCACCTGTCACTAAATTCGTCAAACCTGTACGAGATATGCTGCGCGTGCTCTGACGTCATCCGCGCGAAATATAACGTCACTCTATGCTCTGTGGTCATATAACTTTAATGTAGTGTCATTCGTGTCAATCCTTTATGGTCGTAACCTTTTTACACCTCCATTGATTGTTATGAACGGTAAAGTTGTGGGTTTTAAACGACGACTGTCGTTAAGGAATAAAAGGTTTACTGTTTTTATAGATTTTTTGGCGAATAATTATTTAAATATTTCGTTTAAAACATATTAAATGCAGATTATTTACATGCATTTGCATAAAAAATTATAAAACATGCATATTTTATGCAGATGCGTGAAAGATAAAGGAATGGTCTGTCACCATCAGATAACGTCTGCCAAACTGTTGTTTAACTTGCGCAGTCGTAAACAGCTGAAGAATTTTAAGAGGAATGTGCTAAAGTCGTTCTTACAAGAGTCCGTTATTCAACAACTTAAATGTCTATCACAAATCCACATCAAAAACGCATAAATAACAAACATAACTTGCAAGAATCCAGTCTCACTTCCGAAGAAGGCACGACGTTACGCGAAAGCTCTTGAACTTCGGCACACTTCGGCTAACTTCGGGTGGTGGAGCGAGAATTCGGTGTGTGGGGGAAGGGGAAGGTAGAACTTGTTGCAAAACAACCGGCCACATTCCGTCGGCGGCAGCCCAGTGACCTAAAGCTCAGGTACTTTGGACCTGCGGGGTACGGACCTCAAACGAACTTAGGTTACGTAGCAAGTATTTACTTGAAACACTTAGAAAGGGCAGCAGTTTATGAACTTTTAAACATTTATATTATTCGAAATGTGCTAATGACATGATATCAAGCTCAAATTAAATTATGTATTGCAATTGTAAGTAATTAAAAGTATTTCCTGTACATCCAAAGGTTGTCTGGAAGACATCGCTATTAGCGATAAGACCGCTATTGTATCCTTATTAACTTTATCTCTTAAAATGCTGTATCTTTTAATTTTTATATATATATATATATATATAATTGTCTATATATATTATTATATTATTATATTCTTTATTGTACACTACAAAAGATACAGCATTTTTAGAGATAAAGTTAATAGATAATTTAAGATAGCCAAGGCTCGTGTGATAAATCTTTCTTAGAAAGGAAGACCGGTATAATTCAAATACAATAATTATAAATTGTAATTATTTAAACAAAACTTACTAAATTTATAACTTATTACTTAACTATACTTAGTAATAAAGTTAAGCGGTCCCACAGTTACGTCTCAAAAATATCGAGACAAGAATTTGGAATTCCTCGATCATCGGTTTAAAATAACAAATTCTTGACATGATAATAATTAAGTTAAACAAAATTTTCACACTGATACGTCAAATATTTTGAAAAGCTATGGTCGGGGCTGCAGTCAACCTCCCTTTATAACATACCAGCTGTTTCCCGCGGCTCCGCCCGCGTGGATGTCTGATATCGCGGCAAAAAGTAGTCTATGTGCTATCTCAGGCTCTAGACTATCTATTTAACAAAGTTCATTTAAATCGGTTCAGTAGTTTTGGCGTGAAAGCGCGACAGACAGACAGATAGAGTTAGGTGCACCTTTGGACTGCACGGATAGCCGAGTGCTCGAGCCGCGGGTTCGATCCCCGCGTGGGACACTTTCTCATTTTTGTGAGAAAAAAAGTAACCATGCAATTTTTGAGCACCTACTTTAGCATTTATAATATTAGTAAGGATAATATTATAGTCCGGTCTGGCGAGTAACCCTTCTCACGACCAGAACACGAATGCATACAATTGTGCATTGTTTCCTAATGTTGGCAACATTTGTAGTTATCAGCATATTGTATCCTCGTGTTTGCTTAATAAATCAGCGTCTGACACAACTGCTTCGTTACAGCAATATTAGATATTCGGCCACACAACTGTACGTTTATTAAATCCGTCGTGGGCGATACAGGAATTCCTTGACGACTGTTGGTACATTTTCCGTTTGAATTTGAAATAGATCATTTTTTACGTTCACTCAGAATTGGTTGATAAATATTTTAAAACTGTGTTTTTTAGAGTGTTTAATTTAATAGAACTGTATCTATATATATATATACTAGCTGTCCCCCGCGACTTTGTTAGCGTGTTTGAACGGTTTTTCATTTTTGCAACATTTTTCATTTATGCTCCGCTCCTATTGGTCGTAGCGTGATGTTATATAGCCTATAGCCTTCCTCAATAAACGGACTACCCAATACAAAAAGAATTTTTCAATTCGAACCAGTAGTTCCTGAGATTAGCGCGTACAAACAAACAAACAAATAAACTCTTCAGCTTTATAATATTATAATATAGTATAGATATATGTATAGATTATCTTTCGTAGGCGTGCCATTTTGGAAAAGCCTTGACTTAGCACAGGGATATACATATGTTGGTACAATATACGACAATAAGCGCAGGGAATTAGTAAAAATTACAAATTACTAGAATTGTAATTATTGTAATCATTATTATTAATAACTATTTCACCCTTATTAACTTAATCTTATATAATGCTGTATCTTTTGTGGTGTACAATTAAGAATATATAGTATATAATTACTAGTGTATAAACATAGGTAATGGATTTAAGAAGGCACCCTTAAAAAAGTTTTGATTTACATCAGAAATATAATATTTAATATTTTTAATCTTGCGTTCCTAAAAATTAAGTCTCTCATAACAATTAAAACAAGTAGTGCATAAATTGTGAGCTAAGATATGGCATTACATAATAACTAGGCTATAACTGGACAGACTAGTCTAGATTCAACTTGTTCAATTAACACTTGGTAATTTAATAAGCGTTATCTAGTTAATTACGTTTAGTTAAAGACAAGTATGTGTGCTATAGATAGCTTTAGCTTACAGTTAGAAAAATATCTTGAATAAACAGGAAATTATTTTGTACCTACTAGCTTTGCCCCGCAGTTTAATCCACGTAGATAGTTCCTGTTCCGGTAAGATTTATATTGTATTTTTCCCAATGTTTTGATTTTATTTATTCTGCTATTCGGGACAGAGACAAATCTAACAAATCAAAGTTTTAAAGTTTTAATTTTAATATAGCTTAAGTTTTGATAGTTTATGTATAAATTGTTTGTGGTGACTGTATATACAAATAAAACTTAAATACCTAATAAAAAAAAAGTCAAAAATCATTAAAATCGGTCCATTCGTTTTTGAGTTATAAATTATGTAACTAACACGACTTTGTTAATATTTGACATTGATAAACTTCTTATGAACTACATATTGTGTACAGTACATTTTTGAGAATTTTGTTGAGAAAATATTGAAAAATTTAAACCAAGTAATTGATAACCCTTGTTTTAAATACTTGACATATTTTTCTTGGTTAAGTAAACAAAGTGGCTTTGCTGTAAACATGTTTTGAGTCACACATTCAGTTTTAAATTCTAAGTTATATGTCTCATGGGTTTTACAGATTGTCATATCTTAAAAGGAAACAATGATTCGTTATATTTTCATCATCTGTGGCGAAAACGTCTCAGCTTGGTCAACATCCGCACTGTAGCGTATTCAAAGCATTGCATTACTACTTGCAAGACTGTTTCTAATCTAAGGGTAGATTTCACCAGTTACATTAAAACTAAGTTACCCCAGATCGTGCTTAAAATGATTAGTTTTATTTTAAACTCGAACCCGGGTAACTTAGTTTAGAAATATAAAGAATATCTAAGGTGAAATGTTTTGCTGCAGTACATAGAATTTCTGCCTTACGGTTAGGGGGTTGGGGACTGCGTTAATATATAAACCGGCCAAGTGCGAGCCGGACTCGCACATTTACAATGGTAATGATTCATGACCTTTAATTATTTGTTGTTAGTGCGGCAACCGAAACACACTGTGTCAAAATTTTTACTAACAAAAAAGTTTATGTACGTATTACTCTAACTGTTAAGGTTCAGACAGACAGACGGACGGACAACGGAGGCTTAGGGTCCCATTGGATAAAAAGTTCAGTATACGTTGTTGAAACGAGTTAAACACGAGAACCGAGATAAATCTGATCGCGTTCTTAAACAACCGTGAAATCCGTCCTAAATGTTCTAAGTAAACGACATTAAGAAGGTCGGTGATGTAATTAGCGACAGTTTCTCAACACAGGTACCTACCCTGTACGCAGCGCACGCAATTCTACGTCAGTTTAAGGTACTAGGTAAACTGATAAGGACATGAATATGTATTGGTTTTTCTCTTACCGTTTACTCAATGAAAGATATGTTTAAAGCATTTGTAGGCTATCAGGATTACTACATTGAGTTAAAAGTGTGTTAAAAAGGCATTTGTATTGACACCTATTTAAGTGTTGTGTTGTTTTTTTTAATGTATGCTTGAAATAACACGCAGTATATGACCTTTAACTTTTTAATTTTTTTACATTTATATTATGTTGTTTCTGTATTATAAATATTGTGTGTACATAAATAATTAAATAAATAAATATTTTTTAATATTGAATAAATATTAAATATTAAATATTCAAAAATTATATTATATTATAATTTTTCAACCTTTTGTCCAGAGTAAAATATTAGAAAAATAAAGTTACACAGCTACGGTTACCCAAGAGCATTACAAGCCAGCCTAAAAAACTTATATCAAGTCGCCATTAATCTTGCTTTAGCTTCTAAACCTCACAGCCATATTAGTTAAGGCAACAAACACCCATATTTAGGGATAAACGACATTAAAATGAGTCTCAGTGTTGCGCCATCCATTGCACGGCTCCGAGCTATGTGTAACATTCTGCATAACGCAATCCCCTCTGCGAAATGCGATGAATACTAAATGCATTTATTCTGCAGTTATATTCGTATATTATAAAGGATTTTTTTTGTGGCTATGCCAATTTCTTTATTTTGGTACTTTATTAATGTTGCTTAAAAACAATGATATTATAATGTACAAATGAGGCAGATATGTTATTACAGCTTGCATTTGGAGGAATCGAAATGTTTTCAACGATAGGTTTCTCTATGAGAGACAGCGTTCTGCTAGGGAGTTTGCTTAGGAAGCGGTGAAGGGTGGGCGACACGGGGTGCTGTCAGTTATATGTGTGTGACCTTTAAAAAGTGCTACTTAGTAGCCTATTTTAAATAAAGGAATTTTGATTTCGATTTTTTTACTTACGTCCTTATCTTATCTTTTATACTATTCATTAATGCAACTCATGCAACTTGACAACATTTCGACATATACCACCAGCGCGATCCGATTTATGAACGAAACATATCTCGTATAACAAGCTTAATTTTCATTTCATTAAACCTTAGTCGCCAATTTAGTGAGATGACCTGTAATAAAGGAATTTTTAATGTATTGAGGATACGCGTATAGTCAGAGGAGTTTAATTTTTGACCCACCCGAAAGTCATTTGCTAAAACGTTCACTTTTCATTTCCTTAATTATAATTAATTAGAAACATTTAATTTACTCTACAGTAATATTTAAAATATATTTAGAAATACATAGATACTTACATAATATTATATGTTACGCTCATTTATTATGTTTATAGAATATGTCGGTGTAATTTGTCGACCAGACGTTTTTCGAACGAATTTGTTATGGATGTCAATAACGAGCAATACAATCTATTTTACTTTCATTAGCTCTAGCTTTTAAAATAAGTACGTAAGACAATATTTTGTTGGCTAACTTTCTTGTCACAAACTGACTTGTTTCTTATGCACCTATTTATACAAACGATTTAGGTACAGAGTTTATTTTTACTTTATAACCAAACTAGCTGTCACCCGCGACTTTGTTCGCGTGTTTTAGTTTTAACGGTTTTTCATTTTTGCAACATTTTTCATTTATGCTCCGCTCCTAATGGTCGTAGCGTGATGTTATATAGCCTATAACCTTCCTCAATAAACGGACTATCCAACACAAAAAGAATTATTCAATTCGAACCAGTAGTTCCTGAGATTAGCGCGTTCAAACAAACAAACAAACAAACTCTTCAGCTTTATAATATTAGTATAGATAGAAATGTAAAAATATCAATTGTTTTAATAGGTACCCATTTTTGACTGTAAAATATAAACCTAAATTGTGCGACTATGCTACAGAGTGTAGGAAAAAAACTATTTGGGTTTTGTGTTTAATTATTTATTATTTTTTAATTAAATTAGTGAAAGATTGACTGCAGATGCGAAACACAAAACACTTAACCTTAAAAAGCCTCGCGTGTAAACAACAAAAATAATTAAAATACAATTACTATTACGTATGTACGGTTCGGAACACATCTGTTTCTAGTTGTAAAATAACGTTTTATCTTCTTTTTTGCTCGCACCGTTTTGACTAACTTATGTAGGCACTTTAGCTGGCCAAATAGTGTGTAACTTATGGAGTAAGCCAGGTCATTGACACCATTCCAACGTCATAAATACATTCAAGTGTATTTCAACTTTATTCACCATTAATAAAGTTGATTTTGTTTTGTGTTATTTATTGTTACATAATGGATAAAGATGTAAATATATATGAAATTCATAATCTCCTTGCGGTGAAGTTTTATTTCATAAATTTCGTATAAAATTTAGAAGTTATTTTGGGTTGAGCTGTAAAAAGGCCAATTAATTCAAAACATCTGTTAAGTTTTTTATTTGAAACATTTAAAATCTATTTATAGATGTTCTGGTAAAGTAACATAATTACACAAGTCATTAATTTGGAGAAATCTCACTAAAAGAGACAGCGCAGAGTATTCTCTTGTAGGCAATACTACGAGATCATAAGATAAGTGAAACTGTATGTTTACTTCATAAAAATAAACTGAATCATTAAGTAGGTATTTTATTAAACAGTTGAATAACAACCTTGTTTGATTACCTTCTTGTTTTATGAATGACTCAAACCAGTAATAAAATCTTCCGTGTAAAGTCGGAAAAGATAACATTACATTCGACCGTTTGAATGCACCACGCATATTCCTACGGCCATTATTTAAGTATATGTTTATTATAAATATTAAAATACACAGTATTCCCAACAAATCGTGAATGCCTGATCTCTGGCTTACCTTGAATATAATATGCTAATTATTTATAATTAATATTGAATGAGCAACTGTACCTGCAATTACCTTGCTTATCTGTTTTGCTTTTAGTACCGAATCATTGAAGCCTATGAGTAAACTTTATTGATATCGTATGGATATATTTTATAGGTTTCTAGATATATATATATATATATATATATATTATCTTCAGATATTTACGAACACAGTTTAGGAATGTTGAATGGGTATGAAATGTAAGAATGTAGTCCGTAAATTCGAAAATAAAATAATAGACACGTATTATTTGCTTTTTAAAATAAGTAAGTATAATCTAAGGAGATAAAGCGAATCAAACTTCAAACTTTAGAGTTTAGCATAAAATATACATAACATATATTCAAAATAGTGATACCATGCGCCATTTTAAATCAATGTACCTATCGTAATAAGTTCCTGGTTTCGTAAAAAAATATATAAAAGACTGTATAATATTTAAATGATGTATCTGGCGGAAATTAAAAAAATTACATGTTTCTCATAGAGAATACGGTAAGTTTACGCGTATTTAGTTGAAGATTGAGATCTAACCAAAAGCTACCTGACCACCTTTATATTTTTTTTGGGGGAAAAACCTTCTGGCGAAAAAACATTTTTGTTTTTTTTTGTTTCGAGGTGAAAATCTAATGACTTCAACCCACGCCGAGGGCACGATTTGGATATGTCGGACTTGCACCGACTAAAAACACCCCGGTCCCGTCCTTACCTTTGCTGGAGTCCCGGGTTCGCTAAAGCATGCTCGGCGGGGTTCCGGTGGGAGACGCAGAATACCTTACATTTACATTTACAGGGTGTCACAGAAAACACATTTATAGAGAATTGAAAGGCTAATGGCCGAATACTGAAGTATCAATCAATTTTAAGTCACCGTTAAGTTGGATTATTCCGAACCTGACCAGAAATCCTAACCCAGTAGCGGGTTAGGATAGGAATATGAAAATAATTATAATACTTCTTAAGAACGTAACCCACTTCCGAACCTGACCCCGACTCTCGTTCTGTCTCCCGAACTTTAAGGAGTAAAGTAGCGGCAGATAGATATTTAAGAACGTCTTAAAGTTAAGTTGCGTTTTAGTATTCAGGGGTAAGAAATAAGATAATTTAAACGCACTACAATCACCATTGGTCACCAACAACCAAAGCTAACCTATACTAGAGCGTCATATAAATGTTTAACTGCTAAACCGTCTGACAGGTGTAGGAACAGTTAAATCCGATAACTTGTAATATTAACACATTATCGGTTGTATACAGAATCCAGTTAATATAACTAGCGGAGTCGCTCCGATACACTCGGCCGGCTGTGCGTACGATCGCTAATCACTCGTTTATAACATTCTCCGTTAGTGTGGACTTTCTTAACAATTACTGGACGAAGTAATTATATGTTTACAGCCTTTAAAATACTGCTCTTAATGTAATTTATATGTGTAAACGGTTCCGTTATTGACTGACATACATCACTTTAACATGAAGATAGAATTTAGTTGGTGGATGTTACTTTAAAACGTATTGATTCTTTAATTCCCAATGGTAATGTAAGCTTTTTTATGAACTACTAGCTGACCTGGAAAACGTTGCTTTGCCGTAAATAAAAAAAAACGGGCTGTGCCACCGTTATAAGTTTAGACAAAAAATACTTATGACCTATTCTCAGACCTACTGAATATACACGAAAAAAATCATAAAAATCAGAGCCGTTTCGAAAGAATTGGGTAACAAGCACTGTCACACGAGAATTTTATATATAGATAGATAGATTAACATATAATATTATATTTATTATATAAAGAAATTATATTTATAACCAAAATATCACTCATATCACTTCGTCGGACGTCTTAATGCAGTCATAGATAGTTTGATTAAGTAAAAGAGATAGTGTTAGTGCTATATGTCTATTTTTTTTATTTTAATCTGTCAATGGAAGTAGCATAGTAGTTCTAAAACCTCATCTTAGGAGGTAGACATGAAAAGACATTGCAAGTAATGTGATATTTTCAAAATGCCCTATTCGTTTCGTTTTTCAAACAAGATCAGGATAAACTTACCAATATTTTTTTAACTACAGTGGTCCCCCGGTAATGCTGCCCTTGTCTAATCCTTTGGATCCTAGATTGTACATACAGTTTAGTTCTGATAGAATGTTTAATTTGTAATTTGTCGAATTACAAGGTACTCTTCTTATATATATTCCAGACTGTAGGGAGTAGGGTAAGGTACTGCGTATGAGCGCGCCCTCCCGCCCTAACTAGGGTCCTGGGCGATGGACACGGGGGTGTCTGTCGTCCGACTATAGGACCCACGACGGGGGGCCGCATTCCGTGCTACGGGTGTGGCTCCAGTATGAGGCGGAGAGGCCGACGCTCTTTACACGTCGGTCTCCAAACCATCACGATAGTGATCCGCTGGCCCCTATTGGCCGGCGGACCCGCGGTTGGTGCGTGATGAATTGCAATGCATTGCCACGCACCAACACAACACGCGGATGACGTAGCACGGCGGTTCAGGTTTAGTCAGTAAGAGTCTGACACTACCCGTTCGCTCCCCCGAGTGAGCGGGCGTCCATGAGGATTCCCCCGCCTAAAAAAAAAAAAAAAAAAAAAAAAAAAAAAAAAAAAAAAAAAAAAAAAAAAGGGTAAGGTACTGCCTGAGACCTCCCTATTGGCACAGGCAGGTCTCTACAATCCGAGAAATTAGATAGTCCGACATCGCCCTGTAAAACTTTTGTCGGGTTACTGGGGGTCGACTATATACCGTAAACACAGCTAATCCAATTTTCTCTTATTCCTACAGTCTTATCAGCGGTATCACCGACACGCACGACCAACGGCAGCGCGCACGCGTCGCCCGCGCGGGAGCTGTCGCGCGACACGCCAGACTACCAGTACGGGCGATTCGACGCTAGCGCCCTCCATATAGCCCACGCCTTGAAACAGACGGAACTGCAGAAGGCCTACCACAGGCCGAGGGAGAAGCCTATTGACTGCTATCTGGTGAGTTTAGAGGAATAAGATGTAAAGCTTTTAATTAGAGATATCCCTTTAAGTAGCATATAAAAATTCAATGTTATTAAAAACACAGTAGAGGTCTAGTTTTCCTAATCCTCAGATATTGGTAGTTTTCGCCGATTGAAGTAGCTAATGCTATCTAGGGATAAAAACGAACCAACTTGCTAGGTTTTTATAAATACTGCACTACAGAACATGTTTATGCTCATCACACAAAGATTTGTCCTGGGTGGAAACCGAACCCACGACCTCCGATTTAGCAGTCAGGGTCACTAACTAGTTATTACACTTATTACAAAACTCTTATGTAAAACACTGCAACAATTGCGATTTTACATTTATTTAATAGCTACACTAGAATTTATTTCTGTAGATGTCGTTTGGTTTAAAATCACTACAAATATTCATGAAATAGAAAACAATTTCTTGTTAAAAAAACCCGCTACCAAAACTTAACTATCCACTCGCCACTGCAAATATATCCTATCTTAAGAATATTACTACCCAAAATCCGTAATTAAGCTAATTTTTAATATCTAAAATGTCAAATGTTGACCTTACCAGACGCGTCATCAGACCACAAGGTCAGAACCACCGTTACCGTGCAAGTACCTACTGCTTTAGGTACCGGTTGTAAATGTTAATATGATGAATGGGCATCTACCTGACTTTAAATAGCTACCTATATACGAGACCATTGAGTTTGTAAAGATGATTATCGGGTACTGATTCTGTTTAAATCCCGTTTCAAGTCAAACAGTATGAGATAGGGTCTTTTAAACACTGCTTATTTTGATTTTTAGTTATGATACAAGTTTGGCGGGATATTTGAATCTATCAGTAGTGACATGAGGTATTTCTTGAGTTTCTTTGGAAGTGTATGTGATATTTAAATAAACTGTCATGTTAAAATTATGAAACAATTTGAATAACAGTGAATAACGAGTACACGTTTTTCACGTGCATGGTATTAATTGGCGTCTTAGGACAGAAATGGAAGGAGTGAATTAAGAGAGAACTTTGTATAGCATCAAGTCCAAAATGAATCCTAATCCTAAGCCACTTCATACTAGACATCGCGAGGTAATTCATATGTTTAAAAAAATTGTAGATACCTACTTAATTCCTAAAGAAAATGTGTAATTTTTCTCCTTTTCCACGGACCCTTGGATCTCTAACTAATTACTCACATTTATGGTCAATGAGTAACGAAATCATTTTAAATTATTAAAAACAAACTAAGTACATATTTTAATGTTATTAAAACAATAATTGTAACACTGCTGTCCCCATCTTAAAGGTGCGCGATAACAGTTGCGACACAGTTTTCCTAACTAATGTAGCTGTTAACGCACAATAAGTAGTTAATGTTATTTAATTATTTTTGTTCCAATAAACGTCTTTTTTTAAATTATATGCAAGCAAACGAAATCTAAATGCCAGACTGCAGCAGACTTAGTCATTCTACTAAAATATAGATTTAATAACAACAACTCTATTGGTTAGATGAAACCATAGATTATTCTATTTAACAAAGACTTAATCACTTCATCCAATTGACAATAGAATTTGTTTGATTGCACACAACAGATTCGCATGACAAGATCTATAAAATTAACTCGGTTACGTTTGTAACAGTTTGGTAAGGTTATGATTATTGTGGTTTTACGAAAGCGGCTGATACAGTAATTGGGTGTAATCAGTGTTGCATTGAATATTTTTACGAGATAATAAAAGAAACAAGGTTTCGTATGGTTTTTACTGTCTCGCAATAGTGATTTACACATAATAAGGGTTTAGGACCGATTGTTATAGTAGGTATATTTGATTCAATTATTATTATTTGGGTGTGTTTATGAATATTATATTTATATGTTTTCCACTACCTCTTCAAAATTATTGTTTTAGGATTTTAATACCTATTCAAATTCACTCTCATTGTCTCAATCTATCATTATCTCATTACCTACATCATATCTTTTGTATTTTAGACATCTTACCAAATTAGTGTTTTCAAAAGTGCCCGATATCTATTGATTTATACATCTCTTCACTCTGGTCGTCGGTCAATTAGGCTGGGAGGGCCCTATATTCCAATTATTTCTAATTGAATTCGCGATATTTACCAATAAGTATAATATTTAGCTTTAAAAGTTGTGGGAGCCCAGTGGTTCAACGAACGGTATTGTATACACAATCATGGTTGCAGGTTCGAACCCACTACAGGCAAGTAGAGACCCATGTGACATTTTCAAAGTTATATGTTATCTCTTAATCATTTTAAGACCACTGGCAAACGGTGAAGGAAAACATCTTGAGGAATGCTGGATTCCTAAAATTGGAATCTAAAATCGCCAACCGGCAAGCGAGCAAGCGTGGCGATCAATGCTCGTGCCTTCTCTACGTGACAAGAGGCCTGTGCCTAGCAGGGGGACATTGATTGGCTGGTATTACGTATACATAAGTAATATTTAGCTTCAAAAATTAAAATAACATCTTATTAAATAAGAAATGCCAATAATTACAAACAGTCTCCTACATATCCGTGTTCAATAAAATTTTATATTAGTGTTGATTACGGACCACTTATAACATACATTCAATTCGCGATGTTTTTCAATCCAATTGCCTATTATAGGTTATTTTCCACAGTACATGGCGGTGCAATATCAGATCTGCCTCGCATTCCTGTGTCTTGGACTAGAACTGATCGCGTGTACTCGTGGAATGTGAGCTTGCGTCTGATGGCCCAAGTTACAGGAGAAGTGGGGATACGGAACATATACTATTATACAAATACAAATCCTTACTAATAATATAAATGCAAAAGTAACTCTGTCTGTCTGTCGCGCTTTCACGCCAAAACTACTAAACCGATTTAAATAAAGTTTAGTACACAGATAGTCTAGAGCCTGAGAAAGGACATAGGCTACCTTTAAATGCAAAAAAATGTTGTAAGGGGTTGAAAGGGGGGATGACAAGTTGTATGGAAGAATTGTCATTTTTAGAGCTAAACCATATGTTGTATATTTGTAAAATAATTAGCCTAAATAATTAAAAATGCTACTCAAAGACACTATTCCTCCCGGACGAAGTCGAGGGCACAACTAGTAATAAAATATTTATGTAGACTGTGTTATATAGGAACCGGTATTTAAAAGCTTTATTCAATAATATTTATTATTAATTACTGCTGATTATACAAACCTAATATAGTGTTTTAGGATATTGTTTCTCCGATTTCAATTATTGTTTTCTTTTGCATATTCCTTAGTTTAAAAATTAATATTTTTAGTACGACCTTAGTTATTAATTTATCAAATAACTCAGTTCTTACGAAACTCGGTCTTCTATTTTTTCATCACATTCAGAGCATAACTATTGAATGTATGTAGGTTTATATACGCATGATAAATTGATACTAACATGCAACATTGATTGATTAACAAATCTATATTGCGCATTACAAAGTGCACGCAGCTGTCAGTAAAAGTGCGTGAATTTTGACATAAATCTACTTACAAAATCAACCATTTGAATAATGGATTACATTTTCATAATTCAGAATAAAGATTGTTATATGTTATTTTATTGGACTCGCAATAGCACGCGATCGTCATTTGGTCCAATCAATAAAATATTAACAATCATTTCACCAACATCTACTTAATTATAAAGAGTTATAATATATCGTTTATTTGATTATAGTTATAATTATAGATTTTCTATCTCTCTTGATTTTTCATTCTTTGTGCACTTGACATAATTTAGGTTCGGTACAATGTGTCCTTCCCCTGTCTTGACCAATCCATTTAATCAATCAATTCAGCATATAGCGTCCCCCAGAATTAAACAAATCTGCTACGTAAACACAACTAAAAAAAGGCACTACCAAATCTATTATTATTATAATTATCCGCTAGATTAGATAGACTCTTATTACTTGTACCACAAGCAAACTGCTCTCTCGAATCGGCAGCCATCATTTAGCGGCGAGAAATCTGCCGTGACTCGACGATTACGTACCGAGTGATCATCGCGGATAATACTTGATGAAACAAAGAAATTATTGTACCGTGGAGGTACTATAACGCCTCCGTCCCGAATAGTGGAATAAGTATCAAAACATTATTAAAAAATGTCTTACTTACGGATGTGAAACCGCGGAGCACGGCTAGTTTATAATAGACGATTTACGCATTATTTGAATAAACCGAAAGGCAGCGTTTGTTTGCAATCGATCTAAGCTAAAATCAAAAACCTAATTAAGCTCATTGACTGATTTATGAAGATAAGTAGGTACTGTCTTGTAAACAGTAAAACTTCTCACATCAATGCGTGGTGTCAGTCAGATACTTAAGACTTTTATTACTTAAACTTAGAATATTGTATAGAAACCATAAATAAAAAATAAAAATTAGGAACCTCGATAAATTTTTGGAAAATTTTTAATTACTTTTAAAATGCTGAACCTCTATAAATTATAGCTAAGAAACATTTCAATGACAACAGCTTTCAAAGAAAAAAAGAACCGCATAATAATTGGTCCTATTGATCCATAATAATTGGAGGTGATATGTTTAGGAGATACGATGCCACAGACAGACACACAAACAGAAACTCTTTTTGCGTCAGGGTTAAAAACAGTATCTCACAACTAATAAATTTTAAAGCTAAAACAATTGAATCAACAATCTACCAAGTAAGCGAGACCACCTGCACGATAAAGATCGTGTCACACATTCTTGACTGAAGACCACACAAGTTACCCGCGTAGGTGTCACTAGGTGACAAATATCAGGCCTAAGAAGCCTGATGGGTTGTGTCGGGACTTCAGAAGTTCTACATGACATGTTATTACAAACCTTTCAAGTCGACAAATGAGCTGTCTTGTCATATTATGTCTGTTGTAAGGAAATTTCTTATGGAACTAATGCTGCTTGAATTGAATGGAGGATGGATGTAACGTATTGCAAGTTTTGATGTTCTGTTTGATAGATGTGTAAACAGATTTCCGTATTTTGTAATTTACTACATGGACAAATATTCGTTCAAACCTAACTATTTATGTATTTTAAATTCAACTAATTTGTTTGTTGGATATTCTCATTGCAAAAGTACCTAATGGATAAGTAATTCTTTGTGTAGTAAAATTTTGGAAAGCTGGCTCTAGTAAGCGCTAAATTGTTTGGGAGAAATTGACTGAAAAGTACAAAAGATATTAATCACATTATATTTTTATAGTCGTGTACATTTATTAATATTTTTCATTTTATCTCGTCTCTGTTCAATCCAATTTTACGACACCCACTTGCGTATTGCCTTTCTACGATCGGTCTGAGTCAGCAAGTGACATTTCTGTCACTCGCGCTTTAAATGACGAAGGTTGTTTTGTATTCCATTCCATAAACATGATTTCTATCCACATATGTTCATAGAAAACAAGTGAATTAACATTTTAATAAGCTATGCTTTTGTTAGAAGATGTGTGTCTAGTAAATGTCTAATTCAGCGTGTCACCAATCCAAGACTATAGCCTTTTGTAAAGCATAGAAGTGTTAAAAAGATTTTTATTTTTAGGAAACACAGACGTATGTAAAAATTTCCACCTTTCTACAAGGTAACTTTAATACTAATTCTGCAGATCCTGTAGTAGATCGACTTAGATTTTCGGGTATTTATATAGTGACCGTCAAATATATAAAAATGAGGCAGACATTAGCACTCGCATTTTAAGGACTGCAAAACCTCTGAATTAGGAATGTTTCAATTATAGCTTTATCTTTCACTATCTTTTACATGCTTATCCTATATTTTTTACTATTAATTAGTGCAACTCAACAACATTTTGATATAATACCAGCGCGATCAGATTTTAAACATCTGTAACTATAACTATGAAGGTAACATATCTTGTGTCATCAGTGTCCGTCCAGGTTACACCAACTGTTTTATATTAAGTACGATAGCTTTTATTTACTTAAAGTTATAGACGTTCACAGTTTGATAAGTTAATATGTAGTTTATTTTAAAGTAACTTCATCAAATAATCAATGCTATATAAATATTGATTAAATCGACGATTATGTAGCTACCGAATCGCTACCAAACGGCATCAATCATTTAGAAGACCATTACGCCTCACCCGTCGATCTTTTATGGTCATATCAGAATCGGCAATGGTGGCCTACCCTACCATACATGGTGTTTAGTCGCCGAGCTCTTTGTCACAGCATGTGGGAAGAATTTCTTAGTTACGTAATCATTGTACTGTTATTAAGAGTGGGAGACGACGCTAGACCCAGTTCTTGTGAGCGCAAAAACCAGTAATTGTTGGAAATTACGTAGTAAGCGAATCTTTCCCATGAATGAATCTGGTTAGAACTTATGTGAATTTCATTCATGAGTTTTCCCTTCCAAACGCCATCGTACCAATACTTGCTACTTTGAAATGTATGGTATGGTAATGTTTATGTAATTGTTATTCATTATATTATCAATTTATTAATCATTGATATCCTCTTTAACTATTCCTGTATAGAGTAATAAATTACGATATTTATATTATGTATGCGTGCTGATTGTATTGACAGTGTAATAACTTGTTTATATTTACTCTTTTGTGTTCCAAAGTTGAAGGGATTACGTGAGATTAATATGTGGGTGAGTAGTTTGACAATGCTATTTAATAAGGCAGGTTATCGCCCACCTCGTTAATTAATTAATTCTAAGTAGTATGTTTTTCTTCTAGCGTTTTCTTTCGAATATTATATAATTCCTTGTTATTTACTTAACAATAACTCTTAATCATAAGTGATAGTTGATTATCTCTTGAACTTATTTTAGCTTGACCTGTCAAAATGAAAACTGATTTGTATTATTTTTCTTTCCAACCAAGAAATCTTCCTTACTGGTGGCGTACCTACATGAAGTCTAAATATGTTCCGAATACTTCCAAAATGTGTAATGACTGTCGTCTTCGACCAGATATTGTCGCGCTTTCAGTAGGCCTATATTTGTATTATCATGGTCTGCCTACATTACAGGGTAAGTTTTTTGTCGTAGTACAAACGAAAACTATGACCTCTATATCGGTTACTAGCTGTTCTCCGCGACTTTGTCCGCGTGTTTTAGTTTCTACGGTTTTTCATTTTTGCAAATTTTGTTTTTCTGTTATTAGCCTTCTTCAATAAATGGGCCATCTAACACTGAAATAATTTTTCAAATCGGACCAATAGTTCCTGAGATTAGCGCGTTCAAACAAACAAACAAACAAACAAACTCTTCAGCTTTATATATTAAGTATAGATAAAAACGTAATTTTTGATACCGATATCAAAAATTAAACAAACAAACGAAAAAAAACTGGCATGTCAGTATTATTACCGTAAAACTCTTAAGGCTACTGTAATGAAAATCCATTTTTTTTTTGTTTTTTTTTTTTAAGTTTTTTATACCAATCGTTTTGGTAATCGATATAAAAGTCATAGCTTTCGTTTGTACAACGAAAAAAAACTCACCTTGTATATTATATATCAGCAAGTAAGTAAAACATCAATGATTTTTGAACACGTGTCCTTTTTAACAAAAGTTTGTGACACATTCTTATAAAACGAAGCTTGCCTATTTAAGCCTTCCCTACAAAGCCAGCTAGCTACAAAAATACATGACTTCATGGGTACCAACAACACCTAATAAAGTCTTTCTAATCTGACTCACAACTAGTCGCAACCAAATCACTGCCGTAAATGAAGCTGACTTAAGAACAACTCTCGGAGATAAAGTACCTATAAATAACATTTGAGACACGTCTATACATTTGCACGTAAGTCACGCACTGAATTAAACACTATGACCCACCGGATGAGCGGGAAACGAGGACATTTGAGTCCTTTCCTTTGGCAGTTGCTGGTGAAAACCGGACCTATTGATATATCACATATTGAGTAGGAAGAGTGATTGATATGTATAAGAACCACAAACAAATAAGTACCATAAAATGGGGTAAATAGGGATATAATAATTTGGTAATTTTGTAAGTTTATTTTGATGAATTTAAAATTTTTAAATTAGCATAAATTGTAGGTCAAATCATCCGCCGGGGAGTCGGGCAGAGAATACGATAGCGAACCCGCGACTCCTGCCTAGAGTAGACAGACGAGACAGAGGTGTTTTTAGTAGATAAAAGCCCTACATATCCCTTTGCCGTGCCTTCTGCGTTCTTCGATAAAAGATGTATCAAAAATAAGGCGGACTGCTCGCGAATTTTCTCATTATATCGTTTTTGCATTATATGGTATAACAAATGTGATGTTTTGATGCCGTTATTTTTTGTTGATAGCTGTATAAAATGCTTCGTTTATATCGTATTATCCGTGAGAGATAAATATAGATAGTTAATACGGTTTGTGTTCAAGCATATTTACCGGTTAGTAATAGCGAAACTCCTCATCTAATAATAAAATCATTGCTTTATTTATTTGTTTAATATCACTCATGTGGTGGGATTTAAATGTCACGCCTTTTATCAGACACGTTGTTCCTAATCTCATACTTCCCAATCCACTCACTGTTCATGTTTTGTTTTTCCTACAACAGATGGAAATGCGCTCCTTATGCGCTGCATAATTATAATAGGGTTCGATCTCCTCATAGGACAAACAATTGTGGAATCCGTTTTTTTTGGTCTGGATGTTCTTTGTGTATGTGAATTTAATGCTAGTAAAACTGCCTGCATTCAATTCCCTAGTGCAGGAGTCGTAAAAAAAAAGAAAAGAAAGAAATCCTGGTGATTTTAGTACTGCCAGACTAACACAATTACTACGAATCAAACATTTATAGATTACAAATCCTAGCTCTGTTAACAAACCTTTAAAGGTTACCTTTACCTACTAAGCTATCCAATCAGTCAGTGTTTAAGTAGGCGAAGTACCTTAGAGGGGCAATGAATGGTGGTGTCGGGTGCGCGGCCTTGCGCCCACGCACCGATACACGATACTCGGTTGTATGCGATCTCTTCGCGATAGTGTGCGGGAAAACGGGATTATACTTGCCCTTCCAATGTCGTTATAGTATGTATGCTTTAGTGTCTTTGCTCGATGATTTCGGAGGCTAGAATCCACGTTTATAACAGTATTTTTTAAATAGGTCTGATGAACTCTCGTGTAAATCAAAATAGGTCCAATGTTTAAAAAAATCCAACGCTATGAAACATCTATTTAACAATTTCATTACATGTAATGTTCGTAAGAATTTTGAAAGTTAGTCTTTTTAAGGGATACTGTATTAGTTCAGCCTATGGACTGTGAAGGTCTGATAGGCATTCGCTTCAATTTAGCTGATGTACTCTAAAAGTTGACCGCAACAAAGTTAAGAAAAAAACTAGGCAGAGGATTATCTACTAAGTAGATCTATATAATAAAGTTTAAAAAGGACATATCTAAATTATTTTATGTTTCTTTCTCTTGTAAATACAATAATAAACTACAGGTTCTACTCAAGCTAGCTCAAACTTATTGTTTAAAGGAAGAAAGTGCGCTGTTTGGCAACACTTTTACTTTCCAAACCATATAATTTTGCTGTGTCATTGTGTTGCCCTATTTCCGTCCTGTTTCCTCTTATGAAAGCTTTAAATTGTGTGAAAGAGATAACGGATCTTCATTGTCGATACGGAAGGTGGTTTTCTCGTCAGGAAGACGCGACGGGGTAACAATGGGAAATAGTTGTATAACGCTTATTACGGAGAGATTAAAAAGTTATGTTCGTTTACGTGACAGCTAATGTGAAACAAATTGTGTAGTCATCCTAGCACGCATTCTTTGTTATGTACGCATGCTATATTTTATATAAAGATAAAGGCTTTACAATCATAAATTAATTAAAGTGGACAAAATAACATACATTGCTCTGAACCCAAAGTAAGAAGCTAAAGCGTTTGTGTCATGAAATCAAAGACAACGAACGTACCAATAAGACCCGAGACAATGTAGAAAAGGGATTTTTTACATTGACCCGGCCGGGGTGGAACACGGAACCTCAGAACTAGCGATAGCTTAAAAACCGGTGTGTACGCCACCATGGAGGTCGTCATAATAAGGAGAGTTTTGACCATTTTGAATATAGTAAGACTATACTGCAACAAAACGCTGAAGGAAAATATCGTGAGGAAACCTAGATTCCAGAAATTGAAACCAGAAATCGCCAACCCGAAAGTTAACAAGCGTGGTCAATGCTCGTTTCTTCTCTACATGAGAAGAGGCCTGTGCCTAGCAGTGGGTCATTTATAGGCTGGTATTATTATTATATATACTGCAGCAATTGTCGCTTTTAAGTATTAATAAATGTACACTATGCTACATACATAATACCTTTAGAAAATAAATTTAACACGCGACTCAAATAAAACGTACATAAAATTAAATCTGATGGACAAGTGAAAGCTAATGTCGGTTAAAGTATTAGAAATTAGTGATCATTCATAACAAATACATATGTATGTGTGTCCATAAATCTCTGTAATTGCATGAGAATATGTAGTATACTTTTAGAACAATAATTGTAACAGACGGGAGTTATTTATGATACGTTTAATATTGTACAGTACAATATGACAGTGAATTGATGTACAGGCAGAGGAAGACCAAAAATGAGATGGATGGTTGTGTGAACGATGATATGAGAAAGAAAGGGGTGAATGCTGAGATGACGAGTAGTAAGTATGAATGGAAGAACAACACGTATTGCGCCGACCCCAAATGATTGGGGACAGGGAAGGGAGCAGAAGAAGGCAAGGCAAAGGCAAGGACGGGACAAGGCAAAGGCATAGACAGGACCGGAGTGTATTAGTCGGTTCAAGTCCGACATATCTCCACGTGTCCCCGGCGAAGGTTGAAGTAATTAGACTAGACAGATATTGTATCCATTAAAGCAATGAGATCAAGTTTTACATACTTTAATATGTACCTAATGTGTTTATTATATACTAGCTTTTGCCAGCGACTTCGTCCGCGTTTCCGTCGTTTTTCGTAAAAAAGTAGCATGTCCTTCCTCACTGTTCAGTGGTTTTGATGTAACAGACAGATTAACTTTCGTATTTTAGTAGGGAAATATAATATATCACGTTACACAAAAATAATCCTTATAGCATGATTCAGTATTCACGCGCGACGGCGCGATGGCTTATTATCGTATTTCATGTATAAGTTTGGTGTTTCTATACCGATTTCTATGATTCTTTTTTTATTGAATAGGTAATAATGTAAACTTTTTTTAATTAGGGATGAGTGAGAGTATTATAAACGTAAGAGTAAACAAATATAATCAGAAATCTCCGAACTGCTAAGCTATCGGGAGTTACACGTGTTATTGTGAGTCAACCATAAAAGATAGACATATGCTGTTGTGGGATATTTTTTAGATAATTTTATGTAGAACATTTTCGTCATACATGATTTCTATGTAGCTTTAACCATTAAGGCTGCATACGCGACGGAAGCTTAAAAAATACCGTTTTCCCAACATTTCCCTTCACTGCTCTGCTCCTATTGATTGTAGCGTGATGAAAAGTATACTATAACCTGCCCAGGAGTATGAAGAATAAATGTACCAAGTTTCGTTAAAATCCGTCCAGTAGTTTTCGTTTCTATAAGGAACATACAGACAGACAGACAGACAGACAGACAGACAGACAGACAAAAATTTTACTGATTGCATTTTTGGCATCAGTATCGATCACTAATCACCCCCTGATAGTTATTTTGAAAATATATTTGATGTACAGAATTGACCTCTCTACAGATTTATTATAAGTATAGATATAGATATAAAAAATTAGTAAAATGTGTGTGTTCATTGGTTTCATAAAAATATCTAATACTTAGCCACGAGCGCATTCGCAGATGAAACGGGCCCAACATAAAGTCACTCATGTAGTTGCAAAAAGGCCAATACAAATAGGTACCAATGAAGTTACTAATTCAATTATTTTGAAAACAGTCGTC
Source organism: Diachrysia chrysitis (assembly GCA_932294365.1). Taxonomy (NCBI): domain Eukaryota; kingdom Metazoa; phylum Arthropoda; class Insecta; order Lepidoptera; family Noctuidae; genus Diachrysia; species Diachrysia chrysitis. Next base: position 2,712,743 of record OW028657.1, read on the forward strand.
AAAATATTTAATTTTATATAATTAAATGATTTGCATGGCAACTTGATAAATGTTGCTATTATGATCTCGGTCACAGATAATTTAATAAAATTACCGTATTATTTGACACATTTAGGGTGAATTACATAGTTTTAAATTAATTTTCTTTTTTAATCTTTGATTACACGGCTTAAATAAAATTTTATTTGTCGTGCAATAACTGGGAAAAGTTACCAAAAATCTGAATAATGTTTAAAAGTTTGGTGACCCGGTGACCTTTTATGATTCTCACGTTTCAATGTGAAATGTACCGTAATATTATTTAACACATTGTTTTGTCAGGTCAACGAGATAAGCTTTACTTTTTAATTCACGCAATAAAGTAGAAATGTATTATTTATCTCGAAATTTCATCTTGAAGAATAATGGACTCCAAAACTGACAAGATTTTTAAAATAGATGTAGGTATTATTCGCTCTTCAGTAATAATTCTAAGTTGCAAATAATATTTCTGTTTGTTTAGACATTTTATATCTTAACTTATTTAAACAATAAATTTTAGATTCTGTCAAATTTGAATTGTGAGTCTATTTTGGTAAATCTATTGTTAATCCTGTCTAGTGTATGTTATTTATATTGCTAGAACTGACAGGTATTTATTTTTTCTGTTGCTATCAAATAAAATAGAATGAATTCCAGATTTATAATAGCCTAGTAAGTGTCGTATAAATAGACGCGATAAATTTGTTACTTTCAGTTTACATACCTAACTAAATCATAGTCATTAATATACTTCTTTGGCGATTCACTCTTGGTAGAGCAGTCGTGGTCATCACGTAGTTAGGTTTGGGGCAGCCCTAATCCGCTTCACTACGCAGCGCCATCCTTCTCTGTCCAATAATATATCAGTATCAAAATCTGCATAAAATATCCCCAACCAACTTGAATTCAGCCACAATCTGCAACTTATCGTGGTAATTCTTGGCTATAATATATTAATTGTAGCATTCGATTAGCCAAACCCACACTTAATCACTTATTCCCTTCACTTTAATATAATTATTTTAAAACACGTTTACTGTTATTTATTAAATAATATCACTTATATAATACAAATAAAAAATTAAAGATTCCTTTTTTTCAGCTCATTTATTTAATTTTAAGACACATTTCTATTTTAACTTATGATCTGTGTGTTAATTATGATGTGTCTGAATAAATATAAGTAAGGTACCAAAATATTTATTGCCAAACTTAACCTTTGACAGAAGTCCCTGCAACTCTGCAAGCCAGTCTTACCAAGAGATAGGCCTTCTGTATTACCCAGTAGGTAAGTAGGTTGTTAGGGTCAGATAGGCAGTCGCATGGACACAGATATTCAATAAAATCCGGTGAAACTGGAAGCCAAATCCAACATAGCTAGTAAAAAACATACACGGATGTTAGGAACGAATTTTTTTTAATCGTTCTGTACGTATTTTTTAAACTTCAGAAGCGATGTATTAAATCTGCATCAAACCAAGTAAATAGTTGCAAATCAGGTTCCCACAAGTTCAAAGCAATGTAGATACAAGACAATAAATAATTTCGTCATTGATCAACAATGGCTGAATGAATCCAAAGTAAGGTGGGTTATGAACCTAGTGTAGACAGTGCACTTGATACTGCCGTGGGAATAACTGTTGTTATAACAGTCAGAACTGTTTTCGCAAAGCTAGAGTTAATTTTAATGAAAAGTGTATGAGAATTGAACGCTTAAACTGTATTAAACACAAACGTTATTTACGTTTTAAAAAGTTTGAAGAACATTACTGGCTATATCATCGCAACTTAGTAATATTCGTTTTTGTTTAAATGTAGATTTTCCGAAACTTAATATGACTGTACTGAAACTACTGCTCAAAAAAACAAATGTTGTAACATTTGACACGTCTGACGAACAAATGTTCAAAACTTCTCAATAAATCACATTTTATTTGGGAAAGAATAAAATTTTGGAACACCAAGATTTTTTCAACACTGTTTTTTACATTTTTATCACGTTACTGCGTAACTTGATATTAGTTTTTATATTATACTAGCTGTCCCCCGCGACTTTGTTCGCGTGTTTTAGTTTCAACGGTTTTTCATTTTTGCAACATTTTTCATTTATGCTCCGTTCCTATTGGTCGTTGCGTGATGTTATATAGCCTATAGCCTTCCTCAATAAACGGACTATCCAATACAAAAATAATTTTGCAATTCGAACCAGTAGTTCCTGAAATTAGCGCGTTCAAACAAACAAACGAACGAACAAACAAACTCTTCAGCTTTATAATATTAGTATAGATTTGTCAGGATTTCATACTTTATGACGTTACCGATATACGTGCAGTCTATATACAAGAATATGTAATGGTATTTTAATGGCCTGTTGATATATTCCAGTGGTTAGCAATGGAAATAGTCACACGGTCTCAATTACTAGTTTGCAGTGAGAATTGCCATACACTGTTTAATTTGCTTCTCATTTGCCCAAGAAACTGATACCCATTTTCTTATTATTAGTATCCTGGCAAAATTAGGTCAGGCGTGGGCGTCATGTACAAGCAGACTATGTTTGAATGACCTATATTGAATAACAAATTGCTAAAATCCGGTGACATAAAATCCTTTCAACATCTTCACGTAGTGAAACTTTCATAAATTTGTTCTTCGCTCAAACGAATCCTGCTTGCCTCAGGCTGATTTTTTCAACGTCAGATAATTTTGTCCGAGAAATAATTTTGAATTTTTGACAGTGCTTCCATACAAAATCTGTCAGATGGCAATTTAATTCCACGAATAAAAAAAATTGTTGATTGAAGATTCAGCCCTTAGAACACTTTTGTTTTCATATTTATTTTTGGGGTGAAAAGCTTATGGTTTTAACCCACGCCGAGGGCACAGCGTGAGGATATGTCAGACTTTTACTGACCAAAAACACCCTGGTCCCGTCTCTGCCCTTGGCCGGAGTTACGGGATCGCAAGCGCATTCTCTGCGCAACTCCGACGGGCTTATCAATCTTCTGGGATTTTTCTTTTAAGTCACTAACAAGCAGGCTTTATCACATATGTAAATTAATCTCATATATTTGCCTATTCAACCTTAAAACCAGGTAAATCCCACATAGGGCCATCAAAGCCCACTCTGACTATTTGCAACTTATAGTTAGGATTCTTTTGCCAGGCTGATGGGCCAAACAGCTATAAATTACCTAATTCTAGCTTCCTACGCTGTTCCCACACATGTATTTAACATAACATTGTAAACTGAATCTTAACATGGGAATTACTGGCGCCGCGAATAGCTTCATTGAATACTTGACGTAGGCTGCCTTGATTTTTAAATAGGATTAAAGTTGGAATACATTACTGTCTTGTTATGGGGTTACGCAATTGAATGACGTAATTTTTCTATATACCTGAGTTTTACGACATTTCCATAGGGCTAAATTAGTGTGTATCATCACAGTAATAATAATATAATATCTTCGGACAACTCACACATGGCGATCAGATCCCTATCTTATATAGATCCTAGATCTAGGCAGAGCCAGTATTATTACAATCAGACAACCGATAAACATGCTAACATATTTTTAAATACAAAGGTACATATTAAAGACACAGAACAAATGATCACACTCATCACACAAAAATTTGTCCTAAGTTTAAATCGAACTTACGACCTCCGGTTTAGCAGCCAGGGTCACTAACCACTAGATCAAAAGGCCAGCTAATAATAGTACCATACCTGTAGGGCATTGCTCTAAAGCCATATTTTATCTCCACGAGCACCAACACCGACAATATCTAATTGAAAACCCTAACACATTGCACAAAACTTTCTGAAGCACTGTCTAGCATTACCTCGCTACTAGGTACTATTCACGGGGCATTAACTCACTTCTCTATATTAACGTACCGTAACCCCGTGCCTAAAGACATCGTGATCCAAATAAGATTTCTAAACATACGCTGGCAGCGAACAAAAACTAACATTACTCACTACAACGCTGTATAATTTGCAAAACTAGTTTGGTATTAATAGAGTGTGCAGAACTTAATGTTTTGGTGTAAATATCCGGTTAAGACAATGTTTTTTTTTTTTAATATAACCTTATACAACAACTTTTTGAAACCAAGGAGATTCTTGCGCCTAAAAAGGTCATATTAGGTAAAGGTTATAAAATCAGAAAAAAATTCAGTGATGAACACAACTTCATAGCATGTTACTGATAGAATTTTATTGAGATTGCACTCTCCAGGACGCGATGGAGGCCAACGAATGGGCCATCGAGGTGGCAACTTTTTGGTCGGAATGAGTTTGAGGGTCACTGACGCTAGAAGAAGAAGAAGATGATGATACTGCATGACTCCCCGAATGAGTCAATGATTAATGCACAGGTGTTAATTAACGAAAATTAGAGCTAAGATTTTGAATGAAATTGGTTTAAAATAGATAGTTGTTACGTCGACCCCCAAATAACAAACAAATTGCTGCAGTAAGAAAGATGATGGTGTAATAAACACAATAGTACCTACTTAATTATCGCAAATACCTAAGTAAGGATTGAAGGGTCTGGGTGTAATTAATGAAGTCTTATTGTTTAGGTTCAGTACAATACGGAGATGTCACATACATAATTATGGACGCAGCATCAATCAGACCATTTTGGGTATACAATACGTCATTTATTATTATTGTTCATTAACTACCATAATGTAATGTATTTTGTAAGGTATAATATTAGAATAGCTATAATTAAAAACAATTAAATATATCAATAATATGTCTTTAGGAACGAAGAGAAATATCAATTAACAAAGATATTAAGTTTTATCTTAAACTAGTCTTTACAGACTTATCCTTTTAATATGGAATGGAACATGACAAAAAAGAATTACTTATCCAACTTGGTGCAGTCGTTCGGAAGTTATGGCGTGAAGTAGGGAAATCGGGATTCATCTTTGATTACATAGATTACTAATAAGTACATATTGTTTTAACACAAGTAGTTTAAGATAAGTAGAAATTCGTTGTACTTCTAAGACTTATGACCAAGAAATTGTCACCATAGTGGCATCAGTGATTTCTATAAAATAAATGCTTCTCTCGAATCTAAAAGCAGTAAATTTAAATTTAGTTAAATGCATGAGAACTTTATTTATGAATTGCGGTTTTATAATAACAAGACGTTGCTTTTAATCAACATTAAATTCATACTTAGAATGTTATTAAAAAGTCCGGTCTCAGGCGGAGATGAGAACAATGCTTAAATAAATTTAAACAAAAGAATGTGCTTAAAAACATGCTACTCAAAAAGATTAAATACTGCTTCAAAACAAGTACGTAAGACAAGACAAGTACTTACTTAAAAGTGCGATAGGGATTTTGACTGATTTACTTTTGATCCTAATTCGAAATAAAGTGAAATTAAATTGTTTATTATGCAATTAGGATAAACCAACTCTATTTTTAGCTCGCTGGAGTCGACTTCGAGCGATCGACGATTCAGAGCTATGATTCCATTTATTATACCACATAAATAAACGGTTAATGTATAATGTTTTACATAACAATAGACTATTTTTTATAAATTGTAATGATATACTTATGCCAAGTCAAAAGATCTTATTTGGCAGAACAAAATGGAAACCTGTTAGACCAAAATAGCTATTTTTATTTCTACTATTGTAATAATTCATTTTACATGAATAATCCGAACCTTTTTTATACAGATTTTAAGACATGACTGAAGTTTTAGGAAGCAAATATCATCATAGAACATCACAAAAAAAAATATATAATTAAGTAAAGATAATAAAGTCAAAGAAAGTAATATAAGATAATCAATTAAGTCTACTTATTATGATTCAGAGCCGAGTCCGATTCTCCACTAGAGCTTATAAGTCGATTATGAGGTACACAGATGTGTGACGTCATTACTCCTAATTTGGAAGCAGCCCTGTTGTTCTTGATTGCTATATTTGTTCATTATTTAGAGGAAAACTAGATAGAGACAGGTACCGCGGCATACGGTATTATGATGGCAGCTGTTATTCGAGCTATGAGAAGTGGAATTATATTATTGTTTTGACCACCTTTTTTTAGTTTAAGTGCAGACGAATATGTAAATTTCGTTAAGTAATACAAGCGAGATTCGTTTTGAAGGAATTAGATTAAAGCTATTAATAAACTTGACTATGTTTACGATGTAAACAAAAAATATGTACCCAATCTATACCTACTGAACTAATATGAAAGCTTTAAAACATGTTTATCGGGTGATTCGAAGGTAAAGAATAAAATTATTAATAACACAATATCTTCGTATTGAACTTATAATTACTTAAATTGACTATAATATATGAATTCTCACGAAATATGCTCAAATTAAGCCAACAACAACCATTACTGTATATTTCTACTTCAAATATTTAAATGCGGGAGTTTTTTCAAAAAATCCGTGAATAATCAACACAATATAACAATAGAACAGTTATAATACGGAAACACTTGTACAGACCACAATGAACATAATCACAGAAGGTGTGTTGCAAAAAATACTTCATTTATTTATGTCTGTAAGGCGCCTTAATATTGCACAGTATGCGCTGATGGAACCCTGAAGCCCTATTACAATTCATAGCACGGCGTTTAAGGCCTACACACATTAAGAAGCACTGACGAGAAAAACGAAGGTCTATCTTAATGTAAACTTTAACAGAACTCGTATTGAAAACAAAAGTATTCCAAAATCGGTAAATGTTTCCGAGTTAGTTTTATTACCCAAGCTAATTTACAAGTAGAAACTTAGGTAGATTCATCTCATGTTGGTTCTATTTCAACGCATCTCATGTCATTTCTTACTATTAACCATAAGATGCGACCCCGTCTACAATAACAATATTTAGAACTGATGGATGTAGATGTAATTCTCCTTTGATAGACTTGGTAGGCTCATACATCATATGACACTCTGACATCCATGATTCACAAGGGCTCCAGATGAAAAGCAACGTCAACCACTCGTGCTTGACATGAAGCTGTAGGCTTATTTGCTACCGCCAGTTGCCAACCCAAGCGATGTTTATTGCATAAAAATAACTATAAAAGGACAAATTTAGTATCGGCTTACGTCGGTGACTAACTACATCGTATTAGTTCTAGTTGGTCATCGTAGTTAGATGATATGAAATTTGTGTTTTTACAGTGTTTTTTTTTATAAAGCGGTTATCGCTTTGGTTGGCAATCGTAAACTCGTAATAAACCTGCTGATCTGGAGACCCATTTGGTTCAGTCTTGGTGCACAATTCTAATCATACATAATACTTATATTTTGTCTTTCTATTGTGTCTCTGTGTGCTGTTTCCAAATAAATTATGATTTTTAATAATAATTAATAATTATAAATTTTATTTTTATTTATTTTACGATTTTCAATTACATATCCTGGTGTTGAGCCTTCTGTGCTGCTTTTATATCCCAGTGACCACCAAGTTAACTAAGATGAAGCCAGCGATATGCTATTCTGTTTCCTTGAAACGTGACTCAGTGAGATTGGATAGTCACCGACTTAATGATATTTAATTATTGTAATCAATGTACATGTGTATGGTATTATACGGCCATAAAGACGATTATAATATTTATTAGGTACCTACTGTTTAAATGTACTTTGCTCAGAGTTTGATTAGGGTAACTAGATGGGGTTACTAGGTGGGAACAAGCTTCTGCTGTAATACAACTCACGATTACCTAATTGTACCTAAAATTACTTTTAGGTTTATTTTTTAGTATGATTTATTGCAAAAAATCTCTACTTATGAAGCAACGGAATACAATTAGCCTAACATAAAACGACCTTTTGTAAATCCACCGCGCCATTTCATCTTCAAACAATAAACAAGCCACAAACATCTTTAATTACATTTTTAATCTAAAGGCAACGTCATAGCAACCTACAGCTTCGTTCGTTGACTCGCAGATAGAAAGTTGTTAATTAAGAACGCGGGTGATTGGCGGCCGATTGTGTAACTGTACGCAACAGATCAGCCATGTGGCAGAACAGGGAAATGCCTTTGCCGAAGAAAGTGGACACGTAATTATATTATTGTGCAATGTAACCATAATGTTTACATTTGCACAACCAGTTTCTTTTACAAAAAAAAAACGATCTGGTTGTGTTGTGATAGAAAAACGTTTAGTTTTTGTTTGATGAAACAAAATTACAACCTTTTTTATTTAAAATCACATTTAAGTAAAAAAAAATTGTAGACTTGTTCATATATTTTTTGCAAAATTACCGTATCGAGAACAACCGTCTTGAAAGTGGAACACATAATAATTAATAGTGTAGTTACATTTTCACATAAATATAAATCCAGTAAATATCCTACCTATGTAGTGACAATGACAAGTGATTTATTACACGGGATCATATTGCACTGGCAATGCACTTAAATGTAGCAGATGTAACACTTATGAAGATTGATAGAACTAAGTGCAAGTGGACTTGTTAGTGTGACAACGTCAATTACAATTTAGTTTAATAGCATTTAATATGTTTAATATTCTGTCTGGTTCCCACTTATTTGAGGTCATCGAAGTGGATTTCTTCTGCCTGTTTTAGCAAACAGTTATTGCTCCCTCAAGTTATTATAGATACTTAATACGTGGCTATTTTATAATCGAGGTCTGGATTACTGTCTTTCTTGAGTTTAATAATATAAAAATAATTAAAAACAAATAAGAATATTTTTTCTTCTTGTTTCCTATATTATTATAAAATCAGTGTTAGGCACACGCTTCTCAGAATTTTCAAGTAGCTAACTGCCAGCGAACTGTTACCACTATTGAAATTTATAACGTATTGTTTAAGAGTTCAAGCCAACTAAGTATTGTTTAAAATGAGAAATTAGGTCTTGTTTGTGTATTCTTGCTTATAAATTTTCATCAGAATAAATATTAACTAGATACCAACGAATACGACATCTTAAATGCAGAAGCAAGTAAAATAAACTTAAAATTAGATGTCTTTGACGGTCTATGATCTTCACTGATTTAAAACTAGAACAAAATAATATTTTTAACGGCAAAGGTATTTGACTGGGCTGCCTTAATTGCGTTGGATTACACAATCAAGTGCTGTTATTTTTTTATGGTATATTTGTGGAAGAAAATGGTTTTGAAATGAGGTCATCGGTGTGTACTTGCCATATAGATCGGCAATTAACTCTGTTAATAGACTCTACTCGGTTGCTACAACGGATAGATTTTCTTGTGAAGAATTCCAGTTAGAAAAAAAACACGCACGCGGCGACCGTTGCGACTGGAAAGCGTAAAATGGCGGCCCGATCGTAAGAGCGGACATATTGTTACCGATCAATTGTTTATTATTATGATTTACAGTGAAATTGGATACGATAACGTCAATTTTGTGCGAATGTAAGGCGAAGAAATTCCTCAGGCCGTGATCATAACCTACATTAAGTTTGATCATTATCTCTAAACGCATAGAGCCGTTTCTACGTGCGGAATGTTCCAAACCTCCAATACCTAAGTCTTTTGGTCAACGATTTTGTAGGTAAACTCAGCCTAAATTGCAGTTGTCTCTTACGCACTTTACGGGGTAGGCCAGAGGTGTGCAACGGCAATATATTCTGTTAATACATTTTTCTCGAATTTCTCGGGAGTAGTGTCTCCTCTTAAATATATGTATTATGATTAGAAAAATGCAATTAGGTATTTCTAGTACTGTTCTAGTTTATATAATGACGTGATATTGACTATACTATCTACAATATGGGTATATATAATATACAGTTATTGTTATCTATTATCCCAGCGCTTCGAAAACATAAATGAAATCGTAATCGTGTAAACAACTAATAATAATATAATAATGTTGAGCAGATAAACATTGCATAAGAAATCCCCTTAGTTTAAAATGTTAACATTAATTTATTTTTTTTATCATTAGTTTAATTGTACCTAAACTCATTTTAACACTTAATAAATGTCACGCTATTTCCCGCTATAATTTGACATTTCATTTTATGACGTCTATTTTTAAATTTAAAAAAGAATAGCAAAGGAAGCATATAATACGTGTGTACCTATCAATAAAACGATGGCCTTGTCATCTAGTCTAGATGTAAAAGTGAATGCTGATAGACTATTGTTAAACTTGAACTTTGTTAATGGCGGCCGGGTCATTGTATCACATTTGCATGTTATTAGCACCGGTCTCTTTTTATTATTGCTATTGTTTATTCTAATTGCTACTAACTATTATTTAGTAACATATAACTAACATTATAAGGACTCTTTATGACCTATTCCCGATTTTTTTATACAGATTTCTTGAATTATCTTTAATGTATTTATTTAAGTTTTCATATTTCTTTTCATGACTAACATCAGATTTAAATAATCTGTATAAAAGATATATGTATGTATAAAAGAAAAAAAAACTTATCATTATATAACATTTTTATTTATTATAAATAAATAAGGTTGTCGCGTATTTACATAAATGTTGTCATTGAGAAAAACATCTGTGATAATATCGAAAACAAAGAAGTATTCTTGAATTGTACAGTCAACGGCACATGCGTAGTAAGACTTTGCAATTTAGGGATTTCCGACATTCACAGGCATGGCAGATACACTTGATGCGACACTAGTAACTAACCCTAGCGCCAAACACTAGCCTAAGTTTTTAGCCCCCATAGCTCTTAAGCAGTATGAAAGCGTCTCTATTTTAAAAATCGTAAGGTTGATTTTCGTAATTCAATATAACCTCAGACGTGCGGCCAACTGTACCTACAAAATATTGAGACGGTTGTGATAACCTGTTTGTATTTTTCGCGAACTTAACCTTGGAAATGTTATCAAGGCATTCATTTACAGACAGATTTAAAATTATTACAAAATCGGCTCCATAACTATTTTATTTTTAGACAAATGACTACCTACGTTTTATACGAAGTGCGATAAAATCGCTTATGTATTCAGTCGTTATTGTGTGCGAGGCCCACTATTGTGCAGCTAATTACTCAAACCAAAAGGGCAAGAATTAATACACCAGATTTCTTACATAAATAAAGAAATCGTAATTATAATTGCCCTTCAAACATAGATAATATAAAGAGAGTAAGCTGTTTTGTGTACCTACTTATAAAAAAATATAAAAATCTTATCATATAAATAACAATCTTTACTTTGCTGCCATATTAACAACTAATCACAACGAACACTCAACGTTAGCAACCCTATCAAAATTCGACCGATAAGATACACACGCAATTACAAACTTAAGTTTACCGGCGATCAAATCACTAGCCAAACAATCTTACAATAAATTAAGAGGTAATTAACAGCAACAATAAGTTTGTAAAAATTAAAATAGCAAAATCAGTGTTCGTTCTCCTAATTACTGATAACACATTTCGTCATACCCTGTTGGCAGTGTCTTTATCACTTTACATTCTGAACACACCGAATTTACTGTCTTTAAATGGCGCGTTCAAGGCAGCAGATAAACTGAGACCTATAACTTTTCTTGTGTCTTTAGGAGCTATGACTCCGTCGTCCCAAAGTCTGGCAGTACTGTAATATGGCCGACCTTCCCTCTCGAACATCGCTTCCAAAGGCGCTCTCACTTTCTTTTCGTCTTCATCAGTCCATGGTTTGCCCTCCCTCAGAGCTTTTTCTTTGGCCACTAGCGATAAAACTGTAGCAGCTTGAGGCCCACCCATCACTGATATTCTAGCATTCGGCCACATGTAAAGGAAACTAGGTGAGTATGCTCGTCCACACATTCCATAGTTTCCTGCCCCAAAACTACCACCAACTAACACGGTAATCTTTGGCCCTTTGAAGCAACTGACAGCTGTCACCATTTTAGCACCATTTTTAGCAATTCCGCCAGCTTCCGCTTCTTTGCCAACCATAAAACCTGTTACGTTTTGAAGGAAGAGTAGAGGAATCTTTCTTGCAGCGCAAAGTTGAATAAAATGTGATCCCTTCAAAGCTGCCTCTGACTGTATCACTCCGTTGTTACCAATCACTCCAACAGGGTGTCCGTATATTGATGCGAAACCAGTCACCAAGGTATCCCCGTAAAGTTGTTTGAATTCGTGAAACCTACTTCCGTCGACAATCCTGGCGACTACTTCGCGGATGTCGAAAGGTCTTTGTAAATTAGCGCCGATTATGCCATGAAGATCATTTATATCATGTGCAGGATCTTCAACTGTAGTTGCATGAATACGAGTCCTCTGTTCGCTGTTCCAGTTTAAGTTGGCGACAACATTTCTAGCTAAGTGGAGAGCATGTTCATCGTCCTGAGCGTAATGATCTGTGACACCAGATAGTCGGCAATGTAGGTCAGCACCTCCCAAATCTTCAGAAGACACTGATTCGCCTGTAGCGGCCTTTACCAAAGGGGGACCGGCTAAGAAAACGGTACCTTGATTTTTAATAATGATACTTTCGTCTGACATGCTAGGAATATACGCTCCTCCAGCTGTGCATGAGCCCATAACTACTGAGACCTGCGGTATTCCTTCCGCTGACAGATTAGCTTGATTGTAGAATATCCTCCCAAAGTGTTCTTTATCCGGGAAGACATCCGCTTGATCAGGCAAATGCGCGCCGCCGGAGTCAACGAGATAAATGCAAGGAAGTCGACACTCTCGTGCAATTTCTTGAGCTCGTAAGTGTTTCTTAACTGTCACGGGGAAATATGTACCTCCTTTAACAGTAGCGTCATTTGCCACAATCATGCAATCACGACCGTGAACTTTGCCAATTGCGGTGACGATGCCGGCGCTCGGCACTTGCCCTTTGTACATGTTGAGCGCAGCCAGCGTGCTCAGTTCTAAAACGTCGCTGCCCTCGTCCACCAACCGGTTAATCCTGTCCCTGACGAGCAGTTTTCCTCTCGCCGTGTGCCTCTTTACGGCGTCCTCCGAGCCACCTTTGATGGTGTCGCCGGTTATCTGCCTCAGCTCGTCGACAAGCTCGTCCATCCTCGCCTTATTCTCTTGGTAGTAAGGGTCGGATCGGTTCGGCTCTGAGCCGATCACGGTAGCGTGGTTGTGCCGGCATTGATTCAGTCGCCGTATTCCCCTGACTAGTTTGAGCATTTTGAACGTATATTAAGTACAGAATAAAACACGACCGGTCGGCGAGTCGGTGTCGCGCTACTGCCGATAATGTTGTACCGTTATCTACACGATTAACTCGTACAAAAACAAATTCCTCGCTCGGCGACCCTCCCGCGCTGCGATAAAAACTCGCATTATGTATGAAATGATAATGTGCAGTCATTGTTACTCGTTTACTATTTACGTAATATTAACATATAATTAAGACGCTTCGCCGGGGGCATGTTTGCTTATTCTACTTTATGACGTCGCGCAAATATATACAGTACTTACTGCCTACATAATATTGGAGTCGTGGCCCTCGTTATGACAAGATGTTTAATAATCATGTCGTGAGACATTTTAACTCAGTTCACGACACTAGTGTAGAGTACATTTTATATCTTAGTAATAGTGTTGTAACACCGCTTCTTATTTCTAACGTTTATAGGTACCTACATAAAAATACCTAGTAGTACCTAGTACTAGTCTTAGTCTACAAACTAAGTCACGGATAGTCTTATGTCTATTAATAAAATTAGAGGATACAATGTGATAATAGCATTAAAATCACAGCTACAAAACATTACACTATTGTAATTTGCTTCTTAGAATGGGGATACCTGGGCCTACTTGCCCGGGGCGCTCATGTTTGCAACAATAACAACACGCAATAATACAATGCGTACCAATTGTGCTCGCCACAATAACATGAATATTATGTAGTATTAGAGAGATTTAGTTACCAGGATATAAGAAAGTAAAAGAAACGTTAAAGACAGACAATCTGTGACGAAACTTTTAATTACTAACGATTGAATTGTCACAAAATGTCAAATGGTGGGTCTGCTCTACTATGGATTGCCGACACGATCCGTGACAGAAATCAGCAGAAAAAAATCAACATACATTACCATGATACAGTAGAAAACTTTCTCTAAAACTTCTTTTTCAAAGCGACTGGCGCATCAAGCCAGTAGTCGCAGGTTCGAGTCCTGCCTGAGGTTCAAGTTTTTCTTTTCACTATTTGTATTCAATTACAAACTTTCTCTGTTAACAATACAAGATCTCTCATATTTACAGGTCAAGATGTCGACAAAAAATGATCGACAACGGTCCTCCTATAATATTTCCATTTGATCATATTTAAAAAAAAAAAGAATCATTAAAATCAGAGTCGGACATTGCTCAGTTACTATTGATAATGGTTACTGTTACTTGTTGCAAAAAATCTCATCAGTGAACGATTCCAGCCGACTTACAGAATACAGCCAACCGCATGGAATAGTTAAAACCTTGAGAGTTCAGCCTTAATATCAATGCGGTAAGGTCGGTTTTTGTAATTCGTTGTTGCTATTTACGTACGGTTGACTGTACCTTAAGATGGTGAAGATGTTTTACAGCTAAATTAATTGCCTTTTAATATCCATGTCATTTAAAATATAAGATGATGAGAGTAATCATTTAACGAAAGGCACTACCCCCTACTTATGACTTTAGCACATCTTAGTAATTATCAAATAGGTATTTACAAACATTATGTAATTTCGAATTAATTGTAAAATTATTTTATACTTCTTACATACGCTTTATTTAATAACCTAAACGTTCATTAGTAAACCAATAAGTTAAAGATCATTACTTAGGTATTATTTATGTTTACTATTAGATATTTTAAATTTTTATTTTATCATTATTCTTATTAGTTTCTTTCTTAGTTAATTCCCAGTTAATTTCTTATTACCTAAAGCTGATATCAATAAATTAATATTTTATGTAAACAAAATAAAAGTCAACAGACAATATGAACAATTTGCAGCGAACTAAAATCGGTATTTTTATTATCTTGTCTTTAATAAATAGGAAATTACTAAACACTTTCTGATTAATGATAGTCTAAAGAGTTTATAGTGTCTTCCGCCATTCACGGTACTGTAAAATATGATTAAAGAAAGGAAAATGACTGAGCACAGTGCTAAAGCCGTCGGCGATCTATCAATAAATAAGCGCTTGCGATTGGTCATCTAATCTCGTTTATACAGGAGTGTGCAGAAGGTCCACTCAATTTATGTTTTGTGTATGACATGAGACGAAAGAGTAATATCAAGAGTACCAGGGTGAACAATTGTTAGGCAACCATAAAAATAAATTAAAGAGAGTTATCTATAAATAAAATCTTAATAGGTATATATATTACATAGCACAAGAAAATAACGAATCAAATAGCGGGTATCACAATCGAACAACTTGCGTATTTTAACCGAATTTAAAAGGAGGAGGTTCTCAATTCAATAATATGTTTCAGTAGTTTAGTTGGTATAAATTGAAATTGTTTTTTTTATATATTTGTGTAACCAATTACTTCGTTGACTAATTGTTGACTAAGTTTGACCCAAGTTAACCTTTTAATCCTTCCTCTTTATCGTGACGTAATAGCTGTGTTGCGCGCGCGCAGGTTGAACGACACAACCGTTTCACTTTCAACGACGGCCGCCAGGTGGCGACACTTTCCTTCGAGATCATCATCTAACGCTTGACATGTACCTAATCTCCGTTGACACGCTCCTCAGCAAAATTAGATTGATTAACTGGCGCATACTCAAATGCCACTCACTTTTAAAACGTGTTTAAGTATCGTGCTGTATGTTACTATATGGCGTAAATAGTGACATACAGCATGAGACTACTAATAGACATTTAAGACTGTCTCAAAGTTAAGTTGCGTTTGAGTATTCAGCCATTTCATCCCCTCCCTTTCCGGATTTAGATGCATGAGTAATGATAAGTCTGGTTGATCATAGCAACTTTGCTATTAAAGATTATAGATAAATTACAGGCAGGAAAGCATAGTAGTTTGATATAAATCTGATTAAGTAATTGTCGTTAAATACTAGGTAGTCTAGGGCATATAATTGAGGACTGCGAGACAGATTTTATCTTATCCAACTACTCTATAATCATTGGACCATTTATAAAGTTTATTTTTTTCTTCACAGGATCGCGATGAACAAACCAAATTGGAAATGAAACACAGGCAGGAGGAAGACGACTTGTACAGAAAGTTCTCCAAACATCGTGAAGAAGAGAACAGAAGAATACGAGATGAAATACAGGTGTTTACTTCCTCTTACTTCCTAAACTTTTTTGAATAGATAAGTACTATGCGATTATACCCAGAGCACTGCAGCTGAACTCGAACCAGTTTGCTTGTCATCTTTCAAGGAGATGATAATCTGGCGAAACGCTTGCCAGTATATTCCAAAATGCAGAAAAAAAATGGGTGCGTGTACTTATGTACGCGCGTGAGAAGTTATACTTCTTTGGCATCATTAAATTAAATATTTTTATTGATTTCTTAATTTAATAATCACTTTTCATTTTTATCAAAAAAATTTAATTAAATTTATTTAGTTATTTTTATAAATATTTATTATTTATTCAATTTAATAGCAAATATTAAAAATTAATATTATAATTTGATGTTCAATTTTAATTTTTATCACAAACTTTTTATTAAATGTTTTATTAAATTTATTTCTTTATTTTGTAAATATTAAATAACCAATAATAAGTATTTAACATTAATAATTTAATAATATTTAGTGTTAATTATATTAAATAAAAGTATTTTAATTTATATCAATAAATAATACATACGGATAGTTAACCTCAATTATATTGGAGCACTTGAAAAAGTATATAAGCACAATTTTTGTCACTAATATTCACAAATAGTTAGTAATATCAATCAAAATATTCAATTTAAATCACTACCTACTGAATATAATTTATAAGCACATATATAATTCGCACTTGTATGAAACTAAAACACGTGTTGTGAATGTATAAACTAGAAACATGTTGATAAATATTATAAATATGAAAACAGTGATCAGAGGTGACGAGCGTACCAACATGCGCGACTAATATCGAGGTTCAATTTCCATTTTGTTGGTAGCTTTTTTTTCGAGACTTAATGAGCGGTTAAGCAGACAGCTTCATACTGTTAATTTTGTGTCACAGATGCGCGCGCATCTTATTTCGAGACTTAATGAGCGGTTAAGCAGACAGCTTCATACTGTTAATTTTGTGTCACAGATGCGCGCGCATCTTAAAATTTCACTCTCATCATTTTTTCATAACGCGCCTAAAGAAGTATAACTTCAAAAATGTGTTCGAAGAAATAAAAATCCTTATTGCTTTGTCCTGAAGTATCTACCTAATCTTTAATGTTTCTGACACAGATTTATGGTACTGATTGAGTTACGTTCAATGTAAATATCTGGTCTACAAATAGACTTATTCAGCAGAATAAAAGTAATGAAAAGAATTAGGTAAATTATGAGGTATATTTGATTGCAATAATATTTTATTTTACAAATCTGCCATTTTTGTATTTCCAGGATGAATGGGAGCGTGAACTGGAGAGGCTCACAAATAGGTTCCAACAAGAGATGCAGGTCAAAAAGAGAAGGCCGGATGCGGAAATAGGAGCGCTGACGTTACGTCACCAGCAGGAGAGAGCAGACTTGGAGAAGAACATGACCTTACGGCGAGACAAGAAGAAGGAGAGTCTCACGAGGAAAATGCTGGAACATGAGAGGTATGCAACTAAATAAAATTCACGTTCGATCTTGATAATAATAATAATAGCACACAAAATAACATCTTAGGAACTCATTAGGTAATGCTAGATAAACAAGCGATCTCTAAAGTAAATCAAAACAAAGGATTAGGCTCTATTTTTTCAGGAATATGAATATCAGTGCTGTAGCCCGCAAATTCTTGTAGGTAATTTAATAATCTTTTATAATGTTTAGGAATGCTCTCAGTGCAAATAGGTACTTAATAGACACACTTTTTAAGGCGTGCCTAAATAAAAGCCGCACAAATCAAGCGATCAAAATAAAAAAAGACAATCATAAACCATATCCTTGTCTTGTAGCATTTCAAGGCGTTTTGTGTGAACTTGAACATGAACTCCTGCAGTTCGTCCTTCTTTCATGCCTAAGAACGCACGTAACACAGTGATCCTGTGTCGATGGTCAGTCTCTGCTTCGTCGAACAAGAGCATACATTTCAACACTAATAAGTATCCATTCTTTTCATTAACCAGGGCAGCGACAGCAGCTCTAGTGGAGAAGCAGAGCCACGAGATGATGGAGCTGATACAAGAGCGGCGCTCGGAGTACATGGCGGCGTCGTCCCTGTTCGTGGACGGCGAGGAGGCGCCGCCCTACCCCGCGCGCGCGCCGCCGCCGCAGCCGCCGCTCGTCTCCAAGTTCCACATCTACACCGATCCCGCAGAGTTCGCGGATGTCGATAAGATTGCTATTTCTGTGAGTTCGGATTTCTTTAATACTATGTGGCTATTTTTGTGTTTAGTTCTTATTAACATTGTGAAGTCGTTGAACAGTCCTTGTAGAGGGGAAATATTTAATAAACTAATTATTTACTTAGGCCATCAAAAATATAACATCACCTGTGATTTTCCGCTAAAGACTGAAAATTTTGCTCAGAAGGTCTTCTTGTATTTTGCATTATATCTTGTACTAGCTGTCCTCCGCGACTTTGTTCGCGTGTTTTAGTTTCAACGGTTTTTAATTTTTGCAACATTTTTCATTTATGTTCCGCTCCTATTGGTCGTAGCGTGATGTTATATAGCCTATAGCCTTCCTCAATAAACGGACTATCCAATACAAAAATAATTTTTCAATTCGAACCAGTTGTTCCTGAAATTAGCGCGTTCAAACAAACAAACAAACAAACTCTTCAGCTTTATAATATTAGTATAGATAACAATAAATAATTCGTAATATAAGAAATCGCCGGAAAATTCAATTATGGAACCATTTTTCTCAAACTGAACATTTCCATAACGTCAATTTCAGGTGGCACAAGAAGACCAAAAAACCTTCACGGATCTAGTCCGGCAGCTAGTCGGTAAATGCGCCAGCGACGTGGAGAAGGCTCGGACTATCTTCCGCTGGATCACGGTGAAGAACCTGAACAACATACAGTTCGACGACAACCTCAGGGGAGACTCACCGCTCGGCTTACTCAGAGGCATCAAGCACGGGACCGAAAGTTACCACGTTTTGTTTAAGAGATTGTGCAGGTAAGGATTGGTGTGATGAAGAAGTATCAATGACTTTTTATAATTAAAGAATTTTTTTTCGTTGTACTTAAACCTATGCCATTTTTGGAATCCATTTCATATCAGACGAAAATCTGTTTTGCGAAGACTTATCCACATTACTAGTATTTACACAAAAAAAAATCTAACTATTGCAAACCTTGCTAAAAATGAAATTTTTGTGATCTAAAACTACTGCACTTATTCGGATTACAAGTTTGCCTTAATTACTTTTAGTAATATTCCTTCTTCTCCTTTAACATAATACCTACCAGTAGATAGTGAATTTTTTAATATGTTTTTAATCATGTTTGCTGGCCTCGTCGGTCTGTGTCTCGTGGGTCAGTGTATTAAAACATCCGTATATTCCACCACCGTTCGCCTTGTTCCCCAGCTACGCCGGCCTGCACTGCGTGGTCATCAAGGGCTACAGCAAGTCGGCGGGCTACCAGCCGGGCGTGCGCTTCGAGGACAACCGCTTCCGCAACTCCTGGAACGCCGTGTTCGTGGCCGGCGCCTGGCGCTTCGTGCAGTGCAACTGGGGCGCCAGACATCTGGTCAACGCCAAGGATGCTCCTAAACCAGGGAATAGAGGGAAGAGTGACAGCTTGAGGTTCGTGGATCTAAGAGAGAAGTCTAAGGTTTAAGATTCGTGTTCTTGATGAAAAAACAATTACCCACTTACAATTTGAACCTACTTTTAACTTCTTTGTGCTGATGAGTAAACACTTTTGCTATACTTGACGAGAAGATAAATATGTAATTTCCTAGAACCACAACCAAGTGATCTTTTTAGATACCTTGATCAAAACTATCTGGAATTTAATATACAAGATGGTTTATTTTCTTATTTATGACTAGCTGTCCCCCGCGACTTTGTTCGCGTGTTTTAGTTTCAACGGTTTTTCATTTTTGCAACATTTTTCATTTATGCTCCGCTCCTATTGGTCGTAGCGTGATGTTATATAGCCTATAGCCTTCCTCAGTAAACGGACTATCTAATACAAAAAGAAATTTTCAATTCGAACCAGTAGTTCCTGAGATTAGCGCGTTCAAACAAACAAACAAACAAACAAACAAACTCTTCAGCTTTATAATATTAGTATAGATGATTCAAGAACATAAAATGACTTTTTTCAATTCTCCAAAATTATTTTATTAAAAACACAGGCATACGTTACTGTGTATATTAGAGTGAAAATTTCCCTGTTAAAGGATTCGTCTAAATTAATATGCCACAGATACGAGTACGACGACCACTACTTCCTGACGGACCCTCGCGAGTTCATCTACGAGTTCTTCCCACTGCAGGCGGACTGGCAGCTGCTGAAGACGCCCATCACGCTGCATGACTTCGAGGAGCTACCCTTCGTGCGCTCGCTCTTCTTCCGATACGGACTGTACTTCAGCGACCCCAATACGAAGGCCGTCATGTATACGGATTCGACTGGTAAGATACTAGGTACTTCTATAATCCTCTTATACTTCTACCTTCTTCTTTTCAGGTGTTTTCAACCAGTTTTGTGGAGGCCTTCTTCAGATTGATCTAGCTTTAATTTATGTAATATCAAACCTTAGATTTTATTTACTTAGTATAATGATTTTAGCCAGATTTATCTGGAAGAGATTATCCACGTCATATCCTTAAGTAATTATGGATTTGTCTCTACTTTTTTCCCCGAAATGTGGAGACGGATAGGGGATTGGTTTTAAAATAGACCCTGCTGCTGTACATAGGCATAATCTTATCCTGTCCATAAAATAACAGACAACTACCACTAAATTATATTAGTTGACAGTCAAACGTCTGAAAAACCAAACATGCACTTCACAACAAAGAGGAATCATTATACCTATTAACTGTCCCTAACACACACAGGTGCGGCGACTATGCGCATAGCCATGCCCGCACACATGCAGAGCTCGCTGATCTTCCACTACAACCTCAAGTTCTACGACACCGAGGGCGACGGCTTCGACGGCGTCAGCCTCAAAAGATTCGTTATGCAGGTAAACACAACACGTAATTAATATTTCCAAAATATCTTACCTTTTTCTGCTTAGTCTTTACCCAAACTGTGGTGGAGGTCGGCTTCCAATACCACCGTCTGGTGAGCTGAATACCGTATCTTCTGTGGAGTTTTACAATGGGATACTGTATAACCCAGTTAATTGTGGTGTAGTATAGTGCGCGGCACATAAGTTGACCTATGCGCAGAACAGATTTTTAGGTGTCAATCGAAGTGCGGTATGAGTACGGTATCATAAGATATATATTTGAGTACTAAAAAACAATTAGAGATTTTTATTATTTATTTAAACCTGTCTAGCACTTTTCTTCCTAAGTAATTTTATCTGCGCAGACGACCGCCATTTTGAGTCAACTTACTAGCCATTAATTATATACGGGTATTGGTTGTGGAGGTAAAGTAAGCAGTCGCTCCATACAAAATACGGCATTCAGCTGAATCCGGTAAGACTGGAAGCTGAACTCAACATAAATTGAGAAAAGACTACGTAGAAGGAATAATCTAGTAATATCATCACATATTCCTTCTCTTCCGTCCATTTTAACATTGACACTGATCGTGTGTGGCAGTCGGTAGTGGGTAACGTGGTGTCGTTCCGCGTGCACGCGCCCTGCAGCGGCGCGTTCCTGCTGGACATCTTCGCCAACGCCGTCA
This sequence comes from Diachrysia chrysitis, assembly GCA_932294365.1. Lineage (NCBI taxonomy): Eukaryota > Metazoa > Arthropoda > Insecta > Lepidoptera > Noctuidae > Diachrysia > Diachrysia chrysitis. The sequence continues at coordinate 2,734,721 of OW028657.1, forward strand.
CGCCGCGCGAGTACCTCACCGGCGAGCCCATGAAGTTCAAGAGTGTTTGCAAGTTCAAGGTATTCTACACTTTGATTGACTTCGGAAACTCGTTTTTTTCTTCCCCTTTAAAAATATTTTCGGTGAAGAACTGACTTACGATGTCTCTAAATCTCTAAACGTAATTTTTTTTAACCGACTGCAAAATTTCAAATCAATTCGACGGTATTTTTTTTTTTGTAAATTTGTGTCGCGATATTGCAAATGCAATATCTTGTACCCCAGAGGTATTCGCATATAAATTGAATTGAAGTTGGTTTCTTGTTACGTATACATGTAAATTATTAATTTGTTCACTGTTTTCGATATTTGGGGTCGACTTTTTGGATCAAGTCAATCTGTAATAAGTTTGGCTATTCTAGGAACTTAAAAGTAGAAAAAATATAATAATAACAAATTAATAATATCCTTGCAGATATGTTGCGCTGAACTACAAACAGTGATGGTCCCACTGCCAGACTGCGCGAGCGGGGAGTGGGGACCCACGAAAGCCACCAGACTCTTTGGGCTGGTACCCATAACGCATCAGGTACAACTTGTTCAATATACTAGATCAATTTATTTTATTTTGGTATACTATAAAATGTGGAGATTTAATATAAAGCATCAAAGGCACTATTGAGCCAAAGGTAAAATGCTTGGATCATACATAATCATTGGCCATCGCCTACAAAGAAAATAACTAGAAAAATGACATTTATTAAGAATGGCATCCTCGGTACCAATTAGGGAAATAAGTAAGTAGCATAGAGCAGCGTTTCTTAACCTTTTTCAGAACACTGACCCCTAGGAAATCATGCACAATTTCAATTTCAACTCCCTTGTAAAAAAGCATTAATTTGGGACTATTTATTTTAGTACTACAAGTAGGTACTCACTAGTTACTCGCCGCACTTTTTTTTAATTTTTAATGGTCCATAGATGAGACTGCGGACCCCTACTGACAGGTAACCTCTCGGACCCCAGGGCTCCGCGGTCCACAGGTTAAGAAAACCTGGCATAGAGTAAGGTTAGAGCTCGAAATTCTAAGCTACATACTATAAAATGTTGGTACCTTATTTTAGTATGATCGTTAGTTTGACCATGAAACGTATTCCAGGAAGCGTTAGTGTTCGCGGGGCGCGAGCTGGAGATCCAGTTCCGCATGTCGCGGGCGCTGGCGGACTTCATGGCGACGCTGCACAAGAACGGCGTCGACGAGAAGCGCCTCTCCAAGTACGTGCAGCAGAACGTCTCCGATGACATCGTGTCCTTCTACATCACGTTTCCTGAAGAAGGTAGGTTTTATTTGCTGTTTTCAGAGTTCCGTAACCAAAGGGTGCCAACGGGACCCCATTACTAACCCTCCGCTGTCCGTCCGTCCGTCTGTGAACTGTATCTTATGAACCATAATAGCTTAAGAGTTTAAATTTTCATATTCTGTATTTGTTATTGCTGTTGCTGCTATAACAACTTAAAAGGGGGCTCAAGTACGGAACCCTTTATGCGTCAGTCTGACTCGCACTTGGCTTGGTTTTGTTTAAATACTGTAGTTATGTTGGAAATAATCTGTGTTGCAAGGTTTTCTAACTTAAAATCATAGTATCCATAGTTTCATGAATAGATAATGAGTTTACTGTTCTATAAATTAGATGTTATTCCGGTGATAGGTACTAAAATTATACTAATCTAAACTAAGCCTTTCTTTGAAATCACAAACAGCTAACCAAAGAGCACAAGTCTTTCTACGACTGTACATTTCAACATCAAAATAAATTTATTGAGTTAAATACTTATCTTCAATTTCCAACCTTACATTCTAAACCCGAAGTCTCACAATCGTTTACCATCGCAGGTCAGTACGGGCTGGACATCTACACGCGCGAGCGCGGCGGGCCCACAGCTATCCACCAAAACGGCTCCACGGAGAAGGAGAAGCATCTCCTCACGCACTGCTGCAAGTACCTCATCAACAGCAGCAAGAGGAATTAGATCAAATAAGGAGTGCTTACTGATGTACAGTTTTAGACCTTACGTCGTTAAGATAAGGGTGGATCAAAATGTCAAAGAAGCAGATGTTAGGGAGCTGACAACGCCATCTGTCCGTATAGAGGGGAATTAGGTAACTAAAATACTAAAATACGGAATAAACCAAGAAGAAAGAGTGATTTTTACAAGCGTTAAATGAGTATGCTGTTTAAAAAAAACAGGCATCCTAGAACATGTAACTAAAGGGTATTTTATATCATGATTTAATAAACCTATGGCAAAATGTTTTTATTGAAATTAATGTTAATTCTTTAGGAGATGGATGACATCAGTAAGCACTTAATGAGTTGTAATTTAAGTAGCTGTAAAGCATTACTCATATGCAACGTGTTCAGCAGAAGCAATGCAATAGTAGTTTGTAGATTCATGTTTGTCACAACCGTCTATGTTGCGTGGCTAACAGAGGATAGCTTCCCTAATACCTTGAATCTTCAATACTATTTAAAAGGATAGTTTTATAATCACATTAAATTGTGTACTAATGCTAAAAGTTTACAATAAAATGGGGTAGATGAAAGTGTTAGAAAAATCAAAATCTAATTAGTCCGTCAGTTATATAATAAAAAAATACAAGACACGGCTTTTTTTTTCAAAATTAGAAAACTCTAAGTAGATAACGCTAATCAAAGTTCAGGAAGGGGATTTAATGTTTCATGCTTGCACGAAATTGTGACGACATGCGACATTTCAAGTCGATGTATCGTCTTGAGTATTGGGTTATAAAAAATAAGAACAAATACGTGTCTAATGTTTTTTAATAATTTATCTGACGGATATTAAAAAAAATGTCATTTACCCCCATTTGTTCATGATTCAGTAAAAATGGTCGAGTACTGAAATTTTATTCGGACTAACGAAAGAGTTCATCAAAGTCCATATCTTAAAGACCTTAAAGTAAATTAGATACCAGTTAAAACTTAAAAGATAACATAAGTGATGATTAGACCAACGCCGAGAGCCTGTTAACACGCAAAATCAGCCCTCCACATGTCAATTAAAATAAAAAGTATACTCAAACCATAGCAAGGTTGTGGAATAGAGGTGTTCTGTAAAATGTAATATTACGTAATTGTAAGCTATTTTATATGACTTTACCCAAATGTAGATACGTAATAATTTAGTAATAAAATCCGTCCGCTGATAAAAAACATTTATTATAGATTTACGCTAGCATATACATAAATAAAACATAATTTGTAAATGATATTATTCGATATTATTTGAATTTAATTAATTTAAGTACGGAATAAGGTTGTGCGCAAGCAATTTAATTGCTTTTTTGTACGTTATTTTTTTATGTTTTTTTAAATCATTTGTATAGAGTGTTTTCTGTTATGAGATAAACATGAGGGCAGATTATTGTTGTAGTTGTTACATTATCCACTAAAACTAACAAGTTTCGCTAGCTTATTGGGACTTTTTCGAGATAAAGTTTACACTATGAGTCAGACGGCATGTTACATTGAACTGACATTTTCCTTGTCTGATATTTAAGGTTAAGGACTGGTGCCAGCAAAGAGATCAGACAAGTTACAAGTTTTTAAGAAAATTGTTCTAAAACTCGAATCTATATCTATTTGACATTTGCTAATCACCAATCCAAACCTTGGTATAATGGCCTTATTTATAAAAATCTCGACGATTATTAACAATTCATTTAGATTCTTAGATTCTAGATGCTTAACACCGTCGATTTTTTTATAAGTAAACCCATAAACGTCTATAAATATTTATGTTTCATAACTTACGACGGTAATGTACGCTTACTTATAACATGATGAAAATAGATTGCTCTATTTTATTAATATATTTTTATTTACCTGTTAAACGCACAAAATGAAATGTAGCAATTTATTAAACTTAAAACTAGAATAGATTTAACATACGTTTAATTTATACGACAATATTATTTTTATAAACTCGAAGGATGTAAATTTTTTATATAAAATATATGGCATGTTACTTTTCTAGATACATTTTATTTTTTATCAGATCATAGTTTAAAAATTGAGCACCAAACTCGTAAGGACGGCAAAGATTTCTTATATTGTACTATAATTAAATTAAATCTACTGAGAATGATTACAGAGTACATAGTATATATTACAGATACAGTTCATATTTTAAAGGTACAGAATTGAGTAGAGCAGTTATTATTCTGAAATAATTTTTGAATCCACAAAATAATTATAACAAAACTATTTTTTTTTTTTGTACTCAACAACAACAACTTGTTTATATTAAACGAAGTATGTAGTATTGTCATGTTGTCACGCGTAGGTACATAAATTATGTAAAAAAGCATCAAATTATTTAACTTTACAGGTCGCTTACACGGGAAATTAATTGCGCGATTATTGCCAATTTAGGTAATATAATGATATCCAGGCAACACCTAGCAAAGTATGGCAATACAAAAATTATATAGAAATAGCCAAGAATTGCTCAATTTTAGTCGACCGTGTAAGCGCACCTTTAAGTTGAGGATGGGTAACATTAGAAATATAGCTTGCTGGACTAAGTCAAAAGAAAGCGGTTTACGTTGTTTTAAATTACGTAAAAAAAAGACAATAAAAATTGGTTGCCTGTAAAGTCGGTATACGGGCGAAAGTTTTACGTGACAACGACTATCAATGTCAATGTCTGTCTCTCTCGCTCTTAGGCGGGCTAACCATGCCCGAGTGGAAGGGACGCGTGCCTCTCACTCGCTCTCATTGTAAGCGCATAACGTGAGCGGAGCGTTACCCAGTTTCTTGAAGTGTCACCCGGCAAACCAATTTATAAGACGTTGTCACGTCAAAAAAATTACAAAACAAATTTGCTGGCTAATCGCACACTAGACTGCGTACGCGCCGCATTATATGACGTCATCAGCATTATTTTCAGACACCCGCATTTTACGAAGTACGTTTGCTCACACGGCGAGGTTTATACACCAATAAAATCTCAAAAACAAAAGAAATCTGAAGTACGAGATACAGAGATTCAATACTGAGATTCGAAATTATATTTACAGTCAAAACAATGTCTTATAATGTCAAAAAGTAAAACACTTATTTTTATTACCATCTTGAAAAAAACTGCACAGCATTTTGGACGTTATTTCAATAAAGCTAAGTTTGATTTTGTTTGCATTAGACTTACTTAGATTACTATTATTAAATTGCATTTCAAACTGCTATCGTTTACGACAGCATAATGCATTATTTGTCGTTGTTTTTAATTAGACTAAATGCTCAAAAATGCATTTGTATTTTACACTTAATTCTTAAAGATATTTCTGAACACATTAGCATGTAAGTACAAGATTCATGTTTTTAAGTTTGTTAAAGTCATCTGTTTTAGACCGTTTTATTAAATACTATATATATATATATCTATAAATTGCAATTAAAGCCAAGGATATACTAGGGGACATTTTGCCCCTCAACGTGACGCGCAACGCTCAAAACTAAGTGTAGCCCAGTAACCCACATTTGTTCGAACCATTTTACGTGTCGCGGGACATGTTTCGCAAGCGAAAACATGTGTCCCACGTCAGTGTCGCGCCATTTGTTACCAGCTGTAAATAGTGTGCGCAAAGTGCCTTGCAACATGTAAGTAGTATGAGGAAACGAAACTGTGCTTTTACTTTTTGAGCAACTTCTTTAGAGACAGTTTTGTTAGGACTGACCTGCAATTGTTTTTCACATCATAATATGTCTCAAGAAATTCTACGTTTTTGCTGAGGGACATGTTCAGCAATGTGTTGCTCCATTTGTCCTCTAGTGTATGAAAGGCTTAATAGTCAGTCAAATCGCACTTGACGTACTAAATTCTTGTTCTTGCTCATTGTATGATGAGCTGTTTTTTGATCCTAAGAGCACCTCGCTCAGCGAGGTTTTAATTCAAACAATAAGCCAAAAGTAGCAACGCGCGTTGGAGCAATACAAAAATGTTAAAAAGGAACACTAATTGAAAATCTATAAAGTTCAAAATATTTAGCGCTGAGTCTATAGCCAGTATGGCACGACCCCTAAGTACATAACTGTCACAAAAATCACATTATTTAAATGTAATTTCAATCCAAATATCGGTGAGAGAAAAAAACAGTCTTAGTAGTTTCTTAGTCAGGTGAGCAATTCAAACGTAAATCACAGTGTATCACAACAAAACAAACAGTGCATAAACTCTCCGCTTACTTAGGGTGAGGACAGACGTGCTTGATTTTGTAAAAAATCGCCTATTTACATTGTATTTTCTTGTAAATATACACATATGTTTTACGACTACAGAAAAAATATAAGAACTGAGGTTCTACCATGACCGCTATCGAATGTATCCGCATCGTTAACCTTATAATTAGTATGGAGAATTTGTATTTAGAACTTGGTTCACCATACAAAATATTACGAATACTTTAGATGATAACATTCATGTTAGGGCCTCAGATTGCAGCATCTTAAGCTGCGTACCGTCATCCGAACGCGGCGCGATGTCGTCCGCTCATTTGGTGCCGCTCGACATAAGCGTGATGAAATGAATCATAAAGCACACAGTGAGGATTAAACTCGAGCCAGTTAGGTAACTGCCAATGTAACGCTCTCGACAATCGACGCATCTCGGTACAAGCGCCCGATTAAACCGAAATCGAGCGGCGCGCTTCGAGCCACACCACTTTAGCACACACGTATCGACATGCGAGCTGAGCCGCTCACAGCGCGCCGCGCTCTGATTTCGATACGCAATTTTACCTGACGCATTTTTTTTTTTTTTTTTGGAAGCGATTGACGCATTTTTTTTTTTTTTTGGAAGCGATTTACGCATTTAGCCTGAGCGCAGGCTTTGACTGCTTCACCGGACTTTACGCAATAAATTCTTGTATAATAGTAAATATTAAGACTGTAACGGCTATACTCCCGGATTACTATCGGTCAGGCATCTCCGACAGTATATTTAGACGCATAAATCACAAAAATAAGCTCGTCTGTCTACACCCATAAATAAATATTATATTGTATAGTCTTATCTGCATATATTACACTAGGCCCTTAGTAGCGTTGAGTGTGGCCCTCTGTTCCACGCCTCGTATCAGTGTACCGAGCAGGCCTTCCATTTCGTTGGCAGTCTCGCGCAGTTGAGTATTGTCGAAACATGATTCTGTAAAAAAAAAATATAATTTATAACAAAAGACATGAATAAATCAGAATTTATTAAGAGTCCGAGGGTATGCTTAAGATCACATGTAAATGCACTCGCAAAGGACAAAATGTTATGAGGCAACGTTTATTAAGAATATAATCTCTAAGATGACATAATAATGAATGCTTAGTTTGTAGTCAAGTAACGCTCGCCGAGGATAGCCCGTGGATGGGTGAGCACTGACCATACTTTATCAGGAACTCTCTCTGCCTCAGAATTAACGTTAAAACTTCAAATTAGCAGACACAATAGGAATGTTGAAGGGCGTCGGTCACCTGTGACCTACGCGGCACTCAAAGCTTGTTTATCGGTCACTGGTGACCCGCTAGACGCTGAATGCTTTAAAACACAGTAATTAATATTTATTTACCGTCCATAGCAAAGTTATTAGTTAAGATTTGCTGTAGTCTATCAAGCACTGTATCCAGATCAGCATTCAACTCCTTCATCTTGTCGTTACTGTTCTCTACGGACTTTATGTCGGCCGCGTACTTCTTCTCCACTGCGGACAGCGACTGATTCGTAATGTCTGCCTGAGGTACTTTCGTTGAACGCTGGCGCTTGTCTGGGAGACATTCTGTTTCTGGAAAATTGTTATTGTTATTAGTAAATAGACATGGATTAATAGGTCCTAAAACACCGAATTTTAATTTTAGATAGTACATAGTTTAAGAAAAGTTCGTAGTAGAAGAAAAAGATGTGACCTTACTACATATTATTTTATTATCTAAAAAACAATATAAACGGGGAGTTACAGATATGCACTGTCATATTGGAAATTCTGCCTCTGCCTACACAAATCAACTTTCTTCAAAAAGTAATAAACTATTCTGAAAAATAATTGGACCTCCCTTTAATACTAATTTTGATAAGCTGCTAATAATATAGGGATGTTTCCTGGGTATGAAAAGTTAAAATCTATTTAGTCCGTCAGTTAGATAATAAAAAAATATTAGACACGTATTTTTTCTTTTACCAAAACAATAAAAAATACAAAGATACAGCGCTTTAAAGTTTCGGAGTGGGGGCTTATGTCGCCACGCCTTGGTAAAAATTGTAGCGAGGAGTGCCGTCACGCGTAATTTCCCTTCTCTGTATTTTGATCATTTTTTGTTTGCAGGAAAAAAGAAAAAATACGTGTCCAATAAAATTCATTAATCTACAAGGCGGACATTAAAAAAAATAGGAAACATGCCTATTGTATGGTAAATCAAGCTAATGTTTATTTTTAATTCTGGTTAGTTGCACATTCGATGGACAGAAATAGTATTTTAAATATGACCGCGCATTTTCGTAATAAGCTGTATATGCAATAACTACGGTTATTCGTGCGCCAACGGTAACAAGAAATTACAAAATTTTTAAATAAATATGCTATCAATGTCGATAACACTAAAGTACAGTCGACGTAACAAACTCAAACAATATTAAAATCTATAAAATTTAATAATAACTTACCATTATACCAATTACTAATATCATTCATGGAGACAGTAGAAATACTATCAGACGTCGCATGCACCACGACAGGTTTTAAGGCATCGCCGGACATCGTCAATAAATTCTGACTTTCTTGCTTCGACGCAACAGAAAAATTGCCCGAGTCCAAACTTAGTACTCTTGGCTGATTTTTTATTTCGGGCAGTTTCGACTGTTTCTCGTTGTCCATTACTGGAATAGGACTGAATAGGTCGAAGGCTTGCGGTCGCTCGTTCTTGTCAGTTTTAGACGTTGTTTCCTGTGGTATTGTTGGCTGGCTGGATGATAGGTTTTCCTGCAAATGTAAAATTTGTTAAGGTAAAAGGTTACAGTGCTACAAACTGATGGTCGGTAGATGCGTGTTTTCAACACAGATCGTACGCACTGACGGTTGTCAGTTGCATTCAGTGCTCAACCGAACGTCAGTGCATACGTCAGTCGATACACAGCGACGATGATGCACACATCTGTACGGTCAGTTCACCGGTCGGCGCTCTACTGAACATGTTCATTGTTTCCATTGCGCGCATTAACATTTTTGTTTTGTTGAACGTTGTCGATGGCAATATGACACCAGCAGGTTTATTCGCTATGGCGGTTGTCAACTAAAGCGATAATTGCTTTATAAAAAACACTGTGAAAACACAAATTTCGTATCGTCTAACGTCGATGACCAACTAAATCTACTACACCGTAGTTGGTCTCCGAGTTTAGCCGATATTAAATTTGCGTTTTTACCGTCAACTTGATATAGCGAATAGGCCTACCGGATAATGTTTTATATCTTATGAGTAATTTTTACATAAAATCAGAAGAATTATATAAAACATTTTGGAACTTTCTGCCGCAGTCTTTTCACAATGTGAATGTTTTAATGTTTATATTAGGGCTTTTAACGAAATTAGATATCCCAAGTAGATTCTAACTTGTACGACTATTGCTTTTAATATTCTTACCTTCAATAACTTAAGTCTATTGATCTGTGTAGATATGTGATTCCAGTGCGCTTCCACCTTCGTTCGCAGTTCATTGTTTTCGCTATTCTTTATGTCATTTTGTAACTGGTTCGATAAGTCTTGGAGTGCTCTGTAAAAATAATTCTATGAATACAATATAAACATATAATAAAAACTGGGGCATCATTACGGTGTATACGGTGGTACGATGTACCAATTATTTTATTGCTGGCTGGCCTGTTGATCTAATTGTTAGTAACCGCGACTGCTAAACCGGAGGTCGTGGTTTCGGTTCCCACCCAGGACAAATCTTTGTGTGATGAGAATGATTATTTGTTCTGTGTCTGTATATAGTTTATCTATAATACGTAAGTATTTAGAAATTTATAAGTATGTTTATCAGTTGTCTAGTTGTAATAATACACGCTCAGCCTAGTTTCGGAGCAGATGGCCGTGTGTGAGTTGTCCCAAGATATTATTATTATTTTAAATTAAGATAAACGTCTTTCAAATCCTTTAAGAATTGGATTTTAAAACAATAAGTTTAACTTTAATTAATTTAATAACAAAACATCTTACTTGTTCTGCGTTTCCAGCTGCGTTATAATATCCTGTAGCATAGTGGTGGGATTGTTGGCATTACTGCCGGATGCTTTGCCCACTGTTGAGGTGAATATCGCCGGCTTGCCATCTTTCCTTCTTCTTATAGATCCACCGTCAACTTTGTCTGTACTCTTCTTAGAACCTTTCTTAGGCCGCTTCTTCTTTGTTTTCGTACAGAAGAAGAATCGCTTTATACCTTTTAAGAGGTTGAGGCATTCTGACGATTTTGGCTAAAAAATTAAGTAAGAACTTAAGTTCATTACGTATATGACGACATTTATTCGGGAAAATGGATTTTGATTCCAAACATGGAATCTTTAATCGCCATTCAATCACTTGCTACTTGCAAGCATGGTAATCAATGCTAATTCTTTTTCTAAACCTAGGTATAAGAATAAGATGGTGCTCCGCACAAATACAGGCGTATAATAAAATCAGACAAAATAGGCATTTTCCCCGATTCCCACACAATAATTAATAACATATGAATATATTTTTTTATGTACCTGTCCTTCCATTATTTCATGAACCAAGTGCGTCTTCTTATGTCCACTGACCGTCGTCAAGTCTTTGTCATATAAGTAACATTTCTCGCAGAAATATACGTCGCTACATTTAGCACATTTGAACTTCAATACCTGGAAATCATAATTGAAAATAAAAAACTATAAAACCTGTTTACATTATAATTTGATAGATTTATTCAACCTTGCACTATGTACACTGAGTTACTACTTAAATAGTTTTTTTTTTAATTCAAGATATATGAGTTTTTCTTTGTAATCTCAAAAAGCAGACTTTTGAGCAATTTCTAATTGTACCTTTTAAATAACGTTAAAACGTCAAGTTAAAATGCTCTATTCATAACAGGATTCCCACCACTTACAAAAAAAAAAAAAAAACAAACATGTCTTCTGTAGTACATGATGAATAGACCGAAACCGCAAGTCAACCACACAACATTATCTGAGTAATTTTGACACCTTATTCACCGACACAATATAATAGAATTTAAAAGATACGTGTGAAAACGACGGCACATCGCAGCAAAAAATGTGGGAGGTAAACAATAACAGGTAGAAAGCGTCAATTGGGGTTTAACATACAAGTGTATTGCAACAGTTAGATGGTGCCTGTATTGTTATAATATCGTACAATACACAGATCAGAGAGAGAAGATACAGATCTCGTGAATAGGAAGCGACAACTATGTGAAAGGGCGTATGAAAGAGCAATGCTATTAAACAAACAAGTATCTAGAGATTTTAGTACATACACACTTTATTGCACATTATTAAGGAATCCAATTTAGCAGATATAAAACAAAAATAAAAGTTTTTGATACATTAAACCACTTGAATAGTTTTGGCCGGGTCCAACAAATGCTCTTAACAATATCTTGGTTTCGCATTAGTTTTTTGTCTGCTTTAAATAAAGCTTATGACTTCAACCTACGCCGAGGGCACAGCCTGGGGATATGTCGGACTTGAACCGACTAAAACCACCCCGTTTACGTCATTACTTTAGATGGAGCAGCGGGGTCGCCTACGCCAGCTCTGGAGTCTTCGGCAGTGGTGCGTGTACCTGTATGAGCGGCTGCGCACAGAGCGCGCAGGCGGCGGACACGCTGGCGCGGCTGCGGCTGGCCACCACGCGCTGCGCCGCCGCCAGCCAGCGCGCGCTCGCGCACCCGCGCGGGCCCCACTCCCACACCGCCTGCGCCTGCGCGCCCAGCATGCCCGCGCTCTACACATACGCCATACATCTATTTTACTAAAGGCTCTCCTTACTTTTACAGGTAAAATACACAACAGCAAACTAATTAATCAAATTTCTTTGTGGCTATTTCAGAGAATTTATGGTGTAAAGTCTAAGAGACTGCTGCATGAACCAATGATGATATTGGCATATTATCTGCGTATTACGAGGTTGATCAATCGAGATGGGATGGAGTAGGTACAGAAGACAATTATATGTACTTTCAATCATTAAGCATACTATACAAGGAAAAACTAAATAAGTCTTATAAGATTATTAACTAAACTAAACTTTGACTATGCCAGTCTTTTTGTTCTTCTCCAGAGTTTGATTACCTATAAGTGTTTAAAATCAGAAATATCTGTATAATATGTTTATTAAATGCATTAATTCTAGTTTATTAAGCAATAGGAATACACATAAACTAAACATTCAAAAAACCACTCTCCATACCTTAGCAAAACAGGCCTCAACATCTTCCTTCACATGATCACAACTGACTCCCAGGTACTTTGACAAAGCAGTCACATGTGTCAGCAGTGCTGCCAACCTCCGAGGAGACACGCACCCATTGTGATCCATGCAGCAGTTGGCCAGCGCCACCCACTTGTCCGATATGGTCTCTTCACTTAAGATTATTAAGAGGGTCTTTGTTGCTAGTACTCTTATTGGCTCTTTTCTCTCTCTGAAATATTGCATTGAGACTGATGTTGAATACATGTGTTATAACTTAAATATCACAAAAATGTTTAAGCAATTGTGATTGAGTTCTTTAGATGGGCTTAAATCTAATAAGAGCTGTACATAGTCTACATAGGCAAGGTGCCTCTGTTTTGTTTATTGTGTCCACTTATATGCCTAATTTTTCATTGGACTTATATAATGTAACTAAATAAAACATGCTTGCTGTGCTTAATTTGCTTCTTTAAAAATTAAAGCATAAGACTACACAATAAAAAAAGCAAATGAAAATAATAAACAGCTAGGCCAAGAAGACACTCAACTTGCTCCATCAATTTAGTATCTTATCTTAACTTAACATGACAAACCACGTACCTATCATAGACATTAAGCAACAAGTTGATCAACAAGTCAACAGCCAGATCAATATCTCCAGAGAACAATCCTTCTTTCTCAGCCGCAAAGTATATGTCTGCAAGAACAGACTCCAGCTCTGCTGTGTCAAGGGATAGGCTGCTCTCTGAGAGACTCAGTTGGTGTCTAGCAAATACTCCTGAACTGATGCGAAGAGGCGGCACTACAAATTATGAACATAACAAAAAGATTTTAAATGCAGCTAAATCAATCAACAAAACGGAACACAAGACTTTCAATAAACTTAACCAATCAAGTGTCATAGTTATCATAGCTTTAATCAACCTAAGAGAATGCACTACAAAATAGAACATATAGTAAGATTTTTATTACAGGTTGACTAGCCAACCTATCATAGAAATCTACTAAATGGTCTAGAGCATGCTAACCTTTCATAGAATAAAATTATCATATAGCAGAAGTATTATCTCAAATAATTATAAACTTGATAGACATGTTTAATCTCACACATATTCAGAAATATAAAGAATATTATAATTAAAAACTATATCAAAAATATACTTCATAAAATTCTCTAATAGTATATTAAATTCTTCTAAATAATAATGTACATACTACATACCTCTCAGGTGTTTTTGCAAAGTATATATCTTAAAAGCGACGCGGTATGCACTGTATTTAATTCCATCGTGCTCTTCAAGTGATTCCAATATCTTCTTGAATTCGGGATGATCATATTGCTGCTTTCCAGTTTCCTCACTAAAACAAAAGTTTTGAGAACTTACAACAAAGTGTCTACAAAAAGTACCTGTACGAGTGAAAGTTGTACGTACTCGATGTAAGTCGGATATCCTGACTCATTTTCTACTTTTTTCCAACTGTTTGAATTCATGACGATTTCATTAGTATTTAATACATAATGTCAAATAAAATAATTGTGTCATGAAATTTCGGCAAAATATAGTTGCAGCCAACCGTCATTCACATTATTCAAAAAATCTAACTAAAATAATGACTGTATCGAAAAACTTCAAAACTTCAGTCGGGACAGAATCAAGTGATTGGAATGCCAAATAATTTCACGTTTTCTATTGGTTGAAAGCGAAATAAACTATACTTTATTGGTTGAATAAAAAAGTTTTAACTTAACACTACTGTAGCAGATTTCCAAACGAAACAACAAGTACAACAACAATAAAATCCATGATGCTACATTGTTTTGATAAGACTTAATCAAGATCAGATAAATCAGTTTTAAGAATTACAGTCTACCTGAAATTATTGTTTTTATTATTTATGCAAAAAATAAGGTAAAGGCATAAACTATTTTGTCTTTTTAAAAAAAAGGAATTAGCATTTTACATGTTTGCATGCGTACAACGAAACGAGATTTAATGACATTAGCTTGTTCTCTTTGACGAAATCAAAATTATTCCATTAGAACGCCAATCAGAGGGCAGATAGTTTTGTTTATGTCCTTTTATAGCCAATCACGGACGGGTATACATAAGTCATTTTTTCATTCACCTTCTCTTTGTAACGGAGACGCCATTTTGCAAGCGTCACTTGGCGGCGTGTCGGGTTTCCGCATTTTGACCCGAAATACCTTCATTAAAATCATAATATTGTTTTGTTTCGTTTAATATGTCGTATCAATCAAGTGTAGCGCAAGACTCTTTAGCTGCGGCACAATTAGAAATGACCGGTAACCCCAATGCATTAGCGTTGCGTCGGCCATTCGACCCAGTGGCGCACGACTTGGAAGCGAGTTTTCGTTTGACACGATTTGCGGACCTCAAAGGAAGAAGCTGCAAAGTTCCTCAAGATGTATTGGGAAAATTGGTGGAATCGTTACAGCAAGATTATTCCCAACAAGACCAGGACCAATTCATGCATGTGGCTATCCCGCGCATTGGCATCGGCTTGGATTGCTCGGTGACGCCGCTAAGACATGGAGGTCTTTGTTTGGTGCAGACCACTGACTTTTTCTATCCATTAGTAGACGACCCTTATATGATGGGAAAGATCGCATGTGCCAACGTACTCAGCGACTTATATGCGATGGGTGTAACTGAATGTGACAATATGCTTATGCTCCTCGGTGTGTCTACAAAAATGACCGAGAAAGAACGTGATGTGGTCATTCCTCTTATAATGCGTGGATTCAAAGACTCGGCCCTGGAGGCTGGTACATCGGTCACTGGAGGACAAACAGTCATTAACCCCTGGTGTGCTATTGGTGGAGTGGCTACAACAATTTGCCAACCAAATGAATATATTGTTCCTGATAATGCAGTTATGGGTGATGTTCTTGTACTAACCAAGCCTCTTGGCACCCAAGTAGCAGTCAATGCTCATCAATGGCTAGACCAACCCGAACGCTGGAACCGTATTAAGTTGGTTGTCTCTGAAGAAGATGTACGCAAGGCATATCATCGTGCAATGGACTCTATGAGTAGGTTAAACCGTATTGCTGCCCGTTTAATGCATAAATACAATGCCCATGGTTCTACAGATGTCACTGGCTTTGGTCTACTTGGTCATGCACAAAATTTGGCTTCACATCAAAAGAATGAGGTTTCATTTGTTATTCACAACTTGCCAGTGATTGCTAAAATGGCAGCAGTAGCTAAAGCTTGTGGTAATATGTTCCAATTGCTGCAAGGGCATGCATCCGAGACATCTGGTGGACTTCTCATCTGTCTGCCTAGAGAGCAAGCGGCTGCATACTGCAAAGATATTGAGAAGCAAGAAGGATACCAAGCTTGGATCATTGGTATTGTGGAGAAGGGCAATCGCACAGCCCGTATCATTGACAAGCCCCGAGTCATTGAAGTGCCCGCTAAGGACTAAATAACTTTCAGTTTGAGACTATTGCAAATTTTTATATCTTTAAATATGACTTCTTGAGAACTGGATAAATTTAAAAATTTTATTTTGAATTTATTATGTATAACTTGATTAAGTATTTTAGTTTGATCTTTGATTTCCACTGTTTTCTTGTAAGATAACAAGTTTACATAAAACAATTTTAATAGGTTTTAAAGTTGATGTAAGAAAGCTTTTAGGAAACTCAATCTAGTGACTATTTTGGTGTTTATAATTTTAGATAAGGTATCATAAATGAAAGAAAGAAAGTAATTCCATTAGGTACACGTAACCTATTTGTTTGCAGCTTGTGGAATGTTTCTGCAAATTGTGAGATAAGTATAATTATTAGAATAAAGTTATTTTTCAGTCTTTATGCAGTTTTATTTGTTGTAAATATTTTAAAATTGTTCAAGATGCTTGTACTGTATGTATTAAGTATTATAAGATACAGTTAAAATAGCCTTCACATGAATTTTAAGATAATTGGGAATAAATGTAGCAGTTTAATAATGTAAGCCTACTAAATCTGTTTCATAAGAACTTATTCAATTTGAGCCCTAGACCCAATGTTTCTTATTGAAGTGTGATGTTATTCACTAATAATAATTAAACTTACTTGTCAAATAAAAATAACGTATCTTTTTAATTTATGTTTTTTATTCATCAATGTCTAGTTTGAAAACAAGGAATATCAGCTATCATCACTTCACAATCCAGACAGAAAAGTACAGTTAAATCAATTTTAGTATGTAGGTACACTGACATTCACATCCTACAATAGTCTATCTAGACTATTGTTTTCACATATTGTGTTGTGACATAAAATAATAAGTTTTAAGATCTAAAATTTTAAATAAACAAAGATATTACATGAGTAATATATTAGACAAGCTTCATAAGAATAAGGTATTAGATGAAATCAATTTCTTGTATTCCATTACAAATTTAGATACAAATGTGCCAATTAGATTTTTTTTTCATTAAGAACACATGCAATTTAAGAGCACAAAATTTATTGTAAACTACACAGATGTAAACCTCATAAGCTCTACCTATAATATATAAATATTAACCTATAATGTAGCCATGTTAGATGCCCAAAAAATATATAAAAATTGAAATTTGATGTTAAGAATATGTAGCAGTTGTGAGGTGTAACAGTGCTATATAATGATGAACTAGTTGATAATTAAAAACATTGAGATATATTATATGAATAGTTGATAGTTGAAAATAAAAAGCATGATTGCTCTTTCTCTTTTGCTTGTTTGCCTAATGCTTGACACCTGGCACTGTATATTCCATGTACTTCCTAAACCACAACATTCAAGTTGGAAAGATCTGATACGCAATGGTAAAATATTAATGATTCAATACTTAGATTTTTGATAAAACTGTTAAATTGACTTCAAAAATTATAATGCTATTAAAATACAGAAATTTTTAATTGAGGCACCATCAAATACTGCGTAACTAAAGGTTTATTCCAAGCGCTTAAATTACTGAACACATTCTTAATTTACTTTGATAAGGCTATTGATATATTCCATTCGAATTTTATGGATTCAAATATTTGGAACCTCTAGAAATATTTATTGCATATAAACTTAATATTAAAACTTGGAATGAACATAATTCACACTTTAATTTTCCACTAAAATACAAAACTTACAGCCACATATAATATGATAAAGAATTTCAAAGATTCTAATGTAATGGCACTTGACAAATAAATGAATTTATTTTTCCCAAAATACATGAGACCAATGAGTTTCAAGAATCATAGTATAATTTGACCTAAAACTGTGTAATATAAATGTCAATACAAAACTGCCATACACTCTGTAAAGTCTATAACTGAAGCACAAACTAGCTGCCGGCTTGTTAGCAGATCTTCAGTTGAGTGGAGAGTTGATACACGGCCTCTTTCGAGGCCGACTCTCGTCGCCGTTCTGTTCAATGTGGCTCTGGTCGCGCTTTTTCGGTGAATTGTTGTTCTGTAATTTTAACAGAGTATGTATTAGGAAAACATTGTTAGATAATAGAAGTAATCTACTGTGGCCTAGTTTGTTTAAATATAGCTATTTGTGATACTACAGAGTGAACTTTGTAGTTATTTAACTTGCATTAACTTGTTTACATAACTAAAATCACTCAAAATAATTATTATAGAATTGAAATTCATAATCCATACTAATATTATATGCGAAAGTCAGAGTTACTTTCTCAGTCTTTCTGTTACACTTTCTCAGCTAAACCGCTGAACCGATTAGGATGAAACTTGGCATGGGTAAGGTTAGATCCTAAGAATGGGCTACTTTTTGCCGCGATAACAGACAAGCACGCGGGCGGAGACCCGGGCAACAGCTACTTATCAATAAAGTTTTTTTTACTCTATAATTATTGACATTTATATTAGATATTATTTTAATTTTTAGGTAATTAGACTTGCTAAGACACTAACTGATTGCTTCCTTTAAAAAAATCAAGCAATTTAATGTCATAGACAAAAATATTAATGTAATAATATCTTGGGATACACACATGGCCATCATATCCCTAACTAGGCAGAACTTGTATTATAGCAACCAGGCCACTTACTAGAAACTAGAGTAGACAAAATAGGACATTTCTCAACTGACAAAGATTTGTCCTGGGTGGAAATTGAAAGAATGACCTCCAATTTAGCAGCCAGGTCACTAACCACTAGGCCAACCAAATAAACATCACATTAAATTATTAGGACCCTAATAACATTATAAACCCCTAGTGAGGATATTACTTTCAGTTATATGTATTCTGTGGCTGCAATTACCCCATTTGTGACAACTGAAAGTAATATCTTCACTATATATATATAAGTATAACAAATAGTATATATATAAGGTATATACACAATTTATGGTATTAATTACTATTTACTATTAAATACTATTTAGTTATCAACAAAAGACCTATAAAACCTACATTCAATACAAATAAAGATATATATTCTATTCTATAACCACAAAATAGCAAAATAAGTACTGAAAAAATTATAATCAATTATTAGGGATTAGAAATATGCCATTTCTTAAAATAAATTTGTATTAAGAATAAAATCAAATACTAATATTTAGCATTAAAATATTTGTATAATAACTTTCGTGAGGAGTATTCATATTCATTTAAAATTTAAATAAGCATTAAAATAGTTACAAAATCATAAAAAAAGTTGTTGAAGCATAGAGAATGCATAAAATAAAACATTTACCTTTTTCTCCCATTGCTGATGTAGGTATCTTAACAGTATATTTGTTTTCTCTGTTACAATAACTGAAAACAAACAAATACATTCATACATTTCGACAGTACTAAAAAACTACAACCTTTAATGTAAAAATCAATCAATAACAAGATAACATGTCATTAGGTTACGTTAGGACTGTACACTAATGACCTACAAAATGTTTTCGTGAATAAACAATGGACCAGTAATGTTAAAGGCAATATAGAATCGTATACTCAACTTTGTTCAGATGGTATATCCTTAGTTGGTAAGTATATTGACGGTCTTTTAGAACAATTTCTGATTCCATGATCCGTATTGAAAAGAGTGAAGTTGTGCTCGTTGTACGACGGTAAATCCTTAAGGAATTCCATCACCGACTGCCGAAATAACACATAATTAATAAACAATCTTCTATATGTAAAATCAAGGACCAAGCGTGGTGCGCAATGCAATCACTTGTGTTCGACATACAAACGAAATGCCTCCACTCACCATTATATACCTATAATGATATGGTCGGTACACGTTACTTAACAATGGACAATTTGATAAATCAAACAATAAAGCCAAAATAATCAAAAATAAAATTCTCAACGATCGCTTGCACGAGCAACCAGATGAGAATGACAACTATTTATTGACAACCGTAGTAATGTTGCTATTTGGCAGACAGATCAATGCATTAGTAAAATATTGCAACAGCAAAAATAACGTTTTTAATTTGAACAGTATGAATAATGTAAATTTTGTATGTAAACGTGTATTTTGTATCATTATTTTTATTCAGTTAATATATTTCATTACAATTATCGACGAATGAATAAGTTTATAAAATAATATATACATATTATCAATTATAAAGACAAATTTGACTTGCCCTTAACATTCACGTATTAAAAGAGCGGCAAAATTTAAATCTGAGAATCATTATATTTTATGCCACGGTTAAATTTTAAAACATTCGTTGTTAAAATATAAAGTTGTTTTAATTTATATTTGTATAATGTATAGTATAATTAACTCTAACTTTAACAGAACTTATAATCCAAACGGAAGGCAAAATGCTTTATCGGACATCAAGAAGTTACTAACATCTCGTGATACAGCGGCTCAGAATAAAGCTTGTGGCTATTTGATTGAAGTTATTAGCCGTTATAATAAAAATTCAAATGAAGGGGCTCGGATGGTTGAATATTTATTGGACAATGACATAACTGTATTTCTGTGTGAAGCCACTTCAAATTTAGATTTTACTCTTTTTCGGTAAGTAGCCACCAATACCCAGTGTATTATCATAATCCGATAGGGAAAAGATATTTTCAGTGTAGGGTTTTGGCTAGCTATAACACGGTGTAGGTATGAACTGAATGTAAGTACGGTGTACATAACTATAGTGAAAGTAATGTAAGTTAATCATAAATCAAGCATCAAAGTAAGTAAATAAAAAGCATCTTTGTTTCCTCTTCCCTTTTTTTAAAAAACTAATCCCGTACTAAGTTATTTAATCCCTGTATTTCGGGGGGTTTCACAAACTTGCACAAAGAACACCCAGTCTTGGAACAGGCATTTGTGGATCTAACAAATGCTTGTCCTATGCGGGAATCGATTCTGCAGCACGTCGCGCACAGTGGTAGTTAGCGCGATGACCTGTGCTCCTCGGCTATCCGTGCAGTCAAATACCTATATATGTTTTTTATTCCCCAGGTCCATATTAACATGTCTTCGCCTACTGTGGCGTTCCCGGCAGTTCTTTTCCGACGAGCACGCAGCTCACGCGATGACTGCCGTATTGCGTGCTCTTGCGCACTACGCCGGCAGCGGGTCTAAACCGCCCGTTGATGCCTGCTTGCATTTCTTGTGTGATCTCCTTAATGGGTGAGTTTTCTAGTAGTTAGCAATGCTGTCAGTATTCTTGCAGGGTAGGTCTTAAGGACAGGTACACTACACTTGGGAAAATATACATATTTAATATAATAAAGCTAAAGAGTTCGCTTGTTTGAACACGCTTATATCTGAAATTACCCCATATTATTATTATTATCTGAAATTACCAGTCGGATTTGAAAAACAATTTTGCATTTCATAGCCGAATCAAATGCAAAAAGGAATTCTAGAGGAAGGTTATAGACTAAATAATATCATGTTTCTTGCCTTGGCAGAAAAGCAAGGCGAATGCAACCGTGGGGCACAGTTAGTACTTAGTAAATAAATAGACACGTTACTTGTTTTTGTAATTGACCACCGCATTTATACGCATAGTATACGTTCATAATTAAAAGGTAAGTACTTTAATTAATTAGGGCTTACTCAAATAAAAAACCTTGAGGTAGAGTTATTCAAAGTGGGGTATGATGACATGGCAAACGAAAGAACACTTCATGCTTTTTTTTATGCGAAGGTATGTAAACTATATGGGATTTTTAAACTCTCGGTAATTAACATCTATTGAACGAATGTTATTAAATTATAGTGGGAAGGCCATATGGATGCCTCCAACTGCAAATATATACTTCATCTTGTTTCCATCCCTAAAGTCCGCTTTCCATCGCTGTACAATTTAATACATTTCCTTTACAGCGTAGCTATTAACAAGACCACGCCACCGTTATCTCACCAAAGCGCTTACAGCACAGTCCAACTGCTTGCTTGTCTAAACGCCCTTTCCGGCCACGTCAGCACCAATCCCAACACGATTCTATCCAGCGCTTTAGTGCTGCACGGTCTAATTTCCTACCAGCCAGAAAATTTAACAATTAACACGAATACAGCGAATGCTTTGCTTGAAGTTTTAAAGAAATGGTTTGGTCTTTTGATGGGGACTTTGAACCATTCGATGTTAGTAGGAGATAGCGGAGATTCTGGAATGTTCTATGCAGTTATCTGCCAGCTTGGATTGGACGTATTTGGGTAAATATTTATTGAGAATGTTTATTTCTTTTGTTTTATTTCTATATGGATTCCACTTATGTTTGGTAATAGGATAATAAGCATTGTGAAAATGAAATAGGAAGAGCCGTTTGCTGTTGTGTACAGGCTCCTAAATTTTCATTTAACTGATATTTCAAACACATATATAGACTGATTTTTGAAAAATGACTGCTTCTTAGTTGCCAGAAATTTAGAATTGACAAACAAAATCCAGGAACTGCATTCTATAAAATGTGGAGATTAGCTGACTGATCTTAATGTCGTATGAAAAGTCCCATTGGAATCATGTAGGATTTTATATTTATCGTATTCAATATCTACGCCGGGGTCTACCCCGCGGGCATAACAAGGGCCTATGAGAAACATTAATCAGATAATCAGAGAGGATAACATCAGCTGTCTTCACTCGCCAGCTCTACATAATAATAAATTGGACATGGATCATTAAATTGATAGTGATAATGTAAAGTGATTTTCTAGCTTTATAAAACTGGTCGGTCGCGATCAGAAAGCGGACTTCGTTCAGACGATATTAAGTGATGATCAGGAGATAAGCGGTTTGAGACAGAGTTTGGCGCAAATGAAGGAAGCTGTTAGCCTCGTAGTGGCTGAACTGGTTGGCTTTACTAAGGTAGGTACAGTTTGTAGTATATCTAAGTCTTTGGTAGGAACTCTATTTCAGAAAACCAAGACCTCATTGATAAAAGTATTATTAGCATCTATTTTTAAGTAAGCAGTTTTTACCGGCCTTACCGCTTACTCTACCATAAAATGCTTACTAAACTCTTCAATACCACAAGCACAAAGGTGCCGATGTTTTACAATTACGTTTTACGTTACCTTTACGTTTACCTACATACATTTCTTGAGAACGGCATTGGCGTTCCACACCAACATCGCTGTATGTTTTTTGTCATTTTTATTTTGTATGGAATAGCTTACACAATTTAAGTAGGTACCTACCTCAACGCTCTACTCGTAAAGTTCTTCCAGCACTAGGAAGGTTAATCCTTGTATCGCGGAGGATTTACAAAATTCACATACACAAATGGCATGGATGCCATACTATTTGTTCCAAGTCTGGGGACTTGGAACAAACAGTTGTCCGCTGGGATCAAACTCGCAGTAGGTACTTCATAATTGTAGATAATTTGCGTGGTGACAGGGACAACTTATCAGTAAAAAAAGTCTGTTGGATATTAGTTAAAAAAATATTAAAATAATAAGAATTATTATTTATCAACCAATGGAAAAATTTAATGGTGTCAATAACTATGCCTTAGAGAAATTGTAAATGCATTAATTATTCTAATTAGGACTTTACAACCCAAACAGAACACAAATTTATTCAATGCTATCTATGCTATTTCCTTAACAAATTATCTTGTCAAAATACATACCTTGTCACCGGATAGTGTAAGACATTTTGATTAACTTGTCTAATTGCGGGCCCCAGCATTGGTGCGATAAGTGGGCAAATCGAGTCGAAATCTCTCGTCTCATTAAATTTTGGTTATGTTCGAACAGTCTGTAATTGCCAATATCTTATTACATAATATATACTTACTTATAAGATGTACTTTTGAGAGTTTAGAGTAACTGCGACTCAATTACCAAAAAGCAATCATTTACAGATCAACATAAATTAGTTAGATATTTACTTTTATTTGCATTTGCTACATTACTAGATTATTTTACTAACATCTATGCTTATTTAAGGACATGACTTAACGTATAGTGGTATAGGTCACCCCTCCAATTACCGCTATGCACGACTTGCTGCGGGTTCGATCCCCGCATGGGACAATCATTTGCGTTATCCACATCACATAATATGCTTGTTCCAAGTCTGGGTGTTCTTTGTGCATGTAAAATTAATTATTATAAACCCTTGGGGCACAAGGATTAAATCCCTTAGTGTGGCAGTCATTTTTTAAAGAAGAAAAAAAAAATGTAATTTTAAGACATTAAAAAGAAAACTTTCGTAGTTAACGCGGCTTCGCTTAATTTAAATTATCTACTAGTGTTCCAGCTGTCCCTTTTACTGTTTATTTTAGGAACATCAAACACACATTCCAACAGACGAATACAACGTGTTCTTGAAGCTATTACTAAATTACTTCTATGAAAACACCAATCCAGAAAATATTACAGATTTTTGTGATATGCTGTTTTCTAAAGGATACCTTATGATGCTGCCACAGGTTCAAATAAACAGGTAACAAAACCATTTCCCACAGAAGCGGATAATAAATCCATTGTTCTGAGGCCTGAGAACAACTATAAAGGGTAAAATATTATCTACCCTTTTTAGTTGTCTTCTTCAATTGGTGTCTACTTAGTCAAGGCTGTCTAACGTTATCCTAACCCTGGCTTCGAGTCTCGCAGTTACCGACACTGGTAAAAAATACAAGCTAAATAGATGCCAGTATTTTATAAACATGGACTACCTATGTCTGTACCACTCTACAGGATAAATAAATATTAAAGATCGGCATTTTATTTAGGCTAGCGACTTTGTATTCAAGCGTCTTATAATACATGTTTTCAGAAACGATGTATCGGTCCGGAAAGTTAGCACACTAGTACTGGGCGAGATGTTGAAGGTTCTGGCTGAGAAATATCTGATGGTGAATGTTCATACTGACAGCGATACCTGCGCCAAAGATATTCACGTGAGAATTTATCAATATATCTAATTTTTGCAATATTTCTGTTTATTTTTTCCTT
Organism: Diachrysia chrysitis; assembly: GCA_932294365.1. Taxonomy (NCBI): domain Eukaryota; kingdom Metazoa; phylum Arthropoda; class Insecta; order Lepidoptera; family Noctuidae; genus Diachrysia; species Diachrysia chrysitis. The sequence goes on from OW028657.1 coordinate 2,759,621, forward strand.
GAACAAAATATAGAGCAACATTATGTATAGTATTTATGTTATACGCAGTTATCGAAGTCAGGCACTTAAAATTACTGATGATTCTACAACAATAGAACAATAAATAAATAAAACTTCCCACGTTTACATTTATTCTTTAATCAACTGGACAAATAATTAAATAAGTATAGTGCAAGAACATTTGTGCAAGAACATTTGTGGATGTTATAATGCATTTGCAAAAATAAAAATGGTAGTCAAGTGTCCCTTTTCAGCTCTTGTAGCTAAGTGACATTTCTACAAGCGTTAATGATGATAGAAATCGCTTAAATAACATTAAATGTATGGAAATGACATTTAATATGAATAAGTCACGTGTCTTAGATTTGTCACTTCCATACATTTGAGCGATTCGATTAGCGGTAACGCTTGTAGAAATGTCACTTGTCTAGAGGGGCAAGTTTTCCTTTTTAGGTTAGAACTTGCATCTCATGCTAAGCCGAGTGCTTTGTACCTATTACCAGTACTAAGTATATTTGTAGAGTCGGTGTTATATCCGTAGTTTTTAACGATAGTGCCTTACCAGTAAAATTAATTTTGGTTATTCGTTGTCTCCATTTCCGTATGGTTGAGCATACATCATGCAACTTCTGCAGATGGGCCTCGTGGAGTTGCAGTACGGCATAGAGCGTCCGCACCGCCTCGGCTCGCAGCTGCAGAAGAACCAGCCCTACAGCTTGCTCATATACATCTATTTCTACTGCCAATCTTCAGAAAAGTATACTTTACTTTTATACATTCTTAAATTGCATCGGGAACTCATGGCTCATGGAGTTTAAAGCCACAGAGATTTATAACTAAAGAGATCGACCTGTTCCTAGGAAGGCAATTCGTCTTGATTGGTACCATATTTTTTACCCTAAATCTACACTCAAACTCAAAACTATATTTTTGTCTTCAAATGAGTTCAATAAAAATTAGTTTGGCATGTATCATGGAGATCATTTATATAAAAAATGCCTTTTCTGTAGTATAATATCTAATAATAATTTATGTTTGTGAAACGACATTTTGCAGTCCTGAAGAAGCGACGGCTCAACTTCTGCCGTACCTCGTGGAGCATATTCTGAAGCTACCGAAGTCGTTCAGGCCTCCCGCGTACATTATAAAAGCGCTTTGGCTTGTGTTCGCTGTAAATATGTAGAAGTTTATACTGTATTAACTTTATTTATTCAGTGAAATTACCTATGCATTGCTTAAACCCTGACTGTTAAGCTCCAACGTGATCATAAAATATTAATTATAACTAAGAGTAAAAAAGATAACTAGTACCATTTACATAAAGTCATTATGACATAAAATCCGTGATCATAATTTAATGACACGGTAAGAACCGGTGCAGAAATTACCGCAGTTATATATATCTATACTAATATTATAAAGCTGAAGAGTTTGTTTGTTTGTATGTTTGTTTGAACGCGCTAATCTCAGGAACTACTGGTTCGAATTGAAAAATTCTTTTTGTATTGGATAGTCCGTTTATTGGGGAAGGCTATAGGCTATATAACATCACGCTACGACCAATAGGAGCGGAGCATAAATGAAAAATGTTGCAAAAATGAAAAACAATTGAAACTAAAACACGCGAACAAAGCCGCGGGGGACAGTTAGTATGTATATAAGTAGAGCCTACCAATTAATTCTTCATCTAGAGCTTTTAAGAAATTACCATCATTGTAATTCTTACGTGTTCCACAAAAAGTTTCAGTTAATGATTCAATTCGAATTGTTTAAGCATACCATTTTTTATTTAAAAACCTAAAATAAAACAAACAACCCGTTCACCTTACTAGATGTCGACCATTTCAAACGGTTCCCTGCAATCTCTTGACGAGAGAGTATACCTAGAGAAGGCTACAGACCGCCTCGTCACCATGTTACACTCGGAACCTTCGGCGTACTACACCCATAACCCTGCCATATTGCTGTGGGCGTTCACATCGCAAAGGATCTCGCATTTTGTGCAGTTGGCGGTTGTAAGTATACCTACTTTACATGCATAGTTTTTTTGTTCCTATGCTATTCCGCTGCTGTCCTTATTTATACAAATAGTTTAAAATAAATCAAGTCAATGTTTTGACAAAAATTTGAAATGACTTATAATAAGACTAAGAATTATTTTTTAGTCAGTTTCATTTTCGGTTTGGTCAGGATCTAATCGGAAGATATTGTAATAAGTATACAGAATTTTAGCTAGAACATTCAAGGAAATAACTTATAAACTATTTATTAAGTAAATAAAGAATGTTTTGAACATTTAAATAATTTATTTTAAATAAGAAGATTAGACCTATTTAATTCGTAATTAAAGTAGGATTTATGTCAAAAGATCTGGTTAAATAAACATACGCTTAGTTGCCTTATTCGTATCCAACGGTTAATCATTTACTAAAAGTCGAATAAAACCAAATTTTATTGTCACAACCCATCCCTTTTAGCTATCCCAATGGCTGAAATCCGAAGACTCTCTTCCAACCGACCTTACAACCCAACCGACAGTGTGGGAACTCCTCCTCAACATTCTCATACAGTGTACCGACAAGACTATAGTGGGAAACTGTATAGAGGCCTTACATGTGTGTTTGGAAGACGGAGATGATGACGCGAGGCAAGACTTCGCTGGGCTCGTGTGGTCGATGTTGCCGAATGTACTGTCCAAAGTACTGATTGATCCTGAATGTCAGATAGGTGGGGTATAACCTTGCCTAGAATTTACCTTTATATTCTTATAAATATATATTTTTTTTAACTATGAAAAGCTTAATTATTGCAGTGCCTTTTTTTAATAGATTGAAGTCAATCAAAGGTAAATAAGTTTTTGTTACTGTTACTATTTACTTAGTAGCAATAACATTACCTGCCTACTCGCTTTTTGTTAATTTTTCATCACAGTCATTTATCTTGGGTCCTGTCTATTCGACTTCATTTCATCTATTGTAATCACCAGTTTTCAATACATAACCATCCTTTCAGATTCCAATATTTGTCACTTCCTAGACCTAGCTACAACATTGCCACCCCTACAGATTGATCAGATAGTGTGCCTCAAAACAGCCGTGCTTATCACTGCTATATTCTCAAAGAACCTGCCAGAGAATAGCAAGGAGAGCACCAGGCATCATTACGAGTATGTTTGTATGAAGCTCGGCCTGTATTTACTGAGCTTGGCTAACCAACAAAATGATAATAGAGGTAAGATCTTCTTTTCGTCTCGACAGTAAAGTATTCAGGTATTTGGGTCCAATAGGATAATAACTGCAATAGTTAGAAATACTAATAAATAGAAATAGCTATAATGTGATTTGCGTCAGGGAATCGATAAATGGTTGTAGGCCTTACTTGGTAGATGAAATGTAGAAAATGTTTACATCTTAACTTGTGTTAACATGAAACTTTTTAAGCTTTAATGATTTTTATAGCTTTTTACATAATTATGGTAAAAAACATTGGGTTGCCTTTGCACATTAGAGATTTTAAAATGACCTAACCGTATCATAATCAAAATCTGTTGGAAAATGTTATCTGTTTTTTAATAAGCATCCATATAGTCTTAGTTATAAGTACGTGTATTTCCCAGTTCTCCTAAGCTACACAAATCGCGCGGGTTTCCTCCAAGCAGTATTGGCGGCGGCCGACAGCACAGATGAGAGAGTCGCTTGCGCAGCGCTGCAGTTGCTCTCCTATGTCATTCACTATTTCACAAAGAGCAATTATCAGGTTAGATAAGACATTTTTGTATTGTCTATATAACTATATAGGTATTATCATATTCGCAAACTAAAATGTTAAAAACCTTTTTTTTCAAGGAAATCGCAATTTTTCTTTCCCTGAGAAGGTTATAGCATATACAAAGCTTGGTATTTTCTTATTATTGTTTTTATGTTTCTTAAAAGCTTATTTCAAAAGCTCCATTTCGGTCAAAACTTTTCTTAAATTGCCGTATCCTAAGCAAACAGGTTAGCAGTAAAAAAAGTTACCACAAATCTAATTACGTCAATTTCAGCCAAAATCAGTACTGCAGATCCAAACACATTTGATCATAAGATCTCTAAAGCGAGATAGTACTAGTGAAAGGGGCGCATCTCTACTACAATTGGTATACATGGTGTTAAATACTGGTGCGAGTTCACCTCTAGCGTTGGCGTATAGCGTGGAGGAGGAACCGACGGTTAACGCGCAGTGTAACGCTTTGAGAGCCTTAATGTTCAGAATCCAATTGATGTTGTGCAGCAGGGTTAGTACATATCAATTTATTTATCATGATTACATTTCTTTTTATCTCTAAACCTATTTGAAACATTCTCGCTTGATGTCATTAGAGATCGGAAGAAGATAAGATGTATTCAAAGAACAGCTGCATGGATTTTTTTTAGGGAAAAACGGCGAATAAATGAAATATTGATGGATTGCCATCGTAGTTCAAAAGGGCCTTTTGACCCACAATTGCAATTCATTTATTATCATAAAAGAGTACTCATCTCTCTTTTGTTTTATTAAAGACCATTGATTAGAAAGATCGTCATTGTAAAATATACTTTGTAACTCTTCAACAGGAATCTAAAAACCAATCATCAGCCGGGTGGAAAACTCTCAGCTCAATATTCAAACACGCAATAGTCACTAAGAACGACACAAAATTAATAGCCACACTCACATCCCAGCCTTGGACGCACACATTGATACAATTCCAACTAACTCAGGAACTGACCCAAGAATTCCTAACATTTACACACAATTGGTTAACATTACTGAAGATCACGATAAAGAAGTGCCAGGAAATAAGGAAGATTCAACTGAGCAAGCAAAGCTTAGTGATCAAAACAATGGTGTTAATGAAGAAAAATTTGGACGTGACGGGGGAGTTTAAAGACACCAATGAAAAGTTGTTGGTGATTGTAGACGAGATTTTGGAAGATTCTGGAATCAAATGTGATTGATTTTCGAGCGTCAATAAAGGTTATATTTATTTTTGCGTTTCAATCAAGCTATTAACTGCAAAACTTCTTCGTTAAAAATGATTTGGAAAGTGTGTTTAACTTGCTATTTTTATTTTGCATCGCCCATATTGCAATCGTCGTATTTCGGAAAAGCATATACCACAAACTATTTCAAACATTTATCATGAGCCTTCAAATAATTAGATTCGTATTTTTGTAGAGCCTACGTGTTGCGATGGTTCCATTCCGCACGTGAGGTAAATTGCTATTTCCAAATACATTCTTCTAAAATTGTGTAACCATTGGCAACAAGCCCTTCAAGGAAAGGTACAAGTTACACAATTACGAACTATTTGTATTATAAAATACATTGTATTCAAACGTAACATGTATGCAAAATTACTAATTAACTTTCTATTTTAACGATTGTCCAAAATATTCCGGAACCACTTTCCTCGCGCTTTCCAAAGGACGAGAGAAATTATATGGTACAAGCCCATATGTGTAGGCCACTTGTATGGAATAGGAATGAGCGTGGAAAGCAAAGACAATAGATATTAATTTATTTATCGATGCAGTTAACGCCTGCGTATTTATATGGCGTTTTGTCATATCGCTAGAGAAAGCAATAGCTTAAAGTTAAATGGATAGCGCACAGGTGGACGCATAACTTAAGATTTAGCAATGTTGCTGGCAAAAGATATATATAGCTTTAGGTGGTACGCAGCTATAGGTATATTATACATGTAGTCTAAAATGCATGTAGTCTAAAACCAAAACATCTTAATAAATTATAAACATGAGGTTTATTTTACAGTTTGTGACGAAATTCAGAACCGAATTAAATATTAAAAAAATAGGATAGGGAACTTTTCTTGAATTAATTTCAATACTAATACAAGGCCAAAGCAAAATTGATATTAATTAAGCAGAAATGTAATTCAGAATACTTTGAATTCAGTTAGTTCCTCCGAATGGACATAATTATAGTATTGAAACAATTAGGCATAATATTAAAACAATGTAAGTAATGTGCTCCATATTAATTTTTATTAATAAATTTGGCGCTATTGTTAAATTCAAGAGAACGGTAAGAGTAAGGTAGAAGTAACCCCCCTAGCTCTTTTATCGTTTTATAAAGAGACTCAATAAGACGTCATAGGTAAAAAAAAGTATAGTAGACAAGTAGGCCACAAACTACATACATTATGATCACCAGATAATAAGCCTAACAAAAGAAACAAAGATGATAACATAAAGCCATCTTGTCATATCACTGGAGAAAGCAGACGATACTGCCCCAAGCGTGAAGCGTTAATGTTGCTTGCAAATTCTAAAAAGGTTAAGGTTTGTAATAATTGCTTGTGATTCAGTGGCATCGTTACGATTTCATGCTTGAAAAACGAGTATATTTAAATACTTTAGTTTATATTTGTGGATGTGAAAAGTAAACAACGGTGTTGGACGTGATCAGCGGTATAAATTCCAACGTATCAGTATGATCGTCCGGTATTAAATTATCTTGTAATATGCTGTTATTATTTTAAGCGTGAAATTTTCTCATTACCAACCATTATTCAAGCGGCGAGTTGTCGTTCGTTGGGACGTTCTATGGGAGGCTTTTGTTCAACAGTGGACGGCTTTCGGCTGATGATGATGATGATGATGATTAATCAATTTCATGATGGACGTCCAAGGTCCCCCTGAATTAGTACCTAGTTTACTCCCATGGGGAATACCTAACAATGTGCGCGTTAGAACATTATCACTTTCATAGGTCAAGGATAATTTTTTTAATAGAATTATATTTCTAATAGGCATGTTTCCTAATTTTATTTTTAATGTCCGCCTGGTAGATTAATGAATTTTATTGGACACGTATTTTTTCTTTTTTCCTACAAACAAATAATGATCAAAATACAGAGAACGCAAATACGCGTGACGTCACTCCTCGCTACAATTTTTACCAAGGCCATAAGCCCCCACTCCGAAACTTTAAAGCGCTGTATCTTTGTAAGTTTTTATTGTTTTGATAAAAGAAAAAATACGTGTCTAATATTTTGTTGTTATCTAACTGACGGACTAAATAGATTTTAACTTGTCATACCCAGGAAACATCCCTATTTGAATTAATACACATTATTTTAACCGACTACGAAAGGAGGAGGTTTTCAATTTGAAGGTATTTATTCGACTACAAAAGCCTGAGGTTTTTAATTCGACGGATTTTATTTTCCATCTTTGTTACCTGATATCTTCGGCAATTGTGGATTGCTATTTGTTTTGTCGTCTCAGATGTGGTCCCATAGGTGGTTTCTTTTTACATTCATGTGTAATTAATTATTCAACCTCTATCGTCATCTCTTCCAATTCTATTATTGTAATTCATGCATTTAGATTTCCGATTCATTTCCTATTTATTATACTTTCGGTCTGTCTGTGGTCGTAAAAAAAGCATTCTTGTCACTTTCTATGATTTCTTTTTACGGTAACGTTATGTTGCAAGTTCTTAGTACTACTTACTTACCAACAACGTGTGGTTACATGGAATATGTTTGTTATTTAACTATAAGCGGCACTTATAACAAGTAAGGGCTTTACAACCGGTTCAAAGCATTGCCGACGAGCTCGTAACTATTTTCTAGGTAGCAATCATGATGTCGCACTTCTGTGATTGAAGGCGGAGTTCAATGTACTTTTGTGATTAAAATTTAATTGCTGTTGTATGAGTTTTATTCGGTCGTTATCGATGTAGATAGAAAGTTAACGAATGCAGCTACCCTTATTCAACTTTATTGACTTTCTACAATCGTTTTATTTTTGCTTATTCTTCAAGATCTTAATAATGCAAATTTAAATAGATGATAATATGGCAAGATTAAATTAATCGAGAATATATATAATATAGTATAGTATCTTGGGACATCTCACACACGGTCATCTGATCCCAAACTAGGCAGAGCCTGTGCTATGGCAACCAGACAACTGATAAACATACTTATATATTTCTAAATACATACATATTATAGATAAATTACACCCAGACACAGAACAAATGATCGTGCTCATCACACAAAGATTCGTCCTGGGTGGGAATCGAACCCACGACCTCCGGTTTAGCAGTCAGGGTCACTAACCACTAGACCAACAGGCCCGTCAAACTACTTTTTAATAACTTACTTATGTATATTATTTTATTAAACACAATTTTCGGTTAAAAGTTGTTATCAAATACGTGTTGTTTCTTCTGATATCAATAATTAAGTACAATCTAAACACGGTAGTGAAATTATGTGCAGTGTGGCTTTGAAATAGATGCAAATATCTAGCAAACATCCCTAAGCCGGACGCGCCAATTACTCAGCTAATCGCTCTTCATATTAAATCAACTAATAACACTTTGAACTAAAGTAACCCGCGGCCGATAAACGCCTTGATCAATTTTATCTTGGAACTGCTGCATATAGGTTTCTCTGCAGTTGCTCTACAATTTTCCGGTCCTCAATCTTACCTGCCATCTATCCTGACGGTCATTCAAAATGTCTGTCCTTTAACACTAAAATCATTATTAAAATATTACAAAAAAGTCTTAAAAAGACTCTTTAGTTGGAAAAACACATGTACACAGTACACTCCAAATACAATGTCAAATCTGTGTCCACATCTGCTTAAAGTATTAAAACCTGATTCAGGTAATATTGCATTAAGCAATTCTATATCCTTACGACTTTGTAGAATCCTATTGTGAGAAAGATAAGGTTAACTTTGGAACTCCAAATATTTACTTATCATCTTTACCTTAGCCTTACCCTAGATTAATTCTTTATTAAAACTAGCTTCATTGAAAAATTTCCAGTCAATAACTTCCAATCTTTCGCTTAGATTGTTTCCGTAAAAGATCTCGACAGGTCAATAATCTAAAAGTATTTAAAGTAAAAAATCGCGTGATTTTTCAGCCTTTAAGGTTTTACCAAACAATATCACGATATGTCGTCACACAGCGTACAAACCTACCACTATTTTGGAAGGTGGTGCTTGCTCCCTGCCGCCCGCGCCGGTCGCGAGTCGAGCAGTCGCCCGCAAACCGCTGAGCTAGCGCCACTTTCCACCAGCGACGCCAGCGCACTACCATAGTGAGCCTACTGAAACTGTGAAGTGACAGTGATGCAACTGTGTTCATAATTTGTGATTGACATGTTTTTACTGAGGACTTTTTGTTGTGTTAAAATGAATGGTAAGATTTTTAATAATTAAATTTATTTTTTCTGGTGTAATTTTCCATTTTTATTTTATTATTTGGTAGTGAACATTTTGTTGATATTATGCACCCATGTAATATAAAATAAAGCATATTGCATTAGTTTAAATTAAATTATATTTAATAATAAACCCTAAATTAATTTTACAATTTTAATTGCGAAAAACAATCACTAAAATTTTGTTTACCTATCGACTTAGGCCAATAACAAAAGATCTTATCCAAAACTTATTCCGGTTAAGCTCTTTATATTAGATATATGAACTACATATTAATAAATAGAATTTTCAAAGAATCAGACGCTAATTAAGAAGTAACATTGGCCTCCATATACCGTAACCGTAAAAAAAAATGTAACACAACTTTCTTAAATTAAATTAATCGTTAGCGCATAATATAATAACTATATATTTGTTTACATAATTATGTAAAAATAGATACCGCAAACAGCTTAACAGGACGCGTATATATTTGTATGCGGTGAAGCCGTTAGTAGCTAGTGACGCGTGCGTATCGATAAACTAGTATATCTAGATCGGATGCACATATCGAGATAAGTAGGGCTTAGTTTTTGTGCTATTGAATTAATAAGTCCGGTGATAGACAGCCATCGCCTTTGCCTAACGGTTCACTTCAACCAGACGTTTCTCAGACACACACTACTTTTTCCCGCTAATGCTAGATTTATCGGTTTCCGTACGTGCCGCGTGAGTTAATGGTGTTCCACTTTGACATGGCTAACTAATGTAAATTAAGCTTTTTAGAATATAAGGATGATTTTTATCAACATTTTACAAATTATTTACACAAGTTAATTAGATATTTGTAATGTGAAATGTTTTAAATTTTTTATTGACGACTCTACTTCGCCGCTATGCTAATACGAATTAGGATTTCTACTATGTAAACTAGGTAGTCTCAGTATTAACAATGTCTACCCACTTGGCACAGCTCTATACAATTAAAGGCATATTACATTGTAGTTTCCAATGCTGCGCACTCATCATGATACGAAATGATTCGTCTAAATATCTCTTTTTTTATATAGATGCTTATTTATGGTAGGTATATACGAAACCTGGCTTTCAGTACCTTTGCCTAGGTTATCTAAATTACAGGGATTCAAAACTTTAAACTAAACTAACTCCTATAAGGAAAGAAAAATACCCTAATTAATTGCCAACTTTCTGTAACTCTACATTTTAGCTCTGTAACTATTGCAATATTTCTTTAAAATTGAGAAAACTTTTTGGAAAATTAAGAGTTCAACGACTTTAAGGTTCGTCAAATGAATTGCTAATTACCTATTTAATTAACATTGATTTATATCCATAACATGAACCTCTAATGAGCAACAGAAATTTGGTGTCCCGTTTAATTTTTCTGTTTGACTATATAAGAATTCTCTGTATGCTACATAAGAATCATATGACTAAGGTATTATTTTGTTTATTGTTTACTGAACAGTACATCTTTGTATTGACATTTTTACTGTCGCCGATGAAAAAATAGAAAGCAAGTCGTGATCGATTATACATTTTCACTTTTATTGTTCTCTAAAGTATACAAAATTAGATTGAATTCGCATTGTTTGTTGGATATCAAGAGAAATCAGAAGAAAAATTATATTAATTTCAAGTTTTTAAATGTATCGTAATAAAATCTAAAAGAAAAAATGTTTTACGTGGTATAAAAATCTCGTTACCTTAATGTAATATAAAAACACCAGCAACGCCTATAAATAGCTTTAATCTTCGATGTTATAATAAAAGAAAGCTACAAAAAATAAATTGCTCTTCGATAATGAGGTGCAAACTACAAAAAACATGCGATTACTTATACGAAACATGTATGACAAATTGACTTTATCAAATAATAATTAGGCGGGTGGTTTTAGTACTGCGCTGAGAATGCACAAGCGATCCCGCGGCTCTGGCTAAGGCAAGGACGGGACCGGGGTGTTTTTATTCGGTGCGAGTCCGACATATTCCCACGCCCGCCGTGCCCTCGGCGTGGGTCGAAGTCATTAGCTTTTCACCCCGTAATAAAAAAAATAAAGCTGGTTTTAGTAGCCAAGAATGATCGTTTATAAAATAGGTACATAAATATAATACTTATTTAAGAGATGAGACTTGTATCTTGGTACCTGATAATGGTTTGACGTGATGCGATTCAAAATTCCATGTTTTTTATAACCTACTAGCAGTTTCCCGCGGCTCCTCCCGCGTGGGTGTCGGTTGTCGCGGCAAGTAATATCCTATGTCCTCTCTTACGTTCCAAACTAATGCCAATTCAAGTTTCATTACAATCGGTTCAGCGGTTTATCCGTGAAAGCGAAACAAACAGAGTTACTTTCGAATTTATAATAACAGTATGAATAACCTTCATAACCTATTTATTGCCCAGCTTCTGGACAACGGTCTCCCACGAGTGTACCTAGACTTTTTAGTCCTGTGCCACTTCACATCAATCCCGCAAGTAGGTTAATGATTTAACTTGCGAATAGATATTGAAAGAAGGTCTGCATATAACATGTGCGGTGGTGTGACTGAGGTATATACAATTGTAAATAAAATTGGTATGTTGTGTCAATGGCTGTGTCGGTGTTCGTGTGTGTAAAGCACCTAACTAACTTGATCTCCCGTTAGTAATTCAGTTAAAGAGCTTAAATTATATCATTCATCATTCATAGTCATCATTGTAATATCCAATCGATTGTTTAGCTTTCATGTTTTCATAACCACAACTACTTGAAATTACTAGATATAGGTTACACTGACGGAATCGGAAGTCAGTTACATATCGATAACCCGATTTGACGTGTTATTCAATACGATTGTGAGAACTTCAATCGATCACGATACTCGAGTGAAAATAATTGGAACATTATACCTCACCATTATGTTTTCCAATCGTAATTGAGCACGGAAATTCCCTCACAAAGCAGTTAATTGAGAAATAAAAGTTTAATGGATATGGAAGATAATCAATCAACATGTCGAAGACATTAGGGCGTTACGGGTTGGACAGTTATGTCAGATGGTTACTTCATATCTTGTTAAAGATTTAACTAACAATAATCTGTAATACATCTTACAGGTTTTGCATATTAGAATTATGATTTTTACACTTGGTAGGTTCATTTTCTTAGTAAACAGTTGTATAATTTAAAGAGTTTAATAAATAAATAAATAAAATAAAAATAAATAAATTTTGTTGGATTATTGGAAGTTAGTAGGTACTCTTATGCACTGTTCGTGGCTATCTTTAGCTAGTTTGTCGTTGTTATCATTTACTTTCAAGTCAATTTACAATCATAATGCTGGTCACTCACATTCGCACGAATACGCAAACCCACAAGTGTAGGACGACATTTGCAAATGATTTAATTTCCAAGCTGGACGGTTTTTTAACAGATATCAAAGCGCGCGAACCTTGTTCGAATGTTTGCGCGCATGTGAGTGACCGGGGTAAGAAACTTTGTAACTACATGACAACTGTGACAATGATCCTGCCACATCTTTCTTTCACATATAATTAAAGAGTGGGTCTCTGTATGGAAAAATAATGGTGTGTTACGTGTATTAGGTATAAAGTTTTACTTATCCACTCAGACATATTGCCGAATCGAATAATATATCTATATCTATACTAATATTATAAAGCTGAAGAGTTTGTTTGTTTGTTTATTTGTTTGTTTGAACGCGCTAATCTCTGGAACTACTGGTTCGAATTGAAAAATTCTTTTTGTATTGGATAGTCCGTTTATTAAGGAAGGCTATAGGCTATATCACATCACGCTACGACCAATAGGAGCGGAGCATAAATGAAAAATGTTGCAAAAATGAAAAACCGTTGAAACTAAAACACGCGAACAAAGTCGCGGGGGACAGCTAGTTAATATATAAAGCTGAGTTTGTTTGTTTGTTTGAACGCGCTAATCTCAGAAACTACTGGCCTGATTTGAAAAATTATTTCAGTGTTGGATAGCCCATTTATTGAGGAAGGCTATAAGCTATAAAACATTACGCTGCGACCAAAAGGAGCGGAGCATAAATGTAAAATGTTGCAAAAATGAAAAACTGTTGAAACTAAAACACGCGGACAAAGCCGCGGGGGACAGCTAGTAATATATATTAAAAATCATAATTATCGTAATCGTCTTAAGGCAGATTCGAGGACATAATTAAAATAAAAGCATTATTTATTTTAATCGACACATTAACGAATAGAATGCTTGGTGAAGTGCTCCAAATTACCTGAGGACTAGTGCCAATTGGTTGACTCTATAAACAATATAACAAAAGCAATGCTCTTTCTCAGAAGATCTTAATTTAAACCAACAATCTTGACCTATTAGTTGTATAAAGATAAACGCGATTTTGTCTTCTCAAATTCGACCTAAAAAGTACTTTATTTCGATTTCTGCGATTTATTTACTAGCGTACCGGTAGTTTTATATAATAGATGTTTAAATTATACATTAACCATAAATACATGCATGATGTATTCAATCCTTTTTGTTGCTTCCGTCCATAGACGAGTCCACGTATGCTTTCTAATTATATAGGCAAAGGAAATGTTTCCGTGGTGCAGCTTTTACACGCACTGCCAAGGGTCTTATTTACTTTCCATTATATACTCTATAATTTAAACGACAAATACATTGAATACCTGAAATTGTAGTTAAATTGTTATCAATTTTACAAACAACGAAGTTTATACGTGGAAAGCCGGAATGAGTAGACAGAAAAATTGAAATTACGAACCATGATTTTTTCATTTTATAAGCGTGTCTAATATGTAGGTTAATGACATGTTTTAAACGACGAAAAACTAATCTTAGTGTAAAATTATTACGGCCAATGGAGTGTTAAATCGTTAGTTGAAAGTGCATTCTTTATATACCTTACTGTTTTGCTCTGAATCTATTTTAATATTTAAACGAAGCCTCCATTTCTGTAGCACATAAAATACGCAAATACTAACTGTGATGCAATAATTAGAGATAATTTGATTTATAAATATTCCGTATTTACATTTAAGGTAGGTAGGCTTATATGCAAATTGTTATGTAATAAAGTGATTCGGTTTAAAAAACAATGTCAAATTCATATTAAAAAAACATGTTATCAAAACCAGATTTCGAGAGGTAACATAATTAGTATTAGGGTCAGTGTTATTTTTGCTGCTTTACTTGCAAATGTGAAAGAAAGTAAGAAAATATTAAGTATATCTAGATAAAGAACATGAGATGTTTCATGTTAATCGAAGAACTTACCATACGTGCACGATAATTAACTTTCACTGAAGGAAGTGTAGGGCTCAAATTGGTGTTGTTCAATATGGCGATAATTGTTCTGTTACGAATGTTACCGATACGTAGTAACAGATATATAGGTACTGTGATGTAACAGGTAATGATATAATGTGGTAGCGATATGAGGCAGCAGTCATTTAAGGTGTACCTAAGTACCTATTTCCTATATTATATTGACTCTAGGTGGGCTATCAGACTTGCCCAGTACGCTGGCAAAGCTTTTTTGACTGTACTACACTCTACTCTCACGTATTACAAAATGGAAATAACGGTTATTTTAGAATAGTTTAAATAATACTATTTTATTTTTAATTTACTTCTCCCGCACTTGGCTATTGAATTATTGTTGCTGAGGGTTTAAATAACATTAATATCATATGCACAAATAACACCTAGACTTAAAAAAGTTATATGGATTACACAAATGTTTATTCTATGCGGGGATCGAACCTGTAGCACGTCGCGCACAGTGGTAATTGGCGCGGTGACCACCAATCGGCTATCCGTGCAGTCAAAAGTTTAGGGAGGTACATGTGTTGTATTTTGTCTAAGCTACAATGTATAGATGCTTATGTGCAAGTGAAGATATTATTTTTATTTTTATTGAATACTTCATGCACAGTGTACATAGGCGGACCTAATACCAGAAAACATTCTCTACCGGTCGACCTTTCGATATTACATCGATAATAGTCGATATTACGAATATAAGAAGCGCCACTACATTCAAGTATTGACATTAGCAATTCTTACATCATAAACATTCTCACATTATCCATGAAAATAAAATCAATGCAAAGTTACCCAACACATTTCCTATGTAAGATATAAGTACTATCATCATTAGAAATAGGAATCTTATATGCATAAACGACTGAAAACGAATGCATCTCTTACTAAATTTCCGGGTTAAACTACGTAGGAAATTACTATTACTTATGCTGTGGTTTAACGTCAATACAACTTCTCACTTGGTAAAGGTGTTTCAAAGATTTTTCTGACCAAATTATTTTATTCAATCTGGAATAATATTATTATTGCTATATCCTTAAGATTAAGTAGTGGAACCACGCTATCGTGTATATATACAGGGTGTTTTGTGTCTTCAAGTTTTGATTTAATGTCCAAAGCGACGTGTTTCCTGAGATAGGCCTGTTTTTATGTTTTATCTTCAATTAGTCGAATCTTTAAACTTTTTTGTTTCTGGTCTGTGTTTATATAAAATAAATTATTATTAAACACATTTGCTTCCTAGAAACTAACTTATGCGCTTCTCCAGTTTTAAAACGGTAAAAGTTTCACTTGATGACAAGTGACAGCACTTTACTTAGCTGTCATTTTGTTGTCACTTGTCAATGTATCACAGACTATATTTAATTTACTACAAATATATGTGAAGCTGTTTTGTCTGAGTGTTAAACAATGTAACTCACATTAATTTGTCATTTATGTAACTTATGCGTGTTTTAAAATCATAATTATTTATTTTCTGGAAAAGTATGAGTCGGTTTCTTTGATTATAACGTAATAGCTTCGAAAAATTTAAATCGCATGTGTGTAAGCTATCAATAATATAGCCCTTATATAAGTTTAATTAACACGAGTGTATAATATCAATTTCTAGCATAGAGTAATTAAAATTTAAGTATTTATTATCACGCTAGGGCGTTGTAACACTGGTAGCTTAAGGCTCTGAGTTATAATAAGTACCTATATAATAATAACTTGGGACAACTCACACACAGCTTTCCCAAACTAGGCAAAGCCTGTATTATGGGATCCAGACATTTAATATGGCTAAAATATTCTTAATTAAGTGAATACAAACTTCCGATAATGAAGCCAATTACAGCTTTAATTCGATATTGAAAGCGCGAAGATCATTTATAAACCATACAATAATATTCCAAAGTCCTTTGAAGCAGTCAAAGTCTGCGCTCAGGCCAATTAAAAATAAACTATAATATTCGCAGCCTTAATAAATTAACTACATCACCGATGACAAACACTTGCGTCCTTAAACATTTCACTTTTTCTTTCCCCATAAAAAACGCAAGCATATTACGAAACACAGGTCCTTGTAATAAAAACAAAAGAAAGTGTACCTATGGTATATCCGTAATGGCAGAGTATTCTGTGCGCGTCGCCATGGAAAGTGGTGACGTCACCACATTGGCGGTTGGACTCCCGCGAAGGTCATGGCCAGTGAATGGTAATGAAAATTAAATAAGCGGTACATACAGTTACTTACAGAGCGAAGATAACCGCGACGAGAATGAACGTCATACATGTACAGTGAAGTCGGATTTATAATGTAATCCGGGATAGTTAACTTATTTATCTTCGCATCATCAGTAGGTAGGTATAATGAATTGTAGGCTCATGTGGCGTTCATTTTCTTTAATAAATTCGCCGTCTCTCTAATCCGGCTTACCTCCAATATAGCCGATTTTGACGACATTTTGCAATAATTTTTCAGACGAAACAAAGACAATGTTATTGCGATATATTTTCGAAAAACAATTTAAATACATTTAATGTTTACATTTCCTTAAAGAAATTAGTCCCAATAAAATAAGACAAAATAGTCACGGGTTAACAATTCAAGAAAAACAGAAAACTGTTTTGGTCCATTAGGTACACAATGCTGCGTTATTTTTCTTTTAGTAAACAATGGTTTCCACGGATTCTCAAAGCTAGCTCATCTGTTATGTAGGTACAAGTTTTTACAGGCCAATGAAAGTGAGTGATTTTTATGACTAATCAAGCCATCATTGTCATAATGAGAAGAGAATTGATTGTTCTCGTGTGAAATTACACATTATACAACAATTTGTTGATCATTGACCTGGCCTTCTTTAAACTTATTATATTTTCGTATTTTTGAAGTAAAACTTCTTTACGCACTCTTGACTTGGCGAGTAAGCTGGTGAATGCGACGACAGCGTTACGAAAACTGTGATCGAGCGAAGCGAACGGAAGTTGAGAGGGAGATATAGGTTAGTGAAGATAGAAAGAGAGAGACGTTTACAAGATTACGTTTCGTATATTACTGTAGGGGTAAGAGACAGAGGTGCGAGCACACATTTTCTTTCTCTCTTTCTCTCATAGCCAGTTGTGTTTCGTATTTAAAGAAGTTTTACTTCAGTTGTGTGGTCTAAAGCACAATAGTTTTTTTCATGTGTCACTCCGTTGATTTTCTGGTGTTGTGTATTCTAAAAAATATTTGTCTAGAAACAGATTATCAAACAAACACATATTGACCACTTTGACAGATTCCAAAGTCAAAAGGGTTATATACTTAGACTTTTTTAAATCTTTATTTGCCACACGTTCTAGAAGAAAACTCTGTAAAACTTTGGTATGGAAAAGTAGATTGGAATAAAATAAGCCACAATTCAATTTCTTTTTTGACTTATTTTTTCACGTTACAACGTACCTAGGTACTGAATGATGAATAGACAGTTATTCTGATGATGACGAAAACTTAATTCATAGCTTTCTGTGTCAGGCCAATGTGTTTTTTTGGTCAATAAATAATATTAGACAATAAACTTTACATAAACCTTTAAATTTTATGAACATATCATGATATAACGCAATTATTTAAAAAAAAATGCATAAATACAATTACATTATATGTTGTGTATTTTGTGAAATTTGGTAATTTAATTTCGATCGACCTGTTTCATGTAGGCTCTATTGCGAACTAGTTAGAAGCAAACGTTAGCCTAGATATTTATTGTGAGATACGTTTTTAGACTTAATCTCGAATATTTCAAGGATTCTAACGGTTTCCTTAAAGGGGCTGGAGTTCCATGATGAAACGGACATCTCTTTATGTTCGGATTACTTACATTTATGATTAGTATCTAATTTAATTATGACGCATATCACTAATCCAAACTTAGTCCGTATTTAGACGAAGGCAATGATCCCTTCTCTTAATGAGAAGAGGCATCAGACTAGATTAAGGGGAAGAGCAATTACGAACAAGGGAGGAATAGGATCATGAGGCTTCTTTAAAAAAAAAGAATCTTCAAAAACAACCATATAGGTAGTGGTCGAGTAACCTCAAAAAATAAAATCAAAGACACCTCACAACATTTGACTGCACACCTTTTCTTTTACGCTTGTCTCGATCCGAATGCGTACTAAGGCATTTACTGTGAAATGTAGGAATAAATCTGTGTTACAATAAGTAGGGCGTGCAGCTCTCTAAACGCAAGCAAGTTCAATGTTGATTCGCATAAAATAACAACATTAATACCTTCTAGGTTTGTATAACATTGACACAAGATATTGTGTACTGTAACATATTCATTTGTGTTCATACTTGGACCATCAAATTGTCCGATGGACGGAAAAATAAATGAGTGTTCATGTACCTAAGTCTGGATAGCTAATAGGCATGTTTCCTATTTTTTTTTTAATGTCCACCTTGTAGATTGATGAATTTTATTGGACAGGTATTTTTTCTTTTTTCCTACAAACAAAAAATGATCAAAATACAGAGAACGCAAATTACGCGTGACGTCACTCCTCGCTACAATTTTTACCAAGGCGTGGCGACATAAGCCCCCACTCCGAAACTTTAAAGCGCTGTATCTTTGTTATTTTTTATTGTTTTGATAAAAGAAAAAAAACGTGTCTATTATTTTTTTATTATCTAACTGACGGACTAAATAGATTTTAACTTTTCATACCCAGGAAACATCCCTATTGTAATAAACTATAGCGTTATGTTTTTAAGTATACATTGTTCTAACAAAGAATATCAGTTAACTACGGCTGTCACATTTATTTTTTTACGAAATACCCGTGGCCCTGCAGTCTCGACATGGAATATGGATAGCGATAACGATAAAGATATTCGTTAATTTTAAGGGCTTGCCGTAACGCTTAGTACGTAAAAAGTGTTAACGTCATGAATTTGCGATAAAAATCGATAGTTTTGATATGTATGACCTAATCGGCCTTTTAGGCGTTAGGGTAAGCCTTTAAAATTTAACGAATATCGCTATCGTTATAGCTATCCATGTCGAGACTGCTGAACCCTTTAATAATGACCATAAAACGTCAAAGACCGAAAACGTAACAAAGTTTCTCACAAAAAAACGCCAAAAACTATAGAAAAAGTGTAAATAACAGCATGGCTAACTAAATAAGGCAATTTTACGCACTACCTATTGGTTTAAGAATAAAAAGTAGCGCCAAAGTGGATCTCACTGCCGGAAATAATTGGTGGTAAACATTGTGATCGCTTCTCATAGACTTGTTTGTGGTGACTGCTGTCACGTTTCTATATGCTTCAATAAATAAATATCAAAACTTGATGGTATGATCTGTTTCATGTTTAAACACACGTAACACAATCTAGGCTGTAGGAATCTAGCTTCTAGAAAAATATTTCATGTTGTTTGGCGTAACACTATCCTGGTATGTTCTCTCTTTGAGGAGGCTGGAATGATATACAAGCTTGTAGAATTTGATTCAGGAATTATAATGTTTTTATTTTAGGAGTTCCTATTTTGAGCCTCTAATTACGTATACACTTATACAGTTACAGTATACAGATAAAAAACCCGGATTTTTCTATATTTTTCTGCTATAGCTAGCTGTTAACATAACACAGCGTCATCATTCATGACAACATGATGAAACCAATAAATAAATAAAGATGGGGAGAATAAATGTTACCGAATAGATACAATACCGACTGTAGGTATATGAATAAAATTATCGTCTGATAGCCATCATCAGTTTTATCACTCGTCCGTAATCCATATCATTCCTAAAGCTATTATTATAAAGTTATTAGTCTTAGCTGCTTCTATCAACTCTTTAATACAAAAAAAAAACGAGATCTGTAATTATTATTTTGTTGATTTTAAATTCAGATTATAATCAAACAAACCTAGATAGACATCCATATCTTACAAAATCATGTTTAAACATAGTTTACCATTTTAAACATATAACATTAAATTAAAATCGATTAGAAATGCATTCACGGTACGGCACGCGACGAACAATCGCGATGCGCGTATAAATCGCAATACTAAGTAATTTCACAAGGCCAATAATCTTCTTCACCGAAACAACGGCATCTAACATCATTAATAATATTTACATATAGATTTCATGAACACAAAACGATACGCGACGCATAAATGAAGTGCAACAACCTTAAAAATTAAACTAAAACCACTTTTATTTTCGTGTTTGTAAAGTACATTTTTATTTATTTCGTCTAGGTGGTGGTTGAATATGCGGTGTGCTCTCTCGAGCGAGATAAAAGCATAAAAATGTGGTTGGTAGTGTTTTCTCGAGTCGAATAGCTGTAGTGAAACGGGCCACGGTCCGCGGAGCAGGCACGAACGATCACGTGGGACGAACACAGTCCAACCACTCCGTCTACGGAGAAAAACTAGCTTCACGCAATCCTCTTAAGTTATGACAACTGGATTGAAGTCGAAACAACGATTATTGCATAATTGGACACACGAATAAGTCAATTACTTTTACTAATTATCACGCCCCTATTACCATATGCCATTTTTTCTTTTAAGTAGGTAGGTATGCAAACTTTTGCAGGCCAATGAAGTTGGATAGAAACTTAAAACATATTAGATAATTATTCTGATAATGTTATCTAAAGGACTCAAAATATTAGGCCTGGTTTATGTAATAACTTTCAAAAAACTCATCATGTTTATTAATTTATGGTTAATTTTATTTAATCGACCCCAATACGCCTGGAGATGTTCGCAATTTGGCCAAATTCAAAATAGCTTTCTCATTGTGAATGTTGGATAATACATGGTCAGGAAATGTCACGTTAAGCAACAAAACTCACATACCATTTATACTTGATCTATACATAATTATTATAAAACAATGTCCCCCGCCACGTCTGTCTGTCTAAAAGCGATAAACGCATAAATTCCGAACGGATTTTTAAATGGTTTTCGCCATGGCTAGAGTGATTCAAGAAGAATAAATAAATAAATATCTTGGGACATCTCACACACGGTCATCTGATCCCAAACTAGGCAGAGCCTGTACTATGGCAACCAGACAACTGATAAACATACTTATTATAGATAAATTACACCCAGACACGGAACAAATGATCATGCTCATCACACAAAGATTCGTCCTGGGTGGGAATCGAACCCATGACCTCCGGTTTAGCAGTCAGGGTCACTAACCACTAGACCAACAGACCCGTCAAGAAGGTTTTTGTGTATAATTCATTAATGTTTTGTCGACCCGTGCTAAGCCACGGCGGGTCGCTAGCACTTCTAATAGATTTTCATTCTTGGACAAATATTTGACACATGCTCGATTCTACATACTTATTTTCCTTTACCGAAAACCAAACCAATGTCAAGACATAACATTATTATTTAAACTATGATAAACCACTGGAATGAAAGCAAATAAGATAATATGCGTCTCTTGAAGTACAAACATTATTTTCATGATTAAGTTGACCATGGCGGCAGCATGTCCCAAAACACGTTTATTGTGAACTAGCGATCCGCCCCTGTTTCGCACGGGTGCAACGAAAACATATAAACCTTCCTTCCGAATCATTATCTAATGCTGAAATCCGTGGCGAAGTTTAAAAGATCTAAGCGTACAAATAGCGAGAGCGACTTTGTTTTATTCTATTTAATAAAGATTAACTAGGTACTTAGGTAGGTATCTCTTGTTTAACAGAATCATAGGGACTTAACGACTGTCAAGGACCGAAGATTCGTATTTCCTGAGGCATGCGGCGTGTTAGTATTTTAATGGATAATCACCCATCCACGAAGACGCGGCAAGCTGCACATGTTCTTTATGTTCGATCAATCAATCAGTACGGATTGAACTTAGCCACAAGCCTCTCCCATCAGCTAGGTCTTTCAAGACTAGAATCAATTTAGACGCAGTTACCTAACTATTAAATAAACCTACTATTCAAACGTTGTCTAAATATCTATAAAAACCAAAGCTTAAAATTGTCTAAATCACATTTTGCGGAACTTTTTTCACGAAATTAGTTAAGCTTTCGGTTTTTAAGTGGACGGCGCCTTACGTTTGTTAGATAACCAATAGTACGGTTATAATTACTTTAATCAGTGATGTCTGTGCCGTCATTGGTTTGTTATCACTGTATAACACGTATTGGGGTCGAGTCACAGGTGAAATTTTGTCTTAAATGTAACTTGCTAAGAGAGTTTGAGATGCATTCCAAAAATAGACCCAATAAAGGGTAAAATTAAAAAAAAACCGTTTTAATATGCTTATAAGTAGTTGTGTTTGTAATTTTCACATTAGCAGCTTCTCGGTAGTTTTTCGCAGGTAAAAGTTCCCTCCGTATCTCTCTACTCAGGACGGAGTAATTCCATGAGGATTTAAATAATTTTAATTTTATAATGTTAGTTCCATCTGAAGCAAAGACATTTCAATCACACGGACCGCAAACGGAAGGCATGCATTGCGATCCTCACAATCTTGGTTACGTTGTAGCCATTGTTCAGGTAACTACGTGATATATGCGGAAGACTTCTTCAGAACTGCCACCACTGACATAACACTGATATTATTAAGCATGTGTTTTACAATCTCTATTGTATTATTCCTCTATAGCTATCTAATCTGCTGTTTAGGTATAATATTCACATTTCTATTTATCCAAATCTATCATTTGCATCAGTTCAAAGGAAAATAATCAGGAGATTATATCTATTTTAGACTTAAGTTAATCTATATACATAAAACTAAGTTGGTTTAGTTGCACCATTTATAACTAAAGAAAGGGTGGACCAATTAATATAATCTTTGATTTGTTGGATTTGTTTCAGTCTCTAATAGAAGAATGGCATCATAACTTTTGAAAATTCACAAAAAATGTCTTACGGAAACTACGTACGCGGGTGAAACCGCGAAACCGGGGGGGCATAAAAGGGGTAGAATTCAGAAAAGGTTTTAAAAAGCATAGCATGACTCCCTCCAAAGTGTTTGAGTTCAGATGCTTGCTTACAGTGAAGTCATTAATTAAGAGAACTGTCTTCCTTAAATTAGGATATTGAGGATATCTTTTCCAGGAAAATTTCTGACGGGTATGTTAACACAGCCATCGGCTGAAGAAAAAATGTAATTTCAATTAATCACATTTTTATTAAATTGTCGTACTTAAAAGATAGTGATGTGTAATAATGGACATCATCTACCATTTACCTCGATTTATTTCGGAATTTTCCATCATGGCAGTTTACATTTTATATGATATAACGATACTTCCTTCCTTCTTAGGAAGAATAGCAATAAACTTTCAAATTAAACTGTCTATAACTCATAGACACATAATAAAAAACTGATGGATCACTCTTACATAAGGCACAATACTATGGGTCTATGGCCTAACAACACTTTCACAAGCTAGCCCATAAACGCGCACATTAAATGCATATTAAAATGTACTCTTTTAATATAAAGTTGTCCGTTTATGGAGTTAGTGTTGCTATAAAGTGTAACATATCCTAATATGCTCGTAAGTTATAAGTGTGACATAATAGTTGGGCCATCCCATAATAGTTGAATGGTATCTTAGCGAGGGTAGTTGCAGGGCCAAGTTTACGACAAAGTAGTCAACAAGGCCTAGTTGACATAGTTAACATCGTGTTGCCGTATATAAAGATATACCTAGCACAGTCAAAAAGACTGTTATTACAAAGCAAGGAGGTTACGCTTTCACGGCAAAACCGATGGATTAATTTTGATTAAACTTGGTATGGGGTAAGGTTGGATCCCAAGATAGGACATAGGCGACTTTTTGCCGCGATAACCGACAACCATGCGGGTGGGGCCGCGGGAAAATCTAGTACTTCATAATTATCATCACCAGCTTATAGTTCCGCTTGCTTTACAATTTCCCCTAAGTTTAAGAAATCGATTTAACATTTTCATTGTTTAACAAATGTCTTACGGACAGCAAAGCAGTTAAGTATCGCCCTTCGAAAAAGCTCTCTATTTGCACGAAATCCTTCCCACTAACTTTTTACACATATCATGATATTACACATTCAGGACAGGTGTCGTTGACGAATAAACACGGTGTAGGTAGAAATAGCTTAAGTAATGTTTGCACTTACGTACATCAATAAAACGAACACACCATAACTACGTTACACCATACAAGTCCCATTACCGTTGACCATTACACCGAATATGATAGAAAATCGTACGTGCTCCTAGCCGCTGAATGAAAATCACGTACACGCGAGCAATGGAAAGTGATACAGTATACAATTAGTTAGTGGCCTTTCTACTAGTTTTCCACGCGCCTATTGAAATATTAATGTGGGGTTCTATTATGGATGTCCAATTGTCCACTACAGTAGGAACTGCTCAAGCTGCAGTGCCGTGAGAATCTGTGTAATGAGCATAATTGAATGGCCTTTGAGACCTGTCTGAATAACACAAACCACAGCTGTCAAGCTTTTCATAGAGTTCTCCTACTCTGCAACTATTTCGATAGCCTCTTGTGAACTAAAGATTCTTTATTTGGTATATTCAAGAATACCAACTAATTTTGAATTGAAATATGACCTGCATGACAGACTACTTATAATCTAGCTTTTGTTTTAAGATGATTCGACGAAAGTATGAAATGACAGGCACTTTTGTCGAGTTTTTTTGGTGGGCGTTCTATAATCCGCATGAAGTTGATGTTTTATAAGAATGTTAAGCATTTTTAATAAAAAAAGCTTTGGGTAAATCTTGCAGCTTGCGTTAACTCTCATCTAAGAGAAGAGTTAATACTTTTCACCATCAGTCGCAACAAATTCTGCTGACTAGTGCCTGTTCCTGCCTTTGTGGAAGCGAGACGGCGCGTAACACTTCCCGTAGCGGCGTCTCGCTTACAAGACGGCAACAGTCCTGGCTTAAGAGCTCATAGCACAGAATCTATGTACAGAGGGTACACTTCGCGAACCAAAATATATAATGGACGACTCTAGATGCGACAACCTACTGCCATTCGCCTGTCTGCGAGGCGCGCCGGCCGATCGTACCTAAAATACGAAGCTGAAACCCCAATGCTCATAATAAGCGCGAAATTTTATAAAATCAATTAATATTTCTTGCTTACGGTATGATTTTCACATGTTGACTTACTTTGTCGCAACAAAACCTAGTAAATGACAAGTATCATATTTCTCGTGTTGCCATTAACGTTAGGTAAACTTTCCCACAGTGCTCGCAATAGGAGATAATTTAACAATTGTTTGTCAAATGATACGACATCTTTTTTTGGCCCAAAGTGTAGTGTATGGAATTGGTAGAAAGTAGGTACCTACGAGCCTGTAATACGTATTATTAAGTAGAAATTACTGCTTAAGTACTCAATGATTGTGACCCAAAGTATCGACCATAATGCCATTGTAGTACCAATAAGAAATAATGATAACCATAATTTTTTATAGCCTACCTACTTACCTAGTTTAGACCGGGGTAGGTAACCCTGGTCAGTCTAGTTTGTATTAAAAAATATATAACTTTTCATTGCTGAAATGAAATTAGATATTTATTTTAATTTAATATTTCAATAGGACACAGATGTTTGATAATAAAAACAATTTTAAACCACGTTTATAAAAAATATATTGCAATAATATTTACCAACGGATTTACGTCGTGGTTTATAGATTAACCTTTTCTAAACAGCAATGAAGCTTGTAAGTGTGCAATTTCCTAATAATAAAACATAAAAACTTTAATGCAGTGTAATGAATTTAAGCGGAACTAATATAACTTTCTAACATAAAGGCACAATTTGGAAATAACACGAAATTGACAGGTTGAGCCTTAGAGGTCAAGACAACAAGCTGCAAAGATAATTAAGGCACGATAACAGGATGAACAATTGCGAACCTACAATCTTAGCTTTCACTTTTGGAGTTTTAAATTCTATAAAACATAATTATCTATACTAATATTATATATGATGAAACTCGGTACGGGGTAAGCTTGGATCCTAAGAAACGGCATTGGCTACTTTTTGCCGCAATAACCGCTCATCTACTCTCCATAACTCTCTAACGCCTGAAATTCATCCATATATCCTGCTTTTCTAAAAAAAACATCTATCTAGGAGGCGGAAAACCATAGACCGAAAGGATTCAGATGTACAACACTAGTTTACGAAAGACCAGTTTAAGGAAACCTTGTACCTTTTTATGTGTACCACAATATCATTGTTCGACGACCTCCGTGGTCGAGTGGCAAACACACCGGTTTTCACGCTATCGCCAGCTCAGAGGTCCCGGGTTCGATCCCCGGCCGGGTCAATGTAGAAAACCAATTGTCTACATTGTCTCGGGTCTGGGTGTTTGAGGTACCTTCGTTGTCTCTGAATTCCATAACACAAGTGTTTTAGCTACTTACTTTGGGTTCAAAGCAATTTATGTGATGCTGTCCACATTTATTTATTTATTTATTATTTATTGTTATAGATTTGCGGTTTTGGGTGTTTGCGGTCACACTGCAGACGCTTTTGCTGTCTGCCAGCTGTGGCAACAGGCGGTCTATGGCCTCACAGGGGGTAAGCCAATACGCTACAAGCATTCATTGAAAGATCGTGGTTGTTATTATGTTTAAAAACTGACTTTGTTTTTCTCTTCCAGGGAGTATCAAAAGGGGGTTGGAGACCAGTGGTTGGTTCTGGAGGGCTTTTGTACGGATCTTTCGGAACAGCTCCATTACACTCGCAACACTACAAAATACCTGTTCCAGTACTCGACCAGTACCAATACCAATCATCTTCGCGTCCGGTCGCCACGAAGGATGTCAACAAACTAACTTCTATAGCGCAGTCTTACCGCCCCACCACCCTTAGGACGGTCCAGGCTGCGTCAGCTGGCCCCGCCATTAATCAGCCCATCAATACCTATCATAATCCCTTTGCCTTCCAAAACAACGGTTTCTCAAACTACAAGTTTATCCAAAACTTTCCGGTGGACAGCGTCCTCGTGAGAAACCCACACAATCCCTTCGGAGCACGCCCCATATATACTAAGTACCCCAGTAAGTTGAAGCAAAACAACCAGTTCCAGAACGCCATGATGCACCAGCTGACCAACATCCAACCCATACAGTTTGGTCAATACCAAGCAGCGAAGCCTTTGGACCTATTTGGTAAACCGATTGATAGCTACGCAAGACCTACAGAATCTAAGAAACAGCAGCAACAGCAACTTCAGCAACAACAACAACAGCAACATCAGCAACAACAACATCAGCAACAACAACATCAGCAACAACAACATCATCAACAGCAACATCAGCAACAACATCAGCAACAACATCAGCAGCAGCAGTCTGCGAGTGGTACAGAAATCTACAAACCTGAGGTGTACAAGCTGCCTGACAGCGCAACCGCTCCCCAGTCCATCAGCCAGCAGCAAGTGAAAACAGCGCAGCAGCAGGGCTTGGTTGGATTACCAAACATAGTTAATCCTTATTCACAGTATTCATTCCAAGATGCCGTCTTCCCACCGAGTATATTAGGCAAGTCCCACTTCACATGAGATCGTTGTTAATGTAGTACATACATTTACAATATTTTAAATACGTTTTATTTTTTGCAGGTTCGTTTGGATCATTCGGAGTACAATCAGTGAAAGGAAGAGATCCCGTGTACCAATTTCCATCAACCAAGACCACATACTTGCCTCCCCAACCGACGAAACAGACTATTTTCAACTCGTTCAGCTATTCGCCAAATTATAAGACCACTCCAACGATATTTGATTCAACCACACCCAGATTACCAACGACGCAAAATCAAATTCACTTTGCAACTACGTATAGTGACTTCAAAATCACACCAACACCACAAACCAAAGTATATGTTTCCCCGAAAATTGATCCCAATGCAGGCACCAAAGACAATTTCAAACCAAGTCCGCAAGATCCTTTCGTCAAGAACCACCCGAGTGACTATAACAAAGTATCTGTAACTACATACAACCCAGTCACACAAACGACTACGTTATCCAACAACTTCTACGATTACAATTTCCCGGCACATCAAAATCAACAAGGTCAAATAACTCATGAGCCCCAAAACTTTAATTACGAGAAAAAGAAGCATCGGATTCACGACAACATAGCAGCGGGCGGTAACCAGCAATCATCCCAACAATATGCACCCTTGAAATCCGATTTAGAAAACGCTCATAATTCTAATTACCAATCCACGTACGAAGTGACTGAAGCAAGTGAGCCTGACTCGAACTCTCACTCGTCTGCTTCTCCGTGGTTATTGACATCGCAATCGTACGACTACAACAATCAAAAGACCACCGAAGAATCCGCGAAGCAGCACGACTACTCAGATTCTTTGAGTAGGCCGGGATCTACCGCCGTATCTGACCTCCCTGAAGAATTCTCCATCGTAACCGAAGCTGATAAGGGCCATGAAAACTCTTTGAGCTACGACAACAAAGTCGAATCTCAAAGCAGGCGGCCTGTTGGTGACGATTTCGAACCTATCGGCAAGCACAAGCTTAAGGACTATTACTACAAAGTATCTACTGCTGCATACGATGACTACAGCACGTCAAGACGAACGAAAAAGCCGACTGAGGCGGCAAAATACACTGCGACACAAGAGACTACTACAGCGTTTAACAATAACAAGGATCAAAACGGGGACATACAAAGCGAAGCTCTTCCCACGCTGCCTCCGAACAAGCACTTTAAACGCCCGAGTTCACCCGAACGTAAGAGGAACAAGATTAGGAGGCGCCGTCCTCCCCTAGCCAACATTAATCGTAACAAAGATGAGACATCAAGCACATCAAGCACCCACTCTTCTACATACAGCTCTTCCACAGAACCGACACCAACCACAGACGCGGACGAGGTACACACAATTAAACCCCGAGTAAGACCAACTAAATCCCAACCTAACCTCACCACGCCTACAGTAACCACGGACTTAACGACCAGTGCCTTACCGACAGTCACCCCTACCATACCCACAATCGTAAAGAAGAAGCTCGCCCATCGCCGACCGGTCACCACGCCCGCAGACAAACCAGAAACCACTACTATACCTGTCACTAGAGATGACGTCAACAAAGACTCCCAGATTATGAAGATTTCGAATCGACCAAACTATCCTAAGTTAAATGGTTTCGATTATAAAAATGACTTCACCCACAAACAAGACGAAAAGGATACACCTACCAGTGACGTATCTGTTAGCCTATCAGATACACTGAAAGCTGCCGCAGAGAATGAGCAAGATTTTTCATTCCACAAAGACGTTAAACCCATAGAAGCCAAATTAGAGCCGGTGAAATCGTGGGAAACTACAACAGATTATTATAAAGAAGAAGCAAATGATTACACTACCACACCTCGCGCAGACGTCACCACTACGGGACGATCTCAAAGGCCTAGACTACGCAACAAATACAATAGAACACGATTCAACGTAAAAGATTACAGGAACAGACTGAGTTCCACTACAAGTACGACAGAGAAATCTATTGAAAATACGCCCAAAATAAGATTCCCTCAAAGAAGAGTACCTTACAACGAGAACGTTAATAATGACAATGATAACGCTACTGAACGCAAGAGATTCACGCCAAAAGAACCGAGACTTAAAACGAGCAATAGCGAAAACAACGAACCAACAGAGAAAGAAATACATACAACAAGACCATACAGACAGAGACAGACAACGGAGAATGTTGAGGCTACTACCATCAGAGTGTCGGCACGCATCCGAAACGGGCAGCGCCGGCCGAGACCTACAGAGGAACCTGTTGAGACCACCAGTCCAACTACAGTCCACAGCAAACGGCCGTTAAGGAAAAAGATCAAGGACTCGGACATAGGCGAATCTGTCCAAGACATTTCAGTAACAGACACCACAGTATACGACAGAAACGAAATAACATCAGAAAGAACGAGATCGGAGAGTGCTATCATGAAAATCGCGGACAAAAAGCATCACGATCACTTAGAGCACCTCTTCGAGCATTCAAAAAGAGTTTCAGACTTGACTTTGGCAGCGAGCAAGGATTATAACAAGCCGGGTATGTTTAAGACAGTGGCGTCAAACAGTAGACGAATACCGAACTACTTTACGATAGCAACCGACGACCCCATCCTGCCGATAGAGGCGTTCTTCCCCCAGTTAAACCAAAAGAAGGAATCGTAACGTTCCTAGTTAAGTCTACAAACCAAATCCTCTCTACTGCCAAAGCTTTTCTATAGGTCTCTCTAATACAACGTAAATGACAGAAGGTTAACTTCATACAAAACTTAGTTCATGCAACATAGATCATAAGTTTTTATATTTTTTACTATTTATCTCTTATTGGGATACTACAAGTGGCAATTTCTTCAAGTGTAATAATAACTTGACAGAGAATTTTGCTGTTTTTAAGACGTAAAATCAAGACTGCTGTCATTTGTTCTCGTGCTTTATTATAAAACCTCCGTTTTGAAGCATTTAAAGTTCAGTATATACTTCTGCATGTGTGCTATACGTATGAAATTGTAATGATGTGAATGTGTGCGTAAATCTATAAATATTATGCAATTATCCACAAGCAATTTTCGACGACCTCCGTGGTCGAGTGGCGTACACACCGGTTTCAAGGTGTCGCCAGCTCTGAGGTCCCGGGTTCGATCCCCGGCCGGGTCAATGTAAAAAAAAAAAAAAAAACAACTTTTCTACATTGTCTCGGGTCTGGGTGTTTGTGGTACCTTCGTTGCCTCTGAATTCCATAACACAAGTGCTTTAGCTACTTACTTTGGGTTCAGAGCAATGTATGTGATGTTGTCCACATTTATTATTAAAAAAAATTGGTATTCTTCGGTTATATATATTTTTTTTATAATTAACAAGAACCGCTACATCAGATTATTTTTAAAGCTATAGTTTAAACGTTTGGAACTGCTGTTTATACTCATTCGGTGCTCATTTAGTTGTTAAGAGTTATTTTAACGAGTTATGATTGTCTGTTATATAACATAACAATACATTGTTGTGTAAATGTTTGCTTGTGTTTTACATTTTTATTCAAATGTTACGCAGTCAATAAATAAAAAAATTATGTACTTATTTAAGTATTTGACTAAGGAAGTAAAATCTGTGTGCTCGAGTGACGTATGATTGAAATGATTAAAAGTAAAATATTTATACTCTTAGTGATAAATTGTGTAAATAAAAGATTTTTCTGAACAAATTCTGTGTATTATTCAAACTCCATGCAATAAGTAGGTATATAATAGGTAGCCATGTAATATTATGCTGCATTAGCCTCCGTGGCTTGTATTTTAGATATTTTCTGAATACACTTTACTGCTGCCTGGTGAATTGATTTTTCTAGTGCATCTGAAATATCAGAATAACATTATATATTATTATATATGTATAAATATGAAAAGGGATTTTTTAACATGATTTAGGCGATTTAAATAACCACTTTTAACGACTAACCCCCGTTTTCTAAAAGTCTGAATCCCAACCAAATTAGGTAATCACATGTCAAATCTCATGTCAAGCGCTGTGATTGGTTGTTAGTCTTTTGGTCAACCAATCACAGGTCGTGATCAGTTGATTTGACAAAATTTGACAAATTGATCAGCCTTTCAGAAACCGAGGGTAGGTTGTTTGATCTTTTTCCTAAAAATTGCAAATACAAATAAATTTAGCAGAAATAAATAAAAAAAATAATTTAACAGTCGTTTCGATAATATTATTTCAGGATTTGAGCATTGCGAATTGCTTATTACCTACATAATATTGTTCAATACTTACAAATCTTGTGTTGTCCCTTGATCGGGAACCGCAGCCTCAAACTGATTGGGTTTGAACAAACTAACACGAATGGACTGTCATTGTCCCCATCAGGATACCTGCACAACACACGCATATTATTACCAGTAAGTATAGCCCATGTGGGCTAAACTGAGCTTTGCATTTGAGTGAGTGCACATAGATATGACGTCGGCCTAGAAAGCGACGCGTCCTTTGATTAGTTTAAACTGCTTTTTGACAATCGGCAAACTGACAGTTGGTAATTAAAATTAATTTAAGATTGACACAAATTATAAGAGGCTAGCTTTTGCTCGCGACTCCACCCGCGCAGATGCGCAGTATGCACCGCACATCTGCACCCGTGCAGATGTGCGGCGATAGTATTAATAATTTTGGACCATCCGTATTCATTTTGATCATAATGATGCATGTTAATGATAATTTAGTATGGTAGGCAGATTTTTTTTTTGGGATTTGTCTGTCTTTAGTAAACAGGGGTGGAAATGACTAACTTTTTCTGAAACTCCTCTTGGGGCAGGCAGTCGACGGCGTTGACGCAGCCGAGCAGACAACCAGTTGGGTAAAAGGACGGGAACTTTATCTCCGTTTCTGAAATACAAGTTGCGTGTCACGCGTAAAGGGCTCCGTAACCTCCTACAAGATTTATGCCGTAAAAAACTTTTTAATCCCTGTAATTATTTTTGTTCATTTTTATTATTTTGTGTTTAAAGAGGCAACAGAAATAGGTACAGCTGTTTAAAAAGTTAAACTCTCATGTTATTATTGACTACGAAAAACGTAGTTTTTAATCGTGTCACCCTTTTTTCGGTTTATACTTCCTGATCGATAAACTCACTATTTCTTTAAATATATAACTTGTATTGCAACTGAAATGAACTGAATTACGGCACGCTACTATTTTCTTTAGCAAATAAACTATTAAATAGTAAACGTTAACAATTACTTACAGTTTCTATCTTTTAGTTCAATCAATTAGTTTAATTCTGACCTGGATATAAAACCCTGTAGTGGTTCTCCATTGCCGTGACTAAGTCCTGATCCGGAGGCTTAACAGTGGACGCGATCCACAGCCGCCCGCGGTGGCTGGAGTACCACGTACGACCTTCATGGCTGAAATGTATATACATATATTTACTACAATATATAATATAATATTATGTATTTATCAAACAACTTCGTATATTTGCAATAACTTCACTTCGTAATTGCGTATTTCTTATCCATATACTAATATTATAAAAGCGAAAGTAGTAGTAGAAAGTAGTGTCTGTTACGCTTTTACGACTGAACCGATTTTGATGAACCTTGCTATTGTATTATGCTAGTATTTATTATATCATACTTACCTAATCATTGAACGAGGTATTTATTATATCTTACCTACCTAATCATTGAACGAGTTAAAGCCCCATAAATAGTATAGTAATCAACAGATCGAATGCTTTTCTAAGAGATTATAAATAGTTAAAATAGCCACTCAGACAGCGACAGCACCCCACTCTCCCCCCTTGCGAGGGGAGCGAACGATCATCGAGGGCTGGTGGTAGACTACCACCGCCCGCCTCACGCTCAGGGCGCCGCGCCACGTCTCCTCATCGTGACTTGTGAGGACTCACGTAGTGTGAAAGTCTCGAGAAGAGCTTACTATAGAAATGATCCTATGAAGTAAGGTCTTATCGAAACTACGGCACTCGCGCCGGGTCGTTCGGTCGCCGAAAATCTTAACACCGCCATTCAGAATGATGACGTCACAAGCATAGCGACATCTAGTAACAAGTCGTTCAACTACTAAGTCACATCTGACACACTGTCTCAAATTTGACAGATGGCATTGAATGACGTTTAAAATGAGGTTATATTTTTGTTTACGAATTGTCAGCATAACCTTGACCGGTTTCTACATAGCCCACGTATTTAGTAACACAGTCTTTAATCATTATGATAAAAATAGTCCAACGATGTGTATTAAAAAAAAAGATATATAAATCGTATTTAGGGTGTATTGTAATAAAATTAACCTATCAACAATTGCGCCTACAAAATCTGTCATAGCACCGTAACGTCAAAACGGGTTAAGTTCACTGTCTAATTAATTTTTTTGGGTCATACAATCACATTAACCTGGAAGTGTCTTTATTTTTATATTTAAATTGAACATCATAAATAATCTATACTAATATTATAAAGCTGAAGAGTTTGTTTGTTTGTTTGAACGCGCTAATCTCAGGAACTACTGGTTCGAATTGAAAAATTCTTTTTGTATTGGATAGTCCGTTTATTGAGGAAGGCTATAGGCTATATTATATTACATCACGCTACGACCAATAGGAGCGGAGCATAAATGAAAAATGTAGCAAAAATGAAAAACCGTTGAAACTAAAACACGCGAACAAAGTCGCGGGGGACAGCTAGTAATAAATATAAACAGGAATTACCTATAGGTAATATAATTCCCCTGCCCAAAATAGAAGGCGACAAATCTGTTTTTTTTTGCACTTACAGTTTGATGCCTTCAATGAGTAGCGAAGCCCACGGCTGGTGCATGGAGAGACAGCGGCCGGTGTCACTCATCTCTTGTAGCTCTGTGTCTTGTACTCTGGGTGCGTGCTGTCCTGGGTTCGTCCGCGCTACTGACGCGTAACCCTGGCTTGCCACGGAAGGATCGAACTGAAACAAATGCGAATTTGAGTGAAATGAAAAAAAAAATACATACTTTACTTATATTTTAGTACATTTTTTTTAAGGATGTCTTTTTATTTAAATACCGAAATAGTTACATCACTAAGGAGAATTTAACTTATGTTACCTGTAGCAGCGGTGCATTGACCCCTGGCGCGACATCTCTATCGCCGGGCACGCCGACGAACAGGTCGTGCTGCAGCTGGCTAGAGCCGCTGCGGCCGTCGCTTGTGATCTGACGGATCTGCTCCTCGTCGGGCTCGTGGTCGATCGTCGTGTCCTCGACTATTTGGCGGCCTGTTGGGTATTTAACAAGAATATTATTTTTAAGTTTAAGTCAGAGTAAAATGCGGTGTAGTAGGTGAGTTTACATATCAGCAGCATAAATTGAAGGAAGACTGGATGGACTAGCTTAAAACCCTTTTGCAACCTATCAGTTAGATGATATTTCAAATTGGCTACCAATAATTACACATGTTTTTCTTTTTAAATATAAATGACCTAAAAAGGAAGCACCTTACCTAGGTACTTTTTCTTCTCTATTATTTAAACGGTCATCTAAGATCTATCTTTCGCTATCGCAGTTACATATATGCAATTTAATTGAACAGCTATGTACTTTTATCAAATAATTATTTTTCACTGTGTGTGTGTGTTACTGAATACGTGGTCGATGCAAAACATATATAAAAGTACTCTGTGATGCAAAAACGGGTTATTTTTATGCTGTCAATTCGTAAACAAAACATAACCTCATTTAAAACGTCATTCAATGCCATCTGTCAAATTTGACACAGTGTGTCAGATGTGACTTAGTAGTTGAACGACTTGTTACTAGATGTCGCTATGCTTGTGACGTCATCATTCTGAATGGCGGTGTTAAGATTTTCGGCGACCGAACGACCCGGCGCGAGTGCCGTAGTTTCGATAAGACCTTACTTCATAGGATCATTTCTATAGTAAGCTCTTCTCGAGACTTTCACACTACGTGAGTCCTCACAAGTCACGATGAGGAGACGTGGCGCGGCGCCCTGAGCGTGAGGCGGGCGGTGGTAGTCTACCACCAGCCCTCGATGATCGTTCGCTCCCCTCGCAAGGGGGGAGAGTGGGGTGCTGTCGCTGTCTGAGTGGCTAAATTAAAAAACCTATAATTTCTTTTAAACTATAGTATGGGGCCTACTAGATTACATTTTAAATTTCCATTACATATTTATCTTCAGCTAAGATTTTGCCTTATTTTCTATTATTTTAAAGGGCACCTAATTAGACCTATTCTATTATCGTGGGTGTATAACAATCGTAGTCGTTTTAACACCCAGTCTCTGTACATTGAATAGTACAAAGTATAGTTTATCTAAACAAAAAATTATCTAGAATATAAAAAAAAATCCTCCTTCCA
Source organism: Diachrysia chrysitis (assembly GCA_932294365.1). Taxonomy (NCBI): domain Eukaryota; kingdom Metazoa; phylum Arthropoda; class Insecta; order Lepidoptera; family Noctuidae; genus Diachrysia; species Diachrysia chrysitis. The sequence goes on from OW028657.1 coordinate 2,796,116, forward strand.
TCTCACTAGTTTGTTGTAATTTTAGAAGTGCTTACCGGCAAAGTCGAAGGTCATCTTCTTGTTAAGCCGGGAGCCGTGCCTCTTGTCGTGCAGGCTCTGCTGGTACTTGTCCAGCTTCTCCCGCTCGGCGGAATTGAGCCACACGCTGTTCGCGCTGAAGTAGTCGCTGTCGTCGTCCGTTACGTGCGTGCGGCGCTCACTGGTGAACAAAAACATTACTAATTACTTTACGGACAAAAACGACTTTTCTACATTGTCTCGGGTCTGGGTATTTGTGGCACCTTCGTTGTTTCTGAATTCCATGACACAAGTGCTTTAGCTACTTACTTTGGGTTCAGAGCAATGTAAGTGATGTTGTCCACATTTATTTATTTAATTACAAGAAAACATGATTAACGGATAAATTAATAGATATAAAGTATACGGAAATACTCTAATATTAAAAAGAAGTAAATAATATGCAGTCCTTTGATGAAGAAAAGGTATTTTCTAGTACTATACCATTATCGTATATCTATAGTGAGTGAATTAACCAATCCAAAAACCACCAAAAACTTAAATATACTAAAAGCACTTACAGATTCTTTGAAAAAAAATTCCTGAGAATTCTATAGGTAATTTTCTGAAATAATTATTAAGAAAAATATTAATTTACTTTACTCTACCCTAGCCCACTGCTACATACCTGGTACGATCATACTCCAGTAGCCTGTTCCTATGAGACATGGCGGCTTCCCATCCCTTAGGCCTGCTGCGCTCCATTAAAGACTCCATCAGTTTAGCACCTCCTTTGGTCTTTGTATTTATCTCTTTTTGTTCTTCGGGTGTGCACACCTGACATAATTAATAGATAAATAAAGAAAATCCAACAGTCAACCAAAAGCTAATGGATTTGTTTAGTTAAATGTCTTGTCTAATTTGTATTTATTTTTTTAAAGTAATTGTCATTAGCCTTTAAAATGAAAAAAAAAAAAATGATTCGAGTATATCACATGACGGGCCTGTTGGTCTAGTGCAGGGGTTCCCAAACTTATTTTGTCTACTGCCCACTTTGAGAATAAATTATATTTTAGCGTCCACATTTTTTCACCTAGTTAAAAACCACTATAACTTCAAATTAAATTTATTATTGTGAGCTATAGTAGCGGAGATTCGATTTTATTTCTGGGTCTCTTAGCGCCCCCCTTTAGGCCTGCAGCGCCCACAAGGGGGCGTTATCGCCCACTTTGGGAAAGGCTGGTTTAGTGCATAGTGACCCTGACTGCTAAACCGGAGGTCGTGGGTTCGATTCCCACGCAGGACAAATCTTCGTGCGATGAGCACGATAATTTGTTCTGTGTCTGGATGTAATTTATCTATAATATGTATTTATTTAGAAATATATAAGTGAGTTTATCAGTTGTCTGGTTATCATAATACAGGCTCTGCCTAGTTTGGGATCAGATGGCCGTGTGTGAGTTGTCCCAAGATATTATTATTATTAATAATACAATGATATTTCTAACAATGTTTTTACCAGATTTCCACAAAAAAGACATGGCCCTGAGCCCTCCTGCTTGCACACGACGCGTCCGCATTGTATGCAGTTGTTGATCAGTTCGTGTTTCGACGCCTGGCAGTCGCAGCGGTGTCGTCCTGGATAACAGTATCATAAGAATTTTGTTTGTTGTTTTACACTTATGGCCATATTTATAAAAATCTCTATGGTGTTAAGCAGTTGTTAAGAAACTTCTAAATTCAAATTCTCTATTGAAAAATTGAAATAAGACAAATTGCTAATAAACATCCTGATTATGAAAAAAATCTGTAGGCGCAGTTGTAACAATAATAACATCTTTTTTCATATACTTTATGTAAAAAGATAAAGCAGCTTTAAAAAGAATCTTTCACAAAACACAAACATTTAATAGTGACTCAACCAAAAATTATTCCCACCTTTGATAAGCACAACTTGTGCATTCTTCCCCTCCTGTGAGTACAGGTTCACATACTTGGTCTTCTTCTTGGTCTTGCTGTCCTGGTCTGCAGGCGGCACCTGTGCCGGTACCTCTGTGCTGGTGAAGTCTGCCTGCTGTTTGTTCTTAGATATCTTCTTTTTTTGCTGCTTTGGTTGGGCATTGCCTGTAGTTGTAAGGAAATTTGTTAAATCTAGATGCAATATACTATTTTTATTTACTATTTACTAACTTGACAGTTGTTGTCCTGTCAATTTTTGACATTATGAACTAAACTTTGTGAAAGACCATGGGTGTTTTGTAAATTTTCATTCATACAAACCTTGTCCTGACATTTACAAACACAACCAAAACAGGCGAATTGGTCAAGCCATTCCTAAGTGATGCCAGTCGGCCTACTGAATGGTACCGGCTACCTTGACTGTAACAGCAGGTTACATACAAGCTGATACTTAACTTTCCACCAATTCGTATCTTATGTGAACTTTCGAATAAGAAATAATTTAAATGTGTTTATCAGTATAAATATAATGTAATATTGGAACCATGTTGAATTAATGTTGTGCAATAAATAATTGTAAAAAAAAATAAAGTTTTTTTTTTAAGTTAGTGTAACAGGAATAGGTAAATAAAACCTTATAAATACCTTTGACGGAAAACTTCTTTTTGCACAGTTCTAAGAAGAAACCTTTATGTTGTGAGTTATCAAAGTCCAGTAATGTTTTCATATACTCATTTAGGTCTTTCTCATTCTCTATAGATAAAACGTATCTGAAATCAACACTATATATTAATAATCAAGAATATCAGTGAAACAATATGCTTAAATGCGGCTAATAAAAAAACAACAAATTGTAAACAAATGTTTTAGATTGAACTACAACTTACTGTATTAAATCGTCTGGTATCTCGAAATCTAAAATTTTAGACAATCCTTCACTAAGCCACTTATCCATGGTAAATAAAGAAAAGAATACTTGACTTAATTTAAAATAAATGATTTTAATACGTGGACATCTGAAACTCAGAAACTAAAAATCAAACTCAAGTACTCTACTATGTGTCAGAAAGTCAAGCAATGACAGCGCGTGCAGCTGATAATGACGTTGAATTTGTAATTTTTTTACTTCATTTTGAGTTTGACGTTAGGGCTGTCTACATGATCGAAAGAGTTTACCTGTCACGTAAAGAAATTTAACAAAATAAATCAGAAATAAAAAGCAAAAAGGCTGAAATTATCCTATCGTTTCCGTTTTATTAAAAATCCTTAAAATGTTCTTGACAAAATAATGAGAAAAAGTTTTTTAGTCTAGAATACCAAGTCTCATTGTCATTAAAAATTTATTTAAAGTTTTTTGTATTGTTAACCCTGATTACATTTAGCTGTCAAATATCTATTGTTGATTTTTTGGAATTCGAATTTTGATTTTAAAAAAATATAAAAGGTGTGTGTAATTTCTTCAACTCAGTTAACAATGGATAGGTCTTCTTTTGTTTATATTAATTTTCTCTTAACGTTGCATTTATTGTAAAAATAATATACTGTATGCAGATGTCATTTGTTTACGTAATTTTGTAACCTAGATGCTTCTAAAATATAGTTAAATTTGTTATTATTTTCAGTAGAAACCATGTCGATTTCTCCGTTCTTGCGATCCCCGTTCACCGATGTAACTGGTGGATTGGTATCGCAACAGATGCTGGGTCGGTGCCAGAAGCAAGAAGGCCGCTACATGGACTGCTTGGAGGCGTACGGTCTAGAGCGCGGAAAGGTCAAATGCGCCGCTCTGTTTGAAGATTACCATGAATGCCAAACGTCTACGAAACAGTTTAAACGATTCATGGTATGTAAACTTCACTGACAAAAAAAAAATCCTACATCCAACTGCGATAAATCTTTCAATAGGTCCTAAGTTAAAAGGTTCTACTACTTAAGTACTATAATTTGATTAAAGTTTAACGAAAATAACAATTTTATCAATCATAGGTGTATAACTGTTCATAAGTTTATAACCTTCAGTAGATGGTTACTGCACAAACCTAAATTACATGCTACTTCTATATCAACGACCTCCATGGTCAATATAATTTTTATAATTAAAATGAAAATCCTTTTGCAGCAAAACATTCTCAGCTAGTTTGCAAAACAACCACATAAATACCTAATTGTTGATTCTTTATGATTCATAATTCCTCACTTTTTATAATTTTTACGACCTCCGTGGTCGAGTGGCGTACACACGGTTTTCAAGGTGTCGCCAGCTCTGAAGTCCCGGGTTCGATCCCCAGCCGGTTCTATGTAGAAAACCCCTTTTTTTTTGTGGTAACTTTGTTGTTTCTGAATTTTATAACACAAGTGCTTTAGCTACTTACTTTGGGTTCAGAGCAATGTATGTGATATTGTCCACATTTATTTATTTTATTTGGTATTGTTTATTCCAAAACAATTCTAATAATAGTGATTTTGCTTTTATACCCGTGTTATTCTTATTTTTATTTTCCAGGCTATGCGCCAAGAACGTGACAGACAAATTTCTGAAGGAAAGTTGAAGGGAGATGGCCAATATGTTTCACCTAAAGTTGACAGTTTTTAAGTTATGTAGTGCAATGGATTTCCAATAGTCTCATCCAATTGATCCACTGAGTATGTGTGTCATCTAACTGCTGTAAATAAAATAATTTAATCAACAAAACCAAGAATTTAATTTATAAAAAAATATTAAATTGAAATCGTAAAAACTATACCTAAGGCAAACCTAAATTTTTTTGTGTGGTGCAGTTCTAACACAAGATTATTTTTCCTTGTGTTTCTAGTTGTTTGGCTTGGCTGGTATTCTTTTTAACTGACTTAAAAGTGAGTAGGTTCTCAATTCGACAATATTTTTTTAATTCTTTTTTGTATTTTTTTACGCGGTATTTTCTGCAATTATGGATAGATTTCAAAATATAAGATAACAAAATAAAACCTGTTATTATTTTTAGCCATTGTTGGCCTACTGAAAAGCAAGTTTCAGTACCTTTACAATCCTCAGTGTCTTAATGCCAGTGCCACCAGACCAGTATCATCTCCTGTCTACTGGAAACCAACCATATTAAATGCGGCGCGGCGGGGCAAATGTTATTTTTTTTATTTTCAGAAATTAATTAACTATTTGAAATGTAATCAATACCTACATCAGTGTGTCAGTGGCCTTAGTTATTTTCAAACAAATAACTTGTTGATTACTAACTCTTTTCTGTGCAATATCAGGGAAAGCCTTTAAAAAATAAAACTCGATAGACATGTCAATTTTTAATGACAAACATCACCACAACGACGGAGGAAGCCATTATCAACTAAATTGAATTAATTGAAAGACAAAGAGAGATATTTTTTACGGTATCTACAGTAGTGTAATATAAAAAAATGCATAACATATCACCTTTCCTGCGATCCCCGTTCACCGATGTAACAGGAGGGATAATTTCTTACCAGTTAATGGGTCGATGTCACAAGCAGGAGATGGATTTAATGGACTGCATGGAGGCATATGGCCTAGACCGCGGCCTTAAGAAGTGTCGATATCTGGTCGACGACTACCGCGAGTGTCACACGAACCTAAAGCAGTTTAAGAGGTTCTATGTAAGTAGGTTTAAATAGAAAATATTTTTCTTTATTTTTAATTTATTTATTTTTTTCAATTTACTTATAAGAGAATCCTTGCTGACTGGGTTTGAGTGCTAGATGATTGAATTGGAGGTCTATAGATAACTGCCACTTTGTAGCGCCTATCAGAAATCATTAGCAATGTTTTTGTATCAACAAACCAACTTCATCTTAGGCGACTTCAACCGGTTTCAACTTGTACTATTTGGTAATAGTCCGATTTTTGCCTCTTACATGACAAAATTATTAACATGGCTTTGCTATCGCTTGTTTAAAATCTTATCTAATAAGCCCGTATTGTCCCAATGCAGGGCAAAGGCCTCCCTCTCCGTCTTCCACGCACTTCTGTCCTGAGCTAGGATGGGCCAGTCCTTTCGGTAGGAGTCAAGTTGGTCTCTCCACCTCTTTGGTGATTAAAATGAAATCGATCAGGGATTAAAATTAAATAAAAAAAATTTCAATTAAATAAAATAAAATAATTTTTGAAGTAGGTATGATTGAGTAGGTACTAGGTAGAAACTTATCTGTCCTAAGCGGGAATCAAACCGCAACCAATAGCTCCGTGGTTCAATTTTTAACTGCTGTACCATTCTTCATTGAATACATTTATACGGGGTGTCCACTTTCTGAAAAATTAGGGATTGTCATGGAAAAAGTCAAGCCAGTTCAAAAGTTAGAAATTATAATAAAATTAATGGAAATAAATATATAGACAAAATTTTTGATAACTCATGATCATTACAGGTACCTCTACAATCCTAGAAAAAAAGCGCTCGTTGACACTCGCAGTAACATTTGCCTATTTTATAATGAATAACATTATTTATAAATAAAATAAAATAAAATAAAATTCATTTATTTCGGACCGGAATCCATAGTGTTAGTGACAATAATCTTAAAAACTATGTTAGTAACATTATAAGGTAAACAATTTTTATTAAGTGCATAATAGGATACTGCTATTACATATACGGGTTATATGTAATTTCGGCATCCTTGGTTATGTGAACGCGTGTCCAGTGCTGCATAATAGCGCTGTCCACATCCAGTCTGTTGGCCACAGTCTTCAGGAGGCTGTTGGAGCTGCCACGGACCCGCTGTAATAGGGACGCTATTCGTTGCCTGATGATAGCGGAAAAGCTATCAACCCCAGCTGTGGCCAACATCCTAGAGGCACTACAGTGGCGTCGCAACCCCAACAGCGCCCTGAATGCATTGTTATATTGGGTACGCAGGGTCCTGTATGCTCCTTGAGTGTAGTTCATCCACAGGCCGCACGTGTACAAGGAGTGAGACAGTATGCTTTGAAAAGAGTGATTTTAGCTTGTTTAGAACAGCGTGCAAACCTGCGGGTAAAAAGCATATTAGCACGAATGCACAGGGCCCTGCGCTCCCGTTCTATGTCCATGTCATCCTTGAGCGATTCCGTGACCCAGTGCCCCAAGTACTTAAAGCTGTTTACTTGTGCTATCGGGGTCCCATTGAGTGTTACTGGAGGTACTTTGTAAGACTTATTACCGGCCTTGAATACAAGAAGTACACTTTTAGTTGTGTTGTACTTAGGACCATGAGCCAACGCGAATCGCTCACAGATGCCCATAAGTTTTTTGACAGCACTTATTGATGGGCACAGCAGCACCATATCGTCAGCATAACTTATGTTGTTGACAAAGGTACCGTCAATATAACAACCAACTCCAGCGCTGCTGGGCTCATCAATCAACCTATTGACATAAAGGTTAAAAAGGGTAGGCGAGGTTATTCCCCCCTGCCTTACTCCACATTCTAAGCTGTAAGAACATGAAGTCCCTCCAGACCATTTCACATATTTTTTCTGATGTGCATACTCATCTTACATGTCGTAAATACATACACTATCACAATTCTTACTACCACGGAGTACCTTTTATATACTTTTTTTTATACTTAGGTACAGTAAACTTTTTATATACTCTGCTTACTACAAAGAACTGTTCATTTTCATTATTAACGTTCTGTTTTAGGAGATTCGCAAGGAGCGCGACCGCCAGATCGCAGAAGGAAAACTGAAAGGCGACAATATTTACTGCTCTCCCAAAATCGATAGCTATTAGACTCTACATATATATTAGACCAAAGAAAAACAATTGAATGGAAAAGGAACGGAACTTACCATGTCTGAAATAAACGAGTCTTTCTGAAACCAGTGTGCTGTGTAGTGTCCTCACAATTCAAAAAAAAACAAAATCCTGAATATTTAGTATCTAGTCAAATAAATACGTATGTTGATGCAAAGTGCTTTTTTCTCCAAAGACCTTGCCATGTTTGTCCGACCTTTACGGAAAGGCAAGGAGATCAATTTTATTTATCCGACGAACGAATACATTGCATATTATTATTAATAGTTATATTTTTATAGATCCATATTGAGGTACCTATATATTAACAAGTTCAATACTCAATAAATACTTAACTCCGAGTTTTTTGCGACAAGGAGTCACGGTCGGTCGAACACGTTTTTGTGTGGAATTTTGGCGCCAAACTATAAGTAAATTAATCATTATGTATATACATACCTACATAAGACGATTGATAGAGAATTAAATTATATTTTAGTAGGTAGTTCCTCTACGCAGATGTGTTCCACATACATAGGAATGGCGTGACTTGTTTTTTGAGACGTTGCGCTGCGTTGTTTATTACATATTCTTGAATTTTGTATTTATTTATGAGGGGCCTGAATAGGTGAAAAATAGCACGGAAGTGTTTAGGTTTAGGTATTTCATTGTATTCAAATACCAGATTTCCGTTAGGCAAAGTACACAATAGATATCTAGTAGGTATCTGTAGAAATGCCCTGCGCCGACAAGAAATCTAGATTTTAGATCAGGCGATTGTAGATCATTTGTTAAAAAGAAATGAAATAATTATGTAAAACTCAAATAAAAGCAAAGCAATCCATACTTACCATACTAATTATAAATGCGAAAGTAACTTAGTCTATTTGTCTGTCTGTAAGGCTTTCACGGCTAAACCCCTAAACCGATTTGGATTAAACTTGCGACAGAGTAAGCTTGAAATAAAAGAAAGGACATTCAAATGTTAATTTTTGCCACAATAGCCGATTTTCACGTGGGCGACGCCGCGGGCTAAAGCTACTATTTTATAAGTACCTAAGTCTTAGTCATGTAAACTGGACTGCTCAGGTATCTATCTGCCTAAGATCTAGGTAGTATATCAATCACAATATGTAAATTAAATTCCAATTAAGATAATATAAAACATTTTATATTAAATTGAATACCAATTTAAATAAACAAAAAATAGTGTCGCATTAAATTCACGAATAATTGATCAACTCTACGTTTGTTCTTAAAATGTTAATGTAAGCTATTAGTAGCAAAACAATTGCCGTCATTACCTTAAGTCAGTGAAGTCAACGACCGTCTATTTTAGTGACGAAATATATTTGAAGGTTGTATCAGATCACGCCAAGGCAACACCATCGGAAACCTTTATTAAAAAAAATATTTTTTTTTCTTGCGGAACTGATTATCAAAGGTCCACGACCTCGTTTAGATTTTTGAACCAATTGCCATTTTGTGTGTTCTTTTTACCCAGGGTAGGTAAGTCGGTAGGTAAACGCGCTGGTCGGCCATCAACCCCCGCCTGGTCCTCGAACTCTACAGAACGGATTTGTGATAAATATAAGGTATTTAAGGTATCAGTTTTATTTTTATGGCACCTATTAACAAAATGGGATTGGACGCTTGAAGGAAGCGTATTTCGAAAATATTTCACTTTTGACGGCTTAATTGGCTGAACCTTTTGTGTGACTACTTACAAGATTTATGATTAAGATTGCTTTGCATAGGTATATAGGTAATAGTAGGTAGGTGCCTACCTGAAATGACAAAGATCATGAGTTTATTATTTTAATTAAATTTTATCATGGTCGCAACTCGCATGACAGATAAATCATCTTTCAGTGAGAAAGCTGTAGCTATAATAAACAAGAAAAAAACAATATCATGACAGGTAGTAGGTAACTTTTTAAATGCAGTACTAGTTAATTTAAATAATAAGACACATACATAACTATTATTAAATTTTCTGTCTATGTTAACTTTTGTATTCTATAACTTCAAGATTTGTTTGTTTACATAGGTCATAATCAAATAATTTAAAGAGCGCATCTCGCCGTTAACCAATTACGTTTGACGAGCATTTAAGTACTAATCTAAGTTACAATTGTAAAGTATATAAATACAGAATTAAAAAAAAGTTGTCCTTACCTAAAGAATGACAATTGTCAACTGTATAAAATAGGTAGCTACAATCAAGTTTCACACCTGGATCAAAACTCTACCCGCCTAGTAGTGGTAGATAGGTATCTATATGCCTGCATACCTACCTATCTAGATTTTCTCAATGAGCTTCGGCCAAAATTATACAAATTTGGTTGGTATTTGAATCTATTTTATGGGCAGGTACCTGCTCAGCTCATATGATGCAACATCAAAACATTGCTGTGATCATATTGTCATAATAATAATATACCTATCTCATTAAAACGATTCTCTTGTTATGATATCTGATACCTAGGTATGCACCTAATAAGCCAGCACCACCTAAAAAATTGTAATTGCCATGTCGCGCTTAACAAAATATTACATTCATTACATTCGATATGACTAAGAAAACTATTATAAGCCAAGATCTAAGAGAAGATTATCTCTTGGGATATTTCAACAAAATCTATTAAAACAACCCCTTTATTTCCTCATAAGAGTCTTCAAACACGAGCTGATGCGAAACTGCCAAAATTAGATGAGATAATCGTTGCACCCATTAAAAAATCGTCTTATAATTCTGATAAGTATTTTCAAACCAAAGGATAGTATTTTCCAACACTTTCGAAAGGTTAGGGTTGTAAGTACAGTCAACGACATAAGACGTTCGATATTATTACACTTTATCATAAGTCATTTCATACATTTTTTTTAATATTTTAAATTCACATCACATAATTTATTAAATCTTTATGCATGAAGACAACCTGTGACGAGTAAGGGTTATCAATTAATTTTAATTTCAATACAATGCTTATGCAAAATTGATATTAGTTTAGAAGGCACGAGATGAAGTTTTCTTGAGAAAAAAAGCAAAACATTATAGTAGGAGCTAACTGGAATCTAAACATTGACTGTATTTTTTTTACTATGTGTTGTTTGTGTGCCTTTTAAATGAATAAGAATTTTGCATTGGCATTGTATCAACCTAAAATTGTAATTCATTCAAGAGCCCAGCCAAGTGCGTTTCGCGCATCGAGGTTTCCATTCCACCATATACTTATTGGTCATTCATATGTACTTATTGGTATTCTACAATTCTGCTACTGGTTTTTTGGTTTACTGGTCAATTGTAATAAAACAATAGACCCCTCGAACGCGTCCAATCGCGTTTGAACACGACTGTTCAAGATCAATGCTCCCTTTCATAAGTATTATTGTGCCTTCGATCTCTATAATCTCTTACTTATGGTCTCTTAAGTCTATAGGACGTACCAGGTACATTATTATCCATTTTATCAATACCTTTAGGTATCTATTATGGGCGAAACACTCAAAGTTACAACCTAAGTGTATTATCCTAGCTAGAATAATAAGTATAGATACAAAACGAAACACATAGTTGAGTGGAAATATTTTAAGTCATTCTTAGCAACAGGGTCACTAGCATTCAAATTTATAACAAGCCCGTCCAATAAATCCATGTTTCAGTATTTTTTCACCTTATCAGGGACAAACACGAATATATTATTCATGCGACGATCGATTCTGATTTGCCAATGATTTGTTACAGTATTACATGTCTAAGTTATTTCAGGCCCCCTTATACTTTTAAATTTTTAAGAATATAATTTTATTATAGTGTTGTTCAAAGACTCGTTCCACAATTTCGATTAAATCGCTGTCTCACATATTTACACAAAAAATAACAACACTTAAAAGAAACACGTGTAAATCACGCAACTTTTTTTCCCCATGCGAGAATCGAACCTGCTGCATGTCGCGCAGTGGGATTTAATGTTATACTGTAAGATACATCTTATTTTAAAGATCATCAGAAAGTTCACTGCAATAAAATATTACCTAGATTTCCAAATTTATTAGACGCAGTTTTAAATAAGTAGATACAAGTTTAATATCAATATTACAATGGTCCACACACATACAAATTTAGGTTAAATACAAGACCTCTATTTAGTTAGTGGAAAGAACTCTTTGATCGGTATTTTTTTCATCTGAAGATCATTATTGTGATATCTTGTTGACCTAACACGAATTACTATCTCTTGAACAACGGCTTGCGTTAATTAGTTGGGTGCCTCTGTGGTATGGAAAAAACTAAATAACATATATATATATAATTAATTACTTATAATACCGCTAGGGTATTTATCTACCTTAATTTTGTAGGTAAGATAAATTAAAATTAAATACGTTAAATACCTTAAATCCGTTTCTTACAAAAAGTTTAAAGCAACTTTACATTTCCTCCGATTAAAAAGGTATATAAACAAGAAACCATATTATAATTCAATAGTGACGGGAGATAAGTCGTCGACCTATAACCAAAGTCAAATATTTCATTCGTCCGGCAACGAAGTGTGTGTAGATTATAATTTCAAAATCTAGTGTTTTTGTGGGGCCAGGCGCCGATCGAATATTCACAAGCAACATGCCTAAGAAACTACAACATTCATATCTAGAATCTAGTTTTTATAACAGATATAGTCTAGTTATTGTCCGCTAGAGGTCACTGTGTTCCGTACATTTTGGCCCACAATCATAAAGTCGTTAAGTTTATATAAATTACATAAATTTTGTGAATGATTAGCGTGATTCAAAATTGTTTTTTTTTTAATCTATAAATAAAATTTAAATTACAATCTTATTACTTTATTATTTTTATTATTAATAAGATTTATATTACAATAAAATTTATGTTATAACTGATGCGTAGTTTTTGTCTCGTATTTTTAAAAGAAAAATGCATCATGCATACATGCATTTATGGTCGATAATGAAGGCGATTCATTCAGATATTCTCATGGTGACCGTAGGCCTGGCAGTGAACTTTACGGGCGCTAGTCAAATGAGGTCATATAGGGTAATATTATTTAGTGTAACTTACTCAATCCACATTAACAATCAATGTAGGGGAACTAAAGGCAAAAGGGAATACCTAAGGAAAAACATTCACCTTTATTTTCGTTAGTTCTAACATGGTGCTTACTATTAATCAATCTACAATTCTTAATAATCCGAGTTTAATTAAATCACTGAATTTGAAGATATTTGATCTTCTTTTAGATCCATTTTGCCTGCACGTGCAGGTAAAATGACAATGAAACTGAAAAGGTAGAAATGGGCATAATTTACCCGTTAACTACCGTTCACGGTATAATCTGAGGAACACCTTCGCATACAAATTTTGTGTTCTCATCATCATCGTCTCAGTTTATCGTTTCATTATACTTGCGAAATCAACGTTTTTGTGTTGTCTTTGGTGCACTATCAGCCCTCTCTTGCTGTTTGCCTTATCAAGATTAGCAACGCACTAAGTCGAGGTCCGAACCCCGCAGGGGGTGCGAACGTTGCTAACTTAGTAAGTTTTTCTATTCCTCAGGCTGGTGGCTAAATGGTTTCGCCAAAAGTGCGGTGAAGCAGTCAAAGCCTGCGCTCAGCATAAATGCTGTTAATCTCTTCCAAAAAAACCTTATCCTGTATTTACATTCTTATATACGTACATACATTCCCGCCTGTTTCCCAGAGGGGAATCTATGCTCTTATTCTGGCTCTATGAGCCACGCTCTATGATTTTGTTCATTTACTCATAAGAATCGAATAACATGTGTTGTTATGACTCTACTTTAAAAAAATATAAACTGTTGGTAATATCTTTGTTATATCTGTGTCTTCATAATAATTTTGTTGGCTTATATTATGTGATAAGACTGATAACATTTTTAAAATTCGTTTTTAGGATAAGTCCTGTTCAAGGATTTGGCTGACGTTGTAATTTTGTTTTCTGGAGTTTTCTTGTATGGTTTACTTACTTGTGTCTTGCACCTATTGGCATACGTATAATTTAAAGACAATTTCTTTAGTGATTTATTTTCATGCCAACGAGTTGCATAGTTTGTACCGGAGGACATACACATCTCGAAGGACCAGTTTTCTTGTTTGCATCGGTGGACCCGTGAGATAACCTTAGCTAAAAAAAATTAGTATAAATGACACTTGTACGTATAAAAAAGTTTAAATGTCAATAAGATTTATTGACATTATATTAATACTAGCTGTCCCCAGAGACTTTGTCCGCGTGTTTTAGTTTCAACGGTTTTTCATTTTTGCAACATTTTTTATTTATGCTCCGCTTCTTTTAGTCGCATCGTGATGTTATATAGCTTATAGCCTTCCTCAATAAATGGGCTATCTAACACTGAAAGAATATTTTAAATCGGCCCAGTAGTTCCTGAGATTAGCGCGTTCAAACAAACAAACAAACAAAAAAACAAACTCTTCAGCTTTATGTATTAGTATATAGATTTAATACTAGCAAGTGGAATGCGACTCGAAGGTGACCGCTACGATCTATCTGCCTCCATCCTAGGTGACCAACTGTGAAGGGGCCCAGCTTAATTATAATATGTGCAGCGACCTTATACACAAATTACACGCTTCAAATACATCGGACTAACGTATCAATATTTATCTGATTTTTTGTTTTCGTAGGAAGGACATGACCTCCACGCCTCATCTATCTTTCTTAGGTCGCGTTTACTTAAGCGTGGCTTTGATTTTTGATCAGTGTTCGTTTATTATTCTTGTAGATTTAAAGTGCAAAAAAGAAAACAGAAATTGCTTCTTCCAGGCTCCAAAAGTAGTGAATCTAGCTATCTATCGCTTTGATTGGGGTTTGCGGCAGACCTAGTGTTCAAAACCCTATTTGCTTAGCTGGACTACTTACATTAAAAAAAAACACGAATGTTCGTTTTTAAATGGAGCACTATACTTTAAAAACATAAAATAATTATCGAAAGTATGTCTAAAACCAGCATGCACGTAGTTACTTAGTATTAAAAATCCAAAGGGCATTGTACTCGCGTGGTAACAAAAGTTTCTGCATTTTTGAAGGTTTTTATAGCGATTGAAAGTTAGTTGAAACAGAAAGTAGTCGGTTTGGTGCGACAGAAATATTTTTACGCGTGGGAAAGGAGGCTCGTGTAGGTATTGTCCATTGACGGTAGGTGGTATGTTGTTGATATAGCTAATTTAATCTATACTTTTCTATACTTAATCTATACTAATATTATAAAGCTGAAGAGTTTGTTTGTTTGTTTATTTGTTTGTTTGAACGCGCTAATCTCAGGAACTACTGGTTCGAATTGAAAAATTCTTTTTGTATTGAATAGTCCGTTTATTGAGGAAGGTTATAGGCTATATAACATCACGCTACGACCAATAGGAGCGAAGCATAAATGAAAAATGTTGCAAAAAATGAAAAACCGTTGAAACTAAAACACGCGAACAAAGTCGCGGGGGACAGCTAGTCATATATAAAGCTGAAGAGTTTGTTTGTTTGAACGCGCTAATCTCAGGAACTACTGGTCCGATTTGAAAAATTCTTTCAATGTTGGATAGCCCATTTATATTGAGTAAGGCTATAAGCTATATAACATTACGCTGTGACCAAAAGGAGCGGAGCCTAAAAGAAAAATGTTACAAAAATGAAAAACCGTTGAAAGTAAAACACGTGGATAAAGTCGCGTGGGACAGCTAGTATTCAATAGAGTTAAAGTAAAAGTACTTGAACTTCTACAGAAGATTGAACGTCGACGATATCACTGTATATATTTCGGAGTAGATAGGGATGTTAAGCAAAGGTGACAACAAAATGCCATTCGTATTAAAAGGGGACGCGACTGGATCTTCCTCAAAGGTGTACTAAAGTATTCCACTGTTTTCTAAAAAAAAATTGTAAAAATGCTTCTAGAACAATGATTTTTCCATCAGATCTAGGTTTACATAATGCGTACCCCTATTATTTCGTTTATTCCGAAACATAATCACTTAAATAAATTCATTAGTCAAGTTCTTGAGAAGAAAACAGCAGAATACCAAACGTCTTTTGGTCTACGATTTTGTAAGTAAAATCAGCCTTAGCTGCAGTAGCAGTCTCTTAAGCACTATACCGGGGTAGTTCCAACGTGTACGACAGCAATATATTCTTAAAATAATTATAATTTCAAATTCCTCGCAAGTAGTGTCTCCATGTCCTTGTGTCTTAATGGGATGACAAGTTGACAACGTTTGGGGTGGCTATTGCTTTTGTTGGCAAATATAAAATCTCCAGATTTTTCCTCGGAGAGGAAGTAAAATTCAGTGGTCTACCTATAGGTTCAATCTATTTACTGAAATGTAAGTAAACAGATGTATTGTCAACATATTTTTTTTCAGTTTAGCTTTAGTAAGGAGAATGTTGCACTATTCACAACTTTATATAGGTACCTACATTGTGTATAGTAATTATAGATAAGTGTGCCTTGAAGTGTATGTTGAAGGCTCTAACCGGCCTTGTCATTTAAGACATAAACAAAAATCTTGATGCGTAGTTTTTAGACGAACAGCTATTATTGATGCTATTCTGATAGCAAGATTAAATATGTTATTAGGTACTACTAAGTTAATAATAAAAAAAGTTCCTATTTTAATTTAAGCACAGGAAGAAAGAAGTTGATGCCTAGTCATTAAAAAAGGTTGTTTCAAAAAGGTTGTAATAGCTAGCTAACTATTTTACGAAGCACAAAGGACAAAGCTCGCGTTTGCAGGTCTTTACGTACGATTTAGAACAAACCTATTACTCATTATGCAATTAGATTAAGTTCAATAACTTTAGACGACTTTAATTTATTCATCAAACTCACATTCGTATCACGTAACGATATCGTCGGATACATTCATTAAATGTTTTTAATGTGACGTGTTTACTATGAATTGTAAAATGAATCACTATAATCGTTATTTAATGTTGTGAAATTATTACTCCCAATTATCTGGTTTTCAAGGAAAGACGGGACATTTTTACTGAATGAAAGAAAATGTTTAATTTCTAAGTTAACAAATTCATATTTGCTAGCCGACTTCCCCCCGAATAATGATTTTCCTATGTGTCTATCTGTCGGTAGTTTACACTATAAAGTCACAGAGATGGCATTAGACTTAACGGCGGTTTAAAACCGATTGATGTTTCTGTAATCGACACTTATCTTTAAATTATAATTGGCTCATTAAGTTCTAGCTGTTGCTCGCGGCGCCGTCCAAAAAAAGGAGCCGCCATAAAAGAAACCGATGTTCTTTCTTGGGATCCAAGCCTACCCCATACAAAGTTTCATCAAAATCGGTTTTGTGGTTTAAACGTGAAAGCGTAACAAACAAACAGACAAAAAGACTTGCGCAACAGGCTTGGAAAACTTAACATAGCTATCGCTAAATTTTACGTTGAGCTATAAACGTTGTCAACAATAGTTTTAAAACAATACATAATCCGAAATTAATGTCCACAAGTAAAGAAGTAGGTACTTAGGTGTCACAATATTGGTCCTTTAAGTCGAATAAACTACTCGTAACATTCTATAAAAAGGACCAAAAGCTTGAATGGAGTGTGTGACGTAGCGGCGCTAGTATAACTTTGGAGAGCTTTTGGAGCGCCCTGCGATATAGATGCGAAAAGCTCAGTGGCATTGCGCCCCAGTTACGATTCGAGGATCGAACCGTACGCGCGATCGCACAGCTACCGCACCGGCATCGACATACTAGTCACTATCGCACGCGATATTGGTACCGATAATACCGGACGATACTTGTCGACATTAAAAAAATCACTAAAATAATTTTTGCAGCACAGTTTTTAGTTTTAAAATTTTAATTTAGATTTACCGTAATTTAATTCTAAATTATTTTACGTTTAGAACATCTTTAAACACGAATATTTTTTAAATTAACCACATGTTTGTAAATAAGTTAAAATGTATTACAAAAAGTTTGATCACTTTATGATATTTCGTTTAATAAAACATTTGACAATGATTCTGTATGTGAGTGCAAGACCGACGGACACTACGGACAGCGGAGAGACCAAGATATTTACCGATACACAATTAAATTATTTGGCGGAAAGCGTGTGTTCCGACTTGACGCTTTACACAAATGTGGTAAGATTTCATTCATAATTTCTGTATGATAATTTTATCGCAACATTTTTTATGTTTACCTAAATTAAATTTGAATTGTATTTTAATAAAACATGATAGTTCAAGCAGCCTAGAATCCCGATAAAGTCGTTATCTTTGTCACCTTACAACCGAAGTGCATTAATAAAAATTTGAAGAATCAGTCAATAAAGAATAATTCTTAATGAGTAGAGAGTCCTAATTAGTAGGATTTCTTCAGATTCTACTAAATAATATTTTTACAGATAATAACCTGCCTATTTCAATTTCAATTTAATGGAATTAGTTAAAACTTTGAATTTTAGAGACCCCAAAAACATTTATTTTTGTAAAATAACGTAAGTAGATAACATCGTTTTATTAGATTTACACGAAACCAATAAATAAATAATTTATATCGTTATCATAAAATAAATTTCTGTATAATTATGTAAAATTTATATATTTCAAAGGGCTTATGGTTGAGTAAAAACTTGATTGACAAATACTATTGTTAAACCGCGCTTGCCGCGCTTGTTTTGTGATCATTCATGAAAAATACAGAGGTTCTTCCGAGCCTCCAAAAGCACATTAAGCTGTTGGTCATGACTGACATACGTCTTCCCTTAAATTTTCGCATTTCTTACCAATTTAAAGAATACCCAATAAAATAGGAGTGGACTTTAGATAGTCAATTGTTTTATGTAAATATTGTTCTTATTATTGAGACTCTGAGTTTCAGGTGCAAACCCCAACATAGTTTAGATTGATGACAGGCAGAAGATAGATAAAAGTATTATAAAAGGTTTAGTAAAATAAAAAAAAGCTGAATTATTTAACTCCATTTTATTGAAAGTTAAAAGTTAGTTAGGCCTTTAAAATCATCGGTGTACTTGGATTTTAGACGTGATCACGATTCACCTTACCGGCTTAAATTAGGTAGGTACATACTTAGGTAGGTACTCTAGAAAAGTACAATTTAGGAATTTATTTGTAAGTTCATAGGTACCTTGTTATGAATTAAGGTAAAACACAGCAGATTACTTTTACAAATATAGGTAGTCAACGTCATTACGTGTACCAGAATTCATCGTAAAAATATTGTATCTACAAACAACTCGATTACTGAATGATCGGAATTTTACAATCAAGCAAAATGCGTAATTGCAGTAGGTACTTACAGTTACGCGAAATATATAAAATAAAGTGCATTTAAAAATATTGTTTACTAGCTGTCCCCCGCGACTTTGTCCGCGTGTTTTAGTTTCAACGGTTTTTCATTTTTGCAACATTTTTCATTTACGCTCCGCTCCTTTTGGTCGCAGCGAAATGTTATATAGCTTATAGCCTTCCTCAAAAAATGGGCTATCTAACACTGAAAGAATTTTTCAAATCGGACGAGTAGTTTCTGAGATTAGCGCCTTCAAACAAACAAACAAACAAACTCTTCAGCTTTATATATTAAAGTATAGATAAAGTGCATTTAAAAATATTGTTTATTATAGTTAGAATTAAGAGCAGGCCAAAGGTGACCGCTGGCTATCTGCGATCGCTGGCGAACGTACGTGTGTATCTGCGATATCACGCAATCAATAGGCCGAAATATTGAGCACAGAAGTGCCTACTTATTGGTATAACATAGATAATACATTGTTTACTGTGTAACACTAAATCGACATTGACAATGAAAGTGATGAACTTGAACGCCGACGTTAGTGGTCTGAGATAAACATTTCAGGTTATTCGAGAGAGATTTCGATTTAATGTAAAGAATTTGTATAGCCTATTGGTCTAGTGGTTAGCGACCCTGACTGCTAAACCGGAGGTCGTCGTTTCGATTCCCACTCAGGAAAATCTTTATGTGATAAGCATGATAATTTATCTATAGTATTTAGAAATATATAAATATGTTTATCAGTTGTCTGGTTGTCATAATACAGGTTATGCCTGGTTTGGGATCAGATGGCCGTGTTTGAGTAAAAATAGGGATCAGTTAGCCAACAAAGGAAAGACAGATTTTATGAATAGAGTTTGTCAACGAATAATTGATGTCGTACATACTTTG
This sequence comes from Diachrysia chrysitis, assembly GCA_932294365.1. Lineage (NCBI taxonomy): Eukaryota > Metazoa > Arthropoda > Insecta > Lepidoptera > Noctuidae > Diachrysia > Diachrysia chrysitis. Next base: position 2,816,041 of record OW028657.1, read on the forward strand.
TCCTTTTGTAAAATATTGGGATAATATTGTTTTCCCTGTTAATAAATTATTTTTTTCAGTTCTTATACATTTGTTAATTAGGTTTAAATTATACATACCATCGTGATAATATTGTGGTTAGCTATATATTCAGTTGTTCATATATATGAAACTTATTAATAAGTTAGGTACCATAATATATTCCGTTTTCCCTAATTGTAAATGGAGATGGGTTTTTTTATTAGATAATATTTTTTCCTTAATTTAATTAAACACAGAATTGTCTTTTCCGTGAATGAAATTACAAACATCGATTAACAGCTAATTATACTGGCATTAATACCTAGTTATAAATTAGGCCTTTCGGCAGAGTTCTTTAGAAAACAAGGAACCGGTAGTTAAATACAAATAGTAGAAAAGAAAAACATAAACCTCAGGCAGGACTCGAACCAGCGACCACAGGTTCAACGCACCAGTCCACCAAAAGACCGGGTCAACAATTGCTATCATAATCTGAGAAACCGATTAAATTCCTACAACTTCAGAAACAAAACAAATTCCTATTTTTCTCCACCTATTTTTAGCCAAAAGCTGCAAATTTTTTTTTACACCTTTCTTCTACGTCAGTCATTAGTAATTAATGTTTATAATATTACTTAGTAGCGATAGCGGGCTGCAATATCGTTGATAAGAGTATTCCTTCTAATCCCTATGTGATATATCTCGACAAAACATTCTGAAAGTGCATGTAATTGTAGAGAGAAATACTTTCATAAATACAATAAATACGATACATGACGTTTAAAATAATCCTTACTAATATTATAAATGCGAAAGTAACTCTGTCTGTCTGTCTGTCTGTCGCACTTTCACGCCAAAACTACTACATATAGTCTAGAGCCTGAGAAACGGCATAGGCTACTTTTTTAGGGATGCGGGCGGAGCCGCGAAAACAGCTAGTATAATATAATATTAAGTAAAAAAAAAGATTAATTAGGTACATACATGCAGTAGGTCAATGCATACATTATAGAATTGCTATTGTAACTACGTATTTCATCTCGAGACATATTATGGTAGGTACATCTTGTTAACTTGTTCGGTAAATCAGGTGCAATAAAATCTAAAACCATTAGGTAGCAAATACAAAAATCAATATCAGAATTAGGAACCTACCCTTACCTACCACAATTACGTTGGAATAAATAATATAATAATATATATAATACAATATAATATCTTGGGACAGCTCACACACGGCCATCTGATCCCACACTAGGCAGAGCCTGTATTATGGCAACCAGACAACTGATAAACATACTTATATATTTCTAAATACATACATATTATAGATAAATTGCACCCAGACACAGAACAAATGATCGTGCTCATCGCACAAAGATTTGTCCTGCGTAGGAATCGAACCCACGACCTCTAGTATAGCAGTCAGGGTCACTAACCACTAGACCAACTAAATGTAAGTACTCTACCATTTAGTCCAAAGTTAAGTCTTAATAAATTAAAAAAAACACCTGTAAGTAGTTAAAATACTAGTCTAATTAGTTATAATTAGATTCTCCTTCAATACTCCGGTTCGCCGGAGGTATTTCTGTATGTTTGTTGACAAACTGTGCATCGCGGCAATGATTCAATCGCGCATATTGGAACGTGTCGTTTTACGTCCTAAACAAAGGGGCACTTCCATTTTGATAGCCTAATCTATAATAATAGACCTTAACAGCTTTATAATAGATGTTATTTTGGCGAAATACGTTACTAACATGTCCGGAAGTTTTCTAGACGTTCCACTTCGCAAAATGATCCTTTAATGCGTGTTGATTTCTTCAGCACACAAATCATAAAGTTCATAAAAAATTTGACGATCGATCAAACACGTTATTTTTATTTATCTAGCCTAGGCACTCTAGAATTTTTAGTTTTACTCTCCGAAAAAATAAACTCGATTTCTGTACTATAAATAAATAAGTTCTTATTTACGAACTACCTAAAATAGAATTTTGCAATAAAAATATTTTAATAATACTTAGTAATTTTACTCGTAAGTTTGTAATTTTAATGTAACTACTTATATTAATGACTTGCAATTATTTGTTACAGCCTCAAGAAACCTGCAAAAACCGCTTTTGGGGTCAGTATCCTACAATTCTATATTATGTTATTAATTAATGATTCGTAGATATAATACCTACTTACATACATTTTTTTATACATCCTATATTTAAAACAAAACGGTTTACTCATATAATTATTATGAATACTCCTTTAAATCCTTGTTATACTTACGTAGTTTCCGACAATTATTTATTTTCTTCCGTTTGCCTTCTTGGCATACCTACAGAGGTTATGATTTATTTATAGCTATAAAGTTAAATATATAAGATATCTAAAGCATGATAATATTCAATTAAGTATTTAAATATAAACTTTCAATGTTATTATTTATTTATTATTGTTTTAAACGTGGAAACTGTCCTACTGCAGAGCAAATGACTCTCCCGCCTCTCTCCATTTTTCTCTATCATTTGTTTATAAAGGGCTACCTCAAAAAGGCGTCTAGTACGTCCCTCCATCTCCGCCAACTAAATTAAACTTCCAAAAGTTACAACAAAGTCAATCTGCGCTATTAGGTAGTATTTACCCCCGTCGAAGCAGCGCAGAGCTTGCGTAAGCGACCCCGCGGCTCCGGTAAAGGCAAGGTCGGGACCGGGGGTTTTTAGTCGGTGCAAGTGAGACATATCCCTAGGCTGTACCCTCGGCGTAGGTTGTAGTTATTAGTGTTTTACCTAGACATTAAAAAAGTAGTAGTTAACTACGTCTTTAGAAGTCATCAGTCATTAATTTAGTCAAAATATATACAATAATTTTTCATTTTCCAGCTCCCGATCCTAAGCTACCAGAACTGCCGTCACCAGTGAGGATACGATGTCAGACTAGCTGGACAATCAGGTTCCAAATAGAACCTTCTCACAGCTGGCAGCTCTTGGTGTTGCTCCCGCAGGTGAACGACAACGAAACTGACATGAACTATGTGAGTATATATTTACTAGTTATGGCCCGCATGATCTACATACACCAGGAAATGAACCTTCTAATATATCACCATTCTATTTGCTATTGTAAAATAGATAATAATTTTCTCTTTTTGCTTTTAATTCCTTTTTTAACGCGGTTCAGATATAATTGATTAACTCTTAATGGAAGGAACTTCTCATAGTACTAACATATTTTTTATTGTTTATATATGTACTAACATAATTATTGTATAATACGTATAATTAATTATTGTATAGTTATGTATATTAAAACATAATTATTGTATAATTATGTTAGTTTGTAAGGTATTTGTCTATGGCCAATAGTTGCCTGATAATAAATGATTAATTATTTGTAAGCATTTCTGCGACAGATATTATTATTATTACAGTTATGTTTATTTTCCTGGAGCTTTGATTTAGACGAAGATGTGCTTTGTATAATAATTTTCGTGAGGAGTATTTATAATTATTCGAAACAAAATGGTTTACTCACGTATATTCTCAGGATCGCCCGACTAGTTTCAGACTTACTCGAACTGTTCGACTCGCGACACCACCGCCGCCGCGTCAGCTCATGATTAGGGACTCCTATTGAGTCTGAAACTAGTCGGGCGATCCCGAGAATATACGTGAGTAAACCTTTTTATTAAAGTTTTTAAAATAACTACTGTACAGACAATAGGAATGTTTGTCCGCAATTTAATTGCTCTAGTTAGGCGTTGAAAATTATTTGTAAATAGTTAGGTGTCAGTTACATCCTCAGGTTTTAGCAAACGAATGTTATTAAATGACACAACATTTCAATCTCATATATCTGTAATCGGATACCTATTGCAAATGTTCGAGGCCTTTAGTACTTAGTTTAGGATTTGCGAGTACATTTCAGGGATACCAGACTGGCTACGGATTAGTTCGAACCTCCAATAAACTCGTACCGTCAGATGCGACCTTGAATCGAAACTACGTCACTCAACTATACGTCAGTGGCAACAGCAAGTGGCAGCGCATTCTCTAATTTTCGTTTCTAATCATACTTCCGCATTTTTAGGATTCCGTTCCTGAAAAGGTAAAAACGAACCCTTATAGAATCACTCGTGTCTGTCCGTGCGTATATCAAAGCTGATTTGCTATAAATCTACAAGACCGATTGAGTATAGATTTGGTATTTATATTATGTCAGTTGGTGACCCAAAGACGACTGTGTAACGTAAATAAATTAATTTTAAACAAGGTCCCCATGATTTCTAATTAAAAATAAAATTCCAATTGTAATCTATTTGAAAAAATCATAATTATACTGCACATCACATATAGCTACTGCAACATAACCATAACACAATCAAACAACCTTTGTTTAAAGACTGAAATGAAACTGAAACGTAGTACGTTACGAGACTGTAAACTGATGAACTTTGTTCAAGCAAACGGCGTAAACAGTTTTGTCTAACGGGAAAAGGCGATCGGAGTATTAATTATCACAGAGAAGGAAGAGTATTTATCTCGGTATTCATAAAAGTTTGGATTTTATTTGAAACGTACCTATTATGAATCTGTGAAGAGTTTTGTTATGTTTTTAACAGAATATATTTATTTTTTAAGTTTTTTTACTTCATAACTGCTTCATTTGAGAACCGATTTGAGAAATTATTATTGTCATGTGTTAGGATATACTTCCCGATTGATCACATAGAAATGTTGTCAGTCCCTGATGATGAACTTCGGGGATGTGGAACAGAACTCCTTATATGATCATAGCATAACTGACGCCACATTTTTTTTTCTTGATTTGGTACGTCGCTCCTCCTTAATACTCCTTTAATACTTTCCAAATTGTAAGAGGTATCATTTAAAACGGCTATTTGTAAGGATTTCAAATATTATATGAATTGAAGTCGTTTTTTTGTATTTGCAATACTTTACATAGATACATTATCTGTAATGAATATGATACGGTACCATTGGTACCTGTAATGATAGTTTTAATGTAAGGGAGATTGTTAGCAACATTTGGTGCGTAATAGAAATTATGTATTTAGAAGGGATAACACAAAGGGGCTCGTGTCTAAGTGTAAGCTATACAGTTTGACTGATAATAAAGGTTAAGACGCGCTCGCCGCGCTTGGTCCGTGGATAGTGAACATATCGAGACTCTTTCCGTACCTCGCAGTTGGTCCCGACTGTCATACGTTAATCTTTGGCAATCGTTAAGACATTACAATTCTGACAACCAATCTTACCAGGGGATACTATGTTACCCAGTAAAATAGGTTGAGGAGGTCAGATAGGCAGTCGCTCGAACCCGGTAAGACTGGAAGCCGACTCCAACATAGCTTAAGAATAGGGTAGGCAGAAAAAGATAACACAAATGGTTAGTTTACACTGGTTGCTAAGAAACAAATGAATGTCAACCGTCTATAAATAGCTGCGATCTAATACATCTCCACTAACTTATATATAAACATATAAACATGGAACTTGGTTAACGGTATCTACTGGGAATAGTAATGAGTCCAATGAATGAATACATTTATCATAATTGCTAATGTCAAGCTACGATTTCTTCGTAATTTGACAACACCACCTGCCGTAAGCTTTAATGAGGCTGGATACCTTGTACAGTCATTAGCAAGTACACGCCCGATTTCTTGATTAGCAATATGCTGAACTACTTAGCTGTTGCCTGCGGCTCTGCCCGCGTGGGTTCGGTTATCGCGGCAAAAAGTAGTCTATGTCCTTTGTTGGGATCGAAGCTTATCCCATACCAAGTTTCATCCAAATCGTTTCAGAGATTTAGCCGTGAAAGTGTAACAGATACAAAGAGTTACTTTTGCATTTATAATATTATTATAAATATATATAAAAATCTATTTCAGAAAATAAACAGTAGTTAATTTTTATTTGGTTCAATTTATTAGATTGCTAATGCCATATTTATTGGAAAGCTGAAAGTAGTACAGGGAAAGTAGTCTAAAACCATATGTGCATTTTATAATATATTCATTTTCATATTACTTATTTAAATATATCCGCAAAATTGTAGCGATGCGGGTTGTAACGCAGGTAACAAGCAACCCGGCGGAAAAGTGAATAAATTTGCGGTCAAAATATAATCTCATCGCTGTTTTGTGATACCGTTAGTTTAAGCCGCGATACGTGTATTCCAGGCAAAAGTAAAAAAGAGTAAATTAAGTGGATTACACATACGTAGGCACGTACTTTGAACTACAATCATCGTCATGTTTTTTTATCTACAAAAAAACGGTAAAGCTTTCTAAAAGCTGCACTCAGAGACTTTAATACTTACTTAAGGGATTGCTTATTATCGATTTGTGTAAGCCAACTTTCTTGGAGGGTTGGCTTACTTAAATTGATACTAAAGAATCACTTAAGTAACTATTAAAGTCTCTGAATTGAGAAAGTAACCATTAATGTCTCCGAGTGCGGCAGTAAGACCAATATGAGATATGCTTAAAATATTGTTTCAGTTAGAATACAGCCTGGTAGAACCGGACACTGAATTCGGTGAAATATATACAATGCCAGATATGAACTACACTATTTGGTCTGCAAAACTCAATGCGGGATCCCCTCTAATATGGCTCGGAGGTGACGAAGTGCCTCTCTACAACAAATCAAACCTTCCTAGTCACAGAAACTATAGTATTCAGCCGCAATTCTACCCTACTGTCGAAGGAAGTTTAGGCGTAAATGCATCATTTACATGGAACACCAGTGGTGGTAAGTATCTGTCAATCCTTACTAATATTATAAATGCGAAAGTAACTGTGTCTGGCTGTCTGTTTGTTTGTCGCGCTTTCACGCCAAAACTATTGAACCGATTTAAATGAAATTTGGTACACAGATAGTCTAGAGCCTGAGAAAGGACTTAAATGCTACTTTTTGCCACGATAACCGACATCTACGCGGGCGGAGCCGCGGGAAACAGCTAGTAACCTATATATCCAGATAAAAATGAATCGCCGAAATGTATGTACGTGTACGCGCATAACTTCGGAACGACTGCAGAAAATTGGAATTGTTTTTTTTTCTGTGTTCGTTACCCTTATTATTTCGGACTCAAATCTTACCTTGTACAATTAATCAGTGTCTTGTTTGGCCTTCCTTTCCTCACAAGTTCATGGATTGTTATTTTAGATTCATAAACCACTTTAGGATAATTATAGTATGCTAGCTGATCCCCGCGTCTCCGCCCGCGTGGGTGTCGGTTATCGCGGCAAAAAGTAGCATATCTCCTTTCTTAGGATCTAAGTGTACCCCATACCAAGTTTCATTCAAATCGGTACAGGTGTTTAACCGTGACAGCGTTATAAGCAGACAAAGTTACTTTTGCATTTATAATGTTAGTATAAGTCATAGAGTCGTGAACATTATAATTAATGTTGTTTCCGTTTTTAAATTAATAGCCAGTACCTACACAATTTCAAGTCCTATGTGTTACTTCAACATTCTAATTGTGAAATTTGTTGTCCAGATGGGGACTCGTGCTTTGTCTTCTCAAACATTTGCCAAAAGACGGGGCTCAAGGATGGCAAAGTTTTGGTAAACATCATTTTTTTTTTTTCTTAAGTATTACTAATTTATAGTGTTGTTGACTTTAACTCCTTAATGTCTGATTCCAGCCAAACAGTTACCATAAAAATCCTCAAATCACATTTGATAATTTGTCATTTAATGATGAATGTAAATTAGAAGTGACAGGTCTGTATGGAACCACCTCGTTGCAGTACCGTACGCCCTCATCCACTTCTTTGCATGGTGAGTTCTTTGTCGTTCAATTATAGGTACTATGTCTGGCCTATTGCAAGGCAAAAGCCACAAAGGTTTATTTTTATTAGACATATTATGTATTTAAAAAGTAAGAGCCCTTTTCTTGATTTTAACTAAATCAAACAAAATTTATATAAATCGGCTTTAAGTATTTTAAGTGCATTTAATTTTTATAGTTAGACCACATAATAAGGTTTATTTTTGAGGAATACCCTCGCACAGATACTCCCTCTCTTTCTCTCTCAGAAATGCTCATCTAAATTATAATTATTATTTTAAGCCTGAACTGTCCCACTGCTGGGCAAAAGCCTCCCTTTACTTTCCACACGTTTCTGTTGACTGCTATTTGTTGCCTCTCCTACTTGTACGCGTTAAGTTCATCCCTCGATCTCTGCCTGAGTCTTCCACGCGGCCTTTTGGAAACCCAGTCAGTAGAAGCTTTAATTAAAATTAAATACCTATTTTCTTCTTCTGCCTAGCCTTTTCAAGGTATGATGGGATTCAATTTGATAAATTTTATAATATTAATTTACTTACCCAACAGGACCAACGAAACCAGACATACCTCGCGACGTCTTCATAGAGGCGAGCGAAGAAACAGCCGACACTTGGCAAGTGCTCGTCAACTGGTCGCTACCGCTTCATCTTCCCGATAAGTACACTGTAACGCTGCGTACGCGCACTATACGGTCACTTGTTTTACCTGGGGTAAGAGGAACAAATGTTACCATGTATAATTTTTTTGCTCGAAAATACCCTTAACTTAATTAGTAATTAACGAAAATGTTAAAACCTTTCTGTTCATTGTGGATATTCATATACATAGAAATAGCACCGTTCATAATAAGCACAATGTTTAAATTAGTATTTTTCTAAGCTATGTTAGGATAGGTTTAAATAAAAAGGTCAATATCGGTTGTAGTTCCTGCCATCATGCAAATAGGACCAAATTTCATTAATTGGGCATTTGACAATATTTTTATTATTTCATTTAAAAATATATTTTTCAAAAGAGACCGGACGGGATGTCTTTGTTCCCTTGGAAGATGGGTAGGCCTTTAGTGTGGGACGCTACTTGTGTCGATACTCTTGCGCCATCTCATCTTCCTAGTTCGTCGTACTGTGCTGGCGCTGCTGCTGCGGCTGCTGAGAACCACAATCGGCGGAAATATAACAACCTTATTGGAAGTTATACTTTCCAGCCGTTTGGGGTTGAATCATTTAGACAGAGAGGGCTATAACATAATGTGATGTCATTATTCTTTTCTCCATACTAATCTGGGGCTGCCCCGTACAAGTCGTCATTTTGCGAAAAAGAGATAGAACATGCGTCACCTACTAACTTTAAAAGCTTATAACTTTTGTACTTATTCGTGTAATTTTTTTCACTATTAATAGAAATATTTGTAATACATAAATAATTCGATAGTAGTGGAATACCCAACAATTGTAAATATAATGTTTCCACCTTACAGGACGCAACTAAAGCGATCTTCAAAGCCGTGGTGGGCGAAAGCCAGTACATGTACAACGTGTCGATATATGCAAAACTAGGGAACTTCACGGCTCACACCAGTAGACGAGCTTTATTCCCTGGTAAGTTATTGGCCTTCTATTAAAACTTATGTGGATTTTTAAACGCATTTTTTAGTCTCATTTTGGTCTTTCATTAATTCATGTGTCTTGACAGTCTTATGTGTGACAATAATGATAAGTAGAGTACCTACTTATTTAATGGGCTTGCGTATGGAAACCTAAGTTTTTGTGCCATATGAAGATCAACCCGAGGTCTGAACTCGTTTTAAACGCTCATTTCATCTCCAATGCCTCTGGTCACAGAATAAAAAATAGTACTGACGCTCTGGTGTCCATAGATGGCAGCGGTCTATTGCCATGAAACTGATAATGGCTGTTAGTCCCCTGTATTCTTAGAAAACAAAACACATTTGGAATGAGAATAACGTGTTATAGTATTGTGCGTTGGCAGGCAGGAGAAGAGGAGGCGGGCGCGAGGGCGGCGCAGGTGGCGCGGGGTCCGGCGGGGGCGGGGGCGCGGGCGGCGCGGGCGTGGGCGTGGGGCTGGCCGCCGCCGCCGCGCTCGCGTTGCTGTGCCGCTGTCGCAGGCGCCGCCAGCATGTCGTCGCTTCGCCGCACAAGCCGGTAAGCACATCATTTTTTAAAACTATATTTTAGTAGTTTTGCTACTTTAGCCGTAAAGGGCCCAAAACAATGCATGATGGTCTTAGGGCAAAAGGTCGATGTCCAAGTGTAGGAAAAAGCTGTTACGTATGTGATTAATCTTTTAAATACTTTCGGTGATAAACATTCTAAATAACATTCAGTAAATATCGAATAAAAACAAAACCAACACAATACAAATATTATTTCTGAAACAGGACGACAAACCGCCAAAAGACGGGTCGGCCGATGTGCTGGAAGTGTGGAGCGAGACGGAGGACCAGTGGGAGGTTCGCGCGGACCGGCTGCTGCTGCACGAGGTTATAGGGGAGGGAGCCTTCGGCGTCGTGCGCCGCGCCACGCTCTCACCGCACTCGGTGCACGTCGCTGTTAAGATGCTCAAAGGTAAGATCAGGACTTTATATAAAATGCTGGATAGTCAAGTCAATGTAAAGTTTATGATCGAAGTTGTTGGGGATGTGTTAATGAGATACAAGTAAAGTTTTTTTGAGTGATGATGCCAAAGAATTTTCACCGCAATTTCGGTTATATGGCGACCAGCCTTAATGACTAACCAATACTGGCACCACGAACTATGTCGAAGCCATCTGTAATATCTACATATATGGCCATACGCACGCGAATGCAGGCCGGCCCCCTCCACCTATGCGTCGCCTGTCAACGTACTCACTCAGCCGTCCGCAGCGACAGTGAACACAGTATTTTTAAATTTACCGAGTTAACTTATTTTCTCCACTCCACCATCGATAACTTCACGCCGCAACAAACTATTTCTAATTCCCTAATGACAATCAGTTTATAACAAGACGAAGCAAGTACATTCAACCATAGCATAAATATGAATATTGAGAAACAAGAAAATTGGCAGAACATTTCTGTCATTTATGTCATAATAGATTCCATTCCATCACAGACTTTCCATCGCTGGAAGAGATCAGGTCGTTTCGTTCGGAGATGGAGCTGATGAAGAGCGTGGGCGCGCACCCGCACATAGTGAGCCTGCTAGGCTGCTGTAGCGGACGCCGCCCACTTATCGTGGCCGAGTACTGCAGCCGCGGGGACCTGCTCAGCTACCTTAGGTAAATAATCAATATTAATCACTATAATATGTAATTAATATAAATAATATGGACTTATGGTTATGCCATGTGAAACCCTCGATAAATGCGAGCTCTTTTTCTCTTATGTTTCACATTTTCGTTTAAATCTTTTTCGCAAAAGCATGGTTTATGTAATTAAAAGTGCGAAATAATAACTTACATACAATTTATTTACTTTTTACAGATGCACCTGGGACGTAATGTTATCCAAACGCAACGCAAAATACTATAACAACAACATCGATTCTTCAGATTACAGAAACGACTTGTTCAAATACAAAGGACAGATGGAAAACTCCAAACTTGTAGTGAATAAACTTTATGAACTCCAAGAAATATGTGATACGGACCTTACGCCGTTAGATCTTCTGTCTTTCTGCCGTCAAATAGCTATGGGGATGGAGTTTTTAGCAGCAAATAGGGTAGTACATAGAGATTTAGCAGCTAGGAATGTATTAGTAACTGCAGATAGGACACTTAAAATAGCAGATTTTGGACTATCGAGAGATGTGTATGAAGAGAACCAGTATAAACAGAAAGGCAATGGAAAGATGCCGGTCAAGTGGATGGCGTTGGAATCGCTGACTAGAAGGATATACACGACGCAGAGTGACGTGTAAGTATAACTGCCTCTATTTTCCAAATAGACATTGATACAGCTGAAAGAGTATGAGTATATATGAAAGACATGAGACGTGTAGTTTACTATACATAAATTATAATACATTTATTTTAAGTAGTTTTAACAAATTTTAGAAAACAAAATTTAAGTTTCTCTTACTATACTTTGAAACAGACGAGAATATTTAGCCAGTTTTTATTCAATCCTTAAATTTTGTTTATGAAACCCCCTTGACGTAAGGAATTAATTTGTTTTTTTTTTTATATAATTTTTGTGGACTAATTGAGCACGTATTTTGTAACAGCTGGTCATTCGGCGTGGTGGTGTGGGAGATAGCGACAGTGGGAATGGCGCCGTACGCGGGCGTGGCAGGCGCGCGCTTGCCGCGCCTTCTGCGCTCTGGCTACCGCATGCCGCGGCCCAGCAACTGCAGCCCGCTACTGTGAGTCACTGACGCAATACACACGTAACGATATACTTGTGCAAGTATCAATCTGGCAAAGGCATTTCACAGTCAAATTTGAACAATTATTACAGCATGCATAAGATCCTGTAAGGTTCTATACTAGGTCAAGTGGACCAAGTATAGAACCTTGAGAGACTCCACAAATATTTGTATTCTTATTTTATACGTATAAGTAACTTATGTATTTCAATGATAATAAATGAATCCTACCAAAAGGTAGGATCCCCCCAGCTGAAGGACATAGCTAGGTCGGACGAATGCGTAAGGCGCAGCAACATGTGTTGTGGTAAAACTTGTAAAAAGCCTGTGTCCAAAAATTGATATTAAAGGCTGAAATAATGAGTTGACAAATAATATAAAAAAAAAATAAGTTAGGTATATTTTCCATCCAGAAAGTTTTATTCTTGCAACGCCTTTATTTAATCGCAATCCGTCGAGCGCTTTATCATATTGTTTCTGCCCAATCAGCCTAACATAACAATTTTAACCGCTCTTAAAATTAACTATTAAGATTTGAGCCATCTAATTGCATGATCCCCAGCTACGACATCATGCTGTCTTGCTGGCGCACGCACCCCCGCGAGCGTCCCACCTTCGCGGAGCTGCACCAGCGCCTGGACGAGCTGCTCAACAGCGCGTGCGCCAACCAGTACCTCTCGCTGGAGATCGACGCTGATGACGCGCCGCCCACGCCCAAGCACTACAGATATATTAACATGTTTATCAGGTAACTTCAGCTATTCCAATGGAAAATTTATTAATTTTATGTCTTAGAATTAGTAGCCTAGGGAGTTTCATTGTAGATCGAGCCTGAACAGAAGGAACTTAGAATATGACAACGAAGAAATATTCCAATATAGAATGCCTCATGTGAAACTTGTGTTGTGAGTTCAAGCAAATCAACCATCTTGACGTTTAATTGATTCCGCTACCACTATTCGCTTGTCTATCATCAGGCTGTATAACATAAACCGTAATACTCATAAAAGGTAAACCCTATTCCCAGAATGTTAACTATACGTCTCCATGGTAGAATGTCATTGATATTAATATGAAGTGTGTTGTAACAACAGAGGCAAGCGGAACTGGACGCGCGGCGAAAACTACGAGCGGCCACTGAAGGCACCGCCGCGAGCCAACCATTACACCTCGCCGCCCGACGCGCTCTCCACGCCTGTGTCTCGTCACTGTACCTCGCCACCCGACACGCTTTCCGCGCCTGTGTGACGCTACAGCACCTCGCCTACCGACGAGCTTACCGAGCCTGTGTGACGTCACTACACTTCACCGCTCAACGCGCTCTCCGCGCCTGAGTGACGTCGCTAATTTTTTGGAGTAAAGTGAAAAGATATTCTGCTATGGTTTGTTATTGATGTGATATCAACCTTACATTGTCGAATTAATCATAAGATCTGAACTTCCGCAGATACAGATACAGATGACTCATGTAGGTAGCTCTAATAGCAATACACCTTATTCGAAAACAAACCTTGAATATCGAGTCTGTCTGAACGCAATAAACCCAACAACTACCGAACAGATTTTCAAATGTTTTTCACCAATGGAAGAGTGATTCAAGAAAGGTTTTTGTGTACCCTTGCGAAGCTGGGACGGGTCTTAGTAGGATATAAGACAAACAGAAACATAAAAATGTTGTACATACTGTGATACTTACAAGAACATACCAGTATGAATGTTTCTATTAAAACATAATTATAAATAATATTAACTCAATCAGGTTGTACTGACTGATACTTTAAATTGGTTTTAAGTTTTTCTTCCTTTATTTGAGATTTAAATGTAAATTAGTGTAATTATGTACAAAGATAGGGGTTTTGTGTATTAAGTCCTCATATTATGTATGTTGTATATTAATAGTTATCATGTTATGCCATCAAACTATATTAATTAAATAATTACTGACAAAAAAATGAGTAGGAAGCCATTTTAAATATTTTTTAATCGTTTAACAATTATCATAGTTGCAACTGATTTGCAATAAAGGCAATTCTCGGCTGTTGCGTGCAGAAAAAACCTTACTTTTTATTTATGCATATATTTCGTCTGTGTCTTTAAAAAACACTTGCTGCATAAATATCCTAGTTTGACAATTAACTTTAGAGTTTTAGGTGTGAATATTAGATGATATAGGTACAAGTATAAATATGGTTGTATGTACTTAGTATTATGTAGTAAATATATAAGCAGCCTTAGAAAGCTTACCTCTGACGTATTATGTATTATAAATATATTTTTCTTTAATATTAAATAATAATTTAAGATAACGAAGATACCTTTTCCTGAGTAAAAGGTATTAATATAAATTATAAATAGTGTGAATATTTTGTCTTGAAAATATATTTGTACAATGAATATGTATTTTTATTACATTCTATAAAAATCTATCAGGACACATTTCTACTACTTCCAACAGTGTGTCACAGTAAGAGTTTCAAATACAAAACCCTCCTTAGTGCTGTACTGCGGTCGGGTAAAACCCCATGAATAAAACAGGATTGATATATTAACTTCGTATATTTTACAGCGATATAACTTATATCTAGATATAAAAATATCCATATGATCACACCGCGCTTGCCGTCATGGTGCCCATCAAAATATCCTTTCAAGCTGCCCTGTGTTATGTACTCCGTAACAAACCTTAAAATCACCTAACAGCTGACATGCCATGAAAACCCCATATATATGACCCCGTATGTATTGACCGAAAAAAAATACAGTTGTAAGTAATTCCAAAAAACTGCTTCAATAAATTCAAACCTCATTTATAATTTAGATTTTATTTCTCGTAGAATTAAATAAAAATCATATTTATTCCTAAGACAATAAGAAAGTACAGAACACACGAGCATCATGACCATTCACATTTCCTTCTTTATCATTACTAGTGATACACCAACTGCCACAATTAGTCGACTATTCTTACTTACGACGCAGACAAATTACTAAACAAAGCTATCATACATAAAACTGCAGCAAATTAAACTAACGAAAACAAATGAACGTAAAAATCTATAATCGACTAAATACTGTAGTTGGCGCGTATTTACATATTTTAAGACGTACTCAATTAATAATGAGCGAACATAAGAACATTCTTTTATTTAAAGTTGACACCTTAACATGCTATGATATGACTAACACAAACAATAATTTTAATTTCTTTTACAGTATTATCACACATAATGTTCATGTAAATAAGTAGTAACATTTATTTAAAAAGCCGTAACTTACATCAACTTCATCAACAAATGGTATAATACACATTACACGCTGACATTTAATTAGTTTTTTTCTGTTTGTGGTATATAAGCCTAATTGTAAATAATTCATGCAGGCAAGGTAAGGTATGAAACCTTAATTTTAATAATATAATAAAATAAAAAGAAATTAATTAAAAAAAAAGAATTTAAAATATCAAATTAAAAAATTCAAAGCCTTATAGACTTTATACAATTAATTTAATTCTAAAGCCAAATTTCAATAAAATATTTTATTATATTTTTAATGATTTTCAGTCTCAATACAATAACTAAATATGGCAAGAAGGCCTTTAAAACGTGTAATTAATAGACTCAGAAAACTGATACAAAAGAAAACTGTCATGTACTCAGACTATCGGTACATAATATTAAAACTCAATATTCATATAAAAGTGCGAAATCTATATTTATTGACACAAATAGATATATCAAAGTTGAATAACAATAGGGATGTTGAATAGACATGAAAAGTAAAAAAGTTTAGTCTGTTTAGTCCGTAATTTAGATAATAAAAAAATATTAGACACGTATTTTTTGCTTCGTCGAAATAACAAAAATCTATTTTAATAAAGCGAATTAAAGTTATGGAGTAAGGACTCGCTACGTTACAAACCGGTACATTTTGTAGTGGATTGTGACGTCATGCGACATTTCAAATCAGTGTATCGTCGTATGTTTTTGATTGCGTAAAAAGGAACGAATACGTGTATAACATTATTCATTAATCTACCCGACAGACATTAAAAAAAAACTTGTCAATATCCCTATTACCCGACAGTCGCCTTAAGCCGAAATTATCTCATAGTTCGATGTGCAATTTATTGAGAAACATAAAAACATAACAGTGTATTTTTACAGGCAAATACTTAACGAATTTGTATAAATATTGCTAAGTTAATATTGCCATTAAATCACAATATATTGTTAAGTAGCACAGAAAAAACAGCAGGCAACTGCGTACAGAAATAATTTTACATATTCATACTTATTTAGAATCAAACGAACAATATTTGTCTTGCACTTCTGTTATAACTAGCCTATATTCATAAAAAAAGTGCGAATCTTAATACAAAAACCCTAAATACATATGTCGCTATCGAATAGGAATGATGTAAATAATATGTGCCTTTCGTTAGAGATCAAACCTTATACAATGTTCTAAGCTGAACGAAGCTAAAACACAAATTAACTTTGGCTGTTAATACTTCGAGCGTACCACTCACTGCTTAGTAAAAGAGTAAATAATACATACTTTTTTTATGAGAATTCAATACAACTTAGAAGTATCGTAATTATCAGCGTCTTAATTATATGTATACATAAGTACAAGTATGAATTTGCCTTGTTAGTACTTCATTAAATGGCTGAATATAATTTACAGAACTTAAGAAAGTTGACAACAGCCCACAGCTAATGACACGCACAGTTAAAGTTAAAGCGTTTTAGAGTTATTGCTATAGTTATAATACATAGAAACGGGAGATCTAACACCGATATAGTATTTTTAGAGCTCATACGCAGCGGAGTACGTCAAGGCAAATTCGCTAACACAGCTAGTTTCCGAAAGGTACAAAGCTGCAATAAAGATCAATTAACACGACATTTAGTAACATCGTTATTAATTCTTTATTATTTAAAGGTTCAAGGCTAATTGAATATTAAGATCGGCCAATGTATAAAATACTGATTTAAATTAGGATACCATAATTCTTTTCAAATTTATATTTATAAAAAAATTAGTTCAGCAACAATGAAAAAAATTACCTATTTTTTTTTTCAATTGTTTTTGATATCCAATAAGAATGTATGTATTTTAAACATGAATGTTTTAAGTAAGTCTATTTAAATATCTATCAATTCGTAAGAGATTCCTGGCTTTCGGAACAGACTCACCTAGTGTAGTGTGGAGTGCTCTCCTTTCAAAACGCAGTGTGCGGGTGGTTATGTGCGGAGCGCGCGCGGGGCCAGCGGTCAGTCGATGGGCGGCGGCTGCGCGGGGATGTTGCACGGCGGCGCCGTCAGGTAGCCCGCCGTGTGCGGGGCCGCTGTACACACATCATATTATACATGCTATATTACATCACTAGGTAAAGAGTAGCGTCTTCTGTGAAGTAGTGAAAAGGCAGAAACGGACCAAACTTCGCCGCCGGGCGCACAAGAGCTAGGAGGAGGGCTGACAATGCCCTCCGCTAGCCACCATACAAAGCCTCGGGTAACACAACTTACTACAACTACTTTTGTCCTGTGAAAGGGGGAGGGGGGAGCTACCCCCATTAAAAGTTACGGCTCCTGAGAAAAAATCTTGGATTTAAGTTTAAAAACAGTTATCAATCAGATATAACAGCTGTGGTGTTACCGGTGAGCGTGTTGTTGTGCGGCGCGGCGGTGATGAAGAGGTCGTGCCTCTGCGCGGCGTAGTGCTCCCACACGGGCGAGCGCGCCAGCACGGCCCGCACGCGCTCGCCGTGCAGCGTGGACCGCGACATGGCCTTCAGCGCCCGCACTAGCTGCGCTGCTGTGCTACCGTCAAGCCGAGTCTCCAGCAATGACAGTAGGGAACCGATCAGGTCCGTCTCCAGCGCCTACAGGACATATTAAGTCGGATAAGTATGGGTAATAAACAGCTGCTCCATGCCATGGACATCGGAAACTGCTCCAATAAAATATGCGGAGGTCGTTAGATTCGTCTCAATTGTGAGAGTAACGCTGTGTATAATAAAATTTTACAAATACTTTTATGCCTCAATATCTGGCGAGTGGTGTATCAAAATAAAGGGTTTTGTAAAAGACTTACAACTTGTATGTTTAAATGTAGTTTTTTTGAATTTAAAATTAAACATATAAAAATATTTATTTCTACTATAGCAGAGCAGTCGGGGTTTTTTTTTTTTAACTAATACAGCTTGTTCACTCCCATTTTACGGTATTATTTCCTGGCTTTGGCTTGGCCCGGCCCCTACAAGTTGTAACCTGAACGCGTTCACACGTGTGTGAGATCTAACTGTACGACACAAATAGCCCACTAACCTGCAGCACAAGCCTGTCTGTGTTCGCATCACTGGAGAATATGAGCGCGAGTGCCTCACACGCGCTGCCCACGACCTCGCGGCATGACTGTACTGCGGTCTTCAGCCCCGCCATCACGTCCGTCTGTGCTAGCGCTACCACACACGCCTGCAACAACACTTGGGAGTTAATTATGTTTATTTTGTTAGGTTTGCAAAAGGTATATAAATTATTATATCATTTGGTTGAATAAATAAAATTTTCTGAAGTAAAGGTACATTTTGGATTTTGAAGTGAATACTTCTTTAGCGGCGTTATACACTTTTTTTGTAATGGGTAAAAAATTTTAAACTCGCGTCAGGACACGTGACCCTGATCGAAAGTTTGTAAGACGGATGGAGAGTAGACAGCCGGCGCGGCGTAGGAGAGGAAGAATCCCCCTTTTCGTTTAGGCGGCGCAGGGCGCTTGCGCGAATGTTAATGTGTGTTTAGATGAGAGGTTATGTGAGACATTTAAATAGGGTTGAATCAAAACTGTTTGTTTCTTACTTCAGCTATCATAAACCGATCGTATCAGTTTTAGAGATTGGCGATGATGGTTCTGGTAATAATGATAGTGAAAAAGTCGTCGAAATTATGGATGGAAGTTGATTTTTCTGAGAGAAAAACTTTTTAATGTACTTAAATTGTCATGTTTGTGTACGATGCGCAATAAATAAATATTGTATTCTACCACATAAATGATAGTACATTTATACTGATAATTAAAGCAAAAAAAAATATTCCCTAACCATTCCAAAATATCAAAAATGCACAACGTTAATATACAAGGTTTCACTTCTGCCGGCACTCCCGGAGTGCAACCAGTCGTTTTTTTTTTTTTTTTAGTTAGCTGCCCCGCTGCTCCGCCAGCTCGCCCAGCGCCACCACATGACAACACTCCTACCTGCGTGGGCGCGAGCGCGGCCAGCACGGGCACGGCGAGGCGCGGCGCGGCGGGCAGCAGGCGCGCCAGGCGCGGCAGCTCGCCCAGCTGCGCCGCCAGCTCGCCCAGCGCCACCACATGACAACACTCCTACCTGCGTGGGCGCGAGCGCGGCCAGCACGGGCACGGCGAGGCGCGGCGCGGCGGGCAGCAGGCGCGCCAGGCGCGGCAGCTCGCCCAGCTGCGCCGCCAGCTCGCCCAGCGCCACCACATGACAACACTCCTACCTGCGTGGGCGCGAGCGCGGCCAGCACGGGCACGGCGAGGCGCGGCGCGGCGGGCAGCAGGCGCGCCAGGCGCGGCAGCTCGCCCAGCTGCGCCGCCAGCTCGCCCAGCGCCACCACATGACAACACTCCTACCTGCGTGGGCGCGAGCGCGGCCAGCACGGGCACGGCGAGGCGCGGCGCGGCGGGCAGCAGGCGCGCCAGGCGCGGCAGCTCGCCCAGCTGCGCCGCCAGCTCGCCCAGCGCCACCACATGACAACACTCCTACCTGCGTGGGCGCGAGCGCGGCCAGCACGGGCACGGCGAGGCGCGGCGCGGCGGGCAGCAGGCGCGCCAGGCGCGGCAGCTCGCCCAGCTGCGCCGCCAGCTCGCCCAGCGCCACCACATGACAACACTCCTACCTGCGTGGGCGCGAGCGCGGCCAGCACGGGCACGGCGAGGCGCGGCGCGGCGGGCAGCAGGCGCGCCAGGCGCGGCAGCTCGCCCAGCTGCGCCGCCAGCTCGCCCAGCGCCACCACATGACAACACTCCTACCTGCGTGGGCGCGAGCGCGGCCAGCACGGGCACGGCGAGGCGCGGCGCGGCGGGCAGCAGGCGCGCCAGGCGCGGCAGCTCGCCCAGCTGCGCCGCCAGCTCGCCCAGCGCCACCACATGACAACACTCCTACCTGCGTGGGCGCGAGCGCGGCCAGCACGGGCACGGCGAGGCGCGGCGCGGCGGGCAGCAGGCGCGCCAGGCGCGGCAGCTCGCCCAGCTGCGCCGCCAGCTCGCCCAGCGCCACCACATGACAACACTCCTACCTGCGTGGGCGCGAGCGCGGCCAGCACGGGCACGGCGAGGCGCGGCGCGGCGGGCAGCAGGCGCGCCAGGCGCGGCAGCTCGCCCAGCTGCGCCGCCAGCTCGCCCAGCGCCACCACATGACAACACTCCTACCTGCGTGGGCGCGAGCGCGGCCAGCACGGGCACGGCGAGGCGCGGCGCGGCGGGCAGCAGGCGCGCCAGGCGCGGCAGCTCGCCCAGCTGCGCCGCCAGCTCGCCCAGCGCCGGCCGAGCGCGCAGCGCCGCCGCCAGCGCGCGCGCGCACGTCTCTCCGCGGCTGCCCTGCGCAACAACATCACAACACTCAAACAACATTCTATCATTTGCTGCTACTATCTAGTTCTAAATATAATAAGAAAAAAACCTTTGACATTCCCAAACATTTAATTAAGCTTATTTCCCAAACACTACGGCCGTAATAAATAACATGATCATAAAACACTGCTAAATTATATCATCATCAATTTAAGAAGGCATTTAACTTCAGAACGCAAAGAAATTCAACATTTAGAGAGCGACAGTAAGGCACCGAGGGAGCTGTCAACCTTTTATAGCCGGTCATAGCTACACTGGTAACATTTACAACACATTCATTATCTAACCTCTGAGCTGTCCTTATTGACTGCCGCTATAGTTTCGGTCAGCAGCTCCTGCAGGAACCGCTTGGGGCTCCTGAGGTTCCAATGCGGGTTCTGCAGGTACAGCTTAAGGTAGACACCATCGACGACCACCTCGCCAGGAGGAGCCCACGTTTGTTCCCCTGCTGCTGCCCGCTCTATAGTCTCTCGATCCTCGAATACAGCGTTGGGACTTGAAAGTTGTAATGATTGGTGCCTGTTGGAAATAACGAGAGAATAAGGATCACTTGCCGGCCGCGTAGCTCGGAATAGTACCTTAGCTCGTTCAATAAAAACAGCATGTACCTACTTCTTCTTACTTGCATGCGGATGATAAAACAAAAATAAATTTAATTTGTGAAAAATAGTCGCTAGTAAAAATGTCCGTCGCTTTAGGGACAATGGCTTCTTTCAAGACCTAGACCTAGAAGATCATGCCAATTGTTAAGATCTTGGCTTCGACCCACTTTGGTTCACAATCGGTTAACATATTTCCATTTGGGCCACAGCCTGCTGTGTTTAAAGAGATTTCCTAGTAGCTACTGCCAACCTGTCTCTGAGCTGCGCGACGTGTGCAGCGAGCCTCCTGCGCGTGTCGTCGCTCCACACGAGCTCGGGGTGCTCGTGCTGCGCGTCGAACATGTGCACGGCACTGCCCGCGCCCGCCTCGCGCATCGCCTCCGCGAACACGCCCGGGATGTAGCGCGATATCGTTAGGCGCACCTGCAACACACAACTCACTCTCGCTGCACTGTTTGTTGACTGGCCTGTTGGTCTAGTGGTTAGTGACCCCGACTGCAGAGGTCATGGGTTCGATTCCCACCCAGGACAAATCTTTGTGTGATGAGCAAGATCATATGTTTTGTGTCTGGTATAATTTATCGATAATATGTATGTATTTATAAATATTTAAGTACGTTTATCAGTTGTCTGGTTGCCATAATACAGGCTCTGCCTAGTTTGGGATCAGATGACCGTGTATAAGTTGTCCCAAGATATTATTATTAGATATTACTGCTGGACCTAGGCTATCCACCCAGATATAGTCCACACGGTCCACAACCCAGTCCGACCCAGTTACCTTTTCCAGGTCAGGAAAGGTAGCTAGGTCTGATAACACACACATCTATATTAATATTCTAAATGCATAAGTTTGGATGTATGTTTATTACTCTATTACGCCAGAACGGTTGAACGCATCTGGATGAAATTTGTCACATAATAAGGATTCATCTCTCAAAAATTACTTAATTAATTAAAAAAATAATTAAAAGATCTGATTGTAGGTCTTTTATATGCGAGTACAGAAGCGACACACACAACATTATCTTAGTATTATTTCTTTTTACACTCATAAGCTGACTGAACAAAGCCTAGTATTTACCTTAGGTCCATGTAATTTGTCGGACATCATTCGCGCGAGTAGCTCGACTGACGTCTCTCTCGTTTCTGGTATCTTACTATTGCAGAATAAATCTAACAGGTATATCACAGCACCTAAACAACAGAAAATCATTACAGTAGTAAAATTTTAACCATGAGAACGACGTTATATTAAAGCAATAAAGGTTCATTTTCGTTTGTTGTGAAAAATTCTTTCTTGTTTATTTATTTTATTTATTTAAAAAAAAACGACTCCCGCACTAAGGAATTTAATCCTTGTGTCGCGGGGGGTTTTTACAAACATTCAAATCACATGCACAAAAAACACCCAGACTTGGACCAAGCATTTGTGGATCACACAAATGCTTGTCCCACGCGGGGATCGAACCCGCGGCACGTCGCGCACAGAGGTAATTGGCGTGGTGACCTATACCACTCGGCTATCCGTGCAGTCAAGTTCTTGTTACTTAATGACAACACAGGCAAGAATGAGATGTACTCTGCGCGCCTGTCCAGTAACTTCACTGTATACACATACAGCTGTTTCTGTCTTTATGGTCAAGGACTGCGACCTTAGAGTAAAAATAGGTAAATCCGACGAAGACGCGGGGGGTAAGGATCGAGGGACGAGCAGGGCGAGCCCGAGTTGTTAGTACGCCACCGATTAGAAAAGGGGCCACAACTTTCGGGGCCGACGTACTTTTATTAATATTTAAGTAAAGTAAAGAAATACCTACTAATCGCAGTTTCTCGGATTGCTAATGTTATTAAGCTGGCAGTCATTTTTAAATTCATTCTAGTATTTTTTTATAAAATTATAGGGTTGTCGATTTCGAGATTTCTTCAGGTACTGGTTACGAAAATGGCATAATTTTGGTTAATGGCTGTATTTTTTTTATAAAATCGTTTGGCTGTCTACTTCAAGATTTATTGGGGTGTGGATTACGAATATAATATACATGTTCAAATCCAAGATGGCGGACATATTTTTTACAAAATGATATGGGTGTCAGTTTCAAGGTTTATTGGGATGAGGATTACGAAAACCACATCCATTTTCAAATCCAAGATGGCGGACATATTTTTTACAAAATGATATGTGTGTCAATTTCGTGGTTTCTTGTGGTGCTGATTACGAAAATGGCATCCTTTTTCAAATCCAAGATGGCCGATTTTTTTTTCAATTTAATTGTTTGCTCGTGACAACCCTTGCTGTCACAAAACTTGTCGTCCTACTTTATGTATCTTTATAATGTGCTGTAAGGCTGCGACGTATATCCGTGGAAGCACGTACCTTTGTTGAGCGCCTCCTTGACGAGCGTGGTGTTGGCGAGCAAGGCGGCCAGCGCGGCGAGCGCGTCGGCGCGCGGCGGGCGCTCGGCCAGCAGCGCCAGCAGCGGGCCCAGCACGGCGCTGGCGGCGATGTCCTCCACGCACTCGCGGCTGCCGGCCGCGCCCAGCACGCCGCGCAGCGCCGCCGCCTGCAGCTCGGGGTAGGCGCGCGCCGACAGCAGCCCGAAGATCAGCCCGAACTGGCCGATGCATTGAATTTCTGCGCCTGCACGATAATATATATTCACTTAATTTCATGTTACTAATAAAATGCTTTTCTATTAAATCTATTAATTTACAATAAATATCCATGAAGAATCAACAAAACCACTCGTTTTAAAATAGAATTATAGAAGGCATTTTGTAAATTATTTAACCAAACTTATAAAAGGTACATTATGCCCCGCTATTTGAGCTAGCCTCTTAATTGACTCCTAAAGACCACCATAATGTAAAATAAGCCTTAATATACCTTCGTTGAGAATTAATCTTAAATTATATCCTTTGATGCGATTAACTTTAATTGAAATAAACGAACTCTTTAGCTTTTTGATATTGACATATTTACACAATTTCATTGCACAATGAACAGGTTTTTTACATCAAAAGTTACTCCAAACATGACAGGTATCTTACCCGGGTTCTTTATAATGACGTTGGCGAGCGCTGTCAGAGCGTACGTGACGTGCTGCACTCTCTCCGCGGTCATGTCGCCTTGAGTCTGCTCTTGGATGAAATTCAGTAGGTCCAAGATGAATTGCTGAGAGTTCTGCAAGAATAAGACCTTAGTTATGCCCTCTTATATTCCTCCTCCTTCCTCTTCCTCCTTCATAGATACTTTAATATATTGATAATAACAAGAATAGATGCTCGTGGTACAAATTACGAAGAGCCCAAAAAGCCTACGAAATCGAATCTGGTTTGTACCATATCCAATTATAGCCCACTTCTTAAAGATACGAGCAATATAGACCAAATTGTTTTATATTTTTTAATTTACAACTATATATTGGACGACTAATATAATGATCGCATTCTACCTAAATGACTATATGCTCACCTCAATAGGGAAGTCTGGCTGCTCGTTATAGATGTCGATGTACACGCCGCCGACGGCCACAAGTCCCTCGTGAGCTGTGTACGTGAAGGAAGCCCTTCACGTTCACAGCTTCACGAATAGACCGTCGGTGTCGGGGACGAAGTGACAGTTGCGCAACACGTTATGACACACAACATTAAAAGGATATTTCGTACCAAGGTCTTACTTACCTCAATAGGGAAGTCGGGCTGCTCGTTATAGATGTCGATGTACACGCCGCCGACGGCCACGAGGCCCTCGTGAGCTGTGTACGTGAAGGGCTCCAGCAGTGGGCCGTCGGAGTCGGGCGCGGCGCGACATTTGCGCAACACGTCCTTGAGTTCCGCGCGAGTACTGTTGTCCCACACCAGGTAGGGTGTTCGCCAGTTTGATGTTAACGTTTTTAGTAGCTAGAAAAAAATAGTTTTTTAGTACAGTAGCCTTTTACACTAACCCTAGCTTCTGAAAGGCTGATCAACACAATAATTTGTCAAATCGAAAAAGTTTATCATCTGACAAATTTTATGAATCCTGCAACATTAAGTGGCACTTGATTTGACAACAGATTAAGTTGAACAGCCTTTCATAAATTAGTGGTAATTGTTACCTTATTTTAAACACAATAATTGCAATTTGATATGTCACATAAAAAAAAGGTTGTAGAACTTTTTTATTTTGTAATTAATCCCTTAAAAGTGATCACTATGTTGTAATTTTATTTATTTACGTTATACGCCTGTTTTTGCGTCACCAACTTACAGATGCGTACCATTCGATCCACTCATTTAGGAGCTAATTGGCTGTGCTGTGGCAGACGGACGGACATAAACACGAGTGATCCTATAAGGGTTCCATTTAGTGGTAGGGAACCCTAAAAATTTAAATTTCGTGTGACAAACGACGATATAATCCGTTTCAGACAGACTACATGGCGTGGCGTATTACAAGATTAAAAAATCTATACTCACCTAAAAAGTTTAGAAAGTATGAATTAACTTACCTCGTGCTGGTCGGGCTCGGCGAGTCTTCCGCACAGATAGGGCGTGAGTAGCGTGTGCAGCGCGCTCTGCACGTGCTCGTCGTCCGGCGACGCCTGCGCGTGCGGCCCGTACAGAGCCGCCAGCGCTATTATACACTGCTTCGCCAGCTGGTTCGCGACTTCCTGACAATTTGTTAAGAGCAGATATTGAAATCATGCTTACTAAATGATAATTTTATATGTTACGTAGGCGCAATTTTGCAAGCGAATCTGCTAAAAAATACTGTTTTTGATTGACTAAATTTGTGGGTTCCAACACTCCACGACATATAGAAAACACGCTTTAATTATTGAAGTGACACTTTCTTTAGGCGCGTTATGCATTTTTTGAGATGGGAAAAACAATTGAATTCGCTATAGTATTACCGTTACTGTTACCGACACCTCTGAATATAACATATCTACATATTTCGTAATTGTTCAAGTTTTCACTTCTGTCAGCAGTCCCGGAGTGCCATTTTTTTATTTATTATTATTATTTGTTCCGCTAACCGCATGCGGAGCGAATTTTTGTAATTTCTACTATTTGTATTTAATTACGCTTAATTATTCATCCTTTAAGAACATATTAAAGTGTATTAATCTACGTAAAATTACCTGTTTATTAAGTTGCGCATCAGTTTCGACGCCCGACTCCGTGAGCGTGTAGTCGTAGCGCAGCGCGGCGGGTAGCAACGCCTGTATGGCGCCGGCGCGCGCTAGTTGCGAGCGACACGTGGGCTCCGCTGCAAGCGCCCCAACTGCCGCCGCGCCAGCGCATGCAGTCTCACCTAGATGCTGTGTGCACAATTCCTTATTATTAGTTTAAAGGTCTCTATATAGATCTATATAAGGAAAAAAAATGCTAATTTCGTTGCGGGTTCCAAGACAGTCAATCGTTTCCCTGAGTGTTTCAGCGAGGCTTAATTGTTTCGGTGGTATTTATTGGTTATCATTGTATATCCTGGCTTACAGGAGTTGCAATGATGGGCATGTGTGGTGGGCTAGTCCCTATAAAGGTCTATATCTATCTATGTCTACACACCAGCAGGCAGTTGTCAACTAAAGCGATAATTGCTTTATTAAAAACACTGTGAAAACACAAATTTCGTATTTTCTAAAGTCGATGACCAACTAGATCTACTACAATGTAGTTGGTCATCGAGTTTAGCCGACAAAATTTGCGATTTTTCCGTTATTTTTATCTAGTAAACATCGCTTGGGTTTTCAACTAGAGATAGCGACTAAGCCTACTGAGATTTGTAAATATGATTTAAATAGGTATATAGCTAGTTTACAAAATACTTACCAGTTGGCATATAAAAAAGTATCGCAGTGGTTTTAATAAGTCAGAAACCGTCTTTACAAAGGAGGGGGAGGATTTTGTCCTGTCGTGAGGTAGTTTGGGTTGATTGAAAAGAAAAATGGGAATCGCAAGATAGTTTAAAAAATGTAGCCAATACAACCTATGGAAATCTCGTAATAAAATGAGTAGGACGGACATAAGAGGAGAAGATTCCAGAACTCACCAGTCTCTTGAGCAGCGGCACGAGGTCGGCGCAGAGCTGCGGCATGGCGGCGCAGACGGCGCGGCAGGCGGGGAAGGCGGCGGCCACGGCCACGCAGCGCGCCGCGTGCGCGCACACCTGCGCCGCCACGTCGCCCGCGCCGCTCGCCTCCGACAGCACCGGCACGCAGCGCGCCATCGCCTCGTGCAGCACCTGCGCGCACCACCATAATTTAAGACACTGTTCTTTATCCATGACGCACAACTAACACGCAACGAATAAGCGAGGCAAAACACTACCGTCTTGAGTGAGCGCGGCAAACGTCCTGAGGCGCCTTTGAGCATCGACAAAAGCCGACAACGTTTGGCTCGGGCCGCGGCACGCTCGGGCGACGCAGCGCGTGCGTTTGCCTCGGGCGAGGCACGTCCTGACCGACCGAGGATTTGCCTCGTGAGGCAGCCTCGCGAGGCCGCTCGCTTGGTCAGTACGCGGCTATTCACACACGCTACTGCACTTTACCTTGCTATCTGTACTTGACGCATACAGCGCCATCTCTTATTCAATACGGGAGTTACTTAGCGCCATCTCTTATCGAATAGCGTAAACAAGGTACTCAAGAATGTAGTAGACGTTTCTAGACGGAATGTTCGAGACATTTCATTGAGTAGCGAGACAGTTTAATTCTGCGAAATTGCGTGTTAACCACCAGCAATAGCAGATTACAAAAGGTGTTTTAAGTGTTTTATAAGTGAGTGCGTGTATTGATTGAGATATTGAATAAAGTGACAGTTTTCGACTATAATCTGCAAGCGTATAATATATCCTGGACCCTAGCTCGTAACAAAACTATACTTCATAAAATATAGCTTGATACCTGTGACGTTTGTCAGAATGACATTACTAGGGATGGGAGCGTCTTTCGTATTTTATCGATATCTATGTCGTAATGAGTTTTATAAAAAATGACATTGTAACGACATTAAAAGAAAGAATGAAGAAAGAATAAAATTAAAGATGTACCTAATTTTAAATCATAATAAGGTGAAAATATATGTTTTCTTTAGAAAACTCCCCACTATCGGTTTATTTTGCCATTCATTATTATTTCAAAAAAAGAGCAAAAGTAACCAAAATATTATTTAATAGTTAATTCGTCGCGTCGGCACTCGTACTGACTCAAAAAAGATGGCACCCGCTTGTTTCTGCACGCGAAACCATTATTGCCAGACTAAAAAAATACGAATCTATAGTAAAAACATTATTTTATTTAATAATTTTATCCATTTAATACTAGTGAAAATTTCATATACTATTATTTTATCGATATTCTCTGTCAGTCAGTTACACGTCCTTACCTGTCTTCAAAACGCGTTTATAAAATAAGCTAACAAACAAAAAAATATTTAAGAAAAATTAGAAATTATTTAAATTACCCTTGTTTTTACTGGTATCTTTATAATAACATGATTGTTTTTAAAAATGTGTTCTATTTTTATACACAAATGTCGTATTCATATTTAAAAACTTGAACTTTTTCAGAAATAAATTTAGTAAAGCTGTCTTTAAAACAGAGTCGCTAACGTCGCAGGTATCAAGCTATATTTTATGAAGTATAATTAGAATTGTCCTGTTTCCGAGCAGCGGGTCATCGTGTATACCTGCAGGCCGCCCTCGCGCCGCAGCTCCTCGGCGTTGAGCGCGGAGCAGTGCACGGTGGCGTGCGCCAGCTCGCAGGCGGCCGGCAGCAGCGGCGCCGCGTCGCGCACCGCGAACAGCTGCTCGGCCTCCGCCTCCAGCCGCGCCGTGCGCAGCAGCTGCGGGTAGCCCGCGTACTTGTACGGCGCCAGCACTGCAACACGCACAACGCCACATGTAGGCCCCCAAGATACCACACAGTACAGACTACGCAGGGCATAGCGACGCTGTCACAAAGCAACCGCCCGAGGCATGCGTGACGAAACCCTCGCGATGAAAGTATGCTGCTTCATACACCTCCGAACATTGTAAGCTTATATTGTAACTGGTCACATGCCTAGGGCCTTCTTCTATCTGTTCTCTTTGAATGTCCTGAAGCTGTTCTTGGATATCGACAAAGTTTAAACGAGCGTTTTGTAAGCTAGTTAAATTAATGTACTAATTAACTTAGTCCAGACTGGATATGTGTCTAATATTAACAGGCCAAGTTGGTTAAATTAAAAAAAAAGCATATAAACTTTTCTATCGTTGGAAAGATTTTGACGTGACAACGTCTTATAAATTGGTTTGCCGGGTGACACTTCAAGAAACTGCGTTACGCTCCGCTCACGTTATGCGCTCACAATGAGAGCGAGTGAGAGGCACGCGTCCCTTCCACTCGGGCATGGTTAGCCCGCCTAAGAGCGAGAGAGACAGCCATAAAAAGTGAAAGGCACGCGTCCCTTCCACTCGAGCACAGTTAGCCCGCCTAAGAGCGAGAGAGACAGAGCGAGAGAGAGAGAGTGAGAGAGACTATTATTTCATCCTTCTTCCTACTATACGAATGAATATTCACATTAAAATTATTTTACCACTCAAAGTCGTTGTCACGTAAAACTTTCGCCCGTATACCGACTTTACAGGCAACCAATTTTTTAAACAAATTATATTTTATCTGTTCTAGTTTTAAGATATTATTTACAGTTAAAACTGTGTCTATGTTTAATACTCTATGATAAATATAATACTAGTTCAATAATGTAAACAATTGTTAAAATAACAAAAGGAAGTACAATTTTCCTATTTGACTGGCAACACCTATCTGTATAGAGTATTTTGGTGGCAACACTATGTGTGCGTAACATTTCAAAATTACATCGTTTTGTACCCATATTTTATTTTCATATTTAGTTTACCATAAGACTATTATATTTTCCACTGTTTCCAAAAAGATAATCATTTACATTATTGAATTAATTTAGTTAAATTTATAATTCCGTATTAGGAAAGGTGCAGCTCGCACCTTAGTGTAATAGATTGATGGTTGACACGGGTCTATGTGTTGATTATTGTTAAGTATAGCGAGCGAGGCAGATAACATTACAAATATTTTCATATCTTTTAGCTAAACCATATTACTTGATTTATGAAACGTTTCTCGCACTAAAAGTTAATCACTGTATCGCGGGCGTTTTAAAAACAATTAAATCACAAACACAAAGAATCATGAACAAACATTTAGCGTCACAATGTTTTGGTACCAAGCGAAGATCGAACCCGCCGCATGTCGCGCAGTGGTAGTAGTCGTGTGGACTCCTGTACTACTCGACTTGCTGTGCAGTCGGATCTAAAATTTATCCTGTAATCTGTCTTTTTAGGCCAAATTTTGTTTTTTAAAACAAATTAAAAGCCAGACAAGTTCAAACGAACCGACAAATACACAAGTGATTCTATAAGGGTTCCGTTTTAACCTTTTGAGGTACGGAACCATAAAAACGCCGGACAAAGAACTGCCTCAATTTACTTTATTTCTTTTTGTAAATAAATAAACTATGTCAAACAACTATAAAGGTGAACGCACACTTATCCGAGCCGAACGCGTCGAACCCCCCCCCCCCCCCAGAAATCCTTAACGAATTCGGATCGGCCGACTCGACCGATGGGCTCGCATTCTATCAGTTGCGTACGATAGAGCAACGCGCGAGTACTACTTCTTCATTGTATTATTCAAAACGATTTCTTCGGCGCGGTCGATTCTTTCGATGCGGATATATGTGCGAGGCTTCCTTGATTTCGATTCGTTAGACGCGTTCGGCTCGGATAAGTGTGCGTTCACCTTATCAATCCACGTACCTTCAGAATATCTCTGGAACAGTATCGTCTGCGTGCGCAGTATGAGCACGATGTTGTTAGTGTTGGGCCCGTCACCGGTCCACACATTCCGACTACATAGGAACTCGTACGCCTGGTTCACTGCCTCGAAGCGATCCTAGGTGGAAGATTGAAAGGTACTTAGATGGGTATAAACACCAAAATGAGTTCTGAACATTAGCTTGTATCATCATCATAGAACGGACTACTGCCTGCTATGATCTTCCTTTTGCAAATAAATTATAGCGTATCGGAAAATACTCTTTTTTTTAATATTACAACGTGCAATACATAATGCACGAACGTCAAATTATATGAGTAAATCCAGCTGATTGTAAGGATAATAAAATAATCAGACTTAAAACGAAGAATAAAAATAAACTGTCGATAATCTACGAGGACACAACAGTCAAAGTTGTATGTGAAGGGAAACAGCAGAATAGTCGAAAGAAAACGTCACTTTTTTTAAAATTTATAACTATGAAATGCACAAAAATGTTGTCAGGACTTACTCGTCCTTCAGGGTTCTTATCCGGATGGAACTGCTGCGCCAGTTTGTAGTAAGCTTTCCGGACAGCGGCTTCGTCGTGTTGGCCCGCGGCCAGGCCTAGGGCCGCGTATGCTTCGCTAGCCGTCATGGATGGAGGCTTCTTCTCAACCTCGCGCCGCCAGGCTTCCAACACGTCCTTTAGTAGGCCGACCTGTACAGAAAAATAAGTAGGGTAAACGATAAGTGCTTGCTTTATATAGAGCGTGCATCAGAGAGGTGTGGTTATATCTAATTATGGCATTCAGTTTCCAATTTAGAGACGGGATTCAACCCACGCCAAAAATATTTATTGTTAGTTTAATTATTATTTATTTATATATTTATATTATCACCAGTTTTATATTTGCAAAGATTGCAGCATGCACTCGTTTTATTCGCGCCTGAATGTGCAGAAACCTGCCTGCAGGGTGGGGTTGAGGTGTTGCACGTAGAACATGTTGCAGAACAACTCATGCTGCAGCTGCGGGTAGCACGCGGCGGGGAT
This sequence comes from Diachrysia chrysitis, assembly GCA_932294365.1. Lineage (NCBI taxonomy): Eukaryota > Metazoa > Arthropoda > Insecta > Lepidoptera > Noctuidae > Diachrysia > Diachrysia chrysitis. The sequence continues at coordinate 2,848,365 of OW028657.1, forward strand.
GGCTTAGTAGGGTAGCAGGCTGGGCATGTACTGTGTATGTGTGAACTCACAGGGTCCGGTATGGGCCAGTCGGGGAAGCGAGTCGTGTCGCAGAGGTGTCGCAGGTAGAACATGTTGCAGAACAGCTCGTGCTGAAGCTGCGGGTAGCACACGGCGGGGATGGCCAGGTAGGGGTAGCGAGCCGCTATGTGGGCGCGCAGACGCGGAGTGAACTCCCCGATGTGGGCTGATACCTTCATTATCAGCATGCGTCTGGTAAAGAAAGATAATACAAGACATTAGTTGGTATATAAGGATCGGACTAGTTCTTTTTTTATTTACGCGTGCGTCACATAGATATTAAAAAAATATAATTTAAGACACATATTTTTCTTTTTTTAATTAAACAAACGATGAGGAAGATACGGTGAATGGAAATGTCGCGTGACGTCACTTGTGGCTACAATTTTTACCCACAACTGACATCACCAGCCCCCACTCCAGAACTTTAAAGCGCTTTAACTTTGTAATTTTTTAATCTATACTAATATTATAAAGCTGAAGAGTTTGTTTGTTTGTTTGTTTGTTTGTTTGTTTGTTTGTTTATTTGTTTGTTTGAACGCGCTAATCTCAGGAACTACTGGTTCGAATTGAAAAATTATTTTTGGATAGTCCGTTTATTGAGGAAGGCTATAGGCTATATAACATCACGCTACGACCAATAGGAGCGGAGCATAAATGAAAAATGTTGCAAAAATGAAAAAACGTTGAAACTAAAACACGCGAACAAAGTCGCGGGGGACAGCTAGTGATTTGATAAAACAACGAAAACGAAATAGATATTTCATTTTCACACCCAGTCCGCTCCCCTATTATTAAAAAATTACAGTATCAAGTTTATAAATTTTTATCTTAAATACAGCACCATAAGATTTAAAATCGAACAACATAATGTTAAGTCATCTCACCTCATCTCCGAGTTCCATATAGCTTCGGGAGTGTCCCATTCGCCTAGAAAGATCTGTGCAAACTTGTCGGCGCCGTGGTTCTCTAGGTAGCACACCATCGCTTCAGGCAGCAGCTGTCCTAGGATTGACCGCTGCATTATATCTGAACTTGACTGTGGAAAAATAAAATAATAGAGTAGCGTTTAAAATTTGGACATTATTTACGAATGTTTCATTCGTCATAAATGGCGAATAGGCACAAAAAAATAATTTCAAAAGCAACTTTTTGTTTTTGTCTTTTTCGACAGATAGGTATATCGAATAATAACTTTCGTGAGTATTCATAAATTATTTAATGGTTTACTTACGCATATTCTCGGGATCGCCCGACTAGTTTCAGCCTCAATAGAAGTCCATAATCATGAGCTGACTCGGCGGCGGTGGTGTCGCGAGTCGAACTGTCGGGCGATCCCGAGAATACGCGTGAGTAAACCGTTTTGTTTTAAATAATTATGATATATCGAATCTCTTTTTTTACCGTGTTTGGTTTTCTTTCCAATATCTCCGATACAGTTGTATGTGTATAATCTTATGCAATATACTTGTATTCCATTTAATACCAATATTCTAAACACTCCCATTTACTGAATAACTCGGTATAATTTTAAAAGATTGCAAGACTACTTTTCAGAAATTCAGGGACTAATCTACAAAAAACCGGCCAAGTGCGAGTCAGACTCGCGCACCGAGGGTTCCGTACAAACCTGTAGGTATATAAGTAAAAGTTATGGTATTTTTATTGCTAAATGAAATCCATAACATAACAATGTGGAAAGCTGACGGTACCTTGTCAATACATATATGAAAACATTATGTATGTTCGGAAAAATCTTCATCTCTTTAAAATTTAAGATTTTCGGAATTTTTCCTATATGTGTACTTTATAACGTTGCTTCATGCCAAATTTCAAGATTCCAGGTCGTCTGGAAGTATCCTTTAGGTTTTGATTCCCTTGCGAGTAGTTGCGAGTTTCAAAATATGCGGCTTTAATTGCTGTATCTTTTGATTGCGTTGACGTAGAAGTTTGATTTTGTTACAGCTTAAAGATATTATAGACTTGAGTATTTGTTAAGAATTTCAATATAATACCACTACGCGTTCATGAGTAAAGGGGTAATAAGTTTAAAATTATTAAAAATATTTTTATTATATGATGTAACTAAAAATTTATGCTTTTCGCAATTTTTCCTTTATCTGTGTTATAAGACGTTGCTTCGTACCAAATTTTAAGATTCTGAGTTCACGGGAAGTACCCTGTAGGTTTTGATTCCCTTGCGAGTGTCGAAAATTTGCGGCATAAACGGGAGTATCTTTTGATCGCGTTGACTTAGAAGTTTGATTTTTTCACAGCTCCAAGAGACCATAGACTTGAGTATTTGATATGAATTTCAGCTTGATACCTCCACGCGTTCCTGAGAAAAAAGGTCTTGACAGACAGACAGACAGACAGACAGACAGACAGACGGACAACAAAGTGATCCTATAAGGGTTCCGTTTTTACCTTTTGAGGTACGGAACCCTAAAAAACGGCAAATAATAATAGTAAATAATTAATATTTACATACCTGGTCTGCTCTGAAGGCCTGCTTCATATGCGTGAGTCTTAGGAACCTTGCAATGGGCAGCAGGTTCGATCCCGTGTACAGCAACATAAAGTAGAAAACGCCTGTTAGATATAGCTTGGAGATCTCTGGGTTGTCTTGCATCACCTCATATAATAGTGTTGCTACCTAAAAATAAGACAAAGTGGTAGTCAAGTTAGACTAAAAATATAAATATATCTGGTTAAAAGATAAAAAACCAACAAGTGACCAGCGCCAATAGTCAAAACTTGCAATAATGGGGGGAGAGAGGGTAAGTAAGTTAAATAATCTTATCGTGTAATTGATTTTTCTTAGCCATTTCTGTCCCAGAGCATAGCAACGGACTTTCAAAAAGAGATGAGAGAGACGGAAGGAGGGTCCTTCCATCTCTCTCATGTATAAATAATAGTATTATAGTAAATTTATCCTGTTAAATAGAACATAAATTATTTATCTTTATTTCTCACCTTTTCAACTAATATAGGATCGAAAGTAAGCAACAGTTGAACGACGTGCGCCAGACAAGCTGGCTCCGATAACATCCGCTTTACTTTCGGTAGAGGCCTTATTACTGCGTCTTCTTCGTCCCTAAGAAAAAAAATACGCAAAATTAACAGTAACAATAAAACTTTTAGAAATAAGTAAGTTAAAATGGAAGCGGCATAGTTAGAAATAATGTACCTATCAGTAGTAGCGCTTCACAAAAATAACGAAATGGACATGCGCTTGTGTTGAAAATTCTCAAAGACGAAACGGTTGACGAAACAAAAGTCCCGCCGAATCTCCGCCGAGCATGCTTGCAGCTCTGGCAAGGTCAAGGACGACACCGGGGTATTTTAAGTCGGTGAAAGTCCGACATGAATCCCACATCGTGCCCTCGCCCTGTGTTGGGGTATACAAAATCCGACGCGATCACCTTGTCCTACCCCTATACATAATGCAAGGAGACGCGCAGGAGACCGGAAAGTAACGCCGTACAGCCAGTGTCAGAACCGAGCACACGTGTGAAGATTATTGACGGGTTTGGCTATCCTATTGTACAGTGCTTTCTATAATTATATTATTATAATAATTTTATTCCAGTACTGCGCCACGCCGCCCAGTGCGCGCCAGCCTTCCATACTGCTGGCCCACGCTCTCGTGTTGTTGCTATCGCACATACCTGCTGGGATAGTATCTGCTGCATGTGATGAGCAGGTCGAGCACAGTAGCGGCGAGCGCGCTCTCGTCGAGCACGGGCACGCCGCGCGCTACTAACGTCCACTTGAGCTGCGCCACGCCGCCCACTGCGCGCCAGCCTTCCATACTGTTGGCCCACGCTTTTGTCTTGTTGTTTATTTCACCAGACTTGTATAGGTCTTTGAGCTGAAAAAGAATATTTAATAAGATATTTGTGCATATTGCCTCAGCTGTGATTGAAATATATCAAGTTATTTTTAAAAAATAAATCTTGATTAGTTTATTTTGTTTAAATGTAAATCAAATTGCGCAAACCTGCTGGAAGCTAACAGGGCCGTTCCTCTGCACCTTGTCGGCTTGCTCCACGTTGTAGTACCATTCGCGGTCGCCGCCGCTTTGCTGCTGCGGGCCCTCGATCACGTTGCTCTGCGCCGGTACCGTCGCCCGCGACGTGTGTAGGTGCGCTAGCGTCATCAACTCCACCAGAATCCTACAACAAAAACATTAGGTATCATTTACTTGGACTGCAAGTCGTTGGTACCTCTTTGGGAGCTGACAGCGTTTTTATTTACTTCGATCGGACTGGATGCGGAAGACGGAGGACCGTGTGTTATGCCGCTATTTAGGAAGGCCTTTGTCCAGTAACTGTAGTGGACCATGATAGGCTGCGTTGAAGGTTAATTTTCGTAATGATTCTGTAGTTGCACCGTACTTTCAAAATTAATGTTATGTTAAGGGGAATTCAATTTTAAACTTTCTTTGTAACGATTGTATAAGCATTACCATTTTTTAGAGACTTCGAAGTATTTATTTATTTATTTAATGATTCGCTTACATTTGTTACACATTTACATAGTTCAACATACATGCACAATAGTAAGGGTCCGATGTGGCAACAGACAAAATCAATCGGCAAACACAGCATTCATAAAAAAAAACCGGTTAACAATAACAAAATAGTTTTGTAATATTAGTATAGGTATAGTTCAATTCAAACTTAATGGTGGCTGTGAAGTTCGCTAAACGCTGCGCAGTACCTCGCCCCGCACCCCCGCGGGCGCATAAGTTTGGAACTGCGCAGCGACTCGACTCGTGTTCACAGCCGCCTTTAAGTTTGCATCGTACTGTACCTTTATTTATTATTTTATTAAATAAATCTGATATTCTTAATCACTTACCTAATACCGTTCCACTCTAATATATCGCTGACATTTCTTCTATGTAAAATAAGCTTAGATAAAAACTGTACAAGTCTATCTCTTTCCATTCTGTCGCATGTCTGAAAAATAACTTTCAAGTTAAAAAACATAAAAATTTAAACGTTATTATTAGGTCTGAAAAAATCTTTGTTTGATTTTAATACCATTCAGAATATACACTTACCCTATCCAACATTTGCACTATGTACTTAGTATCTGCAAACGGACCGATATCTTCGAAGTACCGTCCGTACACTATGCTCATGGCTTGTAAGCACATACACTTCATCTCAATCTTGGGCGTCGATAGGAAACGATGGTAAAGATCATTAAAGAACTCGTAACTGAAAGGAAAATTTTCTAATGTACTTATTATTTTCTTCACTATTTCCGTTTAAAAATTATATTCAAAACCTCATTACACAACCGACCAAAAAAAGTTGTGTTATTTAGGTCTCTAGTTAGCCTAAATGACGATACTTAAGTAGATGCCTAAATTGATCAGTCGGCTAGTATGCTTTTTATCTAACAAATCAATACACCGAGAATACTAGTTTCCTGACTAAGCTCGCCAAACATGTCGATGAGAAATGTCATGCTCGGTAAGCATAATTTACATGGCATCTAATCAATCAATGATAATTATTATTATTATTCCAGATTCACCCACAGAGACAGCATTGTCAGTGGCCTATACAGGTATTAGCGGAACTCGTTGGTCCGCTCATTCAATGGGCCATGGTTTGGGGAGAGTTGCCATGGCTTAGGTGTTTTGAACTTTTCAAACAACTTATCAGTTTATCACGGAAAAAAGGAATAAACCTACAAAAAAATGGTTTAAAAAAAGTTGCATTCCAAATTGCAAGTATACAATTTACTTACGACTTCCTTATCGGGCTATCATCATTGTCCCTCTGCTCCAGCAGTATCCTCAGGTAGTAGTCTCCGATCTTGACCTCATTCTGTAAGCACTGGTAGTGGACTTCCAGCTCCGCGTGGTTCCAGGACGTAAGGGTAGTGCCTGCGACCTCGCGATCGGACGTGAACGCGCGGAGCTCGTTCTCTAGCGCGTTGCGAAGTTCTTCTCGTGTCTGAGTCAAGTATTATATTTTTTAAAAATTATTAACCAGAGTGTTTTATTTAGTTTATACCGATTAATGCTGGGGAAAATCCTCTCAGTCTTATTTTACATTTTATAAAAAGCATTCTTACAAAAAAAAAGAGAAAAAGTAAAAATGTTTTCTGTAAATAAAGGAAATATGACAAGGTAAATTTTTTAGTTAACAAATTTCTACCAAATGACAATCACATATTTTAATAACTTTTTTTATAGAAGCAAAAATAGAGCGTTTATATTTGATGTCTATGGGACAGTAAATAGATTGAGTAAAATTATGATAAATTCCGCTATCAAAAAAATATGTTGTCCTTATTAGTGTCGACTGTCGGGATAGCATATGAGGTGTGCGGTGGTACCGTGTGGTTCCAGATGAGGTTGGGCAGCGCGTGGTCGCGCTGGAACTGGTAGTAGAAGAGCGGCCAGTTGGCGGCGGACTTGAGGCGCTCGCGCCGGCGCCGCAGCAGCACGGGCCGCTCGCGCGCCGCGTCGCGCCGCTCGCCCGCCGCGCGCCCCAGCCGCGCCGCCCAGTGCTGCAGCGCCAGCGCCGCGTAGTGCTAAACAACGCGCCACACTATACCGCCCGGCCACAATACTAACACGCCTTACACCTCCTATTGAGCTGTGAGATTCCGAATTTCAATTTCAAAAGGTTTGATGCTCGGGTGCGGGCAAGGAACGACCCTCACTACCCTCGCGGGGTGCGTTCCAGCGACTCTCTTAAGTTGTATTCTCATCGAGCACGACAATTATTTCACAAAGCCGTGTGACTTCTTCTATACTCTAAATAGTACATGACAAATATTTATATCAAATTAAAGCGTAGTCTTCAAACCGAACCCGCTTTTGACCAAACCTGCAGAAACCTGATATTCTCAAAGATCATAAACTTACTTCTAAATGCTTCTCAACGTATTTCACTTGTCGTTCTAGTGCCTCCCAGTGCTGCGCACGCGGCTTGACTGATGCTTGAGCAAGTTGTAGGTTATCGCGCTCTGGCTCCAGTTCTTCTGCTATCGCGGCTGCCGGCGGGGCTTCCAACGACTCCAAGAACGCGAGGAGGCCTGACGGCTGCAAGAACATATTTTTTTTTATATTTACAACCAGTTCTACCAAGTGCAAAATATTACATTCAATAGCTGAGTTCACACCAGGCGATTCGAAATAGACCGACGATTCCACAAAATAGAATACTTGACTGTGATGCATTTATCGTACTAGGCCGACCCAGTTTGTTGGGCGGCGGCATCAAATTGCCGTTCAAGCAGCCATTTTATTTTGCTTTAATATTAGCGCAAAAGAGGTGAGGAGCCGGCTAATAAGTTTCGCGAGTGTGGGCGCGGACAGTCACCATGATGCGGCGCAGCAGCGAGTGCGCGGCGGCGTGGTCCACCAGCCACAGCGCCACCAGGTGGCGCGCCAGGTGGCGGTGCTGCAGGCGCGGCGGCGCGAACAGCGCGCTCAGCAGGTGGCGCGGCAGCGCGGCCTCGGCCAGCGCCAGCGCCTGCATGCGCGCGCCCACGCCCGACGCGCCCTCCTCCACCAGCGCGCGCATCACCAGCCCCGCGCCCTTCACGATCGCCATCGACGGGTGCTGCAACAATACAAGCAGGACGCGCAGGTGCGTACATCAGACTGACCCTACACAAACGGCGCATGAAAAGAAGCTTTGTATAAAATACTAGCTGTCCCCCGCGACTTAGTCCGCGTGTTTCAACGGTTTTTTTATTTTTGCAACATTTTTCATTTATGCTCCGCTCCTTTTGGTCGCAGCGTAATGTTATATAGCCTTCCTCAATAAATGGGCTAACGAACAATGAAAGAATTTTTCAAATCGGTTTAGTAGTTCCTGACATTACCGCGTTCAAACAAACAAACAAACTATTCAGCTTTATATATTAGTATATAAATTAGGTAGACCAAAAATCTATCGATACGTTAAAAAAACGCTCCGCAATATTTTTACAACATATTTCCTTACCTCAAACAACTTGAACAAAACTCTTCCTCTCTTGGAGACCATTTCTAGTAGCTGATCGAACTGTTTGCCGTCCGTCGTCTCACTGTACGGCACGCACAATGCGAAGGTAAGGAAATCCAACATGGCTGCCACTACCAAGGCACCGCTACCTGCAGTCTACGACCAAAATAAAACTAATCATACAGCTGATGACGCATTTATCTTGAAACTCACAAGTGATGCAGTTACTGGTAAACAAAATGTTGAGAAACACCCGATAGCGTATACAAAACTTTAAATGGTAAAATTTTTTGACATAGACATTTTAAGGCTGAAACACACGAATACAAATGTACATGTGGGAGTAAAATTTAAAATATGTTCTTTGAGAATATGCGTAGTCTTTAAGGTGAAACTCACCACATGATCGGCCCACATAGTGAGTAAGCCATCGAGGAAGGTGGCCGAGGACAGCATGCTGGCCTTGTTGAGCTGCTCCTGGCGCAGGTCGGGCTCGGCGTGCATCGGCTGCAGCAGCGCGCACACCGCGTCCAGCGCCGCGTGCGCGCACGCCGCCGACCCGCGCCGCAGGGCCGCCACTGTCGCCGTGCCGATCCACTCGCGGAAACTACCCCACAACACAGTCCGTCACAACTCTACTATTCTCTACTACAGTCTGACATTTAGCTAAACTGATCGAGATGCAAAGGGAGAATGAACAACAGCAAACAATTTGAGAAGAAATTGTTGAAGTAGACGCAAGTCGGCGGACGTATAGGTACAAATAGAATGCACAACTAGAGTCATTTAACGTTTTGAAAGTGCCTGCAAAGGCCTACTTGAAATAAAAATATTTTCATTTTGATTTTGAATGAGAGAAGTGTACGCAATTAATCTTGGAATCTTGTCAGCGAAAGTTCTTAAAGACCCTTTAAGACCAAAGACCGCAAAAATTCAATAAAAAAAAAAAACATTTTTCAAGTTGTTTTCTGATGAAAAATTAGTAGAAACATAAAACGTTACAGAAACAAGAACTAGTCGTCCATGACAAAAGTATAGTTTACATAAGCTTTTTTAATCTCTCAAGTACCTAATATAAAAAATATCTTACCCAGGTAAGGCAGTAAACGCCGCGAACCCAACTTTGCTGGCACAGAGTCGTCGTAACGCGTGGAACTGCGACTCCAGCTCGCGGGGCGTTAAGTTGCTGCCGGACGGCGCGCTGCTCACCAGCGCCGTGAGCGCGCCCGTGATCAGCTTCTCCTTGTTCTCGGCGAACAGACGCTGCAGCGCAACATTTTAGTGCACTTCGTCTTTTATGTTATTTTCACATGAGTAGTTAGGATTTAAGACAGGATGATTTAACAATAATATTTTTCCTATTTCCGAAATACTCTGTCTACAATTATGATGAATGTTCTACTAATAAAGGAACAAAGATCTTACAATAAAAAGTAGTCTATTACGATTGGGTAATAGACATAGATATTTTTTTACATTCAGACATTTATCATTATTGTAGATTTAGTTTTCAGATTCAATACAATAGTTTTTAGGTTCCGAATCAAAACACCGAAGATTCAAACAATCAAAACTAATTTAAAAAAATCATGCTACTTAATAAAGAAATATTGACAGTAAATGCAAATACAATAAAAGAATCAACGAACAATCCCAGGTGCGGCATAATTTACAAAAACCCAAAGAGTTAGTACATTGCGTAGAATCTATGGTATTTACATGTATATGTAGCGATTGAAGGAGCAGCAATGTAGGGTGTAAAATAATAAATTGACAAGGGACTTACAAGATCCCACGTAAGAAACAGCCACAACAGGGGTCGGGCCTACAAGGCACACAATGTACATTAATATGTCCCAGGAATGTAATAAAATTCATTAAAATCAAGCGTGATCATGTAAATGAGTATAGCGTGGTGAGATGAGTTCGAACTATATGTACCTATTGTATGTATAATAAATAATCGATACATCACAGAGTTAGTACGCAAACAACGAGCGCATACTATCCAAAATAAATTTGTATAAAAAATAATTCATGCAAATATCAATAATGTGTGCAAATTCATTTTAATAGCAAAATAGCAATAAAACTATTGGCGTTATTAGCTTTCCCTACTAAATTAAAACTATGAAAATATCAAGTGTTAAAATCGTTATTGTTATGTATTAGTAAATAGTACGCATATACAGTTATTAATGTATTATATGTATAGAAGTCTTACGTCTTGGCTGACAGAGTATATAAGGCCGCTGTAGCCGACGTTCGCGTTGAATCTCTCTATCACTTCTGCGCGACTCATTCCTACCGGATTTTGGAATAATCTAAAAAAAAACAGAATTTTTGAATCGACTTACTATTCAGTCTTAATCATCTCAATTACCTATATCGGAAGGTATCAATTTTCAAGATTAATAAATTTGATTGAGAAAATGATTTTATACGAATTGAATACAGTATGTGTAACAAAGTATCGATATTGGTCATCATAATTTTAAAAGTAAATGAAGTAATTAAACTTTTTGATGCTTCATTAATAGACAAATTTTACTTTGAGGTAATAAAAAATATTTTTGAAATTTAAATGATTATTCGCGAAGATCCTTATAGTCTTAATTTTATTGTTTGGCTATGGCACCTGAGATGATTGGACTCAGTTTCCTCCTCCACGGGTTGATGTAGAGGTCCAAGCCGGTACCCGCGTAACGTGGGCATGGAGCGCACGTGAACATCGCGCTGTCCCGCTGACCTTACTCCGTCTAGTAAAGATGCCAGCAGCGCGTCCCTGTAAAAGATCCCTGGTATTATCTTGTCAGATATAAATAGTAATTAACCCCCAATGGTTTCTTCTATTTCCGATGAATTTTTATTCTAATAAGAATCAATTTTGTTAAACAAAGTGGAGTGCGAAAAAGGTGCCTCATCGAGCGGCTGAACTGGTACATTTTACATGACCGGCAATCTTTGAGGACAGCTCAGTCTATAACTCAGATTGGCTCATCTTTTCACTACAATCAGTGACTAATCGTGTGTATGAGTACGAACAACGGGTATATTTTTTAATGTACTTTTTACCTTTCGCCAGCCAAGTACATCCGAGTTTGTCCATTAAGATACTCGATGGAGAACTTTTGAGGATGATCAGTGTCCCTCACTAATGCAAATACATCACTCAAGGGGCGAAGGCATACCACCTGAAAAAATTTAACATAATTAGATAACTCTTACTCTTGGATGAAAATGAAGAAATTCATTTGGTAGGGGTAGAAAATACAGTACTCCCAGCCAGGACCAGAAATCGTAAAGTTTGACGTCATCCGAAAGTGAACGGCCGTAAACGTAGGTATTTGTTGATTCCTGATTTTGTTGCATTTTCTAAGCAGTTTTCTATACTTATCCTTTGTTTTACGAGTGTTACGAATTTCTATGTACCATGCAATGGAATTAGAAATAGGTGTAAAAACTACTCAAATGCTTATTCATCATTAAAAGCTAGACAGTCAAACACGTCTCACTTACGGAATAAGTCTGTGGGTCCCTCTCAAGTATACAAGTATCAGATAGGCAAAGTGTCCGTCTCATTGGCTCCATATGACGCGCAGGATTTACTTTCTGAACTATAAACTCGCTTAGCGATGTCTGATGTTGATCGCCACTGAAATACAGAATAACCAGGTCAAAAAAATCTCAGTAACAATAAAAGTAGAATAAACTTAAGTGAATTACGTAATTGCTTGTTTGTAATACTGGCGTTTTGAAATAAAAACTCATAGCGATTGTACATAATTGAAACTAACAGAAAATTATGAAACTGCACATTTACAAGGTTTATATTTTTTAAGTAAAGTAGATACATAAAAGTATGTTTATTAATGAGGTTTTATATCGCATTTCTAGTGTGATGATTTGAATACTTATTAGGTTCTTGTTAGAGAATATTACCGATTCACCTAAATATGTCAGTACTCAGACATTTAGCGCACGCCCCCTTTTATTGAACTACATGGGCGTAAACAGACTGCTGACAGTAATTTAGATGTTACAGGTTTTTTTTTCAGTCAATGATTTCATAAATGTTTGTCCACTAAAATTCCTAAATAAGGCTTAATAGTTCAGGACTTGTTAGAATTCTTTTAACGCCAGTGACCGACGACCCATCGATTTTCTAACATCGCCTAGCTCTAGTACAACTTGTTAATAAATTAAGAACATTTTCATATACAAGTAACAGATAAAAGACCGCCTACAATGACGAATACGAATAAAAAATCATAGGTTTTCACAAAACATCATTGTTTATTTATATCAAGTAGTTTAGAACAGATAACTAATCGTAAATTTGATATGTACTTCATATGAGTGTGTAGATAAAAGAGTTCACACTGAAGGCCACATGAATCATACGCAAACAATTAAATAATAACATATGTGAATGGACAAAACTGGCAATTAATTATACTCCTAATTAACATGATGGGACAGTGGCATTAATATTAAATTGATAAAGTAGGTTAGTACCAAAAAATACATATTATTAAGGGCACATCTTTTTTTAATTAGAAAAAAAACCAGTCCAGTATTTCAACAGTAAAGCAAGTTTTTTTTTTGCTTTTAATATGGCCTTTATTAGTCAACTCTCTCCTCATTCTAAATTTAAAAACTTACCTGTACTTTCCAAATCTCTGGTCATGATAGTCGTCTAACGTAATCATTGTAGACAATACTTTGATGCTAATACTTAGAGTTAAATTTGCCATTTCGAGCATCTTATTAATTATTATCTGGTGGTCCATTGCATTAGAGAACAAGTGCAATCTGCTGTAGCCCCCCACTGCAAGTACAAACCCTCCTGGGATGTCGCGGACAGGGAGTATGCCTTGAACATCACAGTATGGATAGCTGGCTAGTAAGGTGTGGGTGGAAGGGTCCAGTTGCTCTAAAGCACATGGGCCAACCTCTAACACGATTGGGAGACGTGTTCCACTCCAGTGGTGTTTGTATGCTTGATATCTCTGGAATTGCAATGTATATTATATATTTGTTACAATGTGTAGAAAGATGAAACAATAATATTATAAGATTAATACTAAAGAATTTAAATATTTACTTAAGAATAAAATACAGAATTAATATATACACCACATAATTTAAAAGAAAGAACATAAAAAAAAATGATAAACGTGTGTATAAGTGTGTATACTTACAAAAACATCTTTAGGTTTCTCAGCAAACAAATGCCTATACTTAAAAGCCTCTGTCAAAACCAAACATTTGTATTCAGATGAAAACTTCATGGAATCAACCTTTTTTTCCTTCTTCATAACCAGGGTAAAGTCATGGTTGGCGGTTGAGTTAGAGTGTTTCGATGATGAGATGGTAACAACATCTGCGTACAGCCATTTATTGGTAACCTCTAATCGGTCTGGGTTATATGTGGTGATACCGTGGGTGCCGATGGAAAACACCCGCTTGTACTTCCCCTTCCATGAGTGCTTCGTGACAAGGAATGATGCCACATCCTGATTGTCTTTTAATGGAGTCATCTTAACATTGCCTGATGGAACATACATAATTTATTAACATTATCACAATACAAGCGAGTAATCAAATGATCCAATACCTTATTCATTTTCTTAATTGCAAGGGTTAATTAAACACCTTCATTTGCCTATTTTATGTTAAAAACTTTTAATAAATTCATTTATATTGTATTTAAAGACAAAAGTGATTATTTCGAAAAAACCTTGAGCGAGGCCTATGTCCAAATTCAATTAGATATTTTATTCTAATTCTAAAAATAGGAAGAAAAATAGGAGAATAAGGAATACTATGCCGACAATTGGCTGGTATATTGAAAAAATTATTTGTTTTGCTTACAGAAAATTCTGCCGTCCATAAGCAAAACAAAGAAAATTCTACAATCCGTAAGCAAAATGAATTGTTTTTTGAATATAGGAACCAAGCATATAAAGTAAGGGCAGGACAATGATGAATGTTTAACAAGCTTCATGAGAGTAGTACAAAATATATATTTCTTTTAGTTCTTCTTACAAATAAAAGCATAACAAGATTATATATTATATTAGGAAAAAATAGTAAGCATAGGTAATTATTTCTTATCATAAGAAGAACAGGAAAATTATGATAATTATAATCAACATTCCCTTTTCAATGTTTAAAAAATTGAATATTAAAAATGCAAGTATAGAGTTTGTACGACTGATTAAATCACAACCGGCAATAAATTACCAATAATGAACAAGTGGGTTACAATAACAAACCCGTTCAACAATCAAAACCACTATACCCACACATGCGCCTCTGAATGACGCCTAGAGAAATAAATTACCTAACTTCGTAACAAAACCCTTTCTATTAGATCTTAATAAGAATTTAATTAGAACAATCCTCCCCTTTGTAAATAGATCGGGAAACCATTGATATCGAATACGTGTAAACAAGGAACAGTGCAACACATTTTATACCGACAATCAACCTCATGTGCGACAAATAAGTACTCACAAGTTGTATGTAGATAAACAAGCTTCAATACTCTCAGCTGGTATCCGATATGAACCACATATTACACAAATAAACGTAAAAAATGTGAACAAGAGCTCGCGAGAAAGGACCGACCAATCGTTCAACAAATTGACAATTTCAGTAGTGTGGACACGTATAAAATAAATAAAAGGTTGACGTCAGATTCTTAAAAACAAAACAAAATTTTGCAGAAACAACGGTTTTTATTCGGTTTTGTTAGCTGTTGCTATCGGCTGTAGAATTTTAGAGCTTTTTAATGCTAGGAGGGGTTTACAAAATTGCTAGTAATGTGAATTCCACCCACATTGCTAGTAACCTTTTTAAGAAAAAAAAAATGCTCAAGTGTAGAAAATAATTTTATAGATTTTACTTCATGACATTAAATATTTTGTCATTTAATTCACAAACCTTAGCAAATCTATTTTAAAGTTTGTTTTAGTCACCTCTTACAGTCTCTACTCTCTACTCTGAATATGTGAGAATAAAAGAAACAAACAAGAATGAGTGACTTTCATATTTATCTTTATTCAATCAAGACATGAAAGTCACATATTTAGAACTAGGTATATTAAAATCATAGCGTAGCACATACAATAATATTAATGACTACATATCATAATAATAGAGACCCATCCCTGTTATTAATAAACTGAAATTAATAAACTATGATTATAAACGAATTCAAATAAAATTCTACAGGGCAACAGTACTCACTCAGCTAACATTAGTTTGATTTCAGAACGCAGCGTTTTCGATTTTTGACTTATACGTCAGAATCAGAACGTCAAAATATTTGTCTGAACGTCCAGGAATGTTGATTCATTCAAATACCAAAAGATTTTTTTCGTTTTAATAGAAGTTAAATAGTTTGTATTCAGATGTATATAGCAAACTGTTCAAATAAATTAATAAACGCTTATATTACAATTTTATTATTTAAACAAACAATACTAAGATTTTTTCTAGAAGTATTTTTAAAATATTATTATATTTCAAAAACATTATAACTCAGTCGAAGTAAACCTAATTTATAAGTTTGGAACGCAATCCCTTTTTACCGCATGCAGTGCTACGTGCACTGTCTTTTCTTTTACTTTTTTTAAATTAGATTCGTGGCCATACACAGTTTGCATCATGGTGCTGGACTTAGATTTATTTCGTGCTGATAAAGACGGTAACCCAGATAAAATTCGCGAGAACCAACGTAAGAGGTTCAAAGATGTAGCCCTAGTGGATACAGTGGTGGAACAGGATACACTTTGGAGAAGATTAAGGCATGATGCGGACAATTACAATAAACTAAAGAATGTGTGCAGTAAAGAGATTGGTCTGAAGATGAAGAGCAAGGAGGCGGTAGGGCCTGAGGACGAGCCGGTACCAGCTGAAGTCGCCGAGAAGCTGGTAGACCTGACAGCAGATGACTTAAAACCTTTAACTGTTAACCAGATTAAAAAGGTAAGAGAAAACTCGTTGTAATTATCATTATATAAGTTAAACTTAAAAGCTTCTACCATTTTATAACCAACAATTTCATGTTAGTTGTGTTCCATATGGTAATGTGAGCTGTCCAGTGTCCTAGACTGTCATTGTACCAGTAAACAATAATTATAATATTTACAAAGTAGCAGATGATTTGTCACTATTATTTTATTATGTATCACTTAGCTGTTGTGTTTTTCTCTGTCTCTTTTAATTTTATGTCTGCTGTTGTCTTTTAATAGTATTGCATCATTTTGCAGTATATTTATGGTTGTAGTTATATTTATATGGTTATTCTACTTTACAGTTATTTTCATCATCTTTATGCTATATTTTTAATATAGCATAAAGTTAATATTATAGTTAAGCCTTATTCTGTATATCATTCTGTTTTTGAATTGCAACATGCTACAGTATCAAATAAATAAAGAATTTTATACAACATTAAATTTAATACTTCCAGGTTAGAATTTTAATAGATGAAGCCATTACAAAGAATGAGCAGGGTCTCTTAGCAGCAGAGAAGGCTCGATCTTCAGCTCTTCGGGAAGTAGGCAACCACCTCCATGAGTCAGTTCCAGTGGATGATGACGAGGACCACAACAAGGTGGAGAGGACATACGGAGACTGCACCTTCAGGACTAAATACTCTCATGTTGATCTTATTTGTATGATTGATGGTGAGTTGGTCATTAAATGTCTTTTAAGTTAGAATGATTTGATTTTCTCTATGGTTCATTTATGTGTACAATGCAATGGCAAAGTACAATTGGAGCAAGCAAGATGTCTATAGGTTATGTCTAAGTCAATAACAATAATGCACAAGAGTGTTTTCTGTATGTCACCAATGATTTATAATCACATACCTAAGTCAATTTAAAAAAAGCATTGTAAGCATGTTAAAACAGCTTATTTTAGTTTTTCATAGTTTTTTAATACAAATAGTAATATTTTAATATAGCTATGTGTTGTAATTGTATTAAAATAGGGTAGATTACTAGGTTTGTATAGGCTAAATTTAGTTAGTCTGTCAGTTAGATACTAAAAAAATATATGACAAGTATTTTTGCTTCTTCAAAATCAGACTAAACTAAGTAGAAAAAGCAAATCAAAGATAGGCTTGGGGCTAAATAATGACGACATGCTTTCGCAAGTTGTTCAAAATCTTAATACATATAATTAAAATAATAAAAAAATCAGGTGACTTCATTATGCTGCATGTTTTATTTTTCTTTGGGAGTGTAGTGCTTGAATATTTCTCAAAACTTATAAATAAAACACATTAATATATTTAACTGTTAAGTGAGATCAATTAATGTTAGCATATAAAGGCTTTTGTTTCATTTGTGTTTATACAATGTGTGTGTACAATTGTTTAAATAATAATAGTGTGTGTAACAAAGATTCTCTTACAATGGCACAACATTATATCACATTATATAGCACTAGTCTCTTTGTTTAGGTATGGACGGCGACCGCGGCACAGCTGTGGCTGGTGGGCGCGGCTACTATTTAAAAGGACCTGCTGTGTTCTTGGAGCAGGCTCTCATACAACTGTCCCTTAGGATACTACTGAAGAAGGGATATACACCACTCTACACTCCTTTCTTTATGAGGAAAGAGGTATGTATTCTTAAAAAAAATCCTATTGAATAATATCTAATAGATATGACGACCTCCGTGGTTGAGTGGTGTACATACTGGTTTTTAAGGTGTCGCCAGCTCTGAGGTCCCGGGTTCGATCCCCGGCCGGGTCAATGTAGAAAACCACTTTTCTCGGATCTGGGTGTTTGTGGTACCTTCGTTGTCTTGAATTCCATAACACAAGTGCTTTAGCTACTTACTTTGGGTTCAGAGTAATGTATACGAAGTAAATAAAAAAAAGAAAAAAAAATATAAGTCAGGAAAATTTTAGCAAAATATAAAAGAATGACTGTAAACCATCCGCCAGCTCCGGTTTCGCACGGGGTATGTGGATTTTTAAAACATTTCCATGTTTATTTTCCCTTTTAAGAACCTTAACCACATTATGGAACATAACAAAAAAAAAAAAACCGATTTGATGTAGTTGTTCAGAAGTTATGGCGTGACCAAGGGAAATTGACATTTATTTTTATATAAAGATAAGACATGATCTATTCCAGCATACTTTGTTGCTTTTCTGACCTATAAATTTAAAAAGCCCTAATTCATTAAATAATTTTATTAGTGTCGAAAATGACTATATACACAAATCTAGATTACTAATTTCTAAATATTTAATATTTAATTGACTAGAATTAAACATATTACATTTTGAAGGTGATGCAAGAAGTTGCTCAACTAGCTCAATTTGACGAGGAATTATACAAGGTGGTTGGCAAAGGATCTGAAAACAAAGGCGACGTAGCTATTGAAGAGAAGTACCTGATTGCTACGTCAGAGCAGCCAATAGCCGCCTACCACAGGGATGAGTGGCTACCAGAAGCATCTTTACCTATCAGGTAAGAGGATATTAGTAGTTACTATTATTATGAGATAATGATTGGTTTTTACTGTTTGCATAAGCCTTCTGCATAGTTCTTACGATTATATACAAGTTTTGTGAATGCTAGAAAATTTGTCACAAAGTATTCCTGTTTTTGTTTTAATAAATTAAAATTTTAATTAATAAGTTTATTTATTCAGAAAAGGTTCACAAAAAAATGGTAATGTTAGTATGTGTACTAATAAAAATATCATTGTATGCCACTTAATTATGTAGGCTACTACACACAAATACAAAAGATATTATTTATCATGTATGTATTTCTATCTTAAACACAAATCAACACTTTCAGGTATGCAGGTCTATCTACATGCTTTCGTCAAGAAGTTGGCTCTCACGGACGCGATACCCGCGGTATATTTAGAGTTCATCAATTTGAGAAGGTAATTATCACCCTTGTTATATAGCAACACGAATTAAATGAAATACTTTTGTAATATGCATTAGCAAAGTGGGAATTTAAAGATCTAGATGAACTTTCGATGTTTATTTAAATACTGGTTTCAACGTGCTACAAATATTTCTGTGGAATATTTGTTACAATTGTCGTTCATATGATTTCCAGGTGGAACAATTCGTGCTGACATCTCCCCACGACGACGCGTCATGGAAAATGATGGACGAGATGATAACAAACGCGGAGGACTTTTACAAGCTGCTGGGCATTCCCTACCGCATCGTGAATATCGTGTCAGGAGCGCTGAACCACGCTGCGGCCAAGAAGCTGGACCTGGAGGCCTGGTTCCCGGGGTCCGGGGCCTTTAGGGAGCTCGTGTCGTGCAGCAACTGTCTCGAGTACCAGGCTAGGAGGCTCCTCGTCAGGTAAGACATTACTATCTTTTTGATGGATATAAAAGGTATTTAGGTGTGTGTGAAAGAGACAGAGAAAAGAACTCCATCGTATTAAGGCAAGAAAATAAAATTACACTGCTGACAAAACTAATAAAAACCATTGGGGTAGATGACCGGAAATGAAAAGTAGTAAATCTAATTAGTCCGTCAGTTATATAATAAGAAAATATTAGTAGTAATTATTACTTTTGCAAACTAAGAAAACACTAACTGGATAAACAGAACCAAAGTTCAGGAGTGGAGATAATAACGTCATGCTTGCGTTCAAAATGCATGAAATTGCTATTATAATTTTCACTCACTGTTTCCAGAAATAACTACCTCTTAGTTCCAGTTTCTGTAATCATTATAACATTACCGTTCCAGATACGGTCAAACCAAGAAGATGAACGCGGCGACGGAGTACGTGCACATGCTGAACGCTACGATGTGTGCCACCACGCGCGTTATTTGCGCAGTGCTTGAGGTCAACCAGACCGAGGACGGGATCAAGGTAACTAGTCTAATATTCTAGTAATTGTTATGGTTAATTAACTAAACAGTTTTAGTTTCTGAAATGGTCAAAGTGAATTTACCTACCTGCATTGTTCCTACTCCTCCTATTTACTACTTCTGATTAATTTCGTTGCGGGTTCCAAGACAGTCAATCGTTTCCCTGGGAAACACCGAGATTAACTGTATCGGTGGTAATTATTGGTTATCGTTGTAGATCCTGGCTTATAGGAGTTGCCATTATGGGCATGTGTAGTGGGTTAGTCCCTATCTTTTACCTGCCTGCAACGCACATTAGATAAGGCAACAAACGTGATGCAGTTCAAGTTTTATTCAAATTGAGAGTGAAGTTACCTTGAGACCCAATAGGGGCAGCTATTATCCTGACAAGGAAACGGAGATATTTTGGTATATAAGTATGTAATCACAAACAAAAGCTATCTTATATTCAGTTTTTAGGCTCTCAATTCTGGGAACCTTAATAATTTGGTTACAAAGAATATGAAACTAAATAACCACTTCGTAAAGTCTAATTTTCTTTACCCAGATACCTGAAGCTTTAAAGCAATGGATGCCGGAGCAGTACCAAGATTTCATTCCATTCGTGAAGCCAGCTCCCATCGACGTCGAAGCTGCCGCCGCCGCCAAGAAGGGCAAGAAGAAGGAAGAAAAGAAATAAATAGCTAGCAAAATTACTATGTCATTCCCAGCACACAGAGCATTTTATTTATTTGTTACGCTAAGCTTAAATTTTATAATGATTAAATGAATGGCCAGAATATTTATGTCATGTATTTTATTTTGTACCTTCGATGAATGTATTTTACAAATCAGAATTGATGTACAAATAAAAATAAATAAAAAATTTAAGAAACTCACGAAATTTTGATAAATTTCTTATAGCTTTCAAAATTCTGAACAGATCCTAATATACTGTAACCATCCAGCCAAGAACCATCTTGATCATGTCAGATTTAGAACAAAATAACCGCATCATAATCAGTCCATTCGTTTAGGAGCTACAATACCACAGAACACCCTCTTTCTGCGCCTGGGGTTAAAAACACAATTCTAGTTTGTCAGACCTTCGGTTGACTCGAGGAAATTTTCGTATTGTTATTAATGGAATAATAAATATTGATTTGTATTTAACTTCTTTTGTAGTCGGTTACATGATAAACTAATAGGTCCATTTAAAATCTACTACCCTACATTTAAAGTCGATGACCTAACCCACAGATAACCGAGAGTCTCTTGACCTATTTAACCCTGGTTGGGGTTGTAAAAGGACTTCTTACTTTATTGGTTTTATAATTTTTAATGACTATATTTATCTTATCTAATGCTGCCCTTTCCGGGAATAACACAATAACAGGATACATTGTTTATCTGAACATACTTTAATAGACTATGTAGGTACAGATTTTTTTAGAACAAGTTGATAAGTTACAAATATAGAAACATTATATTAGAATTAAATTTTACCGAATGATTAGGCAAATAATACCTATTAATATAATAAGACGAAATGTCTGAATATCATGGATTTGACTCGCCTCTTGGTGCAGTGGTTAGTGCTCCTGGCCGCTGAACTGGAGGTCGTGAGTTCTATTGCCACCCAGGACAAATCTTTGTGTGATGAGCACGAATATTTGTTTTGTGTCTGAGCACGAATATTTATAAATTTATATGTATGTTTATCAGTTGTCTGGTTGCATTTAATACAGCCTCTACCCAGTTAGGAATCAGATGGCCGTGTGTGTGTTGTCCCAAGATATTATTATTATATCCTCTGTGCGTGCCATGATAACATAAATGTGTTATCTGTTTGTCTGTGTGCTAACTGCTAATATACGATCTTATCTTTATGAATGTTAAGTGGGGACTGTGGAGAAATTAATGTAATTAGAGGTATATAAGCTCATCGTGAGAATTTAAAGTTTGGAACAATCTCCTGTTCAGTCAACGTACAATTATTTGAGAAACAGTACAGTCCCATGCCATGGTTGGGCCATAGAAATTAGTTTAAAGGGACAAAACTTGCTAAATAACTCTTAATAAACTGGCAAAAAAATTGACTGATAGTCTATGTGAGATTTTCATCAAAATCCAAAAGACAGACCTTAGCTTTTATAATATTAGTATAGACACCTATCTATCTACTATTCATGTTCAATTCTATTAGATTGCGCACGCAACCTTGCCGCTGATAAAAATAAGCCACAAACCCACACTACAACTACACACAAATAACTTAGTACCTATAATAAAACATCATTACAGTTTTCGCATTTATTGTGACACAAATATCAGTCGGCGCCGATAATATGCAAAGCAAACTTACCCTAGTACATATTTACATTCATCGAGATACAAATGATTAACAATAATCTCTCAGAAAGTTCGAGTCTGTATACTGGCAAAGGAAGAATTCAGAATGTACCTACATTTTAATTTGATGAGTTAAGTAAACCAGTAATTGATTTCATATTAAATTCCAGTTTATTTTCCTACCATTTATGATAAAAAATACCGGACAAGTACAAGCATCGAGGGCTCCGTACAAAGTTTGCTGATCGTGTACAGTTAATTCTCCAAAAACAATATTTACCATTAAAAAAAATCTCATACATCGATGTATAATCGACACTCAAATTTCCAACTGTAAATGTAAGTTTGCAATCGCAAAAACATGTTTTTATAATACAAAACTATAAATTAACAATTGTCGGACTTTTTCCTTTGGGTACGTGTGACAGTTGTGTTGGCGTTTAAACGTTTGTTAGATGGCAAATTTCATGATTCTGAGAGACTCGAATCGAAATAGGTAGAGAGTTGGAACTTACACAATGTGTATTTCTGTTGCTGTTATTACAACAAATATTAAAAGGTGCATACTATAACTTGTACGATGGTAAGGAACCCTTCGTGTACGAGTCTGACTCGCACTTGACCTATTTTTCCTTATTGTAGCGCGGAACCCTAAAGATCCTCTAGTAAGAATAAACTGCTGTAAGCTATTGGTCCTTTGCCAATATAAGGACAGGTTTTAATTACGGGACTTTCGCATAACCATAGGGTACTTTTAATAACATTTAATAGTTACTCATAGCTGCGTACAACGCAGTTTATATACGGTAAGTAGTAATATACGTCATGCAAAAATCCCGTCTGTATGCAGTAGGCATAAACTATCAAGTTATACAATAATCTGTACAAAAAAGGAAACAGCAATCCTCATGCTATAAACAAAAACCGATTAAATAAATTGCATTTATGATTATACAACTGTGAGTTTCTACAACACATCTCCAGTGCAAAACAGGACTTAGAAATAAACAATAATATATATTTAACACTATATTAAACAATTCGTAGCTTCGATATTAATTTATAATAATTTTACTACAAAATTTTTAAATGAGTAATTTTTTTTTTTTCATTATATTAGATCTTATTTACAGTCTTAGTGATGCAAAAAATAGTTCTTAAGTAATAATTTCTTAAGTGTGAATAGTTGGGACTGCGCTATATTTTTAAATCAAAATCGTGTGTAATCAAATCCAATACCCCTAAATAGCAATGTACCATAATTATGGTAAGTGGTTAGATGGTTAGGTAATCTGTCGTGTCTCATGGGGCAGCATTAAAACGTATTGTGCGACACTGACCAGAACATGACATTGAATGAAAGAAAATTGCATGTAATGAGGAGTTTGATGACGTGTATTTATTATGACTACATTGGTCATTGCAGTCACGCACATCTAAATTACGTTTACTGCAGTCATTTATCATTTTTATCATCAGTCCTAATTCCTTTGCCCAAGCTATTTTGGCGTCGGCTTCCAGTCGTACCGGATTCAGCTGAACAATGTATGTTACATGGAGCGACTGCCTATCTGAGCTTACAAACCATTTTATTTTTATGGTCACCCATCCACAGACAAACCGCGGTCGCCGCAGCTTAACCTGTATTATCGGTCAAACCGTAGGGCATACACTAAGCCATGAGCCCCTCCTATCATCAGTCCTTATTAAGTTCATTTATAATTCAACTCTAGAATTCCTACTCGGAAAAACATACGCCATGGCAGTAATGAAGTTTGATTAATTTGATTTCATCATGGAATAATGACATAATAAACGACTGACTGTTATAATGATCACGGCTGTCTGCGACACAATGCACATAAGCTACAAAATACATTAAATTTATTGTAAATAACATTAAAACTAACACCATTAAATAGATTAAGCAACATATTTATATGCGTAACAAATGTGCCACTAACTTAGACCATATTTATATTTAATTACAAGTATTAAGCACTACACTTTATTATGCCTTGTCCTTGTGTCCTCTGATATTTTAGGAATGGTATGTAAAATGGCTTCTACATTGTAGTGTGATGAAGTTGTAGTTGAGCAAGTAACCAACTTGTATTTGATTACTGATAATTACCATAGTGACATCTATTGGAACATACCTAAATATCAGTTTATAACAAATTTAAAAAGACATTCTATATTAATAACTATTCCATGACGAAAATACACAAAGTGTAGTGCCTATACAGGTTGTTACCGAAAGGTTAGATCTATACTAAAGGGGTGAAGAGTAAATCTGGTATAAAGTTAGTTTAGAAATTTTCAACTCAAAATTTCAGTTATTAATTAATTGGTATCCATTTTTTTTTGTAATAATTATTCGAATCCATAAATCATAACCAAACCGCTAAAGCGATGTATCCTAACATTTTGCGAATGACGTCATAAGATACTGGTGACACATTTGTTATGATTCTTTATTTCTAATAATCGATGCGAAAAACGATTTCGAAAAATACGAAAAATGATTTAAATAAATTTATGGATATAAATTTATTTAAATCATTTTGAGCTGAAATCTTGTAAACTGACTCTATACCAAATTTACTCTTCACCTGTTTGGATAGATATAACCTGTTGGTAACACTCTGTATATTATTAATTACAAAAACAGTAAATAGTCCAATATCTACTAGCATCCCTTGCCTGAACATGGCACAATGATTATTCTATACAACCTGATCACAACACCCAATTCAAGCACTTCAGATGAAACATTGAATTTGTATTATTGTCGACACACTACACTTAAACCCTGATATCTACAGAATATTGTTTACTGATAAGAACTTTCAAACAGTGACTCATTTATGATATAATTAAATAGGTATGATAACAGCTAATCCATAGTGTTCTCAACAATACCTAATATATTGTGATTATTCTTCAATTATTTAAAACTCTTACATGAACATCTATTTAGACCACTGTTGCTTATATGGTCTCATGAGATATATCTATTTGTCCTACTTTTCTTTTCTTTCCTTTTAACCTACAGAGTATATTATTAGATAGAAAAACATTAATATGAAAACTGCTATTTTTGCAGATTAACTTAAGACCTGCAAATCTTATGTTTATCTGTAGTTAAAATCCCAGTACTCTTTATCATACTATCACCCCGGAAACATGTACTTTTATTAATTATCAATTAAGTAAAAGCATGTGGGATTTTAAAAACAAACCAGGTCTTAATTTCGTCTGTAAAGAGACATGGTTACATTTAATTCGGCTATAATACACATAGTAACTTTTTTTTAACATTTAACATTGGTATTTATTACATTTACATATGAGATACATGGGGTTCACTACAATAGTAATAATATCTATGTCCTAGGCTCCTAGTTACCTACGATAACATAGTAAATGCATAATGTTAGATACATAAGTGCAACTACAATTACTGCTACATGCATTTTATGGAAAGTGAAAAATATAGCCTAGTTTTTTGTTTAACTTGTCAAATATTATATAACTTGGGATTTCAAAGTGTTGAAACACCTAGGAAACATTGTGTAACTATTGGTAAAACAAAATATATATTTTATAACATAGATAAATTTTTAAAATGGCAATAATTATATAGAATAATGCCATTAGATCAATACTTCTAAGTTTTATATTATTTGTTTGGGTATAATATTCTTATAATGTTTTTACATGTGAAAGCAAGCATATACTCATTGATAGCGATATATTGTTTGATAGCATGATTACAACAAATTTACAGCTATGATTTTGTTTATACAATGAAGTGGGACAAATAGTGGTGTTTGCCACTATCCAGAATGCCATAAAGTTATTAATAAAAGTGTTTATACAATGTATGTAGTCTTTGTTCAATTATTTTGACATTACACTGAAGAGTTTTAGTAACCATTGGTTCTGAGGGTATGCACCTCTATCCACTACTATTCAGCACAAAATTATGCAATTGTCATTTGAGTATGACTCATCATCTTTAAATACAAATCACATAGTCTTTTATTTCTGGCAAGTCCTTAAGGGTACATTGCCAGAAACATCGCCACTATTAGCACGCCAGCTGAGCCTTCTGCCGACACTTGTGCATGAGGGCACGCAGGGTGAACTGCCGGCGAGCCAGAGTGCGCACTTGCTTCAAGAATGTATCCAAATCAATCACTTCTTTACGCAGAGCCTCTCCCATATAGTAAATAGCATCTTCTAGAGTAGCTTCCTCAGCAAAGGCGTTCAAGAGCTGTGAATACAGCGGGGCAGTAGTCACAACAGCTTCATCAACATCAATGCCCTCCTGTTCCTGTAAGCGCTCAATAGCACTGTGTAATTCCTTTTCTTTCTCCTGCAAAATGGTTACATTTTTATCCAACTCAGATCTCTCTCTCTGCAATCTGGACAGAATGTCCTCTAAGCGAGACTTTCCTTCACAAAGCTCTTTTTGTGTGCGACGTAAAGTTTCCAGCTCAGCTTGGGACTGTTGAGACTGTTCCTTAAGTCTCCTGCGTAACTTATCCTCCACAGCAGACAATAGAGAAGCTTTAATATGCTCCTCTGTGATAGTACCACCAGCTACATCAGGCGTTGGACCACCATAGCCTGCAGCAGGTGGGTATGGCAGAGATGTTCCAGCAGCTGGTGGGTATGGCATGCCATTTGTACTGACCGCTCCAGGATAAGGAGCACCATAACTAGGATAAGGCAAATTTGAAGTAGTAGGATATGGAGCTGGTGTTGGATATCCTGGCTGTGGAGTGCCTTGAGGGAATGGATATCCTGTGGGCTGTGGCATAAAGGAACTGACAGGATATGGTGCTCTTGCTTCGTTACGTGGTTTAGAGTAAACTGGTGGCAGTTCTCCAAATGCGGTAATCATGCATTGTATGAGCTTCTGCAGTGTAGAACCATTTTGAGTCCACTCATGTAGAAAAGGAAGGTACACTTTGCCGTTACTGTCTACATATTTAGAGACTTTGATGGACATGTCTGACGTGGGTTTAACAAAACAGAGCGGCGCATTTTGTGGATGAGTGTCCATGAGCCAAATGCAGACAGGGATATTGTAATAAGCTCCTTTATAATTTACCGGGATAGTGCCTTCCAAATTTAATAAGTCCTTCCTGGCGCCGTTGTTGAACACAAAGGCTTCCAGACGATAGGTCAAACTTCTGTACACTTGAATTAAATTAATCACTTCACGAGCCGTATAGTCTCGATGTTTATATTTTGATAGGTACTGTTTTAACACGTCGTCGTTAGCCATGATTTATCAGATTAGAAATAAAACAGGTAACGAAATATAGCAAATTTTAGGAAATTAGACTTTAAGAAAGAAAATGTCCCAGAATCAGAAAATCACAGACAGAAGTTCACATTCACAGACCAACATTATCAGAATGAATAATCATCGAACGAGCAAATTCACAGACTATATAAAATGAATGAAATGAAATTCAAATGCATGAGGAGGCATGAGGTGAAACTCACATGTCCGATTTCTCGATTGATTTTTTTTTATAGAAATCATCTTTTACGAACATCTGTAGAATGCACTTTAAATTAAAATTCAAGATTTATCTCTAGCTGGAGGTCTCTCGCCAACATAATCTGGTTATGGAAAAAGTAAAATAAATTAAATAGAACAACTTCTTCAGGTAACTGAAATTTCAACGCAAAAACTAATGTTAAAAATTGTATATTTCTTTTTAGTTCGCGTATTTTTTCTCTAATTACTATCAAACAGTGAAATACGTAAAAATTTGTTTTTTAAATAGTTGACCAGAAGAGCTTATTTTTAAAAAATATTGGAAGTGACGGATTTCGTCGATAACAGAATGAGCAAAAAGACTTGGCAACCAGAATGCTAATATATAAAAATAAAACAGACGTCAATGCTCAACTGACACAATCTACACATTGACAGTTTCTTTCTTTTCTCGGTGAGCTGTCAACGTTGTGATACGTTCGGCAGTGGTTCGCCTTTGTAATCCAAGTTAATCAGCTTGGTTTAGTTTGAAATACGTTAATTTGTATTTTAAAAATACAGCACAATGCCGCCTAAGTTCGATCCTAATGAAATTAAAATCGGTAAGAAGGAAAAACCGAACCTACATTGATAATTACCTACATAGTGAGTTTTCGTCTGTTCTTCAATATTGTGTGTTAATTTACAGTAAACTTACGATGCGTCGGTGGAGAAGTCGGAGCCACGTCATCGTTGGCCCCCAAAATCGGTCCTCTTGGTCTGGTAAGTAATTTTATTAGTGGTTTAATGTCAACAATATTCTAACCTCTAAACATCGCATGGCAGTCCCTAAAGATCATAAATCTATACCGGCAATATTATTTCTGTAACAGTAAGAGACCACTAGATGTATTCATTGTTGCTAGCTTTCATTATTGTATCCTAAATGACTGAGCAAGTAACTCATTCTAAATTTTGTACAGCACAATATCAGTCTAGTTGTCTCGTCGTTAATGTTATCATCCTGGGGGGTGCCTCCCTACCAGGCGCGTCCTTCCGGGTGGCGGATGGAAGGAACCCGTGACTCAGGATAATTTCCCTGTCGCGGCTACTCCGAATGTCCAATAAGGAGTCGCGGACCAGGCAATGTGACTGCCATGATTCTTTTAAGTACCTTCTATATTTTTATGAGTACATGAGTTATATTTAATTATTTTAAGTATTTAGTATTTTAATTTTAAGTGTTGCCTTAGTATTGATGTATTCTAAAAAGGATATTATCATCATTAATTTACAGTTGGATCAATATGGTAACTAGTTTTATAATATAACCAATATAGAATGACAACAATGGTTTAGCCAACATGTGCTACATAAATTGAGAAATCATTTTGTAATCATATATAATACTTGCAAATATCATAAGTAAAAAATACCACATAAAGTGAAATTTGCATTTTTTCATTTACAGGTTTCTTGATAATGGTTATAAAATATTTTGTCAAATCCTGCCAAATGAAACTCGTTTCCTGCTATAAAATGTGGTTCTTCAAAACTTATGATCAGTATCAATTTCATGGCATTTTTACTTACCATTATTTCCTACTCACAGTCCCCCAAGAAGGTTGGTGACGACATTGCCAAGGCCACCAGTGACTGGAAAGGTCTCAAGATCACAGTGCAGCTGATTGTACAAAACAGACAGGCCCAGATCTCTGTGGTGCCATCTGCAGCTGCCCTCATCATCAGAGCACTTAAGGAGCCACCCCGTGACCGTAAGAAGCAAAAGAACAGTAAGTACCATTTGGATATCTTAATTGATTTACACCTTGGATTTTTCACCTACAAGACTAGAATAAACTTAAACAAAACAATTTATAATCATGTTTTAATGCCTTAGTAGGTACATATTAGAACTCCTAACAAAACAGAAGACTTTACATATGTTGAAACTGTAGAGCAACTTGTTGCAAGTCTTGTATTGAACATCAAATTAATTGACTTCCCATTTATTATGTTTGATATAGTAGATGTTGATGTAGTATAAACCTAAATACCTGTTCTCCTATTTCAGTTAAACACAACGGCAACATCACTCTTGAAGATGTGATCACCATTGCCAAGACCATGAGGGCCAGATCAATGGCGCGATACCTGTCCGGTTCCGTGAAGGAGATCCTTGGCACTGCACAGTCAGTTGGATGCACTGTCGAAGGCAGAGCTCCCCATGACCTTATCAATGACATCAACAGTGGAGCACTTACCATTGATGAATAAACTGAAGACCTAGTTTAAATACATTGTTGTTTCATTTAAGATCATTCTAACATGGTTACTTTTTGTGTGACGTCTTCCTTGAAGGTATGTTTGTGACTACTGCATAAAGTCCTGAACTAATATTGATGAATTTATAGTGTAGACAAAAATATTCAGTAACAAGGAATAGTTTTACATTAAAAAAATGCTTGCTTCATTTTGGAATTGCAGTGTATGATGGTCAGAATTGAGTATATTTAGTAATAAGTATATGCAAAAAAAAAGATATAGGTTTTGTGCTTTTGTTTGATGTAGCAGATAAGTTTTAAATTTTTTGTTAGATTAATAGTAGGTAATTTAATAAGTAAAAGCGTTTTTTAGCGACCAGTGCGTGAAAGGAACTTAATTTTATTCAAACTAGGATATTCCTTATCACGTTTTTTTTGAATAAATTTTGTTCTACAGACCTAGTCTAAGAACTAACGTCACATTCTTTAGATTTTTTTATGCTTTCGATCGGTTCTAGCCATAACAACCAAGCCATTGAATGGTTTGACCAGCTATTAATTCACTTCGCATTGAAAATGCATGGAGTTTTACCAACTGGTAAAACTCAGAGATTTAATGAAAATATCCTTCGCTTTCTTAATTTGTTATTTTTCTTAAACTTGTCGACATGTGTTATCCTTCCTGTCTGCCTGTTCTTATTTACGACTCTTAACCTGGGTCTTAGACCTAAAAGCAGAAGACCAAACTTAAGCTTTGCCAAACAGAAATGGAGAGCAGTATACCTATTAGGCGTGGAGAAGCGGATTGCATCCAAAATACAATCTTACGCTCCAAAACACAAAAACCGATGGTGCAGTTAAAGAAAGCTGACTATATACCTTTATTTTAAAATAAGTTGCAGTGATTATATTGGCTGCATGATTGAAAGGTGGGCAAGAATAGCTACTGAGTCGGTTCCTTAAGCCAGAACTCGTAAACGGGGCGGGCCGACCTGTGCCCTTACTCTCCAATTTAATTTTAATTCAAATACAATACCAATCCATATTGATACTAGTTTAGAAGGCAGGAGATTGGAGTTCTCTTAAAAAAACATTGAGAGTATTTTTGTACTGTGTGTTTGTTGTGTGCCTGCTAAATGAATAACAAATTGGCATTGCATTAGATCAATGCTCGTGTCTTCTCTACATGAGAAGAGGCCTGTTTGCAGCAGTGGGACAATTTTAGGCTGGTATTATTATTATATTATATTTTCTTTATTTAGTTTATAAACATAAAATACATTTTAAAATATACATTAAAAAAACATAAAATACAAAATACAGTAAAAATATAAAATACAGTCGCCTACCGGCATCGTAAACAGGGTTCAAGCTGCCGGAGGTTAGGGTCCCAGAGAGAGGGACCTCACGATTCGAGCCGTGTTGAGAAGTACCGCCTTCTGAATCAAGCCCTTGACCCAGATGTCTAACGAGAGCCTCTTAAGGTGTTGGTCGAAAATTGGAGAGTAAGGGCACTGATGGTGGTGGGTTGACTTTTCAGTATGTGTATTTCAGTTAGGCTTATTGCGAATATCAGCATTAGAATGCTATGCTAGTGGTACTTTACAAAATAACGCTCATAGTAAATGTCTGAACGAACTAAGGCACGAACATTTTTTCCAAGTACCCTCTTTTCAAAAAGAGGTGTCTCGTTGTCTGGTTTAATTTAATAGAACAAGATAATGGGTAAAAAATGATTTAGTTTACGGAGGTGTATTTTTGTAAAATAGATCTAATATTTTTTTTTTCAAAAAAACTATGAATTAAATTAGCAGTAGTAAAGAATAGTACAATTTATTAGAGTATACGATAAAACATGATATTATATAAAAACAGTCGATCATGAGATCATGCTAGGCCACACTCCTAATTTATGTTATCTGTAATTTGTTATATTAGAATTTTGGGCAGTTGTCTTTATTTTTTTACATGGTAATGTCCTTTTGACATTACTACTCAAAAAATTCAGTATTTAGAAGCCTGGCAACATCGTTCCCTCCAAGCAGAAATGTCAAAATGGCGTCAACGCAGGACGCTTGGTATATTTCTTTACTTGGTTTAGCAGAACATTTCCGTACATCAACTCCTCCTGACATAAAAAGTTGCATCCAGTGCTTACAAGCTGTATTTAATTTCAAACCACCACAAAGAGTCGAGGCCAGGACACATTTACAACTTGGAAATATTCTTTTGACACACACCAAAAACATCGACTTGGCGAGAACGCATTTAGAGCAGAGTGTAAGTTTTTTTTTGTTATTATTCGTTTAGTTTTGAAAGTGTAATGTGTTTTGGAGTAGCTGTCCTTGGTGTAATAGAACGTGACAGCATTACCGTTGGTCTTTTTGTGGGTAGATGAGATACTACTTTCTCAAAGTATGTAAACAAAGTTCAAGTGGGTCATATGGTGAATGAACAGTGTTGTGGTTTCAGTGGTGCATGTCGCAGACTATCAATGGATTCGACGACGTTAAGTTCGAAGCAGCTAGCGTACTCGCGGATCTGTTTGAGGCCCAGGGCCAGCCATCACATTCTAAGCCCATCCTACGGAAGGCCATTGAGTTGTCCCAGCACAGTGTTTACTGGCATTGCAGACTTATATTCCAATTGGCAGTAAGTAAACAATATTTGTCTTAGCATGTAATTTTCATATCCTCTTGCTTTATTTATAATGTTATTATTGTTTATTAGATTATCCATATCTTATTAATTGAATAACAACAAACATATCATTGAGCTTTATATAGACACTCCAGATAAAATAGTACTGTCAAATGATTTAGTTCACTGCATAAATTATTATTCAAAAGTTAATATAATTTTTTTATTAAATTAGTATAGAGTTCTGAATTAAATACCATTTATTAAGTTTGTAATTTTTGCAAAATGACGATTTTTCGGTTGCATATTATTTATTGCATCAATAATAACTAGGAAGTTAAAAAAAAAAACAAACAAAAAACTTATTGCCATAGTGTAAGAATACTTTTATTAAATTTATTCTGTTTATTATTATTTATATGTTATAAATCTGCATAATTGCATTGTCTTTGCTGAATCATGTTAACTCATAATCGTTTCTAGTTACATTGTTTAGGAGCATAAGTTATAAGCGCCTAATGACACACACAAATCATCAAAAGAACTGAATTCCAAAAGCATAGAATGGCAAAAGTGCATAAAGTCATAAACCCAGAATGTCAAAAGAGAATTTTGTTACTATAAGGCCTGCTTGCACAAGCCCAAGGGTTATCTTTTAACTCAGAGTTAAATGCTAACACGAGGTTAAGTTGACAGTATGTCATAAAATAATATTGTCAATTTAACCTTGTGTTAGCATTTAACTCAGAATTGAGTTTTTAACAAGTGGACCTTAGTGTTGTTATTGTAGTTAAAGATTAGCTGTAATAATTAGTGTAAATGTAGGTATCTATAAATAATTGTATGTAATTGGTAATTTTAGGACACAACTAACAGAAAAAAGCCTGGGTGGTATACATGTGTTAACAAAATGATTTATCACTTTTTACTACAAAAAGAGAGAAAAATATATTCTAAATCTATAGAGAATTTTAAACCATGTTGCAATGTACTAGCTTAATTAATTTAGATAAAAATAATACTAATTGTCCAACTGCTGGCGTAGGGCACAAGCGTCTTCTCATACAGAGAATTATAATTGCATTATTTATAAAAAAGGCATTCATGTAATATTTGTTCAATTTAATTATTTTCAACGTATTGTAACTGTTTTATTCTTTCTGGTTCTACACGTGAATGCCAGACCCTTTCCACAAACTTTAGTATATTATACCGAATTATACAAAGTTCTGTGACAAACAACTGAATAAAGAACATTTTTGTTTATGGCTTATCAAAGTAATTTTACGAACTTTACACTATCAGTTAAAATTAAATATACCTAAGTTATTAAAATACTAAATACAAATTAATAGTAGAAAGTAAAAATTTTAACCTCAGACAGGACTCACACCCACAACTACTGATTCAATGCACCAATAGTTGTGGGCTTAAGTTATTCTTGCTAATAAAAACATTACATTATACCTAATTATGGCCAACTCTCAAATTTTGGTTTTTTTTGCCTAAATCTATACTAATATTATAAAGAAGTAAAGTTTGTGTGTTTGTTAAATAGTAAGGGGTAATCTCGGGATCTACTGAACCGATTTTAAAAATTCTTTCACCAATAGAAAGCCACATTATTGCTGAGTCTCATAGGATATATGAAAAACCGAAAAATAAAAAGGCTTTTACGTGGTAGTCCGTTTTGCAAAGTGAATCGGAAAAAAACGGTCGAATGAAAGCGTTTCTTACGAACGCTGCCTTAACTATGAAAGATATATTATACTGCCTTAACTATAGAAAAGATGTGGAGCTTGAAAATGCCTACAAAAAAGTTAACGACAGCATATGTCTAACTTTTATATTTAAGTTACAAAAAGTAGTTTTTTTTTTATATTAGTATCATCATCATCATCATCATCATCATACCAGCCTATAAATGTCCCACTGCTGGGCACAGGCCTCTTCTCATATAGAGAAGGAACGAGCATTGATCACCACGCTTGCTCATTGCGGGTTGGCGATTTCAAATTCCAATTGTTGGAATCCAGGTTTCCTCACGATGTTATCCTTCACCGTTTGTCAATGATGTCTTAGAATAATTAAGAAAGTACATATAACTTTGAAAAAGTCACATTGGTACTTGCCTGTAGTGGGTTCGAACCTGCAACCTTGTGCACACAAATCCGTTCATTGAACCACTAGGCCACCACGACGATATTAGTATAGATAATTTAATTATATGTACTAAAAAAGGATTATTAACATTATGCCCAACGAAGTGGGCACGGGTCAGCTAGTTATTAATAGGTCAGTCAGACCTGCCTCTCTAGCCAAGTAACACTTCTACAACAATTTTCAAAAAGCGTTAACATTGATCGAAATACTTAATACCGCAGACTGGGTATGATAAGAATATATAAAATAACTTCATATTTTTTCTTTTTCAAATCAATAAAAATTGTCATTGTTAAAGCGCTTTAAAGTTCAGGAGAAGGGGCTTGTGACGTCACTTGTAGGTAAAAATTGTAGCCACAACTGACGTCACGCGACATTTACATTCACTGTATCTTCATCATTTGTTTGTTTAGAAAAAATACGTGTCTGATATTTTTTAATAATCTATATGACGCGTAAACAAAAAAAAAATAGTCCACACCCCTATTGTCAATTAGTAATTTTATAACACGAAAATTAAATTTTTCTATTAAGTTGCGACAAACTTATATTATTTACAAGTGTAAATTTGAGAGTGGCATAATTCGATGTGTGAGAGAGCATTTTTTAAAAGCACATTTTATTTTTGGAGAATTTACATGAAGATCAGCAAGATTTATTCGGAACCCTCAGTGCGAGTCAGACTCGCACTTGTCAGGTTTTTTACTATGTGTGGAGAAACAATTGTTGTTTTCCCTTGCAGCAAATCCACGCGACAGAGCGCGAGTATGAAGTCGCAAGCAGCTTACTTGGTGTCGGCGTGGACTACGCTCAGATATCCAACGTGGCCTACACTCGGGTGCTGTTCTTACTCAGCAGGGTGATGGTGAGTAAATGTTTTAACTTAATGCTCTACGTAGAAATCAGGTGCGCTGTTCTTTGCTTTTTGTCATTCTCCATACACAACAGCAGCTCAGGAATAACTATGAATAGGCTAACTTTTTAAACTTGGAGTTATAGTAATTTTTCTTCATCTTAGGTGTTTACGATTTAGAGCCGCTCAGCCCGAGGCTTTCGGTTTGTACTTTGAGGCAAAGTGCTCGCGGCAAAAATGGCGTCGAACGCGACTACAGCTGCTGCTGCTTTTAACATAATTCACCACATTAATAATATGAGAAAGAAAAAAAGAACACCTCGATGGTGGCTGAAACGATCGATATAAGAATCAAGAATTCCTATGGTGTGCATTTAATTCAATAAATTACCTACGTTCAATTATCATTATCGATAAATCAACCTATTATGTGATGCGTGCACACCGAGGCTCCTTTGAGCACGGTCAAAAAACCGATTGCGAGTGGCTCACGGCGTCGTACTCGATCACTGAATGCGAGCCACATACGAATTTGAGAGAGCCGTGCGTGCCTCCGGGATTCTGACCTGATGAGTATGGAGCCTAAGAAGTACACCCAATCAAACAAAAAAAAAAAATCTTAATCGGCCTTGGCGTCTTCGAGTAATCGACCAACATACTTAAAAAATAAAATATATCATATCATAAAATATATCCGACGAATTGAACCTCCCCCTTTTTTGAAGTCGGTTTAAAACTTTTGTGTCAACGTTACATGTAATTTCATCGCGCTTTTGTTTTGAATATCCTTACTAATATTGTAAATGCGAAAGAACTATGTCTGTCTGTCTGTCGCACATTCACGCCAAAACTACTGAACCTATTTAAATGAAATTTAGTACACAGATAGTCTAGACCCTGAGAAAGGATATAGGCTACTTTTTGCCGTGATAACCGACATCCACGCGGGCGGAGCCGCGGGAAACAGCTAGGTTTAATATAAATAATAAATGTATTTCATAAAGGACTCTTTTGTTACAGCTATTGTTAATAGACAAGAAGATTGCAGAGGTGTTACCGCTACTGAATCAGGCTGGCCACCTAGTGGACTCCTGGGCTGGCAGTATTCACCAAAAAGAGTACCTTAAAGTTTTCTTTTTAGTGTTACAGGTAAATACAGTTCAATATATTTAGAACTACAGACAAATCAAAATAGTGAGTTTGAAAGAAAGATTTTTTCTACAATACATTCATTTTCTTTGTAGGTATGTCACTACTTAATGGCAGGGCAGGTGAAGAGTGTGAAGCCCTGTCTGAAGCAGTTGCAGCAGAGCATACAAACTATTATGGGGTCCCAGTGGCCTGACGATGACTGTGAGTATCCTTATAACATAAACCTGACAGATAATATTCTCAGCATGCCTTGTTAAATACGTATTCTTGTTACCAATTTCTAAGCAAGATCTTTATAGTATTGTGATGGTTTGTGTAGCGGTGTGCGGCAGTACGCTCGGCGAATCGTTCGTGTGGATGTCGCGGCAGCAGTTGTATGTACTCGTGTACCTAGTCACCGTGATGCACTCAGCGCAGGCCGGATACATGGAGAAGGCGCATAAGTACACTGATAAGGCGCTCTCGCAAATCGATAAACTTACATGTAAGTTTACTTTATTATGTCCGCCCTTGCAAAAGTACCACTTTTCCATTTAAAGAGTAAACGCATTTGCATTGCGCAGCGCGGTATATATTTTCGATAGTGCAAGACGCACTTGAATGACGTGGCGTGGTATGCCGCATGGGCAACTCTCGCGGGTCTGAGAAAGGCACAGTGTAGCGGCAAGCGACCGCCTGACTGCCTGTCGTCGCGCAGCACAACCTAAGTGCTTTTAGGCCAGCCGCAGTGTCGCGCAGCGCGTTTAGGTGGTGGTTCCGCTTCTTCATTTCATTCTACTTTGTCACTGCCAGTGCGTTGCTTGCCCGTTTGTCAGTTACTATAGCCCTATTTTTGCAGATCAGATAATTTATATTTGGTGTGTTGTCCAGCAAAATCAGGCGAGAAGGAGGAAAAAGAGACGGCGTGCATGTCGTGGTCGCGGGCGGAGGCGGGTCCGCGCGCGCTGGCGTGGCGCCTGCGCATGACGCTGGTGGAGCACGCGGCGCTGTGCCGGCTGGTGGCGGGCGGCAAGGCGCAAGCGCTGCAGGAGATCGCGCGCGCCGCCACGCTGCTCACGCAAGCACCCTCGCGTGAGTACTGCAGTCACACTAGTACCTACATACTAGGAGGCGGCGTGACTCTTGCGCACGGCGCTGGTCACCTTAATTTGCATTGACTATACAAAAACACTTTTTGTATGTTTTAGATAGATGTTCTAATATAAGTTGTATTACAGCGGCGATAGCGGCATTACATACGCCACAACTGCACTGCCTGCTGGGCCTGTACGCGATGTCGATGAACTCCATGGAAGCCGC
This sequence comes from Diachrysia chrysitis, assembly GCA_932294365.1. Classification (NCBI taxonomy): domain Eukaryota; kingdom Metazoa; phylum Arthropoda; class Insecta; order Lepidoptera; family Noctuidae; genus Diachrysia; species Diachrysia chrysitis. The sequence continues at coordinate 2,886,508 of OW028657.1, forward strand.
CGAAGCGCAGTTCCTTACTGCCATAAATGTAAGTTGTTCTATTTCATTCGGTAGTTGTAGTCCCACTTACGCTGCGCACCGCGTCGCTCCCCCCTCACCCCACCCGCGAGAGTTGCCCACGCGGCAGTTAGCCCACTGCGCGGCGCCGCGTCACTTAATGCGTGCGTCTTGCTCAATATAAACTATATTTGCCGCGCCGCGCAGATTGTTGGCTGGACAACAGTTTAGTACATACTTGACGACTACCACTATTATATTATATATATCGTTGTCGGTCGCGGCAACGGTAACAGTTGTGAATCCAATATTTTTTTTTCATCTAAAAAATGCCCTACCCGCCTAAAGAAATGTACACTTCAAAAACATTACGGAATTAATGGACGAACCCTTTACTGGGTACCTGAAATACGGTATTTCTTGGTAATACTGGTTGGCAGAATTGTAATAAATTGTAGGTATCAATAACTATATCACACATAACAGTCAGTCCTTTCTAAAGCAGGAGTAGTCTCGATATGTCAATACCTTGATGATCCATGTCAATAGCATTGTGTGTGCTATTTCTATAGATATATGTATATATATATATATAACAGATTATTTTTTGTTCTAGATGTCACAAGAAAGAGAACTATGGATGTTCGCGAAACTTAACCTGGCTATTGTATATTTACGAGGTCGAAGAGATAACGATCTCACGCAGCTCATGGAACAAGTACGTTTTATTTAACATTTATTCTTATGTAAAAAAGTACCTAATAGTTTTACTTCCATTATATGGAACTGGAGTTTGAATAAGTTTATACACGGATAGATTCGACTGCACGGATAGCCGAGTGGTATAGGTCACCACGCCAATTACCCCCGTGCGCGAAGTGCTGCGGGTTGTGGTCCATAAATGCTTGTTCTAAGTCTGGGTGTTCTTTGTGCATGTAGTTTACATGTTTTCGAAACCTCTAGGATTATATCCTTAGTACAGGAGTAGTTTTATTTAAAATAATAAACTGTATTTCTATCTTTTGCTGCCCAAGTTATTCTGCATACTTACAATGAATAATATCTTACATATTGTGTGAACAGGTAAGGCCAGAATCGTTACCTGCGTACGCGCACGGCTTGCGGGCAGCTTCGTACTACGTGCTGGGGTTGCAGGCGTTCTTCCAGGCGCGATATAACGAGGCCAAGTGAGTATAAACACAAGAATATAACCATTTATTGTATCCTTATATACCCCATTGAATCTTTTGACTTATTGCTAGTATAAAAAAAAAGCATTTTTGTTTTGTAAAAATAACAAAAATACCTTGTACAAGGTTGGCAAAAGTAATCAACCTATTGGAAGACGCTTTAACTTTATCAAATGTCTAATCTTTTTTGACATTTGTAATAGAACATTCTGGTTTCTAAAGTATTTTTTTTTTCTTGTTGTATCTTGTCAGGAGTGCGTTGTATCACTATCACTTTAATATCTATTTTTTTTCCTGTAAACAGGAGGTACCTACGGGAGACGTTAAAGATGGCGAACGCGGAGGACTTGAATCGGCTGACATCGTGCTCGCTGGTGCTGCTGGGCCACATCTTCCTGTCCATCAACAATTCGCGCGAGAGCATGAACATGGTCACGCCCGCCATGCAGCTCGCCAGCAAAATCCCTGACGTGCACGTGCAGCTGTGGGCCTCCGCTATACTTAAAGGTAGGCTGGCTAATTACAACTACTATCACCGTCCACAGACCTCGTCTTTCGACAGCTTGGCATCGGTCTCTTTTTTGCGAACAGATATAATAACTATCATAAGACATAGAAATACCTGATTAAAATCTTTGAATGGGTTCATAAATAGTTGGAATCCTGAATTTTACAATGTTTTACAGTTTTATTATATTCTAATTACACTTAATGGTAGTTTGTAAAATTTACTTTAGCTGCCAAAGCCTACATAATAACACGGTTTCATTGTCAGACTTGTACCGGTTGGCGAACGACACGGAGCGCGAGAACGAGGCGTACCAGATGCACTGCAACTTCTCGCACTCGCTGCTAAAGGACCACTACCGAGCCACGCAAATGCCGGAGCACGTGCTGATGCAGTGGACCAGCGGGCCCATGCCGGCTCTGCCGCCGCCGGCGGCGCCCGCGCTCCCGGCGCCCGCACCCCCCGCGCCCGCGCCCCCCTTCGCGCCCGCGCCCCCCTTCGCGCCCGCGCCGTAGCGCCCGCGCCCGCAGCCCCTGCTGCTGCGGACAGTGATAGTGACAGTGCCGACGCGGCTACGATCTGACTGATGCGCGAGTGCCGAGTGAATGTTCCCACACGAGGGACCGAGGGGATTCAACTAACTTAGTGAATAATGTATAGGTAAAGCTTGATTTACGGTCAATTAACATCATCTTCATCCTGCATCCTCACACTTGGGTTTTCAGTCATGCTATGGTTAGGGTTGTAGTTTATGGCAATTAACATTGCTCAATTGTATCCCCTCATTCCCTGTGGTCATGGAAAAAGCATATTTACTTGGAAACCAAGTTCGCTATTATAAATATGCGATTACAGAACACTTCGGTGCATGTGATTTGGTTTCTTATGTATTTACATGACAGAATGAGAGATCCTCTTGCGTCATCTATTGAAGTGATTGTTGAGTTTGTAGAAAGTTGTGACAATAAATTCATATCAGACTAGTTGGTGTCTGGGTGTCTGCACACAGTGTATGGTGACACTTGTATCTGTTTCATAATTTTGTCTGATCTCATTCATTTATCATCATCACATATAAAGCGACGTTATAGGAGGAAGTTACCGTAATCAGTATCAAATTAAAATAACGAATGAAGTTGCATGTAATTCTTCTTTTTGATATCGGCGTAGGTACAAAACGGCAATATTTCCGTTCCATTATAAGTTGTAAGATGACACAGAAGTGTTTTGTTCTTTTCTTATCTGAACTCAGTGAGTGACGACATTAGCCAATCTCACATTGAGCAATTGACACAATTCATAGTGAGAGTATGTTTTCTCAACTTTCCCCCACTGGTGAAAGGGCTTATATCTCATATGATTATATCGCTTGTCTGTAACTCGCTTGACCTAGTAAAGTTAGACAACACGCCAAAGGAGAGAGAGCATAATAAATTGTCTTATTTTGCACAATACACAGATGTGGACAAATTTAAAATAAAAATATTTATGCAGATAATACGGACTGATATATAAATTAATTGTACATAAAGTGTCAAAAATATGAACTTGAGAAAGAACAAAAACGTCTCATATTTATTATTATTAATATTAATTTTATTAATTATTTTCTTAGTAACTTGTTAGGAGTGAGTGGATGGTGTTGATATGCTGGTTGATTAATTTTATAGTAGCATTTGATTGTTGGAGTTGGTTTCAATAGACGTCATCATAAGTAATCTTTGTCACAATAAGTGTTTAAATTAAAGTTTCTCATATTATTTTTGTAATATAGTATATAAAAATCGCTTTCTTACACAAACTATTGAAACGGAATCCAAACAACCCTTTTTTTCAGTCAATCGAAAAACAAAATTGAAGGAAATCTGTACACATTTTTTATTTTAGTAATTCCCTTTAGAACAGTTAGATGTGGCCTTAGAAAAGGGGTACTCTTGCTGTTGTTAATATGTAAATAAAAGTTGAATTATTGTAAATAATAAAATTATAAAATATATGTTTTTTGCTATATTTCGTCTGTTATTTACACAGTTGAGGTAAAATATTAATCTTCGTATCGTTTGTATATTGATTTTGTTGGAAACGTTCATGATTGTTTCGGTTTTGATAAGAAATACGATTACTTTCACAAGTATTTTAAGTCTTGCATATGATGAAACCCAATCATGAGTGTTCATGATATGTGAGAGTAGTGCGCTGAGCCAGCAGGTGGGTATGTTTCGTGTAGGTCAGTTGAAGTTGCAGGCGTACTCGCTGCAGATGGAGATCTGTCCGCCGCTGGGCTGCGCGTAGTGGGGCGGGTCGGGCGCGAGGTTGTTCTTGCGGTAGAAGGTGTGGCGCAGGATGAAGCAGCGACCGTGGTTCACGTCGCGCGCCAACTGGATGGCCTGCTTTTGCTGCCAGCCGTAGTCCCAGCTCGTCGCCACGCGGTACAAGAACCTGCCCGCAGACATGGCTATTGGAGCTTTGTTTTCACATCATGATCCTACTCAAATACACTTAATAAACCTTAGCCTCAATCCCCTTACCACTTACATTATATTACGTATTAATATTTAATAAAAAAAACACTTAGGCCAGCCAGCGTAATTTCGAGAATAAAACATTTTTAGTGCTGCTTTGAAGACTAAATAACCATTCTGTTTCGTTCTTAAAAATAAAAATAAACAAATTGACGACTTCCGTGGTCGAGCGTTTTCGACAGGGCGCCAGGTCGTGAGGTCCCGGGTTCGATCCCCGGACGGGTTAATGTAGAAAACCACTTCTCTACATTGTCTCGGGTCTGGGTGCTTGTGGTACCTTCATTGTCTCTGATTCCATAACACAAAGTGCTTTAGCTACATACCAGGTACTAACTTAAGGTTCAGAGCAATGTATGTGATGTTGTCCACATTTATATTTAAGTGTAACAAGGTGTTGCCCGCGTGGATGTCGGTTATCGCGGCAAAAAAGTAGCGTATGACACATTCCATTTAAATCGGTTCTGTAGTTTTTCACTTTTAATAAAATACTAACTTGTCTTCAGGCGCTTTCTGATATCTTTCCTTTAAATATCTCTTGCCGGCTCCTTTCTCTGTACTTTTTTGTAGGATATTCAGTACTTTTTGTTCTATTGGTTTCATCACACTGTCTTCAGTAGTAGGAATAACTTCGGGAACAACAACTTTTACAGGTGGATCTAGCGGTTCATTCAATCTCTGAAACCATACCAAGAGTTAGTTCAGTATCTATACATATTATAAAACAAAGTCCTCCGCTGCGTCTGTCTGTCTGTACGCGATTTTGTAGTTATTCGCCAATTGATAGAGTGGTTCAAGAGGTAGGTTTTTGTGTATAATTTATTAATGTTTTGTCTACCCATGCGAAGACGGGTTTCGTAGTAATAATTAAGTCAATTTCTTTAACTTGCCTTATTTAGTTATGTTTGTTTAGGTCAAACCTAGCTAGCTAAATAAGAACCAATTCTTGACATCAGATTGAGATGAGATTTTGCATAGTTTTGCAGCAGATGAAAGTTCGGTGACAATACAATATTATGGTACTTTCGAGCAGGTTTGGTGATGGAGCAAAAAGGTGGCCATAGAGGAACTGTATCGAAACAACGCAGATCGTGTTTTGGCTGGTTTGATATAGAGGTATAATGTTGTTTGTTTATATCATAGCCAATAAACGGACATGAGGTCACCTGGATGGTAACTTTATGACCGTTTATTCAACTTAACCTTAAGTCCGCTACTACCGCATACTTCGGATCGGATAAGTAGATACTAATACGGTTCAAGGAGTTTGATCGAATATAGGTTGGGATTGAAAATGCCATACCATACCCGCATCAATTCTTCAGCCAACACGATGGAGGCATCGATCTCTCTCACTTGTTTCTCTTTCGCCGCCTGCAAGACCCTAACTAGATTTTTCTGGTACCATAATCTATTACGGCGCTCAGATCTTGAGGCAGCATCCGCGTAGAATGCGTGCGACATTTTGAATTAGGTACTAATTTAATGCATTAACTGAAATATTTATTCATTACAATGATTTACTACTTAAATTTTGAGGTGACATGACCATTGATTCTCCTAGGTCTGTAAGTACTCTGTGGTTAGGTTTTTGGCGCATAGCGCAAATATACCACTATAAATTATAGACTGTAATTTTGTAAATAGTTTTACTTTTAAATGTTGATCGAACCTCATTTTTCACTGGAGTACCTATATTCATAAAAAATATTGAATTAGATTTATTTTAGATATCTTTGAAGCTATAATTTGTTAATAAAGTGAAATAACTACGTAATTTATGTCGTAATTACCATTTTTGTAAGCCTAAAATAAAACAACATTAATAGTTCATCATATATTAAAAACAACATAATATTAAGACTCACACAAAATTATATAATACAATTAGGAATGTTTATTTACAACTATGCTACTATTATAAGAATTAGTTTTGGCTATGAGATCGTCCTGATTTCCTGCCCATTACGGGGCTGCCACCCATCTGTCGTAGCAGCCCGCGAAGGCCCTTGGCTTCGCGCACGCCGCTCTCCAGCTGTTCAGAGGGTACTGCACAGAAGTCGTCCACTAAAGGCAGGGGACCACTCAATCGCTCTGAGTACTGAGAAAGGCGCGACTGGTGGCCAATAGGAGAAGTCTTCTCCGCTAATTGTTGAGGTTGTGACTGAAAAATAAAAGACAAGTTCGCATGAAAGGAGCTATGCACATTTTTTTTATGTTATCTATCAATGTTGGTGGAATTCACATTACTAGCAATCTTGTTAACCTCTCCAACTAAGTTTAATATGCTTGTATCTGGAGTGGGTTCACGTCAATAGTGCAATGGGTGGGGATCGAACCTGCGACCTCTCGATCACAAGGCCGTCACCTTAGCCATTAGGCTATTGCCGCTTGTATATATGAATGGTTAATTCGAAAAACGGAATTTCAGAGGATGTGATAAATATTAAAACTACTCAGAAAACCTGACTCAACATAGTTTGGTTTTATAAGTTTAGAGCTGACTATAAATCAAGTTTTTGGAGACAATATCTATGGAGCAGTCCACATTGCAAAAGCCCATAATATTATGAATATCTTAGAGATGTAAGTCATGATCAAAATCATGAAAACACTTGTTACACTATGATCATTATCCACTATGGCCTTATTGCATTGATATTATCATATTTACCTTTCCAGAAACAGCAGCTAATTTATCTTGAAGCCTTTTCACCATAGCTGCATCACTTTCATAACTAGTCAGTGTAGGCTGTGGCATGCATTGGAAGACAGTGGCTAGAAGGTTGTGGAGTGATACGAGCACACTGTCCTGCCAAGCACGGGTGAAGTACAAGCTGAATGAAGGGTTTTCTTCTGGCTTCTGAATGAATGGTAGCACTAGAAGATTAATTTTCAATTAGTTTTAAATTAAAAAATGAAAACCAATTTAGTTCCTTTTTTTTTAAACTGTCATATCGAAAATTTCATCTCTGGTTTTGTGAGTCCATATATATTAAATGGTAGAGGACCAGAAAAAAATACTGATTATCAGTATGACTTATAAATTTATCTTATTGTCAGATTACAAAGACATGGTAGAATTTAGGTGTACATAATAATATCATGGAAATGAAACTCACATGGGCATCTGATCCTAAACTAGGCAGCGCTTGTATTATAACCAGACAACTGATAAACATACTTATATATTTCTAAATACATACACATTGTAGATAAATTACACCCAGTCATAGAACAAATGATCAAACTCATTACATTTGTCCTGGATAGGAATCAAACCCACAACCTCCAGTTTAGCAGGGTCACTAACCACTAGACCAACAGGCTATTATGATTGATAACTTTCATCACTAGTTAGAACATATATGGATATGTTTTTAATAATGGGCGTATATCAGTGATAAATTAAGATTTTACTTACTGAACCAGTCTCTCCACTCATTCTGGCCTTGAAGTTCAGGCAACATCTTCGATAAAAAGTCTATTATCCGCTCATTGCGAACTCCAGCTGTGCTCTGAGCTGCTGTCACTAAGTATAATTTGTAAAGGCTGTATTCTAGTTTCCTCACAGCTGTATAGAATAAAAGAATTTACGATAAAAATCTTAATTATTGACCCTATTCATGGCTGTTAAAACCTATACATTATTACGTACCTGGTTGAACATGAATCTCCAATTTTGAAAAAATAAGTGTGTCCAAGTGCGACCAATATTCTTTAAAACCATTTAAGTCCGAGACATTAATATAATGTACAATTTGTTCAACTATTTTGTCGACTCTAAAACCTTTGTCTTTATCTGTCTTCAAATCATTGTCAAACGCTTTCACTGTAGATGTAAAACCTCTGAATAATAAATATTCACGTACCAATTCATCCACGAATTGTATGTGAGCCATTCTTTGATAAGAAAATATAAAATGTGCCTAACAATGATAAAAACAGTAAATATCCACTGCCCAGTTTGTTGACATCAAATTCTGACTGACAGAGTGACAGTGTTGTGTTGTGAGTGTTGTGACTTGTGGTGCGTTTTGAGATACTTTAAGCAATCTCACAAAAATTCACTGACAATAGTGTAAAAATTAAACAAGATCGAAATATTTCTAGTTATTTTTTGTTAAGGTAGTTGGAAACGTTGTTTATGATACGAGCTTGTATTTATGTAAATTAAAAATACTTTCAATTCTTTAGGATTAACAAAAGCACTATAAATTGTAGAAACGAAACGAAACCAACTTTAATATTTAATTTAACAGTGAATTAAAATATTTTACTTGTATTGACAAAATATAAAAGCAGTTTAAACTTATTAGTCACACTCATTTTAAATAGAACAGTCAGATATTTATAATGGAGAAATAAAGAATCGTCCTTAAACATTTATTTAAATTTATAGGTAACATTGACTTGCAAGAGAACGAGAACGCAGTTAAAAATGGCCAACCTATCAAAACAAAATCGAAATGTCAATCGCTTTCAATCAGCTGTCGATTTTTTTATTGAAGAATTGAGGATAAATTATTTGTATATAAACCAAAATGTGCATTGATAAATGAAAGGATGTTGTTAAGTGTAGTGGTGTTATAAAATTCGGCACGGTGGTGTTAGTTTTCGGCGGGGGTGTGTGCGGCGGGCGATGGCGGTGGTTGCGGTGTGAAGGTGGCGGGCGCGGCTCGGAGTCGCAGGCATGCGGCGGCATGGCGGGCGAGGCTGCGGGCACGTCGCGCGGCCTCCGCGTCTACAAGATCGTGGTATTGGGCGACGGCGGCGTCGGCAAGTCCGCGGTCACGCTGCAGTTTGTCAGCCACAGCTTCTTGGATTACCATGACCCTACCATAGGTAACTGATGCTCGTAATACGTTCAGCGCATTGTTTACATCATAAAACTAATAAAAGTCAACATTTAATGTGTTTATTCTATTTCTAAGTTGTTGAAGGAGGTACCATATGGATTCAGTAGAGTATGTCACCTTGTATTTTTTTTTAGTTTATATTATAACGTGTATGTTTTAACAGTCCATTGAGTGTTGCATAAATATTATTTACAAACTTCAATGGAAATGCTTTTGTAAGGCATGTTCATTGTTAACATATTTCTTAATTGTTATTTCATTATAATAACAATTCCTTTTAATAGAAAGTCAAGGTATCAAGTAATTTAATATGCCACCCACAATCAATCTATCTCAGTTACACTCTTTGAGCCATTTACATCTATGTATTAGTCACCACAATAGTACAAAATGTATTCACATTTGTTTACATGTAGACAGTTTAGTGTGAATTCCACTTAAGTTATTGATATTTTAAAATGTTTCATCAATTTCTATGTTTATTGTTTAATTTATAATAACACTAACACAAGCCCGTAAATGTTCTGTAACAGGTATTCTCACTCAGAAATGACTGAATGTTAATCACTCTTTATGTAAGCTAGTTGTCTGTTAGCTAGAATTCTCTTATTTAAACTGTGTTATGTATTTACAGAGGACTCATATCAACAACAAGCCGTCATAGATGGAGAGCCAGCTTTGTTAGATATATTGGACACGGCAGGACAGGTGAGACACACTATTTACTTAGTGTTAATAAATATTAACTGCCTATGAAAATTTTGCCATTGGCTTAAGTCCTTCAAACAACTTGTCATCAATTTTTTATGTATAGGTACATATTATAAAAAAGTCTCCAACTGTATCTGTCTGAACATGATAAACTCAAAAACTACAAACGGTTTTTTAAATTGTTTTCACCAATGGATACAACAAATGATACAAGAGGAAGTATTTTGTGTATAATATTCATTAATGGTTTTTCTACCTGTGGAAAGCCAGGGTGGGTTGCTAGTGTCTCATACACCATGATTTACCAAAGTGTATTTGTTAAAAATATTACTTTAAAATATTACTTTCCTTGGCTCAATTAAGTCTTGTAATTCAGAACCATATGATATTAATTTAAGGTAAGATAACTGCATTCAATATATTACTGAATCACTGTCATGTGATTCTTCAGATTATAATCAGAAAGTAATGATTACTTGCTAATTTTGCTAAATGTCTTTATCATTTTAAAAGCAAAATTGATTAATATCTACTGTGGAATGGGGAGTACAAATTAATACTAATACTCACGCATGAATTATATTAGTATGGAGGGACTACTTCTGGGCTGTATATAATAATGTAAACTTACCTTTTACCTGTCTCTTACTATAATTATTTTTAAATAGGTAGTTAAATCTCTCTGTCTGCACAGAGAATACACTAACATTTGTGAATCATAGCAATGTTATTTACTGTAGAAATTTCTTGCCAGGTGGAATTCACAGCGATGCGCGAACAGTACATGCGTTGTGGCGAAGGCTTCGTGCTCTGCTACTCGGTGACGGACCGGCGCTCGTTCCGCGCAGCCGCCGAGTACAGGCGGCTGCTTGCGCAGGCGCGCCCCTCGGAGAGGCTCCCACTCGTCCTCGTTGGAAACAAGCTGGATCTGGCTCCACGGTTTAGACAGGTGATTACTCAACATGATACTCTTTTACAAGACAAACATTAACAGAGTCATTTCATTTGCCTTTATCATGCCATTTTAAATATAATATATATATATAAGTGTGTTTATGCTTTTATTTTGAATTCTTTATATTTCCCTGATGCAATTCATCCTATTAGTACTGAATTGTAAACTTAGGCTGTAAAGTAAAATAAACATTTGCGATAAACCAGTGAAAGTTTAAGGTGTCTTAGACAAATAAATTATTTATTTGTCCTTAAGACACTTAAGTTAGATTAACTTAGTAACTTAGTAGAGACTTAAGAGGACTTAAGTGGATATCCTTCAATTCTAAATATAACAGTTTTATACAAAAAATATTTATCCAAATACTACTTAGTGTTTTCTTATTTGAACCCTTGATTCATATATTTGCACAGGTGACGACGGAGGAAGGCAAGGCACTGGCGACGCAGCTCGGCTGTCCGTTCTTCGAGACGTCGGCCGCGCTCCGACACTTTGTCGACGATGCCTTCCACGCGCTGGTCAGGGAAATACGCCGGTTGGAAAGACAAAGACAGGTAGATTTTAATGCGTTATTTTTAAGTAAAGTATGTCTGCTATGACATGGTAAAAAATCTAATTAGAAGCTTTACTATTCATTATACATTGCTAGGCATAGGCCTCACCCAAGTTTCGCCATCACACCCGGTATACCGTCTTCCGGATCCAGTTGGACTCAGCTATCGTTCCCAGCTAACAGCAGAACATGATACCGAGTTGATTGATTATTGGTTTTCCGCAATTTAGGATATACTTGGTCTTTCTGACGTATATTAATTCAAATCAGACCTCTGAATCACGTTCAATAATAACAGTTTTATAATCTCGTTACTATTCTAACTATATTTGTATAAAACCTGCGACTATTTTGGTTTTTGGTTTGTATACGATTTTGATATGACATTTTTTGTATTTTATGACAAATATTCGTTCCGTAGGCGTATATGCGTAATAAATAAAATATATATGTATTTAAATTGGCTCTGTATCTTTTTAGTCATCGCTCATGGGTACCGGAATATCGACGAGCGGCGGCCGCAGACGATGGAGGCGGTTACGCAGCATCTTTGCTCTGGTCTTCCGACGACGGAGAAGGCATCACACCTCGCCTTAACACCAATGAACACAATTGTAAGATCTTTATCTTCAATAAACGCCTAAAAATGCGTCAAATAACAGCTGTATTAGCTTTGTGATCGAATTTGGCGCCAAAAATGAATACCAATGTAACTTTTGTTACGTGATAGCGGTATAAAGGATTGAAATTTACGACATGTAATACTGATATAATGCAGCAATAATATACTTATTGAAAATCATAATATATTTGAAGAATATTTTTTATTGGCAACACTGTGTCGTATATGAAAAATTTTAACATCTATCTCTTTGCATTTCAATGTGCGATATATCTCGAAATCAGAATTAAAGTTAAAACTTCCCGTCGAGCTTTCCGTGCATTTAAGAATCCAATTGAATTTTAAATGTTTCTTCTTCTACCTCAAAATGATGCTATTATATGTTACAAAAACCCCAGCCTTTTGTGGGTGATGTGTGATTACCCAATAACATTGCGCTAACTTAAATATATGAGTAAAGTTGCCCGCGGCTTATGTGCGCAAGTTCTAAATGAGCTTCTAATGTGATAAAGTAAGCTTATCTTGTATTGTGTTTCAAACTGCTCACATGGAGTAAAATATTGATTTATTTTAAGGACACTTGTGTGTATGAGAGATAACTAAGCAATGTTTTGTTAATTGAAATGGGCATTTCGATTAATGGAGCTTAGTACAATTGGTTTTCATACAGCTAAAAGAGTATTGGATATACTACTTACTTACACGTTATAATAACCAGTGTTTACTTATTTTCTGATTCTCAAATGTGTAGAGGTTTCTAATAGTTGCATAGATCTATAATCACTTCGTGATTAAATGACATGAAGCCTAGAAATACGGTTTCGTGTTTGCAAGGATATTGAAACAATGTGCCACAAAAGAAATGATGTATTTATATTTTGTCTTTTTTAGGTCTCAGCCTGATTGGCTGAAGGATATTTATCCTTCAGCCAATCAGGCTTGTTTAATGAGGGCTACCATTATTGCGCTTGCCAGTTGGCGCGACGGGTCGTGAAGTATAGCTGCCATTGTTTGTTACTAGGGCGCGAAAACTAAGTTTAAATTTAAATCATATTTAATATAAGAGTATACTTTTGACAAAATATGTTTATACAAATTAACCTCTGAATTAGCTGGTAATTTCAAACAAACTTCTTAATTTTGCACCTATTTTTCGTAACTCGACTTTTGATCCGATCAGAGGAATTAAAAAAATATGCGCAACCCGCGTCCCACCAGAAAACTATGGATTTTGACAGGGAGGCAACACGCGCGACTAGCGCCGCTGGCGGCCAAATTACTAGCGGTAAGCCCCTGTTCCGACATTTTGTCTTTATTTTCGAGTCCTCCACCGTCCTTTTATCGGGTGTTGCCCGATAAAAGCCATAGACTATTTTGTTGCCATATTACAATGCTTTACTTCGTGCATTTAATTTAACCTTGCCATAAAACTTCCACTATAATACCCTGGTCCTCTACGTCTTAGTGAATTCCTAAATATATTGAATACTAGTAATTTATTTAGGACCCCTTTTACTGTAGATAAAATATGAGAATATTAAAGGCCTAATATTTTTCCTATTTATATTGTTTGTGCCAGATGTTATGGCCTTTGAGTGTCATTCAATGGCAATCGATGTCAGTGTCAAATGTCTTTTAACTTTTTAAAACTAATCTAAGACTCAAATTCTCTCTTATTTGAAATTTGCGTGTTAAATATGAATGTGTCTTAAATTTTCACAATTATTATTGAAAAATGTTTTATTGTGATGATTATAGTACTTAATATTTGTTCTAATTAAAACAATTTTAATGTAATTTTCCAAATGATTAATCTGTTTGACTGATGTTATTCAGTATAGTACCTTCTATACATATTATTCTGTGTTCAAATACTTCAAACTTGTATACAAGAGTATTTATATTTGTGTATAATTTTGGGCTCCAGTACCTAATAGATATAGACTTTTAGACCATATTATGTCTTCCGAGTAACGGAATCAGTGAAAGCAATAAGTAAATGTAGAAATTGTTTTACAATACTATTTGTTTGAACCATTGTTTAGTAAATGTTTTATTTAGGAGTTTAAATTAGTTTGTATTTCATAGATAAGTAGGTAGGTTAGATCTGAGAGCTGACTAGATGGAGTTTGAGGACTTTAATGTCTGTGGTAAAAACGAGGCACAGTTACTAGACATTAGACGATAGTGTTAAGAGTTCGACTAGTCTAGATTTTAGATTCAAGTATATTAAGTCTTCTTTACCACAACTTTTTCCATTTTAAGTAGCATAAAGTGATAATTTTGTGAACATTTTGTCGGCTTTCAGACTGGCCCTAAAGTCATCTGTTAGTAGAGATGTGCCATGTACCTAGTCGTTTATGTAATGGCCTGCGTATACGCCATTTTTTTTTACTCGGCCGAATAACTCGGATCAAATCACGAGTAGTATTAACTTGTTTTAGGTTAGAGAAATAGTGAAAGAAATTATTTAATTAGTTATATTTATTATTTTAAAATGTAACTACGTTGCGTCATGGTGTCTGTTGTGTCCACAGGTTTTTCCAAAAACTGCAGTTACTAAAAAAGCAACACAGTATACAATATTCTGATAAAAAATATGTTTAATGTATTATGTGTAACGTCACGAGCTCTACCATATACGAACGTGTTTTTACGCTATTTATACTGAACCGAGTTATTCGGCAGACAGTACTTACTCGGTTTAATAAAAGTAAAACCGAGTAATACTCGGTATTCGGCGCATCTCTACGTATTAGTAATAAACATACATAGGGGACCTTGTAGGTAAAATTAAATTCCAAACGTATTATACAAACGCCATATTCGTGTATATTATTATAACCACCAAAGCACCATTTATATTGAATATTGAAAATTTGGTATTTTTTTTGACCTTGGAGTACAATTAAGTAATGTAAGTGAGATGTATCGAGCTCTTCGTTTAATCTGTGTAACAGAGACAGCAATAAATATAAAATAAATATAAATTTATATACATTTAACTTTAGTATGTAACCAGTGTAACGTAAAGCCGTGTCTGCAGCGCCGGTATTTTCACAGAACATTCTTAGATAACATAAATTAGGGATGACTTAACATGTTCGACTGTTTTCATTCGGAAAAAATTTAGGCCACACCCCTAAATGTTTTCTATTTATATTATTATTATTATTTGTTCAAAAACAGGCGCAGCAGACCCGGTTTAATTGATGTATGTATTTTTGAAGTACCCTTAGTGTCGTCGGAAGATGTGTGAATTTGTATAATGTTAGGTCGATACGCACAAATATTAGTGTAGTCGTGACGTGTGCTCGTGTGTCCGTGTGTGTGTGTGTGCGATGGGCGAAACGTTTGACAATACAAAATAGGTTATAATTATTAAGATTAAAAAGAGAGTCCTAATAAAGAGCAATATTAAACGCCTAAACGGTAACTTATTGTGATGTGAGTGTTAGCCTGTCATTAAAATTATAAATCATATTTTTAATTATACGGTTTTATCACCAGTTTTTTAAATGTAGTTTCGATGTTTTATTATAATGCATTGTGTTGTCAAATGCTTCGTCTTGGAACAATATTCACATGTGTTCGTCATGTGTCGTATTGTACCCGGTGTGCGATGAGGCGGTGTCAAATATGGTATTCATTGATTATGTAGCGATAAAGGTGGGGCCTCAAGTCACGATTAAAACATAATATATCCACGTAGTTCAATTCAACTGCATAATAAACCAAAATTGTTGAAGAAAAAAAAAACTGAGATTGAGATATGCTAGTCGGAATTTTGGGATGATTTGTGGGAAAAATCTGTGAAATCAGTATGGCGACTAATAGAGTGGAATGGAAGGAGAAAACATTGTGCGCTGACCCCAAATAAATTGGGAAAAGGGCAGTAAAAAGAAAATTGTTGAAAAAAATACTACGTGATATATTCGAGTATCAATATACAATCGAATAAAATCTCGATTAAAGTCCCCACCCTAAGCGAAAAGCATTGCCATTTGCCATGCCAAGCCTACATCTTAACCAGGGATTATATTATCTAATTTAGCCCTTAATGACTAAAAGATAAAGTACAATTTAATTTGTATGGCATATAAATTATGTTTGTCATCAAGTGATTGTGTTATTGTATTCAGTAGTAAGGTATCTGTAGGTTCTAACTCTAGTCACTATTGTTTTGTATAGCTGTTAATAGATGTTCATCTTACTGATAATATGGGGTTCACTGGTAAAATAGGAGCTTTTTAACGTAAGTTTACTTATCGTGTTTTAACCTAGAATTGTGAATGCATAGTAATTTTAAGTTGGCCCCGCGGTTTCTGGAAGGCTTATCAACTTAATTTGTTGTCAAATCAACTGCTCACGACTGTGATTGGTTAACCAAATAATAACAACCAATGACAGCGCTTAACATGAGGTTTGACAGGTGATTAACTAATTTTTGTCTTGATTAGTCTTTCAGAAATCGGGGATTAATGTGATATTTCTTTGGTTCGTATAATTTTCGAGATGACTTATTTATTTGCATGAAAATAAAAAAAGTTTAATACAAAGTTTGACTATAACAAAATTTGGCTGAATTAAACCATATTTTCACAGTTAATTATGTATGCTGCAGTCTTTATATCCAGGTGGTTCCTAGCTATAGTCTTTCCGGTGTAGTCCCAGCCTTATTTTACCAGTGAGCCAGCACAATATTATTAAATAATATTGTAGTATTAGTGTTATCGGAACAAACCTCGTTGTTCAGTAGTTATCACTTTGCCACGAGTACTAATAATCTTATTGTCTGTAACGGAGTACGAACGTTTTTAATGGTTTACTGTTCATTGCGCGATTTGTATAACTTCGTTGTTTAAAGACGTTAAAGTTGCCATTAAAGGAACGATATGTATACTTGACAATTGATAAGACACATCGAATTTAAAAAAGGCTACAATTGTTTTATTTTATGTATTGTTGGATCGACAATGTTATTTGATTTTTTGTTAACTTTTTTTATAATAACGAATAGCCGCTGTCTACCGATTTAATGATTTGAAACATACAAAACACTTTCTTATTCAACTGAATTTATTAGGCAATGTAATGAACTAACCTTAATTGTCTATGGTAAGGGTATTAACAAAAAATCGTAGAGTATTTTAAAATTTAAAGGTGGGTACTGACCTGTGTTACGGGGCGTAATTTAACAGCAGAGCGAGCATTCGTGCAGTCAGTTCCTACGTGGAAACGGGCACACGCGTGTTTTTACGTACCGATTACACGAATGCTCGCTTTGTATCATGTCACATTACACCCCGCAACACCGGTCAGTACCAACCTTTTTTATTTTAATTGCATTTGATGGCCTTTGATCGATGTTCCTCATTTCTCGTCAAGTATCACAGTGTACCTTTTAAAAGTGAGTATTCCGTGCTATTGTATAACCGGCCTAAGTTGTGTATGTCGTATGTATTTATAGCTGTTTATTTATTAAATTAATTCTACGGAAGATGTAAGCTCTTCTATTTAGCTTGCTATTCAGTCACCGTCAGTACAAACGGTTTATGCAAATTGTAGATATTTTGTTTTCAGAGCATTTACATAATGTCAGTAGTCTGTCTCTGAATTGAATGCTTTTTAATACCTATATAAAAATGACTTGGCACAAATATCAAATCATGCTGATAGACCTACTAAATGATTTTATCATTTGTGTATTGCTTTGTTTCGTGGAACCCTTTCGCAAAAGAGTGTTTTCTCTTCCAGTCCACAATGGTCAATAAACAAATGTCTAATGAAAACAGTAGCCCTATTAATAAGTTTAAGGGTTCCAAAAAAAATACAGTTATTTAATGTTTTACAAACGCCGCACTTCTTAGAGTTACTAGTTGTTCAGTAGTCAGTATATATTTGAAATTGACGCTTATAACGTATTTAAATTTTAATGTTTAATTAATATATTCCATAGATTAGATGGTTATTAAGAGAGTATATTATTATCCTACAGTAGGTGATTTGAACAATAATTATAAAAGAAAACATGTTTTTATGTACAAAATTATTATATGTTGAAAATTGTTGAAATATTTTTGTTTGGTCAATATATTTATAAATACATATTTAGATATACACCTATTTTGTTATGTGTAATAATTTATAACACCAAATAGTACCTTTCAGATTTGTATTTATATTTAAAGCAAGAATTGTAAGCAGTGTGTAGAGATTTTGTTGAATAAATGTCATGTTTCGAATGTTTGGTTTAATTATTGTATCCTTATGATTAGAGAAAGGAGAGAAAGTGATCAAGGAAGTCTAACACTGAAAGCCGAAACGTAGATATTGTGGAAAATTAATTTTTTGGGACCATCAAAGACTTAAAAAGCTTCGACTATACGAGTATCTAAACAAAAATCAAATAAACAATGATATATTTTAATTAGAACTGTTTAAACTCATTTGCTATCTCATCATCATCATAACAGCCTATAAATGTCCCACTGTTGTGCAAAGGCTTCTTCTTATATAGAGAAGGCACGAGCATTGATCACCATGCTTTCTCATTGCGGGTCAGATTCCAATTGTCAGAATCCAGGTTTCCTCACGATGTTATCCTTCACCGTTTGTTAATGATGTCTTAGAGTAATTAAGAAAGTACAAATAACTATAAAAAATGTCCCATTGGTACTTGCCTGTAATGGGTTCGAAGCTGCAACCTTGTTCACACAAATCCGTTCATTAAACCACTAGGCCACCACGACAGTTGCTATCTACACAAGTCAATTCATAGAAACCTAACTTCAGAGTAAGAGAATCTTCATTACATATTTGCGTATCATAACATTTTAATGACCGTGCACACTATAAACACTAAATATTCAAAAGATGATTTAATAACTCATCCTGATATACAATACATTTATCCACCCTACTATATAACAATAGCTTACACGCATTATGGAGTGGTCAGTGTGTCAGCAGTTAACTGCGCTCAGTTGAGTGTCATAAACATTAGTTAACGGCACTCGCGCACATGACGCGAGCCACGAGTTATTGCCAGTTTTAGGGCTAGTACGTGCTAACATCTCGAGGACAAAAAAGGAAATAATAGGTGCTTTTCTTTATGACGTCTCTTTTTTCGACCCTTTTTCCTGGTCATAGACGAATTCTTCAGTGACTTGGAGGAGTAGGTATATATCCGTTTATGGAATAAAAACTGACATAAATCAGAGTTATTAAAAAATATGCAAAAAAGGGTTTACCGCTAGGTATTATTATATTATATCTAGCCTGTATTGTGCCACTGCTCGGCAAAGGCATTCTTTCCAGCAATCTCTTGCTTATTCTTGCCATTTCTAAAAGAAGGTATCCAGTTCATTCCGCCATCTCTTTCGTGGTCTGCCGCGGCCATTGCTCATTGGACATTCGGCAAAAATTCCCAGTCCCATTTTAGCTGAGCAACTTTTAGAGCCACGTCTATTATTTGTGTGCTGGAGCGCAAAATACTTAGGTACCTACTTAATTGGAAATTGAATTATAATTTCATTGCAATAGTCACGAAATATAGCGGATGAAAAATAAGACGCTTGACACAACAGCGTCGACAACGAAGCGTTTCTGAAATACCTCAGTAAATTTTATTGTCTCAACAAAACTTTATGTTGCGAGCTGCGGTGAATAAGCTGCTTCTATACGCGAACAATAAAACACACATCACACCTAACACCACAGTAAAAATAAACGCAGTCTTACTTTAGAGCACTTTTTATTATACCTAAAGCATCCTTGAGAGACTCGACTTGTTTTATTATAATCAGGATTTACTAGCCCTTGTTATGCCACTGGTAAACGTAGGTCAAAATCCAAATCAAAATTAAAACTAGTTAACATTATAGTAGCTAGTGACAAAAATTATATTATCCCAGCTGTTGCCCGCTGCTTCGTAGCCTATGTGCTTTCTTAGTATCCAAGCTTATAAGTTTCATCAAAATCAGTTCAGCGGTTTACGCGTGAAAACGTAACGGACAGACAGAAATAGTTACTTTCGCGTTTTTATATTAATATGGCAGTATGGATGAAACAGAGAAATCCTGCAAAATACAAACGCGTGTCCACCCTGTTCAATCTGGCGCTGCTCTAAATTTAATGACATTATTATGAACACTTGAACACCTCGTAAAGGGATATTAAGACCATTTACGCGTCACAAACCTATGAAATTTGTCTCTTCAAAGACTCGTACTCAAAAGTGTACAGACCTGACATACAACTTAAAGAAATCTAAGTATTCAAACAAGGTTTGTACCTAAGTATGTACACGAGTTTGAAAGATGTGAAAGAATTTTGTAAAAGGTCTCAAAGGCAGTTTAATTCAAGAGTTTTAAGGAACATTCTACCTGCTAATAATAAGGTATGTAATATAAAGATAAAACGCACTTATAATTCAAATGTACCTAATTCTCAATTTCGATTTC
Source organism: Diachrysia chrysitis (assembly GCA_932294365.1). Classification (NCBI taxonomy): domain Eukaryota; kingdom Metazoa; phylum Arthropoda; class Insecta; order Lepidoptera; family Noctuidae; genus Diachrysia; species Diachrysia chrysitis. The sequence goes on from OW028657.1 coordinate 2,906,887, forward strand.
TACTTCTTAATATTTCACTTTCAGATGCTGTCAATTTCTCTAGTACTGTGCGCTCATTTTTTTTTAAATCATCCAGTGGCGTAGCTAGGTAAACAAAGGCCCTGGGGCAAAAATAAAACTAGGGCCCCAAGTACACTATTTAAATTCGTTGGTTCCGTATTCGTCGTGTACCGAATGCAATGTATATCGATTGACAGAGGGCATTAGCACGGTAATATTATTTATCAGTATTGTAACTTCATATAAACATTTTTTTCTGGAAGAGATTTACGCAGTTAGCCTGAGCGCGGGCTTTGACTGCTTCACTGGACTTTTCGGGAGAACCTTAAGGGCCTCCAGCTAGAGCAGGGGTTCCCAAACTTATTTTGTCTACTGCCCACTTTGAGAATAAATTATATTTTAGCGTCCACATTTTTTCACCTACTTAAAACCACTATAACTTCAAATTAAATTTATTATTGTGAGCTATATTAGCGGAGATTCGATTTTATTTCTGGGTCTGTTAGCGCCCCCTTTAGGCCTGCAGAGCCCACAAGGGGGCGTTATCGCCCACTTTGGGAAAGGCTGAGCTAGAGCAATAGAAAAACTAACTACGTTAGCAACGTTCACTAAGGGCAGACCTCGACTTAGTGCGTTGCTAACAATCTTAATAAGGCAAAAATAGCAAGGGAGGGCTGGATCTAAGTGTTTATTATTTAAGGACATATTTTTATTCCTAGTTTAGCCGGCTCGGGCCAGCTTATGTAGGGACTTGGGGTAACATTTACGTTACAATTATTTATACCGATGGGCCTCGCCGGCGAGGGCGTAATATACGTAATACTCGAATGCTTCTTGGAGAAGCAGATGTCAGGAGAGAGTATGTTTGGGCCTAATCTTAGATATATAAACGGAAGAATATAGAAACGAAGCGCGAGCTACGTATCTTAACATGCGCTCGGCATGCAACCAGTCGCGAATAAGCCGAGCCCCGTGACGAACAGACGGTGTTGTTTTTTAAACAAAATAAATACAAGTACTTATTTTAATCAAAAAAATCTTATTAATATTGCAAGGACCAATTGTAGAATATTTCGTGCTGTACAATTACAATTAAAAGTTTTGAATTAAGCTTTATATTTTAATGTGGATTTTCGTACATCGTACGTCTCAGTCGAAGCGCAAATATTTTTCGGTCGCAAATTTATCAAAATAATTTGTTATTTAGTCCTAAATTAAACATATTATAAGCATGGTTTTTAAATTAATTCTACTGATAAAAAAAGAACATGCATTTTTATTGAACACTTTCTATTTAATACAAAACGTATTTTGATGTTTAAAAAAAAATACAATCTCAAAATACATTCACTAACTAGATAGAAACTCGAAGTATGTATACATTTTATACAATTTACACACGTAATTAAACGGGATCCCTTTTTTTCGCCTAATTTTTTTTGTCCTATTTTAATTTGGCATAACGAGTTAGGCATATTGGTATTTGGCATAACAATATTTTGACATAATTGTTGTTTGGCATACTATTTCAGTAAGCATATGTATAGTTTAGGCTATTGTTTTTTGCCCTAATTTCGATTTGCATAAAGTTGTTAGGCATATTGTTTATTCGTCTAATAGTTACATATTAGGCATAAAGATCAAAAGGTGTAATGAATTCATACTTTAGTTAATCACACGTATTTATTCCTGATTTATAAGCAAAACATTTGTTTAGGTTGGTAGGTTTTTATTTTTCGTGACCCCTAGAAACGACTTTGCCAACCCCAACACATTTGGTTAGGTTGGTAGGTATTTTTTTTTTGTGACCCTTAGAAACGACTTTGCCAACTCCGACACATTTGTTTAGGTTGGTAGGTATTTTTTTTGTGACCCTTACCCTTAGCACGTAGTAAGCGCCTAGTATGATTTCATAGCAAAGTTTTGAAAACTATGTTAGATAAAAGTTATGCTTAAATATCATTATGCGTAAGGATATTTAGGCTTTAGAATATTATGCTTAACATTGTTTATGCTTAAAGTAAGTATGCCTTAAAAATTATGCCTATAAAGTTATGCCAAAGTGATATTGTGCGTAACTATTATTAGGATAAATCAAATTATGCCATGTTAAATTATGACATAAAATTTTATGCTTAAAAATAGGGAACCTAATTAAACACGTATTTTTTCCTTTTTACTTAAACGAATAATGAGAAAGATACAGTAAAAGGAAACGTCGCGTGACGTCACTTCTAGCTACAATTTTTACCAAGACGAGTCGTCACAACTCCTGAACTTTAAAGCGTTTTAACTTTGTCATTTTTTATTGATTTCATAAAAGAAAAAATACGAGTTTTATTTTCTTTTTTAAGTATTTGGTGGACTAAATGGATATGTCCTTTTCATACCCAGTCCAGACGCCTATACGTACCACGCGACTGTATTTAAAAAATAGGGCCGATTTACAATACTGGTCGATAATATTACCGTGGCAAACCTATACTACCTATAATGCTCCGAATACACATGTATGCGGCTCGAAGCTTTGCGAATTTGCCTATTTGCTCACTAGAAAGTAAAAACTAGACAAAAGCTTCCGTTTCCGTCAAACATTCGTACGAATACTATCCAAGTGTATTAGGATTGTTATGCATTATGTGGATTTTTCCTAATTTGTCTTGTCATGTACCCGGCTCCAACACAAAATCACGTCTTAGCGTCTTCATCAGACTGTAAAACCCATTTTTAACCTTATCTATACTAATATTATAAAGCTGAAGAGTTTGTTTGTTTGTTTGTGTTTGAACGCGCTAATCTCAGGAACTACTGGTTCGAATTGAAAAATTATTTTTGTATTGGATAGTCCGTTTATTGAGGAAGGCTATAGGCTATATAACATCACGCTACGACCAATAGGAGCGGAGCATAAATGAAAAATGTTGCAAAAAATGAAAAACTGTTGAAACTAAAACACGCGAACAAAGTCGCGGGGGGCAGCTAGTTGTCTTATAAAAGAAACACATAATATAAAAAACAACAAAATAATCATTCAAATACATATATCTATTAATAAGGTTTTCTTTGAAATCAAAATCTTCTACAACTTGGATCAAAAACTTTGTATTATGTTTGTCTATGAACGTAGTAATGGAATGAGTGATATACTTACAATCATCTTAAAATAGTTAAGTATCGATAACATATTTATGATTCCCGGTGACGATAAATAGGTAATTGTGATTTATTAATTATGTAAAAATTAAAAAAACAAAAGGGGGTCCCTCGGACTCTGAATTACAAACGATGTAAGTCAGAGTCCGAGGGCCCCCCGAGCTTGGGGGCCCCGGGGCACAGCCCCGTCTAGCCCTCCGGTAGCTACGCCACTGATCATCTTACTAACATATTTTTTTATACACAAATTCTCGTAAATCATGTTGGACTGAAACAAAAATATCTGCAATTCAAACAAGGTAACTCAATTTAAAAACTTGGGACAATCGCCGTCACGCGAATACATTTGCATTTCTTATCCGCGAACGACATAATATCCTTAGGTACCTACGTGTTATTTCTTCATTTATCCTCATGTTCTTAAACAGCTAAATGTCGTGAAGATTGAAACATTATACAAGCTCACTTAGATGTTATGTATGCAGATTTTAATTATCTTTTGATACTTATGTACCACACAAACTTAGGCTAACTAGGTAGGTATGTAAAATCGCGAACTACCTTCTTCTTTTGCCTAGCCTTTTCCCAAGCTATGTTAAGGGTTGGCTTATAGTGTTACCGGATTCAGCTGAATATCGTATTTTACGGAGTGACTGCCTATCTGACCTCCACAACCCATTTTACTGGGTAATTCATGAACTACCTGATTGGCTAAAATATAATTACAGCACCTTATGTTTGGATATTTCTGAGAAAAATTATGCTTAATTCGTAATTACAGTTTGGAATCATCTAATTAGAACTTTGGTCTTTAAAGTAAGTTTTCAGGATTTGTATCTATTACATGTTTCTCGAAGGGGTTGAGAGAGCGGCAAAATGGGGAAACCTGTTGCTCCTCCCTCATTCCCTAATACCTCCCGATCTCCCCTTATTACTTTATTTTGTGTTATAGTCAGTCGCTTGCGGGACGGTCCGCAGAAAGGACGCGTTCCTCTCGACCAAGATGTCGCGAAACGTTTTGCGATCGTAGTTTGTTTTCATGATAAATTAAATTCGGTTTTTTTTAAGGAAAATCGTTGATTGTGTTTGTATAAAGTGTGTGTTTTAGGTTCAAATGAACATGTCTTAAGATTACATTTGGAAACAGACGTAGATAACTTCCAAACACCCTTATAAATAAACAAATTGGGTTGGAAAAGTAGGACATAGTAAAAAGGTTTTTATTTCGTCTTCCTTTCAAAAAAACTCTGTCCGTGTAACGGTGTGATCAACATTGAATAAATCCTAATATTGCATTCAATAGTTTGAAGAAAAAGTAAAATTGTGTAAAAGGTCTCAAAAAATGAAATCAATACCGTTGTTGAAATTAAATAGTCTTTACAGAATAAATTAATGTTTAACATTTGTGTAAAACGTACTAATATATTTGATTTTTCGTAAAAAAAAAACAAGATCACACTTAAACAGGGCACAAACAATAACATCGACAATGCATGTCTTACAACTGTTATTTATATTCTTCTTCGCACCGGTTCTATCCGGTTCTCTGTCATCTCGAGTTGTGTACAAAGTTGGTGTCCTTATGGCTTCGCGGTTGGACTCGCCCTTTGACCTGGAGCGCTGCGGCCCGGCCGTTGACTTGGCCTTAGACAAGGTCAACGAAAAGTTTCTGGCGCATCACGGGATCGAGTTGCAGAAGGTGCAAGGCAGGTATGTTAAACTGGATTTAAGTTTGCTTTTTAATTGCTCGGAGGGTTGAGTAAAAAAGGTTTATTTACGGCTAAGAAAGACAATGTTAAAAAAGTTAATTTCGGGCCATACTGAAATTTAATTTGACTGGCCTGTTGGTACAGCGGTTAGTAACCTTGATTGCTAAACCAGAAAACGTGGATTCTAATCCCACCCAGAACAAATCTTTGTGTGACGAGACATGATCATTTGTTCCATGTCTGGGTGTAATTTATCTATAATAACTCATATATTTCAACATACCTACATACAGTAGGTATTTAGAAATATGAGTATGTTTATTAGTTGTCTGGTTGATATAATACAGGCTCTGCCTAGTTTGAGATCAGATGGCGGTATGTGAGTTGTCCCAAGGTATCGATTACTAGCTGTCCCCCGCGACTTTGTTCGCGTGTTTTAGTTTCAACGGTTTCTAATTTTTGCAACATTTTTCATTTATGCTCCGCTCCTATTGGTTGTAGCATGATCATATATAGCCTTCCTCAATAAACGGACTATCCAATACAAAAACAATTTTTCAATTCGAACCAGTAGTTCCTGAGATTTGCGCGTTCAAACAAACAAACAAACAAACTCTTCAACTTTATAATTATTAGTATAGATTAGTATAGATTTAGCCATTCATGAACTATCATTAATTAACTCTAAAAAGTCGCCAATCTTCATTCTATTAATTAAGTGTTAAATGTAGGTATGTAGTATTTAGGTTGTAGTCACAAAATTATCATAAAAAAGAAAGAACCTTTGTTTAGTCACAGGTGCGCAACTACTACAAAGCCACTTAAATACACTTAACACTCATGAACACAATTTCCCACAAGACGGGGAAATTGTGTTCATGCAGCAGACGCTAATGACAGTCCAATGTAATTGGGGGCGGTGCTATTACCTCTAACATGCTTCTAAGGACAATTTTAATCAACTGCTACTAAATGTTTTCAAACAGTCGTTTTGCCATTTCGATTACTTATAAAGCAAAACTATCGATAAAGCTAAGTCGCTTTTTGATTAATTTGATGAGTTTAGTAGGAATCTATTTGTGTCAATTGAGACGAATAGTTTAGAAAGTTAGGAACTAACATTCAGGATTTTCCATTGATTAATAGAGAAATCAATGGAAAATCCTGAATGTTAGTTTATTATTAATAGAGAAATCAATTGCGAAATACTTAACCTACTCGTCTTCAATCAATTGATTGATGAGTTTGAGTTAAATCTTTTTCTTGGGATGTGTCTATGTGTCTTTGCAATAGCATTTAAATATACTTTGTGAATAACTAGATCAGGAAAGTTAATATTGAATGAATGAATTTAAATTAAATATAATGCCACTGCAAAAAAACATCATTTATCAGGCACACAAACAGACAATAATCTTGCTTTAACAGTATTTTTTTTCAAGAAAACTGAATCATGTGTCCACTGAACTAATACCAAAGTTGCTTTTTTTAAACATCTCCCTTAATAAGGAATTTAATCCTTGTGTCGCGGGAGGTTTAACAAACATTCAATTCACATACACAATAACAGCTAGACTTTGCACAAATGCTTGTCGCATGCGGGGATCGAACCCGCAGCACATCGCGCACCGTGGTAATTGGCGTGACCTATACCACGGCCATCCGTGCAGTAATTTTGCATTGGCATTGTATTAGAATTAAAATTAATTGAAGAGTACCTAAGGGTAGAGAATTGCATTTAACCTCTAAGACCATTTGGCTTTTAGTAATTTTCGTGTAGTTTGTGACTCTTTGCGGGTAAAGTTGCAAGCAAAAGCTTGTATTTAAATATACTTAAGTTACTAAGATATAATGCTATGAAGTGAAGTCATATAGCAGGTTTAATCCAAGTTTCTCCTCGTCTCTAAGCTTGGATCCGTCTGTGATCGTAAACTGTAAGGGTTAAGACATCCACTTCGCATTGCTGACGTACAGTTTCTTTAGTGTCTGTCACTTTCAGATGTTTTATACATGTATTTCATGGATTACATATATTTTTATACTTCATGGTTTATATCATAATATAAGTAGCTATTTTCCCGCGGCTCCGCCTGCGTGGATGTCGGTTATCGCGGCAAAAAGTAGCTTATATCCTTTCTCAGACTACCTGTGTACCAAATTTCATTTAAATCGGTTCAGTAGTTTTGGCGTTAAAGCGCGACAGACAGACAGAGTTACTTTCGCATTTATAATATTAGTAAGGATTAATAGGATGAGAAAACGGTATCAACATTGTAAGTAGGATTCATAGCTTGCCGTTGTGGTTATGGTTAGGAGTAAAAGCCTACCGAAATATCAAAGAAATATCTTATTTATTTATTAACAATTTATGTACACAAATATAATAGCAATAGAGTACAAAGGTACTGCTTATTTCTTGAAGAAATTTCTTCGAGCAGATCTGCGAAGAAAGAATATATCAGAAATGGAGACACACACAGAGTGTGAAACAGTGTGTAGAAGATAGTAAAAGAGAAACAGTGCTTATTTATTATATATTATCTTAGTTTTACGTGCTCTAGGAGATTCTATTTTACAGCATCCTTTTTAAAATGTTCGATATTTGCTGCGGTTTTTTTTGCAAATTTTCGTTCATACAAACCTTGCCCGACAATAAATCGATCGAGCCTTTTAGAAGTGATGCTCCATCATAAAAGTAGCAATAAAGTTGTATTAATATAAGTAGGTATAACATATAATGTCTTTATTACAATCTCTGGCCGGCCGTCACGAAAAAGGCGTTTTGTAATTATACTACCGTAATGCGTAAGTAAGTAATGTAAATGAATCAGTAACCTAATCTAAATATTTGAATAAATAAAAAATACATGCTAATTCCTGATATTTCTATGTAAATTTTATAAAGATACGCTGAAGGATCGGGAAGGAAAACGAATTGTAAAGGCTGATTTAGACGGTGCGAGAAATATGGCGAGATGCGGTTCATTGCGGGGCCGCGCGGCTGTAGTATGCTTAGTGATCGATCATCGACGGCGATGTACCCCGACTTGTGCAATATTTCTCGCACCGTATAAATCAACCTTAATACATTATGCCTTTCCCTTTTTCGCGGATTTAATTTGAAAGCTCTCCCGTCGAGTAATAGCTTATATTTCTCAGGTACTTAAGGAAGTTTCTTGTTTCTTACCCGCAATACATAAATTTGGACGATTAATCTTTTTATACAATGCTCTGAACAGTAATAAAAATATTTTTTAAGTTATTTTTCAGAGCAAAAATGGCTCGCATTTTTTTCAAGATAGCGTGAAATTATCCCTAACGGCCTAGTGTCCAATGTCTTCCTTTGATAGCCAAAGGGTTGTGAAACGTGCAGTCAGAATATTATCTTAATCCATTTAGGAGCACTCTTAAAGCTCCAAAAATGAATAAAATTTGTATCGCTGCTGGTCAACTGTAGTAAGATGGCATCATTGTTCTGTAGGTTGCGAGTCAGTCGCAATAGCTTTCTGAAAGCAATTGCTGATAGGACTGACGAGAGTCCATTAGTGCGGCACCTCATAATGAAAGCATTGTCTTTAGTAGAATATAAGTACTAACATAGTTTCTAAGTTATTTTTTTACTAACATCTTATACTGGACTTACATAGTTTTAAATAAATAAATAATTTGTTACGCATTACCGCATGCGGTGTAATTATTTGTAATTGTATACAAATAGTAGACAGACAGGACTCGTGTTAAGTTGTGCCAGTGGTCGCAGGTTCGAGTTCTGCCCGAGGTTTAAATATTTATTTTCAACTATTTGTATTTAATTTAAATAACTAATATTAATAATAAACTCATGATTTAAGTCGGCGTTTAAAATATAATCTAACACAGAATGAAAGGTAGTTTAATAAAATAATGGTATCAATAATAGATAATGAAATTCAATATAAAATTATTGGCAACTGCATATTCTAAATTATTCTCTTATTTTGTCCCCAGTTACCCTTCATGCTCCGGGGCCATAGCCCCAGGGTTGGCAGCGGACATGCACTTCAAGGATGACGTCATAGCCTTCATAGGGCCCGCCTGTGCCTTCGCCCTGGAACCCGTCGCCAGGCTCGCAGCCTACTGGAACACGCCTATAATTACCGGGATGGGCGATCAGGTATCGATATCCGTTAACATTATCCTTTTGATAGCTCACGACGATTATCAAAAACAAATGGATTGGGCTGTTTTAGGGTGTTAAAAATGCAAATGATCAACAAATTTCGAAATAAAAATTATTTATGAACATATTTTACTTAGATACTTACGAGTACCATTGATTGCCCAATGTAGTTATTGTATCATTTACTCAGAAACACCCTCAATACAGATCGTATAAAAGAAAGATCTATTTTTAAACCTTTTATTAATAATATCAAAAATATTAGACGCGTTATTTTCTCATTATAGGTAACCAAAACCTCACGACGATACATTGATTTGAAATGTCTCGTGACGTCACATTTTCGTGCATGTTTTACGCAAGCACGACGTCATTAGCCCCCACTCCTAAACTTTGATTGGCTTTATCTATTTAGTGACGGACTAATTAGATGTTGTCTTTTCATACCCGGTCAATTACCCCATTATAACAGAAAGCTACTCTTGTTTGACTTCTGCAATTATCTCTAGTGACTAGAGATATCTTAAGTGTCGTGTCTTTGTCAGACGCGACTAAAAATAGCCTTCCTAATCTTTCTTATGCTGTCTTGCATGCAGACTATTCTCAGACTGAAGTGTGTCTTCATCATTAGCTTTACTTGGAAGGTGAGAAAAATGTAAAAATCTTTGTATGAGATTCTTAGCTCTATATGTAATTAAAAAGATTTTCCCGAATTAGAACTGTAATGCTCTTTTCAATGATAGCATTATGTAGAAATACAAAAAGTCGCGGATAAATTATTTGACATTTGGATCCAATTTTCAGTGACAAAAAAATACTAAGAATATTCTTTAAAGAAATCACTTTCAACGTATTTGTGTGGTTGTCATCTAGGTAAGTTTCTTTTTTGATTTTATAACAAAATACAGTGTGTACTTTAAAAGCATTTAATTTATTTCTCATAAATTTTAAATGTATTAATAAAAATCAATATGATTTTCTTCTTGTTTATAAAAATACCAAAAAAATTGATACGACTAATAAGTTTATTACTGTTGTGCCTAATGAAGACAAATAACTTAAGTTGTTGACAAACAGAGTTATATTCAATTTGTTTGGCTCTGTCATGGGAGTCATATATTTTATGGGTAACTAGATTTAAGAATACTATTAAGTTGAGTTAAATTTTTATGCAAATAATGCTCGATATTTATTAATTGCAATTTTATGCTACGAGAACGTTGGATGAAAGAAATAGTATTATATTACTTATTAGCTGTGCCCCGCGGTTTTACACGCCGGTTGTAGTCTCTGTTTCCAAAAGACTTCCGATGTTTTGATGAGAAGAATCCAATAAATCAAAGTACAAGAAAATCAGTCCACACGTTCTTGACTTATAAATAGTGTAACTAACCCGAATTTGTTTTAAATATGTTTAAAAATATAGATTAATTTAATTGCTTAGTGATCTAGTCAATAAATAAAGGTGTTAACATTTACAAATTAATATAAGTTTTATAATAATTGGCATTAAAAGCTGTAACTACAGTTTTTATACAATTTCTGATTAATTGGCGTCTCGTGGTAAAAAAAAATTGGTTGTTTGTAAAGTAGGTTTACGATCGAGATGTTTACGTGATAACGTCTTATTGGTGATATAAGTTTTTGGGAAGTAAGGAATTAATGAAGATAATATTTAATAAAAATAAAACGAAAATAAAAATAAAAATAAAAATAAAAATAAAAATAAAAATAAAAATAAAAATAAAAACAAAAATAAAAATAAAAATAAAAATAAAAATAAAAATAAAAATAAAAATAAAAATAAAAATAAAAATAAAAATAAAAATAAAAATAAAAATAAAAATAAAAATAAAAATAAAAATAAAAATAAAAATAAAAATAAAAATAAAAATAAAAATAAAAATAAAAATAAAAATAAAAATAAAAATAAAAATAAAAATAAAAATAAAAATAAAAATAAAAATAAAAATAAAAATAAACATAAAAAGTTCCACGGAATGACTGGCAGCGCTCGAGATGAGACGGGAGATCGGTCCGTCTCTCTCTCGTTATACCTGCGATCGCGCTCGTGAGGTTTTGGTGTGACACAAGTTTCTGAACATGTCACCCGACTAAAACGATTTTAAAGACGTTATCACGTCAAAAATATCAATTGCTACGGTAGTAGTAAATTAAAATAGAATGAAATACCATTAGAAATGATAACACTTGTCCTTTTTAAAACAATAAGGTAGCACAAATAAAAATAGTATTAAAATACAAACAAAAAATATAAACAAACGCACTAAATAAATAACAAACGATCAGCTAAATGAGTGATTAATGTTTGTTGTCGTAGTACAATGCTACGATCGTAGCACGTAGAACGTAGCACGTAGCACCGCGTAGGCGTAGTTTGTAGACGTGGTTTATAAGCGCTATTGTTTATCTTGCAATACAAACTATTGCGTAGAATTTATACATATATACATACAGGATTGCCCATACACAATTTAATGATAAATACGAAGACAGGGTTAAGGAGATAATCACTGATATGTTTTTTTGTATATTTATACACGTAACAGCCATTTTTTATGTATACTGTATTTGTGATTTGATATTAGGGGTTGTCCCTAGGTAAAATATGATATCTGGTAAGTAATTCTTAACTCAATAAACTGAGGACCTCACTTAATTTTTATTTAAAAAATGGGCTTAACTACTTAGTTTTTTAAGCGCGCGTGTAGCTTCACAATTATATTTAACTTAAGCCAATTAACTTAACGTTAACACATTACATACAACTTACAAGAGAGTATTAAGTTAGCAAGCTGAGACGCTGTTAACACGATGTGTTGCTAAAGGCAAACTTTCTTAATTACATGTCGATCATTATTTATTACATTAACTCATGGAGGTGGAACATTTTCATAAAACTCATGTTTTTGATCACGATTGCTCAACAATTATTTTATCGTTACACTTAATTAGATACAAAAAGTTTATCCTTATAATATTCCGAAGCTTATAAGCTGATATTAAACTTTGAAGATTTATCTTTACTTATAAGAGCTTTTGTATTGAGATTTGGCAAAGTTTATATAATTTAATGTTTCTACAGGTAAAATCAATAGGGTAGATCAGTGGGCATAAAAAGCCAAATTCTATTCAGTCCGTCAGTTAGATAACAAAAATTATTAGACACATACTTTTTTTGTTTTAAATAAGAATAAACTAAAAAGATAAAGCTGTTCTTTGTGCATGTGATTTGAATGTTTGTGAAACCCCCCGCGACACAAGGATTAAATTCCTTAGTGCGGGAGTCGTTTAAAAAAGAAAAAAAAAAAGCGAATCAAAATTCAGGAGTGGGGGCTAGTGAGATCTAGCTCGCCCACAAAATGTGCAAAATCATTATGCACATTTTGAACGTTATTTTGTAACCACAAGGTGATTTGAAATTCAGTCAATTTCTTATTCAAGCAATTTTAATCTTTTAATTAAAGAAATATTTGTTCTGACTTTCAGGTAATTTTTCAATACTAGTGGTTGCCCGCGGCTCCGCCCGCGTGGATGTTGGTTATCATGGAAAAATAACCTATGCTATTTCTTGAAATCCAAGTTTACCAGATACCAAATTTCATCAAAATTGGTTCAGCGGTTTAGCCGTCAAAGCGTTACAGACAGTTACTTTCACATTTATAATATTAGTAAGGATTACAGTGTATACAGCGTAGTTTTGAAGATATTTAAAAAAAGTCGTGACGAAGTTTCGTACCATTTCCCCCCAATTTTACTGTATTTAAATAAAATAAGATCAAAATGCTCATGCTAAATACCATTTAAAATCATTCACAAAAAGTCTAATCTTAAGAAAAGAGATATTCAAATCAAATATTTATCTTCTGACTTTGAAATCGACAGCATCATAATTCCAAACGTGCTTAACTATTCTCAAGTGATTTAAAATGAGCTCTATTTATTGCTATCTCATCTTTCATCAAATAGCAATCATGATAACCATCAGGTCAGGTCAGCTGCAGATCAAACGCGTGAATGGAAAACTTTGACCTGATCCGCCAGCTTAACCCGTCACTCTTTACTTAGTCTTCCGAAGGGTTATCAAAGGGATAAGTGGTTTAGGATCCATGGAGTTGAGTGTGCGATGTTTGTTATGCGAGGCTTTTGGCACCAATTACATGTTTTTGTAATTAATCATTAAAAGTTATAACGAGTTAATATTTTTAGGCTGTGGGCTGATATATTGATTTCGATTAAATCAAGCATATATATATAGCAATATGTAGTTTCTGTTATGCAGTTTATATTTTAATCCATACTATGCATATTCAATATGCATACTAATACTAATCTATACTAATATTATAAAGCTGAAGAGTTTGTTTGTTTGTTTGTTTGTTTGAACGCGCTAATCTCAGGAACTACAGGTTCGAATTGAAAAAATATTTTTGTATTGGATAGTCCGTTTATTGAGGAAGGCTATAGGCTATATAACATCACGCTACGACCAATAGGAACGGAGCATAAATGAAAAATGTTGCAAAAATGAAAAACCGTTGAAACTAAAACACGCGAACAAAGTCGTGTGGGACAGCTAGTATTATTATAAATCCATATGTAACTCTGTCTGTCTGTCTGTTAGGCTTTCATGGCTGAACCGTTAAACCGATTTGAATTAAACTTGGTATGGGTTAAGCGTATACCAAGAAAGGACATAGGTTTATTTTTGCTAGGATAACTAACACCCACGCAAGCGGGCCGCGGGCAACACCAGTTTAATATAATCTTTACATAAGCACGTAAATTACCTTTTAAAAGTTATTCTATGTTAACATTTTAAAGCTATTAATATGGTATATTATTATTAAAACTCTGAAGTACTATTTACAAAAGAAAGTTCATATTCTTTTGTTGAAATATTTTATACACAGAACTTGGACCATATAACTATAATATACATAAACCATTCAAATTATAGAGATTCTTTAAAAAATCGTCTTGACATTACTTACTCAAAGCATGTTTAGATTCACCGTACCTCCAGTAAACTTATACAAACAAATTTATATCTTAACACCGTCTAAATAACGTTTAATGTTGCGAATAATGAGCTGTATTCACCCTGAATTGTGGTATTTTAAAGTAATTTGGAATAATTTAGGCACGCGTGCCTTTCATGATTAAATTCGAAGCATTAGGCGGCGTATTGAGTCTCATTATTCTAATTAAACATTTCTAATGGTTCGTCTCTAAGGAAAGCTAAGGTTAAGGCCACGTCCATCTTGTTGAGTAATTAGAGTCGCTAAAAGGTTCTCGCCGGCGATTTGTTGGTAATGGAAAGAACAATAGCAGCACAGGGTTTAAGATTAGCGCTTTGTCTGTCGCGCGATGGACTCAATGCTAATCCTGGCCTTCAAAGCCTTTTCATTTGTTCCTAACCTTTGAGTTTCATCTTTTATTTTAACGCCATTTTAATTACGAAAGCGTTTCATTTGGACGGTGTTTTTTGTGCAAGTAATTGGGGTCTCTGATAAAACAACGTAGTACTCATTTAGTTGGAAATAAATGTTGATAGGACGGTTTTAACATTAGTTTAATTCAAATTTAAAACGTGGTATGGATATAAGAATATCTGCTATTATTATATCATACCAAGTAAAAAAAAACATAGTTAGTTATGCTAAAATACTTCTATCTAAACTAATATTATAAATGCGAAATTAACTCTGTCGGTTTGTCTTTCTGTCTGTCTGTCTGTTACTCTTTCACGGCTAAACCATTGAACCGATTTAGATGAAACTTGGTATTGGGTTACTTGGATCCTAAGGAAGGACATAGGCTACTTTTTGCCGCGATAACCGACACCCAAGCGGGCGGAGGAGCCGCGGGCAACAGCTAGTAAAATATAAAATGTATTTTTTTGTGGTTTTCTATACATGTTTTACTTTACACAATACAATAAAAAGGAACAAAAATCTCGTATACATTGCTTTCGGGAACGATTCTTCGCGTAAAATTCGCAGCATTTGGATACTTCATTAACTTTTATGCTATCGAACCTTTTGTATATCAAAGTATCAATAACAATATAAATGTACACTCATAAAAAGGATAATTCAATTTAAAAAAGTCTGTATATCGTACTAATATAAGACCGTACTTTGTTTTAATACGTTCGAACGCTTTGTGAACACTTTAGAGGTTGAACATAGAAGATTGAATGTTATCGATGCCTTTATCGGATATGTTGTCAGTGACGTGTCCTTATGGTCAAGGGTACAAACAAATCAATGAGAGAGCCCGAGAACTTGGCATTGACGCGGAATGAGATTGAATTGAAATGTAATGAGCCGACGAACAATATACTTTGCTAACACTTGCGGTTTCTATTTTAGACTCGTGTTTATTGCGCGTTTATCGACTTATCGTAGGGGTGAGTTGTTTTGGTTTGCGATAGATTATATAGCTGATTGTTTCTGAATAAGGCTCGCTTTTGTTCTTGTTTTTCGTATTGGTACGAGTAACTTGTTTAACATGGAAGTTTTTATAGGAAAGTTTGGATAGTAAAGGAGTACAGGTGAGTGAGGTGAGGAGTCAAGGTGAGTCAGATGTATTATATGTGACTTTAGGTTTTTTTTGGGATTTTATATTTTAGTAGTTTTATCTTTAGGTAAGCCTCCATTTCAGTTTAAGTAATGGATTGTATTGTTTTTTCTTAAATCTAATATCAGGATTTATTTTTTATGAACAAAACTTACTTTTTTACATTCATCTGCAAATTGGTTAATCTTAATATTGTTAAGGATTATTCCAATATTAAAAACAAGAACTGAATTTTTAAATAATAAACATATTACGAATGAAACAGTATGTTAATATAATATTGCCATTTAATAAGACGGATCTAATGTTTAAGATGTTAATATAACAATACCGTGAAGCCATTAACGTGTTGTGATTCAAACCACAATCAATTGCTTTACGTAAACACTTAGCATATCACGTTTCTATTAATTAATGGAATATGAAAGCTTTACTATATAAATAACTTGCTATTCATATTAAATTAATTGAATTTAACAAAACCTTATACAAAGAACTTAAAGACAAAGGTAAACAAAGTAAACATTAATGTTGACTTAATTTCAAACAATGCTATTGTTGTCTAATAATACCGGCCTTTAAATGTCCCACTGCTGGGCACAGGCCTATTCTCATGTAGAGAAGGCACGAGCATTGATCACCAAACTTGCTCAATACGGGAAGCCGATTTCAGATTCCAATTATTAGCATCTAGAATTCCTCACGATGTTTTCCTACACTGATAGTCAATGATGTTTAAGAATAATTATACAAATAACTTTGAAAAAGTCACAAAAGCCTGTACTGGCTTCGAAGCTGCAAACTTGTGCACACAAATCCGTTCATTGAACCGGTAGGCCACCACGACTTAACTACCTAGTATTAGATTAAAGCAAAATTACAATGGAATTAAATAATGCTTCGTTTGTTAGAACGTTTTCTATCATATTTGTTTGAATGGTACAGAATATGTATTTCAGTAAATCTGTACGTTTTTCGTTTAGTTTATTATCCGCCTGTCTGCAGTTAGTTTAATCGCACGAGTGGTTTATAAACAGTAAATATCTTGAAATGTTGTTGAAATGTTTGCTAACATCAATATAGGCTCTGAAGTAGTTTATATTATTTATGTGCTTTGGATTAGAATTTGTTATTCTTTACTCTCCTTCTGCCTAACCCGCAAACTATGTTAAGTTAGGCTTCCAGTCTTACTGGATTCATCACAATACCTGTATTTAACATGAAGCGACTAACTTTCTGACTTCCACAACCCATTTTACTTGATAAAACAGTCGTTCCTTGTTTATGATTGGTATTAGAATGTGGTAGACGACTATTTTTTAATGTCCTACTGATAGATTAATTAAAGTTATTGGACATTTATTTCGACACATTGATTTCAAATGTCACATGTCGTCAGGTTTTTGTACATTTTTGCGAAATCTTGACGGCATTATCCCCCACTCCTGAACTTTGATTTGCTTTATCTCTATACTTAGTATTTCTTATTTTGAAAAAGTAAAAATAGGTGTCCAATTATTTTTATTATCTGGCGGACTAAAAAGATTTTATCTTTCATACCCAGTTATCTACCCCTATTGTCATTGGTAACTATTTAGTGTTATTTGTTACATGTATTTATATATCATGCAAGCGCGGATTATTCAATTTCTATTAACTAATTCGGGTGGCGGCGGGGTTAATTCGGATTAGCTTTTGTAGATTAATCTCTTGTTTCGTATTACATATGATAATAGAGTAGCTGCGGTAACTAACATGTTACATTATCCTTGACTAAATTTAGCATAGTATTATATTAGATATGTAGAAATGAATCTGCTTACTTATTTATTCTTTTGAAATTTATTATTGACATTGCAACTATTACAGTAATCAAAGGCAAAGCAATAAAGCCACTTTTTTCATGGTGGCTATGAAATTTAAAAAGTGGGGGTTCTTTCTTCAGGGTGCTACGGAAATTCGAGGTCATATTTGAAGTACTGCTTCTGCCCATAGATATGAAACTTCATAAAAAGCATAGTCAATTAAATAAAAATGGCCTTGGATAAAATACAAAATTATCATCAGCTGATCAAAATTATTTGTTTTCGTTATACACTATTATACTTTCATAAACAAAGTTAGTAATTTCTATGAGCAGAATCCGTATTTTAAATATAACTACGTATTTCGGCAGTATTCTGTATATTATTCTCTTTCAAAACAGTCCTAAAATAGTTCAACGATATGTAAGTACACATCTGGTAAATATATGTACCTATATGTAGATAAAATAGATACAGACAACTTAATATATTCGGAATTATATTTATAAACACACGTCTGAGTAATTTTGTTGCCAAATGAGTAAAGAATCTGGTGTATCCTATAATTAAACACAATTATGTTTCTGTAATTATTATTTTCAACACTTCAGATTATAAATATATTCTATCAGTATTTATATCTTACA
The DNA here is from genome assembly GCA_932294365.1 of Diachrysia chrysitis. NCBI lineage: Eukaryota > Metazoa > Arthropoda > Insecta > Lepidoptera > Noctuidae > Diachrysia > Diachrysia chrysitis. The sequence continues at coordinate 2,924,966 of OW028657.1, forward strand.
AATATTTATATCATCAAATCAATGCGGGAGTGGAATCCTGGCGCCACCGTATAGAATTCTTTGAACCCTTTGATATCACATGAAAGGGAAAACGTGTAATTCTAGCGAAGTCTATGGAAGGAATTACTATGAATAGATGCATCAGTGTAACAATACTCTCATCTGGTTCTTTATGAGATACAATTTGATATCATTATTGTATTTGTTTAGTGGTAGGGCACCCTACGGTTTGACCGATAATATAGGTTAAGCCGCACTTGCCGCGGTTAGTCCCTGGATGGGTGACCATTTGTAAACATATCGAGACCCGAAAGCACGTTAAGCTGTTGTTCCTAACTTTCATACGTTGATCTTTGACAGTCGTTAAGTCATAACAATTCTGACAACAAGTCAAATGGGTTATACATTATCATGATATTCAGCAGTTCAGCTGAATCCGTTAAGACCGACAGCTGATCCCAACATAGCTTAGAAAAGGTTAGGCAGAAGAATCAGTTAGTGGAAGAATTAATTAATTGAGTGTGGCTTTGTCATATTGTACTTAAATCTGAGCATAGAATCCAAATTATTTAAAACAAAACGGTTTACTCACGTATATTCTCGGGTTCGCCCGACTAGTTTCAGACTCAATATTATTCCCTAATCATGAGCTGACGCGGCGGCGGCTTTCCTGAGAATATACGTGAGTAAACCGTTTTGTTTAAAATAATTATGAATACTCCTCACGAAAGTTATTATACAAATAAAACAAAATTTTTAGGTAGTTTGAAAGAAGGGTTTAGGTATATTTTTCAGTAGTTGTAGATTGGTTACGAATGTAGGTTTTTACACCTATTTCTAATTTACTTTCTGATGCTCTTTACGTATATTTCATAGTACAAGAAACTAATTAATTCTTTTAATTTATGGACTAATGCATTTAAAATAGATTCTGACTAAGTAGTCAGAATCTATATAATATCTAATTAAGTAATTCAACTCGCGTTTTATTAAAAATTGTAAGTGCTATTTTTAATTTAAATAGTAGGCACTTTTAGCACTCTTAATTAGTTTAAGTTCTAATTAAAATTGTGCGAAGTTTTTAAATATGAATGAATTTAAATTTTATCATGTTTTAATATTTGAAATTGTTTTTGATGAGAAAAGCACAGGTGAAATCACATTCAAAGTAAAATACCTATATATTTAAACAAAATGTAAAGCTTTTATACCGTGTAGGTACTTATTCATTTTCACAACTTGCTATTTTATTGCTTAAATTAATATTTTATATAAAGCAATGAACTTTTAGAGCTTTATATCCACTATGTAGGTACGTAATTTACAGCGATGTACTTTAGTTAAACTTCAGGTTAATATAGTTCATAATAAAAAATGATTAAAGTTTTATTACATAGGTATCACAAAATAATATGCTTTAAATAGTTTTACTACAATATTATATAATATCTAAGGATAATCTTTAGCCTAGCTTTATTCCAAGCCATGTTTGGGTTGGTTTCTATCTAATAATATCTTGGGACAACTCACACAGTACGGCCATCTAACCCCAAATAGGCAGAGCCTGTGTTATAGAACCAGACGACTGATAAACATGCTTATATATTTCTTAATACTTATTTGTTCAAAATATTATAGACAATTACACCCAGACACAAAACAAATACCTAATCATGCTCATCACAAAGATTTGTCCTGGGGAATCAAACTAACGACCTCTAGTTTAGCAGTCAGAGTCGCTAAACACTGGATCAACACACCCTTCAATATAATTATGATATTGACTGAAGTCTAGTGTGTTATTTTTTTTTCTCAGACAGTTTATATAAAACATAAAAGTTTATTAATTTGAATATTTTTACATAAATAACTAATTTGTAAATTAACAAGTACCTACCAATGATGTTCTCTATGCGTTCAAATATCTTAATTACTTTTAAACTCTCCAGAGTAATCTATAATAATCTATTATTGTGATAAAACTTTTCACATTTTGCGCAGAAAATTACAAGTTAATTTAAGACGCACATGTTAATTAAAATTCACCTCCGACTTTTAATGAAATCCGGCTCGGATTTATGAGATTTTTAGGATGACTTCCGCATCTTACGATGTTTTTATTAAAACAAAACATAGCCGCACATTTAATATTGTTGAGTGGTGTTGCTTATTTTATATCAGGATGTATTAGCTACACATCCTGCGATAAAATTAGCATATTTCACTATAACTTACTCAATCATTTCACTTAGCTTAATAAATATGTAGTTTCTTAGCTTGACTCTTCCTGACTAAAATGTCTATATAGTAGACTAGCTTTTGCTCGCGGCTCCGCACACGTGGATGTCGGTTATTGCGGAAACAAGTAAGCCTATGTCTTTCCTTGGAATCTAAGCTTGCCCCATATCAAGTTTAATCAAAATTGGTTCAGCGGTTTAGATGTAAAAGCGTAACAGACTGACAGACAGAGTTACTTTCGCATTTAAAATACTAGAATGGATTCAAGAGTTTCGCAGTCATAGGTATTCCATACATATATATATTTATGTACATATTTATGTAATCCACAAATGTTTGGATAACAAGTTAAATTTGGGTGTTGTTTGTTGGTTGTATCTTAGTTAGAGCGTCGTTATTTCTTAATATCTACTATTTCGGATAATACCCAAAATCTCTGCCACAGTGATAATGAAAGTCTTCAGAATGAAGACTCGAAACCTTTGCGAAATTACACTTTCGCCCTTTTTTTTAAGAAATCTACTTTTTTCCTGACAAAACTATAAACCTACCTACTTACACAATCCCATCGTTTGAAAAACTACACTGTAATCTTAAATCTACACAAAACCAAGCACATGAGATTAGTATGTCCCTGACAAACAATGGAATATCTTGAACCCGCCACGATCTCTTTCAAGCCTTTGATTGTTGACCAAGTAAACACTATACGATGTTCTGACGATTTACAAAGCGTCACGTGAACACCTCTTGTCCGTATTTACATGCCGCGCGTCACTTCGCAATCTAGCCATATTGATTTTGCTGCCTTGCTTGAATGTAGGTATAATTAAAAAATTTTTTTGTATTTTCATATTGCATTAGTTATTGCTTATAGCTTCGCACACGAAGGTGTTGGTTATCATATCTTATATTTATCCATGTTTACCCCATACTAAGATTCATCTAAATTAGTTCAGCGGTTTAGCCGTGACAGCGTAACAGACAGAAAGACAGACAGACATTGTTACTTTAAATAGTTGCTGGTTTGGTTGTAATGTGATAATTGAAACATTTTTTTTTGTTTTATTTGTCCAAAAGGATGATATTAATATATTAATAAGCAGTATCTTTGTATTTCTTTTACTGTCATGTTGTTTTTGTTTTATTTTGTGTGTGCATAATGATTTAATAAATATAGTTATTCGGATCTAAACCATACAATATAGCTCATGGAATGGAACTTTGGTCATGGAATGCGTGAATAAAAAGATAGAAACTTACACAAAAGTATTCACTGAAGAAAAATCTTAGCTTGTTTTAGTTTTCGCAAATAGCAATTATTTTTTTCTTTAGATCTTAAAGCTCGTCATGAAAATATCAATGAAAACAATAGTTATTTTAATAAAATTACCTAATAAATAATGTATTTTCGATACGAATTCAATTTTGATTAGATTTCAAAGTGAACTAAGTCATTTAGTTAAATATTAATAAAGTACTAAATGAGATATTGAGTTGTTTTATTAAAGCTTTGATACATATTTAAACGTATTTTACAGAGAGATTGAGTTGAGCTTATTTGCTAATCTATTATGGATATCTTTGAGTTTGAGTCTACAGCTTGATGCTTTATGATAATCCAATTTACATTTTAATCAGCTTTCTACTTTTATTTCAATACTAGCGTTGCCACGCGATTTTACCCACGAAAGTAGTCCTTTGTTTCGTTACCTTTACCGATGTTACTGTTGGGGTGGAGACGAACCCAACAAATCAAAGACTATGATGTAACTAATCCGACTTTGTTTTATTATACAGAAAATACATATATTAGTGATTAAAAAAAAAATGGTTCTAACGTTTTCAAAAATAATTTAAATTTTGTTCTTTTAATTTGACTGCAAACTCTTCTAAAATTCGTTTTGTATTGTGTTGTGTGTTGTGTGTGTAAATAAATATAAGTGCCCTCTACACAAAGCTAAAAAACGGTTTTCGGTACTGGTTTGCGTGCATATGATAATACTTACCTATTACTCCCGAAGTGGTACGCAGAAACGTCTTGGTATCAACCAACAATTTTGGTACAAATTTAAAAGTAAACAAAGACTTGATCAACATATTACAAAAATATAAATGTGATGATCAAGGCAATTTCGATCATGACGACGCATGTTAGGTACATAAATCAAAGCTTCTAAGTGCCCGCCTTACAATGACTAGGGAATAACAATAGGGATGTAGGCGTTCATTAACCGCGCTTATTAAACGTCCCACGAGACATAATGTATTCATTACGACGTTTGTTAGGCCGGTTAGACGGTTCACCGAAGCCCCGCTGATCATGCTGTAACGAACCTGGGACTTCCGGCAAAGGCAAGGACGAGACCGGGGTGTTTTTAGTCGGTGCAAGTCCGACATATTCCCACGTCGTGCCCTCGGCGAGGGTTGAAGTAATTAGATTATCACCCCGTAACAAAAAAAAAGGGCTGGTTAGACGGTAATTGTAGTATAGTTAGTTTAAGTAATATTTTTTGATCTTTATGACCCGTCGTTTAAAAACAGCCGCGCCATGGAACAGTGCCCTTACTCTTCAATAAAATTTAATTCAAATGCAAAATTAATATTAGTTTAGCATTGCCAATGTGTTAGAATTGAAATTCAATTAAGAGTAATCCTCCAGATTAGCTGATAGAGTACGGATATGCTGCCGGAGTTAGGCTCCCTGTTTATATCACAATGATATGAACAGTAGTATACGTAAATATCATTAATACATTACTACATTTAAAAAAGGACATATTATATAGTTTTTAATTTTTACTGTATTTTGAACGTTTTTCCGCCAAACTTGTATGTGATCTTCTGCCCACCCCATTCCCAAACTATATTGGGGTTGGCTTCCAGTCTTACCGAACGCAGAATACCGTATTTTACATGGAACGAGTGGCTATCTGACCTCTAAAACCTATTTTTACTAGGAAATACGGTATTCTATAGTAAGATTAGATGTCAGCATTGTTATTACTTATGCTTGGTTACTATATTTCGTTTTGCTAACGGACTGTACAATTTTTTAAGCAAAACGAAGAAAATTCTACCGTCCGTTAGCAAAACAAATCGATTCTAGAATATAGGAACTGGCCATCAAAAACTGTCAAAGATACTAAAGGCTTAACGTGCTTTCTGAAACACGGAAAGGTCTCGGTATGTTAACGAATGTCACCCATCCATCCACAAATTTGTATGTGAAATTTACTATATGTAAATGTGGACAACATCACATACATTGCTCTGAACCCAAAGTAAGTAGCTAAAGCACTTGTGTTATGGAATTCAGAGACAATGAAGGTACCACAAACACCCAGACCCGAGACAATGTAGAAAAGTTGTTTCCTACATTGACCCGGCCGGGGATCGAACCCGGGACCTCAGAGCTGGCGGCACCTTGAAACCGGTGTGTACGCCACTCGACCACGGAGGTCGTCGTCTATATAAAAGTAAATATTATTTTAGAGATGTACAAAAGAATATTCTAGCTGTCTTATGATAGATTTCATTTAAGATTTACAATTCATTTTCAGCCAGACGTGTGAACTCAACCCTTATCGTTTTTCTCAGTCAATATTTATTGTGATTAATATCGTTCAGACGACGCTAAAGAAACAATGATGGATGAATTTTCATTATGATTAGAGGATATTTTTAGCAGGCTCACGACCCATTATTACATCGCGCCGTATTATAAGCATTCCTGTGAAAAAACGTAAATCAAAATTGCTTTATTGTGTAGAAAGTATATTAAACGACTATAAAAAAACGCAATAAGACTTTTAATTAAATACAAATAGTAGAAAGGTATTTTGTTTTGCCTCAGACCGGACTCGAACCTGCGTTAGATAACTAAAACTTTCTAGGCCTTATATATATGACTGGCTGTCCTCGCGACTTTGTCCGCGTGTTTTAGTTTCAACGGTTTTTCATTTTTGCAACATTTTTTATTTGTGCTCCGCTCCTTTTAGTTGCATCTTTATTTTATATAGCTTATAGCCTTCCTCATTAAATGGGCTATCCAAAAAAGATTTTTTTTTTTAAATCATGCCATTTGTTCGTGAGATTACCGCGTTCAAACAAACAAACAAACTCTTCAGCTTTATATTAGTATATAGATAAATATAGTAATAACTGTATAATATAAAATATATATGTATTTGTTTATGTATTCTAAAACAATATATATATATTATGTTTATGTACCTTTATTTATTTATGGATTTCTGTATCAACAATCGTACTCGATGTCACTGCTCCTGCCATATTTATCTCTACACCACCCTTGGTTGACTGGTAGAGAATGCCTGAGCCTGCACTTGCACTGTTTGTATGTGTGCGTAAGGTTTGAATAAATAAACAAATAAAGCACATTGTGTTATATTGCTTTCTGAGGTTTACGCGAATATTAGACATAGAAATAAAAATAATTTGAACGGATTCTATCGCGGTTCATTTTTAGATATGACGCAATATGAGCTCACTGTGTCTTGAGGTCTTGCAGCTCAAGACAACTCAACAGACCTCAAGACAAAGTGAGCTCATATTGCGTAGGTCGGAATACAAATAATGAATTAAAATATGAAGGTAGAACGAGCAACATCACATGTCAAGACGAATACCACCTGTCTGCCCGTGACCATGACACCTGCAAAGGCGTCGAAACGTCGGGAACAAAAATCTAAAAATAAACCGCGATAGAATCCGTTCAAATTAGTTTTATTTCAACACATTGTTACTTTTAATATATGCTCATATATGTTTTGAAGCGTCGCATAGGTCACCGATGACCGACATTCAACAGATTTTTTATTGTGTCTGCCAGTTCGTTTATTCGTGCACAGTTTGCCTGTCTGCCATGAAAATAATTAAAGCATTATGATAATAGCGCTCATCAATTAATTATGTTTATGAGCATCAATTAATTAATAAGAAAGATTCGCGCAGAATGTAAGTTATAGGAAGCTTATTTTATGACAAATTAATTGATTGAATCTTAGAGTATAATAAGTAAACTATAGAGTGCGCCTAACAGAGTATGAACTGTGAACAAGTGTTGTCGTAAAATTAGTGTCATAACAGAACGCGCCGTTTTATAAATATTATATCTCAAAACCTAATAATATTACCCTAATAAAATCGGAACCATCGATATTTTCGCATACACATCTGGCGTCACACGGAAAATTACCTAAATCAGTAAACGAGTGTAGTACTTACAGCAAAATAATTGCTTACGGTCGGCACAACGGGTTAAATAGCGATGCAGGCACTCTATGCTGTATGATGTATACTCTAAGGGTTGAATTGTACTGACAATGTTATTTTGTTGCAGCCACCTTCGGAAGGCGAGCTAGCGGCTCCGGCCAGTGTGGTTAGTCGCATGCACCGACTCAGGAACTTGCGTAAGGGGACACAAGTAAGTTATTAAGTTAAAATATGTTAAATCATGCACTTAGCTGCACATTACAGTGCAGAGGTTTAGAGAGTTTAGTAGCTACAAGTACTGTTTAAACGTTTTACGTTGATGTAAATTTTAATAGGTTTTGAATATTTAACAGTTTAAGTTTATTTATTAACGCAATTACTTTTTTTATGCACAATATTAGGTTTCTGTTTCATAGTTACTCCTGTATTGTCTTTAAAACTCGCGGTAATTCCGAAAATTCTTTACGCCTTTAAAGTTATCAGATATCTCGAGTTCTAAGAATTCCTACATGACAAAGAAATAAAAAATCGGCCGTTTGTTATGGTGACAACTCTTTGAAGCCCGGTGGGCGCGCACGACATCGCAGCGATATTAAACCATAAGCAGCATCAAAATAAAGTTTAAATCAGATGCGGTTTGCTAATACTATCTGTACCAGCCGGAGCTAAGGGTCATGTTAAATTTGAGTGCGTTTGGTTTTAATTTCTTTAGATCTTGTAGGTACAGTCATTGAAATATTGTTGTTTTATTTGTTTAGCCCCAAACGTTATTCAACGACAAAGGCAAGTACCCCACGCTGACGCGCATGTCGTACTGCCAGTGCCGGCTGCCGCGCGTCTTCACCAGCGTGTTTGAGCGGTTCGGCTGGGCGCACGTCGCGCTGCTCCTCGATAAGTCTGACCTGTTCTCTCTTACTGTTGGTGAGTTAACTTACAAATACATTTCAAATACACCTACACAATTGAGTAAATGTTTTCTATATATCGTGGCCTACCGACACAACAATCGGAATTGTATGCACAACGTTGCAGGTTTGTTACAATATGTAAAGTTATGTGTACGTTCTAAACTATTCTAACATACCATCGGTAAACGGTGAAGGAAAACATCTCTTGAGGAAACCTGGATTCCTAAAATTAGGATTGAAATTGCCAACCCGCAAATTAGCAAGCGTGCGATGCTCGTGCTTTCTCTGCACTATGCAAAGAGGCCCGTGGCCAGTAGTGGGACATTTATAGGCCGGTATAATTATTTATAAATATTTTTTTCTTGTAAATTTAATTCCTGTGTCGCAACGGTTTTCCAACACATTTAAACATATAGTTTCACAAAGAGCACCCAGAGTGGAACAAACATTTCTTGATCAATATGATAAATATGTTCGTTGAATGCGGGGTTCTAAACCGAAGCGTATCTCGCAGTAGTAGTAAGTTGGCAACACCACTACTGGTGTGCAAAATAAATCCTAATAATATTCCTTTTACTTGACCTGTTTAACCTCAAACACTTGTTTAGTTGGCATGTTCCTTTATGATATTTATTATTTTGCTAACTGAGAGCCAGATTACTGTTAGGGAGTTTGTTGAGCCGTCCACAGCCAGAGAACTTATGAAGCAGTGAAGAATTGGCGCTTTGGAGACTGTCTGTTAACATGATTGACCTTCAAAAAGTGTTACTTTTGCCTATTTTGATATATGAATTTTGATTATACATTATACTATATTTCTATGTTCAGGTAAAAGTCTGGAATGGGGTCTTCGCAAAAAGGGTGTACTGAAAGCTGTTAGGGAACTCGATGGCAACGAGAGGGAATCTTGCGAAGCACTACTCAAAGACGTCAGCATGTATGCTAGAGGTAAGATATTTTACTAGCTTAATTAGCTCGCGGTTTCACCGGCATAGTTCTCGTTTCCGTGAGTTTATTGAGATACAAAGCACCTTATGTTTTAATTCAGGTTATATAGTAAGAGTGTGCTTATTTTTATTCAAATTCTTCATTTTTGTTTTAATTTTAAAGAATAACAGTTTAAAAACTTTCAATTTACTGCTAAACTTGCTGTGTCCCGCGGTTTCACTCGCCTTGCTTTTCTCTAAAGGCAAGTAGCGTGATGTTAAATACCTATAACTTTTCTCGAGTATTGGGCTATTTAATGCAAACACATTTTTTTCAAATCCGTTTGGTAGTTTCATAGATTATCGCGCTCAAACATGAAACATCATCGTACAAACGACTTAAAATTTAGCCAAAATTCGGCATTTTAATTAAATAAAACACCTGTATTAGGTCACTTAGGTTTTAAGAGGAATCTAACGATACCTTAACTGTCGAAATCCAACAAGCCGTTTGGAAGGTATGGTAATTATGTAATTTACAAACAGAAAAATAGGAATACAAGATACGCGTGAGAAATATAACCAAAAGTATATTAAATTCTAAACTAATCCGTCAGTGTATGTATTTGTATTATAGTGTATAGCAGTGTTTTTCTATACCTACAGTTATACACTTCTGTTCATATTTGTCAACATTATTTTCGGATAGAATTTAATTTTGACCCACTTTACCCAAAGAAACCTGTCACAACTCTTAATTAAATGTTAAGAAGATAAGTTTATAGAGCTAAAGGAAATTCTCAATAAAAAAGTTAAAAAATTTGTGAAGACGTGTTGTAATTCCAGTTGCCTTATATTAAAAAATCTCTCTCTGTCCCCCGCGACTTAGTCTGCGTGTTTTAGTTACAACGGTTTTTCATTTTTGCAACATTCTTCATTTATGTTCCGCTCTTTTTGGTCGCTGCGTAATGTTATATAGCTTATAGCCTTCCTCAATAAATGGGCTATCTAACACTGAAAGAATTTTTCAAATTCGACCTGTAGTTCCTGAGATTAGCGCGTTCAGACAAACAAACAAACAAACAAACTCTTCAGCTTTATAATATTAGTATAGATTACAAAATAAACAATTTTTTTTTCTAAAAATACACCGTAAACTGTAGCTTATTAAGTAATTCGTTTTTTATTAATATCGTATATTTTAGTAATAAAGTTATTGCTAGTTTTCTAAGGTTTAATAAACGTGTAAATTTAAGCGTGATATTTAACAACGAATGTTATTAATTTCAATATGTAGCTATAATTAGACTGCTTATACAAACATTCAAGTATAAATGATCTCTAATATAATTTCCCTTGATGTTACTTCCGAGTATTGTAAACCACTAAATAATAGGCGTGTTTGTTTAAATCGTGTTGAGCTTGGAGTATTAATATCGTTGAATAAGAATTGGAATGTCAATGACCTTTATCTAAAATAGCTGTCCCCCGCGACTTTGTTCACGTGTTTTAGTTTCAACGGTTTTTAATTTTTGCAACATTTTTTATTTATGCTCAGCTTCTATTGGTCGTAGCGTGATGTTATATAGCCTATAGCCTTCCTCAATAAACGGACTATCCATTACAAAAAGAATTTTTCAATTCGAACCAGTAGTTCCTGAGATTAGCGCGTTCAAACAAACAAACAAACAAACTCTTCAGCTTTATAATATTAGTATAGATAGCTGTCCCCCGCGACTTTGTTCGCGTGTTTTAGTTTCAACGGTTTTTCATTTTTGCAACATTTTTCATTTATGCTCCGCTTCTATTGGTCGTAGCGTAATGTTATATAGCCTACAGCCTTCCTCAATAAACGGACTATGCAATACAAAAAGAATTTTTTAATTCGAACCAGTAGTTCCTGAGATAAGCGCGTTCAAACAAACAAACAAACTCTTCAGCTTTATAATATTAGTATAGATGTTTATTTTATAATTACTGAAAATCACTTTGAATTAGTAGCATATATTTGATTTTATAAAAGGTGTTTTTTATTGTTCTCTAGAGGAAATCTATAACCTCTGTATCGGGAACAAAAACGATTGGTATTATAATTTCGACTTAGAAAAATATCTTGAATTTGAATAGTAAGTATAACCTTATGATGGTATTTTTTTTTTTTTACTATTATTATTGTATTCGAAATGACAGCGTGCTGCTGGGGAGTTTGTTGCGCCGTTTCTTCTTCACAGCTAGAGCACTTAGTAAGCGGTGAAGGGTGGGCGAATCAGGGTGATGTCCATTGTATTGTCATTCTTAAAGTGCTACTTTGTAGCCTAGTTGGAATAAACGAGTTTTTGATTTTGATTTTTGACTTTGATTTTACTGAAATTAGAGAATTTTATGTACATGATGGTCACAGTTTTCGTGCGGGCATTATTGTATACCTATAATATAAGCATATTTTTAACTACCTGTTTATTTGAAGAGCATCATATAATCGATATTCGAAAACATTCGATAAATCGGATAGTTTTACTCTAGAGCAAAAATAAGGAGAGCCTGCGATCGTAACCCAGATACTCTTTTATTGGAAACTGCAAACCAGTGAGTTCACTGTTTGTGTGTAATTGGAAAACTGACAGTTATTAACCTTTTTATTTTCTTCGCCGTTTTCAGTTCCATTTTGTGCTTTATAGAAATGTTTCTGCAATAAAACTTTTTATTTTGTTTACCTATTTTTATTTTTTATTTATAGAAATTTCTACACATTTTATTTATACAAATTTCCTTTCTGTTAGAGACAACTTAATCAAAGAGAACAATAAGATTTTTTTAAAGAAATAGGCAGGGTATACCTAGCTTATTTATAAAACTTATTCCAATTATGTTTTCTGTTTACATGAATTGATAAATACATAAATTTTCATTTGAGCTTCTTAAATTATAAAACAAAAAGAATTCTTAATATAATAAATCCTTTGTAAAGTTATTTAAATAACTTAATACGTAATTAAGTACTTACTTAATTTTTTAAAAGATTCATCTACTTTGAATTTTATGAAGTTACTTTGTTTAACTTACTTTGTATTTTTTTTTATCATATAACTATAAAGATTTAGATTAAGCAGCTAATTCACAGTTCTTAAGTTGGCCGGTTTGTTGATTAAAATTTCATTTAGGTAAGTGAGGAAAATGGTTTCCTATTATCAAAGTAGTTTTTGTTACGATTTAATAGGCGCTTATCAAATACGAAGCAAAAATGAATAATTTTTAAAATGTTTTTTATTATGCGTTCTTATTAATTTTCATTATTAAAATATCTACCTTTCCATCCTATTGCTAGGTAGGGATATCTCATGTGACATTTTGGAACCGCGCAACTAGAGTCATTTAACGTTTTGAAAGTGCCTGAAAAAGCCTACTCGAAATAAAAATATTTTGATTTTGATTTTGATTTTGATAGGCGGGGTTGCCATCGGTTGGGCTATTGACGTGTTATTCTATCCTACCCCTCTAGCCAAGTGACGTATCATATCATACATATGAATGTATGAAAAAATGTATGGAAGTGACAAGTCCAAGTCGCGTGACTTATCGAAATGAAATATAATTTCCATACATTTAATGTTATTAAAGTGATTTCCATAATCATTAACTCTTGTAAAAATGTCACTTGGCTACAGGAGCTGAGTCAATCTTAACCAATTTCTACCTATTTTTAATGTCATCGACATCTTATGACTAAGGACTCTGATTGACTACTTTATAACTACGTGTGTGTAAACATTTTAGATCTCTATTTTATAATGAATACAGTAGATACTTTTTTCTTCAAGTGGTGATCCTGAGCGTGCGCGGGTCTCTGGTGCGCGAGTTCCTCCTCGCTGCGCACACGCTCGGCATGACGCGCGGCGACTGGGCCTTCCTTGATGTTGAAATATTTCAGGTACGTAACTTCATATATTGTAAATGTATAGTTATAATTTCAAATCGAAATTAACCTCTGTTGGGTCTAGCAAGTATTTTCAGTTAGAATTAGTATCAGAAGTTATTTTTTTTAATTCTCATTCTTTTCTGTTATATGCCTAAAATTTTAATATTTTTGTTGTTGTCTAGTGGCACCATGATGTGATCCGATTTGCGATTTATTTTAGGTACTAAGAGTTCATAACTTTATTTGTCATCACCCATGTAACATTTACTATTTTTTTAACAACCCGTAGGTACTCGTAGTTGTGGATTTCATATCATTTGAAGTTAATATTTGGGTAGCTAAGCCAGCTAACAAATTAAGTGCTACTTCGTTCGCTTAGCTAACTAATATAATATTAAATAAGCGAGCCACCCCGCCTTCACACGGGTAGAACAAACATAAATGAATTATAAACACAAAACTTCCTCTTAAATCACTCTATCCATTGGTGAAAACTGTATTTATCTGTTCTGTGGTGAAAACCATATGAAAATCCGTTCGGTAGTTTTTGGGTTTATCGCTTTCAGACAGACAGACAGACAGGCAGACGTGGTGTAGACTTTGTTTTATAATATCTATAGATAAGTTCTAGCCTCAGACACGATAAAACTTTAAGAAAAATTGTGATAAGGTCTATTTTACAAAACCAATATTTGCTTTATGAAGTACCTTTTTTCATGAATAAATATACTTGCTCAAACTACATAGCCTTCATAGTAAGGTTCACTAAACTTATCGTTATTGGAGAAAACAGATTGAATATTTTCGTATATCGTCACGCTCGATCTGGTTTTGTAAAGGATTCTCCATTAACTCCACCTTTTTAGTTTGTCTGTAACAAACTAAACGAGGTATATACATATTTTTTTTTATTTAAAAACGGGGATTTCACAAACATTCAAATCACATGCACAAAGAACACCCAGTCTTGAAACAAGCATTTGTGGGTCACACAAATGCTTGTCCCATGCGGGGATCGAACCCGCGGCACGTCGCGCACAAGGACAAATTGAAAATTGTTTATACATACCTATACATAGTTAATAGTTCACTGCCACATCGTTACGTAGTCCACAAATCAATAAAAAAAGACAGGTCAAGTGCGAGTCCGAATAGCGCATGGAGGATTCCGTACCATTTTTGGGGGTTCCCAAAAATGGTACGGAATCCTCCTCCTTTAATTTCTAATTTGTTTTAATTATTTTCTGTTATAGCGACAACAGAAATACACACTCTGTAAAAATTTTCAACTCTCTAGCTATTACAGTTCATGAGATACAGCCCGCTGACTGACAGACAGTCTTACGGACAGACGGACAGCGGAGGCATAGTAAGTAAAATTGTCCCGTTGGCACGCTTTTTTGGAACATTAAAAAAGAATTCTGACGTCGAAATAGTTCGTAGCTTCCAATCATATAAAAAAGTAATACACAGTACCTATTGTACTCAAATATTAATGACAAATATCGCGAGACTCCGAACATAATTCATAAAAAGTACTTTTAATCGATTATTATTACTTTTTTTGTACCTGCGATATTTTAATTTCAACAGTCGTTTATTGTTACTTTTTATCCGCCCAAAAATATCCATCAAGTAAAGACGAAACGTAGTACGCCATAGCCTCTTCTTGTTTCAAAGAAATCAGGTACAACGGTGTGTACTTCAGATTACGGCGAACATTCAAACAAGCTTACCCACTGGTCTATTAATCACATTCCTACGTTAATTAATTGTTTGTAGTACAGTGGGCAACGAATATGCAGGATGATCAAATACTATAGAAATTTACAAAGAAAAAAAATAGCTTTGAAAATAGTTTTGTTCTGATTTAAACATTATTTTGTAAACCCGCTGTCTGCCTATCTCACTTTTGGGCAAAGGTATCTATTTGAAATTCCAATTAAAATCAGTTTTCCTTAAAGATTCTTAGACAATTCTTTGAATTGCGTCAATTAATTATACGATACTTAATTTAATGATACAAAAAGTATTCTTTAAAATCTTCTTTTATTATTTATGAAAATGTTATCCCACTTTTTAAATTTATAATTGGCGAAGATATCGCGTAAAGATATCGCGAAAAGAATTATCTTGTATGTTACAAAAAGATAATTATTTTACAATATAAAAAATAAAATACCACGTAATTTATTCAGGAATATTTATCGATGATTAATGACTCTGTATATAATTCCCTTTTACCTAATACACACCTTACTTTAGGTACCTATATCTATTTAATCTGGTACATTAATTCTAGCGCGCATTCTCTCAATCGTGTTAAGTTTATCAGGCATTCTACACGCGGGCCTCTTGACCTTTCTCTACGAAGGTAAACTTATGGCCTCTAACTGATTAGAACATATATATTCGTACTATGTTAGGTATATAAGTGAGTGGAATCGGGTAACAATTAGGTTTATTGGATTGAGCACCCGCTGCTATTGTTTGAACAGTTCGATAGTCGTTTAGATAGTAACTCAAACACATATAATAATGGCTTCACTTTCATCTCTTATAATTAAAGCAGCTTTTTATGTCTTCATAATTATAAAAAAAAAGATTCCCACAAGTTGTTTTTTGTGCCCTACAAACTGGAGGTTGTTGATTAATCTATACTAATATTATAAAGAAGTAAAGTTTGTGTGTTTGTATATTTGTTAAATTGTAAGGGGTAATCTCGGGATCTACTGAACCGATTTTAAAAATTCTTTCACCAATAGAAAGCCACATTATTGCTGAGTGTCATAGGTTATATAAAAAACCGAAAAATAAAAAGGCTTTTACGTGGTAGTCCGTTTTGCAAAGTGAATCGGAGAAAAAACAGTCGAATGAAAGCGTTTCTTACGAACGCTGCCTTAACTATGAAAGATATATTTTTGAGTTCTAGAGAAAAGATGTGGAGCTTGAAAATGCCTACAAAAAAGTCAACGACAGCATATGTCTAACTTTTATATTTAAGTTACAAAAAGTAGTTTTTTTTTAATATTAGTATAGATAATTTAATTATTAATATTAATAAAATAATTTAAATCGTTAGGTCATAATTATGTACTAAAAAAGGATTATTAACATTATGCCCAACGAAGTGGGCACGGGTCAGCTAGTTACTTTATAATTATGATGCAATGTAAAAAATAATGCTGCAAAAGATTTTTAATATTATTTTATCACAACACATAAAACCTTTTTCACGTTTTCGCCACAGCTATTTTTTAGCTGCTATATTAATAAAATCATTGTATATGCTGCTAAAAGGGTATATTTAAAATAAATATTCAAACAAAGCTCTTGATTTTAAATAATAAAATATTTAATTACATTTTAAGATTGTTTTGTAGTCCGGTGAAGAAACTACATTGATTTAAAACTATCTTATGTTCCTACACGATAAACAGTAACCCATTACAATAGTAGATGACTGCTATAAAGTCATTTTATTGTGGCCATAAACATTATTATCTGCTTTGTACGGATCTTAACGTGTCAACGGAAGCTTTCTCTTCAAAACAAGGAAATATCCGTTTTCACGATTGTTCTGTTGTTAGCCATCTGCACCATTTACTAATATGACGAGTACCTAATTGTCCCTCTGTAGGCCATCAGGTCTATCAACAATCAAGGATGATATTAAAGTATACTTTTTGTATTATTAACGAAACTAACTATATTTTATACTTTACTAATAAATAACCTATAATATACGCTATGTAAGTGAGCGATGCGATAAATATTCTTGCCATATATCATATTTTCGCGTAATATGTTTGGGTTGTCAGCCCAAGTAATATAACAGATTTTATTTTCATTTTAAACGACTGCCGCATTAAATAATTTAATCCTTGTGTCATAGGGGCTTTACAAACATTCAAATCACATGCACAAAGAACACCCCGACTTGGAGTATTTAAGGATCACACAAATGCTTGTCCTGTGCGGGGATCGAACCTAGAGCACGTCGCGCACTGTGGTAATTGGCGTGGTGGCCTATACTACTCGGTTATTCGTGCACTCAATAGGGATATATTGCCAAGGGGGGTGGCTAGCGATTGCCATTACAATAGTTAATATAAAAATACTTACAAATGGTCTGTTATCAGTTACCGTTATAATTGATAGCGCTGCGTGAACTTGTTACGTCACGAGCAATTTCTACTCGAGGTCTACTATAATTTATATATTAATTGTAGCGTGCGAGGTGATCGCAAATTATACCTACTGGTATAGTTGTGTAATTTATGGGACCAAGCTTTTGTTTTAAAAATAGACTTTGTGTAGGTATCCGTTTTTTGGTTTCTTGATTTATTTTTCCTATAATGAACTCTTTTACTGAATGAACTCTGTTTTTACACACACCTAGGTCTAAAAACACGAGATACATATTTACAAGTGATTTATTTTACAAACAAATCATCTTGCTTGCTGCTCTTCCTTTTTTCTTTATTAAGAGATCTACTGCTATTGCCTGTCTGGCGCAGGCTTTTAATGCTTCACCGGACATTGCCTTCTAATCCTATTCAAACCGATCCTTAATACCTGATAAATATTGAGATTGGGGCGACTGTCCTGAATTCATCCGAATTCATCCAAATTAGGATCGTATTGGAAGATTAAAATGGTGTTAAATTACTTATATTTACCTTTGTATATTATGTAGGGTGGGTACTGGGGCGAGACCGGCTGGGCAGCGGACGACGAGCGCGACACCGCCGCGCGCGCGGCCTACGAGGCGCTGCTCCGAGTCTCCCTGAAGCTGCCCACTGGGGACAGGTTCGATGAGTTCGCGGACGCCGTCAGGGCGAGAGCCAAACAACACTATAACTACTCCTTCTCTGATGGGGAAGAGGTAAGTAAAAGTTAAAATTTAAAACTTTGGTTTTGCTCAAAAATACCATCGTTAAAAATAAAAATGCGTAATTAAAAACCGTACAATAATATAAACCTAGTTATAAAAAAAAAATGGATTAGAACAGATCTAATGCATCATTGATCACCTTTCACCAATTTTAATATAAATTGGTGATAAACGATGCAAATTTCTATTATCAGTTACATGTATTTATTTACGGATGGTATGACGTCTAAAATGCTCTTGTTTTGTAAGTTGTTGAAGTGATAAATTATTCATACTTAGATTCTCGGTGACAGAATAACGGGGACACTGAAATTCGCCCTCAACATTTCCGGGTTATTGTAAGCACGTCATATAGTACATTGAAAGTTACTGTACCTACCCTCCCTCTTCTCTAGTTCTCTATACAACGTGTCGTTTTGCATTCTCGTCAAATTCAAGGAGGTAACTAAGTATGCTAATGATTCTCGACACGAATCAATAATAAAATAAGCAGATCTTTTTTCTTATTTTCGGAAATCGGCATGTGTGGGACGTCAATTTCAAAACGTACCCCTTGGGATACCACACTGTAACTGCTCTTTTACAGACACAAATAAAGACACTGCCTACCGCATACGCATCGGGGCGATTCTGTTCTTTGAAAGTGGTGTATTCTGAAATACAGTCAAACTTAATTAACTAAAAAAACAAGTATGTATTAATTATTGAGCAGATATCGTAATTTTATTTGATTACTTATGTCTTTCATAACACCCACATAATTTGACGAGAATGCAAAACAACACGTTGTATTATACTTATACAATATAATCTCATACCTTTCATTATTAAAGGCCTAGTCAGGAATTATCAGCCCTTAAGAAACTATTAAAATTGTAGGTTTCTAAATAAAAGGTACCTTTTTAAATAAAAGATTTTCAAAGCGTTCCGTCCATATTTATGGTTAATAAAAAACACCTTTCGACCTTTTAAATATTCATTTTTCTCGCACAACGGTCTGCTGAAGGGTTGTTTTCAATAAACCTTCGGCCTAATCAACGCATGTTTATGTATCGTCGTATCTTCCGATACAAAATGTGTTTTGTGTTTCTGTTGATATTTGAAACGAATGTACTTTGTGGAGCACGTGTATATTGGAAACAATTAGGCGATTAAATAAAACGCTCGTCAATAAACGAACTAAATTATATATTGAATGTCTAGTCACGAAGGTGTACTGATTGCTTCTTCAAATACTAACGTGTGCCTTTATTTCTAAAAGGTTGTACGTTTTACATTTTATTTATTGGCTCTCGGATTGGGCTGCTAACCTTGATCGACAGTCTTTTAAAGGTACGAGGATTTATTGGTAGTTGCGCACGGATTATCCCATCTTATTTGTAGTTCCATCTAGGTAAAATAAAATGTGCGGAATAAAATAGATCAACATTTACAAAGAAATAGATAGTAATAGGTACGTCTCTTTAGCTGAATTTAGATATAAGGATATTATGTTGTTTTTTACTTTTAAATTATAAACTAAATAATAAATAAATGTAGACAACATAACATACATTGCGTTATGGGATTCAGAGACAACCAACGTACTACAAACACCCAGACCCGAGACAATGTAGAAAAGGAGTTTTTTACATTGTTACAACCGGCCGGGAGCCGGGGATCGGACCCGGGACCTCAGAGTTGTCACCTCGAGAACCGTGTGTACGCCACTCGATTACGGAGGTCGACTATCTAAATATAAACTCCTATATAATCAAAGTTAAGTTTACTCAAAACCATATTAGTTTAAGAGTGACATAGTAGTTTAATGTTCCAATTCTTGAGACTTTTAGGGTAACTTGATAAGAAAAACCATTGAATCATTTCTTTAAATACAAACAAACAGTAGTTTTTTTTTTACAAATAAGTATTTTATGTTGGAATAACTTAATGTTTTTTATTTATTGCTGTGTGTTATTGTCAGGTAAACTTCTTCATCGGAGCTTTCTACGACGGCGTGTATTTGTTGGGGATGGCGCTAAATGAGACGCTAACGGAAGGTGGCGACATCAGGGATGGTAGGAACATCACCAAGAGGATGTGGGGCCGGGACTTCCATGGTAAGTTGTTATAACGATAGGGCTGGATGGTCGGACTTTTTTCTTTTCATCTTCAGCAGCCTTATATAGTATAAGTGGTTTAGTAGAATAAGCTTTTAAAATTTTACTATATGTATTTGTATAGCTCCAATATCTTTGGTACTGGTATAACCTTGGTTGTAAATTATTAACAAGTTAAAAGCTAGTCCATTTGGCACTTAAATGTAAGTGGTAAGATTCCAGCCAATGCCGCCTTTACAATTCTCCTTGCTACGAGTAATGAGCTTGCCATCTGACAAGAAATCTTTTAAGTTAAGGGTTAGTTTTAGGTTTTTACGTTTCGTCACATTGTTTTTAAAACACTAATAAAAAAATATTGTATTCTAGTATTTTATATTTGTATGTTTTAATTTTATTTTAATGTTATCCATACTGGATATTTTATTATGAATGCGAAAGTATCTCTGTCTGTCTATCTGTCAGTCTGTTTGTTACGCTTTAACGGCTAAACCACACAATCGATTTTGATGATTTTTTATGAAGTTAGTTTGAACTCAGAAAAAGAACCTATGCTTTTTGTCGCGATAGCCGAAATCGACGCGGGCGGAGCCGCGGTTTGCCCGCGCAAGGCAAAATTAATACACAAAATAAACTTTATTTATGAATCTGTTTCTTTGATCAAAAGCGAACGTTATTGCCAGATTTCACCTTCCGACCTAATTGTCTCCATTATTAACGGTTTCGGACCTCGTAAATACTTTATAGGCTATGATAATAAACTGAAACGACATCAGTATTAATCTCGCGACTTCTTTATCGGGTTTCTTAACTCAAACTCTTTGATGCTTACGGCCACTCTTTGTAAATCATTTATTGAATGAGACTTTTTGCGCTGGTGCGCCATGTCAGCCTCGTAAGGTAACACAAATTACAACAATAACCTTATCAATAATTATCTATGTACACACCACACCACGTCGACATGCAGCGCCTCCAACGACTAACTGACTCTGTCATCACCATCGAATCACAGAACAGTAGTAGTACGTAATAGTCAGCAGCAACCTGCAACGGCCACTCTTATCGGAGTCAATGTAAACGTTGACTGTACAGTGTACACATATATTTATATTACAAGCTGACCAAAAATTCGTTCTCCTTTCAATCTAAACAATTTAATATTAGAAATACTATTAAAATTTTCGCAATACGCAAACCTTGTCCCGACAATTACAAACACAAAAAAAAAACAATTCAGCAGTGAAAGCAGTTTACTTTAGTTTAGCCGTGAAACGTGACGCGTAATCGATAGACAGATGGACAGAAAGACAGACAGTTACTTTTGCCTTTATAATATTAGTATAGATTAATTTTAATTACACATACCCAACTACTCTGCCCCGTAAGCGACCTATAACATTCTTTATTTATTCTTATTCTTTCTATAACTAATCAGTGTAGTCAGGTTAGTATAAAAAACAAACCGACACACTTTCATTTTAACATTAAATTTAATCAAATTGAAAATTAATCTATTAATTCCGTATATCATTTCCTTATACATAGATACCTAGTATAGTTTTATCCACAATGGTCCAATTTTATTTGTATTTATTTAAGTAAATCCCATTTGAAAATACAATTATATTTTTTATGCGCATATCTTCTGAGATAGGATCGCATTATTCTATTCTAGATAATATAAAAGATTAAGGGTTATCTCTTACACCTGTCTTATTAGCGGCTGCGCTCTTCGTAACCTGATACGAAAGTTAACAGAAAACCTTTTAAGATTAATGAAGCTGTAGAAATAAAAAGGTTTTAGTTGTACCGTTAATGATCAAGTTCATCTTAACATTTTGTAAATCCCTGGCAAAATATTAGGTACATGTTTTATGAAGTTGTTAATACTAGTATTTATATACAAATAGTAAAAAGAAAAACTTAAACCTCAGGCAGGATTTGAAACTGCGACTACTAGCTTAACGCGCCAGTCGCTTTACCAACTAAGCTACGGAGGTCACTTGTTAATACATACAGTACATATTTGTTTAATAACTTTCGAGAGGCGTATTTATATTTATTTAGGAATATAGACGGTGACGGGAAGGGGCGGTGTCGAACTGACAGTTCGACTCGTGACACTACCGCCGCGCCGCCGCGTCAGCTTATGATTAAGGACTACCATTGAGCCTGAAACTAGTCGGGCGTGCCCGAGAATGCTCGTGATAAAACCATCTATATTCCTAAATAAAAATAAAACATGTTGAAATTCCAGCTAGCTCAAGCTTCAAGCACCATGCATCATTCGTTTTAGGATTATTCCACGGTTCTGATCTCACCGTAAATCCAATATTGCAATAGGATACAGGTACACAAATATTTATCTAACCAATTTGTTCGCAGGTATAACAGGCCATGTCCGCATAGACGCTGTCGGTGACAGGGACGCTGACTACGCTATCTTAGATCTGGACCCAGTTACCGGGAAATTCGAGGTGAGTTTGATGCGAGATTTGACAATAATGTGAGTTTTTTGTGAATGCAAAGGACCTATGCAGGCTGAGTTGGTGACTTAATATCAAGCTGTAACTATACCACTGGGCACAGGCCTCTTCTTATACAGGGTGTTACGGAATTGTACAGTTTACAAATTTTGGTGAATGTGATTAAATAATTATAGGATTTTAAATTTTTCGCATTAATTATTCTACACCAAAAAACATAATCAGCACGTCGATTCTGTAAAATTCAAACAACAACTCGCATCTCACTTCGCTATTCACTCTCACTTCGCATAAAGTTCAAAATAACCTTGATTTCGATCGGGCTTCGAAGTGACGGGGGATTACCTTTACTGATTCCCACTTCTTATGTCATCTCATACTTTATCTGTCAAAATCTCACGTCAATTTAGTTCAACTCGCTGACACGCTCGCAAGGGTAGCGCTAGTGTAAATTCGAATTATTAACCGAGTTTTCGGAATGCTAATCAAGAAACTCACAGCGGATTCAGATTCGAAGTTTAGAATGAGGTCTTACAGAATCACACCGCTGACCGCTGAGGCAAAGTATCGTAATATTTAGCGAGTGGCGTAAAAGGATATTGACCCTCATAGTGCGGTGACACGTTTATTATGATTTTTGCAGTCATAATCGATGCTAAAAATTGCATATCAATTATTCAATTAATTCATTATGAGCTGAAATTTCGTAGACTGACACTATACTAGACGTACTCTTCACCCCTTTTTGATAGATATACCCTTTCGGTAACTCTGTATAGAGAAGAAACGAGCATTGATCGCCACGTTTGCTCATTGCGGGTTGGTTGGTACTGGCCCGGATTCAAACCAGCAACTTTGTGCTCACGATTCATTGAACCTTAAAAAAGCTACCGAAATTACATGACTTTATTTAGGTAGCTTTTATCGAATTGGGGACAACATTTTTGCGGTAGCCGCCTTCGAACGCAGAATGCCAAATTGTGAGGTATTTTGCGACGAAAATTAATTAAGGGCTGTCTGTTATTTGTTCGTCAGTCATTGTTTATTTACCGTATTTCCTTTCAGTAACTTATTTAAATGTTAAATTAACATTTTAAATGACTTACAGACAGCAGATAAATGTAGTAATATAGTAAGTAGGTACTACTCCTGTTGGATAAAGTTGGAAATATTGTTTTTTTAACTAACTAACTAACAGAACACATACGATGAGGGCCGTCACTGAAAACCAGCGGTGAAGCCATGCTTCTAATATGAATCGGCGCACATGCTGAGCGCTGGCCGTTTTGCACGGGCGTGACGCACATTACCACATACCTTTTTATTCTTTTTTATATTATTGCAATTACTACTTATTACGCAACGCATTTGGCGCAAAGAAACGTATTTTTCTTTCTATTTTTTTTTACTAAACTAACGAGTTTAATCTTTTTATTGCGGGGTTTTACAAACACTCAAATCACATACTCAAAGAACACCCAGACTTAAGAAGCATTTGTGCATCACACACATGTTTGTCCCATACAGGGATCGAACCTGCAGCACGTCGCGCACTGTGCTTATTGGCGTACCCGTACCTATACCACTCGGCTATCGAAGCAGTCATTAGTACACAAGTGAGAATTTCTATCCCTAAATTTAGGTTTATCCCCAGAATTCGCGTGGAGAACCTACAATCCTATTCAGAAGTGTGCGTACCGTGAAATTGTTTGAGCTTTATTTGAATTTGTTTCTATTTTTATCTCCTAATCTGCGCCGTTCTATTGTTTGGTTTGACATCATTGTTTTAGAATTATCCTCGTTTAGACAAAAACGAAAATTATTTGCGTTTTAACTTTACCGAAAAGTAAATACTTATTATTAAGTGGTGCGGTGTTAATGGTACTTTTTAAGTTCTTGTTAGATATATGATGTAGATAAATAGATGTCTTATCAACATCACGTTTTAAGAATTACAAGTGTTTATCATTTGTTCATTTAGATAAATATGCTTTAGAAATGCCAGCCCAGGCACGTGTTCCAAAACGATCAAAATTCAGTTATTCTAAAAATATTTAATAAATAATTTTTAGGTTTAAAATAATAATCAAATTTAAAACAAGTCATATTTTAATGGACTTCAAGTTAATAATTAAATCATGGTAATATTACCTTTATTGCTTGTGGAACAGCTTAAAGCAAATCAATTTAAAATATAAGCTACTTCGACTGAAGAGAACAATGTCTAGAGAAATTCAACGTATTTCGCTTACTGATCATTATTTCAATTAATTTAATGAACAAAGATATTTGTTTAATTTATATCGATATTGTAGTCATGTACAATGTAACTTAGGGCCTATGCATACTGCGTATTTTAACGTGCTGATGACGCACGTCTCACAAACACGCGCTCACGGCGCTCAAGTAACCAAAATGTTCAGATTGTCGCATTTGTATCAATTCAAACGCGCGTACATAGCTATAAAAAGGCGCACTTTCAGATATATCGCGTTTGTTTTCGAGTGTGTCTGTTTATATAAAAAACCTTACTGCTAAAAATATGCCAAGAAACATTAAGATCTGCTAAGGTAAGGCTTTTAGCAGATCTTAATGTTTTTCCGCAGTTTCTTAGTGGTCGGGTTTATTGTGTCTTTTACAAATACAATTTGTTAGTAGCAGGCTCGTTTATCGGGCTTGATAAATGATAATACACGGTAAGTTTTTTGTCATTGTATAAATGAAAACTGTGACTTCTATTTCGGTTACACAAACGCTTGGTATAAAAAACAAAAAAATAAAAAAATCGAATTTTAATACTGTATCCGTAAGAGTTTTTCGGAAATAGTATTGACATTCGTGATATTTTTCGGTATGTTTGTTTATTTTTTGGTAACAATCTTTTTTATATCCCATATAGAGATCATAGATTTCGTTTGGACAATGACAAAAAACTCACCTTGTATAATAGGTTCGAGACATTATAACTTATTGCTAATTATTGTGTTGGCCGAAGAAAGTTCTTACAGAATTCAGAATTCGTTAATTCATTTGTTATTTTGTTTTCATTGCATTGGTGAAATAATCCATCTATAAAACCGGAGATTTAACAAAGCTAAAGTCTGTGAAAGTGCTCGTCATGATTATGGATTCATTCGGTGTGGTATTAGTACTTGTTCATACACGTGTCACACGTACAAGGATAGACAACGACTTTAAAAATAAAATGTCGTTTGAATATTTTTAGTCACTAGTTTGACTTTTATGTGATAGTATCTCTTCTTGTGTCAAAGTGTCTCACATGCTTCTTGTTATACAATTAATAAGGTTTTATTAAAAATGTATTTTTAACCATAAACTTTTAAATCAGCTTGGCTCACAATACTAGTGAAGACAAACCAAACAAGCCTAAACACGATGAGACCGTGTCGTTTTGTTTAGAGTTTCTTCGGCTACCATCCAGACTCATCAGACCAGATTGAAAGTATCTTAATATTGTATTGTCAACGAACTTCTATAAGTATGCAAATTTTCATTTCAATAGGGGTGCAGAATTTTTATTTATTCAAATGTACACAGACTATTAAAAAACATTATAGACACATTTTTATTTTTTTTCTTAAACAACAATGAGAAAGAGACAGTGAATGATGAAAAGTTGCGTGACGTCAGTTGTAGCTACAATTTTGAGTACCACATGTGACGTCACAAGACCCTTCTCCTGAACTTTAAAGCGCTTATACTTTGTCATTTTTTATTTATTTGACCCAAACAAACATACATACATTGCAAGTTAATTAAAAGCTTGTAAAATGGCTGTTAATTGTCTTCTCGTTCACATCATCATCATATTTAGCCTTGGATAATCCACTGCTAGGTAACAAGGTAGGTAGGATAGAAGGAGGACATCTTGCTTCTTCGATTTTTTTTATAACATCAGCTCATCTCAATCTCAGTCTTTCTGAATTTTGCCGCCCAATTTTAAGCAACTTTTTCGTTACCGCTCGTCACATCGTCACCACGTCTGGTGACTGGTGACTGGTGACACTGGTAAGGCTCGTGTAAGGTCGACTCAAGTCTACTACGGTCTACTACGGTCTACTAAGGTCTACTAAGGTCTACTAAGATATACTAAGGTTCACTAAGGCCAATTGTTGCTGTCCAGGTGGTGGCGTTCTTCCACGGGCTCAACAGCAGCTACAAGCCGGTGGCGGGCAAGGCCATCCACTGGCCTGGGGGGCGCCGCGGGCCGCCTCCCGACACGCCACGCTGCGGCTTCCTGTGGAACGACCCCATGTGTCAGGGTGGTGAGTATTACATTATAATGTTGTCTTAAACAATGACAAAAGACGATTAAAACTGTTCGGTGTACAAAATGGCGTAACTTGAAGAGATGCACGAATATATTCAGCCGTGGACCGCTTTAGACTGATTGATAGATTAAGTTGCATGTAAGTATAACGCGAGGTCTCTTATGTAAAGTATTGTTTCTCGTTTTCATTATATCAATATTTTTTATATATTTAATTTTCATAATCTGTCAATTAGGCGTGTGCACAGGGTTGAAAAATGTAACTACAAGAGTGCACTTGTTAAGAAGTAAGCAGAATAGTAAGATCCAAGCTAATTAAAATTTATTAGATACTTAGAGACCATCAAGGTATTACCTATATAATGTATTACACAATAATTCATTATTAAGGTACCGCAAACAGTATCCTCTGATAACGTTAATTGCCTCAAAGTAATCACGTAAAGCATCCATTACTTAATAACTATCGTTCCAATTAGCTTTAGATGTAATGGAATATTACCGCGTACTATACATAAATACATTGTATAATATATTTCTCATTAACAATTTACAATACAAAATAGTACAATTGTATACAATTTGTAAAGAAAATACGATTATACAGTCTACTGCCTCTTATCAAGGCTACTGTAGCAGTGTCGTCACTGTTGTAGCTCGTAGTTACTACGCCGTAGCAAGTACAGCGTAGCAATTTATATTTTACAGCCCACTGAGACGAACGAATAAATTAAAACTTTTTTCTTTTGATGGTAGAGTTATGAGTTGTTGCCGTTGTAGGTAAGATGACACTTTTTATGGGAAAATTATAAGTGTGATACTTTGCTAACATAAACACTAAAAACAAATTATTTTTGGTCTAAAATGTTTACTACCTGTACTAAATCGTACGACATTAGAAATAGTTTTACAATTTTTAGTATCTACACTATAATTAGCAATTTCTTATAGTCTATCTAAAGATTTGGCTTTTTACCTCTGAGCGGAGAACTTTTTTGCACCGTAATTTATTCTTGTACGAAGTAACTACAAAAATACGTAAATTATTATTATATAAATTACTAGCTTTTGCCCGCGGCTTCGCTCGCGTTAAGAAGTATTATTATTAATTAGGTATAGTTTTTGCGGCTTTACTTTTGTTTAGCGTGTCGAAAATCTAAGAAGATTTATACAAACTTTCATCCCCTATTTTATCTCCTAAGGGGTGGAATTTATCAAAATCCTTTCTTAGCGGATGCCTATGTCATAACATCTACCTGCATGCCAAATTTCAGGCCGATCCGTCCGGTGGTTTGGGCTGTGCGTTGATACATCACTATGTCAGTCAGTCACCTTTGAGTTATATATATTTAGATTATACATAAGTACTTGCCTTGAGCACTGTAATATACAGAACAAAAACACTTCTAAATTAAAATACTTACTTAAAAACAACATTGGAATCGTCAGTGTAGAAAGTCAAATCTATAAAGTGCGTTAAACTTATCCAATAATTAATATACTCTAAACTTAGTTTAATCTTTACTCAAACAAAAGTATTCTAAGTAATATCTTAGACAAGTCCATTAGACAAACAATCGCTTACCTACGCTCCTGTAAATATTATTTATCATTTTTAATTAAGCGGGGATGAGTCTACCTTGTAACTTTTTAATTGAATGTCTGAAGTTTGTAACGGCCGCTCAGCTCGCCAGTGTTGCAAACTACAAATATTTCATGTCCTATTTTGTACAAACTATTTGACCTATTTGATCAACTATTTTAAAATTGACGTTAGGCCTTTTTTCTGTGTTATAAAGAGTTTATTACCCACAGTTTCTTCAAGTATCGACAAAAATATCTTTATTGTTTTATATTCAGTTTTTTTACTATTAAAATTAAGTTTTTTAATGCTGAAAGTTAACTATCGACCTCACCAACTTTACTTTGTTATTTTTTTAATATCTCTACATCTTCTTATGGTATAAATACATTCATCCCTATAAATTTATAGGTAAATCAACATTCCATACATTGGTCTGAACCCAAAGTTAATAACTAAAGCACTTGTCTTATGACAACGAAGGTACCACAAACACTACCAGAAAATGTAGAAAAGTGTTTTTTCTACAATGAGCCGTCCGGGGATCGAACCCGAAGCCTCAGAGTTAGAAACCTTGAAAACCGGTGTTGCCGCCACTTGACCACGGAGGTCGTTAGTATCATTGTTTAACCACCAGCTACGCGAATACTATTAAATCTAAAAAAAAAATACTTTAATTAATAATGATTTCAGACTTAGGTACATATTGTCGATTAAATTTGCAGTTTTAACTTATTCTTCATGTAATTTACTGTAGCCACACTATTATGTACCGTATTTGTTCCACGCTGCCCGGACAGAGGCCCAGACTGTGATTATCTATTGTTTCATTGGCCTCGCCATATTTCTAATGTTCGCCGTAACAGCTGCCTGCGTCGCCTACAAGTGAGTATCTAGTTAATATCACGTTCACGTCGAACATATCAAATACGTTTACACATACTGCGCTGAAAAATGATTGTTTCTATTGTTTTTAGTAGAATAACATTTATTTTATTGTAGTTTATTGAATGTATCTTTAAAAGTACATAAACCCTTTTTTAAGTCGCTGAATTTAGATGAAAAAATCACAGAAAACTACAATTTATCGTGCTCTAATATTATCTTTTTATATAACTTTCGTACCTTTTAGTTTCTGGAAATATAGAATATTAAGAATCTAAAGTGGTGACCGCACTAGGTGGAACTGCACTGCATCGGAACTGCGCGACAGTACGCAAAAAAATATTCTTCTTATGATACTAGCTGTTTCCCGCGGTTCCGCCCGCGTGGATGTCACGGCAAAAAGTAGCCTATGCCCTTTTCCAGCCTCTAGACTATCTGTCTACCAAATTCCATTTAAATATCGGTTCAGTAGTTTCGGCGTGAAAGCGCGACAGACAGACAGGCAGAGTTACTTTCGCATTTATAATATTAGTAAGGATTGTACGAGATAACACGCACTAAGCATCAGCGGAACTATACTGCTGCAACTACAATTTCATATAAAGAATATTTTGTCGCGCAGTTTCGTTGTAGTGCAGTCCTACTGCGGACGCACCTTAATAGTTTAACTGCAGCAGTAAGGAGTAATCATTATCAATTAACGACTTTAAACTATTTTAATCCAGTTTATGTAGTCAATGTACAAGAAAAGTGTTGAAGAAATTTATAAATAATTGAATTTACTAATTTACCTAATGTTTTTTGTTTGTGAAAACAGGCAGGCTCGTATAGACGCTGAGTTAAATAATACGTCATGGAGAGTGCGACCTGAGGAGGTCCTGGTGGAGGTTGGCACTGGGCTTGGGGCAAGTCCAGCTCTCCACAGTATCAATGAAGTCCTAAAGGTAAGAACGGAGCTGACCCCAAATACTATAAATAGCATTAGACATTGGTAAGTGGATGGAAGAACGGTCGCCTTGCAAGGAGATAGCAACTGATTATAGTAATAATAAAAGCACAAAGTATTAGTCTACACAGAAGATTATATGATCTGCATTTTACAATGCAATTTCATTTATTAACACATCTACAGATGATTTACGTGAGATGGTTTACTGTAAGCGAAGAGATAATAGTGGTGCGTCTAATCAGTACGTAGTCGCAGGTTCGAAACCCGCCTGAGTTTCAAAGTTTTCCTTTCTACAAATGCAAGTAGTATTTAATTACAAGAAACAGTAATTTATCTATTCACAAAATCTCGTAGCCTCGAATTACACAATTTTCAATCTTCGAAAATCGTTAGTAATTAACATAAATCTTTTAAGTTTTTCTGTATGTTTAATTACAAGTAACTAATGACTTACAGTGAGACCTGCAACGAGATATTCTGAGTGGTTTAAAAGTGTATGGCAAAATAAAAATATACAAAAAAGCTTTCAAAAAATACGACATAAAATAATTTCTTTATTAATTATAGTCGTACCTACAATGCGACACATCAGAGTAATTGGATCCTTCAATGAAATGGATTGAACAATATGTTTTTAATTAATTACAATGTTCGTTTTGTTATCGATAAACGAGAGGCTTTTGTTTTTTTTGTTCTGTGTCCACATTTCAGTACCAAAGGTGTTACATTGTAGCTTTTTTTAGTTCTCGCGTTTAATAAATTCCTTTGTTAATTGGTCTATATTAAAACAGTTTTGTTTTACCTTGTTTTCATGTGCGAGTGCTAGAGATATGTTTCAAAGAGTAATTAATTGGCTTCACTTTGTGTACGTTGTTATATTGAATAACATTTTTTGTTTTTGATTTGAATAAATGTGAAATATTGTCAATTAAGCAGATATTGTTTCCATTCAGAATATCATGTACCTACTGATTTTACGTTTTTAAGTTTTAAACCTAAATCTATAAGAAATTTTAAACCATTATTCTTGTCTTTATCACTTGGACAAGTGTCACAAGAACACACCTCTGTTTTTCAAATTCCAAGCTAGATGTCAGATATTGTATACAGATATATATTACACTTGTAGGATTGTCTACAAATATAATTAATATAAGTTTAATCAAACATTCAATAATATAAAGTAGTTTAAACACAGCGAGACTCATTGGACTCATAGTTATAAATATTACTTAGATTACATACTTGTAAGGATTTAATAATAAACAAATAATAATAAATATTTATTAAACTAGCATATTATTTTTTTAGATGAATACCATAAGTTTATGTTCATGGTTAAAACCAAGATTAAGCGTTTATTTTATTATCAACTGGCCCGCGGCTCCGTGGGTGTCGATTACCGCAACAAAAAACAGTTTTTTTTAATAATAATATCAGTAGGTACTAAATATATTAAAGCTTCATTCTCTAGCTGAAATCGCTTTAGGGTTTACTCTCAGAAATATAAATCATAAATTGATATCGTATAAAAACATTTATTTGTTACTGAAAACCAATATTGCAGAAAGTAAATCGTTTGCTAAGCTTTATGATTGCGATATTCGATGGCCATTCAATATTTATGTCTAATCTTAGAATATAAATACAAATAACTACTATTAAGTGCAATGTACCTTTGTATATTAGAAGTCGTAAGATTTTTTAAACTTCAATGAATAATTGTCACTGCGAGATTTCACCTTAATAAAATACATGTTTAAAGTCTTGAACCTATTCTTCTTGCACTTGCAGGTATATACCTTATTATAAATAATTGGTAGGTATATACCTTATGGATATAACTTAAGCGCAGCACGCACGATCATGTTTGCTTGAGAGTTCGTTAGGGTTATTTCTTATCTTTGAATTTACATGTATAGACTGACTGATATCGCAATATTTTATCTCAAAATATAACATTTATATTATGTGATTTTTTTATTACGTACGGTACTAATTCATATTGAATTGAAATGCTATATTGTTCTGTAGCTATCCCTTGGCTGGAGTGCACGTGGAAGTACGGGAGCATCGAACCTGGGCACTCCGTCCCTAACCCTCTCGGCATTCACCGTCGGCCTCTACAAAGGCAACAGGGTCGCTGTCAAAAAGATACACAGAAAGAAGCTGGATCTTAACAAGAAACTGTTGTGGGAAATTAAACAGGTAGGAAATGGGGTATGTGCTTCAATTAAAGTATTAAATTATATAATTAACCCACTTTAAGTAATCATTCGTTTCGTTTCTTTTTCTTTTTTTATTTATCACTCCCACACTAAGGAATTTAATCTTTATGTCGCGGGGGTTTCACAAACCTTCAAATCACAAGCACAAAGAACACCCAGACTAAGAACAAGTGTGGCTGTCACAAATGGCTGTCCTATGACCATGATGAAGCAGATTCTTTTTTAAATTTTAAATTGAGAATTTGAATTTAGAAGTTTCTTAGCAATTGCTTAACACCGTCCAGATTTTTATAAATAAGGCCACTAAACCGCAGCACGTCGCGCACAGTGTTGTCCTGTACCAGCGGCTATCCGTGCAGTCAAAACATTACTAGTAGTACCTAAAGGTCTGTTCTCATTACAGCGTAATCACCTTGCATTTTCTAACGCAGGCTCGCAACGTGTCTCACGAGAACACGGCGCGGTTTATCGGCGCCTGCGTGGACTGTCCGCTCGTGTTCGTGCTCACGGAGTACTGTCCGAAGGGCTCGCTGAAGGACGTTCTCGCCAACGACGAGCTGCAACTCGACTGGAACTTCAGGACCTCGCTGGTGCATGATATTGTCCAGGTAAGGTACCTTCATGGCCTAAAAAAAACTACCAAATTGATTTAGTCGAAATTTGGCACACAGTTTAAAATATGGATACACAAATGATAGTTTTGCATGACAGTTTTTTCAAACTGCGTGGCACGTCTAGCACAAAAGAAGTGTAGTTTCTACTAAAGTTCTTAAGGATTTTGGGGCAATTTTCTAACCAACTAGCTGTCCCCCGCGACTTTGTTCGCGTGTATTAGTTTCAACGGTTTTTCATTTTTGCAACATTTTTCATTTATGCTCCCCTCCTATTGGTCGTAGCGTGATGTTATATAGCCTATAGCCTTCCTCAATAAACGGACTATCCAATACAAAAAGAATTTTTCAATTCGAACCAGTAGTTCCTGAGATTAGCGCGTTCAAACAAACAAACAAACTCTTCAGCTTTATAATATTAGTATAGATTAATGGACAGACAGCTCGCTTGGTGATAAGTGACCCCCACTGCTTATACACATTTGTAACACTAGGGAAATGGGTTTGGATAATATTGGAGATTTATATAATTACACTAGCTGGCCTGGCAAACGTTGTTTTGGCAGGGGCACCCTTATCACCTAAGGGATATAAAAATAGCCTTGTCAGATAATATATTTTTTCGCATGTTTTGGGCGGTAGGGATCAAAGGATCAAACCCAAGCACTCTAAGACCTATTATTATATACCTACAAAATATACACAAAAAAAAAAACATAAAAATACGGTCAAAGAGTTTCAGAGGAGTTCCATAACAAACACTGTGACACGAGATTTTATATATTAGAGTATAAGATAAACCACAAAAGAATCTGTAAGAATAGTTGTATTTTCATTTAATTACGCCCATATGTGAAATTTAGATACATTGTAAATAATAGGTAGCATGCATGCCTTGATATTTGATCGTTTGTTTGGCCAATAGATTACATAACACCGCTCTAGTAGGCTTCATTTCAACCTTTCCTCGTCTAACATTAAGAGGACTTTCCTTGGAAGTACAACGTAAAGTAAGTAAGGTACTTAATGCCGCCTTATTTACCCGTGTTGCTCTTGTTTTTATTTTATCTCGAAGGCTTCCCGGCCTTGACCGCTATGCTTATCAAAGACGACAAACATTTATAAGTTCAGGTGTTTTTAATTGGTTCCCGGAAATACTCTTATTTAAATATATTTCTTAAGTTTCTTGATTAACTTGGAGATGTTTAGTAATTGATGTTTCACGATCCGATTATTTTAGTTTTTGTGAGTTGAAACGCCGTATGGCTTAGAAATAGGTTTTATATTTAATATTATGTAGCAAATTCCAATATAAGCCGAGCGTTACAATATTATACTTAAATATAAAGTTCACCACTAAAGTGTTTTCCCACTGCGGGACCATTTTTCTTTTAAGTGGTCAGTATTTTGTTTCAGTTGAAACTTATGAAATCTTAAAGATAAAACAGTCTTGCAAAATCAGCATACCTACCTACCTTTATCATAAGTTAACAGATTTAATTATTTGTGCCATGCGTCATAATATAAACTTCTCTTTGGTTAAGAAATGAACTATGACATTCAGATACCTACTTTGAAAGTCACAGTCTCAGAGTGTACTGAATCATAAAAACTTCGCAGTAAAACAAAAAAGTTCGATTTTATGTTCACAATATTTTATTATATCTAACAGAGAAGTCGTACTGCAAAAAATATAAAACATGTTTAATCTCGTTGTGAATTCATCTGAAAAAAGGATGTAGGTTTACGATGCTTCGTGTTGTGTGAGAGTTGTCATCTGTAGAAGCAATAAAAAAGGTACAAATCTTAGGTACAAGCGCTATGTCATAAAGCACACTAACAAGCTCAAAGGTGTATCACATACCTAATATCTATACTAATATTATAAAGCTGAAGAGTTTGTTTGTTTGTTTGTTTGTTTGAACGCGCTAATCTCAGGAACTACTGGTTCGAATTGAAAAACCGGCCAAGTGCGAGTCGGACTCGCGCACCGAGGGTTCCGTACACACCTGTAGGTATATAAGTAAAAGTTCACCCATCACTACGATCGAGTCATAGTTATGGTATGATAATTGCAAAATGAAAAAAAAAAAAAATCAGAAATATTTTTTTTTATATGATGTAACTAAAAATTTACGGTTTTCGCAATTTTTCCTTTATCTGTACTATAAGACGTTACTTCGTACCAAATTTCAAGATTCTGAGTTCACGGGAAGTACCCTGTAGGTTTTGATTCCCGTGCGAGTTTCGAAAATTTGCGGAATTTTGCGGCATAAACGGGAGTATCTTTTGATCGCGTTGACTTAGAAGTTTGATTTTTTCACAGCTCCAAGAGACCATAGACTTGAGTATTTGATATGAATTTCAGCTTGATACCTCCACGCGTTCCTGAGAAAAAAGGTCTTGACAGACAGACAGACAGACAGACAGACGGACAACAAAGTGATCCTATAAGGGTTCCGTTTTTACCTTTTGAGGTACGGAACCCTAAAATTCTTTTTGTATTGGATAGTCCGTTTATTGAGGAAGGCTATAGGCTATATATCATCACGCTACGACCAATAGGAGCGGAGAATAAATGAAAAATGTTGCAAAAATGAAAAACCGTTGGAACTTAAACACGCGAACAAAGTCGCGGGGGACAGCTAGTAATATATATAGGAATAGTAGATACTGCACGAAAGTTGTTACAAAGAAATATACCTAATAAAAATCCTATTTGAAAACTTAACTTCTATCTTATCCATTCGTAAACATGCATATTTTTTTTATAATAAATGTTAGAAGATATTTATATATATTAAAGTTTACTAGGAATACGGGTGCAATTCACATTACTACTAACCTTTTTAACCAACTCAGCTAAGCTAAATATGCTTGAGTCTGGAGTGGGTTCACGTCAATATTGTAATGGATGGGGTTGGAACATACGACCTCTCGATCACAAGGCCGTCACCCTAACCATTAGGTTATTGCCGCTTCTAATTAACTTCTCTAAATATTTTTTTGATGGTTGCTTTTGCTAAAAACTTGAATATTAACTAGTAAATACAATAGTGTTTCACTTAGCAAACCGATATTTGAGGCAGATA
Source organism: Diachrysia chrysitis (assembly GCA_932294365.1). NCBI lineage: Eukaryota > Metazoa > Arthropoda > Insecta > Lepidoptera > Noctuidae > Diachrysia > Diachrysia chrysitis. The sequence goes on from OW028657.1 coordinate 2,961,312, forward strand.
TTAAAAAAACTGTTAAAATTACGAGGTGAATGCTTTTCTAATACAGCTAGGGGAGAACCTGGCGATTTAAGATTTAGCTTTCAAAATACATAAAGATAAAGTTTGAATGAAACTCGTTACAAACTCCGGTACTCGATTTAGGAGAGAGGTTTGTTGCGCCATTTACGAGGATTGACAATATTCTTGTAAGTAATATATCTTAAAGTTACTTTAAGTAAAATTTTGGCTCTAAATTATATAAATCAAAGCCATAACACAATTATTAACTGACGATTTTGATAGTATGAATCTGACAACAACTATTGGTATTGGTTGTTTTGCTTTTTATTCAAAATTACAGATGAGTCGGTATCCATATATTATAACTAGCTGTCACCCGCGACTTTGTTCGCGTGTTTTAGTTTCAACGGTTTTTCATTTTTGCAACATTTTTCATTTATGGTCCGCTCCTATTGGCCGTAGCTTGATGTTATATAGCCTTCCTCATTAAACGGACTATCCAATACAAAAAGAATTTTTCAATTCGAACCAGTAGTTCCTGAGATTAGCGCGTTCAAACAAACAAACAAACAAACTCTTCAGCTTTATAATATTAAGTATAGATAGTATAGATTACAGATGAGTCGGTATCCATATATTATAATGTAAGTATCTTAAAGTAAACATAGACAAGCATAGAGTGCGCGCATCGCTAGTAGCCCCTTGTGCCGAGCGTAAGCTTATTTGTAGCTTAAAGTACTACGCTCGTTTATTTCTTTCTGTGAAGACAGACGTTTATGCGAAAATATCGATAATTCCGATTAGGGTAATATTAAGTTTTGAGATAGTTTTAATACGAAAGCGCGCTTTATTTTGCCACTAAATTACGCTTTTACTTGTTCACACTCAATTGAAGGCACTACCTACAGTTCATACTCGATATGCGCACTCTATAAGTAGTTTACTTACTTTTTCTCTAAGTTACCTAAGTATACTTTGGGATGAATCATGTATTCTTTATAATATATGTATCATTTAAAGGGTAGCAAGTTTAACAATTTCAACGTGTAGAAAGTCGTAATTATTTTATAAGTTTAAACTAACCTATACATTTGGTTTGACATATTGTATCTAATAGATTTTTATTAACACTTAAATTAATTTACCAGACTTTTACACCAATATGCTAATCGTGATTCAACTCTCAATAACAACTTTTATATTCTATCGTTCGTCATTCAGGGAATGTGCTACTTACACGGCGGGCTGGGTGCGCACGGCAAACTGCGCTCCTCCAACTGCCTCATCGATGGACGCTTCGTGCTCAAGATTTCCGACTACGGGCTCAACACGCTGTGCACCCCGACCGACTTAATAAAGGATGACACCTATTACTATAGTAATAATAATTATATTTGTAGTTATAATTGTCGCTGTCTTGATGTCGGCGTCCCTTGGGGTTGCTTGTTGTTAATCGAATTAGGTGATTAGATTCACGAATTCATATTATGATGGTTAGGTTAGATTAGGTGTGTCTTGGAAATTCTAATTAATTTAAGAACAAGTTTTACTTTTAATTGAATTCAAGTTTTTTTTTCGGTTACAGATGATAAACTATACATATAATATTAAACAGCACCTTACTATGAATTTAATGTAAAAAGGCCCTTAAAAATGTAAACATGAATACGGAAGACGAAATGTTATGACCCAACTTAAGAGAAGCTTTAAATATCCGGAAATAGATTTGTAAACTGTTTTTTTAAATAGACTACTTTTTTGTCTTACTTAAGTATTTTCTAGCGTGGTATGTAATATGAGGATATTCTAGAATTACTCTGGACTGCACCGGAGCTGGTGGCAGGGAGCATCTACCCCGGTGCTGCCGCCTCGCTCAAGGGAGACGTCTACAGTTTCGGGATCATTCTGGAGGAGATCGTGCTCAGAGCGGGGCCTTTTCATCACTACACACCGACTATGTCTAATAAAGGTTAGTTGCAATAATAATAAAATAGTACAATAAGAAATAATTTTGAGTTGAAAGTCAGAAGATTCTGTACATGATAATGTTATACTTACATAATTTAAGTTAAATATTCGTTTTGGAGCTGTCATTGTCTCTGCATTTTCCATCTTTATTACCTATTGATATTCTCTTACGATTCATCGACTATACCTACTATTGTATCGTAAATAAATAGTTATGTAAGCAACGCCTAAATTGGTCCTAGTCTCGCTGTCCATATTTTTTCTTTGTGAAACAGTTTATTTGGAAAATTTGTTCCTAAATCTCCAGTAAAATATACGTTGGAGTTTACCCGTAAACATTCAAAACAATGTACAAATGGCTGCGTACAAATTCTTTGTTAAGACATTCTTTATGCGTCCTCTTAGCGCCACAATTCAAAACATTTCCAACCAGAGCCATAAACTCTGACTTTAAATAATCAAGAACAAGAAACTTTTGCGGGCCGCTCAACTTTTTTATGGCATGCGAAGGTACGGTGATTCCTTACGGGGAATGTCGGAAAATATCCACTGAGGTTGTTATTTAAAATATTTGGACCCTTAGTAAGACTGTTTTCTTGTTAATTTATTTCTGCTACATGACTTATCCCTGTGTCTCAGGGGGTTTCACAAACATTCAAATCACATGCACAAAGAACACCTAGACTTATAACAAGCATTTGTGGATCACACAAATGTTTGTCCAATGTGGGAATCGGAACCATACGCTTACGAGTCCATAAGCTGCGACATGCTCTGGACATGCTGCATGTCTGGAGCATGTTTCAGCGTATGGACTCACGCTTATTCTTGTTTTTAAAGAGTCATATTTGTGCTCCTGTATACAAAAATATATAGGGTTAAGAGTATATCTGGCCTTGGTCCTACAATTTTAAGTCTTCCTGCTTTACCGTCTTTAGAGATAGTGATCCGCGTGTGCGCCCGAGAATCCCCCCCATTCCGGCCGGTAGTGGGTGTGAGTGAGGTGGGGGCAGCTGCGGGGAGTGGTGGCGGCGCTGCAGTGGAACTGCTCGAGCTGGCCGGCAGGTGCTGGGCCGAGGTGCCTGATGACAGGCCCAGCTTTGACACCATCAATGCTACCTATATCAAGTGAGTTCCGAGGACAAACAAAGAGTTGTTTTACTAATTTTATATTATAACTAGCTTTTGCCCGCGACTTCGTCCGCTTTTCCGTCGTTTTTCGTAAAAAAGTATATGTCCTTCCTCACGGTTCAGTGGTTTTGATGTAACAGACAAATTTACATTCGTATTTTAGTAGGGAACTATAATATGTCAATCAACAATACTGTTGAAAAATATCGCAATAAGGAACCGCAGAATATTATTATTAATAGCTGTGCCCGCGACTCCATCAGCGTGTAACTCCTTGTATGTTATTAAGTTAATGTGTTGGTAATATTCTTTAGATCACTTTCACATGAGGCTTAAGTAACTGTAGAACGAAAATACTTCAGCGCAAAGCTTCCGGGTAAACTATGTTGAAAGTTGACCCGTCCGGCACGTGAACAATCCTTATAGCATGATTCAGTATTCACGCGCGACTATTGAATAATGTTAACTTTTTTTAATTAGGGATGAGTGAGAGTATTATAAACGTAAGAGTAAACAATATAATCAGAAAGCTCCGAACTGCTAAGCTATCGGGAGTTACACGTGTTATTGTGAGTCAACCATAAAAGATAGACATATGCTGTTACGCAATATTTTTTAGATAATTTTATGTAGAACATTTCCGTCATTTATGATTTCTATGTAGCTTTAACCATTAAGGCTGCGTACGCGACGGAAGCTTAAAAATGGAGTAAATTCTCCCGTTTTCCAAACATTTCCCTTCACTGCTCTGCTCCTATTGATTGTAGCGTGATGAAAAGTATACTATAACCTGCCCAGGAGTATGAAGAATAATAGTACCAAGTTTCGTTAAAATCCGTCGAGTAGTTTTTGTTTCTATAAGGAACATACAGACAGACAGACAAAAATTTTACTAATTGCATTTTTGGCATCAGTATCGATCACTAATCACCCCCTGATAGTTATTTTGAAAATATATTTGATGTACAGAATTGACCTCTCTACAGATTTATTATAAGTATAGATATATAACAAAAATAGTGATATTAAATACAGAATGAAATTTTCAACTTTTTTGAACATCCAACAATAATGAAAGTAAACTACTATAGATTAAAACTTGTTATTTGTATTTTTCCCTTAAAAAAGCTAAAATATCAAAATAAACATCGCCATAATATTTGGAAGGAGGCGCACAACTTGTTGAAATTATGATTTAGTGTCATTTGACCCATAAAATAAACTAGCCAACTTTCCCAAAATTTCGTAATGATAAGGGATGAACTTTATATATTATGTCAATTATTTTGACGGGAAACAGGAAATATGGCCACATAACTCTCACTAACTTTCAGAGAACTAAAAAATAAATTTGGGGTTAGTCTTGGTAATTTAAACCAAATGCATGAGATATTAAGGTGTAAAATCGATTGAGTTCCGAACTATTTGAGTTTTCTACTGTAGCGGTACTGTCTTGTTTAGGGGCTACTGTGATAATTTGATGGACGATCTGCTTCGTCGCATGGAACAATACGCGAACAACTTGGAGTCATTAGTCGAAGAGAAAACTGAACAACTCTCGCTGGAGAAACGAAGATCTGAAGAACTGTTGTATCAAGTTTTACCAAGGTAATTAATTATTTGATAAAAAAAACTGGACAAGTGCTGGCAAATTAGACCCATACTATATTCTTACTTATCTTCCTCCACCCAGACCTGTAGCCCAACAGTTAATGGCTGGCGAGGTCGTCCAGCCAGAAAGCTTCGAGTGCGTGACAGTTTACTTCAGCGACATCGTGGGCTTCACGGAGCTGTGCGCCGCCTCCACGCCCATCCAGGTGGTGGACCTGCTCAATGACCTGTACAGCACCTTCGACAGGATCATAGGGTTCTATGATGTTTATAAGGTATGAGGTTGTTTAAGGATGTAGTCCAAGAAATAGGACGTTCTATTTTATCGTAACATTCATTATAATTGGTCTTCTTCTTAAAAGGTGGAGACTATAGGTGACGCATACATGGTGGTATCTGGTCTTCCGGAGAGGAACGGCGACCTGCACGCGCGGGAGATCTGCCTCATGGCGCTGGCTATTGTTGAAGCTGTTAGGGGCTTCGTCGTGAGACATCGGCCTACACACAGATTAGAGGTATAATGTAATGCTAATACACGTCCAAATTTTTAAAAGATAGTTTATATCCTTATATATATTCTACACAAGAAGGTCAGGATGAATAGTGCTATTGATTATAAAATATTCACCCCCGGTTTCTGGAAGGCTGATCAATTTGATCTGTTGTCAAATCTACCGATCTTGACTGTGATTGGTTTACCAAAACATTAACAAATAATCACTGAAGTTAATATGAGGTTTGACAGGTGATTAATAAATTTTTGTGTTGATCAGCCCTTCAGAAACAGGGGGTCAGAGACTTGTTACTTGAGAGCTTTTACTTTGTCTAGGTTAATTTACTGGGAAGCTAGTTTGGTGATTGCCTTCTTTGCCATGTAGGTTCGCATTGGAGTACACTCCGGTCCCGTTTGTGCAGGCGTGGTCGGAGTGAAAATGCCTCACTATTGTCTGTTTGGAGACACCGTCAACACAGCTAGTCGAATGGAGTCTACTGGACAACGTAAGTTTTATAAAAAAAAAATGGTTTTGTAATTACGAAAGTTGGTGTGGCCACTAGAAAAAAATTGTACTCTGACGTGATTATGTTATATTTTATCATGCAAGTAGGATCACTATTGTAGAAAACATGTATCATCTAAGCTTACACGCTTAACAGAATCTTTAAACCTTTTTACGTTTGCAGCTCTACGCATCCATTTAAGTGAGAACTCACGAGCGCTCCTAGACCAATGGGGTACCTTCGTAGTGGAGCGTCGAGGAGAGGTGGAGCTCAAAGGTCGTGGGAGAATGCTGACCCACTGGCTGCTGCACTGCTCAGAGCCTGAAGCTCGACCACCAACCCAAGGACAACAGCCACCACCACAGTATCCTATACTCTTCCCAGCTTTACCCCAACCAGCACTGTCTTTACAAGTACCATTCCTGGTCACAGAACCACCTATTTTAGCTACCTGAGAACGAATAATGACGGTTTAGAACCACGATCGTTCTACTGACAATGTAAAAGTAGATCTCATCATCTCTTTTGTACTACCTGATGTATGTATTTTGGCTTTAAGTCTTGGCTCTAAAAATATTGAAGGTACTTACTGAAATTTTCTAGAGTTTTGAGAAGATGATTGCTATTGATTAGATAATGGTCAATTGTATGTACAGGTTTTGGGCTTCCTACGCCATGTGTAGTTTAGGTAAGTATTTTACTTGTAATAGTTAATGTATTCTGAGCACAAATGAAAAAAAAACACTATCAAAAATTATACATTATAAAACAAAGTCGCACCCGCTGTCTGAATGCTTAGATCTTTTAACTACTCAAATGCAGTTTTCAGCAATATATACAGTGATTCAAGAATGAAGTTAAATACTTATGTATAATACTGCATTCGCATATTTAGACCTAATATTTGCGATAGTTATCTATGTTGCAGAGATTAGAAACTATTTCATTTATAAAAGTTATATTAAAAGAAATAGTCTAATACCTTGGCTAGTATAAAATCAGTTTAAAAACAATATATTTGTAGAACACCAGCGATTTGCATTACAGAAACCTTAATAAACGTTAAGTAAGTGAAGGGTGAACTAGATAGATGTGCTGCGTAACTCAAATGCTAATTTTATGAACGTTTTCTCCGCTTTCCACTACTTAATGACTTGACAGTGATAACATTTACATTTTACAAGCTTGTGTCGCTCATTGAGTGCTTAAAGAGAGTATTTGCATTTGACACAAGCGAACATTTGTTAAGTATCGATGTATTTTAACTGCGTTCGAGCTGGAAACAAGATGGCGGGCATTATCGTGTTTAAAACTAGTTTATGAGATGTTGAAGAATATTGATGTTAAAATAATATATGGTATAGGTACTTTTGCTTTATTATGTATTTATTGAGATTATAAGTAGTTTTTAGCCGCCTACATGAAAACTGATTTTGTTTTGAGGTTAGAGTTGTACAGTGCTATTCCTATTAAGATTTCAATCATTTAATAAAATAGTTATTTAGTTATAAACTAAATCATATTGTAGATTGTTAGTTACCTACCTACTTTAGTATTCGTAATTTTGTATATAAACATTCTCTTTATTCAGATATTTTATATCAAAATCTATTATTAGAACTACTTAATACTTATTTATACGAAGAAAAATGGAAAAATAATAATAGTCGAAATTCATAATTTGACAGAATAATCCGTTGTTTCAAATTACCCGTAATTTACATTTACTTGGTGTTTTCCTCTGAGAACAAAGAAACATTTTCGTGATAAATTACACGTGTAGGCTCGTTGGCTGGTAAATGGGGGTAGGCTATGGAATAATGCGTGCAAGATCTTATAGGAATAATAAATGTATATTTTTTTAATCATGGTGAACATACCCAAGTTTTTCTGTAAACATTTCGTCATTATTTATTTCATTTAGACCTACATTTTGCCAGGTATTTGCAATATGCAATGTTATGAATGGATGATGCTCGTAAGAATACGCAACTCTTCAAAATTGAGGGCTTCATTCTGGACCCATACTGTAGATATTTTATATGATAATTACACCATGTAAAAATCAAAATACCTTTTCCATTCCCCAATTCGGTATTTGACTACTATCGAAATATTTATTTATGACAATTATATTTTTAATAAGAGTAGACAATTTAAGCAGAACGGCGAAATACCACACAATAAATATACACGATTAAAAAACTTATAGTAATTATTATAAGTTTTTAAAGCTGAATGACGCATGCTCTATGTCTTTTTCGCAAAACGAGTTTTACAGGGCAGATTAGTATGGACAAAACAATAGTGACGTCACATCAGGTTACAACTCTGTTTATCTAATTAACAATATTGAAATTTTAAATGCTGGTTACTAACTCAATATGGACGTTATTCGTGTGCCGTTTTTACAACTCGATATTTTTCATTTAAAAAATCTTGTCGAATACCCAATTGCTGATGCAAAATTCTGTTAACAAATATGACAGACTGCACTTAACTCTGACATGATCACTAGGAAAAGCTATATACTTGTAATCGTATAAGTAGATTGTAATTTTAAGTATCTAATATTGCTGGGAAATAAATTTGTGTCATTGTCTTCCGTTTTATCGATTTTCCTTTGACGTTTAATGAATTGATGTATATTAATTAAATTAATCACTTATTTTAAAATTGAACTTACATTATACTTACGCAATCAAGTATTATGAATGTTATTACGGATTACATTAAAACGGAATCGTATTTCCACTTAAATAATTACTTAAAGTGTAGAGATATATTTTAGATTAAAGAATATATCAATTCGAAATAAAACATATTCTAGGTAGGTATTTATCGTATTGAAATAATTTATTATCTTTCGAAAATATGATTATTTGAAGCTGTCTGTTAAAAAAAACAATTCTTTTCCATATTCATATTTTTAGCGTAATGCTGTTTATAGCTGACTTGCATTTCTAAAATCCTTGCCGTGCCTACGTTATAAAGGCATTTTTCAGAACGTTAATGTAAAAAATTTTACTCAGCCAACCCCTAGACAAGTGGTATTTCGACAAGTGTTTACGATGATAAAATCGCTTAAATGTATGGAAGTGACAAGTCCAAGTCACGTGACTTATCGAAACGAAATGTCATTTCTATACATTTAATGTAATTAATGCGATTTCTATCATCGTTAACGCTTGTCGAAATGTCACTTGTCTAGGGGGGCTGATCACATTACGTTTTAAGACGTATATCAAAATGTATGGACTCGCTTTTTAGAGCACTTTTTATTCCTCATGTGATTAGTAGTGCCAATTAGAATAGTAACTTGTAGTACCTACTGTAGTATACCAACAAGTCCTATCCTAACTAATATAACGAATTATCGTTATCCCTAAATGTCTATTTTTATATGAATGTTAAAATATATAAGAAAATAAGAAGCTTTTATTTATTTTACGTCAATTAAATGTGAAATATGACAATTATTTTCTATGTTTGATGGTAAATAAAATACGAAAATTATTGTGAGTTTTATTTTATGAATCAAGTGAGTATAATCTATAAATATGGCTAAATGACCTTGTTTGTGCTAAAAGAAGTTGTGAATGAGGTTAATACTCTAGACGAGTATGACCTAACTGACCTAACGAGAAAAGTTAATAATAAAAGTAGTTATTCTACTTAATCTCAATAGCACTGCAAACATTCAAGGCAATACAATTGAAACTAATTACTCTTTATAACTTAGTATGAATTCATGATCCCGTTTCAATCCTTCTACCATACTCTTCTTCACTATTGTATATCTAGAAGATTTCTTTCTCAATATTTCCAACAGAAATACAGTCATAGAAATTGCTGATCCGAAAATAAGACAAAGGAAACAGCTGACCATCTGATGTAAAGTTAGCGGTGATGAGTCTGTTGACGACGTAACCATGGCAACGAATCTTGTCTTCATCATCGCGTCTTTTTCCATCAAACCGCTTTCTATCATCCGAGGTAACCAAACAGTTAAAGGTCGACTGAAAGGAGAATGCATCCTCATCCAAACCACCAGCGGTACCGTTAGAATTGAGTCTGGCAGCACATGACCACATTCATTTTCTTTTTTCCCTTGAGCCAAACAATACATAAAAGCATATTCTAGTGAAGCGGCTAACACAAACTTCTTTTTACCCTCCATGACATCACGAAACAAATCTTCAAACTTCACTTCAGGAATTATTTCAAAACCATCTCTTATTAATGGATCGAATTCAAAATGAGCGTAAATACCTGCCCGACCTCCAAACTTATAACCGTTGTCAACAGTTTCTTTTAAGTTTGCGAAATTACCAGTTAAAGTTTCCGTCTTCAAAGCTCCAATAAGCACGCTTTGATACGCACTTCGAACGACAAATGTAAACCACAACCACAAGGATATGATATAGAAATCTCTGAATCGTTTTGGTGCGACACGAATCGTTTGACCCAGCATGGCTCCCCATACTCTAAAAGCAGCACCATGGATTTTATCGAAATTCTTAAAGTACTTATTGCAAAACTTCTTTAAGCGTCGTAACTTTAAGATATAGGGAAGAGATATTACTAGAAAAGTAACTACTAGGAGAATAAGCCAGAGATAACCGTTTAGGGGAGAGAGCAGTCGCCACCAAACTGGTCCTGGAGCCACTGGTGGTGCCAGCCAAGCAATGCGTATCCTAAAATATGGCATCGAGTAATCTAACAACCCTAATCTATCTACTCCTAAAGGGATAGTACACGTTGAAATATTTGCGAATCCCATGATGACATCATTCAAAGAATCGGACCAGTTCTTAGCCCTATCAGAATCGATGCTTACATAATCTTTTGCCGTCACTATAGGAGTAAAATTCATGATATCCCTAAGGAGCCTCACTATTGATTTCTGTATAACATGTAGCGGTATCTTCCTCTCAATCCCTTGCGAATAGATTTTATTTGTTGATATATAGAGGGGACACTCTTGCATATTGTGCATTTTATCTGGATACATATTAGCATAAGACATTCCTTCTTTCCAATAGCTTATCAAAACGGCTTCCGTGTTTTGGCAGTTTAGATGATTCTTGTAAGGGAAATAAGTATATAAAGCAATTCGATCCTTCTTATCTTTAGTAATGATGACTACGTCCATGATATAATAGGTCCATAGAATATCATTAATGTGTTCGATTTTCTTCCGATTGGCGTTCAGGACTATTAAGAATTTTGCTCCGCCGTTGAATAAGCTTCTTCCTCTAATATCTGCCTTCAGTTTTCCTAGCAGTTTGATAAAATACTGGTAATTCTCCACTATGATAGCCACTTGTTTTGCTGGTTCATCTTCTTTTGTATAAATAGAGACAGAGCCTTTATAAGCGATGAGGAAGTCAGTAACAAGCTGGTCATCTACTCCGGAATACAAAACAACCGTTGGTTTCCGAAAATTAAAGTTATTGTTAACTACAACGATAGCACAGCTTATGATATCGTCTCTAGACAAACTGATATTGAAACTGGAGACTACATTAAAGGTAATCATAAAAGTACTTATAATCTTAAAGAAATTGCTCATCATATTGAAAAGTTAGTCGAATATCTTTGATGAAACATTTCTAATCAAAAGTTTGCTATTTGTGTTGAAGTAAAGATACTATTCGTAATGGGTTTTCCCTGGATTTTAAAGGTAATAAATCATCTTTTGTTTTAAATGTAGCGATGACATTATATGTTCGATCTTTGGATCTGAATTTGATCGATGTGCACAGTTAATGCATTTTTTAGATTCATGTCCAAATCGTCATAAATCATAGTGGTGGATGTCATTTATGCGAAAGTATTGACAGAAAATAGATGGGTTTAAAAATAATAAGTTTAATTAGTTTATTTTTCAGAAAAAAGTACATAGCAGAAAAAGAGTAATCATAACACTTGTACTATTGATAAAATTTCATTATATTATTATTAAACTTATTATTGACAGAAAATAGATTGGTGCTTATATATTTTTTTATTTCATTTTAATTGATTTGTTATAAAATGAACTGTAGACTCTGTATTATTATAAGTTTATGCTTAATGTTTTTAACGTAAAAACATCTAAAGTCATAATTATCAAACACTAATTAAAAAGTAATTCATGTATAATAAGTATAATATTAAGTTGGTATATTCAATACACATTTTGTAAGCTCCATTGGTTTTTATGCTGAGTAAAATATTGAAATCGGAGAACTTTTTACAGACATCATAATTATGTAAACGAAAAACAGGTTGAAACTAATATAATTTTGACAAACCTGTTACTGAATAAAACTGTTTGAAGTTAAAATACAATAATTAAATTTTCCTAAATCATAAAATAACAGATTGACAATATATTACAATAAAACAAATGTTGATCTTAACTTCTGCCGTTTGCCTAGCGTTTAATTTATACACCGTTTCTTCCGCGCTTGCGTATCCGTTGCTATGACAACGTCCATACAACATAACTTATAAACAAAACAGCATCGCCAATTTGTGTTCCTTTCCAATTTATTGTAATGATAGGCTAAGATCAAGTAACATGAAGTTAACATTTACGTGAAACGGAAGTTTGGACAGTGATTAAATCAATTAGTTTTAATGGGACAATAAATAATATCGATCTTATAATTATTAAAATATTCTTTTAAAATATTCTTTATAAATAAAGCGTTTCTTTTTCTTAGTGTTTTAAATAATTTTAATTTAATTACATAGTGTTTGTAAATATGAGTGTTTATGTATTACGTAATAACATTTGTCAGTGGGTTGCTCTGATAGTGTTAGTGGGTGCAAAGAAACTGGAAATGCCGAATAGTTGTCAGTCAGGGCAGTATTATGAGGCCAGTGCCTTAGCCTGCTTGGCATGTCCTGCTAATTCTTCCATGGCCACTTCTTCAGACGGTAAGTCCTTGATAAAAACTATAGTACCTAAATACGTTAGTTTTTCTATCAGGGTATACTTGTTCATACTTTAGTGACGTAGGTGGTATAATGGTGTAAATCAGGGGTTCCCAAACATATTTTGTCTACTGCCCACTTTGAGAATAAATTATTCTTTAGCTCCCCCATATTTTCACCAACTTAAAAACCATTATAACTTCGAATTAAATTAATTATTGTGAGCTATATTAGCGGAGATTTGATTTTTTTTCTGAGTCTCTTACCGCCCCCCTTTAGGCCTGCAGCGCCCACAAGGGGGCGTTATCGCCCACTTTGGGAAAGGCTGGTGTAAATATTGATAGTTAGTCATTGTACCACCAGATTCCTCTATTCTGAGGCCCATCATGCAATAGCTTTTCTACCTTGGTTACACCTTGCTCTTGCCTACATGCCTCTTATAGCCTAGATATGTTTTTGTCTTGATATGTTGTTTATACAAACACAGGCACAGACAGCTTATTGGATGCAAGTAGGTACTTAACCTTATTGTAAGGATAATGTTTGTATTTAATTATTATCAATTCCGTTACCAAAATATACCTATACTAGCTGTCCCCCGCGACTTTGTTCGCGTGTTTTAGTTTCAACGGTTTTTCATTTTTGCAACATTTTTCATTTATGCTCCGCTCCTATTGGTCGTAGCGTGATGTTATATAGCCTATAGCCTTCCTCAATAAACGGACTATCCAATACAAAAAGAATTTTTCAATTCGAACCAGTAGTTCCTGAGATTAGCGCGTTCAAACAAACAAACTCTTCAGCTTTATAATATTAGTATAGATAAGTATATAAGTGTAGTTTAACTTACAAACGATTTTTCTAGGTTTCGGTTGCTCCTGCGCAGAGCACAGTGTGCAATTAGGTAACAACCGTTGCCGACCGTGCAACACCACTGAAGTGGTGTCGGCAGATGGCAGCACGTGTGTGCCGCGCCGCTGCCAGAGTGTGTCTGGCAGGATCGTTTGCAGAAAATGTCCGGTTGATTATGTTACAGGTAAGGAATATGATAAAATCTTTTTTTTAAAGGTTACTTGCAATGTGGGTGGCATTCACATGATAAAATCTATGAAATTATATTAAAATTGGCATTCAATAATTCGGTTGTGACTGAAATTATTCGCAGTTTTATTAGTTTATTGATTGGTAGTTTCAAGGATAGCTCCTTCAAGGAAACTCTTAATCTCTAGTTTATAAAGTATCTCTAGTAGATAAACTCGTTCGTTACTTTTGACGTGTTATGTGGTGTGAGCACCTATCCTAAAATCTATAGAAATATAAATAAATGTTTGTATGTTTGTGCCCTATACATTTCCAAACCAATGATTAGTTTGTGATGAAATTTTGGTAGGGTCTTATGAATAAGGACGAGAAAGAAAAAAAACACAGACATTTCGACTTCCCTTTCCATGAAATATCCTTCTATGTAATATATAGATCCTGTCTGTGATTTTAATATAAACACGCTGTGAAAATATTGAATTTTTTGGTTAGAGGAAACTAAATTTGCTAGTTATTACCAGAGCGTATGTTGCAACTCTCCGAACTACTTTTCGACGTAGATAGAACATGCATATATGTATACATAAAAAGAGTACTTACATAGGTAAATAGTTATTCACTTACGCAACCTTTTTGTCAAGTTGGGATAATTTACTGTCGCGGGAAGAAAGGTGATACTATAAGAGCCTTACGTTGAACATAGGTCACACGCAGAGACCCTTTTAAGGACGTAAATAATACTATTTTATGTATTAGGCTCTCGCTTTATTTTTCTATTATTATATACAAAATTCTGCAAAAATGCCATTGGCTGGTTGCTACTTACTTTTGTGCTTATATGTTTTTTATTTAAGGCAAAGATATTATACATAAAAATGTGGTAGATCTGTTATTAGCGCTCGCATTTAGAGGACTCGATAATCTACAATTTAAGACGTTTGCAATTATAGCTAACTCTTTTACTTCCATAGTTCTGCTATCTTTTGTACTATGTATTCGTGCTACTTGACTACATCAGCGCATCAGATTTTGAACATCCGTAACTATGAACGTAGCATAATATCACGCGTTAACAGATGCTTGTTTTATATGACGTCGTTCTGTATAATATATTGCATTTTTTTATAAGAATAGAAGAGAAAAAGAGAAATTACATTTGACAACACTGAATAAGTTACGACGGATTATAATAAACTAGCTGTTGCCCGCGGCTCCGCCCGCGTGGGTGTTGTTTATTACGGCAAAAAGTAGTCTATGTCCTTTCTTAGGATCCAAGCTCACACCATACCAAGTTTCATCCAAATCGGTTAAGCAGTTTAGCCGTGAAATCGTGGCAGATAGACAGAAAGACAGAGTTTCTTTAAAATTTTTGCTAGTAAGGATCAATAATTATATTTTTTTTTTCTAGTGACGCAAAACATTGACGGCTCTCCTCTGAAAGAGATGCAGTGCGTAAAATGTGCGAGAGGCTACAAAGCGGAGAACAATGTTTGTACACGATGCGAGTCCTGTACCTGCACTAAGAATCAGATCATAGTTAGAGGCATCTGTATACTGAAGAACTATGTGAATGCGAGACCGAAGTATGAAGAGGGCAGTCTACACCCGCTAGCCTTGTTGGATGTTGTTAAACATGAGTATTTGTGTATGGTAAGTTATGGCGCGTTTTTATTAGTTCGACTACCGAATTGGTTAACCAGTCTCCCTTTCGTCACAGAATACGGGTTGCGACCGAACACGGCCAACCGATTACCCGTTTACATTACTCGGTGACCGGATACGGGCTGCAACCGTAGGTATACGGTCTAACCGAATAATATAGTGTGAGTTGTTCTTTTGCAGAACATAAATGTTTATGTGATAGAAATATTTGTTTTAAGAAAGAACGACGTCGTACAATACCTACTGCAAAAATATTTGTACCGGTGATAACTAATAACAAACAAACAATAGGATTTTCTATTGCTTGCCGCTTAAAGTATCAAATACTTCTTCTTGTATAGGTACCTACGAAGCTTATTTTGAAATTGATTGTTTCAAAAAAGTATCTCTAGAAATTGATTAAAGTCCGTAAAGTAAGATAATATTTTAATATTCCAGCAAAACAATGGACGATCTTGCCACACTTTAGCCAATGAATGTGTCAGGAATTTCTACAGCACCGACCCTGCCGGCCCCTGTCGGCTTTGGATACAATCCAACTTAGGCACACCGAAAGGTAAGTCCCCTGTGCTTACAATACATTATAACAGGGTAACTTTATCAAAAAGTTTTAACATAATTATTTAAAACAAAACGGTTCACTCACGTATATTCTCGGGATCGCCCGACTAGTTTCAGACTCAATAGGAGTCCCTAATCATGAGCTGACGCGGCGGCGGTGGTGTCGCGAGACGAACTGACGGTGACTGTGTCGGGCGATCCCGAGAATATACGTGAGTAAACCGTTTTGTCTTAAATAATTATGAATACTCCTCACGAAAGTTATTATACAAGTTTTAACATGTTTAACAATCTTTGGAAAATAAATGTTATTATTTTTAGTTTTACCTCAGCTTACAGTAGAATCGACTTTGGAAGATAAAAATCCAGGGGTGGCGTTTTTAGCGCGGAAAAAAGTAAGTTTAAACAAAATACAATCAACTTAATAAAACAATATTAAAATAACTATAGAAGTGTGGTGAGGGGTTGTTACAAAAATATAATGCTTGCGATGTTTGTGTAGATATTTGTGATATTATTTTCGTAAGAGATACATTAGGTACACAAAATGTTATAAAAGACATAATTAATCAAATAAAATTACGATATCTGCTCAATAAATATAGGTATATACATACTTGATTTTTTAGTTATTTAAGTTTGACAGTATTGCAGAATTCACCACTTTCAAAGAACAGAATCGCCCGTTGTATATGTGCTATGCGGTGTCTTTATGTGTGAGTAAAAGAGCAGTTACAGTGTCGTATCATACGGGCCGCGTTTTGAAATGCTTATCCCAAACTTGCCGATTCCGAAAATTATAAAAAAAAACAAACCTGCTTATTTTATTATTGATTCTTGTCATGAATCATTAGCATAGTTACCTCCTTGAATATGACGATAATGTAAAACGATACGTTATATCTAAAGTGAAAACGCCATTAATATTTTTGTTTCCAGGAGTTTTTATTGGTTGCTGCAGCGGTATACATGTCCAATGGAGAGGTCAAATTCCTGAAAGATGTAAGTCATAACACCTCTCCATGTCGTCTGCCTGTTCAAATAAGAATTGGCCGGGATTTTACGTAAGTAACTCTTAATACCTGTTATGTCCTAATAAAGAATTGCCAGTTAAGTTGATTGTTGTACTTGTGTTACTCTGTTTACACCGATTCTCGGCGTTATTTTTCAAACTACTACATTTTGGTTTTAAAATACAGCTTGTTTTGCATTCTCGTTAAATTCAAGGAAGTAACTATGCTAATGATTCTCGACATGAATCAATCTATACTAATATTATAAAGCTGAAGAGTTTGTTTGTTTGAACGCGCTAATCTCAAGAACTACTGGTTCGAATTGAATAATTCTTTTTGTGTTGGATAGTCCGTTTATTGAGGAAGGCTATATATAGGCTATATAACATCACGCTACTACCAATAGGAGCGGAGCATAAATGAAAAATGTTGCAAAAATGAAAAACCGTTGAAACTAAAACACGCGAACAAAGTCGCGGGGGACAGCTATAATAAAATAAGTAGGCTTTTTTCTACTTTTCGGAAATCGGAACGTGTGGGACAAGCATTTCAAAACGCGTCGCGTGTTATACCGCACTGTCTACTCACATTCATAAAGATACTGCCTGCATACGCAACGGGGCGAAGTGTTCTTTGAAAGTGGTGTATTCTGAAAAACTGTCAAACTTAAATAACTAAAAAATCAAGTATGTATTAATTTATTGAGCAGATATCGAAATTTTATTTGATTAATTATGTCTTTCATAACAGCGTCCTGAAATTTCACGAGAATGCAAAACGACGCGTTGTATAACTATTAACATGTTAAATTGTAAAGCCCAGCATCCTATGATGAGTAATAAACTATTTATATTTCTCAAAATCAAGGTCAATTAATTTCACTGAGTGGAGACGCGGCTACTTTCCCTTTTGCTCTTCTTTATTAACTTAGCTACTATTTCTAAATAAAAGAGATCAGAACAAAGGATTTTTTATTACCTACTTTAATTTAATTTAACAGAATTACGAGCAGACAGGGCTGTTATAAAAAGTTTTATATTTTATTACTGATCAAGGAAATTGCGCTTATTTATAAAAATGCCTACCAGTTTAAAGATTATTTCTGTTTTATTTTGTGTTATTATGAACACATAATATAGGTGCTATATGTTTAACACTTTTCGTAAGAATAAACAAAATAAATAATAAACAAAATAAATAATAAATAGTATCTATAGACATATCTATCACACATGAGGAGAAATACTTTAAAATTAACAGAGTTTTTATTTCAAAGCAGTAAGGTTTAGTTTCGTCTGGTCACCTGTATCAAAGAACATCCACTATATCCGAGAAAATAAATAATTTGATTATAAGAAAAGGTAAACAACCCGTGTTTGCTTTTCCTTAAAGTTGGTGTAAGCCTCGGAAGGCAAACATGAAGCAAAACAAATCACTTTTTATATAATAATAATAATAATAATTAGTTTATTGTTTCAATCACATTGTCATTCAGCACAAAATTGAGACATCCCCGTTAAGTTATAGAATACTTGTGATGGGATTGCCTCGCCCTTCCCTTAGTTTCTAAAATTACAATGTTATAAACAAACAATTAAACTTCGGTAAATTAAATTTAAAATGATTAAAAATAAGAAAGAAAGAACAAAATTATATCGTCATAACATGGTAGAATCTAACGCGGATGTTTACAACTCTTGGTCTCTTAGGCCCTACGTAAACGGCCTATCCCCTTAATGGTGAACTATGAACTTATTCAATCAGAATTCAGGAATTTTAACAGATATTTGTGTTACTTAACTTACGTGTCTTATTCCAACAACAATTTTTTTAATCCCAAACGATACTGGACAGCCCTGTTACTAAGGTTCCGGTATCCGTTTGTTCCAAAAAAGACTATTATAGAAGATGGTTGACATTTAAGGAGAATAGCTGTAATTTTTAATATTCGAAATTACTTACTAATAAAGTCGATTATTTTGTTTTATCCCAAATTGACCAAATTACTAGACTTGATTAAAATATTTAATCAAATTAAATAAATAATCAAATATGGTCAGACATAATTGCATAAGTTGCTTTAAGAATATTTGCATGACCTTTATTCAACATTTATGTACAGTACATACAGCTGAAATCCTTACGGCCCAAAGTTTATCATAAGTTGGACAAAGGAGGCCGTATTATCACAATATATGTGATCATAAACAATCATTCCTTTGTCAGAATGTAGACTAACTTCTGGGTAAAATACACTTGGTCTTTTCTAGCCTACAAAATATTTAATAAAGAAAATGAATAATTGTACAATTTAGGAAATGTTTTATGTAGCTGATGTAGCATAAAAATAAATTAAATCATCAAAAAACAACAATAAAAAGCGTTTTTATTTTTATGTGTGTTCCCCGTTTACTCGGAGACGCCTGGACCGATATAAAAAAATCTTTTTTTTGTTTTATACGGTATACTTCCTGAGTGGTTCCATGGTCATTAGGCTAGGATCTGATGATAGGACCCCAGGGAAATCGAGAGCAATGCCCAATTTTTATATGCACATACTACGTGTTTCAAGATTTTCATTGATTTTCTTTCTAATTTGAAATGATTATCACTTTAATTTAGGTGTTTTTATTAAAAATAAAATAATAGTATTATGATGCAAACTCTTGTATAAGAATTGTTTAATGAAAATTGATGGAACGGTTCGAAATTCGCACAGAGCACCCTTCTCAGTCTAAACTTTGTTTTATACGAGACTACTTCAACATTGTAACATCGACATGAGATTTATGATGTAAAATGGAAAGAAAAAAAGTTTTCAACATAAAGAAAAGGTACTCGTAATAATGTAGTGTATATGCACAAACAATATCAACATTTACATGAAATTGCTAAGCAAAAAAAAAAGGGTTTAGTTTGAGCTGATATTAGCATCTGCGCTATTGCCGCAGCCTTCTCAAAAGAAGAGGAGCTCCACAACAAATTAAACGAGTATAGTCACTAAGTATATATAAATATGTTTGTATGCACTTACATTTATACCAAAATCTCTAAAGCTCTATACAGACGAACTGCATTTCAACTGCAAACTGACTGCAAATTTGTAATTTGAATGTAATTAGTACGACTGCAAACCAACTGGTCGGTGTGCAGTTGGCGTGCAGTTCCAACAGCCGCACGCTGGCTGCAATCGGACTGCACGGTTGGTTTGCAGTTGACTCTTAGTCGAACGAACTGCATTTAAACTGCAAATTTGCAGTCGAAATACTGTCCGTCAGTTTAAAACCTTAGACCACGTTCCGCTAGCAACTATCATCAATGTTTTATATCAACATTGTAAGGCAATAAAGTCCATTAGTCTATTGCCTTACAATAACGTAAATATACAAGTTAATGTGAACTCTCTATTGCAGCCACGACTGCTTTGTGAACGTATCGAAACTCGGCGATGATTTGAACACAACAATCTCACCATATTTGTATGCAGACGGAGACCTCGTACAAATACCGGTCTATCCAATGAAATCCAATGGTTATAGTGTTCAGGTACTTACAGACTAATGCATTTATTTGTATGAAAGGTTCTTTTATGTATTTTGAACAATATATTTTTATTATATTGTAGCTTGTGTTATGCGCTGGTTGCTTTAACAGTTCTTTTAAAGAGGGGACACTACTCCCTAGTAATTTGAAAAATGGGTCTTTAAAGAAGACCTGTTGAAGATATATATTGCCGTCGCACACCTCCGACCTCCGACAATAAAGTGCGTAAGGGACAACTGCAGCTCAGGCAGATTATACTCACAAAAAATAATCTTTGACCAAAAGATGTTTCGTATGCCGCTGTTTTCTTCTCCAAAACTGAACTGATTCAAATAATTCTTATATCAAAATTTAGGGGAAAGGTAATGCTTCAGTCATTTTCTTTTTTTTTAGTCCTATCAAATATGTCTGATAGTCATCGGAAAACGGCTGTAAAAATTGCATTTTTGGAGGGTCATATTTCTTTAAGTGATTATGATTTAGAAAATACTAAAAAATAGAACTCTAGAAGCATTTTCCACAAAGAAAACAGCGGAATGTGTATGGAGAAAGACCCAGTCGCGTCCCCTTATGATTATTATATATAGGTACTATCCGTTTTAGAAAAAAAATAAGATAAAAAAAATGTCAAAAACAATCTAACAGGTATAATCTTTAGAAATACTTGTTCTAATGTACATGTAAATAAACAAATAGTCTGTAACTGTACTCGGTAAATTTGCCAGCACATATCGGCATTTTGGTTTATTTATACCCAAGTTAGTTCGTTGGTTTTTGTTTTCTATATAAATTTTATACTTATCTAATATTCGTAAAAAAATATTTATACAAGTAATTGCTATTATACTATACTATAGTTTATATTTCTAATGATTTAACAATAAAGGTTTATTTATTGTAAATAATTAAATTTCTCAATGATAAAGTTCATAATAATTTATTATTATAATCATCATCATCATCATCATATCAGCCAATTGCCGTCCACTGCTGAACGTAAGCCTCCCCTAAAGAACGCGACATCAAAAATAAAGTGTTTTCGGTGGCTTTGTTTGAAAGAAACTTAAGTTTGAAAGTATATTAATTTCTACATATTTAGTTAATTCTAAATGTTAATTTATTACAGAAAGGAACATGGCTATCAAGCAAGTTTAAACGTTACTTCATAATTGACAACTTTCTATCGACTACGGTCAATATTACTAAAACTGTGTATCTTCGAACTATGGTCATACGAATTCGGTAAGCAGTGAATACATAATACACCATAAAAACGAGATCATACAAACTTATGAATAATTATTGTAAGGACTTTAAAAGTCGTAGCACACTTTTACGACACCGCTCCCGCACGGTAATTGAATCGACATTAAAATAAAAGCTTAAAGTCGTGTTGTTTAGGTACATTTTGCAACGATAACTTATAATTGCAAACGGCACTTGGCAAGCGAGCTAACCGCCATCGTACCGAACGGTGTTGAAGCGGAGTCGTGTAAGTGAGCGACCTTTAATCTGAACGTCTGAAAACAAACCGGCCGCAAGAATTTTCGTTTTCATTTCGAAAGTGAATAACTTAGGCAAATTAAGTAAGTTTGACGAATATAATTAACCACAAAATTGAAAATTAAACATAGCTTTACTTACAGCCTACTTACTTTACAAAGAGACTACTAGCTAATTACTTTTGTGGGTCGTAATAATAACCAAATATTTATTTTTAATTCGCGTATGGCGTAGTTGCCCACGTCTACTATCATGAAAATTGCCAGTGTGCTTAGCGCTGCGAGTTCATAAGTATAGACTCAAAAACTTGTTTTTTTTTTACCTTTTTTTTCTCAGGGTTGAAAGGGACAAAAGTACTCCGAGTTCTTTAAAAGCTGATGTGTCGGTGGAGGCCAGTTATGCAACAAAATCACCGTTTTCAGATTCAGTAACTATGACCTTGAAAGTGGTGCATATGATGCCAGATGCTGGAGTCCATCGCGGTCTAGAGGTGAGTAACTGTTGATAGAACTTCAGATGATCTAGTCATCATGAACTCTGAATTCAGCAATCTTTTTTGGCGAATCTGGCGATCAACGCTTTATTTTCATTGTATGAAAAAAGAAAGGTTGCTTAATTATATTGGCTAGATTATATTAAAATTAAATAGGAAATGGGCTTTACATGTTTATTCTTACAACAGTTATGCTATTCTCTAAACAATTAGCTGCGTCGAAAATAAAATCAAACCCTTGAAGTGTCACAAACTGTTTAAGTTTTCTCATGATTTTGGGATTGAGCAGTAAGTGTGAAAAATCTAGAGAAAAGCATTGACGTAGCCCAAATTACGTTCCAGTCAAATTTGGATCTTGTAAATATGATTTACTTAACTTAAAGGGAATTTTATGAGTTGTCACAGGCAGGAACGGAGTATGTCACATGTATTATTTTTAACGGGTCTTCCAAATTCAAATTGACGTCTGTAGTTGTCGTCATAAAGTTTGCCGTTAAAAAAGGAACTCGCGAGAATCTGATTTATTAAATAAAACTGGCTTTATAGCCAATTTGGGGTTTAATGTTTAAGTTTTTATTTAGGCTTCGAATTTTCTTCTGACTTAATTTTACGATTGAATATTCCTTTGATTATTATTAGATTAGGCAACAAATCTTCAAGAAAATGTCCATTCGATTGTCTTTTTTCTTTACGGTTTTTTTATGTGAAATGTACTCCTGCCATTACCTCAGTGTTTCTTACAGATTTGGGGTGGCGTACTCGGTTCCATTTTAACGCTGTATGCCATGGTGCAGTGGCGAGGAGCAGTGCGTAGAGGTGGACTCTACATATCTGTGGTACCTCTGGTTGCCGGGGCACTTGCTGACGCGTTGTATTTTGTGAGTAAATTATTTCAACAAAATTATTTGAATTCTATTGCTATGAGAATAATACAACCAAGAACATTAAACGGCAGATAAAGCTTGTTAAGTTTCGTTTATTACTTTGTATGTCGTTCTGAAACTGTCAGATACTGAATTGATTATTGTTTTGTCTAGGCTGCGTGGTTTTCCACCCTCCATGCTTTGGCGGCGGAAGCTGGGACACTCGGATTGACACTACCGCTGTCCCGCGGAGAAGAACGGATTATCATAGCTTTTATTTATTCAGCGGTTGGGTTAAAGGTTGGTATTTTTTTTTATATACCCTATAAAAAAAAATGGGCATTATAAAGAGCTTACAATAAGAATGTAATTGTTTTTACTGCAGATGCTGAAAGTTGCGTGGATCAACTTTAACCAGTGTCGGTGCGATATATTCTTTTTGGACTGGTCTGAATATAATGCTCCATTTAAAGGTGACGAGATAGATCTTAAATAAAGCTTACTCATAATTGTATTTTATTTTTGCAACAAAATATTTATAGTTTTACTAAGGTAGCTAATCGAAAACAGGCATAATTTACGTAAGTTATTATGTTTGTGTATACAAATAAAAATATTGCCAACAATGTGCTTTTTTACATTGCCTAATATTACTGATAAATGATGATGAAAAGTTACTGATCACTATTTACTAAGCTGAAATATATTGCAGGATTTTTTTCTTAAATTCATGTAAGGCGGCCATTAGACGATCAATCTGGCATTAGTTGAATCTGTGGTCGAGATTGATGAAAAGTATCAAAATATCTGGATTATTCGTGATCCATCTTAATCTAACATCAATCAACACCTTACACGATCAATCTGACATCAATCTTACCAATGTCACAGATTGAACTGATGCCAGATTGATCGTCTAAAGGCCGCCTAAGTGTTTCTGAAAGTTGGTTTAATTCTATAGGTACGATGTCTTGTGAGAAGTCCAACAACTGGCGAGCTACAACACTGGCGCGGGAGTGGAGCTCCATGCAGGCTATGAGAAGAGTTTCTCCAGGGTACACCATCACTCTAGCCCTGCTTATTTTACATGCAAGTACTAATTAGAATTTGAAGTTACCTCTTTTATGAAATGTTAGACGCTCCATTAAGTACCTACTTATAGCGTAGATAATATTAATTGTAATGTCTGTAATGTCTTGGGACAACTCACACACGGCCATCTGCAGCTGATAACAGACTAATATATAAACAGATACAGAACAAATGATTATGCTCATCACACGAAGATTTGTCCTGGGTGGGAATCAAATCCACTACCTCCAGTTTAGCAGTCAAGGTCACTAACTACTAGACCAACAGGCTAGTCAAACTGTTATAAATTTTGATATAATATTAATAGGCATGTTTCCTATTTTTTTTAATGTCCGTCTTGTGGATTAATGAATTTTATTGGACACGTATTTTTTCTTTTTTCCTGCAAACAAAAAATGATCAAAATACAGAGAACGGAAATTACGCGTGGTGTCACTCCTCGCTACGATTTTTAGCGAGGCGTAGCGTCATAAGCCCCCACTCCGAAACTTTAAAGGGGTGTATCTCTGTATTTTTTTTATGTTTTGATAAAAGAAAAAATACGTGTCTAATATTTTTTTATTATCTAACTGACGGACTAAATAGATTTTAACTTTTCATACCCAGGAAACATCCCTATTGTTATTGATTTAAAAGCCAAGACTCCGCATGCGTGAAAATAAGTTAACGCGTCAACTTCAACGTAACGTTGTCAACAACGTCCTTTCTTGAAGTTCAAGCTAAATCGAAAGAATGACAATGATAGAAATCCGTCAATTTACACCATTTGCGAGCCAGTAGCTGATCTCTTATTGATGGAAATAGACATATGGACCACACGCCAGACTAGCGAACCGAAACAGATAGACAAATTTACATTCGCATTAATTATATTGTGGGAAAGCACAAGCTGATAATAATAACACAATTTAATTATATTAGTATCTACATAATATTATAATGCTACTAAATACAAAGTTTAAAATTAACATTTACCTATAAATACTATACGTTACGTAATACGTTATTGTTTGACGTTATAGCTTGCAGTAGACGCGTAGATTTCAATACTATTATCGTCTTTAAAACGACATTTTACTTTTATCCTATCAGGTAATGTCGCCCTGGCAATCCTACCTTCCTCAAAGCCAAGGCTACAAGTGGGCATTAGCTACGATCGCCTGGTGGTCAGCTTACAGCACGCTGCTTCTAACACGATGGGTAACCGACCGACTAAGAGGTTCACCGACCAATGTATTGACAAAGATTTGTGCCAATGTTGGCCTTTCTTTATTGGTGTTTGAAGAAGACTGTTATGCTCATTATGTGCATGGAAGGTAAGAGAGTTAATTTGGCTTTTCAATCTCGAAAATCACTAAAGCATTTAATAGGACTTAAACAGTTGAGTTCAGTATTATTTCCTCGATTAAAATTATCTTATTATAAATTATTGTTTGATAATCTTAATTAAATTTTATATTAAACTAGCTATCCCCCGCGACTTTGTTCGCGTGGTTTAGTTTCAACGGTTTTTCATTTTTGCGACATTTTTCATTTATGCTTCGCTCCTATTGGTCGTAGCGTGATGTTATATAGCCTATAGCCTTCCTCAATAAACGGACTATCCAATACAAAAAGAATTTTTCAATTCGAACCAGTAGTTCCTGAGATTAGCGCGTTCAAACAAACAAACAAACTCTTCAGCTTTATAATATTATAGTATAGATATAGATATATTTTATTTATTTTATAGGAACGATGACTCAAAAGATTTAAGATCAATGGCTGGTCCTTTAGCGACATGCCGTGTGGTGTGTGCACCGCAACTAAGGTACAAACAGTTCATATTTAACTGTTACATGTAGGTACCTACTATTACATCGGCTTACTGAGGTATACGGGGATAATATTCATTAGTCATAAATGTGACTTCTTTTTTTTTAAGGACTAAATTAGTGTTGTGATTAATAAACTTTGCGAAGTCTCGAACTCTAAATTACTTTTAAGCTACAAGGTACTTCCACTTACTTATAATTAAATTTTCGATGTTGTTTCAGGGTCGTGTATAAACAGTTATCTCTTTCCATACCAGGTAATAGGCTCATTATAATAAATCTTAAATTATCAATTGCTAAGACTTATACCCTAGTACCTACTTCATTGTCATAGGAGATGGAGGGGTCTTCTCATTAATTTGTTAAATTTGTTTTGTCTGTAGTTAAGTTACTAACAATAGTGTTTAAGCGAAAATCTGTTTTACTAACAATTTATGGATCTCTTATTTGTCCGAAATAAATTGATATTATTATTATATAAAGAAACAAATTACGATAAATTACGAAACTTCAAACACTTGAATATTTTTTTACGTGTACGCTTTAACCGTTTCATTGTTTGAAAAGTTTAAAACTCGTTAACTACTCACAGTTCTTTTTTTAGGTTTAGGTGAAACCGATACTCGACAAGCTCTACTATCGCGGTTCTTGGCAGCGTTCTTCGAAAGGGTACGTTTTCTATTTCTAGTAGTACTTCTGTTTGTGAGGGAACAAAAGGAGATAAAATTAGCTCGTCCCGATGATCAATATTAGATGAATTCTCGTTTTTGTTATGCCTTGCATAATTGACCACCTTGTTTTTACTTTTGTAAACATAATTTATGATAAATAAATTGAATTCATAGTGGCCTAACGGTTTAATAATCGGATTTGCTCGCCGAATTCGATAACACGAACTACCTAGTCTTAGTTCGTTTTATCACTACATGTGTTATACTTCATGTACTTTTTAAGTCTTCCTAAGACACTTTGACAGCGAAAAGCAGCAATAAGCGGGCGCAATTATTAATGATCGTATAATGTTTATTTGCAAAAGGTAACCTATCTAAACTAATATATTATTTTTGTATGAACGAGCTTACTGAAACGAATAGTCTAATACTTATTTGAAAAGTATTTTTCCATTTGATAGCCTTTGCAGTTCTTGAGGAAGGTTATTTTAGGTTACTTATCACGTTACTTGCCTTGAGAGACTTGAAAATATCACAGACTAAAAATTTGAAATAATTCAAGTTTAAACGGTTTTGTAAAACACATGGCTTATTGTAGGCTTTAGATGGTCTGAGCTGGGTGGCGAGCGAGCGCACTGTCCTGGAGCGCCTTCTGAACGTAGAGCTGACTACACGAGAGGCTGGCAACACAAGCACCCTGCTCTACGACCCTGATGATAATACACCTTCTTGCTTCGCAGTCACTTGGTAAGTAAACGTAAGAATACCTAATAAAAAAAGAACAGGACTCGAAAGGTACCTAAGACCTTTTTTTTATTTAGGCGTACCGCTGGGATGAAAACATCCCTCCCCATATTCTTTCGAATATCCTCAAGTTTCAGCAGCAGGACTAGAGAGCATAATTAGATTGCATATTTTGCACTAGCTCCCTTGTACACAGGCAAGTATAAATAGCTCTTAGTTCTCTATCTCTATCTTAAGAGTTAGGAACCGAATCAAATTTACCTGTTTTAGATAAAAATTGATACGTAGGTGGATTTGAGAAAAGAAATAAACAATTTAGGTCTTACGGGAGCACATTGAATTATGGTCTTAATTTACATCTCATGTTATTCCAAGGTGGGGAGAGGAGTGGAGTTTATCGACGTTTGACGCTATGCTGTTCAGTTCCGTCTTGGTGTCGACTGATGATCCTTTAGTGGCTGCACTGGTCACTCTAGTAGTGTGGCAGGTGAGGCATATTCTTTATTTTAACCTTAACTGTTTGGTCAGCCCTGTTGGGCATATGGTCCCCGTTATAGAGAAGGGACAAGTACGTTTGAGGTTTTAGCAAACATTCGACACGCGCATCTACTTTCTAAAGGGCGGTAGAAGTCCATGAGAATTTCTACCTAAAAAACTTGTACAATAAGTTTTTTAAATAGGTGGCCCTTTCTACGACTTAAAAATTTAGCATTACAAAAAAGTCAGAATGTAATTACTGAATTGAATTTCTGGTTTTAATTAGCAAGTCCGATTAAGCCTATCCGATTAATTATTTACTTCACACCACACTTGGGTGTGTGCATTTTTCGTCCATAACGACCCTTCATAGACAAAGCCGAAAACCTTTAGAGATTTTATTACGCAAAAAGTTTGTGTTGAGGTCCAAATATAATGATAAATAAATATAATGCCAGTAAAAATATCGATATGAGAGCAATACTACAAATCAACATACGATTAAATCATGCCCGTAAACTAGTTAATTACAAAAATATTTGTCAATTATTTTATTATTGACTACTTTTACACAATGTTGAAACCTACAAATCTCCTGTTTTTACTATATATACTTTTTAAAAACAGTCACGTCAACAATTACCCCTTTAAATTACATAAATGAAATGAATATTAATGTAACGAAATACACACATGTTTGTAATCATTTTGTAAGTATCTTTCTTCAGCCATAGAATTTATTTTATTAATTGTTTTCAGATAGTGATGCAACTCAGAAGCTGGTTTGGAAACAGAAATCAAATAGAAAAAACTGATATTGAACTAAAATAATGTTTCCGAATACAGTTACAATCACTACAATCCAGTTACCATCTAGCTGTTATAAAATGCGGCAACAAATTGTGTTTTCTTATTTCGATATTCAGCAAAATTATAGTTTCAACTCAAACTGTTTTAATTATGAAGTTTCTAGTGACGATGGAATAGCATTGGACCCGATGAGAATTGTTCCTGTACCTTAGGTAAGACAAATGTCGAAGGAAATTCGACTACGTTTACTCCTTGGGTATATACCACTCAAAAACAGGTCGTGTTACCTGAAGGCCTTTTCTTTGATTTCCAAGAAGACATTGGTGATGCACTGCTATCAAGATGCCTTCAAAGGCTTAGGAACAGATTTCCTACAAAAAATGTGGATTTTAAAACTTTGTAGAAGGTTAACAAAAACTCAGTTTACAATGTGAAGAGGGTAAAAATGAAGATATATAAATTTATGAAGTTCATTTCGGATGGAAAACGAAATAATAATAAATATTTTAGGGCTATGGATGACTGCGTGTATGAACTCAAAAGATACGGAATGAATAAAACTGATCATATAGAACAGAAAACTAGGAATGTGTTTGAAATTTAAAACGTGTGTCACATCAGTTCTCTTTAAAAAAGCTTATTACTATTAAAGTTAAAGATTACGTGGAAGATAAAAAGGCGTGGATTCTGTAATGTCTGCAAATGTGGCCTCCCTGGCGGTCCACGAAATTTGCTTGTTTTGCTGTATTTCTACTTTCCTGTTGCGTATTTTTTCGTGATTACATAAGTATTGTATGTAAACTTGTATTTTCTTAATTTTATTTTTATTCTTTTTTTTTTATTTTTGAATGGAGATTTTGCTTTTCTTTGTTTAAATATTGATGATGATGATGATTGATGATATAAATATTGTATTATTACATAAATATATTGAATTTTTTCCATTGTGTAAGATGTCATTTTTATTTTATTTCGTTACTGCCATTACCGCCGGTTGCATTGCAATGTTGACGCATATCTTTATCTAATAATTTACCTCCATTGAATCTGTATAAATCTTATTTAAAAAGCAACCTATGGAGTTTCTTGTCGGTTCTTTTCCATAGAAAGGACATGTTGGAACCGCGCACCTAAAGTAATTTTGTATTTTAACTTTAACGTTTCATAATAAGCGCCTTTTTGAGGTTTATGAGAAATAAATACTCTTGATTAATGATAATATTGTATTTAGAAAAAAAGCGTCGTATAAACAAAACAAATATTGAGTTGTGTTTCGAAACGGCCGTACTAGAGTATGGCCGTAGGAGAACCTTAATTTACCTTCCATTAATTTCACAACGCATGCACCGTGAAATTGACTAATTTTATAGCCTAATATTCTTTCATATTTTAAAAGGACGTTTGATCTGGAAATATGTTTATCACATTCATATTCTTATTATTTTCAATTTGTTCTATACGGTTCGCCTCTCCTATAAGTATAAGAGGACTATCTGACAATCAACCTGGTCACCCATTTCTAACAGAGTTTAATGAAGACAAAAGGCCCGGAGTTAAGAGCGAAGGTATCTTTGAAAGGTTTGTACGAAACTATATATTCTTATTGTCGACTGGTTTTATTGGGAAAAATCTTATAAAGTACATCAGACTAGTAAAGAACGAACTAAAACCAATACAATTTCCATATTCAGAAAAATTGGGAAACCACTTAAATCACCTATTAAGATTGAGTCGTGATCAATTACAAGATGTAATGGTCAGGTACCGACAGCAATATGCCGTAAAGCCGCACCATATTCAGGCACTTCTGAATGCCATGAACGTCTTATTTAAAATGGAACACAATCGGCTATTTGATGATTACATAAGCGTCTTAAAAGATTACGCTCGTGGCCAAACATATACCGTGCAAGAAGAAACTAGACGACTCTTGAAAGACGTTATTATATCTAATATTAATAAGTTAAGCGCAGATAAGAAAACCGAGTTGGCAAAGAAACTTAGATTTGCGATAAAGGAATATAATGATGATCTATAAGCGGTTGTATAGACCACCAATATTAAAGGTACATAAATTCATCCAATATCAACTCTAGCGATCCTCAACGGAACTAAACATATGTCACTTCAGTAACCAGTTCTTGTAATCCAGTAAAATCAAATTAATTTTAATTGGGTTTAAAAGTATCTTCGTAAATATGTTTTTAAATAAACAGATCACATAAGTACGTTAATTGTTTTATTCTCCTTTTCAATGTTTGCTGAATAGACTTAAAGAATACTGGTTAGGCGCACCAGTAGGTACTGTTGCGCCTAACCAGTAGTCGTGAGTTCAGGTCCTGCCTGAGGTTGAATTTTTTTCTTTCTACTACTTGTATTTAATTACTCATTTATTCCAATCACTTTTTACCTTGTATTCCTAAAAGGATTAAATCGAAAAACACAATAATTTTTTACCCGACTGCGCCAGTCTGAGGGTTGTGTTTTTTGAGCTATGCAGGTATGTATGGATGTATATTTCTTTGGCTCTATAGCCTAAACGGCTTGATAAAGTTTAGCTCGAGAGGTGTCTGATTCGCCTTAATAATAAAAAGAAACAACATTTTTTACACTATACTTTATTAAAATAGAAATAAATAACTGCTCTACGACTCTGATCATAACACGATGAAAAAATTCGAATTCCTTCCCCACAGGCAAGTATAAATAGCTCTTAGTCCTCTATCTCTAACTTAGAGAGTTAGGTACCGAGTCGACTTTTACCCATTTTATATAAAAATGAAATACATAGATGGGTTTAGCAAAAGAAATAAACAATGTTGGTCTACCAGGAGCACATTAAATTATGGTCCTAATTAACATCTGATGTCCAAGGAGAGAAGAGTGGAGTTTCTCGACGATTGACTATGCTAGTTGTTTATATGCTGCTCATTTGCGTCTTGGTGCGACCTTGATGATGTTTTAGTGACTGCACTGGTCACTCTTATTTTGTGGCAGGTAAGGCATGTACTTTATTTTGAGCCTTCACTGTTGGGTTTGTCCTGTTGGGCGTCTAATCCCCGGTATGCAGAATTTAAGGGATAAGTACTGAGGTATAAGCCGGCAATATTCGGCACGTGCATCTACTGTGTAAAGGGCGGTGGAAGTCCTAGAGAATTTCTACCTACAAAACATATAAAATAGGTTCTACAGTGGGGTGCCCTTTTTACGAAACAAAAGTCAGAATGTAATTGAATGGAATATCTGACTTTAATTAGCAAAACTTATTGAGCCTATCCGATTAATTATTTACCCGATTAATCTCCAACATAATTAAGAGGCAGTGCGCAGTTTTCGTCCATAACGAACCTAATAAAAAAAGCAAAAAAAACTTCAGAGATCTTCTGTTGCGAGAAAAGTAATATATCTTGGGCAGATCAAAATATAATGGTTTTTATAGAATGTTAGAATTACCAGAGTTAATTAAGATAATATGAGAGCGATACCAAAGTCAATATAAGAGTTCAATAAGTTAAGCCCGTAAATAAGTTATATCAAAAATAACTTTAAGTTTTCTAATCTTTATGACAGTTATTGTATTTAATTACTTTTACACAATGTTGTATCCTACAAATGTCCGATTTAGGTACTATTCATAGTTCTTAAAACACTCACGTCAACGAGTTTAACATTATAAAAAATATTAATGAATAACAAAATGCAAACCTGTGTTAAATAATGTTTAACTTATACTTTCTTCAACCATAGAATGTATTAAATTAATTGTTTTCAGATAGCCATGCAAGTCAGAAGATGGTTTGAAAATAGAAATCAAATGGTAAAAACTGAAACTGAACTAAAATAATGCCTTCAAGTAGTACCTACATTCACCACAATTCAGTTAACATCTGGCTGTTATAAAATGCGGCAACAAATTGTGTGTTTCCTTATTTCGATATTTAGCGGAATTATAGTTTCACCTCAAGGAGTTTATGATTATGAAGTTTCTAGTGACGATGGAATAGCATTGGACCCGTTAAGATTTGTTCATGCTGCCTCAGGTAAGACAAATGGAAATACGACTACGTTTCCTCCTTGGGTATTTACCACTCAAAAACAGGTCGTATTACCTGAAGGCCCCTTCTTTGATTTCCTCGTAGACATTTGCGATGCACTGCTATCACCTAAATTTGCACGAAACAAGGTTCCTCGATATTTCAAAATACTAAAAAAAAGCCTCCAAGGCTTAGGATCAGATTTCCTACAAAAAATGTGGATTTTAAAACTTTGTAGAAGGTTAACAAAATACTCAGTTTACAATGTAAACAGGGTAAAAATGAAAGTATATAAATTTTTGAAGTTCATATCAGATGGAAAACGAAATAAAAATCGTTACTTTAGTGCTATGAACAGTATATACCCAATGAAGGTGATAATTAAATTGGATGATTACGTGTATGAACTCAAAAGATACGGAATGAGTAAAACTGCTCATATAGGACAGAAAACTAGAGACGTGTTTGAAAAGATGGTATTTGGAACATTTTACAAACAACGTAGTAAAGTCAGACGAAAAATTGAGCTGCGTTTTAAAATCGCCGTACTAGAGTATTGGGAGAGCCTTAATTTAACTTCCATTAATTCCACAACTCATGCACCGTGAAATTGACAAATTTTATAGACTTTTACCTATTCTTTCGTTATATTAGAATAAACTATTGATCTGGAAATATGTTGCCCACATGCATATTCTTATTATTTTCCATGTGTTGTATACGGTTAGCCACTCCTGAAAGTTTACCGTTTCCGAATGACTATGATGTGACCACCCCTAAGAGTGCAGGTATCTTTGAAGGGTTTGTACGAAACTATCTATTCTTATTGTCGACTGGTTTTGTTGAGAAAAATCTTAAAAAGTATATCAGAATGCTTAATACAGAATTAGAAAAAATGGAATTTACATATACATCAAAATTGTCAAAACACTTAAAATCTTTAATAAAAATGTATCGTGAAGACATAGAAGTTGAAGTGAAAGGCTACCTAAACGTATTGGACGAACAGCTGCCCCGTATGCAGGAATTTCTAAATGCCATGAACGACGTATTTACAATGCAACAAGATGCGCAATTTAATAGTTACTTAGACGACTTAAATGATTTTGCTTCTGGCAATAAATATTCCATGGTAGAAGAAACTAGAAAACTCTTGAACGACGTTATTTTAAATAATATTGATAAGTTGAGTGGACATGATAATAGAGAATTGGAAAAGAAACTTAGACATGCGATAAAGGAATATAGAAATAGACGATAAGCGGTTGAATTATAGGCACATTGTAATCTATCCAATATCAGCCCGATACCGATCCACAACTGAACTGAACAATGCCACTTCAGTTACCAGTTTATGTAATTCAGTAAAATCAAATTATTTTGTATTAAGCTGTGACATTACATTAATTTAATTTTACAACTATCTTCGTAAATATAATTTTAAATAAACTGATCACGTTAGTACCTTCTGTAGGTACGGTACTTGTTTTATTCACCTTTAAAATTTTTGCTAATATATTCATAACTAAAAACAAGTTATTTTATTATATATGGCCAAAAGAAAAGCCTAAAGTTAGTTTAATATCGGCACTGTCGGCTAACGACTCGAGCACAATGGAAAGCAGCCTTGGATTTTATAAAACACCTAAGACTTTTTGAAACGAATATACCGATACGTTAACTGTCTAAATCCATCTAGCTAATCGAGCCGTTTGGAAGTTACAAGGCCCTAAGAAAATTTTTAATTACAAATATTCTTGATAACTTGTCGATCACTGGCGGTAAAATTTGCTCAGACCAGTACCTACTTAGCTACACAAACGGTTAAAGATTAGCACTGGGTGTTGTGGCCGTTAACCGTGTAGATGTAAATGAATCACCTATATGCGCGACCAACTAACTGGCCACCATATCTGTGTTGCGAACAAGCACCCATATAGGCGATAGAGTTTGGGCCAGGCGACGACGATCTGTGTCCCAAGTCTGCAAACCGGTGGGCCCACAATTTCGCAGTTCTCCTCTGTTAACGATTATTTCAAGGTATTTACCTTGAACTAATCGTCAAGGTAAATACCGAAAGAAGAACAAGTTTTTAACTTGTGTTAATTATTTTTTCTTTATTTTTGTTGCGTAGGCCAATAAAGTTACTTCTTTCTTCTATTTTTAATTTATCGCCAAAATTCCGCCTTTTTGACACCTATTTAAGTAACTGCTTTTTTTTTCTTCTCTCCCATTTGTAATGGGACTCTTGGCTCGCACATCTGTGCATCTGCCACATTCAAGTTTTGCAGCAACAAGGGCACTTGGCTTTTGAGACGAATCTAACAATACCGTAACTGTCGAAATCTATCAAGCCATTTGGAAGATACGAGAATAAGAAATTTAGTAATGCCATTTTTAAGCTGCGTCTGCAGCTAGGTAGCACCCCTAATTTATAACAATGATAATTATGTATTGTACAAAAAGACCCGGTTTTAATTTTAAATTGTGTATAGTAAGTTACAAAACTGTCTTGTAAAAGGTTTTATTAATTTGAATTGAAAAACCGTAACTTTTGAGCGAAATTGAAAACAAACCACTTTATGATTGACCATAAACAACAGTTAAAAACTGGCAACACCGAGTCGTCGATGAACAAATGAAATACGGCAACGTCACGCACGTATTGAAGTGGTAGAGTGATTGTTCATTCGGCGATCTGAAAACTTATAAATTTACAAATTGTAATTTTAATATTTACTGAAAATGGCAGATAGTAAAGGGTATGTATTTGATGATTTATCACATTACCATGTAATACAATTGTATAAACTGTTTCGCAATCAATCGATGCATACTGAGAACGAATCTTCGAAAATTGGCTTGTCATCATGTCGAGAGTTACAAACCGATTCAATAGTAATCAAATTTTGCAAGTTCACTCTGTAAAACGATTTTATTGTCGTTATCCAAGCTTGATGAAGTTGCTTTAGTTGTTAATCGATGTCTATTACACCCTAAATGTCTAATTAGAACGTAACGCTTTGGTTACGAATAGGTGTTTGATATTTTTTTTTTCTTGTTTGGCAGTAATCCTGATGATTTATCGACCGCGATCCTGCGCCGCAAGGACAGGCCGAACCGCCTTATCGTCGAAGAGGCTGTCAGCGATGACAACTCCGTGGTGGCTTTATCACAGGTCTGACCTCTTTGTCTTGTATCGGCGTCGCCATCAAATTACGCATTTTTTCAATTTTATAGTTACCATAAATATGCTTTGTCACCATCATGCAAGTTTAATGTCATACAAATGTCATAATTTTCAATATACAAAGTATTTCTAATTATGATTAGAATAGTTTGTGTTATATGATGGGCTTCCTTACTACACAGAACTAAGTCAAGAAGTGGATCATGGAAATGTTTGCATTGTCATGGTTTATTGACCTTATCAGTTTATGCAGTAATCTAAAAATGCTTGGTTAATAACTTACACAGATGTAAAAAAATTGCCTAACAAATTTTAAATTTGTTATTACTAAGTAGTACAAAGATAATGCATTAATATTTAAAAAAAAATAATTGAACACCTACTTTACTGATGTGCAATAATTTGAAATATATAACTATTGTGGTATAATGAGGTTAGGAAGGTATTATTGGACAAAAAGTAACATATATTTGTGATTTATGTGTTATACTAACTGTTGCCCATCGCTCTGCCTGAGTGGGTGTTGGTTATCGCAGCCAAAAGTAGCTTATGACCTTTCTTAGAATGCAAACATACCCCATACCAAGTTTCATCCAAATTTGTACAGCAGTTTAGCTGTGAAAGCTTAAAAGACAGTGACTTTTCAGTTTATAATATTAGTATTTATTAACTAAGTGTATTTATCTTACATACACTATATAGTAAATGTTAAATCCTCTTTTACTGACAAACATTTTAATCAGTAGCAAAACTATATGTTATGGAATGAAGTATAACAAGAAGAATTTAATGTTTATTTACCAATAAAATTTGTTAATAATTTACTGTTCTAAGCAGTGTTAATAATAAACAATTGGTTGTCAAATTTTTAGGCATCCAAGTAAGAGATAGATTCCTAAAAATAATGCAGTTATTGATGTATAGTGTACATGTTAAAGATTGACAACAAGTTGCACATTCTCAATAATTGTATCAGCAAGAGATGTAATGAGAAACAATTTCTCCCTTTCGCACTGGTTTGCTGTATGAGAACTTAATTCTGAGTTGAGCTTGACTAGGTACATAAAATTTCTTTTTAGTACATTTTATATATTTCAAAGTGTACAATAAAGAATTATTTTACTTCTGTGTTACTCTCCAATTTAATTTTAATTCTAAGACAATGCCAACACTAAATTGTTATTCATTTAGCACGCACACAAACAACTTACAGTACAAAAAAATACTCTCAAGATTCCAGCGAGTTCCTTCCATTGACAGCAGATTTTTTTTTAAGAAAACTGAATCTCCTGCCTTCTAAACTAATATCTATTTTGCATTGGCATTTTATTAGAATTAAATTTAAATTGGAGAGTAAGGGCACTGGACTGGTTGAAAACTAAGCATATTAACCAAAATGTTGGTTTTAAAAGTTTCTAAATGTTATTCATGAACATAGCCTCCCAATAAGCATTTGCCAAAACATTTTCTTTTTTAAACATTACTCAAATAACAGCTGACTATGAAATGAAATGTCTCAGGTGTGTTCAGTCCCAGTTACTGGGTTGATTTGTGAACCCAAAAGTAAAGATTCAATCTGACATTTATTCATGTGTCATTTTTCTTTACAAGACTTACATTAATAATTCCACTCATAAATACACACACCGGCACAATAAGCAGAACTGAAAAAAGGCTGAGTAAAAAATAAAGTGTATATTAATAAAAACGATTATTAAACAGGAAGTAACAAACCTATTGACATCATTCAACATTGATTTTACTAAGTCTTAATATGTTTTTATAAAAATAAAAACAATACAAAAACAAAGTGCACTCTTTCTACATCTAGTGATAACACAAACACTTGTTCGTTTGAGAATAGTAAATAACTAACAAGGAGTTTTTCCTCCATATGGTTTGACTAACGTTTTTATCCGTCTGATGTTCACAATCTGCAGAAAAAATGCACTGTTTAAATTTTGATTATTTTTAATACAATTTATTGAAAACTTTGTAAAGTTGATGTCAGTTGGTTTGTTACTACCAATACTTTGTTATTTTATACTCAGCAATTTTTTTGTGTTTCACTAATTCTGCCAGTGTGTGTAGTATTAAATAAGACTTAAACTGTCACATTTGTAGGCATAGCAACGCACAACTACTTGTTCTAAACATATTTCATTGATTTTTATGCTATTAGAAATTGTGTATATATATCTCAAATGAAGCTGAACTCCACTATAGCCAATTAATTTATTTTTGTATACAATTATGGATTTTTTCTAAGCTAATGATAATCATTCCCCATTATTTTTCTTATAAAACTTTATTTAATTTGCAAGATTTATACTAAGACTAATGGTTCATGTGTGTTAATGTTAAGTATGGCCACTATGACAATTTCCCTGAATCCTTCTTTCTCCTCTGAATTGTGCTATTTAGTTAGTGGTAGAATAATTAATTACATTGGTTTTTTACTAAGAAATGGTTTGATAGTGATTTTTGTTTTTTTGCATCAATAATTTTTATGGTGTGTCTTTAGGTATTTATTGATTTGGTATACAAATACAGCTTTACTGAAACAGTTTTTCAATTGACTGGCAATCACAGTTATAATATTATTAGCTTGTCTTTTTCCTAACCTGAAAATTAAATTTACTCATGAATTATTTATTCATAATGACAACAAATTTTAAGTCTGATGCTATATTTTTTTATATTTTAATATAAACAAAATTATTCATACACTTGGTACCATGTTAATTTGTTATGTACTGTGTAATATGAAAATTAATTGCATAAAACACATACTTGTTGCTTTTGTAATATAATCAAAAAACTG
This sequence comes from Diachrysia chrysitis, assembly GCA_932294365.1. Classification (NCBI taxonomy): domain Eukaryota; kingdom Metazoa; phylum Arthropoda; class Insecta; order Lepidoptera; family Noctuidae; genus Diachrysia; species Diachrysia chrysitis. The sequence goes on from OW028657.1 coordinate 3,000,283, forward strand.
CCTCTGACTACATATTTTCTTTTACTGCATAATTGTACATAGCTGTAGAGCATTTTCTATAGTAATAAAATAGTAAGGGTGTCTCATGTAAATAATAATCTCGAGACTTGAAACTTATATAGGAATGTTTTATGGTACATACATACATTATACTGTTTAGTTTGGATGACCTATATGTGATTAGACCATTAGTAAAACCATAATACTCAAGATAAAATGTACAAAAGAGGGAGATATTAAAAAAAAATGTACATCAGAGACTAGTAATTCCTAAAATCATGTTATGTCTGCAGGCAAAAATGGAACAGCTTCAACTATTCCGCGGTGACACCGTCCTGCTGAAGGGCAAGCGCCGCAAGGAGACCGTCTGCATCGTGCTCTCAGACGACAACTGCCCCGACGAGAAGATTCGCATGAACCGCGTCGTGCGCAACAACCTGCGCGTGCGTCTGTCCGACGTCGTGTCTATCGCGCCCTGCCCGTCCGTTAAGTACGGGAAGCGGGTGCATATACTGCCCATTGATGATTCCGTAGAAGGACTGACTGGGTATGTTGACTTCTACTTTGAGTTTATTTGTGTACTTTATACTTATAAGTAGTACATTTTATATGGCGTATTTAGTAACATTCTCAAAGTATTTTTCAATCTACTATCAACATGGGTTTTCATACTTCGACGTAGGCTTATATTGGAAGACAGTGAAATTATAAATATTTCGGGCCTCTGCCCACCTGTCGATAGAAAATGCCAAAGCTATTGTTTCGGTTGACAGAACAGCTGACCATACATAGACTGCTTGAAGCAGGTGGGCTACTGGACAAAAAAAAAGCGGGCGGTAGGCGCAAGTGACGTTTAATGAAGCAAACTTAAGTTATCATTTGTCCACAGAAACCTATTCGAGGTTTACCTGAAGCCGTACTTCATGGAGGCTTACAGGCCTATTCACCGCGACGATACATTTATGGTGCGCGGTGGTATGCGCGCCGTCGAGTTCAAGGTGGTGGAGACCGACCCGTCGCCGTACTGCATCGTCGCCCCCGACACAGTCATACATTGCGAAGGAGACCCGATTAAGCGCGAGGTTAGTTATAACCCTCATACTACCTAGACCTGTTCAGTATACAGCTATATAGAAGGACGTGTGGTACGTAACTTAAGTGCAAGTCGTACGGTTTAACCGATAATAAAGGTTTATTTAATGGATTTCTTTATCATCCTTCGATATGGTAGTTGAAGACCTTGTTTGCCATGCTTGTTCTAATTGATGATAAAAAAAGGTTAGGCCGAACTCGCCGCAGTATTTTCGAGGAAGAGTGCTGTCCGTAAATGTGCATACCTCGGAAAGCGTATTCTTTGAGAATGCGCTTTCCGAGGTACTGGTGGTTACAATTATAATTCTAACCACCAGTCTTACTGATACTGTATCACCTAATAAATTGGGTTGTGAAACGCGACTGCGTTTTAAAATAACATATTTAGCTGAATCTGGTGAGACAAGCCTCAACATAGTTTTGACAAATGCTAGGCAGAAGAAGAACACATAAAATTATAGCTAGATAGAGGTCATGGCAGACTACTTGTTCAATTATATTTAGTTACTACCTTGAGCATTTGTATGCATGCACAAGGCTGTAGGATCAACGCAGCCCAGTGTCCATAGAAGGTTATTTATACATTAACTGAAAAATGTACAAAATAAAGATGCAATCCTTAGTAATAACTTTCCTAGTTATTTTGAGGACACCCGTCTCTAATTACAGTAATTAAAATTCTTTAAAATGCAAAACATTCATTTTATGTTTAAATTTTCCTTATAAAAGAGGACAATTCATGAACAGATAATAGTACAAGACATAATTAATAAATTTAACATATTCAAATTTATAATAAGTTTGTATTCAGTAGACAAGGCTACCTGTATATTCATTGAAACAATATAAAAGAGAACACAGAACTTTTTCAAAAATTTCAATTAATCAACTTTTCTTTCGGAAAACATATAATAACGTTAAAAGAATAGATAACAAGACCGTCATGTTTCGCCAATAGGCAGGCATACAAAATGATAGCAGCAGTTACTTAATAAATATTTAGTTACACACAGTTCTCTAAAATTAGGTCATTATAATTAGGTCAGTACTTATATCAAATTGTACAATAATAAATAAATAATTACTAATTTATCTAATACATAACGCAAACATCATTATAATATTCGCAAAACTATTAAAGTATACTTAACAAAAACTGTTCCCACCGTCGAGTGGTTGCGTAGTTTCTTATCAGTGAGTAACACAGCTTTTTAATCTTGAAGAGTGTTCGATACTGCGAGTACAACAGTTATATCACACAATTACTACGAAGACCGCGGCAAGAATACTTTAATATTTTTAGTTAATTAACCATGTTTAGAATGTACTTTTTGATACTTATAATTTATTTGCAATTTTATGTATTACATTGTAAATAACTGATAACCTAAATAAATACAATGTTTTATGTACATTTGACAGGAAGTTAAGAATTAAGTACAAAGTATTAGTTGCATTTTTACTTGTAACAGATAGACCTACTTGGTTAGATTTTATTGAAACCTTGAGTGGGTGAAATGCCAATGATATTATTTCGTAAAGATTAACATTTCCAACGATTTATTTAACTTTTGACAGTTGCATGTCTTTAAGTTTTTATTTATTGACAGGCAACCATAGACGAATAAACGCAATACCTACGTCATGGACGCTGTCAATAGTGAAGAGACTTGCTATGTAGATTCCGAATCCGATCGATCCATATAAAAAAAAAATGTTTATGTTGATTTTCCATCAAAAGTATGAAATGTGGCAGTGTAATGGCCGGGACCAATAAACAAAAAACGAATCGTTTCCTTAACGAACTGTTAAAATATCAACGAGGCGTTAAAAAAAGCTGTTCCTATAAAAAAAAATTGTAACTGTTCGTTACCCAAATAACTGACGTCTGGTTACAAACGGATGAGAGACAGCCTAGTGACGTATCGTCACGTTAACGAATAACGAATCAAAAGATATAGGATCTAGGCGTAAATGAATTACTGGAGAACTGGATAAACTCTGTATTTCGACCTTCGTCGTATTGATAAAATACTTATAACCACAGAACAATTAATAGTACTGCATACAGAACTGTCACTTGGCGTAACTAAAATTGTAAATAGCGAATCTAGCTGCTACGAAATATAGTGCAATTCAGGTCACATAAGCGCTTAATACCTAACGCGATATTTGCCTAGACATTGTCTGCCTTCTAAAGCGTAACACGGTCTGGCACGGCGCGTTAGGGTCGAAAACTTGCCGCTTGCGACAACTTAATTATCTAATAATAGAATGACGCGTGACGCGGCTAGCGGCAACCTACTGCCACTCCTAATAAGACTTAAAAGGGATAGTTTAAAAATAGAAAAAAATATCAAAATCGTTTGCGTCGTAATATATGGGGTGACCATATGTGTGAAAGAAGCGCCGATTGTACTTAGGGGGTATAAGTTTTAATAAAGTTATTATTACATCGTGTTATATAATTAATTTTATATAACTACTAGTTATATGTATGAATATGGCCTTTATTTACTCCCCTCCTTTTGTTTTAAAATTTACCCAAATTATAGTGGATTGGGAAGAAAGAGTTACGCTGCTAAAATTGTCGCAGCGAGACTTACGACAGGCTCTATATCCGATTGACACACATATTTGTATGATCCACAAACATTTATTGCAACAATCACATGCTCACACAAAGAATACACAGACTGTGTATTTGTTGTGTTGTATATGTTTTAAGTGCTAAAAGTAGAACACAATCATGTGGTCCTGAAAGCGGGTGTTCGAAGTTGGGTTGTGTTGGATGGTGCGTGCTACGTAGTAGGTAGCCTGAATTAAATAAATGATTGTTTATATTTTACATTTTATACGGGTACTTCATCATTATTCTTATAACAGGAAGAGGAAGAAGCTCTAAACGCTGTCGGCTACGACGACATCGGCGGCTGCCGCAAGCAGCTGGCGCAGATCAAGGAGATGGTAGAGCTGCCGCTGCGCCACCCCTCGCTTTTCAAGGCCATCGGCGTCAAGCCGCCGCGCGGTATCCTCATGTACGGCCCGCCCGGAACCGGCAAGACACTCATCGCGCGCGCCGTTGCTAATGAGACAGGTTAGTAATATACATGCATGCATGCACAAAAGCATGGTTCTATGACCGAACAACAATTGTGGGTCTAATTATCTTGAATGTCTTAAATGTATAGAATGTTCTTAACATTGGTTTAACATGTTATTTTTTTTTAAGATGATACATAGTTATTCCCTTAAATTTAAAAGCCATAATATATTAAGCTGTTGTTTTATTTTTAGTACTAAAACAGCACTGAAAAATCATATAAAAAAATACTCTACGTAAGTCAAGTCACTGTATTTAACGGTATTTTTTGTCGTACAGGCGCATTCTTCTTCTTGATTAACGGACCGGAGATCATGTCGAAGCTGGCGGGTGAATCTGAGTCCAATTTGCGTAAGGCGTTCGAGGAGGCCGACAAGAACTCTCCCGCTATCATCTTTATTGATGAGCTGGACGCCATCGCGCCCAAGAGGGAGAAGACCCACGGGGAAGTAGAGCGCAGGATCGTGTCCCAGCTGCTCACTCTCATGGATGGTAAGTTTACTTTTTGTGATATAACCCTATAAATGCTGGAACATAGATTGACATAGAAATTGTACTTTGGTGGGAATTCTTATGTTAAATATTTGATGCTCTTTACAAGTTCAAGTTTTGAGATGTCTCATGATTTTACAATAAGCCTTATACTAACCCAATGCCCCGCAAAACCGTTTACAATACCACGGTAATTCTAATGACTTAGCAGTGCTGTGAAATAATGCAACTGTTCTGTCTATATCCAAGTAGATGGTAATTGTGATAAGAGCATGCTTAATAAAAAGTTATCTATCAAGAATGTAGAATTCCATTTATTTAATCAAATGTGTTTAGCCAGTTATGACCTTAATTTAAAAAATCTCGACGGTGTTAAGCAATTGCTAAGAAACTTCTAAATTCAAATTCTCTATAGAAAAATTGAAAAAATCTGGGTATCAATTGCTAATCATGGTCGAGATTTTTATATATAAGGCCATTATTGTAGGCATTCATAGCATTAGTAGGTAAACAATGTATGTATGAAATTCTTAAGCAAATTTCCTCGTAAATAGAACGCGAGGCCCACATATTTCAAATTAACAAACTAACAATATAAATTACTTACAAAGGTATGAAGAAATCGTCCCACGTAATTGTAATGGCGGCGACCAACCGGCCGAACTCGATCGACCCAGCTCTGCGTCGTTTTGGTCGCTTCGACCGCGAAATCGACATCGGCATCCCCGACGCTACCGGCCGTCTGGAGATCCTGCGCATTCACACCAAGAACATGAAGCTTGGAGACGATGTCGATCTAGAACAGGTGAGATGTCATTAATATTTTTAGAACTCATTTATTGTTCATCAATCCTCTTGCTTAAAATAATCTTGACCAAATTTCATTCACACAAGTAGGCCTAAGGCTTACTTGCAAAAATCAAACTCAGAGTTAGTTGCTAATACGAGGTAAAATTGACAATATTGTATGAAAAACTGTCAATTTAACCTCGTTTTAGCATTTGACTCTCAAGTTAAAACGACATGTAATGTATTGCATTGATTTTAATCCATTTTGTTTGTTTACTAGATCGCGGCAGAGTCTCACGGCCACGTAGGCGCTGACTTGGCTTCGCTGTGCTCGGAGGCTGCTCTCCAACAGATCCGTGAGAAGATGGACCTCATCGACCTTGAGGACGACCAGATCGACGCCGAGGTGCTCAACTCCCTCGCCGTCTCCATGGACAACTTCCGGGTAAGTGGTTATATAATCTGCCATTATACATACACACTTAAGAAAAGGAATCGTCATAGTAATGTATCAATATTATGTTTTTACTAGTCATAGTAAACTACTGGCTTATTACACAGGATTGGGGCTTGGTCACCGGGATAAAACAAAATGTGTTAATGTAGATCATGGTACATGTTTAAAAATAGTTTTGAACATTTTATGCGGATTTAGTTACTAAACACACAAACATTTGCTCTAGTATTGTTTATAGGTTTAAATGTTTTCAAAAACAGTGCATACATTCATCTCTTTGACACATGATTCATCGTTTTACTTAGTTAAACGATTTATTTTAAGACCATAGTTTTTCTAGTATCTATGTGCCTAAAATGAAGGTTAATCATACATAATCTAAATTCCATTTAAATCCCTTCAGTATGCTATGACAAAATCGTCACCGTCGGCGCTGCGCGAGACCGTGGTGGAGGTGCCGAACGTGACGTGGGGCGACATCGGTGGCCTGCAGAACGTGAAGCGCGAGCTGCAGGAGCTCGTGCAGTACCCCGTGGAGCACCCCGACAAGTTCCTCAAGTTCGGCATGCAGCCATCCCGCGGCGTGCTCTTCTACGGACCGCCTGGATGCGGTGAGTGCCTGACCGTTGTTATATTTTACTCTCCAACTAAAGAAACAACTGTCTATTGTGTTACTGTAGATATCACTGGTATTAAATATGAAAGTCGCCTTTGTCACTGGTAACCTCAAACAACAGATTTTCTATTGTCTACTAGGTTTTAGTTCAATATGTTTAAAGCAAATTATTTGTGATCAAAGAATGTATTTATATTGCCAAACTTAAAATAATATATTACAATATAATTATTATATCCTGACCGCTATTCATGTTTTAATGTTTTACCAAAATGTGATAAAAACTAACAAAAAAAGTGTTAAAATATATTGGTAATGGATAAATATTTCTTTTTTTCAACAGGTAAGACTCTGTTGGCCAAGGCCATCGCCAACGAGTGCCAGGCTAACTTCATCTCAGTGAAAGGCCCAGAACTGCTGACCATGTGGTTTGGTGAGTCTGAGGCTAACGTGCGTGACATCTTCGACAAGGTAAGTCCACTCAATCAATAGTTCAGCAAGGATACCAAGTAGTTTTTTTTAATCACCTTTTAAACTGAAACCGAAACTCCCGGAAACTGCTTATGGTATCAATCATTTATACTGATAATAACTGTAACTGTAACTGTCCCTCTGCTAGGCAAAGGTTAAAACAAGCATTAAACACCACATTTGCTTACTTTAAAATACGACTGTTTTATTTTACACAATACACTTGTACCTTTTCATAAATAATGCTTATTTATACATCAAATTAGTTTACTTTTAAACTATTCCTTATTGTTGGCAAATTTTGTAACAAAGACGTGTTGTCAACACAAAAGTTTACAATTTTTCTTTGATGGAGACCCAGCTCAAACCTTGTTTGCATTAGGCTCGGTCAGCGTCACCGTGTGTGCTGTTCTTCGACGAGCTGGACTCGATCGCCAAGTCCCGCGGGGGCTCCGTGTCCGACGCGGGCGGAGCTGCCGACCGCGTCATCAACCAGATCCTCACGGAGATGGACGGCATGGGCGCCAAGAAGAACGTCTTCATCATCGGTAAGTTTATCGACATGGTTTCCGTGATACACCTTAACTCCTCGAAATATGTTAAACTTAGTTGTTTACTGTGTAGTTGTTTAAGTTTATTATGTGTGTAACAGAAATAAATGGTTTAAATGGTTTAGAAGAACTATTTGTTTGACATAATGCAAATCTCTGACTACCCTCGCTATCGATTACTAGCTGTCCCCCGCGACTTTGTTCGCGTGTTTTAGTTCCAACGGTTTTTCATTTTTGCAACATTTTTCATTTATGCTCCGGTCCTATTGGTCGTAGCGTGATGTTACAATATAGCCTATAGCCTTCCTCAATAAACGGACTAACCAATACAAAAAGAATTTTTCAATTCGAACCAGTAGTTCCTGAGATTAGCGCGTTCAAACAAACAAACAAACTCTTCAGCTTTATAATATTAGTATAGATAAACACTTCTCAGTTTATTGCAATTAATCATAAATTAGTATGTAGATTCAATGGAAACAAACCTAAGATACCTTTACACAATAAAATAAATACGTCATTCCACAAATAATGTCACCCTTTTACCACCTTGCAGTTTTAATTTGTTCTTTGATTAGAACAGAAATAATATCGATTCTGATCGAACTTTAACAGAATAAAAAAATATCTATTTATGAGCGCAAGTCATAGGCGCAGGCTATTTGTTGTTTGTTGTATGAAGATGAATTGGAGTTTAATTTCTCGGTTTTATATCAGGTGCGACCAACCGGCCCGACATTATCGACCCGGCTATCCTGCGGCCGGGGCGTCTGGACCAGCTCATCTACATCCCGCTGCCCGACGAGAAGTCGCGCGAGGCTATCCTGCGCGCCAACCTGCGCAAGTCGCCCATCGCCAAGGACGTAGATCTCTCATACATCGCTAAGGTAACGGGCCTTACTTAAAAACTAAATAATATTTTTTACTTAGCTTGGTTTCATGTGCGTCTATTTACACAAATACATGTAGGCATAACTTACGTACAATTCCGGTCTGGTTATAATGAGACTGGCGTATCGTTTTGCTAAATACACGTCTTACCTTCATTATAATGGTGTTGTTCGCAGGTCACACAGGGTTTCAGTGGTGCCGACTTGACAGAGATCTGCCAGCGCGCGTGCAAGCTCGCCATCCGACAGGCCATCGAGGCCGAGATACAGCGCGAGCGCACCCGGCAGCAGCAAACCGCCGCCGCTGTCATGGACGTTAGTACTTTTATCTCTTTCTAGGTAGAGATGGGAATAAGAAAAACTATATCCAGATCACATATGAATCCTGGTAAAAAATCACTACAGTGTATTTGAAGTTATTCAAATAATTGATTGTTTATTGTCAGATGGATGAAGAGGATCCTGTGCCAGAGATCAGCCGCGCTCACTTCGAAGAGGCGATGAAGTTCGCGCGCCGTTCCGTGTCCGACAACGACATCCGCAAGTACGAGATGTTTGCGCAGACGCTGCAGCAGAGCCGGGGATTTGGCACCAACTTCAGGTACGAACGAGTTAGATATACATACGACTTAATTTTAATGGTTGGTACACGCTTAATATCCACTGACCTGAAAATTTTGAACGAACTGTTTTCCTGTCGAAAAAGATCCTTTTTATAATTAGATTAGTAGATTAGCAAGTAAGTGAGAGTAATGTTTGCAGATTCCCCGCGAGCGGCGGCGCGGCGGGCGGCACGGGCACGTCGGGCGGCGACCAGCCCACCTTCCAGGAGGAGGGCGGCGACGACGACCTCTACAGCTAAGCGCGCACACACGAGCGGCCGCACCACACGTCTCGAAATGTCTCGACAGGCTTACTTACCGCGTACGACAGGTTGACGACAGAGTCCACCTCGTGTACCAAGCTTGTACATAACGTTTTAATTAAAAATAAAGCTCTAGGACTGACCTTAACTACTTAAGATTTATCGGTTCAACAATGTGAGGGGTGTTTCGAACTCGGAAAGCGGCCGATCGGTTCTAGTGGGCAGCCCTCTCTTCGAGAGATCTATTATTAAAAAATCGGTGCGCACGAGCGTGCGCGTCGCGGTCGATTACATTTCTACCAATCTGTGTCTAATAATATGTAAATGTATTTATTTTATAATTGAATCATTCGATAGCATTTGTTTCTGTTCCGATTCGCTTATGTTTAGTTGTAATTGAATAAATAATGTTTGTGTATGTACCGCTCGCCATAGCGGCGAGCAAGTAAGATCATATGATATAGAGTAATTGTTAAACTTTTCTGCATTTGCCAGATCCTGTGCGTAGGCGGAGTCGGTGCGGGTGCCTCGGCAACCTCGCCGACCACACATAATATTACAGTGATTTTTTAATAAAAGATTTTTATAGACTACACATTATTTGTGTTTAATTTATTTCTATTTAGACCCTCTGACAATATTGGAATCGCAAAATATTCGTGTTTTATCATAAACGCTCAAAACATTTATAAAAAAAAAATAAAGAAGAGCCTATATCACTTGTCCCCAGCGCTGACGATAAACGCAAGCTATTATGAAGTTTACGACACAGAGTACTTTGTGTTTACGAGAAGCGAGCATAGAGTATTAAAGCGAGTGTGTAGTTCTAACTGGGGTACAAGCGACTGCGAGTCATCCGCACTGTAGAGTAGAATGAGCAGCAGGTTGGTTTCTCGGCGAGTGTGTTTTGATCGCCAAGCGAGCATCACTTGGCGAATATTATATTCGATAGCTATGGTCGCTGCGACAAACTAGTGTAACTAGCTTAAAAAATAATTATATGAACGTCAAAATACTTCATATTATTGTGACAACTAAACATAATTAAATGATGGTCAAGATTTAGATTCATTAATATGTGACTGCTTTTTCTCAGTAACATGTATACAACTAAAGGCACATTAAGAAAGCAAACGCGAGGAAAATAATGAAAACTACAATCATTCCCGTAAGAATGTAAACTAGATCTTATTTGTTTGAGCAAATAATTGGCTTTCCCATGCATGTAGACATAATTAAGAAGCAAAGCCAATACAGTTCATATATATTTTTAAAAAGGTGATTACATATTATTGCCTAATGCATCTGCAGCATAAATTATTGAACCGTTCACATAAGGACATATTTTTGCACACTAAATAGGTATATGAAAAAATAATCATTTTTCTTAATCTGATCTTCCGAAAAGTTATCTGAAATTTATGACTGTATATTATAATATGCATTGGTGATACAAAAGAAACATTACATAGTATAAAACAAAGTCACTCCTGGCCCCCCTAGGCAAGTGGCATATCGACAAGCGATAACGCTAATCGAATCGTTCAAATGAATGAAAGTGACAAGTCCAAGTCACGTGACTTATCGAAACGAAATGTCATTTCCATACATTTAAGCGATTTCTATCTTCGTTAACGCTTTTTGAAATGCCACTTGTCTAGGCGGGTCGCGTAGACCTTTTAAACTAAGCAACGGATTTTAATGTAGTTTTCAGCAACAGATAAAGAGTTTTTTGTGTATCATTCATTAATATGGACGAAAAAATTTCATATATATAGCAGTAAAATATCTTTATATTAGATATTTTTTAAGTGTCTATCTATACCAACTTGTTAGAAATCCCTAATAAACGTTATTATGTTTTATACTATTATACTCGTAGCTATTGTTTAAAACCTAATTCTACCTTCCTTGACCTAATGTGTAACGAATACCGTAACTCTGGTCTCCAAGATACAAGCGAAGCTTAGTTTTGGAGAACACTGCTAATATTATAAATGATTGTTACAATGACGTACCATAGTTTAAATTTAATTATTTGTATATTAATGTTTAGTTCACTGATTGTAACAACGTTTTTTGAGGAAATAAAATTATTCTTATCTTAAACGACTTGTCAACAAGAAGTCGACGTCGTCGTTCTAGAAACTGCGCGGGAATATTGTTAATTTATAAACTTTTTCGTATGTAGTTGAACATGAAAAGTGGGGTGGTTTATATTCGCAAAAAGAAAAATTAAATAAATCTAATAAAATTTATTAAAATTATAATACAATACGAAAATAAATGAAGATCATCATAACATTAAAATTATAATAAGAAGGTAGGTAATATAAGTACCTATATAGAAATAAAAGCTCATTATTAAATCTCTTTGATGATGAGAGTTTAAAGGTTCCAAATATAGGAATCTCAATAGACAATGACTATCACAATATATTCTAATATAAATTATACTAAAAAAAAACTTATTTTAATCGTATGGTCTTCCAGTACTCTTGAATATTTCCTGAAGTACAGGCGACACGCTGGTGTAAGATCTCAAAGGATTAGCTTGAACACGTGAATCAGGCTGATTATGTATTTGCGTATTGGACGTGGAACTATTAACTACATGAAATTGATGGGTTTGCTCCTGGTCATACATTTTAGATCCTTTTATTTGGTCTTTATATAAATCCTGAATTTCGTCGTCGCCGAAACATTCGCATAAGGATTCAAAGTAATGGTCTGAAGTTTGAGTACACACTTCTTTAGTTTTCGATACCACCGCTACTGGCGGGGTCGGGGTGTGGTACCCTCTTGCTACTCTCACCATCTTCTTTAAAGTAGTTATTGAACACTTTTCGTAGTTGGGCAGATGAGGTTCTTCATACTTCGACATAGTCCTCATATAGATCGGCATATGTTCCACCAAATGTTTTTTAACCTTTTTGACACATGCACATTTTCTGGGTTCAATGTACTTGATATAACGCTCCAATTTTGGCTCCCTTTCGTGTAATAATTCTTCACTTCTTGTTTCTACGTTCCCAAGAGAGTTAGGTGACACTGGTTTTTCTAGCACTTTTTCTGGCGGAGGCAATGGAGGCAATGGGCCATGACTAGTACAAAAGCAATAAGGGACCTTGCACTCGCCACACTCGATGGGCACGTCTTTTATATTTGCTAGTTCTTGTTGCAACACTTGCAGTAAGGAATTCTCTAATTTCAATTCTAGTAATTGTTGTGACGAAGTATACTTTACTGGTACATAATGTTCGTAGATATGATCATCATCAAAATCTGCGTCATCCCCTTGTTTACCATGAATATAACTTTTTATTTTGTTAGTAAACTGTTGAAAATTATCACATGCTGCGTACATACACCGCTTATTAATCATGATTACTGGCATTTGGGATGTACTTTGACAATGTTGAGGACAAAGGTCTTCTCTAATCGGAGTTTTGTACTTATCAGATTTGTCACAAAAGAGGAAGAAAGGGTTTGGTCTGGGCGCTGGGCCCTCATAGCGATGCTCCTCCACAACGATTATGCTTTCTGCGGACGGATTGTCAATGGTTTCGTTAAGTTGTAGCAGCATCAACTTTTCCATGTTGAGAAAAAACTCCGCATGTTCCGGTAGTAATCTCAAACAATACGAAACAAAAAGTTGGAACTTTTTAACGACGCGTCTAATTTTCTCCAACCATATTTGGTTAAATTCCTGTCGTTTCTTCTCTTTCGCTACGTGGTGCAAAATATCAAAGTCTTTAAATGCAATGTCTTCTTTCATTATCTTAACCTTTTTCTGGTGTTCGTTTCGCGACATTTCCATTTCTTTCATACATAATTCTCTCTCTTTTAAACCTACATAAACCTGGCAAGCTAGGTTCCTACACTCAAGGTAAGTTCTTAACTTTTCAATAGCTACATGTTTTTCTATATTTCGGTCATGTATCTTTTGTGCTGTTATTGTACGATTCAATTCCAGCCTCTCAAGAAATTTAGCTTTCAATCTTGATTTTTCTGTCTCTAGGTTATTTGAGTATTCATTATACAGCTCTGTTGCTTGCTGTTTAATTAAGAAATTGTATTTGTCTTGCATTTTCTGGAAGGCTCCGTTTTGTATCTTAATTATCCGATCACGGGCTGCCTCGAAGAGTACATTTTCTATAAGACTGATGGACGTCATGTATAAAGTTGTAAATTCTCTAAAAGCGCTTAGAATTCGTTCGGTATTCTTATTAGAAGCCTCTATAGATATCTGCTCTTGATATTGCTGGCACTCTATTTCGACTATTCTTTTCCATTTCACATCACTTTCTGAAATAATAAGATTTTTTTCTATACGCATCCGTTTGAGACGCTGTGCCAGCATATTTCTCCCTACATTGTCGATACCAAGATAGTTTAATTTTGATAAGCATGCCTTTTCGACGGGTTTGAGGACTGCTCTTCCTTCTAACAGATCTTTCGGAGGGACATACCAGTCACCTCCGCCGCCTTTCATCGGAGGTTTGAGCCCTACCATTACCTTAAGCTTAGAATTCATGGATTTGAAGTATACGGCAGCAAGAGGCGGTTGCATTTTCGTTTTTATAAGTGTTTGAGTCGGCACCGCTTTGTTTTTCAGGAAATGGTTCCTTAAATAGTAGTTATCATTTAAGTGCAACATAGTGGTATATCTTTGTATAAATATTATAAAAATTACAAATATTACAAAAAAGATTCATAAATCCACATCATGTGTGAAGTTGTCAAAACTTATTTGTAATTCAATATAGGTACTCTGTGATATTTCTGACATTTTTATAACAAACCTTATGACAAAAAGCTTTTGTGGATTGTAGATTTTTTGCATTTTGGTAAGGATAACTTATGTTTATTTCTCGAGTTTATAAATATTATTAATAGAATATTATGTGGATAAGTAGTGATGCGAATTTTATGTATCTAATTAAATAAGAAAGTGTTTGTCGTCCCACTGCCGGTTCTAGGTATCTCACCTATGCCCGGCAGTGGGATGACAAAGGCTGTGAACAATGACTATGAGTTAAAGTACAATTTCCACTAGTCGGCAAGCATGGCATCGAATCGGAACAGATTGATAAATTTTTGAACGAAATTAAATCTAGCTAACAGGGTAAAGGTCTTAGCTGATTAGAGCCACCCGATACCCGACCAGCACCGCCTCGGAGCGCCTCGCCCGCGGGCGGAGCACACGCGGACGGCGAATGGAACATTCCGTGAACACCCGTTGCTCGTACGATTGCCTTGCGTTGGCAAGGCACTGGTCCCAAATGGATCGCACGCTGTCCGCGAGTAATCAGTGAGTACGATGCATCTCCATGACATGAAAAACTACTCATCTATTCACGGACAATGCAATGTCCACTCTTTTACCTCTCGACGTTTACTAGTTAACAACGCGGCTTCCACCCTTTGACCACCTATTGACAACCAGTGAGGAGGTGGTGCTGGTCTGGGTCTAATAAGCTATGACCTTATTAATGAAATTATTTGACGAAACGCTGCACTACCAGAATTAAACATACAAGGATTCCGTCAGTACAGCTGCGTAGCTGTACTGACGGAAGCCTTTTCGGACGGTATCGCCTGTCGCCGTATCCGTTCCTATACCTACTTTCCGATCCCATGCGATGCGTGCCGTTTGGTGGAAATTGTAGTTATGATAATCAGTATTTATGCAGTGGTTTGTATATGATTTATTTAAATAATAAAACGAGTGAGAAGATAGCAATATATTAAACAATTATTCGCATGTCAACATTTTTTACTTCTAAATAGCTCTTGAAGTTCAGGCGATTTGTTCAACAATTGCCTTAATGATTGTGCTCTGTCAGTAGCAAAAGAACTTGCTTGTTGTTGAAGGTATGAAGGTGATACTGAATCAAGTGTTATCCGCGAACTTTCTCCGGATTTAGGACAAGGTCTTTGTCCAATAATATAATCTTTTAACAGCAGATCCACGTCACTATTAGAAAAGCATGTGCACAACCTGTCAAATTCTATATCAGAATATTGAGTGCTAACGTTCTTATTTTGGGATTTGACTTTTTTAACTGAACGAACCTCCATTTGACTGTTCGCCTGTTTAACCAAGCGCTTTAGAGTTGATACTGGACACTTTTCATAGTTTAGTAGTTCGAAACCCTCATATTTTGACGTGTTCGTCATGTACGCTGGTAAATTTTGCTTTAAATGTTTTTGCGCCATTTTCCCACACGTACATTTATGTGGTTCCACGTATTTAAGGTATCTCTCCAACTTAGGTTCTCGTTCGTGTTCCAATATTGTACTCGGTCCGGCTGTAGCAAGCGTTTTGCTAATAGGGACCACTTTTTTAGGTTCCTCGGTCGGTCTTGTCTCTTTTTTAATACATCTACAATAACAACTAGGCATTCTGCAACTTTCGCAGTTAAACGCATCTTTTCTACTTGTCGCCTCTTGTTGTAATATTTGTAATATAGAGCTTTCCAATTTCATTTCAGCGAGTTGTTGTGAGGTAGTGTACTTTACTGGAACAAAATGATCATAGTTGAGATCATCCTTGATATCAGCATCATCTCCACGTTTACCGTGAATATGATTTGTGATCTTTTCCGTGAACTGATCGAAATTATCACAAGCGGCGTACATACATCGTTGGTTAACAACAATCACGGGCAATTGAGTTGCATTAGACGCACAATTGGTGGGACATAAATCTTGATTAACTTGAGCTTTGTAACCCCTGTCACAGAAAAGATAGAAAGGACGCGGTCTAGGTGTGGGAGTGTGAAATTCTTCGGGTTCTTCGACAATAATACTGTCAGCACACGGGTTTTCCAATGTTTCATTGACCTGCAACATCATCAATTTCTCCATGTTTATAAAGAACTCCGCATGCTCCGGAAGTGTACTCAGACAGTAGGATACAAACATTTGGAACCTTTTTACTACTTTGCATATTTTTTTTTTACGTTGGTCGAGCTCTTCGTGCTGCTTCTTTTCTATCTCTTCTGCGATTTTAATCGTTAAGTCTTTAACGGCTATGTCATCCGTCAAAGTTTTAAATTTTTTCTTGTGTTGATATTTACATAGTTCTATCTCTTTGTCACAATTTTCTTGTTCTTTTAGCGATACATATATTTGACAAGCGAGATTTTGACATTTGAGGAATTTCCTTAAGTTTGCTATAGCTTCATGTTTGTCAACATTTAGATCGTGAATGATGTTGGCTGAGTCTGCTTTCTTTATTTCTAGCTTTTCTATAAACTCAGTTTTTAATCTTATCAGTTCATCAGAAAGCTTTTTTCTATAAATTTCAGTAACCGTAAAAACTTGAGACTTCAAAAAAAGCCTGTAGCGTTTGTCCATTTTTTCGAAAGCCTCTTTCCGTACTCTCTCAATTTCGGTTCGTGCTGCATCGCCAAGTACCTGTTCCATTCTATTTATGGATGATTTATATTCACAAGAAAATTCGTTAAAAAGATCACTTATATATTTGCCGTTTATAAGCTCGTTCTGTGCAGTAGTTTCCTGCCAATAATTCTCGTGAACTAAGTTCACAATGTCTTTCCAAGTATTATCGGAGTCTTTCATCATTTTCTTTTTTTCTGCCAGAATATCCATCTTATGTACTTGAAGCGCATTTTGTCCTATTTCAGTGACTCCATGATGGTTAATTTTTTTTACATGTTTATGGGCGATAGGTTTCAAGACTGTTTTGCCTTTTAATACGGTTTTTGGACAAACCATCCAATCACTACCTCCTCCCTTCATCGGGGGTTCTAGACCAGCAAGTATTTTATAATGTGGAGCCATTGAGTTGAAGTAAATAGCTGCAAGTGCCGGAGACATCTTCTCCCTCATTACGCTCTGTGAAGGTACCAGATCACGCTGGATGTAAAATTTTCGTAAATTGTAGTTTTCACTCAGCTTAAACATTTCGAGTATTTGTTTAGTATATTCCTAAATAATAATATAAAACATATCAAAATAAAAATCATATAAAAATAAAATGGTGCTCTGGCAGCTTACTGTCAAAGATTACTTTGACAAGTCGACCAAAGTTGCTATGTACCAAAAATAGGTATGATTTCCCAAAAAGGTACATAGAAGAATTACTGACAATTTATTATAAATGGGCACGTTGTACATGTTTTATTGAAATAGTTTGATTAAAAATTAACACGCCAATCACCCGGCTATATAATATCAAGGTAATTCTGACCTGTATAGATAGCAAACAATGTCTTTATGGTCTTTACCGTCTTTTCATATTGGTTTACTGTTACTAAAAAGCAACTCGGGTATAATCTCGTCAAAACTTAATACCCGACTAGTTTCAGACTCAATAGTAGTCTGAGACCTTGTAAAAATAATGACATAAACATTTAGTACGCTGTCTATCGTGCCCCAGGACCTTTTAATCGAGATAACTTGCACGACACTAAAATGCTATTTCCATTCATGAACACGTTGCTATATACAATACGTAGAACACCAAAAATAAACAAAACTTCGATAATAACTTAAATCTTTATTACAATTAAATTGAAATTATAAGAAAAACCTTAATCAAAGTTCAAAACTTACCTCTTTTAAACTTATTAAAAAATTAATTAAAAAGAAATATATTCTAAAACTATTTAAATTAACAATCTTTTCTGGCGAAAATCTCCTTCAGGTCCGGTAAGTCTTCCACGATATTCCTCAAGGAACGTATTCGGTCAGTTGCGAACGAACTCTGTTGTTTATCCAAGTATGCGGATGTCGTGGTGCTACCTACTATTTTAAACTCGTCAGAGGTGACAGGTGAGACTATTCCTGCGGGATCAATCGTTAGATTACTGAGCAGTTGCTTCAGTTCAGCGTCAGAGAAACAAGTGCACAGTTGCTCCAATATCACATCTTCATACTGAGTGCTCGCGTCTTTCGCGGATTTGGTTGGTACCGATTCTACTACGATGGGCGGCGTTGATACTTGTCTTGCCTCTTTAACCAACTGCTTTAATGTGGCGACGGAACACATTTCATATTTTAGTAACTCAGGTTCTTGGTACTTAGACCTCTGGTGCATATACGCCGGCAAATGAGCTGAAAAGTGCTTTTTGCCCTTTTTGATACACATACACTTTTTGGATTCGACGTAATCAAAGTAACTCTCCCATTTGGGTTGTCTTTCATGTATGAGTTGTACGCGTCTTGAAGCGGGTACGATTTTTTTAACTGATTCTTCAGAAGATTTTGTTAGTAACGGAGACGGTTCTCTAGTTTTATTGCTAACGCGGAGTGACGTATCGCATGGGGTGCATAAACAAGAATTATCGTAATAATCAGTTTTGATTGGTACTTCTTTTATGTTAGCTATTTCTTGTTGTAATACCTGTAATAAAGAACTTTCTAATTTCAGGTCTAACAACTGTCTTGATGAGGTATACTTTACTGGCACAAAATTTTCATAGTTGTTATCATCTTTAAAATCAGCATCGTCGCCTCTTTCGCCATGAATGTAATGTTTAATTCTGGTAGTAAACTCTTCAAAGTTGTCACAGGCTGCATACAAGCACCGCTTGTTAATAATAATCACGGGCAACTGCGATGCGCTGGAAGTACAACGTTTCGGACATAAGTCTGGATCGAGGCGAGGTTTATAACCTTTATCGCAGAAGAGATAGAAAGGGTGAGGTTGAGGTACAGGAGAGTGAAATTGTTCTTCTTCGATTTCAATAATACTCTCAGCACTTGGTTGCTCTAAAACTTGACTGAGCTGTATCAACATCAATTTCTCCATGTTTATAAAGAACTCTGCATGTTCCGGTAGTGTATTTAGACAGTAGGACACAAATATTTGAAACTTCTTTATGACGTGGCATATTTTTTTCTGCCATACTGAAATTAACTCCTGCCTTTTCTTGTCTTTGATCGATGCCATATAAATTTCTAAATCTTTAAACTCTATTCTCTCAGTCAATCCCTTAACTTGTTTCTTGTGTTTACGTTTAGATAATTCCATCTCTTTTTCACATTCTTCGCGCTCTTTTAGTGCTACATATATTTGGCAAGCGAGATTTCTGCATTCAAGAAATTTCCTTAAATTTTCAATAGCTAAATGTTTATCGACATAAAGGTCATGTAATTTATCACCTATTTCAGTGCGTCTCTCTTCTATCTTTCCTGTGAACTTATTTTTCAGTCGAGTCTTTTCGGCCTCAAGTTTTTCCGTATATTTGTTGTAGAGTTTGGTGGATTGTGACTTCAAAGCTTCTGCGTAGTGTCGCCGCATATGACGGATGGCTGCCTCTCTAGTTCTTTTAATTTCTGCTATCGATGCTTCTTGGAATAATAAGTTAAATTTATCTAATGATTGTCTATACAAATAACTGAAATAATTAAAAGCGTTCATCATGTACTCAGTATTCTTCTTTTGCGCTTCTACGACAGTTGCATTCCTTACTTCGTCACAAGACAGCTGAACATCATTTCTGTGACTAAAGTCACAGTCTAACAGCACACGTTTTTGTTCTAGGTCCAATGTTCTGCGATGTTTCTTGAACAGTTGCATCCCGACAATGTCGATGCCTTTGTGGTTTAACTTCGACAACATCTCTTTACTGGCGGGCTTTAGTACAGTTCGGCCTTCGAGTACATCCTGTGGAGGGACGTACCAGTCCCCCCCGCCGCCTTTGAGCGACGGCTCCAAGCCTGCAATGACTTTTAACTTGGGAGACATACTGTTGAAGTAGACCGCTGCAAGTTTTTCAGTCATTTTTTCCTTCATCATACTCATAGTCGGTACCGTACTCGTTTGTAGAAAGCTTTGTCTTAAACGATAGTTTTCACTGAAATTGGTCATTACGAATAATTAACTAATATATTTCTATATAATTTCTTGCATATACTTAATATAAAACTTACTTTGTGACAAATCACGACTAAATGTTACTTAGCAACCTGTTGTCATGATGTCAATTGTGTTAAAACCAAGGAGTACATACGATTCTAATATAATCACCATTCGTATTATTGCCATAGATGCAGTATACTTCACCGACGTAGTTACCGCCGGTTGATGATCAGTAGCTCTGCTTTTTTGCTATTACAGTTCACAAACCAAAGATAAAAATAATGGTAAAAACGCAGTATCAGCTAACGTTGGTGACCAATTTGGTTATCGACGTTAAACGATACGAAATTTGTGTTTTTACACAGTTATTTGTAAAGTGATTATCGCTTTAATTGACAACCGCTATAGCAAATAAGCCCGCTGTTATATACACGTAAATCAAACAATCAAAATTACAGTAAATACTATTTTCAGGAAATAATTAGCAAATATACATGTTATGTAAAATTATGACATGTAATCGAAAATTATTTTCTGCTAACCGAGTATCGTTAACTCATACTGCATGCGCCGAATACTTTTCTATCTCTATTCTCAGTCTAAGGTACGTGCGTTAGAGCCTCCGCGCACAAGAAACTTTTGTGTCTGTTGTGATTGTGACTGTTTCGCACAGAGTACTTTTATATATATGGCTGTTTCGTCACTCATACCAAGTCCGTGGATATGTATGGAGATGCGCGCACGTTACGACGTGACAACTGGTTGACACTTTTGTCTACAGCGCGCGAACGGCTGACAAAATCGTTGCCAGGTAAGATTGATAAATTTATGTTTTGTATTTAAAATTACAAAAGATATATAGATCATTACAGCGTTTTTACAGTGAATAGAAATCTATACTAATATTATAAAGCTGAAGAGTTTGTTTGTTTGTTTGTTTGTTTGAACGCGCTAATCTCAGGAACTACTGATCCGATTTGAAAAATTCTTTCAGTGTTGGATAGCTCATTTATTGAGGAAGGCTATAGGCTATATAACATCACGCTACGACCAATAGGAGCGGAGCATAAATGAAAAATGTCGTAAAAATGAAAAAACGTTGAAACTAAAACACGCGGACAAAGTCGCGGGGGACAGCTAGTACTCTATAATTATTGAATAATTTTGTCGCCCTTCGTGTGCGCACTCTGCTTTTGTCGCCGTGACAAAAAAATTGCTTCAGATTTTTCTTTTTCGAATTTTTAATAAGAAGCGTTCGATAAAAATCATTCTTCATATACCTACCTGCACAAAAATTCTAGAAAATTTGAATCTGTACTCATTGGTATGAATTAGTCATACATAATCCATATAATAAATATGAATAAACTATATTAAAAATAAACTTGTGGACAGAGTTACTTGTCGACTTAAGAAGCAATTTTTCATTAAGTATTATTCTCGTTTAAAAATAATAATTTAAACAGAATCACAGAAATAAGGAATAAGGTCAAGCTGCGATATAACGTATTTTGTTAGAGAATATTTAGATAGAGAAGTACCTACTTCCTATCTGTTTATGTACTTTATCGCAATTTTTTCTATTTCCATTATATATTTGTTAAATGGTATATTTTTGTAAACAGTTGAAAATAACACAAAGTCTAAGTCAAAAATAATTTTTATTTTTACAAAATTATAAATACTTTTTTCACTTAATTATTAAATTCAGTTCCGCTTAAAACTAAGTAACTTCACCAACAGCCATCTGTTGTAACAGTGTCATCACGTGAAAGAATCTCTCTTTGATCTCGGTCGCGGATCGGTGTGGGAGCAGTTCCCTGATGCGGCCGAACACTTGCTCTGAGCTGGTCTCACCTTTGAGAACTTGTAACATGGTCTTATCCTCGTCCCTTGTCCAGCTACCTTTCTCAATCTTTTTGGTTTCTATTATGACAGCAGTTTCTATCTTCGGCTGCTTTGCTTTCGAACAGTCATCTTTCTTTAGAATCGTGGTATGTTTATTGTCTTTCCTGTCCCGTTTCTGGTCCGTTTTGTTCTCTGGCTCCTTTTTGCATTTCGCTTTATTGTTCGTTTGAGCTTTTCTGTTGGACTTCGGGCTCATGATATTAGCAGCACAGTCTTTATGCTTAGTGTTGTCGTTGACGTCTTTGACATTTTTCGAGGGGGATTTCTGGAGTTTTTTGGGTCTTTTAGGTGGGATCTTGGGGTTGTTCTTTGCGTTTCGTTTGGGCGAGGCTCGTTCTTCCTCGGAGTCAGGTGGTGAGAGGTGCGCGTGCGTGGGCGCGAGGCGGCGCGCCTGCACCCGATAGGGCTCCTTGCTGTAGGGGTAAGCGACGCTGGCGGACCGCAGCAGCCGCCCGTGCTGCAGGAACACGCGCCCGTGCAGGTACTGCGGACATAACCACGGCTATTTTAAAACATTCTTCTAGTTCTTAAATATACGCCTTATCATCTAACAAGGAGAGAACCTTTAACGTTTAATTTTGGAAAAAACACCCGAATGGACCTCAAAAACGCTTCTAGATAAAGTATATTTAGATATTCGCCAAGATTCTATCAGTTATGTGAATTAAAAAATACTGAAAAATCAAAAACAAGGTTATGTATACTTACCACTGTGTCTAAGCTCTCTTTCGCATTGAGTTTCTTCTTGTTATCGCTTTCCTCTTCCACTTCCCACACGTCATAGCCCTTGTCATTGGTCAGAAAGCTCTCGTTTATAATGTCTGTGCCCGTCTCGTACGCACTGCCGAAACGAACAGGAGCTAAGTATTTTTGATATAAAGCACTTTGGGAGATTTTTTTATTATTAATCTTCCTGAGTTTCGGGTTAGTGATAAGCTCAGAATTTTAAACACTCATTTTTTAATTAAGATTTTTAAATAAAATGGTACCATTAGCTTTCTGGAGTTATATATTCATTGTGTTTGTGACTTTAATGCGTCACCCGCGTGACAAAGCCATTAACAAGTGAAAGGAGCGCCATAAAAATAAATCGGTATTAAGTTATTCAACGCCACCCTTCGGTAATTTCTCTAGGATTATACCCACCAAATAAAAGTCTGCTTATCTTACCTGTCGGGCGGCCTCTCATCAGGGAACAAGGACTTGAACATAGCGATAAGGCAGGGGTTGGAGCGCAAATGCGGCAACACGCGCGCGCGCATCTCTGCGCTGTTGCCGCTGTTAATGCCGCTCGTTAGAGCGCGCAGCACCTTGCGCAGGACCGTCGGCTTGCGGGCGAACGTGCTCTGACAAACATACATAAATTTTAAGTAAGAAAACTTTGTCGCATCTGTCCGTATATAAGGGCGAAACTTGCTACTGAGTGTGTACTGGGTACCTAGAGCCAGAACGACGACGCTGGCGAGATCACATCGATCGCTATTTGAGGCTTGGTGGAAAGCGGCTCATGACAGAGGCTTGAGCGAATTGGGAGAGCTTTTTCCCAGCAGTGGAACAGCTAATAGGTTACCAAAAAAAAGACAACTTCCTGTCCTTCCAAATCCTTAGCGATTTTTGGAAAGGACAAAGTGTCATACGGCTTTACTCACGGATTATTATCGGAGCATGACTCCTAGTTTCAAGCCCGACCAGGGCCCATAATCATGAGCATGACACGACATTATGACACAACAATAATCCCTGAGTAAAAGGTTTTATACTTATAACAGTTAATATGTCTCACGAAAGTTATTATACAATGACAAAGTTATTTGGAACCTGGAAGACTCTTGTCTAGCAGAGGGATCTTATATAGGTTCATGAAACAAGTGTAAATATATTAGAACGGGGCGAACTTCGATTCTTTTATGCGGAACTGGCCCCCGTAACCACAGATAGATAAGTAAAATGAGGAAAGGGCGTCCTTTGTACTGCACATACACATAGGAACATTGGAATGATGTCCTCAAAATTGAACATAATAAAAAATAGCATATAATAGCAATAGCTCCAAACAGAGAGGTGGAGATACCTTTTCTTTACAGTGGGATAGAAATGACTGATAATAAAATAGGCTGATGGAAGTCAAGTCTTATGGTTAACATTTAAAGGTCAAAAGGCTAAGCAAAAAATAATAATGAAATGATGTCAGAGGCAAGTTACTAGGCATTTTTAAAGCAAGCAGGCAAACTTTCGCCACTTTGCAGGATAATGTAAAATTACATTTGGACACTTTTACATTATTTAGCAAATTGGTAATTTATATTTTCGCATATTAATTAACTTGATAAAGACAACTATATGCATTATAGTAGTAGTTACTTGTTTTTTCAGTATTATCTAAGTGAAGCTTACATAGACATACAAAATATTTTTTAGTCACTGGTACTGACATTTATACTAAGATTCTTTTTAAAAGTATGCATCTGATATCTTATCTATATCAGAAATACAATACATAAAGTTATTTGATTTTATTACTAATTGATTAAACATTTGGCTAATGTCCAAATATCCAAGGTGAATATTCTTTATAACACTATTAAACTATAATGGATGAATGAATAGACAGCAAATAATTATTTAATCATAGACAATATTGTTCTACTACGAAATGGCATTGTATAGTTCTTGTTTCTAAAAAACAAACAAATAACTGAATTGACTTCCAAATAATAAGGTGCAATAGTTTATCATAATTATCTAAAATCAAACAAATTGTAGTTCAAATTGCCACATAACAAAAATAAATATGAAGCTAGAGTTACCATACAGCTAAATTATATAACCTACTGTAAGATAAAGAAAATACAGCATACTTCGCTTTGCATCATGCTAATATTATATTACATACTTACTTGTAACAGTTCTATGAAACCAGTCATTTGCACTAACATGAAATGGTCCATGAAACGTCCAACCTGTGCAGCTTGTCCCGGCTTCAGAAACAAAAGGAATTCCTCCACGATATCCTTATGATCTTTACCAAATAACTCCTCAATCCTCTTATACAAATCTACAGGAGTCTCTTTAGTAGGGTCAAATAATTTTAATATATTTTGAAACTGAACAAATTTGTTGCTAGGCACAGATGTGTTCGAGGAAAATCTTGATTGTACTTTTGTATAATAGGATCTAACTAAAGCTAAAAAAACAGAAATATATTAGTTTATTGTGATGTATATTTATATACATATGATGTATATTTATATATAATTTGTCTTATTTAGAAAACCGTGACAATAAATTGGCAAATAGAAAGTAACGCTAAAAACGAGTTACAAATGAATTCTATATAACATAAAAAAACAATGGTTCTGGTGATTTACACAGTTTCAAAGAGTTTTTATAGTATTCTTCAAGTCTATATATAACAGGCGGGTTCAGATAGTAATCAATAATATATCTAAACGTAATTTTCTTCATAATTTCAAAAGAGAAATCTATGTGTGATGATACCTTTTATAAGTTAGTAACAAATAATAATAATGGGGTAGAAATTACATCGAAGTGTATCATAGCAAAGACAACAACCGCAGTTGTCAATTCAAAATTGTAAAATATAGTAATAAATATTAAAATAAATTATGTAAGAATAGATGTTGCTAAAAATGACACTTTCATGTTTACCTGTCTCTAAAACATTGTTATCAAATTTAGGCGGATCAACTTTTTTCTTAGCACTTGTTTTGCTCTTAGTTTCCTTTGGTGCTAGTTTCGTAACCTCCTGCGCAACCTTCGGAGGTGGCGGCTGAAACAATAACAACATTATAAGGTCATGTAAATAGATCATTTGCGTTATAAATATGGCGACACATGTATTTGCAATCTTTCATGTAGCAATAACACTGTTTTTAATTTGCAATCCTGTGGTGTACTGTATAAACATTTACCAAGACTTTCTATGAATAGTTCTAAATGATAATTTTGACCTACAATTTATGATATCTGACAGAAATTACATAAAATCATCAGCTATGCTCACTGACTCACCTCTGGCTTGATAATAGTTTTAGTAAAGGAATTTTGACTGAAAAAGCTTGTGCTTGGCTCAATTTTGTTCCCAAAAGCATCTTGACTCTCCCTGGTAAACAGGACAGGCATAGAAGGCAGCATCTGGAAGATCTACGATCTGCTCGCGCAAGGAAATTTCGACTGCGCCACGGGTACGCAGGCTCTTTACATGATATTAGCACACATACGCAACACAACAAAAACACTGTTAGAACGTCACAATAAATAAAAAGAAATCACGAATTAACTGATGTATAAATCATTATTGTTTTGAATTTATCTAAACAACACAAGCCATCGAAAGAATGGAAACATTTTTGACAGATCGAGGACGCGAAATCGGGCGGGCGGAGCGCGCGCACGTTTCATTTTATGAAATTCTTAGAAAACTTTACAAATTAATATTAACCTGAGTTTATTGTAAAATTTAACTCAGACAATACGTTGTACATTCCTCAACAATAAGAACTATATTTTATTTATTTAAAGGTTTAAAATCTCCGTAAACTTACTGTATCCTGTCATTTCAAAAGGACAAAGTTTTAGGAATTGCTGCACGCAACTTAGTTTCGCTCTTTACATTTCTTTAATGTAGGTATTCAATTTAGACAATTTTATAGTGTGCATAAGTTTTGATAGCACTGGAAGTAAGTTGAGTAGGTACTAAAGGGAAGGAAAGTTGTAGAATCTTAATTTAAATTGTAAATACAAAATGGGTAAAGTTAAGGACGAATTAACTTTCCAAAATTATTGTAACTATGTAGAGTAGGTAGGTACCTACTTAGTGTAGACTTTGGCAAATAACGCTTTATTATATATCTAGGTAGTCAACATACGACATCGTGTTTTACCTATATTAAGAAGTAGGACCAATGCCACCAGAGCAAAGTTCCGTGCTTTAAAAATAACAGCTCAGTGGACCCATTAATTTTAAAGTATTATTCGTGCTGCTGGGCCTAAGTTGCTGATGTAATTCTTTGCCTATGACCTATCTTTTGTTTTTGTCTTTCGTTTGCAGTGGAAGGAAATGGTACAAGCAGACCACGGATCAGCCGATATACATATTATTACTATTTGTTTAGTACAATGCCTTGAGAAACAAGCGGAAGATACCTAGGTACTTCTGATTAATTTCGTTGCGGGTTCCAAGACAGTAAATCATTTTCCTAGGACACACCAACCTTGTGTCTCGGTGGTATTCTTTGGTTAACATTGTAGATCCTGGTCTTATCCTAGCTAACAGTCAGGTAAGGTCAGGATTGCAATTATGGGCATGTGTCGCGGGCTAATCCGATTAATAAATATTTAGGTAAGTAGGTAACTATGTTGCATGGTTTGCATAGCAATTTTTATCATTGTTTGTTACACACGTAGCTATTAGCTCATCTGCTGTTTGTACAACTAAGTCCCAAGTATTTATTTCGTTAAAAATATTGGCGAGTAAATCGGTACCTAGGTACATAACGCAAATGTTTAGAAAGATTTGACTGCTGACGAATAAAAAATGAGTCGCAGTCGCAGCAGTGCAATTATCTCAATGGATGCTTTAGTTAGGTACCTAAGTGTTATCTATGAATGCTATGTAGGTACTTTTATCAGTAGGTGCCTATTTTTACCCGACTGCGGTGAAGCCAAAAAAAGAAAGTTATGTGTTTGACCTGTATAAAATGTAAGCCTGTTTCTAAGTACTCAACGGCATAACCGATTTTAATTAATGATGAGTACCTACGTCATTCGATTCGTCTTGATAACGCGAGAGTCAACGTGTTAAAAAAAAAATACATTAAATTGCGTGAAATAAATCCTGATATAACTATTGTATGTATATTGTACTAGCTGTTGCACGCGCGTCCACCTGCTTGAAATTTGGTTATCGCGTCAAAAAGTAGCTTAGTCTTTTCTTAGAGCTTACCCCGTACCAAGTTTCATTCAAATCGATTTAGTAGTTTAACTGTGAAACCGTAACGGACAGACGGAAAGCACATAGACAGAGTTACTTTAGTATTTATAATATTAGTATGGGTCATTATAACTAGCTGTCCCCTGCGACTTTGTTCGCGTGTTTTAGTTTCAACGGTTTTTCATTTTTGCAAGATTTTTAATTTTTCTCCGCTCCTATTGGTCGTAGCGTGATGTTATATAGCCTATAGCCTTCCTCAATAAACGGATTATCCAATACAAAAAGAATTTTTCAATTCGAACCAGTAGTTCCTGAGATTAGCGCGTTCAAACAAACATACAAACAAACAAACTCTTCAGCTTTATAATATTAGTATATATGTATATTGTATATATTCATTCAAATTAATTAGTACCTAAATAAGTGTGAATAAGTGAAGTTCTAATTGTGAATTTTTAATACTTTTTAGCCTGTTCGCTCTCACGCGAGGCAACATTTAGTAACCTACCCTTCCGTGCTGATGGAAACTGCCCTAAAGGCCGACGAAGAACTTTGAACATTTTGAACTCTACCTACTAACTTTGCGTCTTTTAAACATCCATAATAATGTTAATACTTATTTCTGTCATTTAGGACCTTGTGTTTAATAAAAAAACTCGACAGTTAATATATATATTTTAAACTAGCTGTCCCCCGCGACTTTGTTCGCGTGTTTTAGTTTCAACGGTTTTTAATTTTTGCAACATTTTTCATTTATGCTCCGCTCCTATTGGTCGTAGCGTGATGTTATATAGCCTATAACCTTCCTCAATAAACGGACTATCCAATACAAAAATAATTTTTCAATTCGAACCAGTAGTTCCTGAGATTAGCGCGTTCAAACAAACAAACAAACAAACAAACTCTTCAGCTTTATAATATTAGTATAGATTTAAAAGACTGTATAAGTCTATTCATACATTACTTCAATAACCTCACATATGAGGAGACCGAAATTTATTATTATTGCCCAAGTATTTTATTTAAAGTCACCTTTACACATACATAGATATATAAACATATTCACTTTAAAGTCCACACAGTTCCTTATGTCGCGGGGGGTTTTACAAACATTCAAACAAAACCACATGGACACGGAACAAGCATTTGTGGATCACACAAATGCTTGACACATGCGGGGATCGAACCCGCGGCACGGCGCGCACAGAGGTAATTGGCGTGGTGACTTATACCACTCGGCTATCCGTGCAGTCTAGTTTTTGTCTTATCTAGCTCAGATACGACTAAAACTAGTTGTATTGTACATTGAATACTTTGTTTAAGCAACGTATGATATATACCTTTATCTCATTATGTATTTTTTATTTATTGGCAAATAAATTTATTATTATTATAGAGAAAAAAGATATCTAATGTACCTACCTATTTTAGGTACTGTTTAAAATATTTTTTTGTTGCAACTTTACTTAATTTTTATTAGCAGGTACTATTCTAATTGTAACAAACAAATTTTATCTTATCTTATTAAAGATCAAAGCATTTTGATTAAGTTGTTTTGTTTTAAATAAGTACTTAAAAGTTATAAACGTCATCAACTAAAGTCTGCAGTCGAGTTTGTTAAATACAAAAGACGTGTGAGCAGCAAAGACAACGACAGTTTAATTAGAAACCCGTAATATTAACAGGCCTTCAGGATAACTACATTTTGTCAACTAACTTTCTTTTGAATCCAATGAATATTTCATTGATATCTACGTATGTTCAATAGCTGTTGTGTCAACCGTTGTCTGGTTACCAAATCGATTTTATTACTTTCAAACAGCGCATTGTAGAGTGCAGACTTCCTACGACAAAACGCTTTGTGAAAAGTCGAATTAGTTTTTACAAAGTTATGTTGGATAGTTGATAGTGATTTAAGGATATTATTTGGCAACATGGCTGCTATACTTCCCACAGGATTGAGGAATGGGGTAAGTAATGAGCTAAAACAAAAGAAAGTGACTTTTAAATTTATTTGCTGATTGTGTTGTGTGATAGGTGTCCTTTGTTTGTTTCTGTAATGTGTAATGTGTTGAGTATTGTTTTATTGTTCGGTGATTATCGCTCATTTTGAGAATTATGTAGCTAACTAATTTGATATTTTACTCGCTAATATAATGTAAATACTTATTTAAAATACAAAACCTTTAGCCAATATTTTATAAAAAGCTATGTAAAACCTAGACGCGGTGTTTGACAAGGGTTAATAAAGGCGTGTTACATGGAGACTTGCTTTTCCCAAGACGAAGGCTAAATATTTCTAATTATCTTAGTTATAATAATAACTGCAAGCTAGTAATTCTAACTTATCTATCACCATTCATTTCGTGCACCACGGAAACAAAAAGACTTGAAACAAAGGCAGTACCTCTACTTCGTTTAAATTGTATTTAATTCCGTATTTATTTATAAAAAAACATTAGTCATTGTTAGGAGTTTAGAAAAAAAATACAGTAGGTATAAATGGTAGTTTATTATTAATACCGGAATTGCAATTGTTGTGCGACTGTGCGAGTACATAGTGTGAAGCGTGTTCATAGTGTTTCGAGTACAACCTTGTATTAAGGATGCCAAGAAACGTACAGTTTCCGGTATGTATTGACGGCCAACGACCTGTTTTCTTTGTTTGTTTTAATTTCACATTACACCCTTAACATTGTTATATGCACAATGTAGGCCTACCCCTATAACAAAAAAAAAATATATAACCTAAGTACCTACTGAGTAGGACATTATAAACGATTTGAGAAACGGCTCTACTGCATTTTTTCTGTAGGTAGGTAAGTACATAAGTAGATAATTATTAATTAGTGCGTAAACCTAATGTTAGTGAGCATTTTTCTAGAGTCATATATACGTACGTGGAATATAAGTCGTTTCATTAAGGTACGTTATCTCTGGAAGCCGACTCTAATTTTCAGAAACAGAATGATGACGGTTTGGGTTTAAAACATTTTTATCTGTTTTGTTGAAAAGTCTACCAAAAGTATTTTACGCTAGAAGATTTTAATAAGCCACATGTCACCACACCATACACTAAGCAAGCATTGATTTCATATTAATCGATCGTCAAAAAGAGTTTTGAAAAATCAAAACATTTTTTAAGTAAACACGAATCCAAGCATTCGAAACAACCTCAACCTGTGAGTAGATACCTATATCTATTTCGTAATCGATTTCACAAAACTACTCGATTACTACATTCTGATGATCGATATCCTTTGGCGTGTAAAATTACTTAATATAGGTAGGTACCTATCTTGTGCGTTTCTAAAGTCTTAAGTAGCTTGATATTAACATTGTTGATCAAATGTATATTCTTCTAGCCTTGTTTAAAGGAAGTATCAAATAATCTACGGTTTCTGACAATCGTATGTTGCATCAGTATTCAGTAGTCATCCGCACGCGATCCCAGTAGCACTTCAAAATTGATCGTTTTGTGTTGAGTTTTTTTTTAATGAAAATGGAGGAGGGTAGCAAAGAGAACGGTGCCAGTGATCATGTTAA
This sequence comes from Diachrysia chrysitis, assembly GCA_932294365.1. Classification (NCBI taxonomy): domain Eukaryota; kingdom Metazoa; phylum Arthropoda; class Insecta; order Lepidoptera; family Noctuidae; genus Diachrysia; species Diachrysia chrysitis. The sequence goes on from OW028657.1 coordinate 3,031,853, forward strand.
TGGTGATGAGCTCGTGACGAAGGAGCAGGATGCACCCACTGATATTGTGTGCGATGAAGTAAATATATTTAATTCTTCTATGTATAAACTTTAAGTCACTAAGTACTAGAAACTTTTTACCGAAAACCGCATAATTTTGTTGTAACGTAGACTTTCTCACAATCATTTAGATTATGAAAATAGGTAGTTTAGTTACAGCCGTAGTTTTATACCTTTGTAAGTTTTGATATGTTCAAAATCGTTCTTGTACCAACTGAGTGCGTTTTACAGCTTTATTATACATTAAGTATGAGTAAATTAATATGTACCTACGTAAAACTTATAAATTAAATAAACTTATGCGTAAATACACAATGGGTGTATTTAATTAAATAGGGTTGGGGAAGAAATCCTTTATAATCTTCCAATATAATTCCTTCAGATAAAACGTAAACTCCAATAATTTACTTAGGTACTCGGTCAAATGCAAGTCATCATATTTTTCGATAACTTTTCTTTCGTTACATAGGTAAGTAGGTACCTATAGACCTACTTATATACACATCATGGGTAGGTATTATTTATTTAATGTACCTAACTAGGGTAACGATCTTTCTACAATTGCAAAATGTAGAGTATTTCATAAATTATAACGATTTAATTAGCATAGCCGCTTAGATTTAATTTTAGGGGTAGCAACGGCCAGCACTAAACTTGTTTTTAAAAATTACGTAATCTTATTTAGAACCGTAAAAAGGAAAAAGGTATACTTATAGGATCACTTTGTAGTCCGTCTGTCTGTCTGTTTTATGCGTATCGTGTTGAAATTAATATACGTAGATACTTGATGCAATAAATCCAAGCTTCTCTGTCAAGTGTCAACCCAATTAAAATTTTACTATACATAGGTAGATATTTGAGAAACTCAAAGCCTAGGTACTTAGACCCAGAATCATGAAGTTTGGCATGATGCTAGGTCTAACGTCGAACGTCACAAATAAAGGAAAAAAAATTAAAAAAATGATAATTTGTAGTTTTGTAACATAAAAAATACGTTTTTGCGGACAACATTATTTACAGTTGGTAACGTATCATCATTGGTAACGAATCGATGTATGAGGCAGCATTTTTTCAACTGCAGGTTTGTTTTTGGAGAATTGACCGGAACCATCTGTACGCAAGTTAGACCAATTCCGGTTATTTAATAACTAAAATTCATCTCTTCTTGATAAAAAAATGTTTATTATCGTGCAAAATAATTACACGTTCCTACTGGTATAGACTATTTTTAACGGAAGATAAGCAGATACCTCACCCGACAAGGAACTTTAAAAAAAAACAGCTTGTGAAAAAAACAATATATTATCGTTTGAATCTTCCAGGTCAAAGGTCTGGACGCGAATCGCTATGCCACGAAAAAGACAGTGGCGCAGGGCATGCTGGACATCGCATTGCTGACATCAAACGCCTCGCAACTGAAATACGTCCTGCAAGTGGGCCCCAAGCACGAGTTCTATACCTTATTGGTGGTGCTCATCTCAATATCTATTGTTCTGCAGGTGAGCTCTTGGATTTCGATTAATATGTTTTTCGGGTGTTATGGCGCAACTTGGGAGAGGCCTATGCCTAGCAGTGGATCGTGATGGGCTGAGTTGCCTGAATACGTTTTTCCATACGACGGATATAATTATTTTAATTCCATTATTTAGGCATAAGTTTTAGATAAAATCTGTGCTCGAGGCTGGTATTAAGAAAAAGTTTTAGGTACTCATATCACTAAACATACTTTTAAGGGGTTATCTACTGTGTATTAAATGGTAATCCATCACCAGACCACACTCAGAGCATTTCTGATCCTGAAGTTTTCTAGCTAGACACTAGCAGGTGCTTTAAGGTTTGGCTGCACTGCACACTTCCAGGGCTATCTATAATTACACAAAGTATACCTAAGTACTCTTTTCTTTTTTTTACTCTGTTACTATCTCGTCATAAGTATCATCCTGAAACGAAAATAACAAGTTTTTGGCAATAATACTTCCCGTGAACTCCTCAAGCGTCATGAAGGGTCTGTAGGTGGCGATGGGGTTCGTGCTCCTCTCCCTGAATCTGTGGAGGGACTGCTGGTTCCACAGGCCCCGCCATCGCACCTCGGCCCTAAACATCAACTACGGGACCACGGCTACAGCATTCATCGTCACTGTGCTGAACGTCCTCGTATCCGCTTTTGATTCTTCACTTGCTAGATATTTGGAGCTAGACTAAGTTTCGAAATTTTTTTAGGGCCACGGCGCACCTACTTTTAAATACATATTTTGCTTATTGATATCATTATAATATATATTTTAGTTTCACCATTTTCGGAATATTTTTTCCTTTTATACCTAAATGGATCAGGTTAGGAAATATAATTATAATGTTATGAGTAAGGGAATCAGTTCTATCCGAGTTTAGGTCTTCTACAGGCTTTTGATGATGTTAAAAATCTGTCTGTAATTTTATTACAACTAGGTGAAAATGTTTTCATAATTTGGTAGTTTTCATTCGCCATATTTGTATAAATTGAAAATCGTTTACTGAAAACATTGTTGTTTGTCAACATTATTACATTGTATCCATATATTTACATTCAGACAACCTTATCATAACAATGAGGGTTATTGAAGCATAAAATATGTATGTGTGATTAAAAATGGCAAAGGCATTCTTTTTATGCTAAAGTACCTACGGTTCAACAGATTCATAGTTTATAACTGTTGTCTTTGTTATACAATTTACCAAGTATATATTTACATACCTAATTAAGGTAGGTACATATTATAGGTTTAGATTAAATATCAATGAACTACCTTGATAATAGCTATATTCCTTAATTATTTAAAACAATACGGTTTACTCACGTATATTCTCGGGATGGCCCGACTAGTTTCAGACTCAATAGGAGTCCCTAATCATGAGCTGACGCGGCGGCGGTGGTATTGCGTACTACCGACTAAACTAGTCGGGCGATACCGAGAATATGCGTGAGTAAACCGTTTTGTTTTAAATAATTATGAATACTCCTCACGAAAGGTATTATACAGCTATATTCCTTTTCTTTGTAAAATCTTATATTTTTTTGTTTTAGCTACTCGTTGGATTGTTATTCGTGATTATCGGTGGCTTGGACCTGAACGATCACGATGACCAACCATCAGCGGTCATACTCAATGATATCATTGTAATATTCATATTTGTAATATCTGTCATCAATATTGTCAATTCTGCTTTCGGCTTAGAGTATTCCAATAATCCCTTAATTTTAGAACGACTTAATAATATAAATTATCAGTATTTAAAAAAGGGTAACTTGACTGCAGTCTAATAGCGAATAGTTTTAGTAATATTAAGCATTTAAAGAGTATTTAAGAGGATTAAGGCGATAGCACTCTACATCTGATACGGGATCGAATTTACATCAGAAGTCAAGCCAAGAAGGATATAAACCACTAAGGGCCGTTTTTATAAAAAAAAAACTCGATGGTGATTAGCAACTACAAAAAGATTTTATAGATAGATGGTCGAGAATTGCCACAGAGTGGGTACCTACCTAGAACCGGAACTCGAAAACGGGGTAGGCCGAAAAGACGCTGGCGATACGACATCGAGCGCTATTTGCCAGATTGGTGTGAAGCAAAGTAAAAGGAGAAAATTGGGGGAGACCTTTGCCCAGCAGTTGGACACTTAAAGGTTAAAAAAAAAAGCTGATTTGAAATTTCAAGTCTTAGTATTCATAAAACTTGCATTAAGAATCTGCTAAGCAGTTGTATTACACCATCGAGATTTTTATAAATAAGGCCATTACTAATTATCTAATTAATTATCCCGCATTGCATGGAAGTAAAAACTTTTACCTAAACGGAACGGTGTATGGCAAATGGCAATGAGCAATGACCTTAGTAGGTACCTATATGTCTTTTTAATGTAATATAATGAGTTTTATGTATATTTTGACCTATAAAACGCAAAATAACGGTCGGAATAACATGTCAGTTATTAACTGAGCTTATTTTTTTTTTATTGAACATTGAAATTAAAATCTATTGTAGTTAATTACTAGAGGCTTCACGGAAATTAGATAATCGCCAAAGTGTGTAGGTACCAAGTTTAGAAATAATTAAAATTAGAAGTAATTAAATTAGGTATAATTATTGCAAACAGCACGGACATAGCATTTCCTAAAGATTACCTATTTATTTGACTTCTACTGTATGTAGTACCTCACAGATATACCATATTATGTGTGATCTAATCTACCTACTGACAGGAAATGAATTCAAAAGTAAAACAATACCTTAGTAGGTATAGGATGATATGGACGACTAGCAAATGTTGTAAGGGATTTAATACTAAACTATTCCACACCTTTACATGAAAAGTATTATACTTACTTATTATAATTTTATTGTTAACAAATATTTTTGCTCATCGCAGGCAAGCGCGGGAGTTCTGGCCCTAATCATTTCCTTTTTGGACGGATACAACAAACATAAGAAGTTAGCCGATTGGCTGTACCACACGTCAGTTGGAATGATGACCGGGGTAGTGTTCTGTGACGTCATCAAAATGACCTTCGGCCTTGACCCCGCGCTTTCACTGCAAGACTATCTTGGGAATAAGACTTCGAGCTTATATGATATGTTTTTTAAAATACACAATGATACACATCAGTAAAGTTAAGTTTTTTGCTAAAAGTAAGAAACTTACTACCTACTGTTATATGTAGTTCCTAGTTTAGACAACAGTATTGTAATTAGACGCAAATATTCGTTGTTTTCATTAAAAAAACACTTAATTCAAACCATAAGTCATTGTTCATTTGTAGTTGCAATAGTTGCCCAACTTGCTTTTTTGAAACATTTAGGTCTTTGAAAGGCTGATCAATTAAATCTGTTGTCAAATCAACTAGTCACGACTGTGATTGGTTGACTAAAAGTCTAACAACCAATCGCAGCGCCTAACATTGGGTTTGACAGGTGTGTAACAAATTTTTGTGTTGATCAACGTTTCGGAACCCGGGTGTCTACGCTAGCTAATCAGTCACCCTAGTTTGACACTCAAGTCACTGTCAATGCGCCATTAGCACTGTGATTGATTTTCTTAGATCGTTTGACAACTTATGTTTTTTTTAATAGTAATCGCTATAATTTTTGTTTCATACGTGCTTTTTGTCTGTTTTTGTTTTATTTTGTGTCACCTTATCTTTTTTTGGTTTGGCCTTGTCTTATTATTTTGCTTTTTTATCCATAGGTAATGTCAGCCGTAGTTGCAGTAATCCTCAGTTTTATTTTCAACATTAATCACCAACCTGACCACCGGAAAGCTGAATTATTAAATAACATAAGTCTGATATTTAAAGTATTTAGTATCACTGTGAACATTATTATAAGTATTTTTTACTCAATGCAAATAGATATTGATGCACGATTATTGACACAATAAATCACCTTTTTTCTAATCATTGTCATTACATACGATTTCATTATTTTTTTCACACTTTTTTTTAATGTTTGTGATATTATTTTGTTATTAAGAAATATATACTCGTGTAAATAATAAGGCTAATAAGTAATAAAGGCTTATAAGGTTGATATTATGATGTTTTATACAATACAATAGGTAGGTAGGTATATATCTACTCTGTTTAAAATATTATATTTGTGAACTGATAATAATACAATAAGTACATAGCACTGTGTAAAAGGTAATAATACTGTTATACATAAGCGTATGCATGTAGCTCAATAAAAAATCTAATTATCTTCAATCTTTCATTTCTGAATACCTGTTAAAATAATTATAATGTAACACATGGATTGTAAATTGTTCGCAGCGGGCCTCTTAGTGATAAAAGATGACGAGCATTGATCACACGCTTAATCTCTTGTTGGTTGTCAAAAGATTCCAGGTATTCTAACGATGTTTTCTTTGCCGTTAGCCAGCGGTGTACACAGCTGTAGAATAACTAAATATTATAACAGTATGACTGTACAAGTTTGAAAAAGTTAAACGACTACTACGACAATTTACTTCTGTAGATAAAGTTGACCATACAATATATATACATAAATATATCGTCTTCAGTTGTCAATGCTTTAAACTCTGCTTTCGTTAGGGCAGTATTCTCCCTTCCTTTCAGCTTGTTACCGGTGAAGGGAAGGAATGAAGACTCCGTTCGTTTTAGCCGGTAGGAGTATGACTCGCCTCTACACCTTTCTTAGGGTACAAGATATCCAAAAAGAATTTAACTGAGAAGAAAAAGAGTTTGCCACCGAATACCTTTTTATCACATTTATTAATTTGTATTCACTAAAAGATATTTATGTTGGCCATACAATTTGGTGTTTTCGTACTAAATTCAAAACTACTGCTACGTACAAACCGTACCGTTGACTTATCTGTAACATTTTCTGAACGTCGATAGAATTGTCAAGACGCTGTCCAAGTGACACTTGACAGATCAGCTTACATCTCTTTCTAGCAATGTCTATCTATCAAAATAAAAGAATAGTAAAATTTGTTTATTTCTCTGCCTAATTACAGACAATTAATATTATAATAAATTTAAGACAGAAAAACTTGCGCCTCCACTGCTGTAGATAATTACTTACCTAGAATACATAGTCCTTCATTGTCTCAAAGTTAATTTAACTACAAAAAGCGAAAGGCGAGGTTATCGCGCCGCGCAGTACAGTGTAACAAGTTATAGCTACGAGTATTACTTTTACTTGTAGATCCAGCCAGTTGGTTTAGCGCCGTGATATTGAACAGACGTGAACATGGCTAGTGGAAAGATCGTTGTGTATGGCGGGCGAGGCGCTCTCGGTGCGGCGTGCGTCAACCACTTCAAGTCGGCTAACTGGTGGGTCGCTAATATTGATATGAACCCTAACGATAAAGCTGATTTCAATATCACTGTACCTAAGGATGCTTCATGGATCCAGCAAGAAGAACACGTCGTTAACGAACTGGCCAGCGCCCTGCAAGGTCAAAAAGTGAACGCTGTTATTTGTGTTGCCGGCGGCTGGGCCGGCGGAAACGCGGCGAAGGACCTCAGCAAGCAGGCGGATCTAATGTGGCGTCAGTCAGTGTGGAGTTCGTCTATCGCAGCTACAGTTGCCTCCAAATACCTTACTGCTGGAGGTCTGCTGGCCCTGACTGGTGCTAAAGCTGCCACAGAAGGAACCCCTGGCATGATTGGCTATGGGATGGCTAAAGCTGCCGTCCACCAGCTAACAAAGTCTCTAGGTGCCAAAGATTCTGGACTACCAGAGGGTTCTCTAGCTGTAGCCATACTTCCAGTGACATTAGACACTGAAATGAACAGAAAATGGATGCCCAAAGCTGATTTTGGTACATGGACACCACTTACCTTTGTTGCTCAACTCTTTGACAAGTGGATCAAGGGTGATGAGCGTCCCCCATCAGGCAGCCTGGTGGCCCTTGTCACTAAAGACAGTGTGACCGAGCTGATTGTCCAGTAAACTTGCCAATATCACTAAATATAAGTGGATGTAATATCTCAAATATTATGTAGTTAATAAGTGTAACATTTAAGTTATTATTCTGTTCAAAACTCTTTTGTATAAGTACTTAAATTTCATAACAGTTGTTTTGTTTTGCTTCATTATAAAAAGTTTATCAGAAATATCATTGTAAAACTATCAGTTTGTTTTTGTTCCTGCATTTGTTACACATTTGTTTTCCTAATTTTAATAAATATAAGACAATAATAAACCAGTCTCAAAGTGTATGTGTGTAGAATGTCATGTATAACATGTGAAATGTATCAGAGTATATTCAATGTGATATATTATATACCTATTTAAAGTATAATATTAAATGTTGAAGCATTGAACTTGTTTTTTAAATAAATCTGACGTAATGGTTCATTTCTGATTAAGGAGGTCAGGGTACCCAAGTTATCTGTTTAGTCAATTGAAAATTATTATAAAACTTGATAATGACTGATAATTGATGCTAAAGAATGGCACAGACAATTAAAAATTGATGTTATTCAGAATTATTTGTAAAGTTAGTTTTTAATGAGACAAAAATTCATAAGCCAATTATTATTTTTCCAGTAAAACATTTACAAACAGGTTTATAGATTACAATGTTGCTTTTTAATTCTCATAGTTTTTTTTTATAAAGAATATCATTGTTTTTGCTGTATGACTTTATTGCAAGGTGATATTTTATATTTACCAAAAAAACCTACTTAAGTAAGGTAAAACCCCTAATAGTCAAAACTCAGAATCAAGAATATTTAAATGAATGTAATGAATCATTTTAGTGCTGTTGGTATTTCCCATACAGGCAGAGACCAGCAATTTTATTTTTCCTGGTACTGATGTAAACAATACGATAGGTAAATAATTTATTTTAGTTTAGAAATAAAGATGGATGGAATACGAATTGAATAAAGCGTGAATGGCTGATAAGGTTTTTTGTACGACTTACTTATGGCAAGATTTTAAAAACTAAATTCTAGAATACTTTCTAACAAAAAAGAGGGAATCTGAAAAGTGATAGTTAGAATGTAGGTAGGTGTAGGTACTTACTTACATAGGTAAGGCATATCAAAAAAAAAATAAAGAAAGTCAATTGTTTCCCTTTTTGCATAGACAGAGCTTGCCAGTTACGAACATTGAATAATATCCAGGTCGTAAAAAGACTTAGTTTTGAATGTTACGTAATTGATTCGGTAATAACGAGTAATACAGATTCAGTTACAATTCAGTGCGGTGAAACTACTTTCACTTCAAGCTCAGTTTATTTGGAAAGTTAGCGTTTTTTCGATCTCGGAATTTAGCTAGTCATTGGGTGTTTAATAGGCTATTTACGAGAATAATACAATTAGAAGAAACAGTCAATTGAATCCTTGTGTTATTTACAATAAAATACATTAATGTTTTGAGTGGATGGAAATTCGTAAAAGTATTTTGGAAGAAGCAATACCACAGCTGCGAATAAATTTAACAGGTGCTGGTTAAAGGCATTATTTAGCACGAAAGGGGATCGAAGCCACATACCATATAAAACGTAGTGATTACATACGAAAGTTCCTCTGGGATATCATAGAACGAATCCGGCAGACTGCCTAATTAGCTTGGCTTATGGCACTTAGGACTTATCAGTGGCCAATTATTAAAAAATCTAGATTAGGGTGCAAGTAGGGAGAGACTCTGAGTTGAGTGTCGCTCTGAAAGAATTTTATGACGTTAACACATTATCAGACATATTCTGTGAAGTGTGGTAATGACGCTTAGGAGGTTTTACCGCGCGCTTAGTTTAATTAACAACAACACGGAATAAAATGCTTTTACTGTGCTCTTAAACATATTAGTCATGACTATATTATAATGAATATTTAATGATTCCAAACTCTTTTCAGTGATATACCGTACTGTAGGTACCTAACTGATATAAAATTGTACGTACTATCGCTATCAAATGCGTACCTTATATTTAAGTAATAAAGCGCCTTTAACAATTTTATAGCAATAAAATTAATTTAAGAGGTTCAGGAATAAAAAAAATAAATTTTACTTTAATGCAGAAGGTATAACCATAAATTGTAAACCATAATTTACTATTTTTACTAGTTTTTAAAACACATTTCATGTTTTATTGTTAGGTACACCTGTCAAATAGGCAATTGTTTTAACGAAGGCATTAATAATTAACAACCTGATTGATAGTTTGATACATAACTTATTGCGCAGACTCAGATAAATTGTGTCAAGACCAATGTCATCATATTGATCGCTATCGTCCCTTGTCCCATACAACAGAGGCAGTAAAGACTTGGCAAGAAGAAGCGACAGACCGGGATCGCTGGAAAGAATGGAGGGAGGCCTTTGCCCAGCGGTGGGACAATACAGGCTAGATAAGTAGGTATAATAAAAATAAGTAATACTTATTTTAATGCGGATACTAAGTAGTTCCTCAACTATAAAATCACATATTATATTACTATCACGCAGCTCCGCCCACGTCATGTCATGTCGGTTATCGCGGCAAAAAGTATGCCTATGTCCTTTCTCAGGCTCTAGACTATCTGTGTACTACATTTTATTTAAATCAGTTCAGTAGTTTTTGCGAGAAAGCGCGACAGACAGAGTTACTTTCGCATTTAACTATAATACCTTCAAAAAACTTAGCCTTGGTTACGGTGATGAGGTAACATGGCCGAACTCATTCACGGCATCGCTGGGGTGCTTGTTAGTTCTGTTTACCGAGGAACAGACGACGTACCTACTTGAAAACCGCGTGTTAGCAAATAAGAAACGACTGGTTTAACTTGTAAGCCTGCAACCAGCATTCGGGTATACGTCCTGAAAACTATTCCTAGCTCTATGGCAATATAAAAAGAAGTCTAAGCATTAAGTAACTTGTGATAGCCCGATACTCAGTATGCTGAATACTGAGTGTCGCCATAGTGAAGGTTTTAGGTACCTTGCAACCAAAGAATATAGGACTTACTCCCTACCGAGATTTGCAACCAAGTATATTTTATAGAATCTAAATTTTATTTTATTTTATTTAAATCACTTGTTTGTTGTTTATCTAAAGCACTTGTTTTCAAGCGATTGAGCTGACCTTTTGCGTAGTATATACTTATTTTTATATGATTTTGGTAGATTTTGACAAATGTACTATGGGTAGGTTGGTATTAATCTGTTTCCCCATTTGAGGAATAACTGTTTTTTTTTGTGGATAAGTACAACATACTTATTTTGGTATTTATAGGTGTAAAAATAAGTTTGATGTAAACAACATAAATTTATATAAATAAAAAGCATTTATTGAGTCACCTCCTGACAATATAAAAGCTTAGATCTAAACGCATAATCACAATATGTAATTACATGATAATAATTAGCTTATTTTAAACTAATTATAAATAATTTAACACTTAAAATATCTACTTATTTAAAGTCATATGCCAACTGAAACTTATCTCTAAATTACAATCATTATTTATAATTATACAGTCGACTCCATATAGATATATGTGAAACAAATTGAGAGCAATTTCAAAGCAGGATCTAGGGTTGATTTTATTCTTTCGTTTACTACCACAGCCTTGTGGTCGACTATACTTATAAAATAAATTGCTTAATCTCAGTTTTAGGCTGTTTAAAGATTAAATTTTTCAAATTCCTCATTTCCAATTAGTCCGTAAGTTACAGTATGTATACTGGCAAACTTAAACCATTATGCAACTTAAAATAGTTATGATATTTTTTAAGCTGTTGGTTTACAGATTTTACAAAACCTAGGTGCCTTAAGGTCCGTTTATATCTACAGACACAGTGCGTTTCAGACAAGTACCGTGGCAGAAACCGACAGACACAATTTATTTGCATCTAAAGTGACAGAAGTGCCTTGATAGACATCGGCAGACATCGTCTTCGGCGTCGGACGCGGCCTCGGCTTTCGGCCTCTCACGCTCTCAAACAAAACACGGTTTCAACACTCTATGCACACCGCCCTCACACTTACTTTAGTCTGTGCACTGTCTGGTAAGGACAATAGAGAGTGACACGTACAGACATGAACCGCGCAGACAAAATATTCTTTCCGAGAGAGTCCGCGTCTCTGCGACCTTTTTACAATAGATATGTACTACACACTACACAGAATAATTTAATATTATTTTGTCTGTCACGACTCGTGTCCGGCACGCTGTATGTCGATATAAACGGACCTTAATTAAGTTAAAATCTTGCTTTTTCATGGGCTGTTCCACTTTTCTATATTATGAAAGAAATATGTTTTATATCAAATATTTACAGACTTATGTATAATATAGGCATTGTAATGCACATAAGCACTCGAAACAAACGATTGTACCTACATTCTTTAAACTTTTAATTTCAAACCAAAATAAGTTAACAATAATTAATATTGACTTGTTTTGGTTTGAATTGCTAAATAATTATTTACTCACGTCAGGCAATCAAGAGTGATTCCTGGGTCGCAATTTCGCTGTGAAAAAGAGATCTCACTTAAACATTTAGAGCAATGTCTGGGCCGGAAGTATTGTAGTTTTAGGTTATTTGAGTAGTATTATACAAATTTTACAGCTGCGAAATCCATCGGGATTTTTTTGTTGGCAATGAATCCTCAAAGAAGTTAAAATGCTACAATTTAAGCTTAACTACAGTTTTGTAGCATTAATAGATCCCGACTCAAAAAATGGGTTATTTAAAATCAACTGCCTGCGATTTTATCGCTTTTATTTCGGTCCGGCAAGCACCCGGAGTATAAGGGTATAAGACTATTTACATAAGAATATAGCGCCATGTTTTACGTTTTACCGACCAACGACAGCTCTGACAGTGTTCCTTAGAATATCTGTAACGAGTTCAGTGGTTCTTATGATCTTGTAGCCTATTTGGTCGATCAGGGTGATGGCAGTTGAGTAGGGAGTTGGTAGATCTGACACGGGGCGCAGAGGGAAGCGCGTAGGCTGCGTGTTGGACGCAGCGCCCGCCCAAGTCATCATTGTCGGTCTGAAAAAAAAAACTGTGTAAAAATATGTCTGACGATCATTTTTAAATTAAATTGCATTCTCGCCGAATATTATGTACTAGCTTTAGCCTACAAGTTTAGACCGCGAGGATATTGTTTATCGCGGCATAAAGTGGCTTAAACTATGTTCTTTCTTAGAGTTCTAACTCCATACCAAATTTCACCATAATCGTGTGTGTAGTGTAGCCGTGAAAGCGTAACAGACAGATGGACAGACAGACAGAGTCACTTTCGCATTGATAATATTAGTATGGACAACTAGCTATTGCTCGCGGCTTCGCCCGTGTGGGTGTCGGTTACCGCGGCAAAAAGTAGCCTATGCCCGTCCCTTAGGGGCAAAGCTTACCCACACCACCAACATTTTCATCCAAATTGGTTTAGCGGTTTAGCCGTGCAGGCGTAACACACAAACAGTTACTTTCGCCTATTAGGATGGATAATGTGTAATATAAGACATTATGTCATTGCTGTCAGCCCACCAACTAGTAAATACCAAAATAAATAAAACTAAAAAAATAATGTATTTATTTAATATAAAAGTAGGTACCTACCTACTAAGTTTTGTTGTACCTATGGAATTAATATACATTCTTTAAGCGTAGGTATAATTTATTTTATTAACAAGATATTCATCTGTAGGTAAATTGCATGTAATGTAAATTGCATGTTATGCGCATACGTGGACACGTAAATCACCATTTAATTATCATGCATGAATGATAAAAAGATGCAGGCTGCGGGTACATAGGTAATGACATTACATAAACAATGTTTCTGCTGGGTTTTATAAAAAATAGTTTAATAATAAGACTAGTAACTGCCTAGATAAGGGTATATAATATATACCCTTTTCTATTTCATTTCCCACTTATTACCCTGTCACTGTGGGCGGGCATGAAAAATTGTAAAAATAGACTCTATTTGTTGAAGTCCGCTTCGGCCGACTATTCGTTGTTTTATTATTATTGTTTTGTAGTGGAGTGTGTAGTCGAAGCCCAGCTATAGTAACGAGGTACCTACCTATTAAAATAAATCTTTATAAGCAGGTTTTAAATTAACAACGGATAATTAGAAGCCAATCGTTTAGTTATGCATACGTGGTTGTACCGTATAATTACATGGTGTTTATTAAAATGCAGAAGTTTATGTAATTACTTATGGCTGTTATTACAAGCTCCTCATAACGTATACATATAAAAAATCATAGTGTTTATCTGTCTGTACATGCTTCGAGCTTCGAGCCATATCTCTAAACAGTTAAACCAATATCCATAAAACTAAACAGGCTTGAAGTGGAGGTAATCAAGAGAGACATTGATATTTCACTATTTCCATTTTCAATTCATCCATATTCCATTATCAATTATCATATTTAACTATTTTTGTTTAGTATTATTTTTCTATCCAGTATATTTCAAGGATTATGCACTTATGTGATAATTTCTTAAAGCTTTTTATTATCTTTTTATAAAGAAACGAAAATGAACTTGACCTGAATTGATTGCTTATAAAGTTATATCCTAAACACGATAAAATAAGGTTCGATAGAGCAAAGTAAGGATACTTATCCTTGTTGTCAAAACTGGGTTAGAATTCTAAAACAGAGCACTTGTCTCGATCTATATTTGGAGTTGTTGTTTTAAAACTGCTAAAAACTCATCTGCATAAGAAATATATTTTAAAATATTTGACTACACATATGTATGTATTATATTCTTTAAATATAATGAAGGTCACAAGGTAGTCAAGGTACTGACTTGATTAGAGCTAACGATGTTTTTAAGACAGATTAGATTTTTTGTTCAAACGTTTTATGATTGCAATTAGTGTGAGATTAAAGTATAAACAAGCCTCAATTTTAACTAAATTGAAACAATGATCCTTTGTAAAGTCAGTTCTATTTGCAGAACTAAAACCTATAATATTTGAATTAATAGATAGGTACAATATGGGCAGTGTCAAGGTATACAGCTGTCTCCAATAGCCTCTATTAGGGCTGAGACTAATAAAGTAATAAGATTTATTAACACTCCCAGTTGGACTCGCGACACCACCGCCGCCGCCGCCGCGTCAGCTTATGATTAGGGACTTCTATTTAGTCTGAAAACTAGTCGGGCGATCCCAAGAATGTGCGAAAGTAAGCCGTTATGTTTCTAAACTATTATGAATACTCCTCACGAAAGTTATTATACAATCTGCAAAAAATACACAGAAACTGCAAAAGTGAAATTTGTGGTTCCTATCCCATATAAAACAAAAACTAACCACTCATTTAATAGTTTAGATATTCACAATTAGTGTAGATTTTTTTTAGACAAAAGAAATTTCAATCTTTGCCATGCTGCCCTGAAGTTAAACCACTTTTTTTAGTCTTTAAATACGAATCGAGTTTAAGAATTGGACTATCAAATGCAAAAAGAATTCTTTACGACTGACATTGAAAACTACCACTCAGAGAATAGTGAACTCAAGTAATCAAATTCGTTTCTATCCATCAGCGCTTAGGTAAATGAAGCGATTCTATTGGTTTTTATAAAAACTCATCATTCTCACACATGTCTGTTAGAAACGTAGCCTTAATGTGTTAAGTCGCTGATTACTTACTAGGACAAGTAGTTAAGTATAGATATCTGTAAATGCTAGAAGGTTGAAAGTATGTGGAAGATCCTTACCTAGGTGGTGTGGGTCTCGTGGTCATAGGCCTGGTGCTGGTGGTGGGTTTGGCGGTGGTCGCCTGCGTCATCGGCCGCGGCGTGATGCCAGCCATGGACGGACTGCCTATCATCAGCTCACCCTCGCCTCCGAACCTGGAAGGTAATTAAAAATTTGATGTAGAAAAGCAAAAAAACTGACTTGCGGGTCGACTCTTAAAATAAGCTGCTTTTAAAATAAAAGATTTATCGAATATAGTAGCATCAGTAAAAAAAAAAGAATTAAAATTTAAACAAGCAAATGGTCAGCGATGTGGACGAATTTTTTGAGGCCATATTTTAGGTTTATATTAATTACATTAACAAGCAAATTACTATTTTTATATTATAAAACAAGCAAAACTATTCTTATCAAATGAAATACGCATAGCACTGCCAAGTTGCGGTACTTATTAAAAAGGTAGGTCGCAATTAATTTAAAAATTATAATATGTAAAAATAATATTTTAGTCATTAGGTTTTTTAACCTTAACAGATTATTATGCTTCATCTGACCCTGCAGATCTATTTCTTAGAATAACGTATTAGCTTCAATACCGTTATTAGGAGTCTAACTATCAATGGTCATGACCAAATTTGTCTAAACACTAAAATTAAATATAATTTCAAGGTTTTCCAGACTGAAGAAGACTCTTTCAGGTAGAATAAATTAAAATCAAAATGTAGTAAAATAAACGTGTATTCGAGTCTAAGACCCAGAGAGACCATAGCTAAAAACCAACGTCCAATCTTAAAATTACAAAACTTGTTGGCCGTGTTAGCATAATGAAGCGCAGTGACAACTCGTTGCTAATTAATTTCGTTAGGCGCTTCAACATACCCCCGGACGTTGAAAGCTTGCCTTTCAACCAATCAAACCTCTTCTTGAATCGGAAGCGGGCAAATTTTGCTAAAAGCTCGTCGGACGATTCCAGCCGAAGTCTTGATCTCTGCCACACGAGCAATTTGGTCAGAACCAGGAAAAACCTTTACAACTCGACCCAGTTTCCACTTAAGAGGTGGTAAATGATCTTCCTTCAACAAAACAAGTGAGTTGATCTTCAAAGGGTTGTTGGAGGTTCGCCATTTGGTCCGCACTTGAAGCTCCGACACGTATTCTTTGCTCCACCTCGTCCAAAAATGCTGCCGCAATTGTTCTATGCGCTGAAAGCGGCTCAGATGACGAGTGTCATAGTCTTGAAGATCTTTATATGGCAATGAAGCAAGGGGTCGTCCAATTAAAAAATGTCCAGGGGTTAACGGCGTCATGTCTTCGGGGTTGGATGACAAGGGTGTGAGTGGCCGGGAATTTAAAATTGCCTCTATCTGTACTAAAGTTGAATACAGTTCTTCATAACTTAAATGACAATTTCCCAACACTCTTAGTAAATGAAATTTTGTGGATTTCACACCCGCCTCCCAGATGCCACCAAAATGTGGTGAGTAAGCAGGAATAAAGTGGAAGTTTATTCCTTCATTTGAAAGGTCACCAGATATTAAGTCAGCATTTTCCTTTAGAAACTTTGCAAGATCATTGTATGCTCCTACAAATGTTGTTCCGTTATCGGAGTAGATATTTGTAGGTTTCCCCCGACGAGCTACAAATCTACGCAAGGCTAATAAAAAACTATTACTCGTCATATCACCCACCAGCTCTAAGTGTATCGCCTTGGTCGTAAAGCATATAAACAACGCGATGTACACCTTAACTATGCGACAACCGCGTCCTTGGCGACTAGCCGATGAAATAGGACCCGCGTAATCGACGCCTACGGTTTGAAAGGGAAAACCCCCAGGTGAAAGACGTTGCTGTGGTAAATTACCCATTAGAGGAGCTACAACCTTTCCTTTCATCCTTGAACACCTAATGCAGCGACGATAACAAGCTCTTGCCAGATTACGACCACCTATTGGCCAGTATACTTCTCTGATTGACGCTAATAATAATTGTGGCCCAGCGTGCATGAGTTTAGCATGCTCAAATTCAAAAAGCAATTTTGTGAACCGATGTGTGGACTGTACTAAGATAGGGTGTTTTTTATTAAAAGAAAAATTAGAATTTTCAAGCCGACCACCAACTCGCATTATATTAAATTCATCTAAAAATACATTGAACTTAAGTAACGGACTCTTTTTAGCTAAAGTTTTGTTTTTAAATAGATAATTATATTCGGCAAATGATTCAGTTTGAGACACTCGAATTATAACGTTCAATGCATTACTTAACTCAGTCTCGGAGAGATAATTAGTTTTAGCCGGTCGTCGTTTGCATGCCTCAATAAATCGCAACATATACGCTACTGCACGCTTAAGCCTATTCAAATTAGAGAATCTATTAAAATTAATAAAACTATTAATGTTAGAAACCTCATCCGTTTGCGCAAGGCACGACAATTCGGTACGAGTTTCTGGTAATAATTCAGAATTAACTGATGTGGAAGGCCATTCGATTTCAGGCTTCTTCAAAAAACTTGGTCCTGACCACCATATATCAAGAGTCTGTATAGTCTCAACACTAACACCACGTGAAATGTGATCCGCTGGATTATGTTCCGTGGGAACATGTCGCCAAACGCAATCGCCTGATTTATCTAAAATCTCACCTACGCGATTGCGAACAAATGTATGCAACTTACAGGGCGACATCTTTAGCCAACCTAACAAAATGGTTGAATCAGTCCAAAATACAGTACTTACTGTCTTGACCCGTAATGAGTTAATAACTTTTTCATAAAGCCGAACCCCTACCAAAGCTCCGCAGAGCTCAAGCCTGGGAATGGTAATAGCTTTAATAGGAGCAACTCGACTTTTGGCGATTAACAACCTAACTAAAGTTTCGCCATGAGTATTGATACTACGAACGTAAACACATGCACCATATGCCTTTTCTGAAGCGTCTGAGAATATATGAAATTCTAGCTGTTCATAAGAATCTATTATGACACAGCGAGGAATGCGTAAGTTATTAAGAAAATGCAAATTTCGTACAATGTCAACCCAAATTTCTTCAATCTCATGCACTAACGGTTCGTCCCAAGATAATTTATGTAGCCATAATTTCTGTAAAAGTATTTTCATGCAAACTACTACTGGAGAAACTAAACCTAACGGGTCAAATATTTGTGAAATGATGGATAGCATATTACGCTTTGAATTTGTCTTAGGCATCGATGTGCCTATAGGAAAGCATAATTCATCAGATTCAGTTTGCCATCCCAGACCTAAAGTTTTACTAAGCTCATTTCCACCAATATTCATGTCTAAAGGCGAATGAGTGAATTCAGAGACTAACTGAGGATGATTAGATTTCCATTTTCTAAGTGGAAAGCAAGCGGAATCTAAGGCTGACGTTAGTTTCCTACGAATTTCCGATAATTCAACAACGTCATCTCCTCCAGTTAAGAGGTCATCCACATAAAAATCGTGGATAATGATTTCAGCGATCCCTTTGTCCTCACAGTCAATACCTACTTGCTTAAGGCATCTGGTCGCAAGAAATGGGGCACTTGCAGTGCCATAGGTGACCGTGTTCAGCTGAAATGCCTTTAGTGGAACACTTGGATTATCACGCCATAATATCCTCTGTAAATATCTATCATCAGGATGAACCAGTATTTGACGGTACATCTTCTCCACGTCGGCCATTAAAATGTATTTGTGCTGTCGAAATCGCAGTAAGATCGATAACAAGTCATCCTGTACAACTGGGCCAACCCGCTGAATATTATTAAACGAAACGCCGGTGCTAGTTGGACTACTTGCATTAAAAACGGCCCTCAATTTAGTAGTCGTACTTTGATTACGAATAACGCCGTGGTGAGGAATAAAATGTGCATTGTTCTCAGAGCTAAGCTTACATTCGGACATGTGACCTAACGTTTGGTATTCCGTCATGAAGCCAGAGTACATTTCATATAATTTTGGCTGATTTAATAACCTACGTTCCAAAGAATAAAAACACTGTTTAGCACGATGTAAGGAATCACCAAGAATACTGGGATTCTCCTTTAGCGGGATTCTAACAGAAAACCGTCCATCGCCCAATCGTGTGGTGTTTCTTTTAAAATGATCCTCACACAGTTTCTGTTCTGGCGAGTAACTAGAACATTCACTCACATTCTCTAAATTCCAAAAGCGTTCGAGTTGGTGCTGAATCTGGTCATGAAACCTATCTGTGGTAATTGAATTAAGCTGCACATAATTGCAATTTATTTGATTGGGTAGCCTAAGTACATAATTTGTTTGCAAAGAACCAGAAACTATCCATCCCAACTTAGTTTCAAATAATGTGGGTTTGCCAGTGCCTAAATTAATTCTTTGCGTTCCCAGTATATCCCAAAATATGTCAGCACCTATTATTAAGTCGACAGACGCAGGCGAATGAAAGTTGGGATCAGCCAAACAAACATTAGTGGGAATATCTAACTTAGATAAGTCGACCGAACGACACGGCACCTTGTCTGTTATTGACGGCAAAACAAAACATCTTATATTAGCGACAAACGTTTCATCTAATGACTTAATAGACACTAAACACATTTTATTTATTTGTGAAATTACATTATTAATGCCTAGAACAGACTTATTTATACGACTGCAGGGTAAATTTAATTGACGAGATAATCTCTCAGTCATGAGACAAGAAGTGCTACCACTGTCAAGTATGCCACGAGCTATATACTCGCGATTATTGGAATCATATAACTTAATTAATACCGTCGATAACAGAACGTCAACGTGGTGACCGTGTCCGTGATGACTCGAGGCCGCGACGTTCGCCGATAGTGTTAAGTTAGTATTCACATCAGTGGTGGCGGGGAGTGCATTGTTGCCACTCTTATCAACTTGTCCGCTATGCACAACCGGTTTTAGTTTGGTATGATCTGCCACATGAATGAGAGTATTATGCCGGCGCTTACATAATTTGCATCCAGGCTTCTTGCAATGATTGGCATAGTGTCCACTGCAAAAACAGTTAAAGCAAACTTTAAAATTAGGTAATAATTGAAGGCGAGCTTCATTGCTTAAAGCTAAAAACTGAGGACACTGATTAAGCTTGTGATCACCACTGCACTTAGGACATACCAAACTACTTGAACTAGTTGCATTGTTATTACTGCTGTCTAATGAAACCATCGTCTTGTGTTTTGTAGATTTAGTGTTTGAGTGTTGTTGCGTGTTACTGTGGTGTGTATTATTGTGACGTGATAGTTCAATAGTCTCGAGAAGGTCGGTGCGAATTTTCATGAACTCAGTGAAATGTGTTAGTATAATTTTTTGTTCCTTATCGACTCGACCTTTATATTCTTCCCATTCGCGAAACGTTTTAGTATCTAACTTGTGTGTCATGATGTGAATGAGCAGTGTATCCCAGTGTTCAGTAGGCTCCCCTAAGAATTCTAATGCCCGTAAATTCTTATTAAATTGATCCATGACGCGCTTTAAATTAACCGATGATTCTCGAGTGACTGGGTCGATATTAAATAATGCTGATACGTGATTTTGTGTCAATAAGCGTTTGTTATCGAAACGGTCACACAATAGCTGCCAAGCAATACTATAGTTAGACGCACTGAACTGAATGGAGTGAATTACCACAGCAGCTGAACCTTCCAAAGATGCTCTAAGGTAATGAAATTTATTTATGATATCTATGTCGTCATTTGAGTGTATTAAACTGTCAAAAGTATCGCGAAACTCAAGCCAGTTATCGTACGATCCACTGAATTTAGGAAGCTGAATGGTGGGCAATTTGACGGGTTTGTTATTACCATTACGAGAACTACACTCACTTACAGGTACTGGAGGCTTTTTGTGGTTTGCTACTATCTCTTGAGCCTGACAGAGAATCTTATAATACCGCGACTCAAACTCGTCTCTCTCAACCATTTGAGTATCTAAATCTGTGATACATTCTAGCCTCGTTTGCGTCTCGTCGTAACTAGCATACAATGATTCTAGCTTACCTAGTCGCATTTCAATCTCGCTGATATCTTTAGCTGTTATAGATGTCAAATCTAGTGACTTTAAATATCCGGAAAATATTGTGATACGACCTTTGTAGCTACTACGTTTCTTAGTAAGATCTGCTATTTCCTTTGCTACTTCCATGTCGGGTTTATCACCTTTCACTGACATCGTGGGAGACGGCTGATAAATCCTGGAATTTAATAACAATCAAATCACTAACAGTACCTACTTGACAATTTAAGATATTTATCGATATTAAATCAATATTAATTAATTATTGACTCGAAACTAATAACATAAGGTTGAATTTTATGACACAATTAATGTATCTACTTATTGACTACTTGTCGAAATATAAAATGAGCAGAGACGGGGAAATTAAATAAAATAGTTAATAAATGCTACTCGAATAACACTAGTAACAAGATTAATGATAATTAACTAAACATTAACTTTTTGTTAACAAAATTAAACGTCACGTGCTCAATGACACAGTAGAAAAATTAACAACGAAGATAACTTGTGCACGTACTCACCTTATTTATTTAAATAACTACATTAAATACTACCTGTTAGAGTGTTGGGTTATTAATACCTAACATAAACACTATAATTTTGATCCAGGCCACTTTCTTGAACACCTCAGTGACTTGTCCTCTTCTTTGTTAGGTTAACCCGTGGTTATATTTAATTTACGTCGTAATTACGTCGTTAATTCTTGCAATTATCGCTGATTTCCATATATAAGTAATGCGTATTCTATTAATAATCCGGCTCGAAGGACCATGAAGAAGACTCTTTCAGGTAGAATAAATTAAAATCAAAATGTAGTAAAATAAACGTGTATTCGAGTCTAAGACCCAGAGAGACCATAGCTAAAAACCAACGTCCAATCTTAAAATTACAAAACTTGTTGGCCGTGTTAGCATAATGAAGCGCAGTGACAACTCGTTGCTAATTAATTTCGTTAGGCGCTTCAACACAGACCTTTTATAAAGACTAATTTGTTTGTAATAATAAAAGATGTTATATCAATATCTTTTAATGGACGGAGTGGTAAATATATATATTTCTTATTTATCTAATGTTATGCTATATATTAGGTAGGTATAGCACGAATCCCTTTGACAGTGAATCAATCATGATTCTAAAACACCTTAAATAGGCATGTTTCCTATTTTTTTTTAACGTCCGTCTTGTAGATTAATGAATTTTATTGGACACGCATTTTTTCTTTTTTCCTGCAAACAAAAAATGATTAAAATACAGAGAACGGAAATTACGCGTGACGTCACTCCTCGCTACGATTTTTAGCGAGGCGTGGCGTCATAAGCTCCCACTCCGAAACTTTAAAGCGGTGTATGTTTGTATTTTTTTATGGTTTTGATAAAAGAAAAAATACGTGTCTAATATTTTTTTATTATCTAACTGACGGACTAAATAGATTTTAACTTTTCATACCCAGGAAACATCCCTAAATTTGTCTGATAGTCGAAACACGGCGGTAAAAACGGGCATTTTTGGATGATCATATTTCTTTAAGTGATTATGTTTTGAAACAATAGGGACACGCATTAAGTAAACCTGGATGTTTAGGGAAAAACATAATTGCTCTAGAAGCATTTTCCACGAAGAAAACTGCGGCACACGTTTGTATGGAGAAAGACCCAGTCGCGTCCCTTTTTAATCTTAATCCGTTTACATGGGAAAGTCTTGTTGCTAAGGGCATTGTTCCAAGATTACGCCTCCAATCAAAGAATTACTAAGAAGATAATTATAAAACGTATACCGTAATATACGTATTACCAAGTGGATAATATATCGCTTCTTCGCGTTTTGCTTTAATTTGATCAACCATTGTTTTAATAATTACGGGAGTGACATGTCATTAATAATCTGGTTAAATGGATTCAAATGTGGAGTTCCGACAAGTTATTAATAGTTCATGCTTGTCTCTTGTTGATGAGGTAAGCAAGAATGGTCAGTGAATAATAAATTATGAGACTTTAGATGTTGTTGTGTTTAATGTCGTTATCTGTCCATCAAAGTAGCGTAAATTGTGTTCTAGATAACAAATTATGTTTATAGATAAACCTCGTAATTTTTCTCACGTGTTTTGATTGACACATTACCAACCAGGTACTCATACCTCATTTGACAATATTTCGTCGTTTTTAATAAAAAAATCAAAAGCTGTCTGCGGATAGTATTTTTTTAATACAGACCGTATATCTTGAAACATTTCAGTACCTACATTTTGATTTCGCCAAACCGTGATAGATTACCATACACGTTGTAACACATGTTACCGATTGTTACCGAGCAATTAATACAGCAATCAGGTCTGCGTCTGAACCAGTCCATCGGAAACCGTGTTCGTTGTTAACGAAACATCGAATATATTATTTGTGCGCACGCGAGCCGCGAGATTTAATGGCGACTGATGTAATTTGACACAATACCTATGTCTTTCATCTGATGTAATAGCATTTCAATGCAAGTGCATGTATTTATGTGGTATTCTCAAGTATTTATGTGAATTTAATCTATATCTATACTAATATATAAAGCTGAAGAGTTTGTTTGCTGGAACGCCCTAATCTCAGGAAATACTGGTCCGATTTGAAAAATTATTTCAGTGTTGGATAGCCCATTTATTGAGGAAGGTTATAAGCTATATAACATTACGCTGCGACCAAAAGGAGCTGAGCATAAATGAAAAATGTTGCGAAAATTAAAATTCGTTAACTAAAAAAAAATAAAACACGCGGACAAAGTCGTGGGGGACAGCTAGTTATTCCTGTAATGATAGTTGTAAGTTGTGTAAAACAAAATAACCCCGAACACTTTCAGTCCGATCCTCTTCTAAAACAAAAGAGGATCGGTTTGTAGTATTGAATTTTGCTCTTATGTACTAAAGAACTAAGTATGAAATGAGTAGTACGTAATTCTTCTTTTACAGTTGCTTACCTGTTGAGCAGGATCGGCCTCGGTGGTGTGGAGGCAGTGGGCATGGCAGGCGGAGTGGCTACCGTCGGCAGCGGCCGCGGCGGTGCCAGTGGAGGTGATGTCGGGATCGCATTGCCTTATGAAGAAATAAATCAAATAAATAAATGTGGACAACATCAAATACATTGCTCTGAATTATCTGAATCTTATGAAATTCTGAGACAACGAAGGTACCACAAACACCCAGACCCGAGACAATATAGAAAAGGGGTTTCCTACATTGACCCGGCCGGGGATCGATCCCAGGACCTCAGAGCTGGCAACACCTTGAAAACTGGTGTATACGCCACTCGACCACGGAGATCGTCAAACGACACAAAGTTATGAAGAAATAACCATTTAAGAACAATGGGCAATATGCTTACATCCAATGCTACTTCAGGTTTTAATTCGTAACGTAATGTTTAATTTTTTATTACAATAATTACATAACACAAAAAAATTAAATATATTGCAAAATATACGCGTGATTTATGAATTATCAAAATGCAACGCCATTGGTCTGACTTAAATATTACATACTAGATTACATAATAGATTTAGAATACATAAATTAAGGGTTTGGCCTCCTAAAAGGTCTGACTTAAATATTACATACTAGATTACATAATAGATTTAGAATACATAAATTAAGGGTTTGGCCTCCTAAAAGGTCTGACTTAAATATTACATACTAGATTACATAATAGATTTAGAATACATAAATTAAGGGTTTGGCCTCCTAAAAGGTCTGACTTAAATATTACATACTAGATTACATAATAGATTTAGAATACATAAATTAAGGGTTTGGCCTCCTAAATGTTCTGTCGAGTAAAATGTCTAACATGCTAGGCCCACAGCTTAACAATGTATTATGAAAAAACTGGCGCTGTATACACGTGTTATGGTTTCCGTTGACATCGACTCTGGCGTCATTTTCACGTCATATGCCATAATAAAGATGGCGCCTGATTTAAATGGTATAAGTCTTATGTGAGAATTATACCAAGAATTATAATACCATTAAAAATTAATGAATTGTTTTGACATAGTCATATTTTTTTTTATTAAAATGTCATATTTTGTAGTGTTAAGACGGTGTAACTGAAAAAATTAGCACATAAAAAATATCGTGCATATAGGGATATGCACGATATTTCAATATATTGAATAGGTATTATTATATAATAATATAACATCTTGGGACATCTCACACACGGTCATCTGATCCCAAACTAGGCAGAGCCTGTGCTATGGCAACCAGACAACTGATAAACATACTTATATATTTCTAAATACATACAGATTACAGATAAATTACACCCAGACACAGAACAAATGATCGTGCTCATCACACAAAGATTCGTCCTGGGCGGGAATCGAACCCACGACCTCCGGTTTAGCAGTTAGGGACACTAACCACTAGACCAGGGGTTCCCAAACTTATTTTGTCTACTGCCCACTTTGAGAATAAATTATTTTTTAGCGTCCACATTTTTTCACCTACTTAAAAACCACTATAACTTCAAATTAAATTTATTATTGTGAGCTATATTGATTTGATTTTATTTCTGGGTCTCTTAGCGCCCCCTTTAGGCCTGCAGCGCCCACAAGGGGGCGTTATCGCCCACTTTGGGAAAGGCTGCACTAGACCAACAGGCCC
The DNA here is from genome assembly GCA_932294365.1 of Diachrysia chrysitis. Lineage (NCBI taxonomy): Eukaryota > Metazoa > Arthropoda > Insecta > Lepidoptera > Noctuidae > Diachrysia > Diachrysia chrysitis. The sequence continues at coordinate 3,057,725 of OW028657.1, forward strand.
GTCAATATATTATTTAGCTATACAGTAGATAATCATGATTATGAATTCTTGAAGAGACCTATCTAAATTTTGTAAACCTTTCCTTTTCGAGTCCACGAAAAAGTTCTTATGTACCTATAAAGTATGTTATAATTATGTAAGAACAAAAAATCTACAATTCTAGAGCTTAAGCTTTTTTATAAATATCACGTATCTCTTTCTGCTATTGTTGTAAGTAAAAATAGAATATCTTTATCGTTAGAACTTGAATGGCGAGCCATATCAAGTCACAAGTCGTGCAATGAAGCTAATCTTTTCAAGGGTAACCACGATGTCTCGCTCAATACAACAAATTGACAATTCTTGTACGAGACAAATGAACTATGTATGCAGTTCTAACGACCAGCAATTTGAATCAAAAGACACGTTTACATCATATTTCTTCAGTTGCTTAATCATTAAATACACAAATAACCTCAGACTGAACAATAACTAGTTCTCAAATTATCTTTAGCAAAATCTTTTCGGTTTATTCTTGCAAATATTTAATTTATATGTAGTGTTTTATTTGATGATATTTTTTGCGAACACATTAATTACGGAAGTATTTTTGTGGTAATTAGAATGATCAGTAATATTAGGGTACTCGCGCATTAGACGTCCACGTTCACGACCAGTGGCCGCAGTGATCATATTAGCTACCCACACTACCGTTGACCGTTGCGGCCGAGTACGCGACGTTCGTTTGCGGACACTGATCGTGGTCGTCGCCGTCTAGTGTGCTGGGTCCCTTACTTAGGTATTGTTTTAATAATTCCCCCTAGGTTGTTAGCTGGATAATAACTAACTTAATTATTGTGGTAGGTATCTTAATATAACCGGTTTTGCATTTTTTTTGATTGAAATATTCTTTAGCAGTTTAAAAACACCATCTATTTTAGACAATTTAATTAGTGTTTAATTAAAACCTATTATTTTATTACCTTTTTGACCTTTTGACAGCTTATTTGTTATTTTTTAATTAATTACGTTTTTGTGGTGTAGTTGATAAATAACAATGCATCATCATATTCGGTCTAACACATGTTTCTAGTTTTCAAGCTATCCTATTAATTAGGAAATATTACAATTGCAAATTTATGTGTCTATACCTAGACCATTTGATACAATAAAGTATTTTTTTAAATCCTTTCTACAATTTAAATCACTTGATAATTAATCTTTATTTAGTGATTATTTGTTTTAAGATTTCAAAGAAAGGTTGTCTTAACTTACCTGATCCAGGGATAGTGTTAAAGTATTCCTTAGCCAGGAACTCTTCGAAGTATCTGGTGAAGTCTCCGGTGGGATCCCAGCGGGAGGCGAGCTTGGCCCACTCGTCGGGGTACTCGTTCTTCAGTCGCTTGATCACCTTCACTGCTGTTCTCTTCTGCCTGTCTGTGCAGCGGATGCATTTCGTTCTTAATGCTTCTGGAAGTATTCCTGGAAAGAAAATACATGTTTTTTATTTCATTAGGATTTGATTTCATTTTGTCTATTTTTGATTCATCACTTTATAATTTATACGTTCATGTGTCACATTTTAATTAGAATAAAATAACTTATAAACTAAGTTATTAAAATAACTAATGAAATAGCTAACTAGATAGCTAACTTATTTTAGCTATCTAGCTACGCAATTTTTCAGTGATTTTAAGAGGAAAATAGATGACAATACCAGCAAAACCGCGGTCAAAAACTATTCTTCGTTATTTAGTAATTATAATATTCTTAGGTTTAGGAAGGTAGATAAAATAATAATAATAATATCTTGGGACATCTCACACACGGTCATCTGATCCCAAACTAGGCAGAGCCTGTGCTATGGCACCCAGACAACTGATAAACATACTTATATATTTCTAAATACATACATATTATAGATAAATTACACCCAGACACAGAACAAATGATCGTGCTCATCACACAAAGATTCGTCCTGGGTGGGAATCGAACCCACGACCTCCGGTTTAGCAGTCAGGGTCACTAACCACTAGACCAACAGGCCCGTCAAAATTATATATTTAATGTTTATAATTGTTATAGAATGGGTCGAGATTTACTGTTGCCTTGTTTTAAGGCTTCATTAATATCATAACATAGCATAATCAATGAGAAAATCTCATGCGGATATTAATTGTAAATATTTACCGTTTATATTTTTATTGTTTAACTAAAAATTTATGAGGTAGTATTTAAATAATATTTATTAATGCTCGTGGTAACTGATTTACTTAGTAGTAGTACCAAAATGAATCACATTAGCAAGGGATTATGGCCATAGAGCCTTAACCGTTTAAGTCAGACTAAAGAGCTAGTTTACTCTTGACCTAGTCTCACAATATATTTTCAAGTTTAACATGAGATCAGTAAATGGAAATTGATTAAGTATAAACGAAACAGGATTGTATCTCTAGAAATTTAATAGATGTTAAGTACTCAATACTCAATCATTTATTGCCAGTCCACAATGAATTAGCACCTAAGCAAATAAAACATTTAAATAAGTACCAATGATGGACCCTGTCGGGCATAGCAATAATAAATATAATACGCGTCAACTAGGGTAATTTTAAAATAACAATGCCATTTAATGTATTGGTTTTTTTTAATGAGACTATGCCGCCACACACAGCCGCTACACGTTCCCATAATAGCAACTCTAAGCCAGGATCTACAATTATAATCAGCGTATACCACCGAGATAATGGCTCGTTGTGTTCCAAGGAAAGGATTGACTGTCTTGGAACCTGCCACGAAATTAAAGTACTTAGTAAAAAGAAGATGTAAAAAAACTGTTTCCACTCCCCCTTCACCGCAAGCCAGAGACAAGAAGAAAACGTAGGCCATAGTCAAAGTAAAGACATCGACAGCTTTTTAACAAAGTATGGTAGGTAATAGTTTTGGTGAGCGTCATTCCTGTTATCAAAGTTAAAAAAAATATCTGTTGTAATAATATTAAGTGAATACACAAGGCGTGACATATAGTGTCTTTATAAATAGACATAAGTTGCGACATTAACAAAAAAAAATTGGTAATTAAATTAATAAATTACAATTAAGTTTAGGTAATTCCGATTTATTAGTCAGTTGAAGGTCAATATTATTGAATGGAATTGAAATCAACTATTTCAATTCCATTTGTGACATAACCAGATTTAATTTGACATTTTAAAGAACTAAAAATAAATTCATGTGCATTAATATTCGAGCATGATTTTAATTAAATTTTATACACTTCCCGGTTTCCAGTTTGGATGACAATGCATCGTTAACTAATTTAATTGTTAATAACATTTGAATTTGTTATAAAAATAAATAAAAGTGCGTTTTTAGGGTTCCGTACCTCAAAAGGTAAAAACGGAACCCTTATAGGATCACTTTGTTGTCCGTCTGTCTGTCTGTCTGTCTGTCTGTCTGTCTGTCAAGACCTTTTTTCTCAGGAACGCGTGGAGGTATCAAGCTGAAATTCATATCAAATACTCAAGTCTATGGTCTCTTGGAGCTGTGAAAAAATCAAACTTCTAAGTCAACGCGATCAAAAGATACTCCCGTTTATGCCGCAAATTTTCGACACTCGCAAGGGAATCAAAACCTACAGGGTACTTCCCGTGAACTCAGAATCTTGAAATTTGGTACGAAGCAACGTCTTATAACACAGATAAAGGAAAAATTGCGAAAAGCATAAATTTTTAGTTACATCATATAATAAAAATATTTTTAATAATTTTAAACTTATTACCCCTTTACTCATGAACGCGTAGTGGTATTATATTGAAATTCTTAACAAATACTCAAGTCTATAATATCTTTAAGCTGTAACAAAATCAAACTTCTACGTCAACGCAATCAAAAGATACAGCAATTAAAGCCGCATATTTTGAAACTCGCAACTACTCGCAAGGGAATCAAAACCTAAAGGATACTTCCAGACGACCTGGAATCTTGAAATTTGGCATGAAGCAACGTTATAAAGTACACATATAGGAAAAATTCCGAAAATCTTAAATTTTTAGTTACATCACATAGTATATTTTTTTTAATAATCATAAACTTACTAGCTGACCCAGCAAACGTTGTTCAGCGATTAAAAAAAAAAAACAGATGTTGGCCGATTCTCAGACCTACCCGATATGCACACAAAATTTCATGCAAATCGGTTCAGCCGTTTCGGAGGAGTTTGGAAACAAACACCGCAACACGAGAATTTTATATATTAGACTTGCTGACCCAGCAAACGTTGTTATGCGATTAACAAAAAAAAATAAAAAAATAGATTTTGGCCGATTCTCAGACCTACCCGATATGCACACAAAATTTCATGCAAATTGGTTCAGCCATTTCGGAGGAGTTTGGAAACAAACACCGCGACACGAGAATTTTGCTTCCCATTCCCTCTCGCTCCACACCATGGTCTGAACCAGGGGCCCGGCCCTACGAGAGGTCGCTGCCGCCGATTATATTATATTATAATAAAATACTAATATTATATTATATTAGTATTTTATTATAAAATTTTACACAATTCCCCATAAAAGAATTTCGTACCTTAGCCAATCTAAACCGAGATTGATCCAAATTGTGCCTATTTCTAGTATTAAAATTATGTCTATCACTTCTCTTCTTAAAGAGATGAAGATTTTTCCGAACATACATAATGTTTTCATATATGTATTGACAAGGTACCGTCAGCTTTCCACATTGTTATGTTATGGATTTCATTTAGCAATAAAAATACCATAACTTTTACTTATATACCTACAGGTTTGTACGGAACCCTCGGTGCGCGAGTCTGACTCGCACTTGGCCGGTTTTTTTAATCATATTTACTTTAGTTACGTATTTTTTAACAAAAGTCGCAAATTATATAAAAACGTTTATTATTTGTTAAACATAGGTATGAAACACACAAAAAGGTGTTAAAATAGAGCGCTATGTTTTGCTGGCAAGGCGTACAAATAGATATTTTTATTATTCCATTTAAAAATAGTTTTGTTTACATAGGAAAAATACATTATTATAAAGAATATTATAACGACCTGTTTATTTATTATTATACACTAGCTGTCCCCCGCGACTTTGTTCGCGTGTTTAGGTTCAACGGTTTTTCATTTTTGCAACATTTCTCATTTTCTTTTCTATTGGTCGTAGCGTGATGTTATATAGCCTATAGCCTTCCTCAATAAACGGACTATCCAATACAAAAAGAATTTTTCTATTCGAACCCGTAGTTCCTGAGATTAGCGCGTTCAAACAAACAAACAAACTCTTCAGCTTTATAATATTAGTATTAGTATAGATAACTAGCGTACCGCCACGGTTTCGCACGGGCAGACTAAAAATTAATTAATGATACACAAAAACCTTTCTCTTAAATCACTCAATCCATTGGTAAAAATCATTTAAAAATCCGTTCTATAGGTTTTGAGTTTATTGCGTTTAGACTGACAGACATACCGACGCGGCGGAGGACTTTGCTTTATAATATGTATAAATATGCAATTTACTCGTCAAAGTTAAAATTTGTTTCTTATAAACTTAACAATGAATACATACACAAAAGAAATAATAAAATAAACTAATCTAATTAAACATAAACCTAAAATATAGCATCAAAAAGTCTAAATTGGGTATAACGACCTTACATCTATGTCAAAATGTAATCAGATTTACACGAAGGGCACTTAAGACTGCCCTACTTGTATCTTGTTCAAGCAACGGTTCTCAAATGACACTGTCACATCAATCAGCTGTTTTACAGTTATGTTGACAGGTATAGTAATAAGTAGATTACGTTAGTGTATGTTTAGCGATTTTTGAAAGTATAGATAATAAGTATGACAAATTATGATGAAGATGCATTTATTTATTTAAGACCCGATTTTTCCAAGGCCAGTTAATATTATCCGACGAATCTTTTTGAATTTTTGACAGTTCTGCCATACAAATTCTGTCAGACGTCCATTTTATTCAACGAATAAAAAATATCTGGCATTTGAAAAATCAGTCCTAAGTAAGCAAAACAAATGCCACATACGTAAGGTTTTTTTAAACAGACCCTTTTTAAGTTTCGATTGCCATACTTATCATAATTGCGAAAATAATCTGTCTGTTACGCTTACAAGGCTAAACTATAAAACCGACTTTAGTAAAATTTGGTATGTAGTTAGCTTGAACACTAAGAAAACATAGGCCACTTTTTGTCGCGTTAAACGACATCCACGAAGGCGGAGCAGCGGGCTAAAATTAGTTTGTTATAGCGGTTTATAGGCATAAAGGTTATGTTGAAATTATTTATTTATTTATTATACGCAAATATCAATGAAACATAAACATGAAGATAAATGTAGGTACAAAGTTACTGCTTATTTCTTAAGAAATTTCTTTCAGCAGACCAGGACTGCAAAACTTAACATAAACATAGTCACCGTGTATAATATTTAAAAATATGACAAAAACAACAATAAGTTAAAAAAAAAGAAACATTTACATACAATAATGTTATATGCCCCAAGCGTGATCAGAACTCCAAGTTTGTTGAAAAGAAAACAATTTATTTTTAGATGTAAATATGTAAGATTAATCATATTATCAGTTTGTATCAAAGCTATTGCAATTTGTAACCACAGCTTTGATACAAGTAATTAATAAAAGTAATAAACAAAAAAAGGATAAAAACAAAAAAAAGTAATAATCAATTATTTACTACCTGTCAGCTGCACTAAATTAAATTACCCTTTTTATGTTCAGAGGCGCAGGCCATTTATTTTTAATATACACAATCTTCGGATAAATCTGTCTTTTTATAGCTCAGGAATATGGAAAATTTTACGAAGCTTAACATGTTTTGTTATTAGCAATTTAATCTTGTTATCAAGATTTACTTCAGTCCTCTAACTCATAAATCCTAATTATGGACCAGCAAAATGTATCTGCAAAAACAAAGGTACCTACTTATTTTCTTAATTTGTATTTTCGGAAGGGATAAAAATATCTACAATTCGAGTGTCATGCAAAAAAATAATATACCTACATTAGCTTATTTTTTTTTTCTTCGAAAATCCAGATTGATGTTGCTATACCTACAATAAACTTAATTAAGAATGTGCATACACGTTCCTAAGTTTTCTACCAACTATAAAACTTAATAAATACAATGTTTTTATTAAAATTAATGATTCAGGATTGAGAATCTTATATTTTTAATTAAACTATCGTCAAATCTTGCTTAATTTACAGCTCCTAATTAAAAGTTTTTAACCCCGAATTAAAGCAATTACGTAATTTATTTAGTTAGATTAAATAAAATCATTGTTTAAAATACAGGTTTAATGTTAAAATAACTGAACTATAGACGACATTATACCGGTTGACTGTTTTTGTTTTTAAACAATGTCATTTAAAGTGACTATACTGCTTTAATTTTATTACTCTGAGGACTATACTAATGTAAATTCATAATTCTAAGCAAGAAATAAGATAATATTAAGTTTTTATTCGTTGTCTCTTTTTATATACCTACCATTTAACCTAACCTATGGAGTTTCCTGCAGATTATTCTCCATAAGGATGACATTTTGTTACCGCGCAATTAAAGTCATTAACGTTTCAAAAGTGCGTAAAAAAGCTTGCTTGAAACTAAAACTTTTTGTTTTTGATTTTTATTATATAAAGTTTTAAACCTAATTTATTTTAGAACGAATTCTTTCTATACTACCATACGGCAGAATGAGGAGAAATCTTTATTAATTTATCTCTCCTATACCGCAGAAATAAATAACCTTATGTGCATATTTTCCGCAATATTAGAATTTTTATGGTATTTCCATAAATCATGAAGCGGCTACATAATTGTTAGGTAACATAAAATGAATGATACCAAAATGATGATTTCTACTGCCATCCTTAAAATTGACATAGGGTACTTATAAGTGATTTCCGCATAATTGCATAATTGTACAGCAGACTACACAACTATAATAAAAACAAATTACGAAAAGTGACTTTAACTGTCTGATATAAAGTCTAAATTCCACTAAATTAGTGCTAAGATTGAAATGGATGATATATTTTATATGTTTTCTATAGATTTGTAGATAATACCCTATTTCTATTCAGGGTAGGTCGCAACGAGTCGATCACGTTGCGCGATGACGTTATAATATAATTATTTCCTTGTTTACTATATACAAAAGAAAACCTGCTTTGTAGGGAAGACGAGTCTTTGTTTTGGTATCTACTTATATAGGCTTGGCATCAATTGAATAAGCATCGTTTTTTTATCACAAGTTAACAAATTGGTAAACAAAGTGTATGTATATAGAGAAACGCTCATAGTACTGAACCAACCAACTAAGTGCGATTAGGTTCCGTGCCATCTCATTGAGCCCTTTCCAAATTTTTATGATTTGTTGTTATAGCGTTACTGTAGTGCCTTAGGGATGTTTGCAGAAGCCCGCGTAGATTGTTTTTATACAGTAATGCGTAAAAGATGCGCATCCCTGGTACGCAGGGTGCGGGGCAGCACCAACAGCATCCTAGTAATGATATCCAGCCGACTGGATTGCGCTATCGTGAACCGGTGCTGCAAACTATCTGCTGGACCAGCAGTATTGTAATGATGTGGCTTGTTATTTATATGTTTATTTAATTTAATTGTATGTTATACTTGTTTATGTATTGTTTGTTTACTAACATAGTTATAAGTCAAATTGTTACTAACAAAATGAGTTGTGCTACTAGAGTAAATAAATAAATTATTATTATTATTATAGCGGCTACACTGAAAATTTGAACTCTCTAGATATCACTTCATTTTGTCTTCATTCATAGAGTGGAAGATACCTATTTCGAGTACCCACGTATTTTCTAATATTCTAATGTTCGTGTTAAGTAAGATCCATTTTGACTCCGATCGGAATGCAACCTAGAAGGCCCGTCAGTTTTCAAATATGGAAAGGGCAGTTGACGTCAGAAAGGCAATCAGAAGCTCAATATCCTGTGAATGCTCCATAATTACATTGTGCATGCGAAGAGTCGATGATACCCCATTTCCTAAGATCCTGCAGGGAGCTCCTTGGTAGATGGTCAAAGTTTTCATTTCACAAAGGTTTATGCTACATAACAGCTCCTAAATGAATTTTAGGACCCATTCATGTTAAAATTTTATCCGTGGTGCTTGGTAACTGGGCCTAACTCAGTTGTCTTATTTTTTCTTTTTGTCGGCCGCGTGCAATGGAGGATAGTGGAAGCAATTTTTTTCTACTCCTCCTATTTACTACTTCTGATTAATTTCGTTGCGGGTTCCTAGACAGTCAATCGTTTCGCTAGGACACACCGAGCTTACTGTTTCGGTACTATTCATTGGTTATCATTGTAGAATCTGACTTACAGGAGTTGCAATGATGGGCATATGTGGTGGGCTAGTGCCAAATAAAAAAAAAGGTTTATAATGTATAACTGTCACTACTGAAATAAGGTCAGTAGATCAACTTTATTTTATACGAACATCATTAAAGTATAGCTTATTAACTTATTATAGGTTAATTTGATAATAATGAATGCGGGCTAGATTTTCTACGTCATTCAGGTCAAAATACACAAATGTGTCACGATTTCACTTGACATTTGTGTTATTGATTTGAGTACTTATAAATATAACGTAACAGGTCAAATTATAACGACATTATATACCTAGGTAGTAACTTTCATAACATACATTACATATACATGCGTACCTAGTTTCTATCATCGACTTGTTGTAGAGACTAGCTGTTTCACGCGGCTCCGCCCGCGTGGATGATGGTTATCGTGGCAAAAAGTAGCATAATTATGTCCTTTCTCAGGCTCTAGACTATCTGTGTACAAAAATCTAACCTTGATTTTGAAACGCGATGCATTCCAAAATGTAGAGTGCGACGACCACGACATTAAGCCAGCTTCAAAATTAAAAGATTACATTTAAAAAAATAAGATAACTTTTGTAAAAAAATATTTGGAAACAAATAGGTTAAAAAATATATTCATATTTTATTAAAACATATTTAAATGACTAATTAGATATATATATAGTACATTTTGCATCAAGCGTAGGGCCCAAAAGAAAGATGTTGAACTTGTTGCCTTAACTCAACCAGAACGGTAAATATTTCTTACATCTATAAAATTTATAGTACTTATACTTTATATCAATCAAGTTGAGGATAAAATCTTGGCAATAAATCATGAATCTGCCGGGTTATATAATAGCACAATGGAGCAGAAGAAGTAACACATTAACATTGAAATCATCTTTATGTCAAAGGCGTAAGGTCGATTATCGTAATTCCTTGTTACTACTGACATTCTCACTTAAAACCTACGCACATACATATTATGTTAATTATAAAATTGCGGTAATTAGTGTGAAAAACGTTATCCATACAAGAAAGCATTGTATTGAAATAAACGCCGCGCGAAAATGTCCATTGTTTGCAATTGTTGATTTTCCATTGATTGATTTGCGTACAAATGTGATGATTGCGTGTGATTTTTAACAAAATAAATATTTCTATCGAAGGACTGATGGTCGTGGGAGCAGACGAGTCCTTGAGTGGAGACCACGAATCGGCAAACGTAGTGACACTGCGATGGCCCGAGGAGGACCTGATAAAGGTAGCTGGGTCGGACTGGATGCGGTAGGGAGAGGCTAGAGAGAGCTAGAGGATGTCCAGCATTGGGTCGAAAAAAGCTGAGTTAATTGACATAGATATAGATATAAAAATGTTGACAAGTAGCGCTAATAAATAGTAAAAAAGATAGGATAAGCACGTATGTAAAAGAGATAGCTATTGTTTGACTATGCCTATTATAATATATAGGCCTAAATATGTATATTTTTAGCAAATTTCTAGCAAGCTGCTGCAACGGTACTTAAACGGATTGTGCAGTAAATCTTTATGAAGAACTTTGAATCACCGAAATACCTGAATGGCAAATCATTAATAGTACATAATTGACTAAGATATTAAAAAACAAATCGTATCAAACCAGACAAACACAAGTAGGTGTTGTTTTGTTTGACGATATAAGTATTGTTTGAAGTTTTCTATGGTGAACATGGGATGGGCGTTACGGCCCACGGAATAGAAAAACATGTTACGGCCTATTTACTTGTAAAATAATAATACCAGTCTATAAATATCCTGCGGGGCACAGGCCTGTTCTCATATAAAGAAGGAACGATTATGATCACCACGCTTGCTCACTTTCGGGTTGGCGATTTCAGATTCCAATTTCCAGCTTTCTTCACGATGTTTTCCTTCACCGATAGTCAACGATATCTTCGAATAATTAAGAAAGATGATATAATAAAGTTACATTGGTACTTGCCTGTAATGGGCTCGAACTTGTGTAATAAGTAACTTATAATTATAACGTAGTTACTGACTCCCGTTAAAAATTACATTCCTGCTTATGTCATCCATGAGAAGGGATGCTATCTTATGCTTTGTTTATAACTTTTCCCTCGTTTTTTACATAATAGGTACGTAAATATACCTTAAACAACGCAGATCTTCTGATAAGTATATCTCACGTTGTTTGGGGTCAGCATCTCTTTAGTTAAGTACATACCTACCTACGTAGGTATATCTACAACAATGCCTTTGAGTCAGATTTAAAAACAAAAGCTATTTTAGAGAAATAGAGACCATAGATTTGTGTGTCGTAAATCGATACGAAGCCACAATATTATTCTTAGGAAATACGATTGCTCAATACTCAATGTAGAGTCTTAGGTTTGACCTAGGACATACTTAGTTGTTGCATTGTAGTTGCGTCATATCATGCAATGAAGAGCGAGTGATTCCTTCGTATAAATAAGTTAATCTGGAAATTTTTAGAGGTTAAACTATTAAAAAATATAATCAATATTGTTAATCTATGCAAATCCTAATTTTATTCAAATAGGTACGTGTATTACGGAAGCTATAGTCTGCTAAATAACATACAACTAATTAATAGATAAATTAGTGTTTACGAAAAAAAAGTAGGTACTTTATAATTATAGCTTAAGCGCTAGTTAGTCTAGGTTGTTAAACTGGTTTAATTATTAACTTAAATGATCAACACGTAAGTTTTTTTCATATTTTACTACTCGCTTAACTAATGTTGACAGCTTCTAACCACAGATTTATTTATAGTGAAACCACGGAATATGCACAGCAAACCGCAAAATCAGAACAATAATATTAGCGACATAATGCACTTGATAGATGCTTTTGTACCTATAAGACGAGTTTGATACCATCATTTATAATTATTGTAATTTATTCTACAGTTTTTTATTATGTAGTAATTAAACATGATTATGTCATGATCTAGCTATATTAACAAGTTGGAAACCATGACTGACAGTATTAAACTAATCTTTTTATTGGAGTTGCATGTTAAAGCCCGTTTTTTTATGTACCTACATACAAACTTAAGCTGTGATGCAGCATAACTATGTAAATTCCTACTTTTTTAAACCAGGACTATAAGAAAAAACAGCCAAGTGCGAGTAGGACGCAAATTAAGGGTTCCGTATCATCGTACAAGATTTATGCCGATTTTTTTTAAAAAGAGCAAAAAATCGATTAAAAAAAATATCCATGTTTCCTATTTTTTTTTAATGTCCGTCTTGTAGATTAATGAATTTTATTGGACACGTATTTTTTCTTTTTTCCTGCAAACAAAAAATTATCAAAATACAGAGAACGGAAATTACGCGTGACGTCACTCCTCGCTACGATTTTTAGCGAGGCGTGGCGTCATAAGCCCCCACTCCGAAACTTTAAAGCGGTGTATCTTTGTATTTTTTTATTGTTTTGATAAAAGAAAAAAATACGTGTCTAATATTTTTTTATTATCTAACTGACGGACTAAATAGATTTTAACTTTTCATACCCAGGAAACATCCCCATTTTATAATAGGGGATCTCCTTTAAGTGTAAGTGTATTTAAATTTTTATTATTTGCTTACTAGCGGCAGCAGAAAGTCACACTGTGTGAAAATTCATCTCACACATTCACCCTTCGGGTATAGACCCCTATTCAGAGAGATCTTCCCGGAATAAAAATAGTTTAGTTTCGGCTGTAATTCACGCTAGGTTTTGGCTAGCTTCATATCGTCATGGGGCTTTGTGTTTATTATAGACCAATAAGGTAACGGGGAATTGTAGTTCCGCTGCCGTTTAGATCGTGTTGTCTCATAAAATTTCATCTATAGAATACTTTGTCGCGTAGTGTCGCGCAGTTCCACTGAGGTGCAGTTTTATACTTCCAAAAAAGATGGGCATCAAGAAGCTGTTCAGTTTAGTAAAACCATATTTAAAGCTATATTTTGGATCTTGAAGCCAGCCCTGGCACCAAAAAACCTAAACCTAATATTTATTAAGTGTAGAAAAACCCGGTTTTCTGTGAGATAGAGGTTATGGTCGTCTCTTCTTACACCACCACTTTGGAATTTCTTAAGTAGCATGAGACCTCTTTTTTATTAGGAAGTTTTGTACGATATCTTAAAATAAATTTAATTTGGATATAACGATCGAGAATTGGTCGATCGGCCAAGAAAAACAAATGAAATATTAATAAAACCCGTCTGACGTTTTTTACAAATCAGGGTTTAAAATAAATGGACAAATTATAATTATTTATAGATTTCGTTAATTATTATGTATTTAAATATTTACCCATTTTTTATTATTGATAATATTTTCCTTAATGGTGATCCAGGGGATTGTAGAATATCTACTGGCATTAGATTAAGTACCTTTAATTACAGAGTTCCGTAATTTTTAAACGGGTTTCAGAGACTGCAAATTTGCATTAATTAAAAGTTTTGAGAGGTCAACTTAGATGCTAGACGTGTGTACAACTACATTTATATTATTAGTTAGGTACATTTAAATAGTAGTTTATATAATAAAACATTAATTTAGTTATTTTGTCGCTGTCATTAGCACGAAACTGATTGCCTTAAAATAATTAAAATATAAGATGATTACATTTTATTTAATTCTGTAAAGGTTAATTGCATTTTTATTTTACTTGATATAAAATCAAGGACGACAATGCGGTTTTTTGTGTCCTTTTGTGGCTCTTATGTACAGGGAATGGAATAACATTTACGAAAGACAATTTGTGAATCTATTTAGTTCGCAGTTGCAGGAAATCAATTGATTGAAACATACTAAATGCTATTAAAATAATTTTGATGACAAAAGTTTTAAATGTTTCGGATAATGCAGCCATTAATCTTAATTTTATTGCTTAGAAAATCTCGCAGCAAGGGTAACGCTAGTTTTTAATCAAATCTATTTGTTATCTATGCTTAAAAAGACAAGCCTTCTAACAAGGCATCATAAACAAAAACTAAGTCTTTATTTTAATTGTAAACATATAGGTATCTATTACTACAAGCTATTATTTTACATGCACTGTTCATATGTATACACCACATACAAACATGTTTGTTTGTTTGCAAGTTGTCCATCAAAATTTTTCATTGAGTTGCAAATCATTACCCGACCATTTGTTAGTATTCGATTGTCATTACTATATTATGGTACTTTCGAGGTAGGCTGATGATGGAGCCTGAATGTGGCCATAGGAACGACGCCGCGTTATCACGAAACGTCCCATCGTGTTTGGACTTGGTTTTTCTTCACCAGCACTATGATCTTAGCTGATATTAAAGCTTGTTTTTACCCGTGTTTAACCTCAAGACAAGATCTTTTTACAGATCATTAAAAAGTGCATTATATTACGGTATCATAAAACTTATAATAGATTAGGAAAGTAGGAAGAGTTCCGGTTCAATGCTTCGAGCGATACTAACCAAAACCACAATTTACTACCTGTGAGTCTATTTATTTCAATTGCTCAATCGTCATAGATCCTAAAGTTACAAATTTTTAAGGACAAATCGTACGATGCTTAATGATTTGTGTTATTGTTAAAAATGTTTTAATATGACTGTAGATATGTGCATTTTAATACCTTAAAAGTCTAAGAATTATATCATATAGCTAATAACACAATTACGACTTAATATAAAAAATTGAGAGCTTATTATTTTTATTCTGTAGTCTAATTGGTTCTTGGTTTGTCTTTATTGCATAAACATAACTTCCCCCTGTATTGTCCGTCTATTGTCATATGTTACCTATATGTATGTACGGGACACGCATACATATAATTATATCACCTTGTTTTTCCTTCAACGGACTTCAGAGTTTCCGACACTATGTGCATAGGAACTGCTTGGAAATACATAATATACGTACGATTGGAGAATTGCTAATGTTTTTTAATGTACATAACCTATATAATAAAAAACCAATATTTAGGTAAAATCTACACAATTTTCCATTTTCTCAATATTGTGTAGGCACCTATTAATAATAAACTCTTAAATAGGTTATGTCTGTATGTGTCAGTGTTTCATAAACTATTTAAAACTTTGTTTTTTCTTAACTGAAGTAGTTATCCACGTGCATAAATATGTCGGTTGTTACAAAGGTACCTAATTGTTTTTATAGTAAGTACATAGTACAGATAATGATTCATTCTAAGTTTTTAACAAGGGAAATGAGTCACTTTATATAAATAAACTTACATAAAAACTAATCGGTCAAGTTTAATGATTGTGATATTTAAAATATAAACTGACAAGTTGTACGTTGTTACGTCATAAGAATTTTTGATTGATTAATTTTGGTAATGATATGTTTTAAGGATTTTGTACTTGATAATATCTGACTACTAGTTGTTGCCCGCGGTTCTGCTTGCGTGGGTGTCGGTTACTGCGGCCAAAAGTAGCCTATTTTATTGCTTAGAATCCCAAGCTTACCCGATACCAAGTTTCATCCGAAACAGTTGTAAAAATAGTGTCCAAAAAAAGAATTATTGTCGTGAAAAACCATAATATAAAACTTATCTTTCAAACATACCAGAAAAAAGGACCAAAATAGTATGGTATTGAATAAAAAAAAAACAGTAAAATATACATAAAGATATTTATTCTTTTCTAATTTGTATACCAAGGGACACAAGCAATATAAGATTTTAGATACGTGGATGAATCATAAAATAAGCCCCAATTCGATGAAATGTCTTAGTATTCACAGTGTCGCTATTTTTGCGGGATTTCTAAACATGCCCGTTAAGGTGATGTGATTCAATTGATTTGAACTAGTACGTGACCTAATAAATAACAATTATTCAGCGCTTCCGTTCTGCATTGCATGGCTATGAGCCCAACACTTAATCATCAGCTGATTATGATGCTCGGTGTGGTGCTTTTCCATAGAAACAATAGGAATAGCTCTATGTCTGTCGATGGTATCTATGAAAGCACTAAAATGACTGTAGTCACGTATTGTGCGACGCCGACACGTAATGAGCTTAAGATTTCGGATTGTTTGGACCCGAAACAAGTCGGGCAACTCCGGTATACTTCGGGTATCCTTGCGTGAGTACATACAGTCGTTTAAAGGCTTGCAACAATAGTTAAATTGCATGATAATAATAATCTCAAGACAGAATCAGCGTCGTCGGCCAATCTCAAGTGAGATCAGCCATGACCATTTAAACAGGAGATACTATTGTGCATAAGTGTGTGCGCAAATACAGGTGCACTCTCTGTTCCTTCACTTTCATAGTCTGATGGGACGGCAGACCGGCAGGACTAGGAGGAGGAGGTACTGACTATTTCTTAACAGAAAAACATAGTACATACAACATACAAAGACAGTTTAATTTTTTTTTGTAGTTTTTTAGTATCTTAGGTTTATTTACCTTGCCTTGCGATGCCTTGCTTTTTCAACGTTTTATATTTAAATATCCCGTTATAAAAAATAACATTATATTTTATTTTTTGACAGCTTAAATTAGAGGCGTCAATAACTATTTATTATAGTTTTATGTTGAGGTTAAATGATTATTTAAACATTTACCGTTACAGTAGATTAACTTTTGTATGTGTACTATTTACCTAATCACTAAAGTGAGTGGTAAGATGTACTTATATCAAATTCTAATTTGATAACATGCAGCTAAATGTGTGTCAATGACCTGAAGGTCAAGTCACGGTCGTGCCTTCTTTTAATTCAATACTCGAACACTAGCTAGCCAAACATACACAAATTTAAGCGCCAGTATTTTACTAAAAGGAATTTGTGCTGAAGTTTTGTCACTCACATTCGCACGAATACGCAAACCCGCAAATGTAGCATTTGCAAATGATTTCATTTCGAAGCTGTGTCTGTTTTTTAACAGACATCAAAGCGCGCGAACCTTGTTCGAATGTTTGCGCACATGTGAATGACTGGGGTATCCTGGCCCTAACGTTGTCATAATCTAGATAAACGACTATAGGCTAAATAAAATTTGCACGAAAAACTGCTGGCACTCAATAATGTTTCATAATTAAAATTCTTAATTCAAACCTATTTGCGCGCGAAGTATTTTTTTACTAGGTACGTTACGTCACAATAATTTAAACCGGATTCCTTTCACAGAATGACAATGTCAAGTCAACCAAAACATATTCGGCCGACCTTGGCTCGCTACATTTTTTCCTGTGCCTGTCTATTAAATTTCAAAAAGGTCCCAGAAGGTCCAAGTATTGCCTGCTGTAGTTTATTGAACTCATGTAAGATATTTTTATAATGTTAGTAAGAAGACTGCTGTGTGTTGTCTCAATGTAAGTTGTATCTAGATGAGTTGTAAGAAACCAAGTAAAATCAGACAACAGCATTTCATGCTGATATATTAATTATCTTTGCGTGAGTTAATGACGCGGAAACTAAGTAGAATCTGGACATGGATAGAAGAAAATATGATAGAAGCGTGGAGATCGATGAACAAAGAAAGGCATATATATCGAAGAACCGAAAAACATTATAATAAAATAAAAAGTAATAAAAAGAAAGAAAAACAAGTAGTAAGGCAAAAGTGTTTATACCAGTAGTTGAAAATTCGAGACCTAGATATGGTTAAAAAAATCCTTTCTCATATTTATATTTAATTATAGATATACGGGTTGCATGATTTAATGCATAATAAATAATAAAAAGTAGAAGAACCATATTATGAGCAGTATATTTGTATGCATAGTTGATGATAAAACTGAGTATATTTGAGTATTTAAAAACTACATATTTAATCAATTATTTATAGCTACTTTAGTGAAGCTTGAGACGTAATAAATAAAATAGAAATAATTTAAAAGCCGGTAGATTAGGCCTACTCACATGTTTATCCATGCTTACCAACTACAGTTGCCGATTTAATAAACGGAGTGAAACTTCTGTATAAATTTTTTTAGTGTGATCTGGTATCTATTTCAGTAGAGCGGACGGATCGTGAGCGTGACAATATATCGTGCACGCAGCTTCTTTAGTTAGATCTCACATGTGATAGAGTCATTCACAGGTACAATTATCATAACCTTAAAAGAAACCAGGTTAGAGCTACCTTTTCGATTGAAAATAGCACAAGAAGAAAAAAACCGGCCAAGTGCGAGTCGGACTCGCGCACCGAGGGTTCCGTACACACCTGTAGGTATATAAGTAAAAGTTCACCCATCACTACGATCGAGTCATAGTTATGGTATGATAATTGCAAAATGAAAAAAAAAAAAAAATCAGAAATATTTTTTTTTATATGATGTAACTAAAAATTTACGGTTTTCGCAATTTTTCCTTTATCTGTACTATAAGACGTTACTTCGTACCAAATTTCAAGATTCTGAGTTCACGGGAAGTACCCTGTAGGTTTTGATTCCCGTGCGAGTTTCGAAAATTTGCGGAATTTTGCGGCATAAACGGGAGTATCTTTTGATCGCGTTGACTTAGAAGTTTGATTTTTTCACAGCTCCAAGAGACCATAGACTTGAGTATTTGATATGAATTTCAGCTTGATACCTCCACGCGTTCCTGAGAAAAAAGGTCTTGACAGACAGACAGACAGACAGACAGACAGACGGACAACAAAGTGATCCTATAAGGGTTCCGTTTTTACCTTTTGAGGTACGGAACCCTAAAAAGAGCAATCTAACTGGCTAGCAATTTTCACATAGTTAAATCAATATTTATATATTTATTTATTACGCGCCATCAGTGTCCCACTGCAGGGCAGGGGTCTCCCTTCCCGCTATCTAGGTCTCCTGGGACTCCTTGGTCTGCCGCGACGTCTCTTTTTATGGTTAATAATATACATAGTATAAAACAAACTCGCTTTCCAAGGCTGCCTGATTTTCCGCTAACTCCTACGAAAAAAAAAAACACTCAACAGAAATTAATACGGTTTTAACAGAGGTAAATGAAGAAGGTTTTTGTGTATAATTTGTAGAATGTATTTCTTATAAAATGGCGAAACAATAACGTTAATAAATATTAGTATTAATGTTTGTCTTTTTTAGAGTTTTGACTAGTAAATTAATGAGAAAGAGGTCGTCAAATAAAAAACGTGACTTGTTCATTGAGACCATGGAGACAATCAAGATCAAGATGCTATTAATTTCTTAAATGAACTGACAGTTAATATTTGACAGATAAGACATTGACACTGCATGCAGTGTTGCAAGACTAGAAATATTTAAAGATGAGATATTAGGGATGCCAACAAATGGTCACCATGGAAAGTCAAGGCGTATAGCTAGTATTTTTCTGTGGTTAAAAAGTGCGTCATCTTATTATTTTTTTCCGCATTTCATTAAGCATATTACGTAGCTTTTAACGGAACATCAACAGATAAAAATCGTTATTTAACTGGCCTTTATTGTGTTTCTTTACCTTGTTTGTTGACCTTATCATAGACGCGCTAATCCTTTACTAAGTGGAGGGCATCGTCCGAGTGATTCATTTTTCAATTACGGGCAAATAGACTACCGAAAGTTACGACGTGCAGCAGGGTTGTCAAAAATATTAGGTAGAGTTAGGCTATGTTTCTGTTCAAATGTATATGACCATATAAAATGTATGGTTACCTGTTTGACCCAAACATACCAAAAAAAGGTCCGAAATATTTTTTTAGGAAAATTGTTCAGTAATAAAAAACCTATACCTAATAGGTTTTGAGTTACTTGGAAATGTTTGTCAAATCAACCAACACGGCTGTATTTTTATTATATTAACATAAAAGCTTGTATTTTTTTATTGCAATAAGAATCCGTAGTCTTGAGTGTATGATATTAATTTTAACATGATATCACTACGCGTACCTGCGAAATAAATCTTGACAGACAGAAATAAGGACAACAAAGTGATTCTATTAGGGTTCCTTTTGAGGTACGGAATCCTAAAAAATTTAGGATTAACTTCCTAGCCACGTCCTGGTGTTGAGAACACCAGGACGTGGCTAGGAAGTTAAAGGTTTGTTTGTTTACTATTATAACTGTAAATCACCATTATATGGTCCACTTCCGTGTAAGGCGTAACTTGGTGGTTTGCCAACAGGATCTACTTTCCAAAGCTTTATTGTAGTTGGTGGAAAATTCACCATCACGTGTTGTTAAACTTTCTCTCTGTGAACGTGCTAGCAAATCTTGATTGTGATATAGTAAAGTAAATGTGTTTAGGGTAGGAATAGACTAACTGCAATCCTTACTAATATTATAAATGCGCATTAACTTTGTCAGTTTTTCTGTCTGTCGCGCTTTCACGCTAAAACTACTGAACCGTTTCAAATGAAATTTGGTACACAGACAGTCTAGAGCCTGAGAAAGGACATAGGCTACTTTTTGCCGTAATAACCGACATCCACGCCGCGGGGAACAGCTAGTTGTATAATGTAATCTTAACATTCTTCTTTCCTTATGTTGTCTTTTTGTTTCAAAAGCTAACTTAAGTTTCTCGCAGAAAGTCTGGTTCGTAGCCAATTATTTTTTAATTTTCAGTAGAGCTAAATGATAATGGTCTGGAATGTGGAGAGGCTTAGAGAGGCGATTTCTCTGGGACCAGATAGGAACACGATCGCAAACTACCGCGGTAGTTTCTAACAACCCTACTCCAACCCGTTTCACGTTGCGCCTGCGATCAATGATCGGCTCCAATGAGCGGGCAGCGTGACGCGCATGCGCAACGCACACGACCTTACGCACAACTATGTCAGGCAACGGTCACCGTATTACAAGCTAAGTAAACAAAGGATATTTTACGAGCGGAAATAATTTTCGGAGGTTATTATCTAAACGGTAAATAAAATTACATGTTAGTAACTTTCTTGAGATTAAGGGTGGGTTGTTTCAAACCGTCTTTAATCGTAACTCCGTATGTCAACGTTAAGTCTGTATTAAATTCTCATACAAGCCGCCATATTTAAGTCAATGTATGTTGAAGCAACCAGCCCTAATTAGAAGAAAATATTTGTAAACGGTTTACTCAAGCATTTTTCCTGCTGCTATTATATCAAACTCGAATAATCATAACGAAAGTAATAAAAAGTTTGGACTAAATATTGGCGCGATAATCTCAAAAATATTAAACGGGTTTAATTCAATCTAAAAAAGGACCAACCTCTTAAGAACGTGTATTTCTAATAATATTGACATCTGCGAAACCAGATACTGGACTTACTTTAAGCCACTTAAAAGGTTGAAAAGGGCATTCACCCTTTTTGAACAGACAGACAATACAGAAAATAATTCTCTGTATGTTAAGGACACTGATCACTGGGCCTAATGGCTTATAAGTTTTATCTAGACTTATGCAGACTAAAAATTATATATTACGGGCGGAAATTGTTCCAAAACTTAACGCATAAGTCAAAGAGTTACGTATAATATGACCTCTATAAACCCAGAAGAACTTAATATGACTTAAGAGGACCAAAACATGACCCCTATTTGAATTTAATATCATGAATGTGAATTATTTGACGGGCCTGTTGATCTAGTGGTTAGTGACCCTGACTGCTAAACCAGAGGTCGTGGGTTCGATTCCCACCCAGGACGAATCTTTGTGTGATGAGCACGATCATTTGTTCTGTGTCTGGGTGTAATTTATCTATAATATGTATGTATTTAGAAATATATTAAGTATGTTTATCAGTTGTCTGGTTGCCATAGTACAGGCTCTGCCTAGTTTGGGATCAGATGGCCGTGTGTGAGATGTCCCAAGATATTTTATATCTTATTATATTATTCTATAACCAAAACTCGAAGTAGATAGAGGTACTATATATTAAGTCATAACGAGCACCTTCTAAAACTTAGAAAGAATCGATATTATACATAGTAGATGTGTATATATTTATGGAGTGATACATACAATGGTATTTGTGACAGTAGTAATGTCGGTCGCGCACGGTAGCGCAAAACGGTGCTTTATCACATGGGCCGATTTCACTTTTCGAAACTTCCTTTTGATTGGCATGTTGTATGGGAACTGTACGGTACTTGCCATAGTCTATAGTTTAATGCAAAGCTTTTGTGTTTGAGATTTTCTATTTCGTATTTTATTATAGGTTTTGTAAATTGTATGTTTGGCAAGGACCTACTTAGCGCGTACTTATCGCTTACAATTTCCGGTTGTCTGCAATACACACACCACAGTTTGAGGACGATCTCTTTTTTTCTGCGGAGAAATTCTCACGGACTTCTAAGGGCCAAGGAGTAAGCCACTCTTCCCTGCTAAAACCATCTTTGTGATTTGATTTTGATCATACGTAACTCTTATTGCATTTTACCTTCTTTTTATCTTCTTTTTTCATTTTACTACAATTATGACCTTTAATGTTTATTATCTCTAGACCGACCGACCGACAGATGCATAAAACAAAGGAAGTCATAACTAATTCTGTTGCAAACCGCAAAAATGGTGAAGATTATTAAAGGTGTTAAACAATTTGTACAAGGCAATTTTACTCACAAGTATTTCCGACGGCACAACAATAAAATACATGATTTTGTTGATTTCATTATCATAATTCCAAGAGCTAAATTTTGACAATTTTATGAAATAAAGACGGCCAAGCGGCTCATGATAAATGAATGACTGTACTCATCTCTCTCATTTGAATGGCTTAGAATTTAGATGACCGATGACCAGCTTGGAAATGCGTTGGTTGACAATTTTTATAATGGATTTGGGTCAATACCGACTTAAAAACACAATGAAGTAGTAAGTACAACGAAATATTATAGAGACAATAGACAGTAATAAAATTAGGAATGAGAGAATTTCCACCAATCACGAGCAAGTAGCTTGTCACTCATTGCTGAAAATTGATAAATTGACCACATGCCAGCCTAGCGAACCTAGGGGATTTCAAAAACGCGAACTGCAGATTTATGTTTTTAAACAGTTTTTTTTTGCCAAGCTTAGAAAAATAATAACGAGCCATTATTTAAAACAAACAGTCGAACTAGTGCGACTCGCGACACCGCCGCCGCCGCGTCAGCTCATGATTAGGGACTCCTATTGAGTCTGCAACTAGTCGGGCGATCCCGAGAATATACGTGAGTAAATCGTTTTGTTTTATATAATTATGAGTCAGAAACATATTTATAATACTGTACCTATTTAAAAAATAATAGATTTCATTTTTAATTTCTGTAACTAGGGTCATACCTATCAATTTGATGCCTAGTTACTACGCGCTTCAAAGTAAGCGATTAGGTGTGATCTAAAATGGCGGCAACCAGGGAAGCGTCTTCGAATATAAATCTCGATTAACGATAAAATAACATTCAGGAAAATATGGACGTCATTTATTCATTCTACAAGCTCGTTTGTATGCAACCTGCTTTATTTATAACAACATGAAATAATCTAGTTATTTAACGTTCCATGATGTCCTTGCCATTTCAATAACCGAATTAAAATTGTAAGAAATACCTACTAGTTAAGCAGCAGTAAAAAAATTGCCATTTCCATCGGGTTGATTGAATATATCTTTAAGGATATTTAAAATAAATCTGTTTTGTGGTAAGACCTGTTTTTCTGTATCATTACGAGGACCTTATTTGGGATTTTTGAGGATAATATGTTTTTCCCGCCAATATCGAGCGAATAATTTATTACGATTTTGTATTATTTTTATTTTAGTTGACAACATTATGCCAATAACATTGTGTTTATTGTTCATTTATATTAAAGTATCTACATAATATTCAGCAATACGAATTTACCTAAAATATTTAGAAAACATTTAACAACACATTTATTTTAGTTTTGGTTTATAGAACCTTGTGACAAATAAAAAAAAACTAACGTTTGGATCACTAAACATATTTAAATAATTATAACAACTTATTAAGAAGTAAGTACCTACCTAATGATAAAAAAAAACAAAGGAACAGTGCTTTGACCTTTACCCATAAGATACCCATAAGAACCATTACATTAGGAAGTTGAATTAAGAACAGTCTTGCTACGTTTGTCACGTATGCAGTTTAAAAATAGATTCAACAAAAGCTATAAAAATACCGGTTGTACTTAAGTTTTTTGTTGTTATTTTAACTTAAGCGCTTATAAGACTACGCGACATTCAGCCTCAACTTACTACTCTGTCTTACTGACTAACAAGCTCGCTATTTCTTTATACCGCGCTTGAATACTGCACGCTATTACATTATACCGCTCTGATTATTGTACGCTAACTCATTCCCAAGATGTACATCGTTAGATAGTTTTTTTTTTATTATGGCAATCTACTGATGGTTGTCATGAAATAGCCACACGGGTACCTACTGACTAACTGGCGTAAGACAGTTAGCACGGCCAAACGCACTTTCACTGTCTAATTAGTCTATCTAACTGTCTTAATTGTATAACCTACGCGTGATCTTAATAAGTCTAAATATCGCGTGGGTTAATAAACGCTTAAGGTGTACCGATTGTAGTAGTTACTTTAGACATTTTTGAATAGATTACGATGTTTGCTGTTTAATTGATAATTATGGTAATTTTTATGTTTTATTTTGGAGATTTTTATCGCTGTGTTACGTCAAGGTCGACCATAAAATATAGTTAAACAAGCAAGACGAAACAGAATTCTTATTTTATAAATAGGTGTGATATAATACAATAACTAAATGTAATTACTTACTTATAATACTTTATTTGGATCACTTTTTTGTGACTATTTTTAATGTGGGATAATAACATTGCGAACTTCAAGATAAATCACCTTTTTAATTTCAAACATACATTTTATTATGTATACTAGTAGTGTACTGAGTATAAATATGTTAACGATACAAGAATTGTACAAAAACCAAAGATAACAAGAATTTTAATCTTCTTCTATGCGTGTTAATGGCTTAAATTCTCTCTCAAATTGACAACCGACAAGAATTAACGGCAAGAATTTAAATTATTTTCACTGGCTTTTTTTTTCGTGAAGGTTACTAGCTATATGAGTGGAATTCACATTACTAGCAACATTTTTAACTCCTCCAACTGAGCTAAATATGCTTGTTTCTGAAGTGGTTTCACGGCAATTGTTATGTATTATAATTAGTTTATTAGTGTATCTCCATAAAAACATTACTTATTGGCTAAAGAGAAAAAGGATAGCGAAAAGCGCGAAAATAGATGAGACATTTGTTTCATTGGATTCACTTATAAATAAGCTTTATAGAATATTTACTACTGCTGCTGAAAACTTTGTCTAGTTAAAGACAAATAAATATATTATTTACTTTCAAGTCACGATTTCAACTAAAAATAATTTCGTACAGTTGTTAACAAAGGGACCTTTCGCAACGCTCCCATATTCATTTCACATAAGACCTTCCTACAAAGAGTTACGATGTAAATAAATATGTATGTAAATAATTGCATAAAATATTGTCAAATGTAAATAAGAAATATGAGCATAAATAAAAAAAAGATGTTCCATTTCTGCTTATAATGCTACTTTTACACTTTAAGGTAATTTGAACTTTTACCCCGGTTTCGCAAAGGCATTATTTAATCTATTTAATCAGTTGACAAATTTACTGATCACGACTTTGATTGGATGGCCAAAAGATTTACAACCAATCACAGTGGAGAACATAATGTTTTACGAGTATTTTTTTTAATTAGCATCCTTCTGGCAAGGGATAAATTTGAAAAGAGACTATTTGAATATTATTTTTTATAATAATATTTATTGTAATCCTTTTGATATTAAAAGCAATATCCATCTTTAAATATGTCTACATCTATCTGCGACACGGATCGTTAAGTAATATTACAAGGTAAGTGTGTCTAATCGATAATTAATTTATTGCAGCATGCGGAATGTGATAAAACCAAGATTATATTGATCTCCAAAGTAGGTTACCTACCTAGTAGTAACTCATTTTCTTTATAGTTACCGTTACTGACACAAGGGTTTTAATGACAGTCGTTAAGTCATTACAATTCTGACTACCAGTCTTATTTTGGGATACTGTGTTACCCAGTAAATAGGCGGTCGCTCCATGTAAAATCGGTATTTGGCTGAGACCGGGGGTCGGTATCAAGTCAGCTTGGGAAAAGGTTAGACAGAAAGACCAAAAGTAAATAATTAAATAGTAAACATTTTAAAATAACTGTGAAGTATGAGTACCTACCTATAAACATAATGCTTGGTAATTAGGGCCTTTGACTGTTTTTTTTGTTTCAATAGGCTTTTGTGTTAACATCAAACAGTTACTTATTGAACATCGCTTGAGTTTTTACCACATACAAGTATTCGCACATGTTGAAATATTTTATGCATTCTTTATTTGAACAAATACTAAATTTAAAAAAAAATAATAATAAATACTTTTTAAATATTGTTTACTTATATGTAAGTATATTTTTAAATATTAGTTCACGCGGTTGGTTTTAGTTAGTAGAAGTAATTTTAAAACATTTTACGCATAAGCTATGAAGTTGATAATTGTCCTTGCTTTGCGTGTGTAAAGTTATTTTCGAATTAATCATGTTGCTGGCCAGCATCCCACACTTAAACGAATTTCTCACGGAAGTCATTATCCATGTAAAAACATTATAAACGAAAAAGATTACGAACGTAAAGTTAAACTCCTTAGTTTAAATTAGTATTATTTGTAGGGACGAAGTGCTAGAGCAATCATCTTTCCGAAAGCTGTCTAAACCAGTTAATTTCGAAGAAAAAAACAAGTAAATACATTAGTATTGTGATAAATTCCATGTTGTAGAACCACGCTAACCAAGCAAGACGTTTAGATCAGATAATTATAGTATACAGACCATTGCTACCATACGTAATCAGTTTAATCCAAAATCGTCCATAAAAAGTAAAACAACATAAGTAAAACATGAAAAATAATTCATAAAAAACTAGAAATAATTTCATTTTATAGGTACCAGTTAAGCTATCATTAGTAGTACCTGTCTATTCATAGCATGGCTCCAGGAAATTACCATACAGATCGCAGATCGGAAGTCTGTCATTAATTTATCAAGTGCTAACACACACAACAAGGTGATTGCGTCAGTGTAGAACGGTGAATACAGAACGAGTTCTTTTTTTTTCATCTGGAAGATTATTGTAGTTACGGGTTATTATTTCTTAATAGCGGTGCCCCGCTGTTTCACCCGCGTTAGTAATCCCCGTTCCCGTAAGACATTTTTTCGTCTTTTTCTGATGATTCTATGGATATTCTGTTGTTCGGGGTGGAGACGAACCCAACAAATCAAGGATCATAAAAATCGGTCCATCTGTTCTTAAGTTATAAATGGTGAAACTAACCCGACTTTGTTTTATAAAAGACTAGATGGTGCCCGCGAGTTCGTCGGCGTGGAATTTTTATAGTAATTTTACAATTTGGCTAAAATTGAAGTAGAGTTAGTTACTCCTTATAACATCAGCTATCTGCCAGTGAAAGTCCCGTCAAAATCAGTCTAACTGTTCCAGAGATTATCCGGAACAAACAGACCGACAGACAGACAAAAATGAAATAAACGAATTTGTCGCTAGAACTGTGCAAGTAAAACGCAACTGATCCAACAATTCCGGCAAGAACAGACCAGTGCGCTTTCAGCCGCAGTATCCAAACCATGGGCTTATTATTATTCCTCCCAAAAAGATAAAAAGGTGAGATTGTATGAGGACTTAAACTTGTATGCAGCTACACCCCATGGACCCCATCTGCTTATATACCTATAATTGTATGAAACTATTGCTTTCTGAGGTTTACGCGAATATTAGACATTGAAATAAAACTATTAGTTACTATAAAGATCACGGGCAGTCTGCCCGTGACCATGACACCTGCAAAGACGTCGAAACATCGGGAACAAAAATCTAAAATAAACCGCGATAGAATCCGTTCAAATTAGTTTTATTTCAATGTATGAAACTATATGTTTGAAAACCAAGGTGCAATGACCAAACAACATTTTTTTACACATCAAAATAAAAGAGATTTCATAGTCGATCGATATATTGAACCGGTTCATTTAATGTTTTAAAAAATTCCTTGCCTCGGAAAGCATCTTAAGCCGTTGATCCCGACTGTAATACGTTGATCTTGCCAATCTTTACAATTCTGACCACCAGTGTTACGCTGGGATACTGTGTTATTCATTAAAATGGGTTGTGGAGGTCAGATAGGCAGTCGCTCCATGTAAAATACTGTATCCAGCTGAATCCGGTAAGACTGGACGCCGAACCCAACATCATCATCATCATCATCATCATCATCATCATCATCAGCCTATCTTCGTCCACTGCTGGACATAGGCCTCTCCTATGGCACGCCACAACATAGCTTAAGAAAAGGTTACGCAGAAGAAGTAGGTAATAACATGATTTTGTTATTCTACTTTAATGTTACTTATGTGTTTAATATTAGTTATCATGTCACTGGTTTCCATATTGAAGAAACGATTCGTATTGCTTTCGGACGGTAGAATTTTCTTAGCAAACCGAAGAAAACCCTACCTTCCGTAAGCAATTCTTGAATATAGGAAACGGTTATTAGTGTGTGTTTTATCTATAGGTACTAATATATATAAAGCTGAAGAGTTTGTTTGATGTTTATTTGTTTGTTTGTTTGAACGCGCTAATCTCAGGAACTACTGGTCCGATTTGAAAAAATCTTTTAGTATTGGATAGCCCATTTATTGAGGAAGGCTATAAGCTATATACCATTACGCTGCGACCAAAAGGAGCGGAGCATAAATGAAAAATATTGCAAAAATGAAAAACCGTTTAGACTAAAACACGCGGACAAACGTCGCGGGGGACAGCTAGTTAGTTATATTTCGAAATTAAAATAAGATTTACACCTTAAATTGAGTCATTTACGCTACAGAAGAGTAAATTACCTAGGACTGTATATTTTATTAAAGTTTTAAGTGTCAGTTACAGTCCCTCGTATTTTTGTATCTAGCCCTAAGTAATTATACACTTAAGCAATCGTTTAAGGCGTATAAAAGGTCTAAGCCAGTGTAGTATCGGTGAAGGGAGGCTAGGTAATAGGGTCTCGGCCGTGCAGTACGACTGTGGTCGCCCTTTGATGTACAACCATTTAATATTATACCTATGCATAGTTAGTTACTATAGACTTTCCAAGTAGCCGCAAAGGCCCTCTTAATTACAGGGCCTGGTAATTTTACCGTCACTATGTGAACTGTTAGTTTTTTTTTGTCTGTTCGTCGTTGCTATATTTTGTAGAGATGTCGATAAATAGGATTGACGTGTTTTTATGATGTTCCAACTCTGTTTAAAAGCTAGAAAAATAAAACAGTTGACAATCGGGTTCGATCCAGGTTTTAATCTATATATCTACTTATATAAAATTCTCGTGTCACAGTGTTTGTAACCAAACTCCTCCGAAACGGCTTGACCGATTTTTATAAAAGTTTTCGTGTATAATCGGTAGGTCTGAGAATAGGTAGTAAACAATATTTTTTTTATCTGTATTATATGGCAGAACAACGTTTGTCGGGTCAGCTAGTATTATAATATAGGTAGGTATATAGTTGTTCGAATTTGTACAGAGTACCTTATGCACTTTGAAGTTTTGGTTTTCTTTTCTAAATTCCTAGCCAAAACAATAAAACCTACAGCTTCTAATGAATACCTTGCCTCAACAAATAATACCTCGATTAACATAGATAAGTTGACACAACACGCATATCCCGCGTAATTTATAATTTGTTTTCAATTCAATAATTTTATGCGCAATGTTTGCGATGTGACTACGAGTGGACACCTGCATCAGTTTGCATAATGCACCTGGGTAATTTATTTATGCACCTAATGGTATAAAAACTTCGAAAAGATGGGTAATACGACTATGTCCTTTACATTATCATACTAGCATTACACCTGACTTTACGATTAAATTCAGCATTAATACAGCTATGGCTATGTTTAATAAGTATTCAATCGGATATGTACCTAGTTTCGAGAATTAATTATTTCCTCTTTTTAATGTAAGTATCGACGCAACGATATAGTACCTACCTATTAGGTTTTTTTGTTTCGACAGAAAACACTGACCCCCGGTTTCTAAAACGTCGAACAACACAAAAATTAGTTAAACACCTGTCAAACCTCATGTTAAGCGTTGTGATCGGTTGTTAGTCTTTTGGTCAACCAAACACAGTCGTGATCAGTTGGTTTGACAACATATTAAATTGTTCAGCCTTTCAGAAATCGGGGGTGAATTGTCACTTTTAATCTTTTTACATTCACTTTTAATTGGCTTTCAACCAAATATTTTTTTATCAACGTCCCTTACTTATTCGTGCAAATTATGTGTAGGTACTCTTCTATCTCCGTTTCCTAGAGTCCACGTCCAGTTCCTGTGTACCACACCAGAGTGAATATCGGGATTCTTTTCCTGTAGTCACACCGCTAAAACTTCAACTTAGTGCTTTGAGAAGTGCAATAATAATAATATATTGGGGCAACTAACACACGACCATCTGATCCCAAACTAGTCAGAGCCTGTATTATGGCAGCCAGACAATTGATAAACATATTTATATATTTCTAAATACATGGGTACATATTATAGATAAATTACACCCAGACACTGAACAAATGATCGTGCTTATCACACAAAGATTTGTCCTGGTGGGAATTGAACTCACGACCTCCAGTGTAGCAGTCAGGGTCACTAACCACTAGACCAACACTGCCCGTCAATACTTTGTCGACGACCAAAACATTATGTTTAGCAATAAAAAAATGAAGGTTCTCAATGGTTTATTATAACACATATAATTAACTTGGTGTGCAATAAAAAGTATCGCATAAAACGTAAAACAATTATGTTTACTTCTATCGGAATCGGGCTCTACTAATATGGTTTGTTCTAGAAAACTTTTGTACAAAACTTTATCAAATTAAACAATCAAATACAATTACTTACAATCCAAAATTGCGGTTTGTACTTGTTTTATGCTATTTGAGTGAATGTCTGGATATTTCGAAATATGCATTAGAAAGAACAACACATATCGTTACGAAATATGTATTCGTGATAGATAGATAGCGTAGATTAACATATAAAACAATAATAAAGTGTAGGTACATGTTATTATACATATTAGTATTAGATATTGTATCGATTACTACATATTGATGCAATCAGTTTGATTGTATCTGTTTATAATTATTTAAAACAAAAGGGTTTCACGCATATTCTTGGGATCGCCCGACTAGTTTAGCGAGAGCGAGCTTTGCTCGCGTTAAGAAGAACTATTATTATTAATTAGGTATAGTTTTTGCGACTTTAGGTACTTTTGTTTAGCGTGTAAAATTTGTTAAATATCAAAATCCAATTTAAGCTGACGTCTTCATCATAGTAGCTCCAATCTTTAATTTCAGTTCAATCAGTCGAAAATCTAAGAAGATTTATACAAACTTTCATCCCCTATTTATCCTCTTAGGGATGGAATTTATCAAAATCCTTTCTTAGGGGATGCCTACGTCATAGTAGCTTTATGCATGCCAAATTTCAGCCCGATCCGTCCAGTGGTTTGGGCTGTGCGTTGATACATCACTATGTCAGTCAGTCACCTTTGAGTTATATATATATTTAGAAAGATTGTATCTGTTAGTACTCATTTTTACATAATGCCGACCTGTATTGTATTTGTATTGAGATACGATATTAATAAAAATAACGCTGTATAAAACATTCATTGATCTACATTTTGTCATTTCTATAATCTATAACTAGTGGACATAGCTTTAGTATTAGGTAGGTACCGTATGTACCTACGCAAATGCAGATATTTCTCTTGAACTAATCAGTAATTAATTAATAGTGGAAACTTTATACACATGATTGCACAGTTAAATAAGATGGAATAACAAGATGAAACGCATTATTAACAATCTATATGTATAAAAGAGAATGCATGTGTGTATGTATGTTCAACCTAAAACTCGATAACCGTTAGCCCATTAGATATGAAACTTTCCACAGATATAAAGACTCCCATTTTACAGGGTGGCGCAAAAGTAATGTGAATTGTGGTTAATAAAAAACACATATAAGCCAACGACTACATAACCACAAAAATAACACGGTAGGAGTGACATTTTGGAACCGCGCAACTAGAGTCATTTAACGTTTTGAAAGTGCCTGAAAAGGCCTACTCGAAATAAAAATATTTTTATTTTGATTTTGATTTGATTTTGGTAAATAGAGATTTCCGCCGTTGGAAAACGAAAAAAAATAATAAACGAAACACATTTTCATTAACAAACATGCCAATATTATAAGTAATAAAATAAGTATTTAATCAAAATCTGTAACAATGAAAATCGTGCATTAACTGTAAATTAATTCGCAGTCCCCGTAGGTATCTACATTAACATTGGTGACAAACCCGCACGTGCCGAGAATTAATTCCAAACACGGATTCTAGCAAAACTTTCATTTTTTATCACGTTTTTTATTGCAGAAAAGTGACAGCGTGAGATTATCGAGTTACGCAAAAACTAGATAACAAATGTTAAAGGTGAAAACGAACAGCGATAGAAGTAACGGATATAATATAAGTAACTGTTAAGTAGTCATACTCATTGAAGTAAAACTTCTTTAAGTACGCTTGCCTTGGGGAGTAAGCTGGTGAGTGCGTGAGGAAAGCGTTACGAAAAGTGTGATCGGGCGAGGCGAACGGAAGTTGAGAGGAAGATATTTAATAAGTTGATGAAGATAGAAAGAGTGAGTTACGTTTCGTATATTACTGTAGGGGCAAGAGAGAGAGGTGCGAGCACATATTTTCTTTCTCTTTTTCTCTCATAGCCGGTTACGTTTCGTATCTATATAAAGAAGTTTTACTTCAGTCGTGTGCTATTAAGCACACTCATACTCTTTTTCTTATTAAGTTTTGAAAGGCACAAATGTAACAGTAATTACTGGTAAAATACTTTTTTTATTGAAATTTTAATAACACAAATTAATTATTATTAACATGAAACAAGGTTTATCAAATAGTTTTTTGTTAAACTACTTGTATTTTAGTAGATGTTATCTGGACGGATATCCTGTAATGTTTTGATATAGTTAGACATTCATCTAATATGTACAGTTAGCAACAAAAGTTGATGAACACAATCAGATTTACAAAACAACTTAATTACATAAAATCCAGAAATAGATTAATAAGGATAATATCATAGCGTTAACCCTTCGTGATAAAGTTATATTGTTTCTAGTCGCAACATTTATTTATAAACTTAATTGTGTTTTACTTGTTTTGTAAAACTGATTTTGTTCATAAACTTTTCTTGCTGACTGTACGTCAGACGGTTCAGGTAACCTTTTAGGCTCTAGTTTAAATACATATTATAATTACCTATATCTTATAAACGGATATAAAAAGCCATGAGTTGTTAATCATTGTCTATAGAAAACCAAAAACACATTAACCAGTAGCACACCAATAGCTCTATTTAAGTTGGTCGTGTCGTGTTAGGCAAAACTTAATTATATTTAAAATTTTAAATGTCGAGGTTCCTCGGCTTGTCGAAGGAAAAAATACTTATATAGTAACTTACATCGTCGTTTGTTTTTTATGCTTGTTAACCATAATTAAACAAATTTTGCTTTGCGTTAATAATCCTTCTACATTAAACGCATGTAATAAAATAAGTCGTTTATATACCTAGTTTTATTTATATATGTATAAGTTTTAAGATTAGTTTAATATAGTTAAGTAATGTTATTCATATCTAGTATACCATTTTAAATAAATAAACCATCGTCATTTGAGTATTTAACTTAATCCGATACTTATTTTTTTTTCTTGGCTTATTATATTCTCTTTCTTACTCTATTATAGTTAAGACGAATGAAATAGTGATACAGTAACGTACCATTAAGTAATTTCAAATAGTTAAGTACTTATCTGTGCTAAGAAAAGTGGAGTGTTTGGATAGTTTTGTTCCCACGCGAGTTGCAAAAGTTAGTAGAAATGTACAATAAAAACTGTGCACCAGTTTGATTGATACACTTCATTACACACGAATTGCATATCTTTCAATTATAGATTCGAGTACTTGCTGCACATAGGTAATTAAGCCAAGCGGGCGTTTTGCGTAGGAAAAAACGGAATTCAGTGCACTATACCTCCAGCCCCTCTAGACAAGTGGCATTTTGACAAGCGTTTGCGATAATAGAAATCGCTTAAATGACAATAAATGTATAGAAATGACATTTTGTTTCGATAAGTCACGTGACTTGGACTTGTCACTCCCATACATTTGAGCGATTCGATCAGCGTTATCGCTTGTCGCATTGTCACTTGTCTAGAGGCCCAGGACGTAATGGAGGCCAACGACCGGGCCATTCAGGTGGCAACTTTTTGGTCGGTAAGAGTTTGAGAGTCATTTGACACGAGAAGAAGAAGAAGTACACTATAACAACGTTTATAGGTTTTATTGGTATTATAGCTCATTACAAATTAACTTTATGATCCGACAATATTTGCAACAATTTATACTTATAAATCGAGGATAATGTCAAACAGTTTCATTAATGTTTATAATCTAAACTCAAGTTATGAGGGTTTAAAAAAACGACAAAGCGCTTCGAGAAAAAGTAGGTAGTGCTCTGATTTGCGCCTCGCTTAGCTCGTCGCGTCCGCGTCGCGTGTCGTGGCGATTTGATTACGTACCTATTAAGTAGGTATATCAAGTAATCGTCGTTTGAGTCGCCTGAGATAGCAAACTCGCTGAACATTCGCATCTTTCAGTACGGCTGTTTTTAATCCTTACTAATATTATAAATGCGAAAGTAACTCTGTCTGTCTGTCTGACGCGCTTTAACGCCAAAACGCTTTAAATCACACTGGATCGATTTAATTAAAATTTGGTACACAGGTAGTCTAGAGCTTGAGAAAGGACATAGGCTACTTTTGCCGTGACAACCGACATCCACGCGTGAAACAACCAGTATAAAATATAATTAACATATTACCAGCTATATGTCTTTACTGTTCCACTGGAAGCCATTTGCAATAATGATTTCTAGTCAAAGAATAGAATAAGCAAAATACTTAATCTACAGAATCATCACAAATCAAAATACGTTATTGAATTAACGTATACTTTATTAACAATGACATTTATATAAAATAAAATATTATAATATATTGAATTTTATTAACTTAGAGTTTAGTTTTGTTTTAAGTGTATATATAGTTAAGTTTGTATATAATTAATATTGTAAATAATATTTAATAAAGAATTAAATTTTATTATAAATTATATATTTTAAAATATTAAATATATTATAATAATAATAGAATAATAAAATACGACATTTTATAATATAAAAATTAAATATGAGCTATGCAGTAATTATCAGATGATCATTACTAAGATTAGCAGTGGCTTACTACTGTAATGTACTGGTAAAGATTAATAGGTTAACACAATAATAGCTTTTATTATCATTAGTTATTAATCTAACGACTTAAGGTCAAACTATGCTGACGATAACAGAGACTTACGATAAATTGGGAGGTTCCTACTGTGTTGTGAAAAATAACCGTATCACGTTGTGGTACTGTCAAGTTGAAGGATAAAAAAGTACATTATTACTTACCTGTGTCCGACTCAAGACACAAGTTTACGTAGCTAAATTTGGATGACGACGATACGATCAAAACCAGTAAAAAATTTTTTGGCCCTAATTTCATTGATTTTTTGATGGAATCTCGATTTACCATCGAAGTCCATCCATATTGGCGACAAAGTCAAAGCCAACGTTTCTCCTTATATAGTCAGTTATCTTCCAGTAAAATCTTGTTAAAATCGATCCAGCCCTATTGAAGATTACTCGGAACAAACAGACGGACAGACAAATAATTAAAACAGCATAGATGCTGATAGAGCATGCATAGATATCTAGCTAATCACTGGATGAGGGTAAAAAAACATTATTTTGAAATAACAGTGCGCTTCCACGGGCAATTAATTGCGCGATTATTGGGTATTTTGGTTAAAATGATGTCTAGGCAACACCTAGCAAAGTATGGCAATACAAAAATTATATAGAAATTGCCAACAATAGGGATGTTTCCTGGGTATGAAAAGTTAAAATCTATTTAGTCCGTCAGTTAGATAATAAAAAAAATATTAGACACGTATTTTTTCTTTTATCAAAACAATAAAAAAATACAAAGATACACCGCTTTAAAGTTTCGGAGTGGGGGCTTATGACGCTACGCCTCGTAAAAAATCGTAGCGAGGAGTGACGTCACGCATAACTTCAGTTCTCTGTATTTTGCCCTTTATATTACCCTTTACAAACAGACACTTAAATTTTATTTATTTGTATTGATAAATAAAGGAAAAAGAATCGTACCAATCTTGGTGCTTTTGGCAATGAAAATGCGTTAATTTAATTGCATTCTGGTAATTAGCAATTAAAAGTCTAAAATTTGCCCTAATTTATCCAACAACACATAATGAAATGTTCTCGTTGCTCACAAATATTATAACCTTGTGGTTTATTAATCTAAAATTATTATTCACCTTGTAGTTCTGTCTTATTTAACTTTATACTCTAAATTGTATTAAATTTATTGACCTTTATCTAAATTGCATAATAGTAAGGTGAAGCACCTAATAGCACTTAATATTATGTCTGTTATTCCGGGTGTGCTGTGGCAGTTTGTGAAAATAACATTGTTAGAAAACATAAATTAGGTGTGGCCGATGTTCGACTGTTTTTATTCAGCAAAACATGGCACACCCCTAATTTATGTTTTCTAAAAATGTTTGGTGGAAAAACTGGCGCGGCAGACACGGGTTTTAACCCGTTTTTTAAAGTATTACAAGTTTTAAAATTCATTTTAGTGTACACCAGTGGGTGTAATCAATTTTTTGAATTACTTTTTAGAGCACGTCGTTTTCATTATTGTGTGTGAAGATAAAAAGTGGATGAAAAATATGATATTAAAACGGGTTGATAAAAAAATAGCCGTAAAAAAAAATCTGAGCAATTTTTTTTACTTCGGCTTTTTTTTATTTTATTTCTTTAATGGTTCTAGTCTGTAACGAAAATAAATAGTTTTTTTTTTTATTATATGATTTTACTTACTTTTCAAAGCTTTTCCTTCTGGCGTGCACCGCTGCGCGTTAATTAAACAATCCACATAATTCCTGACTAGCCTTTTATTTGTGAAAATCGCATCAACGTCCAAATAATCATACCTCTGATCGTATTTTGGCATATTCACCATATCGTTCAAATCTTGTCCCACCACGGCACACACAGACACACAAATTAACAGCACTAAACGCATTTTAAAAGTTATTATTTAATAAACACTAAATAAAAATTGAATTTGTTTACATAATACGTGGAGGAGAATTGGCGCGAACTCGTCGGACAGACGTTACCGTGCGCGCGCGCCGGCTAAGTGTGTTGTTGTGGTCCGCGCGTAGGAACCGTCGCGGTTATAAGGTAAAGCGGCGCATGCGACGATCGAGACGCTTTCTTCGCACATCTGAAACAATAACAAGATGCTTTCAAAGGTAGGCTGCATTAACGAATTAATGTATATACCTAACATAGGTTCCACAAAAAATATTATGTAAAAACTTAAAAGTAATTCGAGTCTGACATAATTCTCTTTCGGAATTATCCTGCCGTAGTCTCTACTTGTCTTTATCAATGATCATTACTTGCTCGCTGTGATTAGGCGATGTTGCGCGGTTTAACAGCTTTTGACAGCTTTACTTAAATAAGTAAGTATATCTCTTGAAAGGAAAATGTTATCACCGAATACTAAAACGTAACTTAAATTTAATACGTTATTAAATGTGTATGTGCTACTTTTTACCTTGAAGTGACAGAGGCCGCATGAGACTTAACGACGACTTAAAACTGAGTGACATTTCAGTATTCGGCCATCAGTGTCTCGATTTTATTTATTTAAAGCTCAAAGCACAAATAAAAAGATTTTTAACTACATTTTTATTTCCATTTGTATTGAAGGTTTAAGAAAACATTGTACCTACTTAAAAGTGACTTTTTAAATCATCAACACATCAATTTGTTTATTCGATACCCCAAAGCAAAAGAAGGCTGCAGCGGTATCTTATCGCAGACTTTCAAGGTGTGGCCTGTGGCCAGCTTTCAAAAAAGGTTGTCTTTTTGTATCCTAACCATGCATGCAATGCAATCTCACTTTTACTTGGTGTAATAAATACAATTCATCATTTTTAATACGTACCTACTTAAAAATATGCAATTCAAGTTTAGCTTTACATATAATTTTGTTTTGACAGATGTTGTCAAAACAAAATTTAGCAATTGTTACTTATTAATAAAGATGAGACAGGATATAAAGTTAGCTCTTTATAAATTTTTGTTTCGTTACAAAATAACAATTAATTCATTTTACCCATTTCTTTGTTATTTTGTAGTTTTTTTCACAAAAATAATATTATCTTTGTATTTATTTATTTTTAAAACGACTCCAGCACTGAGGAGTTAATTTCTTGTGCTGCGGGGGGTTTTACAAACATTCAAATCACACACGAAGAACGCTCAGATTTGGAACAGGGATTTGTGGATGACACAAATGCTTGTCCCATGCGAGGATCTAACCTGTAGCACGTCACCCACAGTGGTAATGGGCGTGGAGGTTATTTGAGCAGTCAAGTTGAGGTACTATTACATTTAAAGATGTTGGCGGTATTCCTGACGTTTCAAAGCTTTTACGATACTAAATGGTCTCGACTGATCCAAATAGATAGCATCGAACCAATTCCAAGTGATCATTTATCGCTAAATCCCAGTTGCGCGGGCGCATCGTTTTGAAAACACTTAGATCAGGAAGTGCCATTGTTTGCGACCAGCGGTACGGAACTAGCATGTATTTACATAAATTAGGCTGAGCTTGTTTCAACAGATCTGTGTTGCGTATATAATACCTACCTCATCTTAAGATGGTTACTGTTTAATATTTGAGTGAATGAGAGCATCCCTTTTAACACGATTTTGTACAAAATGAGTTGTAAAGAGGTGTTGGTTGTAGTATATAGTGTCGGCTGCGTTCAAGATATACCCTATATCCATCTCTAAGTACCTATTGCGCCATTTAATTGCCAATTTCTGACCAACCGTTAGGCCGTGCGAAAGCAAAAAATAGATGATGACAGACAAATAATAGAACAGGCAGGTGATAGTACCTACGACCTCAGGCCACCCTGAGGCCGGGCCTGCGTGTGACTGGGAGGGCACTCCGTCACCCGATCAGCTGACAGGCCACGAAGAACGCGAAGTTCCACGCGTCTCTGAAGGAATGAGGGGTGGGCACTATACACCCTTCCCTCTAGAAGGGGTCTAGTAAAGACTGAAGCCTGCCGAGGCCGCGCAGTGCTTGCGTAAGCGATCCCGCGACTCCGGCAAAGGCAAGGACGGGACCAGGGTGTTTTTAGTCAGTGTAAGTCCGATACATCCCCACGCCGTGCCCTCGGCGGCGTGGAGAAGTCTTTAGAGTTCCACCCCGAAAAAAAAAGAAAAAAACAAGGTGATAGTACCTATGATCCACTTAGTCTGATCGTAATATATTATTATATTATTTAAATTAATACTTACAGGTATTTATTTATAAATCATAATGACTTATTGGGATGACTTAATTCTCAACAAAAAACTGATTTAAATTTTTACCTTACCAACGACCTCATGACGTTTGGGTTTCCTCAATCAGTTTTTCTTGTTGTAATACCTATATGTTAGATATTTATAGTATAATTATATAAAAACTGGGTTTCTCGATGAATATTTCAGGTTGATATTGTATTATTTTTTAATCTATTCACGCACTAAGGAATTTAATCTTTGTTAATGAATTTAATCTTTGGGTTTTTACAAATATTCAATTCATATGCACAAAGAACACCCAGACTTGGAACTTATTTTTTTTTCTATTGTACCTACACGTAAAACAAAAACAGTAATATAATAATAAATAATACGTACATAGGCGAGCTTAACTCAAAGTTGAGTTCTTTAACAGCAAACCTTTGAGTGATAGAGTGATTACAATATCTAATGAGGATAGGAAGAAGTGTACAATCACAATAAAAATACACTATATGTACATAAAAATAATACTTAAAATACACATCATAATGTCATATATACTATAATTATATAAACATACATACACTATACACTAACTTAGTTGTTGTACCCAGATTTCTGTTATCCACACATGTCCCATGCGGGAATCGAACCCGCAGCACATCGCACACAGGAGTTATTATCGCGGTGACGTATACAACTCGGCTATCCGTGCGGGCGAAGTATAAGCAATAATTCGATAATTTCTCCTTCCGTAACAAAAATCAATAACTTTAAAACTATAATAATAATTTTAAACTCCACTCATTTGACACAGTTAGTCCTCAATTTCACCTTACATAACCAAGTCAATATAAACTTATATAATAGTATATTATTAATCTTATAAAACATCGATTAACACGAAAAATTAATCTCTCGCTATTAATTTCTATGATATCATAAAAGCATATTTTAATTGATCAATTATGACGCCTTTTCGCGAGTAATACGATAGATACCTAGTAGAAGACATGATTAAATTTACTAACATAATATTGCCATTGATTAGTTAGAAAGTAGGACCTACAAACTATTGCGAGACATACGTCTATAGGTAGTAATATGCTAAACCACTATGCCTACAAAATGCCCGGCAAGTTAATGACCCGATCGAACCCAGGCGGGCATTTTCGACATTGTCCCATGATTAGGGTAAGTCGTTCAGTGCTTTAAAACTCTCGTCCTACTTAGAAAGGTCCTTTCTATCGAAAGAAGGATTCGCGTTTGACATTTTTGGTCCGACTTCAAATAACACGGCAATAAACGACCACAACTTTTAGCACTCGATCGTAAATGTGGAATTCCTTTCTTTAGAAAGTTGACGACACAAGGGGCCATGTTTGTTTACAAAAATATTTAAGACGAACTCGATTTTTCTTTGTGCAAAATCATAAAACTAAGTGCTGTCAGTGTTTATTGAAAAAATAATACTTAAAATAGGTACCTTCTAATTCGAAGAGAACCTTCTAGTTCGAAGAGAAGATGTTAAAAGTAAACAAAAGAAAACAAAACGTGTTTTTTTTGAGATTCGAGTTATAAAATTAAAAAAAAATTAAAGAGTAAAGAATGTTGACATATGATGCAGTTTAGATTGTACAAACGTAACCAAACAAAACTATTTTTATTATTTACTAGCTGGTTCCCGCGGCTCCGCCCGCGTGGATGTCGGATATCGCGGCAAAAAGTAGACTATGTCTTTTCTCAGGCTCTAGAGTCTAGACTATGTGTACCAAATTTCATTTAAATCGGTTCAGTAGTTTTCGCTTGAAAGCGCAACAGACAGACAGAGTTACTTCGTATTGAAAATATTAGTTGGTATTTATTTATTCAAGTCAAATGATTTTAACTTACGACCAGTTTAACTCCTTGACTACGAGTTTATTTTGTTACATTTACTTATTCAACAAAATGACAAAAATCAACAATGGAAAAGAATATTTCGTGTGATCCTAGCCTTAAGAGGTTTACAAATTTAATTCGATCTTCCCTCGATTTTTTATTTTATAGTATCCAACTCGAATTAAATTTATGGATGCAGGTTGCCTCCTAACATAACAGTATTTTAAAATGTAAATAAATAAAACCGAATAAAACCTTTTACAACATGAAATAATAAAAAAGAAATCTGTTTTAGCGTGACGAAGTAAAAATTCTGCGCTTTACATAAAGTCATATCAACAGTCAGTTCGATTCGAAAAGATTAATATACTGTATTATTTAAAGACATCATTTTATTCTAGATATTTTGCCAACACTTTTGTCATTAATCCACTGTAAGGTTTAAAAAGAATTTAACTGTAATTAAATAGAAATTAAATATAAACAAATAATAATTCTACTGTAAAAAAAAACTGTGTTTGTTATATTTTTTCACCATTTTTTTACCGCTGTTACATAATTCGTATAATGTTAATTAAATACGTTAATATGAATAATGTGATCGAGTTACTTCTTACTATTTCAATTTAAAATGTCCCTTATTTAAATACTATACTCCATATACATATATTTTGCTGTAAATTATCATGCAAATTAGTGTTTTGACCTGTTGAAGCTACTAAAACATGCGACAAATTAATCATGACTGGTCATTAAGTCTGTCGAGACTGCTTGTTTTGGTCGGCATGGCGCCAACGACCGTAAAACGATGTTTAAGTCAACATCAAAGTTGCGATCAAGAGTTATACAGGCATTTTACATAAAATAACTAGCTGTCCCCCGCGACTTTGTTCGCGTGTTTTAGTTTCAACGGTTTTTCATTTTTGCAACATTTTTCATTTATGCTCCGCTCCTATTGGTCGTAGCGTGATGTTATATAGCCTATATCCTTTCTCAATAAACGGACTATCCAATACAAAAATATTTTTTCAATTCGAACCAGTAGTTCCTGAGATTAGCGCGTTCAAACAAACAAACAAACAAACTCTTCAGCTTTATAATATTAGTATAGATAATAAAATAAAAAAGTTTTATTACATAAACGTTCAATTTTTACATTAAATCTTACATAGGGTCCTCCTTTTAAGTAAAAGCAATACCTGTGCTAGGAGCACCCGCTCTCCAATAACAAGTTATACAAGGTAAAAATGGTGAACTAAATTTTTTTTTTGGAAGATGTCTACTGCAGTTAGCCTGAGCGCAAGCTTTGATTGCTTCACCGGACTTAATGGTTAACTAAAATATATAATATATATATATATAATAATAATAATACTAGCCTACAAATGTCCCACTGCTGGGCACAGGCCTCTTCTCATATAGAGAAGGAATGAGCATTGATCACCACGCTTGCTCAGTGCGGCTTGGCGATTTCAGATTCCATTTTTTTTTGGAATCCAGGTTTCCTCACGATGTTTTCCTTTACCG
The DNA here is from genome assembly GCA_932294365.1 of Diachrysia chrysitis. NCBI lineage: Eukaryota > Metazoa > Arthropoda > Insecta > Lepidoptera > Noctuidae > Diachrysia > Diachrysia chrysitis. The sequence continues at coordinate 3,101,199 of OW028657.1, forward strand.
ATTGTCAATGATGTCTTAGAATAATTAAGAAAGTACATATAACTTTGAAAAGTTACATTGGTACTTGCCTGTAGTGGGTTCAAACCTGCAACCTTGTGCACACAAATCCGGTCATTGAACCACTAGGCCACCACGACTGGTTGGAACTAAAATAACAACTAAAAATAATATACTAAAAATAATAGTGTGTGTGTGTTTGAGTGTGTAAGTGTGTGTGTGTTAGTACAGCTCACATTGTCGATGTTTGCAGGAATAATTATGTTATAATAAAAAAAACAATTATTTTATGCAAAATAAAATTAAGAACTTCTCATCACAACTGCGCTTTTAATTTCAAATGTAACTGTACTTTATTCTCGACAGTGCTTATTTTAAAATCGCAATCTTAAAAATGCAATAAAATTTAAATGATGTGTCTTCAAATATATTTGACCTCTCTTTCGAACATCAATTTCCAAGTACATACTTAGTAGGCTAACGATGCCTTGACATAAAAGCCTTGGCACTGAACATGACCTGACCAAAGAAAAATATTCATTTTAATAAATACCGGTTTTTAAGGTTTGTGTTAACATTACACTGTGCCTTCATATTGCGTTGAGCACGCCACATAACGGGACTTTATTACTTTAAGTGTGGAACACTTATATACTTTTACTATTATGATAATATTTGCGGTCATTACGTGATCGTGTGACGAACTGAACTAGACTGGACTAGACGCTGATTTATCAAGAGACTAATTTGGGCAGAGATCAAAAATATATACAAGGTGTCCCAGAAAGCATGGACGTTCGGGTATCCAGAAGTAGAGGACACTTAGAGGTATCCAAATCGGCCCCATGCATGTTCCGCGATTATTGTAGATTTAGTGTTATTAGACTTTTTCGTGATTTTAACCGAATTCCGACATGCCGTAAATAGCCCTTCTTTATATGCTGCAAATAGTATATCAACGATGATGAAGGTCAGGATTCGGTTAAAATCACGAAAAGTCTTATAACTCGAAAACTATAAAAATCGCGGGACATAGGTACATGTGTGATTCGGATACTTTACTTGCTTTCTGGTACATTCTGTATATGGAGCCCTCGCTCTTGGAGTGAATTGAAAACCGGGTTAGGTAATAAAGTACAAGCTGTGTACATTGTACATTCAAAACATTTTTATATTATTTTGATTAATAAATAGTTTTATGAAAGTATTTTAGATATAAAAAATATAATTTTAGTAATAAGCTGCATATCTCTCCAACTTCTTTAAGCTGTGCCCTACCGGGTCCATAATGATTCTAGCTCATATGTACCACCTGTATTTGACTTATGGAATGCTAATAAAGAATTGAGTATTGAGTATATTTGAAATAACAACAATATATACTTATGTACTTTTTACTTTCTTTGTTAAAACGAATTATGTTAGTATTTTCACGTCATTGATCGCTTTAAGTTGTTTACACTGCCACCCTTGTTCCACATGCTAGTTTAATTTGTTGCTTTACTAAAAAAACAATTACGATATCATTATTGTTTATAACATTAGAATAGTATTTAACTCTATTGTTGTCAATGTATCTGTCAATCTGTAAAAAAGTGACATGAATAGATATTTAATTACAGCACTCTACATAAAATGTAGTTCGACCATTACAAATTTGGCCGCGACGAGGAAAAGGGTATCTTAAATGGTTCGAAAGGTCTAGCAAGTGACCTATCAGAGAAGAATGTGGATAATGAACAAGAACCTGGCTCTACCAAGTTTTGCAGACAAAAGGATGCTATTCTTGGATTCTTTAAAGACCTGGTTCTGGACTTAATATCTTAATTATACATCTTCGCGAAAGAATGTTTAATACTAATACTCCACTTCAGAAAAAAAAATACCACTTTGAGTGTTTATGTGGAATTTAAAAAAGGTGCCATTTTGTGATGAATGTAATACGTTTTAAATATACGCATCTAATACAACTAAGTTAAAAAAAGAAAAAGATATTTATGTAGTAAAATACACAATTGAATCGAAAATAACATTTTCAAAGAAAGATAAAGTCTGGGTGTTCTTTGTGGATGTGATTTAAATGTTTGTAAAACCCCACGACTCAGGGGAAAAAATCCTTAGTTGTCGTTTTTTCAAGATTTTAAAGTAAGTTACTTAGGTGGGTTTCGGCGAGAGACTGTCAACGGTGGTGCACTCCCGAATACTCCAGTTCTTTGGACATGTGACACGACGCGGGGGGGACTCCGTGGAGCAGCTCGTTGTGCAGGGCCGGGTAAATGGCAGCAGATCGCGAGGGCGTTCGCCTTTGCGATGGACGGACATACACATCCCTAAACGACTGCGCAAGACAGGCTTCAGCTAGGGACAAATGGCGCGCGGTGGTGAAGCGCTGCCGGGCGTCTTGCGTGACCACGACTGCTCTGTCAAGAGTATCCGACTGAGAAGAGAGAGACTTAGGTGGGTTACAAGGTATTCCACACATTATACTTACACAATAATGTTCAGAGTCATTGCTAAGATCGGAATTTTTGCACATAGGTTAAAAGTTACAAGGCTGTTTTAATTAAGGTAATGCACCTTTATATAATGTGCACATTTATCTCTATTAATTCGTATTTGCATGCCTATAAACAGAATTTGACTAAGCTTCACAAATTGATTACCTTGGAGCCAATCATTTGTAATTAGCATATAACTAAAACTACACTTTACAGATTTATTAACTGGCAATTATAATCAAAAGCTAATAAAAAAACATTCATAATATTAAATACTAAACATCATATTAAATTGCAAAATTAAAGTGCAAAGTTTACAAAAATAAACTTATACTGAGAGCTACGGAAATGAGAAGACCTATTTAAAATACTGCTTAGATTCTTAAGATGACCTCCGTGGTCGAGTGGCGTACACTCCGGGTTTTAAGGTGTCGTCAGCTCTGAGGTCCAGGGATCCCCGGACGGGTCTATATAGAAAACCACTTTTCTACATTATCTCGGGTCTGGGTGTTTGTGGTACCTTCGTTGCCTCTGATTCCATAACATGAGTGCTATAGCTCCTTTCTTTGGGTTCAGAACAATGTGTGTGATGTTGTCCACATTTATTTATTTATATTCTGCCCACAGTGAATGAATAACATTAGCGATAACTATAGCGATATTCCTTAACTTTTAAGGGCTTACCCTCACGTCGGAAAGACCGATAAGGAAATATATATAATACCTATTAATTGTTATTAGTATCTCATAGCACATCGTAAATTTATGACTTTATCGACCTTTATTGCGTTAGGGTAACCCCTTAAAAGGTACATTTCTAAAGGCGTTTTCGTTAACGCTAATCGAATCGCTTCAATGTATGAGATTGACAAGTCACGTGACATATCAATATGAAATGTCATTTCCATACAAGTTATTTACTGTAATTTAAGCGATTTCTATCATCGTTAAAGCTTTTAGAAATGTCACATGGCTACAAGGGCAGCAAACGTACGACATCCATTATCGTCTTTACGTCGATCTGCATTATTAAATGTAATAACAAAGTAGACAGATACGTATACTATAATTTACTTTATTATTACTAACATTACTTCCACTTCCAGAATATTCCATTGTGTTTTTAATTACATTGTATTTCAAAATAAGGGAAAAGAATTGGCATTGTTCATTAGTTGGTATTTTAATGAAGAAGTAATGAGTATGTACATACTCAGAAAAAGCTCTACAATGCATATTTAAAATCAAATGAAAAAATATTGCTAAAGAGTTATGAAGAACAAAGAGACTTATCTGTAAAGTACATCATACATAGTTCATTCTGTAAGAGAGCGTACAAAATATGTACGCAGTTTTTAATTATGAAGGTTATAATTTTCATTGACAAAAATTTTGTTATGACCTTAAAGTAAAATTAAGTAAACAATAGAGTGATATCGAGTATGAACTGCACTAAGTATGAATAAGTAAAATCGTAAAATTGGTGTCAAAACAGAGCGCGCCTTTTTTTATTAAAACTATCTCAGAATCTAATATAACCCTAAATTATTAGGGTTAACTGATATTAATCGGAACCATCGATATTTTCGCATAAACGTCTGTCGTCGCACGTAAAATCACTTAAATCAGTAAACGAGCGTAGTACATACTATAAATTTGCTTACGCTCGGCACAATGGGCGCACACTATTCTTGGCCTCTAGACAAGTGACAATGCGACAAGCGATAACGCTGATCGAATCACTCAAATGTATGGAAGTGACAAGTCCAAGTCACGTGACTTATCGAAACAAAATGTCATTTCTATACATTTAATGTCATTTAAGCGATTTCTATCATCGTAAACACTTGTCGAAATGCCACTTGTCTAGGGGACCTTGTCTATGTACACTCTTAGATCCGACTGATAAACAATTATAAAGTTTATTCATAGGTAGGTGTGTCCTTTTTATGACTTACTCTGAAGACATAATTAGGAACTGGCATTACCTTTTTTGAAGACCGACATTATGAAGAAAATAAGTAAAAAAAAAAAAAAATCGGCGAAATTGTGAACATGGATCTAGTTTTTTTGAAATGATAATTCAATAGATAATGATCCAGCCGGTTACAACACCGGTGTACTGTTTACATAAACGTAGTAGTTTACAATTCGGTAATGCATCGTAATAGTACTTGCAATTGAAAACACGCATCACTTACTACCATTTACATACTAACCGGCAATCGCGTTTCTTTTCTGATGTTTCGATAACGTTACAATTTTTGCAGCACGATGCTGTAAGTAACGTTGATTGTTGGTTGTCATTCTTGATGATAAATAAATAAATCCTTACACCAAAACTACTTACATATCCGATTTAAATGAAATTTGGTAAACAGATCATCTAGATGAGTAGACTATAAATTTGTGATTGCATGCTAATCGTGAAGGGTTTCGTAATAAAATATTGAGCAAAGTACTTATTTAACACATTAAGTTGACCCCAATATATTTGAGGAAATAATAATTAAATACAGGACCCGTTTATCACTAAACCAACTTTGTTTTTGGAACGAAGTTCCTTATTGCGCGTTGCGAAAGGGGGCTAGACGGAAATTAAGACCAAAAGTTGTAACGACAGTTTTTGCTATAGTTGTAAGCCGTGCAGCGTGCGCGTGTTTCTCTGTCTGTCTCTCTCTCTCTCTCGATCTCGATTTCGATCTCGATTTCGATTTCGATCTCGATTTCGATCTCAATTTCGATCTCGATTTCGATCTCGATTTCGATCTCGATTTCGATCTCGATTTCGATCTCGATTTCGATCTCGATTTCGATCTCGATTTCGATCTCGATTTCGATCTCGATTTCGATCTCGATTTCGATCTCGATTTCGATCTCGATTTCGATCTCGATTTCGATCTCGATTTCGATCTCGATTTCGATCTCGATTTCGATCTCGATTTCGATCTCGATTTCGATCTCGATTTCGATCTCGATTTCGATCTCGATTTCGATCTCGATTTCGATCTCGATTTCGATCTCGATTTCGATCTCGATTTCGATCTCGATTTCGATCTCGATTTCGATCTCGATTTCGATCTCGATTTCGATCTCGATTTCGATCTCGATTTCGATCTCGATTTCGATCTCGATTTCGATCTCGATTTCGATCTCGATTTCGATCTCGATTTCGATCTCGATTTCAGGTTCGAGTTCAGGTCGAACATCAGGAGTTCATTCATCGAGCACTGCTAGAGCATTCTTAAGATGTATCTCGGACGCTTAGCAGATACAACAAAAATTTAGATAAACTTCCACTCATTTTGGCCGGTGATCTAACATCAACTTCAGTAATGAAAAATCAAAACCATTCTACAGTTTCTAGAAGAAGAATCCCAATATGTTTCCTACTTTAGTTTCTACAAGCCAATTATTACTAAAATTGAGCCTACTGATTAATTAAATACAAATATCTACCTACCTACTGATTAAGTTTATTATACCTATTTGTTAATAATAAAAAAATATTATTATAACTTAAAAGAAATAAAAATTTATTACAATTCCTTCACTAATTAATCGAAATGAACTTAGTTCCATCCGGGTGTCCCTTGACCTCTCAAGTTTTTTTATATTTCATTATTCAATAAGGAAAATAGGCTGCTCATAAAAAGGGAATGCAAGAATGCACAAAGGGTTCAGCGATATTTAATCTACTTGCTAGTATTCTCAAAAGTTAATATGAAAAAATAAGGGTTGTCAACGTAGGTTGTCACTGGCTAAAACTGACATGAGACAGTAAATCTTTCAATGTAAAAGAAAAAAGTCTCGATTTCTTCCCTTATTTTGGATAATAATCTAATGCACACTTCGCAGTCGTGCATTAAGTTAAAAAATTATAGTAAGTTGTAATCAAGTAAATCTTTATCAGACCATGTTTTAATGGGAGCAAGCTACTGAGTAGTAGGGGACTTGGATTACTGCAGTTGCTGATTGGAATTAACTGAGGTGTCCTAACCGCCACATATGTGTACCACTGTTTGATAAAACACCAGATTAAATTACCTGTAAGATGTTTGTGCGGCATTTTTCTCGGTAAGTGATGAAATTTACTGGAATGAATAAAACAACTGAGGTAGGTATTTATTAAGATTTGTTTTTTTTTTCTTGTACAACAAGAGTTACTGCTTAAATTTACTTCCAAATCGACACTACTTACTGCTGCGTTGCAAACAAAGTATTACAGAAAGCTTGGACTGATCGAACAGGGAGGTTCAATTTTCATTTAATGTTTTGGCATCGCACGCAGACATTGTTTTAGTATACATACACTTAGCTAGGTATAGCAATTGATGATGATGTCCATATTAAGTATGTGCAAGAAGAGATGCGTTGAAAATCAGGCTTAGATACCTAATCGGTTAATATTGACTTAAGGGCAAGTTGATTCGAATACCACGAAAATACTGTATTGGTTGAGGCGGGCACTTTATACAGAACACACCATTAATCTTTAAGGGAATCATTTATGAATACTTATTTTAAATTAAAGAGATTATGGTTCACCGCAGTGTTGGGAGTACCGAGGTGAAGTTAGAGGAGATTCATCGCTTTATAGTAGAAAGCTTAGAAGCTGTAGATGTTCCTGATACTGAGGCAAAGGCCCAAGCAGACCTGCTCCTACATGCCGACATCGTGGGACATCATAGCCTAGGACTAACTAAACTTCGTGAGTAAATAAGCTAAATCACTACTCAATAGGTGTGCCTAGCCCACGAGATATTGCTCAATTCTAATCAGCAAGCTTGTTATGACGTCAAGACAATATGTAACAATTTAATGAATGAAAATTTTTAATGCTTAATAATGAGGGTCTGAAACTATGAAATTACTTACTCGTTCTAACTTGTTGATTAAATGCAATAAAACGAATGATCTGTTAAATACGCACTAAACTTATTTTAATCAGAAAAGGTCAGGCGAAAATTAGAGCTGTCAAATTTAGTTTCGTCTAAAATAATTGGCCGACCTGCAGAAACGCGAAAAGACTCATGTTCATCCAATTCAAACATTTCTTAGTTGTTATCTTTTGCCGTCCTTTTCTCACGCTGTAGGTATGTTTGTAAATGATAGCAATGGCTTAATTTTGATTTAGTTTGCGTACAAGGGAATCAGCTCCAATGTTTTTGTTATTAATTATCTTTGTCTTCACAGCGTTGTACATTAAAGGAATCAAATCAGGGTCCTGCAGTCCATCAGCGAAACCTTGTGTACTCAGTGAAACCGAGGCCACCGCCTGGGTGGATGGCCGTAATGCCCTCGGCGCAACTATCGGCAACTTTTGCATGAATATCGCCATTAAAAAGGCGTTGGACGTTGGCGCCGGATGGGTCTCTGCCAAGAGTCAGTATTTTAGTAGTAACCATAGAATACAGAGAGACACTACAAATAGTATATAAGAACTGCTGTACTACAGTCAGTGTCGGCACACGCACACATAATAGACATTGATCGAACTGTCCTGTCACTGCATAAAACAAAGCTACAGTATTTGTTCCACACATAAACAAAAACACCGCAAAAAGATTGGAAGTAAAAATCTATGCATTTAAAATGAGACTTATTTAATGAAATAGTAGCCATTTTTAGGTAAAATTACAATACGAATCAAATACAAATAAAATCACGTTTCGCGCCGCGCCCGCTCGCGTCTCGCGACGTGTTATGGCAGAGGCTCGGCGCAATTCGTGACATCACGCGCTGTGAGAAACCGTGACATGCGCGCTCCGCCCTCATACGATTTGTACTGTCTCTCTTGTTTTTTGTGGTAGTAACATACTTTGACAATGCAAGCTAGTTTATTTAAAATTATTAAAATTTCGCCCTATAGCGAGCGAGTGTCGCATCAAGTTCTGTCCTTCTCCACCAATAAGAGACAAGCTACTGACCTGTGATTGGTGGAAATTAACAGAGTCTACCTGTCTTTGTATCTTGTCACTCGACTTGCAAGCGACAATATCCCCCATTCATTGAGTTTTACTGTTTTCATTTTCTTATTTAAATTGTTATATAAGCCCTGCAAATTGCTAATGCGCTGGAACTATGTCTAATTAATGTCCACGTGACGTCATCCGCAACTCAAATCCATACTCGCCAGCCAGTGATACTAATGGTACTGGGTGTTCAGTTACGTCACTATTACATCACTAAAATGGCGGCCAGGCGCTTTACCAATTTGCTGGGCTTATACCTATGATTAGTATCAGTGTTGAAAACAAGTAAACCGATTGTACCCACTCATTGCGGCGTGACATCGACGATCATGATTAAGGGGTCCTTTTGATCTCGAAACAAGTGGGGCACTTCCGCTACATACGCGTAACTACTCAGGCAGTTTACTTGTTTTCAAGAGTTATTAAGTATATCACATGAAAGTATACAAAAGAAAGCATCAGAGCGCACAAATTAAGCGGATAATGTTATACCTACTGCAGAATGTAATCACTTTGGTATGGCCAGTTACTGGTCGTTGAAAGCGGAAAGACAGGGTCTCATCGGGTTGTCGTTTTCCAACTCTTTGCCTGTCATGGTTCAGACCGGATCAACACATGTAAGTTTTTTTTTTTATTTCTGATTTACTTCTTTCTTTAAAACCCGTTTAAACGTTTGGTAAAAAAAATATTCGTCCAAAAGTTTTAGTTCAGTACTCAGATTGCGTAATAGTATGGAGTACGATATACCTACTATAGAACGCGTTTGCAAGGTCTTAATCCCGTTAATTTCTTTTTGGAAAGAGATCCGATCCAGGGTCGTTGGTTAAATCCATTGTTTTTGATAATATATAATAAAGTGTGTAATATACTGTCTCACAGCTGGGTTAAGGCTGGCATTTCGTTCTATCCGTCGCTGTCGCCTGGAAGTGCAAAAGGATAGCCAAAGTGTAATAAAATGGTATGTATTTCAGAGCGCCCTCGGTTCTAACCCTCTGAGTATGGTGGCTCCAGCAAATTGCGGTGAAAAAATGGTGATAGATATGGCGACGACTACTATGGCTATGGAAAAGGTGACCGCTAAGTACCTGAATAACCACATTATATATAGGTTCAAGTTCGACTCGCGACACCACCGCCGCCACGTCAGCTCATGATTAAGAACTCCTATTGAGTCTGAAACTAGTCGGGCGATCCCGAGAATATACGTGAGTAAACTGTTTTGTTTTAAATAATATATACTTAGGGTCTCACATTTTATTTTTTTTATTTCTAGGTTGAAAGAAGAGCCCTCATTGATGAGGAATTGACTAAAGGTATGGCGTTAGGGCCTGATTTCAAGCCTACAACTGACCCTAAGGTGGTAAGTTACAAAATTAACGCCTGTACTTTTACTACAAGCAATAAATCGCTCGTCCATATTCTAATTAATGCCTTCATTAATTCTTATTTTTCAGGCGCTGAAAGCAGGTCGCCTGATGCCTCTGGGTGGAGAGAAAGAGAACAGTGGCTACAAAGGTTATGGCCTCGCCGCTATTGTAGAGATTTTCTGTAGTGGTTTATCAGGTCAGTATTCAGACATATACTGGATTAATTTCAAATACGTGTGTACGCCCCTCGACCACGGAGGTCGTCAAATAAAAAAAATGAACAATTCTTCTGCTGTTCCTCAGAATGTGTTTCTTCGCTAACACATCTCACTCTTTTAACGTTATGAGAGCATTGAGCTGTGAGAGCGCGAATATAAGCGTAGAGTTAGCCCGCAGTGACTTAAAGCTGCCCACAATCAAGCAGTTCATGAAACGCACCGCGATCCAATTCTTCGACACCGCCGCAAACCACCGTGACCCACTAATCGTATCAGCCTCGCGTTACCGACCTTCAAACGGCCCAGACATATTCTTTCTTACCCCGATGATAAAACAACGCTTTTCCAAGAAGCACTCGAGTTAGCTAGCAGTAGCAATACAAAACACAACCGCCGTGGGTGAATATCAACAAAGTGATTTTTTTTTTAAATTTTGGTGGCAATTTTTTTTCTTTAGTTTTCGTGAAAAATAAGGAATTGTTATGAAAATAGAAAGTCTAAGTTCAAAGGATCTTCAAGAGGTCCTAGAAAATCTCAATAACTTTTTGATATATTTAGTTAAAAGTCTAGTGTTGCCACCAAAATTGAATATTGGCCGCCAAAACTAAAATTAGTAGCATCAAAATTGGATCTCTGAAATAAACCTCTCTCACTAACAAAGTTCTATGTTTCTTATCTCAAAAATTAAAGTTAATAGATCTCACTATCGTTAAAAAAATATTTATTATTTCTTTTATTCTTTATTTGGCTGCTAAGCACCAGACGAGATCAATAGTTTGTAAAATCAGTCTTTAAATCTAAAAAAGGAATGGGTATGTCATTTTCAATATAAATCTTTACTAAAAAAAACTTAACAAGAAAACAACATGTACAGTACTTACATCTACGCGGAACTTGACTGCAATAGTTACAATCAGATTTCAGATCAAATAGTCTTTAAAGATTTAAAAAAGAAAAGTTTGTTTGGTTGTGGCTGTCAGTTTTTGGTTCAATCATATTGCTAGTCTGAGCCTGAGCTAGACCTTCTTGACGAATTGTGCGTTGTTGTAGTAAAATCCTAAGTGTTTACCATCAAGGTATTCGGTGGAATTGTCCATGCAATGAGGCTCGGCGCAAGGCTGTGAACGGAGCGAAAGTCGGTGCTTGGAATATTTGGTCCAAATAACTTCGTGAACTTTCATAGTTCCAAGAAGAGGTTATAACTGACTAGGAATAAGTTAGTCCTCTGTAATTTCGTAGTCTTCCACGCGTTAAATTTTTATTGAGTTTGTATTGGCTTTCAGGCTTTGAATGAGACTATCAGTGTCCGTAATGTCATTTCTGTACGCTACCAACTGGTTTGCAATTCTCTTTAAAACACCGCCAACGCCGTCAGGTGCACTCTTATCATGATCACATTTGCAGTACTACACAGGTCAGATTTTGACAATAGGAACAGAACTGGGACATTGTATAGAATATTTTTTTATTTCGATTTTGTTCAAAAGGTGAATCTGAAACAATGCGTGGGGTGGACTTCTCAGGACGTATTTTGTTATTTTCAGATAGTATTGGAACTATCTGAGCCCTCACTGCGGAATCGTCATGCTGCAAAAAATCTTGGTTTTTTTTTGGTGCTGTCTCTTCCTTTCTCTTTTTCGTAGTGTTTCAGTCTGTTCAGGATTACCCTTTATTCTTGCTTTTCTTCTTCTTCTTTTTAATCTTTCTCTTTCTTCTTAATTTTGCCATTATATATTATATATTTATATAAAACATTAATAAGAAACGTGATTATGACTGGGCCACTATTATAATAATAGGTGTTACTTGACTGCCAAGTTTATAACATTTAATTGTTTGCTAATCAAACTGTCTTGCAAGGAAAAAAAAGGGTTATATAGGTACAAAAAATACATATACAGTATATATTTAAAATTTGGTGGCTCAGTTTCAATTTCGGTGGCGTGAAAACGCCACCAAAACCACCAAAATTGAGCCACCGAAATTGGAACCAAGCAAAAAAAATCTTTAAAAATATAGGGGTTTTAAGCAACGGTTAAATTAATATTACAATTTTTTTCGTATCCTAAATTACTATCTATAACGTGTAGCTCATTTTTAAAACTCTTCAAAATTAACAGGAATACTATCCACCAAAAATTGAACAATTCTTGTCCTCCGTGCCACCTAAGGTGATACTTACGTTTTTTGGAGGAAACCACAGCAATAATCACACACATATTACGCGCAAGTGCCGGCGCACAACCGAGATATACTAGAAAGTAAACCGCGATTTATCGCACACGCAGGAAATTTCACGTTGATCAAGTACCACCAAAACTTTGATTTTTGCTTGGACAAACTTTAATCGATGATCCTGAGCTTTTCAATTAGATTTTCTCATAGGGTATATTAGTTTTAAGATAATGTATCTTATGCATATACTAACAAAATTGTTTATTTTTAATTATACTTTAAATTGTTACTTTGGTGAATGCAATTATATAAAAAAATGGAGCTGGTGTCCCAGCTCCATTTTTTAGCCACCAAACTTGAATTTTACGGCGATTTTTTTTTTCCTCATTATTTATATGCACTTCAGAAAACATCTATGTGGCCCTAATTGAAACAGGATACGTAGTACACAATAAAAAAAATTTTGCCACGTCCCATCATTTAACAACACGATTCTCAGCGTGGACACGTAAAATTTGGCGTTTTGATATTCACCCCGTATATTACGTCCTCGCCGGCGAGTCCCGTCGCGTATAAATAATTGTAACGTAAATGTTACCCCACCGTCCCTAGATCAAGCTGGCCCGTGCCGGCCAAACTAGCAATAAAAATATGTCCTTAAATAATAAAAACTTAGATCCAACCCTCCCTTGCTGATTTTGCCTCATTAAGATTGTTAGCAACGCACTAAGTCGAGGTCCGAACCTCGCAGAGGGTGCCCTTAGTGAACATTGCTGACGTAGTTAGTTTTTCTATTGCTCTGGCTCTGGCTCCGGCCCTTAAGGTTATCGCCAAAAGTTCGGTGAAGAAGTCAAAGCCTGCACTCAGGCTAAATTTCGAGTAAGCCCGTTCGTACACGAGGCGATGCAAGTCTGCGACACACGTCGACTTTAGTCGCCGAAGACGCTAGTCTATGTACGAACCTCCATGAGTTGAAGTTAGAGTGAGAGTCGTTGCGGGTCTAGGGCACAGACAAAAACTAATGTCTGTTTGGGCTATGCAGTATTTTACATACGAATGCACCACTTGAGACACTAAGTCAGGACAGTCCAAATAACTGCATAAGAGCTTACACACAGAAGTTATTAGGCAGTTAACTGTTGTATCAACCACAATGCTTGTTCTTTGTAATTTAAATGTTTATGAAACTCCTCGCGACACAGGACTTAAATTGCTTAGTGCGGAGACCGTAAAGTATAATAAAAATAAAAAGGGCTGTTTCACGATATTATAAATCAATCAGTTTTTGCACGTGCCTCCGTTCGTTTCGATTATCACGACAAAAATGGCCCTACATCCTGTCTTGTAGCTTGTAGTCCAAGAACACTCCGTCCAACTTTCATCAAAATCAGTTGTGTAGTTTAGCCATGAAGGCGTAATAGACGAGTAACCCCCGAATACTCAAACGCAACTTAACTTGTAACGTTACTTCACACTATCAAGTGATATCTTGAGGCTTAACGACCGCTTAAAACTGATTGACGTTTCATTGCACTATGTTACATCGCTGGTTTAGGGTCTTTCACTGAGCACCACAACCGGAGCTGGGACCCAAGTATTGACATTGGCCCTCTGGACCTCGGGCAATGTTTTGCGGCCGTAGATCCTTGCTGTTTCGCGCCTGGTTTCCAAGACAGAGTCACTGAATGTCTCCACACCTGGAGAAAATTAGAGCCGGTAATTCTTTGCTTATCAAATCATATATTTTACAAAATCATGTGTTATACAGATTAAAAAAAAATCATTTTTATGGACAAAAAACTTGCAGTTTGGTGAAATTTAAATTCAGATAACTTAGGGAATAAATACTTTTCTTAATTTGTAAAACATTATTCTAACTTAACAGGACTACATTACTATTGTCTTAAACAGCAATTTTTGTATTAGGACTCTCCACATATATTTTTGTAGGATTTTTCTTTTTTACGGCCGTTCGCCTAGTAGATGCCTACTTATTATAGTGTCTAATTCAAAAGATTAATGTAGCAAGAGAGTGTCATTAGGAATAGGAACCAAAATCGTAGTATTCACTTTGTTATTGTCGACAAAATTAAATCTTGCAAGTTACTAACAAGAATGATCATTACAGGTAGATCCATCACTACCAGTCTTAGCTCCCGGCGATAAAGAACAAGCTTTAAGCAAGAAGAATAAAGCGAAAGGATCCATCAAGTTATCCCAAAATCAGTTAGATGCCTTAGCAAAATTAGCGAAGGAACTTAGTATTAAACCTTTAAGGGCGTTAAAAATAACATAACATTTTTTTTAATAATAGGGTGCTAATATATTTTTGAAACTCCATATCCAAGTAATAACAATAATTTTTGAGGTTATTTTAAGGGGTTCTTTTTAATCTTGTTAGTTAATCGCGCATGGTCCGGTCTTCTTAAATTATATATTATTTATTTTTAGGTTTATCATTATAATGTAAATTATATGTGTTGTTTATTGTGCCATGGTCTTGTACACTTTTTAATCATGTTGTCTTTGGATAAACCCAAATAAATATGAGAACTTAGAAAGAAAGTTTTGTTTTATTTTGCGGTGATCAGAACCTCGGAGCATTCAAAATCAGAACCGATAAACCACTCTTCGTATAAATATAAATTGTATTAAGTTACCACAACGACCATAACTATAGTGTAATCTCCTATATGCCTGTCTATGTGATAAGATGGATAATCTTTATCATAAATATTAGTTGCCCAGTTTCTGAGGTTCATCGTTTAATCGAAGGAGTTCGCGTTCAGTCTGCCTACCTACTTTCACAACATTTTCGTTTCCACACTAGACTTTCAGTATGCGAATTCCTTGGGTTAGGATTGAGTTTGAATTCCATTTTTAGTGCATACCTAGTGTATGTGCAAACACAGTTGCACTGTCTATTCCTTCACTATCATAGTCCGATGGGACGGCAAAGCGACACGACCGGAGAGAAATCAGGGGCAGGACCAACGGCTTTACGTTTTTCCTGAGGCACAGTGTGTAAACATTGCCTTACTTACTGACCCTGAGCTGAAACAGAAAATGCCCATTAACAGTTTTTGGCAGAGCCGGGATTAAACCCGAGAGCTCGTTCATGGCAGTCGCGTTTGATTACTAGATCAACGACGCTGTCTGCAAAACTTTACATGAGAATAATGATATGTCTAGAAATATAAATTATCGACACTACCTACTGTAGTTCGAACGGAAATTATACGTAGGTATTATTAATTGCTATATATAAACCATATTGTATATTAACGAGACAAAGCAAAAAGTTAAGGCCTATTAGTTGATGCGTTGTTGAACATAAGCGTATGTAATGGAACCAGTGTGCGCCCGCGCAGCCCGCGTTGTTCGCCTTGATGCTAGACCAGACCGACTAGATTCCGTGCAATTTAATGCACCTTAACATAGAGTAGGCGGGTACAAGACTGAGCACTTCTTACCTCAATTTTTTAAACGTGTTTCTCTACTCTTTAATTTTTAATAAAACAATGTAATTTAATTTCTCAAGTTTTTTTTTTTTAAGTTTTAAGTTTTTATAGTTTTAGGACTATATCAAGAAGCTATAGTTATTTCTAATTAGTACCTAAGCATCATTTTGTAATTAAATTAGTCTTGAGTAGATAATTTGGAAATATTTGTAAGAAATGTATGATACTGTGGGCTGATTTGGTATTTTTACATAATCTTTGTTTAGTGCAGTTATTAACTAATTTAAATATGTTTGGAATTAATTAAGGATATTTTTCAACTATAAGATATTCAGATATCTTATAGTATCAAATATAACGTATCGACCTTTTAGGTTTAATCTTTGGCGTGCCTTATAAAATCTATCTAAGTATACTAATATATAAAGCTGAAGAGTTTGTTTGTTTATTTGTTTGTTTATTTGAACGCGCTAATCTCAGGAACTACTAGTACGATTTGAAAAATCTATTGCTTTATAGATCGTTTATTTCGTTATACAGTATCTGCACAACATCTCTTGAAGAATTCTATTAAACGTAAGAAGCACCAGTTTCAATAATAAAGTTGTTTTTATTCTATAGATAAATGTGTACAGTATATAGCCAAAATATTTGCATTATAATATTACAATTACTTATTACTCCGGTCACTCACAGCGCGCAAACATTTCGACAAAGGTTCGTGGGTTCGTGTCTTTTAAAAAACCAAAACAGCATGGAAAAGAAATCATTTGCAAATGTCGTCCTACACTTTTGGGTTTGCGTATTCGTGCGAATGTGAGTGACCGGCATGATACTTATATTAAACAAAAACAAAAGACTAACATACTGTTTAACAAATTATAAATACATCTCTTAATAAAGTATGACATTAGAAGTACGCCCTATGAAACTTACTTATGTACATTTAGTATATAGTTATAATTATGGTATAGTATACCTACATATTTTTAATATCACATAATACTAAAAACATAATATGTAAATTAAATTGGTAAGCTGAACAGAGAACTGAAAGGGCAATTTAAAATTTCATGAATTATGAATTTTAGGAATAATTGTAATGTGTGTCATTTATAAGTAAACATATTTGTTTTTTTCTTATTTACAAACAGTTATAACAAGACACAATAATGTTAAGTTTTAGCAGATCATTCAACATTTATCATTCATGTTTTTTGTGCATGTCATTGACCTGAACACATTTGCTATTAATGATTCTTATAACAACTTTGTACTTAGATTACCTGCCCATAAAAAGTAGGTTACATAGGTTGGAACCGTCAAAACAAACGCAAAAGTAAGAAAAAAAAAGTAATTTCAATAAAGAGGAAGAAATCGAAGATATTAAATATAAATTAAATCGACCTGGCCCGGTCTCTCCTTGAAATTATAGAAGCAATCAAGATACGCGCGAACAACAACCATTCCTTGGCGTGGTAAAAATTGGCTAAATTGCACAAAACCAAACTTTCTGCTAACGATTTTTTTATAAATTAACATCGAAATTTGAGCTCAGGACGTACCAAAATGTGTGCAAAGATCTTCACTATAACACTGCAGTCTCTTTTCTATCGTTGAAACATATTTTTATAATATAGACTTAATAACAGGCATACCCCCGAATCCGCGGTTGGTGCGTGACGAATTGCAATGCATTACCACGCACCAACACGAAACGCGGATGACGTAGCACGGCGGTTCAGGTATTCAGTAAGAGTCTGACACTACCCGTTCGCTCCCCCGAGTGAGCGGGTGGGTGTCCATGAGGATTCCTCCGCCAAAACAAAAAAAAAGGCATACCCCCGAATACTGAATGCAAATTAACTTTAAGACGTTCTCAAATATCTATCTGTCGCTACTTTCTACCTTAAAATGACAGAGACAGCATGAGACTTAACGGCGTCTTCAAACTGATTGACGTTTTAGTATTCGGCCATAAGTAGCTCGATTTAAGTGTCTTTAAGAGTGTATTTAAATAAAAGATTATAAATAAACAAAATATCTTTAAAAACTACTTGTGCTTAGTCTTTGAAGTGGATTCCACTGTGTTAGCATTGTAACACAATATAAGCTATTATTTTTACTATTTATTTTCTATCTATTATTTAGCTGTTGACACTAATTTACAGAGACATGTTTCAAACGATTAAGGACAGTAGAAATATTCGCGAAGTAATGAGAAAGCAGAAAGCTATCATTACCGTTTCTACTACAAAAACACTTTAATATGTCCTCATTTTTAAATTTTCTATAATAAGAATATACTTAAATACTTTTACAGTTGATTTGCATAGTTATTTGTAATAAAAAAGCCGTTTTGCATTGATTTCACATATTTGTATTTAAAGTTGTTTTTGTAACTGGATCAAACATAAAAAAGATCTATAAATAATTCAGCATTTCAAATCAACTCCCATTGAGTGTGACTATACCCCCACTAAAAAGGTGGAAGAATCTATCAATCAGCTGAGTATCTTCTCTGAATCGACTGGCCTGTTTGCCTAGTGGTTAGTGACCCTGACTGCTGAACCGGAGGTCGTGGGTTCGATTCCCAACCAGGACAAATCTTTGTGTGATGAGCATGATCGTTTGTTCCGTGTCTGGGTGTAATTTATCTATAATAGGTATGTATTTAGCAATATATGAGTATGTTTATCAGTTGTCTGGTTGCCATAATAAAGGCTCTGCCTAGTTTGTGATCAGATGACCGTGTGTTAGTTGTCCCAAGATATTATTATTATATTTTATTATCTTCCGGATTACTGCTGGGTATAAGACTCTCAACATCTGTACTACAATACAGCCTTGCTTAATTTAAAATTTGGAAAGAAAATAAAGGTTTTTAAATCGTCGTATCAAATGTGTTTCTTGTGTACAACTTTAAGTGCATTTTATTAGCTATCGTTTTTAATCTGATCCACTCTAGCATATTAGATTAACGTGAGTTTGCTTAAACAATGACATGGTAAAAGGAATTTGTCATGCTTAGATTGTATTATAAATATGTTTAGATAGAGTGTCGCTCTACAAAAGAACTAAAATTAACAAACTGACTTTAGTATGCTGGAATGCTGGTGTGCGTGACAGCTACGTATTACTCACGCGAAATGACATTCAACTTTACAAGTATGCGTCGTATAACGATACCAGCTTCTGAAAAATAGTCGCAAAACGTTTGCCACTATTTTTTTTAATGTGTGCATTGTTTTGACAGTCCATTTAGGCATATTTATTTCCTAAGTTAACACGCAATATACATAGTTATAATATTCAGTACCTATTTTAACACCATTGGCTTTCTCACTCAACAAAATGTTGACCGAAAGTTTCTTTGACCTTCCCAACGTAACATACAATCGTGATATAGCAAAAAATATCCACAATATAAGACAATACTAGAGGAGTCACGTAACTATACACTATACAAATATATCCACTTCAAGCCAAGCCTAATCCGCAAACTTTCCCCGGTCTGTGTTAAATGACGTCATAATCCACTAACTTGATATTATTATATCTTTACTAAAGATTATCTAATTTTGATCATTTATATGTGTGTGTTATAGCATTCATGATGTCTTTAAATATGAATAATAAACTAACACTATTGTGTAAAAATATTTGATTTTAATGGAATGTGAACTTTTTAAATATTTGCGCGCTCGTAAAAGTAATACTTCTTTGAGTATCATAAATTATTATCAAACAATTATTGTCAAATTAATAATGATCATAAGTGTGATTATACTATTATATATGAATTTTGTTTAGTATCGTTGTCTCAATTGTATGGAAGAAAATATTTGGTAATAAAAGGGAAAATTCTAGAAAATTCATACAAAGAGGGCCAAATTAACGACAAATCAAAACCGCAAATAGCAAACAGGTAGGTGAAAAAAGTGTATATTTTTTTAATATCGACATGAAAGACGAAAATATCGTTTTATTAATTGCCCATATATTATGTTGAATCCATATTGTTAGGTTCACAGGCATATATTTCGTAACCTGCTAGCAGTTGCGTAATAAATATAGCCTACTTAGCACCTTATACTTAGTTACTTTCTACCGATGATTGACTGCTTACCATGAAATTAAATGTCTCCTTCTAATTATCTAGAACAGGTTTAGTAGAAGGAAAGTAGTCAGGAACTAGATCTTTGCATAATTATATTTATATATACTTAGTAATAAACATACCTACTTATTATAATTTATGTAGATATAGGCATAGTTGTACCACTGATTTCTAGATTTTATTAACCTTTTTAAATGTAATATATACATATAAACATCGTAAAATACAGTTATATATAATCGACAATGTTGTTTGGATAGAAAATTTAATGAGCATCAGTTAACTATAATATCTATAGTACTGTTGCCCTAGGTGTGATAGTTACCTACCTACTTCTGTTAGTGGGTATTATCACTTTAAGAAACTACTCTTTGTAATTTATGTAGTTCGTGGCAAATACCAATGTGATTATTTCAAAGTTATATGTTTTTTTATTATTCTAAGACATCATTTACAATCGGAGAAGGAAAACATAGTGAGGAAACCTGGATTCCAAGAATTGGAATCTGAAATCACCAACCCGAAATAAGCAAGCAAGGTGATTAATGCTCGTTCGTTCTTTATATGAGAAGAGGCTTGTGCCCAGCAGTGGGACAATTATAGATATAATATAATACTTTTTTGGTTTCTAAATTCTATTAAAAAAGTTTTAGTAAAATTAAGACTCTTCCTAACACATAAAACATAAAAAAATATTAATTACTATGCTAACCATTTCCAGTAATTATTTCTTATTTAATTGTATATGCAACTAGACTAAAACAATAGATGGTAGGTATAGTTATTAAAGTTAGTATGTATTTAGACTTTAAGTAGTTAAGTTACTAATGAGCATAATAGGTCTTCCAATCAAACAAACACATTAGTTCATCTTCCATTGGTAGATAAAGCCTTTAATATACTAGAGGACATGTGGAGCAACGTGTTGCAGAACATGCCCGCCCCTAAGCAACAGCGTAGAACATCACACTAGACAGTCCCACTACAAAACTTGACTCTGTTAAAGCTCAAGAAGTAAAAGCACGGTTTCTTTCGCTTACTAACATTTTGCAAGGCACGTTGCGCACATGACTACGCTGGAAAACAAATGGCACGACATTGGCGCGGGACACAATATTATGTTTCCGCTCTTGAAGTGGGAGCAAGCAACTCGTACGGCGAAACGTAAGATGTAGCAGGGCATGGTGCGGGTCCTTGGTTTATTCGTTGCCCAGAATCGGTCTAACCCTATCGTAGTCGCCGGAGACTTTAACGCAAAATCCACTGCGTGGGGCTCCCCGGCGACAAACGCAAGGGGTGGACTGATAGAAGAATGGGCGCTGGAGGTGGGCCTAGTTCTGTTGAACCGAGGCATGGTCAACACGTGTGTGCGGCACAATGGAGGCTCCATTGTGGATTTATCGTTTGCGAGTCCCTCCGTCGCGAGACAGACGACGGATTGGAGGGTCGTCGAGGGGGTGGAGACGCTGTCGGATCACCTTTATATCCGCTTCAGCGTTTCCACACAATCCTCCTTTAGGCGGACGGGGAGACTGACGAGCGAGGGTCAGGGTCCCCGGTGGTCCCTAAAAAAGTTCAATAGAGAGCTCCTCGAGGAGGCCGCCATAGTCTTGACGTGGGAGCCACCGACGACGGAAGAGCCGATTGACATTGACGGAGAGGCCGTACAGTTTCGGCAGGACCTTACCCTACTGTGCGACGCGGCGATGCCTCGCATTCGCAACAGCAGGCCAAGGAGGCGACAGGTGTACTGGTGGTCGCTAGACATTGCTAACTTACGACGTCTATGCGTTACTGCGCGCCGCCAGTATGCCAGATTCCGCCGGAGGCGTCACCGCCCTGACGATGCAGAGGCACAGGAGACCGAGCTGTATGGCCGCTACATATCGGCGAAAAAGACCCTGCAGCTGGCCATCAAAGCCGCCAAGGAGAACGCTCACAAGGAGTTGCTGGCTGAGCTGGACAGGGATCCGTGGGGTCGGCCCTACCGTTTGGTCAGAGGTAAACTTCGACCTTGGGCCCCTCCGCTGACCCAAGTCCTCAGGCCGCAGCTTCTGCACGAAGTAGTGGCCGCTCTGTTCCCCGGAAGCGATCCTAACTTTGCCCCACCACCAGTGGCAAGTCAGTCCTTCGACGCGCAAGAGTCTGGCGAGGACGTTCCGGAGGTGACAGAGCACGAACTTCAGGCGGCTACTGACCGGCTCAGGGTCAGAAATACGGCACCAGGGCCAGACGGAGTACCTGGTAGGGCTCTCGTTCTGGCCCTCAAATCGATGAGACCACGCCTCCTAAGACTTCTTAGTGTGTGCATGGAGCGGGGCCTCTTCCCGAAGATCTGGAAGTCGGGAAAGTTGGTCCTGCTAAGGAAGGAAGGGCGTCCTACCGAGTCACCGTCGGCCTATCGCCCCATCGTGTTGTTGGACGAGGTGGGCAAGATTTTCGAGAAAATAATTGCAGACCGTCTCGTCCACCATCTGACGCACATGGGGCCAGATTTGGCGGAAAGCCAATACGGTTTTCGGCGGCGGCGCTCTACGATCGATGCCATCGCACGGCTAAGGAGTCTGACTAGGGAGGCGATTGCAAGTGGCGAAGTGGTGGTGGCGGTGTCCCTCGACATCGCCAACGCCTTTAACAGCATCCCACCGAGCTGTATTTTGGAGGCGCTCGTGCACCACCGGGTGCCTACCTATTTACGACGGCTCTTGGCAGCATACCTGTCAGACAGAGTCGTCGTATTCCCGAGCCAGGAAGGCATGGGAAGCCACCAAGTTTTGCGCGGTGTTCCACAGGGCTCAGTTCTGGGCCCGGTTCTGTGGAACATCGGGTACAACTGGGTCCTGCGCGGTGAGTTTTTGCGGGGGGTCTCGTGCATATGTTATGCAGATGACACCCTCGTCACCGCGCAGGCCCAGAACTTTAGGAGCGCTTCCATCCTGGCCACCGCTGGTGTTGCACAGGTGGTGGCGCGCATCCGGAGGTTGGGGCTGGAGGTGGCGCTGCACAAGTCCGAGGCCATATGTTTCTATGGCCGCCGGAATGCGCCACCTGCCAACTCTCACATCATTGTGGGCGGAGTCCACATCGGCATCAGACCAACACTTAAGTATCTGGGTTTGGTGCTTGATAGCCGGTGGAACTTCGGGCCCCACCTTCGGCAATTGACGCCGAAGTTGGTCCGTACAGCCGGGGCGTTGTCCCAGCTCCTCCCAAACGTTGGCGGCCCAAACGCCGCTTCCCGAAAACTATATACCGGGATCGTGCGGTCGATGGCCCTGTATGGCGCTCCAATCTGGGGGGGCAACCTGGCGGCCCGCAACGCTGCGTTGCTTCACAAACCGCAGCGAGCGATGGCCGTCAGAGTCATCAGGGGGTATCGCACGATCTCGTGTGAAGCTGCCACCCTGCTCGCACGAACGCTACCTTGGAGATATGAAGCTCAAGTCTTGGCGCAGCTGCACGCTTGGCGCACCCAGGCAACACAGGACAGCGTTCTGTCGCTGAGCGAAAAAGGGAAGGAGCTGCGAGCGGCGGCCCACGCAGTCTGGCTGGACCAATTGGGCGATCCCACCGCTGGGCATAATACAATTGCCGCCATCCGACCTGTCTTCTGGGACTGGCTGGAACGGCGGCACGGAGATATCACGTTCCGACTGACACAGGTGCTTACCGGACATGGCTGTTTCGGGACGTACCTGTGCCGAATCGGACGTGAACAGTCGAAGGATGGCCATCACTGCACGGAACCGGAAGACAGCGCCGCACATACACTGCAGGCCTGCCCAGCGTGGGAAGAAGAGAGGCGCGAGTTGGTCTCAGAAGTTGGAGTACAGGGGCTCTCGCTCCCGGCTGTGATCGCAGCCATGGTCCGGAGTGAGAGCGCTTGGCGGGCGATGGTCGCTTTTTGCGACCTTGTTATGGCGGCCAAGGAAGCTGCTGAGCGAGAAAGGGAGGCCAGCTCTTTGCTCCCTTCGCGCCGCAGGCGCATAGGGCGCCGAAACAGGGCGCAAAACGACCTCAGACCACCGTGAGGTCGGGCCTGCGGGTGACGGGGAGGGCAACCCGGCACCCGATCAGCTGACAGGCCACGGAGAACACGCACGCGACGTCCTACGCGTGCGATCTCGGATGATGCGAGGGGTGGGCACTTTACACCCACCTCTCTAGAAGAGGTCCTTGAAGGACCGAGGCCTGCCGGAGCTGCGCTGAGAATGCGCATGTGATCCCGCGGCTCTGGCTAAGGCAAAGACGGGACCGGGGTGTTTTTAGTCGGTGCGAGTCCGACATATCCCCACGCCGTGCCCTCGGCGTGGGTCGAAGTCAATTAGCTTTTCACCCCGTAATCAAAAAAAAAAAAAAAAAAAAATGGTGCGGGTCGTCGGGCAACACGTAGATTTTTGCGTTGCGCGTTATGTTGCGCAACATTTTGTCCCGTAGCGTATCTTTGGCTAAACGACTAGTCTACCACAACTGAACTATAATACCTACATTATCTCTGTGACACTATACACCATACACTCAGTTTAACATTATCGTGTTCACGTGTAATGAGTGTACAGTGTGCGACATTTATTTCGACACTCAAACACCAGTTAGTCTTGTAATGAGAAACAGTCAAGGGCGATGCGTCCGACCTTGGTGCCATGGTTTTAAACGTAGCCTTCAACTTTGATAACAACTCAATTTAAAGGCAGTAAGGTTTTATTTACTCAATCCTTTTGTTACTTAGGTGCTGACGACTCTATAAAATTAATTATATGGTTAGTATAATTCCCTATTATCACGATTAATCTCTTCGTTTCCAGCGCAACATAAACTGGTTTTTCCTATTAAGAAGTTCTCTTATTGTACTCACTCAATGAATGGTTATTAGCGTTACCCTTACGTCAGCAATAAAGACATACAAATAGAACTTACATCAATCAAATCGTGCTTTTATTTCTTGTGCCTATTAATTGCCTAAAAAATTCACGCTATCAATATTATAATGTAACATCTTTTTATACCAATTTTTTTTTACAACAATACAAATGTTGTACCTATAATATTAAATTCTTAACTTTATTAAAAAACCTTATGTAGAGTACGGTAAAATGGGGTGAATAGATAATTGTATACCTACCAGATTAAAGTTACAGATTAATAAGATCAACTATTAAAAAAAAAATAAGAAAACAGTTGTTATGTACCAAGGTAAAATTAAATTCATATTCACATTGCATGCGACCTTAAAGAAAACATAAGTAAGCTACCTATACAGTGCGCATCGAGTGTGAACTCGAGAATTTAGAGTCAAAACAAAGCGCGCCGTTTTATCAAAACTATCTCAAAACCTAATATTACACTAATAATTTGGAACCATCGATAATTTTGTATATACGTCTGTCGTCGAACAGAGAATCACTTAAATCAGTAAACGAGCGAAATACAGCAAATTTGCTTACGATCGGCCCAACGTCCTACTAGCGATGCGCGCAATCTATGCTTGTCTATGAATAGGTAGGTACTCTAAGCTTGCGACACAGTAAAGGGTAGGAAATCCTTTTCCATAGTTGTTTCTATTCACCCCCCAATCGTGTTTATTCACCCCATTTTACGGTAATAATAGTTAGTTAATCAATCCAATAATGTTACGCGAATTGTTTTTAGCTTTAAAAACTGGTTTTAAGAGTAACAAAAATCAATTTATTCTCCGTCAAATAAGTCTACTAGAAAAACAAAACACAATGTAGGTATACTTACATCCATCCAATGACTAATTACTTTTATAAAACACAAACACAAAATTTCGTTTCACAATATTTTTTTAACTTCCAACGGCCATGATTGAAATATACTATTATAATATATTTTTTGACACACTGAATATGAAAACTCGACTCTAACTAAATATCGAGAATATAGGATCGCGGCCACCATTTACCGTTGTTTTTCAATAACTAACAGTTAGAGTTGTATTTAATCTGCAGTTATTCATCATCTGCATCGCGTGATTGTAAACTTACATTAAGTACTGTGTACTTACCACATTAATTGCTTTATTATATTCATCTGTTTGTAGTTGTTGTTCTGTACTGTTATAAGGGAAGGAAGTTGATTGGAATAAGTTTCCTGGTTTGACAATGCTAGGGAAATTAATTACAATAATTCTCGTTCATTCCATCAATGATGGTGGGTTATTTGGATGAGAAGAAAATATTTCCCCGTAGGTGTAATGACGCTTATCTAAAATGTATTTAAGCATAATGTTCAGTACCGTCTTCCTTAATAGATATATACATATATACATTCAAGAAAAGTAACTCCTGGATAAGCAGTGCTATTTAAGCACCATATACAGCGCTGCTCAACGTTATAACATAAAAAAAAACACATTTTGATGTTACGGCTGTCGCTGAATATTTAGACAAATACTTTGACTAGTGTCCGTGATTGTTCAACCCTATAACAGTCCACAGTCTGTAAGAGTATAGAGTCTCAACAATAGGGAAGCGAACTGGGTATGAAAAAGAAATATCTATTTAGTCCGCCAGATAAAAAAAAAAAAAGAAAAAATAAAACGTAATTTTTCTTTTTTTTTTTTCAAATCTGTTAAAAATGTCAAAGTTAAAGCTCATTAAAGTTCAGGATCGGGGTTTTGTGACGTCACGTGTGGGTAAAAATTGTAGCTACATGTGACGTCACGCAACTTTTCCATCCACTGTATCGTCCTCAATGTTTATTTAAGTAAAAAAATAAAAAATACGTGTCTAATATTTTTTAATAAGTAGTCTATGATGTGATATGTAAATAAAAAAAATTGTCCGCATCCCTATTCGCTAGTCAGTCTCAATGAGACTACATAAAGTAGAGTCGATAAGTATATATATTTTTTTTTAATCTTTATTTATTACTGAGGGTTTAATATAAATTATGCCACCCTCACCGTGGCCACGTTTAAAAAGTATACAAACGTTTAACCTTAGGTTTTATTGACCTTTGCTATTACAAATTCAGATATGTATGTAAGTAATAAATAATTTACATTAAGGTTTCTTCCGACAACTGTCACATTGAGGAAATCAACGTTAATCAATTCCTAAGCATACGGGGTACTAACTTCTATAGATGCATATATTGTTGACTAAAGTGTTGAACTCCGTCTTGTTACAGCAATTGTAAAAAATATATAGGAAGTAATGCCTCCTAACAGCAAAAACAATAAGTACCCATTTATTTAATTGTCTATCAATTATGATGCTTGTAATTACAATGTAATTTAATTGGAAATATGGATACTATTAGCAAATAAACTGCATTTATGTATGCTATTTCAAGGAATATTTATATCCAGCCATCAATTATTTATATATAAATTCCATTTGCATTAAACAACCTACGACTAATTACGAAATAACAGTCCAAAACATTTTTTTTTTACGATTACTATACGACTTCAAGATTTTACCTGCTTTATTTTACCTGTTATTCACTCCTGCTGGGTAATTCAATATCACACCATTACATATTAGTATTGTAACCACCATATTGGGACCACATCATTGCAGTACATTGTAGTACATGTGCGATTACATATGATACCATAGCCGCTCGGCCGCGCAATGTATCGCAACACGCACGATATTTCTCACATGTTCTAAATCAGACCGTAGGCAGTGGTACGTGCTTAGAGAATAAATAAATAAAACCATAGAGTGCGCATATCGAGTTAGAACTGTAGGCACTAGGTAGTATGAACAAGTAAAATCGTAAAAGTATTAAAATAGAGCGCGTAGTTTTATTAAAATTATTTTTATACTTAATAATATCGGAACGTTCGATATTTTCGCATAAACGTCTGTCGTCGCACGGAAAATCACTAAAATCAGTGAACGAGCGTAGTATATTTAGCTAAACATTTGCTCATGCTCGGCACTACGGGTTACCAGCGATGCGTGCACTCTATGCTTGTCTATGATTACTCTAAGGCTCAGCGCAGACAGAACGGAGCGCAGCGGAGAGGATTTTATTAACGCACTTGAAAATAAACTTTAAAATTATTACAATAAAGTGCATAACGGGGATTCCCGCGTATCTTCGAGGACGCGCGAGCATGTTTTGTCAGGTTCAAGCATTTATGCACTTTATTGTAATAATTTTAAAGTTTATTTTCAATTGCCGTTCTGTCTGCGCTGACCCTAAGGCTACGTGCCTTATCCTACTAGGTATTTAACCTTCATCAATACATACTACTAAAAACAGTTCTCGCCGCAAGTTTCTAAAGCTCACAAAATATAAATTGCTTTCGACTCAAGAAGTAAAACACCAGTTACAAGGATATTTTTTCCAAATTCCATACAAATTTATGGATTTTTTAATAAAATAATGTGTTTAAATTAGCATTAATATGACATCTGACATCATAAAACTATAGGTAGGTAATATAAACGTCGGGTATTTCATCTTAAAACCTTAATTTGATGGCGCTTAGTAGTAAATATTGAGATGTGTCTAGAAACCAGTTTTTTTAAATAGCTAGATGTCTGAATACATCTTAGTTTAGGAAAAGCAAAAGTGAGAAAGTTCGATAGTTCTTTGCTAAGCTATGAAC
Source organism: Diachrysia chrysitis (assembly GCA_932294365.1). NCBI lineage: Eukaryota > Metazoa > Arthropoda > Insecta > Lepidoptera > Noctuidae > Diachrysia > Diachrysia chrysitis. The sequence goes on from OW028657.1 coordinate 3,129,600, forward strand.
AAAAACAGACCTTAAGGAATAAAAGTATCAGTAGAAGCAGAGTAGTTATTCCTATGCCCTGTAGTAGAAATAAAAAAAAAAAAACAAGTTTCACATTATATCTTGTAACTAAAACTGGATTGCCATGAATCCCTGCATCATGTCACGTAGGCAAACACAAGAAATGGCTTAGACATTCTTTTATCACATTGTCATAAAGAACGGTTTAATTATTTAAGCGTGAACCATGTTGAGATGACGACTTGTTTTACTGATTAGGGATATAAATAAATCTCTAATGCTAATGAATAATTGAAAGCGTCGTTTATTATGGTTTAAATTGTTGGATACGTTGATATTCTCACGTATCTACTTAATAAATTCTTAAAACGTTGGTACCTTTTTTTTACGGGGTGAAAATCTAATGACTTCAACCACGCAGAGGGCACGACGCGACGTGGGGATATGTCGGACTTGCACCGACTTAAAACACCCCGGTCCCGTCCTTGCCTTGCCGGAGTCCCGGGTTCGCTAAAGCATGCTCGGCGGGGCTCCGGAAAACGTAGGTGCCTGGCATCTTTTTCTATAAATATGACCATGTCGGCGACATATTAAAATAAAACTGTATTATTAACGGGTTTTATAGCAGTTTATTATTTAAATTTCCTTTCTGACGTTTTGATAATAAAACGCCATAAAAACCAATAAAAAAAGTTTTATTCTCATTTTATTTTAATGGCCAGTTCCTATAGTCAAAAATCGATTGTTTTTGCTTAAATACGGTAGAGTTTTCTTCATTTTGCTTGGAAAATTCTACCGACCAGCAACACTTATTTTTAAAGATGTCAATTATTTACCTGTTTTATAATAACAAGTAATTATAATATTAGATTGCAGTTTGTGTTGTAACTATTACATTAAGCGTTCTAAAGTTTATTTAATTATCTTACAATGTAGAGACAAGGAAACATTTTGTGCATAATCTGCATCAATCTTCGGTAATTAATATTGTACATATTTATAAAATAATCTGAAAAGAATATGTTTGTAGACGAACGTTCACAACTATTTTAAGTACGTGCAATGTGTATGTACAATGTACATAAGTATTTTCTGGCTGTGAATATTCCTTAGGTGTAAATAATATTTTCTTTAAACTAATATTATTAAGTTAAAACTAAACAGGTAATTAATTTAAAAACGAAAATACAACAAGCTCATTATATGCTAACTACTGATTTTTTTGATTTCTTCCAAAAAATCTAGATTTTATATAAATGATTTTTGTTTATTTTATTTTATATTTTACAACCTAATATTATCTTCGTTGTAGTGACGATGAATTCAAACTTTCTAAATATTTATTAAATGGCTGTCACTCAATTCTTATAAAATTTATATTAATGTGAAAGTTATTATCTAACATCTATTTAATAATTATAAATCAAGACGTAGGAACTAACTCATTTCAATTACAAGAGCATAATTAAGTATTTTATTGTAAAAGGAAAATACAACTGGTATGCGTTGTATGTAGGTACACCAAATCTATAACTCTACAGTCCGCAACGAATAATTAACACAATTATTAAGACTGGTTTGATATAGCCCGTTCAAACAAACAAACAAATAAACAAACAAACAAACTCTTCAGCTTTATATATTAAAGTATAGAGTATAGATAAATGTAACATAGACAAAATATTTGCATTATAATATTAAAATTACTTATTACTCCGGTCACTCACATGCGCGCAAACATTTCGACAAAGTTTCGTGCGCTATGATGACTGTTGAAAAACCGACACAGCTTGGAAAATAAATCATTCGCAAATGTCGTCCACTTTTTGATTTGCGTATTCGTGCGAATGAGCGTGACTGGCATTATACTAAAATAAACACAAATTTCTATTAGGTATTAAAACAAAAACAAAAGACTAATATACTGTTGAACAAATTATAAATATACTATACCTAATATATCTTAATAAAGTATGGCATTAGAAGTACGCCCTATAAAACTTACTTAGGTACATTTAGTATATACTAAATGTAGATGGTAAAAGTTGTAAATCATTCTTGAGTAAGTAAATTATGTCTACCTCATTTATAATTCCTTCGTTATTCGATAAAAAAAAGTTTTATAGTGCCTTTATGAGAAGTTACGACCAGTAAATAATGATGTTATTGATCTGGTATATAAATAAAACACAGAAATACTTCAATATTACATTCTCATGTATCATATTTGTATGGCTACAATAACAGCCGTATATACAAGGACATATCCGACTTCCGTAACTTAGGGCAAGATTAATAGCTAATGCTTTTTCTAAATGTGTAAAGTACAAAAAGGTTTGAAATCATTTTTCACCCACGTTGGAACAGAGAATGTAGGGTCGGGTGGGGCAAGAGAAACTTACTTTATTTTAGAAATAATGTTTTAAGGGCAGCCCAGTCCCATTTTAGCTGAGCAGTCAATCAGTATATTAGTCTTTTGTTTTTGTTTTAATACCTAATAGAAATTTGTGTTGATTTTAGTATAATGCCAGTCACGCACATTCACACGAATACGCAAATCAAAAAGTGGACGACATTTGCGAATGATTTATTTTCCAAGCTGTGTCGGTTTTTCAACAGTCATCATAGCGCACGAAACTTTGTCGAAATGTTTGCGCGCATGTGAGTGACCGGAGTAATAAGTAATTTTAATATTATAATGCAAATATTTTGTCTATGTTACATTTATCTATACTCTATACTTTAATATATAAAGCTGAAAAGTTTGTTTGTTTGTTTGTTTGTTTGAACGGGCTAATCTCAGGAACCTCTGGTCCGATTTGAAAAATTATTTCAGTCTTAGATAGCCCATTTATTGAGAAAGGCTGAAAGCTATATAACATTACGCTGCGACCAAAAGGAACGGAGTATAAATCAAAAATGTTGCAAAAATGAAAAACCGTTGAAACCAAAGCACGCGGACGAAGTCGCGGGGAACAGCTAGTCTATAGAATAAAAAAAACTTAATAATTGAAACTGGTGCTTCTTACGTTAAATAAAATTCTTCAAGAGATGTTGTACAGATGTTGTATACTGTAATAAACGATCTATAAAGCACATTAATAGATGGAAGATACTCGCACTGATAAAGGCTACAGATTAAACCACAGACCACCAAGTCTCTTACAACAAGATTAAACGTTAATAAGCTATAAGTATACAAGTACATCATTTTATATTGATACTAGCTGTCCCCCGCGACTTTTTTCGCGTGTTTTAATTTCAACGGTTTTTCATTTTTGCAACATTTTTCATTTATGCTCCGCTCCTATTGGTCGTAGCGTGATGTTATATAGCCTATAACCTTCCTCAATAAACGGACTATCCAATACCAAATAATAATTTTTCAATTCGAACCAGTAGTTCCTGAGATTAGCGCGTTCAAACAAACAAACAAACTCTTCAGCTTTATAATATTAGTATAGATTAAACCTAAAAGGTCGATACGTTATATTTGATACTATAAGATATCTAAATATCTTATAGTTGAAAAAAATCCCGAATTAATTCCAAACTTATTTAAATTAGTTAATAACTGCACTAAGCAAGATAATGTAAGATTCCAAATCAGCCCACAGTATCATACATTTCTTACAAATATTTCCAAATTATCTACTCAAGACTAATTTAATTACAAAATGATGCTTTGGTACTAATTAGAAATAACTATAGCTTCTTGATATAGTCCTAAAATTATAAAAACTCAAAACTGAAATAAATATGCCTTGAGAAATTTAATTACATTGTTTTATTAAAAATTAAAGTGTAGAGAAACACGTTGAAAAAATGGAGGTAAGAAGTGCTCAGTCTCGCACCCGCCTACTCTATGTTAAGGTGCATTAAATTGCACGGAATCTAGTCGGTCTGGTCTAGTATCAAGGCGAACAACGCAGGCTGCGCGGGCGCACACTGGTTCCATTACATACGCTTATGTTCAACAACGCATCAACTATAGGCCTTAACTTTTTGCTTTGTCTCGTTAATATACAATATGGTTTATATATAGCAATTAATAATACCTACGTATAATTTCCGTTCGAACTACAGTAGGTAGTGTCGATAATTTATATTTCTATACATATCATTATTCTTATGTAAAGTTTTGCAGACAGCGTCGTTGATCTAGTAATCGCAAACGCGACTGCCATGAACGAGCTCTCGGGTTTAATCCCGGGTCTGGCAAAAACTGTTAATGGGTATTTTATGTTTCAGCTCAGGGTCAGTAAGTAAGGCAATGTTTACACACCGTGCCTCAGGTAAAACGTAAAGCCGTTGGTCCTGCACCTGATTTCTCTCCGGTCGTGTCGGATTGCCGTCCCATCGGACTATGATAGTGAAGGTATATGACAGTGCAACTGTGTTTGCACATACACTAGGTATGAAAAAAAAAATCAAACTCAAACCTAACCCAAGGAATTCGCATACTGAAAGTCTAGTGTGGAAACGAAAATGTTGTGAAAGTAGGTAGGCAGACTGAACGCGAACTCCTTCGATTAAACGATGAACCTCAGAAACTGGGCAACTAATATTTATGATAAAGACTATCCATCTTATCACATAGATAGGCAGAGATTACACTATAGTTATGGTTGTGGTGGTAACTTAGTACCTACATGCTATAATTATACGAAGAGTGGTTTATCGGTTCTAATTTTGAATGCTCCGAGGTTCTGATCACCGAAAAATAAAACAAAAACTTCTTTCTAAGTTCTAATATTATTTATTTGGGTTTATCCAAAGACAACATGATTAAAAAGTGTACAAGACCATGGCACAATAAACAACACATATAATTTACATTATAATGATAAACCTAAAAATAAATAATATATAATTTAAGAAGACCAGACCATGCGCGATTAACTAACAAGATTAAAAAAGAACCCCTTAAAATAACCTCAAAAATTATTGTTATTACTTGGATATGGAGTTTCAAAAATATATTAGCACCGTATTATTAAAAAAATCGTTACGTTAATTTGACACCCTTAAAGGTTTAATACAAAGTTCCTTGGCTAATTTTGCTAAGGCATCTAACTCATTTCGGGTATACTTGATGGATCCTTTCGCTTTAGTCTTCTCACTTAAAATTTGTTCTTTATCGCCGGGAGCTAATACTGGTAGTGATGGATTTACCTGTAATGATCATTCTTATTAGTAACTTGCAAGATTTAACTTTGTCGACAATAACAAAGTGAATACTGCGATTTTGGTTCCTATTCTTAATGACACTCTGTTGCTACATTAATCTGTTGAATCAGATACTATATAACAAGTAGGCACCTACTAGGCGAACAGGCATGAAAAGGAAAAAAACCTACAAAATAACATACAAAATAATATGTATGAAGAGTACTAATACAAAAATTGCTGTTTAGGACAATAGTAATGTAGTCCTGTTAAGTTAGAATTAAGTTTTACAAATCAGTAAATGTATCTATTCACAAGTTATCACAATTTAAATTCAAACAAACTTCAAGATTTGTTTGTGTCTATAAAAATGAAATTTTTTATTCTGTACAACACAAGATTTTATAAAATATATGATTTGATAAGCAGAGAATTACCGGCTCTAATTTTCTCCAGGTGTGGAGACATTCAGTGACTCTGTCTTGGAAACCAGGCGCGAAACAGCAAGGATCTACGGCCGCAAAACATAGCCCGAGGTTCGGAGGGCCAATGTCAAGGTTTGGGTCCCAGTCCCGGTTGTGGTGCTCAGTGAAAGACCCTAAACAAGCGTTGTAACATAATGCAATCAAACGTCAATCAGTTTTAAGCCGCCATTAAGCCTCAAGCTATCACTTGATAGCGTAAAGTAACAAAATAAAGTAAAAATAAAATACTTCATAGCCCACACAGACATACGTTTTTGTCTGTGCCCAAGACCCGCACCGACTCTCACTCCAACTCATGGAGGTTCGTACATAGACTAGCGTCTTCGGCGACTAAAGTCGACGAGTGTCGCAGACTTGCGTCGCCTCGTGTACGAACGGGCCTACTCTTTTTTTTTTTTTGAAGATATTTACGCAGTTAGCCTGAGCGCAGGCTTTGACTTCTTCACCGGACTTTTGGCGATTACCTTAAGGGCCTCCAGCCAGAGCAATAGAAAAACTAACTACGTCAGCAACGTTCACTAAGAGCACCCCTATCCTACAATCTTAATGAGGCAAAATCAGCAAGGGAGGGCTGGATCTAAGTTTTTATTATTTAAGGATATATTTTTATTGCTAGTTTGGCCAGCTCGGGCCAGCTTGATCTTGGGAAGGTGGGGTAACATTTACGTTACAATTATTTATACGCGACGGGCCTCGCTGGCAAGGAAGTAATATACGGGGGTTGTGTTTTGTATTGCTAGTGCTGGGTAACTCGAATGCTTCTTGGATAAGCGTTGTTTTATCGTCGGGGTAAGAGACAATATGTCTGGGCCGCTTAATCTTAGATGTGACTGAAGGTCGGTAACGCGAGGTTGCTACGATTAGTGGGCTACGGTGGTTTTCCGCGGTGTCGAAAAATTGGATCGCGGCGCGTTTCATGAACTGCTTGATTGTGGGCAGCTTTAAGTCACAGCAGGCTAACTCTACGCTTATATTCGCGCTCTCACAGCTCAATGCTCGCATGACGTCAATAGAGTGAGATGTGTTAGCGAAGAAACACATTTTGAGGAACAGCAGAAGAATTGTTCATTTCTTTTATTTGACGACCTCCGTGGTCGAGGGGCGTACACACCGGTTTTTAAGGTGACGCCATCTCTAAGGTCCTGATTTCGATCTCCTGACGAGTCAATGTAGAAAACCAATTTTCTACATTGTCTCAAGGCTGAGTGTTGGGGGTACATTCGTTGTCTCTGATTTGATAACACAAGTGCTTGAACTACTTACTTTGGATTTAGATCACGGTTTGCGATGTTGTCCACATTTATTATTATATTTCTAAGTTTTTATGGTGTACGTTTTTTGTTCCTATTACCTTAACTGCGCAATGTTTTGCAAGAACACTGATATGTCGTGCATGTAATTTGAAATTAATCCAGAATGTGTCTGAATACTGACCTGATAAACCGCTACAGAAAATCTCTACGATAGCGGCGAGGCCAAAACCTTTGTAGCCACTGTTTTTTTCCTCTCCACCCAGAGGCATCAGGAGACCTGCTTTCAGCGCCTGAAAAATAAGAATTAATGAAGACATTCATTAGAGTATGGACGAGCGATTTATTGCTTATAGCAAAAGTACAGGCGTTAATTTTGTAACTTACCACCTTAGGGTCAGTTGTAGGCTTGAAATCAGGCCCTAACGCCATACCTTCAACCAATTTCTCATTATTGAGGGCTTGTACTTCAATCTAGAAATAAAAAATGAAAATGTGAGACCCTTCACCCTACATATTATGTGGTTATTAAGGTAATTAGCGTTCACCTTTCCCATAGCCATAGTAGTTGTCGCCATATCTATCACCATTTTTTCACCGCAATTTGCTGGAGCCACCATACTTAGAGGATTAGAACCGAGGGCCCTCTGAAATACATACCATTTTATTATACTTTAGCTATTCTGTCGCACTTCCAGGCGACGGCGACGGTCAGATCGCTGGATAGAACAAAATGCTGGCCTTAACCCAGCTGTGAGACAGTACTACACACTTTATTATATTATATTATCAAAAACAATGAATTTAACCAACGACCCTAGATCGCCAATACAGGTAATGAAAAAAGCACCCGCGTTGTTCGAATTTTTGAGTCGCTGATGAAATGTTTTTCCAAAAAGAAATTAAGTGGACTTTTACGCAATCTATTTTTTACCAAACGTTTAAAAGGGATAGAAAGAAGTAAAGCCGAAATTGAAAAATAATCTTACATGTTTTGATCTGGTTGGCACCATGACAGGCAAAGAGTTGGAAAAGGACAACCCGATGAGACCCTTTCTTTCCGCTTTCAACGCCCAGTAACTGGCCATACCATAGTGATTGCATCCTGCAGTAGGTATTATAACATTATCTGCTCAATTTGTGCGCTCTGATGCTTTCTTTTGTAAACTGTCATGTGATATACTTAATTATTAATTATTTAATTTTATAATTAAATAGTAAAATCATAGGTATAACAATTTAAATGAGAAGAATAACAGTAAAACTCAATGAATGGGGGATATCGTCGCTTGTAAGTCGAGTGACAAGATACAATAACAGATAGACTCTGTCAATTTCCACCAATTACAGGCCAGTAGCTTGTCTCTTAATGGTGGAGAACGACAGAAACTGATGCGACACTAGCAACCCTAATGGATCTTAGCTCGCTGTAGGGCGAAACTTTACTAATTTTAAATAAACTAGCTGGCATTGTCAAGGTAAGTATGTTACTACCATAAAAAACAAAGGGAGACAGTAGAAATCGTATGAGGGGTGTGCGCGCATCTCACGGTTTCTCACAGCGCGTGATGTCACGAGTCGCGCCGAGCCTCTGCCTGAACACGTCGCGTGACGCTACGGGCGCGGCGCGACTCGTGATTTTATTTTTATTTTATTCGTATTGTCATTTTACCTAAAAATGGCTACTATTTTATTAAATAAGTCTCATTTTAAATGCATAGCTTTTTACTTCGAATCTTTTTGCGGTGTTTTTATTTATGTGTGGAACAAATCCTGTAGCTTTGTTTTATGTAGTTCCAGGACAGTTCAAACAATTTTTAATATGTGCGCGTGTGCCGACACTGACCGTAATACTGCAGTTCTTATATACTATTTGTAGTGTCTCTCTGTATTCTATGGTTACTACTAAAATACTGACTCTTGGCAGAGACCCATCCGGCGCCAACGTCCAACGCCTTTTTAATGGCGATATTCATGCAGAAGTTGCCGATAGTTGCGCCGAGGGCATTAGAGCCATCCACCCAGGCGGTGGCGTCGGATTCATTGAGTACACAAGGTTTCGCTGATGGACAGCAAGAGCCTGATTTGATTCCTTTAATGTACAACGCTGTGAAGACAAAGATACATATTAACAAAAACATTGGCGCTGATTCCCTTGTACGCAAACTAAATCAAAATTAAGCCAGTGCTATCATTTACAAACATACCTACAGCGTGAGAAAAGGACGGCAATAGATAACATTAGTTTTTAGTGCACGCGTTTCAGCGTGTCGGCTCTAATTTTCGCCTGACCTTTTCTGATTAAAATAAGTTTAGTGCGTGTTTAACAGATAATTATTTTTATTGCTTTATAATTAACGAGTTAGAAGTTGCAGACCCTCATTATTAAGCATTCAAAATTTTCACAAATTAAATTATTACAATTGTCTTGACGTCATAATTAGCTTGCTGATTAGAATTGGCTAGGCACACCTATTGAGTAGTGGTTTAACTTATTTACTTACGAAGTCGACTTAGTCCATGGCTATGATGTCCCACGATGTCGGCATGTAGAAGCATGTCTGCTTGGGCCTTTGCCTCAGTGTCAGGAACATCTACAGCTATGAAGCTGTCTACCATAAAGCGACGTATCTCCTCTAACTTCACCTCGGTACTCCTTAAACTGCGGTGAACCATAATCTCTTTAATTTAAAATAAGTATTCATAAATGTTCCCTTAAAGATTAGGTAATGGTATGTTCTGTATAAAGTGCCCGCCTCAACCAATAGGTACAGTATTTTCGTGGTATTCGAATCAACTTGCCCTTAAGTCACTATTAAACGATTAGGTATCTAAGCCTGATTTTCAACGCATCTCTTCTTGCACATACTTAATATGGACATCATTATCAAATGCTTTACCTAGCTAAGTGTATGTATACTAAAACAATGTCTGCGTGCGATGCCAAAACATTAAATGAAAATTGAACCTCCCTGTTCTATCAGTCTAAGCTTTCTGTAATACTTTGTTTGCAACGCAGCCGTAGTGTCGATTTGGAAGTAACTTTAAGCAGTAACTCTTATGTTGTACAAGTAAAAATACTCAAATCTTAATAAATACCTCAGTTGTTTTATTCATTCCAGTAAATTTTATCACTCACCGAGAATAGTGCCGCACAAACATCTTACAGGTAATTTAATCTGGTGTTTTATCAAACAGTGGTACACATATGTGGCGGTTAGGACACCTCAGTTAATTCCAATCAGAAACTGCAGTAACCCAAGCCCCCTACTACCCAGTAGCTTGCTCCCATTAAAACATGGTCTGATAAAGATTTTCTTGATTACATCATACTATATTTTTTTTCTTAATGCACGACTGCGAAGTGTGCATTAGATTATTATCCAAAATAAGGGAAGAAATCGAGACTTGTTTCTTTTACATTGAAGATTTACTATATAAAAGCACTCTGTGGATTTACTGGCACATGTCAGTTTTAGTCAGTGACAGGTGACAACCTACGTTGACAAACCTTGTTTTTTCATATTAACTTTTGAGAATGCTAGCAAGTAGTTTAAATAGCACCGAACTGTACCCTGTTTGCATCTTTGCATTCCCTTTAATGAGAGGCCTATTTTCTTTTTTAAATACCTTTAATGAATAATAAAAAATCAAAGTTGGTTTAGTGATAAAAGGGTCCTGTATTTAATTGTTTTCATTGTTAAATATTTCCTCAACTATATTAGGGTCTGCTTAGTGTGTCAAATAAGTACTTTGCTCAATATTTTATTACGAAACCCTTCACGATTAGCATACAATCACAAGTTTATAGTCTACTGCCACGATTTAACTAGACATCTTAATACATTTTATTCTAGGTTCTTTTGCCTAGCTTATACAGTTTGAAGAGGCTTTATACCGATTCTCTTGGCCATTGCTTCCATGGTTTCTATTTGCTTTTGCGGATAGAAAACCGTTCCTTTTGCTTTGGTCTTCTCGCTAGTCATCTGTTCTTTATCTCCCGGAGCTAACACTGGCAGAGAAGGATCCACCTGAAAAAGAAATATTTAAAAACAATAACTGTAGCAATTTCTTCAAACTTATTTCTCATAATCTTGGTGATGATAGCTCTGTTACTAGACTTAATTCTTCCATCACCTATTTTTTTTACCAATTTCGTCAGGTTACCTAACAATCTTAATGGATCGGGCTGGTCACGTTAATTAAAAGCTTTTTATTAAGAAGTAAATGATCTAATTAGAGTTTGTACAATAAATTCCGTAAGGCGTATTCATAAGACCGCGTTCTCGGATCGCCCAACTGGTTTCAGACACGTAGAGTCGATCGCCCGACTAGTTTCAGACTCAATAAGAGTCCTTAATGGGCTAACCATGAGCTGACGCGGCGGCGGCGGTGTCTCGAGACAAAATAATTATTACCGGTTCTAAATTTCTCCAGGTGTTCAGACAGTCAGCGATTCTCTCCGCAAATCCGGGCGCGAAGCAGCTGGGGTCTATGGCCGCAAAGCACTGCCCGAGGTCCGATGGCCCTTGGTTGCTGGATAGCTCCCAGTTCCGTATGTTGTGTGTAGACTTGGACCCTAAAGAAATTGCTTTATTTGAGTTTTGAATTTCACTCTGTGCGTTACATTATTCAAGGCTGATACGACCTATCTATGAGATATCCTTTACGCTACACTACATATTCCATTTAGCCTACAGACAGTTGTTAATTTGAATTGATTGACCTCCGTTTGAACACACTGTATCTGTACAAATATAAAACTACTTGCGCGGATACATTTAAAAATAATTAAAAGTCTATTCTTGATAGATATTGAGATATATAATGAACCCCGTATGTCTTCAATACATGCTTTAATTTACAAATTTTTAGAACGATATCTACATTTCGGTTTAGAAAAACAATTTAATTGTATATTTGTACGTCACATAGAGTATTAAAAATATTAGACACGTATTTTTTCTATTTTTAATTAAACAAACAATGAGGAAGATAAGATGTTGCATGACATTTTTTACCCACACGTGACGTCACAAGCCCTGTACTCCTGTGCTCCTGAACTTTAAAACGCTTTAACTTTGAAATTTTTCAATCATTTGATAAAAAAATATACGAGTTTTTTTTTCTTTACCTATCTGGTAGACTAAATAGATATTTTCTTTTCATATCCAGTCCGCACCTCTCGGAATCGTTCATATTATAACTTCATAAATAACGGTTAAGGGATCATATGGACGGTTAATGTCGGATACTTGTTACTTACCCGACAATCCGCTACAGAAAGCCTCAACCATAGCAGCGAGGGCATAACCCTTGTAGCCACTGGTCTTCTCCTCGCCGCCCAAAGGCATAAGTAGACCAGCTTGGAACGCCTGAAGTATGAAGATTTGATTACAATTTACAATATAATAAAATCAATCCTGTTGTAGAAATCTTATATTGCGGTTATATGTCAAAGAAATAAGGTTCAATTTCGTAATTCGTTGTTACAATTGTCATTTGGTCAACCAACCGATATTTCATAAATTACTTGAGCTATTATTTTACAATACCGCCTTTAGCAATAATCCTTGGTACTTTAACGCACTGGCAATGAAGCTGATTTTAAAAGCGTTTAATAAACTTACTGCGTTAGCGTCTGTAGTTGGTTTCCCATCAGGCCCCAAAGCCCAGCCCTGAGGTATCGGCTCTTCTCTGTGAATCTGTACTTCAATCTGGAAAATTCCAAATATTTTAAAGTTATTTTCTGCTAGACTGATAGAGAAATCTAATTATACTTCAAAATGTTTCGTTACGTAAAACAGAACTAGCTTTCAATTTAAAAAAGTGCTTCCAAATCGGTTCTCTCGTTTACGAGATACGGTGCCAGTACCAGACACACAAACACACATAGCGGTCAACCACTATGTGTGTTGTAACACCGCTCCTTGCGTTGGGGTTTAAAAAGAAATGTGTTGTGCATCACCACCACCACCACCAAAGGAACTAGATTTTATTGTTTGACTGTCTTCATGATGATCTTACCTTTCCCATAGCAACAGTCGTGGAAGCCATGTCGACCACGAGTTTGTCACCACCAGTCGCTGGAGCCGCCATAGCAATAGGATTCGTTCCTAAAGCCCTCTAAAACAAAAATATATCTCACATTTAAAGAATCTGCTCAAAGGTATTCTTACAGCATTAAAACGTTCAAATTGTATTTGAACCAACAACACAAGTAAATTAAACTTATGTAAACTATATTTTTCAATAAGTAGATTACCTGTTTTGATCTGGTAGGAACCATAATAGGCGAAGAGTTAGTGAATGCCAAGCCAATGAGTCCCTGGCTTTTGGCTTGCAAAGCCCAGTACCCAGCCATGCCGTAGTGGTTGCTCTCTGTGACAATGTTATTAACAATTTAAATAAAATATAACACCAGAAAACATCGAATTTCTTCATTGTCTGTTATCTTTTATAGAGTACCGATGTTTATAGGAGCGTAAAAAGTAACTGCTAGTTCTAGCACACGAACAAACTTACCTTAATCCTTACACTAAACTTTACACTAATTACTTATCAATTAATAACATTATAAAGAGGAAAGATTTGTATGTATATGTGTATGTGTATGTATGTAACGAATAAACTCAAAAATTTGTGGGATGATTTCTAAAATTCTTTCACCATTTGAATGCAACATTATTCCAGATTAACATAGTCTATATAATATTTTGAAAAATAAAATTCCACCCGTAAGAAGCCGGGGTGGGCCGCTAATGGCCCTGATTCTGTTAAAACCATACTAAACTTATTTTAGGTCATAGGTATCTTTTTCACTTGTACACAATTAGAAAAGGACAGACGAACATTAGAGCTGCCAAATCATAGTTCGACTATAGTTGACATTTCTAAGTTAGGTGTTATCTGTTGCCGTCCTTTTCTCACTCTTTATGTTAGTAAAAGATAGCAATGGTTTAATTTTGATTAAGTTAGCGTACAAAAGAATCAGCGCCAGTATCTAATACAAAAAGAAAAATCTATTCAAGAACACTTTATTTTATTACATAGGTACTCACGCTTGGCAGAAACCCATCCAACGCCGCACTCTTTGGCCTTCTTGATGGCGATATCCATGCAGAAGTTGCCGACAGTAGCTCCGAGGGCATTATGGCCATCCACCCAGGCGGTAGCACCAGATTCCTTGAGGATGACAGGCTTTGCTGCTGGCATGCACGCTCCCGATTGGCAGTCGTTTACGTAAAATTCTGTGGAAGATAAGCATGTACCTACATAATGATTACTATTGACTGCATTAGTAGTTTCTATAATATTCACACAATGAACCGATTAAGGGATTAGTTTAATGTTTTTTGTGGAATCGAATGTATTTACTTAATTAAGTCTTACGTATGCACGTAAATCATTGCATTACGTGCTTATCACAATAATTAGCTTGGGACCTGAAAAGACGACATAGATTTATCTATATTTATGTTTCTTTGGGAATCGGACCATTATAAAGGTGGAAACTTAGTCAAAAATTGTCTTGTCTTCTTGTTTTCTTACCAAGTCGGTTCAGTCCATGGCTGTAGTGTCCCACTGTGTCGGCATGCATCAGTAGGTCGGCGTGGGCCTTCGCCTCTGACTCAGGAGCACCCGCAGACTTGAGAGCATCTTCCATGAACCGACGAACTTCCTCTAACTTCACTTCAGGCATGGTTTCAACTAAAGATCTGTTGAGAATTAACGCAGTAATGACATTGGCATCACAAAACCGTTTTTAAAACGAACGTAGTATGAAGAAATGTCGTAATAAATAATTGTGGACAACATTACATACATTGCTATAAACCCAAACTAAGTAGCTAAAGTACTTAAGTTATGGAATCAGAGACAAGGACAAGGAACTACAAACACCTATTCCCGAAATAATGTAGAAAAAATATTTTCCATATTAAACGGACCAGAGATCTGGTCAGGAGACACCATAAAAACCGGTGTGTACGCCACTCGACCACGGAGTTCGCCAAAATGGGAATCCAATAGCGCAATTTTTTTAAACCTTTCTGGGGTCAAAATACCTACAAAAACTGGCACTTATTTCGTAGACCACTAGACAGCACTACTAAGTCAGGATTTTATTTACCATGTATTTTATAAATGGAATATTTATTACTTAATATTACTGAAGGTATCACTTTCATTACTTATAAATGTGACACAGTGAGCAAATTTACGTCCTGCAATGACGAATAACAAACGAGATGTGGCAACAATTTGTACTAACCTACCCCTTATATCTTGAAGGTGGTGGTTACTGTGGTTATATGAAGGAGAAAGGACTATTATAATTGAGGGCAACCAATAGAAAGTACTGATATAAAATGACAAAGAAAGTTAGATTACGTATGGGGAATAAAGAACTTTACATATAGTACCAATTTAGTGGTCTATTTACATGGGGTGATGTTCTTAGTTCGACGACCTCCGAGGTCGAGTGGTGTACACACCGGTTTTCAAGGTGTCAATGTAGAAAACCCCTTTTTGTACATTGTCTCGGGTCTGGGTGTTTGTGGTACCTTCGTTGTCTCTGAATTCCAAAACACAAGTGCTTTAGCTACTTACTTTGGCTTCAGAGCAATGTATGTGATGATGTCCACATTTATTTATTCATTTATTTGTCCACATTTAAGTAAGAATTGTTTTCAATAGGGAAAACTTTATACCTATATGCCTTTTTTTATATACTAGCGAGCCAGCCCGACTTCGCACTGATAGACAAAACATTATTGTATTATACTCACAAAACTTTCTCTTGAATCACTCTATCAAATGGTAAAAACCATATAAAAATCCGTTCGGTAGTTTTTGAATTTATCGGGTTCACACAGACAGTCAGACACGGACACATATATTAAAATAATATAAAACAATTACTCATGGCATTGATAAGAATATATGAAGCTTTATGTTGTTAAGAAATAAAAATAAATAGAGGAAATTATAAAACTACATTTAAAGGACTCAAAAATAATATTAATCAAAGATTTACAGAAAAACTTATTTCAAAGCTGTCTCGATTTTAAAACAACCTGTATTAAGCAAATACGATACCAAGATACAGTTTCAGCGACCAAAGAACTGTAATACAAGAAACACTTTTACCTACTGCACTGCTACCAGGAACACTTACCTATTTATACATCTATGAAAAAATAAACGAATGCACTCAACCGACAAGATTAGTTAATGAAAAAACCTGTCAAATTGATTTACCAAGACGACCTTGTGTACGTACTAAATAAAAAAAAAAACATTAAAGCCTAATAGTATCGAATGCCTTAATTAAATCTAACGCGAATCTTTTGTGCGTTTAGCTGTAATTTCCTGTAAAAAGGTGGAGGTTACGAGAGAAATGTTTTTTAAATGTTCTCAGTGTTAAATGTATAGCTGAAGCATATCCTAAAGCATGGTTCCTATCTTCAAGAATACATTCGTCTTGCTTACGGATGGTTGAATTTTCTTCGTATTGCCTTAAATTCTACAGCCCATAAGCAAAACGATTAGTTTCTTGAATATGGGAAACATGCGTTAGGGTATACTTCCACTCGCAGTGGGTTACCACCGGGCCAGGGCAAGGCCGGATCCGGGATGATCCGCGGTATCGCTCCCCATGGGAGACCAAACAGCCACCAGTTGACATTTAGAAATTACCACGGCCGAATCCATTATTACTCATCTCTTAAACTACGTTAAACAGTATAAACTACGAAAGAAACACAAAGTTGGACACTTCCTGCGAAACACAAAGACTCCGAATAAAGAAAGATTCATACTGTGAACAGTCAGCCCGCCTAGACAAGTGGCATTTCGACAAGCGTTAACGATGATAGAAATCGCTTAAATGACATTTCATTTCGATAAGTCACGTGACTTGGACTTTTCACTTCCATACATTTGATCGATTCGATCAGCGTTATCGCTTGTCGAAATGTCACTTGTCTAGGGGGGCAGGACATTGTGTCTAGCTCAAAGCTAACTTAAAGGTTTTAAATATTACGTATACCTATATTATATAAAGGACTAAGTTTGAAACCTGTTCCTTGCAAAACATTACAAGTGCACCAGTGTTGACTTTTTGAGAATATGATACATTTCCTCTTTCTTCGCTACTTTAGAGTATAAATGAGTAAACTATAGAGTGCGCCTAACGGAGTATGAACAATGAGCACTAGTAGGAACAAGCGCCGTCTTTAAAGTCAAGTCAAATTAGAGTCAAAAGTTTTATTAATACTTATATATCTAGTATATTATACTTATATAGTAGTGTAATAACTCTATTAATATTGGAACCATCAGTATAGGGATGTTTCCTGGGTGTGAAAAGTTAAAATCTATTTAGTCCGTCAGTTAAATAGTAAAAAAATATTAGACACGTATTTTTTCTTTTATCAAAACAATAAAAAGTTACAAAGATACAGCACTTTAAAGTTTCGGAGTGAGGGCTTATGACGCCACGCCTTGGTAAAAATTGTAGCGAGGAGTGACGTCACGCGTAATTTGCGTTCTCTGTATTTCGATAATTTTTTTTTGTAGATAAAAAGAAAAAATACGTGTCCAATAAAATTCATTAACCTACCAGGCGGAAATTAAAAAAAAAATAGGAAACATGCCTATTATCGCATGAACGTCTATCGTCGCCAAACCACGGTACACCGTACAACGGGCCACTAGCAATGCGCGCACTATATACTTGCTGATGTATACTCTGTCGCTACATCTTAGTTCGTTATTCCTAATCGACGATTACAGTAATAATAATTACGCACCTGTATTTGCAAATTGTTAAAAGAAATGAATATTTCACAATAATGTAACAATAGCGAGAGAACAGTAATGAACACAAATTACAAACTGTCGTTCAGTTTATCAGTTTATTTAATATAATATTGTATTATTATCTATGTAAATTTATAGTACACTATCTGCCACATTAAGAGGCGAAACCGGTTGCAATTAATTGTTACAAATGTAATTTTCTACTGATTAAATGTCCTAAATTCTTCACTAATAGGCATACATTATCACAAGTAAGATAAAAATAACAATGTTCTTACAAAAACATGATTCTGCTCTCACTTTTTACAGGTTAACGTCGTTACAAAGTCTAAAGTTTCACGAAGAAAGTCAGTTCCATTTTCTGGATGAATGTACAAACTTTGACGTCAACTTGTTTTATTTAGATTAGTTTTGTTGTGATGTCCCTACGGACGTATTTATAATATACAAACTTATGGCAGATCAACATTCGATTGCTAGAGGCCGAATTGTGATATAAATAGCCAGTCACATTTACATTTTGTGTGTTACAATTATTTTGTCAATCAAGTTAATAATTTATTGTAAGGAAAAATAAAGATTAAATTAATTAAAACTAATGCTTTGACATCAATTTGGAAAGTAGCAATTGTTTCGCCTTATTTTTGTCCAACAGTGTAAGTAAATATAATTGTCTCGACCTATCGACTCCTCTTTATTATGTAGGTATAAAAAAAATAGTATCTGAAATAATAATAATATGTGTGTGATATTTCAGTTGCGTAAGATATTTACTACAAATGATTAAAACAGCTGATACTACAGTAAACTTACTGAAATAGATTCAAACCTTTTAAGATTATTTTACTCCCCTTGACCGGTGCCAAACTATTTTTTTAACATGCGGTTCATAAATGTCATTCCTATGGAAAAGAACAAGAAAGAAAAAGGCAAGAAACTCCATATTTTCTCTCTTATGAATTGACGATTTTTCTGCGCAAAAAAAGGCCATTAGATTAGCGACACTATGTCTCCCACGATTTTTGTTTTGTATTTCGTTTTTCTCCTTTTATCACTATAATCGGTTCAGTTAAAAATATTAAGTATCTACCTCTTTGTTAAGTATTTCCATCTGTATTTTCAAAAAAAAACCAGTAGCTCCTGTAAATAATAAATAACTAAAATAAAAAGTTTTATTACAGTAAACGTTCATTTTTTACACTAAATTTTACATAGATATTTATCCTTCATTTCAAAACCAGCTACAAGGAAACGAATATTCCTGCCATCAATTACATAATCAATATAATTACATTATCAATGAACTAGACGAGACCTTGCGGAGTTTCAAGGCGAATGCCGATGCTATTTATATGTATGTAGGTTACTAAGTGAGTGTATCTCTATGAGTATCTACGACTCTATATTGTGGCTACGTGATAGTGAGCGCATCGGCTGTACATAAATAAATACACTTGATGCACATAAATTATCGAGTAGCGAATTAGCGATAAAGATAAAGATAGTTTGACTGCACGGATAGCCGAGTGGTATATATAGGTCACCACGCCAATTACCTCAGTGCGCGACGTGCCGCGGGCTCGAACCCCGCATGGGACAAGCATTTGTGTGATCCACAAATGCCTGTTCTAAGTCAGGTTGTTCTTTGTGCATGTGATTTGAATGTTTGTAAAACCCCCCGCGACACAAAAATTAAGTTCCTTAGTGCGGGAGACGTTTTTTAAAAGAAAAAAAAACTAGTTTTATTTGCGTAGCGATCGTGTTGTAATCGAGTAGCGATTGAGTTGCAGTTGAGTTGATACGTAAATGCGCGTGTAATTTCTCTCGTAAGTCCTTACACAGCCAGTGTGCCTGTGTGTTTGTGCAGAATGTAAGCCAGTGTGTGTTTGAAAGAAAATGACTACCTCGATGTGTAATTTTGTAGTCGTGCATTATTCTAGTAAAACTTATGTTACACATGTTAAACGTATGTTATTATTAGCTAATAAATAAATGAAATAAGGGCGAAACAAGATGCGATAACTACGAACTATGATGAACAATAAAGCATTAGATATGTTAATTATTTTGTCAGTAGCACTTCGATTCTGTAAAGTTCAAACAACAACTCGCTTCTCACATCGCTATTCACTCTCACTTCACATAAGGTTCAAAATGACCTTGATTTCGATCGGATTCGAGTGCGAAGTGAGCGTCGATGTGACAAGAAAATTACCTTACTGAATCCGACTTCTTATGTCATCTCATACTTTATCAGTCAAAATCTCACTTCAAATTAGTTCAACTCGCTGACACGCTCGCAAGTGTAGCGCTAGTGTACATTCAAATTATCAACCGAGTTTTTGGAATGCCAATCAAGAAACTCACAGCGGATTCAGATTCGAAGTTTAGAATGAGGTCTTACAGAATTACACCGCAGGTAGTAGGTAGGTAGTCAATACTACTAAATAACAATGTATATAACTATACCTATAGCTAACATGTAGGTATGTGCTTAAGGTGGTCACCACCAACAGTTATCGGTCGTTGACCTGCATTTGATTCACCTAGTCCGTAGTTACTCCTACACTATATGATGTAAATTTCCTTTTAGGCCTTGAACTAGTACAAAAAATAATTTTAATAGTACTTAATTAGTTTTGTTTGTTTTAATTAATAGGTATATATAGGATTGAACAAGCATTCAGTATTATCTATTTATCTATTGAGATAAGTAAAATAAATTAAAACTAAAATTACATATTTAATAATATGCTTATTTATACCTAATGGTGTATGGAGATAAATATGTATAAACAAGCACTTAGGTATTTAAGTTTAAAATATAAAGATATTTATTTTAGAATTTTAACATTAAATTAATGTGAAATTGTTTATTTTTAAAAACAGTTCTTTTTTTGACCTCTACACAAATCTATTTAACTTTTGATTGCTACATACGAGTGATTCAAACCATTTACTGGTAATTTCAATGAGGATACATGCACAAATAAACGTAGGCCAATTGTAATATTAGTGCAATTTAGTCATCAGTTTACCTAACTCAGTGCAGCGTGGAACGCCGCCTTGAGCGGACGCATATGTAATTTTGTGTAGATAAAACAGTTCAATCAATCGCAACGAAGTGTAAGAAAACGCGTTTATTTAGAAGATTTATCCTCTATAGTGCTGTAAGTATATACAATATCGTATCCGATTTGTCAAACAATTTATTGTAAACAAACAAATGTCAAAAACAACATGACTGATAGTCTAATGTCAATTAGCTTAGATCGCCATTTTAGTTTCTTTGAAATGTAAGTTAATTTATTGATTTTTGTGTTCTGTTTATGCTTTTTATAGATGCAATTCATTTTATACATGTATATTCACATGTCAAAAAGAGGTGATTGTTGTAAACTAATGAAATTGTTCAATGATAATGTTCATAAAGTGTACAATAGGAAAGGCGTCATAAAAAACTTTTGAGTGACTTTGTTTATCTGTAAATTTTAGCTAAAACGGTTAGAGTATAATTACTACGTGTTCATTTCGAGAATGCCGTTACCTCCCGTCCCGCTTCCTCATAAGTACCGCGTCACATGCGTCGCCCCTTTAGTACGGATAGCAAAATCTTGCTATCTGTACTAAAGGAAAGTGGAGAAGTATGAGCAAGCGGGCGTCATTTATAACTGTTTTGTTTTTAATTAATAGTAGGGATTGTACTGAACACTTGTTCCAATATTATCATTCGATGTTTGGTTAACTTTAAAGTGATAATGTTTTTATTTTACTAATTAACAACTTTGACAGTACACATAACACGACGACCTCCGTGGTCGAGTGGCGTACACACCGGTTTTCAAGGTGTCGCCAGCTCTGAGGTCCCGGGTTCGATCCCCGGCCGGGTCAATGTAGAAAACCACTTTTCTATATCGTCTCGGGTCTGGGTGTTTGTGGTACCTTCGTTTTCTCTGAATTCCATAACACAAGTGCTTGAGCTACTTACTTTGGGTTCAGAGCAATGTATGTGATGTTGTCCACATTTATATTTATATTTATACATAACAGGTAAAAAAGTAAATATTTAACGTAAGTCACGGGACAGGGAAAAGTCTAAAATAAAAATGTGACATCGTTAAGTTTTATTATTTTATCCTTGACTTTACCGTAGCTATTAATATCCACTGTTGTATATTTTAAACAAATACTGCAAGGTACTGAATTGATTCAATTAGCGTAACTACTAACGGATTACAAGCTCGCTCTTCCAACGAGACCTAACACTTATTTAATAGACGTACACAAATTTAAAGCAAACGTTTGTGGAATTATTCCAAGCGGAGATCAAGCCCCCAGCTGCGGTGTAATTCTGTAAGACCTCATTCTAAACTTTGAATCTGAATCTGCTGTGAGTTTCTTGATTGGCATTCCAAAAAATCGGTTGATAATTCGAATGTACACTAGCGCTACACTTGCGAGCGCGTCAGCGAGTTGAACTAATTTGAAGTGAGATTTTGACTGATAAACTATGAGATGACATAAGAAGTGGGATTCAGTAAGGTAATTTTCTTGTCACTTCGACGCTCACATCGCACTCGAATCCGATCGAAATCAAGGTCATTTTGAACCTTTGCGAAGTGAGAGTGAATAGCGATGTGAGAAGCGAGTTGTTGTTTGAACTTTACAGAATCGACGTGCTGGTCGTTGTGTACTTGTGGCGGTGACCACATCGTCATCCTTTTCTTACATTGTCCAGTTGGTTTTGGTTTTCATTTGTGTCATTTACTTGGATCTGTCAATATAACAATTTGGTGTTTGAAATCAGTGTAGGTAATGTGTAATTGTTTGTACATACCTAATTATTTAATCGGACAGTAACCGATAGGGACTACCAGGAAAAAAAAAACGAAAAAATAAAAATATAAATAACACCCATTTATTTCAAACACTAATACAGCATAATGGGAAATACCAAATACAATACTTACAACAACTTCAAATTGTATTTTAATTTAAGTAAGTATATTAAAAGCATTAATACAGCACAATAAAGACTGCAACTCTTTAGCAGATTCTTGTTTTTAATTCAAGAGACTTTAAATTTAGGACCTGCTAGGCAGTCGCTAAACAACATCGAGATTTTTTTGAATAAGGGTGTAAGTACTTAAGTTAGAGGAAACAACTGGATATGGGACGGACGACAAAAAAATTGGCAGAAAAAAGGGGAGGATTTTAGCTCGGAATCATCCGTTAATGATATTGTATTCTCTTATTAAAAAAAAAGTAGGTAAATGTTAAGAGCTAGACATAACGCTAAGCGTTGACTTTAACGATATTACCACATAACGCCTATTTCGTGGTAACACCTATAACGTCATCTCTTCCTATACTCTTGAGCATTCAAGGTCCTTCAAAATTTTCAGCTCTAAATAATAGAACTGATAGTAACTAATAAACGACTAGAGTAGATGGAAGTTCTATACATCGACAGCAAAGTGCGATGAACCGACGACCTGAAAGAGGTCAAACTGGATGCAAAAGGCAAAGGAGAGGCGCAACTTAGGAGATACCTATGACCAGCAGAGGCTATATATAGTTTAGGTACATTTTGGCGCCGATTCTCTTGTACGCTAATGAAACCAAAATGAAACCATTGCTATCTTTTACTAACATACGCGTGAGAAAAGGACGGCAGATAACAACTAACTTAGAAATGACAAACTAGTTTTCGCCTTGAACATCACTTTGTTTCAGAGCACACGTTTCTGCGTGTCGGTAGATTTGCATGAGAATTTTAATCGAAACTAAATTTGACAGGTCTAATTTTCGTCTGTTCTTTTTTAATTGTGTACAAGTAAAAAGATACCGATGGTTTAAAATAAGTTTAGTGTGGGTTTAACAGAATCGGGGCCATTACCTACTTAATTATTTATAATTAAAATAACACAACACTTCGTTCGATCATAAATAACTACGCTGGTGTTTAATTGTTAATGTATTTTGGGCCGTCTCGGGTTAGCAGTCTGTCATTTAGCACTATGTTGAGTTGATGGTCCTTTTGTCATAATATGCTTTTTTTTTTGTTGTTTTATATGTCAAGAACGTTTCTTTTCTTTTTTTTTCTTTAAGCTAAGTGGATTGACAGTTAGACGGTAAACCATTATACAATTTGTAAAGGTTTGACGTAGTACTTCTTGGCCAGTTCTTGCATGGCTTCTATCTGCTTCTGAGGATAGGCCACGGTCCCCCGCTCTTTTGCCTTCTGCGTTATCATGCGCTCCATATCCCCGGGAGCTAATACAGGTTTTTCAGGATCAACCTAGAGTTACAAAAATGTTGAATTTTTTAAATACTATGTGTTTCAGTTTATTTCGTTTACATTAATTTTTACGACAGTGCCATACAAAAAGAGCAATATAAAGCTTAAGACTTTGTCCAAAGATCTGGAAGTTCCAAAGACTAGGAATTATCTTTTTTTTTTAAATACAAAATAAATTTATTAATATGTGTTCGAATCGTTAAGGAACGAAATTTACGCAACGGGCTTTTGAAAATGAGTGAAAAATTTTATTGTATTTTAATAAACTGTACCGGTTTTAAGTTCCTCCAGGTTTTGAGACATATGGAGACACGATCTTTGAAGCCAGGCGCGAAACAATTAGGGTTGATGGCTGCATAGCACTGGCCCAGGTTCAGAGGACCCAGCTTATTAATGAGCTGCCAGCCGTGGACTTTATGCGAAGGGTTCGACCCTAAAAGAGGAAAATATGTATTTAAAATTTGTATTGTTGCCAGTTTTATTAAACTTTGTATTGTGTTGCTTCCTTTTGCTGACAATAACTAATAGAGGTGTCTTCTGAATAACATAGGTATAATATATATATACGTATAGCAAACCTGATAGGCAACTGCAGAAAACCTCGACCATAGCAGCGAGGGCATAGCCCTTGAAGCCACTGTTTTTCTCCTCTCCACCCAAAGGCATGAGCAGACCTGCCTTAACCGCCTAAAATAAATACATACATTTGCCATTAAATAAAGACTATTGCAGTGTTACAAAGTCTAACTGATTATACTTGACTAGCTGTCCCCCGTGACTTTGTCCGCGTGTTTTAGTTTTAGCGGTTTTTCATTTTTGCAACCTTTTTCATTTATGCTCCGCTTCTTTTAGTTGCAGAGTAATGTTATATAGCTTATAACCTTCCTCAATAAATGGGCTATCCAACACTGAAAGAATTTTTCAAATCGGACCAGTAGTTCCTGAGATTAGCGCGTTCAAACAAACAAACAAATAAACAAACAAACAAACTCTTCAGCTTTATGATATTAGTATAGATAGTATAGATAAACACAAATGACAACGAAATGTAATTTCTATATTATGTAATAAACTTACCGCCTTGGCATTGGTGGTTGGCTTTCCATCAGGACCCAACGCCCACCCCGGAGGTATGGGCTCATTCTTTTTAGCATATACTTCAATCTGAAATTTATAGCTCAAACATATAACATTATAAAGATAAATAGTTTAGACTGGCCTGTTGGTCTAGTGGTTAATGACCCTAACTGCTGAACCGAAAGTCGTGGGTTCAATTTCCATGGGTGTAATTTATCTATAATATGTCATTCAGCAATATATAAGTATGTTTATCAGTTGTCTGGTTGCTATAATACAGGATCTGCCTAGTTTGGGATCAGATGGCCGTGTGTTAGTTGTCCCAAAATATAATATTATTAGTTTCAGGAGCGGTTTAATATTTTCTGGCTAGAAAAAATAAGGTAATTAGTAAAAACTTAATTGATATGCCTGATTTAGCTCACAGCGCCTTTAGTTACACGAAGGGAACGTTATGTGGGTTATTATTGATATTAGAATTGTACTTGGGCTTGAAGTTACCTTTCCCATAGCTACAGTTGAAGTGGCTAAGTCGACCACTATTCTATCACAGTTAGCGGCTGGAGCCACCATTGCGATGGGGTTCGTGCCTAAAGCCCTCTGAAACAACAAAAATGTGTTCTTAGATTATGCAGTATGATTAACTATCTTAAACAAATATAATACTGAGTATCTTTACATTGATAAAACAAATTTGCTTCTGCTGACTGCACCCTTAGATAGTTTTAACTACGCTTTTTAAGCTACTTTTAATGCAGTTTCCAGTAACAGATAGAGTGATTCAAGAGGAAGGTTTATTTACATAATTCCACAATAACTATGCATTTAAGCATATGCATCCACCATCCTGATATTAGGATCCAGAAACCTAAATTAATTTATATTTACAAAAATTGTAATTCATCGTAAATTTTTTGGAGTCAAATTAATAGAGGTTTTAACAAAAACTTTTAATTGGCATGGCCTTTGGCTCACCTGTTTAGACCGGGTGGGGACCAAAACTGGCGGAGAATTAGTGAAGGCCATTCCGATAAGACCGTGGCGTTCAGCTTTCTGTGCCCAGTAGCTAGCCATACCGTTGTGGTTGCAATCTGCAAAGTTCAATTTTTTCAATCCCATTTTTCCTTTCAGAATTTTTTGCATTAACGACTTTTTTGATCGTGGATTACACAGAACTTAATAACCAATTCCTTAAAATATTAAAACAGGCCACAGCAATGGAGATACTACCTTTCTCAAGAAGAAGCACTTAAAGAAATTACAATCTTTCGAATAATATATCAAGTGATTCAATAATCTTACTCTTGGCTGCAACCCATCCAACGCCGCACTTTTTAGCCTTTTTGATAGCGATATCCATGCAGAAGTTGCCGGTAGTTGCGCCGAGGGTATGGCAAGCGTCCACCCAGGCAGTCGCACCTGACTCCTTAAGGATAGTAGGTTGTGCCGAAGGAGTGCACGCGCCCGTTTTACAGTCATTTATGTAACTCGCTGAAGACAGTAACAAGATAAACTTCACAAGACGTAGACTTGTAATACGACGGGTGATGATGATGGGTGATGATGATGGATGATGAAAGTCTATGGGAAATGTTGATATTAACACAGAATAATGCGGTCTTTTCATACCTAGCTTATTACCTCGGTTCAAGTCACAGCGAGCGGAACTAACCATATCGTGTTAATTTAAGTGTACATTCAAATTATTTTTGACTTCCAAAATTCAACTTTTTAACAGTATTTTACATGGAGCTACTGTACATACGTCTTGGCTAAAATGTATTTAAGAGATTTGGGCAAAAAAAGAACTATTATCAACTTACCAAGTCGGTTCAGTCCATGGCTGTTATGACCGACTGTATCAGCGTACAGCAACAGATCAGCATGGGCCTTAGCCTCGCACTGCGGTACATCTACAGCCATCAGAGTATCTTCCATAAACCTACGCACCTCTTCCAACTTAACCTCAGGCATCCTAGGAATATTATCGTTGATTATTTAACGTTGATTTTGTCTTTTTAGGGTTTCTTACCTCAAAAGGAAAAAACGGAACCTTTATAGGATCACTTTGTTATCCGTCCGTCCGTCTGTCAAAACCCTCATACTAGTATCATAGCATGAGAGAACATTTTTTCAAGTTTTAGTTCAGTTAATTATGTTTTTGGAGCAGAATTTATATGAAACCCTCAGTGCGCGAGTAACACTCACACTTGCCTGTTTTTTTTTTTGCCGTTATTTTTGCATGTTGACACAAGAACGGCCTCTATCCCATTCTTGCACTCTGTACAGTCTTTTACTTATTGAATTTGTTTAATAGTTCTCTATGGTGGAACAAACCTGATTGCCCGCAACATATTATATTATCATTAGTGATAGTTAGTTATATATAATGGTAGTTAGATCTTAGAACACCCCTAGAAAGCGACGCTGCTGACCAGTAGGGTTTTTTAATATCTCCAGTCCAGCCATCCTAAGCGATGTTCACTGGATAAAAAAAGCAGTAAAATCGATTATTCAGTATCGGATAACGTCGGTTGTTGAAGTTAGGCGATACGAAATTTGGGTTTTCAGTGTTTTTTATAAGCGATTAGTATAGCTTTATTTGACAACCGCCATAGCAAACTCTGCTGGGAAACTGTGAGACAAAGATTCTAGATTTCCCGTCTTCTTCTTCTCGTGTCAAAACACTCTCAAACTCTTTCCGACCAAAGCTTGCCTCCTGAATGGCCTGGTCGTTGGCCTCCATTACGTCCTAGGGTGCAGGACAGGCAGGACAGAAGATGCGCCGTCTTGCGCTGGGGCACCACATTCACATTGGATATGTGAAGGATCGATGTTGCCCCACTTGCTCAGGTTTACTTTCATAACTCAACCGATTTCCCGTTAAAGTTAAAATATGACTAGAAAAATGACTTATCTGTAAGCTGGCAATTATTGACCTCCTTTATCAACCCAAGTATCAACATAATATGTAGTCGTCACTTACCGCGCAGCGCAACGGATTAACTTATTAATATTTTTCTCGGACATTTTTACAGAAAATTTATCTTTTCAGGCTTGCTAACTACTTCGCTAGCTCACAAAACTACAATACGGCCAAACAATAGATTTAATATAGCAAGGCCATAGCAGTAACATAATCCAACCAAGATAGAGATGCTACAAAGCGTGCAATATCATTTTTAGTTTGATAGGGTTGACAAAAACGTAAATCTTTTTGTAATTCTTTGGTATAGTAACATTTAAAACTATAAGCAGATATTTAAAAAAATACTTACAAGGCTTATACCCTTTAAAATCTAGCAAAAATTATAAGTAGTAGATACACAAACACTGATATTAATATAGTCGCAGTAAAGCCTTGACCAATATCAACAGTGCTGCGAAATAATTGCAGCAGTTTTTAACGTATTGTCTGTATTAGCCATTAGGATGAATAGAAATCAATATTCTTTTCTGGGTTTTCATCTTTAAATGAACATATACTTAGACGAAATCTTTGGTAATAAAATATTCGGTGATTAGTTCTTTGCACAGAGTACATTTTATTATGTTCCTTGGTCACACTGTCACAACATAACTAACGATATGACGAGAGTAAACGGTCAAATAATTGGATACACTGATACGCAATGAAACACATAGGCACCACCACAGAGTACTTTTATATCGGAATGACAAACAAAATGTCAGCGTGAAATTGATAGCTATTTTGTCATTTTTCTCTCGTTCTTAGTCCTATAGATCTAAATTCCTTTTGGCTAATAATATTTGCTGATAATTTATGATATAGTTTAATTTTATTTTATGCCATAATTAATAGACTTTTATTCGTTAATTTACAAAAAGGATGTTGTTCAGAGGTTTTTTTATTTATTTATTTATTTTTGGTCCTATATAATTTTTAGGTTTTTTGTTAATTTTTATTTTCCGCGGTAAACACTTGTTCTTCCAAGTCTGACAATGGCAGAATCGTTGTCACCCCGACGACGGAGCCATCTATAGCAAAAATTGAATTTAATTAATCTAATGCCGGTCACATGCCAACAACAAGTGTATCACGACATTTGCAAATGATTTCATTACCAAGCTGCGTCGGATTTTTAACAGACATCAAATCGCGCGAACCATGTTCAAATGTTTGCGCGCATGTGAGTGACCGGGGTAACAATATAATTTGAGATCGTTGTTTCTTCGATAGACAGAACCTTCACAATGGGGATGTTTCCTGGGTATGAAAAGTTAAAATCTATTTAGTCCGTCAGTTAGATAATAAAAAAATATTAGACACGTATTTTTTCTTTTATCAAAACAATAGAAAAATACAAAGATACACCGCTTTAAAGTTTCGGAGTGGGGGCTTATAACGCTACGCCTCGCTAAAAATCGTAGCGAGGAGTGACGTCACGCGTAACTTTCGTTCTCTGTATTTTGATCATTTTTTGTTTGCAGGAAAAAAGAAAAAATACTTGTCCAATAAAATTCATTAATCTACAAGACGGACATTAAAAAAAAAATAGGAAACATGCCTATTATACACCTCTTTGTTTAAACATTGTTGGCCTTATTAATAAAAATCTCGACTGCGATTAGCGATTGCCTAGCAGATTCTATATTAAATTTTTCTATAGAGAATTTAAAAATCCATCCATCGCGATTTTATTAATAAGGCCATTTGTGTGTATCTCCGTTTCTATGTCTGCTCGTAACTCAACGCCTAAACCGATTTTGACAAATTATGAGTCATTAGATTCGCCTTGATAGCGTGAGGAAAATAAGAAAACAAGTTTTACACTTTTATTTTTAAGAACAATAAGTTCCCAGAGACCCAAGAGTCACTCTTGGGTCTCTGGGAACTTATTGTTCTCTTATTTTTTAGATCTTTTTAGTCGGGTTTTTTATCATTGTACAAACGATAACTATGACTTCTATATCGGTTACAAAAACGCTTGGTATAAAAGATTTCAAAAATGAAATGAAAAAATAAATAAAAGTTAATACTGTAGCCGTAAGGGCGCTTGTACACGGTAAGAAAATACGCCGGACCTACGCAAGAATTCGTGTCGTAACTAGAAAATAACTGTGTACACTGCTCGCAGCGGTGCACGAAAAAATATCTTGTCTGCGCAAGACACGAAGCGGCGAACGTTGTTGCGAAGCGGTGGGCGGCGGAGTAGTAGGGTTCAGCCAGCCAGGTAGGTTTTGTTGTGCGTTTGGTGTAGACGTGTATTGCAGCGTAGAGTACAAAATGGCTGATGAGTTACTTATAACTTTAGTAGAGGGATTTGAGAGATTTTGTTATAATAATAATATGCAATTATCATTCTTTTTTTGCTTTGTAGTTAACATTTTCATAAATAAACGAAAATGATTATCAGACTTGTCATTACTTGCGCGCCCTACGCCCGACTGACGACTGCACAAAAAAAGTCGTGTCGTGTACACGTTCCGATTGGTCTTATCTGCGGAAAACACGAAAAGTTTTCTTACCATGTACAAGCGCCCTAAGAGTTTTAAGCCAGAGTACCATAGAAGAGGCCTATGTCCAGCAGTGGACGAAGATAGGCTGATGATGATGATGATGTTGTTTCAATTGTTTTATAACCGATATAGATGTCATAATTTTCGTTTGTACAACGATAAAAAACTCACCTTTTAATAAGATCTTACATTGCATCATACGGACTAAGGGCTGGTTGCTTCAAAATACATTGACGTGTCTGTTTACGTTAAGCGTTAAATACGGCCGCTTGTATAAGAATTTCATACTGAGTTCACGATGACGTACGGACTTACGATAACAGACTGTTTGAAACAACCCACCCTAAGCCGATTATAGCGTGAACTGTGTGAGGTTCGTTAGCAGCTATGACAAACAAAATGAAAAACACATTCAAAAGTAACTGCATACTTATTTATTACGTGTACAATTGTTCCAAATACATGACAAAACATAACGTTCCACTGGTTACTAAACATGATCACAGAAAATACATCGTCTACGCACAATCACGACGGACACGCGCCGACGATTACATTTGGAACAAACGACATAGCTTTTTGCATAGGAAACTCACATTTAATTTAAAAGTAAAAATTCATAGAAATTATTTTATTTAACAAAATCTCTAAATTTTATTAATTAAAATGCGTATTTTTACCGGCAGATCTTGCCGATGTTAAGAAACAGTTTGCAACGGTTTGATACCTAATTTCTTAGCCAGTTTGTTCATAGCATCTACTTGTCTTATATGGTATGTGATAAAGCCCTTTGCTTTAGCCTTCTCTCGGTTCCCAACTTCATAGTCTCCAGGGGCCATTACTGGAATCGCTTTATCAACCTGAAATAGATTTTTTTATGTCCACATGAACAAGCAACTCTTAAATTAAAAATATTTGAGTAATAAAAATATGTTAGATATAATAATATATGAGTTTAAAATTAAATTTAGACGGGCCTGTTGGTCTAGTGGCTAGTGACCCTGACTGCTAAACCAGAGGTCGTGGGTTCGATTCCCACCCAGAACAAATCTTTGTGTGATAAGCACGATTATTTGTACTGTGTCTGAGTGTAATTTATCTATAATATGTATGTATTTAGAAATATATAATTATGTTCATCAGTCGTCTGGTTGCCATAATACAGAAACAAACTAGTTACTACTATTTTTTTTAATATTTATGATGATGATATCAAGAACGTTGAATTTTTTCATTTCATCGTCATAATTATCCAATCTCAGTTTTACCCGTTCTAAATTCCTCCAAGTCTTCAAATAAAAGGAGACTCTTTCCGAAAAGCCAGGCGCGAAGTAATTCGGGTTTATGGCTACGAAACACTGGCCGAGGTTGGGCGGTTTTTGGGGAGTGATCAAGCTCCACTTACGGACATTGTGCACTATATTAGACCCTGAAACAGTTGTCACAAGATATTAGTTAAAAAGTATAGGAAAAATAATGGAAAACAACAAATGATTTAGCATCTGCATGAAGCAGATCCTGCTTAGAGATTTCTTTAAAAATAAGCAGCTCCTTTGTATATCTGTTCCACTATGTTGTTTCAATAGTATTTTGTGTGTATAAATAAATCATTAAAGAAATAAAGCATTAATTTAAATGCCCTAGTGTAAGCCGACAATATACCTACCGATTAGAAAAAAAACTCTTAATTTGATATTGGTGCCAGCACTTACAGCAATCGAACAAACACAGTACTACTACTACACAACACTACTTACACCTTTAAGTATCCATGAGTGGAGTTTACCTGACAACCCGCTACAAAAAATTTCAACCATGGCGCTGAGGGCATAACCCTTGTAGCCACCAGTCTTCTCCTCTCCGCCCAATGGCATAAGAAGACCAGCTTTGTAAGCCTATAGCATAAATATAATTAAAATTGTAGAGATCAAATAACAAAACAATATTTTCTCAAAACACACTTCCATCTTTTACGACTTATATTACCTACAGAACTACAGTTCCCAAATTTGGAGTCAAAGATTTTATGAGCCTTTTTATCTTAATTGAATCAGTAAATGACCCTTGAATCAAAATATAATTGGCTACTAATAACAGAAATCATAAGTTTAAAAAAAAATCAAGTATTAAATATTCTTTAGTAGAATAACTTACTGCTTGAGCATCAGTAGTAGGTTTTCCATCAGGTCCCAGTGCCCAACCTAGAGGCAATGGCTGCTGCTTGCGAGCCTGCACTTCAACCTAAAAGGGTAACAGATTCTCTTATCGATCTACAATATTTTTTTATTTTGTAATTACTAAAATTGTTTTATTTTGCATTAAGCTTACCTTCCCCATAGCAACAGCTGATGTAGCTATATCAATAACAAGTTTGTCGTTACCGACACCCCCACATGCCATACCGATAGGATTTGTACCGAGGGCCCTCTGAAATTCAATTACAATATTTAAGAATCACAAAACTGAATTTCGGCCTTTCAAAAACCGAGAATATTATTCTCCTACAATTTATACGGATTCTCCATTCCATTCTTAAAAATTCCGGCGTTTAGGATGATTTATTTTGGAAATCAGGTAAAGTATATAAGTTACTCGCCTGTTTAGATCTGGTAGGGACCATGATAGGTGACGAGTTAGTGAAGGACATACCGAGGAGTCCCTTTTTTACGGGCCTTACTGCCCAGTAAGCAGCCATGCCGTAGTGGTTGCACCCTATAGCAGTGAGAAACATTAGAATTTACCTACCTAAGTAAACTTTGAGGGAGCATTAAGTAAACTAACTATTTATGGAGTCGATCTGGTTTAATAATCCAGTGATTCCGAAAGCGTTTGGAACCGGCGAAGCAGAAGAAGAATACTCACCCTTAGCCGCGACCCATCCAATGCCGCTCTTCTTAGCCTTTTCAATAGCGACAGCCGTGCAGAAGTTGCCGATTGTCGCACCGAGGGCATTATTGCCATCTACCCAGGCAGTTGACGCGGATTCCTTAAGGATGCATGGCTTTGCCGATGGATTGCATGCGCCTGACGTGCAGTCGTTTATGTAGAATTCTACATATAAAAAGGTCGAAAAATTAATTTCTAAATTAAAATATGAATTTGATTATTTTTATTAAACTAAAATAGTTTTAAACCAGATTAGAAGAATTATTTTAGCACAATACTGAAGAGAGAAGAAGAAAATTTCCGATTTTATATCTTTAGATTCTGGGATTTCCGATGTATATGACCCAAAAAGGTTTGCTTACGCACACACAACTATTTCGTGCATACTTTATGTGCTGCACTGTGCGCATACAAAAGGGATACACAGCTATGTCGGTGAAGACGGAGACAAAACCGGTTAACGGCATAGTATGAGCACCGCTGGAGTTAAACACAAATTGATTGTAAGCGAATGTTCTGCACACTATTTTAGTGGAATCGCACCTTATGGCTTAACGGGAACTTAAAATTGAGTGTAATTGTGTATCCGGATATTAAATTATTTTTCTCACCAAGTCGATTAAGTCCGTGGCTTAAATGTCCAACGGTGTCGGCAAATGAAAGAAGTTTAGCTTGGGCCTTCGCTTCAGATTCAGGAACGTCAGCAGCCATCAAGCCGTCTTCTATAAACCGACGAATCTCCGTCAATTTTATGTCGGCCGTCATCCTAAACCAGAATACTAGTTGATAAGTCTCAAAGTATTAAAACATGATGATAAGAAAGAAAGACTGAAAAAAGAAATAAAGAAACGTTTATTTGTGACAAATGCGACGCATAAAAAAATACACAAAAAGACAACACAGACTTATCTATACTAATATTATAAAGCTGAAGAGTTTGTTTGTTTGTTTGTTTGTTTGTTTGTTTGTTTGAACGCGCTAATCTCAGGAACTACTGGTTCGAATTGAATAATTCTTTTTGTGTTGGATAGTCCGTTTATTGAGGAAGGCTATAGGCTATATAACATCACGCTACGACCAATAGGAGCGGAGCAAAAATTAAAAATGTTGCAAAAATGAAAAGCCGTTGAAACTAAAACACGCGAACAAAGTCGCGGGGGACAGCTAGTAAATAATAAGGCTCGAATGGTGTAAAGGCGATTTAGGGTTATACGCAGAGAAACCGATACAGCATCTAGCTACATGCAGAACTAATAAATATAGAAAAATGTATAATGCTTATAAAAATCCAATGGATAAAGTTGCTTTTAAAACAAGTAGTAAACAGTGCGACAATTTGTCAAAAAAAGGATTCATAGTTATCCTAAACGTTTAGAATTCTTCAATATTAAACCGCTTGAAACGCGTAGGGACTCTCTTGACCTTATTTTCTTATATAAGCTTTTAAATAATATAATCGACTGTACACAACTAGTTTCTGAAATTTTTTAACCAAGCCGAAACTGAAACTGGCTACCAGCATTTGAGTGAGAATATAAAAGAAAAGTAGTAGGGAAAAAGGCTTATGACCTGTCAAAGGTTACAGAAATCGAAAATAATATTTAGACCCTGAAGCAAAAGGCGTTGTTGGCTAATTCGAATGTCGTTTACTACGAAATATATAGACGCCGTCTATTTACGCACTCATGAAAGTAGTACCGTCAAAATTTATGTCTGTATTTGTCACTCACCGAGCAGCCGTACGCACATACATCTTGCAGCCTTTTCTCTATTCCAAGTTGGATAAAAAGAGTAACAGCTCAAATAAGCTGCACTCAAATAAAGTAACGTAAAACTTGCCCAGTATCTACCGTTCACTGCTTTTCTGTCTTTTAAATAAAAAAAGTTGTAACATATCTTTATAATTTTGTTAATCAAAACATTCTTACAACAAATTTTCTTAATGCACCCGGAACCCCAGTTCAACTATGGCCAAACATACATGTTTTTCCTTAAGGCTGGTTTTATAGCTACGCGTTTCGACAGCGCGTCTGAAGCGCGCGCGTTCGGATTTGTTCGGGGTTCTAGTTGCGTTTTATAGCCACGCGCTTGAGCAGCGCTGTTGAGAAAACGCGCGCTGTTCGCCGGCGCTGCCGAAGCGCGCGCCGCGAGTTACGATACGATCAGTATGCGTTTTAGAGTGACGCTGTTGAGACGCGCCGTTAAGTACACTACAACATGAAAATATGTTTATATATATTTTAAATTAAATATAGTTTTCCTTTTTCAGTCAGTGCTTTAAGAAAAATCTATAAACCAATATTTGGCTACCCATCCAAGTATTAGTTATTAGCCTATTTGTTATAGTAATAAGAGGTATAATGTAATTTTATTTCATTTATCTTAGAGCGATCGCCAATTTTTCCTCTGGAGTTATGGGGATGCGAAATAAGCTGGATCGTCGTAAAGAAGACTGTAACTTGCAGAGTAATTCGTCAAAACTAGTTATTGATAGGCGAAAATATTTATAAAATTTATGACTATTTTCTCGTAAATCGCAAAAAGATCTTACATGTTCGCCTCTCAGTAACCTTGTACCATTATAAGGATCAACAGCTAGTCTTCTTTGCCATCTTTTCCATAAGAAGTAAATAGCCACTACTCTAACCGCATTAATGTTCATTTTGTAGACGACTGTACACAGCAGCGAAACGCGCGGTTCTAATCTCGTTTTACAGCGGCCCGTTGTTCAAACGCGCGCTGCTAACAGCGGCGCTGCTCAACGGCGCGTCTAACAGCGTAGCTATAAAACCAGCCTAAAGTTTTATGGTTCTACTGTCATAAAAAATCATTTTGTCGCTACCTGTCATGATAACAATTTTTTTAAATCTAATAGATAAATTTTTCAGGTTACGAACCTATTTGCTAAAATTACCACTGTTTGGCCGTAGTCCATTAATTAATTTTCATTTTATACCTGACTTGATTACTGCTTGATTACTGCTTTATAAGGAATAGTTATGTCTATCGCGCGTTTTTGTACCTAATTTATTGTTTGTCTTTTTTATTTACCTTGTATCTATCAAGCGGCTAAGTTAAGTTATCGTTAGATTCGTCTAAAACCCGGGATTTAGACGAATATAACGATATCACATCACAGTAATGAACAGCCTATTAACTTGTTGTTAATATGAACGGAATTTTTCATGACTTATAACTTAAAGTTATTCATAAACAAAACAGATAATAAACTTTCATTACTTAATTACTTATTAAATAAGGACATTAATCATCGCGTTTAAATAACTCTAGGTTCTTCAATAATTAGCCATTGTACGATGGTTTTAACTTTCACCGTACTAAATATTTTATTCAATAGCTCTGTCAACTATTAACATTATTCGTCCATTAATTAAAAGATCCTCTTAATTCTTAGTAACAACTTATCTTTATGTGTGTACACATAAATTAATATGAAGTATAGGTACTTATATCGGATTTTTAAATCAAATCGTATGCTACATTTAGTGTAGTGAGCTAAGCCGCCGCGAGCGCACGCCCTTTTTAAGCAGTCGCGCGATAAAAGTGTTCGTAGTATTTTTAAAAATATCACGAATAACTCAAAACAAAGTTTGTGTTGATACAAAACAGGTTTGGAAAGAAAGAAAGAAGAAAGGGAAAACATTGATTGCTTACATAACTGATTAAAATATTACTCTTTAGTTACGTAAGTATGCAATACACTTTCGACCGATTACTTATGTATATAGGTCGTAAGGTCGTGTTTTGTTTTTAAAAAATATATGGGTACCTACATACAAATATAAACAGTAGCTTATCTAATCACTAGGTGGCGGTTTGAGTCCAAAATAATTATGAACTAAGTAAAAAAAAATTGGTAAAATAAAATACCAATAGCATACAGTACCTTAGTTTATTAATCTTGCACTTGACTCTTCAATTTGCAATGCATACCGCAAAGTCTTTAATCCACCAATCGCGCTGTTGGTTCATCAGTGTAAAAATTTTACAAGCAAATTAATCCTACTCGGATAATATTAAGTTATCCTAACCACTTAAATAGCGCCGAAACTAATTAGGTGCTTTTATGGAGCCTTCAAATAAATACGTACTTACAAAAAAAAATATTGGGTATTATTTTTGATTGCCTTCTTATCTGGACTCTTTCATAAAAATCCTATTGCTTTCTGAGGTTTAAGCGAATGTAAGACATCATCATCATCATCATTTAGCCTTTCGTAGTCCACTGCTGGACATAGGCCTCTCCCAATTTGCGCCACAACACCCGGTCCTCCGCCTTTCGCATCCAGTCCCCTCCAGCGACCTTCTTCAGGTCGTCAGTCCATCTGGCGGGGGGGCGTCCCACCTTACGGTTGCCGAGACGCGGTCTCCATTCCAGGACTCGTTTGCTCCAACGGCTGTCGGTCCTTCGGCAGACGTGGCCAGCCCATTGCCACTTCAGCTAGCTTATAGCAATGTAAGACATTGAAATAAAAATATTTTTTATTGGATTTTATCGCAGTTTAATATTTAGATTTTAGTTCCCGACGTTTCGACGCATTTGCACGTGTCATGGTCACGGGCAACCCAATTGAACCTGTTCTGTGATATAACATTTAAAATTACCAATTCTCTAGGAAAGCTGAACTGTCAGCAATCATGGGTAAGGTGGCGACAGCGGAGGCTCTGCGGTTCATGACGGACTGCCTGAAGGCGGTCGGTACTGCGGCCAAGGCGGCTGAACAGCAGGCGAAACTCCTCATACAGGCAGACCGGTTCGGACATCCTAGCCACGGACTTAATAGGTTAGGTGAGTACAATTTTACAAAAAATATTAATAATAACAATATCGCCAGAATACCTATATCAAGCCCTATTCGCTTAAAAATCATTCCTACAATAATCGACAATGGAAGGAGTCGCAGAACAGAAAATCGGTACGGAATTCAGGATCTAGTGCAAAACCTGATAAATGTAATACCACAAATATCAAGCTATCAGGAAGGCTCCAACAGAACCCCGAGTGCGGTGACAATCAGCGAAACTTTTCACTTTTGGTAATATTACATTATTGTGTCGATAAAAAACTATGCTGGCATAAATATACTTAGTAGAGAAAACAAATTAATTTAAACGTTAACCTTTACGTCAAAACATCATGGTAGGTAGGTACAGCATTTTGTTAGTTAATTACATAATTCAACACGAGGAAAAATCATACATGTACCTTATTAATTGTAGTACTTATCTACGACTTAGTTATAAGTTTTAAGTTTATTAAAACTTATAACTAAGTCGTAGATAAGTACTATAATTAATAAGCTGTTACACAGAACAGACGGTACTAATTTAACAGATTTACGACGTCAAGACTATAAATATATCTTTTACCAGACAAGTACCTACCTACGTCGATCTCCAGATACAATGCATTGGGTTTTTAATACATGCCTCAAACCAATCAAGTTTCTTCTCAATTCCAGAAATGTATGTTAACGAAATCATTAGCGGTGCGTGCAATCCAAACAACGAGCCTAAAGTGCTGAAGGAGAGTCCGTCAACAGCCTGGATCGACGCCAACAACGTGCTCGGAGCCACGGCCAGCCACTTCGCCATGGACATCGCTATCAAGAAAGCTAAGGAGACTGGCGTGGCCTGGGTCACGGTCAAGGGTAACTTATTATCTACTTAAGTTCTGGGTATTTTAGTGAGTTAAAGTCTTGATTGTTCTGTTGATAAAAGTAATGTTCCTGTAATCAGCCCAAAACCTATAGGATACTTACCGTCGACCTAGAGTTATGAAAATTGACAACCTAGCATTAGGTTTAGTAAATCCGAAAAAAGTAAATAATAGTTTTGTTACATAAAAATAAGTTTTTGTGATTACGATTTGACTGTGTCATACAACGAGGTAAGAGAGAACATTTTTCAACCGCACAGTTAATTTTTTGGAAAATTAAACTCTCGGTGCGCGAGTTAGAGCCAGTTTTTTGTTTTCTCCTTTCCATTTTTGTAAAGTACAACATGTTGTTCCTACCAATACCAGCTTCCTGTACAGACATATTCTTCTTCTACCTTCTACCTACCCTTTCCTAAGGTTAGAGTCCACTTCCAGCCTTACCAGATTCGACATATTCGAACACATAATAATTATGTTTCAGGATCAAATCACAACGGCATGGCTGGGTTCTGGGCGCAGAAAGCTGCTGATGAAGGACTGATAGGAATGGCTTTCACCAATACCTCTCCTCTTCTAACACCCACCAGGAGTAAAAAAGTCAGCCTTCTCATTATTTTTTACGCATTAATGCATGCAGATCAAATATTTGTAATTAAATCAAAATAAAAAATACTATCAATGAAAGGAACTAACTGGGATCTAAACATTGACAGTATTTTTACTGAATCACGTGCCGCTAAACTAATATGTATTAAAGAGTAAAGAGCACTGCGTATTGGTGTATGTAAGTAAATCGAAATAGTAGAAAGGAAAAATTAAAATCTCAGGCAGGACTCAAACCCGGAACTACTGGTAGATTTTGTTCCTTTGGCTTTGTATAAGAATTGAACCGGAGTAACCACCCAGATGACTTCAGGAACTGCGTTTCGTTCGAGTTTGTCAGAGTTCCGAATGCCTAAGCGCCCAGCAATGTGTCATCAAGTTAGTTGATATCAGAGATGTTCTTTGATTTTAATCGTAGACACTTACCATCAAGTGAGCCGCTTGCCGGTTCGTCGGCAATGCCATGGAAAATCTTAAACTCAATCAAATATTACCACACCAACATAGATTAAAACTAATACTAGGTTCCTATTCCTTTTTTTGTTTCGCAGGCAGCATTGGGCACGAACCCGATGTCAGTGGTGGCACCAGCTTCTCAGGGCGAATCTTTCTATCTTGACATGGCTACAACTGCGGTCGCTCTTGGGAAGGTAAAAATATAACTTATCTAGTAATGTTTGGTACCAGTACTTCCCATACCACAGAGCGTTTACAAATGACGGGATTATAATTAGGTACCTATTAAAGGTGGTTCTAGGGATAATGGTGATTCAAAGGTCTGGAATGCCGCTACAACTTATCTAGTAATGTTTGGTACTAGATTACCACTTACCATACCATAAAGCGCTTACCAATGAGAGGATTATAATTATTGAAGATTCTATGGTCCATGTTCACTTTAAAGTTCCATTAGAGGTCTGGAATTCCGTGTTCATAAAATACTGTAAGTAAATTTCGTGTTTTAGATAGAGATGCAACGTCGGAAAGGAGAGCCAGTACCACCTGGATGGGCGCAAGGACCTGATGGCCAAGAAACACAAGATGCTGAACTAGTAAGTTTTTGACCTGAGTCTTATCGATAGTTAGGGCATTTCATTATTATCCTCTATCGACAAAACCAGGATATTAATAACGCCAAATTTATATCTAACTAGCTGTCCCCCGCGACTTTGTCCGCGTGTTTTAGTTTCAACGGTTTTTCATTTTTGCGACATTTTTCATTTATGCTCCGCTCCTATTGGTCGTAGCGTGATGTTATATAGCCTATAGCCTTCCTCAATAAATGAGCTATCCAACACTGAAAGAATTTTTCAAATCGGACCAGTAGTTCCTGAGATTAGCGCGTTCAAACAAACAAACAAACAAACAAACAAACAAACAAACAAACAAACAAACTCTTCAGCTTTATAATATTAGTATAGATTTTGATTAGGTGATACCATATTGTTTATTTGAGATTTTGTGGTTTTCAGGCATTTAAAACTGGTTGTCTGATGCCGTTGGGAGGCGGTGAAGAAACGTCAGGATACAAAGGCTTCGGTCTCGCAGCTATGGTAGAACTCTTTTGTGGAATTTCTGCTGGTTCGTATTCTGATAATGGTTGACTATCTACTGGTAGGGTTAATTAACGGTAAATTAAATAATAAGTTATTGCCAGGTCATTACTAGCTGTT
This sequence comes from Diachrysia chrysitis, assembly GCA_932294365.1. NCBI lineage: Eukaryota > Metazoa > Arthropoda > Insecta > Lepidoptera > Noctuidae > Diachrysia > Diachrysia chrysitis. The sequence continues at coordinate 3,171,029 of OW028657.1, forward strand.
TCAGTAACAATCTTTTATTTGTTTGAAGTTTGTCCTTGGTTTCCTTCAGACGTTACTTACTATTGGTTCTTCCAAGCTCAACAACCAGCATTAAATTTCTTACACACTCATCGTATAAAAGCTTGTTTTTGCTTCTATAGGTGCTAACTACGGCCACCACGTACGGTCGTGGTCCCACAGCGGTGACGGCGGGCCCGCCAACCTGGGCCACTGCTTCGTGGTTGTCAACCCTGAATGCTTCGCCCCTGGCTTCGGGGACCGGCTCGCCGAAAGCATACAGTATTGGAGACAACTGGAACCAGTATGGAACTCATCCGTTACTTAGGACACTAACACTTCTTCTGACGAAAGATATTTTAATCCAAAAGTATTTTTAAATGTACTTAACAGTTTAAGTCTTTCATAGTTGAAGTGTATCTTTAAATGTTAATCCATCAATCGGATCGTCGTTTTTTTTTCTTTACACCAATTATGTACGTTCTGTGGGTTTATTAGATTAGCACCTACAAAAGGTACTTTTCGGAATGAGGAGTAAAGTGTAGTGATGTAACGTAAGGGTCAATTTATACTATACAGGACGATGCGCATCGAAGAATGAAATTTCGCATTCGCTCGTCTTTTTTATGTCAGAAGAAATATGAGTAACTGCTTGTTTTAAGAGCGAATTTGCTGTCAGAGATAGATGACGCTTTATAGCAAATTTATCTTTAAAACGTAAGGCTCATATTACATCTGAGACAGATGAAAAGATAATTCTGTAGAATGTACGTGAATGCGCGCAAATTTACTTGCGCGATTCGCATTCGATTCGCTAACGACTTTTTTTGTCAACTTTTGGATTGTGCCTCAAATCTGCTGTAGTATGAGTTAAGCAGAATAATTCGGCAGCTAAGAGAAATTTTGTGATATAAAATGGTAATAGAACAATTTCTGTTGATTACAGACGAATCCTGACCTACCAGTGCTGGCTCCAGGAGATAAAGAGAAAAAGGCTGCAGCCGAGGCCGACGCAAAAGGCACAGTATCATTCGTCACACAACAAATTGAGTCAAGTGCCGCTCTAGCAAAGAGACTCAAAGTGAAACCTATGGATGTACAAATGGAAAAATAAAACATTATCTTAGACAAGGTGACGTCATCACCCTTTTCTGTTAATCTAATATATTTGTTCTTTGTTCAATGTCCTTACCGCATGAATTATTAAAAAAGATGCAAAAAAAATGTTTATTGGCAAAACAGTGTTTTTTTTAGACTTACATATATAGATAACAAAAAAAATTACTTATACATGAGTGTGGTACAATGGTATGCTCGTTCCTTCTCTGTATGAGAAGAGGCCTGTGCGGCCTCTTTTCTCATAGAACAAACCAATTCAACAAGTTATTAAGCTTAGTAACTCGTTTTTTAATTTCTTTTCCTATTTCAAATTTATTTATTGCAAATATGTGAAGGTACAATTTGATGTTATACAGGTTACAATTTATTATCATAAAACATAGCTTTAGATTTTTAATACATTTTTTACCATATTATGACACATGCAATTTTTGACATATTTTTTAATTTATATTGATTTAACAAGTCAAATTTATAAGAGAAAAGTAATTATCTTTACTAGGTACTTTATCTAAGATCTTTACAATAAATAAAATGTCAATTTAATAGCTATCATTTCATTTAAATATCCATAAATTAAGAAGAAACATTTTTCTATTTAATAACTTGAAGACAATAAAATTAAAGACATCTCTTGAAACTAATTATAATTAAATTCAAATCCTTTATTGTGTTATAAAATAAGTTCAAAATAAAACCCGGTAAGGGCACAGCAACATAATACATAGTATAAATTAACAATTAGTAAAATAAGGCTAATATATATATTTTTGAAATGTTAGTATTACAAACTAAGTAAATAAACATCTAGGTATTGGAATTATAGCTAAAAGCCAGTACATACTATTTATACATGAGTATTATAGCTATATTCATATTATTACTTACTAACAATATTTAAACTTAACATCTTAATAGAAATCTAAAACATTATTGCAGTACAAAATGTGTCTGTTTATTTTATATCAAAATATAATAAAGGTGGTCGGAACCACCCAATCACCCCAGTTAGGGATGTTTTGAAGAAACTAAAAACGAAAAAAAAGCTACTACAAACGATTTGAAGTTACTACAAACGTAATTAATCTACTACAAACGATTTGAAGTTACTACAAACGAAATTGACGCTACTACAAACGATTTGAAGTTACTACAAACGAAATAGACGCTACTACAAACGAAATAAAGTTACTACAAACGAAATAGACGCTACTACAAAAGATTTTTTTTTTAATTTTCCCACAATTTTCTAGATTCAGAATCCAATTTAGAACTAGTGACATACTATATAATTATGATGTCCCACGAGGTATCATCGATTACTAGGTTTTTTAAACTATAGAGACATTCCGTGGTTGTATCTAATAAACTCTTGATACCATTAGAATTTTCAGAAACACTAGATTGACCCATAAGACGTTGTAACAAACAATTAGACAAAAGTCGCTTATTATTGAATCTGCTGTATAACAAATTCCAACATTCTTCATAATTGTCAGAAGTGACAGGAATATGTCTAACAAGTGTTCTGCTTCACCCGATAACAAGCCCTTTAAATAATGCATTTTTTCTACGTTATCTAAGCTACTATTATTATGTACGAGGGATGAAAAAAGATCTTTAAAGGTAGTCCACTCTACATAATTGCCTGAAAATTTGGGAATGCTAATTTTCGGTAGTTTTACATTATTACTAGAACGTGCATCCTTCACAGATTCGTTTACTGATGTTCCGGAATTATTATTAAACCGACAAAGAACTTCCTTCAACTTAGATTTATAAGAAATGTAATTTTCTTCAGTCGTTTCGTAAATTTCATACGTAAATACGCATCACTCTGTTGTTGACTATCCGACACAGTTTGTATTTATATTGCTATGCGTATTAAAGAACTCTTTCCACAAAACCTCTAAAGACTCAAGTCTTAGTTTCAACATACGACCTCGTTATTCTTTCTTTAGGCGACTTTTTATAATTTATTTCAGCCTTTTCAAGAAGGAGTTTTTTTATTCATTTGTAATTTATAAAACGAATTCATGTTGACGTCCGAAAAAACTGTTGGTAACTTAGAATAAAAAGGTCCAATGTTGAATTTTTTAAATTATTCTAAGTTTCTAATAAATACAATTTATATAAGTTCCCAAATCTAATGATAGCGTCATCTTCCAATTTGCACAAATAAACACACGTCAAAAGTACTCACAATAATATCCTCTTCAACAAACCACATTGTTGATGATGTCGTCAAATGCTCCTCTTCTACGACTCTGTCTTGAATGTCTGCTAGGCGTATTCCAATAGCGCCTTGGCTCCGACTCCTGAAGGCTGGGCACCTCTACAGCTGCACTGGCACACTTGCTGCACCGCGCTCTACTGCGGTATGCACTGCTCTATGCACACCTTTTCAGGTATGCAGGCTCTTTTAGTTCTTGCTTTTCTGGTTGACTACTATTACCGGTAGCGAACCCAAAATAGACAGAGTAGCACTCACGGGAATACTATCCGGCTCTGATAAGGACCATGAACGAGCTCAATTTATGGCCTTATCCAAAAAAATAAAGAAAACCACCCGATCAAAGAAATACGTCTATTTACTAAGTTTTCGAGTACCTTGCTTGAGCTAACAATACAATAAAATTTCACCTTACTTATTGATGGGCGGGAAATCTTAACACCGCCATTCAGAATAGCGGTGTCAATGAACAACTCCATCTATCCATTATTATAACAATAATAAATAACACTTGTTTTGTGTTCTATATTTGACAGTAATAAATGACAATTGTTTTGTATTCTATTCTATATTTGACAAAAATCCTATTGCTTTCTGAGGTTTAAGCGAATGTTGGACATTGAAATAAAAACATTTTTTTTATGGATTTTATCGCAGTTTAATATTTAGATTTTAGTTCCCGACGTTTCGACGCATTTGCATGTGTCATAGTGACGGGCAACCCAATTGAACCTGTTCTGTGATATAACATTTAAAATTACTATTTCTCTAGGGAAGCTGAACTGTCAGCAATCATGGGAAGGGTGGCGACAGCGGACGCTCTGCGGTTCATGACGGACTGCCTGAAGGCGGTCGGTACTGCGGCCAAGGCGGCTGAACAGCAGGCGCAACTCCTCATACAGGCAGACCGGTTCGGACATCCTAGCCACGGACTTAATAGGTTAGGTGAGTACAATTTTACAAAAAATATTAATAACAACAATATCGCCAGAATACCTATATCAAGCACTATTCGCTTAAAAATCATTCGGACAATAATCGACAATGGAAGGAGTCGCAGAACAGAAAATCGGTACGAAATACAGGATCTAGTGCAAAACCTGATAAATGTAATACCACAAATATCAAGCTATCAGGAAGGCTCCAACAGAACGCCAAGTGCGGTGACAATCAGCGAAACTTTTAATTTTTGGTAATATTACATTATTGTGTCGATAAAAAACTATGCTGGCATAAATATACTTAGTAGAGAAAACAAATTAATTTAAACGTTTACCTTTACGTCAAAAAATCATGGTACGTACAGCATTTTGTTAGTTAATTACATAATTCATCACGAGGAAAAATCATACATGTAGGTACATTGTTCCTACACTAACTAATAACTAAGTTGTAGATAAGTAGGTACTATAATTAATAAGCTGTTACACAGAACAGACGGTACTAATTTAACTGATTTACGACGTCAAGACTATAAATATATCTTCTACCAGACAAGTACCTACGTCGATCTCCTGATTTATGATGCATTGGGTTTTGAATACATGCCTCAAACCAATCAAGTTTCTTTAATTCCAGAAATGTATGTCAACGATATCATCAGCGGTGCGTGCACTCCAAACAACGAGCCTAAAGTGCTGAAGGAGAGTCCGTCAACAGCCTGGATCGACGCCAACAACGTGCTCGGAGCCACGGCCAGCCACTTCGCCATGGACATCGCTATCAAGAAAGCTAAGGAGACTGGCGTGGCCTGGGTCACGGTCAAGGGTAACTTATTATCTACTTATTTAAATTCTGGGTATTTTAGTGAGTTAAAGTCTTGATAGTTCTGTTGATAAAAGTACTGTTCCTGTAATCAGCCCAAAACTATAGGATACTTACCGTCGACCTAGAGTTATGAAAATTGACAACCTAGCATGAGGATTAGTAAATCCGAAAAAAGTCATTTATAGTTTTGTTACATAAAAATAGGTTTTTGTGATTACGATTTGACTGTGTCATACAACTATGTAAGAGAGAACATTTTTCAACCGCACAGTTAAGTTTCTTTTTGGAAAATTAAACTCTCGGTGCGCGAGTTAGAGCCAGTTTTTTGTTTTCTCCTTTCCATTTTTGTAACGTAGGTACAACACGTTGTTTCTACCAATACAAGCTTCCTGTACAGACATATTCTTCTTCTACCTACCCTTTCCCAAGCCATGTTAGAGTCGGCTTCCAGCCTTACCGGATTCGACATATTCTAACACATAATAATCATGTTCCAGGATCAAATCACAACGGCATTGCTGGGTTCTGGGCGCAGAAAGCTGCTGACGAAGGACTGATAGGAATGGCTTTTACCAATACCTCTCCTCTTCTAACACCTACCAGGAGTCTTAAGTTAACACATTATTATTTATTAAAAAATTAAACCAGTAGTTGCGGGTTCAAGTCCTGCCTGAGATTAAAATTTTTCCTTTCTACTATTTCAATTTACTTACATACACTAATACGATTAAAAGAAACCTTTACTCTTCAATAGATATTAGTTTAGCGGCACGTGATTCAGTAAAAATACTGGTAATGAAAGGAACGAACTGAAATCTAAACATTGACAATATTTTTTTGTAGAAAGTGTTGTTTGTGTGCCTGCTGAATGAATAACATTTCGCATCGGCTTTGTATTAGAATTGAAATTCATTCAGGACTTTTCTCCCAGATGACTTCAGAACTGCGTTTTGTTCGAGTTTGTCAAAGTTCCGAATGCCTAAGCACCCAGCAATGTTTATTCAAGTTAGTTGATATCGGAGATGTTCATTGATTTTAATCTTAGACACTTACCATCAAGTGAGCCGCTTGCCGGTTCGTCGGCAATACTATGGAAAATCTTAAACTTAATCAAATATTACCACACCAACATAGATTAGATTAATAATAGGTATACCTATTTTTTTTTTTTTGTTTCGCAGGCAGCATTGGGCACGAACCCGATATCAGTGGTGGCACAAGCTTCTCAGGGCGAATCTTTCTATCTTGACATGGCTACAACTGCGGTCGCTCTTGGCAAAGTAAAAATATAACTTATCTAGTAATGTTTGGCGCTTACCAATGAGAGGATGATAATTATTGATGGTGATTTTAGGGTCCATGTTCACTTTAAAGTTCCTCAGAGGATTGGAATTCCGCGTTCATAAAATACAATAAGTGAATTTCGTGTTTTAGATAGAGATGCAACGTCGGAAAGGAGAGCCAATACTAAAAGGATGGGCGCAAGGACCTGATGGCAAAGAAACACAGGATGCTGAACTAGTAAGTTTTTGACCTTAGTCTTATTGATACTGAGGGTGTTTCATTATTATCTTCTATCGACAAAACCAGGATATTAATAACGTCGAATTTATATCTAATTATGATTCGGCGATACCATATTGTTTATTAAGGATTTTGTGGTTTTCAGGCATTTAATACTCGTTGTCTAATGCCGTTGGGAGGCGCTGAAGAAACGTCAGGATACAAAGGCTTCGGTCTCGCAGCTATGGTAGAACTCTTTTGTGGAATTTCTGCTGGTTCGTATTCCAATAATGGTTGACTATCTACTGGAATGGTAAATTAAATAATAAGTTATTGCCAGGTCATAGCTTACTAGCTGTTTCAGTGAAAATCTTTTATTTGTTTGAAGTTTATCCTTAGTTTCCTTTAGACGTTACTTACTATTGGTTCTTCCAAGCTCAACAACCAGCATTAAATTTCTTACACACTCATCGTATAAAAGCTTGTTTTTGCTTTTATAGGTGCTAACTACGGCCACCACGTGCGGTCGTGGACCCACCACGGTGCCGGCGGGCCCGCCAACCTGGGCCACTGCTTCGTGGTTGTCAACCCTTGCTGCTTCGCCCCTGGCTTCGGGGACCGGCTCGCCGAAAGCATACAGTATTGGAGACAACTGGAACCAGTATGGAACTCATCCGTTACTTAGGACACTAACGCTTCTTCTGACGAAATATATTTTAATCCAAAAGTATTTTTAAATGTACTTAACAGTTAAAGTCTTTCATAGTTGAATATCTTTAAATGTTAATCCATCAATCGGATCGTCATTTTTTTTTCTTTACACGAATTATGTACGTTCTGTGGGTTTTTAAATTAGCACCTACAAAGGGTACTTTTCGGAATGAGGAGTAAAGTCTAAATTGATGTAGCGTAAGGGTCAATTTATACTATACAGGACGAAGCGCATCGAAGCATGAAATTTCGCATTCGCTCGTCTTTTTTATGTCAGAAGAAATATGAGCACGTAATTGCTTGTTTTAAGAGCCAATTTGCTGAGATAGATGACGCTTTATAGCAAATTTATCTTTAACTTAAAAACGTAAGGCTCATATTACTTCTGAGACAGGTGAAAAGATAATTCTGTAGAATGTACGTGAATGCGCGCAAATTTACTTCCGCGATTCGCATTCGATTCGCTCACGACTTTTTTTGTCAACTTTTGGATAGTGCCTCGACTCTGCTGTAGTATGAATTAAGCAGAATAATTCGGCAGCTAAGAGAAATTTTGTGATATAAAATGTTAATAGAACAATTTCTATTGATTACAGACGAATCCTGACCTACCAGTGCTGGCTCCAGGAGATAAAGAGAAAAAGGCTGCAGCCGAGGCCGACGCATCAGGCACAGTATCATTCGTCACACAACAAATTGAGTCAAGTGCCGCTCTAGCAAAGAGACTCAATGTGAAACCTATGGATGTCTGTGCATAACTGTGACGTCTTCACCCTTTTACTGTAAATCTAATGTATTTGTTTTTTGTTCAATGTCCTTAACGCATGAATAAGAAATGCAATTTTTGACAGATTTTTTAATTTGTATTGATTTTACAAGTCAAATTTATAAGAGAATAGTAATTATCTTTACTAGGTACATTATCTAAGATCTTTACAATAAATAAAATGTCAATTTAATAGCTATCATTTCATTTAAATATCCATAAATTAAGAAGAAACATTTTTCTATTAAATAACTTGAAGACAATAAAATTGAAGACATCCCTTGAAACTAATTATACCTAATTAAATTCAAATCCTTTATTGTGTTATAAAATAAGTTCAAAATAAAACCCGGTAAGGGCACAGCAACATAATACATAGTAATAAATTAACAATTAGTTAAATAAGGCTAATATATATATTTTTGAAATGTTAGTATTACAAACTAAGTAAATAAACATCTAGGTATTGGAATTATAGCTAAGAGCCAGTAGATACTATTTATACATGAGTATTAAGGCTATATTCCTATTACTTACTAACAATATTTAAACTTAACATCTCAATAGAAATCTAAAATATTATTGCAATACAAAATGTGTCTGTTTATTTTATATCAATATATAATAAAGGTGGTCGGAACCACCCAATCACCCCAGTTAGGGACCCTAACTCTGTATTTCTTATTACACTACTCTGCCACTGCTGGCAGTGCACTAGAAATTGGGTAATGTAATAAGCCTTTATATATTACAACTTTTTGTTTTTATCTGTAACACTTGACTATCTGTTGGAAAGCGAAACCTAGTAGGAGATTATGGACCAACTTATTTAATGATTTTGTATACTTTAACAAATTGTGTTGTACACACAATATAAATGTAAAATAACCACCCTCCTCCTCCTCATTACAATTTACTTAGATAATAGGTTTCGCCATAAATATACATACACATTGTGACAGTGCCGGTACTACCTGTGTACTGTACAAAACTAAATAGAAACTTTTTTTTTCGGTCCAGGAACATACATAGTACCTATACCTGCTATAAGATTTTTAACGCACGGTTAGGTTCCAGTAAAATACAAATTCCTTATTTATTCATGTAGCAATAAGAATAAATACCAACCGAAAGATTACCATGCTCTGCCCACAAATCCTAGTTGGAGCAGCTCTGCTGAAAGGAACCTATGCAAAACTAAAAACAACGTTTTTTAATGATAGACATAAATCAGTAGAGTAAATTAAATAAATCTACTTTCAGTTATATACCGATTTAAAATTCAAGAATAAAGTACTCTTGATTTAAAATAATAATATTCCAGTGTCATTGTCATCATTAAGTTATTGGTTAAAATTAATTTTGCACTTGTTTCTGTAACCAGTGTTGCCAGCAACTCCGAACTAAAGTCGCCATTTTTCACAGCATTTGAGTTGAGGCAGCCCAAACGCCAAAAATTCAGTATGAATAAATCAAAAACTTGTTTTTAACATTTTACTTATTAATAAAGTAGGTCTGAGTGTCAAATATATTTAAGTATTAAAAAAATCAAAGAAACCCTTACTAGCATAAATCTGTTACATGTTCTGCTAGCATTAACAAAGCATCCACAAGACGTTCGCCGTCAATATTATCTGTAGGTGCTGTGCTGAAACTGGTGCAAGCCATGCTGGTGCTGGGGCGAGTTGCGCTGGTACTAGCGCATTCTGCATTCTGTTCCCGCATTGATGCATTTGTGTTGTCATGTTCGGTCAACTAATTTAAGGACCTTGTCGCCCAAAAGCCTAAAAGGCGAGCAGTCGTCAGCCTTCCAGAATTTTTCGTCACCGATTTTCATCCTGAGTAGCCTAATTGGTGACAAATCGCCTACGTTGGCAACACTCCGACGTGACAGACCGGTCTGTCAAAAGATATCGTAACCATAAAGAAAACAATAAGTAAACTATAGAGTGAGCGTAACATGGTAAGATCCGAAAGCACATGTATGATCAAACGTCGATTTCAAGGTCACGTCCAATTAGTGTCAAAACAGAGCTCGCCGTGTTTATATCACCGAACGAACATTGCTTATATTTATGTAATAATGGTAAAATATAAAAATACGTAGTACTGAGTTGTAAAAACGATTCACGGAAGCAAAACAAAAATAGTAGTGACATTTCTTTTCATCCGTGAATAGTATTGTTATAGAAATTTTCTTATTTAATATAAATTCAGTATGGCGAAAGAGGGGGTGCGCGGGGGGGGGGCGCGGTGGGTAGAATTTTAAGCGCTGCACACCCCCCTGCCCCGCAATCCCCGCAACGGGCTAGTGTTGTAGCGGTTCCGTTTCTGTTACGATAGTTATTTTTTTATCGTAAGCACATAATTAAAAATTAAGTTTATAATAAGAATAATATACTACTAACTACTAAACTTGCGTTTTATTTGGTAATATCCTAACTTAATATTATAAACGCGAAAGTTTAAAAGGATGTATGTATGGATGTTAGTTACTCTTTTAATAATATAGCTTATACATGAGAATGACACATAGGCTATAATTTATAAAGTTTTTTTGTGAATGACAGAGTGCACTTACATGTTGTAGTAATAATATTCTTAATCATAAATTTACTTAAAGATAGAGGCGGTCTAATATACCTTACTTATTATTTGTATGCAAACAGAAATATTACTTAAAACAAACCGTAGTACCCAAGAAAATATATTTATTTAACAGTATTTTGCGTAGTCAATAAGACCATGAACATTTTTATATGAAGAAATATTTTGACATTTTTGCATGAACACCTATTTCAACAATAGCCCAGCAGCAATCACTTAGTCCATTTATTATGTAGTGTTATTAAAAAATACGTAGACATAAGAATAAAATACCTCTAAAAAAGGTATATTAAAGAGAGCACACAGTTATTTCATAAATTGATATTTTTTAAAGGGTATTAACATATTACACTTAATAATTTTAAGTAATATTTATAATTTTTTTGTTTTATTCATGTTATCTCAAAACTTAACATGCATTTGATAACACTAATTATATCGAAACCATCGATATTTTAGCTTGAACGTCTGTCGTCTCACAGAACATCACTAGGCAAACGAAAACTGACAGCTAAATAATAGGTACATGTGCTTTCGTTCTGCACAACGGGCCATAAGCGATACGCTTGCTCTATAGTTAAATAAACTCTATGATCGTTACGTAATTAAAAATGTTCTTATTATAGATCTGTTTCTGCAAGGTGTCTGCAATGTAGAATGTGCAATCCCCTTATTTGGCAAAAATTGGGAGTGTGACCAGTGCAGTGCCCTAACATGTTAAACGGTTTTATTCGGAAAACATGAAAAGATAAATATTTATGCTTATGTTTTTATTAACTGGCGCATCAGATCTGGTTTTACAGCTGGCTGGCGCTGCAAACACGTCATTTTTTAATCGCAGTGTGTTGTATGCTCTATAACCTTGTCTGTGGCAATAGTTTTTTCACAAAATATTGTTAGAAACATTAATTAGGGGTATGGTTTAAACGTCTTGCCAAATAAAAACTGTCGATCATGCTAGGCCACTACTCTAATTTACGTTTTCTAACAAATAGTATGTTAAAACTTTGGGCAGTAGACCTGACTTGAGGTTGTACGTTTCATTTTGGGTAAAGTATTCACAAAAAAATAAAGCAAACATTAAGATAAAAACCAAATTAAATTGACCAATATTTCTGATGTCTATGTCTGATGATTTATTAATAAATTATTTGTTATAAACCGTTTAAGACTTGAACAAAGGCAGTGTTTCAGTGGTTTTGTCAACAATATCATGGGTTTTGTGAAAAACTTACATTCTGGCCACAGTGTTACCATAAATATAATGTAAAGGAGTTCTATAGTGTTTATTATTGTTATTATTTAAAAATAAATATTATTGTGGCCGGCAGTTTAGGTTTGTAAAACTTAAATAAGGGTTGTAACCTAAATGTTTTTCACCTTATATATTATTATGATAGGCCACACCTATTTACTAACAATGTTTTTTTTAAACTGGTGGTGCAGACATTATTATGCTAATGTTTATTATAATTTTATGTATAATATTTTGAAATAGACAATGATAAGTACGGAATATCTAAATTAAAATTGCTTCAAGTTCTAAAAGTAAGAAGGTTCACAAATAATTATAATGTTTATTCTTAAGTAAAATATTAGCTTGAATTGAACAATATTTTGCTATTTGTATTAAAAACATTCGAAATGTGGCTGTAACTGTTTTTTTTTAATATTTTATTTTTCAAGAAAACTTAAGATATTTTTAGAACTTAATCTTCCTTTTCTATTCTTACGTATTATCATAATTATTAATATCAATCCATTGTTTCTGTGTATTCATAACCGTCAGTCATTACCTAGCAGTAGCAGGTCATATGCACAGCACAGTCATATGGTTCTGGCGGCTACGCGCGCGGTCCTGTGTGTTTTTGTCAATTCCGTCTCATTCGCTCGCGCACTCGACAAAAAAATAATAAACCTATTCTATTCTGCGCTGATGCGCTCGCGTGCGCGCAGTGGGTGTCACTTACTTATTTCGTTTTTAACCGTTTAAAAAATTGTTTAGTTTTATAAAAGGTGGCACCAAAACTGTTTATTTACTTAATCTTAGCGCATTAAATCACCTTTAATCATTAATAAAACGCGCTGGTTACTTTCACTTTAGCCACGATATTTTGGCCGAATTATTTCGATAGTTGAATCGTCCTGTCAAGTGTCAAACATGGAAACATGCTAAGCTTTTGGTTGTTTTGACTACAACTGTGATTTTTATATTTTGATTCGTAATAGAAACGGTAATAATAAAAACAAGTGAATAAAATACGTGTTACTAAAAACGATACAAGTGAATAAAAAGTGGAAAATGAAATAAGTCAACGTTACAGGCCAACGATATTTACTTTATATTTATAAATTACAGTGCAGCATTTGTCTTCAGCTAATATATACATTCAACTTGTGTAGGTGTTAAGATTTAAGTGTCTGTGATCGTTTTAAGAATAAAGAAACCAGTTTTGTGGATTTATTGGCTCTATAAATGGTAAGTTTGGGAGAACACAGTACATTATTTTGTTCATTCTAAGCATGATGACCTATACGTAGTATTAGTGATTGTTTAATATACTATACCTATCTCGTTTCGTCTTCTGATAGCCCTTATCTTTCAGGAATTAATTTTGTTGAACTCCTGCAATGTCAAGGGAAGTCATATCATTTAACTTGAGCAACATGAAGGTTCAAGAGTGTGATAAAGACTACATAGTACTAAAATTAATATTTATTGTGTTCTACTTAAATATTTTCCTGGTATCATTGTTTATTGTTTATATTGGCCATATTTTTAAATAACATTGTCTTATATGCATTGTTTGTTTAAAACTTTTTTTTTCAAGAACTATGAGTTTCTGAATTTCTTTAGTTTAGACCCCTTAGTTTAGTATTAAATTGTAAAATATTGTGCATATAAACAGTAAAAATATAATACATAGTTTATAATATTGGCCAAGTTTTTGTTTTGATTAGGTACTTACTTGTTCTAATTATGTCAAAGCTTTACTAACATTTTCTTAGTCTCTTAAGCCAAGTTGTTACCAATACTCAATCATGTTTGGTAGGACACAAGACTAATTAATAATAATAGCAGTAAACAAAAACACTTTGTTCGATTTATTGTCATTGTAACCTAATGCTGTCACTGTTTTGTAGATAAACAAATAACATGTCTTCCTCTTTCTATAGCTAGACTATTTATTCATAACAAGAAATATAATATAGGTATATAGTTTTCGATATTGATACTGTAATAATTTATAGTGATGTATTGAAAAATAATATTTATCAATAATTATTTCTACTGAATAAATATTCAAACACTTAGACAACATGTAACACATTGTAGTTATATTAAGATAGATATTTTATGAACAAACAGTTTTCATGGGAACCATTCTTTAATTGAAAGAAAAAAAATTAAAAGGTACTTGTAAACTACCCACTATTCAAATATCATGACATAGGTATATGTGAGTCATTTGTTTTTTGCATTAGAGGATGGCCTTCCTTAATCAGCAGTGGACAAAAGAAAACAATAACTTGACCCAGAAAGCATTGAGATGATGCTCAAAGTTTATATAATTTATCTTTACATGGCAATGTTATTGAATGAAATTTATACATGATTACAGCCAGAAGACAATTGCCCTCTGACAAGATCAAGGTCAAAGAGTCCACTAAGTAAAATAACAAATTTCAAGGTATTATAACATTTTCGTTATTTTATAATCAATTTAACTCATGGTTTATTCATCACTCATAAAATATTTGTGGAAAGGAGGAAATATTGGATTCAGCCATCTAACTAACATATTTTATTGGATGTATTTCATAAATTATATTGCATTTGAAATAAAATTAAGTTTGTGCTTCATTTTTTTTCATATTATGAGCATTCGGGTAAAATAATTCTCTATAACATTCACCTTGACATTTCTTTATTAGTTATGCTGCTTTTGCTGAAAGTTGAAAATAAAATTACATTAAGAACCCATATTGAAAAAACATATCTATTGTCTTTGAATAAACACTAGTAAAATTATGAAGCCATCTCCGTTGATATGATCTGTGGTGTTTTATTAAGTAATGTATGTATAAAAAAATAAAATATACCGAAAAACAAACAGAATACAAGCCCACAATAGTCTATAAATGATTAAATTGTTATTTACCCGATCATCCTGACAAACACCAAAAGTTTAAAGGCATATCATTAGGTATTCATGATAATGGCCAATTAGGTACCTACTTACGCAACCAATTAATTAATTTCGTATGTAGGCATTTACAAAGTATTTACGTCAATCCAATTAATGATAAAAAAATCGCAATAAATTGTAGGTATATATTTTAATAATAGTATATATTTTGCATTTTTTTGCAGTTATTTTTATAGGTATGAAACTTTTTATCGTCAACGTTGTAATAACTGAAATTGTTTACAGAAACAATAAATTAGAACGATAGCAACATCGGCGTTGGTTATTTACCCGACTTCGGGGCCACCGTTGCGCCAATATCGTCGAAAATGATGTCGGTATACTGTCTTAAATATGAAGTTTTTGTTCACTTTGATTATTGAGTACTCAAGCGATCTTCAGAATTATTGATTATGGTTGCAAGATTTCGCCACTGCGTGCGAGACACGCAATGCCCAACTGCCCAAGTTGCTATAATATGAGTATTCGACCGCTGAGGTGAAAGAAACGTGTTTGTTATAGGAGCGTTATAGGAAAAATCGGCGTAGAAAAACATAGTGCTTTAAAGCAGTTTCTAATGTCAATTTCTGTCAGAACTCGGACGACGTAAATACATGTGGTTAGAAAGCGTGGAGTCGCATTGATTCCAGTTGTTGCATTGTATGCAGACAAGGGCAAGAAGTAACATAGTGCTGTCGTGAAAATACTGACTTATTTAGTCTCGGTATACCTAGCAGTGCTCTTACTAGACATGGCATAAAAAGCAGTGCCTTAAGAATGATGCGCTTTGACTTGAGTATCTGGGTCTATCTATATAGTATGATGTATGCTTATAATTTCAGTTCACTCATCTTCATATTCTTCAATCTAAAACGACGACGATTACGATTGCAGTACTTGTCCGTAGAAATTAACCATAAAATTGTTCAAGATGCAACTGTTTCAGCAGACTACTATAATTTTAGTTCAAATAGTTGATACAGTTCTATTACAATTTATTTTGAATGTGTACCGGTGGTTTGCGCAGGAAGCCAGTGATATCTCCCCCGTTTGCATCAAGCTAGCATGTCGACACATACGCGCGAAGCTACCCGCTTCCTGCTTCACACGCAACTCTATTTGTTGAAGTTATTCGACTCCAAATTTGAAGCCGCACTGTTTAAATACACACGGCTTGATAATTACATGTATGATTCAGTACTGAGATTGTTAGTGCGAAAAATAGCTTCCACGTGAAAATAACTACTATTGTTATGTTCGTAAATGTGTTACGTTGTGTGCCTCAGAAGTGTTTAAGCGTGTAATGAGAAGTAACAGTAAAATAATTTGATTCGACATCGTGATACAACAGTTTGATGTAACAGTACTGTATCGGAACCGAAGTAAGTAATAACTGGGTCATTTCTATGCTAAACGCAATTAGCAACGCTTAACCCGGACGCAACTTTGACCTGCTTTAAGGAAGACGCGCTTGTCGTACAAGTTAGGTCATCTTGTTACTTATAAACCTCCGCCCTGCATAATATTGTATAACTACTCAAATAAAAATAATAGGTCCTTGAACAAAACTTGAAAAAAGAATCAATACCTACTTAAAACTATTTTCAGTTTACAAACAAGGTAACTATTGAATTTGTTTCTTGGCATGTTCTTTAGTTATGATAATGTTACACCAGGAAAAAGTAAATGTAAAAAAACGATTTATCGTCCGTAGAATGTCACTGGTAATAGTCAATTTGTCAGTTGTTAAAGCATGCAGCAATTTTATGTTTTTAGCTGAAAATAGCAAGTTATGAATGTGTTCTTATTTTACAAGGGAAAAAGCAACTGGGTGACTGAATGTTTCTTTAATTGAATAATGTAGGCCTGTACCTACAAGAACTTTTTGCGCATAATAATACAAAATACATCTAAAATGAAAAAGAAAATAAATATAATCAAATTTCCTATACTTAAATGTTTAAATAATTAATTATCTGTTTTTTTTAATGCGATTGACCATAATAATAACTATTACTTATATTTAGTTAACCGATGATTGAATGAAAGCAAATACCTACGTAAATCAGTCTTATCGAAAATTATGAGCTAAATATACAAAAATAGGTAGGCAGAGTTCTACATCAAAAATATTCTTTAATTTGCAATTATAATGATAAAACATTTTGATGTTTCAACAATTGATAGTAACAGCGATTTTTGATATTTCAAAACCTTATAAATATCAATTTTAGCCTTTGATCGTACCTAAACTTTTGTCAATGATACTAATGATATACTATTATTCTCATTTCGTAGTAAGTTAGGTGGTACCCACCTAAATAACATAATAGTAAGTGACGTCATGACAATTAGGTATGTATCGACGAACTTATTACCCATGTGGGTCATCCTACACTGATGTCCGAGTCTCCTACTGAGATAATTATTAGCAATTGAAGGCACGAACAATTGTTAATTGCCTGCTATCATTGCCGTGGTTATTAACGTCGTGGCCATCACGAGGGCCACTCATGTAGAAGATACATATCGCTTTTATCGAGTATAGCGTTATGACACTCAGGCACGAACTCGATTACCCTGACTCGGAAATTATAACTGTGTTGCAAAATTTACAAAATACGTTCATTAGGTACCTAACTAAAAAAATGTTTGCTAGTAGCCGAAGATATGGATAGCAATTCATTTCAATTTGAAGTACCAGACTACCAATCTGTTAAGTACCAGAAAAAATAAGTTTAGTAAGTAGGTATGTATACAAATTACCGAAATCGAGTTGATTTGGGCCTAATAGGTATCTATTATAAATTTAATTTAGTAAATTAACCATGGCAATGGCAAATACGCATTTACCAAAGACTCTTAGTAGATTATGTTGATTTCTCAAGCTCAATCTGATCGAAGTTATTCTAGCTCTAGCATGTGTATGTTCTATATTCTGACCTCATCGCCTTATTGGTAACGTCATTATCATTTGTGTCTTACGGGAAAATTAGGTCGCCATTGACGAGATATGACGGTCATCCTAATTTAGCCAAGATACGCGATTCGCATCTAAAAAATAACATTCTGCTACCTAATACCGAACCCAACATAAGGAAGTATGCAGTAAAGCTAAAAATATCCCTTATAAACATCTCTAAGAAATATGAATTTCATGTTGTGGTAATGGATATATATATATTTTTTAAATGATTTTAAAGAATCCAAATCCAGAACCGTAGAAACTGGAAATTGGTCTTGGCTGACTGTCTTGAGTTAAGATATGCTTGTATGTTGTTACCTACCTCGTGAAACTGTACATCTCTGAGCGATTACCGCTAAAATTTAGCGTGTACCGTGGAATGACAAGCAACGCACACTGACAATGTTTAGTATAGGTACCTGATGAGCCTTGATAATATAATTGTGTAAAAATACTGTACCTATTTCTTAAAATGTGATCGTAATTCCTAAGGGAGAAATTCGGAGTTCTGTGGTGTTCTTTTTTATGTACAATATTCAAAATGATGCTCCGTAAATTATCCATAATAACTACTTTTTTTTTACATGGCGGATTTTTCTTTCTTCAACTAATTATTTTCCTACCCTAAGTAGAGTCAAGTTTCAGCACTTCTTTATTTTTATTATAGCTTATCAAAATAGGCATCATTATCAGCTTATTAAACATTTTGGTTGTAGCTGCATGTATTGGTTTTCTTTGCATGACTGAGCTCTGATTTACACTCAGGATTAGGAGATGTTTGTAATTCTTAGCATGAGTACCTACACATAACTTTAAAATCCGTGTTTATCTTAACGGTTTATAAAAGTAGTATATAATATTTATACTATGCAGCAGGCAATTACCGTAAAATAAAGTAATTACTAAGTTTAAACGTTTTCTCAGAACGGTGAATATTACTACTTAATTTTATGTCGCTTATAAACATTAAAAGTGTTTTATGGTAATGTGACATTATATTTATGGTTTATGTATGTACCTAAGAATTAAAGCAAAGGAAAATATTAGTAACGGTTGTTCATTCGCCTACTTTATTCAGTATGGTTACGCTGTAGTACAACTGACGCCTATTTGACGATAGCGTTGAACAGCGCCATCTATGCGCAATTTTCCGCAAAAGCTTCCAGAGGGGCGGTTCAGGCGTAGAATAGAAAGCTCTCAAAGCTTGGGGTTTGCTCACTTTGCTCGCAAAAGCTTGCTAGTGACGTCACTGGAGGGCGCTACGTGGTTGTGTTTGCTGTTAATTATTTAGGTTACGAGTGTTTTTATGTAAGGGATGGGCTGGGCGAATCTCCTCATTTTGAAGTCTGTTTAAAATATTTATGTACAGTGAAATGTGTGACAGAAATCTGAAAAACTACATAGTAGTCTTAGTAGTCATTAATTCACTTTCATTTTACCACCCACAATACACACACACAGACCAAATACACAATTTTTATCCTTTTTATTATATAATTAAACCTTTTTTATTATTAATTCTTTGCTTTTATATGTTAGTATATATATGAATGTTTTATTACATCTCACTCTGGCCAATTACAAGTCTTCACGTGTAGAAGTATCGTAGATTTTAAGATGTTAAGATGAGAGCACACAAACAGTAACATGATGTATTGATTAATAGGTTACATATAAAGGTCAATTATATATTACTTTAGTAATTAATCTATACTTAATATATAAGCCAAAAAGTTTGTTTAAACGCGCTAATCTCAGGAACTACTGGTTTGATTCGAAAAATCCTTTCGGTGTTGGATAGCCCATTTATTGAGGATAAAAGCTATATAATATTACGCTGCGACCAAAAGGAGCGGAGCATAAATGAAAAATGTTGCAATAATGAAAAACCGTTGAAACTAAAACACGCGGGGGACAGCTAGTAAAAAAAAAATTATAATTAATTAACTAATTTGGAATCTGTTTCACTACGCTTTGGCGCTTCTTGTTGTTCTCCACATAGCTGTCTCTGTGGCGAAGTTGTCAACAGCCACATCTTCCTGGTACGTCGTGCTGTGAGCTGGCGCTGCTGCTGCGACTGCTGAGAACCTCAAACAGCGTTAATATAACAACCTTGTTGGAAGTTATATATTCGAACCGTTTGGGGTTGGAACCCTTGGCCCGTGAGGTCCGAGTGCACACATGCTTTTTAAAGACCTGTCCAAACGCCTTGTTGATACTTCGCGTGACCCAAGGGCTGGCTTTTACCTTGGACAGAGGATAAGCATTGCCATACAACGTGGCAATGCCGCCAGCCTTTTGGGCACAATTCCTGTCGACTGTGATGTGGACGAATTTTTTGATGCTATATTTTAGGTACATATTAGGTTTTAATTAGTTAATAATTATAATTAAATTAATTAAATTATATAATTATATATTTAGGTTCGTATTAATTATCTTTTTTCCTTAATAAATGTTTATTTAAATTTGTGCGACTTCGTCTGCGTTTACTTCCAATTGGATCTAGTGAGAAACAATGTTGCTTATTTTTGTAAAAATAAATTTATTTATTGAATTATTTTGATTTTAATCAAAAAGCACTTAAAGTCTTCGTAAAATCACCAGGCTGTAAAATATGACAGGTTTGTTTAAAATAAATAGGTGTTCATCCTAACATCAAAACCATCCCTTATGTTTGTTTCTTTAAATTTTATTATACCTAATAATTATACAGGACAGGACCTATATTATAATCTATGTGCTGTTTAAGGTAATAAAGTACATATTATTTTGTGCTAATTTCATCCAGTTTCGCTAAACCGTTCTGGCGTAATTGAGTAATGAACATTCATCAAAACTTTGGCATTTATAATATTAGTAGTTTTATAGACTGTGCTATTACCTAGTATATATGTATACGCATGGTTAACACAAATTGCAATGTTCAAAATTAGTTCCACACAATGGAAATAATTCAAATGTTATTTGTACTGTATGTATTTGTATAACTATGATCATTATTTAAACATGTCCATATTGTCCATTTCGAACAACCAAAAAATGTATCATACATTATAATGCCGGTGATTATGTTCCATTTTCTAATTTAACTTTAACAGCGTTCCCATGTTGTTCCGTTTAATGAGAATTGCGGGCAGTTGCCATCTAGCGCGCCTAAACTAAAAGTAGCACCGCGATGCGACCGCAAATTATAAAACTTGTTTTGAGCGCAGTTTCGACAATCCTCTGTGGTTTATGTCAATTGGAAAGTGACTATTGTCCGTAGGGCTGCATTGAATTTTAATTAAGCAGAGCTCATTCACTTCTAGAATGAGTTCATTGTCAAGATTATTTCAATTGTTTCTTTTACAAAGACTTTCTGGCTGTGCTTTGTGTTATCTTTTGTTATTTTTTTTAATATCTTTTTTTATTTTAGTTAAGATCGTGAGTTCCTCTTGTATAGTCTTCTGTAAGATAGTTATTTTCTGCCATCCGATGTCCACAAACGCTCAAACATTTTTTTGTCCTGTACGGAAAATACACAATCCTAAAATAATTTTGATTAAAATATCAAATATAATGGCTCACTACGCTTGCATCTGTTTTGAAGCACATAGCAAACACCAAACAGAATTCTGCATATAAATTTTGAAAATTCACGTGTGCTTACTAAACAATTTCGGAGAACACTTCATACATTATAGCTAGTACTAATATTCATTTTCCTTTGCCCGGCCGCAGCTTATATTAAATACGTCGTTCAACTACACTTAACCACGTCATGATTATTCAAATACTTGAGCCACGCTCAGAGCAAAGCCGATTAAATCATTTCCATAATGTAAAGTTACTTCATTAAGTATATAAAATATTGAAAAAAATTAAGAACTTGCAACTATTGATGTTGTAATATATTAACTACTTATGTATTCTGTGCCCATGTTAACAATTAATGAAAGTATATCGCAAATATAAACAAAGTGAATATCTCGACAAAAAACATGAAATACAAGAAAAAGGAATAATTTTAAGTTTTCATTACTGCGCTTTCCAAACTGTGTTTTACTTTTATAGACTGATTTATTATTAATTTTATATAATCTAGCCTAGCAGGACGTGCCTTTCGTCAGAAGAACACCTGGCAAAACATACCTGTGCTATTCATAACTATTGTAAGGTCCAAATACCAATGCCACATCCGGAATAGATTTGTCTATTATTTCACAATGGAAATTACCGAAAAAATGCGTCACTCTTCATTTTTAAACCAGGTATATCAGCCGTACATATAATTAAAACTTTGTAACTGTTTTTTAATTAAACTTTTGCGTTTCATTCTCTTGATAATATGGTGTCATAGCAAAACAGGATTCATCGCCGACTGTTTTGTTGCCGAGTTGCATTCAAGAAGTCGCAGTTAGTCTTCATTAGGATTATTATGGAATTAAATTATAAACCTTTTTTAGTGAAAAAACTAAGTCACTGCCACAGCCTTGCCTTACGCGTTAATTATTTAACTCAAAAATAATATACTGATTGAATTAGAAACGTAAAAATTAAACTGACAGAATAAAACGTTTCGTCCTTTTTAATTTTTCAAGGACTGAAACACTGTAGCTTTGCTTTATCTACCCACAATATGAATAAATTCAATTCTGCAGGTGTTATAAAAGACGTTAGTACCTACATGTAGAGTCTTATATGAAAGGCATAACAGATTAATTTCTCTGTTTTATTACTGCTCGTAATATCCGGTTGCTCTCAATAGCAAATATGACTCTTCAAATATAATAAAATGTGCCATCTGCGCGGTGTTACGTACGTCACGACATTATTACGTAGACAGCATAGGCAATAACATTATGTGTATTTTCGGAATGGAATTTCTATACACTTAGGTTCTACGTCTCTCCTCTGCCTCTCAAAATAGGCCAGTGCCCCGCTTGACGACTGATGCAGGCGGTTATCATTATAGGTACTGATATCAGCCACAAACTCTTATGCACGAAGTAGGGTTGAAAAACTTAAGTAGTTTTAGTTACTATTCGACCTTAGCTACTGTGAAAATAAGTGTATTTCTAATAATTGGGCCAAGATCATATTTAAATTGTTTTAAAAGTAAAAATTACATAGTATTAGCTTAAACCTGGATTCAAGAAAACTCTTTTTAATTTTGTAAATGGGCTTGCAATAAAACATAGGTGCAAAATCTACTAGAATATTGAAGTGATGTGACATACAACAAGCTAAATTTCATAAGAAATGACTTCATTAGTGAATTGAATTTTACGTCGACTCAAGAACAATTACTGTTATTGTAGTGGCATCCAGTTGTGTCTCGGTTAATTTTCCGTAAACAACTTGTCTTTCTTTTGAGGAAAGCACCTATGACACTTGTAGGACACAACTCTACATATCTAAACTAGCTGAAAACCTTAGTACAAAATTATTTTTTATTAATAAATAATTTAGTTTGAGTTCCGTAGTGTGCAGGCACACATGCGTAATGCTTACATTATAGTTGCTTCAACAACCTTGTTCAATACATTTTGTAGGATCAATAAAATTTTATAGGTACTAATTTAAGCGTTTATAATTAGTCTATTATCGATAGAAACTTTATGACCCATTTACAGCACTACTGTAATTGTTGTATTTATGAATCTTTTATACAGTCTACAATTTAATTTATAAATTTAAAAAGGGGTGTAGACGTTTTATAATATAATTTGAGCACAGAACAGTACTTCAAATCTATTATAAAATATATGTGGACTTCGCGGGTTATAAATGAAATGTCTCTTTACACGGTCGTCTGGTCCGAGCCATATTTCATACGGACTGACCCTTCCACCTCACAGCGTCGGTTAATAAGACCGCACTACATTTTATTATCTGCACAAAATTAACGATTTGTTTTCTTAGAAACAAGAGCTATTCTGGGAACGATTGAGTATAATATTTTTCATGAATATGAAAATAAAGAACTTGCCTTTTGTGAGATGTGTCATTTGTTCTCTGGCTCACGAATGACACATCTACTCATTTCGATGTGTGAACTATGTACACTATTTGATAGATTTTTTTGGTTGGCGGTCAGTTCCCTCAAACACTCTGATTAGATTGTAAATACTGAACTATTGTAGCCTAAAGTACTTAGTATATGTATCTAACGTATGAAATTTATCTAAATGTTTCTATTAAATATTTTAAGCAGTCACTGTAGTTACTATAGGGTAAAATTAAAAAAAATACCAATATATTAATAATCAAGCGTTTAATACCTAGTCATTAAGTTACATATTAGCTATCACGTATCAACACGATTGGCTAAGGGAAATTAGTGAGACGTAAATTTATTACGCCGACGTCGAGTCGGCAGCAATCGGGCAAACTGCGAACATCGGTTAAAACTTTTAATGGCTAATTAACTGGATAACTACCCAGCTATCAGCGTTCTACGTACTAAGTGTGACATCCCATTTCCGTTTTTGAGAATATTTTACAGCTGAATGATTAATTAAATGTGGCAGCGTCAAAACTTTTAGGTTACATTATTTAACTTTAAACAACTTTAAAGATGTTTAATAGATAAATAAATAAGCATTTAAGATCATAGTCACTTTTAAATTAGGTAAATACTTTACATACCTACCTAATTTACAAGACCATTCAAACACATGCCAGGTACTATTTGCATAAAAATCACGTTCACTTGATGTACTTAAAGCATGTACCTTGGTACCAGTAATTCGTAATGAGCATAATAAACATGTTTTCTACAAGTGGTTTTAATTCACACATAAAAGCCAAACATTATCTGAGCAAAAGGCTTACCTGTGAAGCGGTCTCAAACGACGGGAATATTGCTTAATTTACAATTTACCTCGGTTAGTCGGTTTGGCTCGTCGACGAGGGCCACTCTAGAATTGAATATATTTCTTTTTTTTTTTTGAAACTCATGGCAATGGCCCTCCACCGTTCTGCCGCTTGATTTGCGAATGGGCTGTGAAGAGTCCACGGCCGGATGCCCCGTACCGCTCTAAAGCTATTTATTCGTCTCCTATATTTATTTATGGTCGCTATTCATAAACCTTGTAGGTGGACCGCGTATAATGAACTTATGCTGCCACTTCTAATTGCATAATGCATATTGAATTCACATAATTAATATTAATACTAAAGGGAATGCATAAACTAATGAATAAGGTTAGAAAACCTATACCTAGTAGAAGGATAAAGCTGTTTTAAAACTTATTATATCTATAGAAACTATTGTGTTAGCCTGATGCCAACAATTCTCAATGAAAAACTTATATCATCCAACTAATAAGTCTTGGATCTATCTTTTTATTGGATTGAACTCAGCGACGGAACTAGTGACTTAAAAATTCTGTTACTTTAAAAAGAAAGACGACGGGTGCTTCAGAGACTTTGTAATATGATCTAGATAAGCAGTACAATACAATACGGAAGATGCAGATACACGTTGACTTCAGCAATTTAATCAGATGTTATTCTAACTTAGACGATACATCCTACTTTAAACTATTAGTATAGGTATACGTACCTACATCACTGACTCAAGCACCAAATCGGCCATCAAACACTTACCTATCTTGGTTTGCCATCAGTTCAATGTTTTTAAGAGGTGGTAGGTTCACCTACAGTTCTTTATTGCTTTAGATAACGGGCTAAAATCGGTCTCTTTGCATGATAAAAATCGTGTGTGCCCAATCCATCAACTGACTTGATCCCCTGGGAGGAAATAGGAATAAGAATTGGTTATTTTTTGTCCCGATCCTCCCGCAGATTTTGTGGTGGGACGATCGGGAATATTGGTCCCACCTAATAATTATAGAATGGTTGTTTGATGGTTAAAAAAAATAAACCTCAGTCTTATGCTTTCTTTTATCTGTAAGTATAAGTTAAAAGTGAAGATATAAAGCCATCAGGAACCCATAAACATATAATCCTATAGAAACTAGGACATGTTAGACAATAGGTTTCGTTTATTATCCCAGTCATCACACCAATAATTATCGAATGCTTATTTACAATCATTGTTTGATTTAGACGATTGGTTATGTTTATTTATTTAGCAGGTTTTTCTCACGCTATTGAATTTTAGTAGCTGGAGTTCTTCATCATACTAAGGTAGGTACCTAACTGTTAAAATATCTAAAAACCCCGCTTATCTATACTAATATTATAAAGCTGAAGAGTTTTTTTGTTTGTTTGTTTGTTTGTTTGAACGCGCTAATCTCAGGAACTACTGGTTCAAATTTAAAAATTCTTTTTGTATTGGATAGTCCGTTTATTGAGGAAGGCTATAGGCTATATAACATCACGCTACGACGAATAGGAGCGGAGCATAAATGAAAAATGTTGCAAAAATGAAAAACTGTTGAAACTAAAACACGCGAACAAAGTCGCGGGGGACAGCTAGTATAGGTATATACACGAATAAGTATTAAATCACAACAGTTGTCTGGACTTGAAGATGCGGCCCCTAAGTTTATTTCAAAATTTCTTCTCAGGTTTTCAGTTCGCTGGAGTTGACATTTGCTAACTGGCCCAGTTAAGAAATGTCGAATCGATTGTCGGAATAAGTATTTTGCCTATAGATATAAACAAGTTACTTAGGTAGGAAGTGCATGAATTTCGGTGCGCTACGTTAACAAGCTAAAGACAGAGTTCTCAAAGGCATTTTTTTGCATAAGCATGCGCAAGAAACTGAGTAACTAACTACATCCATGCTCATGCGATTCAAACAAACGTTTCAAACATTAAACTGTTCCCAGAATTGTTGTTATTGCTCGAAGTGTATGGTAATTAGCCGCTAGCTGCAATTTAAAACTTCGACTTAATTATTGTTGAAAATTAAAAATATGACATACCTACTCTGCTGATTACTGTTGATTTTATCAATAGCTATACAAAGTATTTAAAATGCACTTAGATCGCAATATTGCTGCAGTACCTAATTAATTTCATTTAATATTAAGTTTTGTGGCGTGTACTTGGTTGGTTCCTACTTTTTAATCAGTTTGTAACTGTTTGATTACCGTTCGACCTCAGGTATGTTTGGTCACAACGGCTCACGCCCCTCCATTGGATAACTATCTATATACTTAATATATAAAGCTGAAGAGTTTGTTTGTTTGTTTGAACGCGCTAATCTCAGGAACTACTGGTCGGATTTGAAAAATTCTTTCATATACTTAATATATAAAGCTGAAGAGTTTGTTTGTTTGTTTGAACGCGCTAATCTCAGGAACTACTGGTCGGATTTGAAAAATTCTTTCAGTGTTGGATAGCCCATTTATTGAGGAAGGCTATAAGCTACATAACATTACGCTGCGACTAAAAGGAGCGGAGCATAAATGAAAAACCGTTGAAACTAAAACACGCGAACAAAGTCGCGGGGGACAGCTAGTCTATAATATATATGTAAACGATCCTTCGCTAACTCGACTCGTAGACCACATTGATAATTCATGTCTTATTGGGATGTAGACGGCTCACACAAACTGCCATTAAAATGCATTCTATATTAATCAAGAACCTTTTTTGCTGAGAACAGTATGTGAAGTCAATCCTCAGTTAGTGATTTTTGGTGGGTACATGTTTTTCTGAGGTTTTTAAAACTATTTTAAATGTAAATTATGCTGTGTGGGTTTGTGTTTCTGGTTTCCTAATGCCCTTATATTAAAATAGAGAATTTGGGGCCGAAAAGCCAGAAAGCAGAGCGGGTAAATTGATGCTACTTTGTGCAGTTACAGATAGAGTGGTACAGATTAAACAATAGCTTATTGCTAATTCTACATAATATAAAAGTTTTTGACAAGCTTGCCTCGTGCATCGTACGTTCTTGAATTACTTTTACACTAGAGGAAACGGAAACTCAACTCAATCATTGTACATAATTGTTTATTTAAGTTTTCCAGCATACGTATTGTAGGTGTATTTATGCTTTTCTCGTCTATCGGTAAACAAGGCCTTAAACTCACAATGCATGGCCGAGCCTGCCCGCGGGCATACTAGCGAACTAATATACTTACCAAAAAGCCTGTCAGATAATATATACCAATTTGATGCATGTATTCTACAATCCATTAGGTTAGGGCCTACTATGAAAATAGACGTTGTTTTATTTTAACAATTCTAACAGGCAAATAGTACAGCTACAAAGTACAGGCCTGTCATGGGAAGGAACGAGCACGGTTTTTTGTTCATTCTATAAATAGAATAGGCCTCTATCTGTCACTAACCTTTCAACACCAGTGGCTATCGCGTAACGGAATAAGTTAGTTTGTATAATGAACAATGAAGTTACAATCTCCATTGTATTTTTCTTTTAATATGCAAAAGTTAATAGGTCGTTAAAAAAACTGTATAAACCTTATCAATTGTTCGTAGCGGTATAATTTCAATCATACATTTTTAACTGCATAGCTTAGTTATTTTTATTAAAATGTAATAGCCAAAGTTTTCTAGAAGGTCCAACGCAGGTTTTTGTTTGTGTCATAATTCCTAAGACAGGATTAAGTTTAGTTTTCGTGGGTGGTCAATCAGAGGCATAAGTCGACCCCAAATAAAATACCAAAGGAACCTGAAATACAACCCACCAAATACAAACTTATAAAACGGACATTATTTACTAAAATATTGTCTTACTAACGCAACAGAGAAAACGAATCATATTTCAAAAAAAATATTGCGAGTAAAAAATATTTGTTTGAACATGAAATCTGTGTGTGTCAGTTCACCGATCTTAATATTCCATGCTTCTCGATGGCACTCGACGTCGCGCGTGACATTAACTATGTTCTCCAGTATCTAGCTTGCAAACACTATAATCTCTGTGAATATAGGTACACCTATTTTCATAGCTGTTTTACTATAAAATATTTTATGTTAAGCTAGGCGAAATAAATTGTAAATGTTGTTATCATAATATGTGTGAATGGAAAAATGGGTTTTGTTATAAGTTGGTACCTAAATAGTAGGCTTAGTAACTATAAATATTATTTTAATTTAGCACATATGGTTAATTATAAATTAACCTACCGATTATATTTTATGAGCTTCATACACTGTATGATATTTTTGACATGTGTACTTAAAAGTTTCAAATGTAAACGTAACAAAATTAAAACGTAAAAGAAAAAAAGAGCAAATCTTTTGAATGTCATCGTTCACACTCATTCGCAAACCGTTGAACTTAGTACAGCAACACACCTTGATTGCATTCAAAACTCGCCCGTTATTCTCTTTTTAGTATCTGCCGTATTTTGAAAATGGTTTTATTTATGTTCCATTAATGTTTCCGAACGTTTTTTATTTATTTCGGTATTCGGAACGTCCAGTTTTGTATGTACCAGTCTCGGGTCAGACGCTTATTGGCAATTTTCTATACCGGTGCACCGGAGATACTGGACAACGGACAGCGGATCGAAAATTGAGAACAGCTTTTACATTGTGTAAACAAAAGCTTTGTTACGCTATTTTTGGAATGATGAAGTTAGATGGTATATTCATATTAAGATGTACCTAAAGTTACACATGCGACGGAAATGATTTAAAAGTTTGATCAAAATTGTTAAATGACCAAATCCGAGCTTGATGTGTTTTTTTTTTTAGATTTATCTACACAAATAACAAACGTGAAATTGGCACGGTGACTTTCACCTTTCACATCTAAAATACATAGATAAAAGTTAATATACCTCCAATAACAGATACAGTTGTGTATCTATTTATTCAATCTCTGTAGAAATCGTGATAACATTTCAAATTTTGTGTTTATTTGAGAAACTTGCAAATTGCTTATATCCTGCGCAGTTTCCGGTTTACGGAATCGCTTCCAGGGGAGCTAGCGAAATTGAGGAAACCTTACTTATCTATTTATAATATAACCTAAAATTATATGATGCCTTGCTTTTGCTAAATTACGGAAATGGCAGTATCTAGTGGACTGTAAACTTTAATCACTATGCGTGAGTATATGTTTAGGTAGTGATAATGTGTAGGTACATTATTATTTAACAAAAAACAATATACTTAACTCAATGCAAGCTACTAGTATAGTCACATATTGTTATAAACTAGCTGTGCCCCGCGGCTTCACTTAGTCTTTATCTTTATTATTTTATAAGTAGTATAGATTAGTTTTAAAATACACGAAATAATTAACAAACTTGTAATTCCAAACAAGAAAGTGAAAACACCTTATCTGTTATGTAAAACCCATAAATTTAATTAACCTACACAAATGCGGGTAGTATTGCAAAACCTGTTCCTCCTGATATATATAGTACGTTCACACACACCACAATGCTATAATCCAATTTAAAATGTTAGTGAGTAATAAAGCGAATTTCAAATATGTTCTGTGGCTCTAATCGACTCTCTGCGGTTTGTGTTATATATTGCCCATTGACACTTCTCGCCCTACCCTCTAATGTGCACTAACTCACTTGATTAGATGCTATTCGAATCTCGTTTTCTTTATCGGCAAAGCCAATCTAAAAGGACTTACAAGTATCTACAAATTATCGACGGAAACGTTGCAAGTTAAAAATTTTAAGCTACCTATTAGCAATTGAGTCATAACATACATCAGCATTCATTTGATAAAATAATTTAGAACGACATGTGTTACATTCTGATTCGTGTCATGACTCAGTTGTCTGTCATAAATTCTGAACTATGATGTATTATTTTAGGCTGTCAAAATATCACTCAGGAACTGATCCTTTCAACAACCCTTGCTCTGCCATCTTCCTATATAAATTTACCTCTAACCTATGAACTATAATCTGAACTAAACCTGTTATTTTCCGTACAGCTGTCGTGCCAAACGAATTCTTGCAAGAACTTCGCTAAGCTTCCCGGAAGTTATGCTTAAGAACTTGTGTTGAGTAGCGCGTCAAGAAAATTTATTTTAAAGTATTTTTTTTTAAAGTTCGCTCTCAAGATCTATGCGTGTGACATATTTTTTTATTCTTTTCATAATTAGTTTTTTATTAATTGCATTGGTTGTGCCTGAATGGTAACTTTGGATACGTTTACCACAAAACTCCTGTCTGCACAAAATATAGGTTAAGGAAAATATTTAAATGACATTTACATATTTTATGTAGGTACCTAAAATATTATAAATAATATAATATGAATATATATACGTACGTATGTACTCCCTGGTATGAGGAAAATATTTAAAAAATAACACAAATTCTTAATGTTTTATAATACAAGACTGGGGTTTCCGTAACCTATGATTCACGGTCAAGCATCTGCATTATCTAGTGATTGTTGAACATTCTACACTAAAACAATTGCAAAAGTATTATTGTCTACACATGTTATAAAGAAACTAAGAAAACAGACGTCTAAAAAAAATAATTCAATGTCGATTGATGAGATCCAATCATTCATTAATAAAGTTTACTCTTAATATCGTCACGACCCACAATATTTTACTTCACATTTTTATTGAAATATTCTTTTGTGAACATTGTCAAGAATATAAATTGACTCCATATTTTAGCATAAAACTCAAAGTACAATGCAATAAAGCACACAATAGAACGACCTGAATTATGTCTTTGAAACGCGAGACTGTAAAAATATGTTAAGTAACAAATATTCTGTTATGTTTCATGACCATTGACGTTTTTATGCGGACATTTCGCCGGTGCTTTTATAGAAATGTCACAACGTATTATAAAAGGAAAACTAAGCGCGAATTTCGGAATGTTACAGTAGATGGCGTTGTTTCATGCAATAACATTTTTATCTCCACAACAAATATTTTACGGTTTCACAAACTTCTATATTCGATTGTAACGGTATAAATATATGTATTAGGTATATTGAAAGTTGAAGGTTGTATCGGAAATCCGTTTGGTAATAATATTCATATACCTACAATTTGAATGTGGTTTGCGTAGTCTGCTGTCCTTTTAAGAAAGTGGAAGTAGCGACTGTTTTCCCTCTACTCTTTATTGGTTTTCCGTTAATGTGTGTTGTGGTTGTCAAAACAATCTGTAATTGTTTTGTTCATTGTTTAGCAACTGAAGGTATATCGTCAATTAAATAATAACAAGTATTAGACACAGTTTTTTTGCTTTTTCACAAAACGCAAGAAATTGTGACGTCATGATCAACCTACCTACCGCAAGTGATTAATTTTACTTTCGTCCATCTGATAGATTATTAAAAATTCTTTTAGTAGCTGATTCTAAGTTTAAAGGGGTTGATGATCTCTCCCTTTGAACTTAAATCACCTAAGAGTTGCGGTCATGTATTAAGTAGAATAAAAGATGCACGTTTACGAAAAACACTTATTTAGATAAGACATCTCATATGTAACCTATTGATGAATGTGATTTCTTATCTTTTCATAATGTAATGTTTCTTTTGTTTCAGGTACTGAGATGTACAGCAACAAGCAAACACTGATGATTTTTTTTACGTAGTAAGTATTATTAACAGTTGATTAAACTCGATTCTATTATACTAATAATGTTATATCGGATTATCGTGATGGCCTAGCGGTTCAACGAACGAATTTGTATGCACAAGGATGCGGGATCAAACCCACTACAGCTAAGTACCAATGTGTCTTTTTCAAAGTTGTATGTACCTACTTTGTTAATTATTCTATGACACCATTGGCAAACGGTGAACGTTAATCGATTTCCAAAAAGCCTTTGGAATTTTTAATGCAAAAATGTCTTGAAAATTGATCACTTAGGGAATGAATATTCAAAACAGTCGTTGGTCTCATCCTTGGCTGTGGCTAATTAAAACGGACAGAAAATACTTGCCATGCTCAAAATACGAACTACACTTTACGATAGCGGCGCTCAACCTTTTTTGTAGGTTCTGAAGGATTGTTATTTTATTTTTTCAAGTACTTACTAGGCTCTGACCCTAGAAGGCTTGGTTAATTAAGCCAGCTTATTATTTATTATTTTCCATTTTTAACAGTAGATGCATGTGTCAGATACTTTCCTTTTATTAAGTTAGAATTAGTAAGATGTATGTGTGTTCAACTACATATATGTTGTAGTCCTTATCAGCACGTAAAATCATAGTAGAAATTAGTAAATCAAGGAATAAATTTTATATTTAAAACGTATTTTCGATACAAGACAGTCCGTATTTTTGATGGACCCTTATATTCCGCAAGGTTTGGCAATGTTGCGCCAAACCGAAGTGGAATGCAGTGTAGGCAAACAATCGATACAGAGATGCCATCGAGAGCCTCTTAAATATGTATTGAGTCAGGTGTTGGCAGACGTCAAGGTTTCAATTGTCTGGCGTCTGCACCACCTCTTCTATTTTGTCTTTATAAATAATAAAAAATAATAATAAAATAGTTTATTGGTAAAAACATATTTAGGTACAAACGAAATTTTTGATTGAATCCTCCTTTTAGGCAGATGCTGCCTGTGTTAGGAGAGTCCGCTCTTCCATAGCAAGACGTGTTATACAAAAAGCAAAACGTATAGTTTTATCTAAAACTATATAAATTTACATTAACTTAAAACAAACGTGCTGTGAGTGGGTGTACGTATGTGTGTGTGTGAGTGAGAATGTTAATGAGTGTGAAGGTGTGTTTATGTCAAGTTTTCAGAAGTGTTTCGATATCATTGTAGGTAAGCGTTTGTATCCATTCCATTATATTTCTTTATATTATGAAGGCAATGCATTTCTTGCAAGTTCTGTCAATTTTTAAACAAAAGCCAATCCCTTCAAGATTATAACTACGCCTTCTTGCTTCGTCGTTACTTGTTTGTTCAACAGTCCTTTGCATAAGGTTAAATGACCAAGGGCTGATCTTACCAACGCCTGATATTTTTTATTCGTAGAATAAAATTGACATCTGACTGATTTTGTTTTGAAGAATGTCAAAAATTTAAAATTATCCAGATAAAATAACTAGCGTTGGAAAAATCAGCCCTCATGCACTTGAGTATTACAAAGCAAATACGCAAAATAGAAATCACGGAAAAAAAATTACTGTCATTCCTGTTTTTGCCACAATAATTCGTATTACCATTGGATATGGCTATCACCTTTCTTAATGCCATATGATACGAATTGTCCGCCATAACACACATATCCTGAATTATGGGCAGCACCTCAATTACCCTCCAGATGGACTTGAGATTAGAACTTTATTATTTAAGTAGCACTGTGATTAGAAATTGGACTGTGAGTAGTAATGATCATTTTTACTGATCATTTTACTAACTTCAAAAGGTGGAAGTTTTCAATTGGACAGTAGGTAGACATTTGATTTAGTTTTTCACCGATGGGATATCCCAGAGGTATCTCAGAGGTGGTCCCATGTAATTAAGGTCGGTTCCTTTTTAATTTCGCTGCACTAGATAACTACAAAGGCATCCTTAATAAATTTTATTTTTAGCTTCCGTTACAAATTAATCCAGACTTACTATGATTGGCAGTCCATGTTGTTTCCCTAAAGAGTAAAGGGTATTTTTTTTTATTCCTTCATAAACCAGCTATCTTGTTTTGCCACCTCTGCCTTGCCTTTCCTCGTCACCATTTATAGTTTTGGGAAAACAATTAAATCATTTTGCATTAGATTTAATGGGAAACATTGAGCAGATATCTATATTAGCAGCTACCACAACACATTAATATTAATTTCATTCATACGGACGTAATCTGACACCACTTACATATCATTCGTCGACCACATTGGCAACCAACACGCAGATATATGGATTTAAAACCAATATCAAGTCCTTCACATTACAACGTCTTTATCACGAGGCAATAAGGTCGGTTATCGTGTATCGTTATTAGTAAAGTGCGGTTAACCGAAATTCAATGCGGGCGGAACCGGAATATTATATTAATTTAAACTTATTCACATTATTATGATATGTACTGATTATATGACATAATTTGATACCGTTTTCAATATTTAAACCGTTGTTCAGTGTAGTGACCGCAACTGAAAATGTTGTAAGTTATAATTTATATCGCATCTGTTGTGCTTAATTGATAACATTGGTGAATGAACAAACACCGTTGCCATGGTAACGTAATACTTAAATTTTAGTTATTCATTTGTATGTTTACATGATGACTCTTGAAAAAGTGGTTTTAGTGTATAAGCAAGTGAACTGTGCTATTTTGTTTATAACTTATTTACACAATTCGCTGTGAATTCGTGATGTTGTCTGATTAGTAGGTATTATTAGCTTCGCAAATAGACCAACGCTTGTGCTTTGTTTAATGTGTTTCTTCGCCTCTTTGTTAGCTTTCCTAATAACAATAAATTATAAATAATTGTTTGATTTTATGTAGTAGTTAAATTGCACTTGTGTTTATTTTTGTATGAGTTACACACAAATAACTAAAATGTTCTATTTATTTATGAGATTTTCAAGCGAAAAGAGAAAATATTGTTTACTAGCTGTCCCCCGCGACTTTGTCCGCGTGTTTTAGCTTCAACGGTTTTTCATTTATGCTCCGCTCCTTTTGGTCGCAGCGTAATGTTATATAGCCTATAGCCTTCGTCAATAAATGGGCTATCCAACACTGAAATATTTTTTCAAATCGGACCAGTAGCTCCTGAGATTAACGCGTTTAAACAAACAAACAAACTCTGTTTTATATATTAGTATATTACAAATTTAACAAAAAGCTTTGTAGCGTTGTTTTTTACCATAGATTGTTAATTTCTGTTTATATGTTTGTTCAACAATAATGAACTAATGTCCTATATTAATTACCATGTTCGGGGTATCGAGCTTGGCGTCTTGTCCTTCAATGTCCTGCATTATGTTACGATGTATATACAATAAATGCGTTTGTATTGATTGTCTAACAGCGTTCCAAACTGCAGTGTGATCATGTAGCCTCCATTCGGATTAGTGTACGTCTCATGTACTACCTATTCTGAACTCTTAGATATGAATTAGGATATAATTAGTTATATTATCTGCTACAGCCAAAACTCATATGCGGTCTGATTGACAATATCAGTGTGAAGTGGTTTGGAGTGTTGGGTGACTGTAAAATTTTGATTTGACTAATTTATTCATAATTTATTTGAATTTGTTAGACGACATATAAGATATAGGGTTGGTTGCTTCAAAATACATCAAATTGACATGTCTGTTAACGTTAAATATGGCCGCTTGTATGAGCATTGCATACTGACTTAACATTGACGTACGGACTTACGATTAAGGTACTTCTATAGCAAAGATCAGTTAGCCACTTTTATATTTGATAAAATATCAATAACCTTTAAAATTTTAAGCATAGTATTTAAAGAGGACATAGATATTCCGCTTCGGTCTATTAATAAACTAGTTTTCAGCAGTCAGTTACTTGTGTCCATAAATACATAGTAACCGGAACATAGCTAGGTGTTATGGTAATTGATAAGTTGTCACGTTACCTGTCAATCAATCGCGAAGTGTCTAATGGAGGTGCTTAGTGACTCATTCTCGACACACTAATAGCGGACGATAATAAAGTACCTACCAGTTATAGTCTAAATCTCTTAGAGGAATAAATAAATAAAGTATAGAGTGCAAAACTTTAAATTTCATCGGTTTCTATCGCTGTTTATTTAGGTTTTAGTTCCCGACGTTTTAACGCCTTTGCAGGAGTCATGGTCACCGGCCGACTGAGGTGGTATTCGTCTTGAAAGTAGATGTTGCTCGTTCTACCTTCATATTTTATTTTATTATTTGTATTCCGACCTCGCAATATGAGCTTACTGTGTCTTGAGGTCTTGCAGCGAGTATTAGGTTTGTATATGATTGGGTCTCAAGTTGATACGAGCAACATGTATTGTCAAGTTGATACCTGCAAAATTGTTGTAACGTCGGGAACTAAAATCTAAATAAACCGCTAGAGAATCCGTTTTAAAAGTATTTTATTTCATTAGCCGCGTACTGACCAAGCGAGCGGCCTCGCGAGGCAGCCTCTGACATTTGCCGCGGTACGAATGCCGCGCGGGACGGCCTCGGTCTGTAAGTTTTCTAATCCGAGGCTGCCTCGCGCGGCAAGGCCGAGCCACCGTGAGCATCGACGCTCAGTTTAACGTGAAGTCGAATAGAGACCGCGCGTGCGTATAGTTTGCCTGAGATCACCATGAGGCCGCACATTCGGAAAGCTGTCGCTACCACTGCCTTTTTAATAATTCTAAGGCTTGCAAAAAAAAAGAAAACAAAAAACTAAACGTTTTTGGATTAAACTCTTTTACAACAATTATTCACCATATAGTTGTATTAATTTAAGACACTGTTCTTTATCCATGACGCACAACTAACACGCAACGAATAAGCGACGCAAAACACTACCGTCTTGAGTGAGCGCGGCAAACGTCCTGAGGCGCCTTTGAGCATCGACAAAAACCGACAACGTTTAGCTCGGGCCGCGGCACGCTCGTGCGAGGCAGCGCGTACGTCCTGACCGACCGAGGATTTGCGTCGTGAGGCAGCCTCGCGAGGCTGCTCGCTTGGTCAGTACGCGGCTAATGACTAACATTCGCGTTAACCACAGAAAGCATACATTTTATCGTGAGACCTTGTAGTCCGTTGCAAAATATCAAAACTGTAGGTCGGTGAATCGACTAAATAAGATAACAGCTCGTTCGTTAGTATCAGTAATTAGAGGAACTTGTACATTCTTTGAATTACACCACTCAAATAGATATTGATCAAAGTCGATAAGTATTTGAGTGTTGTTACCATTATCCAAACGAGGTGAGAGCGTTTAGAACCAACAAGGTGCCTGTACCTACGGTCACCAAGGTCACAGATTTGAACTGATGCCAGATTGATCGTCTAATGGCCGCCTTAAAAAACAAATCAAACCTCCTTCTTCATCTTCCATATAGTACCTATATACCTACAGATTCATAGGTGCTCTAGACATTGTCTTATTCATACACGAAGAGGGATGCTTCGCATTGTTGGCGAGTGCTCGATGCTGGAGTGGTTCGAGAGGGATCGCGGCCTGCCCCTCACTGGCGCCGACGTTTGTTCGTCATAATCCTATATTTTATAACATATTCTGTAGAATTTTAAAAATCTAAGTTCAACGGTGGTTCTTCTGTCTGTCTTGTTTTTAAAATGTGTGGTCGCGCAATGTGATAGTGTATATATTTTTTCCATGCGTCGTCTCAACATTCATCCCTTTCTTTCTGATGTCTTTGTGGCTCAACTCCCACTCCTTTGCCGTCTTTGGAATGAGTATTCTTTGACCTTTTAAAGAAAATAGATTTGTAGTAAACATTTACAATATACCCAGTTTTACAAAGCGTCTAATGTCCAACAGAGTTATATAATAATTGACTGAAAATACTCATATAGCTGTAATCGCGAAAATATCTGATAAATCCATAATCCTTTAATCCAAACCAAGGTTAATAATTGTCTGTTTTGTTCATAATCAATCATCGAATCGTAATCACAAAGACTTAATCAGTCTTGATAAAATCTCCTGTAGTCCCGGAGACCTGATAATTATCTACAAACATGAAATTAACTTGTCTCTGGTAATGCAAGCCACATGATTACATGATTACGTTTAGCATAATTTGAATTACATAAGTCTAGCTCCAACCAGTAGGTAAAAACAGAATTAAAAAAAAATAAGATCCTTGCAAAATATTAGCTATATTTTTGTGTAATATTCAACTCGTTAAATAAATTTTACTACAAAATGGATGTAAGTTTGGGTGTTATTTGTGTGTGTGATACAGGAAACAAATTCCCTAGCGCGAAAATCGTATCGTTCGTTAAATCGTTTTTTTTTTTTTAATAAGGCATTATGTGAGTCCAACTGTTAAATTGGCCATCTGCTATGAGTGTTATGTAGTATGTAAGTATCTGTTTATTTTTCTGTATAAAAGTGAATTAAATACCATATTTTTACTAAATAGGCCTTCAAATAAGCTTAGATACACACAAAATCTTACCATCAAAAACTGCAATGCTACAAGCAGATGAATGTGAATGCAAGATACCGTCCAACAATTTGTAAGCGCAGTTTCGCACGCATTAATAATACTGGCAAGTGGCAACCGACTACAGCTGATTTGTATTCATGGATGATGCTTGAAGTGGTCCATTACCCGAGACCGGGACGTGCGAAACACTTTCTTTTTATTTCTAGACTTTAATTTAATGTTACTTTAACTATGCCTTTGGGATGCCTGATGCCATAATGTTATATATTTGTTTAAATTTAAGTTTAAATGAATGTTGCAGAATGTTTAAAACTATTTTTATTGGATGTCGGAAATACAAACAAATATTATTAGATAAAAACATAAAAAAAAACACGACAGCCCTGCTAAGAGAAACCTTGAGGCAGGGATTTTATTTTTTATAATTATAATTTATTTTAGCACTTCTCATTCCTAATTTCATCACATTTATTAAAACATACAAGTCGCATAGATTTTTGTAAACCATTTATAAAACACATTGACATGATATACGATAAGTTGGGTTAAACAAAATTATTTACCAATTTTTTTGATAGATACAAGGATTACGAGATAGATAATAAAGATATTTAAAAACATACATGTTTACATACAAGATACGCGCGATAAACATAACCCTTCCTTAGCAGTTGGATAAAAAGCGGTCGCGTTTGCGCTAAACCTCCTTTTATATAACGATATTTTTCAAATGTAAGTATGGTCTGCTGTAAAACATTTTTAATATGTATAATGCAAGTACTCTATTCGAAATTTTGAAGGATTTGTCGGAAACATATCCAATATTGCATCCATCATCCTTTCAAATTCTCTATTAATATAAAAGCCAGGCCAATCCGGCTTAAAAATATTCAATTCATTTCGGTAAACGTTTTTAATAACAATTTATAAAGTTGTTTTTACACGCGTGTGTACGAAAGTTACGACATGTGACCAATTAAAATTGTTATCGGCTATCGCTGGCTATCGGGAAAGGCAGTGTTCAATTGAAGTTATCAAACACCGTAATATTATTATATTGAGTGATGCTGATAAATTGAGTAAATTTCAAATTCCTAGACATGTGAACCCACCTCTAGCCAAGTGACATTTCTTCAAGCGTTAGAGTGCGTTTCATCAAATAGTTCCTACGCCGTTATGTTGGCAGTAATGTTTACTACAATTTCTACTTACACAATATGCGTTTCCGTGAAGTAGGGGAAATTTTTAAATGAGACGATTAACGAAATAATTGGTGCCTCTACGTTTTCACGCCAATAAGTAATGTTTTTAACTTCATCTTAGGTTTTAACTCCATCTAAGATTTTATCTTAAAGTGTAGCCAACATAACGGCGTAGGAACTATTTGATGAAACGCTCTCTAACGCTGATCGAATCGCTCAAATGTATGGAAGTGACAAGTCTAGTTCACGTGAATTATTGAAATTAAATGTCATTTTAGCAATTTACATAATCGTTAGCGCTTGTAGATATGTCACTTGGCTACAGGGGCTGAATAGGATCTTACATGATTGTGATCTGAATAGAACCAATGCTTTTTAATCACTAGGTACACAGATACCTACATGGTGGTCAGTGTGTGCATTTGTTTAGTATTAAAAATAAACAAAAGAGTTTAAAGAAAAACGAGTAGGTACATTTTTTTTTACATACGGACATAGGATATCTGTAGGTCATTAAAATATTATTTTACGTGTACAATAAAATTGAGTCGTACTAACCATACTGTTTTTTTACTTTTTTTCCATAGGCATTGCTAGAAATCGCATTTTTCCAATTACTAACTTGCTATACCAATTTAGTCTTTACTTTCATGTATTTTTTTCTTTTGTAGGTACTATATTTACTTTCATACTATTTAAAATTTGCTCCTTTGTTCGTTTAATGGAAATATAATTTTAAACATGTTCAAACTAGAATATTTAAAAATAGAAGCAATATTATTTTTCATTTATTATAATATCTAACGGGTATCGTTATCTTTTTACAAGAAAATACCACTTATTTCACATTTTCCGCCATAAAAAGCCAAGACTTCAAGAAAAATTAAATTTGAAAACTATAAATTCAGAATTATGTAGACTTTATAACCTTAAAGTTACAATAATAAGCAAAGATTATTTATATAGATTGAATGGACCCGTGTTACAGCTGTGTTAGATAGGTATACCTACTTACATGATTAAAAAAAGCTGGCACGCCGAGTGGTGAACAAACGCTAACCACATCCGATGCGTAAGGATGGGCATTAGTAAATTAAACGCAGCATGATGTGTTAACAGTAAGGTGTGCTAAACCATCATCGAAGATATTCTAGCACAGTATTAGTTTTCCATCGCGTATTACAAACCAAGTTGTGCTGCTTCTATAGCTTTCTTGGAAAACTACTACTACTACTACTACTTGAAAAAGCAAATGTACGAGAAATCTGATTATTGAACTTACATAGCCGCTAAAATAATGGTGCCATAGTTTTGGTACCATATTACCAAATGCTTAAAATTATGTTCTGAACAGATTAATAACTTTTTTGTACTGGCCGACCACTTTCGATTTTGGGTCCAATATGAATGGGGTTAGGAGAATAAGGACAATAAATATGTAATCACACTTTTTATTTTTTCGGGCTTACGAGTTGGTTTAACAACTATAGCAGGCTTGACATTAGCTAAGATTGGCGTCAAGATCTCAAAATACAGAAACTTTAAATTGAGTAAATTGTCCATTCCAAATGTTATTTTAATAGAAAGAACAAAGATATGGTGTACAATGTAAACTGTAATCACTATAGTAACATAGGACGGGATATGAGCGGGAAATAACTATACTTATCTATACTAATACTAGCTGTCCCCCGCGACTTTGTTCGCGTGTTTTAGTTTCAACGGTTTTTCATTTTTGCAACATTTTTCATTTATGCTCCGCTCCTATTGGTCGTAGCGTGATGTTATATAGCCTATAGCCTTCCTCAATAAACGGACTATCCAATACAAAAAGAATTTTTCAAATCGAACCAGTAGTTCCTGAGATTAGCGCGTTCAAACAAACAAACAAACAAACAAACAAACAAACTCTTCAGCTTTATAATATTAGTATAGATATAAAGCTGAAGAGTTTGTTTGTTTGTTTGAACGCGCTACTCTCAGGAACTACTGGAACTACTATCCAACACTAAAATTCTTTTAGTGTTGGATAGCCCATTTATTGAGGAATGTTATAAGGTATATAACATTGCGCTGTGACCAAAAGGAGCTGAGCATAAATGAAAAATGTTGAAACTAAAACACGCGGACAAAGTCGCGGAGGACAGCTAGTGTGTTATAAATTGCGCGTTACAGAGTTATCTATGTCACAGAACTTCCTTATATAATTCAATATATTACTGAGCAATTACAATCTAGGGTTAAAAAGAGTCATTGTAACAATAACCTTTGTTTCTGTGTATTTGTATGCCTGCTGTGGCATCGTAACTTCCAAACGAATGGACTAATTTTGATGCTATTGCTGTTTGAATGTTGATGTGACTGTGATGTTTATAAATGACGAAAATCTGTTAAATAATAAATTTTAATCGGGGATTTCTCTAAAATCTATACTTAATCTATACTAATATTATAAAGCTGAAGAGTTTGTTTGTTTGTTTGTTTGTTTATTTGTTTGTTTGAACGCGCTAATCTCAGGAACTACTGGTTCGATTTTAAAAAATCTTTTTGTATTGGATAGTCCGTTTATTGAGGTAGGCTATAGGCTACATAACATCACGCTACGACCAATAGGAGCGGAGCATAAAAGAAAAATGTTGCAAAAATGGAAAACCGTTGAAACTAAAACACGCGAACAAAGTCGCGGGGGACAGCTAGTACTTAACATATAACGCTGAAGAGTTTGTTTGTTTGAACGCGCTAATCCCAGGACCTACTGGTCAGATTTGAAAAATTATTTCAGTGTTGGATAGCCCATTTATTGAGGAAGGCTATAAGTATAAGCTATATAACATTACGCTGCGACCAAAAGTGAAAAACCGTTGAAACTAAAACACGCGGACAAAGTCGCGGGGGACAGCTAGTTTATATTTTATAATGATTTTATTTTGTAATTCGTATTTACCACTGCACTGTACCATCTTGCTTTAACAAGTTTTTGAGCTAAAAATAATAAGTTCCAAATATCTCAATTTTATTACAATTTGTGTTAAGGAAAATAGTGCAAAGTAGTTGTGAATGATATCAACCTTCTTTTTCTTCTGCTACTTTATATTCGGTTATTCAGAAAGAATTTAGATAACCGTCTTTATTTAGAGACATAGATACACCTTTAATGTCATTTTATATAAATTTTATTGTAATCTGAAGTTGTAAAAAGTATCCTGAAGATAGAAATCATAAGATTTAGATGACAGCCGGTCTCATATACCACGAATTATTGGTTTTATCACCGAAGGTAAAAAAATCTGCGACTTGTAGTAAAATTAAGGAAAAAATTCTCATTTTCCTCATTTTGAATGATCAAAATCAAATATTAGATTAACTATTCATATCAAGTAAATGTTAATCAATATAAATAGGCATGTTTCCTTCTTGTAGATTAATGAATTTTATTGGACAAGTATTTTTTCTATTTTCCTGCAAACAAAAAATGATCAAAATACAGAGAACGGAAATTACGCGTGACGTCACTCCTCGCTACGATTTTTAGCGAGGCGTGGCGTCATAAGCCCCCACTCCGAAACTTTAAAGCGGTGTATCTTTGTATTTTTTTATTGTTTTGATAAAAGAAAAAATACGTGTCTAATATTTTTTTATTATCTAACTGACGGACTAAATAGATTATAACTTCATACCCAGGAAACATCCCTATTATATAATAAGTAAAATAACAGCAGGTATGTAAATAGTAAATACTCTAGTAAACAGTAAACATAGGCTACATATAGTTTAATATTTTTGGTGGCTATCGTGACAGTATATTTTTTAATTTTGATATGGGAATAACAATAAATCATTGTTATCCCTTCAACAAAGTATTGATTTTTATTAAGACACATTTTAATAGAAAGATTTCATAGTGAACCATAGCTTTAGACAAAACTAATTATATCCTCTTCTCGTCGTGTGTACGCCACTCGACCACGGAGGTCGTCTAATTAAAAATTATGATGTTATCAGTATTAATAATATATTTACTTGTTTATTTTCTTCAAGGAGAAGTAATTATAGTATCTAGTATTACAGTACGAAGCTTATATTTAGAGGTATTCATGTAACCAATAACAATAGGTCAATCAGCTTGCAAATGATTATATAAATACATATTGTTAAATTGTATATTATACCTAATCACCTTAATTGCTAAACCATGCGTAAGGGGGAGTGAATACGCGATGCTATTATGCACTCGCAATGTATGTTACCTACCTATTTGTAATTAATTAGTTGCCACTAATCGCTACTAATTACTTACAATAGAATAGTTCGACGGTTAGTTTGGTTGGTTAATAGATATTGTAACGCCGGTTTTCTTTCGATTGGGTAGGCAAATGTAATGTGGGACACCAGAAAGATGCTAAGCTTCTTTATAAGTATAGCTTATTCCACTCTTCCCCCTGAGTGAATCCCTCTCAGTGGGGAAAACTGAACTTCTTATA
This sequence comes from Diachrysia chrysitis, assembly GCA_932294365.1. Classification (NCBI taxonomy): domain Eukaryota; kingdom Metazoa; phylum Arthropoda; class Insecta; order Lepidoptera; family Noctuidae; genus Diachrysia; species Diachrysia chrysitis. The sequence continues at coordinate 3,215,532 of OW028657.1, forward strand.
TAAAATTGACTAAAAAGTCCCCCTGATAGGTAATAGACTTATTCCACATTTCCCCCTCAGAAAATCCAACTCAAAGGGGAAAATTAACATTAATTTACAAAAAATATCACTTTTTCCCTTATTTTTCTTTTGATACTTGCCGCTAAAGAATAAGTTGTTTTGGAAGTAACACACTCGAGAAAAAATTATAATTAGTAATTATTTGCGGTAAGCAATCTGAGGCATTATTCATGGGGGATTTCTGGAAGCTGAATCAAATCAAATCAAATCATTTATTTTTGTAACTAAGATAAAAAATCATCACTTTTACAAGTCACATAAAACAATTTTTTTTTGAACTTGCTGGATTCGACATTTCCTAACTGGCTACCCTGAGAAGAAATTTCGAAACAAACTCAGGGGTCGGCCAAATAAATGCAGTGTCTTTTATCGAATTTTATCGATTTCCCTTTTTCCCCTTAAAAGGGGGATTTGGGAATAAATCGGATTTTAAAATTCCAGTTATTCCCCCTATGGGGATTATCAGGAGGGGATTCTGGATATATTTTTCTTATTCCGTTTTTGTTGGGAAATTTTTGGGGCGGATTTGTAATTTGTGGTATAAACTAAACGTATTGTATGGTTAAAATTCTTATTAATAGAATTCTAATCCTTTAACTTTTCGTGAAATAGCCACGCGTCTCCATCCGGCTTATTAAATCGAGGTATTTTCTCCAAAAAATTAAACAAGAACATGCATGTATTTTATTTATTGTGTACAGGTAAACTAAAAATAATTAAAATCATATAACAACTAACTTTACTAAACAATTACTTTAACGGTTATGTACTTTAAGGAAAAATATTGAAAGTGCGAGATTTAAACAAAAAAATATTACGAACTTGTCGCTTCCCTACTATTAAAAAAAAAGCGTATAGTAGGTATACTATATCTGTATCTTTATGTATCTGTAAATAACTAATGTATATACATTTCTTACCCTATCACAGCATTGTTACTACTTAGTTTAAAACAATATTATATCCAATTATAAAACGTTTTATCGACGATAAAATCATATTTTTATTACTACTTACATTTCGTTCATTATAATGTAAATCTAACATAATTATAATTATGGAATTAAAACAAAATGTCTTTAAAAATCATATTGTATTAATCTTGTATTATTCTTTATATAAAAATATAAATTCCAAATCCCCTTGCTCGCGGTATAAGATCCGAACGACTGCACCAAATCGGATAATTCTTTTTTTTTAGGTTATTTATTGTAATGACAAGACTTTTACAGAAAAAAAAAAACAAAAAAACAGGAGGAAAGGTACGTTTTTCAAAATTTTACACCACCAGCAGCTAGTATTGTATGAAAATAAATAAATTAATTTAATCCCTTACTTTACTAATTACATAATTATACCTAACTACATTATATTTGGTTGCATTTCACTACAAAATTCGTGATCTATATATATGTATTATTGTACATTACAGTGCTGCTTAAAATATATTGCATAAGGATACTACTAACAAATGCTTATCAGTAAACTAAACGAGCAAAGTGGAATATGTGAATTAAATTATATAAAACAAAAGTGCGCCTTAAGTGTTATTGCAGGTGTATCCTACCTATTCTCCACAAAAACACATGTGTGATTGTATGACTTATTTGTATTAATCTACCTAAATTTGCAACTTCAAATAAAATAATAAATAAATGTGAACAACATCACATACATTGCTCTGAACCCAAAGTAAGTAGCTAAAGCACTCGTGTTATGGAATTCAGAGACAACGAACGGTACCACAAACACCCAGTGGACAAAGTAGAAAAGTGGTTTTTGTACATTGACCCGGCCAGGGATCGAACCCGGGACCTCAGAGCTGGCGACACTATGAAAACCGGTGTGTACGCCACTCGACCACGGAGGTCGTCAAATGCTGATTTAAATCATTTGACAAAGTAAAATAATTTTGTTTATCCCTATTAATTATGCTTATCCTATTCATAAGATTTCGTGTGAACATTTAGCACAAACTGGTATAATAAGGCTGTGTTTTAGACCTTATGTATGTACTGTGGCTTTCCGAATAAAGCGTCTTTATACTGAAGAAGGGATGTGAAATAACATCTAGAGTTTATGAAACTTTATAGTTATTTTTTTTCATAGGTGTGTGTTATGTATTTATTGTACCTACATAGCTTTTACCAAAGGCACGAATATTGGTTCAATTAAATGCGCTGGTACATTTAATGAACATAGCGGCTAGTGATGCGTGTAATGTGAGTATACTTTCATAGATATCTAAGTATAATGTCCCATCAAATAATGCATACTTTTTATCTAAAAGATGGGAGCGCGCTTGATTAAACTAATAGATAATCAAAAAAAAATACCTAGACATCATCAGCTATATATTACGGAGAAAAATAATAAATCAACGTGAGATAAGTCCAAAACGGACCACAGACTCATAAATAAACTCGCATTATTCGCGTCATTTATCAAATAACAGAGAATTTTTGACAAGCACGTACGTTGTCAACATGTCCTATAGAATTGAGACTCAATCCACGGAATTAGCTCTTTTATTCCTGTAAAGAATAAGATTTGACGCCTAGGAGCATCTTTAAAAAACAACTGAACTGTAAGTGAACGCTTTGAGAGGAACCTCTTTCATCTTTCTGCGCTAACTAGCTACAATCACATGCCTTATAATTCAAAGTGCAAAGAAAAATTCAATTTTAGATAAGCCACTGTATCTAAGATATGAAATGGTAATGAAGTGGACTTGTAATTGATTTCTACTTGTTCAACTTATGTTTATTGTGTAACCATTACAAAGTTAGGCCCGTTGAAGGCCACATTTCAATCATTATTTTCATTACATTTTTAATTATAAATTCCTAATTATTAAATTTTGCATATATATTTATACAATACTAAATTCCATTTAATATTAATTAGGTTATTTGGTATTACGGCTAAAGCTTTGGTCAAATAAATTAACATTTAAATTTTAATCAGTGATTGTTTCCCTAAAAAATAAAAGAAAATTAATTGCCTACTTGGACCAAACAGAGGTCTAACTATAAATATTTAATTTCCTGACAAAATAAGAGCACTGGAGGCAAGAAAAATAAGCATTTTTTCAGGGTTGCTAGATATAAAACTGTCTCATTAAAGTAATTTTTATATAAACACTAAACATGTCAGTTAATTTTAATTCTAAAACATACGAAATTTCAAGCTATTTTCGATAACAATACCGCAAATCAGTAGTTACGCTAAAAATACTTTTATTTCAAAACAGTTAGGTCGACTTTCCTAGTTCATTACTCCAATGTCATGCTGTCGACTGTATTTCAAGTTTAGGTGTAAATTAACATTTTCCATTGGTGTTATAAGTCAACTATCTACTTATAAAAACTCATTAGATAAATCTATTAATTGGCCGAATACTCAAACGCAGCCAAATTTTAAGTCGTCGTTAAGTCTCGTGCTGTCTCTGTCACTTTAAGGTGTAATGTAGCGAACAATAGACATTTAAGAACGTCTTACAGTTAAGTTGCGTTTCAGTATAGGTATGACTATTACTGTCGTACTCAGAGCGACGTTCATGGTAACTCAATTTCTTATTATCAAATATATAGAGTAGGCTCACTTAAATCGATTTAAGGGATTCCTTAGTATCGATTTCAGTAAGCCAACTCATTTCTCTTTTAGAAGTCTGAGAGTTGACTTATCCCCTAAGTAACCATTACCGTCTCTGAGTATTGTAATGGGCCTGTTTCCTATTTTTTTTTTAATGTCCGTCTTGTAGATTAATGAATTTTATTGGACACGTATTTTTTCTTTTTTCCTGCAAACAAAAAATGATCAAAATACAGAGAACTGAAGTTACGCGTGACGTCACTCCTCGCTACGATTTTTAGCGAGGCGTAGCGTCATAAGCCCCCACTCCGAAACTTTAAAGCGGTGTATCTTTGTATTTTTTTATTGTTTTGATAAAAGAAAAAATACGTGTCTAATATTTTTTTATTATCTAATTGACGGACTAAATAGATTTTAACTTTTCATACCCAGGAAACATCCCTGTTAGACCTCTTTAGTTAAATCCTCTAAGCATTATAATTTGGTGTCTCGCAGCAGTACTGCCGCTTCATATGATGGAAGCGCAGGGTCACTAGGTCCAGACTGGCATCTCATACAGGGCTCCGTCACCACCTCCTGGAAATAACACCTTGATTATTAATATGATAATAGAAAATTAGAAAAAATAACCTAGCTGCAAACAGCGATCGGCAAATTAGGAAGTCAGGTAAAGAGAGAAAAGATAATATCATTTATTTCTTTAATTTTAAATTTTCTTGTCCCAGTCCTATAACATGAGTAAACAACGTAATACACTGTATTTAAGAAATAAATAAGATTTACACTATTTTATTACATTACAAAAACTTCTACCCGTTCCGCTCGTAATAAACATTTACTTTGACAAACACTCACTTATCATGTGTTAACAAAACTGTCAAGATGAATTAATTGTTTTCATATTTATTCGTTTGTCTAGAGTTAACAAAAAGATAATGCTACCGTGCCTCCTTCTCTATTTATACCTACAAACTTTGTAGGTATAGATAGAGAAAACATGAGAGATAAAGAAACTTTGTTGTATGCCTGTTTGTGCGGGCTTATCCTTAAAATTGCTACACTGATTCCGCTCAAACTTTGCATGTATGGAGTAAAAATTGCCAGGAGTGGTATAGGGTACTTTCATCGCAATACAGATGTTATTTGTTGAAGTAAGCGAGCGAAGTCGCGGATTCAATATAGTCATAATCTAAAACGGTTGCCACACTTCCAACGAAGTGTAATAAATAGTGCCAAGACATCGACTGAACCCGACCTACTTCATCTAGGTCACAGTAATTCTATCTCTCGTTCTCATAAAAGAAACAACCAAAAATATACTGAAGTCTACTAAAAGTGAAAATAAAAAGGTTGACTTGAAAGGTACATTTAATTATTACGTCAAAAATGGCGAATTCGTCAAAATAGCATTAATTCGTTGCTATTTAATTAGTTGGACCTATGTTATCTGCTAAAATAGCCTATAAATAAATAATGAAAAATATTTTGATGATACGCATTTATTTACTATGATTGATTTAATTAAATGCATTCGATTCGAATGGTAATTACTTTGATATTAAATACGTTAGAATGTAATCAACTTATAATCTAATGTAAAATAACCATAACAGAAATGTTATGCTTTTTAATTGCGGTGTAAACGAACTAGACAATGCAGCCTGCAGCGCAAAGTGGTAAAAAATGTTTTTATGCATAGAGTAAACATGAACAAGCATAGAGCGTGCGCATCGCTAGAAGGCCTCTATGTCAAGCTTAAGCATAAAGCATAAGTGATTTTCCGTGCGATGAAAGACGTTCATGGGAAAATATCAACGGTTCCGATATTATTAGGGTAATATTAGGTTTACTTAAATGGGATTGGGCCGGTCATGTCTGTCGCATGTCAAATGAGCTGTGGGCTAAAAAAACTACAGAATGGGTCCCACATAACGCTAGACGACATCGCGGCAGACCGAAAAAGAGGTGGAGAGACCAACTTGACTCCTACCGAAAGGACTGACCCATCCTAGCTCCGGACAGAAGTGCGTGGAAAAGGGAGAGGGAGGCTTTGCCCTGCAGTGGGACAAGACGGGCTTATTAGATAGATGGATAGATAGAATATTAGGATATGAGATAGTTTCAATAAAACGGTGCGCTCTGTTTTGATTTTACATGTTCATACTAGTGCGTACAGTTTATACTCAATATTTAAATTCAACACTTAAATTCGATTATCAAAAATCGATGATTGAAATATGTCATGCGTTCCTAATTCTAAATATTTAGATAAAAGAGTTTGATTTCGCATTTGTTTTTTGATTCGATATTCATTCGGTGCATGTTATTATTTATGCGTAGATACACCCTAAGTAGGAGCCCTATTCCAGTGTGCTCATATGCGCTTTTGGAAAATACTTCTATGCTTAGGTTTAAGTTCAGTTTGGAGAACAATATAAATATTGAATTATTGTCCCTCACCTGTAATGTGTTGTTGTCCTTAGCCGGCGGACTCTCGACAACAGTTTCGTAGGCCGGTGGCGGTCCTGGAATCTCCACTTGTTCCTAGAACAAAAAAAAGAGTCTTAGTGTTACCTATACACAGTATAAACAAACTCGCTCCCGCTGTTAGTACACTTAGATCTTTCAAAATACATAGCGGATTTTAATGCCGTTTGCAGCTATAGATAGTGTGTTTTAAGAGGAAGGTTTATATGTATAATACATGCATATTATAGTACAGAAAAGCCGAGAAATTCAATGTAATCTGTAATGTCGTAACAAACATATTTTTGTGCGTTTTCATTGCAAACGCTGGCTAAATCTTACAAAATTAATGTACTACGGATAGTTTCCCGTGCGACGCGGGGCGGATCGCTAGTATGAAATATCAGTGAAGCCAATAATATGAAAGAATGTGAAATATCAGTTAATATCAAGAAGATTATTATACAATTATGTATACAATTCTACTGTCTATTATTTTGTTCAGGCTACACATATTAGATAACGACTTTAGTATCTAAAGAGATCTTTAATTTTTTTCACGTAGAAACATAATTAATAGAAAAAAAAAACAATATCGTCAATAAATCAATTAACAATTAACATACCTAGTTGTTTTAAAGTATACAAAAACAGTTAAAGTATGAATTATGTGGTATTTACCTACTATCATTATTAGAGTTACGACCCGATGTCATAGAAATGATAAAATACGATAAATTATACATAATAATATTTATTATCTAACTATAATTTGACATAATTTACGACCGACCTTCACCCCTTTACCCATAATTCAAGTATAAAATATAGACATCAAAGTAAATTTGACCCAGTTTGTAAGTAAATATATCTCCATCAAATTGTTGTAAGAGACAAACCCAAATGAAATAACCCATTTAATTTCTATAAATAGTGACGAAGGCAATTGCTACTAAAATAAACGAGCCTACTTGTGTCACAGAAGCTATTTTAGGCCTGAATAGGGAACCGTTTACACTTTAAAATATACGAGGTTATAGGCTATATACGAGGTTAACTTTGTCTTCGTATACGGTAGTGTTCTATGCTTCAATTAATAATGTCATTAAGCTAAATAAAAATGTAGGTACTTAAATTGTGTAGTATTTACTATTTATTTTGTATGGGTGTATAAGCCTGAAAAATAATATTTTTTATTTACTTTTGTTAAACCTAAGAAATTCCCCGGCTGCAATGACAATTAACGAATATAATTTTTCTTGGTTTTTAGTTCGTTTATGGCAGTCTGTTTTTTTTTTTCAATTAAAAGTTATTGTTTTACTGATAAGAGAATGATCTGAATGATATTTGAACGTGACTTGGAAGATAAAAATTGATAAACAACAAAGAAATTTTAAGGAGATTTTTGAGAATACAGACAGAAGGTAATTACACACATATTATAGTATTGATATCAATAAGGTATTTGACAGGTTTCAGAAACACAAATGTCTAATTGTTCATTATAGCATAATTGTTCATTTACTTTCTATATTTTTTATGAAAAGCGCCATTTAATTTAAAATATAAAACAACCACAAAAATGCTAGAGACGCCATACCAGCATGCAGATCACGTCAGATGACGTCGCCTGATTGTAAGCATTGTTTCTTTTTCTTTCAAAAAGTACTTAATATATACAAAGGTATGTACAACACTTCGACTGACAGTCACAGAACTAGCAAGTGACGTCTTTCCAGAGCGCGTCGCGGTTAACCATGAAAACTAATTATTTTATTAATGTTTTTTGTAAGTTTCTAACTTATTTTAATGTGATTAAAACTGAGTATAGCGTAGGCTGAATTGATGTAAAATAATGTTAACTATTAAATTAACATTTTGACCTACATTTTCAAGGTATTCAAATACCCTTTTTTATTGAGTATGAAACCATAACGTAACAACTGACAAAGTTAGTAAGTTTGTGGACGTTCGATACGAACGTATTTTCATACAACCGTCGCGTTGCCATGACAACCTATAAAACCAATGCTACGACGAAAATTGCTCTCAAATTAAGTTTAATGTAACTAGTTATTGTTCTATATAAAAATTGATAATTTGCTTTTAAGTATAGTTTAATTAGGGCCAGATGTACTTTATTAATTACTAGCTGTTTCCCGCGGCTCCGCCCACGTGGATGTCGGTTACCGCGACAAAAAGTAGCCTATGTCCTTTCTAAGGCTCTAGACTATCTGTGTACCAAATTTCATTTAAATCGGTTCAGTAGTTTTGGCGTGAAAGCGCGACAGACAGACAGAGTTACATTCGCATTTATTTATAGTAAGGATAAATAACAAATAGGTAAGTACTATATTCGATTTTAAAAGTCAATCTAGATTACGTAAGTCCTTCAGGGTTCATTTGCGTGTCTATAGTTTTACACGCGCCTAAGATAAGTAAGTTACACCGTCTATTCAACCGTAAAGACTTGCAACATTGACTGACGATCGGACATTGTACAAAGTAATGCAAATCTATACTATCTAAACTAATATTATAAAGCTGAAGAGTTTGTTTGTTTGTTTGTTTATTTGTTTGTTTGAACGCGCTAATCTCAGGAACTACTAGTTCGAATTGAAAAATTCTTTTTGTATTGGATAGTCCGTTTATTGAGGAAGGCTATAGGCTATATAACATCACGCTACGACCAATAGGAGCGGAGCATAAATGAAAAATGTTGCAAAAATGAAAAACCGTTGAAACTAAAACACGCGAACAAAGTCGCGGGGGACAGCTAGTTGTAAATAATGCGTAAATAAGAGTAATAAAAAAAAAACTATTTCTGTACTTCTAAACTATATTATTATAAAAAGAAAAGATTTGTTTGTTTGTAACGAATAGAATAAAAAACTACGAGACCTACTTTAAAAAAAGAAATGACTATTAGATTGCTACTTTATCTCTAAGTAACATCTACATAATACAATAATGGGAAAATACATTGAAATATTAATAAGTGTTTGTTTCTTTTCAGATGCGCACACGCATATGAAGGCCTTGGACGTCACTGACGTTGTATGATATAAATGTAATGGTGAGTTTATTTTAATAAACGAATGTAAATACGAATGTATTGTTGCTGTTTCTTCTGTGGGTAGATTTTGGAATTGTGAGAAAGTATGTAAAATATTTTACTGAACAAATTTATATGAAAGCGCATTAAGTAGGTACAGCAATCATTGCTGCAGTGCTTTATTTAAAGATTTATGGCCTTATTTATAAAAATCTCGACGTTGTTCAGCAATAGGGAATCAGATTTTTTTTTATTTACACGTCACATAGGTATTAAAAAAATATTAGTCTCGTATTTTTTCTTTTTTTATTAAACAAACGATGAGGAGAATCCCACTCCAGAACTTTAAAGCGCTTTAACTTTGTCATTTTTCATTGATATGATATAAGAAAACAATACTAGTTTTTTTTTTCATTTTTAACTATCTGATAGACTAAATAGACATTTTTATTCCATACTACAAATATTATCTTTTCATACCCAGTCAGCTCCCCTATTGCTAAGCAAGTTGTAAATTTAAAATCACTATAGAAGTATTGAAATAATAATCTGTTAATGAATTGCTGACCACCGCCGAGATTTTTATTAATAAGGTCATTAGTGTTAAATTCAGGAAAACGATGGATAACTATATATGGGCTTTGAGTCTTTGACCGTCCGGTGGGTTAAGAGGAAAACTTTAAGGAAAGATCAACAAACTCGCTGTCCGATTATTACCAATATACCTAATTGTCGTGAATTAAATTATAAATCAAAACAAATAATTGTACTAAAGCAGAAATCTTAACATTTATTAAAACAGTACGACTAGCGCAGTCTTACCAGGAAATACTGTAGATGTAACCTCATTACCTAATGTTTAACAGATCGAATAGGTAGTCGCTCTTTATATATATTAAAAATACTGGGATTCAGCTCCTGTAATATTGAAAGCCAATACCAAACTAGAGTACGAAAAGAACTACGTCTACTTAGTTGTTGATCTGCATAGGTATCTATAAACTTTGTGACACTAGTCCCTGGTTACTGAAACACTGAACAACACAAAAAGTAGTTAATCACCGGTCAAACCTAATTTTAAGCGCTGTGATTGGTTGTTATTATCTTGGACAACCAATCACAGTAGTAATCAGTTTGATTTGATAACAGATGTACCCCCAAATACAGAAACGCAACTGACCTTCATAACGTACTTAAATATCTACTTGTCGCTACTTTTCACCTTAAATTGACAGAGACAGCACGAGTTTTTTTTTTTCATTTATCTTTGGACATCTCACACACGGTCATCTGATCCCAAACTAAGCAGAGCCTGTGCTATGGCAACCAGACAACTGATAAACATGATCGTGCTCATCACACAAAGATTCGTCCTGGATGGGAATCGAACCCACGACCTCCGGTTTAGCAGTCAGGGTCACTAACCACTAGACCAACAGGCCCGTCAACTTAACGGTAACTGATTGACTTTTTAGTATTGGGCAGTAAGTTCATCAGCCTTTTAGAAGCTGGGGGTACATTTGATAAAACATCTACAACTTGACATAAGTACCTACTTCATGGGAAACATGGATATTTTCGTAATCTCTGATCAATCCTTCGCCCATTAAGTAATGAGGTTTTCGCTTCACATCATTATACATATGTGGCGTGTAGCACGTGTGGGGTGCTGGTACTGGATATCTGACATTTACATCACTCATATAAACGATGCGACATTGTGACCTATTTCAGCTGTAGATTATACGGTCAAAAAAAAATTCGTTGTAGGTATTGTCCGTATTCTATGTTAAAATAAGGAAGTATTATCAATATAATATATTTTTAATATAATATATCTTTATCTTTATTATCTTTATCTTCGCAAAACGACGACTAGTACGGAGCCGACCCAGATTAGTATGGAGAAAACCATACTGACGTCACATTTTGCTATAGCTCTCTCTGTCTAATTAGCAATATTAAAATTTGTGTAACTAGTTCAATATGAAAGTAATTAATCTGCCGTTTTTACAACTCGACATAGTTTATAATATATATTATTTTTAACATGAAATAAAAAAAAATTACAAATACCCAATTAAATGCTTTCTTTGCTAATGTTTAGTGTTTCTTTGACGTTTTTATAGAGGACAAATTTTTCATAAACATGTGTTCAAGTACCTACTAGGCCATAGATTTAGTACCACGTTTAGTTATGTTGGGCTAAAAAGTACATAAACAAAGCGACACTTCGCGTTGATTCATATTAACAACTACTAATCTTCAAGAAGGTCCTAATTGACATGAATACCAGTTCGCATAACTAAGCCGTTAAAACAAGGAAATATAAATAATCAACAATACTTATTTACGATACCGGTACTTCTGCTGACTGTGTCTTTAGTCAATAGAACCGTTCACCAGGCATTACTGTGATAAATACAACCGAATGGTACTGAGTAGAAAATTTGCAAATGTTACTACACGTGTAGAATTTTCTTCTTAGCAGATAAGAACTAACCTATAAACTTAGGTATATACTATACCTACATACAAAAGGAATAATAAAATAAACTAATCTAATCTATACTAATATTATAAAGCTGAAGAGTTTGTTTGTTTGTTTATTTGTTTGTTTGAACGCGCTAATCTCAGGAACTACTGGTTCGAATTGAAAAATTATTTTTGTATTGGATAGTCCGTTTATTGAGGAAGGCTATAGGCTATATAACATCACGCTACGACCAATAGGAGCGGAGCATAAATGAAAAATGTTGCAAAAATGAAAAACCGTTGAAACTAAAACACGCGAACAAAGTCGCGAGGGACAGCTAGTTAAATATAAACCTAAAATATGGCATCAAAAAATTCGTCCACATCGCTGCCCAAAACTATAAACTAACTTAACGATAAATATTTAGAAGCGGAAAGAACAGCATTCTCAAGCCACACTTATTTTACTAAAGCCGTGTCTTCAGCGCCAGTTTTTCCACAAAACATAAATAAGGGGTGAGGCCTAAATGCTTTGCCGAATAAAAATAATTGAACATGTTAGGCCACACCTCTAATATATGTTTTCTAACAATGATATGATCAAAAACTGTTACAGCAGACACTACTTTAACCTATTTTAATAAAAAAATATTTGAATCCTTCAATTATTTTTACGATTTATCGTTTTTGTTTTGTTTTTAACCTTACATTATTCTGGCTAACATATTCTGATTAACTGGCTACATTTTTCACAGTTGTGATAAAAGTTAAGCGAAAAGTAGTTAAGATTGTATACTGGTTTACACACATTAATACAACAAATATTATCTGCGACACTTCAATGACGTCACAACATATTTACCTAACCCTACGTACTATATATACCTGCTCTAAATATAATTTACACATTTACTAGCTGTAGCCCGCAGCTTCGCCCGCGTGGGTGTCGGTTATTGCGGTAAAAAGTAGCCTATGTGCTTTCTTAGGATCTAAGCTCATCTCACCCCATACCAAGTTTCATGCAAATTAGTTAAGCGGTTTAGCCGTATAAGCGTGACAGACAGACAGACGGAAAGACAGAGTTACTTTCGACTTTATAATTTCAGTATGGATAACGACAGCGGTAACAACAAATTAATGAAAAAATTTAGGTAAAACGAGCACCATTAACTATTAAGGCGGATACGACCTTAGTCTACCATGACACCTGCAAAGGCGTTGAAACGTCGGGAACTAAAATCAAAATAAACCGCAATATAATCCGTATAATAACTTTCGTGAGGAGTATTCATAATTATTTAAAACAAAACGGTTTACTCACGCATATTATCGGGATCGCCCCAATAGTTTCAGACTCTATTCATAATACTTCGACTCGCGACACCACCGCCGCCGCGTCATCTCATGATTAGGGACTCCTATTGAGTCTGAAACTAGTCGGGCGATCCCGAGAATATGCGTGAGTAAACCGATTTGTTTTAAATAATTACGCAATATAATCCGTTTAAAATTTTTATGTCATGTATTCCAAATGTCATATAAATCATCGACGATGACGCACAATACAAATTGGTTATATTAAAGTTATTTGTGTTGTGTTATATAATATTCAGTGAATCGTGAAATATTCCTAATTTTATGGCTCGATGTATTTACGTAATGGAACACTGTTCTGTCTGTGACAGTCATGGATGGTATGATTAATATCGTTAATGTATTTTGTGTGTATCTATCGAGGTATAAAAATGTATTTAAACAGACTACATTCAATATTGTAGATAGATAAAAGTGGCTTCACCGTTTATTGCAATTGCAATAATGTTTTAGGTACGCCACCAATAAGTCCGCAGAAATTAGATCTCGTAAGGGGTAATCATTAAAGATAACAACTAAACAATAAGAACACCTTGTAAGTAATTAAAATTAGGATTCTTATAGAGAACCGCGAAAATATTCTCAAGAAATATAATAATTAATTTTTTTACAACACTATTAAGAGAGGTTAAAAAAAGAATTTAGAATCTAGAAATCAATAACAAATTACAAAGTTAAAGCGCTTTAAAGTTCAGGAGTGGTGGCTTGTGTGACGTCATGTCTTGGTAAAAATTGTAGCTAGAAGTGACGTCACGCGACATTTACTTTCACTGTATCTTCCTCATTGTTTGTTTAAGTAAAAAGAAAGAAAATACGTGTTTAATATTTTTTAATAGTCTATGTGACGAGTAAATAAAAGAAGTAGTCCACATCCCTATTATACTATAATTGCCAGTATCGATTTGTATAATCGATATCGCTGCACGGTGACGAGAACTCAAGTCGATTCCTCGCATATCGTCGACTAGCGTTCGGTATTTGTACAAAACCCTCAAGACTCAACAACATGTAAGCTGCAGGTTCTAATTATTTCACGTTAGCCTAGCAATTGGAAATCGAGCAATATTTTGAGCTAATTGAGCTTTACATCTCGAAAGCCGAATGCTGGCAATCTTGTTAACAAACATAGATTTGCAATTAAGCTGAAATTTAACTTGATTGGTGTAGGATCAAGCCTTCAGCTAACACATAGCGTATACCTATAGGTACGTAGTTATAAATAACGGACATATACCTAATCAGGCATTGGTACATTTTGTACTTGACAATATGGAAACACTTCACTCTAATTGAGCGCCAACATCTACAAATACATCAAAAAGTACTTGTTTTGATTTGATTTTCTAGATATACTTACATTACACTGTAGGTATTTATGTATCTAATAAATAATACCTATATCTCTTATTAATATGACAAGTTAATTTAGTAAATAACGACTTATTTATCCAAACTTCAAGGAACCTTAAAAAACTACTTGACCATGGCAAAATATAGTGAAATAACCACCATTATTTCAGTAATTTTGCCTACACAATAACGTGAAAACAACATAAACATAATTTAGGTATTGAACATAGAAAATCATCTTCGATCGCTCATTTAGCTAGTGGAGCATGTAAACCGCGCTCTTCGGCTCGCCCGCCCGAAACCAATTATCGCAAATGCGATTTTTATTTGTAGCGAGTCGAGAAGGGGCATAATCCAGTGTGAACGAGGCTTCTGCCCCGTGGGATCGTTCTGGCTCGCTATTGTGAATGGTCCGAGAACAAGATACATCGATGTGATTCCATGATTGGCATAACGAGAACCTACAATTTCGGAATGAAATCCCAGTACGTTAATGTGACAAAACCTTAAAGTAATCATAGACAAGCATAGAGCGTGCGCATCGCTGGTAACCCCTTATACCAAGCGTAAGCACACTTTTAGCTCTCGGTATGTTGACCAACCGCGGCAAACGCAGTTTAACCCTTAATATCGGTCAAACCGTACGGCTTGCAACACTGCAAGCCGTACGTTTTTACCGACTAACTAGGCACAAGTCCCCTCTTTTAAAGTTGTTAAATAATAAACGTCTAAGTTATGTATTGTTATAAAATCCGTACAGCACGTCATAATTAAAAAAAATACATAAATGCCAATTTTTTTAAAAAAGGAGAAACCTGACTTCACTTATTTTCTATTAAAAAGTTTGCCGAAAACAAATTTACAAGTGCATGCAACTGAACTGCTTTTTACCAGAAAAACTTTGTATAACTTTTTAACTTTTCAGAGTTTTTGAAATGAGTATTTTTACGTTCCAACCGGAACTACAATACACAAGAATATGTGCAGGGAACCCAGTCTACAAAGCCAATTGCTAACCTAGCATTTGGTGTGGTTTTTATATTTTTATCTAGCTACTGAGCTCCCTAGAGCGGGACAAAAGCATACCTCCATTAATTTCAGTTCCGTCTCAAATACATCGTAATCCTGCAATCATGCTCCTCTAAACGGCTAATGACGCCATCTTTAAACTTGCAACTTAAATTCAAACACTAAAGCAAATAGATTTAAGTTGAAACGTTTTCGGTGTGACTGTCCAATAGCTGTTTATTTGCGCGCGCTTGAGTGGCGGACAGTTTACTGCAGCGTGACTCTACAGTCTACAGCTCAGTCACTGGTAAATAACGTACACTCAAGAAGAAAATCCTCACATTACGCTGTGCAATTGTTTTGTAGTTAATCGACTTAGTAAACCACATTTTACTGCTAAGTTTGTATCAATAGGGATGTTAAATTAAAAATATATTTAGTCCGTATATTAGATAATCAAAAATTTGGAAACATTTTTTTTTTTGCCTTTTGTAAATAAATATTAACTAAGGAGATAAATAAAGTGAATCAAAGTTTAGGTGTTCTTATGACGTCACGATCTTGCACAGGACGTACAACATCGTGATGGCATGCGACATTTCAAATCAACCTATCTTCATGAGATTTTCATAACATATAAAGGAAACAAATACCTCTGTAATATTAATGTACCTCACAGACATTACATAAAAGTGTAGTAAACATTCCAATTACGGTATTATAGCGGTTGAAGTAAAACTTGTAACTAATGCAAATCGAATTAAATAAAGGAAGTTCATTATTATATATCTTCGTTTACCTCTGCTTACAGGATGCAATGACGAATATCGAAAATTAATTATTATAAATGCCATGTACAGTTATTGGATTCTTATAGCTATAGGTATGTATATTATGAGACTTCAAAGTTTAATAGTGATTGCAGTGATTGTAGGATTTCATCAATCAATTAGAGCAAGAAAGCAGAAGTCCGTATCAGATTACAGCGAACAATCCTTCAATTACTGTTAATGTACTTGAAAACTTTATTTGAATGAAATCTTGATTTATTGACCATTATTTATAGTACTCGTATATTGACATAAGTAGCTACTAAAAAACAAAAGACGTCTTAATTCCAGCGTAAATAAGTCGTTTCTTAACTTTTATAAAATATTTTTTTTATTTTATAACTGTATTCGTTTAAAATCCTCAATATAAAAAAAAAAAAACGAGTATGCCCTAGACCACACGACTGAAGTAAAATTTCTTTATATACGAAACGTAGCCGACTATGAGCGAAAAAAAATGTGTGCACCTCTCTGTCTTGCCCTACAGTAATATAAGAAACGTAATTCTCTCTCTTTCTATCTTCAATAATTTATATCTCCCTCCCGACTTCCGTTCGGCTCGCCCGATCACACTTTTCGTAACGCTCGCCTCGCAATATCACACTGTTCGTAACGGTCGCCTCACGTATTCACCAGCTTACTCCCCAAACAAGCGTGCGTAAAGAAGTTTTACTTCAAAAGCAATAAATTTCATGAGTACACTGATGCATATCAAGCAAGGAAATGTTTGTTTATCATCATATCCTTATTACATCCCTTCCACTTATAAGCTTAAGTACCTACGCATAATAGGGGTGCGGACTGGGTATGAAAAGGAAATATCCATTTAGTCTGCCAGATACATAGAAAAAAAAAACAAAACTCTTATTTTTTCTTTTATCAAATCAATAAAAAACTTCAAAGTTAAAGCGCTTTAAAGTTCAGGAAACTTGTGACGTCACGCGACATTTCCATTCACTGTATCTTCCTCACCGTTCGTTTAAAAAAAAATACGTGTCTATTATTTTTTAATAGTCTATGTGATGCGCAAGTAAACAAATATTATGCATTACCGCACCTCTATTATGTATTACACACGTTGTCATTATTCAAGAACGAGGCGGAATATAAAAACCAATGTTTTGTAACATGTAGAATTATTGTCCTGCGATCTGTTACCCAATGAATGTTTCAACGGTTACATAATGCATGTTATTCTTAACTTTACAATGACACGAATGCCTAGAATTTATTATTCGCAATACTATAAACTATCAGCCAGTAGGTTAACGTCCAACTATTCTCTAACAATCTAATTTAAAAGACAGAATTAATTACTAGGTTTCATTACGACGCTATTTAAAAAACACACTGCTGTCTTGCAGTCTAAGATTATAAATAGTAGAAAACAGTCATGGGTTCTAAAAAAAAATAAGTCATAACAAACAAACCTAGGAAAATTCCTAGGTTTTGATTTAAAATGTCATATAAATCTCTTGACGCGGTACGCGAGCGTCTTAATTACTAATTATAACGTGTAATGCTTCATCTGATTTTCAAGAAATTTACATAATAAAGCTGTAAATGGTTATGTATACGTAGAACCACACCTTAAATCCTAAATTAAGATCTTTATGTGCTTCTCAAGTAAACAGTAATCAATAAATTTAGTAAAAATGTGCAAGCAAATCTAGACCTTAAAAACAACTGCCAAATTCTATCAGTTAAACAATTTTAACAGCTTACCGAAGCGCTTAATTTGAGTGAATAGTGCACTCAAAGTTTTACCAGGTGGAGAGCCAAGTTGCAATCTAGACAAGTCGTAAATAGGTAAACAGATTAACACTGCCAGAATTGTGAGCAGTTGCGATGGAGTTATGGCTTTGCGGGCACAACTTAAAGCTAGAATAACATGCTAGCTTTGACACAATACCTGAGTTTTAAGGGATAAATATAAACCGAATGAACAAAGAGTTACTTTGTAAAAGTAGGATGTCCTATATTCGATGGCCATAAAATAAATTCGAATGATTAAGAAACAATTCCGCAGACATTTATTTCCAGCCTGGGTCCAAAAAGGCCTATTAACGCGAAAAAAAGTAAGAATATTTTAATAACACGTTTTTCATAACCAAAAACTTCGACGATACATTGATTTGAAATGTCGCATGACATCACGATGACGTAGGTATGTTTTGTGTAACATAGTGATGTAATTAGCCCCCACTCTTGAACTTTGATGCGTTGTATCACGTTAGTTTTTAGTTATTGGAAAAAAGAAAAAGTTACCTGTCTAATATTTTTTTTGTATCTAATTTACAGACTAATTCGATTTTTACTTTGCATATCTAGTAAACATCCCCTATTGAAAACGTTAGTACTTTTTCTTTGACTAGGTTACCTAGTATCCTCAACCTCCGGATATAAATAAGCATTCAAGAATAACGTAATTTTCTTGTTTTCGTAATTGTATTATTAGAAAATTTGTTTAATTCCGTCCCGGGAGCGATTCCTACTCGACAGCTGACAGCACTCCCAGCTGTCAGGGGGGGATATTTGCATAATTGCACTCATGGGTATTCTGGGTGCATAGCCAACGAAACCTACAATATTTTAAATGGTAGATCATTGCTGACCACGGAATAATATGCTTACTTTTACGACAACAGTGAAACATTGCCAATGCAAAATTGTTATTCTCTAGCAAGCACACAAACAACACACTGTACAAAAAAAATACTCTCAATGTTTCGATTCCAGTCAGTTTCTTCCATTGACAGCATTTTTTTTAAGAAGACAATCTCCTGCTTTCTGAAGTAATATTAATTTTGCAGTAGCATTGTATTACTATTAAAATTAAATGGGAGAGTAAACACTGTTCGAGTTTCACTACTATGAAAATTAATCATTTTAAAATACAGCCTATTATTTATGTGCTAAGAAGACTTCATTACTTAAAACCACATGACTCTCTGTGGCTGTAATTCTCTTTCTACAAAGAATAATGGCAAAGCCCGAATGTTATATATATATATATTATAAGGTACCTATGCATTACATCACACGTGCATACTTAACTTTTGTTAATGACTAATAATATAAATCTAAAGGTTATGTTTATCTAAACGAGTGTTATTATTATACAGGCATGCAGCCAGAATAGATACTACGCAAGAGTTACGTTCATATTACGTTTAACGGACATACCTAATACACATGCATCCATTCTTTTTATAGTGTAAATATTATTATGGTATAAGAAATTAGACTTTTATGGCCTTATTAATAAAAGTCGCGATGGAGCATAACAACGGATTAACAGATTCTAATTTTAAATTCTCCATAGAAAAATTGAATATAGAATCTGCTAAGCAATCTCTAATCGCAGTCGAGATTTTTATTAATATGGCCGTAACTGTCAAACGTAACAATTTAGATTCTTTATTTATAATGTATCTTCACCTGAATTTGCGAAGGGTAAATAGAATTACCTGTGTGCTATAAGACATTACCCAATATAATACGGTTGATCCGTTTTTATCGGGCACTGGTCCAAATTAGTAAATTAAATATGTCTTAAAATAAATACGAAAGTACCTACATTTGACATTGATTCTGTCATAGGATTATTGAACTCGCTACGTAGAGCAAATTATCTAATACTAGCTGTCCCCCGCGACTTTGTTCGCGTTTTAGTTTCAACGGTTTTTCATTTTTGCAACATTTTTCATTTATGCTCCGCTCCTTTCAGTAGCAGCGTAATATTATATAGCTTATAGCCTTCCTCAATAAATGGGCTATCCAACACTGAAAGATTTTTTTAAATCGGACCCGTAGTTCCTGAGATTAGCGCGTTCAAACAATCAAACAAATTCTCCAGCTTTATATATTAGTATATAGATTAATTCACTTTTATATAGCTGGCAACACAATGGTTGTTGATCTTTATAATAAGTTTTTTTTAGTTCTATGTCTCACAGTTTAATTTGACCTAATGCATCTATTATTATTTTTCCCACATGTGATAGAAAATATGGATATATAAAGTTCTTTTTTGTCGAAGTGAAGGCGCGGCGTGGGGTAATGTCGGACTGACCGACTTAAACATCCTTATCGCGTCCTTACCGTTACCGGAGCCGCGGGGTACGCAACAACAATCCAATACGAATAGCTATTAATAAAAAAAACTTCGTCAATGAACAAGTGGGTGTCAGTTTTGTTCAAGCGACAGCACAAAAACAAGATAATCTAGACTATAAGTAAAATAGGTACCAACGTATTTATTACACGAAAGTTATATTTGTACAGACACAATTTTAGCATTTTAATCTCATTTAAATATATTTCAATCCAAGGACTGTTTGTACATGCGCACGTGGAACATACTTTTTAAGCAATAGCTAACTATTATCTTAATGTCAACTAGTTCGTGGAGTTGTAAATGGTTATTTATTGTCTTCAAGTCTCTTGCTAAGTGTTTTACTTTCTTTGCAATAGACCAAATTGTTATTGAATTTTCTTAACAGAAAAACATAATAATTCTGACTATTAGCTAACTAACTTAACAAAATTAGGGGTTGGCTTTTACCTTGGATTTGTTGGCTTTGCCATTCATATCCAGTCGACAGCGATGTGTACGAATTTTTTTATGCTTAATTTTAGATTTTAATTAGTTAATAGTATATATCTACTACTATCTATATATCTACTCTAGGAATAACAGTATACTTCTGTATACTGTTAGTTTTTATGTTTATTGTATTAGATGGCGTTGTGTGGCGCAATCAAATGGAAATTCACGAAGCGAAATATCGTTAAAATGCCCAGAATTAAGAAGTTTCTTCCCGATTGTAACAAGCCATTGTCGAGGTTCGACGCAGTTTAACTCAGATTCAATCTAATAACGGTTGTCGTTAACTTCTTAACTAAGCTGTTAAAGCTACACTAACTTGTTAAATATTTAAATTGATTAAATAAGAAAATATTGTCGCTTTTAGAGACACGTTTTTATGCGAAATATTAGTTTAAACATATTTTCTATTTCGATATTAAACAAAAGTTTATATTAAATTCGCGCTGTGTCTTCACACCTAATGTTAAGAAGAGGCCTTTGCAAAAACAGAACAAATCATTTAAGCATCGTCAGCTATCAGAATGATATTAAAGATAGCTGTTATATCTTGAACATCAACCATCACGTAAGATTTCCCCAGCCAAGTGTAATTCACGCTGGCGCTTCCCGCGGGACCAGATCAGAGTTGCGCAGCATCACTGATAAAAATCGCATTAGCAGTAATTGGTCCACCTGCGATTAACGCTCGTGTAGTTTCGACTATACACGCACTGTTTGATCACTTTTTATTTTATCGCAAACACAATAAACTTAACTACATAAGTACATAAAATAATCAACTTTTACGTCCGAGATCAACAGATGAGTAATTAAATGACTGTGGTGCCAATAACTGGGGTGAGTTTCTAGTCGAAACTAATTCGCGAAGTTATGCGAGTGACTCATAAAATAAGTCAACATCATAAACCTAGGAATCCCTATCATCCTTAAAATGATTTTTATTATTATAATTTCTATATAAAATATTTAGGTAATGTAGGTTTATTAACTGCCAGGCGAAGTGTAAGACCAATTTTTGAATGCGTCATGAGAAACTTTTGAACCGGCAATCATGTTAGGCCGTATTTTCTGAACCGATTACAAGTCCTATTTATATCGTGCATATTTATTAATAAAAATCAATTGGCACATAATATACGATGGAGCATCACTTAAGCTCGACCGATTTGGGCTGTTTTTTGTTTTGTTTGTATTTGTCAGAAAGGTATGCATGTACGGAATTCGCGTGAAATGTCGGAATTTTAAATGGAAAATTTTAAAATAAATATAATAATGTAATGTAAACTAAATAAAATAACAAAAAGACTATTTTAACTGTCCAGTAAAATTGAGTCCAAAATACATAAAAAGCCCACACCTACGTTTTGTCCATGGCCACTGTGTACACGCAACACGTCACACCTCATAATACAAGTGCTACTGACCAACTTCTGTACAAAATGTTGCTAGATTTTTTTTTATATGGTCCACGTAAATACTGTCCCCTCATTTTTTCTGATCGTGTGGTGTAGCATGGTCAATCTATATAATGTAGAAGCGCACTTCAGTAAATGAATTAAAAAATCAAACTCTAAATCCAATCAGAGCATCAAAAATTAGTAAGAATAGTTTGAAGTTGATAAATAAATAAAAGGTAATTATTTTATGGAGCCTTTTTGCCTCAGCCGCAGGGTACACAGTCACACACCAAATAAAATATGTTTTCTATTTAACTTTTTTTGTATAAGGAGGATGTAAATCATATTAATAAATGCCACGTTAAATAGACTCTATTTTCCATTGGGCATAATCTGTTTACTTTATTTCTAGTTCTTGAAAATTATCTAGAGCAACAATAACGTTGAATATTTAATGTTTTTACTTAATAAAGCCGAGGGAAACAGAAGTTCGTGTGTATCGTCTTATTTATTATTAACGTCTATCGTAGTAGGCTAGCAGCACGACACTGGCCATACCAGCTATTTATATCGATTAGAAAACTATCCTCAGTTGAATGAACTGAATTAGTAGGAAGCCTACGTTTCTATGCGTATTTATAGCCTGAAACGACCTGTTATGGCGCAACTTGGGAGAGATATATGTCCAACAGTGGACCGTGATAGGCTGTATTTTATTACTCTTCACTCTAATCGCCATATATAGAAATGAATAAAAATTATATCTCAATTAGATTTTTATTTGTATAGTTTATGTACTAACTAACTTTTACCCGCGGCTCTGCCCGCGTGGGTGTTGGTTTTCGCGACAAAAAGTAGCCTAGGTGCTTCCTTGGGATCCAAGCTTATTCCATATCAATTTTCATTAAAATCTGTTTACCGGTTTAGCCGTCAAGGCGTAAAAGACAGACAGACGGAGTTTCATACGCATTTATAATATTAGTAAAGAGTTTCGTAATGTTTACAAAACAACTGCTTTGTAAATAGGAATTCCGGAAAGGGCCTCTTACCTTGGATTTGCGATGACCTTAATAGTGACGAGTGCCGACCTTCAAAAGCTTGGTGCGTAGTCACGCAATCAACTCGCATAGTATCAAGTGATTTACGTAGGAACGATGCAGAAAACCTTATAATACTTTCGATTACTGCACTAGTTACACTAATGTTACGGTATACGAGGTCCTAAAATGAATTTGAAGTTCAAAAGTTGTTATTGTTTTATAAGTAAATATATATATAATATAATATAGTTATTGTTGTGAAGTTTGTAAAATACCAGTAGCGGTCGGTAAAGCTAGGAGAGAGAGCAGGCTTTTAAAATCATTGTTCAAGCATATGCATTTAGCAGATATATGTTTTGAAGGGATGTTGATTGGATATGAATATTACAATCTATTTAATCCGTTTAAAAAATAAAAAAATATTTGACAAGGTTTTTATATATTTTTTATTAATAACTGAAAACGAAGGAGATTAATCAATTAGTTTAGAGTAGGGGCTAATTAAGTCACGATTTAAACAAAAAACATACGTCATCGTGACGTCATGCGACATATCAAATCAATGTATCGTTAAAATTATTGTTACGTAAAAAAAATAAAAAATCGTGTCTTATTATATTACCAGATGGACACTTAAAAATATTTGTCAGCATCCCTATTGAATAAATATGAATTAAATAAATATATTTTGAATAAGTCAACAATGTTTTAATAATTATGACCAACCTTGAAATTTAATAATGAAAAATGTTTTTCGCATTTACCTCATATTATGCTTCTTTTATATATGTAGCAATTTATAAAGATTTATCGTGGACTACACACAATACATTTCTTTCAAAGTAATATTCTAAGCCGGTACCACACTGGGATTATCTTTCACACCATGTGCACGTATCCTTAATACCACACAGTAACACTAAAGCCTAGACTGCGTACACAAAGTACCACAAACCAGAAAGGACATTGACTGTCTTTGTATGGGAATTGAACCAAGTGTTGTCCAGAACTAATCTGACTCTACAGGGAAGTTTTACCCGACTGCCAGGGAAGGTATATGTTTTTCGCTATTTGGAATAAATAATGACTATAAAAAGCCTTAGCAGATCTATAAAATGTTCCATAGCATTTCTTATTCGGGTTTTATATTTGTATTTTACTAATATAAATAAATACAACTTGTTATTGTGACACTATAATTTCAGCCTTTGGTCCAAACATTATCAATGTCCTTTACTATTTCTGTTACAAAATGCCTTCGTAAATATTCACATTGACCAAAGTGTTAGCGGTTGGCTCGGTTCATAAAACGCGTGTCAACTAATTAACGTGAAACTAAACGACCATAAAATCGCTTTATTGCGTTTGTATGCGTCAACCGTATCAACTGTTAACTGTACTTTTATGTTAGAGTTTATAAAAGTAAAGACATGGAGATTTTTAGATTTGAGCTAAGACCAAATGATTATCTGTCTTAGTAATCAGTCTTGTCACAATGTAAAGGCATATCAATAATATCCTTCTAATATAACCCTAAATAAAAAAAAAAGAAGAAAGAAAAATCATTTATTCACACACGAAAGAACGCGCACGACTTACACTAACTAAACGTAAAAAAAAAAAGACGACGACACCTACATGTCATTAATGTCAATAAATGAATTAAATATTTTCTTAGCACACCAAGCATTATAGGTACATATTTTAGATCTCAATATTCGATAGTTATACGATTAGTTTTACATACATTTGTTACTAGCTCGTATTTAGAAACTCGAAACATTACTGTATTTCATATTATCGGTAACAACTCGCTTCACCTAGAATCCGTGCTGTTGTTTGAGAAACGTGATCTACGGAACGGCTCATTATAGTGGCTCGCATAATAACGGTACCATAACACCTATTCTGAGAAATATCCTTGTATTATTTACATGTGTAATTTTAAAATAAATAATCATTTGGAAATTTCACAATAGTTTTTCAGTATCTGTTCAGCGGTTTAGCTGAAAGCGCAACAGACAGACGTTACAGAGCTACTTTAGCATAATATTAGTATGGATGGATAAAACACTTTTTGTATTACCTATTAATTATAAATCAACAAAAATGCTATTAGATTTTTCTGTTAGAAAATTTACAATGGCAATCCGAGTTCGTGAAATAAACACTTTGCTTCATACCTATCCTGCAGTGTTCATAGAGAATATAAGAAAAACAGTTTTATACAATAAGTATTTTATAAACATTAAATATTTACCTACTAATAATGTCGCAATAACAAAACGAAACTCAATAAAAAATCTACCACCACTTTATAACAAATCGACACCTTTTTGTGTACAAAATAAAAGTAAGTAGCGTAGCGTTCCCCGTGCCTATTGGCAGCCGGTTTGTCGCCGGAATCGGAACCGGAACAACAATCCCGGGCCGGATGCGGCGCCGGCTGAACGCATTACCCTCACCGCACCGTCTTGCCATTCACTGTAAACTTGTGTTAAGCATTTATGACATCTATACATGACATCGCAATTTTTAATACGAAACATTATGACGGCAACTATCCTTAAATACTGTAAATACTAGACTATTAATAGATCCCGTCAAAATATGTATATCATTTAACGTAATTTTCTTTTTTTAATTAAGAAAACGATGAAGAAAGTGCAGTGAATTGAAATGTCGCGTGACGTCACTTGTAGGTACAATTTTTACCCACACGTGATGTCACTAGACTCCACTCCAGAACTTTAAAACTTTAACTTTTAAACTTTAACTTTGTAATTTTTCATTGATATGATTAAAGAAAAAATACGTGGTTTTTTTTCTCTTTTTACTTCTCTGGTGGACTAAATAGATATTTCCTTTTCATACCCAGTCCTATCCCCTATTATTTTAGTTGATGTTGAAAAACAAAAGACTAACGCTACTTACAGTACAAAACATCGAATACTATAAAATATAAATTAATAAAAAAGTCCGAGTCAATCTTACATATATATTTTACTATTATATTTAAAATCAATTGCCACATGTATGACGGAGCATCAGTAAGAACAGCCTGTCCGAATTAGCTGGTATTTTTGTTGTAATTTTTAATTATAGGACAAGGTTTGCTTGCATGAACAAGAATTTTCAAAATCTTTGTATAGATTGACTGGAAAGGCTGGCGGGTCAGCTAGTTGATTATGAATTCAATAAGATCATGTATTTGAACTTTTAGTACTTCACACTCCAATAAATACGAGATGAACTTGAGCTTGCAATAAACTAGAATACTCTAAAGAGAATACTTAGTCCTGTCATATTATTTTGACAGCAATATTACTAACATATGACACGGATCATGCTGTTTACCTGTTAGTGTATTCAGACTTTTATTATTTACTACTTAAAAATATAAAGGTTTTATTCAAAATTTTGAATGGAGATTTAGATACCTATTTGATGTAGGTGCCTTGTACATAAACTGATCAACTCGTCTAAAACTCCAGTTCTACTGCGCTATATCAAAGACATTGGAAGAATTATATTATGACACAAAAAGATAATCTAAATCATTTTTAATCCCAGTCATTAAGTAACAGGATATTATTGGTATTAATCATTATATTACAAGCAATATTCCAGTTATCTGCTGTGATATTACAAAAGTGCACAATTTTAAACTTCTCTATTACTTCCTTGTTTCTTATCAAAGCGTTTTCTTAGTCATACAAATCATGTATTTATAATTTTATCAAGATTTTTTTTTTTGGTAGAGATTTACTCAATTAGCCTGAGCGCAGGCTTTGACTGCTTCACCGGACTTTTGGCGAGAACCTTAAGGGCCTCCAGCCAGAGCAATAGAAAAACTAACTACGTCAGCAACGTTCACTAAGGGGACCCCCTGTGGGGTTCGGACCTCGACTTAGTGCGTTGCTAATAATCTTAATAAGGCAAAAACAGCAAGGGAGGGCGTTTTATCAAGAAATAGCTAGATATTTTAAATCAGTCTCGGTTACCAATACAATGAAGGCGATAATTACGATTTTATTCCTTAAGGTATCCATAAACATGTTTGCCAAATTGAAGATTCAAAGATCCTAAACGATTAAAGACAATCAGTGTATAACGATGCTTACACCTGAGCGATGGACGTATACATTGAGTTGTCAGAATGCATTGTTGAGTTGATCTCGCATACACTCACGGTATTCGACGGCGAATGTATTGGCTTCGGTTCACCTCGATCTAGCTTGAGCACAAAGGAATCTGTACGTCGCAATTATAATAGGTGAATCCATCTGTGTTTGAATTGATATTAAAATTTATTTTAAACAAAATTTGAATAATTGCGGTGTCTGTACTTAAAGCTGAACGCGACGGATAATGGAATTATTATCTTCCCATCTACAAAACTAACAAATGAACTACTTCAGAAGTGGTTAACAGTACAATAATAAAAGTAACAACCTGAACATTTGCGTCTAATTGGTACTATCAAATCATGTGTAGGTACACACAAAAATCAACAACTTTTTTCTATTATGTATTGACAAATTGTGCTTTAAATTCGGAAGCTCATGTTTAGGAAGTTAGCAGTAGTGTAAGTGACTCACCTGTAATAACCTTGCGTCACCACTGACGGTGTAGACTCCGTGGCAGACAGCATCCTCAGGCTTGTCCGGTGATGGCGAGCGCCGCCAACACGCGGCACACACCGCTACCAGGACACCACATAACGTCGCACTGGGAAATGAACAAATACAATGAAAAAAAAACTATAAAACTTAAAAAGTATAACGTCCCTATAGCAGATTTAAAGCACATTCTTTTAAAATTAATTACAAATAAAAAAAAATAAAATTGCAAGGTTGGTCACCCTCTTTCTGGTAAGGTAAAGTCAAGTGTGAACTTCAATCAATGACCTTTACGCCATAAAGCACGCATCCACTTGTAACATTCGTAACTTCTCGAATCGTCCCATTCAACTTTCGTATGGAATAAAATCGAATAATAAAACTCTTAACAATCTATAAATAGAATTTTCCGAACAGTATTCGAATATGGAATAACAAAGACCCGTACGTCTAAAATAAAAGATAAGTAAAAATAGAATATGTCGCGGTTCCCAGCTAAAGTTATCGTGACCTCACCGAAAGATAGAATTCCTCTTTCCGCGAACTTTAAGGTATTGTCTGAAGTGGGTCACAGATTAAATATTTTGTAAGCTATCAACCTGACAGAACCCCCCTCTCAGTCTTAACCCACTGCAACCCCCACATCCCTGTTTTACGATGCTCGCCTCGGCTCATTACTTTTGAGCACGATAAGCACTGATAACTCAATACAGGTAACTTAGATACGTGATAAAATTTTACATGAGTGTGTAACGTAATTTTTGTTGGTCTTGGTTGACTGCAACGAATAGTATATTCGGCCCTCTGCCGAATACCGAATATTCTGTGAGCTTCCTAGCCTAATAGCCGAATATTAGAAAAATTTTCGGCCGGTGTGTGGTGCCACAACTTGTAAAGACGTGATTTGCGCTTGCTCGTTATAATGTACCTACTAACCGTGTACCTAAATAAATCTTCGTCATAAAAGAAGTAATTGACGCTTGAAAAATGTGCAGAAATGCATAAACCCTTAAATAGTAATGAGGCTATGGCCCTCAGCTATTGCCGAAATGATAGGAATCGAAAATAAAAGCCAAAAATATAGTAGTAACAAAATACAGTAAAAAGAGTTGTTATTTGAAAAAAAATGTACCAAGCCGTCCTTACTTTTCAGAAAAATAATTCTAGAAATTTCAGTTAATATGTAGAGTAGTTGCCAGAGACAAATTATATTTCCGTGACGTGCGACATGTGGACGTACTTGCATAAACATGTTTGTTTTGTATAGTTCATATGTATATACATAGTATATTTTATTATTTAATTAACCTTCGTTATTTTATAACATCACATTGGAGTTTCTCTACTGCTGGTATAATGTCGAATAAATATTACTTAAGTATTCGGAATTCGACTCAAAAGGATGAAAATATTCGTTGCAGGTCTAGTTGGTTCCAACCTTAACTTATCATCTAATCATATAACTTTTAAATGGATAGAAGAAAATAAATTAAGATTAGTTCTTCTCAAATATTTTCAAACTATAAAATATCAAATCGTTAAAAAGAATTATCAGTTTGAATTGCAAAATTCATGTTCTAGATTAATAAATTTCAATTATTTTGACCATATTTTACTCTCGAGCGCTTCCTCGTCGTAATAAAGATAATATCCCTAATTACAACATCCGACACTATTACGACAAATTAATGAAATTGTTTGTTTGTAATTCTAAAACGTTCAATGTTTTCCTAAATGCACAGTACTTCACGCAATTAAAAAAAAGAGTAAGTACTGTGTATAATTAAATTAAATGTTAAAACCTATGATTAAAAATTTAAACCTATGATTAAAAAGATCGAAAATACTCGATCTTTTTAATAAACGGTTAAAAAAGCAAACAAAAAAATTTTGAAGTTATACTTCTTTAGGCGCGTTATGAAAAAATGATGAGAGTGAAATTTTAAGATGCGCGCGCATCTGTGACACAAAATTAACAGTATGAAGCTGTCTGCTTAACCGCTCATTATTTACGATGCGCGCGCAAACCGTCACGGAAAACCTACACCCTGAAGTTAGCTAGTCAACATTTTAGTTTTTCCAAACTACATACCTAATGTAAAAATGACAAATGTCAAGATGGTTAAAATACTTTTTGTACCAATCTGTCAATCACAAGTTTATGAGAAAGATTTTATCTTGTTTCGCCAAAAAAGTGTAACTTCTTACGTGCGTACATAAGGACACACACACTTTTTTTGACTATGTTACTAATATTCGCAGCAACGCCTGAAAATACAGCTTAAAAAAGTAATATTTTTTGTTCTAAATTTAAATAAACCGTGACCAAAAAAGTATCTAGTTCACAACGAATCAGTGTCACATAATTTGAAATGACAAAATATATTTTTCAGAGAATCTCGGCCCGTAAATTAATTCCGACATCAGCGTAGATTACAGGAGAGATAAATCCGCCACGATCAGGCCGTCGATAGCTTAATTAACATCACTATCAAACTACGTACATACTAGCACATATTTAACCTAACAATCTAACATTTGCTGCACCTGTATTTCAAAGCAGTAAGGCTGATTATTCCATTTTTGTCAGCACGTATATGGTGCCACTTATAATATTACGTACGTGACATTTAAAGCTCGCGAATACGTCTGTGTAACATGGTGATAGCGTGACATTTCCGTTGCTCTATATGATTATATTATCTACGATATTGTGTTAAACAAATTGTGGTTCTGTTTGATTCATTTGGCTACGCTCCCGCATTCCAAAGAACAAATATTTGGTCGGAAACATGGTGTGCAATCCTCATTTATGCTTGATAGTTTAAGTTGGTCATTAGGATTAATTATTATTATTCAATAGTAATACCTTCATTTAGATTTTGAGAAATAAAACCAATGCAATCACTATTTTTTCTCTTGCCCCCGAATACTAAATGCAAATTAGCTTTGAGACGGTGTCAAATGTCTATCAGTCGCTACTTTACACCTTAAAGTAACAGAGACATCATGAGATTTAACGGTGACTTAAAACTGATTTACATTTCAGTATTCAGCCATCATCGATTTAAAACAGGTTGCTTTTCCTTTTTCGTTTATTTTACGTTTTACTTGTTTTGAATAAATTACTCCCGCGCTATGAAATTTAATCCTCGTGTCGCAGGAGGTTTTTATAAACTTTCAAATCTCATGCAAAAAGAACACTCAGATGTTGAACAAGCATTTGTGGATTGTGGACACAAATGCTTGTCCCATGCAAGGATCGAACCCGGATCACGTCACCTGCAGTGGTAACTGGCGTGGTGATCCATACCACTTGGGTATTTGTGCTGTTGTTATCTTTATAAGGGACAAAGGAAAAGCCTCAGCAATCTTTCTATGTATCCAGTTTCCCTCGAAACTTCAAAGCTGCCTTCAAAATTCTAATCTTACCAAAACAGACATAAAATTGAAATATGTGTCTACCTGTCCATTTCCAACATTCTTCATACGTTACATCTTCAAGAGTGATGCATTCCACTGTATTATCTATTTACTCGCTACTTTACGATTTCCAGAGTAAGCTCGCTCTAATCACAGCCAACAAGCTGTACGCTCACTTGTTTCAACTTGTTACTGATAGATTATCGTTAATTGCGAACATTAATACTGTAACTGTAGATCACTTACACTTACAGCATATTAATTGTGTGCTTAATAGGGGTCCTATTTCCCTGTAATATTTTGCAGTGTTTGATTTTTCAATTTTAATGGCAAATATTTTTGACTGAAACATATGTCGTTAGGGCATGGCCTAGACGTAGACCGGTACATAGGTACTTAATTGAATCTTTTGTGGGTTTTCAGCCTTTTTGTTCTTGTAACTATTAGTTATCGATTATGAATACCAATACACCCATGTCGAAAAATGCCTGCGAATGTCGTCGGGGGTCGGCAGAACAGTATTTAATAAAAACCTGATGTGCAAGACCGGAACTCGTGGTGAGCCCGAAAACTTTGTTGTGGCGACAAAAAGTTACTAACTTTTTCATAACAGGCGCACATGAAATAGTTCGATCAAAATATTCTGTTATTATAAACGAAACTAGCAAACTATCTCGGAAATATTCAGTTTAAAAGTATACCCCTTGATTATTGTTCCAAAAATAACTTACGGATGCCTAGGTTCGTCTTTCCGCTCTTCAACTATTTAAAGTAGAGACTTTTACCCCGTTCACAAGTTTCAACTATTTCCCTATTGACTTCTACTCTAATACAGGAACGCATATTATATTATAATTAATAACACATATTAATTGTTAAAATTATCCCCTTAATGTCGTCTCCCTCTAATAAATTCGCGATTCGCGCCCAAAGCCGG
This sequence comes from Diachrysia chrysitis, assembly GCA_932294365.1. NCBI lineage: Eukaryota > Metazoa > Arthropoda > Insecta > Lepidoptera > Noctuidae > Diachrysia > Diachrysia chrysitis. Next base: position 3,247,775 of record OW028657.1, read on the forward strand.
GAACTGCAAATGGATCCTTTAAGCACACAACGTACGTAGATTCTTATCGCTTTTATGGCATTTACACAAAAATAAAAAAAGTTATACGAATATTTTTCGACTTTCAGCTTATACTGTAATACGTATCAAATATGCCATTTATGTCAAATATACGATCCCGCCAATACATTCCTGGGTTAAATAGCTTTTGCTCTCAACTTTGCCTTTGTAGCTAATTGCAAGGTAAAAACGATATTTTTTAAATATCTGAAACACTTCAGATTTTTTATTTCCGTAATCGGGTCGATGGCGACATATCCTTGAATAATCTCAGGACAAAATTCACGTCTTTTTGACTGTGTTGAAATTGGGTCAAGTAATAAAATGATCAGTATTTATTTGGAATTTCTTTTCCGATGAGCGCCGTAAGTAAACGATCATTTCGGAAATTAAGGATCATTCCAATTAAAAGAAATTTATCTTGCTTCATTACTAAATTATAATAAAGGACGTACCGAAATAATTTTTTGTACTTAAGTTAAAGATATGTTTTCGATTACCAACTGATATCTTGGGTACTGGTTTTTTGGAGAAGTATGCGTAGTAATTGTTGTGTTTTCCTTCTCTATATAAGAAAAAGACTTATCCCAATAGTAGAACAATTCCAGCCTATTAATGGATTTATATTGAAAATTATCTTCAAATAGAAATCTATGTTATTGAGAATCTAATCAAGTCTATCTATTAATCGAGTGTCCGACATTAGGCATCACGTGTCGAATAAGAAAGTTACATCTATCGGGGAACTGGAACTAACTTGGCTGGGGTAATCCCTTCACGACACATAATAACCGATACTTGGGACTGCCTGAAGTTATACACTAAATTATATTAAGAGAGTTATTTCTCTAACTTTCTGTTAATTAACGTCCTCTAATTTGCGTACGTACACACGGCAAAGTAACTTTAAAAGAGCCCTAATGCTTTGCAATAAAAGTGTAGACAAAACAGTAATGCCTTTGTTACCATTTTTTTTTGCTGAAAATTCTAGTAAATTGTCCCCGGCGTGAACTGCCTTAGGGTAGTTTTAGATGTACGTGAAGTCTTTGTCACAACACAACTCTATTTTTTTTTTTTTTTTGGATGAGGTCTACTGCAGTTAGCCTGAGCGCAGGCTTTGACTGCTTCACCGGACTTTTGGCGAGAACCGTAAGGCCTCCAGCCAGAGCAAGTAAAATAAACTAACTACGTCAGCAACGTTCACTAAGGGCACCCCCTGCGGGGTTCGGACCTCGACTTAGTGCGTTGCTGACTATCTTAATAAGGCAAAAACAGCAAGGGATGGCTGAATCTGAGTTATTATTATTTAGGGACATATTTTTATTACTAGTTTGGCCGGCTCGGGCCAGCTTGATCTAGGGACGGGGGGGGGTGCCAACACAACTCTACTTATATTAGGGACACCCGTCAAATTATCCCATTCGTGACAAAGATTTAAGTATTAAGGCAGCCAAGCGATTGGAATTCGATACGAACAATAACACAAACAAAATTATATCGGAACAAATTTTCTTAATGTAAACAATACTAATGTTATTATCTATACTAATATTATAAAGCTGAAGAGTTTGTTTGTTTGAACGCGCTAATCTCAGGAGCTACTGGTTCGAATTGAAAAAATCTTTTTGTATTGGATAGTCCATTTATTGAGGAAGGCTATAGGCTATATAACATCACGCTACGACCAATAGGAGCGGAGCATAAATGAAAAAAGTTGCAAAAATGAAAAACCTTTGCAACTAAAACACGCGACCAAAGTCGCGGGGGACAGCTAGTAATATATATAGTTATATACTCTCGTTTACACCTTGTGTTTTCCACGTAACCTCTTTGACCCTTTTAAATTAGAAAAAAAAAGTACTTAACAATAAATATGTTTAATACTTTACAAATCCCGTTATGAATCATGGAAGAGTCCTCTTAATCCAAAAGAATCCGAATCCTCTTTTATTTAAGTACATTTTTAAAGGTCGCGCCCCACCTGGTGTAACATCAAAATAATACAGTATTATCCCCACTCTACCCTTTCACTGAGCCTTTCATAAATCCCGAATTACTTATATTATTATTGTTGAGAAAGTTCCTCTAACTTATAATAATGATTTCGTATTTAATTAATTTGAAAATACATGTTTAATGTTATTTAATCCGTGAAAAATATATTTATACAGACTTAGTAATGTTTCTGATATCTGTGGTATTATACCCAATAGGATGCTTGCACATTGCTTGGTGATAGCATAGTTTATGCTAAGGGGTAAATTACATGGCCCCATCATGACTTCTTAAAGGCATGCTAGGTCTTAGGCAAGGCAGTTAGTATATAACTTCAACCTATAAATAAATCTTTATTTAATCGAACTATGATGGTAATAAGACCTCATATTACACCCCTGGCCAGTTATCATTAAGTGTTCGATCGCAAAGGATTATCGCGCCCAGCAACAGTAGCTAATAAACTTTTAAAGGTGACCAGTCGTAATCGAAGATTGAAATATGGTGCTGGGGTCTCGTTATCACCATAAATGGTTACGACGTACTTGTGGCCCGGGCTTTACTACTCATATACACGTTATAGTTTTAAATTACGTTTCAATCCCGATGAGTGTGGCTCCGCTTTTATGCGTTTAGAATTTATTACAGCGTTATTCCGGGCTTCTGGTGCGGATTTAAAATAGAACGGACCATCGAACTTTGATCTGAAATACGTGTGGTGAATGTGGTCTGTGATATCAATCGATCATTACCCACCTGACAAAGAATATATTGATATTATATGACGAGACCTCTGTGTGCACTTCGGGTTGCGTGTGATTGTAATAATTCCTTGCGTGTGATACGGCCGCCACTGCGGCTAGCCGCTGCGAGCTGCCCATGGCCCAGCCGAGCGGGCTCCGCTGAGCGCTAGCAGCCCCGGCGCCCGCCACCAGCCACAAGCGGCGCCAGCGAGCCACAACCGTACCACGCGGCGCCGCCTGCGCGACTGCCGCTACTAATTTTGTGCGTTTTCTTTTTTCAATCTTCTTTTTTTTTATTTAATATTTTTCGGGCCTTTTATTTATTTTATTTTAATCAAAGGTTTTCCAGCCAGTTTTTGTGGAGGTCAGTTTTATCAGCTGGACATATTTTTCTGTGATGTGTGGCTGTGGCACATCTGTAACAATATTATTGCCATCGGAATTGTAATTTATTATAGGTACCAAAATAAGACTGGAATTATGGTCGATATAATGAAAAAAAACAACTTTGCAGAAAAGTTAGTAGGTAAATAAGAAATTCTACGAAGTTTGGAACTAAGTAAAGTCTTGCAATTTCTATATAAAAGAAATGAAAATACCTACTTATTTAAAACATTAAAAAAATACTCTCAGCTACTTAATGTAACAAAGGTGAACCAATTATTACGAAAACATAATCAAAGCGATGTGATAAATTCTATATTGAGTTCCCTTGTTAATGACTTAACAGTTTTCAAGATTTAGCAGTTTACCTACTCAGAACAGGAAATTTCACTACTCTTTGAAATGTTGAAAAATAGATTATCGCGATAAATCTCGATAATTCAGATAATTAATATAATCATGTTTAATTATATTTACGATAAAAGCACAAAACATTGAATTGGGGATTAGGACGCAACCTTTCAACATTGGCTTGTTATTTTATTTCATTAATATAAAATATTTTTTCTTGATACTTTTTTTCTATTACTATAAAACAATTAATTTATTTAAAAAAAATTAAAAATGTAATTGAAGACCATTAAACACTTAGTTATTTTTTTAATACGTTTATTTAAATTATTTAGTAAAAACAAACCGTTTTGTCTAAACTAGTTTTTTGTTTAATGAAGTCTTAAATTTTTTTTTTATGTAAATGACATGTATTTTCTTATTAGCACTGGATTAAAATCAAATAGATATAATCTAATCTAATAAAAAGTGTCCCCCTAATAGGAATTTAATACTTTAGACTTTTATGTGTAAAAACAACTAATAATGCAATACGAGTAAGGGTAAAATAACTGTCACAAAAAAAACTCTAAAATGTAAAAATAAAAACCATATTATATCATAAAATTTTATGTTTCTCATAAATATTATCATTTTAAATTCGAAGAAAATATAACTAAGACTAGCAACAAATAAAGGTTTTTATTAATCCATTCTACGATAGTTAAAATCACTTGTGTCATTCCCATTTGTAATTAAGCACCTAAATAATGAATTTTATAAATTAAAACTAATCAGAAAATATCACAACGCAAGCTGGTTCACCGGCCGCACTCAAACAACTGTTAGACTTTACTAATATGCAAAGAACTTTATCTATTTCCGTCAATAAGAATACGTCTTGTAATCAATTAACTAACTTACAAAATTCGTCAAACTTGTATTCAGCATCCACGTACCTAATATACTCGTTATCAGTTATTTATCAATTTCACTGTAGTCTATGTACACAATAATTGAATTGATACACGAGACACTTGTCGCGAGAGAAGTTTGTGTCGGACACAGGACGCGGCGCGCACCCCCGGCGCTAGAACTTCGAGTGAAGGGAGGCTCGGCTTCCCGCCCTAGCCCCAACGTTGGCCACAAACGCCAATATTACTACAAACTTGGACGCAAACTTCCCCCCAACTGTTATTATCGGTTTTCCAACATCGTTTCTGTGTGCGGTTTGTATGCTGTGTAAATAGTGGATTCGTGTAGTGTTGCCTTAATTTTGTGTGTGATTGAAGATATCGAAAACGGATTTTCACTAATATTGGTAGGTAAATCTATCACTGTATTTTTTAGATCAGAAAACCATCTTTTTACATCTTATGTCAACTCAAATTGTTATTAAAAATACGAAAATAATAATTTCATAATCAACTAATAATGATTTATAGATAAAACTGAATACACTATTGATTACACCTCATACTGGTAGATACTGATTTGATTTTCTGCATTTTAGACTGACTTCTATCGCTTTCGATAACGTGTACAAAACTATAACTTATAGTTATTAAAACATAAATACATTCCCAACGAAACCATGGTAAAAGGTAAATTCCAATCCAAATGCCAATTAAACCAAACGTTGGATCAAACATAAATGACATTAGCGATCCAATATTGGAGCTTTCCCGTCACTCCCTCGGCCGTGTTCGTCCCGCTACGCCGCCAACAGGTTCGTACTTTTACATTTATTGTTATTTATCACGGGAATTTATACCTTATTCCAAAGCTATGTAGTTGGACGTTGACATTTTTTTTTTTATCTGTACCTATTTCAGCGCGGGAAGCGAAATGTCAGGTACCAGGTAGCCTATAAATTTAATGATGATCGATATATTGCATTTGTTACCTAACCATTTACTGCAAAATGTTGTTAAATGATTCGTGATTGTTATTTTATACTTGTTTAAAATCCATTATCTTTGTTTTATGTAACTATTGATAAGAATACAGATTCCTTTTAGGACTTTATGTTTATTGCATTTCTATTTCTTGGATCTTAAATCTTGTAAGACATCTCATCATCATCACATACTAGTTTATTTTGACGCCCAACTTACACTAAAATTTATTAACGTACTCTGTAGTCGACTTGATCATGTAGATAAGTAATGAAAAATAAAACGCATCTTTTTCTATGTTTCTATTTATCTATGTTGCATAACTACACGCACCTAATTTATTTCCACGACAACTTTTTATTAATAACAATTTTATTTTTCTTAAAATGTAACTCGAGTCTTATATTATAGATAGAACGTTAACACTTTATGTTGGCGACAATCAACTTTATCGATTTTTATAGAAATTACTACTTGAAAGATATTGTAACGTCAATGTTAGGTACATTGACGTTACAATTTTTTTTCAAGTATAGTTCTAGTAAGTTAAGCGTTATTATTTTTTCCATCTTTGTTTATCACTAAAATATGTTAAATCCCAATTAACACGTTGGTTTAGTGCAAGCACTCTCAGTACATAAATCTCTGTGGAGGATGCATAGAATAGGTTTCATAATAGTATGGTTTTACATTTATATTTTTCACTTTTACAATAAAAGCATCCAAAGTTGAAATAAAATAGTCCATGCAAAGGTCTCGAAATTTTTTGAATTATGCCCTCGCTAGATTCCGTTTTAAAAAAACATATTTCAACTGAGCGTTAATTTAATTTTAAATATTAAGTTTTTATTTTATTGTTTTTGACATTGTTTATGTCTATGTATAATCTTAAATATTTACAAACTTAACTATATATACACTTTAAACAAAACTAAACTTAACCAATAAAATCTCTCAAAAATAGCTGGCGGAAATAATAATAATAGTGAATATTAATAGCTAACTAAAGCTTAATTGTAAAAACTAAAAGAAATTCTATAGCTAATTATATTTTTATTTTAGATTTGAAATATATTTGGTTTTATGTCAGTCGTTGCTTTTAGAAATTAGTATTACTTTTTTCTTTTCCTCCATTTGCGTTCTTTCTATATTGACTTGTATATAAAATGCTGTTTGCTTGCAATATTATTTATTCATGTATTAGGAAATTGACGGATGTGGTTGAAATGTTCCACGTAACTTATTCTGGGAGGCTGCGTACTTTTACAGGGGTAGAAGAGTCTCCTGAGATGTAACCAGACCTCAGATACACGCAAACGAAATAATACATAAATACCCGGATTCTACATATTTATTCATAGGAGTATATATATACATATAAGACGTACGTGTAAATGAAAACCAACTCTTATACATTGAAATAAAGGCGTTTCTTTATAATCAAAGTTCGTCAGCAGAATATTTGAAATAAATTACGAGAAATTATTAAAATACGTTCTAAACTCATATTTTTTTAAACAATAAATACTCTTCATTACAGAAGGATTTTGGCAACATTTTTAAAAAAACCATCAATTTCTTACATAATTTGGATCTATTCACGCGGTTTCCTAAAATAGCACAACAAACAGATGTTCTATTCATTCACCTCCTACGTCATTATCTGGTCAGTATTGTGTTAATTGAAACGTAACACCCTCTATGCTCATTAAACTACAAAAGGTAGATCCACACACCCTGTATACATATATAATGAATGGTGACGCACCACAAACGCCTACAGTTCTATTTTTAAAATGTTTCATCTCAAATTTTTAACAACAAAAAAGGCGAAAGTTGAAATCAACGATTTAGTTTTTTTTTTATAGTTCAATTTTATTTCGACGTATGTCACGAAAATTTAATTTAATAATGTTGTTATACAAAAGTGTTTACTCGACCATAACTCCAGTTTCGTAGTAGCCTTAATAGTTATGAAATCAATTTGAAATAGGTTTTAAGTTTATTTCTCATGAAATAAGTGTTGATGGAAGAAATAAATGTTGAAAGGTTTTTATAACTTTCTGCTACATTCATTCAAAAAGTTCTTATGACACTTTCGAACAATGAGCGTCTATTTATCAACAGTCCCTCTTTGTGGCTACAATGGGTAGCGAAAAAATACTACTGAGCTCATCAATGACGTCATCTGTCATGTCCTAGCCTCACCCCTAAGGTACAAATTAAAAATAACAAACGAATATCGCGCAACACACGCAGTGTACTCGAATTAAATTAATTAAATAATATTACTTACTGTTAATTTGTTTTTAAAATCTCAGTTGACAAAGAATTGGTGGATTTTGCAAATCATTTAAGGTTCCTAGAATCCGTTTATATCGTTTATTATATTGTACTCCATGTGTGTGCGCTTAAATATATGTAAGTACGGTACGGATTTGTTTACCTATATGGTTATTTCGTCCATATGACACCATATATGGTTACTTCGCCCATATAATGCCATGTATGGTTATTTCGTCCATATGATACCATATATGGTTATTTCGTCCATATGACACCATATATGGTTATTTCGTCCATATGACACCATATATGGTTACTTCGTCCATATGACACCATATATGGTTACTTCGTCCATATAATGCCATGTATGGTTATTTCGTCCATATGACACCATATATGGTTATTTCGTCCATATGACACCATATATGGTTACTTCGTCCATATAATGCCATTTATGGTTATTTCGTCCATATAATGCCATTTATGGTTATTTCGTCCATATGATAACATATATGGTTATTTCGTCCATATGACACCATATATGGTTATTTCGTCCATATGATACCGTACATGGTTATTTCTTCCATATGATACCATACTTATATAGTTTTTTTCGTCTATATGATACCATATATTGTTATTTCATCTTGATACCTATATTATGCTAAGACTATTTCGCTGATTGTTTGATTAAAATATCTTTAGATAGATACCTATCTTACGATATTGCTTGCGCATATATTTTCACTTGTTTCTTATTAATAAAGATTCAGTATTTAACTAAATCCGTATTTTATTTATTTATCAACTGCGGGATTTTTATATTATTCGAGTTGGTGAATATTTTTACTATACATATATTATCTGCTAATGTAAGTTAAGCTAATATCAGTTTTAGTTACACCCTAATATGGATACCACAACTTATCATGTTTTATGTGATGGTTTATAGTATATATGTAAGCTTGTCGATGTGACTACATAAATCTCAAATTGCCCGCAATCTGGCAAATAATGTAACGACAGGTTTAAAACTGACATATCATAACTCATCTTTGTACTAAATTTTGAATCATGATGTATGTTTATTATTTTAACGTGAGCGAGTGGCAAGCGTCCATTCACACAAACGTCCACGTTTATAATTTTAGTAGAATATTTAGCCTTTGTTTGTTGCCTTTGTATTTTTCCCTACTAAGGCGCTACTCCAATAGTTATTTCGTTTGCGAGTATTCGGAGTCTAGCGGAGTAGAGAGCCAATCCGGAAATGCAAGACAGTGACAATACTAACTGCTTGCTTACGGGACGGAAAGAGCTAAACATATGTCAAGGCTGCGAAAGATTGTCTTAGAAATAATAACGTAAGCGACAAAATGGAAAATCTCTTATTTATTCAGAATAAGAAATCTATCGGATGCATCAAATAGTGTGAAAAAAATTACATTAGTTTAATATTTTAGTGCATAGAGCAATAAATGAGTTTTAATGACATGGTTTCAAAAAATAAAACTATCGAGAAAAGTTTATTTTTCATTATATGCCTATTCTATTAAGGAATCAAGTTTCAAGTCAATATCTTTTGCAGTAGCTAAGAAAAAACGAAATAAAAATAGCTAAAATTCGCCTTAAAGTGCCATTCAAATTAAGTCATTGTCATAACCAAGTAAGGAACACTGTCTATATTTTAATAAGTCACAGATTACAAGTAAATAACATTGAACATTAGCCTGGTTACAATGGCTATCAGCGTTTTAAATTTTTTTTTTTAATCTAATTTTTAATGCGATAAAAAGGTCTGTAGGTAATTATTATCTTTATAGGTAATATAAAATAGTGTAGTTAATCTCTTAAGCCTATACTAACTAGGTTATCATTACGTGTCATAAATACTATGTACAGTTTTTTAACTTCATCATCGACTATCGTACAACAATCGCGACTTGCAACTTTTTGGTGTTATTTTTATTTTATTTTATTTATTAGGGAGAATATTGTCCAGGAGTTTACTTTGTACCTATGTCGAAAGCGAAATTTGCAAGGTAGCAGGTTTTAAACCGCGGCCTTATTACGTATCTTGCAAAATAAAGCAAAGCGACAGCAATTAGCAGCGAAATTTGTACAATTATTGTTGTGCTTTGTAAATTCGTATGACATTATCGCGATACGATTTGGCTGTCACTACTAAAAAATACTGCTGCCGGGCTAGTGTATCTATCCACGATCACGGTACAATACAAATGCGTTCCCTTTTGGTCCCTGAAGAAAGGAACACCGATGTTTTAGCCGGTAAGGGTCCCATAACGCATGTCCACTCCCCTAGGGCGGAAAAAAACCCATGACGATGTAGGCTAAAAAAAGAAATGCTGGTACTTTAAACTTATCCATAAAAAGTTTACAAGGAAAAACATAATTAATTATTTATCTATTTTAAGACACCACTTACTAATAACGGCTTTTTACTTCAAACAGTTTAAAAACATCAGATAGAACCTATTATCAGTCCTAATATTACTCCAATATTGACATTTAAAACATGAAGGACACATAATTACCACGCCTATTTATTGATGTCACTATCTAAATACCCCGTCCCTTGACCAAGCTGGCCCGAGCCGTCCAAACTAGCTATAAAAATATGTCCCTAAATAAAAACTTAGATCCAGTCCTCCTTTGCTGTTTTTGCCTTATTAAGATTGTTAGCAACGCACTAAGTCGAAATCCGAACCCCTCAGGGTGTGCCCTTAGTGAACGTTGCTGACGTAGTTCGTTTTTCTATGGCTCTGGCTGGAGGCCCTTAAGGTTCTCGCCAAGAGTCCGGTGAAGCAGTAAAAGCCTGCGCACAGGCTAACTGCGTAGATCTCTTGAAAAAATCTAAATACCATAAAACGGCTTCTCTTTTTTTTTATTTTTATTTAAAATTCGGAATAAATCGATAATGCCTACAACGTAGACTCTGTTCCTTAAAACTAAACTAAGGTAACTTTGATTAATTGATGTCGCTTAATCTGTAACAATGAAATAAAAAGGTAAAAATGGAAACAATATAAAACAACATCTACTGTATTAAGTAGATATACGATTAGGTACTCTTAAACCTAATATACTACAAACAAACTTATGTAATACAAATAAACTATTTTTTACCGATTTCGAATAGAGGTACTTTTTTCAGAATTTTTCTTTTTAAAAACTTATAACATTAACCTTACTGCATTGAAATGATAATATTTTCAATGGTTGGATGTTATTACTAATCACTGAATAGTGTTGCTATGCCTGTAGATATTTATAACATTTTAACTTAGTTTCAGATCAAAACAGTAGACAAAAATAACAATAGTGTTACAAGTTATTAGGTTTGCATGTCAGGCAGGGCGGTGACTCCTGCGCGACACGCAAGCCTATTTACTACCTCCAACAGGGCTGGCACTATTTGTTAATTTATTTCTAACAAATAGATAACAGACGATTAAAATTAAAGAAAAAAAAAAGTATTATATCTAAAAGGTATATTTGAAATCGAATTGAACTAAGATCTAGACCGTTCTTCATACCTATATGAAGGAATATATTACAATTTTTTTCTTTTTAATAAAAATTTATAAATTTGCTTCAAAATAAAGGGACTTAACTCCAATGCTTGTTAAACACTTAACAGTCTATTTTCTAAAACCACCAGAACTCGCGAGGACCTGTACAAGGCCACGGACAACGCTGTTTGCGTTGCTGAGTACTGGTCTGGGAAAATTTGACTGCCAATGATCGACTCGCTAGGCAGAAGATATCCTAAAATTACTATACTGATTTAGGTACTAGGGCAAAATAACTGTACGGAAAAAACGTTAGGCGTCAATCTTATGAACCCGCCAAGAAGCGTTTTAGCAAAATCTATATACTTACTAATATATAAAGCTGAAGAGTTTGTTTCTTTGAACGCGCTAATCTCAGGAACTACTGGTCCGATTTGAAAAATTCGTTCAGAGTTGGATAGCCTATTTATTGATGAAGGCTATAAGCTATATAACATTACGCTGCGACCAAAAAGAGCGGAGCATAAATGAAAAATGTTGCAAAAATGAAAAACTCTTAAAATTAAAACACGCGGACAAAGTCGCGGGGGACAGCTATTATTGAATTATATACTTATTACTAAATTAACTTTTGCTAACCCTGTGTGGATAATTGACACGTTATTACACATTCACTTGTTTATCAGAGATCTAACACGAGTTGTCGATCACAATACTGAACAAACGCCTAATAGCTTTCTGTTATTAAACCATTATCAACACAGCTCTTGCGTGGATGGGAACGTAATTGATGCGGATCATCCATCAATGATATGCCAAATAAAAATACGGATTTTAATGTCAGAAATGTTATACTGAATACATAATACAGTTACATAGGTATATTGTACTAACCCCGTTGGTATATAATGTGGATGTTAAGAAATGGTTTACAGGATCTTGAAAACAATCTTCTTCCTTCTGTCTACCCTTTTCCGAAGCTACGTTGAAGTCGGCTTCCAGTCTTACCGAATTCGGCTAAATACCGTATTTTACTGGGTAACACACTATCCCAAAGCAAAAGTCGTGTCAGAGTTGGAATTTATTTATTTATAGAGGTATACCAACAGCATTACATATTAATCTGTTGGGTAAATTTATTTACAATAATATTTCTAACTAGCTGTCCCCCGCGACTTTGTTCGCGTGTTTTAGTCTCAACGGTTTTTCATTTTTGCAACATTTTTTATTTATGCTCCGCTCCTATTGGTCGTAGCGTGATGTTATATAGCCTATAGCCTTCCTCAATAAACGGACTATCCAATACAAAAAAAAAAAAAAATCGAACCAGTAGTTCCTGAGATTAGCGCGTTCAAACTAGAGATGCCACGAATAGTGAATTGGCCGAATACCGAATACCGAATATTCGGCAACGCTGTCGGCCGAAGCGCCGAATATTCGGCCGCCGAATGTTTGGTGGGGGCGCGTTAGCTAGAATAAGACAAGTCACAACAAGGGGTGCAAGCAAACATTGTTTGTATTTGTTTCAATTGTGAGTAAATCGCGTCACGGACCGCTTTGTTAGTTTATAAATAATACGTTAAGTAAAACTTAATTACTATTTTGCTAAAAAGTTTGTTCCTTAGTTTATTTTCAATTATTTTTTCGTCAAAAGGCTTATAAAATCACACCTATAACATCAAACCTTACCACAGATTAATTTTAAGTACTAAAATGTTGTAATTTGGAAATAAATACATAATTTTGAGTAAAATAACGTATCTTTTTTTACATGAATTGCTATTCGGTATTCGGCCGAATAGTACGCATTATTCGGCCGAATACCGAATAGCAAAAAAGTGGCCGAATAGGCCGAATACCGAATAGTTGCCGAATATTCGTGGCATCATTAGTTCAAACAAACAAACAAACAAACTCTTCAGCTTTATAATATTAGTATAGATATTATGCATGCCTATTATAGGTACACACTTATGTAATGACGAAACGTCTGTCAAATATCAACGTATGGCAGTCGGGACCAACGGCTTAACGTGCTTTCCGAGGCATGGAGGGGTCTCGGTATGTTTACAATTGGTCACCTATCCACGGATCAACCGTGGCGAGCGCGGCTTAACCTGTATTATCGGTCAAACGCACGGCTTACACTTAGTCTCGAGCCGTTCTCATAACAATATTGGTAATAATTGCTATTGATTTTCCTTATTGACTGATTGATTCTTGCAGTCAGTAGGTACTTGTAAGAAAAGTATGCTTTGATACATATCGGTTCTTGATTGCAGGATTGAGTAACAAATAAATAGTGCAACATGCACTTGTCGCGTGCACTTTACTTAATACTTCCGTGTGACTTACTAACGCAGTCTAATTATACACTACACGCTACACAAACTCATGATTTGTAAACTAGTTATGATCTAGTTGTGTGGCATCTTCTTAAATGTGAATCAGGTCTTATTAAATCAATCAATCAAATAATTTATTTGTGAAAAAAGTTACCTACAATAAGGTCTTATGATAAATAAGAGTTCTCTATGTTTCTCTACCAAAAAAAATTACGTACAATATGTATAAAAATAAATTCATAAAACAAATGAACAAATATTATAAAGTTACCATTATCACTAGTATCCTTTTATGATACTGTTTTCTAGGCTCTTAACGAAGTCTCATGTAATGTGATACAGACCATTCTAAATCTAACAATAATGATGCCCTTTTGTCACTTAAAGTATACTGAGATAGAAGATTTTGTGTAACTTCAAAGCTCTTTATACGGCCTAACATAACTTGGAAATGCCGGAAGCTCTGTAATGGGGGCCCTAACGAGACGCGACGATAAAAAGGGGTACGGATGCGAGCATACGTCACCGAGAGATTCAAAACTAACTGAGTAGCCGTGGAGTAGTAAATGAGGGCTGAGATAACCGCGGGAGGCTGCCTCGTACCAGTAGTTAGTACGTAACGTGGTGTCAGGGATGTTATGGCGGTACATACATAGTTCATTAAATGATGATCACGAAATAGCGGTAGTTTTTTTTTTTAATGTTAAACATAAATCATTTTGTATTGATTTAAAACTATTTTGTAGCTACGTACCTATAATGGTAATTCGACGACTATTAAATTATTTAACCTTGACCATAATCTCTGTAATGAATTCGAATCTCGGGAATTAAAGTTCAAATAAAAAGTTGCAGAAAATCAGAAGAAAACGGTTGTATTTGAATATGTAACATTCGCTTTAATTTCGAAAATCAACAACAAAACTATAACACATGTTAGATTTTTTCCGTGGTGCTAGTTTTTTTTTTTGAAGAGCTTTACTCATTTAGCCTGAGTTAAGGCTTTGACTGCTTCACCGGAGTTTCGGTGGTGCTAGTCGTGATAAACATTAAATTAGTTTGACGTGTCTGTCTGTGGGTATATCTGTGTGACTGTATCTTCGTGTCTGTCTGGCATTGTAGCTCCTAAAAGAAGGACGGACGAGTATCGATGTTTATTTTAAGTTTCAAAACTGATCATTTATAAGATCTGTTTAGCATTTTGAAAGGAATCAGCAATTATTCGGGGGTTTCTTTATTTTTTTATTTACAGTTAATAATAATTATAAAAATCTTGGGACAACTCACACACAGCCATCTTATTCCAAACTAGGCAGAGCGTGTATTATGGCAACCAAACACTGATAAACATACTTATATATTTCTAAATACATACATATTATAGATAAATTACACCCAGAAACAGAACAAATGATCATGGTCATCACACAAAGATTTATCTTAGGTGGGAATCGAAACCGCAACCTCCAGTTCAGCAGTCAAGGTCACTAACCACTAGACCATTCAAGTTTACAGTCATACTTACTTAAGTGATTGATTCTTCCCAATACAAAACTATTACAGTAATAGGTTACTCGGCAATCTTATCAGTACATCGCAATAGATAACGTATGTTTGATCGATTTTATTGAATTATAAAACGGTTAGCGGTAGAGTGTGTTGGGCCACGTACCTCTGACGTCATCGTCCACGATTGGTGGGCAATAGTAATGTACGTGGTAAAGCCTTGGTTTGTTAACGAAGAACTTACCTATACTTTTTCTTAGACGGCTCGGAAAGGGATTAAATTCATTGGCCATATACATTACGCAGTGACGTTTAAAAATATTCTAATTCATTGACTAATTTACTTGATACTGTGTATAATTATTTCTATTCGTGTCTACGGTCCCTTGAAGCATTGAAGCAATTATAAATACAGCCATTTATGTCGTTTTTCCCATCAATTTTCGAGAAACTCAAAACTAATAGGGTAATTCCGGTCGACGAATTCGTTTTTCCGACTACAAACTTATAATTATTATAGTTACTTATGTATGAGAGATCTTTTTTTGAACCGCACAGTTAAGTTTGTTTTCCGAGAATTAATTACCGTGACTTTGATCGTCCACTTGTCCGGTTATTTTTGGTTTTAGTAGAAACGTACGAAAAATTTTGTAAAGAAAATAGAACGAAATAATTAAGTGCGTGTTAAGGACCTGCGGCCATTCTAATTAAATTTAAATACATAAACAGACGTATTCCTTGTCTGCCGACCTGTTATAACAATGCCGGGAATATATTGACTTGTAGAGGCAGGTGGTTGTTCCCTAGAGAGGGCCGCGTCTGCCTGCTACGTCACGACTAGACTCGTATAAAATAGTCATATCATCGCGAGTCGCGACTACGCAGCGGCGGCGACGTTTTAACACATATAGATATATGTACTCCTGGTACCTGGTACCAAAAATTAATCAAAACTGAACCGAAAACGAGCATTTTGAGTAAGAATTATTCGTATTATTAATTATTATTTACATGTCTGCTTTTTTTAACATTTCTAAAATGAAACTTAGTTTGGTCATTTCAATACAAAATAATTATGTTTATTTATTTATTTTAATAATTTATGTACACACACAAAATTATAAAAAACAACATAATATAACAGATGTACACAGGTACTGCTTATTTATTTATTTATACCGCGAAATGAGAAGTAGTAGATAATGATAGCCAACAGTGTGCAACTTATTTAAAAGAAAAGAAAAAACATTATAATATAATTAACTTCGGGAATGATCTTCAGACCATTTTCATTTGTGAGGGCCCGCTTCTACCTGATACGCCACAACTAGACTCATATAAAATAGTCGTATGTATCATCGCGACTACGCAGCAGTGACGATTTCATCACTTAAGTCCTGGTACCTGAGACCAAGAGTTAATCAAATACTGACCTAGAATACCACATTTCTGAAAAACTATTCTACTTTTTTTTCTGCCTAGCCTTTTCCCAAGCTATGTTGGGGTGCTTTCCAGTCTTACCATATTAAGCTAAATACTGTATTTTACATAAAGCAACTGCATCTTACCTCCACAACCCATATTACTGAGTAACACAGTATCCCATGGTAAGACAGGTTGTCAGAATTCTGAAAAACTAATAAACCAATTAATTAAGACATCTTTATCACAGGCATTAACTATTGTAGACTGTCATTTCTTTAATCCACTCTTACCTGATCGTTTATATTTAATTTCTCAGTTACCAAATAAAACACATTTATGTATCGTGTTGTCGCATATTTTATTTAAGTACTTAATTTTGAAAGCAACTGTAATATGTACCAACTCTACTTTCTAATATGTTTGTCATCCGATATAGATACGTAGTTAATTTTTAAATAGACTACAATATCCTGAAGCTTACCTTTTTGGTACCTCTGAATACTTTATGTACAACTACGCCTGGTAACTTTCTCACGAAACCTATGAATACCCCATTATGATACGGAATGAAAAGGGGTTGATGTATTCATGGGAATTTTAAGTTAAAAGAGTCTCGGGGTTACAGTTACCAAAAAATACCAAGAAACAGATATGAAATGAAATGTTTTGTGGCCCAAAATTGGCACTTATTGACTACTAGACGCGTTTCACCCGCGTTTTGATAAAAAAATGTGATAATGATGACGATAAAAAGTAGCCTATGCGCTTTTCCAGGTAATAAACTATCTATGTACCAAATTTCATTCAAATCCGGTCACCTGTTTTATCGTGATTGTGTAACGAACATCAACCCATTCACAAAACTTTCTCCTCTATAATATTAGTAATATCCTCACGAATTCCTCATTTATATGTGTTATATAGCCACACTCTCTATCCTCCTTCCATCTCTCTCTGGTTAGGGCTGTGCTGAACCAGTCTTAAACATAAGCATATTGATTAAATACCTAGCTGACCTGACAGTCGTTGTCTTGGCAATTTATACAAATAATGCTATGTTTATTTATTTATTTATTTTTTACATTTCCCACAGATTTTTCGCAAATTTTGTTTAATACATACCTTATTCTAACAATTACTTACAACGAATTTTAAAAACTGACAAAACGGTCAATTCTTTTTTAAGTGATGCTCGATCATACGACATAATGCAATTCATTTTTATTAATATATTGTACTCAATTATATTTACAATATGATATGGCAATTGAAAATTATCTATTATAATATATATAATATTCATAATATTCACATTTAGAAAATACTCAATTATATTTACGGAATAACTGCGATGCATGAGAACAAACTTAATAATGTCCATTCTGTACATAATTTCGTATAGATTATTTCCCTATTACAGGAAATTGAATTAAGTCCTACAAACATTTGCCAGACATCGCTTAGAATTACTCTTATTGCGTTGTAATAAGGTCCATGTTTGCTGGTACGGTTAGTTTGGCAGGGAGCACCGGCGGCCGGGGTCAGTGAATTCGGATATCAAATATGCAACTTCGTAGTCTCTCCCAAACCACTTACACCAATTGCAAATGTTGAAAATATACGTTCAAACGAAAGTTGTAATAGTCAATGCAAGGGGTCCTAAAGAAAACTAAATATAACATGTACCTAATCATCTTTTCACGACAGCAAGATGTAATGAACTTGAAAGAATAGTGTAAAAGCAACGTTTATCGTCTCTGTTGTTATATTAAGGAAAGTACGAAGCTCTTATGCTTAATTGGCAATTTATTTCTTCATAAAACGTGCGAGGACATCCTTGCATTGCTAGTACGAATTTTGATTTAAAATAACCATCATTATAAAACTAGAAATCCCAGCTCGTTTAGCAATCTATAAATAATTCGTTCTGATATCCTTCTTTGGTTGACACAAACATAATATTTTAAATAAAATAAAATTGAGGCAAACATTTTTTTAATATATACCTGATACCTGACATCCATTCACGATATAAGTACATGCATTAGTTTCAATCTATACACCTGTGATTATATAGGTACTAACACTAACTTTGGAATCTGAAATCGCCAACCCGCACTGAGCAAGCGTGGTGATCAATGCTCGTTCCTTCTCTATATGAGAAGAGGCCTGTGCCCAGCAGCGGGACATTTATAGGCTGGTATTATAACCCTAACTTAAGACTACGAAACGAAATCGATACCAGGGTTCTGGATTGTACAAAAATCTATTAATAATGCACTGAAAAGTTTCTCACATCAGTAATATACCTCGGGAGAAACTAGTACGAGTAGAAAGCATTTAATATGGATTCTTCAGGCACTGTAATTAACCGCGGCAAACGGTTGTATAATTACATAGGCGGGTCGCGCCGGCACGGCTGTGTTGTAGGTACGTCACTAATGTTTTTAACTTTGCTCATAGAAACTGAAAGCAGACTATATTTGCAAGTGTTTATTGGTGTACGAACTCTTCATATCCGTTGGTAGGCAAATATATAAATATATTACAAAAGCAATTAAAATTACTATAGTAAAACACAAATTTGCTTATGAGTTATGTAAAGTATACCTATATATAACTTCTTCGTTGACATGAGCTGATGCAGTTGTGCCGCATAAAACGTCTTTACTTCATGTCATGGTGCTAAGCCTGACTGGCCAGAGCCCCTAGACAAGTGACATTTCGACAAGCGATATCGCTGATGGAATCGTTCAAATGTATGGAAGTGACAATTCCAAGTCACGTGACTTATCGAAACGAAATGTCAATTCCATACATTTAATGTCATTTGAGCGATTTCTATCATCGATTACGCTTGTCGAAATGCCACTTGTCTAGGGGGGCTGTTCCTATAATTCAAAAAACTATTTGTTTTGCTTACGGACGGTAGGTATTTCATCATTTTGCTTGAAAATTTCTACCGTCCGTGAGCAAAACGTTTGTATAGTAAGTATCAAGGTTGACCGCCTTCACAACTTTTTAATAATTCAATTTTTGACTGTATTTACGATAGTTCTAAAATGATGATCAAATAGATGAACGTGTAAGCGGCTTAGAACATAATTTCGTATTCATTTCAGTAAAGGTATATTTATGCTTCTATCATTTTCTTTTATGTTTAAATCCTATCAAATTTGTCAAATAGTCGCCGGAAAACGGCGGTTAAAACGGGCATTTTTTAAGGGTCATAATTTTAATTGGTTATGTTTTAGAAAAAAACATTTAATAGTGACACGCAAGTAAACCTAGATCTTTTGGGAAAACATCATTTCTCTGGAAGTATTTTCCACAAAGAAAATAGTGAAATACGTTTGTATGGAGAAGGACCCAGTACCTAGGTATATAAGACCCAGTTTCGCCTTATTGTCTTAATGATTTTTAAAATGTCACATACCTAGTTATAGTTGCGTTGTTGACTGATTCAAATTGATTCAATTCTTATAATATATGAGCCAGTTGTTTGTAAGTTGAGTTAGCAGATCATAATACATTGTTTATCACAATATTTTCATTAAAACACACCTATCTATAATCGAATCACAGGTTATTGTCAATGGGGTAGTCATTTGTTTTTATTTGTTTACACTTCCACTCGTCATCATTTCTTGTGATTTTTTTCCTGAGAACAGTTATATTACCTTACCCGGCTCCGCCTGCGCGGCTATCGATAATCGCGCCTCAAAGCAGTCTATGTCCTTTCTTTAATGAAAGTGGAATTGGAATTAGGTGTAACAAATGGAATATGCAGATACCAATTTTTTTAATAGCCTTACATAATTATAAATCGCGAATATCGAGCATTACGCAGAAAGAACAAATACAAAATTAGTTGCAACATTCACCTCGTCCAGACAACTAATTAATAAATATATGAATAGCTCATATTTAGTTTAATATTTCCAATAAAAAAAACAATGTCTGGCTGCGGTAACGTTATCCTAGCAGGTTTTTATCGTCGTCCTATCGTTCATCGTTATCCTAATTATGTTTTCCGAGATTTTGTGACAGCATTATCTAGTTACAATGTATGTACATACTTATATACAGAGGTGTCGGTAATGGTAACAGTGTCGCAGTTCAATTGTTTTTTTCCATATCAAAAAATCCTCAATGCGCCTAAAGAAGTTTTCACTTCAATAAACGTGGTATTGAGAACATACATACGGGCAAACAAAAAGATCTTCTCGTATTTTTAGATACTAATGATTGTTTTTACAATGAGCTTTTATTTATCTACAAGGCACCAAAGTGAAGTGACCTAAAAGCGTTTCGTCTAGCGCCTTTTATCTCTCACTTTAGAACTAGATACCTAGCTGCTTCGTAACGAAGCCGATGCCGTAAAGGATGGTTTAACTGTTCAACTAGGTTACCGAGCACAGATAGCATTTACTTTACACGTTTTCAAACATGTATCCCAATCGAAGACAAGTGAAAGATCTTTTAGCTTTTATAGCCCGCGAGCTCTGTTACATCAGCATTTTGTGAAAGATCTTAGAGTAAAAATAAGTAATTTATAGCGCTACTAACAGCGTATGAAAGCACCAGTATGAACAAGTAAAATCATAATTTTTGTGTAACACAATGCGCGCCGTTTTATTATAACTATCTCAAAACCTAATATTACACTAATAATATCGGAACTATGTAGGTATCTATATTTTCGCATAAACGTCTGTCGTCGCACGGAAAATTATTTAAATCTGCTTATTATATATATTATTTAAATTATGCTTGTCTATGTATAGGTACTCTAAGTAAAAAGCCTATTCATAATTCGAAATGCCATTTGTCTATAAATAAGTTATTTTTGATAACTCACCGGAGACAGCCATATATCCTGAGCGCCTAACTATGAGCTGTCTTTAGTCGAATACCATGATTTACATAGGGCGACTACCCCTTTTTTCTGGGTAACTCAGTCTATCTTGGTTAGATTGTAATGACTCGACTGTCAAAGATTACTGTCGTACGACCGGTACGACAATTAGCTATAAAGAATCAGCCAGACCATTAAATATATTTTTCTACAGTTTTGGTATTTTTTTTTTGTTAATTTAGTATATTCTTCCAGGTACTAGGCTAGCATCGCGATGAAATGGTGGGGCGAGGCTCTGGGGCGCGGCGCGTCGGCGCAGTTCGCGCGCGTGGGCCGCATGCGGCGCGCGCTGCTGCTGCTGGCCGCCGCCGCATGCACGGCCGCCGCGCTGCTGTACTGGCGCCAGCAGAGCGACGACCGCCCGCACAGGCCGCTGCACGCGCTTTATGCGTATGTACCCTCTTTATAGTGGAAATACTCATCCATGAACTTAATTCGTTTTGAGGAAGGGAAAGATAAATGAAAAAAGTTTAGCTAAATCAAGCATAAGATTCCTAGCCTATAATTTACAAGGCTTTGTCTTGATTTAAAATTTACTTTGTAACTGTTTCAGGGGCATTGAACCACAATGGACGTGGGTGTGCCGGAACTATCGGTGCGAGCGTCTCCTCGCGTCGGAGACATCAACGCTGCAGTCGCTACCGACATGCAACATGCTGTGCGATTCGACACAGCTGTGGCCGCAGCCCACCGGGCCCGTTAGCCTCGCCACCGCCGTCGTGCCCGTGCGCGCCGACGGCTTCAAGCTGCAGATCGTCACGTCCCCGTCGCGCGACGTCTCGGACCACCTCGCCGAAGCTTTCGAGCTCATGAAGGAGGACATGCGCGTGCTGGAGCGCACCATGGGCGCTGACTCTCGCCCCAGCGACTACGGTACCCCGCACGAGGTGGTCGTGCGTGTCGTCATCAACGGCAGCGGAGACCCGCGCATGCGCCTTGACACCGACGAGAGTTACAAGCTGGCCCTCAGACCCGCTAGGAAGTCGCTAATGGCCGACATCACGGCCCATTCCTTCTGCGGTGCCCGACATGGTTTTGAGACCCTGTCTCAAATAGTATGGATGGATCCTTATGCTAGTTCTTTGCTGATACTAGAAGCGGCGACGGTAGTGGATGCGCCACGCTTTCCATACCGTGGACTACTGCTGGACACAGCACGAAACTTTTTCCCTTCAGAAGAAATTCTTCGAACGATAGATGCAATGGCCGCGTCCAAAATGAACACGTTTCATTGGCACGTTAGCGACTCGCAGTCGTTCCCGCTGCGGCTGGACAGCGCGCCGCAGCTGGCCCAGCACGGCGCGTACGGGCCGGGCGCCGTGTACACGCCGGACGACGTGCGCGCCATCGTGCGCCACGCCAAGCTGCGCGGCATCCGCGTGCTCATGGAGGTGGACGCGCCCGCGCACGTGGGTCGCGCCTGGGGCTGGGGGCCCGCCGCCGGCCTGGGCCACCTGGCGCACTGCATCGAGGCCGAGCCCTGGAGCGCCTACTGCGGGGAACCACCCTGCGGACAGCTAAATCCGCGAAACCCTCACGTCTACGATTTGCTGCAGAAAATTTATACGGAGATCATACAGTTGACGGAGGTCGACGACCTGTTTCACCTCGGCGGTGACGAAGTGTCGGAGCGTTGTTGGACGCAGCACTTTAACGATTCGGATCCGATGGAACTTTGGCTGGAGTTTACTAAGCGAGCCATGCAGGCGCTGGAACGTGCCAACGGTGGAAAGGCACCGGAACTAACGCTGTTATGGTCGTCGCGCCTCACTCGCTCGCCGTACCTAGAGCGGCTGGACTCTCAACACCTGGGCGTGCAGGTGTGGGGCTCGTCGCGCTGGCCGGAGTCGCGTGCGGTGCTAGACGCCGGCTTCCGCACAGTGATCTCGCATGTGGACGCTTGGTACCTGGACTGCGGCTTCGGCTCGTGGCGCGACAGCTCGGACGGACACTGCGGGCCGTACCGCTCGTGGCAGCAGGTGTACGAGCACCGGCCGTGGACGGAAGAAGGCGGTGGCCCTGGTGGCATCGGAAACGGCGGCATTGGGAACGGCGGCATGGGGAACGGCGGCATCGGGAACGCCGGGATCGCCAACGCGGGCCCCGCGGGCGCGGCGGCGTGGCGCGTGGAGGGCGGCGCGGCGTGCCAGTGGACGGAGCAGCTGGCGCCGGGCGGGCTGGACGCGCGCGTGTGGCCGCGCTCGGCGGCGCTGGCGGAGCGCCTGTGGTCGGACCGCGCGGAGGGCGCGGCGGCGGACGTGTACCTGCGCCTGGACACGCAGCGCGCGCGGCTCGTGGCGCGCGGCGTGCGCGCGGCGCCGCTGTGGCCGCGCTGGTGCTCGCACAACCCGCACGCCTGCCTCTAGCCTCTATCCGATACACACCGAACGAGATGAGTTACTTCCGTAAGAGATCCGCGGGTACTGACGTGCGAGTCCTGAAGACCCTTCTGTTGTACATATAGCATTTAATCGTTTAGAGTAGACGAGTAGGTAGTAATTGTACAGCGCTTATTGTTATCGTTTGATATAGCTAGCTCGCGGACTCAGCACGCGGCGACTGTAGTGCAGAGCGTACCGCGACAGTGTTACTGCCATTGAGTCACAAGTATTCGCATGTTATAAGTAGTTACATAATAAATCGTGTTACATAGCTAGGTTTATGAAGTATGTGATAAGAGACCAAAACTATTGAATTGCCTCTCGCCCCTCCTCGCGGGTGTAGTGGCGGGTGTTCGCGGTGACGCGTGCCCACGGGTGGATCTGTTACTGCAGGTGGATTATTTAGCATCACTTACTAAGTCACATTTTGTAATGTATTGAAGTTTCTCTTTTAATATTAACAAAACTTATCAAAGTTGCTTTGTTTCTGTAATCGGTCGTGTTATTATAAAATTAGAATTTTTGTCTTTAAATTAAGGTCGACTATTGAAGTTAACAACTGATATTATTTAGTAAGTTATTAATTAGTATGAATGAAATATCATTCTGGATTCGGTGTTAAAACTTATGCTTGTTATTATAAAAGAAATCAGAGAGATGGTACACTACGGTCCCCCCTCATGAGAACTTACGTTTACCTACTAACTCTGACATTTTGTTTTAACAGGATGGGCACAGTATCTAGCTAATATTTTATTGTGATAACAATTTGTAAGTTAGGTAGGTAGGTACTGAAAATTGTTTAGGTATAGTGATTTATAGATGCGTAGTCGAATACATTGTAAGGATGTGTTGTTTGCGAGCGTACCTATGAGAATATATGTTATCGTAGTTAGGATCTGCTAATGTTTTAATTGTTACAAATTTGAAAGGCTACGACGAAAATCAACTATATGAACTATAAATGTATATGTTTTGTATTAATTTAATAAACAGACCGATGTTAGTTCTTACTAAATATGCAGCTAAATATCAGATAAAAAAAAATAATATAACAAAAAAGTTTTAATGAAGGCGTTCGCGATTTAAAAATCTAGCTACTAGGTACGCTAGTCTCGCATGCAGTCAATTTCCACCAATGAGAGACAAGCTACTGGCTCGTGATTGGTGGAAAATGACAGATGGACGGCATGCGAGGCCAGCTAACCTAACGAATTTTAAATCGCGAACACCCTCATTGGAACAAAATACTCACTGTCACAAAACTCCTTAGTGTTATTATATAAAAATTAAATAACAAACTCATTGTTATTTATTTTCGGAACAACTAAAATAGTCTGCATTTCATGTCATTGGTGCTTACTTCATGTTACAGAATTTTATTATCAGTAAGGTCTAAAACCCTAATAGCTCTACGATCCCTTATTTACTATCTTTAGGTATTTTACTTTCACGTGCTTTTAATCGGTCGCTAAAAATAACGAGATTTTTAGAATTTAACTCTCTTTTAACTTTTTATTCCACTTCGTGACTATACTTCATAAAATATAGCTTGATACCTGTGACGTTTGTCAGAATGACATTACTAGGGATGGGAGCGTCTTTCGTATTTTATCGATATCTATGTCGTAATGAGTTTTATAAAAAATGACATTGTAACGACATTGAAAGAAAGAATGAAGAAAGAATAAAATTAAAGATGTACCTAAGTTTAAATCATAATAAGATGAAAATATATGTTTTCTTTAGAAAACTCCCCACTATCGGTTTATTTTGCCATTCATTATTATTTCAAAAAAAGAGCAAAAGTAACCAAAATATTATTTAATAGTTAATTCGTCGCGTCGGCACTCGTACTGATTCAAAAAAGATGGCGCCCGCTTGTTTCCTGCACGCGAAACCATTATTGCCAGACTAAAAAAATACGAATCTATAGTAAAAACATTATTTTATTTAATAATTTTATCCATTTAATACTAGTGAAATTTTCATATACTATTATTTTATCGATATTCGTCTGTCAGTCAGTTACACGTCCCTACCTGTCTTCAAAACGCGTTTATAAAATAAGCTAACAAACAAAAAAATATTTAAGAAAAATTAGAAATTATTTAAATTACCCTTGTTTTTACTGGTATCTTTATAATAACATGATTGTTTTTTAAAATGTGTTCTATTTTTATAAACAAATGTCGTATTCATATTTAAAAAGTTAAACTTTTTCAGAAATAAATTTAGTAAAGCTGTCTTTAAAACAGAGTCGCTAACGTCGCAGGTATCAAGCTATATTTTATGAAGTATAACTTATTTAAGCAATAGATTATGTATTTGACAATTTTAGTTTGTAAATTTTATAAGTGTTCGAATGTAAATTATATTTCACTTTTAATGTGTTCTTATCTACACTAGATTAAACTATGTAAGCTCTCCTAGTCAGGCAGTCTGACTTATATTTATTTTCCTAGCCATAAGTCAAAATGTCGCATAATTTTATTTATTTCCATTTAAAAAAAATGACTTCAAACAACTCTCTAATGTTTAAAATGGTGCCAAATCTAATAATTTGCAATTTTTACAACTATGTAATTGTCAAATGATAAATTTGGGTCAGCACATTATTATTATATACAAGTTGATTAATTATAATGCGGAACATCGATAACAATAAATATTGGATAGTCCGACGAACTACGATTTTCACCCGATTGAAGACCGTGTGAAGCAATCGTAAATCGTAATTCTAATAGGTACATTTAAAAATAATAAATTATGTTGGTATTTTTGTCGTGGTCTTTCCCTCAGACAGCATTAACTTATCTGCTAATCCTGTTGATATAAAGCAATGCTCAAATAAATCATCAATCAATTATTTGTACGCAATTACATTATTTTTGTATTTTCGTTTTGAAACATCTACATCTATATTACTTACTACTATCGAGATTTTTGTAAATAGAGGCGTTTATTTTGTATATTACGTTCATATTTATGTTTTAATTTATTGTATAGATTAAGTTAAAGTTCATTTTTTAATAGAATTTGAAATGGAATGTGTTTTTTATTCCTTCTGGCTCATTTACACCGTGCGTGGACTTCTATGCGCTGGACTGCACCTACTCTAAGATAGTCTGTGTGGAAACGGAATCGTCTAAGGATTGAGGGAACTGCTGTGTTTAATTACCGTATTTTTAAGTTAAAGACACCGTGACACGAGTTTAACATCTGGATATTTATAAAATTATGTTTAAACATAATATTTAAGATGCCGTCTTCATAATTGTTTTATGAAATATTTTATGTTATCATAAAGTTCCATTTTACGCCACGACGGTTCTCTTTTCACACAGACCCTATGTAACATTAAAATTTACTAGACTTCTGTCTCGCATAACCATTTTATTTTAGTTGACAGCTATACTTGTACTGTAGGGATTAAGTGTGACAGACAACACATATTACAGATCCCGAGGGCGTATTATGGAACTATTATCTTTTCATTGTGAAAGAGACGGATCTATCTTACTACACATCTCAATCCCTCGCACTTGAATACTCAGGCGCTGAGTAGACGATAGACAATTTGTCCGCTAGACAGAAATTACCGCGAGGGAATATGCATAAATCACCGATTTGTTTTAAACTTTTGAATATTTATACTATTTCAGTACTAATTCATAAGGTACTAAGTTTTTAATTCAATCAATACAAAAAAAACCAATCGCAAAATATACGCGGGATTTATGATTTATTAAAACGCAATGCCATTGGTCCTATAATTTACCTATGTGCTGCATAAGTGTTTGTTTCCCTTCACATCTACACTGATGTCATTTTCACGTCATGTCAACATCCGTAATTAAAGGCGTGTTACAAATGCTATAATTCGAGAGAACTAATGGTTATTTTAGCATTGTTTAGTTATAACATTTTTTTTATTACGATTTTATATTTTCTAGTGTTAGAACGACGTAACTGAACACAAAGCACATATTGCATCCTGCATGTCCCGTGGCAAAGTTTAGCGAGACATCGAATAGGCATGAGCGTCTGTGTGGCGGACAAATTGTGCGTCGTGAGCTCAGCGCCTTGTGGTTCAAACACGTAATACGGTCTCAACACTGCAACATTGTCTAAACTTGTATAAAACATAAATTTCATTCCCCGATGTGACATGTGATGATAAACAGGCACAATTTTATACATTTTGTATGTAATGTTTGGTGCTATAGTGATTTTCGTGGTGTACTTCTATGAAATAAAGAAAAATATTAAAAATTTGCTAATTTTATTTCATAATACTTTCGATAGTTAACTACATTCACCCTTATTCATAAAAATCTCGATATTGTTAGGCGACTGCTTAGCAGTTGCTAAACACCATCGATTATTTTTATAAATAAGGCCCTGACTGAAGCTAAAAAAATACATTTAAAAATAAAACACTAATTAAAAAAGGAATAAATAATTTATTTATATAACAATTTCGTTCCAGAAATTAAATGTCAAAAAACAAACTACTTCTTTCTAAACATGTTGCTCAGCCTTCTGCTTCGTGGGGTTCCCTGTTGAGAGACGACGTCATTATAGCCAATATTTAAAATACCACTTGGTTCTGTATGTATCTACATTAATACACCCATTAACCTCATAATAAATAACTTTTTTAACTTTAAATTTCTGGAATCTGATATTAAAATATATTATATCAGTTAATACCTTTTAAAATGAGCAAAACAAAATCTTAAGATCATCGGTCGCGCTCAAAGGGTAATAGAAAATTACCTTGAAGTGGGACAGTCATAATCAATATATATAAAAGTTGTAATATAAATAAGGTAGGTAGGCCGATTTCACAAGAACATATTATAAACAAGATCTATTGGAGATAATCTCAGTTTACATTTGTTTAAGTTCAACGCTCCAAATTATTTACCAACATAGACTGACTGCAGTTAAGGCTTAAATGCAGAATCTACATTAGAACTCAATCACGAAAAACTTAGTTATTAATGCAAGTGGTGAAATTGACCCAGGTACTCACTTCGGCGGTATCGTTTCTAGAGGATCTGAACAGCGAGCGGAGCCGGGACGGAGTGCTAGTCTTGCGCGACGGTTGCGGGTCGGCCTCGACGCGCATGGACTCGCGGAGCTCAGAGTCCTACAGAAAACATATACTTATAAATAATACACAAAGTCCCTACCACTAAAGTTTTCAAAACTGTGTAATACTTAAACACGTCATAAATATGGACGGATTCCGAATTAAGTAAAAGGGGGGTATTTAATATCTTCGTTATAAAACATCGCATATGATTCAATGATCTAAATGTGAAAATAATGATTTATTCTTATATGCCACGAAAAAGAGGGTTTAAAAGCATCAGGCAGAGGTAGTAAAAATAAAAAAAATGTAGCAAAACATAACATGTGGCTTGAAATAATTTAAATTATATTTGACATTTAAAGTTGTGCTTTGTTGTGTATTTATATAGTGGCATCATCCTGCTTGCGTGGGAACAGAAATGCAATCAAGTAAATACTGACTGTAGCGGAGAGTCGGCCCGCCTGCTTGCTGGGTGTGGGCGGGCCGGGCTTCTTGTAGGCGATGATGCCGACCTCCTTGCGCTGGGGCTTGCCCGCGGCCGCAGCGCTAGCGCCGGCTGCATTGATAAACTGACGAAACAAGCAACATTAACATCCGCTTATTTTTCTCCATAACTATCGCTTTTGAAAAAAAAGGTAGACAGAACCAAACCAGTTTTGGCAGAAATACAAGTACTCAGACAGGCGGACAGCAGTATCAGTAGTGTATGGATGTGTTAGAAGAATAATTACAAAGCAGTTGTAATTTTCATTATATGATTAGTTTTTGCGCAGTGTGCGCAATTAAAATAGTGACGAAGATGGCAATGGGATTCGAAATTAGTATTTTAGTTATCGGCACTCTGGTAAACTTTATCACCGGAGTTTATGTACAATCGCGCAACTGCCCCATAAGATATTTTGATCAAATAACTACTTAAGCATTACATCTTCCTACAACATATATCCTAGGTAACTTATTCTATACAACTCGGAAAGTAGCCTATCACTCGGAAAGTCAGCTACAAAAGTCGTTTAAACAAAATAAAACCAGATGGCTTGAACAGGGAAATGTCATTTTTCTAATGATTCTTTTGCATCATCATTGGGCCTTCTTAACACTCTGATTATGGTTTAATACCTTAATATCTTCCTCATCAACAGCCTGTGCGAACTGCGTCTCGGCGGGGTACGAGCTCTTGAGATGCGGCGGACACAGCGAGTTGCGACGCCGCAGCTCAGACAGCCGCTGTCCCGGCGCGATGGACTTCCGCGGGGTAGCCAGCTCTTTAAGCCAGCGGTTGTCGCAGATCTCGCTCTCTTCATCCGACATGTGCAGTGTGCGGTTCTCTGGATATTACGACAACAAAGACGATATATAAGGCTTTATATCAAAGCAGTTAAGTTGGTATTCGTAATAAGTTGTAACGGAAGTAGTCATCGTATATAGTAAACATAATACCGCCAACTCTCATACGAATACGCGAACCCACAACTCCCTTAAGCGGTGACAGTGGAATAAGCTGAGTTTGCGAATTGAGAAGATCCTTCTCACATACGTTGCTAAGGTAACATAATGTGGTACGGATAGCTAGAAAATAGTTTAAGCGCGGTTCATTTACACATGAAAATAACAGGCATTATTAATAAATAACAATGTATCCTATAATATTTACCTCGTCGAGTGGCGTTGTTGTTGACAGGTAGAGATCGAAGAGATGCAGACTCTGATGGACGGGATGGCTCTTCTTGGGTCGGGACAAGACCAGACTAAAACACAAAATAATATAAATTAACAAACTCAACACATTTGTACAAGTATTGCTAGTGATCAATGCATCTTATTAGTAAATTATCATTATTTGCTAATGAGGCCTGAGCTGATTGGATAATTTTATCTCAACCTAAATTATTTTTGGGGGGTTTTGTTACACGCTGAATGAGTAAATCGGGCATGGCATGGGATAGTACATATAGAATACTGCGGTAGTTAGCAATGCATTCCCGTCTGGTCCTTGGTAAAGAAGAAGCACCGTGGTGGATTAAGCCTAAGTGCCTGGTACATCGCCTCCGTGTCCCCCGGGCGGAGCTAGCGGCGGATACGTACGGAGTGCACGTGCTGCAGCGACATGAGCGAGCCGGAGCGCTGCTTGCGGCGCAGCCAGTCGGCCTCGTCGCGCTTGACGAGGAACTTCTCGCCGACGCTCCACAGCTCGCTGGTGAGCCCGCGGATGTGCTCCTCGTACGCGCGACTCGACTCCGCCAGCTTGTCGCGCGCGCGCGCCAGCTCGCGCTCCAGCACCGCTATCTCCTCCTTGCGCTTCTCTTTGAACACATCTATCTGCGCTGTGTACAGTTGTTTCTGAAATAAAAACAAAACCACTATATTATACGTTGAGAGTGATAAGTCGCTATCAATACGTGCAATCAGGCCATGCAAACATATAAATATTTAAACATATTTTACCTTTGGAAGCGGCTTCTACTTATACATACTATCTACCAAAAATGTTTTAATGAACACTCAAAGCGTAACAAACTATAAATAAAACAAAAGCATCCATTAAAACAATTTATTTGTCAACAATATAAATAAATTGACTTCACAAGTCATAACAGTCAAACGCTAAGCCACACCACTCAGTAATCCATCATAAGGTAGAACCACCACACAACCTGGTATAGCAATATCAACAACAGTATGGGGAGGATACTGACCATTTTAGCCTTCATTCTGTTGAGTTTGTCCTCGTATTCGGCGCGAACCTCCATGACAGTGAGGGCCTGCGCGTCGCGAGCCCCCTCGCCTTTCGATGCTCGCGTTACTTCTTCCAAAAGCTTTTGGAAGGATTTCTCGAGTTCCTCGCACTGTACCTCCAAGCCCGCGTTCTGGAAGCTGGTGGTGGCCAGCGACGAGCGCTCGGAGTCGCTCATGAAGGCCTGCTTGATCTTCTCGGAGGAGATGGCCCGGCCGATACAGCGCTCCACCCAGCGCTCCAGGTTGAGCGCGCACTCGGCGAGGTCCTGCATGGCCGCCGCGTAGCCGCGCTCCAGCTTACACATGCACGCGTCAGTTATCTGACCATCTAAATTAAGTATTTCGCGCCTAACTGTTCGCTGAAGGGATATAACCCTGCTTAATTTCTGAGCATACAGATCTTTCACAGAACTGAAAGTCTGAAAGCTAACTGACAGCTCACTCAAAAACTTCTTAAGATTTATGATCTCCGTCTCATGGATCCTGTTCACTTCGGTCAGTCTGTCTCGTTCCTTTTGAAGGATGAGTTGCTTCTCTGAGCATTTCCTCAGATGCCTGTCTGTAGTCTCAAGGAAGTTTTCCAAGTCCTCCATAGTAATCGACCCCGCGTTCAAGCTACGTTTTAACTCGTTATCATAACTGTTAGCGTTGCCAAAGTTAGTCAATTCTTTGAGGACAGTATTAGTTTTTATTTCAGCGATCCTCTTCAAAATGATAGCTTGGTACTTGGCAGACACTTTGATGATTTGAGTGGCTCTATTTTCAGCGGCGCTCATTTTCGTGACTTGTTTCTTGAGGTCGGCGATCTCGTCGTTCTTCTGGTGTACGATCTTCTTGAGCTGGCTCGAGAGTTGGTGGCAGTTCTCCTTGCTGACGTCGAGTTCTTGCGTCACGTCCATGAGCTTGGTTTCGGACTCGGCCAGCAGGGTCTTCATGTAAGAGACGTCGCTCTGCAACGTGGTTATAGTGCGATTCTTATCCTGGATGATCTTTTCTAAATCTGAGATGGTCTTAGAGCTCTCCATGGATGAGAATGTGATGTCTGAAGATGTGTTATCTACCTGATGGTGGAGGTCGCGGAGCTCCTTTTCAGCTTGACCCGAGTGCTTGTGGGCCGAAGACCTTTCTTGACTCGATACTGCAACTGCGAACAATAAAATAAGTTTAAATATATTATATAATAAATTATATAGTAAAAAATATTATGAAGGTAAAATTAAGTTTATTTATTTCAGAGTGGTCCTGTTATGTGTGATGAAGAATATCGGTAATGAAGCTGATTGTTATTAATGTGCTACGTAAACGTAAACACTTTTTATTGACACGTCAGACCGAAAAATTTTGATTGGCAATCGGCATAGGTCACGAGGAAGTATCCGTCTATGGAGAATGTTTGATTTTGTATTGGTATATGAAAACAAAATATTAACTAGTGGCCTAGTGTCCGTCACACACGTTTGCGCAGCGCCTAAATATCTTACAAAGGAAAAATTTAAACAGAAAGTTTAAAATACATGTTTTGATACATACACGTCTCTCTTTGACCAACAGCCTTAATGAGTTCTTGGTTTTCCTTTCTCAGAATGTTCAATGCTTCCCTATCATTGTTTATTTCTTCTAAATTATGTTTCAATTCCTGTATTGTTGCAGTCTTATCTTCTATTTCTTTTTGATACTTCTCTCTCAAAACCTTTTCATCTTCAAACTCTTTAGTTATATTTTTGATAATTGCGTCTTTTTCTTTGCTCATTTTGGATATAATAGCATCCTTTGCTTTGGACTCGTCTTCACATTGTTCCACTTTAGAGAGTACAGATTTCAGTTCTTTTTGTAAAAATATTATTTCCCTTTGCCTCTCCTCTAGTTCTTTTTCAGCTTTGTCGTGGTACTCTTGCAAGATGGCGCAATTGTTCGCCAGATTAAGTTTCTCATTGTTGGCGTCTTCAGATAGTTTTTGGTGTATTTGTTGTACATCTTTTAATTGCTCTTCCAAGTTCATTATAACTAAAACAAATGAATTACATTAGTGATTGCAAAAATTATGAAGTTAATATAATATAAAAGCATGGCCACCCTTATCACCTAAGGTTATGAAAAATAGCCATCGACCTATTCTCAGACCTAACTATCAAATATGCACAAAGAGTTTCATAAACATTGGTCAAGTCGTTTCCGAGGAGTTCGATAAGCACTGTGACACGACATTATTATATACTGGATAAAACATAAATTATTTGAATATTTTTTCGTATTATACATACCAGTTTTATTCTCTTCAATAATGCTAACCAGTTTCAGATTATCATTATTTAGTTTAGCGTTCTTTTCACTATCTTTTGTGACATTAGAATCTAAAGTAGCTTGGAGATCGCTAAGTTTAGCCATAATTTCATTTTTCTCCTTAATCAATGTACCGTTATCTTGTTCCAATAGATTCATTTGCTCATGAAGCAGCTTAGCTTTTTCTTCCATTTCTTTAATATTTTCTGTTTTTTCTTTAAGCGTGCATTCTAAATCTTCACTCGCTTCATTGCGTTCCTGTAATAATTTTCTTAAATCTTTTATTTCATTTCGCAGTTGCATTTCTATAGCTTCCTCTTTAACTTTTAGGGCGTCTTTCAGCTTTTCCAATGATTCAATATCTGTAAACAAAACCAATAAATTTCAAATTGTAAAGAAGTAGAAAAATATATTACAAACTACCTTAAAAAATACTTTAACGTAGTAGTAGCGACCGCACTAGGCAGAATTGCAGCGGAGGTCCTAGTGCGTCATATAACGTATTGTCTCATAAAATTTAATATAAATCATATTTTGTGATGTAGTGTCGCGCATTTGCTCTGCGGTGCAGTTCCGCCTAGTGCAGTCGCATTTTAAAGTGTATAATCCCAATACAGTGAATATAATTAGAACAATTTTATGGCTGGCTGTAAATTGATATTCTCAAGTACTTCTAATAACTTACCAGTTTTATATTTTTGTATTTCTTTAGACATGTGGATACGTTCCTCCTGTTGTCTCTTAAGCTCATTAGTTTTGTCCTGCAATTTATTCTGTAGTATAACTATTTCTTTTCCAATATGTTCATTGTGTAATTTTAATTCCATTTCAATGTTCTCTTTCGCAATTCTCATTTCACCGATTTCTTTCATCATTGATTCTAGTGCAGCTTCTTTTTCTTTTATCTTTACTTCGAAATGTTTTTTCTCATTTTCTAATAATTCTTTAACGTGTTTGTTTTCTTCTTGCAAGTTTTCATTGGTTTTTACATGTTCTGATATAACATTGTTAAGCGTTGTTTTCTGATCTTCCATAATAGATTCAGTGACTGTCACCATGTTTTTAAGTACTTGTCTTTCTGATTCAAAATCGTTTATTAGTTTTTCAATGTTTAACTTTTCATTCTTCACCTCTTCTTCTAAAGATTTTATAGCTGTGAATAGGCAGTTTGTTAATTAAGTACAATTAATAAATTGAAACAAGCGTGCCGTAATCAAAACAACTATAATATGTTAGCAAATACATATATATATTATCATAGTAATAATAGTCATCCGTAATCTTTGGTAAAATGGCGATAGTTATCAGAGAAAGAATCATATATTTAACTGAACAAAGTATCCTTCCCTGAGGGACGCCTATTTCCAAAAACCAAAGTATATACATAAACATAAATATTTTTTTACTGAAACTTGATAAAATTTTACTACTTGAAACGAAAAATGTGTGTGCAAAATTATTCCTCTGGTAAAATTTTCTGGCGTTGAATAAACCAGCCCGTAAGTCGTGCTTGTACAAAGTATACCTGAATTATTCTCCTCAATCGTCTGCTGCAAGCGTTCCTTCTCCTTCCTCGCGGTCTCCAACTCCATAGTCTTATCCTTCAAGTAGTTTGTCAGCTTAGTGATCATAACATTCAAATTATCTATCTGGCATTCATATGTATGCTTCAGTTTGTCAGTCAAATTCTCATTGTCAATCAGCTTTTCCTTCAGAGAATGTACTTTCACCTCTAACTGGAGTTTTACATCGTTCAAATCGTTTGTAAGTGATTGATTCTCTTGTTGCAGTATGTGCATCTCTCTTGATTTATTGTCTAATGTTATGTTGTATGTTTCAGTACGTTTTGATAATTCTAGAATAAATATTGCGCTAGTATTAAAGAGGGTAGACTAGTTTCTAAAAGAGACATTGATAGTTAGTTTAACTAACACTAAATATTATAATAAGAAAGGGAAGAGGTGTTGTTTATTAGTTTTACTATAATTCTATTAGACTTTAAACGCGAGCGTATACAGTGACTTATCAGTTGTCTGTTAAACAAGCATATGTAAATGTTTGAGAACATCATTGTCCCCGCGAGATTTCCCTGCGTATATGAGCGCTGCAAAAGTTGACATGTAATTACTACACAATTATGTTAAAATGAGTTTAATGTTAGCAACTATGTTAGTTTAGCAAATTATGTTAGGAAAGCTAAATTGAAGTGTCTTAAATTAAATAATTTTATTAATCAGTTCATTTTCCAGCATAGATCTTAATGGAATTTGAGTTTGGTTCATTGTAGTGGAGAGATTACTCCTCATGTGTTTTCAGTCTAGATCCAGGACGTAATAGAGAACAACGACCGGGCCCTCCAGGTGGCAACCTTTTGGTCGGAAAGAGTTTTAGAGTTTAGGAGGTAATTTAACACAAGAAGAAGAAGCGTAGCTCTTTGAATGAAAAAGGAAAAATGGTTTGCCAAATTAGCTATTACGTCCGACATTTTAATCCAACGTCTTCCGTAAACTATTTCTAAATGTTTAAGTTTTAGAGATATTCTAGGCTAGCAACCAGTTTTTTTTTTAATTATTTATTAACTACATATAAGCTATACCTTGCATAAAGTCTTAATACACAAATATATTATCATGAGTGTGCAAATGCCAAGCGGAGCCGAACTACAACGCGTGCTTATCATCTAAATACACAAATAATAAAGACAATAGACTTACCAATTTTATTTTCACTCACAACCTGCTGTAATCGTTTGATATCTGTCTGCAGCTCAAACAGTTGCATCTCTTTCTGTTGCAACACCTGTCTCAGTTCAGCTAACGCACTATTTTCATGTTCTAGAGCTTTCTCTAAATTCTTCCTCATTACTAATTCCGAGGTTATTGTATTAGCAATGTCTAGAAGGACACCACACTTGTCACCGACAGGAATATCATTGTTTTCTGATTCCAATATTTTATGTAGAACTTCATTGCCTATTCCTTCCTTTTTGAGTCCTTGCACGAGTTTTTCTAGTCCAACACTTAAAGTTGTTGAAAATTGATGGATTGAATCTTCTTGAGCTGAAATATTATAACGTTTAAAGCCGGGTTCTCACACCGCACGGACTGAGCACCGTGGCTCTCCCACGGTGCACACTAGTCCGTGTGAGTGTTCAGAATCAAACCCAATTTTAACAAACTTAGGGTATACTTTGCCGCGCGGTGAATTGCGTCGGACAGGCGCAGATGTGTCTGCGTTATCACGGACGAGCCAATTCCCACGGTGCGCGATGCGCAGTGACCCGCGACATCGGGCACCGTGGAAACCCGGCTTTAAATAGGTTTGGTTCCAAACAAAAGACGAGTATAAAAATAATATAAATAGGTAAAAAATCTAAGTAAATAATGTCCTTACTTTTGCATTGCATTTGTAAATGTTTCATATTTTCCGCAACATTTTCAAGCTCAGCTTGTTTACTATTGACTACAGATGTATATTGTTCGTTTAACTCGTTTAATTTCGCACTCAAATTTTCTTTCTCTGTTTCAATTTCGTCGTGTGCCGATTTCTCGACGCCCAAAGACATCACGAGACCTTCTTTCTCAACAAGTAGTAACTCTTTGTCGTTTATAAGAACCTCTTGAATGGTTTTATTTTCAAGTAAATCTTGTTTCAGAGTTTCATTTTGACTAATCAGAGCATCTTTTTCTTTGATATGCACATCTTTGCAAGTCTTCTCCTCTGACAGCTGTTGTAGCAACTTGGACTTTTCTTCATTTAAAATCTCGTTGATAGCTCTCTCCTTCTTGCACTGTTGATCCAACAGACCATGTTTTTCAATCAAGTGATCTATCTCACTGCACATTTCTTCCTTATTATTTTCAACTTCAGTAATCTTTTGCTCTATCAGATGTTTCTCTAGCAAAAGATTTTCATTTTCCTTCTCTGCTAATTGTTTTGCAGACTTCTCTTCTACAAGTTGTTGGGTGAGACACTCGTTTTCTTCCTGTAAACTATTTTTTATAGCTACTTGTTGTAACAACTTCTTTTCGACGGCTCCTATTTGCAACACAATTATATTTTTTTCTTCTTCAATCATCTTTCTCTTAGACTTCTCTTCTGCAAGTTGTTGTTTATATATTATCTTTTCGTTAAGCAATTCGTCTTTGTCTGCAACAAGTGTTTTAATTTCTTCACTGAGATGTGCCTTTTCTGCTTGAAGATTATCTTTAGCAGTCTTTTCTTTCGCAAGTTCGTTATCTAGAACTTCTTTCTCTCTCATGTTGACGGCGTTTTTAATTTCTTCGTGGGCTAGTGCCTCCATTAGTTTGTATACTTCGTCTTTATTCCTTTTATCAGCATCAATCCTTTCTTTGTTAATTGTTTCTATCTTTTCAGATAGTTCGTCCCTGGCATGTTTCATGGCGGTAAGGTTTTTCTGTAATGTTGCAACTTCGTGTGTTAGCTTGCTTATTTGTTCTTCTTTTGCCTCAATATTATCCTTAGATTCCACCTTGTGTTTTTCCAATGTTAATGTTATGTTTTCATAATCTTTTCTTAAGGATTCCAATTGAACAGTGAGTACTTTAAGTTGCCTCTCTAGTCTATCAATCACACAATCCTTTTCTTTCAATATTACTTCATGACTGCTATTATCTTCTTCAATAGCAAACTGCAACTGTTCATTTTCTTTCTGCAATGCATCTATAGCTTGCTTCTTACTGTCGTATGCCTTTTTAACCTCTTGTTTTAATTCATAATTTAACGATTCCATATTACTTATTCTCTTTTGTAAATCTTTTGTCTCAACTGTTTTCTGGTGAGCCAAGTCCCTAATTAATTGATCTTCTTTACCCAACCGATCTTCGAGAATGTCGATTTCTAAAACAAAAATTGATTTGTATTAAAATTTGCACTTATTAAGAAAAATAATAACACAAAGCTTTACGCACCTCTGCCCTTCCCTTCAATAGTTTTAACAGCAAGATCGTATTCAATTTTCAATTTATTTATTTCACAATTCTTTAGATTAACTTCAGAATTTAATTGACTTGTTACATTATCGAACTTTGTGCACTGATTTTGATATTCCTTTTCAATTTTATTTTTAAAAGAAATTTCTTCCTCTAACTTTTGCAACAATGTCTCTTTCTCTTTATGTAATAAATTTATATTTTCTTTATCAATGTCTAAAGCTCTTTTAAGATTTTCTATTTCATTATTAAGTATATGTATTTGATGATCTTTATGTTTAATAGTTTTTCTAGAGTTCGTACTAAGTTCTTTGATGGTTTTTTCTGTATCATTTAGTTTAGCCATCAATTTAGACATTTCTGTGTCAAAACTTTTTTCGAGTGCTGAATATTTTTGCTTTTCTTTAGTCATATTTTGATCTAAGCTTCGAATTGCTAGAAATAAGAGAACTATAGTATTATAAGCGCCGCGATATTGCCATGCATACGTATTATTACAATTATTTAGGAATATTGACGGTTTACTCAAGCACATTCTCGGGATCTCCAGACTAGTTTTAGACTCAATAGGAGTTCCTAATCATGAGCTGAGGCGGCCGTAGCGGCGGCGGTGTCACGAGTCAAACACGTCGACATTTTTGAAAAAACTTGAGTACACCGTCTATATACCTAAATAATTATGAATACGCCTCACTTATTATTATAATACATACCTTTTTTATTTTCGTCAATAGTTTTGGACATTTTCTCACAGTCCGCCTGCAGTTGTGATATCTGTTTGCATTTTAAAGCCAACTCTTGCTCTAGTTTAGTTTTCTCATTATTCATTGCATCAAGTTTGTTTTGCAAGGTATCTTTCTTTGCTGTGACCTTAGTTAGTTTGTGATTTATTACTTCTATAGTCTCATTTTTATCAGTAAGCTCATCCTGGTAAGCCTGCTTAGCACTTTCTAGCTCATGATTAAGAAATTCAGTGTGTTTATTCTTCTCAACAATAATATTAGCCAATTTTTCCAACTCGTCATTGAGCTTAAGATTATCAGCTTCTAATTTTTCATTGTTGTTTTTCTCTTCTTCTAAGTACAAGTCCATTGCCTGAATAGTCTTTTCTTTGTCAGATATTTCTGTTGTAATTTTCGAGAACTCGTCACTTAGTTTATTTAATTGGTCAGAGAGTGTAGTCTTAGCTTTATGGAGTTCCTGAAGTTCATTTTGTAGACCCATATTGAAGTTTATTTTGTCTTGTAAATTTGTCTGCAGTGTATTTACTAATTCATTACTTTTGTTCAACTCAAATATCAGTCTTTCAACTTCTAAACGATGTGCGTTTTCGTGTACTTCCATTTCTTTGTGTAATTCTAAGAATTTATGTGTTTGGTTGTTAATTTCAGTCTCCAGCTCAGATTTGCACTCTTCCAGATGCGAGCAGTGGTCCTTCAGGTTCGCGACTGATTTCTTAAAATGATCTATTTCTTTTAATACTGTAGTAATGTTATGTTCGAGACTCTGTTGCATAGCATTCATCTCATGAGATTTGTTTAGTAACTTGCTCTCAGCCTCCTGTTTCTGCTTGTCGAGCTGCTGCATGTTATTGTGGTATTTGCTTGATATTTCTTTTTGTTTTCTCAAATCCATTTGCAGAGTTTCAATCACTTCACCCTTGTCAAATACATTGTTTTGTAATTCAACAAGTTCATTGTTCCTGTTTAATACTTTCTCATTCAACTTCATCATTTGGTTTTCGTAGCTTTCTCTCATGTTGAACCTTGCGTGTTTTTCTGTTTCAATTTCCATTTTCAAGTTTTTGATAATGGTCTCTAATTTAGAAGTCTCGTCCGACATACTCTGCAGCAGAAGCAATTTCTCTTCTTGCAGAGTTTGTATTTCTTGCATTTTCTTATCAATAATAATACGCGTGCTGTCGTTATTTTCTTTGATCTTTTGTTCAAGTTCATTGATCTCATTGTTCAATTTACTAATATCATCGTTGTAAAGGGATTTCAATTTGTTTTTTTCTTCAATTTCCTCGTTAATTCGATGTCTGAGATTAAAAATGTCGTTTTCTCGATCAGAAAGTTCTTTTTCGTGGGTTTGTTTCTCATTTTGAGTTTTGTGAGAAAGGTTGTTCATTTCATCCTATGAAAAGAAAACATCATGTAATATATACGAATAGTTAGAAGTGGTGGTGATGCTTTTTCCTTCTCTACAAGAGAAGAGGCCTGTGCCCAGCAGAGAGTCAATTAAAGGCCTATTAAAAAAAGAAATAGTAATAGAATTATTAAAATATTTCGTCTTTAGCCTCATTTTGGTCTTGATAACTGACCTGTAACCTTTGTAGTTGCTGCTTAAGAGCTTCAACCTTGGCTCTTTCTTCAGCAAGCTGCACTTCAATCACATTAACGCAAGCTTCGCTGCAAACAGCTGTAAAAAAAATAACTTCAGCACAATACGAACTTGCGTATTCTATATGTATATATACTGCCCTAATGGGTTTAAATCTTAACTAATACTTTGATGCGAAAGTATGAAAAATGATTTTGAAGAAACTCTATAAATACTTTTTTCACAAGGTCATAAGAAAACTTTAATAAAGGACAAAAAATAAATAAATACTATTTTAACAAATACCATTGTTTATCGAGTTTTCGCATAAAATATCCTATTAAAAAATTAAGCAATCATAAATTTTAAACTTACAGACGTTATGCTGCAGCGATTGTATACTGGCATCAGGGTCATCACACTCGAGCAGGCTGGAGTCGAGCCGGTTGAGGCGGTTGTGCTGCCGCAGCTCAGTAACCAGTTCCTTGAGGGACTGCATGTGACGGCGCTCCACTTCTAATTCTTCGGCCAACTGATTCGCGCGCACGCACTCTTCCTGACTCAGGGACAGCCATTTGTCGCGGTCCTGCTTTAGTTGCTCCATCTGTCATTATTACAAATTAATAATTATTAAGATTGATGACGATGAATGAACGCAGCGGAACTGCGTGACGTTACGCGACAAAATATTCTTGTAAAAAGTTGTACTAGCGGTGTACGCGGTTACAGTCGCGTAAGTATTTTACCCGCGTTTAAATAATTATGGAATCTTATCGGATCCCTATTAAGTAGTGGCAAGAGCGTATAATGCTCGCTCTCTTCATATCGCAAGGTCGACATGACATTTAGCCATATTCTTTGCTTTAAGAAATTATAATGATATCCATTTCGTCAATTTTGCTCAGCGGTTTCTAGCAATTTTTGTAGCGCCACTGTAGTTCAAATGCTTTACCAAAAATTTGAGTGCAGTCGAACGTTTAAAGTGCGGTCATTTTCAATATTTTTAGTATAGTAAATGCTGAGATAAAATGTAGATGTTGTCAACTAATGTCCAAATTATATACACTTACTATATTTTGAGTCTATGCAGATTTGATGTTGACTCGAAGTAGAGACCGAATGGTCTCTACTACAGGTTGAATGTAGCACCAAATAATTTATTTTATATCTTAAAATTTAAATAAATGTGTACAGAGGATTTTTTTTAAGAACCAATTAGTTGCACTCCATTTTCTGTAAAAAATGAGTTGAATTCCGTTTAAATAAAGTAAAAATCCTCTCAACCTTAGCCTTATAAGTATCCCTCTCATGGACCGCATCATCTAGCATCTCCTGTGTCCGTATAAGCCGCTCTTCCATGTCCTGTAGCTGGCGCTCTAGCTTCACAGACGACTGAGCCTCTGCATCCTGCCCACGAGTGTCCTGCTCCTGACCGCAACACATTGATATCTTCGCCTTCAAATTTACTATGTCCAGCTTGTATTGTTCTTTATCCTTTACTGT
This sequence comes from Diachrysia chrysitis, assembly GCA_932294365.1. NCBI lineage: Eukaryota > Metazoa > Arthropoda > Insecta > Lepidoptera > Noctuidae > Diachrysia > Diachrysia chrysitis. The sequence goes on from OW028657.1 coordinate 3,290,452, forward strand.
GGAGTTTGAATTAATTTAAATATTTGCTACTGTCAATGTCAGTAAATAAACATAGTAGTCACATAAGAACTACCACAAGAAAGCTAGTTATATTGTACTACTTATACATATAATTAAAACTTTACAACAGCAGTCAAATACAAAGTACACCATGACTTTGTTTTGGTGGAGCAATTCAGAGCTGTCATAAAATCTAGTTAGAGTTTAATTATATTTACTTACATAGTGACTCCATTCTAGCATTGTTTCTAGCTAACTCCTCCTGCAGATAGTTACGGTCGAAGCGTTCGGCATCTAATGCAGCTTGCAATCTTCTCACTTCCCCATGTAAGGAGCGGAGAGCTGGTGGTGTCTCCGCCACTTTGGCACGTCCAGGCTCCAAATAAGCCATGTCTAAGCCACAAGCTTCTACAAAAAAAAATAAGTGACGCAGATAATAATACATGCAAAATTCTACTTTCTTTAATATATTGTGAAAATTTGTCATTTGTTTTTGTACCACAATTTTGATAAAACTTATAATTATTATACTTAATAGCTTCTACACTTTTTTTAATTTGAATAAATAATCCATATTAATATTATAAATGCAAAAAACATGAATACATATCCATTGTTTTCTATTTGAGAAACTAGTATGCATCATGTATTTTAATGTAAGTGAAGTTAAAAGTATAAATGCAGGGCAAACTATCAGTAATTGATTAAACTGCCTGTCTTTTAAAAACAAACTAATGTTTAATATTTTATACTAATAATATTTAATAAATAAACTTACCATCTTATGTCTCTCTAGTAGTAAAGTTAAAATACACTGAGTAGTAATACTAATAACACATTGTGTTCATTCATCCCTACAACATATGGTCAGTGACCCACAGCTGCTACTTAAAAACTAACAGCTGCATATTACCATAAAAAAATTGCAAACACCCTCTTTTTGCCCTTTCTTTTATTACTTACTCACATGAGGTGGTTACTGACCTAAGTGACATAATAACAATAGAACTGGTTAGGAGTTAGTAATAATAATAATTACCTGTTATAGCTGCCTTGACATCCCTGCATGTGACAGGCAAACACTCCAACAGGCTTTTACTGAACTTGAGTATGATCTCCTGGTCATCGCCACTCAGCTTGCTGCACATAGCGCTCTTTATGTCCACATCCTTAGAATTCACACACACAAAGAACAAAAGCAGTGATGCCACCAGGTAGATCTCTTCCTCAGTAGTCGCCTCAACTGTTCCATTTTCAAATTTAAATTCTGGATACTTCTCTAAAACGAACTCTTCAACGGTATGTGCTTCTAGTATAGACGACTTCGATTCGTCCAAGTTAAAATTTTTGCGTAAATGAGATATTATGTTCAACAACGATTCTGTGTTAACGTTCCGTTCATCTTTGTCAGTTTCAATGAAATAACAGTTAATCTACAATAAAGAAACAACAACAGAGTTGAGAAATTTGAACTTTTGTATTAGCTAACTACAATAATCAACGGCGATAAAAAAACATCTGCTACTTACCCAGTTAGTGATAATAAGCTTCCATTTTTGTAACATGGTACACATTTAATAATTTTTGTCACCAGTATATTATTTTTAGTCTACACAATTTTAATCCCATGAGAATATAACGAAAATACTAATAAACAAACAATTTCTTATCAGTCGATTCAATGAAATGTTGTTAATCACCGTTGCAGTTTGAAATTCTGATTTCTTTTTCAACCGTTGGTAACAAATGTCATTGTCAGTTATAAGCAAAGAGAATAATCATAGATTTTGCACTGTCCACAGAGTATCTAGTAAGCAGCAATGGTTTCCTTCCAACCTTCTTTGCTTTTCTTGTTCTTGTACTATTTTCAAAGATATAGCTATATTGGTTACAAAGAGATACAAAAATTTTATTATACCAATTCCTTAAAAAAATCCAAGTTTATTATAGAACCTTATTATTTATTTTGCATTAGTTTGAGGCCCTAGGACGACCACAGAATGATAAAACACACATTAGACTTCGTGAAAAATAAAATAGCGACTCTAGAGCTAGACTAATCACTATTTACATTCATTTTTGCACTTGCAATAGCACTTTGTTTTATACCCATTAAAAACTTTAAAACATCTAAACTACATTTTTTAAATATATATTTAAAAAACATATAGTACACTTTTACAAATATTATAAATGCGAAAGTAACTCTGTCTGTCACGCTTTCACGCCAAAACTACCGAACCGATTTGAATGAAAAATTTAAATGGTACACAGATAGTCTAGAATCTGAGAAAGAACATAAGCTGCCTTTTGCCGCGATATCCGACATCCACGCCGGAGGAGACGTGGGAAACAGCTAGTTAAAAATAACCAGCGTGGTGGTTGGGGCCCTAGAGAGAGACGCTCACGGTCACGGTTAGCGCCGTTTCGATAAGTATCGCCTTCTGAATCAAGCCCTTGACCCAGATGCCTTACGAGAGCCTCTTGAGGTGTTGGTCGAGGCTCTTGGCTATTGGCTGTCAAGACTATCTAGACAATGATTGCTGAGTTCACCTCCTACATGTTGAAAACCTCGTGCGCTAAATCTATATATCTTCCTTTTTTAGCCTTTACGTGGTGTTCGTCATGGGGATAGTGATATCAAAAATCATTGCCCGGTGCTCTGCAGGGCTATTCGCTATGGCGGTTGCCAACTAAAGTGATCATTGATTTATAAAAAACACAGAAAACACAAATTTCGTATCGTCCAACGTCGATGACTAACTAGATTTTAGCCGATACTAAATTTATTTTACCGTTATTTTTATCTAACATCGCTTGAATTGTCAACTGGAGATAGCGAAAAAAAAAGCGTCTATTACCATTTCATCAGGTTTATTGACTACCGTAGTCCTTTCAGTGATAATAAATCGATCCCATTAGAATGTGATTCGATCATTTTCGATAATTAAATTTACCAAGCTTTAAAGTGGTCCCGCTCCGGAGCAGCACGTGATCGAACCTCAGTGAGCTGTGAGGGTGCTTGAGAAACCTTGAGAATTTCATGCCGAATGTAATTAATTGCCTTTTATACTTATTTTCCTTTAAAAGTTACCACGAATTTAAAACGCAACTAGCTACATGATACTACTTTAGTATCAATAATAACTAAATAACTTTAAAATAATAATTAGACTACACATACTGAACCAATTTTGATAAAACTTGCACTGATCCCTAAGTCGAAGCTAATAAAAAAAAAGAAAAGTAATAATCCCATAAATACTTTCATAGAAAATAATGGACAAACATACATACACTTATAAAATGTGTTAACATTTAGGATTTTTTTTTAACTCGCTTGAGTCGCTTTTCTATTATCATTTAAATATTATGATGCAGTTCCAATAATATTACTCACATACATATTGAAAAAAGAATCTCAATTTTTTTTGAAGTCGCTTAGAAGTTAATAATCAATGCTTTGCAATTAGTGCGAAGCCGGGGCAGGTCACAAGTATCAAATAAAACTAACTTTAATATTTTATTATTTTTATTTTGGTATCTAGCTTACAATTGACTCCAGGAAGGTAATCTGCAGAATTTCATGACAGTGTTCTAGCTTTCTCATGAAACTCTGCTAGTAAAACCTTCATGTCATCATATCCTGAAATTTCCTGTGCCTCTTGCAATGGGAGCCATTTTAAATCTTGGTGCTCATCTGACAATTTTACTTTTGTCTCTGGATTTTTTAGCTTTGCCAGCCAGTACACAACCACCTTTGGTTTACCTCCCACTTCATAGTTCAGTTCCTTAAATACATCCTTGTAGACCTGAAATAGAAGTTAATAAAGGTAAAATTTTTGGTTACTGGTTGTCCTAATAATTAAATTACACTTAAATTGATGTAAACTGTACACTTGTAAGTGCAACTTACATCCAAATCATCTTCTGACAAGCCAGCTTCTTCCTTTGTCTCCCTCAAGGCTGTAATCCAATCTGATTCTCCAGGATCAACATGACCTGAGTAATAATATAGCTGTAGATATTTACAAAATAGATTAAACTGAAACTTTTTAAAATTGCCATGCACAGAAGGAGTTAGAAGGGTGTTATAGTAAGAATTTATTTCTAGCCCACAAAATAATTTCTAGCCAATGTTTCTTACCTCTGTCTTATATATAATTGTAAATACCTATGTGGCGTAAGGTAGAGAATGTATGTATGTTAACAAAGAGAGGCTATTCTTGGCTTTATGTTGCAGTTCGGTAGCTAATAGTGTAATTTAATTTTTGCAACAGTTATTTTACAGACTGCTGTCAATGTTGCTGAGATGGTGTTTTGATTTCAATGTACACCACAGATTACTTTTATATGTACACATTTCTAGCTATTTAGACAAAGTTATGAGACCCCTACCTTTTGGTGGAGTCCAATGATGTTTTCCGTAGGAAGTTTGCAACATCAAAAACTGTACAACTTGATTTATATTTCTAAAGATAACTAAACCAGCAGCACGCCTAGAGGTCATGATTAAATTTTTAGAAAATATACACAATATTGGATAATTATTTAAATAAAAAGAGTAGACTTAAATTCAATTTAAAAGTTTTTCTATGATTTACAAAAAATACAAACTGTAATATCAAAGTAGATACTACCTAACCTACAATTAACTTAATAATAAAATTTCACAGACTAAATATTTTGAAATTTTGAAGTTTCATAGCAAGGCAAAGATTAATGTAATTAATCAAAGGTGTATGTAATTAAATTAGTTATTTTATTTATTTATCTCAATTATTTATTAAATATATTTTTTTACTCCTCTAGGCTTCTCAACAGTTCTATTTTCTCTAAAAATAGGATATTACCAGTTACTTAAACATTTTGCCGAATAAAAACAAATCCCATTAATATATGTTTTCTAACAAATGTTATGTTGGAATTTAAGTTAGCAAACATGGCAGAATATGTAAATTCTTCAGAAAAGTCTAGTTAAATAATATCTTCAGTAAGATCGAGGTAAAAATATTCTTCAGTAATGTTATGGTAAAAAAAATATTTAGTAAAATCCGAGTATTTGTATTTTGTAGTAAATTCATAATTTATTTAAAGTCAAAATAAAAACAATTCCCAAATACCCAATCCACTCTGTCTTAATGTTATTACTACGAATGCAAAAATGACGTGCGAGCCAAAGGACTCCTATTCCAAAACGGAGAAAAGGAAAAAAAAGCAATTTTGTCAAATCGGGATCAGCTCAGAATCAATACAATTTTCAGTAAAAATAAATAGATACTTGAAGCTTTAAAGCATTTTAAAACACACACCAATGCGATTTCCTCTACACCACATATTCTAGTTATGGTAACATAGTAAAGTTTAATTAAACTTAAAGCTATTTTGTTTGTTTAAAGATTGTTTTTTCGTATTTTGAGTTCTTTTTTTCCTGTTTGGTATTAATATTGACCAAGGATAGTAAAAAAAAAAACATTTATTGGAACAAAAAGAAATACCTAAATAACATTAATATTGTGCATTAACAGCTACATGAGTTAGGAAAATTGTGCCGCCACTGGTAGCAGTCTGCAGTAGCATGGTATACGTAGTGTAAGGGAAATAGCATTGGTCATATCAACCCTGTATAGGTAGTACTGTTAAAGTGCCATAATAAAGATGAATAAATTACACAGTGCTTGTTTAAATTTATGTAAAACTAGCTGTCCCCCGCGACTTTGTTCGCGTGTTTTAGTTTTAACGGTTTTTCATTTTTGCAACATTTTTCTTTTTTGCTCCGCTCCTATTGGTCGTAGCGTGATGTTAGCCTATAGCCTTCCTCAATAAACGGACTATCCAATACAAAAAGAATTTTTCAATTCGAACCAGTAGTTCCTGAGATTAGCGCGTTCAAACAAACAAACACAAACTCTTCAGCTTTATAATATTAGTATAGATAATATGTGCTATCATCATTCCCTCTATACCGTAGGTTCCTAATGTCTATGGTGGTGGGCCCAAAAGCATTTTTCCTTTTGTGTTATATGAGTAGTTAGTTATTATCACACACTTATCGGACAACAACCTAAATTGAATATATATATATAATATTGAATAGAACACAGGTTCTGTTTTCAAATCCGAAGTATTAAACTGTATTCAATAATTTTAATCTTACAGTTTGAGGATGCCACCTTCACCTTTATCTCATATCTGAATTTAATAATTAAACATACTGAATAGACTTAGGTCTTTATGCATTGGGCCTGCCAAGGTGATGGCCGTCCTCTCAGAATTCCGTATTGTATTTCTCTTGAAGAAATTAATTCGCCCAAATGGTGCAAGCACATCGTATAAGGTAATAAGAATGCTTGCTGAAGAGGTGCTATGTCATTTGATGCTGTTTTATGTTTAGCATCCAGTTATGAAGTCAAGTAAAGAAGAGACTAGTGGCATACATCTGCAAAAAAATATCTAAACACAGTTAATAATTGAAATAAAACTAGTTTGAACGGATTCTATCGCGGTTTATTTTAGATTTTTGTTCCCGACGTTTCGACGCCTTTGCAGGTGTCATGGTCACGGGCAGACTGAGGTGGTATTCGTCTTGACAGGTGATGTTGCTCGTTCTACCTTCATATTTTAATTAATTGTTTGTATTCCGACCTACGCAATATGAGCTCACTGTGTCTTGAAGTCTTGCAGCGCTGCTCTTGGGTTTGGTTTTAAGTTTGTGTATTATTGGGTCCCAAGTAGGTGATATCTTCCAGCCGTCTTCTCTATTGAAATTAGGATGTTTTTTAATTTCAATAGCCTCACGAAACATCCTAGGTAGGAATTTGTGTTCTTTAGCGAGGATCTGTGGTTTGTCAAATCTAATATAATGACTGGAGCCTTCAGCATGTTCGGCGACTGCAGACTTCGTTGAGCGGCGGTGTTTAACGTCAGCTATATGTTCTTTTACGCGGGTCCCTATGCTGCGCTTTGTTTGACCGATGTAAGAGAGACCGCAGTCACAATCTAGTTTATATACTCCTGCATCTTGTAGAGGTATGTGACACTTGACAGGTGTTCGTCCGTTCAAACTAGTTTTATTTCAATGTCTAATATTCGCGTAAACCTCAGAAAGCAACAGTTAATAATTTCATGCTGTGGGAAGAAAGTCGAAAATCATGTTTTCTTCTCTTCACCCTTAAGAAGCTGACGAGCAAGAAAACATTTTTTCATAATGGGTTTTGCAATGAGTTAAAACAAATAGGTTTTTAACAAAACTTATTTATTATTTGGTATAAATTAGCCGAGCCGACACGAGAGAACATAATAAAATATTTAACCATGCTGAAAACATCAAACTTATAATTTGCAATCCAGGTTTATGTTTACCAGACATACCTACCGTTATGATACGATAATGATTTAAATCATCTTCCTTTATACTTTTTCTGTTTCACGGGTAAATCGCTTTACCGATTTCAAGAAAAAAGAAGAGTTCCCAAGAGTCCTTTCTTGGGATCCAAGCTTATAATAGGCTACTTTTTGCCGCGATTTTTACGGTTTACTCACGCATATTTTCGGGATCGCCCGATTAGTTTCAGACTCAATAGTCAAACTCAGTTTGACTCGCGACACCACCGCCGCCGCGTCAGCTCATGATTAGGGACTCCTATTGAGTCTGAAACTAGCCGGGCGATCCCGAGAATATGCGTGAGTAAAACGTTATGTTTTAAATAAATATTTGGCGTGGTGTCAGACTCCTATACTCTGCTTGTATAGTACAGTAAGTTGATGTGTTCAGTTGAACTTGATTGAGGTAATAATGGTTATTTGGCAATCAAACGGCTACGTTATCTCGTGTAGGCCCGGCAAAACATTAACATAATTGTAACAGATACAACAGTCGAGTTTTAATATCACTTTGAGATTTATGTGTCAAAGTTTCTGAGATCGTAAGTGTTATATTCTTTTCTTCTACTATTTCTAGTATTGTTTTATCTTCACGTTCTTCCGGAGTAAGCTGTTCCTTCAACACTTCGAGGATTAGTTTATCTTCATCCCTTTTCCACTCGGGACATTCTGATTTAACTATCTCATCATCAAATACTATTCTCATTGATGAATCTGATGAATTGCTGTGATCTTCGATTTCAGTTTTATTTATTGGTAATACTTCGTCTACGTTATTAGACATGTTTTGCACCAATATACACTCTGGGGTGTTTTCCTGAAAATAGTATATGAAATATGAAAAATTAAGACGATTATCCTTACTAGAAAGTTATGAACGAATATTAACTGTATTACTATAGTTAATACGTACGGTTTTGATAGGCAAGATATTCTCAGGTTGTGAAATGTTCCCACTATCATCATCCCCGCTGAAATAAAAACAAAAAGTAAAATAATTTACGTGGCTTTAAGGTCAAAATACATATATGTAAGTATGTTAAGTTAGTTTTAGAAAATCTTTTTAGTTTCCTTTTTATTCTATTATTAGTATATTTATTATTTATATTTACACATATTTTTATTTAGTTATATTTTCATTGATGTCTGACGACTCATTTTATTCTGCTAGTGACAACTCTTATGACTCCTATACATCTCTTAATGATTCTATTTCAGTAAATAGTTATTTATTACAAGAATGTCAGAGGTACCCAAAGTTATTAAATGTTTGTCATGTTAATGCACAAAGTATTCCCCAACACCATTCGGAATTGTCGGATTTGTTCACTGGTGTTCCTTTTCACGCAATTTTGATTTCGGAAAGCTGGCTTAAACCCGAACTCTCTTCAACTTTTTATAGTCTACCGGGCTTTATTCTAATTCGCAACGATCGCACAGGGAAAAGGGCCGGTGGTGTTGCTATATATCTCCGTAGTGACATTCCATACAAAATTTTATTTTCTTCCCCCTCCCTCTATAACAGTAATCCGGAGTTCTTACTACTTGAGATAACTGTCAAAGGGGTTAAGGCCGTTCTGGGGGTTGTCTATTGCCCACCCACTATTGATTATTTCACCAGTTTAGAAAGTCTTTTGGAATCAGTTTCCTCAGAGTACAAACATCTCATAATCATGGGTGACTTTAATACCAACCTCGTAAAAGATACAGCTAGATCACGTGAGCTGAGGGCAATCTTTGAGTCGACTAATATCTCTTGCCTTGACCTCAATCCAACACATCAGAATGATCATACTGACGACTCATGGCTTGACCTTATGCTCACCTCCTCTGTGGATTTAGTTGCTAATCACGGTCAGGTTGCAGCTCCGGGGCTTTCTCGCCATGATTTAATTTTCCTTGCTTACAAAATTAAACCCCCGAAGCAGCGGCCGGCTATAATTTTCCTCCGGAATTTTGCGAGGTTGGATAGAGAACAACTCAACAGGGATGCACAATCTATAGATTGGACTAACGTTCTTGAGGCGCCGACAGTAGATGATAAGGTTGCTCTGTTGAATAATTCTTTATTAAAGCTTTATGATTCACATGCACCTTTAAAAGCTGTGAGAGTTAAGCGTCCCCCTGCACCCTGGGTAACTTTGGGGGTTCGGATGGCAATGAAGCGACGCGATAGGGCTTTTCGAAAATATAGACGGGATCGCAGTGAGGAAAACTGGGGTCTGTACAAGTTAGCTAGAAATCGGTGTAATCAGATGGTGAGAGTAGCTAAACGCCGATACATTTGTGAGAATGTTCTCAACTCTTCACCGGCTAATATTTGGAAGTTTCTCAAATCACTTGGCATATCTAAGTCACCATCTAATGTTTTACCTTCGAATGTGTCTCTGAATAGCCTTAACTTGCATTTTTCGGCAACTGCCAGTCTGGCTGATGATGTAAGAAGAGACACTATTCTTAAAATATCTTCCAAGCCATCATTTTCTCCAAACACTTTCTCGTTTTCCCCCGTGACTGAACAAGAAGTTCTCAATATCCTTAAGACCATTAAGACAAATGCTGTCGGATGTGATGGAGTGAGCAGAAAGATGCTGACTTTAATCCTTGATAGTTTTATTCCCGTTCTCACACATATTGTTAACTTTTCTTTGTATTCAGGTGTTTTTCCTCTAATCTGGCGTAAAGCTTTTATAATTCCTCTTCCAAAAATTCCAAATCCCAGTTTAACAAGTCATTTTAGGCCGATCTCCATTCTCCCTTTCCTTTCTAAAATTCTTGAAGCTGTTGCTCACAAACAAATCTCTTCATTCATCTTAAAAAATAACTGTCTTTCCCAATTTCAATCTGGTTTTCGTCCAGGACATAGTACATCTACTGCTCTACTCAAAGTCACTGATGATATCAGGTCCGGCATGGAGAGTTCCAAGTTGACGGTTTTAATTTTAATTGACTTTTCCAACGCATTTAACACCGTTGACCATGACATTCTGCTTGCTATTTTGTCACAGATTGGGATTTCGGATTCATCACGGGAATGGTTCTCGTCTTATCTTCGTGGTCGCCAGCAGGCGGTTCGTGTTAAGCAGGCATGTTCTGACTGGCATGATCTGCTTACTGGTGTTCCACAAGGCGGTATACTCTCTCCTTTACTATTTTCACTTTTTATTAATTCCATTACTGACGTCCTCAAATGCTCTTACCATCTATATGCTGATGACTTGCAACTTTACGCTCAAGCCGATGTTAACTGTTTGGATGACTGCGTTTCCACCATAAACGATGACCTGCGTAGTATTAGTGACTGGTCCAGGCAGTTCGGGGTATCAGTTAACGTGAGCAAATGTCAAGCCATGGTAATAGGTAGCATCTACCATATGCGTAGTCTCAATGTTCATGGTCTAGTACCTATTACATTTAATAACACAATTATTCCCTTGTCTCCGCACGTTAAGGATTTGGGTTTACATATCGACGACCGACTTAGCTGGGAAAAGCAAATCAATTTGGTAAGTCGGAACGTTACCGCCACACTGCGATCTCTCTATAGGTTTAAGCACTTTCTTCCATCTAGCACTAAACTACTGCTTGTCCAGGCTCTTGTGCTCCCTATTATTGATTATGCGGATGTTTGTTACTCTGATGTATCCCAAAATCTTCTGAACAAATTGGATCGACTTTTGAATAACTGTATTCGCTTTGTATTTGGACTTCGAAAATTTGATCACATTTCCAGTTACCGTTCTCAGCTTAAATGGCTGCCTATTCGCCAGAGAAGATCCCTCAGGTCACTCTGCTTGCTTTTCTCTATTATTAACGATCCTTGTGCTCCTAATTATTTAAAAAGTTCTTTTCAGATCCTGGGTAGCTCGCACGATCGTAACCTTCGTGCTGCTGAAAATTTGCTCCTTCAGATACCTTCTCACCGTACCGGTTTTATTTCTAATTCCTTTGTGGTTACGGCAATTAAACTCTGGAATGCGCTTCCCCTTGACATTAAAAAAGCTCCGAGTAAATTTTCTTTTAAACGACAAGTTCGGGAATACTTTTTGAAAACACTCGTTCCTTAGGTTTCCTATTATTAATATGGTCGTCGTCATGTCATATTATATATCCATATATTATATATCCATATATTACCTATATATCCGTATATTATATATTTTATTGATATCTAAGTACATCTGTATAATTTATTTATCAAATTTTATTTATCTATTGTATACGTATAGGTATATATTTTCATATGTATTCGTATATTTTTTATAAATAGCCATAGTTAGATGTAGTAGTTTTTAACTGTTTCGTATTGTACTGTTGTACCTATCCCAGCTGCTTCTCCATTTAACCCAAAGGTTGACTGGTAGATAATGCCTTGCGGCATTAAGTCCGCCTTATGTACCACAATTGTACATTGAAGTTTAAATAAATAAATAAATATGTATATTTCATCGTTCAAATCGCAAAAATTCTGTCGCTTTAATGAACATTTTCTCTTGTACATTTACCATAATACAACATGCCAAATAATTTAAGTACAATTTATCGTAAACTAATTGAAATTGTTTGAAATTTTAATAGGTTATCCCAATGAAAATACTAAATCTAAGTAAAACAGTCGTTCTCTGACCTAAATTGTAAATAATTATCTCTATAACCGCTTATTACATACATTTGAATACTATATCAATAAAATATTAATGATGTCCCGTTGGACATTTGTATTATATTTGTTTTATTTACTCCAAGATTCATTAACAATTGCTATTTATCCTAAAAACAGGTCGTATTCTCTACAGAAATCAAATATCACTAAAGCGCGGGGAGCTATGCGCCGCGCCGTAGGCTTGCAACAGGGAAGCAGGTCTCGTTTATTTTCTTAAATTTCATATGCAATTTAAAATAATGGCAACCGGAATTACGCCTTTTGAATTTATTTTATACATACATTTATTTACATCGTTTTAGACGCGGCACTATAGAGAAAATACATTTCTATATAAGTTAATAATAATAACTGATATACTCATTAATAATACCTATTAATTTTGATTCAAATGCATTAAATTATAATTTTCTACCAGTTTTGTGAAAATGAGTTCGTAAATCAATTAAATTGGTATTTCAAATATCAGGGTCATAATCGGTAAACTATTTGACGCTCTAAAGATTGAATCTAAAACAGACTTTCATACCTCATAGACTGGTCAGCTTCATAATCTGCTGTGGCGTCAACGACGGTGGATTTTTCACAGAGAGCCATGTCTAATGTGTCCACTACTTGTTTTGCCTGATCTGAGACGGTCTGCTGTAGTGGCGATGTGTGCTTCTGTTCTGACCTGTAATTATATTGGTTAACTAGATTGATTTTATTCCTACAACTTTGAATGCAATAAAATTTCAAGAAACAAAATTGTTTTAGATAATTAAAATGTGTAATAGTTGTTTTCATAAAAATAACCGGTTTAAATAACTGTTTTGGGTATAAGCATAAGTAGATGCATATTATTATTGTCGTTGTAAATTAAAATCAATTTGATCAGTTTGTGTGAAAGAGTAATCCCCGGTTCCTGAAAGGCTGATCAATTTAATCTGTTCTCAAATAAACTGATCACGACTGTGATTGGTTGACAAAAAGGCTAACAACCAATCACAGCGCTTGAAACCGGGGGTAATAATCATCCATACATCCTCACTTCACTTTTACAAATATATTACGTGAAACTATCTACTTGGAACTATAAAAAAGTGGATGCCTTAGACCGCGCAAACGTGGATAGTTTCAGCTGCGATTGCATGGTGAACTATAGAGTTGTATGGGCGACCTCACACAGGCTGCTTGCAGCCATTGTTGTGCGAGCGGTGGCCTGGCCCCCTAGACAAGTGGCATTTCGATGATAGCAATCGCTTAAATGACATTAAATGTATGGAAATGACATTTCGTTTCGATAAGTCACGTGACTTGGACTTGTCACTTCCATACATTTGAGCGATTCGATCAGCGTTATCGCTTGTCGAAATGTCACTTGTCTAGGGCGCTACACTGCGGGGGGAGCGCGCGCACTCCGTGTACTACGGCCACTAACTGCGAACGCATAACATAAGTGTACGACCTTACCTGCCCTCCTTTCTGTGCGGGAATAAAGAATGTACGTGTCGTGCCAGCGTAGGGTTGTCCTCAAGGGTCTTCAGTATATCTGTGCAGATCTCGCAAGCCGTCGACAAATTCTTAGAGAACACCATGTGTAGTCCTTCTAGAATTTTCCGTCTTTTCTTACTATCTGACACTTCTTCCTAAAAATGTTGTAAGACTGTTAGATTTCCCATGATAGGGTGTAGTGATACATCACCGATAACTTTTATAATGAGAAAACCTAAAGTTTAAAGTAAATAAGATTGATTTTGCTTCTACGTTGATTACGTTGTACGGACTGACACTGCTAATTAACACGCAATATTTGATTTGACTTAAATTTACACTTTACATTTACAATAACACTCCAGAACTTTAAAGCGCGTACTTTGTCATTTTTCATTGATTTGATAAAAGAAAAAGTACAAGGTTTTTTTTTTATCTATCTGGTGGATATCTAAATAGATTTCCTTTTCATACCCAGTCCGATCCCCTATACTACCTAGACATACATGTTTCGAAGTCATGATTCAATCAATTTTTGTTCGGTAATCAAGTGTATAAAGCATTCGAAAAAAAGATAATAAATGTTATTCTTTTTATTAAAAATAGAGTTCACTTTATTTTAATAGGCAAGTTTTTCTGCATGTATTTGTATATATTATTAAAGATTTAATACGAAGTATGGTTCATCCGATCAACAGATGTGTGAATTATTATTATATACAATTACTACTTAGCCCTCTTCCTCTCTTCAAGTTTTTTGTTGTGCCGGACAGGGTCCATATTGATCTTTTATGTTATACCACCTATTTAACACATATAAAATGCAATAAAAAATTTAATTCAAGTCGAGGTTGGTCGGATCTCGTACTTTTAATAAAATATAATGATACTTAATTTTATAACTTACTTCAACTCTCTTAACTAAATCAGTCATACAGTTTCTGACAAAGTAATCTTTGAAGGCGCCCATCTTGTCTGCTTGATACGGCGTGAGAAGCGAAATGAACTCCTTATATAAGTCGACCAGTTCAATACCAAAGACTTTGTCTAGATTCGAAGCCAGTTGCAAGGGATCATGCTTCAGTATATTAAACTTATCAAGAACTGTATACACCCTCCTTTTTAAATAAACGTCTTTAGCTGTAGTCAGTCTTGAAATGAGTTTCAAACTAAATGATGTTACAAATGCTGAAAAAAAAAAAAAGTTTTTAGCCAATTAGGTGTGAAATTGTTTATAAGCATGTTTTAATTTCATCTGCACAGTATTTATACTGAAGTTTGTATTTATTTTTAGATGTATTTTAGCCGTGTGTGAGTTGTCCCAAGATATTATATTGTAAAAGTGATGATATTATCCTAGTTACAGAATAAATTATTAAATTTAAATTCACTACACATCTGTGCTCAAGACTCATGCCACTGTCTGTAATAAATATGTAGTTTAAAAAAAAAGTACTTACCTAAATCATCTAAATTATTATCACAATTATTTACTTCATTCAGTCTCATATCTTTCTGTTCCCCTTCAATCCTTTCGATTTTCATTTGAAGAGTTTCCAGCATACATTTATAATTATCCTTATAACTATTTATGAACAACCTTAACCTATTTGATACTCTTGGGTACCTGTTTCCTTTGCATTTACATATCTCAGGCCTTTTCTTACAAAAATATTCAGTTATAAATGTTTGTCGCTGTCTACAAATTTTTCTTAGGAGAACACAGCAGGTACAGTGTTCTGAATTTTGTACTGTTTTCGTAGTTTCTGGTAGATTTGGTGTTTTAATGGGGGTTGTTACTATTGGTGTTGATATGGGCCCTGTATTTGAGTCGACTGTTAAGGTAAGGGGCGTTGTAGGGATTAAGTAGGCCCCTGTGGATGTTTCGACGAGTTTGTATTGGTTAGGAAGGGCTGTGTTTGTAAGGGCCACGTCGACGGTTATTGGTTGTTGTGGAGTAGTGTTTAGTTGTTTGGAGCCTGGGATGGGCTTGGTGAAGTCAATGGGTAGTGGCGTCTTCTGTACCACCGCCGGACTGACGGACAGTTCAACCCCACTCGGGGCTACGCCTGTAGTTTTCGTTCGCTTCATTAGATAGTTCTGTAATCAAACATAAATTTCTTAAATATTATAATGTATTGTCACCAGGATTGGGACAAGCGTTAAAGCTGATCGAATTGCTAAAATGTATGGCAGTGACAAATCCAGGTCACGTAACTAATCACAATGAAATGTCATTTCATGAAATTTGAAATGCCAATTTGAATTTAAGCGATTTCTAACATCTATAACGCTTGTCGAAAAGCCACTTGTCTAGAAGGGCTGAGGCATTGGCCCTGATTCTGTTAAACACCCACTAAACTTATTTTAGTTTATCAGTATCTTTTTCGAAACGAAAATTAGACCTGTCAAGTTCAGTTCCAAATATTTTTTTTATACAAATTTGTCGACACGCAGAAACGTGTGCACTAAAACCACAGTGATGATCAAGCGTAGTAAACAAAGCTTAACTATTTATCTAGGTCTTGCAAAAGAGAACTTGTGATACTCACTCTAAACCGCTTGCTAGTCTTGGCGAGGTACCGCAGCCATATCCTCGGCAGCTCGTGCTCCGGCTGCTCGTACAGGCTCAGCTGCGGGTTGAAAGGCAACAGCTTGTGCTGCACCGGGTTCACTTCGTTGTTCTCCAAGTATTTCTGTATATAACAAGATTTATATATTACAAGCGGTGCTCCGCAATTTCACTAGCGTAAGTAATCCCAATTGCCCACGACCTATTATTAGACCTACCAAATATACACAAAAAATAATCATAAATTTCGGTCAAGTCGTTTCGGAGGAGTTAAATAACAAACATTGTGTCACGAACTCTTTACGTATTAGAAGATTGTGTTTTTAATCTGTTAATTCCGGCCGTTTTTTTATGGTAAAACTCCTTCAGCCAACGGTCCCGCATGTCATCGCAGCGATATTAAACCACAAGCAGCATACAAATAAAGTTTAAATTAGTTGCGGTTTGCTGGTACCATATGGACCCAACCGGAGTTGACGGTATTAAGCGTTTATTAGTACGACCTGCCCCCCTAGACAAGTGCCATTTCGACAGGCGTTAACGCTAATCGAATCGCTCAAATGTATGGAAGTGACAAGTCCAAGTCACGTGACTTTTCGTAACGAAAGTCATTTCCATACATTTAATGTCATTTAAGCGATTTCTATCATCGTTAACGCTTGTAGAAATGTCATCTGGTAGCAGCCGGCGCTGAGGGGTTAATCAGTTGTCTGGTTGCCATAATACAGGCTTTGCCAGTTTGGAATCAAATGGCCGTGTGTGAGTTGTACAAAGATATTATTATTATAATATTAATATTTAAGTTACTTACGTATATAGGATTGTCCTTGCACCGCAGTTTCCTGACAGTCTGTATGTGGCTGTGTAAGCTCTTAGTGGACATCCAAGGGAACATGTGCTTGACAACCAGCTCTATTGTAACTCGCAGTCCCCACCGGTGTCGCGGGTGCGTCTTCGGCGGAGGCTTGTAAAGTGATGGGTTGTTCGCTACGTACTCACAGAATTGGTCCAATCCGAGGGTTATAAGTCTGTTATAGGTATGATAATGAATGGATGAGAATATTACAAGATCATTTTTTATTTTTATGTGTATTTGAGTAAATATAAGAAATAATTTCTCATGAATAAAGTATTGCCTCTGTATTCCATTTTTTTTCATTTTAAACTTATATTTTTTACATTTGAACGCCTAAAAATAGAACATCTATTATTCGTCGGTCACCGGTGACCGACTCCCTACGACCAGTGACTTGATTTTGATTACATCATTCTGACACTCATCATTATGACAGCGTGCTGCTGGGGAGTTTGTTGCGCCGTTTCTACTCCACAGCCAGAGCACATAGGAAGCGGTGAAGGGTGGGCGAATCAGGGTGCTGCCCATTGTATTGACGTTCTTAAAGTGCTAATCTGTAACCTAGTTGGAGTTTCTAACCTAAATGAGTTGTGACTAAATTTTTTTGTCTCATCTAATTTTACTCAGAGTTACAGTTAACCTACCTACTTTACTGCTAATGGCCGAATAAATTTGAGAATTGACACATTGTTAATCACTTCTGTTAAACCAAATATATATTTGGTCACCAGATGTCGCATGCGTCGGCCTTTTGACAGTTAACAAGTTTAGTAGGAATTTGAGCATCTGACACAGTGACTTCTGTAGCTAAGTTGGTAAAGCGACTGGTGCGT
Organism: Diachrysia chrysitis; assembly: GCA_932294365.1. Classification (NCBI taxonomy): domain Eukaryota; kingdom Metazoa; phylum Arthropoda; class Insecta; order Lepidoptera; family Noctuidae; genus Diachrysia; species Diachrysia chrysitis. The sequence continues at coordinate 3,308,232 of OW028657.1, forward strand.
TGAACCAGTAGTCGCAAGTTCGAGTCCTGCATGAGGTTTCCAATTTTTACTACCTATTATTAATATTTAATTTTAACTAATAGCGTCGCAGGCATTGTTGCGTAATAAATAATACTTAGTAAAATACTTACTCATCCTCTGAGTTTAGATAGCACAGTCGCCGAGGCGTGTCCCCGCGGTACGGCATGGCCGGCAATAAGTACGGGTACAGGAACACGTTACTGTTGGCCACCGTCTTCATGAACGTCTCGTGGAAGTCTCCCACGTATAGCGCCTTGTGACTGATGCGGCGAGTGCTAGATTTACAAATTATTTATTACTAGCTGCCCGCCCCGACTTCCCAAGAGTGGTGTGAGATTTTAATATATTTCTTTGTTCTAAACTTTGTTCTTACAATAAGGAAATTACAAAAAAATAATGATTCGATTTAGTTCAGCCGTTCGAAAGTTATAGCGCGGCCAAGGGAAATCGCTCTCTCTCTCTCTCTGACTGCTAAACCGGAGGTCGTGGGTTCGATTCCCACCCAGGACAAATCCTTGTGTGATGAGTATGATTTTTGTTCTGTATCTGGGCGTAATTTATCTATAATATGTATGTTTTTATAAATATGTATGATTATCAGTTGTCTGGTTGCCATAATACAGGCCTGCTTAGTTTTCTCCTAATATATTATATTATATTTTATCTACTATTTTTTTGGTTTTTTTCTCCAACTCCTCTCAGAACTCAACTCTGCTATTCTATTATTATTCATGAATGCAAGAATATAGTTAAAACTATTTCAAATCCCAAACTTAACTTAAAACCCCATAAAAAGACCCAGCACGGGTCAATGCAGGACAGTTCGACCCGATGGTTAGGGACTCCTATTGAGTCTAAAACTAGTCGGGCGATCTCGAGAATATGCGTGAGTAGACCGTTTTGTTCTAAATAATAATAATATTGATTGATTATTAGTACTTACCTTCTTTCCATTTCTTTTTGAATGAACCTGCAAAAGTAAAATGAAATATAGTCCAATTGCTAACTCATTCAGTTAAAAAAAAAAAAAAAAACTGACTGTCATTCCAAGGGCATCGAAGTCATTGCCCAAAAAATGAGACTAGTTATGAGAAAACTGAGCTATATTTTTGTGATGAACATGTAAAATTAGAAATTAGTAGACATATTCTGTTGTTCTATTGCATCAAACATTAGATAAAATAAAAAAAATGTGTTTATCACTTAAATTATGTTAGTCATAAGGGTTGTAGAAATATTTTTGTTATTAATTAAGGAAACTATAGGTCTATTTGTAATTATTTTGTATTTATATCTTCTGTTTATAAATGACCGTTTATTTTTATAATTTAAAAATAAATAAGTTAAATATTGCGAAACAAATAATTAAAATAATGTATTAGGCTGCATCTAATAATAAAATAAATCCAAAGTCTCGGACATCTGAATTAACACATTGTTAATCAGAGTCGGTGAAGGCCAAACGCAAAATTGCTTCACCAGATGTCGCATACGTCGCCCTAAAAGACGTAATAAAATAGAAGGAACAATTAATAAATAAACTTCCAGGCAGTGACCTCGGTAGCCGGCTCGGAAGCCAGTGGTCGCAGGTTCGAGTCCTGCCTGAGGTTTAAATTTTCCTTCTATTATTTGTATTTAATAACTTACTCAATCATCTCTGTATTTTCCGGAGTTTCAGCGGAGACAGCTTTCTCCCAGGAGGCGATCAGTTCCATCGCTGGCTGCAGGTTACACACGTTCACTATGGACTTAGGGTTCTTTGCGGCTAACTTCATAAATGTCTCCTGCAAAATATATTATTCTTAGAAACATCAGGAAAGGTAATTTGAGTAACAAAACCGCAAAAAGATCGTTAAAAGAAAATTATTTAAATATTTTCAAACTATTTATGTGAAACTGGCTGCATCCGTTAGTATATAGTTGCATATTGTGATTAGAAACCCTTTTGGGCGTCGTTAAAAGATTCCACCAAAGTTTCATCACAATCTAATCATCAGTTTAGGCACGGTTGTTAGCCACGGACTATACACGTAGCGTAATTTGAATCACATCAGTTGTATCAACCCTGTATAAGTTCGGTGACAATACAATATTTTCTACTGAAATTGATACTTTCCAGAAGGCCAGAAGGTGGCCATGGGAGCTCCTTGAAGAATCGACGCAATTCCACCGTGTGTTAGATTTTTTTTTACAACTAACACACGGTCATCTTATTCCAAACTAGGCAGAGCCTGTATTATGGCAACCAGACAACTGATAAACATACTTATATATTGCTAAATACATACATATTATAGATAAATTACACCCAGACACAGAACAAATGATTATGCTCATCACACAAAGATTTGTCCTGGGTGGGAATCGAACCGACGACCTCCGGTTCAGCAGTCAGGATCACTGACCACTAGACCAACAGGCCAGTCTTTCAGTCTTGTCAGTAATTCTGTTTACGAGTACTTTGAACCAAGCTGATTTAAAAGGTGTTTAAAAATTTATTATTAATAAAAAATATTTGATGTTATTGTACTCACAAGATAGTCTTTGTAGGGTGGTGCGAGGTGCCAGTGCTGCGGGTGCACGTACAGCTGCAGGTAGTTGGACGTGGCCAGCTGCACGTGCTGGCGCAGCTGCTGCTGCAGAATCAGCAGCTGCTCCGGCAACAACTGATGAAAATGATGATGATTTCTATGAAATATTGCTCAGATAGCTGAATGGTAGAGGTCACCCCCAAGTGACGTGCTGCGGGTTTGTTTGTCCACACGCGACAAAAATCCATCAATGCACAAGACGAGAGTTAGCTCTTAATCTGGGTGCTCCTTGTCTATGACGGACATTTCATTATAAATAATAAAAATAAATGTGGACCACATCACATATCTCTCTTTATATCACTCTCACTACCCAAAGAAGAAAAACCCAAGAAACCCAAGAAGCTACAGCACTTGTGTTCTTGTGGAATCAGAGAAGTGATCAGTGAAGGTACCACAGACACGATGACCCGAGACTATGTAGAAAAGTGTTTTCTACATTAACCCGTCCAGGAATCGAATTCGGGACTTCGGACCAAGCGACATCTTGAATACTGGTGTGTACGCCACTTGACAACGGAGGTCGTCAAATCGAATGTTTGTTAAACACCCCGCGATACAAAGATTTTACTCTTTATTGCAAAGGGCAGAGTCTCAAAACCTTTTAAAAACCAGGGTTTTAAAATGTATACCATACATTTTTGGAATGGTCTGAAATTCAAGAGTCGAGATAATCGTATAGGGCTCTCAATTGTTTTCTAGACACTTGTTTTAACTCGTTACCTGAACGCCTTTTTGGACTTCTATAAGCACACACTCGTTTTTCGGGGCTTGCTTCAGACGTCGCTGTAGCAGCGGTGGCGCCCCCTGTTTCAAAGGTCCAGTTAGTTCCAATATCAACGATCTAAAAAAAATAAGCAACAATGAGAATGTGGTCTGTTTGTAGATAAATTAAATATAGTTTAGTTATGTATTTATTGTTTAAGTAACTGCTTTATCAATATAAATAAATAGTTAAAAGATATGAAAGAAAGAGAGAAAATAAATAATAGTTAAAGAAAAGTTGTATATTTCGTTTCTATTTAAATATTTACAACTAATATTTCGACATTGCTTTTTCTCTATAGAGTAAAATCATACCCGTATAATAACTTTCGTGATTATCTATACTAATATTATAAAGCTGAAGAGTTTGTTTGTTTGTTTGTTTGTTTGAACGCGCTAATCTCAGGAACTACTGGTTCGAATTGAAAAAATCTTTTAGTATTGGATAGTCCGTTTATTGAGGAAGGCTATAGGCTATATAACATCACGCTACGACCAATAGGAGCGGAGCATAAATGAAAAATGTTGCAAAAATGAAAAACCGTTGAAACTAAAACACGCGAACAAAGTCGCGGGGGACAGCTAGTTTAGAAATATAACAGTTTATTCACGCACATTTTCGTATTGGACTCGCGACACCGCCGCAGCCGCGCCAGCTCATGATTAGGGACTCCTATTAAGTCTGAAACTAGTCCGGCGATCCCGGGAATGTGCGTGAGCAAACCGTGAAATCCGTTATACTAATATTATAAAGAGGAAAGGTTTGAGTGTTTGTTTGTTTGCATTGAATAGGCTCTGAAACTACTGAACCGATAAGAAAAAAATTTTCGTTGTTCGGAAGCTACTTTAACCCCGGGTGACATAGGCAATATAATTTATTTTTAAATTTGAAATTTATGTTAAATAGCCGTGCGCAGACGGGGCGAGCCGCTAATTTCTAAATAAATCCATACCTACCTAAAAAGTATATGACTTACTTCGTTTTTTCTGTTTCTGGTTTACTCTTAGGTTTGTTTGGTTTTTTCTTAGGCGGTGGCTTGGCCCTAGCTTCCTCATCCGAATCAGCTGGATCACTCTTCCCTATAGAAACTCTTGGACAAGCCTTCTTTCTTTCTTCTTCAAAGGTAATTCTGTCTGACAGATTTTGTCTGTTACCTTCTTCGTCTGAAACGGGCTCTTGTTTACCTTCCCAGCGCCTGGAAAGCTATAAAAGAATAGATTAAATTAGTTATAATTTGAGAGTATGTCCTTATTTTTTTACATAACTAGCTGTTTCCCGCGGTTCCGTCCGCTTGAATATCGGTTATCGCGGCAAAAAGACAGACAGAGTTACTTTCGCATTTATAATATTAGTAAGGATAATTTTATCCTTCTGTAGTCATGACACTAAACTCATAAAATATGACTAAGCTAATTTTAATTAGATTTACGAGTAGGACTTAACTAGAAAAACCAGGTTTAAACCTCTTTATACTATGGAGTTTATAAAAAAGAAAGAGAGAAAAAACATTTATTTGCCACAAATGCAACTGCGAATTGCGACAAAAAATAAAAGGGTACAAAGGTAAATATGCGTCACACCCAGGTATAGTTTAAACCTGTTATTAGGTAAAACTTTTTTAGTCAAAAGACCGTAGAGGTCCTTTTTTTGAGCTATTTGATATGTCCTAGAATTAACTAAGTACTAACATCAGTCTGACTGTGATCAGTGAGGACACTATTGGAGATGTTCTCAGTCATCAGCTCGTCCTCCGTCGTCGAGGGCATTATGTTAAACAGCTCCGTGACTAAATCGTTCAGTTCCTTCTTCGATATCTTTATTATACTGTTGCTTAACGCTTCTTCGTCCTCGTCATCTGTAAATTGAATAATTTATGTTTAATTGTTTATATGACAAAAAAGACAGCCAAGTTAAAATGGAGCTGGGCTGGTCATATTAGCCGCATGGGTCTGGATAGATGGGCGAAAATGCAACCGACTGGGTACCTAGAGCCGGAACTCGAAAACGGGGTAGGACGAAAAGACGCTGGCGAGACGATATCGATCGCTATTTGCCGGATTAGTGGGAAGCGGCTTCAGACAGAAGATCCTGGAGCAAATTGGGGGAGACCTTTGCCCAGCAGTGGGACACCTAAAAGGTTATATAAAAAAAAATATGACAAAACAAATAAGTTAAAATTTTTGAAGGTTGTCACTAAGGATCGACCGCATTTGGCGAAACTGCGAACTTTTAAAAATGATAGTTTACAAAATGATTATTAATAGAGAATTTAGTTATTTAAGTCTGGAGTTGGTCTGCAACGCATGTAGCAGAAAAAAAAAATCTATGGATCTGAGATAAATTGCAGACAACACAATTTCATTCTAAGTGCTGTCTTATGATCAGTGAGTGATGCAAAAAATTACAATTTATCTTAAGATGAAAGGTGGGCGGTATTTTCTCCAAACAAACGCTCTCGCCTGTTTTCTCCCTGGTTTATTAACTTAAAGCAATGATTATATGCAGTAATATAAATATTAACTAGTTCTATAACCCTATGCTTTCTTGAAAAATAAGTTCTACTTACGCGCATCAGCATCAGCTGCTACATTATACTCAGGGTCAGTCTCATCATCATCTTCATTCCTTCCCTCTTTCGAGGTAGACGCAGGGTTCAGGCACTCGTTCAGAAACTCGTTCCAGAGGTCATCGACCGCCGGCATCGGGATATCATCGGGAGGAACAAAGGTACTCTCGATGTGCTCTATAGAGGTAGCTGAGAGGCTCAACTTCGAACGAGTTCGGAGGGCTATTGTTGCTTCTTCTTCTAAGTCTAGTTTCCGACGGATTGGGGTGGATATATCCTACAGAAAAAAAAACCATTGAAAGTCAAAAACTATAACTATATCTTCTTTTTTTTCTCAAATTTTATCTCAACCGATTTTATCTACCCTACCCACCCTACTTTTCAACCTGCCTATTTCTTTTTATTCTGGAGAAAAAAAAAAGAACTATTTAAACCAGTCAAGCCTCACGTACAGCAATTTACTTATATATTATAGATTTTTTGTAACTTTTAAGTTTGTGTTCCTAATTTTTATAGGCATACATATTTTTAATATATATTTTAAGAATGTTTAGCCTGCAGCATTTTTTTTAATGTACAGTTATTTAACACGACTTTATTTTTTTTCACATTTTAAAAGCATCATAAACTTACCTGCGGTACTTTAAAGGGTCCATCTTTAACAACCTTAGGGCTCGACGATTGTTGGCTGTGAGGCGTGGCCGGTGTCCGCGGCTGAGAGTCCAAGTCACTGCAGGACTCCAGCCCTTGATCGTCATCACTCTATAAAGTAATCTAGTATTCTAGTAAAGGATATCATTCAATGGGTAAATGTATGTGTAAAAAGCTAGCTCTATTTATAGCTTCAATAACTCAAAACTGAATATTAAAATTCTGATTAGATTTATAATGTACCTAATTTAAGTTATTGATTGGAAGCAATAGATGTCGACTGGTTATAAAAAGGAAAAATATATTTAGTCCGTAAGTTAGATAATGAAAAAAATATTAGACATGCATATTTCCTTTTTCAAAATATGTAAATAGATAAAGCGAATCAATGCCCAAGAGTATGGCTAATGACGTCACGATTTGCACAAGTTAGATAGTAAAGAAATATTAGAAACATATTTTTGCTTTTAAAAATAAGTAAATTTAAAGAGTGTAATGACGTCACGATTTACAAAGAACGTGTCCAAACTGTGACGTCATGCGACATTTCAATTCAATGTATCGTCAAGAGTTTTTGGTTACGCATAAAGAAAAAATACGTATTTAATGTTTTTTTACTAAGCTTTACAGTTTGAAAAGCAATTTTTTGTCAACATCGAAATTCAGGACATCGGATCAATGTGCCCATAGGTATAATAGAAAATAAATGACTTGATGGCAAAACCGCGGAGCGGGAAGACCAACGGCTTTCAGTGCTTTTTGGGGCACTGATGTTCCATAAGACATTTTTGGAATGTTCTCCTATCAACAGACTTGCCGCGGTAAGTGCCGCTCAAACCGTGTACGTCTTGTACTTAGCCACTAGCGCCTCATAGTTAATAATAAAGTCTGAATATAACAGTTAATGTTATTCATGGACCTACCGGAACATCCTCATTAGTAGGCTCATACTCTTCGTCGTCCTCGTCTTCGGGCAGCTCCTGGGCTATGAGAGCCTTTACTTCCGGCCTGGTCTTTACAGGTATATGTTTGATAGGTGTCAGCTCCAAGTTCCATGGTGCAGCCTTTGGGGAAACTTTCCTTAATTCCCTGAAAGATAAGTCTTTGGTTGGTTGATACAGCTTAGTAGACAGCAAATATATTATCTATATATAATTTTATATTAAACAACTCCCGCACTAGGGAATTTAATTCCCGTATAGCGGGGGATTTAAAAACACATTCAATTCACATGAATTGAAAGTTAAAAAAGCATTCAATTCACAAGTCTGGGTATGCTTTGTGCACATTTTTGCATGTGCACAAAGCATACCCCGACTTGGAACAAGTATTTGTGTATAACAAAAATGCTTGTGCCATGTGGGGATCGAACCCACAGCACGTCGGCCACATTCCCCTTTAGCCGCCCAGTTAGCATGGGCTCCGTGGGCACCACTCGGCTATTTGGGCGTTCTAAATCTTATATAATATAAAAATGAATTGCTGTTCGTTAGTCTCACTAAAATTCGAGAACGGCTGGGCCGATCTGAATAATTCTTTTTTTGTTTTGTTCGCTTGAATACAGGGAAGGTTTAAAAACAAAAAATATAGGTAGGGTAGGATAGGTAGTGTAGGTAGGCTAGGCTAGGTAGTGTAGGTAGGGTAAGATAGGTAGTGTAGGTAGGGTAGGATAGGTAGTGTAGGTAGGGTAGGATAGGTAGTGTAGGTAGGGTAGGATAGGTAGTGTAGGTAGGGTAGGATAGGTAGTGTAGGATAGGTAGGGTAGGATAGGTAGTGTAGGTAGGATAGGTAGTGTAGGTAGGGTAGGATAGGTAGTGCAGGTAGGGTAGGGTAAGGTAGGAAGAGTAGGGTAAGGAAGGGTAGATAGGGTAGGGTAGGTAGTCAGTTGACGGGAGCGAAGCCGCGGGCACGGCTAGTATATAATATAATAATAATAATGATTATTGATTATATTTATTTAAAGAATTTTAAAATTTTGATGGGTTGGATGGATTGATTATGGGAGATAATAGATTTTTTATTGGACTCTGCTGCCCAGAATTGAATGCCTTTAGCTAGGGTTTGAAAGGAGTCCTTTAAAATAATAGCATCCTCTAACTTTTCTGTTGCAATTGCACAAATACAGGCTGTCATAATTATTAAATATTGCATTCAATATTAAAATACTCACTTCGCTTTAGCCCTTGTGAGTTTGGGTCGCAGGCCAGTTTCCTCTGGACCTGAGTTCTCCGCTTCTTCTTCTTCGCGAAGCTTGACAAGTGCCAACACATGGTCATTAGTGACCACTTTCTGTAAGTAGTAGCGGTAAGTTTAATAAGGAGATAATAGAAAATAGACTTTTTCATGTTGACCCTGGCCACACCGTGGCGAAATTTAGTGTCCATTCGGTAGTACCCGCCGCGTTTTTAATGCATGCCCCGCCACCAACACTAATTGGATGACAACTTGCGATTCAATTGGGTATTTATCAAGATTTGTATATTGTATTGTATTGCTGGTATATAAAACACCTTAATACTGAGGGCAACTGTTAAATCAATTAACAATGACTTCTATTTATTATAATTCAACAAGAAATTAAATAAAAAAATCATGAATACCTTAAGTATTTTCCTCACACTGATGTCATCTAAATTATTCTTCATGGCTGAAGCATGAAGGTTCTTCTCCATCTCCAGAGTGTTATCCGGGAGAACATCTTCATATTCACTGCTACTGTCACTTGATTCACTATATTGTGTAAGGAATAATATTAACACCTGTATTATGTCTTACAGAAATAAACTTTCATATCAATGTTTAATCATATCCCATCTGTTTTAGCAAAAAATTAAAGATAAAGCCTTTTCTTAGATGGCCAAAGGTTTTTATATATGTTGTTTAAAATGATAAACTTTATGAACATTATCATTGCAAGATCACATTTATTTTTAAATAAAGTATTATCCCTTCTCGGACCTAACTAATATTAAAAAACAAAGTTGGTAAAGCCATTACTGAGGAGTTTGATAACAAACACTGTGACACGAGGTTTTTATATATTAGAAGAAGACATATAAAAACAACAAACAAACTTACATTATAAAGAAAACAAAATGTTTAACACATTTGTATAAATAAAACAAATGTGTTAAAGTTATTATTTATTAGTTATTAATATTAGACATTTTGACATTAAAACAATTATTTCTGAATTTTGTTGAATTATATAGAGTATTTACCAGTCATGTTGTTTTTGACATTAATTTATTTGTTTATCTTTTTATTATTGCTAAACCAGACTAATTTATGCGGCTTTATCACTAAATGTGATTTCTGAATCGGAGTATTAACTATTTTTACGTAAGTAAATAAATTAAATAGGCAGAATATTTTAATATCAGATATTAGGTTTAATGTAAAAATGTTAACAAGAAACTGGAATTAAAAAATTCAATTATTATTTATGACTAAATGGATTATACTGAGAAAAAGTTTGTTTTTGTGGTACCTATACCATTGAGACACTTTTTAAATATCTAGGTAGTTTTAAAGTTAATGTTAAAAGGCGTATTTAAAAAGGGGCTTATTGTATTTAATTTTGATCAAATTTGATATCAAAGGGAAGTAATTCAAAGTGTTTTTTACCGCTTGCGCTTCTTCCCGCGAATTTTTCCTTTAATCTTTGTATTACAATCCTTGTTAGAGTTGGTTCCCTTTGATGGTTTTTTGTCGTCAATTTTATCCATATTTTCATAACTTGATATATTAAACACTAAGTAAATTCTAATTCTATTCCTAGTAAAATATAAACTGTATTTATATAATAACTAATAACACAACACTCACTGTTTGTTTACGGAATTGTAAGATTTGTAAAATTTATAAAATGAAATGTCATTTATTCTGTTTTGACATTCGCTGTCTACAGCATAAAAATGTACTCAGTGTCTTGTCTACAGGGTCTACAGCAGTGTACTCTGTCTGTGGTCTACAGGTACAGCTGCGGCACTTGCGTGACTGATAAAAGTACTCTGCAACACGGAGGAATTACAAAGTAAAATTGTATTTATAAATTTGTTTTTCCTCCGTGGACTGCAAGCACACATACTCTAAAAAGCTTCTAGCGAGCAAGACCTTGTGCTGGGCTTTTTTGTTTATTTTATTTATTTATGTTTTAAAAGATACATAATAAACTTATGAACTAATTGTTATTGGCTTGGTGTGCTCTGTGCACAGAACAAATATACTCGCTCTGTGCCACAAAGTAGGTACAGTAATAGTATTTTTTAGTAATAATGAAATACATTAAATTACTTAATGTATTTTTTTATTTAAATAAAGATAATTATAAAAATTATTCTTCTCTTGGCAAAGAGAGTGTACTCGGCAAAGAGAGTGTAGTATTCTTTGGTGCGTAAGATTAATTAATTAATTTTTAAACTTATCTGGTAATGTCAAGCTCGAAACTTGCTCACTAGCTATAGTCAGTATATGTGTTCTGTGGTCCGAATCCGAATAGACCAGAATATATTTTTAATAATTTTAGCATGAAAGACTCTTGGTTTCATAAACATGTATTGAAATCCTTGTAAGAAAGAAAGCGATGCAAAATAGTAAGTAATGCTATAGGTATATATTAAAACGCATATATTATAAAGTTATTGTGGGGAGTTGCGGGGACGAGTCCTTTTTTTTTGGTGAGAGTGCGTTTATTTATTTACTAATTTCCAAATTCATAAGTGAAACAACTTACAATGGCGCGTAATAGTAATGAAAACGATGAAGATAATATTGACCCCGCATCCGTTACGACTAACGTGAAAAACACATTGAAACAGGTAGGTTTTGCGTAATTTATGTGGTAGCATTTTAGAGGATTATAAATTCTAATAAAATAACTCACTGCCTCCATTTAATAGCGATCGGTTCTGTTCGTCATTACTTTTATTTTTGATTATAAATTAGAATTGGGTATTGCATAAATTTTATTACCTACATAATTATACAGTATTTAGTTTATGTTCATATAAATACGTCTTATAATCGTGAATTTGGTTTGTTTTATGAATATCTCGTAATTATGTTATGCAGGATGTAATCAAGGAGTTGCTTAACGGATCATTCCAAGACAATAAGACAAAGCTGGGTAATGATGCATTGTCGTTGGTGGTGGAGGTGGCCAAGTGCCTGGTGACGGAGACTTGCCTGCGGGCCTCCAGCCATGCGTTGCGCGAGGCTTGTGACAGAGTCGACATAGACCACATTGAGAAATGTTTGCCACAATTGGTACGAAACTTTCTGAAACTTCTCTGGTATTTAAAACAGATCCAAATAAATAGACTTGTCTTTGGCTGCATAGAAAATGAGTTCAATCACAGGACTTATTTAGCTCTCTGGTTGTATGTGTGGCTGTGCACACAAAAGGCGCAATGCTGCTTTGATAGCTTGTTGGTCAATCATATTTCAATAATTGATTCATGCCAGCTTCATAAATGTAATTTAAATTCTACATAATATGTGAACTTTTTGCTGCTTATTAGCGAAAAGTTTGGACTAAGTCAATTTGTCAATTTATCAAATACTTACTGTTGTTTAAATTATTTTCTAACAAATGTTTTTATTTACAGATGCTGGATTTCCCATAAACTATACAACATTAGAGTTTTGGACCCTATTTAATTATGAAAGTACTCGAAGTCATAATAGTTCAAGTACTAAAACCCTTGCTTTCTATGCCAAAAGCAGCTTTGCCCATTCCTACCTCCAAAGTATTAAATTTAGCTTCTCGCATTTAATATATAAATACTATATTTTTTTAAACATCTTTGAAGTTGTTCGCTAGATCTAAATTGTAATTGAGGAATGTATTAGGAACAATGTTACTTGAAGATTTGATCAAAAAATTTGGTTGTTATAAATTAATGAAAAGCAATAAAAATATTTTAACCTATGTTATCTTATTATTTCTCACCATGGCACTGTTTGGACAAGCCTGGCTTTTACACACCTCTAACTAAAATCTTAAGAAGTTAGTGGGTAAGCAATAATAACCACGGTAAAAAGAAAAAAGGGCTGTCTATACTATTTACCTACTACTATTGTAAATATTTGTTTGAACATGCTAATATCTGGTACTACCAGTTGGATTGAAAACAATCTTTGTCTATGATATCCTGATTCATGAGTCATGAGGAATAGTATAACATACCTAACATAAGGCTGCATATTTTAACTAGCTCTATTGGTTTTAGTCAAGTGAGTCGGCAGAAGAAGCGTTCCCGAACTCCTTAATCTGCGTGCGCTGACGTAATAGTGATACATAATACAAGTTTTTATAAAAATATAGATCTTAGTACTTTTAGAAAAACTTTGTGGTGCAAATTACCTTATTATATACATAGCCACAAAAATGCACTTTTGTACATTTGTGAGCATTATTATTATTTATTTATTCAAAATGACAAAAAATTAACAAACAAAAAATATCGCCAAACTGTGCAACAGTTTGTTGGCGATAATATATAAATATAAACATAGCATGTGAATATTTACAAAAGAAAGTTTCTTCATCATTAGACCATTTTACGAAAACAAATTTTGCCCTTTATAGCATATAAATTTGTGTGTGTTTGTATCGCTAATCTTTGCAAAGGCTGGACCGATTTTAATGGTACTTTTACTAGTAGATAGCTGGGGTTATGGGGCATAATTTAGGCTTTTTTCTTTTTAAAAAGGTGAAGGCGGACAAAGTCGCGGGTGATAGCTAGTACCTCCTCAATTTGTGTTTAATATATTTGTGTCTTTTTTACCAGTTTATAGTTAACCTATAGTTAAGTTCGTTATAAGACATTTTCAATGTAGGCAGAATACTTGCAGTCTCCATGCCTGAGCAACAAGATGAAATATTTTTTAATTATTGAAACAAAGTCAGATTTTTACCTTTTTTATTATACAAATTACTTTCGAGTCTGTCTATCAATAACACTCACATAACTGTACATTTTCCACATCAACACTTCAAAGCATCTTCATTGTATAAAAGACAGTCAGTACATTGCAAGTACCTCACCCGCACAGACCTGCTCAATATTTTGGCGATACATACATATTAATTGATATTTAACACAATTCCTATTATACACCATAGGTATTATAGAGCCAGACCAACAAGACTTAAAGTTATAACATGCGTAATATCGTTGCTAAGTATGAATCTTCCGTAAGATCATTTCAACTAGATTCCAGTCTTGTGGTCCGCCTGTACTACACTCAAGTACCTACTTATATTTCGAGGCAAAGACGGCATTGTCTAGAAGTGCAGCAATAATACAAACTTGATGTTTAAAACTGGTAAGAATATGGTATTGCTATACTCCAAGATTGTGTTGCCCTAGAGGAAAAATAAGCTATTTATTGTCTACTTCTACAGCTATTTATACAGCCCAGTAACTACGGACACTCGGTTTAGTAACAAAAATATTTTTATAGGCGGATATGAACACCATAATGCCCAAGTTTTATATTTATTTATATATATTCTTTATAATACCGATTTGTTTTGTGATTTCCTAGCTTTAAAATCTGCTATAGTTTTATACATATATTTTCCAATTCCTCCACAGTTTTGAGATCATAAAATCTATATCATACATATTTTATGCAGGAAAGAAAAAACAAATGAATAATTAAGATTACAAAGAGCTATATACCTATTTAGGCGCTATTCACACAAATGCATGCATTTTAATATCACATAACAAATGGTTTTAGCCTCAAAAATTCAACCCCATTTGCAATATTAGTGGAATATAGGTTGAAATGCCTTAAGAAACTGAACAATAGACATGTATTCAACATCAGGAAGTTATTTGTGCTTTATACAAAGAAAATGATATACAGATTATATATTGGACTCTTGTTAAGAAATTACTGCAATGTTCCATATACTATAATATGTTGAAAGGAAATTGCAATCTAGAAAACATAAGAGTAAAAACACCTTTACACAACTTGCCTTATTATTGATAGGCGAAAAGCGTGCCAACTTGATCTTTACAGTCAAGTTCATCCTGTTTGAATTCAATATAGTGCATCCACAGATATAGATAGACCTAGATAATGCAAGAGTATCTACTTCGCTTGCCACTTCGTGCCCGACTTAAGCATAATTTGATAAGGTGGCCACTGTAGCGCTCAGTCTGCATCGCTGCGCCGCACTAGTGGGTTTCACCAATCATTCGTACCTACACATATTTATCATATATTTTTAAGTTGATTCTAGTTTGAAATCAACACTTAATATAGCTAGTGATGTCATAAAAAATAGTAAAAAAAAAAGGCGCTCTTGGTTTTTATACAGATCGTGATACTAGGTCTATCTATACATTTATTATATGTGAGTGCATCACTTTGAAGCACCTCAGTGGTAACTGGGAAAAACAAGTGAATGAGATGATTTTAGAGAGTTTGAATCTCTTGTATTGAACATTTAACTTACTCATATCCACATTTAAGTGGACAGATACAACTCATAACAAAATGATCACTACAGTCTGCAAAGAGAACCGAAGTGGCGTAAAACAGATCTAACATTAAAATCGTTCCATAAAACAAATATATCTGATAACCATTATGTGTTAACACAATTTTACAAATATTAGCAGAAGAAATACGGTTATTAAATAGCAGCGCCCTGAATCCCAAGATTGTTATTTCCGCACAGGCTCTATACAATCAGCTTTTAATAAATTTAAAAGGGGCTTCTGAAAAACTAAGACTAGTAGTAGAAGGCAATTATAAAATACCAGATAACATTCTTACCTGGCATTGATTAAAAAATCTTTCTAGTAACATAATATATCAAGTAACCTATTCTGGTCAGAAAGTAGTATTTAATTTAAAAATAAATACAGGTAAATCACCATTTTTTGGGTAAACAGTTAACATCTATTTTGTAAGGTATCTATAATCCACACTTTACTATTCTAGTTACAATTATTATAATCGTAAACTTGCTTATATAATATTTGTGTTACGCGCGGTGCAACAAGAAATTCAATATTATAGGACGTCCATTACATTGAAAGCACTCTCACCGAAATTTGCTGGATTTATTTGAACTTCAGAATAAGGAATAAATAATATCTACAGGTTTAACAAATAGCTGATAACTATGTTTATCCAACGAATTGAGTAACGTATGAGGAAGCATGTGTTAGAATAGCCTGTTAGTAATAACTCAAATGACGAACTGCTAACCTAATTATATTTATATCATCAGCATTAGGCTAATATTATGAAAAAATCAATGATCAACTTCTTTGAAGAAAAATGTGGTTAATACTGGGAAAAGTCGTCAATTAGGTAGTCGGCTTGTCCAATGCTATTATTTCTTTGCCTTTTATAATAGTAATAACTGATGCCAAAGGACGGCTGTACAAACAGATACATCATAAGAACGAATCGCAGAAGCACCATACAATACTTACAATGATGGTAATAAGTAATAAGTGATAAATAAAAGTATTATAATATTGTGTCTGAAGATATTTCGATATTACTAAGCTTTTAACATGGTAAGTGGTAAACGTTAACATTTAGTATACTATCAATTATTACCGGAATAGCCATTTCTGCACCATTAATGAATACACAAACTTCTTAAAAAATTGGCAGTTTTTCAATCTTACAGCTAATACAAAACTTGTTTTAAAAACCTGCCATGCCGTCGGCATCGAAATACCGACAGAGCAAGTAAGACGACAATTAGGACCAGAACAGCTTTTTCTTAACTGGTCCTATGTTAGTGTAACTTGTATGACTAATAAGAAGTCTTGAAATCCACAATTTATATTTGTGTTACATCATGGTCGATTTCAAACATTCACAGTTAGCATGTGTTAATAATTTTCTCTCAGTGTATACAATTGATTTGTGTAGGATCAACCAATACCGTTCAAATTCGATGTTACAGTTTTAACTGTATACCTCTAAAATTTACATTTAATTCACTTGCCTATTGGGAGTAACACGGAGATGTTTATGGGGCATGGAACAAGCACCAGGAAGTCTCATGGAGAGACGAACACAGCCGGTCACATCGCGCCAACACGAGAAACGGGCGTTATCCTATCCGTTCGTATGTGGACGCTACGTGTTTAGAATAGGTCCATGTCATCGTTGCACATGACTTCCAGGAAGTCGTCGTCTTCGTAGTCGTGCGGGCGGCGCGGGTCGTGCGGGCCGAGCGTGTCGGGCGCCGGCGCGGGCGCCGCGTCCGTGTCGCTGGACCCGTCGCGCGCGTCGGTGGCGGGCGACGGCGGCGGGTTGGACCCGTGCTCCGACGCCACTGTCGTCTCGCCGCGCGACAGCAACGACGGCAGTTCTGAATCTAGAATTGTGATATTAAATTAATTAAAAAAAAACTCGAAATAATTCGCTTTGAATCTCTTACTATCGTACTATCGTCTATCCCTTTATTACTATACTATCAGATGCTGATTATTACCTCTATTGCTTATTCACTAAGACCATTTCAATGAGCAATTGCTGACATCCAACAATTTCCACAAAATGAAGCAGCATCATTTTAAGGTACTACAATGAAACAGATTGGTAGCAAATGCTGTCATTCATTAATTTCGATACACATGTTTAAATTACAATCACTCTCTTTTTGCGTTGGGGATAAAAACTGACAAAATTATCATTTAGTGTGCCTGTTGAAATTTAAATGGGGTGTTCAGTAAAACAGCTGAAATTCAACAAGACGATATACCTGTAAGACTCTGCTTGAGCTGTTCCATGACCTTCTGGCGGCAGCTGGTGCGCGCTCGCTTGATCTTACGCTGCGTCTCCTTTCTGTCTTCCGTGAACATCCGCGTCACCATCTCCTGCGAGACATCCGCGTCGCGCTTTAGCAGGTAGAAGTAGAGCCCACCTGATGTTCGACGACGGGTGCCGTTCTAATAATAAACAAATAAAATCAATATTGGTTTCGACCTCAAAAGGAAAAATGAACCCTGTAGGATCACTTTGCTGACTGTCTGTCAAGATTTTTTATCTCAGGAAAGCGAGGTGGTATCATGTTCCAATTAATATCTAATACATAGGTCTACAGACACTTGATGCAATAAAATGCGAGCTTCTTTGTCAACAAACTTAAAAATACGGCCATTTACATTGTAGTTCCCATAATTAAATGATCACCAGGCGAATAATTATTATTAATCAGCATTATTGTAGTTTTACACAACAATACCTAAATTTATAATGTGGCTGAGAAAATTGCAATGTTATAATTATACTTGCGACAAATATTCGGTTTTTATTCAGTACCTAATCGACCTATTCAGCTACTTTTATTATATTCGGCCGAATACCGAACATCTATGTACTTTTCAGCCGAATACCGAATATACGTACTTTTTGGCTAAATAAATGCTAAATACTTATGTATAGTACCTGAACGAAAGAAACATGAGTCAAATATGATAAAAATATTCAGACCATCCATACAATATCAATTGGTATAACAAACTTACAATAACAAGCATTCCTCCATCTGCTTCAACTCTTTGAGTTTCTTTGTATATCTCTATGGCTTTTTCAGCACCAACAACTTGTACAATACGTTCTGAAAAATAAAATTAATTAACATTAACATATCACATTCAAGGAAAACGTAAATTTTTTTGGATAACTAAAAAAATTTTTTTTTTTTTTTTAAGAAGTTTACTAGCAATGTGGGTGGAATTCACATTACTAATTAGACTATAACAGCGCTATTCGTTATAAATCCGGTAAGAGTGGAAGCCAACCCCAACATAGTTTGGAAAAGGCTAAGCAGAGGCAGAGAGGTAATATTCTAACAAAAAGACTGATAGCATTGCCACACAATAAAGCTATGGCAAATATCTGGGCAAAAACAAGCCAGTCTTCTGGAATTCTATGCAATTGCCGATGGATTGCATTTAGAAACCAGACAACTTTGAAAATATTTTGTGGTGAACAGCTTGTTCTGATCATTATGAATTAAAGAATCTCAATATTAAGTATGAAAATGCAGTTCATTACTTTAATATACAGACCTACTAAATCCTTCTTCTCTTCCAAAAGATTTTCAGCAATATTAGCTGCTAAAGTGTCTACTGAGCTGTCTGCATTCGCTGTCAGATCCGGGAGAAACCTTGGCTTCAATTTATTATTGTGAGCGTTGCTGTTAACCCTTTTACGCTGTCTTGGCTTTGAAACATCTGACCTGTCCGCATGCCTGCGTTTATTGGTCACTTGCTCACTGTCACTATACTCCTCTTTACTGTTAAAAACATTCTTAGGTATATAGTTATCATCTAATCTATACTTAATAGTATAATCATAAGACTCAACGCCATATCTGCTTTTCTTCGTTACATCACAGCTGACCATGTCCTCAGTTAATAGGTCCTCCTAGAAAACAATGTGATATGGAGTATTCATACAATATTTTATTATATGTGGGGAATGTTGAGGGTTTCGCCCATTACATCATGAATTTTACTATAACTTTTTATAATTATTATTGTTTACCTCTAAAGCTTTGCACCATATATTGTATTTGTCTTTTTTGTTAGGCTGTGGCTGCGGCCTGCGAGGCCTGATTTTGGTACGTTTGGCGCGGCGGCGAGGCTCGTCTTCCGACTCCGACCCCGACGAGTCTTGCGCTGACGCCTCGTCGCTCTGCTCGTCCTGTATTTGCATGTGAACTAGCGACGGTGGGTTAAAAGCTTCCGGCCGTGCTAGGGGAATATAAGTGCCCTCCTCCACATCCGAATCTTCCAACTGCAACGCAATAAAATCCTTTGTTAATGCATACGCCTATATACGTCATTAGACCTTTTTTTGTTGTAACCATTTAACTGATGAACACTCAGGATATCGGTCCAGGTATTCATTATAGCTAAAAAACATTTAATAACTAATATTGCCGTGCGTGAATTACCATAAAAATACTACGAAATAGGCAAAAAACGCATAGTAAAACTTAATTCTAACCTCCCCGTCTTCCCTTTCGTGGAGAACTTCTACGTCTAACTCGCCTTCTGTCGTTGACATCATACTCAAGTCCTCTGATAGAAGATATAAAATAAAAGATCATGAAAGTTTTGTAATGAAATACAACGAATTCCACCTTTCATCAATTTCCACTGGCTGCTGTCAAGTCATTTTTAAAGATAGACAAGATAGATAGATAGGCTCTGTGGATAGACTCATAGACTACTCTGTAGTTTTTGATTAGAGAAACAAGAGGAGGTGCCCTATTAAACTCATGCATCTTGATGGTCGAATACAAATAATAATAATAATAATAATAGCGAGGAAACCCGCTCCGGGTCCGCTACTGTGACCCGCGATGGCGAAATCGGGGCCGCACCGCTCGACACCCCTAGCCGCTCGCACTGGTGTTGCCTCCTGCTGCCTATCGTGGCGGTTATGTTGGGGGGCCCATCCGGTGAGCTGGCGAGTCACCACCTGCTTATTTGATTGCATTAACATGTGTTAGAAGGCAGGTGCCATAGTTTTCCGATTTAGTTCTAATAACCAATCCACTAACATTTACCTACACATAGCCTAAATTTTTACTTTCCATTCATAATTTACAATAGCTCTGTATCTACTTTGGACCATTCATATCTGATCTTCCATAGAGCAGATGTGGATGGACCCTAGTAGATGCCCCATCCCAGTTTAGAGTAAAGTTCTCAACAAGGCCACTGCGTGTTGGACCTGTGTCCCCACGTAAGCCTTTCAAAGGACCGGGTATTCTCAATACTGAGGATAGCCCGTGAAAAAAGAGAGATACAAAATAATCTGTACCGCATAATAATCTGTACCGCTTTTTGAATCACGGCGCGTATCGTGAGGAGGTTCCTCTCTCTGGGACCCTAACCACCGGCAGCTTGAACCCTGTTTCCGATGCCGGTTGGAGACTGTATTTTATATTTTTAAATGTATGTTTTTTTTGTAATGTATATTTAAAAATGTATTTTATATGTTTATAAATTGAATAAAGGAAATAATAATAATATTTATTTATTCAGATTAGTTTTTTATAAATCACAAATTCGTCGAGTCACAAACTAAGTTACACTTGTATCTTGTGACTCTAGTTATCGTTACAAAAGCTAGTTACATTAAATCACAGTGATAAAATTTGAATGACTACAAATATAAAACAAAACATACAAGTTAAAATTTAAAAGGAAATTATGTTAAAACTAAAAACTAAATAACACTGACTTTAAAGATGGGCTCGTTTGAGTATTTATGACGGTGTGCAAGAGAGTGTGTGCGTGTGTGAGTTTATGTGTGTGTGAGTTTATGTGTGTGTGTGTGTGTGTGTGTTTGAGTGTGTATGTATTTAGATGACGTCCTATAACAGGGATTCCGTGTCTATATATGAAAGAGGTATCAGAAATTTAGTAAGTTTTGTCTTACAGTCTTTAAGTGAGCAGTCTCCTAAGAAACAGACTTTATGAACTTTGTTGTAAATGTTTGGAATTGTGTAAGTAGTGCAGCGTCTTGAAAGTTCTGAGGTAAAAGGTGGCAAAGGTATTCTGAAAACTCGTTTGTTTATTATGGACTGATAATCAGGTCGATTTTTAATAGTTGCGTGCATTCTAAGTGTCGCTTTTAATATGAAGAGCTGACGTACTCTCAAAACTTGAAACTCCTGGTACACAAGATCTGTCGGATACCTGTAGGGTCTTCTGAGAGCGACCTTAATCACCGCGCGTTGAGCCCTTTCTATATTTATGAAGACACTCTTAGTGGCACCTCCCCAGATGAGGACACAATATTGTAAAAGAGATTGACATAGTCCATAGTAAATTTTTCGTAAAATTTCCAAAGAGCAGCAACTTCTGAGTTTTTTCATAATGTGAATTAATTTAAATATCTAATCAATCCTTATATAAACATAAATCTTCACGTTGTCTCGTGTTCACCACTGGTGTAAACAATATTAATTAGAAAATATGTAATTTCGTTTGGCGAAAGAGATAATAATATGGTAAAAAACTAGAGTGCCATAGACCACAACACTGAAGTAAAACTTCTTTACGTACGAATCGTAACTGGCTATGAGACAGAGAGATAAATAAATCTTCCTCCTTCTGCTCCTCCTCCTCCTTTTCTTTTATCGTCATGTATATCTCCCCCTCAACTTCCGTTCGCCTCGCCCGATCACTCTTTTTCTAACGCTTTCACAATGCATTCACCAGCTTACTCCCCAAGTCAAGCGTGCGTAAAGAAGTTTTACTTATAAAATTTGAAAATCTGTTTACAATTGTCGGAGAAATAGTCGAATATACATAAAAAGCTAGTTACTCCTCCTCCTCCTCCTCTTCCGCTCCTTCTCCTCCTCCTCTTCTCCTCCTCCTTTGCGTAACTTTCACTGTTTACGCAGTAAACTATATATATAAAATATATAATATATTTTTTCCCGTTTTTGCAACATTTTTCATTGATACTCTGCTCCTATTGGTCGATATTATATAGCCTATATTCCTATAACCTTTCTCAGTAAAGGGAATATGCAACACAAAAAGATTTTTTCGATTCGAACCAGTAGTTAGTTCCTGCGGCTTGTTCAACCAAACATACAAACTCTTCAGGTTTATTATATTAAGTATAGCTAGCTTAGATTATTCTTATTTAAACTCATTCATTTTTTTATGTGTCTTCCACTTGACAAAATAGTCCGAAGTTTATTTTAAAAATTCTTTGTTTAAGTATTTCTTAGACTTCACAAGTAGTAACTTTTCGGAACACAAAAATAAAATACCCACACATGCTATAATTCTTGTCACTACGGATGCGTAATATGTAAGTGAACAAAGATTAAAAAAAAAACTACTTTTAAAATTTGCTATCCCAATAAAGGCGGCCATTTGTCGTGCTGTCTAGTAGATATGCACACCTGATTTGTAGGAATAGCTCGTCCATTTCATTGAGCTCATTGTAGACCATATTTTGTACAAATAACGCTGTCAACAACCTTATTATTTACGAAGTCAGCTATATGACATTGGTGATCAAATTTATTGTGACAATATTACCCTGTTACAATATGCTATGTACTTTTCAACCTTTATATATAAAAAAATATATTTTAGTTATAGATATATCTATTATTGAATTAAGGGTAATTTATTAATAAGATCGTGAAGTTGATTAAATAAAGCTTAACATAATTACATATTGATGACTGTCTTTATAAATGCACAACGGCGGGAACCTTGAAATTTTATTGACGTCTGGTCCTAGTGAAAAAGCGCCATGATTATATTCAATTACAATACCTAATAATTATGTTCAAAACTGAAAGAAAACAAACTAGAAAGCATTAATTTTTGTACAATTGAAATGTGTATATTTTGATAAATTTTATAATGTATGTATAATTTAATTTTGTTAAAATAATAGTAAATGAATTCAGTACATACCTACATAGAGTTACTGGAGATATATTTCATCTATTACAGGGCAGCTTTTGAGAGAGTAAGTAACTTGTATTTTAAGCCACAAGGACGTGAGGACACTATAATAGATATCAGAAAAGCCTTGTTACCAGATGAAGCACCTGATTATTCATATAATCCATTGCATCACAGGAATCCAAAAAACCCGATAAAGTAAGTTACATAAAATTTTATTTTGGTTTGATCCTATTGTAGAATTGATGTACCTGCAGTGGCTCACTTGGAAATCTCTAAACCGATTACGGACCTAAATGGGCCGCTGCAAAGTAAACCTGAGTAAGTGGGGGCATCATCGATTCGACAAATACCCAATGTGTGATGCCCCGTCGCAAGACATAGCGTATCTACCTGCACCGGCTGCACCCTACAGGAAGTGATGGAATCCAACAACCGGGCCATCCAGGTGGCGACGCGAAAAGAAGAAAATTTTAGAAACTCTTTTATGAAGCCTTTTAAATGAAATCGTTGCAATGTTTAAGCTATATGACCTTAGTATTCGAGACTATATTTTTTATACATATTCATATTCCTTTTCCAATATGTATCACACTTACGAAGACTGTACTCACGAGATACTTCATCGAGATTTATTTGTGAATATCCAATTATGAAATAGTAGGTATCCTCAATTTTTCCACCCAGTATTTTTTAGGTAGAGGTTGCCGCATTTTGCCTCAAGGACGGTTTTTACTGCTTCAGCGGATTAAAATAGGGTTAGAACAATATTATTGAAATTTAAAAGGAACGCACCTTAAATAACCAATAAATATTTCATTAAAGTTTTGATGAGGTTTTTTATGCCACACAGGCCTTGGATGGCGTACACAAATCTTCTGCGCACACTTATCGGGCCTGGTATACTTATGATCCCACTGGCAATAAGTCAGGCGGGAATGATTATCGGACCAGCTATGACGGTATTGACAGGACTACTTGTTATGCACACACATCTAATGCTGGTATTATTGTTAATTTATAATCATACTGTAGCTGCTCATTCTTATTAAAATACATTTTGTTTAAATACCTTTTCAATTTTGTAAAGTGAACTCTTTAAGTTGGCCATTCGGATTGCTAAGCCCGGAATCCAGATCTTTTATGATATGGCAAAATATACTTACTCAGTTTTTCGAAGCCAATCATGTATCTAGTGGTATATGTGATCATATAGATCAATTATATCATGCCATATTTTAAGTATTATTTTTTTTTTTCAAATTTGATTTATTTAACTACGACATCAATTAACAATTGATCCCGTTTGGGGTTGAGACCCTTGGTCCGTGGGGTCCGAGTGCGCACATGCTTTTTAAAGATCTAGCCAAACGCCTCGTTGACACTTCGCGCGACCCAAGGGCTGGCTTTTACCTTGGACAGAGGATAAGCATTGCCATACAACGTGGCAATGCCGCCAGCCTTTTGGGAACACTCCCAGTGGACAGCGATGTGAACGAATTTTTTGATGCCATATTTTAGTTTTATTTTTAATTAGATTAGTTTATTTTATAATTCCTTTTGTATGTATATATAGTTAAGTTAAGCTTGTAAATATTTAAAATTGTTAATTTATGTTTAATTAGATTAGTTTATTTTATTATTCCTTTTGTATGTATATATACTTAGTTAACTTTATTTGAAATAAAGTTCTTTTTTAAATGTGCAAAAATTTTATGTTTGATATTATTATGTTAATTATAGGTCACCATACCATTAGGTACGTCATGAATAAAAAATATATTTTCAAACAGAATATTGTACTTAATAAAATTATATTCTTTAGAAATCTATTCCTTAAACATTTCTTTTTGAAAATAAACTTCATCACCTATCTGCTTAGATGATTAGACAGGTACTTTTTAAAATTCGCATTGTTTGATGGTCAAAACATACACGTCGAAAACTATTTTACATGTTCCTAGTTATCAGTGTTATCTGTAAAGGTGTGCCCAGACAAAGGCGAATTTCACGCATGTAGGTCGCGTGCGGTTACAGCCTACGTTTGGTGCGCCGCTCTAGTGTAACTCCGGCGAGGCTTGAGTTGAACCCGTCGCGTATAAATAATTGTAACGTAAATGTTACCCCCCCGTCCCTAGATCAAGCTGGCCCGAGCCGGCCAAACTAGCAATAAAAATATGTCCTTAAATAATAAAAACTTAGATCCAGCCCTCCCTTGCTGTTTTTGGCAAACTGGTTATGGTGGTTTACTCCCTGGTTTTTGCCTTATTAAGATTGTTAGCAACGCACTAAGTCGAGGTCCGAACCCCACAGGGAGTGCTCTTAGTGAACGTTGCTGACGTAGTTAGTTTTCTATTGCTCTGGCTGGAGGCCCAAAAAAAAAGCTTGATTTGAACGAGCGTGCAGCTCTGCGCGCATAGCTTCTTTCGCGTTTAAACTATGAGCCTCGATTGTGAATTTACACGTACCTCCTGCACTAAGCGGCTCGCGACTGGCACATTCAAGGCACCTTCGCCAGATCTGAACACACCTCAAATGTAAAACGTAATTCCTATATTATTTTTCAGCTAAACTCTCTTACCGAGATCAGCAGGCAGTTAGAGATACCCTATATTTCGTATCGATATGGGTTCCGCATAGCTCTACTTCACGGCCCACCTATATTTCATACTATGGGTAACCACGGTCCGTAAGTATTATAATTATGTAATACTACTATAAATTAACTCAAATGTTTTAAAATTTCCTCACTTTAATCCCAAGCACAGGTACATCTCATGTGCGTGAGATACATAAAAACAAGGTTCTCAATTCTTCATCGCAATCTTTTTTTTCTATTTTATTTATTTTCCTCGATTATTCGAAGACGCGTAATTTTTTTTAAAAACTCTTACGTTAGCTCTCATTGCCGGCGATATAGCGTCTTCTTCTTCTTCTTAGTCGGCATCTTCATTGCTGAAGGTCGTGTCTAGTCTGAAAGTCTTGATCACTTTATTTTATTTACTATGCACTTCCACGTGTCTCTGTCTTCGGCAGTCTTAATCGCCTTGGTAATTGGCAGGCCAGTAAGCGACTTTACCAGATCTGACCAGCGGGTAGGTGAGCGACCGCGTGATCTTTTCCCGTCGACTTGGCCAACTACCATCAGGTTCTCTAGGCTGTCAGGGTTTCTACGAGCGACGTGTGCGAAATATCTGATAATTCGCTGGAAACAGATAGCGGACAGCCTAGTGTTTATTCCGAGCTCCTTTAGAATGGACACGTTGTTTCGTCGTGCAGTCCATGGAATTCGCAGGATCCGCCTCCAACACCACATTTCAAAAGCGTCTATTTACGATATAGCGTAACAAACATAAAAAACAATAGACATACCTTCGAATTGAAATCCTCCTCCTTTTAAAGTAAGGTTATAAAAAGACAATTTAGAAATTAAGTTATAAAATCTTGAATATATTTTCAGGGCACTCATAGCTACGTTTATGTTTTTGAGTCAGCTTGGAATATGCACTGTGTTTGTGGTGCTGTGTGCGGATAGTTTAAGAGATGTTAGTTTTTTTATTATTTTTTTTTATTTAACTAGCATCTCGCCTCGACGTCAAACGAGGGGTGTGGGACAGGCGTTTTTATATATTATTTTATAAGGAACATAACATAAAAGATCATCGGATTTGATTCAGTCGTTCGGAAGTTATGGCGTGACCAAGGGAAATCGGGATAAATTTTTATATAAATTATATAAGATAAAGATAATTTAGATTTGTAATACGTAGATGTAGATAATTTTTATGCCCAATTAGTATCATTCAAACGACTAACGTTTTTGGGCGACATCTTAATATAGTGGGTATAATTTAGATTTGTGGTCATAACCTTCAAAAACCTAAAAAACACAATATTATAGAGGGTAGGACTCTGGTGGTATGCTTTTAGCCTGTTAGCAAGCGACCTAACACACTTGTTTATAGAGTTAATATATATGCAAGCCCGCGCACGTTAAGCTGCGGTGTGATTCTGTAAGACCTCATTGTAAACTTCGAATATCAATCCGCTGTGAGTTTCTTGATTGGCATTCCAAAAACTCGGTTGTTAATTCGAATGTACACTAGCGCTACACTTGCAAGCGTGTCAGCAAGTAGAACTAATTTGACGTGAGATTTTGACTGATGAAGTATGAGATGACATAAGAAGTGGGATTCAGTAAGGTAATTTTCTTGTCACTTCGACGCTCACTTCGCACTCGAATCCGATCGAAATCAAGGTCATTTTGAACCTTATGCAAAGTGAGAGTGAATAGCGATGTGAGAAGCGAGTTGTTGTTTGAACTTTACAGAATCGACGTGTTGGTGGCGGTCACTCACTAAATATTATAATATGAACAAGTGTGCTAGGTCGCTTTCGCTGGCCATCGTTGGCTGTAATAGGTGGCTCGTTTACAGTGAGCCTTAGGGAGTAGGTATCTCCGCTTTTCCCAAGGAAGTCCTGGAGTAAAAAAAATAATAGTTACGTTTTATGCAGCGACGAGCGACCTTTACGACTTCTGTTTGGGATTTTGCAGTATGCGCTATAGAGCCTTATAAACTTAGTCACTTAGTGTTGTGTTTCTAGCTCATGGACTGGGAGTCAAATGAACCCGCTCTTATGGCTCTCCTTGTACCGTTCATGATTTTGGAATACTGCATGAAAAGTCTACACATTGTGAGTTACATTGCTTCCATCGGTAAGTGTTATGTTAAATTATATAGCCAGTCATTTGTAAGATTATCTTCATACGTTTATCAACTTTAGGCACTAAAATTTTCATTCAGTAAAATCCGCCCTACAGCCCATATACTAACTTGAAAACGTATCATCACCGCATCAACTAGCCGTTTGGTTTTTTTGGGTTATATTTTGCACATATTTTATTTTACAAACGGATCGTCACCGTCATCGCAATCAACCAGGCGTTAACCTAACGTATGCACGCAACGAAAGCAGATCACCACCATTCGGTTACGTCTAGACGTCCGCGCGTCTCCTGAGGAACAATTTGATCTCAACTATACTTTTAATTTAGCACCGCTTAAGATTTATGATATTATCTCGAGGCGAGGTAATACCGTTACGATGCTGATTACTGTGCGTAGAGAATTCAATGTCTGGTAGAAGGGTGATTTACGACGATGAAATGGCGAAACGGTGTCGACCCATTTCCGTGTTGATAAATGTGTACCTTTAGTCAAATTTGTTTGTTGAATAGAGTTTCTTTTACAGGTGCTATTGTAAATATCGTGTCATTATCGATGATTTTCTATCTTATATTCAGTCATCAAGAAGTTGGACAAGACGTACAAACTGAATCGAGCGCTATGTTTATATTGTATGGATTTGGCGCTATGTTATTCAATCTAAGCGCAGTTGGCGTGGTAAGATTCTAAAATAAACGTATACACTCCTACACTTAGATTTTTACGCATGCACGGGCAACGTCGTGACTGAGGTTTTTAAAGTTCCGTACCTAAAGGGTAAAACGGGACCCTAATACGTCTCCACTGTCCGCCGTCAGTGACCAGGCTGTATCTCATGAACCGTGACAGTTCATCATCATCATCAGCCTATCTACGTCCACTGCTGGACATAGGCCTCTCCTATGGCACGCCACTGAGCTCGATCTTCAGCTCTTCGTCTCCAGCCACTGCCAGCCACTTTGCGGATGCCGTCGTGATAGTTAGACAGTTAAAATTTCACAGATGTTGTTTTCTGTTGCCTCTATAACAAAAAATACTAAAACCCAGAATAAAATAAATACATTTTGTTGCCATATTTGCTACGTAATCTTTCGTGTTGATTCCCACTCGCACTTGGCCGATTTTTTTGTTGATGAATTTCCGTCATGTCTCTACGCCGTCGGTTGTATCTAGGACGTGAATAGAATAAAATTGCCTGGCACGTCCTGGTTGAAGGTCTAAGTTGAAGATTTTCTTTTCACCCCGTTAAAAAGTTAGGTCGAAGGAAGTTCACAAATTATAATGAAGGTGCTACCTTATCCAAGAATGAAGACACAGGGGCTCAACTAGTAGGTACACATTTCCAGACAAGCGTTGTGCGTGATGAATTGCAATGCATTGCCACGCACCAACACAACACGCGGATGACGTAGCACGGCGGTTCAGGTTTAGTCAGTAAGAGTCTGACACTACCCGTTCGCTCCCCCGAGTGAGCGGGTGTCCACGAGGATTCCCCCGCCCAAACAAAAAAAAAAAAAAAAGTGAAAGGTCCCATGTAAACCAATAGGGAATACAACAATTATACCCACAGGAAAACGTATGGTGCATTTTTGTTTAATGTTTAGTATTTACCCGACTGCGGAGAAGCCCAAAAGGAAGGTTGTGTTTGATTCTAGATTATAGCACTGGACAAGAACGTGAAGAACGCGAAAATAATGACGAAACCCTTCGGTGTGGTTCCAGTGGGTATTTTCATACCGACTCTTGTATCACTGACCTTTGGTACGCTAGCTTACTGGTCGTTTGGTACTGTGGATGAAAATGTGCTTCGATCTTTACCGCTTGATGATAAGTAAATATTTTTTTGTAATTCTTTTACGTTGCCATAGCAAACTTGGTAAAGGGAGAGACATTTGTGTAATTATTATAAAAAGTCATCCAATATTTATCATAACATAACGCAGGTCTAACGTCCTACTGTAGCAAAACAGGCCTCTTTTCGTACAGAAAATAATTAGCATTACAAGCACGCATTATAATAAAAATAATAAAAGCATATGTTCAACAGTGAGAACACATATTGATCAGCCATAAGCAATGCTCGTATCTTGTGGCTCTAATTTGGATAACAAAACCATGTTACATCGAAAAACACAGTAATAAAGTAATATTGCTTAAAAAATAATATACATTAAATTAAAAAACGAAATAATAAGAATATAATGTCGTATTCTAAAACAAGAAGAACATTGTTATATGAGTGTGCTAGCCACAGATATAAGATGAAGATTTAAATATTTCTACGGTGCTAGCAATGGTGTTTATATCATTCTTTTTAAATCCGTTAGCCTTAGGGCATGAAACTACCTAAAATATGTCGATTCAAACTAATATCTTCGACCAGAGGTCTTAGGCACTGAATAATAGTAGTTAAAATCCCCAAAATCTTACCTCAAATCGGTGTGGATATGGAAATTTTACCATGTCTATCGCTATCTGAGAGAACATTTTTTGAACTGCATAGTTAAGTTTATTTCAGACTACGTACGTAAATTAGAAAATATAAAATAGCCTATGTCACCCGGGGATAGTGTAGCTTCCCAACAGTGAAATATTTTTTCAAATCGGATCAGTAGTTTCGGAGCCTATTCAATGCAAACAAACAATCATAATCTTTATAATATTAGTATCGAAGAATGAACCAGACGATCAGCTTAATTACTGCGTTTCTTTGAGCTATATTTTATTTTTCAGCGTATCCGTATCAATCATCTCTCTGTATCTAGTGTCAGTGGCGCTTGTTTATCCAATTCAATGCCATCCCGCTATATCGGTAATTATAGAAGTCCTGAAGTACAACGATCCTATGAATGTTCCGGACCCAGGCACAGTCAGAATAGTTAGGTTGGTCAGCCGACCTGTTTTTGTATTATTGACTTGTAAGTACATTTCAATTTTGATGTTGTGGTGTGTACAGTGGGGCGGAAGGGGCGGCACGGGCTGCTGGTCCTGGGGTTACCCAAATATATTTGTTGCCTTGATGAAATCTCAAACAAGCCTTTCAAGATGTGCTTATTAGTAATTTTGTACCTACCTCATTAACAAGTGGTTTGGAGTTGGGAGGTCACCATACAGATAAAATACAATTAAATAAATACAGTCTGTATCGGCACCTAATTTATACACGTATTTATTTATTTCGAACCAAAATCAAATCAAAATTTATTTATTTCAAATTAGGCTAATATGTAGCTCTTTTTTAAAGGCAACATATCAAACAGCACCCCGATTCGCCTACTCTTCACCGATTCCTAAATTTTCTGGCTGTGGAGAAGAATCGGCGCAGCAAAGTCCCCAGGCAGCACGCTGTCTCTCATTTAACAAAAACAATGATTATATTATATTATTACTTGGGGACCGCGCCAAATAAACAAGCGTTTAAGTTCGATAGGTACGTCTAAGAATTTTCAATTATAACTACAATGACCAAGTTCAGCAAAACGACCGGTCACCGCAAGCAGCACGTTCACAAGTATGACGCAAAGATCTGCCATCACCTCCAGCTCTCACCAAGCATTTTATGCAATTAATTTAAAAAATGAACTCCCGATATCAAATTCCAACCCCTATTTCATTCTCTTAGGGATTTCGAAAATGCTGTAATACGTAGTTTTTATTTCTAACCAAAATATTGTAGATGAAATGTCATGCTTCTAACTTTCAAAATGACAAACTTCTCTTAGGGGATAGAGTTTCTGAAATGCTTATTTATGCAATTCTAACTAAAATTTTGTAGGGATATGAAATTTATTGTTTCTAACTTTGAAATCTTTGGGGTAATGAGTCTGAATGTCTCTTTATAGAACAGTATCTATAGATATAGGTAATTTCAATTGCAAGATTTCGACCGAATCAACATAAACACTTATAGGTACAAACTAATGTGAAGTGAATAAACAGCTTGTTAAAATTACATCAACTTCTAAACTGCGGTCTCATTTAGCTTTGCCGCCCCGGCCCCCTGACGAGCTTACTTCGCCACTGGTTGTGTATTATGTTGTATGTACATGAGTATATTTTTCCAGACCGTTGAACTTGATATGTATGTTAGTTTCATTACATCAAATGTTGAAATCTGAATTAGAACACTTTTCGTCATCCAATGATCCGATTGAGATGAAATTTTGCCTATTTATATAAGTTCAGTGACAATACAATATTATGCTTCTTTCGAAATAATATAATAATCGTGCTTATTTTATTTATCTTCTCAAAATTTCCTAGATGATCTTTACAAAAAAATGTGTGTTTTTTTTCAGTTTTGATCAGCTATTTGGTGCCGTTCCAAGGTCCGTTTGTGGCGTTTGTAGGTAACTTGTGCACGAACATACTGTCTCTGATATTCCCAGCCTTAATGGACACCTGCTTGAGATACCCTAATAACTACGGAAGGTATGATATATTATTAATTAAAAACGTGATCATCATATGTTTAGGAATAGTGGACTGGATATTTGGTGTTTATTTCTGCGGATACATCATATATGTATACATTTTATCAAGTTTGTCCCCGAGTAACAGTAGTTGGTTATAATATATTTTTTTATTGATTTTTTTTATATGTGTCTGTATTTTTATAATAATTTTGATGTATTATATATTTTTTCTTGTATAAGAAAGTGTTTTATTTCGCTTTAATAACTGGAGCTTACTATTAGATCGTAATTTTGAATAATAGTTTAGTTAAATCCTTCACTTTCATAAAAGCAAATATAATATATTATAAGAAGTTGTAATAATTATAATAAAAAGTAGGTAACTATGTTTTATCTTGAGGTCCAACATCAACTTCGTGGCAAATTTCTCCTCTTATATTTAAATGGAAAAAGCATTGATCACCATGTTTGCTCACTTGCGGCTGGAGCTTGGTTCATGGGTACTAAATGTAATCAAAATATAGGTTTAGCTGTGAAAACATTAGACACTTTCGCAGTTACAAAATTATGGGTGAATGCATAAAGAACTTCTTCCTTAAAAGTTTGTAGTGTAGATTCCTATTGTGTCTGATCTTTTTAGATCAAACTTTCAAGAAAAATACACAACAAAATATTCTATGAATTTGTATGGCACAACACTAAGCGGCAGCGGAACTACACTGCTGCGGAACATCGTGACAAAGTTGATCAACTCACCAAGATTAACGAGCTAATAATTACATATACTAAAGCACGAATCTAGACACGCGGGAACGTGTCAAGCCAAGTTCCAGTAACAGAACTGGCGAGCAGCACCGTGTGTACTATACCGTATTACACGAACCATTTGGAGCCACTTTTGACCCCCACATAACTCAAAAACTATTTAACTATATTATATTTTATGTTGTTATAAATAACTTTCAGGACTGACCATTGAACTTGGCACCCCTTTAGATCTCACTTCTTTTATCGTTGAAGTCAACAACCAAGGCATATATCATAATTTTGAACTTTGCTCTCATTTTACATTTATGTTTTTGATGGGATAACTACTTATTTCGTTTTAAGTAGGCGGAGTCAAGCGTAGTGGAGAGTCAATTCTGAAATGCAAGACAGATAATACTAACTACTTGCTTACAGGACCAAAAGAGCTAAACATATGTCAAGGTTGCGAAAAATTGTCTTAGAAATAATAACGTAAGCGACAAAATGGAAAATCTCATATTAATCGAAATCTATAGAATGGAATAAAAAATCAATCGACATTAATCTAGATATTATGACGCATTAAATAGTATGATTTTTTTTATCAAGTTGAATAGTTTGGTGGATTTAACAAAAAAAGTGTTTTTATAGTGCTGATTTCAAAAAATAAAACCTTAGATTAAACTTTCTTTAATCGTGTAACTGATACTGATGCGACATTTATTTTCATCATATCCTCTTCTATCTAGAAACCAAATTTCAAGTCAATAACTTTTATAGTTGTTAAGTAAAAACGATATGAAAATAGCAAAAAAAATTGTGTATCGCCTTAATTCTTATTAATTTTATGCCAAAAGTGTCGTGTCGTGTAGTTCTGCTGCCGTGCGGTGTGCGGTTTTACAATCATTTTCATAGTCAGTCAAGCTAGATACGATACCGATAAAACATTTTTTTAAAAACTCATTAATATTGTGGTAAGATATTAAAATATTATGTAATCTAATGAGTTCCTTCCTAAGAGCAGGGGCACACGATGCGTTGCGGCGCCGCACCGCAAAGATTTCACCGTGTCAGTGGGCACACGAGCGGTGCGGCGCCGTAACGTTATTATGTCGCAGCGGCGCCGTAGCAGCGTTGGACAGTCTGTTAATGAAAATGGATCGTAAAAGACGTCTGTTGTTGGCCCTACTATTACGGCAGTTACAGAAGATTTAATTAATAGTAATAATTTTGGCAATTTGCTTCCATGCTTTTATTTTTAAAGTCTTCATTGGACTTATCCCAAAGGATTTTCCGTTCTTGGAGTAATGTTATTAGGTAGTCTTTATCAATAACATCTAGGTTGGCACTAATTTTTTAAAACCTCAATTACAATAACAAAAATATTTAGAAAAAAAATCGAAACGACCAAGCGTGTGTCTTTCCTTGTGACGCAAAACAACTGAGCGGTGCCGCTCCGGCGTCGCAACGCATTCTGCCCTCCCCACCTCGTCTTGGTAGTTGCAAGTCCGGTGCGGCGCCGGAGCGCATCGTGTGACATGCCACAGATATTTCTATGTAAGACGACGCAGCGACACCGCTCCGGCGCCGCACCGCCGCCGCAACGCATCGTGTGCCCCCGCTCTAAGAGGCAAAAGCGTATAATACTCGTCCTCTTCATATCGCGAGGTCCACATGATATTAAGTCATATTCTTTCTTTTAAGAAATTATAATCATATTATGGATATATCTGAGCAAGAGTGGTCAGAGGTTGCTTAGCTACTGATATATTGACGACCTCCGTGGTCCACTGTCTCAGTCCAACAGAGTACTTTTATATTATCTCAGTCCTCATATAAAAGTACTCTGTGGTCCTCATGTGGTTTATGCCACAGAGCACAGAGTACAGTAATATAATAGATCTATGGTAATCAAAATCAGCTGTAAAATGGATTGAAAGATCAAGTTTTAGTAATTTTCGACTACAAAATTTCAAATATTTCCAGACTTTTAAAGTTTGATGTAAATTTAATGTTAAAAGTTACAAGACACTTCGTTTAGGATATTAATAAAAAAATCAAAATGTACTGTTATTTACTTTTGTAATATGTCATTTACCTACCAAATATTTGATCAGGTCCTTGATACCAGGTATTTGATAAGAACGTGATGTTATTTTCTACAGGGTAGCGTCAGAAAGGCTCGTCAAATCGGATGGAAGCCTGACAATTTTAAATATAAGTCAGTTAAAATTGCCTACTTATAGATCAGAAGATGTAGATTACGACCCTAGAGAACATAGGACACCAGCACAGCCAATCAAGTACGTATCCTCAACTGTAAAACTATGGTTTGGATATGAATGAGATTGGTACAGGACCGGAAACTACCGGAAAGTAAATGGCACGTAAAAAGTGAGGCATACACCATACACCCTGCGGAGGGATGACAAAGAAATTAACGGATTTCTCTGCACAAGGTTGCAGGTTCGAACCCATTACAGACCAATGTTACTATTTTAAAGTTATATGTATTTTCTTAATTATTCTAAGACTTCATTGACAATCGGTGAAGGAAAACATCGTGAGGAAACCTGGATTCCAAAAATTGGAATCTGAAATCGCCCACGCGCAATGAGCAAGCGTGGTGATCAATGCTCGTTCCTTCTCTATATGAGAAGAGGGTTGTGCCCAGCAGTGGGACATTTATAGGCTGGTATTATATTATTATGAAATAAGTACTCCTGACAAGAACTTCTTCGTAACTTAGCAATCAGGTTTTGTTGTGTCTAGCAATTTATGATGTGTCTTGTCTGTAGTGAATGGGTCTTGAAGGATTTTAACGTTCCTGTCCCTTAAAAGCCTCCAAAAGATATTAATAGATGTCTATTAATTAGCTACTTAATGTACTGTGCAGGCCATGGATGGCATACTTCAATATATTGCGAACCATGTTTGGTGCCGGAATGTTGGGAATGCCAAGCGCTGTTAGTCAAGCGGGCATCATACTTGGACCTACCCTGGCATTATTAACTGGAGGCCTACTTATTCACACACAAACATTGCTGGTATGCTAGCCATTTACCCTAACACTGGTTTAATATGTTTTAGTTATCGGTGTTGTTAATAACTAAGAGAGAAAGAACAGCTGTGCATGGTAGCATCGAAACTGCTTATTATAATGCACTTTTAAAAATAAACAATCTTATTTTAGGAAGCTTTTGTAAGGCAGCTCTAAAGTTTCAATTTTTTAATTTAAAGGGAACTGTGTGGTTAATTTGTGTAATTTTAAATCTCATAATAGTTATTTTTCAGCTAGAAAGTCTAACTGAGATCAGTCGGCAGTTGAGAATACCCCACATAACGTATCGATTTGGGTTCCGACTTGCTCTTCTCCACGGCCCACCTTTTTGTCATGGCATTGGAAGGCAAGGGCCGTAAGTACAACAAATACAATACCATTTGCTGGTACCTACTAAAATGTATAATGTTCCTTAAAAAAAACGAAGTGGAATTAAAAAATACATCCTTAATTAAACAATATATTTTCAGGAAAATCATAGGTACATTTATGTTTTTGAATCAGCTTGGAATATGCACCGTGTTCGTTTCGTTGACATCGGATAGTTTACGAGATGTTAGTATTTATGGTATATTTGATACTTATCAGAGATTTTTTAATTTTTATCTTGCAGAAGTATTTCCTATGCATCTTGATTTTAAGTTCATACACAAATACACTAAGACGAGCAATCAATCGAACTAAAATAAGTAGGTATTTGTCGCGGAAAGGATCTCAGTAACCGTAATCTAAAATAATTAAGCATTTTCTTGATATTCACGGTATAATAACCGAATAATGAACTGTGTTTACTTAATATTCTAGATAATGGACTGGCAAAGCAACAGACCGGCTTTATTAACACTTCTGTTTCCGTACTTACTTCTGGAGTTCTTCATGAAAACTTTAAAGATTGTCAGTTATGTTTCTTTGATGGGTAATTTGATGTTTTACTTTTTGCATATAAAAAATCTAAGTAAAAGTATTTTTATTGGCACATCTGTAGACTTATCTCCTGTTGACAACCTAAGCGATGTTCAGAGGATAAAAATACAGGTAAAAACGCCAATTATGTATCGGCTAACGTCGGTGACTTTAGACGATACGAAATTTGTGTTTTCAGTGTTTTTTTATTTATAAAGCGATTTTCGCTTTCGTTGACAACCGTCATAGCAAATAACCCTGCTGGAGTGCCCCTCATTGTCAGCAGCAGTGTGGTGTCTAATACTTGTCTAATACTTTTATTAAGTTACCTTAAGTACTTTAAAAAAAAATTGTCACCTTTCTCGACTTGATTACTCAATAGTAGTTAACCTAATATTTACGTATTGTCTTATGCTGCAGGTAATTTTTTGAATTTGGTTGGATTATTCTTAATTGCCGTCCAATGTTTCTCGAACCTCACCGGAGACTTGGTATCGATACATACCTCGTCTATGGGCATTATGGTTGCTTTTGGCATATTTTTGTTTAATATGAGTGCAGTTGCTGTGGTAAGACTTTATTAATAATCCTTATGATAAGAAACTTACGGATCACTCCGCAGATTCGCGAAAAAGTTTAAACAAATATATATGTACTTAATATCTATACTAATATTATAAAGCTGAAGAGTGTTTGTTTGTTTGTTTGTTTGAACGCGGTAATCTCAGGAACGACTGGTTCGAATTGAAAAATTCTTTTTGTATTGGATTGTCCGTTTATTGAGGAAGGCTATAGGCTATATAACATCACGCTACGACCAATAGGAGCGGAGCATAAATGAAAAATGTTGCAAAAATGAAAAACCGTTGAAACTAAAACACGCGAACAAAGTCGCGGGAGACAGCTATTATTTAATATAATTATTCGTGTTTTTTTTTTATAAGTATCCAAGCTTATATACCATCTTTGTGATCCACACATGCACATTGTGCTGCTTTCTATCTACGGTTTGTGCTACTATGAACCCAATCTTTTTTAGTTTAGCCGATTTATCGCAAAAGAGCTTTAACTAACAGTTTATTTACATTCCAGTTATTGGCCGTCGATAAAGCGCTAAAAGAAGCAAAACTAATGACGACTAAATTCGGAATAATAAATGTCGGAATTTTCGTTCCCTGCGTTGTCGGCACATTATTTGGCGTTATAGGATACTGCTCGTTTGGTACTATGGAAGAGAATATCCTCCGATCCCTACCTCTCGATGAAATGTAAGGCTTACATGATTTAATTGAGAGACTGTCAGATTTCATAGATTTTGTGAGGAGTCAAGAGCGTACCTACTGGATATTCCTCATTCATCGTCATACTAGAGGGATCTGTACTTGTAGATACTGAGCAACCAGATGACCCACGGAAATATTTTGTTACCGCTTCACCATTTAATTTAAGTAACATAATTTTCTAATTCGATTTTTTAATTTTAAAGAGTTACTATTTTTCTTGTATAATAACTTTCGTGAGACATATTAAGTAATAAGTATAAGATTGTAACGTATTTACTCACGGATCATTATCGGAGGAGACTAATTTCAGGCACGAACGGGGCCTATAATCATGTCACCATGAGCTCATGAAGCGGCTGTGTCGCGAAGATCAGTTCCTCTTGCGACACCGCCGCACCTCACAGACAAATTAATCTAGCTGACCCGCCAGTCGTGATTCTGTCAATCTATACAAATATAGATGTCTCATTTATTTACTTTTCGCAAATTTTCAAACCTTGTTCTGACAATTTCAAACACATAAAAAAAAGCCATATCGGTCGAGCCAATCTTAAATGATGCTCCGCCATACATGTGGCAATGGATTTTTATTTGTATTATCATATCATTATTCCAACGAAATTAAACTGGTGTTCTTATTTAATTTAATGTCTAAATTGAATTCCTTAGTAGGAGACCCAATACTATATAGAAACGGGTTTTTTCGTGCATATCAAGCGGTCTTTTATTTTTTATTTACGAGGTAAACAGCTACTCTCATGGCGTACAATAAGGAATATAAAAGTATTCGATTATAAAAGAAGAATAATTTCGATACTAAAAACTTAATGACTTCAACCCACGCCAGGGCACGCGTGCCGAGGACAGGATAGCAAGAGCCTTTCATCATAATATTTTTTCAGAGAACATAATGGATACAATAATTGTGTAAAAGATAAATGGTATCAATCTTGCAGGTCTTCGATAGCTGCTATCAGCATGTCTCTTTTAGCTGTGACGTTCGCATACCCCATCCAGTGTTATCCAGGCGTAGCTATAGTTATGGAAGTTATCAAGTATCATAATCCCTCGGACGTTCCCTCACCAGGATCACTACTCTTAATAGAATCAATAGCGAGGCCGATATTTGTAGTGATTTCGTGTTAGTATCTATCTACCTAAATAACTAAGTACCTATACTTATATTTAGTTTTATGCCATTGTTAGATTGTCGGTGCAGTGGGACAATAACTATGTAAATATTGTCATTATTTAATATGTACATTCCTAACAAAGACTACTTAGATAGACATACAGCTAGCGAAAACCAGCCCGCTAGTATGACAATTCAAAAGAAAATCATACAAGTGTAGCAGGTTTACTGACCATTTTCTCACCGAACACAGAAGTGTTTACTGTAAGCCAATAAGGGATATTAGACATGAAGATAATCTAGTACATTCAACTTATCGAGGTACAGAGAGCAACAATAAGAAAATGTAGAAGGCTTAATAAAATTGGGGCCAAAATTTTTGGTAGATGATCCTAAAGCAGCAACCATGTAATATAGGTCCATCATAACGTTCCTACGAAACTGATGATTGGAAGCTAAAGTTAAAACTGAAGCTGATAAAGTCTAAACATTTTTGTATGGATTTCAGTTATACTGTGCTATCTGCTCCCGTTCCAAACTCCCCTCGTGGCGTTCGTGGGAAATATGTGCACCTCCATGCTGTCTCTGGTGTTCCCGGCTTTAATGGACCTCTGTCTGAGGTATCCTCACTATTACGGTCGATTCCACCTAATACTGTTCAAGGATGTGATAATTATTATCATTGGCATCACGTCTGAAATTTTTGGTGTGGTTAAATGTTCTTATCTCATATATGTACGGATATTGGCATTTTATTCACCGAACTACTCTGGATTCTTTTGAAAATTGTTTACGTAAACACTGTTACTTGTTGTAAATTTTGTAACGTTTTTTGTGTAATGATGATGAATTACCTATTCATATTTAGCATTTGTTTTATTTATTTTGCTGTTAAATATTATTTTTAATAATAAATACCCCAGGCACCAGTTGTTGGTATAAAAGTATAAACTGTGAAGGTATAGTATATATCTATATATACTATCTAGGTATACTATCTATCTAATATACTAAGTATATAATAGCCGCTGAACAGCGCGAGGATGCTCTGCGACATTGGAAACGGTGCGCAGATGAGTTGTGCGAGGATGCGATCGAGCGGGGTGAGGTGTGGTGACCTTGGATCCTACCTAGTATCCCAAGCACACATTCCTTGCACCATCCTTGCTTTGTATCATCGCTTGTTTTGTACGTATAAAAACCAACTAAGCAGTTTCCACAGAAGCTGCGCTGAGCGATGCAAGGGTTACAAAGCGATTCTATTGATTCTTAACAAATACGTAATCGAAATGCAGCTTAAAGATAGGTAAATGCTTAAAGGATACGATTGTTAATCTTTGTTTATTTAAGCTTTTCACCAATTAACATAGTAGTAACGATAAAATACAGCTTCATTAAATAAATATTGAATTAATTTTATTATGCGTAACTACCATAATATGCATAACCATAACCACTCCTAAGTAGGTATGGTCAAAAAATCATAAGTAGATATGTTTATTACCTAATCAACACTCCCAATACTGAGTAAAAGTCTCCTTCAGTAAAAGTCATCCATTCTTTAAGAAACAGAAAGAAGCCAGGAAGCCCCTTGCGCGACGACTTGGAAATTTACATAAGTAACTGTAAAGCCGACCGTTTACCGCCGGCTAAACTAATTTAGTTTTCATTCATGGTAGCCGGGTTTTCATACATGTTAGCGTACCTGGAATAGTTTGCGGTGGACGCGAGAAGAAGCTGGCGGTGTACGGTCGGCTTAATTCTATCCAAAGGAACTGATGAAAATAATCATTATAGATTACTAGACAGGCATAATTTTGGTAAATTAGTATTTTATGCAAATTTTGGTCCCAACTTCCATTACACGCAGCTATTGGAGGGACCACAGTTCATTGAAAGTCAAGCATCATTTTATGTCGACCTCCGTGGTCGAGTGGCGTACACACCGGTTTTCAGGTGTCGCCAGCAGGCCTATTTACTAACTTTGTTAAGATCTGAGGTCCCGGGTTCGATCCCCGGCCGGGTCAATGTAGAAAACCCCTTTTCTACATTATCTCGGGTCTGGGTGTTTGTGGTACCTTCGTTGTCTCTGAATTCCATAACACAAGTGCTTTAGCTACTTCGGATTCAGAGCAATGTGTATGTGTCCACATTTTATTTTTATGAATTTATTTCCTTACCTACTCATATTTACAGGGTGCTACGAAAATGCGTGGTCATAACGCAGGTAATTGAAATACAGCTTCTGACAATAAAAATTAACAACTTTGAATGATGTGATGTCTTTAAGTCACATTCACAACATACAATCAAATTCAATCATTATGTAGCCTTTAGGTTGTGAATCTGTGCAAATCAAATTTTGATCATCTGTGACATTCATCATCTGTAGCACAGAGTACTTTTGTACTTTTATATAAATATGATCTGTAGGGAGTCCGTAGGTCGTCTGCAATGACTAAAGAAAAAGAGAGGACGTGCCCTAAAGATCTAAAAGAATTGATAGATATAGAAATATCATACGTTTCTATACAGAAATAAAAATATTATACATGTTTCTTTCTAACATATGTGATTCTGCCAATGTAAAAAGAGAAAACCTTATTTTGACAGACTTCTATAATTGCGATTTTAAACTATGACGTCACGTTAGCCCCGCCCATCGGCCGGGTCGCCATTTTAGTTTTCGATACTCTGAGTGTACAAGAAGTGTCATTTGCCGTTACCGAGCGATATTAATCACATTTTTTTCGTTTTTCAAAACATTTTGTGTACTTAGTATAAGTTTAACAGAAGCTGTGTGTGATAATTGTGATAAAGGCAACCATGCCTAAGTGTTGTGTGAGGGGCTGTGGCTCTCGAAATACAGTAAAAAAGTGCCTCTGATATCCCTACACAAATAATTAAGTTTCCTTTACATATTTATATACCAATTTCTAGTCTCAATTCATATTTAATACTTTTCGGTCACAGATTTTTACCTTTTCATAATCTTTCGAACGAAATAATATTTCCTTATTTTTTATTTATTACGTATTGTTTACATGCTGAATTTAGTGTTGTGATTTGTACAACGAATCAATTTTGCATCGATTAAACCGAAATAAAATTATCCTTTCGTTAGAAAATTTTAAACAAACAATTCTCTATAAATAAAATTCTACGTAATCTACACCAATATTATATTATACCCTGCAATTCTTTGCTCCATCCCACCTTTCTAGCATAGAAG
This sequence comes from Diachrysia chrysitis, assembly GCA_932294365.1. Lineage (NCBI taxonomy): Eukaryota > Metazoa > Arthropoda > Insecta > Lepidoptera > Noctuidae > Diachrysia > Diachrysia chrysitis. The sequence continues at coordinate 3,350,784 of OW028657.1, forward strand.
ACTTTATTGTAATTTACCTGTACCTATAAAGTCCGGTGAAGCAGTCAAAGCCTGCGCTCAGGCTTACTGCGTAAATCTCACCCAAAAAAAAAAAACCTGTACCTATTTGTTTGAAATAAAATTGTTCTCCCAATAAATGCATACTTATATCGATTTCTGTTGTTTTATTTTGTCAACGTACGTTGTAGTTTTGAATTTCTTGTAATTTCAGTTTCATTTGATCTTTTTCTCTTTGGCTTGGCTTAACATGTAAGACTTTTAATCATGCAATAAAATACGCTGTAATTATTGCTAAAACTATCAAGTATTAAATTAATTATCGTCAGTTAAAATTAATCAATCTGATCGTTAAATTTGAAACATTTTGCATTTTTTTTACGGACAGATTCCGTAACAACAGACTTTTTATACTAAACTTAATCCTTACTGTGATTTCCTAGAACGACGATCGAATAACAACCTGCTTCAATACGTCTTTCGTTAAACCATCACTATTCATTTCAAATTACTTATCCTCATTTCGATTTTTGTAAGCAATTACATTCTGAGTATGGCTTGCAAAACGAGCCATACATTGATTTTAATCCCGTTTTCGTTTCGTCCGTTCGTTCGTCCAGTTTCAATTAATCGGTTTGTAATCAATAAGATGAATAGCATTTCAATGAATGAGCAATTATGGGCAGCACTAGGTAGTGGGCGGAGCCTACGCCATTTTAGTTTCTTTTTTGGCACACGAAAAGATCGTTTAGTTCATGTCCTCTATATATATTCTTTTGTCATTGGTCTTCTGTAGGTTTAATATCTATATATATAAAAGTACTCTGTGATATATATAAAAGTACTCTGTGGTAGGTATTGTATTGTACAATGGTTTGAAAGACCGAACCTTTGAGTTTCTTACAAGATTTTATAATTATTTTATTTTTATATCATTTACTGTCGTTTAAATTTAACTTTAGTTATATAAAAAAAACGTTCATTACATGATAACCCTAAGTCAATCAAATGTAATATAATATGATGAAAATAACCTAAAAATCCTTATGATTGAGCACTTTTATGTCAGAGTAATTTGTTGGTATTTATTCAGGGCGGCGTTTGAAAGAATTAGCAGATTAAATTACAAAAGAGGGTCGACAATTATAGATGTTGCCAGAACACGGTTGCCTTCCATCAGACCGGAGGAATCGGATTACGATCCTAGAGACTACAGGACACCTGCACATCCAATCAAGTAAGCTTCTTTCAAATGTAACAAACTTTCGTATATTTTAGGAAAGTTAGCAGCAGTTTACAGTTTGCGTTTATTCGCAATCTTAGTACCTATATAAATAGGCGGCGGAAACCGCTTGGAAGAGGACGAATACCTCAAAATATCACATAATTTTGCGGTATTCGTCCGTATTATTTGCAAATGTTGTCGCACACTAGGGCATTCGCGTATTCGGGCAAAGTTGCAAACGAGTGTCTTGATACGGTTTGTGTAAGCATATTTTGGTCGATTCACAGAAATATTTACAGTAATGGTGGCCAGTAATACTTAGTGGCCGACCGGTCAATCCGCTGAAGGCTTGAACCAAGCTGCATTCCGTTCATATACACCAAACGCGAAAAACTTAAACCTTCGAATCAGGTGCGACTGTAGAATATGTGATTGGCGCTCCTTTGAACTCCTTGTTCTACCCGACTCCCGAGAATATAGGTATTTCTCCACAATATTTTAAACGAAATTTTCAGGGGTACTACATTACGGTTGTTCCGGGAAGAGTTTGTAATGCCCCATTTATGAAAGTGGCAGTTTTACCTCACCGCACCAGTACGAGCAAACATGTAGTTCAGTGAATAATTAATGTTATTAGTTTTTGTGTGCAGGCCATGGATGGCATACTTCAATCTCTTGCGGACCATGTGTGGTGCCGGTATGTTGGGAATGCCAATCGCTATAAGCCAAGGGGGCATTTTACTTGGACCATTTCTGGCAATATTTTCCGGAATCCTACTAATTCACACTCATACGATGTTGGTATGCTACCGAATTTCCCTAACATTATGTTAACTTTTTATTAGAGATTTGCCGACTTTTACGTTACTGTCCATTAAAAGGGAAGACCTCAATTAAAACTCATTGATAATTTAATAATTTCTTGTGGTGGGCAGGGAACATAAAATTTGTTAAACTGATGGTGAGGTGGGGCAAGAGAAACATACGTACTTTAATTCATAAATAATGTGTTTTGTTATTGCTACTGAGTGAGAAGTCCTATTGTAATTTTAAAAAATACCAGGCCTTTGTGCATTATACCTGTCAAGAAGCCTTATCGTAGCCTTTTAGTAATTTACTGCCGTACTCGAGGACGTTGATGGTTGCTTGGGCCATTCTTAGTGTCCGTTTGTATGGGCCGACCTTCGGACTTCTTAAATCAATTGGAGTGACTGTGAGTTGGCTTACTTGAAGCGATAACGGCCGGCCCTTGAGTGGCCGTTGGAGTCTCTGAGTGCGGCAATTAGATTATTTAATATAAAAAATATTCTAAATGCTAGAGTAGTTATTATGTACAAGTAGTACAATAAACACCAAAATTTAAATTGTTAAATTACAGGAAACCATAATCAAGATTGACAACTTTCCTATAAATTAAAATTAAAAAAAACTTCTTTCAGTACGTTTCTTGGCAGTCGGGTTTTCTAATTTTTATTAATTAAATATTTATTTTCAGTTAGATACACTAACTGAGGTCAGTCGGCAGTTGAAAATACCTCATGTATCATATCGATATGGGTTCCGACTTGCTGTTCTTCATGGTCCGCCTATATGTCATAGCATTGGAAATAGCGGACCGTAAGTATTTTTTATTTTTTATTCAACAAGAAGCAAGAATCGCAATCGCACTTCGTCACTGGGCGTTTGGTAAATCAGTTGAAATAATTATCGTAGAACTTAAGCTTTTCATCATAGAAGCGATTAAAATAGAAAAAATAACTGGCTAATCTTATTTCAATTATTTAGTTAAAGCCTCCAAATCTGAATACTATTAGTATCTGTAGCAATAACAGAATGACGAATGTTAAGAAGAACACGAAAAATCTCTAGGAAGGTCGAAATGGGTATACTGATATGCTGATTTTGCACAATAATATATATTTTCAGAGCAATTATAGCTACGTTTATGTTTTTGAGTCAGCTTGGAATATGCACTGTGTTTGTATCGTTGACATCGGACAGTTTACGAGATGTTAGTATTTTAATTTATTTTTCATACCTCCAGTTTATTTGTTTTAATAAATTTTTTCTCCCTTTTAGTCAATTTTCTGCAGGTTTTTTTATGGATTTATGCACATTCAAGTCTCAACAAATAAACAGTTGATTCAGAATAAACATTTGTCTTAGAGCGATCAATGCAATACGCAATTAACCACATAGCTTGGAAAAAGGTTAGGCATAAGAAGAATGTGAAATGTTTTTATATTCCAGATAATGGACTGGCAAAGCAACAGACCGGCTTTATTAACACTCCTGTTCCCGTACTTACTTCTGGAGTTCTTCATGAAATCTTTAAAGATTGTCAGCTATGTCGCTTTATTGGGCAAGTTATTTTAACCTTTAGGCATTTTATGATTAAGTTAGTGGTAGTGAATGTAGTTGATCTCTACCATAGACTTGCTAAGTCCCGAAATAAGCGCTACTTCATTAAGATCATCTTCTTAGCGTGCAGATCGGTGACCTTTTTTCCGACCCACGCATGCAGCATTGTGTGTGTCATTAAACAAGTGATTAAGTAATTCATTGGTTCAATTAATTTGCTAGCTGATTTAGAATTTCCATTACGAACTGCACGAGTGATCAGCTCAGTGGCTTGGTGAACTATATAACATGAATACATGATCTCCGGTTCTTAAACCATTATGAAAATATATTTTTTTACTGCAGGCAATGGTTTAAACTTGGTTGGGTTAATATTAATAATAATTCAACTACTCTCTAACCTCACCGGAGATTTGGTAACTGTGAAGACCACGACTATGGGCACTATGGTTGCTTTCGGCATATGTATGTTTAATCTGAGTGCAGTCGGTGTGGTAAGTATTTTAACTAATAAGTACCTAACGTTTATCAGGGAACTTGAACACACACTTGTATGTCATGTGTTTGCCTTAGTACGGCAAATTAGCTCTAGTTGACTCGCTTAAGCCGGAAAGCGAATAGTAAATTTAATCTTGTCCAATTAGATACAAATATTATTCATGTCCACTCATGGTCGGTGCAGTCTGGCCAGCCATTAGTTTTGGCTTCAGACGCTCGTTTTTAATATTCCTGGATAGCTATCGCGCAAAATCATGCATCAGGCATTGCGCAGTTGCCTTTTTTTATTTCACGACATACCGATTCCCAATCTTATTGCTTAAATGCAGCCTCAAATGAATATTTTACATTACAGATATTAACTATCGACAAAGCGCTTAAAGAAGCGAAACTTATGACGAGTAGATTCGGAATAATCAACGTCGGTATTTTCGTTCCCTGCGTAATCTCCACAATATTTGGAATACTGGGATATTGTTCGTTTGGAACTATAGAAGAGAATATTCTCAGATCCTTGCCTATCGATGAATTGTAAGGTTTATCTGATAAATTAACTCGAGATTAAAGTTTACGGCTCTTTAGAATAGGTATAAGCGATCAAGAAACTCTGTAGGCAATGATGATGATAAACTCATGTTTTCGCAAGATTATGAAAACAAATTTCTGGAAAAATGGAGCCATCGCTATTCTCTTAAAAACATTAACCTTGCCTTTTAGGTCTAGTGTTTTATTTAATTTCTTTTCTTTATTGTCTTCTGTAATACCATTTCATTACTTTTAAGTATACAGGTGGATAGAATTTATAAATTTTATTACTTTTGCAGTTCATCGATGGCTTCTATCGCCCTATACCTTATAGCTGTGGCGTTCGCCTATCCAGTACAGTGTTATCCGGCCATAGCTGTAATTTTGGAAGTTATCAAATATCACGACCCGCTGGCCTCGCCATCGGCACAATCATTACTTTTAATAGAATCAATAGCGAGGCCGATATTCGTCTTGATGTCATGTTAGTTTCAAATATTCCAAAAAATATTCGTAAATTGAATTAACAATAGTTCCTTTTTCACATTATATTTTTTATGGGTTTCAGTTATACTGTGCTACATGGTGCCTTTCCAAACTCCCCTCGTGGCGTTCGTGGGAAATATGTGCACCTCCATGCTGTCTCTGGTGTTCCCGGCTTTAATGGACCTCTGTCTGAGGTATCCTAACAATTACGGGGCTTTCAACTTAAGACTGTTTAAAGATATGATTATAATTATCGCCGGCATCTGCGCTTTAACCTTTGGTGTACTTCAATGTGGCTATCTGATTTATATACGAATTTTAACATTGAATTCGCCAACCGAAAATGGATTCTATTGAAGACTGTCTATTGTTTACTTTTTGATGCGATTTATGTTTTTTTTTATACATTTTGTATAGAATTTACTTTTATATTTTTTAATACATTGTTTTATTTTAAACTCACTTTCATTATTTATTTCGAAGGCTACAGGATTTAATAGTTGTTCTGCATTAATTTTGATATTATCGTAAATACAGCGTGAACTTAAAACTATGTAAGTGGTGTCTGGTTAAATCGCAACATTTACGTTACAAGTTAGTTTTGACTCTTAGAAGCACCAGTCGAAGGATATCAAGAAACGCCGCTATCGGCACCCTTGGTAGCCAATTAGAACTCGACATGGTGACGTGATACACATTAACGTGTAACATCTTTTCCCAAGCCTTTATTTAACTTGCAATCTTGCAATACAGGTATCTATGTGGATTAAATCTTTCGTGCTGAATAAGTACCATCTTGATTTTAAATTGAGCTGATATTGATAATGTTAGTTTAGTGATAACGCAATACCAATATTGCCTATGTTGGAAAGTCTTTTTCATTAAAAATTGGTGACCATTGGAACCTTATATGACTACGTATCTACCTACTGACCACCCAATGTGTGTGAACTGATAAAAACTATTTATGTAGGTACCTAATAATAAATAATAAAATTCTTTACTGACTCTAAAACTTTTGAAATTGCGTTACATTATAGCCTTGTACCCATAATTTCTATATGAAGCCAGAAGGTGCTCTAATAAGTATTTAACTATACGTAAAATGGGGTGAAGAAAAATGTTTGGAGGTGAGTAGTCTCAACTTTTCTAGATTTCTACTTTTTATTGTGTCGCATACGTACAATTTTACATAAAAACAGCTTTCTTAATTAAATACAAATATGAAGACAGAAAAAAAAATACAAATATTCGCTCCGCATGCGTAAAAAATAGGTTATTAAAAATAATAATCTTTCTTATAACTTTTTAATAGTTGAAAGTATTTATAATCAATAACTTTAATCTATAAAATGTAAAGAACAATTGTCTATTCACCCCATTTTAACGATAAACCCATAGGATAAACCTTAGATTAAGTACCTACCTATGATAAACCCTTTCGGCTACTTTCGGTCTGATTAAAAAAAGTGGTTTATCTAAAAACAGGTTTAAACCTCTGTAATCTCCATTTAATAAAGAGGTTACTGTGCTGTGCCGCGCACTTTAAACATTACTGACCCCAAAGGATCTTCTTCTTCGATCTTTATTCAAATCAATGGGTACCTACATTATTATCACAATTATTAATTAATTAACAAAATTGCCCGCGACATTATTTGATTTCAATGAATATCTTAGGCGCAGTTGTAACTTTCCTAAAATAGCTTCTTAAAGGAATGTACCTACTAAGTAATAATCTTAAAGTTTTAAGTTGAATATAGTTTATGAAGTAGGTAGGCTTTTTTCTCAAATAAGTGGTTGAAACCGCGGGGCACACCTATTATGTATTTAAATATGAGGACCTATTCTTACTTTGTGTCCTTTTTGGAGTAACTTTGACAGAATGAATAGAACATTAATAAGATTATCAATCTGTATTATTTACTTCATCTATGGTGAATCAGTTGTAGAATGAATTGAAAGATTCAGATTTCAACATTATAGGATTTAAAATATTTACAAAGATTTAATTAACTTGTATTTATTAAGTATTACTAAAAGTTTCATGTCTCTGGATATTCCTAAGCTATAAAAATGTATTATCCGTTTTTTAATTTTGTTACGTAATCATATATTTTGAAGGTACAATATAACAAACATGCTTTTATTTATTATACAGGGCGGCCTTTGAAAAAACTAGCAAACTTAATATTGATACGCATCTAGGATTGACAGTTGTAGATGTAGGCAGGATACGACTGCCTTCTGTAAGACCAGAAGGTATGGAGTATGACCCAAGAGACCACAGGACACCTGTACAACCAATCGAGTAAGAAGTTATACTTTAGCTAAAGTTGCACACATGTGTTGATCCGTCAGTCTTAACATTAATTTGCAAATGCAGCTTATTTATTTATTTAATACTTTATGCACAGTGTACATAGGCGGACTTAATGCCAGAAGGCATTATCTACCAGTCAACCTGTAGGTGATGCAGAAACAAACGTGGTTGATGCACTAAAAATTATGATGAACCTTAATATTTTTATAAAAATAATACATACACTACAAATTACAATATACATTTAGCTGTTATACCATATATACATATTTAAATGCTACATAATATAATACATACATTTTTATATATACATGTATATAAATAGATACTAGAGGAAAACTTAGCTAAAGCTTATTAGAGAGATGGACACAGAGTAGAAGGCCGTTTCACTGCAGTGGGTCAGACAAGACTGATAATATAATCATAATTAATGGCTCGATGTATTGCGCAGGCTCTGGATGGCATATTTCAACCTTTTACGGTCCATGTGTGGCGCCGGCATGTTGGGTATGCCACTTGCTATAAGTCAAGCAGGCATTTTACTTGGGCCTCCCTTGGCATTTTTGACTGGACTCCTTCTTATTCACACACATAAGTTGCTGGTACGCTATTGTTTTCATTATTATTAACCAATTAAATCAATATTTGGTAAGTGTCTCAATCCCACTGAGATCGTGAAGAATTGTTCTGGCAAATAAATAATAATATCGAATTGAAAATTATCTATCCCAATGACCTGCCGGAGTTCCTAACTAGAGAACAAAACTGTGTATAATATAGTCAAGAATGTACAATTGCTAAAGTTGCATACTCACGCCAATAAGCATACTACAAGTATGATTATATGTACCACCTATATTTCTACTATACATATTTTAGTTTGGCTTCTATTTATTTTTTAATTTAAAAAATAAATGTACAGATGTAGTGTTCTGGCGCAACTTTCGAGAGCCCATATTCAACAGTGATTCGGTATAGGCTGAGTTGATTGACAAGTCTACAAATGCCACAGATTTGTGGACACCTTGATTTATTTTTCAGTTAGATACACTAACTGAGGTCAGTCGGCAGTTGAAAATACCTTATATATCGTATCGATATGGATTCCGACTTGCTGTTCTACACGGTCCGCCTTTGTTTCATGGCATTGGAAAACACGGACCGTAAGTACGTTTCTTTATCATACTGGATTACGACCAGAAAACACACCAGGTAAAATACCAATACGAAATCGGAAGACTTCAACCGATGTTCAATGCTTTTTCCAATATGAGATCATTGCTATGAAGTATGACGGCTACACGGCTGCCAGTAATATTTTGTAATAGTTACCAAAAGAAGTAGATTTTGCGCTCGATTTAAGCTTAGATGTCATAAATAATACCGGCCTATAAATGTCCCACTATTATAATGGGTACAGGCCTCTTCTCATGACCACGCTTACTCATTGCGGGTTGGCGATGTTTTCCTTCACAGATAGTCAATTATGTCCTTGAATAATTAAGAATGTACAAATGACTTTGAAAAAGTCACAATGGTACTTGCCTGTAATGAGTTCGAACCTGCAACCTTGTGCACAAATAACCCGTTTATTGAACCGCTAGGCCACCACGACTTCTATAATTATTGATGTCATACTTATCTCAAAAATCTTTTATATTGGTTAGTCCTTTAGCTTTCTAGGTCTTCGGGTTTGGACCGGTCAGTGAAGAGTAAGTGAGTCAGGACTTTTCATTTATACATAGAACTTATATTCATATATGTTACGTCACATATAAACTGATGGTAGTTAGCTGATCATGTCTGTCGAAGGACCGATGGCCGTTAGAAGAGTTCTGACGTGGAGGCATGAATCGACAAACGCTGTGGCCCAACCCCAGCCCGATGGACCGACGACCTGAAAATGGTGGCTGGGTCGGACTAAATGCGGAAGGCGGAGGACCATGTGTTGTAGCCAGCTTGGGAGCTATGTCTAGCACCGGACCGCGATACGAGTTTATTTGATTGATTGATATACTAATGATATGTTTTCAGGACAATAATAGCTACGTTTATGTTTTTGAGTCAGCTTGGTATATGCTCAGTGTTTGTGATGTTAACATCGGATAGCTTACGAGATGTTAGTATTTTGTTGTACATTCTACTTATATGACTGCGTTGAATTGCAACTACATACTTACTGTAAGTCATATTTGAAAAATAACTTCAAAACCACTGAAACGGCTTATCCCTTTTTTTTCCCGTCGGAGATCCCCCTATTCCCCCTTGAGCGTCCGTCTCAAGTGAAAAATATTTAGGACATGCGGGCGGAGAAACTTTCGAAAATTAGGTATTTGAAGAAGAAGCTGGCATCAAGACACATACGTAAAAAAAAAGGTTATAACTATAATTAGTAAGTAAGTAACCTCTAGGGGGATTTCTGCACGCTGAATTTTATCCATACAATTTCTCCTGCTTAAGGAGATTATTGGGGTGAAATAAGCCCAATGAAAGCAACCTCTGAGCTCCGTATAAATATATCTTAGCAAAACAACGAGCTTTTAGTCATTAAAATACTATGATTACCTCGCAAAACTGCACATTATTGATAACCTCGCGATGTTCGCGACTGTCTGTGTAAAACTGTGTTCAGACCGTTCTATTGAGCTTGGATTTAAAAAAGTAACTATGGCCATATATGACTTGGTTTCATTAGGAAATCGTCATGAGCTCTTTTGTAGAAGACATAGTTGTGATAAAGACTAACAAATAAACACCTTCTTTTTATTTCTAGATTATGGACTGGCAAGATAACACACTGGCGTTATTAACCCTTCTATTCCCTTACTTACTTTTGGAGTTCTTCATGAAAACTTTAAATATTATCAGCTATGTGGCGTTACTCGGTAATTTATTCACCTACTTCATTTTTATATTATCAAGATGTATTATGGTACCTATTGATCTTCGTGGTGACCTGGTAATACATTTTTAATAGCTAACCGAATCGGGGCCAAGACGAAAATCGTTAGTTTATCGAATAACTTTTGATCAGAAATAATAATAAATAATACCAGCCTATAAATGTCATGTAAAGAAGGAACGAGCATTGTATCTATATAATTATATAAAAGAGAATGTGTGTATGTATGTTCGCCTAAAACTCGAGAACCGTTAGCCCAACTGAAATGACACTTTGCACACATAAAAAAGAATGACCACTCCGACGAACTTGGTTACATTATTGCCGGATAGGTGGCGCTGGTGGCATGTTTTTTATCTTTTGAACCACAGCTCGATTTCTAGATTTTTTAGGCGAACTGTCTGATAGTAGATAAAGTAAATTATATGAAAATTTTCTTTTAAGATATTTATAAAGAATCTCGTTAATGTTTTTTTATCAAAAGATACCTGTAATTACGTACGCAGGCTTAGCTATACATTAATTATGCATCTGTAGTCTTTTATCAGGTAACTTTTTGAACATGATTGGATTGGTATTAGTAACATATCACTTATTGGCAAATATGTCTGGAGAATTAGTAGTGGCGCGAACCTCGGCTCAGGCCCTCATGTTCGCTTTTGGCACGTTACTATTCAATCTAAGTGCCGTGGGTGTTGTAAGTAAACTACTAATCTTAAAATAGATAAATATGCAGTTATTGTAACTGAAAATCTTTATAACTATTGCCTAGTAGTTTTTTAAAGGCAGTGTATATGCACTTGCACCTTGCGCTTGCAAAAGCACGACTTTACAAGATTATATGAGTAATAGCTTTCTGATCTAGCTTAGAATAAACATAGATAAGCATAGAGTGCGTGCATCGTTAGTAACCCCTTGTGCCAACCGTAAGCAAATTTGTACTACGCTCATTTACTGATTTAAGTGATTTTCCGTGCAAACGACAGACGTTTTTGCGAGAATATCGATGGTTCCGATATTATTAGGGTAATATTAGGTTTTGAGATAGTTTTAATAAAATGGCGCGCTCTGTTTTGACACAAATTTTACGATTTTACTTGTTCATACTAGTGGCTACAGTTCTTACTTGATATGCGCACTCTATAGTTTTTTTTTTCTTAAGGTTCTAAGTCATTGGCGTATCTAGGGTTATTGTCCAATAATTCGGGAACTATTAAAGCAGAGCTGTGGTTGATCTTAAATTCTGGTAAATTTTATCTTCTTAAAAAAAGCAATGAGTTAATTTTTCGTATATACAAGTATTAACTAGTTTACACGAAAAATTACTCAATCTTATTAAAGTTTGAGCCAAATAATGAAAAAATCTGAAAATTTTGAGGTATTTTGGCTACTAATCCCGGTGGATTTCATATTGTTTTAAATTGTTATTTCGATGCCCGTACAATTCAGAAATCGGTAGCACAACATCCTGCCCCCTAGACAAGTGGCTTTTCGACAAGCGTTAACGATGATAGAAATCGCGTAATAGACATTAAATGTATAGAAATGACATTTCGTTTCGATAAGTCACGTGACTTGGACTTGTCACTTCCATACATTTGAACGATTCGATCAGCGTTTTCGTTTGCCGAAATGTCACTTGTCTAGGGGGGCTGGGGTGAATACTAGGCCATGCTGGGTTGGGCGCGAAACCCTATATACGTCTAAGATGTGTGGTAGTGTAAAACAACTTTCCATTTATGTTTGCCGTAGGTAGTACTACGACGAATGTATTTTAAAATAGTTTATCGCTTATAATTTACGTTTCAGATATTGTCTGTAGACAAAGCGCTCCCAGACGCGAGAAAAATGACAAGTACATTCGGTGTGGTCAACGTCGGTATATTTCTACCCACCATAATTTCTGTGCTGTTTGGCACTTGGGGATACTGTTCTTTTGGTACGATGGAAGAGAATATCCTCAGAGCCTTGCCATATGACGAGGAGTAAGTAAATAAATTGAGACAGAAGTTGATATTATGACGTCATAGACTGTTTTTTTAATCTTCTTTTGCCTCGCGTTTGCTTTAAAGGGACGCTGTAAGGATTTCCTCAATCCTCGTAGTGCTTCTTGAGTGCTGAAGTGATTCGGACACTTTCCATTTCGTAATCTTTATTGATCCTGGTTAAGAGGAGATTTATTGTCTGCTTAGTTAGCTGTTATGTCCCAGACGGCAGTGGATATACTTTCAACATCAACATTCAGGGAGGCTGTCCACTATTATATCTACTGGACACCGAGTTACTTTAGCATCTCTGATAATAACATATAAAACATTAACATTTGAAAATGAACCAACATAATATTTCTAAACCCATTTACTATTGTAAAAGTCTTCGTTACTTTGAGTACATGGACATTGTTTCTTTTAAGTCAATGTACCTACACTTCCGAAGGTATAGATACAGTTTAATAAAATACCTTTAATTTTGCAGCTCATCAATTATTGCTATCGGCCTATACCTTGTAGCTGTGGGGTTATCCTATCCCATACAGTGCTATCCGGCTATAGCTGTCATTTTGGAAGTCATCAAGTACCATGACCCGCTCACCCCACCGTCAGCAGAGACATTACTGTTAATAGAATCCCTCGGGAGACCGATATTCGTCATCTTGTCGTGTCAGTTTCAAATTTATATACTTACTATACTACTATATATCCTGTCATTTCGACAAATTACAAAAAAAAGAGCCTCCTAAAGGTTTTCTTTGATGTCGCGTTACTATGATAACTATAAGCTTTATCATAGTAAGATTTTGTTATTTATTACAAATAATCATCTGTATTCTTTACATATATAAAAAACATAATAAGCTTTTGTTTTTATACATAGAATTGCTACTATTTTTTTTATATATAAAATAAACATCAACCATCCATTCCTTTAGATAAGTATCTATAAGCCTAATACTGAAACATGTCTGAAAAAGCTTGAGTTTTTGCTCCTAAATAAACTACTGGTCCTCGCTGATATAGAGGTGAACCGAGCAAAACTTATTGGGTATAATACTACTCAACTATGTCCTAACAACATACCAAAAAAAATTGCTTTCTGCATGATTTAGATCTAAAAATACGCGGCGATTCAGTTTGAAGTTTTAATTTGTACACTCTCTAAATTAATCGTAGCTCTAAATACTAACGAATGCCATTTTTGTTGTTTTAACGCGTAATGACAGCGTCTAGTTGTTTTAGAGGGACTTTCGGTAGTCTGGTTCGTCGCATTGCGTGACGCGATATAAAGACACAATATCCTAAATAAATCGCCGCAAATGTGCCTCATTTTAATAATATAATAGGACGGACAGGGTATGTTAATACACAAAAGTTTGCATTGATTATATAATATTTAAGTTTATATGGACATTTGTTGGATGGAATTTGTTACTCTCACAGCAAGCAACATTTAAAAACTACTGAACGTTTTTAAAAATAGTTTTGCATATTGCATTCAACCTGAATATTGATTAGGTACAACCCAATGCTTATGATTTTGATAATCATTATATTTACGAAAAATGTACCTAAACCGTTTTCTTTTTTTAATATTTCAGTTATAGTTTGCTATTTTGTACCATTCCAAGGACCCTTCGTAGCGTTCGTGGGGAACATGTGTACCACCATGCTGTCACTGGTGTTCCCGGCTTTAATGGACATCTGCCTGAGATATCCTGATTACTACGGCAATTATGATTTAATACTTCTTAAGGATATGTTAATCATCTGCCTTGGAATAACCGCTTCAATCTACGGAGTTATTGAATGTACTCATCTCATATATATACGTATTCTGTCAGCTAATTCGCCGAACACTTATGGATTCTACTAGAGACTTTTATGTTTTTATTTTATTATTATTTAATATAGTGCTATATTTACTTTTAAAATAGTTTTCTTATTTATTGCACCCGTAACCTACGCTGACTTATCGGCTCATATAATCGTGACATGTAAAAGCAAATGTTTTATCAATAGCGATAATTTAGTAGACCTAAACTTATTTAATTTTTAAACGACTTCATATAAAAAGCGTCAATTTAATACGAATGTTGTGGAATGTAAATGAATAATTTGCAGTTCCAATAGAATTACTTACTTGCAAAATATTTTGTTAAATTATATATAGGTACAAAAAGTACCTACCTACCTATACCTACCTAGTAGTAATTCAAAGACGAATGACGTGTAGAAGTAATATAAGTGGGCCTTCAATGGCGCCTGTACCTTATATTTGAGAGACTTATATTCCTACATCTATGGAAAATACATAGGTGTACACAGCACAGAGTACTTTTTATAGACAACTACTAGATACGACGTCCATAAACATTTTACTGTATGTGACGGTTAATTCTCCAAAAACTAAACCACGTATCCTTGTACGCAACATTGTCCGCAATTTTCTCTAACAATAGTATATTGATCAGCCTTGTCAAAAGCCTTCTTAAAAGATTTTGAGACTACCTATTCTAAACACTATTCTCGACAATTTATATATTTTCGATAAGTACCCTTATTTTGGAATCTAGATCTGTAGAGCGAAAACATTTCATAATCAGAGATATTATAAAAAGTTTTCCACCTAATCCAGGCTTTACTTTTGTTTTTATAAATTCGAACAAGAGATAGCGAAAACCAAATAGGAAACTTCGTTGATCTAGCTGTAGGTATGCTTTATTATATGGACTATGTTGCTATAGAATGTATTTAGTGCTTCATCAACAGACAGTCCGTGTGAGGCGTCATGCCGATTTATTTTACCTAACTCGTAATTTATGACTTCGCAATTGACCTTGAAATAATTAAATAGTTTTCAATGGCTTACGTTTTTAATGAACTTTCGATTTAATTAGATGCAGAACAATATACAAAGCGGTGGATGATAATTATCGGGCTGAATAAAATTACTGTAATATAATTTAGTAGTACTTATGTACTTTTTTTATCGTCATTTCTGTCCCATTGCAGGGCAAAAGGACAAAAAAAATATTCACACTTGAATCCTCAAGGTGATTCCGTAAATATTGTGGTATGTAATGGCGTCTAGAATTAATTTTATCTGAGTAATTTCGAGGACTAGATATTTTAAACTTTTTAAATAGCTTTAATTTTAAAAGGTTGCCACTAAATAATACCAATTGAAATAAAAAAAAACATATCAGCACCTCTACCGGTGGATAATGAAACCATTTCACGATATGTTCATTAACGTTTGGCCAAATCATCAAGTTTCTTGAAAAGGCCAGCCACATAATAAAATGATCAATTTTATTATTTAGCAACGACATTTGTATATTATTATAAAAATTACAACCTACTCAAAAATTGTGTCCTCCTTAGAGTAACTTTGACAGAATAAATAGAACGAATTAGATTATCAATCTGTATTAATTACTTCATCTATGGTGAATCAATTTTACTTTGAATTGAAAGATTCAGATTTCAACAATATAAGATTTAAAATATTTTTACAAAGATTTATTTAACTCGTATTAATTAAGTATTAGTAAAAGTTGCATGTCTCTGGATATTCCTAAGCTATAAAAATGTATTATCCGTTTTTAAATTATGTTAAGTAATCATACATTCTGAGGGTACAATATAACATGTGTTTATTTATTACACAGGGCGGCCTTTGAAACAATTAGCAGGCTTCGTTTTAAAACGCATCTAGGGTTGACATTTGTGAATGTAGATAGGATACGACTGCCTTCTATAAGGCCGGAAAGTAAAGGCTATGATCCAAGAGACTATAGGAAACCTTTACAACCAATCAAGTAAGTACACTTAACTAAAGTTGCACATATGTGATGATCCGCATAGCTGGCCATTAATTAGTTAATTGTTAATTAGTTAACATTTTGTTTAAGTTAACTTAAAAAATATGAACGGACATGTTAACTTCCATTAAATTGCTCCAAGTCCGTTAATCGTTCATCTATTTAATAGCTACTGCGTATTTACCAAAATGTTACGTAACACAAGAACGGCGCCGCCCACGAAAACATTAATGTTCATGAAGAGGAATATCCACATGATTCCTGATGCCTTAATTATAGAGGTCTTGTTTTATTCCAAAACTTTCAGAAACAACCACAGTTACCTATTATAAGTATATCACTAACGCAACGATAAATAAAATGTAATTTTAATCGTTCTGTTTGAGGATTCATTTTAACTTGCGTTAAATCTTCCGAAATGTAAAAATTTACGTTACGTTTAACGAAGTTAGCTTTTTAGTAACGGATCAGAGATTAACGAAGTTAACTATTTGATTACTGGTGCCCAGCTATGCTGGTCCGTCTGTCTTCACTTTAATTTGCAAATGCAGCTTATATACTACTAGCTGTCCCCCGCGACGTTGTTCGCGTGTTTTAGTTTCAACGGTTTTTCATTTTTGCAACATTTTTCATTTATGCTCCGCTCCTATTGATCGTAGCGTGATGTTATATAGCCTATAGCCTTCCTCAATAAACGGACTATCTAATACAAAAAGATTTTTTCAATTCGAACCAGAAGTTCCTGAGATTAGCGCGTTTAAACAAACAAACAAACTCTTCAGCTTTATAATATTAGTATAGATTTGTAGCTTTATGGTTCAATGACAAAAGGAGATGGAAACAGTAGAGGGCCATTGGCCTGCAGTGGGAGAGAAATCACTGATGATAATAATAATGATTTTTTCGATGTATCTTCGCAGGCTCTGGATGGCATATTTTAACCTTTTGCGGACCTTGTGTGGCGCCGGCATGTTGGGTATGCCACTAGTTATAAGTCAAACGGGAATTATATTTGGGCCTCCCTTGGTATTATTCACTGGACTCCTTCTTATTCACACACATAGAATGCTGGTACGCTATCTATTTAACCTAATTAACCAATCAATACTTGGTAAGTATCTCAATCTCACTAAGAACGTAAAGATCATTGACGCAAATAAGTGATAATATGCATTTGAAAATTATCTATCCTAATGATCTGCCGGAGTTCCTAATTACGAGAACAAAACTGTAATAAAGTAGTCAAGAATGAACAATTGCTATTAAAGTTGCAGTTGGAAACTATTGTCACATTTATTCACGCCATAATTCACCTATGATTGTACTGCTTATATTACTATTTCTACTTACTTACTTTTTTTCTAGTTCTTTGCCTTTGAAAAGTTAAACAATATTTTTATTTTGAAATAAACGTATGTGCATATGTAGTATTCTGGCGCAACTTTAAGAGCCCATGTCCCATATCTCATCGGTATAGGCTGAGTTGATTGAAAAATTTACAAATACCACAGCTTTGTGGACACTTTATTTGTTTTTCAGTTAGATACACTAACTGAGGTCAGTCGGCAGTTGAAAATACCTTACATATCATATCGATATGGGTTCCGACTTGCTGTTCTACACGGTCCGGCAGTGTTTCATGGCATTGGAAATTACGGACCGTAAGTACGTTCCGTTATCATATTGGATTTCAAACAGAAAATACACCAGGACGTACAAATATGAAATCGGAAGACTTCAACCGACGACCAATGCTTTTTTTAAAATTAGGTCATTGCTATGAGGTATGACGGCTACACGGCTGCCAGTAATATTTTGTATTAATTAGGTACCAAATTACAATGTTTTCGCCCTCGATTATTTGTTTGCTCACTTGTTTGCGGTAAAGAGATATCCTGAAAATGTTATGGGTCTGGGTGCTGTGGTGCAACTTGGGAGAGGCTTATGTCCAGCAGTGGGCCGTGATATGAGTTGATTTGATTTATTGACACTGATAATGTATTTTCAGGGCAATAATAGCTACATTTATGGTTTTGAGTCAGCTTAGTATATGCTCAGGGTTTGTGATGTCAACGTCGGATAGTTTAAGAGATGTTAGTATTTATTTTATTGTATACTTGAGCTTTGAATAGCAACTACTGTAAGACTTACTTAAAACATAACTTCAAACAGAATCACTGAAACGGCTCATTTCTATTTTTCCCTTCAGGGGAACTGAATTCTATAAGAAGATTTTACCGAATTTTATAAGAAGAGAACTTATCCTCCTGGTGGCATTAAAAAATTCCACCCTATGTATATCCATCGCAGCACCGCGATCAGCTCACCAAAATTGTAAAGGAATAAAATGTATATTTTTAAACAAAATTGTAATGATCTCGGTGCTGCGATGGATATATATAGGGTGGATTTTTTTAATGCCACCGAGAACTGGCCCACCTGGTAAGTAAGTTCTCTAAATATTCGACATTCATTTGTCGTTTCTTACCTATATTGGGGGTATACACAGACAAAGTATTAGTTCTTATAAAATAACTAGCTAGCTCTAGGGCTTATGGTGGCTTATGGTCATGTATGATTATTTAATTTCATAAGAGCATGCAACAAAAACCCTGTCCGATCCTTATGAGTATTATTCGGCATCGTACTGAGTCCACAGTAACTATTGAAATGATTTGTGATTATTTTTCCCCGGTTAATGTAATTAAATAAAAATAAGACGGATCAGAGTCGGAGAGTTCACGTATACTTGTACTACCTACATTTTGTATCAAAGAAGCCGCCAGAGCGACATTTTTTTTTTCTACTACCTACTTATGTTAAACCAGGAATATGCCTTTATTGGATCGGACGGGGTTTTTCTACATACTGTATACTTAAACCCAGTCAGTGTGATAATAACTAACAAATAAACACTAACTTGTTATTTCTAGATAATGGACTGGCAAAATAGCACACCGGCTCTATTATCCCTTCTATTTCCTTACTTACTTTTGGAGTTCTTCATGAAAACTTTAAATATTATCAGCTATGTGTCCTTATTCGGTAATTTATCAAGTTAATTTATTTTTATGTAACGTTTGCGATGTAGAACTTATATCAATATGTGTCATGGTGCTTACTAAACTTCGTGGGGACCTGGAGGTGCTTTTTTATTACTAAGCAAATCAGGGCCAAGACAAATCTTTAGTTTATCAAATAATTTTGATCGCCCATAGAATATACAACATACTTTTTGGTTGTCTGCTAGTGCACACAAGCAAATTATATGACAATTTTCTTTTCAGATATTTAAGTTGGTCTCACATTTTGCCCGCGCCGTACGCGCCGCATTTTGAACTATTTTTACGAAAATTCGATGCGTGCGGTACGTTTAGAATAGTCGATTAGAATAAAAAATAATCGATCGTTGGAAATGCTAAAGCGCGTCAGATTAATGGAAGGTGGATATTTACGTGGTGAAGGGTCCATTTAAGTAATCTGAGAGGTTTGAGCGAGACGGAAATAGAGAGTGAGTATTTCCGTGTCTGGTTTTTTATCATTTTCGATAAGCTATGGATACCACTGGGGAAAGGACATATAGACCAGTTTTTTTTTCATATGTTATCCAATAATAATCCACGACGCTCGACGAACTCCCTATTTAGCATCGTGGTGTCCCCTACTAAAAGAATGGCGTTTGGCGATAAAACGCGGCGCGTAAGGCTAAATGTGAGATCAACATTATAAATAAAGAAATAATTATTTGTTATCCAAAGATACTTGTAATAACTTACGGAGGCCTAACTATACATTTATGTATTTGTCGTCTTTTATCAGGTAACCTTTTGAATGTTATTGGATTGGGAGTAATAACATACCACTTATTCGCAAATCTGTCTGGAGATTTAATAGAGACGCACACCACGGCTAATACCTTCATGTTCTCTTTTGGCACTTTACTATTCAATCTAAGTGCCGTCGGTGTTGTAAGTAAACCACTTATCGTAAAATAGGTAAAAAAGCAGTTATTGTAACTGATAGCCCTTACAACTATTCCCTAGTAGTTTTTAAAGGTCTCCTTATGTACCAGAGCTTTTAGGCATGCCTCAAAGCAAGACTTTACAAGATTACACGAGTAATAGCTTTCTGTTCCAAGATATGTGGTAGCCTAATAGGTAAAACAAATTTAACTACTTTCCATCTATGTTTTCCGTAGTTCTGGGACCAAAATTTTCCGAAAGTCGTTTGCTTTTCAATCTATACAATTTTCGCCAATTTTGTTCATAAATACCAGGATATAGAAGAATAGTCAGGACAACTGACAATTACAACTACAACAACAACAAAAAAACAGCCAAATTGGTCGAGCCGTTCTCAAAGGACCCTTCGTCATACATGTGGCAATTGATTTTAATCTATACTAATATTATAAAGCTGAAGAGTTTGTTTGTTTGTTTGTTTGAACGCGCTAATCTCAGGAACTACTGGTTCGAATTGAAAAATTATTTTTGTATTGGGTAGTCCGTTTATTGAGGAAGGCTATAGGCTATATAACATCACGCTACGACCAATAGGAGCAGAGCATAAATGAAAAATGTTGAAAAAATTAAAAACCGTTGAAACTTAAACACGCGAACTAAGTCGCGGGGGACAGCTAGTTAAATATAAAGATAGATTGTTTACTACTTGTAGTTCACGTTGCAGATACTGTCTATAGACAAAGCGCTCACACAAGCTAGAAGAATGACAAGTAGCTTCGGTGTGGTCAACGTCGGTTTATTTATACCCACCTTGATCGCCGTGGTGTTTGGAACTTTGGGATACTGCTCCTTTGGTACCATGGATGAGAATATCCTTAGAGTCTTACCGTTTGACGAGACGTAAGTAAATAAATTTAAATAAGAGAAAAATCTGTATTACTTCTTCATTCACTGCTTTCTATCTTCTTTTGCCTCGAATTCACTATGAAGGAGGTGGAAAGTTTTATCCCAAACCTCCTATTGCTTCTTTTGTATTATTTTCCGCGATCTAAACAGTTAATCGGTTTCCTGAGACTCACAAAGCTGAAGTAGTTCTGAGACTTTCAATTTCTCTTTATTGATTCTAGTTAAGAGGAGTTACATTATCTGCTTGGGAAGCTAGTAGGTATGTCCCAGACGTGAGTGGATATACTCTTTCTACTAATATCAACAGTACACCTTAGTACTTAAGCATCGCAGATAACACCTAAAAATTAACCTACTGTAGGTTCATACATATGTATATTATCTAGGTTAAAAGTTAACAAATAAAACAGGGCCTTTAGACAAGTGGCATTTCGACAAGCGTTAACGCTGATAGAATCGCTCAAATGTATGGAAGTGACAAGCCCAAGTCACGTGACTTATCGAAACGAAATGCCATTTCTATACATTTAATGTCATATAAGCGATTTCTATCATCGTTAACGCTTGTCAAAATGCCACTTGTCTAGGTGGGCAGGTCGATTCAGTAGCGTGTCTCGAAATTTTCTAAAATACAGTAAGTATTTTATTTGAATATTGAGATAATTAGATTATTAACTCGGAAAAACAGTTTTCCTACTCAAATAAAAAACTAGCTGTTATTTAGGCAATTTCGACACCCTACCAAATCGAAATGCTGTATACCTGCACACTACAATAAATACCTCTATCAAAAATTTAAACAGAGGAAAAAATTGGGCGTCTCGACGAACGGAACCTTCAGCCAACCTAATCACAAAAAAGAACAGGGGGTGGCTGCTGGACTAATATATTTTCAATTTTGCAGGTCATCAATGGTTGCTATCGGCGTATACCTTGTAGCTGTGGGGTTATCCTATCCGGTACAGTGTTATCCGGCTATAGCTGTCATTTTGGAAGTCATCAAGTATCATGACCCACGCGCCCCACCGTCAGCAGACTCACTACTGTTCATAGAAACCATCGCGCGACCGATATTCGTAATCATGTCGTGTTAGTTTCAAATTTTCGTAGTTACTTTACCATGTACGAAAATAGTATCGCCTTTATTAAAACAATAACGGATATCATAATTATAATTTATATTTAAATAAAAAGAAGTGACTGAAGAAGTTAAAGAAATCAAAATGGCGATATATAAAACGACGAATTGCACGGGGCAGCCCCAGTTTGGAGAAAACTATAGTGACGTCACATTTTATTATAGCTCCCTTTGTCTAATTAGCAGTATTAAAATGCTTGTAGCTAGTTCAATATGAAAGTAATTAATCCGCCGTTTTTACAAATCGACATAGTTTATTTACCTTTATAACTAAAAAAATCTTTTAAAATACTAAATGGGGCTAACAGGTATATAAAATCCGCTAGGGTCGTTAGTGTTGGCGCTCACCAGTTGGCGTCACTGGCGAGTGAGGTCGTGAAGTATCAATTTAAATCATACCTATTTGATATAAGCATACCTTTAACAAAATATGTGTTTGTGAATATGTGAATATTAAACAAACTAACCTCTAAATTAGCTGTCCTTTCAATCCGCTTCATTTATCTTTTTTTTCGTAATTATTTTTCTAAGACTGACTACTTAATGACTTCATTTATTCGTAACTTATATTTGCCATAATAAAATCAGAGGTATTGGAAAATACCAAAAATATGCACAACATTTAAAGTATTATTCAATAAACCCGCGTATTCCACCAACAAACTTTAGAATTTGACATCTCGGAGACATTACGCGCACCTATGCCCTACGCCTATTCTCTGGCGATATTACTAGCGGTAACCCTGATTCTTATGATTTAAATAATGATGACCGTTCTTTTTTTAATATTTCAGTCATGCTTTGCTACCTGATACCATACCAAGGACCCTTCGTAGCGTTCGTGGGGAACATGTGTACCACCATGCTGTCACTGGTGTTCCCGGCTTTAATGGACATCTGTCTTAGATATCCTGATTACTACGGCGAATATGATTTCGTACTGGTTAAGGATATGATAATCGTCTGCCTTGGAGCTGCCGCTTCAATCTACGGAGTTATTCAATGTACGCATCTGATATATATACGTATTATGTCAGCGAATTCACCGAACACTGAAGGATTCTTCTAAAGGCTTTTATCTTTTTATTTATTTTTATTCAATAAAGTGTCATTTACTTTAAACATGTTTTTTTATTTACTGCACCTGTAACTTACCCAAGCTTATCGACTCATCCACGGCTCATCAAATCTGGACATGTTAAAGCATATGTTTAATCTTTCTTGCATGCGGAGCGAATATTTGTAATTAAATACATAGGATACATATTGGAAAAATTTAAACTTAAACTTTCTTGCATAATAACTTTCATAAGACATGAATTACTTATGTTGGCATGAGCTCACGACACCGCCGTGTCATGAGCTCGTGACTATGGACCCCGATCAGGCTTGAAACTATTCGGATTTTCCGATAGTGATCCGAGAGTAAAGCCATTACAATCTTATATTTGTTTTATCAATGCCGATCATTTAGTATAGGGAAGAATTTCATTTCGTCATCGACTTTATTAAAAACATCAATTTATTATTTTGTAGTGGAATAAAACTGAATATTTTGCAGTTCCAATAGAACTAGTTACAAAATATTCAGGTACAGAAATTTGCAGGTATACCTACCAGATAAGATGGAGTGAAACTCTTTATGACGACCTTTTCAAAATGAATGCTTTTTTTTATATTTATTCAAAACTAGCTGTTGCACGCGCATCCGCCCGCGTGGGTATTCATTAAAAAGTAGCTTACACCATACCATACCATCACAGAGTACTTTTATATATGTACCATTTAACGACTTGGGCGTGAAAGCTTAACAGACAGACAGACAGAGTTACTTTCGCATTTATAATATTAGATAATTTGAAGTTGAAGTATTAGAAAAGTTATATGTCACTTTTATGACATAATGTACAAACAGTTCTACTATAATCATCATATATATAAGTATATATAAATTACTCTGTGATAATCATTCACAAGATTCACAATGATCTTTGGTTATTGGAATGTCAAATGTCAGTCAAAGGGAGGGAATAATTCGCTTGGTAATTATTTCATGTTTAATGGATTATTTCATGAAAGATTATAAATTAAGAAGTAATGTGGCTGATTATCCCAGTCATTCCTGAGAATGTCCTCCTCATACTGTGTCTATTGACATTGGAAATAAACATATGCCAAACAGGTTTCCCTACTTCGTAAGCTTGTCTTTTATAATGTTATCTACATTTCGTTTAATTCTGTGATCATTTCAATATAGATTCGTTAATTTTATGTTATACAGGAACACGTTGCCGTTGTGGAATTATGAATGTATAAACGAGAAATGTTTGCCTTTAAAAGCAAATCATGTATCGAAGTTACAATCCCTGGAAACATGCAACATGCTGTGCTCATCGATGCAGATTTGGCCCCAACCGACCGGGTCAGTCAGTCTGTCGACTACGGCAGTGCCAGTCCGCTCGGATCTGTTTCAGTTGCAAATGATATCAGCTCCCTCTCGGATAGTTCATGAACACATACAAGATGCATTTGCACTTCTCCGCGATGACTTACGACGGATGGAGCGTGGAGCACGTTCGTTCGAAGAGTGGCGTAGTGTATCCGTGCGGATAGTAGTGAATGGAAGCGGAGATCCCCGCATGCACATCGATACCGATGAGGGTTACAGCATGTCTCTACGACCTGTCGCGGGAACTGGGGTAGCACTAATGGCTGACATTGCTGCACGCACATTTTGTGGTGCCCGACATGCTTTGGAGACGCTCTTACAACTGGTTTGGCTGGATTCTTATTTAGGATCACTTTTGATACTAGAAGCAGCTAGAATAGAAGACGCACCACGATTTAAATATCGTGGTTTACTTATAGATACGGCACGCAATTTTTTTCCTATCAAAGAATTAATGCTTAATATTGACGCTATGGCTGCTTCTAAATTGAATACTTTTCATTGGCACATGACCGATTCACAAGCATTTCCACTCCATACGAACAGTATTCCAGAATTTGCGAATTATGGCGCACACACCCCTGGTGACGTGTATACTCCTGACGACGTGCGGTCGGTAGTGCGTCGAGCAAGACTCCGAGGGATACGAGTGCTCATAGAAATAGATGCACCAGCGCACGTCGGCTACGCTTGGAACTGGGGACCTGCCGCAGGACTTGGGGACCTAGTAGTATGCCTAAACGCTGAGCCCTGGACTGAATACTGCAGTGAACCTCCTTGTGGGCAGTTGAACCCACGCAATACACGTGTCTACGACTTGCTTGAACGACTTTTTGTTGAGATAATGCAACTAACTGGTGTCGAAGACATTTTTCATCTCGGTGGGAACGACATATCCGATCGATGCTGGGCAGAACACTTTCGTCACAACAACTCTATGGATCTCTGGCTTCATTTTACGAGATCAATTCTAAAACGCCTCGAAGGTCAGACTGAAAGATTGCCAAATCTTATAATATTTTGGATGTCTCATCTCAGTGAAAGATTTAAAGCCGACATGAGAGACTACATCCAGCATATAGGTCTCCAGGTAAGAAGCGTAGCGTGGTCTCAAAAATATATAAGTGGTATACGAACTATAATGTCTCACGAAGATGCATGGGACTTAAACACAGGATTTGGAACGTGGTATGACGAACATAGTGGTGCACCTTACAATTCTTGGCAGCGGATTTATGAACATCGTCCGTGGCTGAAGCACCCGTCGGGTATCGTAGAAGGTGGTGAGGCCACTGTGTGGTCCTCTTTACTCAGCGAAGGAGGTCTAATACCACGCGTGTGGCCGCGGGCAGCCGCCCTGGCAGAGCGACTGTGGACGGACCGGCCGGAGGGAGCCACGCGCCCGGTGCACGCTCGCCTAGATGTGCACCGAGCCCGACTTGTCGGGCGAGGTATACAAGCTTCCCCGCTATGGTCGATGTGGTGCACACAAAATACTCATACGTGTGGTTAAATTTTTCACACAGACTTGATTTTGATTGGTAGTAGTAAAACTATGGATGTACGTTATCTACCCGATAAAAGTGCTTAAATTGACCATTTTGGGTTAATACTTCAATACTCCATATAGGAAAATATGACTGGCTTAAACTATTGAATAAAACTGAATATAATGATATAACAGTGAATTATTCAAAACGTGCTAACGATTGTTTATTCTTTTACCATTTTATTATTGTGACAATCTTCCATACCTACTTTGATTACATATATATTGTATAATCAAAGACTTATGTAATTGTAATTCTAACAGTTTTGAGTGTTTGTTATATTTGTCTCGCGCGAGCGCTCAAAATCTTCCAAACAAAAACATGCTTCGATTGATTTGGATGAAACTAGTTTTCACATGGTGATTAAGCAAGATTCTAATTTATATTTATTGTATATTATGAATTTATATTCTTGTTTTTGTTTTAAATGGTTTTACGGGTTTTATCATTAAAAATATTATTTTGACAAACTTTTTTGCTTTTGAATTAGGTGCTAAACCCTCAAAGCTGTATGGCGTCACAAAAACTTTTACAAGTAAGTGCATTATTTATCGATAACATACTTTGCTTCATAGGAAGTCTTACAACCCATTAAATTAGGAAATAGCTCAACAATTGATTTCCGTTTCCAAGAAGCTCCCTCTTAAATGACGTTCCAAAACTACGGTGTGAATGACGATTCCAAAATTTTTCAGAATTTATTTATAATTGGGGTCACAAGGAGTCATGCAAAAAAAAGTACAATGAAATTAAACTTATTTGTTAAAAAATCTAAGTTCAAATGCTATTGAATGTAATATTTAGAGAACACATAAATAAGAACTAAACTAAACATTCATATTCATGTAGTTTCAGAACGTTCACGTTCGGATACATGAAATTTACTATCTTTATTTGTAAGATAATTTATTGTTCTATTATGATAAATTGAGCAATTTTATTACAGTATCTAGTTAAATATGCTATTAATATAAAATATCATATTAACTTTTTACTCTAATGATATAGCTAGTGGATTGTTACATGTTTGTGTACAAAATATTTAAGAATATGTATATGGAACATAATACAAGAACCACAATAATATCAAGAATCAAGCACTATATCTCGAGCTTGTTTTTTCAAATGTGGACTATATTCAAAAAGATTTTATATATTGGTTGACTATCTTCTCTTATCTCTTAAACAAGTTAGAACATTTCTTTGTATCCACCCTGCTATATTTAAAAGCAATCGAATTTTTCATACTTTATATTGTTGAATTTTACCGGGATGTAACTTCGTTCTGCTGTAGTGGAATCCAAAAGTGAAAACATCCAAATTATCCGAACGTCAAATTAGCACAGCACGATCAATTAGGAAAAGGAAATAGCGTCTATTTCGTAATGGTCGCGCATGTACACCAATCCTTAATACCTAACGACATGATTATTGTATATCATCGGTAAAATTATAACATATTTATGAATTATGTATTGATTTTATCAATTCCTGTGTGCCCATTATTGGTTATAATTATATAAAGAAATAAACTGTCGCAAACATCCTTAAAAATTAAGCGAAAAACTATTTTAAAGACAGAAACACACAACCGTAAAAACATATTTAGTCTATGGCCAACGTGGCGGCCGTGCAGTTGTAGGTAGCGTCTAACTATGGCGTTTTGTGAAAAACACGTAAATAATTTTTAAAAGCTATTAAATGTCAGTGTAACTTTTATAAATTAGAACTAATATGAGTAGATATTACGATTACGGTAACGCGATATCATGGTGAGTAATATTTGATTTGTAGAGGTGACTACCATATTGCCTAAACAATTTTGTGTACGTTTTCTTTTAGTTCTGATGTTTGTAGTAATTCTAAGTAAATAGCAAATTAACTTGGAAATGGGTAAAGCGTATGGCTATTAAATTATTTTGACCTTTTTAAACTCATCTGGTAGTTACCGGGATTTTTAAACTTAACTGTGCTCCCAACCTACGTTTTTAACGTGGTTTTTACCATTAAAATGTAGTTATTAGGCTCCATTTCATGCAGTTTAGTCTTCGTCGCTATTTTGTAAATAATTATCATAGTTTTATTGAAATATACACATACTAGATACTGAGGTTAACCCTACTAAATATTAAAATGCGTAGACTTATCAATTTTTTGTAACTAGTACAATTTTAAATTCTCGTACTTATATACTGCAAGCTGTAAAATGTCTACAAACTTGTACTATTACAGCTATATATGAATCCGGCATTGTTTTGCATGCATGGATTTGTTGATAAACACTAAAACGTTATGTATAAAAACATTTAAGTACTATTCTATTGCCCTAATATTAAACCTCAAACCTTAACTAAATGGGTTTATAACAGCCTATTTTATCAAAATCAATGAATTTCTGTAACCAATCAAAGTAAATTACAATTAAATTAAATTTGCACTAAATAATATTTGACATATTTTAATTTCATAGCAAATCACGGATTTTTTTATTGATTGCTTTCAATCAAAAACTTCAAATATTTCTAATTATTATGATATTGTTCTTGAATTACAAAAATATTCTTACCTTTTTATTTATATAACTACTGAGTATTAGTTATTATAATGTTAGATTATTTAATTCATAAATGCCTTGTGTTGCAATATTTTTTAATTTTAATATAAAATAAAAGAATTGGCATGGTCCTGTTTCCTGTTTAAAAAATGTATTATTATGTCTGTAATGTTTGCTAAAACATTCTGGAAATTGTCTTTGTCAGGACAGCCCTTATTTCTCTTACTGATTCATTTTGGACTGTCCCCATAGTTGCGGGTCTCTCATGTTAACAAGTGTTAATGTACTTTTCTCTCCTTAGCGTTGCTCCTTCACAGCTGCAGTGGAATAATTTCTCAAATTATAATCTAAAGGGATCACCAACAATTATTGTTATCAAACAATATATTAGTTTAAGTAATTTATGGTTTATCTAGATACTAAATTAAAGCTGTAAGACATGTTTTAACCATTGATGACTAAAATGGATAATTATTCAATTGCAGATGTTCAGTAGTTATTGCCCCTATCCCTATTAATTTCCACTCTGATACGTAAGAGAAATAAGGAGTCCGCGTGGTGCCATTTCATTTACAACATTGAAGAAATTTTTCTGTCATCTCTTCAGTGTTGTACAGTTAATTGATGTTAGTTTGTCCATTTTTGGACTCATGCATTTCAGTTGACATGAGATGGTCGTTCGTCAACAATGGTTAAAACACGATCTGCAGCGAGGGTAGGAAGCGCGGCTGCGAATGCGCCCGCCGAAAATGGAAACTCTTCCGAACTTAGATCGCGGCTCAAAACCACTGAGAACGGTCACCGCTCGCAAAGGGCCTACAATCAAACTAGGCAAGTGTTTCTTGTCGCGTTTGCCTAAGTTAACATAGCTGTTAGCATGACATCCCACTTTTGTCCAACAGTCAACATTGTTTCCGTTTGCTACTAGCAGTTACTAGTTGTGGAGTCTAAATCACCATTGGAGCATGAGTCTTGGGGCTTTGGGTGATGGTTCTTGCCAAGGAAATATTGAGTTATGTCTGTCATGTGTCTGTGACCTATATGCAGTCATTAGTTGCATGATGTATTGATAGTCTGCCCCCAACATGAATGTTATAATAGGATTTGTATAGAATTAAGCTCAAATGTGTAAGTATGGTTGATATTGTAGGAACAATCAGGCGCTGCCATCCGGTGGCATGGGGCCGGGCAGCGGGGGGCAGGGCAAGGATCCGCTGGCGCCCGCACTGCCCGGCTCGCGCACGCTGTACCAGCACCCCGCGGTCACCGGCTATAACCCACAGGACTCACGCGCTCAGGCTATGCCTGTCACGGTAATCAAAAATCTCCAATTTCAAACCATTCTCTCAACTAGATAAATATGTTGTAAGCATGTAGTATCTTAGACTGTTTGGTAGTCGAAAAGCATGTAGAGATTAGATAAACAGCTCAAAAATTGTTGAATTTGGTAAATCTAGCTGCAAGCATGACACAAGATGACTGATCCATATATGCCCTAGAAACACATTTATACAGTTAGAATCACCGATAGGCGCGGCAGAACCCGATGTACCCGGGCAGTATGTACCACGGCTACGGCGGCGGCGGCGGCAGCACACTGGCGCCGATGCCCTCGCCCTCGCCCACGGCGCCACTGACGCCGTTCCCAGTACACCCTGACGTTAAGTTTAAGAAGTAAGTAGAATATCGTTGTTATTCTTTATACTGACTTACACGCCACAATGTCTCCAAAAGCGCCATACAATATAATATAAAGGCTGGTCGCCGATATTAAATAAAACAGAACATTGGCGTCGGCTTCTGATTTATACCGTTCTGATGCGATATGTGTTCCAATCGATAGAAACTACAGAATAAGCAAACTATTTGTTTACGTAATAATTGAACATAATGGGAAAGCAACCAGTAAAAAGGTTGACTGAAAACAGTTCACTTGGGTGACATATTAATTTATTACATCTTAGGTACAATCTTTCTTTACAATAAGAAAATTCAAGTAATTACATAAGTAACCTTCTTCCATAGATTACCGTTCTATGACGTGCTAGCAGAGCTAATGAAGCCTTCCACAATGATGCCGATGCAAGCTGGCCGCATGCAGGAGGGCACGTACATATTCCACCTCACGCCGCAGCAAGCCACCGAGATCGCCTCAGGGAAGGATATTGTCGGAACTAGCAATAAACTTGACTATGTTATACAGGTACACATAATATACTTATTTACTGATACATACAAATATATAAACAAGAATAATTGTCAATGATTCAAACTTACAACGTTTTGTATTAAATATCTAATGAAGACATTTTTTCCACAGGCTCAACTCAGGTTTTGTCTTTTAGAAACGTCATGTGAACAAGAGGATCACTTCCCACCTAGTGTTAATGTTAAAATTAATAACAAAATGTGTCCACTACCAGTAAGTATCGTTATTTGTACACAACACCAAAATTGTTATCACAATTTTACATGCATGTTTAAACTTTTTAACTTTAATTGAATAAGTATATAGATCAATAACAGGTACCTAATTTAAGCCAAATTTATATGAGTTTTCTTTATCTTTTATGAGTTTTCTTTATGAACATTGCAAACTCAACCGAATCTTGACTTTGTATCTTATATTACAAAGTAAAACAACATTTTTGTATACATTCACGCGATACCTCCACAGAATCCAATACCAACGAACAAGCCAACCCCGGAGCCGAAGCGGCCTCCGCGCCCAGTCAACATATCTTCCCTCGTGAAGCTCTCGCCAACCGTGGCTAACACCATCCACGTGACGTGGGCCGCGGACTTCACACGCGCCTACGTGCTTAGTGTGTTCATGGTGCGCAAGCTCACTTCGGCTGAGCTGCTGCAGCGGCTCAAGAACAAGGGCACCAAAAATCCTGACTACACCAGATCACTCAGTAAGTTAATACATTATCTCATGTCAACACAATCAACGTGATGTGGCCGTGGAGTTCAACGCGCGCCTACGCGCTCAGCTTGTTCATGGAGCGCCAACTGACCTATTTGTTGCACTTGACTACACTAGATCTCTTAGTTAGTTGTTCCCACATCATCCTAGTGAAACTACCGCGGACAGTAGCCAACACTATACAGAAAATAAAATTAAGCTAAACCGTTCCAAAGAAAAAATCATTTACCATATGTGTTTCAATAATATTACAGTTACAAATACAATCAATTGATAGCGCTATCCAAGAAATTGGTGTAAGTATCGTAAAACCAAACCAGACTTGTATAATGCTACTGCTAGAACTCGTTTGTGTATGCTTGCAAGTCGTAACATAATTACAATATTCTTATAACAGTAAAGGAGA
This sequence comes from Diachrysia chrysitis, assembly GCA_932294365.1. NCBI lineage: Eukaryota > Metazoa > Arthropoda > Insecta > Lepidoptera > Noctuidae > Diachrysia > Diachrysia chrysitis. Next base: position 3,382,816 of record OW028657.1, read on the forward strand.
AGCTATCAGAGGACTACGACAGCGAGATAGCCACAACGTCCCTCCGCGTGTCGCTGATGTGTCCATTAGGCAAGATGCGCATGTCGTGCCCGTGCAGGCCCGCCAACTGCCCACACCTGCAGTGCTTCGACGCCTCGCTGTTCCTGCAGATGAACGAGCGGAAACCCACCTGGCTGTGTCCGGTCTGCGATCGGCCGGCGCCCTACGATTCGCTCGTTGTTGATGGGTAAGTGATGCTACTATATTATTTGGGTTGGTTGGTGGTACTTGAGTCACGAGTGAATAAAGTTATGTTGTATTTCAATTCTAGCTTATTTTCAGTTACTCATTGACAAATGTTTTATTATGTTTTGCAAAAGATAAACTTGAAATCTATACTAATATTATAAAGCTGAAGAGTTTGTTTGTTTGTTTGAACGCGCTAATCTCAGGAACTACTAGTCCGATTTGAAAAATTATTTTTGTATTGGATAGTCCGTTTATTAAGGAAGGCTATAGGCTATATAACATCACGCTACGACCAATAGGAGCGGAGCATAAATGAAAAAATGTTGCAAAAATGGGAAACCGTTGAAACTAAAACACGCGAACAAAGTCGCGGGGGACAGCTAGTGTAATATATTTATCAATAGCCTACTACCCAATTTCTGAAAGCCTTTTTAAATTTAATATTTTGTCGTACCTAATATCATTGGCTTTCTATAAAAGTAAAGACTGACGGCCAATCACAGCGATTGACCTGATATTTTACCCGTAAAAACAATTTTTGAGAACTTCAGAACAAGTTTATGTTATACAGAAAATTTCCCAAAATGCTGAACCAGCTTTGCTTTATAGGTACTTCCAGGAAGTGTTAACGTCGACGCGGCTGTCGGGCGACTGCAACGAAATCCAGCTGCACGCGGACGGCAACTGGTCCGCGCACTCTCCGCCCCCGCGCGCTCCGCAGCAGCAGCAGCCCGCCGCCGAGCCTGTCACGCTCATATCTGATGATCTCGGTTAGTAAGCAACCATGAACGGCTCTTTCACTTTATGCGCCTACTGCGTGGCCTGAAGCGGTGCGGTTGTTGTGAACAGGGCGGCAACATCCCGAATGCCACGTGCTTATTTCCTTTTCGACTAGTGCGATGAACGAAAAAGGCTATTTTCATTTAGAATGCCCTTTTTAAATTTAGAATGTATGATATTGATGACAAATAAGTATAGACATCACTGACATACGAACGCACAGCACTCTGATACGCTTTCAATTTGGATGGTTGATGTCGGATGTCTGCGGTCCCGCTGCGGGATATAGTACGCGGCACAGTAAACGTTGCAGCAGCGGTATGCCTCGAAACATCTAAATTAAAAGAGCCCTAAACACTGTTATTTGTGAGGAATTTACAGATATGTTCATTTCACTCTATACAAATACCTCGAGGTAGTCGAGGTGTTATAAAGCTCATTGCCATGATTGTTAGATTGAGTGCTAACCGTGTATTCATCATGCTAAAACTGGCATGACATGAAGTCGTCTGAAAGCCGCCCCTGACTGATCTTAACATTGCATTTCACAGCCACAAAATATATATTTTTAATTAATTTTATTATTTACTGTACAAAAAGCGAATGTTGTTTATAAAACATATTTCGTCTACTATGAGGCTGCCTTTCCACTAAAATGTGAGAGGTTTTACTACCTCTCACTGTATGTAGTGTATAGTATATAGTGTGTAGTATATGTAGGAGATGTGTAGCGGGCTCTTTCCAGATGCGAGAGAAATGCAGCCTTACTGACTGATCAAACTTACAGCGAATGATATTAACCTTCTTATTTATATTTAATTAGTTGTGCTGAATAAAAAGTCCACAAATATTAAACTAATCAATCATTTCAGTAAATTTAATAATTGTATATGTAGGTATAATAGTAAATAATTGCTAATAGTACCGCGTATTACAGAAGTGATCCCCGTGGACGGCGGCGGCGCGAAGCGGGCGGCGGTGGGCGAGGCGCGCGCGCCCCGCGCGGCGGACGTCATGGTGGACCTGACGTCGGACTCGGACGACGAGCTGCCGCTCAAGCGCAAGGTGCCGCAGCCCAAGCCCACGCCGCCCGCCTCCGAGTCCAGCGTCAAGAGCGACGACAACTACTCCTCGTCCAGCGGTTAGATATACACTACTTAATACTTATATTACATTCATTTTAGTACCTAAAAAAAGTGGTATTTAAAGGTGTACTCCGCTCTGAGTATCGTGTTTGGCAAAAGCCATATGGTTTGTAAAGATGCCTACACAGGCTTGACTACAATTGAGATTCATGCTACGTGAGTGTCATCGGCATCAAGTGCCTGCTGGCTCAAGGCTAACATCGCAGAGCATTATTATTTTTAAGTTCCAAGAAACGCACTTAAAAAATTTTGAAACGCTAGTCATATGTCGCTTGTGTAGCAACGTGGAACCGAGTAGTAGAGTTGTTGAGCGTGCGTGTGCCACAGCAGCGGAGGCGGTGTCGTCGAGCGGCTACCGGTCGCCGGGCGCGCTGGCGGGCGGCGGCGCCGTGATCTCGCTGGACAGCCCGTCGCCGCCCGCGCCCGCGTCGCCGCCGCTGCCGCACGTGTCCATCACGCCCGTGCCGCCGCCGCCGCGCCAGGAGCCCGCGCCGCTGCTAGTCGGTTAGTGCCACACACATTGCCGAGTACTTACATGTCCCGCTCAACCTAAATAAGTGTTAAACCTACACGTCGGAAACAATTTATTTGTAGTACACTATTTTATTATAATATCTACAAGCAGCATAAAACTACAATCGAACAAACGCTCATCAACCAATGTAAAGATTTATACAATATTTCTTTCCTAGCTTAGGCTTTACCTTTAAAGCAAGCCTTTCAAGCTCTCTTTTAAAATGATGATGTACTGTAGGTTCAAGCACTACTACAGAGCGCGAAGACGCTGAAGCTGCGCCCGCGCACTGGGCGCCCTACGCTGACTCTGAAAGAGATGACAACTATAGAAAGTAAGTATTCTTAGTAGTAGTAGGCTTTCCTACATTTCAATCTTTTGAGTGCGTCAATCTTATTTTACATTAAAAAAATTCTAAAACTAGTAGTAATATAAGAAATAAAAACTAGTAAGTTAGCCTTGTAAGTTACAGTACTAAGTAGTATCTACATAATGTTAGAACAAAAAAAAAATAGTTGACAAGTCAAACTTAAAACGACAACCATTGTCTAAAAACCTAATCATTGTATTTATGTTTTCTTTAAATATGTAGATTTAGTTTGGGTTACTTCCTAGAGCTTTCTTTCTGCAACTTCGCAATCTTTCAGTTTGAGTTTGATGATCTTTTCGTCTGTTTAATTTTGTTTAGTTTGTCCTTGCTCTGCAGTGGGACTTACGGTTTCATATAATAATAATTACTTATGTTAAATAGCGCCACTAGCTTCCCCGTGATCAAAACGGTCGGCATACGGCATTTCTTTCGTTGTCCTTTGAATATAAACGGGAATAGGACAACGACTCAATATAAATTAATCTTGTTAGACATATTTCGATTGTTGCAAATTGATTAAACACAAGTGACGTTTATTTGTAAGTTACAGTAAGTATGTATATTTACTTAAAGTAATTGTGACAATATTTGCTTAATAGTTGTGTAGAAATCCTATTCCTTAATTCCTTCCTTATGTTAGTTAGTCTTGTTTAAAATCCATTTTATATATTGCTAGTATATTATGTCGCTTATAGGCGCCCTTATTTTTATAAATTTTAGCAAGCTTTTGTAGCTGGCCTCTACATTTATAATAGACCAATGGTGCCGGAGGCTTTAAGGGTTTGTGCACGGAAAAACTATCTAAACATACAAATATTTTTGTACTATAACTTTATTTATTTTTTTAGCCCAAAAGAAGTGAACTCTACTATCATTGAAGATGGAAAACCTGGCTCCGGACGAGCTCGAAGGCGCGCGCGTAACCGAAAACAAGTTCAAGCACAAAACATCGAGTCTCTCAACAAAATTCCGTGTGTATAATTATATCTTCAAACTTATTGTTATAACAAAAACACGGAAATAAGTATAAATGACTTTGTTTTAGAAATAATGTTGTCACGCAAAGCGTCCAACGAGAAAATCCTGAGATTACCGCCAATCCGTCGAACCAAGTTAATACAGCTAAGAAGAAAGAATTTGAATCATCTATAAATGCGCCCCCGAAGAAACGGCGTGCGTTGTAGGTAATTCATACTAACAACTTTTTGATAAGTAGCCTTATTCAAAGTTAACACTCAACAATCTGCCTAACTATTAAGACTTCTAACATTATGAAAACAAATAAAATAATATATTTTAGCCTGCATTAAATCTGAAGTAGGCATTTAATATTTGTTCTTTAAAAACGTATGTAGTAACTGTGGTCAACTGACTACCTAAACTACCTACTTACCTTACCAACCTACCTATTTACCCTACCTATATACTACCTAGCTATATAAAAAAAAAGTTCGCTTTTTTTATTTTCTTTTTTAAAAACTTAAAGACCTTGTCCTTGCAATTAAATGAGGGGCATGAAAAAAGAATTATCTGCTTTTGTGTTTTCGTTCGGAAGCTATGGCGTGACCAAGGGAAATCGTGATTCATTTTTATATGTATATAGATTTAAACTATTTAAGTGTTTCAAAACAATGTGCAAGAAAGGTCCCCAAGTGCATCTAATATAAAAAAAATAACTGACTAATCCATTATACCTCATTCTAAATAGAGTATTATTTTTCAGACATCAAACAATGACCCGAAGCAGTTGAGGAATTATCACTCACAGTTTAAAACAAGAAATGATATTTTCACATAGATTTTGTTTATTTAGTTTAATATAATGAACAGCTTAAAGTAGCTTGACAAGAAGTTTCTTTATTCTAGTCTACAGTATAGGAGAAAGCCTTAATACCACACATCATAGATAGACCTAGATAATGCATAAGCATCTACTGCGCGTGATACTTTTCGTGCCAGGTTTAAGCATAATGTGCTTAGCGTGGCAACTATCATGCTCTGTCGGCATCGGTGGGCCGAGCTAGGTGGTTTTAATTAATCGTGTACCGGGCTTTATTAAAAATGTATACCATGTTACCTACATTGTTATTTTAGTGCTTTTGTCGTGAGAGTAGGTAGTCAAAAATAGGCACGCATAGTTTTTATAAAGATCGTGATACATGCGGTATCTAGGTCTATCTGTATCTGTGCTTAATACTGATTTACAATTTGTTTATACCATAATGCTATCAAAATATTTCCATTGTTTATCTACAGACTGCTGGACAGTGATGTCATGTACATGTAAATAGACCCCTGTGTTATTTTTGAATGAATTCTGCTATCACTTTAATGTTTAACAATAATTTTCTTTAATTTTTATTTGTTGTTATCACTACATGTAAATAAATGTATATTTAATAGTGAAATGTGTTTCATTTTGGCTTTTTATGAGAAATGCATAATTAAATAACTTAATCTCTGAAGTAATATTATTAGATTAAGCCTTAATTATGAACATCTACCCAGTTAAAAATGTTATTATTAAGGTAGGTAAATAAATAAATCTCAAATACATATAACTAACCAGAAGCAAAATTTCTTATGCTTTTGCATAAGAAATTTTAATAAATATAATAATGATGAAAGGTGGTAAAATTTACCTAAACATTTACTATTTCTTATAAAAGTTTTTGTATTTGCTAACGAAACTAATTGTTTACCCAGATACTGACTGAGGGAAAAGAGTGGCCGCGCCTCATATACCAGCGGCCATTCTTCTGAAGAGGAATCTGAACCCTCGTACCCCGAAGTGCCGTTGCTGCCAGCGCCCGAGACTCCGTAGCACTGCTGCACCTTCCATACAAATGACACTTATGTCCTTCTGCGACTCTAAGGAATTTTTATAAAACTTGAGATCGAAATATTCTACATTAATTTGTATGTTATGAGTGCCTGCCAGCGTCCTCTGCCAAAGTAAATCGTCTAACGGGATGCATGCGATGGCGGCTACAATATTAAATCACTGTACGAGAAAAACGCCCGAGTGTTATTTGTGTGACAGAATCAGCTGAGTTTTCTACTTAAACATTCATCACCAACTTTTTGTGTTCTATTTTCTATAGGATTGTTATCTCCTAAAACATCAAGAGTATTGTGGCTAATGTGCATTTTGTTCACCAAATATGTAAACGTATGTGAAACAATCGTTGAAAACTGCAGTGCAAGCTAGCAAGATCAAATTACTTTAGACAGTTAGGGCCTCGATTCTGCTAGATTCACAAATTTGTGACATTTGTCATTATATTTACATTTCCGAAAAAACATGTGTAATATAAAATCATTTTTATGAGACTTAGATTTAAATATATTGTATGTATTAACTAAACGTGATCTGTATGTTTCTCAGTAAGTCTTTGTAGAATGGAAATTTTGTGATTTTAATGTGTGAATGAGACAATCAGTCGTTTAGACTTAATTTTATAAGAAGGCCTTAGGATTCAAATTTAAATGTACAAGTATTGTGTGTAATCTTAAGGAACACGTCGTGGAACGACTTACAATTTGTTTTGTTCAAATAAGTCGTGACGATTTGAGATTAGGTATCTTCTACGCAAGCAAGCTGTCGACAGCATTATCACCAATGAACACCAAATGAAATAAACGCCAGCCTATTGATTAAGTAATAAATCTTTACATCCAAACATAATTGGATAAAATGAATAAAATCTTTTTATAACTCTCTCACCCATACTACGATGTCGGTAAAGCGATAGAAGCGTTTATTCCTTTATTTATTTTCTATTATAATGGTTTTTAAAGAAGTAATACTTCAAATATAAGTACCTAATAGTTAGTTACGGTTAGTAAATATTATTTGGTATGTTATTAGTGTAATTTATTCATATTTAAGACAGTCTTTAGATGCAAGTAACTTCCATTGAGATATTGACAAAGGAATTTTGCATCTTTGTGTGAAAATAAACTGGTTTCTTTCATTTTTAACACTTCATACGGTTTCATAGCCATTCAAATCACATGCACAAAAAACACACAGACTTGGACTTATTATTTGAGAATCACAGGGAGGTTGATTCCATGCGGTAACGAACCCGCACGTAGCTTTGTGCCACTCGATTCTACGTGCAGTCATAAATTTGATTCCTAAATGTTTTAGTTAAGTAAACTTTAGTCAGGACAGTAAGAGACCAAATGTAATAACACAAGCATAAAAGGCTGGCTATAATGTCGGTAATGTCTCGTATTAGTTGGACTATAATCCAATTATATCCTAGCCAAGAAGAAAATGTTTGAGTTATAAACAAACTTGTGAGAGATAAGTATTTGTGCATTCTCGAGTCAGTTCGCGTGAAATTATCTGTCATCCGATTTAAACTATTAGATACTACAATAACGTTACGCTACATTAGCGCCCAAAACCATTTTTTTAAATCAAACACTGCTTTAAACAAAAACTACAAACCCAATAATTCTTAAATGCAGTGGTTATTGAAACGGCTTTGATTTCACAAAAAAACCTTTTTTTAACATAAATGATGTTATATAAATACTGACTTTAAAGTTTAGCCTATGAAATGTTAAGATAGATTTGTTTACTTTATAGCTCGAAAGACGGCTATCGCCTCACGCGCAATTTTTTGCAGGTTTATTACTGTTGGATGTGCTGCACCTTGGCAATGTGACGCTTAGTTTATTGAGGTAATTACTGCGATCGTAACGTCTGCAGTCATTTTTAATGTTTATACATTAAATAGAATAAAACTAGGATGATAGTATTTGAAATCTATTAACTCATAATAGATTCTTCAATTACTTACCTTGCCAGGGCTATACTACTGTGGAGTAAAATATTTTTTCTTACTTGGAGAATGTTTTAATTTATTTATTTACTAAGCTGTAGTATAGTAGGTATGTGTAATTGTAATATATTGAGGTGGATGTCGATACCGTCGACATGAAACAAAAATAAATCTAGAGTAATTTATCATTTAATAATAAATATGTAAATACTGTCTTTTTGCCTTTTAATGCATTCTAAATACCTGCTCTTTTCTACCAATTATAATACTTAACTAACATTATATAGTGCCTACAGCAACTGGTCTGTAACTGAATATTTATATATTCTTTTTAACCTTTAATCAAAGCTTCTATCATAAAATTAAACAGTACTGCAGGAAGCAGGCAATAAAACAATAGTAAAAGTATAAATCTGGTCGAGCAGACCACATTAACTGCGGCAGTTAAGTGAGGTACAGTAACAGCAAACTAAACGGCAACGACCTCCGTCGCAATGTTTAATTGTCGGATAATTATTGTAATGAATGGGCGGCTGTGCCGATGCCGCCTCAAACGCTACAACAATCATTATCTATTCACTCGCTGGATCAATCCAAGATAGCAGTAGTCTGTGGCGACGCCGCCGATCGTACTCTGTTCAGTGTACTGTATGTAGTCGCCCTTCTCACATTTTTATGCCGCCCGCCTCATAAACCGTAGCGCTGTCCCTCTCAGAGTCGCGTGCACTCCTGACGTGCGTCTCGCTCGCGCACTCACCTCACTACAGGGGGGACACGTAGCGTTCCTCGCCCAAGCCGAGTTCCGCGGTCGTCCGCCGACTCTTAGCGGCGCTGACGTGCGTTACGCTCTTACGACAATTTTGTGTTTCTACTGTGAAATCACCAGTGTTATTTGTTTATATTTTATAACATTGCCTATGGATTGAATTGCATCGCTCACTGGATCTGCCGTTAGCAGTGTAGTGTACTGTACGTGTTTGTGTGAGGCCCGAAGCGAATACTATTGTGAAACGGGTCGGCCGTGTTCGTTTATGTGCTGAATGGTGATTAAAAGTAATTTACTTTGCTTTTACGGTGTTGAGGGTCGCTGCGTATTGATCGTATATTGAAAGACAAGGCAGTGGATTGTTCTTGTGGCGTTGATGAAGCCGGTCCAGCGATAGGTAAGTAGTCAAGGATCTCAAAATGATTGTGGCAATGGTTCAGACCATACCTATCTAAAATTTAACGACGACGGCCGGCGAGGATGCCCGATGCGGCGACACGACCACAGACTAGCAATAACCAGTATACTCACGACACCGGCTCTTTATGAAGTGTTCGCATAGTACCTTACCTATATAACTTTCTCGATAACATAGACCTCATTTTAAGTTCTTGGTGGCTATTACACAGGTACAACATCATTCATGTATTTAGATAAGTGTAAATTGTTGAATAATAAGGGAAATAACAAATCGCTTGTAGAAAAAAAGCACGTGCTTTAACTTTAGTTTCCATTTTAGTTCCTTTAATGTTCAAGTTCATTTCATTATCAACTTACTAATAACAACGCCTTAATCTGACAATGACTGACATTTATGATAATCGTTCGTTTTATTGTACCTATTTTTTACATTTACTAAAATCTTAGTGCTGTAATTTGTAAGACTAAGGACCTAAATAACTATCCCAATAATTATCATGCTATATCCGATTCTGTAAGTATCTATGGTTCTGTTGTACAGTCGACCGCATGTCATTGATACTGGTTGTGTTTAATTTCAAAGCGATAAGGTTCATTTTGCGATACATAACTGAAGTCTGGTCGGTCATACAAGTACCTACTTACCTACAGCTACATGCAGAGAGGTCTGTGTTTGTAACGCTATATTGGTACAAATCCATCATAAAGTACAAAATATTACTTTAGGGTTAAATTACGTTAGAAATGACTCTGGTGAAATAGGTACCTAAGTACCTAATTATATGCCTACCTATCTCTTTTAATACTTACCTAACTTAATAAAAACAAAGCACAAATTAAAACATTTAGCATGATGCTGAATGTTGACGATTCTCAATGCTTGTTTGTCAAGTCTAAATAGGCTCTCATTATCAATACCAGCAAAGCAGTCAACTGAAACTGGTAGACACGATACGACGTTACGAACACCGGCTAATAGCTTTACATTCTGAGTGAGTAATGCCCTTCCCTAATGGGATAATGGCCAGGCCGCTCGCCGCGATCGAAATATTTATAAAGCAGCCGAATCGCGCCGTGTCAACAAGCAACCGGCTGTTTGCTTTACCATTTAACCTCTGTAGTCATCGAGGGAGAACCTTCGCGTAAGACGAGCTCCCAGTTGACAACTTGACACTCAGAAATGGTTTTAGAATTGTTCGTGCGACGCAGGCATGCGGGCCTATTGCTAGTCGTTTATTAAAATGTTAAAGCTATGAATAAGCAAAAACTCTTGCATTATCTATGCATGGTTTATGAATTATGCCATGGTTCTATGCATGTAGTCTTGAAAAGTAATTCTTTCGTTTGTAAGCGATTTCTAGTGATATTAGGATTCTACAATGTTATAGAATTTTGTAGTTCTAAGCGCGTCACTAAATCTTTATAAAACATAAAGCGACGATTCACAAAGAGACATTGAAGTGGCTCGAGGGCCCTAAACTACGTTGTCGAGCTCAATGGCACTTGAAAATGATAAGTAAACTCCCACCACCTACCTTCTTGAAAGATGTAACAAAACAGATTTATGTAAACAAAGAAATTTTCGTGTTTTCACCCCACTTGATGGGGTTAAGAATTACGAGGGTATGACGGCTTTCGACAGACAGACCGGACATGCGGTATGCTATACGCCGCTTGCATACTTAACTACAGTTTTCTCATTTCCTTTTACATTAAACTGGCTTAACCACTGCACTTTTAAGTTATGCATTAAAACATATTTTAAAACAAGTAGGGAGTAAATTATTTCCAGATAATTATGTTTCATACTTAGTTGATTGATAAAGTTGGTTCAACATTTCAGTACTTATCGTTTTCGATTAAACAAAACTCATGACAAATTGCTTCTCAAAAGCATGTTTTACGAAGTCGCGCGCGTGCTCGCTAAGGCTAATAGAAAACCAGATTTATTATGACCACTATACACTATCTGTGTTTTGCCGACTTAGTATGGGCAGCACCATGCTGTTGAGTAACTGTTACTGAACACCAACAAGTAGTACTTAATTTCTCTTTGCCCGTATTTTAACCATTACAATAATATTTATATGATTTATAAATTAAATTCAATATCGTTCCAAAAATGTAAATTAGGTACCTAAGAAGGATCTATTTCTCGCAGCTTGTATTTAGAACAATGATTTTCTAAAAGAGACTGTGTTCTGTGTGATATGGAAGACATGCATGTCTGCCATTAATTAAAAGCAAGACGGTTTGATTTAGGATTGGTAAATAAATCTAATTTTTTAAAAAGTAGTGCATGTTGGTGGTTTGAGGCGTGCTCTTCGCGTCCAATTTGTAAGATTTTTGGACGCTAGCAGCTCCGCGGGAGGCGCTGCGGGCGGTCCGCGAAACACTGCTCGCTTTGTGCACGAACTAGGTAGGTTGTTCCCTTTCATGGCATCGGTATTCGGTTATTGTACACCGTAAGTACTTATTGCCTTGCTCTTGTGCCACGAATGGTTAGGAATAGAACTGCGATAGCCCGTAGGGTATTCAAACACACCTTTATTATTCTTTGCTCGTATAAATGTTTTTCAAAATAACAGATATCTATAAACTTTAAAGGTATCTCACTCTATAAAAAAACAATTTTATCTATAGCGTTTATCAGTTTTATAACGGTCTTCAACTAGATTCGATAATGATATCTGCAGGCTGTGTAGGTATTAATTTAATAAATTGTTAACTAAACCGTTACCTATCTATTTTACTGACAATCGTGGCAGGCCGCGCAAGCTGCTGTTTGCTCGATCAGAGCAGCACTCTATTAAAATCACACTTGATTAGATCTCAGCGCGGTTTAATTGAACACTCCAGTCGTGGTATGCTCGCCTGGTACTCTGCACAACACAACCGCGCCGACCGCCGCACCGCTGCCGCCGCCCCGGCCGACCAAACGAACTTTGACGACGTCTTATTTATTTATTTATTTTTAAATATCCTTTTCATCTTTACTGCCATTCATTTTTGTGTTTAAAATATTTCTGGCTTACAAGTCTTACATGCGTAGAAGTCATTTGTTATTATTTTGTATCAATTTAGACTACAACTTAAAAACGTCAACAAAAAACAAAGAACTAATAGTGCTTATTACACTATCCTTAATATAGGATCCTTAAATTATTCGTACCGGAATTTTCCGAAGGTAAGTATCGCATTCAGCCTACCTAAATGCGAACAAATTAATGCTTTGGCATGGCTTCTTATTTCCGAGACTAAATTAGGAAGAAATTAAGAACTGTTATAACAAGCTCCGAGCGCGTAAGATTGGTAAATAGATAGTTTACTCTAACTACTTCTGAAAATTAATGTTGTAACTTGTAACAAAAGAAGTCTTAACTTTATGTAAATAATGTTAATCGTACCAGCCTCACTCAAAGCGGAACCCTTGGTGCGCGAACAATACTCGTTCTTGCCTCTTTTCTTTCTCCTGTTACATTTTTCATATCCTTCTGTTTTCCGGGTGAATTAATTTTAATATAAAGCATTCCAATATTGTTATGTTTTATTTGCTTTGAATATTTTGTCGAAGTTTAATTTTATTATCATAAACGTTGTATTGTGTTCTTTTTTCGTGGTGTAACGTACACGATCTTACACGATAGATAGAATATTTATCGCCGGGGTCGCGGGATCACGGCGCGCCGCCGCCCACTGGCAATTTGCCGTCTGCCCGCGGCGCGCCGCACTCACTGCTCGCCTGTAAGACATGTTCTCAAACTAAACGCTATGCTAATGTAATGGGGCTCCATTTGATCACAGCCCACGGCTAATTTCAAATTTTCAATGAGATGTCTGTGGCAGCAACTTTATTAGGTGATTAGTTTTATTATTAAAGCGGCTTAACGTAAAATTGATCATAATAATGTTGCGGCATTTTAATCACGGCTTTTACTTGTTCTAATTAAGATGTTAATCAACAAAAATGATAATGTTTCCTTATTATTATCGCGCTACGTTTTTGTAAATGTTCGTCAGTAATTTGTGGATCTTGCCGTGAGTCACACACGGTTTGGTTTCGGCTTTGGGTGAACCTACCTGCGGACGCTTTAATGGATCTTCCTGGAAACTCCGCACCTATTAGTCAGCCATGTCAATGAAGTTTAACTTATGTTGTATGATTTTTTGCGATAAAAGAGCTACTATCATCACATCAATTATGAATTTAAGGTAATTTGAGGTTTCGTAGGATTTTTATGATGACGCTAGAGAATTATCAATAAAAAAAAACAATAACAACCGCGAGCGTTTGTTAATGAGGATAGCGCGCCATTCTGTATGACAGCCGATCAACCAACAATCTTGTTTATGTTTAACCATTTATGCAACGTCTCAACTGGCATGTTTAACACTCAATTCACGTCTGTTTCTCAACCAGGTTATGTCTTTTCGCTCGGTAAAACCGGTATAATGTAAGCCGGAGTAGACTCGCATGTGTGGAGTAGGTAGCCGGATCGTAAATCACTGAACGCGGCGGTAATGCGTAGATAAGAGCTCTCTCATTTGTTTTCCCATTTCCCCAGAGAAATTTCTTAGCGACATTACCGCGCGGCGTATGACGTAACGAGCAATTACCCCCGCTCCAAGAGAATTCTCAGTATTCTTACATTTTCATAAAGTTCCGCAACCATGACACTATGTTCTTTTATACAAAAACACATCGAGTTTTTGGATATTTGTCATCGCTGTCTACGGCAAAACTTTCTAGGAAGTAACAACGTTGTCGAGATTTATTACTGGTTTGTATTTTTCTTAATACAATAGTCATACCAAGCTCTATAAATATCGGATTCACATACATTGAATACAAAGTAAAATAATCCATATAATTACCGATACAATACAATATTGGTTGAACATAGTACCAACACCAGTGCAGCGGTGCACGCCATCTCGCTTGATTAAGGCCAATTATAGTCTTCACGCGATTATACTGTCGCGATTTACAGATAACCCCGCCATTTGGAGAGTGACGCCTCTTTCATTACATGCCATGAATTGCCATGCCATTTCCATGTTCGAAAGCTTAATGACCAACGGGCCTCGATGAATTTAATCGTCGAATTGCGTTTTATGACTGTTCTTCGAGAAACAAATGTACAATTTATGAAAAATAATTTAAATTATTCCGACTTCGTTCTCAGAATTTGCTTGTTCTGTACTTTTTAATTGAATTACGGTATGCTTAGCCCTGTCTAAAGATTGCCGCGATAACCCGCTTTACTTATTGGAAATACAAATTGATATAGATTTAAGTTTAACCAGATTTAATTCATAACACCCGGTGAAAAGTTTTAGATTGTAAATCAATGCCAATAGTTGATACTATTGTTCAATAGACAAATATTATTTATTATTCTTAAGTTTTAATCTGGTTTTCTTTTTGTTCTTGAAAGTTTTCATTAACATTACCTTCATATAAAAATATCGTTATATTTTACTTATACAAATATTTTATTTTTAATAATATCTACTAAAAAGAAAAAATTAAACACTTTTGTGGGAATATATATAATTATATATATCAATCACCTAAATTCTAAATTATCAGCTAACTAGTAAAAAAATAAATAATAGTAAGCATGTAAAGGTATAAGTTACCGATAAGTTTCTGATCGAATTGTAATAAAATCGAATCAAAATCAATCAAGCATAGCGATCGGCAGTACCAGGGCAGCATAAGCGCGCAGAGCGAGACGACACGAAGGTCGACGTTGAAACCAGTTTAGCTGGACGCGGCCGCAAGCCGCAAGGTGCCGCGAGCCAGGTTAAGTGCACTGTATTAGCATCATCGCCCGCCCTTTCATGTCTGCTTATCTGCTGGTCTAGGCGATCTAAATGGGCCTATTGAATTGTGTTGTATCCCAACCTACCCGACATAATAGTTTATTAACTAAACAAAAATAAAAAAGTACCTACCGGTGCTATTTATAACACCAGCTTAATAAATAATGATTAAACATACTCGAATTGTTTTTAGTCCCTAATTATGATTAAGTTAATCTTCTTTTTTCCTAACCTAATCGGTATCATTATCTACTATCTTACATTGAAATAGTAATTATTGTTTTTATTATCGTTAGGCATCGCTAGTAACACATAACCACTATTGCAATTTATTTTAATAACTTTTCTATTCACCGCATTTAAGTAGTGTATAAAATATAAGTGTACGTAAACAGTTGAGATAGCTGTTCATTTAGTGGCTCTAAGTATCGTATACCATTTAACAAGATAATAACGGCTCAGCGCAGTAGTCTCTACAACAACTACCATAGATAATAAATAGATACCATAGACAACTATTTGTACGTTGTTTTAACGACTAACATCCCTTGTTAGTTTGCTGTTTGAAATTTTTAAACGAACTATGTTAACCAATTAGTTTCGTACGAAATTTGAACAGATGTGGGGAGTGGGTGGGAATGATGTCAGATGGCAACCGGTCATTATGTTACTGACCCATTACCGTGTTATATCGAAGACGGACACTTAACGTTTAATAACAAAAATACCGTCATAATAAAGCATGTTTGTACTACTATACATAATTTCTAGTTTCTAGTGTGAGAACGTAATAGTCTCTTTTCAGATTGTTGTAATCGTAAATCGCCCGTAAATAACGTGGTTCATGTTACGTAAGCATTTCTAAACACTTCTGAGAAAATAACGCTTTAATTTTTCCAGAAAACACTAAGCTTTATTGTTTACAAAATTACCATTCATATGTCACTGGTTCTTATTTTATACTTATTTACATTACACGTACCCACAATATCAGATATATAAAACAAAGGCACATTAGGATCACAAACTTGCGTATTATTTGCCTTTGTTTAACATAAATATGTACGTTAGTTGCTCGCGTATGCTTATTAAGAGGTCTCAGACAATAAAACTAAATACTTTACTCACCATTAATTAGCATTTATAAGATTGCGATTTACGCGTTAAAGATGTAAATCCATTAAGGTAAAACAATTCCCTTCTAACTAAAATAATAATCAGAACGGTAAGACTTCACGTGAAAGCATTGCTGATATTAAATTAATTAATACAAGTTACTGTTCATAAATCTGATCCATTAAGATGCGGAGAGTACCTGAAAATAATATTGGTGATCTCCTTTGTTTAATTTTCCGGTACAACCGACAAAATCTGGAGGCGCGAGGGTAGCTACGGTTTCCATAACAACACGCGCCTGGTGGTTGTCCCCCCCCCCCCTTCCCCGCTGCGCTCCATCCCCCCTCCCGCGCGGTATCGATCCCGGCGCCCCGCGCTGCCCCGCTCCACTCCAAATCAAATTACAGGAGCACGAGCAGGCGAGCGCTGAGCGGAGCGGAGCGAGCGAGCGCCGCCACACTTGCCTCCACTGAATCAACTTTGTATTGCCGTAATAGTATTTTAATTCTATTGGCGCGCTTTTGACTGCGGCCCCCTATAATAGCTTGTTTGCAAATTGGTGCCTACACGTTTATACGACGGTGGCGTCGATTTACCACGATTTGATTGAAAGATATAGGTGCTTATTTGGCAACATAAGCACCCTTTGTGCGTCGCTAAAAACGTTTGTTTAGTCGTTTCTTTACGTAGATTACAGTAAACATAATTACCGCCAAACAATCTTATCTTCATCACAGTTTGATATTATAATTTCACCAGATAAAATTACGGATAAATTGTGACTGATACGTATAAAAATTAAATTTTCTCATTATGTTGTAGCAAAAATATTAATTGTAGATGTAGGTATAACTTCAAGAAAAAAGGATCAACAACCTTCTGAACATAAACAAAATTCTATTTCAATCGAATGGCAGCAATACGCTCGACGTCGATTGGTTCCGCTTTACACAACAATCGGACATTGATTCTAGAAGTTCTCGCTCGTATTGCCAACAAATTAGAGCTGTTATTCACTTTACCGCGAGTAATGAATAACTCACTATTTAAATAGTACAGTGATTGATTCGCGACGTGGAATGTGTGACAGAACTAAAACAAATACGTTGAGAGATTTTATAGCGATCGGCAATAAAATCGATTATCGTGTCGAATCGTTCGTAACCGAGGGACCGCAGTCGCTCGGGGACATTTTAATGAGGGAATGCCGTGATGCCGTGTCGAGTAAAACGAACGGGACATTTGTCTCCCCCGAATAATGGAAAAGTGCTGAAAGGATATTTATCAAAACGGACGAAGCTCTTCCACGGTTTATTTTATTTGTGATATTTCGACAATCGTTAACATTGAAAATAAACGTGTCGGATTGCGAGAGGTGCATGCGGTTTTATACACGAACAAGCGCGGCCTGTACGGTTTGATTATAAACTACGACTTGATACATAGGCTCGTTGGGAATAGTGAATAGCTATCGTGATGGGTACTTTCTGTGACACAGTAAATTTGTCGTTAAATGATGTCGGCGTGTTGCGTGATTGTGATGAGCGTGTTCTTGGATCGTCGCCAGTTATGTTACAGACACTTCCACAAACATTCTAAAGAAAACGTTTTTACGCGACGCGAGGTGATTCACTTCTGTTTCATTTATTATCTTGTACCGTTGTCAAACAAAATACCATTTATTTACTTTTGTTGTTAAATAAAATAGAGATTCGTTTATCTACCGCAAAACTTTAAATAACGTTTTAAATTGTTCATGCAGTACACTAAATCAGAATTGTAAATGACGTTGGATTTCCGCCAATGTTACTTTGTTTCCAACTATCCGAGTATTCATAACTGCCTTAATCGAAATATGGTTTCGGTATCTTAGCTCATAGTCTTGCGAGACGGCGCATCATACACTAGAAGGGTATAAAACAGGGAAAATTTATGTAAATCGAATTAGTTTGGCTGCGAAAGTGAAACTCGGATTAGAAAGTTTTAGTGTTTTAAGAGGAATATAATTGGATCGTAATTGTGATGGAACCGTACGGTCGTGGGAGCACGTGTTGGCGTTGGGAATTCGTGATCAGTGAAACGATATCGAGTGACCTCAGAGGGTCGCGGGGCGAGCCGGCAGCGCGGCCGGCCGACCGTATACACGATACCAAGTACACGTACGTATTAACATAGCTAGAGGGCGCTAATAAACACCTACGACGCTACGCACGTACAAAGCCACTTCGTGCGGACACAAATTGCTTTTGTTCGGCGAGGAACGTGCTGTGATGGAACCAGCTAGAATTATAGCCCTCTTATTGTGGTTCGCTGCTGATGGACTCACAACTTCTCTCCGTTAATTACTTGTAACTTTTACCTGGTCGGGTGGCATTAACTTGTTGTGTAGTGACGTGCCTGAGAATTTTATTGTTTGGCAATCATAGTCAGTTCGTAACATTGTAGTTGTACTAACATAGGTACTTAGTTTCATGTTATGTGATATTACACGATTAGAATTTAACTGTAGTTACCCACTTCAACTTCACTCGAACATACAATACCTACTTAATTAAATTTTAATGATGTAAAAAGTTTTTGTTTAATGACTATGATTTTTATGTTTAAAGCTTTTTCTGTATACAGAAATACTCAGGTAGTTGAAATTTCAAGTATCATGAAGCCTGCAAAATGAAATGAAAATCATAAAAATAGCTTAAATATTTCTCCCTGACCCTTTTGAGGCGATAATCCCGAAAGGGTCAAACAGAAGTACACGGCGAAATAACCCACTGTTCCAATGACGATATTAGGAGCCGTGTGATAGGGTGCGAACCTATCTCTATTTATCGAATCCAAACCCAATCCCCTGCCATAATTGCGAATGTTATTCTAACAAAAAAAGCTAAATATTGTGCTACACTTGCCATGCCTCGGGACTATTGGCGGTTTATGTTTTGCTCTACCAATTTAGCTATACTGATTCAATAGTGTAATAAATTCGCCGCTTTCAATAAGTCGGTGATTACAAAGGCCAACTGAATAATCAGTGAGATTCTCAAGATAAGGACGATCATTATCTCTTTTAAGAACTGCTGTAAAACATGCAATCTCAGACAAAATATATTCTATATGCTGCGTACATAAATACCTAGCTAATCTTATTGAATAAGAAAAAGATACAAGGCTACGTATTATCAAACATGCGAGGCTCGTTTCTTATTTTATTTGTGTCGAGATAGACAATATTTATGTGTGTTATCTGTGTGCTGCTGTCGCATCTATTAGCTGGGTACAAGGCGAGCATAAAACTAAAGAGAACGATTTGGCTTAATAATGTCGTTTGTGTTGTGGCTCACTTGACGCGCGTGGGTGCATCCAGCGCACATATTGCCGTCAAACGATCGCTTTCTTTTTCAATATTTAGACTGGGAATGTACTGGAAACTTGACTCTTTCGAATAACACGAAATAAAAATGAACCATTTGTAGAATTAGAAGGTACCATTTGTAGTCGTAGACTAGCCAACCGGACATAAAACATAAATGTCTTGTTAATGGTCACAGTTGAAGTGCAGTCGTTTCTAGTAATAAGGTTTGGTTATGTAGTCGCTTTTATTTTAATATCAATCAATAACTGATTCCTTTGTAGGGATTATACCGCTAACAAAACTTTCCCACGTATCGGATAACCGTCCGCTAAGAGTAACCATCATAAAACGTGCATAAAAACTAAAGAGCCACTCACATAAATAAAGTGAGATTAAGTTGAGGCGAATTCGTGATTATTCAAGTTCGGTTGCCGAGCGGGGACCACCGACTGTCTCGGATAAAGGGGCTTCTAACTCGCTCTCGTATTTCATTTCACTCAAAATGGATTCAGCCTCACAGGCAAAAAATATTTATATTATATCAAAAGAAAGATCAAAAGTGTTCGCGAATATGAAAGCGAACGACCGCGAACAACTCGAAGGAGTGAGTAGGGGGAACAGGGACCGGTGAGGGATTTTTATCGAGTCCCGCATTCATGTTATGAGTTGACTTATACGATATAGCGCCGCGTCGGAAATATTGTAATCTAACATGAATACAGAATTCAGATATAGGTAATACGTTTTACGACAGCTCCGGACGAAATATCGTGGGAGTTTTTACGTCTCCGCTGTCATATTTGTGGTAAATTGTTTATATTTTTTAAACAAATTAACATGAGCGGATGTCGTTGACATTCTTATGACGGTCATCTGTAAACGGGCTTCTTTATGGCAAACACCTAGTATTTATAAGTGTTGGTTTGATAGCATTTAAAATTAAAGTAAATAAAAATTTATGAACATTGGTATTAAAATACGTATGTATGTAGAACCACAAGCTGAAATAGTCAAGTCGAGTCTAAATTAAAGTAATTAAGAATTCATTCTAAAAGTAATAATTGTACAGTGTAATAACTTTAATATAATATTGTTTGGTAAAAGTGTTGCTGTTTAAATTAAATATACTACTCGTTTAGAGTAATATACAAAATCATTATTTCATAAAATAATTTAGCTATCTTTTCGAGGCGGGGCGTAAATGATTATGAACGTGAGTAACGAGTCGTGCGGGTTGGAGCATACGTAGTCATTTCAAATAATCAAAAGAGGGGAATGTTTATGTCTGTACGAAAGATCGTTATTTTTTACGCGGTAATAAATGAAGTAACGAGCGACTTACATGCAATGTGCACGCGCGTACTCACGACCACTTTAGCAGTACTCCAGTACCAGGGCAGCATTAACATGATGCAGGTGACATTTTTCAAGTTGTAATTCCTTGTTGCTTACGTATTACGGCTTTTATTTTACGTCCTATGACCAAAGGGTTGTAACAGGGTCATGATATTTTATAGAAAGGTTTTGTTATCGCTTATTTTATGACTGCAGAGCTCTAGGGAAAATATACTATTTGCACTAAATTTTACAGAAATCAAATCGTTATTTATGGAAATGCCCAGAGTGATTGAGTTACAGAAATAACTAATAGATTTACATAAGATATTCTTCATATTTCCAGTAAGTAAACACAATATTGAAATATAATATCGCTATTGTGTAACCAAGAGAATAAACATTGTGAAAGCGATTATATTGATTAAGTTCCGTACGAGGAACGCAGGGGCCATAGGAGCCAACAAAGCTTTTACTCAGTTTTGCTGGTTTTACTGTGTTTTGCACCGATAGATGTTCGAAAAAAAAAAACACTACATGTGTTCATTTCCAATTCTAGGCCAGATGTGTTTGTTTTATGCATACGTAGCTATTGTATTGTCACTGACTAAGCACCTACATGGAAAGTGGAACCCAAAGATATCAGAAAAAGTTACGCTAATACCTACACATGACTATTACACTTATTATTTAATAATATTTGAGCGCTAAATAACTGTTATGAATTTAAAAATTATACAAGACTAAGAAAAAGCTAAACTAAGGAATGAATTTAATATAAAATAGATAAAAGTCGTTTTAACGCAACCCAACAAATTTGTTGCCTCGACAATAAAGTTTTTCCCGTCAATAAGCTTTTGTTTGTAGAATAGCTTAATCTCTACATCACACAAGGGGGAAATATGGGGTACAATAAATCCAATAATAATACCACAATAAAAAAATAAAATGTACAGCAACAATAATTCACTACAAAAGAATTACCATACAACAAAGATGAATTTTATTATAATATTGATAAATAAAACTAGTATCGTGTATATTGCTTCTAACTTTAGTAATACTTACACACGGTCCTAACCCCCATCATACGCCCATACGCCATTGTTAGTCTCTTAGAAATCTGTTTCAGAAGAGCGTAGATAATATAACAATGCATAAATACCCTAGGTAATCCGGTACACGGAACTATATTGTAACAAGTTTAAACTTTGAATGCTCTATCTAGAGAGAATCTAAGTATGCTATTACTATGCTTTGTGTTGCACAATATTAGTTTATAATATTGGGTACGCCGGGCACCCATTAAAAATAAAGGGAATATGAATGTTTTAAAAGGTAGAGCTGTAGGTATAGTTTTCAGTGTAATACATTGCAGGAGTCTTAAACAAGTGAGACTCGTGCAACGTATGAAGTCATATAAATATATCAGCCTGTCGACGTCCACTGCGGAAGTGCGGAACCTAAGTTCCGCAGTGGACGTCGAAAGACGTCGCTTTTTGGGAAAGGCCTAAGCCTTTCCCAAAAAGCGTCAACCATCTAACGGCAAACAGTTACTAAAGGGTTATTGCAATTAACTAAACAACTCGTCATAATGTGTAATATTGTTTACTCACATTTCCAAAGATACTTAATTGATCACCATAATTGGACAAAACGCGCAATGTTATAAGTTCAAAATGAGATACAAACACGATCGTAATCTGAGTTGTTGCTTTTGTTCATTGAATCGATTATCCCACGCGCTCGGATTATTTCTTGTAGCCTACTTATCGCCGTGCCAATCTTATCGAATATAAATATCGATTCAACTATACTAATAGCTTTTATTCAGTGTATAAACAGATGAAAAAGTAAAATGATAAATGTTATCTAAACGGTATAAATATGCCAGAACAATCTACTGCAGTTGAAATAAATAATGAATACAAAGACGAGCAATTCAAAGAAGTTTCAACATTTCATAGAGAACAAAAGAATTGAGAAGAAACAGCGAGTGATTCCCGCAGCTCGGCGCGCGGCGGCGGGGCGCTGCACTGTTTGTACAAGTTATTAGCTAAGACCCGTGGTGTTATCTCCCGTGTAAATTTATGCAACAATCTCATCGAGGCGGCCGCGGGTTCGGGGTGTCAGCGATAACATGAAATTGACACCGCGCCATCAATCACTTTGTAGTGAGTGGGCTGCTCGAGTGTACGGGTGTCGCGTTGCAGTTGTGGTTATCGGCTACAAATTGCTGTCGCTTCACTGATTAACAATTTTCAACTCTAACAAACATGTTATAATTTTATTAAAAAAAAAGGTAAATTGATAAAAATCCATCCCACACCAAATGAATAAACGTAACGTTAGCGGAGCAACGACGACATATCGAACTAGTATCAACAATAGCATTAACGCATATAAAGTATTCAAATCGTGAAATAAAATCGAATCGCACAATCCGAGCTGAGCCCGGGCCGTAACCAATCAGAACGAAGGTACTCAAATAGAAGTTGATAATAACGATTGGGTAATACTGTGCGGACAGGTTTACAAGTGAAGTAAAGGATGTGACAATCCCGCGTTTAAAAGTAAGCCCATATCGATTATAGTTTCCGGTATCTGTGACGTTCCATTGTGTGTATTGTTGTCGGCCGGGGCTGTGGAAGCTCGGCTTCATCCGTCGCTATAAGGTCGGTTCTTGGAAAGCCAGCTGGCGTGTCGTTCCCAACGCTCCCTGTCTCGCCGGGTTAAGATTACAATGTCAATAGACGTTTCGGCTATTGAATCGCTCGCTCGGCTGGGAACTTGCGTCTTTTTAAACAGCATTCTTTAGATTACGAGTACTTAGCAATTCTATAGACGGTATCTGCGAAATTTCGTGCATCATACTTGTAGGTTTAGATAAGATTTCCCAGAAAAATAACTATTAGTGATCGTGGTCTTACTTAGTAATATTATTTCCTTTTAATTTATCATTATGAGATTTCTATCTATATTTTCTAACAAATAAAAGGTATATTTGAAAATCAATAAGATTGTCATTACGTCTCCAGTCCTAAGCTGTCGTATTTTATAGCAGTTCAAAGTTCTGTAGTTAAGGATCTCAAAGTATTCCAGTTGTGAGAGCGACTTTTGAATAATGCTTCAGTTTTTCTTATTCAGTAAGTCTTCCTATAACTCAAACAACAAAGAGCCGGCTGGAGAGATCCTAACAAAAGAATATGAGAAATATCTGCGCCTCTACAATCCGAACCGCATCGCTACTTCGGTTATATTGGAAAAATATTTCTTGCTCGTCTCTAACACGGATACCTAGTTAAAGTCTCTATAAAAGATAGAATATGTAATATTTTCACTACATTTTATAGCGGTATTTTATATTAATCTAATCTGTTAGTTTGCCGTGTTTAGTTTGAAGAAGGTAGACGGTGCCCATTCATAATTTAAGTCTCAGATGCTCTGATTAAATTTCTTCCGCTTCAGAGGTCCCTTTGTTGTCAGTAACTTCTATTGCGACACAAAAGCACTCGTCTACGGCAGGATAATTTATTTTAAAGAGTCCTCAGTCTTACAGAGACTTTTTCGACTTATTACGCTGAATTGTACCTACTTTAAAGATTGTTTTTCTCGTAAAATATGCTTCGTTTTATTTTTCTATTTGACACGCCTGTAGTTTAGTCGTTGGTAATATTAAATGCGAGGAGCATTTAGATGAACTATCACGATAGTTGAAAAGTGAATGTTTAGAAAACTATATTATTATGGCCAGTTTTTGTTTTATTCTTTAATGGTTATGAAGGGTCTTTGGGGCATTAACTCTGTTTTGTTACCGTCTGCATCCGGTTTCTGCACATCTTCCGTCGGTAATAACAATTTTGGTAAAGTTTGAGTTAAACACTCACAGAGCGATTTACGAGCATAGGGCGGGCGCCGCGCGGCATCTGCCTCGGAGCCACCATTTTTCTTTATTGACAGCTCGATTTTGGCACCTGAGTAAATAATATTGTAAATACTTAGTTTAGCGCAATACTAATATCTATGACAGTCGTTGGTAAGTAGATAGGTGCTATACATTGGTTCTTGGGTATGATGTAAAACAATTTTACGCATAAAAACATTATGAAGATAATAATTAAACATAATGAGAGATGAATTAATTATTTTAATCCTTTGCCAAAATTATAGATTTTAATCCAAAAAGTTTTCACTTTTGAGATTTCTTTTTTCAGCATTCGTAAATTTTTTTTTTTTTATTCATAAAACATTATTGCTTGTTTTATAAAGTTATCGATTATAGTGAACTAAACGCCTCGAAACGGAAGTCAACGGTATGCGGACGTCGTCGCCGGACCGCTAACGCAACGTGGGGTCTTGACTCGTAAGCTTTGAGTGGTTAATACATGTGAACCACTAATGAATACGGTGTAAAAGCAGTAACGACGGCCTGACCATCCAAATTTTTATTATTTAAAGGCAATTCATTGAAATAATTTATTTGTTTCCAACGAGCGCTGTAGCTCGCCATAAAACGCTTTGTAATTATCCGTTTGTTTAAAGAATGTATTACACAAATAAACTTTACGATTCCAACGTTTAAACATAACTTTTTATTATCTCACATGGTTTCTTGAACGCACACACAGGAAAAAATGTTTTATCACCACCTACCGCGCGCTCGTGAACGAACACGCGGTCTCATTACATGGTGTTCAATAATTTGTCCATTAAGGCCGTCAGTGGTCGACGTGATCCATCATTACAACACAGTAGGTATGTATAAATCAGAGCGGGTATAATAGCGCCAGTATTTTGTTATCCCTTCATGCATAAATGTTTTTGTAATATTTTGGAAGCGGTGTTCCAACGGCGCCCTTTCGCCCCTCGCCTCTCATGCCACGTTGCATTGCACGGTTTCGTATTTCTCTTTCTAACTTTAGTTTTGTGAATACGGCGCGCTGCGAGTGACGCCCGGTTCACCACATTCTTTATAAGGAAACTTTACGAGCGTGTTCCTCGCACTTAAATTTCAATGCCTTTTATTTGATTGCCTGTGGCGGTGAGGAATATTACTAAATGTAGTTTAGTGAATCAAGTAGGTAGATAATTTTGTCAACTACGACAGCATATTATATCGATGTTAGTATTTGCGTGTGAGTTGACACGTTACTCTTCCACTTAGTAAAGTGTGAAATGATTGCCGCGCGCTGAACATCACGATTTGAATTCCGCAGTCGGGCGCGCAATCGTGTGCCCAAGTCGCAGTCGGTGCTCGCTGCTCGCACTCGGTACAGTCGGTGGAGTCGGTACTCAGTATTCGTGTAGCGTGCGGTTGCGACGCCCGTCTGTTTGCCGTCGCACGATCTTGTCGCTTGTACACTACAGCCGTGTATCGGGTGACTACAAAATTCATGTTTTGGTGTGCAGTGTGTGCTGATAGCTTCCTTTGTCTCTCCGTAGGTGTGTCGAGCACGGAGCGCTACGCCAGTCTCGAACCAGGATCGCTACCGGGATGCCAGCGTGTCTAGTGATAGTGCATTGAGGTCGTGTTGGTACCTAGCATAGTGTTAGTGTAACTATAGTGCATCAAAGTGCTGAATGGATTGTGTCTCTTTTGGATTGCCATCGAGAGTCATCGTTAGATCAACTTGGGAACGGTGAGATATTATGACATCTTTATTTATTCTGATAACAGCCGCGATAACGAGTTAAATGTATTTATTTTAGTGTGTAATTCTTTTATTTGTATTACACTTAATGTAAGATTATAATAATATTTTATTTGCATAGTTAAGTAGTCAATCTGAGTTAGGGTACTCAATTATTGTAAATAGGTATGTGAATAAACTTAGTATGGTCCTCTTCACTCGGACATAATAAATACCGCTCAGCTATTAAGATGTTCTTAACTTAGCTTGTAATTACAGTTACATAAATAAATTATGTGGTTCTTTATATGTAAATAGCTATTATATAGCTACATACCTAGCAATAAGGTATTTTTTTATGAATAATTTAGTATCCTGCTCATTTTCTACGGTACGGTGTTAGGTATTATGTTATTAAGTGTAAAGGGTTACTCTTAAATGAATTTCAATTCTAATACAATACCAATCCAAAAATGTATAGCAGGCACACAAACAGAACACAGTTCAAGAAAATACTGGCATGTTTAGATTCTGGTTAGTTCATTCCAATGGCAGGAAGTTTTTTTAAGAAAAGGATCGTTGATCGTTCCTATCAACAAACTAATCTAAATTTTGCCTTGGAATTGTATTGGAATTTAAATTAATTGAAGAGTTGGGGCACAGGTTATAAATCTGTGTTATTGATAACTCCAAGGCGTAACCTATTCTTATTGCTTATAAGTTTGGAGACAGTTCAACTAATAGTTTCCTAGTTAAGGCATGCCTTGTAAAGTTGTAACACACATTTAAAAGTCACAAAATTATCAAACGAGTTATCGCCATTCAAAATAAAATTACAGTCTTGATTAATATTCTTTTGTTCTGATGATGAGACTGTGAGTTATAAATACAAAATGCGAAGTAAGTACTAAAATCCTCCGTCGTTAACTGCCTACGATATTGAACTCAAGCTAAAAAAATGGAAGCCTCTGTTATAAATTGGAAGTAATCTTTTACTTTCATCTTATTACTTTTTAAGAGAAAAAAAGGGCCATAACACTGCTTTTTTTAGGTTATGCTTTTTATTAAGCAGCTAGCTAAGCATTCAATTATTATTTATAAGTACTTAGATTTGATGTAGATGTATATGTACCTATGACTTGTAAGCATGTAGGTATACCTACATGTAAGATAGGTCATGGATAAGACTAAGAATGAAGAGGAATAGGTAGATAGCTTTAATTGTAAATTTTCCATTAATGGCTGGTTCCTAAATTCCAAAATTCTACCGTCTGTAAGCAAAACGAGTCTTTTCATGAATATAGGAACCGGGCATTAGTAGTAGAGATAGATTAGATTGATATCTAATCGGTAATAATCGATCCTCTTACCATAGGTACTATTAGGTAGGTAACTGAAGTACTTAGGTACACAAATATACCTAAAACACAAAAAAACGTAATAGATCTTTAAAAAAGAATATTTTTTTACATAATAAATATCTATCGACCTATAATTTAAACCGCTAAAATGAATAATAATATTAATATTAATTAAGTACCTACAAAGTCGAAAGAAATTGTAACGCACCAAGCTTGCAAGCTTTTGGAACAGAAACACTGAAAATCCTAAGCATTTTCTTTGTCTCTTATTTCCGTGGCCATGCCAATAATTGTTAGAAAATACCTACCTCTTTTAACAATGTGATTAATATGTCCCGCAGCGGTATTATATATCTTGCAAAAGCAAGTCCATAAAATTTGACGGCAATAATTGTACAATTATTGCTGTCAAATTTATAATTTATTGTGTATTACGAATTATCACTGTTGACACCAATAACTGCATACATTTTGCTTTCGCTTTGCTTTTGCAAAATACATAATACCGCTGCGGCAGTAACAAACTAAGAAAAACAATCAAAACAACGCGTAGTAAAAATCAATTAACGTCATGTCAATACACAATTATTAACAATAACATAATTATCTATTTTACATTTAACGTGGCTGTACAAATATTTAGTAATATTGGCTCCAGTAGGTGTTTTAAACCCAGGGGCTAATAATAATAAAACTTGCTCATAAAGGCTTACTTATAAAAACTTTTTGTCGCCGTCAACAACATCGGACCCTTTTGTTTATTTTGAGACATCAAGGAGGGTCGGAATCCATTATGGTTTAGTGTATGGCGACGTGAAAGGCCAGTATGGCTTATTGAAAAAGAGAAGTACCACGTATATATCTAAATAGGTCTTAACAAGATATTGTTGGGAACGTACCTAACTTTTTTTAAATGTGTCATAATATCTCAGTAATATCAGGTTTTGTGTGGAAGATGTGAAAAACTATACTTTTGTTTGCTTCTGTTGTTTGTTATATACTACAATGCTTTGACTATTTTTATTATATATATAGTGCGTTTAATATCAGCATGCCAAACATGCAGCCAACTAAGTATTTTCTTGTGGTCCATATCAATTTTAAAAACATACGAAAACGCGCTTGCAACAAGTCCGTATAAATATGTCACGATCGTTTTCGACGATTTTCCACGACACAGACAACTTAATTAAACACAAAGGATGTCAAACATCTCAAAAAATGAATTAATGTTTGTAGTTTTTTATAATGTCCTTTGTATTGGAAATTAATTTAATAATAATATTCTTTTCTTTTCTAAGTGATTTTCAGTACTGTGTGTGACGTTCAGATTACGTTTTACGGCCCGCCTAGCCACGGTTAAGCTTTTTCCCACCAGTGACTGAGTTTGACATGGCTTTGATATACCTACCTATAATATATTAATGTACCTGACTCAACGAACTGAAGTCTAGTTTCAAAATAAGCATGTTAATAAAATAGTTACAAAACAGCTAAGGAATAGCAGAATAATGTGCAATAAACACGCATTTCACCAATTTTTTTTACAATACTGTTTAAGTAGCTGAACGTTTAGCATACCGATGTAAAATAATGTTCTATTCTTGTAGTGGAATATACTTACCTTTGCGTAAACAGTTGTAACAAAAAAAAACACGTGCTAACAACGAAGTATCGATGCGATGATTAATTACATTTGTTTTTTTTATGCGTGTTGTTAATGTAATATGTATACGTCTTGTGTGAAGTTGTGTGCCACAAGTATGTCAGTATATTTAACTTTATTCAATATTAAATTACGCGTAGAGGTGGTAACTTAGATTCTCTTTGACAGTGAAACTATTTTAGTTTACCGATCCTTCAATTTATACTGTAGTTTTTTTTATTTTTATAAACGTAAAAAAGTATTAAATTTATGTATTATAACAATATTTTTTTATTGTGAAGTTTCGTTTTTATAAGACTTGATAGGTACTTAAGTTAGAAACAGAAACTATTTAAGTAAAAGCAGTAATCAGTATCCATTAGGAACTCAAGGTGTTAATAAATTGGCACTGATTCCCTTGTCTGCAAATTAAATAAAAAATTAAGCATTCCTGTCTTTTACTTACATGCAGCGTGAGGAAAGGACAGCAACATATAACAACTAACTTAAAAATGTCAAACTGGTTTTCGCCTTGACCATCACTGTGTTTTAGTGCACGCGTATCTGCGTGGCAAATTTGTATGGAAATTTTAGTTGCAACTTTATTTTTCACCTCTAAACTTTATCTGTCCTTTTCTATATGTACAATTGACAGAATCAGGGTTATTATCTCGACAAATTGTGTTAAAAGCCGGTGGACTAATGTTTGAACTTTCCTCTATTCATATCAAAATGACATACCTAGTTTATGAATAGTACGTAAGTTTATTTGCTTACTATGCATTTTTTTAATAATCTAGCTATCTATACCTATATAAAATCAATTGTTACATGTATGATGGAGCATCAAAGAACAGCTCGACCGATTTGGCTGATTTTTGTAATTAACCAAAGACTCAGGAAAATGTTTGTCAGGACAATGTCAGTGAAAATTTGCTAAAATCCGCTGGAAATGTGGAAATTTGACAGGACAACGACTGTCGACTAGTGTAGGGCCAGCTGGTATCTATACATAATACAAATACTTAATAAAATAATAATAATTAATAGAAAAAGACTTGTTAGTGCATTGTCAACATATCTTCCAGTATTAACAGATTTTGCAACAATTATTCAAAGATTTATTACCGAATGATTCATTTTACTTAAGTAGGTAACTCGCTAACTTATGTATTTTAAAGAATTCTTATAAGTTAAACTTATGCTTATTCATAAATGTTAAATTATGTCTGAGTATTAGCATAAAGATAAATATGTAATAATAATACTTAACATTACGTTACACCTCTTGAAGCTTCTTACGAAATAACAAACCGTAAAGTAAGCGTAGTAGTACCTATTAGGCGTATAAATTATAATTATTACTTAGTAACTATCATTAATCCGCGGCATGACTACCAGTTATCTCTTTTTAACATTGTACCTATCTATGTTCATTATGAAAATGACGTAATTATTCATACTAACAGAATTGGGTAATATACATATTAATACACTGTAGGAGTTTTTGTATTAAAAAATGAACAATGTTTAAAATTATAACCAGATGTTTTAAAGCTAATTTTCAGCTAGCTCCAATTTATGTCAAAGTCCATTAAATGGTCGTGAAATTTAATCCACGTCTGCTCAACCCTACATTATCAGTACAAGACCTTGGCTCTCAAAGGTCAAATAAATAAACCAGTACACATTTGCACTCCACAGAAACTTATACATTTTCTTAAATTTAAAAAGTACCTAATTCATTTTTATAACATTGGAATAATAAAGACATTGCCAAAGGAATCCTTTCAACACGTGTATAAAGACGAGTAAAAAAATAAACTCTCGAGGGAAATTGGAGTCTTAAAACGTTTTTTTTATTTGCTTGTTGTTCGAGTTAAACTTGAAATAACCCCTGAACAAGTAAGCGCCCTTCTCGGAGTAATTCGCTACGTCTATTCTACAGAGACTTGATTGAAAACCATTCGTGTTCAGCCACTCGAGTGATATAATCGAATCGAGCAAAAAATGTTGTTTCAATAATATAATTTATGCTGGTTTGGCATGGCCCTGGCTATATTCTCCTGTTCAAATTGTTGAACAACCGAGCCAAAATTGATAACAAGTTGTGAAATAACGAGTTTTACGACTGTATTAATCAATTTTAAGTTAATGGAATAGTTTAAAATGAATGACCCGTCAGTGTTAGATCTCAGTTGGGTCTGTGCCTGATTTTATCTTTGTAAATGACAAAAGCACGTTAGTGTCCCCGCAGCTACCAGATACTGTTACGCTACAATGATGTGGGAAGCCAACCGATGAAGCAATGATTTATTATCCTATTCATTTGTCATAAACCGACGACATGTTTTATTACAACAATTTTAGTTTCAACCGTTACCTGTGTCAAAGTTATAAGTTTTAACGTAAAACGCTGCAAGGTTACCGTTATATCAATTTGTTTCCATTTCGTATAACATCCAGCGTACTTCAATATTTTCCTGTAGCTTATCATCTAAGTTGTTATTTGAATAACGGTCGACAGTTTTATTTCGGTTGAAATATAGGCGTTATAAATAAAAAGATTAAAGGCTCCCTAATATCTGACATTAAGAAGGTATTTTTAAAGTGGTTAAGCCCATTTATTTATATTTGGGTACCTCTGAACGTCTGACTTATTATTGGCATCAGCTTACAAGGTGACGAACCCAATTCATCCGAATCAATTTACGTTCACCTCCTTTGAAAGAAAATAGTCAAGCCTGCGGGTGTTATCTTATGTACCGCCTTCTCTTTCATACTCGTGTAAAGAGTGTGATATGAAAAGGATGGGTGTAATTTATACACCTTTCAGATTTTTGTGAATAAAAACGTTCAGATAAAGTATTCAATATGCGCGGTAATCCTAACGCGCTTACTTATGTTTGGATTATGCGCTCATCATTCATTCTGTAATCTGAATCTTGTCATTCTGTTTGTTGTAAGTACATTAAAGTAAATGATGAAGCGATAACGTGATAAGAAATAATATAGAACAATGTGAATTGGATATTCACCAAGTTAAATGTTAGGTAGGTCGTTTGACCTCGACGTACCGTTTGAAGAAACTCTTCACCTCGCTGTCTTATGTAACAGATATTTTATTTTGTTTGAAAACTGATTTATCATCGGCGCAGCGTTCGTGATATAATTTGTCTAATTCTATAAATAAAGTTACAGGCCGTTTGAAGAGCCAACGAAGCCGATGTAATAAACATGTCAATTAAAGAGTCAGAAACCTAATAGATCTGGGATTATGGTATCAAACTCATAAAGATAAAGCTAAGACCATAATATCATGTATAATGTGTCTTTGTATTTAACGCATCTCTTTAGCACGTGTTCTCAAACCGGTTACAATTAATATATATATTTGCATAGTCGACTATCGAATAATAAGACAAATCTCGTCTATTTTTTTATTTATATTACAAACGATAGCCTGCTTTTATGATAGTTCCTAGCTCCACCGTATCACTTTATCTAGAAAACACACGTGCAACGTACGAGTATCTCTCCAAATTTCATCTTTTCAGTGGTTACGACGTTGTCGAGTGAAAACCCTAATACCAAGTTTCGCATTTCCTCTTGTAAGGATATTTTCCTCTTTAAGGTTTGCGTTCTCTTCTACTTTTACAGAAATATTTATCTCGCCCAGTTTTCTCATAGCTACGTTCGAAACAAAATGAGCTGCTGATCGATTAATGGTACTTTATTAATATGTTGTTTGTAAATGAAAACCTGTTTGATTATCGGATTTTATCCAAGATCTTTCTAGATTTAGATAATTACCTACATAAAAAACTACTAAATATCTAGTAATACATTTTTAAGTATGTCTACGTATTGTTTATATGGCAACATCTGTTTATTTCAAACTCGTTTAAATGTAAATCTCTTTGATTATAATGTGCTGATTACTATCTGCGCAGCAGGCGTCTTGTAGCAATCTGCAACCTTTACAAGCACTAGGGTGAGATGTACATATCTCAGCAATATCATAAACGATCTTTGCTTTATAATGGTCGTTCATGTTAATCTCAAATTGACACTTTTGTACTGTAATATTATACCTACATATACGAAAGTAACGCAGCTTCTACAATGTCGGATATTTATAAAACCCTTTTTACATCGATACTGCTTAGCGCAAATCAATCGTGTTAAAGTTTCCGTCTTAAAATTGAGACATTGACCTTGGTCAGGTCACTTATGTTCTGATAATAAGTCTCTTTTTTTTGTAACTGAAATGTATTGCGATATGGGCCCACAGCTTTCATTACTTTAAATATGTCATAAGTCATACCTACAGTGTTTTTATATTAGCCAAGTAAATTCCTAATTGGACACTATTAACTCTCAAAAGGATTTACAGTGCGTTTTAAATCCCATTGTGCAATAATGTTATGTTTTAGGTTTCCAAGATCGAAAATTCAGTTAAGTAGGTACAAGAATTTGAGTGACACCAAATTTATCAGCATACCACATTCTTGACTCCAAACAAATATAGTCATTAAAATTGGCAAACAAAAGATTTCCACGTCCAATTTTGCTAATACTTAAAGAAATACGTCTTCTGTATGCATAACGCGGCCTTGCGGTTTACGTAATGACAATATTTTTGTTAGATCACTAATTAAACATTATTGTCTTTAAATAAAGTTGTTGGATAAAAAAACATGAAATAGGTATACGTCTCAATTACAATACCAATATGTAAATATAATTAGGCAGAATATTCTGCATAATTTTTTTTTGTTAGAATTGTAGAAAGTCCATTTATATTTAGCGGGCAGTTATTTTAAGCAAGTAATCGTAATAATCGTCAATTGTTTTATTTTTATGTTCTTGTAAAGTTTTGGCATAACTTCATTTTGTTTTGCAAACAAGAAAAGTGAAACAATGAAATAACTATAATGGTAGCAATTAGAAAGTTTTCTCTTGTTGCTTTCCCGGTTTCATGCTGTACTCCATTAAAAACTTCAATATCACTACATCGTAATGAGGTAGCTCTTAATTATGTAGATCTTTTGAACCGTGATGTCGTGACCGACTACGTTGTCAGATAATCGCTTTTAAATTAAATTTGTAATTAAAATTCGTTATTAAGTCAGCTCTACAAAATATTATGACATTTATTGATAAGTTGTTCAGTTGGTAAGTAGTTACGTATGGATGAAAAGCACTTTGTTATTCCAGTAGCATTTCTGCTGCTTTACCAATTTTCATCGCAATCCGTTAAGCTTTTTCAACGTAAGTCACTCGACGAAACATGAGATTTGCATAATTTATTTTAGTAGAATGTTTACTAAGTTAATTTATGAGTTAAATTGTGTGTTTAAAGATTAATGTATAATGGGTAGATTATGTAGAAAAGCGACATAATGTCGTCGTATTAAAAACAAATGACAGCATATTATACGTAGTACTATTTATTATTCTGTGATTATAGTATCTATACAATATTTTTAAGAGCATGTATAGATAACCTCGATGTATTAAAGTTCAAAAATAGTTTGAATTGGTTATAAATAAAACCATATCTATATTTTGTAGACATCATGCTCATGTTAAAAATATATTCTGTAAAATACAGCACTTATTTTCTGAATGAATATCAAATTTGTTCTAGTACTCGTTAATTTGATTACTCCAAGGCTACGACAATAAATTGGAACATCTATTTTTTGAAGGTTGGAGATCTGTATAATCCAATTGCTACATAAATTATTTCGAGGCGTCGCGCGTCGTCGTTCGTCGTGCTCGTGTTCACTCGAACGTGCAACGCACGCGAACGACACGACGGCTGCACGTTAATAATAATATCATTACCGTTCAAAATGTTTAACACGATGATGCACTGGGGGCCATTACTACACTCATTATAGCTTCGTATAAACCACCGCAATTTAGACGAGCAACAATTTTACTTGTATACGAATAGTTGCGTCATTAAGCCGGTCGTGAGATTATCTCTACCAAATAGGGTTGTTAAACCTTTGTGTTAAATAAGCCTCGAAAATATTATATACCTAACCAATTACGAAAATTTTGGAGCTCTAATCTTAAACCAAGAACACGCGACGAACAGACAACAAACTAAATTATAAAATTACTCATTACTTAAATTATATTTATAACACTGTTTCTTACTTTACCAAAAAACAAAACTAATTTTATTAACTAAAGATAATTATTCTGTATTTAAAACAGTAGTCAATTGATATTATAATCCAGGTCATGTCTTAATTACATGTGCAAATTCAAATACGACATTGGAGCCATAACGTCTAGATAACCAGTTATGAATTGTAGTCTGGTAACCCTACATACCGACATTAACGTTACACATAGTGATTCATGTCGGATTAACTTGAGTTCTGTTATTTCACGTCATGTGGCAACACTGGATTCGTTTGCCGTCACATTTTTTTATTTATAAAACTACGCCATTTCGTCGCATTCATTTATGATGTTTAACGTAGTTAATTTGGTGAGTGAACGTCGAGCTCATTGCCAAGAAATATGTTCTCATATTATTCCTAATCTCAAGTACATTAATAAAATGAGTATTAGTATACAATAGCTGAGTTCATTTACTTGTTATAATAAAATAGCAATTTAATTAGTACCTCCTTTCAATCCTCGGGAACAACCGAACAGCGAGTTAATGTTTCTATTATCTTTTAAGATTTCTTTTACTATATACCATAATGCTACACTTTTTATTCTGTACCCTACGTTATAAAAGTCGATTGCAATGGTATTTTAACTTATATATGTACTCAGTAACAAGTACGAGTAATAAACCAATAATTCATAAAGCTATATTAACGTCATTGATATTATACCAGTGGCGAATTTCCATCTTTAATCTATAAGCTAAAAGGTAATTATGATCAGGCAGTGTGTTATTATTCATGAATGTAGATTAAATTCAAACTACAAATTACTTATTTGCATGTTAGATTAATGTTGTGAGTAACTAGGTCTGTAGTCACCTATTACATTAATTAATAACTAAGTTGTAAGAATAACTTATTGTTAAATGAGTCAAGATTATCTTATTTTATAATAACACATTATGTACTAGAAATCATTCTTTCAACAACTAGGTACATACATTCTTAGATAACTAACTGCTTCACAAGTTTCACGACTTACCGTAACAATTTAAACTCTACCATTTTTGATTCAACACAAATAAACTAATGTCGGGTATATTGCAAGCGTATTTCCGGCCAACAAGCAATTTTTCTCCGAGTAAAGTGCACCTCTAGTCCGGGTTCGATGCTCGGGCAGCGCGCCAAGTAGCGCGGCGGGTCGGTAAATCACCCGCGCGTACCAGGCTCGCAGCGCTTCGAGGAGCTCCCAATCAGCCGCCCTATTGACAAACATACGGCTGGAGTATAATGGAATCCGTCGCGATTTATCTACCACTGAGCAATTCATCTCTTTCCTTTGAAAACATTCTCTTCATTTACGACGTTTAAAATCATTATACTAAAATAGTTTGTTAATGTGCTTTGTCATCACTGATAATATAGTTTTAAAATAAGTACATCTCGTTATAAAACTTTTTCGTGAATTCTATTCGGGTTTTTATTTACGAATAAATTTTGATGTATTTTTTTTTTGTTGCCAAACATGTTTTTGTATTGAAATGAGGAGTTAATTGGTCTATTCAACTTCTTAACTAAATAGTTCCACCTCCCGTTTATAAACAAAATAAATACATTGCATTGTGGTGTATAATTAATTGTATATTGAGTCGAGTTTAAAGGTACCTAACATTTTTTTTTATTGTTATTGATAAGTTTACATGAAACAGTCGAGTGTAGAAGTAGTATTAGCTTTCAATATAAAACATATACCTATGTTCCAAGTTTACAAACACGCTTAGTAAGAAAATGGAAGTTACTGATATTTACTTAGTATCAAATATCGGTCATATTACAGTTATGAAGTATATCTATCGGGTAATAGTTACCTAATTCGCAAAACTTCGAAATGCTGAATTATTCTAAGTATTCAAACTCGTTCGTGCTTAAAACTATTTACTTACGTGCACCTTTTTTGGGATCCGTACTCGAAGGTTGCAAACGGGACCTAAAATGGGGCGCCATAAAATGCTCAGAGCCCTTTTTATGCGCGAGCCCGACTCGCACTTGGCCGGTGTTTCATATTCAACCAGCGAAAAGGTCAAGCCGTTTTTTGTAAAAAAATGTAAATGCGCTAAGTTTAGCGTTAAATTAATAAAGTTACGGCGCATCCAAACTAGTTAGGTACTTAAATGTTTTTAATTAATTATTGACTAGACCGTGCCAGTAGGTAAAAGGTGATATTAATTAATATATCTATTACAATATCCTCGTATTCTTCTTTAGGTTTTTTAAACGCTAAGAACTCTAAACCTGTTTATGACTTTATGCCATCTTTCTGGGTCTTGAGCATTTTCTAACCACAATATGTTGTGTCCTATTAACATATTTGTGGTAGTATTTAGATAGTAGAAGTATAGAGACATTTCTTTTTTCTTTCATTCTTTAAAGCAATACGACTCCCGGACGAGGGAATAATTGTGCCGCAAGTGACTAACACGTTTTTGCAACACAAACGATTATAGTGTAAAACTGAATTTTTATTACTATCTTTATTTATAGTTTCACGCTGACCTTACTAAAGATGTCCTTAGGTAATGTCATACTTGCATAAAACATTGTATTGGCAACTGAATGGAATAATAACTACTTGAAAGACGTATTAACACGGACTCGCCAAGTTTAAACCACCCTAGCATTGAATATGTTTGCCATAACTATTCACGCTTAAGATGATTGAATCTTAAGTTAAGTATTTAAATATAAAATGATTTAACATGTAAAGAACGACAGCGTCGAGAAAAATCGGTTTGAACACGTTAATTTACGGAATCTACATTGTCTAATTATCATCATTGTTTCCGCATAAATAAAATATCGTCAGTTGAAAGTAGACAAAGATAAGTATTATAATCATAACATACAGAAAATATACCAACAAAATGAGAAATTAGTAATTATGTAGTTAGTTAAAATTAAAAGCAAACTACACAATAATTCACAATAATTTTGTCTGAATATTTAAATTATAAAAGCCGACAACCACGGATAGCCACGCACAGCGCAGGGAGTGTTGAGAATCAAACCCAATTTTAGCCGATAAGGTTTACTTTGACTGGCAGTGCGACAGACCGGGGCAGACGCGTCTGCGCTATCACGGACGTGAATCCTCCCACGAGTAGCGGTGCGGCTTAATCCGCGATATCGCGCACCGTGGGTAGCGTGCTTAACACTGTAATTAATTAGTGGATTAAAATAACGCCGTTTGAATAATTCACTCGCCAAATAGATGTACGCATCAATTAATTTCTAATACCCATTTTAGAATAGAGTTCTGACAGGTTTTGAAGCTAAAGAGATCTATTGGATTCGTGTTGAACCCATTAAAATGTTATTTTCGATATCAAACTTGTTTTCCATACAATTAGAGGTTAGTTTCCGAAACTATAATAAACTTTTATATGCCAATGCTACATTGCTTTTATTTGTTTTTTTATTATACGTGGGTAGGGGATATTTTTAGTTATTAAAAGCTTTTTCCTTGAACCTTTTAACGCGATATATAAACAGTATACTTGATATTTTTTTGTTTTAAATCTTTTGCGTTTTGAACTATCTTTACGAAGTATAAAACAATGTCGCTCCCGCTGTCTGCACGCTACGGATTTTAATACAGTTTTCAGCTAAAGATAGAGTGATTCAAGAGGAAGGGCTATATGTATAATACATACATATTATAGTAGAGAAAAGCCGAGTAATTCGAAGATTTGTAAAGCCGTGGCGGGTTGCTAGTTAAGGTATTTCATAAAGTGTGAGCAACTAATTTATTACGTTTGTTCTAAAATTAATGATTGATTGTTCGCAATGCTATTTAAAAGAATAGTTCTTTTTCAGTTTTAATTAAACAAACGATACGTTTCTAAACACGTATCCCAAAAAAAACAAGACGCCGCACATACTTAAAGAGTGGCCTTTTGAAGTCTTTTCGTAAGAATGCTTATCTAAGTGGTTCGTTCTGTGTCTTCGTATATCACACAACAATATTAGATTTGTAGAGTTGTGTGGCTATTTGAACCGATAACGTCCGGTTAACGCGTTCCGTTCCCGACCCGGGTGTGTTTGTAACGGTCATCCGTGGCATGTCTTCAACTATTTTCAATTTAAAGTTCATTCAGAAGTTTCTGTTAATACTAGAAATTCTACAAAATACCATTAAAGGGTCATGAACAAGATAATGAAGTTGCTGAATTAGATCACTTGTACAAATATCGGTCTTAAATCTACTGTGCTAAAGTATATTTTACGCTCAAATAAACATAACAGTTGATGGATCAGTAAAGTAATAAGGGTAGCTTGTTTTCAATTCTGCGAAAGACAAATATGTATTAAAAGTTCACGTCTGTAACTGTTAATTAAGTGCCAATATAATTGGGTCGTGTATTAAGTTAATTATAGGCGTTATTTGCTGCACAATTTGCCTCGTTGTTATGCTTATTGGTGATGCCTTACCCTTTAAGAACGTGTTCTAAATGCGTTACTTTACGATTAAATTGTTTGCAAACTGCGACCAACGGGTTTCTTTTATGTTAAAAAGATACTCGGTATTCGTACTAAGAACTGGTGATGGTGGTGTTCCGTTTTTGCTTAAAGATCGTGTTTCGAATAGTTTCTGAAATATAAACATCATTAAGAGTAATTGTCAATACTAGGAAACAAACGCTTTTAATGAAATTAAAGAGTGAAATAATGATCTGCATGGTACATGGTGCCGTAATAAAAGTATACAGATAGATTGGAATATATGTATAAACGTATAAAAAAATAACATAAAAGACAGCTTTTGGGACGTCTCTATCTTGTATTGAAATGTCTGTTTACAATTACATAATTATTGTATAATCGTTCTTATCTGTAAGTATAAATAAACGTCTATGCCTACATGTTGTAATAAAGAGCCATAATAACTATTCTTGGCGTATTTTAACTTCTATTACTTATTTCTTATTAGCTCTAAAACCAACGTTCTTTAAAGACAATAAACATAAGCTACATTGCTATCTTAAATCTACGCAATTAAAAAAAATCATTTAGTTTTAACTCCAAGCACTAGTTGTAATTTATTTATGCATAAATAACTAACTTTGTGTACGTAAAGGTTAAAGACCAATAATCATAAACCGACATGTTCTTTAGAACAGCTAAACAAACGCCAGGATATTTTCTAAGCTTGTTTTTCATGTACAGCAAGGTACTTCTCGAATAATGCTGAAGCGTTAGTACCAGGCTGGCATAAGCACGCGCGTCATAAAAAAGTTACGAGGAGTTATCAAAAGGGCGCAGTAAAGCCGGCATCGTCGCCGTCGCTATAAACTGCCCGGACTATGTAGGGTTGCCTACTTGCCTGCCACATACAAAGTTTTCTGCACTACTTAAAAGTTTCCAAAACTGCTTCGGGACATGAGGATCGTCCAGAAAAATGTTAGACAGGAAATCAAATGCGATATGTCCGACGAAGAGATTGTTATATATTTTCTGTGAATTGATGTAATTTGAATTCAAATGATACTTAATAGGTAGATAGTTTATCTTACTTAATGGAAAATGAATATTATCTAAAACTTTTAGGTATATTTTTTAATATCACGTCGTCAACCCTGCAATAAAATCACCCCTGTTGCGCTGTTTTCCTATTAAATTAGAAATTGCTCCATTCAGGTATAAAGCGAACCATGTTTAAAACCATTTAAATTATTTGTCTTACATTAAATGTTCATAGTTAATCAAAGAACTTGTTTATGAAGACATCATAATATATTGCAATTATTAAATTGAGCTTTATTATATCTACCTAAGGAGCGACCAAGTCGAAAACAATTAAATTTGTGATTTATCGATCAAATTAAATCATAAATTGTACAAATGCAGCAATAAAGGGAATATTTGTGTTTACAAAGTACAAAATAGTGACAATGTCACCTTGTTATAAAAATATAATTCTTTAAGTACGTTTGGTTCGTGTATACCACGAGTTCATGACAAACCATAACATTTTTATTTTGGGTGTTGTAAGGGTGTGTGTAAAATAAAACATTCCCAGTTCCATAGATAACGCGATAATAGTTTTTCTAAATGGCACGCTGGCACGAAA
Organism: Diachrysia chrysitis; assembly: GCA_932294365.1. NCBI lineage: Eukaryota > Metazoa > Arthropoda > Insecta > Lepidoptera > Noctuidae > Diachrysia > Diachrysia chrysitis. Next base: position 3,424,373 of record OW028657.1, read on the forward strand.
CGTTTATTTCGTTTGGCTTTTTAAATTCTCGTCATAAACTAGTGTGTATAAGCAGAGTGTGAATTTTAAATGCTCGGTGAGTGAGCGGATGCTAGCGCTAATCCCTGGCTGTTTGCATCTTCTATGAATCTAATGCTCAGAGTTGTAAATTGCAATAAATACGCATAGCTGTGGCACTAAGTACGCACCTAGCCCGGGTTTATGTTACGCTTTGTGAGAGTAACCGGGCTTATCTACGCTGTTTTATGACTATTTTACGATTATTGCCCCTTTGAATTGGTTATAACTTCGTACGATATGAAATTTCTATAAAGGAATAATTTTAAATGGACATGTTCATTTAAGTGGTTTTTACAGCGCTGTATTAATTTTTATAGTTCAAGAGCTCGTTGTGCTGTTATTGAAATTTCGTCTATCGCTGTCTCACATCAGTTAGTCGATAAAGAAATATTACTATTGCCTTAATCAATCTTTACGGTACTGCGAACATAATCAACAGATAGAGATAATTTTAGATTTCGCGGTACTATAATTAAATTGTAGCTATCTGTACGCTCAAAAGAAGCCATATTTTTTTAACGGTTCGTTCGTTGTTGTAATACATAATATAAAGTAGGTAATATGACTACTGTTACACATGATTTTCAGATCGATGATGTTCATGATTTTGAGGAGAGTATTGCTTAGATAAAATACTATGTGCATACTATTAATATTAGTCAAGAAGTTGGTTGGGAACTTCGGAGGTTTTATATTGGCAACTACAACTTCCTAGAATAAGAACTGTATTACGTTGTACATTATAGGAAAATTCACTTACCTATTTAAACTATTTTGATACGTAGTCTAGGGTCTAGGTCTATTTTTTTTTGGACATAATTTGCTGTTGTTGTTATAGAGTGGATGAGAGGTACCTATTTGATTGTTGCAGGGCTACAATGGTGTGTGCGTGTGCGGGGCAGCGGGGGGCGGGCGCGGGCAGCCGGCGCGCATGGCGGCGCCAATGAGGGAGGGCGCGCCGGCCGGCGGAGCTCGCCCCGCGCCCCACGCGCACCCCGCCAACTTCGAGTACGATGACAACGAGTGGGACATCGGCATCGGCGACCTCATCATAGACCTCGATGCCGACATAGAGAAGACCGACGAGGCGGGCGGCATGGCGGCGCGCGCCGAACCTGACGCGCAGCGCACCGCGCTCAAGATGAAGATCAAGCGCACCAAGCCTGGCACCAAGAGCTCAGAAGCCAAGCACGAGATCGTCAAGTCGAACGAAATGAACGGTGAGCCCAAGTCGACGGTGCCCGCGCAAGCCGCGCCGCCCGCCGCCGCCAAGCGAGGGTCCGGAGGACACCGACGCGACAAGGCCCGAGACAAGCACCACCACCCGCACCCGCCGCACGACGTGAACGGCGTAGCGCGCGTGCCACCGCCGCCCAACGCGCCTGGCCCGCCCGCGCCTGGCCCGCCGCACTCGCCCGCGCTGGCCGCGCCCGCGCCGCACGCGCCGCACGCCCCTCACGCGCCGCACGCGCCGCACGCCAAGCCCGAGCCCCGGCCCGCGCCCGCGCCGCGCATGGACAGCAAGCCCCCCGCGCCCGCGCCGCCAGCGCCGGCCACCCCCGCGCCCGCGCCCCCGCCGGCCCCGGCGCCGGCGCAGCACGCGCATCACACGTCGCATGCCACGCATGCGCCATCAACCCCTTCCAAACCTGAACCTGACGACTCACGGCAAGAAACGCACAGTTCGCAGCCTCCACCAGCCAAAAAACAAAAAACAGAAAATAAGGTATGAGCTTAATTTTTATTGCATAGAAAACAAAGACAAATTTATATCCATGAGCACTATTAGGTACTCATCGTGCTCTACTCTTGTCAATATTATGTCGCCTGATAATTTCCTTGATTGATAGATGATTGACGAAGATAAACCTAGTGCATAAAAGGATGGAATTTACTTACTAGACATGTAAGTGACCACATTGTGCATCGTACTAATATGTTATGGCATATCACTGCTAGAAGGCCGTTTATTGTTGGATGTACTATTTCGTATTTAACGATCTCATAAAACAGTACAATGTATCTAACTACTAGTTGAACTATTCATTACAATGAACCTTCGACCTGTCGACAAGGACACAGGAGCACAGAGCTATGAAGTCACTCACAGTAATCTATCGATCACCCAATCGTCGTTGATAACAATAATCGCGCACTAATCGTCCGATTGCTCTTATCGCGTGTGTATCTGATTGTTTCGGAACAGTGTATTTAATTGTCCGGGCTTAGGGCTGTTTGCGAGCTTGATTGAGTGCAAACGTTCGTGGGGTGTAATCCGCGCCTGTCGCCTGCCGCATCGGTTCATTAAATCACCCCAGAGGGCCGCACCCTCCCCCGTTCCCCGGCCACGTCACAATACCCGCTGCACTCCACAAATTAATGCGATTGTGGCCTCCGTGGCAAATAAGGCTGTGTATCTTCGATGCACAAATTCAAAAGCCAGATTATGCAACACAAAGCCACCAAGTACCAATACTTGAATTTACAATCAAGTATCGTTAAAATTTGGTTATTATTTTGTTCTTTATCAAGTGTTAGACATATTTTTCTCCTTTTTAAACACTAAAAAGACATTTAAAATCCTTAAAGCATTTCATTTTGTAATATTCAATAAAGTTTAGTTAATTTATAATATAGGTTCTTACGTAATGTTCATAAAGCTGCTGACAAAATACTGAAGCTATTATAAATCAAACTTACAATAATTCTTCATGAATGAATCAATTGAATTGTTTAGGGAAGGTCATATGTCAGTTACGCACGAGTGCTCCCGCCTTATTGAGCAGAACATGCCATCTACGCATGCTGCAGTAATAAAACGAAGTGACCTGTATGACCCTTTTTTCATTTTCGTGGACCGAAACCACACTGACCGAGATCAAAGTCCCTCGGACAGATAAAAAAGAACTACAGAATGTGAAATGCAAATAGCTATGAGAACTGGCTGATTGTTTTAAAATAGCGCTTATCGAATATTGTGTTATCAAAATTGCATTAATACTTAGAATTATTTGGTAGACATCGTGATAAAACGACAAACTTGTACCTACTACAGCTTTTATTAATATGCTTCTGAATCACTGACAAATATCGCTGATAAACAGCCCATTTTCATAGATGGATGCATCGTCAAGAAACCGCTGTTAACCTGCAACTCGAAAGTGAACTTATACAAATGCAAAGTTAGCCCGTTAATTAAGAATGTTGTAGCAAGTTGTCATGCGCGGTACACTTAGAGAACGGTACTAGTGATGGGGATCGGCTCGTTAACTCGCCGTAATCACCGGTCGCTTTCCCAGTCTCCGATAAAATAGTTAAGTTAGTCCGTTAATAAAATACCTCCAGTAAAGAATCCTCGTCGGCTTGTGCACCTGCATGCAACGAACATCTTTCACAATGCTTAAGCGAATGCACGACACGCATCATTAATCATTTCGACGTGACTCCGAGCTATTGCCAAAGGTTTATGCAAACCGCGCGTCTCGTATGAACTCATCACGCTTAACCACATAAAATTATGGTTAGTTTGTTACATTAAAGTTTTATCAATAGCAGCTGCTTGAGCAATACCGCGCCCGCAATATTTTACAACACAAGTAAAATTACTGTACCGAATAAATGTATAGGGTAAATCTAAGATGGAGGGTCTCGCCCCCTTTGCTTTTCTTGTTATTCGTTCGAGGGTTGCGAACACATCGCAGTCTCCGAAATTCCATTCATTAATCACTGTCGAGGGCTCTAAAAATTTCTAAAGTGCCTGTGGAATCAATTTAACGTTCGCCCCCTGACTGGGAAACTTTCTGAGCGTGATAATTAAAGACGAGATATCAATTTTGAAGTCTTTACTCTCATTCTAACAATGTTCAAAGATTTAATCTAGTTTACAGTCTTATTAAAATATTATTGCGTAAAACGTAAATTAATCAAGTTGGCCTTTTTTAGTAATTTAGCTAAAACTTATGTAGACCATTTTAAAGTTATAAACTTGATCCAGAATACTTTTAAATAAAAATACGTTATCGTTATTGTTATTATTTTGTACATAAAGCCCTAGAATCATATAATTTTAAAATGATTTATGTATCGTGATCTCTTATTTTATCGGCTAGTATGTTTTATAAAGCAATATTATTCCAATACTCGTTAACTACATAATCGATCGATTACTGCTGAAGTAAAAATATTTTCCGTTATTCATCTGACACAGCTGCGAAGATGCATTCAATACCTTTACATTCGCAACACTATCATTGCACCCCTGACCATTTAGTTGATTGTCTGCTCCCCTGGTACTTAAACCGTCGTATACATTATATGACTGAACTCAAATGAGGGGTGGTGATTTTAATACCCGTCAATAATTTTTTAATTCGTTTATTACAGCGTCGGCCCTATCAAAATATGTATTAAAATTTTTATTTAATATCAAACTCGTCAATCCAAATCGTATACTTAAAATTAGTTTCAATTAAATTAATTGTTTTCATCCGCCAAAGATAAGTCCTCTTACATCAAATTTATGCCTGTTTTGAATCCCACTTTTAATAAGATTTTTTTTAAGAATACTTATATGATAGTAACGTTTCAAAAAAAATGGTGTATTTTATGATATTTTATATACCTTGCCATTAGCGCGCATAATAAAATAATAAAAAAGAGATCAATCAATAAGGATTAATTCAGTCGTGGCAGATGTGATAAATTATTATGATTTCTATCAAAGTGACCAGGGGAGCATGATATTTAACATGTATATGTCGTCACAAATGAGGTTAATATCACCGCAGCGCTCGATTATACCGATCGCTCTGAATAAATTTACATATTGATTGCCGGCTGATCAGTGTTCTCACTAAACTAACTGCTAACTGGCTGCCAAGCTCACCGCTTACATTAAATAAATATGTTCGAGCTTGTGCCGCAAGTCACGCCAATTCTAAAATCAATTTCTGTTTCGCTACAGATTGCACCTTTAAACAGTTTATATGTTCTTATAAGTACATCTGATGTTATCAACTGGTATGGATATGCAGCGAGCGGCCATATTTAATTACCAAGACATAAAAATAAGAGTTAATGTCTGCGAGCCGTATAATTAATCTGCCAGTATGTAAATATTCAAAAGAGCATCGGCTGACGATAGTGCAGCATAATGTATCGACATGGTGTGTGCAAAATTGAACCATCTCTGACGTGAGTGATAAATTCCAATGAATTTTGCGCTTCAACGGCTTTATTTATACGTGGAACGCACGTATCGCGTTACCTGCTCCGGGCGTATCATCATTCATTTAAAAAACGTTATTGCTTCAGCCAAACTCCATGACTTCATGCCGTGAATTAAAATTTTAATAACTCATACACGTAGTAATTGACTGATGCGATAAAATAAATGGGCTATCGAAGCCCCGGCATAACTCCCTCGTAGGCCGCGGAACGAATCGCAATAATTACTATAAATGCTCCACCATCATTATTTTACGCGTCCACCTCTACGTGATCGAGCCGGCAGGATACGCAGTCAGAAAGTCAGCTACGTAATAATGGTTTCTTGTACCTCATAAAACACTAGACTCAATTAAATGGTATTTTTGATTCCACTTAACAGACCAACGAAGCGACCAACTGTATTAATGCATTGTTGGAATGATATTCTTATTGAATTTCATGCATGAACAAGGCCTTAGTATTTTTTCTATTGGAAGTTCATTAAGCTATTGATCGAGACAGCAGTAGGCGCGATGAGGCAGTTCGCCAGCTGCCGGCGGCTACTGTGTAATTATTATTGGCGTAATTAGGATGTGAGGCCGGGCAAGGCCCGCGGCGCCGACAGCGCGCTCCGCTCTAACAAATGCCATTATTATTTCCGCTTCGTATTATACTCGGCTGCGGTTTGTTACGTTCTCGTTTATTATGTCATGAACAATTGAAACGATAATAAATATTCGCTTCTGCAAAGCAAATTGATTCAACATTAATTGCAGTGATCTGTAAGTTATCACGATTCACGCTCCACACGTTTCCGCTCCTTTCACGGCGTGCAAAGTTTATGTTTACAGTTACTTATTTAACGGTTTTGCAATTTGGCTGAGTAACTGAATGTTATTCCACTCGGATTGTTTGCTGCCTAATTGACAGCAGCCATCACTGAGATGCCTCGATCGTCCCCTATTATTACATCAATTATAGCACAAGTCAATCTGTCATCAATAGAATAACATAGAGCTGCGTTCGTTCACTAATAAATTCCTCCGTCTTAGTTGTCATAAACCCATTTAAGTTAGTTATAGCGTATTCTCGCGTCGGGCCGATGCCGGAGTCGCTTCGTATTTAGTCGACCGGATCCGGGATCGAGTCGATTGTTTAGTCGGTCACGGCAGTAATCCGCAGCTGGCGTTTACCTGCGCGTCTCTTTGTTCAGTGGAAAGTTTCACTGCGACAGACATCAGAATAGATTTGTCGCACCACAGTATTCAAATGTGTGTAAACGACTTGGAGTATCTCGCATTCAAAATTGTTTGCGCAGAACAGCAATAGCATTTTACATACTCTGCTTGTTTTTAAAGTTGCCTTTGCGTCAATATTTTCGATTCAAATCTATATTTTACAGTTTCCGCAGAACGTCGGCATGGAATGTACGTTGAAAAACAATTAATCCCAATAAAACTACACGATTTCGGAGATGTACGAACAAATCGGATCGCTCGACTAGTTCGCCGACTAATAAAACCTTCACAAACAAAATATAGGGGAGCTTGGGATCAAAAGCTGATTTTTTGTTACGTTTTTTATAAGCCGCTATTTTGCCCTCTTTTGTGCCCGTGTTGTTTACTAATGGTTTCTGTTGGGTTCGACTTAAGATAATAACTCGGGTTTTTTCTCGCCCATGTGTCGTGGCAAGCGAGTTTTTGCCGCCGGAAATGCGAGAATGCTGTTGGGTCGGATTAAAATATATATTTGTTGATTTTTTGGCTTAATCTGTAAACGGGCGAGTGCCGCGTGCATGCGCCTCGTGTTTTGTTTTATTTCTGTTCGGAGGGGCTCGATTACGGGCATTTCGATTCACTTTCGTTTTGATGACAGTGTTTGTTTTTTAAACCGATTTTTGCTTTATTTAATGGCGCTCGAGGCTCCCCTTTTCTCCCTTCATTTTTCATTTGGGCACCGCAATATCCGTAATCGTTATCGGTGGTTAATCAATCACCGCTCTCGTTTAATTTGCCAATATCCTGCGGTATCCAACTAACAATTACATGTGAGGGTCCCGTATCACCGGCGGGCAGCGCGGTGCCAATAACATAAATTGTCACGGGTGGTCGGAAGTGGCCCGCGCCCTCCGCGTCTCCCTCACGCCTCCTCGCGCTCCTCGCGTCTCCTCACGACGAGAGCTCGAGATTGCTGTCGACCCGACAATCGATATTCAATCTCTTTTGACGTTTTATACGCTCCCTACTTTCTTACTTTGTGTCGGCGTTTAGGGCAGATGATTGAGATTGCGAGCATTTCCCTTTCTTTAATCGATGTCTGGTATTTCTTTTCGCATTGTGCTTTAGTACTAAACGTGCTACTTATGCTTTGTATTGGAAACGTCGTTCAAGTTTTAAATTTCATTTGGATGTTTTAATTTAAGTACTTAATCATTACTCAATCACATGTTGCGCTATTAACGTGATGATTACCAATTCGAAAAGAAAATATTAATTACAACAATGAATCATTTGTTAACAATTGAATGAGTAATTCACACGTAGATATATAATATTTGCTGCGATTACTTCTTGGCCAATAAATTACTAGGCGTTAATTAAGAAAACTCAACAATACACGTTTGTGTTGACTGAGTGAGCTGAAAGCTTTTAATACCGTTTACGATTTCACAGAGCTCGTAATTACGACATAGTTGAACTAATTAGTGAATTCCGAGCTCGAAGCAGCCATCGGTCGGAGGTAATTACAAATCCAACCCGCGTCGCTTATCCTACCAAGTTATAATTGAAAGCTCGGTGGCCCAGAAGCCGAGCGCCTCGTGTATCGCGTTATTAGGTGCGCATACGTAATTTGTTTGTTAAAGACGGCACGCAGTTATACCCGCTGTGAATAATTTAAATTCATCCCCTCGATGGGCCGCGGGGAGGCCCCCTCCCGTATCGATTCTCTCTGCTTTGTTCCGATGTGTGTGTACGCTCGTGTTTGTGATGTGCACTCCATACTTTCGGCGGTACTCTGGTCCCCTAGTATATGTGAGCACGGATTCTCGACTCGTTCACTCGGTGTGCCGCAAAGCCGGCCGATCAGTTGACACGGAGACTAGGGTTACCGAAACTAATCTATTTGCCCACCGCGCCGTGAGATGCGCGCTTTTATAGCCACCGGGAGAAATTTTAATATAGGTACTACGTCCATTGTTCGTTACTTTACATCACGTAAAGGCTATAAAAATTAAAACTTTTTTATGTTTCATGTCGTAAATTATTCATGAGCAGCACGCACACTTACTTGTCATGCTAATTTCATTCTAAGTTCAATAATTGTATTCAAAACATGTAACATCATCAAATGAAAAAGGTTCCGTTTAATTTCATTAACGACAACCTTAGAGTGAAGGGATTTATTTGATTTGTACTTACCAGCTGTGGTTGGTATAGGTTGGTTAATATTTGAATGAATCAATTTACTAGAAAACATTTCAATCGGAATGTTGTTGATTTAGTTCGAGGCATCGTGTTTACATAATTGTCGTAAACAAATCGACACGTTGACAGCTCGAGTATTAAGGGAAAATATATTATTAAGTATACATTCCGTTTAATGTTCGTAGCTAATTTGGAATGTTTGTATCCATAATATTTAGATGTGATGACACCCACGCAATGCGGTCGTCTATTTCTACACCGAATTTTCATAATCTCTGACGGATACGATTTTCGTACTTATGTACACGTAATAAGTACCATTCGTGTATGTACGAACTTATTAGAGACAAATAAATAAAGAAATCTGTTTGGCAACATTGAAATATACGACCCATTAACATTTTTCAGTGTTAGTTGTGTACCAGGAGGACATGGGCACGAATGATTACACATCTAATATTGTGCTCCGTTTGACGTTCGTCCCACTTGTTGTCCCAACAATGAACGACATTGATGTTAGATTTAGAAGCTAATTTAGGTAACACGACTTATATGTATACGTAACTAAACAGCTAACATCTCTTAATGTGTGACGCAACTTTAGTTGCCTTACGATCATTATAGTTTTGTTTTTTGATACCATATTTGTATTTGTGTGTGTAGATTTGAGTTGACTTTATTGGTAGATAAGAGTAAGTCAGAATCAGTTTCATTAAGTCCAATTTAATCAAATTTGGGAAAACAATATGGCGGTATAGGAACGACAAAAACAAAATGCTGTTAACTAATACGAATGTCACAAACACACAACAGATCCGATGTAAAAGAACGTACATCGCTAAAATAATAACACATTTGTACACAAGTAAACTCGGTTGCCAACGCCAATTCTTTTCAATTACATCCAAGCTACACATAATAGTGTAGATTTTTTGCTGAAATAAATACATCGGTGTAGCGCAGTAACTGTGCCACTCGCGTAACGTCCTCCGTTCACGGATAAAAATAAACTGACATTTTATTTTTATCAAGCGTGCAACGCGAAATGTGACGACCAATCTGATAAAAACATGAAATATACCTGGTTGTACCGCGACTGAGCAAATTGACTAAATTATGAACATGTATTTAAAGAGAGTTTCAAAAGTAATGCATGGGATTTATTTTAAAATGTAAATTAACAAGTGACCTCTATCTATCTCTGTCTCTATCCTCGAGTGTCGTCCTCGTTTGAGAAAACAGGATGTTTTAAGGGCTCATCCATTTATTGCAAGAACATTTTTAAATTTGCTATTTTTATTTCCTTTGTACAACAAACATAGAATATTTTTTTAGACACTTATACCTAAGTATTTCAATTTTTTTTATATAACACAATAAATAATTCGTACCTAATAATACAATTATAAACATCATTATTACTTACAAAACAAAAGATGATATTGTTTTTTTTTTCAATAAAGTATTTATATTAAGAAAGTAAAATTAGAAATTTCAAAGCGTGTTTAGTGCAAAAGTAAAAAAAAAGAATCGGCGAAATATCTTAAACAGGAAAGCTCAACAACCCAGCAATGCAAATAAATAATTTATTCTGTTTCCTCTTATTAAGAAACTGCAAAGAGTCATACAGCGTAATAGGTACTAGGGTAACAGCGAGGCGAGACGTTAGTCAAATGGCGCGCAATACGCGGCTTGGCTGAGAATAATTTCCTCAGCCATCACGGCTCGCGGCGAAGCGACAACTGAATAAAGTTTTGTACCGCGTTAATTGCCACCAGGGGCTCAGCCGAATGGCACGTCTTTAATGAGACGGCTTCTTTAATGAAAATACCGAGTGAACAGGGTTGTCATTTCACTATTTACGAGAATCTGGCTTTGAAAACGCGCAAATTAAAATAGCTTAAATTCAGGCATCGTTAAGTTGCTTAACTATGTGAGTTAGACATCTCCTTGGAGATTATTCCAGATGTATTTGATGTCATATTATTATATTGCAATTTTAATCGAATCACAAATAAAATTCAAATAAAAATACTCTTTCAAATAAAATTGTATTTATACAATATTCACAGCGTTTAGTTTTTTAACATTGATATTGGATATTGTATGTTTTTGCCAACGGATACAAAAAAAATGCTATTGTGTTAAAAGAACAGTCGAACAAAAAAGGTCTGGCTATTGGGACTGGAATACTAAAGTTAAAAGTGAAATAATATCGATTACAATATAGCAATATTGTTTTAACTTCTCTACTACGTCATAATATCCGAGCTGGTACTTTTTCTGTCAATATTTAAACAGTTAACGGTCTCTTTATATCTTAGCAAGTAATATTTGACCTAAGTATAAATAAAAGAACACGAACGTTAGTGGTATTTCTTACAAAGTTTAAGAACGAACATAATTTTATGCAATGTCTGTTACTTTTTATGTTCCCACTGACAGTAAGTGTAATTTATAATCGTAATTAGTTGTTAATAGATTCAAAGATTTGTATCTTAGCCTTTCTGAAGTTTTAAGAGTTATTACCAAATCAAACAGTTACATACTATATAACAAAATGTACAAAATGTCTGGTAGATACTGTATCTCTCGGGGTCTCGTAATTTATCTTTAATGTACAAAACATAAAACATGATTAAATCTGTCTAGGGTTAAATAAAGGGCAGCCCTATCCCGCCAGCTAATATGCGTAATTCCACAACACCAGACGGTTCACATGACTTCGGTACTCGGCGAACATAAACACTTAGGAGTTAAGTTTTTATAACACGCCCGTAATAATTATACAAATTAGCATATAGATAATTGAAATCGCGTGAATAATCGCCCAAGATGCGGTTACACTGGCAACTGCCCGCCAGCACGTCAGATCGCGTGCAACCGATCAACGTACACAAAAAATAAATAAGTTATCGAAACATGACATGTGGTTCTCGGAACCGATCGGTTAGGAAGTTTTCCATAAAAATGTCAACTCGATATAAACGGCGCGGTCGTTAAGTCGAAAGGAAATATAACTTTACGCTTCATATACTTAGCAAAGACTTCTTATAATGGAGTTATCATTAAACATTTATACAAGTATAACCACATAATAATTATGGTATAACTTCGTCTTACCTAATCTCGAGTCGATTAAATAAAAAAATAGATAAAAATAGTTTTTAATCTACTCGAGTTACCTACTACCATCAAAAATCAAGAATTAAAAAATAACAATACCTACATAAAATCTACCATATCGATAAAAAAATAATCGAACCGAACACAGATTAATACAAATGTTTATTGGCGTTTTTATAATGTTACAAAAAGCTTTAGATAAAAAATATTCATCAAATAGTTTCATGTTTGGTAGGCAGTAATTAGTTTTATTTACATATTTGTTGTTCCCACCTATGTAATAGGGGAAAAATGTAATAAAAGCGCTAATTAGTAAAAGAATAGGTTTTATTTTGGAATAACAATATATTTTTATCGCTAAAAAAAGACAAGCAGAGCTAAAAGTTTAACGTCTTAGCTCAAATCGATTATGGTAACCGGTTTATTTAATAACGAAGTTTCTAAAACTCGTCCAATGTTATCTATGCTCATCTTAATTATTATGTTACAATTTTATTATTTAAGACTACTAATAAATGCGAGAATTAAAAATGTCTCAAATTATTCACATATTTGCATATTTATATCGTCATTTAAACTTGACTTTGCGATTAGTAGTCGTAAACTTAGGTACTTTTACATTTACATTATCGAATATTTGGAATTCTAGAGCTGACTTGATTCGCTGCTATCTTATCCGTCTCATCGTAGTATTTAATGATAAAGTAGTATGTGTTAGGGTGTGATAAAATCAATAATTTAGTGATATAACAATAAATGGCGCTTATTTAATTTAGAATAACCCATTTGCAAGTGACAGTTCTTCCTTGTCAATTTAAAACTGATTGTGTATCTATTAAAAACATTTAATTAATTAATGTGAACGATAAACATAATGTTGATAACGGAGCAGGTAAGCATTAAATTATTGTAAAAACTATTAATTTTACGTTAATTACGACCGATACAGCGCCATAATTAAATAAGATCCTCAGCTCTTACCGATGGCTGTATTTATAGGCGATTTGTGAATAAATCATAATTTTATGTGTTTTCAACGTTCTTTCCCCTTATCACGTAGTTGTTATCATAAACAGATATCTAAGTTATGGTGTGCACGCCGCATAAATCGATATCCGACGCAATTTTATTTACAGTTATATACAGTAATCATTACGTACAGTTTACTGATCACCAGACGATTATTTATTTCCTGTGAAGTACCTTCGCGAGGCGCGACTCGTTTTCAAATAAAAACCTGTTTGCTCCGTTAATTTATAAATTGAACACTTAATTATATCTAGTTGGTCATTTACGCCCGCGGCCGTTGGGATAAAAACTAATAGCAGGTAGTTGTAATGATAATTATACATAATTTGGTTTAAATTACTGTATAAAGCGGCCAACGGAATCCAATGTATCCCACGATATCATTGATCGGATACTTTTACGTAACAAAACGATAGCCAGATAACCCGTCTTATCTTAGATTTAATGAATATAAAGTTAATATTGATTGATGAATACGACATTAATTATGTACTGAGACAACAAAAGTTAACAAGTCTATCCATATAATTAGATGTTATAGCATGTTTTATTGCTCTATAGTATTTTCTCGTTCTTGCAATAAATATCGTCATTATTTGCTAAGGGGAGTATTTAATATAATAGTCATTAGTCAGCAAGCGAGCCATGCTGGGGCATTTAAACAATGTAGGCGTCGGCGTCGAGTCCGCGATTGGCCATTATACCATAAATCAGTGCTGACGCGCCGCAGTAATTGGCTCGGTGACCGCGGCCCGCTCCGCTACGTCCGACTAGATTGCCTCTCCATTTGATGGACCCCTGGTACTGCACAGTTTCGACACTAATGGCTATGCTCTTACACTCTTATCATCTTTTGCTACCCTAGTCTGAATGATTGATTGATTTTCATTTGTTTGCAATACAACTAAACTCTTTGATGTTATTAAGCGACTTTTATAACGGCACTTGCTAAGTCATTATATTCTAGCCAAGTTATAAATTATAAGTAAGTAGGTGTTATGTTAAACAGATCGTATAAAAACATCTGAGCATGAATATTTTTCTGAGAACTTTTCAAAACAAAGTAGTATTAGCATTGAAGATAACGGAAATTCCAAAACAATAGATTGCGTATTGTATAAATTATGCGATATCGTCTTCGTATGAATATTTATTACACGGTAATGTTTCTCAATAGCTTAACGTCAGTGCGAGGCTGTATCATACTAAAAAGGTTTAAATAAAACCCTTTAAATATGAGCATACTAGGTACTATAAGAAAAATAAAAAAAAGTCAATGATTATCTAAAGTATTACCTTCTGTATTCAGGGATTCATCGTGTTATAATATCATTGTAATATAATATCATAACAGATTTTAACAAATCTCGAAATTTTAAGAACAACTTGTGATATTTTATCTTTCAATCAATAAATCAGATGACAATTTGATCTCCCTCATGCCGCCGTCACGTCGTTTTTATTGGCTTTTGATGAAAACATGTTAAATAAAGACCGAAAACAATCCAAATGAACACTTGTGACCTTCATAAAAACATAAGTGCCAATGAGTCATTGACCCTAAGAAATATCATGTTAAAGTTATCAAACAGTTAATAACCTGTTTCAGTATCCTTTATAAATCACAGATACTGACCAGTACTATTATTGCAGAAATAATGACGCTACTATCAATTATTGCGGTTAAGTAGCTAACACTGTAAAGTAGTTAATCTAATAGTCGACTCCATTAAATTGACTATGCAATAAATAGCCTACAACCATTTATAGTTTGTAACTATGCAGTTACTTTGTGTCATCTTTATAAACATTATATTTTTCAAAAGGTTACGAGCTATTCACATTAATGTCATATAAATTATACATTTGACATTACTAAATGTATTCCAATAAAATGTCAAATATAATATAATGTGTTAATTTTTTATTTTTTGAAATGCGATAATGGGTTAGTTCTTGAGTACGCGAGCTAAACACTTGAAAGGCGCATAATTTGTATGCTTGTATCATTAACATGCTTTCGCACACAATGCCGCGTTGACACACGACCATAAATTACAAATGAAAAGACGCTAACTTTCTTTAACAATTCATAGACTATCGCAACTAAGTTTTACACAACAGCGAGCAGACATACGGTACATTCGAAACATAACAAAGAGGTATTATTTAGATTTTTAAAGATTTATACGGTAACGCGGATGTTCTATTTTTTGTTGGTCATTGCTAATTAATAAAAAAAAAATACTTAATATACAACTCCTAAATAATCGGTATTGTTTACTTTTGTTAATTATTTAAATATTTAATATTCAATAAAATGACACAATAAATTAGGTAACATAATTTGATTGTGACTTGATGATTGATTAATGATTTCATTAGTCGCGCAATATACACGTGATTTTGTTTATCAATGCCAGTAATAAGAACGTCTGTTATGTCAGTAAACTCAGTAGTAATGTTTCCGACGAAAAATATTTATATTTCACATTATCCTGTTAGCTTTTGTTGTTTGACGGAACTTCATTTGATTTGTGTCACGTTTGCCTCGTAAACCGCGTTAGACTAATGTAGGGATGGGAACCCTAACGTAAAACGAACATAACACGCCTGTTATAAGTGCCGATAAATCTTCCGTTTCCAAAGTGACAGCTGCTAACTCTACTCTTCAATACGTATTCACAGAGTTATAAAGACTTCATTGTACTACACTAGCGTATTAGGTACGTATTTTACGACAACCATACCATTATAATAAATCGAGATAAACACGGCGTATTTTGTGATTACATTTGTTCGAGCTAAAAGTACAAGAGTTCCATATAAAACAAATAAAACTCCTAAATCAGCTATACCTATTTGTATTTATGTTCAGTTGGTTGGAATGGCTCCAACGACCGTCAAATCTGCTTCAATGACGTCACTCATAAAATTAATCTTGAGGATAATTAAGCCTTTAAATATTTTAATAATTTGAAAATGGATTCTTACTATTTTTTTGCGATTTCCATTTAGTAGTAATTTTCTGAAGGAGTTTCATTTAATCGTAGCACGGACACGACCTCGCCGGGTGACAAAAGCACTGCAGTACCCGGTCCATTTGTGGGCGGGCACGGAAGGCGCCGCGTTCCCCTTTATTTCTGCTGCTCAGAGCGCCGCTGTGCCCGATCGCAATATCCTGGATGCCATGCAAATGGCGGCACAACTAACGCTCGCTCTTTCGTTTTTATGTTCGCCTGGTACTAAATGCTGTTGTTTTCGATGTCTTGTAATTTTGGTCGTAACCTGTATGAACAAGCTGTTTTATTATATTTACTTATTGATGGTTACTACAAAATTAAATAACCATTGCATGGTTGATACTTATTTTTTATTAGTTTTTGCCCGCCGCTCCGCCAATGTGTCGGTAATCGCGGCTAAAAGTAATCTACCTAGTTACGTCCTTTTTTAGAGTTCAAGCTCCGTATAAAGTTTCATCAAAATCGGCTTTGTAGTTTACCCTTGAAAACGTTGCAGACAAACAGACGGAGGGGTTATACCTCTAAAGTAGGTTTTTAATATTGTTTCTCGTCTTTAATTGATGTAAGTTTTAATGTCTTACATTGGTACCTAGTTAGTAGACGATGTTCGTAAATACCTACTGCTTTATACATACACGCATGTGTATGTAATCCCTAACACCATCAAAATTACCGTCAGGTCGTTAAACAAACACTGGAAACCTATTTTTGCGGGGTTTTAGAAGTCTTATTTACAAAATATTTCACGCTTCCAGTGCAGCATCCACTAACTGTATATTTTTATCTGTTGCAGGTAATACAGAACTGGCCGGGCAGGTGAGAGTTTTATTCTCTTTGCGGTGCGCGCACGACATGTGTGAACTTTATTATGGCCGCCTTTATTGTCCACGGACAAACGACGCGCCTCGCCGACCACATTCCGCCACCCTCTTACTGAAACGTCACGAATATCACATGTAACAGTTAGGCACGCTTGTTTGATGAGCTAGAAACACTCGCAAACAGTTATAAAAACAACACAAAAATGTAGTTTTCATGAGCAAACGACATACTTATTTACACAAGTACTTATGTTATCGCAAAGCAAATTTACACGCTTGAGAAACGGTTCCGCGGCTGTAAATTTATTATAAATTACGAGTTGTGATGTAAAAAAAGTTATTCCGTGTCATTGTTTGCGGAGCCGACGATGCGTGTGAACTTTAATGTCCGCGCCATTGTCGCGGTGGTCTCGCTAAACGACTTACATCAGTGGTCATTCAGCTGAACACAGCCGGGCATTAGGCCAGCATTAACGCTGACTTAGCGCATTAACACTCATAACAATAACGGCTGACTGACGCGAATTACTATTTATTACTGCTATTTTGAAACGACATTAAATTACAGCCGGCGCGAGGCGACGTGAGATACATCCTTATCTCGAACGTTATTGCCGCTTTGACCTATTCGATGCAGCTAATAGCTGCGCTGCGAATTGTTTGCAAACGCAGTAGTTGCAGATATTTCGCCGAAGCGGTCGGTGTCGGAGCGTACTGATCGCAGACACAATCTGTGATTTCATCGTTCCAATATGAACACGACGCGATAAACCGAAAGTAAACCGTTGATGGCTGATTGATTCATTTTAGTGTAGATAAAGTGACGTTGTGAGGCGACGCGGTTTATAGCCAAAGATTTTATTGTCTCGTCGAGAATATAAAGAGGTCGGTCGCTGCTGCGCGCCGACGACGTACGCTCGCCTAATGGGTTTTGCAATATTTATTGCTCTAAATTAAAATAAAATATTTTTGTGGTAGATGTATCACTTTAATTCGAGTGATAAAAGTTTAATTTATGGTCACTTGAATTTGTCACTGTTTAGAGATAAATATTAAATCTTTGTAGTAATAATATTTCATAGAAATGAGTCTCGCCGTGCAGTTTGATTAAACGAGGTACTAAAATAAACACGAGGAGGTAATTTCGTTAGAGAAGTCGGCCATTTGCGTTGCTGCTCGTCCAGGAAATTGCTATTGGAGCCGCGTAGCTACGCAGCCGGTGTATTAAGTACTCTACGATTATCAGACACCGTGACGGTAACTGCCGACTTCCATCCTACGGTGACATTAATTAATGTTGTAGTTACACAAATTTATTGTACAAAGACAAACAGAATAAGTAATAAACTAAACTACGAAAAGTTATAAACGGGACTGCGTTACATAATGGTAAGCTGTCAACGAATACAACTGTAGAAGTGTAATAACAGTACTCGCGATAAAACGCGATAATGTCTTCAATGAAAACGTAGTTACAAAACGCAATTAGTTAAATCTGAACAGATACAATCCATCTGATCTATTAGTTGGGTGTTATCTTATGAAATTATCTCTGCGGCGAGGCTTCAATAGTGACTCGAATAATTTCTTGAATTTGTGCTTTCTTAGCGGTGGTCTGACTCAAACGAGCATAAAAATAAATCATTATTTACTACTCTACATTCCGTTTCGCTTTTGTTTCTTTTCTCGCACGCCACGTTTTGTTTTATTCGGACAACGACCTTGAGATGTACTAAGACTACATAAATAAGGTGTATACAAAAAGAACAGTTTATTTATCAAAGCTCCTTGACTTGTGTGTTGTATCTATGTTTATTAAAGAGATCCTGAGATTCCTGAGTGATCATTTAATTAAAACAGATTATGTACTTACTTCTTTTTAAATACTCAAGTCTTTGATTAAGCAATCACTATACCTATTTAATCGTCTTTTCTTTATAAGAGAGTCTATAATAAACCCCTTAAATTTTTATTTCATTCTACTTTCATGCCTATTCTACCTAATTACGTTGTTGCTAATGCTTATTACTTTAATAATTACGATGATTATTATTGGTTTAGCTATTCATTATCTATCAAAGCAGTTTTGTTATGTTATTTATCATCAATTTGCATAAATTATCACTTAAATTGACACCTAACGTTTACATTGCTCTGATTATTTCTTAATTAGGTCACGTATGTTAACTGCAAGGTCATTATCATTATCTACGTATTGTAAACGTTCTTGTTAAACAATAATTGACTTATTTCATAAATCACTCAATCCTTATCTATATCAACGAAAAGTACTTTAATCAAGTCATGATAAACAGTATTTTTACAATCGTCTGTACCTATCTAGCAAGCATAAATGTTTTATGAGGCGTCCGGCCCAGCACTAAAACAACTATGTTCGTAGTTTCGTAGCTAAAGCATTTATAATAGTGGTTTTAAATTTTTAATACTGTAATTTGCAAACTGCTAAATGTTCGTAGCGCTACAATTGTAACACGACGCTTCGTTTTAAGTGATGTAATTCACTTTGGCGTGGCTAGTGTGGTTACCTCCGCCTGCCACCATCTCCAGTTTGCGCCATTCCACCATCTCGCCAGTCGGGCAGGTGTTTGTTTTCTGAGTTTTTCCACTACAGCTATTAGCGTGAGTGCACATGAGTAGTATGTTTTAATTATTTAATGAACGCGGCGCAGCGTCGGCTCGGACACATGGCCGGGCGCGCCGCGGCCCCGCCAAATGTGCTTCTAATTACACAGCCCTACTTTTAACTAATAACTCGCTAGTCAGTACCAGTACGTACAAATCGCTTGCTTTATTTTCAGTTACCACATACATTATACATTACGTCTAGCGTTTATTTACTGCGTTTGAACACATTTTATGATTTAAACGTAAATTAACCTACGCAATGAATGGCTTTTTGTTTCGTATACTTTGTAAATTAAAATGTTTCTTTTATTGTTTAAGAATCCTCATCTAAATACTCTGAGTCGGACTTTGAAGAAAGCCGACTTAGGAGTTTTATCTTCGTATAAATTGTATTAGTTAAATTTACAACGTAACTTTGGCAACGTAACCGTTTCTACGAATTGAAGTTTCTTCGAAGATTCTTTGTAAAATTAATAAAGTTTTAATTGAATTCTGTTGAGAAGCTATTTTCAGTGGATGTCATCTCGGATCTATACAGTATTTCGTGCACAAAGAAGGCATTATAATTTAAATCATTTTAATAGTGTAGGTCGGTGGCTGGAAGCTCTCGCCCCGGTCACGTGTCCACGATTCCTATCCTTTGTCCGTGAGGCAGACATTCCCGGAGCTTTGCGATCCGTCACGATAGTTATCTGAGCTCGAGACATCCCGCCGAGGATTTCTTGCTAAATCACCTACGTTACTGCTACATCTATCAGAATTGACGACCGATTAACGCCAATAAAATTGCGCTCGGAAATACTCGTATCATACACACATTGAAGACGACTTTGAAGTGAGTCATTCCATGTTTTGAGAGATATTTGTACGAGTATTAGGAAATTTAAGCGTTTAGTTCAAAAACAAATCTACCTTTCGTGGTCTCTCCTTGTATGAATATTGTACACTAGGTATATCTTTAGTTATTAACATGTGTTGGTAATAAACCAAGTTAGCAGCGCGTTCAATCCCGTCACGACTGACGCGACTGTCGGTAAATCAGAGTTAACGCTTTCTTTGCTCCGGTGGATTTATGGCGGAAGGCTCGACACATCGCTCGTGTATCTTCCTTCGCCTTATGCTCCCCTGGTACTAGTCCGCATCTGCAGAATATTACAAAGCGTGGTCGAGAGTTTGATTCGCAACTCAATCGCTTGAATTTTATTTCAATAAACTCACATAAGACTCGAGAGATTAAATAAACAGCGCTGATGTTTATAATACTTCAATTCTGCTTATAAAAACATTTGTATCTTTTTATCGCAGCAAATTCCTCGAGTCAAATAAAAACGCTTTGAATATGACAGGAATAAATGAGATGTCTTGTACTTGAAATAGTGCGACGATAGTGAGAGCAATCGATCACACGAACTCGCACGAATTGCAACATTTATATAGATCCGTCCCGAGCTTTCCCACTTTTATCCCGGGGCGGAAGATTTATATTCACGCGCGACACCTCCACGCCCTTTGAAGTTGTTAGATGAGGGGAATAAATTCTTACCGCGCTTCAACGTTGTTTTTAATTAAAACGCCATAAAGTTTAATACTTTATTATGTTTAGAACAGAAAATGATAATTACAAAGAAAATAATGTTTATTTAACAAACACGACGCTCATAAATCAGAAGGGTAAACACATAAAAAATGGTGTAAATGTTAAAAGCTATTATTACCGGAAGCCATTGTCCGAGTGTTGAGTCAGGGCTCGAGTGTGATCTCCACTTAATCCGGTGTACGCGGATAACAACGCTAACAATGTGATAAAGCGGCTCCGGACACGTCGCACTCGCTCGCAATAACTATAAACTATCAACCGCAAACGTCTGCCATCTTGTAGCCGGAGTCGATGAAATATCCACCTCTCCCTTACTCCTCCAGGGCGGCGGGAGCGCTGTCTCCCTCCGCCACCCCTCAGGGCTCGTGCACACGAGCGTCATAAACGCAGCGTCATCTTGCCACTTAGAAATTCACAACTCGTACACAGATTTGATTGGAATAGTAAAAGAAATAAATGCAATGGATAAAACGATAAAGTATAATTATGTTTTGCTCTTTAATTTTCAAACTTTCAGAAACACGTGCTGAAAGTAAACATTAAGTTTATGTATACACAAATATGTTTTCCATACTTTCCTGTTTCATTGGAAGAAGTTACGAAATATGTAATTTTATTAGCACGTTAAGCAGCCACTCGTCTGTGTGGCAACAGCTTTACGTCGTCGCCGAGCAGCATACCTCCTCAGTTTCGTATTCTCCTGGTATTGGAGTTTAAATTACACGAATTAATCCAGTCGGGTACTTCGGCTTCCCTTGGGATGAATGTGTTTACAGACCCCATCTCTCGTGCTATTTTTACAAGTCACAGCTAAACAACTGGGTCCTTTTAACATCAAATCTGTATAAAAATAAACTTTGTACATATCATATTGCGTATTTTAGAAATCCTAGGAGTATATTTCTTGAACAATGAAACAATTCTGTAAAGCTGCTACAAACATATTCGATACTTGCTATTCCAGGAATGTAACGATAATAAACTACTAAACTAGTATTTGTTGTGGGCTCGTATTACCTATATATATCCATTCTCTGTTGGATGGGTCTTCTAAAGTAATTGATCGTTTTATTATTAAATCCAAACAATGAATGTATTGTGCGCCATTATGTGCGTATATATTGAATCGAGTATCACAAAGAAATGTTTTAGTGATTCAATGGTTGAATTAGTATGGCGATCACAGAGCACTTTCTCAATGGCGCGATGTCGCATGAATTATTGATGTAGGGTGGAGCGGCGCGGCAGACGCGGCCGAAGCGACATCTCCGCACACCATTTCATTGTTATAAATTATTCTTTTTCTTTCCGACCACTTTTATTACTACATCACACAATTCGCTGACTTTATTGTCCCTCGTCACATTTAATACCTATTCGCTGTTGTTTATTTCTACTAATTTACACATAATTGTAATGTGCTGTGGCATTCTTATCCTACGCAATAAAATACTTAATTGAAAACTTGCCAAATAGACATAAAAACCAGCATTAAAATTTGACTTCAAAGTTGTTTCGATTCAACAATGAAACGTACAAAACATTCAATAAAACGTGTAATTAAATTCGATTATTAAAATAACAGTTATTGCTATTGAGCAACTGTAATTTAAATTTCGAATTGCAATGTATAATGAATGAATATGTTATAACTGCTCGACGTGAAATGACATGCATATATTAATTAAGATTTTAAAGCGATCAACGAGGCTTTCCGACGAGGAGGGTTGTGTTAAGCCGCGTCCGTCACTCGTCGTCAACAGGTTCTCAAACTGTTAATCAATTACACACACCGTTGGTTCGCGCGCTTTTTCCGCGGCGTAATGGATACCGCAGTCCGCAACACACGTACCGGTAATAAGTACGTAGCCATGTATGTACAGGCTGCCAGGCGGTCGGGTTCACGCACGGATGCCTCGCCGAGTGCGAGGGTAAGCTGTGCTGCGCTGAGCGTGTGTGCTCGCGCTCACGGCGGGGACTCGGTCGGGGATGGCATCGCGGCGCGTCGCGTGTGTGCCGCTGCTATTTTTCGAGAGCTCCGCTTGCGTGTACGGTGTCGTTTTTGCGCTCTCTTTGTTTTATTGTTTTCCTTTGCGACTACAAAAATGAGCGGTGCCGTCGTTATTGTTTGCTCGGCTCTTGTCTTGTACGCCGTTCCGAACGATTTCTTGGGGCCCCGGCCGGTTCGGTTGCATTATAATGGCATTATTAAACGCTGTAATAGACTACGGTTTTTGCCTTGTTAACGCTCTATTCATGTCTACTTTTTGTTCGGTTCGCTTACGAGTGACTACATTCATAATTATAATTGTGGAATTGAATAATGAAAAAATAAGTACTCAATAACTGATTTAAAGGGCTATTAGAACAATAGAAGTTTTAAGATACGGCTATCGGGAAAGCTCGGGGCCTCGCATTTACATAAGGACGTAGAGTTAACGTCCGCGGCCCAAATAAAGACGGAACGTAATTTGCATATGCAAATATCTTGTCGTTTTCATGCAAATACTTACTTGGTGTATTACAGACGGCTTAATGGTACTTACACAGCCTCTAAGATGCCCTGGGCACTGTAGAGTTTGTACACTTGTGGTATTCATCTTTCCGATTTCCAAAATACATTTACATAGACAAAAATTTTCATTGAAATCTATACAAAACAAATTTATCGTTGACCACTCTAAATAAAATAAGACAAATATTTAATCTACGTGTTGATGGCGTGAAATTAAAGGTGTCTGATCTGTCATAGTTATTATGATGCGGTAATTGAAAAAAAAAATGCCGTCGCTTTTTTTTAATGCATATAACAACAAGTAGCGTTATATGATAATGTTTTTCGTTGAATGTCTGTTCAACATTTTTCTGTGTTTGTACTGTAGCACAATCAAAAACTTAGAGACTACAAAAAGGTTTTGAGTTCTGAAGACATCACTAATGTCAATCATCCTATTGAATCGAGAGATATTTTTTGCCCTCGAGCCCATCGTGTTCGTGCGATGATAATACCACTTCACAAGTATCTAATTGTGGTGTCATTACCTTTTAAGCAGCTTGTTGTATTAGCATAAACACTTACCTGGCGTATAATGACATATTTATGGGTACTATAATTGTTGTTATATGTATAACTAGCTCATATCGACTGGGTGGTATTATGTATGGGTGACGTATGCCAAGTATTTTAAGTGTGCGATTAATAAACACGAGAAATTTCCTATAATCATTTGTTTAAGTTGTATATTTGAGGAACGATGGTTGGTCGTCGTATGGTGTAAACAACTTTAAACGCTTGTTAAACTTGTACTGGCTTATTGTCTAGCATGTAAATAGAACCGTTGTAACAATAATGGGTTGATTATTTATTCACGATGATACGACAAACAGCTATGCTTGTGGGAATTATTATCAACTGTCGTTTTAATGACAGACCACGGGACTCGATCGACTTACAGTTGCACGGTAATGTGATATTATCGTTGTGTTACATTATTATTGTATGCGTGTGTTCAAAGTAGTGAAGTATCCGTAATTATTGTGTTTACGTCGTCTTGTTTCATTACATTATTACATACAAAAATGAAAGCTCGTATGTAGTATGCATTAGCAAGTTAGAACTCAAGTAAGAGTATTCGAATCGTTAAGTTGCCTCGGAATTATTCGTCGTCGATGTAGACAATAAAACGTCCGTGTCGGTCTCAGAGCCGCAGCCTCCACCGATAACATCTCCACTCGCTATACAAATAGCGCTATTAACCTTAACACCGCTAAACGCGACATGTTGAGAAACGGTGGCCCTTCTGTCTCTTTCACACATACCGAAACATGTCGAGGGACTCAGCTGTCTCGTTCTGACGCGAGCATTAGGAGCATCGCGTGTTTTAAAATAAAGGGCGAGATGAATTAACCTGATAAGTTGAGTGTGCGAGTCCATACGTGACATAATGTGTGGTAATTGATAAAATAAACATTAGCCCGCGACTCGGGGCACTAGTTTTGTTCAGATAAGATCTCGTCAGGCGCGATACGTTTCAGAATTAATGTAAAACTTTATTGACATGCTTCGTTTGTTTATAGACTTGTCGGATTGATTGAAAAACATCATACTCTCTTTCTATTCCGAATAATTTCAATAGTTATGATCACACAAAATTATCATTCAGGTTTTAGTTTTAGTAAAAATTATCATACTTGTGTATGATAATTTTAATTGACTTCTCATACAACCGACAATAAAAGACAACACTATTTAATGTGCAATTATATTGGTTTAATATGTGGATAATTTCTGTCATAAATAACACTTTATAAAACGATTGTATTACTAACTATTAACATTAAATTGATTCTAGTACCTAATTAGGTATAATATTTGGTTTACATTGTCTTTATCTAATCATTTACTATTATGTTAATGTCAAACGAACAATAATAATTAATGATTAATCAAATAATCTACTTTATGTCAATGAAGGAGGAAAAACAAAAACATTTGTGTGTACAAAAATATAATTAAAGACCCCATTCGGAAATACCATATGCGATCTATTTTTAAAACTTAAATTTAAATTTCTTAAAACGTTTTTTCTGATAACCTTAATTAATTAATTTTACTGGTCTGTATTTACCACTAAACGAAGAGTTACAAAAAACTAACCATTATATTAAATTTCTTTCGCGCGGTACCAGGACGGCAGCGTAAAGAAGAGGCTCCCACTGAGTTTATTATCACGCTTAGCTTAGTAATAATAATTCTACGAAGCTCTTTTATTACTGCCTGTTTGTAGTAAAAGTTATCGTGAATACATGCAGCTGAATTCTACGAATTACCGGTACATTGTAGAGCAACAAATAAACAGAAAACAAGGTGTTACTATTACTAGTAGGTACTGATATTTTTTTGTGGTTAGTTTGGTTTTTCTTTTCGCTTCAACTAATTTCAGTGTTGCTTCTTTATATATTATGTACTTAAAAAATAGATAGGTAGGTGATTAAAAGATAAAAGTAAAATTACTTAAGAAT
Organism: Diachrysia chrysitis; assembly: GCA_932294365.1. Classification (NCBI taxonomy): domain Eukaryota; kingdom Metazoa; phylum Arthropoda; class Insecta; order Lepidoptera; family Noctuidae; genus Diachrysia; species Diachrysia chrysitis. The sequence goes on from OW028657.1 coordinate 3,450,330, forward strand.
TTCGACTCAACATAAATCAGATTTGAATATTAATGAGAACAAACAAGCATACCAAGTTGGGGAAGCCAACACAATGCATTAATGCATGGGGTAGCCTCGCAGCATATGCCAGTAATTCGCGCACACACCATCGACGCTCAACGCATGCATGACATCAAAGGATTCTCTCGATTTAATCACAATTTGATTAGATTGGAATTGATGTTTAATGAGCTTTGTACGTTCGCATCGAACTTAATTATCTTGTCTGATGTTTGAGAGATTACTCGGTAACTAATACTAATTTGTCAATCGATTGCGCTCTTCGAAATGATGTAATAAACACCCATTGTTATAATATTGCATTCTACACGAAGATAAAATCTCACCGTTCGTTAACAATAAAGTAGTGTTATTTCAAGAATATTTTTCAAATACACTTCAACATTTTGTTCTGAATCTCGTTCCCTCGTAAAAGCTGCACAAGAAAAAATTAGAGATGTCATGGCCGCTTTCTTTGCGCGGCTACGGTCATAATTTCATTTTCTTCGTCGGGGTAACATGAGGCAACGGAGCTCATTTCATAAACCCATAATGCGGTCGCTGTATCCTGCTTGCACGCGGCGAGTTTGAGCAGGACGGCAGGAGTTATAAAAGTGCTCCTCATCGAAGTTTGAGCTCTACGCCGCTCTGTGTAGACACAGTTTTCGGTTAGGTAAGTCGCGACTCGCGGCGCTGTCTTCCGCCCTCGACAAACAGCACACTACATAAGTAGAAGTTTTCTGCTTCATTTATTAGCAGGCGAATGTCGACGTCGAGCCAATAAACCGGCGTACTCGCCACCCTCTCCAGACGATTTATGAGTGAAAGTCGTACTAATTCCACTAACAGCGCTCCCCCAATTTGAATGTTAATTTTTAACAATTTAAGACTGTTTAGTGACTTTGTTATGAGTTAAGGCGCGTCTGGTGAATTCGTAATATCCCTCTGTAGCTCATTCATTTCAGATTTACGCCTCAATGGTAGTTGTAAAGGTTGGCTTTGTAATGCGGTTCAAACATTATTAAATGCAATAAGCACTTAACCTCCGTAAATTCAACCGTACTTATCAAATTCGGACCCTTTCTAATATTATTAAAATTGCAAAAGTATTCCATTCTCATAAAGATATAAAATAAAGAATTCGCAGAACGAAATTCAAACCAATACTTATTCCTTTTGTGAATACAAATACCTTGTTTATCAATTATTGAGCATGAATTACGTTTTATTGAAGTTGTTTATTCTTTTAAGGTACGTTTTTGGATAACTCATAATTTAAAGATGGATAATAATTTAATACAAAAAAAAGTCTAGTATATCTCTAATTGGGTTAATACGAGGATATTTAAATTTTATATCCATATATATAGGTATGAAGGTTATTTAAATGTTGGTAATTTTGAGACATAATTAAGTAATTTAAGCAAACTCAAAAGTGAATGGCGAAGGAATTGATTGGATGAATTTGCTAAATGCCGATGATGTCATGTTTACAATTTGTCATTCATTAAGAATATGTCAATGACACGAAATTAGGGTTTATTATATTTTGTGGAGATTTCGCAAGCGATGTTTGCATAGTAACATGACTTCATATCAGGCATACCGTCGAATAATAAAACGCAACTTAACTCTAAGAGGTTTTTAAATGTCTCTGTCGCAGGCGAGACAGCATGATACCAGACAGTCGGACACACACGTAACTATAAATTTGCGCAATTCCGTCTTATTATGTATATTGAAGCATTTGACAGCACAATTTAAAGCTCTCAAATTACTAATTTAATACAAATAAGCAATTAGACAACCATAGTTGTACTAATTTTGCTGTCAAATGCTTTTGCTATACGCATACGTAATACACGACATTTGCGCAAGTATATCGTTACGGCAGGCGAATTAAAACTGATTGATGCTTCGGTATTTGACCCACAAAGTCTCATTCTCTAGATAAGCAAATATGTACAACTAGCTGTTTTCCGCAGCTCCGCCCGCGTGGATGTCGGTTATCGCGGCAAAAAGTAGCCAATGTCATTCTGTCTTTTCATGTTCAGAACTTCGGTTAAATAATTACCTTTGTTTTCTAATCATTGCATTGAAAGTTGTCGCTAGAGATTTTTGACAAAATCTCTTAAATATAAAAAAATCTGCGACCACAATATCTATTGTCTGTCCTTTAACTTTCAAAGTTTCTATCAAGTTATGAATAAATTAAAAGTAAATTGAATAAATAATGACACCAAGATTAATAAAGTAGGATTGTATTTTAAACAATTTAGACAAAACTTAAACAAACTATTTATTTAGTTAGTTATTTTAGCTTAATTATATTAGTGTTAGCATTCTACGAGTCATTGTTATCCAAAGATCTTAATTATTTCCAGACTTTTCCCGAGGCGTGTTTGATTACTTGGCTTTGCAAAAAACATACCGCTCTACAAAATGTCCTTCTTGAAATATAAAGCTCTGCAATGCAGTTGTTTCCGCTCCTCTCTACAAGTTTTTAATTCCTTGAATTTCTTTAAACTTGTTTCTAAATACTGTGTAAAGACTAGGCTAAGTTATCGTCATCAACCATAAAACTCTTAGTAGTTTCATACTTAGAAAGAAACACTTACTTCTTAAGAAATATCTTTATCTATACTAATAGGTATTATAAATGCAAAGTAACTAAATGGTAGTCTCTGTCTTTCTTTCTATATGTTACGCTTTTACGGCTAAATCGCTAAACAGTTTTTGATGAAACTTGGTATGGGTTCCCCTTTGCTTGGATCCCAAGAAAGGACATGTGCTACTTTTTACCGCGACATAGCAGCTTAAGTATTTTACGAGTTTCATAGTCTAAATAAAACCAATAAAAGGACAAAAATATATTTTATTTGCATTTTGTAATTATCTCCAAATATTATGACTTAGCTGGTTGATGACCTGTTGACAGGATGTGTTCTAAATTAGTTTTTATGCTCTGCAGTTGAGCTCCTCAGTTTGACAAAAGGTCAAGTCAAAGTTGTCGAGTGACGTCGATACCTCACTGACAGTGACAGCCAAGAGAAGGTTCCGGGATATTAGCCCATAATTGTCTCCATTACCCCCGCTCCCAGCTAGTTCCGTTCATTAAATAATTAATTTGGATTGAGGTAAACCATGTCAATACCGCTACCCAACAGGTATATTGTAACCTTAGCAAATACCCAAATCCGGCGCGAGACTGCTATATTATTTACCCGAGGGTAAATTCTCTGCTTTGATCTCCTCCCTCCCGACATTTTCTTATACCCTCCGCTTTAATTATTTCGCCTTTGAGCCTCCCTCCGAGCTCGTGGAGTGAATTTTAAGAGGCTGTCACAAAATGGACTCTTAATTACGAGCGGACCAAGTTTTATTTGTAATAATTAATAAGTTTCCTTTAATACAACGTTACGGATGTTATTACATTAAATACACGTTCAGAAGAATTATCTAATATCTAAAAAAGCACGTCAAATACACATTAAATTAAATTAATATGCCTTATCTGGTATATTTTATTTTAAATGTTTGTAATTTACAGATTAATAAACAAAAACTCGATTTTACAAAGCAAATCCTAATAATCTTTTCTTTCAGTAGAACAATGATTTTCATTGTCGCTTACAAAGTAAAAAGTTTAAGTATGAAAGGTTTCTGTTAACACCATTATAACAGCAAATTGTTGGCAAGTTTTATTATGTTCTTTAACTTCGTCACCCCAGTATTATGATTCAAAACATTTTTACGTTCCAACGTACTTTACAGTTTCTTTGCCTTTTTCAACACTTACATATTTACTCCAATATTTATTTTATACCCAAAAACATTCGAGCATAACTTGATCTCTCACATATGAGAAACGAAATGAGATTGGAACCCTATTTTGTTATTTGTCGTCCTTGTCTCAACCCTATTTAATAATAATGCGGTTTTACTAACAAAGGTCAAGTGTTCGGTGTTTTGTACGAATTCTATTCCAATTGTTCTCGCGGACACAAATCACTTCTCATATGACACTATTTCTTAGACGTATATTCTTGCTTGGTTTATTAGGGCTACCGATTTTAAAAATCCACTGGTGTCGACTGGAGCCTATCTTTCAATTTCCACCAATCACAGGTGAGTAGCTTGTCTCTTATTGGTGGAGAATGGTAGATAGACCTTACTAGCGAACCCAGCGGATTTTTTGAAAACGGCTTTCCCAATAGTAATCTTCAGAAATAAATTGTTTAAAAGTATCGCTCAAAAATGGGTAACAATTTATTATAGAAAATACGATTGTTATGAGTCAATCTAATCCAGTATTGCACATTATCTGGCCCGATAACGTCGTTTGTATCGTCAGTATAATATATAGGAGATGACAGAATCATTTTATTGAGGAAGTTACCCCAGGTCGATCGTTAAACGCCGACTGTGGCGATCAAGTTAATCCATTACGATTTTATATTGTCGTAAACGTTTCATGACTCCCGTCAACTGTTAAGGTTTATTTGCCGTAATTATAAAATTAAAAATTCTCAATTGGCTTGGGAACTTTTGATGATAAAAACGATGAAAGATTTCGAATAATGGGTGTTGTGATTTGATCGAGCGTCGAATTAACTTTGATTAGGTAAGATCGGTAAGATAAATGAAAAACATATTTGGGTAGCCGCCGACATTAATCTGTTGGAAGCTCGTAATATTTTATATGATTTGTCATTTTTATCAGACTGCTTACAGGTATGTAAGCTTAAAATAGAAACTAATTGATAATGCGCAGATAGAACCAACATGAATGTTTTATCTGTTTATTAACCTGTGTTCTATACGTTAACTATGTAGAATGTACTGATTTCAATAGGATTTAATCGGGCAATAATCCGGTAACCAAACAAGGCAAATTAGCACGTTCTGTCCACATATACGAGCATGACGGTACGTTATTCCAATACAATTCCGGGAAGGCTTTGTTTACAATACAACGTATTTATTATTCGGTAATTAATTACTGTGAATATGTATTTAATGTTAATGTGAAAGTAATAAGCGAATATCAAGCGAACTACCAGGAGAGTATAATCGTGTCAAAAGTGTTGGCGTGTGGGAAGTTTGCGTGCGAATTAGCTGGTAACAACAAGGGAGGGCGCGTTAATCCTGTTATCGGCTAGGTATCCGTAACTCGGCCCGACTCCGTGCTCGAATTATACAACTTTTACCAGCTACAGCTTCTTATCCCCCCCGGCACACTACACTTGATTGTACTTCTTTGTAGTAAGCACTTAGTAAAAAACCCGCTTAGAAATGGAATTTAAACGGAAACTTATTTTAGTTTCAAAGGGGAATTTGTGGTAATACAAACATTTGCACTTATAGCTTATAGCGCTTAAAACTTTTCAGCTACATTCATACATACTTTTTCTTCATATTGGTAATTATAGTAGTAAGATAAATCAAAATTTCCACGGAGTTTTGAACGGAAGCAATTTGTTTTTGTACAGTAAGCAGCGGAACAAAGGAAAGCTCGGAAAACCTTGTTAACTTTTTAAAGCATTCGTTGGCTTCTCATGCATTATTCAGAGCAGCCGCTGGGTATACACACGCATCCGTATGATGTTGTGTGTTTGTCACGGCCGCGTACATATGTCCGCCACTACCAGGGTAGCATCGCCGCGCGGGCCCGCTCGCTACCCTTCTCACAATTGACATTTCGCAAAGAGCCCAACCCTTTTGTTGCTCGGATGAAATGTGAATTTCAATGAAAACGAGGTTAAAATTGGTCGGCCCCGACATAGCCGTGAGCCGTAAAAAAGAGATTTCATTACGGTCCATTGTTGTGTTATGATTTTCACGTCCATTTTATTTTCAAGAATTGCTAAAACAGAAACACTTTTTCATGCAGTTTTAACGTTTGTATTACAGTGTAGCATCTCGAAAAGCTTTTAGAACGCTTTGTTGGGAAGGCAATTAACTCGGAGGGTTGTTATTGTGTTTTTCGCTTGCTTTTACTCAATTAAAAATAATTTGAAATAATAGCAACGGCATAAAGACAAGAGCAAGACGCGGCTGGAATAATTTAAGCTTCAGGCTCACCTCGCGGAGTTAGCATCTTGTTTCATTAACGTGCTGAGTGTCTTGAGTAATATTTATTTATTATGAGTTGCGAATCATGAATATTTACACTGCGGCGACGCGCGACGTTTGAAAAAGAACAAATTTTGACAGAGGTTCTCTCGCTGTTAACAAAATAAATTCGTCGAAGTGGCTGCGTAACGTTGTTTAATTTAATAGTTTTATTTGCGGCGGGTGAGATACACGCACACAAAAGCGGCGGACGTTAAGCTTCTTTTATCTCTCCCCGAGGCGGGATGAAAATCGAGCGTCGATATTGTGCTCGTAAAGGGCGTTTGGACGAGGATAAATAACACGTCGTCGGCTCGTGTGGAGCCACGGGTTACTTGCGAACTGCACTCGTTACTGTGCTCCTAGTACTTTTTTTTGTACAACCAACATTGTTTTACTCATTTATTTTTGTAACACCCCTTACTTCTTCAATAAACTAGACACGGATTTTAACCAAATAGAAATATAGAAAGATATTAAATATTAATAAAAATCCTTGTTAAAATTGTCATCTATATCGCTCTGAGCTTTCCGTCCCAAGGGATAAGACAGGGGTGAAACAAACATGTGGGACCAACCCCAACATTATCCAAACTGGTGACATGGAGTGTCACCTGCAATAATTATAATCATATTTAAGTTAAATAAATAAATATCTTATAGACTGTGTTTAATGTAGAAGCTATATTACAAAATACTGAACAAAAAATGGTAAGATCCATAATAAGATTAAACAAAAACTAAAAATACATCTATCGTGAAATATAAAGGCACTTAACTGAATTCGCGTGTTTTTCAACAAATTACGTCGGGTGGTGTGAAAGAGCGTATAAAGTAGAAATACGGCCTAGAGATATAAATCAGATTATTCTCCCAGCCCGCTGTGCTTAAATTAAATGGCTTTGAACGAAAATTACGATGTTTTCCAAACGCTTTTATTTTTTTGTTCATGATCGTCTGTACAAATTTACGAAATAATTTTTAGAATTAGGTACCTCCAGATGAGAAAGATATTATTAATGTAAATTGTAGACCTGTCGTTATTGAATGAAAATTGGTTAACAAATTAGATTTGTGTCAAAATAAACAGATTACTTCTGTTAAAATATATTGATGAAGTATTCATTGTTAGTTCAGCGTACATTGTCAAACCATAAATAGTGTCCTATTCTCATAGAACAGACAGTCGTATACAAATGCGATGCTACACAATGTTATTGTCCGATGATTTCAATTATCCACGTATATGAATTTAGACTCGCCTCGAAAAACTAATTGGTTTCAGTCCACAATTAGCTATAAGTACTACACAGAACAGCAGGCCAAGTCATTCGCAGTTTTACATTATTTTATAAACCATTAACCTCCAAATTTAAACGGCGACCAAATCACGATCCCTTCCTTTTTATTGCTTTATTTCTCGTGATATTTTATTTGATTGCTTTTTGAGAACCGGTCTTATTATTCACTGAACGCTGATTTAATATTGAATTAAATATTTGATGTATGTCTATGTTTAAATGTTAATTCCCATCGCGTTAAATGATTATACTTGGAGGCTATATAATATTGACATTAGTGTTTTATGAACTCATTAGCCGCTTCCGTTACATGTAAATTATTCGAGATATTTCTTTTGAACAAATATGTTAACACCATGTTTTATTCAACGTCGCGTCGAAGTTATTTATTCGGTCACGGATTTTAAGTGCGCACCGAATCGTTTGCACGCTATTATCTATCAAAGTGAAAACACGTTAAACTTTGTGAATTTAATTTCCATACATAGCAGAAATCCATAGTCGCTCGGAGGTTGGAAATATAAAAATCCCTTTGGCGACGATAAAGGCGTTCCAGATTCAATGCAATTTCGTCGTGTGTCAGTGTCGCTATTCCGTGTCACATCGTGTGCTTCCGCCGCGCGCCAGCCGAGGCGAGGCTGGGCTTTACGCGTTTCGCTTCTCATTTACAAAGGCCGCCTTGGAACAAAGTTGCATTCTTTTAGTCGTGGCAGTTCCCGACAAGAATCGCTGCACAACGCTACTTAGGTTTTTGCTGGGTCTTTTGTAATGAATAAACTCTTTGTTTTGAGAGAAGCGAGCTCGGCTCGATTAGCATTTCATTTTCATTGCACTTAAATTTATCTCGTAAAAGGTAATTTATGCAAATCTTTTTCGTCCCAATGCTAGTGGGTTTAACATTTCTGTTTTAGTGACATCGTCCGCTGGATCTCGGTATCGAGGCAGAGGTAGTGAACACGTTGTCATAACACGTAGTCGGCGTACGTTATTTATCCGGGTGTCAATATAAATGCGCGGCGGCGGACTGGACCGGTGCTGTAAATGCTCTATTTACGGCAGGGGCGGGCTCCTTCGTATTTCATAAAATCTATGGCTTTTTTTATATTCCTATTTAGGTAGGAAGTTTCCCCCTTGAATAAAAGAGAGCGTTTCAAAGCGCCGCCCGGTATATTAAAAAATATTTTCCTTGCATTTTCTTTGCTCAAAGTTTATTTATTTACGAGCGCGGTATGGGTACGCATTTGTTTAGTAATTTTTCTTTTAAAGTCTTTCAAGTACCACTTTTATTAATATGTAAGAATCTGCGGGATGTTTACGACTTTTATGTTTATCTACGTTATTGCTCATATTGTTTGACCTGTAGCATAAATAAACACTGTTTCAGGTTATCGCAGTTCATGGGTCGAAAGCAAACTCACGAAGTATGGATAAGTAATAAAAACAAAATAAGATAAGTCAATACAACTTTATGAGAAGCGATTGAAAGCATTACTGTTTTATTTACGAACATACTTAGCTCGTAATGTATTAACCATATAGTAAGTGCTCGTATAAAATTGACCTTAAATTTCTTTACGACAATACCTCAGACATGGTATGTTTCAACATGTCTCTTTAGCAGTAAATCTTTGGCACAAAGTTCTGTAATAATAAAGCGACACGTTTCGAGAGATTCTACATTACATGACATAAAACACTAAGATAAATTTCGTAGAAATACAAGAATAAGGAAGATTATTCTTTTCCTTTTTTCTTCGACACAATCTTTTTATAAATCATTGTAAAAGGATTATATCAAATTCAAAATGAATCGGGTAAGTAGATCCGCCCAGAATATACTTTAAACTAAATTTTCTCGCAAAGTAAAATTTGTGCTACTATAAAATCTTATACTAAGTTTAAGTAAGTTGTTTGCTTGCCACAGCGCCCAATTTAAAAGCTTATTAGAGACTTACAAAGGGGACCTTGCTAAATAAGTTGTGAAAACTAAAATACGACGATTAAAGTACATTAATTTAAAACCCATCTTTCACCCTTAATTGTAATTGAAACTTGAATTTCGTTTTCATTTATTCCTGTTTTAATTACGCTGCCACCCCTGACGGCGAGATTTTATTTTTAATTAATCTCGTTCGAATTTCCGAGTGGGAACGCCCGTATGAAATGCCATTCGATTGTTTTTATACCGCTTCGTTTTTGTGGTCTATTCATTGTTCTTCGTGGAATACGAATAAAGTATTTGATACATGAAAATATATTGTAGAATATTGTACCTCTGAAACTAAATAGATAAAAGTTTGATTGTTTTATTTCTCATTTCTTTTACTGCACACATTCAATTCTTAAATTCTAATTTGACTTCGCCTATATTAAAAAGTCATTGAGATTGAGCTTGATTTTCGTAACAAACCTATTTTTTTTTTTCGTTCTTCCACTAACAAGCATGACTCCGTGGCTATGCTACTTAACTAGTGTAACCGAAATAATACTGTTCTAAATCACAGTACTGTTTCAAAGAAAAAAAAACAACGAAAGTTAACAGTAATTTAAATGAGTTTCATACATTTTCACATGAGTTAGTATGTAGTTGTCTAAACTTATAAACTAGTTGATAGTATCATCATGAACATTATCTGATACAAACAACACTTCGAGCGTGAAGTAATAAACTTATTATGTCTAGCTTATGAGTGGAAATACCGACATTAAAAGTAACTTTTTATGTAGCGACACTTCGTTTGAAATAGTTAAGAGCAGTGAGCTTTTGGATATTTGAAGCGACTTGGTGATTGAAACTAAGTCGTTAGGAAAAGACTATTTTTGCTTTTTTCCAAGGTTTTATTTAATTTGCGATGTATGTATGTTTGTTTAGGTCAATTCTTGCAACTCTTTGACTCCTGATTAAGATAAAAATACTTATTTTGCATACGTATATTAGTTCGGTGACACTACAATATTAAGGTACTTTTTAGCTGATCTGATGATTGAGACAGAAGGTGACTATATAATACTCGAAACGACGCAATCAGATCATGTATGTATTCGTGTTCGGGCTTGTTTGATTTTTGTTATCTCTAGCACTGTAAACTAGATGTTCTAAAAGCTAGTGTTTAAAAATAAAAATTAATTTTTAACAAAATACTAGCTGTTGCCTGCGGCTCCGCCCGCGCGGGTGTCTGTTATCGTGGCAAAAGTAGTATGTCGTTTCTTTAGTTCCAAACTTAACCCATACCAAGTTTCATTAAAATCGGTTTAGCGGTTTAGTCGTGAAAGCGTAACACACAAACAGACAGAGTTATTTTCACATTTATAATATTAGTATGGATTATTTTTATATTAGTGTTTAGGGCAATGCCTTTAAATTGCACTTATATATAAATTTTTAATTACCGTGTGTTTATTATTCACCTTTAAATGATATTTAAGATAATTGGTCGCCATGTAACCATATCCACATTTCTGTAAAAGGAATCCTATATTTGGATAAACACGTTGTATATTTCTCAGTAAAATTTGTTGCTGTTTACGAGTCGTAAGTCCCTTTGGGACATGGGTCCAACACACTGGAGCCCTTAAAGCTTTTAATCTTAAATGAAATGGGACGGTAACCGGGGACTTCGCCAGGAAATACTCATGGATCCTCCCTTGTGCACGCGGTAAAAATATTATCAACTTATCTATACCTAATATAATAAAGCTAAAGAGTTTGTTTGTTTGAACGCGCTAGTCTCTAAAACTACTAGTCGGATTTGATTTTTTTTTCTGCAGCGTTATCCCAATTATCAAGTATAGAGGCTATTTAATACCACGCTGTTAGCCTCGAGAGAAAAGTAAGGCGAGTAAAACCACGGAACAGAGCTGGTATAACAATAGGTTTAGTAGTAAACCTACATCAATCGCGGTCTTTAAACCTTCAATTAAAAATCTTTGGCAGACAGACAAAAAGTTATATTTGGACTCATGTTAAATTATACAGACATTAATGCAGCCAATTAGTTTATAAACACATTCTCAGTTATAACATAGATAGGTACTTGAACGTTGCTTTGTTCATTCGCACATTTATTTACGACGTGAGCTTCAACTAAGGTACTTCGTTTGTGAAAACAGAGTCCTTAAAATGAATCTCTTTTTAGAATCCTCTTAGTGAATCTCGAATTTAATTTTCCATTAGTTATACTTACAAAGTCAATTCGACTTTATGTTTTATTCACAGATTTAAGTTATATGTAAAGTTGACAAATAATAATTCTGACAGTTTCGAAATAATGAATGAATTAAAAAAGTTTGCAAAACGAGGGTTGCGCGAATATTGAAACAGTTGCGTACCATCAAATCGAATTGTACAAAGTTAATTAGGCAGTGTCAGCCCTGAGTAGGGTACCCACGACCCTCCGCTATGCGCGGACAGTCCGTCCGGCCCCGCGCCTGATTGTGTTGCTTAATTATTATTTATAACTCGTTATCGCTTCCGATACGCAACTAGAACTATCTACAGCTTTTATATTTAACCGCGATTAAAAATATTACATTCGTTTTTATTAGGTCGCAACTATCACAAGTATGTGTGAATAAACACGTTTGTTAACTCCTAAGAAATTATATGAAGTCATGTCGTGTAGTTATTTTAAAGTCACATCAACACTGACGTTATGTAAATAATAGTCTTCATAAATATTTTAGGTTTTTAATTTAAATAATTTATTGAAAACACAGAGCTTCAAAGGAGAGCAAGAGAAAAACGGTATGATAATTATTTCCAGTGCTCCCCGACCGCTTTCTTTACCTTTGAAAGTTCATTTAAATGATAATTTCCTCTACTAAGAGGGTTAAAGCGCTGCAGATTTCCTCGTAGTTCACGCTACAATTAGCCTTATCCGTAATTTTCTCCGTTTCTTTTCTCGGCAAGGTCCTTATAAGTCGTAACACTGATGTGTTCTAGCCTATTAGTTGACAAGATCATTCTTTGTCGCCACTTATTCCGCATAGCAGAAAATTTATGTTCCGTCTCGGGTAGGTGGTGTATAAACAAGATGGTGGGTGGCTCCGCCCCGGTATTTATTGCTTCTGGCACGCCGCGAGCGGCCCATCCACCGGGCTGCCATAAACGCGAGCACTAAAACGTGCCATTTCCCTAAATTATTTTAATGACGTATGTTCCCTCGGTTTAGTGGATTGTAATTCGGTTACACTGTTGGGAATCGCTTCCCGTCCTCCAGTGGACGAACTCGTTGCCAAATACTCACCAGTTTTCGAGATTTGGCCGTGATTTGTTACAGTCGACCGCGCTAAAACTAAATTGTTACAACTTTTGGAAACGATACTGTTATGAGTCAGCGTGCGGGTAAAGGGGACATTGTTTCAAGTCATTAGGCATGTGGGATGGTGTCGCTCGTCGGAATCGCTTTCCTTTTGCGGTGCGAGGCGGGCGGCGCGACTACAAATTAGTTCCTGCGATGCCGCAGAGGACGATCTTCAAACGACTCCCTTCGGTGTTTTAATCGTACGCTCTCATTACACTGCGTTCGGTACGCTCTTTTGTTCCTATCGGTTGAAGATTGATTTACTAGCTATTGTGTGCCTGTGTGGAGTGCCGCACCGACTCCGTTGGTGCTCCGCTACGAGCCGCCGCGCCCGCCGCCAATACATCTCGACTGGTGTTTATATTCGATATGCGCTTTACCTCGCTTTTATTGAAATGTAAATTCAACTCACAGCAATAAAGTTTTTTCTAAGTTTCTGGTCGTGAAGCGAGTTTGTTTGTCGAGATAAAACGGCAGCTGGCCGAGCCCGACCCCATGTTTGCAGTCAACTAGCGAGAGAGCATTGAGCCGGCGCTCATAACTTCGGCCGGGCGCGGCCCCTTCGGATTGCGCACAATGCCTCCCTCTCGACTGGCTCAACTTGTAACGTTCACGCCATCACCCATAAAGGATTTAATGGTGATACGGCGTGACGAAATATTAATATGTTTGTGGCGTTATCGTTGTAAATGCAAAATAGTATTGTCTCTGGCGTGCGTGGCGGTCGAGTGCTGAATGCCTCCTGTGGGCGTAAGACGTTCGCACATTTGTCATTCAACTAACAATAAAGCGTTTAAATTTATTTATAGGCGTCGCGTGGGTATGATTTAATCGATTATTTGCTGTTATCGTATTTGAGATATTCAGACTTACGACTTCATCTATAAAGATCAGATTGTTAAAGCGAAAATTTGTTACAGCATAATATAATAATTATAATCATCACTGTCTAATTATTGACATTTATTTGGCTTCGGTACTACTCTCAGCTTATACAACACTTGCCGACTCAGTTTTATCTACCTAGATAGCTACATAAAGCACAGGTTCGTATAAAATAAATTTCTGCAGACTACAGATGTCTATCGTATTGTTATTGGAGCGTACTGATACAATCCACTTCTTCATTGGAAGAAACTGAAACGTGAAAAGATTATTGCTCGACTATAATATCTGTCGATTCACATAAAATTTTGTTATTTTTCCAAAAGTACTCTTCGGAACGACATCTCTCGGATTCAACGCTGGAGTGCTTTAGTTCGCAATTTGTGACGCCATTAACCGTGTGCGTGAGCGAGACGGGCGATGGTGTCGCACCGTTCTCATATCAGGCGCTGAATGTAAATGGCTTCATTTGATTATGTTCTACGCCGTAAACGCTCTTTGAATTTATGCAATCCTGGCGACTTGGTACCGCGGTCGTCTCGACTAACCTAACGATTTTCCGTAACATCGGTGAGAAAAAATATTATCTAGAGTGATTCAACTTATGAGGTATTTGCCTGCATTTTGATTAAGTGATGAAATGAATAACAAATCAAACACAATATCTGCTTTGGCAAGACATTCCAATTAAGGATCACTGTTGAAATTACCTCGAGAGTAAAACTGATTAACACTTGAATTAATGTGGAGTTTATATTAATACACAGTTAATAAAGGAGAAAATATTATTAAACCCTAAAAAAGGTTTCTAGACTCGCAATTATTTTATTCATTTCATCCCATTGTAAATTTTAAATAGAAATAATAATTTCAGTTAGCTTTAGGGCTGGCAAATATGTATAGTAAATTAAGCGTAAATAATTCACCAAAATAAATTAAAATTAACCACTTTTGGACACATGAGTATGGACATATGTTTTTATTGCTTGATAAATGTGCTCCAATATGCATTTAAAATAGATTGAAAGATTAAAACTATTGTTTATTAAAACATATTTTGCAGTAATTAAAATAAAATCCGTATTATATTTTATTTTCTTTACAGAAAAAGATCGTTGTCAACAAATGTAAAGTACTGAACACATTATTCGGTGTATTGTTATTTATTATTTGAACATATTTATTGGTATTTTATAATTTTTTTAAAGATACTCTTTTTGTTAAATTTTAGTGCAATTTATTTTACCTGTAAACTTTTATTTAAACTTTTAGCAAAGTTAAAATGAGTACGCACACATGACAGAAGCCGACTGGTAAAAAATACTTCAACATAATCTACATATTTAATAATATTATAAATACATCACATAATAAAATTACTGTATTAGTCTGACCCCCGGTTTCTGGAAGGCTGATCCACTAAATCTGTTATCTAATCAACTGATCACGAAAGTTATTGGTTGAACACAAGACTAACAACCAATCACAGCACTTAACATAAGGTTTGACAGATGATTAACGAATTTTTGTGTTGATCAACCTTTCAGAAACTGGGGTTTCATGTTGCAGTTTCAAAGCTAAATGCTTAAAGGCTTGAACAGATATTGATAGAAAAATTGGTACCTACAGATATCCAGAGACTTTCAAAACAACACAGATAACTCCTTGTATAGATTGCCGACTTACACACCAGTGACGCCGCAAGCAAAAGCTAGCATAAATTAATAATGTATATCCGACATTATCATACAAACATGAATATAAACATTTTAATTACATATTTACCTCACTCAACAGTAACATTTGTAATATCAGCGTCATTTGTGCAAACAGTATCGAATTAATAACGGGCACAATAAGTTTTAATTAATAACACTTGATTGGAGTTGTGGGGCGCAGCTGTGCTACTTGATATCAAATTGATTAATTGACACAACACGCTTAACATGTGATTATCGCAAGTAAATACTTGTCTTCGACCTCCATAATGGATTTCTATTAACCTTTTATAGTTATTTTTTTAATAATACGATCTCCTTTTCTTTTGCATATGGAAACTTGCAAATGATTTTATAGGTTGTAAATGTCATCAAAAGTAGATGAACCTATATTATAATGAATTTAGATTAACTATATTTTTATATATTCGTATATAATGCTAATTAGACTTCATAAACGACATAACTATTAGATGCTGTCAACAATAAGCCGTGTCTGCAGCGCCTCTTTTTTTCACAGATCATTCTTGCCTTTAGTATAAAAGATATTGGTAATACATGTATAACTGGCACGCATTTATCAGTTTAAACATATGCTTCCAACTTTAAAATACAAAAATATTTATATTATAATTTAGACTGTCTACGTTTCTCTCAAAATGATTGCTACCCTAATCTCGAAGCGGCTCATTGAATTTTGATACGATTTTCACCACCCCAAACTTTTGTTAGTAGAGATTTCGACTCAAGACTTTTATAACAAATTCTCTTTGGTTTCTTTATGCATCGTTTGTTACAAGCATAAAGAAATATATCACGCGATTTTGAGCACTTAGTATATTTATTTATTTATGCTGTATTGAACGACAAGCGTCTCGTGTTTAATTATAATTGTATATTTCGCTGCAAAATAACTAAGTTACAGTGTTAGTCAGCGTAACTACATCTTTCATCACGTTGAACCAACATGTTCGTTGACATTAAAGTAACATCATACATACAACTTTAATATTAACACTGACAAATACGAAACAACAAAAAAGATCGTACAGTCCGCAAGTAAAACAAAAAACTTGTATGAATTAATACAGCTCGTTTGTAACTGTAATGACTGCTCCAATGAAGCGTTATAATAATTTACAAGCGTCATGTGGGCAGGAGATGAGACAGCAAGCTACACTGACACGTCACCTGTTAAACACGAAATTACCAAGTAACGGATTATAAATTGCTTATAATTATGTCTGTTCTACAGATATTAAAAAAACCAAATAAGATTGATTATTGATAGGACGTATGTAAATGGGTTTTTTAACCCCTGACGCAAAATGAGGGGTGTTGTTCAATCTGTTTATCGAAATATTTGTCTTTGGCTTTGTAGCTTCCAAAAAGGCAAATACTTTTTTAATGACTTGACCGAATGTTTTTGCAGTTATTATAATTTAAGAAAATCTATTCGGCAATTTGAAGATTATCGGGACTTTCGATAAAGGTACAGTTTTGTCGTGAATTATAAATTTCTGGATAGTATTCTTTTGTTTTGCGACTAAGTGAGTTTGGAAGCGAAGTGAGATGAGAACGACGCAGTAAAAGTTATACCCTCCCCTGTTCAAACTTCGAAGGGGACTCATGCCGATGTCCCTTCGATAAAGAGGATATTGTTTGAGTTTGATAGCTCATTTATGTAGTCAGGCTATTGATCTATACATATATACAGCTCACAACAAAAAAAAACTATTTTTACTATTAACAGTTGTGATCGGAACAATCTGTTAGCAACAATTGTACGCTACCGCATAATCAACTTATAGCGAAGTTAATTTCGACACAGCCAAACACGGCACAATGGACTTCCTTTAAAACGAATATAGCAGGTATAAGAAATCGAATTAAATGGTCGGTGAACTAAAAACAAAGACGGAACGTCAGAGATTCGACGTAACTAATGTTTACAACGGCACGTATTCTAAGAAACGTCTCTGTTTCATTCACACTGCTATTTCTCTTACTTTACTGAAAACAGACTCACAATTTTGTTAAAACTTCATTTTGTTTTCATAGAACCGATATAAACACATGTACACGTTTATCACTGTTCTAAATTCAATTTATCTGTCGAGTAAAAACGTCAAAATAGTCTACCCTAATCATAAAGATATTAGGTATACGAAATAAACAAATGAACGCTTTATTACAATAAAAAAATATCAGAATACATTTTTGATTTATGGTCTAGTAATGATATTATGTGTAACGCGACCTCACCTTTATCCCCGCCGGCGCTGGTCGATAAAAGTAATTTACATCGGCTTTCATATTTTACGGCGTATTGCATTCAATTTGATCAATCATTTAATTGAACTGCTGTTTAATATTGTAGTGGCAACAAACCGCGCGTTACCGGCAACATACTGTTATTGCCAAATTGCCAATGTTCATTACCGAGCTTGTAATACGAATATTACATTTAAATACGCTTTAACAAATATCGGGCACTCGAAGCAACTAAACTAATTAACAGAACATGATAATCAATTTAAATGAATACTTTGAATATTCTAAAGGGTGTACCATTTCTCTTAATATCCTTTTTAATTAAATGCGGTCGGTCGACAATTGGGCATTTAACCCTACAAATTTTGCTATGTTTTAAAAGGGTACCTGAATTTCGTGTGCAGCTAATAAATTACTGTTTTTAAACATGTTAACATGTTTGCGGTTGTAATATTATTTATTATTTGGAGTCCGGTAGCACTTGTAATTAATGTTTAATAAATCACACTTGTTTATTCTGTATCAGGCTGAACGTGTTTTTGTGTTGCTAAATTATTATAGTCTTTTGTAAATGTAATGATATTGTCTTACAGATGTATGTATGTCGTTACTTTATTATTGTGTAACACAACAAATAACATTCGGAGAATTTAAAATTATCGTGCATTACAAAAATGTAAGCGCGAGTCAACAAAATAAAAAGAAATCGATTGATGTTTGTATGTGTTTGTCCGCAGGAAACAGCAGAAGTGTGTGTGGGCACGTCTGTGGGCACCATTACGGAGCCGGACTGCCTCGGCCCCTGCGAGCCTGGTACCTCGGTCACGCTGGAGGGCATCGTGTGGCATGAGACGGAAGGTGGTGAGTTGTTACTAGCGCACGAACGCAGCACTGTAGCGCGCCCATACACTGCACGCTTATGCACGCCTGGTATACGTTCAAGCTTTGCGATACATCCTCATAAATAACCGAATTATTTTAACATTACCAATAGATGAAGGTTTATTTATTATTTATTTTAAATGGTAGAAAAGGGGGGATGAACTAATAAAATTAATTAGTATGTACCTAAACTAACGCTCCTTGTAAACAAGACCTCCTAAAGAAGACGCACTAAATTAATCATATTTATTGAATGTACACGAGAATGTACCAACAAAGATTGTAATTAATCTATCATCCAAAATAGTAGTAACCATTTTTATTTATCTAGGTTATCTAAACGTTACAGAAGACTGGCCTAAACACTATTAGCTTGTAAAAAATAATAAACATAGATTTTGAGTAAAAATACGCAAGGTAGTTAGTACCATTCTTTACATTGTCATTTTAAGTTATGGACCTAATTAACAACAAAAAATGAGATATTCTCTATCTAACTAATAACAGGTAGTATGTTTTTTGTTTCAACTGCTTAAAATTAAACTAAAAACGACTTGCTAACCTTAAAAAAGTACCTCTATCAATGCTTTTGTAAATCTCAGTCAAAGAATCCCTTGTATATTAAGAGCATTGGATGTAAATGTTTCCTACATGGGAATGGGTTACCCATAATGAATTCGGAGAAATAGGGTTACGCTATAAATAACGTTGGATATTTAGGCCAGCAATAAATATTTGTGTTTCCTGTTACAACCAACGATTATTTTATGTCAATTTGATTTTTGATTAAACTCAAGCAATTTTTTCTGTTGAAACTTCATCATTAAAAAAAATATTTAGTTTACCAATAAACAAAGTTGTTTGCGAAATACTCGAATTGATTGATAGCTGTACTAATAGCACAAGAATTAAATTACCGTATACTTAAAACAACCAAGCTGTATAAGATAAATGCTAAATAATAAAACCTAGGTCATGTCGTTACCATACACTCATAAAAAGTCGATCATTAAAGTCGCTATAAAAATAATAAAAGCCACCATAAAGCATATAATTAAGAAGTCCACTCACAGAAGCAATATTAATTTATTTACGACACCTGGCTCGGTGATTACTATTATATGTCTACATTTTTTGTCGCTCTGCAGACTAGGTACCTAGCTTGATATAATATAGTCCGCCGTGAACCGTAATCATCTCATCGTTTCTTAGTGTTTTATATTTATAACTGACAATCCCAACTCGTTATTAATATTAAAATATTCATGGAGCAAATAAAACAGTGGAGTCAATGAGATTCCCCACATAATTACTGGGCGCTTATTAGGCGGAGATAGCATCGCGGAATATTTAATAACCCGCCGAACCGATACGAGAACCTTAACACCTTTTATGTTCTCCTCGTAATAAAACGCCCCACAACTCTTTAGGGTAAGTAAATAAATTCCAAAATGGCCGGTAATCTCATTTACATAAATTATGATTATGTCCGCGATGAAATCAATTCTTGTTGCGAGTATATCTTATTTTATTTTCGGTTCAAAACTTGTAAACCGGCGCCACACAATGGATCTCCGAGAATTATTATTAAAGGCAATATTGGAAGCGTTGGATATCTGCGTAGGAAACTGACTAAATTAGGCATTTTTAATTTGTTTGCAATGATTAATAATTTCAGCATCATAGGAGGGGGCAATTTAATTCTTATCCGTAAGATGTGGTCGTCCATCATTAAGATGAAAATAAAACAGAACAATGTAATACGAGAGCACACGTCCCGAACGCCATTAGAGGGCCAGCGCACAGGGCACGCGCAACACAATGCCGCTCCCCGTAGCCGGTCGTAATTATTATAAAACACGATAATAAATCACCATCTGCTCGCTTCTGTTGCCACTTTCCAAATTTATCCGGGTGCTGGATGCGGGGTGCGGGCCGCGGGGAGGCAATTCACGCCCTTCCTCTTCAGGCTTATTTATTTTCGGCTAATGGCGCCGAGGAGCTTACGGAAATTAAATACTGTGTACTGTGGCACTAAACCGCGTTATAATTTTATCACGTGTAAAATAAATCGAGTTCTTTAAAGTTTCTCCACCGACCGCTCTGAATAAATTGTCCATAAGTCTAAAGTCGGGCCATATAGAGGGCATCTGGTGCGCGGTTGCCGCTCAAAAAATGTCCTCCGAGACAGGTTTACGAGCTCCCTCGTACCACTGTACACTGTACGTGCTAACAATTAAACGGAGGCTACCCAGTACACACTGCGTTGCATTCCATTCCACTAATTAGTGTCCGTATTTTAATATTTATGTCTCGTTTTCAAGTTTCGGTTTATGTCTCTTTTATGAAGCTTATTATGGAGCACTTTGTATGAAACATGAACCATTCTGGATACCTAATTTAGGATTCACCTTTTTTCTTTTCTCGTAATTAAAATTGACTTGTGTTAAAAACAGTTCGCGAAAGGCGAGTGTTTTAATATTGTTGTTTATGTGCTATTAACGAGTGCAAATATCAGTTTATTGAAATTATTTTTCTTTTGTTCTTGTTGTTTTTTATTACCAACCTACGGTTTACAGACATTTCTTCTTGGTACGTTCTTATTATTTATGTTTGTACCGACAGACTTTATATGTGATCAAAACTGGTTAAAGTATATGCCAAGTCTTAAATGTTTAATTAAGCTTTGGTGTGTTTGTAAATATAAAGTGCCAACACTATAAAATTGTATTTTGCCTCCTAATTTTATTTAATTGATTAAAGGACATAGCCTCAAGCCATATTTGCCTGTATAATTAGGGTAGTAGAAACTTATAGAAATGTCTTTTGTAAAAGGAAAAAATAAATACTAAACTAAGAACATTTTACGTGGGTTATATAAATATGAAGGGGACAACTTCATAAATGGTTTGTGAGAAACTTGAAAAAACAATGGGCAAACATCATCTAATGTGCTTTTGTTTGTACATATGTACTATAATTTAAAAGAGCAAGGTACACTAACAGGGCGGCAGCACTGAATGGATGTAAATGAAATCGCCAGAACTTTGTTTGTCTCGGTGTGGGAACAATGGGCAATGGGTCTGATTAGTACTACACTCAGAGCAACACGACGCGCGATGCTGCCGAGTGTCGACGCAAGAGAGCCGACGCCCACTCGCCTATTTCGTGTTATTAACTCAATCGATTTACTCAACAAAAGAATGCCGTTCTCGAAAAAACAAAACAATCAAGATCGGGTTTTTCTGCTCAAACACACTTTCAAAACACGCAATATTAAAGGGCGTCTAAATCATACTGTATAGAGTTTAATCTCAAAGTTTAAGATTAACTTTATACAGTGACTTATACAAATATTGACGTAGGTAGAGATTTCTGAGCGAGGAAGTTAGCGAGGGGTGTCGGAACAAAGCGGGCGCTGGCTGGCCGGGGAGCCGGGTGTGGGTGCCAGGGCAGTGGGGGCGAGGGCACGACAACTATTAGGCTGTTGATTACCGCGGCCGAGGTGTAATTAGCACCACCCAAATGAACCTATTTCACTTCGCCGCGCTCCTGCTAAAATGATCAGCGACTTAATAGCAAATGGCCAGCTAATCTGTCTTTAGTTATTATGATGTAAACAGGCATATTAATGACAAGTAAACTACCTTTACATATTTGTGTATATGTAGACATCGTTTCAGTAATCACTTGCCTTGCCGTGATATTACATTTTATAAAGTAAATTGCTATTTAATATCCCTTCATCTGTAATGTAATTCACAAAAAAATAAATGGCAGAACGACGTATGCGGGCAAAATTCCACGTCATTGCATCGTCTCATAAGAAAATCTGACGTATCCACTTTTTGTCGCACAGCAAATGTCGTATAATGCAATATGACAACATACTTTTAATAGCTAGTTTAAACAATATTTTAATTTGCTGCTTAAGTGTGACATAAAATTGGAAGTTGAACCAGTTTAAGTCGTGTTCCCCCTGTCGTTAACAGCGTAACAAGTAGGTAGGCACAGGCAACACGCGGTTGAGCCATTAGTGAGGTTCCAACAAATCGAAACGATTACACGCAGGCAAACAGTGGACCGACGATCTCTAATTTAACTTTTCCGTGACCGGTCGGCCGTATTAACAATTTACAAGGGGATTTCACCCCTAAATAATAAAAGTACGGAGCGCGCTCAACGATTTCCTCTAGGAAGTAGCGCGCACCAGCTGCTCCTGGCTGCTCTTTAAATATTTCTGACAACCTGGTATTCGTTTTATTAGTTGGCTACGTTCTATGGTTTCCGTATTTGTTCATTCTTTACGACTCCTGTTTCATATTTATAATGCATTGAGTTTTTACACAAGAATTTATATTATACGCCGACACGTTGCGTGCGAACGTTATAAATGATTTACACGTTCACAATAGAAAGTAAACACTAGATTTAAAACATAAATAACCGTAGACAAAGTGGTGGCTCGGTTGTTGGAATAATAAACTTATCATCACTTCCATTGTCTCATTAGTCACAGATCACGTCTCCTTGTTACAATAACTCCACCATTTTATGCTAATGGCTTATAGTGAAATGCTTTATGTGTTCATTGTTTGTGGAACAATAAATAATAACCATCGGTTAGGACTCTATAAGTGCCAACATAGCACGAGCTTTTTACAATCTTTTTACGTAATGTGATTTGTTTTTCCACGAAACAATCTTGTTTTAGAAGCTCACTATGAATTTATTTGGGCAAATATTTTTAGAATCCAACAATGTGTCTAATAATAAACCTTACTTTTGTATATAAATAAACAGTAATGTAATAAATAATGCTTTTGTATAAAATAACAAGAATATATTATTGCTTGTAAATTACTGCAGAGTACCAAAGGACTTTTCTTACAAAGAAAACATACGAATACATTTTAATTTCGAACAATACTTCGAATGCTTTGCAAAAACTGTGCGGATTGGCCTCACTCTGCTTATAAATAATTAAAATAAGCTAGCATAACGTAAACACAATGTTGTGTTGTATGTTGAACATGAACAATGCGTTGTGGGGAGCGCGACCAACGGACAGTCGTGACCGTAATCGTCATGACTAAATGTGCCGCGGCCGGCAGTCAGCTTTGGTGTTACGTTTTTAATATGAAAATGGCCGCTCTCGGCGAGCCACAATAGCGCCTGTGGCTACTAGCGCGAGTTTACTCTGAAACACCTTAACCAAGTAAAACCGCTACCAAAATTAATCAGATTTTACAGTAATTTACTAACAATGATATTCTACGCTTTACTAATCAAAATTGCTACACACGCAAGTATCGTTTTATTGCTAGTTATTACCCAAATGAATTCGAAGTGAGCTAAGTTGTAGTCCATGTAGTGTATAGTTAATGTGTACTGTCGTTAATGTAGTTGTGTATGTTTATCATGTGTCTCCGTCTGTAGAGTAATGTAAACTTGTGCACCGTACATCGTAAATTCCTGCAGCGCGCGGCCGAGCTATAAAAATATATTAATATGCTGCAAACAATGTTAGTAGTATGTGAGATCATAACTTATGAGACGCGCACTGTGCGGATACTATGAAATTGTTGTTGGCAGCCGAGAAATATGGCGCACCGCTTTAATGTATCCTACTTCACGCTATACAACTATATAGAAGTCGAGCCCGCGCCACATGTCTGTGTCGCCTCACCAAATCTCATTATATTACTTTGACATTTTTAAAAAGATACACTTATTTACAATTCAACGAGACCGCTACATAAAATCGAGTAAACGAAAAAGCTCGCCAGGGATTAAAAAGGGATTGTCCGGGGCGCTCACTTTTATCTCAATTTGTTACTCTTGTTTACGAAAAACATTTTGAGGACAAAGAGAAGATTAAATCGCTTTGAATTACAATAAGGTCCTGAAACGCGTTAGGTGACATTATAAATTCACAATGAGAATTTGTTTAATATAATAAAAATGCGTTAGCTGGATATTCCATAAATGCGAAAAAGTGTCGCGAATAGAGGGGTGAAATTGATTAATTAAATTTGCATAAGTTGGCACGCTAGCGCGATAAGCGGGCGAAGTAACGTGACGCGGGCTGGGCGAGGAGGGCGCGGCGCGGCGCGGCGCGGTGAGTGTGCGGCGGAGTCACGTCCGCGCCGAGCCGCGTCTCCTGCATCCCCAATATGCAAATAAGTGCCCCCGCGTGACAAATTGGATCCAAGGCTCCCGTCGCCACCGATAACTTCACTGCACCAATTTCGTTAAAGCCGTATCTTCTTACACAGTTTAAAACTAATCCCATTACACGAAACGACGACGACAGAGCACGTATACGGGGAAGCCGTATATTTATCGTTTCTTGATATTGTTACAGGTGTACTAGTAGTGAATGTGACGTGGCGAGGGAAGACTTACGTAGGAACCTTACTGGATTGCACGCGACACGACTGGGCGCCGCCACGGTTAGTATTTATGCGATTGTGTGATCAAACTCTAATGTGCACGCAGAGGGAATACTAATGCCGCGGGGAATCACGCATAGCCTCGCCTTGAGCTCACAAGAACTGGCCTAATGTGTTACCACACTCCGTAATTGATGTGCTACGTCACGTGTGCCCAATGAGACACGTGAATACCTAAATTGGAAATCGGAATCAATTGAAGACGGGCCTGTTGGTCTAGTGGTTAGTGACCCTGACTGCTAAACCGGAGGTCGTGGGTTCGATTCCCACCCAGGACGAATCTTTGTGTGATGAGCACGATCATTTGTTCTGTGTCTGGGTGTAATTTATCTAGAATATGTATGTATTTAGAAATATATAAGTATGTTTATCAGTTGTCTGGTTGCCATAGCACAGGCTCTGCCTAGTTTTGGATCAGATGACCGTGTGTGAGATGTAAAAAGATATTATAAATAAAAATTTGGTTTTTTAGCATAATAATTGTATTGTGATGTTTCTCAAGGAGATTAGTAATCGCAACACACAAGGTATTAGGTATTATTCACAACCATTTGTAATTTGGGTTATATTTAACATGTAATTTTGTTTTATAGGTTTTGCGATTCCCCCACGGAAGAGTTAGATGCACGGACGCCTAAGGGTCGAGCGAAACGTGGCCGAGGCGCGGCGCCGACCGACATGACGAACTTTACCGAGACACGGTCCTCGGTCCACAGCAAGCTACGGAACGGTGGAGCCAAGGGCCGAAGAGCCCTGCCCTCTCCTACGCCTTTCACACCTCCCAGACCTGACTCCAAAAGAAAACGTACTTCGGATGCAGAAGAGCGTCCTCCAACGCCGAAAGCTAAGCGTCCGCCTCCCACACCGTCTTCCCCTCCGCCTGATCCCGTCCTCCTCGAATGTCCAGAGCCGAACTGCTCAAAGAAGTACAAGCACGCGAACGGTTTGAAGTACCATAGATCGCATGCACACGGCTCGCCCGATGACGACGACAAGGACGGCTCGAGTTCCGAACAAGAAGAGCCGGCGACAGAGCCCGCGTCGCCGGCCCGGCCGCCTTCCGCGCCTGCAACGCCTGCCACGCCTGTCAAGTCGCCAACTCCGGCCAAGTCACCCGAAGCCAAGGTGGACAAGTCGCCGGAGAAGTCACCGGAGAAGCCTGAAACGGACGCGGAATCTCCTCAGCAGCCGCGGTTCCCGGAGGAGTTCGGGCCGAATTCTGAGCCGCCTGCGGCCGCCGACCGGCCACAGACGCCGCCACAGCCACCCGCCACGCCGCCTGACGCTCTCCCTACGCTACAGCCTACACAGTTTAAGGTACTCATCTATATTATTATGCTGTTTGGACATAATTACATAAGCAGGCGTCAGCAGGTTCAGGTATCAACCAACATAGGATAATATTGATTTATGATTGTTTCCGCAGGTGAAGCCTCGCTCGGCGCTGATGGCTGAAGAACGCAAGTCGACCGAGTCACCGGCAGAGGAGTCGCCGGGCAAGCGGCGCGGCCGGCGCTCGCCCACGCCGGGCGTGCGGTCCCCGGCCTACTCCGACATATCGGACGACGCCGCGCCGCCGGACGCGCCGCCGGAAGACCCCACACACAGACCATTCCCGGTTTATCATCAGGTATATATGCTATAGCTCTTAAGGAGGAAATCAATTACAAATATGGCATCTTTAAGCGACTTGATATGAGTAGTTTAGTTTTTGAGATGACTCAACGTTTTGCGACAAATATATGAGTGTGAGATCTTGTTTTAAAGCAAACATTAAGAAAGCACAGAGGCCTATTCTTGTTAAACAACGGACATATTAAAACATACAAATAAAGGCGATCTTTTTAAGTCATTGCATACTGTTTATAAAATTATCGCGACCATTTTACAGTCACCAGTAGCTTCTAGTAGACTAAAGTGTTCACTATACTCATATCTAACAAGATAAAAACTTCAGACTTGGCTATCTATTCTACCCTACCTATTCTAAAGTTGAGAAAAGTACTTAAACCGAAAGTTTTATTCTGTTAAAAGGAGCGAAGTAGAGCAGAGTACACTAATCTTGCAGTAGCGGCTTGGCCCGCAAACATGCGAGCCCATTGCCACTTACCAACCAACCCTATTT
The DNA here is from genome assembly GCA_932294365.1 of Diachrysia chrysitis. Taxonomy (NCBI): domain Eukaryota; kingdom Metazoa; phylum Arthropoda; class Insecta; order Lepidoptera; family Noctuidae; genus Diachrysia; species Diachrysia chrysitis. The sequence continues at coordinate 3,477,408 of OW028657.1, forward strand.
CGGTAAATTGAGTTATACAACACTACTTGCCAAATGAGTCTGGATGAATGATTCATGATGGAAGGACCTTGAACTTATGCATATATTGATGTTTCAGTACTATGGTCAACCGTCATATATGCCGCCTTCACATCCCCCCTCTGCGCCCCCTCAATCTGCCGACAAGGGCAAGGAGGACCTCTCCAAAGGAGATCCTAAGGCGGATCATAAAGTAAGTTTCTGATCTTTACAAATTTTGATTTCAGTGTAATTCTATATACTTAACATCTCTTATTATCTTCGAAGAATCAATTGATAACTTAATTCTTTTGTTTAGGACGGTAAACCTGACAACGGTCCTCAAAAAGTGTTACCCCAGCACTTCTATCCTTACAACTACGTTCCGAACTTCCCTTACAACGTGGAAGCGGGCGGGCCTCCCCCTGGGCCTCCTCTAGAAGACAAGAGCAAAGACTCGGACCGGTCTAAGACGACCCCCAGCCCGCTAGACAAGAGTAAGCAGAGACCTCCGGATGGAAAGGAGAATCCCGCGAGACCGAACGACAACCACCAGATACTGAAGGAAAGCATCGAAATGAAGGCGCAGATGGGACCCTACGCCTTCCAAAGACCACCACACGCGAGGGAAGAGGAATTAAGAAGGTATGTGATTAGTCTATTATTTAAATAAAGAAGATTTAAAACTTTGCCCTACAGTGAGACAATGTGTAAAACATACTCGTACACGAAGGGTTCCGTACGACCATTGTACAAGATAATATCATGTACCTACTTGTATTAACAATCTGTGAAAATTCAACTTTACCTATTACGGTTTATGAGATACAGCCCGCTGACAGACAGATGGACGAACAGCGGTGGCTTTGTAGTAGGTCCACCTTGGGTACGAAACCCTAATAATAAAGTAAAAACACCCCAACACACTTCCTTTTAATAACAAAGAAATAATTTGTTTCCAGATATTACATGAGTTTAGACCAGAGAAGGAAGGAGGGGGGCAGCGAGGCGAAGCCCCCCGGGCTGGCGGCGGGCGCGAGCGGCCCGACGCGGCCGCCGCAGCCCGCGCACAAGCAGCCCCCCAAGGACAAGGACGATAAGCCCAAGGAGGATGTCAAGGTGAGGGTTAAACCAGTGTTTGTTGGATTGCTGTTTAATCAAAATATTACAACTACCAATCTATTTGCGGAACATGTTATCCGTCTAAATTTTGATACTAATATTCCATACCTTCCATGAGTATGAGTACTTATTTAGTAGATTTGCCTGTTGCGTTACGCCTTTGTCATTTAAGATATTGTTATTGATGCAAAAGTTAAAGTTAAGTTTTGATGATAGTTTTGTAGCCACAACAAGTGAGCGCAAAGTAAAAATTAACTTCACCATATGAATTCCCTAAAATATGCTTTTGTTCGCTTTGGAATTACCAGGTGATATTAGCCATTTAGTTTAATTGAAGGTATTAATTGGTTATATCTGCTGTTTCAGGTGAAGCAAGAAGGCCAGAAGCCGACAACGGAGACGCAAGGCCCGCCGCCGCCGCCCACGTCGCAGTACTACCTGCCGCCGTACATGCAGCCGCCGCACTACGGCGCGCTGCCGTTCGACCCGGTGTACCGCGCGCCGCTCAGCCCCATGCTGGTGAGCGGCTTCGGCGGCGCCTGGAGCGTGCCGCGCTACCACGCGCCCGAGGACCTGTCGCGCCCGCCGCAGGGCAAGCTGGACCTGCTGCCCGGCGTGGGCCCGCCGCCGCCGCAGCACCCGCCCAACTTCGCCTACGGCGGCGCGCCGCACAAGATACATGAGCTGCAGGTACGTCTTGTAAATTAATAGGTACCTAAATTATAGAGGTACTGACTATGATTCAAAAATCCAGGCCCCACCACATTTTGTTGGTCGGAAAAGTTGAGTCTAAAACACAAGATAGGAGAATTATTTATAAAATTAACATAAAGTAATAAAAAATATAATATTACAGGACCTCAATTTCAACTAAAATAGACATAATCGTCCTTTTTTATATAAACTTTCCGTTTTTCATTGCGGTTCTCATTATTTAACGTCATTTGTTTGGAGCCTCTATTTAATTTTGATCTTTAGAAGAGACACCACAGACGTATAAACAGATGGTTTAAAATAGTTAAGGTATTGTATAAGTTAAGGAGATACTAAAGATGCGCTTGTTGCAGGAGCACGCGAAGTCCCCGCAGAACAAGCCGCGCGCGGACGCGCCGAAGGAGCCGGCGGCGTCGCCGCGCTCGCCGCCGCCGCAGCGGCACGTGCACACGCACCACCACACGCACGTCGGCCTCGGCTACCCGCTCTACCCGCCGCCCTACCCCGGTAACACGCCACACTAACACTATACCGACTGCCCGACGGACTGACTAATCGACTTGTACAATTTCCTAGAATTTTTTAGCTAATTTCTTAGCTTAAGATATAAAATATGTCGGAGAGTATTTTTATTAATTAGTTCTTCTCCATTGTTGTATACGCTTGATATTGTCCTTGCTACCTATAATGTCTAGAAATAAAGTAGCTATGACGCCATTGTTCCCGTTTGTCTATTATCATAACTGCACGTGGGCGATCATACGCTCGTAACTTGAAAAGCATTAACCTTATTTCGTCCCATGTGTGTACAATTATCTTTTGTAGTACATCTTATGTCCGAATACATTATAGCCGATACTCGATTTCGTCCACTCTACACCCCATGCCCTGTGCGAGCGACTGCGGTCGCTAATAATGTGATGTGCTTGGTTGCAGGGGCCCGATAGCACACGGCGGAGGAGCGGGCGAGCCCCGCCCGACCCGTGTAGCTATCCGTAGAGAGACGATAGTCGTGCGGTAGCGTGTGGGACAGAGACAGTAATGGCAGATTATGTTTTGCAGCGGCGGCCGTGCTGGCGAGCACGCAGGCCGCCGTCAACTCGTTCCCGACGCCGCCCAAATGAGCGCCGCGCCCGCCGCCGCCGCGGCTCGGCGCCGCCTAGCCTATGCCAGTAGCCATAATGAAACACTGTGATCTCGCGTAACCCACTACGTGTATGTGACGTGCGCTTTGAATGTTAGAGAATGTGTCCGGACATAGTTACCTTATAGTTGCGAGTGTTGTGTTCTCAGGACCGTGTTGTGAACGTTGTGGCGGGCGCGCGAGGACGTGCGCGCTCCGCCACGCTCTACTTTGTTTTATATTTTTACTAGTGGAAGCACAAACTAGTTCTGTACATATTAGTGTTATGTGTAAAGTACCCTACGATTGTTAGTGTTCCATAAGGGTTATGTAATATAAACATCGAATTTTCCGATTCTCCCTCTGGGCATTGTACTGAAGTTTGAAGCCCCGTGTCTAAAATGTATATCGTTGCGAATACAGCCTAGTAAGATCTTTATTTATGATATCTGCATTCCACAAAACGAAAGCGAGCGTATCTAGTTTTAAAGTATAATGTTAATTAAAATTTAAGTAATATAGGGTAAGTTTAAAGGCGTCAATGTGATCATTACAATATGAGTCGTAGCGTGCACAAATTGTACTCTGTCTCGATATAGTGAAGAATGACTTATTATTATATAATGTAGAGAGCATCCTATAGATTCGTGGAGTGTTTGGACATCGCTGTGCGTGTATGTATGTCTGGCTTTTAATAATAACTGTAAAAATCTCATAGTCCGATATTGTCAGATACAAGGGATTAGGGTTTCTGTACTGCACAATAGGTAACAAGTGGCATTCTCCCCTGTTCGACGACAATATTATTTCCATGCATTTAAAGTACCATTGACTTCCTAATAGATTGACTCGGCAGTTGGCGGGAATGTAATCCATTGTTTCATAAAGTAGTCTTCCAATTGGTTAACTTGGGAAAAATCTTAATTGTGTTGATGCAACTATTTTGTATTTTATATTATGTGACGATATGATTGTTATTTAATTTGTAACTGTACACACTGCGTGTATCGTGTGGCTACGATACGAATGAGGGAGGGTGAACGAACCATGTCGATTGCATTTCAAGTTTAGTAGAGAAAACATTTATAAACACATTTTAGAGAATTACATAAAAAATATTTGTAGTAATACGGTATTATTTTCATGACATTTTAGTCAATGTACGCGCGTACCTGTTTCATGAGAAATTATCAAAAAAACAATATTTTGTAGAAAATGCGGGGCCTAAATACCTAAGTTTATATGGTGTAAGTGAATCATGTCTGTGACGAGGAATTTTGGATAACCAGTGAAGTTTAATCTCTTGTTATAAATAAAATACTGTTGCTTAAAAGCAAATATCTACTTAGTAATACTTTAAACTGCATTAATGATTGATGCGCTACTGTTGATTGTGACTTATCAATGTTAATTGATCTTTATGAGAGGTTAATAATAACACACGATAGAGACCAACAGATATGGCGAACTCATAATCACAATCAACAACATAACGACTGTCTTTCGAATAATTCAAAAGGAAAACAAACCTTATTTACAAAAGTCACATTCATGATAAGTTGACATAATTTCAGTGGAATTTAAAATTTATGTAGTCAATATTTCTTTTTTGCTCGTTGGAGAATATTTTAATATTAATTGGGTGATTAATTGATGTGAGAATGTAAAGCTATACATAATAAAACTGTACACGAGCATAAGGTGTTCAGTGTGGGCCTGCTTACAAAGCTCTTTGAGAATGAGCACAAGATCGTGATAATCAGCTGTGATTAACGCACAATCTGAGGTGTAGGTAACCATCGGAGCGTTATGTTGATTTATAATTCATGTGAAGAGGCTCTTGCACTGTCACCGCTCTGTACTCAGTTAGGGCTTAGTAGCAGAATGTGGTATCTCGCGATACGAGGCAAATATTTTAGGTAATAACCGAGATGCGATCGTTTAGTAAATTGAGCGTGCATTCGATGCACTGCATGGTAGCAAAGTTATGTATGTTTTGTGAGCCGTATCGGCCGCGTATTGCAGGTCACGTGTAGCTACGTGAACCAGAGAGCATGGCGGGCTGCAGCATGATCTCAGACGCGAAGCGCTCGGTGCACTGTCGACGCATAGACTGATCGATCTTTTCGTTTTAACCCCGTTCGACCACGAACATTAATTACGCTTTCATTCATTTTGTACCAGTGGCGACTTGGTATAAAACATGATCATTGTATTTATAATGTATCAATATATATAAATGAACATTTGTGTATTTTTTTTTTATGTAACTAAAGCCAAGTTTGATTTTACTTAGAAAAGAATTCGAGACGTTGATAAAAGGAATAATAAAGATAAATTATTTCTTAAAAAATGTGTTTTATTTCCTGCTAAAAATGTCAGTAAAATTAATGTTAAGGTTATTGTCATGATTACATTATGCTTAAAGTTACTGTATTAATGACTAGTAACACAGAATACAAAGCTAAAAAAATATACAATTTGCTTATTATACAGGTACTACAGGGGCAATATAATTAGGATAAATTACAAATAAAAACAGTGCAAAGTACTAACGTGCAAGGTAACTTAAATAATTCACATGTTAGGTGTTAAAGCTTAAGTTAAAACGACGAATAAATTATTCAAAATACTGATTACTAATGTAAATCTAAAATTATGCGAAATGTGATAAAATAATTTATGTGGAACCATAAAAACGTCAGTAGCGATCATGTTGAGTTATAGCTACTAAATATTACATTACTGTAAGGTTTGTTTGGTGTGGGGTGAAGCCAACAGTTCTCAAACATAGTAAATTATTATTACTAGTGCGTTGAACCAGTAGTCACAGGTTTGAGTTCTGACTGTGGTTTAAATTTTTCCTTTTTACTATTTGTATTTAATTACATTCGTTAATGCGTAACAAATAATAAAAAATATTAAATTATTATTGTAAGGTACAAGATAAATATTTTTGGTTAAAAGATTTAAAGCTATGATTATTATAAGGTATGAATAATTAGTTATTATTGATCAGTTTTTTATTATTTACCTTTTTCTTGTTATTATTAACAGCAATCTCAAACTTTTATTGATGCATGTCTCATTATAACGTCCACTTATATATCGACATTATAACAAAAACATAATATAGACAAAGAAAAATGATAAAATCATCTTTCATTTGTTTAGACATTAGATAGTACATTCTATTTAAAATAAATAACAGGTACTGTATTTATATTCATAGCACTGATGGCTTCACCCTATTCATGAATAATTCTTTGGCGTCTCATTTGTAACAGTACAGAATACTCGTGGTAAAAACTAAATACATTAGAGCTTAAACACTACACTACTTAAAAACAACATTTACATAAATTTAGTTAAGTTTCAAAATAAATAGTGTAAAAATTCATTTAATTAAACGCAAGAACTTCATCACAATCAATTTAAAAATATTGTAGGTAACCTACTTCAGTCTAAGTCGTCGGGTCTAAGTTGTCTCTCGCCTTCACTGAGGAATATAAGCATAGCTTTGTAGAGGAGGTACATCCCAAGCATGCGTCTTTCTTTCAGCGGCCAAGAGGCAACTACTCCGTAATAATTACCAACTTTAAGGTTCTTCAAACTTGTGAGACCTAGGGCATCGATCATCGCGGCTTCGTACGTGTACGCTTCAGCTGGGATAACGTTCTGAAATATATGGAGACAGACAACACCTACTTTGTCTGACCAGATGTCGAGGATATGCTGCACTTTCTTGTCTTTGGATGTTTTGAAGTCCTTCTTCCATAGTGTTAAAGCTTGGTATAAATGTGAGTATGGTCTGGAGCGCTTACCTGTAAAAAAAAACATCATATTGGTATGTTATTATTAAATTATCAGTTTTATTAATCAGTTAGTAGGTAGGTATAGTTAAGTTACAGTTTTTAAGTATAATATGAAGTCAAGAACTTATATAGATTGTAGTCATAGGGTAATTCTGATGTACTTATAAGGTTACCTCAGTATTGATTGCGAAAAAAAAAATACCGGCCGGCGGTGAAAACCAGCGCTAAGGCTCGGCTTCTAGTAGGAACCATAGCATATGTTCAACGTTGTTTATGTCTACTTTTATGCGTCGCATTTTTCGTAAATTACGTTTTAATTTCTTTCTTCTTTCTTTCAAAAGAGTAACATACAAACATCCACTCATCCATTTGTAGGATTAAACTTACCTTTGCCAACATAGAAGATAGAATTAACAAAAGTGACCCAAGACAAATGATTGTTCTGTTTTCCCGCTTTAACGGGCAGGTTGTCTGTCATCCGCGGGTCCAGCAATAAGTACGTAAAGGAGGTCTTAGCCGTGCCTTCCCGCCATTTCTTGTTGGTATCCGTGAAATTATCCCGCGCTTTTCTTTCGAGTTCCATATATGATGTGAGATCATTCATCCAGTCGCCAGCACGCAACGACTTCTCGATTTCAATACTGTATGCTAGAAATTGCAAAATTAAGTTTAACAAATAGATCGTAAGTAATATTTGAAGCTCATAATAAACTTTAGATTTTATCTGAATGTTAAAATTTGGTATATACCTACATGTCTTTACTTAATCTCTGAGTATAGGATTATATCATACCTTTATTTAATAATAATGTAGCTCCTAATTTACTTGCAAATTTAAACTGAACAACCATTGTTATAAATAATATAAAATTACTTAAAAAATAAGACAATACAAATAATAAAATTATTGACTAATGACTGTCATTTTATCTAATTCTCTTTGATTAAAAAAGACAGTACTTAAAAAAAGTTTACATATCTATCTGAAGGTTTTACTAAGTCAAGAAAAGTTAAGATTTTTGTGGTAGGTACAGTCATTACCAAAAATTATATGAACTTTAAATACGTAAACATTTGTTTTGTAATTGTAAATTAGTTAGTCTTAAAACGACTTTAAAAAAATTAAGTATATTTACTTTTCTTCTGCTTATTTATGTTCAAGCCTTGCAAGTTATTGCTAAGAGCCTCCACATCGTCCTTAGGCCCATCCTTCAACGCTTGCAGTTTCTTTAGATACAAGTTTCTCGTTGTGTCCTGTATTGGTCCAGGGGTAAACCCTAGCTTTACCAGCTCATTTCTAAGAGTGTTGTCATCGTATTTAACTGACGCTGGGAGCGAGGATGCCACAGAAACTATCGTCTGATCTGGAGTTATATTATCTGCACCTTCGTCAAATGGAAGCCTGGAAGTGTATATAAAAATTACCATAACTGTATATACTGGCAGTAAATACACGTGTGCAGCTAATGCAAGAGGGATATTGATTGGGCATAAAGTAAAAATCTATTTAATCTGTAAATCAGATAGTAAAAAAATATTAGACACGTATTTTTTACTTTTTCAAAATTAAGTACTAAAATCTAAGATGTTAAAGCCAATCAAAGTTTAGTGGTGGGAGTTAACTACGTCATGATGTCACACAAAACGTACGACATCGTGACGTCATGCGAAATTTTAAATCAATCGTAACGTCTTTGGTTACGTAAAAAAAAGAAAAAGTTAAGTTGTGATGAAAGTTATGATAGAAATAAATACGTACACAACAGGCGAAACGAGCAGCCGTTTCTCAATTAATACAACATCTTCCTCCCTGTCTTCATACTTATACTCTTCATGAACATTAGCTAGAAGTATACTGCCGCCCGAATAGTTACTGCTGACACCACTGCTAGCTGACGATCTCCGGGTATTGCCAGCAACATCCACCTTCCCACACAACCACTCATTCGTTTTGTTCTGCGCAACTGCCAGAACTTTGTCCAATTCTTGTGAACAATCATTCGAGATCAAACTACTTGTAGTTTTTATATGATTCTTCTTTTTAAGACTAGTCTTTGTATTATAATTCTTATGTGTAATGTTACTCGGTGAACCGGGTAAAGAGAAATTCTCATACACAGAGATCCTATGATTCAAACCATTCGAGTTATCAATGGATTTACTCTCGTCTGAAGTAAATTGTAACTGTTGTACACCACTTATTTCTACTTCCGTCAATCTGTTTGAAATGCATGATTTAAAGCTAGTGTTTACGTCACTGGAGATCCTATCTTTAGTGAGATCAAGGGTGATATTCTCTGTGAAGTCTAAACAGGTACTTTTCCAAGGTGCTGACTCATCGTCTATGAGATATGTATCCCCTATTATGGTGGGATACAGTTTGTTGATAGCCAAACTGTTGTTTGCACACCAATCATTGATCAGTTCTGTCTTTCTAATACGAGGAGCTTTGTCTTGTTTATTTTCGTCAACGATTGGCCCATATTCAGCCACTATTTGGTCTGTTGTCAATAGTACTCTCTCTGAAAAAGATATATATCATGTATAACAACAGAGCGCACTTCTAATATATATTATATTAAATAACATTTCATTTACAGTAATTGTTACTCAGTAATAATTTTTAATGTAACATACTCAAAAGATTCTATACCAAATCTGTAATGAAATGTCTTGTAGTTCACAAATAGTGTAACATATAACATATAGTTAAGGTTGATTTTTTTACAATGATAACTTACCTAAATCTAATGTGTAAGCACACTTATGACCAGGAGAGTCGTCCGTCTGATCAATAACATTGTGTAGATAGTCAAATACTTCCCACTGCTCCTCTCTAGTAGCATAGTCAAATGCTGAGTGTCCATCTAGGTCCCGTCGGGATGGGTCACCCCCGCAACCAATTAATAGTTTCAGGTTGTCCAATCGACCCCATATTGCGGCTATGTGTACTGGTGTTACTCCATCGTCATTGCTAAAATTATATAAAGCCTGAGTTTGTAAGTTTATTTAGATCATTAACAAATTTTAAATTATGTGTAAATATTCTTTAAAGTTTATTACGGAATCTTAGTAAGTTAATTAGCTATTCCATACCCTAGATTAGGATCTCCTCCATTTTTCAGAAGCAACTCGGTACATTTCTTGGACTTTTCAGGTGGTTCAACACCCACAGCCAAGTGTAAAACTCCAATACCCTTGCATAGTATTATCTGATTGATTTGTATTTGTGTTTCTTCCAGGAAAGTCTCCAAGGATCTTCAAGTAATTAAAAAGACAAATAAATAAAATTTTATGACTTCATTTAGGTTTTTAATTCTATGTATATATCTATAAATTCAAAGTGATTTTGTGGAACTAGATTACATCATCATATTGAATAAGGAAAATAATGTTCAACATTCCACTTAGCTTTAATAAAAAAAGGTCTAAATTATTTCTTAGTAAAACCCAAAGTTTGCATAGACAGATGTAATATTATAATAAAATTATATTTTTAAAGGAAAAACAAATTTATAAAAAATAGAGTGTGTTACAAATTTACAATAATGCTACCACATATTACAATATAATTAGTACTACTTTTTATTAAATACTTAATGATATATATAGGCATTCCTTTTTTTTATACTCAAAATTATCTTCTATGAAAATTAGTTGAAGTAGTCTAATTAAGTAATATTACACATGATAAGGTAGTTATTACACATTTTAGGTAAGAAAAAAATGTGGTGCAATCATCTCTGTGGGGGGTAGGATTAAGAAAAAATGCAAAATTAAAAAAGAAAAGCTACAGAACATATTCTTGAAATAGTATTTAAAATACGGACAGATGTTCATTGAAATAAGTAATAATACTAGTTGCCAAATTCAGGTGTTGGCGAGCGGCAGGTGCACGCAGACCAGTTATGTTATTGTTACACGAACTTAAATTAGAATATAATGAGACATACCACATACCTTTCTGTTCCATTTTGGATAATATCATATAATTTAAAAAGCTCCTTGTATGCCGTACCCATGATATTTGAAAGAGAACTGTGAATTAGTCATCCACTTCCTTTCGTGTAGTTTCCTGCCTTTGCACAAGACTAAACAAGTTATAAAACATTGGCATTGAAATATTTTATCAAAAACGTTACGATAATGATTAACCTCATATTATCTTTATATTAATGTTGTACGCGCACTCCACAGTTCCACTTATCTCTTGTATTTTGTTTATAAAAAATAAATTCAAATTAACGTCAACTTAACACAACTTTTGTTTACGTTTGGTAGATGTTCCGTTCCACGAACAAAGTTATGTGAAATTTTACGTTCCGTTTTAGGCTCTAAAACACGATCGGGCTCTTTGTAATTTGTATTTATTTTTGTATGTGCACAATAACTGAGAGCTAAATGTAATTATAAAATAAGTCATAAGAAGCATTATATAGGTATTTAAGAGTGAAGCACTCGATGTTTGTGGAAGATTTTTAACTTCCAACTATCTGTGGTAAACATAGATGGCGCTGCAATCTATTTTTATGGAAAATTTTTACGGGTTGATACTAAATACCAAGGTATTTCAAATCTATTTATAATATACTAAACTGTGTGAAAGCATTATAATTAAGTAGATAAGTATAAATAAAGGAAATGTAATGAGATAAAATCAATCATCAAAAGTGATTTCTTATCAGTTGTGGAATGTAACTGTTCTGGGTTGAAAAAGTATTTCAAACAAATTATATTTTAACACCAGTTTATTAAAAATCATACGGGAATAAATTTATAAAACATCACACCTGAAACAAATAGAAATTATGAATATCTAACGACTAATTACTTAATGCCAAAATAACAATTCTCCATCTGTTTAATTTTACTGACCTGTCGCTTTTATATGAAGTGTTAAATTTTCATTCTGTTCTATACTATGTTCTTTTCCTGGGTTGAATAGATCCTGTAAATAAAAATATACATATTATTGTCATTTTGTTAATAGATGTCAAGAATAAAGCGGCACCCCGTGGTCGACTTAACCTACCTGAAAATTTCGATAAAAGTATTGCGAGTAGTTGAAGTATTTCAACAAATTAAGGAAATATGTAAAGCTAAAGATTTATTCGTTTAAAACAAAAATTAGTGTGGTAGCGAATCCACCTATTGCGTTTGCAGTTTTTTGCCCCTTGTGGGAAAATCAGTGTCTTAAATAGTATCTACCTACTTACTTGATTTGCCAGTTGCCAGTGGTGGATGAAAAATTAAAAAAATATTTATTTATTCCTTTACCTGAATAGTATAGTCCTTGTGAGGCAGCTTCATCTCTTCATGGGTAAAAGTGGCATCAGTGTTTTTGTCGTGTCGGTTCACGAAAGCCAGTGCCCGTGCGCCGCCCGATAACTTTCGGTGCCAAATTTCCAAGTGTGGACGCTGTTCATTTCAAACCATAATATCATTTTACTGTCAGTTAAGTTTAACCTAAGCAAAAGGCACCAGGTTTTATTTGATAATTATTTTGTGGAATATGTGTAATGTAAATAACATTTCCTCTACCTCATCAGCATCTCCACTTCTCCAGACCCTCAATCCCTGTTTCCCCAGTTTATCTTGATTGACAGCGATGACCTCACGATTGAGCAGGATCTGCTTGAACTCCGGCTGCATTCCCTCGAGTTCCACGCTCATCATTAGAGGAGCTGCCAGGATCGACCAGATTGCCATCTGCACTTCTGCCTGGTCTACGGTGAGCCCAGAGTTGCCTATTACTAACTGAAATTCAAAATATTTGGATTTACTGAAAGTGTTTGTGAAAAATGTAGCAATAAACGAGAGAGGTATGGTTTTCCTTTCTAAGTTCGAGTTGGTAGTAAGTGGAACAAACACAAGTGTTGATTTGATCTTATTTTTTGTCTTAAGAGTTAGCGTAAATAAAAAAAGTAAAATGGCGATCGTAAGTCGTGGTAGCCTAGCAATTTAATCAAAGGGTTTGTGTGCACAAAGTTGCAGGTTCGAGCCCATTACAGCTAAGTACCTAAAAATTAATCTTTCAAAGTTATAATTATGTAATTTCTTTATTATTCTAATACAGTATTGATTATCAGTGAAGGAGAACTTCGTCAGAAAATCTAGATTAACATCATTGGAATCTGAAATCTAAAATGAGCAAGTGTAGTGATCGATGCTCGTTCCTTCACTACTTGAGCAGAGGCCTGTGCCTAGCAGTTGGACATTTATACGCCGGTATTATAAGGCGCTGATTAGAGCTAGCTGTCGCTTATGTACTTCTATTACAAACAAATATCTTCAAAAGCCGAAGACAATTCAAAGAAAAGTCACTTCGTAAATTTGCAATTGAAATGAAATCATAATTAAGAAAGCTGTCACTGTTATAAAGACAAGAAACGAATTTAGAAAAATAGGTTTTTTCTTAAAACGCTACCATGTCAGGGTCGTTCCAATGTCCGGGGCCCGCGAACGGCGCCAGTCGCTCCTGGTTATCTCCCAGCCAGGTCATGGTGTTCAGCACGGAAGACCACGAGTTCCTGATGTCATACCAGTTTCGCCAAATGTTGCAATTCTCTGCCACCGCGGTGTAGTTTGGCTATTTTGTTAGAAAAGTTAGCTATAAGTTTTATGCTATAGATACATTATTTCAGACGAAGGCAACTGTAAGGGTGTGACCTCAAAATGGTGATAACACGAAAATTGTCTCTAAAACTCACGGTGCGCTATATCGCGTATCACACTACACTGCGGACCGCGCACCGACGCACTCCCACGGGGCGCCCTGGTCCGTGAGTTTTTAGAATCAAACCCAATTTTAACCGACGTCCACTCGCGATAGATTAAGAAAGACAGCAGACGCGTCTGGGCTATTATTGTTGACCAGGTTCCCACGGTGCTCGGCGCGGTGTGATCTGTAATATCGCGCACCGTAAGAAGCCGGCTTAATTTGTTTATCTATGTTTGAATTTCTTTCTAGCAAAACAAAAGACAGTGGTTAATCTTTTTTTCTTCTATCATCTAGCATAGAGATCAGTTTTAAGTTCGCTTGAATACACAACTATCGTACCCGAACATTATTTACTTCTTGAAAGAATGGCCAGCTGCACGCATACAAGACGGGTCTACCAGTGGCGTTTAATAGTTGACCAAATCTAGGATACCCTGTAACGAAAAGCTAAGGTCGGTTATTTGATATCTTGGATTTTTTTTGGGGACATTCTAGAAATCCTCTCGTAGTTGTTCTTAGTAATAACAAAAAGGTAGGAGGAGATCACAGGAATAACTTCTTTTTTAGTTATACTTTAATCCCCTTTTCTCCCCTTTGGTGCTCAGGGTTGACTTAAGAGTAATCCCAGGGTCTCTAATTAAGTTAACAAGACTCCTTATACCTTCACTCATTCCATTAATATCAGCGTAGCAGCCATCAACCTTGAGGTAGTCGATGTCCCAGTGGCACAAGGTATCTGCATCATACAGTTCGTGGCCCTGGATGCCAGGGTAACCCTCACAAGTCATCGTGCCAATGTCCTCGTACATACCGAACTTCATGCCTTTACTATGCACCTGTGGTTAAAAAGTGGATCATGAAACGAATGTTTATTTTTATTGGAAGAAAGAAACTTTTTTTTCTGCAGTGAACGGTTCCAGTGTGGTATTTTTAAGTGATCATTAGATGCCCTAGACTCCTAGTCATCGCGTATAGCCCTGGCCAGGGTCTTAGATGTGGTCTTGGCTAAATCTTCTGCCAAGAGATTTTAAGCAGGCACTCAGACAGAATAGGATTTGTACTCTTTTTACAACCAGAAAATGTAAATATAACTTTAACTTTCTTTTATAACTTACGTAGTCGGCCAGTGCCTTCATGCCATTAGGGAATCTCTTTCTGTCGGGCACCAATAGACCCTCGGGACTCCTTTCCTTCTCCAGCCAGCAGTCATCAATGGTGATGTATTGATATCCTGCTGCCACATATCCTTCACTTACCATAAGGTCTGCCATACGACGTATAAGCCTGTCACTGCAATGTTTGATTATGATATATGTTGATTGACGTTTTGATATTGAAATTAAATTACGTAAAATGACGCTATAATTTAAGAGTTGCGGTCATTTGCTTTCACAATAATCTATCTCTATATTTGTATAGATTGACAGGACAATGACTGTAGGGTCAGCTAGTATTTTATAAAATTAGATTTGCCCGGGTATAGGTACTAACCTTATACATTGCTTCGGTTTAGTGTCACAGTCGATGGTGCATCCAAACCTGAGCCAGGACAACCAGCCCATAGGCGGAGTTAAGGCCAGTCCATTTTCCAAGGCCAGTGTCGTGACCAGGCCACAAAATACTACACATACAGCTTGTAATAACATCTGAAAAATACATACACAAGGATTCAATGATGTCTTATAATATTTTCTTACTTATTCAAAGACACCACTGACCGTCGGTAAAAGAAATATCATGAGGAAACCTGAATTTAAAAGACTGAAATCATCTTATTTCAGTAAGTTGAGTAAAAAGTGAGAGTAAGTTGATCAATGCTCGGTATTTCTTGAAAGAGACCTCGCAAATGACAGTCTCCAGCTTGGCACTATTTAAATATTATTTGAATTATAATTATAAAGTATGACCCGTTTCTAACAAAAATAGGTATGGATATATATTGGAAATACCTATTTTTCGTCAGTAGCAAAAACACCTTAAGACTCACACACAACTTATTTGGCTTACCTTAGTCGGTCTGATTAAATTTGCTTTATCGATCTTCTATCAATTTATTAAAGTTAATTTTATTACACTATACATAGGAAACATTGTTAGATACATTTCCAAGCAGATACTGACTGGTTAAAAGCGATGTTTTCGTTAGCATTATATTGATAACCTTACGTGATTGACTGCGGTAGTGATGTTCAAGATCTTGTACATTAAACATGTAATTAATACATGTATCAATGTCTATACGAATCTGTGAATAAATAACGTCACGCTTTTGTCTGAGTGTGATTTGCAGAAATATATCTATATAAATAAAAAAGTGTTACATGTCTGACGGAGCGTCACTTAAGAACAGATCGTCCGATTTGGTTGTTATTTTTATTGATGTTTTTGTAAAAATCCGCGGGAAATGTCGAAAATTGACAAGACAACGACGTCGGGTCAGCTAGTTTATTTATAAAATTACATTGATTACCACGGTTGATTAGAGCGGGTTTGTGTCTTCAGATTTATTATATCCAGGTTTCCGCTTTTTATTTTTGAGAAATACATCACATTGGTAATAGGTTAGGTTCAAACCTTCCAACTTGTGCAAACCAGTGGACCACCACAACATTTGAAAATATACATTTCATAACTTTCCCTCGGTAAAGGAATGAGATTGGTTGACCAAAAGACTAACAACCAATTACAGCGCTGAACATGATATTAGACAGGTAATTTATTTTATTTTCTTTACCATTACAGGAACCGGGTGTTAGTATTTTACATAGGTACTACTTAAGTTTTATTTTTATTTTCAGCCAGTGTCGGCCCGCTGCTAATCGGTGTTTGTCGATTATTTTTATTATTTTTTGATTATTTTTTTCGCTATCATTAGCACAGACAGTCGAGAAACTGAATAAGTATTTCATTAATAATACCTGTCCAATAAGTTCTGAATTTCTTTGGTGAGAACAATAATTTTACTATTATTATTTAGTTCAGCTTTCAGAATTGCCGTCTCGTTAATGACAGTTTTACCACTTTTAATGCGAAATAATATACTAATGTTTTAATAATAAACTAAGTATAGAAAGTATGTATCAGCTACATTGTTAATTCTATGGTTTTTATAGGCCATAATAAAATGGAATTTGTAACACAACATACACAATTCCAGAATTTGTTGTGGTACAGAAAATATTTACAATTCATTAACAAAAATAGTTTAAATTGTACTGTTGTTTGTACAAAGTAACAATTAAAATACCGGCTAAGTGCGAGTCGCACCCGCGCATTAAGGGTTCCGTGCCATCGTACAAAATGCTGTTAAAATCATGAAAAAAAAAACAACAACAACCCACTTCAATATTTTATTTATTTTATTTTCATTATACATACTTACTATTATTAGTTATAATAAAATACACACTGAAAATTTCAATTTAGCTAATCTTTCATATTTCACATTTCGCACGAATACGTAAACCCACAAGTGCAGGACGACATTTGCAAATGATTGATTTTCCAAGCTGTGTCGGTTTTTTAACAGACATCAAATCGCGCAAACCTTTTTCGAATTGTTTGCACGCATGTGAGTGTCCGAGGTTTAAATTTTGCTCTAGTTTCGTACGTTACTATACAATAATTTAAAACAGACATATTTGTAAATCGATAGAAAATCGTAACATTTCAAGTAGGTACCTATAGCTATGAATGTACGTCAATAAATCAATGCATGCTTTTACATACTATAGTTATACGGGTTGATAGTGTTTTATCTGTCCCAAATAGTTGCGTATAGATAGATAATTCGTTTTTATACTTTTTACATATTTATTTTATATATTATATGCATATAAAATTTAATCCAAGACTTTATTATGGTTGACATTTTATTTTTATGTAACGGGGTGAAAATCTGAAAAAGTCCTTGACTTTGCCGGGGTCCAAGGTTGACCAAAATAATCTCTGAAATTAGAGAATAGGGCTCGTCGAATATACAGTGGGCTACACATCAGTATATACAGTGGGCTACACATCAGTATATACAGTGGGCTACACATCAGTATATACAGTGGGCTACACATCAGTATATACAGTGGGCTACACATCAGTATATACAGTGGGCTACACATCAGTATATACAGTGGGCTACACATCAGTATATACAGTGGGCTACACATCAGTAGGAACACTATAGATAGTTTGTGTCATTTAGATTGGCAATAAAGAGCGTTGACCTTTCAGTGGTCAAGCAGCGGTAACAAACCTTTTATGTCAGGGATTATAATCAATTTTAAGTTACACTTTAAGTTATTACAATTATTTTAAGTTACATTTTAAGTAACCCCCCTTTGCTCTTAGCGACTGACTAGGGGTCATACACCTTATTGTCAAACTATATAGCACATAGTATATGATATTGACTGCACGTTTATTCTAAATCAGTAGGGACGATTTTCGTTGTTGACCACTGTCATAATATAGTCGGTCCATGCTCTGTGGTCTCTCTGATAGACCAACTCTATCAGGCTTAAAATATCGTCACACAATTTACTTTTCTAAATACGATCATGCTTCTAACATAATGATGTCGTAGGTACCTACTTAATTACAATTCCATTAAGAACTTTATCTTTAGACAGAAGTGACAACATGAACCGATTAAAATATGTAAAGAATTTAGAGCCGGATATATAAGAAAAGTTTAAAGCCACCGTTAATTCTCATGCTGTCTCTATCACTCTAAGGTGTAAGGTAGCAACAGATATACATTTAATCCAATTTGTCCAAGATATCATATTATACTAGCATCCCTGGCTTCGCACGAGAAGACAATACATTAATGAATTATACACACAAACATTCCTCGTCAAACACTCTTTCTATCCATTGGTGAAAAACATATAAAAATACGTTCAGTAGGTATTTTTTGAGGTTATCGCGTTAAGACAGACAGTATCTAGATCTAGATAGAAGAAGATAGATAAAAATATAGATGATAATATAGATTAAATAAGAACGTATTAAAAAGAGGAGTTTCTTTACAGTATTCGGGGGTTAGACTGGACCAAATATAACATGCTACCTATCGGTTATTTTTATTGTTTTTTAAATGATAAGATAACTAACTAATTTGTATGGATGTCAAGTGTTTAGAATAGATACATACTGATTGTGTAACCAGGTTAAGTGCAAATTCTAAATAGTGAACCTTCACTATCTAATTGACTGATAGCGGCTGATGGACGAAATAAATCTACATTTTAAGGCGCATACTTCAATTCTACTCAGGTTAATATATAATGGGATATTTTATTATATGACAAAACATCTAAGAAAGTACACTAATTTTAATCCATCTAGTTACCTACAGGGTGTCCCAAGGCTATGCAAAGGGAAGAACTTGCTCCAAATACTGGAGATAGCAAATTTTACTCAAAGGACACTTTCCTTTGGTTTGACAAAAATAAACAATACTGTATTTACAGTTTTTTAAATACGCTTGTTACAATCGTAATTGAACGGGATAAAATCCGACAAAATAACATCGTGTACTTTTATAGCATCAATCGATATGGTAAATTAAATATAAGGAAAACCATGAAATATAAACTTGTTATTTGTTATTAATATGTTCAAGGGGTCAAGTATGGTGATAGATCGATCTATTACCCGTGATATTTTTGCTTAGTTGTGGAGTTAATTTATTTAAATAACAAATTAACTTAAACTGCAACCTACTGTGTATAAATTGTGTGTGTATAAATTATTTAATTAGAACATAATCTAAATGTTTGTTTTGAATTTTAGTTTGTTTGCGTTGCGCGCGTATTGCCATTATAATGTTGGCAATTTTATAGTAGTTATGTTTTTTGTTTTGTAGAGAAAAGATGGGTTTAAATGATATTGCTTGCTTGTATCAGTAAGTTAAAATACTTGAAATATTGTTTTTGTATACCAAAGATATTCTGTAAAATATTTACCCACCTACTGGAAATTCATTAAGAAATTTGCAAAACAATTTAATGTTTTTAAATATATTTAACGATGCTGAGCCTTCAACAAATACCTACCAAAATTTTCTGCTGTCCTGAAATTAATATTCTCGTTCTTGTTTTGTAAATGTCGACATAAGATTCTTTTGTTAAAGAATTTCTTTGTTATTTTAGTAATATCCATTTAAATGCTTTTGAGCACCTACTTGAGGATCAGGCGTAGTCTGTATACAAGATAAGTGTTGTATTGACAGCAGCCTTATCATTTCGCGCCCAAACGGTGTAGGGTGCACATAGTCTATGCCTTACGGCTGGCCGCACGCCTTTGCCTATAATACATAAACAAATAAACGAGTGTGTTTTAAAAAAATATATATTTGAACTTCGAATATAAAAGTGTCGCTATAAGGTAAGTAAATAAAAGCATTATTATCTTTTTTTTTTTTTATAAATGCGAATTTTAGCTGTACCATAAGTTTAAATATTGGCATACCTAAATTAATATTGTTATTATTTTTTTTATTGTTTAATGAATAGTTTATTTAGCTCTTGAATTAAAGCATTACATAAAAATAGAGACACCTATTAATAGAAAATAATGGTTCTCACCAGAGAAAAGGATATATTTGTATTTTTTCGTTGTATTTTAAATATTTTGAATATATAGCAAAGTGTCTATAAAAAGTGTGTAAAAGTACCCGTTTTAATTATCTAGAGATAATCCTATGCAATCAAGCATTGGTATTGATGAATGCTATATTTAAAATAATGCAGATGTGTATAAAAAGAGCAATCAGTTGGCAAAGATGAATCAATTATCGAAGACAAAGAATGGGCTCTCTGTCACGCGACCAAAGTAAGAAGTAAATTGTCGCAAGACAACGAAAGCGGAAATAAAATTTATAGAAGCAGCTACCTATAAATTAAGTATTAAACAATAATTTGTTTTCTTTAACAGTCGGCGGTTATACAATTTTTAAAAGTCATGTAAAATAGGCAGCCTACAAGCTACAAATTAAAAAAATCTTTGCATTTAGGTGGAGAAAGAACTAGCATGTAAAATAGTTACCTTTTTTTGTGATAATCTAATGACTTCAACCCACGCTGACCTGCACCTGGGCACCTGCACCGATTAAAAACACCCCGGTCCCGTCCTTGCCTTTGCCGAAGTCCCGGGTTCGCTAAAGTAATGTAAAATAATTACCTACCTATCTACTGGTTTTTAACCTATATGGTAAGACTGAATGCCAACCCAACATAGGAAATAGATAGGCGAAAATATTAACAAAATAATAAATCACTTATATAATTACACATTCACGAGTCAGCTTCCAAAG
Source organism: Diachrysia chrysitis (assembly GCA_932294365.1). NCBI lineage: Eukaryota > Metazoa > Arthropoda > Insecta > Lepidoptera > Noctuidae > Diachrysia > Diachrysia chrysitis. The sequence goes on from OW028657.1 coordinate 3,498,215, forward strand.
TGTATTTTAATACTTATTTAATGTCTTCCGACAGTTATTTCTTAGCCAATTAAATACTCCATCTACTTGTAAGAACGTACGGCCAAATATGATTTTAAATCAAAATTATTAGATACTAACTACTTATGTGTTCGCTTAATTATGGTAATAGTTCAAATAAACTTAACTATATATACACAAAAGAAATAATAAAAAAAAACTAATCTAATTAAACATAAACCTAAAATATGGCATCAAAAAATTCAATCAAAAGGCCGGCAGTGCCACGTTGTATGGCAACTCTTATCCTCTATCCAAGGTAAAAGCCAGCCCTTGGGCCGCGCGAAGTGTCAGTCAGGCGTTTGGCTAGATCTTTAAAAAGCATGTGCGCACTCGCACCCCACGAATCAAGGGTCTCAACCCCAACGGCTCGAATATATAACTCTCTCAACTACGTTGTTATTTTATGTTATATGTTAATCAAATAAGATTGTAAGATCTCAAGTCCTTGTGAGCTCATGTTACGTAGATCGATAAACTTATAAATAATTTCTAAAAATATGAATATTGAGCGAGCGTCTCATCTCATGTGTGTCTTTTCTTGTGTATCAGTAAAAAGGTCTAAGGTTCTAAACTAGACGAACTCTTATGCAGGTCTAAATTTCGATTGACTTTAATTAAACGAATTAAAAATAAATAAATAAATGTGGACATACATTACATACATTGCTCTGAACCCAAAGTAAGTAGCTAAAGCACTTGTGTTTTGGAATTCAGAGACAACGAAGGTACCACAAACACCCAAACCCGAGACAATGTAGAAAAGTGTTTTTTTTCTACAGGCCGGGGTTCGAACCCTGGACCTCAGAGCTGGTGATACCTTGAAAACCGGTGTGTACGCCACTCGACGGAGGTCTTCAAATGAAATTAAAAAAATAATTCTTTAATGGTAGATAATGATGGTACAGGAAATATTGTCATTAAAATCACAGACTATTTAAGTACGAGACTTCTATTAAACATTTTTAAAGGTTTTTGGGCAGCAACTGACTGTTGGGCACTACAAGTTGGCTTTATTATTATAATTATTCTGCACACAAAGTGTCTGACCCTATAACAATAGTGTATCAGTCAGCACCATTGTAAAAACCTTGGGTCAAGGTTATCATGACGCTAGACAAATACGTGACGACGGCATTTAGGGCACAATATTGGTACCTAGTTTTAACCTTCCTACATGTCCTGTAGCCTTATTTCCTATCGTCAGTTGACAACCCAAGCGATGTTCACTGGATAAAGAAACGGTAAAATCGCATATTTAGTATCAGCTAACATTGGTGACTTACCTCGAATGTATTATGGTAATAGTAGCAGTAGATCTTGTTGGTCATTGACTTTAGACGATACGAAATTAGTGCTTAGATAGTGTTTTTTAAAAAGCAATTATCGCTTTTGTTGACAACCGCTATAGCCTGCTGGGTCCGGGTTTTATTATTTTTGTGATAGGTAGAGGAATAGGTAGAGAATGTCCCAGCTGACGACAGGCGCCTTTCGCCAGTCGCCTTAAACACAAGTTATGAGGATTAAAAAAAATTACAAAGCGCTTTGAGAAAAAGTAGGTAGTGCCCTTGCGCTTTGCTTGGCCCTTCTAAATAAGAAGAATGTAGTTTTAAATATTCAATCTAATAATTATTATGAAACATTCTGAGATGGTTCTATGAAAGTTTAAAAATTATTAGGCAGCTTTTTAAAAATAGTATATTCGAAAAACTATGTTTTTATAAAATTGGAATGTCTTCCTCCAATAAAAAGATGAACCAACCTGTACGGACTGATTAGATAGAACTTCCCCGGGGTAACAAAAATAAAAAAGTAGGTACATTACTAGAAGTTAGTATACTTATGAAACTTGATTGAACCAAAGCCGTAATCTGCAGTTTAACAACCCCCGTCCCTAGATCAAGCTGGCCCGAGCCGGCCAAACTAGCAATAAAAATATGTCCTTAAATAATACAAACTTAGATCCAGCCCGCCCTTGCTGTTTTTGCCTTATTAAGATTGTTAGCAACGCACTAAGTCGAGGTCCGAACCCCACAGGGGGTGTCCTTAGTGACTGTTGCTGACGTAGTTAGTTTTTCTATTGCTCAGGCTAGAGGCCCTTAAGGTTCTCGCCAAAAGTCCGGTGGAGCAGTCAAAGCCTGTGCTCAAGCTAACTGCGTAAATCTCTTCCTAAAAAAATAAATAAAAAGTATAATAACAAAAGGAAAGCGAAATAACTACTATTAATAGCGCATTTATTAATGGCGTAGCTGTTTTATAATTTGGAAGTCAGTTTTGGTTTTATCTTTACCAAATGTATAAACATTGGTTTGTTTCCAGTTTTTGTGTGGTTATGACGGTGACCTTATTATGCTACTTATACGTATTATATTTCGTAAAGGCCGTGTGTGAGTTGTCCCAAGATTTATGATTTATTAAAAAATATTATTTTTATTTACTTACTGGCAATAAGATCAGTGTTCTTTTGTTTTTATGTTCAAAAATATCTTAATTTATCCATACCCAGTTGTTTTGTGCATAATATTATGCTAGCAAGAATAGTAATAGTAGTTAGTACTCTGTGCAATCAGAAATTTGAAATAAATCAACCAATGATTTTGTCAACCATGCAATAAAAAACAACAAAAAAAGAGCAAATTCACTGCTTTTTGTTCTCTTAATTTTCTTGTAAGTATACTAGGTATGACTGATGTAATTTTACCTTAGGTATAGATAACCACATCAGTGCCCCAAATATGTTACGTTACAAAATTCAAATAAGTATAATATTTAACTTGAAAAGTATGTCCTTTCCAAAATACATATTTGTTCGTCAATTTGTTAGCTCTGGTTGACACAGCTGTTAAATCAAGGTATTGTACGGGTCAATGACACCTTTTGATGGTAATAAACAGATTATATCGAATTGATAACGATTGAACATTTGAGGGCCTTTGTTATCTAATGGCGGTTAAGTGTGTATGTAGACTCTCTCGTCTTGAGATTATTATTGACAGTTTGTTTAAGTAGGTACACTGTACGGATAATAAAATAATGTTTCTTTTGAGTAGGTACATGTTCTACGGTGCATACACCAAAGATTTGTCTGATAAGAAAATCATTTGGAATGAAAGCCTTAGTTTGTTGGTTAAATTAGTAATGCAATTTTAATTAGTCCCTATCGGACGCCAGTAAGGTTCCGCAAATAGAGCATAGACCACCTAAAGTCTCCCTTAACAGATCAACCACCTCTATGTTTTAGTGCACAGGAATCTTTCATTCATTCCGTTCGTCAGAATGTATTCTTTCTTTCACTGCAAGATGCAGTAGCAGTGAATGAGAAACGTGTAACTAAAAATAAATAAAAAATAACTTTTTATAAGTTTATCACATGCAACCTTATTCCAAAGTATGTTCCCAACAGATGCTGATAACATATCTTCTGCTGGTGGGAGTGTCTTCTACCCTGGCCCTTGACAATGGCCTTGCTCTGACTCCACCAATGGGCTGGCTCACATGGGAGCGGTTTAGGTGTATCACTGACTGCAAAAAGTTTCCCAAAGACTGTATTAGGTAAGATATACTTAATAAGTTTTGGTTAAAGGAATGTTATTTATACGAAATATAAAAATTTAAGGCCGGTGCTGTCTAACGGCATGCACGGCAAGTTGTGCTTCGGCAGACCAAAGGAGGCTAAAGTAATAAGAATTCAAATCTCGTTAAAATAAGGTTGAAAATAACTTGATCAGAATTAAAAGCTTGTGCCGTGCACTGTCGTGCCATCAGTCGCCCTTACAGGATGCAAATTTAGTTTTGATTACAATTGGCACAACATTTTCCCCGGTGAATATAATTAAATTAAAATAAAACTGATCAAAGGCAACACTGATCGCTCGACATTTTTTTCTACTCTAGTACGTATGTTGAACCAGGAATACGCCTTTATTGGATCGGACATGGTTTTTCTTACATACTGACGAACGGCGACCAAGTACCTAGTAGGTTTTATAATGATAATGTTTTTAAGCTACTATTGTCATGTACATTTATTAACGCAACATTTTTCTATTTAGGTACAACGATTAGATGTTCAGGTAAATGTCTCAAGTTAGTCCTAAGACTGTTTCCCTTTGGTTTCTGAGTAAAATAGACGAAGTTACTTTAATAGGGGGAATAGGGGAACGGACTATTTTTTTAATTTACTTGTCCCATAGATAGACTATTAAAAAATATTAAACACGTATTTTTTCTTTTTTTAAACAAACAATGAGGAAGATACGGTGAATGGAAAAGTCGCGTGACGTCACTTGTAGCTATAATTTTTACCCACATGTGACGTCACAAGCCCCTTCCCCAGAACTTTAAAGTGCTTTAACTTTGTCATTTTTATTGATTTGATAAAAGTAAAAATACGACTTTTTTTCTTTTTTTTATGTGTGCAATAAATGGATATTTCCTTTTCATACCCAGCCCGCACCCCTATTAATTAGCGTAATGGTATTTAGTGCTAAGTAGTGTTATTTCTTTTATTATCTTCTTGTCATGTAGAATAACTAACTACTAACTATTTTTAACCGACTTCCAAAAAGGAAGGAGTTTTGTGTTATGTGTGTTTTTTTTACTTATCTGTTTGAAGTCATAGGTTTCGCTATCTTTTAATTCAATTAGGCATCGACTTCAAAGAGATCAGTAGATAACTTAACTATTATGTAAATAAGGTATAAATTAGTAATCCCGGTTAATTTGCGCTTTTTTATGGTTTTAGACAAGGAGTTTTGGTTTGATGTTTTTTTTCAAGTCGGTTTGTTTATTTATTTTTAGATATTGTTTTATTTTTGTTTTTACTTACGTAATTATTCTACAAAGTGGGGCAATAATAAAGTTACCTTTATTTGTAATACTTACTTATTCTGTACCTTACGTCGTTACAGTGAGAACCTAGTCAAAAGGACAGCAGACCGCATGGTGAGTGATGGTTATTTAGAAGCTGGCTACCAGTACCTGGGCATCGATGACTGCTGGCTGGAGAAAGAGAGGAGTCCTGAAGGTCGCATGGTGCCCGATAAGGAACGGTTCCCTAATGGAATGAAGGCGGTAGCTGATTATGTAAGTATATCAATACGATTTTTTTTAAGAATGGGTGTTATGCAAGATTACTTTGTGTTTGCTTAATTATTCAGTTACACCGTATGAACGAACACTAGAAATATAACATCCTAATAAAAAATGTGATATACCATGTACAAATAACAATTTAACATAGATTTTGACGACATAAAATATCCGTTTATATATGACTAGCTGTTTCCCGCGGTAAGTAAAGTATATAAGTAGCCTATGTCCTTTATCTGGCTCTGTACTATCTGTGTACCAAATTTCATTTCAATCGGTTTTGCAGTTTTGGCTTGAAAGCGCGACAGACAGACAGAGTTACTTTCGGATTTATAATATTAGCAAAGACCCAGCAGACAAGCCGATTAAGGGATGATTTTTCCAACGCCGGATAATTTTTATACGTGGAATAAAATTTACGTCTGACAGCATGGAAGAACTGTCAAAAATTCAAAATTATTCATTAGATACGATTATCTCGCGTTGGATAGATCAGCCCTACTATCAATTTCTATAACCTATCCGTAGATCATTTTCCCTACTAGAGATAGAAATAACACTTAAACGCCTTACATATCTTTAGTAGGTTAAAAAAACTTAAAAAAAAAAATCTTAGATCATCGAAGAATCAAGATTAATTCTCCAATATAATTCCAGATACACAGTAAAGGACTCAAGTTCGGCATGTACGAGGATTACGGGACTCAAACGTGCGCCGGCTACCCTGGAGTGTTGGACCACGAGGAGGTGGACATCGCCACGTTTGTGGAGTGGGAGATAGACTACCTCAAGCTGGACGGCTGCTACATAGCCCCCGAGAAAATGGATGAAGGTAAGAAAGTCAAGTAGTTATCTGATAGTAGAGGAGGATAACTATAAATTAAAAATTTTAAAAATTCTCTACAAATTTTAGAAATTTGCCTATAACTCTCAAAATGCTGAACAGATCTTAATAATTTATAGCTAAGAACTACATCGATCGCGTGAGCTTTCAAACAAAAAAACACAGCATAATCGGTCCATTAGTTTAGGAGCTACGATGCCACAGACAGGCAGTCACTCAGACAGATCGACAGACAAACCTCTTTTTGCGTCGGGGTTTAAAAACTAGTAAAATGAAGTCTAGTGTTGAAATATATTTCGTTGGTAATCGGAGTTTAGTCGACATTTTTATTGCCGAGGTAGAGAAATTGTGTTCTACCTATGTATTTTGAAAAAATAGCCACCGTTAACTTCTTATTTATTCTTGCTCCCGGGATCCCGAAACCAGTGCCGTTACTCTCCAATTTAATTTTAATTCTAATACAATGCCAATGCTAAATTGATACTAGTTTACCAGGCTGGAGATTAAACTTTTCTTAAAAAAAAAATTGACAATGGAAGCAACTGACTGGAATCTAAACATTGAAAATACTTTTTTGTACTGTATATTGTTTGTGTGCCTGCTAAATAAATAACAACTTTGCATGGGAATTGTATTAGAATGAAAGGTAAGGGCACAGTTGCTGGAGCATTTGGTTGAGGCATAGCAAGCAAAGTTACATTTAGCATCAATCTTTTCTCTCCTGCATTAATAAAAAAATATCTATGTTTCAGGATATCCGCACTTTGGGAAGTTATTGAATAAAACTGGTCGACCCATACTCTACTCCTGCAGTTGGCCAGCTTATCAAGAGGACTCGTCATTAAAGACTGTAAGAAAAAAACTTAGACGTTTGACATAGCACGGTATTTGTTTTGGCAAATAGCTTTAAAGGCTTTTTGCAATGTTGTTAAAATACTATATCGGTCTGTATTTGTTTATGCAATAGGGTATTTGACAGGTTTTTAAAAACTGTTTGTTCTACGATAATAACTGATGTCTAGGGACTCTGCATTTTATATTCCATTATATGTAGTGCACGGAAAAGGGAAAACCAAAAATATTTATAAATATCCCGTGAAAATGCTTTTCCTGACAATATGGCGCCTCATGTCATCGTGACGTCACCTGTAAACTTTGGTTGTTGACTACTTTGAGACGCAACTGTTTACAAGTAGTTGACGTTATCAACCATTCGGCCAATTACAGCTGATTACGATCACGTAAATAAAGTGGACAAAAAAAAATATATTCTTTGTCGATTTTCCCCTTAAAAGAATCTCGTATTTTTCTTAACTGACTAAATAGTTAGTTTTCAAAATGCATGTACAATACGGATGCCATCAATAGATCCTATATTTTACATGCTGTCAATATCCTTTTAATAAATCCGCAAAAAAATCTGCAGTCGTGAAGTATTTAAATAACTAGATTCATCATGTCTAATAAAACTCAGAGTACCTACCTACCCCTTTTCAAATAAATAAATCATTGTTATCCTTGATTTGGCTCTAACAGTAACAAGTATTCGAGACCACACCGCATGCGTTATGACATGACAAGCATATTAAATTGGATTATTTTATTGGATAACCGGTGGCATTGTAGCCGTATGTGGCAGTTGTCACCTTTTGTTTATATGCTCTGTGGTTGTCACCTTTTGCTGCGTGTAGGAAAAGTGTTATGATCTTATAATATTGAAGGCTGATATATTTCTATGAAAAGCTTTAATTTCTAATCCTAGGTTTCCTACCCTTCTAGCAAAAATATATTTTCTCATATTTAAATTTTAGTTCGTATTTGGGGTTCCGTACTCAATAGGTGCCAATGGGATCCTATTACTATGGCTCCGCTGTCCGTTCGTCCGTCCGTCTGTCTGTTAGCGGGCTGTGCCTCATAAACCGTTAGAGCTAGACAGTTGATATTTTTACCGAGTGTGTATTACCAAAATTATGTACATATAATTATAGTACGTACTAACAAAATTAAATAAAAAAATATATATAAGGCTTCATAAATGGTACGGAACCCTTCAAGCCCGAGTCCGGCTCGCACTTGGCCGGCTTTTTGTTTTATTCGTTCGTGCGTATGTTACCCTTCGTAAAATACTCGCTCAACGGTAGAGAAAAAGTCTTTCCGAGACAAAATCAATATTCTTTAAGGCAGTTCCAATAATTATTTATCTTATACATTAATTTACTCATTTTGTTAATTTATTAACACAGAAAATACATGACCGTTTGTTGTAAAACTTTTTCAGCCAAACTACTCATCAATAGCGGAGCACTGCAACATGTGGCGCAACTGGGCCGACATCGAGGACTCGTGGACGTCGGTCATGAACATCATGAACTGGTTCGGAGATAACCAGGAGCGGTTTGCGCAGCACGCCGGGCCTGGACACTGGAATGACCCTGACATGGTGAGGACCGGACTTTTTTACTGCTGATAATTGATTGAAAACCGACTTTTAAGTTAATATAGATATATAGGGTGTTACTGAAAAGTTATGTCTTTCCAAAAGGGGAAGAGAAGGACACCAAAAAACATAATCAACGTGTCACTGTACTACGAGTGTCAATATCTTATTACGTTACTCGCTAAATGTCAAGATACAACGCTTCAGTAGGCTTCGGCGGACTGGTTATGATTTTTGTTTTCAAATAGGAAAAGGCCGGAAAAATCGAATGTTAGACAAGCATCTTGAGGGACAGGTTTTATTTATAACTAGCTGCCCACCCGGCTTCGCAGAGTTGTGTGAGTTTTACTTGAGATTTTGTTAAAAAAAGATATATAATAAAAAAATTGGTCCTCCTGTTCAAAATCGATCAGCTGATTATGGATTTTGCATGGAACGTCCGAAAAAAGAAAAACGCTCTGTCGTTCAGCGTGCTTTTTATTGAATATCCGTGTTCTGACGTTCGATGGATATTAACAGTGAAATTAAATTCATTTATTAATCCGGCCTTCTTTCTCTATAACCTTTTTTCACCAAGAGGGCGTGGTTGTGTTAGAGGCATGCGTCCTTTTAATAATTTCTTCAACTCTTAGTACATTTACACTGCTTTGTGTATTATGATAGCATTAATTAGATTAAAGTATTCATCTTTTCTGTTACAGCTGTTGATAGGTAACTTCGGTCTTTCACTGGACCAGGCGCGGGTCCAGATGGCAGTGTGGGCCATTCTGGCGGCTCCTCTCCTCATGAGCGTAGACCTGGACACCATCAGGCCAGAATTCAAGGAGATCCTGCTGAACAAAGCCATCATCGCCGTGAATCAGGATCCACTTGGCAAGCAGGGTTTGAGGGTCTGGAAGAAACAGGGACAAGCTTCCGTTAGTACTACTACTAATATAACTCCTTTTTTTTAATTTGACTTATACTATTTTGTTTTTTTAAAGAGTTTTGAAGTATAGTGGCCTGTTTATAGTCGCTAATGTACACACAGGCTCGTGTCAATTACTTGCAAAGCTTTTGTTTTTAGGCAGTCTATGAAATGTCGTTGGTGAAGGTACGCAGACTTTGCCAAATGTCAGCTGATTTTTATGATCCCATTTTAAACTAACACCTAACTGTTTTTCAAGTTTTCAACATATTTATCAATATTTTTGAATGAACTAGAAATTTATATTTTACCAGAATAATCACTTGGAGATTTGGAACCGCGAGCTGCACGATGGTTCGCATGCGCTGGCGTTTGTGAGCACGCGGGAGGACGGCATCCCACACGCAACAACATTCGCCTTTGAACAAATGAAACTGGAAGAAGGCGATTATGAAGTTCATGTATGTATACATATACAATAGGTATATTATATTACTTAGATACTTAAGTAAAAAGATTTTTTTATGTAAACTTTGGTTTACTCTAGAATGTGTCTATGAGTCATAGGTTTTTTTTAATAAAAAAAATGTTTTTTTTTTTTTTTTTTTAATCTTTATTTATTATTGAGGGTTTAATATAAATTATGCCACCCTCATCGTGGCCACATTTATACAATTTTAAACATAAATAACAGTGCTTAACTTAACCTATTTAAACTATTTCTACGTCTAAGGCTTGACATGACACCATTATAAAGTAACCTGGCAACCTCAGATCTTGGAGTTGCCAGGATACTATTTAGTTCTCCTGTGTGGAGACTTGGTGTTAACATAAAGTTATGTCTCTCAGACTCGTTTCGGACACACTCCATAACTAGATGATATAAATCTTCAATAACATTACAAAAAATGTTATTTAATAAGACTCATACACATGCATATCAATAATAGCAAATAACTACAGATCGCAGAAAGAATTGTTAAATAAAATATTTGGTACTAGCGCCTGATATTTTTTTTTTGAGTTAAGGCGATGGTCTGCAAAACAGATAAAAGTTTATTGTTAAGTATCTACTTTATCTATCTACATGCCACTTAGAGGATTAAATAAGTAAACTATAGAGTGCGTATATCGAGTATGAACTGTTGGCACTTGTATGAACATGTAAAATTAGTGTCAAAAAAGAGCGCACCCTTTAATTAAAACTGTCTCAAACCCTAATAATATCGGAACCGTTGATATTTTCGCATAAACGTCTGTCGTCGCACGGAAAATCACCGAGCTCAGTACATTTAGCTAAAAATGTGCTTACGCTTGACATAGGGGGCTACTAGCTACGCGCACGGCTATACGCTTGTCTATGTTACCTCTATGACATGCCACTATTTATTTCACATTGTTTTTCATTTTAGGATCTCTACAATGAAGAAGAAGTTCGGTATTTAAAACCCGACGAAGAGTTCGAAGTTCAAATAAATCCATCAGGTTGGTATCAGATTATTATTATATTATTTTTACAACGCAGAATCGGATGCTTTGGATCGGATGGATGATTAAAAAAGAAAAAAAAACAGACATCTTGTTTTTTGAGCGATAGGAAATTAAAAATCTATAGTATAAGTGTCAAATAGATGTTAGAACAAAATTAGAACTAGACTAGATGATGACGTGGTAGTCTTCTTCTCATTTAATTATTTATATTCTTTTTCCAGGTGTTAAATTCTACAAGTTTATACCAAAGAAATCTGAGGATCCCAAGACTGATGCCAATAATGTTTCCGATACAGTTGTGAACGCTGTCATAAATAACAGAATCGCTTCACTATAATGTAAAAACGTACTTATTGAAAGTATTTATTATAAGGATAATCTTACTTTATACCTGTAAGTTTTTTATTATGCATCCCGTGAAGAGATCAATCCCACTTACAATGGCATACCCACTCAGACTGTTGATTTTATTTTTAAATCTATATTTTCCCATACAATTTTCCATTACCATCATTCAATAGCGTCATATAACAACAAAAAAAACCGACATCTGATTGATAGGTATAAATGAAATAAAATAAGTGTGACAGCAGCAGCATCATCACATGCGCTTGCGATCTCGCGACTCCGGCCAAGAACAGAGACAGGACCAAGGTGTTTTTAAAAAGTTACCTTTTTATCGATCCACCGACTTACTTAATACTTAAATATTTCTTAAATCCACACCCATATTTAACTATGTATTTTTCATTGAACTACTGACTGTGCTACTTGACAATTAATTTGGAATTAAAATATTAGATACAAGTTTCGCTAAAATATGCCTGGTTCAACCGATATGTAGGTTGGAAGTGCCGGTATGTATGGAAATGATGGATTACTAATAGGTATGTTTCCTTAATAAGTACGATATTGTTTGTTTCATTTTAGGTTTATTCATTTTAGTACCCAAAAAAATACTATTAATAAAAATGTGGTATAAGGTACAATGGATTCCTTCACATATCAGTATAGAGGAAAATGAGGAAGCCGACCGCTTTGCGAGAGAAGCATTGAGCGAAGGTACCTATACAATGTCACAGTGCACCGGTTTATACAGTAATTTTGAGCAAAGTTACGAAATCACGTAAAAGGTCAGAATACTTAATTAAGCACTCCTTGTCTAAGCATCTGGTGTTATTCAATTCAAACAAACTTGTTCATTACCCTTGGTTCGACCAATACAAACATATAACAAAAGACAGATAGTAGTGACGCTCAGATTGCGGTCAGGCAACATTCCATAAAAAAACAAACTTTTGGTAGGGTTATCAACTCCACCTAACTGTGATGAGTGTGGACTGATTGAGTATATGCAACATGTTTTAATGGAATATCTTCGGGGCGATGATATAATGGCCAGTTCCTATTTAAAAAAAAAAACGTTCCTTTTTGCTTACGGACGGTAGAATTTTCTTCGTTTTGCTTGAAAAATTCTATCTTCCGTTAGCAAAACAAATCTTTTTTTGAATAAGGAACCAGGCATAAGACAACAATTACAACTACCCATTTAGAATGATGTTGGCCATGTAACAGTTTGCTGGCAAATTACTTACTGAAGGTATAAGATAATTATTTTCAGTTAGATTGTGTACAAATGTAAGTTAAGTATAAAATATTATTTGTTGATATCCCTAAAGGGGTAACATAGTCATATAATGTACGAAGCCCCTTAAATTTAAAAAAGTATAAAAAAAATTCTCGCCCTCTGTGACTTTTCCATCTAATAGAATTCGCGTGTCAAATTTCGGACTACGTCTTGTGATAAATGGATGTGTCAGCGGCACCTATTGTACGACGTATCACTACATAGTATAAAACAAAGTCGCTTTCTCTGTCCCTATGTCCCTTTGTATGCTTAAATCTTTGAAACTACGCAACGGATTTTGATGCGGTTTTTTTTAATAGATAGAGTGATTCAAGAGGAAGGTTTATATGTATAATAACATCCATTAAATAGTGGAGAAGTACTGTTATTTTTGAGGTTTCTAATGTGATGTCGTAAATAATTACATTTTTTCCGCTTACATTGCAAACGCAGGCTGAACCCTACGAGTTTTATCAAAATAATGTACTAAGTATTGTACACATTGAAAAGGTCTACAGAAAAGTCCGTGATGGTATATGTCTATCTCTTATGGATAACCCACAATAACTTTTTTTTGTCATTTACTTTTTACGACAAATAATGGCTAATTTTCGAAGCGATTTTAACCAATACAGCATTAATCCTTAACCAATTAAATACCTTGAATACATTGTTCATTTAATATAGATCTATATGGCCCTTTACACCGTATGATTTAAGTGAATATTTTCGAAGATATTACAGATTTAAAAATTGCGGGACGTATTATTATTCCGTTGCGTAGTTTCAAAGATTTAAGCATACAAAGGGGCATAGGGACAGAGAAAGCGACTTTGTTTTATACTATGTAGTGATTAAAAGAGATTGTTCATCTCTCATTGTATACTCGGAAAAAGGCGTTAAAACTGTCTTAATGGCCGATGAAAGATCGGCGTAGTCACGATAATTGATACGGTACTTAATATTTGTTAATTAATTTATACGATGTATGACAAAGAATTCTATATATTTAATAAAAAGTCGTTACCTTGAATGTTGAAAAAAATCTACAAAAAAATATTTTACATTAAAATAAATAAATATCTTAGGACATTTCACACACGGTCATCTGATCCCAAACTAGGCAGAGCCTGTGCTATGGCAACCAGACAACTGATAAACATACTTATATATTTCTAAATACATACATATTATAGATAATTTAAACGTTTACAGTTTCCGGTAAAGACATCTTTTGCAATGACCATTAATAAATCGCAGGGTCAAACCTTCAACGATGCAGGCTTAGATTTGAGCGTTGACTGTTTTTCACATGGACAACTGTATGTCGCTCTTTCAAGAGTGACCTCCAGAGAAAACATGTTTGTATTGTCTAATGACAAGAAAGCTGTGAACGTTGTTTATAAAGACATTCTGTAATATGTTGTAAAAATAAAATAAATAGTTAAAAATGTAAAAAGTAAATAAGTAAAAATGTAGTGTATGAATTTAGATATTCCAAAGATAGCAGGAAATCTTCATGGTATAGGGAAAGGGGGATTGTTTTACTCCAAATTTAACGCGTGCGGGCCACGGGCAGTAATGAATAAATCAAAACTACTGGATCGATTTTAATCACATAGGCTATATATTTTATACCCGTGCGAAGCCGGAGCGGGCCGCTATGTTTTTATATACAACGTTCACAGTTTTTCTGTAGTGTATTTAGTATCAGCATTGCACTCGTGCGAAGCTGGGGCGGGTCGCTAGTTATTACAGTATAAATGTTCATACCTATATCTATTTAGACAACAAGAGGCATATTAAGTTACCGCTGGCCTTATATACTACCTACTAGGCAAAAAAATCACCCATCTACTTCTACTTCTCTGTCGAGATGACCAAAAATCTCTTTCGCTTTCTAATCCTAAGGTTTTCCTTGGTGATTACGATAGAGTCCGGTAGATGTAGGCTATTAGAAATATTATTTTAAAATAGGTCCTCTAACATCTTGGTAATATTTAAATAACTTTAACCCAAGACCTATCTATCTAAAACTAAATAGTGAAAAACTCATCTTCTGTCACTTTAATCGACAGCGTATGTGTAGTTATAAAATTATCAAAATGTAGGTCAAGAATTATTTGGGGTCAACGCACGGACAATATTTTGATAGTCCGAAGTCCGAATACCTACTAACGCGACATGTGTCATCGTAAGATCGTAAGTGAACCAGTCTTTCTAGTTTAGCGTTTGATTCAACGGTGGTTACCGTTACATGAAAAAAAATCGTCTTGTATTTAAATTTATAAACTAATGTGGTATGCCTACCTACTGCTTTATATAATAGTATATAATATTTTGAGGCTTTTCTCACTATAGGTTGAGAACGCTCCTGACTCTTTATTTTTTGACATTACCACATGATTGCTGTCAAAAATGTGTCAAACTTCAAAGTGAATATCTTCAATGAGCTCTTTTCATATTATTAGCAAACGGATGGTATTAGAAAATTGTATGAAAATACCATAAAAGACATTAAAGTAAACATAAAACAGTCAAGTTAGTCGTGACATTGGTATAAGCGGGCATCAATCGGCATCGCGCAACGTAAATACTGTTATCGTACGTTCGCGTAAGAGCGAAAGAAAGCTGGTTATTGGTATTAGGTCAATGGTGTGCGTACCGGTAACGTGAGGCTGGGTGCTGACGTCGGCATCGTGCGAGACACGGTGGACGCACGGCGCGCGGGCCCGGCCGTCAGTCTGCGCCGGTTACATCGCTCGGGTAACACGTCCCGACTTACGTTCACGGTCCGCGAACATACACTTACTTAGAGCGTGAAAGTTACACTCAAACATGGGCGGAAGAGTAGAAAATGTCGGCATTCTCGCCATGGAACTGTACTTCCCTTCACAATACGTAGACCAAACTGAATTAGAAAAATTCGATGAAGTGTCTACTGGGAAATATACGGTCGGACTCGGCCAGACTAAAATGGGCTTTTGTTCGGACAGAGAGGACATTAACTCAATTTGTATGACAGCTTTACATAGACTGATAGAGAAAAATAACATTAATTTACATGACATTGGACGACTTGAGGTTGGTACAGAGACAATCATTGACAAAAGTAAAAGTGTGAAGACTTACCTAATGACCCTATTTGCTGAGCAAGGGGCTACTGATGTTGAAGGTATTGATACCACTAATGCCTGTTATGGAGGTACTGCTGCTCTCTTTAATGCTGTGAACTGGGTGGAGTCATCATCATGGGATGGCAGGAAAGCCATAGTAGTGGCAGGGGACATTGCTGTGTATGGCAAAGGCCCAGCAAGGCCTACAGGAGGTGCTGGTGCTGTAGCAATGCTGATTGGCCCCGAAGCCCCTCTGGTCCTCGACTGTGGTGTGCGTGCTTCTTACATGACACATGCATATGACTTTTACAAGCCAGACTTGGCCTCAGAATTCCCCTATGTAGATGGGAAGCTCTCAATTAAATGCTACCTCAGTGCTTTAGATAATTGTTACAATTTGTATTGCAAGAAGATGAGGAAGGTGGACCCTGACTTTAAGGGCTTACTGAGCTTAGATGGTATGTTGTTTCATTCTCCTTACAGTAAACTAGTACAGAAATCACTAGCTAGGGTTTGTTTCAATGATTTTCTTAATGCAACACCAGAACAGCGTGAAAAGCAGTTCCCAGGTTTATCAGACTTCAGCTTTCATAAACTAGAAGATACATACTTTGATAGAGATGTAGAGAAAGCATTTATGACATACAGCCAAGCTTTATTTGATGAGAAAACGAAGCCATCTCTGTATTTAGCTAAGAATGTAGGAAATATGTATACTCCATCACTGTATGGAGGTCTGGCTTCATACCTGGTCAGTAAATCACCAGAACAATTGATTGGAAAGAAGTTTGGTTTATTCTCATATGGATCGGGTCTGGCATCAACTATGTACTCTATAAATATTTGTAATGATATGAGTGTTGGTTCAAAATTGGCTAAACTCATTAATTCTTTGAATGAGACTGTGTCTATGCTGGATATAAGACAGAGTGTTGAACCAAGCCAGTTTTCTGACATCATGGATGTTAGAACTATGAACTATCACACAGCACCTTATCAGCCATCGGGATCAATAGACATATTATTCCCTGGCACCTACTACCTAGTTGACATTGATGAACTAAGAAGACGCTTTTACAAGCGGAAAGTTTAACTATTTATTATAGAATAATAGTGTCATTTGGTGCAGGAGAAATTTGGTGTTATTGGTTTATTAATATTATTTGTAGATTAACTATTTCTTTGAGACTGTTTATCTATTTAGTTTGCTGGTAGTATGTTTGTGAAACATGCTCCTCTTACTGTTAATTAGCAACATTTATATTATTGTAACCTATTCACCTCAAGCGAAGGCAACATCAGGAAGCAATCTGTATGTACTTTGGACAGTTTATTTGCACATAATATCAATAAATATAACTTATATATTTATTATCTCAGTCATTAATTATGTATTTTAAATACACAATGTAGTTATAAATTGTGAGGGTTTGAATTTATGGTAATTAGTTTATATTTAAAGGTCTGTGAGGTATAAATGATATAAAAGAAAGGTTCTAAGTGTAAGTTATGAGTGATGATGTTCTAAATGTTCTCTTGTATGTAATACACTTTGACTTTTGTGGTTTGACAAACAATCTGTGTTGATTCTATACAATAGGGCTTGTATTACAAACACTTTTAAATGATTAAATCAACATATTTTAGCTGGAATTTTAATGACTACACTGCTTGTTTGTCAGGTCTGTATAATGCAACAAATATATGTTTACATGACTAATTATAATTCCCAATAAATGTAGTTATTATTTGCAAAACCCATAATTCCATAAACTTGCATCACACCAAAGCTATAAGCCTATTTGCAAAATAATATATGTTGAATTGTTTTTATGTATGCATTTCTGTATATACAATAATAAAATAAATTGTAAAATAGAATCCATGAAATGGACCACTATAATTATATTTATACTTCATAATGTCAATAAAATAATTGAGAATCTTATTGATTGTTTTATTATCTTTTAATTATGATAACAGTTAGGTATCCAGGTACTTACTGGAACTAATAGGAATTAGTAATTAACAATTTTTTCGTATCTTATATCATGGATTGTGATAAGTAAACTTATCTATTATTTGGTACCTAATATATCATACTTGTAGCTATTACTAATTGTAGATAATAATAATTAGATAGTAGGTACCTACTATATTTTAAAATATACCTACCTACTTTTTAACAAGTAGGTACCTATAGATAATAATAATAGTACCAGCCTATACCTATATGTCCCACTGCTGGGCACAGGCCTCTTCTGATATAGAGAAGGCACGAGCATTGATCGCCACGCTAGCTCATTGCGGGCTGGCGATTATATGTTCCAATTTTTGAAATATAGGTTTCTTTAATGTTTTTCTTCACCGTTTGTCAATGATATTTTAGAATAATTAAGGTACAAAATATACTTTTATTATTTTAGTTGTATTTTTAAATTAGACTGCTTTGCGAATTTACCGTGCTAAGTAGACAATCAATTTTCTTATTTAGAATTCAATAACAAGCTACCATTAAATAAATGGTACTCTGATTTCACGGTTAGCCCGCATACTTTTGTTGGAATGCAAGCTACGAGCCCGCATGTTCCGACTACCAATATCATTGTAATTATCTGTGGTAATTATAATCGACACTGATCGCTTGTACTTTTATAAACCACCAGCTTGGATAATCTACTATTTTGTAATAAAGTTATAGATAAGTACCTACCTACAATACATTTATAACTATACTACGTACTTATTTAGAGCACCAAATACCTGTAATACACCTTAGTAACACCATAGGAGTCCACACGGAAAAAATAACATTGAAAAAACCCGTTTAGTATGTAGTACCTACTTACCTACAAATATCAAAACTATAATATTCAGATCATACGTGTTCTATTAATCTTTGAGCAAGCAACGGCCGACACGCCCGGCGGAATGTTAGAAATGTTTATATAACGGTAATCTACAAGTTCAACTAGCTACCTAATTTGTTACTGCTTCGATATATTAAAACACATATATACATAGCTACAAATTTAACAGTGTACTGAATGTGGTTTAGGCGACAGTAATACTAAGTCTATGGGTTTAGGAATAGGTTTATAACATGCATAAAATAAACACCTTATTTTTTTTGTTTTTATGGGCTGAAAATCTAATGACTTCAACCCACCAACGCCGAGGGCACGACGTGGGGATATGTCGGACTTGCACCGACCAAAAACACCCCGGTCCCGTCCTTGCCTTTGACGGAGTCTCGGGTTCGCTAAAGCATGCTCGGCGGAGCTCCGGTGGGATAAAATAAACACCTAGACGCAGATCAACCGTTTATAGATTATCCATATCATTATTAATGTTATAAAAGCGAAAGTGACTCTGCTTTGTCTGTTAATCTTTCACGGCTAAACCGCTAAGTCGATTTTGATAAAACTTAGCATGAGACATGTTTATAAACGATATCCACGCGGGCTTAATCGCGCGCAACAGCTAGTTATACTAAAATAAGGTACTTCACCGACTTGAATGTTACACGAATAATACAAACAACTAATAGGAATAAAAATTCACGACATTACATTCAATTTGTTCATCAGTACAAAAAGAAGAAACAGACTTGTAACGAAAAGATGGGTATTTCTACTTCGTTACGTTCGTTTGTAATCAAGAATCGAATCCGCAGCACGTCGCGCATTGATATTTTCTTTATGGACTCAGAAGCCATCCCGCCATCCGTGCAGTCAAAGATTTTCGCCTTCAAGTGACAACTTGGAATAAGGTTTTTTTTTACCTTGACCCATTGACTTTATAAATTATGATTTCATGTTTTTTTTTTTTAATTTAATTTGCCATGTCTTGCAGAGATATTTGACCCGATTGACTCTATCGATTGTTGCAATTGGTTCGATTCCCGGGCGTAGCAAGAGAATTTTCAAAATCCTTCAAAAACAGTTCGTTTTCATTTTAAAAGTAAAGCTATTTTTTCCTTTCAGTATAATTGACTATCGCCAGTATTTAGAGTAGGTACTTGCTGTTCAGGTGGCATTAAAAAACGCACCCTGTATATCATCTTGTACGATGGTACGGAACCCTTACTATGTGAGCCCGCCTCGCACTTGACCGGTTTTTTATCTTATGTATTCTATCTTAAAACAGTCATGTTAATAAATAGCACCAGTTCGGACGTTAGGTATCTGTTTTCAATCCGACCTGCATGAATCAGCACTTTGCTTTTAAGTAGGTAATGTTTGGATACGGCTTTGCAACCATATTTCTGACGATTATTTGAACTTTGAACATTATTAATGGACCTTTCTTATAAATTTCTTAAATTAGTAGGTTATAGCTAAAATATTAAGCAAAGTTTTGCATAAATGAATAATGCTATAACTGATAACATCCTGCTAAATTCACAACAACCATTTTTTTAGCATCTATGTACCTAGGTACCTATCTAGTTAATTTCTTGCTTACTATAATATAATTACATTATATTCGGTTATTTAAGTACATAAATAAAATTATAATCTTACTAGCTAACACGGAGTCACCCCTAGCATCTATAGTAAGTATAAAAAATAGATTTGTGTACGAAACTGTTTATTTTCTTTTTTCTCTTTTGTATAATTAATCGAAACTTGAGGAATAATTTAAAGACAGATTTTTACTCAAACATTTTTTTTTTTTTTTTCAGAACGGTATATCTTTGTTTTGGTCAGAGACACTGCAATAAAGTGTATATTTTACGTAGTTTTATTTAGTAACATGGACAATAACTTAATTTATTTTTGAGAAGACACTAACAGAGTATATTTGCTTTAATCATCGTATTGCAGTAAACAATATCTAACAAATCTAACTTGTTAGATATTGTTTACTGCAATGATACACTAAGTATTGCAAGTTACCTACTTGAAAAACTACTAACTAACTTATCTACTTAAATAGGTACAACCGACCTCCCTCCGAGCCGAAATATAGTACAATACTACTTATATTATAGTACGGTTGACAACCCTAGTATTGTCAGCCTTACTGCGTTGAATTAAAGGTGCTGTTAATGTCCAAGTAGGTACTAGTAGTACCTACACATGATTAATCGTTTAAAACAAGTCTATTGTATTCGTATGACATCTCAGCTACATTTCATGTCATAATTACGTCACCGCTAATATAAAGACGCTTCGATAAGAGATTCAAAGTCCAAAAGTGATGTTTGGGTCGATGCAACATACTGATTCGGTAAATACGCACTACGCACGTGCATAATAAAACAAAGGAATAGTACGAAATTATATCAGTGAGCATAGGTCATGCGAAACTGGGTTGGCTAACTTTTAGGTAGGTACCTATATTAATATTATATTGCCGGGATCTCGGTAGTTTAGAAATGCGTTTCGCTCTGGTTAGGCCAAGGGAAAGAAAATGCAACCTAGTGATTTAGCCGGGAAGGTTATAAAAATCACTCAGGGTTGAGGAAATCAATGGGGATTTTCCAGGATCATAAATAATTGGTCGATGCCAATTGCTTTTTAGAGCCTATGAGTATGTTCAGAGCTTCAGCTTCAGAGCATATGAGATATATACTCATATGCTCTGAAGACCAGCAATAGAAATTTGGTGCGCTAACATATAAATGTCGAATTTCAAAATAATTAGGTACATTTCCGCCTGAACAAAAAGTAAAAGTCTATTTAGTCCGTATATTAGATAGTAAAAATTTACAAGACATAAGTATTATATTTTTTATTTTATCAAAATAACCAAAAATAAACGTAATACAGCGATTTAAAATTCAGGAATGGGGGCTAAATTACGTTACATCGTTACACAAAACGCACGGATAGTGACATCATGCGACATTTCTATTAAATTTATCGTCGTCAGTTTTAAATCACGTAAAAAATAAAAAATACGTCTCCAATATTTTTGACATAAAAAATATATTAGTCAACATCCCTATTATTATTATATAATAAGTAATTAATTGTATTAATTAAAAATTATTTGTTCGTTGACCACATTGCGTGCAAACTATTGCACGCAATGCAGTCAACAATCTAATACTTTTCAGGAACCCAGGAAAAGCTACGATGCGGCATGCAACGCGCACTGTGCCATTTATACTTATTTAAATAATTGTTAAATGTAGGTGTACGAGAAAAATAATGCCAATTTCGAGTATCACTGATAAGGAAAACTCTTTCAAATCCTCTTAAAGGCCTTTCGAAATAAACAAAAGATGAATACAAAGCAGGCGAAATGAATGATTAATGAAGGAAGTATAAATATACATAAAGAGTACCGTTCAGTGTAGTTCTTCATCGGTGAATGATGACCGGGAACGATTGCTGGCTGATAACAAATGATAAGGTGCATAAAGATAGAGGGTTTATCTCGATGACACGGCTTAACGCGCTTCCCTATTGTGCTATATCGGTGACGTCACGGAAGGATACGGAAACCTATTGTTGTTGTCTATTTTTTTTCTATTGTATTCGACGTGAGATAGAATTCTTCTATGAATTCCCAACAGGAAATTATGTGGTCTATGTTATGGTAATATCTAATAGTAAGTATTTTTATCACTTAAATAAAAGATCTGGTTGTTACGGAAGTCGACTTACCTATATCCTGCCTAAGAGTAGATCTTATTTATTAACAGAAATGTTTCCAAATGTCAAGTTCGAGTCAAACTCGCAATGTAAGTTCCGTAAATCTATAAAATAATTATGGTTCTGTAGGTATCTGCTTAAATTCGATAAAAAGTTTCGGTTTTAAAGTTACCACCTTCTAAAGGTCAATCGGACAACGGAGGCTTTGTAATAAGGTTCTGTTTTTCCCCTTTATTGGGGAAAACGATTACCTATGTAAAGATACATTCTCTAAAAATAGGTATTTAATAAAGCATTTTTTTATTTTATTACAATCAAATCAAAACAAAATAATTTATTTGTATTAAACTTGTGTTTCAGATGTTATAAAAAATGGTTCCTAGTTCTACATTTATTATACCTTATTAGGTGTACAAATTTTTATGAGTAATTTCCATGTAAAATAAAACATTTCAAACAAAACAAAGTGGGTAAATAAAAAGTTAAGATACAGGAACTGAGATGAAGATTATTCAGCAGATTACAAACGGCTTTTTCTCGATTACAGTTCAAAATGTCCGTAAAACACTTCTGCTTAGGTTTTGTATTAAATAAGCGTGACTGTATACCGTTTTAGTACAAATATAAATAGTCAATGGTTTTAGTATCTGAGTACGCAATTCTGATAGCGTGATATTACCGTTCTTATCAATATAATATGACTGCTATTCAATTGTTTATTTATATGATGCACGAGTGTAAGCATGATGATGCCTGTAGTCTGTTACGTATGCCAAATTGCCAATAAACTTTCCATAGCCATCTTTCTGGAAACTTTTTTATTAGTTGTTTTATTTATGGGTTGATACGTGATAGAAGTGATAAAGGGTTTGTTTTCTCTGTCAATAAATTCCTTTTTTCTTATCCTTTTCTTCCGGAGGGCATTTTGGAATTTTACGGCGAAAGCCAACTCTTTGCTGCAGCTGCTACCTATCGTTAACTAGGGTCTATATATGAGAATACACTTGCAATCTACTGCAGTCCCTAGCGATAATCGGCCTCATACCTACCCCAAACAGTACATAATATATTTTATGTGGTCTCGCTGCTTCTCTAATCCCTTTTACTGTGTGATGCCGTATTCCTTAGCAAGACTGGTATTCAGTATTTTTTCTAGAGACTATATTATTCGTAGCAAGTTATTACATGGGGGATAGAACCCATAACACATCGCGCATTGGTAATCCACTCGGCTATCCGTGAAGTCAACTAGGTAATAGACAGGCTCACATACATAGACGGGCCTGTTGGTCTAGTGGTTAGTGACCCTGACTGCTAAACCGGAGGTCGTGGGTTCGATTCCCATGCAGGACAAATTTTTGTGTGATGAGCACGATCATTTGTTCTGTATCTGGTTGCAATTTATCTATAATATGTATGTATTTAGAAATATATAATACGTTTATATCAGTTGTCTGGTTCCCATAATACAGGCTCTGCCTAGCTTGGGATCAGATGGCCGTGTGTGAGTTGTCCCAAGATATTATTATTATTGGGCTGATTTACTTTGAGTCAGTCAAGTCAGTGCTGACCCAGTACTGCCTTCTTGTAACCCCTGCTGTCAAGTTCTGGTGCTAAGCGCTGATGCGTAAGCGGATACTAAGCAAACGTAGGGAAGATACACGCTCACACTTAATTATTTTTAACTGGATTTCTGTATTTTTGTTAATTCTATATTATATAACTATAACTATAAAGCTTTATTTTATTTTAACTTAGATTACAAAATAGATTTTAGCAGTTATCTTGCGACTGGTATAGCCAGCTCATCCTGCAACTCCCGCATTACAACTTAGGGAGTAGGAATGGCTGAAAATTGGCGCTGTGACGGGTCGTGCTCGTCCCGTTACAGCATTAGCCATCTGAGCCATCTCCTTTTGCTACTGTTTTCAGACTGATATATTTCGTGTTTTTTTTTAGTTTTTATTAGCAATAAATGTCTTTTTATTTATTTTTATTTTTAAGATCAGGGTTTATTTATCAATTCTGTAACAAATTGTACTGTAGCCACTGTAGGTACTGTATTTTGGCTGTAAATAACGTGTGTGACGGCATTTATTGCTACCTACGAGTACTTTTTATAAAATGACCATTATTTTTAATAACTATCAATTTATTTGCCCTATAAACCAATTAAATACATCAAGATACGATATCGCTGGTATCAAACTTGTAGTATAAAAGAAAAAGACAGGATTCGAATAGCATCTACTTGATCACATAAATCAACCAAGGTAAGAACTATTTATTGAAAAATAATTTATTAAATAATTGTTAAGGAATTATTAAACAAATATCTCTGTAAGGAGATGGTGTGTGGCAGTTTGATATAAAGATATTGCAGTTCTATAATTGTTTGCTTTCTTTTCGAGTTAATTTAATTTTGCCCATGAAATTTTCTTCGTCTAAAATATTTTGAAGTACTTAGTAATATTGTACTTATTCGTATATTGTTTTTATTTTAGACAAAAATGAAATTCTTCCTGACTTTCGTCGCCCTTGTGGCAGTCGCCGTCGCCAGCCCAGTGGTGAAGCCCGTCAACAGCGACATCGAGGCTCTGGAAGCCATCGTGGCCGCCATCAACAGCCCCAGCACCGACCCCGCCACCGCCATCCTTCTTGAACAACAACTCCAAGACATCCTGGGTGCTATTGACTTAGCCCCCATCTCTGTTGGACCCGCTATCGTCGAGCCCCAACCCATCGTCAACCCCGAGCCCATCGCCATTGGACCTGCTATCATCGACTTCCCTCTTCCCGATGGCGGCGCCCTCACCCCCGTTGCGCCTTCCCCCGTCGTTGTTGGCCCCATCCCTGAAGGATCTCCCAGCCCTCTGGTCCAGATCTTTGTGAACATCAACCAGGCTGAGTCTAGCCCTGTCCCTGTGGGCCCCGTCATCGTCCCCACACCCGTGCAGGTTGTTGATACCGCTCCCATCCCTGTAGACCCCGTCCAGGTTGTGGAGGTCGCCCCCACACCCGTCCAGGTTGTGGACGTAGTCCCCGTGCCCGTCGAGCCCGTCATCATTGGCACCCCCATCCTCCCCTCCCCCGCCATCACCCTCCCCGAGGAACTTAACTAAGAAGCTGAAGAACGGTTCTCAAAATGATTGTATCTAATAATTGTATTTTACATGTGATTCAATAAAAGAGATTTAGTAATTTAATTATTACTTTGTATTACTTAATTACAAAATGTTTTAAGACTATAGATATGTATATGTATAAT
This sequence comes from Diachrysia chrysitis, assembly GCA_932294365.1. Classification (NCBI taxonomy): domain Eukaryota; kingdom Metazoa; phylum Arthropoda; class Insecta; order Lepidoptera; family Noctuidae; genus Diachrysia; species Diachrysia chrysitis. The sequence goes on from OW028657.1 coordinate 3,523,643, forward strand.
AATACCGGCCTATAAATGTCCCACATGCTGGGCACAGGCCTCTTCTCATGTAGAGAATGCACGAGCATTGATCACCACGCTTGCTCACATGCGGGTTGGCGATTTCAGATTTCAATTGCTGGAATCCAGGTTTCCTAACGATGTCTGCCTGCCGAATACGCAACAGGGCGATTCTGTTCTTTGAAATTGGTGTATTCTGAAATACTGTCAAACTTAAATAACTAAAAAAGCAAGTAGGTTTGATTAGTGAGCAGATATCGTTATTTTATTTGATTAATTGTGTATTTCTTAACAGCCTCCTAAAATTTGACGAGAATTCAAAACGACACCTTGTATAAATAAATTTATGTTCCCATGTATTTATATATTACTAGCTGTTGCCCGCAGCTCCGCCCGCGTGGAAGTCACCTAGGGGGATGAAAAATAGATGTTGGCCGATTCTCATAGATACCGGATAAGCACAAAAAAATTCATCAAAATCGGTCAAGCCGTTTCGGAGGAGTATGGCAACGAAAACTGTGACACGAGAATTTTATATATTAGATATTAGCAAGTGACCTTAAACTTCATCAATCAATTTGTCCACTGCCGTGGTCGACTGGCGCACACACCGGTTTTCAAGGTGTCGCCAGCTCTGAGGTCCCAGGTTCGATCCCGGTCGGGTCAATGTAGAAAACCCCTTTTCTACATTGTCTCGGGTCTGGGTGTTTGTAGTACCTTCATTGTCTCTGAATTCCATAACACAAGTGCTTTAGCTACTTACTTTGGGTTCAGAGCAATGTATGTTCTGTTGTCCACATTTTTTTTTTATTTATTAATCAATCTAATAGTGCATCTACCTTTGCATCATCCAGAGGTTGCCTGTTAGTTATATCTACATGTTGCGTTGTATCATGTAGCATGGTGAGGGAAATTTCTAAACAAAATGTTCCTATCCACTAATGTATATTTCTGTGATTCAAAAGACGTAATTTATTTCGTCTCTAAGATCGCAAATACAATAGTGTTGGTAGTTAAAATGCCGTATGGCATCAAGTCCGCCTGTGCACAACAAGCATAGATAATAAATAAATAAATAATCAGCTGGCATGTCAATCCTGGTGATCATCACATTTATTTTTGTGATTTTAACATTAGTATACTTGAAATATTGCGCACGTAAAGGTTGCAACAAAAAACATTTTGTCTCTACTATAGATACGTACTTGGGTATTATCTTTCGTGGGGATGTCCAAATAATTAAGTACAACCTAGACTGGCGCAATATTTATACAAATTCGCGATTGAGATGGATTCTTAATATACTATGTTGTTATCATTATTGTTCTTATAAAAAAATGTGTAAAATATAACTATAAGCAATTAAATAGTTTTTATAGTGTTGCTCTCAAAAGAACAGCAGGCGTTATACTCGTATATATTATAGTTGAGGTCAAGGCGGAAATCGCTGCAGGCCAAACTCGACTCTTTTGCGTGAAACTAGGTCCAGTGAAATGTCCATATTCCATAGAAGTGGGTAGAGGTAAGGGTGGCTTTTGTCTTGCAGTGAAACACTAATGGCTACTAATAATAGTAATTATGTAAATAATACAAAACTTTGTTATATTATGTGTTTATATAATATTAAATCTCTTATCAAAATGTACAGTCTTTACGAAATATGTTTAGTTGAAGTCATCTGGGAGAGGAACAACGGGGACGGGTAGGGCAGGATTACCGATGCTGATTGGCTCAGAGGGCACGGGGGCGGACTCCACGACCTGCACGGGCTCGGGGGCAACTTCCACAACCTGGACGGGGTCAACAGGAATGGGAGCAGTATCAACAACCTGAACGGGCTCGGGGGCCACGACAGAAGCTTCAGAAGCAACTTGGTTGATGTTTAATACGATCTGGACCAGAGGAGATGGGTTGCTGTGCGATGGGACCGCAGGGGTAGCGATGACGGGTTGGGGGGCATAGAGACCAGAGCAGGCGCTGACGTCAACCTTGCGGAGCATGTGAGACGGTCCGCAGGCGATAGGCTGGAATGGCTCATCAAATACTGGGGCTAGGACTGGTCCATCAAATGCGGGAGCTGGGGCGGGGCCGGCGGCGACAGGTAACACGAGGCCAGCGCGGGGCGCGGCTATGGCCACGGCGATCAGGGAAGCGAAGAGTACTAGTTTCATGTTTGCTGTTGAAGAAAGATAACAAATTATTATCTTAAGAAATATCAATTTTAGAGCATATATTTAACTTGTAGCACTGTTCACAGTATTCACTTCATTCAGTAAATAGGTCTTACGTGGAACAATAAAATTTGATTTAATATGTAACCTAATATGATGACATGGCTATTACCTACTTGTTAGTTGTCTGGTGGAGAAACGATATCGGTTTTACAAAATCTTGGTGTTTTATACAGGTAGTTCTTTTATCAGACACTGTCATAAAGTGCAAAATAACGGTGATAATTATGATGTTAAAACATGTACTACTAGTGCCATAAATATATAAACATATCAACGATAGCAGGTTGTAAATAAATATGGTTATGGGTTCACTAGTTTGTAATGAAGTGTAGAAGCCGATTTTTATCTATTTCACCATATTATTAAGCATTGCAAGAGTATGTGATTCGGACATAAGTAATTCAGGCTATGGGTTACAACCTTAATATTGATGTTTTTTTTGGTAATGTTAATATATATAGAACTTTTTTTTTACACATAATTTAATTAACTTGGTGACGACAGTTTTATCTTTTAGTTGTTTCATTAGATAACACGTAGTTAATATACAAAGACCACCGAAATTCTCTAAAGGCAATGTACAGACCAATTGTGCATAATATTAGTACTTAAACCGCTTAACATTCGTTTTTTTAATTATTAAATTTACTTATATCTTGTGTACCTACATAGTGTCAATAGCCTTCGATAAGTCAGAGAAAATAGATAGCTTTTACATTAATTTGCATTGATTTTTCAGAGTTTGACTGATTTAGATTACTGATAAAAATACTTATTTAAAACCATTTTATTTAACTTTTAATGTTTTAGAAATGTAATGGTCTTCCTTGAACTCTTTTTTTACGTTTTTGTATGTATTGTTACTATCCCAGTATCAGTCGCGTTAGTTCCAGTACTTTCAAATCTTTCAATCAACCTCAATGCTGTCCTTATAGATCAAAGTTTGTGTGTGCTTGTATTTGAAGTAGGTAATGCATTCAAGTCTTTTTGGTGATTGCTTAATTTAATTAACAAATGACTTATGTGATTTTTAACAGTGTTAAAGTAATACAACAAAAATATTTTATCATGACATATATATTATTAATAATTTTCCAATACAATTTTTGCATTATATCTTTAGTTGAGTTCTTCAGGCAGGGTGATAGCGGGGGAAGGGAGGATGGGGGTGCCGATGATGACGGGCTCGATGGGTACGGGGGCGACCTCCACTACCTGCACGGGCTCGGGCGCAACATCAACAACCTGCACGGGGTCGACAGGAATGGGAGCGGTATCAACCACCTGCACTGGTGTAGGGGTAACTTCGGCAACTCCAGCAGCACCTTGGTTGATGTTCAGAACGATCTGGACGAGAGGAGGTGGGTTGCTGGGTGAGACGGCCGCAGGGGCGGTAATGACGGGTTTGGGGGCAAAGGGACCAGAGCAGCCGCTGACGTCAACCTTGCGGAGCATGTGAGACGGGTCGCAAGCTATGGGTTGGAATGGCCCATCAAATACGGGGGCTAGGACTGGCCCATCAAATGCGGGAGCGGGTGCGGGGCCGGCGGCGACAGGCACAACCAGGCCAGCGCGGGGCGCGGCTACGGCCACGGCGATCAGGGAAGCGAACAGTACCAGTTTCATGTTTGCTGTGGAGAAAGGTTACCGATTATCATTTCGTTAACTATAAACACTTTTAAGCTGATCCACTTTATATAAATTTAATAATTGAATGCTTAAAAATCAGATGACAGTTTCAAAATGACTGAAATTTAATGGGGTACTGTAGGTAAATATGGTATCAATTCCAATCATTTGGAAACCCGTCCCATTAAAAGGAAATATTGACATTTAGTAGGCAATAGAAATAAAGTTATATGATGACATACCTGTTAGTATAGTAGAGCAGCTATGATGGTTTCACAAAAAAAATATATTTTATATAGTCATTTTATCAGAACTTCCTGTGATAAACTGTAAAATGTATAGATGAAGGTAATTGAGATGGTAAAATTAGTGCCTACTTGTGCCATAAATGCATAAACATAAATCAACGATTGCCAGTTGTAAATAAATATGGTTTTATGAGTTTCAATTGTTTGTGTTTGTTATTATGCGTAAAAAGCAGCTGCTTATCGAACTTACCATTTTGATCTTAAGCATTGCTACTATATTTAATCTGCGCAACAAAAAACATATTATTGTGGTTCAAAGTGTGCATAGAACTGTTTAGACGAAGAATTAAACAATAAGTGCAATAAGTCTTCCTGGTAACCAAACTGCAGCTCTACAACTCTCTTTTGAAACCCATCTGGATATAAAGGCCAGAACTTATTTGGTCCCAAAACACTTCCTTGAGTAAACCCATATTTTCTTTAAGTATCTCATGATCTGTTCTTAGCTATCATAATTTTTCGTTGTTTTTAAATAAATACACACATATTCAGTGGACTACATGCTCACTTATCCCTCTTATCAATAGATTTAGTAGTATAAATTGTATGTCTGTTCGGTCTATAGCTTTCGACAGCTCGAAGAATAACCCTAAGAAAGCTATAACTAATATTATTAAGCCCTGTATTTTTTCATAGTTAATGTATTTTTGGATATATTCTTTTGAAATATAATTATTATCTATTAAGTCATTGTACATATTACTTGATAAGAAAGGTTTTTAGTAATTTAGGCAACATATTAAAATCATTATTATTTAAAGTTAATTCATTTAAATTAATGAATTTAACCGAGAAAATTCGTGAAAATAATAATAATTTATTAAGTAAATGTAGGTATTAAGGTTTATTATTAATGTTTTTTCTAATATCTACAAGCTGAGATAAAGCAGAGTAAAATGACCCTACGCATTTAGGTTATATTATCATAATTATATTTTTTGAAGTCTTTTAAAATAAAATAAGGTATAGGTGGAGGTCAGGTAGGCAGTCGCTTCATGTAAACAACGGTATTCAGCTGAATCTCGTGAAACTGATTGTTGCACATATATCATGTTATATTATCCTTAAAGTCTAAACCGTTGACTAAATCTTTTGGGCTACATACATTTTTTATTATAAGTAATTATTTATGTTTTAAAAGATACATAAAACTTATGAACTATACAGTGTGTCAAAAAACAGTGTAGAGTGTTTGACTGTGAGATCAATATTACATACATATAAAATAATGGTATTTTAAATTATTGCATAACTTATTCTAAGGAGTGCTTCTAATATTTATGGTAGGGTGTTTATTAAATATTGTTTTAATTTATATTTCTATTTGTATTTGTAATGTATTTGTATTTTGCTTATCATAAAAGGAGGGGCAGAGAAAGGAAACAGATACTCAGGAGATTAAAGAACTACCTATTTGCAATCATTTAGCACTCACGTCACACCAGGTATAAAGTTAATCGCAGTTTATTGTTTTATCGTTCGATTAAATGTTCTGTCGACTTAACTAGGATTACTGTCGGCAATTTATATTGAGCACAGTGCGAGACATGTGCGGAAAGTTCATTTATATTTTATATTGATACTAGCTGATGCACGCGGTTTTGACTGCTAGGCTATGATTGTGCTGCTTGGAAGAGACTGCTGTAGATTGCTAATGTGTTTGCCCTGGTCCCCTTACCAGGGGAAAGAGATTCACCTTAGTGGTTTAGCGGAAGAAGACCAATATATCCCCGGGTCAACAATAAAATTACTGGCGTGTTATATTTTAATTTATAGTGCTGTTATGTCAGCAAATCACGCGGTGCTAAATAAACAGCACTGCCCTAAGAATTGTTGCCGGCCTCCGGATTGACCACAAATTAAAACTAAACAACGGAATCGTCATTTTGAACTAGGATAATGGTACAACAAGAGAACTTGATTTTTTGCCTACTACTAATGTAGGTATATTAACTCCTGTTTTTCTTACTATACCTACTTACTTTACTGTACTGATTTTTATTTTCGTATGTAAATATACCTACCAAAGAGTTTTGGTAGGTAGGTATATTTACTGCCAGTTTCACCCATGAATACTGAAACTCCATTTAACTTTAACACGTTCTTATATATCTATTTGTCGCTACTTTACACCTTAAAGACAAAGACAGTATCAGACTTAACGGCGATTCAAAACTAATTGATGTTTTAGTATTCAGCCATTTATCGTTTTTCTTGAAATATATAATTTTCATGCTGGCTTTAGAAACAGGCAGGTATCCTTTAAAATCTCATGAGGGTTAGATTTATTTGATTAGTTACCTATATACAAAGGAACTGGTTTTTAGGAACAGATTGTAGAACATATTTTTAGTAGTATGAACATAGATAGGTAGATATATCTACTAGTTATTGCGCCTTAAACTAGTATTTTTTCAGATTAGAATAATCCAGCTTAACGTGAACATGTGCGCGAACGTCTTTAGGTGATTGTTTTGATATCTAAATATCATTATGATAGTCTCCTTTGAAAAGTGCCTGACTAGCAATATGGAATATCTTGCCATCAGTTTCTCTCCCATCAAGGCTTGAAACTAGTACTTATTGTAAGATAAAAATATGTAGATGTATCTATCTATGTTTCACCGGAGTTGCGCAGAGAATGCGCTTGCGATCCCGCGACTCCGGCCAAGGGCAGAGACGGGACGGGGAGTTTTTAAGCGCAGGCCACACCGCCAGCTAGCGGGCGGGCGGGCTAGGCGGGCGAACATCGTTTCACCTCTTTACATACTTCGGTTCACACCGCGAGCTACCGACTAACCTAACGAGCTAAGCTAACGAAATATCCGACGATTCCAGCGAAGCTACTCGTTCACCTCGTTGGCGCGCCCGCGCTTCGCTAGCTTAGCTCGCCCGCCAGCCCGCTCGACGCTCGCCCGGTTCGTTCGTCCGTCCTCCCCGTTTCGAGTAGACTAGTCGACGCTCGTCTTTCGAATAGCAGTGTAGTGTTTACGTTTGTGAACGATGAATATGTCATATATCGACGAATAGAACATCGAATAGTAAATATCGAATAGAGTATCGAATAGAATCGACAGATAGAACGCTAACCTCTCGCTCTCCCATCCGCGCCCCCCGCTTCGCCCGCTTCGCCGGCTCCACGCGCTCCGCCCGTCGCTCGTCTGACCGTAGTTTTCGGTGTGAACCCCATAGTTTAGCTCGCCAATATTTCGCGTAGTTTGTATAGTTTCCTTCGTTCGCTTCGCCCACCCGCCTAGCCCGCCCGCCCGCTAGCTGGCGGTGTGGCCTGCGCTTTAATCAGTGGAAGTCTGAGATATCCTCACGCCGCCGCCGTGCCCGCGGCGTGGGTTGAAGCATATATATAAGCTTTTCATCCCGAAAAAAAGGTGTATCTATGTTATAATTTTGTTTTACTTAAAGGACGGTTGTGATCAAATTACTGAAGACCTCCTCAACATAATTTAAATAAATGTCCTATCCAGAATTCCTCGCTAGCCTAGTTCATTGCTGAAATCTCCATTGTTTCGTAATTTATGAAAACTTCTCCAATCGTTAGAATGTCTTATCAAGTATTTTTTACTTATTCAAAATAACTATAAAGAATCAAAGCGTAATTACGCCACGATGTAAAACAAAACGTACGACATCGTTACGTCAATGGTCAAATCAAAGTATCGTCGTAAGTTTTGATTACGTAAAAAGAAACATACTTGACTAATATTTAGTATACCTATAGTTAATATAGTTATACTTGACGGACATTAGAGAAAAACTTTGGTGACATCCCCATTGTCCGAAAATTAGCGCATATTTGAGAGATTCGGCCATGAATAACATTTTGCCACATTATGTTTACAGGGAAATTTAAAACCCTATTTTTGAGGTTATACCTCAAAAATATCGTACCTAACTCTGTTTACGCTTCACTTCTTCCTACACCGCGTCCGAAAACGTTTATCGCAATTTATTATTTTATCGTTCGATTAGTTTGCAGACTTAACTGGGATTATGAAACCGGCAGTTTATAACACCTATAAATATGTTTATCGTAGGAACAGATAGGTTTTAATGTTTAATATTTTTTTGGTAGGTGCTTTGTGTAATGACGTATTTAGTGAATCAGGATGGATACCATAAGGAAAATAAAATAAAAATGTTATTTATATACTCGTAATATGATATATATAATTATATAATATGTTATTTCAAAATACAAAAAAAAAAAAATACAAATTGTGGTATAATTTTGTGTCCATCAGGAAATTAGTGATAAGTAATGTTAATCAATTGAGAATGGTCCAAACTCAATATTATAATCGGACCCTTTTTCGGATGGGCCTACCTCAATAATCTGTTCGGGGCCTGGTTCAGAAGGTCCTATCTCAATAATCTGGTCGGGGCCTGGTTCAGAAGGTCCTATCTCAATAATCTGGTCAGGACCTGATTCAGACGAATCTGCATCGTCAATTTGGCAAGGACCAGGATCAGAGGGCCAGACTTCGATGATTTGGCCAGGTCCTGGTTGAGAGGGCCCGACTTCGATGATCTGATCAGGGCCTGGTTGTGAACGACCCACCTCGATCACTAGGCAACGATTAGGTTTAGAGGAGATAATCAGATCAGGATCCTTTTCGGAGAGGCCTATAATGTCGAAGTTGATGAGATCGGCTTTCTCAGCGTTGGTCGGGGTGGGCTTGATAATGGCTGCCGAAGCCACAGTGCCGATGACGGCAAACGCAATACAGAATTACATTTTGGTGTACTGAAGAAGAATAAAATTAGGCTTAAATTGTGTACATCTTTAATTCAGTTGTAAGTATTCATAACTACATGAAAAAAAAAGACGAAAAAAAAATAAAGATTTAGATTTTCGGGTAATAAATTCTGAATTATTAAACCTTCACTGACTGATTATTACTTATTGGAAACACGTAAAAATCGGCAACCTGGCTTGTCAATAGGACAAATGCAAGGTAACGGAAATTTTAATAGCACGAGATAAGTAAATAAAATTAAAGATGAAAAAATCGTAGATACTTACATTCATCCTTTAGAAACACAACTCCATAATTACTCGTCTGATTGCAATTTACTTTGGATACAGATTATCGACTACCTAATTCATTATCGTAATTTACTACTTAATTATAATTTTATAACCTATCATTTTAATTCCTGATTAAAATTTGTTTTGAAATGCATTAGTTCATGAATGTTTATTAGAGTTTATCGAACGATTAAACCGTGCATCTTGTTTAACCGATTGCGACAGAATCAGGGTTATGTTTTAGCTAATTGTATAAAGTCTTTTTAAATTATTATATACTAGCTGTGCCCGCGGTTTCGCTCCCGTCAACTGACTACCTACCCTACCCTACATACCCTTCCATACCCTACCTACCCTACCCTACCTACCCTTCCTACCCTAACCTACCCTACCCTTCCCTACCCTACCTACCCTTCCTTACCCTACCATATCCTACCTACCCTACCCTACCTACCCTACCTATTTTTTTTGTTTTTAAAGCTTCTCTGTATTCCAGCGAACAAAACAAAAAAAGAATTATTCAAATCGGCCCAGCCGTTCTCAAATTTTAGCAAGACTAAAGAAGAGCAATTCATTTTTATATATGTATAAGATGTTATATTATGCATACTACATAATTTTTTTGTATATTTGTTCATAATAATTGTTCAGGTTAATTATAGAGTATTATTGTAATATTATTGTCAGAACTTATAAAGTTGTCTAATAGCATATTAACGCATCTTATACTTTAAGAGTGATTTTAAGAAAAAGTAGAAAGGTGATGCGAATGGAATCTATTTCATTCGGTAGACTAATATATATAGTACAATGGAAGTAGAATATTATTCTCATCGTTGTTTTTAATCTATATAAATATTATAAAGGAGATGGCCTGACTCACTGACTCATATTCGCCCAGCCTAAACCCTTGCACCTGGACAGTTGATTTTTTACACAGGTTTTATTTTAAATACGTAGACTAAGAATAAGAAAAGATTTTTCAAAATTCAACCCTTACGAGGGTGAAAAAGTGTTTTAAAATTTGTATGAAAATTTTCTATAAATCTTTTTATCTTTGGTATAAATAAGCGCGAGCAAAGCCGCGGATAACAGCTATATCTTTATAGAAATATAATACTTATTTTGCTGAACCTCACGTTTGCCGCAATTTTAACTTATTGTTTTAAATGACATCAAGTTATTTATAAAATCTCATTTATTGAATCACATGCAAAACAATTTCTAGATACAATCATTGTGAGAACCGTTCTTTAGCTTCTTAGTTGAGTTCTTCGGGGAGGGTGATGGCGGGGGAGGGGAGGATAGGGGGGCCGATGATGACGGGCTCGACGGGCACGGGGGCGACCTCCACGACCTGGACGGGCTCGGGGGCTACCTCCACAACCTGGACGGGTGTGGGGGCGACCTCCACAACCTGGACGGGCTCGTGGCCAATGACAGTATCGACAGCAGAACCCTGGTTGATGTTTAAGACGATCTGAACCAGAGCAGCGCTTGTGTCGGGGGCGGGGCCTTCCACGATAGCAACGGGGGAGGGAATGATGGGTGCAGGGAGGCCGACAGGGGTGGGCACAGGGAAGTCCACGATGGCGGGTCCAACGGAAACGGGTTCGGGCTTGAGTCCGAGGACATCCCACAGCATCTCCTCGAGGGCGGCAGCGGTAGCGGGGTTGGTGCTGGGGCTGTTGATGGCGGCGATGATCTCCTGGATCTCGGCAAGCTCACCCGACACTTGAGTGGGTTTGACAATGGCGGCCGAAGTCACGGTGGCAATGAGGGCAATAGCAACGAAGTATTTCATCTTGGAAGATCTGAAAGGAAATATGTTACAGTTTAATATTGCTGTATTATTTTATTAACAGGTTTTTATCTTAAGGATGCTGAACGTGAACCAGTTTAATTTAAGAATCCAGCTTTTGAAATATAGAAAATCACTTTAATTACAAAAGTCGTAACGTTAAGCAGTACTTACTTTTTAAGACACCTGACGTTGATGATGCACTCAGCATTGGTGCATACTATTTATATTGCTTACTATCTACCTATCTACAACGCCATAAGAGATAATTGTTATTGTCCAATTTTTCCAATTCCTCATGTCCGGTAAACGGATTAAGAATCGAATTATTTTATTATGGCGTAATATTTTTAGCCACCAAAAAAATATGTATTCAAAATTATATCTGTTTTTAATTTAAATGTTGAAATATATTGTCTAATAATGTTTTAAACCATTCTATTTATTTACCTATAATTCCTTATACTACTTACAAGTATCACTGTGAGCGAAATCGCCTTTAGTGCGCAATTAATTATTTATTAGCACTGGGTAATAATGTCTCTTCTCATATATTTATTTATATTTAAATTTTTCATTTATTTGCAGAAAACCTTAATTTACCGTAACCAACACAACGTTAGGGATGTTGACTAAAGATTTGTTTAATGTACATCAAGTAGATTAGTAAAAATATTAGACAAGTTTTTTTTTAAAGACCGAAAGCACGACGATAAATTGATTTGTCATGTCGCATGAAAATACGTGTCATATATTTTCATACCCAGTTGACACTATTGTAATAATTATATATGAGATGGAAATGAAATGTCATTTCCATACATTTAATGTTATTTAAGCGATTTCTATCATCGTTAACGCTTGTCGAAATGCCACTTGTCTAGAGGGGCTGGATCACTCGCTTTTGTCTTAAAAATTGTCCTGTTTTTAACCCCGACGCAAAAACGACGGGTGTTATAAATTTGTTATCCAGAATTACTACGTAGACGTTATTATATTTGTCCTCATGGCAGTATTCATTAAGCAATAGGTATCCAAACACTGACAAAGGATTTATGTAATATTTAGTCTTGTTAATAAACACATGATTTGGAAGAATATTAAACAAAGGATTTTGTCTATTTTATGAATGGTTCGTCACAAACAAACCTTAACATCCATCCTGATAGAACGTCATCGATAAGATTGTATGGTCAATGTATAGTGATTCATTTTCTGATTAAGTTAAGTAGTTACGAAATTTGTTAAGAAACAACACAGAGAATGGACATAATGACCATACATTTCGTCCATTCTGTGTCACCTTTAAAATGTTTTGCTTATTGCCAATTTTTGGGAAAATCATAAATTTCATCAATTGACGCCTTATTGTTAATGTAAACATAAAACGTAGGGACCCTAAAATAACAAAAGAAACCTTACGTTTAAAACGTAAATGTTCAGGTATATAAATATTTATCATACCATATAATAGTGTAATTCGGTTCCTAATCCATGCATCCGGTCTTTAGATCCATATTTTTTTTTATGGCGATGACAATTATTGTTTATAGATAAGTAGATAGCATTCAATATAAATACTATGCAATATTGGAAAGGTGCATCTTCTTCTTGTGTTTCATAAAGTAAGTATCTCTTTAGTAATAAGATTCAAAAATGTTACTTAAATCACACTGCCAGTTAACAAAAATATAATTAGACCCACTAATAGAATACTAACAATGTTTTATTTTTCAGTACCTTCAAGATGAAATTCTTCCTGGCTATCACCCTCGTCGCCACCGTGGCTTCGGCCGCCATTGTAAAGCCCACCCAAGTTTCTGGTGAGCTGGCCGAGATCCAGGAGATCATCGCCGCCATCAACAGCCCCAGCACCAACCCTGCCACCGCTGCCGCCCTCGAAGAGATGCTGTGGGATGTCCTTGGACTCAAGCCCGAACCCGTTTCCGTTGGACCCGCCATCGTGGACTTCCCTGTGCCCACCCCTGTCGGCCTCCCCGCACCCATTGTTCCCTCCCCCGTTGCTATCGTGGAAGGCCCCGCCCCCGACACCAGCGCTGCTCTGGTTCAGATCGTCTTAAACATCAACCAGGGTTCTGCTGTCGATACTGTCATTGGCCACGAGCCCGTCCAGGTTGTGGAGGTCGCCCCCACACCCGTCCAGGTTGTGGAGGTAGCCCCCGAGCCCGTCCAGGTCGTGGAGGTCGCCCCCGTGCCCGTCGAGCCCGTCGTAATCGGCACCCCCATCCTCCCTTCCCCCGCCATCACCCTCCCCGAGGAACTTAACTAAGAAGATGAAGAACGGTTCTCAGTTATTGTGTCTAAATACATTGTTGTTTTAAATGTGACTCAATATAAGGGATTCTATACATATATATACTAAATGAATTTATTTTACCTTTGTAAAAACGAAACACTTCTACTAACCTGTTCTTCCTATGGAAGTAAGAATAAGTGGGGGGAAAATTCTGCGGAATGAAGAAGGCAATTTATAAGATAATCAGACAGAAAACGGGGAGAGGCTTTTATTCAACCCGGCCTCCAAAACCTGGGTTGAATATAAAGATTTGTAAAACGAATGAATCATCATTTGCTGACATGTTTGCAATGACAGGGTTAAATAAACACAGGCTCAGATACCTTACAAACTAACATATCGGGGCATATATATATGTAAGTATATACATATAATAAAATAGTAATATACAACTTGCTTTTGCCAGTTGTCAGATTTTCTGTAAAACTTTGTATCAAAAAATACCTAATAGAATGCTGTAAAATATTGAGAAAATATTTTAGGAAAACCATAGAGTGCACTTAGCTATGTTTAAAAATGCTATTACATCCAGGTGTTAAGAAATGGCAAACAAATTCATCTGCTTACCTAAATTGGTATTTTTGACGTATATGTATAAATAATGCGGTAGCCATGGTGAAATTAGGTAACCATAGCGCCCAGATATCTTAATTTGATTAATTAATATTAACTTTCTAAAATTAATATTAATTAATATTAAACTATTTGTCGTAGCTCGGTGGTTGAATGATTGGAAATGAGGGTATTTTTTCTAGCGTCCTATCTTTTAAAGATGTTAAATGCTTTTGTTACTCCAAGTTCATATAGATGACTGACATCAACGCGAACAACGTTGCGCGCGCAGCTAGTCTAATTGTAAATATTTGTTAGTATATAAAGCTTGAAATTATGTTTTTCATCGACGAAAAGGATATTTATTTAAACTATATAAACTTAACTATATTTACATATACAAAAGAAATAACAAAATGAACTAATCTGATTAAAACATAAATCTTCAACATGGCATCAAAATATTCGTCCACATCGCTGTCCACTGCCATTGCCACGGTGTATGGCAATGCTTATCCTCTGTCCAAGGTAAAATCCAGGCATTGGGTGGCGCGAAATTATGTTAGTAAAACTTCCTTGCCCTACGTCTTAGTGCGATCCAGTGGTACTTGTCTGCGGGAGCGAGGGAACACCAGATCATATGGCCAGAAGTCTTCAGTCGTGACCGGATGGTAGCAGTTCGGCACTCGCACTACAAACGCCTTGAAGTTGACGTTTCGGCGCGACTTTAGCTTCTGCTTTCTCGACGAGTACCTACTTTAATTTCTGGAGCACGTACTAATATTGCTAATTAAACAGAGAGAGCTATACCACAAGGTGATGTCACCTTGTAATAGGCCTGTTTCCTATTTTTTTTTTTAATGTCCGTCTTGTAGATTAATGAATTTTATTGGACACGTATTTTTTCTTTTTTCCTGCAAACAAAAAATGATCAAAATACAGAGAACTGAAGTTACGCGTGACGTCACTCCTCGCTACGATTTTTAGCGAGGCGTAGCGTCATAAGCCCCCACTCCGAAACTTTAAAGCGGTGTATCTTTGTATTTTTTTATTGTTTTGATAAAAGAAAAAATACGTGTCTAATATTTTTTTATTATCTAACTGACGGACTAAATAGATTTTAACTTTTCATACCCAGGAAACATCCCTATTCTCCATACTAATCTGGGGCTGCAACGTACAAGTCTAAAGTTAAAAGTTGCGAAAAAAAGATAGAGTTATCCACTAACTTTAAAAGCTTATAACTTTTCTATTCGTGTATATTTTTTTCAAGTTCTTTCGCAGTTTTGCTTCAATTTAATACTATTATTAGAAATATTTGTAATAAATTAATAATTCGATAATAGTCAAATACCCAATTCTGGGACTTTTTGGAAATTCATTTTACTCTAAGGCCCGCTTGCTCAAGCCCGAGTTATCTTTTTAACTCAGAGTTAAATAAAAGATAACGAGAGGTTGAATTGACAGTTTGTCATACAATATTGCCAATTTAACCTCGTGTTAGCAACTAACTTTGAGTTAGGCTTTCGTGCAAGTGAGCCTAAGGGTTTATTCACGCCGCTACAGCACTTTAATGCTCTGCAATCGGATTTAGTCCGAACAAATTAAAGGAATATATATCTTACTATTAAGATTTATAAGGGTGCATATAAATCAACTGAGCGAGATTAAATTGCTGTCCAAAAAAAGATAACACAATCGGTCAATAGACTCAATAGCTTTGAGTCATCAACTAAAAGGTAGCATTGTTTATGAACATTTGCAACACTAAAGGATTCAAATAAAAAATCCTATGACCCCTTAAAAAGTTCGTAAAACGGATGAGTCATAAAAAAATCACACAAACCATATTGAATTTAGATATTGGATTTAGTATATTAAATAGCTACTTCCTTATCCTCAAAGTTGTAAATCACCAGAAGCCGCTGCACTATCTATGAAGATTATAAACGAATTGCGGCGATAAAGAAATAATATAAAAACTTGATGAGAATTGAAAGAGGGCATAGTCGTGTTCTGCACAATTAAAAGTAAGTAGCCTTTAGAAATGTGTTTTTAACATAGGAAGTTGTGACAATAATTATTCATTTAAAATGTTTCCTTCTAAAATGAATTGATTACAGTATCTGTGTTTAAATTATTATAACAATATGGGACTTGAAATCAAGAAGATTATTAACTTAAACTGATTTCGATTTCAGATCTTTCAAGATGAAATACTTCATTGCCATTGCTCTGATCGCCACCGTGGCTTCGGCCGCTATTGTCAAGCCCACCCAAGTGTCTGGTGAGCTGGCCGAGATCCAGGAGATCATCGCCGCCATCAACAGCCCCAGCACCAACCCCGCCACCGCTGCCGCCCTCGAAGAGATGCTGTGGGATGTCCTCGGACTCAACCCCGAACCCGTCTCCGTCGGACCCGCCATTGTGGACTTCCCCGTCGCCCCCTCTCCCGTGGTCGTCGCTCCTGCTCCCATTGGCCCCACCCCCGTCGCGCCCTCCCCCGTGGTCATCGTCCCCGGCCCCGTTGCCGACGTTGACCCCAGCAGCGCTCCTCTTATCCAGATCGTCCTAAACATCAACCAAGCCGCCGCTGAGTCTAGCCCCGTCGCCCCCGTGGCTACCCCCGAGCCCGTGCAGGTCATTGAGACCGCACCCATCGCAGTAAACCCCGTCGGTGTTGTGGACGTCGCCCCCACACCCGTCCAGGTCGTCGAGGTCGCCCCCACACCCGTCCAGGTCGTCGAGGTTGCTCCCACACCCGTCCAGGTCATCGAGATCGCCCCTGAGCCCGTCGTCATCGGAACCCCCATCCTCCCCTCCCCCGCTATCACCCTCCCCGAAACCCTCAACTAATTTAAAATATCTTTTAAAAAACAAATACTAAGTTAAGGAAGTTTTAACTAACAAACAACAAACAATGTAATAAAATACTTTACATGACAAAACTATTCTATTATTTAAAAACTATTCAATAAGTACTCTGTACCTGACAGAAGTAATTTTTCTTTTGTTTTACGCAAACCAGATGGATTTATAATCTAATGATAATGTTTTGACCGAATTTCAAATTGCAGTCACTGGTCCTGCACCGCAATTCCGCAATGTATACGTCGTATGTAATATGTAGGTTTTGTATAAGGTCAAATCTGGCAACCCTAATTTAAAACCTAGACATCCGATTGAGTTGAAATTTTGCATGTTCAATGTGGATAACATCCACATTTATAAGCATGCAAAATTGAAAACCTACTATTGCTCGGAACCCAAAGTAAGTAGCTAAAGCACTTGCGTTATAGGATCAGAGACGACGAATGTAACACAAACACAAAGCTAGCGACATCTTGAAAACAGGTGCAAAAACCTCTCGAGCACGGAGGTCGACTGTAGCGTTGTATGTTGTATGAGTTTGGTGATAAGTAATACAATGTTACGGTACTTTCGAGATGGTCCGACGATGAAGTAAGAAGGTGGCCATAGGAGTCGTGTTTGGTCGTGTAATAATGAGTTTTATTAGTATTGTGAGCTAAGCTGATTTATAAGATATGGTTAAAAATACATTTTTGGTAATAAACAAACTTCAAATAAAAAAATAAACCTAATTATTTAAAACAAAACGGTTTACTCACGTGTATTCTCGGGATCACCCGACTAGTTTTACAGACTCAATAGGAGTCCCTAATCATGAGCTGACGCGGCGGCGGTCGCCGAGAATATAGTATATGTGAAGTGAGTAAACCGTTTTGTTTCAAATAATTATGAATACTCCTAACGAAAGTTATTATACAAAAAATTAAACCGACTTCAAAAACTCCAGCCCTACTTAAAACCCACAAAAAAGCGAAAAATAAACTGGAGTTAAGTTATCCCGCATTGAATTCGAAATACCTATTGGCCTGGCAACGACTTAAACGTGCATAGCTCGGTGCCGAATTGAAGTCGGTGTTACCTACTTGGCTTGGCACCCTTTTCTAACAAATCAGTATTGAGTTTTAAGTTGGGGTGAGACAAGGGAGGTTGACATCTCCCAAGGTCTTCAATTTATATATTAATGACCTCATCATCGAGCTCAGCAGCATGCGCGTCGGGTGTTCAATAGATGGTGTTAAGATCAACAACATAAGCTGCGCAGACGACATGGTGTTGAGAGTATGTGAGGTGAATGCAAAAACACATGGCCTCCTGTACAAAAAAGTGAATACATGGTCTTCAAGGCCGTCGGTAGATGTCCCAACCATTCACACAACATTACCTTGAATGGTTTAAGCGTAAATCGAGTTGAGAAGTTTAAATACCTGGGGCATTACATTACTCAAGGCCTGGAGGACAATGTAGACATAGAGAGGGAGCGCAGGTCTCTAGCGGTCAGGGGTAACATGCTGTCTCGCAGATTCTACAGGTGCTCTGACGAAGTTAAGATTACTCTTTTTAAAGCGTATTGTCAGAGCATATGCTGGGACTGGGACTCTGTGGAACAGTCACACCAAAAGATCGCTGGAAAACCTGCGCATCCAGTATAATAACGTTTTCAGGATGATGTCCGGACTGCCTCGCTTTTTTAGTGCGTCAGGGATGTTCGCGCTTTATCATACTGACGGCTTTCATGCCGTCATGCGCAAAAAAACGGTATCCCTGATCTTCAGAGTGCGTGGTAGCCGCAATGAAATCCTGAAAACAATAGCTAACAGAATGTCATCTTCTATATGGAGATCCTTAGTTAGGAGAGTTTTATAAAATCTTTTATTATTTTTCCACAATATGGACCGTGTAAATTGGCTGAAATAAACAATATTTTATTTTATTTTTATTTTTTAAGCAAGGAGTTTTTGTTTAATGTTTTTTTTTGCTTTTTTCATTGAGGCTTCACTTGTATTGGTCGTAGTTATATAGCCTTCCTCAATAAATGGACTATCCAACGCAAAAAGATTTTTTCATCATGATCATTTCGAACCAGTAGTTCCTGAGATTAGCGCGTTCAACCAAACAAACCATTATACTCTTCAGCTTTATAATATTAGTATAGACAGTAAAGATTAAGAAGCTTTACGCTTTGTCAAGCAAGACAATGCGCCTTCTGTACTGTTGAGTAGTTTTGCAAGGTTTCCCATGCTGTAATCCTTTAAGAGTTTCAGCCATAATTCAAGTCGTACCATGTTTGACGGACCTAGTACCAGATTGGTAACTAAGCGTTATTGAGGCTAATAGGTTGGTTCCGATAATGTGCTTTTCAGCAGTTTAGTTACCGTTTTGGGTTCTTGATATTCTACTTTTTAATACATCGTTATCCAGTAGGTGTATTGTAGTAACAAAGTAGTATTCCATGTTACCAACACACAAGGAATTTCTATTTGCTAGTGTACAGGTGGGATGTTATCGTGATGTACATGGCGGCATCGATTATTGCATTAAAAGAAACTTTTTCTTGAAAACAGTTTTATTTTATTGCATTTTGTGGAAGAGTGGATCAAATTACAGTTTTATTAGAGGGTTAAGTTGAATTGGGCAATCAGGTTGTAGATGAAGATTTGATTTCCTTCTTGAGATTTTGATTTAGTTGAGGGTTTCGGGGAGAGTGATAGCGGGAGAGGGTAGGATGGGGGTTCCGATGACGACGGGCTCAGGGGCGACCTCGACAACCTGGACGGGTGTGGGGGCAACCTCGACGACCTGGACGGGTGTAGGGGCGACCTCGACGACCTGGACGGGTGTGGGGGCGACCTCCACAACCTGGACGGGCTCGGGAGCGGCATCCACAACACCGACGGGGTTTACGGCGATGGGTGCGGTCTCAACAACATGCACGGGCTCGTGGCCGATGACGGTTTCGACAGGGACGGACTCAGCAGAAGCCTGGTTGATGTTCAAGACGATTTGGATCAGAGGAGCGCTGCTGGCGTCAACGTCTGCAGCGGGGCCGGGGACGACGACCACGGGAGAGGGCGCGACGGGAGTGGGGCCAATGGGAGCAGGGACGACGACCACGGGAGAGGGGGCGACGGGGAAGTCCACGATGGCGGGTCCAACGGAGACAGGTTCGGGGTTCAGTCCGAGGACATCCCACAGCATCTCTTCGAGGGCGGCAGCGGTGGCGGGGTTGGTGCTGGGGCTGTTGATGGCGGCGATGATCTCCTGGATCTCGGCCAGCTCACCAGACACTT
The DNA here is from genome assembly GCA_932294365.1 of Diachrysia chrysitis. NCBI lineage: Eukaryota > Metazoa > Arthropoda > Insecta > Lepidoptera > Noctuidae > Diachrysia > Diachrysia chrysitis. Next base: position 3,543,689 of record OW028657.1, read on the forward strand.
GGGTGGGCTTGACGATGGCGGCCGAAGCCACGGCGGCGATGAGGGCGATGGCAATAAAGTATTTCATCTTAAAAGATCTGAAATTAATGTAAATGAGAGGTAAATAAATATATAATGTGCAAATACAAATTTTACACAACTGTTTTGCATTTAAAATCAAAATTGCTTTGAACCTCTCACTGGTATCGATGTTTTAATGTAAAACTAGAATTTATATTAATAATAAAACAGACAACTTACTTTTAATTATGCCAAACACAACTATGATATTGTTTGATTTTCTTTTACTATTTATATTGTTTTTTTATCGCGCTGTTTAGAATTATCACATATTGATTGTGCCAGAGGCTTTCAGTAATTTACAACAGTATGGATAAGGAAATGTTTGAGTTATCTCAGATTCATTTTTCTGTTTAGTTTCCCTAAGGAAAAAAGCTTAAATAACATTTAAAACTTCTTCAAAAAAAGTAGCTTCTCAATTCAACACTCATTGTTACTGCATTATTTATTATATTTAAACAAGATAATTAATGCGGAGTTCTAAGCAAATGTACAACATTTCTGAAGTGTTTGTTTGTCCACTCATGTCTCCGAAAATATTGAAAAGATTGGATCATATATCATATGATAAAAATTCTTTAGAATCACTGACTTCAAAAAAATTGTGAGCCTCCGATTTTATAACCGAATTCTTCTATAAAAATATAAGTACTTAATTTTCTGTTTGTCCATTTTTTTTTGCAGTTTATTAATAAAATTAAGTCTTTCCGGTATTATGCTAAACCATAACTAACATAGTTAGGATTCAAATTCCTAAGTATCGACAATTTGATGAGCTCCACTTTGATTTAAATTTAAAAAAAAAATCATATTATTTGTGCTTAGTTACATGCTGCAGTTATGGAGCAAAAGTCATTAAATTTTCTGTAACAAACTTCAACTTGTTCAAAGTTCAAAGAAATTAAACGTCTCCATTTGTAGATTCCTTATTTTAGGTTCTTAACATTTTTAAAATGTTAACTATTAGCTGGGGTTGAGAGGGGACGCGACTGGATCTTTCTCCATACTAACGTATTCCGCTGTTTTCTTCGTGGAAAATGCTTCTACAGTAATGATTTTTCCAAACGATGTAGGTTTACCTATTGCATGCCCCTTTTGTTATAGTTTATTTCCAAAATAATCACCTAACAAAATATGACCCTCCAAAAATCTCCGTTTTTACTACCGTGTTCAAATGACTATCAGAAAAATTGATAAGACTTAACAAAAGCAAAAATGATTGCAGCATAAATATAACTTTCCTCTAACTTTTGATCATTAAAATTATAAGGATCAGTCCAGTTTTGAAGAAGAAAACAGTGGAATACGAAACGTGTTTCGGTCATCGATTTTGTAAGTATAATCAGCCTGAGCTGCATTTGTACTGTACGCGGGGTAGGTCAGAAGTGTGTGATGGCAATATTCTTTGAATACCTATTTTACAAATTCTTCGCGAGTAGTGTCCCTTCTTAAATTACCATTACCTACTTGTATGTAGAAGAACCGCAAGAATCAACTTAGTTTATTCTAGACAAGATTGTGGTTATAAACCTGCTGAAAAATATCAACACATAATATAAAATCAATAGTTAATTTTTATACGGTTTTCACTAATTTATGGAGTCATTCAAGAAGAACCCTTATATGTAACATTGTATTAATTTTTTGTTTAAATTTGTTGAAACATTACACATTTGTTGATGTGTGTCTGTTTAGACACTATTTGTATCACCCAGCAAATAAAGAACAGTTATTGTTCTTATATTCAGAATTACTAAACACCGTTTGCCCGAAATCTTTCTTTATTTCCACGTAGTGGTGTAAACTCCCTAATTTGCTCGTTTTGGCCTTTGAACCCACGGACGACTCCGGTTTAGCAGTCAGGGTCACTAACCACTAGACTACTAACTATTGCCGGGGACCAGGTGAAAACGCTTTTGCAGACTACCGCGATCCTCGGTAAAGCGAACTAGATCACCTAGAAGTTTATATCTATACAATATTGTAATTATAAACCTGCTGAAAAATATCACCACCGAACGGATTTTCAAACGGTTTTAAAAAATGGGGGGAATCATTAAACAAAAAGGTTTATATATATATTGTATTTATATTTTGTTTAAATTAGTTGAAACGTTATTCATTTGCTGATGTGTATGTGTGTATGTTTGGGTACTATTTTTATCACCCAGCAAATAAAGAACAGTAAAATTATTGTTCTTATATTCAGAATTACTAAAGACCGTTTGCCTGAAATCTTATTTTATTTTAACATAGTGGTGTAAACTGCCTAATTTGCTCGCTTTGGCCTTTAAGTGTCAAGCAAGGCAATCCGCCTTCTGTACTGTAGAATAGTTTTGCAGGGTTTCCCAGGCTGTAATCTTTTAAGAGTTTCAGCCATAATGCAAGTCGTACCATGTTTGACAGACAAGTACCAGATAGGGAACTAAGCGTTACTAAGGCTGAGAGGTAATGTGCTTTTTAGCAGTTTAGTTTCAGTTATGGGTTTTTGATATTCTACTTTTTAATATATCGTTGTCCAGTAGGTGTATTGTAGTAACAAAGTAGCATTCAATGTTAAAATACAAGCGGAATTTCTATTTCCAAGTTTACAGGTGGGGTTATAATCGTGTACATGGCGGCATCGATTATTGCATTAAAAGAAACTTTTTGTTGAAAACAGTTTTATTTTATTGCATGTCGTGGAAAAGTGGATCAAATTACAGTTTTATTAGAGGGTTAAGTTGAATTTGCCAATCAGGTTGTAGATGAAGATTAATTTTCTTCTTGAGATTTTGATTTAGTTAAGGGTTTCGGGGAGAGTGATAGCGGGAGAGGGGAGGATGGGGGTTCCGATGACGACGGGAGAGGGGAGGATGGGGGTTCCGATGACGACGGGCTCAGGGGCGACCTCGACGACCTGGACGGGTGTGGGGGCGACCTCGACGACCTGGACGGGTGTAGGGGCGACGTCCACAACACCGACGGGGTTTACGGCGATGGGTGCGGTCTCAACAACGTGCACGGGCTCGTGGCCGATGACGGTTTCGACGGGGACGGACTCAGAAGAAGCCTGGTTGATGTTCAAGACGATTTGGATCAGAGGAGCGCTACTGGCGTCAACGTCGGCAGCGGGGCCGGGGACGACGACCACGGGGGAGGGCGCGACGGGGGTGGGGCCAATGGGAGCAGGAACGACGACCACGGGAGAGGGGGCGACGGGGAAGTCCACGATGGCGGGTCCGACGGAAACGGGTTCGGGGTTGAGTCCGAGGACATCCCACAGCATCTCTTCGAGGGCGGCAGCGGTGGCGGGGTTGGTGCTGGGGCTGTTGATGGCGGCGATGATCTCCTGGATCTCGGCCAGCTCACCAGACACTTGGGTGGGCTTGACGATGGCGGCCGAAGCCACGGCGGCGATGAGGGCGATGGCAATAAAGTATTTCATCTTAAAAGATCTGAAATTAAGGTAAGTAAGGAATAAATAAATTGTGTGCAAATACAAAATTTGTTAATTGAACCAAAATTGCTTAGAATCTCTCACTGGTATCGATGTTTTAATATCAATAATGTAAATAAACTAGAATTTATATTAATAATGAAACAGACAACTTACTTTTAATTATGCCAAACACAACTATGACATTGTTTGATTTTCTTTTACTATTTATATTGTTTTTTTATCGCACTGTTTAGAATTATCACATATTGATTGTGCCAGAGGCTTTCAGTAATTTACAACAGTATGGATAAGGAAATGTTTGAGTTATCTCAGATTCGTTTTTCTGTTTAGTTTCCCTAAGGAAAAAGCTTGAATAACAATTAAAACTTCTTCAAAAAAAGTAGCATCTCAATTCAACACTCATTGTTACTGCATTATATTTACACAAGATATACGGAGTTCTAACAACATTTCTGAAGTGTTTGTTTGTCCACACATGTCTCCGAAAATTTTTAAAGGATTGGATCGAATAATATATAGTAAAACTTCTTTCAAATCACCGAACTCAAAAAAATTGTAGACCTTCGATTTTCTAACCAAATAGGTACTATGAAAATATGATTACTTAATTATCTGTTTGTCCATTTTTTTTTTAACTTTAATAATAAAATTAAGTCTTTACGGTAATGCGCTAAACCATAACTGACTTAGTTAGGATTCAAATTCTTAATTAAATCGACAATTTGACGAGCTCCACTTTAATTTGGTTTCAGACTTAAATAAATAATTATATTATTAGTGCTTAGTTACAAGCTGCAGTTATGTAGCAAAAGTCATTAAATTTACTGAAACAAACTTCAAGTAGTTCAAAGAAATTAAACGTCTCCATTTGTAGATTCCTCATTTTAGGTTCTTAACATTTTCAAAATGTTAACTATTAGCTGGGCTTGAGAGGGGACGCGACTGGATCTTTCTCCATACTAACGTATTCTGCTGTTTTTTTCGTGGAAAATGCTTCTACAGCAATGATTTTTTTCCTAAAGATGTAGATTTACCTAATGAATGCACTTATTTTTTTTTAAAACATAATCACCTGAAGAATTATGACCCTATTTCGGTTTAAAGACATTTATTTACTCAAAAAGAACAAATACTGTTCACTTACATTGAGCATAGTTATTATAACAAATTTGGTTTAATTACAAGTCTGAGTAAGCAAATTATAAAATTTAAAGATAAGACTTAAATCTTAGTTTCTACATGTGTTTAAAATATATTTTATATGACATTAATGTTCGTTCTTACATATTCTAGTAATCGCTTATTGAAAGTGGGAAGACCTTTGCTATTCACAACATGCTCTGGTAGTCTGTTATTAATAATTTATTCGAAAATTACATACTAAAATACATATTATAAACTTTTTTGCTTTAGGTATGATGCACATTTTGATACTATTCATGCATATTTTAATCATTTTTCATGCATCTTTGCATGTATATTTTTAACTAATTCTGTTGCATATAATCCTGTCTATAATCATCTCATACAAATTGGCCATTAAATGTATTAAGTCAACTAAGGCGCGACTGCGTATTTTTTAAATAGTAATCAGATAATGCTTAGCTTCTATCTTAAAATTATGTTTATGTCATGAAACGTGTTTTGCGGTCGTGACCGTTGTGAAGATCTGTTGAAAACCTTAACATCTTCCTCCAACCTGAAGAAGACGACGGGGCGTCAGGAATTCCGATAGTCGAAAACCACCTAAGTGCTCCTACATTCTCTTTTTTTTACCACTCGGCCATCTAATCCCAACCTAGGCAGGGCCTATGTTATGTATATTTCTAAATACATACATTACATATTATAGATAAATTACACCCACACACACAGAACAAATTATCATGCTCATCACTCAAAGATTTGTCCTGGGTGGGAATAGAACTCACGACCTCCGGTTTAGCAGTCAGGGTCACTAACCACTAGACGAACAGGCCAGTCTAACTATTGCCGGGGACCAGGTGAATACAATGTTTTGTTTAAATTAGTTGAAACGTAATTCATTTGCTGATGTTTATGTGTGTATGTTTGGGTACTATTTTTATCACCCAGCAAATAAAGAACAGTAAAATTATTGTTCTTATATTCAGAATTACTAAAGACCGTTTGCCTGAAATCTTATTTTATTTCCACATAGTGGTGTAACCTCTCTAATTTTCTCGCTTTGGCCGTTGAGAGTCAAGCAAGACAATCCGCCTTCTGTACTGTAGAATAGTTTTGCAGGGTTTCCCAGGCTGTATTTTATATAATCTTTTAAGAGTTTCAGCCATAATGCAAGTCGTACCATGTTTGACAGACAAGTACCAGATAGGGAACTAAGCGTTACTAAGGCTGAGAGGTAAAGTGCTTTTTGCAGTTTAGTTTCAGTTACGGGTTTTTGATATTCTACTTTTTAATATATCGTTATCCAGTAGGTGTATTGTAGTAACAAAGTAGCATTCAATGTAGTAGTTAAATACAAGAAAATTCTATTTGCAAGTTTACAGGTAGGGTTATAATCGTGATGTACATGGAGGCCTCGATTATTAAAAGAATTAAAAAAAACTTTTTGTTAAAAACAGTTTTATTTTATTGCATCTCGTGGAAGAGTGGATCAAATTACAGTTTTATTAGAGGGTTAAGTTGAATTTAGCAATCAGGTTGTAGATGAAGATTTAATTTCCTTCTTGAGATTTTGATTTAGTTGAGGGTTTCGGGGAGAGTGATAGCGGGAGAGGGGAGGATGGGAGTTCCGATGACGACGGGCTCAGGGGCGACCTCGACGACCTGGACGGGTGTGGGGGCGACCTCGACGACCTGGACGGGTGTGGGGGCGACCTCGACGACCTGGACGGGTGTAGGGGCGACGTCCACAACACCGACGGGGTTTACGGCGATGGGTGCGGTCTCAACAACGTGCACGGGCTCGTGGCCGATGACGGCTTCAACGGGGACGGACTCAGAAGAAGCCTGGTTGATGTTCAAGACGATTTGGATCAGAGGAGCGCTACTGGCGTCAACGTCGGCAGCGGGGCCGGGGACGATGACCACGGGGGAGGGCGCGACGGGGGTGGGGCCAATGGGAGCAGGAACGACGACCACGGGAGAGGGGGCGACGGGGAAGTCCACGATGGCGGGTCCGACGGAGACGGGTTCGGGGTTGAGTCCGAGGACATCCCACAGCATCTCTTCGAGGGCGGCAGCGGTGGCAGGGTTGGTGCTGGGGCTGTTGATGGCGGCGATGATCTCCTGGATCTCGGCCAGCTCACCAGACACTTGGGTGGGCTTGACGATGGCGGCCGAAGCCACGGCGGCGATGAGGGCGATGGCAATAAAGTATTTCATCTTAAAAGATCTGAAATTAAGGTAAATAAGGAATAAATAAATTGTGTACAAATACAAATTTTACTCAAATGTTTTGCATTTAAAACCAAAATATCTTTGAATCTCTCACTGGTATTCGTGTTTTAATATCGATTATTTTTATAATTATAATTAAAAAGAATTATGAAACAGACAACTTACTTTTAATTATGCCAAACACAACTATGACATTGTTTTGTTTTCTTTAACTATTTATATTATTTGTTTATCGCGCTGTTTAGAATTATCACATATCGATTATGTTAGAGGCTTTCATTAATTTACAACAGTATAGATAAGGAACTGTTTGAGTTAATATCTTAGATTCGTATTTTTTATTGGTTTCCTTAAGGAAAACTTTCTGTTGGTTATTAAACAGACTCAGTAAAGGTCATAAAATAGGAATTTAACATAATTAGTATGATGCGTCAAAATGTAGTCAATAAAGAACTGAATTTGAATTGAATTGCGTTTTTTTTTGTAAGCATGCATTACTTCGTTAGCCCCACTCCTGAACTTGGATTGACTTCATGTACTTATGTTTTCTTTTATGGAAAGGGCAAGAAATAATTGTCTAACATTTTTTTTTATTATCTAAGTGATGGACTAATTAATTAGAATTGTGACTCTTTATACCTAGCGTACCTCATTAAGTTTACCTGAACGTGTTAAAGTTGCGTGAGGTTTAAAGGGTTTAAGACGGTTTTCGGTAAACCCCCGGCCACTAGCTAACATCCTGAAATTATCGACGCTGTAATTTAGTTCCGCTATTCTTCTTTAATTCTCTTCCCATAAAAATTCTTAGTATTGTTGCTAAGTGAAAATAAGTTGCTTGAGTTTGAGTTAGCAACTTATGATAAGGAAACTTTTAAGGAAAACAAAGAAATATTAAAACAGGAAAATAAATAACATTACACTCACGTTTTTTGATAAAACCAACCAATCAGAGAAAGGCACTGTCCGTTTATAATCCGTCGACAGCTTAATCTTACTGGATTTGCTTAAAACTAACGGTATTTACAAAAGCCAATGATATAATATCCAGATTAAGGAACACGCTAAAGATAAAGTATTTATTTGACAACTATCTAAGTAGGTATTCTAAAAACATATATAGGTATACTTTCTTTGTAAATTAGTAGGTATGATTCTAATTTCCTTTTCTTTCCACAAAATAATATGCTCCTCTATAATAACATGCTGTGTATATCACATTTTTGAGCCAATAAATTGAGCGCCTATTAAAATAACGGCCTGTAATCGTCCCACTGCTGGGATAAAACTCTTTTCACACAGAGAAAGAACGAGTTATAAAGCAGGTTGACGATTTAATGACCTTCCTCTTTTCCCTTCTTTTTTTTATTTTTTTCTGGTTGGAACGCTAATGTCATCAATCCATGCCGAGTGCGCGATATGGGGATATGTACCGACTAAAACACCTTGTTACCTACCTAAGTTGTTGTTGTTAAGGCAAAGCCTTTGCCGGTACGTGGGGTTACTTACGCAGGTTCTGCGCGGTTTCTTGTTCTTCTTCTTCTGCCTAGCCTTTTCCAAAGTTATGTTGAGGTTGGCTTCCAGTTTTACCGGATTCAGCTGAACACCGTATTTTGCATGAAGCGACTGATAGGCAGTCGCTCCATGTAAAATGGGTTATATATAATGGTTTATGTAATACAGTCTCCCAGATTAAGACTGGTAGTCAGAATGTAAAGACTTAACGACTACCAAAGATCTTCGCATGACAGTCGGGACCAACGGCTTACCGTGATTTCTGAGGCACGGACGGTTCTCAGTATGTTTGCAAATGGTCACCCTTCTACAGACCAAACCGCACTTACATTTAGCCATGAGCCTCTCTTCTCCCTGTCTGTATCCAATAATTTAGGGTCAGCGCAATGTTAATTTATTTTGTTTTCATTTTCACTTCTGTCTATCTCATATCATCTTTTACACAATCCACATTGGATCGACTTCATTTTCCCATTTGGAAATTGATTTTTTCACCATATTTTCCTTTACAGTAAGTCAGTGATCTAAATTATACATTCGTTTTAGTTTAGAACTACAAATTTGTAAGTATTTTTTAATATTTACAAATTTGTAGTTGTATATTTCTACTATTTTGTAGGTGTAACTGTTTCTATATTAATGGTGAAATAAATAAAACATAGCCCTTTTCTGCCATATTATCATTTGTCTGTAAGATAGAAATATATTTTACTGTTTGATATTTCGAAATTCGACAACATCATTTTTCAAAGGTTTTTGTTTATCCAGATTTTGGTATTCGAACTCATGACTCTGGGAATCTCGACGATACGAAACGCATGCTTTTAATCTTTTTACTGTTTTCTATCTGATTACCTTGTGATAATATTTTTTTTACGGATTGAGGAAAATAGGTATTTTATTATCTGATAAATAAATTAATAATATTGTTCATTTGGCTCCGTCAAAGGTAAACAAGGACAAGATTTTTCATGCCAAGTTCAACTCGACCCATTTGGTACAGGATCTAATAATAATCATATAATAATATAATAATATCTTGGGACATCTCACACACGGTCATATGATCACAAACTAGGCAGAGCCTGTGCTATGGCAACCAGACAACTGATAAACATACTTATATATTTCTAAATACATACATATTATAGATAAATTACACCCAGACACAGAACAAATGATCGTGCTCATCACACAAAGATTCGTCCTGGGTGGGAATCGAACCCACGACCTCCGGTTTAGCAGTCAGGGTCACTAACCACTAGACCAACAGGCCCTTCATAATAATCGCCAACCCGCTAGCTTGGTGATCTTCTTTTCTTTTTCCATGTGATTAGAGGCCTGTGCCCAGCAGCTGCTGCCCCCCCCCTGTCTCCCCGCTATTGTTACTCCCTTGGACAGAGCACACGTGCGTGTGCGAACACAGTAAAAAGCGTTCGTCACGTCGACTTAAGCGCAGGCCACACCGCCAGCTAGCGGGCGGGCGGGCTAGGCGGGCGAACATCGTTTCACCTCTTTACATACTTCGGTTCACACCGCGAGCTACCGACTAACCTAACGAGCTAAGCTAACGAAATATCCGACGATTCCAGCGAAGCTACTCGTTCACCTCGTTGGCGCGCCCGCGCATCGCTAGCTTAGCTCGCCCGCCAGCCCGCTCGACGCTCGCCCGGTTCGTTCGTCCGTCCTCCCCGTTTCGAGTAGCAATGTAGTGTTTACGTTTGTGAACGATGAATATGTCATATATCGACGAATAGAACATCGAATAATAAATATCGAATAGAGTATCGAATAGAATCGACAGATAGAACGCTAACCTCTCGCTCTCCCATCCGCGCCCCCCGCTTCGCCCGCTCCGCGCGCTTCGCCCGTCGCTCGTCTGTCCGTAGTTTTCGGTGTGAACCCCATAGTTTAGCTCGCCAATATTTCGCGTAGTTTGTATAGTTTCCTTCGTTCGCTTCGCCCACCCGCCTAGCCCGCCCGCCCGCTAGCTGGCGGTGTGGCCTGCGCTTTAAATTCCCTAGTAGGCTCCTTTTTACGTCTGTTAGAAAAGTAGTTTCAAATGCATTCAGTTGCCAAAATAAGTAAGTTTCGTAAAGATATTGTTGATCTGATCACGGGTTATCTCCAAAAAAGTGTCGTTAGCTCTGAGGTTCGATCCCCGGACGGGTTAATGTAGAAAACAATTTACTACATTGTCTCGGGTCAGGGTGTCTGTGGTATCTTCGTTGTCTCCGATTCCATGACACAAGTGCTTTAGCTACTTACTTTGGGTTCAGAGCAATGAATGTGATGTTGTCCACATTTATTTATTAATTTATACTAATTACATCATTATTTTGAGTGTGTGAAAGCTGATCGAGATGTTAGTTGTTCTTTGCCAATCATAGATGTTATCAGGTTCAATGCTTTATTCGTGGTTTCGAATCCGAATATACTATCTGATAACACTGATTAAGTTTTTTTGTCAAGTTTCTTTCTTCTCAATCACATCACAATCTTTGTGCATTCATTGGAATGCAGGTCTACATAATCAGTGTCTAACAGCATAATAAACTTTTTAATAGGAAACTATATATAAATGACAAGGAAAGGGGAGAGTCTTTCAGGTGTTTGTGTAGTTGTGTAAATCTGTTATTGTTTATTTTTAATCGCAATCCCAGCAAGTAAGAAAGGACATGGGCTATTTTTTGCTGCGATAACCGATACCCATGCGATTGGAGACGCGGGCAACAGCTATTAAAGAATAATTTATAAATTCCTAATTCTAAATAATACTTACATAAATATTATGTGTTACGAAATGCATGCTAATGTATTTTTTTAATACATTTATGCTACTTACTATTCTACTATATACCATTTGGTAACTGGTACAGCTGTGATTAAATAATATCGTTTTTCTAACGTAATTACTGCGTGGCTTTCTTAGCTTAATTTTGTTTTTATGTCTAATAGTGTGTACTTGTGTAGTATTTTTTTGTGCAAGATTTCTAGTAATTTTGTTTTTTCATAAAGTGATTTTGTTAGGGTTATGTGGTGGTAGTGGCGCTTTTAATGAGAATTATGCCTGATGAATAATATATTTTTTAACCTTACACAAGTTTAGACCTGCATTATTAATTCAGATAAGTGCCCAAATAATTTAGAACAGGGAACAGGGAGATGATGATTAATTAAGGTAAGTAAAAAAATAAAAACTTTATGGTGTGCATAGAATTTATTGTATCACATGCATATTCAGTAGTTACGTAAGCTGGTAGTTACATATCTCTTTCACTGTAAACTTAATCACACTTTAGTTAAGTTCAGCGGGGAGGTTGATAGCAGGGGAGGGGAGGACGGGGGTGCCGATGATGACGGGCTCTACCGGCACGGGGGCGACCTCTACAACCTGCACGGGCATGGGGGCGACCTCCACAACCTGGACGGGCATGGGGGCAACGTCGACAACCTGGACGGGCTCAGCCACGACGGGGGCGGACTCAACGACCTGCACTGGGGCGAACTCCACAACATGCACGGGCTCAGGCTGGGCTTCAGGGGTGAAGACGGGGGCGGGGGCGACGGAGCCAGACTCAGCGGCGGCTTGGTTGATGTTTACGATGAGCTGGACCAGAGGAGTGCTGCTAGCGTCAACGTCGGCAGCGGGGCCGGGGACGATGACCACGGGGGAGGGAGCGATGGGAGCAGTGGCGACGGGTGTGGGGCGGACGGGGACTGTGGCGACGGGGGTGGGGCGGATGGGGACGGTGGCGACGGGGGTGGGGCGGACGGGGGTGGGAGCGACGATCGCAGGAGAAGGCACGATGGCGGGTCCGACGGCAACGGGTTCGGGCGTGAGTCCAAGGACATCCCACAGCATCTCCTCGAGGGCGGCAGCGGTGGCGGGGTTGGTGCTGGGGCTGTTGATGGCGGCGACGATCTCCTGGATCTCGGCCAGCTCACCAGACACTTGGGTGGGCTTGACGATGGCGGCCGAAGCCACGGTGGCGATGAGCGCAATGGCAATGAAGTATTTCATTTTAATGATCTGAAACATCAATAAATGGCTTAGAAGAGAAATCACGAGAATTAATAAATACAAATAAGATGACATTTTATGCTAAAAAAAAAACACGCAACATAAAGATCATTATTATTAGTCGTACAAAAAGCATGAGGAAAACAAAATAATAATGAATAATTAAATAAAAATAACTGTATTAGTTAGTATATTTAAATTTAAATATTACAAATAAATAATTAGATATTATACTAATAGTAGTAGGGTACTTACTTTTTAGTGTACTGAGCACGACTATGATTTTAGTTTTTTTGCGTAGATTTTTATATTCTTTACTATCGGAGAATCTGCAGGGCAATTACCGATTATCTTGAAATTTTATTGTGCCTATGCCTACGAAAATTTATGCTTTGTATTGATTAGGTAACTATAATTTATTTGTTCTTTAGTTTTGGCTAGAACTTCCTTATTGTGTCTAATATATTTATATTGCGTTTTTTACAGCCGTTGCTTCTGAAGTAGCCTAGAACTAAAATAGAAGTCGTTTTGAAATTTTTTGATACCTTGCTTCTTAGTTCCAAGAAATCTAATTGAGCCTAGAGAAAAAGGTTGTGAACTATAGAGTGCGCATATCGAGTATGAACTGTAGGCACTACCGCGCCCTTTTATTAAAACTATCTCAAAACCTACTTACCTTACTATTATCCTAATATTGTCGAAACCATCGATATTTTCACATAATCGTCTGTCCACGCTTGTCTATGTTTACTCTAAGAATTAAGAAATTTTGCGCCTCAGAAAGCAAGTAAAGCCATTGGCTCTGCGTCCCTCCGGCTGTTCCATCGGACAGTGGACTATAAGAATGAAGGAAAAGAGAGTGCAACCACAATACACGCACACACTTCTGCATTTTTATATAAGACGCCGTGATCGAAATTTGTTCAGAAGGATAGTAAATTACGAGAATCAAGAAGTATAAATATTTACGACACTTGAAAAATATTGAAAGTCGGCAAGTGTATATAGCAAACGTTAAAGGATGTTACTAGATTTTGGCAATTTGTGCTGAAAACGACGCCCTCGGACGATGCGAGGGGTGGGCATTTTCCAACCACCAATCTAGAAGAGGTCCTTGAAGGACCGAGGCCTGCTAGAGCTGAGCTGAGAATGCGGATGTGTTCCCGCGGTTATGGCCAGTGAGTGCCACTCCGACATATCCAAAAAAAGCTGAAAAGCTAATGACTTCGACCCAAGTCATTAGCTTTTCACCCTGTAATAAAAAAAATAAGGATTGAAAAGGTTTTTTAAATTAAATATAAAATTTTGATGGAGGTGGGGAATAATTTTGTTTGGTTAGTTATGTGGGCACTGGTATGAACAAGGAAAATCGTAAAATTTGTGTCAAAACAGAGCGCGCTGTTTTAATTTAAGCCTAATATTGTTCTAATAATATCGAAGCTGTCGACGCACGGAAAATCACTTAAATCAGTAAACTAGCCTAGTACTTACAGCTAAAAATTCGCTTACGCTCGGCACAACGAGTTACTAGCGATGCGTGAACTCTATGCTTGTCTATGTATACTCTAAGGATTTGCTTAATGGCTATGGCAAACATTTATTTATTTATTTATTTAAACACACATACAGCTATCATCACAGTGTAAGTATATATTACTATTTCAAACCTGAAGCTACAATACAAAATGCGGCCCGTGTGAATTCACTCAAGTTACAATTGAAACAGTCAATCCGTTGTGATACCATATTGAGTGTACGCAGCGCTTGCGTCAGCGGCGCGTGCTGCAGCAGATTCGAAGTCACGAACGAGTTCTTACAGAATCGCACCCCAGGTAACATGACGTATGCATGTTAAGGATCCATCTCCTCATTGGTTCTATGTGCTATTTATTACACACCTATAATTTACAGTCATCAGGCCCTTAAAATTGGTTTACGTCGAAATTGAGATATAAATAATTAAATACATATAGTAGAAAGGAAAACTACTAGTTCAACGTACCTACTGACTAGTGCTTCAAAGCCTGGCTGTCAACAGCCAGGGCATGTTATGTTACACATTGTCGGGTCTCACAACCCCTTTCGCTTTACTCTTTACTGCTTCCTAAGTGCTGCAGCTTTTGCTATGAAGAAGAAAAGGTAAGGAAAAGGCTCTCGATCTTCAGGCAGAAATGCCGTATCAAATATTGATTTAAGAGCGACGATGCCAGCTTTCAACGCTCTTCTCTTTTTTGCCAAACATCGATTTTTGATATAATTTTGGCATCCTAATGACTGCAATTTTAACAGTACTCGAATCGGATTAATTCTGTGAGCAGGAGCCTCTATATCTACATTTTATTTGGTTATCATAATTCACTAAATATTAAATGTAGAGTCATTGGTATTAAATGTAGAGTTATTGGTAGAATTGGTAAGCCAAAGTAAGACATCAATGGCGTTCTTCTGGGTCAGATTCCATGACATGTTTTGCGTCACTAACAGCTAAGTACCAAAGCAGGGAAGTAAACTTTTAATTCCTTTTAAAAGCACACTGCTTTTTATACAATAATCTTATCATTAGGTGAATCAATGCAACTTGATTGAAATATCGAATATAACTGATTTACATATACACACTTCTGCCTACTCAGGACACGAGCTGCATCCATTCAGGTGGCAACTTATTGGTCTGAAAAAGTTTAAAGGTCATTGACAGGAAAATAGTAAGAAGAATATTGTAATATCTAATATTGTCCGGGCTATGTTTTGTGCATACCTAAGAGGTGATAGGCAAGTAGTAAAAATCCTAATTTATTATGAAAAAATATGATTGGAAATTTTCCTACTTATTATTTTATCTCTTCAACTGAATTCCATTTCATCTCCAGGTTCTGAATAAAAAAATAAAAAAACGTAGTTTTTATAACAAATAATTTATTTTAGAGTCATAATTTTTTCATGCATAAATAATAGGTGTGTTGTTAGTTTTAATAAGTTATGGGATTCATAGTGATGTTTATTGCTTAGTTGAGGGTTTCAGGGAGATTGATAGCGGGGGAGGGAATGATGGGGGTGCCAATGATGACGGGTTCAACGGGCATGGGGGCGACCTCTACGACCTGCACGGGTTCGGGGGCAACCTCCACAACCTGGACTGGGGCCACAGGAATGGGAGCGGTCTCCACGACCTGGACGGGCTCAGGGGCAAACTCAACAACGTGCACGGGCTCGTGGCCGATGACGGCTTCGACGGGGACAGACTCAGCAGAAGCCTGGTTGATGTTCAAGACGATCTGGACCAGAGGAGGGCTGCTGGCGCCAATTTCGGGGGCGGGGCCTTCCACGATGGCTACGGGGGAGGGAGCAACAACGGGGACTTCTCCAAGGGCGCCTTCAGGGAGGGGGAACTGCACAATTTCGGGTCCAACGGAAACGGGGAAAGGCTCGACGATGGATGGTCCTGCAGCAGCAGACGGGGGCCTCAGAGCGGCGATGGCCTCGAGGATCTGTCCGATGGGGCGGACAGGGGAGGCCGAAGCCACGGTGGCGATGAGGGTAATAGCGACGAGGAATTTCATCTTGATTATCTGGAAAGAAAAGAATTCATGAAATCTCGTAAAAAAATAAAAAAATATTCTTTTAAATAGGCTGAATATATTATGTAGTGATTTATTTTTGTAAGTATTCATATAACAGGTAAGAAATTAAAGTAGAAGAAGAGTACTTACTGTTATGTCTGAGTAGAACACGACTATGTCATTCATAAAATTTCTTAACTATTTATATTAGATATTATCTAAGAATTTACGCACAAAATGCATTTTATCATTATTTGCCATAATTGCGTGAATAGCTCCCTAAATTTTACAACTGCGTATCGTTTTATTATCATCAATTCAATGTCATATTTTAATGTTCCTTATTACTGTTATTGTTATTACTGTATTTGTTGTTTTAGTACTTGAGCGGATTTTTCCAACGCTAGATATTTTTTTTTCGTGGTATAAACGTCTGACAAAGAGCTCATCATCAGCCTATGTTCGTCCACTGCTGGACATAGGCCTCTCCTATGGCACGCCACTGAGCTCGATCTTCAGCTCTTCGTCTCCAACCACTGCCAGCCACTTTGCGGATGTCGATGAAAGAGCTCACAATAAATCATTTTTTTTCCACCGGTAAAATTTCTGGCGTTGGTAAAATTCCCCCATAGTATCTTAAAAAATATTTTCACTAAACCGAGTCGTTTTGGGAAAAGGTTGTGTCCTTTTTATGTGGGGTAGAGTAAGCTTTTTACTTATTGTTATTGTTATGTATAAACCTCTTAAACCTTCTATAAAAACGTTGTCTTTGTACTCTCAAATCATTAAAGTTAATACCTACAATATCAGATAAGGTTGGCTTTCATTATACAATCAACTTTTGATAACTATGATTTTTCCTTAAAAGCCCAAAACTTGACGATATCTTAAATCCCAATTGGTACCTACTTACCTACCATTCAAATAAAAAAAAAGCTAAACTAGTCGGAGGTACCTAACTACTTCATACCACTTTATAATTATAAATTATTGGCCTTATTCATAAAAATCTAGACGGTGTTAAGCAATTGCTAAGATACTTCTAAATTCAAATTCTCTATAGAAAAATTGAAATAAGAATCTGCTAATCAATTGCTAATCATCGTTGAGATAAATAAGGTAATTAGTGGTTTAATCCAGAAACCGTCACATATAGACAGACTGATTACTTTTGCAATTATTACATTAGTCTTAAAGTACCTATACCTATAGTATGGATGTTTACGGCAGTAGCTAACAAACAAAACGTAACATACCACATTGTTGTATTTTTTTGTTTACCGTTTTTATGCTGCTGCCCCCGTTCTCTTAGCTAAAAAAATAGCTCTATAATGTTTATAATTTTATTAGGATATCAAAATTAGGTCCTTCTTAGCTGTCTTAAAGCTCAAGAGAAACCTACATACCTAACATAACTCTCTAGTTACTTAATAGGGATGTTTCCTGGGTATGAAAAGTTAAAATCTATTTAGTCCGTCAGTTAGATAATAAAACAATATTAGACACGTATTTTTTCTTTTACCAAAACAATAAAAAATTACAAAGATACAGCGCTCTAAAGTTTCGGAGTGGGGGCTTTTATGACGCCACGCCTTGGTAAAAACTGTAGCGAGGAGTGACGTCACGCGTAATTTCCCTTTACTGTATTTTGATAATTTTTTGTTTGCAGGAAAAAAGAAAAAATACGTGTCCAATAAAATTCATTAATCAACCAGGCGGACATTAAAAAAGAATTAGAAAACATGCCTATTATAATAATAACACGCAATTTGTCAACTAAACGATAGCCAACTTTTAGATGTAGGTAGATAAAGTTTATTTATTGGTAAGCCATATATTTTGTTTCAAATTACTAGATCAGTAACACGTTTATATTAACGCCATAAAGATACAGAATTATCAATATTCGGCCAGTTGTATTTTATTATGAGGATTACTATCGAACGCTCACGTTTTTCAAAGGCGTGTATTTGAATGATCTTTTTAATCTTGCAAAAACAATAACCAAACATTCTAAACCGTCATCTTTTTTAATGACAGATCATCGTTCTCCGAGACGCAAAAAAAAAAACAGTCGGTATTATTGTGTAGTTACCACGAATGCAGTTAATTTATAATTTATCCGTAGATTTTTTTTATATAGGTATACTATACCTACAAAATAATTATTATGAAGATACATTAATAAATAAATCAAGTACATAACATTTATTAGCCCTCTTATTAGACATGTCAAAGGCCTTTGACTGTGTAAATTATAATATGTTTTTAAAACAATTTGAACAAATGGGAATTCGCGGCGTATCATATAAATTATTAGAAAGCTATTCGACAAATCGCAAACAAGCTATTGAGATTATTATTAGACAGCTACTGAGATTATGATTATTTTATAGGGACAGTAAAACAAGGGCCATTTGCTCAAATATGTCAAACTATACTGAAATTAAATTAGGAGTAGGTGCCTCAAGGAAGTATATTAGGTCCACTCTTATTTGCCGTTTATAATAGCTATTTCCCTGATATTATAGAAGACCAATGCGTTTATTTGCCAATGACGCTTTTATTTTGGTCACATTAAATGGTATGTCTCTCATTGAATATGAAAATAAAATAATAATATCAATTTAAAAAAATATATTGGTTAAAATCATTGATTTTAAAAATAAATCTGGGTAACTAAAACTATTCTGCCGAATAACTCGGTTGAGTAACGAAGCGAAAAAAGTTTTGTTTTCTCAACGAGTGCTCGGCCAAAATTCATTCATACATGGCAAATTCTATCTACGTTCAATTTTTTTTTGTCATGAACCTCTATATTATATATACTTTTTAAACAAAAGCATGTAAATACAGTAAATTTTGTTTTCACTACGTTTGGTACTTACCAAATTACGTAGGTATAGTAAATAACTAAATAAAATTCATCAGTTTTACCGAGTTATAAGGCTAAGTACGAGTAGGTACTCATAAAGACGCCTAACATGCAGAGTACAGAAGAATAAACGAGAAGGTAGTCTTTTTATCCATATCTACTAATATTTTAAATGCGAAAGTCGAGGAAGGCATTAGGGCTTAGGCTAATAACATCACGCTATGATGCTATGAACAATAAGATCGAAGCATCAATGAAAAATGTTAAAAACATCGGGCAAAATTATTCCCTTTAGGAGGTTGCATTCGCTGCGTAAACGGTGTAAGTTACGCAAAATTATGTATGACGAAATGTTCCTATTTGAAAGTTCGCAGACTAAGTCGCGGGGGACAGCTAGTATTAAATAAATGTGGACAACATCACATACATTGTTCTGAACAAAAAATAAGTAGATAAAGCACTTGTTTTATGGAAGCAGAGATAACGAAGGTACCACGAAACCGAGACACGAGAAAAGTTATTTTCTATTTCTACATTGAACCGTCTGAGGATCGAACCCGGGACCTCAGAGCTACGTCATCTTGAAAACCGGTGTGTACGCCATTCCACTGAGGCGGTCGTCGTCGTCGTAGATTCTATATGTATATTTTATCAAATACTTATTCACTGCTCGTAGTAATCAAATAAATTAATATCATTGTGATTTCCGAACGTCTTAAATTATGTCTTATTGTCAAATGTCCAGGTAAATTTGAAAACACTATAAAAAGCATTCCGTAACTTTCTTACTCTGTTACCATTCTTTAAAATCGTATTTCTATCTCTTTCGTTAGTCAAATGTCAAGTGAAGCAAGTTATTCATTTCGGTAGACGTAATTATAACCTCACTTTTCAATTCTCTATTGGTGAAATTATTATTTATTATTTGTTTGTATTTTGAACAACCAAATATGAGATTACATCCAATTTTGTTTGCGGGTCCATCGCAAAAGAGTGCGAGAAGACCACAAAGAGAACCAGTTCCATTCAAAATGTTGCTACCATTGGAACTGAAGAAATCAGTTTCAGGCAAAGGAGATAAGTTAAAAGAAGCTGCTTGTATGCAAGAAATGGCAGTTATGTTTGCTTGTTTTAAGAAATCTGAATTCGATCAACAACAGTGCTTGAAGGAAGTCGCGGCTTTTAAAGGCTGCTACCAAGAATATAGTGAGAGGATGGCTTCTCAAAGAGAATTAGGAAAGAAAGGTATTCTGGTTCCAGGAGAGAAAAAACTGACGCACAGACAACTAAACCAGCTATTAAAATCCTTCCCTCCAAAGAACTAAGTGTTATTGATTGGTGAATAGTTTGTATTTATAATTAATTTTAGAAATAAATAGTTAATGTTTAATACTTTTGTTTCTGACTGCAAACCTAACGTATTTCTTAATAACTAATTACCAAACAATCTTTATTAAATTATTTGGGGTTTTTAAATGATATAATGTGATCAGTAATTCATTTATTCAAAGATATTGGAAAAAAATATACAAATGAACAATCCACATATTAATAAAAACAGGTAATTAATGCAAGTTACATTGACATTACAGTATAACACTACCAGCATGTGATATCCTTGAGGAAATGTATAGTAAATAAACTAGTTGACAATGTATGTGATGTTAACAAGATAGACATCAACAACCCTGTTCTTATAATACTGCTAACTGCTATTTATTGTAATGTAGAGAAATTTCCCAAGAAAAAAAAAAACAAAATCATGTCATAGTTCATATATTAAAAATAAGTTTTCATTTCAATCTTATATCATAAGAACAATAAGTATTTATAGTTGTAAAGTGTATAAAATAGCACAGTTATTTTGGAGCAGTGTGTAACCATTGCGGGGATGACACTTGAAGCTCAATGCGTCTCACTGTGATCAACTCATCATCTATTTCATGGACACTGTAAAATCGTTCCAGTTGCTCTATGGCTTTGTCTTCAAGCTGAAAATAAACAAATTGTTACATTGTAGTATTTTCAAATGGAAACAAATCTTGGAAATGGGATATCCTAACAAGAACTTAGTTTTTAAGACCAGTTTGCATGCATATACTAGTTAACGAAAACATTATTAATACTAAGTAGGATAAAAATCACAAAATTAAGTTTGGACCAACTCTATAAATCTTATTGTTTAAATGCACAAAAAAAACAATTATTTTTACTAATCCTAGGTTTCAAATTGAAATTTTTAAACTTAGGATGATCAATTTAATCTGTATCAAATCTACTGATCATGACTGATTGGTAGACCAAAAGACTAACATCCAATCATAGCGCTTGACATGAGGTTTAAAAGGGGATTAATAAATTTTTCTGTTGATGACTTCCAGAAAGTGGGGGTTAATATTGCATATAAATGAGTGCTTGGAATGGTGATTTTTAATATAACACTTCCAGTATGAAATGATGTAAAGATAATGATTGTGTATAAGAAATAACAAATTCCCACAGGCATAACAAAATGTTATGTCAATATTGTAGGTAAGGACACCGGCTTCTGCAACACAGTCCTTTCTAGTGCAGGAGTCAGGGAAATCTTTTCTATTTGTAATATTTATGTTTGTGTCAAAGAATTATTATCAACTCATTTCTCTTAAACAATTTAATACAAAAGAAACATTAGATATAGTTACCTGTGTCAAAACTAGAGGTTTAGTCATGATTCTTGAATGGTCCTCTTTCTGCTTTTTTTGGTCATTCAAAATCTTATTAAACTCAATGCCCTTCGAGTTAGGGCTGCTACTAGCTACTGGCGCCTCACAGATCTTCCAAGGGTTTTTAGGCTTTTCAGGTGGACTTCCAACATTAATTTTCCCAAAGAAATCATCAATACTCTGTGTAGATGTATCAGTTCCTTGTAAAGCCAACTTTTTTCTTTGCTTTTGGGACAGTTTAGGCCCGACATGGCTTATAAATACGTTTCCCTGCGGACTCCTAGCCATTTCAGCAAGTGGAGTGTCTTTAGGGGAAACAGACAATCGGGAAGACGTGGTGGGTAAATTCTCTGGTATTGTCATGGCACATGAAGAACTACTTTTAGTAAGCTTCATAAAAGATTCGACGGGAGCTTCGTTTAAAATATCTTTAGCAATGCTGATAGCCTTCAGTCTTGCTTGGACGACTTTTTGCTGCTTTTGTTGCGAGGATGGCACCTCAATCCACTTTTCTTGCTTGTCCTTTGTCCCCTTCTCGGTTTCCTTAGATAACTTCCTTAGTGATAATGTAATATCGCCGGATACGTCGTTAGACAAGTCTAATGACGTTACCGAACTAACAGATTCATACCTCATTCTTTCTTTCTCACTGTCTGTGTATTCAATTTTCTTTCCTTTCTTTTTCTTGACAGTTTCTACAAGACTATCATCTTTCTTGTAATCCTCATCAGTGAGTTCTAGATTCACAGGGCTGGATTTAACAAAATCCTCAATTATTTCATCGCTTGGAGCATTATAGAATGGGGTTATGACTCTGGAAGACATGATTGGGTTAAATTTACAATAATACTTTGTGATATCTTCAAGTAAAGTTTCTTCTAGTACGTCTAGAGATCTGTTTTCTAGGACACTGCAGAGGTTTAGACAGATGAATTCCATGCAACACTGTTTGAGCTGCGTTGCGTTGTAAGTGTGGGCGAATTGGCAAAGTTCCGCGCAGTTTTTTAGGTTGATTAAGTTTGCTAGAGCGATCTCGCACATTTCTCTAAGGCGGGTGATAAATAGCTGGTCGGCGACTATCAGCAGGTTACATATAAAGTCAATGCTATCGCAGTTCTCTAGTTCTGGACACGTGTCTGTGTACAGGAAATCGATGACCGGCTGCAAAATGCCGTAGTTAATTGGAAGAGATACTGTCGACATCACTTTACTCTGAAAATGAGAAATAAATTTATTGTTAAAATAAGAATTGTATAAGGGGTTAATTCTAAAGTCGACAAGGAAGCGATGCGATTTGTGCACGGTCAAATTTCGACATTAACTAGGCCAGTTTCGTGCAGTAGGGTTGATTGAGTTAATTTTTTATCTTTAGTTATTTGAAAGGTGTACCATATCCACAAAAAATAACGTACCATAGACAAGTGACATTTCTACAATATTGTTAACGTTGAATATATAGAAGAGCCAAATGACTTATCGGAAAGGAAATATAATTTTCATACATTTAAGCGATTTTTGTCGATTGCAGAGCGACTCTTTGGACGTTGTTTAAATAACTTTATATCCTACCTCAGTCCAGGCATGCATGAACATGCCGTGGAAGTACTCGAGGCGGGCCGCCAGCACCGCGCGGTGCGCCGGCAGCGCGGGCCCGGCCTTGGCCACGACGCTGGTGTCCAGCAGGCCGGCCAGGCTGCCGCGCTGCCAGCCCGGACTGAAGGCCTCGGGGAGAGAAGCACTCTCTTTTAAACGGACGTTGCCATCTTTAAAACTGTAAACATTAAATTGCTATTTACAAAAAAAAAAAAAAACTTTCGAAATAATGTAAAAATCTACTGAACTTAATCTTTCATCAGAAAGTAAATGAAGTTTAGTAGTAATGATGAATTTTATTCATATCATTAACACACACAAGACAGAGCTCGCCGTTTTATGAAAACTACCTTACAACCTAATATCAGAACCATCGATATTTTCTCATAAACGTCTGTCATCGCACGGAAAATCACTTAAATCAGTAGACGCGAAAGTAGTACTTACAGGTTAAATTTGCTTACGCTGGAAACAATGGGCTACTAGCAATGCGCGCACTCTAAGCTCGCCTATGTATACTGTAAGTTTTGAACGTAATTTGAAGTGTACTGACTAGAACTTATCCAGCAGCTTGTGCAGCAGCATGACGTGCAGGCGCTTGGCGGCGGCCTGCAGCAGCTTGACGGGGTCGCAGTGCTCGCGCCGCGCCGCCGGCTCGCAGCTGCGGCGGCTGCGGCGGCGCGGCGCAGCGCCCGAATTGCTGTACACTTCGAACGCTGATATCTCAGACGGGTTTTCTGATGAAAGAAATAAGTGTAAAATTATTACATACTAGCCGTGCCCGCGGCTTCGCTCCCGTCAACTGACTACCTACCCTACCTATTTTTAAACCTTCCTTGTATTCTAGCGAACAAAACAAAAAAAGAATTACTCAAATCGGCCCAGCCGTTCTCGAATTTTAGCGAGACTAACGAACAGCAATTCATTTTTATATATAACATATCTTAGACGGATCAGGTAAGTAAGGAATTTTCTAGTTGATGCCAGAAAAATAAGTACATACGTTACTATATATCAGAAATGATCAGATGAAGGGGTGACTCTTTAACTAATTTAATTCTAATACAATGCCAATGCAAAATTGTTATTCATTTTACGGGCATAAAACAACACACAGTATAAAAAATACTGTCAATGTTTAGATTCCAGTTAGTTCTTTACATTGAAAGTATTTTATTTTCAATTAAACTGAATTATATGTCCCCTAAACTAATATTAATCTTGCCTTAGCATTGTATTGAGATTCAAAATAATTAAAGAGTAAAGACACTGGTTTAGACAGTTTATCACGCTACACTCATCTAAGGATATAAAACAAAAGATAACTTACCAATGACCTCCAACTCAACCTCTTCAACCTCCTCCTTTTCCTTCTTCACGTCTTCCCTCCTGACCTTCAACCCACAGGGACCCAGTTCCGTCACATCACAAGAGCCAGTATACATGAATTTTAAGATCCTCTCAAAGACATCTGGATGAACATTCTCTAAGAGTATTTCGGGCTTGTCTCCAGGGTTGATAAGTTTGTCTTGGTATAACTTGTAGAGGTATTCACTACTTGAGGCGATAATAAATATGTGAGCGGGGTAGCGCTTTGTGCCGACCTGGGGAAAATATGCAATTTTTGTTGTACAAATCTTGCAAGCTACTTAAAATCCTATGGAGTGCATAAGTTCGTTAAATTCGAAATATGCAAGGAGAATTTCAAAATATGCTGAGTTAAAATTTAGAGATCAAACAGAAGATGCATTTTAAATATTACTGTAGAATCAAGTAATAGCATTATGTAACTTAAAAATGTTTCAATTTCGCGTAGGCGACTGCCTAGTGGGAATCAATGCACTTTTATGCATGTGTGTACCGTTAGGCTGATGTGTTGAATTATGCTGTTGTAATATCCACACGTTCGCTCTTTGGAGGACAGGAATTAAATAAAATTAAAAAATATCGATTATAATCAATCATTTTGTCATAATGAAAATTTGGCTGGTTATTGAAAACTAACCCTGTATAAAACTTTAAAGAGTTCATATTCAAATACGGAAAATGGTCTAAATCAGGGACTAAGTGGGAAAACATACCCACTAGAATTTGTGGGTAACTTGATGGATTGATAAAATTCATAATCGTCACATAAAAAAATGAACTCTATGTAGAAAGCTATCGAGCTCGCACTGGCCTATTCATACAGTGGGCCTTTAGAAGACACCTTACAAACTTTTTATAGATTATAATTACCTTAAATACAACATCATGTAGCAAGTCGTCTTCTGAAGCGGTTTCTCTCAAAGTATCCATGTGTTTGGAAAAACTTGATGGTGACAGTTGTGGTAGGGATTTTAGGCCGCAAGTTGGTTTTATCTGTAAAACAATATAAAACTATGAAATTGGATTTAGGTAGATACTTTAAAGAATGTGGTCAGTGCTAGTACGTTATAGGATAAATGAGGGCTACCGTTACCTATTGCACCCACCAGTTGGCGCCACTAGCGCTTCAGCTGTCAAAGTCCACCAACAAACGGGAATTTGCCATTTACGGAGTTCGCGGGCAACTAAAGCCCCTGGCGGCGAATTTGATAACAGTAGGCCTAAATAATTCATCAGCTGTTTATAGATGCATATCTATAAACAGCTTAATAAGGAATTCATAACTTACTCTGTAGTATGAATATAAACATTCATAAAAGAATAATAACACAAACCTGCAAACATCCAAAATTAAGTCCCTCACTATCCACAGCAATAGAAACAGCTCTGTAGACATTCGGTATCTTATTGATCTTCACAGAAGTACAGTCGTCTTTTTCTAAGAACTTGACAAGTGCGGACTTGTTGTCTCTTTCCTTCTCTTTTCTGATTGGCTGCGGCGGCGCGGTGGGCGGGGCCTTGCGGGACACCGTGCCGACGAAAGCTTCGCCGTACTTAGTCGTGAAGTAGAGAGCGTCGTGTGTGAGCGCTACGTTTGTTATTATTGTTTGGTGGACGAGGCCGAAGACACATCTGAAATTTAATAACTTCTTTTATATTATACTTGAAAATTTGTATATTGTATATTATTATACAAATATTATGTACTAGCTGTTTCCCGCGGCTCCGCCCGCGCGGTTATCGCGGCAAAAAGCCTTTGTCCTTTCTTAGGCTCTATTCTATCTGTGTACCAAATTTCATTTAAATCGGTTTAGTAGTTTAGGCGTGAAAGCGCGACAGACAGACAGACGGAGTTATTTTCACATGGATTTTAGTAAGGATTTAGCTCATATTAATGTTTACCTGGTTAGTTTGTTGGTGGTGTCCTGCCATATGAACAGCTGACCGACGTTGGTGAGCAGAAGCACCGTGACGCGAGAGTACGCGCCCTGATCGCTCACCTTCGCTTCCACACACACTTGACGCAGGTTGATTTGTCTGAAAGTAACAATAATGTATCAAAATTAAGTATACCTACGACACATATTATTCAAACAAAATATTTATATTTTATTAAAATAAAATAAAAATAACTTTATACAGTTTCTAGAGATACAACCCACCTAGATAAGTGGTATTTCGACAAGCGTTAACGATGATAGAAATCGCTTAAATGACGTTAAATGTATGGAAATGACATTTCAATTCGATAAGTCACGTGACTTGGACTTGTCACTTCCATACATTTTAACGATTCGATTAGCGTTATCGTTTATCGACATGTCACTTGTCTAGGGGGGCAGGTTAGGCGAGATATAACCAAATTGTACATAATATCCTATGAAATTTAATAAAGATTTTTGAGTTGAATAACACACTGAAACAATTTCAGCCTATTTTACGTGTGAAGAATTCATTAAAACAAGCATTTTTTTGCACTTTAACGTGGGGGTGTATTTACTGAACGTCATAATGGCGCACTCTGCACCGAACTTTGCGTAAGGAATCTTCCATATTTATGACTATTATTAAAATGATTACTGTTGCTCACTTGATGGCAATCTTCTTACAGATGTACTTATGCAGTAGATAGACATCACCGCGGCTGGTGGTGATGACGGTGGCCGCGTCGGAAGCGTCCACTAATTGGATGCCCGCCTCTTCCTTATTGTTCATTGATGTAGCCACCTAATAATAAACTAACCATAAATATTTATCATAGGCGAAAAATAGGGATGTTGACTGGGTATGAAACGTAAAAATCTATTAAGTCCGTTAATGAGATAGTAAAAAATATTAGGCACCTATTTTTAAAAAAAAAACTTAAAACTAAGGAAATAAAGCAAATCAAAATTCAGAAGATCCGCTCCTGAATTTTACTCCTGAACTTATTGCTAATTACGTCACGATGTTACATAAACTGTACGACATCGTGACGTTATGCGACATTTAAAATCAATGTATCGTAGTAATTTTTTAATAACGTTATCAAAAGAAACAATAAGTACTTGTGTAGTATTTTTTATTAATCTAAATGATGGAGATTAAAATAAAAACTTAGTCAACATCTCTGTTGTTTAATCTGGGCCCTGTTTAATGAAGCTGATAATTCGACATATATGTCAAAAAATGTCAAAATTGTAGAATTGTCGCGCTCAGGCTGTTTAATAAAGATGCAGATATGTAAAAAATCGACAGGTGAAATCATCACATATTTGTCATTTAAAACGCATTTAATACAACTCGAGATACATAGACAATTGTCAGATCGTGACAATAGGCATGTTTCCTATTTTTTTTTTAATGTCCGCCTTGTAGATTAATGAATTTTATTGGACACGTATTTTTTCTTTTTTCCTGCAAACAAAAAATGATCAAAATACAGAGAACGAAAATTACGCGTGACGTCACTCCTCGGTACGATTTTTACCAAGGCGTGGCGTCATAAGCCCCCATTCCGAAACTTTAAAGCGCTGTATCTTTGTAATTTTTTATTGTTTTGATAAAAGAAAAAATACGTGTCTAATATTTTTTTATTATCTAACTGACGGACTAAATAGATTTTAACTTTTCATACCCAGTCAACATCCCTATTATGTCGATGTTTGATTATAAAGCTAGTTAGCTTTATAAGTAGTTAAAATAGCTTGATGATAGAAATTAGTGACGATACAGTAAACGGTTACGGTTAGGATAAATGTAAAATTATAGTAAACTGACCTTCCGAGGCGTGTTGACCACTTTATCATCATTAGAGTGCCCCAACTGTCCGTTATTGGTACCCCAGGTATACACAGCGCGGGTGTTCCACACGACCGCGTGGGCCTTCGCCCCGCAGACCCCGAGTGGGTTCGATATTTTGATAACAGGTTTCACTGAAGGTAGCTTGATGTATGGAGGCGCTTGCCCTGTTGAGCTGCTTACATTGTCAGTGTTTAGAGCGTATTGTAGTACCTGGAAAATGAGGTTGAATATGTTTAGAAACAATATCAAGAGCTGTAGCAAATTACTTAAAAAAAAAATCAAATACCTGTTCTTAAAAGTTTTTTTTTATCAAATTACAGTTGTTTACAAATTGCTTTTTCTGAATAACTAAAACTATTTATACGAATCTAAGCATTTTTTGTACATCAATAATGTAGATACACATTCAGTTTGAAACAGCAGGAGGGGCTCGTGGCTAAGTGTCATGTCAGCCGTACGGTATGACCGATAATACAGGTTAAGCCGCGGTCGCCTCGGTTGGTCCGTGGATCGGTAGTTGTAAACATACAGAGACCCCCCCGTGCCTCGGAAAGCACGTTAAGCCGTTCGTCCCGACTGCCATACGTTGATCTTTGACAGTCAATAAGTCTTTACAATTCTGACAACCAGTCTTACTTTAGGTCTGATAGGCAGTCGCTCCTTGTGGAAAATAGAATTCAGCTGAATCCGGTAAGATTGGAAGCCGACCCCGACAAAGCTTCGGAAAAAGCTAGTCAGGATGTACTGTTCCCGGTTCATGTACTTACCATCCCACTCTCCAGCAGAAACACAGTGGATGTCAGGGTCAGTGCCACAGCGGCACAACGTTCCTGCAGCCGCAGTAACGTCGGTCGCAGCGCGGTTGTGTGCGGGCCGCCGGCGCGCTCCAGCTGCCCGCAGCACCACGCACCGCCTTCGCCGCACACCCACACGCTGTGGAACTTGCCGAGGTACACCTACGGAGAAGTACCATCAAATCAATCAAACATTCCAGTTCTTCCAATGATCTGTAAAAAATGTACAGTGCAATACTCTGTAATTCATTCGAATCATCTAGTATTTTGGAGCGTGTTTGGGTTTAATTTCATGGAAGAATTCAGAATGGTTTTCCATTTGCTATTTTACTGAAGTTTAAGTTTTTTAAGACAATTGATTAGTTTTCAATCAAATGCCATAAAGAAAACATATGAGATAACCAGATGAGGAGTGGAAGAAGAGTTCTAAAAAGTTTTACTGGAAGTTGAGGAGCTAATTTTGTGTTGGATGTTAAGTTTAATTTTGGATTATACATCTATCTATTGTGCAAAGTTTACTGTGATACCTAGCAACAGCAGACGTGATGGTTATTGGTAATAATAATTTTAACAACAAAAAATAACTTTTATTATTTAATAATTTGTACCTAAAATAAATGAGGTATGGTATCTGTAAATATTGGCTGGCCTTGCACCTTCTGATCGTTGTTGATGTGTTGCCTACAAGTAGTTAATTGCATATGGAACAAAAATAAAAATTTTGCATCATTATTTATTGACATATGTATTCAATAAACGGTGATGTTAGAAAATTGGTGCTTAAATACCTGATACTTGAAATATTATTTTACTCGCAAAAAAAGTAATAAAAATCTTAGTATTTAAAAAAATAATTTAATGATTATATCTATTGTCGCATATTAGTGCGGTAATCATCGCTCGTCCTATATGCGCTTGGAGTATACTTGTAAGATTGGAATGGATTCACAGCCGACACCACTTTCACCACTTTCTTAGGTTGTTCTTCGACATACACCATGTTGCCTAAAGACACATTCGATGGTATAACTTTGTTTGCATCCTCGCGAGCTTTGGAAGGCAACAGTTCTGTAAATCTCCCCGCCATTGCCCCCAGCAACGGCTCTCCTCTTATAATGCAGTAGGCAAAAAGCGTCAACGTAGAATACAAAAATGCTACCAGCATTATGTAGAATATAATTTTCCCTTTATTGTTGACTATTGATATTCGTAGGGCGTCGAAACATCCAACATCTTTGTTTGACAGTATCTCAGGATCCAGACTCTTTGAACAGTCCTTTGAGACTGGAATGAGGCCACTCACATTAGCCAGTTTACAACACTGAATAGGATATATTTTGTTCGGGTTCGATTTCTGCCACGGACTTTTAGAAAAGTCTCTGTAGTTCACCGCGCCGCAGCATTCGTGTTTGACCATTATGTAGTCCCAAACGTAAGTGATTAAGTCGTTATCTTTCCCGTAATAGTTGCTTAAAGATATCTGCATAGATCTTTTTGTGCTCTCGTTTTTCGTGTAGATATTGTACACGCCTGATATGAAGAATATCCAAAAGGCGATGAGAGAGAGCATGGTGACGAGGAATATGTACGTTTTTACCGCGCATTTTACTTTGCACCCGGCACCCAACACGCCGCAGCATGACGTCATCATCGAGAGCATAGCTATTGGTATGAGTATCGACGTCAGCGGTGTAAGCCATAGGTTTAGATTCACAAATTTAGCAATCACATCGACTAACGAACTTTTCGTAACAGTGTAGTTCACATCACGGAAGAATTCAGTATTGACGGCGCACCAAACGCAAACAACAAACCCAATTAGGCCGAACATAAAGAACAGTATGTTCGTGAATCCCAAACACGTTCGCGGCAACCCAATTGTATGCATATTTAGTAATTGTTTGAAGATTTATGGAAATTAAAAATTAATAGGTACAGGTTATTTCTAAAATTGACATTTGATATTGTTTGTGACTTATCGCCGGGAATCTTGCAGGCCAGCATTTTTATTACAAAAAAGGTTTTGTCTTAAGAAGGTAAAGTATAAGGAGGATCTAATAAATAGCAATAAACTCCGCATTTTCACAAAACGACATGTACATAGCACAGTATAGTATGTGCTTGCGACTTTGTGGGACAATGTCGCTCGAAATTTGTTCACACTACTCAATGGTGAATAGCAGGTATTTCGCCCGAGGAGATAGTGTTGTTCAGTGCAACTTAACACAAAGCGACACACACCCTCAATTTTTAAAAGCATGCGACTGACTGGAGATCCCGCTAGAAACACGGAGGTCGCGCGTGACTTGCAACAAGATCGCAACAACGTAGGGCGATATTGCGCGGGCTACGGAAATTTTGTGTCGAGCAAACAGAGTTGCGAGACAAGAGTCCCGTCGTGAAAACGCGGCTAAAGCATTCAGTATTACAATAGCGTCAATGAACAGCCATTGTTTTCATATATTTAGTCTTAGAAAGTTATGAGAGACGAAGATATAAACATACCTTCGCAAGTTTACACTTTAGCACAAAAGAAAAATAATATTATGCTTCATTTAACAAGTAGATAAAGTTCTTTAAGAAGTATAGGCATTAAATCTAAGATGACATACCTGTTTCACGCTAGTATTAGTTCTATTAAAGCAGGTCAGAAGTTCTGGAGTGTTCCGTTGCTGTTGCGTGCCAGTGCCGAGGGTGTAGTTGGAGTTACTGCCCCACATGTACACCTCGCTTGGCTCTTTACCGTCTTGTTTGTACATGTATTGTTTGTCAAGCATAGCATGCTCGAGCGCCCTGTAGTCATCCTTGTCGACTATGTCTGTGTTTACGCCTGTAATATTATCAAAAATGTTGTTTCGTATTTTATACTGAAGAATATAAGATACTCGTAAATTTCACTTGCCTATTAACCAGAAAGTAACTATTCAACACATTTTTATAATAACTTTCGTGAGGCGTATTCATAATTATTTAGGAAATATTGACGGAGGAACAGAATAACTTACTATGATACTCCTAAGATTCATAGGACTAAATATAACCTTTGTATAAAGGTTGGTTTTGTTAGAGGTTATAAAAGCTTCGTTGCAGGTTTCGATTCTTTTTTTAAGCACTCGTAATTGCACGAATACACAAACCCACAAATGTAGGAAGACATTTGCAAATGATTTCAATTCCAAGCTGTGTCGGTTTTTTAACAGACATCGAAGCGCGCGAAGCTTGTACGAATATTTGCGCGCATGTGAGTGACCGGGGCTAGAATAAATGTAGAATTAATTACCTATTTTCATAAGCCCAACAGCAGCATGTATCTGTCCGTAGAAAACACTTCTATGTAGGGGAGTATAGCCTGACTCGCGGTCCCGGGCGTTAATGAAGGCTTCCGTGGAGTGGCGAGTCAGCCAGTCCATGAGATGGATCCTGCCGCGCGATGCTGCCATGTGAAGAGCTGTGCGACCCTAATATAAGTTAAATAAGAATAAGATACTTATCAGTTATAATTATTTAAAACAAAACGGTTTAATACCGCATATTCTCGGGATCGCCCGAGTAGTTTCAGACTCAATAGGAGTCCCTAATCATGAGCTGACGCGGCGGCGATGGTGTCGCGAGTCGAACTGATTATTTAAGAGTATTTTTTATGTTCGTAATTATTTAAGTTTAGATACGACTTTATGTCAAAACTTAAATTTAAAAAACTAAGTACAGATAAGTACCTATTTAAGTAAAAATAGACATAGTATATCAGTTTTTTATCCAGAAGAGATTATGACCATAAAGAAATTAATATAATGTAAATGGTCTCTGATTGCATGTATCAAGCTGTTTAGAAGTCTAAATTATGAAAGAAAACTAACAAGGCCTGAAGTCTAAATAAAAAGTAATAAATAAACATATATTTTAGATTTATTAAAACTACTACCATATAACATAAGAACAAATGAAAAATCATTTAGGGTCTCATTTACAAAAATCTCGATGTTGTTTAGCAACTGCTAACCAGATTATTAATTCAAGTTTTCTATAGAGTATTTGGATTTAAAACATCATTGGATTTTTATAAATGATATATAAATGCCATTACAATACTGACCTCATAATCAAAAGCCTTGTTGAAATTTGCACAGGTCCCCTTAATGAAGCTTGCCAGTGCATCATCACTAACTGATCTCTTCGTAATGGCACTCGTAAGAGCCTGTCCATGGTTCCTAGATCTGCACCGTGACGTGCAATCTACATCCACTTTGTGTTTACTCATGTTTACGGTCCAATTTGTACCGCAGTCACCTAATATGTATATAAATTGTGCTATACAGACTAGATTCTATCATGTAAATAATATCAGATATGTTAAAGAAAACTCGCTAATGTTTTATAACAGGTACGAAGTAGAGCTCAGCTCTGGGGTAGCTCCCAAAGGAGCTACGGTTTCCTCTTTAGCAGGACATGATTAGATTTGAGGCAATCTGTGAAGAAAACAAATAATTATATGACATACTACTATTTTAACTAATGAAACCAAGATAAAGCGCAAAAAATAGGGTTTTGAATAACAAAACCTGTATAATAATAAATGTAAGGTTCTCAGTAATAAGAGACTAATTATCAATAAACAAGGCTGCATCATTAACTTATCTGAAGTAACATACCAGTGCAGATATTGCAACATTAAATTTAAATTAATGCAATAATATTTAATTTTCTAACTGGAATTTACTTTCAAATGGGTAATTAATTTTAAATAATAAACATAAATATTTACTTAAAATAGTAAATTATATATTTGAATAAAATAAAGATTTGTAGTATAGAGTTTAAAATTTATCGTAGTCAAAACAAATCCGTGGCTATCAAAAATCTTCAAGGTCGAATGTTAGGTGACACCGGCAAATCGGCGTTCACCATAGCAACGGGCAGGAAGTATAAATATAGGTATTTTATCCAGAAACCAGGAATTTGTATCTTTTAATCAGATATTCAGTGAATCGTAAACCTAAACTTACCTTTACATGAAAACAGCTGTTGTAGGTTCAATGCACAGGGAACGTATATTGCACAACATTTTTTCACGAAGAATAAAAATTTAATTCAATTGTAAACATAGGCTACAGCTAACTACATAAGCTTAAAACAATTATTTTTAAAATACCGTTGCTAATAGATTTTTACAATAATCGGAAAACAAATCCAATTTTGACAAACAAGCTACAACTCTTTGACAAATTGTCAACAAATGTCACTTGTCTAGTAACTTTTTCATATTGTCAGACAACCACAGATAATTATTTTTTAAGCAAACATTTCACAGTCAGTTGGATCACAGCTAAAATTCATCTCTAAAATCGCCTTTTTCTAATACCGACGGAAAGCCTTTCATTTTTAAGTTGATAGAAAATTTTCCCATTTTAAAGTAACTTCTAAGCATCATCATCAGCCTGTCATGTTCGTCCACTGCTCGACATAGGCCTCCCCAGTGGCACACCACTGAGCTCGATCTTCAGCTCTTCGTCGCTAACCACTGCACCTCACTTATAGGTATTGAATAGTTTTTATGAAAATAAACTTTTCTTGGCGTTGACGAGTTGACGTCAATGTCATTGGCTTGTCAAAAAAAAAACAGATGTCATTTTTCTCTCACAGATCAGATTGTAGTTTGGTTGGTATATTTTCATTGACCGATTGTTACGTAAAAAATAACATGTTTCAAGTGTTAAGTCGTACAGCAAGTTTATCTAGGACTCAGATTTCCAGGTAAGGGCAGTTACAAAAGTCAGTTTTGTTAATACCCTTTTCAAGGCGTTTTTACATTTTGTCTGTTACCATAATGTGATGATTTTACTTTTACGGAATTTCAGGTCCTTGCCTGCGTTTTCAACATGTCCCACGTATATGAAACTAGCCGATTGCGATCCTATTTGTCGAAAGGAAGCTCCTAAAATCGATAATGAGGCTGTAACATCGTTACCTGAAGAGACACGCCAAAGAAATGCTTTGGATTCCACTATCACGGTCCCAATCAAGGTAGGATCTATTTCTTAGCTTATGTTATGTACAGGAGGTAGGGGTTCAAAATTTTAAAGGTCATCTTCTCAGTATATACCTCATTTTCAGCATCTTTTAGATATTGATGTGTTGTGTTCAAATGTAGCCTTGTGTTAAAAAGCTTTACATACCATCAAATCCGCTCAGATGATTTATTGGCCTACTGAAACTGCCCATCTGCAGCTTTCAAAAGGTATCTACAATATGTAATAGTAGATTTGAAGATTTCTTACTAAATGTTAAATCCTACTGCACCATTAGGTTATTTTTAATTTTTAATATGTAAGGTCAGTAATTTTAAGATCATTTTGAAGATTAATTTGAAATAAATACTTTGCAGGTGGATCTGACCCCTGTTAGTGGAGTACCAGAGGAACACATCAGGTGTCGTCGGGTACGCATCTACCAGCCACCAAAAAATGCAATGCAAAGCGGGACAAATAACATCCACCACTGGGAAATGGAGTTTGACACCCGTCAGCGCTGGGAAAACCCCTTAATGGGATGGACATCAACCGGGGACCCACTTTCAAACATGAAGGTGATCTTTAGGTCCCCTGACGAAGCCATTCAGCACTGCGAAAAGAATGGATGGACCTGGTACATAGATGTACCGAAAACAGAGAAACAAATTAAGCCCAAGAACTACGGAAGTAACTTCTCATGGAACCGCCGCACCAGGGTTTCTACCAAGTAAATGTTAGTATAATGAATTAATTCTGTTATTTTATATTCATAGAAAAGCTATAGTAAAATTCAATTGTAATAGTAACAATATATTTAAATGATCTAGGATGCAAAACTTTTTTAATTTAACAAAGAATATCTTTTTAAAATATTAGTTGGAAACTAAATAAATTGATTGTTGCTGATGAAGAATTGCTTGTATTTTTAATCAAATTTGGACTGATCCCATACTCATGTAATACCTGTTTAATAGACATATGTTTGTTAACAATCATATTGAAAACGAAGTAAAGTCTAATTAAATTTTTACAAGCTAACAAGTGGTAGTTAATTGTAGCCTTGTGTATGTATTACGATCAACAGAATAGTGGTGTCATTTACTTTCTTAATTTCTCATAAGGGAATGTAGAGAATAAAAATGCAACAGTTCTATATTTTCATTTAATCATATTTTCAACATGGTTAATTTATATTTTGTACCTCGGAAGAAAATCATATTTCGCAGGTCTCACTTAAAGTTTTTATTTACATATCATACAATTTAAACATATTTTACACAAATCGAACCATGCACAGACACATGCTCTGAATATTGCAATTTCACTAACTACAGTAGTTTTACATGTACATCGTACATATTATAAAATATAGTTAAAAGTAACCGCTAACAACCATCACAATATAACTATAGATAAAATTATGAAAATTATTGCATCCTCTTTTATTTACATAGTAATGAACAATATTGAGAAATATATTTCTATTAGAACAATTTTATTATGCCATTTTTGTTTAAAATTTTAAATTTATTAGTGATTAGGTTGTTGAGATACCGAATGGTTCAAAGCAAATTGTGTAAAACTTGTCACAAAGCGAGGTGGTACAAATTCTAGTATGTATGTTACAAGGTGTCAGCGTCTAAAAGTTTAGCATAATTTCATACAGGCTTCGAAAATTCTAAATACAAATGAATTCAAAAGTTGGTCAAGGATATATTTAGAAAATCGTGATAAAGTTTTTGAAACAAAAGAACGTTTGGTCCTTGCTAAATGAATAATATTTGGGGTTTTAAAATGTACCTGCTCAAGTATAAGTACTCCTAGAGAAATTTTAAAATTTTTCTTTTAAACTTTTTCTTTAGAAAAAAAGCTAATTCTATATTTATTTATCTATTAAACCGTATCAACGTTTTTAATTTTATTGAACGCTTTACAATCGTACTAAGTAAATTCTCGTCATACTTGTACAATCGGTTCCAAAAGTGATATGGTACATAATTATTTACCAATATATGAGGTGATCACTTTTCGTCCCGATTTTACACAAATGCAGCTAAAATATAATCAGAAAGCACTTTGTGCGCCTATATTAGCAACTTGTTAATACTATTTATTAGCAGCTAATGTTATAACTATAAAACAATCAACAAAATGAACATTGTGGACGGGCTAAATGTTAACAAAATACAAAATGTAACAGAATCAATACAGATTTAAAATAGTTATAATATTTAAAGCAGTTCCTATAATTTACTTAATTACGGATAGAAATAACGAGTTTTGTGTCAACAAACTTTTAATTAAAAAACGAGTAGGTATTGTCTTTTACAATGTTAACAAATAAATACAATAAATTTACTATTATAAACTAATTCATTATCTATTGAGATTTGTGCGAATATTGCCCATTTTGTACATTGGTATGAACTGTCTGCCGTGTCTGTCGGATGTGCGGGAAAATTAATTTTATATTAATTGTCATGTACCTACGTAATACTGTATTAGGCAATCAAGTATGATTTACGCCAACACTTTAAAACTTTCGGACATAAAGTTTAAACATTAAATATATGTAAGATCACCGATTTCAAAGAATTGTGGCATGTATTAGCTTCCTGCCACCGTTTTTAGAACATTTTTTTTACGTCAGTTTATGATATTTTCAATATTATATTTCTAGCGAGGTATGTGAGATTGTGCATGAGTGTACTTCATTTCGTTTCGATTTCGAGAAGGAAATAATTATTTATGTTGCTAGCTAGCGTTTAAATACAAGTCTAGCTTTTTTAAATAAAACTGCATTCAGACTTCCCTTTCTTCTGTGCACGTAAAATTAAACCTAGCACCATTTCCGAGTAGGATACCTGCGCATTAGTGTATTTGAGGGCCGAGGGATAACTAGTTTTTAGCATTGGGAATATTGCCCGTGTTTCAAAGTATTTCTTCTAGTTAGAGATTTTTCTACCGTATTTCGAGTTTGTAAAGTTACAATTGCGAATCTAGTTTCCAAAAAGCCATAAGTACTTAGTATGAGTTCATCCTTGGTACTGTTACTTCGTTGAAGGGTTTTGGCTGCTTGTTGTCCTTAACTTTGATCCTTATTCGCTCTTGTTTAGTAATCTATTAATTTCTAATTTTCTGTTCAATCGCTCGGTCTGTTTAATGTTTATTTTTGAGGTGTTTTGATAACATAAAGTTTGCATTCTTCATTCTTTGAACGAGAGTCAACCAATCGGATTAAAAGCTCTAGCGATATCGTTGACTAGCAATAAGAAATATAAGTACATATTTTCGTAGTTAAAAAATGCTACGATATTTTTAAAACGAAATATCTATTTACGCCTATTTATTGTTACAAAACCTTTCTAGCTTCTAAATTCATAAATTGACAATTCAAAATGTTTTGTTGACGCGAAATCATTTTTCTCATAAAATATTGGGATCGGATAACATATTTTGCGAGGATGTTGCGTTTCTAAGTATATATTTTCCGAATGACTGGTTTTACCTATCTTATTCAAACATGTTTTTATTTTTTTTTAATACAGACTGCAATGATACCCTACTTAATTTATAGTTTATGTTCGATGTTACCAAGCCTAATTTCACAGCTTCAGTTTACTCAAAACTTGTAGCTTTCTCTTTGAGTTCCTGCAAATGGGAGTGAAAATTATACATAACTATTTA
This sequence comes from Diachrysia chrysitis, assembly GCA_932294365.1. Classification (NCBI taxonomy): domain Eukaryota; kingdom Metazoa; phylum Arthropoda; class Insecta; order Lepidoptera; family Noctuidae; genus Diachrysia; species Diachrysia chrysitis. The sequence goes on from OW028657.1 coordinate 3,582,481, forward strand.
TATAATTCAAGAACACAACGGGGTTTAATCACATTAACATATAAAGCAAGTATTACGCCAAATTATATGGCTAACACTAAAACTAAATAGAATATAACACGTCCATTTTAATGCTCATTTTATAACCAATTTTCTGCAACTATGTTCCTATTTTCTAATAATTTGCAACAATAAACAACAGTTAAAAACGGCTCTTGACCTGTTACCATTAATTTAGAAGCATAAATGTAAAATGACTGATGCGCTTAATCGATTAAAATCGACTAATTCTTACTGCGCATATCGATTATGCGGTAAATAATTATCGACACGGTGAATTCAGTTATTCTCATATCCTTACAAACACTATTTACAGTAATACATTCAATCATTTAATTGGTTTAAAACCGCCTTGATAATGGTCTCAACGTATCAAGTCAAATCAGTATTAGAATAAAAAAAAAAACCTGCTGAATTACCGAACTTTGGATCGTATAAAGAAGTTCCATTAAAATCTAATAAATCTAGCGAACATTCTTTATTACTGGAAAAGTCTAACAATATTATTTGAGCTGGAATGCTAATAAAGTTATTTAAGTCTTGTTATTATAAAACTAATGTAGTCAAAAGTTAAAAACTGACTTCTATATCCGACTAATCATTATCTATCGATAAATATTAGAATTATTTCGGCTCTTATTGACTTTGTGGCAGACATTATTGTAGGCCATATTTTGCAAAAGCCTGATCCTTAATTCTAGACCCGCCGCGCGCTGCACTATATCCTGGCTTCTTAAGTAATTGCTAAGAATCTTAAAAAACTTTATTTCCTGATTTGTACGATCCAAAGAACCGGACCAGCTACATTATTCTAACGAAGCGTCTACAAACGAATGTTACCTAAGAGCGTGTATTGCGTGGCGCGAACATCGCAGTTTCGTATCGTAAAGCTTACTGAAGTTGACGAGATCCTAATGAAAAATTTATTGCAACGACTCTGGAAGTTCCCGGTTATTACTGTAATTAACTATTTATTATAATAAGAGTTGAGATAAATGGGCGCGTTCCAAATTGCTCCAGTAAATAACAAAATTAAATCTCTCGAGTACTAACGTTTACTGCGCCTACAGTGAAACGGGCTCATCCATCTCAACGTATCCACCATAAAGACAACCGCAAACGGGGCTAGTTAAATTTTAAAATCACAATTAGTCGCCGGTTCACTTGGCCGGATGGACAGTCATTGTTGAACGTTCGCTTCGGGAGCGTTCGAGTCTGGAGCTCGGGGGTCGAGCTCGGTGGTTGGAGATCAGCTGGGGCGCTCGTCGGACTCGCGGTGCACGAGGACCCTGACGACTGTTGGCGGCACGGCCGGAGCGGCGGGGGTAGCCGGAGCGGCGGCCGGCGCCGGTTCCGCGGGGGGCGTGGTGGCGGCCGCGCCCGGCGCCGCGTCCGGCGACGCCTCCGTCACGAGGATGCTGACCTCGCTGTTGGCGTGCGGCGATGGCGTGCGCGCGCGGGCCGGCGGCGTCACGCGCCGCATAGAACTGCGTCTGGAGCTCAGCCGAAGGGAACCTGAGCATTCACAACCATAACAAATTGAAAAGCTAAAACTTTTGATTAAGGTTGATCCATTTTTGTATCTTCAGTGCATCGGACATAAGTAGTAAGCGATTTACTTTGGCGACTGGACTTCGCCTAAATACGAGAACACTAATAAGAAACCTTTGAATAGGGTACATATAGTACTCCGATTAGTCGTGGCAAGGTGATTTACATTATGAGCCGTGTTCTTTGAGGATCTTCCCTTGGCAAATACTGAGACACATAATAATATATTTTTTGTAGACGTCTTTACAGCTTCAAACTTGAAGCAATATACCCCAGTATGGCGCGCCGTCTGAGGTGTTCTAGTGTCAAGTTGTGTAGTAATTTAATCCAGTAGTTAAAATGCTTAACTCACTCGAAGTAAAGAACAGATTTATACTTACGAACTCCTTTGTTGCGTTAAAATGAAGGAAATCTATACAGAGGACAAACTACTGAGACTTACACACTACAATATCCATGCTTACATTAAAGTATACATAGATATAGCTACAGAAGCGGAACACTCGAGGTAGGGTCTAAAGCATGCATAAGCTCATATAATCCCTAAAACGTTTGAAATTCTTTTTTGTATTCAAATAAGAGATCGAATTTGAAACTATATTTACTGATTTATAATAGAGGACGATTTCTTAGTTAATCAATTTTGAAATCACTGTATTTTTGTGGATCGGCGATGTGATGCTAGATTTCTGTAACCTTTTAGGTAATGCCAGCAGCAAAAATATCTAAAGGATGTATAAAGGCAAGACATTCAAGGGGTAAAAACAGACGAGCACAAAGGAAGTAAAAAATGTCTCAAAGTTAATTAATAAAAAATCTAGATCCCTACTTATTTACTTTCCGAGTCTTTTAGGGATTGAGAACTGAGTTGAACTCAGCGCTAGCTACCTTGTCTAAGCTGAGCAGCATGTCGCTAACCCTTAAACCGTTTTTAATCAGACCACCGAATGTGAAAATATTTTTTTTATTTAAATATATCGAATTTTTCTTTCCTGCAGCAATAAGTGTAAAAAACTGGAAGACGGATCAAATATCGAATTTATTTGATGCCAGATCAGATCCATTTATTGTGCTTTGTCCAATGCATTGAATTTCTGAAAAAATACATCGTATGGCATAGGTACGTAGGTAACAGGCTTCTCAGCAAAGACAATCAAATGCGTCTAAGTCTAAACCTACTGAGGAAGAGACACGGAAAGCAAAACATTACATATGAACCTGCTCGTTTCGGGCCTGTCTCTTCGTCCATAGCGTCCTGATGCCGCAGAAAGATTGGCAAGCCGTATGCCGACCGCCTTCGAGGCGGGGCCGACTCTGAACCGCTCGCCTAACCAACAAATGTTACTATGATAACAGATGAAGAACCGAAAGCTAAAGTACTGGCGTTTAGAGTCGTGCTAAACTGAGTCAAGTCTACTCTAAAAGCATACTATCTAATTTGTAACTTTGTTGAGTAAATACTTTTATTTGAGATAAAATATTTTCGTGATCATTGTTATGATCAGTATGATGATAGTTGATACATTACTAAGATACCTGAATGTAATGATTGAACGACTTGATTTTGAGAAAATTTTGGTAGTTTGTTCTCGATACGAACCTGTTCCCCTGGCGCTGCCCCGGGTAACAATAATAGCGGGAGGTTGAGCCAGGCACCGCCCAATTCGCTGATGTCCGATGCGTCAGACGCGCGCGATGATTTGCGACTAGAGGCGTGCGAACCTCGCCTCACGTGCAGTAACGCACTCAGCCGACCTCCCCATCCGCCCCCTGGGGACCATTTTGTGCTTTCTTCTTCTTGGGAGGGGCTGCGATTCTTTCGTCTAAAAATAGAACAGTAAAGTGAGAGAAATAGAAAAAAAGCAGATGGATAAGAAAAAAAGTAATGGCACAGGAAAAACGCCGCAGAAATAGAGAAACACATTAGCCAGATTTTGAACAAAATTTCCACTAAAGATTATGATTTTATAGGATAAAGATTAGGAAGTTGATATTCTACAGATATTTTGATACAAAGGAGTACAACAAACACAAAAAACTTACTTCACATAATCCCTCCAAGCCCGCTGGACAGTCCTGGCGGCCTTATCCTCCCTCTTCCATATCCTAGTCGAAGAGACTATCTCAAGTTCCTTCCTCGTCGGAAACTGCTTCTTGAACTTGATATCCATCTGTTCCTGAAGCTGTCTGAAGGTATCTGTCTCCTCGACGTGGCCCAAGACATGTTTGACAAGGGAATGTAATATGTCTAAGCAGTGAATTTTGTTGCCTCTCGCGATTGGTAGGTTAAAACTGACTAAAGCCACTGTGTTTGGTTTGGAGATGCCTAGCGGAGGATCTAATGACGCTATGAAGTCTGATAGTTGAGCGAAACTTATGAATTGAGTTGCATGGGGATCGTATCTGAAAAAGAAAAATAACTGATCAATTTCCGATGGCAGAACCCAAATTCAAGACAACGTGCTGCTGTAGAGTTTCTTGCGCCGTTTCTTCTCTACAGCCAAAGCACTTAGGAAACGGTGAAAGGTGGGTGAATCAGGGTGCTGTCCATTGTTATATTGATGTTTGATAAGTGCTACTTTGTAGCCTATTTTATATATATGAGTTTGGATTTTTTTTTTTATTTTAATCACATTTTTAAACAAACGAAGATCATTATGGGCTATTAGCCTAAAAATACAATATTTATAAATGGTATACATGATATTACGATCATAATGTATTTTGTTCCTAATTGTTTGAGTTGGTAACTTTTAACGTCTTCAGCTGAACGCGGCTTGAGATAGATCACGAGATTTATAGCCGTTCCCTTTACGACGTCATTTGTGTTTAAAGTGTCCGTTCCGAAGTGTCGTAATGTTAAATGGCCGTAATAACAGTAAGTGGCATTGGTTATAGACAGGTTTAATGCGGTAATGGGCTGAGATAATTTATGCAAGTTTGCCAATGTTTGGTGCCTTCTTGTAATTAGTTTAGTTGGATTGACCTTTATGTTTATGTAAATTTGTAATCAAACAATTCAAGAAGAGAATTAATTAGGTACTTTCTATTGATGTTTTTCGATGCTAGGTAGATTTCTACCTTCTTTTTAACCTACATAGTTTTTAAACCCATATTATACAAATTAACATCAAAAAGTAGTTTACCAGTACTTTTGGTTTGTTGAATGTGGTCGATGAAGGTGTTCCTGCTAATAACAGCAAGAAAGAATGAAATTTCGGCTTTTAAAATAATGCACTTACTTCGACCACCGTATATAGAACATCTCAAGATCATCTTCCACGATTCCAATCTCTTCTTCTTGATGCGCCTGGTTGAAGTTCTCCAGGATGATGGCTATGTACATGTTGATGACGATCATGTAGCTGATGATGATGAACGATGTGAAGTACGTGATGGCTAGGAGAGGGCTTCCACAGTTGCCGTTGTGGCCGTGCTCGCCTAATTCGCAGGCAGGAGGCTGAATCATGAGGGATTCGAGCACGTCGTTCCATCCGGCTGATGTCATTAGACTAGAAAGTAACAAAGGATTAGTTTAACAACGTTAGATCTCTCGAATAACGCTTCTGTTTTCACGATACGAGCACATAATTATAATTATGGTCGGCCAGACCGTAGACCAGACCCCACACCAGACCAGAGATTTGCTCCATACCCGTTTTATATAGGTACCTATCTCAGGAGATTTGGATTGTTTTTAAACTAATCTCTTTGTGTGTTGTATTGTGACTGGGGCATAGCTGGAAAAGGTCTCTCATTAAAACACCCAAACCGTAGTTTTTTTCTTTTTTTTTAGTTTAGTAGGTATAATTGGACAAAATAAACAAACATCAAAAATTCAGAACAACTTACCGAAAAAGCAACTGCATACTCCTTCCGAAGGTTTGAAAGTTGACGATATCGTTGAGGGCTCCATGCTCCTTGACGTGGCCGAACACTGACATGCCGATAATGGCGTAGATGAAGGTGATGAGAGCCAGCAACGCACCGATATTGAAAAGCGCTGGCAAGGACACCACTAGCGCAAACAGCAGTTTTCTAATGCCCTTAGCGGCCTGGAAACAAAATGTTTCGTTAAAAGCGGTACGAGAGTTTTTAAGGCAAATAAAAAAAACATGCTACATTAGCATGCTTTATTCATTGTTTTAGCTTGCCTTTTATAATGTACTTGGAAATGTGTTTTTAATTGACACTTGACTGTGTTGTTTTTTACCAGACACTGGACCTAACGTGAACACCAATCTCAACCTTCCAACTCCACGTCAATGATAAGTTACGTTAAATGTAAATAAATAAAAGATTTTTAAATATAATTTATTGAGCAATATTTAAAATTATATCTATAAACTGTGTATGTACGTAAAACTCACTTTAATCAGTCTTAATATTCTCCCTATACGGAACACTCTGACGACTCGCAGTAACGTTGGCGATATCGGCAGGTCTATCATGATGTCCTCCATCAGGATGCCCAGGATTGACGCCAGCACCAGCAGGAAGTCGAATACATTCCATGGTACCGTGAAGTAGTGGTACCGAAGACCTACTATTTTTACTATTGCTTCTGTAATTTTTTAAGGGGAGATTAGGGTTTGAGAAAGTAGTTTGGATGACTGATGACGAAAGCTCCAGAGAGACAAAGGAAAAAACAACACTTTAAAGTGTTATAGACACTAAGAAAAAATGCATTTTACAGTTGATATTTATAGCACAGCAGTGCCTATTCGTAGTCTAATGAAGTGGTAAAATTCAATAGATATAAGGATATGAAAGTAAAGACAAGGGTGTATGGTAGCCTTACGCGGTCATCATCAAAATTATAGTACATAATAAAAAGTTCATACCTAATCCAAACACAGTTGTGAAGAACGCGTTACTAACTTCTAATATGAAGAAAACAGAATGTGGTTGATCGTAATGCTCTATACCCATTGTAAGCATATTTAAAAATATTAAAACGAAAATGGCGATCTCGAACCGTCGTGAATTTGATAGATCGTAAAACATCGCCAAGAACTGATTTCTCGGCCTCTTTATGACTTTCTGTGGCTTTTTCCTACCGAGCTTTTTCATTGCTGTGTAGTAATGTTTTTGGCTTTCTGTAAGAAACATTTCTAAAACTCCGCCTTCGTACTGAAATAAAAATATTTGATTATGAAATCACAAAAGTTATTGTTGAAGTAAATAATATGTATGAGAAAACAACTACCTTCTTTTTGAGCATATTGAAATTATCTATAATTACTCCTATAAACAGATTAAGGGTGAAGAAAGATCCGCACACGATGAAGATGACAAAATAAATGTATGCATAGAGATTGGCTTCCCTCGCTGGCTGGAGATCTACTCCTCGCGCGTCTACAGCGTCAGCCATCACCTCCATCCAGCCTTCAAACGTAGCTACTTGAAATAACGCTAAATACGCTATCCCGACGTGATCGAATGATATTTTAGAATTTACCCAAGAAAAGTTGTTGTAATAACATTCCCACCTATCATTTACTATCTGAAATACAATTAAATACATATTAAAAGTTATAATCAATTTTACATATTCGAGTTATTGCGCTGTTACTTACCTCTAACGGTAACAATTCCCCTTCATCATCGACGCACTTGTAGAACTTTCCGCCAAAAAACTGCACTCCCATGATAGAAAATATTAACCAAAATACTAAACAAACTAATAATACATTGAAGATGCTAGGTATTGCGTACATAAGAGCGTTCACTACGATTCTCATCCCTTGCCACCGCGATATTGCTCGCAACGGCCTCAAAGCACGTAAAGTTCTTAACGACCTTAAAACTTTTAGGTTCTCGTTTTCTTCTATCAACAAACTGAATACTGAAACCTGAAAGCGGGAGTCAAGCGTTAAATAGAGAAGTTTGAAAGCGTCAATAAAAGGTTATGAAAACTGTTACTTACAAAGACTATAGTGAAATCTAATAAGGTCCAGAAACTAGTAAAGTATCTGAAGAACCCCAACGCAATCCACTTGAGAAACATCTCGATAATGAAAATCATGCAGAACCCCAAGTTCGTCCAGTACAGGATCTTCTTCAGCGGCTTGTTCTTCTCGAGGTGGATGTCTTCAAAGCAAAGCGTGATGCTCGATGCAAAGATGAGCACCAATACGAACCACTCGAAGGCAGGAGTGTCTACGTACCGCAGAACGTAAGTGCGGAGAAACATCCATCGTTGACCCACGTTGGTTTCAATACATGCGTCCCAACAAGAACTCCTAAAAGATATTACTTATTCCATTCACTCAGAAAATAAAACCTAATAAAACCCTGTTACCTACCTAGGTCTGCATAACGGTAATACGTACGGAGAGTCGTGAAACTATTTCCCATCCCTGGAACCTTTTATTTGTTGCCTTGGTTCCGGATGAAGTTAGATTAAGTTAATGTTTTCAAGCAATGGTCATAGCAATAAAGTTGGATGAGTTACAAGTACATTACCAGATGCATTAGATTGTTAAGAAGTAAAAAAGGTTTAGACATACACAACTTTTGAGGGCATAAAGAATTTTAAGGAAAATAATGAATGTATTATAGAAATTTGTTAAATATTAGACTTGGATACTACATACTCCAATATAGAAATGGAAGCGAATATGGCATTGAGCACTGAGTCATTCTTGAATGAATACATACGCATCGTAACATTGACGTGGAAAACAATTTTCGGGTACTTTCTGCTCTTTCTGCTTTCCAAATCCAGGAAAGTTTCCCATCGCATCAATATATTGACCCTTGGAGTTTTTTCTCCCACCTACGGTTAATTCATCTACATATGAGACTAAAGTTTGCCATGGATGCTTCATGTCTTCGTCGTCGGTTGGTTGCGCTGGTTCCTTACATAAAGTGTTTGGCGGCTGTTCCCTGCATTGCCTCTTTGGTTTCTCTGGCGTTGTTCTACTTGATAATTGCGCCATTTCATAGTGTTCATTTTCATCTGTAAAATAAGTGTTTTATGACGTTCTACTTCTGTCATAGTCTTTTTAATAGACTTAAAAAAATAATTACAAGGGACAGTCAGTGTAAGTGTTTTATTGATTTTTTGGTTATAGTTGGTCGTCCATTACCTCTCGAATCTGATGGCTGCGTGTGGTAACCCGAAGACATTTGATTCAACAATTTTTGGGCAACAACTTGTTCAGTTGGCGATGTGTCTTCCAAATTCTCCTTGGAGTCTTCTCTAATGCTCGTGATTTTATGTTCCGTTGCCAAGTCACGTACGTCTTTTAAAGTTTCTTGACTGCCGTGGTTAATGTTGTTAGTCGGTTGAAAAAGATGTGGGTAGGCGAAGTCCGAACCTACCGATATTGGCCTGTAATATTTTGTTCAAGTTACTAGGTAGAACTAAGCATTTGAAAACTTACAAGTGTAATAGAAACATTTACTCCATTTAAAGACGATTTGATTGTACAATTGTCTGATTTTAAACATATTTTTGTGTTCGATTAAAGAAAAATCTTTAAGCGATGTTCAATTATGTACAATTTTGATACTAACCTATTTAATGCTTCTTGATAACTATGACTATAGATATTGTCGTGCGGGAACAGGATAGTCTCCTGTATCGATGCTGAGTACCTCTGCTCGCTTGGTATCGACGCCGTCTTCTCCTTTACAGCGCGTTGTTGTGTCATAAATTCGTTAACTAGCTCTTCTAACTTAGATTTTTTGTCAGTCTCTTTACTTCTCGATATAAGAAAACCTTTTTTTCTTACTATAGAACGTATTCTATCGAAACTTTTAGCTAATTTTGAATCCTCACCAACTTCCTGCAATGTTGAGAAATATTTAAGTATGTGTGTTAAAATTTTAATGTGTTCTATATTTTGGTCGCGTGTGTTCTAAGTAAAGAAGATGGTTAATTATTCCCGCCTTTCTTAGTATCTTAGTCTATAGTACTGAAGTTTAGGCAGCTTGATATATACATATGTAGCGCACAGATGCGGACCACGTTAATGAAGAATGGAAGACGGAGCGACTTAAGTCGAGGTCGGGGGCGTTCGCTTTCCGTACTTGCGGTGAAAAACATATTTTGAAATCTTAAAAGTACATCATACATTATCATGTTATACGTGACTTTACGCATGTTTTAGCTTAGTGAAGTGAAGGGTACAATAATGTTTATTAAAAATTCAGATGACTGTAATCGAACTTATATATTGAACAAATATTATTGAAATTCTTACCTCCTTTTTATTCTTGAGTTCCTCACTATTAAAGCTGTTGAGCAGCAAGGCAAGGAAGAGGTTGAGCACCATAAAGTTGCCCATCACTAGTGCAGGCAAGAATATAAAGAAGCAACTCTCTGCTCCTGTTTCTTGCTCTGCTCGCATACAGTCCCACAGGGGCTCGATCCACTCGCCACACAGAATCCGGAATATCATCATAAACGAGTGGAAGAAGTCGTTGAAGTTCCACCTTTACAAGTTAATTAATCAAAAAAGTTTCCCGAAGAAATTATTTAAGCATGAATAAAGCTAAATAAAACATGCACAAAATAAAATATGGGAATATGAAGATAATGGAAAAGATACAAAATAAAATGATTTTGTTGATACAATAAAAAAAAAACAATCATTATTAATAGTATAAAATCACGTCATGCAATGATAAAACCATACCTGGGTACAGGATCCGGGTCGAACTTATCCGGCGTGTACGACTTAGAGAACAACTGCATCCCGATAACAGCAAATATGTATATAACTATCACTAACACGAACGTCAAATTACCAAGAGCACCGATTGTAGATATTATAATACTTAACAACACTTTCATTGTAGTCCACGATTGAGCTAACTTTAACACTCGTAACTGGAAAAAAAAATCAGATTTAATATGCATTTCATGACATCACTTATCCAAGATTACAATAAATTTATTTGCGACGTTACACGACATGTAGACATAAATTATTTTTTGATTTTCAATCGGTCAGAATTATATGTTTAATACAAATCAATTTGGAAATGAGACCTAGTTACTGATTTTTCGTTAAGTCTTTGTTGCCGCCCTTATGTAGTAAATAATTAAGATACTTTATTGAAACTTACCAAACGAAGACCTCGTAACACAGATAGGCCATCGACGAGTTCGAATATAAGATCTAGAAGGCTTGCAGACACTATAATCAAGTCGAATATGTTCCAGCCACAGGCAAAGAAGTCTTTGCTCATCGCCATCACTTTCATTATACATTCTAATGTAAATATCGACGTGAACACCTGGAAACCATGGCGTTATTAATGGCATCTGTATTTTCTCAAATGATTCTAAATTAATGAACATTGTTTCTTTATAAAAGTATGTAAAAGTTACCTTATTCCCTATATCTAAGGCCTGTCTAACGTTCTCACTCATACCATGATGCTCTAAAGCTAGGAAGAGCGTGTTAAGAACGATACATGTTGTTATAAACAACTCAAATAATGGATCCTTAACGATCCCATACAAGCTATTCTGGAACTGAAGCCAGCCTTCATAATCTATGCAGCAAGTGACGCAGCACTCACAGTTTCTGTCCACGAGTTCATCTGCGGTCAAATTCAAACTAGTTAATTAAATACACCAACAGCGAGAACAACAAATATACACAAATACGTCACGAACAGAAGAAGGAAGGAAGTAAAGAAATAGATCAATTAGAATCAGCGAAAGCATAGTGAGCAAAATTGAAATTTTCTTCGATGCAAAGCTTTCGTTTTACTAAATTAATCTATCACTTATTAAATATTAAACAATTCATCATGCATTGAAATTGAAAGCGAAGTCAGGACAAAGAAAATATGCAGAAAAATTGCATTAAAATTCAAGGAAAACCAGCATGGTAGTACGAAAAATTTTGATATGCCAATTATGTGTACAAACAGTGCATATGTACCGGTACATTGGTTAGACTGAAAGACCGACAAAACACTCATTTGAATTTTGATGTTTCCAAATCTGAATCGCATAAAAGTTAAGCACAAGTGTCATTAGGTATTGTTATAGTAATATCATGTAATGTCAAAATACTTGAATGCGATTCTGGAGTATGACAAGACGACAGCTAGTCAATCGCAGTCACCCTGCAGTCTTCCTGTGGGGAACAGGGGTGGACTGGGGGGTAGAAGCGTTTGCGTCTGTGTTTACTAACCTGTGAAGTAAGTGCAATTTTGCTCGTAATTGCCCATATGAGTTTTGTGCGTGGCTGCCAATAAACTGAGCTCATTAATTTTCGTCGTCTCCGCTTGCGGGAGGTCGGGCGCGCGCTTGTATGGCCAGTCCGCCCCTGACGATATTAATGAGGGTAGAAGCGAGATTGCAACCGTGTCGTATTAAATGCTCAATGAAGTGTTACTCCATTGAGAAGTGAAGCTACTGGTGAATATTACCAGCCAATAGAAATATTTATTCCGTCTTTATATTTACTTTCGTTGTTTAAAAAATATTTAAAATACTCAAGACAGAATAGTTATTTCTATGACAAATTAGCAGTACCTAAAACTGTTTTAATTGCTTAATGTAATAATGCAGTATCTACAACCTTGGTAGCTTTTACAAGAGTCAAGATTTATAAGTAAAGCTACCAAAGAAAATTTCCTTAAACCGTTTGATTAGGAATCGTTTCATACTTTAGTTATAGAGGCCGTATCCTTCGTCAAACGGCTTGAAGGTTTGAGGTTCGTTTAAAAATCAAAGTGGAGCCTTACATAATGCTTCTGAAATCCAAAGAAAATATCATCTGTTGCAAATGCGAATTGAAACAGAGTGAATAGTTAGTTTTAGAAGAAAAAGTACTTAAATACAAACTACCTAATAATTTAGAAGTTTTGTAATCAAATCATTATTCTGTACAACGTAATTCAAATTTAGAAAAGTAGAAAATTGCTAAGAACGCAAGCATTTAAAGTTTGATAGATGTTTTAGGCAATAAAGTAAGTAGTCCTAATCTCAATTTTGTTAAGTTTTTAACCATGCATAATTAGAGCCAATAAACTTACTTCCTAAATTTGTATCTAATCTACGAAATTTTGCGAGATAATTGTTCCCAATGATCGTATCGAACCCCTATTAAATGCATTCGTTGTCAAAGAATTATTAGGCTTTCGTGTTTGCAAAGCGTTCATTCTGTTACAGAGTGGCAGCATCGTTTAGTTTTAGTGTTATTTGTCTCGTGCTTTTCAGTGTTGAAGCCGTGCCAATAAATTGGATTAGGTTGTGTAGTGCCATCAAATTGTTGATATATAACAGATTGGCTGCCAATTCCTCGATCTTGGAAGTGGAACATGAGCCTGAATTCTCTTAAGTAACTCCCGTAACTCGATCGGATTTCATGGCATTACTCAACCCGAAAAAAAATTTAGAAGTGACTGGAGTGTGCGTAAGTCTGCGTTTTTTACCTAGCACCACGATCTGGTTGAGGTAGTCAGGATTCAGCGGGTACTTGTCCTGTATGCTCCTGTCGGGCTTTTTTGGTTTCACCGCTGGTTTATCGGGCTTTTTATGAAGGTTTATCTCTTGGGTTTGATTATCTCGAGTAATCTGTAATTACGGGTATGTTTAAAAGATAAAATAAATTCCATCTTAAAAGCAATGTGATTTCAGCCGTTGATCTTTAAAATGTCTTAGCACCAACATCATTCTTAACGTTCAAAACTTTAAAACATAAGCTTGTTTGGTTCTCATTCTCACCTGTTGTATTTGCGGCATTGGCATTGGCATTGCCATTGGTACTGGGGTCGGCATTGGCGTGGGCATAGGCATTGGCATCTGTACTGGGGCGGGCATCGGCGTCTGCAAGTGCATCGGGAGAGGCATGGCCATGGGCGTCGGAGGGTGCGGCGGCGGCAGCTGAGGTATGAGGAGGTGTCTTCGGGGAAGAGGATGTGGTGCCTGGTCGTCAGACGTGTGCTCGCCGTCGTCGTGGTCGTCGACAACCCCGGAGTCATCGAGGGAAGACTCCCGGTTGTTGCTGTGGTCGCTCAGCTGTCGACCCGCTGCGCTAAGTGCACCGCGACCTATTTTAAATAAATTTCATAACTAAGTCTTTTGTGCTCGTGTTTTTTTTAAGGTCTGGATTGTCGAAAACTGAGGAAATCTCTGTAATGTTTCTGTACAGTAATATGGAATTACAGTTTGCTCTTACACCAAATTCATATTTTTTGATAATGAAAGTTTCATAAAAGTGAAGTATCTTTCCTTCAAAATACATTTAAGGTATATAGGTAATTTAAACTTATCTTATATTCCACCATAAACACTTAATTCTAATTTTACTTGTGAAAAAACTTGATTAGATTACATTGCAACATTACACAAGACGGATTAAAATCTAGTAAATAAAGAATAAAAATTGGTTGCATCTAATGACTTAATGCGTTTATTATTCGTCAATTTCTGCCGTTACAACATTGTTTTCATAAAACTAAAGGTTGACTTCCTATATCTGCTCAAGATATAAAGTTTAAACTTATTATCTTAGGTACCTACCAGTATTCCGATCAATTCAATTTTTTTTCACAAAAAAACTATGTAGAAAATGCATTTACACGAGAGGTATTAAAATCTCGTGTTTTAAGTATACAGTTACCTAATGCGTTGTCTGGGTGCAGCGTGTGGGGCGGCGGCGGCGGCTGCGGCGCGGGCATGGGGGGCGGCGACGTGCTGGGGCTCACCGACCGCGAACGAGACCGCGAACGACGATTCACGTCACTAGAAAAATATGGTTAAGTTATATCTGATGGTTTTAGATGACATTAAAATAAAAATGTTTTAAACCGATTTTTTGGGGTTTATTGTTAAATAATATTCCGGAACTTAAAAATAAAACTGTTTAACAATAAGCCGCTTTATTATGTCAAATTCGCGTGATCCTGAATCCTAATATTTGTCATACAAAAAATTTTACAAAATGACCACAGCTTGCCATGGCCGACGTGGAAGACTATAACTCTGGACCCAATTCGACCGGTGTAATGAAAATATGTGCCGGTGTGGTTACAGCCCACCTGAGCCATGTGAGTGTGGCATCTTCCCTCAAATTATGTCCAATTTAATGAGTTGTCCAGCGTGTTCTACCACCTGCACACGCGAGGACCTGTACAAGGCCACTGACATTCCTGTTTGCGTGGCTGAGTACTGGTCTGGGAAAATTTCAATGCCTTAGATCGACACACTACGAAGAAGAATACTTACGAAGAAAATAACATAAGAACTTGAAAAGTCAATCGAAAATTGACTGCTAGCTCCCAAATTTCCAATTTCCGATCTCAAATTGGACCTAAACTATGTAGTCAAACATATTGGTTCATATTTATTTGGCTGGGAGGTCAGACAGCTCGTTATCTGATTCAATGTAATAGCAAAGGTGCTATGAATTTAAATAAAAAAAAACCGTTACTGATGGTCACGCTATCACTAGCGAAATTCTGTCTTCAGTGACCGTATAGGTCAAAAGCTGTTAAAATCTTACTTTGCAGAATCGTGGTCCCCCCAACGACGGAGCTATATAAAACAAAAATTGAATTGAATTGAGTGCTTTCGGTCTGTAGCTTTATTTATTTATTAATATTTATATGCACGAGATGTTGAATCAGTCGGCAATATCAAGCGGCAATAGCCCTTGTGATCGAGAGATCGCAGGTTCTAACCCCACCCATTGCACTCTTGACGTGAACCCACTCCAGACAAAATCATATTTAGCGTAGTTGGAGGGGTTAACAAGATTGCTAGTAATGTGAATTTCACCCACATTGCTAGTACCTTTTTAAAATAAAATGAAACAATAAATAATGGATGAAGCAATAATTTAAAGATTAGGTTCTACAATTTCACATTCATAAATACTAGGTATAAGACGCCTCGGCAAAGTTTTTGGAAATATGCACTTAAGAAGTTGAATTAGATTCATTAATTTTTCCGTTGAATATCAAATTGTTAAAGTTTAATTTACTTGAGAAGTTCAGACATTTTCATTTTTTGTTAAAAATCCTCACTTTGAAGAAAATATTAAAATTGACTTTAGTTTCTCAGGTTCTATGAATGCAATCAGCGCTTAGTCTAACTATCCTTATAATGATATAAATGTGTATGTCCAATGATAGTGAATAATACACAAGATATGTCAACCGACGCTTAAAATTTGATTGCGCTGGTATAATATCAAAATGTTGTCAAATTGCACTGATGAATAGTACAAAAGATAGGATAACCATGTAAGTAAAAGAGATATCATTGAAAACTTCATAATGAGGAGGATTTCGAGTACACAAAGTGCGAGCGCTAATAACATATGCCTCATTTTTATACACATATAATATCATTGTGCATGTCTGTAGGTGTGTTTGTTACTTCTGCAAGCGAAAACTACTGCATGGATCACGATAAATTTCGGCACAGATACTACATAACGTAAATAATATAAATTTTGTTCTCGGGAAATAATACATTATCCTCAATAGTCCGCGCACACATAAAGTACGCCGTCAAATGTTGGTGTTCAATAAAACAGTACAAGACACTATTAGGTACGATACACACTCTTTCTACAGTAAAATTAAAGTCCACTGCAAGGCGGCTGTTATTTCTAGGCTTGCGTGTTCCTTCGTCGACCTAACTGACACTAATTGGGTGAGATAGCTATATAAAATCTAATCAAGGAACAAAGAACAACCGGCAATTGTTTCCGTTAAACATTTCTACGATTTCTTGTTCTAATTAAAACCAAAATAAATACGTAAAGGTATCCTTTAATGTGATGTGGATAGAGATGGTGAAAGAAGATTAAATAACGCATAACATAATATCATTCTCATTATAAAACATTAGAAGTAAGTATATTTAACACTAGCTGTCCCCCGCGACTTTGTTTGCGTGTTTAAGTTTCAACGGTTTCTCATTTTTGCAACATTTTTCATGTATGCTCCGCTCCTATTGGTCGTAGCGTTATTTTATATAGCCTATAGCCTTCCTCAATAAACGGACTATCCAATACAAAAATATTTTTTCAATTCGAACTAGTAGTTCCTGAGATTAGCGCGTTCAAACAAACTTTTCAGCTTTATAATATTAGTATAGATTTGATTTAAACAAGTAGCCTTGATTGGTGCACACTTAAAATATTAAATTAAAAACCCTTTTTTTTCTTGCCAAAATTGCAAAACTATAAACCAGTAGTTCCCGAAAATAATGGGGTAGACTATTTTTATGTCCGTAAGATACATAAATAAAATATATTAGACACGTCACCTCATGACAATAAATTGATTTGAAATGTGTTTCACCATTTTGTACGACGTCATTAGACTCCACTCCTGAACTTCGATTCGCTTTAACTACTTAGCTTTTTCTTCTTTTTAAGAAACAAAAAATACGGCTAGCGAAACTATTATTATTACTTTATGCCTAAGAGATAAGGCCCGCCATTATATCTTATTTTCGTACATAAACGTTATAGTCAAAAATAAATATAATGCATTAGCAACAAAATGATTTTAATCGTTCTTTTATTTGAGCCCATTTGAGATATAACAAAAAACACATGTTCAAAAACAATCAATTATAACAATAATGAAAATTTGTAATTAAATACAAATAATAGAAGGAAAAACTTAAATCTCAGGCAGGACTCGAAACTGCGACCACTGGCTTGACGCGTCCTTACTTACAAATATTCGCTCCGCATGCGTTAATGCGTAACAAATAAATAAAATAATAAATAATGAACATTCTTTTCTTAAGCCTGTTTAAAATGTATAGCTTCAAATTTTGCTCCTAACGCAGGCTTAGTACGGATACGGCCTGCTATGGTAAATGGACCCGTAACAAACAGCATTATCATGTAAATTTACGTGTTGACTTCCAGTTTTCCGGAATTGGGTCAAACAGGTGAGGCCGGCTTTCGTACGGAAATGTGTATTGTGGATTGCGGGAACTACATTTGTCGTCGGTTTCTCTAGATTAATAGTTCGTGTTACTGTAGTTGTTGTCGCTAGTATTAAATAAGTTCGTGTAATATTTCAAGTGAAAACTAGAATCTGGCTATTTTCAACTTGCTTAGTATTTATTGCTCTTAAAATCGAATCAGTTTAATGGACTGTCTCGAGATTAAACTTTATCTATTTACATAAAAGGAGAAGGCCTGACTCACTGACTCATATTCGCCCAGCCAACATATTTTATTTATACTTTATCTATACTAATATTATAAAGCTGAAGAGTTTGTTTGTTTGTTTGTTTGTTTATTTGTTTGTTTGAACGCGCTAATCTCAGGAACTACTGGTTCGAATTGAAAAATTCTTTTTGTATTGGATAGTCCGTTTATTGAGGAAGGCTATAGGCTATATAACATCACGCTACGACCAATAGGAGCGGAGCATAAATGAAAAATGTTGCAAAAATGAAAAACCGTTGAAACTAAAACACGCGAACAAAGTCGCGTGGGACAGCTAGTAATATTATAAAGCTGAAAAGTTTGTTTGTTTGTTTGAACGCGCTAATCTCAGCAACTACTGGTTCGAATTGAAAAAATATTTTTGTATTGGATAGTCCGTTTATTGAAGAAGGCTACAGGCTATATAACATCAAGCTACGAACTATAGGAGCGGAGCATTAATGAAAAATGTTGCAGAAACGGATAAAGTATTATTTACTTCTGAGGTTATGGGCTGAGGTTATATTATTGATTATAATTATGTACTATTATTTTAGAAAAACAATTAGGGTTTCGCGCCAAACACATGTAACCCATGAAAGTAAAACACGCGGCCGAAGACAGCTAGTTATCAAATAAGTATGGTAAGAATTTATATGGTAATGAATGAATAGTACGGGTAAATAGATTCTCTAATCTTCATTACCGGGTTCAAAGCTGTCTCCTACTTTGCGTAGGTATTACTTAGTCGACTTGTTCATTTCGTCTTTACCTAAATTGCTTTACTGTTCCGTATATTCCTCAAGAGAGTTTACTCAATAGAGTTTCGCAAAGATTGGATTGCGATTGGCAAAATTCAATATGAAATGAACCTCTATCGAGTTGTTTCGTTAGTGGAAATCATATTCTGCAACAAGGTTCACAAGTTTGCGTTAGGAACGATTCACAGACAAAGTAATGTATCACAATGTATTGCATGAAATTTCAGAATACCAAGACAAGGACACGACAAGGTTTGTGTAATGGAAAATAAAAAAAAACTGACCATTATTATTTAATCTCATAATACGTTAAGTTACTGACTGAATAAGGTAGAGTAAAATAGGTAGGTAGGTAGTCAGTTGACGGGAATGAAGCCTCGGGCACAACTAGTTTAAAATATAGATATTCTCTGTCAAGTTGCCCGTCTACTATTCTTTGATGCTAAGCTCGAGTCAATAGCCAGACGTCAGACAAAGCTTGTGTAATGGCCCAGACAAAATGAGCTTTTTCATTATCGCCCCGGGGCTTACAACCTGCTACGAATCTGCAGAATCGTTCGCATTTTATTGAATTACCTCTGCTTCATAATTGAACAACTGGATCGATCTAGATAACAGTTATGTAGTAAAATTTCAGAAGCTTAGCAATATCGGAGATATCGGCATCTAGATTGAATAAAATATTACTGGGTTCCCTTTTTCTTGTAATAAATATTTTTTATATATCCGCGTAGTGGAATATAGAGATTGGCACGATAAGAACGGATGTGTTTAGGTTATAAATGTTTATTGAAGAAGTTTAGACTCCCACGTTGTTAACTAATCAGGAAAACTCCAGAATTCATATAAATAGTGTTCACAGAATTCATATAAATCTAGGTACATATTTTTTCTACTGGTCACTTCGATTTCAATAGTGGCATACAAAATTCTCATTCCATAGTACTAGTTCCTTCATTTAAAATCCATAAGGGAGTGAAACAAGGTGACCCAGTTTCTTGCGCACTATTCACGGGACCCTTTGAATGGTTATTTAAAACGGTTGAGAATCAGGCTTTGACATCTGCGATCACTTACTAACGAAGACATTGTGCTTTTATTTTATAAGATTAACGTAGTATTTAAAGCTAAAAACTGTAGTGGGTGCAGTGCTTTTGGTTTTTTGGAGTTTTAATCTGTCTGCGACCACGGCAGTGCATCCTGATAAATTAGTACAGAAACAAGAAAGTAAAGCGAATATAAAACATTTGACTGGCCTGTTGGTCTAGTGGTTAGCGACCCTGACTGCTAAACCGGAGGATCGATGGGTTCGATTCTCACCCAGAAAAAATATTTGTATGATGAGCATGATCATTTGTTCTGTATCTGGGTGTAATTTATCTGTCATATGTATGTATTTACAAATAAAGAGGTATGTTTATCAGTTTTCTGATACCATAATATAGGCTCTGCCTAGTTTGGGATCAGAAGGCTCAAGATCTATTATATTATTATTAGATATTATTAACCAATCATACACAAGTTTTAAGTCAGTGATTTGGTCTATATTATTTTTAACTAGCTGTGGCCCGCGGTTTCGCTCGCCATGTAAATTTTTCCCTTTCCCGTAAGAGATCTTTTTGTTTAACTTTTTTCGATTATTTTATAGTAATTCTGCTATTCGGACTGGAGATGGAGTCATCAAATTTAGGTTCATAAAAATTGGTCCACCCGTTCTTGCGGTATTAATTGTGTGAATAATCCGACTTTCTTATATTATGAAATAACTTTTCGAGATGTAAGTAATAAATAGAAAAATATGTAAACTACCTATTTTCGTTTTTTGATATTTAAAACACGTAGTTCCACGTTTAAATGCAGTGTACTTCCACCCAAAGTCTGTTTCAAGAATTAGAATTTCCAAAAATATTCTGTGTCCTAAAAGCTGATTTGTATTCAAACTTTGCTTAGTCATGTTTGTACAAGAACATCAGTTCCGCAAACTAAAAATAGGTGCATTTGATCCGCCTTAACCTCTTGTTTTCTTAGAGGATTCCTCTGATCTTGTTCCGCAAATAAGTTTACTCACGGCTGCTTCCTTAAATTCCCTTGCCGAGCTACGTTTTACGGAAGTTTCTGGAAGCATTAAAGTTTCTGATTTAAATTTATTTTTAAATACATTTAAGTGTGTATGCGTGATTATTTACTTTAGATCATTGTCAATGGAATGAGGGTTTTAAATGTTTCAATAGGGTTTTAATGTGAAAACAATCTCAAAGCGTTAATCTGATTTTTATCTGAATCTGAATATCTGAATTCAATTTCTTTTCTATCACATTTAATTATGTTATTATAAATCAATACACTGAATATTAAACATATTTTTCTTAAATATTCTGTTTATTTTATTTTATAATTTCAACCGCATTAAAATGAGAAAGATTTGGATTTAACCTAGATGTTTCCTTATCCCGGATTTGTCGTCCATCTTATTCAATGAACCGTCTATAATCTCGGAACTTAACTCAAAATAAATTCATAGCTTATTTCGCGGACAAAACGGAAATAAATTGAATGTTATCATTCAAAAAGCAGATATTTATTTTTTTGCGTGACAACGGGAAAGTGTCCCTTGGCTGTGGTTCAGATAATTTCTCACTCGGCTTAATTTGAAGCTTAGCTTGGCGATAATCCCTCGGCACGAATCTTGTTAACTTCCTCCTTTGGCTGCTTTGCTTTGTTTGTCACTTTGCCTTCTTTGTATAATTTTGTATTTAGTAGCATGTTTTTCGTTAATTAATGTAATTTCCTCCGAGTGTAATGCTTATACATGTAACTTTTAAGCTGAAAACTGCGCTAGCTCTCTTTTAGCACATTTTTGAGTCTCCTGTTCAACATTTTAAAATTACGAGTATTAAAGGTTACACAATAAATTATGTGCAGTTAAATATACGCTTGGAAGCTTGTTATAAAAAATAATTTTAGGCAAATTTTCTAAATTCTAGGCTCAAAGTAGCTAGTGAAAACAAGTCAAACAAGTTGAAACATCATTGTGTTTGGGCTTGGTTGACTTGTTTTCTTCAAGATTACCTTCTGGCTTCATCTTCAGACCAGCTTGATACTTGATATTACCATAATATGCCTTATACCATAAAACTTAAGTATGCAAAATTTTACCTTAAATGGATATCAAAAAAATGGTTCTAATTTAGCTTGCAAGATTTAACCTACAAACACAGCAAATAAGAGAAAAACTTATAAAAAACAAGTTAAATCAAGCGAACCAAATTGCAGTCAATTTTAAAAACTCCAAACAATCAAAACTGGTAACATCATAAATTCTATGCAACTACAAATTTCCATCAACGTGAGATGGTATGAGAGGAACAATTTCGTATACATCGAGTCTCGAAAATCGCTGAATCCCGTTTAAAAGCGAGCTCGATATCAAAGCGAATGCATCGATGATATACTTCAGCTGGCAGCTGACGTTCCGATGCATAAACATATATAAGTAGGATATAGCTCGCAACTGCCAACCAGTATAACTTCGCTGCTCTGAAGTGTGTTACGTACGTATCGCTGTCTCTGTTTATCCTTAGCCTTTAGCATACTTGTATCCTGCTTTTTCTGTATAACGCCTAACTTCATGTTGTCAAAGTATATTGGTTTTACTATATTACAGCCGATACGCTCGGTGGTGTCAGCGCCCACTCATAAAAATCAACAATAAATTGTCGATCTCGCACGAGATTTGCTAGATCGAGCTTTAAAATATGAATATGGAACAGTTTTTGTTTTCAGTTCGAAAATGGAGGCTTATAGCCGGCCTAGTTTTCGTTTTGTTTACGGCGCAACTGGTTTTGGCTATGAATTGAGTTTAGTTTTACGAAGTTCGATATGAATATTTTCTATTTCAATATATTTTTTTATTTTATAGCATGGTAAATATAAGTTATAAAAGTAAAATATTAGGCCTATACCCAGCAGTGAGAGTTGTATGACGGGCATAAGACGCAGATGAGAGAGATGTGTTTAAAAGCTCATTGCATACACGGCTAGAAAAGTGTACTCGTTCCTCGGTAATCCGGTAAAATCCGAAACTTCTAAAACACTGGATACCTAACTTAATAACTCCAAATAATACTATGCTAAACCGACGGCTGAAATACAAAAGAAAATCCAATATGACAGTCAAACAAATAAAGGAAGAAAATGAATGGATTAAAGATAAAAGTAATATAGATTAACAATATGTGGCAAAGGATATTCAATAAATGTCGGAGCTGATATTTATTAATGGAGCGAAACATTTGTCGATGACATTAATAAGTACAAATAGAAATATCGATTGATTTCCCCTCACCGAATTCTATTTGGAGAGATAATTGGCTTGTTCGAAGGAATTTCGGCTTTCTTCTGTATTATTGAAAGCTTTTAGTTATAGTCCGGCAATATACCAAGGGTAGGTATCAATATATTTCCATTTTAAGGAGTTAAACAGTAATGTTTAAGTTTTATGACGATCTCCGTGGTCGAGTGGCGTACACACCGGTTATCAAGGTGTCGCCAGCTCTGAGGTCCCAGGTACGAAAACCACTTTTCTACATTGTCTCGTGTCTGGGTGTTTGTGGTACCTTCGTTGTCTCTGAATTCCATAACACAAGTGCATTAGTTACCTACTTTGGGTTCAGAGCAATGTATGTGATGTTGTCCACATTTATTATTTATTTATTATTATGAGTTCGATGAAGCTGGTAGAAAGCCTTAACTCGTACTACAGAAGAGTCAAAGTGCAGCGAAGCGTCTATTTAAAAGTTGATATAGCTAATCCATCTTTAACTCAACAACGCATTTCTAAAATTTTATCTGTGTGAAAAAATTCGTACGCGAACGCGAGCCGATCCCCTTTAATTCTGCAGTGGTATCAATTGACCCTATATACATATATCAAGAATAAGTATATTATTATGTATGTGATTTTCAGTAAAGAGACGTAATTTTTTATCTATGTAAGTTTTTTTATTTTGATTATATTACCAAAATGTTTGCTTAAACTAGTTATATCCTAAACTCAATTAAAATTGCAATAAAAGAACAGTCTCGTATCTGACGAAATTATTGTTTTTACCTTATTTAAACGGCAGAAAATTAATTAATTTTTCAATTAAACGATATTATGTTTCTTCTAATGATTTGAGGATTTCTTGGAACGTAAAATCTACTGTTAATTGATTCTCATTGTTACATAGTGATTAGATACGGTAGTAACTTATACAGGGTGAGTTTTTTATCGTTGTACAAACGAAAGCCATGACTTCTACATCGGTTTCAAAAACGGTTGATATAAAAAGCAAAAAAAAACAAATGAAAAAAAATAAATCGTATTTCAATACTGTAGCCGTAAGAGTTTTACGGTAATAGAACTGAGATACGATATTTTTTAATGTTTGTTTGTTTAATTTTTGATACCAATCGTTTTTATACCTGATATTAGAGGTCATAGTTTTCGTTTGTACAACGACAAAAAACTCACCTTGTATAATTATGCCTGTATAATATTCTGAAATCCATACTTACGTAGTTATACACTCGCAAGAGACTAAAAAAGATCATATTATCATAAACATGGAAGTTCTCAATAATTAATACATACATTTTTTTTTAGTTATTAAAGTTTGTCATATTTCAGAATACACTACTTTCAAAGAACAGAACGCCCCGTTGCGTATGCGGTAGTCAGTGTCTTTATGTGTGTGTAAAAGAGCAGTTACAGTGCGGTATCACACGGGCCGCGTTTTGAAATGCTTGGCCCACACATGCAATTTCCGAAAATTAGAAAAAATCCTACTTATTTTATTATTGATTCGTGTCGAGAATCATTAGGTTACCTCCTTGAATTTGACAAGACTGCAAAACGACACGTTGGATTAACTGTGTCTATTCAGAATGATAAAATCACAACGACGAATGTTATTAAATCTGTTTAAATCACGTTACATTTCCTCGCGATAAATCCTTGGCAATTTTTACCGTAAAGTCAAGAAATAAGAGTACTAGATACTGGATAAAATATGCAGTTTAAAGTTAGAAATGACCTCTTCCGCACTTCCAGTTCTGTCTCAGGAGAGCCATTCACGAGATCGCATTGTATAAAACATTAGAAAGAATATTAAATAAAGTGCTATAAGTGTAATGTTTCTCTTCGGCCTATTTTTGTATTTCAGATATTTTTGAATTAAGCGTGTTTCAGCCATAACTTAAGTCTGATATTGGATTTTGTCGTTATAATCTAAAAATTAGACTTCCAGAAATATAAATAATACCAAAATTGTATAGGTAGCGATAATCTTAAAAATGATCGCCAGGAGATATGAAAAATGGATTTACAATACAGTTATGGATAAAAGTTTCTACTACTATAAATTCCAAAAAAGGCTGTCATTAAAAACACTTTAAGAAAATAAAAAAGACGATATGATTTTTGTCTGAGTATGAGTGGACATACCTTAGGGGTCGCCCACAAAGCGGGCATCAGATCGTCAAAACGATAGCGTCAACATGATCGTTCGATCCCGCTCATGAGGTTGACAGATTTATCTTACACGGTCCGTTTCACGCCACTGCCTTTGGTATTTTTGCTTTGGACATAGAAACCTTTTTAAACGTATTTGGGTATTACGTTTCTCTAGTTCATAACAAAACCAATGTGGGTTTCTAATAATTTTGGAAGAAAACCCAATTACATATGATGAATATGAATACAATATTCGCATATTGTATTCATATTTCAAAAATACATAAATAGAATGCATTTTCCTAGAATTTAAATAAGAACGGTGGAAGCACTAATTGCAATCAAAGTCACGTTAAACTTGACAAAATGGCCGCTTGCGTTTTTAAAGACAGGTTCAGACACGTGATGTTAAATATGGCACTAACGAGGAGTGCACAAAAAGCATTAATTATACAGCTTTATACCGGTAGCAAGAATAATTATAACTTTTATGACACAATTTGAATGGAAGAGCAAGTACCACTTTTATTTGTAAAAAATATGTAATGATCTTTACTAACTACTTATTAAATTGTACAAAAAATGATGGCCATATTTATAAAAATCGACGGTGTTAAGCAATTGCTAAGAAACTACAAAAATTCAAATTCTCTATAGATAAATAGAAATAAGAAGGTGCTACTCAATTGCTTATCGACTGTCGAGATTTTTTTAATAAGGCCATTATTTATTAGTTAAAATCTAGACCTCTAGCCAAACTTTATTATGGGACTTTGAAATTCCTTAAATGATCTGTAACTCGACGTTTATACATTCAATATCATTTTAATAAATATTTTGCTTGTATAATTTTAGTCTTGATGCTTGATTAGGCAAAAGATTAACAAGATAACAAGTTAATAATTCCAAGATTAGAAAGAAGTCATCTTAGTCTTATTAAGGCCTTTCATAAAAAAAAAAAAAAATAATGTCCTCCTGACCGAATTTCAGCCACGGCGGCTTCTCTCGACAGAGATTAGCCATCTGCGCGGG
Organism: Diachrysia chrysitis; assembly: GCA_932294365.1. NCBI lineage: Eukaryota > Metazoa > Arthropoda > Insecta > Lepidoptera > Noctuidae > Diachrysia > Diachrysia chrysitis. The sequence continues at coordinate 3,608,520 of OW028657.1, forward strand.
AGATATTTTAGTGCACGAGTGTATGCGCGAACACAGTTGCACTCTCTATTCCTTCACTCTCATAGTCCGATGGGACGGCAATCCGACACGACCGGAGAGAGATCAGGCGCAGGACCAACGGCTTTACGTGCTTTCCGAGGCACGGGGGTGTAAACACCACCTAACTTCCTGACTCCGAGCTGAGCTGTACTGAGTATTTTAAACGAAAAACCCAGTAACTATTTTTTTTTGGCTCGACCCGGGATTCGAACCCGAGACCTCGGGCACGGCAGTCGCGCTTGCGACCACTAGACCAACGAGGCAGTCGAAGGCCTTTCATAACTACACTATTGACATTTATCAATCGTATAATAAAATGTCATTTAGAACCTGTAATACACACAGACTTAACAACACGTTACATGTGAAATAACCCACGAATGTTTCCTTCCCATAAAATTTCATGTCCCGAAGGCAGACGATTTTAGATGTCGTGTTCTGCCGGCGGCATCCTGTCACATAAGTTACCCAAATTTCTTGCTACATACTGAATTCTGCACCATATGCAAGTAAGTAATAGACGTGATACTGTATCCTATACAGTATTGTTAAAACATCTTACCTATATATTTATATAATTTGTTCGCACTTCATTCTAAACCATATTAAGAAACCGGCGTACAATAAATAGTTGTTAACATAAATGGTAAGTATTAGGGTCCTCATGTAAGTATGCATACTAAGCCCGACATATTATGTTTTTTTTTGCTTCTGAGTGCAAATTCTGGATCCCTTTAAATAATACGTTTAATGAGCTTCGTATATTAATACTTTAATAAAATAGTAAAAAAGAAAACCGGACTACTTGGCGTCCGGTTTTCTTTAACACCTATTAAAGCACAAACAATAAAATGCTCTTACCCCCGGTTCCTGAGAGGCTGATCACCACAAAAATTTGTCAATCACCTGTCAAAACTCATGTTAAGCGCTGAGATTGGTTGTTAGCCTTTTGGTCAACCAATCACAGTCGTGATCAGTTGATTTGACAACAGATTAAATTGATCAGCCTTTCTGAAACCGGGGGTTAGCATCCAAAAAGATGATTATAACAATTACAGCACAATACATTGCGGACTTAGTATAAACTTACTCAGCCACCGCAGCCACTGCCGCCGCATGGTGTATCGCGCTCCTGCCTCGCTTGCGTCTTCTCGTCCGCTTCCGTGAGTACGAGGCCAGGAGCAGGCCTTTGCGGGCGTCGATGCGCTTCTTCGAGTCTTTGGCGAGAGTTCGCACGGCCAGCGACGTCGGATCGAAGCTGAATGTGGAGTCGTCGCGATGCTCGTTCAGGTCTTTCTTCCTTTCCTGTATAGTGGAATGGTATTATGGTTGAGGTTATCCTCGTAGGTGTCGTGGTGGTCTAGTGGTTTAATGAACGGATTTCTGTGCACAAGGTTGCAGGTTCGAACCCACTACAGGTAAGTACGAATATGACTTTTTCTAAGTTATATGTACTTTCTTAATTACTCTAAGACATCATTGACAATCGGTGAGGAAAACACCGTGAGGAAACCTGGATTCCAAAAATTTTAATCTGAAATCGCCCACCCGCAATGAGCAATCGTGGTTATCAATGCACGTTTCTTCTCTATATGAGAAGGTGCCTGTGCCTAGTAGTGTGAGATTTATAGGCCGGTTTTATTTATACTCATAATTTCCTATTCATAGGAAGGAAACAAAAAGTGGCTTGAGTCTACCCGTGACCATGACAACTAAAGAGTCGTGGATACGTCGGGAACGTAAAATAAAAGAGGTTAATTCTAAAGCAAAAAGAAAGTAAATCTAATAAGTACAAAATCATCATCAGGATAATATGAAGTTTTAGATAATAACTGCAATAACATATCCGTCTGTTGTATTCCATAAAATAATCTAATCTAATCCTGGAGTTTTTTTTTATTCTACTTTCGTTACTCATTGGGAATAATCATATGTCGTGAATATTTACCTCCTGCGTAATCTGCGATTCTTCCTCATAGCTGAGCGCCACGACGGCCAGCATCAGGTTGATGAGGTAGAAGGAGCCGAAGAACACCACCACCGTGAAGAACGACACCGACATGGGCCCGCAGGATGACAGCACCTGGAGGAGAATATGGCGCTTAAGAACTGATACTTAAACATAATATATGTATGGTTAAATCATATGTCGGAGTTATAATTTTAAAACTAACAACAAAATATATCGATAATGATAATCATTACTAGTATTATAAATGTGAAAGTAACTCTGTCTGTCTGTCTGTCGCGCTTTCATGCCAAAACTAATGAACTGTTTTTAATGAAATTTGGTATACAGACAGTCTAGACTCTAGAGCCTGAGAAAGGACATCTACTGGAGAAAGGACGGCTACTTTCTGCCTCGATAACCGACATCCACGCGGAGCCGCAGGAAATAGCTTGTAATAAATAAAATAACGGCGTCTGTAAAACTACGTTCAAAATTGGATACTTTTAAAATTTCCACTAGTTTTATCAGTTTCCATTATCAATTGTTCTGTATATAAATAGCTATTCATAAAGTGACTGCGCCCAAAAAAGCTTTACAACAAACCTTAAACTATGCAATAACCTGACTTCCAACCAAATGACTTTGCTTCTCCAAACAAACTGTTTAGTACTTTTCTAAGACTTCGTCCAAACACGGTACAGTGCAACGCTTCCTGTGGTTTGGACGGGCCGAAACAAACTGCTCATGCAAGCGTTGCGGAAATGTGGAAAACGTAAAACTGGTGGTACCATTTCAGAGACACAGAATTTTACGCTTCAAATCTTTTAAATGGAACTTGTATGCTACAAAACATGTATGTGTACAAGATGGTAGTAGATAGATAAGTGAACATATTCTTCTTAGCTCTTTATTGTCTGATCTTGTCTACTTATTATCTATTATGTATTTTTTCTCGCGAAGTTTTTAACTGACTTGAAAAAAAAGGAGTTACTAAACTCGTAATTTTTTTGTTGCGTGATAATTTATGTAGATATATTTCACCCGTGTGATATCTCAGATGAAAATTACCTTAAGTACAAATATGAGGCACATTTATACGTCCGGCAATTGTAGATAGATTTCAAAAATTCTTCGATAGAAGGTCCCATATAAATTTCATTGAAATTGGTTCCTTTTACATTTATACAGTAATCAATTATCTTATTCATACCTACTAAGACTTAATTGTTAGTGTCGACCGCTATCGTCAATTTTATCTACTGTGGGTAGATCCAGAAATTAATAAATAAAAAAAAAAAAAAATATTTATACGCATTATGCGTATACCTAATATAGGTTCCTATATAGTGCAGAAAAGGTTAAAAAATGTGCGAAGATTAACATTATTTAAACGACTCATTTAAATATGATATTAGATAGAACATTTTAATAATGCAGAAATTATATTCAAACATTTCAAAGCCGCGACGGAAATTAACCGACATTACTTCGGCACATGTAACGTACATCAATAACACATAAAGTTTCCCAATTACCCTCAATTTGACATAAATCAAAGCGTGCCGACAGACAAGCGATTCTAATTCTTTTTGATGTTGTCATCGCATAATTTTGATGGGTCAAATTGAAACAAATTTTAGTACATATATGTATATTTTTTGCATAGCGGTTCGCATGTATTGGGAAACTAATATTATAAAGCTGAAGAGTTTCTTTGTTTGATCGCGCTAATCTCAGGAACTACTGGTTCGAATTGAAAAATTCTTTTTGTATTGGATAGTCCGTTTATTGAGGAAGGCTATAGGCTATATAACATGACGCTACGACCAATAGGAGCGGAGCATAAATGAAAAATGTTGCAAAAACTGAAAAACCGTTGAAACTAAAACACGCGAACAAAGTCGCGGGGGACAGCTAGTTGGGAAATATAGCGTATCAGTTGATATAATTTTACTCTTATTAATTATTTATAACATTGTTAGTATTGTTATACTTGGAAGAGAAACTGATTTATGGCCAGTTTGTATATTAAAAAGGATTCGGTTTCTCTTAGGGACGGTAGAATTTTCTTCGTTTTGCTTAGGATTTCTACCGTCCGTTAGCAAAACGAAACGAAAAAAAAAGAAAATAAAAGACTTCTTTTTTTTAAAAGAAAAGTCATTTAAAAAAAAAAACAAAACGAAACGTTTTTAAATGTTAAAACCAGGGCCCCTAGACAAGTGGTATTTCGACAAGCGTTAACGCTGATAGAATCGCTCAAATGTATGGTCGTAACAAGTCAAAGTCACGCGGCTTATCGAAACGAAATGTAATTTCTATAAATTTAATGTCATTTAAGCAATTTCTATCATCGTTAATGCTTGTCGAAATACCACTTGTCTAGGGGGGCTATAATAATATACCTTTGTAGATATTCTAAATCATTTTAAAGCAATTTTTAACTAACAAATAAATATAAATTTCGAGTGTACATCAGTAGTACATTTAGCTAAAAATGTGCTCACGTTTGGCATAAGGCTATTAGCGATGCGCACGCTCTATGCTTGTCTATGTTTACTCTAAGGTCATATCTATCAAGCATCAGGTGTTCCCGATCCATTTAAATTAGCCGTGATCTCATTCGGTATGCGCCCATGTGTTCTCTAACTTGATTTATTGAAGCTTCAGCGGCAAATGGCGTCGCTCAATTCGTAGTAAATTAACATGATCTATTCAATGTTGCTAGTAACAACGTAATGTCGTTAATGACTAGTCCATTAGGGACACATTAATTGTGTACTAATAAACATTAGGATATTTGGTATGCGTATGCCAAAAGCTGAAAGTGTGCAAAGTTTCATATCAATTGGGCCAACGGTTCTCGAGTTTTACTTGAACATACATACATACGCACATACATTCTTTTTTATATAGGTATATAGCAGATATTTGGTATTACTTGAAATGGTACCGATACATAGAAATAGTTTTTTTTTTTTTATTAAGTCTTTGTAAATTTGCGTTTACGTATACCTATTTGGAACAATCTAAAAATCAATCCAAAATCACGTTTAAAATTCAGTAGGCACCTAATTTAGGCAAAGCGTTTAATTATACCTACTGTTGACTAATTAATTGACTATTTAGCGTGCAAATCAATGTGGAAAATTAGTTCCCAAACGTGTAAACATATATATATATATATATATATATAATATATATGTTTCTCGGGTATGAGCGGGTTGATTCGGTAGGGTTATGAACACCTGACGGATCATTCACAGCAGATAACTCGCTCTGTTATAAATACAAGATTGGCTATGCATCTATTCACATATATATATATATATATATATATATAAAATATTGAGTGGAAACTGATAAATATTCAATGACAGAAAAAATCTAGAATATTCGATGCATAAGGCTTAAGATCCTGACACGCATATTGTGGGCAATATCCACCAACATTCGCCAATATTCAGCAATATTATCGTGGAATATTAAACATGCGCTTTGCATTGCAAATTTACGATATATCGATAGTAGCTACGCTCGGGTATGAGTAGCGGGTAGATTCGGTAGGGTTATGAACACCTGAAGGATCATTCACAGCAGATAGCTCGCTCTGTTATAAATACAAGATTGGCTATGCATCTATTCACATAAATCAACACGCCCTTTGTAATGGGATTTAGATAGGTACGGCATTGTTGGCGTACCAAATGAATGTAAATCGAAATAACAGAATCCGGCTTTTGTTTTGATGTTTTTTTAGGGATTACATAGCAAAATATAATATTGACGTGACAACGTCTTATAAATTGGTTTGCCGGGTGACACTTCAAGAAACTGGGTAACGCTCCGCTCACGTTATGCGCTCACAATGAGAGCGAGTGAGAGGCACGCGTCCCTTCCACTCGGGCATGGTTAGCCCGCCTAAGAGCGAGAGAGACAGACATTGACATTGACAGTCGTTGTCACGTAAAACTTTCGCCCGTATACCGACTTTACAGGCAACCAATAATTTTTTTTTTTTTCATTAAATGCGCGCATCGCTAGTAGCCAGTTGTGCCGCTGCGTAGTACTACGCTCGTTTATTGTATAAAGTGATTTTCCGTGCGACTTTATGTGAAAATATCGGTGGTTCCGATATTATTAAGTTTTCAGATAGTTTAAAAAAAATGGGGCGATCTGTTTTAACATTAATTTTGGGAATTTAATTATTCATACATATGTTCTTTTTTTATGTTCATACATTATGTACATTATATATTATGTTCATAAATATGGTGCTCACAGTTCATGCTCTGTTTGGCGCACTCTATGGTTTTATTTTTACCCTAACATTTATATTATGTACCTATATAAGCAGAGCCAAGATATCATGTCATCTTTCGGAACAAGTTTTAAGTACATAACACACATACCACGGAAAGTGTCTCATGACAACATGTCAACTCAAAAAGTCTAAATATGTTGCCATCTTTTAGAAAAATTAATGAAAACAGCATAGTTTACAAAGTAAAATAGCCTTCTGTATCCCAATAGTGTATAATACAATACTCACCTTCTAAACCTGATCTTTAATTTATTTCAACATTAAAAACGTTTTACAGTCTAAAAACTATACAAATTTATCGTCGCATTTAAATCTACAAATAGCTAACACCCAAAAGACTATGCTTGTACCGAGAACTTCCTGAAAATTGGTATTTAATATCACGCGCACTCGAACTTACACGTCCAAACACACTGACTAATACACACACCTATACAAGCACGCAAACACAACCACACAAACTCTCTCTCTCTTTCACACACACACACACACACATACCTACACTTTTTATTTAAACCTACACGCACACACCAATTCTCTCTCTCTCTCTTTCACACACACACACACGCGCGCACTATTTTCTATTTAATTTTTATTATAAATCAAGAGCTTAAACAAAGTATCCATACACATGGGAAAACCAACTTCAACAAAATGTAAGTCTCACGACACTTGTCTCTAAGCGACTCTCCCGAAACCATTGTAGAAGATTGTTTAAAGCAATATATTAGTGTAAGGCCTTGTTCGCAAGATAAGCACGTGTTTCGCGTTTGCTTAGGCATACAGTACACTGTATACACTGCTTAAGTGTTTACCTTCCCAGTTAGGGAACCGTCTCATAGAACGGTATTTGTAATTTAATTTTGAATGTATTGTGTTCAGTTACAATGTTACAATGACATATAAGGTGATATGCATGTGTGCTCAACCTTTGTTTAGAAGACCCTTGAGAAGGTTACGTACTAAATTAAGGGTTTTTTTTCAATAATTGTAAACCGTTATTGTCCTTCTTTAGCAGACTGTCAAAGGCCTTTGTCTGGCCATTTCTCCAATTCAACAATCTCATAAAATATTAATTTCTTTTGATGTAAATAAGTATAAAAATACCTTCATTTAAAAACTCATTAAAATCAACCTCTTAATTTCAGATCACATAAACGCACTAATACATTTTGCAATTACTCCATCTAATGACGTAACTGAAATTTCGTTTTCCAACATTTGAGTCGCAATGCCGCCTTGAAAGCGGTTCTCCGAGAATTAATTAAGGGTAGCTGAAACGACCCTTACATTATGACCAGACCCGCAACTCAAGTAAAGTTCATTTGGCCGGGCCTGCTAGACCCTTTGTAATAAAACTCTCAGACCTCAAAACTGTTAGAGCAGTTCAACGATTAAGATGTAGGTATGCTTCGTGTTTTGTGCTTTCCTTTATTGAGAACTAGGTAAGATTTTTGTTTGAAATAATTGTTTGTTCTAATTTGAAATGATGTTCTAGGAATTCAATTAAAAGTGATCCCATTTTTTCGATGTAATTATGTCAGAAATAAAATGCAGAATAAAAAGAACACTCGTCATATTGCGCCGACTCCAATGAGCCTTTGGAAAAAGGCTAGGTGGAAGAAGTCTTATTACCAATGACCACAAATGTTTGAAGATTTCTCTAAGGTTCTCTTAAAGATATAATAAAATGTATTTTGATTCTGTTATTGTAAAACCCGATATTGGTGCAAAGCTTAATAATATTGAGAACTTCAAAATATCAGAAAACGATAAAATTGAGATGTCAACATTGAAGACTGAATGTATTTAATTGAATACATTTAATGTAAATTTTATTTAAAACTCTTTTCTTAGATACCACATATATAGTTAAGATATATGTGACAGCTGCAAAATATTTGGTTTAAAACAGATGAATCATGTATTAAATATTGGTGCCCTACGCATCTGAGTAGATATATCAACTTGAATGAGTAGACTGGTATGGCCTCTTTTGTCCGCTAAAGATACAATCAGCACAGTCATGGCCATTGTTCAAGTTACACGCCGAAAACAAAACTGTCTCCTAAATATCCTTCGATAACATTAGTAAATTTTTCTCTGCATTAAATTTTTGGGACACATCACGCACCTACACATATAATTTTTCTGTAAGTATTTATTAATCACCGAATTACAAGGGGGTAAGGAAATCTAATACGCAGGCCTGTAAAAGCATTATAAACCGGAAAAAATTAAGATAATATTAAAAAATAAATAAGTTGCATTTACTTCCAATCTTAAAGATTTTATTCCTTTTTAAACATGAGCATTAACTGATTGTCGTAATAAAAAAAGAGAACAATAAAACTCACCATATTATAGACATTCTCCCAATAGTCGAGTGTAATAAGCTGGAACGTAGTCAGCATGGACCAGAGGAAGTTGTCGAAGTTCGTGTAGCCATGGTTGGGGTTCGGTCCCACGCAGAGGCACGTCCACTCGGGCGGGCAGTGGCGGGCTCCAGTCAGGTTACCGCAGATGATTGGCACCTCGTCCGCGTTCACCATCCAGTTTGATGGCTGTTGGATCCACCTAAGAAAATACAAATGGTTAATTGTATGTTAGCATATATTTTTTGGTATATCGTAAACTGTCGACAACTTATAAATTAGAATTTCGGTTCCTATTACCTTACAATTTTTTTTACAATATTTTTAGTCGAGGACACGTGCACAGAATTTAAAGAGACTATATCTACTCATAAGGGTTTATGTAACCTGCTCGTAACAAAGTGGACAGCAAACAGTGTCCGCATTCAGCGCAATTATCATAATACAGGAAAACTTATATGTATGTTACCTAATACATATGTGTGTAGTGTGTACCTATGTATTTATACTATACGGGTTACACAAAACTGCTTAAACACTAATTCATCTAACGATATAGTCTTAAACTGTGTAGTTTAATTTCTCTTGGTTCTAAAACGTCACACTTTCTCGTTACACATTTCCTTTACACCGTAATTCAAAATGGCGCCCATTCCTTACAGCTAAATTGATTCAAGAAACTTAGTGGAAAGATAAGGTGTGCGTCAGTGCAGAAATGTTGAAGAATTTATTGTGCTTTAATTGTTTAGGAGAGCTTTGACCCACTTGTTATACCGTCCATGTATAATTCTAGGTATTCATCATAGCGTGAAAAGGTTTTAATTATAAATTATAGCAGGCATTCTAAATAATAAAATTTTTAAGCGGTTCTTTACTTGCTGAAATGACTTCATTTGTTTACTTATTCTTTATCGTACACCGTAAACAAAAGAAAACATGAAATTCATTATTTATTTATTAATTACTTAGCTATTGATGCTGCAGAAATTTAAAAACAATAACAAACAAAATTAATGTTTTCAAAAAATCGATTGCGAGCTTTGTGATAGTTTTAATAAAATGTCGCGCTCTGTTTTGACTCAAAATTTTACTATTTTACTTGTTATACTGTAAATACCCTTTTCGGCGCACACTATAATAATTTAAATATTTTTTCTCAAAGATTTATCTTTTAAAATAAATGTGTAATAAACCCCGACTTACTCAAACCACGCTTCATCCGTAAAGTTCTCCCCGGGCGGCACGACCAGGTTCTTCACGCACTTGTTCCTGAGCTCCCCCATGTAGACTTGCAGGGCGAACAGCGCGAATACCATCAGACAGAAGATTGTGAGCGTCATTACTTCTGCGAGCTGCTTGAACGAGTGCAGCAGCGCGTTTATGATGGTCTTCAAGCCTTGGGATAAATTGTTCGGTCAGTATAACGGGTTCCGTATCCAAAGAGTAAAAACGGGACCTATTACTAAAACTTCGCTGTCTGTCCGTCCGTCAGTCTGTCTAACACCAGGCTGACTAGAACCGCGATATTTTTTATTTTCAGTCTCAGATTATAAACGATGAAGTATGCCCAACTGATTTGACCTTTTTTATGGTTATCAGAATTTCTACTGTAATGTTTTTTTAACGTCTATTTGGTGACTAATTACAACAATAAAATGTCGACGAACATAGATATTATATTTAAATTCCGCTTAGAAAATACTCCGAAAATAAAGAGATTAACGGTATTGTAAACAATAACATTAACAATATTGGTGAATACATTGTATCTTAATTAAAAGCGAACAAATACATTTAATTAAGATCGGCAAGTCTACAGTGAAAGTTTAACTATTGACACAGCACCGAATAATTTAATTAGTATTATTTCATCCTTAACTGCTACTGTACCTATGTGAATAGCTTCTTACTGTTATTATTATATACTATTTAATTCTTTGCTTATAAAATAGAGACCGTTGCGAATGTCTCTGAAACTGATGAATATACTATCTAGTTCTTGGCTAAAAATAAAAATATTCAGTTTTAAATTTATTAAAATAATCACGTAAAACCTCTAGAAAGGCGACGTTGCCAGCCCGCGCGGGATGAACGCTATAAAGTAAACGTCTCGAATGTCTGCACTCTTTGGAAACAAACACTAGAGATGACCCTTTCACTCGTTTATTTGGGGCTAAAACCCCTATCGCGCAGAACAAAGTACTTACTTCTATATTTATAGACACTCATTCTAATAGCATTGGGCCAATGACATGGAGTACATAATATATAAATAGCTCTTTATTTTTATGGAGTCATGTTTAAGCGCAACAAATTAAATTGGTAATTTATAATTAAGTAGATATTCCTAATTTAATATATATTAAATTATGAAAATGTTATTTAACTGTTTTAAAATAAGAATCATTAAACTTTAATTTTATGGCCAGTAATACGTAAATAAAACCTAGCTATGCTATGAACCTCCTTGATCTATATTCTAGAAATTCAATCTTTGCCGCCAATTTTTTCCTAACCATAGATTACATGCATGTTTTACTATAACAAGGCTGTTTAGACTTTAGCCTAAATTAAGTATTATTACTTACCCGGCATAATAGAAACAGTCTTCAAGGCTCTCAGCACCCTGAAGGTCCGCAGGCCCGCCAAGTTGCCGACCTCCATACCAATCGTGGCGTACCCCGACGTGATGACCACGAAATCCAGCCAGTTCCATGGGTTGCGAAGGTATGTGTACTTATTTAATATGAAGCCCTTAGCTATACATTTAATTATCATCTCCGCCGTGTATATCGCCAAGAAAATGTACCTGGAAAAGAAAATTAATATTAGTTTTTAAAGTAAAGTAGTAAATAAATTTTATGTTCCCTAGTTAAGGATTTGATTAAGGAGGTTCTTGCGGGTTCTTCTCCATAGGAGTGACATTTTAAAACCGCGCAACTAGACTCATTTAATTTTTTTAAAGTGCCTGAAAAGGCCTACTTGAAATAAAAAGAAAAATATTTTGATTGATTTTCATTTTGATTTAATTTTAAGACAAATCTGAGTCTAATGCTGCATTTACAATATCTAGGACACTGTACACACTACACTGAGTGTATGTGTGTGAACACAAGATCCGCGTATGGGGCATTTATTGCTAAACACAGACACTATCCAGAGAAAGATGTGTCGTAGTGTGAAGAGTCAAGAAAGAGTCCCAGATTTTTGTCGCGTAATAAGTGTCGTAAGTTCTAGGTACCTATAAGTTTACGGTTGCTTAAATTGTTTACGAGAAGTTTGACAAATCATTAAGGTATTCAAAACAAAAAAAATATGCGTAATGGTTTTAAAGTTAAATTTCGAATTTTATGTATGAACCAAAAGTAATTACTCCAATAACATTGTATTTTTTTATCGGTTCTCCCCTTCTTTTTATTTTTATTAATAAACTTAACTATAATATTGTATTAGTAAGATTTTATCTCTACAAGTTTTGGCTGTTATCGTTTTACAAACGAAAACCTAACCTCTATTGGCCAGTTACCAATAATCTTTTCTTCCTTATAGGAAAACATGGGGTACGAAAAACTTTCCCATAACTTAAGTAGTGAGGTCCAAATCAGATTATACCAAACTTTCCTATATTTCCATCAACATTATTATATCAATTAGAAAGTTAAGTTGCGTGTCAGATAAGAACATTATTAGCTTATTTTACTAAGTGACGTTTTTATTTATGTTCAAATACTGTGTTCAGGAAGAAGCCGTTATTTTTTCAAAGCAGCTCCTTTAATGTACAGAAAAAAATGTACAAGGCTTATTGCCACGCACGCGTAGTGGTGTAATTAAGTTAAGAAAATATCTAGCTAGTTTAAAAAAAAAACGCATAGACCACATATTGGGCTTGGCGAATCAGGGTGCTGTCCATTGTATTGACGTTCTTAAAGTGCTTTGTAGCCTAGTTGGAATAAACGAGTTTTTGGTTTTTGGAAGGCGTTAAAAGCGTGTACTATAAAAAAATAAAAAACCATCAGCTACAAATAAATGAGAAGTTATTTACTGGTCCTCCCGGTGTCAATTAACAATTTCTATAATAAATAAAAAATAAGAAATAGTATAATTTTTTTTCTGGGATCGTTGTCGTGTACCTATTAGTCCCCTATTAGTGTCCCCTTCTGACGATATGTAATATCCATCATTCTATTAAGGTTATAAATATATAATACCGGCCTATAAATGTCCCATTGCTAGGTAAAGGCCTATAAATGTCCCACTGCTGGGTAAAGGCCTCTTCTCATGTAGAGAAGGCACGAGCATTGATCACCAAGCTTGCTAATTGCGGGTTGGCGATTTCAGAATCTACATTTTGGAATCTAGTTTTCCTCACAATGTTTTCCTTCACCGTTTGCCAATGGAGTCTTCGAATAGTTAGGAACCACGACATATTACGTTTTTCGGCCGAGAAACAATTGATGTTAGTTTAACAACCCACAAATCCTCGCTAACGTTAGTCGTACCACGAAATAAACTCGATTACGTCCATAAAAACGGAGAATAGTCGCATCTGCGTACAGTTACATAAAACTAAACGGTCTAGGAACTTTATTTGACAGACACCGATAGTCTATAAGAGCTGTGTGCTCTAACCCAAACTTTTGTATAGTATATGGAACTAGTGTATTTGAAATAGTAGAACTAGTGCTTTGATTTGAAACGAATTATTGGCTGTTAGTTATATTAAAATCTCATAATAGAAAGTGTAGCCAGGGCTGGCAAAAATTGAAGTGTAGCACAAAAAATGCATGTGGTAAGCGAGTTGAAACCATTAGTAACACAGTTTATGAACATAACAGGTAGAAACCAACCAAACCTCGGAAAGCACGTTAAGCCATTGGTCCCGACATAAGTCATCAGTCGTTCAGTCATTACAATTCTGACAACCAGTCTTACTATGGGATAGTGTTTTACCCACTAAAATGGATTGCGGAGGTCAGACAGGCAGTCGCTCTCATCTGGTAAGACTGGAAGCTGACCCTTACAACAATAACATCTCCAGAACATACCTTGGGAAAAAACTATTCAGAAGAAGACCAAACCTAGTCAAAGTAGTATAAGTACGATATAAAAAGTAGACACCGAAGATTAGTAATGACAAATGCTTTTATAAGTTGCGACCATTATTAATTATTTTCAGGCTAGCTAGTTACTCACGTTCTAATAAGTGTTTTACAGGAATGACGCGTATATATACATGAATGCTTCGCCTTACTTGTATGAAACTTAGAAGCCTACCCTTAAAAAGGGATCCGGAAGGGAACCGCAAGGATAAGTGTCATGTTCTGCTTCCTAATTAGCATTTGTTAGCAAAGATCTTATGGTTACCGCAAAATTTATAGTACCTTAAGTGCCTCACCAAACACTGTCTAAGTTAGAACTCATTGTGAATTTAATCAAGAAAAATACAGCTGAAAAATGGGCGTCTCGTATCTTCAAGAGAAAAAAGGACTTTACAAATTGAAGCCATCACCGCTGCAGACAAGAGGTTATTTTTAGTCTTATTTTCTGCTTTTTTTTTATATGTCTCAGTCTAAATATACCTTTGAGAAATTAAAATTGTAAGGTAAAACAGTTAAAAACCTATTAGACTACTTTTTTCTTAAATCGGTGTCTGTAGTTAGTTCGAACAGATTTTCTAGTTACCTTTAGCAAAGCTCAATTATACAAAAATGCGAAAAACTTTCTTTTTGCAATTTTACGACTGAACCACACAACCAATTTTAATGAAATTTGGTCAAAAGTTAGCTTGAACTTGCGGAAAAAGCTGCGTGTGAAAGTAAGAAAGAAATATAAGTCAGTGGTTATATCGGACAGAATTCTGGTACACAATTTGGATAGATTAGTGTACATAAAGTGCCATACCGCTATTAAAAGCTCTAACCAAAATCTACACAGACTGGGTTTCCGCCATTTGCATAATTATATATACCTAATTATATACCAGAAACCTGGCGTTCGTCTATGTAAGACAAATCTTTTTACAAACTTATATTACTGAATGCAGATATAATCATTTCATTTTAAACTCTTTGTATTAATCATTATTTTATTTTAGAAAATTAATTTGTTAGTTTAAAAGAAATAACAATAAGAATTTATTTCTGTCTTGTTTAACTAATTAATAAGTAAGATAACAATTTTCATTCGTGAATTATTGTTACTACGGTAGCGGGAACCGTTCTCAATATTTTTTTTCATTTTTTAAGCAGTCGGGTTTTCTAATTTTTAATCAATATTTTTTTCTATAATTCACTTGGTAAGTAGGTAAATTTATTTAATTCTTATTTGAAATAATAAATGCTTCAAGTGAATTAATAACACAGGTATTACAATATAAGTAACACATGTGCTTCTAATCCGCAATAACGTCAATTATTTTACACTCATTCGAGTTTGTATGTAGTTATTTTTACCAATTACTTTAATGTTATTCTGTAAACTCGTCTAAACTGTACGAAAATACTCTTAGTTCCTAGAGCTACATAAGCTGTACTGTAACAGCTTTTGAAACCGGATACCTAAGCTGTATCGTTGAATATAAATCAACCACAATGGGGTGCTAAAACTTGTATGTAAAATACTACCTTAGCATATTAATTTGAAACTTGAGATAAGTTTTTGTATGGTAGCTTTCATGAGGCGAAATTCGTAATTAATTAGTTATACCAACCATTTGTGTGGCCAATTATACGGGTGCGCCAAAATTCACCTAAATTTTCGACTTCGATAATTGGAAATCCGAAAATGTTCTTCCTAACATTTTTCATCCTAACAATCACAATTCCTAACTACTCTGTCTCTAATGTTCATAATTCCGAAGCATTCAACTTCATAATGTCAGTAGCAATAAACATCTATTATACTTTTATTTGTTTTCCTATATTTTCTCAACATAAACATCTTTTACACTATTATTCAAAGTCATATCTTTTTTGTTTAGATTTCTTTTTATTTATAATAATCAGTAGCTTAGAATCGACTTTGCCAACACATTTGTTTAGGTTGGTAGGTATTTTTTTTTCTGACCCTTAGTACCGACTTTGCCAACCCCGACACATTTGGTTAGGTTGGTAGGTATTTTTTTTTCTAACCCTTAGAACCGACTTTGCCAACCCCGACACATTTGGTTAGGTTGGTAGGTATTTTTTTTTCTGACCCTTAGAACTGACTTTGCCAACCCCGACACATTTGGTTAGGTTGGTAGGTATTTTTTTTATGACCCTTAGAACCGACTTTGTGAACCCCGAAACATTTGGTTAGGTTAATAGGTATTTGTGAAAAGTTGTTTTCAAAAATATTCAGAAAGAAACATTACACTTGGTAAATGTTTCTTTCTGAGTATGAGTGAAAATATTATGGTAATTATGTTTAGGGATAAAAGCGTTATGATTAAAAACAGTAGGAGTTTAAATATATTTACATTAATGAAATTATTAGTTTAAATTTTCGGAAACATGAGTTTTATGAACATCGTCGTTAGCACTACAAATAGTATGAATGAAAACTTTAGGATGAAAAATTTTAGGAAGAGTGATCATTCGGATTACAAATCGTTAGGAAGAACAAGAACAATTTCGGGTAAAGAACTTTAGGTGAGTCAATATGGACCCCAATTATACGCCTAAACCGATAAATAAATTATTCTTATCTAGAGCAAATAAACACACACGTCCAAATATACATAATAAATGACGATGATTATTCCCAAAACAACCTCCGTGGTCGAGTGGCGTACACACCGATTTTCAGGTGTCGTTAGCTCCGAGGTCCCTGGTTCGATCCTCGCACGGGTCAACATAGAAAACCACTTTTTTATATTGTCCCCTGGTCCGGGTGTTCGTAGTACTTCATTACATCGGATTCCATAACACAAGTGCTTTAGCTACTAAGGGTTATAAAAAAAAAAACAGAAATGAAAACTTACCATCCGTTATTGGTAAAACCTATCAAGTAAAAAACAATAAAAGTAAAAGAAAGAAGCAGTTATTTAAAAAAAGTATTTACCCCATATATATATATATATATATGCATATTTCGTAACATTCGTGACTTACCCACATATGGTGGTAAGATAACTATAATTATACAAATATCCGTGCTTCTCTAGTAACGTTAGTTTTAAATTAAAACACCTACACCATGTATACTAGAAAAAGTTGAGGTACTTTAAAGTAACCTTTTTAAATTCAAGGAATATTAAAATTACTCTAAAGAAATACGAAACTTATCGATTTGTCGAAGTCGGATCCTATTATACAAATTAATTTAAATTGACGTCAAAGCAATTAAAAGTAATTGTTCTTTAAGTATAGATTACTTTACCTGTCCTTAGAGACTTACAGTCTGTCAATATGACAATTATTTTATTATAGACTAGTCTAAAATAGAATAATTTTCATAATGACATTGTTCACCCGTGGCTTCAACCGCGTGAGTGCCAATTATTGCGGCACAAAGTAACCTATGACCTTCCTTAGGATCCAAGCTTAGCGCATACCAAGTTTTATCAAAATGGGTTCAATAATTTATCCGTCAAAGTGTAACAGACAAACAGAAAGAGTTATTTTCGCATTTATAAAATTAGTGTGGATAAGGATGTCTATTAATGCCGTGGTCTATGTCCGTGGTTGGTCTAGTGGTTCAATGAACGGATTTGTGTGCACAAAGTTGCTGGTTCGAACCCATTACCGGCACGTACCAATGTGACTTTTTCAAAGTTATATGTACTTTCTTAATTATTCAAAGACATCATTGACAATCGGTGCAGGATAACATAGTGAGGAAACCTGGATCCAACAATTGGAATTTGAAATCGCCAACACGCAATGAGCAAGCGTGGTGATCAATGCTCGTTCCTTCCCTATATGAGAAGAGGTCTGTGCCCAGCAGTGGGACATTTATAGGATAATAAATGTCCCACATGTGAATAATATTTACGTCTACGACAAAGTAACACACGTTTCACTGACTGATGGGTACGTTTATTACTATTGAATGTCATTACACTATCCCCTCACGTTTTATTGAGATGATGATTTTCTTGACACGTAAAATCTAGTTTATTAAAATGTTATGGGTTTAGCGAGCTATAGCTCTGCGTTTAGTAGTTTTTATTTAGACAATCAACTGCAGAAAGAGTACTTTACTCTTTAATATCTACATAAAAATTGTCAGTACCATCAAAACAGCTATAAAAACAAACACCCCAAATTCAAGCGTCAATCAATAAGCCATTGAAAATTTTGGAGGCAGAAGGCATCCTCAAAGAATTTGTAGGGTAATTCGATAAGGAACAACGGTTCATTACTCCTGGGTCAACAAATTTGGAAGAGTACCTACCCATTCTTCATACCCCGGCGAGTTTTAATATAGTACGAACGATTTCTCCTGAACATGACAGCCTTGATTAATTGCATGAATTATAGGTTATCTTTTGATAAATTATATTTTTTGTTGTCTCTTTATTCCGCAACTCATTTTGTTTACCGGTTGGTAGGCTAAAAATAGCTTTAAAGGTGAACATGAATAGAGTTGGAAATTAATAATGGTATTAAAAATGCTTTGTTTAGTTTTTGTCAACGAGGGCCACCGTTATTGCGCTCACCAGTTGGCGCCACTGGCGCGACAGCTGTCAAAGCTACCAACAAACTATGGAATTGGCTTTTTTCATCATCTTAAGTTCACTCACAAGTACCTATAGTTTTATTCAATTACAAATTATGGAGTTTACTGATCTACTACTGATTAGTTTAGCTTAATAAATAAAATAAATGGAGATTGCTGCTTTTTCATGTTAAAAATGGGGTACGATTTCCATTTAAACAAGGCAAAAAAAAATACAAAAACAAAAAAGAAATTACTGTATACTTTATACTTTTAATTTACTAAAATACTGCAATAGTTTAAAAAAACGATCTAACCATACCAAGTTGCAACTGTTAAATAGTTCGCGAACATTCACTGTAATAAACGATTGTTTCCATGTAAATACTTGTCTAACCACATACAAGCTGAGCAACCAACATGCGATGCTGTCATTAGCATTAGCAGTACGTATACACCGTACCACGAGCTTGAAGTAACAACTACGAATTTGACATTTGTGCGGTGTTCATTGCTTGCTTGTAAGCTTTTCGGTAAAGAGTGTATGTAGTCCTGGTGCGCGATGGATAGTTATTGTTACTAATTAGGGCTTATTAATTGGTATATTTTAAGCCAGTAATAAAGAGTCCATTTCAGGTTGATTTTGACGCCTCTGTCTATTACTATTTATGTGTTTTTTTCCACATAATCTGTGCGCACCAGTAAAGTTATTGAACTATAGCCTGTTTTATTACAACATCCAATTATTATCTACCTCCGTGGTCGACTGGCGTAATCACTGGTTTTTAAGGTGTCACTAGCTCTTCGGTATATATTTACTTGAGTTTGACATTACGCTGCCTGATCTGGAGACCCATTTGGGCCAATCGTGATACATATAGGTATGTTTATACTTATTATATATTTCTTTTATTTTTTTTAGTTATGTTAGTTTTTGTGTTATGTTGTTTATGTTTATTGTAATTGTGTCTCTGTGATGTCTAAATTAAATGTTCGTTCTTTATTCCTTACTTTGTGTTCAGAGCAATGTAGGTACCTATGTGATTACTCTAATATTTTGGTTTCCATTTTACTAAAATCATTTATCGTTCCATTATTCCAAGTCCATGCTTTTAATCCCTAATTTCAATAATCTCTCATCGATTCTAATCACTTCTGCTCGCACCAAAAGCAGCCAAATATGCTTTAATATCTCTGATGTACACTCGACCACACACGAGTGATATCACTAAGCCGCTAACAGAATCTAATTTCCCAGCAATAAGGTCCATTTTAGTATTTCATTGTAACTATTAACACGCTGTTGAGTGTACTAGAATTGGGCCGGAACACCGTATAACAAAATTACTTATAGCCGTGAGCTGAGCGGAATCTAATTATACGAAACCAGCCGTTATATGCAGTAACAGAGTTTAAGCAGGACTATGGTAAGCGAATTTAAAGTTTAGTTTTTAATTTAGTATAAAATCTGCATAAAAGAAATTAATAATTTTCCCAACCAAGAATCGAAATTTTTTATCAATTAAATTTGCACTTAATAAAGTCTTACTTAAAAGCCACAATTAAGATACCGAATAATTTACTTTCATCTTTATAAACGGTGTATTAAATAAAATAGAACTAAAGAAACTCTAGTCTAAATGCGTTTACATGCATTAATCACTGATGAAAAATTTGCCGACGCTACGATAAAAACCATTCATAATATAAATTCAATTAAATGAATTCCAGACCAATTTTATTGAATCTTAAATATCAATTGTGAATATTAATTTTCTGCGAAGCATCGACTGAATGCAATAGCTCTTAGTGAATTTTGATTAACTTTATTAGCTGGAGTCGGGAACTGGGCCACTTTATCATATTAGTTCACTGAATAAACTTCAGAATATGATATATTGTGCCTTTGGATGTTATTGTAGTTTAGTTATATTGAACTTTATTTGTTATATCTTTAAGTACACTTTTAAAAAGCATTTAATTAGTAGTATTTGTATAATAATTTCCTTTCTATTGTTCTTCGGCTTCCCACGATGCGCGATACCACACCACGTCCTCGTCCACACCACCAAAGGCCTCGTCTGTGATGGAGCAGACGCGTCTTCGCCCGTCCGTCGCAAGCCACCGCGAGTCAACGTATACCCAACGTATACCTCGGTTAAAAATGGGTTTTATGATAAAGACTGACATAGACCAGGACTGTAAAGGTCGTGCCCCTAAAAAGTCTTACTAAGTTTATGTACTTGTGATAATGATAATATCTTGGGATAACTCACACACAGCCATCTGATCTCAAAATAGGCACAGCCTGTATTATTACAACCAGACAACTGATAAACATACTTATATATTTCTAAATACATACATATTATAGATAAATAAAGAAGTAAAGATAGGGTATAGGCCGACCGAGCACTAAGGCTCTCCCACGGCGCCCTGGTCCGTGTGAATCTTAAGAATCTAACCCAATTTTTACTTGGAGTATACTTTGACTCGCGTGGGATTGCGACGGACGGGCGAAGACGCGTCTGCGCTATCAAGAGCCAGCCGTTTCCCACGGAGGGTGATGCGGGGTGATCCGCGCACACCGTAAGAAGCCGGCTTAATATTTCACGTTATTGAAGCAATAAAAGCAACAGAAAACCATTGCACTATTTTTCCATGAATCCTATAAAAAAGCGAGTATTTTATAAATAACCCATTAATTGTCCTTTTGCTGGACAAAAACCGCCTCTACTGCCTTAAAATTTTTCTGCAGACTCTTCTGTCCTGAGCCAACAAGTAGGTACCGAAGTATCTAATATTCTTTAATGTTATTCTGTCGAAATTGCTAGTGTTACGCAGTCTTTAAGCGTATAATATTGAGACGGTTTTGGTCGTACAAATATTTGTTTTATTCTGGTATTGGTCTCGTAACCTTGAACAAGGCTAGACATACATAACAATTTAGCTAGATACTGCGGCCGGTCAATTTAAATACATATTACTTGAAGTAGTACTGTTGTAGTAGAGATACCTCTAACCATCCTAGTTTATTATACTCATGGCCGAATACTTAACCGCAATTTAATTTTGATTTGCCGTCAAGTCAGTCAGGCTGTAGGTACCTAAATTGTGGTTCATGCAATAACGTCTTAAAGTTAAGTTGCGTTTGATTATTCGGAGGTTGAAGGTACTCAAAGCTGAAGCCACTTTGTATGTACTTAGGTACTTAGGTATATTTATTACCTAACTACGCCTGAAGTAAATTACTTTAATGAAAATTGACAGAGAGGTATCCTGGGACCTTAAAAAGGGTAGAGACTGCTCTCTTCGATAGTACGTCCCCTTGGGAGTTCAAGAAACAAACTCTTCTACAAAGAGGCCTAAAAAGTGTGTAAGCATAAAGTGACGGCGGTTTTTAAGTGAAGCATAATATATATAGATTTCATACGTGAGCCTGATTGTTAACCTTCGTCTTAACATTAGGCATAAAATCGACTTCTAGACAAATTTGAATTCAATGACATTTTTGGCCTTAATTATAAAAAGTGCTTAGCAGTTTCAAAAAAAAAAATTTTGTCTATTACTTGAGTAGGGAATTAAACAAATAAAAAATAAGCTCTTAATTTTAATATTATAAACGTAACAGCTTTACGGTAATAGTAATGAACTTTAAAGTATTTTTTGTTTGTTTGTCGAATTTTTAATACAAATCGTTTTTAGAGGTCATAGTTTTCGTTTTTACAACCATAACATAATCACATTGTATGTGGGTTCGCTTTACTTACTAAGTACTTAATGACACTGACCTTTAAAAGGTGAGTGACTTTTTTCATTAGTTTCATATATAATATGCATTAATGAAAGGAAGAAACTGACTTGATAATAAAAAGGATTTTACGAGGAGCCTTATTGATAAACCGGAAGTAAGAAATACATGTCTTTGATCGATTTTATCTACCACTGGTAATCGATAAGTTAGTAAACTTTTTGGGGAGTCAGCATGCCAGCTTTATTTATTATATTTCATAATATGTTACATACATGTTATTAAACAAGTATGAAATAAAATCTAAGAAAATAAACTTCTAGATTTTTATTTAGTTACGATTATCTTTATATACTAAGTGGCTGTTTTCTCCGGCTCCGCCCGCATGGACGTCGGTTATTGCGGCAAAAAGTAGCCTATGTCCTTTCTCAGGCTCTAGACTATCTGTGTACCAAATTTTATTTAAATGGGTTCAGTAGTTTTGGCGTGAAAGCGCGACAGACAGACAGACAGTTACTTTCGCATTTATAATTTTAGTAAGGATTACGGGACTCGGGGATGATAATCGTGAGCTGGATTTATTGTGTTTTTATCTCACAAATTTAGTTTAATTGAAACCTATCTAAATAACTACGTTATTTAATTAAGCTGACACATCAATATAAAAAAAGAACAAGACAATATTCATCAAACACTGGCTTAAATTGAAATAAAACAACAACGTTGTAACATAACCTAACAGCTTATTGTTTGACGAGGAAACTATTTGGGTTAATATGGTCGTAACAAGTTAATTTCAGGCAATTCGAACACTGAAAAAACTGTAGGTACACTTACATTTTTAATCGATACAGTCGTAACTACGAAGTTTGCGATTACCTTGATTATAGTGATATTAACTTGCAACCATTCTTTTTTTATAGGTTAAGGGGAAAATGACTGCAAGTGAATGACTCAGTCAGGTTGTATATTGTTAGGGCCGCGTATGAGCGCGCTCTCCCGCCCTAACTAGGGTTCTGGGCGACAGGCACGGGGGTGTCCGTCGTCCGACTATAGGACCCACGACGGGGGGCCGCATTCCGTGCTACGGGTGTGGCTCCAGTACGAGGCGGAGAAGCCGACGCTCTTTACACGGCGGTCTCCAATCATGATAGTGTGCTGCTGGCCCCTATTGGCCAGCGGTCCCCGCGGTTGGTGCGTGACGAATTGCTATGCATTACCACGCACCAACACGAAACGCGGATGACGTAGCACGGCGGTTCAGGTTTAGTCAGTAAGAGTCTGACACTACTCGTTCGCTCCCCCGAGTGAGCGGGTGTCCATGAGGATTGTTCGTTTAACGCGATAGCTTGAGTTATTGGCATATAACAGTTTAATAATTCAATATTTTTGTGTTTGATAACGTTTCTTGATAATTTCTTTGTAAAATATAAATATGCATTATTTTAACTTATTGTAGTGTAACGATCTAGTTAGTTATTGTACCACAGACATGGATTGGGGTTGGTAGTTGGCAGGGTATGAAATGTAAAAATCTAATTAGTCCGTCATTAAGCTAATAAATACGTTTAGTCAACATCCGACGAGCTCTTGTTGCCGTCGGCGTTCCGGCTGTACTAGAACCTAATGGCCTGGCACGCGACGACGGCAAGAGACCGGACGGCATGTCTTTGTTCCCTTGGAAGATGGGTAGGCCTTTAGTGTGGGACGCTACTTGTGTCGATACTCTTGCGCCATCTCATATTCCTAGTTCATCGTGCTGTGCTGGCGCTGCTGCTGCGGCTGCTGAGAACCTCAAACGGCGGAAATATAACAACCTTATTGGAAGTTATACATTCCAGCCGTTTGGGGTTGAAACACTTGGACCGTGGGGTCCGAGTGCACACATATTATATAAAGATCTGGCGAAACGCCTTGTTGACTCCTCGCGTGACCCAAGGGCTGGCTTTTACTTTGGACAGAGAATAAGCATTGCCATTCAACGTGGCAATGCCGCCAGTCTTTTGGGTACACTTCCAGTCGACAGCGATGCGGATGAATTTTTTGACGCTATTTTTTAGATTTTTTTTTTATTAGTTAAGAGTTTAGTTTTGTTTTAAGTGTATATATAGTTAAGTTTAGTCAACTAGAAACTCATTTCAATGCTTTTTTTTAACAACAACACTAAGTTGATAAAACGAATAAAAAACCAGGAGTGGGGGCTACTGTCGTCATGTTTGCGCAAAAACTGCACGAAATTGTGATGACATTAGACATTTAAATCAATGTATCGTCGTGATTTTTTTGATTATGTATAATAAGAAAAATACGTGTCTAATATTTTTGATAATGTATCTTAAGGACATAAAAAAAATGTTATCTACCCGATTATGTGATTCAAAAGCTTACGTTGGCGTGTAATACAATAAGAAGCAAATAAATCTATAACTAAAAGCGCTCTATAAAAATATAATATCAATAACTAAAAGCGCTCAGTCAGCTTTTATTGCTTTTGAATAACCATGTGCTCTCTATATATTCAACTCTGAACTCAAAACAAAGTTCGGATATAAATGTTCACGAGAGCATAACTCAATGAACGCAAACAATACGAGATGCGAGAGCTACCGCAAAATGGCCACCATTGTCTCTCCTCTGTAACAGACACGCTTCAATTTATGTTGCCAAGTATAATTTTGGGACAGAATTATCCATCAAACTGAACTCTAAGGTTCCCAGAATCCTCGACAACCGTACTTATCGCCTTTGAAATAAGGTCTATATTGTTCTCGTAGTATCCACCGAGCCAGTAAATGCTGTCAGTGGGAGTTTTGTCAAATGATTGTGACAGATAGCTCTGGCTCTCTGGAATACAACAGAGATTAATTTATCCGATTGAATTTGTTTTCAAAGACTTAAATTTACTGTGAAATGTGAAGCAGATTAGCGCTCTTGGAGTGTCTTGGAGAGAGTATTTTCATGGGTGGAGAGTATTACGAGCTGTGGAACTTTGTTAGGAAGAAAAAAAAATCAACTAGAACGATTAGTTAGTTACTCTTTATATGGAATGGTAGAATACGGACGCTATGGAAGAAACCAGACGAGTGCGAGTTAGGTTGCGCGGAAAGGGATCCGTAATATTGAGTAATTTTCAAATAAATAGCACATACTTCTTATGTATTATCCTGCAATATATAGTATGTATAAAAAACTATTTAGTTTTTTATTTTTTAGAATTTTATCTCTATAGTTTCGCCGATAATGGGGGATGGTAAAATTTTGCGTGTATATAAAATAACTTTAAACTCTTTACTTTAATATTATACAAAATATACACAGTCACAATATAAGTGTTTTGCAGGACTTTATTTTAATTTTCTCATTTTCCCGACAAGTGGTCCCCATGTTTATAATTAACTAGCTGTCCCCCGCGACTTTGTTCGCGTGTTTTAGTTTCAACGGTTTTTCATTTTTGCAACATTTTTCATTTATGCTCCGCTCCTATTGGTCGTAGCGTGATGTTATATAGCCTATAGCCTTCCTTAATAAACGGACTATCCAATACAAAAATAATTTTTCAGTTCGAACCAGTAGTTCCTGAGTTTAGCGCGTTCAAACAAACAAACAAACTCTTCAGCTTTATAATATTATAGTATAGATTTATTTACATTACACGTCCAACTATGGGTCACTAATTTACATATTATGTGCTACAAATTTCTTTCGATCGACTCGATCGGTCTATTAATTTTAGAGAAAATTGCCTGTAACAGACGACGATAGACAGAAACACGAGGACGATCACAACCTATTGAGGGATCATTTTTTTTTTAATTTTGGATTACGGAACCCTAAAAACAAGCCATTTGCAAAAGCGCAACATTTTGATGAGTTTTAGATACACTTCCACTTTGATCAAAGCTATATGGATATTAGTTTTTTTAGCTTCTAGAACTAACTAATCTTTTAACACAAAATATCAAATGGAAAATTACAGCCTACAGTGTAATACTACTAACTAGAGCCTAGAATGAACGCAAGGCGGTCGTTACTGTCAATAATATATGTGTTCGCTCACAATCCATCATTATTTGCAGTTCCCTATTTACTTTGGCTCACACGATCGCTCAAAGTCAAGTTAAATCACATTCTATTGGAAACCGGATGTAGTTAATTTTAAAAGAAGCCAGGAATAACCTTATCCAAATTGGAAATATGAAGGCAGTTATTATATATTACAGTAAAAATAAACTAATAAAACGTTCACTAAGAAGAGTCAAGTCAAATGTCCACAAATTGTTCCCAAAAAAAAAAAGCATTTAAATGAGAGTTTTTTTTAATTTGTATTGTTTTATAAACACAATATAATTTAATTTTGTAATTATAATTTCTTTAAACTTATTTTGTAGCTACAATTCTTATTAATATAATAAATGCGAAAGTAACTCTGTCTGTCTGTCTGTCTGTCACGCTTTCACGCCAAAACTACTGAACCGATTTAAATGAAATTTGGTACACGGATAGTCTAGACCCTGAGAAAGGAAATAGGCTACCGCGATTTTTGCCGCGATAACCGACATCCACGCGGGCGGGGCCGCGGGAAACAGCTAGTTAAGGATAAATGTAAACTATTTCGGACTTTTTATAGATATATGAAAGACTAACAATTCCACCATATAATATAAGCCAATTCAAACAAAACATTTATGATGTTTGATACTATCAAAATAAGATACAATAAAATTAAGGACCACTCACAAAGCATCAGAAATAAGTATAAAAGACCACAAAGTTTTATTTCTGTTCGTGTAAAAACTGATGTCCTGTCAGCAACAGAAGCACACATTTTTCTAGAATTAACCTATTATTTATAACTCCATAATATGTGGTTAACGTTCATAAAAGTAACGTTTTTCTATTGATATCATATTTAGTGACGGATTTGTGCGAGGCAATTTTCCTGTTGCTTTACCAGGGCTTTAGAAATAGATGTATGAGGAAAATGGCTGGCAATCGTAATCCAGAGATTATTGATAAGATTTAGAAAATAGATATATTTTCAAAAGAATGTTATATACAAGAAAATAATAGTAAATATTTGCTACATTCGACAAAATCAAAAATATTTTTTTCTAATGTTAAAGTTGTGGAAATTAGGCACAAAAATAGTTCATAACTATCATCAACATACTTATAGAACATGTAATATTTCATGACATGATCGAGCCAAAAATAGTTACTGGGTGTTTCGTTTAGAAATACTCCGTACAACTCAGCTTGGAGACAGAAAGTTTAGGTGGTGTCAAACCCCCGTGCCTCGGAAAGCACGTAAAGCCGTTGGTCCAGCGCCTGATCTCTTTCCGGTCGTGTCGGACTGCCATCGGACTATAAGAGTAAAGGAATAGAGAGTGTATGCACTCTGTATTCCTTTACTCTCATAGTATACATACACTAGTAAGCAAATATTTGTATGCCAAGTGAGGCGAAACATAGTGAGACTTTATTTTTTATTTATAAGAGCTTTTCTATAATTATGTTACTTATGTTTAAACAAATAAATTTATACTTATTCTCTTCTTATTCTTACACTTGTGCACTGAATTATCTCCCGCGCAGATGGATAATCTCTGTTGAGACCGGCCGCAGTGACCGAAATTCGGTCAGGAGGACATTAATTTATATTATAGCTGCATTTTCTAGTGAGATGATACATTATTTGGCAATATTTTGGACGGATTTTTGATTTTTCGGGACCAAGAATATAAAAAAAAAAACCTTTAAAAAAGATGAAGAACGTACTTGCATTAAATACCTAGGCTTAAGTACAATTATTTACAATACTTTAATGAACGACCTAACAATAAATACCCACCATTGTACTACACGACTAAGAATCCTTTTTCCACCTCGGGCACAATGCCAGCGAACAACACTAAAACGAAGACAAAATAAAAAATAAAACCTGTAAGTAACTGGGCCCTAAGATAACTTCAAGACTAAGAAACAAATGTATCGTGGAAGGTTTAATTTAAAATGTTCTTGCCTACTTCTTTTGTAAATGTACTACCAAGGAGTAAATACGATAAAAAAGGTCGGAATACAAAGAGGTAGAGTTGTCTTTATAAATGAAATGAAATGCAATTGTTTAATGCAATAAAAAAATATAGCTGCCCGCCCCGCCTTCGCAGTGGTATATAAAAAAAAAAAACAAAATTAAATAATATAATATAGCTTATATCACCCAGGAATAGTGTAGCTTCCCAACCGTAAAATATCATTTCAATTCGGTTCAGATGTTTCGGAGCTTATTCAATGCAAATAATCAAATCTTTCCTCTTTACAATATTACTAGTATAGATATACAATCTCTTTAAAACGACTCTTTATTTTGAGCTGCTGGAGTCGACATTGACTAACTGACTACTCTAAAAGGTTGGAGTTTAGTTTTGAAAATGAAAATGTTATGTCGGCAGTGTTGAAGCTTCTGATTTTAATTTTTACTTAATGGTGAGTTACAGAACTTAATGAGTCCTAGTAATAGGTACAGTGTAGCACTTTCATCACCGACGTAGGTATTGTTGGACACAGATACCTATTTCAAACCTGCGAGGGTTATCTTTCGAATAACAACTAGCTATTGTTATCCAATGACAACATTCATGTACCTACTGTATGTAAGTACTCGATTGTTTTTATTACAAACAAAACTTTATTTTTTTATGTTACCGCTGATCATGTGCTTCATAATGGCGTATCTACCAAAAAAAAACATTTCTTTTCAAAATCAGTATTAGAATTTCCATGAATACGCTATACCTATTGATATAAAGAATAATTTAGACATAAAATCCTTAAACACAAAAAAAACTTTTTTAATAAGTATTCGATAACAGCAAAGAACTTACCACAAAGTTAGCATGAAAGCCTTGCATAATATAATTAATCGTGAAACAAAACCCTTGCATTTGCTTAGGGCTCCAACTTGTTTAATTAGGACAATTTATTTGTCTCCCTCTGTTTGCCATTGTTGTCCTACTCAGACACTGCACGGCCTTCCAGTAAAAGTTTTGCAAAACAGTTGTCTTTGACGTCGATGTAGGTCAGTATTTTACATAAAATTTTATAATCTCTCGGTCTTCCGAATTAACACATTGTTAATCAGAGTAGGTGAGACCAAACGCAAGATTGGTTCACTAGATGTCACATACGTCGCCCTAAAGAAGTAATAAGTGGAAAGCAAAATTTAAACTTCTAGGCAGTGACCTCGGTAGCTTAGTTAGTAAAGCGACTGGCGCGTCTAGCCAGTGGTCGCAGGCTCAAGTCCAGCCTGAGGAAGTTTTTCTTTCCACTATTTGTATTTGATTACAAATATTCGCTCCGCATGCGTTAATGCGTAACATATAATTAAAATAATACCTACAATGATAAATTTATGGGTCCATATAATAAATTAGAAATAAAATTATTCTCCGAAACCATTCTAAACATATAATTGAAGTTGTTTATTATATACGTCTTTTATATAACTACCGTTTTTAAACTACATCATGCCTCGAAACTTTGATATTAACAAGCCAATTTAAAAATAAACCAATTATCAATAAATTGATAAAACACAAATAAAAAAAAATACCGACTTTAAATTTATTTGGGACCACCTTACGTTGGTGAATTTTTGACACACATGGTTAGTAACAAACATTAAGAAAAATCCGTTGAATTGAGAAACCTCGTCCTGTTAAAGCCGGTTAAAAGAACTATTATTAATTCTTTATATTAGGTATTCACTTTCCTTAACACATTTAAACCTCCATGCCTATACTAAAAAAAGCTAATCTCAAATCTCGATAAAATGCAAAGGAAGCCCTTGCCAAGAGGTGAGTAAACACCTTAAATAATAACAAGAAGTGCCTAAAAACTTCACAGAACAAGAGATCAACTACAAAATCCCATAGCCTATTGATAAGGTTCTTTAAATCCATTTTATGAAGCAATCGAAACATTTCCTTGGTTCAACTTGTTTCAAAGAACTTTGATAGCTTTTGTAATCTTCGGGATTTTTTACTGTTTGAGGAAGGAATTTGGATTTTAGGAGATTTCTTTTTATGGGTCGTTGCTGGGATTTAAAAATGTGGCGATGTTATGCTTATTGTTTGATAATATTTAGGTTACTCCCGGAAAGTATATTAAAAAATGATGGTATTTGCTGCTAGAAAGAAAAAAGGCAGACTATAAATTTTTGTATTCCAATATAATAATAGCAAGGAACATTATTTTGCGGATAAAAACACGACCTGCAATTTTAATGGCGAGTTTTGTAGTAGTATAGTTATAGCTTGAAGGCATCGAGCTTCAACAGTTTTTTTAATACATTACAATGTACAGACCGAGGCACGTAATAAATGGTACATACGTACCTAATAATTTGCAATTGATAGCATATTTTACGTAGCCCGAATGAATCACAAAGTCAATGTTACCACAGGCCTCTAGTGGACACAAAGCATCATGTAATTAAAAAGCTTTTATTACTTAACATTTTTTGTTACTCGTTTTGAATCACATAGGCATTAAAATAGGTTTCTTATTACCATCAAAGATCGAAGGAAGTCAGAAAGTTGACGTTTTTGTGAAGCTACCGCTGATGGAGGTCAATTCAATTTCCATTACACCCTACTTACCCTCTTTTTTGGGTCTAAAGGTCAATAGCTATCACACGAGGTACTCCGATAGGATAGATGCAATAAATATAAGTTTGAATTTCTGTGTACACAGGTAAAATTCTGAAACAATAATTGATGATCTTTTGTTCAGAATTTATTTATGTTTCAAAGATAATAAATAAACTATAAGTTTGCAAAGCGAAAAAAAGAAAAAAATAAAAACAAAATCTAAATCTTTCGTTCATTCTAAACTAAATCTAATTCCTAATTCAAATAAACCACGGTTCATTTGCCAACAGAAGCAATTTGAGTGACCGCCAATCGCGGCCATGTTTATAGTCTGACGTTTATCCGAGTAGCGGCTAATCGTGTGGCGAACATGTTGCGGTGTGACGACACAGCCTGTCCCGACACGTCCCGTCCAATGAGCGCTGAGCTAAATAATGTCATTTATTATAAGGGTTCCGTTTGTATGTGTTATATGAACTAGATTTAAACCTTAATGGAATTTTGTGTAATGCTTAAACGGTTCACTCGTTTTGGTTGCATGGTACTAACTGTAAGTGATCGATTTTCGGTGAGCTTGTGTGTTTGGGGTTTACTATTAGAGAACTGTTGGCACTTGAGGTTAATTTTGAGCGAAAATTGGTTACAATATTGTTTATTAAATTATAACATTTCAATACAGAGTTTTTTATTGAAAGCATTGAATGTTTCTAACTAGAAGAGAATCAATAAAAAACTTGTAACACGTAATACGTGCCTACAAAAATTAAGCGTTGCCCTAGATAACCCTGGGATCCCATTATCAGATCCTAACCTGATGACGATAGGACCACCTAGGATACTATTAATCTTTCCAACAAAAATAGATCTTTCCAAATCGGTCCAGGCGTCTTGAAGTAACCAGGGAATATACAGAAAAAAGATACCGTTGAATTCAAAACTTTTTTAAGTCGGTTAAAAAAGGTTCGCCAGCTGCAACATTTTTTTTAAAACAACGTACTTCCATGTTTATCTTCTCCAGATAATCTTACTCAAATACAAAAAAAAAAAACACCTTAAACTGATAGAGAGACAGCAAGAGACTTGACGGCGATTTTAAACTCATTGATGTTTCAGTATTTGCACAAAGGTCACGAATGTAGTAAAACCCGAAAAAAAAGAACAGTTGTAGTAAAGTACTTTGTATGGAAGAAGCTGTGAATTCATATTATGTTCCGGCGCTTGCTGCTTTTATACTTTATGACGTAAAATTGCGGTTCCCACATTACCAGAATAAGTTAGCGCAATGCGTAAAATGGTTCGCTTCTCCTTCACTTGAGAATTTCATGTACTCTCGCTGGCTCTCCATTTGTGCTGAAGAAGGCTATTTGGGAAGTGAAATTCGTGGCTTGTTGTCTTGTTAGATTGTAGTGTTGGCTGTGGATTATTCGCCCAAGTGTTGGAAAAACATTGGTGTAACTTTTACGTAGACTGTGTATAAACCAATACAGTTTTTACTTAATTGTCTTTGGTTATCAAAAAAATATAAACAAGCTTTATTGTAAACTGAAATTTAAATAATCGTTAACAAAAATTCCATATTTTCATCTATGTTGTAATGCATACTTTTCTGATAGAAGTTTCTAGATTTCTCTTCAAATACTAACATGCGATACGCACTCTACTAGTGGTACGCACGCTCATGCTTGTCTATGTGTACTCTATCGTATAAACCAATACAGACTTTACTTAATTGTGTTTGGTTATCAAAAAAATGTAATCAATAAATCAACAAGCTTTAAAATGGGTGAAATTCTAATAAAGAAGTAGATCTCTCTGTTATTGTAAACTGCAATTTAAATAATCATTATCAATTGATCTATATTTTCGTTTGTGTTGTAATGCATACTTTTGTGATAGAACTTTCTAGATTTCTCAAATACAAACAAACAAGTTTATCGTGCTTCTACACAACTGTCAAAATATACACATGTCTACAATATAGGGTAGATAACTGGGTATGAACAATTTAAATCTAATTAGACCGTCACTTAGATATAAAAAAAGTATAAGACACGTTTTTAGATTTTGTAGAAGAAGAAAAAAAAACGAAGTTCAGGAGTGGCTCTAATGTCGTAATGCTTGAGTACAATATGCACGAAAATGAGACGTCATGCGTTATGTCAAATCAATATATAGTAGTGAGTATTTGATTACGTAAAATAACAAAAAATACGTGTATAATATTTTTTAATAATCTATCTGATTATCATCTACCAAAAATAGTCTTCTAAACCATTCTGGTTTTAACAAATTTTCTTCGTCATTAAATCTACCAATCTATCCCTTCTCTTACTTGCAACCAAATAAATAATATCAGCATAAATTACAATACAACCAAATATGCCTCTGTAAGCCAACATATTCTCGCACCTTGTTTCATTAAAGCATAAAGTATTCATTATTCATTGCCAGTTAATTTGTCACGGTTGCCAAATGAAAGGGGAGATATGCCTATAAGACTTAATATGTCAAAAAGCAGTATCGCAAATGGTAATAATTTATTTGGTACATATTAATAAGATTTGTTAGTAAAACGTGTGAAAACACGAGTATTACTTATTTAGGAACTAGCTGATACTCGCGGCTTTTGACGCATTATTAGGTAGGTTAGATAAAAGATTAGCAAGAATATTAATTTCTAATCGTACAACCACCGAGCTATTTATTACGACTGATAGTTTTCTAAAACGTTAATCATATTTCCATCAAAATAAGACCGCCAAAATATCGTCGCTATTGCTAGTATTGCTACCTAATTCGCCATGGTTACCCCTCTGTTTATAAGTAAAAAATACCAATTTAGGTTTGCGGATGAATTTGAGCTTTTTCGAATTTAAAGCTCCATTTCTTATCACCTGGTTGTAATAGCGTGTTTAAACATAGCTAAGTGCACTGTACGGTTTTTCGAAAATATTGTCTCAATATTTTACAGCAATCTATTTAGTATTTATTTATGCAACCTTTTAAAGACATTTAATACTTATTAAATACATAATAATATGTACATTTTTCCTTCATGCATGAAGAGAGATATTTTTAGAAAGTTGCTTTTCTTGAATTTAGCGTTATATTTTTTTTGCAATTGTACGGAATATACATTAAATCAACTGGTGAAAAGTATACTATATTTTTAAATATGAAGCAAAAAGCAAAACATAATTTATGTAGGTATTTACTACGCATTTCTTTTCAAAATTATTTACGACAAATACAACTAAAATCGTACGAACAAAACACAATCATATCGGTTATTAAGATCCAGCATTTTTTGTGTTTAAATACCGTACGCACACTATATTTATATTCCAACAAACACGAATTTGTTAAGCGGATAGCGACAATAATCAGTGTTTGACGGAGGTATAATCAATAGCCAGTGATCAAACAACACGATAAAACATGCCACTCTAATTTTAGTCCGGCAATAACTGGAATACCGCAGTGCCACACTACAGCCTAGATAAGCCTCTGTAAACAATTTTAACGGTAGGAAAAATAACATACTTTAGAAGTTTTGATTGAAATTGAAGTGAGTATGGTTGAGTTATTAAACTTTTCTTACTGCAAGGCGAAGGCATACGAAAAACAAACGAGCATTGATCCCAGCACAGATGTGCACCATTATAACAGACACCATTCTCATATAAATAATTTGATTGATTTGTATAAGTATACTAGCTGCCAGGCCCGGCTTCGCAGTTTTTTTTTATTTTTTTCTATAAAAACGATTTTATAAGAATTATCCGATTTGGTGTAGTCATTCGGAAGTTAATACGAGAGCAAGTGAACTCTGGATTCATTTTTATATATAGGTATATTAAGTATATATAGTAGGTAGATATATATTTTGTTTTTCATGATTTTTTGCTCGTAAAATAAGATTTTTTGTGTATCTAAATTGTCAGGTTAAGAATGCTTTTTTTAATCTATGAAAACCTCTGAGCTTTGCCTTCCCTTTACCCGAAACCAGACAAGAACGCATTCAATATACCGACGTCACCACTGAGAAAAACAATAATCGAAACTATACAACGTGATACGGGTGCTTGACGAGCTCATGCAATACCAATATACCCCGTGCTAACCCCATGGGAGCGGTATTTTCTTCCAGAAATCAGGTGAAACTTTTAATAAAGCATTTAACTTGAGAGCTGAACTGAATCTACTTATACTTCTCAATATGGTGTTCAGTATATGGTGGCCTCAAATAGAAAATTGTCTAAACTAAGTAAAGCGGATGCAGGGAGACCTAGTAAAGGTTAGGTTTCCGTGAAGATGATAATTGTAAGAGCGGTGTCACTCTATTGCATATGCTCGGGAAAGCCAGGACTTGGGAGCGGTTTAAAAAATGCTGCTTAATAACGGGTTCTAACCCGGTTTTGTCGGAAACGCTCGCTTGAAGCGAATAATGCTAGGAATTAACCTGGCTAATTCCAAGCTCTTGTTTGCTATCATTTTGAAATTCTTCTTCCAGCGTCCAATCGGGTGGCGATTATGGAGTGAGAAAGATAGAACTTTGTGAGTGAAATAATACGCCTATATTTCTTTGCTGTTAGGCGTGCAGAAAAAAATACCGTCCGAAATAAACCGGTACTTTTAACCGGAACAGTTGTAATTTGTTCTTTGATTACAATCAAAATAATATCAGTTCAACAAGAATCAAATAGAAACACTCTTTTTAAAATTTATGACGATTTTTACGAGCTGGTTAAAAATATTAACCAGGTATCCGAGCCCTGGGGAAAGCTGCGCATGCTAGCTATTATAAAATACTCAGAATGAAGCCTCGTTTCAAATCAATTTATTGTGAAAAGAGAACGCTTGATCGATCCCCAAAATTTTGATAAACGGTTTTACAAAGTATATTATTTACAAACTTAATTGTTTCATCGATTGAAACAAGCCTAACCTACAATCGTTTCTCTAAATACATATTTAATAGCTGTACCAAATGACCTTAGCGAGTTCATTGCCCTTTTCGTGCTGTCGTGATCATTAGGTCTTTAATGTACCCTGATGAATATGATCATGAATACTACGGTAAAAAGTAGGATTTTATAAATTTCTGCCATAATTACTTTAAGCATCAGCTTGGAGAAAAAAAAAACCTGCTATTTGTAAACTTATGCGTCTTAAAGTATAAGTTTACTTTAGGAAAATTCATTTTTTTTTTTCATTTTTTTCTTTTTTTTTACTATTAATTTGCACAACAACGTAAGGCAACAAACACACGATAAACGATTGGTTTATTACACAGGTGGTACCGCGCCGCTTCTACCTGGTACAACTGAGGAAGACGAGCGTGATGGAGAACAGCTGCACTCTGTGCTTTGATCAAGAGGCTTGCTGCATCCTGGAGCCATATCGTAGAATATGCAATTCATATCACGACATTAAAAGTGTGTATTTTAATTAATATGATTAGTAGTCATGTAAAATGCAAATACCACAATTACCGGATATTAAAGAAACCCAGAAATTGAACTAATTAATTCTTTAATAACATATGTTCTGCAATTGTACGCACAATTTTGATTGGTGTTTTAAAAACTAAAATAAAATCCTCCATTTAAACCAATAGGTGTTATCAAAGCAAACGTTTATTTTGCAAGTGCTTCTAACAATAACAATATATAGACGACTACTGACAATAATAATTTAATTTTAAGTACGTAGGTATGAAGGTATGTAAAAATAGATTTCAGTATAATAAATTAAATAAATATAAATAGGAAATCATTTCAGTCTTATTGTATCTTTAAAGATAAATGGTCCTTCAGTTGTATGTTGGTATTATATTGTTTGGACTAAATAGACTAATTTGCTTCGGCCGTTCTTAAATTAATTTATAGTCTCTTAGCTTATTCAAGATAAATAAAACCATTTATGATATATGCTTATAGAAAACATACTAACATACTGTTTGCTCATGATAAGGTAGTTGCAGAGGAAGCTAGAGAGATAATAAATATAATGGGATTGCTGTTGCTCGGGGCTCCGCCGGCGTTGGTGTCTATTATTGCTGCAAAAACTAGCTATGTCCTTTCTTAGGATCCAAGCTTACTCTATACCAAGTTTCATTAAAATCGGTTCAGCAGTTTAGCCGTGAAAGCGTAACAGAGAGACAGAAAGACACGAGTTCATTTCGCGTTTATAATATCAGTATGTATAGAAGAGTATTTTTGGATATTCTATTTGTCTGAAACGTATGAATATCTCGACTTTTATTACATGCGATTGTACCATTTTAAAAACATTGTAGTGTCATAATACCTTCCATAATACAATTTAACAAACTTCTTTCGTGTAATGATTTACATAAATATATGTATATTATTCAAACTGACAAAATTTGATTCGTTTGACATTTTTTGGTTAAAGTATTTTTAGTTTTATATGTTTCAAATACCTATTCGTCCCTAGGTAAACATTTTCATTTAATTTTTTTCCAAAATAGGTAGACTGCTCGTGACTGAAAACTGTCAGACAGATTGATGTTTGATGTGTAAACATGAAACTGACGTGTGTTTTAGCTCGTCAAGAGTCTGCGTGACGAGCGCTGCAGGTGCAAAAAGGTGAACAAAAATAGATAACAGCTATCGTGGCTAGGCTATATACGTAGTGAGACTTTAGTCATTTTTGTCATTTAAATAATTAAAACATCGTTAAAAAACAAGTAGATACTAACTTGTGTTAAATATCTTGGAAAATCAAGCCAATAAAAATCCTAAATCTATTCCAAATTCATTCGATACAAACCAACAACTTACAACATTACTGACAACTTCGCAAACTTCGTCCATTCCCGACTTATCACTCATAAAGCGCTATCAAATTAAGTATCCGACATTACGATAATAGGTGTAGCGTTTTATTCCACATTGTTAGTTCGCTCACGTGCTGACACTTCAACGGGTCTCGTACGTGGCATACCTAATCGTCTGACACCTTCGACACTAACTTTGGCTGGCACTACCAAACTGTCTGTAAGAAACTTATTTTACTTACATCTTGACTTGTATTACATGTGAATGAGGACCCTGTAGGGTTAAGTTCCGGAGAATAAAGGGTTGAGTATTAGAGTATACATAGCCAAGTCTTTCAGAGAGCCTGTAGCGATGCTGATTTTTTTATTAAAGAACGTGAAATTAAAGTGAATTCCCTTTTGTTTTTTGTAAATTTAATGTTAATTATACCTACTCGTAAATATTCTTTTATAAGTTTAATATATATATATTTTTTTTATGCTTTTATTACTCTTTATTAAATATTATTTACAATTTTAAATATATACAAACTTAACTATATATACACTTAAAACAAAACTAAACTGTTAACTAATAAAAAAATCTAAAAAATAGCGTCAAAAAATTCATCCGCATCGCTGTCGACTGGAAGTGTACCCAAAAGACTGGCGGCATTGCCACGTTGAATGGCAATGCTTATTCTCTGTCCAAGGTAAAAGCCAGCCCTTGGGTCACGCGAGAAGTCAACAAGGCGTTTCGCCAGATCTTTATATAATATGTGTGCACTCGGACCCCACGGTCCAAGTGTTTCAACCCCAAACGGCTGGAATGTATAACTTCCAATAAGGTTGTTATATTTCCGCCGTTTGAGGTTCTCAGCAGCCGCAGCAGCAGCGCCAGCACAGCACGATGAACTAGGAATATGAGATGGCGCAAGAGTATCGACACAAGTAGCGTCCCACACTAAAGGCCTACCCATCTTCCAAGGGAACAAAGACATGCCGTCCGGTCTCTTGCCGTCGTCGCATGCCAGGCCATTAGGTTCTAGTACAGCCGGAACGCCGACGGCAACAAGAGCTCGTCGGATGATGTCGTTGATATTCGCGTGCCGCGTAAAGCGACCTGCGCTACGGCTACGGCTACATGACAGCCCGTGGTGTCCGAGGCTGTTGACAAGCTCGCCACAGTGGCAGCGATGCGGGGAACAACACGCAGCGCCTAAGCGTAAGGAAGCGGCGAGGCGGAAAGTAGTATCGTCAAACAAGGTGCCTATGTTTGACGACGGTAGTGCATGAAGCCAAAGTCCTGACTCCCACTCACCCACAGCCAGCAGGCGCGCGCGTTCTGCAGTACTAGCAGACGTGGAAATTAGGTTCTGCTGAACTACTCTGCAGAGCGGCTCATCCCACCGTCTCTGGGATGACGGGAAGTCAGGAGGATTTAAATTTGGGCAGGCGAGTCTCCAGGCATCCACAGCCTCGGAAAAGCACGGCACATCAAAATTAACCAGTGTAGAAGCTAAGATATTCCTAATTAATTTTTCAGTGCCG
Source organism: Diachrysia chrysitis (assembly GCA_932294365.1). NCBI lineage: Eukaryota > Metazoa > Arthropoda > Insecta > Lepidoptera > Noctuidae > Diachrysia > Diachrysia chrysitis. Next base: position 3,647,585 of record OW028657.1, read on the forward strand.
TGTACCGAGGATATAAAGGCTGGAAAACTTATACTTGTAATTTTGCGGACGCCGAGCCCTCCCATACGGATGGGAAGTGAGGCTTGAGCCCAAGCTCGGTCGTCCATGGCCACATTTAAAATCAAGGTAAGAGTATGTTTTATAATTTTGTCCATTTTTTCTAAAAGTTGGGGGTGCTTCCATAAATGGGAAGCTCGGAGAAAATAGATTAATTTAGTCTTTAACGTTAATTTTAAAAACTAATCGCCTTAACTTCAGTGAATTTTAAAATCACAAACCTTCTTAAACTTGAATTAAAGTGCATTCGGTTTAGCATTCACGGCGCGTGGCTCAGTCCGCCCTGTTTCCGGATATCCGTTTCGCATTTCATTCTCGCCCTCATGAATATCAGACAACTTAAATTAGTTTGTTTTAGAACAGACACCACCGAGGTTTGATTTCCTATGTTTAATGAACCGAACAACTTATTTCTGCATGGAAAATTTGTGAGTTTTTATGAGTACGATTTCACCGGACGCGGTGTGGACGGCAGACGGTGAAGGCATGTGCCGTGACGGTAGATCGCATTACTTTGCAGTATTCCGCTACGCATCGTGCGGAAGTTGCAGTCGTATGTCGGAATCGGTCTAAAACAAATGAATACTGCAAAGTAATGCTATCTGCCGTCTCGACAACTGCCGTCGCTGTATGGCGCTGCCGTCTGCCGTCTGCCGCGTCCGGCAAAATCGTACCTTTAATGGTATTTTGTAGAATGTAACTAGGCTACGTCAAAAAGAGGCTCATTAGGATTGTTGGTCTTTCATAAAAACAAATGACAACAAACATCAGTCTTAACACAGTATAATTCAGACTAAAACTGTATAATAAAAAAAACGTCACCAAATAGGTAGCACTGCTAAGCATCTCATTGAATTATCCGTAACATAACTATACAACTCCACTGATACGCTCCATCAATATAGGTGAAGTGTTACATGATACATTAACACGACAGCACGCCACTTATAATAAGATAGGCACAACGGTTATAAATTACGGACGCCGCCATAAATTATACTGGCATACAAAGACGTGAGCTGTCCGGCCACAGAGTAGTGAAGACAGCAGAACTGGTAACGGAAGGCATTTCCATACTGCAATAACAGTGTTGGTTTAAATTAAATTTTTGTACACTGTGTATTTATTAACGATAGTAGAACACGCTCAAATGTATATAATACCGGCCCAAATCCCACTGCTGGGCACATGCCTCTTGAACCGCTGGGCCACCACGACATTTCTATAATAGAATACGCTCAGACGTATATAAATGACAATTATAGAAATGCCACTTAGCTTGGAGGCTAGAAACAAATAGGATAATGCTCTAACTATGAATTATATAGTAATTGACAAGCTAAAGAAACCGACACAGATTAAACTCTGCCCCCCTAGACAAGTGACATGTCGACAAGCGATAACGCTAATCGAATCGTTCAAATGTATGCAAGTGAGAAGTCCAAATCACGTGACTTATCGAAACGAAATGTCATTTCTATACATTTAATGTCATTTAAGCGATTTCTATCTTCGTTAACGCTTGACGAAATGCCACTTGTCTAGGGGGGCAGTTCATCCCTTATCAATATCTACAGTTAGACAGGGGTCCTGTGTCCTTTCTTGACAGATCTGTGCCTTTGTTTGATTGGGTTCAAATCCTAAATTAAGGGAAACTGGTCTTACGAGAAGTAACTGGTTACAAGATTAAATATATAAGAGTATTGTAGAAAAAATTAACAAAATCTTTTGTCCAGCGAAAAGTCACAGTATATAGTATATAATGCACAACAGAACAATAAGCAATTCATTCTCTATATGGGAAGAGGTATTTCATCAGCAGTTGAACATTTTACTTACACTATTTTATGAATTGATTCAAGTGTCCTTACTCTTCAAGTAATTTTAATTTCTGTACAATACCAATACAAAATTGAAATTATTTAACATTCACACAATCACGGACACGTGATTCAGTTTCCTTTAAAAAAATACTGTCACTGGAAGAAACAAATAAAAATTTAAACATTGACAGTATTTATTTAAATCGTGTACTGTTTGTGTGCTTGCTAAATTAATAATAGTTTTGCAAGCACTGTATTAGAGTATTAGAAACTCTCCAGGACAAAATAACAGTGACATGTATTTCTCTCGAAGTAACTTTCCAGTTGCCGTTTAATACTTTAATAGACACTGGTCTACAATTCATTACAAGTCATGGAACTAAGTGCTTTTAATTTGAACTCGCTGCAGTCATCAACTACACAACACAGTCTTGCAGCCATTTCAACTCCGCATTCTGTTAGCTACACTGAATACGCTTGCTAACGACGTCATTTATAAGATGACGACGTACACAGGTTAAGGAACATGATTGATTGGTCCATTTGATGCCAGCATTTTGTTAGAACATGTCCTGGCTCTGAACTAACGTGTAGATGTTCTGCATAATGTGTTTTCCTGTTATTGTCGCACTATAGTGAAACTGTTTGGAAGACGGAAACAGGAACATTCATAAGTTAAAACAAGTGTTATATTACGAATTAAACAAACAACTAAATATTGTATAGCTTTGAATTTAGGTACCTACCACCATTTTTTGTAAGTGGAACACTAATGAACTACGGCGTTTAAGGGTTAAATTAAACTAAAAAAAAAAAGTCTTAATTATCGGAAAAAATATGAAACAATTGACAAATATTTTTTATTAAATATGTAAAAAGTAAGTAAGAGTAAGCGATATTAACTGGATAAAGTTTGCTCGAATCGCGGTTCTAAAACAATCGACCCATATTACACTGGTCTACTAATTAAGACTTAAAAAAAAATAGAAAGTTAGTTAAATACGAAAATATTTAAAAATTACTTCGTTTTTGTTATTTTTATTTTTATTTAACTCTAGGCTGTTTTTTTATTAATTGACTGATTTTATTCTGTTTTTATGGTCGTGTCAAATTGTATTTATCATGGGTATACAAGCCAAAATTTGTTTAATTTAATTCGAATACTTTTTCACTGTAGACCAGTGTAATAAACCACAGAAAACTTTCAGGCTTTACTCAAACATAATTTAAATTTCATTTAATCCAGTGCTAAATGATTAACAATTTAATCGTTGTTATATTGTTACATTTTGGCACACTACCCTTGTAATTATTTCCAGCGGTGATGTTCACTTGAATTTCATTCAACATTATGGTTTTGTAATTATCATTTTCATATCAGATTAATTCGGTGGATGAAATTAATTTTCACTGGTGTGAAAATAGACCTAGTGTCAGTCATTTAATATATATTTTTTTTACGTTTATGAAATGGATATTTCTTGATATACTTATAAGCTCTCTAAACGCCTCTATGTACGGAAAGTTTATCCGTATATATTAATTTACCATTTATGGTTCCTTAATTTAAGAAACGATTCGTTTTGCTTCCAGACTACCTAAAAAAATTCTACCGTCCATAAGCAAAATTCATCAATTCTTGAATATATGAAGCAGGCATTAAGGTATGATTCCGAACCACGCTGCACGCAGCAATGCTGCCGCAGCAGTGCTGTCGCGACACTACTGGTCCCCATACAATTTCTATAAGTTTATATGAGATTACATTCCGAGCTAGGCAGCAATGTCGCGGCAGCAATGCAGCGGCAGCACTGCTGTTACACAATACTGTTGCGAATACACAACAACAATGCATCACTAAGAAACAGAGCGACACTGCCGCCTTGCTTGGAATCAGCGCGGCAGGCAGCACCTTAGTGGCAGCACTGCGGCAACAGCAGCAGCTTGTTGCCGAGTTCGGAATCATACCTTTAGTATCTGCATTTAGTTCCGTGGATAGAATGTACACACACAGTTATGTACACGTGTTAAAGTTATAGTTGTCCACATGTATATATGTGTTGCATTTTATAGAACGGTAATGTGGTTAAGGAGAAAAGTTCTGAAATTGAAAAAAAAAACGAAAAATCTGCCTCAATGATTATGCTATTAAATCACATCAAATATTTTATCAAAACAAAAAAAAAATAATGAAAGCTTAATTTTATAAGTCGTGAGGACCTAAAAATCAATAAATATTTAAAATAAAGGCAATAATTATATACAATGTATGTGTGTGAATAAATATAAAAACAACACATCACGAGTTACGACTGAAATCAATAAAGAAACTCGGCTGTCACCGCCAGTTATTTCGTCACCTTATACCCTGTCACCGTAATTGCTTCAGGGATCATTTGTATTAGCTATATTCACGTTAAAAGATCAACAAGTGAGCTAAGGAATATGATAGCCAAATACTTAAGTCATAATAAATAGAGCTTTTTTTATATTATTAAAAAAAAAGTAGTAGTACGTAATTTGAAAGAACGAATTTGTTAAGTGAGCAATATACGCAATGATTTTCGGAATGGTTCTTGAAATCACACGAGTTTGATTGTCTCGTGTTCAAAAGATTATCCGATGTGTTATTTGTATGTTATACATAATTATATGTAAGTACCTATAGTATGATTAAATAATATAATAAGGTAGGCAGTGAAATGAAATACGGATAAGAGATAAACAGTAGTTTGGTGGCAACAAAACTTTTTTCTAAAACTCTTTAAATACTTTTTACGAAAAAACTATCAAGTTGTGTTTTATTTTTTTGTAACGTGTGACTTTGGGTGGATTAATTGTCCCTGACACTAAATTTACCAGCCCCCCTAGACAATGACATTTTGAAGAGCGATAACGCTTAACGATTCGTTCAAATGTATGGAAGTGACCAGTCCAAGTCACGTGACTTATCGAAACGAACTGTCTCTTCCATACATTAAATTTTATTTAAGCGATTTCTATCATCGTTAACGCTTGTCGAAATTCCACTTTTCTAGGGGGACATTACCAAAAAAGAGTAACAATTCACTTGCAGCGCAATAATGAAAAGTAAAACATTACGTATACATCCCGATCGACATTCAGTTAAAGCCTATAATTTAATACCTACATGTTAAAGTTCTACCTCGAGTATTTTACGATAGTATGTTACCAGTGAAATGTGACTGTCCCATTTGGGGACCCGAAAGACGAAAATAAACATTTCATGTACCTACTTTTGAAGTCTCCACGGATATCCCTTTTGGGACCAAGACTCTGAATGTCAAACGAAAGTAGAGAACTCTATTTTCAGGGATAGGTCAGGGATTTGAAAATGTATTTAGGTTATAGATTCTATTCTTGGAATGAATGGTTAAACAGTAATTAATATAAAGTAAGTGTCTTATAGTTTGTCTGGTTTATAGAACCTACGATAGGTAAGGAAATGGAGCAATCAAGTGCCACCACCACTCGCTACAGCAGACAAATATATTTGAAAAAGTGTGTCGCTGGCCATTTTGCTTGCGCCGAACCTTACACTCACTTATGTGAAATTAAAGAGATAATGAAGTATATACCCCATGAACTCAACAATCATTTATGTAAGTTTAAGTATATTTGCTTACTTCATACCCCAGTCACTTACATGCGCGCAATCATTCGAACAAGGTTCGCGCGCTTTGATGTCTGTTAAAACCCGACACAGTTTGGAAATGAAATCATTTGCAAATGTCGTCCTGCACTTGTGGGTTTGCGTATTCGTGCGAATGTGAGTGACCAGTAATAGAAAATACACTTTTAGCTCACTACGTTGTAGAGTTCTAGTCCAGACTTTATCGAAATATTGGAAGTAAATGCTTAGTACCTAGTTACCGTTTCATTTTAAATTCAAACCATCCCGTCTAATATCTTTAATAAAATCAAATCAAACAAGTATTGCTTGCTAAAAATATCTACAAAAATTTATCCAATCCATTATTTGAAATTCAAATGTATACATAGCAAAGGTGATTGAATATTCAGTCTTTCTGCGATCAATGAATTTTTAAATATGGATTGTAAAATACTGAAACATTAAAAAAAAACAAAAAAAAAACAATAACGAGGAATTAAATTATTCAGCCTTAAAAAAAGCAAAGGAAAACACTTACTCAGCTTCTTCGATAGTTTCCGACATGGCGAGGAAGACACAGTTGAGCAGAATGGTAGCCATGACGAAATAATCGAAGTACTGGTTGGTTGACAGATATACACAGGCGCGTCGCACCGGCGACCAGGGTGAGTACCAGAACAACGAGCGGGTTGCCGTGAACCGGTGGATGTAGTTCTTGCGAAAACGTTTTGATACAACACAGAAAGTCTGGAACAAAAGAAATGGAAATGTCATTATAAAAGTTTGGAGATAAGAAAGTGTGAGATTTTGTTGTAATTTTAATTTTAATTTTTATAGTATTTATATTGTATTTATATTTCTTTTTAATGATTTTGAGGTTTACGCAAATGTTACCTACACTTTAAAATAAAACTATTTAATTGTCTTGTATTTATCGTCGAAACGTCAAAAACCAAAAAATAATGAAAACGTAAATAAATTCATTCTGTTTAAATTCTTTTAAGTAGCCTGCGATATTTCTACTTCCTTCTAATATATTATATATAATAATAATAGTCTTCAGTATGAAGATCTATGGACTAAGAAAATAAAAATATCACACTATTTACAAATGATATTTTCCGAGCGCACTTAATTGGCCCCAGTACGAAGACGGCACTGCTATATTAGTTCATAGTTTATAATATATTGTTTATATGATATTGTTAATGGCAGCGCCGGGAAATTGTCTGGTCCACGCTCCAGACACCTGATTAATACAGCTGTAAGGTGGAAAACTGTCTTACGTAGATGTTGTAAGTTTATTATAGTTATTTAAACTTATACTTATAACTTTGCCGTTACACATAGGTGTACAAAACAATACAGCGGCGCTAATTCCTTTGAACTAAATCAAAATTAATCTCTAATTTTCGTCTATCCTTTTCTAATTATGTAAGTACAAGTGAAAACGAAAGCGATAGCGTAAAGTAAGCTTAGTGCGTGTTTAACAGAATCAGGGCGTGTATAACATTAAGAGAACCTATGTGTGTGAACACGAGTGTCCGAATGTAAAACATTACTTGCAAAACAACAGTCAAGAAACTTTCAGACATTTATAATGCAGTAGGGAGGTTGACGGGGTATGAAAAGTAAAAATCGATATGTATTTTTTTGTTTATCGAAATAACAAAAATTTACAAAGATACGGCGCTTTAAAGTTCAGGAATAGGGGCTTATGACGTCACGCCTTGGCCAGAATTGTAGCACGAAGTGACGTCACGCGAAATTTCGACTCACAGTATTTTGATATTTTTTTTTGGTAAAATACCTATCCAATAAAATTTATTAATCTAAATGACGGACATTAAAAAAAATTGTAGTCAAAATGCTTATTAATGTTGTAGTAAATAAACCTACACAATAATACGACATTTTACAAGTCCAAACATTACATGTATAATCATAATCATTTTCTAATTAAGTTTGTTTTGCTTTCAAGCCTAGGTATGTAGATACATAACAACAAATAAGGCGAAATTATCTTTGTTAATTAGAGAGTCACAGGCGCAAGCTTGGTCGTTAGCTAACTTTGTAACAATTTTAATTACCTACATTGCAAATTAACACCGATCGAAATTATTGTAGCTTTTATTATTTGAGAAATATCTTGAGTGTAAACAGTGTTGTTTGTTTTTTATTGCAGACAGTTTTATAGCTATCACGTCTTAAAATTAAATATTTGTCATTTCCTTCTTTTTTAAATACATGTATTTTCTAATTTAATTTCTTTTTCACCACACGGAATATGACTTAAGTCCGTAAACGAGTGTAGTAACTACTTACAGCAAAAAAATTGCTTACGAGTGGCAGAACGGGCTAGTAGGGATACGCGAAATTGTCATTAATTTAAAACATTTTATCGTGCTATTTACGTCATATTTTAAACAAGTTAAAATTATCCCAATATTCATTGCAATGCCGGCTTTATATCGACAAGAGTAACGAAATTGTTTGTAGCATTCTGCAATCGCACTGTTACCTCTATATACCTTTACGAATTGGTAACAATTTTCGTTGCGGAATAACGCAGCTTTTACTATGAATCTGAATTTATGCTGTTGACAACACACTTGTCTGCAATTTGGTACAGAATATTGGTTAAGATATGTTTTGACCAGAATGCTCTGTGGGTATTTTATGTTTTCAAAAAGAATTCTGAAAATCTCATAATGCACGTCAAACTTTTTACAGTGTTTATATTTAAAACAATAAGTACAAATGTAGGTATTGTCCTGTAACAAAATGCTAAAACAATTTGAAAAGCAAACTAAGGCGGTCAAACCTCACCTGTTTATAATTGTTCACAAAGGGACTGAGACAGTTGAGTGGAGTTAATTAGCCTGTTTTAGCCTATTTCAGCCCGTTCCAGCCTGTTCAGAATGTCTCATCCTGTGGGACGGTGAACTTGTTACGGGTTAACATTGCGACATGCAACAATCAGTTGTTGTACTTAGGTTGTTTAGACAAGTTTGGCAGTATCGCGCCCTTGGGATGTGTAGTAGGTACCTAAGTTTATATCGTCATGACAGAATTTACAAGGAAAACCAAATTAGGGTAAACACCGAATTTAATGTTAGACAAGAGATAGACATCTCAATTAGTATTAATGGCGAAGTTTTATTGAAACGAAGTATTCTTTTTTTGTAGAAAGAAGGTTTCTTGATTGGATTTTTTTTTTATTAATAATGACCGGTTCCTATATTCAAGAAACCATTTGTTTTGTTTGTCGACGGTAGAATATTCTAAGCAAAACAAAGAAAATTCTACCGTCCGTAAGCAAAACTAATATTTTCTACACCACAAACAATTTATACATTACACAAAAACTTAAGCTATAATTAAATACAAATAATAGAAGGAAAAACTTAAACCTCAGGCAGGACTCGAACCTGCGACCACTGGCTTGACGCGCCAGTCGCTTTACCAACTAAGCTACTATTTTATTACGTCTTTTAGGGCGACGTATGCGTAAGGTTTTTCTTCTATTGTTTGTATTTAATTACAACTATTCGCTCTGCATGCGTAACAAATAATTAAAATAATAACTTAAGCTATATTAAAATTAAAACTTATAACGTTTATAAAATTATGTAACTTAATAACTAACAAGCATCAAAGAATTCATCGTCATCGTTGCCAATGACGGGAAACGTGCCCAGAAGGCTGGCAACGTTGCCACGTTGAATTGCTATTCATTCTTTGGGCAAAGTAAATGCCAGACTTCTGGTCAAGGGTAGAGTCGACCAGAATATCTTTACTTGAGTATAGAAACCGGGCATAAGTATGTTTTGGCTTGCCTGTGAACGTAAAAGATATTAGCTCGACATTAATTAACATATTAAACTAATGAGTGAAGTTTTATGTAGGAATAATACGAATAACTAACTTTTTTCATGTGTTATAGTTTGGTGATTGTATGCAAAGTTGAGTTATTACTTGTTTGTTTATTTTGACATATTCAGAAAGTTTTAATTAGAATATGTAGATGGATTTAGTGAATAAATCTGACCTTACTAAAGTAAGTTTTTTAGGTGACCGGATATGAGCTTACAAAACTTTTGCTTATAATTTTTTATAAACTTTGTAGTCAATAAGACATTGATCCATTTAATATTAGTGTGTCGTAGGCTAGAAGACGTCTGTGTTCTTTCTTTTTTAATTCGTAGTTAATGAACTAGTAATTCCGATTTAATCATGAGGTGCATGTTCATTGTTCATATTTATAAGCTATTTAGTTATTAAAGTGTCTTTATTTTTTATTTTATGAATATTGTGTCGGTTTAGCTGTATGTCTTCAAAAAAAAAGAATACTTAAAAACATTACAATAATAAATAAAATAGGTAAAAAAACTACACACCTATGTAGTTTTTTTACCTATTTTATACGAAACCTTTGTATGTATGTATGCTAGCAAAGACTGCCTCAAGACAAGGATTAAATTCCTTAATGCGGGAGTCGTTTTTTTTTTTAAATTAACAAGAATTAACAAGTGAATTTCTTCGGGATGATCGACATGTTTCAGACCAAGCTGGGAGACCCTAATCATATGCTGACTTGGAGGTGTCGATAGTCGCACTAGCTACCGTTGTATTGTCCGTCTTACAGTCAAAAATGGTAAACCTATGTATTCAAATGCCTTAATTTTTATTAAGTCATAGGTATAAACAAATATTTATAAAAAAAAAAAAAAACAAGATAAGACAGTATAAACTGTGAAAAACTTTCTAAAAATGTTTAATAATTTATTTATTAAAACTTTATGAAAAAAAAGTACACAAGCGGGACTTAATGCCACTAGGCATTTTCAGTCAGTCAACCTTATGGTAAAAAAGATAAATAACATTGAGAGGGTACAAAAAAAATAATAACAAGAAAAACAAAAAAGAATCTATTTTTAAATTACATTAATTAAATTATGATGTAAAAATGTTCTATATCTTTTCGTGCCAGTTACATCAGACTAAGGAGTTTTAAGTCCTACTTTCTGATTAAAAATTAACTAAAAGACGTGTACAAAAGTACGAGAAACCCTTTTTACGAGACATTTACGACTTGTAGATAGAAGACAGCAACAACCATTTGTTTTGTTTACAGAACACATGGTGGATGAACGATTGATAAAATCACGAATAAATCAATGCTGAATTTATTTACATTACAATTTGGTGTAACATTAACTATTTAGTACCTCAAAATTTATACTTTCAGTTTATTTTTTGCATTTACATTGGTATCTGTTATTTAGAGGCATTATCTTGTTTACATTAACAAAACACAAGAGTAATTTAAATGCATAGTACCTACATAAATTTCGACCAAACTAGTACATGTTTAAATAGGGATTAGGATCGCCGCACAGGAGATATATACACGTATGTGCGGTTCTTTAGTGATTTTTTCAATAGGTTGGAGTTTATTTTTTTCCAGTCTTGGTATACCTTCTTGTGAAGTTCTTTTATTTTAAATATTTAAAAAAATATTTTTAAGTCGTATTTAATGCGTGAAGGTAACTACTTATTTTAAATACTTAATCATAACTAATATCATACAATATATAATCAATACAATTAATATCATAAATAGTCTCTCAAACGATGAGGATGTGAGCAACAAAAAACGCAATATTTATTTTTTGCTTTTTAACATATATATTGCATATAAAAAATATCTATTTTGTAATGCGCAAGAAATTATATGGATAAGGGAAGGGATAGTAATTTTGTGGATTTGGAGTTTTATTGTAAAATACCGATCTCTACTGTGAATTAATTTCAATATTATTTATTAATATTGGATGAAGAATTATACATACTTTACTTGTATGTATCTAATGTAATCTAAGAAACTGTTGTCAACCCTCTTCTATTTTTACATTGTCTTATACTATAAAACGCATGCACGAGGCATTTTGTAATTTGTAAAGGTATCGGTCATCTTCTGTTTTATTTACATTATATTAAACGCGTACTTCTTACAGACGTTTTTTTAGGGATCTTTTTACACATTTTCCTCAAAAACGACCCCTAAATATCATCTTTTAGAAGACCATAAAATTCTCACATCGATTTATAATATGCGAAGTTTGCGTGCGTGCAATGTATTTGCAAATGTTAAATGGTAAAAAGTCTAAACAATTAAGGTTATGTCTAGACGATACTATACAAAATGTACATTAAATTCTCCTTACATTATCCTAAAAACGTTATTGGTCATTAAAACTAAAACATCACCACATCGGGCCGAAGTGGCCTCAGGTCTGTTATACGGCGCGTAAAATCCCCTCTGTAGCCGCAACTCGAGCCATCAACTCCGAGAATAGGCATTTTTATCGTTATACAATTGACACATGTCATTTTACATCAAAGAATAGGTGTACCACTCTTAAGAGTAGTTTACATCTCTAGTATATTACTGTAGTAATTCTAGAGACGTTACATGGTGAGGCAACTTCTTTATACAGACATTAATTTTTAATCTTACTTTTCTTTCCTCAGCAATCTTTAAACCATCTTTGGTACAATATCTGCTCAGATCAAAGGATCTAACTAGGTTATTTAGGCAACATTCTAAGAAGAGCCGAAAGTGAAGTGAAGAAAGTTCTATTTTAATTCGGCCGCAGCTGGGGCTTAACTTTGTCCCTACAAAGTTATGGGGAATCGCATAAAACCGAGAGGTAGTATAAAGCCACCTTTATAGCCACCACTTAACGCTCTGAATAAATTGTAGAAAATCCTAAATAGACGTACCAGAAACTGAAAATTTAATAAGAGATATTATTAGATATCCACATCTATCTATAGATACGCAGATTATTGATTATTCTTAATTAAATACTAGCAACACGCCCCGGATTTTCACGGGTGCAATGTATATAAATCTTCTTCTTGAATGACTCATTAAATATGTATTATTAAATAATCATGGATACTCTTCTTTTAGGGTATTTCTTTGTTTATTTTATTTATTTAATAATTTTGTACACACAAAAAATAAAAAAAAAACAACATGATATAACAAATTAATGTACAAAGGTCCTGCTTATTTCTAAAGAAATCTCTACCAGCAGACCCGCGATAGGAGAAGTAGTAAATAATGGTAGTCAACAGTGTGCCAAATATAAAAAAAAGAAAATATATTATAATCTGAATTAAGAGTTAAGGGTATTGATTTTGTTAATTTTAATAAATTAATTATATCATTTAGGTAGATGTGCGCTCTGTAAAAAACAAACACACACTATGAAACTTAATATTTCACACAGAGTACTTGTTTGTATTTATTATTATTGGTAATTTGATAGTCCGGCCGAATTAACTACTACTATATCCTTATTAATGCATTTTACGGTTATTTGGACTATAATTAGTTTATTTATCGTTGGCTTAAATTACCTAACGAAGTGTGATAAATGATACCTGTGTTGGTTTATCCGCTGTTCAATATTATATCTATTACTTTTATATTATTCACACAAAGTTTTTAGTAAAATGCTTATCTTTTATATAAGCTTCTGAAAATCTAACGTTTATTTATGTATAGCTGAGAGCTATTGAACTTGTTTTATTATATCCTTATATGCTTAGCATCGGTTCAAACTTTTATATTGTTAAGTTTATTGCACTGTCACGTACGTAAATAAAGGTTAATAAATAGAGACGTGACAATCATTTTTTACATTATTATTTTTACAATTTAGTCTTGAAACTGTATCTAATACACAGTGTTTTAATGTCATTTATTTTTATATATACTAATTCCTTCCATTTAGTGCCTACTTTTAGTATATTTGCTGATAATCCTCACTTTAACAAATCGTTTGAAAGATGATTGATGATTTGAACACCACCGTCTTTTGTTTTTATCATTTACTATACGGTTGTTTCTATAACATTGGTTTCTGTGTTTGGTGGCGGACAGTAATAGAATAACTAAATCAAAAACAAACGAACGAAGCGCGGTGGCGGCGTGGCGGCGGCGTGGCAGCAGCGTCGATTCGTCCTGTATGCACAGCGTCGCGGCGCAGCGAGGGCGCGGTTTCGGCGCGGTGTCGGCGCGGTGGCAGCTCGGCGGCGGTGAGGCAGCGGCATCGTGTACACAAGCACTTACAGAAATGGTATCTACTCTAACATTTATAATTTTCCTTGTAAAACACTTCTACGTTACAAGAAAAAACTTAATCCAAGTATCACCCGTAAACAGAAACATTGACGTTGAATTTCAAACATATTGCAATACAAAACTAAACTCAATACTAAAGTAATCATTTGAGCAGAAACTTTAATATCATTCAGTTTACGACGTTTGTTTGCCGGGCTTCTGCAATTATTTAGGCTATTAAATTCAGCTTCGAACTGGACTAAAACCCCGATATTTTACGATACCAACGACTATTTATTATATAATAAACGGGAATTACCTGTACATACTTTGGGTAAAAGTATAAATCATTAGTGATTACAGGATTGGGTAATTTGTAGACTTGAATTTACATTTTGTACCGTAATTAGGGCTGGTAAGTGCAGCATCATCGTTTTTTATTTATTTATGTTTGTAACAAAAATGTAGGCTAGCTTTAAATGACGTATAATAATGTTTCTACATAATTTAAATAAAATAGACCAAGTATTGCGGTTAGGTATAAAGTAAAGAAAAAGTACGAAAGTTGATTTTATTGTAAGTAATTTTTCATTTCCGACTTTTCTAAATAGCAGACCTTCTTTAAAAAGGCTAGGTGAAGAAAAATGGGCAGATTTTATGATGATAATTCTATTACACCTATTTTATATATATACCTATGTACAGATAACGACAAAGAGCAATCGCAAAACACAGCATTAGCTAGGTACATATACAATTTTGGCTACAACATCGTTTCTGTACAATCACGCACTCAAACTTTAACATACATTACACAACCGTCCGCTTAATTAATTTCGTGCTTACAAATTGCCTCAAAGTTTTCTTGTAATTTGCACATAAATTGTATTTGAATTTCCGCTCACTTCGGTTATAAGATTGTTGTAAGGAGTTAAGTACACGACTCTATGAAAATTGATTATAATAATGGGGAAAATATATTAGAACGTAATTTTTCATTATAATATTTTTTCTTTTCTGAAGTTTTTATGTAATTTTGTGATAAGGTGAAATGCACTATAATCTTGCGTCATTAACATGATTGAATACACTAAAAAGGTAAGATAGCAAAAACGTTAGATACGATGGATATTGCTGTGCTAAATTCATTATTTTTTTGTGCAAATTATTACATTATATACGATTTCATACAAGCCTATTTTATACGAAAGACCGAACTAAAAAACTGCAGAAAACGTCAAATTATAGTAAGCACCAAAATTATTTTGACCGTACCCTTCACTTAATTCAAATTTCCATTCAGGCATATTAACATAAAGCAAATAAAAATATACGACAGAAAGTTACTGATACGTACAAATAAAATACAATATATGAAAGGTGGTTGAACAAACACAAACATTGGGGAGAAAAAGCAAATTGGAACGGGAACATTTCGATATTATTTTCTCGATAAATTACAAATTTGCGTTACCTTATTGAAAGGCACGCATTGTTATATTTGTGACAGCTTATAACAAAGCTCGAGTTGTGGAAAAAAATATGTGGATATATTTTATTGATAAAGGGAAAGCTTTTATTTATATTTAATAAGGGACTTTTATGTTCTCGTCATGTAACATTTAACAAATCAAAAGTATGTTAATTAATGTTTTTGTATTAACAAATATCTTCTTGATTTCTGAAATGATGTTTTTATTCACATTCTGAAAAATATTTTTTTCTGTGATTCGATGGTGATGACAGAGTCAGTTAGTCGTTGGAGGCGCTGCATGTCGACGTGGTGTGGTGTATAGATAGATAATTATTGATAAGGTTATTGTTGTAATTTGTGTTACCTTACGAGGCTGACTTGGCGCACCAGCGCAAAAAGTCTCATTAAATAAATGATTAAAAAAAAAAAAATGGTAATTTTAATATTTAATATTCGTAAAAATAACTTTATTACGAAAATAAATAGGACATAAGGTACATAATGAAAAATAACTCCGATGTGCTTTTTCTTTTTGTTATTATAAAGGTGTATGTTAATTTTACCTAAAAAACTTAATTACGCAATGTATAAATCTTACAAATATAAATAAGAAATGTTCGAATGTTTTTGTTTCTATGTAATAATTACCCGGGTTAGTTTATTTCTCCAGTTTCCCGCAAGTATAATATTTTTTCCTAGAGTGTGTTTAAATCTTCTATCTGTCGATAACATTTTATGTAGGGGATATACAGAGATCTGTAGACTTGAGACCCTTAGCCAAGTACGGTAGGGCACTTCACGGAAGAAATACTTTTAGGCAAAGCAAGTGCCGCGGCCACTTGAGCTAAGCTTAAGTTGTGGATACTCGGACGAAATGTTATTAGGTAAACATGAATTTGGGTGGCCAAGTAACAATAACTTTTGTTAAAAAGTCCGGTATCATTAAGGTCTTATTGAATCTCAGTTGTAAATGTAACACGCATCAATTAGATGCAATTTTTTTTCTGTAGATAAAATAAGACCTAAAAGAAAGATTATGAATTTCAGAAGTTTTTAGAATTTATATTTTTCATCTTTCTTAAATAGGAAGTACTTAGTATGGAACTATTGATAATACACAGTAAAATCATCGTGTAAAACGAATTAACGATCTAAAAAACTTTTTAAACAAAATTAAATCGTATTACATGCCCGATATAAAGTCGGTGCTATTTTTATTAACCGAAAGATCCTAAGCGATATCATGTAAATTGTGTGGTATAAAATTTTATTCAGTACGTCCCGGGGCGTTCCTGAAAACGTGTTCGCAGAATATGTGTAATAATCGTAGGAATAGGTTCGTATTTCTCGTTTTATAGCGTTGCGGCATGTTTCTCGTGTGGGGTACTTTCAACGACCATTATTGAGCTAGAAATTTATTACAAAAAACTTTTGTTTTCTGTAATAAATTTCTTCTTTTCGACAATTAAATTATATGTTAAATTCGGATTTTAAAAGAATAATGGTGATAATTTTTGTTAATGTTTAAGCCTCATTTTAAATTAAAAAGGTCGTTTAGACATGCTATACCTATAAACTTGTATATATTTCAGTATTTTTACAAACGGGTAAATGGCTTTTATTGAGTGTGGTTTTTCTTATTATTTAGAGCAGTGACTACGTGTTTATCCGAACACGTTGCCGTTAGTAGAAAAAGCGATGAATCATTTATAGCAACGGAATGGAGTTTCAAAGTAGTCAGGCACTACAGAATTTACGGAACACGTACACTCGTAAAATACAGTTATAATTTTAAATAGGTACCTATATGCCACCGCTATCGTTAAGAGTTTATAAAAATCTACGGTCTCGGTATTTGATTGACCGCTGACGATTAAAAAATATTTAATTAATTAGAATCATCATCAAATTGCGTACATACCTCCATCGGCTTAAATCTAATCAGATTTGCTCCACACAAAAGTTTTAGCAAAACTGTCTCTGAATTTTTTATGATACAAAAGAAATATAACCTGCCATTTCTAATTTGCCTAAAAGTATTTTTATTATGGATAACAAAAGCGACCCGTGGGATATTCGTCATATCCGAAACGTAATACTTTGCCAGACTAATGTCTAGTACATAATTGTAACAGATATTGTGCGCAAACAATAGATAATATTTTATCGTGTTTCCTTTAGATATTTTTATACTCAAATAATTTCTACTTTCAAATGTTTGATGTTTGGTCACATGTTTATAATGTGGACAAAATAAGTCAAAGTTAATATTTAGGATATTTTATGTACTCGTAATTATCAACTAAAAAAGGTTCAAGAAATATTTTAAAGTTAAGTTTTAACTGTTCAACATTTTAAGATAAGTGTCATTCATAAAAAGGTTCTATTAAAAAAACAACTTTTTCCTTATTTATCACAACAGACACCACCTAATGAGAAAAATAAAATGACTGAGAGGCGTCATAAAAGTACCAGGAGGTCATAACAGCTAGCAAGTAGGTCAAGACGACACGCACTCCAGAGATTCTAAATTCAAAAGCTACCACCGTGATTGCTCCTCTGATGAATAGAAGAGGTAGCATTGAACGGTTCTGTTTCCTTTACGCGCCATTTCATGTGCACACCGCATTTGATTGTACTAGGAGAGCAGAAATTGAGGCAACAAGCCGTTTACTCCGATTTCCGTATCACTTGGCAACATTCTGGAATACTGATTTCAATTGTATGATCAGATTGATATTGAGAATTTCTGTTTTATTTGAGATATAAAGTGTAATTAATATGTAAAATCTATATCACGATAATTAAGTATTAACTTAAATACAACGAATACAATATTACAAATAAATACTATAGGAGATAGAAGAGGCCAAAAAACTGACATCAAATGCAAACGTCTGGGGGGTTACTTTTGAATTTAATACATCAATACCTACTTCACAAGTGGACACATGAACAAACAGAGTGAGGAAGTGCAAGCCTTAAGTTAAAAGCACACATGAGGAGTAAATCCTAGTCTACTGCAATGTAACATAAAAATATAGGTTAGGTCGAGAGAGAGTGCTTGGCTTTATTTGTTTTCTTTAGAAGTTTACTCTTATGAGGTCAACTTTTATATTACTCACATTGTTAGTAATATTTGTATTTTGAAGTAGACACACGGGTGGTGTAGAGAGCTATGTAAATATTATCAATTTAAATCTTAATACTCATTGCCGTTTTGTTTTTGTTTCTTTGTCGATTTGTCATGATGAAAATTTGCAATTGCATAGGAAAATGAGAGTGCTCTGATTGTGTTGATCTTGAATGCTTCAGTTATATGATTGAAAAAGTTTTTTTTTTAAAACAGATATTCTAATGGGTATTTGTTAGAATGGGAGCAAGATGGGTCGACGACATAACTAAAGTATCTGGTCGATTCTGGATGAGACTGGCACAAGACCGGAGAGAATGGCACATGAAAGGAGCACCAGCAGTGGGATGACAAAGGCTGTGGATGATGATGATGATGATTTGTTAGAATATGAATTGTTATTTCAGAATATTTTTTTGTAGAAAAATGAAAAAACCGTACATTAACGCTAATTACGTAAGCTTTAAATTTCATTATAAAAAATACCAACATAATAAAACATATATCTATATATATATAACATATATATATACCTTCTAATGATTACCCAAAATAAATGAACATCACAAATATTTAAAAAACCAAATCTGTCATATTCCTTTCAATTGTTCGTGTACAAAATGCTACATGAATAATCTGTTGTCCTGGTATTTGCAACAAAAAATACAATAGACAAAGGCCAGTTTATTTTTGTTGGGGAAATGAGAAATGCCCTTTTATTATCGCCGAGATTGGGGGATAGAGGGGGCGGTGCCCCTGAAATAATTTACTCCAGATGCCACAGACATAGTATAGTTAAACACACGTCAATGGTACGAAAACAGAGCTTAGTACTTTAAAATAAAGGCGCAGACTTTGTGAGAGTATGATGATAGACGATGATGTGTGGGGACGACTGTACAAAGAATAGTGAGAATCTACGTTTAGCTGGATAAACTGGAATGCTAATGGAACTATTTAATGTTAGGTTATGCAAGGCGTTGAGTAGACTCAGAATTAAGTCAGTTTATTTTCCTTTATTTCTCTGTCTCACATTGATTTTGGGGTATTTATTTAATTAGAAAAATATAACTTTAAAAAAGTATATAAAATGCTATATCGAGATTTAAAAAAGAAATACTAATTAAATTCATATTGAGCTGCCATTAAATTTACGACTAAAATCATTTGTTTTTAAATAATAATCCGATAGTTATATCAAAATAAGGACTTTGCGATTAAAAAATCCGCTAGGTTCGTATGCGGTCTATATGTCAATTACCACCAGACTAACACTACAATAAACAAAACACTAACAACCAATCACAGCACTTAACATGAGGTTTGACAGGTGATTAACAAATATTTGTGTTGATCAGCCTTTCAGAGAAAACGAAGGTAAGAAGCGCATAAATGAAATAACACAACCTAATTTTTCCATCTCCATTGTAGAAAATGTAGAACAGAAACTTTATAGTTATTTTTATTTAATTAGCTTGATGAACACAAATTGGATTATAAAATAACTATTTTTAGTTAATTTCCCAGAAGTTCTGAAGCGTTCACTTAATCTTAACAAAACACCGTACCTGGGTATTCTAGCTCAGCTAAATTTATAAGATTTTTTTATTTAATTTGATACAATTAGAGAATTTCTTTAAAACTCCAATTCTCAGTGTTTTAATTAACTATGTTTTTAATGAATATATTTTTTTAATTAATAGCAGACTTACGGGGAAGTATAACACTTGGTTCAAAGAGATCAGTGTCTTATCCATAACCAGAAGACTTGGAGATGCTTTGCCAGCCTTTAAAATGGGCGTGAGCCTGAATGAAAAGATTTACCACAAACATAGGTATATCGCGGAACCCCTACTTGCTTTAGTATTAAGTAGCTCTATTACAAATTAGGCTGCGAGGTTTTGCCACTTAAAAAAGAGTGTTCATACACTTATGGCCTCATTTATAAAAATCTCGACGCTGTCAATTGCTAAGAAACTTCTTAATTCTCTATAGAAAAATTTAAATAAGAATCGAGGCCTCTAGACAAGTGCCATTTCGACAAGCGATAACGCTGATCGAATCGTTCAAATGTATGGAAGTGACAAGTCCAAGTCACGTGACTTATCGAAACGAAATGTCATTTCCATACTTTTAATGTCATTTAACTGATTTCTATCATCGTTAACGCTTGTCGAAATGCCACTTGTCTAGGGGGGCTGATAACCAATCGCTAACCATCGTCGAGATTTTTATAAATAAGGCCATTAGGTTTAAACAAGTATTATTGTATAATGCGAAAAAAAGCTGGCATATTTAAAAGGATCTTAAAACTACATATATGATAAAAGCAAGTCTACTCAAGCTACAACGGTATACTAAAAGTTTGGTTTCATGTGTACCTAAAAATACTTTATCCGGGGTGGTAATTAAATCTTGGTCAACTCAGTAAAAGGGAATTTTGTGTGTTCATTGTGAGAATTAAAGTAATTTATAGCCCAACCCGTATTATGTAAATGATCAAGAATATGTACACGAATCGTATAACATTCATAACAATATTAGAAAGCTTCAAAGGGCACAATCATAATTGTAATGGAACACGAACATTCTAGATCGAATATTGTAGGACATCACACAAAACACCATGGTGAGTTCTTCAAATGTTTGCATTCTAGTAGTCAGTATACTGTATGTACCAAAAACTCTGTCCGATCTAATAAAGGAGTATTCCTGGTTCAGCATACGTACGTAAAAAGAAATGTCTCGCTCAGGTGGCTTCTTTGATACAAAACTGTAGATAGTACACGTGAACTTTGTCGAGAAATCAGTATTGCCTTTAGTCAGTTTTATTTTAATTTAATTATATTCACCGGGGAAAAATAATCATCTCTAATCCATTTTATAGTTACCGATATGTGTACGCAGTACGATGCCGAATAATACTCATAAGGATCGGACAGGGTTTTTGTTGCATGCTGTATTGCAAGAAATACGGCATTAAGGCTTACTTATGTGGTGCGAGAAATATAGGGCGAGTTGCAGTACATTTCCATCTATGATTGATCACTTATTACACCATAACCGCTCGGCCCCGCAGTGTACTGCAACTCGCACGACATTTCTCGCATCGTCTAAATCGGGCCTTAGTCTGAATAACTGAGATGCTTAGTTATATTATAATTAGTGACAAGTACTCGGGCCTTAACGGAGCTTCTACTTATAAACTCATTACGCGTTGGTGTTGCGTGACGAACATCCGATATGCTGAGATGAGGACAATCGTGCCAAGATTTTAAGTTATTACCTACGTCTCACGACAGTTATAATAAAAAAAGAAACTTTAATAAAACACTGTGTATCCGAACCGCCAAAATATTTCAAACCATGAATCAATAAAAGCCTAACCTGTCACATGTATGACCACGTGACCACTCCATGAACCCATAAAAAAGTTCCGAACAAACGCGTCCTTTATTAGAAAACATTTCACATTTCCCACAATTTAAAACTCTCGTTCAATCATTACCTTTACAACGGACCCTAATAATTCCCCGTACGAATGTTGAAAGGATAATCTGTCATACCATCAATCAGTGAAGGGACTGGCCGGCAACAAATCTATATTGTCCCGGATTTGGGCGGCCATTTTTTCCGCGATAAGTTTTTTGAGTGTCATGTAGCCATTTGGGGAACAACCTCTGCTATTGAGAGTTAGATGATAGTAATGGTAGCTTTTTGTGGCGTTGTTTTTCTTGGAAAACTGTAGTTTAGTGTGGAGTGGCAAATAAATTGATTCCGAATAAGCATTACTACAAGGGTAATATTAGTATGCACGGGTGTTGGCTTCAATGGGGTATTTGACAAGACTTTTTTTTATTTCATAAAAAAAAAATATTACAAACTATGTCGACTTGCAAAAACGGCAGGTTAATTATTTATTGAACTAGTTACAAGCATTTTAATATTGCTACATAGACAGAGAGAGCTATACCATCAGGTGATGTCACCTTCGTAATTCTTCATACTAATCTGGGGCTGCCCCGTACAAGTCGTCGTTTTGCGAAAAAGAGATAGAACATGCGTCATCTACTAACTTTAAAAGCTTATAACTTTTGTATTCGTGTATATTTTTGTGATGTTATTTCGCAGTTCTGCTTCAATTTAATACTGTAATCGGAAATATCTGTAATAAATAAATAATTTGATAGCAGTCAAATACATTATTTCGACATTTAAAAGTTTAAAATTATCACCTCATTGGTTAGGCTGTGCGTTATCTGTTTATCACGAAATATCAGGTATTTCGTGATAATTGCTTGTAGCAGTAATTACGAAGAAAATAAGGGTTGTTAAAAATATAATTATGCAAGAAAAATTGGTCCATTACTACCAAAACGAAGTTTGATTTGTTGTAATTGTAACTCTATCTATTTATCCTCCTCGTTCGAAGTTAGGTAGGTATATGTATTGCTTCGGAATTACCTAATATTTTTTTCTAGCAGTTTATTATAACACTTGTTTTTCCAGCTAATCTGCCTATTTTTATAAAAATCGATTCCATCTAACATATTATATCACAATACTTATTTGCCTGTCAACTGACTGATTTTGAAATATTCTAATTTATTGCCTTAATAAGCGACCATTTTTTTTTAGTGACGTGAAGTGTTTTAATTTGTTCGATATTTATTCTATAAAATTCATCGATCTAGATGTCTAGTCTGTAGACTGATGTATCTGCATCTGCTGATGCCTATTTAATTCAAACGCTCTGAATACAGATCTCCAGTCGTGTTTCAATCTGTCGTGTGACGTCACACGTATTTACACTGACGGGACGCGACGGGAGAATGTTCGTGATTCATTCATGAGCCTCATGCGGATAGCGCATACACTACCTACCCAGTGTTTACATTTTCACACCTGCTACTGGCATAATTGCCATGTTAAAAGAATTAAGAGAGTTGTTTTTTTTTATATAAATGTGGTAATCTACATAATACTGGCAAATAACTAAAAATACCGATTTCGGACAAGAACTTTAAAAAAAGAACGTAATTAAAAAAAGTTAACAATCATGTCATACCTATCTAATTGCTGTTTGTTTTGTTTCAATTTGTTGACTTGCAATGGCGTGCCTTTTTTGTGACCATTTTACTTTATTCTAAGTTAAGAACACTCAATCAATTATTTATTGCCTGCAACATTGTATACTACTTTTAAACGTATCGTTTAAGTTCAAAGAAATTTCAATGCTTTGCTTATACAATACAATTTTGTTTGTCCTCATTCCAAAATCAAAACAAAACCAAAAAATGTTACCAACCTTACAAGCTTAAACACCGTTTCATACAATGTACAAAATTTTATCAAAGTGTGTGGTCAAAGCGAGCAGGTGGCTGGGAGGCTCATTAGCGCGTGTAGGGTGAAAGGGGGTTGTGACGTCATCCCCCGTGTCGCATTGCCGTGTTGCCGTGGCCGTGCCGTAGAGCTGCCGTGTTGCCGCCGTACAAGCGACGACTAATACATTGAATGCGTACATCCACTTTATTTACAGTAGTATTTTTCCAGTGTAAAAATAATGTCACTTGTTTGTGTATGCAATGAGATTTTGTATTTGTTGGGTCAAGTATTACTGTATTGTAGAGGTAACAATGCCTGATGCTCATAAAGCATAACTTAACGTAGCAAAACAAAAATAAAAAAAAGTGTGTGCGTGTAACCTTTACGCGCGATTGAAGTAAAACTTTATAACCTTGTTATTGAATATTATAAAATGTCGCAATTGTCAGAAAATTTATTTAAACAAGTATATTTAGAGATTTTCAAAAAATTTTGCAATTTAAAATAATGTTTTTAAAACTGTTGAACTTTTCATTCACTTTGCTATTCACAATTGATCCGTTTGACAATTTGAAAATAAATAATCCTAATTGATTATGATATTTGCCACTAGCTGGCGTATAAGTCAAGAAGCGTGTAGTATATGACATATACTTACAACCAATCAGAATTATTATTTTTAAATGGCGGAAGCGTTACTTCCGTCAGAAAAAAAATCTGAGTTACTCCCTAGTCGCGCCTAAAGAAGTTTTACTTCAATTATTATTTTTAATTTTTAAATGGCGGAAGCGTTACTTCCGTCAGAAAAAAAATCTGAGTTACTCCCTAGTCGCGCCTAAAGAAGTTTTACTTCAAAAAACACAGCGATGCGTATATCACTCAATGATATAGAAACGCTTTAAATAAAACTTAAAGCATTAAAAATAGGTGTACAGTATGTATTTGAAACTGTATATTAACCACGCGAATTTCAAAATAAAATATTTCACGCATTTTTGAACTGGGAAAATCATTTCAGTTTATTTATTTACTCATTTAAAATCATTGCAATGGAATACCGTAGCTGCTGTTCGAAATTCAAAAGTCATTTTATGAATAGAGCGAGTTGGTTTACACCAATAAAATATTTTACATTTTAACACATATTTGATCGTCTGTCACAAAATGGCCATTCAATTGAAATCAATTTTCTCAAATTAATAATATTGGACCGTATAAAAATATTTTTACGTTAATCCAGTTTTTATTTTAAAATAAATATATAATAAATATTTTAATATACACGCTGGTAATCTGGTACTCTATATCTATTTAAATTTAAATGCTCAAATTTAGTCTCTGTTTTCTTTACTCTAAAGCTTTTTTAGGTTAGTAGCAAGCACAGTTTTTAGGTTAGTAGGAAGGTATTACCCGTATGAAACCTATACTCAGCTAACCATAAAATATAATTATATATTTTTTATACAATTGTCTATGATACCGTAAAACACTCTTTGAATACAAATTAGCTTAATAATACTGACAACATTACAACTGAAAAAGTGGTTACCTTATTAGCATAATCGAGAAAAAATATTACCATAAACCACCGCAAATTGCTTTTCTATATAAAGGGAAATAGTATACACTCCTATCAGTTGGTTACGACATTAGGCTCGGCTATTACGACAAGATCCTGCCTTCTTGATCGTGAAAAGAAAATAAACCTCTTTTCGTGTTGGCACTGTTAGTTAAGACTATTCAAATTATTGCCACCCGGGGGAGTTATTTCGTGTTCGTGATCACTGTCTAACTGCTCGAATATTTTGTAACCAACTGCTCGAGTTAGTCAGTGTTAGTCACGGACTGCCCGAGCTGTCAACCGCTTGAGGAGACCGTGTGCGTTGTCACTGACTAGGGCGGCATTAGAAGTCTATAGGCCACCATGCTTGCAGAAAGCAGTAGGTATATGCATGCGGTCTAAAAGTTGTATTACATTTTTATGTTATTTTAGCGACGTTTTTTTTATTATATAATTTATTATATGTAGGTATCTTGTTGTAGGAAGAATGAGTTTAAACAAGAAACAAAAAGTAATAAATAATATTTATTTTTCATTATCAATATTTAAATGAGTTTTAATATTTAATTAAACAATAACTTTTTCAATCAAAATTTCCATAGTTAAGCAACATCTTACAATTTGTTCCAAAATAATAATGCAAATGAGGACGTAGGTACGTACCCAAAGAGGTTAAAGGGATTATTATAGAATGATTATATTTTTTAAAAGTTTAGCTATCAGGGGTGCCAACACTCGAACCTTGCACATTATACTATTGAAATTGAATATTTAACAAAATGACCTTGTTCATCAAGTAGGTAGGTACGTGTGTGTGTTTAAAATGGAAATTTTGTTACCACCACAAAAGCATTTTGGCGGAAGTTCATACAAACAAGTGTTATATATCAGCATAATGGCTTCGTAAAACTTTGAATTATGGTCGTTTAAAAGCCATAAATTATTATTCCACATTTTAATTTCGCTGAAATGTTATTTCCCATAAATTATTTTTCGATCGTATTTACGATGTGTGGAGTTTTGTAAGAAACATAAAATGTTATTAAATTATTATTTATAATTAAAACCATTCTTGTTAGTTTGACAGCAAATAAGAGAGTAAGTGTTGACTGAGATAATGGGTCGGTATTTCACTTGGGACTTGATTAATGTGGCGCCTATTTCACCATCAACTTATGTCTATTTGTGTAGTCTTAAGCCTGTGGCGGGAAACTTTCAGGGTCGTATTATTTACTATCTACTTGCTTTTAAACATTAATAGGTATTTCCTGATTGTATATTTACATACCATGTTATTTTTTTTAGTGTCAGTACCATACAGCCTACTTATAATTTCATTTCATAAAAAAAGTACATGGGATGAGAAAGGGAAAATTTTAAAATCTATTAATTAATTTCCCACACAAATACTTAGTTCTTGTACATTTTACTGAACTACTTTCGCCTAGTGGAGACCGCGAAAGATTTATTGAAAAGATAAATTTCGTTATTACTACGTACTGCTAGCAACTATGCTTCCCTGGTACCCTCAGGGACACAGACTTCACACTTAATTTATTGGAACAGTGCCATTTTCGTAGTACAGCTAACCGCATATGTGCAGTAACACTTTTATTTTGACAACATTAAACAATAGAAGCATTTTATGTCCTTTAATTTATATTTAGTCTCAAGGGAGATTTGTTTCGTGTTGTTTTTCTAAGTATATTAAAGATTTTTTCTTTAAGTTGTTAAATAAGAACTCGCATCAAGAAACTACAAGTCTATAACTCATGTTACCAGACATGTATGATGAAGAAATAGGTACTACGTATTTTTGTCTATAAGACTAGTCCAAAAGTCAAGACAATCATTCAAACTCTTCATATTTTCAAACAGTTTAATCCTTAATTAATATTATAAATGTGAAAGTAACTCTGCCTAGCGGTCGCGCATTCACGCCAAAACTACTGAACCGATTTAAATGAAAATTGATACACAAATAGTCTAGACCCTGAGAAAGGAATTAATAGGCTTTTTGCTGCGATAACCGACATTCACGCGGGCGGAGCCGCGGGAAATAGCTAGTTTATTATAAAGTGAAAGTAAGCTTTTCATACTGCAAGAAGATATTATCAAAGTATCAAAAGTGTTTTCGATCCTCCGTTCGTGCGAATTAGGAGTTTTCTATTCAGAAGGCGCCGGCGTTGAGTGCATTGCATTCGTACAGAAACCCCAGGGAGTAAGCCGACAGTAGTGCTTGTATCTAGGGCTCATAGCATTCTATGCGATGAAAATGAGATAGAGTTCTATATAAATGCTTTGAGTTTGTATCCTTCTCAAGTTTTATCAATACGTTGTCGACTGTCTAGCGGGTTTATTGGTGTCTAATCACTGTTGTTGCTACAGTTTGACTGCACGGATAGCCGAGTGGTGTAGGTCACCACGCCAATTACCTCTGTGCGCGACGTGCCGCGGGTTCGATCCCGCATGGGACAAATGCTTGTTCCAAGTCTGGGTGTTCTTTGTGCATGTGATTTGAATGTTTGTAAAGCCTCGCGACACAAGGATTAATTTCCTTAGTGTGGGAGTCGTTTTTTTAAGAAAAGAAAAAGAAAGTCTTACCAGATTCAACTAAAAAATTTTGTTTAACCAGAAAATAACATTTTGTTTTGTACTTTATGGTAACTGGATTTAATATAATAGAATATGATTTTTAAGATGTCTTTGTAGTTAGCTAGATCGCAGGTTTTATATGGGTCACGGGAATATCATGAGCTACGATACTATTAAGTTACAATTAAAGGTAAGTATTATACAAAAGCCAACTTTATGCAAGTGAAAAAATGTCTTTAAACTAAAAGAACAACGTTAAATTATGGCATGCTTAAATGCAATAAAGATATCTGTGGTACTACGCTCCGGGAATAGCTCTTTGTTTCTTAGATAAAAGGTACTTTGTGAACTAATCCTGTATATCCCGGTGGTATATGGCTAAATCCGTTTAGCTACACACTGTTTGAACTTTCATTTGCTATCAAGTGTAGTTTTTATTACATTTGTACGACTGGTGACAACAGTGGTAAAGTTTAGTTTGGTATTCTGCGTTACTTAAGACAAATTATTTGTTCCATGTTTTTTTCTACTTGATATATATATATATATATAGGTATATATATTGACATGTAACTTTGTTCAAGTAGAAATTGAATACACTTTGTGCATAAACAACTCTTTTATAATTCGATATCGGTTCAGTTGTTTTCTAGATAAACTCGAAAAATCCGAGATAACATGTTAAATGTTGGTAAATACAAAAAGTTATATAGGCCCATTGCGAGTCGAACTCCCGCATGAAGTGTTCCGTAACATGATTATTTCCTTTAATGATTATTTCCTGTTAAAGCACCAACAGAAATACACACTCTGTGTAAATTTCAACTCTCTAGCAATTATGGTACATGAGATACAGCCCGCTTACTGACAGACGAACGGACAGCGGAGGCTTACTAATAGGATCAAATTGTTACCAATAGTGTACGGAACACTAAAAACCAAATAACCAAACTGCAAAAGGAAAAAGGTGAAAGCAGAGAGCTTAAAATGCCAATACCCAAGTAAGGACATAAAAACTTCTAAATATAGCCGAAACAATTGAACAAAACAAATTCATATACCAGTTCATTTGACACCACTTAAAACCATTCAACTTAGCCATAATGAGTTCATATTCGAGTGGTTTACCTTAATACACCCAAATCTATTCAACAATCACATTTATCGCTTAGTCGTCGCAATATTGAGGCTTTTGATAAACCATTTTCATTGCCCACGTATGAAATATAACATGAACCTATTTTTGCGGCAATAAGAACTAATTTTACGCTAACATTTGATAAATTTATTTTCGTTTATATGACCATTTTGTTCGTTTTTTTAACACCGTTGTAGGTGACTGGGTCAACGGATTAACGTATAAAATTATAATAAGAACAGCTGTAACTTTAATGTTTTGACGCAGTTTCGTGTTTGGAATAGGCGCGCCATCTTGTTTTTTTATAGTTAGATAAAGCTCATGTTATTATTGAACTCGTTTCGTTGTAATTAACATTATACAATTATAAATATAGTGTAAAGTTTGTATTATTATTTTTAATAATTATTTTTTCTAATTTTATGCCAATAAAATGATTATTAAATGAGACTTTCATGAAACATTACCTATATAATTTTCACATTTACGGACACAGCAAAAATCACTTGTAGTGGTTTCCACTAGAATGATATCCAGGTGGCCACTAAGTATAGTTTAGTATTGTGACTTGGGAAGTAACCTTATTACTTACACCTGTAAAACGCCAGTTAAGTAGACTGTCTGTCCGACATTTTTTTTTCCTATTTATATAGGTCGACTGAAAGTCACGCTGCCAGATTAACATATAACAAAAAATAAAATTAAAAACAATAGTTTAAAGTTATAAGTCTTTAACTTAACTGTTTTCACGGATGAAATAAGGGAAAGAACGCGCTGCGCCTGCTTGCCGCCACCGTGCTGGTATTGGCGCGCATTCTTTGTCCCTGTTTTTCACGAATCGATTACGAACGGAAACCGAATGCGTTGGTAAACAGTAGGTCGTCAATTTCTCGTCCATGTTTATCACGTATCGAAGACGAACCGAATCCGAATCGAATACGAGAGATTGCGTTAACGCCCTAACACTATACGTCAGTTCAACGGCAAGTAATGAACGAAATGCAGGATACTGATCCTGTAAGTAGAGATGTTTGTTTGTGGAATGCCCCGGCGTTCCCCAGTGACCGATAGATGCGCTCACGTATTGTGCCAACTAGATATTGTATTGGTTTTATATAGCAGTGCACTAGTAGGTACTAGTGTTGATTGCAATGTCGTTTCAACAAGTTGAAGTTGTCACTGGAAGAGCTATTTGGGAAAGAATATTACTTTTAATAAAAAATAGAGAAGTTTGTGCAAAAATCGATTTTAAAGGATGTTTTTGCTGATTACAGATTTCGTTTATATTAACACTAGCTGTCCCCCGCGACTTTGTCCGCGTGTTTTACTTTCAACGGTTTTTCATTTTTGCAACATTTTTCATTTATGCTTCGCTCCTTTTGGTCGCAGCGTAATGTTATATAGCCTATAGCCTTCCTCAATAAATGGGCTATCTAACACTGAAAGATTTTTTCAAATCGGACCAGTAGTTCCTGAGATTAGAGCGTTCAAACAAACAAACAAACAAACTCTTCAGCTTTATATTATTAGTATAAGTATATAGATTATAACTCAGGTGAAAATAGATATTCTTCAGATTATTATAAAATCGACGAAAATAAACAAAAATCTTAGGTACCTACACCTACCAATTGTTTTTTTTGCTATTTAATAACTTTGAAATGTAAAGATAACCAGTCTATTTTAATTGTGCTACAAATACCTCATAAGAAAACAATAAATTAGTAAAAAAAAAAAAATTACTACAAATTATGGGTGTTCTGATATTTCCGATGTGTATCCACGTAGTTACCGAGCACCTTTGTGTAACTTCTACGTGGTTTCACCGTCAATACCAGCCAGTATTCCAGTATTTACCAACCTACATAATTTATTAAATAAACATCGAACCGACGCCATTATTACAGCCCAACTGTTCTACACAGATGGAAACAATAAAGCTCTGGCCCGATGAAGGTAAAGGTAAATTGGAAAAAGGGTCCATGTATTTGCATTTCAATATTTTCTTATTTAATATAGAAATCTGCGTTTAACGATAGCAACAAGTTTAAATGAGTACTACTATAGAGGACAAATATTTGCGGAGATGATAGCAATGAAATGTAAAAAAAAATGATTTTTGTATATTTTTAAACATTGATTTTTTTACCGACTTCCAAAAAAAGAAGTTCTCAGTTCGAAGGTATGTTTCTCTGTATTATGTTTGTTTCGCGTTATCTCCGGCGATTGTGGATCGATTTCAAAAATTTTTTTTTTGGTTTCACCGAAATATTTGTTTGTTTTTGCCCATATAAATAACATAAAAATCTATTCAGTAGTTTTGTATTGTTTTTTTTAATTTAAATCGACTTTTTTATTTATAATCAATTATTTAAACTAACTTTGTTGCTGATGGGTATTACACAATCATAAAACGTAGTTTATCATACATGGATAATAAAAATAATTACAATCACAACGAATCGATGTGGCACTTTATCCACCTATCAAGTACCATGTATTTATAGTGAACAATGAAGGAAACACCTCTATTACTATACTAATCAAAACAATAACCTTACGTAGTTTAATTACCATAAAATACCAACTGCTAAACGTCTTGGTGTTATGCCAACAACGCCCCATAGCTACCATGGTCCATGGTCACTATGTAATCACTGGGTTACATGGAAATAAATATGAAAAGTACGTAAGTAGTAAGTTTGATTTGCTCTACATTTTTGTTGTTATGTAATTTCAGGTATAAACAAATTGCATTGTTGTACTTTTTATGACGACCTCCGTGCTCGAGTTGCGTACACACCGGTTTTCAAGGTGTCGCCGGCTCTGAGGTCCCGGGTTCGATCACCGGCCGGGTCACACACACACGAAACTAAGTTTCAAAAAAGAACACAAAACACCTAGGTACCTGTCCAGGATCTAAATCCTTTTATCTCAAATAAAACACCTTAATCATTCTGCCAAGAACAGCTAACAGAAATAGCTAATGTTATTGCGTCGCCGTACCAGTTAGCAAAAACAATCAAATTAGCACTTAACTTTAGCTTAATGGACTATTTTAGTTTAGTTTCTAATCCTGTTAGTGTATTTAGGTATTTGTGAGTACACACGCTATTTATGTTTCGCTCTTTTCGTTCAGGAAATGTAGATGTTTTCGTAACTATTTATTGTTATAAATGAACATGACTTGATTGAGTAGATTCTGTTTTATTTATATACAGCCAGTATTAACCAAAAGCTTTCAATGACTTGAAGTAGCTAACAGGACTCGTACAAAACAAATAAAAGCATATTTTAGATTTTAAAACTTAAATAACAAGAATATATAATTATTTTAATGATATTTGTGCATCATAAATACGCCAAATTAAAGCCTGTGCTGAATGATGTATATTGAATACAGCTACAGGCATGATAATGGAGGCTTATCGCTCTCACTAAGCAGTCTGGAACTAAACTTTAAGCTCAGGTATTAATTTAGGTATTTGGTAACGCGGGCAAACACAATAATCAATAAAATTTTAATTAATGTCTTGTTACCTACCTATACCTACCTATATAATTTCTAAATTAAGTGTCGTATCTTTCATCCATTCGACGACCTCCGTGGTCGAGTGACGTACACACCGGTTTTCAAGGCGTCGCCAGCTCTGAGGTCCCGGGTTTGATCCCGGCCGGGTCAATGTAGAAAACCACTTTTATACATTATCCGGTTCTGGGTGTTTGTGGTACCTTCGTTGTCTCTGATTTCCATAACAAAGTCTTTACCTACTTACTTTGGGTTCAGAGCAATGTATGTGATGCTGTCCACATTTATTTATTTTTATTTTATTTTTTATTTATTCGTCAACGTTCGTAAAGAGAACAGTAGAATCAATTCCAATTTTAAATTTAAAACCTATAATTCCATGACCGTTACTTGTTAACGATATTGATTTACGGATTCGAGCTATTGTGTGTTGAGCCACAATGGCAGATTGTTGCGGGCTTTTAAAACTAACGAACTGTTTGTTGTGTTGAATGCAAAGCGGAGCGAAGTTAAACAAGTGTCGACATTGTGTACATTGGGATGCTTTTAGGAAAGTTTGTCTGACACTATAACGCAAACATTGCACGGACGATCACATTATCGAGCTAGTCTGGCCCGAACTTGAGTTAAACGCCAAATATTGAATTTTCGCTCGGTAGGCCACATTTCATAACATCAGGGAATTTTAATATCCGACCACACGTAGACTCGTAAAGGATTTGCTTTTAGCGAAATTCAGAAGATATTAGGATTTACTTCCAGTGTATTTTAAGAGCTTTACTAGTGGAGTCAGTATAATAATAGACAAGTAGATAGATAGTAAATGAAAAAACACACGAATACCATTAAGGTTTCTTTCGTGGCTTCAACAACTTGCCATTATTTTACAATGCAAAAAAATACCTACAACATAAATTTTAAAACGTATTTTTACACATTTACGTCCTATGAAACTGCCAAGCAAACACAATTAAATAAATCTTCGTGTTTACACTAGTTACCTAGTTGTCGTTAAAATCAGATTTATTTGTATCGGGAAAAAGCAATGGTCTGTAAATAGGCCAAGTTCAGTCGTTATTACAGATACATAACAGTTTGGTTGGGATGCTAAGCCAATCGAGTTGGCAGAGTATTATTTACTATAGTTTTTTTCAGAACAAAATACTCAAACCATTACTCGATATGCCAGTACGTCGTATACATTCTAGAAAGCAATCACGCATTGAATTACGTTGTTAAATCATTACCCTTTATCCCCAAAGATATAGAAAAATGGCGTAACATTACATGACTATGAGTAGACGATAACTAGTCTAGGCAGATGCTAGGTAAAGTGAAGTCTCTTATAATGAAAATTGCCTTTAAACTAATACAGTATAAAGTCGTGCGTGTAGATCAAGGTTCATTGAACGGAATGGTGAAAAATGTATTGTAATTAGGCTACTAAATTGTGCGTTTTGTACAGCTTTTTAAAACTCTGTCTGTTAAAAAATATAAAACAAACTGTAGCATGGATTAAGTATAATAACAATTGCTTAATCTATACTAATATTATAAAGCTGAAGAGTTTGTTTGTTTGTTTGTTTGTTTGTTTGTTTGTTTGAACGCGCTAATCTCAGGAACTACTGGTTCGAATTGAAAAATTCTGTTTGTATTGGATAGTCCGTTTATTGAGGAAGGCTATAGGCTATATAACATCACGCTACGACCAATAAGAGCGGAGCATAAATGAAAAACCGTTGAAACTAAAACACGCGAACAAAGTCGCGGGGGACAGCTGGTTTAACTGTAAACAGAAATGTATTAACGTAACATTATTATGAAGTTTGAGTTTCAATTTATCAATGAGTTTCGGTTCCGATCTCTTCTAATTCAATAATTCGGACTGAATAATTAGCTGTGCCTGCACCACGAGCTTTTAAAGCAGGACTGTTGTCGTTGTAGAAGCGAGACGACGCAATACACTGCGCATAGCGGCGTCTCCTTTTTCACAACGGCAACAGTCCTGCATTTGGAGCTCATAGTAAGCACGCTGAAACATTTAACCAAGTTTCCAATAAAAAAAAAGCTATTGTTATTAAGATTAAAACTTAATAGAAATTTAACCCGAACTTATAAGTACTTAAAATCTTCAGATGGCAAAAACGGGTCTGCAAACAAATTTTAGACAGTCCTTCCATACACAATATAATGCCAGACGTCAATTTTACTCCACGAATAAAAAATATAACGTATACGTTGAAATAATCAGCCCTGAATATTATCTAACAAACCAAAGGAAACTAACGAAATGGAATCAAACATCTAAGTGAGTGGGTCGATCGCTCAACGAACAAAGGCATACAAATCAAATCTGCTTCACTGCTGCTATATTATTTATGCCAGACAACTCCCTCTGTAGGCGTAACTTGGTACTAGCGGTGGTGAATGTACTCTATACCTACCTGTAGTATGTGTAGTTCATACAGCGTGTGTGATTTCACATCTTCAAAACGTTTATGCTGAGTTTTGACATCATTGCATAAAAAATTAAGTTGGTTGCCAAAATCGTAAAAGAAAAAACAATTATTCGGTAACTTCTGAGAATTCATTTTTATATAGATATAGATTAGTATGCATATCATACACACATAGACCAGTCAGAAACCCTTTGAAGAATTATAAAAAAAATATTATAATAAGAAGAAATAAAACCTAATATCTAGTCCTAGCTTTTTCCAAACCGACCTCAAATAGACTTAGCTGACAAATCAATTCAATTTTATTCGAAAAACGGTGAACTCAAATAAAACCTTGATGCAATACTCTTGAAAATTGAAATGTCATACACCATTTTCGTCTTCTACGCGGACGAAGTCGCGAGCAAAAGCTAATCTCAAATAAACATGAAGTACATTTGGTTCCAAAACTACGTTATATTTAAATGCAATCTCAGTGATACTCCCAGATTAAATGTGTACCTACCAAGTAGGTAACGTGAACATTGTAAAAGCTTGCGAACAAATACAAAGCCTGAGTACTTAAAATAACTACGTGGGTAACACCTATCTCAGCAGTTCGTTTTAATAAGAACTTTAAATGTAATAAACTTAGAGTTGCTTTTACAATGCGCTTAACTTATATTTTATGTGAGTATGTGAGCTGGATTGTGCATGCCTTAGATTCTCCAGAGATTTGGGGTTAAAAATACAGAGTGAGCACAATTGCAATCTAGGGTTAATAAGGAAATACTCAACTGATTATACGTATATATACATAACATTAAAATACTTATATTCAGAGTAAAATAAGATTTAAAACCTACAATAAAATGCTCAAAGTTTGGGGTTTTTAATATGCAAATGTAATATGTAAAATTACGACTTTTGTGTCTGGCCAGGAAAGAGACTGAAAATATATTCCAATCATATTAAGTCGTCCGCAAACTAAGTAAAAATGTTTCCGAACTTTTTCAAAATTTTTTAGACATTGTGCTTCTTTATTTTTTTAAGAAATAAACTCATCACTAACAAAATTTGTTATACCTTAATATCTTTTTGGATTTTGTAAATGATGTAACGCGTTATTATACTGATATGAATGTACACAACAATAATCCGAAAAAACTACGATCACCTGCAATCTAATGTATAAAAATAACAAAATCATTGTGCAGTACATTTATTGCTATATAGCCTGAAATCACTAGAAGAGACATTAGAAATAATACTTTACTCAACTCTCAAACTTGACTGTTACTCACCTACCAAGACGGTATAATCAATCTTTCTAGAAATTAAGAAATATTCTGATAAAATACCCGTAATATCAAAGAACTGTATTTTACATGTCTAATATAGAGTATCGTATTTAGGATAATTGGATCAATTTAGGAATAAGTTATTGGGGAAGTTCAGAAGTGGCATCAGTGACAGAAAAGTTAGGAAAACGATTATCGTGATATGGACATGCAATGAGAAGGAATGAAACGCAAGTGAGTGATGAATTGCAATGTGGATGGATGGAGAGGGAGAGAAAGGCCGAAAAAGAAGTGGATGGATTACGTAAAAAGAGGATATGAATGAAAATTCTGTGAATGGAGCATGACGAGTAATAGGGTAGAATGGAAGTAAAAACCATTTTGCGCTCACCCAAAATAAATTGGGATAAGGGCAGGAAAAAAAAAGAAGTTAGGGTAATTGGTTTTGTAAGAAAAGTCGACCTTTGATTATCTTTATTTTTAGATAATTTTTGTTCTATTTTTACACCTCTGACTTTTCTGTACGGTAAAATGGGGTGAATATAAATGAAGGGGTTGAATAGAGAATTGTAGTAGTACATACCTACATAGTAGTTTTACATTTTACAGAATAAATGTATTGAATTTGAGGACTCAAAAATAGATAGAGAGAAATTAATAAGAAAGTGGTTTTATGTATAAAGTTATTTTCAAAAGCTGTGTCTATTCAACCCCTAATTATATTTATTCACCCCCATTTTACGGACGTACCAGTATTTGACTTGCTCATAATTATAGTAAAACATTATTTTGAAGTTGTAACAGCTACAAAATGGCAATAAATTTAGAGCATCCTACCCCAGGGTAGGATGCTCCTCAGCCAAATCTTCTCTTAAATGACCAAGGACGAACATTACCCAGTAGTAAATACGCCCATACTTCACAGTTTAAATAGTTCAACAAACCACGAATACCAAGTAGAAATAGTTTCACAACGGAACCGATTCCCTTGTACGCAAACTAAATCCAAATTAAAGCATTGCTATCTTTTACTAACATACAGCGTGAGAAAAGGATGGCAATAAAGATAGCAACTAACTTAGAAATGTCAAACCAGTGTTCGCCTTGAACTATTTAATTATCACTGTGCTTTCAGTGCACACGTTTCTGCGTGTCGGCTATGATATTTTTATATGTTACTTAATTTGATAGCTCTAATTTTCGTCTTTTCTTTTCTAATTACGTACAAGTGAAAAAGAAACCGATAGCCTAAAATAACTTTAGTGCGTGTTTAACAGAATCAGGGCCAATATAGTTCCATTGTAACCCTAAAATATATTCCTGTAATTTCCAAAATTACCTCAGTCATTTCCGTATACCTTTATGTGGGAATGCTAACAATATTTGAAATTCATAACAAGTTGTTTGTCTAAAACTTTCTCCTACCATACGAAGTTAGTTGTAACTGTACCGTTATTTAGGTAAATTAAATTGTATTTTGTAAAGGTTAATAAGATTTCATGTCAATTTAATTTAATGGATTGTATTAATGTACCATTCAATTAGCTAATGACTAACACCCAGTTTCTAAAAGGCTGATTAATTTAATCAATTGTCAAATCAACTGATCTCGGCTGCGATTGGTTGCCCAAAAGATTAATAACCAATCGCAGCGCTTTGATGAAGTTTGACAGAAAAAAGATGCTGATCAGCCTTTCAGAAACCGGTGGTTAGACTATGACTCTATTCTTGTCTAAAAATAATTTAGCGACCTAAAAAGTTTTGCTTCAGGCTAACTGCAAAAGCGTCCTAAATATAAAATGTTAATCTAAAAAGTAACCTAAACTTAAGAACGCGGTTCTAATTTATCCAAGTAAGTTTTAATTGACAGAAAAATGTTCTGGCGTACAAATAAAAAGTTATTTTAATTTATCTAGGTAGTGCGCACTGACAAATTGGCGCCCACCGTGGGACCGCTACCCGCCTCGTATAAAATATTACTGACACTCACAGTTGCTACAAGCCTCGGTTGTTTATATTTTCTTATTCTTGATTTCTACTATTTAGGTATATTTTGTAACACATATTGTGAAACGAATTGCTCATCTCAAAGATTTCACAATCCTGAATTGTAATAAGTAATTTAGTTTTATATTACCGTTACCGCGGTAATGTCCAAATACTGAAATGTCAATTAGTTTTAAGTCGCCGTTAAGTCTCTTGCTGTCTCTGTCACTTTTAAGTGTAAAGTAGCGACAGAGAGTTTAGAGAGAGACTAATAAGTAAGTACTAAGTTCAGGAGACATTTAAGAATGTCTTAAAGTTAATTTGCATTTCAGTATTGGGAAGTAAGTATTTGAATCCCTGTGTCGCAGGGGTGTTGACAAACCTACAAATCACATGCACAAAGAACATGCAGACTTAGAACAAGTTGGATTTGAAGATCTCAAAAATGTTTATCCCATGAGGAAATCAAATTAAATCAAATCGAATGTTCATTGTTCCTTACAAATAAACAAAATAAAAAAAAATAAAAAAACAATATTTTTTGGTTTTTAAATAACAATATCGCGGCTCTTGAGAGAGACAAGTGCTAGGAGAGTGGGGAGGCGTTTACCCATTAGTGGAACATTTTAGGCTTTTAAAAATAATAATAGTAATATTGTTCTGTTAAGTTTTCCTTATACACAATATAACTTGTAAAAACATTGCTAAACAACCACCTATTTTCCAAATTACCTGCCAACTCTTGAATAGTCAACAAGCCATTATTAATTCGACGCTTACTGTTGGAAAGTCCAATATACCGACTAACAAGCAAAGCAACACTGTAAAGAAAGCCAGTACTCTCTATGGCCGAATTTACATAATACTTCTGTTTGCAAATCGTGGCTTCATGGAGCAGTAATTGGAGTATTTGAGGGTAGTTTCGACCGCAAACTCGTCGTTCAGTGTTTAAATGATAGAGAGAGATAGAGCTATACAGATAGATAGCTCCATCTCATTGATAACGATAGCTTTAAAAGGGTGTGTTTATATGACATGATTTCAAAGAGCGATGCGTTTGCTATTCTGGCGTTAATGGTGCAAGTGTATCTGATAACAATAGGATACAATAATACTTAAACGTTATGATTAAAAATAGCTTATGCCATAGTTGTCTAATAACTTTCGTGAGGAGTATTCATAATTATTTAAAACAAAACGGTTTACTCACACATATTCTCGGGATCGCCCGACTAGTTTCAGACTCAATAGGAGTCCCTAATCATGAGCTAACGCGCGGTGGTGTTTTAAATGATTATGCTATAGTGTCTCGTCGTGTCCTGCGGGTTGTGTGCTTGTGTCGCGGCGATATTAATCGAGCTCGTGTGTACACAGCCTATTACGGACTAAGTTTATTCGCGACGGTCACGCGACGCGGACGTATTGGTCGACTGAATTTATTGACATTGCTTCTAAATGCATTTGAGAATGGTATTGCACGTTTGTTTAAGCATTAGGGTTGCTAATGGCATTTCGTTCTGTTTATTTTATTAGTCTATGCAAGCAGTTCAAGTTTTTAATTAAACAGTTTGTAGCTGTAGCTTGTGACGTAATTTGCATTTAGAAATCGTAAAAACAGACTTACTGGTCTGTAAACAATACATATAGTCTATATAAATTAGTCTTTATGCAAGTGTAAATAATGTTTATTTAGGCATACTAACTACTGTTTAAAACGTAATAAAAAATATGAAGTTGTAGCGCAAATTGAACCTTAAACGTAAGCATTACAGTATTTTTTCCATAAAATCGTATTTGTTTACATGTTTTTGGCATATAAATTGCGAATGCAGTATAGATCATCACCATTCAATTCAATAAATTACTTTAAATATAGTAGTTGAGAACTTTTATCTTCTTTAAATGTATATTTTTATATGTAAACTATTAAGATATACAATAAATAACGGAACTGCCGATAAATAAATAAATACAGCAAACAATAGAATATTCTAGAATTGGTTAAATCAACAATGCCTTCATAAATACCCTTAACACAGTTTAAAAAAAAAAGATACCCTCAGTAACCCAGATTATAATCAAAGAGATGATAATCTGGCGTTCAGAATAAAACCATTTTCGTTTGTCAAGCATCAAGGAAAAAATCTGTTTATCTTGTCCAAGATTCGTCGGGGCATTGATAATCCTTGAGTAAACTTTGTATAATGTGATCAATTTATAGCTTTATTCTTTAGTATTGTGACTTACTTGTATGTTTACTTTGTGTTTTAGATAATAGCG
The DNA here is from genome assembly GCA_932294365.1 of Diachrysia chrysitis. Lineage (NCBI taxonomy): Eukaryota > Metazoa > Arthropoda > Insecta > Lepidoptera > Noctuidae > Diachrysia > Diachrysia chrysitis. The sequence continues at coordinate 3,687,999 of OW028657.1, forward strand.
TCAAAAGTTATTTAATTCTAAGTGAGTAGATGTAATGAATGGCCCCGATTCTGTTAAACTCACACTAAACTTATTTTAGGCAATCGGTGTCTTTTCACTTGTATCTACATAATAAGAAATGGACAGGCGAAAATTAGAGCTGTCAAATTTAGTTTCGACGAAAATTGACATACAAATCTACCAACATGCAGAAACGTGTGCACTAAAACTCAATGTTCAAGGTAAAAACTGGATTGACATTTCAAGTTTGTTGTTATCGTTTGCCCTTCTTTTTTCACCATGTATGCTAGTAAAAGATACTAATGGTTTAATTTTGATTCAGTTAGCGTACAAGGGAATCAGCGCCAATATGTCATCAATAATACAAACGTATTTTTTTTACAATTAATTAAACTGTCTTTGGTTATGTTAACGATAATTTTCATCGATCACTAATATTTACCCAATAAACATAAGGCATATAGTAATATTATATTTAGTACCATATATTTAAGTTAAAAATACACTACATAATGGGTAATCAATATTTTATGGTATACACTGTTCAATAATTTAATGTAATTATCCAATGTTACGATATTCTTGAAATAAATACATAATAAAAAAAAAACGAAATAAATTCTGAATTGATTAATTCCTTTCTTTGACAAAAAACAATTATCTTTAGCTACAATACTCCTTGTGCCAACTAATTAAAGTTTATGCCATGTGAGTTTGTTGCATTGCGCTGCAAATGCGAACATTTCAGTACTCATTGACCTAATTTTAAACCGAAACGTAATTAGTCGAAATTCGTTTAAGGCTAATTTCGTTACACTAAAGAAATAACCAACTGGCTTAAAATTTTACTTTAGAGTGCGAGTTTTGGTAGTTTTTGGCCCGTATTTTTATTAATTTACGTTACATTTCCCATTTTTTTCTATATCCTCTTTCTATTAAGGGATTTTAACGCAATATAATGATTAAAAGCTTATTAAAAAGTAAAATTTTAATCTAAATTACAAAAAAAAAGACTTGTTATTAAATATTGCAGTCACTATTTACGGTACATTATATAATTAAAAAGTAACTAAAACTAAATAAATATTAACATTTACCTAAGTAGAGTACAAAATAAAATAGTTACTAATATCAACACTAATAATAACAAACTTAATCCTACACTATACACAAGCTAAAATCATCAGTCCCATTTCAGAAACGTCCAGATATAATTTGAATGCATCCTAATTGCGTGTTTGACATCGCTACGTGTCGCCGACACTCCGGACACGGGCGACACTCAGAATTGCTGCGGAAATACAAATAATTCGAGCCCTCAATTCATTAAATTAGGACAGTAAAGTTGGGCAAAGGAAATGTGTTGTCTGTCAATAAATGACTTAGGTATGATTTGGGACTGTGAAATAAATAAAGTAAATAATTTGATTTGGCCGCGTATTTGAATATTAAATGTGTCATCGATATTGTAGTATTAACGTGTTGAAAAAATTTCAATAATATTGATAACAAAGCGTGTTGAAAAGTGATGATAATGATGATGAAAAATAGTCTATGCATTATTCCAGGTAATAAACTATCTATGTACTAAATTTCATAATAATACGTTAAGCCGTTTCATTGTGGTTGAGTAACAAACATGACAGGAATGGATGAACCATCCAAACTTTCGCATTTATAATATTAGTAAGATTAAAAAAAGATAATATGTAGGTATAACTCCTTTAAATAAAACAATTCCTACTTCAAAATTATAAAATTGTGGATGCCTCAGACAATAATTATATTTCTAGGCAAATCTAATAACACGCTACGCTTGTTAAATGAGTTATTCAGCGCTGTACGTAGGTCGTGATTTACCACCTCTCCGTAGTAATGGGGAATAACAAACTTTGCTACAAATTTTTGACTGCACGAATGGCCTAATGGTTTCATAGTACCTATAGAGGTCATCATGCCAACTAAAACTCCATGATATGCTGCGTTTACGAACCTTTGTGTGATCTAAGTACATTAATTTACTACTAAACCGATCAAGAAACCGTTTGGCGAAACATGGCGATTCTATGTATTATTATAACTATACATTACATCTCTGCAATCTGTGTTTACAAAACAAATAAATAAAAAAAAAAAGTTGTCGTTCTGAGTGTTCATAGTTTTTTTTTTGTAATTCCCATGGCACATAATTAAACCTAGTGTGGGAATCAGTTGAAAAATTCAAAGCTCGTTTAAATCTTACCGAAAAAGATGCCAAGACTAATAAAAAAAAAAATCTATAGTCTTACATTTCTAGATTCTTAAAGTAATGTATTCAGTGACAACATGGGCGACTGAATTAATAGGTACAGCTATCGCTAAAGCGAGCAAGATAGAGTTGCCGTGAATTTAGTTGCTGATAATAATCGCCGGAAACTGATGCCGGTGAGATGCTATCGTTTGCAACACGTTTCTGATGTAGACCTAGTTAATGTGAAGCACTGGATTTCTGTCTTAGTTATATTAAAAGTTTTCCGATGCTTTTTTGTTTTTATGCATTTATTTGTACAGGTTACTTTTGAATTTAAGTACTTTTTTATTTACCTCAAATACTTACGGCAATTGATATTAGTTTGGAAGTTAAAGTTCTCTGCTTTGTTATTTATGTTTCTGATAAAGTTAAGTGCGTGGGTCATCTAAGTTCTTTTGAGTAGGTTAACTGTCACTCATAGGAAATGGTTTGTTTTACTTGTTTTTTGATATACCTACTAATTCCAAATTGATATTTTATTTGAATTTAATCAAACAGTATACTTGCATGCTATATGGCATGTAATGTTTATGATTTTTGTTTTCTTTATTAGCGGAATAGCATCGACTAAAAACACCCCGGTCCCGTCCTTGCCTTTGCCGCAGCCGCAGGTTCACTAATACAATCTAAGGTCAACTGGTAGAGAATGCCTTCTAGCATTAAGTCCGCCTATGTTCCATGCAGTGCATGAAGTATTAAATAAATTAATCATGCTCTTCAAAGCTCCTGCCTAGCTTCCTGCCTCACTGCTTCGTTTATTAAATTTAACGCTTTCACTTCTCAATTACTTTAAAAATTGGGTTCTCATTGACATCCAATTGCACATGTCAGATACAAATTCTGACAAGCGTACTAATTTGAATATATCGGTATCCAGCAGTAAATTGAATTGTGTTCGTTGCATGCAAATTCTGATCAACCCAGCGATTGCGGTCTATTGGGAATGTTTTTAGCATAGCATGTGAATATTTTAGGGTAAGTTTACTATTATTTACGCAGGCCAGTTATGGCGACGTAATTATGCTGACTATTAACTAATCCGAAATTTTATTATTGAAATATTACATATTTACGCACTCTTGACTTAGAGAGTAAGCTGGTGAACGCGTGAAGAGAGCGTTAGGAAAAGTGTGATCGGGCGAGGCGGACGAAAGTTGTTGTAAATTAATATTTGGTGTTCAATACATTAAATATTCTACGTTTGAATTGAATAAATTTGTATTGTTCTTTGTAACAGTGTGTTAATTGGATTGCGATTTGGACCAATTATAAAGTAAAGGAAAAAAAAAAAAAGAAGAAAAAAAAGTCGACATATGTGTGTCGGGCTACTATCAGACTGACTCAAAACCATACCATAAACATAAATTGTTATACAGAAAATAAATTAACGCAAGCAAAAGATTCATTGACATCTGCCTACACATATTTAATACACAAGATTATTACTGAAATGTAAGATAATGCCAAAATTTACTTTGTTTGTACTTAAAAAAAAGTGAGGAAATTGAAAGTAGCTCTTAAAGGAACTTTCTTTCTAACTCTTAACTAAAGGTACCTACTTATTTGAGTTTAAATAGGATACATATAACGTTAAAAAGGGTAGGTACATGCACAACATTTCCTTAAAACTCACACAAGTTTTCCAAGTTATAGAGCATATTTACTGGCTTGTTAAAGAGGCTTCAGAGGTATCTGGGTCGTGGAACGAAGATGAATGGAGTATCTGTTTAATATTCCACAGTGTTCCCTTTGCCACGGAATGAATTAAAGGCCTGAACGAGATCCGCAACCTTCCTGCAAGCAACGCTTTTGTGTTTTAATATTACTTTTCTTACAAACAATGGATATATTACGGAGAACTTGGAAATGAAATTATAGAAATATCGGCGGACGTGACGGGAATTTTATCGTGAGAAATGAAGGATGAATGGCTACAATTAACTTAATTTACATTTCGTAATTGTTAACTTGTCGTGCCTGACGTAACAGTACTCATGTTTTAAATTAATTTAATTAAAGATAAATAAGCACTTTCTTAGTAATGTACGATAGACGAACTTAAATAAAATTAAAATGAACCTAATTACGAAAAAAAATAATGTTCTGTATTGTGAGTAGATTTCGTCAAAGACTACTTTTTACGAAACGCCCAAATGAAATCTGTCATTATTAATAATTGTAATAACCTACACTACATAAAAAAATATTGACAAGTCCTCAATTTTCCAATCATATTTTTAATCAGAAAAACTCGGAAACTTCTTGACAAAATAAATTAAATAACATGAAAAATAAAACACGCTTACAAAATACTAAACACGTTAAGCTAAAGTAATTAAAATACTGCTTACAAAGTCACACAATTCCAGTCGAGGTAAGAAACTCATTCGCTCAATATTCATAAATTTTATTCAGCTTAAAGTGTTTCAGAGGCAAGTGTCGGTTTTAACTTAAATCATCAAAAGAGCTCGGTCGACTCGACTGCGCCACAGAGTAGAAAATGCAGTACGCTAATGCTGAATTTACACAACTATAATACCTACGCCATACACTTAATAAAGCGACCACGCCAAATGTACGTAGGTCCGGGCGCGAAAAACAGTTCAAAAATTATACTTTATATAAGCATACATAGAACAAAATATTTGTTTATAAACAGTAAAAAAGTAACCTCTGAATTAGCTGTTCTTTCAAACCGCTTTATTTTGCACCTCTTTTTTGTACCTTGACTTTTAAAGCACGAGCATGAATTGATTCGTAATTCATATTTGCTGAAATGGTCAGACGTATTGGAAAATGTCTACAAGACTAAAATGATTAGAATATTAGACTATTAAAAAAATAACTGGAAATTTCGGAGACATCACGCGTGACTAGCGCCTCTGGCGGCGAAATTACTAAATGTATTCCCTATAGTGCCACAAAAATTGTTGTACGCAGTGTAACCAAGCTAAGAAATTGTCGTAGAGTAGTATTCAAGGAATCAGTGTCGTAGCATAATAAAGACGATTTAAATAACCACCACTAAAATGTAGGAGTCTGCTGTAAAATATTTACATGCCAAACAAGATATTGAATTGGAGTTTAAATAATAAATGCATTGCAACACGGGTTCCGATTAAATGGTATTGGTATTTGCTTAGCCCGTGAGGTTGTGTTGTGTAAATATAGTAGTTTTTCCACTAAGCATATTTAAAAAAAAAAAGTGTTTATGCCTGTATAAAATTTGCATTGTTTTTTTGCCTATAAAAGTCCATAAACCTTGAAAAAATAATTTAATTGAAAAACCAAAAATAACGACTAAAGTTAGCAATTAAGCACCAAAACCTCAACTTTTCTTTCCAATTTAGGTACCTACAGGGACAGTAATAATTCTACTCTGTGACATTACTTTTAAATTTAGTTTACGACATCGAATACATCGGCAGGGTAAATAAATCAACGACATTGTATCGGGCCCAGACGTTATTTAGTCAAGTACTAAATAGCCATCGATAGTCACTTTAGTCAGGCCGTACTTTATTGGGTTTAGTCAAGTTTATTGCCTGTAGGTCCGAACTAAGTTATGTGTCTTGTAAACTGTGTAGTTTTGTCGGAGTAGGTATTACGAAATTTCTGATTTAAGTGCTATGTAATAAAGATGGATTTCTTATATAAGTATATTTTGAATATTATGGTAACAGATGGTAACTGTAGCTACACGTAAAGCAGTTTATAGACCGTTGCCTTGCAGTTTTCTATACACCTTTTTTAGCTCATTAAATAAACATCACTTATATGAAGTCATGTGTCACTATAATTGTACACAAGGAAGCTATATGATGTTCTAGTTAGTCAAGCACCCTACAGACCAGTTATGACTGTTGTTTTTAATCGAATATAATTATAAAAACCATAAAATTCATGTTTCTATTATTTATTACTCAATAACCCCTGCGAAACAATTAGTTGTAATTAAACACGGATAGTAAAATGAAAAAATTAGGAACCTCAGGTAGGACTCGCAGCACTTAAAATCCGACTAAAATAATAATAGCCATTGCAATGATTAAGACACAATAACGAGACAACTTATTAAAACAAGACACTTGATTAATATTCCTGACTCTTCAATCGTACTTTTTAATTAAGAAGTCAGCGTTGGCTGTCTGTGCCTCCATAATTCAGAATATCCAGTTCAAATAATAAATATACCAGCTTCCGAAAATACAGTAAACCAGGGACCTAACATTTGTATAACACAGTCGCGGACATCGCTGGGGAACAGTAATCATGAAAAATAAAAAGCCATGCTGTCCACAGGGAGGCAAATCCCTGCTTCCTGTAAAACATGTCACGTTGTATCCCCAGTGAAACGGAACAAATGTAAAGCAACAGGGAAGTTACAGAAGTTCTATTCGTAACCACATGCAAGACTCACCTCATGCATACGATATTCGTGGAGTTTGCCAATGCATTCCGAAATTGCTGGCCGAAGTTTCCGAACGCAAACTGGGTAAGCTTCCTATTATGGGACCAACATTGTCTGCCGAAATGTTCGTTCAACTGTACCTGTATCTTATGCTCCAGCAGCGGAGCTATCTTATCATACAGTATGTTCTTGGTAATTAGATTAGTTGGTATGTAAAAATAATTATGTAAAACACATTTTACGTAATCTAAAAATCATCGTAAATTGGGTCTTTGTAACACGGTCTTAATAAAAATAATATCGGGCTTTGTAATCTATATATTTGAAACGTACCAACACATTTCATACGTGTTTTAGTATGGGTATGACATATAACTACTTACAGTAGGCACTCCACAGAAGCAAGGGAAAATGTATTTTAAATTAATAATCTGAAATATTATGGATTCAAATTTAAGGACAAAGTTCAAGGATTCAAATTTCTTTAATTACTGACCTTTGTTGAAGAATTATGTTCAAAATGAAAACTCAATTTTTTACTATTGCCACCAAACACAAAAGAAATATGTGGTTTAATTTATTACCCATATTATGTCGAATCTATACTGTATTTCTATATAAATCAATTTATCTCTATCATTATCCTTCCTATTTAGATTTACCTTAGTCGGATAAACATATTATATTATATTGTAATATATGGTAAAGGTGTTATACAGTGTATTAACAACATACATAGGTATAAATATTTCCAAGTAAATATTTAGTGAAAATTAAACTTCTGTATTCACCCATTTAGTTGACAGCTAGCAGTAGGCGCCATAAGGGGTTTCTGCAGCTGACAGCACCAACAAATTGCGCCGAATGTCGACGTATATCCGTGAGAGATACCGATACGACTTAGTTAGAACTAAGGCTGGGATATATGTCGAGTTAATGATGTGCTTTATACTGTACAGAAAATGTCTCGCTTTGGCCTCTATCTAAGACACTGGCTTTGTGATTTATGGAGCATATTTTTATGGTATGTGTCGGTGGTTTCGTAATTTATTCTCTGAGGTCTAAATTGATGTGTGATAGAGATGTAGCGCGTACAGAAATGTGACAGTATTAAGGATATTTGGATTAATATTTTTTTCCGAAATTTTGTATCAAGTTAGTTTTGTTTAATAAAATAGTTTATTAGTTCTTAATGTTATTTTTTCCAATCTAATATTTATTTCCGGTACCTTACAGTTACAGCAATCAATGTAAGCGGCTTTTGATACTAATAAATTCGATTTAGATCTAGTAGTTGACCGTTAAAATAGACCACAACGCTTATCGAATCTTTACGCTTTTAAAGCTTAAAAAAAAAACATCGACTTCAAGTAAAATTTCCAGCAAAGCGCAAAGCGTTTAAAAGAGTTCTTTCACATTTTCAGTAAAAAGTAGCGAAGCTTTTTCAACACCTTATATGAAATATTAAATTGAACAAGTTTTTAGTTTTAGCTTTTTAATTGGAAACTTTCCAAGCGTTAATCGCCTTTTAAAGTGTTCACGAGCACACAAACGATGAATAAGAAGATAATTTTTAACCATTTCGATGCGGTTTTAGCTGAGCAAGGCCACCGATATGTTTCGTTTGCAGTGCAACCGCAAAAAAAATATAGCTGGAAACCCGCCTGAGGCCCTTAAACTATCGACACTCACAAATAACTGAGATTAAACTTTATAGCCAAATTACATTTATGTGCAAACACTCACGAAAAGCCAGCCTAAGCCTATGTTAATCCACGCTCGTAAAATCAAGTAGTTAGTAGTCTGCTTTCAGATTTTGTTACGGGGCAATAAAATGTGGGTACCCACAGATTACAAATGTTTTAATGGAAAACAAGTAAGTGTCAAAATGAGCAAATGTGTTTTAGGCAAACATCCAATTAGGACAGGAGGTCAAGGCCGAGTTTATTTCTTTAACAGTGAGATAACATTGGAATTTTTGAACATTTTACTTTTGTGCTTGTAAATAAAAAAAGTACTTTTCATATTTTAAAATATATCGTCAAGTATACAACTTATCAAAGTCATTTAGCATCTTAGACTTGATTTGAAGATGTTGCTATAAAAAACAAAATAGAACAAAATATTAAAGTCTAGCCTTTTTAGTTACTACTTGCAACTTATACTGAGCAGCAGCAAAACAATTAACACCGCAAACGTAAATCAGAGACAACACATTGCTTGTCGGGACGGAAGTTTTATAGCCTCTTAAAAAGCTTATAGTGGAATTGAAGCGGTGGATTCAAATATCCGTATCCCGGAGCTTTCCATCCTCATTGCGGAGTCATATCCGCTACTAGAGGCCGTTCGGTAAAAGCACTAAACTGTGGGATGCAAGACTGAATAATTTTGGACTCTGACAAAACTTTTATCGAGAAGCATCCACGGTCTATAAATTCTACCAGAAGATATATTATCGTTGATACAATATTCCAAAACAGTTTTCTTTCTCAAACAAATAGAATCGAAATATATTGTTGAATGTAATTTTGTTTTCAAAATTGAAATTCATAGTTTAAAAGCCACGCTCTTGGCTCTTAAAGATCTACAGGCGGAAAATAGCTTGACAATATGGTGAATTCAGCCATTTTATCTTTCACGAAATTGAATACTGCGAAGTTTGCGAACAATTCTTGAAAGGTAATGCCCTTTCGGATGAATGGGCGTTTTAGATGTCGGTTTTATCGAGGAAAGCGAACGTTTGGAGATGATTACAGCTGACACAATGGAACAAACGAAACAAAAGGGCATCTGATTAAAATTTGTTGTTGAGAACCTTTATTTAATAATGTAGTGTCGTTAGAAAAATAAATTAAAGAATAATAATAGAAGATGTTTTTTTTTGTATTTAATAAGAATACAAATTATGAAATAATTTAAGATTAAGACCTCACGGAAATAATGTAAAATGAATCGATAAGTAATCTCGAATATTTTGAAGTTATATTTTTTTATTAATAATTAGATGATATTTTTATATTTTCTTGAAAACTATTAACACAGTTTGACTAAATTGACTATCCATTATCCATTATGTTCATTATCATCAAGAAAGAAAAGTAACTCGAGCAATATCATTGTGAAGTGTCTTCCTAATTGGATCAAGAACTCTGATAGGCAATCCAGTACCAAATAGTATGAATGAAAGATTGGACAAAGTAAGTACATGGTCGAGCGTGAATAGGACATTTGGAAGAGGGACCAAAATTTCTGTCCAAATTAGGAACGATCTCGAAAAAGGTCAAGTTAAGAGTTATGGCAAGATATATAGATATTATGTGGGAAGAATTCACGAGGAGATGAAACGAATCTCGGTATACGGAATTTAATCCTTATGTCGTAGGGTTCCCACTAACAGCCAAATCCTCAAAGCTTTAAATGCTCAAATATTTGTTCTAAATCTGGGAGTTTGACTTTGAAAAAATATATGTGGACCACATAAATGTAGCAAGCGTGATGACTTAGTGCAACTTGCCTATACTATGCGTGCATTGGTTTGATACAAAAATATTTGATGGTAGCTAAGGACAAAAAATCATGAAAAGCGATTGTCACAAATGGGTTAGCTAATCTAAAAAAAATGGGGTTTACGTTCAATATTGGAAGTATTCCAATGTTATACGGCTGAGGGAAAGTTTATCTGCGCTCGATACTTTGCCAATATTTACAGGGTCGTGGAAAATTAACTTCTTTGTATGAAATGGGTAAATAAGTTATAAATTTAATTCTATTATTGGCAAACTAATAAAAAAAATAAAAAAAAAGTTATTTAAACTTAATAATAATTGACGTGTGATTGATTAATGTCTGGTTCCTAAATTCAAAAAACAATTCGTTTTGCTAACGGACCGTTGAATTTTCAGTAAGCAAAACGCAGAAAATTTACTTTCCGTTAACAAAAAGACTAAAGATTATTATAGTACTCCTGATGATCTGTATTTATGTTAATTTAAGTGAAATACCTGCTGTTATAAATCATGACGTTATCTAATCTAGATATTCTGCTGTCAATATTATTATTAATAATTTTGTTTACCTCAAAAATATATAAAGGACACAATTAAAAACTCTTGTCAGTGCAGCTCCTTATTTTTTTTTTATAACTTACGCTAGCTCTTGGATCTCGTTATATGCCAAGTCTTATACTTCAATCAATGAGTATTACTCTTTTACATACTCTTCCAAATATAACATATTTCAACTATTAGATCAGCGTTGCAATCCAGTAACAAATTGCTGACCGAAAACAAACGACCACTTTTCCCTATCAGCTACACGCTCCAAGCGAAATCACTTACATTTTGGGCACTTTCTGGAAAGTCGCGTTATTAATCACTGAAAACCACTCGTGTGGTACGGAGCAAAGAAACCAGCATGACGTCATCAATTATATTTGTAATACTGACGGTAGAAAGAAATAAATTTTTCAACATGTTTACAGTTTAGCAAAGGTATATATTTTATTGGGAATATGAAACGGAGCCAAGTGTCTTAAATTCATTCATTTTTACTTTCATTATACATCGCCTACGCTTGTCGAAGGCCCGCTAATTTCCCAAGACGGTGGAAAATATGTGGCACAGATACACACACCGGATTTGGAACACTGTTCACTGACACAATTACAATAACAATATAAAATGTTAAAAGAAGAATACAAAATCGTTAGAAATAACAAAAGAAGTCTGTAAAAACAGATGAAGCATAAAATTTTATGAACAAAAACATTTGGTTCATTTATTTGTAGTGGCAACTCTCGTCGGTCGGCGAGTCACTTGAAACGGGACAACAGCTCATTGATCGTCACCCCGACATCCGACTTTCCGGAATAAATTAAACGCGGCCAATTGCGACTTTTCCTGAAAACCTGACGATTTTAGTTTTACGACTGTTAGACGATTTGGTAGAGGAGTTTTTTTATTTATTGCTTTCGGACACGACACTTGGAATAGTAAGTGGGGATTTGTTGAGGGCTGTCGCTGACACAATGTATCATTTCATCGGGGTGTTTCTGATTTGATTAATGTTTGTAGTTTTTTTCATTTAGTTGTTTAATGTATTACATATGTACCAACAATTATGGCAAATATATCGTCTTGTAGTAGCAAGCAATACCTGAAATTGTAACTTTCATTCGATTTGCGGTCGCCTAAGTGGAGATTAAACAGTGATTGACAGGTTTAATGATGATAAAAATCTAAAAAAAAACTAATAGCAAAAGTAAGTATGGTGGCAAAATATACGGTTTAGATTTCTAAAGCAGTTAAATTACTTAACACCAGTTAGCACGGCGAGGTTTAACGTTCAAACACCAATTAAACCTGTTAATACTTCAGATAGCATCGAAGTTAATTAAAAAAGAAGCCCTATTCGCCGGAGATATGGTATAAATTTCATTACCTGTAAGTGCAGGTAATTTGAACCGTTTATCGGTGTAAGACGTCCAAGCTTAGTAAGTGGGGGGCAACAGGTTGGGGAGGGTTTCCTGATAAGCTAGTCCGAGCCGCGATAAGTCACCGCCTTCGAGGAACAAATGTTTACATTCGAGTCAACTGGATGTCTGAATCAAGGCAGTATATTAATGCAAGCATGGTTCACACTGCAGTTTAGTTTTGATGATATTTTGTTCTGATTAAAACTCAACAGCATTGATTAGGCTTGTCTCGAATTTTGACTATTTTAAAGGTCGTTTTTAAGTAACAGATGGACTAGTATTAAAGCTGGGACGTCAATGAGAACGAGATTATTTCTCACCGAGATCAAGATGACGTGACAGGCTTGCGGTGTACAGGCGGTCATCTATACATATAATAAATCTGTAGAAGTGAAAATTCTGTACATTGAAAATATTAAAAAAATAAATGGCAGGGGGTGTTACTAGAACGAGACCGAACCCAAAAATGTGATTAAAAAAATTTTTGTCTGTCAGTCTGTCTGTCTGTTTGTTCAGCCATCACGCAAAAACTACCGGTTCGATTACCATGAAAGTTGGTATACTTATTCTTTAATATTCTGGGCACCTGACTGGGTACTTTTTATCCCGGAAAAGTATATACAATATAAAACAAACTTAATTTTGCGGTTCGATCCCTAGACCCGATTACTGTACCAACCGCAAATAATAAGTTTGTCGTAGGTTACGTCGCCCGGCCGCAGTGGAGTTCAGTTGGCGCTGCGCCCCAATTTATGCTGTAAATGAAGTGCCGAATTAAAGTCCGGTGAAGCAGTCAAAGCCTGCGCTCAGGCTAACTGCGTAAATCTCTTCAAAAAAAAAAAAAAGTAGTGCCGTAGGTTGAATTTTGCTTGCACCGTTCGCAGCACACGCGTGGCGCGCGGCGGCCATGGATCGCTACCGTATATAAGAACGGCCTCTGAGCGCGCGTGCATTAAAAGTCCGGTGAAGCAGTCAAAGCCTGCGCTCGGGCTAACTGCAGTAGACGTTTTGCAAAAAAAAAAAAAAAAATCCTGCATCATAAAAGTCCGGTGAAGCAGTCAAAGCCTGCGCTCAGGCTAACTGCAGTAGACCGCTTCCAAAAACGCGCGTGCATCATACATTTTTTGAACTTTGATTTGAACGGACGTGTCGAGTGGCGAGCGTTCGGTCTTATTAGCATTCTATAAATTGTATGTTTTAAATACTTGCAACTCTAAACCGTGCTTTTCAGCGCGACCTTTTTATTCCTTTTAGTTTTTATTAAGTACAGTTTAAGTTAGAGTTATTTAGGTTTATTTTTATAAGTCGTAGGCATAGATTTTAATTTTAAAGTATATATATGTAGTATATTTGATAGTGTACGTTATTTTATGTGTGACTGTAGGTTATTTTATAATACTGTTAGGTAAGATTAGTCATTACAGATATAAGTTTTTAGGGATTTTGCTTATTTATTGGGTTTAGATTTGTTATCGGTAGGTGTTTTATTTTCTGTTATTGAGTTTTTTTTAACTAGGTAGGTACTTAGGTTTTTTAATAAGGCGTAGACCGTATAGATTTTAAGTATAGGTAGTAGTAGTGTGTAACGTAGGTTATTTTTAGTACTTACTCTTAGGTAGTAGGACTCTGAGAGACATCAGGCTCATTGACCAACCCATGGGTGGTATTACAGTAGTTTTTGTGGTGATTTTAGGCAAATTGGGCGAGCTGACGAAATCAGAGCTTGCCTAAAAAGGTCAAGTTTATGGCCTCATATTGTATCCATGCATTTAACAAAATATATGCGGGTGAGACTTGGAGATGACCCACATGCACAGCATTTTTCTGATTTATTATTAAAAATAGGCGACGGAACTTATCCAAATGATGAAGGAAAATTGCTTTTAAATGATAGATTATGTTGTACGGTTTCGTCCGTGCAGGAGCTAATATTTTCAGTGTACGGCGACATAAGTAATATAACACATCAGCACAATACTTGGTTATGTAAAAGGTCTATTTTAACTCCTCGAAATGATCAAGCATGAGCAATAAATAATGAAATACTGTCGCTTATTCAAGGAGAAAGTCGAGAGTATATCTCTATCAACAGAATGATTTGATCAAGAAGAATCCACTAATTTATCCAATAGAATTTTTGAATTCATTAAATGTTCCTGGACTTCCCTAACATACAATTAAGTTAAAAATCGGTGTAATTTAAGTCCTCCTAAACTGTGCAATGGTACTCGATTAAAAGTCGTAAATCTACAACCTAACATAATTGAGGCAGAAATTTTAAACGGTTGTGGTGCCGGGGAAAGTGTTTTGCTTCCTAGAATTCCTTTGATTCCGAAAAATTTTCCATTCCAGTTTAAGAGAGTACAGTTTCCAAAAGGTTTATGTTACGCCATGACAATAAATAAGGCACAGGGTCAGACTCTAGGCGTTGCTGGCGTCGATCTTACCGTGAGTTGTTTTTCACATCAGCTCAGCTTTACGTCGCTCTGTCCGGTGTGAGCAGTCCAAGAAACCTTTATGTTCATATTCCGGACGGGCTCACTGACAATGTCGTGTATACTGAAGCTCTCAATTAATGTCGTACGGTGACTATCTGTCGTTACTATTATCTTTGTGAGCATTCGTTGTAATGAACGTCAGCTTCGCTATTGGATATCCTGCTAAAAAGGCACCAAAGTAGAAATCTACAGAACGCGAGCGATGCTTCGAGCAAAGATATCATTTACCCTCTTAATCACCGCTAATGAGACACAATTGGTTTTCTATTGTAATTAGCCACAAGAGAAGGCCCAAAAGTATTAATACCGGTATGCTCCATAACGTTCTACACAAATAGCACTTTACACAAAAAACTCATTGATAAGTTTCGACATCCACGCGAACGAAGTCGCGGGCACAGCTAGTTTTTAATATAGGTAATGGTAGATTTTAGATAAAGGCACATGGGTGCTGTTTATACATATTCTTATATTCACGCATAAAAATTACGTGTAGGTAATTGTGTAATAAACAGGAGTAGGTAGGTTTTTTTACATCTATAATGTAATGTGATATACAATGAAGGATACTTTATACTTTTTTTGGGCTTAGAGCACTAATACTCATACTCGTGTTTTTCGCTGTCCCGTCATCCCGTCAGGCGTACCTATCTATACTAATATATAAAGCTGAAGAGTTTGTTTGAACGCGCGAATCTCAGGAACTACGGGTCTGATTTTTAAAATTCTTTGGATGATGAATAATGAAAAATTCTTCAGTGTTGGATAGCCCATTTATGGCTATAAGCTATATAACATTACGCTGCGACCAAAAGGAGCGGAGCATAAATGAAAAATGTTACAAAAATAAAAAACCGTTGAAACTAAAACACGCGGACAAAGTCGCGGGTAACAGCTAGTACTAAATACTTGTGTACCTACTTCGGCGCGTCATCTCGTGCACGTGCAGGGCGAAGGTGGACAAACAGTGTTAGTAATTGGAATAAGTAAAAGCGATGATGCTATGTGTTTATGTCTATTTCTTTTTCGTCACTAGAATTGACATGGCGTTAAGACGTCACAGTACACCTGCACAGACTACTAGCTGTTTTGCGGGGCTCCGCCCGCGTGGATGTCGGTTATCGCGGCAAAAAGCCTATGTCCTTACTCAGGCTCTAGACTATCTGTGTAACAAATTTCATTTAAATCGGTTCAGTAGTTTTGGCGTGAAAGCGCGACAGACAGACAGACAGAGTTACTTTTGCATTTATAATATTAGTGAGGAAGATTAAGGATAACATTGTAAACAATAAGACAAGTGAAAACGTATTATTTAGCTATGTTTGTAAGCACAACAAAACTTATGAAATACAAACCATTTTGCACATTCTATACAGTGGAGATACTTTTTAAGCAGCAGCTTTAAAAAACAAAAAACAACCCGATTAACTGAAAGAATCTGGCCTTCAAGGCTATTAAAAGGAAAAAAACGGAAGTTTAAAAAAGGAATTGAATATTATATTTGAATTTTAGTACGGATTAACAGCGCCATGATGCCGACACGTCCGGCGTTAAGTCATTATTTTTTACGATTCGCCGTTTCGTACACCACTTGTTACGTGCACCTATCAAACGGTCAACAACCATCACAAAATGACCTCTACGTGTTTCGGATACCCTTAAAACTTAAGGAGAATCTTGAACCTTGATAGATGGTTATGGCTCTAACGAAAATGGCTGCCGTAACATCAAGTTCTTAGTAATCCCCTGTGCAGGTTATATAGCTGTCTTAAAATACATAAGAGGGAGTAAATGGCGGTAAATACGGGGTAATAACAATATATTTATATCCTGTTACAGGATAAGGTTGACGAACATAGCGAGCATTATGTTCAGGGCTCAAGAGTAATGTGGTATCCATTTTATGCGGTGTGGTATAATTATTGTAAATTAAGTTTATATAAAAACTGTATTACTTGAACTTAGTTCTTCCTTGTAGACCGATGAGATTTATTTTCGTAACAAAGAAATGCTATCTCGATTATTCCCGATACAGAATATAAAACTTGCTATATAAATTTTCTACAGATAAAAACGAAACGAAAACGCAGCCTTTAAAACTGCACTACTTTCAGCGGATTTCCATAAAGAGAAAACGTACAAAGATTTTTATTACGAGCAACTTTTGAGTTATTATGCGTCAAGAGAATTGACAGCAAAATGGAACAACTGCAGAGAGGGGCTCTTTTCTATATTTAAATTATACTCTGTGGAACGGCGCGGCTATACAATATGCTGGAACTTCAGTAGGCTGTGGAAGTTATAAATAGAGTCTTACCTCATCGTAAATAAAGTTGTCGATCTCCTCGAGTGGTCGTCCGTAGAGCTTGGGCGGGAAGGGCTCGTACTTGCGCGGCAGGCGCGCCCCGTCCTCGACGCTGAGGCGGCGGCGCGGCATGAAGCCGAACTCGCGCACCAGCTGCGCCCCGCGGGAGCCAGCGCGGCGCGCCGACTCCCGCGTGAAGGGCGTGACGGCGGCACGCGGGCCATCGCGCTCACCGGGGCCCGGCTCGCTCGCGAACGTGACGCCCTCCAGCGGGATGCGCAGCTCCTCGCGCCGCGGCCGCTCTTCCTCCACGTGCAGAGCATCGCGCGACTGCGAGGCCACGAGCGGCGCGGCCGCCTCCGGGTTCGTGGCCTCGAGCGTGCGCACGATCTCGCTCAGCAGCCGCGAGCCGTCGATCTCCTCGCCGGGCGAGTTGAGCGGCGCCGGCGGCGGGAACGAGAGCCGCCTCTCGTCCTCCTCCATGCCGCGCGACGCGGGGGCTACGCGAGCGCCCGCCACATCGCCCCGCGCACCCACACGCACACACACACACTATTTGCGAACCGATGACGCCATTCTCTAATGTTACTGCCACCTGAAACAAAAACAACCAGTTGAGCGCGTCATCCAGACTCACAACATTACTTTCCACATTGCACATTAAATAAATTGTTTATATTTATGCATCACAATATTACTAAAGACTACCATTAAAACGAAAGACCGACACGAGAAAGAAACTTCGGTCTTGTTTGATATAGAGATTGAGAATTGATGAATATTGATTTTCATAAACACATACCGTGTTTACGAAAATCAATCAATACCTGAAGTAAAATGTTTCAGTAGATACAGATATATAAATTATTGCCTGTTGTGGCTATATTCGTAACACAGTTCGGAAAATAAACGGTTTCATTCCATTTATTTATAAGTGTAGTGATTAATTCACACAAAACCACCTCAAGTTGCTGACGTATGGAGATTCATTGGGCGTTGCTTCAACTTTCTTAGAGCAAAATGGCGGAGAAACTACACCAGATGAATTGAAGTTATGAAAGTGTTTTTAAGAGTTACTTTATCTCCCCGGAGAGCAGATGAATATTGTAGGAACGGTTGGATGTTTTGCTATGAATTTCAGTACGGAGTTACTTCGTCGCAATGTCGTTAATGATAATCTTCACTTTGAGTCGCTTTCATGTACTAAAGCTCAAGTAAGTGGTAAAGTAGAACTGGTTACATTGATTATAAAATTATATTTTAATTTAATTTCAATATTAACTAAGTATTGTATACCATAAAAAATACCATAGACATTATTAGTACTTATATTTCGTAGAATACATTTTTGCTAAAATCAAGAGTATCATCAAATTGCACATGAAATAGGTAATATTGATCTATCTGTATATTAATATGAAGATGACCACTTCTTCTTCTATTTCCCTATTCCAACCGTTATGAGTTGGTGCAATATGTATTATTTTTCCATTCAAACTTACCACTCGTCAAAAAAGAATACAAAAATATACGTCTAATTCCTAGCACTAAAACTCACATACACTTATTTAAAAAAAAAGAAGTTTAATTACTCACGTCATCACTATACAAGTATACAAAACACATGAACAGCTACATAAAACCTCTTTTCTACGAAATATCTAGCACAGATCGTACATACAGTGGTACTACAGATATAAAGCATGGCCATTGAGAGCGCGAATCATCATTGTGCTATTGTGTACGACGAAGTATTTCTACAGAGGGAAAAGTTCGTCTTTCTCTATGCATTTGCCTATGAAAATGCTGTTTTTAATTTAGAAAGATTTTATGCTTTTGTTAGCGGTGTTTTCACGATTTCTTATTTGAGATCTGTAGTAAGTCTATGATTGAGAATTTTGTTTTTCTTACCGGCTTCAGAAAAGAAGTTTCTCAACCTAACTTTAACGATTTGAAGGATTCTGTGGTATTAGCGCTGCTGCCCTTGTACACAAACTAAATCAAAATTAAAACATTGCTATCTTTAGTAACATACAGCGTGAGAAAGGGACGGCAATTGATAACAACTAAATTAGAAATGTCAAACCAATTTTCGCCTGGAACATCATTGTGTTTTTGTGCACACGTTTCTGCGTGTCGGCCAATTTGTATGAGTATTTTCGTAACTATCTGACAGCTGTAATTCTCGTCTGTCATTTTCTAATTATGTACAAGTGACAAAAATACCAATGGGCTATAATAAGTTTAGTGCCGGTTTGACAGAATCGGGGCCGTTTTTCTTCAATATGTAGGTGCGTCAAGCTTGATACTGTTAATAGGTAATGGAATAAAAGGAAGAAATAATGTTGTGGGTATTTTCCATACATGATTGAAAATATATTTATTTTCAGATTATAATTGAATGCCAAACTGCCTACTTATTGCCATGTAGATTGAATGATCGCCTTAACGGCTGGTTTACAAGGGACGAATTCCGTCAGCACAATGTTCAATTTTAAGTATCAGAAATTAAAAGAAAATGATAAATATATATCTAATTACCTTTTTACATATAATCATTTATATCATGCCAAGATACTTGTCCTTTTAACTAAACATGACTCAAACTCGCTAATAATAAAGCGATCGCTGTTATAAGCTGGCCTTACTTAAATTGCCGTGGCAGCAAATTGCCTGATCAACATAACATTATTGAATCGTCCGTAGGCAAAATGCCAGCTCTGGGCTTCCGTTCAACTGCATTTTAAAATCTAATGTTTGTGAAAATTTTTTTGCTGACGATTGATGATGACGATTTTTACTGTTGCACTGGTTGATGACTTATAAGTTATTGAGTGTCTCTTTTACAGCTACAAGAAACTTTACCATAGAAATTGCTGTTAAATCTAAATCAGTTCATCATCAGAATCTTTTGTTCTTCGAGCCCATGGCATAATTTGTATTGTACCTAGTTCTTTTGTCCAGCATGTAGCAACATTAACAGGAGCGGTATAGTCAAAATTTGAGTCAGCTGAATTGTTATTGTACTAAGATATACAAAGATGTTATATGTTTGCTGTAATTTGCATTGTACTATGTAAATGTCGTGACACTCAAACTAACCATATCAGGAATAATTAACCTTTCATAATTTACATAGTCCGCCTCGCAAAAGACAATAGAATAAGAAATAGATTCCAGCAGCTGGTAGCCAACCGTCATTACCTAATTGGAGTGGCAACAAAAAGAATTTACATAGATCCATAAGCAATACCAAAATTTGGAATCTTGTCAACCAATTTTTACTACCAAAATCCAATAGTATTTTAGAATCTACCACTGACATATTTATACCCCCCGAAAGTCGCCGTAAATTTCGCATATTACGCAAACGAGATTTACGCGCGTAAAAAGGACGGTAATAGCGTGATTCATTGACGGTACACCAGTTAACGAACCCAGCTTAAATGTAATGTACCTATTTAACAATTTTACTATCTGCAACCTGAGATAAAAACCTTTGTTCGAGTGATAAATTACGTTCTATGTTGGGAACTTCGCGGTATTTGTTTATATTGCCATTAAATCGTCGAATTTTCCCAAAATTTCAATATGTATACATAATTAAATCTTTGTACGGAATTGGGACTCCGTATATACTATAGAATTTTCGAAAAAGAGACTATTTAGGTATATTTATTAAGATTTCATGAACAGAAGTAAGTTCTTTCTAAAACCTCCACAAACTTTTTCTTTTTGAGCTCTTATATGTTTTGATGTTTCGCTTATATGGTGGAATTTATTGATACCACCTGAAGGCAGTACCAGACCCTAAGTACTGGAAATAGCAAATTCTACTCAAAGGAAACATTACTTTATTTTTAAAAATAAACAAAACTGCATTTTGAGTATTTTTTTACATCAATCGATAGGGTCAAATCTCTATAACAGACATTGTAAATTAAATGAAAGGAAAATAATGACATCTAAACTTATTTATAATCATTATTATTTCAGTCAGGAATTTCCTATTTTTAACCAAAAACCTCATTTTCGTCCTGTCTTTCTCCTCGCCCCTGTAACTATGTAACAATGTAAAGTAACATTTTTATGGTAGAAATGTCACTTGGCTAGAGGGGCAGTTCTTTTCTTCATATAACTAAGATAAGCGTCTTAACGAAACATAAGAAGACGCCACATTATCCCATTTACCATAATATCGTAATCGCATTACTACAGGATGGAACTAATTAAAAGTATCTTTATCCGGGGCCATTGTTATGTAATCAATTTGTATTATTGCTGGTGTTTGCGGAACATATCCCGGAAGGGACGATAAGCTTGCCCTGGCCTGTTGCTTCGTGTGTTGTAGCCAATGTTAGCTTAATTGGAATGTATTTAGATCGGTTATTGTTAGCTGTGGTGCTTAGTATTGACGTAATAGAATAAGCTATTCAAATTGTCAGTGTTGTAATGTGAAATAGTTCTGATTACAGATATGTTAAAGATAACGCCAAGATACTAAAAGGTACTAAAAGGCTATGACTTTGTGTGTGTACATAAATTATTAAATAAATAAAAAAAAATAAAGGGTAAGTGAAAAACTGTTTGTCTTTGATACACTTAAAGAACCCTGTCATTCTTGATTTAATTTCTCTGCTAAATAAATATATGTGTTTATACCACACTAGCTGTTACCCGCGACTTTGTCCGCGTGTTTTAGTTTCAACGGTTTTTTTTATTTTTGTAACATTTTTCATTTATGCTCCGCACCTTTAGGTCGCAGCGTAATGTTATATAGCTTATAGCCTTCCTCAATAAATAGGCTATCCAACACTGAAGAATTTTTCATTATTCATCTTTCACTATTCATCATCCAAAGAATTTTTCAAATCAGACCAGTAGTTCCTGAGATTCGCGCGTTCAAACAAACAAACAAACTCTTCAGCTTTATATATTAGTATAGATAGGTACGCCTGACGGGATGATGGGATAGCGAAAAACACGAGTATAAGTATTAGTGCCCTAAGCCCAAAAAAAGTATAAAGTATCCTTCATTGTATATCACATTACATTATAGATGTAAAAAAACTTACCTACTCCTGTTTATTACACAATTACCTACACGTAATTTTTATGCGTGAATATAAGAACATGTATAAACAGCACCCATGTGCCTTTATCTAAAATCTTACATTACCTATATTAAAAATGTTATAGAAAATAACCTTTTTTAACCCTCAGTCTGTCCAATCTATATTAAGCCTCTATCGACTAAAATACATAGAAAAAAAGCCCGAAACTCAAACATCATAGCGGTGAACGTGTTATCGCTTGCGACAGCCACTGTCTACATGTCCCGATCAATTTAGTGATAACGTACTCACTTATGTACCCTTACTTCGGCTTTTCCGAAATTAGCCGACACTTGCCGAAGCGTTGTACTTGAAATAATGATGGGTACTAAGTTACCGAAATAGGCTTTTATAGTGATTACAAAAATTGTGGTTTCCAATAGATAGAACATCAACCTAATACAAAAATTAAGTATTTCAGTATTTCATTAGACTAGCTGTTTTCTACGGCTCCGCCCGCGTGGATGTCGGTTACCACGGCAAAAAGTAGCCTATGGCCTTTCTCAGGCTCTAGCCTATCTGTGTACCAAATTTCATTCAAATCGCGACAGACAGACAGAGTTACTTTCGTTTTATAATATAAGTAAGGATTAATAAAGACGCTAAACGATTGACCATGTCTGGTTGTGTCTAAGCACAAAGATTTAAATTAGAAAAAAATAAGATTTACAAAAATCTCGGCGGTGTTCAACAACTGCTTAGCAATTTCTAAATCCAAAGCACTATAGAAAAATTTACGTTGTTAACACTTTTGAGAGTTATAAAAACAAGGTACTTAATTGCACTTAATGTTTGAAAACGAAGCAGTAATACTGGACCAGTTGTCAACTTAAACAAAAAAATATCGAATACAGGAGATTGCTGAGAAACGAATAACAGTATAGTAAAACCTTATTATATTTCTTTAATCAACGCCAACGTACCTCAGACCTCATATTCGCCATTTCTTTTGGACAAATACATCTGAACCTTTATTAAATAATAAGAAAATGATCTCCTAGTATCTTTATTTATTTTTCTGACGTAACAGACGTTTTTCAAACCTCCTTTGTGAAGTCCAGACTTTTTCGGTGAAGACTGAACTACACATAAAAGTATTCTATTTCACAAAGAACACTAACAAAGATTATCTTTTCTATTCAGCTAAGTCCGATCTAATCAAAGTTCAATAACATTTGGTAATGTGAGTACAAAGATAATCTTGTCTTTATTTGGCATAACAATAATGTTAATCTGGTTCAATAAAGTCTTTTACATGCGCAGTACTTTGCGAAATACAATTGATTTAATGATATTATATTTTTGACAATATAATTTAAATGCGACTAAAAAATTACACAAAGTAAATTTAAAAATTCGTTAAATGATACATGATATGTAAATTAAAACATGTAGTTATTATCTTTGTTATAAAAAAAACGCCAGAAAAACACGAACTTTTTATAATAAGGACTAAAAACTTTGATATTAGCTTTCGATAAACCACAAATAAGCCACGATCTTGAGCTCAAACCGAGAGTCTGCGGTTAGCTGTGGTTCAGATTATACGGGAAAGTAGCCGCATATTACTGGGAACAGGATTAAACATGAATAATTAACACAATTAAAATGTTATGAGCTAGTTCTACACAAACTTTGTTTTCAACAACGAACGATAATTTATAAATGAGTTTTAACTTTTGTTTTCTTTATTACAACGCTTGATTAGGTCTTGGCATTTCTTGGAAAAAGACAATACAGTATATCTAATCTAATTTGAAATAAAAAAAATTGCGAAGATGCCTTTGTGAATAGAGAAATGTAGGTACTAACACATATATTTCTGAAAGTTATAATAAACACGATAATAATCATAACACTTTTTTAGATTATATATTTATTTTATTAATGCCATTAATATTTGCAGATGAAGCGGAAAAATATCAGCAGATTGCACTTCGGTTTATAAATACATAGTACATGACATTTCACAACAAAAAGGCGAATAAACTGGCAACACCAAATCACTGCTTGAAACAGTTGAATCAAACCATCTCGAGGGAAATCGCGGGCAATTTCATCGTTTCTGGCGCGAAAATAATCTGTGTTTATTGGATCTAAAGCAAGATGTTACACGAAGGTACCCGAAGTAAACGTTTGTTTTGCGGTAAGGTCTTAGGCCATTTATCAAAAGCTATCTGCCTGTTTAGTATTACCTATTTATGTAAGTATCTGGCTATTTAATTCGCAATGGCGAGGTTTTGATTAATGATCATCCCTTGGGTATCATTGATTCGTGAGCAAAGGGAAAATGCCAGTGATTTCTTGGTGGATTTGTAAAAGGAAAATGGTATTCATTCGGGCCTAAAGGGTCGTGTGAATTCATATTGCGAGTTTTATTTTGATTTATTATTTTCGATGTTTCTGCGAGTGTTTAGGAAAATACAGCTTTTTTACGAATAAAAGAAATTCAAAGAAAATCTTTTGCAAATTTACGTATAAGCAAGTATATAATTACACCATATTATTAATATTATTATGTGTTTCCTGAATCAGAAATTGATTGGAAGATATTTACTTTCTAAATATTACAGACTAGCTGTCCCCCGCGACTTTGTTCGCGTGTTTTAGTTTCAACGGTTTTTCATTTTTGCAACATTTTTCATTTAAGCTCCGCTCCTATTGGTCGTAGCGTGATGTTATATAGCCTATAGCCTCCCTCAATAAACGGACTAATACAAAAATAATTTTTCAAGTTGTTCCTGAGATTAGCGCGTTCAAACAAACAAACAAACTCTTCAGCTTTTTAATATTAGTATAGATTTAGCAATACTGTTTAAGTACCTAGGTACCTATATTATACCAATCAATTGTCTTGTGACAATATAAACAAATACTTCGATAATTTGTAAAAAATGTACTGCACCTTTTTAAACGCAAAATATAAACGACAAGCACCCAAAAACCCAAAAAATTTACAGCCCAATGGTCAGTACAAAGACAAAATAATAAACTTGAATACATCTAAAAAATTCGCGCCAACCACTGGATTATTTTTTTTGTTACAAGTCGGTATTATTTCAGTTGTCAGTGTTGCTGGCTACATGCGGTTTTATTACTCCAGTGCTGCATGCATCCGAATGTTCTAGAATTAAAATGTGTTCGTTGTCGTTCTTCAGTACAACACCGTTTTAAAATAATTATTGTTTTCTATAAATGCGTGGCATTTAAGTATTTTGCAACATATACCATTCCTACAGACTTATTTAAAATAAAATACTCCGTCGTTTTTTTTTTTATTATTTTATATTCAGAACTGCAGAAAGAGCATGGTTGTTGTTTTAATTTAAAATTTATTTTAGTTTTAAAATTTAATTAATATTTTTATAACTACAACACTGCTTTAATTGATTTAAATTAATTTCAACGCCTCCTTCGTTAATCCAAGTGATCATGGATTTAAATGGGCTTAACCTAATACGATTTTAATCCTAGTATCTTGACTCTGTATAAAATCTACATATTTTATTGCAGACTGTCTTACTTCTCAATAATTAATTAATGTTAGCTTGATCTTGATTTTACGTAGTTGAGACACATTTACTTCTGTTTAATATCTTATTTTAATGGCGCAATAAAATAAAAGGTCCACATTTATTCCATCTTAATTATTACGATTTTAGGAAATCAATTTCCATTTTTCTTTTATTTGTAAATTGCCGGTAAGTTTGAAACTCATAATCTATTTATTAGATCGCTTTTTTTGTTAGAATTTTACTTACCAGCGAGGTATAAAAGTATTTTTATATAATTAAATTATCATAGCAACAAGCATACCTATAGGTACGGATAAGTTATTAATAATGCCCTTAATTCTATGTGAAATATCGGTTTGTTATTATAATATAAATGCTAATAATATATCTAAAATACTGTAACTACAATATAACTTTAACTAAAATCGTAAAGTCATAGATTCATAAATTGGTAATTGTATCTATCAAACACGCACTTTACAATACGCTCAAGCGGTAAGCTTAAAACAAAGAGATTCACGGCTATCTGGTGAGTGTTGACTCTCAAAACGGTGAGAGCCCTAGTGGTGCTACCCGTGGAGTCAAGGGGCGGCGGCCTACGTGATACATGCACGGGTTATGTGGGCTGAGGTGCTGACCTCAATTGCAGGATGTGGGCAGTACACAGATATACATATACCTAACTGCTGGTGAGTGATGACGAGACTGTGTTTATTGTATCAGATAGTACTTATGACAAATTACACTTTTATACTAAAATTTATGTTGTAATTATGAGTGTATTTTTTTAAAATCATTTTTGATTTTTGTGTCATAATAAAATTAAAGTAGGTAATCGTGATTTTCTTTTCAAAAAAATTAATCAATTCCTGTAAATAAACTTGGTTTATATTTGGTACATTTATATAATTCAATTTAAATATAATGACTCAATTCTAATAATAATTAGGTATTTTTTGGTAAATTTATAAAATATTTTACCAGACAGGGAAAGTAATGATATCCATATATTTTGGGGTTCACGCTGCGTTTATGTGACATAAGTAATAAAACAAGGAAGTACTGAAACGCCATCTTTTAAGGGTGCAGAATATACCTACTTACTTACACAATGTTACAATATATGGATAAAAAAGTTTTATGGATATTAAATAACAAATAATATTTATATCGACAAAATATACATAGTATCTACAGAGCAGAGAAACTATGCTCGTTTATGAAAACTAATTTGATTTATTACGTTACGCAAAATATACAATTGCCAATAATCCTTCATAAAATAAAACTATTGTAAATTATTATTAGTATTAAAACACACTATTTTTATTAAAGATAACTCATGTTAGGTAATTAATGCGATTGCAAAAGCACTACTTTATAATTCGTAATCCGAAACTGTTATAAATAATAAACCAACACAACTGCAATTGCACAAAATTCGCGCTACCTAAAACCTAATTTTGGAAACAATAGTCCAGCACACGCGACACGATACGTTACACATTACAGTTATAAATTCGTGGGATTTCAAGTTTTAATACATTAATTAATGAATTATACACACAAACTTTCCTATTGAATCACCATATACATTGGTGTAAACCTTCTGATAAACCGTTCAGTAGTTTTTTCTTTATCTTGGTTAGACAGACAGACGCGGCGGGGTCTTTGTTTTATAATATTTATAGATGGAAAGTTGTGTTCGAAAAGTTCTTTTACGCCACCCCACTTCACTCTACCAATGAACATATAGGTACCTCTACTTTAAGTATAAAAACATTCTTAATTAAAAATGATATTACTAAATAAATGTTACTATAGTATTAATGAATATTTAAACGATAAAAATATTTTATGTAAGTAGTTTTATGATAAAAAGAAGTGATATAGGTTTGTTAAATGTATGTGAACCACGTTTGCACATTTTTTTTTTGTTTTTTTTAAAAAAAAACGACTCCCGCCCTAAGGAATTTAATACTTGTGTCGCGGGGGGTTTCACAAACATTCAAATCATATGCACAAAGAACACCCAGACTTGGAACAAGCATTTGTGGGTCACACAAATGCTTGTCCCATGCGGGGATCGAACCAGCGGCACGTCGCGCACAGAGGTAATTGGCGTGGTGACCTATACCACTCGGCTATCCGTGTAGTCAATATTGAGATTAAGCTAGATACGCAAACTAAGCCTATTTTGCTGTGCCCGACAGGGTCCATAATTGGTACTTATATAAATGTTTACTAACCACCTTAGCAAATACATTGTAGAATGGCAATAAATGATTGAGTATTGAGTATTTATATGATTCCCAAGCTTTGATTGTTTTTTATTTCTTTTTATTTTATAGCTTTAAGAATAGTTTATTATGCCGAAAATGGTTTAAAAATTTGGGTAGACAAACCATTTAAATTCATAACAGATTGTACGTCTATTTTCTGTCTTGCATCTCCTTCTCTCTGTGTCATTGGTCAATTTAAGTTAACATAATTTTACTGTACCCCTGAGTTTGTTTCGACAATTTTTCTCAGGGTAGTCAGTTAGGAAATGTCGACACCACGAAGCTCAAAAAAAGGGGCATGTATATTCTAATTGCATAATAAACAATTTATATTTCAATCAAAACCTTAAATATCTCTATTCAAAAAAAATAAAATTGAAACATATTAATTTTCAATCTCATAAAGAAAACAAAGAATCTTATCTCTGTTTTCTCAAGTCTGGAGAGCGAGGGCGCGATTGAGATTGAATTGACTACAGAC
The DNA here is from genome assembly GCA_932294365.1 of Diachrysia chrysitis. Classification (NCBI taxonomy): domain Eukaryota; kingdom Metazoa; phylum Arthropoda; class Insecta; order Lepidoptera; family Noctuidae; genus Diachrysia; species Diachrysia chrysitis. The sequence goes on from OW028657.1 coordinate 3,716,368, forward strand.
GGTGAACCCATTGGAAATACGAACCACAATTAATTGTGAATAAACAGCGTGCAATAGTACTACAGTTACTCGCATTGTTTATTGAAAGCTTCTGTCGATTGATTGCGAATAAGAACAGCAATTAAGAACACTAGCAGGGAACTCCCCTAATAAAGGATTTTACTTTACTTAGGTACATAAAAGGATCAAGCAAAGATCACTACGCGCTTGCTTATACTGTGTCCACACGAGTGTGTGTGAGTGTTAGACAAAGCTCTTTTTCCAAACTTTCAAACGTCGACTTTTTTATTCTCTATTTTTTACTGAAAATATTACGACTGGCCACCAACTATTCATTTTTATAATGAGTATTAACTGGCAGGCGAGGTGGTGCCAAATGGAGGCGACGGGTGCAATTCTTAGGTCGGACAGCATACTTTGGTGCAGAACTGAATTTGGTATGAAATGGCCAATAAATTTCAAGCTTTCTTCTTCAGTGTCAGTTAAACTTAAATTACAACGGATTTGGTAATACTAAGTTACTTTTTGCATTTAAAAATCTATGCATGCACCAAAGAGCTTGAACATAAAATCTCCTTATACCCCCACAAAAAATCCCGTAAATAAATTATTGCCATATAATAAATTTAACAATCTTCTCTAAACTACGATGAGTTCGTTCTTTATGGTTTCTTGGCGCAGCTGAGTAGGTATCATCAGTATTTGACACGGTGTAACTGTAACCTTCAAAATTTTCAAGACATTGTCAGGCTTTTCCATTTAAAGGTTTAAGGTCAGGATTTAAAGAATGACACGCAAGGACGTTAAGTTAATTACCCTCGGGTTTTGATAAGCTGATCAACACAAATATTTGTTAATCACCTGTCGAATCTCATGTTAAGCGCTGTGATTGGTTGTTAGTATTTTGTTCAACCAATCACGTTCATGATCAGTTGATTTGACAACAGATTAAGTTGATCAGCCTTCCAGAAACCGCGGGTTAGTTTTACAAATTATACCTATTAACGGCTAAAGTAAGCCAGTAATATAATTTTATACCATTATAACACTCTAGTTGTCCCCCGCGACTTTGTCCGCGTGTTTTAGTTTCAACGGTTTTTCATTTTTTCAACATTTTTCATTTATGCTCCGCTCCTTTTGATCGCAGCGTAATGTTATATAGTTATGGGTTGTATAGTAATGGGCTATCCAACACTGTTTTTTTTTTTAAATCGGACCAGTAGTTCCTGTAATTAGCGCGTTCAAACAAACAAACAAACTCTTCAGCTTTATAGATTAAAGTATATAGATTATTAGTTTTTTGTGTAAACCGTTTAGTTTTTTGTACATTAAATAATGTGATCGGTATAGCGCAAGTGACGTTGGAATGGAATCCCGTGTGCCAAGTGTTGTTGGTGCACTCATACGAAACACGGATTACTCGCGCACGACAAATGCATTTCGTAATTTCACCGACATATTTTATTTGTGAGTTCGGTTAGTGTGGTAGACGATGTGGAACAGATTTTTATGTAGAGATATGAACGGAGTTTTCAGTTCTCAAGTTTATTGTATCAATAATTTAATAATTAGAAACCTTTTGTCGCTGCTAAGGGTTAATTCAACACTACAGCAGACTCAAGGGGCATCGAAGCGTAAAATTCTTCCCACGTTGCACGTATGCGCGTGTATCGACTCTTATTTTTAATCTCATGAGAAATACGAGCAGTACGTTGTTGAGTTAGGGATAAATTTACTACTCACTCCGCTGCACTTCGACTCTGCTGTAATATAAGTTAAGCCTAAAGCGATTAGTAGTAGTAGCCTATCAGTATATAAATCCCAATTTTCTTTTTTAAACTCTTTTATCTTTTTTGTCTTCTTTTTTTCTGTCTTCCTTTCACTTGGTTTACAAAACCTATTCTAGGTATTTCCGTTCCTAATGAAGGTTATATAAACGCTAAACTATGTATAAAAGGCATTAACCGTCTGTAAAGTTACTGTCATAGGTCAAGGCTGTGGAAAGCATACATACACCTAATTATAACTGAAACAGACGAACGTTGATCAATAATATAATTCTGTATATGTTTCCCGCGGCTCCGCCTACATGGATGTCGGTTACCGCGGCAAAAAGTAGCCTATGGTCATTCTCAGACTCTAGACTATCTGTGTACCAAATTTCATTTAAATCGGTTCCGTAGTTTTGGCATCAAAGCGTGACAAACAGACAGAGTTACTTTCGTATTTATAATATTAGTAAGGATTATATTAATTATCGTACTTGCGTAAACAAAACTGTCTTAATTTTATGGTGTGTTTAAAGCCGGCTTTCGTGGCGCGCAATATCGCGGATCACAATGCACGGTCGACGATCACGGACCGCGCACCGAGGCTCTCACACGGTTCGCCCTGGTCCGTGCGAGTCTTAAGAATCAAACCCAATTATACCAGACTTAGGGTATATTCAACTTGCGAAGGATTTCGATAGACCGGCGCCGATGCAAACGCGTCTGCGCTAAGCCGGACGAGTTGCTCCAGTGACCCGCCATATCGCGCACCGTGGGAAATCGGCTTGAGATTCGAGTTCGGATATGATTAAGGAGAAACGATTAACGAACTAACACAACTCGTAAATTACTGTCAGTTCAAAGTATTGATAATTAAAACAAATATTTTCTCGAAAGATTTTTTATCTAAATATTTAAAAATCTATCAAGTTCTACTGTCTATATGTGACGCTTATCGATAAAAAATTATAATCGGTTAGAAAATCGATCGTTAAATAACTAGTTTGAAAAGTTAGTAGCATTTTCTAATGCATATAAAAGCTGTAATAAATTTAACAAAAAGATTTGTCTGCATTCGATACTAAATTATTTTTCTAGTCCATATATTTAAATCGTTTTAGCAGAAGAGTAACTGTTGGTCTGACAAATAAGCAGCACTCTGGCACACAGCCAGTATCAGAACTATTCCATCAACTTTCTACCCACTTTTACGTAAAACTAGGTATATATCCATATATATAGGTATATATCCCATCGACGTTAAAACCTTTCGATAAACCGACTTAAAAAAAAACAAGATTCTGAATTCGTCGAGATATTTGTCTTTTATTTTAAACTAGCTGTCCCCCGCGACTTTGTTCGCGTGTTTTAGTTTCAACGGTTTTTCATTTTTGCAACATTTTTCACTTATGCTCCGCTCCTATTGGTCGTAGCGTGATGTTATATAGCCTATAGCCTTCCTCAATAAACGGACTATCCAATACAAAAAGAATTTTTCAATTCGAACCAGTAGTTCCTGAGATTAGCGCGTTCAAACAAACAAACTAACAAACAAACAAACAAACTCTTCAGCTTTATAATATTATAGTATAGATGTATGTTTCTTGGTAACCTACGCGAAGACACCTGGACCGATTGGGATTTCTTTTTATATGAAATGTTCTACTTCTAGGTGGTCCTATCAGGATCCCAGGGAAATCGAGGGCACCGCTCAATTTATATAGGCACGTATTACGTGTTTCAAGTTTTTCATTGATTTTCATTATCATTTACTTTGAAGTCGTTTTTTTTTAAACTCAAAGTCTTGGTCACATGTATATGTGTCCAAGACTTTAGCAGCAATAGTACTTGGGGTAGTTTAGTAAACATATTATAAATACAAGGACATATCAAGGTTAATTCAAGGCTATGAAACTTCCTGTTTTGTTTGTTTCATTGTTCAGTAGTAATATGTTTGTAAGGTAAGAATAAAAATAATGATTGTACTTATAATACAATACACCATCATCTTTGAACGTGGTAGAACGCTCCATTCTTTAAATAGGATTTTTTCGCTGTTAGAAATTTGTGGATGATTTATTTACTTACATATAAATAGCATTTTAGAATCAGTATAACAAGTTAAACGGTTGTCTCTTATAATTATCCAGAAGTCGCGCGTCGCTAAAAACATAACAACTCGGATACTGCATTATAAAATCTTGAAGGTCTAAAGGTCAATGTTCATCCTAAAGTTTTATGGATTAACTTAATGATTACGTTTACAGCAACAACAAAATTAAATTAAATGTAGTATATTTTGTCCAAACGTGTATTGTTTGAAATACAAAACACAAGTAAGCCAAACTTGTTGGAATCCGGATAATTAAAAAAGTTAAATCACATTCATAATGCTAAACTTTTTAAGTGAAAAGAGGTCATTACAATGCGTACCTGCCCATTAAAAACTTTTTTAAACTGTCACAATCAAAGAGCACGTTTTGACAATCACCAATTGTATAAAAAAAATAAGTCTTCGCTACAACGAATTAATAATGGGCTTTTGATTAGTTTGGCCATTCCTAATTTCAGGGCTATACAGCATAAACATGACAACATTTAACGCATTATACGTAACAAAATAAACTTTAACGCTACGTGTTTAAAGTCGAAGTTTATATAAATACAAGTGGCAATAAAATCACTTTTGAGGAATGGCTGTAGTCACGCACTGGTATAAATCAGATAAATTCCTACCCCTAGCAATGATTGGCTGGTGTGTTTGCCACAGATATTACACTGAAGGAAAATGTTAATATACATAATTATTTAAATAAAAACCATATTTAAAAAAATAAAAAAACATTATTCTATTTTTTTCTATCTCCACATTCAAATCAATCTATATTTATAATATTTTAAAGAATCTAAGTACTTAATAGTCAACTAAAACAATTCTTGCATTAGCCACTTCAAGTATAAGGTACCTACGACAACAAAGACTTAATCTCAAAAAACCCTCGATATTATCTCGATTAAAGGTTCTATCGATATAAGAATCGAGTAAAAAGCCTCTCAAAGTATATCCTCCAGGTCCAAAGGGTTGCCACAACGATAATTGGCATCAATTAACCTAAAATCGAAAGGAGTAAGTTAAGCCGTGGCCTGATTAAGACTTCTAAGATAAATTTTGCCCTTTGCCGCGGTCGGACCTTTAGCTGGCAGCTTGCCGACGCGGCGACGCCTTAATTGCGTTTTAATAAATTATTACTCGAAAACACGGGAAGAAATATAGGGAATTAAAATGTATCTGTTTATGTATCCATTGAGGGAATCCGTTAATGTAATTAATTCGTTAATAAATTATTAAAGGCATATTTTATTCTCAATTGTGTTTTTAGGGATCATGTAATTTGAACTGTAATTGAACACACAAAAAATTACTCTGTAGAAGGCGAAGAAATACAATTTTGTCTAAAATTATGACCAAATTTTATTAGTTTTGGTGAAACTAAAACTTTATGACTTTCATACAATTTATGTTCGCTCTGAACTGGAGCCAAGTTCGCGTCAAATAGCTTCAGAGCATCTGTGCTATTTCTGCGGCTCGGCCACTCTCCGGTCACATATTTACACAAATCTTAGTAAGTACCTAACTTGGCTTTGAGCGTTTAGGAAAATAACTACCTCTTTCTTGGCTTTTAGAAGCAGTGGAAAACTTTTAAAGACGTACACCAGAATCTATTGTATATAAAAGAAAGTCGTGTTAGTTACACTATTTATAACTCAAGAACGGCTAAACTGATTTAGCTGAAAATTGGTGGAAAGGTAGCTTAAAACCAGAAGAAGGATATAGGTAGGGTAGGGTAGGTGGGTAGGGTAGGGTAGGTAGGTAGGTAGGTAGGGTAAGTTAAGTGTTCAGTTGACGGGAGCGACGCCGCGTGCACAGCTAGTTACATTTAAAATATTTTTAAGTTTTGATTTCAAGCTGAAGATATTTTTTCATTTTGAGTCTCGTTGTCAAGATAATGTCTGCGTTTAAGTTAAACTAATCAGGGAAATTATCGATTGGTATGTAATTCAAGACTTCAATAAATAAAGATTGTTTTTTTTTTAAATGCGTGTTTTTTTATCATTAGTGGAATTTCAATCGATCATGTGTCTTTTGCATATTCAAAAGTATTTATACAAAGACGTGTATAAGATATAAATGCTATTGGATCGACGATACGTATCGTCGCATAGAAACAAAACATGACCAAATATTTCTCATCCACGAATCATGAATAAAATCACTTGACATATAAAAGTTTTAACATCGTGTATCCGTTTGTAGCCAGTTCAATATGAAACGGTACAATAACCGGCAAAGTTGCATCCACGAGACGTCTGGAGGCTCTTATCTTGTCGTTATTTATACCTCTCGGCTGCATTGCGCTTTATCTTCAGATATCCAGGAGAAAGTCGGAAAACTTCCACACTTTGCATATGACAGTCGGAACTTTATTAACGAAGATTTAATGAGATTTCAAGTCATAATTCAGACAAAAAGAAAAAGTAAAAGGACATAAAAACAATTAATGAATAAAAACTAGTAATTCAATACTTGACCAACCCCGAAAAATATGAATACCACTACATTAGCAGACAGCAGGGTTTTTAAATCTCAACCAAGGAACCCTTATAATAACGACATTATTTCAGTGTTAATATCACTTTCAGTAACTCACGATTTTTCCTTGCTTTCTGTGCCAAGTAAATACCAAGTTTGACCTTACTGCATAAAATAAATACATAAGCATTTGCTTTTTTCACAACACAAATATTATTTCTATCTATATTTATGTTCTTTAATAAAAAAAACACTGTTATTTTATAAATAGAGAAAGCTAAATCTATCTGCCTTTATGAAATGTAAATCATATTTACATTCGTAATTTCGTAAGAATATTACAAGTTAACGTGATCCTTATAACATTAAGATTAAGGTTTATAATAGCCAACAAAATCCAACTGAAAGGGATGTCGCCTTCGATTACCATTAACCCATTTTCCCCCCATTTAACTTCAACTCTGAGAAAATAAGCATTTTATGCACTCTGTTTGACTTCAACCGCAGATAAATTTGAATTGAGGTTTCAAAAGGACAAATACGCAAATGGGGAATTTTCTCAGCTTCGGAATTCCCAATTTGAGGTGTGTTGGGCTGGGATCTAGTATCGAGATTATGTGACCCAAATATGTTGACTTATCCGAGACATAAATAAGCATTCCATTTTGTTCCTGGACAGGTCTTTATAAAGCTTCTACAGGCACACGTCAGAAGCAAAACTATTACAGTGACAGCGTCTTTATTTCTATGAAATAAGGTTGTTTTTCGTAACCCTTATTACCATTGTAGTCCAACCTTTGTAGGTTCTACGCTATGGAGGTAAGATGATATTGATGGGATTTTCTCCTTGAAATATTGTGTCTGCGTCCGTAAACCGCTCTTGACACCTTTACGATCTGAATTTAAGCAAATGTACCGTAAAACTGAAAATAATATTTTATTGTGTGCGGAAACATTCTGGCGTTTTGTGGGAAGAGATTTTAGGTGAGAGAGTGAATTTTAACATTTTGCTTTAGAAGTTAAATGAGTGCGAAAAGGATATTGTTTCGTTATCAAAAGAGATACATGTTATATTATATTGAAAGATAGTCATTTTCTTGAGTTTGATTGCGCTGATATTAAAATACAGGAAAAATTACAAATTCCAATTAGATTACGACATCCAAAATAAATAAACGCAAAGTTTTAAGTAGTCCGTTAATCAAATAGAAAATAAATGTTCATTATTATTATTTATTACTTTACTAGCTGCTTCCCGCGGCTCCACCCGCATGGATCTCGGTTATTGTCCTTTCTCAGGCTCTAGACTATCAGTGCACCAAATTTCATTTTAAACGGTTCAGTAGTTTTGGCGTGAAAGTGCGCCAGACAGAGCTACTTTCGCATTTATAATATTATCGTTACCATTTTGAACTGACCTGCAACATCCTCTTTCATCATCATCTCCCTGCTCTGTTATTTTATTGTTATTACCACCTAATTATTTTGTGTTGGCGCATTGCATATTGTGCTTCCATTCATCTCTACTACTCGTCACCTCAGCATTCACTCCTTTCTTTTTCATATCATCTTTCATACAAACCATCCCTCTCTTTTTTGGTCTTCTGCATGTTTACCTATTCACAGTCATACTATGTATTATTCACAATCATACATGTATACATAAGTATAAGTGGTTTAGTTATATGACTTTCATCTCTTCTCATAACATATCCTGATTGTCTTTTTTTAAATCATTTCCATATTGTGATTTTATTCTGATTAAAAGATGCACTCAGAACCACTCAATTGAATTACAGATGCACAAACAGAACTACTAACTAAGAACAAATGACTAGGTACTTATACCTTATCTGATTTAGCAAAAAAATAAAGATAAACAAAGCCACCAAAAGGTTTTTTCGATGACGCATTTTAATGGTAATTTACCATGAAAATGCGACATCGAAAGAACCATTGTCATAGCAAAATTTAATTATTTACAACAAATAATTACTAATATAATAATGATTATTTTTGTATACTTTTCGCCATTAAAAAAATACAACTAGCTATAATTTTTTTAATTAAAAAAATAATAAAATTGATAATTATACAAAACCAACGAGCTAAATCAAATTATAAAGAAAACAAAATGGCGAAATATACACTGACAAATTGACCATTTTACTTATAAACAAGTTTTTCTGAATTCCGGAGAATTATACCTGTAATGTTGTTTTGGACATTTGTTTGTTAATGCCTAATTATTTGCTAAAACGGACAAGATATAGATAGACTTATGTAGCAACTATTATTGATTATCCAAAGAGTCACACAGAAATATCACGACACATAAAATGTTGACCCTATGAGTATGAACCTAGTGAGTATGAACTTCCCTTTACAACTTAAGTCACAGAAAAAAAGTTAAACAGTGATAAAATCCAAATTTGGTAAATAAATAAATCTAAAAATAGATATTTAGAACACACTAACAATTCTTTAATTAAAAACTATGATCCGGATAAATTTCAAAGTATCAATGCAGTTAATTAAACCGCTTCTAAAACATAGCAAAGCGTTTAGTAAACCACGATCACTGTCAATGAAACCACAATCCGAAGCCGAGACTAACAGCTAATATTATTGTTTGCCTTTGTCAAATGTTTCAGAAGCAAACAGGATTAATTTCATATCCGCGTTCTCGCAAACATTAACGTCTTTGAAAGGAATACTGTTACTGACAGAATTGTCGTGAAAACTAACATTTCTGTTGAAATAAACAAAATCATTGAAGAATGTATTTGATCACATAAAAATAATTGTAGATGTAGCAGGTGTAGATACGGATGACTAATTTATAACAAGCCAGTTTTATTTAGGATAGAACTCGCGACACCGCCGCCGCCGCGTCACCTTATGATTAGGGACTCCTATTGAGTCTGAAGCTAGTCGGGCGATCCCGAGAATGTACGTGAGTAAGCCTTCAATATTCAAAAATAATGTATAATCACTTTAAAATCAAGGCTCCAACATTGAATTTGCGGTTACAATAACGAGGAAATGTTTCTCTTCCCGAAACTGGACGTTCATATTAAGATGTCCAATTTAAAAATTTCTAGGAATATTACTAATACACTGATTCACACAGCACATTGCTAAATACTATTTAGCTGAACACGGAATATCGAATAAGAAGCAAAAGTTAAGAGCTACAGAGCTAAACAAAACACGCGTCCCGATGATTCCTAAAACAAATTACAAAACGAAACAAATAAAATAGTCAAATTAAAAGAATATAAAAACAGTGAATGAACGGATCTTAAATAACCAAACGTGATAGAAGCAAGGCGAACGTTTAACACAAGTCTAAATATGTCAAAATAGAACATGAAACACACAGTAATTCAAATGGAAACGAATTCTGGTAATCACATAGGATTAGCAACAACATTGATCCATTTCTAATTATATCGGGCTGATACTAATGAGTATCTCTCATTACAAAATGGATTTCGACGCGTATCAATAATTTACTTGACTGGCTGTTTTTGAATGGACAATATTTTTTTTATTTGTGGAATAAAATTGAAGTCTGATAGATTATGTATGGAAGAATTGTCAAAAATTCCAAAATATTTCTCGGATATTATTATAAATCAGCCTTTAGTAGATTTGTGAATAATATCATACATACATAATTATATTGTGTTTCTACCATAACTGTAAAATAAAAGCAGCGGCAGTAGCATCCTCAGCGACGACCGATATCTCTGTTCTAGGGTTGAACAGCCACTTGCGTATCCTTAATGCAAGGAAAAAACTCAAAAAGGGATCATATTTTACTCCACGATCATACCTAACAAACTTAACTTTTCTTACTTTTTTTGTAAAATGGTGAGAAAATATTCTTGTAATTAGTCTGTCAACAACACTAACTCACACTAACGCTAACATTTAAGCAAATATTTCACGTTCTATTTTCATTTACTAAAACCAGAATAATTCAGATCGCAGAAACAATGCGAGCACGAAATGTTATTGGATACAAAGCTAGGCCACAAAATTGCAACATCTAACACCACCCACTACCACATTCCGCAGGATAGTCGGGAATTAGATACCGCATTCACAAATACATGACGTCACAGCCCATTGTTATTTAATTTTTACCCACGCTTGCTCATAATTAATCGGATTCCAATTGCATTCGGAATTAATATTTCGCATTAATATAATTCGGTAATATCGCACATGAAAGCTGATTTCATTTCATGAAAGGGACGGTATTTGTGGTATAATAATCATATGCGATTATCTGCTGCATAAAGTTTGATTAATAAAACTTTACTTATTATATACGTATTTAACTTTATTCATATTAGGCTATAAATTACGTTAAATAGATATCTACGTATAATCCTTGCTAATATAATAAATACAAGAGCAACTCTTTCTGCTGCGCTTTCATATTATAATGACTGATGAGATCTTAATGAAAAATGTCTAAGACCTTTTCTGAGATTTGGATACTACTTTTAATCACAATATCTGAAAACTAAAGTTTCGGGTCGAATCTGGATGAGAATAGCACAGGAGGAGATAATGTGGTCTGTGGATGTTGATGATGATGATCTGAGAACTAAGCGAAGCTATTTGTAAATATTACCAAATTGTACCTAAGTATATAACTGCGCTAATGGGCGACGATTATGATGGCAAAAATATCAAAACAGTTATGACACACAAGTTAAATGAACAAACTAGAAACTTTCTTAAACTAAATGGAGCGTCTCAACAAAATTCATTGAACTTAATGCCTATAGTGTTCGTATCTTCGTGTTTTAGTGCAGGCGTCGATAACTTGTCAATATGAAGGCAGAAGTTGGTCGGACAAGCCGCAGCTTATCACGACAAGTTTAACTTTAAGGGGACAATTTAGTTGCTCAAACGTCACTTCTTGATTGAGGATTATCGTTTAAGAACTTCAAAGAGGCTGTATTATGATTGTGTTTAACGATTTATTCGAGAACATAGCTAGGGACTAAGATCGGTGCAAAAGTGAATGCAACTAAATTAAAAGGTGATTCGAGCCGTTTGGGGTTGACACCCTTGGACCGAGGGGTTCGAGTGCGCACATGCTTTTTAAAGATCTGGCCAAATTAAAAATGAAATATGTAAAAACACCTGAAACTGAAACAGTAAGAACACGTAATCATGGATCCAAGCAAAGCATTTGCAAATACACGGAAATTATTAGCAGCCCAATTCCAAATTCATACAATGCAATTTGGAACTAAACTTTAGATTCTACTTGCTAACGTACTAACTAGCGTAACGTAGCTAACGTACTATATTTAACTACGGTACAGTTAGATAAAGGCTCGTATCCACGTTTGTTGTCTAGATATGCTAACTCCTTGGTTTCTGAATGATTTCAAACTCCATTCGACCATAACTGCGCCTTAACAGCAGACCATTAGGGTTCAGTTTCGTATGTCGTTGTTACTACTGACTGTATATGGATATAATGACATCAGGTAGGTACTTTTTTTTACAGTTCCCTGTTTATATCTGTTACTGTAAAAGCCCATATATTTGTTTATCTTAGGTTTTACTAGCAAATCTTATCGAATTACGATCGTGTCTTGGTAAATCTCTGTTTTTACTGAAGTCCGGGTTTTTGCAGTAACATATCCAATTTCAATTACGTCAACGACGTGCGGTGTAAAACAGAAAATAGCATCAGGTTTCTTTTTTATGTACTTTTTGCATTTATCCTGATCAACTGTTGGCAAATTTTAGATTCTTAGCAAATTTCGTATTACGGACTTTGACACTCTTGATAAAAGTTAGTGATATGGTAGGAGTGGGTATGAAAACTTGTCGATACCAGATATTAGGACGTTGGTAAACAAGTTTGGCTAAAATGTTAAAATGTATTAAAATGTTTACTCGAAACTTTTTATAGATATACAACTTTTTTGTGTATCTACATGATTGTTATGCCTAACAAACAAAGAACAGGATTAATAAAGTGACGTCACTCGGGTCGTTCAAAGGACCATAATTTTACATCTAAATTAAAATCAAAAGCATACTTTTCCAACACTCCAAACCTATAATACCAGCCTATAAATGTCCCACTGCTGGGCACAAGCCTATTCTCATATAGAGAAGGAACGAGCATTGATCACCACGCTTGCTCAGTGCGGGTTGGCGATTTCAGATTCAAATTTTTGGGAATCCAGGTTTCCTCACGATGTTTTCCTTCACCGATTGTCAATGATGTCTTAGAATAATTAAGAAAGTACATTTAACTTTGAAAAAGTCACATTGGTACTTGCCTGTAGTGGGTTCGAACCTGCAACCTTGTGCACACAAATCCGTTCATTGAACCACTAGGCCACCACGACTACTCCAAACTACTACTCCAAACCTAATTAAGACGAAATCCAAATAAAACAAGCTCACAATCACTCGTACTACGATGGGACGATTATGACGTCACTTCCCACCCTGACGATTTGTCGTCCATCCAAAATGTCTATTGTAATGGCCGAGAAATATCGTTATAGTTTCCTTATAGCTATTCCGAGACATTTCGTCTTTTTGTCAAGTGTCTTTATTATGTCAATAGCTGCTATCGAGAAATTAGGCAGCCAGATGAAATTTTGATACATTTTATAGATATTTGAGATATCATTATTGACTATTATAAATTCGTTTTTGACTTTATGATTCGTATTTTCTTTTAGATTTCTTTTAGACTCAAATCCAACTATAATATATTCATCAATTTTACGGTAATTTTAGACAGAATTTTAAAGGATTTCCCCGTAGTAGTTTTATTTCTCAATAGACTTTCCATTCCCATTTTTGTCTTAGGTTAAATTGGATACTAACAGCATGTTTAGGTAAATACTCTAGGGAAGAGAAGGTTTCAGGATCGTCCCAATAATGTCTCTATTGACATAGTTTTATAAAATATGTATTTTGATTTAAATTGCTGGACAAAAGGTTTATCTAACTTACTTCACAGTGGTATAACATATGGCTCTAGATATTTAACAATATTAATTGACTTAAAGTGAAGCATTTCTTTATTACAATGGATGTTATAAACTATAGAGATTTAATGTAATATTATTTTGATCCTTCAAACCTCAACTATAAGTATAATAGATAAATGGACAGTGTAGCATTGGTTAGGTATAATTATAATGATTAAAATAATATAACTAGCATATATTACTATCAACTTTAACATAACGACTTCAGCTTACATGTCTACGGGAACACTTAAAAGTTTCGTCCAAACCTCGTTTTGTTAATCGTTACTTGAAATATTTAACAACTAGCACTGATTACTCCAATCAATGTTCAAATCAAGCGGCAACTCTTAAAAGTGAAAGTTCAGGCGCCAAAGTATTTTAATACAAAAAGCATTTTATACCAAATTACCCAACAGTTTAAAAACTCCTACAAATTTCAGTAGACTTATCAACGGAGAGATACGGTCTCTTTTATAACGGGAATTACAAATAGCCAAAAATATTCAGTAACATCAAAAAATTGGTGTTCAGTTAGATTTCCATGTGAGTTGAGATGTTGTGTTTGAATTTTATTCATAGACTTTTGTTGCTGACTGTACAAAGTTTATAAAGAACTAATTGTGGAGTTTTTGCCAGTCAAGGTCCAACAAAGGGCCGTTTGCCTATACAAATTTATGCATACATCGTCATCGCACCGTCAGAAATCAACCTGTTTTAAATAACCTTAATTACTGGACTTTCAATCAAGTTTTGAGGGAAGGGAAATAATTTTAAGTTACAATTTAATTTAGAGGTTTTTTTAATTAAAATTTTGGTTAGTAAATGACAATAGACTCAAACAAAGGTTTTTTTCTATGATATACATGGAAACAAACCATTTTAATGTTCTAATTAAGAGAATGAAATTTTGCCCCCGCATTTGGCATTTTTGAGTAATAATAATTTTATGAACAATCATTCAAGATCTCGCAATGCGTGGATAAATTAGTACTAAGTACAAGATTCTGGGCAAACGTTCTGGTCGCTTTCTGCGACCTTGTTATGGCAGCTAAGGAGGCTGCCAAGCGGAGACAAGCGCAGAGCTCTCGTCGCCTCAGACGCATAAGACGCTGACATCAGACCACCGTGAGATCGGGCATGTGGGTAACGGAGAGGGAAACTCCTCACTCGCTTAGCTGACAGACCACGAAGGATACGCAAACGAAGTTCCACAGGTCTGTCCACAGAAGAAGACAGAGGTCCTTCAAGGACAGATGCCTGCCAGAGTTGCGCCGGAAATGCGCATGTGATCTCACGGCTCTGGTTAAGGCAAGGATGGCACCGATTTTTTGTTAGTGAATATCCAACAGATCCCCACTCCTTGCCCTTGGCGTGGATCGAATTCATTAGTTTTTTATATACCGCTAAACAGCCCGTAGTAATTCTACCAATATTTCAATAGAATCTGCTACTAACATAGATTCTACCTGACGTGAAGCACCAAAGTCTTAGACAATGGAACAAGGTCGCCTCACCGCCTAACTTCTATCTAACGTCAAATCGCTATTATGTGAGATCAAAGGAAGTTAATTGAACAGCGGCTCCTAGATGAGCACCAGTTATTGTTCTAATAGATAATGTTTTATTACTACTAACTATTAAAATTCATAAGAAATAAAAATTGTCTACTCACATACACACACTCACTCACACACATACACACAAAACAAACACATCACACACACACACATATGTCCAATACCCATTACCTAATTATTTACTACTTTTTGATTAAACTTATTTCTAATTATTGTACTTTTATATTTTAAATTACACTACTAATTCTAGTTAAAAATATTGATCTCATAGTTTTATATGTACCTATAACCTAAGCTTAGAGTATAAATAAAATACTGTTTCCACACCTTTTTGTCTCTTCGGAGGGTAGCCTGGTGAGCTGTAACTCAGGTCTGACCTATCACAGTCACCAGTCTCTATCTAAGAGCATAATTACTGAATGTACAATTTGTGATGATGAGAAAATAAATATTTTTATTATTATATATTATTATTATATTAATGTTATCTTATGCTATTGGCGATGTCTACTAAAATAAACGTATCCGTCATCTGTGATTTTTGCTTGCGACGAAAGAATACAGAGCAACATGGCGGAAAAAACTACGCTTCTTATGAAGTGCATTTGCACTTCATAAGAAGCGTAGTTTTTTCCGATTTTTCCGATTTTTATAAGATTAACTGATCTCTTTATCCCAATATATTTATCTTTAAAATAAGCATGATATAAAAATATAATTTCACATCAGTTTCCAAAATATCAAATGGGTTGAAGAGATCAGATAAGTAGTCGCTTCATGTAAAATACAGTTTTCAGAAGAATCTCGTAAGACTGGAAGCCGACCCCAACATAGCTTGGAAAAAGGCTAGAAAGGCAGGCAGGCAGGGAGACAGGCAGGCTTCTGAAACATTTAACTTGCAATGTGATCCATTCAGATTTCTACCGGCATAAATTTCCTTCATTATATCCTACACAACAAAAAAGAATTACGACACAAACTGATTTTCATATAAATAAAACAACGCAATTAAGACTTACTAAACTCAATTTATAGCTCTTCTACTATTTAATTAAACGTTTGCTTAATCCTATAACTTTCAAGATATCGCAGATGCGTCTACCGTTACCATAACCTATAGGGTTGATTTCGTCTTGTTTCAGTGGAACTTTAAACAGCGCCATTCATGGTGGGCGAAGGTCTGAGCGATCGATGGAGCGTGGGCGGCACGCACGTAACTACTGAAATCCTTAAAAATAAACAAATGAAAAGTGATCGTAGAAATTTGGCTGGATTAATTAAAAATTTACAGTAATAACTTTAATCGGTAGTTCATGTTTTTTAATTAGACGAGGATTTTCTTTTTAATAGGGGTAAAATGTGTACTGTGTATCGTTTTAAAACCACTGCAGTTCTATCTTGCTATAGTTTTCAACATTTTACATGTAAAATTAAAATATTAGATACTTATACGTGAAGGATGTTTAGAATAATAATTATAAGAATTATACCGTTTTTTCATCTATCCTTTTTTCTGTGTAGAATTTAATTCTGTTTTTTGTTGTTGATTGGCCCGCATACACAAATACTTCTTTTTGTATAAGACATGCGATGTACATAAAACTTTAAAACTTATCATTGTTGTTCATGTACAATATATATTAATATGTATGTTTATACATATGAATATCTATTTGATAGTAAGATGTATTTTGTATGATTTTCAATGATTTTTAAATTTGTAACATCATTTTACACAAATATTCGCTAAACTATTTAATAACCACTGTTCTTAATTTAAACATATTAAGATTAAAATAACAAACATTATTATTAATGCAATATGAAGTCAAAAGTTTATAAATAACGTTATATTTTAATGAATTTGGAAGACAAGCCAAGAGAATGGCCTAAATATTAATTCGCATTATATTTTCCCCGAGAGACAATAAGAATTGGTTTTCATATCACGTTCCCTCCGTTGATAAAATGGAAGTGTTTTTTGTTTGCTATATTTTCGCACAATAATGTCAGAACATCTCCTTGAAATATTAACTTTACAAGAATATTTTATTAACACTTAACATTAAATTTAAAGGCGTATTTTTAAATTAGGTATTTTTATAAGCAGCCCTGCCCATTGCCCGTTCATTGTAATAGTTAATTCATCAATTATTTAGTTATAGTACCTAAGTAGGCCTCTTCTCGTGTAGAGAGGGCACGAGCATTGATAATAACATTTGCAATTAGGCGATTTATGGAATCGTCATTTTTTGAAAACCGCGTAATAGCCTATCAAATTAAAAAAGATTTTTTCAAATCTCACTTCTAGTTTCAGATATTAGCGCGCTCAAACAAAAAAGCTTAACCGTATTAATAACAATAACAGGATAGATTAATATATGTTAGTACTAGAACCTTTAGATTTAACCTTTCTTCAAGAACAATCAATTTTCTAAATAAGAAATTATAACGACATCGGTCATCGACCCACAATTACATCGGAGGCGACTGACCCCAACAAAAAGGCAAAGTTTTCTTCATACAATCATAATTATATTAAATGTAAAAGTTTGTATTGACAAAAGGATGGATGGATTTTTGTTACTCTTTCACGCAAAAAGTACTAAACGATTCTGGACGAAATTTGGCAGACATATAGTTTATAGATAATCTAGATGAAGAGGGGACGCAACTAGGTCTTTCTCCATATAAACGTAATTCTTCGTGTAAAATGCTTCTTGAGCAATGATCTTTCCCTAAAAACTAGGTTTAGAACATAATTACTAAAAGAAATACGACCCACAAAAAACGCTTGTTTTTACCACTGTATTCCGACGACTATCAGACAAATTTGATAGGATTTTTACAAAAGAAAAAATAATAGAGGCATAGATATACTTTTCTTTTAAATTTTGATGCAAAACTTATTTGGATCAGTCTAGTTTTGGAGAAGAAAACAGTGGATTACGAAACCTCTTTTGGTCAACGATTTGTAGGTAAAATCAGCCTAAGCTGTAGTTTTCTGTAGCTTACGAACTTTATGTCGGTAGGTCGGAGGTTTGCGACGGCAATATCTATATTCTTTATATACCTATTATTCAAATTCCTTGTGTTCTTAAGACATGAAAAAATGACATCTCAATAATATTAAGAGAACGGGAACAGGAATTACACGAGTAAAACCACGAGACCCTGTTAGTCTTAATAATAAAATAAAACGAGAGTGGGATATAAAACTAAATGAAAATAAATAGCAGCCTCTTAACGAGACCCTATAAACTTCAGTGGGTGGAACATTTGTTGGATTTAAGTAAAGATAACAAGTTATGAACTTTTATAGGCATCCTTAATTCCGTATACGAAGTTGAAGGTCGAAATTCCATTATATTTTGAGAGCACATCTTCCTCATTATAACTCCTGAACTTATTATATTATGTTCAAATTGACCTACTTAGAAAAAATAATTTATATATATCGAAGTGTCTATATATTTTCTATGCATTAGGAAGATGTTTCTTTTTATCTTATTGTTAAAATTGTGAGTGTGGTCTCCTTTAATAAGAGACGCTTGTATTTTGAATTAAAGATAACTATTTTGACACTTGTTAGCAACTATTGAACAATTTTGTTTAATAGTAAAAGGGAGAGGAAGGCCTTTGCTCTGCAGTGGGACAAGATGGGCTTATTCGATTAGATTAGTGGTTAATAAGACTTTTTACTTAATCTTTAAAGTTTTTTATTATATTCTTAGGTCTGTATATTTATATATATTATAAGTTTAAGATTTAGTATAGTTTAAGTGTCAAGTTGTATAGTAGTATATAACCTATTAGTAATTAATTGATCGTATTAATAAATATCGTACAACCTTAAAAAGCTAAATATTACACGCTTATATTTAGAAATAGGGTTATGTTTAAAAATATATCTGCTGTACAGAAATCATTTTTACTGCTCACAAAACCATGTTTTTTTTAATACTTTCAAGACAAGGTAATAAAACGTAAGAGTAAGTTTCTAATCGATAGTGAAGTCTGCTTGGCAAACTTTCCCAGTCCATATTAAGCCAGACAAAAATGCACAGTTGGCTAGTAATTTTTCAAGCTTAGAGAAGTTTCCTATAATAGAGGATCATGTACTACAAAAGAGTAGTCTCAATATAAAATCCATTTAAAGCTCGCTTTTATGATACGTATGAAAAAGAATACGACATCACATAGGTTACGCTCAAAATTTTTTCACTCAATTACTCTTACTTACTAGAATTCTGTTGTTCAAGACGGTTTTTGACCGAAGTGATTTGCTTAATCTAAGGAATGAATCGACCACTTTGAGGCCCAGACATCAGACCCAGATAAAGAATAGAGGAAAAAGAGAGCATTCTGTTCTATTCTTTCAGTTTTTTTCCTTTATCCAGAAGGCAGCTTAAAAAGGCAGCTTTAAGTCAGTTGTTTAAAAGGTAACTTAGACATTATCAGGACAGGTCTAAACCTATCAGTAACCTAACATTTATTCATATATATTTGACTGGCCTGTTGATATAGTGGTTAGTAACTCTGACTACTAAACCGGAGGTCGTGGGTTCGATTCTCACCCAGGACAAATCTTGTGTGATGAGCATGATATTTTTTTCTGGGTCTGGATGTAATGAGAGTTTATGAGATATATTCATAATATTATTATTACACACTATCCGCCATATTGCGCTCCAACTATCTAAGACTACCCTATAATAGCTTATATTATTAGAATAATCATACGTTGCGCACAATCTCCTAAACACATTAGTAAGAACTCACAGATAAATGGGTTGCGGAAATTAATCGAACTGAAGGCCCCTTCTTTCTCATACATATCACATACATAACATTGTCATTTGCAGACTTGGGGGATGACCGAATAGACTAAATTATATTAACTGCATATGTTTTGTAACTAAATATGTCATCTCCCTGTTCTGTAACAACAGACTCGTTTCATGCAATATGATAATTAATATAATAGCTAATAATTGTGTCAATTTATTGTAATTACAAAGATATACTTATATTTATATACCTATACATATATTATATTTATACCTACTAACTGACCCAGAAATTGTTGATTTTCCAGGACTACCCTTATCAACAAGGGCTATAAAAAATAGCCTACGACCTATTCTCAGACCTAACAAAATTAAAAAAAAAACAAAAGTTGGTCAAGCCGTTTCCGAGGAGTTCAATAACAAACACTGTGACACAAGATTTTTATATTTTAGAAGATTTTGAATTATGATAAGTATAATAATTCTCTTAGTATTAAACTACCATTAGTAGTATTTTATATTAGCAGGTAGCATATACATTTAAGTTTATACATTTTAGTTTAGAATCAGGTCCCTTCAGATAGTTCACATTTAAATGCTTCTGATTTTTTTAAATGAACGGAAGTATTTAACTATCTTCAAACTCAATACCAGTAAAAGAAATAAGAATAGGCCTAAATTAATCCTACCAAACTTCTGTAATCTATCTTTAGCCGCAACCCCAAGCTTCGTTAGCAATATGAATTTAAAACCGCCCACGATCTCAATCAGCGCTCGCATTCAAACACATCAATTAACTACAAGATCCCCCACTTTTGACAGTTCCAAGCATTAGACGACAAAAAAAAGATATATAGCTAGCGTTTTGCATAATAAATGACTGTAAATTGAATTAAATTTGTTGAAAAGGGTCTCGGGAGAGCAGGACAAGATTATCCGTCTGTTGAAAATGTAAGACTGATTGCTTCGGTCCTCAGGTGCTTGTAGATAACATATCCGATAACGGGTTTAACATGAGGGTAGTCCTAAGGGAAGCGAGCAACATATTGACCTTAATTATTCGACAGTCAGAATTAATTTAGTTATTGCTTATGTTACTTGCTGTTTCCCGCGGCTCCGCCCGCGTGGATGTCGGTTATCGCGGCAAAAAGTATGCCTATGTCCTTGCTTAGGCTCTTGACTAACTGTGTACCAAATTGCATTTAAATCGGTTCAGTAGTTTTGGCGTGAAAGCGCGACAGACAGACATAGCTACTTTCGCATTTGTAATATTAGTAAGGATTAAGTATACGTAATTTAATTAAGGGATAGAAAAATTACTGAATGTTATATTCAGAATTATTTGTTCTACAGTAGCGTGTTTTACTCAAACACTCCTGCAATATTGTGTGAGCACATAAAATACAAACTTGAAAACAAAACATTGAAACTACAATTCGCAAAATAGTTTTTAGTATTCATAAAAATCGGACGGTCATTACAATTCGCTAATCTCAACAAAAACTGTTAGCGCAAAAACGCCAGTAGTTTTTATTTAACACTGAAGTGGAACGGAGCGTAATCCGATGTCCATGACACTGATGGTTCCGTACTGTCACAAACGTTACTGCTGAACCGAGCGAGCAATGTAAATGGTACACACTGGAAATCAGATTAGAGTTTGTCGTTTGCCGAATTTTATTGACACTCGTTAGGTTAGATTTTTTGCTTTACCCATACATATATGTGAGCATAAATGTGTATATAGAGGAATAAAACCTAACTACCGTAAAATGGGGTGAATATAAATTCAGGGGTGAATAGAGAATTGTGTTTTTTTTTACATATTACCGATTCTTGGCTGTTAAAAAAATATAATTGTTTTTTTTTTTTGTGATTGTAATTTTTAGAAAAAAGTTTGTATAAACAAAAGTTTGCGAAATATACGTGAGAAATTTTAACAATTTTAATAGTTTTTTTTTTTATTATCTACTTGATAGAACAAGGACTTTCGGGTCAGTTAGTAGTTCATAAAGGAATTAATTTACTATTTTCCGAATACTCAACCATCAATAAATTTTTTTCGCCGATAATTTTACTGTTGTGTTACTTTTAGGTAGAGTAGGTAGGTAAAGTAGCAATCCCACCGGAGCCCCGCCGAGCATGTTTTAGCGAACCCGGGACTCCGGCAAAGGCAAGGACGGGACCGGGGTGTTTTTAGTCGGTGCAAGTCCGACATATTCCCACGTCGTGCCCTCGGCGTGGGTTGAAGTCATTAGATTTAAACCCCGTAACAAAAAAAATGGTAAAGTAGCAATAGATACAAATTTCAGACAGTCTTAAATCTAAGTTACATTTGTGTATGTCCTACCTATCGACTAAACTTTGGACAGTTTTACTTTATGCAACCTTTACTACGCACAATAATAAAGCATAAAAGTTTACTAGCATTTAGCTCAGTCCTATATTTGTTACTCTAAACATAAATACTAAACGCGCATAACATAAATCGCTAGCACGTGCAACAATAATATACAACCTATGAATGTAAATAAATAAAATACGATGAACAAACGTGATCTTTTGTCAATAGTTGCTGTGGACATGTGCACGCAATATGAGGGCAATATAATATTTGAATAACACGTTTATTCGGAAATAAAATCGTCACATTGTTTTGAGAATAAAAAAAAACCTATATATCGTGCATTTGCGTTACGAACTCTGATTTGTAGAAGAAAAAATACATTTTGCCATTAAACCTACCTCTAGCTGTTCAGATAAATTATTTCTAAGAGAGACAGTTTTCTAAACCAGAACGGGAAAGCCCAAATTCTAATCTAAGGGTTCTTCTGTCAAATTTTTTCCTCACTATATGCGGCCTCCACTTGTGACTAAGAACTAGGATCTTATACAGAGCGATTACTTATCTGACTTAAACAACCACTATTTACTGACTACTACATCGCCTATAGTAAAAATATTGTTAACCTCTATAGATGACTAGCTGTCCCCCGCGACTTTGTCCGCGTGTTTTAGTTTCAACGGTTTTTCATTTATGCTCCGCTCCTTTTGGTCGCAGCGTAATGTTATATAGCTTATAACCTTCCTCAATAAATGGGCTATCCAAAACTGAAAGAATTTTTCAAATCGGACAAGTAGTTCCTGAGATTAGCGCGTAACAAACAAACAAACAAACAAACAAACTCTTCAGCTTTATATATTAAGTATATAGATTAGTATAGATTTTCTTAAGAATAAAAACGAGCCTCTGCATCACGTTACTGTCTTAGTACATGCATATCAAGCCTATAATCCCCAAAGGTATAAGCAGATGCTCTGTTATAAATACATTATTATAATCTAGGTATCAGGCACGTATGTTACATCATTTACGGCTCTTTGTGTTGGAAGCTGATCACTTAGCCGCAGTAGCAATTCAGTCGTCAACAATTAATGATGTTAATCTCAAGGCTTAGTCAGTATAACAGACAGTCAAAGTATTAAGACGTTTTAGCTACCTGTCAAAACTGATCAGAGAACATCAGTGGTTAACAATTTAGGGACTCTAGACAGAGATAGACCGTTTAAAAGCATTTGAAAAGCCCTCTAATTTTCCCTCATCTTTATATTGTATAATAAAATAAATAAATAAATCCCGCCGTTTGTACGCTTAGATCTTTTAAATCAAGGATTTTAATGCAGTTTGCAGTTAGAGTGATTCAAGATGAAGTTTTATATGTATAATTCACTAGCTGTTTCCCGCAGCTCCGCCCGCGTGGATGCAAGTTATCGCGGCTAAAAGTAGCCAATCTCCTTTCTCAGGCTCTAGACTATCTGTGTACCAAATTTCATTTAATCGGTTAAGTAGTTTTGGCGTAAAGGCGCGACAGACAGACAGACAGACTTTCACATTTATAATATTAGTAAAGCTTTACTATTAACCCATGCGAAGCCCAGGCGGGTTAGCAAATATGTTTAATTCTTAATATCGTTATGACTTCTGATGTTGACGGCTGCACATTTTGCACGAGTAGCCACCGACTCAGTAATTTAAACTTAAACTTTTGCTCAAACATTCACTCTAAGACGTGAAGCTACTAAATGGCAAAATGACTCCCCATTTAGACTACAATTGCAGTAAAGGGTAATATTATAACTTGAGTGTATATTGTTTAATGAGTCTCCTTCAGCTCGTTATACAGGCAAAGCCAGTCTGGCTTGCAGCGAGACGGCTAAATTGAAGTACAAGTGAACAATTCATATTGTAAGGTAGCTTTCTGACATGTTTCAACACGTCTCTCCATTTCTTCGAAATAGGACGGACGAGAATGGCATAACTGTTATGAAATGGGACTTAGATGGCGCTGCCGTCTTAACAATACTGAGTTCCTGTCGCTAGTTTTAATAAACCTTTTATAAATATATTTTAACGTATATAATAGTATATTGTGAAAAATAGTAAATAGTAACGTCCAAATATTGTGCACAAGTGTTATCCGCGGATTTTAATAAGTTTTAACAACAAAATAGTGTGAAGACAAAAGTGACAGTGCAATAATAACTATTAAACATTATTATCAAGTAAAACGAAGAATATCAACAAATGTGAACTGTGTGTAACAGATACAATTGTAAACAGTGCAAAGTAAACTTAAAGCTATAAACAGTTTCAAGTCAAAGTTTATAAACAAAAAAGTGACAGTTATTTTTCTCCAAAGTTTTTGAATTTATGCGCTTCTAGCGCTGTCACGGATGGTCACAGTACTAACGATTCCTTAATGTTAGTTTGAAATAGTGACATCTAGCGGATAAAGCTAAGATCAACAAGACAACTATTATCGATTGACAACTGGAATCCACAACTTCTATGTAGTTTATTAATAGATGGCGTTTTTTCTAAGAAAATAATAGTAAGTGAAGACCGACTGCATATTATCTTGTTTTGATAAGAGTCTCATAGAGTTATAAACTAAGATGAATTTCTTGGAAAACATAACGTTTCGCAGTTCACGCACAAGACCTCAATCAAATGATGATGAATCGAGTGATATAATTTCTCAAACATTAGACTATGCCGAAACAAATAGCATGCCAGACATGTCTGAGGATGAAGATGAGTGCCAGATAACTATATTAAAAGCTGAGGTTGAAAAGTTAAATACTCAGGTAAAAAGTGCGCAAAAGGAAATTGAAACCTTAAAATTAGAAAACAAAAATTTAAAGCAGTGTAATGAAGATCTGATCAAAGAAAAATGTGAACACAGAACTGATACAATTAGTCCGGAAAAATCTAAAAAGAAAACTCCAAAGAAAAATAAAAAATACAGTCCAAAAAACACCGATAAAGAAATTAGAAGTGAAAATGCTAATTTAACTTCCTCAAACACCACTCAAGGAGTATCACAGAGCGCACATCAAAATACATCGGTACCTGTGTCGTCATCGTCTCCAAAGAACAAAATATACATGATAAGTAGTGAAACTTCTAATAGGTTATATAACATAATTGAAAGAACTCATTACAATAACGAAATATGTCATTACCGGATGCCTAAATGTGGCCTAAAAGTTCTACTGGACTGCATTGATAAAAAAGTAGAAAATCTTACATACTCTGATTATTGTATTATCTATATTGGTGAAGACGATTTCAAAAAAACACACAATTACATAGAACTCGTTACCTATATACGTGAAAAACTAACGCCATTACAACACACAAACTTTGTAATATGTTTACCAATGTTTAAATATATGGTGAATACAAATATAATGTTTAATAGCCGAGTAGACACTTTCAATAACTTGCTTTACTTAGATGCAGAAACATATAATTATGCGTATATTTTAGACTCCAATTATAATTTGCCATACACGTACGATACATATAATCTATCTGGTAACTTAAATTACAAAGGATTAAAAATTATAATGTCAGACTTGCTTGATCTTATTCTGTACATAAGTTCACTACAAGCGAAACATATAGACTGCTTCCAAAAAGACCTTACACCTTTGTCATCAGACATCCAAACACAAACTGATTCTCAGTTTTTTCTATAATTATGTCAATATATTGCACCAAAATATTGCAGGCCTAATTAATAAATCAGATGCCCTAGTAGTAAAGTTGGACGAGCTGTCTAATAAAGGAACAAAAATTGATGTCATCTGTATTACAGAACACTTTGTAGAAACAGGTTATGAACGTTTATTATACTTACCCAATTTTTGCCTAGCAGCTCACTACTCAAGAAGTGTAAAGAGAGGAGGTGCATGTATTTTTATTAGGACCGGATATCAGTATAAAGAAATGCCGGAAGTAGCAAAACAGTCAGTTTCAGGCGTGTTTGAACTCTGTGCCATTGAACTAATATCACATAATGTTATTATTATTTGTATTTATAGGGTTCCTAAATATAATTATATAACATTTTATGAAAAATTAGACAACATATTAAAAAAAATTAATTTTACAAAAAAAAAAGTTATCTTAGCGGGAGATTTCAATGTTGATGTGCTAAAGAAAAACAAAACTACTCTAGAGTTAGAATATTTTCTCTTAAAATATAACTTAAGACTGGCACTTTACACGCCCACTAGATTAAGCAGTAAAACGTGCATTGATAATTTCGCACACAATTATCAAAAGGGATGTAAAGCACAAGTGGTAGATTTAGTTCTTTCAGACCACACATCTCAAGTTCTTAAAATCCCTACAAAAAAATCTAGTCTCTTAAAATCTTGGAAAATTAAAAAAAGAGAATATTCAGGAGAAAATTTAACAAAATTTAAAACTTATTTAGAATGTCTATCATTTACACAAGTATTTAACTCCGATGATGCAAACAAATGTTATGATAATTTCATGGAAGACTTCCTTCTTTTGTACGAACTATGTTTCCCCATAAAAATTATAAATATTAAATGTAACAAACCGACAAAATGGATTTCTCGTGGCATAAAGACATGCAGTCACAAACAAAGGCAGCTGCTTTGGACGTACCGTTTCAATCCAAATGAGATAAATAAACAAATTTTCAAAAACTACACGAAGCTGTATAAAAAAATTATTAAGCTCACACAAAAAGCACAAAACAATCATTACATAAATACGTCCAAAAATAAAGCAAAAGCCGCTTGGCAAATCATTAATAGCTCTAAGAAAACGTGTTTCCCACAAGAATCCATTTTGACATTAAAAAGAGAAGGTTTAATTTTTAAAAACCCTGTTGACATTGCTAACGAATTTAATAATTTTTTTATTGACGACATTGAAAATAACATTAACAATGATGTTTTGAATAAAAATAAAATCAATTTTGATAATATAACATCTCAATCACTATTTATGCTACCTGTATCAAACAATGACATAATTAAAATGATTAACAGTCTTAAAAACACAAATACTGTGGGTTACGACGGGGTGTCTACTAAGGTTATTAAATACGTGAAAGATACATTAGCAGCACCACTGGCTTGTATAATAAATTTGTGTATTACCGAGGGTGTATTCCCTAATAGCCTCAAAACCATAATTATCAAGCCATTACACAAAAGAGATGATAAAACAGATATAAAAAATTATAGACCTATTGCAAAAATTCCAATTATATCAAAAATAATAGAAAAAATAATTTATCATTCACTTTACACGTATTTTGAAAAATATCATTTATTCTGCAAAGAACAAAAGGGGTTCCGAAAAAACTCAACAATTAATATGGCACTGTATGATCTAATCTCTAAAATCATAGCGTCAGTAGATAGAAGAAATCCCATTTGTGCTATCTACACAGATATGACTAAGGCATTTGACTACGTAGACCATAAGATCTTGCTACAGAAACTACAAGGATACGGTGTCAGAGGAAATGTCCTTAGACTGCTAGAATCATATCTCAGTGATAGATATCAGTTCACAGAGATTACAAGAATCTGTCCTAAGACCAAATTGGTAACAACCTATCAATCTGAAGCAAGACGAATTAAGTATGGCGTCCCTCAAGGAAGCGTCTTAGGACCATTATTATTCTTGATTTACATCAATGACCTTCCGAAAACTACACGTCATAAAATGGTCCTATTTGCTGATGACAGTACTGCCATAATTGAATGCAACAATCCACTCAATTACCAAAATGATATTAACAATTCTCTTTCTGAAATCATTGACTGGCTTCACAAAAATAATTTAGTTATAAACCTAAAAAAGACAAAATTAATGCATTTTCATCAACGACGAGAAATTCCTACTGTGAATGTTTCGTATAAGGGCAATGAAATAGAAAACACTAGTCATGTCAAGTTCCTAGGTATTACAATTGACAATAAACTCACCTGGAAGCCTCATACAGAAGAACTATGCAAACGCTTAAGTCAGGCAGCATATGCACTATTTCAGTTGTCGAAAATAGTCCATGTTCAAACTTTGTTAACAGCTTATCATGGACTGGTTGGTTCAATTTTACGATATGGGCTGGTTTTTTGGGGGCAGTCAACTGATCGAGAGCTTGTTTTTAGGATGCAAAAGAGGTGTATAAGATCAATGTACAATATGAAAATAACTGATAGTTGTGTACCTGTTTTCAAATCCTTAAAACTACTTACATTGCCATCACTGTACATTTTGGAAACTGCATTGTTTGTGAAAACAAATTTACACTTATTTGTCAAATTATCAGACGTAAAAAAAACGCCGATGCGTATGCAATATAAAAGTCAATTATGTCATGCAAAATGTAAAACATCCCTAATGAACAAAAGTTTCTTTGCCATAGCACCAAGAATTTATAACAAAATACCTGATCAAATAAAAAGCTTACCATTTCAGAAGTTCAAAAAAACAATACAAAATATTTTAATTGATAAATGTTATTACACAGTTGATGAGTTCCTAAATGACTGACTCAACTAATGCTTTATTAATTATTCTAAAATATCTTAAATGTTGTATAATTAGTTATATTTTTTATATTATTCCTTATTTGTATGTCTCACAATAGACAAAACATGGCGCTCTATAAACCTGATTGTAAGACCTTTATTTTCTATGTACCTACCTATGTTTTACAAATAATAAAATGATTTATGATTTATGATTTTATGATTTATGAAATTTCAAATATACTTGTTAATTAGGCTAAAAATGAAAACTAAGTCCAAAAAAATTAGAGTACAAAACCTTAGAGTAAGAATAAGTAAACTAAATAGTGCGCCTAACAGCTTATGCATTGTGAGCACCAGTATGAACAAGTAAAATCGAAAATAATATGGCAAAACAGAGCGCGCCGTTTTGTTAAAACTATCTCATAACCTAAAATTACCCTACAAATATCGGAACCATTGATATTTTTCATAAACATCTGTCGTCGCACGGAAAATCACTTAATTCAGTAAACGAGCTTAGTACTTACAGCAATAAAATTAGCTGACGCTCGTCACAACGGACTGCTACAGATGCGCGTACTCTATGCTTGTCTAAATTCAAAACTAAATATCATAAATTTATCTATCTCAATAATATTTAGCTTAGACAGCTGCACCAAAAATTCTGAGCTTAAAAAATTTCTCTAGGAACCTACATTAGTTCAAAAAGCCAAATTGCAACAAAGAGGCTTTGGGAAGACGCCAGGTCCGTATGGCAGACACCTGTGGGCCATTGGGAACAGGATCGATACATAACTGGCCTTCGGTAGCATTGTATAAAGGTATTTGCATTTTTCGCTAAACCACACACAGAACACCCATCTCTAGACATTAAGCTTAAATATTTAGTTTATTTTATTTAATTCTTAGACACATGCTCGGAATATTCAGTTCATGTTTGTAATTTTGTGGTTTTGGTAACTTAGTAATAAGTAATTTAGAAGATATTTTTTTTTGTGTTGTATTATGTTGAGTTAGTAGTATACTTTCCTAGAAAAATGTACCTTTTATCGCAGCCTTAATTTAAATTTTTATTTATTAGGAAAACAAATGTTGTATATTTTTTATTACTTATATTATAAAATCTACGAGAATTTAAGAACCGTATGGGTGAATATCAAAACGCCAAATTTTACGTGTCCACGCTGAGAATCGTGTTGTTAAATGATAGGACGTGGCTGATTTTTTTTTATGGTGTACTACGTATCCTGTTTAAATTAGGGCCACATATTTTTTTTTCTTAAGTGCAATTAAATACACAGGAAAAAAAAAATGCCTTAAAATTCAAGTTTGGTGGCTTGTCCCAGCTCCATTTTTTTATATAATTTCTTCCACCAAAGTAACAATTTAAGGTATAAATAAAAATAAACTATTTTTTTAGTATATGCATAAGACACATTATCTTAAAACCAATATACCATATGAGAAAATCTAATCTAAAAGCTCAGGATCATCGATTAAAGTTTGTCCAAGCAAAAATCTAAATTTTGGTGGTACTTGTTCAACTTAGTATAACATGAAATTTCCTGCGTGTGCGATAAATCGCGTTTTACTTTCTAGTATATCTCGGTTGTGCCCCGGCACTTGCGCGTAATATGTGTGTGATTATTGCTGTGGTTTCCTCCAAAAAACGTAAATATCACCTTGGGTGGCACGGGGGACAAGAATTGTTCAATTTTTGGTGGATAGTTTTCCAGTTAATTTTGAAGAGTTTTAAAAATGAGCTACACGTTACAGATAGTAATTTGGGATACGAAAAAAATTGTAATATTAATTTAACCGTTGCCTAAAACCCCTATTTTTAAAGATTATTTTTTTGCCTGGTTCCAATTTCGGTGGCTCAATTTTGGTGGTTTTGGTGGCGTTTTCACGCCACCGAAATTGAAACTGAGCCACTAAGTTTTAAATATATACTGTATATGTATTTTTTGTACCTATATAACCAGTTTTTTTCCTTGCAAGACAGTTTGATTAGCAAACAGTTAAATGTTATAAACTTGGCAGTCAAGTAACACCTATTATTATAATAGTGGCCCAGTAATAATCACGTTTCTTATTCATGTTTTATATAAATGTATAATGGCAAAATTAAGAAGAAAGAGAAAGATTAAAAAGAAGAAGAAGAAAAGCAAGAATAAAGGGCAATCCTGAATAGACTGAAACACTACGAAAAAGAGAAAGGAAGAGATAGCACCAAAAAAAACGTCAAGATTTTTTTGCAGCATGACGATTCCGCAGTGAGTGTGGGCTCCAGATAGTTCCAATACTATCTGAAAATAACAAAATACGTCCTGAGATATCCACCTCACACATTGTTTCAGTTCCACCTTTTGCATAATATCGAAATAAAAAAATATTCTATACAATGTCCCAGTTCTGTTCCTATTGTCCAAATCTGACCTGTGTAGTACTGCAAATGTGGTCATGATAAAAGTGCACCTGGCGGCGTTGGCTATGTTTTAAAGAGAATTGCAAACCAGTTGGTAGCGTACGGAAATGACATTACGGACATTGATAGTCTCATTCAAAGCCTGAAAGACAATACAAAGTCAATAAAAATTGAACGTGTGGAAGACTACGAAATTACAGAGGACTAACTTATTCCTAGTCAGTTATAACCTCTTCTTAGAACTATGAAAGTTCAAGAAGTTATTTGGACCAAATGTTCCAAGCACCGACTTTCGCTCCGTTCACTGCCTTGCGCCGAGCCTCATTGCATGGACAATTCCACCGAATACCTTGATGGTAAACACTTAGGATTTTACTACAATAACGCACAATTCGTCAAGAAGGTCTCGCTCAGGCTCAGACTAGCAATATGATTAAACCAAAAACCGACAGAGTGCGGCACTCTGGAAACATTCAGTCGTCAATACAAGACATAGGTACATTTTATATTTCAGGGCATCGATTCAAAGAATCTAAAAAATAATGATTACTTTACTTATTATTTGAAAGATAACACAAATAAGATTGTTATTCCATACAACTCTTGTAACTATTTTGTGTAACTATAGCAGTCAAGTTCCTATTGGATATGAGTAATGTGTAATTTTTTCTAGTTTTTAATTTCTTTTTTAAATCTTTAAAGACTATTTGATCTGAAATGTGTTTGTAACTATTGCAGTCAAGCTCCACGTAGATGTAAGTACTGTACATGTTGTTTTCTTGTTAATTTTTTTTTAGTAAAGATTTATATTGAAAATGACATACCTATTCCTTTTTTAGATTTAAAGACTGATTTTACAAACCATTGATCTCGTCTGGTGCTTAGCAGCCAAATAAATAATAAAAGAAATAATAAATAATTTTTAACGATAGAGAGTTCTATTAACCTTAATTTTTGAGATAAGGAACATAGAACTTTGTTAGTGAGAGAGGTTTATTTCAGAGATCCAATTTTGGTGCTACTAATTTTAGTTTTGGTGGGCACTTTCGATTTTGGTGGCCAATATTCAATTTTGGTGGCATCACTAGACTTTTAACTAAATAAATCAAGAAGTTATTGAGATATTCTAGGATCTCATGAAGATCCTGCTAACATAGACTTTCTATTTTCATAACAAGTCCTTATTTTTCACGAAAACTGAAGAAAAAAATTTGCCACCAAAATTGAAAAAAAATGCACTTTGTTGATATTCACCCGTATATAGTTTTCCTCATATTAATTGCTCAACGTATTCCTTAAAATAATATATCTTCGGACAACTCATGCACGGCTATCTGATCCGAAATTAGGCAGAGCCTGTATTATGGCAACCAGACCACTGATAAACATACGTACATATTTCTAAATACATACATATTTATAAATAAAGTCAAAATTAAAATATGAAAATTTTATATAATCCTTGTCCATATTTAGTTCAAAAATAAATTTCCCTTTAAAGAAAAACTGCAATAACCAATATCTAAGATCTAAGTTGACAAAGCTCAAAGGTCACAAGGGGACTGAAGTTGCGGCCAGTTCAATATTACACTATTGCTGTATAAAATTCAATGCGGCTTCAACAACAATGCCATATTGAGCTCAAGTCTTAGATCGAGGGCGTTTCAAGTAAGCACTACTCGACTTAAGCACCAAACGATTTTATTTGCTTCTGTTCGCTTTATGAAGACTTTTTGATATTTAACTAAAGCCGAAAAAATCCTTAATCTGTACTTATCTAACAAGACTTAACATTTCTCATCCACTGGTAAATATTTTATGCCATGAAAGCCTTCTTTCTTTTCAAATATTTTAGCGGATGGATGAATGTTTGTTACTGTTTTACGCTAAAACAACTGCACAGATTTGGATAAAATTAGTCAAATATATAGTTCATAAACTGAATAAAGATATAGGAAATTTTTATCCCAATAAGTCCTCAGGTACGGAAACTGTGCGGATAAAACAGGTCCCAGCGAGTATTTTCTAAAACAAGCAGGCTTCCGACCCTTCTATTTACTAAAACTAAATGAGTACAACACGAAAACTAAAGCCCCTATATTCGTGCACACATACATAACCTTAATTATAATACGTATAATTATGACGTCATCATACTCATTATAGCGAGCGGATGTCGTGGGAAATATCGATCGCGTGGCTACACTGCGCGCCCATGCGGAAAAATTATATACAATTATAGTGAGCATGCTATGAGGGCGACGAGGACAGTCCGCTTGTGTAAAATTGACACTTACATTATAATTAATATGACACCCTTATAGACAGATTTTTTATATTTTCGTTTATACTGAATATTTTGTTGAAGCTAAAAATTCTGTTGCTTATTAGTATTAAATTTTAATTTTTATGTTGACAGAGGATATTTGACTTTAACTAAAGATTATTTAAATATACAATTTAAATAAGAATATGATCCCAATCATTTTGATTGCTGATTCATGCAAGGCGGACATACAGAATTACACACATTATAAATACAAGAAAGATACCCACATAATACTTATAATTTTACAAAATATGGCAAAAAATTTAATAATTTAAAGTTATTATTTACATGACATTATTTGTATAGATAGAAGTAAATCAAGTTAATTTTAAAATTTAACTAACCGACTTCCAAAGGATGGTTCTCAATTCGGCGGTATTTTTTTGTATGTTTGTTACGCGACATCTTCTGTAACAGATGGTCGAATTCAAAAAATATTTTTGTCGTTGATAACCGAGAGATGATCCCATACAAAATTTCATTAAAGTCAATTCTTTTTACATTTATGTGCCATTAACTATTTTAACTCCAATATAAGAACACAACAAAACTACATATTATTGGACGCCATATTATTCCGTAATTCTTGGTCACAATGTTACAGGCAAATGAAAACCATGTAAAACATAAAAATCGTTCTACCAATAAAAATAAACAAAGGAAATATATTCAATTCATGTAGTCTATACATATTATAAAACAAAGTCCCCCGCTGCTTCTGTCCGTCTGAACGCGATAAACTCAAAAACTACCAAACGGATTTTCATATGGTTTTCACCAATGGATAGAGTGCTTCAAAAGGAAAGTTTGTGTGTGTAATTATCATGCCTTCTAAAGTAAGATTTGCAATTAATGAGCCTATCTTTGGTTCAGGTATACGTAGATAATTATAGGTTCATGCAAAAATCAGCTCTCAAAATGAATCTACTTTGCTTATTGTAACTACTGTTAACTTTATCCTTACTAACATTATAAATGCGAAAGTAACTCTGTCTGTCTGTCTGTCGCGTTTACACGCCAATTCCACTAAACCGATTGAAATGATTTGGTACACAAATAGTTTTTCTGCGATAACCGACATTCACGCGGGCGGCGCCGCAGGAAACAGCTATTTCTTTATAAATATAAATGCAAGATAACAAGCCTTATAGAATCGTCGGGGAAAAATGCATGACAATTGAGATGTTCGCATGATATTCATCGCAACATTAACTATCCAGGGCATGCCCTATTTAAAACACTTATCTCGGTAGCAGGAGAGAGGATACGGACAGTTTTTATCGTACAATGTCTGAAACGTGCAATCTGTTCAGAATATAGATACTTACTATCTATTTCATTGTTGACCTCCGTGGTCGAGTGGCGTACACACCGGTTTTCAAGGTGTCGCCAGCTCTGAGGTCCCGGGTTCGATCCCCGGCCGGGTCAATGTAGAAAACCACTTTTCTACATTGTGTCGGGTCTGGGTGTTTGTGGTACCTTCGTTGTCTCTGCATTTCATAACACAAGTGGTTTAGCTACTTACTTTGGGTTCAGAGCAATATATGTGATGTTGTCCACATTTATTTATTTATCTGTTTCAATGTAGCTTTTTAACCTTTTGACCAACACGTCAAAAAAGCAAAAGTTTGCTTTGCAAAAGTTTAATAGTCTGTCATGTAGTCGTGGTCTTTGTCATGTATCCTACATGACTGTGGCGGTCAATTTTAAGATTGTTTAATCCACCAGAAAATAGGCCAAAACCTAGGCTAAAAGTTGCCTATTTTACTGACTTATAATTTGTAGTAACAAATCGAAATTTGAGTAGGCTTGGTAGTAATAATATAACCTGTCAAGTGCTAGTCGGATTCGGATATGAAGGATTGCGTACCATTTTATGAAGTCCCTTGATTTTTTAATATTGGTTTTTATAGCGGCAACAGAAATACACGCTCAGTGAAAATTTCAACTCTCTAGCTATTACGGTACATGAGGTACGCTGACAGACAGACAGATGAACGGACGGACGGACAGCTGAGGCTTAGTATGTAAAAGGACCCTTCTGGTACGAAACCGTAAAAACTATGAAATTACAGTAAAACCACGGCTACGCAGTTTCAGTGCCTATATGTTAATAGTTAAGGATAAATAGTTGACCTTCAGAAAGCAGGTCAAAAAGGAAAACTATGAAGGGTCATTAATACACCTGCG
Source organism: Diachrysia chrysitis (assembly GCA_932294365.1). Classification (NCBI taxonomy): domain Eukaryota; kingdom Metazoa; phylum Arthropoda; class Insecta; order Lepidoptera; family Noctuidae; genus Diachrysia; species Diachrysia chrysitis. The sequence goes on from OW028657.1 coordinate 3,751,953, forward strand.
GCCCTAAACGTTCCCTCGCACACTCCGCAACATAAACATAACACGGGCGAAGCCGCTTACCATCCACTTAGTAACTTATGTTCTATATTGAACGTTAAGTTATAAATAATTTATAGCTATAATAAACCCTGTTCGCCGCAGGAACGATGACTCCTAACCTTTACACTGGGTTACGTTTCCAATTACTCTTATGGAGATATTCGGGATTATATATTTGCTTTTACGACTAAAAACTGAAGCCCGGCTTTAGTCCGATTACCTAGGTAAAATTTAGGTATATAGGTATACCTTAGAGAAAAAATACTAAACTATAGAGTGCGCATATCAAGTATGAACTGTAGACACTAGTATGAACAAGTAAAAACGTAGAATTTGTGTTACAAAATTGAGCGCGCCGTTTTATTAAAACTATTTCAATAACCTAATATTACCCTACTAATATAGGAACAAACGTCTGTCGTCATAAATCACTTAAATCAACAATCGAGCGTAGTACTTACAGTTAAAAATTTGCTTACGCTTGACTCAAGGGGCTACTAGCGATGTGCGCACTCTATGCTTGTCTATGTTTGCTCTAAGAGGCATACCTTTACATGGTATTACGACATCGTTAAATAATTATAGTCCCGTGGGGTACGACAAGTATCCTTTTGAAATTAGTTAGGTTAGTTCAGTATGTTGACCTTGTATATAAGTAGATTTTTTGTAGGTTTTTTAAGTTTCATAAAAATATATCTTAATTGCTTCCTTGTATTATGATAGCATATATTCTTTAACAGTCGGCTTGCGATCATGCCCTTATAGTTATTTATGCATGTTCGCAATATTTCCCGTTAGTTAATTTTATCATATTCACTTGTTTTTTTTCATCTTGACTATTCTGTTCTGTACAGATACCTATATCTCAATACCATTGGAACGTACATACAAAGATACTGATTTTATTACATATAATTTATTTTATTTATTTATTTACTCTTTGAGAGATTTACAGACTAATAGCAATTATATTATAATCTATTCTAGAATCTGAAATCTGATCGCATTTTTACCTTTTTTGTAATTAAACTTTAAAATTTAAAATTTCTTCGTCACATACGTTCATTTTGCTTGGTTGAAAAACAATTGAGAAATGGTGGGAACTAGTTTATTTTTTTATTTATTGCATATTCAGAATGTCACATTTATTGTTATTAAAACCAGCCAGTTACATTCAGTACAGCCAAAAAGGTTTGATTACTAATAATACGTTCAAAATACGAAAATACTTTTGTCCCGACCTTATATGTTAAGGTGTATGTGTAAAGAAAAAACCTGATGCTCTGGTAAATAAAGTTTAAAATTGCTGAACTAATGGTGAATATTTGATTCCCATATTCTTATATTTGATTTGTAATTATGTGTGTATAAAAGTGAAAAATATGACAAGCACAGGAACTAGCGTGAAGGCGTAGAATTTCCAGCAAATAAACCAGCAAAAAATTTAAATTAGATACAAGAAAACGGTTCGTTCTCAAAGAAGTTGTTAATATTTATTTATTTAAAATCGAGTCATCGATATCAATATAACAGTATTATTACTGTTAAAATAAAATCAGTCACGTAACTATTTCTGATTTTTTAAAAATCTCCCCTTGATATGAGTATAGTTTAATTCAATACCACATATTTAAATATAGTACAAAATATTTATTTTTACAAATATCCGCCATTTTGAAAGGGCAATTTCGAAATTGGTAGACCAGTGAACCGAAAGCGTGCTATTACTTTGCACCATTGAATTCTAATAGTGTTAGCATACGTGGCTTCAGGCTAAGTGGGTACGTGCCTGCATTGTAAATACGGCTCTAGTAGAAGTAGTGTAGAGTTTCATTTCAAATGTTTAAGGAGGCCGCTACTCCCGAGGAATTTGAAAAATGAGTATTTAAACAAAATATTGTCGTCTCACACCTGCGACCTATCTCTAAGTGCGTAAGGGACAACTGCAGCTCAGGCTGATTTTACCTACAAAATCGTTGACCAAAAGACGTCTCATATTCCGGGGTTTTCTTCTCCAAAACTGGACTTATCCAAATAATTTTTGCATCAAAATTTAGAAGAAAGGTATCTATGCTTCTATTATTTTCTTTTTTGTTAAAATCCTATCAAATTTGTCTGACAGTCGTGGGAACACAGCGATTAATAGAAATTGACTAAATTCCGAACTCAAAAGTATGATATAATCATCAAACCATTACGAAAACAGCGAATAACCTTACAGTGACCTCAACTTTCTGCTATTTGTCAAAATAACAAACACCAAAGAAAATTAACATTTAACACGACCGAATTAGGTTGTATTTCAAAAGCAACACTCGTCAAGAAATTTTTGCTTTAATAGAATAAGCTCATGACAAAAGAGATTTGCATAATTAGCAACTTCATTGTTTCTTCCGCAAAGCCAGTAAAAATGCCAGTCGACTGATTATACCTACAAGTGCGTCCCTTTCTTGAGCTTATTACTGTCACTTTCTTGTTTTTATCGGATTAAATCGTCCGCCGTTAATTAGATCACAGGCTTATTAAAAATGTACAACTTAATCTGTAGCGTTTAAGCCGATCGGAAAATTTACAACAAAATTACAGAATATTTTAGTGAGAGCTTTGAACGTGAGGATAAAACCAAGTGTACCTACTTTGTGTAAAGAACTTTGAAACAAAAAGAAAACTGGTACCAAAATCATCGCTTATCTTTGTCGACGCCGGATGTACCGTACTTATACTTATTGAGATATCTCAATATAAGTCCCTTGTAGAAAGGCAAGGAAATGCCCATGAAGGACTCCTGAGGGACAATTGAATTTGGGACCCCATGGAAAACGTAGCAAAGACACAAGAGAGACGGATGAATACTTAGTTTTGTTCGCACTTCAGTCAACAAGAGCATTCAAGTAATGCCTCGAAACCAACCGACAATTCACTGTAGGGTTGTTACCTGTAAATTCCCCTTGATGAAGACAATGAGAAATATTATTTTATATTTTATTTTGTCGTGGTTTACAGAACTCAAGTTTGAGCTTTACATAAAGCTGAATATTTATTCATTACCCTAGATATTTACCTATCTGCATTGCGTGTAGTGATGAGCACAACTTTTTATTATGCATTTTACTTTGCCAAAAAGTGGGTAACAAAAAATGTCTTAGAGAAAAGAAGATTTTTAAGTACCTATGCACAATATCTCCACAAACATACACGATAAGTGTAAGCATGTATAAAACACGCTAATAAAGCTAGATGGCTCTTATACACTACAATAACATAGTAGAAGAGAAATAACAAAGCTTTACCAAGTAATACAACATCTCACAAACTCAACACGACAACTTTTGAGTACATTATTTAAAATACAGCAAACTTGACAGTGTTAAGTCTCGTGATCAGCTGTCTGTAGTTCTTAAGTAAAAAAGTTTTGCCTGACAGCCCTATTCAAGGCCGCCAGCCCCGCAGACATGGCGGACAAAATTGTTTAAATATTTAATGAAATAAAATTGTCTATGTACAACGAAGAATGCTTTATGAAAATATTTTTAGGTTGAAACATCGTTGCTTATAAAATAGGTAAATACCGTCCTTTAGAAGATACTTCATTCACAAAACTGCCACGTCGCGTATCCAGATTAAACCAGAATTAGCTCAGTTTTGATTGGCTGGTTGGAACGGAATTTATTCATCGGCAAAGTTCGTAATTATTTGTATGGAATAAATTCAAACTATGGCTTTTGACTTTTCAAATTATATTTTGCAATAGGCCTGTATCAAATATGATATATTTATGTCCTTTAAAACGTGATTATACAACAGCTTACCTTTTTTCCACATTATATACTTCTTATTAATGTATTATGTATTGTAGACAAAGGCGAGACTTAGTACAGACATTGTTTTTACAAAAAGCGACAAAAAGCGTGAATCTGCGGACAAAATCATGTTTCTATTACGGAAACCCAAATACTTTGACAAAATAAAGACCGGCTCAATATTAGCCGTATACCGTGTAACTGTCATAATATTAACACTTTCCCTAACAGACCGGCTTTGATTACGGCGAAGGGTAAATTGCAACTCACTGGCCGACAAATATACAATTTGTGCGTAGTCACTTCGCATGAATTCGCCATTTAGTTTATTGGACTTTCATATGGAGGTTTATTTATTGATGGGTTTTTAAGAATGTTCTTTTTTGCGTTATTTCGTACTAATGTTTTTTTTTTAATTTTGTGTAAATTATTTCTTATGTATTCGTCAATTGTGCGAATATGAGGCTGAGGATTTTTTTTTTATGTATAGCAATATTTATAATCTTTTGTCATAATTTTCGTTCCTATGTCTCATATGTCTTGTTTGATCCTTCTTTTTAAGGACTGGCCTGTTGGTCTAGTGGTTAGTGACCCTGATTGCTAAACCGGCGGTAGTGGGTTCGATTCCTACCAAGGACAAATATTTGTGTGATGAGCATGATTTGTGTAATTTGTTCTGTGTCTAGGTGTAATTTATTTATAATATGTATGTAGGTATTTGGAATTATATAAGTATATTATCAGTTGTCTGGTTGCTATAGTACAGGCGACGCTTAGTTTGAGATCAGAAAGCCGTGTGTGAGTTGTCCCAATATTTCATATTCTATTATTATTATTACATTTATTGCTCTATTCTTTAAATTTATTCAACCCATCCTTGAAATAGTCAGCCCTAATAAAACCTGGTCAACGAAGTAAACATATTTGTACAACTATCATACTTACAACCGTCAAACAAAATACCACTCTCATCAGGACCCAGACAAACAATAATCTCTTTCAACGAGCATCTTGAAACTGTCCGAAACAACCCACAAATGGCTATCATAAATAAACAATAGCCGACCAACTAATCAAATTTATATCAGACCGATAACGGCTAATACGTGGAGGGCAGAAAATTGAGCATTTGAGCCTCGTCCGGGGCGACCTAGTGACCGGGTCCCTTCGGCAATAAGGTGCCCAATCAACACGATAATCTGTTAACTGATAACTTTAAACCGAGCTCAAACGCCCGTCAAACGGGATTATCCAAAGTTGAGACCTCCAAATATTGAAAGGTACAGATCCGATCAAGGTTGTGGAATTAATTTAAATAATTATTTAATATGCTTACCAACAGGTCAATGGACGGGATTTTCAGCATCATTAGGGATATTTTAAGGCAATGAGGTTATATTTATTTACCTATAAAAAGGCTGCTGCTACGTAAATCGGCAGTCTGTTTAAATTTTCTGTGATTAGAATGGCATCGTTATGCAAGAAGAGTTATCTAAAGATGCTTATAACATCAATCCTTACTAATATTATAAATGCGAAAGTAACTCTGTCTGTATGTCTATATGTCTGTCGCGCTTTCATGGCAAAACTACTGAACCGATTAAAATGAATGTTGGTACACAAATAGTCTAGAGCCTGAAAAAGGACTACTACTCCAAATTTTTGCCGCGATAACCGATATCTACGGGGGCGGAGGCGCGGGAAACAGCTAATAGTAAATATAGCATCCCCAACAGACTAAACCTAGCCATAAAGCGGCACCTGACAGCAGTTTAACCACCAGATATTCACGATCACGTCTCCAAGACACGTTCCACCGCTAAATATTCGTAACTTGGGATGAGTTGGGCTCGGCTCCAAATTTGCACGTTCATAACAGTCATAATCCCTGTGACGTGTGAACTGACCTTTTTATGAACACTTATGGTAACTGCTTGTATGTTGAGTGCCAGTACAGTTTGTTTTTCATGCCGTTTATCTCTAACTTATAAATAAAAATGTTTTGATGTAGTTTTTTTAAGGTATTGTGAAACTGACACGTGCGCCGATTGTCGGAGGAACCATGGGCAAAACTTCTACAGACTGGCTTCTAAATAGACGATGCCCGCGCGAAAGACCCAGGCGGAGATGGAGGGATGAATTGGACGTGTACAAGAAGGAGTTTCAACAAATAGAGGTGAGCAGAAACGTGAGGAAAGAGGAAAGGGAGGGCTTTACGAAAACGGGATATTTCAGGCTTAAAATAAAAAAAATATCGTGATAAATATAGACCACGCACTTCAAAATATATATTTTGTGGAATTGCAGATTCGAACTTTAATATCGTGCTCATAACATAGCTTTGCGAACTCAGGAGTTCAGTCATAGAGTGGACCTAAAGCCGAATACTATAAAAAAAACACATAATAAATAACAATGCAAGTGAATCTTGTAAAAATGAGATATTTTTCTACAAGTGGTATTAATATTGAGTTCAACAGATATCATTTGAAATAGAACGATAATTTCGATATTCGCCACCGAGTTTTATGGCGCGAAATCCGGATTAACCTTCCGAGCACCGCTGGAGGCGAATAAAGGATTATTTCTGGTAAATGGACACCAGTATATTTATTCAACGACTATAAAATATTGTAAAAATATTGGGTCACCAGATTTGTGTGCCGGCTTTCGGTCTACGAAATATTTAAAAAAAATTAAATAGTGTAGTGAATCCCATTAGAAAATACAGAATTAATATTTTTAAACGTAGACCGTTTTTTTTTTCCAAACAATATTTTTCAGTTGTTTATTTTAAAGGTTTTTTTTCCGATTATAATATATAGAAGACGTTTCCTATCGTTTTACATTTATTGGAATATTGTTGAATAAACTATATAAGAGAGATGGTTTTTCTGAAAACTCTCAGATGATATGATCAGATGATACTGGTGATATCATAATACAAAGTTTATTGTCACTTTAAATATTTTGGTATAGTTTAAATATAGAGTAATTTTGCTGTTTGAGTTTTATAGCATAATGCGTTGCTGTTAGTTGCACCGTTTGCGCGGAACATGTCTGCGGCCGCTTAAACTAATGGTTTGCAGCAATTATGCGGAGCGAGCGCGCCATTCGAGCAGGGAGCACACTGCACTAACAACCTGCTGTCTTTGATGACATACTATCGCGCCTGGAGGCCCTAAAGGAGATGGCAGAGGTGTAGGTTTCAAAAACATCATCGTTTCTTCAGTATGTGTAAAAATCACGATCAATCTTTGATAAAATCCATAAGTAGGCAAAGTATCATTTTAAAAACCAAATTCCTTAATCTTTAATAGTACTTTACCTGATGATTACCGTCCAAAACCTCAAAAACAATACGACTGTTATAAGGTAGTAAACGGCTTTACTCAAGGATTATATTTGAAGGAGATCGACTAGGTTTAGTTTAAAAAAAATTAAGCTTATAAAAACATTAATTAACTTAATAACTCCTACATAACTATCTCTGACAGATAGTATCACGTTTTCTGGGAATAATATCTCACACTATATCATCAATAATTCGTCTAACAAAAGAAAGAGACAAAACTGTAGACCCTTGATTACTTTTCTTTACTCCAATCCATGCATAGGTTGTCTGGAAGAGATCACAATTAGTGATAGTACCGCCCATTATAACCGCGATTAATATTGTTTACTTTCAACTTGTTTCTTATTGTACAATAAAGAGTTTTTATTATTATTATTTAATAGCGTTCTCTCTTTCTTGAAGCAAAATGATTCCTTAACGACTTTAAAACGACGCAGATTTTCGTATTGTTTGTATATATAGTACTTTTTATAGTTTTTGTAGTTTGGCTACGGTGCATGCATTTCTTTCATTGCTGTGAAAAAAAGCTACTTATGTTTGAATAATTTAACGAAAATAATTTAAAGTATTTTATATTTTGTAATATTTTGTAGTAAAGTCGTTCTGTAGAACGACTTTACTACAAAATATTAAATACACATCCACAAAATTCACACATGCAACCTCCCAGTGAGTCGTTAGTTTAATAATTTAAAAACACTCGGATACACTGCGTTTTAATGAATATGAAAATGCAAATAGACTTTTCCTCGTGTAAGCAAACAAGTTAAATATACGAGAAATAATAAAACTTTTAGAAAATAGAAGAGTTTACTATTTTAAAATGTAGTAATAAAAATAAACATAATATTTTAAAACTGTGAAACTTAATCATTTATTACATTTATCTATCTTATTTATTCACATAGTTACTTTTAGAGGGGCGCGTATCTAAGTGTAAGCCGATTTGACCAATATTAAAGGTTAAGCTGCGCTCACCTCGGTTGGTCTGTCGATGGGTGACTATTTGTCAATATACTGAGACTGAGTACTAACATTACATTGTTATATACTTTTTAAACACCGATGAAAATAGAGGGGTCTTATAAATTTGACGTGACGGTCTGACTGTGTGTCTGTCTGTAGCATCGTAGCTCCTAAACGAATGAACCGATTAGGATGCAATTTCTTGTTTAAAAGCTGACGTGATCGAGATGGTTCTTAGCTAAAATTTATGAAGGTCTGTTCAACCTTTTAAAAGTTACAAGCAATTTTATAAAAAAAATCAGTGGATTCATAATTTTATTTATCTATGTAAGTGCAAACCCATTAATGTCTGTCAGGGACAAAGACCTTTCTCATAAAACCGTAATACAAAAGTATTCAAATAGAAAAGTAATGTGTTTGGTTAAAGTATTTCGTCTTTACAAGCTGGAGTCCTTTTTAGAACAGTACTGCATTAAGACGCTTTACTCGTCTGTTCAAAGCAAATACTTGAATCGTGGCTAGCATTTTAAACGTGCTTTTTGTCGCCAATGAATTTGAATAAATCTTTTTAAGAGGAATGGAAGAGTACAATACTGTTGGTACTTAATTAATGTTATTTGCCTCTCTTTCGGGTGGCTTTTCACTTAGATAATTTAAATAAGACCTAACATTGCTTTGACTGTGTTAATGTTTTAAAAAATAAATAAATGTGGACAACATCACATACATTGCTCTGATCCCAAAGTAAGTAGCTAAAGCACTTGTATTATGGAATCGGAAAACGAAGGTTCTACAAGCGCCCAAACCCGAGACAAAGTAGAAAAGTGGTTTTTCACATTGACCCGTCCGAGGATCGAATTCGGGACCTCAGAGTTTGCGACACCTTAAAAACCGGTGTGTACGCCACTCGGCTATAAAGGTCGTCGATTTTGATCAACTAATTTACCCCTACGTTTGAGAATAAACTAATTTTTTTAAAAAATCTGTATTAATTTTAGTTTCATCATAAAGTTATTAAACCTGCCACTTACATAAGTACCTACCTATATAACGGACAGATTTCTTACAAACTTACATAAGGTGCAAATATAACACACAAATATCGCCACTGTTCTAAATAGAATAAAACTTATATTACATTACACATTTTCCTGACTTCAAACTTTTAATCGAAAGAATAAATACTAACTATTAAATAGTCGGAGTTGTATAGGTATACATTTATTATGTATATGCTTTGTTTATAAAAACCTCGACAATGTTTAGCAACTGTAAAGCAGATTCTTAATTATTATTTGGCTTTAGGGTCTGCTAAACAATTGCTAATCAACATCGATATTTTTTAAAATAAGGCCCATAGTCTCTATGGTAACATATAAATAACATAAATACCTTTATAAATAAGGCCATAGTATCTATGGTTACATATACTGAGCCCCTAGAGCTCAAGCAAGGAACTAAAATCAGTTGTATAAGCAAGTCACTATTATGGATTTTGTAACTTACAATGTAGGTTTCGATCAAAAGTTTTAAAGGCACTTATAGTACAAACAATGTTGCCGTACTTTGTTTATTTATTTAATACTTTATGCACAGTGTACATAGGCGGACTTAATGCCAGAAGGCATTCTCTACCAGTTGGCCTTTGGGTAATGCAGAAACGAACGTGGTAGATGCTTTACTTTTAGATTATCTACTTAAAATACATAAAAAAACTACAGCAATATAATATATATTAAATGCTGGCTAAAATAGATTTCCATTCAAAAAGAAGATCTTCTAAATTACGATAATACAAAACAGCGCTATGACATTCGTCGTTCATTCTTTAAAAGTTTTATAACAATCCACTCTTTCGTCTCTTATGAAATACCTAAGTGGAATAATAAGCTGCCTCTTCAAGACTTAGAAGCGTACATAACTTTCAATTTCAGGATACCTACCACTTTTGTTATGACTCAAATACTCACAAAGTATTACGAAAATTTAACGATGACTCTTACCCCCGATTTAATCTGTTGTCAAATTAACTGATCACGTCTATATTGGTTGGCCAGAAGACTAACAACCAATCACAGCGCTTAACACAACGTTTGACAGGTGTTTAACAAATTTTTGTGTTGATCAACGTTTTAGAAATCGAGGGTTAAGCTCGGCGCTAACGGGCACCGACCACAGACACCAGTGGCTAGCGATAGCGACGCCCTTTTTTATATATTTTTCTGCTGTAGCGATTGGCCGCCATCGGCTACAGCACTCGTGTGTAACGATTCTATACAACAATATATAAAAAAGTGTGTTAAGTCGATGTCGCCGGGCACCCAATATTTACTTTCGTTATACCACACTTGCACAATTATTATTATATATCTTTACATTAATAACTTATATTATGTACCTACATATAAGTACATAATGTGATTTTATATTTTTTTTGTCCTTTTTTTATTCTAATCCATCTCACTCAGCGTTTATCTAATTTCTGCCTCCGCAAATAACCATACTTTCGCACCCATCATTTGTTACGTACATAAACATGTATTTTATAGACTTCTGCATTGATACCAAGTAGCTATATAACAAACTCTTATTCAGATAACAATCCAAAAATCTCTTACAGACAACTTGAGGACTGCGAAGTACATTTCCCATATTGTGAATCAGAAATCAGAAAAGCTACTTAAGATCTGCAAAGGATATAGAAAGTTAGAATAGGTCAAAGACCTCGTCAGGAGAAGGCGACGATTGATTACTCAGGGATCATTAACTCGCAACTTTCTTACGATGTTTTCCTTCCATGTAACATAATGCTTCAGTAGAATAAATTAAGCGTGAGTGGGAGGCATTTACTAAGTATGTTATACTATTATTTGAATCATACGATTTCGTCCGACTCTTCAAATACTAAACTATTTTTAATTATTAGTTTCTCATAATAATCATCAATTAGAAACACTAAGAATAAATAAACATTTTGCTCATCATAAAGTCAAAAAAAAAAGATATTACATTGAAACATTTAAAGTTATTTTTAATAATATAAAACTAAAAATCACTAGCCACATTTGGTAAAAAATATCCGTAAAAAAATGGAGCCAGTAAGTCTTACTAAGACAATAATTTATTCACAATTAAAAACTGTATTATCTCTAAGCCTTTACTAAACTAACAACAATATAAACAAACAACCTTTTAAAATCGTTGTTTCCATAAATCAAATGCAAAATGATAAATCATACAGGAAACTTTACTCCGGAACAAAGAGAGAAGATGTGGAATCACTCAATTGTGATGACGTCAGACTAGAGCTCGTTAATCACCTCTACCATAGAGTATGAATATGACGAAGTTTAAAACTTAGCGTATGGAAGGTACGTGGTGTAAGGAGAGACTAGATTATTAAAAAAAAAGTAATTTAAAAAAAAAAGAAACAAATGTGCTTAAGACAACACGACTGAAATAAAAATTGTTTATATATGAAACGTATCTGGCTATGAGAGAAAGAGAGAAAGAAATTGTGTGCTCGCACCTCTCTCTCTTGCCACTACAGTAATATATGAAACGTAACTCTCTATTTCTATCTTCACTAACTTATCTCAACTTACGTTGATTTTACCCGATCACACTTTTCGTAACGCTCTCGTCACGCATTCACCAGCTTACTCCGCAACTCAAGCGTGCGTAAAGAAGTTTTACTTTAAAAACATTCACAAATATTACAGGTAAGGCGCTCTATACTAATTGATACTCAGGGATCAGGTAGTTAATTGTCTTTGTTACCAACAAACCATTGACTTGCTTCTATTTATCCCAAGTAAGCGGCTGGAAGAGGAGATCTTTCATATTAACTAAACCGCGGCAACACCAAATAAATTAGTTTAACTCAAATAAGCTGAGCAAACTAATTATATGATGCTTTGTTTCATGTTTCTTGCTAATTACGGAATTCGTTGAATGTTTACAAGACGTTGGCACTTAAGATGGTACAAATAATATTTATATCTAAATTCAAAACAAATAATGTACTAAAAAATACAAGACTCTCCCACATAATTTTAATTATTTTCTTTTATAAAAAGGTACCAAACGTAATAAAATCAAGTTCATTAAAAACCATGTCAGTTATAAAAACTTTTATAATATACAATTAAACAAACACCAGCCGACAGTACTAACTGTGACGCATTTCTTGGTCTTATTCAATAATTTCATCATAAATACTAACCCTCTAGCATCAGATCCATCTTGTTTTACAATTATGACAGTTTCCGTTGTTTGCGTTGTCTTTTTACTCTCCCGTATTTTTCTCACGATAGCAAAGTTGTTGTCTGGATGAGATTCGAGTTTTTAAATCAGCTAAGATGTGCAGTTTATTCAATTTTTGTAGAAACATATCCTACTAAACACAAAAAATATGCAAATAAGTAATAGGTATTTAACATAATGTAGTGCTGTATCTTTTGTAGTGTACAATAATAAATATATAATATATTAATAAAATAATGTGTATACCTAGCTGCCCACCCCGGCTTCGCTCGGGTGATGAGAGATTTTCAAAACGTTTCTTTTTCTTTTATTAAAACCTTTTCCTGACAATAATTGACACAATAAGAAAGGAATTAGCGATATTGTTTAACCCGTTGACGCGTGATGCGATGACCAAGGGAAATAGAGGTTTATTTTTATATAGATAGATTATAGTTTTCAGTAAAACTTATTTTAAAAGATTATTGATAATAGTAGTAGGTGGTATGTTAAGTTTTGGAATAACAACATAATATATAATATATTGTGAAGTGATTTACGAAAATACATTTTTTATTAAGTACTTATATACAAAATATAATTATAAAAAACAAAGCCACATCAATTTAAAATTAAAAAAAGAAACACATTATAAAAAACAAAACAACTCTACCATCATACATATCTTAGTACGTGGGCGGGTTCTGAAGTTTTCACGCGGAGGCGTAACGGACGATCTAAGGCGCAGCACACACTGAAAACACAGGCGAAGGCGGGCGCGGATACGGTGTTATTAAAGATTTTCATATAAACGTTATATCCTGAGTGAACTTGTCATATAATTTCATATTTCATTCAAAATGTAGAAAAAAATACCGCGAATTCGTTAGCTCGCGTTAAAAACTACCAAGTTAACATAGTAGCTAACTTCATATTGAGCTTGTTATTTGCATTTCAAATTTGCTAATTAGACAGAGAGGACTGTATTGCAACATAACTTTAAATTAAATAACTATACTAATCTGTAGGTATCCAACAATGATACAATATTCGTTTTAAAAAAAGGGTATATAACAAGCTTCAATTATTAAACTTTCAAAGGTTGGAATTTCTTTAGTTGCATGTATTTATAACGCGTATTTTATAGCTTTGCTTAAATTTAGTTTAGTAATAATTAAAATAATATCTTGGAACAACTCACACACGGCCAGCCTGTATTATGGCAACCAGACTACTGATAAACATACTTATATATTTCTAAATACATACATACATGTTACAGATATACATTCAGACATAGAACATCTGATCATGCTCATCACTCAAAGATTTGTCCCGGGTGGGAATCGAACCCACGACCTCCGATTTAGCAGTCAGGGTCATTAACCACTACCCTACACCATAAATGTAAAAAAAAACTGAATTCAATGAAATTTATATGAGAACCTCTAGATATACACACGGTCCACAATTGCCGGAGATAACAAACAAAAACAACATACAATCGAATTGAGAACCTCCCTCTTTTGAAATCGGTTAACAATTCAGTATTTTGCTATTCTTTACCGAATTGCTCCTCTTCCGTTCTCACTTTGCGTCCCTTCGGCGTAACTTGCGCCTAAATCACCCTGCTTACCTCTATCACGGGAGATAATGATATGACGTCATCGTCAAGGTATTATCAGCGGAGGTGGCCGGGTACTTGCTTTTACTGGGATAGATAAGATGTCTAGTCGTTCTATACTCTATATCACTCGATAGTAGGTAACCTTACAGCCCGTTCACACTAGTCGTAAGTCGCATATGACTAAAAGTCGAAAGTCTGATGTACCTGTTCACACTGCGTCGCGAGTCGTATATATTTCAGCAGGGTGGGGAGAGAGGTAACAACGTTGTTACCTCTCTCCCCATCCCGCTTCCTAGTTCGCTACACATAAACTACGACCTATACCGTATACGACTCGCGACGCAGTGTGAACAGGTACATCAGACTTTCGACTTTTAGTCGCATACGACTAAAAGTCGAATGCTCTGGTCACCATACACTTTATATGGAGCTGTTCACATTGGATGAGACGCGATTTACATATAAAATCAGACTTTCGACTTTTAGTCGTATGCGACTTACGACTAGTGTGAACGGGGGGTTACAGTATACATAAGCAAGCATAGAGTGCGCGCATCGCTAGTTGCCCGTATTGTCGATCGTAAGAACATTTTTACTGAGTCATTTTCCGTGCGGCGACAGATGTTTATGCGAAAATATATGTTTTCGATATTATTAGGGCAGTATTAGGTTTTGAGTTAGTTTTAATGAAACTGTTGCGCTATTTTGGCACTAATTTGCGACGATGCTTATCGATGCTCATACTGATGCTATTCACAGTTCATGCTGTGTTAGGCGCGCTCTATAGATTTGAAGAATAAGTACTGCCCACGCTTTTTTTGGTTATTGGTACTGCTTTGGTATATAGATTTTAGACGAATTAGAATAATCTGTATCAATGTAATATGGAGTATATACAAGAGTTTCTCTGCTTTTATTACTACTTCATGATCACTTGCACTTTGTTATATTTTCTTTTATAGAAGAATAAAATACGTACAATATTAGATAATTTACCCATCTAGAAGACAGGTATCAATCAGAATTTTATTGTTAACATTAGTTTAACACAAATAGATTTACTTTTTAAAAGCTGTAAAGATGTCATTTACATTGATTTAATTTTCTAAAAAAAAAACAGTAAAATGTCCTGTGTTCCGTTACGTAATAGCCTTTAAAACTTGTGATTATTTAAAGGTACGAAGTCAAATGCATTTTGTCCAAATAAGTTTCCTGAAAACTAAACGGGCCTTAGGGCACAACCAGTCTCCTACAGCCATTAAAACTAAAAGGGCCATTCGCTAAAACTTCGTGTTGATAACAAACGGAAACTTGCTGCTAAAACGGTACAAATTGTAACAATAATTCGCAAAAACATGTGTACGCAGTGAGAATACCTACAATAAAACATACCTGAACTAATTCTCACATGTTTCTGCAAAGTTAGTTTGGGCTCAATGATTTAAGGACCTAAAAAGAGTAGTAACATTGTGTTATGAAGTTAGTTGGTTAAAAAAAATCATACATAAACATAACGAACTTAACGATTCAGCACCCTCCATTAGATTATGCACTCTATTTTTTTTTTCTCATCGTTCACTAAACAAACTTTTTAAAAAACCTTCAGCTCCATTAAAAAACAAAATCCTATCAACGGTAATAAATTTGAATATGGAATTTTTACTCCATTTTGATACGCAGCAACATGACGGCCTGTAAATGGCTATTAATGTCCGATCGAGCGGCTACATGATGTATTGAAAATACGATTACACCCTGTATAAATACAATATGGACATGCGAGCTCGCCCGTTTATAACTCTGCAGGAATCTAATAATCATTTTTAGACCCTTTTTATTCGGAAAACGATTAGCAATTAAATGAAATGCAGTAATTAAAATTATATTAATTAAGGAACATTAGTTGCAGATACCGTTTTTCAATATGCCTTTAGAAGCGCTTTAGTGAGTAATTAATATAATTAATAGCTGTACTTATAGGAGTAAAATTGTACGAGTTAAATGCTATTATACATAATTTAAAACACAGAAGCAAATGGAGATGGGTTTATTGTATAAAACCACTCTAGCAGATGCTTATGTAAACTCAAAGCAGTAAGGAAGTTATTCAAGTTAAAGCCACGTAGCTCGAAGCTGATTTAGGTCAGTAAGGAAATAAAAATCATACTTTCTTTCATGTTCAATAAATAATATCATATATTCATTTATACACAATACCATTATAATTTTTGAAAAATACATATTTTATTTTCAATTTAAATTCACATACATTTTCCAACCTATAAATGATAAATTACAGGTGTACACAAATAGGTATTAAGCGCACATTCACGTGTCACGGCCCTATTACGGGCAGAATACGGCTGAATGACTGTGCTCCTTTGCCTAACCCTCCGGCGTCGCATGTGTATGTAATGTATGTATTGTGTGTATGTGTAACGTTTCTATGTGTTTTGTTGTCGTAGTCTATTAGGTTTAAAAAGTAAATTAAACAAAATTTAAAAAAAAGCTTGACGATTTAATTTTTAAAATAACTTTAATCCTTTTTATGTAATAATAAGCTATAGGGGTTGTGTGGAATCGGAACTCTATTTTAAATTGGTTTGTCAACACAACTGTTTTGGAAAAAAGACCTGTTGTTAGTTGTCTATAAATAGCCCTATCTATCTTTGAGCTGACACTGTACAAAGCATGTGTCTAAAATGTCAAAATACTGGCCACGCGACAAGTGCAGACAAAACATAATATCATAAACTGATTTATGACGTTTTACTAACGCGGGTAGCTTCACCTAAGAAGAAAACCAAAGTTATTTAATATATCTAGAATATTTTCCACACAATTATATAGTAGAACATTAGAGTAGTTTGTTACCATTATGAATGCATGAGTTTGCCTTCCCTGCGGTAATCAGAGCTAAGACGCACGCGTCGGCCCGGCCCGATCTATTGAAACATTAATAACAAAACAAAATATGTTTTAAGCTCTCGGCAACATTAAGTTTATGTTCTCTGGTTTTCTCCTAAAATATAAAGGAAAACAAAGCTGTGTTACAATACTACAATGTAATTTATACCATATTGTATTTGAAATAGAATTTAGAATGATGATTACAGGTATGTACGATATCCAGCTAAATGTTTTTGAAGTAACGAAATTGATCTAAATACCTACGTGCTGAACTAAAACTAAAAGAATGAAAAAACTTCTTTATATATATAAAAAATATATGTGTTTGTATGCCTAAACGAAAGACCAGATTGTGATGAAACTTTCTTAGGGTGTACTAAATAACCCCGAGAAAGTTTCTAGCTAAAAAAATGTATTTATAAAAGAAGAAAAATATTTTTACTTAACGTGGCATTGCAACTGGTGCAAAGTGGTGTAACTAATTTATTACATTAGTGAAAAATTTACGTATCTAGTTTTCTTTTTTTTACGTCACTTTACGCACTTTTTGTACGTCACTATATGTTCATAATAGTCCCAATGGGCGGTTCGTTTCAGTCTAAATGTAAGTCGATCGCTTAATGTTACATTTATTGATATTTCGGACACGTGTCAAAGGTCACGGCCTTGGGGACTAAAAATAAAGAATAATTCTTCGACACACATAATTATCATAGTCAATAAATTATTTACATTTCATATGAACAGTGATTTTTAAAAATTGATCTTCTATTTATAACTAAAATTGTTGAAAATTAACTAGAAAGTACCTAGCCAAAATACCTACCTAAAACGTTGCCTTAAGGATTGCTCATGTATAAAAAAAAGAAAACAGGAAAACGTCAAAGACGAAAAATGCCCCGTCATTGTTACAAAACCGATCATTTGAATTCACCATTGTTTGTTAACTTCGTCGAGCAAGTAGCAAAACGAGGTTTTGTATTCGTTTCATTTACTGTCAGCCGGCACAAACTACAGCCCTATCTGATGGTTAACGATTCATACATAGAAATAAGTACATACAGACACATACATGGGTATCATCGACCATGCCGCGGCAGTGAAGGGTTGTTGAGATTCACTACTGAACGTCGCTTCGGCGCGCCTGAAAGCAGTTTTAGGTTAAGTGAGGATTTTTATTGAACAAGAGTTAAAGTAAATCGTGGTATATGGTAGCGAAAAAATGACTTTGGTTCCTAAAGAAAAGAGTAAAAGTCAGCCTAACTTATTTAACCAATAAATATGTAATGTAGGAAACATTACATCGAGTCTTACACCAAGAATATGATCTTATTCAAATCACGAAGGGTTCTACTCCGCAGTTTTGGTACGTCTGGCCGGCGCACCTCCCGGGCAGGCGAATGGCATGGCCACACCAGACAAAGTTACGCGTTAGAAAAGAGCGAAAATGTTTAAGTGACTATTGCTTTAGGCATTAAGCGCTGCGAGCTAAATTACACTTTGTTTCGTCGCAGCTAGAGTCGCTATTCATATTTTTTCTCGCGCAGTAAATCTTCTGTATTTAGTACTATTAATTATTCTGTGTTCAAATCCTTCCACTATTACTGTCTTTTTTCTGACTCGAATACAAAACAAAACATATATTCGACCTTACTTGATCAAAGCTCAAGCTCATAGATATACGAATATGACTAATATTCTTCGATGTCCTTAAACTTAGTCCTGAAATTGTAATAATATAAATAAATCCACGTACTAGACATATAAACATGAAGTTTATCAGACGCCTGATTAAAAGTAATCTTTTTCCGCATAAATCTATGATTTTCCTTACTAAACTTTTTGACATTAGTGACCATAATTTTGGTCAAAACAAATGATTATCTCCGATAGACACAGATCGATAAGTTATTGGTTTCCGACGTTAACATCCTACAACCATGTTTATTAAGAAACCCAATAATACCTTAATGCTTTAACGATAATATAGACTGCGTCAAATAAAAACGCCATCAAATATTGTCATTTTTATGGCCTATAATGTACACGTTATAATAAAGTAGGTTTCAAAGCTGGAGATTCATTGCAGATGATTAACGTTTAACTTCCGGACGTGGTATTATGAAGTGTTTAACTATTATAGATCGGTTATGAAAAGGACGAAACTATCTGTCTTGATAGCTCTGTCTCTTTCTATTCGCGTCAACAAACTAAATATTATAAATAAAACCATTTAGGCATTCTACTTTGCTGTTATGTTGTGTTGGAAGAACGATTAACCTGATTTAAAATGAAAAGGTAGTAGTGAGAATAGTCACATCGGATAATTTTGTTATTATAATGTTAAATGCTGAAAGATTCGTGCTGTGAGGTCAACGCAACCTACATAATGTTAATATGTATTATGTGGATGTAAATTTACGCCTCTCGATTTTCAAAAGCAATATACCTACCTACATTATCTGAAAGTTAAGTTACTGACATTTATATATATATATATATTATATATTATAAAAGAGATAGTTTACGTTGTTTAAGCGTTTTTAGGTTGAATTCAAACAATGTAACACTTAGATATTTTATAACTTTTGAAGTAAAACTTCTTTACGCAAGCTTGACTTCGGGATTAAGCAGGTGAATGCGTGACGAGAGCGTTACGACAAGTGTGATCGGGCGAGGAAAACGGAAGTTGAGAGGGAGATATAAGTTAGTGAAGATAAAAAGAAAGAGAGAGATACGTTTCGTAGGCAGAAAATAGAGTTGCAAGCACACATTTTCTTTCTCTCTTTCTCTCATAGCCAGTAACGTATATATTTAACGAAGTTTTACTTCAGTCGTGTTTTTATACTGTTTTGATTTTTAAACACTATAATATGTTTTTTCCTTTTCATTACTTTTAGAACTACACTGTGATTTTGTCATAAAGAATACATTATTTTTGTTTTTACGGATATTCTTAACGTGGCACATAAATAAATAAAAAGATTGACCGTTGAACCACTCGTCGTTTTATAAAAAAAGAGATCGGAAACTCTGTTGTGGTCACAGCTTAAACCTATCCATACATGTAGCTCACCACAGCGCCGCAACCATCCCCCTTTGTGTGCGACCGTATTTTTTTTTTGTTTGTCGAGGCTTTAACTTTAAAAAACTTTACCATTTTTGCTGAAAAATGTATTGTCTTACCATTTTTTGAGAAATATATAGTTGAGATTTACTGTAATTTCAAATGCCTATATCCTGAATTGGTTGTCGGTTTCTTATTTTTTTTCATTTAGAATTGAATTTAACAATAAGTATTTAGCTTTCAATATTCTTTTCTAATAATAAATAAATGTGGACAACATTACATACATTGCTCTGAACCCAAAGTAAGTAGGTTAAGGATCAGAGACAACGAAGGTACTACAAACACCCAGACCCGAGACAATGTAGAAAAGCGGATTTCTAGCGGTGTCACTAACTCTGAGATTCGGCTGAGGTGAGGTTCGATCTCCGGACAGGTATTGACCTGTCCGGAGATCGCCTTAAAAACCGGTGTGTACACCACTCGATCAAGGAGGTCGTCATTCTATTTGATAATCAACCTTATTTCTTATCAAACATAATAATATTCCTTCAGTGGTTACAAAAACAACCCAGTGGGTATTAAGCCAGACGAGCTTCCATTAATCCTCTAATTAATTCATAATTGCAGTTCCCCTTGTTTTTCCTCCATTTACTCAGCTGATCGTGCCTTCATTCGTGACGTTTTAATTTCAACTACTTAACTAGTGTAATCGGTAAAATAGTGAACTTTGTAACAATTATATGAACGAATATCTACGGTTTGAAGAAGAGTACTATGTTTTTCCATTATTTTTGATTGAGATAATTATATACTCATCGGTGTTACAGTTAACTGTAAAGTTAACTGCATTAACTCGTTTCTTAGATACTTTTGTTCATTGTCTGAGGATTACATTTAAAGTTGCAATATTCTAAAAGGCTAATTTTGTGTGGAGAGCTATCATCGAATGCCTAATTCTAACTTCATATAGCGACAAGAACACAGGCATAGATATTAGATTTACCTTTTTTAGTAGGTACGTAATAACATTATTATAAGCAACCTACAACAGACAAAAGAAGTGACGGAGTGTCGCCATTCTTTTCACGTCCCAAGACAGTTTCATTTGAAAGACAAGGACATAATGTTTTTGTTTGTTATTCAAACTATTTATACTTAGGTATCTTCAATTTACTTTTGCGTTTTGATCATAGCTATGGTTCTCTCAGAAAGTTAGGAAAGTTCAGAGTCTTGGGACCAATTGCCTGCGATGGTTAATGAAACTGAGTTTAATTGAGCTTAAACTTTATGATTTGTTTTAAGTTTCGTTAAATTTTCAGCTCCTAAACCGATGAGGTTACCTTTTAATAAGAGAAGTATGATGTAACATTTGAACATTGTAGTCTGTATAGAAAACTGAATTTGACGTGGTCGAGTAGCATATCCACTGGTTTTCAAGGTGACGCTAGCTCTGAGGTCCTGGGTGCGATCTCCGGGCGGGTCATTGTCTCGGGTCTGGGTGTTTTTGTTACCTTCGTTGTCTCTGATTATATAACACAAGTGCTATAGCTACTTACTTTGGGTTTATAACAATGTATGTGATGTTGTCTAAGTTTAATTTAAAAAATATATACAGAATTGTCAATAGTTGACGTAAGAAAGAGACACTTTTGGAATAACTTGAAATTTTAACTTTCAATTGTTTTGAAAAATGTAAGTGTATTCTGTCTCTCTCTAACACCATATAAGTATATCATACAGTACATCAAGTAGTAAACCAAATTAACGACAAAAGTCTCATCTCGCAAGTAGTAAAGTATAGGAGTACCATCGACTTTTACAGTTCTCAGGATGGGTGGTCCTTCTGACGCTTGTATTATTGCATCTTTTATACTTCACATTACCATCAACGCGAATCGTAAAGTACCAGGCCACCATACATTAGTAGGAGTCACATTTCCTCATAACTTCCCAAGCCTTTTCGCAGGATATGAACATATTTTCAAATTATGTTTACTGTGAAGAAAGAGGGAAACTCAAGTAGGATTTATGCAGTGTTTGTTATAGTTATAATTATATTTCGACTGGGGTATGAAAAGTAAAAAATCTGTTTAGTCCATAAATTAAAAAACACTAATTAGCTTTTTCAAAAAACGAGTTCTGGGGTCCGCCCAATGACGTCACATGTACGTAAAAAAACGCGTATACATGACAGATATAAAAAATAAATTATTCAACATCACTATAATTGTGATAGTTTAAATGCTTTAACCATGTCAAATAATGGTTACCTAACCTGAAAAGATTGATTTTAATTACAAAATATCTAAGGATAAGGGTTTTTCAATAAGACCGCCCTAATATACCTGTACCATATGGCGGAGTTATATAAATATTTGTTTCTTATGAATCGGGCAAGGGTCACGACCCCTGCGCGGCTCGTACAACCCCAAGTGCGCCTAATTTTAAGGTCGATAAATGGAACAATTAGAAAAAGTACAATTTCATTTCTAGAACACACACCATTTTTTGACCAATTTTTAAATTGTGACTTCATAATGCGACTTAAGATTATAATCTTAATTTCCTACTTTCTTCCTTAAAAATCATTATATGTCTTTATGCATTCGTGTCTTCTGACTAGCCTTTTTTTATTGGGTTAGCATTCAGGTCTTAAAAGATTTAGCTGAATATTTGTTTTTTACATAGAGCGACTGCCTAATCTGACCTTCACAACTCAATTTACTGAGTAAAACCTACAATTTCTTTAGTAAGACTGGCAGTCAGAATCGTAATAACAAATCGACTGTCAAAGATCACACAATGACCAACGACAGTAGGATCCATGTAAGCTTTTTTCCGGTGCCTATATTCAAGATACAATTTTGCTTATGGACGGTAGAAATTTCGTCGTTGTGCTTAAAAAACTCTACCGCCCGTAAACAGAACTTCGTTTCTCAGTCCTACTCAAATTACCTATACGAGTTACCAAAACAAACCTTGTCATTTGACATAATAATATGCGCTTATTTTATAGTATGCGTAAACAAGCACAGAGTACGTGCATCGCTAGTAGCCCGTTGTGACGAGCGTATGCAATTTTTTTGCTGTAAGTACTACACTCTTTTACTGAATTCAATTACTTTCAATGCCACGACAGACATTTAAGTGAAAATATCGATGGTTCCGATATTATTAGGAAAATATAAGGGTTTGAGATAGTGTTAACAAAACGGTGCGCTCTGTTTTGACACAAATTTTACGATTATATGTGATCATACTAGTGCCTACAGTTCGTACACGATATGCGCACTCTATAGTTCAAATGTATTTGCTCTGCCCCCCTAGACAAGTAGCATTTTGACAAGCGTTTACGGTGATAGAAATCGCTTAAATGACATTAAATGTATAGAAATGACATTTTGTTTCGATAAGTCACGTGACTTGTCACTTCCATACATTTGAACGATTCGATCAGCGTTATCGCTTGTCGCATTGTCACTTGTCTAGAGGCCCTGATCAAAAGAAAAAAGATCAAAGTGTTACCAGTTATGTTCAGTTGACTGTACTAAGCACTTTTTATTTAATTTTAGTAAATGTGCTAGGTATATTCTCCATAATTTTTGAGTGCTTCTCTATCCCACCCATGGGAACAAAATGGAACTTTTTATCCGTACCTGTATCTTTGATCAAAAAAATTCTATTAGACCTATCATTGTTACACAAAATTCTACCTTAAATATATAAAGGTTAAGTTGAATTTTACTTAAAAGTAACAGAGGAAGTATTACCTATATTTTGATTGGTCCCCCAGGCGTAGTGTAGGACGGAATAGTTTACTTCGGTCAACTTTTAATAGTTATTCATTGCTGAACCCAGTTAAAGTTTGAAGTTAAATATGGAAGTGGAGTTTGTGGTCTAAATAACTGTATGTTACAGAATTTACTGGCTTCGTTATGTTATTTTGTTGAATATTGTTGAATATATAAAATGCAACAGAAAATAGACCAAATCATAATATTAGGAGCATACACTAAAAAAAATACCAACAATTGACAACGATTTCTTCCTCAATGAACATGTTCCGACATTTTGCAAAGATAAATAACTTTTTTTTAAGTTGTTCCAAATTACCTACGAAAAAAAACGAAAAATTACAAGTTAATAATAGAATAGGTAGGTAATACAGAGTAAAGATATCTTTGAATCAAGATACAGATATTATGTAAACCCAGTCCCTCAGTATTGTTACAACACCATTGTATTATACTGGTGCACCTTACGTCAGACAAGTGACGTCATACGAACTATGACGACATTGGAACAAGATGCCAAGCTACCAAAAAATGTAGTACATGAGAAACCTTGACTTTTAGACGGGTTATATTTGGGGATTTATATGAAAGATATGCTGACGCATTGAGTTTATAAGAGCGATGTTGAAGATATTATTTTCATGTATAGAGAAGGAACTAATAGCCCCATAGAATTACCCTAACTACATAGGAATTGGTGGGTAGTAAATTACATACAAACGCTAAACTTCCAGAATAAAGACGACGCAAAAAAATGAATGTCACTTAGTTTATTAAATAAAGCCGGTGTATGATCGGATAAAATGTAATAAACCAAGAAAATTAGAGAAATTTTAATGGATGATATCAAAATCAAAGGCTTATACGGTAATTTTATAAAACAAAAGTTATTCCAATAGTATGACTTTAATAAGGTTTACAAAGTACAGTATAACTTTGCTACACGTAATCTAGAAATATGCATAAATACAGTATCAGTGGTAGGTAAGTATAAAACTACTAAAGCTGTGAAGTCCGGCTTGTTTAGCCAGATATTCGCGGTGAGAGCACTTCAACTGTGGCGTGAAGCAAACTTTACGCGATAGGTTGCAACAGGTTGCCTAGAAAAATGTATTATATGATAACATCCGACTAGCTTTTAAAGAATTAGTTCAGATAGAGTGGGATTTATCTTGAAAAATTCGATTATTGAAGCTAGATTTATTTTAAGCTGTATGAAGTAGGTAGTTTTAAGCTGATACGTGAAGAGCTGTTCGTTATATTTTGTTAGTAGTAGATAGTCTAGTCTGTTGCCTTTATAAATTCCTGTGGTTTATTTCCATTAAATACGTCTTATGTATTATCTTCTTCTATCTTAATAAAAATCAATTGCCACATGTATGACGGAACATCACTTCAGAACGGCTCGACCGATTTGGCTATTTTTTCTCTTCTTGTGTTTGTAATGGTCAGGAGAATTTGCAAAAAAACGCGGGAAATGTTAAAAAACAAAACAAAAACGTGACTTCGTATTTTTGTATAGATTGACTGGACAACGATTATCTAGACAGCTAATCTATACTAATATTATAAAGTGGAAAGATTTGAATGTTTGTTTGTTTTCTTTGAATAGGCTCTGAAACCACGGAACCGATTTGAAAAATTCTTGCTCACTGTTGGCCAGCTACACTATCCCCCGAATGACATATATTATATTTCCTAATTTAGATTTTTTTGTTAAATACGGATGGAGAGGGCTGCTAGTATCATATAAATTTGTTTTTTTTTAATAGTTCGTTTATTTTACTAAGCGTATTCAGACAATATGCAAATTGTATGCTAATGGTCTGATCACTACTAAAGTTTTAATTAATTAATCCATTAAGTTTCTTTCAGTAACTCACTCCATAAATTCTTACAGGAAATAGATGCCGTTATCACTAAATAGAAAACAGTATATCTCACTTAAAGCATGGATACCTCTTCAAACCACAAAAGAGGTCGTATACTCATATAATACAACTACAACCATAAACAAGAGACGAGCAAATAATATTTTTAAATAACCATAAAATATCACAAGATACTGGCCAGTAAGACGTGGCTCAGAAGTCAATACTGACGTATAATAAGCAAATCTTTTTTTATTACCTGCCTAGCTTCTAATAAATAGTTATATCAGATATCCCGAAAATACTCGGCTTACTACACATAATATTTCCGCCTCTTGTTATGATAAGAGCCTCTATTTTATCAAGAAGCAAGCCGAGGGAGTTAGGGGAGAGACGTAACAAATGGACCGGTCTGTTTATAATACAATACGTCAGAGTCGACCTTTCCCCTGTTCACCCGCGCCCGCCATGACGGATATAAGCGGGCAAACAAAAAAACAATGAATTTTAATGTTGCACACAAATTCTTAAGGTTTTTTTTTACGATTATTATGCTGTTTCCACGGTTTATTTTTAATTTTGGTTTACACTTTAACTTTTTAATGTAGACTAGCTGCCTGCCCCGGCTTTGTACGGATGGTGTGAGATTAGCAAATCATTTCCATAAGTTTTTTTTTATATAAAAACAATTTCCTTGCAATAAGGAACATAAAAAAATAATTATCTAATTTGGTGCATTCGTTCGGAAGCTATGGCATGGCCAAGAGAAAACGAGATTAATTTTTATATATTATTATAGGTTTATTTGCTTGTCATAGAAAAGAAACAGTTGCATGTAAGCCAATTTCTATGGAAAATAATATTATTTGAAATTAAAGAATATGATATAACATGATTTTTTTTACCTAATATCGCTAAACAAATTTCATCTTTACTGCTTTCTTTACATAAAATTTCTACAATGAACATAGCATCAAGTACCTACGGAAACATTGAATTAAAAAAAAAAACAACTTTAAGGTTAGCCTTGGCTCTCGCAAAATAAATTGATTTATAATTAATAGTATTGTAATTGATTAATTGTATTTTAAATACTAAACTTCTGCTCTATTTTACTGTATTTTTTCATTACAAAGGATTAAATTTACCAGTAAAAAAACTTCTGAAGAGCTTAAAGATTTGCAAACGCGTAAAATGAAACTTATTAACAAACCACGGAAAGACGAAACATCGTAATTATCTGTAAAACAAAACAAAACTCAAGCCATGAATCAAGAGTCCGCGTGGGAGGAAAACTCAAGGAACTTAGATTGGTTGACTACAGAGGCCCCGTTTGTGCATATTTAAGGACCATGAAATATCTTACAGAGTCAAGAAAAGATTTGGTAGCGCTATGTATTATGTAGGCATCGTAAAACATTGAGGTGCGAACCCAATGGATATCGGAATGCGTAATGTCGTGCATGGATAACACTAACACTGCAGCTCAATTTTGACGTAGTTTCGATTACGTTGCTGTATTTTCAACCAACTCTTATGTTCCTAAAGTTCGCAATCCGACAGCATTAAGGAAAAGCTCAAAATGGAACTCGGTTGCAAATGTCATTACATTTGAAAACGGGTTCCATTTCGATGACATTTAAATCTCTATAGATTTTAGGGAGACTTTTCCTGCTAGGGAATAAATGAAGCGAAATGTGCTGGTTTTATTTTAATATCCTCTTCTGTTTATTTTCTACGCGCTTGACGGATCTTTTTAACACTGGTATCAATGAATACATACTAACTGAAGAAACAATACACCCTTTATAATTTAATACATAGGGGCATAAAGCTCATACAAAAGTATAATATTCTGGCACTATCCTAGACCAGGATACTGAAAGCGTAGAACCATCGATTAATAATATAATATCTCTTGGGATCTCACACACGGCCATTCGATCCCAAACTAGGCAGCCTAAGCCTAGTTTAGAATCACCTGGCAACCAGATAACTGATAAACATACTTTTATGTTTCTAAATACACACATATTATAGATAAATTATGCCCAGAAACAGACCAACTGATCAAGCTCATCACACAAAGATTTGTCCTGGGTAAGAATCGAACCCAAGACCTCCGGGTTAGCAGTCAGGATTACTAACCACTACACCAACAGGCTTCTACCCGTTACTACTAAATTTTTTTTACAATAATTATTATCCAAATCTATTAATTAAAGTACCCACGAAAACGCTGCCGAAAAACTGCTTTGTGCTAATTTGGCAGGTGCAAAGTAAAAAAAGAAATAAGTTCACGTGAAAATAAATTACGATGCCCAGTCCATAACATTGTGACGAAGAAACCATAGAGTTATTTGCCTTTTTAATACACCTACATTTACCATGTACTCCAAAGTTCCATTACAAACGTTAGGATGAATTCAAAACCCGTTTCCTTTTATACTCTGTCAAGGTTCATAAGCCTTACAGGACCCACATCTTCTTTACATAAAAACCACAAAAACTAATAATACTTTATGTAAATATCTTATGAGCTTGACAGTCAATTTCCTCAAATATGTTTTACTCGAATGAACCCCTATTTGCATCCCTTGTGTGCTCACAACAAACCACATGCGATTGCTCTATGCTTGGTTACCATGGCAATTTCCCCTAACTGTACCGTAAACCGCACGATAGTGGTAACGAAAAAAAACGATTTACGACCTTAAAACGTTGCAATAAAGCCGCTGTTAATATTAACGTCTTACTGCTCATGTGCAGTTAACTGTACAACTGTATTCTCTGTTAGAAAAATCTTTTAAACACAAAAGTTATTTACAACGTAAAATTTCGATATTAAATTAAAATTATAATAAGTTTAAAGTTGAAATAAATAAGGTTCTTTACAAATAATGCAATAGTTTATAACTTACTATTAACTTCTTGTTATATACGGATAGCCGAGTGGTGTAGGCACCAACCCAATTACCACTGTGCGCTGTTTGGTCCACAAATGCTTGTTCGAAGTCTGGGTGTTCTTTGTGGGTGATTTAAATGTTTGTAAAACCACCCGTGACACAAGGATTAAATTCCTTAGTGCAGGAGTCGTATAAAAAAGAACATTTTATGTGTTATTGGTTAAGACAAACAGCTGTATTATTGAAACTGGTTAAAAAGATTAAGAGATTATATAAAGCGAAAAATAATACTTTAAATGTAGGTATAAGTATTTACCCATTAGCATCGGTACAGTTGGCTTTGTATTGAGACCCTTCAGTTGTTTATATTTAATCTTCTAAGGCAACACCCTGTCTTATCTTAACGATCTTAATTAAATAGTTATTGTCCATTAGGCTCTATCGTCAATATATAAAGTATATGTATCTTCTTCCTCTACCTAATAACTAATGGTTTTACTTTTATAAATATACTAATACTTTGACATGCTTAAATTTAATTAAAACTAGATGGTATGGAATTTAGACAAGCTTTAACGATGATAGAAATCGCTTAAATGACATTAAATGTATGGAAATGACATTTCGTTCCCATAAGTCACGTGACTTGGACTTGTCACTTCCATACATTTGAACCGATTTGATGAGCGTTATCGCTTGTCGAAATTTCACTTGGTTGGCTGGTGTTGATAATTTTTCGATGACACATGTAAATTACCAAAATCATTCAGGATGTGAACTATCCTTGGGGATGTTACCAACAAAAAATGACAATTGTAAGTATTGAATACAAGCTAAATACTCGCAACCCTAAGAGAAAATAGCTAACATCCAGACGGTTACAAAACAATCTAAACATATTAACTAAGTATATCTATATCCAGGTTATCTATTTCAAATATAGTCAAATATATGATGGCATCAATTATTAACAAGAAATAAAACGTACATCGATAGCTAACATTAACATTACTAACTTAAACTATTCGACCCATAAATACCCTTATTTCACCTAAACAACAAAAATATGAAAGTTCTTAAGAACATAATAACAATTTTCCATTTGAAGCTACTCTATTGGAAAATTGGATCTGCATAACATGTGCTGTGCCGTGTAGCCGGGCGGGCCGAAATACATATGCGACCAACTTGTACGAATAACATTGAAGTTTTGTAACGAATTAAATTTTTTTATTTGTAACTAGCGGTGCCCCACGGTTTCACCCGTGTATGTAGGCTCCGTTACCCTGAGTCATTTTTTATAGTTTTTTTCTTATTCGGGGTGGAGCGAACTCAACAAATCAAAGATCATGCAAATTGGTCCACCCGTTCTCGAGTTATAAGTGTTGTAAAAAACCTGACTTTGTTTTAGATATACAATTATACATATACTAGCTTTTGCTCGCGACTTCGTCCGCGTGGAGTAATGACTTCCGTCAGACACCCATTTTTCCCCTTTGGGGGGGAATTTCCCAAAATCCTCTCTTAGTGGTAACCTACTCCTCCCAACAAACACACATGCCAAATTTCAGCTCTTTACGATCAATAGTTTCGGCTGTGCGTTGTCTGTCTGTCAGTCAGTCAGTCAGTAACGGAAGAGTTTTATATATATGGATAGATAAGATAGAACTAAAGATAGAGATATCACACAGTTATATGTAGAGTATATTAAATAGTTTTAAAAAAAATATTACATAATTCTTATAATAAATAGTAGAAACGCGACATGTTTATGAAATTATTCCAGTTTTGATCTATATTTGTACCTGCCGCTATCGAAAGCTATGCCGTTGTTTTCCACAAAAAAAAACTGGTAAAAAAAAAGTCTAGACAACATATAAATTGTTTATGGCTCATTCTTATTGATTTTTATTCACTTTATAGCTCGTAAACTATGTAAGATGGGTGCCCAAGAAATACAGTTTAATGGTCAAATAAAAGGATAGTTTCTTTGACATCTGTTTTTAAGTTGTAATGTAAAGAACGACGGGTTGAATTACCTTATTAAATAGTAAATACTCTTCAAAGATAACTTAATCGTTAGTATTATCTGTATTATTGCGGGCAGGCAAGATACATAAAGCCGGCTATTGACGGTGCGCGATATCTCGGATCAGGCCGCACAGCTGACGACCACGGACCGCGAACCGAGACTCTCCTACGGTGCTCCGCCAATTTTAACTGACTAGGGTATACTTCGAATCCGCCGGGATTGCGATGGACCGGCGCAGACGCGTCTGCGCTATCACGGACGAGCCGCTTCACACGGTGCGCGGTACTGAGTGGGAAGCCGGCTTAAGATAATAAATACCAACATATTACACCTCAAAGAATCCTGATTAGTATAATAATACTGGCTACGCACCCCAGCTCCGTATGAATGGACAAAACATTAATGAAGTTATGCACACCAACATTCTTCTTGAATCACTATTCATTGGTGAAAACCATATGAAAATCCGTTTGGTAGTTTTTAAGTTTATCGCGTTCCGACAGGAAGACAAACAGACAGACGCGGGGGACTTTGTTTTATAATATCTTTAGACTAGCTGTTTCCCGCGGCTTCGCCCGCGTGGATGTTGGTTATCAAGGCAATATGCCTATGTTTTTTTTCAGGCTCTAGACTATCTGTGTACCAAATTTCATTTAAATCGGTTCTCTAGTTTTGGCGTGAAAGCGTGACAGACAGACAGAGTTACTGTCGCATTTAAAATATTAGTAAGGATTATTTTGCTGTAATTTATTAAACAGAATTAATGAATTACAGCAAAGTCAACTCCTCACATTTATATTTTCACACTTTATTCATCCGACATTATAAAATGGTGTGAAAAAAAGATGGCTGATTTATTACCCAACTTTGAATCACTGAAGTTTGACACTCATAAAAAGCTACTGGAAAGTATCAAGCTTAATAACATGTAGGAGTTTATAAACGCCAATTTGTTCAACATTAGAGACCCATTAAACGCTTTTAAGGCATCATCTGCTGAAGTTCAAGTTTAATTACTTTATAGACATATTTTTTTTAAGACTTTAGTTTAAATACATGAAACAGAATACTATTTTACTTCGATGAAATCTGTTTGTTTGTTTGTTTGCATCGCTTTACGAGCTAGCTTTTATTATAGTTCCTAGATTGAAAGAACAAGAAAGGTACAAAAATACGAACATATAGGTACATATTCATATACGCAAAAACGACATTAACCGATTTTAGTATTTTATAACCTTTTTCGATACAAATACAAAAAAAGAAATTTAACTATGAATACAACCTGACTAACACAAACATTGGTTCTAAAACTATACTACTAACTATAACCGAAGCTACATAAATAAACACTGATATTATTTATTAAAAAAACCTCACCTTTATTTGATTAAATTAGATATTTTTTTCTTATACAACCCCAATTTCCAATCTTTATTTAAAATAAATTGTAAATTAACAACTAAATGACGGGCCTGTTGGTCTAGTGGTTAGTGACCCTGACTGCTAAACCGGAGGTCGTGGGTTCGATTCCCACCCAGGACGAATCTTTGTGTGATGAGCACGATCATTTGTTCTGTGTCTGGGTGTAATTTATCTATAATATGTATGTATTTAGAAATATATAAGTATGTCTATCAGTTGTCTGGTTGCCATAGCACAGGCTCTGCCTAGTTTGGGATCAGATGACCGTGTGTGAGATGTCCCAAGATATTATTATTATATCATTATTATATAATTATTTTATTTTATTTTTATCCACATATGATGCATCTTTGTATTTCAGCCATGGACTTTTATTAACATTGTCCAGTTCTATAAGCGGTTTAATAACATTGTAACAATATTGAATTTAGCTAACTGTAGCTTTATCAAGATAATTAATTTTTGCTGAATAATATTAGTCTTTAAAACCGTTATTTTGACAACATTATGGCAAAATCTATTTAAAGCAAGAAACGTAACAGAAACTATCATAAACTTCAAATTATATTGCATTTACAAAGTTAAGCGCAAGAAAATGCAAATGTCTCATGATTAAATAACTAAAGTCATATGAAGTTTGCTCCGAGTGAGGGATAAAGGATCTTCGAACCTCGATCCAACTCTACATTAGATACTTCGTGTAAAAGAGGCGACGTTGCGTAAAAATAGTAATCCCGGTAAAGCTGACATTGTAACTTAGGTAAGACCTAGGGTTTGTACACCTAAGGTACGGACTTAGGGTCTTTAGAGCAGTCTAGGTCATAATAATATAGTACAGACAAAAATAGGGCACACACACAGGCTTAGTTCCTAATTAAAATCATGATTGGATATCTATTGTAATTGTAACTAAAATCCAAGATATGAGTACATACTTGTTACTATTCATAAGTTAAAACACAACAAATGTCTGTATATTTCCTTTCCACAGCCAATTTAGAGGGCTATAGAGCTGTATCCCTTGATAAAACGGTCTATCTATACTATTAATATTATAAAGCTGAAGAGTTTGTTTGTTTGTTTGTTTGAACGCGCTAATCTCAGGAACTACTGGTTCGAATTGAAAAATTCTTTTTGTATTGTATAGTCCGTTTTTTGAGGAAGGCTATAGGCTATATAACATCACGCTACGAAAAATAGGAGCGGAGTAAAAATGAAAATGTTGCAAAAATTAAAAACCGTTGAAACTAAAACACGCGGACAAAGTCGCGGGGGACAGCTAGTTATTATATACAGGTGTAACAAAAATGTTTGATTATATTTAAAATACTGCTTCTGCCCTTAGATAATAATGATAAAAATACGGAGACTTTTTTATAATAGTCTATGGTTGTTTTTATGAAAATTTACATTTTCATCCGCGGAAGTGATATCTAAAATATGACCATGCATTATATATATATGTATATTAAAATTACACAAAAACAAATGATAAACAACACTTCTCTAAATAAACCTTTTTCGAACAAAACATAACACTATGCCAGTAGTAATAAGAGTAGAAGTGTAGTATCAACATATCTATCTATCTTATATCATCAATCTACTAGGCCGCTGGTTTTTATAACCTATATAAAAATATGAAGAATATAATTTACAGTTATCAATCTTTAGGTTCTCAAGGAGCGTAAAATTTACTGCATATACATTGCGAAAGGCCCTGAGTTCGAAGCCGATATTCGAGAAATGCTTACTCGATTTTTGTAAACGCTGTTAAATTATATCAGCGCAAAATGGTTTGACAGCGGGTAAACGAAATACGACTTTTTGAACTGACATTATCCAATATCCATGTTTAAATATGCTTTGATATGCATAAGCATTTTATATGACACTAGCAATGACTCGCAGTTTTACCCGCGTAGTTATTCCCCGTTCCCGTAAGACATTTTTTGTTCTCGTTGCTCTTTCCGCTGTATATCTATACTAATATTATAAAGCTGAAGAGTTTGTTTGTTTGTTTGTTTGAACGCGCTAATCTCAGGATCTACTGGTTCGAATTGTAAAATTCTTTTTGTATTGGATAGTCCGTTTATTGAGGAAGGCTATAGGCTATATAACATCACGCTACGACCAATAGGAGCGGAGCATATATGAAAAATGTTGCAAAAATGAAAAACCGTTGAAACTAAAACACGCGAACAAAGTCGCGGGGGACAGCTAGTATATATATATATATATATGGTATTCGAGTGTATCTAACGAATAAAAGACCGTGAAATCGGTCCACTCGTTTTTGAGCTACAATTGGTGTACTAACTCAACTCATGGCTATGTTCCTTTTAATATCATGTACAGTTCATGTCTAGTTTTATACATATTTATCCAGTTTTTTTTATTAAACAAAGCTCCCGATTCAGTCACTACAATTACATTCAGTTTCGAAGGGGCACGTACCATTTTCTAATTTATCACTCCCCATAAAATAATAATAACATGGTGGTAATATGGAAAGTTGATAAATAATCAAGACACTCGTTTTCAAGGAAATAATTTTACGCGACTTTTTCCCGCTTTCCCGTAAAAGATTTGTTGCAAAATTCTTATTTGACTTATACTTACAGGAAAATGGCGACTAACGTTTTCACCTCAAATATTTTTTCATGTTTTATCCTTATGTGTATCGAAGAAAATTATGTTATTTTACACTACCTTACACTCGTAAAAGAAATCAATTTATATTCTTCTGTCAATTTTAGGTTTCATTACGATTTTAAAAAATGCAACAGAAACTTAAACGATTACTTTCATATATTCACTATCAATTATTACCAACAGCACGCGGCGCGTTAAGCCAGTAGTCGCAGGTTTAAGTCCTGTCTGAGGTTTAAGTTTTTCTGTATACAACAGCACATTTAATTAAAGCCTTAAAAAAACCCGCCACGTCAGTCTCAAACATAAGTAATTATGAAGTATTTATGTGATCATTTAAGTAAATAGATACCATACATCTAAACAGTTTTCCATCATTAGTCAAATTCAACCCGTTGGGGCAAAATTCTTAGGTCATAATAAGCTACGGCCCCGAAAAGTTGAAGTTATAAGTTAAAATACCGTTAAACAAATTTGATTGGTAATTTAAGTATAAACCAATAAAATGGCTTTAGTAAACTTCCACAACTTTGGATAAATCGGATCGCCCGTATTGTTTTTCTCTACGAACTTATAATTAAATACTTTGGAGAATAATGTAAATTTCTCAATAAATCTTTGTGAAGTTTTGAAATAAATTATAGAGGGTCATGACTATATTAGTTAGTAAATTAATTTTCTAACATGAAAGTTAGTAGCTGTAAAATCTTCAAATCATCCATATTAGAAAATCAAACATCTTTTTGATATCTATTTTCGTATATCATGATATTTTAACGCGGTATGACTTATAGTATAGAATATACGTTTTGTCAAAGGTTTCAAATCAATGACTGAAATAGGTTTTTTTTTATTAATGACTGGTGTACCTAATATGCGTAAAAAGTAAAATCTAACTGTAAAAATTTTAGAAAAGACGGTATTTTTATTTCTTTCTCGAAGTTCAAACTCAATCGAAAGTCGTTTTTCTTTTGTTTTCTCAAGCCAGAGATCGTACGTTAGAAACAAACGGTAGGAAATAACATTTTGAAAAATAGAATGCTCTAGAACCTGTTCATTTCACCGCTGTACCCTCGAAAACAAGGAAATTGAAAGAATTCCTGAAAACACGAACTTACTGAGAATGTATGTTTGTGCAATCTAGCTCTATTACGGTATAACAAGCAAGAATTCCTTTGACCGCACCGCGCCGTAAAGCGGGCGACCAAACATACTATTATAATTTTATGTTTTAATATGAACAAATAGTTTAGTTTATGTTTTCTGTGTGTGTAAAACGTTTGGAGGGTAGATTAAGATTTTAAGTTGGTTTTGTGAAAATAGCGTCAAATTAAAATTAATTTAAATTACACTGTTTTAGAATTTATTATTAGAAATCAAGTTTAAATACGTGGCTGGGTTTAGTGAACGTAATGTGGGTGAACCTCGGCTTTGTCAAGTCGTGAGGAAGTTAGTTTGGACTTCCTGACCTTTTACCTTATCGCGGCGGTGCGCGATACTTATTGTGTTATTAGGGACAATGTTGAGCCTAGAAGTGTATCGTTACTACAAGTGATGTTGTCATCGATCTGCACTATTGAAGTAGGTCAGGATACCAAGCATGAGATGCAACCCGCATACCATCACACGCGACCGGCTCCCGCTCCTAAACTTTCACAAAACCTACAAAGAAAATTTCAAGCCGCCGACAAACAAATTGTACACCAACAAAATTCTATATTATTAGGGTTAATAGTCCAAATTAAAAGTCCAGTAATAAATAATGTATCAGTAACACGACTCACCAACAAATATCGATCTCGTCGAAGCAAAGTTCAATCGATTTCACATTAAAACTTGAAAGTTTCACTTCAAAAATGCTCACCTGTGACCGCGATCACTTTACTCGCAACATGTTAAGTCCGCGAGGCGAGCTAGGCGGGCGTGGGGGCGCGTGACGCCGGCGCGGCGCGGCGGCGGGCATGGCGGGCGGCACGTGCGGCCGGCGCGGGGCGCGTCGCGGACTGCCCGGCCGGCCCGGCCCCGCGCGCCCCCGCAACCCTCGCGCCCCCGGCCCCCGCCCCACGGCCCCGCGCGCCCCGGCCGGGGGCTCGCGCCGCCGCGTTTCGATGCCCTAAATTCGCGCTACCACCGGCACAATAATTGTCGTGCCGCTGCCTGCAGCCGCGACGGCCGCACACCCTATCGATTTAAGCGCGTACGTTTCGTGAAAGTAAAAAGTTAACTCAATCGAATTCGATGCGGTCAACGGTTTTCTGAAAACGCGATACAGTCATTTTGTAGGTCACAAAGTCGATTTAAAAGTTACTATAGGTCTCTTTACCTTTTATGTCTATATGAATTAACTCGGACGATATCCAAACTAAAATAACGCCAGTACTAAACTAGTTAAGTTTTCAAATTGCTTTAATAAATAAGCTAGTAAATTATTGATGTAATACAAACAAGTCGATGGATATTTAATATCTTTATACAAAGAGCTATTTGGTTAAAACATTTTATACTTTATTTTAATTTTCAGAATCACATTTGCCTGAAAATATTGTATACAATCATAATATAATTCTATTTTATAAACAACCGCAGGACTAATTCTAAAAATAACTTCCACATAAATAAAGCTACGCTTATCCGTTATCTACGTGATCCTCTGTAGACGACTGCTACAATAAGCTACACCGCTACGCTGTCAACGCTACGACGTGCTACGACGGATATCACGATTATTTGTGATAGTGGCAAACGACAGTATGACAAAAACAACAACAAATAGAAATTGCATTAAAAGACTTTTATTTTTGATATTTAAAGATGACAGATTTAAATATTGTAATGTAATAATAAATTGTATTGATTATTTTCACTACTGTTTATTTTCAGTATAATATTTTATCACATCAACTTCTGTTATTCATGAGGCTGTGTACATAACAAGCCCTTGTCTTAGTTGACACTTATGACATTCATTTGATGCCGCAAATACGTGGAATGTTCAAAAAAAGCTGGTAATATATATGTCGTTTAGGTTAGCAGGCAACTGTATATGTTAATAAATACTACTTTTATTATTTGATATAAACTAATCTTTTGTAGGTTTAGTATACGTACAACTACTTTGTAATCATTATTAGTTAAATATATCGTTGTCTGTAAGATAACCACGAAAACTATTTTCCTTAAAGATATGTACATTTTAAATAACAGCCCACCCTTTTGGGAACCTGGCTTCGTTAACCAGATTATCATAATCATAAGTCCAGCTGCAGGATTGGGCAATGCGGGCCCGTCCACGGTAGCGTGTTACACGCTCGCGTGACCCACCAATGCGTGCCACTTTCTACTTTGTTTGTGATTCTTAAAAAACCTATTAAAACTGGCACACGACTGACCCTATCCGAGATACTTGTATGTATGTTTTTAGCCGACCACGAAAATGATGAGTTATGGTTTTAGTGTAAAGCCTCTTTTTGATACTTGGATTGTGATTGCGGTCTCGGGATTTAGCTTCTCTATCGTAAAGTAGTTTTTGTTGTTGAATTATTATGAAATAATATGTCGTTCTTTCTTTGTGAGAAGCGTCCTTTGCTTCTTAAAATAATAGTAAGCCTTTACGTTTTAATATTGACTATAGATACAAATTGTATTTACTAGCGGCTTTAGTAAGACAAGTAGAAGAAGAGTGGGGAAGCTTTTGCCCGATAATGGAACAATAACATTTACAAACATTAAACATGTTAAACATTTAATGAAAGCTAACTTGAAACATATTCCTAACTTAAAAAAAAAAATCATAATTAGAGCAAAAGTAAATAAAGTATAGATTGCGCCTAACAAATATGAACTAGGCACTAGTATGATTAAGTATAATCATAAAATTGGTGTCAAAACAGAGCGCGCCGTTTTATTAAAACCATCTCAAAACCTAATAATATCGGAACCATCGATATTTTTGCCCAAACGTCTGTCGTCGCACGGAAAATCACTCAAATCAGTTAACATACGTAGTACTATACGTTAAAAATTTGCTTACGCTCGGCACAAAGGTCTACTACTACGCGCACTCGATGCTTGTCTATGTTTACTCTAAGGTTACATCAAATCTTGATGTTTCACTCAGCATATTTTTGGTAAATAACTGATGCATTAGGAAAAAAACACCGTGACCCAAGAACGAGCGCTGCATCGATAATGATGTACTACCCACACGATACTATCATTTGTCTACGTCACGCCCACAGAAAATAAATACTGAAGGATTTATTCTAAATCCCACATTACTATACTAAAGAATACAAATCACAGTATTATGTTAAGAACATGAATACTGATAAACTGCCCACGCTAAATACTAAGTTGACTTTTTTTGACAGGATTTAGCAGTAGAAATTATGTAATTTCTAATAAAAAATCTTAATTGACTGACGTTAACCTGAATTGACTTCAATCAGATAGGAAATTATTTCAGACATCAAATACCTATTTAAATGCTACAACATTATGTATGTTGTTTATATATTATTTTTATATATTATATATATACTAGCTTTTGCCAGCGACTTCGTCCGCGTTTCCGTCGTTTTTCGTAAAAAAGTAGCATATGTCCTTCCTCACTGTTCAGTGGTTTTGATGTAACAGACAGATTAACTTTCGTATTTTAGTAGGGAAATATAATATAATAATATCACGTTACACAAAAATAATCCTTATAGCATGATTCAGTATTCATTCACTGATATAGATATATTTGCATTGCCACCTTCTCAGTTCAGAAAAAAATGCATACAATCAAAACTGATAATTTAGTAAATTGTTTCTCTTCTCTTGCATTTATACCTTGCTTTATCGTTGCTAATTATATTGTTTGTTTGTTTTCTGTAGTTACCTGCTATAGTTAGAAATCTTAATGTGGATAACGGTGCTGGTTGTAGAATTAGTTAAGTTATTTATATAAAAGTGTATTATTATGCGTTGTTCTGCAATTGTTTGTTATCCCAAAGAAATAAAAAAAAAAAATAAATAAATAAAGTATTCACACGCGACGGCGCGATGGCTTATTATCGTATTTCATGTATAAGTTTAGTGTTTCTATACCGATTTCTATGATTCTTTTTTTATTGAATAGGTAATAATGTAAACTTTTTTTAATTAGGGATAAGTGAGAGTATAATAAACGTAAGAGTAAACAAATATAATCAGAAATCTCCGAACTGCTAAGCTATCGGGAGTTACACGTGTTATTGTGAGTCAACCATAAAAGATAGACATATGCTGTTGTGGGATATTTTTTAGATAATTTTATGTAGAACATTTCCGTCATACATGATTTCTATGTAGCTTTAACCATTAAGGCTGCATACGCGACGGAAGCTTAAAAAATACCGTTTTTCCAACATTTCCCTTCACTGCTCTGCTCCTATTGATTGTAGCGTGATGAAAAGTATACTATAACCTGCCCAGGAGTATGAAGAATAAATGTACCAAGTTTCGTTAAAATCCGTCCAGTAGTGTCGTTTCTATAAGGAACATACAGACAGACAGACAGACAGACAGACAGACAGACAGACAGACAGACAGACAGACAGACAGACAGACAGACAAAAATTTTACTGATTGCATTTTTGGCATCAGTATCGATCACTAATCACCCCCTGATAGTTATTTTGAAAATATATTTGATGTACAGAATTGACCTCTCTACAGATTTATTATAAGTATAGATTATATATTTATATATTATATATTATTTTTATCTACGGATGTTAGCTTGATTAGGTTATATTTTTGTAAAAATATTAAACAATATTATAAATGACTAGCTGTCCCCCCCCCCCCCCCGACTTTGTCCGCGTGTTAAAATTTCAAAGGTTTTTCATTTATGCTCCGCTCCTTTTGGTCGCAGCGTAATGTTATATAACTTATAGCCTTCCTCAATAAATGGGCTATCCAACACTAAAATAATTTTTTAAATCAGACCAGTAGTTCCTCTTCTGCTTTACATATTAGTATATATTATGAAGATTATAATTTCTGTTCGAAAATAACTATTTTTGTAATCGGTTCAATGGGTAACTAAATTGTTACACTTACTGCAGTATTCAGATTTGAATTGATTTGACTTTTTTAAAGTCAAGTAAATACACTTTAATTACCACCAAAATCAAACACATAACCCTCTTGGAATAAATGCGGCAACTGTACCCACTAGAGGTAGTGGGTAACACTTGATTGATTGAACACATAACCCTCCTTATTTGAGTTTGCAGTCGGGTAATAACTCAGAAACTGTTAACCGCACACAGCGTACCAATGCAGCCGCATTATCTCTAAGCCTTATCTCCACTGATCTTGGTATACTAAGCTTTAACCCCACGCTTAGTTACAGCGAAACAATATAGGAGTGCCTCGTTAAGCTCTACATAGCTTTACTTGAGTATAACGATCTTATTTAACAGGATAAAAAGCTCTTTAAGTGCTTGTCTAGAAAGCCTCACCCGGGGCTATGAACAGACACTCCTTTTTATAACCTTTGCGATAGTGCGTTGGAAAATAAACGTATTATTTAATCAAATTCATCTCAAGTTTAAGTTAGTGTGAAAGAAAAATAAAGAATATATAATTCTTCTGTAGGTGTTTTCGTATCTTCTAAACAGCTGAACAGATTTGGAAGAAGTTTTGGGGGTATATTTTTATTTCAAAGGATATCTGAATGGTTTGAAAATTAATATGGACCCAAAAGGTGGCGCTGCAGTCGGTATGTAACTGATCTTTTCCTAAACGGCACGGCAGTAAGATTTTAATGTGGTGTTGCTTTTCCGGGAAGGGCGATGTCGGCCGGGTCCGCTTCAGTAATAAATAATATCTAAATAAAAAATGATCTTGTAGGTATGGATGTTTCTAGCAGTTGATACGTTTAAATTAATTGTAAATAATACATGTTTTTGTTATTTCTCTGAGTGGTATGAGCTTCTTTTTATTTTACTGTATACATGGTAAAATCCCTAATGGACATCGTCCGCCCTTGCAAGAAGGAGGGGCGTGCCGGACTCCTACCGGCTAAAACCACCGAATGCATTTACATTCTACCGCCACCCTCGCAAAGTCTTCATAACTATATCATACAATCATCCTAAATTTTCTTCATTATAAGAAAAATCGTAAACTTTTTTAAAAAGGAAATTTAGAATAAATCGTTTTTTTTTTAAATATAATAAATACTAAAATGCCAGTACATCTCCATCGAATCTATATTTACATATAAAAATGAATCGCCGAAGTGTATGGACGCGCGACTGCACTAAGTTGGGTAATCCTTTTTTTTTGTGGCCGTTACTGCCAGAACAAGGTTGGAATAAAAGAAAATAAAAAAAAATCGAACAGATTTCTTTTAAAATCTCATAAGGTTGGTAGGTTGGGTAGGTACGGTAGTCAGTAGACGGGAGCAAAGCCGCGTGCACATCTAGTCTAAGCTTAATGTTATAAAGAGGAAAGATTTGATTGTGCGTTTGTTTGTTTGTTTGCATTGAATAGGCTCTGAAACTACTGAACCGATTTTTAAAATTCTTTCACTATTAGGAAGCTACACTATCCCTGGGTGACATAGGCTATATTTTTTTTTTTTTTTTGAATTTTTTGTTAAATACCCGTGCAAAGCCGAGGCGAG
Source organism: Diachrysia chrysitis (assembly GCA_932294365.1). Lineage (NCBI taxonomy): Eukaryota > Metazoa > Arthropoda > Insecta > Lepidoptera > Noctuidae > Diachrysia > Diachrysia chrysitis. The sequence goes on from OW028657.1 coordinate 3,794,305, forward strand.
CTGTAGTAGTTAATAAAGATAATCCTACTCGATCGATGTTTCCACTCCGCCGACAGTTTAACTAATAACGTGGAACACAAGTTAACCTACTTACAGGGATATCAAGAGTTTTTTTTTTTTTAACGCCTCCCGCACTAAGGAATTTAATCCTTGTGTCGCGGGGGGTTTCACAAACATTCAAATCACACGCACAAAGAACACCCAGACTTAAAACAAGCATTTGTGGGTCACACAAATGCTTGTCCCATGCGGGGATCGAACCCACGGCACGTCGCGCACAGAGGTAATTGGCGTGGTGACCTATACCACTCGGCTACCCGTGCAGTTGTTAAACTCATTGACTTATTTGATTGCGGAAAGCCAAACATTTGGGGTAAATAAATCAAATATGTGTACCCTGTGGTATTACCTAACAATATTCTTCTGCGTAACCTTTTCCCAAGATATGGTGGGGACGGCTTCCAGTCTTACCAGATTCAGCTGAATACTGTACCTCAAGCTTCACGTTGTCAGCACACGTTCAAATTAAATCAACATAAAATACAAAATATTATGATAATCATGATGAGACAGATGTAACAATCGATTAAGATTAAGAACTTTAAAATTATAATCCTACCCTAAACAAATTACACATATATAATACATTTACTACTGTTATCAGTCGTAAAACTTACTTAAAACATATCTCAATCATAAATTATTATACTCTGATCAGCTGACGTCAAAGACAAAATTATATTGGTAATTTAATTTCTTTGGTTTTCTTCCACAATAAAATACACATCTATAAGGACCTATTATTATAACTTCATCAAAATTGCGCCACTGGAATGTTTCTCCGCAGTTCTTTTCTTAATGAAGAAAACAAAACTTCCATCATAAAGAAATAATTAACCCCCATTTCTTAATATACCCAACACAAAAATGTATTCAGGAACAAGCAACGTTGCATACTAAACTATTATAATAGCAGCAATTATTTTGTATCGTCGAGGGTAACCAACTTGGTTTTAACGAGCTAAGTAAGTGAAGTTAGCTGAAGTTCGGCCAGAACGTGCCCAGCTCCTAAGCCAGTTTGGCAAATACTTGAATAGTTTATTACAACGCATGCCACTACGTCACTCTGATTTTCATGAGCTCGACCCTAAATGTTGGCGTTTGGAATAACTTCGGTCGGTGGCATAACCAATAAACGTTGTGGACATCGCTGTCTTCAAAGCTATGTTTTGACATATTTATTCTGTTACGACTCGTTTCTAATAATTTAATGTGAGCAAAATAATATTTAGCACACAATCTACATGAAACATGATTGTGTCAACATTTATGCAGAAAATTGTGATTATTCTAACCATAAATAAAACAATATAATTCATAGGACTCCAAATATATTCTTACAACATTAACACGTACGTTATTACATTAACATAACTTAGATGATCTGTTGGGAGGAGACGGCACCATCGTTGAAGTAGTTGATGACCATGCTCAACCAAGACTGAAGGGTGGCGAGCACACCGGGTTCGGGGCCATTTACAGTCACTTGGACGAGACCGTCATTGTAGACCTCACCTTCGGGGAACTGAGGAGCAGGGGCGGGCAAGTCCTCGACGTCAAGAACGACTTCGGGGGCAGCAGGAGATGGCAACACAACGGGCTCGGGGACAACCTCAGGGGCAACGGGGGCGGGCAGGACAACGGGCTCCGGGATGACTTCCGGAGCAGCGGGGGCAGGCAAGACTACGGGTTCCGGGACAACCTCAGGGGCAACTGGGGCAGGGAGGACCACGGGTTCGGGGATGACTTCAGGAGCTGCGGGAGCAGGCAAGACTACGGGTTCCGGGACAACCTCAGGGGCAACGGGGGCGGGCAAGACAACGGGTGCGGGGTTTACTTCAGGGGCAACGGGAGCTGGCAACACCACGGGTTCGGGGATTACTTCAGGAGCTGCGGGGGCGGGCAGCACAACGGGTTCGGGGGCAACCTCAGGGGCAACGGGGGCAGGCAAAGCCACGGGTGAGGGTACAACTTCGGGAACAGCGGGAGCTGGCAACACAACAGCGTTCAGACCGTAGTTCTCCGCGGCAGCAGCTTCAGCGATGCCAACGGCGGTGTATGGGTGGAGGAGGTTGGTAGCGGCAACCAACTGGCCGCCAGCATGCTCCTTCAGCTTGATGTCCAAGATGTGGTCAACGTCCAAGGCCTGGCCTTCAGGGACGCCGTTCACGATCATCTGCACAGCATCACTGGCATCCTCGGGCAGAGGTACGGCAGCTACGGCCGCGACGAACAGAGCCAACAGTAGTACTTTCATTTTTGATCAACCTAAAACATACATATTCTTCATTAACGGTTTTGAACGCCAAAATAAAACACTTCGTTTGAGAATAAAATGTTTTGCTACAGATTCTGTTGTCTTGCTGTCAAAGTTTCTAAAGTAAACCAAAGACTTACGTGTTTTCACCACAGAGGTTCTACTTCGTATGCCAGTGCTATGCGCTGCCGGACAGTTAAATTATAAAATGGGTGTTGTAAAGATTACCGATTGTGGAATTAGTTTAATCCGTCATAAATAATATCTTAACGGATATACAGTAATAAAAGATTAGGCTTCTTTTATTTTAATTTAATAACAATTGCAATTCGAATTATTGTTTTTACATTACTTTTATTAATGAGTTCATAAAGGTAGGATTTTAACATTTATAAGTAAGGCTATATTTTGAGGACTACCTCTAACTAATGATCCATTATTAAATATAATACCTATTCAATACGGCGGCTTTTAGAACGGCATCCGTATTTTTTGCAGGATAACAGCTTAAGTAATCAGACAATGAAGATAATGTAATCGCAAAGGTGAACGCTTATATTTTATGATCTAACTGATAAATCCAGTAGCCATTTTAAATACAAATATTTAACATAATTTACTTCCCTATTGTTTTAATATCGCCACGTTTTCTTTTAGTGCATTTACAATTACAAATTAAATAATATGTTATTCGTTTTTTTTGTGATACAAGTATGTTATAATGCTTTTTGTCATACTCAAATTCTTATAATTATTATCCCAAATATATTTTAAATGTTGCGATATTAAGAAGACGTTTTCCTGCCTGTAAAAATCCTTCAGCCGTCCACTGAGCCGACCGTCGGGCGTTTACATGATTGTGCGTGCAGTACTCTTGGTTTCAGTTTTCTGGCTCGTAAGTATATTTTCAGCTGGTACATGACAAGACATCTTTCCACTATAGAAAATATTTTTAATGCAGTTCTCAGCAATAGTACTTAATATCGTTTTTTTTAATGCCTTGGAGACAGAAGTTTAAAATGTAAGGTAGCGCCATCTGTTTTTTTGTATCTGAAGATCAACGCAAGTCATTCAAACAAACGTACGTTCATGGTACTTTAAGGCTACGTTACAAATCTTAGGAAAACATACTTCAGAGGTACTTAAAAATGTAAGGAGGTATTTAAATTCGGTTTTATACATTTTACCTGTTTATAAATTCATTTCAGTCATTTCATTTCTTTCTTATACGAACACATTGTATAATCATTATCATCTGTCGGTAATTACTTACAACGCCATCTAGAATTAGTAAAAGAAAAAAATATTTGAAATATTTGTTTCGGTCTCTTTCCGTAAGGTTTTCGTATCATTTTTGGTTGTAAAATGTAGCCTTTATATAAGTGAACAATATTAATACATCCTAGTCATCCGCTTTAGAAAAGAAGAATTAACAGGAGATTAACAAAGGATCCCAGACTCTAAGACAACTTTAAATGCCTTATGCATATCATTCAAATATTTTGCGATAGGTCGTTCTTCTATGTATCTCGAACTAAAAAGAATATTTCTAATTTTAAGACATCAAAGTATTATAAAAATCCATATTGTCGTAATAAAATAAAGGCTGCCAATTTAAAAATGTCACAATTTATGTGGGGTCAACTGTACAACAGCAAAGTTTTGTACCCCATTTATTAAATCATCTCAGTGGCTGTCACTCATATGGACCTTTATTAGACAGCGGATGACATATCTCGATAAACTTGACAAATTCGTGGAAAAACTCCCTAAAATAAACGGAGAGAAGGTAAATTAGATTTTATTTCTGTTTTCTCTTATTTTGGGTATAAAACAAAGTTTGTAAGTATTAGTCTATTTAAGTGTGCTATTTGTGTGTAGCTAGGTATAAAGTACTTATTATGTATTCTAACACTATATACCTTGTCCATTCGTTTATTTTCTTTTTGACAGTTCGAAATTAGTGACGCTCACACACGTTACCGCTTCTATTTGAAATTATAATCGATTTTATTTACATATTTTTAGTATAACCATTAATTATTCGTTTATTAGTTTACTTTACTTATAAACGAATGTTCAGAGTTATTGTTCTTTACTCTGTTCTGTTCTTAGTTCAAATTAAAAGTACAAGATTTCGACTTGCAATTAATTATTTGAAAGCAATTATGCTTGCAAATAATTAATCATAGAGTCATAGATCCTAGTTTCATTTTCTTTTTTTTTTATTAAATTTACAGAAATTACTTACATATAGTCGAATTATTTTTTCATATGATCGATTTATCGAGATTTGTGGTTGTTTGTAATGAACAGGGCACCTCACTAAGTGGGCGTTACAATAAATTAATTTATATTACAATAAATTAATTACAATAAAAAATATTTTAATTACAATAAAGTATGACAGTATTGTAGTACATGTACAATATTTCGAAAAAAAAACGGTAGGTAATTCATAGGCGTGAGCTGTCATAAAGAAAATAAACGAATGGACAGAGTATAGCGCGTCGTATATAAACACGACTTTATTCCCTGTCGGATAGGTAAAGAAGAATTAGCTAAAAGGAGACGATTATCGTATCATTTATGTTGAAGATTTAACATAGGTAACTAACAAACAAAAATATTTAACAATAAATTTATTAAACAAACCAAAACATTAAAAATAACATACAAAATTAAATAGCAAAACAGATTCGAAGCTTACATCCTAAGGATTGGGGGTCACGAGTACCAAAACGGGGGTGAACTTGGTGTCCCAAGTGCCGTCGTTTTTCGAAACTGGGGTCAAGTCCCCACTTTTGGCCGTCTTCTCAATCTGTGCGAAGACATCGTGGAACTTCTTTTCCGCGCTGTCGTCAGCAGCTGCTTTTTCAACGTCTTCTAGTGCTGCCCCTGATGGGATGACTTGTTTTCCAGTTGTGTACGGTGTTTCCTTGCCATATTGCAAGTCCATGTAGTCGTTGAGTAAGCCTTCAACGACTTTCTTTGTGCTCGAACACAGTGTGTTGTCTTGTGTTGCGTCGGAGAGCTCGCGAATAGTGATTGTTGGGAGAGCCATTATGAGTTAGGATCTGTGGAGAAACATAACATTAAAAAAACCGATAGGGTTCTCTTGGTACTTGTGTGCTACTACTACCTGTAGCACACGGTGTTAAAGAGAAAAAATTCTTAAATGCCATGATGCAAGCGGATGCATCGAGTAAGTTAATAAAATAATGTATTTCATCTTCCAATTATATCTGTGTATTTAAAAGTAGAATTCATATTTTATTGGTTTTTAATAACAGGTTATTAAAAAGTTTTAAAAATATAATCAAATGTCCTAAATCTAACAACACCAAACTATCTTTAAAAACACGTTTCTAACTAATCCTAATCTCCCATACGATAAGCATAAGATTGTAAATATACCTACACTTCTAAACATGTCCTGACCTAAATAAAGAACGCATTTTATCACTATAAATACAACAGAAAATCCTGATATAGATCCATTGCTATTGTATTGCCTAAAGGTATTCCATCGAGCTGTAGGCACTGAAACGATGTTAAAAGGTTTATATTTTAAAACCCAAGGTACCTACTTTAAATTATAATAAGGTAAATCATTACTTGCATTCCGATTTTGTCTCGGATTTTGCATCCGAGGTAAATTATTATAATTAGTATTTTGGTTAACAAAGTGCAGTATATTTCATTTAGAGTACATACTAAAAAGTATTTTGTAAGTACTTACCTTCCTATCAGAAAAAATACAGGTAGATAGATTTGTAGATATAGATTTGTTAGGCAAATGAAAATTGGTTCTAAATAGAAAGGCAGAAAAAACTAAGTACCTATTACAGATACACTTTCTACAGTAAATCAAAGATAATACTATCAAAACGTCAAAATAAAAGCAAAGAGATGGCAACACTTTCGATAAAGAAGTTGCCAATAAAAATAAGTACATATATTTATTAGTAAATAAAATTCACACTACTACTCTTCCTACTAGAAAAAAGCTTTTAATTCACAGTAAATATGGGGGCACGGTAATGCCCCTGCCAAGACGAGCCATATTTTATTCTTAACACAGAGTAGATTTTTTGGCACATGCATTTATCAGCTAACGCTATAATGATAAAAAACATTCGTGAAATACACGTGACATTTTGAAATGGACTTTATCATATACTCACTACTCAACTGCTATTTGTTGTAGATATCACCGCTAATGTTTACATACAATTTCAATAAGCTATTCGTTGAAATACTATGTGTATTTAACCAAAAAAGATAAATGACTTCAACGCACATAGGAAAACAAATAAATAAGTTTAAAAACATATGGGTAATATATAGCGGTATATATAATTACACATAACCAGTTTATCATCAGATCGTTGTCGAAAACAATGTAATATGTTTACACTGAAATACATAAATTATTATGTAAATTATATGCTTATATTCATAAGCCTGGAATCAGTAATCTATCCATCTGTGTTTAATAATTTTCTTCACGCTTATATCAAATTTGTATCACTAATAGAAAAAAAATATACTTGAAAAATATAATATGACACGGCCGTTCATGGGATGATGCTTGTCCGTGATAGCGCAGATGCGTCTGCCCCAGTCTATTGCAATTCAGAGCGAGCCTAATCCGTTAAAATTGGGTTTTATTCTCAACACTCACACAAAACACGAGATAATCTAATATATAAAATGCGACGCATCAACGCGGAGCGTAAACCACTGATCTTAGAGACCCGAAACTTGGCGGGCGAGTTCTTTGTATGACGTAGGCATTCGATAAGAAAATAATTTTCCGAAATTCTACCCCTAAGGGGGTCAAAAACGGAGGCAAAGTTTGTATGGGACAACGTAATACCTTGATCCATTCTACTTAAAATTTTGCATAAACATTCTTTAACAGAATTGATAAAAGATGTGTTTCATTTTTTATTAAAACTCATCTCCTAACGGAGTTAAAAAGGTTTAGAAAGTAATTTTGGTGGTGATTTGCATCGAAGTTGATATCAATACTCCTTAGTGCTATTGATTTAAATTACATAACAAGTTTGAAAACTCAATTTGATTATTATGTCAAAAACCATTTTCGACGTGTACGCGGACAAAGTATCGGGCAAAAGCAAGTTTTAATAAATTAGAACCATTATATTACCCGGTATAATTTTTATATGTTAATAGTACACTATACAGGGACTTTTCCTAATCGTTATTGTTTATAATTAGTGAAACTCTTAGACTCTAATCACTTAATTATTTAGCTACCGTGTCAATGTGAATCAATAATACATTTAGAACATATTACATTATGTTAATTGACGCAAACAACATTAAAAAGGACTTTTGTTTCCGATAAAACAGTACCTACCTACATTTTAAACTTAAAAGAATATGATAAATCTAAGACGTTAATAAAAATATATATATTAATGGGTTTAAGTTTAAAATACTCTTTCAAGTATAAATAATGTTTATTGTTACACATTTCTAAAGATATTCAACTATGCCAATCCATGTAATTAAAACAAGCTTTCTGAATAATTATAGTTGATTAGAAATATTAACTAAAAAAATAGTACACTCTAAATTATTTGTTGTAAGTACAATATTTGTAATCCAACAGATATTTAATTATCACATGCAATAAATAAATAAAGATATTTTTGACGTAAACGTAATTCAGATTAGGATTGTAAATCAATTATATATGACTTATTTATTTGAGTCTAATCTTTAAGGACCGATTTCACTAATTAAGTAGGTATATTAAATAGAAAAACTGCGATTTGTTCTCAACTGATCCCGATCGAACCAAATCACTAGTAAAATAGGCCCTAAATAGCTTAAAACTATTTTTAACGATTTCAACTAGGATGACTTACTTGAGAAGTGCACGAACTAAGCCCTTTGAACTTTGTGGATGTACTGGCGAGGTGTGATGGGATCCCAGTTTATAAATCACACACAATCGGGGCCTGTCGAGATACGAGGTGGGCTTGTCGCGACGACCTGTCATACGTGCTTGACTCATGGATGTGTCAGAAGAAATCCTTTAGGTTCCGTATGAAATGATTTTTGTGTACTTTATCATCTTATTACTTACATATGAAATGTTTTTACGTACTTTTTTGCTGTTTTCTGACTTTAATTAAATATAGATGTTTGGAGATCGTTAATAATTGATTACACATAAATGCTAAAAGGAACCGACTTCCATGAAACTTACATGGTTATAATATATCACCTGTGAGATACAGGTACCTATCTACCTTATCGATGACAAAAATAATTGAAATCGATCCACAGTTGTTTGTCGTATTGAGAACCTTTTTCTTATGTAGACGGTTAAAAATAAACTCACAGTAATTAAAAGTCCAATCACTAACGGAAAAGGTTTAAGCTGATAAATAATCCAAATACTTTAGTGATGTTTTATCTTAATGTGTTTAATTTAACATTTATCTTATTGTTTTAAAAAATAGACTACTAAAAATGTACGTATTTTATTATAAGTATTTATTAAAAACATAATATATTTATTTATCTTATTTCAATATTTTAATTCGCGCATAAACATAATCTTTGTAGCTTTCTGTTTAACGACTTTTCAAAGCCAATGGACATTCCTTTCATCTAGCACTAAAGCGTTTACATAATACCTATATCTTACACGTAACCCTAAAAAGTAAAACATGACGCTCCATCACTATCTAGTCATAGATAGGAGTTTCGCAATCCGGTCAAAATTCGCACAGTTTGAGCTTGATAACACGATGTAAGAATGATGCACTGTTGCGAAAATGCACATCAAACTGATAAGAACTTTTCCAATGGGAACGATCAAGCGCAAGAATTGATAAGAGTGATATATCGATACGCTGTTAATAAAGAAAAGGTGCTAAGAAGCTATTTTGAGGATGACTCTTATCAAGACGACCTTTAGGTTCCACTCAGGACAAATGTTTAGGATTTATATTTGGAATTGTTTTGATAAATTAAATATTTCTAGATTTTTTTAATTTCTAAATATTTATATATTTAAAGATAATTAGTATTTAATTATCTTTAAAATTTTAAATAAATTAATTATTAAATGTGACATATACACATACACATAACAAACAACATCAAATACATTGCTATGAACCCAAAGTAAGTAGCTAAAGCACTTGTGTTATGGAATTAAAGATAGTGTAGAAAAGTGTTTGTTTTTCTACATTCACCCGTCCGGGGATCGAACCCGAGACCTCAGAGCTGGCGACACCTTGAAAACCGGTGTGTACACCACTCGATCAAGGAGGTCACCATTTTAGAACACTAATCTCGTGATTAAGATATTTTCCAAGTTTAAATCATTCTAGACATAAGTAGCCTAGCAATAATCATGAAACAAAATACCTAAAATTTCTCTACATCATAAAAATACTTCTTTTTTTTTTCTAGAAATATAAACATCTGCGTTTTTATTTATCAACCTGTAATAGATAAGTAATGACAAACATATTGCGCATCAAAATTTCTTTAAAAAAAATTACGTGTAAAGATTATTGACGATCAGTTTATATATACCTACTTATGATTCAAGTTCATGATGGTCGTAATGATTCACTTGTATGCATCAAGTCTTTATTCCTAGTACAAACAAACACACTCATACATTGAAGTCTTAGAGTAAACATTGACAAACATAGAGCGTGCGCATCGCAAGTAGCCCCTTTTGTCAAGCGTGAGCACATTTTTAGCTAAATGTAGTAACGCTCGTTAACTGATCTAAGTAATTTTCCATGCGACTACATACGTCGATGCGAAAATATTGATAGTTCCGTTATTATTAGGGTAATATTAGGTTTTGAGATAGTTAAAATAAAACGGCGCGCTCTGTTTTGATACAAAATTGTACGATTTTACATGTTCATATTAGTGAACACAGTTCACACTCGATATGCGCGCTCTATAGTTTAATTATTTATACCTCTAATATTGAAGTATATTGTGATCGAACGTTGTAGCATAGTCGTATTCAAATCAGAAATACCATTATACCCACTATAGTTACCCCCCTCGAAACCTTACAGTCGACAGCATAAAAAAAAACTACAATATAAAACTAGATACAATTAATTTAATTTAGTATAAATTCTATAAAAGTTTTGTGTAAGTTATTACTTACATAAAACTACACAACTAATGAGTAATGCGTATATAACTACATAAGTAATGCGTATAATGTTACCTACACGGAGATATCCGTGATATATACCGCGTATTACGCAGTCAATTTCATTGTTTAGGTAAGATAGGCTGCTAGTTTATGTACTGTACTGGTTAAATTCGATGAGATTGGAAGCATCTCAAAGCGGCTGGTGGAAAAGCTTAAAATTTAATATATTATTTATTTTATTACTTTTTTTAAGACCTCCCTTTCCTCTTTCCACACGTGTCTGTTGACCGCTATTTGTTGCCACTCCTTCTTGTTCGCTTCCAGTTCATCCTCCCATCTCCGGGTCTCCCACACAACCTTCGCCTATTGGGAACCCACTCTGTAGATGCTTTATATTAAGTATATTATAGTGATTAAATTGATTTACCGATTATTTATATGTGTAATGCATAGGTACCTACTGTTAATATGTACACAACAGTCGTTTAAAAGAATAAAATTTTAGCAAACAATCGTTTTGAAACAAATGAACAAAGTTTTACTCACTACCAATTACCTAATATACAAACCCAAACGGATATTTGTAACTCAATCAAACCAATCCATGTGGAAACCCGTAGGTAACTTCAAACGAGGAAAGTTACACTGAACTATTTTCAATAACGAGAAATTGAATATCAGTGAATACCAATGAATGCATAGACTATGTTTTCCAACGGTAATTAGTTACTGCGTTTCGTGTAAGTGAGTGAAAAAATGTTCAGTTCGGCAAAAAATAGATTTTTAGTTTCATTTAGTCTAGTGTCTTTTTTTTTTGTTTTTCATTTTATTAGTGAAACTGTTTTGTTTTTGTTTCGTATGTAGTTCATCTACTTAATTGTTCGTTCCAGGCACCGTCTTTGTTAAAACAATGGCGCTAGATGTTTCTCTCTGATTTTAAACCGAAACAGCAGTTCAGTTCAATAACTCAGGATCAGATCGATTGGTACATTTCCATCGTTTCTTCTCACGTTATCCATGGGAAGATAAGATTTTTTGCTATCTATCTCATGGAGATCACGCGGTGTATCATCAGATAATGTGACTCAGTCATATCATGGCGATAAATCATAGGTTAAATTCCAATGCAACTGCATGATATAAATCTTTTACGGTACGTATCATGACATGTTAAAATTGCGAACGTAACAGTAATAGAGAGGGATAAGGATACAGATAGATAGTGCTATCTCTTTTTAACACTAACATCTGCGGCTTGCAGTGCTTGGGATATTTTCACATCGATCTTCTTATCGCATTTTATCTCTTATCACATGCTATGACATTTTAGTGAGATTTGTTTATATTTTGAGGGCATGTGAATTTGCACAGTCATGTCTCCACACACATATTAAGTCACGCTTGTTTTTAAACGGGTAAGCAGAGACAAACATAAATTGTAATAAAATAAAGTTCATCTCATCTACCTAGCCTTTACTCAAGCTATGTTAAGGTCGGCTTTCAGTCTAAACGGATATATCCGTATCAGCTATAGCTGAATACCGTATTTTACATGAAACGATTGCCTATCTGACCTTTACAGACAACTTTACTGGGTAATATAATATCCCAAAGTCAGACTGGTTGTCAGAATTGTAATGTCTTATGACTTAACGATTATCAAGGATCAACTTAGGACAGTCGGGACAAACGGCTTTACTTGCTTTAAGAAGCAAGGGCATGTATACACTGCCAGACTTTCTGAATCCGACCATTACTAAGTATTTCTTAAAACAAAAACCCATTTACTATTTTTGGTCCGACCCGGGATTTGAACGCGAGACCTCGTGCACGGCAATCGCGCTTGCGACTCCTAGACCAACGAAACTATCTAGAAAACCTACAATGTGTGTACATTATGTATTAAACACACCTTGAATCTGAAGGAATAGTGCTATTATGTAAATATAAAATATTATGGAATATATCCTTCAAACATAGTGCATTGTAGGTATATGTATTTGTAGAAAACATAAAATAAGTAATAAACGTATTTAAATTAGCAAAATCTTTTATTCAGATTTCATTGTTGGTACAGAATATTCACCAGATTTATTTATTTAGAAAATTATAAACCTTGGGATATCAAAAGGAGGACTGTGATTTTTGTTGTTTAAGCGCGGGCGAGCGGGTTGAAGACGGGGGCAGCAACGGGAGAGCCCTGTGGTAAAGAAAAATAATAATTAGCTATAATACTTTATACTTTGAGATAATTTATAGTTATTCTAAAGGAGGAAGCGGATAACGGAGTTAAGAATTATATTTCCATGAAAATTATATAAAAATGCCTTCTTTTTCTAGTTGGAAAAGTTGCGGTTTACACTCATAATTGCCGATCCCATTTAGCAGGTGATCTAACACAGTCGTTGGTTATCCATTTTGCGTTAGGTACATGTAAAAGTTATTTTTTTTAATGTGTAAGCAAAAGCTCATTAATAGGTGCTGTATGAATGCAGGAGGTAATCTCGGTTTACTGAGGGTAACGCCTGATGTACTTCACTCCGTAAGACTTTAATATCCTCTTCCAAAGTGCGATCAAAAAACTTAAATATTTGAATTATGTTTACCTGTTTCTGCTTAATGTTGACGATGACCTGGACGAGGGGGGTGGAGGTGGGGACCTCGGGGGCGGCGACCTCAGCTTCGACGGGAGTAGGGACCACAGGGACGGCGGGGGCAGGCACAACCACGGGGGCCAGACCAGCGGGGATGGCGACAACGATGGCCTCCTGGCAAAGAAAAAACAGAGCTTTATAACGGAAATTCACTAAAAGAGGATAATTAATGTGTGCTGTTTGAAAAAAAATACAATTTAAAATTAAACAAATGAGGTTTTTCGCCGAGTCTTTTTCCAAAGGTAGGTTGGCTTCCAGTCTCATCCGATTCAGCGGAAATACAGTAATTAGTGGGCGAATAATTGCTGGTACAAAAAAAAATTAATAATTTTATCTTTTTTTTTCGGAACTTAATCAGAAAGCAAATTTCCAGAAGTTATGAAGGAACTACACATTTTAATTTCTTCTTGCGAAAGCTGTTTACTATCGGAATAATGTAACATTTTGATGGATTTGGATTGACAAAACGTGATTGCTCAAGTACTCGCTAACGATTTTGCATCTTATCTTACCGTCTGGTGACCAGCGTAAAGGCCGTCCATGATCTCGTTGAGAGCGTGCTCTAGGTAGGGCACGAGGGCGGGGTTGGTAGTAGGGTCCTGGAGCGCGTCAGACAGCTCGGTGAGGGTCCAGTGGGTCACCTCCATGGCGGGCATGGCCACGGGGACGGCGGTCTGTAAAATGAGATGGAAGTTGGTTGCTGTCTTTATTTATAAGCACCTTTACGGCACCTATACGACTAGTATGGATGAAGGTACATTATGTGTATGATTCAAGCACTACCAATAAGACTATTTTTAAGAGATGAAAACATTTGACGCCAAATTGTATTCTAGATTCCGCTTCCCTGTTTTGGAGAACAGACCTTTACTAAAGAGAAATTATTACATGACATATTCTCCATCGTCCTAATAGGCAAATTATAGATATTAGGTATATAATATTAATATATGGAATAGCCTGAAGAATAAACGATCTTTACTTTCCCATAAAAACCAAAATTCTTTATTGTTGGCCAATTTCTGCAAACCTGTTTGAGCACGAGTTACGTATACCTCTACATGCCATCGATTAGTAGTTTATAGGAATAAGAAAAGGAACTTACAATATCGTTTCCGGAGATGAGAGCATCCATGATGTTGTTGAGGGCGTCCTCGAGGTGGGGGATGAGGGCGGGGTCGGTCTCAGGGTTCTGCAGGGCTTCGGAGATCTGGGCCAAGGTCCAGCTGTCAGTAGCAGCAGGGACAGTGACGGTCACGGCTTCCTGGAAAATAGTGTTAGGTTTTCAGATCTGTATGCATAGTCAAGTGGTATATAAGAAGAGAGACTTGGAATAACAATAACAATGCTTGTCTTGTTGCAGTTCCGTTCCCCGTATGAATTATGTGATCCATGAATGTTTTTTCTTAGTCTGGGTTTTCTTTGTGTGTGTGATTGGAATTTATATAAAACCCCCTGTTACACAGGTATTCATAAACTCTCGCAGTAAAGATTTTTCAACAGCGATAATATTTTCATTAAAAGAATAATAATAAGACTAGCTTAGCCATTTATTTAAAATCAAAAAATCATGTTTTACAAGGCAGACAGAATGCCAAGAGTCAGAAAAAAACTTTTGAAAGCTTAAATTGATTATTGAACATTTAAGATTTTATGGTTTGCATAAGTAGTAGATAGAAGTATTTAAATTGTTATTTAAACAAACCGGTCTTAGTCTGAACTGGTTTTAGGCAATTTATGGACCTTTACTAGTAAGAAGTATTGAAATTTTTATATAAGTTTTAGTTTTTATCTGAAAACAATATAAGGACTTACAACTTGTTGTCCGGCGAAGATCTGGTTCATCATGTTGTTAAGAGCCTCCTCCAAGTAGGGCAGCATAGCGGGGTCGGTGTTGGGGCTCTGGATGGCCTCGGACAGCTCGTTCAGAGTCCACGTGGAGTGGCTGGCGGCCACGGCCAGTACAGCAGCAAAGACGGCGAAGAATTTCATTTTGAGGAGTTATTTGCTGCTGCAAAAAGAAAAAGGCGGTTGAATGGTTTAAAAGAGAAATAGTAACTTCTCAATAATATTTCTATTTATTTGTATTAGAAGTGTCTATTTTTATTGTAATAATCTAACAAAATTAATAAATAAATAATTATATGATTTTCTTTAAGATGAAAATTATTTTAACAAATAGCGAGATAAAATAAAACAATAATTTTGGTACATTATCACATGTGATTTGAATATCGATAAAATATATCAGGATAATCTAAAATTGATAAGTTTAAACTGTTGAGCCCAACAAATAACAAGGCAAGACGCTAAATGTTACCTAAACTGAGTCATAGTAAACTTGATCTAGTAAATAATTATGACACAAAATAATCCTTTTTATGTAGTAAAAATAAAATATTGTTCTAGTGCTGAGTAACAGTTAACCAGGGCTCCCGTTATCAATTTCGCCGCCAGAGGCGCTAGTTGCAAGTGATCTTAAATTCCATAGTTTATTGGTGGGCTTTGACAGCTGGCGCACCAGTGGCGCCAACTGGTGATCGCAATTACAGTAGCCCTTAACACCGCGAAGTCGATCGAAATTCTAACACATGGAATTAAAATTAATCAAAACTTTTTCAATTCAATAATTGTTATCTACTTTAAGTCTCTTAAAATATGTTGCTTGCTTACCTACTGTAGACAAATTTGGTTTGGACACTGAAACTACGAATATATATACTAACCTGTAATCAAAACCACAATAAACTTAATCTTCAGAAGATACCGCTACCTAATTGGTGACGTATTTATCATCATAAACTGCGATTAATGTATTAGTTCAACTTAAGTTACATAAAAACAAAATAAACATTATAATACCAAGTTCTTAATTTCATTGACAAAGAGATAGTGATAAAAATGATGAATGATGGATTTCTATTTGTATTTATGGAAAAATATTTATTGTGTAATCGAATGTGAAGGCAATCCGTATAATACTTGTCTGGCCTGCCTTTGTACCGAAATAATTTGTTTATTTTTTTATAACTAACTGCCTGGAAACTCGCTTGCCCTAAATCAAATCTACCTGACCACCCATCTTCCCAGAGACAGTGGGATGAGCCGCTCTGCAGGGTAGTTCATGAGAACCTTATGTCCACATCGACTACTACTGCGGAGCGTGCGCGCCTGCTTGCTATGGGGGAGTGGGAGTCAGGCCTATGGCTTCACGCACTACCGTCGTCGAACATAGGCACCTTGTTCGACGATACTACTTTCCGCCTCTGTGTTTCACTACGCCTTGGCGCTTCTTGTTGTTCTCCACATCGCTGTCACTGTGGCGAAGTAGTCAACAGTCTCGGACACCACGGCCTGTCATGTAGCCGTAGCGCAGGACGCATGGCGCGACATGCCAATTTAAACGACATCATCCGACGTGCTCTTGTTGCCGTCGGCGTTCCGGCTGTACTTGAACCTAATGGCCTGGCACGCGACGACGGCAAGAGAACGGACGGGATGTCTTTGTTCCCTTGGAAGATGGGTAGGCCTTTAGTGTGGGACGCTACTTGTGTCGATACTCTTGCGCCATCTCATCTTCCTAGTTCGTCGTACTGTGCTGGCGCTGCTGCTGCGGCTGCTGAGAACCTCAAACGGCGGAAATATAACAACCTTATTGGAAGTTATACTTTCCAGCCGTTTGGGGTTGAAACATTTGGACCGTGGGGTCCGAGTGCACACCTTTTATTTAAAGATCTGGAAAAACGTCTTGTTGTCTCCTCGCGTGACCCAAGGGCTGGCTTTTACCTTGGACAAAGAATTAGTATTGCCATACAACGTGGCAATGCCGCCAGCCTTTTGGGTACACTTCCAGTCGACAGCGACGTGGATGAATTTTTTGACGCTATTTTTTAGAGATTTTATTAGTTAAGTTTAGTTTTGTTTAAAGTGTATATATAGTTAAGTTTGTAAATATTTAAGATAAACATAATGTAAAAATGTTAAATAAAGATATTTCTGTACGTATTACTGACATATAAACGGTTAATGTCCTCTGATGTCAATAACCTACTTAGGAAATTATTCGGTTCCAGAGATCGTGTAGATACCTAAGTTTTGAGCTTTGGATTTCTCAGGAAAGCCCGCGAAAAGCATTGGCAGAGCCGTTAGGATACCAGATTTAAAACGTGGCTGGTTTTTGTTTTTTACAATCATTTAACTCCTAATTTAAAGCCAAGTCAGCCAAGTCAAGCCAAGTGTAAAAGTTAACTTTTACAACTAGTTGGCAGCACCCTTCAAGCTTCGAAAAAGGGCTACCGACTCGAACTTCCAAAATTGTGACTAATCCCTGGTTTATTGGATTACGGACGGTAGAATTTTCTAAGCAAAACTGCCCACAAGCAGTTCATGAAACGCGCCTCGATCCAAATCTTCGACACCGCAGAAAACCACCGTAACCCGCTAATTGTAGCAGCATCGCATTATCGACCTTCAGTCACATCTAAAATCAAACGGCCCAGACATACTCTCTCCTACCCCGACGATAAAACAACGCTTCTCCAAGAAGCATTCGAGTTAGCTAGCAGTAGCAATACAAACGCCATACTTATAGAAGCTCGGTGACAATACAATATTATGGTACTTTCAAGCTGGTCTGATGGGTCCGGAAGGTGGCCATAGAAACTCCTTAAAGAAACGACGCAATTTCATCGTGTGCAACCTAATGACGATAAGATTGCGTGGTTGTGTTTGACTAGTATTGTGAGCGGGGAGATTGGTCGGGAGCTCCCTTGATCGTCTCTACTAGGCAAATCGGTATTATTATTATTTCTCCTAACTTTGCAATCGCGTCGTGCGAACCCACGATTTAGAAGCGATTATCCCCGCCACCACTCTCCCGCTATTTAACTGGTATTAGAAACGATTGTAGGCGTTTTAAGACTTACTTGTAGGTTTGTAAAATAAATTTTAATGCTTTCTACTCTCTTAATCTCTTCTACTGGGTTGCCTTATCGTAACCGGAGAAGAAAATACGAAGTAAGTGCCTATTTTATTTCATAGTTGATCACCTGTTTAAACATTTTAATATTCCAACCAATTTTATTTGTAACAAACCATACATAGGACATGGCCATTCATTAATTAACGAAAAATAGTAAACAAAGCAAAATAGATATCTATCAACTATGCGTAGATATTATCAACACATATTTGATAACAGGGACTGTAAAAATTTAATCCATTGCATTAATGAAACAGAATTTTTATCAACTGATTACATTTTTCATTAAAACCTTACTAATTACAAAAGCCTGAGATCAGAAAGGGAATAGATAGTGCATTAAACATATCATTTAAGCCGTGGCCTGCTGACTGTAGAATGTGGTCATTTTATTATTGTAGGTATATTAATGTGGAGTCATTGTTTGTCTTTATAAATTATCGCGGAATTCAGACGTGTTGTGTGTTGTTCATTTGTAGACTTAATTCATAAACAGAAGCGGGTAACCTGGCAAGAAGACAATAATGTATGATTATTTAAAATTAAATTAACTTCTGGGGTTATAGGGATGTTTCCTGGGTATGAAAAGTTAAAATCTATTTAGTCCGTCAGTTAGATAATAAAAAAATATTAGACACGTATTTTTTCTTTTACCAAAACGATAAAAAATTACAAAGATACAGCGCTTTAAAGTTTCGGAGTGGGGGCTTATGACGCCACGCGTTGGTAAAAATTGTAGCGAGGAGTGACGTCTTGCGTAATTTCCCTTCTCTGTATTTTGATCATTTTTTGTTTGCAGGAAAAAAGATAAAATACGTGTCCAATAAAATTCAATAATATACCAGGCGGACATTAAAAAAAATTAGGAAACATGCCTATTACATAAATGAAGGCACAACTCCACTGCGGCGCACGGAGAGGCTATGCACGTGTGTCAAGCTTCACTTTGTATGAAAATGTGGACAACATTACATACATTGCTCTCAACCCAATCTAAGTAACTAAAGCACTTCTGTTATGGGATCAGAGACACACCCATACCGGAGACAGTGTAGAAAAGTGGTTTTCTACATTGACCCGTTCGGGGATCGAAACCGGGCCCTCAGAGCTGGCGACACCTTGAACACCGGTGTGTACGCCACTCGCCCATGGAGGTCGTCAGAATTCCGCAGTAGATTGCAAACTTGTTCGCACCAACAGTCTTACTGGCTATCTCGGTTGACAACTTAAACGATGATCACTGGACTCAAAAATACGGCTAATAGAAAAAGATCTCTATTTCACTCATTGTGTTTGTCCTACTGCTGTGGAATTTGTTGCGCCGTTTCTTCTCCTCAGCCAGAGCACTTAGAAACGGTGATGGTGGCTCAGTTGCTAATGACTTATTAAGCGCTATTTTTGCCTAATTCTTATATGGATTTTGATTTCAATCACTGGACACATCATGATTTTAAAACGTTATAAAATCTTTGAGTAATATTTTACTTGTCTTATTAACATGTAGGTCCCTCTTGGGCTCCTGTCCCGATACCGCCGAGTTAACTCATGATTGAATATACCAATATACCTACATAAATTATCTTACATTGGTCAGATTCGACGGTAATACATAACTCGGGTAATACCCAAGTACTCCGTGCTAGTTTAAAATAAATAAATTCTATGTAAATAAGTTATTATTTTTTGAAAGCTATAAGTAACTTAATGGAAAAAATATGAGAGAAGGCCTTAATAATAGCTTCGATTAAAAAAAATACCAGTTTGTATCCTTGTAATTAAACCATTTCGTTACTATGCATGTACAAAGACTAGAGAAAACTACATATCACGAACTACTGGTGTTTTATTGCTGGTATAACACCTATAATAAAGATACAAGCAGACGTGTAAACTCGTGTAAATGATAAAATCGAAGATTTCAATAACAATGCATGTACAATTGTAAAAAACAAAATACGTGTGCGCCTCGGGAAGCCCGACAGAAGGGATAACTTAAACTATCACTGTCAACAGTATAATGACAGTGATCGTTTGGCGCCTTAACGCGTTACGTAACGAAGCGGCTTGCCCTCCCATAAGAAGTTAGCACTTCAAAAAGACGTTTCGATGCCTTTACAGGGATCTTGGCCATGGATAGATTGAGATTGTACTCATCTAGGATATCTTCGAAAGATCTTGTTTATTTTTCTTTCTTTAAAAACGACTACCGGACTTATGATTATCACTGTATGGCGAGGATTTCATATACATTCAATTCAAACACAAAGAAAACCCAGATAAATCACACAAATAGTTGTCCCATGCGGTGATGGTCCCATGCGCGCGCAATGGTAATTGGTGAGGTTACCTTTAAGTACCACTGGGCTATACGTACAGTCAAGTCAGTTTCAGTATAACTTCCACATCATCCATAGAAATCATTATAATATCTTAAGAATACTTGATAATATAGGTTGGAAGCACACGTCCGTTATTATGGCACTGAAATAAATTGCAAATTTTCATCGGAAAATTCCTATCCGCCTTGGGCCTTCGGAATCGTAAGACTCTTAAATCTCTACAGTCGTAGGTATCTTACAACCAACAACAACCATATCGTAGGTATCTAGCCAAACAAGTACACGTTGGGTGCCAGTAACGAGGAATTAGGTACCTAATACTTAAGACCCAGAAGGAGAGGGCGAAGAGGACATTGAAGAAGTGGAACTTTGGAAAAGGCCTATATACACTATTGTCTGTCACGTTTTATCATGGTGTAATAATAATTATCTACAGAATATCTATACTCGCATGTTTGGACTTGTGAACAATTCCAGCACGCTGAAAGCACGCGTCTATAGATACATTCGTAAGTAAACTCGCGAAATCAACAATCGTGCGATTTTTATTGATGATAATACTTTAAAACCCAATAAGGAACTGCAATAAAAATATTAGATGTGTTTTATTGTTGGGTTTGACTTTATGTATGTCTCTTAACCAGATACAAATTTCTCCTACACCTTTAAACACAGTAGGTACCTATTTATTTCGAAGAAAGTTTCGTAAGTACGGTCATCGATCGGAATTAAAATTACTTAGTATCTACCTTTAAAGGTATTCTAAAAAGAATGAACGATGACGAATTAATGAAAATACGTAAGTAGATACCTATTACTTAATAAATAATAATATTATTACAATTAGGTACTTACACCTACGTATTATTGCTCGGGTTTTATACTTCGGTCAAAATGTAAAAATTACTCTTTCACATAAATAGATATCCAACTCACCAATCCGTACGCTGGGTACACATACCTACCTACCATTTTTAAATGTTATACCAATGCTATGGTAGGTAATGAGACAAATTTAGCGAAAGCCCGCTAGTGCGTTGTAAGTAGTTAATTGCAATGCGCTGTTCGGGATAATCCCTGGCAACGCTCTCAACCCGTACGATGAATTTCCAACTTTGAAAATACGAAACAAACCTAAAATTCAGAAAGGGCTTGGAACGAGTTCATGTACTTACATACCTAGTTACCTAAAACGCTGCATTTGTTTGCAGCTTATTTAGATAGTTGACAGAAAATTATTCTCTGTGCCTAAGCTATGTTGGTGTCATCTTTCAGACCAGATTCAGCTGAATACCGTATTAAACATGAGATTATAAGCCATCCGCGATACATGTAGGTGTATTGATTTGCTCCCCTAGAGCAGCCCCCCTAGACAAGTGGCCTATCGACAAGTATTAACAATGATAGAAATCGCTTAAATTACATTAAATGTGAGGAATTAACATTTCGTTTCGATAAGTCACGTGACTTGGACTTGTCACTTCCATACATTTGAACGATTCGATCTTGTCGAAATTTCACATATTTAGGGGAGCAGAGAAGTCGTTTAAAAAGAAAATACCCGATACGTACTACTTGACCATGTAATTAAAACTTAGAAACACAAATCTCAATCTCGACTTATCTTGTGTACTTAGATGCGGCGTAGAATTCGGCTATTTACCTGAATGCTTAAATCATTTATCTGCACTTCACTGCAGACACTTTTGTGTAGAAGCAATTAGTGAATATTTTAGTCTCTTAGCACAGACGAAGTCACTTTTTTTATAGGTACAGTTACTTCCACTCGATCGCCACCATGTAAAATGAGTCGAAAAGTAATGTTACCTCGGTCACTCACATGCGCGCAAACATTTCGACAAAGGTTCGCGCGATTTGATGTCTGTTACACCGACACAACTTGGAAATTAAATAATTTGCAAATGTCGTCCTACACTTGTGGGTTTGCGTATTTGTGCGAATGTGAGTGACCGGTATTAGAACAAACTCTTTTTGAGTGCCATTTTTCCAATATGGCGGCGCTAGCGTTCTAGTTACGAAGTCGCAAAGTAAAAATTTAAAGCGAGCGTCTATGTAATTCACCTATTTTCATAACAGCCCGACAACTTTTCAGGTAACATAGGCCTCTCCTTTCATATGCCAATCTCTCCGGTCCTGTGCCAGTCTCATCCAGATTCGACTTGAAACTAGTAATGTCGTCGAGCCATCTTGGACCAAGTACCTATATTTACACAGAATTTAAAAATTAAAAATTATTTTTTAAAGTTTCGCACGGCTGAGATCGCTGGTTTGGACGGAGACCTTTGCCCTCTACAAGCACTTACCCCTATCACCCTGCAGTAGAACACACATAAATATAATATTAAAGTGAATTCATGCCTCAGTCTTCCAGACACACGCTTAGCCGCTTTCTTGTGTTGATTCAACATTTAAATAACAAATACACAGACACCTGTGTAACAAGAGGTAACAACGTATTGACTTTTTTATATTAACAAAAAAGGAACCATCGTGTTTCACTCAATTTTAAAACGAAAATTTAATTTGTATTTGTGTGTATGGCATAATCGACTGCACGGATAGCCGAGTGGTATAGGTCACCACGCCAATTACCTCTGTGCGCGACGTGCCGCGGGTTCGACCCCCGCATAGGACAAGCATTTGTGTGACCCACAAATGCTTGTTTCAAGTCTGGGTGTTCTTTGTGCATGTGATTTGAATGTTTGTGAAACCCCCCGCGTCACAAGGATTAAATTCCTTAGTGCGGGAGTGCCTTTTAAAAAATATATATATATATATATATATATATATTTTAATGTTAGTGCTGAAATCTGCCCAATTAAAAACGGGGGAAATAATTTACACTATTCTTGGAGGATTTCTGCGAGGGCATAATTTTGGGTTTAGAAAACATAATAAAAAAAAACACTTTTGGCCCCGAATAAAATTTATTATAACTTATCTATACATAACATTAGGTAATAATAAGTAAACTTTACGATATCAATAGATTCTTTACAACTTCTCGGTTTCCTGAAACAAAAAAACACATGTGTTATTCATAATGTAGTAGCAAAAGCGTAATAATGAATGATAATATCGTGTTATATAGGTACATAAGTATATAGATTAATATTATCGTACGTAGATGTAATTAGTCTGACGGAACCCGACATAGCTGGCATATTTTTCCTAGTTAACGTAAATATAATTTTGATTATGACAATGTGGGAATAATTAAACAATCCTATCCCAAATCTATTCAGTATTCTGATGTAATTTTTCATTTTTCATTTGCGATTACCGCCGGCTACATTGAATATTGAATTAATCTTATTTTTTAAAGAGTATGTTTATGGAGTTTCTTGCCGATTCTTCTCCATTGGAAGGACATTTTGGGACCTCGCACCTGTTATTAAGATTTGTAACTTTAACATTTCTTAGCGCCTTTTTAAGGTTTATGATCAATAATTACTAAATACTTTTAGATTTGATTGATTTGGTATTTTTTGCCTGAAAGCATAACAGATAAAGATTCAAACTTTCGCGATCATAATAATTAGTAAAATGTTGATACTGACTGTACACAATAATTTCCATAATCCAGTCTCACGATAAAGTTTTGCCTAGGTTTCGGCCGCGGACACGGCCAGCAGGCGCTTGTAGGAGCCGGCCAGCGAGCGCGCTGCCAGCTGCAGGACGTCCTGCCGTGACACGCCTGTCGAGGCCTCCTGCCACTGCGTGTGGGGGACCTGCCAAGGAAACATTTGTACACCAATATACATACATCAAATACATGTAGACAGCAGCTGAAATAATGGATGGTCTGACCACCAATTGTGATATATCTAGGCAAAAATTCGTAAATGAGAGAGTTGCTATGACTTTTTTTAAAGGCGTCAAGTTTTTATATTTACTATCGCAAGTCGCCTATCATTGGGTTTAGGTGAACTGGCAATAACGTAAATAAAAGAGTAAGAAGGAACTAATACACAGTTCATACCTGTAAGCTAGCAGCCATAATAGAACCTATAGTGACGCTGTAGCCGGTCTGCGCGTGTATATAGTCTGCGGGAGTGGCCGCCGCGGCCGCGGACACGGCCGCCGCCGCCACCGGCGTGCCCTGCGACTGCAGCTGCAGCTCTATGCCCAGCGACGGCTGTGAGAGGATGAGGAGGGACATGTCGTACCATCTGGGAACGAGAGATAGATACTTATGAATACGAATGTCAAGAAAAGATTGATATAACGTCTTACTTAGAAGCCGATATTATAATTTTAATTCGCTGTTACGCATTAACGCATGAGGAGTGACCGCGGTAGCTTAGTTGGTAAAGTGACTGGCGCGTTAAGCCAGTAGTCGCAGGTTCGAGTCCTGCCTGATGTTTAAGTTTTTCTTTCTACTATTTGTATTTAATTATCGATATTATAAGTTAAGAGCTTAAAACAGTTTCTGTAAACTCTGGGCATAACTGCCTTATCAATTTTTTAACAGTTTTTTTTCTTTTTCTTCGATACTTAAGGCCCGAAATCTTAGTAGTTAAATCTATGTGGGAACCGTAATGAGTTGCCCTTTTACTTTCCAAGATCAAAAAGCATTTCAAATCTTCTTCATAAGTATAAATTGTAGTTAACACATACAGACAAACCTTTTACATACATCATTTAACCCTACTAACCTGTCGGTAACCGATTCATGTAGATAGCCCTCCACGGCGACTATTGGCACGTTATTATGCAACTCAGAGTGCACGGAGCGTATGTGAGCGATGCGTTGCTTGGCGGCTGCGTAGGCTGCCGCGTAGCCCACCGGCTGCTCCGCGGTCACGTCGCTCTGTGCCGCGTAGCCACTGGAAAATAGACGGTCATGAAGGGTTGCTAAGGAACGTTTTCAAGTGAACGTAGTCTAGCTGCTTCGGCATTACGTTCAGCTCTAAGTTAGACAATGAAAAATGGACCATGTCACATTATAAATAAGGCAGGTATTTAAGTGAGTCCTTATAGGCCTTTTTCTATAAATTTTTGTATGAGCGGTATAAACTATTATTAAATTCAATGACTACAATGAAACCAATTACTAATAAATGTCGTAATACTTACACTACATTAGCTTTGCCGAACACTGTCTGGAATGCATCTCTGATCGGTGATATCTTCGCTTCTTTATCTGAAGCGACGACGATCAGCAGATCCCCACCACTTCCTGTTAACAATATTTTTTTAGTTTCATTTCATTCAATACTATCCCGCCGTTACGTATCATGCTGTTACCTTAGGATTTAAACTAACTACAGACTGTAATAGGTATCTTGTTACGAATGACTTTATGGTAATTTGTTTGTTCAAGTATAATGTGGAAAATCCAACGATTCAAGGAGAAGAATTGAGATTCTATTTTGTCCGTCGGGTAGATAAATAAAAAATTAGACACGTATTTTTTCTTCTTTTACGTAACCAAAAACTCTACGACGAAACATTGATTTGAAATGTTGCATGATGTCACAGTTTGTTCATGTTTTGTGACGTCATTAGCCCCAATCCTGAACTTTGATTCGCTTTATCTCCTAAGTAGTTACTTATTTTTAAAAAGCAAAAAATACATGTCTAGTATTTTTTATCATCTAATTTGGGGATTAAATAAAATTTCTTACATTTCATACCCAGTCAAAATGCCTATCATATGTTTTGAACACGATGTAATTAAAGGTCTATTTAAACACCAACTTACGAAGGTAGTCCTTCATCTGCGGATCGAGAGTGGTGATCATGGTGTCTACCGAGCTTTTCGCCTTCTCAGCCACGCGGTGCAGCAGACCGCCCGTGGAGACTGCACCCTTCATCCACGTGAAGAGACCACTGCCGGGCATTATGTCGCCTAATGAAAATAAATACATGTACTTAAAAAATATATTTTTATGTAACTGGCAGACTAGAGACTGGCTCTTAAGAAGAATTAAATAAAAGATAATTTTTTGTTCTTAAATTGTTTGGTTTTTTATTTTCTTTTTTTTTAAATAAGTACTTAGGGGCAGTATTCTAGTACTTCTGTCATAATTGTTTAATTAATAAAATATTTATGAAATTACATTCTAAGGAAGACGACACGTCTGACTCTTCATTGATCAACTTCTTCGTCTTTGTAAATGTGTACAAATAGTAGATAGCAGGAGTTATTGCGTAATAAATAATGAAAAAATAGATCTTCATCTTTATTCAAAAGGCCAGTCTAAAAACGAACCCTGCATTTATTTACACAACATTCAATTACAACAATCGTCTGGAAAAGTCTGGACTTTTAAAGAGGCTGAGACTCCTGAGTTTCTTTCGACATTACTTATTGGTGTAGCCGGTTAGAAAATGTCAAATCCAGCTCGCTTTAAAAAATATTTTTACATCTTTACTAATATTATAAAGCTGAAGAGTTTGTTTGTTTGTTTGTTTTAACGCGCTAATCTCAGTAACTACCGGTTCGAATTGAAAAAATCTTTTTGTATTGGATAGTCCGTTTATTGAGAAAGGCTATAGGCTATATAACATCACGCTACGGCCAATAGGAGCGGAGCATAAATGAAAAATGTTGCAAAAATTAAGTAAAAGTGATGATTTTTATCCTAGTTACAATAATAAATTATTTAATTTCATTTCACTGGATCAATCAACATAATATAGGTATGTGGTAAGCATAGATTCCAAGAAAGGCTACTTTTAGCTGTGATAACTGACAACAACGCGGGCGGCGCCGCGGGCTAAAGCTAGTTTGCAATAAATCCGTGGTTGCTGGCAGTACCTATATTTTTTCTATCGCTCTAACTTTCCTAATTAATCAGATAAATTAATTTAAATGTAGGATATTACACTACTAGATGTTAACAGCTAATTACTCTGATAATAAAGCAATAAAACATGAAACAAAAGTAGGTAAGAATAGAATGCGTTCATAAAAACTAATTGGATAACACTGTTTATAAATTCAACAATAACACATTTAGTTATTGTACGGCTCGCGTTAACCGTACAGTTATAGTTGCTTTGAATGACATTCTTTACATCTGCCACTATTATTACTCAATTTTATATTGTATAAACTTTTGCAACTATAATTAAAGATTACTACTAAAACTATCCAGCACTTTATAAAAATATCTCATTTATAAAAATCAACATCTCCTCAATAATATACTGTGATGGTATACGCATAATCTTATATTATGAGCAAATGCCATTTATCACAATACATGTTTACATCATTATAATTATATTTCTATGACTTAATCCAAGAATGCTTTTGATTTTTTTACCCCCGCCAACGTTAATAAATTAAAAAGCTGATTGAATATAGGACCTTGGCGAAATGGACATGAAAATATTTGTCGGATAAAAGGGTTGGTTAATAGACAATATACCAAACGTTCTAGCCTTAATGCAAATTTAACAACTTCTTAAAGAAATTAAAACATAACTATACCTACCAAGCTGATCAATTTCTGAAGTGGTATCTGGTGGCAGAGAATCTGGAGAATGACTTGTTTGTGAGTCTTCTGGTGATCTGATGGACAGCATTGGCTCCCCCTTGCTTAGTGGTATTGCTGGGCTGGTAAGAGTAAAAGAGAAATGTAACATAAGACATACGTTGCTCTGTACCCAAAGTAAGTAGGTAAAGCACTTGTGTTATGGCATCAGAGACAACGAAGTACCACAAGCACCCAGACCCGAGGTAATATAGAAAAGTGGTTTCAACATTGACCAGTCCGGGGATCGAACCTGGGACATCAGAGCTAGTGACGCCTTGAAAACCGGTGTTTACGCCGCTAGACCATGGAGGTCGTCATTCGTCAAGACGCGATAATAGAGTAAAAGTTAATGTTGAAAATATTACTTTAAGATTTCTTTGTTTAATTTAGAAGTAATTCAAATATCTAGGCAATTAATTAGTTAAATTTAGAGTTAATTAGTAATAGGTTTAATTAGCTGACAAGGAAATTTAGGTGAAATATAAAATTATGAAGTAACTAAACTCACTTTTAGAAATCTTTGCATTAATTAACATTATATTAGGATTTCATAACATTTTTTAACTATGGCTATTACTCAATAATAATACTGGCCCAAAAAAGGCCTCCTGCAGGTTATGGGCCTCTTCTCATTTAGAGAAGGCACAATCATTGATCATCACTTTTGCTCACTTGTGGGTTGGTGGTTTCAGATTCCAATTTTTGGAATCCAGGTTTCCTCACAATGTTTTCCTTCACCAAACTACTTTAAAAAGTCATAGGTACTTGCCTGTATTAGATTCAAACCTACAACCTTGTGCATAAGGAGATGCGTTATGCACACAAAATATTACTAAAACATCAGTAACTTTGTCTGGTAGTTTCAGATATTAGCACATTCAAACAAAAAAACTTTTAGTTTGATAGAGACATAAGACTTATATTATGTTTTACCTGAATGTCTCATGAGTAGCTGGTTGAGGTTTGGGCTTGTCTCTTGCTTGCACTATTATAGGCTGAACTGGTACTGGAGCTGGTACTGGTTGTACTACCGGTTGCGGCATCTGTAATGCCTATTAAACATTGTAAATCAAATCATAGTAATAGATTAGGTACTATAACTTTCAAATAAATGTTGTTTAGCAAAACTTTTACTGCACAGAATTTAACCGCACCCATACCGATATAGACTACCTAAACTTAAATAATAAATAGAAGTAATTTTTTTAATATTCAATTTATTCAAATAATGACATACCTCAGCAGCTGTGCTAGCCCCAGGTACTACAGGGCTGGCGGTCACGAAGTTAGGCAGCTGAGAAGGAGGCGCAACACTTGACAATAGATTCCCGGTGCCGCCAGCTGGTGTCGGCGGCTGCGGAATCTTTGACTTCTTATCCGACCCACTCATTTTATCACCACTACAAATTCACAGAACAATGATAAGCTACAAAACCCTACACCTCTTTTTACTAACTGCTTATAGAATTTTAAACAATAACTTAGTACTGTTTCAAGTAATGTATCTGAATATTAACTAAGAAAACATATTTTTGCCTTCACAACAAAACAATTTCGTGGATATTTATGATTTGACAGATGTTCTGTGACAGCAAAAAAATATGTTTCTGAAGAGTAAACGCTACTTGACATTGGTAAAGATTTTGATTTTTAAATTAGTTCTTCAATCTACGTAAAATAAAAGGTAGATTCGTAGTTTGCTTAGTTTGTAAAATATTTCATGAGAACTATTGGTTTAAAATCGAATTGACATTAAATGAAGTCAAACAAATTCAAGTGAATAATTTTATTATATTGGAACTGACTTTGTAAATAGAATTGAATACGTCACTAAAAATCTGACAATACGCAACAGTTCCGTAGCCCATAAAATTGTCAAGAATTTAAACATCACAGTTATTTTGTCTTTCTCACACCTATCAGATTTACTATACATGACATATTAATCATGTTAAAAATTGTTATTTATCTGAGAACTTAATTGTACACGGGGGGTTGCTCTAGCTCATTTCTGTCAAGCGAACCTTGATATCGGAAAGTTATCTCGCTGTTTTCGGGAAAAATTTGATTAGACGCTTTAATTGTTCATTGAGTCATTTGTGGTCGTGTCTAATTATAGTGAAATTACACCATGTCGGAAGAACCAGATACTCCGCCCTTTAGCACAGTGGATATTAACAATGATAACAGGGATGACGAAGATCTTTTCGCGTCTGCGGTCCAGGTATCTTATTGGAATCCTGTTTTAATAACTTGTTGTGTTCTCGTTAATCGCGTCCGCCCCCCGGCAGCTTGGCGGCAGACAGTTAACGCCCCTGACTTTGATATTGATACGAAATAAATGAGGAATTATTATAGTTATTAGCTCACTGATGATACTTTTATAACATTATATTAATTAAAGCTTATATTTACTGACGGCGAAAAAATTTTTTTCGAGACTGCGGTTTTGCTGGTTTTTATTGAACGCGGTGTTTCTAAAGAACATCCTTGAAACATAATTGAATTACTGAATCAATGGATTAACTGTTTTAAGTCACTTTATATTTTACATTAGTCACTTTACTGATATTCTTGCTACATAGTTGTTTTTGCTAGTTACCTTTTAAAATTAACATTTTGTTCTGAAGAAAAGTTTAAAAACATACATATCTAGCTACAATGGCACTACAATTTCAACCTGTGTTTACTTTTGTAAAGGTAATTTGTAAGCAAGTAAATTCTCAATATTTCTTTGTAGTTTCTTCATGTTTCAACAAGTGCAATACTTGTTTAAATTTATCTTTCTCTTTATCTGGTTTTTATAGTCAGTATTCATTTGTTTTCCGACCTGTAATGAGCAAGCAAGGTGATCAATGCTTGTACCTTCTATACGAGAAGAGTCTGTGCCCAGTAGTAGGACATTTATATGCTGATATACATGCCACCTCATGGTTGCCTGGTAGAGAATGCCTCAGGCATTAAGTCATCCATTATACTTTGATAAACATTAAATAAAATAAAAATAAAATACTATTACTATTTTTATTATTTTATAGCATAACTTGTTCGTAGTATTCTTGTATCATATCTTCATGTTGGCAAAAAACAACTTAGTAACAAATGTAATCTATTATCAATGTTAAAAGCATTGTAAAACTATTTGTAGGTATGTAAAAAACTATTTGTAACTATGTGACAAGGCTAAATAGATAACTTACACAATTTGAAAAAAAACGATACTTTATCATGTACAACTAGTTATTTAATTAATATATTATTATATTACTATTACTCCATGCCTTGAAAAACATGTTAAGCCATTGGTCAGAACTATCATACTTTGATCTTTGACAGATGTTCAGTCATTACAATTCAAACAACCAGTTTTACTTTGGGATACAATTTTACCTAGTAAAGTAGATTGTGGAGGTGAGGTAGGCAGTCTCTATGTAAAGCATGATATTCAGCTGAATCCGGGAAGGATGAGAGCCAATCTCTACATATCTTTGGAAAAGGCTAGGCAGAAGAAAAATTATAACATACTTCTACACATGAAATCATGTGTCATATTTCAATGTTTGTATTATAGAAATACTGTATTATTCCATTCTTTATTAACCTGTCTATATGTTGTTATTTTAGGATTTAATTATTTCCATACTGTAATAGTTATAAACATTCAAAGTATTTTAAAACAAAAGTTACTAAACAGTTGACTTAATGTTATGTGCCTCTAGGGACCAATAGGGATAGGGTACAATATACTCAGCTGAAAATTAATTCATCTCAAATGGAAAGTGTAACAATCTCTTAATTACAGGAAGTCAGCCTGGACTCTGAGGTGAATGGAGCTCGTGAAGGTCTTGAGAAGGTCACCATTAGTGATGCTCCATCGATCACCACTTCACTGAGCAGCCCAATCATGGAAGAAGTAATATTTTTTTGCAATAACATTCTACATTATAGTCACAAGCAAGAATTATTAAGCTGTTTCCTTAGTAATGCATTGTTTATCATTATACCACAATATCTACTTAAATTCATTCTAAAATATTATTTTATCAATAGCTTTTTTTCTGCCCTACTAATTGCTTCACTGCTGGCAAACAGTCTCCCCCCTATAAACCTAAGTAACCTATAAAAACAATTGATAAACCTATATTTATTTAATAATTTTGCCCACATTTGTTCTCATAGAATTTATTAGGAAACAAAATATGAAAATAAATATTTAGATAATTTGTAGAAACAAAGTGGTTTTTGTTAATACTTTTTGTATTACAGACTCTCCCCTTCTATTAAAAAAAGTAAATATATAAAAAATACATAAGTACTTCTAATTCTAAATACTGAAAAATAAAATTGCATTAGAACATTTAATACCATTATAACCAGTAAAACTGTAATGTAACCTACATGAATTCGACCTTCGCGTGTTTGGACCTTATTAGCGCCAATAGAAAGGAATTACCGACTGAAATTCACGAACAACGAACAAAAACATGAATCTAATTAACACAGAATTCAAAGTGGATATTGCATCACTTTCTTCTTTTGTATTAATAAGATAAGCCTTGCCAAGATAGGTAGAAAGTATTTTATACTGGAATTAAACACAAGATTGATATGAGTGAATTTACATAAAACTGATAGTGATAATGTTTTTATAAAATGTATGACCTTTATGTTTAATGAAATTCACATTATTAATCTTACTGTAATATCACCAAAGGGGTTTCACTCCAAGTTTAGCTAAGTTCGGCTGTCGCGCCTCTCGGGCAGGCGAATTGCAGTAGGTTGCTGCTAGCTGCGTCGTGCGTTATTCTATTATAAGATAGTTAAGTTGTCGCAAACGATGATTCTACAACCCTTAAGCGTTGCGCCAGACAAAGTTACGCGTTAGAAGAGAGCGGCAATGTTTAGGTAATTATCACGTTAGGCATTAAATGCTTGTGCGAACTGAATTGCACTTTGTTTCGTCGTCGCTAGAGTCGCTATTTATATATTTTTGTTTCGTGTAGTTTACCTTCTGTACGCAAGTTAGTACTATTCATTATTCTGTGCTGTAACTTTGGAATAGTTTATATTTATGTTCATTTGTTACACTAATGATGATATTCTTTCCTTCAAAAACATCCTTAGCAAAATATCTCTTTAACAAAAAAAAAAAAAAAAACACATGTTTTGCTTCTCTAGTTAAAGCTCATATGACATCTAAGATGAAATGCCACTATTACTTTTCTTTAAACAAAAATATTGATACAGAATCATTATCTCAATTTCATAACTTTCGTAAAAAAAATAAAAAACTACTAATAACCAATTATTAGGTATTTTTTTATTACTTTTCGTTACTATAACAGTTTCTTAATATTACTATAGTCACACATAAACAAAGGCAGACGTATACCTGTAGCAGATGGTTATACAGGGTTTAAGATTATAAACTTACCTACCAATTATTTTCCAGATCGCCACAGAACGTGCCAACAACATAATCATAACAGTGACAGAGCCTCAGAAGATTGGCGAGGGCATGAGCTCGTACGTAGCGTATCGAGTTCTTACCAAGACCAACATGCCTATATTTAGCAAGCACGACTTTGCTGTGCTAAGACGGTTCAGCGACTTCCTGGGACTACATGAGAAGCTGATAGAAAAATATCTTAGATCAGGCAGGATTATACCACCAGCTCCTGAAAAGAGTATAGTTGGTAAGTTGATAAGACTCGTTTATCGAACTACCTTGCGTAAAATGTTGTATAGACAGTAAATAATAATATCTTTGGACAACTCACACACGGCCATCTGATCCCAAACTAACGAGTAACGAAAACAAATAATAAACATGCTTATATGTTTCTAAATACATACATGTTATAGATAAATTTCAGGTTCACCACAAAAAGATTAGTCCTGAGTGGTAATTGAATTGGACATACATACAAAAACCTTGTCGACTTGAGGATTTTTTCGTCGGTTAACAAGTTTAGATCGCAAAGGTCGGCTTGTATAGGTCTCTATCAGTCAAAACAGTTCAGTGTTGCATAGAGATTGGTCAACACATGGGGTAGGGGCATTGGCTGGACGAAATTAGGGAACGTCTTCTAAAAACTTCGTACTTTAAAAAGCAAATATCGTATGCTTATGCGTGACAAACATCACTGCACCAGTATTCGCAGTATTTCTCAAGAATTACATGTTTAAAAATCACATTGTTTTGTTCTAGTGTAATGTCCAATGTCCGAATTGTCAATAAATTTGTTTGGCAGGCACAACAAAACTTAAGATGACATCAACGCCATCAACGGAGAGCGCTAACGGCAGCTCAGCGGCGGGCAGCGTGCAGTCGCAGTTTGTGGAGAGAAGGCGCGCGGCGCTCGAGCGGTTCCTGAATAGGGTGGCGCAACACCCCGTGCTGTGCATCGATCCCGACTTCAGGGAGTTTCTGGAGTCAGGTCAGTTGATCTCGAAATAGGGGAGCGGACTGAGTATGTAAATGAAATATCTATTAAGACCACCAGATAGATAAAAAAAGAAAAATAACTCGTACTTTTTCTTTTATCAAATCAATGAAAAATTACAAAGTTAAGCGCTTTAAAGTTGAAAGTGAGGGCTTGTGACGTCACTTGTGGGTAAAAATTGTAGCCACAAGTGACGTGACGCGACATTTCCATTCACTGAATATTCCTCATCGTTTGTTTAATTAAAAGAAAAATAATCTGATCTGATTTTGATCTGTAGCGCAAACTGTTATTGCAGAAAATACGATAATAATATTATAGTTGGATATTTCTTTTTGTACAGACACAGAACTGCCAAAGGCGACGAGCACATCTGCGCTGAGCGGCGCAGGAGTGCTTCGTCTATTCAACAAGGTCGGCGAGACTGTGAACAAGATCACATATAGGATGGATGAGTCGGATCCGGTGAGTAAACCTATAATATTGCCATTGTGGAAGGATTCTGCTATCTGTCAGTTCGTCGCCAACATTCTCTCCCACGTCCCGCACACATCCTCGCACAAATCCACGCACACATCCTCGCTCAAGTCCCTCGATCACATTCTCGCTCACGTCCCTCGGTTACATTCTCGCTCACGTCCCTCGGTCACACTCTCGCTCACGACCCTCGGTCACATTCTCGCACACGTCCACGGTCACATCCTCGCACACATTCTCGCTCTCTTCCCTCGCTCACGCCCCGCGCTTACGTCCCTCTCTCACGTCCATTGCTCACATCCTCGAACTGTCGCCGACATCCTCGCTCACGTCTCTCGCTCACGTCTCTCACGTCTGTCTCGCGTCTCTCTCTCACGTCTCTCTCTCACGTCTCTCTCTCACGTCCCTCACACACATCCCTGGCACCCATTTACAATAAATATCGGCTCGTTCATTTACAATAAAAGCTCGTATTCCATATTTGACGCTGTGATGTGGTTGTTTAGTGGTTCGAGGAGAGGTCGTCTCGCGTAGAGGCACTGGAAGCATGTCTACGGCGGCTGCTAGGCGCGTGCGAGGCGCTGGCGGGCGAGCGGCGCGAGCTGGCGGCGCGCACGCACGACGCGGCCCGCGCCTGCGCCGCGCTCTCCGGCAGCGACCCGCACGCGCCGCTCTCGCGCGCGCTCTCGCACACCGCCGACCTGCACGAGAAGGTAACACACAGCTATGTACCTACCTGCCGGGCGCGCGAGGCGCTGGCGGGCGAGCGGCGCGAGCTGGCGGCGCGCACGCACGACGCGGCCCGCGCCTGCGCCGCGCTCTCCGGCAGCGACCCGCACGCGCCGCTCTCGCGCGCGCTCTCGCACACCGCCGACCTGCACGAGAAGGTAACACACAGCTATGTACCTACCTGCCGGGCGCGCGAGGCGCTGGCGGGCGAGCGGCGCGAGCTGGCGGCGCGCACGCACGACGCGGCCCGCGCCTGCGCCGCGCTCTCCGGCAGCGACCCGCACGCGCCGCTCTCGCGCGCGCTCTCGCACACCGCCGACCTGCACGAGAAGGTAACACACAGCTATGTACCTACCTGCCGGGCGCGCGAGGCGCTGGCGGGCGAGCGGCGCGAGCTGGCGGCGCGCACGCACGACGCGGCCCGCGCCTGCGCCGCGCTCTCCGGCAGCGACCCGCACGCGCCGCTCTCGCGCGCGCTCTCGCACACCGCCGACCTGCACGAGAAGGTAACACACAGCTATGTACCTACCTGCCGGGCGCGCGAGGCGCTGGCGGGCGAGCGGCGCGAGCTGGCGGCGCGCACGCACGACGCGGCCCGCGCCTGCGCCGCGCTCTCCGGCAGCGACCCGCACGCGCCGCTCTCGCGCGCGCTCTCGCACACCGCCGACCTGCACGAGAAGGTAACACACAGCTATGTACCTACCTGCCGGGCGCGCGAGGCGCTGGCGGGCGAGCGGCGCGAGCTGGCGGCGCGCACGCACGACGCGGCCCGCGCCTGCGCCGCGCTCTCCGGCAGCGACCCGCACGCGCCGCTCTCGCGCGCGCTCTCGCACACCGCCGACCTGCACGAGAAGGTAACACACAGCTATGTACCTACCTGCCGGGCGCGCGAGGCGCTGGCGGGCGAGCGGCGCGAGCTGGCGGCGCGCACGCACGACGCGGCCCGCGCCTGCGCCGCGCTCTCCGGCAGCGACCCGCACGCGCCGCTCTCGCGCGCGCTCTCGCACACCGCCGACCTGCACGAGAAGGTAACACACAGCTATGTACCTACCTGCCGGGCGCGCGAGGCGCTGGCGGGCGAGCGGGCTAAAATAAATTGGCAGTATAAATAAGTTACATTTATTAAGCATCGCCACTTGTGAACACTATATAATTTCACACCATCAAAACTCCCAAATTATAACCTAAAATCGCACTGTATATAAAGCGAAAACTAAATATCATCCTTACCTATTTTTCGCATACTACCATCATCATTAACAAGAAAATGTACTTACAAATTATTTAATAATCTTTTCCGTCTTACAGATAGAAAATTTGAGATTAGAGCAGTCGAACACGGATTTCTACGTGCTAGCCGAACACGTAAAAGACTACCTCGGCCTCATCGGCGCCATTAAGGATGTGTTCCACGAGAGAGTTAAGGTAAGCATAAAATCATTCGTTATTTGTGCAATCAGATAAGGTTTTCTATAAATTATTTATTTTAAGGGATTCGGCGCACAATGTCTTTTCTCTGTATACACTTGCAAAATAGC
This sequence comes from Diachrysia chrysitis, assembly GCA_932294365.1. Classification (NCBI taxonomy): domain Eukaryota; kingdom Metazoa; phylum Arthropoda; class Insecta; order Lepidoptera; family Noctuidae; genus Diachrysia; species Diachrysia chrysitis. Next base: position 3,831,479 of record OW028657.1, read on the forward strand.
ACACTAGCGAAATGACACGTTTGTGTGATGATGATAATTTTGTGAGAGGGAAAATAGTGTATATGTAATATGTGTGGGGTTGTTTGACTTTAAAATAATATATATTGTATCTAAGCTATATACTTCCTTGAACAGGTGTTCCAAAACTGGCAGCACGCTCAGATGCAGCTGACGAAGCGGAGAGAGAACAAAGCGAAGGCGGAGCTCGCCAACCGCCCGGAGAAGATCGAACAAGCCGCTAATGAGATTATTGAGGTAGTTTCATCATAAAGCCTTAAAATGTAACAAACTGTCTTGCAGAGACACTATTATTTTTCATGTAAGATACTTTTACATATTATCCCAAGTATAGCCTCGAAAACCTACTTGGTCGTCTATTAAGGGGGTTTCTAAACGATAATTAATATTTACTGTCGATATTATTATATTTTATAAAACACACTTATTTGTTATACCTTTATTGTTACGAGTAACATGTATCTGTGTACACAGTGGGAGTCGAAGGTAGAACGCGGCCAGCAGGAGTTCGACACGATATCGCGCGTCATCAAGAAGGAGCTGGAGCGCTGGGACGAACTGCGCCTCGCCGAGCTGCGCGCCGCGCTGCTGCGCTACCTCGACGACCACATGAAGCACCAGGCGCAGGTGGGTACTCCACCAGTTGCCCGACTGGTTGCTCAACATGTTGCACACGATATCCGCGTCGGCAAGGAGCTGGAGCGCTGGGACGAGCTGCGCCTCGCCGAGCTGCGCGCCGCGCTGCTGCGCTACCTCGACGACCACATGAAGCACCAGGCGCAGGTGGGTACTCCACCAGTTGCCCGACTGGTTGCTCAACATGTTGCACACGATATCCGCGTCGGCAAGCAGCTGGAGCGCTGGGACGAGCTGCGCCTCGCCGAGCTGCGCGCCGCGCTGCTGCGCTACCTCGACGACCACATGAAGCACCAGGCGCAGGTGGGTACTCCACCAGTTGCCCGACTGGTTGCTCAACATGTTGCACACGATATCCGCGTCGGCAAGGAGCTGGAGCGCTGGGACGAGCTGCGCCTCGCCGAGCTGCGCGCCGCGCTGCTGCGCTACCTCGACGACCACGTGAAGCACCAGGCGCAGGTGGGTACTCCACCAGTTGCCCGACTGGTTGCTCAACATGTTGCACACGATATCCGCGTCGGCAAGGAGCTGGAGCGCTGGGACGAGCTGCGCCTCGCCGAGCTGCGCGCCGCGCTGCTGCGCTACCTCGACGACCACATGAAGCACCAGGCGCAGGTGGGTACTCCACCAGTTGCCCGACTGGTTGCTCAACATGTTGCACACGATATCCGCGTCGGCAAGCAGCTGGAGCGCTGGGACGAGCTGCGCCTCGCCGAGCTGCGCGCCGCGCTGCTGCGCTACCTCGACGACCACATGAAGCACCAGGCGCAGGTGGGTACTCCACCAGTTGCCCGACTGGTTGCTCAACATGTTGCATACGATATCCGCGTCGGCAAGGAGCTGGAGCGCTGGGACGAGCTGCGCCTCGCCGAGCTGCGCGCCGCGCTGCTGCGCTACCTCGACGACCACATGAAGCACCAGGCGCAGGTGGGTACTCCACCAGTTGCCCGACTGGTTGCTCAACATGTTGCACACGATATCCGCGTCGGCAAGCAGCTGGAGCGCTGGGACGAGCTGCGCCTCGCCGAGCTGCGCGCCGCGCTGCTGCGCTACCTCGACGACCACATGAAGCACCAGGCGCAGGTGGGTACTCCACCAGTTGCCCGACTGGTTGCTCAACATGTTGCACACGATATCCGCGTCGGCAAGCAGCTGGAGCGCTGGGACGAGCTGCGCCTCGCCGAGCTGCGCGCCGCGCTGCTGCGCTACCTCGACGACCACATGAAGCACCAGGCGCAGGTGGGTACTCCACCAGTTGCCCGACTGGTTGCTCAACATGTTGCACACGATATCCGCGTCGGCAAGGAGCTGGAGCGCTGGGACGAGCTGCGCCTCGCCGAGCTGCGCGCCGCGCTGCTGCGCTACCTCGACGACCACATGAAGCACCAGGCGCAGGTGGGTACTCCACCAGTTGCCCGACTGGTTGCTCAACATGTTGCACACGATATCCGCGTCGGCAAGGAGCTGGAGCGCTGGGACGAGCTGCGCCTCGCCGAGCTGCGCGCCGCGCTGCTGCGCTACCTCGACGACCACATGAAGCACCAGGCGCAGGTGGGTACTCCACCAGTTGCCCGACTGGTTGCTCAACATGTTGCACACGATATCCGCGTCGGCAAGCAGCTGGAGCGCTGGGACGAGCTGCGCCTCGCCGAGCTGCGCGCCGCGCTGCTGCGCTACCTCGACGACCACATGAAGCACCAGGCGCAGGTGGGTACTCCACCAGTTGCCCGACTGGTTGCTCAACATGTTGCACACGATATCCGCGTCGGCAAGGAGTGCTGCGCTACCTCGACGACCACATGAAGCGCCAGGCGCAGGTGGGTACTCCACCAGTTGCCCGACTGGTTGCTCAACATGTTGCACACGATATCCGCGTCGGCAAGGAGTGCTGCGCTACCTCGACGACCACATGAAGCACCAGGCGCAGGTGGGTACTCCACCAGTTGCCCGACTGGTTGCTCAACATGTTGCACACGATATCCGCGTCGGCAAGGAGTGCTGCGCTACCTCGACGACCACATGAAGCACCAGGCGCAGGTGGGTACTCCACCAGTTGCCCGACTGGTTGCTCAACATGTTGCACACGATATCCGCGTCGGCAAGGAGTGCTGCGCTACCTCGACGACCACATGAAGCACCAGGCGCGGGTGGGTACTCCACCAGTTGCCCGACTGGTTGCTCAACATGTTGCACACGATATCCGCGTCGGCAAGGAGTGCTGCGCTACCTCGACGACCACATGAAGCACCAGGCGCAGGTGGGTACTCCACCAGTTGCCCGACTGGTTGCTCAACATGTTGCACACGATATCCGCGTCGGCAAGGAGCTGGAGCGCTGGGACGAGCTGCGCCGAGACTCTTGTGTAGCAAGTGGTTGATAAACTAGTTGGTTATTTATAGTGATATTGCCATCTTATGACCGTAACATTGCAGCTAAAATGAGAAATTACTTTCTCCTTATAACGGCCGTAAAGCAGCGCCTCCGTAACTACGATTCGTTCCATAGATTTGGTAATTCCGAGTCCACCAAACCCATTTTAAACACTGCTCCAAAATTCTGATGTTCAGTGTTCTTGAATAGTTGTGTTGACGTACCACCAGCCGCTCGTCACTGCTGCTTTAATCTGTCCGTTCGTATTTTGTACTATAATTTTTATAAAGACCAATTCCAGTTCACAGACAGAGTTGAAATGAAATAGAGATACCACAATTTCTTTTACTTAGTTATCATTGACTACGACGTCAATAATAGTTCCACAATAAACTCCCAGTTATAATATAATATTTATTTGCAGGCAATCCGATACTGGGACGCGTTTCTGCCAGAGGCTCGAGCGATCAAATGAGTGGGACAGTGATGGCGACACCGCGCGCCCTCCACCTAACGCGCTCGCCAACACGCCCCTAACGTTAGTAAATGAATTCAAACTACCTTCCATACTGTGAATAATGTTATTATCATTTCCTGTACACAGGGTAGTACGCAAGTGGTCAAAAAATAGGCGTATACTTAAAATCAAGCTTGTCTTTCCACTAATCTAAGCGCAACAATTACACTTTAAAAATACTGATGAGGGCTACCGGAAATCAAAAATCCGCTAGGGTCGCTAGTGTCGCATCAGGTGTATCTGTCATTCTCCACCAATGAGATGCAAGCTACCTGGCCTGTCACAGATAGACCTAATGCAAAACTATACCGATATCCCTCATTAACCCAAAAAGTTAAGTCGCTTTAGTCAAAAAGTTGCTTTACATCCAAATACTAAAACGCAACTCAACTTTAAGACGCTGTTAAGTCTCATGCTGTCTCTGACACTTTTGCGTTGAAGTATGACACACATGTAGTTTGCTACTCTGTTGAACTACCAACATAATGTTTTAATAGAAATATTACATTCGGATTAAAATATGTATTGTTATGTTACCGAAATGTTATATCTATCAAAAAGGGGTGAACTATATATCTAATATAGAGTCAGTTCACAAAAAAAAAAACCTAATTTGTAGCATCAATTATTCGAAAACAAAAATCATAACCAGACCGATGAAGCGATCTTAACATTTAGCGAGTGACGTAGATATGGACGCTCGTAGTGCGGGGACACGATTGTTATTATTATCGGTGTCGCATAATTGATGCGAAAAATTACACATTAAATTATATTCAATTTTTATTATTAATTAAGATACATCGGTTCAGCGGTCTGGTTATGATTTTTGGTGTCGAATAATTGATGCGACAAATTGGATATCAATTATTTTATTGACACATTTTGAGCTAAAATTTTGTTATAAACTGCCTCTATACCAGTTACTACTCTTCATTCCTTTTTAATAATTGTATCATTTTAGTAATATCCTGTTTAAACATAGGTAAGTCAAGAATAGCTGATGTTTAATAGTAAAATAATTTCAGTATAGTGGGGTTATTTGGAAAACTCGAGGTTATTTAGAATTCCTTCCACATTTTACTAATTTTAAATTCAGCCCACTTTACTGTACTAGAAAATCGAAGGTACGGTATAACAATATCTGTTCATTAGAAATTATATATTATAATAGCAATAAATTGTAAACATTATAAAATGTTTACATGGAGCTTGATATATTCATATATATTTTTTCTTTTTAGACTTCAAATTTAATACGATAAACATTTGTAAGTAAAACTGTAATGGATTAAAATGTAATTGTTTTATTATCATGTTATTATTTTGACAAGAATCTTTTAAATAAATACGATAAATTATCTAAATCTAGAGTAATTCATAAATATGTCTGGTAGATAGATAAGTAATTTCTGAATAAGTAAGCGGTTTTTTAATGCCAAATAAATAAACATTCCAAATTATTTTTCTATAGTTTAAAGGCAACAAATGTACGATTCATTTACTAACGTTACTTAATTGTCTTATGTACGTGAACATATGTTAATTGTTTAATTAATGAAGACCGATTGTTAATAAGAATCATGTGTTCATGTTATGTCAACCATTTATTGTTATATTAAACAAATATAAGGCTTATTACATTTATTTAAGGTTCAATTTAGATTGCACGTCACACGATGTTTTTCGAAGGTCCAATATATTCGTTCATCAAGTTAATATCAGCATTTTTATGTATAAAATAAGAAAAATGTATACATTTAATGTTTAGTGGAAATTGAAGCCTAGACTGCATTTTAATTAAATTACTTATGATTTTTAAGTTCCTGTAGTTAAGTAATTTAACCAAACTAACTTTCAAATTCTTTTTAGACTTTTTAAATGTTGAAACTATTCTGTCTCCGTAATAACCTAAGGATAAATTTAACTTTACACCTGAAATGTTTAAGAGTAAATGCATTGACAACTTAATTTACAAGATTAGTCAAATGGGTTTATTAGTTTACAGTTGTTTTTCAAATTGAAACCATGCTCAAATAACTGTGTTTTTTGTCTTAGAAAGCGCTTTCTATCGTAAGTTCTGGATATAGTTCATCATTCTTTGAAATCTTTTATATAGCCCCTGTAAATGGGTGGAGATGAAATAGAAATTCGCTCAATGTACTTGTAAAATACTGGTACTCAGCTGATTCCAGTCAGACTGGAAGCTGACCCCAAGTTTGGGGAAAGGAAGAAGACTATGCTGGACAAAGAACTTACAATTTCCACCATATTGTCCTGACCCTAAAGTAACAAGCTAACGCACTTGTGTTGTGGAATCAGAGGCAACGAAGGTACCACAAACACCCAGACTCAAGACAATTTAGAATAGTGGTTTTCTACATTGACCCGTGCGCGGATCAAACCCGGGACCTCAGAGCGATATCTTGAAAACCGGTGTGTAGGTAGTTGAAACGAGGTGTTTCAAACACCAGCTTATAACTATGCCTCTAGGCAAAGGCCTTTACAGTGAAAATAGTCATATTATACGTGAAATGACGTTTTATTAATGTTATTAAAAGTTTTAAGATTCTTATTTCAACTTGCATTTGTTCGCATCGCACACGCAGTTGTCTGGCTTCAATTTAGTTTTAATATAAAGGGAGATTGGTTAAGCGAGAGATTAATTTAAAAACATTATATAGACACAAGTGAAATTTAAAAATGTGTAATGATGCAACGCGCTGTTGTCCTTTGATCTGCCACCCTAGACAAGTGGCATTTTGACAAGCGTTAACGATGAATAAAAATCGCTTAAATGACATTAAATGTATAGAAATGACATTTCGTTTCGATAAGTCACGTGACTTGGGCTTGTCACTTCCATACATTTGAGCGATTCTGTCAGCGTTAACGCTTGTCAAAATGCCACTTGTCTAGATGCCCTGTTATACCTTCGTATTGGACACTGGCTTTAAAGGTCAAGTCAGGTCAAGTAAGATATTGATTTAACTATTTATCAAGTATATACGTACAAATGTACCTAACAAAGGCGTAACACGACACAATTACGTAAACTAACGCTAAAATTAAATATCTCAAGTTATTTGCTAATAATTATAATAATATACTTATTTATTCAGACAGAGTCAACATAATATATTTATTTATTCAGAGATATTATATTTAACATATAATAGATGAATTATAAGGTACAATTTTCAAACTGTGTTTTCAAAAAACTTAAATAAATGATTAAAATGGTATCTCTTGCTTAACTAAGCTCCCTAATTAGATGAAAATGTGATGTATTCCTGTTTGCTAAGTGAAGTATGTTTTATATCAAAATTATGTTTAAGGAAAAATTTCGTTCTCGATTAAATTATGTATGTTAATGTTGCTATTATTTGAGCAGCGCTTGCAATGAAACTCATTAACTTATAATCACTTATAATCTTTGTTTTCTGACGTCATGGACTGTGACGTCACATACTTTGATAATGACTTAAGGGTGAAGTTTATAAAAATTCCAAGGAAGGGATAAAATTTTGTCGATTTTTGCATTATCAGTAAATTGTGCGAATTGTAGATAGTAGCAACTTATTTATCAGATAGATAATGCTACGGTGTCTTATATAGTCTATGTGTATTAATTCCGATTACTAATAAGTTTCAATCTTATTAATTATTATCTTTTAATCGATTATTGCTCATAACAACTATATAGGGAAAACTCCTTCAAATACATTTTGTATCATTTTCATGACGTATGGTTTCATTTTAAACGCAGGCGCACGCATCTGCTTTTTATTTTAGTTTTGCGTAAAATTATTCTTAAGGATTCGTTATCATTATTGTATATTTTTATATAGTCATTTGTTTTTTATCTTAAATGTAAGAATACTAGATATTGCATATTAGAATTGTATTCCAAAAGAATAGTTATGCGTATGTTACAGTCAAAGTATTAAATTGGAGATTTTATATAAGTTGATACGGTTAGAAATTTTCCAGAATGTTTTGTTGTACGGTGTCGATATGTTGGTATTATAATGTTTTGTAACTATGTAGTAGTTTATGATCGTAATGTAAATTCCCATCTGTCCAAATTCATTACTCTGACAGTAACACAATATTTACCTTAGATATGAATATTAGGTAGTATGATTGAAAAAAAAATCGAGTCTAATGTATTCCTTATTTTTTATATTGCCAAATATATTTTAGTGGTAATTTGGTGTAATGGAAGAGATGAATAATTATGAATAAAGTATATAATGTTGGTTTCCATTTCAATGTGATTACGTTATTCCCTTTTGATTAATTATTTATTGCAAAGTGAAAAGAACATACTGCAGTCTTAATGAGAAACGATAAGACCTGTCAGCAACTTAAATAGTTGCAGTTTTGGATACGTTGCATACCATAGGGAATAAGAAAGAAACATCCACAACACTAAACCACTACAGAAGAATAATTCTAACATGGGAATTACAGTCATTTTTTTTTGTATCAAGATTGGCGATCTAATAAGGTTATTAAATATGCTTAGTGGGAAAACCCTTTTGCCTGATAATACAAAAGATTATCCACAGCATGATAATCATTTTATTTCAAAGAAGTAGGTAACTTAAGTACCTACGTAACACTTTTTTTAGCTAGTAAGGGACTATGGGTAAAAACGTCCCCCAAATTACTATCGACCAACTGTTTAATATAATTTAAAACATGGTAATTGTAAACACGGAACAGAAAAAAATGGGCTGAGTATGAAATAATAGTAAGTATTTTGAAAAAACAATTTACGATACATGGACCGCGTTAAATAAACAAGTGTTTGAGGTGCATAGGAAGTTATAAATATGAACTACTTAGAGTTAAGGGTCAGCCATCGCGTCACTCGCCATATTAGAGGGAAGGAGGTGACCCAATCCAAGACGCCACCGCAGGAAATAACCATTTATTGCCGGTTCCTATTTATTAGAAACGATTCGTATTGCTTACGGACGGTAGCATTTCCTTTGTTTTGCTTAGGAAATTCTAACGCCTGTAAGCAAAACTCATCGTTTTTTTTTTAATATAGAAACCAGGCAAATGAGAGCATGACCACTCTGCTGTCGACTTAAACAATTATATATATAAAAAGAAAATACATACATACCTACATAAACAAACGCCGATTCACTGCACATCGGGGCTATTCGCTTTGGCGGTTGTCAACAAAAGTGATAATTGCTTTATAAAAAACACTGAAAACATACATTTCTTATCGTCTAACGTCGGTGACTAACTAGATCTACTACAACGTAGTTGGTCACCGGCTTTTGCCGATACTAAATTTGTGTTTATACCGTTATGTTTATCTAGTAAATAGCTTGGTTTGTCAACTGGAGATAGCGAATAGGCCTACTGTCCTTGATCTAAATTTACTACCAGTGTCAAAAATACCAAAAAAACCCCTGGATAATAAATGTCCTAGTTTCAAGTTTGTATTTACCTAATCGTTTATTTGAAGCACAAAATTATACACATATATTACTTTTATCATTATCAACTAGGTAAATACCCCGATAGGTATTTAGTCGGTAAAAACCCCAAAAGAAAACCGTGTTAACCTTAAAGATATTTTGTTTTAACATACATAGTTTAACAAGGATTCTAGTACTTATCGCAGTAGTTTGCAATGCGTTTCCGCATGGTCCCTGGCAACAACTCGGTGGCTGTAATACCTGTCCGTCTTGAGGAAGATGAACAGGTAATCCTTTATATAAATCCCCATAGGCACTGAGCAGTGCCTATGGGGATTTCTCCGGGTTAAAAAAGGACGAAACTTCTTTCTCTATCTTTTTATTGAAAATGTAGATTATTCTCGAAAAAGATTATTTTATAATTACAAATCAATCATTTTTTATCTTAATATTATTTTTTACATCATCATGGAAAAAAGTAGGTATTAAGTAGGTAGAAATAATATAGCTTTTTTTTATTTTCGTCATACAGTCGACTATTTCTTTAGGTATTACAAAAAATTCAGAACGAAACTGATTATTGTGAAATTCCAACTTCCTGAAAGGGACAAAGACTTCTTATAATTCGAGGTGTCCTTAATGAAGGTACCACATGCGATTTGAATGAAAATAAAACCGTAGAAAGGTTTTTGATGGCCTGTGTCAGAGACGGGACCGGGGTGTTTTTAGTCGGTGAAAGTCCGACATATCCCCACGCCGAGCTCTCAACGCTGGTCACACAGGAAAAAAAGGCGTTCCTTTTTTTAAAAAAAAGGAAAGATATAAGTTTGATTTTTCTTAATGGATTCTACAAATAAAAACCGCAATCTAATAATTCTATGTGTTAAAACAAAACAACAAGTGTTCAAATGCTTTTATTACTGACTGTGATTTAAAATGTAATCTTTCATAAGGATAAATATAAAAAAAATATGTTATCTTCTGAGTTGTTAGTATTTACCTACTTAATTAAATAATCATTTAGGTACTGAAATTTCATCGATATTGGATTAGCTCTTTACCTCCTATGTTTGCAAATAAAGATTTTGAGTTTTGAGTTTGAGTTTTACAGAAAATAAACATGCTAAATTGTGTCTAGCAAGCTCTACTTTTCTTTTAAGTAACATCACTCCTAAAATCAACCGTAGTTAGAAGGGTTCAGTTTTAGCTTGATTAAATTATAATTATAAAAAAGACTAGTTTAAATATATTATTAAAATTGTGGGTAAGCGGTAAGCCCTTTTTGCTGTGTCCGACAGGGTCCATATATTGTTCTTTAAAATTATATTTAAGTCTTGAATGTACACCTATAGAATGCAAATAAAAGTATTGAGTTGCTAATGCACGATCAAATAGGTATAACCAGCCAATTTAGATGCACGGGATCGTAGGTAAGGGTGATTTAAGAAGGTACCTAGGTATGTACATAAATAAGTTGAATATATTTTTTATTACATATTATTATGTAATATTTTTTTTAGAATATAATATAAAACGTGTGGCTTGCCAACCTATCTAGTTTCCTGGGTGTACCTACTATAAGACGCAGGATAAATAAAGATGTGTGTATAGACATTTTTTAAAGGAATAATGGACAGGGTAATTTTCATAACATCGAATACAGATTATTCAGTTAGTACATAGGTACTACCCATAACAGCGATATTTACCTACCTACCTACCACCTATTTTTATTAAAGGCGATTTCAGGTGCAATGTCACAGATGGGAGTTTTACGGGCATAATGTCTAATGTACGCTGGTTTTAAGAGAGGTATAAAGTGCCTTAACTATAGTTAGGTACCTTCTAAGTATTTATATCAAGAAAATCCAATAACACTGTTTGACCTGAAAACAATTCAGATCAACCGGAAGCATAATTAGAGACAGTAGAACAAACATGTTAGGACGAACACCAGTTTATTGATGCAATAAAATAATAAGCAGATACAGTGACTGATATAGTACTTAGTATTGTTTTTTTAAGTACTTAATCACTGTTTTTACAAATCAATGCGTAGCTTAGTCACGACATATTTAATTAAATCTTAAAAAACGTGGACAAATCAAATACATCTGATAAAGTTATCGAAAGATTATGGATAACACCACGAAAGTAGATATATAAAGTACTTGCAGCTAAAACGCTATTGTTTATTTGTTGGACAATAATACGGACAGGTAAGTTCAGTGAATTGTTTACTTGTGTATTTAGTGCTAATTTATTTATCATTATTAAAAAGCAGCAAGTTTCTGACCATTTTTTTGCTTCTCAAAAATCTATGGTATTCCTTGTCGGCCTCGTATCAGGTCTTCGTATATTTCTTTGCTTGAGTGGATTATTAATTAAGAGCCGATTTAATTACATAACTTAGTGCTATCTAAGTACCTAAGTTTACTAATTACCTTTGTTTAAATCATATCATTGAGAAACTTGCCCTGATTTACAAGTAGATAAGACTTAGTGTATAGCATTTACGATATGATAAGTAATTATTTCTCAATTGCGATTTGAAATAAATGGTATATATATATGTTATGCTGAATATTTCATATGGCCTTATTTGATACTTAAATTGTTTTTTTTTTATTTCAGCAAGTATGAAAGTTATTGCCGCACTCGCACTTTTGTCTGTGGCGCTGGCCTCGCCAGTGGCCCAGCCCGCCCCTGTCGTATTGCCGGAGCCTGCTCAGCCCGCCATTGAAACTTCCCCGTATGTCGCTATTCCTGAGCCCATCGACATCTCACCACTATTCGTCCCCCAAGAAATCGTTGAAGCCTTGAAACTCGCCGAAGTCATCCCCGAACCCGTCGTTTTCGTCGATATCGCTGAAAACATTGAACACGAGCCAGTCGCCTTCCCTTCTGATATTGAACAGGAATTCCCCGCTTTTGGCGCAGACTTCGTCGAAGTCGCTGAAGGTCTTGACTTCTCTGAAGACACCGCCGCTCTTGTTGAGGAAGTGGCCGCTGATGCCGTACGCTTTGTAGACAACGTTGAGGATGCCCCGTTCGCTGAGGAGGTTGCCGGTGACGCCGTACACTTCGTTGAGGTTGCCGAAAACATTGACAACGCTGAGGTTGCCCCCTTAGCTGAAGAAGTCTCTGGTCACGTCGTACACTTTGTCGAGGTTGCTGAGAATGTTGACAACGCTGAGGTTGCCCCTTTCGCTGAGGAGGTTGCCGGTGACACCGTACACTTAGTAGAGGTTGTTGAAGGCATGGACGTGGCTGAGGACACAGCCGCCCTCGAGGAGACCCACGCTGAAGCTGTCAAATTCGTTGACTTCGCCGCTGAAGACCAGGTCGTCGCTGAGGAAATCGGTTCTCAGGTGAACTTCGTTGAAGTTGCTGAAAACATCGACTTCGAGGAATCCGCTGTTCTTGCTGAGGAAATCCCCGCTGAAGCCGTCCACTTCGTTGAGGTTGCCGAAAACATGGATGTTGCTGAGGAATCCGGTGTCCTTGCTGAGGAAATCCCCGCTGATACCGTCAAGGTTGTCGACATCGCCGAGTTCGTTGAGTCTGCTCCCATCGCCAGTGAAACCAAGCTAGTCGCCGATGCAGTTCAAGTAGTAGACGCTCCTCTTAAATACCCCGCTAAGCTGTACGACAACCCCATGCTACGTTAAATTTAACGATTAAACTTTCCGAAATAAAGATAAAATGAAATTAAATATTTTTATTTGCAGGGATTTTCAAAATTGAGTTGTATGTATATTAAAAACATGCAAAATCTACAAAACTCATGCTTATGATCACAAACTATAAAAACCTACTGCACCCACACTAAATTAATAACAAATAAAACAATCAAAACCATAATTATGATGTTTTAAATTAATGTTCATGTCTCATTAGCTTAGTTTGTTAGGTTGTAATTACCATAAGTAATACATTTTGTAAAATTAGATAAGATTATAATCAAAGTTCTGAATAAAATCTTGTAAATACAGACTTTTCTTAAAAAATAAGTTTTGTTAATAATACTACGAAAATCATAATCAACAACTTAAATGAAAAACAAGCTTATCAATCCTCATTAATTTATTATCAATCTAAACTTATCTACTTAATATATTTTCATAGTCTAGGGTTTATTTTAGAACATAATCTTCTGGGTAGTCCATAACTTTGGGATAAGTTTTGGCTACCTCCTCAGGTATATGATCAAGTCTTGTCGGTACAAATCGCAGCTGTCTTATCTGATTGGTCACATTCTGCAACACATCTTGAGGAACTTCTTCACCAGGATATATGAATAATCTTTGCATTGTGTGACGCCTCTGAAGATTACCTTTCATTGATCTGTAGACTGCCTTTTTGACTATCTAAAATTAAAATACAATTAGACAATAACATTAAAAACATTTAAATACTAGCTGTCCCCCGTGACTTTGTTCGCGTGTTTTAGTTTCAACGGTTTTTCATTTTTTCAACATTTTTCATTTATGCTCCGCTCCTATTGGTCGTAGCGAGATGTTATATAGCCTACAGCCTTCCTCAATAAACGGACTATCCAATACAAAAATAATTTTTCAATTCGAACCAGTAGTTCCTGAGATTAGCGTGTTCAAACAAACAAACAAACTCTCCAGCTTTATAATATTAGTATAGATTGAATAAAAATGCGATCAGGGTTGATTATTTTCCTATGTGAAAGATCAGTCAGTCATCCAGATATGCTTTCAATAGAGAAAAAATAAACGAGAGAGTGAGTAGGAATAATTAAAGGAGAGAGAGAGAGAAAGAGGCATTTGCCCAGTAGTGGAATATCTTTAGCTGAAAATAAATACAATGGCTCTGCAATTACAGAGTCCATTTCAGTCACTGTTATCCATCCCTATTGGAAGGAGAGAGTAGAGACCTTTTCCCTATAAGATAATCATTATATTACTTTCCTGGTAGACTATAATATGGCCTCTTTTATAAATACTCAAATGTTTTATTTCCTCAATTTTTTGTATGTGTACCACTACTTAAAGTTAATATAATAAAACAATCCTTTACTTAGGTCAAAGGCACTTTTTATGTACTACGTACAAGATGTCACACTTACCATTGTAGGGTCTTTATTATGCAGTTCCCAAGCCAAAGTCCAAGTGGCGCCGCCAGGGTACCCAGTGTGATGGAAATAGGCTCGTTTTCGCCACTCATCGCCTCTTAACGCAATTTCCCGGCTGTTTATACACACAACTACATCGCCAGAGTCGTTCATCGGATGGTAAATAGGTTTATGTAAACCCATCAAATACTTCTTTATAACGTTGGCGGACTCGTAAGGGTCCTGCCATTTGCAGTCGAATATGTGCCAAGTACGAGCAAAAGTGGCCCATTGCTGAAAATGTAATGTTTTGTTAGGTTACTTAGCTCGAAAGAAAAATATAATAATAACGTTCACTAAATCGCAATTAATTAATATTACCTGCACTCTTTTGGCTGCTGACATTGTTAATGTCTACAGTTGTTTTATTTATAATCAATATTTTATTTAAAATCTAATAACTATTTTCAACAGTATTTCAATTAATTTGAGGTTATCTAACTTCTGTAAAATTGACATTGACAGATGACAAATAAATTTTCGTTTACAAACGCATTAATGTTATTTAATATTCCATTTATGTGGTACCTACTACTAAAAAAAATAAATGGCTTAGTAATTTACTCTTGTAATGACAAGCCACGATATCAAGGAATCACGAAAATTAACTGATTAACAAAAATGTGCTGTAAATAGCAAAGGGACTGATGTGCGGTCACTGTTGCTGTTGTGTTAAATTATTTTTTCCTACATAGTGATTAGAAACTGCTCAAAACCGAGATGGCATGAACTGAAGGAGGTCTGTAGGTCATTTTCAACCACTAAGGTGTAGCGGTTGAAAATTGCTAAAGGAGGAGGAGGACCTAGTAAAAGAAATATCTTAGAAAGTAAGTAGATACATGTTTTTTATTACAGGTAGGTAACTTTATCATTACCATAATTTGCCCTTGCGTTTATTAATAGAAGTTTAATGCAGTATCAGGACGAGGGTTGTTTTGTTGCCGAAATTAACCAATTCTCGAGCTACAAGTTCCTCCCAACGGTAAGCAGGCAGGTGACTATGTAATGGCACAGATTTAGAGAAGAAAATAAAACAAAAATTAAACATCATAAAATAATTTTATTCAACGCAATATTATGGCATAAAATTATAGTTACACTATCTTACAATATAAACTGGTATAAAATTCTACTCTGTAGATGTAGTCTTCTCATCGAGATGCAGGTCCTTCCTCACGGTGTAGGCAGACACGTGCATCATGTATTTCTCATTCTTCAGGAAGTTGTCTATGGCCTGTTCCCTCACTTCTTTCCAGGCATAGAGGTCTCTGTACAGAGGACGCACATACTTCATGCGACCTTGGCTGTTCACGAAGTTATATACGTCGTTCAACTTGCTCTGGTCTTTGCTTCTTACGCACATTCTTAACCATCTGAGAAAAAAACGAACATCATTTTATTAAATGAATAGTAGGGACGAATAAAAAATATCACATATTTGTTTTAAACTTTTACATCTAACTATTTCAGTTCTAATTCATAATGTAATAAGGTTTTAATTTTACAAAACAAAAATATAAAACGAGATACAAAGTAGCAAAAGGAAATGGTTCAGCTAATTCTGATACGGGACATGAAAAGATTTCAAAAAATACTAAATTGGAAAGCCTTCTAGAAACAGGTACTGCAAAATCTATGAAGTAAAGTAACTCCAACCTGTATCTAATCTCCGTATTAGAGTTCTCGCTGACTTTGTACTCCGCTCCAAGAGTCTGCAGCTTATCAATGGGCAGCGGCTCCTTATCGACCAGCTGTTGTAACAGATGTATCATTTGATGCGGCGTGAAGGATGCCACGTCTTCGTGAGATATGTTGTGGTTGGGGTCGTCGATCTTGACTATTAATGCTGATATTACTTTCGTCATCGATGTGTCATAGCTGAGGGAATAAAAAAGTGTTTGAGAACAATCTACAAGTATATATATACAGATATTCGACGCAGAAGTAATAACAATATTGAAATGATTACTACAGTTAACAGATAGGCAAAGTAAAATGTGTCTAATATATATATATTTTTATGAACTAGGCATTCTTTTTCTTCTGTGTATGGACAAGTAGGCATTGGACATGCATGTTTTATATAGATTTACAACAAAATGTTAATAATAATAAATCTAGCTACAACAATTAACTTCGAATCATAATCTATACGTATTATAAAACAGAGTCCCCTGGCGCGTCTGTCTGTCTGAACGCAATAAACTCAAAAACTACCGAAATTTTAGGTTTTTCATATGGTTTTCACCAATGCATAAAGTGATTTAACAGGAAGGTTTATGTGTATAATTCATTAATGTTTTACTACCTGTAGCCGGGCCGCAGCCGGGGCGGGTTGCCAGTTGCTTTATATGATACACTAGCTGTCCCCTGCGACTTTGTTCGCGTGTTTTAGTTTCAACGGTTTTTCATTTTTGCATCATTTTTCATTTATGCTCCGCTCCTATTTGTCGTAGCGTGATGTTATATAGCCTATAGCCTTCCTCAATAAACGGACTATCCAACACAAAAAGAATTATTCAATTCGAACCAGTAGTTCCTGAGATTAGCGCGTTCAAACAAACAAACAAACAAACTCTTCAGCTTTATAATATTAGTATAGATTATTTTATTTAAGGCGGAAGCGTCATCGTATCTCGCGAACGATTGTATTTAAAGAATTATAATCATTAAAATCATCAATCCAACCCTCTAAGTTCAGGCAATGCCATTGAATGAGTTTGTCATGAAATATCTACAATTTACGTCTGACAGATTTTGTATTAAAGAACTATCAAAAATTCAAAATCTTCGTCGGATACTATATCTATATAATATCTAGCTCTCTATATATCTGGCGTTGGAAAAATCGGCCCTTAAACAAATTTAAAAATCAATTCTAGGAGACTAACTTGGGAATGATGGGCGGCATACCGCTCTTGTGCAGCCACGCGTCCCAGTCGACGCTCTTCAGTTTGTCGTCTTTGAAGTAGTTCGTCAGGTACGCCTTGAACTGCTCCGTGTCTAAAGACTTCTTGCTGAAGTTCGACAGATATGAGCGGATGAAGTCATCGAACACCGCTGCAGAAGAAACATCAAATATATAAATTTAACGAGAGCTTATTGCTCGCCAGGGCCTGTACTATGTGAGACGGCGCACTACGCTGCGCGTATCGCCGTCCCGCTTTCACAACGGCAACAGTCCTGTTTTAAGAGCTCATAGTAAGCGCACAGTTGGCGCCACTGGCTCGTCAGCTGTCAAAGCCCACCAATAAACTATGGAATGACATTGCATGCTACTAGAGCCCTGGCGGCGAAATTATACTTCATAAAATATAGCTTGATACCTGTGACGTTTGTCAGAATGACATTACTAGGGATGGGAGCGTCTTTCGTATTTTATCGATATCTATGTCGTAATGAGTTTTATAAAAAATGACATTGTAACGACATTGAAAGAAAGAATGAAGAAAGAATAAAATTAAAGATGTACCTAAGTTTAAATCATAATAAGGTGAAAATATATGTTTTCTTTAGAAAACTCCCCACTATCGGTTTATTTTGCCATTTATTATAATTTCAAAAAAAGAGCAAAAGTAACCAAAATATTATTTAATAGTTAATTCGTCGCGTCGGCACTCGTACTGACTCAAAAAAGATGGCGCCCGCTTGTTTCCTGCACGCGAAACCATTATTGCCAGACTAAAAAAATACGAATCTATAGTAAAAACATTATTTTATTTAATAATTTTATCCATTTAATACTAGTGAAATTTTCATATACTATTATTTTATCGATATTCGTCTGTCATTCAGTTACACGTCCCTACCTGTCTTCAAAACGCGTTTATAATATAAGCTAACAAACAAAAAAATATTTAAGAAAAATTAGAAATTATTTAAATTACCCTTGTTTTTACTGGTATCTTTATAATAACATGATTGTTTTTAAAAATGTGTTCTATTTTTATACACAAATGTCGTATTCATATTTAAAAACTTAAACTTTTTCAGAAATAAATTTAGTAAAGCTGTCTTTAAAACAGAGTCGCTAACGTCGCAGGTATCAAGCTATATTTTATGAAGTATAATAACTGTAGACATAGCCTGCAGTCAACCTAGTTTGCACTAGGGCTTTTAAAGAGTTTTAAGTCGCATCTTCATGACTACAAAATGTAATGTCTAAAGATACGGCCAGAAACGTCATAGTTATGTCTCTATATCTCTGTTTTTTATCTATTTTATTTTATCTTAATCGTAATAAATAATATGGCATTAGAAGACTGTTACAATTGATTTAGTGCATTGTTGGTTGGCATTTGTATTTACTAGATTTAATAAGTTTGGTATCCAAGTCAATTTGTCTGTAAAATTATCAGCATATTAAAACAGCTGTAATAACTCACTTGAGCCACCGAGTAAATTCTCCAAATACCTAAGAAACAACGATCCCTTCTCATAAGGCACAGTCGAGAACGCGTCATCAGGGTTTACACCAGTCAGGTTAACGACTAGTTTCGTCAAAGGGTTGGTTGCTCCCAATTCATCGTTCACCTACAACAGAGGACTATGTACTCACCGGGCCCTCCGACTAGGTCCTCCAGATAGCGAAGGAAGAGGCTTCCCTTTTCGTAGGGAACTCGCGAGAACGCATCGTCCGGGTGGATACCGTTTAGGTCAACCACTAGGTTGGTGAGAGGGTTAGACGCGCCGAAAACTTCGACCTGTAAATGACTCGAGTTTAACGTAATCGATAATAGGGATGCGGTCTTTTTTTTATTTACGCACCATATAGATTTTTTAAAAACAATAGACACGTATTTTTTCTTAATTAAACAACAGTGAGGAAGATACAGTGAATGGAAATGTCGCGTGACGTCAGTTGTAGCTACAATTTTTACCCACAAGTGACGTCACAAGCCCCTTTTCTTGAACTTTAAAGCGTTTTAAATTCGTAATTTTTTATTGATTTGATAAAGAAAAAAATACGAGGTTTTTATTTTTTTGTATTTGGCTGACTAAATAGATATTTCCTTTTCATACCCCAGTCCGCACCCCTATTAAATTAATAATAATAAGTACTAGAGTTAGCATTTGCAAGTCAAACTGTTAAGAAATCCACCCAGACGATACATAAATAAAGTTAATAAGATACAAGTACATTATATATTTATTTTATCTATTATATAAAATTTATTATTTTTTATTTGATTATGACATATAGGCATGAAATATAGGACACAATATAATTATGAATATAGAAAAAAAAGAATAAATACAAAGCTATAATAATACCACAACTACATACAATATACAATAAATAAATGAATAATGTATTTATACAAAAAAAATGAAAACGACTCCCGCACTAGGGAATTAATTCCTTGAGTCGCGGGGGTTTCGCAAATCACATGCACAAAGAACACCCAGACTTAAACAAGCATAGCAGCAACATACAAGCAGAGTGGTTTGTGTGGTGATATATACCACTCGGCTATCCATGCAAATCAAATAAACAAAAACAGGCTATACTTATAATTCAAAAATTTTGTTTAAAAAACAGAGAGCAATCATTGTCAATCATAGTAAAACAGTACATGCTTTATTAAATAAAGGAGACAAAAAAAATTTACCTAAATAAAAATCAATATACTTACAGCTTCATTCAACTCCTGCAATCCCAACAAACTATGAAAGTCTCTGCTCTTCTTAGCTTCAACGGAGTCATTGATGAGAGACGCGCCTACCTTCCTCTCCAGGAAGACGGTAAAGCCCTCGTTCAGCCAGAAATGCTCAAAGTTCTTGTTTGTGACAAGGTTGCCCGTCCAACTGTGCATTATTTCGTGGACTATGACGTCAGCCTGACTCCTGTCGCCTGCCTACAAGTTTATATGATTATAAAACATACAATTTGTGACTGGATCGAATTATGTGTTAAGGTTTATGTGTCATATTTAGTAAATGTGGATACAACTTTCTTATTTGAATTTAACATCCATATCTTTTTTCATACTGCGAAAGTAACTGTCTGTCTGTTACGTTATCACGGCTAAATCGCTGAATCGATTTTGATGAAACTTGGTATGCGATAAACTAGGATCCCCAGAAAGGACATAGGCTACTTTTTGCCGCGATAACCGTCACCCTCGCGGGCGGGAGCCGCGGGCGACAGCTAGTAATATAAAATATTCCATATAAATATGTCTGTGTAAAATGAGTAAGTAGAAGTTAAAATTAAAATAGAACAGCAAATCTTCACAGTTTTAAGAAACTTCTAAGTTAGTTTATTTTTTATTTATTTTTAGTTAGTTTATTCATAGTTGTAGGTAGTTTCTACAACTTTGAATAAACTAGAAATTAGCCTAATAAGGGGGAGAGCGTGTGTTACAATTCTTGTGAGGAGTTCAAAATGTCTGATTTCAAAATTTTCAGCATAGAGATACGAAAAACATCTACCTAAAAAAAAAACCAAAGCATCATTGTAGCTTCTACCTACAAAAGTTAAAAAGGTATAAAAATCGGTTTCGTTTTCCAACAGCATTATAAATTGCATTACATGACGTACAAAGGTGTACCACGCGCGACTGAACACAATACCAATAACACCGTGGCATTGTCAATCAACTACACCATCATAAGGAACATATGAACATGTTAATAACCAATTACTAACGGTAATCACAAAACAAATTGGTTTATGTACTTTATCATCCGTTAATCAGACTTACGAGCTGGACTCCTTCGATATTGGTTCAGCACAGAGCTAACCAGAGAGAAAATGGAAGTAGGGTAGAGTGGCCTATGCCCAGCATTGAGACAGATATGGTTAGAGAAAAAAAAAACAGATTTAAAATAGGAAAAATCCATGTGTTACTAGGTCTTTTTTAATTTAATTCAATTAAGGTTCTGCTTAAGTACATACGAGTATTAGAAATATTATTTTTCCAATTTAATAGCAGAAACTAAAACATCAACGTAACTAGTTAGCTTGACAATGTTTTCCATATAAATTTGATGTATTTACACACTAAATAAATGATGAGAAAGGATAGGACAAACCAAAAGAAAGAAAGAAATATCACCAAAACATGATTTCAATATGCATAAGAGTGTTGATGGACCCCTTTTTTTTTCAGCCGCTTGGGTCCGGCCGTCTATTCATTTACTGTAACATCGGCGATGGTAAGCTGTGTTCGGGGGTTAGGTTTTGAAACTTGATTTTTGGAGCATCAGTGGGCAGATAAAGTGTAACTTACCAAGAGCGTAGGCGTGACGAAGGTTAGGCAGGGGTTCTCCATGCCGCCGTACGGGAAGGAGGGCGGCAGCACCAGCAGGTCGTACTGGCGCCACTCGTAAGGCCCGCACAGCTTCTCCGCCGCCTGCAAGTACTTCTCAGTGTCCGCGAACTCCCACGCACTGCGCTCGATCTCTTCCTTTTCTGACCATACTAGGGACCTGAAAGGGATGAAATAAAAATTGTGAGAGTTACAAAAATGTATGGAAAACTCGTAATTTTTTATTCTGTTTCGAATCGAACATACAGAAATCTGTTTGGGTGGTTCTTCTACACAGAAATAAGACTAACAGTGCAACTAGGTTAATTACTATTTATAAACATCAGTAAACGGTACATGAAAGTTAAGAATCTTAGTCCATTTCGGCGATATATCTTACCAAAAAGTTCAACACTACACAATTTGATTTAATACGTCTACATTTTTTACATATAGACTTCATTTTAATATAACCAATCGATATAAAACATATATTTTAACACAATTTATATCAAGGATCAATCTGTAAAAGTACATAGTTGCAGAAAATGTTATTTCGAATTCTTTAATTTCTGTGACTAGAAGAGTTTGCTATAGTTTTAAGCAAATAAGTGATGTCTCACCTAGGACCCAAGGACCTTGACTCCAGTACACCCACAGCTATAGCCACGAGATACGAAGGTAACGGCATCGGCTGCCTGAATGTGGTCCTGTTACTCTTCACATCGCCACGCAACGCGCTCATTAGGACCGTGAACTCCTCAGGCGCTGTGACCTCAGCGTCGTAAGTGAACTTCACCGCGGGCGTGTCTTGGCACGGCAGGATGGATCGCGCGTGGATAGGCTAAAGGGAAATGAAGAATGGGTCATGCAATCTTCTTTTTTTAAGAATATAACTTTTTTTTTTTGATCCTGAAGTCGAATATATAGGAAATAATGGTTTTTACTAGCTAGTAAGTGTCTGGCATGCTCCTTTACTTTTTCCACGGATGACGAAATCCATGCAAATTTTCACAGAAAAAAAGTCCAAATATTTATGGAGATATGATTTTAAAATATACTTAGTAATTAAATTTCTCCTTATGATTAGAAGAAGTTTCTGGTTTTTCAAGGCCTAATTGTAATGAGGTTAGGTTATAATGGTTCAGAAGGTGATTAAATACATAATGTAGCAAAGAAAATAAATGACCAAAAATTAATATGATTAAAAAGTTTATATTACCTGGCATTGACTGAAGAGGTATGGGTGCTTTTTGCCTGATGTTTGTTCTGCGTCCAACCATTGTAACGCAGACGCAGTTGGATCCGTAGAGTATTTTATCTTTAATTTTAACCTGAGGGAAACGAAATGCGTATAAAATAGACTATTGATGTCATTTTAACAAATTACATAAAGTGTATTTACTGCAGTATTTGTACTGTGTGTTTACTCTCTTTTGATGAAATGTATCTTAAATATGTTTAGTATAAATCTACATTGTTGTCAAACGCTGTGTATTTAACAAACTATTTTAGGCATAGTATTTTTTCCTACAAACTAAACACCCTGACGCGTCAGAGAAGAGAGAAGGCTGAAGTTATATTTTTATATACCGGTCACTCCTACGTAAAATTCAAAAATACATAAGTATATACCACAAATTGTTTAAAAAGTTCCAAAAAGGTATTTTAGTTCCACTTTTCATGCTAGGACTTCATATTATGTATCTTATAACACCCTCCCTTGTCTGACCGCGTTTACTACAATACTAGATACTAGTTTGATGCAAGTTACAGTTCTGGACTACGCTTGCGAAGAAGACAGATCAAGACTAGAATTCAACGTCACAATAACGACAAAAAGGTTTTAATGAAGTATCCCTTATGTTTTCTTCAAAATATCGTTGAACTTGGCCCTGAGAAAAAAAAGGGCGGAAGACATTTGTTGCTATAGAAGCAGATTGCGCTATGGCCATTTGTATTATTGTTGAAATATATGGGACCAACCTTGCAATAAACCATAATTATATAGTTTAGCATTGTTTTATGCAAATGATTCAAAACGCTCGTAATGTGACGCAGAATTCTAGCCTTTACACTCAAACTCCTTGCTGCTAACCTATTTCCTTCGTAATCCGCTAACGCAACATGGCCACAGCAGGGCTCGCAAGTACTCGACGCCGACACACTCGATGACGTCACATCCTCCGAGTCTATTCGATCTGTTATTAGTTGGTACGTAAATCCGTTAAATGACAGTGCCATACTTTCTTGAATAGATACGTACTTATCGCAAGCCTTTTTGAAAATATCGTTTGCGTCTTGCTTTGGGCTTGGGATTGCATCTTTTCTTTCCAAAGAAAAATTAATAAGTTACTAAAGGACTAATTAATTAAAACTATAAACCAAGATACTTTGGCGTATTAAAGCGCGTCAGACAAAGGATGAGGTTTAGGTTCGGCAACATGTTATAAATACGACATAAATACGATTCCTTAGGATACATAACGTCAGACAGGATTCTTCTGCGGAGAATAGAGTGAATGCGAGTATCTAGCTACCTACCTTACAGACGTCTCGGTAAACTACCGTCCGGCCCCGCAAACTGTCTGACGCGCATCGCAATAGAAATACTACCTAAGTATTACCGCACTACGCAGTACACATTTCGAATAGTACACAATACACAGATAGCATTCGAACGACTGGACAGTGAACGCTTATTTAAAACCAGCACAGGCTTCATGAGAAAGACCTTCATGGGTAGAGTTTGAAATACATTCACTCCAATTTTTATATTGATTTAAATTGTGAAAGTTACTGACTTCATATTTGAGACAAGTCAGTACAGTCCCAATGCTGAAATTGCGTAATTTTGAGGGGTCAAACATGATCTGAAAAGTTCCCGATTGAATGTATATAAAATGATGGCGCGTTTACATTATTCGATTAGATGGAATACAGCTAGCAGCCCGTATTCGGTCACCGAATAATACCTATAAACAAGTATTCGGTTTTCCGAATTCGGCCTCTGTATTCGGTGATTCGATAAAACCGAAAGCAGTCGCCGAATTCGATGCCAAACTAATGTAAACGCGCCATAAGTCCGCTCGTCACGACATTGACGCCTGTTACTGACCTAATGTAAATCAGCCTTTGTACGTTTTTTCGTACAATACGTGATATAATTTAGAAAATATATGTAGGTACTTTAGACGTTGAGTCATTCATTTGTGTCATGGTAACCATGTAGGTATTGAATTTCGAGTTGACAACAGAAAATCATTACAGATGTGACAACTAAACTCATAAAAGTATAAAAATCCAGATGTTGTGCATATTTTGGATTATCAATTGTAGATAAGGTTTTATTGTTGGGAATCTGTTTTAGAACGTTACTGCAATGCACTTTTATTAATTTCAATTTTATTAATGCTATATATAAGTTTATATCGTTGTTAACTACCACGGACGTACTGTAATGATAATTAACAAGTGCGAGTGGTACTCGAGCTTAAAGGGTACCGTACCGTCATACAAAAAATTCCAGCACAAAATAAATAAAAAAAAACACGTCTTTTGTACCCCATTAACTATCATAGATATTTTTCATAGTTCAAAGTGTAACGTTCGCGAAAACCAACGAAATAATCACATAAAAAAGTTACTGTATCAATGTACTTACTTTTCACCACTGTCTAGTTTTTTAGGTAGGAGTACGGTCAGCTTAGATCCAAAATTCGGGACATGATCACCAACTTTATACTGCAGTTGAGAGCCGTCTTCAGCCTCAACAGACTCAATCGTGAGATTACTAACATCTAGTATCTGAAATATTAATCCTTATCAATACAGACGTATGTAATATTGTAGCCATATCAGTTTATAGTCCAATTAAATAAAGTTATTTTAGTTAAACGGCCCGTGAATATTTGAAATGTTTTTTTGAACTTGAATATTGTGTTGTTTTGTTTTATGGATATTAGACATAAACTCAAGATATGTTTCTAGTAAATATATTAGTTTTCTTATATTTCTGGGTAGTTGGGTACTTAACACTAAACCACTGAAGGAACCCATTTTGTTAGAACAGTAGCGATGATCTAATTTATTACAGAAAGAACTAACTTTTGTCATATACAGCATGGTACAAAAACCCTGTCCGATCCTTATGAGTATTATTCGGCATCGTACTGCGTACTACGTAACTATTGAATAGATTTGAGATTATTATTTTTTCCCGGTAAATATAATTAAATTATAATAACTGGTTAAGGCAACACTGATCGCTCAACAACGTTCACGTGTACTACCTACAGTTTTGTATCAAAGAAGCCGCCAGAGCGAAATTTTATTTTTCTGGTACGTATGTTGAACCAGGAATACGCCTTTATTGGAACGGACTGGATTTTTGTTACATACTGTATATCTGCAAATTATCAGTTTAGTATCGAGTTAAATGGAAATTCTTATTCTTCAAACACTAAAAGCCAATAAGATAAATGTCAATCAATTTGATGGCTCTCTGTTCAGATGGTTGACATTATCTATATTTGAGCTGTTCTCTCCATTTTGATAAGGTAACAAAATTAATACATAAAAAACGTCCATTTTATCGTGTTATACCTATCACATTTTAGAAAAAAATGCAATACTTGATTCAATTTATTCATCAAGTTTATTTATGATTATTTAGACTTCATATATTTATTTATTCATAATCTTATTGATGGCTTTAGTAAATGGCATGGATTTAGTAAAACAGCAGTAAGTATTTAATGATTTTGTATAATAAGTTTTGTGAGACAAATTGAACTTATTCTAAACTACACAGTACTGTACTTAACTGGGAGTTCCTGAACATATTATCCCATGAGTACAGACGCGTATAGCGTTTTATTAATTAAGTAAAACTTACCACATCATTAATATCGTCCAGAACATCAAAGTTTAGGGTTGCCGAGCCACTCAATATTTGCTTCTCGAAGTCAACATTCAGAGCCAACGATATATGTTTAATGATCGCTTTTTCTAAAACAAAAGAGGAATAAATCAATATATTTATATAAGCCATAAATAAGTGTTAACATATGAAAAGTGTCTATGACCACGTATTTTTTCATTTATCAATTAATTATAAACAAATGTCTTGTAAAAAAGACAGGTTATCATATCGGTATATGAGACGTTAGCCATCGAAGAGCAAAGGCCTTCTCTACTATTATTACCCCTATCTAACAGCCATTATCGTAAAGGAGACTCAAGAAAGAATTATCTTAACTAAGATTAAAAAAAAGCTATTTACAGAAGACATATATAATTGCTAAATACTACGTGAGGTTGAATAACTTACCAGGGCGCGAGTAGGAAGATGGATCAAGAGGACTCAAGGCACCCATGGCTCTGACTTGACTAAAACATAAAATACAAACAAAACATGATAGCACAATTGATATTCTATCGGCCATTATCGATACAGGCACGTCAACACCACACTATTGTTGCGACACGAGTGATACAGAATCTTGGTCTCAATTCTCATATAACTAGATTTAAATGATTAGAAAGTTAGGCCAGCTGCAAAGCGAGTGGACACGACACTAGAATAATGCTATGGTTTATTATAGTTTTTAAGTTGTACAAACAAGTATAATAATAGTTATCAAAAGGTCAAAAAGGAGAAGACCAACAAGTCTGAAGAAAAAAAAACAATATGAACTTTGGTAATTTACAGCTTTTACTAAAAGCTTTAGCGCGTAAATTATAAGACCTATTAATATAATTATAACAGTAGGAATAAATTGATAATTTGAAGGGAATATTAAAAGGAAATAAATCGTTTTGTCCACTCGCTTCTGCCAATAAGGAGTTCCTTACACGAAGCACGATGTTTAACGACGCAAGATTCGCACAATAACATAATATGTAGTTGTAAAGACTGATCATGGCATTGGACCGTAACTAATAAAATAAGGATACATACGAATTTTGACTACTACTGGAGGAATCTGACGCGCCGCTACTCATCAGGCTAAGTGAATGGACCTCCTCGTCGGCCGACATTTTATATTAATTAAACTGCTAATATATCGTATTCTTTATAACTCGTTGTTCACCAATGTCACTTAGATATATTGATGACATTGTCAATGATATTCGTCTCCTCTGTAAGCCTATGAAGGTTTTGTTGTTTTTCGCCAGTTTTACTTTTGGCTAAATGTCCTAATGTGCAGAGACAACTTTGGACTAAACAAGCGGGTTTATTATTTGTATTTTTATTTTCTTTAACATCATAGGATAACTTGTTTAAGAGCGGAAACATACTAGCGGCTGACCGAGAATCGCCGGAGCGGCAGCACTTAATTTTTTATTTGAAACGGCTTGATATCAACGCACTGGCTTGCAGCCATCCGTCAACCGCTCCGGTTGGCTTGGAGGTGCGGCGAGTTGCAGCGATTGAACTTAGCGGCGAGGCGCGGCGCATCCCCTCGATGCACTGGATGCCGTTTAACCGCAAGCGCTTTCCACATATTGAGTATATGTAGAAACAAGACCACTACTAGATGTACTCGCACTTTCGAAATTCGGCGGACCGCAATAGAACCGAGACTATAAGGTTAGCCGGAATACGGCGTGCCGTTGCGGCAGACCGTATATACTGCGGCAAGCCGCTAGTGCGTTTTCGCTGTTAGGAAGAGACCTGATTTTTTGTAAGGCTTACCTACGTGGAAACAAGACGTCAAATTGAGAATGGTAAATTGAAATCGGTCTACCAAAATCCATTCACACATGCTCTACAGACTCCCCAAAAGATATTTTACTTGAGTTGGTAAATAATTACATACATGTAGTTTCTATTAAGATGATTTTCTCAACTTTTACGTTTAAACGTCAGGAGAAGCCATTTTTACCGGTTACAAGTTGTAACCGGCCTAACATGTAATGGCAATTGACGATGGAAGCTCATACCGCAATAGATGTGAATAATGAATTGAATGTCGCCGAGCGATAGAAACGCTAACTCTTCTTATAACACCGACATTTTCTACAAAAATCCTACTGATATTAAATACGCTTAAGATTTTGAGGATGGATAAACGTTTATAGAGTTACAAACTATTGTACTGATTTGGATAGAATTTGGCACACAGTTTACAATTTCACTTAATATATAGGATATCCTGATATATCCACAGAAACCATAATAAGGCGAACAAAAGTGCGGCGCGCAACTAGTATCTACAGTTTTTTTAAAGACGTCTATCGCAGTTAGCCTAAATCGGACTTTTTGGCAAAACCATAACAGTCCCCAGCTAGAGCAATAGAAAAACCCACTACGTTAGTTAATGAGGGCACTCCCTCCGGGGTCCGGACCTCGACTTAGTTTGTTACTAACAATCGTAAGCACAAATCGAAACAGCAAGAGAAAGTGCAAGTTGCGTTATTATAGGTAAGACGCGGCTATAGTATCATAAGTGCCCGATCATCAATGGCAATGTACCTGTAATTTTCACAACACAATTTGAGCGCGGCGCGATTTGTTGCGGATCCTGCTGCATCGGCGGGTAACTCATAGAATCGCATCGGCTGCCGCAAACTTGCAGCTGGTTTATTTGACACGTTTTTCTACTATTTTATGCAAATATTTTTCTTATTTTTAACAAGAATTGCAAGTTTATTCGCCATTTTAAGTCTTAAATCGTATTAGAGTTCAATGAACTAATTTTATTATTCACTAATTTAGAAAAAATGACAAAAAAATATATGTAATTATAAATTTTGTGGTCTGTTATGCAGTCTTTAGCAAAAGTTATCAAACAATGATTTCAGTCTACATTATCATTCTGTTTAAGCTTTTCCTGAGTTATTTTGGGGTTGGCTTTCAATCTCATCGGATTCAGCTGAATACCAGTATTTTAAATGAAGCAACTTGCAATCTGACCCTAACACACAACCCATTTTACTAGGTAACACAATCCTCTGGTTAGACTGGTGTCATAATTGTAATGACTACACTATGACAATAGCTAATAAAATGAATGCTTTATTCTACATAATATGATAGACAGAATATTCTTTATTGTACAATGTTTCACATTATTCAAAAGATAATAAATTATGGTAATGGTATTATCATTGTAAACTTGTTAAGAGATAAATGAGCTGATACTATTTTAAATGTTTTAGTAGTAAATTTTCAACTAAAGTCCATTTCTAGAGAAGACTGGTATTAGCTGTCTAATAAATAATTCAATGCCCATTTAATAAGTTTAACGATAAAAATAGTTCAACCTCTTTTAACAGTGTAAAATTTTGAATTTTAAAAGATTTTTGGCCATGTAGGCCATCTTATATTATGTAGTGTTTTTTTTTCAAGCTTACTATCTCACTGGGCAAAGGATTCTCCTTTTACCTCTCTCTATCCAGGGCTGTGATGTAGTTTTAGAACCATTTATTCAAAGTGGACTGAAATTTTAACACAAAAGTTAGAAAGGAAAGAACTTACATAAAAATATAGATAAAAATATTTTTATTGTTGTAGGTATTCATATGACTAACATAAAGCAATTTAAAGAGTTGAAAACTTTTTATAACCATACAATTTTTTAGCACACGTAATACCTTGTTACGGTTTCAATAGATATATAGATATTATAATCATATCAGGTATTCTAAAGCAAATATGAGTTTTTATCATTAAAACTAATAAAGACAGATCTGTAATAAACAATGATGAATTTATTATGGTTGTTTAACTTAAACTTTTAAGAACTTACCAGTGATATGACTGTCTTATAAAACAAATACTTTGAAGTTTTAAGGTAAATAAACAATTATTTAACAAAATACGATACACAAAGTCGGCTGTTTATTTTATAACCTAATATTTATTTCACCTTCTTGACGCGGCACAATCGCTTATGTCAAATTTAGCGTTTAGTTACTTCGTTTTCCCAGGACCAATTACATAAAATGTCTTTTTACCACAATTTTATTAACATTATCTCACAATGGTGTTTACAGTAAAGAATGAACAACGTTTCAGTTGATTACTGCTTAGTAAATAATTAAACTTACACACCATAGTAAAATGCATTGGCATTTCTTTATATATCATACAAAAACAAACGTTGCGTAAATAAAACGCTGTACCTGTGAATGGTTTTCATTGATATGTCGGCATATAAAATTCTTTTATAACAAAACGATTTTGACCTACATAATGTACTATGTTGATATGCGGGTTGTTTTAACAGAATAGAACAGGATCTTTGTGTACTATTTCTAACACTATGTTTTTTTAAATTTAGTTGAAAAACCCGCGTGACCACTTTACCGAAGGATGACATTTTGACTTTTATAATTTTATTGAACAAAGACAATAGTTGTTTTTTTTTATGGAGGAGTGTACTCCGTTACACGCAACGACGTTTCTTGATAAAAGTACTCTGTGGTTTCTTGTAAACTTCAAAGTTCATGGAATATTTACAAGTTTACCTAAATTAATTCATTTTTTTTTAAACGTTAATTACAGTAATAATTATGATTAACGTTTTGTTTTTTGGTGTCGTTTGACTAGTCTCGGACCCAACAGAGTCCTGGAGTCATAAACTGACGTAACTTGTTTCTCGAAAAGATAAGAATATAATATTTATTTATATAATATATGAGTAACATTTATTTCTTTGTTTAAACATTTGTCACATTATAATAAGTCCATGCCGTATCTACAGCACCAGTTATTTCACAAAACATTGTTAAAAAACATAAATTAATGGTGTGGCCTAGCATGTTTCAATGTTTTTATTAATTTATGTTTTCTAACAATGTTATGTTAAAAACAGGCGCAGGCAGATACGGCTTTAGAGTTTAAAGCATTAACAACCGTTAACATTAATTATACAAACAGTTAATGCATTCGATTCAATTCAATTATGTATTGTTTCATTACAACTTGTTTGCCATCTATGACTGGCGACGGCAGGCAATAAAACTTATACCTAAAAAAGAGACAAAAAAAGGTTTTTTTAATCCTGCTCAAACATATTAACATACATCTTTAATGTTATGGTTATCCTATTCTATGTCATCTCAGTTAACTCATTATAGTTATTTTAGAGCTTGTTAAAATCTTTATTTCCTGTTTGCGGTACTCACAGAGGAATAGAGGATATTTATGGAAGAGGTCTACCGCAGTCAGCGCAGGCTACCAGCGGATGTGGAATAGATGATAAGTGTAATTCTCCGTGGCGGTACAGACTGCATAACGTTTGTCAAGTCATCATAAGCATAAAGTATAAAAGTTTGCCATTTTTCTGTCATCCACTGTCATTCATTGCTGTCAAGAGTGTCAAGTCTAGTATTGTCAAGCAAATCAAGTTCTAGCTAGGTCTCTACTTCTAAATAAATTGATCATCAGTTGATGGATGTTGTTGATAATTCGTTTTTTATTTATATCTCTGCCATAAAAACTTAACAGTGACTTACATAAAGTGATTGTCATAAACACTGTAATTATAGTTCTTACTGCAAAGGGCAAATGTGGTAAATATGTTGTCAAGATTTCACCATTATCACGGATCCAATATAATTTTGTTTGAAGAAAACACAGTTGCGTACCGGAAAGCGAGCTTTGCTCATGGCTTAACCTTCAGTGAGAAGCCACTACTGCCTGGTGAAATATTTTTGGTGGAAATTGAAAAAACTGAACGTGGTTGGAGTGGTCATATGCGAATAGGACTGACATTGCTCGATCCTCAGACTGCTGCATTAGGGGATAGAGGACTGCCGCAATATGCGCTTCCTGATCTTGCAAATACCGGTATGTCGTGGATATTTCCTATTTCAAAGTCGAATAATAATGTTCTTGTGGAACTTGTAAATCAAGTGGTTAGTGGGCGGCGGGAGAGCGAGCCCCGCGTATCTGTGCTGGGTGATGGACATGTAGTAAAGACGCCTCGCGGCTATGTATCTAAAATGGTGCTAAGACCACAAACATTATCACAAAATGGCACACCACAAGGCATTTTACCCATGGATGCTGGGAGTCGCATAGGTGTTATGTTTGTGCCTTGTACCAAAGCTAACAAGGATGACCCAGATTTGGCTGAGATGCATTTTATAATAAATGGTGAGGATCAGGGACCCTGCACTAAGGCTATTCCATACTCAAGAGGACCCCTACATGCTGTTGTTGATGTATATGGTACAACAAAACAAGTCAAAATTGTTCAACTGTATGGAGGTGAGTCAATCATCTTATATTATTTAACATTTAACAATCCCTGAATTATAATCCTAAAGTCCACTTTGCTATTTATGGATGTTTATTTTTCTACAACTCTATAGATAAAATTGTTTATTATCAATTTCAGTGAAAACCCTACAAAATGTTTGCCGGGATGCAATTCTACAATATGTTAATAATGGCTCCATAAAGTCATTACCTCTGCCAAAGTGCTTAAAAGACTTTCTACTTTCATAGAGTTTTGGCTAAAAGCAATGAGTATGTATTTAAAATGGTTATGACAATAAGGCTGTTTGTAATACAACTGTTCTTTAACACAAAGATTGGGTGATTTTGTAACACTTCACAGTTTTGTATGTATCATATTTATATCAAAATCTTAATTAAATGTATGAATTGTTATCTACAGTATATGAAAAATAGATTTATGAAAAATTAATAGATCCTCTATTTGACTGTTTTTATTCTTTGTGGTTACTAGGTAAAGAGCTGCAGTTTGATGACAATAGGTGTACATTTTATGATAACTAGTTAAAAATAAAAACTAGTCTAGGTGGAGTTTCTTTGTTGTTTTTTTTTTAATCTAGACAAATAGATAATCTGTTGTATATTGAGTTTATATCACTGGTGCGTAATTTTTAGTTTTTATTTAATGTGTATGTCATTTACTTCAAATTCATCTTCTTCCTCGTATCCTCATGACTGAGACTTGCAACTATATTTACTTCAAAGGGTAGAATTAGACATCTTGTGAAACAAAGGCCTTCACTGTGTTTGTCTGAATGTGATAAACTCAAAAACTACTAAATGGATTATCATATGGTTTTCGAGGAAGGAGAAGGAGGATGTGTGTTTATAATTATTTAATGTTATGTCTACCCATATCAGTTTTATAAAAAATATCTGTGCAATATTATCATGAATGGCATATTAAAAGATGCATTGTGGTATTTAACTATATAAATATATAAAATTATTAAATATTCATTGAATGAAAACAAAAGATTACCAGTAATGGTAAATACATTTTAATATGTAAAGTGTCACCCAAGAATTTGTATTTAATTGAATGCTTGAATATGGGAGTTTATTTCGCTAAGATGAAATATGACCTTAAAAAAAATGTGTCAGTGATTTGTAATTAATTTTTGCAAATATAATTTGCACCATTGGAATAAGTTGTGATTATTTATTTGAGTTAAAAAAAAGGATTTTGATAGGGACAAGACAAAAGCTATGTTTTATTTTCTTATAATTAAGTTTAGACATAATAATGCAAATGTTTAGGAATGAAAGATGTTAATAATTTATTAAATTCATTGCACTTAAATATATGACCAAAATACAATTTTTCTTTTGGTCTATTGCTACTTTGCACAAAATTTAAAAATATTTAAGACTACACTCAGTTAATTTTAAATTGTATTAGTTTGAATGATTTATTACCATTAATTTAATACTCCATGGACAATCAAGTAACTTTTAAGTAATAGTTTTTATTGATGTTTATTTTAAAGCCAAGGACATTGTGAGGCCGAACAAATAATTAAATATGTCCATGCTCCACCAATTTAATGTCTGATATTATGTTTTCCAATTATTAGGAAAACACTTCTTATTAATGTTTTAAAATTGATATTGGAATTAACATAATTATAAGAATTATCATTTTGATACCATAAACAAATTTTTAATTTTATCTAATTTGGGTATGAATGCAATAAATATCAATTTTATATGTTCGGTGTGTTTGTGTATTGAAGCAGTTGGTATCGAGTGATCTAAGCTGCGACTTCATGGTGAACAATAGACTTCTACAAGTCCAACTGGTCGGCAAAGCTAAAAAAAGCGCTCGTGACGAGCGAGAGCGGTAGACAGCTCAAGCAGTCCATTTACTTTGATCACTGTCTAACTGCTCGAGCAATCCGTGAAACGTAACATGAAATGTATCATTCTGCCTGTCATTGCATGTTCGCTGCAAGAGCGACGCACTCTTACCTCTTATAGTAACCCACATTCGCACGAATACGCAAAACTACAAGCGCAGGACGATATTTGCAAATGAT
The DNA here is from genome assembly GCA_932294365.1 of Diachrysia chrysitis. NCBI lineage: Eukaryota > Metazoa > Arthropoda > Insecta > Lepidoptera > Noctuidae > Diachrysia > Diachrysia chrysitis. Next base: position 3,866,156 of record OW028657.1, read on the forward strand.
TTCATTTCCAAGCTGTGTTGGTTTTTTAACAGACATCAAAGCGCGCGTACCGTTTTCGAATGTTTGCGCGCATGTGAGTGACCGGGGTACAGTTTAATTCAAACTTAATGGCGCATAGTGCGCTAAACGCTGCGCAGTACCTCGCCCCGCACCCCCGCTGGCGCATAAGTTTGGTACTGCGCAGCGACTCGACTCGTGTTCACAGGCGCCTTTAAGTTTGCATCGTACTGTAACTCTCACTACGAACTTCGCGCGAACGTTTGTTTCCTCATCACAGATCGCTCCGCGCGCGGCTTTTTGCTCGTTTTTTTACAAAGTGTGTGTGTTTTACAACCTTTCATGATACATTGCAGCAATGTATACGGCAAATACATTTCATGTTACGTACCTACATCTAATAGTGCGGATGCATGGAATAGAGCTAAATATATGTCAGCATGTCTATTATGGAAGTTGGTAAAAATTGTACATTAAAGTGTAGCCTACTATGGGAATTGTATGCAAAAGCAATAATTATGTTTAAAATGGACTTTAGGTAATTAGTTTACTCTCATATGGAGTACAATAATGTGAAAATATATGAATTCTAAAACAAGAGCTAAGTCCGCCATAATATTATCTAGCTAATAAGTGAACATTGTACTTATTACCTATAATTTTACCTAAAATGTTCTTAGCTTTAAAATAAGGCAGCAAAACTAATTTTTACATTAACCTTTCATGAATTCATATGGAATTTTTTACCCACACGTTTGTATATTTCAGTTGTGATACCTTTATACATTTTTATTTTCATTCCATCGTAAATTATTTGAATGTAAAGCGGTTTTGTTCCAAAGCTTTGATCATTTTTTTTTAATATAATTAAAGGCTTTTTTATTTTGCCTCGTAGATTTGAGAGAGCTACAGAAAGGAGAAATTGTCTTAAATAATTCTCCTTAATAATTCTCCTCCTTTTTAAATGAAAATCTACACAAGACATGCTTCATGCAAGTGTCCTTTTTAACACGATTTTGGTTTGTAATAAAAATATAAACCATTTATTTAGGTATTTTCAAACTGTTTTATTTAACAATTGTTTTTTAAATAGCGGCCCCTCACGACTTTTGGTCAGGCCTAGACCAAAAAATAAAAGCCAAAAAAGTCAAGAACTCACTAATGCCCGACATCAAAACTAAAAATTAGGTATGTATTCATATGTATTTCAATATTAACAGAATATCATCATAGCCGTTAAACAAATAGTTAACTTCGTCAATCCGTACTAAAAAGGTTAATTTCGTTAAACGTTAAAGTGTTTAATTTCGGAATATTTAACGAAGTTAACGTTAATCCGTTAACACTTGAGAAATTAGTTGTTTTTTTTAGTGATAACTTATAAAAACTTAAGTCGAAATATTACATTCGTTAACTAACGATAACGGCCTAGCCATAAATGTGATGGCTTTCCAATACATTGTCAATGGGGGCTTCAGTGAGTCATTAATCCGCTAGGGTAGATACTTAGTATCGAATAAGGAGTATCTGTCATTCTCCACCAATGAGAGATAAGCTACTGACCTGTCATTGAAGGTATTTGGCAGTTGAACCTGATGCGATGCTAGCGGATTTTTGATTCGCGGTAACCCCTAGAACAGTTGCACTAGAAGACTGACGTGATTTTGAACCCCGACCTCGTCTAAATCGGCTCCAGGTAGCCATCAAATTTTATCACTATTGACTGTAGAATAGGCAAAATAGTGATAAATTTTGATGGCGTTTCGATTTAGGTAAGTACTGAGTTTTTATTGAAACAAAAATCAATTAAATAATGTTTTATTTCTCCACTTACAGAAATACAAGTTCATACGATATTTTGTTTTAAAACTAAAATGCAGCTTATCGTGCTTAAACTTAAAAATAAATCGTATCCTTTAAACGCAGGTAGATAAGTTAAACCGGAACGTACCGGTCAGGTAAAACCGTGTTTGTCCTATTTTTCCAAATCTCTCGGCAGTGGCAGAGTGTAAGGTATTATTATACCTTTATCAGAATCAAAATCTCTGTAGTCCAACAAGTTGTCAAGTTCGATATGGTCCGTCCAATAGTCAATAAATTTAGGATTCAAGGTTCCTTTCCAGTGCTGAAAAATAGAGGCATACTTAAATGAAAAAAAACCGAACAAGTGCGAGTCTGACGCGCACCGAAACTAACTTAACTGCGAGTATTTTTGTGAAAAAATGTTCTCTCATACATCGATGTATGGTATGTCACTATCAAACTTATAACTGTAGGTAAATATCAATTAGTAATCGCAAAAATTATTTTTTAGGGTTCCGTACCTCAAAAGGTAAAAACGGAACCCTTATAGGATCACTTTGTTGTCCGTCTGTCTGTCTGTCTGTCAAGACCTTTTTTCTCAGGAACGCGTGGAGGTATCAAGCTGAAATTCATATCAAATACTCAAGTCTATGGTCTCTTGGAGCTGTGAAAAAATCAAACTTCTAAGTCAACGCGATCAAAAGATACTCCCGTTTATGCCGCAAATTTTCGACACTCGCAAGGGAATCAAAACCTACAGGGTACTTCCCGTGAACTCAGAATCTTGAAATTTGGTACGAAGTAACGTCTTATAGTACAGATAAAGGAAAAATTGCGAAAACCGTAAATTTTTAGTTACATCATATAAAAAAAAATATGTTTTTTTTTTTTTTTTTTTTTTCATTTTGCAATTATATCATACCATAACTATGACTCGATTGTAGTGATGGGTGAACTTTTACTTATATACCTACAGGTGTGTACGGAACCCTCGGTGCGCGAGTCCGACTCGCACTTGGCCGGTTTTTTATGTTACAAAACTACTTATACATTTAAATTTTTTGGTATTTTTCTTTTGTGACGTTAGACCTAGCATCGTACCATTATTAAATTGCATCAAGTGTTCGTAAACCTGAGTACTTGATATTAATTTCAAAAAGATACAATAACGCGTTCTTTAAAGAAAAATCTTAACAGACACTAGATAGTGGTAATATATGGGTTTCTTTTTGAGGTAGGTGTGAAATCCCAAATAAACACCTTGTTTAATAACTAGTACCAAAATGAAAATCCACGTTTTTATAAGCTCTAAATACCTAACGAAAAACAAATGATTTGTGATTATAATTCCTATTAATCCAAGTGCAATTGCTGGATAAGAGCAAAATGGCAATGTCCATATTTTCATAAAGGAAATTCATTATCTTGATCAACCTACAAAAACCCAAACAAACACGCACTATTGTGTACCTAATATAATTGCACTGCTTTTTAATAATTCTATAGCCTATTGTCATGTACCTATACAGTTAGGTATATAAAAAAAAACCACAGACATTATAACCTTCAATTTGCATCATAATGGTCTTTAGCGGGCTGTTTGAACATTAAACTTGGCACTAAAAGCCTGTTTAACCTTTTAATTTTGTCCGAATAAATTGCTTTAACCTCAATTTCTTAAATCTAATGGATGCCGAGAATACCTATATCACTTTACCACTCTGTTTAATACGTGAGTCATGACTAAAATTTGGTCAATGAATATTGCCTCGGTAATTGTACCTACTTGGATTATGTAGGTATCTTGAGCATTAGAAGTTCAATGACACGCCTCAAGGTTATAAGACTAGGTATTTGAAAAGTTCAACAGAATTAAAATTAAACTGAAAAAATCTAAAAAAAAAAAACAAATCAGGATTGTTACTCTTTTTGTATAATAACTTTCTTGAGGAGTATTCATAATCATTTAAAACAAAACGGTTTACTCATGTATATTCTCGGGATCGCCCGACTAGTTTCAGACTCAATATAATAATTATGAATACTTCTCACGAAAGTTATTATACAAGTAAAATAAAAATAGTAGTAGGTATACTAACATTGCGTGTATGCTCGACCCAAAACATAAGAACAAGGTGGGAATACTCTATGGAAAGGTCCCGTGCCTTATTCAGATAATTGTAGGCACGATACTTCCTTCCACGTATGTAGTTGTAATATGCGAACATGAGGTAGTATCTGAAAAAAAAACTGCTATTGATTCTGAAGAAACTTTTTACAATTAGTTAGATACGCATTAACTTAACGCATGCGGAGCGAATATTTGTAATGAAATTTAATAGGTAGTAGAAAGAAAAACCTAAACCTAAAACTTCCAGGCAGTGACCTCGGTAGCTTAGTTGGTAAAGTGACAGTAGTCGCAAGTTCGAGTCCTGCCTTAGGTTTAAGTTTTTCTACTTTTTGTATTTAATTACATGAAATAATATAAATAGCAGCAATGCAACAAAGTGCAATCCAACTCGCTTGAGTGTTTGTTGCAAACCGCGATATTTACTTAAATATTGCCGCTCTCTTCTAACCCCAACTCTGTCTGGTAATAGTTTCGTTATACCTACAAAATGTTGACTAAGTAGGTACCTTGGTCTATAAATAGCAGTATATTTGCTGGCTTTCTGCATATCTTGAAATAATGTTTTAAGATATTTTTGCAATACGATTATCTTCTTTATATTTCTGTTGTCCATCTGCCAAAAATATTAATTAGGTACAGCCTGCTATACTGAATCTTAATAAGAAATGTACCTATCGTTCTTAAATACGTATTTTAATCTGATCAAACTCGTTTTTAACTACTTATTTTATCAATTAGTGTAATTATAGATAAAACCTTGATTCGTCTCACTTCTTTTACGAGACAAGGCCTAGCTTTCAAAGACCTTAAGAAATCAAACAAAACGTAATAATATGAGATATGGAAAAGTATCAAATTACTTCCATACACTACATATTGTTTTATAGGCCTGGCGTAAATTTTAAGGATTTTATGGTCAGCCTTGTTCCTTCCTGGATGATATAACATCAATCTCATAAAATATCTGTTTACCTAACATTAGTAACTAATAAGTGGCAGGTACCTGTATGACATTGCAGTGCTTACCTCTTTGACCAGTGTTACCAGAAGTCCCTCTACCAGTCTGATGACTATCATCATATTGAACTCTCTCTCTCTATCTAACTTCATAGACAGAAGCTGTTTGATCTTCTCCTCCCAAAGTATTGACCTCTCCCATGCACCTATTCTGATAGTGCTGTAATTTGAAGGCGAAAATACTCAACTCGATGATTGATATGTACTTACTTATCTGTACATTTGTTGTTGTGTATTTGCTACTGTTTATGCAAGCTAAGTAGATACCTAGTTACTTAATGCTACTTTTGCGAATTTATCAACAAACTTTTATAAGACAGGTCAATATGTTAATGTCAAGTAGGTACAAATAAAAGTTTTGTTCTCACATCAGCCACATGCAAACAAAAAAGTTCCAAGCGGCTTCCGGAGTCTTCGCCCTTAGTAAAGCATCACCTTTCTTCATGTAAAACTTTTCGCATACACTGTACGATTCGACGCAATATCCCGTGTCAAGGAGAATTACTATAGCATAGTAATAGTACCATGTTTCAGCTGGAAAATAGGAAAATTTTAAAGAGTCAAGCTTTGGAACTATTTCAAAATCTTGACCTAAGTAGATGACCGTCTACAGTAGCTACGATACGCGATTCTTGTAAAACCAAAGACATCTTCAACTTTTTAACGACATTATCCATTCAGTCAGTGATTCTGTGGTTATTAAACTGCAATAAATCATCTTGAGGACTCACGTGTGAAGGACTCGAAAAGAGCTTACTTAAGGTCTTTATTAGAAAGTTCGACGCCAGGTGTTGTTTTTCATGAGGACCTTTTTGCCGCGACGGCAAATTTCTGTGCTTTGAGACGTTTTGCCATACCTATCATTGGAATCAAAATAACAGCTCCTAAATGGATTTTAGGACATGTTAAAATTTATCTGTGGTGCTTGGCAACTGGGCCTAATTGTTGATATCTTTTACTTGCCTGTTTTCTTTTTGTCTCCCGCTTGCAGTGGAAACATTTTCCCACTCCACCTATGTCCTACTTCTGATTAATTTAGTTGCGGGTCCCAAGACGATTAATCGTTTTCCTGGGACACACCGACTTAATTGTCTCGGTGGTATTCATTGGTTATCATTGTAGGTACTGGCTTGCAGGAGTTGCAATGTATGGCGGGATTGTCCCAATAAAAATAGAAAGTCTTCGTGAGGATTAGGCGAATTGCCTTATTAATGCCTACAGCCCTACACCTTCATATAACCTACTTACATTAGGTTTTAGATTACCAACGTGATTTTGAAACTTCGTCTTTGTCGACGTCCGTGAGATTCCTTGTCTAATTTTCTAAGGTGTTAGAGATATAAATACCTAATTGTTTAAGTGGCCCAGAAGATAGAAGTGTTAAATACCAATTTCTCGTTTTTATGATGTCTTAAATACCTACATACCACACAAGTCGTAATGGTCGGTCAAGTAGAAGAACTCCCTCATAATGGCGACCATATCGTGTATCTTGAGGTCACTCAGCAGCAGCTTGAGCATGCACAGCACTAACGTCTCTCGAGTGTACATGTCCGTACGACTTGTTAACATGTGCAACACAGATAGACCAAACTCAAGACTCTCCATCTTTTTGCCGTAATCAACACTGAAAATAACACATGTTTATTCCTCATAAAAATACAAGTAAGTACCTAGATTTGGATTTTTATAAGGAAATAAAGTTACTGTCGTAAAACCCAAGATAGACACTAGGTATTCATAAGCGGATAGTAGGTATAAGTAGGCACTTTCGTGAAAGGGGTGATCTTTCACGAAGAAGTAGACGCCGAGGAGTTCATCGTCTCGGAGGCGCCTAAAACACCCAAAACTGTCCTATAAGATATGATAGGTGGTGGGCCTTTGGCCAGGGTTAGGAGGGGACTGCCGCTCATCGAGTGCCGACAGAGACAGCAGCATTGGTCAAAGCTGCTGTGCACAGCGAGGATCAGGGGAGACCCCTTTACAGTCATCCCAGGAATGTGTATTAACAGGCGTTGCACGAAGGGCTTCGGAATTGTTCTTTAAGAGGTAGAGAGGTACAGAAGCTCCTTTGCATCATCTCCATGTGCTGATGGTGACCAACGGGGTGGTTTTAGTGAGGTAAAAGTCCCACACTCCCCGGTCTTATAAATCCTCATAAGGCTGGGTGCCTTTTGAAAGATTCCCCCCGCAAACGAAAAAATAATAAAAGGCACTTATAAAAAAACTAGGATCATCCCAGCCTTGCGTGGATTTCACACACTTGAGAAAAACGAAACGCGCTGTGTATTTATTTATTTTCTTGTTCTAAATTTGTAGAAAGTAGTTGTATATTGGTCTGAATACTAACTAGAAGAGGAATATATTTGTGTAGAGGTAACAGACGGCCTGTACTTCTGTCACGTCCAACTGGCCGCGTTTGCGACGACACGCCTCTATAGCTCGCTTCTCCAACTTAAGACATCTTGAGAACTAAAGATTAATAGACAAAATGCAGTTAGAAGACAAATTAACTAACTAATTTTAGGTACTAATATTTTACAGTTAAATGTATTTGTTATAGTTAATCAGTCTTGTGTCAAGCACGAAGGTTTGTCAAGTTCATGATCCCCTTTTGTAGTTTTGGTCATCGGAGCTGTCAATGTATTTAGATCCATTTTTCTTTTTATTACGGAAAACCCCAGGCCCTTTTCGTCTTATTAATAAAACGACATTATTTTCAACTGATTAACATATTCTAAATTCAAATTCCCTATAGAAAAAAAATAATAAGAATGTACTAATCGCGGTCGAGATTTTTATAAATAAGGTCATAAGCTTTCTTTTGATTTCCTTTTACTATTGCTAACTACTACCTACTGTGTCACTGCAGACCAAAGGTGTTCTTATAAACCGAACACTTAGTACCTTAAACTTTTCAGTATGTTTCCAGTTCATATCGCCATTTTATTAATAAAATTATTAAATGTATCGTACTTTCTGTTTCTGTCTGTAGTCCGCTATCATGTTCGCATAGCTGACGCTCAGTAGGCGAAGGTTAGAATTTGTTCGTAAAGCGTAGTTCAATGCCCATTTAGCTGCTAAAGTCGCATTGGCTCGTTCTTTACATTCCTGCACAAAGACAGTTATTAAAAAAAATATAAAAGAATGATTTTGAATTACTTCTATTTACTTTTTTTATTATTGTGGTTATGTGTATCACTCGATTGTCGTTTAGGAAACACAATGTCCTGCTGAAATAAGTTCTCGCAACGTAACGGGCGGGATCTGACTTATGGTTCTTATTGGAAAATAATTGTAATGAATCTGCTTACGTAATACTAGAACGTCTACAAGATATAAATAAAATATTAAGCTTACGGTGAATAGTCTGTATAATCTGTTCAGGGTTCTAGCCATATCTTCATAGAACAAGCCGACGATGCCGCTATCCCTAGCTATGTAAAAGTTAGGAGCCACATACAGGATCATCAATAGACGTATAGATGCTCCCATATTGCAAACCTTAATCCAGTGTCTGAAATGATAATGGACAGGTACTTAATTAATTTATTAAAAAAAAAACAGTCGAATTCAGAACCTCCTCTTTTTTTAAGTCGGTTGAAAAACAAGGAAAGCTATTGCCATACATAATATAGATAGTTCCAGAGATTAGCGCATGTATACGTGGTACTTGATCAATATTTTGTTGCGGAGTTATTATAAAACTACGATATCTCCTAAGATATTCATTGAAATCCTAAAAGCTGTAAATCAAATGATGCAAAGGGCAATTTTGTTCAAAATTAAATACTTGCGTAAAAACGCCTTCGTAAATAACGCTTTATTTTAATACAAAATATCATACAAAAGATTATAAGTAGTCAACTTTAAAAAATAGACATAGGTATGCTGTCGCAGACTTTTTTTAAAACTTTTAAAGAGGAACAACTCCGTCGCTCGCACGGCGTTCGCACGCAACGAAACCTTCCAAATGGAATATTTTTTTCCCGTTTTTGCAACATTTTTTATTGATGCTCCGCTGACTACTGATGGTCGTAGCGTGCTTAATTTGGCTTTCGTCAGATTCGTATCAAAAAATGTGATAGTAGAATGTGTTACTGACTTGGAAGTAGGAAAAGGTTCGGAATAAAGTTTCATAGCCTGCAATAGCTGTTTCCTGGCTTCCGTCAGATCTCCAGACTCGAGCATGCAGACCCCTCGCATGGAGCACACGCTCGCCATGCTGAAGTCCTTAACCCATTGCAGGTTAAGTTCTGCAGGGTAATAATGGTTTTCACTCTAAAAACAAAAAGATGGTTACAAAATAATATGCCATGCATATTTTTACTACACTGGGCGTCGTCCTAATAAAACGAACGAATGTGCGACCATTGCGCGAGTTAACGGTGCGTCAACATGGCCTCGCGCGTTACCAAAACTGAGTGTTTACGCGATCGTAGCGCGAATAAACGATGCGAGCGCCAGCGGAGCTTTTTAAATGAATTTTTATTCAATTCAATGATTATTAGTTATGTAAAGCAGTAGTTCCGAGTTGCCTATATTTTTTTTGTCGCAAGTACAATGAATAAATAGACCAAGATCCAAATGCTGCAGATTACTTATTTTCTGAGAAACAAAATTTATATCACCGAGTAGATCTGCCTGTGTGCTAGTTTGTACTGTTACTTTGAAGGTATGCATAGGTACTCTTTAACTTATGCTGACGGCCAATTTTGATGAATGATGAGGAATGGTGGTAAAAGTTGGAAAAGAACGACGATCACACAGCATTTAGGACTTTTACTATGAATGGTTGGTAAATCTTGGGTTTTACTAGAAATTCGTAGCTTTCACTAGGTTGCATACCTTAAGAAAATCTTCAACTTCAAACAAAAGTCGAACCGCTTGGGGTATATTTGGACTTACGTTGATGCACAAGTCTGCATATTCCAGATATGCCTCGTATAATTTCTGATTTTCACCTGAAAAATTCCAACTCAGAACATTTTAACGGGCGACACCGCCGCCCGTTGCGCTAGCTCATGATTGATGACTCCTATTGAGTATAAAACTAGACGGGCGATCCCGAGAATGCACGTGAGTAAACCGTTAATATTCCTAAATAATTATGAATGCTCCTCACGAAAGTCATTATATGCAAATATTTTAAGACACTATTAGATTAAAAAAGTGTGCTAAAGAGAAAACGAGATGGAAGTATATATAAACGTCAAGAGTGAAAAAGATCAGCGATTAATCGCAGCACACTTAAGAGTATTTCAGTTATATTGCCTTGGATTGGATCACCGTTTTCAGCGATGATTGGATTAGTATTAAAGTCCACCCAGCTATTGTTAATGAGGGAAGTGGTCTCAGTTTAAAGTTTGGTTAAAAACTTACAATTAAGAGGACCTTACCAGCTCCTCTACAATGGTCTATGACCTGACCGTAAACGCTCTGCAAGATCGACACACATTCACAGTTCTCTAACTCCAAAGAAGAGAAGGATCGGACGCGTTTGTGCTTAGAATATATCTGTTTCGACGCCCTCGGGGTTTGACTTTCTGAAAACATCATTATTATTAAGTAAAAGGAAATTGTGTCTCTTGTTTTTAATCTGTCGGTAGTATACCTACCATAAGTAGTAAAAAATACGAGCCAATAGGGAATGCGCACAGTTCATCGGAAAAGTAGTAGTAAAATAAGTAAAGATTAGTTTTTAATTTCAATTAATCAATAAAAAAAATAGATAGATCGCAAAAAATACGCGGGATTTATAAATGTATCAAAACTCAACGGTATTGTAGGAATATGACGTCACGGTACGTGATGCTTAAGTGTTTATAGACGTCGACTCTGACGTCAACATGAACATGAAAAGAGAAGACAGCGCCTGCTTCAAATCATCAAAAATGCTATAATTCATTTGTGATTCTGACATTGTAAGTATATCACACGTCCACGGGTGTAGTGTCCCCTCTTAAAGGCTTATATAGACATGTTTTTGGGCCAAACGCCTGAAACTTAAACGCCGCTTTGTAGGGACAGTAGAAAAAAAAAGAAATTAATAAAAAAAAAAAACAACAGCATAAGTTTTTTACCTAGAATACGGCTCATTAAGTTGCCTTCTGTTTCTAATAATTCGTAGCCAGAAAGATCAGCGGGTATATGGTTCTTAAAATAAAAAAACAGATTAAATTAAAAAAAGTTAAGTTTAAGTATGACTTCCGAAGCTATCGACAGGGATGAAAAAAAAATGCGATATGCTGAAATAAATATATGTATAGAACATACAGGGTGTTAAAACGGGAGTCAAATGAAATTCAAATTAAAAACTGTATGTAGGTTACTACTGCTGTATGTAGGTACTACTGCTGCTATTTAATAGATTTTTGGTACATAGCTCAAAAAAAGTACCTAGAACTAGTTTATGTGATGTAAAGCAAGTCTCCTTGGTCGTATCAACTCTGTATATAAATTATACTTAAATTAAATCGAGTCCACGTCTACCAAACGTGTACGCGTCTATTCAATTCCCTTATAATTAAGTTAAGTGTTTACCGAATAATTTGAGTTATTTTCAGAGTCGTATAAGTTAGTGTTCTCTTCACCAGCCATCCTAGATTCGGCGCTTAACTCACTTATTTGTAAACGCATTCGCTTCAAGTCTTCGCTTTCTTCGACAAGACCCTAAAATAAAAGCTCTAGTTTTAAAAGTGATCTATGATAGCACAACTAATGGGTACTTTTTTTGCCTGTGTTGATTAATATTTCAGTTTCCTAAGAGTATTTTTTTTTTATTTCGGGTTTAAGGTTTTCCGAAAGGGCGCTAAGGGAACCCTATTACTATTTAGCTTCCGCTATTCGTAAATCCATCCACCACTTGCATAATGCTACAACCTTTTACTTCTGTTCTTATACTTTAATACCATCATTTATGAAGTTTTGCCAATTTAGTGCAAACGATACTTAACGTCATCACATGGTAATCCAAGTAGTTTAGAGAAGCATCCAGCACCGCAGCTCGCACATCTCCTTGTATAACGCTCCAAGTATAATAAAGCCCGGGCATGCATTTCATGCTGCAAGAAATGTAGTTTTAGTTTTACACAGAAAGAGAACCTTTACCCGAGGATTTGGGCTTGTGGGAAAACAGAGAAGAAAAGCAATCTCAAAGGAGCAAATAGGGATATCAAGAATATCTGAATACCTACGGGTTAGTTAAGTTCATAGGTACACTTTGAGCCCGAATCAGTTATAAGTAGTACTTTCCAGCAGATGAGCCGAAAAATATGAAATAGTAAAAAAAGGTTTTGGAGTTAATTTACCTTTTGACTCTCAGTCAATAATTCATAAGTTGTAGTCCTGAATAAAGAATGTCGGAACTTCATGTAACCACAGAATGCGTACATCGGTAGGTCTCGGCAATTCGCTGAAAGTGCACGACGAGTACGTATAAATAAAGACATATATATAATAAAGATATATATAGATAATAATGTCCTGACCAACTTCCGGTCGCGTCGGCTTTGCTCAACGCAGCCTAAACAGGATTTTTTTCGGTGCCTTTTGGAGGCTTTCCGGGGCATGTTATGGTCGCCCATAGACCCAACTCGGCAAGCGTGGCTTAAAAAATTGCGACTTACCTGGCTGTCTTGTTCCTAAACATGCGCAGTACGGCGGCTTCGTTTTTGGCAGCGTGGGCGCAGGGTGCACGAGCACGAACGAAGTGTCCCGAGTGAAATCCCCACCCTCACACTCTAGCACCCTTATCGTAAACAACTTTGCCACCGCTATAGGTAACAACATGATATAAAATAAATACTCTACTACATAAGGACAAGTCTACATATAGTTTGGTATATAAAGAGTATTGAAAATAAATAAATTATTATTATTAAAAGTATCACAAAATCACTTTTCCAATACGAGATACAGCAAAATTGATGCAAGGAAGAGATTTAAAAAAATTGATTGTTATTTGAAACCCGTAACTTTTTGCGAAACACATGTTAATGTTATTTTGGTAGGTCTTGACCCAAGGTATTACCCCCTGCAGTTTGTTGCACTCTTTACTGGACACCCTGCATAGGTACTAACAAATTTCAAAATTCTTTTTTGACTTTGCTCTATTATGCTGATTTTCTCATCTTTGCTGTTTTAAGTTATAAAAAAATTGCCTGTATACCTAATAGTGTATATTTTTTTGTCTCTTGGAATTCTGACATTATCAATTTTATAATAACAGCCTGGAGGTACTTTATTGTCATACTCAACTTATACTTCTTCAATTCCATTAGTAGGTTTAGATCTCTTTTAAGTGTAAATAGTTTATTCACCTTGCGCAACTTTTCTCGGAGAATCACTCTGAAGTAAATTCAACAGCATGCGTCTCGAAAAAATGTCACCGAGCACCGAGCCGCATTTCAATAGCATTTTCTCAAACGGGGTCAGAGAATCGTATATCTTTAGAATTATTGCTGAAATTAAAAAGTATATCATTACCGTGAGCTACGTCTTCCTAGTTTCTGCTAAGGGTACCTAAGTTTATTATTTTTATTCTGCTTAGAAACCATTGAAAGTCAGATAGCCTAGGCTTGCTCGCGTGGCCCTGTCTGTAGCGTTAGTAAAGTTCTTTGTCATTATTTGAAGTATCCATAACATCGTATCCAATCCTTTCTGGTCAGTCCAAAGCAAAATATACCAAGTCAGTCAAATTATTAATTCTAAATTTACCATCCATGGTCATGTCAACTTTCAGGTCTTCAAATGTATAGGATTCAGCCAACACTGCCATCTGTATGGTCTCATTATCCTGCATAGCGGTCGGACTGTCCTGTCGGCTCACTAAACTGACGCTTATCATACTATAGATACTCTGAAATATGGAAATAAGTAGGAAAATATGTATTATTTTCAACAATTAGGTACCTGTCGGGTTTTCTTTCGATGTGGGATAATTTTCCCAATTATGGCCATAACTAACATCTTAATTAGTCTTGGATGTTGGACCAAAATAAATGTTTTTGAATTAGCCGGTGCAAGTTTGGTCTTACCAGAGCCTGTCTTGTTGGAGTATTCTAAACTAGTACGTAAGACACAGTTTTAAGAATTTAAAGCACGCCAGTAAAGTTGTGCTACAGAGCATCAATCAGAGTATTAGTAGTAGGTACCTATTATACTTCTACAATCGACCAGAAAGAAAGAAAAACCCTTGACATTAACCAAGAAAAAAAAAAGAGCACAAAAAGGTTTGGGAAAAAATGCGTCACTTCCGTGCAAAACGGCCATCACTCAGCATAATGCTTGTACTTAAACTGAGTTACAGTCCATAAACATTGCTCAATTACCTGAAAACTGTGGCGCTTTTTTAAAGGAACTTCATCGTCTTCCTCCAACTCAATATTAGGTTTCTGTAACAATCCCGGGGTGGGTATAACGAAGCCCGGCTTTTTCTGCGCTTCGTGTCGAGTTAATGTTATTATAGACAGTGCACCCCTCTGAACCAAAGATATCACGAAGTTCTGGATCCATCCGGGCATGCCGCCGCTTGCACTTTCAATCACTCTTAAAAATGGTAATATTTTTACTAGATCAAAAATCTCTTCAGAACCATGTACCACTACTATAATTATTTAGTAATATAATAGTTTACTCACGCACATTCTCGGGATCGTCCGACCAGTTTCAGACTTGCGGTGGTGTCTGCTCACAATTAGGGACTCCTATTGAGTCTGAAACTAGTCGGGCGATCCCGAGAATGTGCGCGAGTAAACCGTGTTCTAAATAATTATGAATACTCCTCACAAAAGTTATATAAACCACTACTATATCCATCCATGCACCTCCGCAATTTTGCATTTAGTAACTCAAATGATAGCTTAGCTGCTTAGCTCACCAACTTTCTAGCTACTAATTTAATAAGCGCTGACAATAAAAGAAATGATAAATAACTCTCATAAGTTAATATATTAAAATACCTACGATGATTTTGTCTAGATAATCAACAATAATAGGCCTGTTTCCTATTTTTTTTTAATGTCCGTCTTGTAGATTAATGAATTTTATTGGACACGTATTTTTTCTTTTTTCTTGCAAACAAAAAATGATCAAAATACAGAGAACGGTAGTTACGCGTGACGTCACTCCTCGCTACGATTTTTAGCGAGGCGTAGCGTCATAAGCCCCCACTCCGAAACTTTAAGCGGTGTATCTTTGTATTTTTTTATTGTTTTGATAAAACAAAAAAATACGTGTCTAATATTTTTTTATTATCTAACTGACGGACTAAATAGATTTTAACTTTTCATACCCAGGTAACATCCCTATAGTAGTGCAAGGACACTAAACAATTGCAGCCCCTCTAGACAAGTGGCATTTCGACAAGCGTAAAGCCCGGTTTCCACCGCGAGCGGAACGGACCCATTATTGACTTCGTTAAACTCGCAAACGCAAACTGCATACTTATATTTCCACCAACAAATAGTCGGACGGAAAGAGTCGAGCGTGTAGAAAGAGTAGAAATGAGCTCGCTCAGTTCTAGGGAGCGGAGCGGAGTACTTACGGACTCCGCTCGACTCGCAATTACAATTTATATAGTAGCGTTTCCACACAGAAAGTGGTGAGCGGGGCGGATTGAGCGAGTAAAAAGAAATTGAAAAGAGTCCGCTGCGCAAGGCCTGCACCGACTAGTTCTGAACGGACTCGCTCGCTGTCTGCCCCCCGCGCTTCTCGCCTCCCGCAGCTACGCGCCGGCTGGCGCTCGCATCACCGCATTGTTGTTTGTTATGGCAGTCGAGTAACGCGTGTTGTTTTGGTTTGAAACATCGCAACAACACGACCACACGCAACCAGCTCAAAACTTCAACTGAACTCGTTCTCTGTGGAAATTATCTATTCGTTTTTCATTTCTCATTTTCCGTTCAGTTCAGTCCGCTCATTTCTCTATCTCAGTTTCATTTTGCAGTGGAAATCAAATGACCAACTCTTCGTTGGTGGAAACGCAAACCTATTTCATTAAAAAGGAGTCCGTTCCGCCTAACCATTTTCCGCACATTACCCTTTCGCAGTGGAAACCGGGCTTTAACGATGTTATAAATCACTTAAATAACAATAAATGTATAGAAATGACATTTCGTTTTGATAAGTCACGTGACTTGGACTTGTCATTTCCATACATTTGAGCGATTCTATCAGCGTAAACGTTTGTCGAATCACCACTTGTCTAGGGCCCCAGGACTCCGCTATCTGATAAATGATAAGTAAACTGTATTTACGTACTTCTCCAAGTCAGTCGGTATGGCTTGGACATCGAGCAGTTGGCAGGCGAGCGCGGCGTGGTACGTGCGATCGATGCCCGCGAGAGGTATTGTGACTATCATGTTCCTCGCAAGACAACTCTTTGCTACATCTAAGAAACAAATAAGAAATCCAAAAACTATTTGAGTCTACAATTTATCATGTAAATACAGATGTAGTTACTTAAAACAAATGGGCGCTTTATGCAGTAAGGGTAATTTCCTACAATTTTAAAATTTTTGTTTACCACTAGCATAAATGTATGTACTTAGGCAGCCCGTTACAATTTAAAAAAAAAAAAACAACCTTATGACCAAAACGCAAAATATTAAAATCACAAAAAAATTAATATATTATGCTATAAAAATCGTTGGAATCAATTCAATTACTGATTTGGAACAAAAATAATAGTAAAATAAGATTTTAAAGGGTTATATGGTACCTGAAATATTGTCCACGTCTGTGATGGACATAATGAAAAATATCTGCTTAGTCTCCAGTAATATTATAATCAAGCGCCAGGACTCGTTGTCTACGTATTGAGCTTCCTCCAATGCAACTACCCACAGTTGGGTCAACGACTTAAATTATACAAAATTAAGAAGCTTTTGAACAGAACCAGAAAAACCAACAACAAGTTTATTAAATAAACACTTTTAAACCTATCTTGTGTTCAATCATAATAACAAGACCGAGTTAGGACATTTTAAATACTTTTCCGTTAGTTATGGGGAAAGAAGAAGAAGCCTTCTGGTTTTAGTCGCAAGGTACCTAAGGTAAGGTAAGGTCCAGTGGAATCCTCAGGCTGGCGAAAAACCAAAGGGTCTAAGAAAATATCTTGCAAGAGTTCTGTCGCATGTGAGAGATTTCAAATGACGAAGATTCGTCCAAACCACATTTATAAATATACATAGATAACGCAAGAGCATTTACTTCTCGTGCCTGGCATAAGCATAATATGCTTAACGAGGCAACTGTCGCGCTCAGTCTACATCGGAGCGCCGAGCTAGAGGGTTTCACTAATGTGTACTGGGCATTATTGACAAACCATTTGTACATCATATTTTTAAGTTTATTCTAGTTTTAAATCATTCACTAAATTGGCACGTTTAGTTTCTAAACAGATCGTGATTCTTGCGTAATTGCGTTATCTATCTATGTCTGTGGTCCAAATTTATATACTTAATTCTAATTGTATTTTATTGTAGAAGTACAATTTGCTCAAACTTACATTCTTACAAATCTCGTAAATAGCATTTTTAACAGGTAACTCTGTCAAAATATCTTCGCCGGTATATTGAAATGATTCTGGTAACGGGAACCGACAGTCGAATGCTGTATTAATCCCGTAAATTTGAAGCGGCGTGATGTTCATCAAATTGATACTAAGTCAAGGAAATAAACTTATTATTATTTTAGGTGATACTCTTCCAGCAGGGCAAAGCCTTATTGTTAGTAATGGTGGGTATAGATAAAATTATTGGTAAACTTGCCAATCTAACAATAATTAGTGTGTTTTTTAATTGTGACCGACATCTCTCGCAATTAGCATCAATTAAGGCGTTTATTGCTTCACTGGACTATATGAATACAGTGTAATCATCCAGGTGTATTTTTTAATATATCATATTCTGGACAAAATAATGGATTTGAGAGATTATTTAAGTATTAATTAGGTATATTTATATTATATTTTAACCGATATTAGTATACTTATCTAAATGTTTTTCTCTAGCACAAATTGTTCCGCAGGTATGTACCTACCTAAATCGAATTTTGTTTTCTTTGTTTTCGCTCATTACTCTCGAACTTCCTCTTCTGAAGTGCTTGTTCATTATGTTCCGGAAGACATGGTACGGTACCTACAGAAAAGAACTAAACTGAGTCCGCCCATATACGACCTGCTCAAGCAGTAAGCCAGTGATCAACAAGACCTTAATTGACTGCTCGAGCCGTCGACCGCTTTCGCATGGTAACCGGTCCCGCCCGCTCGCTTTTTTTTGTCGACTGCTCGAAACAGTTGAACTAAATAAATAAATAAATATGGACAACATCACATACATTGCTCTGAACCCAAAGTAAGTAGCTTGTGTTATAGAATTCAGAGACAACGAAGGTCCCACAAACACCCAGACCCGAGACAATGTACAAAAGGGGTTTTCTACATTGACCAGGCCGGGGATCGAACCCGGGACCTCAGAGCTGGCGACACCTTGAAAACCGGTGTTTACGCCACTCGACCACGGAGGTCGTCAACTAAACTGCTTTAAGTAATCCTTGTATGTGTGTACGTACATAGGAGTCTAAAGTTTACCACACAGTAGCAGATTCAAGCAGTCCATACCGACTGCTTCTAGCAGTCTGTGTATGGTTGGCAAAAGTTTTTAAATCGATTTAACTCTATTGAAGGCCTGTTGGCAGAAAACGAAAAAACATAGTGCTCTTTTTATCCTTGATTTTAATCATTATTTTTTCTGCTAATTAAAGCTAGCGGTCTTTTTATATTAGTAGGTATAATGATTTATTCTACTGTTCTAAGTTAATGGCCATTCAAAACTAAGGGTTTTACCTTATCTTTCTCGGTAAACACCATTTTTTCTTTACGTATAAAATCGGGAGTAAGGTTTAGACATTCTTCAACCAAACGCGACTTTCCAACTTGTTTAGGCCCCTGAAATGATTAGGAATTTTAATGCCCTACCGAATTGTAATGACTACTACAATTTGGCTAAAGTACACAAGACAAGGGTAAAAGTAATATAATTTAAGCTTACAGTAAAAGCTACTCCGTATTTATGATCCCGATACCGTGTAAAGCTCTTATTTTGTTGCTGCAAGGCGTTCTGCAAGGTCATCTTAAACTTGTGTAACTCCTCATTCCGACCTAGGATTGGATGGCTGCTACCAAGCGGGCGATCTGGCCATCTGATAAAAACAACAAATAAAAAGTAGGAACCGACAGCCCTTTCATAGTCACCACACCTACCTTATTACCGTTCATAACTACATGGGTAGGAGAGAAGCGAGACACTTGATCCCTATGGGAGACTTGTTAAAGTGAATTTAAAAAGCTTTATGTAAACGTCAAATTTTTTAAACTAGCAACATTGGTAGTCTAGGATACGTAAATGTACTTTGTGTCACAGTGACATCTGCTTTCAGGTTACGGGAGTCTACAACAGAAGACTGTCAAAGCAACAAAAAAAAACACATCGTTGGACATTTTTTTAAATATTTTAGTGAATAGTATCTACGTTTATTATTTATATAACTCATTATTAAATCGTGTATCTTTTATTTGAAAGAAAATGAATAATGAACATGAAACGCTAACAAATAAACAAACATCAAGCCAATCAAAAATCTTTGGGAGCGAATGGATGAATGAAACCACGTACCTACTCTATGTAAT
Organism: Diachrysia chrysitis; assembly: GCA_932294365.1. Classification (NCBI taxonomy): domain Eukaryota; kingdom Metazoa; phylum Arthropoda; class Insecta; order Lepidoptera; family Noctuidae; genus Diachrysia; species Diachrysia chrysitis. Next base: position 3,885,796 of record OW028657.1, read on the forward strand.
TAATGATTAGATGGATGTACTAGATAAGGTAGTGGATTTTATTACCCAAATTTATTAAACTCATACACGGGTCCTGGCTTTGCTATACCCTTTAATGGTTTGGCTTCAAGTTGCTTGAAATACTCCTGATCAAGTTTACTCCTTAGGAAGGTCTCCTTATCACAAGTCACTTTATCGACATACGACGTCATTAATCTTGCGGCCTAAGGGTATAAATAAATAATAAATAAATGTGGACAACATCACATACTCTGAACCAAAGTAGCCAAAGCACTTGTGTTATGGAATCAGAGACAACGAAGGTACCAAAAACACCCAGACCAGAGACAATGTAGAAAAGTGGTTTTCTACATTGACTCGTCCGGGGCTCAAACCCCATCGGACCTCAGAGCTAGGGACACCTTGAAAACGGTGCGTGCGCAACTCGACCACGGAGGTCGTCAGATAAAGTTACACTGTGGCCAAAGTGTCGTTAAGAAAAGGATGGTATGGCTTTGCTTGACTTTGAAGGATAATGCCGTGCTCCAAGCATAATCATACACATACAGCATGTAAATTAATTTAATATTCTATTAAAAATGGTCAACTGCGAGTCTGTATTTCACACTGAGGATTTCGTTAACATTTTGCTATCCTCACAATTACCTATTTAAAAAAAAAACTTATATTTGCAGCAGATTAGCAGCTTATCGTAAGAAATGTAGATACTTTTTTGTTACAAAACTACTTTACCTTATTGACTGCAGGTCCAATTACAGTGTATTCTCTTCGTAGAACGTGACCCACAACACCGCAATATGTCGTACCTAGAAAATGTTTACTAAGTAGAAACATTTAAATATTTTATTTGTTCATTCAACTGCGATAGTTACCGTCCCTACTTAATTTTAGACGTTATTTAGAACATACACTCAATGTAAATAAGTTGGTTAAACAATTTCTTACCAGAAGTGATTCCTATAGAGATGCTAATAATATTCTCATCAACCAGATTCTCTTTAAGCTGGAAGGCGCAGAGAAGCGCGTGTTGTGCCTCGTCCTCATGTTTGAGTCCTCTCAAACCGAACACTATGAGGAACATCATATCTTTGTCGAACATCGACACTTTATTTACCAAACCACCAGAATTTGATGTCATACTGAAATAGATAAATAAATGCAAACGGATTTTTTTTTTAATTTCTATGCTGAAAGCCTGAACGCAGGCATCGACTGCTTTACCGGACTTTTGGCGAGTACCTTATGGCCCTCCAGTCAGAGAAATAGAAAAACTAACTACATCAGCAACGTTCACTATGGGCACCCCCTGTGGGGGACACACACTACACAGCGTGCACGCAAAAACGAGTAGGTACCTATAACCAATCCTCTTATGTGTCAAGCAATACACCTACTTAGTGCAGATAGTGCTTACATGGCACACAATGGATATCGGACTACGAAACCTAGGTAGTAGGTACTTAGGTGCAAATAGAACTTACCTTGATATATGCTTATAAGCTCTATCAACCACATCAATCAGCGCATCAGGAGTAACAGTTTTCGTTATAATATTTAGAAAGACCACGACGACACGCCGTACTTCTGTCAGGAAATCCATCGGCTCATCATTTTCCACGGCGCGAAGGACCGGAGTCACCATAAAGCGACAGAGGCCTGGCCACCATGAACTTCGCATAGACGCTATAACTGCTGGACGAACTAGATACAAAATATCCAGTCAGTAGGTACTAATAATTTGATTTAATTTACTTATAGCAAAATGAATGAGGTTGGGGTCTTTGCTCAATAGGTTTTTGCTTCAATAGCTCTCAGCTCCTCCCAATCTCTAAGAGTAGTGTTACTTTAGGCAGGTCAAAATTAGATATAGGAAGTAATATCTCAAGAATAATTATACTAACGATGTTTATTCATATAGTGACGTAAGTAGGTAATTACAATACGAATGAATGGGCTTACGTGAATATTCCTTGAAATGTATGTCAGCAGTAGGGGCCTCAGAATAACTTGAATTTGGCTTTGAAGAAAATCCTATTGTATCCGAATCTGTAGTGTGACAAAAAACATATTAATTACTCATCAAGCCTGTGTTTATTGTCTTTAAGAAATTAATTATTTAATTAAACATTAATTAATTTGTATCACACACCTAGCCGTAACGCTTCACCGATTTTGTCGTGTAGCTTTTCCACTCTTTTCCATGAAGCACCAACTCCTAATACCTATTCCAAACAAAACGAAGTATTGTTAAGGTGGGGTCTCACGCACGGCACACGTTAGAAGACAGGCCGCGCACTTATAAACTGTGAATAAATCAGTACATGGCACCCCAGTCTTTAATCTAGATAACTACCTAGTATATCTTGAATTCTTGATGCTCAAAACATTGTTGGTCATACCTTTGTATGTCTTCCATCGCCATATGGCTGTGTACAATATTCCGCTTCATTGACATATATCCACGCGCTGCCTGAAGTGAGCACGTCTCCAGACTTGGTAAGGTACTGAGCCATCTTGACGTCCCAAACAGGCTGACCGACTATCACGAAGCTAGACTGAGCTATGTTCTCATCGCCAATGATGGAAAATTGGGATAGGCCGGCCGAGATCGCCACTTTTACTGTTTAAGCAATAACCCAAGTATTAGTTCTTTATTCGACTATGTCACCTACTATTACAAATGTAGAAAGTCCCTTACCCTTAAGAACAACGCCTATATCCGTGGTAAAGGTGCCATAATTCTTCTGGATTATAAGTCCACAGTCAATAGCATTATGCACAACATCTTGCATAGACAGCCGCGCTGTTTTCTTCCACATAGAGAGAAAAGCATCACCAGCAAACTTAAGCACGTCCCCGTTATGCGCTAATATTTCCTGAACCATTGCCCCAATGTAGGAGTTCAGGACTTTAGTCAGCCGCGAAGGTCCACCACGACCACTGCTTGTGTATCTTTCACATAAGTCCGTGAAACCTTTAAAATAGTTATTCCTAGTCTTAGAAAATAATTAGGGAAATAAATTTAAAAATGTTCTGGAGCCACGTTTTGGCTAGGTTAATACTTACCCCTAAGTACCTACTAGGTTGAACCTTTATACAGGTTGAATGAGACAACAAAAAATACTTAAATAGGGTTTATAGGTACCTAAGGCATACCTGCCTTATTTCACTGAAATACGGTAATACCTAGTAAATAGACTGTACAGATAAGATAGCAATTTGCCCTTTTTAATATAAGTAGGTACTAGTAAATGATGTAGTAAGCTTAATTTTCTATTTTTTTTTCGATCATTCTTTTTATGACAGTCCCTGAAATGTCGTCTCTAGCGAGCTCAAAAAAAAGTGTAAATTTATTTCATTTTCCTTAGACGTAAAGCCATTTGGAAGAAGTAGAAATTATAATCCGTACTTACCAGATACATCGCAAAACATTAAAGCAGTTTCATAATTCCTGATGGAATAATCGCAATGCTTGTAGATAATTTCATCGGGGACCATCGAGGATATTATGCCCACTCGAGTCGCTTCCGCTACCGTACTCATACTTCCTCTAACGCCGTCTAATCTAAAAAAACGTTAGTTTGTTTGTTCGCTTCCTTTAAAGGACAGAAAGGACGACGGAATTTGTGAAGCGGTTGGTCTAGCGTCTACTCTTCACGGTACCTAGAAGGCTTGTTAATCTAAATGTGGCAGTGAGTATAGTTACTAATGAACTACCATTACCTACACATGGTATTCAAATAAGTACTTTTAAACCCTTGTTATAATCGTCGATGTAAGTAATTAAATTTAAACTATAGCATTTACTATTTATCTCTCTTCGGACCTACTAGGTATTGTTGACCACCAAGCATAAAAAGAGGAAGGCCGTTACCCTACAGTAAAAAGAGAGATCTGAGCAGAGCTGTGGCTCATAAGTCACTACCGAAGTATTTAAATTTATCTGCACTAATATAGGTAGGTACATACATGGCTTGTTTGTGTAAACTTTGTTTCCTATGCCGAACTCTCGGAGTCTCGATCTCTGAAGGAAGCGTGAGGGCAGAATGTCGATGGTGAACCCGTTTCATGGCCATTAAGTATTCGTCATAGTTCGTTTCGCTTTGCCTGTCCTGCAGGGCTTTCCGAGCATTTAGCATGGATTTTCCGAATTTATTAGCTAAAAAAACGTTCAAATATTAGGTACCTACTGGATGGGAAGATAGGTAGTTCTTCTTAGCTGTAGGTATAGTAAAAACTACTTTTTTAATGTTCCAACCGTCAAACCGTCGTAATTCCGCTTTAATATTTAGCATTATATAAAGTCAGGTAGTCCAGTGTCAGATATTATTTTTGTTTACCTACCTACTAAAGTAAACAAAAATTCGCATTCTTATAATAATTTAGTCGCAACACTATCTACTACAAACATAACTTATTAGATTGGTATAGGTCTCCGCCGGAGTCGCGCAGAGCAGGCGCGAGTAATCCTGCGATTCCGGCGGCCAAGGCAGAGAGACAGGACCCATACCCAAGCCGTGCTCTCGGCGTGATTAGCTCACCCCGTAAAAAAATGTAGGTACCTATAGGTATTTTGCCGGACATAATACTAAGGGTTCATACGCACTATGCGGTTACCCGCAATGCGGCTAGCCGTCCGGCTAGGGTTGCCATCCGTCCGGGTTTCCCCGGATTTGTCCTAGTTTGGAAGACGTCCGGGGAGCGTCCGGGCGAGGTTTAAATTGAAGTCCGGGTGCAACCCGGACTACAATAAAAGTCCCGGTTTTCGATCAGATACATACCCATAATTTATGTAAATAAAAACTATGGATTAGGTATTTTACCGCACGCGCTGCCGACGCTATTTTACTACGCGAACGGCGAGCGGGGGTGGGACGCGCTTGATTTAAAAATTGAAGTTTTCTTCTAGTTCAAGTACGGAGTAAAATATATTTTAATCAAATGTAAGTGAATGAAAAAAGTATTGAAATGTCCGGGGTGAAAGCTCCAAAATCCGGGGAACTTACGCTTCCGGTCCTGGGGGGCAGGTTTTAGAGATGGCAACCCTACGTCCGGCTGACCGAAAGTACAATATTATGTTGCTATACGCACTGTGCGGCTCACCGTTCAGTCTGCGGCTGCCCGCCATTGAGTGAGTGTGTGCACGTGGTACAAATAAGGATGCACCCAGTACTTCTTTCTTTGTTTTTTCTTCTTTACGTAACGTGTGTAAATGTAGTAAATAGCTGCAACTTCGTCCACGTCCATCTTTGAAATGGATCGATATGACCGCAAATCGTTCGCCACTGAACCGCAATCGCGGTTCCTCAACCGCACTTTGCGGTTGCGAATGCGGCCAGCCGCATTCGCAACCGCAAAGTGCGGTCAGCCTGACGGCTAGCCGCATTGCGCGTAACCGCATAGTGCGTATGAACCCTTATACCTACTTCTAGAGTAGATATATACAGGTACCTACTCCTAGTACCTACTGCAATATACTCTAGTAAGTACGTGCCTTTTGCAGAATAAGTACCTACCTAGATATCTCACAGTTCATTCTGATCAGTGCCCTGACTCTCCACTTTAATTTTAATTCTTATACAATGCCAATGCAATATTGTTATTCATTTAGCAGACAAACAACACACAGTACCTACCTACATAAAAATATCCTCAATGTTTAGATTCCAGTCAGTTCTTTCCATAGACCGGTTTTTTTTTTAAGAAAACTGAATCTCCACCCTGCTAAAGTAATATCAATTTTACATCGGCAATCTAAAAATTAAATTTGAGACCAAGGGCACAGGATCGTAAAGTAATCCTATTGTTTATATAGGTATATGTAGGTATTTTCTAAAAAATATAATAAGTACTATGAAATCGTTACAATACATACAATCATCTTCTTGTTCAGGTTTCTTCTTCTCTTCCTCCATTCTAGAATTATATATTAGTCTAGAATAATATTCTTTACCATCCGCAGTTGACAAAAATCTAATTTTGGCATTTGAAGGATTGACAGGTAACATACAGTCTGTCAAGAACTTATGAAAACGATTGATAATCAAAACTACTTACAAGACTTGACAACAATATATTACTCTATAAATTACCAATTACCTCACACAGAGTACCTACTTTATAACTATTACCACAAACAAGACTACGACTTGACAGCTAGGGTTCTTTACATGATCATACATAAATTCATATTTTCCTTAACTATCACTTCCTTCGACACTGTAAATCTGATAAGACAACCAAATGTACCTTCATGTTTTGTTTAATCTATTCTGACATATAGGTATGGAGTTATTTTATTTTTTAACCTTTCATATTATTGTATGATCTTGCAACAAATGAACAAACTACACCTATCCCGTTCATAATGTCTCGACTTTCTATCTCTTGTTTAGTCTGTAATAACATTTACATTATGTTTGGAACAGTTGTTAAGTACCTACCTGTGTCTACTCTCGTAAATTATTTCAGCTTCTCTGATAAAAATAAAAATGAAGATCCCTATTTCCACAGACCACCGAATCTCTTACAACTTGACTAAGTACATAATCTTCGCCAATCATCATACTTTACCTAGAGGTTTCCAATACCATTTGTGTAATACTGTTGAATAGGAAGAATAAATAAGAAAACCATTGTATATATAATAAATCATCATTTATTGTTAAATCAATAAAGCATCATGTTATGAAATATCAACAAAATTGAAAGTCTTGTAACTTAGCGCTGGCGATACTGTTCTTCAGTTCAACCATTGACCTAAAAATACAAAAAAAAAACAAAGCGGGACACACGTACCAGTGGTAAACACGCTTATGTTAGCACATTTAATAAATACAAGTCAATATTATAAAGTTATTGAGTTACTTATTGCTTGCATACCCTTTTTAATACGTAGTTATGCATTCAAGTGCTGAATCTTACAGTGCAAACGTTTATATAACTATATTATTAACTAGCGACCCGCCCCCGCTTCGCAAGAATAGAAAAACATTAATGAATTATACATAAAAACCTTTCTCTAGAATCACTTTATCTATTGCAAAAAACTGCATTTAATCCATTGCGTAGTTTAAAAGATCTAAGCATACAGACAGCGGGAGCGACTTCGTTTTATATAAGGTACCCATGTAAAGAGAATCAATTGCCTCATGCCATAAGAACATGAAGCAATTGATATGAAGCATCACTTAATGTTCGAACGATATGGCTGTTATTTAATTGTTGTGTTTGTAATTGTCAGGACAAGGTTTGTATCTTGTAGTTTGTATCAACGAAAACGGTTTATCAGTTTCTGACACTGCTCCGGCGCTGCGGGGACTCGGCGTACCGAAACGACAGCGAATTGTTTTTGTCACTGGCTTTTGTAGCACAACATTCATCAGCCCGTATCAGTTCACTGCTAGTCATAGGCCTCTCCAATGGCACGCCACTGACCTCGACAATTCATTAATAATCTATACTAATATATAAAGCTGAAGAGTTTGTTTGTTTGTTTGAACGCGCTAATCTTAGGAACAACTGGTCCGATTTGAAAAATTCTTTCAGTGTAGGATAGCCCATTTATTTAGGAAGGCTATAGGCTATATAACATTATGCTGCGACCAAAAGGAGCGGAGCATAACTCGTTGAAACCAAAACACGCGGACAAAGTCGCGGGGGCAGCTAGTATATTTATAAAATTTTAAAAAAATATACCTACATATATTATACTCCCCGGCACAAATAAAACTAATCTAGTAAATATAAATAGGTATAGAATAATAATAAAAACTACTAGTACTACTACTACCAAACGCACCCTCGACGCGGCGACGCTTCTCATAAAATATTAATAGTTCATGAAGTTAAAAGATCGAGAGACCGATTCAAAACAAACATAAAACTATCACAAACTACATCAACAAATAAAAATTACATCAACTTCAACAATAAATGTGATATTGTCATCTCAAGCGCATCACCGGTAATGAGATTCCTGAGCGCCATGGTCAGTATTAGATAACCTAAATTTAATGACGTCATATAATCGAATATCGAGATAAGTAGTGCAGTGAACACCTATGCATTTTGGAAGGTATCGATAATGACAAACACTTTTCGGCATCTGAATCATTATAAATTTCTTAATAAATAAAGCTTTATTGACTAACATACCTTTGTACATCATATAATTATTTTATTTCAATATTACGTACATTTTATTTAACAAATATTTATGTCAACAGTGATTTGTTGGCCCAGACTGGTAATTTGATCAACCAATCACAACAATTAACTTTAAATGGCCATGTTGATGTTTGATTTAATAATATTATCTTTGTTCATCTGTCGATTAGAAATCAGGCGGGGTAATTAATCATAGGTACGTAGACGACTCAAACCATTATTCTTGTACATACCTAGTCTGAGTAGTAGGTACCATTGTTATCCTATGTACCGTTAGGTCACTGACCCGACTGAATGCTCAATGCGTAGAAAGGTACATAATAATAATGCCATATCTCTCGAGTATGACGGGCATTACGGCAGTTTAACCTCTGCGATACTGTGATAGGCCCCCATAAAGCTGGAAATTTAATCTTCGTCCCCCTTTAATCGTAAGTTAATAAAAATAAATACATAATAAGCTTACCATTTCCGATACTTACGATGGTTTTGAATAGGCGATCGTTCGGGATACTGCAGTCATTATAATCAGTAGGTACCTATGTCTAAATGAATAGACAAGTATTTCTTAAATATTATTAAGTAATGTATTCACAACTACTGAAGTGAGTTTTATTAACTTGATAATCCGAACTGTTAAGCGAGATAACATGAAATAAATATTTTTGTATAACAAGTAGGTACCAATTTACTGATTTTTTATTTATAAATTGTTTGTTGTTAAATGCATATGAGTGAGTTCATTAAGGTTTATTTATAACACTCATTACATTTATTTTAGTTTTATAATTATCAATACTGCTTTATTACTTGTAATTAACAAATTATATTCTTATTTACTATAACAATTAGCACTATCAAGTTTCAATAAAATCATGTTTTGATTATGGATCAACTAAATGAGTTGTGATATATAGTAGGTAGATGGTAGGTAGGGTTGAATAAACTAAAAAAAATTGTGTCAATGAAAATAAAAATAATAATACTGATGCATCAAGAAAAACTAAATGAATTTGTTGAGCCCAGCAGCATTAATGAATGAATTTTAAATAAAAAAAGATAAGTAATCAATCTAATAAATACTGACCTGAAATACAGTTATGTAGACAACTAAGTTATCATTGCAAATACATAATATAATATGTTTACATATTACATACTTACTTTATGATGTTAAATAAGATTCAAACTCTATAAAAATTATAAACTATTTACATACCTACAAACAAAATGCTTTGCTCGGCATACAACCTTGAGCATGCTCACTCAGTCTTCTTTTTGACCTAATGGTAATTATTATTGACCTACTTTGCCTTTGAAGAATTATAGATACTGAAGTCGCATTTAGTGAGTACTATTAGAATGACTAGGACTAAGTTTAGGGTGTCACACTGAGCAGGGATAAAAGCTTTAAAAGCAGAAGGGATGTGTCCATTCCCACAAAATACTTACCCAATGTTGGAATAACTATAAATTACTTTGATACACTATTACTTTAACTAAACTTTTTTCAACACAGCCAAGTCAGGCATCACAGTGTCTTACACTGTTATAATTTTGTCTTTTACTGACCACTACACAAACACAAGCTCCACTGAATCATTGAAGGTTGAAGTATTTTCACATGATTTGAGCAGTGACTAAGTTCTTTTGAATTTTCAATCAAGTGATAATTTATCACTGAGGGCACATATTTGAACATCACAAACCAGTCACTGGTGGTAACAACTGCACTTGCCTTATCACAAACTCACAAGGTTTAAAAAAACTACATCATAAGATGAAATATTCTATTTGCAAGTTCACACACTTACACTACACATCACCTAACATACACTGAATAAGTATACACTATAACTTTTATCATAATAAATATACACTTAAAAATGTTCAAAAAAAATAATTTGCTGTTATTCTAGCAAAACTATCTCATCTACATATTTGCAATAACAATTATTGTTGTCACTACAAGGCTAACACAGCACTTGCACAAGTTGTGTGAAACTTTCGCACAACTTTCTTTACAAACACCACACATCACTACACATCACAAGTATACATAGTAAAGTTATTATATTTCTGAAGACAAGTTAACTTTGTAAAGGACTTAATCTAGTTCATGTAAACCCAAAATGTGTACATCTAACTATCCAGTTCATGCTAGGCTGAACCACCCCTCACCACCACGATTACCAAATGGTCCTCTTTCAGACTCTCCTCTGTGAGGTTGTGACATGTTCGTTTCAGAAGCTCAGTAGAAAATTCACAAGGAGGGAAGGAGTACAGTACACCTGTTGCTTCTGTCTCTTTGTTCAGCAGGGAAATAACACCAGCTGCTTCTTTCTGCTTCAAGTATGACACCAAATTTCTCATTGGTCTAGTCTGTATACTGGCATCCTCATTTGTGATAGAGGCTGTGGACCCAGCGACACCCAGGAAAATGGCATGTGAGCTTGATGTAGCAATGCGCTTTTGTACATCATCTAATTTTGGTTGATCTAAACGCAGCCTCTGAGTAATCCTTAGTTGATTTTTACCATCTTCATCTTTCATGAGACTGTCGATAATTTCGGAATCTCCGTCAGTTAAGTGGAATTTAGTTGGGAATAAGGAGTTTTTCAGAATTAATGCACCATTCCAAATTGTGGTAGCTTTACGAACGACTTCAGGCAATGTCCTGGCGGACGCTAGCATGCCGCTACCACGACGGGGAGACCCGTCCGAGTCGCTGTCTGGAGAGCGGCGACGAGGTGTTCGTGAGCGCGATCGATCTACACCCGGTTCACGTGATCCGGAGCGACGGGCTCTTCCCTCATACTCTGGATCAGTCTGAGTGCGCCTCCATTCGTCATCACGATAGTCACCTGAACCATGATACACTCCTCTATACATTCCTCGCCCTCGACCACGGTGTCCACCTCTGCCTCTATAGCCAGGTGTTCCATAAGCATACCCTTCCTCCCAGCCCTCATAACCTTCATATCCCTCTACAGGTCTGCCATCTTCACCTACAGGTGGAGCATAAGGCTTTGGTCTGTATGGACCCCCAGTGCCAACATCGGCGAAATCGATTCGGAGACGTCTTTCAGCTCCACCAAGAGGAAATCCTCTCATTTCTTTAACAGCAGCTTGAGCTGCATCAATTGAGTCATACAAAATGTATGCATGAGGTTCCCCTTTAGCATATTCAATCTTTTTGATAGCTCCAAACCTATCAAATTCTCGCTCCAACTGGGCAACAGATGTCCAAGGACCTAGACCACCAACCCACACACGAGTAGTAGGTGTAGCCTTACCATATCCTATCTTACATTGAAATTTGCCAATATATTGACCAGAAAGTTCAACTTTAGCCCTATGGGCCATATCCAAAGTTTGATAGCGAACAAATGCAAATGCATTGCCTGTGCCTGGTGGTGGGCGTTTAATATCAATATCTTCTACAATCCCATAACGGCCAAAGATACGGCGGAGCTCTTCATCTGATATGTTGATCTCTAAGTTACCAGCAAACAGTGTCCTTGTAGCTAAAGGATCATCCTCTGGCTGAACATGGTGTAAATAGTTGGGGAACTTGTCTTTTTTGTTTTCAATCTTTTCAAATGGTGGATGATGGGGACGAGGCATATATGGACGGGGCATGTAATGAGGGTGTGGTGGGTGATGCATTGGTGGCCTGTGGTGCATTGGAGGACCATGAGGACCTGCCATGGGATATTCATGCATGGGAGGACGAAAATCTCTGTGGTGAGGTGGCACTGTTGGTGGGATGCCATATGCTCTATCATCAGGTGGGGGCCGACGCCGCTCAGGCACTGGCGACCAGGCGTAAGAGTAAGGCCGTTCATAATCAGGTGGCGAGATGCTTCGTGGTCTATTTCTATATTCTGCACGAACAGGCTCGTACACTGGGTCAACAATAGCTACTTTGTCATACAATATTATTCTAGGCTTAGCATGTTTAGCGTCCCTAGCGTCTTCTGCACTCCGGAAGCAAACATAAGCCACCCGTTCATCCAATTCATGTGAAATCTTAATGCTAAAGTCACCAAACTTCTTATACTCCCTGTACAAGGTGTCCTTTACAATTTCATCAGAAGCTTTTGGGTGCAATGCACTCACACAGAGAACTTTGTAATAAGGACGCACTGAGTCCTCTCTGACGTCACGCGATCGAACATAATCATCACGGTGAGGCGACACGTATCGCCCTCGGGGGCTCGGCGACCGCACCCGCCGGCGCACCCGCTCGGGGGTGACCCGCTCATCAGAACTGTCATCGTACCTGCCTATACTACTGCGTGTTCTTTTAGATCGCGGCATACTATCTCTTGACGAACTCCTCTTCATGTTACGAATTTTCACCGTTATTCGATCTCTATCTCTATCGCTACGCGGTAATCCAATCATGAAAGCTCAGTTCGACGAACCACTATCTGAAATGCACAACATTACACGTCACTTCAAAATGTCGCTTTGTTCCAGAAGATAATCACCGCAACGCACAATAATGTTTTAGTCTTACCACAACGAAATTAGCGACTCTAGTCACTTAGATCACTGAACACCTCCACTCTGCACAAGATAAAATAGAGTCACGAATTGTAGACGATCACAAAACGTATAATAAATAAAAACTTCGATAGCTGAGTCACTCACGCATCGACTTGAGAAAATATAATTCAATATGGCGGATTCCAATTCCACCGCTTGCTTTGCTCGCCCTCGCCGCCGCAGCTCCGCCCCTCTTTTTTATTTAGTTCATTCATTGATAATTCGTTCCCCCTATCCCAAGTTCACGGTTGTACCAACCGTTTGGCAAATACGTTTAGAAATAATTATGATAATTAATTTTATAATCAAACTTTAAATTATTGTCTATATTATAAAAGTGGACTCGTTAATAATTATAAACGTCTAATAAGAAAATCAATCTATACTGCTGATTAGTCAAAGATGGAATTAATGCGGAGGATGCGAACGATAGTGTGTCCGTAGCATTACAATTTCATTCCTTTTTAGGGTTCTGTACTTCAAAAGGAAAAAACGGAACCCTTAAAGGATGACTTTGTTGTCCCTACATCCGGTTAACGGTCAAGGCCCCTTATCTCGGAAATGCGTGAAGTTGGCGTTGTAGTTTAGTAACATAAGAAATACGTTTTTGCGATCACAAACTTATGTTAATAGTTGATGTGAGAGAACATTTTCAAATTTACAGTAAAGTTTCTTTTTGGAGCAGAATTAAATAAAAAAAACGTGAGTAGTATGCCATATGCTGTGCATTCTATGATAGGTCTAGTCTTGGTCTAGTACTGCTGTCTAGTGTCTACTCCTCGGTAGATGGTCTACTCTCACAGAGAGTGTCAAATATTAGCAAATGGCAATTGTGTGTCATCTGTGATTAGTGTGATTGTCATTTTGTCATTATTTCTTACTTGGCCAACCGTATTTTCCAAGTTAAAAAGATAAATACAAAGTAAACCGTAACATTAAAATGTAAACTTCGACATACATCTTCGCCGCCAATCAGCAATTTATTGTTGCTATTTCACAGTTAGATTACGAAACGAATATTGCTGAATTATTATTAGAATTTAAGTGCAGTTTTAGTTTGAGTTGCCTGGTGACGAGTTACCAATAATAAAAAAAAGGTATTTAATATTATACCGTCAAGTGTTTACAAAGTAAATAAAGTTCTTCAAAAACAAAAGAGTAAAGACAGTATAATACAGGGTACAAGGTACATTATGTATGCCCTTTATTTTTAAAGTCATAAATATTAGGTCTAATAATCCAGGCAATAATATAATATCTTACTGATAATGAACAGCATTCTCAAGATAATGTAATTCTATCATAACTGTATATTTGCAGCTGATTAGGTTTATAGTAGTTTGAAACCACAACTTAGCAACAATGGACATAATTATAAAAGTTAATAACCAATCTAACGGAAGAGATAAATTAGCAAGGTCAGTAATTAAAATTATTTTGTTTCAGTATTAATATAATTATTCTGCATGTTAGTACTACTTTATCCTTGAAAACTTACATTAGACTACAGAATGTTTAAATGTGGGATTATGTTCTTTACAGACTTATACAATACACTAGCAGAATAGTTTGGCATCAATTGGAATTGAGGAATGCTAACAAATATTCAGTGGATAGAGTAAAAAACCTAGAACTTACATTCAGCTCTTTCAGAAAAAGTAAGTATTTAGCAAAAAAAAATGAAAAAAAAGATATCCATACTAGATTATTACTTTAGTATTATTTTAATGTGCATAACAAAGACAAACTCATATGTAAATCATCTTTTTTTACAGTTTTGAGACTTGGAAGATGTATAGATATTTGTTACACTGCATTGAACAGCATGCACATTGAAGATCCAATACTAAGAGTAACATTAACTATCAGTAAATTGGCAAATGCATTGTTTTTATATGCAGACCATATAGTTTGGCTGACAAAAAGTGGATTTTTGAAAACAGATTCAGAAAAATGGAACAGGACAGCAAATAAATTCTGGCTTCTATCAATAATTGCTAACTTAGCCAGAGACTTGTATGAAATTGTACAGTTAATGGATCTGCATAAGACAACATTCTTGAAGCCGTCAATGTTGTTAAATACATCAATTAAAAATTATGATTGGAACGCTGGGATGAAATATGTGTATATGCTGATGAGTTGTCACAAGGATGTATTTATAGATACATTGAAGAATTCTTGTGACATATTCATCCCACTGACGGCTTTAGGTTTCACAAAGTTAAGTCCAAGTACCGTTGGTGCCTTAGGAGCAGTGTCTTCAGCCGCTGCATTAGTCACAGTTATAAAACCAATCACAAAATTGGTGCCTGCGTGAAGTATACTATGAAATCTTGTTAATGGTGCTGGGCTTATGTAAATTGTGATACATTTAAAGATCATTTAATGTATAAGAATTACCCTTGGGTAGCAAATCAGTCAAGTAAAGGTTATTGGAAAGAGGTGTAAACTATAATGCTAAGTTTACAATATGACTATAGTTTGTGAAGGAACTGGTGAACAGGATTGTTAAGGGAACTACAAATTTTGTTGTATTAACCACAGCAAATTTATGGTCATATATAGTGCCTCATTACCGCAAGACTATAACTTGACAGATCAGGAACCATAACCATGACAATTAATTTAGTGTAACAAAATTTGTATTTCCACTAACAATCTTCATCAGTTCCTTGACAGACTCTAGTTAAATTTTTTTGGGTTGATGGTTGATAAAATATTTTATAATACTAAGTCATGTATGTTGCGACACCCAGTTTACGACACTATGTACATTGTATTTATCTATGTGTACATCAGTGTCTGTGTATGGGATATTTCTTGTGAAACACATACTTTATTTAGTTATAAAGTGTCGTAGTTACAAAAGCCTTAACACCTGGCATTTGTATTGTAATTCGTAATAGTGTTAAGTGTCGTGACGAATACACTAATTCGTAGTTGGACTTTTTATACATAGGTATATTAGTTCTTACTTTGTGTTTGTATCAAACTACTCAGTACCTTAGGACATAATATTTGTTATTATTCTTGTGTATGTAAGTGGATTATTGTTAATTATGAAATGTTTATGATTATTAGATGTTTTATTTATTTTCACCTAACAATTGCATTTACAATATGTATTGTCCTCTTTAAAACTATTTACATCCAACAATACTTGCGACTTGCCAGTGCACTTTTTAAAAGATAAGATTTAAGAGCACTATGTGGGTATGAATAGTCCTCTAGTAGAATAATCTGTTTGCATATTAAATCCAGCATCAAAAAGGTCAAATAAGCTATCTTGACGAACTATTTATCGATAAGATATTTTCCTTAAAGTAATAAATAAGTAAGTAATCTACGTAAAGAGTGCGCATATCGACTATCGAGTATAAACTGTTGGCTGGCACTAGTCCTCGCTAGAGTACACGTGTAAAATCGTATCAACTGTCTCAAAACCTAACATAACCCATATAAAATAATTTCGAAACCGTTGATATTTTCGCATAAACGTCTATCGTCGCACGGAAAATCACATAAATCAGTAAACGAGCGTAATACATTTAGTAGAGCTTTAGCTAGCGTTACGCACGCTGTAAACTTGTCTATGAAAGTACTCCTAAATTAAATTGACTTTGACACTTTGACAGTTTGTGAGTTTAATTGACTGGTTGTGGTTATGTTGCGAGAAGACAAGATTTTCTCGCGTAAATAGAATACTGATTTTGATTTAGTTTTATAAATTACTTATTACAATGGCGCGTAATGTTGTTGAAACTGCACGAAAGTTTCTATTATTAGGTCAATGTGTTCCTACAGTGAAGCAAAATGCTGCCAAAATTAGAGTGAAGAGGTTAGAATTGGACGAAAATTTATTAATGGTTTGTACTTTGTATACTTTATTATTTTACCAATGGTGTGATCTTAATTTAGGCAGAATAAGCGAGCAGAGCCCTTTTCTAGAGGTCAACTAGTTTTTTTTACTGTCTTTTAAATTACGATTTTTTCAGTGCTACCTTATAGCTAACACTACATCTACATTACCCTTTTTTTATTTCAGTACTTCAAAAAAGATGAATTTTATTACTGCCACGATCCCGAAAAAGTTTGCAAGACTGGAGATATTGTTCTGATCCAATCCCTGCCCCAAAAACTAACCAAGATAATCACACATGAAGTGAAAGAAGTTGTTTATCCATTTGGTGATATTACTGATCCTATAACTGGGAAAAAGGTAGCAAAAGAAAGATACAGAGAAGATATGGACAGGCAGACAGAGCTTTATGGAAAATTAGATTCTACCTTTGATTACGATAAAGCACCAAGCAGAGGCTGGCAAGATGGAAAGAAAGACTTTACATCCAAACCTACTTATACCAAGTTCCATGTGTTTGATGAAAATGATCCTTATGCCATCTAGAATAACAGTTGTGATTAGTGTAAATAATTAGTAATAAAGTTTATTATGTAGTGTTTATTTGGTATTTTTATGAGTGCTTATATCAGAACTGACCCCTTAAGACTAGCACCAAAATATATTTGACAGTAGAGTAAAAAATGCACTATTGGTCATGCACTGTTATATATTAATGTTTTTCTACATGTGAGGCCAGAAGTTTGCCAAATGTCAGTGGATATGATGGTGAAACCCTGTACAGTATGGTTCCCCAATAGACTAAGGCCATGTGAAAAATCTAGGTAGAGAGGAGGCACAAACCGGGTGTAATCAACAAAGAGCAGCCACAGCTAACCAATAACTTGTTAGGGTTGTAAACAATGTTATCAAAAACATTATATTTATAGGGAGAGGTACAGGTACCAATCTAGCAATTCTTGTTTTCTCAAACATACACACATTTCTTATACAAGCAATTTTGCTTTTTCTTAATTTACATAGTAAAGAAATGTCAACATCAGCATATGGGCATCATGGCAAGTAAAACTATTATTTTTTTAATTTTCAGAATATACAAGATCTTCCTGGGTTTTACATCTACAAGATGCTACTACATAGATCTACAAG
This sequence comes from Diachrysia chrysitis, assembly GCA_932294365.1. NCBI lineage: Eukaryota > Metazoa > Arthropoda > Insecta > Lepidoptera > Noctuidae > Diachrysia > Diachrysia chrysitis. Next base: position 3,903,530 of record OW028657.1, read on the forward strand.
TGCTTAGATAATCTTGTTTGTGCTTAAAAAACAGTAAGTGGTAAAATAGTTACCATTATTCTTTAGGTGTTACATAAAAGCAAAAACTGGAATAAAGAAAAGAGCATTTATTGTAAGCCATAGGCTCCATAATTTGTTAAGATTGCTTGTATTGGTGAACATCAGTCCTGTGCCAGCAGTTCCTTCTCGAGCGCCGCTCCCATGAGGTTCCATGAACTGTCGTCATCATCTGGTGGTTCCTCGTCTGATGGTGGTGATAACGTCCGCGGTCTCTTCCGGGGTCGGGGTTCATCATCTATAATTAATAAATTAATTAAGAGAAATAGATTAAGCTCCCACTAAATTTTAGAATAATGGCCTAAGAATATTTGAAGTCATTAAATTGCAAGCTATAAAAATAACACTAACAGCATTATATATTATTTAATCTGCAATACTGACCCATTTCCGAATCATTTGTCACCTCTGCTTCTTGCGAATCTTGTAACCTGTTGAATACAAAATAACATGATTAAAACAATAGCATTAAGAATATTGATTTTAAATTTCAACTATAGTGATTTAACTGACTATGTCAGTACCGCGTCTGCGTAACAAAAATCATGAACAGAAATACTATTATGCGCTAATCTAACTAACCTTTCTTGGAAACTGTCCTGCATACTGTTTTCAGCACTGACAGATATTAGTCTATTCTCAGGAGGGTTCTCCTCATCATCTAGGTCATCGTCACCTGGTTTCTCATCATCTGAAGAACTTTCGTCAGGTTCATTGAATATGTCTTCTACCTGTAACATTTAATATTGATGCTGAACACCACATCCTGGAGACTTGTTAAAATAGAAAGCTGACAACTTTGTAGTCAATACTACTAGTTTTGCTGCTTTTTGCCTTTATTGGATTAAGTTAATATATTTAGGGTCATTTACTTTTACAGTTTACATGATAAACTGTTTAATTATGTACGATCAAATATGTAGGTCCAAACATTACACCAAATCCAGGTACAGTAATGGAGGATTACGCCAGTTACATTAAATATGAGTTCAAATGAACTAAGTTCTTTACAATCATATCGGCTCTTTGTAGCAATGATCATTATGTAGTAAAGGTATACCTCTCGGTCCATATCAGCTATATCATCGCTTGAGAAGGAAAGCAGAGGGTTGATGGTATCCATGAACCTTCCGGATGGCGTGCGACGGCGGAGCGCGGCGGCAGGCGCAGGCGCGGGCGGCGGGCTGCTGCAGTGCGCTGGCGGCCGCCGTGAGCTGCTCTGTGGAGAGGGAACTTGCTTGCTCATGTACACATCTAAGTTAACACTAGACATCATTACTTAAGCATATGTAAGATCTTCGTATTTTAAGTTTAACCTCATATGAGCAATTCGTAATTTACTAGTTGTTTTTAACTAGTCTGTTTATGTGACAAACTGGATATAAGCCCTTCTACTCTACAATCATTTATCTCACTCCAGATCAAATACAAAGCAGTCTTCCAAAAAGAATCTAGCTTAACTTGCTAACACTGCCTAAGCCTGCATAAATAGTAGAAATGAAGGCTACAAGAGAACATTATTATTCTTTTACTGTACCTGTCCACCTCTTTGTAAAGGGTACAGTCTCTCGTCGACTCTTTCCCATCGCTCTGCACATGACCACAACCAATCTGGAGTTACTACATGTAGTTTGTTCTGTTTTCCTTCGCTTATACGCTTACTCGCATTTACTTTCGCCGTACCTATAAAAAATTACGTTTAGAGTTAATTGTTGATCGTAGGAACTAAAATAAGACGGATTACAAAACTGGTAACAGAAATTGATTTTTAAAATCGAGTATAGTCTACAAAATGTTTTATAATAACAACAAAAGTTATACATACATAAAACAATGATAAAATACAAGCATATAGGTTTACTTTACATAGGCAGCTTTAAAGTCTTGAAAACACATACCTGATCTCACTGCCACTAAATGTGTAGTCTTATCAGTATAATCTTGCGTGACCTCAGCTCCTAAACTTCTTGCTACTTGGTAAGCCCTTGAGGTCGCTAACCGCTGGTGCGTCGGTACTAAACCGCTGAACACTAGACTAGTACCAGCTAATACTTCACATTTAACTTCTGGTATTATTGTCTTTAGGTCAGGAATTTGATTCTTGCCCATTTTGTCGTAGTATTCGTAAAAGTGCCTAAAAAATCAAGAAACAGTATGATTACCATCTTTTTGTATAGACATACTAAATATTATATTTAAATGTGAAACTAATTCTATATGTCTATATGTATGTTTAGCGTGTTCGATAAAATTTGGTATGAAGTTACCTTGAACTCAAAGAGAGTTGCCAGGGTCATGGATGAAAGCATTACATGAATATTGTATGAAACTGGTATAATACTTACTTATGTATTCTTTTAAGTATATCAGTTAGATATATTAGGTAGTCATCAGGGTCCTCTACTTCTATCTGTCCGTCTGATGTCTCTAGCCACCGCGGCTCGGCAGGATCTTGCGCTATCCTCTCATCACTCTCCTGATCTGCCTCCTCACTTTCCTTAGCATCTGTACTACTAGTTTTTACATCTTTAGAAACTATTTTACCATTGCCACCCTCTTCCTTATTCTCTTTATTTTTTGATGCGTCTTTTTGTTCGGGTTCGGCATCTAACGTCGGCATTTGGTTGTCTTGGGCGCCATTTTTTCCAGTTGGTATTTTCTCTTTTGGTTTTTCGTCAACTATAACATAAATTAGAATTATTTACATTAATTTCGAATTGCGACGGACAGATTAATTTAGCTTGTTGAAACAGTGTCTTACCAGGAGGAGGTGGCGCATTAATGTCTCCTGTAGACTGGAAGAAGGAGTAAGGCCTTACGTGTATCAGATTGGTCGCGTGTCGCCATACGTCTTCGCGGTCGTCTATTATACACACCATGTTATCACCGCAAGGGAATAAAGCTCTGAAAAACCAAATCTTTGTTCAGTTACTTATGAAAAAGCAGACAAGGGCTGAACAATAAAAAAAACATGGAAATTGTACTCATAATGGCAAATTACCAGAGAGATCTCAAAGTGCTGTTGTGTTCATGTAATACATGTGTAAATGAACACATTCTATACTTACTTTAGATTCGCCGCTTTCGTCCTTGCATCGAAGCACTCATCTCTGGACAATATTCTATGAGAGAAGTACTTTTTCTCCGCATCAAGTAAGTCGGCAACGGCGTGCGCGTACTGCCGTGCTCCGAATGTACAGACATGAAGTTCGTAGATCTTAGAGGCGTTTTCAAGAAATTCTTGAGTCCCCGGCCGAAGCCGCGTGTGGCACCAGCGACCTGGACAGCCAGGGCCTTTGAGGAAGAAGTGTAGAACTCCCTGTAAATAATTAAAGTAGATTTTTTAATACTATGATTAGTACATAAAAGGTTGGTCAAAATATTTTTGTTCTGGATAATAAAAACAAAAGACTGTTTAAGTCCATAATAATATCATAAGTCCACAGGCTGAGGTAAAATGCCTTTATAGCTAAAGCACTGAACCATTTACAATGTTTGGTACATATTTTGTTTTAACTCCTTTAATGGCAATGCCTCTTTTTGTTGCTAACCAACAGCCATATAGGTGGAGCCATAAGTGAAAGTTAGTAATAAATAATATTATTATATTTAAGAAGGACAGTAGATATAAGTACCTTTAAGTTAGGTGGTATGTTATCATTAGTAGTATGGACTAATGTTTGATCTAAATCAACAAGCAATACTAGCTTCCTGTCTTTCAGAAGACGATCAGCATCTTCTCGACCTAATTTCTGTGCCAGCTCTTCTGAAACCTGAAATTTAAAAATAATATCAATCAAAAAGTTCAATATAATACATATAAGTACTTATTATTTGTTTTTTATTAAGTAATGTAGCCCTCGTATCTGTCTATCTGTAAAAGCTTAATAACAGAAAGTCTTCATAAGGACAATTTATTGTATGGATTGTAAGTGAAGTTATAATTACTCAAATATTATAACTTGTATCAAATCCAAAACTACAACATTGCAAAATTAAAAAGTAAATATGGCTAGTTATAGAACAAAATATATTATAGAAGGATGAACAAATGTAGTTAAACTGTATTATTTGGCATCAAACATGCAAGTTGACTAACTAAAAGTGTTTACATTACTTTTACTTAGAGAGTTTTTTGCCTATCTATCTATATACATACAGATACCTCTACTTATGTTTTACATACATATTTATATTTATAAATGTAGGTATATTGATCCTGTTGCAGGACTACTAGCATAGCTTTTTAAACTGGTCTAAGTTAATTAACTTTAATAAATAAGTAAATCCTCTTTACCTTTAGTTCAGGTACCGAGTGTACCATAGGCACAACGGCGACGTCTCTGTTGGTGACTTCGTCGGTCCGCAAGTCGGCCCCGCATTCCGCACACATCTCCTTCATCACAGTAGGATGTCGACATTCTTCTAGATCTGCTATAGCTTGACTGGAAAAGTACACAAATTATATTATATTATGCTAAAATTGAATTATTTAAGTTTATCATTGTTTGTTTACAATTTAGAAGACATTATAAGATTGTACTTGTTATATCAAAATATTGTTTGATTTCAATATTACATGATTTAAAGACACAGTCTTCTGAGAAATAATCGATAATAACTCGAAATGAATAGTTAAAATTCTAAGTGCAAAGGGCAAACATATTTTATTTGTTTACGTTTTTATGATTTTAAAGTTTTAGGTTATTTAAGTAAGGCGGGAAGATCGTGCAATAGTTGTATTTGCCGCGCAAACAATGCAACTGCACTTTAATTTACGTGCAACCATATCAGTAAAATATTATCAAAAAAATAGTTGTTTATTGTAAAAATCATGTTATAAAATTATTATTAATTATTTTAAAGCGCATTTGTAGTGTGACGTCACTTACCCAGGCTCTGCAATGTCTCCTTCCTTCACCTTGATCGATGAGATAGTACCAGCACGACCAGCTTTATATTTCTTTAATTCGGCACCTTGACCCGATGAATCGTTGTATAAAAATAATATTTGTCCTTGCGACACAAAAACACCTTGTTTTACTTTCCACTTTACAACTTTTACGGGTTTTTCGGATGGAACAAAAATAGGCATAGTTTTGTCGGCCATCTTGAACGGATATGGCGCGTTATTTGTAGAATGGCGTTATTCTATTGGCCGATACTGTGTAGTTTTGGCGGTTATCGTTTAATAACCAATGAAATTTCAAGACGGCTAAAATCAATGCGCAAAAGATTCTTGTTTCCGGAAATAGTGGCACTCATTGACATGTCAAATAACAAACGTTCCAATACCAGAAAACTAAACAATTATCCCCAACGCCTAAAGAAAAATATGCGCTAATAAAAAAATATAATTTGATATTAAATAACTAAAAGCTTTGTTAGTCTGAGTCTTTCGGGGCAGTTTATGATTATGAACATAACAATAAAAAAAAACTATAAATTTAGGGGTATGGACGAGATGTTTGGAAAATAAAAACAGTCGAACATGCTAGGCCACACCCCTAATGTTTTCTAACAATGTTTTTTTTTAAAAACTGGCGATGCACTATGTTGGCACGGTGACGAATTATAAGGATTTCCGAAAATTAAAAACAGGTAAATGTTGTAGTTCTTCATTATTCTAAAAAAACATTTGTTAGAAAACATAAATTAGAGGCACCTAATCGTTTTGCTGAATAAAACCGGTATAAAATATATTATATTAGAATTTTGGGCAGTAGACCCAACTTTATAATGTTTATCACATGACGTCGTGCATGTTTACCACTTTTGTCTATGTTTGGGATTTACAATCTGTGCCCTAACAGCCTAACAGTTTTTATTGTCCATGGAGCAGAGATACTAAACGTCAAAAAACAGCAACAATTTTCGTTGTGTGTATCTTCCCATGTAACGAGTTTTTGATAATTATTATTTTTCGTTTTGTTTGTTTGGTGTAGAATTTAATGTAAATAATAATTCTAAACATTGGCAACATGACTGAAGAAAATATAACAGTGAGCGATAATTCGGACTTAGAGGATGGCGGAAATCCCGAACTTCGCGGATACTTGAGTAAATGGACAAATTACATTCATGGTTGGCAGGACAGGTTTATTGTTTTGAAGGATTCCACTTTATCGTACTACAAGAGTGAACTGGAAAGTAATCTTGGATGCCGTGGTGCCTTATGTCTGAAAAAAGCCAAAGTCAAGGTGACTATGCATACTAGGTTTATTGACGAAATCCAATAAAAAAATAATTTGTCCTTGTTGCGTCTTGTCTTTTTTTGTCGTCAATTTTTCTGCGATGAAACAAACAGACTTAGCATGTGATATTCGACCTTGATTGTTTATTATTTCAGCCGCACGAATTTGATGACTGCAGATTTGATGTCTCTGTAAATGATTGTGTTTGGTACTTGAGGGCAGCGAGTCCGGAAGAGAAACAGCAATGGATTGATGTTTTGGAGTCATTTAAAGTAAGTGTAACATACTACATTATACTACATTAGTGTATAAATCAATTGTGATTACAAAACTATTTAATACATTCATAATATTATCAAAACCAGTTATATCACGTCTACATTGGACAATTCCTAAAAAGTGTTTGTTTACTCTCAGAACCACATCAATAACATAACATCCTTTCACATTGTTTACATTCTTTCTTAGTTTAAAATTCTTGAAAACAGATTAAAGAACATTAAATATGAAATTAGCTGATCATGTTAATTACTTAAATCACCTTGAGCAACACTAAAAATAAGGTTGACTCATCCAAAGAGGTTGTAAGTCTATGATAAAAAAATCTCTTAATTAATTATTATAGGTACCTACATGTTATTTATATATGAGTCAAAGTACATGGTTTAATCATAACATTTAATCAGAGTACTTTATGTTATGTTGTGTGAGAGTCTTCTTATCAAACATTCATTTGCTAATCGCATAACTGAATGCCGACATCCAATAAGTTATTTTATATTACATTACTGTTTTTGCAATTACAATGTTAATGAAGTCAATGTTTTACAATTTTTTACCTTTAAAACTTGTTAATTATTATTATCATTGTTGATGTTGTACCTTGGCAGTAAAAAATTTAATCCTTGAATTTATGATTTAAGATTACAATATCTTTATAGTATGTGGTTTTGTGATAAACTGTCATATACCCACACTTGGCCGGTAGACTTAGTATTTCTGAAGCATTAACCCAATTAATTGAGAAAAAAATATTACCTAATTGACTACATATAATAATACAAATAAAAAAAAAAACAACTTTTATTAAAAACAACTTAATGGTTTTTTATGTAATTTATATGGGATCACATCTAACATCTGTCTATCACATAAGAATTTTTATAATCAACCATAACAGACATAAAAAAAAAACATCCATTGAGAATCACCTCAAACCTTGAAGTCAGTTAAAAACCATTTAATTATTCTCTTCAAGATATTTGTAGGCAGTTTAAGTTTCCTTACATAAAAATAACAATAATAGAATCACCCCTAGTTAAACCCTCTCATAACATAGTGGTGTTTATGTCCCCATGACCTATATACAGTCAAACCCTAAACGGCGACGGTCGCCACACTGCCTCCACTTGATTTAAACCCTTTTTTGTGTTTAGAGTCTACTTTTGTATGAAGAAGTTTTATGATATACGATCTTTAACCTCTAGTTCAACGAGGTACAACTCAGAATCAATTGGTTAACTATGATAGAAAGCGCATAAATGACATTAACCCCTGGTTTACTATATTAATGATACAAAATATAAATTATACAAAAGATATAGATATTACTTCTGTTCTTTTACAACCTACATCTTAAAGTAGGCATTACTAGACAACTTTGTGTTCAATGTTAACATATTAAACTAAGTATTCTTGCAGTTAAAATGAAGTTTACATTATTAGTGGTATTGTGCTTGTGACAATTGATTTACAAAGATAATATTAGTATACAATAGTATACAAGGAATTGTAAGCAACTGCATTTACAAAGTTTCCTGTAGGATGACTTAACAAAGTAAAATTCTTTCTATGCTTATTTGTTCCTAAATTAGTCATAATTTGTTATCTCAATAATGTATGGTTTGTTATCAAATTCGCGGCAGGTTAACAATACTCGATATTATCAGCGTTCTGACTAATACTGATAAAAGATAAAGTATTATGCTATTGTCTTTTGTAATTGATTATTCTGTAAATATGTATTATAAGGTTCATGGTATATTTTTAATATTGGTTTAACTATTTTTTTTGTGCTGCAAATAAAAAAAAACTAATATCCTACAAAAAAAAGGTGAACAGAATTGTATAAAAAAAAATATTCTGTCTGTCTGTCTATTACGCTTTTACAGTTAAACAGCAGGACCAATTTTTTTTATTAAATTTAGTATGAAGATGGCTTCAACCTCTGAAAAGGACATAGTTTTTTTTTCTCATATTTACTTTGGCAGAGCCACGAGGAAAAAGCTGGTTGTTACTATTATGATGAAGAAAATTACATTTTCAGTTAATTTAATAAACAGTCAAGTTAACAATAGTATAATTAATTTAGGAAAAAAACTACACATGAGATACAATACACATCATTAGAATTTTACTTTGTTAGTCAACAAGTAGGTACTATTATTTTAAAACTTTAATGAAATTAATGGAAGGTTTTATGTAATTTCACAGGTTGAATCGGGATATGGAACCAGTTCAGACAGCAGTTCAAATGGAGGTGGTTTGCGAAGACATGGTTCAGCTACTTCTCTGCAGTCTACTGGCTCTCATGGTAAATATATTTTTAATTCATATCCTTATTTATGGAGTAATCTGGAAGTAGCCCATGTCTAGCAGTGGTCCAATTTAGGTAGAGTTGATTTAACGAAAGGTTCTGATTTAAGGACAACTTTTTTACGGAAGCTATATTTAAATAAAAAACAATTGCCACATTTATGACAGAGTATCACTTAATTACGGCTCAACCGAAGCTGCTGTCTTTTTTGTTGTTTCTAATTGTCAGGACAAGGTTTGTATGAAATGAATATGAAAGAAATTTTTTTAAAAATCCGCAGCAAATTTCGAAAACTGTCGGGTCTACATAAAAAAGGTCCACATGTTAAGAATACTTTATTATTAAGCCTTTATTGCTGAACAACTAAACAAGTACATATAATACATCTAATAGTAATAAAACTTAAATCTAACACAACGGGTCTACCGGTTTAGTGGTCAGCGTGTCCTGTGACACATAGGTCTCTTCCAGCTGTTTCCACTCCTTTCTGTCTCTAGCTTTCCTAGACCAGGTAGCGTCTCCAATTTTTCTTATATCGTCTATCCATCTCTTTGCCTGTCTTCCCCTTTTCCTTTTGCCATCGCGTGTTAAGAATACTTAAATTTCCGTAATTCTAAGTTAGGCTGTGATTCCCTAATTACACATATTAGTTAGTTAGTATTAATGTTTATTTGCGGTTGAGTATTACTCATACTGTAATTATTAGTTACAAATATAATGTAGGTATTATCGTATCACTTAACGTCCGTCGATGTGGAATGGCGGTTCGGTGACGTCGTATATAATACCTACATATGTGTAAGAACATACCTACATATGTAACAAGACAAAAAAGTATTTATATCAAACCATAGTATGTAACAGGCACCGTTATAGTGACGTGTGTACTTGTTAGTTTGTAGATCTTATCATTTTAATTAGAACGAAATTAACAATTACTTTAAAAGTAGGTATTTGAAGTAAGAATTTGAAACTAAACAAAGTATAGAATAAAATGATATCTTTAGGATTCCACAACTTAAATTGTTTATTTTTTTCCAGTATTGCTATCAATTGAAATAAAATAATTAATAACGGATGATGTAACGAAAATAATTTTAGGCAAAAGATAAACCTTTTTAGGTTTTTAGTTGAATTTGGTAATCTATACTAATATTATAAAGCTGAAGAGTTTGTTTGTTTGTTTGTTTGTTTGTTTGTTTGTTTGTTTGTTTGAACGCGCTAATCTCAGGAACTACTGGTTCGAATTGAATAATTCTTTTTGTATTGGATAGTCCGTTTATTGAGGAAGGCTATAGGCTAATACTAATATTATAAAGCTGAAGAGTTTGTTTGTTTGTTTGTTTGTTTGTTTGTTTGTTTGTTTGTTTGAACGCGCTAATCTCAGGAACTACTGGTTTGAATTGAATAATTCTTTTTGTATTGGATAGTCCGTTTATTGAGGAAGGCTATAGGCTATATAACATCACGCTACGACCAATAGGAGCGGAGCATAAATGAAAAATGTTGCAAAAATGAAAAACCGTTGAAACTAAAACACGCGAACAAAGTCGCGGGGGACAGCTAGTGTACCAATATAAGTGAAAATAGACTGCACGGATAGCCGAGTGGTATAGGTCACCACGCTAACTACCACTGTGCGCGACGTGCCGCGGGTTCGATCCCCGCATGGGACAAGCATTTGTGTGATCTACAAATGCTTGTTCCAAGTCAGGGTGTTCTTTGTGCATGTGATTTGAATGTTTGTAAAACCCCGGATTAGTAATCCACGGATTAAAAGTAAATATTAGATCATAGTAACTTTATTTATAGACTCATCTTAATTTTGTTTTGAACAAAAATAAAATCGAGTCTATTTACAGAGTATTGGAACAGATAGTTTCCTACTACACTCACAATATATTCAGGGAGTAGATCTCGACGTAAGTGATCAGTAAAAGCAAGTGTTTGTAACTTATTTATTTATTTATTATTTATTTTACACTGTAAACAATAATAAACATGAAAAAATATATCTATACATAACAGTGGTACAAAGGGCGGCCTTAGTGCGCACGGCAATTTCTTCCAGGCAACCATTGGACGGAATAAATATAAAAATATAAGTAGAGTGTACAGCTACAGACTTAACAGACTTAATATAGTAACATGTTATGCTAAATATATGAACAAAGAAAAAACTGAACAATAATGTAACTTATCCTGCTATAATAAATAGATAAGTTGCAGTGATGTGGTTACGTCTTGCGGCCTCTCGTTATTATTAGCATAAAGGTCAGATTTATTCCAACGGCCACATTCATTATATAGTAGTTTTTTTCTTCCATTGTTTGCCAGTGCTATACTTACTAAGTAATTGACCGCAAATAGTCAATTGCGTTCTAGCTTGACAAATAGGTATAATTTTATTGGAATATTTATTGAAATTCAAATGTTAATACAGCTGAAGTATTTTTATTTATAACATGAAATAGGTCCTAAGAATAACATACTGCTACTTAATTTTTTATTCTTTATTTATTTTCGCTTTGAGAGTTAGTCTTTCCTATTTTTAAATTTACGACACAACACGACAGTTGTACAACACGAGTGTGTATTTATTTATTTATGTACACACAACAGACAAACAAAAAAAATCATTTCTTATGAAATTTCTACCAGCATACCTGAGACAGGACATTTTTAAAAGAAACATGGACATAGTGTGTAACATACAAAATACAACACAATATTTAGGGCTATATAAAAAGTAAAGTTATAAATTTATAAGAATAAAATGCATATTAACTACAAAAAAAATAAAAATGAATATTCATAATAATATGGACTTTACAATACAATACGACAGTTAGGTAAAAATCCATGCTTCCATTAATATTATAACATATAACCAATTTTTAATAGATTGAACACTGAGAATTAACATCCAGGCGGGCAAAGTCGCAGGCTAAAGCTAGTAATAAAATAAAAGAAATATTGTACAAGGATACCTACATTCAGTAGTTGTTATGCAGTAGGTAAACTTCGAAGCTATTAGATTAATTACTCTGTTATTAAATGACGTCACGCGGAAAATACAAAAATATATATTCGTCTATTTCTTACTCAAATTTGTGTTTTCATTGCGCTACTGTAATTACTAAAACCATTATGATAAATATCCTGATAGATTGGAAACTTCGGCTTTACTTGTTTGTAGTTCTATAAACATTAATATCGTGGTTTCTTCTTTGAGATAATACTTATCTTTATCGCACGTGTTTTGATGTGTTTTCTAAGCGTGTAGGTATAAACATTGTCTAGTTATATCGGCAGATTAAGGAAAGCGTGTTTTTACATGTGATAGCTGTACAAAATCAAACATCTTTAATAATATAATGTTATAATTTTAATCTTATCGTCACACCTTATTAGCAATTACGTGCCACAAAAATCAACCTTCCTGCCTTAAAATACACGTGTTGTTATTTTGTGTTGATACGTAGCAACAATTTTAATGTACATATCCAAATGATGATGATGGTCTGTCAGTTAGTCGTATACCAGGCCTTGCTAATTGTCTTCAAATTACATGTGTAGGGCTGTTAAAAACTAATTTTATTAAGACATGTATGTAAACTGTGCATGAAGTTAAATAAATAAGGCCCCCCTTTTTAATCGTCCCTTTCTATTCTCGTGAACCATATCGTATGTGTTAATCCATGTTATAAACTACCTGTGTGCCAAGTTTCATACAAATCCGTTTAGTAGTTTTTGGGTGATTGAGGAACAAACATACAAACAGTCACATTTTTCTTGTTATTCGTATTTTATGTTATTCGAATGTGTATTTTATGTTTTTTATTGTAAGGTGTGTCTTAGTGCTTTTTAGTACTTAAACATGTATTTAGTTAGTGTAAGTGGCTTGTGTAAGCCGTTCTAATTAAAATAAATAAATAAATAATGTTTTTTTTTGTCCAGGTCGCACATCGAGACGCCTGGCCGAGAAGATCGCGGAGCTGGACACGTACAACGAGTTGCTCGCGAAGCAGGCGCTCCAGCTCCAGCAGTACTTCGACTTGTGCGTCGCGTCCTTCCCGCAGATCAATGACGACGCTTCCGAAGCTATTGATGCTGTAAAGCTTGCTGATGGTCAGCATAATATTCACGTCTAGTAAACTTCTTGTAGGATGATACAGATTATCAATAATAGGTTTATTTAATTAAGTTAATTTTGTAGTTTATTTACCGAAACAGGTGATATTACGTATATAAATCTTAGAGAAAAATAGGTAAACTATAGAGTGTGCATATCAAGTATGAACTGTAGACACTAGTATGAACGAGTAAAATTGTAAAATTTGAGTCAAAATAGAGCGCGCCGTTTTATTAAAACTATCTCAAAACCTAATATTACCCGCATGATATCGGAACCATCGATATTTTCGCATAAACGTCTGTCATTGCACGGAAAATCTCTAAAATCAGTAAACGAACGTAGTACTTACGGCTAAAAATTTGCTTACGCTCGGCACCACGGGCCACTAGCGATACGTGCACTCTATGCTTGTCTATGTTTATTCCAAGTTATAAATTAATTAATTATCAATAAGGCGATCAGAAGGGCTTTCAATATGGAGTTACCGTTTAGAATGGCATTGGAGTTTCTGTAATGATGTTATAATTGTAAAATAAATAAATTAATTAATGAAAAAAAAGTTAGCTCAGCTAATTACCTAAGCAAGTAGCAACCAACATCGTTTATCTTTCTTACCTTACACATATAGTTTAGTTTATTCAGTGAGTTAAGTTAACATAAATTTGACAAGTTCACATAGTTAGTATTTAAACTGTAGGCACTGCATTCCAAAGACAGTTGGACATAACATGTAACACGTGTTGTTGTAGCCAACGAGCTGAGCGTGCACGCGGGCGCCGTGCGCGCGAGCAGCGCGGCGTTCCGCGCCACGTGCGGCGCCAGCATGGCCACGCTGCAGCACTGCGCGGACCTGCTGCGGCGCCGGGAGAAGCAGGCCAGGCAGGCCGAGGAGCTCTACATGTAACTACTTTACTTGTATTTATAAATATCAATATACTAGCTGTGCCCGCGGCTTCGCTCCCGTCAACTGACTACCTGCCCTACCCTATCTACCCTACCCTACTCTTCTTACCGTACCTTACCTACCCTACCTATTTTTTTGTTTTGTTTTTAAACCTTCCCTGTATTTTAGCGAATAAAACAAAAAAATAATTATTCAAATCGGCCCAGCCGTTCTCGAATTTTAGCGAGACTAACGAACAGCAATTCATTTTTATATATAAATGTGGACAACATAACATACATTGCTCTGACCCCAAAGTAAGTAGCTAAAGCATTGTGTTATGGAATTCAGAGATAACGAAGGTACCACAAACACCCAGACCCGAGACAATGTAGAAAAGTGGTTTTCTACATTGACCCGTCCGGGGATTGAACCGGGACCTCAGAGCTGGCAACACCTTGAAAACCGGTGTCTACGCCACTCGACCACGGAGGTCGTCAAATTTGTATAATAACTTTCGTGAGGAGTATTCATAATTATTTAAAACATAACGGTTCAACTCGCGACACAACCGCCGCCTCGTCAGTTCATGATTAGGGACTCCTATTGAGTCTGAAACTAGTCGGGCGATCCCGAAAATATACGTGAGTAAACCGTTTGTTTTAAATAAATATGAATACTCCTCACGAAAGTTATTATACAAAACTAACTTACGTTTGCTGCTGTCGAAGTTGTTTCGCAGATTAGTACTGTCTAATTAGCATAGATGGCGCTAGCATATACAAATACGACCATATTTAGTCTTACATTTAAACATTGTTTTCTAATTAATTTTATTTATTGTAGGGCATTGAAGAATCAGCTGACAGAAGCTAGATTAGCATCAAAACCTGGACCAGACCACGAGGTAAGTGGTTAACGTATTTTTAGCAAAAATGTATTGCTAACTAGCCTATGACACTCATTAAAAGTTTAACCTTCTATCATTCACAGATATAATGTATCTGAATCCACCTAATAGCATAAAATATTAGGTATATATTGTAAATAGATACTTTTTCTAGAAAAGGTATAAATAAACCTTTTCTATACATATAATAAAATAGTATAAACCTTTACAAATCAGCAAATAAACAAACAAAGAAACATTTGCATGACTATAACTACTAATAAGTTCTTTTATTGTGACTTGTGTCATTGTTTTTTTTTTTATTTACATCATGTTTTACAATAAAACACATTGTGTCCAACTAGGTAATACTAAGTTATATGACATGTGTAGATAATGGGAGCTTCCGTTATTGCGCTCACCAGTTGGCGCCACTGGTGCGTCAGGTGTCAAATTTTGTTACTAGGTACGACCGCTATTTCCTAACAACATACCTAAGATAGAAATATAGAGTATTACGCACTACTGCGCTGTAAACTCGGTACATAATCACTCTTTTGACAAAATATATGTTTGTAAACTGTAAACAAAACTCTAATTAATTCGCTGTTCTTTCAAACCGCTTAATTTTGCAACTCTGATTTTAACGCACTGAAATTCATTGATTCGTTACTCATATTTTCTCATATTTGCCATAATAATCAGAGGTATGTATGTATTGAAAAATATGCACAGCATTCAGATAATTATTATGTTAACTTGCATTTGACATAGAGGGCGATCACATGCGCGACTAGCGATTTTATTAGCGGTAGCCCCGGTAGCCCCAATTCTTGAGATTTATTTTTATGATGCCACTTGTTTAACTTCCTTATAAAGATTAAAACTCTTCTGTGTGTCAGAAATTGTAGAGATTTTTGACGACAAAACTAGTTTTAAAAATGTTTTAAGAATAAAAATGCCTGAAAAAATAATAATACTTGGGTATTTTATAAAAACATCAATCATATATTATTATGTACTTTGTTTTAGTATTCAATAAACGCTCCTTATGACGTCAGTTGTATGTTACGCGAGTTGTGTATAAACATCTTATTTTAAAATGTGGGTTTTAAGACAGGAGGTTTTTAAGAACATTATGCCAGCCACGCCAAAATATATTCATATGTTTTTATCTATATACTAGCTGACCCGTGCCCACTTCGTTGGGCATAATGTTAATAATCCTTTTTTAGTACATATGACCTAACGATTTAAATTATTTTATTAATATTAAAAATTAAATTATCTATACTAATATTAAAAAAACTACTTTTTGTTACTTAAATATAAAAGCTAGACATATGCTGTCGTTGACTTTTTTGTAGGCATTTTCAAGCTCCACATCTTTTTTCTAGAACTCAAAAATATATCTTTCATAGTTAAGGCAGCGTTCCTAAGAAACGCTTTCATTCGACCGTTTTTTCTCCGATTCACTTTGCAAAACGGCCTACCACGTAAAAGCCTTTTTATTTTTTGGTTTTTTATATAACCTATGACACTCAGCAATAATGTGGCTTTCTATTGGTGAAATAATTTTTAAAATCGGTTCAGTAGATCCCGAGATTACCCCTTACAATTTAACAAACACACAAACTTTACTTCTTTATAATATTATTATTAGTATTATTAGTATTAGTATAGATTTATTATTAATCTTACTTTTTGAAGCGCAGCTGCTTTACTATAATTTGCAAGCTCTACAAGTTCTTACATGCAAAAAGTATTAATTAAACTTTATGGTTGAAAAGGTATCTAAGACCACATAACACCTATATCTTGGTAATAATTGTAGGTTTTATTTAATCTTATTTATTTATTTATATTTGCTGTTGGTGTGCTTATCACACCAACAGCACTGTCACTAACAAATCGAATAAAAAAATAACATCAAAAATCGGCATTTTAGTAACCATGCAAATAACAGGTATGCATGACATTGACATAATGAATATTAGAGACTAAATTTTTTTTTTCACTTTACTCAAGAATATTATCCATTGTAAATTCGTGTATAGATAATATCGGCTTATAAATGTGTCTCTGCTGGGCTCAGGCCTCTTCTCTTGTAGAGAAGGCACAAGCTTTCATCAACACGCTTGATTTGTGGGTTAGCAATTTCATATTCCAATTTCTGGAATCCAGGTTTCCTCACGATTTTTCCTTCACCGTTTGCCAATGGTGTCTTAGAATGATTAAGAAAGTACATATAACTTTGAAAAAGTCACATTGGTACTTGGTAGTGGATTCGAACCTGCAACCTTGTGCGTACAAATCCGTTCGTTGAACCGCTAGGTCACTGCGACATTTGAATACCACCACCGCGTCTTTGCGTGTACTAATAAGTTAATTAGCCACTGTGTTAAAAAGGTTGTCTCGAAATTTCCAATTTAGTGCTTAGAATATGTTTATATAATAGAAATCTTCATCTTCTACTAAGTGTATTATAATTTATGTATAATATTTTTATGTATTTGTCTGCTTTATCAAAAATTGTATTAATCATTTGTGTTAAATTGAGTTAAAGTTAATACCCAATATGACATGTCCTTCGGTGGACTTTGTAATGATTAAAAAGCGTATACTTTTATACATAATTAGTATGTTGCTGCTAAGGTATTCATAAAATAAATTCTTTAGCGTATAACATGACGTTTGAAGGACTATTCCAATTGTGTTAAAAATGCGTATACTATTTATTTCGGTATATTATTTATTACAATTCTATGTTTTATAGTAAGAAATATAGATTTCATGTATTTTATATTTTATTTTGTATATTATTTATTTTACCTATATTTTTACTAACCCAATTCTCAGACATGCTTTGACTAATGATAATTCGTGGACAGTCGGATTTTCTTAAAACGAATTAAAATACTATTTGTATTATGCATAATGATTTATTTATGTGTATGAGGTTGCGTGTCCACCAGAGATGTGCGACGATGCGTAGTGAGAGATGTGTTTGATAAGAACCCATAGAATCGCAGTGGAAACGGCTTAGCGAAGCGAGGTTTTTGTTTGTAAATATTAAGCGAGGGATGTGTGCTAGGGATGCTTTAACCAAACCCTTTGCCGCTCGCTCGCATCTAAGAGAAGTCCGATACACTTGCTGGCATCGCTCATCTGCGCACCGGTTAACAGCGTCGCAACGCATCCTCGCACCGCTCAGACCTCGCACATATCTAGTGGAAACGCAGCTTTACTCACGCATTTCTCGGAATAGCCCGACATGTTTATAATCAGCCGTTTGAGTCGCTCTGCTACACTTACTCATAACCTTATCGCATAAGGTGTGTAGCAGTCGTTTTCGTATGTTTCTATTAATAAAAAAATTAATCAACAAACCTTGTCCTTTAGATTAGTAATACAAATTAGACATCAATTTGTTATGATAACTATGATTACTATGATTACTATTTGTTATGCAAAGTGTTTATATATTTTCATTTTGTTTATTTTAGACATTAGTCATTTTTACGATATTTGACTGCAACAAAAGTAACAATAGTTATCTTTTATCACATTTAAGGCGTGTTTGGTTTTTATCAAGAAACAACTGTTTTTCTTATTAACTCTAAGAAATGTAAGCCCTAAAGAAAGGTAAGCCCTTACCTTCTTCCGCCTAGCCTTTTCCCAAGCTATGTTGGCTTGCTGTCTAACCGAATTCAGCTGAATACTGTATTTTACATGGAGCGACTGCCTATCTGAACTCCACAACCCATTTTACTGGGTAACACGGCATTATATGGTATGACTGGTAATCAGAATTGTAATGATTTACCGATTGCAAAAAATCAACGTATGTCGGGACTACTGTATTTGTCAGTATTTAACTAAAATAAATCCGTTAACGATAGGTACGTTTTGTCAGACCAGCATAAAACGAAAGCTGCGCTAACCGCAATATAGCCTACAACAAAAACCATTTATATTTGTGCTTCTCTTATTTTATCAGGTATAATGCACAGATAACTTTCCATGTTTTTATAGAAGTGAAAACACAAACCAATATCAGATCCGAGCTGCATAGTAAAGAATGTGTTATTAGCATCGTGCACAGAATTATTTTCTATCCGTCGAGCCACTTCGGGCGCCGACGCCACAGCCGACGGACGTCCGTTGCGTTACTTTCGTTTATTATTTATTTACTTTCGTGTTTCGTTGACTTTGCCGCTATTTCTGTGCTTTTATCTCTAACCTTGATATATTCTCAGTTTCCATTAAGTTTTGTGATGTTTTTATTGTGTTAAAGTGAGTTAATTTTGCCGATATGAAGTTTAAAATTTTCAAGAAGATTCAGCGTCAGGTATGTTGAATCAGTATTGTTACAGTTTCATGTAATCTTAGTGCGATATGTTTACACGATGAACTGCATGGTTCACTTCTTATAAATAGATTTTGCTTTCTTGTTAGGCTATGGCTGTTTTTGCCACAAGTTCCTTTTAATTGTTTATGCAAGTGTTATCAAAAATTTTTTTTCACCATTTCTTTTTTATGTTATTATTTGGTTGTTTTGTTACTAATTCTGCTTGCTGAAAATAGTTGCTACATCAATCAAATAAAAATACTATTTATAACAAACATAGAACTCATATCAAATAGAATTGTCTTCTACGTTGTTATGAGTATTTAAATTTTTAAGTTTCCTGATATAGTATATGTCTAAAACGTACTTATCTCGTACTTGTATTGAACTCACGACCCATAGCGAAACAGTTAATCCCTTTTTACTGCGGTATAAGGTTATTCTCAACTTCAGAAACATACACTCTTACCAAGTATTTGGCGCAAGGCAAAACTTACAAGTTATTACCAAATTAACCATATCATTTTTGAACCAAGGCCGTCTTTTCTTTCGAGGCTATATAGGTAGGTACTACTTTTTTTATTCGAGGAAATAACAATGTACGAAATGTGAGACCATTAATTACTTTTTTCCTGTTTTTGCAGGATATTATCTTAATTATTATTATAACTTTGGTCTTTATTCTGGTATTTAATTATACATATATTTCGTCATAGTTTTAACACATGGATAAGCATGTGATAGATATGGTACATATTATTAGTTACCAGTATTTTTTATATTATAATTTCGTGAAACCGTCTCGTCTCTATTCAATCTAAAAAAACAATGCAAAGAAATGCGCCATTTGGATTGAATAAAAAAATTAGTATTATTTTTCGTTTATTCCGTTGTTGTCGCATTATGAATTAACTAGCTGTCCCCCGCGACTTTGTCCGCGTGTTTTAGTTTCAACGGTTTTTCATTTTTGCATCATTTTTCATTTATGCATTGCTCTTTTTGGTCTCAGCGTAATGTTATATAGCTCAATAAATGGGCTATCCAACACTGAAAGAATTTTTCAATCGGACCAGTAGTTCCTGAGGTTAGCGCGTTCAAACAAACAAACTCTTCAGCTTTGTATATTAGTGTAGATTACGAGTATCGTATCTTTATTATATCACTGCCGGGAATATTACATATTAAAAACAGATGTTTACTTACTTGAAATAAGTGAAATGGATTTTATAATCAATGCACGTCATGTAGATTCCCAAACCTAAGTTTACAAAGAATCATCAAAAAAATATTTAACTATGGTAACACTTAGTGGACTCATGTTAACTGTCGGACATCCTGCATGGTAACACAGGTATGCGCTACACATCCGACGCAGCCGGATCGAAGCCTGTACATCTAGTTTGTACCACACTGACCTACTAATACTTGCTTGATTTCTTCCACTTTCTTGTTGATTTATAACTTAATCCTCAGTTAATAAGATATCAATGTAGATATTAATATAATTAGAACTGAGAGTAATGTATTAAGATTTTACAGCTTTATTCAGCAGAAATAATATTGCACACCATGTTTTTTGACTGTTATATTTAGAACTACTAAATACTTATAATTTTTACTTATTTTACAATAAATTACACAACATTTCTATTCTACGGTCCACGGGAGAATGCCTTCACAACTTCATCGCCTCCTCACTAATAATAATGCAGCTTTAAAATAGGCTATAAACGAAAAGGATGGCGCCAAAGCCTTTTTGGTTTTTTTTTTCGGAAGTTTGTTAATAGGTAAGTCATTTTCATCATTCAAGTAGACTAAATGAGGGTGGGAGAACTGTAAAACTGTTGTCTTCCGGACTTTGCCTACTAGCCTGTAGCATTTACTAAACCGATCATAAGTTATTATTCGATAGACTAGAGCGATACTAGTAATAAATAAAAAAAATATGGATTGGTTACAGCTTTGAATGTACTGGATAGTCATTCATGTCATGTTAATACGAATTCTAAATTTTCCTTAGTTCGAAATTCCTATAAATATCAGCTTGCACTTGCAGCGTGCATGTTCTTGTTGATTACATCAGCAACATTTTATTAATATACCCGTTAAACAATAGTATTGCAATTACTGCATGCTGTTACATATTTCTCGATCAGATATTAAACAAGAACGAGCGTGAGTAATGCTGTATTAAAATCACGTTTACATTAAGTTGATTATACTATGATATACACACACAAATATATAAATGTTTATGGTAAAAGAAGAGGGACAGTAGAAAGTTTGTTCTGAAGTAGTATCTTTTGGTATAAATATATAAATAAAAAATTAGAGCAAAGCCCAATTCCTTTTTAAAAATTTGCTAATAACTTTCAAATTGCGGAAGATCAGCAGATCTAAAAATTATAGCTAAGAATCAACAGTAACATATCAGATTTATCATAAAAAATCCGCATCATAATCAGCCCATTCGTTTAGGAGCTACGATGCCACAGAAAAATACAATTTCATTATATAGCCCGATTCTCAAGGAACAACAACATAACGTTACATGCCTTTGGAGATAAGCGAGGCGAGTGAAACCGCAGGTGCAGCTAGTTGTGTAATATCACAATTTTGAAAAACATATCAATAATTATAGTAATTAAACGACGCTCTCTTATAGAAACTGCACTGTAACTCATTTCAAGCAAAAATAAACAAAGAAAGTGAAAGGATTATGTACAGTTGAAGCCTCTTTAGTGGTAACTAAATATAACTAACTACAATATAAACTATGTCTTTATTTTAGAGCAATAAGTTTGATATTAAATTTTTTCGTTTCCAGTGATTTGCGGTCGACGTAAATTGCGCTTATATAAACTTCCTACAGTTCCTAAAGATATGAGAAAATTATAGTTTACACTCATTATTTTTTACGCTAAAGTTACGTAATTCTCGTTTATAATATATATATATCGCCAAGTATAAGAATGTTCGTCGCGAAACGTGAAACACGTGTCCATAGCGGTCGTTTAAGTAGGTTAATAACATAGGTGATATTCATAACTATAGCACGTAAGAATAGTAATATTATCTAGGGCAATCTATGTGAGTGTATTTAATGATTACTCGGGCTCGCGGGTTGCCCGTACGACACATTTTTTTTAAATAAATCTCCTTTATTACACTCAAAACGACTATCGATCAATCATAACCCCGAATATTGAACGTGAATTAACTTTAACACATTTTTAAAAATCTATTTGCCCCTATTTCACATCTAGTGACAGAGACAGCATCGGCGATTTTAAACTGATTTTCCTTTTAGTTTTCAACCAACAGTTTTGAAATCGTTTGAGTAGTTTTGGAGATTACCCCTAATATCCAAACTTGCCTCTTTATAATATTAGTTAAGATTTGATAATGCTCCTAAAGTCGAGTTGTTTGCGTCTTAATGTTTAGTTGGGGTTATGTAAGCAAGTACAAACTAAACTATTCGCGGTGATAACCCGAGATAAGAGTGGTTACTGATACTGCCAATTATGTAATTTACGAGCATTTGAACTCAAAATAATAGAGCTATGAGGCCATTTGCTTATTGTATCAGCTATCAAAATAAATTATGCTGGTAGAGCTACGTTTATAAAATTTGAAAATGACATCGGCTTATTGATGTTTTAAAATTAATGCAGATTTTTTGATAAAATAGAGTATGTCAGTCTAAAAATTAAAAAGTAACTACCTAAATATTTTTTTATTATCATGTGAAGAGATTACATAATTAGGAGAATTTATAATTAGATAAGATGTCTTGTAATTAAAACAGAAAGTCATGACGCTAGTTACCTACGTTGTGTTAATATAACATGTTTTAAATAATAGTTTATCGTGTAAACGTGAAAAGCAAATGTTGTGAACAATGAAGCGCTTTGATTTAATATCTATGACACGTTTGTTTGTTGTGACAAAAATAGGAAAATACATAGCAGGTTGGATAGAGACTAACTTATATTATATATCTTATATAAATAAAAATCAATTGCTTCATGTATGGCGGAGTATCACGACCGATTTAACTGGTTTTTTTTTGTGTCTGTAATTATCGGGAAAAGGTTTGTAATAATGAAAATTTGTCACGAAAAAAATCCAAATCCACGACTGTCGAGTCAGCTAGTATAATATAATTATATAACTGGTATAGTAGATGTTTCTTTTTTGATCATTGACTAAATTATATATCTTTTAAACTGAAAACTTTACAATGAAAGTTTTTAGTCCTTTCTAATGAACACCACTACCATTTAAAGATGATATTAAATTTTGGTTTTTCGTTAAAAAGGATAAAAGCATTGTATTTTTTTTATGTGGTATTATTTCGCATTTTCAATGTAATTTATAGGGTGTTACGGATATGCTCGGTCATGGTCATATTTGAAATACGTGAGTTGGTATACTCATAGAAATGTGCAAGGTGAATTTCTCAAAGAAAGTTTTGGATGATTCTAAAAATTATTTTTCATGAGCTCATAATAATTTTGTATAGTTAGGCTATTGATTATGGTTTCCTTGATGAAAGTTGTTAATTTCTACTGACCACGCATTGCCGTAGCATCCTATATAGTGTCATTGTATACCATTGATCGGTAAACAAGTACAGAACATTACAAGAATGCAGTCATCATACAAACTGCCTTACGTAAAACGTGATTCGACTGCGGTCGAGGCACAGATAATCTGATATGTTTAAAGGCCTGCACACACATGAAATTGGCCTTTACATGTTTTTTGATAGAAAATAAACAAAAATTTAATAGTAAAGTTTATATTACTTCGTACTTATATAATTGGCAGTTAAAATAGTTTCTAAGAAATTATGCAAAATTATTATTTGCTTGCCATGAATGTAGGTAAAAACAATGTAAATTCAAATTCATCAGCCCTTTCATAACATTATAATTTAAAAAGGTCTATCTCCACTTAGCATACAATTTATTTGTTTGGTCATAGAAATAAAAGCGTTCATAACAATATCTCATGTGTCAAAAGAACGCTTCTATTGTATCTCTCAAGATATCTATAACATCTAAACACACAACGTATATGTGATGTGTTGTACAAGCTAATTGGTAAATGCAACCCGTCTTACCCGTTTACACCGAGCGTAAGACCCCCTGTGTGCTCTTATCTTAAGGTAGCAACATATAATACAACACAGTAATGTAGGGTTACCACCTATATAATAACATATAATAATTATATAGAAAAAAAAAATACTGATGTTATTTCTTACTGTTAGTAAGCTGTAGTTTGTTAATTTGTTTATTGTACATTAAATAAATAGAAATAAAATGTGGTACGAAGAAGTACAAAAGGCAAGGTCATAACAATTTCTTTCAGGCAATATATTGCATGGAATAAAAATACAGTAAATTACATCAAACAATAGTTTATTTATATGAAATCGTGAAAGTGTTTACATTAAATTTTCAATCAGTATCGGACAGAATCTTATTATTACAGTACATATTATGTATTCTGACCTTCAGTGACTTATGCTCTGAAAACTTCTCGGTATTGTATATAATTCTTTAATTTACATACGACATACATATTTCTAAGATTAAAATGGTTTTTTCTTATCTAATGACATTTTCTGCATTTTATGTCCTCCGTTACTGATGGTGCGGTTTTAAATTTAATTTAGCACTAATATTTGCAATTGAGACGTAGTCAGTTAGGTTTTAGTAAATTCATTTTCTTATAAATTTTTCTATCTCTAATATTTGTCTCTTGTATTTGTAACTTCTTATTTGTCTAAGTAAGATATTTGACAGAACTATTTTCTGCCACACAGTGCTTACGTCCGACATCGTTTTGGACTCACTAAATGCGTTTTACGCAAGTACGCATCTCAACAAAGTCATTGATGCGTGCGCTGCATACTATAAGACTACAAGCCATTGGTTATATCCGTAGTATCAGCGAGTACAGTAAAAGTGAGTTGTCATCGAAACATTCAAACCACAACATGACACAGTTTCTCAAGTAGCTAACCACAAAAGGTGCACTCACGTGTAGTCAAAAACTGTTTTACTCTTTTTCTTCGACACGTAACGTCTTAAGCTACTGTGATTATAAATAATAATAATACCAGCCTATTAATGTCTCACTGCCAGGCACAGGCCTCTTCTCATGTAGAGAAGGCACGAGCATTGATCACCACGCTTGCTCATTGCGGTTGGGCGATTTCAGATTCAAATTTTTGGAATCCAGGTTTCCTCACGATGTGTTCCTTCACCGTTTGCCAATGGTATCTTAGAATAATTAAGACAGTACATAAAACTTTGAAAAAGTCACATTGGTACTTGTCCAATCTGGTTTCGAACCTGCAATCTTGTGCATACAAATCCGTTCGTTCAACCGCTAGGCCACCACAACACTACACCACGTACTACTGTGGTTACAGTGCTTATAAAATATATTTTTTTAAGTATAATGGAACGTGACAACCCTAAACGTACAGAGCCACCTGGCACGACGCCTAGGTCAACGAGTGTCGCATGGCTCCAGTAACTCGATATAGGACAATGGATTATTGATAATGTGCCAAATGCACTTAAACCTCATCGTCTGTTCCATTTACACATGAGCAGTATAAGGGTTGGCAATTATGTCATTCATTGTAAATCGATGAGTCAGACATTCATGGTTTTGTACGAGTATAAGTAGCTAAATAAGACCAATCCGGATTCAAATGAAGTTTCGTATTTTAGGTTCACAGTGCACTCGATTTGTTAATATAAGAGACTAGCTGTCCCCTGCGACTTTGTTCGCGTGTTTTAGTTTCAACGGTTTTTCATTTTTGCCACATTTTTCATTTATGCTCCGCTCCTATTGGTCGTAGCGTGATGTTGTATAGCCTATAGCCTTCCTCAATAAACGGACTATCCAATACAAAAATAATTTTTCAATTAGAACCAGTAGTTCCTGAGATTAGCGCGTTCAAACAAACAAACAAACAAACAAACTCTTCAGCTTTATAATATTAGTATAGATAATAATAATGCATTTTTGTTTGTAAACACAAACAGTACAGTAAAATATGCACCTATTAGGTATGTGATAATGACTTTAAAACTAAATGAATAAAACGATGACCTATTAATAAGTTATACCTACCTTGTAGATTCATGTTTACATGGCATAGTTTCGCGTTCGATTTATTATAGTAATGTATTGTTATAGTCCCTCTTGGTACTTATTATGTTCAGTGACGCAATGGGGTGGCAGTTCATTAACCGACCACTTGTCATTGATCGGACTTTATTAATGTGATCGTAGCTTAAGGCCTACGGCAGTTAGACTGTAGGTAATGTTAGGTTATTGTAAAACAAACTCTGTATGCTAACGTAACGCTCATAAAATGCATTAATTAAAACAATGTAAATTAAAATTATTTTTTTAATAAACTACTTTTTAATATTCGACGTACAATCACATGCTTGAAGGATATGTGTTTGATATCGCTCATATACAGTTTGAAGTGGTTGTAGCGTCTATTAATTAATAACTTGAGCTTTGTAAATTATTTTTATTATAAATAAGTACATATTTTTAATAGAAAACTGCGTCAAAATTTGATTAATAGAAGTGTAGTCGGTATAAACGTTTAAACAGAATACATAGTTTCATGCGATCGTTAATTTTATTTTATGGTGCCTTAATTGCTAAGTAATTAAAAAGGTTTTATATATGTAGGTAAGTATTGCTTTATATACGTGAAATACCATTACAATTTATGGTAAAGGTCAGTATTAGAAGTTCATACTAATTAAAGTTATTAGCGTGGGATTCTAATGTAACTTAGGTTCGTGCTTACCCGAATTTGGGCATATAGGAAATATTTTTTGTAGATCTGTTGCTATGCAATCTTGCTACAGACTTGCTCCTTTAGCTTACATCATCAAACTAGGTATATTTTACATTTCTTATCAATAAAATCACTAGATTTTTGCTTTTTACGCAATCAGATCTATCACCTTCATTAGACATCCATCAATTTGTCAGAATAAGCAGTTTAGCGGAACACGTGAGACAGCTTTCGATGACACATTAAATTTCCCTACAAGTTATAGTATTAGTTTAAATAATCTGATTAATGAATAACATTATACCACGGGTAAAGTAGAGCTGGTTTCATCGATTGCCGTCTGGCGATAGTAGAGCACGCCATTATCAGACCATCTGGCCGATTCACGTTCCACAACTCGATCGCCTTGCAATAATTTAATCTGAAGCAAACTATTCATCATTACAGGTTAGATCCCATCTGTATATGTACCGTGTAAAAATTATACAGCACGCGATACTTTCTTTTATATTATACGATTATTTAGATCATTCTCTCGTATTTTTCTGGTCACTAGCATACGCGCAAATTTTCGTACACTTTATGAAAGTTTCCACGCATGTGTGTGAGGGTAATAGGCATTTGCAAATTCAGCATTGGTGGTCGACACCATTTGGATAAGGGCGAATGCCTTAAAAACTTCGCATGACAATTTACAAATGTCGTCATGAATGTGAGTAACCGGCATTGTAATTGGATTACCAAGCAGTTGGCTACTATTACTAATGATTCATACAATTAGATCATAAATATTCTTACTAATATTATAGATGCAAAAGTTTTAATGGATGTATGGATGTCTGTTACTCATTCACGATAAAAGGGCTGAACGGATTTGAATGAAATTTGGTACATAGATTGTTTATTACCTGGAATAGCGCATATGCTATTGTCGTCATCATTATAACATTTTTTTTAAACACTTGGTTAAAACCTCAGGGCGCAGCTATTTACTAAATATTTTCAAAAGTTAGTCATAGAAAGTACGTGGAAAACGAATGATAATGACCGAGTAACCTGTTGAATGTAATTACGAACCTATTTCATTCGGTCATAAAGTGAAATGTCAAAGGATATACTGTCTAGTGTCTACTGACGTCATATTATCATGGGACACTAATTTTAATCTTCACTAAACAAGATTATGCTATAATGCTTTTGTTTCGTCGTTAATTTCGAAATGTCCTTCATTGTAAGCGGATTTCACCTCAGCTAATTTAAGTGAAAAACAATAGGATAAAAGTAACTTAAATTGTCATAATATCATACTTTTTATTACCTATCAATTTTTCATATTCATATTTTGTAAAATGTTTTTTTACTTTAAATTATTATAGACAGATCACGGGAAAAATATACCACGAAAACGCAACTCATTTGTTTCACATGTTAATTATTATCCGCTATTATATTTGCATCTCATTTCTTCTAGTTGTCATTTGTATGTCCTTATTTATAATATTCCCTGCACTTTACTCATGTAGAGAAGAGTTAATTCCATTGTGTGTTACCATGACCTTGTAGATACGGTGATTTATTTTAAGCATTTCGTTCACATCTGCCTCCAACATCGTTTCCGATTGGGAACCGATTAGTCGATTGAAGGTTACTAAACGGTTATCGATTTTCGAAACCTAAGTATGTTTATTTCGTGATAAACTCAATTTATAATGCTCGCCTGTCAAAACATTTACTGGATGACTTGACGTGTATGTGATTTATTCTGTTTAAAGTAAACTAATAAATTATTTTCGTTTGACGTGTGATGTGCAGAGCGATGTTAATGGTCTGTCTAAGGCCACAATTTAGATTATGTTCGTATATTACATCAATTTCCTAGAAAATTGTACCTAAGTATTAAGTAACTATGTGATCGAGACTGAAGTCATCACAATTTATTCCCTGTTTTTGTCTTTTTGTGTCATCAAAGCATTGTTGTGTAATGAATTAATTAAAATTTACCGGACAGTCTCAATTGAAATTGATTGAGTTCATACTTATGTCAACTGAATTATACGCTGTAATATTTAGGCCTATTGTTGTAATTGCATTATTTACACGTATTTAAAAGGTACTAACATTTAAATGACTTCTTAGTTCATTCAAATTGTCTAAACTAGTGAAATGAATGTGTGGTCAACCACTGCTGCCCCTTTCTGAAAATACAGGATGTAACCTTGCTAATGGCTGTGTGTTTTGGCCGTTAGGTAGGCGTATATAAATATGTGTATATAATAATACTCAACGATCTCAGTCCGTCAGTCGTCCTGTAGTATAATTGATGAGGGCCCTTTCATTTGTCTGTTCAAGTATAATTGATGTCCATCGGGTTTTGATAGGCTTCAAATTAGTGGGAAGTTCCTACAATTGTGTTGTTTCCACATTTGTACGACCTTCTAATAGGTATTTGTAATGTATAGCGCTCGTGTATCGTGAAGTGTTAGAGTATGAGTATGGAAGAATATCAACCAAGTACCAAACAGTCGCTCCATATAAAATGCGGTATTCATTTGAATCCAGTAAGACTCTGAAGTAGTCCCGAACTTAGCTTGGGAAAAGGCAAAAAAAATATCAGATATTGTGTACTGTTCTATTACGTTTAAATCCTTTAGTCAAACAAATACGATGTTGACCTTCTTGATAACACCCTCAGCTATAAAACTGAATGTAATTGCAATGGAATAGACTATTCTTCGTAAAACATTACCGTGCGATCTTTGCTGTTAGTCATTACACAAAGAAAGTAACAGCTGTGCAACTTGAAGGCATCAATTATCGCTCTTCGGCCATCATTGCTTTTCCGTACTTACAATTATACGTTATTAGTTAATTATTTTCCTTGCTGAACGCTCAATCTTTGGTAATTACACAAAATTAAATGATCAAGTCAATTAACGTGAAAAGTCGAAAGTAAATTGGTGTCGGTTTGGAAGAAGTTCTTCGTAAAAAGTTCACTTGCAAAATTATATTATTAATTCAGTCAGAGATGTTTTATTTTAAAACATTATCTTATTGAAAATCGTGTCTGGTTCACTGTTGAACATAATCTTCTGTCCATTTAGAATAGGAATCTAAAAACATTCGTTATAAATGCTTGTTTTAATCGTTATTAAATTGCTACAACGACCTCCACGGAACCTTAACAACTAGAAACACCAAGTGTTATATATTTCCTGACCTTTCTGTCTCTATGACATCATCATTGGTAGTGCCTTCGGTTTTGTAAATGACGCGTTCAATTGAGGTAGACATTCAGCTCATCAAGACGCATACCGTGATGGTCTTACGTCATTCTACCCTAGACTCGTAATAAGCGATTTGGTTGATACTACCCGCTACGTAAGGGGCCTATTATGATGTCATTTTGTTTAGTGGACGAACCCAAACGATAAGCTGGTTAGGTTGGTAACATTTTACTGTGTTACCAACTGGAGATACTTGTGTTGATACTCAATATGGAAAGGTTGTTAAGTTTTTTCATTCTTATGGAAGGCACGCGTAAAACCTTACGCAGTCATTAGCAGGTTCTTAAATTTGGCGGTGATTATTACAGATAATTAGATTTTCGTTGATAATTATTTGACGTTAATTTTTCTGGCTTCCTCAAAAAGTTCCTACCTACAACGTTTGTTTCGTACAACAGTAATGGTATTATGTGTAAAATACAGGTTACTACGGAAACGCCTGGCCATAATTGAATGTGGCTTCTGCCCACAGAAACTAACAACTTTCATCAAGGAAATAATATTTCCAAAAAAGAATACGTTGCCATACAATTTTATCATCCGCTGATCAAAATAAGTAGGTACCAATGGAAGAATAAAATTTTTTTTTCTTTAAATATTCTGTTTCTCTGTTAGTAGTAGTTCATTTCTATGGGCAAAAGCAGTATTTCAAATATGACCACGTATTTCCTTAGGACCGACCCTGTGTAAGCAATAAACGAACGTTCTTGGTAATAAATTTTAATCATAATACAAAATGAAATTAATAAATTATGTAATGATGGAAAATATGTTTTGTTCATTTTCACTTCTGTACCAGCCTTTTTGATGAAACATTAATTAGACGCGTTAACGATGTTACATTTCATAAATTTTAGGGTGTAGGGTTTCCACATGTTATATCTCACGCTACAAGGATTCACAGAATTCCAAATATTATTTCAATGTATAAACTAAGTAGGTATTTTAGTAAAGAAAAAAATCTAGAACGTTATTTTTGCTGAACGTTATTGTTTAATATGTGTTTGACTTACTTGTCAAACACATCAAGGAGATGTTTTGTGGTTCAATGAGAAAAACAATCAACTAACAACCAAAACATTTTCAGGTATAACAGCTGTTTTCATAAGTTTAGTGTAGCGTTAACACACAAGAATGTGTACGTCATTATCTGCTTTGATGTGCTAATTCCCTGTCTGTATCCCAGAACAAAGAACTATTGTAAATATACGTCTCAGTTGTTGAAGACACAGCTGATGTAATATTGACCTTGGAACTTGTGGAATAGAGTTATTCGGTTCAACGTGTGACTCATGCAGGTGATAACGTATTGATTCGCTGGAAATTTTACTAGCTTTTGGCTATAATTATGATGAAAAGTTGTACTACTAAAAACATAAAAAAGCCTTAGAAACATTATTATTATTTTATCATTTCTCATTCCAAAATAAAAAAAAAATACGTTTTACAATTTAACGCCACAATTCAGCCATATAAATTATTAAAAAAATCCTATCTAATTACACTTGGGTTTTTGAGATGAATCTAACGATACCTTAACTGTCGAAATCCATCTAGCCTTTAAGAAGAAACGAGGTAACTAAATTTTTTTACAAACTAATAAATAAATAAACATACAATACCCGTGCGAAAAACTTACTTAGTGTCGGGTAAAAAGGCAGATTATTTTTCAAGTAAAAAGAATTTAAATGAAGAACTTTACTTAAAGGATTGTTTAAGAACAATCATTTAATATGCTTGTCCTTTAATATCTTTGTCTAACTTAAGTTCACTATCTGTTCAAAATTTTCTCGGGCAAAACACCAAATAACAGCTTAATGGGCATTTTTGTTAATGTTCTCGAGATGTTGGAGAGTGCAAAGTATTTTATAGTTCTACAGTAATTTTCTGTGTATTCTTTGTCCCATTGTTTTTAATATGATGTTAGGTCTGTTAAAGTAGTTCTAGTCTCGAGATATTTCACAATTTTTTTATTAGACCTGCAGCCACCGATTCCCATGGTTCATACAAAAATATGCGAAATTGATGCGAATTTCGCGTGCTAGCGGGATCGTAAAATAAACATTATGCTTGTAAAATAAATGGTGGAGATCACGCATTTCTCTGCCATGACAAACTAGCCAAGTGTCTAAGCATTTAAATTGTAATTATAATAGATATAAAAAATTACGAGCTTTGTAATCTTTACTTTCAAAGTCGATGAGGGAGGTTGAACATTTTGTGGTTTTGTAGATGTTTCTGGGTAACATGTTCAACAATAAAGATCTTTAGGAGAAATAAGCCACGATTTTTAAAAGAAACCTACTTATGTAAAATAAAAATCATTTAATCATCTGCCAAAGCTCTTGTCAAGTGCTGTGAATTCTTAATAGTTTTTTAATTACTTGTGATCTTCTGATTTCAAAATACTAATAATGATCACTGCGGCAGTCCATTTGTTTTTCATAAATCGTTGGCAGGCGGTAATTATGATATTGATATTGACGATTATCGACGTATTTCATAAGTTATTACTTGCCCAAACGAATTCCGGAAGAGAGTCCGAAAATAGAGATCATTACGTTTACGAGTCGTAAAGGGAATACTATCTATATTTGGCGTTGCGTTTTGTTGGGGACCGGGGAGTGCCGTGATGACGTCACTGGCCGAATGGCGTCCTCGCCATAACGGGGTGTGCCCGTGCTACCCTTCACAGAGAATTCGAATAATTCTTGCCTTGCGAATGGTATTTTACTTATTATGGGCATTATGAAAATAAACATGCCGCGTAATCCACTAGTCAAATTAGTTAAATTGAGCCCGTACATAGTTTTGTTCAATTGCTTTGTAAAATTTTTTAGCAGTTATTGTTATTTTACATGTTATTTATGTACCTACCATACTCACACTAAGTTCTGCCCCCCTAGACAAGTGGCATTTCGACAAGCGTAAACGATGATAGAAATCGCTCAAATGACATTAAATATATGGAAATGACATTTCGTTTCGATAAGTCACGTGACTTAAGTTTGTCACTTCCATACATTATAACGATTCGATCAGCGTTATCGCTTGTCGAAATGTCACCTGTCTAGGGGGGCTGTTCTCCTGTATATATTGTTACTAGCTCTTTCCCGCGGCTCTGCCCGCATGGAAGTCGGTTATTCCGGCAAAAAGTAGCTTATGTCCTTTCTCAGGCTCTAGACTATCTGTGTACTAAATTTAATTTAAATCGGTTTAGTAGTTTTAGTGTGAAAGCGTTACAGACAGACAGAGTTACTTTCGCATTTATAATATTAGTAAGGATTAGATATTCAGTCACCAAATGTAAAACATTTCTTTACTTGTTATGAGAGTTCCATATTCGATACTGTTATTATCGATATTGTTGTACTCGTTTACCGGTATTACTCATGGTCTCGAGTAGAGTGAACAGGGGTAACAAATGTGATGTCATTATAATAATATGACACCTAATACCTACGTATATAACTTGGTGATTTTAATCATACCCAGCTAAGTTTACGCTCATTTCATCAAATGTACATCTATTTAAAACTGTATTTTTTAAAGGAACTACCTGTAAAGATAATATTCCATAAGTCACTTGTTATCGCAGTATTTGTCTGAACATCATACAATATACAACAGTAAATGTTGTCATTAACAGACGTTTCTCGTTTAGTTCTTTGGTAAATAAATATGTACGTACTAACAACTAAGAAAGATAAAACAAGCTCGTTTTACTCCTATTGTCAGTTCTGAGGACAACGTTTTGTTTTACAGAATGTAAGGAAATTAAAATTATAATTATTGTCGTTTGAAAATCGTGTGAGGTAAATAACAACTAAGTTAAAGTCTTCTGTAAGATCTTATAAATCTAGTTATCACTCAATACTTATTTAGAGATAAAATATTGAAAGTACTTTAGTGTGCTACCATAAAATAGGTGAACATACCTACCTCGTGAATTTTAACCTTTTTAAAAATAACAAGGTTGACAACCTAAGTATTTGCCATTTACCATAAAACTACGTTTTCTTTATGGTTATTTCGCGGAAAATATCTTCAATTCGATCTTTGTTTTTCGCAACAAACATAACTAGAATAATTAAATGAAACAACTGTTTGTTGTTTTTGTAAATGTTGGCTTGGTTCTGTGTAATTATTTCAAACATACATTTCTGAAACGTATGATATGTTTATTTAGAGTAAAAAATACAAGGTCACGCGAAACGCTTTAATTAAATAAAAATAATAAAATATTCATTGTCTCCTTATTATCAACGAAATCTAAATGTAGGTTATCACAGATAGCGATAGCATCTATCAAGCTGAGTATTTTACTAATTACCGTTGGTTAACCCAGACACCACCAATTGAGGTCACTAAAGGTTACCCAGACTATTGTTCGTTTATAGGGTGAAAAGTAAACTGCCTAACAGCCTAACCTAAATACAATATAAGGGGTATTGCTTAACAGGTGGGAAAGGCCCTTACTTTTAGATTTACGGGCATTGTTTAAAAGCCTGGCCTCGTAAAATACATTACCTATAAAATGTGCTTACCCTGCTAGGGTTGGTTTCTCAAGGGAGCTCGGAGAAAGCGCTTGGTTGTATTGAAAGTTATTGTTTAACTAATATGTTTAAGAAAATTTTGCGTTTCAGTACTATTTATTTTCCTTTGATATTTATGTGTTTTGGCGAAAAGTGATGCTATGAGATTGAGATTACAAATTGACATGATCCGTCGTAATTCACAGTAGGTACCTGAGATAAAACCTGAATAAAGCAGTCTTCAAGTATTTGTATTATTGGAATACTGTTTTCCTCAGAAGTATTAATGGAAATTTTATTAGTCATGTTCTAGCGTATCACATTTAACATAGCTGAAAGATAAGACGACAGTTGCAGATTTCCTTAATTGACCATGTCAGGACTGGCCGAAAGTTGTAAATTTTTTTGTGTAAACTTAAAAAAGTAAACTGAAAACTTACGAGATTGGCACCTAATGTACCTCGTTTCTCTATTTAAAAAAAAAATACATTATTAACTGGTTAATTTCATGTGCTACAAGGGAAAAATAACAGATTTTTGTACCATCCATGTTTATATTATTGTATTTTAGGCTCGTGTTATACACTCGATTGCAAGAAGCGTATTTATATATAAACGAACTTCATCATTGCCACCTCATCCCGCGGTTTTATTTCTTTTAAGAACTGAAATAAACAATGTTTTATATCCCAGTATTAACAGGCGAGATTCTTGGTTTAATTTGGAGTTTCTATTTTAATTATGTTTGAGAAGGTTTTTTTGTTTATAGTTCTAGTCTGTAAAGTCTGCAACAATAATCATGTTAAAATATAATCATGTTATAATATTGTTGTTGTACATACTTTATAATAAAAATGAGACAGTTACCTATATTATTTAAAAAGTTTTCAATGATAGCTATCTCTTTTACTTACGTTCTTATCCTGTCTTTTTTACTACTCATTAGTGCAACTTGACAACATTTTGACATATGACATACAGCGCGATATTAAACGTCGGTAAATATGAAGGTAAATTGTGTATAATGTCATTGCTGTACAAGGTATTTCAGATAGGGTTTTCCACGTAAACAGAGTGCTTTATTTCTACGATAGGATTATAGGGGAGGCCGGGGCTTTAATTAACAGAGGTAAGTATTAACAAGCGAATTTCTACGAAACTATAAACAGCACGTAACTAGTGATTCCTAGAATTTGTCCCTGTGACAGCGGTCTACAGGTTGAGACTCGTCAGTCCAGCTCAGTGCGCCGCGAGAGTGAGTTGTGTGGTGTGCGTCTATTTTGGCCAGGTAACGAACTTTTTTCACTTTACGATATTTTGATTTACACGTTGAATAATTGATTTCGGTGTAATATATATTTTTTTTGCAGTAGCTTGTTTTATGCATAATAATGTTACATACCGTTACTAGCGCTAATGCACAATATTTCGTAATTATATATTTTTTTATTGAAAAGCTACCCATGGGGCTAAATTTAACAAAACATACGGGGCTAGTATTAACATGTTAATTCTTACCCCGCATGCGCCTACGCTGTCCGTCCGTCTGTCTGTCCACCTGTCCTAACTTTAAAGAGCTGTATATCCACCAGGGTATCTAATAACATATATATTTATTTATCTTAAACGTTACAGCATGAGGACTTACAAGTGGAAAACTACTCGAGGCATGACTTCGCTGGCGACCTACGAGTCAGCTGCTTTAGAAATAATGACCAAGAAAAGGAACTACAGAGAAGTAGCCACAGAATTTCAAATTTGTCACGTTTTGCTGTTCAATTTTGTGAAAAAGAAGAAAGCCAGTCCAGTCCAGTAGAAGTAGGTTACAAAAAGACCCGGTTAGTATTCACCGGATGGAAAGAAAAAAAGCAAGGTAAAGAAAATGATAAAGGAAAAGGTAAAGGTAAGGGCAAAGGAAAGGGTAAAGAACAAATAGCTAAAAAAGGAAAAGAAAAGGAAACATTACAAGTGGAAAAGGCAAAGAAAAGGATATTGGAAGAAAGCAGCGACAGTGCAGAAGATGAATATTTCTGTATAATTTGTGGTGTCTCATATAATGAAGACACATCTGGTGCAGACTGGGTGTAATGCATCTCGTGCAAGCAGTGGGCTCAGTCCGGATGTATCAGAGGCAACACTGTTTCATATGTTTGCCAAAATTGTGATTCAGATGATAAATATGAATAAAAATGAAACATATTGTGATGACATGAAAATGATTCCTAGTAGATTATATTATTGTTAAGATGTTGATTTTATATAATAATATAAAAAGGATATTTATATTACCTTCAGTAATTTCATAATAAAACTAAGCTTTATTGAGACTGTTTTAGACTATAAAGGTAGGTTATATAAAGACCGCTACGTTTAAGAATAAACTGTTTACTACCACATTTAAGTTGATTGTATTATTATTAGATAACACACATAAGGCTGATTAAACTACTTAAAAGGCTGTTAACTTAATAATAACGATACGAAGAGGTTTTGTTTCTATTCATTAATATAGCTGAAATATTGTTGTTTGACGGAGTGTTTCAACTTTTAAGCATAATGTTAATTATTATTCTACTAAGTGAATATTGTGATTATTGAAAACTAACGTTTCCTTCAATAATATAACAGTAAAAGTAACTGTTAATAATAAATGATTCAGATATTTGTTGAATTTTGTTATTATGTATAGAGGTTTTGTTCGGGTTTCTTTCTCTATAAACATATATCGTTGTTGCAGGGACAAAGTGCTATATTGTTTAAGCCTAATGTTAATTGTATTGCTTAATAAAAAAATGACATTGTAATTTTGAGTTTTCTTTATTTATAGAGGAAAATACTTACAATGTTAATTGTTGCCCCTTTTGTTAATACTTACCTCGGAAGTGTTAATTATAGCCCCGATCGCGGGGTAAGTATTAATTTCTGACTTTTCTGAGTAAAATCGACTTTCTTAAAAAGGTATCCATTTCTTGTCAAATTAAAACCAACGACATGGTTATTGAATAGTTTAGACATCATTTGATACAAAAATAATTTAAAAATGTTTAGGTGTCTTGAAGATACAACTGAAAATATAAATTTTGTTAAGTCGCGCCCCGGTCTCCCCTACTTAAGTAAATTCAATGCGGTAGAGTCGACTCATATACAGTTAGGTTTATATGTGAAATATAATAATTGATTACACATAAATGTAAAAAGGAATTGCCTTCAATGAAACTTATCTGGCACTGGGTTATCACGAAAATATTTTAAGAAATCGATCCACAATTGCCGTAGATAAGTCGCGTAATAAATAAACGAAAAAAAAAAAAACACCGGTCGAATTCAGAACCGGGCATCACAAATGGACAAAAAATAGTATTTTTTGTATCCATAACATTACTTAAAACATGATTTCGTATGCTACATTTCCCATTCATAGTGTTCAGTAATTACGGTCAAAAAGGCCTTCATGCATGATTTCGTGATGTGAGCACTCGGTTCATTGTTTAACCGGTTGGTTGATCACGTTGTATATGGTAATATACATAGTGGACCATGATGGGCATTTTTCAACGACCCATCATACGCAAAACAAAAATAAAATAATTTCAACATTTGTAATTCTATTCGTATCTAGTAGACTGCTTTTGTTACGTAATTATTTAAATGAACCGATAAAAGTGTCTTAATAAAAGAATAAATATATATATACAGAAATAATCTCTCTATATAATATGAAACAAAGCCGGGTTAGTTTACACCATTTATAACTCAAGAACATACCCATTTTCATGATCTTCGATTTGTTTGATTCGTCTCGAGAATACGTATAAAAACTGTCTATACCCAAATTTACATTACGAAAGTGTCACGAAAAAAGTGTTTTACGGGAACGGGGACTACTAACTCGGGTGAAACCGGGGGCAGCGCTACTATTATATATAGATCTAAAAAAATAAATAATAATTGAAATAACGACTGTTATATGAACCTCTTTTGTCAATATTAAGCATAGATAATGAAACGATGGAAGTGGAAGAGGTTATGTCACAGAGTACAGGTTTATGTCATTTATTGATCGGGAGATTAAGATTTTTTAAATATTTTCTTATTTCTTTTGAATGAAGTGAAGAATGGATACTTGTTTCAATGTTGAACATGATGTTCATACAAGTATGTACAATTATACATGAGTAATTAATTAATCTTTATCGTGGTATAACGAATTTAGTGTGAATAATTAGGCTCGGCGCAAACGGGCCACCTACCACATCCACTATTCATATGTTCGTTCAGGGACACTTTTTCATATAAGAAATCAAAAATGAAAAAGTGTGTCGCTAGCCACCAGTGGCGGCGGGTTTTCGCCGAGCCTTACTCTTTTTTACTTATTTTCCGGTGGTGGTTAAAATCAAAGGTGGTGTTAAGATCAAACTTATTACCTACTGATTAATATGATTTCGTCGTGGTTTCGTTGGTTTATACGTGCACCTATAATTCATTTTTATCATTAATGAATCAAAATGCGTCAAAAATAAGACTTCAGTTAGGGTATAACTCATAATTAACCTGTCTAATACTTAGTCTAATATAAACTGTAAGGCGGCCATTAGACGATCATCTGGCATCAGTTCAATCTGTGACCTTGGTTAGATTGATGTCAGATTTATCGTGTAAGGTTTTGATTGATGTTAGATTGAAAAGGATCATGAATTATCCATATATTTAGATGTTTGTCGTCAATCCCGATCATAGATCGAACTGATGCCAGATTGATCGTCTACTGGCCGCCTAACACCTGTGCTGGTGTGACCATGGTACCCAATATGGTAGCACAATACCTTACTTAAATTAGAAGTGTGCATCACTTGTTTCGTAAAACATTGCCCTTGGGTTACGATGGTTGCGATGGTGATACGCTGTTTGGGTTAAACAGCGTGTCACCATCGTAACTAATAATAATGCGGGACAGAGCATCTGCGGAACGCGCAATCAACAAAACTTCATTTACTAGCTTGTCCTCACTTGTGTAACTGTGTGTGTGTATGTGGGTCGGATCGACGCGGAATAATATTATCTAGAGGTTACAGATATCTCTTTATTGTAGTGTTTGTATAGTTAATGAAGTAAATAAAGCCTTTCAATTATTGTAATCCAAAGTGAATATAACTGTAGTCTTAATTTTTAGAGCTCATTCATCAATGCTTGGGCCATATTGGTAAAAGTCATCTGACGTTAAAACCTACATAACTACCCTTGCCATTCTCTGAGAAGGGAGTGTTTTTAAACCTGACAAACTGCTTAGCAGTTTGTCAGCTGGATTAGCGCACGTATAAACATATTTGTCAACGCCTAAAATAACACCAATTGCATAATGACGTAGCTTTTATCAATTTAAACTATATAATGTGGCCTCTTCATCAAAGGTATGGAAACAAGATAAAAAAAATAAAAATGAGAAAAATATCAATGTGCATAAATAATAAAAAAATAAAATACAGTAGGTACAGTGCTTGATTCATTGTTAGCCATCTCACTTTACATGGCGTAACTTATTTTTCAGCAGTATTTTGAATATATATTTGTGTACGCGCAGCTTCGCTTTTAATAAAGCGTATTTCCGGCCGGAAATAATATATAGTATATTTACATCAATTTATCTCGCTATGTTTGCGTATTTTGTACCATACCATAATTACCTTGAACTTCTATGAAACTTACTACATTCCAATTTATGCCTGGTTTCTATATTCAAACAACGAATAGTTTTGCTAACGGACGGTAGAATATTCTAAACAAAATTAAGAAAATTCTACAGTCCGTTAGCAAAACGAATCGTTTTATAATAAAGGAACCGACCATTAAACATTTCAATGATGAATGAATATTTTATTTACTATACCTTACAACTAAACTTGTTTCATAAATTTCATAGATTTCATTACTTGGTCTTTACCAAGTAATGAAATCTTAACAAATTTATGCGAGATGAGATGATCTTATGCCTTGCTTTCAACGCAAGGCTTAAGATCATCTCATCAGGCATTTACTTAAAACTTACGAATTAAAAAAAAATTAGCCATTATTCCTGTTCATCTACCAAAGCAATGTGTTAAGATTATCGCATTAAATTAGCTATCTTCATTCCTAAATCTAATTTTCTTTGTCACCAGGAGGGACCTCACTCCACGCTTCCAGACGACGAGTTCTATGATGCCGTGGAGACCGGCTTCGACAAGATGGAGGAAGAGCGGTGCGCCCGCGTGGTGCCGAGCGTGCACACGCGCGACCAGGTGGAGCTGCCGCCGCCGGCCATCGACAACCGGCTCACTGTACATCCCTTGTGGACAGAGGTATGGAGAATCTAATTTTATAATCATCACGAAACTTTTCTAAAACCTATGCTCTGAATTACACACCCTGTTGGATTTTGCACTAGGAGTTAAGGAGTTAAGGAGTTAAGTAAAGTGTGGTATCGTTTCGTATACCCCCTGTAGCAAGTAGCGATACACCAATTAAGGCAGAACAACACTCGGACGAAACTAGATAAAATTACTTGTTTACAAGTCCTTAGCATGCCCTTTCAGAATGTTCTAGGTAATCTAGCTAGAGAGTACCTAGTTCCTAAGCTACTGACCTGAAAGCCAAGGACGGAAGCCAAGGAAGATTATGACGTACTTATTTAAAAAAAAAACCTGACAGTACAGAAAATTCTCAACCTTGAGTAGAGAATGATGCTTTTTACTAAATATTTCGATGGAGTTGGTTGTAAATATTACCTGAACTGTGATTAAAATGTTTAGAAAGTTTCAAAGAAAATGCCCTTCGTGATTAACTGAAACGTGCGTAAGACAAAGGCTTAGTTTGGGCGGCCCCACTTTCTTACTTAAGCCTGCTCCAGTTTTCGAGGTTGTCCTAAAAACGAGTTAATGCCAACATCAAATTATTATAGGCGAAATTCTACCAATTTGTTATTAAAATACCATGGTAATTAATATTCTAGGTTAATGGTCCGATAAGGGTAACATTTCTACTGTCTTTGACTAATGACTTAACTAATATTGATATAGAACTTAACGTGTATGAACAATTTCCATTATAAATACGTGTTATTAACGGATTATGACTTTAGACGTACCACTTGTATTAAAAATTCTTAAGACCCGACTGACTTGCGATAAAAGAATACTATAATTGAATTAAATGAAATAGTCTTAGTGTTTTTTTCTTTGAATAGCAATAGAATAGTTTTATAAACAAAAAGTGATCATATATCCTTTTTTACACGAAATTAGAAACTTGCAAAATAAAAATACACTCAGCCATACTATCCGAGACTATATCAAAGACGTCCAAATGTCATTATTTATTGAACTAAAAATAAAACAGCAAAAATAGTTTTCTAAAAATAATTTTCTGCCATGTTGTTTATTTTTTTTTTACTTTTATCTCAGACTAAAAATCTTCGGCGTTGTGCTCTTCTATAAAGTTTTTATTGTTTTTTTTTATAATGTGTTTTTGTTTCCAGATCGACAGGATATCGACAGAGCAGATCCAGGCCGCGTTCGAGGGCGTCGGCGGCGAGATAGGCTGGCAGCTGTTCGCTGAAGAGGGAGACATGCGGATGTACAGGAGGTACGTGGACTATATCTGTGATAGTGGGTAGGTATGGGCTTGTTTGTACTGTTCTATACATACATCGCCATCAACTCATCACCTATCCTTTCATAGTATAAAACGAAAGTCGCTCCCGCTGTCTTTACGCTTAGATCTTTTAAACTACACAACGCATTTTAATGTAGTTTTCAGCAATAGATAGAGTGATTCAAGATGAAGGTTTTTGTGTATCATTCATTAATGTTTTGTCTTCTCGTTTGAAGCGGGAGCGGGTCGCTAGTTTTCAACAATGTGTCGTTTTGCATTCTCGTCAAATTCAAGGAGGTAACTATGATTCTTGACACGAATCCTCTATAAAATAAGTAGGTTTTTTTTAATTTTTCTAATTTTCGGAAATCTTAATTAATTTTAATAT
This sequence comes from Diachrysia chrysitis, assembly GCA_932294365.1. Lineage (NCBI taxonomy): Eukaryota > Metazoa > Arthropoda > Insecta > Lepidoptera > Noctuidae > Diachrysia > Diachrysia chrysitis. The sequence continues at coordinate 3,946,323 of OW028657.1, forward strand.
GTGGGACAAGCATTTCAAAACGCGACTTGTGTTACCCAATACCGCACTGTAACTGCTCTCTTACACACATCGATTCTGTTCTTTAAACGTGGTGTATTCTGACATACTGTCAATCATAAATAACTAATAAAACAAATAAGTATTAATTATTGAGCAGATATAGTAATTTTATTTGATTATGTCTTCATAACAGCCTTCTGAAATTTGCCGAGAATGCAAAACGACACGTTGTATTATATAATAAATTAATAATATTATTATTTCTATTCTCAATATCATCCACTTAGTTACTGTGCCCTCATATAGATTTGCACGTGCTGCTTCCAGTTTTGATTACACAATCATGCAACTTCAGAATTCTTGTAGTTCGTTTACATGTGTTGAATGTTTTCAAAACATTATTCCAATAGTGTTCTGTGTGGCTTACTTTGATTCAATTCAATAAATTTACCCCAAGCATACAAAATGGAATAATGCATGATACTGTACAATAATGGCTACTTTTTCAAGGAGTTCGCAAAAATATTATTATTAATTATTTGATCAAAGTTTTTGTTGAGCAAGATTTTTGTTTACGTTTTTATCAATCATTTTTGTATTTAGTAAAAATACTATAGTTACTCAAATAAATCTACAAAGAAATGAAATAAAAATAATTATATTCTGTAATTAGCATAGCTCACTTTTACATGTCTTTTGACAATTACTTTTGTTCTCGCTAGAGTCGACTTATACGGTATTAATAAAATAATAGTATGCTTCCCAATAAGTTACAGTACCAGGTTATCAAATACCATTTGTCTCCAGGGAGATGGAAGTTGACGGCATGGTGACGGACCCGCTGAAGGCGATGCACAAGGTGCGCGGCGTGACGGCGCGCGAGATGTGCCACTACTTCTTCAACCCCCGCTACCGATACGAGTGGGAAAGTGAGTATAGCCTTATCCTTACTAATACCATAAATGCGAAAGTAACTCCGTCTGTCTGTCGCGCTTACACGCCATAACTACTGAACCCATTCAAATGAAATTTGGTACACAAATAGTCTGGAGCCTGAGAAAGGACGTAGTGAAGTGACCTTTTCTTCACGAGTTTTACCCCGCGCTTCCACTCACGTGGATGTCGGTTATAGCGGATAAACTTGCTATGTATCAAGGCATAAAAAGGGGTTATTTGAAGAGGCAAATCGTATGCCTAGGTAAGAAAGTCAGGGAATATTCGCCGCTTCGATGCACCTACTTAAATTTATAGATATCATGGTTTGATAAGTATCAGAATACAAAATATATTTTATGCATATTTACTTACCAACAAAATTTGTTCAAAACAGATAATTGTATAGTAATTTTTTAACGTCAATGTAACAAGGCTGCACCCAAAACCTTCACCGTTTAGACTTTGATAAATTCACAACTTTACTTAACTTCAACAATACAAGCTTTCATTGTCAAAGTATACAGTCAACCACAAATCATTTGTAATAAAGAAATATCGACCTTATCTATTCGAAATAAAGACGCTGTAGACATCAAAGTATTACCACTGATATGCTTTCTGTAGGATGATATCGACGACCTCCATGGTCGAGTGGCACAACGGTTTTCCAGTTTTCAAGGTGTCGTTTTGAGGACTCGGGTTCGAACCCCGGACGGGTCAATCTAAAAAAATACTTTTTTACATTGCCTTTGGTCTGTGTGATCGTGGTACCTTAGTTGTTTTGTCATAACACAAGTGCTTTAGCTACCTACTTTGGGTTCAGAGCAATGTATGCGATGTTGTCCACATTTATATACATATACCACCCTACACTACAACTACGGATCACGTTGAATGAATACATTGCCATTAATTATACAAAATCCTTAAAACCTTCAGAAAACACCTAGTATCATATATTATGCTGTGTGATTATCTATTGTAAATATTATTTAAATGATGCTACACACGTTCTGTCATATTTGGAATTTATCATTCATGTTTGTATTTTGCTATTATAAATCACTACTTTTCATATTTTTTGCAGTATTGATATTTTGCATTTTTTTAATATTTGTAAATCTGCGTACGTTTTTATAACTTTGTTGTTTCACATCTATATTTTGTAAAGGTTTATTTTAATTATGCGTAAGGTTGGTTGAAAACGACCGTCAAAATTAAGCCCATCACCACAGTGACTAACAAATCTTAAACTCAATTATTTACTGGGTAGTTTTACGGATTATGTTGACAAAAAATATGTTTTATTAAATAATTATTGTATATTTAGGCAGGTTTTTGTTTAATAAAAAGTTATATTTTATCGAAACCTGAATCTAAGCGGTTCTACTCCATAGGAATGACACTTTGGAGCCGCGTAAATGGAGTCATTTAAGGTTAAGAAAGTGCCTGAAAAGGACTACTTGCATTGTTTGTATTATTTTGCGCTAAAATCCTTTGTTTTCTCAATTACAGCGACACTGGAAACAATGACAATCGTCGAGGAGATATCGTCCGACGCTCTAGTGTTCCACCAGACGTTCAAGCGCATCTGGCCGGCGTCGCAGCGGGACGCCCTCTTCTGGTCGCACGTGCGCCAGTCCACGGACAACACGTACGCCGTCACCAACCATTCCACTACTAACGTCGACTATCCCGTAAGTACACATACGTTTAGACAGATAAATGTTTTATTTTTTAGTTGTCTACCATAATTTTACTGCTTGGAAAACAGGTGATACACGTTGGAATAATAATATAAATGTGCGATAAAAAATAATCTTGCACTTTCGAATTCCTAAAACCGTAAGTAATCCATAGTTAAAAATATCTTGAAACCTATAAAAGAAACCCTTTGCAAACGATTTGGAAGTACCTGCTGAATAAGGTCGTGATCCTACGGAAATAAATAATGTTTTTTTTTCGATGTGTGTAGAGTGAGTTAATATTTGAGTGTGTATTGTATGATTGCAGGCGAACACGAGCGCTTGCATCCGGCTGTTCGTGACGGTGTGCCTCGCGTGCCGCAGCAGCTGGCCCGCCGGCGAGACGCCCTCGCGCCACAACATCACCACCAGCATCGCCTACTGCAGCACTGGTACACGACATTAACTGTAACCCTCACGTTTTACTGGTCGAATTGCCGTCCAATCTGAAAATGAGAGGACAAAAGATTCAAACGAGATTGGCATAACCAAACCTAGCACCCCCTTTGGTTACGCCAATAATAATGAGTACAACTTGATGGCGATTATGATAGTTGACCAAAATTCGGTCGGGTGGTAACCTTCCTGGTCAGACAGCTACTCGACACGAGGAAGACGTTACAAGCACAGGTTACATGTATCAAACCTGTATCTACAATTTACTATCTTCTCACAGTGAACCCAGGAGGCTGGGCGCCGGCCGGGGTGCTCCGCGCGGTGTACAAGCGCGAGTACCCGAAGTTCCTGAAGCGCTTCACGAACTACGTCGTGGAACAATGCCGCGACAAGCCCATCGCCATCTAGCGGTACTCGCCGCGCCCGCAGCGGACACACACAGATGGCAAACACTTGCAAACAAGTGACTAAACACACGTCGGACCCGCAATACATTTCGTATCCTAAAATTCCTCGAGTATCATACTATAATTTCTCTACATAACTCGTGGATAGACATTACGAATCAAGTATACCTTGATACAGAAGTGTAGTGCTATGAAGTTAAATAGGTGTTATATAATGTTAATGGTTTTATTCAGGGTGTTAAGGATTCCTGTTTCATCTTTCATCAGTTGTGTTTTCTTCGCGATCTCGGTCTGCTCGATTATTTTTATACTAAAGTGCTGGAACATTTTTTTATGAAAATACTCGGGTATATATGGAGTATAGTGGACAGTTTTAATAACATTTCGTTCTGAAATGTTTGTCTAATTTTTATAAACGAAATGTTCGTTTTTTTTGTATTACATATTTGATTAAATAAATGTACCTGGTGAGCTTTCCTATGTGATGGGTGACTACACTTATAACTGACCCTTTATGTGCCTCGAAAAGCAACCTAAATTGTGTTACAATAGAGGACATTATTTTTTCTTACATAAATATCAGGGATGCAACGTATAAAATATTTATTATTTTTCTATAAAAGTCGTTTAGTTTCATTGAGTGATCAAAATTTATTGAATGTAGTTTTTTCTTTTTTGTTATATCTGATTATGTCGAGTACATATTTGTAAACTATGGACAACAACGTTTAAGTGTCTCATTAACTGTTTACAAATGGTTCATTTTAAACCTTATTGTAGTATTTCACTATCGTTTCCATATTATTTTTGACATGTAAATTGTAATGAACATGTACAGGACTGTAGGGCATACTGTAAAATACATTTATGAATGTTGTCGAGTGTCGATATATAATAAAATTTATACTATATGTGTTGAACATTAATTAACTATACTTGCAAAGAGACTATACGATTACTAATGCGACGTAGTTGAGAGTTACATATTTTTGAAGCACTTTTGACTACAACTATTTTGTATTTTGTATTTATATTATTTGCTGTTTCGGTTCTGAACACTTTTTCCCTTTGTTTGGGTATTTTACACGGTATTGGTAAGGCTGCTGCACTTGTTTATACAAATAAGCCCGGAATACACATAAAAATAACTTAATCTATCAGTTACCTAGGTATCTGATGAGAGTTACCGTTAGTGCACTCACCAGTTGGCGCCACTGGCGCGCCAGCTGTCAAAGCCCAACAACAAACTATGGAATTTGACATTTAGGGACCTCACGGGCGACTAGCGCCCCTAGCGGAGAAATGAGATGACGGTAGCCCTCATTACTATGTCAGATAAAGAAAAACAGATGAATAGTTATTGTGCCCGGGCGATAGTCGGTAACTTGCAATGAAAGCTTTGTTGTAAAAATATTAGAGAGAACTTCATCCTTATGTATTAAGTAGTGCTGTAATCTCGTCACGAAATATGCCTTTGTAAATAAATAAGTGTTGGGTGGGCACTGGATTGTGGTTCTTAACGTATATTGGATGTGTTTCGTCTTTGAAAATATTTAAGTACATAATTGTATTTATATAAATATCGAAATTTCTTTGTATACAAGGCGCGTTAGATGTACCTGACGTAAATTTTCGCGTCGAATGAATATAATCTCTATGGCTAACATTACGTTAATAAAAATGAATGTAAACTATTTGGTATTATGTATAGCAAGCTTGTGACCGTCTACGAAACGTTATAAATTTGTACTTATCTTTTAAAGAAGGTCTGCGTGTAAAGATTCGAGGGTAATATTCAAGGATGGTGATAGTCTGATGTGTTCAGTTAGATAAGTTCGCGAAAGAATACACGTACTTTAAATTTCCTAGGCTGTGGCCTCGCGGGAAACTTGTGGGCCTTGAAACATAAAAATACGTTAATATTGTTCTTTTTGTGGTTCTATTGTTTCTTCTCGAGTCCACGGTCTCATTTCATGTACAGGGTGGGACTAAATAAACGTAGGTCTTAAATATAATGTACTATTTATGTTACTTGGGTTTTTGGCCAAATAAAGGTCTAGTATTGACGAATATATCTTAATAACTTAGCTGTCCCGCCAGTAGACAAAATAGTTAAACAATGGAAATGTTCATATGTTACTCACGGGACAGGGAAGTCGTTAATAATGTTTTCTGAAATTGAGGGAATTGACATTTTGTAACTATACTGAATTGTCTTCTAGGTCCATTGTTTGTTCAAAACTACATATTTTGCACATAAACGAATTACTGCAGTATTTATAAATACTGGTAATTTTTCCTAATGTTACTCGTATGAAACAGACTTCCATTCCAGCTTTTTTAACAAATATTTGTTTTTGTATTCAATTTTAAAGTTAGGTTTAAAGCTAAAGGCTACTCAGATGAATTTCAAATATACCTATATCTAATAATGTACAGTATTTCACGTTTACGTCTCAAAGTAATATATTATTTGCTGTTAGTTGAGTAATGTTATGCGGTTTACCTTTTTGTTGTATGTGAAGGTGATTTATTTTGATGGTGTGAAAATAGCATGAGACAGCACTATACAGTCGCTGGACGCTAAAAAGAGTGCGAATAACAAATGGTTTTGTTTTCATTTTTATACCTTTTTTGTCATTTGAGTGCATGAATAATCTTTTTAGCATACCGAAGTTGTATAGTGCTGTCTCGCTTTGTTTTGTATCTAGTGCCATCGTGATATAATTAACCAATAATAAAAAGGTTTATGTTGATCATTACAATACATTAAAGGTAAAACGTGAGCAGAAGTGTAAAGAAATTGCATTTATAATACCGCAATGTTGCAATTGTATTAAGTTATATAAAAGTATGTTTTTTTTTTTAATAATTATTGTTTATAATAAAATGTTTTATGGACATTCTTGTATTTTTTATGCATTACCTTAAATATTGTAGTGCCTAGAAATGGCATTCTTTGTTTCACGTATATTATAGATTGGACGATATTGCAAAGGCCAGTATAACATAAAAAAATCAGGGGAGTAATAGTATCACAAGGATCTTCATGTAGACAAGATAATGGATTATGGATGTCGAATTCTCATGACAACTAACGTAAAAGTAAAGATATTTCAAGCGTGTGTCCACAAACACGAAATATAAACATCAAATATTAAAACCGAAATTTAACACATACCTACCAAATATATAAAAGTCACGAAAGTTAAGTTTTTATAGATAAAAAACATTCAGACAACCGTTAATTAAACCAGTAGGTAATCCACCGTTAATCTCTCCTTGCCTCTTGATCTCTATTCAATACATTCAGTACCTGCTTGCTTAGATTTGGCTAACTGAAAGATAGTATCATAGTCATATTACCGTCAATAGTGATACTGATTGATTTTGAACCAAAAAAAAATAAAATCAAACTGCTATGTTTAATACTTCGACGAAATCTACATGTTATTCCCGAAATCTATAACTTTAGTATCAGTATTTGTGGTTTATAAATTACTAGTTGTGTCCGGCGGCTCCGCCCGCGTGTATGTCGGTTATCGCGGCAAAAAGTATGCATGTCTTTGCTCAGGCTCTAGAAGTCTAGACTATCTGTGTACCAAATTTCATTGAAATCAGTTCAGTAGTTTTTACGTGAAAGCGCGACAGACAGACAGACGGACGGAGCTACTTTCGCATTTATAATTTCTAACATACATAATAATGATGATGACATCTTAGCCGGTTTTGGCCAGCCATGGTTGAAACAAACAATAACTAAAGAGGAAAAACAAATATAACCTTTAAGTTTTGGCAGTATTTGTAGTTTGAGTACGATATCCTTATCAAGGATGCTATCAGCTGTCTAATCTACATTTCGAAAGATCAAATGCTGTTCCTAGCATTATTTTTCCGTAATGTACATATTGTTATATTTATTTCTAATCGATCTTAATACTATTTATTTAAGCCACGGGGTAGATTATTCTATAGGGGAGACATGATACAGTAAAAAAGCTATTGTATTGTGATCTTTGCATTATTTTAAAAAAGCAACATAGTTATGTGTAGTTTATAATCTATCGATGCAGACTTTGTGTCGCAGTGACAGCTGTCAAAAGTGTTTGTTTATTTTCTGTTTATTTTAATTTTTCTTTCTTCATTGGTTAAGGTTTCGTGAGTATTTTAACAAATATTTTGATTTTTTTTATATAACACAGTTATTATTCAATGTGTTTCATTTGAATGTACGTGCAGTTCTTAATATTCTGAGGTTACAGTATTAGGTTGCAAAGATTGTGAACATAACCTTGCCTTTCCTATTGACTCTAATTTAACAGAGGATATTTGGTACACTTTTTATGGGACATTTGATACTCGTATCAAGTGTTCCTAAAAGATAAATATTTAAGTTTTGTTTTTAGTTTGACTATCATGACAAGAACATATAAAAGAAAGATAGGAGTTCGGCCAAGAATACCCGTCAATGAAAATAATTTAAGGTTAGCAGTGAATGATGTGTTAAATGGGAAATCTGTTCGTGGAACGGCAAAACGTTTTGCTTTGTGTGTTATGACCCTGAAGCGTTATGTAAACAAGAAACAAGCTGCCTTGCGAGAAAAAGATAATCAAGACATAAAATATGGTCCAGATTACCAAAAAGCAAGAATTTTTAATTCTTTAGAAGAAGAAGACTTAAAAAACTACTTAGAGTCAGCTAGAAAATTGAATGAAAAATTATCACCTCTGCATATGAGAAAATTAGCTTACCAATACGCAAGTGAAAATAAAAAAAAGTTACCACCAAAATGGCATGAGACAAAGTCAGCTACTTATGACTGGCTCCAAAGTTTTATTAACCGTCATAAAAAAATGTCGCCCAAGTTCCCTGAGCCTCAGGAAAAGGCAGCCTCAGGGTATGAGGCTACAAGTCTAGAACATGTGAGTATAATATTTTAGAGAGTTATATCCTTAGTTATTAAACTAAATCAGCTACCGTTATTGCGCTCACAAGTTGGCGCCACTGGTGCATGTCAGCTGACAAAGTCCACCAACTTTTTTTACATTGATTACAGTAGCCCTTATTATAATGTCCAATGAACCTACCCAAAATCCCACACTTTACGGGGGTTCAGTTTTATTCTATAATAATAATATAATGTACCAGCCTATAAATGTCCCAAAGCTGGGCACAGGCCTCTTCTCATATAGAGAAGGAAGTTTTATTCTAATTTTGCATAAATTAGTAATTCTATTCTTGTTGTATTCCCGGCACTATACTTACAACATATTAAAAACAACGAAAATAGACCTCATTTACAAAAGGGGATCAAGTGTCCCTTTGTACCTTCATGAATTTGATTACTAGGAATTTATTAATTTATTTTCTATTTTACTAACTTTTGCCCGCGGCTCTGCCCGCATGGGTATCGGTTATCGCGGCAAAAAGTAGCCTATGTCCTTCGTCGGGATCCCTTTATTCCAAGGGGCTTTCGGGATTCTTCGAGATTAGCGTGAGAGACAGACAGAAAGGCAGAGTTTATAAAATATTAATAATATTATACATCTATCTATACAATATATAACAATTAAGTTTTATGTTTGTGACCCATGCGTTCCTAAACCAATGATTAGTTTGTGGTGAGACTTTGGTAGGGTAATTTTTTTTTACCATATGTACGTGGCGTTCCAAATTTGCAACGCATGTCGGGTGTAGCTAGTATTGTATAAGAAATAATATAGAATAATAGATATAGTATGGAACTATGGATTAATTAAACATTTGCGGTGCTTTGGTATTTGTATTTTTTTAATAATGCGGGTCGTTAAATGTCTTGTATGTAACCCACTATTACTTATTTTTATTTGTGTGGGCTAGCTGGAAATTAGTATGCAGATGTAAACAGCCAATCTCACATGTTTCTTTAGTGTAAATACCTAGGTACTTACTTTTTTGTTATAACTATTACTTACCTACTTACTTTGTTGCAGGAACCCAATTCTACTACACAAGATGAAACGACTGGTTCTGTGGAAGATGATCCTGATGATGAAGATGAATTTATTCCAGCAGTAAAACAGGAAACGACTGAAAATGAGGTTAAATTGGATGGGACCGAAGATGAATCAACTAATAAAACGAAAGTGTCTAGTGAGAACATTGGTGAAAACATGTGTGATAAAGACGAATTTGAAACATTTGGACAACTAATAGCACTCAAACTGCGAAAACTTAATGCACGTAACAGATTGTTAGCAGAACATCGTATAAACGATGTATTATTTAATTTAGAATTAGAAGAATTAGATCCTCTTATATGAAATAGTACCTAATGACCGCTCATTTTGTTTTGTTTCGACACATACATAGGATATAATGTATGTTTGGTGCGTAAAGCCGCCTCTCGTTGCCAATGCTCTAAAGGTGGATATATGTGTGTCTGTTGTGTCCTGAAGCATCAGAACGAATTGGGTATCATAGATTTCGTATGATAACTTTTATTTTAAACCTATTTGTGTGTTGTATCGTGTCGTGATGGCTCCCGACGTGAGCCATCAGAAGCGATCCCGATTTATTCTGTAATTGCCTACCTAGTTATAAGTAAAGTTTTTGTACTAAAATAATATATTTTGTAACGGGGATTAGCGCGAACATGCATAAATATCTTTACGCTTGACGTTTCGGCCAGGTTACACCGGCCGTGGTCGCAAGCAGACAGGGGCCCAATTCCGCTAAATTTAAACAAATTTATTCACTGGACTGACAATGTGCAATTTTACAGTCATCGGTCTTTAATTTGGTATTCTCCTAACCAATTCAAATGACTGACTGGACATGCCGTCATAATGGTTCGGTGCCGTTTGTAATGGATAATCGATGTTGCCTACAAAAACAAAAAACCTTTTGGTAGTTTTAATTTTGGCAACACTGACTTACTTACTATTAGTCTATTGTTGAGCAGAAAAAAAAAATTGCGGTTTTTTTGTTGTAAACCATTACGAAAGTCCATACAATGCCAATTATTTTCATTATAACTTGTAATTATGGACAAATATGATTAAAAAAGGAAAGTTTTCGTTACAATTGACATATTGTCTATGAAAAAAAGTGAAACCATAGATACAAAAATGACAGCTATCTATATTAATAAATGACAATGACCGCAACATATGTTTTATTTATTATTGTTGTTTTGTTGCGAACTTACCGATTGCAAGAAAAGTTGTTTTATAACCACCAATGAGTAATTACAATCTTTTTGTATGTAGGTAACAACAAAATGCGTAAAGATATTAAAAGTGTAAGTACCTATTTGTTTAAAATAGATCCTTAATGCAGTTAGTTTGATCATTAATTAGTTGTTTGTACCTTATAAGTATGTTTTCTTTTCAGATTAAATACTGCAGAGTAATATACCCATACATCTAGCTACGAGATAAAGATGTGCTTTATAAATAAAAGCCAGAGAACATTATATTCTATGCACCGTACATGTTGCAACTATTTGCGTTTATGCATGTGCTAATCAAATCATGAGTACCTGGGAATAAAGTGTATATTTTTATATACACTTAATGAAAATGTTATTGTTAGAGTAAGAGGTAGGTTTTCTTTTATTGTTTATTTTTTAATACATTTCTTAAAATCAATGTGGCCTAGCAACTAGATTCTATGTTACTAAAACTAGAATAAGCAGAATATAATTACTTATACCTACCCATATTATAACCAAAATCCACACAAAGGTTGATCAGCCACAAGGCTGATCTTGTACAAATCAATAACTTTATGTTTTAATAAAATATAGACTATAGTGAAAAGTATGTTTATTTTATTGTGACACAAGAACAAATTGTATCTTTGATAGTTAACAAAAAGCCATTTATGCTTTGGTACTATGATAGGTATCTATAATATTTTTAATTAAATGTTTTTCTGTCTGCAGCCTTTTAAGAAGAATGTGTTGGTTGTATCACATGAGTGAATTCTGTGGATCCATGAACATGTCCAGCTTGTGTTTATACACTGTCACCAACCTAAAAGAAAACATATGTGGTTAAGGATGAATTATAGACACAATTAGGGCTACAAAAATTAATGTAATATTTTTGTTTTCTCAATAAAGCAGTCAACGGTGACAATAAAACTTATTTTATTTATAAACACACCTTTCCCATTTTGGTTATCGTAGCACTCCTTATTAATTGAAGGCCTTTAAACAATATTTATATCTTTTTAACATTATTGGGATCTATCATCACTCTCAGTAGGTATCCATAATTAATAGAACCTGTAACATAAAAATAAAAAATTACTATCTTATTGATTATGGTGTTTATCACAGAAATTGTAGGCTTGTGGTAATAAGAAATATTTGAACATAATGACATACACAAATCATGTTTTAATTGCAAGTTGCACACATTAAATAACCTAAAATAATCATAATTTGACTTTATAGACATTGTCCATAGGCACAACACAATACAATTTACTTAAGTTAGTTTCTATTGTGTATTTGTTTGTAATAATAATGTTGTGAAAAGCGCTTTGCTTTAATTAGAATCATAGCATCATTATAAGTATCTGTAATATGAAAGTATCATAAAATACAAGTGTGGTTATTCTATGTTCGGTGTGGTCATATCATATACTTACGTTAAATAACTTGCGAGTTGCGATCTTTTGGCGAACTCTTCCTCATTTTGTTTACTTAGTGAACACTTAATTTATTAAAATTTATTACGATGATAACACTACTTATTCTGCATCGAAGATTCGCATATTTATTTAGGATCGACGACTTACGACCTCTAAATACATTACAAACTGTAAATTGAACACGGAAGGTCGATGTTTTTGGCGTTTTATGCACGTAAAGAAACAAACAATTGAAGCAACTTTAGCAAAACGGTGTATTTGCTAAATGGCGCCAGCATGATGAATTTGACAGTTCACGTTCACTGGACTAACTGTCAAAAATTAGGAGAATACCAAAAATAAGCCATTATGTATTAAATGCCAATACGGGAATACCAATTTAACGGCAGTCATTCTGGTCATGCTGACATTTGACATGATGGCAAAAATTTTTCATGATGACGATGCTAAATGGTTAGGAGAATACGAAATGTGCCAAAATTGGTCAGGATGATGGCTTTTCATTGGCATTTTGCGGTTTATAAAATAGGAGAATTGGGCCCCTGAATGCATGTTCGCGCGTTACATAATTATATTATTATAAACATGCAGCGCAATACTTTAAAAGTTCTTAAACTAATGTGAATATTAACGCTCAAATGTTATTTATTTACTTGTTTTGTTCCTATAAACTATATGATTTTTTAATTGCACAGATAACATATGGGAGTCAGAGCATTCCGGCCATTTCCAAGGAATCTTATAAATAAATGTTACCCATAAAAAGTATTTTATTATTGGTATGTATTATAATTAAGATGCATGGAAAAGAGAAAGGGTTTTGCCATGCAGTGTGGCACTACGGGCGGCACGTCACAGCTAGGATATGTTGTGCGAAAAATAAAAATTCAAACTGCGAAATACTGCAAAATTTATAAGCGAATTAAGGCTTAATTGTTCATAGGTACCTAATACCACTGCAATACAAACTCAGAAAAATGACCACCAATAAAACATTCTAATGAAATAGGGCACAATTTAAAATAAAACGACAATATTTCATCACTTCTTTGTGAAGCTTTGAATCTTTATTCATTTACATTAACATTAATTAATTGGTACTTATACAAGTTATGCATAGCACACATGTCACCGCATATAAAATTCACAACAATGTAATTTTATCTATTCTTCACATTTAATTATGGGGACCAGCCCCCGTTATCTTAATAGTTATCATTTCTCAAACATGACCAACTTGCGTAAACTCAATATAAATAGAAATCAGTATAGGATTAGGTCTTGATTTGTTAAGGAAAAAGACAAAAAATAATACGCAGGACATGACGTCACCAAATCAAGATTATATGATCTTTAAAATCTAATTAATTTGAGCTATCTAATAAAAATAACTAATTTGATCATTAAGATTTGTTAGTACACGAAAGATGTTTGGTAGCTTCATATTCATTTACAAATAATATGAGATTGAACACCGCGACCTAATCAATACAGTACCTACCGTATTATGAAGTAGCAAATTCAACTACGTAATAATATTCCCAGATCACACCGCTCGATTCTGACAGTATGTTTTTTTTATTTAACTTAAATTCTAACGAATGATCAGTGAGTAGATAATGCGTTAGTTCTGAGTTACCTATAATAAATTAGCCGCAAGTACCTATTTTTACTTCTTTAAATTTATTGTATTCAATTTATTTGTATGAATTGCAGTTTTTTTAGAAATACTGTTTCAGTAGTTTTTACCTGGCAACCCAAAGGTTGCTGCAGACTGGGAGCTGACAACTAGTGTTTTTTTAAACCTTCTAATCATTGTTTTTTAAATGACGTAAATTTTATTTAAAGAATAGGTTTTTAGCTAAATGCATCTGTAAATAAATTGATTGCAATTAACTTTAACTACAGGTACTTGCGGCAAATTTGTGTCGATAACCCGGAAATAATGTATTACACACCTACTCACTAATCATTCATTCGAATTAAGTTTTATTAAAAAAAACAAATACAGACCTGAGCGGTGGGATAATAGAATAGAATAGAATATTCTTTAGTGTACACCCTGAGAGTTTAATCATTAAAATAATATACAACAGTGAAAGGGTACAATGGCGGTCTTATCGCTAATAGCGACAACCTTTGGATGGACCGTAAATATATAAAATGGGATCTTAGGCTAATAATAAGTATAAATTTGACGAATATTGAAGTAGGTATGTAAAACATTAACATTAGACCGCTATATATTGACATTGAGCACAAGGAAGTGTTTTATATGATCTCATTTTAATTGTATTATCTACTACAGTACAATTCTTATATACCAGCGTCACATAGACGAATACATAATTCAATAATCGCTATTACATACATGTTAGACCTTATTCAAATACAATAAATTACATTAAAGAAATATTCAAGTTTTCTAAATATATCTATTAATAAATAACATTAACATTTATAATTGTTAAGTATAAAATGTTTATAAAATATTCCCCAGGAATGAAACCAAAATGTCTACGTAGATTTATCGTTCAACAGTTGATTTTAAAATCATTCGAAAATTTTTGAATTTTGATATGATTGAGGCCGAGAGTGCACTACAAAAAGTTTATTTTATAAAAATAGGAATTCTTTGAAAGCTCAAGTGTATAAATGGACCAATATTTCAATAGTATAACAATATTATAAGTCAAGAGAAATACTTTTTAGAGTTTGGTGCGATTGGTAAGGGCGTTAGCATGTTCAAAACAGGCTTGAAGTTAAGCCTAGAGCTCACTAAATGAAAATTCTTTTCTTTCAATAAAATCTCAATAGTAAGAAAGTTGTAAAATCTCAAATAGATCGAAAAGTCAAGTGTATAGCCCTTACGAAACACGCTAATATTACTATCAGTAAATAAATGGGTGTAGTGTGGTGAATGTACTGTCATGGGATGCAGTGAAAAAATGATCGCTACCACCGCTAAATGAATGAAAATGGCCAATATTAATATGGCACTACTATCACGGACATTGTAAAACATTTTATCATTACAAATATTATGTAACCAACTAAGATACCTACCCGTGTATATGGCAACTTGAATACAACAATTAGTGGATTATGCCGATTGTCTAGTGATCTCCACAGACGACATTAACAAGACATTGATATAAGCATATATAATGTATATTATATATAACATGTTCATAGCTTCCCTTACATGTCATATAGGCTATCTATAACAACAGGACAGTGTAGGCCCATATAAAGTCTCCCGACTCGACACACTAAATACTATAAGTTCAGGGGTACTGTAAGGCGTACGTATAATTAGCTCAATACATCACTAGTAAACATTATGATATCAAAGAAGTTAAAATAACACTTAAGTACACATAAAGCCAGACAAAATCATGCCATCTGTGGATAGTTTATGAAATCCATCGATACATTAATGTAGTAAATATATTGGATTCAATATTATCTAATAAATACAACTACTTAAAAAAGTAGATATCAACAATTATAATTTCTTTGATATCCACACGAACACGGATATAATAAGTATAAAATAAGCGTATTATCGGACACATCCGTCGGGCAGGCTAGTGCCCATGATCCGTTTCAGACTTATAACGTTGACATCAAACTCGGACCGCCCGCGCTCCTCTCTCAACTGTCACCTGTCAAATGCTATGGATGTCAGTTTGTATTCGAACTTCAAGATGGTTTAAAGCTGGCGGGCGGGCGGCGGTTGGTCCGTTCCCTATAGCTGGGCGGTCCGGCGGCTACTCCTCGGCGGTGGGGTGCGCGGCCTGGTGCTGGCCGTGGATGCTGGCGTGGCCGAGCGCGCGCCACACGTCGGCCAGCGTCGACACGCCCGCCTCGTCCAGCTCGCGCCAGCGCGCGTGGTTCGAGCGCGCGTGGTTCACCAGCTCCGGCATGTCGATGAACGCTAAAAATATCATTTATCACTTAATATTCATTATCTTTAATGTGTAGGTACTTTGGGTATTCCTTTTCCAAAGGGAAATCATTAATTGCTTAACGGGAATAAAGTGATAATAGTTATTTAGACCCATATTTCCATATCAACACCCTGAAGAAAGGTATTCTTGTAAGGATCACCTACCAACACCAAAAGTTGATGATGACAATATCGACTTAAAGTAAAGCAAATTTCATTTTTTGTGAAGATACATCAGCTTATGATATTCTACTTCCTTAAACAGTCGTAAAAGAAGAGCAACGTACCAGCCCAAGCCTCCATCATGTCGATGATGATGTAATCTATGAAGCCGATCTGCGAGCGCGGGATGGAGCAGGTGGCGCGGTCGAACATCGGCATCACCACCGGCAGCTCCTTCGCCTTCTCCTCGTCCGTCTGCAGGAAGTACTCCTCAGCAATCCTGGATGGAAAACCAGGATTAATACAGGTGGTAGACAGTACTGATGATAGAAATTAATAGAAATATCAGATAGAGCATTTAATGTATCTACTGACATTATAGAAAGTTCTAGTCTCACCAGGGAATACTGTATTTCAAGGGTTGTGGAGGTCAGATAGGCAGTATATCCATGAAAAGAACTGGTTTTAAGTATTGATTTACCCAACCCTAGTAGGGACTGAAAGCAGACTCCAGCATATCTTTTTAAAAAATCTAGGTTTATGTAGAATCTATTTAGGTAGCCGTAGAGTGCGGTAGTTGGCAATGCGTTCCCGTTTGGTCCCCAGTAATAGGGTAAGTAAGAAATTCCTTGAGTAATTCCCCGCGAAAAAAGTATCAAATTAAGTAATTCATCAATCGCATTACCTCCTAGCCCATTCAAATGCGAACTTCTGTGGCCGCGACGCGTTAGACACGTCTGCACACTTGATCATCATTCTCTTCACCAGGATCACGTTCTCAGGCAGCGAGAGCGCCGTTGTATCTAGCGCCAGTGGCTCCTGCTGGATTTATAAAATATTAGTATAAAAATATATATTATAATGAACATTAATTTATTTTGCACATCTGATATTCTCTCTCTTTCTGCTTAATTTACCGCTCGTCTGTCGTTTACCGTTAATTTACAGAAAATTCGAGAAGCCAGACCTATCAGAGAATGTCTTGTTCGTGTTTAGGTCTGTTAGTTCCTTGAAACTTGATAGGTCAGCGTTAAAAAACCAAGAATATTTTTTTTTATACATAGCTGTTATTTTATTACGATTTCTGTGTACCTATGTATCTCAAAAATACGTTTTATAACTACAACTGTATGTGCTTTTGCTAAAACGCTTGTAGAAACAATAACTTAAATCATTCTACTCACATCAGTGTTCATATTATCCTCCTTGCTGCCACTGGACTTGGCATAAAACACATTCACGAACTTGGCGAGATGCTCGAAGTGCTTGGTCATCTCCGTGGCGAGGATCATGTCGATGACGTTGTGCCGCACCTGCTTGTACGTGTCGCGGTCGAGATTCTTGAATATGTTCACACGATTGTCGTCTGGAAAGTTATGATAAGGGGTATTATATAGAAGATGCTACAAACGACCTCGTATTGTGGTAAGAAGAAAAGTGCCAAATAGTAAAGATTGAGATTTGACATCTTGACTTTTATATTTTGTACGGTCGCACTTCCAAATTTCTGGTACATACAAGAAAAGAAAGAAAAATGAGATAATTTTATTGGATTCAAAACATGTATGTGCAGCACTTCCAGCATTCATAAAAGAAACAAATTTAGAACAAATATTTCCGAAGTTTTATTATAAAGAGTCTACCGGCAAATCTTCTGCATTTACTACAAATGATATACTGTCAACCGCAACCCCATTTCTACTTCTATTCTCGGAACTATTCATAATTCCGATCTCACACACCTAACCACATGCATAATTATTGCCAAGAAGCACTAACTGAGTGTAATCTTGAAGGTGAGCGCGGCGTGGTGCGACTCGAGCACGCTGACGTCGTTGTAGAGCACGGCGAGCGGGTGGCGCGCGTTGCAGAGGAAGGCGGAGGACGTGCCGGGGTGGTCCACGTCGTGCGCCGCCGCCGCCAGCAGCGCCGCCGCCGCCTCCAGCGGCTCCAGCACGCTCTTCAGCCGCTCCTTCTCCAGGAAGAACGCCACGGCCTGAAACCACACCACCGTGTCTTCATGTCAACTTTGCTAAACATTTGCTTGCTCTCATATAAAGACACGATGGCTTTACTAAGCGGCTAATGGCCGAATACTGAAGCGTCAATCAGTTTTAAACCGCCGTTAAGTCTCAGGCTGTCTTTGTCACTTTAAGGTGCAAAGTGGCGACAGATAGACATTTAAGAACGTCTTAAAGTTAATTTGCGTTTCAATATTCGGCAGTAAGCATTTTCAAGACATACGTAGTAATGTTAAGTACATAGACATCGCATTTAGGTTTGTATGTAAATAATTGTCGACTCTATAATAACTTTTCTGAAATCTGTAGAGGCTAGAAATGGTTTAGTTTTACTCATCAAAAAAGAAAAATTTAAAGAATCTTAGGAAGAAAAGAATCAGAATCAAAATTATCTAATGGAACTTAAAATTTTGAATTTTTCTTTCGTACTTATACCGTAGTTTATTTTATTTATTTATTTTAATATAGTAGAAGTAATCTTCCATTAAAACATGAAATACCTACACGTAAAAATCAATAATAAGTACCTGCAGCACATCAGCAGCATGCGTCGAATTATGATAGGTGTTCCCAGAGTGGTAATTAGTCTCAATGATGGTCAGCCAGTGCAGCAAAGTCCTCTCATCACACTCCAGCGCTGAACATATGTCGAACCTGCCACCCATGAGCGCCAGCCCGAGGTGCGCGAGCGGCCGGCCGCGGGTCATGTCCTCCAGTCTAAAGATCTCGAAGTCCCAGCTCAGTGCTGTGTCGAGGAGCTCGCGGAGCTGGCCTGTCGTCTGAAAAGTAAAGAATTAAATTCTGTCAAGTCTTTGGTTGAATTTTGAAAATGTCGGATTCTGCTACCTAGCATTTTTGTGTAGTTCGATTAAAGTAGTTCCATTGAACACAATAATATTATATAGCTTAACAAAACTAAAACACGTTGTTTTTTCAATTGTTTAACCAATGTGTAATGTACTTGTTATAAAAATTAAACTTCCAGCTTGTATCCAACGTGTGTCCAAAATTTCAGCTTAATCGGAACCCGGAAAATGGTTCAAATTTAACTTCCAAGATTTTTTTTTTACATAGGTTATCTACAGGTGAATCTAATAAAAACATGTTAAAAAAGAACAGCATAAAATTACCATTTCAGATAGAACAAAGTAAAGGTATCACAAACAAGATCTTCTATCGTCTTTTTTCCAGCCTTACAATACATATTCGCCTCAAAACTCGGACGTGATTCATAACATTACATTTTGACATAAAGAGTTTTTGTTTTGTTTTGGCTGAATTCTTACAATGAGGTAGATTACTGGGTTAGAAAAGTCAAAACCTAATTAGTCCGTCCGCTAGAAGACGTAGACACGTATTTTTGCATTTTCAAAATAAGAAAACACTAAATAGACAAACCGAATCAAAGTTCAGAAGTGGGGTTTAAAGACGTCATTTTTGTGTACAAAATGCACGGAATGTGACGTCATGCGACATTTCAAATCAATGTATTGTCGGAAGTCAATACGTGTGTAATTTTTTTTTATAATCTATGTATAGGACATGAAAAACAAATAGTCATCCACCCCATCTCGAGGCAATTAATGTTCATAAGTATGCCATAACAATATACCTTATAAAAATACCAACAGTAGGTACTTACTTAATAGGAAATAATAAGAGCTAATAATATCTCAGAGCGGCGTCCCTGTTCTCGATATAACTTCCGAAGGGCATAAAACGGGAACAATACGTAGGTGCTGTGTGAAATGGCTCGGTGAAGTGTTAACCTCTTAGAAGATTTAATGTACCCATATAAATTGATGCTGTTGTGAGGCAAATTTATCGATTCGTTTACTTACAAAGCTCATTCTCGTTTACGATGATCGTAAGTGTTTTATGGACCAAAAAACATGTACGGGCAAAATTCTGAGGGGTTACTCTTGAATAATTTTCATTTTAATACAATGCCAATTTAAAATTGTTATTCATTTAGCACGCACACAAACAACACAAAAACATATTGTCTATGTCAATTCTAGCTAGTTCCTTCCATTCAGATTGATAAACTGATCTCAGTTTTGCATTGGTATTATTTTGGAATTAAAATTAATTGAAGAGTACTGATGGAACTAAATAAATTATATAGTTACTTAGTTTAGCTAAACACACATATTTTCGCTTTTTAATAAGTCTGCTGAATAGACTGCTTCACTAAAAGGTTCCAACAAATAGAGTTAGCAAATTGTTTTTGGGTAAAAAAGGTTTGAGTTTTAGGAAAAAAATACATGTGCGCCTAACGATATTGAGAATTTCGAAACTTTTGTTCTAAATAGTAAGTTTGTGGACGTACCTACACTAGGGAAATGTTCAACTCCTGCAGGTGCATGGTAACTAATAGGTATTAGTTTAGACATTATTTAAACTAGGTGTAATTATATAAATAGGAATGCGGACTGGGTATGAAAAGGAAATATATGTTTAGTCCACTAGATAAAATTGACAAAGAAAAGCCCAACTCATATTTTTTCTTTTATCAAATCAATGAAAAATGACCAAGTTAAAGTTCGCTTTAAAGTTCAGGAGAAGGGGCTTCAGACGTCATTTGTGGGTAAAAATTGTAGCTACAAGTGACGTCACGCGACATTTCCATTCACTGTATCATTGTTTGTTTAATTAATAAAAAAATACGTGTTCAATTATTTTTAAGAATCTTTGTGACGGGTAAATAAAAGAAAAATTGTCCGATCCCCTATTAACATCATCATCATCATCATCATCATCAACCTATCGTCGTCCACTGCTGGACATAGGCCTCTCCTATTAACATATAAGAGAATAATGTTGTATACCTTGTGTTTAATATTGGTCCTGTTAGTTTGCGACCTGACGACAGTTGAGTCGTTGCTGCTTCGTCGCGACGAAAGCGTGTTTGTAGGCCCTTGCTGAAAATAAAAGATCACACCAATTTAATCCCTATAACAATACGAATAAGGTCTCTTCTACGTAGATATATTGCTCTACATTCTGTGTTACATTTATTCTACGAGCTTTAAGCATGCTTGACATTTCTTTTTCTAAGTTATGTGTAAATATTTTTGCGTTTTAAGTCAACATGCTACATCAATATAGAATTTACATTTTTTTTAAGTTTTGTGGTTTTTTTGGGACGGAATTTTGATACAAATAATAAGATGGTTCGTAGTTTAGGTAGTTTTTGGATAGTCTAATATATACTTACTTCCAATTCGATATAAATATTATTTAGTTAGTGTTTAAATATATTTAATAAGTAAATAAATTAATGGGTTACATGACTGTTTAGTAGAACATTGTTAGCAGATAATACAGTTCTTTACATTTGGAAGAAACATTTATAGAATCGAGTTCTATATAGAAATATACACAGGGTTCATTTTTTAAACTCATATATTAGTAAACTAAACAGGTAAATATTAAAAACATTATTAAAACATTATTTCACCCGTAAAGCATTCTATTATTAAAATCAGCATTAACTTTACCTTATCCAGTAAATTATTGAACATTATCTTAATAAAGCAATAAACTAATGTACATAAAGCATATTTAAAAAATAATAATATAAGATAAAAATAAATTTAAATAAAAATGATCCCTGTGTAAAGAAAGACGAAAGCATGAATCGCAAAGTTCTATGTAAATCTAAATAGTCTATGTTTGAAGGTTTAGACATAGAGACTTGTATTTGCAAACCTCCTACCATAAAGAATAGGTTTGAGTTCACTTGCTCCCTCTTCGCCGGTCGAACAGGATCGTAAACAAATAAATACCATGTTAGTACATACATTATATATACATAAACACTGTACATGCATAAACAGTAAACGTTTGTAAAATAAAAAAAAAACGAATTTAAATATATAATAATAAAATATTTAAAATTTAAATATCAAAGTAAATCAACAATAATCCCATTATTTTTATAGCAGATATATAATAATTGAATTAAATACATTATATTGAGTAGGCGTGTATATTTTTAAATACATACTTGATATTAGAATCTATAATAAAAATTGTCACTAACCAAATAATTATATATGTTTAAGCAGAGATAATGCCATCCCCTGTCTTTCGAAAAATGATAGTTTTAAAACGTCATAATCCGACACATAGTAAGATTTGTACTTATTATTAAGTACGCAAACAAAGACATAGGTACTCATAAAAAAATAAGAAGCTTCATTATTTGAAGTCGTTAAAAAAGAAAATAAGCAGACAGTTATATTTTCTACCTATGCATAAAACGAACATAAATTTAAAAAATATTAACTGTGGTAAAAGCCTAGCCTAGGTACTTTGCAGACGTTGTCTAGCCTTGTAAATAATAAAACATTCTGGAACCCGAATGCCCCACCTATTAGTCCCAGTAGCGTATAGAACAACCCATTAGGACGCACACAAAGCAAAATCGGCCCAGACGTAATAGTAAAATTTTGACATACACTGAAATAAAACTAATTTGAATGGATTCTATCGCGGTTTATTTTTAGATTTTTGTTCTCGACGTTTCGAAGCCTTTGCAGGTGTACCTGCAATATGATGCGCGATAGAATCCGTTCAAATTAGTTTTATTTCAATTTCTAATATTCGCGTAAACCTCAGAAAGCAATTTGACATACACACGAACAGAATAATATAATGTACATCTAAAGATAGATAGAGATTTACTTACCGATAACAAAGCTCCTATAAGGTCGGTGGCCACAGGGTCTTCGACGCGCATCTTGGGGTCATCCCTCATCTGTGGGGAGTAGAGTTCGGAGGTCCGAAGCATGTCGACCGCCCGCTCGATGCACGCCACCGTCGAGGGAGGGGCGCCCTCTGTAGCCGCTGATAGCAGGGATATCACCTGATAACATATTAAAAACATAATTATTTAAAACAAAACGGTTTACTCACGTATATTCTCGGGATCGCCCGTCTAGTTTCAGACTCAATAGGAGTCCCTAATCATGACCTGACGCGGCGGCGGTCAGTTCGACTCGCGACACTACCGCGACACCACCGTTTTGTTTTAAATAATTATAAAAACAAAATTAAATTAAAATACAACAACTCGAATGCTAAAACCTAAGACGACTGGTAAACTTGAGGCGTATAACAACAATAGCTTAACTATTTTACAGTTTATTCTTTAAGGTCTTTTGTCTTTAAGGACAAAAGAAAAACCGTCTCTTAAAAAAAAACTATCATGTCGTATCTCGTTTATGTTAAGTTTTTAACCGACTTAAAAAGGAGGAGGTTCTCAGTTCGACACAAATTTGTTTTCGTATGTTTTTTACGCTATATCTCCGGCATTGTCGATATGGTATACCTCAGAATACATTTCCCATATACATTTAATGAAATTGGTTATTTTTTGCATCTATGTGTAATCAGTTATTGTATCTATTAACCAATGTTTTATTTCGATTAAAAAGAATTCCTGGTAGATAGGATGTTATTAAGTTAAACGTAAATTGTTAAACAACAGCTGAAGTTGATTATTTGCCTTTATCGGGTATGTTTCATATTTTCTACATAAAATGATGTATCACGAAGGAAAAAAACGTACTAACAAACTGAATCATTATCTTGTAGCAAAATGTCGCAATATTTAAGTTCTTAAATTACATCATTATGAGTAGGTACATTTACAAAGAAATAATTTTGGATTAAAGTCTTATAAGTAGTGCCAAAAAAGTGAACATGAAACAATGACTATAGCCGAGTGGTATATAGGTCACCCACCACACCACCTCAATTACTATTGCGCGAAGTCCTGGTTTGATCCTCGCATGGGACAAGCAATTGCTTGTTCTCAAACTGGGTGTTCTTACTGTACGTAAATTGAATGATGGTGAAATCCCCCGCGAAAAAAGTGAAAGCGTAAAAGAGAGTCGTTAAAAAAAATGAAATTAAAACTGAATAATTCCCTAAAAAATTTGCAGCATTTCTCATTGTGCATCTTACAAGCACAAATGCATGTTATATATGGACTTGTTACTATCTGTTGCGTTATCACAGGTAATATGGCTATAATAATAAGTATAAATGGCTAAACAAAACTTACAAACATCTGACTGCAAATTTACAAAGATCTGGCGAGTGCCTTGGAAAAGGATATTAACTAGTTTATGATAAATATTCACATTTTCACGGCGGTCGGAGCCGTGAACGAAAGAGTAGAATAAAATTAAAATCCAGAAAGATTTCTTTCAAATAAACTATTTGATATCTAATAGTTAATTTTCTATAAATATCAGTTAAATTAGAGTTGAAGATATAAGGTAAGCTCGAAACTTCCAGATGTATTACGAGACCAATATAGGAAAAGTTGAGGCCACTATAATATATTCTCATCTCTACTATCAGTGGATATGAAAATATATTGCAAACACTTTTTCAAGGCGCCGTAACTTTGTAATAACGTTGATACATATAACGAAATTAATGTTATATTATGGAAATAAAACGTACATTTCTGTATTCGTTCTCTTAGATTATAAGTATGTAAAAAAAAAATGTCTTAAGTAAAAATAACCTTACACCTTATTAAATAATCTTTCCGGTGCCTAAATGTTTCATTACAATTTAATTGTTTTCATAATAAATTAATTAGAGTTTATTGTTTAATGCTGTTCGGATAACTATTGCCCGTCAACCAATCTTCCATAGCGTATACTATTCTTCAATCCAAATATTATAAACCCGAACCGTATTCGGACACCAATCTCCTTTGTCTTCTCTAAAATCAGAGCCATGTATAACCCACTGCTGGGCATAAGCCTTCCTTTGTTTATGCCACTCAAAATGTTTTATTTCGAGTTAACCATAAAAGCACTTACGAAACGTAAAGTTGTTCTATTTTAATGACTCTTTAGGTACTCGGTTCACAAATGTCATTGCTATTGATATGAACCAGCAAGAAACTCCACGGGTACATTTATGTATATTGCTAAACAAATGTCCTTCTGACCTTAGTGATGGGAGCTTCGAGGGGCAATCCCTGCAGCTTCGCGAGCGACGTCCGCCGCAGCCCGTCTGACGCCACGGAGCGCACATCGAGCGAGCCGCGCCGGATGCTGTGCAGCGAGCCGCGCCCGCGCTCCGTCTCCACCGCGCTCGTCTGCTCGCACACGAACACTATGTGCGATGTGCTCCTGAAAGAAAGGGGAGTTAGAAAGGAGAATGGACAATAGGCAACTATGTTACCTGGTCCCTAGTAACAGAAGGCGAGAAGTTGGTTTCGGTAAGAGTAAATGTATATTTCCTAAAAAAAAAACAAAGCTCAAATTTATGTGGAGTACCTCATTGCCACACTCACGGGCGTGCAAAATCAAAGGAAATTAATGATAATTTATTATGTTATTGCTTTTGTTATATTTTTATTTTCTATTTTTGTAATTAAATACAAATAATAGAAAGAAAAACTTAAACCTCAGGCAGGACTCGAACCTGCGACCACTGGCTTGACGCGCCAGTCGCTTTACCAACTAAGCTAGTTTTTTTTCTATTTTTGTTATTCTTTTTTATCATGTTAGGTTTAGTTAATAAATCGTTTTGTACGCTCTTTGGTGTGACAATAAATGTGATTTCTTTCTTTCAAGTAACGGAAAACTACAACATGAAAATAAGGTTCAATGAATTAAATGAAAACATTTACCTGTAGTAAATAAGTAATTATGCAGATGTTGTTATCCTTTCGCTTTAAGCTCTGTCGAATTCGGTAGTACCCACGATTTTTTACATAGAAACCGTTTAGACTGGTTCACACAAGCAATAGAAAGATATGGTGTGAACAAACACTTGGAATTAATTAATGGAACAAATAGGACTTGATATGATACCTATCACGGACACTGCTTACACTGCAATGGCTCCGGTTGTGGTCAGAATTGTTTAACCACAAGAATGTTTCTATGAACACGTGATACGTTGCATTATATCTGCATAGGCCTGCATCTGCTTATTTGATCTTGAGGAAACTCGGCGACACAGACACTATTCATTAATACCTCACTAGGAAGTGTACAGGAGATATTTATACGGTATATTACACTTTGTGTATAGTGTCCATTAGTGATATAGTTCCGGGGTTAATATATTACACTCATTTTGGCGCCAAGTCGGAGCAAAAATAGGTTCTAGAGAATTGAATCTATGCCGCATGACATGACAGCTCGTCATGTCATGCGGCTTAGAGAGTATTGCTTCTTTGCTGTTACCTTGTCTACCTATTTAACGTATAAGTATTAGTAGGGTTGAAGTATTTGATCTACGAAGGGATTATTTTTATGAAGCGAGTTTGTGAGATTAGAACAAACGTGTTTAACGGACCTCACGTCTTTCACGTCTCCGCCAGCGGCCTGGACACCAGAACTTAACCAGCTGTTATAAAACTGTCTTTTACTAACTTGGTGAGTCCGACGGCGGCTCCCCGACACGGCAGCAGGACGGGGTCTGGCGCGGCGCGACGGCGCAACGTTATGGGCGCCTCCCAGTCGCGGGCGCCGCTCGAGGCCTGGCGCATAGCCTCGCCGCCTGCCGTCTCCGCCAGGGGCCGGGGACCCTCGTCACCGCGCCAGCCCAGGACGCGGCACCAGGACTTGTTGGCCAGCTGCAAGAAACAAAATATTTCAAAATGTGTATGGTGCCTTTTGTGCTCTTAAAAGGCTGGTTTTACTGTCTCCATCAAACGGTGTCACTTGCTATAATATTTACTTTAAATTATTATTTATAATACCTGCCTACTAAGTTTTGTAGGATAACATTTTTTGAAAAGGAATTTTGTTAATTACAAAAATAAACAAAACTACAATTTGCATTAAAATAAACCAATGTACCTATAATGCAAAGGCTAAAGACATTGATAGACGTTTTACATAATATATCACATCAACATTGATCTCAAGGCATTTCTCTCACTGTAATCATAATTATCTAGACCTGACTACTAAACCAGACGTCGTGGGTTCGATTTCCACCCTGCACAGGTTTTTGTGTGATTAGTATGATCATTTGTTTTGGGTCTGGGTGTAATTTATCTATATGTATATCTATAGCATGTATGTATTGCCATAATACAAGCTCTGCCTAGTTTGGGATCAGATGGCCGTGTGTGAGAAGTTCCAAGATATTACTACTATATACTTACGAGTATCCTCTGCTGGTCATCAGTAACAGCCACCAGATCGCGGCACCTGTCCACGGCGGCGGCGAGCGCGGCCACGGCGGCGACGTGCGCGCGCACCGACGCGGCCGCCGCGCGGCACTGCAGCACTTCCGCGCACCACGCTGTAGCACTCACTGTTTCTACCATCACCTGCAAAAAATTGCTAGGTTAGTTTGTATGTCCAATAGTATTGCTCATGTCAATTTCTACCCTTGGGAAACGCGCTGCCTTTTCTATAGGCTATTCACATTTCATATTTCTAAGCACCTAAACGCCTAATGCACCTTGAGTGAAACTGGCCAAAAATACCAAAAACAAAAAAATAGGCTAGTAGAAAAAATTGTGTTTTCCAACAGTATGCTGTGAGGAAACTGATGCTACTGACTGTGGTCAAGCCAGTGTATTCACTACACAGGCTGATCTGTTTTAGTAGTTTTAGTTAAGTGTTTTTAATTTTCTATACCTATTGTTTATTGAGTATAATTATAAAGTTTTTGGTGACGTATTTACAAAAAATAAATGCATTTTTCTAAAAGTAATCAAAAGCACAAAACGGTATCATTATAAAAACAAATACAGGGTTTATATTATTTCATGAGAAATTCCTACCAGAACAGCTGCAATATGATAAGTGGTAAATAACGTTAGCCTACCGTGTTAAAGATATAAGAAAAATATATATTTCTATATTTAAAGAGACACGAAACAAAAAAGTTATGGTAATGCTTAGTTACAAGTTTTTTTTTTTTTTATTGTATCTTACTTAAATATATTTTTATTGGCAGATTTAACCAAATGCGACAGACTAGTTATAGATGGACGAAAACTAACTGTTAAGTAAGTACCTATCATAGTTTAAAAAAGACCCAAAGTGAATCGCAGAATCATAATAAAAACCTAACTAAGTAACTAAACATACTTGTACAGGCAATTTATAATCTGCACAGCTGAAGAGAGACATTAGTCAAATATTAATATTCTTCCTCACTCCTCAGTAAAATTACAAGAATATTTTCCTTGTCACATTTTCGACGCGCTTATATTTCCCCGTTATAACATAATGAGGGAAAATTGCTGGAACTACTTCATAAAATAAGAACATTATAAATAATAATGCCGCAATAATCGCATTAAAAGAAAAAAGATGCAGTTACACCATTTTACTAGGTATACTCCAACTTAATTTAACTTTTTCATAAGTATAATATGTTCTACAAAGAGCTGCGATGTTAAAACCTTTTTAGTATAAAAAGGATTAAGGAAATGTTTTAAAAGCAAAGGATAAGACTGTATACTTTTTCTTTCTTTAATCCTAGAAAAATAAACTAAGATTGTCGGTAGAAGTTGGACGGTTCTTGCAAGCGTCTGCGTCTTTCTGCGCCGGCTTAAACTATGTTTAATAGTTAACTAGTTTTGTATTTTATTGTTATACCTATACAAATTAAATATAATATCAATTATGTAGGTACGTATTTTAAGGTAATATTACGTGTACAGTTAACTAAGTGTATTGTGTACGAGTAGTGTATAAACAAGACTTTACATGTTGCCAAACAGTTCTTTTAAAAAAATACTTAAATAGCAAAATCAAAAATTCAAATCAAAATATTTTTATTTCAAGTAAAAAATTCAAAAAGTTCCTGAAAAGGCCTTTTCAGGAACTTTTAATATGTTTAATGACTCTAGTAGCGCGGTTCCAAAATGTCACTCCTGTGGAGAAGAACCGGCAATAAACCCTATAGATCCTCCATAGACTCTTTTAAAAAAAAAAGGTAATGGGAGTATACGTACATACTTTAATATATTATAGGTAATATGTCATATATATATACAGCACATATCAATATCTAAACCAAAAGCAACTCAATATCGATTGTAAGATGTACCGCTAGATATAACGAGGGGCGAGTAGTTCGAGCTTATTACACAAATAAAGGTGAGTCGAGATGGTATCAAAAGGCTTTGTTCTGAGGCGTTGTTGCCATGCGGCCATTGTTCCTAGCCAACTAAGGCGGGAAGCGGAGGTATCAAAGACAAGATTCAAAGAAAACTTTTAGTGTTGTTACTGAGCTACGATTTATTGTATAATAATAATGGTTATTGTGCTACAAATAAAGGAGAGTTCAACACCTTTGTTCTGAAAATGATTGTCAAAATAAAAATGCTTTTTTTTAGAGGTTAGTAACTCGAAAGCACACAAGAAATCATACGATTCACTTTTTTTTAATATGTTACCTCATGCAAAGTTATCAACTAACACAAAATGCGAAGCGGATGCATATCATTGAAGTCTGACTTAATCTTGTTTAATAACAGTCGAGAAGGAAAAGAAAGATGACATGCAAAATAATTTAAAATTCGTTTCAGTTCAGAGAATAGAATTTAAACAAAGAGAAAGCATACGGCCACTCATTTTCATTCAAAGTTTCTGTACCTAATTGAAGCAACTGGCAAAGGCAAGTCTGTCTGTATTCAATGTAGTCTTATTACACGTATTACTCGGTCACTTTAAAGCCGGCGCGACGCCTAAATGGCCAGCATTTACATAAACTCATTGCTATTCACTAGAGTAAATTGTAAGCCGAGTTTAGCTATGGTCGTCGTCTTAGGGGTGATTTCACCAGTCACGTTAATAAAATCGTTTTCTTAGAAACTAAGTTACCTGTGATAGAGTTTAAAAATGCTCAAATGTCAAAAGTAGGTAAGCCAAATATCGGTAGGACATTGAATTTCTCCCAAAAGTTTAGAAGGGACATTTTTAATTAGGGTGGGGATATTTTTTATTCGAATAAAAAGCTTCCTAAAGTTGTGGGATAATTCAGCATTTGAAACGAAAACATCGTCATTTGTAATTATTTATATTTTTAATACAATCATGAGAATAACACAGAATACTTTTATATATATGGGAGAATAATCTTATTTTTACATTATGACAACTCGTTGACCATCTTCTTTTTTCCTTATAACTAAAAAACTCTACCTACTAAACTCTTTTGTAAAAATAAACAAATAAAACTTTTTCTTGAATCTAGCCTTTCTATCTTATGGCCGGGAACAATAAACAAAAAACGAATCGTTTCCTTAACGAATTGTTAAAATATCAACGAGGCATTAAAAAAAGCTGTTCGTATAAAAAAAAATTGTAACTGTTTGTTACCCAAATAACTGACGTCTGGTTACGAACGGATGAGAGACAGCCTAGTGACGGATCGTCACGTTAACGAATAACGAATCAAAAGATTTTGGATCTAGGCATTAATCATATGTTCTGTGACTATAGTTTTTACCTAAGCTGCTTTCAGTATAAGTTAGAAAAATGCAAATTGGAGCATTGAACACCCAACAATCGAGATTATCTTCAACTTACTGCGTTCATATTATGCACCCGTGAAATCCAACCTTATTGCCTGAAAACTAGAATATGGATCGAGGCTGACTTACTAGTAGTGTTATGATAATAATATTGTTATAGAAGACAAGTGTAAACACGGGTATTTGTTGTTCAACTATTCTGCTGGAAATTTTAATATTAATAGTTGTTTTCTAGTCTTTTGTGCGAGTAAATGGCAGTTAAGGCCAGTCTTATACGTAAATGTATTGAATTAAACAGCCTTTTGAAGTCTAATAGGTACGTCTAGATAAAAATAAAATAATTTGACACCAATCATTATTTCTTCTTCTGCCTAACCTTTTTCCCAAGATATTTGGGGTCGGCTTCCAGTCTTACCGGATTCAGCTGAATGCCATATTTTACATGGACTGACTGCCTATCTGATCTCCATAACCCACTTTACTGGAAAACATAGTATCCCAAAGTAAAACTGGTTGTCGTAATTGTAATGACTTAACGACTGTTAAAGATCAACGTATGAAAGTTGGTACCAATGGCTTAACATGTTTTCCGAGGCACGGAGGGGTCTCGGTGTGTTACAAATGGTTGCCCATCCACGAACCAACCGCGGTGAGCGTGGCCTAACCTGTATTATCGGTCAAACCGTACGGCTTATACTTAACCCCTCAGCTACGTAGCATTATTTATTTCAAAATATTTAATTATTTAATTTACATTTCATTAAAATAGACGGCTGTAATTTTTTGGAAGACTTTCCTAACCTTTTATGTGATTTTACATTTAATTTCTGCTTCTTTAATGCTATATTAAGTGACAAAAAGGTAGAGGTTTTTTTTTCTGTCTTACGAAATCTCGACGTTAATTAATAAAGCACTGATATTTAACAAGTTATTGAGCTTACTTTGCTTAACTTGTATACATAACAAAATCCTCTCCCGTCATTTTCTGCACAAGTTACGTATGAGTGACGCGTTTCGTGTCGTCATGTTATACCTGGCTTTCAGCCTTCAGATAATAATTTTCGTGCAGTGCAACAAAACAGGAACGTATCGAAGTGGTGCATATTGTTGTGAATGACTTTCGATTTTTCGTAGATAAAAGGCAACGTGTTATCTTTGTATAGTACGTTGTACAGAAAGTCTAAAATTTAAAGTGTTGTGTACGTTTTTATTATTCTTACATTCTATACCCCTCGTCTCTATATTGCATGGGCTGTTTTTGTTTATTTGTTGTGTCATCTTTGTAAATAGCTTTGATATAAAAGGCACTTTATTTTGTACATGTTTTACGGGCTGGGATTATTAGTATATAAGTATTTTTATAGTATAGGAGTTTCAATAAGATTTTATAATCTAATGTTTTTACTTTTATTTTATAATGACGATAAGAAGTAGTCCTTTATATATTACGGCGAGATTTGATCAGACAGGGTTTTTTTGTTGCATGCTGAATATATCTATGACGGGCCTGTTGGTCTAGTGGTTAGTGACCCTGACTGCTAAACCGGAGGTCGTTGGTTCGATTCCCACCCAGGACGAATCTTTGTGTGATGAGCACGATCATTTGTTCTGTGTCTGGGTGTAATTTATCTATAATATGTATGTATTTAGAAATATATAAGTATGTTTATCAGTTGTCTGGTTGCCATAGCACAGGCTCTGCCTAGTTTGGGATCAGATGACCGTGTGTGAGATGTCCCAAGATATTTTATTATATTATATTATTATATTATATATCTGTAATCATCACGTACGAGAGTAATATATAAAACGAGTAATGTACCTCTAGTATAAAGGTTTCTTTTTAATGAAATCCTGCATCCGTCTGATTGAATAGGTGTACTTAAAACTATATGAACTGGTATTGTTACTTACCCTATTGAAACCAGCGTCGAGGTAGGGAAGCACCACGAAGTCGTCTTTCAGGTAGGCGCTGTAACAAAGAGACACATTATTAGATGGGAACTTATCATTACCGACTTTAAAAACGGAGGTTTTTCATACGCGATACCGTTTATATGCTTATTAATAAAGACTCCGATCGGGTCCGAAAATAGTCGGCCGAAGTAATGCGAAAAAACCCAGATTTTTTCAACGTCAGATAATTTTTATTCGTGGAATAAAATTTACATCTTACAGATTGTGTATGGAAGAAATGACAAATATCAAAATTATTCCTCGAATATTTGGCGTTGAAAAAATCAGCTCTAAGGAAAATGCTATTTCCCGATCAAGTCGCTTTTCAAACAAAAATGAAAACAAAATAAGTATACTATTTTAATTACATTTGTTACCAATTAAAGCATGCGGAGCGAATATTTGTAATTGAATACAAATAATAGAAGGAAAAACATAAACCTCAGGCAAGACTCGAACCTGCGACCAGTGGCTTGACTTCATTACAAAATTGGTTTACCCATTTAAGCTACGATGCTTTAGACAGATGTACAGATAAAACTTTAAAACCCTCAATCGTCGGAGTTAAAAAATGGTATGAAGTCGGTTATATTAGATTTATATACCACCCCTAACACCCTAACTGTATTTGCAAATTTCTGCCGAGGTTTTATTTAATTTAGTTTAACTAAAATAAATAGATGCGTAATTATGTAAATAAAATATGTATCTTTGTGGAAAAAGCTTATTATTACAGTATCTAGGAACCAAAGCATAATTAAACGAGGCGAGTAACTGTAGCTGGAAAAATACAGATTAAAATTCTCACATTTCCGAGTAACCGTAGCTCGAATTAAAGTTTTAATGGTTCCTCTCTGTAGGTTGCTAGGCGATAGATAATTACTTATGTGTGTTGCACTTAACAAAAAAAAATCGTTACTAAAATCATATTGGATGTTTGTGCTTCCACATACACGGCCGGTAGCGTCCCACTACTGGGCAAAAACCTCTTCTCATGCAGAGAAGGGACGAGTAATTAATCAAGAGTTCAAACCCCTTTCACTTGTAACCCGAAAGTATGCACGCTTTGATGTCTGTCAAAAAACCAACACAGCTTGGAAATGAAATCATTTGCAAATATCGTCCTACACTTGTGGGTTTGCGTATTCGTGCGAATGTGGGTGAACGGCGTGATTCAAGATTGTATGTAAGTATTTCGTTCTAAATGAAATCTATTTTCATAAAATCGGTTCAGTAGTTTAGCCATGTAACTTGTTATTTAGCGTTGCAGTGGTTTTGGCATTGTCATCGTGCGCTTTGGGAGTGAATTTAACTGATGTTCGTTACGGACTTACGGTTTCGTCTGAAGTTCCATAAAAGATAAGTTGCTTTCCAATTCTCTGTATATTCGCTATAAATTTTAAAAGTCAAAATATTTAATCATACGTAAGGATGCTAAGTTGCTAATTACATGTTTATGTATAATCTTTTTGTTTAGACCTATTAAATACATTTTAAACCTTAATGATGACGAAATATTTAGTTTCCTATATACTTCGTTAAATAAAAGACCAGCGTAGATACTAATTATGTTTACTTGGAAAGTCAACACTACAAATTAATATAAGAGGTGTCGAACTACAAAACACTCACGACATCTTTCGAGTGCCATATAGGTTCCATCGTGATTGTGATTTACCTCCTTTGACATCACAAACATATAGCTTACATACATAGGTAAGTATATAGGCAATTTTAACACATAAATTATATACGTGAAGCTATTAAATCAATGGGTCGATTTAGAAAAAAAACGAAAGAAAATCTAAGGCTCGTGACAGTTTTATCGTTAGAATATTGTTTTCATGCGTGAAGGGTTTCAGGGAAATGTCATGTTTACGTAATGAGTTACTCGCAGCTTTCCCGAGTTTATGAGTTAATAATATCGCAGCGGTAACGCCGGTAACCCGGTGGTTCACGCAGTTTGCGACCTATTACGGAAAACTTTTGTGGTGATTTTCGCGGCGTTTGTTTTAATATTTTAGGTGTTTAGGGATAATACTCTTTGGTTTAAAGAATTTTCATTTTGTTTTATTTTTTGTTTAAGATTTGAATAAGAGTTTTGTGTTGCTAATAAAATGTTCCGTTTTAGGAAGTCTATTCAACACTGTATAGGTGTAGGTTATCTGACCTAAGACACCGATACTACGAAAAATTTAGATTGATTGCTATGATATCGATGGGATGATTTGACGTATTTTAGTAAGTAAAAAAATATCTTTACGCTTGATTTAAAATGCAAACAACATCGTGCCTTTAAAAATATTTGTTTATTTTTTCAGCATCTGACTTCAACCAAAATAGTAGACTGATTGTTGATGAAGTTTTTGACATCGCCAAAACTGGCAAGAGAAGCTAGGATGGTAATTGACTTGACTTATTAAAATCGATGTCAAGGTTTAAATAAAATCCTCTTTTATATTCCTCTATAATGTAGGCACAGTTAGTTTAAAGCCTCAAGAGCCTTCCTCAATGGACGGGCTTTAAGTTCCCAACAATATTATCTGGTTACATTGTCTCGCGATTCAATTCTGCCCGAAATCGGACCTGTGACACTTAACAGGTAAAAGAAAGAAGCCAAGAAAGGAACAGTCCTTGAATAATCGTACAATTTTAGTTCGGATATGTTAAATCCGCGGACTTGTCATAAAGACATATCGCCCAACATTCACGTGTATTCATATGTCTTTGCAACTTTCTGGGACAATGTCGCTCAGCATTTGCCTTGTTCACACGACACAGTGGTGGTATAATAATGTAATAGTATGTCGCCCAAAGCGGTAGACACTACTGTCATTTCGGAACACAAAAGCAAAGCAAGTAAAAACAAGCAAGTCGATACCGGCTGCTTGAATCAAACCGTGTTCGCAAATAAAAATGATAATTCGATAAAGCTACATATTAATGCAATTTAGGTACCCATGGTTGATTAGCAGAAAACTAAAATACACATTACGCGCGTTTCTAAAAATATTCGTGGAGATGCAATAGTTACGAGTATGTGATATCATGTGTGTAAGCGTAATATAAATATTTTTTATGTTTTCTTCTTTAGCCGTTTAAGGGTATTTTTTATTAAATACTGGCCTACAATAAATATATACCTGATACTATATATACATGATATTTGCTGTCCAAGGAATTTTGATAGCAAAAAAAACTAATCTGATTTTTAGTGGTACTTCTGTAAACATTTCACGATACCATCACAGGACAGATACAAATATACCGCTCGGACGTGTCTCAGAGGCATTATCATTCGGTTGTGATCGTCACTGTGCCCACAAATCTCCCAGCTCCCCACTGTCACTGGCGTATCAAACAAATTGCCTGGATTTGCTTACAACGTGCGAATGGCACGTTTCAACCTGGATTATAAAGTAGGTAGGAGTTCCTCTCATCTATCTTGCTAATACCACCACCACTTAAAGAAAAAAAAGTTGATATCAACATTCTTAAAAAAAAAAAACAAAAAAAAATTGGCAGTTTAAGCACTTGCACTGCCGATAGAAGTGAAAACTTAGAACGTTTAGTACATATAAAAATTTGAAATTTCCAAAATAAATACGAAGATTTATAGTAATTTAAAATAATATAAAATTTAAAAACGCTAAAATAAATATGACGACTTGAAATAATTTTCTGTTATTTATTTTTTATTTTAAAAATATTAGTATATTTATTTAGTACTTACTATTGTACTGCACAATGATTCTACAATTATACAGTCATGAGCAAGCCAGTGATTCGCACCCAGATTTTCCCCTACCAAAAAGTGCCCAACGCGGCTACAGAAGTTTTCACTTCAAAAATGCGAGAGATAAGTGTAGGTATCTTTTTCTGGGAAATAAATACCCAAATTATAAAATAGAACACAGTATCCAGCTTGACAAAGGTTTAATTAGAAAATAAATATAATTTGTGTCGAAAATGTTTGTGAATAAACATATTTTGTGACAAAAATGAAAAACATTTTGTCGCATATTCTTGATTGGGGCTAACGCCCCGCAGGGCTTCGTTACGTTGTCATGGCAACGAGAAATTATATTTATGTATGCAGGTACGTTCTGAAAGCTAAATTTTGTACAAAAGTAACTAATAGAGGTTCTTGTGTTTATTTTAAGCACATATTTTAATGTGAAAAAGTTATGTTTCTGTAAATAAGTGTAAGTAACTAATATTTTTTCACGATTCGTATTATTTTTCAGTGTTTATTTGAGTAAAATAAATGTACATACTACTACATCCCGTAAACGATCTAAAGTACAAACTTCAAGTAAAAAAAATACAAGACTGTGCTATCCTGCCTCGAAAATACCAGTGATTTATAACACCACCGTAACGATACCATGTATACAAAATATACAGAAAATATTATATTTATTAAATATCTACATTGTATCCTACAAGCCAACATCCCCCCTTGGTGACGAACAAAAGTCTGAAGTACTTTCTAAGGGTCGAAGACACCCATTGATTGCCTATTCATGTTTAAGAGACTGTTATACAAAAGATACTGTACTTATAAATTTCATTATAACTTTTTCGTAACGATAAAACACGAAATATTGACGACCAAAATATGTTGGAACACGTTCTCTCATATTGAAAACTGTCAGTCAGTTAAACGGATCCGTTTTTCCGCTCCACGGAGTAAAAGAAAATAACTATAGAATATTTTTTCGCACTGGAGCTTTAGTTTCAGTAATAAATAGTAGATCGTATTAAATATTAGGTGTTATTATAAATCTTATCTGTAAATAAGAAAACCGTTTTTTAGCTTCTTCTTTAACTCTTATCTCACCGGGAACATAAATGTTGTCTCAAAGAGCATAAAACGTGTTCATATCTTTACGTACCTCTCAAGAATTCCATCATGCCCCCAAATAGGATTCTTATTTCCTGAGATCCGTTTAATAGTTTTGCGAACCGGTCGACTTTAGTGCTATCAACAAATCACTTACAAGGAGTAAAATGTTCTTTCCTTAAAAACTTTCGATTTGTCAACATAATTTTAGCTAAAAATTACGAATTCATCCTTAAATCTAGTTGTAACAGATTTATGGACCTCTGAAATCAAAAAGACCAGATCTATAATTATTATCACAACATTAACTCTACAACATTTTTTCTCGAGAGTTATTTTCTAATAAAAAGAATGTGTAGCGTATAGAGTGGACGCGAGGTTTTCCGGCCCAGTGGCGCGTGAACTGTTGGGTTCAGCAAAAATCCAGTCAAAGATTTTGCTCAGCGGTTAGCTGCCTCAGTAGACGTGAAGACCTTTACTTGGTGGATGACGCCCTTTGTTCGGTCACATCTTTGAGTGGAGATCACGAAGTTTTAGGTACTAGTTTAAGGTATGGTTTTGATACATTAAACACGAAATATTTTGGACTG
Organism: Diachrysia chrysitis; assembly: GCA_932294365.1. Taxonomy (NCBI): domain Eukaryota; kingdom Metazoa; phylum Arthropoda; class Insecta; order Lepidoptera; family Noctuidae; genus Diachrysia; species Diachrysia chrysitis. Next base: position 3,984,471 of record OW028657.1, read on the forward strand.
GAAGTAGACTAACAAATTTCTTGCGTGCTTTATTTCTTTTACAACTTTATAGTGTCTAACTTATTGAACAGTTTTATATAAATATAGCTTGAATATTGTACGATCTGTTTTACTCTATGTAATACATCGTGGTGGCCTAGCAGTTCGACGAAAGAATTTGTACGCACAAGGTTGAAAGTTTGAATCCACTACATGCAAGTGTCAATTTATTTTCTTAATTATTCTAAGACACAATTGGCAAACGGTGAAGGAAAAAATCGTAAGGAAACCTGGATTCCAAAAATTGGAATATGAAATCACCAACCTGCAAATGAGCAAGCGTGGTGATCAATGGTCGTGACTTCTTGACATGAGAAGACGCCTCTGGCAGTGGAATTTGTAGGCCGGTATTTTTTGTTTAATTTTAATGATATATGACTGCGATATACTAAGATCATTTTTTTTCATACAAAGTTACTTTGTCATTCTGAAAATATATTGGTCCGATAATTGACATTGGTGTCGATAAAGTATGCACTGTAATCTTGCATTGTCGAGACGATTTATTTTATTTATATAGTAAAAAAAGGTTAAGTAGTCAACATACAATGGAAATTAATAGGTAAATTACTGTTGCGTATCGTATTCAACATAAAATTTTGGGTCAAGCTTTCAGAAGTAAGTGGAAACTTTATTTTTATTTGAAATGTTTCTGTTTAAGTTTGTTTTAATAACGGGCAACGTTTATAGGGAGGCAGGTGCCCAAGTATTAAACAATGTTTTTAGGTAATAAAAAGAATAATAGCAAGTTTATTAATCTTTAGATTTTATTTATTGAAAGTTGAACTTATTTTTGTATTTTTATGAACATCTTACGCAGTTAACAGTTGATATGAGTTGTTTCAATAATGCTGCAAATTTTAATATTCCTTATTGATAGAAGCGATCCAAAGTGAATTGACCAGAGAAATATGTTAGATGGCAGTAAGAATACTAGTCCTACGTAAACCAGGCAACACATAAAAATAGGTACTTCTGTTTTAACATGTATAAAAACAAAAACGTGTTGTTTTGCCTGCAAACAATGAGGATACAAACATACTCGCTCACCCCAAATCTTCTAATAAGTGACTACTTAACTGTGTGTCTTCTACCACGTTTGACGGTGGGGTATGTCATAACATATATACATATATACACGTGTGACCCGCACCTGCTACTCCGACCCTCTTGTACCCGACGCATAAGTGTTTAACTAACAATATTGTGTCTTGTGTTTGCTCTCTATTGTATTTTTAAGCTGTTCTAAGCTCTTTACGTTTCAATTGCGAAACTCTTCTTTGAAAAGTTGGTTGTTTATATAAGTGTCTTTGTATTTTCGTTAGTTTTAGTAACGATACTAATAGATGATAGATATATATATAATTGCTTGAAGTTTTGTTTTTTTTATTGGCTATAAGGTCGTTAATGAGATACATAGCTAAAGACTAAAACGGTTTGATAACTTAGACTTAACCTACTGAATACGAAAGTATAATATATACTTTATTTATTTAATATGTATGTAAAACAGAAGATCCTTTTGTGCCTCGCCCAAGAAATTCAGGCATCATGGTATAAACTCATAAATATAACACGATTAGTTAAATTATTCAAAACAAAATGCCGTGAATATTCGCGGGCGTTAAATTAATTAAGTCTCGTGTAAAACCGTTTTTAAATTAAATCTTGGTTCGCGTTTATAACATAGTAGATAGAGAATTTCTACATAGTTTGCTTAATATTTGTACACTGTTGAGTGTTAAGCTTGTAGCGAATATCTTTTAATAGTTTTATTAGGTCGTACTTCATTGTGAAAGATTAAAAATAAAACCTGCATACGGTTTTTGTCTATGTTCAATGAGAACTTCGCTAAAGTTCTATTGTCGATGCTTTTTCATTCCAGGCAATAAAGCCCGTTAAAACTAGCAAAAACGATACCACCTTTAACGCATTTCTGGTGTTTAGCGATTTAACGTCAAAAGCCTATCACTTCATACCTATATAAACAGGTTCGCAAACACGTTTATCAAAAGGAAACTATGTTTGTATATGTGTTTGCTACTCTTTTGATCTCGATCGAGTCAAAAGGTTCTATCTGAACTGTCAACAAGATTGACATTGACGCCATTTTGACACGACCGCGCATGTGCAGTGACGTCCCGGCGTCGTTTGCAATGGCGGGTAGCAAAAGCGTTATTAAATTAAATGTTTTGTTTACATAGTAAGGCAGCAATTTATTGGTTAAATAAATCAGTATAGCCTGCCTTGTTTGCTTATTTATAAAAAAAAACAAAGGTCGATCTCGATAGCTTGTTCAGAAACCGTTTGTATCTACCTACCTATATTTTCCAATACAAGCAAAAAGTTAAGCATAGGTGGGTCCCGTCCCTAGATCAAGCTGTCCCGAGCCGGCCAAACTTACAAAAAATATGTCCTTAAATAATAAAAACTTAGATCCAGCCCTCCCTTGCTGTTTTTGCCTTAATTTTGTTAGCAACGCACTAAGTCGAGGTCCGAACCCCGCAGAGGTGCCCTTAGTGAACGTTGCTGACGTAGTTAGTTTTTCTATTGCTCTGGAGGCCCTTAAGGTTCTCGCCAAAAAACCGATGAACCAGTCAAATCCTACGCTTAGGCTAACTGCGTAGATCTATTAAAAAAAGGTAGGTAGGTACATAATATATTTAGACAAAATAAATTAAAATTAACTGTTATGCCTCGTCTGGTCGTTCTGAACTCCTCAAATTCAGACTCTTATTTACAACGACAACAATATAAACATCACAGCTGATATCTAAATTAGGTAGCACTTTATTGTCGGCTAAAAAGTAGATACAGGTACCCTATTCGTTCTCGTCCCGCTCGCCACTAATGTCTGCCGTTGGGCGGTTTTTACACCTTTGTGTTACATATATGTCAATCAGAACTGTTTGTATCACACCGTGTTGGCGCGACACAAACACTTTGTTAAGTAATAATGATATGAGTTCTGCGTTGTTTTACTTAACTTTTAAAGCTTTAAAAATACTTTACAATCTTGGAAGGATAGTAAGATGTGTTTATACAGACTAGAGTCTACTGTCTGCTATCGATAGTAAAAAGGTTTATTTAAACGAATTAGTCGAGAATTTTACCAGCCATTATAAATCGTAATATTGGATCACATATAAATGTAAACATGAACCGAATTCAAAGTAATTTATATAGGACAGGAGGATATATACCTCTGAGGTAGATCCTATCGATGACAAGAATATTTTTTAAATCTATTCATGATTACATCACAGATATCGCGTAACATACATACAAAATAAAAGAAAATTACAGTCGAATTGAGAACTTCCTTTTAAAGTCACAAAATAAATATTCATTTTTAAAACGATGTCAAGTAAAAAATACCTACCTAATTAAGTAATTAAATTGGTTGTGAATATAATTCGAAAGTATAGAGACATTGACAGTATTGTAGAACATTTTGTGTCACCGCGGGAGGGTCGACGAGCTATTTATGGCCAGTAAAAGAGATGGCTTCATTAGACGGACGGATCGACACACAATATTGCATCGAATTTGTTTCCTTCACATGTATACGATGTTTAATATGTTACATTTCATCATGCTTACAAAGTACTTACATTAGTAGACGTAGCTATCAAAAAATCTACTAATTAAATACAGTTCCAAGAAGTTTTATAATTAATAAATACTGTGAGAGATAATAATATCTATTTTTGTTTTCATATTATATCAGGTATTTTGATAAGTCATAATAGTTTGTTTCTCAGAATAAATACCTAAAATAGAAATAGACACGACTCACAATATTTTAGTAATATTTAATAAATATGTAACACCCACGCTACAGGTTAACAATAGTCATGTAGGACAATAAAATACAACAAATTGCTAGAACATGTGTACCTAACGTTCAACTAGGGATGTGCAAAAAATGATATCATATTTTTTCATTCGGAATAACATTGTATGGTACGTGATCCTGTCGCAAAGTTACATGGCTTTCGAGAACCACTTAGTAAAACATTATTTATTATTTCAGAACTTTGTCGCTTAGCAACAATATCGTTCTATAAAATCTACACACATATATTCAAACAACAAACAAAACTTACATTCTAAAAAAAAACTAAATTAGTTAACTATAAAAACCAATAACTGCTAGCTTGTACAGAACTTTAGCCTCTACGGAGAAAGGAGAGGCTAGAATACCGTTCACAAAACCCATATCTGCAGAAAGAAATAGAACAATATCGCTTCACTCGGACCATGATTCATCATAGTGCGTGTTGTGTAAGCTGTGCTGTATAGGTATAATCTAGTACAATCTAGTAAATCATAATTAAGCACGCAATTATCATTGCACTCAAACAAAAACAAACAACAACGGTATCATTACTATTTACTAGCATGTAAAGCACAAACATGATTATTACCTGACAATTAATTTGAAATACACAAATGCTCGGGAAACAGTTCAATCTGCCGATCGAAAACTGAATGATTTACTATGAACGAACGATTCATTCGGAACTGAACAAATTTAATGTTAAGTGCAGTGAAATTATGTCATTTGTTTGAATATTGGTGAATGATATCAATGACTGAAGGTATTTAACTAAGTGTTGTAGGCACATTATTTTTACTTCGTTAAAGTAAATCTCAATAATATGTCTTATGCAATAGCTGAATTAAACAAATTTTGGTTCGCTTCTAGTACGTAAAAAAGGTTGATTAATTCCATTATCCAAGTTCAAAAGTCATAACTAAGAAATATAATATATCTGGAAGTAAATAAAACCCTTTGTTATCGTCATAAAAATAAAAAAAAAAACAACAAAAGAGTAATTATTTTAACGAAAAGAAAAACAAAACTGTATCAAGTTATAGTGTGTTTCCTCGACAATTTCGTGTTAACTGTACTTTTACAATGGCAACTTCGTTTGGAGTTTAATAAAAATCTGAAATTACATTGAAGCGCTGAACAACTTTTATGGCACGGGTTGTGAAAAAGCCCTTAACAATGGGGACATTTTAATAAACTTCAATGTTAAAGAAAAAAATATATATTTTGATAGAGTTTTCAAAAATGTATTTTTTTTTACTTTCTTATATAAAACTTAACAATACAATACGTTGGACAGGTATTTAATGACAGAATGCTTCTTTTCATTGTGTTCTATTTACATTTTCATAAAAAGTTACATATTATTGGTTCTTTTCATTAGTTCACCTGCTATTCAAAATTAAACAAAAAAATATATATTTATTTGTATTTGTCTGGGAAGTCAGTCAGTACTGACTGACTATACGTATGTTAGATATTTGTATAGTTAAATAAAAGATGAGAACTAAATGGATAAAAATGAAATGAATTAAGTGCTATAAAATATATTTATTAGGTATAAATAGACTTGGAACTTTTCCTCAATAGCATTTTTCACTGATAAAAACATGGTAAACATTTACCTAAATAGTAGATACTACGAAAGCCAGTCCATGCTTAATTCTTTTCAATATGCACATGAAAAATGTACTGCGGAAATAGAAATGGAAATTAAATGAAATCGTTTCATTTCCATAAACCTTTACAAACAAATAGACGAGAGCGGAAATCAGAATTTGCCAAATGGTATCTAATATTAAATAGCGACTACTTTAATATTCCCGCCGTTATTGCTACAAGTTTCAATAATACTGGTAGCTATATAAATATTATTTGATAGCTTTGTATTAATTACTTCAATTCTGAATGTTTGACTTGAATGTACAAACTACTATAATTATCTTCTAGCATAAGTTTTAAGTAGAATTTATTTCAAATTTTGCCTCTTTTTTGCTACCCTAACGTCGTTTATCGCGAAGCTTACTTAAGCTAGCTGTAAATTATATCTACATTATTTATCGGCCTAATCCGTATCTGTCATAAATAAGAATAAAAAGTGTACACCATTGAATCAATGTAATGAAGTATTATTTGTTAGAGTTTGAGAACCTCAGAATAGCTAAAGAGACAATAAAAAGATTTTAGATTGGCATCGAGTAGCAGAAAAAATGGCTGAAAACCTTTTCAAATAAAGGTTTTTATTTCGCTTGCCTCTCAGTGTCGAGGCCTTTTGACTTGTTGGATATTTCACTTTTTTTAACTAATTAAATTTTATCTCTTGAATCAAAGATGAGGAAAATGTTACGTCTTTTATTACAAGGTACTAAATGTCACAGCTTTATTGATTAATTGCTCCTTTGTAAATAGGTCAAATTTAATAGTAGGTACAGTTCAGTAGCTCTCTCAATTTGACATAGTTATGCAAACTGGAACTAACACACAAAAAGGTACTTTTGAGTTAATTAGATTTTTGTTTCTGAAGTGTGTAGATATAAATAGGTAAGTTATATGAGATAAACAACTTTACAACATTTAGGCTGGCATTTATGACGATACAGGACAACTATAGCATTTGCTTTTTTGATAAATTTTAGTATCTATTTTCGATAAAAAACCTGGTAGTTCCTTAGCAAAATTACTGTTTTATTGCAATGATGTTTAAGTTTTCAAGTAGGTAGACTGCTTTAAAAAAGCTTTAAAATAATTATGTTTTAATCATATTTTTATTTAATTGAAAATACATACTAATTTTACACATGATAATTTTTCTAGTATATGAAAATAACAGACACAAAATAACTACAAATAAAAAAATTACTTGCTGTTAAGATTGGACAGTCAAAACTCGAACTAAAACGTTAAATCACTAAGCCAATATCAAGGAAATGTCCCGAATCAATACACAATACACACTCTAATTATAAAAACAATCAATTAACGTTAAGTTCAAATGACTTGACAAAACAAAGGCTGTTAAGCAAATTCTCTTTGTGCTCGTCTCTACAGTAACAAGGGAGCAACACGCTTTGACCCATCAAATTGATATTAATTAATCTTAGTTGTCTCCCAAAATCATTAACCTAACCTTGTTTAATTTAGTCGAGTGTAGCTAGCAGTGCCCGCAATAATCGCACGAATATAATTATATAATTATTAGTTTAGCAAGTATCTTATAGACGTAACATTTATTTATTAAATACTAGCTGTTTGCCCGCGGCTCCGCCCGCCTGGATGTCTGTTATCGCGGCAAAAAGTAGCCTATGTCCTTTCTCAGGCTGTAAACTATCTGTGTACCAAATTTTATTTAAGTCTGTTGAGTAGTATTGGTGTGAAAGCGCGACAGACAGACAGATAGAGTTACTTTCGCATTTATAATATTAGTAAGGATTGTCAAAATATAAAACTACGTGTGAATATAATTATGTCATAGTAATTAGTTAAGTCTAATAAGTTTAAAAATAATAAAAGAAACAATGTGCAAAGAAAACGAGTATTTTTTTTTAAATGTGTGTTGCCATATTGGTTTTTAAGGTACTGATATAACATTGATTTTATCTTTGAAAATTGTACCATTATAACCATCTAGATCATAAATAATCGTATTATCTAAGTTATTAAGACAATTTTTCAATCTACTCGAGTTATTACAGGGGAATTCCCTCATGAGCATTCGTTTCAGCTTCCTATTAAGGAGAAAGATCATTGAAGGCTGCTTCTGCTATATCCTCCTCTTGCTTTAGCATCTTATCAAGATATTTTTAAATTGACAGGCCAAAGTAAAATAAGACTGAACCAAAAAAAAAGCAGAGAATAGTCCGGATTCAAACAACCAAGGAGTAGAAATTCAGAAAATAGACGAACAGTGATCGCAATTTAAGGACTTAAAATCTTTTTTATTTACGTGCTGCTTGTTCAGATTTTAAACGCTCGTCGCTAACTATGAAGGTTACATATCTGATGTAAGTATAAAATCAAATCAAATATATTTATTTGTGAACATAAGTTTACAAAAAAGGTCTTAAAATTATTAAAGTTATGTAGGAGCTCTATGTTCTACCAATGGAATTGGTGTACAAATAATACAAATAATAGATATAGAACATTGGTGAAAAAACATTGTTTACAACATTCGTCATCATAAAGTACTAAGTCTTTGATTTATTCAATTTAAATGGTATTTATTTAATTTCTAACATTTTCTGATGGATTTTCTCATGTGTGATATTCTCCATCGAGATTAGTTTCAACTCGTGCCATTGCACGATCTGGTGCTAGTGTCGAGTTCTAGAGTACCAACTCGATTCTAATTCGATTGAAACATAACGCGATGCAATCGTGAGTAAGGCCCTGTTTCTATTTCACACCTAATCCGTCATCAATTTCGTACAAACGCGTTCGGAAAAAATGGGACGAGCCTTAAACAATAAGGTTAGCAGAAAAACTCTTCATGTAGGTTATTCCCGTCTTTTTCTCGATACAGTTTGCACTTAACAATCTATTTAGCTGACGCCGACGGTGCCATCCGCAAATCCAATTTATCTGGGCTCAAAATTAAATTGTCTCTCATCCCGTCACGTTGGCTTGTCTCGACGAGCAACTACGATTCATTCCGACCCTATTTAGTTGTGCACATGGCGAATACTTTCATACAGTTATGCTGGAAGTGTTACCCGGTTTCTGAAAGGATGATCAATTTAAGCTGTTGTCAAATCAACTGATCGCGACTCTGATTGGTTGACCAAAAGACTAACAACCAATCATAGCACTTAAAATGAGTTTCGACGGGTGATTAACGAATTTTTGTGTTGATCAACCTTCAACAAACGACTAAAATTTGAAAACCTCGAACAAGATTTTAAATTCCGGATGGGTTTTTCTGGCAATACTCTTGTTTTAATAGTTACGTTAGTAGATGGCATGATCAATAGACATATTTTTTTACGTGGCCGATTTTTGCAGCAACTAATAAAAATAGGAAAATTGTCAAACTAAATACTTATTGATGATTTAAACAAAATAAAAGGAGAAATGTTCGCTACAAGTTAGCCAGTGTCGCTCGTTCTTACCTAATTTAATTTTAGTGTTAAAACCTTAGAGTCAAAATAAGTAAACTATAGAGTGCGTTGGGCGCAGAGATATATACTGTGAGCACCAGTATGAACAACCGTCGTAAAATTAAGAGTCAAAACAGAGTGCGCCGTTTTATTAAAAGTATCACAAAACCTAATATTACCCTAATAATATCGGAACGATATTTTAGCATAAACGTCTGTCGTCGCACGGAAAATTACTTAAATCAGTAAACGAGCATAGCACTCGCAGTTAAATATTTGCTTACGCTCGGCTTACGGGCTACTAGCGATGCGTGCGCTCTATGCTTGTCTATGCATGCTCTAAGGTTAGAAACTTTTGCACGGAACCTAAGAAGCCTAGTTACTAATCCGTCTTAAATTTTATTAGAGATACTGTAATTTAGATCATAGGCAATGTCGCTGGGTTATTTTATGACGCAAAGGGTTCCAACAAAGATATCGCCGCTATTAAAGAAGAAAGCGAACAGTTGTAAAACAAGACACAGATTTAAGGACTGTCGTCACTTGGGACCTATTTCTCAGTACTAAAACTGAGATAATATTACACACACTCGTATATTGGGGTGATGTGAGTATAACGTAAGTAGATTCTAGAATATTCTCGTGTTTCTCATCTATTAATTTATTCGTAAGTAGATTTATCAGACAAATGCGAGTCGGACTCGAGCATAAAGGTTTCCGTACGATTGTACAAGATTTATGTCGTTAAAATCGAGGAATTTCTTTGTATGAGGAACCCTTTTAATTTTTAATTTGTTTTTAAATTTTTATTATTTGTTGTTATAGCGGCAACAGAAATACACACTCTGTGATAATTTAACTCTTTACCCATTACGGTTCATGAGATACAGCCCGCTGAAAGACGGACGGACGGACAACGGATTTATAGTAATAGGCTCCCGTTTGCCCAAAGAGGCAGGGAACCCTAAAAAATGTAGTGATAGTTCTATTATAACTTAGAAATGCTAAAAGCTATTTCAGAAATCTATAAATTTTTAAAAATTTCTTCATTAGCTTTTCAGTATGATTGACGTTCAGCATCCGTTTCAGCACTCAATGTTAGGTTACATGTTTCCTGCCAGTCAATAAAATACGAAACGGAACTGTTTGCAAATCAACAAATTCAAATCCGAACGTAAAATGCTCGCCTGCAATCAAAAACAAATCTGCCCTCAAATCGTTTATCGCAAAAATACGTTTTATGCGTCGCCAGAAGCCGAAACATGTTACTTGTTTTGCGTCACAAAGTTTATGTGATAAATAATAACTTTTTGATGTGGCTAAAGAACTGATAAGAAAGATAGACAGGTCTAACAGGTAACATCTCACAAAAAGTGTATAAAATTAAATAGGATAATGAAAATAGCTATAGCTTTTTAGTTTCGAAGTGAAACTTCTACATAGACGGCGGGTATTAGGATTTTTCTGGCACGCAAAAGCGTTATGGCCACGTGGAGGGACTAGACGATATAACCTTGGGCGCGCGTTCCACTTGTCCGTTGCGATTCGTTTTTCCACTTGTTCGTTGAAGTTTCACTTCTACTATCCGTTGCGATTTTTTTTTAAATAGTATGAATATTCGAATAGTTTAAGTTTACCTTTCTCCGGAAAATCAAAATTCAGTATACTTTAGTAGTAAGATTTATAATAAATAACAAAAAATAATGTAAAAAACACCACAAGCATTGCTCTGCTCCCAAAGTAAATAGCTAATGCACTTGTGTTATGGAATCAGAGACAACGAAGGCACTACAAAGACACAAACCCAAGGCAATATAGAAAAGTGGTTTCATATTTTGCCCCGTCCGGGGATCGAATCCAGAACCCCAAAGCTAGCGACACTTTGAAAACTGGTGTGTACGCCACTCGACCACGGAGGTCGTCGATTATATATAGATATTTATAGTTAATTTGGTTTTTATTTGTTGTGTGAGTTTAATTTGTCTAGTTTAGTTTTTTTGTTTTTTATTGTTGCCCGGTTTGTAAAAATTAAAATAAAAAAACAATCGTGCAAATAGCGTTTTTATTTGCGTACGGTCGCTCTGTCTATATTTTTTTGGTCTGTGGCCGTGAATGGTGGCCATCGCTTTTATGTCGCATTAAAAATTATGATCGTAAACCAATACGGAAAATATTACAACGATCCTGATAATAGATTGGATCGTATGTACGCGGATAATAAAAATATTGTAGTGGAACATTTAACTGCTGAAAAAGGTAGTTCTATATAAATTGTTGCTTTTTGTCCGTAAATTTTGTTACATGTATATTCCTTTTCGGTTTTACCATGATTGAACGTTCGAATACATATTTTAAATTTCAAATTATTAACAAAGAATACTTCAACACTTCTTTATTGTATAGAAGTCAAAAACATAAAAAAAACCCGACTACTCTGCTAACAAACATTTTTATTTATTATTAGTATTTTTCATTCCAAATTATACCTACATTTAAATACGAATTTTGTAAACTATTTATAAAACCCTTTATTTGATACCCTTACTCCATAGGTTTAGATAAAAAACTAAACCTAGCATGTAACGACTCACAATTTATTGCCAAACTCCGTCATTATAATACACAGTTTTTGAGACGAATCCAACGATACCTTTCTCGAACTATGGAAATCCATCTAGCCATTTGGAAGATACGAGGTTATAAAGAAATATAGAAATATATATTTTCTTTTTTAAATAAAATGGTTACTAGCTATCTTGTTAACCCATCCAATTAAGCTAAATATTCTAGTGTCTGGAGTGGGTTCACGTCAATAGTGTAATGGGTTGGGTTCGAACCAACGACCTCTCGATCACAAGGCCGTCACTCTAACCATTAGGCTGTTGCAGCTTCTAGTGATTCATAGATCGCGCGTATGTTTTTCGGGCGCATACAGGATACGCCCGAAAAGCAATACTTTCTTGGCATCGAAAAATTGTTGTACAAGTATTCCTAAGTAAAAAAAAAACCAATACTACCTATTTACCACAACTAACATAACACACACTCAGAATTTTTATTAAGCACTCTATTTTTTGTACATAAAAGGTTGACTTTCACTAATAATGACGCAGGTTTCGTAGCAAAAAGTTTTTAGTGCTCATTTTATGGTCGCCCATGTGTGTGTAACCGCCATTTCGTCCGCCATATGGTTTTACCCTTTAAAACGGTAAAGCCTTGGGTGTTTAAGTGCTTAACCACAAATAAACCCTGTTGAGAGTATGTATAGTATTGTGTACCCAGTAGTAAAACAGTGCGCTTACACGGTCAATTAATTGCCCGATTAAAGGCAATTTTGCTTAAAAAACATGTACCGGCAAAACCTGGCAATGTATGGCAATATAAAACTTGAATAGAAGTTGCTAAGAATTGCCCCATTTTAGTTGCCCGTATAAGCGCACCTTAAGACGAATATACTATACTTAACGATTAGTAATAGATTAAAGTTAAAAATCAATCGCTTGTACTGAAAATCATCTGTGGATTTGTTATAAATACAACTCGTTAGTAACTCGTTCGTAAATACACTTTCTTACCTGCAATTATCCCAAGTTTTTAGGTCAGATTATAAAATAGTTTCCCTTTATCATATATTTCATTGCAATGGCGGTAAAAATCACATTTAGGCCAATCTTCACAGGTCAAAAGCAAAGCCCTAAGAGGAACTACGAGATGTCGTAATTAAAATTCGTGTTGTTATAATTAAAATTATTTTAAATAAGCAACATACAAATAAAACATTTGTAACAAGTCATTATTTCTCAGTTTTATTTAATATGTTACAGTTTGATATTATTGTATTATTTTTTGTATAAAATTAATTAATTTAAGAATTAATAATATTAATTTACGATACAAAATGATAATGTAGAGCGAAAAAACAAAAGCGAAAATTAACTATTGGAAAGAAGAAAGAAAACATATCATTTATTATGCGATGCGTAAGTGTAAACAAATTACAACAAAACTAATGATAAGGTATAGAGATACAAAACGTATCACACCCGTGCAAAACGATCAGCGCTCAGCATATGCTAAGGTTATTGCTAGAAGCAGAGCCTAAGCGCTTGTTTTCAGCGACGGCCGTAGGCTCTTAAGTTAGTTACCTACTCAAGTTCCTTACTTGATTGCAATAGTATTAACACCGATTAGATAGAGGTGAAAAGAAGAGGACTTTTATAAAAAAAAAGCCTTTCCTAACTTACCTACTATTTAGGTAGCTACTGCCGCAATTAGATTGTGTTTGATATGAAAGTTGTAACCAACCCGTAAAAACGAGACTTTATTAATGAAATACCTAGATTATAATAAGTATGAAATAATGCAGGAGAGGCAAAAACCAATATATCTATGTAGAGACTTTTATTGACAATTTCACATTGGAAACTCATCCGTACATTAATTACCCGGTTTTGGACGTGTCTGAATGCACATAAATACTGAATAGTAGGTGGTCGATAAACACCTTTGGTAAACAAGTGCATCGATGAATTAAAATACCAAAGAGCATTTAAGACCAAGAAAGGTTCATTCATTCGGGCTTCGTTAAAAATGTTCAGAGAGTACCAGTTTTTGCGAACCAGGGGTATTTTTAGCGTTCACTAATTGACTGAAGTCGCGGTACATTTCATCTTACGTTGCAACCTACTTATCTCACGTTGCGGACTCCTTTGAGACTTATACCAGCCTCCTCGCTTTTAGGAGGAAGCAAGAGGGAATTTCAAGTTAAAGGTTTTAATTTAGTTAGTGACATATATAAATATAGTTAGTGATTTATATAAACAGCTTTCTTAAAATAAACCTGTTAAACGTAAATAATAAACACATTTTTTATTCATCCCATTTTACCGTATACGACAAACCTAGGTAATGTTAAGAGGCCAGTGCCCTTACTTTCCAATGTTATTTTAATTCTAATACATATAATGGTAATGCAAAATTGTTATTCATTTAGCAGGCACACAAACAACACACAATACGAAAAAATACTCTCAATGTTTAGATTCCAGTCAGTTCTTTCCATAGACAGCATTTTTTTTTAATAAGTAAACTGTAAATATATATAAATTTCGCATTGGCATTGCATTAGAATAAAAATTAAATTAGAGAGTAAGGACTGGTGTGCTATAAATACATCTTAGCAGTAAGTTTGTAACTTCACGAGACAAAATACTAAGAAAGACGCAACAACAAAAACTTATTAGTCACCTAAATTGTACGACATTTGCCAGCACTTACCTATGGGCCTAGGGATGGCACATCGCTCGGTGAAGTTTTTAATCGAAACACACAATGTCTTCTTTTAATAAATAAATAAATAAATGTGGACAACATCACATACATTGCTCTAAACCCAAAGTAAGTAGCTAAAGCACTTATGTTATATAATTCAGAGACAACGAAGGTACCATAAACACCCAGACTCGGGACAATGTAGAAAAGGGGGTTTTCTACATTGACCCGGCCGGGGATCGAACCCGGGACCTCAGAGCTGGTGACACCTTGAAAACCGGTGTGTACGGCACTCGACCACGGAGGTCGTCAAAGTCTTTTGATCTTACAATGTCTTTAAATTGCTAGCAGTAAACTAAGTGTATCTAATTTTTATCTATCCAGTATCAACAATAAAATACATAGTAAGAAATTACTGGCAGTAACCTATTACGTAGCGGGTATATTTTCTTAATTGAAAACTTCTTTTGAGAATTTCTTGCGATGGGAAATAATCATTGTATTCGCGACACTGTTACTGTTACCGTTTCCGACACCTTTGTATAATAAGTATCTACATAGATTGTAAATGTTCAAGTTTTAGCTTCTGTCGGTACTCCCGGAGCGCCACTGTTTGGTCCAGTCAAGTCGAGCACAAGTCTTATTATTCTATTTTGATGTATTTTTTTTACATTCTCTCACTTCGTTGGTTCTCTTATTTATTTATTAATTATTTATTAATGTATTCTACAACAAGCCTTATACTAACACAATGCCCCACAACCCCGTTTAGACAGTTTGACTGTGGGTGTAAAGACAATGACAATTACCAATGCAATTAATAACTTTTTTAGTAATATTGTAACAATAACTAACCTTCTCAAATATGAAATCGTTATTTTTGCACCACGTTAAACATCTTTTCGATAAACATTAATTTGGCAGCCCTATTCTGATACTAGTCACGAACTTCCGATAGTAATGATGACTTCTTTATATCTGTTAAAGGTTTCCTTCGCCCCTTACATTGGGTAGCAGATACCTACCTAGACCTATCTACAGTTTGGACCATTACTTCGCCAAGTTTCTTATTATTTGTTACCTTCAAATATATATATTAATGGTATTTTTTTCACCTACGTCTAAAGTTAGTATTCTATATTATTCAAACGTTTTATTGAAGTCTTAAATTGAGTTAGAATTCTGTATTATTTAAACGTAGATTAAATTTATATCTTGCCTTTATATTTTTGATGTAATATATTTTTAAAAGAAAATAAGAAACGGAGAAAAAATTTTGAGACTGGGTTAGAAAGACATTAGTATTTCTAGTTTAATATTTATTTTCGGCATCGAAGCATATTTTAATCATGTTTACTTTAAAATAAATTTGTATCGGCAGCAAGTTTAAATTAAATGAATATGACGTATATTTCTACTTTGTGTTTATTTCTGAAATTATTCAGATTAAAATCAAATTATCAGCATTAAAATTTTCGCAAATTAAAGTTATATGTACACTAACTATGCTGCGTAAACAGGTCCGAATCAAATATGTATAGGATTAAGTGCTGACACGACACACTAAAACAACATCAGTCCCAGACTAATAACTAAAACAAACTTTAGTATCAAGTCTACAGGGTGTAACAAAAATGCGTGGTCATATTTGAAATACTAGGCTGCTTTTGTTTATAGAAAAAACAACTTTCTTCAAAGAAAACCTTGGACTTACCATACCAAATTATCATCAGCTGATCAAAATTCTTTTCAAAAATAGACTATTGCCTTTGTGGAGAAAGTTAATTTCTATGGGCAGAATCAGTATTTCAAATAATTATGAGCCCTTTCCGGTAATAATATCTAATAGTAATACTCGTATAATCTTCTACACATAAATGAATCCCGATACTTCTTGGCCACGCTATAACCACCAAACGACAGCACCAAATGGGATAATTATTTTTTTATTATATTCCTTATTGCAAGGAATATAATTTTTATAAGAAAATAAAAACAACGGATGGAAATGTTTTGGAAATCTTACACCAACAACAACAAGCTTGCGAAGCCGGGGCTAGCAGATAGTATAATTATTATATAATGTAAATATACAGTCTCTGGACCGTTCGTAGTAAACTGAGTGTTCATACAGACTTGTCGAGAAACTTTAATAGCCGAAAGTGAATACAAATTTGAGTTTAACTTAACTTTGGTCTTAAAACTTTGGGATT
The DNA here is from genome assembly GCA_932294365.1 of Diachrysia chrysitis. Taxonomy (NCBI): domain Eukaryota; kingdom Metazoa; phylum Arthropoda; class Insecta; order Lepidoptera; family Noctuidae; genus Diachrysia; species Diachrysia chrysitis. The sequence continues at coordinate 4,000,928 of OW028657.1, forward strand.
TCTCGTAAACTAGCTAAAAGGTGCTTTTAAAACTGTTTTAAATCGCAAAATAGATTTAAATAAAATGTTTAAGTATTATAAAAACGACCGTAGCGTACAAAAGTATTGTCAGTATAAAAAATCTGTTAGTTTGTTAAATATATAGTAAGTTATAGTGTGTAGTAGTTTTATTTCTAGGCTTTGCAATGCTGCGAAGCTAAGTAAAATCCGGTCCGGAAAAATGTACCTAATTGTTATTGAAGTACTAAGAAGAAGAAGGCTTAGCAACTGTAAAAACAGTCACATATATTCCATCCTTACTAATGCTATAAATGCGAAAGTAACTCCGTCTGTTTGTCTGCCACGCTTTCACGCCAAAACTACTGAACCGATTTAAATTAAATTTGATACGCAGATAGTCTAGAGCCTGAGAAAGGATATAGGCTACTTTTTGCCGCGATAACCGACATCCACGCGGGCGGAGCCGCAGGCGCGGCTTTAGTATACCCTTTCTTTTATATTTTCAGCAAATATTACTTCATTGAGCTAAAAAAACATTTTTCTTTTCGTGTAGATAAGGTAATATAAAAGTATGTAACACTTCTTATAGACATTGATTGTAACATTATAAGTTCCAATATTTAATACATAAAATTCTACTACAAAGCGCCTATTGAATTGTCGAAATAAATCCGATTAAGCACTCTTACATTTTCAAGATATTATATTGAACTCAAGTAGCTATTGTAAATGGGATTTTTATTGTTTATGCGTAACAAAAAAGTTAGTGTTTCTTGTTCAGTTAGCTTGGCAACGGCCTTGAGATAAGAAAAGCTCCTTTCTGAATATTTGTTGAAAAACATTTTAATGTAGTTGATGTAAAATACTCTTCTTTGTTGTATACTTCGTGAAATAGAAAAAACACATTATTAAATGTTTTTAGAAACTTTATTTTGAAAGAGTGATTGTTTTTTATATTTTCCAATCGACTATCTATACTAATATTATAAAGCTGAAGAGTTTGTTTGTTTGTTTGTTTGTTTGTTTATTTGTTTGTTTGAACGCGCTAATCTCAGGAACTACTGGTTCGAATTGAAAAAATCTTTTTGTATTGGATAGTCCGTTTATTGAGGAAGGCTATAGGCTATATAACATCACGCTACGACCAATAGGAGCGGAGCATAAATGAAAAATGTTGCAAAAATGAAAAACCGTTGAAACTAAAACACGCGAACAAAGTCGCGGGGGACAGCTAGTTAGTTATAATTTTTCGTGGTTCCGTATCACGAAACAAAAGGAACCCCTATAGGATCTCTTCGTAGTCCGTCTGTCCGTCTGTAATGATTACTTTTCTCAGTTTGTATTTGTTAACTGTATTTTTATCTTTTATACAATGTATTTTAAAGAAAAATATTTTTATAGGTACCTACATATTTGGTTTAACATAAATAAAATAAAAACCCTATCTAATCAAGGTTTCAAAAAATTCGAAAATAAAAGGAATATAATAAAAATTATTATAATAGATGTTCTGAAGTATTCCAATCAAATATCTTTACTAACATGTACCAAAATTTATAACACGACACATCCTGGTTTATATTATGAGCACGTTTTCCGGGTAGAGCCATCTGCAATTCTTTTTTTTTTCTATACAATATATCGTTAGTTTGTATTGTTTCAGAGAAATGTACTAATACCTACTGATGTGAGGATTCTAAAACCAACCGAAAAAAAAACTCAGATATTAAAAAATATGGTAATATTTTTGTATCTGGTGAAAAGATCTTTAAATATTAGATCTAAACCGTCTTGATTACAGCAGCTGAAAAACAAAAACAAATCACCTCAAAATCGGTCTATACGTTTAGGAGACACGACGCAACGCAAAACTCTCTATTACTTATATTTAACTTATAACACCCCTATCTTGTGTCATTGGACGTTAAAATAATCTTACATAAACTCGCCGTCATGTTTTAAGAGTCGCCAATCACCATTGATCCGGTAAACTTCACAGTAACGGAAAACTCGAAATACGTTTACAAGCAACCCTGTAGTTGTTTATTTGTCCATCAGAGGATTCAGAGGTTAATTCTTTAAATAGCTGGTGTTTTGGTTCATCCCAGGGTTGCGGCTATCGATCGAATGCCTTAAGGTCCCTATTGGGAACTTTGGAAGAGGCCCAACCAGAATTATATTGGAGGTTAACTGCAACGTGCTACTTATATATAAAAAAAAACAGAAGTCTATTTAGAAGTTTTTGAGACAGTATTATCTAGGTACTCTGTTAGGTAAATTCAGTAATTGTCTAAAACTATGCTCCAATTTAGAGGCAAGTTCTACAATATAACTTGGTCTGCATTTGTAAAAGCGCTTGTACTACCCATAACACAAGCTAACTCTTTCCTTCGGTGCCTGAGTTCATCACCCACTTCCATACTTCTCTTGTATATATTGTATGCTCATCTAGTTCGTAAGAAATGTAATTTGTTATTTATTTTTGTACATTTCTGTGGATATTAAATAAATCTATACTAATATTATAAACCTGAAGAGTTTGTTTGTTTGTTTGTTTGAACGCGCTAATCTCAGGAACTACTGGTTCGAATTGAAAAATTCTTTTTGTATTGAATAGTCCGTTTATTGAGGAAGGCTATAGGCTATATAACATCACGCTACGACCAATAGGAGCGGAGCATATATGAAAAATGATGCAAAAATGAAAAACCGTTGAAACTAAAACACGCGAACAAAGTCGCGGGGGACAGCTAGTTATTAATATATTATACCCTTTAAATCTGAATGATATTTCGTTCGTTATTAACGTTCATATACTACGAAGTTTGCAAGTTGCATTAAAACTGTTGTTTCGTTGTAAAACCTAAGTTTTGACGGTAATGGGCACGGAAAGTTTTGACAATGCTCCCATGAAATACGAGTAAACATGGATCGATTGATTTGGTTATGGAAACTCGATGTTGCTCGTAAAATGTAAATGTAAGATAAAAATTTATCTAACTAAGTTACTAAGTAGCAAAATTTACACGTGTAACTTAAACATAATTATGGAACGAGAATGTGATTCTTTTGTTTTGACTAGAATACTTCGTCTCATAATAGAGTCTTTGTAAAATCGACAGATTTTATTGCAGAACTGAACCGTGATGGCTAAGGTTTTTAACTACAGATATAATATATCCCCGTGTAACGTGCCCTAGATAAAGATAAGGCATAGCCTGCACCCTGTGCTGAGAGACTGCATGGAATATTAAGAGGGAAGGGTTGAGGACCGCAGACGACTATACATACCTACTTAAAATAATATCCGAGCCCTCCATTATGCATGCATGTGACTAGACTTAAATATCAAACTACTTGAAGGCACTGGATAAATGAAAATTAAGAAAATTAAGGTAAAATGTCTACGTATTGGTACCAGGATATTTCACAGTGACTGTTAAAGATTTACAACTTAAAACGATTAAACAAAACGAACGAGATTTAATTGATATTTTACATTCTAAAGCCGGTTTCTCTCAGTTTTTCCCCCGGTTTCCCCCCGGAAATCCGTGATAGCACAGACCCCTCTGTCCCTTCTGTTGCAATCCACCGCGAGTCGGAGTATACCCTAACTCGGTTATAATTGGTTTTAATTCTCAAGACACAGCGCGGTGCGTTGACCACCATGGTCGTCGTCCGTGCGAGGTGATCTGTGATAACGCGCACCGCAGAAAGCCGGCTTAAAATGCATTTTATATAGAATAAAAAAAAAAAGTATCGTCAAAATTACATCATGCAAGTTAACAAAAATGCACTAAAAATAAAAACTGATCAACAAAATTCAACACGAAATCACGTAAATCGGATCAGAAATCTCGGCATAATAGGTGTACATAAATAGAAAAAAAAAAAAACCGAATTGAGAACTTCCTCCTTTTTGAAGTCGGTTAAAAATAATATATTTACAGTACCTACAGCTAAAACAAAAGCTATATTCTACAGTTTAAATAAAAACGAACGAATGGCTAATCAAAACATTATTCATACCATGTAATTGAAATCACTACGTTAAATATCTCCATATTTTAATTTACAGTATATTCAAAAAACCTTCTGAAATTGGTTGAATATTTTCATAGCTAACAGATTATGTTATGTAAAATATACATATATGAAACTAAGGGTATGATAATATGGTATAGGGTGGTATGAAATATGCGTATTATTTCAAGTATTTAGCGTAGAACCTCAAGGATTCTCGAATGTTTCAAAATCTATTTGTATAATGGCATTACTTATATTAATTATGATGCTCATGTTTTAAATTGATTTTAGTATAACCAGAGAAAATACCAAAAGTATTTACTACATAATAGTATATATAAATACTTTTGTACAAATAAATACAGTAAATACTTTTGTTATTTTTCAGTATCAAATTTTTGCTCCAGTACCTAAATATATATTAATATCGATTTTTGCCTATAAGTAAAAATGAACGTTCAAATGTAATTTATTAGTCAGTTGCAATAATAAATATCAAAGTAAGATCTTTAGTATCGCATAATATTTACTACAATCATTAAAATATTCAAACCAAATAATTATGTCATACCACTAAATATTTCCAATAAAAAAAGGAAACCAAAATATGTAATCAATTCAGCATTCGTAAAATCACCATTTCTGTTATTGCATTATCTATTTGACTATCTGAATTCTATGAATGCTTTACATGCAGAATTGAATACGATTCTATAAAAAATAAAATATAAAATGTCCGCTATACGAGAATTGTGAATAATTGCTGCGAATTTGCGAGAGTCGGTAACATTATACATAGGTACAGTCAGCAGTAAAAGTCCATGAACACAATCAGATTTACAAAACACCTGAACACAATGAAATTCAATAAGTTTTTGTTGCGACTAGGAATTCTATAAAAAACAAAGAATTGACACAAAATATCCCAAAACTCGCTAAACCACGGTCTTAAAACGCCACTAAACATTGTTATCATTTGGGTATTTGTCATTTTCTTTTATTTCGTTTAAAAATAATATATTACAACTATGTCAAGTTGTAAAAACGGAAGATTAATTACTTTTATATTGAACTAGTTACATGCATTTTAATATTGATAATTAGACAGAGAAGGCTATATCCTAATGTGACGTCACTATGCTATTTCTCCATACTAATCTGGGGCTGCCCCGTACAAGTCGTCGCTTCGAAAAAGAGATAGAACATGGGTCACCTACTAACTTTAAAAGCTTCGTGTAATTTTTTTTGAGGTTCTTTCGCAGTTCTGGTTCAATTTTTTACTATTAATATAATTATTTGTAACAAATATATAAGTAATTCGATAGTTGTAAAATACCCAATTTATAAATCTGATTTTGTAGGATATGTTTACTGTTGTAGATAGAATAAAATACACGAGTTTGAGTTAAAATGATGTTTTGAATTAGGACCTAAAAGGTAAAACTCGCAAGAAACCAAGCATTATTTACGACTATCTCTCTCTACACCAGGGGTTCCCAAACTTATTTTGTCTACTGCCCACTTTGAGAATAAATTATATTTTAGCGTCCACATTTTTTCACCTACTTAAAAACCACTATAACTTCAAATTAAATTTATTATTATGAGCTATATTAGCGGAGATTCGATTTTATTTCTGGGTCTCTTAGCGCCCCCCTTTAGGCCTGCAGCGCCCACAAGGGGGCGTTATCGCCCACTTTGGGAAAGGCTGATCTACACTTATATCTATCTCTTATAATTCCTTCATCAAATAGGTACTTGTAGTTCTCATTACGTTTTTTGTACTATCCCATTAGATCTCTAGGGTCGTCAGTCGATGGTGGCTGATCGCAATAAATGTCACTTCACACATTTAAGTCGTGGCACGATGTGACTGTCACAGTCGATGCAAATATATTTTATGTCCAACCCTGACATTGCTACGTCGGTCCGTGTTTAGAATTATTTTATTTACATGTGAATGACCAATACATTTGGAAGAGGAGCGAGGAGCTCGTGGCTAAGAGTAAGCGGTACTATTTGACCAATAATACAGGTTAAGCCGCGCTCGCCGCGGTTTGTCTGTGGATGGGTGACCATTTAGACATACCAAGACCGTTGGTCCCGACTGTCATACGTTGGTCTTTGACAGTCGTTAAGTCATTACAAATCTGACAACCAGTGTTACTTTGGGATACTGTGTTTCCTAATTGAATAGGTTGTGGAGGTCAGATAGGCAGTTGATCCATGTAAAATACGGTGTTCGGCTGAGTCCGGTAAGACTGGAAGCCGGCTCCAACATCTAATCTAATCTAATAAGCCCATCTTGTCCCACTGCAGGGCAAAGGCCTCCCTCTCCCTTTTCCACGCACTTCTGTCCTGAGCTAGGATGGGCCAGTCCTTTCGGTAGGAGTCAAGTTGGTCTCTCCACCTCTTTTTCGGTCTGCCGCGATGTCGTCTAGCGTTATGTGGGATCCATTCTGTAGTTTTTTTAGCCCACAGCTCATCTGACATGCGACAGACATGACCGGCCCCAACATAGCTTGGGAAAAAAGGCTAGGTAGAAGAAAAGTTATAATTTTACTAACTAATAAAGTGTATCAATTGTTTTTTTTAGTAATCGACAACCGAACAATTTTCAAAAACCCTTTTCTATTACAGCTAAAAAAGATTTAAATACATTTCTAAAGCATAATATAATATATAATATACTAAAATTCTAAAGCATATACTTATACAACAATAAATAAATACCTTGATAGGTTCCGTTTAAAGAATATGTATAAAATTTCCCTAACATTTATTATCATACCGCGAAGAAAATTAGGTTCAGATGAAAGCGACTCTTAGTAGAGTAACAAGCTTAATGTATTACATTTCTTTGTGTATTATAAACAAAAACATACCTTTTCTTAACGACGGCAATGAGAATAAGATGCTGCGTGTTCTTCGTTCCACGTATAGCTCTGAAACAAACACAATTTGATATTATTAAGTGGAATATAAACCACATAAAAGATATGTTGACAATCATTGCATTGTAACTTTCTGTGCCTTTTTTGCTCGACTCTCATCAAATCCAATCCAACAAGTAGTAACAGAAATTAACGCAAACAAACAAACTCTTCGGGTTTACTTCCCATCTATACTTAGGTACTAATATTATAAAGCTGAAGAGTTTGTTTGTTTGAACGCGCTAATCTCAGGAACTATTGGTTCGAATTGAAAAATTCTTTTTGTATTGGATAGTCCGTTTATTGAGGAAGGCTATAGGCTATATAACATCACGCTAGGACCAATAGGAGCGGAGCATAAATGAAAAATGTTGCAAAAGTGAAAAACCGTTGAAACTAAAACACGCGAACAAAGTCGCGGGGGACAGCTAGTGTCAAATAAAAATACATAAAAGGAAATAAAGAGTACCTCGGGACCTCTCGAAAATTAATTGGTAAAGATATTACGCGTTCAACGAATACCTACAAATAGAACACCTTGTGAAAAGGGAAAGTTCAATTGAATCCTCCTCGGGGTATACTTTCACACAAATAGAGAGATATTATTCTTATTTAACTAAAGTTTCTTTGCATAATGGAGCCATATTCTCGCACTTTGTTTCATGTCACAAGAATAGGGAATAAACAGTTATTTCCATGGGCTGAATAGGCATGTTTCCTATTTTTTTTTAATGTCCGTCTTGTAGATTAATGAATTTTATTGGACACGTATTTTTTATTTTTTCCTGCAAACAAAAAATGATCAAAATACAGAGACCGGAAATTACGCGTGACGTCACTCCTCGCTACGATTTTTAGCGAGGCGTGGCGTCATAAGCCCCCACTCCGAAACTTTAAAGCGGTGTATCTTTGTATTTTTTTATTGTTTTGATAAAAGAAAAAATACGTGTCTAATATTTATTTATTATCTAATTGACGGACTAAATAGATTTTAACTTTTCATGCCCAGGAAACATCCCTATTGTGCAGTTACACCATATGTTAACACTACAAAATATAGCGTTTTGATAATTGATAAATCCTCCGTAAATCATGAGATCAATTATTTTATATTTTAGTTTATTATTAAAATGAAAAACTTATTATTACGTTATGAATTAGAATAGAAATAGCATTACATGTAAAAGTTTAAACCAATATGTGATTTATGCATAAAAATAATCCCTTAAATAAATGTGGGAGAAATTTACAGTATTGTAAACTAAATATTGTGGTTATTTATTGTACAAAAGTTAATTATTATCGTGTAAAGGTTTCGGGTTAATAATTACACTATTTTACAAATACAGCTCCCACCCAACGTCGAAAATTAAACCCATCCGTATACGGGTTTTCCCTACCAGGCATACATTGGTATTTTTTGACTTAATTTTCAAGATTTCTTCTTCTACATTTTCTCTAGTGAGTATGTAATACACAGAATAAAAATATTACTTATAACAGTTAAGAAATTGTATAAAAATGTTAACACTATCTTCTAAAGGATAGGAGAGAATCTCTGAACTCACTGTAGCGAACATAACTCGCTTTGTACATTAAAATACATTTAACGTTTCTACAAGATTATAGTTTGAATATTGTAAGATTTAAAGAATATGTAAAGATTCAACTATTATATAGCATTTACAGGAAATAATATTTTAGGATCTAAGACCAATTAATATTCTACTAGCTTTTGCCCGCGGCTCAGTCAGCGTGGGCGTCAGTTATCGCGGCAAAAAGTAACATATATCCTTTCTTAAGATCCGGACTTACCCCATAACTAGTTTCACAAAAATGGGTTTAGTGGTTTAGCCGTAAAAGTATAACAGACAGAAAGATATACGGAGATCTCTTTCGCATTTATAATATTATGTACTAACTTTTGCCCGCATGGATGTTCGTTATCGCGGCAAAAAGTCGCCTATGTCCTTCCTTGGGGTTCAAGCCAATTCCATACCGAATTTCATCACAATCAGTTGGGAGGTTTAGCTGGTTTTGCGTATCAAACAGACAGACAGACAGAGTTACTTTCGCATTTATAATATTAAGTATGGATTGATAAATGAAACCTAACGACCTACCATAACGAGAAGTCTAACGATTAAAACTTTTAAGTCCATACATTCAATAATAATATATTTTACAGTCCTTATATTTAACAGTTATATATTTAAAGTAAAAATAATTTAATTACAGGTACTTATTATAATCCAGGTATCCGGGTCACGGCCCGTGCGTGGCGCGTCACTAATTAAATAGGCTTTACCGGTCGGGGCGGGAGGGAAATTATAATCGTATGCTGGTGATAATATTCATAGTGTGCGAATATTACAATTATGATTGTGATGTTTTGTTCGACCAATTATAGTAGATTGGTTGTGAGTTTAGCCGCCTGTTTTGGCTGATGTCAATAACGTTTTCACTACAAGTTACAACATAATATCCCTATTTATAATAAATTGTTAGTCACGGTTCCGTGACGAGTGATCTTGTATTGCGGTTTAATAAGAGAGTGTGTGTGTAAGTGTGTGTGTAAGTGTGTGTGTAAGTATGGTGTAAGTATGGTGTAAGTGTGTGTGTAAGTAGGTGTGTGTGTAAGTGTGTATATGAGTGTGTGTGTGTGTGTGTGAGAGTGTGTGTATGAGAGTGTGTGTGTGCGAGTGAGTGTGTGCGTGTGTGCGAGTGAGTGTGTGTGCGAGTGAGTGTGTGTGTGTGTGTGCGAGTGAGTGTGTGTGAGTGTGATTGTGAGTTTGTGTGTGTGTGTGTGAGTGTGAGTGTGAGTTTGTGTGTGTGTGAGAGTGTGAAGTGTGTGTGTGTGTGTGTGTGTGTGACACATGTGTATTTGTAATGTTTTATTCTCAGCGTAGGTAAAAAAATGATTGTCATAATTTAAACCTAATTCAAAACCTGTCTTTGCCTTTTATAGAATTATATAATAGGCATGTTTCCTATTTTTTTTAATGTCCGCCTGGTTGATAAATGAATTTTATTGGACACGTATTTTTTCTTTTTTCCTGCAAACAAAAAATGATCAAAATACAGAGAACGGAAATTTCGCGTGACGTCACTTCTCGCTACAATTTTTACCAAGGCGAGGTGTCATAATCCCTCACTCCGAAACTTTAGAGCGCTGTATCTTTGTATTTTTTTATTGATTTGATAAAAGAAAAAATACGCGTCTAATATTTTTTTATTATCTAACGACGGAATAAATAGGTTTTAACTTTTCATACCCAGTCAACATCCCTATTATCTATATTCTCGAATTTCATGAAATTATCGTTCCCTGTTTTTGTGGTCTATTATAATGTTTAGGAGAAGTGTTTGCGAGACAACATAAATGGTCTGTACGCCTAAAAACCGGCCAAGTGCGAGTCGGACTCGCGCACCGAGGGTTCCGTACAAACCTGTAGGTATATAAGTAAAAGTTCACCCATCACGATGATCGAGTCATAGTCGTAGTTATGGTATTTTAATTGCACAACGAAAAAAAAAATATAAAAAATATTTTTATTATATGATGTAACTAAAAATTTATGCTTTTCGCAATTTTTCCTTTATCTGTGTTATAAGACGTTGCTTCGTACCAAATTTCAAGATTCTGAGTTCACGGGAAGTACCCTGTAGGTTTTGATTCCCTTGCGAGTGTCGAAAATTTGCGGCATAAACGGGAGTATCTTTTGATCGCGTTGACTTAGAAGTTTGATTTTTTCACAGCTCCAAGAGACCATAGACTTGAGTATTTGATATGAATTTCAGCTTGATACCTCCACGCGTTCCTGAGAAAAAAGGTCTTGACAGACAGACAGACAGACAGACAGACAGACAGACAGACGGACAACAAAGTGATCCTATAAGGGTTCCGTTTTTACCTTTTGAGGTACGGAACCCTAAAAATCACCCTTTTCCTTATGTTAGTAAGTACTACCTATCTATAAATTTAAATCATTCAAAAGTACAATAAACGTGGGTAGTTAAATTTGTTCTTATTTGGGTTTCCATTTCATATTTCCACGAAGTATAAATAAAGGGAGGTTTCACTAATTCGTTGAGTTAAATAGTCGGCTGTCAGAGTTGGGTGTTTTATTTGTATTTCACAGTTGTGCGGGCTGAAAACTATAGCAGTGAGGTATTGTTTGCCGTAAAGTTTTGCCGTGAATGTGTTTTGTAAATAACGTTTTCCAGAAAGTGCAAAAACTAGTGGCGTCATTGAAATGAAAATTAGATTGTTCATACATTGTGAAATGGGCCATTTTAAATTAAGTTTAATGTCATGTTTTATTGACAGCTAAAAAATTTTTTTTTTAATTTGCTTTTCAAATTACAATTACTTATACAATATTTTTTACAAGATCTGTCAGTATTATATTTCTTTTTGAATTTGTTACTTTTAGATATTGATAATGATTGCTATCGCTGGCTTGATTACCCCGAATCCGAATAAAAATTGTATTTTTTTTTTTCAATAAATCACTGCCCTTTAAGAGACTTAGTACTATTTTTTTTATAATTCTGCAAAATCACTTTACCCTTTGAAATTAACTGGCTTTACTCGACAGCGCAGTAAACAGAGTAGCACTGGCCCGTTTCATTAGTTCCCTGTCAAAGGCACCGTCATGACGTCACACGCTCAGGTGCCTCAATAGGTAAACGGTCTCCTTAAGACGTACCTCATTGCAACTTCACTTGATTCGTCGGACGTGGAGTTGTTCATTAAGAACTTCGTATGGGAGTGTTACCTTGGAGTTACTTATTTGTTTCTCGGGGAAATTAAACTTTTCTAATTGTTGGAGCTTGAATAGTTTGAAGATATATATAGTTTTAAATTTAGTTAATAGAGTTTGGGAGTGCAGAACATGCACTCCTTAATCATGTGCACTCAAAATGCGAGCGCTAATAACATATCTGCCTCATTTTTAAATATAATATCATTGGCTACAAACAATAATACTACCGACCTTTAGTAACTTCTTTAGTCTTTCTAAAACTATTAAGTCTGGTATAAGTTGTCTGGAAAGTTAAGTCGGTTCAAAATACAAAATTTATGGAGAGAATTAATTGATTTATCGAATAAATTGATGGAATTGAGTAACTAAAGTATTGTAGGAAATTTGACGACCTCCGTGGTCGAGTTGTTGCTAGCTCTGACGTCCCGGGTTCGACCCCTGAACGGGTGTAGCAAAAAACACTTTTCTACATTTTCTCGGGTCTAGGCGTTTGTGTACCTTCATTGTGTCTGCTTTCATAACACAAGTGCTTCAGCTACTACGTTGGCAATTAGAAAAAAAATATATATAAGGGTAAATATACAAAAATTGGGTAACTCAATGTCATCAGCCAATATAGACAAAGTCTTATTATATTTTATGAAGATTACAATTTATTTTAAAACAATAAAAAGTCCTTTATTTGGTCACTCAATTTCAGCTCTTCATTTTAAATACAAGTTAATAAAAAAACACAATACATGCTTAAAATGTCAGTCCTTTGGCATGTCACAATCCCGAATACCAACAATCAAGTGACTATCTATTGAACATTATCATTGATTTCAGAAAACTTACTAATTTACTACAATCTGCGATGTACACAGTAATATATAATACAACTTTCATAATGCAATGTTCTCCACATTATTAAAAAAAAATATATAAACTTTGTGTTTAGTTTCATTCGTCAGTCCGTTGTGTGTTGTTTAAATTTGAAATTCTCGTCAAATATCATTGACTCAACGTCAAATCCCTGTTTGAATTTTAATGTTGGTAATGAAGTTAATTGCGGACCACACAATTTGACGGCCACCATAACGGTACCAGTGCTTGGGCTGTGTTTGTCGTCTGCACACGCGCTGATCCAGTCAAAATTTCAGTCCGTTGGTGAGTATTTATTTTCTTGTTAATCTGGGGTTTATTCCCATTTATACATAGTTAACTATGATTTGTTAATATGTACATTGTTGATATTCGAAATTACCAAAAAAAACATTAGTTCCGCGTATTACCTCAAATTTATGTCTTTTTCGTCAGTCCGTTGGCGTCAGTCCTTTGTCAGGTATCGCGCCAGAGGACTGACGTGTTTCCATGGTACTGATGTTTTTTGTTTTAGAGCACTTTTATTTTAATTGCTACACGTGTATAAGCATTTCTACTTTATATTTCAGTTTAAAACATCATGCGGCACGCTAAAAACAAATTGACTAGGGAAGAAATACTAAAAAAAAGACAAAAGAGAGAAGCCGAAAAGTCATTAAATTAGCGGAATAAACAAAAACTTCAGTACTTAAGGAAAAAAGAGAAAGGACTAAGTAAAAATGTTGAAGACATGACACCACTAGAGCAACGAATAACTCGAAAAAAATTGAATAATTATTCATCACACTACAGGCAAAGAAAACAGCTATTGAAACAAACCACCAATAATTGTATACGGCAGAATTCTCCTCTGCCAACTGACGACGAAATGCAACCCATAGTTAATGAAGAAATCAGACCTGTTATTAACGAAGACCAACGAGCAAATGGAGCTAAAAAGATAAGTTAAAGGCAGAGAAATCTAGAAATAGGGAATAAAAAAAAATGAAGGTTACAGTTTTAAAGCTAAAAACTGAACTAAATACTCAGCGTCAAAAATATAAACGAGTCAAAAAGCAGCTAATAAAAAAAGTAATAAAATCTGTTGTAAAAACGCCAAAGACCAGAATTGAAGACATGAGTGAAGATATAACAAAAAAGAAAGAATTAGTAAAGAAGGCCCTTTTTGGGGAAGTTATTAAAACACAATTGGAAGAAAACTACACTAAACTAAAGACTCATGAAGAAAGAAAAAAAATTAAACAAGTTATATCTGGAAATGTAGTAGACAAATACAAACTATGGAGAATAAAAAATTAAGTTTCTATTTGTTTATATTGTTTGTTGATTACTTAGTTAAGTGAATAACATTACGTTAAATGTCAAAAGGCTGTTTTGAAAACTGAGATAGTATTTTCTCCCAGTATTACATACTAATAATTAATTTTAATTGTTACTAAGTGATTTTATATTATTTTATACTTAAAAGACATGTGCCATTATTAAATCCTAAGATATTTGTACTAATTTTTATTAAATTTCATTATAATTCTTACAAAATTGTGTATTTTATCAGTACTATGTTACCCTCGTCAGTCCCCTGGCAGTCAAATTCTGAAAATTTGAAATATCTCACAATCTACTTAAAAAAGTGACTGGCCCGATTTGGAACAATATATTCATTAGATTAGCCATCGTATACACCCGAATTTGTAGACATTTGATTTAATAACTATTGTAAACAAAATATCCTCAAGAGTTACCTAACTTTTGTATAATCACCCATAAAAAACATGTAAAAAAAACTTTAAACTAAGTAAGTCTGACATAAAAAAAAGGAACCATTAAAAGAGACAACGTGTGTGATTATAAATATTAATATCGGTACCTGAAATAACTAAGAGTTTCTTAGCTAAACATGTTACCTACCTACCGTAACTAGATTTAAAAAAGAGCGTGACTATTCTATATAAAAACATGTTGGAATTCTAATCCGTAATTTGCTTTTACGAGCGAACGAAATTTGCTTAGATTAGGAATGTGCTGGCTCAGTTGTCAACAGGATCGAATTCCTTCATTCCGATCGTATATAGGTACATATATTATGTTCATACCCTATATGTATTGGGTGGCATGTTTTTTTATTTTTATTTACTTTACTTTGTATCAACATATTTCTATCATTATTTACAAGTGTGTCTAATGCAACAGATAAGTCACTTATACCAAACTATTATGTGTCTATACTTATCGGTAGGTCTAAATACTAGTACACTAATACTAGCTGACCTCAGTTGTTGTACTGTCAATCTATCTAAAAATGCGATGTCACATTTATTAATTTTTTCGACATCTGCCGCGAATTTTTCGGAAATTTTCGTTCTTACAAGTCTTGTCCTGACGATTACAAACAAAACAAATGAAAAAACAATCGATTCGATCGATCGATTTGCGCACCCCTCACTCTGATGATGTACCTATATGTTATAAAAATAATTACCAGTAAATATAAATTTTTCTTCAAAAATTTGGTAAAGCACCTATGTGTGGTTATTTCACGACACTGGTCCGTAGTATTTTCGACACTGGCAGAAATTGCTGAATCCATAAGCAGATTGCCATAAATATAACAATAAATATGTATTGAGTCAAATGTGATTAATCTTGCAAAACTCATCACTATAATCGATTATTAATAATTCACCACCCTTCAGTAAAAGTAACAAGAAACGATTTAAAAGCTGTTTTTTTAATTGTTTGATATGGAAATAAAACTAGGATCGAAGGGGATAATGGGGGCTGATGAGCGATCGATGCGAACTAATAAAACCACCGTTATCCTCTTCGTTTTAGGTTACTTTAAAGGCCAACCAATCACCAAGCCTTGACCACAGTTTATTAAAGTTTTCACTACCGAGGCTAAATTATTAATAATTACCAATAAAAGTGATTATTTTCTCACTTTTACTTCAAATTACGGTATTTATTAATAATAGTTGGTAATTATTAATAATTAATATTTAAGTACATCATCGTTACACATAATGACGACGTAATCATTAAAATTATTTAGTCAGTAGATAATGAGAACGGAACAATTAAACATAACATTATATTGCGTTTTATAGGTGGCTTTTTAATGGCGCTATTTTCGCAAACAAACTTCTCTTCGGCGATCTTTTTTTTAAATTATGATACTGTTTTTTTTTTAAATGTTATGTGTGTGGATAAATCAAATAAACATACACAGTGGCAGTTTGACATAACATAGCACCAATTTTTGGTTTAAAATTAAACACATTCATAAATCTATCAAATGCATTGCCAATGACATCAATCCATTTTAAACCAGAATATTAAAGACGCTAAATCAAATTCTGCGTTCAGGAAAACGAATGCATTACCTTGCAAAATGAGAATGAATATTTAAGCCCATAAAAAATTATGGACGACCTGTCGTTAGAAATACAATCTAAATTCCATGGGGCAAGACATAAATTGCTTTGACGCAATTAAATTGCAGTTATGGCGTGTTAATGGATGTATGAAGGTGTCATTTATTTCAATTGATTGCGCTTAAGCTCGAATTGAAAATTAAGCTTGCAGCTTTTTATTGTTTTAAAATGATTGGTTGCCAATGTTTGTATGTTCATGTCAAGTAGCCATCTATTGGGCTATCTGTTTGAACCATAGCTTTTTGTGTAACTCGTTGGTATTGTTGGTAAACACATGGTATTTAACATTTTTTCAGCACACTTTTTCTGTTGCTGTTGTCCATACGAGATTTGAAGGAAACAATTCGATTACTAATCTAATCTAATCTAATCTAATAAGCCCGTTTTGTCCCACTGCAGGGCAAAGGCCTCCCTCTCCCTTTTCCACGCACTTCTGTCCTGAGCTAGGATTACAATTCTTTTATTTTAAAAAGTCTTGCAATATATATTGCAATTTAGTTCTAAATAGCTATAAAACATTGAAGTAAACATATTTACAGAAGCAATTAACCCGTCGACGGGGTGCCAAGAACTATGTAGGTAGCATGTTGCAAAGTGATTGCATGCGTCAGAATTATTCAGCCAGCCCTATTAGCGTGCGTGCTGCCTTTGCCTAAAAAAAAAGTTTACCGCCAACGATTATTTTTATTATGTGGTTTTTCCCCACCACATTTTAAATACGGCTATTGTGCACATGCCTATTAAAATCATTGCGAATTTACATTTAAAATTTAATTAAATCAAATTTCATTTGTAGGTTTATTGAGATATATTTTTTGTGAGATACGTAAGTAAATAAATAAAGCACGTTGAAATAAATCCTCTTATGTCAATTAATATTTAAAAAGTATTCCAAGGTGTCACTAGGGGTCGTCATTAATTTTTCACAACAGCTGTGCTAAAAGGTTTTTTATTTTTATTTCATCTTCATCTCAGCATTAAGGAAAAGTGAAGATCTTATTCTAAAAATAACGCCTTGGTTCGTCTTTATCACAATTTGAAAGGAAGTTAAAATACTCGGGAGTAAGACTGTTTAATTTAAAAGCTTTTTAATAAAACACTGTCTTTATCCAATTGTATATTTCATTATATTTCAATTGTATTACTTTACAACTGAAGAAATTCGATTTTATTTATTTGATTAAGACTGTCAATTTGTCGATAATATTAATAATTTTCACATCGTTGTTAATTCTATTGAATAATAATAGCTTCAGTTTTAATTCTTCACCATAGTATATTTGGATAATATGCTTAGTTAAACAGAGTGAAGGAGAATATTAAATCTGTATGAGAAGCAATTCCGTTGCACGTAATAATATAATTATTTTGGAACGCTGAAGAGATGTGGGTAAAGTTAATACATCAAAGATGAAATGCTGAATAGGTTAAACGAGGTTCGTAGAAACGGAACTTAATATATATTGTTGATACTACATGACATACCAGAAAAGTGGTAGGAATAATGTTTAAATAACGTAGTCGTTAACAGTATTTATTGAAACAAAAGATAATCGCTAAAATATTTTATTTCTACGATTTAAAAAAGCGAACATTATTTAAAAAAATTAAGAAGGTGTGCTGCAGTATACTTGTGTTGTGACATCATTATTCGTTTTGGATTCTTTCAGAGTTAGACTTCGTCTTGGTTTAAGTTATTATTTTTGGTCTTTATAATTTGGATGGGATATATAAATACTTCAAAACAATGTAAAATAGGACTAGAAAGCTACAAAATATATCCACATCAAGCAGTTTACAACTAAATAAATAATATACCTTCAACTTTAGAACTAATTTTAAAACTTTATGCTAACTGCGGTGTGGTTATTTTTTCCGCGAATGATCCTAACTTTTAAATTGTACTTATTTATTTTAAAAGAAGTTAAGTAAGTTGACATGCAACCAAAACTTTGCTAACTTTATTACATAGTAGTATTCTACTCGACGTGATAGTAAACTCATTTATTTATATTTCAATATACACATGGAGAGATATTTTTCATGTTTGAACATATTTTCTTTTTAATTTTGTTTGGCTCAAAGTTAGGGCGTATGGAGTTAGAATTTTAGTTTTGTATACTCCAAATTACGTATCCATAGATTTACTTACTAGATATAAAAATATGATTGAAATTGTAAGACTGTGTTTAACTCATATTTCAATATTCAGTAGAGTGAAAACTAAGATTCCTAGCAATATTGAAATAAAACTACTTTTAAAAGGATTTTATCGCGGTTTATTGAGATTATATTTCCCTACGTGTCGACGCCTTTGCATGTCACGGGCAGACTGAGGTGGTATTCGTATTGACAGTAGATGTTGCTCGTTCTATCTTCATATTTTAATTAAGTATTTGTATTCCGACTTACGCGATATGACCTCAGGGTGTCTTGACCACGATAGGATCCATTTAAAAAGTAGTTTTATTTTAATTTCTAACATTGGCGTAAGCCTCACAAAGCAAAATTCCTAGCAATAGTTTACGTTCAAAACAGAACTCTATCCAATATTTTCTATATATGATTGAATCTCCGCGCAAAATAAGATATACACATACATCGACATTTCCAATGCGAGGCGTAACAGAAATGTAAGGAAATGGAATGTTTAAAATAACTGGTGGGATATATCGTATTCTCCGTAGAAATGGCTCTTTCAGTTAAGGCATGTTTTGTGGAGTGTAATGCCTGAATACGGCTGCATATCGGAGTATATCTCGGAGATTTATGCTTGAATGTATGCTTTAGTAGGTAATTTGAACAGTCCGTATTCAGAGAGGGCAGGAAATGGCTTGGGAATATAGCTGCAGAATTGGGTATTATTTATTTATATTATTATAAAATTCGAAGAGAATATACGAAGAGTGCCCACGGGACCTCTGCTGTCTGTTCGTCCGTCTGTCAGGGTTGTATCTCATGAACCGTAATAATAATAACCTAATAGCTAGAGAGTTACAATTTTTACAGTTTACATTTCCGTAATCAATTAAAAATTAAAGAGCGCTCCAAAAAATTATACGGTACCCTGCATGCGCGAGTCCGACTCGCACTAGGCCGGTTTTTTTTATATTATACTCACGGTTAATCATTTAATAAAAGTACAATGTATATTATAACACCGGTATTAACCCAAAAAGAAGCAGCCGTGTTCTGTTAAATACTCAATATTATTGTCTAAATCATATGTTGTACGGGGCAACTGACAAGACAAGACTATTGAGGCGACAAATCCGCGATTATCCTATTAATTTGAAAGCTTCATTGATTAAGCCATCAAAGCTAAACAGGTGTTCAATAAACAAGCTACCTACTCTAGAAGCCACTAATCCTAACATCGAACGATTGAACTTAACAGTGTTCAACGTGAATTGAATTTCAGTTATTTCAGCCCCCAAATAAAACTTCGTGAAAGGGATAATACACTGTCGAAGTTAATGGGAATCTTGTGTGAGGAAGTGTGGGGCATACAAAGTACCGGGGACGACGAATCCTCATAAAAATACCTTTTTTATTTCGCCATATTGAACGTGAATAGGATGTCGTAATGTCTACTAGCCGGAAAAGATGGACAACGTTTGTTAATGGTTCATGAAATAGTGAACGTAATTTTCTTGGTTTAAACATACACACATATAAATACATAATATACCTACATAGTCCATAGGTCGTTTAATCGATTACATATAAAATTAGTCGATAAATCATAAAACTCACAAAAAACACTATTTAAAAAAATTATGAAAATTTGAATATAGTACAAAATTATAACATCGTCATTGCAAAAAGCCAATAAATAAATAAAAATAAAAGTGGATACAACTCTAACAAATTTATTCGAATTATAAGTAGGTAGCGTTCGTTTCGGAACATCAAGGTTGTACTCGTTTCAATACGGCACAGACAACAAGCTCATTATTCCATCAGAAGTAATCGGCCCGAATTAGATCCAACTTAGAGGCAATAAGCAATAATCAATTTGCTCATTGGCAGAAGATTTGGGTAATAAATACTAGATGACGTAACCAGTGATGATGTAAACATTGTTGAGACCTACTTTATAAACGAAAGATCTTGAAGTGTCCTGCCAGTTTTTTCTTGAAGTACCTTGGAGTACTGAGGTCAAGAATCAAAGACAAAAAAAATCAAGCAGAACAGTGGCAATTTAAACATCGTGATAAAACCCAGAAATATTTTGAAATCACTAAACTGGGTGATTAGTAAAACGAAATTGAATCACAACGTAAATATGGCATATGTTTTAAAAGATATCTTCATTATTTCTTAGACATACATAAATTCTATTCAAACTTTAAAACCTTTTACATTTCTACTAAGAGCTAATGTACAATCAGTATCAGACCCTTCAGTATATGAGATACCGTAATTGGTTGCGATGGGAATGGACTTATTCAATATTGGCTAAGCGCGAGCTACGCGGAGGTACCGCGTAGCTCGAGCCCATTTTAATCCTTTTCACTTTTTAATCATTACAGTTTTTTTTCTGACAGCTGTCACTGCGTTTCCTTCGGGTAATAAATAAGGAGTAATGTGGAATCCTTACTAATATTATAAAAGCGAATGTAACTCTTTCTGTCTGTTTGTCTGTCAGTCACGCTTTCACGCCAAGACTACTGAACCGTTGAAATTAAATTTGGTACACTGATAGTCTAGAGCCTGAGAAAGGCTTTTTGCCGCAAGAACCGACATCCACGCGGGCGGAGCCGAGGGAAACAACTAGTTACCTATATTTAGTGAAATATGCGCTGTTTAATAAAGATTTCGTGTTTGAAATAATGCCATTGATTACCAGTATACTTCATTTGTTGCTTTCATTAAATTGTAACGATTACGTTATAGAGATGTAAAAAGTTCAGTATAGGTAGGTCGTACTTTCTAAACAATACTTAGACTATTTTGATTCAAAATCTTTGTAAGAGTTAATAAAACATTACTTAAAACAAACTGTCACAAAACTGAAAAAGATGACGAATAGTGATTGATGCTGTAGGTATACAAAAAAAATACAGGGATTTTTAATCTAAAACAAAGAGAGACTGTCAACATTTTAGGTTTTGGTAAACATCAGTGCGGATAGATGGAATATTGGGAGAACAAACGGCTCACAGAATGAAGAATGTTACTAGGTATGCCAAATCGCTTGAAATTTTGTCTCAGTAAAGCCTGTATGTATACAAATACACTAGTTTTTGTTGTAGTCAAAAATACCTAGTAGTTTTGATTTTATAAGCATTCAAAGTTTCGAAAAATATCGAGTCCCGCTAACAGCCACGTGACCGCTTGTGACGTCATATCACAACGCCGCAAGCTCAAGCGCGGGTTGCGCCTAGCTTAATATCAAGTCGCCAGCGGTTATAGTAGGTGTTATAGCTTGCGCAGTATTTTGTTGTGTTTTCGTCCGAGTATTACGTTAATAGTCTAATAATAGTAAATATTGTTCGATTAATAAAATTGGTGAAGGATTCGAAAAAGGGCAATCGGATAATCTACCTAAAATATATGGATTAATTGGTTGAGCATTATTTATCAACAAATAGTGATTTCGTTGCCGCCGAAAGTACACAATATAAAGATAGAGGAATCTGGTCTTTTTTCAAAGAATAAGTGACCTATGATTAGTGCCTCGCCTGACAGGCTTATTTATAGTAAAGGTAAACTAGGCAAAACATTATCCTAATCTATACTTTAATATTATAAAGCTGAAGAGTTTGTTTGTTTGAACGCGCTAATCTCAGGAATTACTGGCTCGAATTTAAAAATTATTTTTGTATTGGATAGTCCGTTTATTGAGGAAGGCTATAGGCTATATAATATCACGCTACGATCAATAGGAGCGGAGCATAAATGAAAAATGTTGCAAAAATTAAAAACCGTTGAAACTAAAACACGCGATCAAAGTCGCGGGGGACAGCTAGTGTAATATAGTTTTATTAAAACTCTATAAATAACACAAACATTGGTGGAAAATGGAACGTACGTAACCTCAAAATCTTATACTTTTAATACAATAAAATAAACTTCAATGTATTTTGCTTAAAACACTAGGAAGTTACTTTAAATGAAATAGACTGCTTTGCAGACTAACTATTCCACATGCAGAAATCACCACTGAATCTAGCAGGTCGACTTGCTTTAGATCTACCCAAGCGTGTGGCAACATAAACTCAAAGAATCTAAGCGTCAGTACTAATATTTATTCTGTGATCTAAGTCTGCCGATAGCTCTTTCTACGTGTATCCGTAACGCTGCATTTTTTTTGTCTCCAAAACTTCTTTTTTGGTCGGTTTTACTTTAGAGCTCACACTAGGTCTGATCAGAGCTCACACTAGGTAGGTATGTCCATTTTGTTGTAGCAAATGCGCAATATTTTTGAAACCTTTGACTGTCAATACTGCTGATCCTTCAGGTAAAGTTTGCAAAATACCACAATCTTTACATTTAGGCACAACACATGATTTCCTAGTATTTGGATTGGACACTTTTAAAAGTATTTAAGTATAATTTCGACGGTACGGGCGCGCGACCGCGAGCGTACTTAGTGAGCCAGACTGAGCGTGTTGTACAATGACGTCACAACGTCACCGGCAGCCCGCGTCGTGCGGTTCAACTTGTTTTACTTCTAAATCGGAAACTAATTGACGTATCGAAGTAATTCTTTCACTAGTATTTTTTATTTTTGACAGAGAATATGGAGAGCTAATAATCAAAATTTGTTAACATTCTTCATTCTAGGAGCCGAGTTGAGTACTGCTTGTCCTAAGCATACAGTATCGGAACTATGTAGGCATATTAGGTATATTGTTATGCAAATTTTATATTTGTTATATAGCCTAATAATATTAAAAGGATGCTAGTTTTATTGAGGTGTTATTATTTGAGGAGTGCGGTATTATTTTTACTGTATTACTTTATTATTTCGTACAAATTTTCTCCATTTTCGGTAGGTTATATCATGAGTTTAAAAAAAAGAGTTTTACACGAAATGTTAATATTCAGTATTCGAATATCATTAGTTATAATAAATCACTTACGAAATCAAACGAGTATTATTTCAGTAATTCAATTCTTTTTGCATTCCATATTTGTTAAATAGTTGGTAGGATAGCATAAAAGATCAATATGGACCCTGTCGGGCACAGAAAAAACTTAGTAGAGAGGAAGTGAAGAAGAAGTTAATTAGTAATAGTAAATAATAATAATAATTAACAACGAGAACTGAACTGAAATATTAGTTGTATGTTCAAAATGTATACATATATATTTAAACATAGGTAACATATGTTTGTGTGGCAATGTTTGTATATTTAAAAAACATTCTATTGCTACAAATGTTTATTTTTCTATCATAATTCGTTCAGCAGTCTTGTAATATATATGTTAACATTCTCTTACGTATTTACGGACGCGTTTTAAAACTTTAAACATAAAATAAAGTTGTTGTATCCAACAATACAGTTGGGTTAATTAGTAACATATCTATACTAAACTTCATCTAAAAACCGTTTGAAGTGTTAATACGAGCTGTTCTGTTGTGGTGTTAATAAAGTCTTCAGTTTTCTCTGAATTAGAACGAATAAAGCTACTTTTATCTAGTTTATTTAGGTTAAGTAGGTACTTAGTATTTTATTTATGGCAGATTTTAACAACGCCAAATATTTTTTTATTCGTGGAACAATATTGACAACTGACAGATTTTTTATGGAAGAACTATCAAAAATACAAAGTTATTCCTTGGTTAAATTATCTGGCGTTGAAACATTCTGTTAGAGTTCTAAAGGTTTTTTTCCATTTAAAATAATAGACTGATTCAGGGGTCTTTTAATTTGTAGGTTGCTCTTATAATATGTAGAAGTTACAGAATAAGGCGAAGTATTTTTTTTTAAGAAATCATGTTTCTTGTAACTTACACAAATACACCTTTGTGTGGGCTCATAAGCTATTCTATAAATAAAACGGTTGGTAAATCACAGGTAAGGTGTTAGCCCATATTTCGTTATTAATTAATGTCCGATTGATAGATGAATAAAAAAATGATAGACACGTATTTTATTTTTAAGTAATCGAAATCTCACGACGATACTGTGATTTAAAATGTGAATTTTGTGCGAAAGCATGATGCCATTAGCCCCCACTGTTGTCCTTTGATTTGCTTTATCTACAAAGACTTTTTTGTTTTGAAAAAGCAAAAAATACGTCACCAATATTCCTTACTTTTATCTAACTTACAGACTAAATAGATTTTGTTATTTCATACCCAGCCATCTAATCTATTCTCTATTATTTAAGTTTCAATAAATAATTAAGTTTGCAGCAGTACAAAGGTGTATCAAAAAGGCTCAAATTGTTAGTTATTATAAACTAGATTTTACAAGCATTGTTTTCATCGTAGTTTTAAGATCTCAACACTGTACACCTAGAGTAAGGGAAGATGCGAGTTAGCCCCAACGCAAGTATTTCTTAACTTAATGGGGCTATCTCAATTTTGATTTGCATATCAATGTGAGATACAATAAAAATCTTTTTATTTTATTATTATTTTTATTTTTAGATGCCCACCCCGGCTTCGCATGGGTGGTGTGAGACACGTTTTTTTTTTTCTAGATAAAACTTTTTTTTTTAATAAGGATCATAACAAAAAAGAATTATCTGATTTGGTGCAGTCGTACGGCAGTTATGGCCTAACCAATTGAAATCGGGATTAATTATCGTATACCTATAAAGAGGATGTACTAGTACATTAAAATCTCTTATAATATCGGACACTTATTTATTTTAAAACAACTGTATAACTGTGAATAAAGCTTCACATAACTGAGTTGTGTACCTTTGTGAAGTGCAACTGAACGGACCTTTGTCAAATAGCGGTCCGGTAAAAGCTTTACCGTATTGACGCCCGCTGACCGAACCCTTTGTACCTACGATAAAAGCAAGTTTGAGGTAGAATACGAAATATAATAAATTCGAGAGATGAAATTGAATTGAAAATTTATCTCTGAAAGCCAAAACTACAGGTGATAAGGTTTTAACATAATTATACTTAAAATATTTTTAAACTTTTATTGCATTTAGGGTTTACGTTTCATTAATCATGCATGTTATTAGAAAGCATTAATGTTATCCGTCTATAAGAATACCTTCGATGCATCAAATAAATAAAGTGAAAGTTTAAAACTGTAAGAATTAAGAGATAGGAACAATAAATGGAAATAGCTACAAATCAACGTTATTTTCATCCCAAGACACACACATTTGCATTATACTTAAATCTAAATAACTAAATCGTTATTTAAGAATGTTAAGTAAGTAAGTAAAGAGATATTTTGCTAAAAATTCAGCAAATTATCTGAAAAGATGACTAAAGATGTGGACTTTACGTTTACGGTACGTATCGACATGGCAAAGTGAAACGCGAGCTCGTTCCATCACTAGTAGTGCACTTTAATTTGTTAGTGCGTAGTGCACCAACCATGTCCAATTTAACGTGGCCGGATTCGGCCGGACGCAAATTATGTTCGGTACAATATGGAGCGCAAGTTGCCTTCACGGTAGTATAGGGATTGAGTATGGATGGTACTAACTTGTGTTGTGCATGGGTATTTGAAGGTTAGTTAGTGCGTCAGTGTATGTTTAGTTTTGTGAGTTACAGCACCATAAGTATATATTGTTGTAGGTAGGTACCTAATTTCTTACTATGTATTGAGTTGGTAGTACCTATAATTTATGTAAAATCTGCTTAACCAGTGATTTTCAGTTAATATTCATAATGGTGTGACTCATTAACATAATCAAGATTTTTTAAATGTTGATTAATCATATTTCAATCCAGTACGGAACGTATTAATAGAATATTTCATTATTTATTACTCATTCGATAGTATCTATCTCCTGAATTGCCTAGGTTAGAGAGTTTCTTTATTATTTTTAATTTAATCTA
This sequence comes from Diachrysia chrysitis, assembly GCA_932294365.1. Taxonomy (NCBI): domain Eukaryota; kingdom Metazoa; phylum Arthropoda; class Insecta; order Lepidoptera; family Noctuidae; genus Diachrysia; species Diachrysia chrysitis. The sequence continues at coordinate 4,026,948 of OW028657.1, forward strand.
TGTACTATACTCTAGATTGACAACAGTAAAACACAATTATCCTGTAGCACGCCTTTTTTTTGTATACTTACTCGCAATCGTAACTTTTAAGTTTCTTTTTTGCAGACGTTAGTCCGCTAAAATAGAAAATACGCGACACTCGGATAAAAATACTAGATACTAACCTGGCAAGCAATGGCGCGTCAAGTGTCTGCGACATCCGCGCGTCCACGACGATGACATGCGGCAGCTTGGAGTCGGAGTCGCGCCTCAAAGCGTCTAGCGCGTCGCGAGCGCTTCGCACGGACCGCGCCTCGCCGCCCGCGCGAGCGACCGCCGTGCACGCCGCCGCGCACACGCGCGAGGCCCGCTCCGGGAACACGCATAGCAACTGCCAACAAATTATACTATGTAAGATTATAATAACAACCCATAACACATGTTACCAATAAAGTTTTACATCCAAAGGGTAAGTTACAGCTTGTTTATTACGATATTGACGGTTGAAGCTCCACCGATCAGTGCCCTTACTCTCCAATTTATTTTAATTCTAATAAAATGCCAATGCAAAATTGTTATTCATTTAGCAGGCACACAAACAACACAAAGTTCAAAACAAAATACTCTCAATGTTTAGATTCCAGTCAGTTCGTCCCGTTGACAGCATTTTTTTTAAGAAAACTAAATCTCCTGCCTACTATACTAATATCATATTTGCATTGGCATAGTATAGACTAAGGGAACAGAGCATCGGATTGTGATGGTTATTAGATTGAACAATCGTGTCGAAGGCAATAGGCTAAAAAGAAGCGAATAAATCCAAAGTAGAGTAGAGTTCTTGTCTTGGAAGGCAGGCGTCATGGCAAATCATTAATTTGACAGATCAAGCCACAAATCTGTGTTTTATACATATAACATGTAGCGACTGCCTATCATACCTCCACAATCCCTTTATTGGGTAATATAGTATCCCTACGACCAATTTTTTTTTTTTTATTAGAAATTGTTTTTATTAGATAAAATACGATAACATCCTAAACATGATTGTTATCACAGTCAGACGTAGCTAACATTTTAAGTCGCTACTTCCGGATTATATATTATCAGCTCTCTGGTAAACGTGATCACGTATACTGATTGCTCGTATATGCGTTATAAAAAAACATTGTCATCCGTTCATAGATGTCTAGTATCTTATAAGTTATTATATCGTTTAATGATAAGTTAAAATATGCAACTGGTTTATATCCCGAATAATTAAATAAGTAATGTCGTGTGAAACTTAGCCAGGCAACAAGGCCGATAGGTATGTTAGACAAATGTTTAAAACTAAATATTTAGACATTAATGTCAAGTAGTATGGTAATAATGCATGTGTATAATGTCAGCTGCATGCAGTCCAGAGTGGCATAAGCTCAAAACTATGATTTTTTATATTGCAATGTAAATAATTATAATTGTCACATAGTATAAAACAAAGTCGCTTCCGCTCTCTGTGCGCTTAGGTCATTTAAACTACGCAACGAATTTTCATATGGTTTTTACCAATTAATAGAGTGATTAAAGATAAAGGTTTTTGTATAATAATTCATTTATGTATCGTCTACACGCGTGAGGCTGTGGTGGGTCGGTAGCTAAACATGGTTTGAAAACCGATTAAATTTTCACATTAAATATTCACATTTCCACTGTTATTACGGCAGATTATTTAAAAAATGATATATCTGTTTAGTGACTTTTTTAAAGCTAAGATCTCCCATATTGTAAGATTTTAAGTAATAGGTACCTATTTGGTAATTAATAACAATAACGAAGTATAAAAAACAATGGGTATTGTTATCTCCTCTTGTAAAATAAAAACAGGATATTCACAGTTTGGGATTATGTATTATTTTCAATTATAAAGTCCCATGCAACATCTGTCTATCTGTCTGTCTGTCTGAACGCGATAAACTCAAAAACGAGAGAACGAATTTTCATATGGTTTTCACCAATCGATAGAGTGATTCAACAGGAAGGTTTGTGTATAGAATTCATTAGTGTTATCTACCTGTGCGGAGCCAGGGCGGGTCGCTAGACTAGTTATGTATAAAACCATACTTGATCACGTACTTATAAATATATTGTAGGTACATGCAGGTACTCCGAGTTTCAACATCTTTCGGCAAAAAAACATAACATGTTTTGAAAAATTTTTAAAACTATAATAAAATGAAAGCACCCACTAATATGGTCATAATTAAATTAATATAGTAGTTTTATAGAGATTCAAAAGTACCGCATCGTGCGCGGTAGCCACAAATTGAGTTAAAATATTTTAATTAACGGTGTTGCCAATGTTAATTGCTAATGGCAGTTGGTGCACAGTTCCATTACTTTTACACTACGTTGATGTTTTTAATATAATATAATGTAAATGAAAAGTATATTTTCGTGTTTTTGCAATTTTATTTTATAGATATTAGATAATTTAGCGTTGTCGTTGAATAATAATCAGGAGGTATTTTATCTAAAGTGACAAGTAAAAAGGGAGCCGTTCCTTTTCGGTCAGTTGGTAAAGTTCGTTTTAAATATGATTTCAGTATGTTACTGACTGAATACGATGTTGTTGTTAAAGGACCATGTAGGTGTTGAGTGACTCGTTATATAATTTATAAGCTTCGTAGACTCGAATGACTCGATAAACAAATCAATCGATTTAACACAGACAACAAATGTTTAAATATCGAATCGAGAACTTCGGCTGCAGCGATTTTTTTTGTACTTACTTAGATTAAATATAGGTACATTAAAGGTAGTCGCACATTTGTCCGCGCCGCACGCGCTGTACGCGGCGCATTTTTCATTAATTTGGACGAAAAGTGCGGCTGAGATTTGTGTCCACCGCACGGAACGCACCTTCGAATTTTATATTTTATTTGTTTGAAATACTCGAGCGCTTTAGATTAATGGAAGTTTGGTTAATAACGTGGTAAAAAGTTTACATTTTAATGATTTCACAGATTTGAGCACATACAGAGAAAGTATATCCGTGGCTGTGTTTTTATCATTTTCGAAAACCCTCTTTCCACTGGTGAAAGAACATAGACCAGAAATGTTTTTTTTGCACAGGTCATCCAATAACTATCCACGACGCTCGAGTAAATCCTTAGTTAGCATCGTGGTCTCCCCTACTAAAAGAATTGCGTTTGGCTAGGAAAATGCGGCGCGGTTAAAGGCTTATTGCTTCCACATACATTGACATGTCTGATAAAGTTAAATATGGCCGCTTGTATGAGAATGTTTCCTAATTTTTTTTAATGTCCGCCTTGTAGATTCATGAATTTTAATGGAAACGTATTTATCCTTTTTTTCTGCAAATAAAAAAGAGCAAAATACAGCGAATAGAAATTTCACGTGACGTCACTACGTGCAACATTTTATACCACGGCGTTGCGTCATAAGCCCTCACTACTGAACTTTAAATCGCTGTATCTTTATAATTTTGCATTGTTTTGATAAAACAAAAAATACGTGTCTAATATTTTTTTATTATCTAACTGACGGACTAAATAGATTCTAACTTTTCATACCCAGTCAACATCCCTATTTCATACTGACTTAACGTTGATGTACAGAGGCGTAATAAGTGTGCGATCAACTTTAAGAAGAAATTCAGCATTGACTATTTTAAGCAGTTGTATGTACTAGTCACGGTGTGTGTTATTTTATACTAGTTTCAATTGTATGCCGAAAACTACCGCAGGTGTTCCCTTAAGTACCTATCTAGTGTCAAATGTCATGAGCTTGTGAAATCTTATCGCCATTAGTTTAAATTGTGACATGAATACTTGATACCTACGTGTTACGTTTAGTAAAGCAGGCAATTATAACGTTAATGAGACGTTTTCATTAAAAGCCCTACATCTGGTAATATGTGAGGGAATTTAATGATGTCGTGATAATATAAAATGTAGAGCATTTTATAGTTAAGGTACCTATTAGTATAAATATTAAATATTACTTGAAAAATATAAATTAATTGTAAAATTTTGTGTTTTGTTATAAAAGTGTTCTTCATTTTCCAATTTTATTTGCTACAAAATACAAAATACAGTATAAAATATTTACGTAATACGTTCTTTGCTTATAAAATATACAAATTCGTTTGACACATTTATTAATATTATAACTCTATTATGCATGGGTCACAAACAAAAATGCTTTTGTAATAAATTGGACATATTAAGAGCTTCATCTAATTATCGAAGTTATCCCTAAAGCTCGGTCAAAAATGAGAAATATGTGCTAAGATATCGAGTGCTGGTCCTCACCAGTCCTTCAGGTTTCTAATTGGGTCGAGACGGGAACTCGGCCCACCCAATTACTACGGTATAGCGATATTTTAAGATAACGTCTATTTACAGACATCTCTTAATAACAAGCTAACAAAACTGAGAGCGTAACCGAATATTAATGTATTTTTTATGATATTAAATATCAAATTAAATTAAATTATTAAGTAGAAGTTTTGTCAATTAAAATAGGACACGTCATCGGCTACAACGAATTTAATTCAAAGTGAGGCTTAGTGATTTGACATTGGCGCTAAATACATCTTATCTGGTAATAAATTTGCGGTCATTGACCTTAACAGGCTATAAGAAGACGTTGCACGACATCTATCAAAGAGAACAGTTGTCTTTTCATATGTATATATTTCGCATAAGACGTAGGTACCCACGTACAGCCAGCAAAACCATATTTCGCATAAACAGATATACAAAATTAAGTGGCATTCGAATATTGGTGTAAGGTCCTGTCTAAAGTCCGGTGAAGCCATCAAAGCCTGCTATCTGGCTAACAGCGGTAAACAATGCCAATGCAAAATTGATATTAGTTTAGCAGGCAGGAGAATCAGTTTTCTTAAAAAGAAATGCTATCAATGTAAGAAACTGTCTGGAATCTAAACATTGAGAGATTTTTTTTGTACTGTGTGTTATTTGTGTGCCTTCTAAATGAATTACAATTTTGCATTGACATTGTACCTATTAGAATAAAAATTAAATTGAAGAGTAAGGGAACTGGTGTTGTAGTCGCAACAACTCATTTACATTTTATCGTGGGTCATGGATTTTTGATGCTGACTGTATCAGGCGTCACCTCATCATATCAGCCGAAAGACTTTTCCTGCTGAACATAGCCTCCCCCAAGGATCGCCACAATTTACTTATTTTTATTATATTGTATTAATGTAAATATGTTTTGCTTACCTCTAGCGGCTCGGGCGGCGCATACAGCATTGCATTCGGGATGTGCGCGGGCGGCGGCGACCTGTTCTGCAAAGAGAGATAATACTTCTGTGTAATATACATTAACAGTAAGTTAACTAACCTGCCTAATACTAACACTTTCATGAACATACAATAAGACTTGGATCTGGAAAAACGTCTTGTTGACTCCTCGCGTGACCCAAGGGCTGGCTTTTACCTTGGACAAAGAATTAGCATTGCCATACAACGTGGCAATGCCGCCAGCCTTTTGGGTACACTGCCAGTCGACAGCGATGTGGATGAATTTTTTGACGCAATTTTTCAGAGATTTTATTAGTTAAGTTTAGTTTTGTTTTAAGTGTATATATAAAGTGTATATAAGACTAATGACTTTATTTAAGAAATGACAATAATAAAATAAAGGACAACAAACAATGATATCACCGTAGTGGTAGCAGCTAGTATTTCTCAAAGGGTAAATAATCAATTTCATTTGCTAAGTGGGTATTATGCCGCAAACACACGGACTGCTCGAATGCTGCAAAAACTGCATGGTGAACGATAGGACGATACATGAACTGCTTGAAGCATTTCGATTGCTTCGAGCACTCGACAATAGTAAGAGCGCCCAATGGTGCGCGCGAGACAGCTCGCGCGGTCCGCGTACGTTGAACACTCCTTAGCCTTCAAGAGATCCCAAGATATCCTAATATGTGTTTCATGGATTGTGATTATAAGAAGGTGGCATAATACTTCAATTTACTTGAACAACATTCATGTAATATATATATCTTAAACATATTTTAAATATACTTAGGTGCTGTACATAATGTAGGTGCTATAAGTTTTGCATAAATATCAGATGAAAAATAATTATAATCATTTAAAAATTAATTCCTCCTATTACAAAATGTAATAAAAGAAATCTTTCAAATAGGTAATAAAACATTTTCGGTCAACATTATATAATAGATGTTTCATAAAAATACGAGGAAAGTATTCACGATAAATATTAAGTAAATTTGCTGAGTATCGGTAGGTACATAATGTTATTGGTATTGGGAGGACGACGTCAAAGCGAATGAAAATGAGATGTAATTCATCATTTTGCGATCTGTTGGATGTATCTCGAAATGTAACAAATATTTAAACGGTGAATTGAACAGGCTTTGTATTTGTAAAAGTATTACAAAAGCCTGTTACAGTATATTATACCGTTGTGCTGTGTGCAAAGTAATTAACAACTAAATTTACATAAAAAAATCACAAGCCCTAGAAGCTTGTAGTTTTTAAATTTAATTTCACGTGTAAAAAAATAAAAATAGGTACGAATCCCTTACAATTTTCTTACAGATTGGATAAGATTGTGCACTTTTCATATCTTATTTGAAATTAGTGCCAGATCTGTACCATTTATAAGCTACCATTTATTTTATATTTATTTTCAAGACGCTTATTTATATATATATATATATATATATGTGTATAAAACAAATTAGTTACACCATTTATAACTCAAGAACGTGTGGCTCATTATTTATGGTATTCGATGTGTTGCATTTGTCTCTATCCCGAATAGAACTATTAAAACATTGAAAAATTGATGTTTTACGGTAACGGGAACTACTTACGTGGGTAAAATTGCGAGGTACAGCTAGTTTATAATAATATTGAAGTATGAAATCAACGAGTAAACACTTATATATTAGTTGTCTATCCTCACGGGACAAAGCCAAGTGCGGTATCATTAACAATGGAGAAACAAGGCTAATATCAGTTAGCCGGCTTATCGAAGTCTATAAAACTATTAAGGCCGGCTATAAGCTCAGTCTTCTCATCTGATCATCCCAAGGGTATTAAACTCCAAGTGGTCTCCGGAATGGACAATGTAGCTTAATAATTTCAGTTCAGGAAAACTGCAAAGTGTCTGGAGATATTTAGTGCGAGCGGAAGCATATTTTTAAATAATAACTTTCGTGAGTAGTATTCATAATTATTATGAAACTTAACGCATAAACTAGTCGGGTGATCCCGAGAATTCCTGGTCAAATCACTCAATTGATTTTGATTAAAATTTATATGAGACCACCATTGTGATATACCATATCGATTACAAAAAATAATTGAGACGAGTTGCCGGATAGCTATATCGCTTAGCAAATATAAAAAAAAAAAACATGTATATTCGAATTGAGAACCTCCTTTTAAAGTCGGCTAAAAACATGACTTTAAAATTCATATGTCTGCTAAACTTATTAAAAAGTAACTATTTACGATTTTAACTTTGTAAATGAAATGTAACGTGCTTGTAGCATTACGTATGCTTTCCTCTGGGGCACTCTAGTCGGGAGTGGAGGTTTACCACCACCTAACTACAAAGTAGGTATTAGTACTATATACGTTATAAACGTTTTAAATTTGTATAATAAAACTGACGCTAGGCAGCTCATTAATTAGTAAATGAACATTAAATAAATAAAAATGCTATCGAAACTAATTAAAACATTTTATAAATATAATGATAAAGTTTTAATTATATAACACACGCAAATATTATATAAACACTTTCTTAAATAGAAAGTAAGTCGTCTAAATATTTGGCTCGATTAATGTCAAAATAATTGCACTTAACTTCCGGAAATTGACGTTTTACAACTTCCGTCGCTATTATCTATTCAAAATTGCCTATTTGCCATAAATTAAATATTGCAAATGCAAACTGGCTAGTTTAGATCATGAAAATCAACCATTGGATATAATAAATTAATTATTGTTGAATAAAAATAATAGGTATGATAACAGGGTATAAATATAAAAAATCTAGATTGTCAAACAGTGAATAAAAAAAAATGTGACACGTTTTTTTTTTCTATTTTCAAATCAATAAAAATTACAATGAAAAAGAACTTTAAAGTTCAGGAGTGACTTATGACGTCACGTCTTGGCAAAAATTGTAGAAGGAGTGTCATCACGTGACATTTTTCACTGTATCTTCGTCATTTTTCTTTACAGGACACAATAAAAAAAGGTGTCTATTTTTTTTTTATATTTAATTGACAGACATTGATAATAAAATGTTATCGTCCCTATGAGCAACGACAGATGAAAAGTAATAAGAAGATATCTGAGTTATTACCTATAACATGGTTTTAAAAAATTGGTAAACTAGTAGTACAAGCTTTTTACAATTATGATATATTATTATGGCGTTAGCTATTTTAATGTAGTAATTACCACATGAAGAAGATATTTTGTTTAGTTATGAAGCATTTACAAATATATGGAATGTTAGAATGGCTTACAATGCAGACAGGATTAGATGAGGGAAGACGTATTTCTCATAGGTCAAAGCTAAACACATTAGGACCATTCCAAATCTACGTAAAATTATGTTTAATATTTTAGTACATCTTAACAGTATAGCATGATCATCAATTTCATTGAGTCATTTGGAAATCTATCCTCTTTACTCAATTTTTTTCCGATTCACAAGTTAAAAAGCTGCTATAAGGATATGTTTAACAAATTATAAATTTAACTTTTTAATGAAAATATTGTTCAATCACGTCGGCGTCTAAAACCGCCGATCTCGTTTGAGTTCGGTAATTTTATTATGTTGACAAAAGTGTTTTATGGAAACTTTTATTAAGCTTATTTATTTGTCCTGTCTTTAAGACTGAAATTTTCCCAGCACAGAATAGAAATGCGCGGGAAAGAAATCGAGGTCCTTCACTTCTCGGATTAAATCTTAATTTAAATAAATATAGGTAGATTTTCTTTAACTTGCAATGTATGTATTTGTTTAGGTCAAATCTTGGAAGCTAAATTAGAACCACATCGTGATATCTGATTGAGGTGAATTTCTGCATAATTATATGAGTTCGGTGACGATACAATATTATAGTACTTTCGAGCTGGTCTGATAATGGAGCCAGCAGATAGAATCTGTAACGAAACGACGCAATCCTAACGTTTTTGGGCTTGTTAGATTTGTCTTCACTAGTACTTTAAGTCTAGCTAGATTTCAAAGCTTGTGTTTAAATTTAATAAACAATTTAATCATAAAATTGTCATCTAAGTAGAGTACCAATTTTTATTTTTACAGCAAATTAAGCGCTGCAAATCCGTCAACAGTAAAATTCTGATTCACCGGTCAAAAATGGCGTCGATTAGATTGAACTCATTAAACCAATCAATCGTAAAACAAACACGCGTCTCATGTTATCGGTCTGTTCGTATATTCTGATAGTTAATTAGACGCACTCCCTTTGGGCCCACTACAGCCACAAAGGCATTGGCGAGCGAACCCTTAAATAATTATGCGGTCCTAGTAATGGGCTATACAAGCTACACTGCCTGATTGCCTTTTGTTTTCAGGGAAATAACGGTTTGCGTATGTGATTAAAGGGCGATTTCACCATTAAATTAAAACTACGCTCCCAGAAACTATGTTCTCTTTGATTCAGTTGAAATGCCCAAATTATGCATAAACTGCGTTAATTTAGGTATCTATGTTTGTGAAATGCCAATTGGAGCATTGAACTCAATTACACACGGGAACCGAGATAGGCATAACTGATCGCGTTCATGTTCACCCGTGAAATCCGTCCTAAATATTTTTTGTATAAAGATACGAGTATATCAATAGTAATATTAATCATTAATTAATAAGATAAATTTATATGTGACAAATGAAACTATTTTCCTCTATTACCCAACTATTATTGTTTATAGTACTCCAAGCTTATTCTAAACCAAGTTTCATAAAAATCGGTTTAGCAGTTTAGCCGTGAAAGTGTAACAGACAGCCAGACATAAGAAAGAGTTACTTAGTGTCGCATTTATAATATTGGTGTGGATAGTTCTAGCATTGTAATGTTGCTTAGTCTAGAGCCTGAGACATAGCGATAACCGACATCCACGCGGGCGGAGCCACGGGAAACAGCTAGTATTATAATAAAACCATGTCTCTCAATCTCTATATTCTCGTCGTCCTCATCTTCCCGTGTTCAAGGTGTACATACACGCTAAATAAACATAGTCTATTACTATTAAAAAAACTAGCTTGTTTAAATAAAATCACCATAAAATCGAAGCTGCGAGCTATAGCTTTACATACATACATGTTACATACATTGTAGCGGCATATATTGTGACAATATTCCGCATTGCTTGGGGCTAAACGTGAGATGTTGCCCACATTTTGCGAGCTGTTTTTTCGATTCCCTGGACGTATGTTATTGTATTTTGCTTGATGAAATCCCAGTAATCAGATGCCAAACAGTTACTACAGAAGGATTGTTTTTATAGTTGTGTAATTAAATACTATTTTTAACCGACTCCAAAAGAAGGAAGTTCTCAATTTTGTATGTAATTTTTGTCTGTATGTTTGTTACGCGGCGTTATATCTCCGGCAATTGACAACCGATTTCAAAAAATATTTTGTTTTAATAATATACCTCATAGGAGGTCCCATAAAAAAATCTCAAAATCGATTCAGTATTTTGATTGTTAAATAAAATAACTGAATTAATTTATCAAGAATGTCATTTTTGTACCAAAATTATTTATTAAAAATCAAATAAAGTAATATTTACAATAACGGTGTAAGTACTTAACAATATTTATAAAGTAAGAATCATCTTTTGTTGTTGTAACAAACCACTTTTCGCTTTGGAACATTAAATTTACGTAGGATGATAAAGCCACGAATCTATTTTTCCATATTTTCTCGTACTGACGTAACCATGAAAATATTTGACGTCTGACGCGATTTGAATCCAATCTTGAATGTAAAACGAGATTATCATCAAAACATTGCGTCATCGACTAGTCGTAAGGTCGAGCGTCATAATTATCAAAATGTTGATAATTCTGTGACGTTGAAACTGTCTCGATAACTGTTTCTATAGCGATTTCCAAACTGTTGGAAAGTACTATACTTATAATAGACACTTGTGTATAATGTTAGTAGGTACTTCTATACTATAGACAGGTCTGAAATATAGAATTATCAATATTTTTTAATTATTACTACTTTACGACAAGGCGAGCAAATTAGCCTAATTTTGTTGTAACAATGAATCACGAAAATCCGTGCCTTAGAAAGCACGTTAGGTCGAGCCGATAGTCCTGACTGTCATACGTTGAGATTGGCAGTCGTTAAGTCATTACAATTCTGACAACCAGTCGTACCGGGATACTGTACTGTACTGTACCCAGTAAAATGAGTTGTGAAGGTTATCACTCCATGTAAAATACAGTATTCAGCTGGATCCGGTAAGACTGGAAGCCGACCATAACATAGCTTGGGAAAAGGCTAGACAGAAGAGGAATGAATTTATAAAATCCACCTTAATACGTTGAAATAAAGACACAAATAATGCCATAGTATTACCGCGTGTACGATGTCGACTGAACTAAAGTAAAATTATAATTAATTGCTTTTATCTTTTACTAATTAATATGTCCGTTGCAGAATCGATGAGTAATCTTGAAATTCGAAGAATTTATTTTATAATTATTGAATGAATCAATTTGACTCAAAATACCACAAATATTTACTAAATTAAATATAATTATCGTAAGCAAAACTTGTAATAAGAAATTTCAGATCTCCCATTTTATATTAGCCATTTATCGCCGATATTTTTCCTTCATTCTTACTAAATCATACTACAATACCAGCTCTATTTTTAAACAAACAAACAGACTATCGCATTAAGTTCCGTGTTCCGTTCTGTCTGTAACATTGAACTCCATTTTCTCAGCAACAAGTCATTGTATCCGATATGCTTTCTAATATTCAGAGATACGTATCGAAAATTTTCATTCACAGATGGATAACAATGGTTTACGTTTCTTCGTATTCGAAAGAACAACAATAGTAATAAATCTGAATGAATTCGAGGAAAAACATCAATCGGAATTGAATTCAATAGAGTACGTTACTTTAACAAATATAGGTACGAAATATCGACCGATACGGACGCCGTAACAACTAATTAGGAAAACCAACTTTACTGCTTTAAAATAAAGACGTTATTAATGTGAAACAGTAAATATACAACCTGCAATTGATAAAATTTAAATACTGTATCATGAAAACTCACAAAGTAATAAGCACGTTGTGTTGTTTACGTGTTTGCGACGCTTGCGGCATATTGACAAATGATGTAAAATCACTGAAATCTATTTTTTTAGGAATTTATTATTATGTTGCACCTTTTATCCTAGGTCTTAAGAGTCCATGATTCAGTCGTAACCCTCAGTGGTTGTGGTGCTAGGTCAATGCAGTACCGATTCTAACAAATTATTTGCAGGTTTTATGTACTTCGTCGCATACATATATTAAAAATAAGCTTATATATGTATAGTTGGTCTAGAAGGTACGTGATACGTTGAACAAAACACTAAAACTAATTCACGTCGATATAAATCAGAGTCCCGACGACGGCCGCAGTCACACCGAACCGAGCGAACGAATAAATATCAATTTAGGATTATTTACTCACACGGCTGTTGTTTAAGCTAAAACTTCCGAACTATAGAATAGTTTTGCAACTTAATTTGTTTGCTTTCAGTCTGTGTTGAATGTTTTAAGGATCAAATTTAGGCTTTGTAAACAGCCTTGAATTAAAATCATTTCAATTTTATTTGTTTAACTTTAAAAACTGAGAATTATGCCGATTGTTTTATTAAACAGTGAGTATCTTTAATAAAATGTGGACAACATTACATACATGCTCTAAACCCAAAGTAAGTAGCTGAATCAGCTTGTGATATATAGGCAAAGAACATACCACAAAAACCCAAATCCGAGATAATGTAGAAAAGTGGTTTTCTACACGGCCGGGGATCGAACCCGGGACCTCAGAGCTGGCGACAGTTTGACGCTACTCGACAGACACATGGCGGTCGTGTTTTTTTTTTTATTGTTACATCGATTCAAATTTTCCGTATTTCACTGAACAAATAAATCGTAAGGTTCCAGTGTTAACCTTTATCAAAATGTTGGGGCATACTGTACATACATAGTTGAAACTTCTTTAAAATAATATGTGACGTCACTGCACATATGTACGTAATGTTTGATAATTCACAATAATACCCTGACAACAAACTCATTGAAAACTTTATCAATGATACTTATTTACATTCCTAATATTAGAAAGAAAATTACCAGCGCTAAATCGTGTAAGTAATCATTTTATAATTACATTTTTATCTGCCAGCGTAAAAGAAATTGCTGTATTGCTATTTTTTTGTTAGTGATTGAGTCGATAAACGGTGAATTATCAGAAATCATGCGAATAATGCCTACGTAAAATGCAAGAAAATTATCTCAAACAGGTATACACATATTTCTTTCTAAAGTTGTATGTCAGACATTGAAGTAAAACTACTTTTGAACGGATTTTATATCGGTTTTATATTTATATTTTAGTTTCCGACATATCGACGCCTTTGCAGGTGTCATGGTCACGGGCAGGCTGAGGTGGTATTCGTCTTGATAGTAGATGTTGCTCGCTCTACCCTCATATTCTAATTAATAATTTTTATTCCGACCTACGCAATATGAGCTCACTGTGTCTTGAAGTCTTGCAGCGCTGCTCTTGGGTTTGGTCACAAACTTAAAACAAAATTCAAAAGTAGTTTTATTTCAATACCTCTAGCAGGCAGCAATCTACCACTGATATCTAATCTAATTTAATCTAATAATCCCTTCTTGTCCCATTGCAGGGCAAAGGCCTCCCTCTCCCTCTTCCACGCACTTCTATCCTGAGCTAGGACGGGCCAGTCCTTAAGGAGTCAAGTTGGTCTCTCCACCTTCTTTTCGGCCTGACGCGATGACATTTAGCTTCGTTTGGGACCCGCTCTGTAGTTGTTTTAGCCTACAGCTCACGACTAATATATCAAAAATAAATGACTTTACTTTCATATAAAGGCATTATGAATGTAAACTGCGGGGTCCCAAGTCTGCTGATACAATAAGAGTGTCGCTTATATCTCGAAACAATAGAAAAAAAAAAACATATTGCAAATTAGGCTACTAAGTAACACTTTTTGAAAGTCAACATATCAGACAGCACTCCGAATCGCCCACTCTTCACAGCTTCCTAAGTGCTCTGGCTGTGAAGAGGAAACGGCTCAACAAACTCCCCAGCAGCACCCTGTCTCTCATTTTACAGAAACATCAATGATTATAATTTAGTATACAACTTAGGGACCGCGCCAAATAAACAAGCGTTGATAGGTCTATGAATTTATAATTTTACCTACAAAGATTAATTTTGTTTGTGTTGATTTGTGTTAAAATTATAAATGTTGGCTGACCTTGGGGTCAGCGGTACGACCAGTCAGCGCACCGCAATTACAAAAAGATCGCCCATCCTCATGCAATATTGTCTTAACAGATGCGGTACCCTGCTCTGCGATCCACTGTACACGCAATTTAAAAACCTACGTCATGACTGTATTATAATAAAGATAATGACTTTCATGTCAAATTTTCTTATCATAGTCTGACGTACAAAGGACATCCGACACTAGTCTGCCGCCACTTACTTGGGGGACACACGTTCGCATGCGACTAAGATTAATGTCGAAATGTCACCGAAGTAAATCTTTCAATCGAGAGCGAAACACGTGATTGTTCTTTGTCATACAAAAGCTGATAGCAATTTTAATAATTATGTTAAGAAAGAAAAGTGTTGTTTTGGTATAATATAGATCTTTTTGTAGTTTACAATTAGGTACAAGTCAAATTACTTTGTAAATCTATATATAATAATCTCATATATCTATTTTTGTAAAGGAGATAGGAGTATAACGAAATGAGTACGGTATTTATGTTAAAAAGTGCTGATTTTAAAAAAGTATAAAAAAATATATTTATCAAAATTCTTAATCGAAGCAATATATAGGACTTTTAAAAGGTAATGGAAGGAGCTATAAGTTTCAAATGCTCACATACTGATTTACTATCAGAATGGGCTTTTTGAATGGCCTGTTAGTCTAGTGGTTAGTGACCACCCTGGACAAATCTTTGTGTGATGAGCATGATTACTATTTGGTTCTGTGTCGGGGTGTAATTTAAAATATAAAATTTCCGTGTCACAGTGTTTGTAACCATACCCTTCCGAAACAGCTTGACCGATTTTTAAGAAATTTTTCGTGTATTTTCGGTAGGTCTGAAATTAGGTCGTGAATGATTTATTATAGCCCAGTTTTTTATTGAAATTTCAGTTTTCGAACGTAAAACTCAGTATTATGTTTAAACGGTTCGATTGTCAAGGGGCTTAAATACACAGAGCAAACTAAAGAACGGGTTTGTGTATTTTACGTAACGTAACTCAACAATTTATCTATCCAGCCCTAAATGTACCACAAAATCTTAATTACGCAACAGTCAGTCATTACAATCAGTTTGGTAGAACATGTTTTACACACAAGTAATTTGTAATTAAAGATACAAAATCTAGATAAACACACATCCTAGTTGTATAAATGGTTTTAATATGGCGACTGATGGCTGGATGATAAAATATTAATTGTAATGAAGATTATAGTTTTAGATTCTTATCTTTCATCGGGGTAGTTGTTGGCGCTTCGTTGATTATGATATGGTAAAGTAAACAAGGCCGGATTTCAAGTATATTCTGTTGACTAAAAAATATATATACATATTGTATTTAATGATAACATCACATACATTACTCTGAATATAAAGTAAGTAGCTAATGCACTTGTGTTATGGAATTTAGAGACAACGAAGGTATCACAAACACCCAGACCCGAGAAAATATCAAAAAGTGGGTTTCGTACATTTACCTGTCCGAGGATCGAACCCGGGACCTCAGAGCTGGCGAAACCTTGAAAACCGTTGTGTATGCCACTCGACCATGGAGGTCGTCATCTATTTATTTATAGTTGTTAACTGTATAACTATGCGGTCCATTTTGTGGTCGTTTGAAGCCAATACTAAACTTCTTCAAAGATAAGCCATCAAATACAAAAAGTTTCTTTTTCTAATAAGACTGAGAGTTCCAGAGATTTGCATGTTCACAACAAACTCTTTTACTTTATTGTAATAAAAAAATAAATTAATTTACAGTAAGTATGTATGTAATTAATTCGTGTTTTTGCTAATTTATTTGATTTAAATAACGTTGTATTATATCAAATGCGAGGTATACAACCTAGGGCACGAAAATTAACAATTCAAAGAGCTTTCAAGTGTTTTCATTAGCCTTGTATAAATTTCACTGAGAGCTTTTCAGTTTTAAATACGTTTAGTACATCTTGAACTGATAAAGCTGTTATTTTCAGAGCTAAAATTTAAATACTATAAAAAATATATAAGTAATGTCTGGGTAGCATTTGGTCTGTTCAAAATGTTCCATGATCGTGCTCATCACACAAAGATTTGTCCTCCGTGGGAATCATACTCACGACCTCCGGTTTAGCAGTCAAGGTCACTAACCGCTAAACCAACAGCCCCGTCGTTTACATCTGTCAGATTTTTATATATAATATCATTGTTGGAATGTGCATATAATAACTTAACAACTTTATTCGCCTCATAATGACATAAGTTCGGTCAGCCGAGATGACATTGCCTAACAAAGCAGAATGCATCGCGCCGCAGTCGCCCCGGTATCAGAGCATCAACCGTCAGGTCACAAAGTAGCGAGGCAGGGGCTTGTATTTTTACTGATTCTTGAGTTCTAGTGGTAAATTACGAGTATATAGATTGGATGCCTGCATAGAATCATTGTTAGTAATGGGAATGTTGACTAAAGGTTTTAAATGTCCGTCACGTAGAGTAATAAAAAATATTAGAATATATTTTTTTTACATTACTAAAAACTCACTATAATTCATTAATTTGAAATGTCGCATGACGTCACACGTTTGAACGTTTTATGAGAACGTGTGACCAACATTCTATGTCTTTTGGAATACGTATTAAATTCTGAAATACATAGACATGTTACAAATCATAAAAATTAAGTCATGTAGTTTTTTTCTTGTAGAAGACTAATTATTACCCCAATTGAGTCATATGTTATAAAAACTGGCTTTCAATACAATGCGATTAAACAATACAGCAAAATTTTTCGTTTCTTTAAATATTATATCAAAGAGAATCTATGTATATTATTCAATTCTATGATCTATGGCAAAGCCGATGTCGGATTGGATCAATTACCTGCTGTGGACAGGTCGGCCGACTGACATGACACAAGCCATGGCTCCCATCGCATAACCTATTAGAACGCGTCACTGCCAATATTTCTAAGAATATTATAGCAGCCTATTTTCACAATTTACTGATGTTTGAGTGCAATTATTACTTGTACACAAGCGTCAAGGTTTAAAATTTAATGATTGTTTTCATTACTGATTGTAAGTGTAAATATAAATTTTATTGATACCTATAACAGTTAATTTAAATTTAATTATGCCTAAATAATTAAAGAATTATTCATAATATTGTTTATAAAGGATTTAAATTATGCTTTTATTTGAAATTAAATAATTATTGTTAGTTTAACAACGCATATCATTAAACCACAGTTTCCTTATACTTATGACCTAACTTTTGCGAATTTAAAGTTGGTCACTACTACAAATCACATTAATTAATGATTAAATATTTATTAAGGAAATAAACAATATTAAAAAGCATATAATTACTTCCTTATTAAATATATCTGTGTATAATTATGAAATAATTAGGTTTACCTACAAAAAGAAACATTTATCAAGTCTGATACTATTTATCGTAATAATAGCTGCATAGATTATTTTATTTTAACAATACTATTTTAGTTAGCTGACATACCTTGACATTCCTGTAAGGGATTTAAATAAGACTACATATGTATTATATGTAAATTATTCTTTAGAAGTAACCTATGGAGTTCCTTCCCGGTTCTTTTCCATAGGAGTGACATTTTGGAACCGCGCAACTAGAGCCATTTACCGTTTTAAAAGTACCTAAAAAGGCCTACTTTATATAAAAATATTTTGATTTTGAGACAAAACAGTCACAACCTCCTATAAACAATGTGTTAAAGTTTGATGCGACTCGACTTAAAAACCCTAGCATATAATGACTTTTTAAACGAATAGATAGACTTCTCAATAAACAATTTTAATTCGTGTAAAATTCATAACTGCTTCTTTGCTGTTTGTTGCACACTCGGCTGAAGGATGAATGTTAAAATTATGTTTCATTGTAATTATATTAGAACATATGTATGTATCTATGTATCTCCATACATATCGCTTGAAGCGATTAATTAAAACTAATTTTATTTAGGATTTTAGGACTTTCTCCCACGAATTAAATTTTTAATTTACAAGGTCAAATTCATAATCGTTTAACCTTCACGGCGGAAGAATTTTGATCGTAATAATAAGTTGACAGCTGCTATATAGGTTATCTTTAATAGGTATGTTTTATGTTTATTACATTGCAACTGAAACTAACATCACTGTTCGTTGGAAGTCTCGAGTATTTTACAAGCTGCGTAAACGATAAAATGAAACCAGTGCAGTTTGTTTTTAAAGTTTTATATAACTAACAATTTGTTTAAAAGTACTTATATTTTACATCCATAGCCATAATAAAATGTGCACAATTTTTGGTTACGCAAATCGTCATCATGATCATCTACAGCCTTTGTTATCCCACTGCTGGGCATTTGCCTAACCTTGCCCACCAAATACGTTTTTTTTTATTATTTAGGAAAAAATATCCGCAATAAGCTGTTTTTAAATCTTTTTATTTATTCCCTCTATAAATCTAACTAATGCGTTTGCAACTGATGCTTTCCTATTAAGAAAATAAATAAGTAGTTATTTAATTTATTGTATGCGTATAGAAACACAAAACCTCGAACACCCAGATTTGAAACAAAAAAAGAACTAATTGCCATCTAAGTGTATTTAGTTAGAACTTCGAAATGTAAATGAACTTTATATTCATTGAGACAGACAGTAATTTACTTTGAAACATATTTAAAATTATTCGTGTATGACAAGAGAATATTCGATTCCAATTCAATAGACGGACAGAGCCGACCGTGGTGACACAATGGTGGAACAATTGCAGATGTTAAGCCAGTGTCCACTCATGTTTGTTCGTCATGAAATATGAATGGAATATCAATAGTGTAAGATTTAAAAGTCATGTGTTCCTGTATTAATTAGAGTAACGCGGTCGACTACATAAAGAACGGGGTAAATGACAATTTCTTTGATATCCGTCATATAGATTATTATAAAATATTAAACACGTATTTATTCTCATTTTACGAAAGCAAAAACAACGATTTGTACATTGATTTGAAGTGTCGCATGACCTCACTATTTCGTGCTTTTTGTACGCAAGAATGACGTCATTTGCCCCTACTCCTAAACTTTGATTGGCATTATCTACTTATTTATTTATTTTGAAAAAGCAAAAATATATGTCTTATTATTTTTTTTATTATCTACTTAACGGACTAATAAGATTTTGTTATTTCATACCCAGCCATCTAATCCATTGTCTATTGTGAACTTAGCACAAAGCCACTAGGATTGTACTTCGAATGTAATTGTATTTATTTTTAACAATTAATTAGCATCTACACACCTAAGCATATGTAGGTGTGTAGACTTTAGTAGGCATTCTATACATTTAATTAGAAAGGTGTGTCCACTTTAGTACCTAAATAATAATGTAACAAAATTAACAGAATAGGTACCTACATATTTATTTACATCACTGGCCGACAGAACTGGTTGATTTTATTTATACGCATTCTCATGAAGATATTTTAGACATACCATATAGAGCATTAAAGCCTTTGCCTAACAGTAAGATAAGGAGTCACCAGACTAAAAGGGGGTTTTCTGACCGGTGTTACTGGGCGAAATGTAACATGTTACAAAGCGAGCATTCGAGCAGTCAGTAAGTGGAAACGTGCGCCCCGTATCACGTTCAGTACCTTTAGCGTCCTTAATTTATTATATTCTTTCAATGCATTTAACTATCAGGACTTTTCTATTTACGTACATGTAAATAATGTCACAACATTATAAATCAAACAAACTGCCGACAAATTGTTCTGCAGTTTGACAGATATTTTGTCATCATATTAAGTGTATAAAAAAAAAACATAAAAAAGATTTTAACACCTATCTATTTAGCCAAAAACTAACACATATATAACACCGGAAGTAAAACAAGATATTCGAATTAATTCAAAATACAGGCAATATCTCTAATTCTGAATCAACATACAATGAACTTAATTGGTACATCCTGTATCGAATAGCTCAATCCAATTATAGAGAAAGTCATGTTTCGTTTGCCAGCCGTGTGCCGGAGGCGCTTTGCCGCCCATACCAACAGATTAATTCAAATCTATCCACGCTTGCATTGACAGGTTAATCTGTCACCAACCAATATCCGAAAGTGTCCGAAACCAGTTCAACTTCGCTCATTAAAAAGATCTAGTTTCACTAATTAAGGTAGACAGAAAAGTATAAAATTATAAATAGGGTTTACATTATCTAATTATAATTTCTGTTGTATTTGCAGTGCATTTCCAGTAATTCTATTGTTGACTATTAATATGTTTTTAGTATTAATACATTACTTGATATTGTAGAGAATATGTTTAAATATTGCACTTGTTTTTTTTTTTTTAATTCGGTAAGTAAGTTAATGTTTAAACGCTTATTACACTATTCAATTTGCAGGAAACCGAAATCGTTAGTAATTTAGGCAGTAGTGCGGTCAGGACCTTCCAATCGCACTAAATCGAAACCTAAATTGTATTACATCTTTCGATTTCCTAATTACACATCCTACAAATTAAATAAGCGTTTTACGAACTTATTAACAAATTAGTTAGATGAGGACGCGTAAAATTTCTGCGACCTAAAAGCAAAATATCTTTACTATACGTGCGACACTTTAAACAAAAGCTAAGCGATATTTAAAAATCAAGGCTTAATTTTTTTATATCGACACCACCTACATTAACGATAAGATAATAAAAACATGAATTATCCTACGTCAAAAATTTCCTAGTACTTTTATGACAAACAGATTAATATTAAGACTTACCTCTTCAATCTCGTCATCGTCGCCTGTTTCCTCAGCGATATTAGTTAACATAATACTTGGTCTAATGGATACCCGAGACCGAACGTTGGATTTTTTCCAAACATCATTATCTTCCTTCGTATCATCACCAAGAACCGCAAACTGTTCGTAAAAGTTTATAACACCCGTAAGCTCCCCGTCCATAGTACTTGAGATATTCGATATACTAGAGTTTGCTGTCTTTTTATTTTTATCAACAGAGATTTTCCTATCTTCTATTCTCCTGTATCCATCAGCTTCCTGATTTTCTCCAAGTAAACTTATCCTTCTCACGTTCCGAGCATGATATTCATATTCTAAATCGAAACCTCTCTCCTCAAACAAACTCTTGAAACGGGCCCAACATCCCAATTTTCTAGTTTTTTCCTCCGACTGTTGATTCTCCACTACATTTTCCGTGCTCTTGTCCATTCTTGCTGTTTACTCGAATTTTCAGTAGAATAAACAGGAAAAGATGAAATCCATTACCCGATAACCGTTTACATAATAAATCTACTACGCGCGTGTGACTGAAAGGCCCTACGAAATAAAAATCAATGCCAATCTAAACATCAGCGATTATGTAGATAGTGTTTTTTTCTGTTTGATAATGAAGATATTGCTTATAATTGATTTGGAGTCACATACTTTTAGGTTTAAAGTAGTCACTTAGCTATTTATCTGTTCATCTACAGTAAAACACTTTTACAGATATTACACCCCAATTAACTGGGTGTATTATCTTTAAAACCAGATTTTCACTAATGTAACACGTAACATCACTTTTCACAAAATATTCGGTATAACAACACTTATGAACGCACGTGTTTTTAGTATATTTTAGACTTTATACGTGTACACGCCGCACAGTGTGCTAAATCAAACTAAAACATTACGAATGGTCCGATTGTGTGGGACATTTGATAATTCTTATCGATTTCAGTCGCACTGATTACGTCTAATTATATGTTTTTTAAAAACGTAGATTAAGATAGTACATTCTGAATTTTTCAAGGGTATCTCCTTCAAAATGGCCTTTAAACAGAAGTTTCTAAAGTACAGACGATTCCTTGCTTAAAGGCTGATGCCACAATCAAATAAGCAGCCACTGTTACTAACAAACTTAAGTCAATTCAGCATTTTTTGTCATAAATGCTTATAAAAAGGATCAGATTTCATACATTGATTTAATACTCAAGCAATATTTATGTTTACATGTAATCGCACCAATTTCGCTAATTGGGGATTTTCTGATTGCATGGATTTATTGTGCGTATCTGTAGACATAAACATAACTTTATGTAGGTATGTGACGAGTGGAAACTATTATAGAGACACGATTTTTTAAGCGATCTACGCAGTTTGTTTGAGCTTAGACAGTGCTTCACCGGAATTTTGGCGAGAACCTTACCAGACCCTAGCCAGAGCAATAGAAAAATTAACTACGTCAGCAAAGTTTACTAAGGGCACTCCCTGTTGGGTACGGACCTCGACTAAGTGCGTTGCTTAAAATCTTAATAGGGCAAAGACTGCAAGAGAGAGCTGGATGTAAGTTTTTATTATGTCGAGACATATTCTCTGCTAGTTTATCCAGGCCAGCTAGGGCCATAAAATGCCAAATGGAAGTGGCCGAATTCGGTCAGGATACTTATTAATTATAAGGGTTGATTTAAATTGAGTAATTTACTGACTCCAAATTTGAGGCGAGTCACAACTAATCCAATAGCATCTATCATCGTGTAAATTGGTCGCATCAGTGTTGACTTAAATATTCCCAATTGAATTTTGGAGTTTCTTGTTTTACTGACACTGTCTGTTATTGAACCAATGTAAATCAGCCTAAATTCTTTTGTTATATTATGTAGTAGGTAGGTACTAAAATTAAAAGATTGATCAGGGTCATGTCCTAGGTATATATATATTTATTTTTTAAACGAGTCCCGCAGAAGGATTTTCATCCTTGTATCGCGGTGGGTTTTAAGAACATTCAAATCACATGCCCAAAGAACACCAAGACTTAGAACAAGCATTTATGAATCACACAAATGCTGTACCATGCGGGGATCCAACCCGCAGCACGTCGTGTGCAGTGGTAATAGGCTTGGTGACCAATATGGCTATCGATGCAGACGAAATCGTAGCCCAGGAAAAATAAAAACATGGCTACCTAGTCTAGGTATGATAATACTTTTACAATAATACATTTTATTAATAAAAGAGTACCTACATGGAATCCTTAATGATTATTCTCTATTAGAAGATCAAACTCGACGTTTATGGAACATATTATTACACATTGAGCATTAATTACATCCTGTTAGTTTGAATAATGATGTTGGCAAAGTGTTGATATACCTAGGCATAGCTATATCCTAGCATATTAGGGTACTACTAACTTTATATCAAGACATTCAATTTTAGTTTGAAATTGCATCACAGTTTAAATGGTAGTGCCACGCTATGGCAGTCAGGTCGCAGACGCTTGGGCTAGCAAACCTAGGAAAGTACCCCAACCTTTCACCTACTAGGTTCCAACATACTAACAAAAAAAAATGTATCTTAGCCACTGTTCGGTTCGAATATGTGGAGTATCCTGAAGTCCATATTAATTTTAAAACCCGGCAACTAATCTTTTAACCTCTCGATATTAGAGATTTACAATTGTTAGCCGTATTGTTGAAACAGTCGCCGACCTACATAAATATTTGCGTATGCAGATATGTTTTTCAAGTTTTGCGTGTATTTGTGATAGACGTATCCGCGAATCGCACCCACGCCTTAGAAACTGTTTGTAGAGGGAAATGTTTATCAAAAAACGATGTTCCTATTTGTATACTTCTGAGGAAGAAAAGTGCTATTCAACTACAGTAAAGAATGTGTTGTCAATATAGGCTTACCGATATCACGTGAATTCAAATGATTAGATTTTGAAGTACCTACATATAAAAATTTATCCCGAATTCCCTTGGTCACGCCATAGCTTCCGAACGACTGCACCGAATCGGATATGTCTCGGATATATTTCTTGTTATACGTTCTGCAAGGACAAGGTTTTTATAAAAGAAAAATAAACGAACATATGGAAATGCTTTGAAATCTCATACCACCCCTGCGTAGCTGTGGCGGGCTTGTAGCTAGTAGCTTATATTAACGAATCATACCAACATTGTATCCAATCAAATCAACAAAATTACAGTAATAAATTACTTAGCCATTTCGCAAATAAAATTAGGTACAGTATATATTTTTGTATCTACCTACTTATTACATATTCGGTACATAAAAGATATAAATATAAACACACACACACAAAACGAAATTAAAGGCACATTACAATAAATTACGTACTTTTTGCGACAATTACGAGTGAGGAAAAAATATTACTCAGTTAATAACAACCGATGGAATCGTACTTATGAATGCCGTAAGTACGAGTGTCTCAAGTGTTTTGCCTCACGCGGATATGAACCTTGACCCTTTTGATTGGTTCGGCGCCAGAATCCAATTGCCAGTAGGTATATATACTCCTCTGAATACATTATTTTATTTACTAGCTTTTTCCCGCGGTTTCACCGGCGTTGAGGTTGGTATTTTCTTTCCTGGGGGTCAAGCCAACTCCATAACTTTGTGTTTACTAGATTGTGTAGTTTAACAGTAAAAGCGTAACAGACAGACAGACAGAGTTACTTTCGCATTTTTTAGTTTGGATATGTACCTACCTATTAGGTATATAGTTTAGTATGGATGATACGTTTACACTATAAATCTGACACCATACACTCAGCGTACCACACCGATTGTATGTGATTGTATAAGACACTAGCTGTCCCCCGCGACTTTGTCCGCGTGTTTTAGTTTCAACGGTTTTTCATTTTTGCAACATTTTTCATTTATGCTCCGCTTCTTTTGGTCGCAGCGTAATGTTATATAGCTTATAGCCTTCCTCAATAAATGGGCTATCCAATACTGAAATAATTTTCCAAATCGGACCAGTAGTTCCTGAGATTAGCGCGTTCAAACAAACAAACAAAAAAAAACTCTTCAGCTTTATAATATAGTATAGATTTATTGGGAAACTCAGACACTATCCAAACGAAGTGTCGCAGAGTGAACAATCAAGAAAGTTTCGTAATAAGTATTAAAGTGTATACATAACATAAATACACATTACATTTGTGTATTACCAAGGAGAAAACTGAACTGTTGTTCTTTAATGAAGTGGTTCAATACGATTTTATTGTTTTATGGTTCCAAGAACTTGGTCATATTTTTACGAAATATTGACGTTTTTGTTTCCCCTTGGAATTAATTTCAAGGTAAATGCAGTATGTTTTATGACTATTTAATTATGTAAAATAAAATTTTTATGATTCGTTTCGAGCGGGTCTTTGATCTTCGAATTTTTGACAATGGTTTTCTGTTTTATTATAAATTTTACAGCTTTGGACCCTTTATCTTATCTCTTATCTCTAGCTTTATCTTTACTGGAAGATCAGGAGTTACGCATTGGTATTTCCCACTTTTAATCCATTCAACATAACTCTAAGTTCAATCTGGCGTATTTCCAACCCAGAGTTTTAGGTATTCCTATCTGATTTAACTGAATTTTTATACTACTGCTTATCTGACGTCAACAACCCATTTCATTGGGTTTCTGATACTGTGGTACTGTGGTATTCTTTGGTAAGACTGACGGTTTAAACTCAATAATTTCTCCTATTTACCACATCTCCAGACACAGAAAATGCCTTTGAACTTAGCAGTGTCTTTGTATTTTAATAACTAATGTTGATCCTTCCGTGGTTTTTTGCCAAATAAATACTAATTAATTACACATAAATGTAAAAAACCCGTCTTTAAAGTAAGTGGTAAACATTTCAAACTAGAAGAGAATCCATGAAAAAGTTGAAACACGTAATATGTGCCTATTAAAATTGAGGGCAGGCATCGATTTTTCTGGGATCCCATCATCAGATTCAGATCAGAGTTCAGACCAACTGGGAATTTACCCAATCCAACAACAACAAGTCCTTTATCGGTCGACTCGTTTTCGAGTATTCGGGGAGCATACATAAAAATTAAAAACAAAGGTTCCGCAGAATTGAGAACGTTGTTCTTTTTTTTTGGAAGTTGTTAATAAATAGTATAGGTACAATATGTGAACAGCAACTTACGGCGACGTCGACTAGCGGCTCGTCCTCCGGCGTGAGCGCCAGCGAGGAGCGGCGGCCGGCGCGCGCCCCCGGCGACCCGCTCGAGCTGCCTGCAACAATAACAAAACATCATAAGCAAGCTGATCATTTCGATTACGGACCCAAGTCCTTCACATATCCAATGTGAATGTGGTGCCCCGGCGCAAGACATGGCGCATCTTCTGTCCTGCCTGTCATGCACTACCACCTGCACCCTCCAGGACGTAATGGAAGCCAACGACCGGACCATTCAGGTGGCAACCTTTTGGTCGGAAAGAGTTTGAGAGTCATTTGACACGGAAAGAAGAAGAAGCTGACCATAACATTAACTACGGTGAACAAAAAGCCATGTCTCATGCTGTCTTTGTCACTTTAATGTGTAAAGTAGCAAGAAATGGACATTTAAGACCGCCTTAACGTCAATCTTTACATATAATAAAATAGTAATCGACAACTTTCTTTTGCCGGTTGTCAGATTGTCTGTAAAAGGTTTCATCAATCTAAAATATTGAGAGAATAATTTCGAAAAACCGTGGAGTGGACTTAGCTATGTTTAATCACGCTATTACATCCAGGTAATAAAAAATACAGCGTTAAATTTGCAGAAACTCAAATTCACCTGCAAACCTAAATCGGTACTTTTGACGTATAAACAAAGAGGTAACCATGGCGAATTTAGGTAGCCATAGCGACCGAGATAAATTACTTTGATTAAAGTATGATTAACTTTTTAGAAAACTATTTGTAGTAGTAATAAAAGGTCGGTCTTTGTACAATTGGAAATGAATGTTCTTGCTGCAAGTTCAAATCCAGTTGTTACCATATTCTATTTTTTTCTAACGTCCTAATTATTTAATAATTTTCCGCTTTTGACTTGAAATTAATTTAAAAAATAATTACTTATTTTGAGTTTAAAGAATGATAAAAATATAAAATTTCGTATATCTTATTTTTTAAAAAACTAAATGGCTTTTAATAACAACTACAAAAATAGCATGGGTACAAAATGATATAATTATGAACAATAAAATGAAATAATACTTTGTATTTTGTTTAAAAATAAACTCGTGCAAAAGGATTATTATACGAGAATATTACCATTAAAATGATTACATATTTTTAAATTTATAACAGCCGTACGTATTTTTACTATACTGCCAATACACATAAAACGACTATTAAAAAAATATGTTATGTTGAATATGTTGATTTTATCTATCGTTACGTGAAACGGAGATCTGTCGCAATCACTTTTTGTGATATCACTTTCTGATCGTTAAGTGCAATGTTGTGAATGTTTACCTACTAGACAGGTTTCATATCAACTTTAGACATGTTCATTGGTCTGTAATCAAGTTTGAAATATTTGAGAATTATTAAACATAGCTGCGGTTCACTTTGATGTTAGTTTGCAAGTTATCGAACTACCTAAGTTAAGCGCAACACTATCCTGAATTTAAGATCCTAAATGAAATTATTCTAGAATTTAGGAAGGTGTAATCGCATTTAGTCTTCCTTAATGCGAACAAATACATTACTGTCCTAAATTTTTTCATTTCCGTTTCGTTTCAAGGATAGTGTAATGTGCGCACTATTATTTACAAAAAAAGAACACACCTTTTTTTATTTAGTCCTATATTTTCTAGCTATTTTTTATCGGCATCTAACCAGTCTCATAGGTATTTTTTTGGATTCCAATAAAAAGTATTTTAATTTATATTATAGTAAGACAAATATTTAAAATAGATCGAAAGTAGATCAATAAATACGATTATAGTTATGATTTAGTTTATTAACCTGTGTCGGTATCATCGCTGTCTCGTCTCTGAAGCCACCTTTGCACCAACTCGATGCTGGCCTCCTCACCAGCCAACATATTAATTCACATATTAGATCACCGCATTATAAACGTCACTATTTTACACATTTTTTTTCATTCATTTACACAATCAACACATTCCTAGTCATTTCACTCTACCATTTTAATTTCCACTCAATATTTTTTATAAACACTGTTGTCAAACAAGTCTATTATTTTTTAATTTTGCAAATGACAACAAAGTTTGATACCAAACACACAATATTACAAAAACACTGGCCGAAAGAAATGACAGCACTTTGCCGCGTTCAAATATCGAATTAATTAAATGACGAACGTCGACGGGCGAGTGTAAACAGCGAGTAGAGTAGATGACGCCAAATTAATTTTGCACTCGCCAAATATAGTATTTATTAAATTTTCGACCGTAATACATTGTTTTAAGAGTTTGTTGTGGTTTTCGTGAGTGCGTTGATATTTTGGTGTCGCGGCGTGGAGTTTGTAGAGCGCGCAAGCGGTCGGTTAAGGTAATGGCCGTCATGCCGAGACAGTTGATCGAAGAAGAGGGGTGAATGTAGGACGAGTATAGTCTGAGCATACATTAACCCACTGGAAGGGATACAGGCTGACAGCTTGTTGATAGGTCTCGTGATATACCAGCGCTACTTGTTGACAAATTGTGGGCTTCGAACTTTAGGTACGAGCGAAATTGCTTACATATTTACGCGTAAAATGTAGTCTTGCATTTTAAATGTCATGGGAGCGGAGCTTTTATGTGGATTATGGAAGTCAATTAGATATGTACACAAATTACTTTCTCCAAAAGTCAGTGTAAAAGCGACAGTTTAAATAAAACAAACGGTGAAACGTTAAAGTTCCTAATTACACAGACCTATTGAACTATTCCCAAAGTAATATTGTTCACAAGGTCTATTTTATTACATCAAAAATATCTGCGATTTTTAAAGAATAAACTCTTTCTATAATATATTTTATATATAAATTCTATCTATATTTTAAGATAAAGCCGATCGATGGTCATTGATACGAATTAGTTACAACAAAAATGTTATATTAAAGCTAATTGCGCAAAAGTGACGGTGCTTAGTTATTTACGAGTGGGAGGTCTGTTTATTCCATTTTGCTCACGTGTGTCTAAACAACTTTCACGTACAAAATCACTTGACCCCGGAATTTCGTATAGCTTGTTAGATCTTTATTGTAGCGCTACAAAAATGGGATCACCCTCTTATGTGAATACAAATCTCTTTGAAACTAAACAAATATGGGAAGCATATTTTGACGGGCCTGTTGGTCAAGTGGTTAGTGACCCTGACTGCTAAACTAGAGGTTGTGGGTTTGATTCCCACGCAGGACAAATCTTTGTGTGATGAGCACGATCATTTGTTTTGTGTCTGGGTGTAATTTATCTATAATATGTATGTATTTATAAATATATAAGTATGTTTATCAGTTGTCTGGTTGCCATAATACAGGCTCTGCCTAGTGTGGGATCAGATGGCCGTGTGTGAGCTGTCCCAAGATATTATTATACACCTATTTAATTTTATAAATCGTGTATGATCTTGAACTTCACATATATAGAAGATACCGACTACTAAAACTTCCAGTTTATTAAAATGATTGCGTGGACACTGCGTCGTTAAATAAACCGATGTTATTGATTATATCTATATGTTAATGACTAATAAATCACGCAATTTGTTTATTGTTCTCGTGTCGATAGGTTATTAAGTAATAACTAAACTGATTGTCTTTTAAGTGAGCAACCCAAAACGTTTTTAAAACGATGTATTTTTATATCTTCTTATATATAAAAAAATCATGTCACAGCGTTTGTTATTGCATTTTTCCGAAACGGCTAGACCGATTTTTATATATTTTTTCGTGTATATTTGGTAAGTCTGATAATAGGTAGTAGGCTATTTTTTCATCTGACAAAACAATGTTTGCCGGGACAGCTAGTAACTTTATAATAACCAAAACCTCTTTGGAAATCACTGATTTAAGATAGAAACGAATACTCGCCACTAACACTATTCTAAATTCAAAATCAATCGATATACCTCGGTAATATTCTGATCGCGTCACTATATCTCCATTTTCTTGGCAAGTTGAGCGTCAAAAGAAAATTACGCTCAGTTTCGAGCCAGATAACTGCTACGTAGTATGCAGGTGAGTCCGCCATTTTGCAAGTTAATTTCTCGAGTCTAATACAAGTGAACACATTTATTATGCATGCCCCACCGCTAGTTCCTGGAACATGGCACCTATCCAAGGTATAAAGAAAATTACTAACCCTGATTCGCGAAACTTGTAGAATAATTTATGTAGAGTTTTTTTTGTGTGAGTTTTTTCAAGCTAATGTATTTATTATCTGTGAATCACAAAGTTTATATTGCATAACTTAAAAAAGGTCGTAAAGCAAATAGTTCGTTAATTTTTTATACTTTAGTAAGACATTTTTCAGTACCTAATTCTGTGCAAAAATTGGCAAAAGAACCTTGTGTTTTGGTACCATCTAAATTTTCCAAACTAATCAGTATTAGATTGGAAAATTTATTATAAATAAAACAGTTTCTAAACCAACATTTCTGCATAAAAGCAGTCATTTTTTAAATATGGGTATAGTTTGATTGGATACTGATATCGACTAATATCGACAGAATACATAAAATCTATATTAGGTCTTACCAAATAGAGAGAATTTTTAAAAGGATTATGTTCAGTTTTGGGCTTCTAGGGATACACATACGCATGTCGTGATACTTGTGTTGCTAAAGTAACAACACAATAGAAATGTATGTAACATATTCAATTTATCGATTGCAATACTATCAGTGAGTTTCAGATACAGCGTTTTTTGCAACAATGGCCGAATTCTCGAATAGCTGTGACACATACTGACATATAGGCTCATATTTTGTGACGCACAAAAGATCGACGACAAAACAGCGCTCTGTTGTTGTGACTTCAATGGAGTATAATTTACACTAAGGTATATATTGTACAGTTTACAGAGCTTATGTCTGGATGAAATTGTTAAGTTACTGGTGTAATATAATATGACGTAGAATATAATAATATGCATGTATCCAAATGACATATAATATATAATAAAATAAATAAGGAACACCTGACAAATTAAAAAATAATTCCGATATCTTTTAAATATGATGAACAGGTCTCCATAAATATAGCTAAGAACGATCTCGACCACTTTAGCTTTTCAACGAAAAAATCCTCTCCGCATCATTATCGGTCCATTCGTTTAGGAGCTACGATGCCACAGACAGAGACGAAACCTATAACACCGCTCTTTTTGCGCCGGGGCTTAAAACTAAAAACATAAGTTTAGTGGAAGGGTAATGAAATACTCTAACAATAAAACACATTTAATTAGAAACATGAGTCTACATGCAAATTCGTATTTTTTCTTATCAGATTAAGGCGAAATAGTCATTCAAGGACTTTTATTGTCAATAAACTTTATAAAAATAAACTAATAAATGCATAAATATGGTAATAATATCATATTCAAATCAGTAAGTCTAAGCACACCTAAAAAGAGCATAATTTATTTTAGATTTATTCAAATGTACAAAAAACAAATGACGGTCGTTATCGTAAATAATCCTCAAGATATTCAAGGTCAGATATTAGAAAGTTCAGCTCATCTAGTGTCGCGCGCGCAGCAATCAGCTATCAATCCAAATAGGATTGCGTTTGTCATGCCATACGGCAACCATTATAGCTAGCTATTGTTAAAACCTGTTTGTTGGTCTCAATGCGATCAAATGATCGATTACTTGCCCCCGTATTTGTTACGAAATAACATCAATCAGTAGGTACCTTAAAGTATTGATAGACAAGCATAGAGTATGCATCGCTAGTAGCTAGTTGTACCGAACGTAAGCACATTTTTGAATTTCAGTGATTTTCTGTTCATCGACAAACTTTTATGCGAAAATATTGATAGTTCCGATTATTAGTGTAATATTACGTTTTGAGATAGTTTGAATAAAACGGCGCGCTCTGTTTTGACACAAATTTTACTTGATCAGGCTACAGATCATACTTGATATGCGCACTCTATAGTTAACTTATTTTTACTCTAACGAACTGATGTGTCTGTATATATAATAGTCGCGAACGTGCTTGATTTAATTCGAATGATATTTATTACAATACGGAATGTTCAAGGATTGATCTGATTGGAGTTTAATTGATGTTATATGATGAAAGAGATTTAATATTATGCCTTTAGTTAAACCATAATAATTAATTTATCTCAAAAACGCTGTAAAATTCTCTTTTGCAACGTTAGTACTCCGACAAAGGAGATTTTGTTGGACAATATTCGAATAAAATATTTTTGTTTTGTTGGACAATATTTGAATAAAATATTTTTGTTTTGTTGGACAATATTTGAATAAAATATTTTTGTGATTGCCACATTTGTGAGGGATAAAAATCTTACGATTCTATTTAAAACCTAGATACTTATTGGTTTGGATTTAAAGGCGATTCTCACAGAGAACGGCGAATAAATGAGAGCCGCCGTGCGTGAATCTACAAAACGCACCTACGCGCGTGAGTGCGCAAAAAACCCGCACGATGATGCAGATCTGCACTCCCGCAGGAACGCGCGTAGGTGCGTCGACGCGCAATATGCAGCATGATGCGGGGCAGTGTGAAAATCGCCAAAATGAATAATGAAAGATTTTGATAATGTGCATATGTACCTATATAAAACCTACATTATGGTGTTTAAATTTTCTTTATACTACTAATATTTATATACTAAGTGCCTATGTAGGTATTTCTAGCATGGCACCAACAATATTATGTAGTAGTTTGGCTGTATAACCTTCCCTGACAATTGTTATTTTACAATCTATGAGAACGTACCTACATTGTTAATATTTACAGGCTTACTATTTAATAATAAACTGTCTTCTGTTATGTGAAACTAAATGACATAATGTGAGATAAAATCAGGTACTATGTATTGTCAATTAATATTAGTATAGTTATGTTTTAGGGAATAAAAAATCCATAGTCACTGTCCCTACTTCTCTACTAATATTAAAAATGCAAAACTACCTCTGTTTCTCTATCTTTCTGTCTGTCTGTCTATTACACTTGTGGTAGATCTCATAAAATCGCATAGGGATAAAGACATACTTTTTACCGCGATAACTGACGTGAGTGGAGCCGCGCGCAATAGATAGTAATAAATATATCTCTAACAAAAAGGGAATTATAAATAGGTTAAGATAAAAAGAACATATCTTCTTTTTACTTGAGTCTACGGGTGCAATCCAGATATTAATTTAATTTCAGTACTAACGTCCGTAATAATGTTTACAGGTAACAAGTATATTAGATCTGTCTCCGGCACAACATCTAACATGAGGCCGTGACCGTTTGCTCCGGTCCTGACCTTGACATACTTATTCTGATCTCGATAATGGCTTCATGGGATAAGGGTTTATATTAACTCACTGTCTTCATATGTATATGACCAACTAGTTTCGTTTCTTAATATCTAACTTTTTTGGTACACTTAGATGTTTTTTTTCACTATTTTCTCTTATTTGTAATTTTTTTTGTTAATACTGGAAATTTGTCAACGTGTACTTATTTACGTAGAGATAAACAGGGTGCTACAGAAACGCGTAGTTATATTTGAAGTACTGCTTCTGCCCATAGAAATAAACAACTTTCTTCAAGCAAATAGCCTATTCTAAAATAAATTAAAAACCTCCCGTACTAATTTTGACCAGCTGATGATAATTTTGTATGATGAAGCTAATTTTTTTCTAGAAATTTACTATGGTTTCCTTAAAGAAAGTTGTTTATTACAATGGAATAGCAGGATTTCAAATATAAACACGCATTTCCGAAGCACCCTGTATCTTACAATAATATAGTACTACATACTAACAATGCTGTTTGTCCATCCGTGAAACGAGAATATGTGTCATCAACTTGCAACAAATACCTTTAATAAAACCTTTGAGAGGCATTGTTCACAAAGAGCCAACACCAGATCATTGTTTATATCACAATAGAGGCACTAATGGAGAAGTTATACGATGTTATGTACAAATACAGCCTTTCTGAAGGGTTACCAAACTTTCTGCGTTTTACAGGACGTCCAATTAAAATAAAGATTTAAGAATATTATATTAATATTTATATTTTTTGAAACGTTAAGTTTATTACCTAACCATCTATGTCGCTGACGATATAATAGATACCTAGATATAAACGTAAAAATCATCGAGTTTAATACCTAATGACTTAAAGAAATATAAAAGGCATACAACAGAGAGACAGACAGACAATAAGTTGTGTGTAAGGGTTCTTTTTGTTTAGGTATGGAAACCTAAAACACAAGATTTTTTTTTTCTCACCTATGTATCCCGTTTACCGATAAAAGCATTGGTCACCCTAGATTTCAATGTTTGCACATTATGCATTTCAATCGAACCTGTCGTTAGAAGAAAAGTAATTAGGCAAACTTCCCTGAAGTCTTAATTAAACCCTTTAAAGATGAGTTTATTTCGAAATACGCTTGAATACCATACCAAAGATAATTCTGCTCGACAAACCTAGTGCAAACTTCCTCGAATTCCTAGTTAAGTTTAATTAAGTTTGAACTATGCACCTGGATTGTGCATTAAATATTGAAGTACGACCGATTTTACTGGCAGATATCTCAGGTTTTACTTTAGAATTAGGGTTAAGCGTATAATAGGAAAAACCGTTGAAACTAAAACACGCGGACGAAGTCGCGGGGGATAGCTAGAAAAATAAATACTTTCGCTTTAGGTATTTAAAATAGATAACTTTGTCTTTCACACTACATCGTTTGGACAGATATTTTGATAGAAAAAATCGTTTAACATAGTTTACTGTCGCAGACTTTTGCAAGCATTAAATGAGGATTAAAACAATATAAAGTAAAGGATCCTATAAGAAAGAAATGTGCCGAAAATTGGGACGTCGACGTAATCTTGCTTGAAAAAGTATTTGATCAAAAGGCTTGATACTAAAAAAAAGAAAAGATAAAAAATCACAATCTTAAAAAAAATATCTAAACTTTGCAGGAATGACACTTTTAATTATCATCGCAAATCCTTTTCAAAATAGACAGACTGGCAGACCGTTTTATTTGCCAGAGACAATCATAATAATTCTTCTCATTATGTTTTAAACGCGTCAAAATGTCAGACTCTCAGCATCACTTCCAAGGGAATTTGCAAAAGTAATTACTAAAAATGTCGGATTTTTTTAAGGCCTTAAAAAAATAAATGCCTTAAGTAAGAAATTTGGAACGGAAACCAAATTTCTTACTTAAGGCCTTTATTTATTCCGTAATCTTATATCGTAGCTATAATAAATAAATACATGTTGACAACATCACAAATATTGCTCTGAACCCAAAGTAAGTAGCTAAAGCACTTGTGTTATGGGATCAGAGACAACGAAGGTAAAGTCCGGTGAAGCAGTCAAGGTTTGCTCTTAGGCAAAATGAGAAAATCTTTAAAAAAAAAAACACACACAACCTAGGTACCGGTCCAGTTCCGTCAATTCATCATTTAGTCTAAAACATTTGAGTATTAAGTCTTAGCTGTTACCCTTTCTACCTCTATTTTTGTTACTTTTTTGTCCATCCAATGGTAGTCTGGAGGATATCTCTATTAGCGATAAGACTGCCATTGTACTCTCTCATTGTTCCGTATTATTTATATAATTAATATAATGCTGGAACTCTCATGGAGTACAAATAATATTCTAGTCGATTCTCCCTGAGTCAGAACTCCGTGACACAAGAAAAAATTATCAATTAATAAATTTGGTAGCTTATTCTTTCCGTCCGAAAATTTTGAGGTTATTTCAAACCTGACTATATTTTCCCAATATTATATAGACTTTTACTTTTCAAGAATTTCACTATAATCTTATCTTAATTATATTTGCTAATCGACATTATTAAAATTTGAATTCGGATTAATTGTGATAAATATTTATTAAGTAGATATGGTAAATATAAATTAAACATAGCGTGTGAGTAGGATTTAGGATTATTTTTCGAAGTAAATTATTGTTTTAGATATGCTATCAGTTAAATTGCTATGAGTCAATACTTTAGGGGGGACTTTCTATTATTATTATTATTGTAGTCTAGCAACTATTTTGTTTTCAATTCTTCAAATATTTTATCAATATATGTGAGTTTGGTGATGCATGGCTGTTAACTACTCTTTCACTTAATCAATAAAATGTATTTTAATAACATTAACCAAACATAATAAAATATTACAACCGCATACGAAATCACAAGAGAATCCTGATTAATAAGGTATTCTAATTATTTTGAGCTAAAAACCTAACTAATTAATAGATTTTCATGAAATTCTAATGGGACGACCTTTGTGATATAACCGATTCAATACAAAAATCGATCCACATTTGCCGGAGGTATTGCGAAACAAAATCGTTCTGTATTCGGTTTTGTGATTTTAAACTTTTCTCCACTATAAGTGATAGGTTGAGTAGTTATATGCATGTAAAGAAAGTTCCCCTGGTAGAAGAAGCGAAATTACAGATTTTGTTAGTTCTAAAGGATAGATAAATCTATTGGCGTCCATAAATATCGAACAATTATAGTTCTTTTACCTCTCAAAATCACATTCACGCATGTAAAACGCAGGCCAACCTACGTAACAGGTAATAATAAGTTAAATTAGCACAAGGCTGCCAGTTATCAATGTATAAGTAGAAACAGTCGGCTCCTAATGCCTCTCTCACGAGACTGATTGTTTGATATGAAAAACAATATTGAGAATAGTCCAACGATCTGCGCCTAAAAAAAGTAATAAGCATGCAGGTTTTAATCTCAAAAATTTGCATGTTAAAACTCTTTAATTCAATCGATTTGTGGCTTTATTCAACGTTCAACAAGGAAAAAAAATATCGATACAAACTTGCAAAAATAGAGTTCGAATTTCAAAATAATCGAATATAATATAAAGCTAACTTCGATAGTGCAACGGAAAAATCTCACGTAGGTTAACAAACAAACTATTCTAAATTCAAACATTAAAACAAATACATAACGAACAAATACAGTAAATGACGTAGAGCTGATAGCTATATTTTTTAAATTATCTTGTTATATCTGTGCACACATCACGGTGTGACGTCATGCGGCGTGGCGTCTTATCGGCCAGTATCAAGTGCACGAGGACATTTAGTACCTACTCCTATACCTAGTAATATTTGTAACTAGGCGACTGTCCAGCTAACTGTTGCGATGGATAATAACAATAATATAAGTTTCCCACGGTACTATTTACGTTGATTATGCGTCACATATTTTTTGTGTTTTTACAGAGATATAAAATCGCCATCTTTCAAGTAAAGAAAATAAGATTCGTATAAATAACTATACTAAACAATTTTCTGATTGTAAATTAAAATAAAATGTAAATAGGTAAATAGTATGTTATTTATTTTGAATGGATTAAAACTATCAGCATTTAGGTTTTACTTTTTTTTAAATTATGTTTTTACAAAATAATTGTACCAACTGTGTAAAATTAATTAAACATTATACTAATAATAAATTATTTTTCCAAGTTTTCAATGCCGTCATCAAATTTTCCACCAGAGGCGCTAGTCGCACGTTATGTCCGAAAATGTCAAATTCCATAGATTGTTGATGGGTTTTGACAGCTGACGCGCTAGTGGCGCCAACTGGTGAGATCAATAACGGTAGTCCTAGCCCTCATTAAGCTAGTCTACACAGTCCAGTCATCAGATATCCCTACTACTACCTACCTACAAGTCGACACTTAATTATGTGTTAATAGCCTGTGTGGCCGCCAGGTGGGCACAATTAATCACAGCGCCATTATAGCACACAACCACTTGCAAAATGATTTATTTTACTAAACACATACCTACAATGCAATGAGGATTCTCTAATTACCTATTCGTTTTAACTAAATTATGGAGGGATTCTGTTTGAGATTTACGGTTTTGTGGAGACTAAAAAGCTATTGCACAAGCAACACAAAAATTTTACTTATTTGAGATGGGCAACGTGTTTTCGTGGGCAAGAGGCTCGCATACACCTACGACTTTAACAGTGACGAAAAAACAAAAAAAAAACGGACAACGTACAACCTGCGCATGAAGGGATCCGTACCATTTTAAGGAGCCCCTTGAATTTTAAAATTGTTTTTATTATTAATTTTAATGGCGGCAACAGAATAATGAAAAAATAAAATGTCTAGCTATTAAAGTTCATGAGATACAGCCCGCTGTGAAAGACGGACGGACAGCGGAGGCTTACTAATAAATAAAAATAATGAATCATTATATTTATTTATTTATTATATAATAACGAAAATTTAGTTCAATACAATAAAACGGGAACTTCTGTTTCGTGCAATATTCTGCAGTAGAATAGGTACAAAACAGAGATGGAATGAGCCACTACATTATAATCACTACCTACTATATTATATTAGTTAGTATGCAGTAATATAAGACTTAAATCCAAACTAATATAATAAATGTGAAAGTACCTTTGTCTGACACGGCTAAACCGCTGACCAGATTTTTTTAAAATTGGTTGTTGTTAGCTTCAAGCCCTCAGTACAGGCATACTTTTTCCCGCTATAACGGATACCCATGCGGGCGGAACCGCGGGCAAAAGTTAGTTTACTATCCATTTATAATTCCAACAAGCTATCTAGCTAGTCTAAATTGATTAAATTTAAGACCTATATTGAACAATTTCGTAAGGTTTTTTGCTCAACCGCTCATAAAACATTAATAAAGCTTGACTTTTAAGATAATTTAATGCTTGGTTACTGCTAGTAAGCCCTGGATTACAGCCTATGTCGCAGGTAATTTAGATATACAACGTTTTCATTGCGTAAAAAAATAGTTTGAACCTAATTAATACTTGTAAAAGAGAGGATGATTAAGAACCACGTTATTAACTAGCTAGCATCATCCCACGATTTTATTTACGTGGATCCTGTATTTTTTTAGAAAAACTTAACGTTATAAGTAAACTCTAATATTTATGGAAAATACACAATTAGTTCAGTAATTGAGACATCTTATGGTCTCACTGAAGACAATATAATATATTTTCAAGAGATTTGCGGCAGTTTGCCTCGAAGTTTTTAATGCCATAATGGAAGCCAATTTCTGTCGGAAAATACTATATCAACAATGCAAGAACTTCAATTTAGATTTATATTTAACTATTTGTTGCCCACGGCTAAGCACGGCATAATATCTATATCCTTTTCTATGATCCAAGCTTACCCTATACCAAGTTTAATCCAAATCGGTTTAGCGGTTTCGCCGTAAAAGCGTAACAGACAGACACACAGAGTTACATTCGCATTTACAATATTTGTTTGAATACAGAAATATTAGTAATAACAATAAAAAAGAAACGTGTTTGCGTGTCCAGTTCTAACACAGTTATTTCATTTGAATAGAAATGACACTCGAATGGAATCAAATCAGGTTTGGCCAAAACCTAATTAGGTCAGAAACACGATAGACCAGATTCAGTTCTGTGCGGAAATGGCTTTGTTCCGAAAGGTACTAATGATTTATTTGATCTCAGGATCTGTATTATATCATTACTACGGGTCAGTGGTTCAGCAGTCAAACGTAACAGACAGACAGACCGAGTTACTTCCGCATTTATAATATTACTATGGATATTTAACAACCTTATTTGCTATCTCCAGTTGACAACCTAAGCGATGTTCACTGCTAAAAAATGACGGTAAAAACGCAAAAGCCTATCTGCTAACGTCGGTGACCAACCACGACGTTAGACGATACGAAATTTGTGTTTTTAAAGTGTTTTTTGTAAAGCGATCATCGCCTTAGTTGATAACCGCTATACCAAATAAGCCTGCTGTACCACTAATGCATCACAGAATTAGTGTTGTCTCTAATAAATAATGACTAGACTGTATTAAATAACTCCATAAAAAAACCTATATCGTTTTAGGTATAAACAAATCTTACTTGACGAATCGAATGGATAAACATAAATTAATTAGTTTATTCATAATTATCCTGATCAGTCTTGCCTCGTATCTTATTAAGTCCGTACGAGGGTCAATCAAAAGTACTGTAAACTGATTTAAATTCAGATAATGAGGTGATTATATGATAATCTGATATTAAAATAATTTCTGTTCATTTTACCTTTGATAAATTCTCAATCACACTACTGAATGGGATGGTTATTTAACATAAGTTGTGATAAGAAACAAATATAATTTAGAAAGGATGTGAGGACTTACTTTGCATAACAGTTGAGCAGCTAAATTAAGGGTCAATTCATACTAAAGCAGAGTCGAAGCGCATCAAAACTTCAATGTAATAGTTGACGTAACCCAACAACATATTGCTCATATTTCTTCTGAGATAAAAAAGAGATAATTCTGAAGGAAGCGAATGCGCGCATTCAAGAGCATTACGTTTTTGAGATAAGGATAAAATTGATTTTAAATTGACGCTTCTACGCGCTTCGTATGAATTAACCTAATGGCTAAAGAAAACAAAACTTTACAATAAGCAAGGGGCTCGCTTCCTATAACAAATAATTAAATAAGATACTATTGCCTATTTGTGTAGCAACTCACTGTGAATGTGCAAAAGATTTTTTTTTTGTTTGTTTTTTTTTTTTTTTATGATGATTTCAAAGTAGCTGATTAGTTGGTATAGGTATAATAATTATCTATATACACATAATATATGTAAGCAAGATCTTGTTCTTTATTTGAACTTTCAATTCCCTTCCTAACGGTCTTAATTATTAAAAAAAGAACTATATACTTTTATGGCCAGTTCCTATATTCAAAAGACGATTCGTTTTGCTACGGACCGTAGAAATTTTCATCGTTAGGTTTAGATTATTTTACCGTCTGTTAGCAAAATGAATCTTTTTGTGAATGAAACCAGGCATTAATAAATAGCCCTAAGTAAAATAGGCGATTCCCTAGGCTTTATTTTCCGTGTCACACAACATAGTAAACTACGTATTTAACACAACCTGTAACACTATAAAATAAATAAAAGTGGGGTTACGAGCAAACTGGTTAATCCCCGCTATTATTCACAACTAAGTCTAGTTAAGCCGCGCGGCGTTGTTTGACTCGCGCGAACTAACTTGCGTTCACTCGAATTTATTAACTTTAGTCGCCCGCTATTAAGTTGCCCACTCGAATATTCGTGGCTTCTCTCTTTGAAGTTTAAGTGACTGAACATTTAAATTTAGTTTATTTCGTTTTGATTTTAATTTTGTTATTTACAGTACGTTATTAAGTATATTTTCATTCATACTGATTCTAACTTAGTAAAAAGTAAATTCTAAATATAAAGTTTTGTTTTTTTGTTTGAACTTTTTTAAACATTATGATGAAGGAACCATTTTTCTATCAGATATTATTCAGAAACCTAGTCTTAAAACAATGGTACTTATTAGTAATTGATTTTATTAACGACTGTTACGTTTATCGATACATTCTTAAATTCTACATTGTTAGTGCTTTTACAGACGTTATTACAAACCCTTGAATAGGTTATTCATTGATTTTCACATTTCATAGTTTACATACATTGACCTGTCCGGGGATCGAACCCGGAAGCTCAGAGCTGGCGACACCTTGAAAACTAGTGTGTACGCCACTCGACCACGGAATCGTCGAATTGAATGAATTATTCAATTAATCTATATTTACGTTACTTTCATTATCTATGTCTACACGTATGTATAGTGTATGTGTGTGTAGTATGTGTAGTGTGCAACAGATTGCTAGTTCAAAGGCGCTATAAGGTTAACGTGGTATTTATGACGGTGTGAATGTAATAACATTATCTCAGGCGAGGGGAGAGAAAACCCAAACTGTTAGAGTTATTTATTTGGTGAAGACAACAGGTGTTTCTGGGGTCTCCGTATTCTCCATAAAATAATATATTCGTCCACACATGTTGGAAACGGAAACGGTGAAATGGATGTCTTATGGTTGGATAAGTTTATTTGAATTGGAAGTGCAGTTCATCATCAAAACCATCATGATCATCAGCAAGTCAGTCTATCACGGTCCACTGTAAGACATAATTATACCTCTTCTAAGTGTAGTTGCTAATTTTAAAATAAGGTAATTAGGTTATAATTATATAGTATCATAAAAGTGTCACAGGAGAACTGACTTAAATGTGTCAGAAAGATAATTATGTAACTTTTAAAAAGGTTGTAATGATTAATAAAGTTCAGCATATTAAGCAATATACGAGACTTACATATATTGATAATACTCATGTGTTGAAATGTTATTGAAAATAATATGAATCATATGAAATTTTTTGGGTTGAATTTTTTAAAACGGAAAAACCTCTCTCGCAATAACAAACAAGGAATAGGAATGATAACTTAAATTCATCCGTCTTTTAAATGAAATTATAAGTTATTTGAGTGCTTGTTGTATTTTGAGTGTTCTTTTAAACCCATTATAGCAATAGGTTTTTTGACAAATTTTTTTATTGCCCTTCTTGGGTAATGAAAATATATTAAACACCTATTTTTTCCCTTATTAAAACAATAAAAAATCACACTACTATTTGTAACGTCAAAATTGTAGTGTAACATTGACGTCATGCGTAATTTCCATTCACGTAATCTTCGTATTTTTTTGTTTACGAGACAAAAGAAAAAATACGTTTAATATTTTTCAATATCTAAAAGAAAGACGTTAAACAAAAATTTAGTCTACATCCCTATTGCTAAAAATAAAAAAAAAACACTCCAATTACTTCAAAACAAATACCTAAATGTGTATTACGTATCTATGTATTAATTTGAAGTCACTGAAAGCATCACAATATCGTAAATAAGTATACTTTTAAGAGTTTAATGAGTTTTTGTGCCAAGGCCATTATGATACTATACGAACACACTTTTAACCACACTACACTTAGATCACAAACATTTCCGCACTAAGAAATCACAACACTCGCGGAATTTGGTGTATTTTTCTCGTATAATTTAAAATGCTTAAATATTTTGTTGTTTAAGTATTAAAGCGTGTAAGCCGCTTTAAGATTAGCACCGGACTGGTAGTTGGCAGTCTAGATACGGTACAGTTCGACGATCGTTAGGTCGAACTCTCAACTAGAATGCATGTGTAAAGGTGATGTCACTTTGATAACATAAATAAACTTAATCGTTCTCAATAAAATAATGATTTATGTTTACAGATGTTTATGTTAGTTATGTTATTAAACATTTATATGCGCGTCTTGGTAATCACTTTTCATTTTAATTTAACATGTCCTATGAATAATAAACATATTTATATTTAACTAGCTGTCCCCCGCGACTTCGTCCGCGTGTTTTAGTTTCAACGGTTTTTAATTTTTGCGACATTTTTCATTTATGCTCCGCTCTTATTGGTCGTAGCGTGATGTTATATAACCTATAGCCTTCCTCAATAAATGAGCTATCCAACACTGAAAGAATTTTTCAAATCGGACCAGTAGTTTCTGAGATTAGCGCGTTCAAACAAACAAACAAACAAACAAACTCTTCAGCTTTATAATATTAATAGTATAGATTCCAATATGTTTATACATACTTCACTAGATCAATATACTGATAGAAAGTTATGTTTCTTGTGGTTAGAGACCTAAAGGGGATGTTAATCAACTTGAGGACCAAAGATACGTCCCTTAGAAAACCCTTATAGAAATACTTTAAAACAAAGAAAAAAG
Organism: Diachrysia chrysitis; assembly: GCA_932294365.1. Taxonomy (NCBI): domain Eukaryota; kingdom Metazoa; phylum Arthropoda; class Insecta; order Lepidoptera; family Noctuidae; genus Diachrysia; species Diachrysia chrysitis. Next base: position 4,071,195 of record OW028657.1, read on the forward strand.
TAAATATAAAAAGTAGATATAGTTTCCATTAATAATTATTTAAAACTAGTTTGTGACTTGGCTATTCTAAGATAGATCTTCATATACAAAGAAAATAAGCCAAGATATTAAACTGATCCAGTCAAAAGCTTTGACCAAGACATCTATCAAGATAAACCAACTAAAAGCTCATATTCAAAAAGCCCAGACTGTCAAAGTTATCAGACAAAACGGAACAAGTTAAATTTCCATAAACGCCAATTAATCTGTTGATTTATCTCAGTTCCAACTTTTTCTAGTAATTAAGTTTGCGACAGAATGTGTAACTTCGCTAAATTGCAAATAATCTAGAGAAATTTCATGAAAAGTTTTAAAGTTGAACCACTGATAAAGTTAGATGAACTTTGATTAAGTTCAGTGCAATCCGAGCTTGGTGAAATGAGATCGGAATCTAATATTGTAGCGACTTGGTACGAGTTAAGCTTGGATCCCAAGAATAGGTTACGTTTTGCCGAGATAACCGAAAACCACGCTGGCGCAGCCGCGGGCAAAAGCTAGTACATAATATGTTGATTTACTAAAAATGATAAATAAAAACATAACTCTCCTTCTGGCGCATATCATATATTAATAATCAAATATTTGTTTATGTCTTGAGCTAGTAACAATTTTTCGCGTAGTTTATAAACACAACTAGAACTAAATAAAATAAATTGCTCCAACCTAGCATTAAATATTTTAGACTACTGTACATCCATTGATTCGCTATCTTAAAATACCAATCACTGTAAGTTTTTAAACGTAAATCAGATTACACTTATTTATAACGTTAAAAGAACAGATGCATTATAATTTATCAAGCAGATAATATCAGTCTATGTAAATATCATAAACACATTGTAAATTACTTTTAATCTTAGTCCTTCACACTGCTTTGTAAGAGGTCATACAAGATAAATTACAGTGCTATTTTCTAAGTTGTTCCAAACATATTAATCACAGTGATTTGATCAATCTGCGTTAGTATTTAGGGCACCCGTGTCGGCCGGCAATCGTCAGTGTAATGAGCTCGCCGTGTCCATATCGAGGTAACGGCGCGGCGAGTGGCCTGCGCGAGCGCCGCTTTTAGTATAATAATTTAATTCTGTCAATACTTGTTACGCGCGATTAGTGTTGCGTAAGTTTAGTGTAGACGAACCTGATTAACACTTTAAGGTTGATGTATTCATTTGATAAACGTTTACTTTACTACCATTTTTATCGGTTACCTAAAACACGGTATACTTATACATTTTATTTGTGTTGCAATTCCGAAAATGACTCTTGATTCATATTTGTTGTGTAAATAGAAATATTTTTATGTTCTATAAAATTCTTAACCCATTAAAATCTTATTATTAGATAATGTTTACAGCGTTAGAGCTCACACATGTGGTTCCTGTGATCATAATGTTTCGTTTAATGGAAATATAGGTTATTACAAAATTTCCTGGAAACTGAATGTTGTGTATTAGGTATATTTACGTCTATGGCAGGTAACTCCGAACGGACGCCAGGATACGTCCTATATTTGGAATCACGATTCCATTGTGTATGAGAATATTTTTCCAATGGACGCGTGGATTGTGAAGCAAGAATCTGGATTATATTTCTGTATGAATATTTACAATTTTGTTTAATAAACATATTGAAGAACGTAAGCTGTAGTAGGTACATTTTTTTTGTAGTTATTGTTGTTTTTCGTATTTTCCCCTTCATATCTTGAGACTACAGATATTTTATTAAAAAATAAAACCAGGTAAAGTATTTTTAATTGTATGCTACGCATTAACGCATGCGGAACGAATCTTTGTAATTAAATATTTTATATATTATCAGGTAAAGTTATGATTTCTGAGGTTTACGCGAATGTAAACAGTGTTTTTTTCTTGTTAACTACCTATTTAAAGGGAATTTAACTCGGTTTGTTGTTTAGATTTTATTCCCCGAAGTATTGACACCCTTGCAGGTGTAATGGTCACGGTAAACTGAGTCAGGGAAAGCTGTTGATATGAAAATTATGATGATGGCAAAATAATAAATCAATTTTATGCTTAAATTTTATGTTTAAATAACGATTAACAGAAGACGATTGTATTACATAGCTGTGCTGTTAAAATATTCAAGACACAGAATACTTACTCAAGAAATCTTTTAGTCTTAGCTCAAAGTATCTCTGATTTTTGTCTGAAACAGATATTTTAAGACGATCTGTTTTTGACAGCAATATAAAAAAAACGTATTTTCCAATATTATGGATAAACGTTACCTATATTCAGTCTATATACATATGTTATGATAGCACCGTACTGTGGAAAGACGGGTTTCTCTTTATATTGCATTAAATGCATTTTATTTTCGAGGCGAAGCCACATTTAAATATCAGATTGAGACGTTAAAGTAGGGTTGTCAATGTTGTAAACCATTGTACCGCGAGAGAAATGCAGGAGCAAACAAATGGGCTGTCATTTCTTTGTGGTAAAAAAAATTGTTTATCAAAATACCTAGGTGTTTGGTTTGACATAAATAAAGTAGATTCGAATTTATAAATAAAATAAAATGATTTTCTCTAAGAAGGGAGTGTATATATTGATGTTTTTATGGAACGCAGAATAAATATTCAACTGAAGATTACATGCTGAATGGGAAATCTATGGAAACTTATCAACAATTCTCAAAAGAGAAAAGAGTGAAAATTATACTTTTCAAAGACAAGAACAACATAATTAATGTAATAAATACCTCGCGAAATGTTTTGGCAACCCTGATCATCTCGTCGTGTTCGAAGATTTAACGCGAAGAAACCACAAAGAATATCTGAGAGAGGATAATATATGAACGGCTTATACTTACTTTAAACTTGAGTTCGACTCAAAGTGAAGCGTAAGTAATTCGATTTTATACACAAGTTTCTTGGAACTTTGTGCTACCAGCTCCGAGTTAATTCTTAGTTCGTGTTTAATCAAGAAAGGAAAAATGTTCTGAGTTTATTTGCTTTGGTGAAATTTTGAGGGGGAAATATCCTTCTATGAATTTTCCTTTAAATTTTCAACAGGAATACCTACATCTTTAAAGTACTTCTTTATAGCATGAGCGTGAACTTACTTTTTGGTTTACCTTTTAAGATAACAGAGGAATTTAAATAGAATTTTGATACGGTGACCTTTATACCTACTTCCTATTGACGTGACAACGTCTTATAAATTGGTTTGCCGGGTGACACTTCAAGAAACTGGGTAACGCTCCGCTCACGTTATGCGCTCACAATGAGAGCGAGTGAGAGGCACGCGTCCCTTCCACTCGGGCATGGTTAGCCCGCCTAAGAGCGAGAGAGACAGACATTGACATTGACAGTCGTTGTCACGTAAAACTTTCGCCCGTATACCGACTTTACAGGCAACCAACGATTTTTTTTTCTTGTGAATTAACAATTTTTGTTGTAGTAGTTGTATTTCTCAACTATGTATATTTATATTTACGATTTCCCGTAATACGTATTTGGCTTTCCCATACAGCCGATTTTGACAGCATGCATTTTATATTTTAATCTTTTTAGATAATTTCTATTTTGTTAAAACATCTGTCATAATCTCGAAAATCTAGTTTAGTTTGATTATAAAATCACTCGATGATATAGATTTAATTAACAAGTTGTATTGTTTTAAACCGCCATTTTTTTTAATATACTATCTAAGGACATTTGGGTTCTTGTGACTGTCTGTGAATGTAATAATACCTTAACTGTCATAATCCATCCAGCCGTTTGAAAAATACGAGTTAATAAAGAAATATACAAACTTAGAAACAAACAAGATACACACGTAAAACATAACCCTTTCTTATCAGTCGGGTAAAAAATGTTACACACATGTTTACATCCAATAATATCATTAGAATGTGTCGTATGTATTTTCTTTTACCCAGATATTTTATGGTTAGTTTTTATCTAGATATAAGATAAGAAGATGGCGGTATTTCCAGCGCGTGCTTGATAAGATACGTAACTCTACAATAAAAGTTATTTAATTAAGGATAGCAGACGACAAACAGACGAAAAAAACTGCTTAACATTTTGTGTTACAACAAAAGCTGATAATATCAAGTTTGTATACCTAGTCTATGTGTGTTGTCACTAAACTCCTAAACACCTGGATCGATTTTGATAAAAAAGGATGTTTGTGAAGGTCCCCGGATTCACATTTACAATGTGATTACAAAAGTATCAATTGCTTTCAGGTACTAAGTTTTCAGGACAAGGCGGCCTGCCCGGTAGTTAAAGAATGCGGTTAGTTATTGTTTCGTAACAAATAAACAATATAAAATGGATCGCAGACGATCATAATCTTTTACCGATTTTTATCGTATAATTATAGACTGCATGGCACTAAACAGTACATGACTGATGACATGACGCTGACTTACTCATTAAAACACAAAAATTAGTACGCAAATCAGAGACAAACAATATCGAACCAAATGAGTGTTCTTATGCGCGAAAATCTCCAAAGGTTCATTAAATAGGTCGTATCAGTAGATGGATCAAAAGAAAAGTCAAGAAAAATTAATAGAACCAGTAGATTCTTTTGATTCTAATAATTAGATGAAGTGTTTTTTTTTAATTACCAAGCAAAAAGCCTCATCTTTTTCTCGCAGGAAGGATGATTTTGATGCCTTTAATAGAGGCGCCTGTTGAGACTGGAGATTTCAAGTCCTTTAGCGGTAGTACACGAAAAGAGTGTAATAATAAAAGGAATAAAGAAAACATATATTTTTTTCGTCTAAATAATAACACAAACCTACGCAAATAAAGCTCAGTATACATTAGGGGACAAAATATTCCTCATCATGACTCGCAACGCTCAAATCTACGTGTTGCCCGGTGACCCGCAACATGTATTCCCGTTGTCCCCGTAGGCCATGTCCCCGTTAAAGGGTTCAAAGGTAATTTAATAAAATTAACATGCCCCGCTACATGTTACAGGACGCGGTTCATGTCGCTTGCTTTCGCAATCTTTTGCTTCTTTTTTAAAGAGGTCTACCGCATTTAGTCTGAGCGCAGGCTTTGACTGCTTCACCGGACCTTGCTTCCATTCTTAGAACCAGCGCATGTCTCGGGAAATTCCACGTTGTGCTGAGAGACATGGTCTGCAACATGTTGCTCAATTTGTCGTCTAGTGTATCAAAGGCTTTATAACATAGAGCAACATAAACTACGGACATCTCGACGCCGCTCGTGTAAAACCACATTTAATGAATATTTTTACTGCGTCGTTTGTAGGGCAACTGTTAAAAGGATTTACGATCTAGTTCACTCCACTTGGGGGTATAAATCTGTGAAATAGTATGTCTACGTGTGCCGTAATACTGCGGAATATATTAGGGTAATTAAAATAAACATGTTTGTAGTAAACTTTGTCAGTAATGTATCAGGGAATTAAATTGTACAGTTTTATCGCTTCCACGCGTAGAGTGAGTAAAATGAGCGGTATTCGCATAAAACAATGTCTGGTTCTAGGCTGTGTTTAAATCTGTAGTAGGTGCATCCACTCTTTACATTATGAAATTAATGGTAACACGTAATGATCTGAACCGGATAAGTTGACACGAAATAAGCTAAAATTATTAATTTATTAAATATATTCTTTTTGTTAGAGGTGACAAAAAATACTTTAGAATAAATAGAGGATATCTTTGGCCTAAAAGATATGTGAAATATAAAGTCGGTTTCCCAAGGAGCGCTATATTGCGGATCACCCCACACCTCGCACCGTATGAAGGCGACCCACCCAAGTCGAATAAAATGGTTTTGATTTTCGAGGCTGACGAGACTGACCAGCCCCCCTAGACAAGTGGCATTTCGACAAGCGTTTACGATGATAGAAATCGCTTTAATGACATTAAATGTATAGAAATGACATTTTGTTTCGATAAGTCACGTGACTTGGACTTGTCACTTCCATACATTTAAGCGATTCGATCAGCGTTATCGCTTGTCGCATTGTCACTTGTCTAGAGGCCCAGGTCACACAGTGTGTGAGCCTCAGTGCGCTGCGGTGTCTGCGATACCGCGCACCTTGTGTAGCTGGCTTTAGACTTAATCGCGCGGGAAATCATGAATGGCGTAAGCAACTGACAGTTAAGTTGAGAATAGCGAGTGTAAATTTCGTGGTTTGGCATTGTAATCTTAACTAGTGTATTCTAGATTTTTCTACACTATAAGAACAATCTAGACTTCCCGTACTTTACAAATAAGAGAAGTTGTGCTCGTTCCGTTATAATTTTGAGAACATAACGTGAAGATTGTTTTAAAACGTTAAGGGTTCACTAAATAGGTTTACAAAAATAAATTAAGGTACTAACCACCTTTATTCTATATATATATATATTACTTACATTATAATATTGAAAGAAGTCCCCTGCCGCCTCAAACTGTGTGTCTTAACGCGATGAACTCAAAAAATACCGCACGGATTTTCATATGGTTTTCACCTATGGATAGACTGATTCAAAAGGAAGGTTTGTTTTCTATACCCTTGCGAAGCCATGGCAGGTCGCTCGTACATTATATTTATAAAAAAAATGTCGCCTAATTTTAAAACTTTTTTAAATTAAATTAAAAACCACAATTCTATTGTTTTTTTTATTAAATATAGCTGTCCCCCGCGACTTTGACCGCGTGTTTTAGTTTCAAGGGTTTTTCGATTTTGCAACATTTATTTATTTATGCTCCGCTCCTATTGGTCGTAGCGTGATGTTATATAGCCTATAGCCTTCCTCAATAAACGGACTATCCAATACAAAAAGAATTTTTTTCAATACGAACCAGTAGTTCCTGAGATTAGCGCGTTTAAATAAACAAACAAACAAAATTTTTAGCTTTATAATATTAGTATAGATTTGATAGGTTTAGGACGTCAGATGATCAGAGGTCATCTGTCAGATGATAATTATAATTTACATAAAAAGTCGTAGTTTTTTTGCTTTTACTAATAAGTTATTATAAAGCCTACCTTTGCGGATCTTCGTATGTTTATACATTCTGTCTTCACAGCTCTACGTCACACATTTCACACGATGTAGCAAAAAACCACCACGATTGTCTCAGCACAACACAAATACTAACAAAAAAATACCTTTAATGTTCTTGTCTTTTATCATGCGATCTGACGTAAACACTAGATAACATGAAACCCAGTCTCACTGCATGTTGTCAATGATTGTTCGAAACGTCATGAATTGCGTCGCTCGATTAAAATTCAGTGTTGATTTTCATCGCGTTACTTATACTGGGCGTTTGGTTTCTGTGATATAGTTATGGAGCAATGAATTGTTACTTCGTGTATATGATAATGCTAATATTGTGTCGTTCGATGTAATTTGTTTTTTGATTTTCATTGCTTGTTTTAAAACAGGTGTTTCATTACGCTTTCAGAGTTAAAAATGACTTACATGGTATCCGAGAGTTCTATAACATATCTTGGGAAAACTCACACACGGCCATCTGATACCAAAATAGGCAAAGCCTGTATTATGACAACCAGACAACTGATAAACATACTTTAAATATGTCTAAATCATACATGATGTTATAGATAAATTACACCCAGACTCAACACAAATGATCATGCTCATCACACATGATTTTTTTTGGGTGGGAATCGAACCCTAGCTACCCACTAGACCAGCCTTTCCCAAAGTGGGCGATAACGCCCCCTTGTGGGCGCTGCCGGCCTAAAGGGGGGTAGGTGATCGTAAAGGGTAAGAGATTCAGAAAAAAAAACAAATCTCCGCTAATATAGCTCACAATAATTAATTTAATTCGAAGTTATAGTGGTTTTTAAGTTGGTGAAAATATGGGGGAGCTAAAGAATAATTTATTCTTAAAGTGGGCAGTAGACAAAATAAGTTTGGGAACCCCTGCACTAGACCTACAAGCAATTCAAATATTTAAGATGCCTTGATTAAAATACTACATTAATTGCGGTTTTTCAGACTGTATGTTTGAGTAGAATGTTACAGTGATAGAGTCATGAATAGATACGATTGTGTACTTTAAGATTAAATACATTTCGATGGAAACACACAAATTAGTTTTATTTGTTTTTGGATTTTATAGCGTCTATTAATCACTCTACTTTTAAAACTTTAAAGATAGAGTAAACATGAGTTCTCGTAGTATTTGTTTTTATATCAGTAATTTTCGTAGTATTTGTTTTTATATCAGTAATTTTCGTAGTATTTGTTTTTATATCAGTAATTATGGTGAAAAATCTTAAAGTTTGTATAGTATAACTGAAAATGTTTTGATGAAATGGAAAAATCATATCTTTAAATTATTTTTATAAGCAAATAAATAAAAATCTAAATAATAATTAAAGAATGGTCTATACCTAAGAGTAGACATAGACAAGCATAGAGCGTGCCTATCGCCAGAAACCGCTTATGCCAAGCGTAAGCACATTTTTAGCTAAATGTACTAAGCTCGTTTACTGATTTAAGTGATTTTCCATGCGACGACAGACGTTTATGCGAAAATATTGACAGTTCCGATATTATCAAGGTAATATTAGGTTTTGAGATAGTTTTAATAAAACAGTGCGCTCTGTTTTGACACTAATTTTAAGATATTACATGTTCATACTTGTGCCAACAGTTCATACTCGATATGCGCGCTCTATAGTTTACTTATTTATTCTAAGCTCTATACCTACCAAGTTAAGTATTATGACAAGCAATTATATGGCTACTTAATTTGATTGGCTGTAATAATTCTGCAATCAATTAAACAATTATTATTGATTATTGCAATTGTTTTCAATTTATTGACATTTCTAACAACATCATTGGAAGAAATTCTAAATTATATAGTATTTATTAGAGATTATATTCAGGGCTTAATAAATATTGTTTTATTTTAAAACTTTCTAATTATTTTAGGATCATTATAAGTGAACTGCAAGCTCACTTCAAGCTGTGATGTAGAAATGGGTGGCTTTTTAAACTTATTTATAAATCAAATATTGGTATGCGTTTAAATCTTACTACACAAAAGAGGTGCCAATTTAGAATTAAGTGTGAGATTCCATACATCCATGAAACAAAAAAAAATGCATCTAGAGATATATTATGGGCAACTAATTAATACTGTAACTATATCACATGATTTTATAATGTACTAGCGGCCCGCCCGGCTTCGTTTGGGTAGTCGAAGCATTAATGATTTATACACACAAACCTTCCTCTTGAATTACTCTATCTATTGGTGAAAACCATACGAAAATCTGTTCGGTAGTTTTTGAGTTTATCGCGTTCAGACAGACAGACGTGGCGTAGAACTTTGTTTTATTTGCTTAAAAACTGCCATTGTGGGAGAAAGGCATCCCACAAAAATGTCCTGAAATTGAACCTGTTACGAATACAACTATACTATCCTATTATAGGTATGTCACCGATTACCTAGGATCTATACCAGGGATGGCGAACCTATGGCACGCGTATCTTTAATAGCACGCGCCCCAATATTTTGGGCACGTTTGCATTTTAGTTTAAAATAACAACATTTTAGAAATATAATATACAATATAGAGTAGTCACACTTATTTGTAATGTAACATTTATTAAAATACAGACCAAAATGTAGTGTTTGGTAGTGAAGTCAACATTTTCTGAAGGCACGTCTATGACCTTCTAACGTAAATATTTAAAATAAATGGCACATAAATCCATAAAGGTTCACCACCTCTGACCTAGATCGTATCTCTAACTGCTGTTGTCGATAGTAGGTAATAACATAATCATTAGCAATCACGACACAAAATACATCTTATATCATCCTATAACTGGTTCCAAGATTATTACTGGTATTTCCTTGAACAGTTTAACTCTACTTGATACTTTGCAACAAGATAACATTTTTATTTTTCTAACTAGTAGCCACCCGTGACTTCGTCTTCATTTTTTTGTTTCATTTTGTGTCTGACATGTTTAAAAAAAACGTATACTTAGTGTTATTCTGATGTTACATTTAAAACTAGAGTCATTTAACGTGCCTGAAAAAGCCTATTTTAAATTAAAATGTTTTGATTTTGAAATATATAAGTATCCTGTTTAAGCAATAATCTTGTGAAAATTAACCGAAATCCGTTTAGTCGTTTCGTCAATCAGTACCAACATTACAAACTATCCCATTTTTAATACGTATCACAGATTTATAGTAAACTCTACCAATATTGATAGAATATATTATAAAAATCAATTGTCACATGTAGCGGAGCATTACTTAAGAATTGCTCGACCGATTTGGCTGATTTTTGGTTGTGTTTGTAATTGTCAGGACAAAGTTTGTATGAACGAAAATATGCGAAAAATCCGAGGGAAGAAGACGAAAATTTAAAGGGCATTTATGAAAAAACAAAAAATCAACGACAACATTCTTTTGTCGGTTCTCAGATTGTCTATAAAAAGTTGAATCAAGAAATACTTAAAAGATTAAAAATATTACAGTAATAATTTTGAAAAACCGTAGAATGCACGAAGCTGTGTTTATTAATTAAAACATGTAGGTAAGCTGTGGTATTTGAGATACAGGATAAATATTTGCGCTCTCTGAAGTTAAAAAGATGTAAAAGCCATACACTTGTTGAGTTTAAATGTTTGTTCTTGTGAATTACATGTTTATTAAAAGGAAAACGTATATTTATTGAGCTGCTACCCTAGTAGATTATTTATTGTAAGTACATACTACATCCACTCGTACAGTGAGTACTGATGTATGTAGTTTTTTATGTACTCTTCTTAGCGTGTCGATCAATGGTAGTAGAATTATTTTTCCGGTCCAGTGCTTACCTACACGGACAGCATTATCTGTAGCATTGTAAAGGTCCTTGCGTATCAAATAAGCATTGGTTTGGGGAGATATACCACACTCACAGGGCTCCTGTGTACTGTGTGTATAGCATAGAAAATATGTATACATATTTGAATTATCTCAAAACCTAATATTACCCTAATAATATCGGAATAATCGATATTTTCACATTAACATCTGCCGTCACACGAAAAATCATTTAAATCAGTAAACGAGCATAGTACTTACAGCTAAAAATTTGCTTACATTCGCCACAATCGGTTATTAACGATGCGCGCAGTATGCTTGCCGGTGTAGACTCTAAGGTACAGGACCTACCCATTACTATGGTATTTCTACCATGTCGTGGGCGAAAATATTTACTTATGCTATGACGTATTGAGACGAGACTATAGTTTCTCCGTCTAGTTAACAAGGAAATAAAGATACCATAATCGTAGTTATAACTGCAAGTTAGGTTTATGGCGACCTTGCCGGTAACGCGAACCGACACATGCGATGCATCCGTTCCACAATAAATCACAACATTATGTATAATTATGTATTTGTATATAGGTTGACGTATCGCGGAAATTTATTTCTGAACGTGTGTATTTCAGAGTAGCATAAATCATTTACTGTTTTTTTTTTAAAGTCCGAATTTGGTAGTGTAAATACTCGTTTATCACCGTCTATTTGTTTGTCAACTCATTACTTAATTAAACATAATATATATGTATGCATCAGCATACATTATGTATGCCTATAAAAAGTTACTATTTAGAATACTAAAAAGTATTTTTTTTAATCATTATAGTATTACTATAGGTGACGACGACAGGTTAAAGACAATACTTTTTTAAATTTTATTTTGGTCATCAAAGTGCTAATGTTTTTCTCTTAATTAGATGAAATTTCGGGACCAGCAGCTACTTCTAAAATTAATATATTTGATATCAAACTAGTCTAAAAAAGACAACTAAAATGTCTGTAGGAAGATATACAACCGAATAACACAATAATATATTTTTTAAATAAGTACAATCTTACTAAAAACTGTTATTACAACAAAAATAAATAAAAGCTATCGCATTTAACATTTAATGTTCATTTTATACGATATATTGACGCAGTGATTCATTCAGTTTGTACAATCGCGCACAGAAGTGTGCCGTTGGATTTCAAAGCAATATTATTTTGGTGTGTACGTGAATGAGAGTATGGCGGGCCGCCAACATTCGGTCAGTGCTAGTAAAGACAAACAAACATGGCGCCTATTAGTGTCATCATTTGCCTAGCCTTCGTCTATACACTGGGAATGGACTAAACGTTTCGTATCCAGTCGAGTAGGTACTGAAAAGTGAAATACAAATACACAAATACACAAATAAAATAAATTTGCGGTATGTAGTTGGCTTTTTAAACCGGTTTGAAAAGGAGGAGTTTTCAATTCAATGGTTTATAATACAGGATCGATTTCAAAAATATTTTTGAGATCGATATAGATTTTTTAAGTGAAGGTTTGTTGTTTTTTTAAGTTAAACGGGGGTTTTTTCTTACATCAGATGTTTATCAATAACGTAGAATAGTGATTGGTTTACGTATGTAATGTATCCCTATAAATCCTGCAACTGCTTTTATAGCGCCCCGCGACTTTGTCCGCGTGTTTTAGTTTCAACGGTTTTTCATTTTTGCAACATTTTTCAATTATGCTCCGCTCCTTTTGGTCGAAGCGTAATGTTATATAGCTTATAGCCTTCTTCAATGAATAGGCTATCCATCACTGAAAGAATTTACAAATCGGACCAGTAGTTCTTGAGATTAGCGCGTTCAAACAAACAAATAAACAAACTCTGCTTTATATATTAAGTATACCTGTCCCCCGCGACTTTGTTCGCGTGTTTTAGTTTCAACGGTTTTTAATTTTTACAACATTTTTCATTTATGCTCCGCTCCTATTGGTAGTAGCGTGATGTTATATAGCCTATAGACTTCCTCAATAAACGGACTATCCAATACAAAAAGAATTTTTCAATTCGAACCAGTAGTTTCTGAGATTAGCGCGTTCAAACAAACAAATAAACAAACAAACAAACAAACAAACTCTTCAGCTTTATAATATTAGTATAGATTTATAATATTAAGTATAGATATAGACTAGTATAGATGACGTCTATTACCGCCACACGCTAATAAATCTGTGCATTTGCAAATGGATCAGACGTGTTACAAACACATTGATTTGTTGGTCTTACTAATGTGATGTGATCTAGTTGTGTTTACATTCACCTATGATTATGTCTGAAGTTTCCTGATTGATGTCTGTCTGTCTCGTTAATTAGAGGCTAGGTAAACAGATGTAGATTTTTAGCAAATGTATTACGAAGGACAGTATTTCTATAAACGGGTTGGCCATCTTGAGGTCAACGTGGATGTTGATTATTTGATTTCTACAGCCTCGTTTCAAATTCATTCGAAGAGTTTAATGCTTAGTCTATAGGTGTCTTTTTGGACATTATTTAAAAGTTTTTATTATCTTACCAGCTGTGCCCGCGGCTTCGCTCCCGTCAACTGACTGCATACCTACCCTACCCTACTTTTTTTTGTTTTTAAACCTTCCCTGTATTCTAGCGAAACAAACAAAAAAATAATTATTCAAATCGGCCCAGCTGTTCTCGAATTTTAGCAAGACTAACGAACTAACGAACGAACGACTAATTCATTTTTATATATGAGATGTTTTTGGAGCCATTACAATTTTAGTCCTTACATTGCGCAAACTGATGTATGGCTGTCCCGCAAAAGACCAAATCCCAAAAATTACGTGTCTAACTTATATACCTATCTAGATATTGGTTCCTACGCATCTACATATCCTACCTTCAATAGAAATAATGGGAATTATTATTTACGCTTTACGCGTTAAGTAATTTTATAATTACTAATTTTATTAAGGGATGAATTACCATATACATACATACCATAGAAATCGCAGCAAGACCAGAATTTATAAGGGATACAAGTAACCTACATAAGAGTTCATATTTTGTGTTCAGGACATTCCATATGAGCCGCGCACTCTGAAGTAAATACGAAGTGTCTTTGTTTGAAGTGGGTTCACGACAATGATTGAATGGTTTCGGTCCCTCTTTCGACCGAACACATTGCCACGTTCATAAACCTTATATTTAACATAAACAGAAGCTTTTTAGTGTTTTGCGCCCTACTTATTACAATCTATACTAATATTATAAAGCTGAAGAGTTTGTTTGTTTGTTTGTTTGTTTGTTTGTTTGTTTGTTTGTTTGTTTGTTTGTTTGAACGCGCTAATCTCAGGAACTACTGGTTCGAATTGAATAATTATTTTTGTGTTGGATAGTCCGTTTATTGAGGAAGGTTATAGGCTATATAACATCACGCTACGACCATTAGGAGCGGAGCATGAATGAAAAATGTTGCAAAAATGAAAAACCGTTGAAACTAAAACACGCGAACAAAGTCGCGGGGGACAGCTAGTTTAACATAAACAGAAGCTTTTGAATATTTTGCGCCTTACTTATTACAATTACTTATATATTCAAATCTATTTGAATAATAAAAAGTAATTCAAACTCGAAACACGACAGCAAAGAAAATTTCTATAAGATTTATATTCAAAACAGGTCGGCCATCACGGTACAGTTCAAATCGTACCTGAATGAGTCACATTTACATTTCAAATGGCTTGCAGGAAACGCTCCTGTGTTTATTTTCTACGTTCAAGAATAGCTAACAATCGTGGTTAATGGTTACTAAATTAATCCTTTGAATACATACTGATCGGGGGCAAAATGTCAGGGGATGTGTGATTGGGGGCAATCGCTTCCTTGTTTTAGATCGTGGGTTACGTGACAAAGGTAAGTACGTCCACCCAATACCCGTACCAAAGGTCAGGTATCAAAGCTCAAACTGATGACATTGTTTCAGTTATTACACTTTGGACTTTCCTGTCGGTGAGAACATTTATTGTTAGTGTACATTGTACATACTCTTTCGTCGAGTTGTATGTATTTGGTATCTGTAATCTGGTATTTTTATCATTTTCTGACATGTCTTTAAAAGACTTTCCTCCACAATTATCAACACTATAAGCTACCAGCAAATAATTTTGAAATTTATAAACCATGAATGGCGACCGAAAAATTTGCCGATGGTAAGGCAACTTGAAGAAGGCGACGCGAGATGTGTAGAGCAGAAATGCTAATAGACTAAGCGAAAAAATGTGGATGTACAGGCTGAATATAAATAACAGGGACGAGTTAATCTGATATAGAGGCGTTTTTTTTCATATTTCAGCTCAAAATGAGTTAATTAAATTATTTATATCCAATTTTTCGCGATTTTTCGGACAAGAAAGGGCGAGATCTCGCGAAAACGAGATTGCATTCCTTGACTGCTGAAGCCATCGTTACATTCAGCGAGTGACGTAATAAGATAGGAACCCTCTTAGTGCGGTGACACATTTGTTATGTTTTTTGGTGATTTAATTAACTAATTTTGAGCTAAAATTTTTTAAACTGACTCTCTATCAGATGTTCTCTTCACCCCTATTGGATAGTTACAACCTTTTGGTAACAACCTGTATATGTAGGTATGTCTAGTTTTTGTCCCACAGATCTTTTCTATCGATATAACACACTATGTTGACGTAAAGTAACGTGTAATGTAATAGTGTGTGGAGTGTTGACAGAACGTGACAACCTCTGCAAATGCTGTTTATTTTCCATTTTCATAACATCGCCGAAATAGTTTCAGTATTTGGCAACTTCCACGTGCAAATGTTTAACTTTTGCCAACTACTAAGAATTAATTAAACATTATTATGTTTGTTTGTAGTACATACTTAGTTGTAATATTTAAAATGAGTTTCTCGTAAATTATAAGGTACCTAACATTATAAATGTTCGAAAAATTTGTATTGGTTTCAAATTTACTTTGAGTAATAGAATAAAATTGGTGTAGGATCAAGAGTGTTAGGGACATATTTGGAACAGATCACGATATTTACAAGTTTTAAAGGCTGTTGTTGAATTTTAAGCACAATTTTTTTAAATCCTTTGATCCATCAGTAGACAATGCTTTTGTAACTACTCTATAACTACTGAAAAATATATGTATAAAAATCAATTGCCACTTGTACGACGAAGCATCACTTAGGAGCGGCTCGACCAACTTGGCTGTTTTTTTTGTTAGGTTTTTAATTCTCAGGACAAGGTGTCTATGAACGAAAATTCGAGAAAAATCCGCGCAAAATGTCGAAAATTTTATGCTATTACCAAACACAATTATGCTACAGTAGCCCAGTCATATTAGGTAAAAAAAGGGGTCAACCTCGGAATGAAAGATAATAAGCTGCAAATTGGTATGAACCTTTGTTTTGTCATTCTAAATGTTGTCTCAAAAGTCACAATCGTTATCGTGTCCGCGTCTCAAGATATTCAAGGTCAAAGGTCACAAAAATCGGTTTTTCGCGAATATCTGGCTTCCTATCGGTTAAATGAGATTTGCATTTATTATAAAAGTTGTAGGCTATAAAATTCCCTACAACTTTTGTTTAAACTTTTTTTTCATACGACCAACCGTTTTGAAGGTAGAGCGCGAAGTGCACATCGTACAGTCATATACGGCCTAATGCAAGGTCAAGCGTGAGTTATGGTTATCAGTACGTTATAAAGTCAATTATTTACTTGGAAATTATAATTATTAAACAATGCCTATTATTTATGTACTAACTATTAATTATTTATATTTAATTAAAGTAAGTAACTTGATTATTTATATATAATTATTCATATTTAACTATTTAAGTATAAAATATTATTAATTCTGGATTATATATTTTAGTTTTATTTTAAGTTAACACGACATTATATATCTTTTCTACAATGTTCTTTAGCTTGCGGCCAGTGCAACGGACAAGCTTGCCTCAACGCTTCACTGTATCCAAGTAATCCCGATGAAGAAAATACATATGATCCCGATATTCTGGAAGGTTTGGAGATGAACATGACAGATAATGAGGATGATGACAATGAATCGAACATTTTTGAGCGACAAGAAGAAGAAGACGACGAAGAAGAAGAAGATAATTAGCTTCCATTTCCAATTTCATTACAATTAAAATCAACAAAGATACTTTTGATATTTGAACTCACATTTTGATAAATGTATATTATGCCGTATTTAATAATAAATAAAAATATGTGTAAAATATATACTCTTACTATCATTTTAACTTAAAATAAAACTAAAATATATAATCCAGAATTAATAATATTTTATACTTAAATAGTTAAATATGAATAATTATATATAAATAATCAAGTTACTTACTTTAATTAAATATAAATAATTAATAGTTAGTACATAAATAATAGGCATTGTTTAATAATTATAATTTCCAAGTAAATAATTGACTTTATAACGTACTGATAACCATAACTCACGCTTGACCTTGCATTAGGCCGTATATGACTGTACGATGTGCACTTCGCGCTCTACCTTCAAAACGGTTGGTCGTATGAAAAAAAAGTTTAAACAAAAGTTGTAGGGAATTTTATAGCCTACAACTTTTATAATAAATGCAAATCTCATTTAACCGATAGGAAGCCAGATATTCGCGAAAAACCGATTTTTGTGACCTTTGACCTTGAATATCTTGAGACGCGGACACGATAACGATTGTGACTTTTGAGACAACATTTAGAATGACAAAACAAAGGTTCATACCAATTTGCAGCTTATTATCTTTCATTCCGAGGTGAAAGCCCTAATATGACTGGGCTACAGGTATTTGATTTACATTGTTCAGACAAGATGTTATTCCTTACAGTGCTAAAAGAGGTTGAAAGTAAGGCTATTATATATAAGAGCCATATCACAGAATATATAATAGTACGTTGCCATAATAAATACTAGCTGTTTCCCGCGGCTCCGCCTGCGTGGATGTCGGTTAGTTCGGCAAAAAGTAGCCTATATCCATTCGCAGACTCTAGTCTATCTGTGTACCAAATGTCATTTAAATCGGTTCAGTAGTTTTGGAGTGAAAGCGCGACAGACAGACAGACAGAGTTACTTTCGCATTTATAATATTAGTAAGGATATATATATAACACACGTGAATTCACATCAATGTAAGCGCGTACACTCGCGAACATAAACGTCACTCAGAAAAGTTATTATCCCACAAATATTATAAATTCGACGGTCCGATGTTTATGAGTCCAAAATTTAAATGTGTGTGTTATATCTACGGAATAACATAGGTATCTAATTTAGTAGTTTTATTTTGTAGATATAATTTTAGAAATTTGATCTGAAATATTTTTATGTGTAAATCGTAAAGAATTTAAAAATAGTCAATGTTTTTTCTTATTCTTAAACGAAGATCGCAAAAATGTTATCTTTAAATTCGCAAGTTAATTTCGTATAATCATTTTTTTTAAACAGTAGGTAGTCTGAAGTTTCTTGCCGATTTTACTCTATAGGAAGAACATTTTGGAACCGCGTATAGAGATATACTCACACATAGAGTAATTTAGAATTGTAACTTTAACGTTTCCTAAGCGCCTTTTAAGGTTTAAAACTTTTTAATTTTAATTGTGTTTTGTTTTTGGTTAACTATGCAATAGAGATTTTATAAAAAAATACTATTTAAATATTCAATGGTATAGAAGTGAACTATAACATTTTTTTAGTATGTAGGAACCTGGTTACTGATAAAAATACGTTTCTCTAAATGTAAAATGGACTATAAATCCTTAAATAAATCCGCAAAATGGAATAAATCCGTAACATGACACGCTACCTTCGCGGTGTTGAGTTTGTTTGCAGTTTTCTGACAGCGTAATGCAGTTGGCTGGCAATAAACTACAGGGTGACAAAAATGTGACAGTGTGTCAATGGAAATTTACCTGTGACGTATGTGATTAAATTTATGTATTTAGTGTCTATAAAGTATTGTAAAGTATTTTTAAAATGGTTTATTAAAACCCTATTTTCCTATAATAATTTGAAATGGTCATAATATTAGGTACCTACTCTAAAGTCTTAATTTCAAATAAATAACGATCAACATTGATTCTGTACTACTCTATCTTACAAAACATAATTCGAAACCCTAAAAGCTACAGTGTTCATGACATCAATAAACGAAATTACCTGCAAAATAAATAAAGTATTAAACAACAGTATACAACATTAAACTTTGTTTCAAAAACCAAATTACCTCGATATCAAAGTTTGACAGCCTGTATATAACATACAAGATATCTCTCAGCCAGCTCAACACGCGCGGAAAATACAATTTTTGAAGCTGGCAACATTTCATATTTACTCAGTGCCTCGTAAGTGAATGTTGTAGAGTGTAGCAACACTGGAGTTAGCTTTTAAAACGAGGCGCTTCGAATTTCAAGTTAGTTTACAAAGTTTTTGGTGTGTAAAGGTCGGAACTTTTTGTACTTTGTTGAGTGCTGCACTTTGAATTCAGAGAGCTAAATGATGAGGTCCCCGTTTCTATAGTTGTATACACTGTTAATACTTGCCCTACACTTATAACTGTTGGATATCTGCTTTATATGTCAAACGACTATTTTCTAAAAAAAAAAAGCTGGCCAACATCAAATCCAGATTAAAACTCAAATATTTTTTGAAATTTTGACGTTGCAATGATGCTGTCTTTAGAGAAATACCATAAATGTAAACGATGTTTTAAATCAATAAATATTATAATGAACGTCTAATCAAGTTAAGTGTCGCCGTTTAGTTTCTTACTGGTGTCAATCTATATTATAGAACAATTAGCACGGCTGTTATAATATCAATGTGACGTGGCGACATTCACGTCAACTAATGAATGTCATTCGTCGACAAGACACTTTAGGGTTGACCACAGACAAATTATATTGAAATTTATGTAAATAATTTGGTATTTTATTGATAATAGGATAACTATGTTGGTTTACTACTAGGACCTTTGTTATCTATAAACATAACTTTGTTATCTACAAATATAACGTTATAATTTTTTTTTTTTTAAATAGCCAAACGCCTTTTTGACACGTGTCCTAAGTGCTGGCTTTTACCTTGGACAGAGAGCCATACAACGTGGCAATGCCGCCAGTTTTTTGGGTACACTTCCAGTGGACAGCGATTTCGACGAATTTTTTAATGCCATATTTTAGGTTTTATGTTTTAATTAGATTAGTTTTTTTATGTAATATCGACTTAGTTAAGATTCTTAAATGTAAATTATTATTGTAATATGTTTAAATAATTTTATTACTTTGCAGGACTAATTTACTTTTATTGTTATTAACTGTGTCATACTCAGTAGGTATGTAGGTGCATATATAGAGCATAGGTTAATTTATTTTACCTAACTATCAGTATTTTTTATGGAAGTTTTTTTTTTCTTTTTATAATTCCAAGTGTTATTTTAGGGATTAATAAATCGTAATTTTCAAACTGGCCTGTTGGTCTAGCTAATGGTTAGTTACCCGGTCGTGGGTTGGATTCCCAGCGAGGACATTTGTTGTGTGATGAACATGATCATTTGTTCAGTGACTGAGTGAAATTGTAATGTAAGTATGAAATATATAAGTATGTTTATCAGTAGTCTGGTGTCTGGCCATAATTCAGGCTCTGCCCAGTTTGGGATCAGATAGCCGTGTTAGAGTTGTCCCAAGATATTATTAGATATTACATGAACTAAAATTAATCCTCGTGGAAAATATTAACATATTCAAAGAACAGAAAAATGGTACGATACAAATAAGCATAATTTACTTATAACATTGAATTTATAAGCGCGGCAATAATCTGGCGCTTATGAAAAATTCCACCGTTTATTCACAAAGACTTGATATATAGGTACTTATTTTCTAGAATATTAAACTTAAGAGCTTTTATCTAGTCTCCATCAGAGAATACCTTAAATCATATTAACTTTGCATATTTCCAGCATTTTCGTATTTTTGTAACGTGAGTTCTTGATGTACAATTTCATTCTTTAATTAATCGTATAATACAATATCAAATACATCTATATATATATATATAAAAGAGGATGTATGTGTGTATGTATGTTGCAATTGCCATGAAACTTTGCACACATGAAAAGGGCGACATAACCACTCCGACGCATACGTACATATATAATTACGTTAGTGCCGAATAGGTGAAGCTGGTTGCAGAGATTTTTATCTTTTGAACCATAGGTCAAATTGTAGATTTTTTTTAGGTGAAGCGAAGTGCGCCATGTACCTGCTAGTTTTATATAAAATAGTTTAGGCAAACGTAAATATTCCTAAAGTAATTTGCATTGTATCTCATTTTCAATGATAGGTATATAATAAGAGTAATTTTTTGCCAATACGAGTTCCAAACAATCCTTAAATTAAAATAGTAATACACCACATAAATAATTTGAATGGTCCTTCCAAATCTAGGACTCTATCTCCTAACTCCAATATTCACATGACACCAGGTCAAAATAAATGCAATTCTGTATAAATCGATAAAGCAGTAGCAACTAACATAAACAAAATAAGGAAAACCCAGCCCTGGCCATCAGGTCGCGTGTACCGTGACATTTGGCTGCCTTCCATCCACAAGTCGACGCAACTGATCTATTTCGGTTGGACATTCCTCTATAGCGTATATTTTATTGACGTTATCTAACTTTATTTAACAGACTTTAAAAAGGAGGTTTTTATACACGCAATAATTTAATTTCTAATTCAATTCCTGATTCTTGAAAAAGTTCAAGGTCAAGTGCAGTGCGAGAAAAAGTCTTTATTATGGTACCATAAACAAAGCGAGCAATCGGGACCCTATTACTAAGCCTCCAATGTCTGTCTGTCCGGCCGTCTGTAAGCGGGCTGTATCTCTTGAACCGTAATAGGTAGAGAGTTGATA
This sequence comes from Diachrysia chrysitis, assembly GCA_932294365.1. Lineage (NCBI taxonomy): Eukaryota > Metazoa > Arthropoda > Insecta > Lepidoptera > Noctuidae > Diachrysia > Diachrysia chrysitis. Next base: position 4,093,015 of record OW028657.1, read on the forward strand.
TTTACCACAGAGTGCGCATTTCTGTTGCCACTTGAACCCACTCCAAACACAAGCATATTTAGCTTAGTTGGAGGGGTTAAAAAGATTGCTAGTAATGTGAATTCCTCTGACATTGTTAGTAACATTTAAAAAAAAACTAAAAAATTCGGGTGAGTAAATTGTTTCTAAATAAATAATTAATATAAGGGAGTTAATATGTATCTCAGCGTTTTCAAAGTCCCAGCATATTATATGTGTTTGTATCTTCATGAACATGCTAAAACACTTAAACGTGACGTTTGTTTGAACAAACGACCTCCCAAACGCCTTGTTTTCCCACAATCAATGTTATCACTATCCAAACATGAAGTATTTAAACATGTCTGCATATTTGCCCTAATCTCAAGAACTACTGAACTGATTCTGTAGTATTTTTTGTATGTAACCATAACAATATGAACTCGTTTTTACAAATGCGAATGTTATGAAGTTTATTTTTTTAATTATTGGAATGATCCTTGGTTTTTCTTGCTATTTTATATTATTATTTCTATTATATTATTATTTAGTCCGAACTGCCCCACTGCAGCGCAAAGGCCTTCCTTTCTTTTTTTCCATTTTCGTCTATTACTTTGCTAATTGCGTTCCCACTCTTTATTGAAGGTGTCGAGTTCGTCTCTCCATCTTCGCCTCGGTCTTCCACGTGGCCATCTAAAAGTGGTTAAAATAGCGCAAGTTTGGTTTTAACAGGATAAATGGAAAGTCAGCAGTCGCAACTAAAAGAAAACTTTAATTTTAATTGAAGACTACAAGAGACAAGTATATTTCTAAATTCTGTGAAATCTGCGCGATCATTCCCCGCTATAATCTTTACTTACTCAAAGAATTTAGACAATTTAAAACCAAATCATAGATAAGATTTCCTTTTCATCGCTTTGCTTTTTCGCAAAATGTAACAAGTCATAATCTACTATGCAAGGGCCACTAGTTTAGATTCATTCACTGACCGTAAACACATATCTTGCCAGTCGACTGGCAATTCGTTGGCAGGTACGAGTCGCCGAGTGCCAGTTTGAAAGTTAATTTGCCAGACTCGTTACAAACTGCCGGAAACTAGTGACCGCTATTTGGCATTACTAAGAGTTTTTATAGAAAAGGTGTGATTTGGTTTTACCAACTTATTTTAGAGTATGCCATATACTCAACGACAAATGAAATAAAATAGTGAAACTGATGACATTATATAATATAAAAATGAGAAGTGATATTAAATCAAATGGTGTTTTGCAAAGGGTTTTGTTTATGAAAATACAGAATAGGAACAAATATATTCACTTAATTAGCTCAATATTTTATTTAGAAGTTTCCTTAAAATAAACCTATAATTTTCATTTTTTTAATGGTCTTGTTGTTGGAACAACCTTTAACCGTCAACTTTAAATTTATTTAAGAAAACAATAAAAGCGATAAAATTTTTCCGCTATTATTTTTTTGCTTTTATTGTAAAAATTTTAGCTAATAAGCCACAATGTTTTACCCACATAGTAAATAAACGAACACAAGATTTTAGTTAACTCATTTCAGGCTCGATCACAATATATTTTGTAGCCAAAAGGGGGTTCCCAAGAGAAAATGATTAGTTATAAACAGCATGTATAGTGACAATGCTTAGTAGAATATATTACTTTTTTGTCATTTACATGATCTATATTTTGACAGTATCAGTACTATGAGATATCGATAAGCTATCGCCTAGATCCATAAATATCAAGTGTTTGTTTTACTACAGTTGACCTTTCAAGCAGGAAGAGTTATCAGAACACAGAGGGTTATACAACAGTTTCAAAGGGCTGCTAGGGAATACTACGGCGACACAGAGTAAGAAATGTAGTTTCAACTACAGAAATTTATACCTAGAGACGAGTAATCCGGTTTCTGAAAGACTGATACTTTTAATATATTGTCCAATCTACTGATCACGACTGTGATTGGTTGACCAAAAGACTAACAACCAATCACAGAGCTTGACGGTTTGACAGGTGATTACTTAATTTTTGTGTTGATTAGCTTTTCAGAAACCACATATATAAAGTACTCTGTGCAGAAACCGGGGGTAAGGCTACGATAATGTCACTGCACCGATAGCAAAGTGGTATACGGTTCTTTTTTTTATAGTAAAAGAAAAAAACAATATTAGATTATTTCCATAACGCAGCGTCGATTCTGAAGAAAATCAAAGAATATCTAATTAATAAGAGGTACTTGAACCACCTTGTTATACAAATATATCGTTAAAAGTATCAATGTTTACCGGTTTATGGTATTGTGGTAGCGACAGCCGAACGTAAAGCCTTAGTGATAAAAGGATAGATAACATATTAATGAGTTTTCAGCAGGAATTCCTGGCAATAATCCGGGATTAGAACTGTGAAAATAGATATAGATAATGAAACAGTGAAAAAAGTTATTTTGTATCGTATCTTACATTTTGCAGTGGAGACGCTATTAGTTCTTCAGTTATTGAGTGGTTATAAAATAAAGAAGACGATGTTAGTTGCGTTGCTGGATTAGGTTACGTCAGACTCTTCGAGAGCATGCTCGCCTGGTACCCGGAAAAGGGAACCTGAGAACTGGTTTTAACCAGTAAGAGCCTTCCGCCGTCACCACACCAGAGGAAGATCAAAAAGACCCCGGATCGAACGATAAGGTTAGACTTGACATGTTTTCCAGGGCACTGAAGACAATTAGCGCTTGCCCTGGGTTCCATCTCCTGGTGGGAAAGAAACAAGGTAGGTACATTTATTTCTTGTTTTTTTTTTGTTACGTGGTGAAAATCTAATCACTTCAACCCACGCCGAGGACACGACATGGGGATATGTCGGATTTGCACCGACTAAAATCACCCTGGTCCCGTCCTTGCCTTTGCCGGAGTCCCGGGTTCGCTAAAGCATGCTCGGCGGGGCTTGGGGCTTCGGTGGGAAGTAAGGTACACCTGCCATCTTCCTCGGGGCTTTTTACCTGACTGCGGTAGAAGGAGGATTACTATATTTGTATTTATTTTTTTGAATATCAATAGGAAATAACCTACACTTTTCACACAGATCACTGGTCTATGTTACACTTATATTTATTACAAACGGTAGCTACTGATCGATTACACATGTAGAATATAGCCTAGGACGTTATCTAAGTATTTAGGTAAACATGTATTATTGATTTTTGCCCATAATGCGCCGAGTTAAAGCGCTGATAAAGTAAATGTAGGTGAAATTGAATACAACGACAAATGATTTTGTACATCGTGTGTGTAATAATAGACTACTCGTTCTGTTGATTGTGGAGCTTTGAGTTTTAATTCTAGGTCTTCGAATTGTTTTCGTTGTTAGCTTTTATATAAAAACTAGAAGCTAGAATATTATTAGGTCGTTAGTACCCGATTGTTTTATAAATACATGATTTAAATAAAGGTTCTTTATTAACTTTTGAACGTTATTAATTAAATAATTATGTATATTTCCTGCAATACTTGTTCATTCATCTATACCTGCTAATAGTATAAATGCGAAAGTCATTCTGTCTGGTTGTTTTTCTGCAGCGGGCAACAGCTAGTAACATATAATTATTCTTTTCCTTAACTGATTCAAAAAGTTAGTTAAAATAAGACGCTTCCTCAAGAAATTCAACAAGCCAGGCTTTAACTAAGAGGAAAAGTGTTTGTTAAATAACTGCAGTAGTCTTTCTTAAACTTTGTGACTGTAAGAAAATAAAATAGTAAATTATATATTTATGGTTTGTAATATTTATTTTCCCGACGTTTCGATTTCGTAGCAGGGGTTAATCCGAAATTCAGAAAAAAAATCGTTTAAAATAGTTTTATTTCAATGTCGCGTAGACCTAAGAAATCATTAGTATTGGTTATTTAGGGACTTTGTAAGATACCAACAATAGTAGAATGTTAATCAAAATCAAAATTTCTTTTGTTCAAATTAGACTACAAAGTAGCTCTTTTAAAGGTCAATAAATTACATACAGACAACACCCAGATTAGACCATCCTTAACAACTTCCTAAGTGCTCTGTCTGTGGAGAGGAACGGCGCAAAAAAACTCCCAGAAGCACGCTGTCTCTCAATTTACAAAACAAAAATATGGTTACACACACATATATTTACATGAAAGTCAAGAGACCATACCATACAAACAAGTGTTTGAGAAAAAAAAAACAGTAAAGGCAAAATGTTTGATTGCTAAAAAAAATAACCAGGGTCAGCAGAACGACCAGTCACCGCAAGCAGCACCTGTACACGAGCATGACGTTAAGATCAACCATCACCGCTATCGCCATATTGCATTTTTTTTTTTTGGAAGAGATTTTCTCAGTTAGCCTGAGCGCAGGCTTTGACTGCTTCACCGTACTTTAAGGTGGCCCGACCCAAGACTACATTTTGGTATGTACATACTTAGTGACATCATCAAGATTATACTTTTCGTTACTAATATTTTTTTACCATAAAAACCCTGTCTCTTATTTAGCAGTGCTAGTATTTTCGCGAAATAGTTGACATACGAGAGAGTTTATTTTTAGCTGCCGGGGTAAATAATGGCTCCAGGCTAAATTGGATTAAATAAACGGGTTCAGGAAGTCTACAAAATTCAATGTAACCTACATTTGCCTGGTTTTTAGCTGGCGGCATTCGAAATATGCTTTTAGTTTTTTTGCGAATATTGGTTTTCGGTTTATTAAAAACTAGCGGTGCCTCGCGGTTTAGTCCCCGTTCCTGTAAAACATCCACATTTTTTTCGTGCCTTTTTCGATGTTTTTAAAGTTATTGTGGTATTCGGGGAGGAGACGAATACAACAAATCAAAGACCATAAGAATCGGTTTGAGCTAGAAATGAGTGTGTGTTGTTTTTGTATATATATAGATGTAATCAATAGTTTTCCTAACAAATATTTTTGCTTCAACTATTAAAAGGATAAAGAATCGTTAAATAAAGTATGTACAGAGCAATGAGGAAACTAACGATAATAATCAAACATTAACACGTTACCTAGTTATCGCTCAAAAATAAAACATTTTTTTTTTTAAATGTATGATGCCTACTAATAAAATAATGTTGCACTATTATTAACGATTGAATTACGTTTACCTGTAATGATAGATGTATTAAATAAATTTTGCACATTTTCCAAATAAATCGACATGATAAAAATAAATAAATTTAAGAATAACATAAAATTTAAGTAACTAATAACAGTTTATTACTAACCGCCTAAATAATAGTTCATCAAAGGAATTTTCACTCGTTCACACTACACCTTCAAACGCTACACAATAAGTTACTTTCAGCCCGTCAAGAATTTAATTAAGACTCATATTTCGCTCGTAGTTCCGTTAAACTTGCTGTTATTACAGTAATTTTAAAGATGGCGGTTCCTGGATATTTTATACCTATTTGTTGTACTCGGAATAGTTTAAAATTACAGCCGTTATCATCATGTTTCGCGATAAAAGAGGTTTTATGCATTTGAAATTATATTAATGGCGTACTTTAGTTAGCTTTGAGTTGTTATTATTTACAGTTGGTATTTATAAGTAAATTAATAAATAGTTAACACTTTTTTTATCAAAATTTAATAGATCGTGAATAGATCAATAATAAATAGATTATTTTTATTTATTTATTTAAACTTATGCACACATAAAAGAGTACAATGGCGGACTTAATGCCTTAGGCATTCTCTACCAGTCAACCAAGTCAATTTTATATACTCATACTGCCAATCAGTTTGCTAGAGGCAAAAATTGATCGATTATTTTTTTTTTTCAATTTTTTCTGTTCTGTGGTGGCACAGTTATTGTTGGTGGTAAATTCCATATTATTAAGACTCCCATTTAATAAACCTTATAGAATAGACCAGTGATGAAAGTTTCATCCAAATCCGTTAAGCCGTTTTTGCGTAATTGAATAACAAACATACTCGTACAAATTTTACATGCATAATATGAAGTAGGGTTGTATTAAATGCTGTCTAATTTACTGATGTGGTCGTTTGTGGTAGCTTTGTTTAGACCTACAATACAACCGCAAATATTATAAATCAACCATTCTAACAAGATTTACTGTTAAGGAAGTTATAAAGTTATGTAGTTTTTATTTATGCTAATGACTAAATCACTCAGTAATCACTCCGTCGAGATTATACACAGGTGATTAAACTAAACGCTTTTATAATTAAACTCTGACGTAAAAGAAGTTGCAATTGTAAATTAGTAATAACTTTATTTATTTTTTGTTTTAACTATTCATTCATTGCAATAAATTTTTTGTATATTAATAAATGTGTTTTATTTATTTACATATAAAAACATTTTAAGTAATTAATAATTTTAAATTATGTTGGATTGGACGATTGGATTTGTGTATTTACAACTCGGTAGTAACAACTAATTAGTGAAAACAACTTTACACCGAAGACAAAACACAGCCGAGTCTAAACTTTAACGTGTTCAATTATTACTGTGTTGTACTTTATATTTTCAAGAAAATATTTACTTATTTAGGAATATTGACGATTTACTCACGCACATTCTCGGGATCGCCCGACTAGTTTCAGACTCAATAGGAATCCTTAATCATGAGCTCACGCGGCGGCGTCGGCGGTGTCGCGAGCCGAACTCTCGAATGCGCGTGAGTTAACCGTCAATATTCCTAAATAATTATGAATACGCCTCACAAAAGTTATTATACAGTGTTTATTTACACCATCTATTTTTTTGTTCATTATTTTAAGTCATAAGTGGTAAAGTACAAAAACTTACCTGTTTCTTCCTTGTCTATTTCCATAGTGTTAAAATCCTTTCACAACAAAAACTTTCACAAACACATAGTTATATCTACTACACTACAGAATACGTAACAACATAACAGGCCTTCATAGTTGCATTATCCATAATTTAATGCGAAAAGTATTTATTCAAAATTAATCCATAAAAACACATTTTGTTCGAATTCACAACACCGCATTACAGTATCACAAAGTGTAGCACTAGTGACGTTTATATACAGTTTGTCGATGTAATTGTCAGTTTTTAAATAAATAAATCGTATACGGACATGGACGCGCGGTAGTTAGAACAGCGTCAAACGCGTTGAATATCACTGACTCGGCACCACGTTATCGTACGATGTAACACGATACATTGCTGTAAACAAAACGCCAGCCCGCGAAGACGCCTGCGCATTACGCTATTTTTTATTACATATTACAATTTTGGAACACAACAGCGTTATTAAATATAGATCAATATTCCACGCCAGCGTTCGCAGCCTCATATTACACTCAACGTTTACCTTATCACCCATTCACTTCTAGGTCACTTGTTGTGACTTGGCAAGTAAAATTGCTAATTAAACCATTATATAAATTCATTCTAACTGAAATCGCACGTTTGTCACTAGTTTCGTCACGTTTCCACGTGGTTTGCGTAACGTTATTTAACACTGTCAGTGTGAAATGTGTACACAAATATTTAGTTACGGTGTTTAATATTGTATTTTTTTTTATCTAATTAATAGAGCGGCGACTTTGCACGTTACCAGTGGTAGACTGATAAGCGCGGGCTCAGACCGCGAGCACGCGCAGACGTCGACTACGAGATACTCCATGTGATAATACTCATTTTTAATATTGCAGCATCGTGTTAGACGCAAGTTAGCGAGGAGATAAAAACATTGGCATATTTACGCGGTTCACGTAGACTAAGGTCGACTCTATTGACTCGAGCATCGATTATTATCAATTAGCGTTATCAAGCGATTATCGTAATCACAACCCTAAGATTACCCGTTTGTTCTATTGTTTGTAGCAATTATAAAATACGTTGATTAAGTGACGCTAGTTGGTTTTCTCGATAAAATGTTTGTGGGTCACTTGATATGCCTGTTTATCGAGGGTTAATTAGTAATTATTTGGAAAATTGGAAAATTAATTTGTTGATATTTAATTAATGAGCTGTATTTACATATTAATTTTTTAGGGATCGGCGTTTGTGCTTAGCTGCAAGTTATTAAAAATCAACTCCTGGATAGGCACTCTCAAATATTGAAAACTTACCCCCGAATACTGAAAGGTAACTTTAACTCGTTCATAACTGTCTATCTGTCACTTCTTTGCACCTTTAAGTGACAGAGACAGCATGAGACCTAACGGCATCTTAAATCTGATTAACGTTTAAGGATTTGGCCGTTAGCTTGCTAGTTTCTAGGTAGATACGACTATTTTAAGGTTGATCATGATCATTGCAAAAATATATTTTTGTTATCAAATGTGAAAAAGTTACTGAGAATGGAAACTAAACATAGCAAAATGTATAAAAATAAAGTTAAATGTATAAAAATCAAACTATTATTAAAAAAAACCGGCCAAGTGCGAGTCGGACTCGCGCACCGAGGGTTCCGTACACACCTGTAGGTATATAAGTAAAAGTTCACCCATCACTACGATCGAGTCATAGTTATGGTATGATAATTGCAAAATGAAAAAAAAAAATCAGAAATATTTTTTTTTATATGATGTAACTAAAAATTTACGGTTTTCGCAATTTTTCCTTTATCTGTACTATAAGACGTTACTTCGTACCAAATTTCAAGATTCTGAGTTCACGGGAAGTACCCTGTAGGTTTTGATTCCCGTGCGAGTTTCGAGCGGAATTTTGCGGCATAAACGGGAGTATCTTTTGATCGCGTTGACTTAGAAGTTTGATTTTTTCACAGCTCCAAGAGACCATAGACTTGAGTATTTGATATGAATTTCAGCTTGATACCTCCACGCGTTCCTGAGAAAAAAGGTCTTGACAGACAGACAAACAGACAGACAGACAGACAGACAGACAGACAGACGGACAACAAAGTGATCCTATAAGGGTTCCGTTTTTACCTTTTGAGGTACGGAACCCTAAAAAATAATTAAAACCCGAGTGACGAAAAACTAAACTAAAAAGTAAGTTTTTTAATTAATTGTTTTGTATTTTTAATGGTCACTTAAGGTATTTCCTTCTACCTTTCCGAGCTTCCAGCCTCACTGGATTCACTAGAATACCGTATATTACTTGAAGCGACTTCCCTCAGACGTCCACGACCCAATTTACTGGGTAACACAAGTTATTTACCTCCTTAGTTAAAAATAAATACTATACTATATAGATATATCTATAAACTTCACAATCGTTCTTTGACAGTGAATTATTTATAATGGTCTCGTGTCAGATTTTCTTATCGACATGAGTCAATCTCAAAATAGCATCAATGGTAAAGCCCTCTCACGCGGTAGATAACAACTGTAATGTAAATAATATGGCGGATAAATAGTTGTTGCGGTTTTGATAAGATGGACAACGAACTTGAGAGATTTTTATCTGCTCTAAAGAAGTTTTGTAGGTTCTAATTTAAGCTGTGTTTAAAGATTTTTATTTCTTATAAAAACTAATACATTTTTTTTTAATAATGAGATTAATAAGTATGAATTTCTTAATTACATAATTATAATATTACTAGCTGTCCCCCGCGACTTTGTCCGCGTGTTTTAGTTACAACGTTTTTTCATTTTTGCGACATTTTTCATTTATGCTCCGCTCCTATTAGTCGTAGCGTGATGTTATATAGCCTATAGCCTTCCTCAATAATTGAGCTATCCAACACTGAAAGAATTTTTCAAATCGGACCTGTAGTTCCTGAGATTAGCGCGTTCAAACAAACAAACAAACAAACAAACAAACAAACAAACTCTTCAGCTTTATAATATTAATAATAATATTAAATATTATAGTATAGATATATAATATATATAGATATATAGATTATTACCTCTGGCACATTGCAATAAAATATTTAATTATTTTTAATATTATACAATAATGATTTTAAACTTTAGTTGATTTTATAAATATTATACATTTATAAAATCAACTTAAAGTTTAAAATTTTGTAGTACTTATATATATTTTTAATTAAGTTTTTAATGAGTTATGCATTAACACTTACATTCTTTTAAATCATTTGGCAACCCTCGAACATAATCGTTGTCTTTCTACAATTAATGCGCGATTATTTCTATTTTTTTAAGGGGTAACTACACTGCTTTTTTAAACTAAACGTGTGTATCTATACTAATATTATAAAGCTGAAGAGTTTGTTTGTTTGTTTGAACGCGCTAATCTCAGGAACTACTGGTTCGAATTAAATAATTCTTTTTGTGTTGGCTAATCCGTTTATTGAGGAAGGTTATAGGCTATATAACATCACGCTACGACCAATAGGAGCGGAGCATAAATGAAAATATTGCAAAAATGAAAAACCGTTGAAACTAAAACACGCGAACAAAGTCGCGGGGGACAGCTAGTATTATATATATACTCAATGTTCTTGCTTAGTCGTCTAATTATTTTTGGAACCCATTCTAAGCCTGATGTTAAAGGAATATTGAGGGGTTATTTGCCTCTTTTTTACTTCCTATTTCACGATCAAGAACTTTGCTATTCTGTACTTTAATAAAAGTCTACATATTAATAAGACTAGGTCTTGCCGCTCAAAGCAACTAAACCGCTGCAGAAAATGATGTGGAATGGCCTTTATCGTGGTTATTGGCTCCACCTAAAGCCACGATTAGCAGTAAGCGCCAGGCTAAAGATAAATATTATGTAGATGGTAAGACGTTACAACAGTACGTGAATTGAGATTTAGTCTACATTATAGTTTCTGAATATAATACAGAATGAGGTTATTACACAAGAAGGCAGAATCGTGAAACAAGGAATTGACTAAATCCATTCATTCAAATCAGGCTACCAAATAGTTTAAGTCATAAACTAATAACAACTGGCCCGCAAACATTTTGCTTTTGCCATTTGAAAAAAAAAAAACATAAAAATCGGTCGATCCGTTTCGGAGGAGTTCGATAACAAACACTGTGACACGAGATTTTCATATATTAGAAGAAGATTACACCTAGACATAAAACAAATGATCATGCTCATATGTTTGTTTATACCCTGTCAAGAACTTCAAAGCAATTTGAAAAGCAAAGATATTTTGCTAACTTCATTTGTTTCTTATCGAATACTGACGTTTATTTTTATTTGAACCTTGTGTGATCTTCCAGCATACTGCTGGGCAGAGATTTATCTATTATTTATTTATGTATCATATTTAAAAGCTGATTAGATAAATATCTAAATAGTTTTATATATATTTTATAAGGGAATTTGATAATAACAACTTAGAAAAGTATAATTTTAGTATCCTTCATTGCATCGCAGGTCTAGCGACATAAATTAGGTATAAAAAGTAAACTCAAAAGTACGCCTAACAGAGTATGAATTTTAGGCACTAGAATGAACAAGCTTCGTAAAATTCGGTTCTAAACAGAGCGCGCTGTTTTATAAATATTATCTCAAAACCTAATAATTTCCTAATAATATTGCAACCATCGATATTTTTGCATCAAAGTCTGTCGTCACACGGAAAATCACTGATCACAAATGAGTAAATGTGCGGAGTATCTACTTACAGCTAAAAAAATGCTTACGATAAGAGTATCGTAAGCATGTTTTTAGCTGTAAGTAGATTGATTAGAGTACCTATACATCAGCAAGCACAGAGGTGCTTGCTGATGTATAGGTACTCTAAGGTCAGCGTATTATTATTATAATGCTTATTTAAGGGTTAGAATGCACTCCGAGAATATTTCTTGCTCTGTAATCTTGCTTTGCATTTTACCCAGACATTAGCCGGCATTCTAAGACGTCTACAATTTATCTATGTAAATATCTTATTACATATATTATATTAGAAATCTTTATTTTTAAGAAATATAAATGTAATCTAAACTGTTTTAATACCGTTACTTGCTAAAATGCCATTCATTTTATGTTTTTTTATTTTAATTTAACATAATAGATATTTTTTTTCGTTCAAGCGTCCGTTCTCGTGTCATAGGTAACAATGGGTGGTAAAAATTGCCCTAATTTTAATGCTCCGTCCAAAATGACTGCCAATTTCCATACAGATCTGAAAATTATGTAAAATATGACACGGGCAGGCAAAAACATACAATATTGATAATTCGCTGATCTCATATTTTTTTCTCTTAAAACAAAAAAAAATGTTAGACTCGTAAATAGGTACTTGTTTATAGTGCATACAACCGTGCAGTGAAGTGGTTTAGATATTAATTTAAGGCCACTTGGACATTAGACATTATCATGTAAAATAATAGTAAAATACGTGTTCATTAATTCTTTCTTCTTTAAAAATAACTTCCACACTTATGTGTGGAAGTTATTTTTAAAGAAGAAAGAATACTCTCTATAAGTAATAACAATAATAAAAAATAGCTCATAAGAGTTTAATCCTTGTGTCGCGGAGTTTCACAAATATCCAAGTCACATGCACAACGTGCAGCAGACTTAGTACAAACACTTGTGGATCACAGAAATATCTGTCCCATGCGGGGATCGAACCCCCAGCACGTCACGCGATCGGCTATCCGTGCAGTCAAAATTTCAATTTAAAATAATCAAACTAAATCATAGTTCTGACATTTAAAAGTAGGTTGTTCGTATCTCATCTAAACCTGCAGCTGCAAATAGAACAGTCCAAGAAAATAAATAAATGTATTTAACAAGGCGTTGTTTTTCAATGTCTCTGAATGTTGTAGAATTTGCAAGAAAGAAAACGAGATAATTATGTGAAATGCAACATTTAATTAAATATTTGCATTTTCATCTGTAAGCTACCTCCAGTGCGTCACGGATAGATCAACACAGATTAGATGGCCTACATTGATAACGCAGAAAATAAAACAACATACTTATTATAATAATAGATAACAATTGTGATAGAAGGTGGGTCAGGGAGGCCAACAGCACTAATATTGACGAGTATTTCATCGAGCAGCAGGGTTATTCGCTATGGCGGTTGTCAACAAAAGCGATTGTTGCTTTATAAAAAAGACAGTGAAAACACAAGTTTCTTACCGTGTAACTTCGATGACAAACTAGATCTACTATTACTACTACTAGTTGGTTACCGACGTTAGCCGATACTGAATAAGCATTTTTATACTTATTTTTATCCGGTAAACATCGGTTGGGTTGGCAGCTGGAGATAGCGAATAGGCCTACAGAGCTTTGCCGTACGAGTGCTCAACGTGAATTAACTGCACGAATGAACGGACATCTTGATTATTAAATATATCAAATTCAAATACATATTAGAGTCAAAATAGTCTTTTACCTTAGTCAAAGAATTAGCATTGCCATACAACGTGGCAATGCCGCCAGCCAGGGTACACTTCCAGTCGACAGCGACGTGGATGAATTTTTTGACGCTATTTTTAGAGATTTTATTAGTTTAGTTTTGTTTAAAGTGTACATATAGTTAAGTTTGTAAATATTTAAGATATACATAATACAAAAATGTCAAAAACAATAAAGTACCTATTTTAGGTCAAAATAGTAACATTGAAGTTTTAAATTCTTAATTCTTTAAATATATATATAACTTAATATAAAATATTAAACATGATTCTATAATAACAATGTTGGAAAATAATTGTTTGTTGACACTTCGCGCGTTCCAAGGGCTGGCTTTTACCTTGGACAGAGGATAAGCATAGCCATACAACGTGAAAATGCCGCTAGCCTTATGAGAACACTCCCAGTAGACAGCGATGTGGCCGATTTGTTTACGCCATAAATTAGGTTTTATGTTTTAATTAGATTAGTTAATTTTGTTATTTCTTTTGTGTATATACAGTTAAGTTTTTTAGAATAAATTAATATTGTTATATGGTTGTACGAATAAAAATTAATAAATGTTAAGAAAAAAAATGCCGTAGGTAATTAAATTGTAGGATTAATCTGTAATCCGACTGGGCGGACAGCCGAGTGGTATAGGTCTCCACACTTACCACGCTAATTAACACTGCGCGGGACGTCCTGCAGTTTCCATCCCCACATGGTACAAGCATTGTGTGATCCACAGCTTCTTCCAAATCGGGTGGTACAAAATACGTGGCCAATTTTGAAATACTGTATAAAGAATTCATAGTAAATTAAAAAAAAATGGCTTTACCACAAAAAAATATCAGAAGCTGATAAAAATTTGTACGGAATGCCCACATTTTTTTTTTCGGAATACACTTTTTTTTTCTTGAAGAAGTTTTTCTATTCTATGGTTAGAATCTGTATTTTAATAACATAACTAAGTATTTTCGTAGCACTCTGTATGTGTGTACTAACCTTCATAGAACATATACGTTAAAACGTCAAATAGAGAGAAGCCGGGCCAGAAATCCTCAAGAACTTTTACTGCCTTGTAGAAAACATGGGGGAATGCCGCGCTCTTACCGCCTAAAACGCTTGTGTTTTACTTTTACCAAGGACCAGACAAGTTCGCATAATATACGCTAGACAGTATATGTAGTCTACAGAAGCAAATTTTTAGAATCTAGCTCAACTCTCAAGACTACAAAATCCGTTCCATACCCTCAACGCTTAAGGGGATTTCAAACCCGACGCAAAAATAGAGTTGTTAAAAGTTTGACGTGTCTGTCTATGTATTTGTCTGTGGCATCATAGCTCCTAAACGAATGACCCGATTATGATGCGGGTTTTTTTGTATGAAAACTAACGTGATTGAGATGGTTCTTAGCTATAATTTAGGAAGGTCTGTTTAGCATTTTGATATAAATCACATAATGTTTTAAAATTTGTCGGAATGTTTTGTTTATATTTATAAACTACATTTGTTTTTAACTCATCCATATTATTATTAAAACCATGTACCACCTGGCACAGTTTTCGACAATTCGAAAGGTAGTCGAGAACTTCAAACCTGCTCAAGCTATTCTGCATTCTATCCAGTTATTTTAAGGTTGGAATTAGATATTTTCTTCCTGATCCATCGAGTCTTATCAGCCATTATCGTTATCAGAATGACGCACGACAGCAGCGGCCACTAATTTTCATGTACCTATTTATTGTAGGCCTAGTTTGGCTTAGTGCTGACTGTCATCGATACTGCTATAAATTTTGTCTGAGTGATGACGTAAGTTTTCGCGAACTGAATCTTTTTGGAAGCCGTGTATTGAGGTTGTGGGTCTCTTGTTTCCATTACATGCAGAATTTGAAGTAAAACTTTGTATATCTATACACTTTTGAACATTGAATTTTGGACTTTCTTGGGATCAAATACGGCCATCTGACCCCGAACTAGGCAGAGCCTGTATTATGGCAACCAGACCACTGATAAACATAATTTTATATTTCTAACGTATACATGACCGCTCTGATGGACATAGTTACGTTATTGCCGGATAGGTGGCGCTGGTGGCAGGGATTTTCATCTGTTGAACCATAGGTCGAATTGTAGACTTTTTAGGTGAAGAGCAGCGCACCAGGCACCATTTAGTTATAGTAAATTAAAATTAGCCAAGACAGTAAAATTTAATAATAATCATTCTCATCACACAAAGATTTGTCCTGACTGAGAATTGAACCCACGACCGCCGATTTAGCAGTTAGGGTCACTAACCACTAGACCAACAGGCCAGTTAGGTACATGTTTTGTGATATTAACAAAAGAGGTCGCATAATGTATTTAGTTTCAATATACTGCATTAAGTGAACAGTCTAATTAGTCACCTTTTGCCCAAGAAAGTCAGCAGTTATCACAAATCTACATAATGAGGGATACTGTTATTGCACTCACCAGTGGGCACCACTAGCGCTTCAGCTGTTAAAGCCCAACAAACCATGGAATTTAACATTTTTTGACATCACGCGCTACTAGCGCCTCTGGCGGCGATTTTGATAACGGTAGGCCTCATAACAAATCATAATTCTATTGGTATAGTCAAAGACTTATGTATTGATTCCCTGATGATGAATACAAAATATTTCCTAATGATTTGGTATTACTGACGGCTAAATATGTATCTACACAATGTCTTATAGGTAAACCTTTTAATTCTGAGATCAATGCTCTAAACAGTTTAAGTCAATAGATCAAGAGTGTTCTATGTCTCACAAATCTCTCACCTCTATCAATAAAACACAAACAAAGCCACGACATACACTATATTACAGAGAAATTCACTTTCCAACAAATTCGCAATAAATTCTTACTCTAGGAACAAAATCTAAATATAAAACACTAATTCTGACGTAGACTGCACCGTGTCCATCACGCTATCCTCTTATGAGGCTAATCAGTAACGTCACACAGTTAATAGCCCGAGAACTGCGTCAACACTATATTTTATTAGAACACAGAATAGCATTTTTTGTTCGCTACTGAATTAGGCACAGTACACATGCGCGCGTCGAGTAGAGAATTATTTTCTCCTGTAATGTAAGTAGTAATCACAGTTTAGCTAAGTTGTAAGTTACTTTCTTCTCTATAAAGCTTATGGTTATTGTACCGATTAATAATAAAGCTGACAACATCGTTAAAGTAGTATTACGAACACTTATTCTATGCTAGATAGTAGCCTATGTAAATGAAAGACGACATCTTTCTTTTTATTATCAACGCTAACACTTACTTACTGGTTTTGGCGATTATCCTGCAGAGACAGGTAGACAGAGTCACAGACAAAAGGCCAAGTGCGATTCGGGTTTCCGTACCATTATATGAAGCCCCCTTTATTTTTTAATTTATTATAATTTGTTGATATAGCGGAAACCGAATTACATACTCTGTAAAAATTTTAACTATTACTGTTTATGTGATACTGACGGACGGACGGACAGACAGCGGAGGCTAAGTAATAGGGTCCCGTTGGCAGCCTTCTGGTACAGAACCGTAAAAATGACTTCTTGTCGTGACCGCAGTAATTTCAATCTCGACGTACCGTGCAAATGTGTTTTGGTCCTTATTTCTCTTCGTACATCAAATGTAGTGGTTCTAAATATGTTGTGTTTACTCTTATTCAGTTGCTAGGCTTATTAACGGCTGTAGCTAAATTTATTGCCTGCTGAACGTAACTGCCTTTGAAATTGAAGAATAGTAAATGTTGTTTTAGTTCGGTCATCAGTCGATCTCTGTAGGTAATTTGTTTTTGTAGCTCACATTACTAATGTGTTTGATTGTAAGTAGGTGAAATGATCGTAAGAATTCTTCGAAAAATACGATCGATCTCACGTAATGGTGACTGCGAATTATTCAAACCAACGCTTTGCCTTAAAATAAAGTAGGTACTGTAAAGTAAAAATAAAAGAAAAGAAGAATTTCATTTCAGTCGAACTGCAGTTCGACTCGCGACACCACCGCCGCCGCGTCAGCTCATGATTAGGGACCTCTATTGAGTCTGAAACAAGTCGGGCGATCTCGAGAATATGCGTGAGTAAACTGTTTTGTTTTTAAATAATTATGAATACTCCTCACGAAAGTTATTATACAAATATAAATAAAATGCTAAAAAATCAAAAACTTTAACTTGACTACGAATTTCGTTTGTTGTTTTAAATGCGGGTGTGTAAATACAATATCAATAATGTTTATATATCTACTTCTGTAATCCCCGCGATGCAATGTTCGCGACCAGATCACAATAATGATTTTTTTTAAGACCTGGGCCACCAAGGTACATACAGGCTGTGCATAGTTTGGGGCCCACAGTTACATCTTTTTAAACTGTATTTTTTCTGGCTTTCTAACATATCTTATTTCGTTGTAAAACCTTGTGTTTGATAAATAAATAATTAAAACTAAGTCAAATATAATTGGACTCATACACATACCTACATAATTAGTACCTAAGTCAAGTAAATTCAGTCTTATGTAACATACATCTTGAGTAGGTATGATATATTAGCTATTTCAAACGGAATTTGATACTACACAGATAAATAATAGTGAAGCATGAGTTTGAGGGTACGATAAAATGGAGAGGGAGAGGCTTTAGCGGGTCTCGTAATCTGCAGAAACCTTAGAGTAAACATAGACAAACATAGAGCGTGCGCATTGCTAGTAGTAGCCTCTTATGCCAAGCGTAAGCACATTTTTAGCTAGACGTACTACGCTCGTTTACTGATTTATGTGATTTTTCTTGCAAAGACAGACGTTTATGCAAAAATATCGGTTTCGATATTATTAGGGTAATATTAGGTTTTGAGATAGATTTAATAAAACGGCGCGCTCTGTTTTGACACAAATTTTACCAGTTTACATGTTCATACTAGTGCCAACAGTTCATACTGGATATGCGCGCTCTATAGTTAAAATTTTTCTCTAAGGCAGAAACGAACACTTCGTGTGAAGACAAGATAGGCTCAGTATGATTGTAACACAAGTTGGGATTAATAAGATAATTAGTTTGGAAATTACCACGTCCTCCGTGGGCGAGCGTAAGCACCGGTTTAGAAGATGTTGCTAGCTTTGAGGTTCCGGGTTCGATCCCCGGGTCAATGTAGAAAACCACTTTTCTACATTATCTAGGGTCTGGGTGTTTGTGATACCTTCTTTTTGTATGATTCTTCAACACAAGTGCTTTAGCTACTTACTTTGCGTTTAGAGCAATGCATGTGATGTTGTCGACATTTATTATTTATTAGTCCCCATTTTATATTTATTATCTAAATATAGGCAATAAATAGTTATGTCAAAACAACAGGAATTTCAAATCAACGTTAAATAACTGATCTTTTAATTAATCAATCAGCATGAAATATGATTAGTACCTAATTACGAAAAATTAATTAACATCCCAAATATTTGATATCGTTCTTCGGCTAACTATTAATTTATGAATATATGGTAATTGCGAGACGAGGCTAATATGAGTACAACAATGAACCATTATGTGAACATTACTGCTAACTAATATAACAGTGGGTTAATGGACCACGATATGTTCAAGATCTTAATTTAGTTGATTCTTAAAACCATAACGAAAGTACTTTACCTCAGTCTCAATATATACAGGGTGTAACTGAAAGGTTATATCTATCCAAAAGGGGTGAAGAGTATGTCTGGTATAGAATCAGTTTACAAAATTTCAGCTCAAAATGAGTTAATAAAATCATTGATATCCAATTTTACGCATCAATAGGGATGTTTCCTGGGTATGAAAAGTTAAAATCTATTTAGTCCGTCAGTTAGATAATAAAAAAATATTAGACACGTATTTTTTCTTTTATCAAAACAATAAAAAATACAAAGATACACCGCTTTAAAGTTTCGGAGTGGGGGCTTATGACGCTACGCCTCGCTAAAAATCGTAGCGAGGAGTGACGTCACGCGTAACTTCAGTTCTCTGTATTTTGATCATTTTTTGTTTGCAGGAAAAAAGAAAAAATACGTGTCCAATAAAATTCATTAATCTACAAGACGGACATTAAAAAAAATAGGAAACATGCCCATTATTCGACAACAAAAATCACCGAATCCCATAGTAAGAATGGTTATCATAATTGGTATGACTTAATGACTGTCAAGGATGAATGAATGGTTGACATTTGGGACCAACGGCTTAACGTGCTTTCTGCGGCATGGAAAAAATGGAGTCTCAGTATATTCACACATGGACACACACAAACTGCATGATTATTGTAATAAAAGCTCTAACACCCAAAACAATAATTATTGCACATCGAGTAATAAACTCGTAAAAACTATTAAGAACTTAATTTTTTAGTATCCTTCTTTGGGTTATATTGTTAGATAGCTATCATATCATGTATGGAGACTCCTCAAAAAATTGAACTCAAAGTTCAAGAACTTTAAGTTGAAACTCGCCAAACTAAGGTATAACTTGAAACCGTGTATTTTCCTCCATTTCAAGTTACCTACTTATTATGATGTATTAATATATCAGTAAAGTTGTCCTTGTCTGTTTGACTGTAGAGTTCTAACGAATTTAGTATATCATGCATGTATTGTTCTGTAATAAAAAAACAAAACACTTTTTTCATTCATTCATTCATTCATTATATGTTGATATAAGATTAATACGACGTTGGGTATTTAAATGCAATTAAATTGTTGGGAACTAGCTCACCCACAAGTTTCGTCCTGGACTTGTACCATGAGTTAAAACAGGACTGTTGCTAGTGGAAGCGAGACAGCGCACTACACTGCCGGTAGCGGCGTCTCGCTTTCACAGAGGCCACAGTCCTGCTCTAAGAGTTTGTAGTACAGGCACTAGAGACATAACATGATTTGATATAGAATCCAATCAAAAATATAATAACAAAAAAATACCGGAATCGTTCCAACCTTTCCCAATTCGTCTACAAACGGCATTAAATATTTATTATTTTCTGAAACTAAAACACATTAATGTATTTATTGTCATAGTTCCAGTTGTTATATTCTCTGGTTAACATATACTTGTTGCTTAGTTTTATTTGAGGAGTATTCTAGTGTCATTGATGTAGCTTATTTTTTATTTTAACTTATAATCTTATGCATAACATCTGTGTCCTTACTCTCCAATTTAATTTTAGTTCTAATACACTGCCAATGCAAAATTGTTATTCACTTAGCAGGCATACAAACAAGACACAGTATAAAAAATACTCTCAATGTTTAAGTTCCAGTCAGCTCCTTCCATTGACAGCATTTCTTTTGGCAGCAAAACTGAATCTCTTACCTGCTAAACTAATATCAATTTTGCATTGGCATTGTATTAGAATTAATAAAAATAAATTGGGGAGCGGGCACAGAAGCTTGGCGTGGAGATCCTTGGGGGAGGCCTATGTTAAGCAGTAAACGGCTTTCAGCTTATATATATATGATGATGATGATGAATATTAGAAACTTAGATATCAGAATAATATACTTTATTAGGAAGTACCTTATTTAATACAAATACACAAACTGTTGTGTAAAAGATACTCTTGAAAATAGATGTAATTTCATCTTCCGATATTAATATGAGATTTCCGAGAAACATGGCCCTTTTCTAACTTTCTCAGAGTAATAGAAGAATATTTATAATGATATTTTCCTTGTGATATGAAGTTTGTACGTTTATTCACTGATATTCTACTGATTGGTTTCCAAAACATTGATGATATACAGATACAAGTTTTTAATATCTCAGGCCTTAAATAAATAAGTTTTTAATTATATTTCCCCGATAATATATCCATATAATGGATCAAATAGAACTAAAGTTAAGTAGAAAACGGAAATAAAGAGCACTCATTGTTACGTAATATGTAATTACTTAATAAGGATTAGTTGTAGATTAAGCAATCTGTGTAAAAGTTTGTATCAATCGACTTATTTATTAAATCAACACCACATTTTCATTAAAAGAAGAGCTTACCATAGTTATACCAATATGTACTGACCCAACATTCTAATGACAATAACGAGAAATAACGACAATAATCAAATGCATCACCATTTGATTAATTTGAATTTTAACATTTGATTAAACTATATGTGAAAAATACATTATTTTTTATTTTTAGTGAAAATAATGTACCTACAATGAAATCTATTTTTGTTCAAATCTTTTTTTTTTAAGAGTAATCAATGTAGTTGCTCGTGGATTCTTTTCCATAGAAAATACATATTAAAACCGCGCTTAGAGTCACTTAGATTTGTAACTTTAACGTTTCTTAAGCGCCTTTTTGAGGTTTATGAGAAATAACAACATGTTGGTTCTTCTTTATATAAAATATCCTTTTCTGTAATCCATTTTGATTCATTACGGTCATTTCCTTTAGACGTTTGGATTAAACAGTAGCTGTCAAACTAATTAATGTGCCCTGTCAGTTATCAGCGCCTGCCGCCGTCTGCTAGCAATTATGAGTGCCAGCGAATCGTGAGCACATCGTTGTAATTACATAAAGTGCATAATACACGCCCTGTAGTATTATTAGTTAACCTCAATGGTTTTAGTAAATGTAATGGAAATATCGATTAATTTGCAGCTATCTATATACAAATTCAATATTCGTAGGTTTGTGCACAAAACGCAAATTATATTTCTTTTTTTAAGGGTGCATCTACTGCATTTATTCTGAGCGCAGGCTTTGGCTGCTTCACCGGACTTTATTTTATGTATGTCGGCCTCAGACCTTGCATGCCATATAGTCAGCCCCCCTCCGAACCCTTAAAACACCGATTATGCTCAGTCAAATCAAACAAAAGTTTTTATTTCTCATAAACCTCAAAAAGGTGCTTAAGAAACGTAAAAGTGACAAAACTAAATGACTCTAGGTGCGCGGTTCCAAAATGTCTTCCCTTATGGAGAAGAACCGGAAAGAAGCACCAAAGGATACTCTTTAAAAAAAAAGATGTGCAGAGGACGGAAAGTATTTCGGAAGTTATGGCGTGAACAAGGGAAATCAGAATTAATTTATAGACATATAGATAGGTATAAATAAAACTAAACTACAAGCCTAAGAATTTAATAATGAATGTTAAGATTAAGTAAAAAGAAGGAGACTAAGGGCTGGTTGCTTCAACATACATTGACGTGTCTGTTATCTAAATATATATAACTGAAAGGTGACTGACTGACTGACATAGTGATGTATCAACGCACAGCCCAAACCACTGGACGGATCTGGCTGAAATTTGGCATGCAGGTAGATGTTATGACGTAGGCATCCGCTAAGAAAGGCTTTTGATCAATTCTACCCCCAAGGGGATAAAATAGGGGATGAAAGTTTGTATGAAACTATTGAAGCAACCAACCCTCATTTACCAAACGTCAAAAATTCATCGTCATCTTTGTCAATGACTGTAAACGTGCCCAAAAGGCAGCATTGCCACGTTGAATGGCAATGCCGATTCTTTGTGCAAGAAAGATTTGTATAAATGTAAGCTAGTTTAATTAATTATAAGAAAATAGCTACACATTCCAATTTATTTTTACATGTAAAGGAGTTGACGTTTCAAATTGATTAATAATAAGGAAATTATTGTTGTTCTAAATAATTACTACATTAAACCATTACAGGCCGACTATTTAAAGGTTACTGTTATTTTCCGAGTCTTGATTGTTCTTTGTAAGTTTGATTAAGACGATGAGCAAATGGATTTATGTGAGTAATTTAATTCTTTTGTTTTCTTAATATTTTAATAATAAAAAAGGAAACGAAGAAACGTGAATATTTCAACTTTTAAATTATCCGCTAATTATTTCAAGACGATTTTAGAGTAAAAATTACCTTTAATATAATAAATTCAATAATTTGTTTTTTTTTTATTTAATATAATTCTATAATAAAGCTTTCCAATATTTTTTGTAAAATAAAATACACCTATTAAATTATAATGATGATTTTAGAATCAAATTTAATAAAAATTTGGATTGTCATAATTTGTGGCTGGGTTTTCTGGTTTTTTATTATAGCCTAGTTTTATATTCAACGAAGTGAGATGACGTTCCATAAAAAAATTTGAAAAGTGTGATTTATAGATATAAAATTCACAGATTTCTCAGTAAGATATCAGTAGGCTCTGTGCAGTAAACTTATATCTTTTATATGTAATACATAACATGATTCCCTTTCTTTTTAAAACGCCACGGGAAATAATTAAAATGGTATTTTGTTCACAGTTCCTTTTGCTCTGCATTATAGAATTAGCAAGTTCGACATCATACGAAATCAGGGATGACTTTTTGAACGCATTTTTAAACGACAGGGATGATTATGCTATAGATTTTGAAAGTTTTGACAAACACAAAGTAGGATGTCCGTTCGCGAATATTGTTAAATGCTACCGTTGGTGGAGGAATAAGCAACCTAAAGGAAGACTGCGGTCCCCTAATGATGATCAGAAACCAGATGTTGATGACGATAGAGAGAAAATGTTGTTTCGACCGCCATATATAAAGAAAGGAAAGAATAGGAGAGCGACGTAGTGTTATAAATAAAAGTTTTGACAAATGGGTTTTGTTTCAACCGACACCTTATAAGTGCTAACTATCTTTAAAACTCTGTCCACTTTCTGCAGATATACTCTCTAAAAGCTAATTGCATAGGACCTTAGAGTAAAAATAAGTATACTATAGAGTGCGTCTAACAGAGTATAAACTGACAGCACCAGTATGAACAAGTAACATCATATACTTAATTAGTGACGAAACAGAGCGAATTAAGAACCGGTTTATTAAAATAATCTGAAAACCTAATACTATTGAAACCATTGATATTTTCGCATAAATATCGACGCACGAAAAATCATTTAAATCAGTAAACGAGCGTATTACTTACAGCAAAAAATTTGCTTACCTACGTTTGGCACAACAGGCTAGCGATGCTCGCTCTCTATGCTTGCTTATGTATACTCTAGCATAGCAGGACAAATGACTCATCATGGCCGAAACTAAGATGTCATATTTTTTTTAATCGTGTCGTCTTATCTTTTTCGTAACATAAACTGACTACAAACCTATAGTTAAACATTTTTTCTTGGTTATATGGTATCACCATATGGTGGATGGTATCATCATATAACCAAGGAAGTATAAACAAGGCCTTTACGCCAGCTTTACTTACCAGAAATTCTCTTAATATGGAGCTGGGTCGCAAAATTGTTTCCCATTTGGGAAACATAGCTGTCCTTCTTGCTGGAAAGCTGGATGCTGAAGCCGTCAGACTCTAACGAGGCTCTAGGCGCTTTAGCCGCCTGTACCGCCTTGTTACAGACCGGGGTGGGGGCTACCTTGGCCAGGGCAGCCTCTTGGGAGCCTGTGCTGTCCCTCCGACGGCTCTTGTGGTCAAGCAACATACTTGGGGTGCACCCCATGTTGGTACTACACTTTAGCACTAACACTCACACTGAACTGGGATACCATCGTTTAATCTGAAACAAAGAGACCTCCCGTTAAATCGGTGCAGAGAATTATAATAATTGCAAAGTTGACTTCATGTCATGACAGTGCGCTTACACGGGATATTAATTGCGCTACATACTATTGGCAATTTTGGTTAAAAATATGTCCCGGCAACATCTAGTTATTTATGGCAATACAAAAATTGTATAGAAATTGCCAAGAATTGCTCAATTTTAGTTGCCCCTGTAAAAGCATCTTAATCAGTTAATCAGTTTATTATATTAAAATTAAAACTTATAACGTATATAAACTAAATAACTAACAAGCATCAAAAAATTCATCGTCATCGTTGTCAATGACGGGAAACGTGCCCAGAAGGCTGGCAACGTTGCCACGTTGAATTGATATGCTAATTCTTTGGGCAAAGTTAATTCCCGCCTTCTGGTCACGGGTAGTCAACCAGACGTTTTGCTTGTTCCTTAAAAAGAACTCGTGCACCTGGTCTATTATATTGTAAGCATGTGTCATCGAAATCCCCCCATATAAAAAGAACACATAAAAAATGTACATCAGATAATATAAAGGCTGGTCATATTGGCCGCATGGGTCTGGTTAGATGGGCGAGAATTGCCACCGAGTGGGTACCTAGCGCCGGAACTCGAAAACGGGGTAGGCCGAAAACACGCTGGCGAGACGATATCGATCGCTATTTGCCGGATTGTTGGGAAGCGGCTTCAGACAGAAGATCCTGGAGCAAATTGTTGGAGACCTTTGCCCAGCAGTGGGACACCTAAAAGGTTATATAAAGAAAAAAATATATAAAGGGCTTCCTTTTCACAAAACTATTTTTTTTTCAAGAATAGGTCTTTTTTCCCATAAAGCGTAGGAGAGAGCCATTCGTATCAGTATACGGTTGTGGCCATAATTTCCAGCTTCCCTGCCAACAGCTACTTACTAGAAGCAAGTTTTTTAATTATAACTTTAATGTCTTATGTTTGTTCCCTTTGTTCTGCGGTACATTAATTAGTAAGAGTTTGTTGGAGAAAATAAGGAAGTTATATTGTATTAGCGTTGTGTTATCCTTTGTTACTTGTTCGTCAATAAGTTTTTCTGTTAGTTCATTTGTTTTTTTTTTCTTTTATTTATTTTATTTGTAATTATATTGTACTAGCCGTTTCCCGCGGCTCTGCCCACGTGGATGTCGGTTATCGCGGCAAAAATAGTAGCCTATGGTCCTTTATCAGGCTATAGACTATCTGTGTACCAAATTTTATTTAAATCGGTTCAGTAGTTTAAGCGTGAGAGCGCGACGGACAGATAGAGTTACTTTCGCATTTATAATATTAATAAGGATAAAGAGATGTAGGTATCATATTAATTATTTTCGCAGTAAGTAGATTGTAAAATCGTTTAACGCAGTTGTTTGAACGGTTATCCGAGTGGTATAGGTCACCGCGACGTGCTGCGTGTTCGATTCCCGCATGGGACAATCATTTGTGTGATCCAGAAAAGCTTGTTACAAGTCTAGGTGTTCTTTGTGCATGAATGTTTGTATAACCCCCGCGACACAAGGATATAATTCCTTAGTACGAGAGTCGTTTTTAAAAAAAGCAAAAAATGAAAGCAAGTATATTTATTACCGAAATAAATTTGGTTGTGTTTGTCTTGTGAATGTTTGGAAGTACATACAATCTTTGAACTCCCAAACATATTTCGAACATCAAATCACACAACAAATTTCGTAATTGGTTCGTTCATTGAGTTTGCAAATCCCAAGAGCAAAACAAGCTCCTCGCAATTATATTATTAGTAACGAAATTTAATTGTAAAGCTATGCCTTTAAGGGAAACTGGTAGTGACGTTACAGTCTTTGTTAAGTCAACAACAGAGAGAATATGCCTGTGTTGCAAAGAATTAAGCAATAAACGTTAACAAGTTTATTCAAACGTGTTATTCGTGTAGTCGCGATACACTCCGATTTTAAGTCGCAAACTTATAATGAAACAAAACATTGTTATACAAAGAATTCGCTAAAAGAAAAACATAAATCTTTTAAAAGAATAGACGATACAATTTTATTTCTCAGGATAAGTAATATTGCTTTGAGATTGTTCAAACTGACCGCTCTTCGTAGAAACTTGGCCTTAGGCCGAATTCCAACAGTATAAAATAAAATATTGTGATGAAATAAACCCTGTTTTAAATGGAATACTGGACTTAATATCTTTCTATATACCATATATTATTTTGTGTATTAATGATGTATTAGGGTGGTTCGAGGAATCGTCAGTTGTATAAACATCTTTATAACCTTGGAAATATAACCATAAATCACACTATTTGTATGTATATATGTTACAGTCAAAAACCGAACTTGGAACGCATTCTCCTTAGTTCAAACCTAACGTAATCATTTTGCGTTTTCTCAATTTATTACTAGTTTTCACTGATATTCATTTTTGAACATCAGTTAATACTAGTTCTATAATAACAAAAGCAGTTCATTCGAACTAAGATCGGGTTATGTGTGTATAATAATAATGCTTTCTTGACCGAACGAGGGTGTAAACACCACCTAACTTCCTAACTCCAAGCTGAGATATACTGATTATTTCTAAACGAAAAACCGTAACTATATATGGCTCGACCCGGGATCGTATTATTTAATATTATTGTGACATGACAAAAAAAAAGGTCTAGTTTTAAAGACAGAGAGGAATAGAGCTGATATATATGATGATATATAGATAACACCATCTTGTTTTCGTGACGTAACTTTCTTTGATGGCTTCCACTCTTTATAATGCAGACTACTAATATTTAGAGTAGAAATCTCCTGTTTGAGACTGTTACATTTCAAAACCCTGTAAAACAGAAACCACTTAATTAAAAACTTGTATCCACAAGGAAAGACAATTTAATTTTACTTCATGAATACTGAATAATGGTTAAACAATAAATCCACATTCCTTCTGGTTTTGTGGGAAACACCGGCGGTCCAATTAAAATAATGTTGCTTTGAAAATAATAGGTTGAAGTAAAAGTTGGTGTAGAAACAACGTGTGCGGAAATAACGCGGTGTTGTGTAGCAATTTAGAGTTCATATTCAACCCCAAAACTGCGGGCTTGCCATTAATTTATCAAACATGAAATAAATAAACATAAAATATACATGCGAAAAACATTATCCTTCCTTGGCGTCTAGTAATAAACAGTTTAAGAATGATTTTAATAGTAACCTCTCGACTTATTTTTTTCCAAGCAGACAGGGCTTTGATCGATTGTTTATGACACTTAAAACTAAATTTCACTCAGAATTGTTTCCTCAAAAGAGTCATACATAATCTGTAACTATGAATAAAATATAAATGTTCAATCGACCGCACAAAAATAACAGTGCAATGTATAGGGTGTGATCATTTTCGTAATTCCTTATAACCAGAATAGGTGTTCTTTGTGCATGTGGTAAGAAAGTTTGCAAAACTCCTTGCGACCAATGGTTTAAAAAATATGTATGCGGCACACAGCACTTCACGTCGCTATCTTGTAGAGTTAGTTGTAACCGACAATTTACAAGATAGAACTACACGATGTCCCATTAGCTCACACCAATTAACCTATTTTGATTTAAAGGTGGGAAAAGACGTGTATTTTAAACTGATACCGAATATTACGAAATACAGACATCCACTACGTTTTTTTTAGAAACTTCACAAAGAACACCCAGTCTTGGAACTAGAATTTGTGGATCATACAAATGCTTGTCCTACGCGGGGATCGAACTCACAGCACGTCGCGCACCTTGATAATTGATGCGCGTGGTGGCTTATAATACCATTTTGCTGTCCGTGAAATCAAAATTTAAAATATAATAAAAAACAATAGTTGTTAGCCTAATATTTAAAAAAAAACTGCTTCCTAAGTATTGGTTAAGTGCCGGTAGGTACAAGTACAAACCAGCTTTTATATAGTAAAGGTTGAAATAATTTAATAACTTTAAATTAGTTTTCATCGCAAGCAAGAAATTTTTGGTAAACCAATACAACTCGTATTTAAAAGGTGGTTTATTTCTATTTTTGTGTTCACGTTACTATATATATATATTTTTGTATCCTGTATTAGATCCCACTGCTAAATCCCCAAATAGTTATTTAATTATATTTCGTTACTAGCTGTCCCCAGCGACTTTGTCCGCGTGTTTAGTTTCAACGGTTTTTCATTCTTGCAACATTTTTCATTTATGCTTCGCTCCTTTTGGTCGCAGCGTAATTTTATATAGCTTATAGCCTTCCTCAATAAATGGGCTATCCAACACTGAAAGAATTTTTCAAATCAGACCAGTAGTTCCTGTAATTAGCGCGTTAAAACAAACAAACTCTTCAGCTTTATATATTAGTATATAGATTACCCATACCAAAACAGTTATTGTAGTAAAATTTTACAGAGCCCATAGCATTTAAAGACAAATTACAGCCTTTACTCAATTACATAAAGGATATTTGAAAACATAACGCGTGCATATTCTAAATATTATTGTCCACGCGTAGCTATTTTGCGTTCCGATTATCGTAATATAGACAGTGTGACAATAGATTGCAAAATATACGCGGGATTTATAAATTGTCAAAACGCAACGCCATTGGTCGGACCTAATATGACGTCATATGCCGTAGATACTCTATTGTTCCTGTTCACATCCACTCAGATGTAATTTTAACGTTTGCCGGAATGAAAAGCCGAGAAAATAGCGCCTCTATAATGATAAAAAATAATCATAAGTTATCACATAAAAATTATCTTATGTGATAACTTATGATTATTTTTACATCATAGGTATACCTATATTTTTTTTATTATAATGTTATATTTTCTTGTGTTAAGACTTTGTAACTGAATAAATTAAGCTCATAAAAAAATCGTGCATATTCCCTATTGACAACTAGAATTTTCATCTAAGAGCACAAGGGATCTGAGTCGTAGATTTTCTTCGTGGACAGAAATGTAAATCCACGAAGATTACTTGCCAAAAATATTCATTCGCCTTTCGTGGACTTGTCTAGTTGCCATTCGAGGTGGCATTCAGGCTGGTGCGCTAGGTGGACTACTTAATTTTTTGTATCGAAAGTTCCGATTTTCGAGAAGAGACAATATTTCATATCAAGTCTACAGGTACCTAGTACCCTACCTACCTATACAGTATATAAACCCTGTCCGATCCAATAAAGTTCATATTCCTGGTTCAACATACGTGTTAGAAAAAAATGTCTCGCTCAGGCGGCTTTTTTGATACAAAACTGTAGGTAGTACACGTGAACTTTGTCGACGGATCAGTGTTACCTTTGAACAGTTTTATTTTAATTTAATTATATTCACCAGGAAAACATAATAATCTCAAATGCATTCAATATGTGTACGCAGTACGATGCCGAATAATACTCATAAGATTCGGACAGGGATTTTGTTGCATGATGTATAACCTACTACAAACACAAAATGAACGTAAAATATCAGAAAACTTTCCATCGTGCTATGAAAAATGTTTTTTTAACTTTATAACTTGACTTGAGTAATTTGTCTTGTTTTTAAAGACACGACAATAATTTTTTGTTCGTAATTGGCTTATCTCGGGAGGTTGTCGTTTTATGTTTAATGTGGATAATACTTAAAAACTTTTTGAGCAATTAAGATTAGGTATTTTTGGTTTTCAACAACGTCTTCATTCCAAGTTTAAAAAAAAATGTTTTTTGGAAAAATGTATAAGATCAGAGAGTTCAATACCTACAACAAAAACTACAATGTGAACATTAATTTCAGACCTAGAACTTCGTAAAAAGAACAGACATCTTTACCTAACAGCAGGTTACGACGCTGCAAATCTAAGATAGAAATCCCTTCAAAGACATTAAATGTATGGAAATGACATTTCATTTCGATAAATCACGTGACTTAGACTTGTCACTCTCATACATTTGAGCGATTCAATCAGATTAAATTAACCCTTTGTAGAATAGTAGTGTTACTTAGCTAGCGAGGCTGGTTTTTCTAAAGGTCAACGACTGGGCAGTCTAGGTAGCAACAGTTTATTAAAACAGGTTAGTTTGAAAACCACACCAATTCGAAAATACGATAAAAAAGAACAAAAAACCCCCAAAATACCTAGAAAAACAATTGAAATGTTTAAAACTAAAAGCTCACACCGACACACAAAAGGATTCGAATCTTCAAAGAACAGAAGCTATTAATTCCATATCTGCATTCAACCTTTAACAACACACACCCACACATTCACTTCATACAAAACTATAGTGTTGATCCCATTAATTAACCACATTTAAAAGCTTTTACAATAACTTTGATATAACAAAGTGACAAAAGCAATAATTTTGAAAGGGCGTTCGCAGAGTGCTGGGACGTTGTCGTGAAAATGAATTGGGTATTTGACTATTTTTTTTCACAATAAAGAATATATTAAAATAGGCATGGAATAGAATATATATGCATCATATACTTTAATTCTACGATCGTATTAATTTTTCCAAGTTATTTCACAGTTTTGCTTAAAGTATCACTTATTTATAAAACTTTAAATAAGAATGGTCGGAACTTCTAAAGATAAAAAAAATTATTGGAATTGTATCAACCTTATCCATATCCATACTAAGCCATATATCTATACTAATATTATAAATGCGATAGTAACTCTGTCTGTCTTTCTGTTGGTCTGTCTGTTACGCTTTCACAGTAAAACTGCAGAACCGATTTTGTTGAAACTTAGTATGGGATAAGCTTGGATTCCAAGAAAGGACACGGGCTTTAATTCGCCGCGATAATGGACACCCACGCTGGCGGAGCCGTGAGCGATAACTAGAAATAAATAAATATAGACTATTTCAGGGGTTATAGATTTTCAGCGGAACAAAAATAAGGCGGTGTATAATTGAAACTGAACAGATATTAAGTAATTCCACGCGAACGAAGTTGCGGGCGAAAGCTAGTATATTAATTTATCTATACTTAATATTATAAAGCTGAAGAGTTCGTTTGTTTGTTTGAACGCGCTAATCTCAGGAACTACTGGTTCGAATTGAAAAATTCTTTTTGTATTGGATAGTCCGTTTATTGAGGAAGGCTATAGGCTATATAACATCACGCTACGGCCAATAGGAGCGGAGCATAAATGAAAAATGTTGCAAAAATAAAAAACCGTTGAAACTAAAACACGCGAACAAAGTCGCGGGGGACAGCTAGTATTTTTATAATAGTCATATACCCAATTCTGGATCAGTAATGTTTCATGTGCGATGACCACCCTTTGTTTTGAGTCATTAGGGCAGATTAATTAATTGGATGACGTCATAACATTGTAGACTTGATTGGCAAACGCTTGTAGCTCTACGCGATGGCTAACGTAGCAACAATAGGAGTTAATATTATTTTCTAGTCGTCAAGCCAACATCAAGTTATTTTTTTTTTTGCGTAAATTACTTTTAAACGTCTGTTTCACATTTTGTTTACAGAATCAAAGATTAAACAAGTATTGTGTTTCATAAAAGATAGCGCCGTCCATTAAAATTAAAGCTTAACTTTCTTAACTTTAACTTAAAATTCAAGAATAAAGAATGATTATTTACATATTTGGCAATAATATTGTAAATCAAACAAAACTTTGTGTTTTGCTATCGTGAATCTAGTTAGGCTGTGCTCGCCGCGGTCGGTCCGTGGATGGGTGACCATTTGTAAACATACCGAGACCTCTCCGTGCCTTGGAAACATGTTAAGTCGTTGGTCCCGACTGTCATACGTTGATCTTTGACAGTCGTTACCTCATTACAATTCTGACAACCAGTCGTACTTTGGGATACTGTGTAATCTAGTAAAATGGGTTGTGGAGGTCCGATAGGCAGTCGCTCCATGTAAAATACGGTATTCAGCTGAATCCGGTAAGACTGAAAGCAGACCCCAAAAAAGCTTGGGTAAAGGCAAGGCAGAAGAAGTTATCTTCCTTCACATAACTACACTATACTCCTCA
Organism: Diachrysia chrysitis; assembly: GCA_932294365.1. NCBI lineage: Eukaryota > Metazoa > Arthropoda > Insecta > Lepidoptera > Noctuidae > Diachrysia > Diachrysia chrysitis. The sequence continues at coordinate 4,125,832 of OW028657.1, forward strand.
ACACGTATCTCATAAAACCTTTCACAGTTCACCAACTTTTTAAACTACATTCTCATCTCTCTCGTAAGCTGTATACAAATGTATGCAATCTGTGCATTCGACTGCAACAACGTGTGATGCACCCTTTAATAAAAACTTTAATAACAGTTCAAAGTTTAGAGCTGGAAAGTAAAATAGGTACGCTGTGAGCCAGTCACGTAGAAATACGTGACAGGAATGTAAGCTTTGGATGCAACTGTAATAAGAATAAAATCTCGTTTATTTATAACTTCTTTTGCTAGATTTTTATTTTTAGTAATACTTTCTTCATTATATCTCATAATATGTGGGGGTTCTCTCGTCAGGATTATTAGAACTCCATGATTATTTTTATTTTAGTTATAAATACGAGTATGAAAGTACACATTCTTAAGAATTATGTATTGCGGCACGTTTCTTTAAAATAGTCTGTACTAATGCGAATTTTTGCCATAAAAAAAATCGATCATTTACATTCACGACTTCGCCCGCGTGGATATTGTTTATCGCGACAAAAAGTAGCCTATGTCCTTTCTTGGGATTCAAGCATACTCGATATCAAGTTTCATCTAAATCGGTTCAGCAGTTTAGCCGTGAAAGCGTAACAGACATACAGAGTTACTTTCGCATTTATAATATTTGTATGGATCACATAGCAAACATTTATATAAATGGTTAAGTAGTTAAATACAATATTCACAGAAGTAAATAATTCATTCCGATTTAACAGTAACTTTCCCTTGTAAACGATAAAAAAATCACACCATTTTCCTAGTTAATACAACAATTACCGACAAAACTATGCTAATCATATAAAGAATCAAAAGCCTTGTACGTAATTTATTCAGCCATTATAAAACACTTATGGAAGCACGCACTGAGAGCCCTTACCTATTTTTGAATTCACCCTTTGACGAACATGTGACGTCACGAATGCCATAATAAAAGGTTCGCTGATAATTTATTCAAAGCGGTCCCCAACAATGCATACTGCGCGACAATCTTATCTTTACACGAGGTGAAAATTGGAACTAACGTGCAACGAACAAAATAAACGTCAAAGTGACAGTATTTTATGCGAAGACAGCTGTGCCAGTGGCGCTACCAACAGCATTAATAAGTGGGTTTTTTTAGCTACAAAACTCATTTGTTTTCTGAGTGCAAATGAAATTCTAATGTAATATGATTATTGGAAGTGCTGTTTGTCGATAATCGTGCAAAGTGACGTATAACTTTTGATGTAACATAATTAAATTGTTTAGAATTTATTGATGATCTTCTTCCCCAAAGCAAAGCTATACCCAAGTTTTTTTATTTGGGCGGTCTCTTTTTTAATAGTCTGTCGGTTTCAAAATCGACTTATAACAAAATATTTTGTTCTGCTTTTTTATCAGTGTTTCAAAACAACAAAACAGCAATTTACTTCCAAATTTTCTAGTCAACTTCATCAGGCAGATTTCCCATAACACGAACATTGCCAAATAACTTTCCCGTCAACAGCCGATCCAAACCGCTCACAACATTATGCGTTGAGAGATTGTCGCCAACATTCGCGTAATTTTCGCTTATTCGACATTTTTATCGTTCCCCCAGGGAGTATAATTTTGTCCCCTCACAAAGGAAATTGAACGGGGAATTTAGATGAAATAAAATAACGCGAAATAACAATTGCGAGAGTATTTCACCGAAGATCAATATTTAACTTGTATTTATTTGTGTTGCGTAATGGGTCTGTGTCGGTTCACTTATTGACAGTTTATGTGCAGTTAGAAGGAAAGTTAGAAACCCATTGCGACCTTTTCTAAGTAGTTCATAAAAGGAGTAGGTCATAAAAGGATGCCTTTTCCCAACTGTGGGATGACGAGTCGAATAAAACAACAAACAGTTCTTACCACATAATTCCGCGCATGAATTGTAACGGCCTGCCTTTTAAATAATAGTTTGGGGTGACATAAAAGATAGCTACAGGTTCGTCCAAAGAATATATAGTACCAATCATATTTTGCAAGGACGTTTTTACAAAAATAATGTGGAAAATATCCTTACGGTATATTTCATTCATATTAAATGGTATATACGTCTAAGTCTGGTATTAAGAAAATGAAACTACAAAAGAGCTTTTCATTTCATTTTGTAATATATAAAATAAATAATAAAGTTGTTCACAACGAAAGATATATTTAAGCATTGAAAGAGAAAATCTAAGTAAAGCAGACTTAAGAAAAATAAAGAGAAAATACGTTTCCATTCTTAAAAAAAAAAACTTAGGTATCTACATATTTAAAAAAAAAGGAAAAAAATGAGATACAATTTTATTTTATTTTATTACATAATATATTCTGCTTACATAAGTTGAATATGATATGTAATAAGAATGGCAGTGTATAATATATTAGAATAAAATATAAAATGTTAGAGTGCCTGTAAACCTAACTAGTTTGCTGTGTGTACATGGCCTTCAAGAGCCAATTTCACTGTTGCATCAAATATTTGCGATTAGTTACAGCTAATCTCAGTTCTCGCGTATCTGAGTTCAATTGTCTAATTTTCATTTTATCAACAAAAATAAACTCAATTCAGAATCAGCTTTTAAAAATTACATCTCAGAAGAACCCGATCAATAAAAATTTAGTTTCTAATGTAACTAATCAAATCATCCCTTATAATAATGGTTGATTTTTGTAATTTGTTGATACCTCAGTACTTTAGTACAGGATACAATGAGTTATTAAGGGTATAACATTAAGTGCTAGCTCAGGTCTAGCAAACACCAGTAACCAAGGTGAAATGTGTTACGTGGGCAAACACAATATTAATCCATTTTCTATGTTGACCGCCGCCGATGGGACAAATACTGGCTTTGCCTCGCTTATGTTTTTTTTTGTAACCTTTTTTATTAATGTGAAAGGCAGTCTCTGAAATAATTAAAATTGGTTGATAAATTATTTAGTAAAACAAGATAATTCAGAATGTAATTAATATGTATTTTTTTTAGTAATTAATATTCTTTCTGAGGCTTACGTGAATGTTAGACATTGAAATAAAACTACTTTTTAAACTCATTGCGGTTTATAATGATCTAAAATCTAAATAACCGCTATAGAAACGGTTTAAAAAGTATGTTTTTGTTAATTTTTGTTAATCAATATCTATTATACAGTACATGACACATACATATAATAAAAAGCATGAATATAAAAAACAAAAAATCATAATTTCTCATAAATCATTACTTTCTGAGGTTTACTCGAATATTAGACATTGAAATAAATTTTCATAAATTCTAACCTCGATTAGGTTAGAATTTATGAAAATTACTGAAAATAATTAAACAACGGGAACAGTTCCCTCTCAATTTTAATTGACAGCTGAATAAAACAATATGCTCCAGTTTTAGATACATTATATTTGTGACAGTTGCTGTCAGTTAGTCATTAATGTCAGGAATTCGTAACCAAAATACAGTAGGGAGGTAATTTATAGTTGACGAAAACGAAAACGAAAACAAGCAACTAATATTTTAGTGGTCTGATTTTCATCAACTCGTCTAAAATAATATTTATAAACAAGTTTTCGGATTTTAGATCTGTAGTTAACATATTTTCTTTGACTTAGTAGGTATCAGAACAGCAGATTTTATATTGTATGAATTTGAAAAAAATGTGTCAATAATTAATATTGACCTCTGATAATTTTTTTTGTTTCTTAAATACTAGTTATGTGTGGAACAAACGAAGAAAAAAACGGTGTAACAATCCGATGCTACTGAAACTACCAATAATATATAGTCAAAATTTATTTAGATAAGTATAATGTTAATCATAAAAAAAACTTAAAATATAGCCTAATGCAAAATCAGAACATTAATAAATCATACGTAGTGTAATTATTCCTAGCTATAACCAAATTAGAACCAAATATCGAAGGTCACAATAACAAATACGGCGCAAGTCTGTCCGTGTTGTCGGACACTGCCACGCATACTGAGTATCTACGAAACAATCAGTGTTTGTTAATGAATTGTTTTTACAATCCGTTACGTATTCATTAACGTCGACTAACAATGGTTAAGTACAACTTTATAATTAAGGTGTGAGATTAATAACAGAATAAAACTATTCTATTAAAAAACTAAAAACAAATTAAGCCTGTTCGATTTGACAGCAAGGAACCTCGCATTGATCTTCAGAATAAAGTTGAAGTTCCCACCAAGGACGGGACCGGGTTTTTGGTCGGTGCAAGTCCGACATATCCCCACGTCGTGCCCTCGGCGTGGGTTGAAGTAATTAGATTTTCACCCCGTAACAAAAAAAAAAAAAAAAAAAGTTGAAGTTGACCTTTTACTAATTGGGTTGTCATTATATCGGTTTGATTTGACTACTTTATAATTTGACTTTACAATTGACGTTTCGTCTTTTTATTTATGCAATTTAATGAAATGATGGTATAATAAAAATTAAAAAAAAAACCTGTATATCTATATTTTGTGTCCTAAATATATAAAAATAAATCCCGATTTTGGTTGGTCACGCCTGAACTTCGAAAAGACTGCACCAAATCGGATAAATCTTTTATTGTTATGTTTCGTATTGTTACGACAAGGTTTTTATGAATGAAAAAAAAAAAACATACCTAACACCACCCGCGCAAAGCCGGGGCTGACAGCTAGTGGAAGATAAAAATGAAAATTTTAATGAACATGTTTCAAAATATTACTAACAATATTATTTTCAATAAACTTGAAGATATTTTCCAGGTATCCTCATATTTTATCAATTTACGGATTCACGAACTACGTTCAAAGAGGTGGGTACTATGGAGGACCTATAAACAATAATCCCACTAGAGTTAGACAACTATAACAAGTTTGTCTGTGGTTCGGCCTGGTACAAGTATCAAGTGGATCGAGGCTATGGTCTACCTGAATTCGTAGTCTACTTATGACCCCGGCTTGTGCAATTTGGTCGAGACCTCAAGTGAATTGAAGTATACAATAGAAATGATTGCGTCAATACTTAAAGATATGTATATATTATTCGTAGAGAAAATCAGTTTTTTATAACAATAAACCTCAAAAGTCTTTTCCAAATTTAAATTAAATATTTTTATAAGATTTGGAACAAATAAGATAGAACGATAATATAGGTATACACCTATATGTAGGTATAACATGAATTTGTGCCTCATAATTTAGTTAATCAAATTGGGGGAGTATTTTGCCCAGCAGGAGGACAACTGAAAGGTTATTAAAAAAATTACGTTATATGCGAGTTGCTATCATACTGCAGACAAAAACAGTGGCACTCCGGGAGTGCCAACAGAAGTAAAAACTTGGACAATAACAATGTATGTTATTGTTCAATAACGATACTTACATACAGAGGTGTCGGTAACGGTAACGTTAACAGTGTCGCGAGTTCAATTGTTTTTTTGCATCTCAAAAAAATGCCCGACAAGCCTCAACAAGTTCACAGTTCATAAAATACTGCCCTCTATATCTCTTCCCCGCTCTCCGTGTACTAGGCAGAATAACTTTACAAGTGAAAACTTGGAACAACTTCATAACTGAAGACCGACGTCCCTCAATAGTTGTTACTTCACATAGCTATTACTGCCGGTGTACGGAAACTAAACTAAATAATTGAATTGTCATGAGTCTGCAGACTACACGTAGATACACACGAGAAACCAATCAATAATATGGATATGAATGTAGAAATATTGGTATACAGTAAGGATGACATATAGGCAATACATGAAACCACATATTACTATCTACAAAAGCAAAAAAAATATGGATTTTAAGTTAATAAACGCAAATTAACAAAACTGAAAGGTCTCGGTAGCTTAGTTGGTAAAGCGACTGGCGCGTCAAGCCAGTGGTCGCAGGTTCGAGTCCTGCCTGAGGTTTAAGTTTTTCCTTCTATTATTTGTATTTAATTACGAAACTGAAAATTTTATTAAAATTTTCCAAAATTTTACTAACAATAATTTGAGTAACAATTTTGTTCTGTTTTTCTTTGATTATCGTTTGCAAAGCGAAACTACATCGTTTTTCAATATTCAAGGATACAAGTTTATTAAATAACTGACCAGTTTTTTAATTTATTCAAAATGAAACCTAAATACTGGACAGATTTCGTAATTTTTGAACATCAGTGTGTGGTTTTATTTATTACCTATGTCGAATCCATACTCTACACCTACAGTATGCGTATTGTAGCGAAGCTAGTAATATAATGAATAAGCCATTTCTTTTAACGGCTTGGACAAAATATGTTTAGTTTTATTTATTTTAGTATATGTTTTACTTTTACTTTTAATTACTTCCAAATTAATTCGATGGTTTCAACTCGTTTTAACCTACTTTGGCTATACATTTAGTTGTAAATATCACTTGAGAAATTATAAAATTTAAGTACAAGAACAATAACAGTCAAAAACACGTTTATAAAGTTTATTAAACCCTGCTTAAATCAGGAATATAAGAAAGTTATTCTCATTATTATTATTTTTTTTAAATAATGGGAATAACTTTCAAATACCTTTAAAATACCAAAAATCTATTTTTTCAGGTAAATTCTGAACCGTTTACAAATACACAATCGTGGCTAAGCATACAACATTTACGATATACCTAAAGATGTTTAGATGTTAGTGGTAAGTGAACGAACAAAAACCTATCGGCATAGTGCTGATACGAGGATTAGACAAAAATTACAGAGAGCAATTTGGGGGATTGCTATTTAATCGACAGCCGTGGTCCGGAATGGTAATCTCGTCGCGTACGACCGATCCGCTCCGGATCCGATTCACCGACGGTTTATTTTCCGACGGCAAATAGTGAAATATTCCATTCTTCCTAATTGCTGCTTCTTTGTCTGCGTCTGCCTTTTATAGAGTTCTCAACTGACGTATGTTTTTCGACACACTTAACCTAAAAACGGGAACTTGAGAGATGTTCGTAGATTCTTTGTTTAAATTCTGTGTTCTTGTTTGCTCGTGTTTACATAATTAACGGTTAGAATGAAATTTTACTCTGGAAGCTACACCATAGCTTGGTAAAAGGCTAGGAAGAAGCTATATAAATACGATAATTTCTTTAGTAAACGTATACAGTGAATATAAAGTGAAGGTTGCTTTAACTTTAAATTATTTTTTTATTGATTAATAAATTTATTATTAATTTAAATGTCAGCGTATTGAAAAAAGATTGGAAAAGCCGCTCAAGTGTGAGTCGAATTCGCACAATAAGAATTACCATCGTGCAAATAATAATTTAACAGTAAGTACTTTTTATTATATGTTGTTATAGTGGCAACAGAAATATAAACTCTGTGAAAATTTCAACTAACAGGTGGAGCTTTTCATGCGATCTAACCCGTTGATAGACAGACGGACGGACTGATGGACAGCGGAAGCATAGTAATAGGGTCCTCTAAGCACCCTAAGAATTGGAATAAAGGAACATAATTGGTCGTTGTTTACATAATTTTTATCAAATACATGACATATCCGTGAATATTGGTTCTAACAAATTTGATCTTTTAATTGACCTTACAAATAATTAATTAATGGGAGAGGTAGAGTCCATTAAGTTATTAACCTTTTCCTTTTCATTTCTTACTGTAAACATGTTAACGTTAAGTAAGATTTATTTATCTCGAGATAATGGCTTGTTTTGTTACTGTAAAATAAATAATACAATAAAATAAAAACATTAAAAATAAGCAACATATTTCTTTGTATAAAATTTGCAATTTCATTCATTTTACGGTGTTTCTAAGTAAAGTGATATTTGGGTAATAATATTTTTACATGCTTTACCATGTTAGCAAAACTAATGAGCATTTTTGTACCTTGAAAATATGTAAGAAGTGTGTGTCGACGTTGTCGTGCCAAGATTTTATTAATTTGAGCCAGTAGCCAAGAGTTTGGACAACTGAAAATTTGTCACGGCTCACGACGATTTTATAACATTGTTAATTAAAATCTGTAGTCATTGAACAGAATCTTAATAAAAACCGCAACATTTTATACAAATAGGCAAATTTTTTACAGCTAATTATGTTATTTTTGAAGTCAAACTATTTTACGGACGCTTGACTTGGGGAGTAAGCTGGTGAATGCGTGACGAGACCGTTACGAAAAGTGTGATCGGTTGAGGCGAACGGAATATGAGAAAGAGATATAAGTTAATGAAGTCAGAAAGAGAGAGTGTTATGATTTATATATTACTGTAGTGGCAAGAGAGAGAGGTGCGAGCACACATTTTCTTTCTCTCTTTCTCTCATAGCCAGTTACGTTTCGTATATGAAGAAGCTTTTTTTTTATGAACACAGTTTTCAGCAGACGCCTTACTAAAGCCCAGTATCTGTATTCAAGAAAGGGTACGTTTTTTTTTTAATTTTCTTTGTTTCGCTTCGAAAATTCTACCGTTCGCAAGCCAAACGAATCGTCTCTTGAATATAGGAACATAATAAAATAATTGTGGCAAATAGTCCGCCTATGTACCTCACAATGAATAAAGTATTAATAAATAAATTCGCACATTTAACAGTCTAGTAAAAAACTAGTCAATGTTCCTTACAAAATATGTACCTAATGTTTTTGTATAAACTCCAGCTCCACGAACACCAAACAAAATTATTATCAAGGTTTCAAGTTTAACAATATTAACATAGGTATATTGTTCTTATTTTAATACCTCATATCAGTAAACATTTAGCACATAAAACACGTTACACGTAACGAATGCCTTTGTCTTGGCTTCGACGCGTTCCGGTGCGGACTTGGCAGCCACAGTTAATGCCCCATTTCATATCTATCGCGAATTCTCACGTTTACGGTAACTTTGTTTTATTGGCGGTATTTTAAACTAGTTGTTTTTAGGAAGTATTTTGGTGTATGCTTGTTATAGCGTTGCAGCTATTGCATTATTATATTAGCACAACCTAATTCTTAAGTTAACTACACATTTTTTTTTAGGGATTTTTAGGGTTCGTACCTAAAGGAAATTCTACCTTTGATTGCAGAGCATTCATTTACGATCCACGTATATCTATAAAATGTATAGACACACCTTTGTGTCAACAGTAATATTATCTCAATATTGTTAATTATAATAGCAATGTTATGGCATACACGTTCGCTCCATTTGACGTCAGAAATTCCGATATACTTGACTATTATATGTAAACGATTACCCAGTATTTGCCTGCGCTTGACGTACACAGTAGGCAACCAGCAAGGATAGATATTTCCTTATCCATACAGGTAACGTTACTATTTCCTATGCACACTAAATATTTGAAAAATATGTTTACTTAGTAATCTCACTTATTACTTACATGAAAATAAAATAAATGACACCTATAGGCATTTATGTTTGATAACGTCAAATTGACTTTTCAGAAATGAGCCTTATTCTAACCATTAACATAGCAGGTTTTTCATAAATTTTCAGAAACATAATCTTCCAATAATTCTTTTTCTGCTTAGCCTTTTCCCAACCTATGTTGGGGACAGCTACCTGTATTACCGGATTCTGCCTATCTGAACTCCACAACCCATTTTACTGGGTACCACACACTATCCCATGGTAAGAATGGTTGTCAGAATTGTAATGACTTAACGACTGCCAAAGATCAACGTATGACAATCAGGAACGACGGCTTTACGTGCTATCCGAGGCACGGAAATAAAAATCTTTCATTAAAAATTCCCATATTTACAGGTAAACGCGTGACTTAACCCTAAAACAACTGTAAATCTTATATTTTCAACTAAACACATATACTTAACATCCAACACATTCAATACATTCCGCGCAGTCACGGGCCTTTGTATTAAACCTGTTGATGTCCTGCAGACTGGAGAAAAATCATTTTATGTTGAAGTGTACATTTTGATATTAAATTTCCGTTATGTAATTTTTATGCGCCGGTTTAAAATAAGATGAATTATCGCTGTTTATGAAATACTTACTTCTAAGTAAATGTGGACAACATTACATACATTGCTCTGAACCCAGCTAAAGCACTTGCGTTATGGAATTCAGAGACAACGGAGGTACTACAAACACCCAGACCCGAGACAATGTAGACAAGTGGTTTTCTATATTGACCCGGCCGGGGATCGAACCCGGGACCTCAGAGCTGGCGACACCTTGAAAACCGGTGTGTACGCCACACGACCACGGAGGTCGTCTATAATATCTATAATTATAGCTAGCCTTAATCACTTTTCTTAATATTGTAACAAAACAACAACGTAATGTGTGCGGTGAATAGGCTCTAGGTTGTTTACAATACTAAATTTCATGGATTCGTAATGCGTAATAATATTTCCATGTTTTCTTCAAAGTGTTCTCTCAAATCATTGATTCATATCTCTTCTGGGCCTCAATCTATTTATAAACTACGTAATTACATAAATAAAACAACATTCACAAGTTACATAATATCAAACGCCCAAATTAATACCCTAACTTCTGCAATTATCATTAAACGCGAAGATCAACAACATCTTCTTGTCATATTTCCACTCATAATTAAGCTTCGCTCGAAAATTCGTAATATTTTTCGAGAGTTTGTACGCATTATATTGTTCGATATGTCAAGGTCGTATCGGAGAGGAACCTTGACATGACCGGGCTTAATCTGGTGTTTCCTGACGTACCTCGCATATTAACTCAATAACGACCCTATTAGATTAGATGTTCGGTTCATTTCCTGCTGTGTTTTGGTCTTTTGGATAGCTAGATAAACTATATTTGAGCTACGCAAAGATTTGTTAGAAAGGTATTGGCCCTGATTCTGTTACCCCCACATTAAAGTTATTTTAGGCCATCGGTATCTTTTTCACTTGTACACTATAATTAGAAAGGACAGACGAAAATAAGAACTGTCAAATTTAGTTTCCACTAAAATTCTCATACTTTACCGACACGCAGAAACGTATGCACTAATATAAATGATTGATGACATTCAAGGCAAAAAAAAGGTTTGAAATTTCTAAGTTAGTTGTTATCTGTTGCCGTCCTTTTCTCACGCTGTATGTTTGTAAAAGATAGCAATAGTTTAATTTAGTTAGCGAACATGAGAATCGGCGCCATTGTTTAATATACACATTTGTATAAACTTTGTCAGGTTAGAAGATCATAAAGGATACCATTTGGTATTCTAATTGTCTCTAGACACTTAGTCACCATTAAATATGACTATCAAACATTATCTACCAAAGCAAGAATTTCTATAATCTATTTTTATTGTCAATATTACCTATCTATAAAAATAATATCTTTAAAAATTTTGTGAAACAAAAGAAAACTCTCCGCTCACATACTCCAAGAGAAAATATAATATAATAGCTAAAGAAAAAAGGTTCATATTAATTTAATAAAGACATAAACTTTCAAGCCAAATCTCAAGTCAGCTGAGCTAAGACAGCGCTTACAAGGTTCACGACCCAAGAATCACTTTTGTAGTAAAACTCCGCAAAATATGGTTCTATCAAGCATAAAAAATCATAGGTGAAAGATAAAAGAGTCTCAATATCAAATTTCATGCTTCGCTATCTAAGATTAGATTTCAGAGCAACTTATATGGAAGCTGTAAGGAACAAAGTGCGCGGTATTGTAGCTTTTATTGTTACTGCAAATGGCGATCTTATGCAGTTTTATTTCTGGAATATAATCCTTGGTATTTCTTTCTAGATTGCGTTGTTGGTTAAGAGAAAAGAGAATTGGTGTTCTGTGGTTAAGAGGTTAACTATTATTGCTTACCCGCAGCATTCAATTTTCCTCTTGAAAATAAAACTGAAATGAATAAAAAATATATTTTCGACGCCTTTCTATAAAATGAATCATATCAAAAAACGAGTGTGCTTTACACCACACGACTGGCTATGAAAGAAAGGGAGATAGGTAATGTGTGCCCGCACCTCTCTCTCTTACACTCTTCTTACACTTTCTCTTACACTTCTCTTTCCTACACGTATATATAAAAACTAACTCTCTATCTCTTTCTATCTTTACTAACTTATATCTCCCTCTCAACTTCCGTTCGCCTAGCTCGATCACACTTTTCGTAACGCTCTCGTCATGCATTCACCAGCTTTCACTCCAAGTCAAGCGTGCGTAAAGAAATTTACTTCAAAAACCTTTTTTAATCCGAATGTATATCTTGCGCCTAATTAATATTTTTTTCGACTGGATATAATCTCTCTTTGTAGGTAATACAATACTAAATACTAATACATAATTAATTTAATTTGTTATTTTGTGTGTACCATTGTACAATTATCTAAATCCTAATTATTCAAATAAATAAATTATACGATTGTCTCTTATCGTCTTAGTGTCTGTTTTTTTTTTCATTTATACTTTATAACACCAAACCAAATTACTTTAAAGAAACGATTCTAAGTTTCGTCTGAATGAAATGAACTCACAGTAAATGCTTTTTCATTTCGTTGCTTCAAAATCTTCGTATTTAAAGAAGTTTTTATTTATTTTTTCTGTTTTTTAGTTCATTCGGTGCAATGAAGCTCGAAGTACCAGTAGTTACGTTTCCATTGGGAGTCTTACAGTGCACTGCTTTTAAAATGGCCGCCAGATGCACTAAGCTTAAAAGCTATATATTAATTCTATTGCTTATCGTATAGAGTAGCAATGAGGTAAGTAGATGTCTTTGCAGATTTTATTTTGGTTCTTTAAAGTAGCTAAGTAGGTTTTATTTTTCTTTTGTTTAAATAACTTTTTTAATATTTACAAACTTAACTATACATAGACTTGAAACAAAACTAAACTCTTAACTTATAAAAACTAAAAAATAGCGTCAAAAAATTCATCCAAATCGCTGTCGAATAGATGTGTACCCATGCTTATTCTTTGTCCAAAGTAAAAGCCAGCCCTTGGGTCATGCGAGGAGTCAACGAGATGTTTTTCCAGATCTTTAAATAAAAGGTATGCACTCGGACCCCACGGTCCAAGTGTTTCAACCCCAAACGGCTGGAATGTATAAGAAGTAGCTTATCTATATCTTTACATTTTGTTATACATTTTTCTTATCGTTTATAGAATAGGCCTTTTTGCGCTGGTACGACAAATCAGCCTCGAAACACGTTTTTTTTTTAATTAACTGAAATTACAACAAAAATCTTATCTCCAAATATCTATCTAAATTTTAACTTAACCTTAAGTCAGATTAAGTTAAAATTAAAATACATAAACTGAAACTTTTAGTTTTACTTAAAGAGTAATTGATGAGTTTGATACCGATTGGTCCACTGATCTCGTTGGACGGTCTCATTAATCTTTATCTTACCATCAATCTTCATCTAATGTCTTCCTCATTCAAGGAATGAATAAATTAAATATTTTGCGTTGGTCCCTACATCTATTTGGGTACAAATTCGATCATTTTGAATATTCGATATTTTCAATTAAGTGATCGATGATGATGATTTTTTAAATATGGGATATCAATAAATATTGTACTAAGAGAATGACTCTTTAAACTTTTAAATAAAGTAGTAGAATATTTTTAGAAGGAATAAGCTACTAAGCATCGGTTTCCATCAACCATATACACATTATACACCTTCACATTTATCTCTCCGTTTAACACTCAAGTCAAAAATTCTGTAAAATAAATTATAAAAACATTCAGATTAATTACCGTAAAGTCCTTAAGTCCAGTGGTCATTGGCACTCAGGATTAAAATTGAAGTGCAAAATGGGAGCCAACAATCCGTCCGAGCGACCACTTAAAAATATTCATCAGAGTAAGGTGTATAGCCGCTTTTAGATCACGTGTTTTATTTCAACGTACTTAATTATATTTTTTTTTAATTTTATATACGACCTTCGTGGTCAATTATCGTACAGGCCGGTTTTTAAGGTGTGACTAGCTCTTAGATCTCGGGATCGATTCAAGGACGGGTCAATTCAGAAAATAACTTTTCTACATTGCCTCGGGTCTGGGTGTTTGTGGTACGTTCGTTTTCCCTGATTCCATAACTAATACAAGTGCTTTAGACATACAAAAATACATTGCTCTGAACCCAAAGTAGGTACTTAGTAGGTATGTGATGTTATCTATTAAAATATAAAAAAAAGGTTTTGTATTTTTTTCGTATGCAAAACAGTTAATAAAGAGATGTTCTTTAGATTCCAAGCCATGTTATAACTTAGTCATTGGTCACTAAAATCAAAATCTCGACGATGATTAGCAATTGATTAGCACATTCTTATTTTAATTTTCCTATAGAGAATTTAAATTTAAAAGTTTCTTAGCAATTGCTCAACACCGATGAGATTTTAAAAATAAGGCCTAAATTTTTCGCATTAGGTACATTCGTATTGCAAAACATTAACTGAAAACGCGGCAAGTAACGTACCGTAACCTGAACAAAAACAGCATGAAATCACAAAATAAACAGAGATTTTAATATAATATCCATTACTATTTAAAATTAATAAATTGCTGAGCATCAAAACCCGTGGCGCCACATAAGTGACATTACCTACAAATGCAAGATGGATCCCGATCCTCTAAATTAAAGGACCTTATATAATGATTGTTACAAACTAGCACTTCACATATATGAGGCCACTTTAATTAACTAATGGGTTCTGTAATAAATTGTGACAAATCAAGATAAATAGTTGTTTCTAATAACTTTTAAATAATTACCAAAAGGTTTACTGCATTATAAATATTTAACTTGTTTTTTTTTTAATCTAATGTAACTTTTATTAAGCTCTAAATTTTATAACTTTTTGTTTTTGTGAGATATAACTTAAGTAATTGCATCATGCATCGTGCTCCATTAATCGACAATGGCAGTTTACAAAAAAATAACCTTGTATTAGAAATTTTAACATGATTGCGATTACTAAATAAAAACAATGCAAAAATATGGCTTAATGTGATTTTAAATTCAATACTAAGTCCACAAATATATCGCGATTCAAATTAAATAAAATAATAATAATATCTTGGGACATCTCACGCACGGTCATCTGATCCCAAACTAGGCAGAGCCTGTGCTATGGCAACCAGACAACTGATAAACATACTTTTATATTTCTAAATACATACATATTATAGATAAATTACACCCAGACACAGAACAAATGATCGTGCTCATCACACAAAGATTCGCCCTGGGTGGGAATCGAACCCACGATCTCCGGTTTAGCAGTCAGGGTCACTAACCACTAGACCAACAGGCCCGTCAAATTTAAACAATCTTAAAAATATTAATGGTACCTTTTATATTTAATCTTTGCTTAAAATAACTTTATATCCTTACGCCATTGATTAAGCAAAATCCCCTTTTTTATCAACGCCTTATGTAATAGAATCACATGTGTGAAGATTGAATAAAACAAAAAAAAAGATATGATTGAATAGTCGGAAATTAAAGGTATTGTGTTCTTAATTGAATATAGATTGGTAGTAACAATGGTGCTATCCAAAGGGAAACCACGTGTCTTAGAGGCGGCTTTTGAGTGTGTCTTAGTTATAATTTGATAACGGTTAAAATTATACATTTTAAAAAGAGATCCAAAATAATGTATAAGTGAATAAGCAATAAAAAGAAGCCCGTAATGTGGATATCCGAAACCGAACCAAAGTTAGAGATGTCGTTACTGTAATAATGAGGCTAAAATTGAGCTGGGCAGGACACTTGGCCAGACGAAGTGATGGCAGGTGGAGCAAGGCATTGATCGAATGGTGGCCAAGGTTAGGCAAAAGAAGCGTCGGTCGTTCAGGAGCAAGATGGGTCGACGACATAACCAAGGTTTCGGGTCGAATCTAGATGAAACTAGCACGGGACCGGAGAGAATGGCACGTGAAAGGAGAGGCGTATACCCAGCAGTGGGATGACAAAGGCTGTGTATGATGATGATGAAAAGTTGAAAAAAAAAGGAAAACTAAGTTTTTTGAAATTTTATCTTAGTTATTAAGTCTAAAACCCGTGGATAACGTTCAAAACATTTACATCTAACTCTACCGCTAGAATTTATAAAATAATATAGTAAAATATTGTTTTAATAATGGATAAAAAACTAAAGAAAACAAATACACTCTCAAAAAAATAATGTACCTACACTGTTGTCACAAAGTCTAAGTAATAAGCTGGTACTTGAAAAGTTTCCTTTTCAGACAAAAAGAAAACATTTAAGCTCGTAAAATTAAAATGCTCAAAGACAAATTGAAAATACTTTATATAAAATGAAGAATAATAAAATATGAAAAACTTTTCCAACACGTCGAATTATGGCCACGAGAGTTTAAAAAAATTAAGTCTTTATGCGGGGTCCGTGGGTGGCACCAGGTAAGAGGATTTGACGTCTTTTGACTTTATTTTTACATTTTCACAGATATTAATTAATAAATGGTTTCGTAAGTCTTTTGTTCTATTTTGGTGTAAATAACTCTTTTATTCCCATTCTGATTTAATAAAGTCATTTTTTGTACGTATATAAAACAAAGTCGGGTTAATTACACCATTAATTATTTATAACTCAAGAACGGGTGGATCGATTTTCATGATCTTTGATTTGTCGTTTTCATTTTCTACCGGAATATCAGAATAACTTTAAAACAGTCACGAAAAAAAATGATAACTTTTAGGACAGGGGTCTACATGTGCTAGCAATACCGCGGGGCACTGCTAGTTTAAAATAAACTTAAATATAGGTAAGACAGACCAATAATGGTGTTAGAATTATGAGGTTTCATATTGTTTGTTTGTCTGTATGTAAAATCTCTTATGTATATAACAAACAACTACACAAACCGCTTAAGATTCTCCTGTAATATATAAAGAATATCGATTAAAAATAAACGCCACATTAATTCAAAGCGTAACGTACGTTACAAACTCGTTTTCAACAAACGTATCCAGCCCAGCAACCGACAGAAATACGACCAAAAACGTGCGAAAATGTAAACATAAATTTTGATTACCCAACCCAAATACAACACAAACAGCTATAATCCGTCGGGCGGCTGTAGTTGAGGAGGGAAAACTTACACCCCAAAACTACCCAATAAGGGGGTGTGTACCTGTTGATTTGGCGGTCATCCAACCCTAAATTCGAACGAATATTTGGCCAAGCCACGGTGAAGGCCCTTACACCGAATTTATTAGACAGCTGGATACTTAAGATGTGTTATGGGTACAAATATTGAGCATGCATTGGGTACGGCGCTAAACAATATTTCAGTGTTCGCTTTCACATTAATGATTCAAGAAACATTCTACATTTGTTTACGGTGAAAACACGTTAATTCTCTTTGTGAAGTTGAATGTATTAAAACAACGATGAAACGACGTTCAATGTATAAAAACTGTAAATATATTGGCTATAAATATATTTGGATTAGGTACAGTTCTTTAAGGATTCATCTTCATTCTAAAAACGTAATAATGGAAGTTTAGACATCTCAAATAAAAAATATCGAACGTTTTATACGTTTTATTAAGATTAAGTTTTCCATCACTATTAGTTTGTAGTATAGTGATGTGGCTACATAAGCCTTGACTGTCAATCAGCTGTCATTCTGTCTTGGCAGTGTAATGAGGCATTGCAGCCACTGCACTGCACGTCAATATTTACGAACGTAAAGCGGACAGATATCGCAGTTTAAAAATAAAGACAATCGAACTGTCTACATGACTCACCGCAGCTTGTTCAAACGTATATATTATTCAACAAGTATTGTGTGAGGTAAAAACTTTTTCAGCTGGAGTTAGTGTTTTTCATATATTGGCAGTAAAATCGATTGCAGCCACAATAAGAGTTTTGTAAAAACAAGATTGAGTGAGTGTAGTATGACATGGTAAAATTGAAACGCAAACTTTGTGTGATAAATTTCCTTCTGACTTAGCGTTTAGATTAATTTGTCGTTTATTAACGTTAATGATCTATAATAAATAATAATAATAATAATAATAAATGTGGACACCATCACATACATTGCTCTGAACCCAAAGTAAGTAGCTGAAGCACTTGTGTTATGGAATTCAGAGGCAACGAAGGTACCACAAACACCCAGACCCGAGACAATGAAGAAAAGTGGTATTTCTACATTGACCCGGCCGGGGATCGAACCCGGGACCTCAGAGCTGACGACACCTAGAAAACCGGTGTGTACGCCACTCGACCACGGAGGTCGTCAAATATGACTAAATATAATATGAGAAAAGTCACTGCCAACATGATAGACAAAATAATATAGTATTTTATTTAATAAGGTCCCCACAGCTCATGCGTACAAGTTTTTAGATATAAACATACTTAGGTATATGTATAAGCCTTACGCACTAGCCAATTATGGGATAACCAACATTCTCCAAAATAAGCCACTATTCTCTATAAAATATACATTTTGAAATTGCAGTAAAAATATAAATTCTCTTGATTCGAATTAAAAATAGAATTCTATTTAAAACAGTTAAATATATCTTCTAATGTTCTTTATTCAAGTTGTTGACAACACCGTTGCACATTCAATACGTGTCAACATATAGGTTTAATATGCTTACATATCGCTGTATTCATAGGGATGGCTGTATGAAAACAATCAATGTCGACCGATCTAGAACATTCCATCTATAAATGCCTTAGGCACGTCGTTCACTCCCCTATACCCCTACGCTACGTGATGAGAAATAACGGACATTCGTCCAAATATATCAGATATAGTGCCTTGAGGCATTTCGGATAGGCCATTCTCTTTGCCAGTGCCAATAACTCAAGTTTAGACGTAGAGCGAATTGTTATGGCTTTCCATATTCACTTAAAATAAGTTTTAAATAGATATATTATATAGAATGCCCTATTGCCGTTGTGAACCACTGATTCTAATATTCGCTCGTTTTGCGCAAATTTCGCAAATTTTTGCCTTATCTTATAATATGTTTTTTCCCAATGCAAACTGCTAGTGGTGTTCTTGGGAACTATAAATTCATAAAAATAAATTACTAGTTTGTAAGCTTCATAACAAGTAAATTAAATGACATTAGATAAAATAAATAACGAAAGAGTATTTACTTAACTTTCTTCATTCCAGACGAAAAAAAAAACTTACTTTACTAATTAATAACGTTCTAGTTTTAAACAGAACAGTAAATAACACTAATACCAGCCAGTAACAATTTCTTTTCTGTAGTAAAAAAACATTTGTATAATAAAATTCCGTTTTAATTAAAGAGTAATTAAACAGGAAATGAAGGAATGATGCAATCTTATGATTATTTTTAAAGCAGTTTAAACATTTTGCGGAAGGGAAGAAAATTTGTTCTCATTTATATTTATCAGATTTATTCCTTGACTCTTGATTTGGATTTATTGATGATTACAATCTGACTGCACAGATAGTCTAGTATTATATAGGTCACCACGCCAATTACGATGTGCTGCGGGTTGATCCCCGCATGGGACAAGCATTTCTGTGATCTACAAGTACTTGTTCCAAGTCTGGATGTTCTTTGTGCATGTTATTTGAATGTTTGTAAAACCTTCCGCGACATTGGGATAGGAAAAAACAAAGTGCGGGAGTTGTTTTAAAATAGAATTTTCAGTTTGTGAAAAGTAATCAACCTTTAGGTATTTTTGTTTATCTCGCAAGTAGGCTTATTTGCGACTTTGCCACTGTTTTTAGATGTTATAAATAGAACTATGGATCTGTAGTCAACGGTAAACAACAATTTACTAAACAAACTATTTTTCTATGACGAGGGTTTGGGGTACATGACTGGGTTTGAAAATTCAAAATCTAATTTAACGTAGTAAAACGAATTAAAGTTTAGGAATGGAAAGTAATGACGTTAACCTAAAAAAAATTGTGACGTCATGCGACATTTCTAATCAATGTAGCCTCGTAAGTTTTTGGTTACTAAAAATAAAAAAATGCGAGTCAAATATTTTTAAAAATTTGACGGATTTAAAAAAAAATTGTCATATACCATATTCTCATTGATTTGTCTACGAAATATAAATCTTAAGTAGGTGTATACTCTGTGATGGTAGGTGAACAATTTTAGAGACGTTCCTGTCTAAGAGCTGCATAGGCTATGCAGTGTTTTATAACCATGCGTCTAGACATTTACTGCCTACATATCACAATGCGAAGTCAAGTCAACATTGCATAGGGTTACGTTGTCCAAATTTTAACTGCCAAGGTTGTCAACATTTGATTGCCATTTGATCTTAAACAAGGCAGCGCCTGTATTATGGCAACCAGACAAGTGATAAACAAACACATATCTATAAATTATACCCAGACTCAGAACAAATGATATACAATATAAGTAGGTTATAATTATAACGTTAAGGAATGATTTTTCCAACGCAAGATAATATTATCTGACTAATAAATTTGAATTTTTGACAGTTCTTCAGTACAAAATCTGTCTGAATAAAAATCAGCCCTAAGTACCTAGTGTTTGTGTTTTTTCGAGCAGTATTTTTAAATATCACATTTAAATATTTTAGTTCTCGTATAGTGTCAATGGAAGAAGAAAGACTGATGATGATAGTGTCAATGCTGAAAATAACCAATAGTATCTTTAACCCTGTCTCGAGATTTCTATTGTTAAGATTTGTTCTGTGACAGCCCTACACTATTCATATACCTAGTATTTTAGAACAACACAATGTACAGAACAGCTTCGTATACTCATCTCCTCTTTACAGTACGAAATAGTGATATAACAAAGAATTCAATGTTTTCGTTGTAAAACCCCTTGATCTTGTGCCAATGTAATCACAATTGCTATTGTTTGTAGTCCATTGCGCAGTTACTAAGCGACGTCAGCAGTGTTTGTTATATAAAAGCGTTAATGTATAACAAAGCCGACGACAGGAAGGTTCGTTGATTTATTTCTCTTTATTTTCTATTTCAGTTGTTGCATACGTTAAAATGTTTGATGGATTTAATCTAAAAATGGAGATCGTTTGGATTTTATTAAAACAAAAGGTCAAATGGTAGCTTCGAATTCAAAATAGATGTTTAGAAAAAAAACAATGCCGCTTTTTTAATTTTCATGTAAATAAATAAAATGCAAATTATCTTTTCACGAGTTTATTTTTAGATCAGGTTTTTTATCACTACTTTGCATTTTATTTATTAAATATAAAGATAAAAATAAAAACAACACCAATACTGAAGCAAACAAAACGATAGTTAGATAGTTAGTTTAGTTTAGATAGAGTAGAATGGAAGGAGAAAACATTGTGCGCCGACCCCAAATAAATTGGGAAAAGGGCAGGAAGAATAAGAAGAAGAAGAAGAAGCAGAAGAAGAAGCAGAAGAATACTGAAGCAAACAAAACGACTATAATGTCGATCGATTATAATTTATAAAAAAAAACTGTCAATGTTTTTTTAAACTTTTATTTCCTAAATTTTTGTGTTCTAGATTTTTTGAATAGTAGGTATGCTCGTTACCTTTATTTTGATTCCCAACTAGATAGGTTTTGAGCAAAAAAAAATTTTTTAAGTGCATGCGCCAAAAAATAGGCCATTTTATTTTTAATATACCCAGTTTCACTCATACAATGATGACGAATCTAACGACACATCTCAAGCTAAAATCTATCAAGCCGTTTAGGCTACAGAGCATGGCAAAGAAATATACATAATATAAACATACCTACGTACATACTTACATGCATTTGTGCAGTCGAAAAACATAACCCTCCTTCTGGCGCAGTGGGGTAAAAACTTATGAGTCATCTACATTACTGTGACTACAGAAAGATATATGAAACTGGTGCAAATATGTTGAACACATTTTTCCATTTTCTTAGTTCGGCAATAAAGTATTAGTATGAAAAGTATAAAATATGTATGAATAAAACATGAAAGACTCACTAAATAATACCTAACTTAAAGCGGAACTCCCTAAAGACTAGAACATACAAGCGGGCCGCACCGCAAAACAAAAATGTTCACGAATCACTTTCGGTGTTTTGCGTTGCGATGCGGCCCGCCTCATTATGTGTTTGGTCACATCATCAATATAAAACTGATTTAGGAATATTTTTGTTTTTCGTTGCGATGCGGTGGGCCCTGCCGATATGTGCTAGCCTTAAATCGCTACAATTAAAGAAGAGTTTTACTTAAAGTTCATACGACTGTCAAGCCATACAAACTTTTTTATATTCTGTACAGACGGTAAAACTTTTCCTTATAACTTCTCAACACATACATTTATTACAGAAAAGTTTCCTTGATTCAATATTTTATTTACATTAAGAACGTATAACATTTTCTATATTACTTTCCATTCTGTCAGTAAACTCAATATTTTATGTTCATTTAGTTTACAATGCGCCACAGTCTAGAAAACTTTGACATCAAATTGACGCACTGTCAGATAGCGTAGTCTAGTAATGCATGTATAAGTAACTTGTATGTCACTGTATTATTTATTGTGTTTCGCAGAAAACACTGTCATTGTTTTGTTCTATCTTAGATTTCGTTGATGAATGCTTTCAGAAGTTTTTTTGTTGTTGTTTACAGACAGGATGATTTTTTAGTCACTTTCCAAATTTTTCAGGACATTCGATGTAAAAAATAATTGTCAGCTGGTCGATTTTGTATGGAAGGTCCGAATTTTCTTTTCATATTTCAACCCATGTTACTCGAACAACGTTGTTCAATTCACTATTACCCTGATAAATATGAAATGTGACTAAAAATGAACCTGTATAGAAACAACAAAAAAACTTCTGAATGCATTCATGAAACTGAAACGAAATCACATACCGGTGTAGATAGTGTAGTATGTGTCTCGTTACGCATTTTATGTGAGTTACATACGTTACCATTTGACAATCAATTAAATTGAATAGTCTTACTAAACCAGGACTTTATACATCTACTTATAGCTACAAATAAATAAGTTAACAACACGTTTTTGGCCAGCTTATTTTCTCACGAGACGAGCAACTCCCACATCGTGGACTCGTCAATGTCGTTTATATTTCAACAAGTAGGCATTAAATGCCACTGCCCACAACAACAGACGTAAAAAGAAATAATTTTCTTTAAAATATCTACGTCCGACTACGTGGACGTCAAACAATGTTCCTACACCCTCCAGCATTTCCACAAATGCTTGTTCCAAGTCAAGGTGTTCTTTGTGCAAGTGAATTGAATGTAAAACTCCCCGCGACACCAGGAGTAAATTTCTTAGAGCGAAAATCGTTTTAAAAAAAACTGTAATATTAAATTAATTATATCTGTCGCGTACAATTTCATAAAAGTATTTTTAATTACAATTACGCTTTGCCTGTCTTATGCGGTAGACCAATAAAGTCGGACGCTAATTGCCGACCTTTTATATTTTACATCAAAGAAAAATGCAGCTTACCTTTCACGTCAAAAAAATACTATACTACTAAGATAATTATAAAACTAATTAGCCACAAGCATAGTGCAAAAGGGTCCGCAACGCAGTAAACTAGCCTGTAGTTTGCAGAATAATTAAAGATGAAAATTAAACTAACTTAAGACATGATAACTTACTGAGGAAACCCTAGTAACATTATCAAGATAGATTTTATTTTAAAAAGAGTAAAACGTAAATTACTACATACATTGTATTACAAAATTATATAATAACTAGCTGCCCGCCTCGGCTTTGCACGGGTGACAAATTTTAGATTTTAAAATAAAAATGTCCTTTTATAAAAACCTTCTCCTGGCAATAATAAACAAAACAAAAAAATAAATTTGCAAATTTTTCCTTTCGTTCACGAGTGATGCGATGACCAATTGAAATAGAGATTCATTTTTATATCTATTATATTGATTAATATGAAATAATTGTATGCGTTATTTTGAATTATATGACCAATAATTAAGCAAAAATGTAAATATGAAGTATATAGGTATATACGATGATACACGCTGACCTAGCAACTACCTATCCATTAAATGAATAATTAATAGTAAATTACCTCCGCGATCTACTAGGGAACATCCTCATAATCTAGTAACTCTTTGCCCTGTTTGCCTGCCACTGAAAGATAATCTCAGATTATAACGTTTATCTATCACCATGCTTTAAACACCATATCGAAGGTCGAAGTACTACAACCAATTTTCAACTTTCGTTACACGTGATAGAGTGTATTGTTGTAGTGATGGGTTGAACGGCCCTGCATAAACACAGTTTTCCCGAAATTCATGTAATTCGTTATGACGTTGATATAGTGTGCAAGATAGTGTGATGTAATGGAGATTGTGCTGGAAGGTGATTCATGGGCTGTTGAGAAATCGTCTTTTTTCTTCATCGTAGTAGTTTAGCTACAGAGGAATATGAACTTTATTTGATATACATTTTGTTTCCTTCTTCTTTTTACCAGGGCAGAAAAAGACTTACCTGTATATTTAATTACTACACGAGTTTCACAAAATCGCAATAATTAAATCCAACCCGTCCTAACTTTTTTGAAAATCCCAGTTACAAACTTTTAAAGCTTTAAAACCTTCTAAATCCAAGGTAAACAGGGTTTATAACGGACAAAGTTCCCGTCACAAAGTGCCATCAATCCAGCCCATTAAATAAGGATGTGACGGAGCAATTGATGGATCACTTGGAAAACGACACCTTCCCTTCTATTTTTGGACGAAAAAGTCTCACTTTTAATCAAGCCGAAGGCTGGAAACTAGGTTAAAGTAATAAAAAGTTGCTTCTGATCTCGTAAGATACAATGTGCTTTTAATGACGTTATCAAAGACGTCATACGAAAAAACAATGTTCAGGTTTTGAGGTTTACATATATATACTTATAAGTCAAACTACGTGTAATATTTAGTGATACAAAATCATTCGATGCGTGTCTAACATTACATTCAATGACGACCTACAGTTCAGCCACATTCTTGAGTGGCTCAGACGTGAACAAAATAAGATATTAATCTTAATAAAATATAAATTAAATCACAAATAAATTGTACCGACACAAATTTCCCATTTTGGCACATTGCTACGCGTTCCCGGCCGATTCCCGTTAAAGGGACAGCAAAAGCATCCCGGTCGTTTTTAAGCCAGTAAGAATCCGACATTTGCCTTTCCCAACGAAGTAGGAAATCCATGAGGACTATCCAAATGTAAAAATGGGTGCCAGCAAATAGCGTCCCCGCACATCATTTTCGTACGACAATGCCTAAGTAAGTACGTCTGGCATAGTTACCCTGTTGACAGGCCAATTTCTACATTAAGGCTTGATCCGATCCCAAGTGGCAATCGCTCAACTTTAACAAGAAACTACAATCCTCCCAAACCATGTCGATTCCAATTTCATATCAACATCCACGCACATTTTTTTCCAAAACAATAAGGTTTTTATAAAAACAAAAACAACTTTAACACTTCAGATTAAAGTCTGTTTTTGTGTACAGTATTTTTGTGGTTGTTGGCAGGTGTTGAGTGGCGTCAAACACATTTATCTTCCCGTTACAATAACTGCGATACGCTTACAGGATTATGATACGCTGGTAAAATGAGGAACATGGTTGATGCATTATTTCAATGTTGACTTTATTTTCATCTGTATCTAATAACATGCCTCTTTTTCCAGAGAATTTCCATAGAGTTGTTATTTTGGATGACATGGTTTTGTTTTACAGTAAAGGAACAGGATATACAATAAAAGCTTTTTTAATAAATATTATTTTAGATGGCCAAGAAATAGATTATAAAGAATCAGTAAGATATAATTATGTATAAAAATATTCCATAAGATGCAACTAACTCAACCGTGATACTGACTATAAGTACTAACGAATTATTCAATAAGAGACACACCAAAAAGGCTCTTGGGAATAAACAATATTGAAAACAAAACCATCAACTAAAAGCTCTTTAAACCAGCTTATTCCTTCTGAATTCCCTATAGATAATGTTATCCCCAAAGAGCTACAAAGAAATGGCGTTTATCAAATCTTCTGACAGCTGTAATAGCAAAGTTTATTTGAAAACAAAGAAATATACAGATACGTAATAAAACGTGAAATGCAAATTAGAGTAATTGCATACAGTTAGCGTTATATATTTCAATAATAATACTTCATGGTTCCATCAGAACAACTCAATATGTAAATGAAACGATATAGCTGAAAACCGGGGATTTTCCAACCAGTAATGACGGACTTTTCGCATTCAGTCTCGATTTTATATTGTGTAACGTCTAGACAAGATAAATAATCTTTTTGAACAAGTTGTAGCTTGAATTTGTTCCAACTTGTGCACCATTACGCAGTAAACAAAGCTATTCATTGTGGATTCTAGAATTGCTAAAGAAACGTTGCAGAAGTTCACCAATGCAGAACGTAAATTAATTTCAAGAATTTTGACTTAAATGGTACTTAATATTTGTTAGAGATTCTGTGGCCATGCCCAGTACTGATAAAGTAAGAACTAAAGTAAGTAAATCAGGCACTAATGACAAAAAAACACCTTAGTAATTTCACATCAAATCTTGAGAGAATTCTATTTAAAGAAATATGACGGACGATGCTATAAATACCCTTTGACATCGTTATTTTATCGTTCCGTAAAAAACGTTGGAGCTATGAATAACAAACGTAATGTTGATCTAATCTGCATTTCATTGCATCGAGAATATTCTGGTTTTAATGTAGATTTCTAAATAAAGAAAAATACATGAAACCTAATGGACTTTACATACACATACAATGGACATGGGAAAGACATAAGAGCGTTTCTGTATCCCTCCCGCTAAAATGCCCAGAGCTACTTCTCCATTTTCTTTAAAGGGAACCAGGCGAGATATTTATAATCTACTGCGACTCATCTACCACATTTAAGAGAATTCAAGTTTTGTTTGCATACAAAAACATTTGCTATACACAATCGTGGCATTTGTATCTTGGTATATACCTATGTATCTACTTTGTTTCAGCTAGGATAGTCCTATTTGCCAATAGCGTTGACCTACGTTATAGGGAGCTTACTTATCCCAATCTACACCCGGGACTCGGAAGCACGATCCGTTTTTGCGAAAATCTTCGTTTTCCATCATGCCAGAGGGAACTGCACGAATTCCATTTAGGTCCTGCAGTTGTAAGGATGAAATGGTTTTTTAAATCCTGAATTCATGTGCGATCCCACGTGTGTTCGGATTCCGATGAAATCTGGATTTTTATGTAAGATGCGCTCTTTGCGTCATGATTTGAAAATATTTAAAACTTTTATTTTTGGAACTTTTTACAACCGCAAATTTCCCTTCTTCTAAAGATTAGTTTATTAAACTGTAAGCCTGCAGAAGTCCCTAAGATAAAGTATTTTTTTAGTAAATACATCACCTTAAACTATTGACTACATTTATAAAAGTAGAATGTTTAATAAATTAAGTTATACCCCTTAACCACTAAAAACTTTCCAAACGCTGACTCAACAACTTTTAGTTCCAACTAATTTCAAACTTGTTTTCGAAAACTCTCTCATTTCAGTATTCTAGGAATTTTTCTCATCTCTTTTATTATGTGATATAACTGTTCGTGATGCATCTTAAGTCTATTTTCTGCTATAATAGTGTTAGTAGGTACAGTATCTACTAGTATTATGAGAGTTGTTTTTCTTAGTATGTTTGTAAGTTTGAAAATAGGGTTGATCTCGAAAAGACCTCCTTTTACTAGTAGGTTTAAAATTATTTATTAGGTACACATAAACGTAAAAAGGTACCGAAACCAATGAAAATTATGTAGGACTAACTCTGACTGTCTGACATTATACCCTATCGATGACAAAAATCATTATTGATCCTTAATTGCCGAAGATCATCATTATCATCATCAGCCTATGTTCGTCCACTGCTGGACATAAGCCTCTCCTATGGCACACCACTGAGCTCGATCTTCAGCTTTTCGCCGAAGATATCACGTAACAAAAATACAAAAATAAAACCTTCTCCTTAATTCGCTTATAAACACACCAGGTTACTAAAAATACAATTACCTCAGATACAAATATAACAGTAAGAGTTAGTTCCTTACCCAATTGATATGATATTTATATTATAATTAAGCTAGTAACTAAGGATAAAATATATATAATTATTTCTTATAATAAACAAGCGTAAGAAAGTTAATACAAGAATAATTCTCTTGACCAGCCTCCGGCAGTAATCTGTTGCTAGGCGACCAGTAAGCTTAATAAGGGAATGTTTTTGAAAACATTGTTACATTAATATTTTTAGGCAGAGTATTTTGTGTTATATAAACAAATAACTAATTGTTTTGGTTTAAGAAAAATACTTCATAAATTATATTTTATTTTATTTAGTTAATAATGATTTAAATAATTTATATTTAAAATGAAATTTGGATTTTATTTATAAGCTAAGGCCAGTTCCTGTGTAGTTATAGGTCGAAATAATTTTCAGAAAGCTGATTTTTTAGTACATTGACAATTTTGAAGCTGCGAAATTCGCTGAGATATTTTTTGTTAACAAAAATCCACAAAACTCTTAAAAGGATTTGTTTTACACAAAAATTTACTAATTGTTTTTATAAGAAGTTAAAATTTACAACAACTTCCCCATCACAAAAAAAACAATTCATGTAATCCCCTATCTCGGGAACTATTAAGCCCACAGAACTTGAGCTCAAATTGGGTAAAATTTTATCTTTTAGAAAAATTTAGCTATTCCTAAAAAAACAAACATGTCACGAGTTATAACCAAATATCTGAAACACGTTCGAAAATTCAGACATTTTTTAGCTCCCAATAAAATTCTGGTTATTCGAATTTCCAATACCAAACGTTTTAAAAACAGATACAGAGGTTATATTTTTCGTTTGTTATAGGATAACAAAATCACCTTGTATATGTATAGATAGAATAGAATATTGTAATGGATTAAAGAATCGAAGGTATAGATTATTTTTTATTTGAGGTTTGTATCTACTGTGTAATCCTTACTAATATTATAAATGCGAAAGTAACTCTGTCTGTCTGTCAGTCTATTGCGCTTTCACGCCAAAACTACTGAACCGATTAAAAAGAAATTTGGTACACAGATAGTCTAGAGCCTGAGAATGGACATAGGCTACTTTTTGCCGCGACAACCACATCCACGCGGGCGAAAAACTGCTAGTTAAATATAAACCTATTACCTTAGATGATGTCGTTGAAAAAAAAATTAGCTGCGATGAAATAAGGGTTAAAAAACACCCCATCTACTACTAATAAACGATTACTCGTTTTCTTTATATCCATATTGAGTCTAAACGTGGCAAAGTGCTGAACTTTAAAAACGTGTAGATTCAATAATATAATCATGGTAGTAAATAAAACGCTTATATGATACAAAATGTTGGTATGGTTGGACTCCGTATAGAAATTCTACACTAAACAGAGAAGGCGAGACAAGCAACACGATACTAATGGTTGAGCCAGAAATGTCAACGATACACGTTTCCGTAATAGCGATGCATAACTTCCGGCTTAGACGTAAATAATATCAGGTATCTTATAGTTCAAGAGAAGGGTTCGTGGCTAAGTGTAAGCCATACGGTTTGACTGATAATAAAGGTAAAGCCGCTCTCGCCGCGGTCCGTAGATGGGTGACCATTTGTAAACATACCGAGACCCCTCCGTGCCGTTGCTTCCGATTGTTATACTTCGACATTTGGCAGTCGTAGAGTCATTAAAATTTTGACAACCAGTCTTACTATGGGATGCTGTGTTACTCAGTAAAATGGGTTGTGGAGGTCAGATATCTAGTCGCTCCATGTAAAATACGGTACAGCTGAAACCGATAATACTGGCTGACTCCAACATAGCTTGGGAAAAGGCTAGGTAGAAGACCTTACAGTTGATACCGATGAGAACTGGGTGTATTTTTGAGTGATATGTTTTATGTTAACAATTAATTGAAATCAATTTACGAAATAGCTAAAAACTCAAGGCCGTTATTTTACTTGTGATACGGTCCTGTTTGTATTTGAAAATTCACATTTCCTTTCTTGAAAATTTCATCAAAAACCGAGATTAGCCTGAACCAATAAACTAAACGTTTTAATAAAAGACACAGCATGGTTCACACAAACATATCACACAGAAATCGTTAAGTTGCTTCATATAACTCGTGTGAAACGTTATAAAGCACATTTAAGAGTCCTATATTTCACATTCATATCTCTTGATCTGGCTCATAACAAAGGCATAACATTCTGACACTAAAGATCTCCTTAATATGCAACATACAGAAATCGCGACAATCTCTAGGCTTTGTATGAACATCCTTAACTTTAGATAACCTTTATGTAAAACTGGGTTATACTCTGTTATATGTAGGTAAACCAGTGCCTGTACTATGAGCTCATGCAGGACTTGTGAGCTATCAAGACTGTTGTCACTGTGAAAGCGAGACGGCGCACTACACTGCGCGTAGCGGCGTCTCGCTTCCGCGATGACAACAGTCTTGACAGCTCACAGACCTCTAACAGATGGCACTAAACGATATGCTACTTTGCAACGAAGTAATACAATGAGGGAAACCGTATTCTTCTGTAGTGAAATAGAAAAGAATGAATAGGTAGATAATATCAGAAATATGATACAATCTGTTTTGTTAAAGTATAAATACTTTGTTGTGTACAATTTAAATGAATACCTACTTATGTAGTTTTCATTTCTTTGTTGAGTCAAATTCAAAACAATTTCTTTTTAACATACATAAATTTAGAATAACAATATCAAAATGGATTTGGTCCAGTATAGTAGGTAGTTCAATATAACTGAGCGAATATTTGTAATTCAATGCAAATAATAGAAGGAAAAACTTCCAGGCAGTGACCTCGGTAGCTTAGTTGGTAAAGCGACTGGCGCGTCAAGCCAGTGGTCGCAGGTTCGAGTCCTGCCTGAGGTGTAAGTTTTTCCTTCTATTATTTGTATTTAATTATAACTGAGCGAACATTGTCAAATATTAAAGAAATGTTAATGTTTGTATGTTTGAACTTCTGTTGTTTTCAATCCACCTCTTACAAAACTTGGTAATGAATGCTGTTTATATTAATTCTATAATAAACTTATTCAATATCAGTCCAAATTCTTAGGTTTCAAAATAGTAAGTATAAACAAGAAAAATAAAATACTTGGGTAAACCAGTCATATATGTGTAGGTAAGAGAAATATTATAATACACTCGTTCGACTTTACGCACACGTGTTTGTTGGTTAGTGAGGACTGCAAACTTATTTTGCCGTGTGTACCTAGACAGCTTATAACTGGTGATCAAATCAGTCTTACATTAAACTTGTACAATTTTCAAGACAATAGGCACGTTTCCTAATTTTTTTTTAATGTCCGCCTCGTAGATTAATGAATTTTATTGGACACGTATTTTTTCTTTTTTCCTGCAAACAAAAAATGATCAAAATACCTCTGTATTTTGACCATTTTTTGTTTAACGGAAATTTCGCGTGACGTCACTCCTCGCTACAATTTTTACTAAGGCGTGGCGTCATAAGCCCCCACTCCGAAACTTTAAAGCGCTTTCTTTGTAATTTTTTATTGTTTTGATAAAAGAAAAAATACGTGTCTAATATTTTTTTATTATCTAACTGACGGACTAAATAGATTTTAACTTTTCATGGTATACTGACATCCCTATTGTATACCTACCGTACACCATATACCATGCAGTATGGCAAAAGATTCAAGGGTATGAATTCAACTTCCAAAATTGACAGAAATAATAGCACGCAGGACAAATTATTTCGTATAACCCAACTCTTAACTCAATAACAGCTAAAATAACTTGAAAGGGAAGTGCAAAAACAAATACTCAAGTCGAATAATGTTAACAATGAAAATAATAATGTTAATGAATCCTATAAAACTATAACCCGTTCAATACAAGGATTAAATTCCTTAGTGTGTTCTTATAAAAAATAAGACTAAAAATCTAACAATCAATTTCAGTACTTGGCATAGATGTGTCATATTTTTTGCTATCTCACAATTCAAGTTTAAAAAAATCCCATGAAATAAAATGGTAAATAACTTAAAACCTATATTGGGCATACCGCCGCCGTCGGTAGCGTGTGGCTCCATAAAGCCGTAGTAAAATTACTAGTTAAATCCAACACCGACCAGTAAAATATGCATCGCAATATCGATCAAAACCGACCACAATGCAAATTGAATAAAATTCACAGAAGCCAGTTACTGAAGTACTTTTATTGTTGTTTTATGACTTTCAATTTTATACGTATGAAAATTATTTTTAGTGATTTTTTTTTGTGGAATTCATGAATATGTACGACCAAGTAATAAACAATTAATTATTTGGTCTAAATAGGTTTCAAACCTAGTCTGTGCTTGGAATTTAATCGATACTTCATGTTAATTGTAGATTTTTTTATCATCACTCGTACGTTGGGGACCTACATTTATGATATACACGAAGTTCACTGGCAAATACATTCAGAGGTCAATGAACTGAGTACAGTCTTTACATCAAGATCTTATACCTTAAAAGTGCTTTTATTTTCTTGCACATAAGGGTGATTTTCATAATTATCGCGACGTGACATCGGCCGTACTTGAGATGTCTAACCTACGTCACCTATCTCAGTTCGAGTGACACTCGGGTCTCCGGATAATACAGCCTGTTATATTTAGATAGATCGAAAATAATTCTGCTTTTATTTAAGCGAAATACGTCGGAAGTTTTTCACCTCAAAAAAAGGAAATGAAAATTAATACATCTGGGATTCGAAATTAAAGCAAAAACGGATTACTATAGTGTTCTTAAAACCACCATGGCTGGATAATATGACACCCTCGTTCCAAAAATAGGTTTTCATTCCAATGACATTATAATCAAAACCTCTTTGCTTCATTCTAACATCAAAACCGTCGCCATGGCTACCATATTGTTTACGTTTTGTTAATGTCAATTTTACATATTAATTTTCCACGGAACTGAAAGTAGCATATATGCTATTCAAGGTAATAAAGTATATGTGTGCCAAATTTTATCCAGAATTTTCGGACTTTCTCCGCGCTGGGGACCGCAGAGATCTCCCGCAGAAAGTCCATGTGAATAACGCGGATTAAAAAAATGTCGTATGTAAAAAATACATGTAAAAACAGTAAATTTAAAGACAATAAATATTAGAACGTAAAACAGCAGTCATTAGCAAGACATGTTATCATTAACTAATTGTCTATTGAGATAACAGCGACGAACATGTCAAGGTTCTTCAACGTCACACTTGTCAAATTACAGCATTTGTGTTAGTAACAAAACTACTCTAACTAAATCGTCCACACTTGGACGCTTGGACGTATAGATAGGGATGATGGATAAGAAATTTCGGATACATGACAGAGTTTCGGTTACGAAGATGATATTATATTTACGGAAAATCCGATAGTTTTGGATAGAGATGATATTTTTGGTAATGTAAGTTGAAATTTCCTAAATTATTATAGTGGAATAAAATGATTTACTTCAGTCGTGCGTGAGCTTTACTTGCAAAAACCTGTCGTATTTAGACTCCGTTCGTAACCAAATTTCTTAGACACTTTTTTATCGGATACAACGGTTTCGGATAGATTTTATGCGGATATCCCATAGTTTCGGTTACAGTTACGGCGTTCCATCCCTAATATGGACGGTTTTGTAGAACAATGCGGACACGGCGACTAAGATTATCATACAATAGTTTTGTTATAGAACATATTCGAACGAACGATTTGCATGCTTGTTTAAATTAAAATATTATGTTTCTTGACAGCTACTAATTAATATCGCCTCTGTTTGACGTGCTGTGGCACAAGCTATTGTTCTCCCGTTTTGTTTGGTTAAGACGTCTCACTAAAACTCGTTACGATACAGAATAGTTACATAAGTCTTCTGGAAGAACTTTTAAAATAATTATTGAGTCTGGCTTATTTCTATAACCTATTTAACTAATTGGTTATAACTGTTAAAGATTGTAAGACAGCTAGGAATAATATATAATAATATAAATTATAATATAATAATATAATATCTTGGGACATCTCACACACGGTCATCTGATCCCAAACTAGGCAGATCCTGTGCTATGGCAACCAGACAACTGATAAACATACTTGTATATTTCTAAATACATACATATTATAGATAAATTATAACCAGACACAGAACAAATGATCGTGCTCATCACACAAAGATTCGTCCTGGGTGGGAATCGAACCCACGTCCTCCGGTTTAGCAGTCAGGGTCACTAACCACTAGACCAACAGGCCCGTCAATAACGCATTCATATTTCTTTCGAGGCCCGAAAACTTTGTGAATATTAAGTATTTTTACAACGACGATATTACTTGACGTCTGTAGTGATACAAGAAATATGAATCTTAATGCTTTAAAATAAAGGTGATAATCAAGTAATGTCTAAATAATGAAATACTACTGGTTTGTGAAGGACTGTACGACTATTAATTGTTTTACTGGTAATCTCGAGCTCCACTGAACTGTCAGCGAGGTTATCTCTGTATTTAGTTTCGTTAATGAAAGTTATTACAAAAATTTAGGTGCTTAAAATTGTTGTGTATACGATAATTACTACAGATACAATATTAATTAAATCTATAGTATTATTTTTCTTTCTATATCTTTAGTGTGGCTATATCGTAGTGCGTTTACAGTATCGAATGCTTTTGTTAGGACATAGGGAAAAAAAAATATGTTCTGTGGATCAGATTGTATACTCATGTAATTTATACATGTATACAATATATAATTTATATATTGTATAGGTATGTTAAAAATCGTACAATAGGGTAAATTAAAAACATTTTTTGTTTTTAATGTCCGTCACATTATAGATTATCATCATCATCATCATCATCATCATCATTTCAGCCATTAGACGCCCACTGCTGGGCATAGGCCAATGAAAAAAAATTATAGATTATAATTATTAATAAATATTACATACGTATTTTTTTATTCTACTTAACCATAAACTTAAGACAATTCCGTGCATTTTGTGCCGCATCTTCACTTCCTTTACTTCTGGACTTTAATTCGCTTTAACTTCTTAGTGGTTTCTTATATAAAATAAAAAAAACACAATTTACGTGGTTAGTATTTTTAAATATTATCTCACTGACGGGACTGATAGATTTTGGCTTTTCACACCCCGTCGTCTAACCTATAAACATACTTAGTAATATTTAATCCTTGATAATGCAAAAATTCAAAAACTTGTAAAAAAAAATAAAACAAAAATTTATAATAAAAAGGTAGAGATTTTATTAAAAGAGAAACAAGGGAATATTTAGTCTCCCAAGAAATTTATTTGCCACATAAACTTTAACCACCTTCTAGCTTCAATTACATCACAAAAAAAACTTTAAATCAAAGTATAGTACAGTACGCAGTACACGCCATTGAAATGCAAGATATATTTCTGTAACATTGCGTGTAAGGGCAAGGGATCGTGTCGAGGTCAAGGTCATCGAACTTGCACAATAGTTCTCATATCTTATTCTTGAATTGTTCGTCTTTGAGTTCAACTGAATAATGATGAACGAATTTCAAGACAGCCAAATAATGAACAAACTATTTATCTGATCGACGTGAGGCGAAATGTGTATTGTATTTATTGTGTAAGGACGCAATTTCGCAAAGGAATGCTCTCTTACAATATAGTATCCCGTCATGAAGTGGTTGGAAAAACAAGTGACTGTCTTGGAATTTAGTCATCTCGAGAAGAAGACGAAACCTCTCAAATGACGGGAGAAGTGGATGAAGACAAGGCAATGCACATAAAGTCTGTCTCAACAAGCTTATAACATCAGTAATAATAAATGATATTTACTAATGTTATAAGCTTGTTTAGTCACACACTGACACACACACACTCACACACACACACGCACATACACACACATGATATACAATTAACAATTTTCTTTTCTCTTTTGTTTCTTTCATACTTGTATATTTATAATGTATGGGAATGAACGGAGCCTTCAACTACAGGCATTTCTATGCCTAAATGGAGACTCCTCGATGTGTAAGCTCCTGAATTGTAAGCCAAAATTATTTGAAATAAACTTATTTTATTAAGGTATTAATTATAAAGCATCAAAGGATTTTGGGAAAGCATCGTAAATTCGATCTTTATTCTACACAGATAGTTAGGACTGCTTTATCAGAACATAAGATCTAATTACACATCTAATTATTTTGTGCTCGTCGATCAGACATGGTCTAGACGGCGCCCTGGTTTACTAAATCTGTCAATCTGAATTTTGGATACAATGGGGTTGTTGTTATACAGATGACATAATTATGGTGCCTGATCAGAACCTGTACGAGAATTAATCTTTTGGTTAGTTTGTTTGAAATATTATATTGTATTGAAATATTCCGGCCCATTAAAAAAGTTGATGATAGTTTAACCACCACAAAAAGAAGGAAAAACGAACAACGAACACAAAACAACGAATTCACATAAACAACGAGTATTCTTTAAACCCTACAAAGATCAAGAAATCTCTTCCTAAGCAAAAGAATAGAATATCATATTTATTTCTTAGCACATGGCAATCACAGATGTAACAATTATGGAATGGTTTATATTGTATACCGTATCCGGTGTATAAATATTACAATTAGAATAATATTATTATTATATTAATATATTATAAAACTTGTTTCTACAAATTTATAAATAAAAACGTTAAAATTAAATAGGAATCGATAATTGTAGAGAGTTATTATTTATTACCATTAGGATAATTTACATATATTGTGTTGCTATTAATTGCTATAAGTATACATTTCCCAGAAACCATTTTTAAAGACAATAAACTTTTCCGTGATTTTAACCGACTTCCGACCTCCATCATTCCTTGCTTCAAGGTCGGAAAACTACAAAAAATCGTGGAACATGAAACGGAAGACGGATGTCCAGAGGTAGATGACACCTCTGGACACCCGATCGTTCATACTTTCTGGGACACCATGTACATTTTATACTAAAAATCAACATTCCTTTAAATAATGTAACTCATAACCAGACCGTAAATCTGGTACATCAATAAATTTAAGGCAGGAAGTATTATCATAAAACGGGAACATTGCAGACTAAATAAACGCTGTGATAACATTCACCATCTTGTGAAAGCACCGCCATTGTAATGGTATAAAGTAACGATCTTCTATACGCGAAGACATAAACATGTCAAATTGTTTTGACTCTCGCCAACAACGAGTTTTTGGCATTTTCCTCAATAATGAGTTGGTAATTTTGTATTGTGTCTTTAAAAATAGTTCTTTTTTTTTCAGGACCATTATTTGTAATGAAATAAATAGTCATAGGGAAAACTTAAACTTCAGGCAGGACTTGAACCTGCGACTACTGGTACTAACTAAACTGCAAAGGTCACTGACTGATGTTCAAATTTTTCCTTCCACTCCGAACATTATTTGTAGGTACCTACATCATTAGGTATTCGAGAGAGTCGGTTAAACAGTTGTAATAAGACATTTTATAAAATTTATTGCACCTGACTCATTTTTGAACAATAGACAGTTACTATACAGTTTCATAATAAAACCAATTTATTGTAAGACATCTGGATATTGGAGACAAGCTTTAATAGTCCTTTTAGTTAATTAGAAAAATCTATAAAATACAAGAGGGATTTGGGATTTAAGAGCTCCTGATATATTGTTCGTCCTTCGAAAAGAGATGAGGTCAATGTCCTTTAATAAGGCCAATACAGCTGATGTTTACATTTCTAAAATATTCACCTATTTATACAGATAAAATACATTTATTGTATGTAAAAGCACAATTTCGAGATAAAAGAAAAATGTATTATATTCCTCTAGGATTTCAACTTAATTAACGATTATTATTCATAGCGTATTTCTTAAAAATACCTCGGCTTATTTGAGTAAAATTCATTCTTGACATAAATTACATAATCAAATTCCAATCAACTAACGACCCGACGCTTCTTATGTCAATTTCTCATCTTTCCTTTCATAATAATTTAAGGTAAATGGCGGTACAGTGAACCGCATGATAATAAAAGCAACAAATGACAAAACTCAACCATAAAGGCTTTGAAATAAAGGTGATGTCAATATCAAAATGTAACCACTGTTGTGTGGTCAACTGTACAAGTAAAATCGATAAGTAGCTTTGAGTAAGAGGAAAACCCATTTTCCTTTTTTGTTATGTATTTTTCTTTTGTATTAGCTTACAGCTATAAACGTACACAACTACCTAAATTTTGATTGGATTTGTATTATATTAATTAAAAATAATCTATAAGTTTTGGCTACGTCAAAAATATTGGTACTATTGGTAGCACTGGTGTAAATTGAGATTGGCAAATCAAAAAACATGGTAGTAACATTTTAGGTTAGATATCGTCGTTTGGAACGACATAAGGATTAAATATCACACCAGACCCTCTAGCTAAGTGAATTTCAAGTGAGATCTATAAGCGTTAACACTGGAAATGGGAAGTCTGAGTCACGTGACATATCGAAATGATATGTCATTTTCATACGGACGGGCCTGTTGGTCTAGTGGTTAGTGACGCTGACTGCTAAATTAGAGGTCGTGGGTTCGATTCCCACGCAGGACAAATCTTTGTGTGATGAGCACGATCATTTGTTCTGTGTCTGGGTGTAATTTATCTAAATATGTATATATTCAGAAATATATACCTAAGTATGTTTATCAGTTGTCTGGTTGCCATAATACAGGCTCTGCCTAGTGTGGGATCAGATGGCCGTATGTGAGCTGTCCCAAGATATTATTATTATTATATTATACATCTAATGTCATCTAAGCGATTTCTATTATCGTTAAAGCTTGTAGAAATGTCACTTGGCTACAGGGGCTGAATGTACCTATCAATACAATAATAATGTAACTGACTTGACATACGTTTATTATGTTTTTTGACGCGAAAGCACGTGGCTAGTTCAATCTAGTGTTATCTGATTTTAAAGGTTACGTATCTTAAAAGGAAAAATGAAATCCTTACAGCATCACTCGGTTATCCGTCTGTCTGTATCAGAGAAAATGTCTTTAACCACATAGTTATGTTTGTTTTTGCAGAATTAACCGTAACGATCAACCAAATTTACTTTCAATGTATGAAGTGTATAAAAACGTGACCAATTTACTTTGTGACGAACTATATACATAAAGTACAATTCCATATTATAAAACATTTCCATATTATAAAACAAATTCCGTACTAGAAGTTATAAAAAATATATATAACTTCTTGTACGGAACCCTCGGTGCCCGAGTCAGGCTCTCACTTGTCCGGTTTTTGTCATTCATCACTCTTACAAAACAACATCTCAATTAAAAAAATGAACTCGAAGATGACTAATCAACCGTCAAAAACAAAACGCATCTGTTTTCATAAAAATAAAACAGAAATTGAATTAATATTTATTTTCTTCTGCACAATTTTATTGGCACTAAATTCAGTTTTCTTTGCCTTACATATGTGATGGTGATTCGTAATTAAACTTTTATTGAGGGCGTTAAATTGTGATGTTTATTATTCTTTCTGTCAATCTAGAGAGACCGCCCACTAAGAGGATATAAAGCTATCCTGTCTTAAATTTGACGATGAGAATTTTTTATTTAAGTATATTGCAGCAAAAAAAAACATCTAGCTGAGTAGACTTTATTTCCCTGCGTTGGTTTGATTACGCGCTCACTCGCGTCATAATAAACATCAAAGAATATTTGTCAGCTGTACAATTATTTCGGCTATGAGCGTGAAGATTCTTTAAGACTAAAATAAATAGAATTTATCTCGAATCTGTGCCCTTACTCTCCATATTAATTTTAATACAATGCCATTGCAACATTTTTATTCATTTAGCAGGCACACAAACAGCACAGAGTACAAAAAAATACTCTCTATGTTTAGATTCCAGTCAGTTCCTTCCATCGAAAACATTTTTTTTAAGAAAACTGATTCTCCTTCCTACCTAAATAATATCAATTTTTGGCATTGTATTAGAATTAAAATTAAATTGGAGAGTAAGGGCACAGAGCACATGATTATTAGGTAATTCAAAATAGCTTAGCCATCAGAGCGCTTAATTATTTACAGTGTATATAATATTGATGTATTCCTATAAAGTTTAGGTAAACGGGTTGGATACAATTTCCTAATTGAATACTGTCCTAATTAAACCCAGTAAGATACATCTAAACATAACAAATAGTGCTCCACATAATCTCAATCTTAATGGTCCATATATCACTGAACGAACGGATACACCAGACATTTCATCATTAAAACTATAATAAAACACAAATAATATACATTTTGCAATGAAAATTAATTATTTTTGTGAACATGCCGTAATTTCTAATTATATAAAAGCAAATGATTAATATCTCCGATAAAAATGATCAAGAGTAAAACTCGTGTAGTTGTTAGAAAAGTTAAATTTGACGCACAGACTGTCGTAAATATTAATATAGAAAGAGCAAAAAGTTGGTGATGACCACTCGTAATTTGTCGCGTTACCAAACAAATTATATTATAAGAACTAAGCCGGTGACACATTTACTGCAAACCACGCGTATTATTTTGTAGACATAATGTTTTTTTACGCTACACATACTAGAATGTATATTTCGTTGACTGTTAAAGTTTTGTCCAAATTGGCATCTAATATATACATATTGCGCAAGTCTGACGTATTACGAATCTAGCAATATTATTTGACAGCAACATTTGTACCTACAATTATGGCTGTCAAATTGCTTAATATTTATTAAATTTGTAAGTTGAAAATAAATATTGCTATTAAACGCTTTCTCAATATTCGTAATATGGTATTATTGCGTGTCATAACTCTCTTTCCAGTTCAACAATGCTTTTGCAAGTTAATCTATGTCGCGCGTCAATAAGTCGCTCGCGCGACATGTTACAAGTATGTTCCTAGCTTTATTCTCGTGAAATATGTTGTGTAATTACAAATGGCAGGGCTTATGTTCATTTTAATATACCGTGACGATTAGTGGATTACTTAAATAACTAGTTGTTCATCAGGGTGTAAACGTGGATTTAAAAGTGTTTTTAACTGTCAAATCGCATGTTTTTGTTAATTATATTTCATTTCGTGTTGGTTACAAAATATTAGGTCTTGAGTACCGAAACTAATTTATATTTTCGTTGAAAGATTGTTTAATACTTAGTATATCTTTTACCTACCTACTAGGTCACAAAAAAATTTTTTTTTTTAGATGTTACTAGTTTTGCCAAATGATGAAAGCGTATAAGATTTCTTTACTAAAAATAATGAATGGTTATTACCGAACATGATATATTTTTAATTAAATATACTTATTTTCTATATTCGTATCATGAACTTATAGGTCCATTGCTAAACATAAGCCTTCCTAGGGGCACTTGTAAACAGGCGTGTAGTTGACCTCATTTCGAACGGTCAACGGATTTCCGATCACAAAAATATATAAAGATACTAGCTATTACTAATATATAAAAATATATATAAATACTAGCGCAGTTGCCCCCATTTGTACATAACCCGTAATTATTTTGACATAGTGATTATCCTTAAAGTTCAGTTTTCAGTAAGGTTTAACATAAAATTCATCTCATCAATAAAAAAGAAATATCTTCGTCACACTCAGAAAACAAAAACGATGATTCGAAAAATTAAATAGTAAAAAATCTCTTAAAAAAACAAAAAACAGCATTCTAAATTCAAATTACAACAAACTCATGTCAATAAAAAAGAAAAGCACAACTAAAAAGTTTTTGAAAAAGAATTTGTTACTTGTATTTTAAATGAATTCGGCAGTTCTGTTGGACCGCAAAGTTTTCATTGTAATAAAGTATTTATGTAACAAATATATTTTAGTCGTTCTAAATACGTAAACGACACATAAAACGGATGACAAATTGCCTTTATAAACAGCGGTAAACTGTGTGTATTTTCCACTGAATTTATCAAAGTCTGAGTTAATGGTAGTGCAGTGCCGCAATTATTTAATCGATATTGCACACATGGCGAGGAATACATTACCTGTGCCGTCTTTGTGTACCATAGAGTTAAGTCGTTTCACCTAATTGCCGTAATTAGCGTTTAATCTAGGGAATTGGAGAATTATACTTTGTTTAAAATTCAGTTTGACTTTTAAACGTTACTTTGGTATTACAGAAACTGTCTTTTATTTTAGTTTTTATTTCACTGTGACTGAGTGTTTTTAGCTGTCTTTTAGATTATAAGTTTAGCATATCTCGTTTTTATTAAATGATATAATTTACCTACATTATGACTTTATGGGAATATATTATTAGATCTTCCCAAAACACTATTTCTGTAGGTACCCAAGTGCGTTAATGTTCGTACATTCTCTCTATGTGTTGCCCTTTTACCCTAATTAGGCCATTAACAGCTGTCCGTTAATGCCTT
Source organism: Diachrysia chrysitis (assembly GCA_932294365.1). Taxonomy (NCBI): domain Eukaryota; kingdom Metazoa; phylum Arthropoda; class Insecta; order Lepidoptera; family Noctuidae; genus Diachrysia; species Diachrysia chrysitis. The sequence goes on from OW028657.1 coordinate 4,168,369, forward strand.
AATTGTTTGGGTGTTAAACTGTACCCATTTAATACAAGAGTATTAATTAGGGTTAAGTTTAACACCATTGATTAGAACAAAGAGGTAGAAGACAGAACAAACAAAAGCTGCGAGTGACGTGAAGCCGTCGACAGCAAAAAATGCAAAAAAATATTAAAAAATTCTATTATATTTATTTAGCATACTTCTTTTTGTCGGTTTTAAGTTGGTGGGTGACACAAGATGTCATTTGTACATATTTTTTCGTTTTTTTTTTTTTATTATTTTTAATCACAAAATTCTTCAAGTATATTTATTATAAGTGTGTATTTTATAAGTTATGGTATAATTTTTTTATTATATTTTTATTTTTAAACAAACTAATTAGTGTCTTTTATAAGTTATAGTATATTTTTTATTATATTTTTATTTTTAAATAAACTAATTAAAAAATATAACTCTCAATACACCAACACCACTGGTAGACCCACGTTACAACATTATTTATTCATTTTTAGAGCTTTATGTTCTATCTATCTTAAACAAAAGTTCCATGTAGTTTTTTATTTAAAGTAGCGATCATTTTAGCCCTACATCTACGGTGCATGTTTCCGCAGTCGCAGTGCCGGCGTGAGAACGACACCATTGTAGTTCGACACGTCGCGCGTGTCGCTACTGTCGCACGGACGATAGGGCTGCCACTTGACGCTTAATCCAGATTAATAAGTTATAAAACCTTACTTGTTTTCTTCTTTCAGACGGTAGGAGGTCAACTAGATTATTGCCTTTATTGACAACTAGCTGTCACCCGCGACTTTGTCCGCGTGTTTTAGTTTCAACAGTTTTTCATTTTTGCAACATTTTTCCTTTTGGTCTCAGCGTAATGTTATATAGCTTATAGCCTTCTTCAATAAGTGGACTATCCAACTCTGAAAAAATTTTTCAAATCGGACCAGTAGTTCCTGAGATTAGCGCGTTCAAACAAACAAACAAACGAACTTTATATATTAGTATATTTATATATTAGTATAGATTAGTTCCTGTAAACGCACCTCACTTGATAAGTAAGGAGACACAACTAAATTATTTAAGAAGTTGCGAGTAATACATACATACATACATTTTTTTACAAGTCGCATTTGCCAAGCATATTATGGTATATTTTTAGTGACGAGTAATATATTACTTAGGCAAAGTAACAACAAATTTTTTGAAGAATTATTGTAGTTGACAACCCTAACACGAACACTAGAAGTATTCGATGTAGGTACCACAAGTACCACATGGTGCTATGAATAGGAATGGAACTGATTCTTTTTTAAGCTAATTAGTCTTTCAGCATATTAGTCCAATGAAGTTTAATTTCTAGTATATCAATAGTCTAGGCTAGTCCATCTCAATGCCAATAGTCTGAAAAAAAAATCTTTTAAAACTTAGCAATATGAAAGTGAGAATTATGAATGAATTAATAAAGAAAATATTTAAATCTTTACTAATATTATAAATGCGAAAGTAACTCTTTCTGTCTGCCGTGGTTTCACGCACAAAATAATGCACCGATTTAAATGAAATTTGGTACACAGATAGTCTAGAGCCTGAGAAAGGACATGACTTTCTGCCGCGATAACCGACATCCTCGCAGGCGGAGCCGCGGGAAAAAGCTAGTGTAGCTATAAATTCTACAACAAACCTAAAATACATACGTCGAATTTAACATACTTTTTACACAACTAAGGTGACCCAAATCATTTCTGAATTTCGATTCTATTCACATAACTCAAAGAAATGCGTTAAAAAATTGGTAGCTATGAATATTTCTGAAAACTTCTGATCATCAATCACGCAACACCTTCGGTTATTTTATAAAAATACGAGGTGTATTCTAACAGGTATATATCACTGTTATCTGAACTAGGTCAGAACGTGGGCCTTGTGAAATAATCCCTATATTTTTCATCTCAGCTCAACGCGATATTAGTTTCAGTGAATATATTTAGCGTACGATTTTTTTTAGTTTATAGATGAGTGAAGGTGTTATGCGTGGACGGTGTTAAGTTGGTGACACAAGATGTCATATTTACCTACATTTTTATTTAAAGTAAACCAATGCCAACCAACAATATTCGACTGTTATTCTGTTTTAGTTTGATGTAATTTTATTTAATATAATGTTTTTTTTTATTATTTATTATCATAGTTACCTAAGATATTTAACTTATTATATTTTTCTTTAAGTTATTCAAATTTTTTTTTTAAGTTTTTAAAAAAACACTTGTTTTCCCAACTTACTTTGACGTAGCAGAATCGTAACCATATTTAACAAAAAACAATTGAAGTTAACGAATAAAAAATGAACTTTAAAAAAAATCGGCTTTAACAATTTACCTAAAATACATATTTCTTGTGTTACCCAGTAAAATGGGTTGTGGAGATAGGTAGTCGCCCAGCGTAAAATACGGTATTCAGCTAAATCCAGTAAGACTCGAAGCCAACCCCAACAAAGCTTGGGAAAAGGCTAGGCAGAAGAAAAAATTACTTGAAACTAGCAAAATAACAAATGTCTTAGTAACAGATTCAATAGACACTAACTATAGATTAACCTTTAGAAATAAATTAGTTAAAACAAACGTCATCCCATCCCCTAGTCCGCAGCTTTTGATGTTATCCCCTTTAATTAAAAAAAAAATGTCTAATATTCCACTTTATTCAACCCTTTGCGTATTATTCAAACATCGATAAGATCAATAGATTCCAAAGATAAAGCTTAACTAGGACATTCTATAAATCCTAATATCTACAAACGCTTTATGTTAATTTATGTAGAACAATCGCGTGACCTAAGCCTTTTACCTTGAATTACATTCAAACATTGCCTAAAACGTACCGAAAGCTGTTGAATCAATTTAATAAATTATTCCCAAGAGATGAATCTATATATTCCACCTTTGCAGAGTGTTGCCGATAGGGTATATCTAACCAAAAGGGATTAAGAGTACATCTAGTATAAAGACAGTTTACAAACATCTCAAAATGAGTTATTTAATAATTGATATCTAAATTCACACATCAATTATTCGACACCAACACCAATAACAACCGTGTCACCGCGCTATGAGTGTCAATATCTTATTACTTCACTCGCTAAATGTTAGGATAAATCGCTTTAGTGTTCTTCGATTTTTAGTGTCGAATAATTGATGGGAAAAATTGGATATCAAATAAACTATAAACTAATTTTGAGCTGAAACTTTGTAAACTGACTCTATGCCTTTTCGATCGATAAATACTTTCGGTAACATCCTGTATATAAAAGGCAATATACGTGTGTATGTATGTTCACCTAAAACTCGAGAACCGTTAGTCTAATTGATGTGAAACTTTGGACACATATAAAGAGCAACGCTAAGGAATTTAATCCTTATGTCACGGGGGGTTATACAAATCAAATCACGTGTATAAACTAACTTGGCTTAATTTGATTTGGAACCAGCATTTGATAATCACACAAATACTTGTCCCCCCTCTGGGATCGAACCCGATCGAGCACGTCGCGCACACTGGCAGTTAGCGCAGTGACTTATAACCACTCGGCTATCCGTGCAGTTAAAATCGTTCAAGTCTAAGCTGGTCGAATTTTCATGGCTTAAAACATATCTGACAAGATGTAGGTACCATATAGCACCCAGTTGCAGTAACTATAACTGTGATGATTGCATTAGTTTAATCTGGACACTTGGCCAGACCAAGTGATGGCTGGTGGAGCACGGCATTGACCGAATGGTGGCCAAGGCTAGGCAAAAGAAGCGTCGGTCGTCCGGAAGCAAGATGGGTCGACGACATAACTAAAGTTTCGAGTCGAATCTGGATGAGACTGGCACAGGACCGGAGAGAATGGCACATGAAAGGAGAGGCCTATGCCCAGCAGTGGGATGACAAAGGCTGTGGATGATGATGATGTTGAATCTGTTTATATTTAAATTAAATTAAGGTAAATCTTTAACGTTGACAGTGCCTTTATTTCCTTACCAATAAGCTTGTATTCCGAAATAGACGTAACATCGATGTATAGTTTCAAATATCACACAGGGAATTAATCTGAGATGTTTCTCTTTTGTACAGAGTCCGAATAGAGGGCTTATAGTCTTCAATAGCAAACAAAGTAAGTAATTACTGAGAGTGGAGAGTAATATCCAATATTGGAATTAATCCTCTCAAAATATGATACACATTTGAATACAATTTTAAATAAAGTTTTTACTACTGACCGATATTTTGAATTCATTTTATTTTTAGGTATAAAAATTATGCAAATATTGCGGTTTACTTTTTACAAACATTTAATTTAATTTTTCAATTAAACTCATATGCTAAGAGAAATTGTATTTATAAAGATATTCCATGTCTAACCGTTAGTCCGTATCATAAAAACGTAGGTATATATAAAAACTATGTATGTGAAAAGAATACAATAAAAAAAGCTTCTTTATTTACTTGCACAGTCCCGAATACATTTTCTTAGACGTTTTGATTAATTAAATATTCTTTGGGACTGGCCTAAGGTTCTGGGCTGAGGTTAAATCATACATACCTACTTTTATTTTTGAAAAAGAATTAGGGTTCCGCACAAAACATGAAAACCCCTTAAAACTAAAAGACGCAGGTGGAGTCGCACGGGACAGCTAGTCAAGTCAAAAAGAAGATATGAACAAAAATATGGTAATATCTGACCTATTTAAAGTTAAGTAACAAAAAAAAAATTTTATTGAAACAAAATTTCCAGGACAAAATAATTTTAATATTTCTTACAGCTCAATTTCAAAGTAAATTATAATCCTTGAAAAAATATATGATTCACTAGAATTTTAAAATTGCGCTACAGACCAATTAGCGCGAAAATGGTAAAACCGCTTTGTTTGAACAACACTGTTATTCATACCTAGAAATTTCGCTTCATTAATCAAGATGAAACTTTTATATTAATTATCTTCTTGCTTTCGCTGTCTTTTTCTATGTAACTCTTTTATTTGTCGTTTTTAATGCGGATTTCTGGTTATCCTCATTTTATTAGAAACTGAAGATGGATTTAAGTACTATAATTATTTATAACAGTAGACTGAAATTAACCAATTATATTCTATACCTACAACACAGATTTTATCTTATATAGTAATCGAACCAACTGGCTTAATGTAAAAAATAATGCTTTTAACCATAGCGCGCCCATTTACAATAAAAATAAGATAGTTAGTAGATTATTTACTTACAAACAACTTTCTCAATTTGTACAAAACCGCACTACAGTTAACTAACCAAAAAATCGACTTACAAACCTTGGAATTGACAGCTTAATTAGTCGAGTCAGCGCACCTCTATAAATAACTTTACAGGCAACTCTAAACCTTTCTACCACACTTAGACAGGGGAAGAGGAACTCTCACCACTACCCTCGATTTTCCCTTAAAAATTATATCATTAGAAAATTCAGTTCGCCAAGAAGTTTGTAAGCCAAAAGGTTTTAGTTAATTATACGTTCATCGGGATATCGTAAAACATCTTATTAAACACTCTCTTAAGCATTTGATCAAATCCTTATCTTTTTTTAATTATGGTTAAACTTCCATTTCCATATTGTTCAATTTTCTTTAAGATAATCTTGAATAATCTAATAGCTTACTCGTGTAAAATGTGGTAAGTGAAATTGTAGGTATTGTGTAGATTGGTAGTGGTTACTGCAAAATTATATAAAATCTTGTAAAATTGTAATAATTTAATAATGTTTCATCGCTACCGTATAATATCTGCCTTACAATAAAAAAATGGATTGAGAAAAAGTGTTCTTCCCCCGAATACTGAATAACTACTTAACTTTAAGACGCTCTTAAATGTATATCTGTCGCTATTGTACACCTTAAGGTGACAGAGATAGCAAGAGACTTAAGGGCGACTTAAAATTGACGTTTCAGTATTCAGCCTTTTTTTTTTATTCTAGGATTTTAGGCTTTTTCTTTTTTAGTTAAACCCACGATTTAAATTTCTGAGACATTCTCAAAAAAAAATGTAATTATTATATAATTTTGTTACTTATTGATTTTAAGAAGTCTTGACAGCGATTATTTCAGATTGGTTTATATTGCCTAAGAAAAAACTAATAAAATAATGAAAAAAATTAAACAGTTTTTTATATACAGCCACGCTAAAATAAATACATTATGTAAAAAAAAATCAATAGAAAAACGCCTCAAAAACAATATAATTAAGTAGAAAATTCGTGTCAATTACTTTGTTTGTGTAATTTAAAATGGTGGTTGAACCCGCTGTCATCTGCTGACAAAGGTTGCTTCTAAATATTAATTGCTTTTAATGGAGTTCATTAGTTTATTTACATATTTACATTACATGTTTGTTCTAAGCAGAACTGAATTTGAAATACTTGATGGTCATTTGGGAAATATCAAGTCAAGTTATTGATAAACAGGATGGTGAAAATAAGACGACAATAAAAAAAAATCCTTATACCTAAGGATTCCCTATCCCTATCACCTACGAGTAGATGAGATGTTCCGAGATTTTTTATTTCGATTTCCCTAGGAATAACAAAATTTGTATTTCACCAAACCATATTTTTCATCAGTTCCTTGGCAGACTGTACCCAATAATGTTCCCACTTAGAGTAAACATAACAAGCATAGAGTGCGCGCATCACTAGTAGCCCCTTGTGCCAAGCGTAAGCAAATTTTTTGCTGTAAGTACTAAAGATTTAAATGATTTCCGAGCGACGACAGACGTTTACAAAATATCGGTGGTTCCGATATTATTAGGGTAATTAATATTTGAGATAGTTTTAATAAAACGACGCGCTCTGTTTTGACACTAATTTTACTTGTTCATACTAGTGCTTACAGTTCATACTCGATATGTGCACTATAGTTTAGTTATTTTTCTCTAAGTCTTGCTACCAAACTGTTACAGACATAATTGAATACTGTGAGTATACCGAAAAATAAAAATCTAGAAACGTTTCGTCTGACCTACAAATCAAAGCCGATAACTCACTTGGTGCGTATCGAACAAACGAGGTGAGTAAACATTATGACAGCCCAATGAACACTATAGCGTTAATTTTACTACATTTCACACGACTAAACCCCTAAATGCCGAATACTGTACAAAACCGAATACAAAACAGGCTACTCTTCAAATTGTAGAAAAGAAAAACTTTAACCTCAGGCAGCACTTGAACTTGCGACCACTTATTCAACGCACCAACTAACTGCTATACCAACTAAGCTACCGAGGTCACTAACTAATGTTTGTAAATTTTCTACTTCTAATTGTTACATCTATGGGCGATGTATCCGACATCTATGAACCCATCTTTCGTTTGGTGGTTTAGTTCAGAAATCAGAGAGATGATGCAGCAAAATACTACTTATTAATAACGCATCCGGAGCGAAAATTTATAATTAAATTAAGGTTTAAATTTTTCCTTTCTACCTTTTGTATTTAATTACAAATATTCACTCCACATGCGTTAATGCGTAACGAATAATTATTAATAATGGCTACTTTTTCATAAAAATCATCTGCCGTTTTTTTTAACAACTTTGACATCGATTTATTGTCTTACTTAGTAACTGGTAAAGTTTTGCCTGATTCCGTGTAGAAAACTCACACAATATAGAATCTTTAAATTGTTTGTTGGACTTTTGGACATCGGAGATCTAAAGATGTTAACGAGGAGCAAAGAGAAGATGCCTGCAATAACTACCAAATATCACAAATAAATCAAATTAACATAGTTATAACCTACATGAGCTATTTTATAACAACAGTACTGGGCATGAGTGTGCATAGAAGATAAAGTTTGAAGCTGTTGATGCGATGCAACGGAAGTATACTTTAGTTGAGCCTCGAAACGTGGTTACGATAGTAACTAGCACCTAATAAAATATACTACTGTTCCACTTGTTCATCCCAATATAAACCATAGACTAGGACTAGAAAAACGAAACTATTAAACTGGAGCATACGCAAAACAAAATGTTCAGTAACTAACCAAACGTTTAGAAGCTGCTAATACAAAAAAAAATGTAATATATGTCATAATTACATTAAGTACCTATTACAGAAATTATATTTAAATAAAGCAGTTTTACTGACAAATCAAGTGTCCATAGTTATAAAAACCTCGCCGTTGATCAGGAACAGCTTGGCAGATTCTAAATTCTAGAAAAAATGGAATTAAGAATCTGCTAGGCAGTTGCTAAACACCGTCGAGGTTTTTATAAATAAGGCCAATAATGATTATTTAAATGATGGCGAAATTTATCATTTATTTATGGTGTAAATGGATTGTGGAAGTCAGATGAGCAGATGCTTATAAAATTATTATACACGAGGACGACGGGTATGACTATGGTGTCCTCCAAATAATGTACCACCTGCTGTGTTGCCCCAGATGCCCAGTTAGCGCCACTGCAGAAGATTTAAAAGAGGCTAATCAAAGAGCAATCGATGTGGCTATGTTTTGGGCTGGTCAGATCTAAACCATCGACAGGAAAGAAGAAGAATACCTAAATCAAGTAAGACTGGAAGCCGAACTCAACATAGCTTGGGAAAAAGCTAGGCAAAAAATACATTTGTGTATTGGGTACAAACTAGCACATTGCATCAAACCCCGATCAGTTCATCCATTCAAGACACAAGCGAGGCTTAATGATCAATTAATGCAAGTCACAATTGTCAGGGGAAAGTCAATTACAATATGACGAATGTTGAGTTACCCTAATTCACGTGTACTGCATTCTTAATCAGACAATTAGATAGTTTAAATTACTCACACGTTAATATTGCAACATCTTGATTTTAGTTTTTAAAAGGCTCATTAGTAAAGGTAAGTTGTCATTCATGACTTAAAATACTGCGTTTAAATATACGAAAAGGTTGTTGGTTGTTTGATTGATTGGTTAGTTTTATTAATTATTTAAATTTAGATCTTATTTTAAACACGCTGATAAACACAACGAGCTGTTTATTTAACGTCACTATTTTTTGACAATTAATCACACCCCTTGTATAGAATACAAAAACAAAACATACGTGGTGAGTCCATAATAATCTATACTAATATTATAAAGCTGAAGAGTTTGTTTGTTTGTTTGTTTGAACGCGCTAATCTCAGGAACTACTGGATCGAATTGAAAAATTATTTTTGTATTGGATAGTCCGTTTATTGAGGAAGGCTATAGGCTATATAACATCACGCTACGACCAATAGGAGCGGAGCATAAATGAAAAATGTTGCAAAAATAAAAAACCGTTGAAACTAAAACACGCGAACAAAGTCGCGGGGGACAGCTATTGTTAATATACGTAAAACTTAGAGTAAAAATAAGTAGACTAACAAATATGAAATATGAACAAGTAAAATCGTAAAACTAGTGTCAAAACAGACCGCGCGATTATTGAAATTATCTCAAAACCAAATATCCTATTAGCTTTTTAATATCGGTAACCATCGATATTTTCGCATCATCGTCTATCTTCTCACAGAAAATAAATAAATGAGCGTAGTACTTACGCTCGGCCCAAGCTACTAGCAATGCGTGCACTCTAGTATTGTCATGTATACTCTAAACGTGAAAATAAAAATATTCCGAAATATTGACTAAAATGGTTTTTCAGACACAGTTTTTAAATAAATAGTTTTGCTTGAAAAAATAAAACTTGTGGTTGTCAATATTGTATTACTCGATCCTGTGTACATTTCGCAAATAAAGAGCTCGTACAATATCGCATCGCGTCGTATATCATCGTCGCATTCAGCTTTTCAATTAAAAACTTGAATAAAAGCTTTTTAAATCACTACTGATTCATATTACAATATTATCAATAAAATTCTTGTAAATTGTATTTTATTTTACGAATTATGTAATGTTGCAGGCTGATTATGATTATCTACCAAAGGATTTTTTTTATATATTAAATCACTTACTTTCTTCTTTCTTTTACCTCAACTGACTAGGGGAAAATCGTAATAGTAAAGTCAGGATTTAATGTATTAATATTCAACATGCAATAACCATGTTGATTAAGATTTAATCATTTAACTTAAAAGCAAGAGAACAAGGAGATATCGTCTGTAAGAATAACTAAGATACATAAAAGTTCCTTCTAAATATCAGTACTATATAAATAATGACGGGCCTGTTGGTCTAGTGGTTAGTGACCCTAACTGCTAAACCGGAGGTCGTGGGTTCGATTCCCACCCAGGACGAATCTTTGTATGATGAGCACGATCATTTGTTCTGCGTCTGGGTGTAATTTATCTATAATATGTATGTATTTAGAAATATATAAGTATGTTTATCAGTTGTCTGGTTGCCATAGCACAGGCTCTGCCTAGTTTGGGATCAAATGACCGTGTGTGAGATGTCCCAAGATATTATTATATTATTATATTATTAATACAGTGCACAATTTCATAATCTCTAAAGGTCATCGCACACTATACCTGTAAGGCTCCAACCTAGCAGATTAACTCGCTATTCAAAAATTTAATATATTTTACAACAGTAAATAGGAATATTTTACAACACAACTTTTAGGGTGGGTTGTCTCAAACCGTCTGTTATCGTAAGTCCGTACGTCAACGTTAAGTCAGTATAGACTTCTCATAAAAGCGGCCATATTTAACAGACAAGTCAATGTATGTTGAAGCAACCAGCCCTTAATGCTCTAATTTGTATGACAAGTTAGTCGCTGGGTTGGTGCCGTACCGGTATAGTGTGTGATGACCATAATATTTACGTTTCATGATTATACTATGTTCATTTTCCTGTCCATTACAACATTATTATTAAAAAATCGATTAAAATAGCTTGTTATCAGGCAATGTAGTACATTAAAAGTTCGGTCGAACCAGCTACTGACCTACTTACGCGTCATAACATCCACATTAATACTCTTTAGATAAAATATACATTATAATAATACTGGTTATAAATACTGTAATACGAATTGGCTAAAAATAAAGATATATTTAGATTTGATGCAGTTTATCGACAATGATTTAGGGAAATCGATTTGATTAATTTATTTTTAATCGATGGGTTTTACTCACAAGTTTGTTATTAAAAATGTCGTGATGGCTGACGAACGGATTTGTATGCACAAGATTGCAGGTTCAAACCCACTACAGGCAAATACCAATGTAACTTTTCCAAAGCTATATGTACTTTCTTAATCATTCTAAGACACCATTGGCACGCGCAAAGGAAAAAAATCGTGAGGAACCTGGATTACAGAAATTGAAATTTTAAATCGCCAACACGCAAGTGAGCAAGCGTGGTGATCAATGCTCGTGCCTTCTCTACATGAACATCAGTGGGGCATTTATAGGCTGGTATTATTTGTTATCAAACAGTCCAATTTCTTATTTTATACATAATATTATTATAATAAAATTTGTTTACTAGCCAAACTTGTAGAAAATGTTTTGTAATAACTCAATTTTTCATGAGTGGACATAAAATCAGATTAAGAAAATTCTAATACGATACCAATAAAACAAAAAAAACTGTAAATGCTTAGATTCCTGTTAATTGCTTTTATTCAGTTTCTTTTTTTGTTTTTTTAAGAAAACTGAATAACCTTTCCGCTAAAATAATATAAATTTTACATTGGTATTGTAAGTATTTGAACTGAAATTTACTAAAGATTAAGGACACAATTATGCATTGATTTAAAAAATCTGGTATCACCTATTCTTTTGTTCACCCGTGCAAAGCCGCGGAGGGCCACTGGTATACCTACTATGTAAAGACAACTTAAGATTTTACAAAATTAATACTACACTTATTATATACTGGAAACGGTTAAGTCTTACAACATTCAGGTACTTATTGTTCAAAAACAAATCGTTAAAAAAACATCGATATAAAAAGCTAAATCGATATAATTTGATCAACTCACTAGTTTTATCTACTGTTCTAAAATAAAACATGTATGCATTCTCTAGGCCGGCCACGTCACGAATTACCCAACTATTTTAAGACTTTGTGACCCGAGATAGCTGCTCGCCTGCGACTAAGTGCTCTGCGCTTATCATTATTTATCGCCTGATAACGTGATGAGCTCTTATCATACATTGTATTAGAATGCCACTACCTGTTCAATGGTACAGATTTTTATGTTAAGTAGAAAAGAAAGTGACTGTTTACTAGTATATTTTTAACTTAATATTTTTGGAACCGAATGTGGAAATTATGCGCATCATAATCTCAATTCGACACCTTCAATTATTTTTTTCAATCCGTTTCTGTCCTACTTTTGGGCCAAGGCCTATCTACACTCCTTCCATCTCTCTCTGGTTAGGGCTGTGCTGAACAAATTTTTATCGAAGGAGTCCACCTCATCCCACCGGGCCTACTGCGACGTCACTTGCCTTTTAGAGGATTTTGGACCCATTGGTCGTCTAACAAATTAGCAGTTGCAAATATTAAGTAAGTTTAAAAACATGTTTTTAAGCAAACCTACTAACCTATATTATTATAAAAAAAGTAACTAACATAAAAATGTCTTAAAAATATTTCTCACGTACTAAATTTAATAGCCACATACGAGTAAATACGTCTAGAAAATTATTTTTTTGATATAAGTAAGGTATTCAATTACATCTGCATTTGTGGATTTTTATATCGTCTCGTGTTGAATTAGCTATTTTATCTAAACTAAATTAAAAAGATACTCATAGTTGTTAAAATAAAGGGTTATTCACCTGTCCTCGACTTTATTATTTGAACTCGTTAAAAGTTTTATTTAATGCTTTCGTTTTATATTCATTACCTTAATTTAATAGAACTAAAAATTCGATTTAGAAAAGTAATAATAGTCTACAAATATATGATCATTTAACTTTCCAACCATGTATTTGTGATTTAAAGTTACATTTGTTTTGATTATCTGCTCTGACCTTAGAATAAATTTCATAATATATAAATCCAAAATATTTTATATTATCAAAAGCTTGGTACAATAAGTGACACTATCTGAAAATAGTACTTATTTAAATAGTGGTAGTTATATTAAGATATTAATATGCATGCGTAAGAATAAAAAACAGACCAAACATCTTTTGAATATTACCAAGAAGAAGATCTTTTGACTTATGATATGAATACTAAAGTATATTATTGTACTTTAAGGCTTTAAGGGAAATACACACTAAAGCCGACACAGCCTGCCGACAACAACAACGCGACCTATGAAAAACGAAAATCTAGAAGAAATACAGGCGCTGGGTTATCTCGGCGGGTCGGCGCGGCGGCGGTTGTTGGTGATAGAGAAGGAACGAGCATTGCTCTCAACGCCTGCTCAATGCGGGTTGGCAATTTCAGATTCAAATTTTTGGATTCCAGGTTTCCTCACCAACATTGATGTCTTAGAACAATTAAGAAAAAACATATAACTTTGAAAAAGTCTCATTGGCACTTGCCTGTTATGGATTCGAACCTGCAACCTTGTGAACACAAATCCGTTGATTAAACTAGGCCACCACGACAACTGTGGTGTATTGCACTTTACAAATACAAGTACTAGCTATTTCTTCCAATTTCTATCTCAAAAAAAGCCTTATCACTGTAACAACAACAACAAATAAATGAAATGTTATCACGAGTGAGTTTGTTAAACAAATAATAATGTTTAAATAACATTTATAACACAATTTATCTAAAATCCTAAGACACAATAAAGTTATATTGTCTTGCTAACTGTTTGTGAAAGTGTTAAATAAGTAGGACTTAGTTCAAAAGCCGATTGTATGGCGATGAACGATGTTTTGGCATTTGGAAGTCATACTTGTATATAATAATAATATAATACCGGCCTATAAATGTCCCACAGCTGGGCACGGGCCTCTTCTCATGTAGAGAAGGCACGAGAATTGATCACCACGCTTGCTCACTTGCGGGTTGGCGATTTCAGATTTCAATTTTCCAATTTTTATTTCATTTTTCCGTCCTACTTGTAATGTTAAAAAAGGGCGTCTAAACCTAACACGATAGAATGCAAAATATATAGTAAATGGTGATAGAACTTAGTTTTATCACGATATTTTTTTCAGTTAGTGCTATCTTAAGATGACTACATCAATATTATAAGATTACAGTGGCCACATTGGCATTTACTTATTGTATTAGTATAATATTGATCTTGCATCTTAATACATACATACAATACACACCCAGTCATCATTAGCTAATCCGTCATAACCTGTAAATATACCTGAAATTCAATATAATTTTAACTTTCATTGTTAAGCCCTACAGTGGCGTAAAGTCCAAAGAGTTACGCAGTCAGGAAGTCAGGAGCGTGTTATGTCAATATTCAGTCGTCAACATGACGAAATAGTTAGCGTGGCCTCAATCCACAATAACTTTACGTCGTTTATTTGCTGAGAATGTATAAGACGTCTAGGTGTGTGTACAAAGAAAATATAGGCTAGTCGTATCGAATGGTTTCCATTGGGTGTTCTTTGTGCATGTGATTTGAATGTTTGTAAAACCCCCCGCAACACAAGGATTAAATCCCTTAGTGCGGGAGTAGAATATAAAAAAAAAAAAATTGGTGGCCTTTTTCATTGTTTTTAGTTTTCTGATATCATTTTCAGAAAACTGCTCCAGTAAACACTGTATTATAATAGATAGATTTTTTACAGACAGTACAAATAATTACTGGAAATTGTATTCAAGGACAATTAAAATCGAGGACTCTATCAAGCATACAATCCAAAAATTTGCTTTACAAATATATGGTAAATAATAAAGAGAAAAAAAATGAATATTTAAATTGTTAGTTAAGGTAAGTATTACCTACTTAGGTATACCCTAATTCTATGTACATGGTAAAAACAGCACATACAATATTGTATTCATGGCTTTAAAGCGAGCTTATAGAGCTAGCCTGCTAAGGCAATCAGTTTTTTCTCAGTTCTTAAGTGCCTGAAGAACCGAGCCCAAGCGCGTGATTGACAGCACCCAACATATAAATGTGTGTATAGATAGACCTTTTATTAAGACTAGTAGATTAATTGGCGCGCCTTGTTCCGCTCAGAAATCGGATTTCCTTCAGAATTGGTTAGTGAGTTTCAATTGTTCACGATTTTTTTGTTGCCATTGAAAAGTTAAGATTTATGGAAAAGACAATTCTTACATCGATTTCAAATTTATATAATATTAATAAGTACAGTCAATTTATATTATAAGAAGACCTTAAGAACTTGATTATCGGAGAAGCACTTCTACACACTACGAGAAGAAGAAAATTATATAAACAAACAACAGCAAAATTATACAGAGAAAGTGATTGTACTCTTTCTCTCTCGGTTTTTATTACTATTTTCAGATAGTTTTGACGACCTCTGTAGTCAAGTAGCGTTTTCAAAGTGTCGCCAGCTCTGAGGTCCCGGGAACGATTCCGGACGGGTCAATTAAATAAAAAAAAAAACACTTTTCTTCATTATCTCCGGAAAAAAACACTTTTCTTCATTGTTTGTGGTAGGTACCTTTATTGTCTCTGATTCCATAATACAAAGGCTTTAGCTACTTTTGGTTCAGAACATTGTATGTGATGTTGTCCACATTTATTTATTAAACTTACCCCTATTTTCAGAACACCACATCCATTACCTATAATACTTTGTAAGTGTAACCAATAAATTCATCTCTAACATTATTTGTGTCCGTAATTTGGAGCCATTTTTCCACCCATCTTCCGATAAGACGTATTCCGAGGGACAGTTTCGACACTGACCTTCAATATCAATCATTGATGACAAATAACTTTCAGAAGCCATCGTGACGAACAGGATAAAACCGGGAAAATAGGATTTAATGAAGAACTGACAGATTTTCTGAAGATTGCGTTAAAAAAAACTGGTTTTGTTTAATGAAAGCGTATTTTTTAAACATAAGGCGGCTTTTTTGTTGCTGTTTTTTTTTTAATACGGTAATTATTATGAGTTTAGTTGTTTGTTTATGTTTCGAATCGCATTTTTACCGTTTAAACATGAGAATAAATGAGTTTGTTGGATGGCTTGTCTAGGTATGAATCTTAGGATCTACTCCGAAGTGATAAATCCCGAAGCACGTTACCTACTATAAACTTCATTATATTTCTCTAGTTTAAAATATCGAAAACTACTACACTATAATAATCAAATACTAATTAATCTATACTAATATTATAAAGCTGAAGAGTTTGTTTATTTGTTTGTTTGAACGCGCTAATCTCAGGAACTACTGATTCGAATTGAATAATCCGTTGTATGTTGTATGTTGGATAGTCCGTTTATTGAGGAAGGCTATAGGCTATATAACATCACGCTACGACCAATAGGAGCGGAGCATAAATGAAAAATGTTGCACAAATGAAAAACCGTTGAAACTAAAACACGCGAACAAAGTCGCGGGGGACAGCTAGTATTTATATGTAATTAATAATTATAAAATCGCCTCACGAAAGTGTTGCAAAAACTATAAACGGTTATTAATAACTCAAATTACAATAAAACCCACGTGCAAGATAATTATACCTTTTACGATATTACAATACAAAAATATGCGCTTGGATTTATTAATGCACTTACAAAGATATATGAATAAAATTTCAATAATTTTATAAAACATTTCTTCGTTTAATGTAATTATTATCATTATTATTATATATCGTATTTTATACTATTTTTGAGAAAAATACGCATTATAAGTAAAATTACGCTTTTAACAAACTAAATGACCTTGCAATATGTATGTATTTTTGTTTGTTTAGATCAAATCTTACAACCTAAATTAAAATCATTTCTTGACATCAGATTTAAATAAGACTTTGCATGCTTAAAATAATCTGGAGGCAATACTATATTATGGTACTTTCGAGCTGGTCTGATGGTGGGGCCCGAAGGTGGCCTTAAGAATGTCGTCTGAAACGACGCGATCCCATCATGTTTAGGCTTGTTTAATTTTTTTCACGAGTACTATGATCCTAGCTGATTTAAAAAAAATATTTTTAATAAAATCTTAGTCATAGGTAGGTACAGTAAAAGAGATCTTTAAGTACCTAATACCTAGTTGTATTTTAAGCACTTGATTAAAATATTTGTCATAATTATGTACTAATAATAACATTATCATGTACTCATCTATAGTAAAAGATTTATATGTAGGTATATAAGTGTCATTACCTCAAGTATAAAATTAGTATCAGTACTTAAAATACATAATAACGGTACTTAAGATATTTCTCAAGTGGAATTAACGTGCATTGATTGTCTTGTTTTGTATATTTTCTATTATAATTACGCTATTTTAACATTTAAATGATGACTTAAAATCCATATCGTTTTTAATATAGTTGTCATGCATGTTTACTGCATACAAATAGTAATACTCCTTAGGTTTGAGGCAGTTGTCGTAGAAATCAGTTTTTATTAAAAATGTATTTCTAATCACAAGCTTTTAAATTAGCTAGGCTCAAAGTGCTAGTGAAGACTAATTAAACAAGCCCAAACACGATGGGATTGCAACGTTTCGTTACAGAGTTCTTATGGCCACCTTCTGGGTCCATTATCAGACCAGGTTGAAAGTACCATAATATTGTACTGTCACCGAAATTTATGAGTATAAAAAAAACATGTCAGTCGGATTTCAAGAACTGATTACAACATTTGACTCATATTGCAAGAAGGGTTCCGTACCAACGTCATACGTTGGTACGCCGCTACTCATGCTATTAATAAAATCGAGCATAAAAGCTTTCACGACTAAACCGCTGAACCGATTTACATAAAACTTGGTAGATAGGGGCAAGCTTGAATCGCAAGAAAGGGCATGGTCTACTTTTTACCGCGATAACCAAAACCCACGATGGTTTATTATAAATTTACAACTTTCTAACTATTGCGGCTCATGAGATGCAGCCTGCTGATAGACAGGCGGACGGAAGGACAGATGAACAGCGGAGGCTTGGTAATAGGGTCCCATTGGCACCCTTTAGCTACGGAACCCTAAAAAGCAAGATTCACAGGTAGATATATCATTGTCTATGGCTATGACCATTGCAGATAGTTATGGACGTCCTCTGCCCTAAGAAAGACGGACTACGGGATTGCTACTCCCTTCCCTACACCTGGGAGCAGTTGGGAACGCATTTGCAGGTCCTAGGTCACCTTTCCCCGCGGTTGGTGCGTGACGAATTGCAATGCATTACCACGCACCAACACGAAACGCGGATGACGTAGCACGGCGGTTCAGGTTCAGTCAGTAAGAGTCTTACACTACCCGTTCGCTCCCCCGAGTGAGCGTCCATCCATGAGGATTCCCCCGCACAAACAAAAAAAAAAGGTCCTAGGTCACCTAAAGTAAAAATACCATTTTTTGATGTCATAAGACAAGGTACTCAAAGTACCTATAATAAGTATTATTCCTTCCTTTCCTCAATGTACAAAAAGCAGTATTATCAAGGATCAACGACCTATGATAATGGAGTGTAAGAGAATTTTACTAACAACAAAACAGCCTATCTTCTTTTGTTAAGTAATGAAACGAACAATGGCACAAAGAAACTGGCAACATCAACGAACTGTAGAAATAAACATTTTAATAGCCTTGTTTGAATTTAAAAGATTTATTTTTTAATTTTCTACTTTACATGTTTTGTAATACCTATCTACCTAAATGTTGTAAGTTCTTATGAGAAACAAGCTGACCGTCCTGGCCACGGATGGATATTTATTTTTTAATCATTTTTCTAGTAGTAAATATAATCTATGTTACTCAAGGCGCGTTCTAATAGTGAAATAATTTTTGAAATCGGTCCAGTAGTTTTTAAGTTTATTCGTTTCAGACATACAAAAATATATTTTTTTTCCTCTTTATAATATCTGCTATTAGTGTTGATATATCCCTTTAACTATGTAGGTATTGTAAATTTTATAACTAGTTTAACCTATCGCTTCAATATATAAAATATCCATTTAAACAGTTGATAAGTTAGTAAGTAAATTCATCACATATGTACGGTGTAGTCTGGGAATTTGCGGTGCTTTGTTAAATGATAGAATGTTCTTTACACAAAAATAAAGTTTATTATTCTGTTCCACAAATACTTCTTAAATGTTAAAATGTTAGTAATATATGCTAAATGAATGTGTTAAAATGTTGCAATGAATGCACCCGAATGTCGCGGTCACACAGTGTGCACTGACGCTATATTATAATATTTGAACTAAATAACTAAATGCGTAACTCGCTTATTGCTTAGTAAGGTGTTCGGTCATTATTGCACCGAACAACATACATGTGCCTAAGTCATGAATTTAAAAAGCAAATTAATACACGCAGACATTTTCAAAATTCAATTTCGTCGAAAATAAATATAGAACACAGAATCTACGGGTCGCTTACCTACGAACAATTTAAGGACAATTACTTAAAATAATATAAAACATCTGATTGACTATGGAAATTGCATATTAACTTGACAACACAAAGAAAACGTTACAAGCATTTTCTCGGCGCCCATTCTGTATGTAAAATCAATTTTAGATTTTCTCAAAATAAAATATTATTTGGAGAGACTCCTAAACGCATGTTAGATTTTTAATGACTTAGTAGAAGGTATTTTATTTATTTAAAACTTTATGTAGGTACGTTCATTATTTATAGTAGGTATTCTAAATTTCTTGGCGTTTTATGCCACTCAACCTTTGCATAATGTTATGTTGTTTAAGCAGTACTTAATTTGAGGAGGCATACATAAACAAAGAAATAACAGTTAAGAGGGTTATATTATCAACATAGAGCCAATATTAATAAAATAATCATTGCATATTCATAAATATTGTACCTATAGTAAATAAATAAGTATTAAGTCAAATTATCAGCGATGAATAACAAAGTGGTACCTATTATAATTCATTAAATTTAATAAAGGGACAGACGGTAGATATATCTTAACTTGCGTACAAAATCTAACTAAACTACCTACCTATATTTTATATTTATATAAGATATTGTAATGTATAAAGTATAATGTATATGTAAGAAACTAGCTGACTCTACAGACGTTGTCCTATCTGTATCTATAAAAAAAAAACAAGAAAATAAGTCGTTAAGTTTTCTGAAAATTTTCAATTTTCTGGGCATTTATCTTATTTTATCTATCCGTAATAACTTTCGACAACATATTAAGAAACATAATAAAAAAGATGAATAAAATCGGTAAAGTCGATCTCTAGTTATGGCGTGACCAAGGGAAGTTCATTTTACATACATAATTATATTGATAAATAATGATAATATAAATCATCTATACATTACCGCCACTTACAACGTTACAACAGATATCTACGCGTTAATAGTGCAGTAGGTACTCCACATTCCTAACAAGATACAGCTTAAAATATTTTAAGTTAATCAACGTGAGGGACTCAATCGGACTAATGTATTATGGAGTCACGCCACAACTATTTTATATAGATACGCACTGTATATTGTGTGCTCCGAGTAATCTATAGTAATATAATAAAGCTGAAGAGTTTGTTTGTTTGTTTGTTTGTTTGTTTGTTTGTTTGTTTGTTTGTTTGTTTGTTTGTTTGTTTGTTTGAACGCACTAATCTCAGGAAACACTGGTTTGAATTGAAAAATTCTTTTTGTATTGGATAGTCCGTTTATTGAGGAAGGTTATAGGCTATATAACATCACGCTACGACCAATAGGAGCGGAGCATAAATGAAAAATGTTGCAAAAATGAAAAACCGTTGAAACTAAAACACGCGAACAAAGTCGCGCGGGACAGCTAGTAATAAGTAAACTATAGAGTGCGCCTAACGAAGTCTGAACGGTGAGCACCAGTTTGAACAAGTAAAATCATAAAATTTGTGTCAAAAAAGAGCGCGCCGTTTTATTAAAACTCAAAACCGAATATTACCCTAATAATATCGGGACCATCGACATTTTCGCATAAACTTCTCGTCGCTCGGAAAACACCTATATCAGTAAACGAGCGTAGTACTTACAGCAATGTATTTGCTTACGCTTGGCACAACGGGCTACTAGCGATAAGCGCACTCTATGCTTGTCTATGTATACTCTAAGATTGTCTGGATTTACTATTGAAACTGACAGAGCCTTTATTTCATAAATATAAATTACTTAATTTAAGAACTTTGACACATTTTAGAAAACTGCGGATTGGCAAAAGGCAAGCAGATCAGCCTAAAAACAAAAAACTGTCTAAAAGAGAAAACCGCATCAAAATTGCGTCATTCGTTTGGAAGCTACGATGCCACAGACAAACAGTAATGATTTTAAACCCCGACCAAAAAAGCTGCTAAATTGACTTGTCTTCAACCGTAACTAGGTACTGACAATGTTGCTTATAACGTTTCTTTTGCTAGAAATGTAGAGATCTACTTTTAATGATCGACTTTCTTTAACTTTTCCCAGTTTTACTGACTTTAAATTATTTTAATAGAATGAAAGAACACCTGTCAAACGGCTCAAAGATACACAAAATAATGAAGAATACTAAAGATAAAGATAAAGATAAAGATCATTTTATTTGTTTTAACATGAGTATACACACATAAGCATGCAAGGTGTTAAAGTAGTTATCATAAAACAGTCATGTTTTGCCTCAACGGCGTACAAATATGTTTAAAACAAAACACAATTACAATAAAACAATACTAAATTAAAACAACAGGACTTCCACATCAATACTTAAAATTATCTAAAATTACATAACTCCATTTCTATTATCGTTAGACTATTTATTTAAATGTAGTAATTAAGTGGTAGAGCAGTTAGTGGTCAAAATATGCTATCAAGCAGAAAATCCTTAACATTATAATAGGCTTTAACTGCAAGGAAATCATTTAGCTTTTTCTTGAATATATTATTATTCTCTTCTCTCCAGAGCTTAGGTATTTTATTATATATTTTTGGGCCCATGCAAATTACGCTGTTGTTCATTAGAGCCGTTTTGGACTTATGTAGGCGAAGTTTACTGTTGTCACGTCGGTTACGAACAACTGCATCAGACAAACGAGGAAATAAGTGAGGATTGCTCCTAACAAACATTGCGCTTTCAAGGATGTAAAGAGAGGGTAATGTCAATATTTTATATTTTATGAAAAACGGTTTGCAGCTCTCAGGGACCTTTAGTTTGAACATGGTCCTTATACATTGCTTTTGGACTTTAAATACTAATTCCTTGTTAGTAGAGTTGCCCCAAAAGACAATACCATATCTAAGGTTGGAGGAAACTAAACCATGGTACGCTGTAAGAAGGGCGTCGTTGTTGAGCATTGGCACTAATTTGTATATAGCGTAAGAAGATTTACTTATTTTCTTTATTAAGGATTCTGTGTGTGTTTTCCAATTAAGTTTTTTGTCAACAAATACTCCAAGAAACTTCGCATTATCAACTTCATTAACAATATTATTATTGTAGTGTGTATTTAGGTTAGACATAGTAGATCCCCTTTGTGTAAAATGCATAATATTTGTTTTTTCCAAATTAATTTTTAAATTATTATTTTCTAACCATTGTATGATCGATTTTAGAGAATTATTAATGTCATCACTATAAGTATCTTTACTTTTACAAGGTATAGTTATGGTACTGTCATCCGCAAATAGTGTCACATATTGGGTTATGCTTTTAGGTAGGTCATTGATATATATAATAAACAACAGGGGTCCCAAGACACTGCCTTGAGGCACACCGTATTGGACTACTCTAGCAGACGATCTATAGATTTCTTCATGTTTTGTGCGTGTGTTTACTGAGGTTATTTCTGTATATTGTTTTCTATTTGCAATATATGATTCAAAGAGACGCAAAACATTACCCCGGATTCCATAAGCTTCCAATTTCTTATTCAAAATGTTGTGACAGACATAGTCAAAAGCCTGCGTCATATCGCAAAAAATGGTGCTAACAGGGATACTTTTGTCTACATTTATTATTACATTGTACAAGAAGTCATAAATAGCCATATTTATCGTTTTATTACTACGAAAGCCCTTCTGCTCTTGAGTTAATATATTATTCTTCTCAAGATAAGTGTACAATTGTTTATATATGTATTTCTCAAATATTTTAGAGATTATACTTATGAGGGAGATAGGTCTGTAGTTTTGCATAAGTTCTCTATCTTCTTTTTTAAACAACGGTTTTACAATTGATATTTTGAGTGCTTCTGGGAAAATACCTGTATCGATGCTTAAATTCATAATATAACTTAAATGTGTACAGATTTCACCAGCAACATTTTTGATGACTTTTGTTGAAAGACCATCATAACCCACGCTATTAGTATTTCTCAATGCATTTATTATTTTGAATATTTCTTCAGGTGTACATGGCGCTAAAAAGAATGATTTTAATCTGTTTTCTATTAGAGACGTTACATTTTTCGAAGAGTTATTTATGGGAGTAATTTTTTCTACAAAGTATCTATTGAATGCATTTGCTATGTCTTTAGGTTTAGTGATTATTTCATTATTAATTCTTATATTTTTAATTATATCTCTGGGTACATTTAGTTTTCGACTATTAATAATTTTCCATGTTGCTTTAGATTTACACGCAGAAGTCTTTATTGTATAGTTATTTTGCGCTTTCCGAGTAAGACTAATTATAAGTTTTAGTCTTTTAGAATAATTATTCAAAGTTTTTTTGTTATTTTCATCTGGTTTATACCTATATTGCCATAATAATGGGCCTGTTTCCTATTTTTTTTTTTAATGTCCGTCTTGTAGATTAATGAATTTAATTGGACACGTATTTTTTCTTTTTTCCTGCAAACAAAAAATGATCAAAATACAGAGAACTGAAGTTACGCGTGACGTCACTCCTCGCTACCATTTTTAGCGAGGCGTAGCGTCATAAGCCCCCACTCCGAAACTTTAAAGCGGTGTATCTTTGTATTTTTTTATTGTTTTGATAAAAGAAAAAATACGTGTCTAATATTTTTTTATTATCTAACTGACGGACTAAATAGATTTTAACTTTTCATACCCAGGAAACATCCCTATTGGCGTTTCTTTTTGGTACAAATTTTTATGCCTCGAGATATCCACTTGGGTTTTTTGATAATATTTATAATTTTAGTTACCTCAGGAAAACATAACTTATAGTATAGAGTAAATGTTTCTAAAAAACAATTGTAAGCATCATTAGGATCAGAGGTTTCATACATATCCTCAAACGATAACCTTTTTAAATAAGTTTTAAATTTGTTCACGTTTTCATTACAATAGTCTCTTTTTGTAACTCGCCAGTATTTATTATTAAATATTGTTTCAACAGGAAATTTAAATATTTGTGCTGTGTGGTCAGATAATCCAAGTTCGCGAATTTGAGTGACAGTTTTCTTGGCAAAGTTATGAGCGATGTTATCAATGCATGTTTGACTCTTTAAGCGAGTAGGTTGAGTTACTGCTAATTTAAAGTTAAAATTCACAAATACACACTCAAAGTCTAAAGTCTGTACATTTCGCTTTAATAAATCTACGTTAAAATCACCTGCTATTATAATATGTGCATAACTATTCTTACTAAGTGTTTGCAATAGTGTTTGTATTTTATCTATACATACACCAAAATTACTAAGTTTGGGAACCCTATAAACGCATGCCAAAGCAATTTTATAGTCAGGCAGTTCTATTGCGCAGCATTCAAACACTCCAGTCTCAGAGATTTTAGCAATTTTGTTTAATTCTATATAACGATGGCCATTTTTGACGAGAATGCAGGATCCTCCTCTCTTACTTTCCTTTCGGGCAAAACATGCTGATAGGTGATAATTTGGAATGTTTATGCAAGATTCATAACCTGACATGACAAAATGTTCAGTGAAACATAAGATATCTACATCAATATTTTCTTCTAATAATTCATCAAGGCTCACCGAGATTGCATCAGATTTATTTAATAATCCTGCAATATTCTGATGTAGAACATGAAAGTATTTAGAGGTCACGAAAAAAGTTTTCTTCGTCTGTTTCCGGTGGTTTACAATTATTGATTTTTAGTTGGTTCAACGTGATAGTTGCTTGATCGGCTAGTGCAGAACATAATTCATAATCTATCATTATATTGGACATAATTCTCTCATAGATATTTCTCCATCCAGTTTTATTTATTCTTCCAGTCTTATAAGAAAACATTTCATTTGTTAGAGAGAGGTTACTGTCGAAAAGATGGGCATATTCTTGGTTCTTAATGTCTAAGCACAGGAGATTATTGAATAACTCGACTTTGTAGTTGTTTATGAGAGCACCTTTTATGTAGGTTGGTGTACATAAGATATTATTTGTATGCGTTATTTTTAATAACGTTTTTTTTAAGTTTTCCAAAATACTTATGTGATCGTTGCCATTTATTTCATTTTCACTTAAAAAGATCAAACAGTAATCGTTCATCGTAAAATTTTGTAGTTTATGTTCAATTTTGCTTAACCAATCTCTTGTCGAAGCATTTGGTAGTAGATAATGGCAATAGTCAAAATGATCCAAAAATATTTCATCCATTAAAGGCAGAGTACCTTTTGTGCAGCCACTGCTTATAACACACAATTTATTTTTTTGTTTTGATGTGAAATTAGTGCCTGATAAGTTTTTGTTAGCAATGTTGCACTGTTCTGATGATGTTTGTAGACAGTGTTGTGTTTGTGTATATGCGTCCTTATTAAGATATATAGTCTGCGTTTCTTTATTTAACATGTGAGAACTGTTCGTTTTGATATTATGTTCTATTTTTTTTTTTTTTAACTCAAAATCTTTGGTAACAGGCAATTTCTGCTGTTTAGATTTTCGACAAGTTGATGGTGGTGTATTGATTTTACGTTCAGGGGTTGAGCAGATATTTTTATAAGTTTTAGCAGTTTTTATAGATTTTTGTAGGTCCGATTTCAATCGAAAGTTTTCACTATTTAAATTTTCTATTTCTTGATGAGCGCTCATTAGTTGCATCTTGAGAATTTTTATTTCATCATTTAAATTGCTGATTCTATCACTATCACTATTATTATGCAGACTATCTGGCAAGCTCATCATGGTGGTGTCAAGAATCGTTTTATCATTCTCACCAGCCATGGATAAGCCAACTATGGAGTCTAACGAGCCAGTAGTTGGCCGTTTCCTATAAGTAACATTATCTAATGAATCCATATCTCTTTTTCCTTTAGTGAATACTGTTTTGTTTATGTAGGCGCGTTACTTGCACTTCAACTTCAAACTTTCTTAGAATAAAACTCGCAAAAAGACATGTAGCATCCAGAGGTTTGAAACCGCGTCTGCACGATTACTAGTCGCAGTCTTGCAAATTGCGCCACCAAATACTTATGAACAGTGGTTGAAAATGTGCATCATAAGCCAGTGCGTCGGAGATTTAAATTGCGTAAAACGGTTGATATGACTAATAGTTTAGGAATTTTTTCCACTTGACGTGCACTTTGTCCAAAGTTATATATTCACTTTTCTATGTTTTAAAGTCACTTTACTTACTGTCTAGCGAGTTGATTGTTTGATTATTTGTATTTTTAGCACTGTTGACACTGTTTGACACTTTTATAATTTGTTTATAATTTAGAGTGTGTTTTATTTACATTAACACTATTGTAACTTAGGTCTTTGATAACATTGCTATACATTTATTAGATCACTGTTAACAGTTTTATAGACTTTTTGACTCGTAAATACGACACTAATAATTTTAAAATTAAATTTAAACACGGAGCTCTTTGACTTAGGTGTTAGCTAGACAGCGCCATCTACAAATCATCAACTAATAGGATTAGAAAGCAAAAAAACCAGCCAAGTGCGAGACGGACTCGCGCACGAAGGATTCCGTAGCATTTATCTACAAAAACGGTACAAAAATCACGTTTTTTGTATAGGAGCTTAAATATTTGTTTTTTTTTTTATTTAATTATTTATTTTTAAAGTGAATATATGACTAAATATTCTGTGTATATTTCAAGCGTTGTTGTTTATACAACTAACGTGATTTTTTAGTTAGTCGTCGTTAGCCCTCTTAAATATTTATTTTAGTTTGTTTTTAGTAGTGGTATTATTAGTATTTGTTGTTATAGCGACAACAGAAATACATCATCTGTGAAAATTTCAACTGTCTAACTATCACGGCTTATGAGATACAATCTGGTGGTGGTGACAGACGGACAGATGGACGGATAGCGGAGTCTTAGTAAAAGGGTTTTACCCTTTGGGTGCGGTTACCCTAAAAAAAACAACACAGAAAATAAAGAAAATTGGGTAAAAACAGGGGGCTTATCCGAGTGATATTTTTTCATTCGTTAACGTCTCTATAAAGTGCTTTTAATTGAGAATCTCTTAAAAAAAGTCACATCAAATCAAATGAGAATATGGAATCCATTTATGTTGTTTATTAACATTAATTATAATTTATAGGTACCTATTAAAAACCTAAGAACACCCTCAATCAAATACCAATACATATCAGCAAAAAAAAAAAGAACAAAATTATTTTACCCATTTAGGAGCTACGAAGCCACAGGTGTAGCTTATCACATAACACCCGTCTTTTTACGTCGGAGGTTAAAAATAACATATTTAAGTCACATGCCATGTCGTAATGAAATAATTCATAGCTTAACTTGGCTGGTAATTTTAGAATATTTTTTTGTCTCGGAGATTTTCGTTAGTAGAGTAATAAACATTGGACAATACCCTACAACTTTTACTCTTTAAATGTCGAGCAAAAAGGCAGTAAAACTGCAGAGCCAACCCAAACTTAACCTTTTTAAAACACAAAATTCCACCCGAGAAGCTCAGTAAAAGTATGTTTGACTGTTCACTCTAAGGATCAGCGCACGAATACTGTCTTGGACAGTTTCAAGGTACCTAGCTATCTACCCATTAGTCTAGCCTACCTGCCAGTTGATGATCCTTGGTAAATGAGTACCAAGCATGATCATCTGATAGGTAGGTAGTTAGGAATAATTCTTGTAATATAATATTTTTATTTGTAAACCTATTTTCTACAAATAAAAACATTTGAATTTAATTTTGAATAATAAAAAATCCATTTTTAAACACGAGATATCACTCTTATTAGAATAAGTAGGTATAACATATCTTCAGAAATAATATCTTAGGACTTAGGCAGGTACTTGGATAACATTTATTAATATTTTAACAGGTGGTAGGTATCTAGGTAGGTACATAGCTTGAGATATATTAAGTACACAAAACGTTACATTTCTAAAGGTACATTAAATAGTCATTACTATAATTATAATATTCATCACACACTTCACTCCGAGTAGTCAGAGTGTTTCAAGAGATATCGCAACTATTCCGCGAACATTGTTATAAATTATCATCCAGATAAGACTGAATAGGTAATTTAACTTAAAATATAACAAGCAAAATACTCATGATACCTACGACGTATTTTACACTGCCAACAGTGATATTTTATAATACCTACAGAGGATTAAATTATGTGGGGATTATGGCCTAATTAAGGTTACTCACAGATTTTTTTAAGATACGAAAGTAAATGCTTTCAATTTGTTATCTTCTCTGTCTAACAAAATATAGAACATAAAAATATAATAATGTAATTTAATAAGTTTTATATCTTTTAGAAGTAAAACATTTAAAAAAACAATACAAACTCGAAACTAGAAATCAGCTGACAACAACAACATAAAAATAAATGTAATAAAAATTAACGCCCACTTACCAACTTCACACAACACAAATAAATCACAAACACACAACTAGTTATCATAAAATGTATTATTTTGGAAATCACGATGTTCTAAACTTGGGTACTTGAGTTAGTTCGCACTTTCCCCTGTGGGGCCCGCGACACTTGAGCAGCGGGGGGCAGGGGAGCTCGCCACTCGAACAGATTTTAGCGACGGTGGGCAACGGAACGCGACGTGCACCTCCGACGGCGGGTGCATGACGACTGACGATCCCCGCCCGCCCTATCGCCTCGCCACAGTCGCCACCGCCCAAGCGAAAAATCTTTGCATAGCCACTAACACAGACTTAACAGTGTCAGTGTTTCATTAATATGCTAATTCTAATAGTGTTTTAATGACTTTCGCATGCGTGAGTGATGCTCAAGTACACACACCTATTAACTGAAGAAAAAATTAAGTTGATTTGGTCGAAATCGTGACAATAGATTTGTTTCGCTCGTCGCGCAGACAAGACGCCGCTCAAAAAGTTTGCTAAATACTTCTGAAGTAGTCAATTGGAGTGTATTGTTTTCCTTCCTATTGTAGATTCATATGATAAGTAGAGTATTGTGGTGGAAATCACGAGGAGTTATGAATAATTTTAAACTATTCACCTTGAATAACATCGAGATACTCCTCCGCTTATTATTATTATATCCATACTAATATTAATAACTAGCTGTCCCCCGCGACTTTGTTCGCGTGTTTTAGTTTCAACGGTTTTCATTTTTGCCACATTTTTCATTTATGCTCCGCTCCTATTGGTTGTAGCGTGATGTTATATAGCCTATAGCCTTCCTCAATAAACGGACTATCCAATACAAAAATAATTTTTCAATTTGAACCAGTAGTTCCTGAGATTAGCGCGTTCAAAGTGTTCAAACTAACAAACTCTTTAGCTTTATAATATTAGTATAGATGCGAAAGTAACTCCGTCTATTAGGCTTTCACGGATTAACCGCTGAACCAATTTTGATGAAACTTGGTATGGGGTAAGCTTAGGTCCTAAAAAAGGACAGAGGCTAGTTTTTGC
The DNA here is from genome assembly GCA_932294365.1 of Diachrysia chrysitis. Taxonomy (NCBI): domain Eukaryota; kingdom Metazoa; phylum Arthropoda; class Insecta; order Lepidoptera; family Noctuidae; genus Diachrysia; species Diachrysia chrysitis. The sequence continues at coordinate 4,198,188 of OW028657.1, forward strand.
CGCGATAACCGACACCCACGCGGTCAGTGCCGCGGGCTACAGCTAGTGTAAATAAGGTGAAGATCCTCAATAACTAATGCAAGTACACCTACGCTCGCGTCAGCAAATAAAAGGTCCATTAGTCTGGACATGTCTGAGAGAGTAACAAAGAGTATTGGATCACATGTGTGTCTAGAAAAAGTGGGTGAGGTGGAATGAATGAACTAAACAGTCACATCTCTCTGAAGAATGAATCTGACGTCTTAATACTGTTAGTAATATGTATAAAGTAAGTAGGACCTACATTGATATATAAAATAACTAGCTGTCCCCCGCGACTTTGTTCGCGTGTTTTAGTTTCAATGGTTTTTCATTTTTCATTTATGCTCAGCTCCTATTGGTCGTAGCGTGATGTTATATGTATAGCCTATAGCCTTCCTTAATAAACGGACTATCCAATACAAAAAGAATTTTTCAATTCGAACCAGTAGTTCCTGAGATTAGCGCGTTCAAACAAACAAACAAACAAACTCTTCAGCTTTATAATATTAGTATAGATTTCTATAGAGACCTAAAGTGGGTGAGTGTTAAGATGACGCATGGAGTTTGTGGAGGAAAGAAAACCCTAATGTGTTTGAAATACATGGTTGATACCGTACTCGAAAAAATTGGTTAAAAAAAATATTTATCTCCATAGTTCCGGCTTATATTATTTTTTATCTGGTCTAAGGACGCTTGCTTTTTAGGACAAATCATGAGATACCTTAACTGTCTTAATAAATTTACCAACAGATTCAATATACACATACAAAATACGCGCGAAAAACATGATCCTTCCTTGGCAGTCGGGTAAAAAATAGATATATGTATTAAATAAAGGCGGATTCTTCATACAAGCCTTGTCCACAAATTACAAACACAACAAAAAAACAGTCGAATTCTTAAGCGATGTTTTGTCTTGTCATACAAGTGGCAATTGATTTTTATTTATATAGAAGAAATACAAATACTTGGCTATAATATTCAATAAATCTATATTTTGTATTGTGTTTTAATGACATTTTGCCTTGAGACCGTTAATATAAAAAACAGTTTGTGTTATATTAATAACTACTTAGATGTCCCACGCGACATTGTCCGCGTATTTTAGTTTCAACGGTTTTTCATTTTTGCAACATTTTTCTTTCTTTTGGTCGCAGCGTAATGTTATATAGCTTATAGTCTTCCTCAATAAATGGGCTATTCAACACTGAAAGATTTTTTCAAATCGGACCAGTAGTTTCTGAGATTAGCGCGTACAAACAAACAAACAAACTCTTCAGCTTTCTGTATTAGTATAGATACAAATAATATTGTGTAGATATGTAAAAAATTAATTATTTTAGTTCCGTTTCCACCAATTCGTGTCAAACCAACGGCTTAATTTGCGTTCTCAAGGGATTGCCGTGACAATACCTTTTGTTGAAACCGTTTTGTTTGTATTTGACCTGACATCATGATTCCTAGTTTTGTAGTGGATTTAAAAGTGATTAATAACAGACTAAGCCTGGGTTTCCGATTTTAAAAGAGATTATGGAAATTAATATTCTGCATCCTATTTCTTAAAAGGTAATTGAAAGTTCTAAAATTTTTTATATAACCTTTTAGGTGTGCCACTGCTGGGCAAAGGTCTCCCCCAATTTGCTCCAGGATCTTCTGTCTGAAGCCGCTTCCCACCAATCCGGCAAATAGCGATCGATATCGTCTCGCCAGCGTCTTTTCGGCCTACCTCGTTTTCGAGTTCCGGCGCTAGGTACCGACTCGGTGGCAATTCTCGCCCATCTATCCAGACCCATGCGGCCAATATGACCAGCCCAGCTCCATTTTAACTTGGCTGTTTATATTAACTCTAATGTTTATTGACGCTAAAAGTATCCCCTCAGCTTTTTCTACGGCAGCAATACAGCAAAAGAAGTCCATGAAAATTGCTTCAGGAAAACCAAAAGAACGCCCAGAACTTTATTACCGTGGCAGTAGATAACCGGAGAGGTAGCTTTACAATCCCCGGTAAAGAAAAGTAATCCTGAGGTTACAGCCGGGAACACTCATGTCTCCCTTACCCCTGGGCAAAGGAAATCTATGAGGATTTCCATCGGAAGGAGAAGGCAAGAACATCATTAATCCCATACTCAATGTTCATTTACAACTGAATCATCCATAAAATCGATGCTATACGTTCCATCCGAAATTTCACATACATATGCAAAATATGTGTGTGTTTTTCGAGTAAATTAGCATCCTCAAATCTTTACGCAGGTACATTCTACGTAGACTACGATATACATGTACATATGTATATGTATTCGTCACGGATTGGTTATTACGAAAGATTTAATTCTTATTACAAAGAAGTTCAGAATCAAAATATTTACTGGAATTGCGGAAAATATTTAGAATAACCGTAATTGGAAATAGAGACCTTACTTTACTTAATTGCAAAAAAAAAGATGAAGTAATATTGCTAAAGGGTGATCCTGGGGTTAAGTTAGATAATTTCATATAGGGCGTTTATCCTAAAAGCATTAAACCTAGTCTTCGGCGAAAGGGAATGGAAAAGCCAGGAAGGAGGAAGTCCACGAGGTTTAGTCCGGTATAGCAATGAAAGCCTCCCATCGAGGCGGTAGACATCTACCAAAAAAAATCCACGAAGAAGGCATCCAGTCAAAAAAAATAAGGGTAAAGTAAGATAAAAGATGGCAAGAGACATCGCGGTAGGCCCATACGTAGATTCCTTCCTGACGAGCTAGATTCCTTTCCTCCTTTAATAGCAATTGGTACAGCACAGCCCTAAGCAGAGAGAGATGGCGGGAGGATAAAAAAAGATAAAAGTAGCCAGGTATATATATTTTTGAGCCTTCACCTTTCTCCCTACAGGGCTAAGGCCTCATATCCATTGACTGACTACCAAAAGTAGACACACTGTGATGAATATCCAATATTACACGTACGATTTCATAACATTATTTTTAAAATTTGATTTTGGTATTAAGGTTTACGGCCTATTTAAGTCTAGTCTAGATTAGGGTTTCGACAGACAACTGTATCTTAGTTGAATACTAATCTAGTCTGAACACGCTCTCCATTGTGACTTTTTGGGGTCCCGTACTACAAAACCCAAAAGGAACCCTTAGGTATAGGACAAGTTTGTTGTCCGTCTGTCTGTCAAGATTTTTTTCTCAGGAACGTGTTTTGGTATCGAGGTGAAATCAATATTAAAATATTAGGTATAACGACCAAAAAAAAAATACAGTAATATATTCAAGCTTCGCAAATTTTCGCAAAGCAATTAAAAAAAACAGCCATTTGTGTCGTTTTTTACGATACATTTCCGAAAACCCAAAACGTATGGGGTACTTCCCGTCGACCCAGAATCACGAATTTACGCATGATGCTAGGTCGAACGTCACAAGTAAAGGATAAAATATTGGAAATTTATATCTTCGACACTTTTTGTAATAATTTAGATAGACTTTTAAAAATACCGGCCTCCAAATTGTAAAACTTTAAAGTGGAGGAATAAAAATAAAACTGGTTCTATATTCCAATGGTGATGCAACTTGTGCAACAGTAGCAATAAGCACTGAGTTAATTCTATGCACTCTAAAAGAATACTGTAAATAAAACAATTAGTTAGTACATTTAAGTTGACTGGTATATTGGTCTAGTGGTTACTGACCCTGACTGCTAAAGCGGAGTTCGTAGGTTCGATGCCTACCCAGGAGAAATTTTTGCGTGATGAGCACGATCTTTTTTTCTGTGTCTGGGTGTAATCTATCTAAGTATAATATGTGTGTATTTAGAAATAAGTAAGTATGTTTATCAGTTCCAGGCTCTGCCTAGTTTGGGATCTGATGGCCGTGTGTGAATTGTCCCAAGATATTATTCAGAGATATTATATTAATGTTCTTATATTTCAACTCGATTACTAATTAATTACTTTCCAAAGAATAACTATCAAAATCAATATCCCCAATATCGAGAGAAATCAAAACCACGCAATACTATCTGATTAAATTCAGTACGTGTTTCATGGGCCATAGAAATAGGATCCTAAGCTAACAAAGGACGACCCTAAGATCCCAAGTTCAAAGGCCAACGCTAAGGGTCAACTTAACTACTTGCTGCCTATTCAAATGTTAATTTTGCGTACAACGAGACAATTTAGAAGTTTAGACTGAGATTTTAATAGAACTATGGAAGCCAGTTTGTGTTTAAGACTTAGAGTAAAAATCAGTAAATTGTAGAGTGCGCCTAACAGAGTATGAACTGTGAGCACAAGTATGAACAAGTAAAATCGTAAAAATAATGTCAAAACTAGCTCAAAACCTAATAACATCGGAACCATCGATATTATCGCATAAACAGCTGTCGTCGTACAGAAAATCTCTTAAATGAGTAAACGAGCGTAGTATAAAGTACGTTCGGCACTAGCTACTAGCGATGCGCGCATTTTATGCTTGTGTATGTATACTCTTAGGTTTAAGTTTAAATAAACTAGACAAGAATTCGTAACTTTAAGTTCTGTATCCTCTGCCACAATACGTGGAGATAATATCAAATAAATTAAGTTGTAATTTAACTTTTAATTATGATTTAAGAATTTAAGTTTTTCCCGAACTTTTGGTTCATATATTTGATAGCACAGATGGATGTTATAGGCTTAGATTCCCGTGATTTTCGTGATTTTGTCCAAACCCTTCCCCTGCCCCCCTCAGTTGAGTTTTACGTCATTTATGGACTATCACTTACCTACTGCCGAATTTCCACCTCGCTCTGCTCCACTCCGATCAAGGTAGAGCCAGAAGCAAGATTTTCAGGGCCTTTTCTGTTCGGGCAACGTTCACTTGCGGCGTATTTACCTATTTCATGTAAAAAGTACCGTATGTAGTTCGGCACAGATTACTTTAAGTACTTAAATCTTGGACTGACAAGAATTCGGTTAAGATAATTTTGATTTAGATCTTAAATATCGACCAGTAGCAGGTAGTTACGGAGTTACTTATATAGAGGTACCTTCAGTCACCTTACTATTTGAAAATAGTTAGGTATTTCCCCAACCTTCCGTCTAGGGCCAGTTTTCGATTTTTATTTCATACCCAGCCACATAATAAATAAGCATATTACAAAACAAATTGCACCTTTTTCCAAATTTGTTCACTTAAGAATTTAGTACATGTAGCGCCATCTATTGGGAACGCTGCAAACTCTTAGAAGTAGTAGCCAGTTACAACTTGAACTCGTTCTGATAAAATGTTGTCAACGGTTCATAGATGGCACTAGTAGGTAGTCACATTGCTATTGAAACAGTTTGTTAATAAAATAATAGATGGCGCTCAGATATCTTATTTTAAGCGTTTTGCTCCGAATTGACTTATACTGAGTATTATATATATATATATTACTACTTGTTTGTCTTTCAATACCCGAGGTACGCATTTACGCATGGAACAATTACTTCTACAACCTCTGCTGATTTTGATCGTATCATATACACGAATTGAAAATGCAGAACAATTTACGGGATGAACGCACTACTTAACCATATTCTTTTCTTTTTCAATATATTTTAGAGCCCTTCGTTTATACGAAAAGTGGATAGAAAAAATAATTGCCTTGTCTAAGTAGTGTTTAGTACTTGTCAAAAGTATAATATCACTATAAACAATTGAATTGAATTTGTTTTTAATAGTGTAGGTACGTACATATTAATGTTTAACTTCTTGTACCTAGGACAGGACAGAGAGTGTCGGGGAAAAAAACATAAAAACCATAATTCGTAATACGTAATTATTTATTCGTGTATAATTATTTGAATACATCAAAAATTTTTGGTGTAATACGAAATCCGCTAATGCGCAATCCCTGGCCCCACTACATTTATATAAGTAGGCCAGTTGTATATATTGTTGCTTAACAATGTACATCGGGAATGTACTAACATCTAACACTACTCAGCTCAAATAATGCAGCTAATAGTAAAGTGAATTTTACACAATAATCTTTAAAATTAAATACGTTAAATTAACTAAAGTTATAAAACATTAAATCAGTCATTTACAAAAAAAAAACTTTTTTTTTTTTCAATTAATTTTTACAACGTTATGATAATATTTTATTAACTGGAGATTTTTTTCTTAATTTTGGATATTGCTTATTGCACTACGGATATTATAATTTATGAAACTTATGAATAGGAGTCAAGCTGCCATAGCTTAAATCCAACTGCACCTAGAAACGGGCACTTCATGTTCAACTATTACGACGAGTACTTACTAAAATTACACTTAATTAAAACTAAGAAAATGGCATGTTGTGATGCTAAAAACCTATTTGTGAATGGAATTTAAGTACATCTATTTTTGCTTTAGGTAGGTACTATATTTTTTTTATGTAAAATAAAAATAGTTTGACTTTATCAAACGTTTATTCGAGAAATACTTCAGCCATAAACATTTTTTTTTTACTGGCTGGAAATTAAAAGAAATCCTTGATAAAAAAAAATTGATTGAATCGGTAAAAGAACGCGAACCATAGAGATTTTATTACTATTCATTATTTTCATAAACGTCTACATTTTAAAAAGAGAACAACGTTTACTTTGTACGTAGTAATTGCAATTTTATAAAGAGGAAGAAATAGGGCCTATGTCATATATTATATCGAACATAATTTTGTTCTTTAGTAATTATCTTCAAGTCCAAAGTAAACAAGGTTTCAATTCACAATTTATAAATACCTACACACTAAATACAATACTGACATCTTCATAGACAAATTAAAATATACACCTTTTGAATCACGAATCACAAACGTACGAAACGGTGTATAAAACGCTGCACTTCTTCCACACAACAATATCTCTATTTACAGTAATATACAAATAAAGCCGACATATATTTAGATTATGCCACCTAATAACAGATTGAACAACAAAACATATTCCTTGAAACACACTATAGTACTTACAAAAACATATTATTCAAATATACTTGTCACATTATTGAGTTTTAAATAATATTTATAATGTGCTTCAACTAACAGTCACAATATAGCATGTATGCAGTAATAAGGTAACAAATTATAAGTACATAATTAAGTACCCATAACAGTTTAATTACCTCATTTAATGGCACTTTGCATTTGAAATTTGCTAGCTCATTTCTGCAGTTTAAAAGTAGGACAACATAATCTAAATACACACCGCGACTACGCAAACACAAGGACAGACAGGTGTCCACTCATCACGCATCTGTCAAATTATAAATAACGTAAAAATTAAAAACTATATTTACACATTGTCATTAGCTGGATGACATCATAAAAAATGTACTAAAATTATCATACAAAACATCCATTAAAAGAACACCCATGAAATTATTTTTTATATTTCTTTTTTATTTACAAATAATTCCACGTTCTTCTTAGGCAGTGAATTAATTTTTGAGAACTATAAATCATTTGAAAAGTAATAAAAAAAACTTAATCACATTAAAACGTAACTAGTAGATATGATAATATCTTTATTGGGTGATCCGCAAGGTGAAAATTTTGTACTTATCTCGAATAATTTGAGTTCAATCTTTTAAACAATATGAACTGCGGTCTCAAGTCCCGAATATTAAAATAGGTTATAATAAAAGCCGGGCCATGTTAAGACTTAAAAAGGTAGTTGAGTATACGCCTAAAAACAAAAAAGATGTAACTATAACCTTCATTATGACTCAAGCTAAACAGCTTATTATTATAATACTGATGAAAATAGTCTAAGAGGTTGTTTATTTTTAAGTTATTCAAGACATAAACTCAACATTAACCACACAGGCTGATGACGAAATTCGCTGCCTATGTTCTGAAGAGAAAAGCAAGGAGAAATGGACTAGGGATTTTCATTAAGTGACATTTTTAGTAAATTTTTGGACAATGATCTTAGATATTATATTAGGTGTTATATAATAGCTTACCTACTGTAAAGTGGCCGTATCCTCCATACTCAACCTACTCCCAAACATGGACAATTCGGCAACATTCTGCATGAGATGACATAAACCTCCAAGGAGGTTCAAATTTATCAATGGCCAGTAATATTTTGTGCTATTTACTTTTAAACCGAAAGAATACTCGATGCTTGAGACCGCAATAACTAAGAACTAGGATAAAATGTGTTTAGGACACCATTTGCCTGTGTCCATTTTGACCGTTTCCTGATGGGAAGAGGACGCCCTCGTATGTGACACCGTTCAGTTCTATTGAGACTACTAGCTGCTGATCACCTGTGGTTGCGTCACCTGTGGATAAGACAATGTCAAGTTAATGGTGATAAAAAATGACGATTTGTTAAAGTCATGTGCTATGCTATGCTATGCTCTAGATCTGATAGTAAAAGATGTCAAGATACTTTAGACAGACATAACATTACAATAGTCAATTTTCGCCGTTTTGTGCAAAGGAAGTCATCAATTTCCCATAGGTAAGTATCAAAACGCTACATATTTTTTCAATAATTCAAAGCTGATATTGAAATTCTATGCTGATATTAAAAATACGTTGTATACGTAATGGTCTGTTTTTTTAGATGTCGTAAATATAAACAATGAGAACATGGTCCAAACTTACCTCTGGTGGTAATCTTAAAGGCAGCCCCATTAACACCATTAGTGTTAGGCATCCCGTTGATCTGTGGTGGCGAAGCATCTCGGCGGGCGTGTCGTCGTGCATGCGAGTCGTGCGGCTCGTGCGGCGACAGCGGCGTGTCGCGCGAGTCGCGCGAGTCGCGCGGGGACGCGGGCCGCGGCGTGCGGCGCTTGGCGGGCGGCGCGGGCGACCGGCACGCCTCGCGCTTGCCACCGCTCACGCTCGAGTTCGGACTCTCGCTCAGATTCAAGGCCTCGCTGTAAGCCATACTGAGGATAAGGAAAGTGTCAGAACAAAATCCCAGGGTGCTTAAAACTAAGGGATTTCAAATAGGGACTTTGACATTTTGGTCGATCTATATGAAGCTTTTGACTAATGCTGCATTTGTTATTAAACGCTAAGGCAAATAACTTGTACAATATACATCTGTTGATTTAACTTGATGACAGCCAGCAGGCCACTTTTAATATATTATAAAATTACCATTGTTATTAACTAAAATTCAAAACTATTATTACGGTTTTTCTCAAGGCACTATCTTAGAACCAACAATTTATAAGAGTATGTTATAAAGTATGTTTAGAATTGTAAGTTTTTAAACAGCATTATTAACTTACCGTTGAGGCTCAAGGTCTGGCTGTGGACTGTTGTTGTTGTTATTGTTGTACAGCGACCAGAGAGTGAGGCGGGAGACGTCGATGGCACTAAGTGCGGCAGCGTCGCGAGGTGACATTATCGGCGCTGGACCGTTGTTGGGGGGCGATTCGGAGCCTAAACAATAGAAAATTGGCAAGTCATACATTAAGCTTTATTTTCAAAACACAGATACATACATTTCAGAATACATAACACAGATCAAGAATATTCAAACAAATATCAGTATCTCCTAATTAATTCGTAATTCACTTACAACATTAATGTTTCGAGGATTTAACTAGATTACATTTATTGATTTGCAATAGTTGGGCTTAGTTTTAGGTTCCCTGTGGGATATCCGCGTTGTAAGCAAATTACTCGTACGGAAAATCCTATGATCCTGTTGTTATTGATTGTAAATTCTCACCATTTCTCATTAGCTCCCTCTGTTGCTGTATCATCTTCATATACTCCCGCACTCTATACTCGATGTCGTGTTGTCCAAGGTGCGGCGCGTGTGGCGGCAGTGGCGGCAGGCGCGGTGCCACTCCGGCGAGGGAGAGGGAGAGAGGCTGCATGTGTTGGGACAGCTGAGCGAGTGAGGCAGGGACTCCGCGGTTGAGAGGAGGCTGGAATAAATGGTGATATTAGTACAAATAAAGACAAACACGAAAAGGTTCTAAAGTAGGTATATGTACAGTTAGGATGCAAAAATCTAACACACCAGGTAAAATCGAGTAAAAAGATAAGGTCATACAGGGTTAATACTACCGATGAGATTTCCTTTACACCACATATTCTAGGTGCCATTTTAGGCCTATTAAAAATGAATTAAATAGGAGCACTACTTCTTATTTGAATTTAATTATAATAAATTTTACTCCTTTTGAACATGTATCTGTACTTATAACTATTTAGGTTTATACGCATAAAAACACCATCGGACGGTTCTGCTTACCCTTAAAATCTGCTTGTTTTCTACACAATTTTTTACAAAGATCGTTCTAATACTGATATTCTTCTAATTTATTTGACTATACTCACCATGGCCAAAGCAGCTTGTGCATCATACTGGCCGGAAGCGCGGCGCCCCTCGCGCTTGTTGCCTTCGATTGCCGCGTCCAGCTCACTCCGGGTCGATAGGTTTTTCTTTTCACACTCGTAATCATACAGGTATTTCATGTATCTGTAATAAAATAAAAACATTAAATCGTCTGATTTGACAGTACCTATCACAAATCCACCATATTCTAGGAGAACGCAATTTATAAGGTATAGAGAAGTAAAAGGAATCCATTATCCAAACTACACGTGAACATACGTGGAATCACACTAGATCCAAAAAGTTTAAACTCTGCCGATGCTTTTAATGATTCTGTATAAAAAGGCTTAAGGACAATAAATACAACGTGGTGTTTAGCGGCACCGCCAAAGACCGTTTCAAACTATTATCATCCAAAATAATCTCCGTATCAGTCAACCAAAATATAAATCATAAGATATGTCACCATTCAATCCTTTAACGAATCCAATATAATAACTTTATTGCCGCGCCGAGGCCTGACAACCTTATAAATCATATTCCAAGCCCAATTATTATCAAAACTCTATCCTTCAAGTATAATACGCACCATTACACTGTTAATCCTATTATGTAACTTGTCAATTTTATATGACTCCTTTGTGGCACTTTCCATATGTCATATTAAGCGGTCACATATTTAATACGCGGCACAATGAGAGCGGCTCATAAAAACGCCACCTTTAAAACTGTCACATGCGATCTATATATATACGACATTCGTCATTACTGTTAGTCTAATTTTATGAATGTCACTTTGTGTTTTAAGCGTTGGCTTCAACATACTTTTGTCTCGATAGTAAATTAAAAATATATTATGAGCAATGCTAACGGAGATAGATAAAGCAAATATAAACGGTTTAGATATAGAGACGGAATTTTGTAGAATGTCTACGCGAAATAAGAAAGTTCTTAGGCCCAAATTATGCATGTTTTGATAGGTTTTTTAGGTATTTCATTATGACTGCCAAATTTAAAATGCCTGTTACTCAAGCTTAAGCTTTATATTAGAATAGTTCAAATGACAGCCACCATTTAATCTCCGGTAATATCAATTTCAAAAGGATTTGCATTTATAAATAATTTACAGATCAAACCATAGCCAAAGCTTTCTAAAATCACAATACCTACTTAGCAAGACGACAATCATTGTCATCGTTTGAAATATTTGGTTACAAAATCACTATGAAAATGAACGTAACGAGACGCATACAGAAACAGATCGGAATAAAAGAAGCTGCGTTCGAAATCATTGAATCGTGCGTAACCGTCGTACAGTTTGAATCATAAACGTATACCACCTTTATGGCAACCGACAAAAGACGAGGTGAAGGAACTCTCGAAAGATAAATGGGAAATTATATCGGCCGAGATGAGCTAAGGTTATTAATTATGAAGTTGTCATATTGTCGCGACGGTCGCTCACGTACAACCATTGTGGGCTAGCTTTTGTCTCCATCTCGTGAGAATTTGAATGAGGATGTGCTACAAAGCAGGTCGAATATGGAGCGAGCTCCTGACTTGTAGACCACACAGAAATACCATTTGTCGATAATGTTCTAGATTTTGGGGCTAGTACTAGATATGCTGATTTGTTGTGAGAATTAAACAGCATCGGTTCCTAAAAATGCAATGCGTAGGTACCAATGCATCAATCTTGGAAAGGTGACAAAAGACAGACAGCATTGAGGATCCGACTCCACGCCAAGAGGCATTCTGAACTCTGATCTAATCAATACGAAAAATCTGAATTTGTGTAATCTAAAAAATATATAAATAATGAAAACGTTAAATTTTATTTAAAAATTCAACCTTCATTTATTTGAAAACGCACCAAATCTAAAGTTAGCTATTTATAGATTACAATATGATCAAGAAATACGCGTGAACTTACTGTGTGCGCAAAGTAAATGCAGCTGATGTAATAGACGATGGCAGCCGAAGACCCTTGATGATCTCCTGCCACAGCTTCTTGTTGATGACCTCGACGAGCCCGCCGCGTGCTATGACCAGATTGTACAGCTCGTACAGGTCCAGCACGGACTTCGCCATGATTGGCAGCCGGTTGATCGGAGTACCTAGAACAAAGATAACAGCAGGTTAATAAGAATTCTACAAGTGTTACAATTAATACTACAGTGAATGATCGACCGTTGATAACTATTGATAATATTGTTTTAACTCAAAAACTGTAAGTTATTAATTTTCTAATATCTATGATGAAAATAATATGATCAATGAATAATGAATGTATCAGTTTAGTATAATCGTAGAACGTAAATAGTGTCAAAAGTGTTCCTAGTGCCACGAATAAAGACGATTGAGTAATCCCATAATTTACAACTGAAATATAGATTAAGTTGGAATGTTATATTACACTAAGTAAGACGGACATTAACTTAATACAACTTCCGTTAGCGATAAAAATTCTTAAAATACGCCGGCAATTCAAAATCAGGGATACTAAATACATAAAGTAACAAAAGAGTCTTACAAACACGAGGAACATGTTCATCACGATATAACTCCGAATAGAGGCGGGCAGTACATTTGCTCACTATTGCAAGTTGTAAAACCCTTTACTGCGCACTTCATAAGGATCGTAAAACCTAACGCAAACTACACCTACATATAAGCATAATAATATGGTTACAGATACAGTGCTAGATCACGCTGAACAAAGCCAGAATGTAAATCAAATTATATTTGAAATTTGATAGCATCCGAAATAAACATTAAACCAATTTACTTTTAGTGCTATAACCACTAAACTATATATAAAGCTGAAGAAAAGCTGATTAAGTTGACAACCGTAAGTTATCGCCACCTGCGTCCTCTTGAATGCATTAATCAAAATTATATGGGCGCATTACACGCCTTACTGTCACCCGACATTGTCAAGATGGTATAACAAAGTTGTTCGTACAACGTAATTTATCGAATGCAGCTAAAAAGCGCTTGCTGTGACAATCCTTGTCAAGTGGGCAACGAGGCGAGCGTGGTGAATCGCATCGCATCGCACGATCGATGATTTACGGGCGCGGGCGAGTCAGATCGCGGTTTTACGATTCGCGCGCAGCATTAGTGGCCCGGATTTAGCACAGCCCGTGTGGCCACGGAAGCCATGCCCGTTTGTTCTATGTGGCTAGTTTGCGACTATTTGATTTACTGTAATTTGGCTGTTAACTTTGGCTGATGACGTGACGAATCCGGACCGACAACTCTCAACACCACGATTTACAATAAGGAACTGTTAGCTACTTAGTTACGCTTCTGAGACACTCGGACTGTCAGCGTGTGATGTTTACATCTTTTGAACAAGAAAACAACGGTGTTTATATCCCATTACTTTGTCGACTGTAGATGGAGTAAACTCGTATTTGAAACTATGAAATTGATGTCAATCATCTAATATTGTGTTATCATCTTCACTGGATAATACAGAAACAGTTACCGCCAAATTATTGAGAACAACATCAAGGGCATAATAATATTTGTGCGCTTTATTGCCTATTTCTTAAACAGGTACTATTAAAAAAATATATAGGGGTTATTTCAAATATATTTGGGATATTTGATATTCTATGGGTCTTAGTTGTCTCAAAATCCAAGAATCAAGATAAGCGAAGAATTAGCTGTAATTCAAATAAAACTCTAAAACGAGCTACAATTATATCTACCTACATCTCATGCCTCCCTATCGTCTTTAAGTTATTTCAATTTGACTTGTTGACGAGGCAGCAATCAATCAGCTTCGTCTAAATTATTGTTGCAAACAATTCGTTACATTTGCGCGTCACCTCGGCTATATCAAGTAACGAGCTACATACAAATGACGAGAGAGATTGCTACAACTTAGCACGAAATTGATTGAGTAATCGAGTATATTTTTAAACCATAGTACCTATAACTTTAAAGAAAAGTTAGTCTAGAAAGTTAGCACGTCTCCCTGTTCACAACAAATAAATGATGGTTAGAACAAGAAAAAAAAACGGTGCTGCACGCGCTTTATTTTTTGAGAAAAGATTAATTAAATAACAATGCATTTAATAAAATATTTAAATACCTCCAGGTAATTAATAACCTACCCAATTCTTCCAATAAAATAAATATTTACGTAACTACAAACTTCATTTTCGCAGATACATTACAACTTAAAATAGATTACCCAATCGAATACTCGAAACAAGAAGAAACCTTCACGTTTGCCTCGATCGTTTATTGATGAGAGCGAAACATTAGCGAAATACCTAAACGACTATTTGTCAATCCGTCTTCCTGTCTGCAGTTAATCATTCCCTCGGTTATCTGGGCCAGGGCGAGAGAGGGGGTGAGGCAAGGGTGCAGAGGGGGCTAGAGGGAGGGGGAAGGGGTGGCAACGTCACCCGTTCAGATTAATTGCCACGTTTGAAGAGTAAATGGTAGAACATGATGCGCAGAATTGGAGTATTAGAAGTACTATTACTGTTAGGTATAGTTGAGATACCTACCTGGAGCTTAGTAATTTTGGGCGTACATTAAAATTTATTCTAAACAGCGAAATATATTATTTTACAAGAAACTCTACATTTTTAAATAAACAATATTACAAGTTGCTAAAGATCGTTGCTGACAAAACACCACAATTTGAATAATGGAATTGACAATATCATTACAAAATAAACGAAAAGTGCGAGACTGACTGAAATTGAAATTATTCTGATCGTTACGGTTAATCCTCCAAAAACAAATTAACTGTGATATTTAAAAGATGCAATTTCCAAATGTAAATATGTCGATTTTTTTTCTTTTACTAGTGACGATACACCTCACGTCATCCGAATTTAAAGATTCCGGTTCGACAGGAAGTACCCTATAGGTTTTAAGTTTCTAAAAAAATTTATATACTACATAAATTGAGTGTATTTTTTTAATACGTTGACCAAGAAGTTTGAATTTTTTGATTGAATGCAGACCTGAGTATTTGACAGTATGTAATTTCAAAATAGTACAACCACGCGTTCCTAAAAAAAACATCTGACTGACAGACAGGCGGACAACAAAGTTTAAGAATTCCTTTTTTGAGGTAAATACAGAACCCCAAAAACGTTAAACTATGACTAACAGTATCACCTAAATACTAAGAAGATATCGTAAACCATTGCCCAGTAGTATACTTTACTAATAAAATGTAACAATAGATGACTCACCGGCTTCAGTGATGTCACCAACTTGGTATTCGCGATGAAAACGAAAATCATTAAAGCTTGCGAATTTTCGCCAAAAACCTTTAGCAGGCGTGTATGAAAAAAAATATGGTGTCTTAGGAATTTTTTTACCCGACGCGAAGGAAGTGTTATGTTTTTTGTAATTTAACTTAATACGTTATTGAGGTATCTTGATTACATAAATGTGGATAATGAACTATTCTCTTCAGCTCATGAAAGAGCTTTTATTGAGCACAAATGGAAGAAAGATGAACTTTTATCAACGCACAATTTTTATCAACGCAAAAAAACAACCCTTAATTTAAATATTTGTTTAAACGATTAAGTTTGTAATTCAAATTGAAACCTGTCCATTAGTGTCCATCACTAGTCCCTAGATTGTCTAATTCGCGTTCATTCGCCAGTCTCGCCACCCACGCGCGTCACACTGCGTTGACAACCTTTATAGCCTCCTACTAAGTTGCTTTGAGCTCGATTGCGACTTTTATGACAAACCCACACTAAAATGACCTGTGACTTTTCAATGCACTTAATGAAATTTAAAAGGGCGCGTGTACCAAGAAATAGTGGTTTCTTTTTGACAGTGCAAGTTGCTTTGAAGATATTGTTGAACCTTTGTTAGGTGTTTTACTGTATTTATTTCAATTGTTGTGTTAATTATTAATATGGTATAACTAAATATAGCTCTAAAATCGAAATTAATTTTGATACCTACAGATAATAAAGAAGTCTCTTTAACAATGTCAAATGGAAACTCCTAAAAATCTCAAGTAACGGTATGCAACTCAGTTATCAGATGCGAAACAACACTTCCTGTTTACAAAGAATCTTGAAATTTGACGACACATTAGTACATCGAGTACAAAACAAGTGCCTTCCCAGTAAATACGTATTGATTAACTACTAATATAAGGTGCGTAGAAAAATGAAATGATAAAAGAAAGTTAGCAGGAGAGACAAAGTATGCTGATTAGGTAACCTATAAATTTTCCACATATACAAATTCTGACGAAATCATAAGTGAGGCAGGCTTACAGGTCAGTGGTTACGGTGAATTGCGAGAATATCGTAAATACAATACATAATACAAATTACCCGCAATTGAACATGGTACAGATAAAGCACGACTCCCAGCATCGAATGGTTCTAAACAAGATTGCATAAACGCTGGCTTCGTTATCAGGTAGGTACAGCTAGCGTTAGCGGTCCCGTTATCCGTCTAAATAACGCAGCGCTTACAAGGAACCGTGGACAAAAGCTATTGTTTATGAAAGCAATCACCCCAATAACGATTTCCACAAAACGCATGGGCTCGCCGGCGGCGGAAAACGCGCGATTCGATGCGCGTGCGCCGAGCCGCGCGTGCGTCGAATCGCGCCCACACAGCGTAGCGCGGCTGACGTGACGGCTCACTCAATTCGGCCGCCCGAAGCGTTATTTACGACCTAGGTATGTCAAATCGCCAGCGGAGCCAATCTAATCGTGCCCAATTGTGACTAATTATTGCTTTTCCTACGAAACCTTACGCTAAATTTGTATTTTGAATTTCACTTTATGGACTAACGCACGCTTTATGGAACTGCATACGGAATAAATTGTGAGTGACCGCTCGCTACAGTGTTGCCCGCGATTATTCGCACCTCGCCCGATATTTATTGGCACTCGGTGTCGCTTAGAAAGGCTAATTCTTTTGTGCTGGCAACTCGCGACTGTCGTAAATCGTCTAACCGAACGCCTCCGAGTGCTGATAAAGGATTGTAAATAACGCCCGATTAGCCGACTAATCTCTTTTAAGTGTTGCAGATTGCAACTTGTGATTTGCGCACCGTTTTACAGCCAGATTAAGTTGGGAATTTAATTTAGTTACGGTGCGTTTATAAATTATGAGTGACGTTTTATTATGGTAAGATGTTGATTTGTATATAAAATGTGGTAATAAAATTGTGTGATGACAAAAGTGTATTAATGTGTCTGCGGATCGCGGCGTGGTTATTAAAGTGTCAAGGTGTGTGCGCAAGCCGCGAGCCCGCGAGCCGCGCGGTGCGGCCGGCGCGCGACGCGACCGCACGGGTGATAATCGATCGAATCGACATTCGACGCCTCCCGCTTATCGAGAGCAGTTATCAAGGCCCTTGCAGCCCGACAACCCCGCGCCGGGCCAATGAGCGCCGCCCGCTCACCCGGCCCCGACGCTCATTGGTCTGATACGCTTTTGATTGCACCGCCCCACTCGATTCACGACTCTATCAATCTCAATTATTCGAGTGTTGGTAATACTCCAAGTGGACAGTGTCAGCCGCGTTTAACTGCACATTAACTTCAGGGAAACATGTTTTATATTCGTTCGTACGTATAAAATTAGATATTACTATTATTGTCGCATAGTGTTGAGAATCTAATTCATGTTGCTGGACGTTAATAATTATTTACTGTTCATTTCACTATATTTCATACAGTACCTAAGTGAATATAAAGAGTACAAAATAAACAGGAGAATTCGTAATGAGAAATGTCTTTATGGGAAGCGTATAGAAAACTCTTTTAAATGCCAATAAAACATTACGATTGTAGATAAATTAATGTTAATGTGACAAATAAACCTACATTACTAATAAATAAGCATGTACACTACACATTCATATCGAGTCTTAACTCTTTCAAAATAAATATTGAAAACAGTGTACGTTTACTCTGAGCAGATACAATATACCTAAAGTAAGGATTTAACAACACACCATAACGATAAAATTGTAAAGAAATTTGCGTATAGCTTCATAAATCCCACAAACACTGGACAGCTTCGATTGGAAAATCCAACAGCTGTTCATTCCACATTATGAGTTTATGAGCAAAGGACACAAACATACTACAACTTAATTAAAAACTCTAAAACCACACTGAAAACATTTCCGATAAATCATTTCAACAATATAACTTGAAAACCACTCGCAATTAAAAAGGTGTGCAAAATGGATTAAAAACATAAGTGCATAGTGTTTATTTTATTTCATATTCGTGTATTAAGGCCATAAACGACAGCTAGCCTCTATTTAGACAGTCGTTATAAGTTTATGGGCGGAAGAATTTATTGCGCCTCGGAGCGGGGTTTTAATTTAGAAATACGATCATTCTAGTGTTAATTTCCACACTTCGGAACAAAACGTACACGCACCAACATCGGTTAATACGACCTATTAATTATTTATTGAAATTCGTAATAAGTCCTTCTTATAGTTCGACTCCTAATAATACACAACGCCAGTAAAAGACTCACATGCTACAATTTTGCGAAATTACCATAACTCAATGTAATATTTATTGCGTGTAGTGCAAATTCCAAGAGATACTGCGCGAAAATGACATAAGGCCGAGGATACAACGATCAATCATGAAGGGAGCAGTAAAGTTGAGAACAATCCAGCGTAATTCCGTCTGAGAGACATTAAAACAGCGAACGGTCGGCCCTATCCGGTGCAACATTGTGGCGGCCGCGCCCTCGCGCCCCCGCGCCCCCGCGCCCTTCTCGCCGGCCATCACCGACTCTACTTACTGCGGCCATTACCACTTGTAATTATTGAACTCGGCAAGCTTACTCCGCTTTAAATTTTGACAACATTAAAAAACCCCAATGAATCAGAAACGTCACAAAACCAAAGATCCAATACCTCAATAACACATAAATCATTTATTCGAATGCAAATCAAAACCGAGAAAAATTAAAGTATTGCGTTCAGTGGAATTCAGGAGGCCATTCGATGTAATTGGCAATCATTCAGAAAAGAATATACTCTCGCTCGAACAATCAAGACAAAGGCGGCCGATAGTACCTACAGGCGAGCCATTACGGGTCAATACCCATTATTATGCTATATTTTCGCGAGCACGGCCCTCCGATATCCCGTACGCTCACATGAGACGGCAAATATCTGTAATTAAAGGTTGTAAAGTTGATTTACGGTTCGCGTCCGAGGATCGAAGTCCGGGGAGCGAGCCGACCAATGGCAGGTCGCGCAGGCCTCGTATCAATTTATTAGAAACGAATGAAATCGCGGCTGCGGTGGCGGTGGCGCGCGATAATGCGGTCGGCGGCCCATCAGCGCCGGCCCGGATAGTATCGAGTGCTGGTGCGTAGTTTACGATCTCCGCCAGCACGGTAACACCGGCAATAAAATGGCAACAATGGAAATGTCGGATGCGGCTGAAAGACGACGATGCGACTACGCCGGATCATTGCGATGAATGCAACAATGGAATCCTCGAAACGAAGGTGGCAACTATCGGCGGCAGTAAGGCTGAGCTATCCAGCGCGACGCAGCCGCGCAAATATACGAACAATACCTACATCATGTAATTGTAATAAAACTGCACGAACATACACAATGTTAACGAATGAACAACATTACTGTTTTCCATTTACTGATCTGCGGGAGATGTATAAATCTATAGGAAACGGAGTTTTGCGACATTCGATATAAAATAATGGTACATTTTAGTTAAATGCAATAGTCCGGATATCACACAAAAGCAACTTGTCGTGGTGTCGCTAAACAGTAAAGAAGCCTCACGGATTTATTCGTCAATATTTCTCTACGACGAATAATTCTCTTGATTGCATTGTTTCGAATCATACGCAGAGTTGTACAGTTCGTGCCTTTGAAGAATAATATCTCAAAACATCAATATCTGAAAAGTAATTATTAGCATTTGTTGTTTCCGAATGGTAGTATCTTCTGGCTCAGATGTATGTAATTTATTATTAACGTAGTCATGTTTGCGCTTTTTATGGGTGTGGAGAAAATTTACTATCAGAACAAGCGTAGACCTTACATTGTAGTTTCTAGATTTGTACCTACTTAATTTAAAACTACCAGCATTAATGTCTTTTGATGAGGTAGATGGCTGGGTAAGAAAAGTCAAAATGTAATTAGTCCGTCAGTTAGATTAAATAAGAAAACACTGAGTAGATAAAGCGAATTTCAAAGTCCAGGAGTGGAGGATAATGACGTCATGCTTGCGCACCAAATGCACGAAATTGTGACGTCATGCGACATATAAAATCAATTTATCGTCATTAGTTTTTGATACGTAATAAGAAAAAATACGTGTCTAATATTTTTTAATCATCTATTTGATGGACATTAAAAAAAATTGTCATCTACCTCATTTTTAATATTGACGATATTCTGCAGCATGTTTAATATTTTTTATCATCATTTCTTTTAGATCCTATTCAAAACGAGCTCTAGTTTGTCGTCGACGCTTGTAAAAATTGTTCATAACAATCTCAAGTTAGATGGTACTATTGTTTCTTTTATGACCATATTTTGTCGCTCACGGCTATCGTAAAATATCATCGGCAACCCTTAATTTGTGTATCATTTTATTTTATACTCTTTTACTAATCTTAGTTTACAAAGTTGCTGTTGAAGTTTTGAGAAAACGTATAAAATTTCGTTCAGACTGGGGATCATTATATACTTTGGATCGATCATCACAGTCTTTATTATCGTAAAGGGTTTCTTTAAATGTTTATATATATCCGAATATGTAATAGGATTTATAAAAAAACCATTGGGGTTAGTTGTCTAGACGAAGGTGTCGAGAATCCGAGTGCCACTGCGCTTGGTGTCTGCTCAATGGTAATATGAATGACAATTTAAATTACAATATGGGGTGGCGTCGCGGCGATGACGAGGCACTTTGAGGACCAACACCTACAGCTTACAGCTTAGATATATCTATTTATCATGATATTACCATTAATAGCCTCGAAAACAATAAATGATAAGGTTTATAGTGAGTATATTTGTATTATAGAGTTGGAATAATTGATACTTATAATTTAAACAAATCAATGTTGGAACACATATCAACAATGATGATGATGAAATCATTTTGAGATATATTAGAACTTACATTTCGTACATTTCATTCTTCGATATAATTAACACACATGTAGTATCTTTATTGTACAGGCAACATCGCACATCTTTAGAGATAGGTAGGTTCATTTTTTAAAATGCGTTCCTACCCACCCATGCCGTCCTGGCTCGGTTCCCGCTGTATTAACGCCATTCTTTTTTTGTGCGCGGCAACTAGCACACTCATTTCTTTAATACTAATAATTATAGGATTATTTTTATCAAGTTAGTTTTGGATTTATTTAAATATGTCTAAACGTAGTGCTTCAAGCAAAATTAACTATTACGAGAATAAAATAAAAAAGTTAAAAGAATGTTCGAACAAAAAACGAAGTCGTGTAATAATTTACTCATCTTCGTCGGATTCCGAAGAAAATCAAGGTAAGTGAAAACATAGTTTAATTAAGTGATTAAATGTGCCAGTATGTCCTTAACTATAGCATCTATAAGCTATCCTGGAGGATATCACAATGAGGGTATCACGAAGGTTTAGCATGATGTAAAAAATTAACCTGGAGGTTGACTGCGGGTCAACACAAAGGTACTACAAAAACGTATAATACGTTTAACGATAAAACCGTCTGATTTCAGACGGAACCATGCAAGATAACACATACACGACACAATCCACCCCGGTTGTCGAACATGAGGAAACCAGCGCAGCGATCCCAGAGACACAGGCGGAACCAGTGCTGGACGAAGGTATGGAACTCGACTCGGAACTGTTATCAGCGTTAGGCGACCCCATGAACGAACAACCGACCTTTGGTGAAAAAATTCACCATAGCTTGGCGCAACGTTGGACACCTATTCTGAAAAAAGGACTGTCTAAGGATCATAAAGATAAGTTACTTAAAGAGTACCATGTACCCGAAAACTGCCAACTGCTTAAAGCACCGACCTTAAATCCGGAAATAAAAGCAGCGGTATCTGATGTTACAGTTATTCGAGATAAAAATATACAGAGTAAACAGGATCAGTTAGGCCTCGGCATTTCGGCGATTAATAATGCTATTACTCTACTACTTCTCGGCGATGACAAAATAGGGGTCATAAAAACCCTTTCAGATGGGTGTAGGATCTTGACGGACCTACATTACGTAGAAACTCAAGTGAGAACCAAACTTATAACTCCTTGTCTTGATAAGACAATTTTGCCATTAATTAAAGACCATGAAAGAGATAGTACTCTCTTTGGTGAAAGGCTCTCAGAGACTATAAAAGCTTCTAGGGCAATAGAACGTCAAGGACTTCATATAAAGAAATCAGCACAAAAGGCGACACCTGTACTTTCGAGTACAGCTGCATCATCAACAAGGACTCGATTTCCGGGAAACGAGACACGCTCCCCTCGTTACCCCTTGGGGAACAGGGGGGGGCGCGGCCTTCCACGGACAACGACATCGTACCGACGGGGAGCAACGGCGCCAGCGGCGGCACCGACGCGGTCTCGTGCACACACGAGACACTAAAAGCTGGACAGGTACATGCAGGCCGCTTGCAATATTTTTACAATTACTGGGTACATATTACAAATAATAAAACAATCCTAGACTGGATTCAGAATGGTTACCTTATAACTTTTTCTAAAAACGTTTTTCAATATACGGTACCTTTTAATACTTTTTCGCTAGAAGAAACCCGCGACTTAAACGAGGCAATTGTAAATTTATTAGAACTAGGCGCAATTTCTGAGTGTGAACCACATAAAGATCAATTTATTTCAAAGATATTTTTGGCCCCAAAAGCTAACGGTGGCAAAAGGTTTATTTTAAATTTAAAACATTTAAATAAATTTGTAGAACAAAAGCATTTCAAAATGGAGGATTATAGGTCAGCATGCAAACTAGTCTCTTATAAAGGTTTTATGACTACGATAGATCTAAAGGAAGCCTACCTTTTGGTTCCTATTCATCCATCACAAAGAAAATATCTTAGATTTCAGTTCAAAACCGAAAACGGAAAAAACGTTACCTATGAATTTAACGCAATGCCGTATGGTTTATCTTCTGCTCCAAGAACGTTTACAAAAATAATGAAAGAGATTGTGGCTCACCTTAGATATCGCGGCTTATTGTCGGTCGTATACTTAGATGATATATTATGTATCGGCCACACGTATAAAGAGTGTTTAAATAACATGACAGAAACAATTCAATTGCTTCAAAGTTTAGGTTTTGTAATAAACAAAGAAAAAAGTTCTTTAATACCAACACAGCAAGTTAAGTTTTTGGGATTTATTTATAACACAATCAATATGTCGTTATCCTTACCTGATGATAAGCGGAGACAGATATTAAAATTAGTACATAAATTTCAATCAATAGTACGTTGCACTATTAAAGAATTTGCCGGTTTGATCGGTGTCCTTACATCTGCCTGCCCTGCCGTTAGATACGGGTGGGTTTATACAAAACGTCTTGAAAGACAAAAATATTTAGCATTACAAAAGCTAAAAACTTACGAGGCTAAATTTCGCCCTTCACCTGTAATATTACCTGATTTGAAATGGTGGTCACAAAATATCTTAAAGACATCTTCCCCATTAAAAATTGATAAATTTCAATTAGAAATCTTTACTGATGCTTCCAAGTCCGGCTGGGGTGCTTTTTGTAATAATAAAAGAGTTAACGGCAAATGGAAATCTGATGAGACAGATCTTCATATAAACTATTTAGAGCTAATGGCCGTTTTTTTCGGCCTGAAATGCTTCGCACGTAATGCCCATGACTGTTCAATATTATTGCGTGTGGACAACACTACCGCTTTAAGCTACGTAAACCGCATGGGTGGCATAAAATATCCCCATTTAAACGACCTGACGCGAGAAATTTGGCAATGGTGCGAGGAGCGAAATGTATGGATAATGGCATCTTATATCAAAAGTAAAGAAAACAAAGAGGCTGATGAAGAATCACGAAAAATTAACAAAGATATAGAACTGACTTTAGTTGACGATGTTTTCAATGATATGGTAATGAAGTTAGGACAGCCAGATATTGATTTATTTGCTTCTCGCACTAATGCCAAGTGCCACCAATACGTGTCATGGAAGCCCGATCCGGACGCGGTTGCAGTGGACGCGTTTACAATATCATGGGCCAATATGTTCTTTTACGCTTTCCCACCGTTCCCGTTAGTATTAAAATGTCTAGAAAAAATTATAACTGATAAGGCTGAAGGCATATTAATTTTTCCTTATTGGCCTAGTCAGACCTGGTTTCCTTTATTACATAAAATGCTTATTTCTGACATTATCTTTATAAACTCTAAAGATAATATAATGTGGTCTTCTTGTAGGAACCCACAATTCAAAGGAGCTACCCTGGGTGCAGCGAAGCTCTCAGGAACGCGTTCATTACGAGAAATGTCCCCATAACGGCCTTAAACCTAATGATGGCATCTCTATCAAAGAGTACTCTACAACAATATGGCGTCTCCTATAAATGTTGGTGGTGGTATTGTTTACACAATAATATTGATCCCTACATAAGTTCTATTCCATCAGTGTTATCATTTCTAACGGAACAATTTAATAAAGGTGCAGCTTATGGTACTGTAAATAGTCATCGTTCAGCTTTGAGTCTGTTATTCGGGGAAGAGTTCGGTTCACATGAACAAATTAAAAGATTATTAAAAGGTATATATAAATTGAGACCAACTACCTCTAAATATGCTTCTACATGGGACCCACAGACAGTGTTACAACACATAGCCACCGATCGAATGATGAATTATCATTACAAAAACTTTCACAGAAACTTGTTATCTTATTAGCACTGTGTACTGCGCCCTGTGCGCAGGGCTCTAAGAGCTGCCAGTACACAAACAATCAGTAGATGGATCAAACAGGTACTAGCAGCAAGAGGCGTAGATGTGTCCGCGTGGAGTGGGCATAGCACACGACACGCTGCCACCTCTGCGGCGAAAGCGCAAGGTGTCTCGCTTGATGTCATTAAAAAGACAGCCGGTTGGTCGCGATCTTCGGAGACATTCGCTAAATTCTATAATCGCCTAATCAGTAATGACGCTCGCTTCGCGCGATCTGTTTGTTTACCTAATTAGTAATCAAAGTTTAATAAGAACTTTAATTTATGTGATTGCGCAAATTTATTTCTATTTATGTTTTCAATTAAACTAAAAATTGTAACCACTTATTTAAGAAATAAATAAAGGTATATTACTATTATATCAAAAATAAATTATAAAGTAAAAACTATAGTCTTTATTTTATTTCATACGTCATGAAGGTAATTACAAAATTTTAATCTCTAAACATCTACATGTGTGTTAATTATATCGAAGAATGAAATGTACGAAATGTAATTGATGATTAAACGAACTTACCTGTAAGTGAAGTTCTATCACAATTATATGAGTACCTTTCATTCTGAAGATATAAGGACCCACCCTGCCCTCATCCCTTTAGTATAAAATTTTGTTTTTCTCTAAAAAAAAAATGGCGTTAATACAGCGGGAACCGAGCCAGGACGGCATGGGTGGGTAGGAACGCATTTTAAAAAATGAACCTACCTATCTCTAAAGATGTGCGATGTTGCCTGTACAATAAAGATACTACATGTGTGTTAATTATATCTTCAGAATGAAAGGTACTCATATAATTGTGATAGAACTTCACTTACAGGTAAGTTCGTTTAATCATCAATTATATTTTATGTGGAAATGATTTTGTAAAGAAATATCAATTGCAAGTAGTGTTAGTAGAGGTAATGGAATGATCAATACGACAGCCGATTTTCGATGGTCTGCAAGAATAATTACTGGAATAAAAAAAAACCATCTTCAAATAAAAAAGCGTAGCCAATATTGATAAACGAGACAACAAACAATAACATGTAACGGAAATAAAATAATCTGGTGTTGGCTGACAAAAAACAGACAATGCTGTCAAAGGGCACGAAGTTTGACAATGGAAGTTCTTTTGAGATAGAACAAATGATGTGTGCCACAATACCGTATTAACATAAATGGGACGAAGGCGCAGGGTGACATCAACAGTGGTTTATAACAGAAGAAAGGACAATTATTATTATTGAATTTCTCATGAATATTTTGAGTGGTGTTGCCTATCTGAGAGTGGTGTGTTAAAGATTGTTTTGGTGTAAAAAGTAGTGATATTAAAGATTGTTTTGGTGGTATGGCTTATGTAGCCAGTGAAGCCAGTGAACAACGGAGTGGACGCATTATCTTTAATATTATTGACTTGGTTTATAGTTATACTAAAGAAGGCTGTTGAGACGAGGGAAGACAAATGAAATACAATAATTAAAATGACTTAACAGCCAACAATACAATTTGTAACAGTGATTAAATCTAGGTTTCTCACGATGTTTTTCTTCGCCGTTAATAAGACAATTCCAAGTCTTATGTTAATAATGTACTCTCTTACTTCGTTCGGAGTTTATTTGACTTCAATACTTGGATTTCACTTTGGAGTATTTTATAGGCATCGAAAAGACTTAACAATTGTGAAAAATATTATACAACGTTACATCTATTCCGTCCATGATACTTGAACTTTGACATTTAAGATAATCGAATTAGAGTTCGATATTCAGTATCTGAGATGGATCGGTCTTTGTGTTGTAATCCGATGTGCCGATAGGTTTAACTTATCTTCGCGGTATATCGCTCGCTTCCTGCGCCCCGCCCGACCCTATCTATGATAGATTAAATTTAGATATGTTGAGTACTGATTTCCTGTAGGTGTTAGTGAATTGAAAATATAGGCATACTAGCTGCCCGCCCTTCGCATAGGTGTAAGATTTAAAAAAAAAAACTGTTTTGTTTACATTTATACAAAGCTCGCCCTTACAGTAAAGAATAAGTATATCAAAAAAAGAAATATGCACATCGATCCAGCCGTTCTCGAGTTTTAGCGAGACTGACGAACAATTTTTATATGTATAAGATTGATTGGGTTTTCCTTGAAGTGTTTATGCTGGACACTGGTTTATTATCTCTGCTGTTAAAAGAAGTGTTCAAGCCATCGTACTTCTGATCTTACACTCTTTTAACAGAAGTATAAAACTTTGGCTTTTCTGTCTTCCTGTCTCAGTACCCATGGGCCTACTTTTTACTATATAAATATATATTTATATAAGTTTTACTCCTAAATCAATACGCACATCGCATGTAGAATCATACGGATATAAACCCCTAACGAAACTGTTGTATATATTATATTTCCTACTCCTAATCAAATTGATAGTCCAATAAAAGAATCAAGCTCTTCCCTACGAGATCCGCCCAGCGCGTAGGGCGGGCGGGATTTATAGGGCGGGACGGTACCGCCTACCCGTGTAACGATCTATCATTTAATTAATAGTAAGTACCTAGTTTAATTAATTGCTTCGTTGAAGTTTATATTGCTTTATTAATATGTAGGATTACAAAAATATAGATAGGTACAAATCGAATATTTAATGAGCAGTTTTCAAGCGCTTACTACACTATCCTGAATTTAGAAAGGTGTAATGGCATTCAGTCATCCTAAATGCAAACGAAAAAAATGCTTGGTTGTTAAATACCAATTTCATCCTAATTCAGTCACAGAATTAGGATCAAATTGAGGATATAATATAAGAAGCGCTTAAGTCGATATGGTCTGTTGTTTAGTTCGATCTATATGAGACTTAGGAAAGTTGATTTTTGTTTCTCTTTTCCGTTGAGTTAAAGAAATTTAGAAAACTATAAATTTCTATACAAATGTATTTTACGTATTGTGTATTTTATGTATTTTTTAATCAAACATGTTATATATCTTATAAATTTAGCTATGTATAGCTATGGTACGTAATTTAAAATGACACATTATGTAGTTAAGTCAATCGGAATCAAAATGGTCAGTTTACAATGCCCAAAAGTGGACATCCGTGGGAAAGACACACATTATTGCATATTGCGGATATGAGATAATGTACAGCGGCACACTAAAGTTAAGTACCTGTACAGTACTGTTTGTGATATAAAGAGTACGAAGCTGATGTGCCATGTGTACCCAGATAAGGAGTATCCGGCACGTTTAGATTACTCGATCGGATATAAAGTAATACTGTCAATATTTGATGGGCTTACGTACTTGGATACTATTATTATATTGCTTAATTGTTATTGTATTTTTTTAAAAAGATTAACTTAAAGAAGTTTTGAGGTATTTTATATATTATGTTAGAATAATGTTTAGAAAGAAGTTTCTATTCTCATTAATACCAAAGAGAGCGAATGGGAAGACAATTCAATAAGTTTTTTTTTTAACACATGCTTTTATTTCAGCTAGGCTTAAAGTACTAGTGAAGACAAATTAAACAAGCCCAAACACGATAGGATTACGTCGTTTTGTTTCAGGGTTTTTATGGCAGCCTTCTGGCTACATCATTAGACCTGCTTGAAAGTACTTAGCATAATATAGTATTGTATTGACACCGATCATATAAAAAAATTGAATTTTTTTCTTTTATTTCAATCGGATGCCAAGAAATGGTTCTAATAAGCTTGCAAGATTTGACCTAAACAAACATACATTTAAAGATAAATAAAAGCTTGTAAAAACAACAGTAGGTTAAAGAAAAACGTCAATTATATATTTTTAAACTAGGATATCTATTTTAACAGAAAATCTAAATCCACCAAAGAATGTCATCTACATTTTCAAGCTTCAAAATAGTCACCTTCGTCAGAATCCACATCAGTCTTACCAGTCTAACTTTCAACTGCAAGTAATATTTTATAATTCACAATATATTCAGCACCGTCTATTTGAATAGTTCTAGATTTCAATCGGGGAGCGTCTTAATCACCAGTTATTACGCCGGAAGTCCTGTCATCACTTTATAAATAATCACTTTTAGCCAACGGGTCGTTAGTGGAGGGAGTCGGGTTGCGGGGAAAAGGGGGGAGAGGTAATTTAGCTTCTCATCCATCAAACACATCTATGCGACCTGGATTTTACTTTCAATTAAGAAGATTTTACGTTTTCATGGCTCAGAATTACATTTGAAATTAATTTACCCCCGAACAATTCAACGCAGCTTAGCTATAAAACATTCTGAAATGTCTATATGTCGCTAAATCACAAGGAGTATTCGGCCAAGAATTCTTCAGGATGCCTATATCTTTAAAGTGAATGTAACATGGTTATAAGACAATACAGTTAATGGACCATAAAACCTAGTTGCATTCGACGTTATACATGACAGATACCGTTAACATTTTGTTAACTTGATTGATGATTGTGACAGTAGAAACATTTGCTGATGATGCAGTTGTTAGGGGCAACCTTTCAATTGCCATTGATTTTAGTTTAGGTACGTATTGAAACAAAGTAATCGCAGAAATAGTCATAAAAACTGTCAAAGTATTCATCTTGTCCATTTTTAAATTTAAACAATCGTCAAACCTCTTTTGTTTTTCTAAAGCTCCGATGTATCTACAAATATACAGGTATAGCAGATAGAATGCAGTAGTCGCTCAATAGCATGATATATTTTTTAAACAATGTCATACACGTTGACAAAACGGGCACAATTCGTGTAGGCTGCACATTACACCGCTTGACATCAGTCGTTTGACGTTTGATTTTTCGCGAATAGCAAACAAGTCAGAAGGCCGAATCGAATATAAATTATTTTCTTCAGACATTGAAATAGACGCGATGATGGATCCGTGGGCTAATTAGATTCTAACGACCGGCAATCAGCGACATCGCCTTATATCTAGATGGCCGGCCGACGTTGAGTGATCCTCTTTATTTTATAGCACGACACGGAGGTGGCTTCTATTCTCGTCCGAGGAAATGGATACGCGTCAATCGTCTGACACAAGAAAAAACGTTATGAAAAGAACAATGTGCTGCTTCCGCGCTACTATATTTAAATGGTGTCTGTTTCAATGGAGGAAGAATTGACTTTTGACCTCAGCTTGAGTGGTGCAATGGACGATGGCGAAATTGATATTTGATATTCGTTGGGCATCACATTTTTAGAGAAAAAACTACTGTAACAGATAGCTTCATAACAAAATGTTAAAATTCCCATGCCGAGATTCACACTTAGGTGTAAAAAATTATATCTGTTATTTCAACTGAGCCACCTGGCAAATACGATTATTAAAACAACATTTTTTATAATAAAAACGAACGTACCATAAAGTTAAAACAATTAACCGAAAGTGTGATAACAATAAATCGTAGCATCCAATTGTGTTATCTGTTGCGGTAGCGATACCGGCGCTGTCGACTCGTCGAAAGGCAAACGTTTCGAATGCTGGCGGGACCTTGTTAGCACCTCCGACACCTCGGAACACGATCGATTAGGCCCGCGGCCGCTCACATTCAATTATTTATTCGTAATTAAGCCGCGCGAGTTATGGACGCCGTTGCGATTTACGATGCAGCCGGATGAATTATCAACGATCTTCGATACGATTGCTTTATGGGACGGCCAATTGACGAAAAAATATTGTTTTTGCAGACCCGCAGTTTACTGAATTTAAGCTGTCGTAGAAAAAAAAAATTAAAAAGAAGACTTTAAAAAGTTTATACAGTATGATTTACTTAATTTATATAAATTGATTACAAATGCAAAATATCAGCAAACAACAATTGATGCATTCAACTTCAATAACATCCACTTAACATAACGATGAGTAGTTACAAAACAAATGTTATCTCATTACCGAGTACAATAAGCTCACCATTAATAACCTTGTATCGATACATCGGCAACAATTTTATCGATTCTCGCCACTCGATAAGGCCGCCGTCACGAGGCCAATTTGTAAGGGCCCATAAATTATTTTATTAAAATAAATCAGCCAGTTTATTGTTCTCTTCTCGCCTTAGCAACTATTGTTGTTTTGGGAGACGATTGCACTTACTTTCTGAGCTCATATTTTTACTCTTACTGAATGCTAGGGGAATAAAAACAATAGGTGTTTATGACATATTTATTAATTTGTTGTCAGAAAGGAACTGGGGGTTAATCTTGAACTAATTTAAATTAAAAAGCAAAATTGATATTTATTTAGGAGACAGCTGACTCAGTTTTCTTGAAAAAAAAAACTGCTTTTTTATTTTAGTTAACTCCTTCAATTGACATCATATTAAAAAATAACGTAATTAGCTCTGCTAAATTAACTTTAATTTTGCATTGGCGTTGTATTGTATGAAAACTAATTTAAGAGTAACCCTCACATATAAATAACTAGCTGTTCCCCGCGACTTTGTTCGCGTGTTTTAGTTTGAACGGTTTTTCATTTTTGCAACATTTTTCATTTATGCTCCGCTCCTATTGGTCGTAGCGTGATGTTATATTTTATATATTATATTGTTATATATTATAGCATATAGCCTTCCTCAATAAACGGACTATCCAATACAAAAATAATTTTTCAATTCGAACCAGTAGTTCCTGAGATTAGCGCGTTCAAACAAACAAACTCTCCAGCTTTATAATATTAGTATAGATTTAATGTGCTTATATTTTAAAGGAAAGGCAAACTATTAATGTTTTTTCGGAGTAATGGCATCCAAATTCTTTTTTCTTTACACTAACAAATTGTCAACAATAAAATTTTCCGACATAACTAGACAGCTCGTGTTTAAATAACTATAAATCTGCTCAAGCGACTGTCTTATAAATAATGCTCGCACGCAAGCATTTCTCACATTATTGGACCACGCAATGAGCATAAACATGTTAGCGGACCCCATGTAGCAATGGTCAAAATAATTGTACAATCAATGCTTACAATGTTCACGCCTGAAGCGAGGTGAGGCCAACAATTTCATGTTATTAATGAAACTACTTACTTTTAATATAGACACGTCAATTACTGTCAAATTTTAAATGTAATCTGCTGAGCGCTTGGTATTTTCGATCAAGTAGATTTACATGCTGTTTCTAAGTTTGAATTTCGAATATTTTAAGTGTTTATTTATTGTTTTCTTCAGTGGTTTAGATACTTAAACAAATTTAATCCAACACGTTTGCTACATACATACTAAATTAATGGAAATGAATACAAAGTATTTACCTGAGCGGCTTACGGCCCGTCTCGGGCCAAGTGCGCGTACGACCCGCGAGCGTTAATAAACGATTATTAATAAGTTATGTTTTTAATTACAGCCCGATCGCGTTGTTATTTATCCGTGTGATTTTATAGGCCCCCGCGGCGGGGCCCAAGGCCGGCACAATAAATACCCCGATGAATAAATTCGATTCGTAACGAGATGTATCGGTCCTGGCATCCCATTATTGGTTATGTTATCAATGTAATGAAACGGCGTCAATGGTTTATGATGAATTAGTTACTGTTTCGGAATTAAATAATTTATTGTTTATTGATTCATGAATGGTTATAAGGAATTTGTACAATATGTTTTAAGTAAGTAGATTAGTTATTTGTTTGGAAATATAACTTTATATATATCTTATTTGCCGAACCCAATATAGGTTGGCCAAAAGCCTAGGCAGAAAGAAAACTAATTTTGAATTTGCAGTGGCATAAAAACCATTTTGTCAACTATGTTAGCAATCTAAAATTTAATATCTATATAATATTAAAATTCATTACAAACCAATTTAAATACAGAATTGAACTTAATTTACGTAATAAGAATATCAAACAAACTAATAATAAACAAAAAACAAAATCCAAACGTCCCTTCATTGTCAAGAGCTAAATCGGATACCGTAATAATCATGTGACGGATCGTGAACGAGCGTCGCAACTCGCATCCGACGCCCGCGCCGACGCATCTACATTGTACGAATTCTCAAGAAAAATGGTGGAAAATAAAATAGAAAAATTGAAGTGACAGTGGACGTGGATTGACGTGTGTGCCTACATACATAATGACTTATTGTCACGCCTACACACACGTATATAAGATAGTTATCTTTTATTTTAAATGTAGGTACATCTAGAGAGCAGCACGTCGTTGTGTAAAAACACACCACGTGCCGCGTAAATTCACGGCGAGGCAACATCGCAAAACTCTTTGCCAGTACCGTTTTCGATGTTTCTTTAAGACGTATTGTGCTTTGGATGGCGGATAATATAGATGCCGATTAATATAGTATGCTCCTTAATAACAACGGGTTGAATACTGTTCAAGACGGCATCGCGCCGTGGACATGTGGCCAGGCCCTAACGTCGACCGTGGAGAATTGACGAATAACCACAGTTTTATCGACGTTTTGTTTTATGAGATTTATGAAATGCTTCGTAGGAATGATCCGAGCCGACGATTAAGTTTCATTGCTGTAATAAAATGGGTTTCAGTCGCGTTAAGAGAAAACGTGGGTGGCCTTTTCTCTATACAAACGCTCTCGCCTGTTTGAACAAAAGCAATGATTTTTTGCAATAATATAAATAGATATAAAAACTACACACATCAAAAGTGTTAGGGATCAAATACGTATCGCCGCAATTGATAGTTATTACTTTTGTATCGTTATTGATTAATTATTTTAAGTGAATTTTACTATAAAGAATTTTCTCTAAAATCAACTGTCAAAATCTCCATCTGAACTGAAAAAAATTGCATCGACATGGAACGACGACATCACTTTTCTCTCTTATAATAGGTAGGTATATAATAATATTAATTGAATATTTTTCTATAGTTAAAATTGTACTTGATCTCTAGAAACTTTTGATGTGTGTAGTAATATGCCCCTATGTTTTCCTTTTTGATGATACGTTATATTTTAAAGCACTAAAACTCTCTAAAATTGCCTATATCCAGCGCTGTTTTCAGAGGCGTAGTGTACAACTTTGTACATAATAATCTAATGAAACGTATAAAAATTGGTTTATTATTCAAGGAGGAAATTGGCGAGAACCACCTAGAATTATATAACTTATTCGGATCTGCAGTTGTCCTTGCCACACTTAGATAGATAGGCCGCCGTGCGACAGCGATAGTTTTTTCAGGGACTTGTTTTGAAAAGTCTCTCCAACCGCCTTTTGCTCTTAATAGAAACATGGTTCCTTTGAGTGTCTTAAATTAGTATGAGTGTATTAGATTATTGGTTCATGCAATGGTTTGTTAAGACCAAATAACACCGGCTGTGAATAATAAATTTTGTGGAATTACCAACTTTTAAGGAAATTACATTGCTAATGCAATCCAAGACCTTGATAAAAATGAGTCACATAATCACGTTACAGGGTCAGCCGCGTGCAAGGCTTGTTTGGTCTGGGGAGAGCCACCGCCAAAATACGGCGCAATCACGCACCGTAAATGGGTCACCGCAACAATGTCCGACCTCACTGGGGCCTATACGCAACTGTTATTAATCAAAATTTACAACATCGTAAAACCACGTCGGAATTAAAAACCCACTCAAAAATACTTGAAATCATATTTTTATGAGATTTAGATCCGAAGTTATTATTTGAGATTTTTTATAGTGGCGAGCTGTTTAGCGGTGGGTTTCCAATTTGTGGCGCGCGTGATTTACGAGCGGTGCGCGGCTAGACGCGGCTCAGACACGGCGTCACGCGTCCACAATGAGCCACTGTATCAACCAAACATGATGACGACTACCTATAAAATAGTTACACTAAAACTCCTTATACTCGTCAAGGATATCGATTTGAATAACTCGTAACCCCAAATTGGATTACAACCAAAACGAAGTGTTTCAAATCGATATAAGGTCTCCATTTAGATACGCCTCAAGCTTGTAATTTAATAACAGGATTTGATTTTCTTCAGTTAAATAAGTTTACTGTATTATATCCAAACACAGAACGTTTGTTTCCAAGCCCACAAACTAGAAGTCAAGACTTGCTGAAAAAAATGTAGTACTTTAGAAGAAGATAAGAGATATTTACATATAAAAATGCTTCGTTTAACAAGCGTACCTACATTCTCAGATAGCTGCATGATTGCAAGCAACATGAATAATTGAAGATCAAGATTCGAAAGTCGATGGCAAATCTATTCTTACAAAGCATTCTAATTAACCGAGACAGTTCCGGTGAACACAACGCGTCTCAAGTTTCCAATCACGACTCTAGGAACCAACTCGATCTAATGTAATCTCAGCCTCACACATTGGCCGATCTCCCACTAAGAATCGGGATACGACAGCTGATTTCCGGTCTGAGATACAGCGGGCACTAAATAGCACAAAGTTTCAGATTCAATCCTGTCAGACTGAAGATTGTTACTAAAATTATGTTGACGGTGTAATGGCCAGACGGTAATCCGGTGTGCATATTTTGTGACTGACAACTTGTTCTTCTTTAATAATGTTTTTTCCTGCATGACTATAATTATTTGCATTGATTTAGCGAGTATTTTGGCAGGCTGTGCTCCCGCGCGTACGGTCCGGTGTGCGGTCGCGTCGTCGCGTCCGGAATTGCGCTCCGCTGCCCGCATCCAACACGCGTATAAAATCTTTGATACGCAGCACCGATGGAATCGAAATCCGATATTCGACTCACAAGTTTATTTATCGCGAAATGCGACGATATTTTCGTCCATCCGTCACTTGCGACAGTTCACAGAACCGGCAAGATTAATTGTATTTCGGTTGAGTCATCAAAATAATTAGAATGACGCTATTTTCGTTTGTGATGCTAATTTGACAGACGTCGCGGGAGATTCAATGTCTTCTTGTTTGCCGGCTGAATTCTTTGATTAGTTCTTTGTTATTTATTTTAATGTTGTTATGTATTAGAAGCACGAGCCGAGCCACATCTGGTCCAATAGCGGCGCGGCGCGTTACCAATCGCAGGACAATGGAGAGCGCTATCGTTTGATTCCTGACTCAACTGCGCACTAATGTTCATATAACGACATGTTAGCACAGCTAAATGACATTATTATATTAACCGTAATAAATGTCCATAAAACATTGGCTGCGATCCAGAAATATAACGTAGCAGTTATTGTGGTTGTTCGGATGGCACAACAATCTGAGAAGTTTAACAGCAGACCCAACTGGTTTATTGTAGGAAATATTTGATAGCCAACAGTTCTCAGAACACAAATTTAATATACGGCAGTTAATTTTGAATGCGACCGCAATAAATGTGTTTGATTAATATCATCCTCGCGAAACAACTGTAACGGTTGCAGTCGCCTTTGATCAAAGACCGGCTGTAGATCATGTTGGAACAATGCTACATATAAAGCGATTGGTGAGACATGCCGAATTATTTTATCATTCACCCCCGGCTAATTGTGGGCAAGCCGTTATTATGGATGTTGGCACGACGCCTAGCCGCTGGAGCCGACACTGTGTTAGACTGAACTAAATCAAACCATTACTGCACTAATTACGACTCTTAATAAACCTAAAAAGATCATAAGCGTTAGTTCCAAGTCAAAAGTATTATCCTTAGTAATCTAAAACCTCTTCCATCATGTTTTTGATAAAGGTCGCGGAAATTTTACAATAACCATACGATGGAACAGAGCCAAACACGTTTCCGCAATCCAATAATAAATATGAACTATTGTAGTTTTGATTATGTGGATATGGCGTGGCAACAGAGCGATGTCATTAATGCCTGGTTCCTATGATAACGATGATAATGCCGGTTCCAATTGAAGAAAAGATTCGTTTTACTTACGGCCGGTAGAATTCTTCATTTGCTTAGAAAATTCTACCTTCCATAAGCAAAACGAATCGTTTCTTCAATTGGAACCGGCCATAAGTAAGAAGAGGTCCAACTTCCCTCGTCTCGACCTCGTTATAATAGAACAAATTAATCTTTACATACTTAATCTTATGTGACAAACTGAATCGGTAAAGAAAACTTCAAGTGTCCTACTTATTACGAGTAAAGAAAAAAATAAAAGGAACACAATTTAAAAGCAATTAGCTTCCAGCGTTTCTGTTGAACAAGAGAATGTTGGAAAGTGTAATTTTTGAATGGTACTGAGATCAGAGAGTGCGTGGATGTGTTTTGACACTATACACTGAATGATTAATGAGACACACGCTAATCGTGGCCGTTTTTATTTATAACCTAGTCACCGGCAGGAGGGAATTAACGTTTGTTGACATCGAAATAGGCCAATGGGTAAACACTTAATACACGATACAATGCGAGCTCAAAATGAGAGACAAGACAACGGAATGCGAATAATTCCACATTCTTTTTGAAGCAGGCCAGTAAGGAAAATAAAATTGATTTGAAGAATATTAGAAAAAGATTTAGCAATTTCAAAATTCAATTTGACCAGTGATAATGAACATTAAAATCGAAATAAATTAGATGTCAGTATCGTGTTACCAGTGGCACAATATGTGGCAGTTCAGAGCCAAACGTATGACCTCCACATTATTCCATTTATCTGGAATTAGACCATTACAACATTGGACTATTTCGATTCCGAGTTTTTCGTACAGTTTATAAATTCATGTCGTGTTTAAATAATAATCTTGATTTCATTTTAAAACAAAATTGTTTTGGCCTTTGTTTGCCGAACTATTTCGGACATTTATGATGTTTTAACACACATACACACTTATTACTACTAATGAATTTAACAATGAAAATGTACCTACGAATATCTAAAACCTATATTCTGATTGAGATGGTTCTAAGCTATAATTTATAAAGCTCTAATTAGCAATTATTAGAAAAAAAAAAAACTCTTTTCTAAAACTTTGCAATAACTCTTAAATGAATTTTAATTCTAATACAATTTGTTCATGGCCTTTCGTCTTCAAAACCTCTCTTTCTTTCGCGATATTGGGCCACTTGCGCATATCAATGCCAATTGAAACAAATTCGCCCCGCATATCAATGCCAATGCAATTTTTTATTTATTTAGCAAGCACATAAACAACACATAACACTAAAAAATCCTATCAATGCTTAGATTCTAGTAAGTTCCTTCCTTTGATAGAATTTTGGTTTTAAAGAAAATCTAAAAAGAAATA
Organism: Diachrysia chrysitis; assembly: GCA_932294365.1. Lineage (NCBI taxonomy): Eukaryota > Metazoa > Arthropoda > Insecta > Lepidoptera > Noctuidae > Diachrysia > Diachrysia chrysitis. The sequence goes on from OW028657.1 coordinate 4,236,616, forward strand.
TTGACAATTTTGCATTGACATTGTATTGTAATTAAAATTGATTGAAGAAAAAGGGCATTTGCCCGTGTGTTATTATTTTTTTTATTTTTTCAAAATAATTACTCAATTTATAAATACTCAAAACACTTAATCATACTTCCACCTTAGCCTCAGATAAACGGTGCATGTTGCAACCAAGACATATAAAGTCATTTGCGTGATCCCGCATACTTGTAATTTGAAAATTGCATATCCACAGTTATAGTTAGGAATCAAGATGTTGTGCTGTGATTTGCACGTTATCCGACAGTTGGACCGCAATCGTAATGACAATTGGACAATTATTTTAATTAAGTACCACGCAATTACTTCCCGGCGGCAATTCACTTGGGATTCTGACAAATGGTGTTGAAGTTAGCGAATGTTTTATGAAATAGATGGCTGATACGTATAAAGTAATGAATGTCTGGGTACAATTGTCGCGCGGTTTTAATTTCATTATTTCTTTTAAGACGCTTTAAGATTAGTTTTATGTAGAATTTTATTTATTTCGTTTGTTTAATACTTCTTGCACATGGCAGTTTAAAGGCGGTCTTAATGCCAGAAGGCGTTCTCTACCGGTCAACTTAAGGGAGATATACTGCGGGTATAAATGGCAGACAGTAGATTATTATAGAATAATTATAAACACATACATAAACTATACAATTTATGACACATCGTGTGACACATAGACATACGAATTTATATAAATAATCATAAATATACATTTTATGGAGTTCTATTAGTAAAACCGAATTGCTAGAGACTACTTGTAACCGAATAAATTAATCAAGTATTGTAGGTATCAAATGATATTTAGTACTTATCGAAAAATTCAATATACAATTCTAGACTGAAATTCTAAGTTTCATTTCGTATTCTCATTAACCATACAGTTGACTGCCTCCTTGGTTTAGTGGGCGCAAGCGGGACTGTCATGCAAGCGGTTTCGAATTCGAAACCTGGGTCGGGCTCGGTATAGTTACTGGGGTTTTCTATTAAGATATATACTCAATACAGCCCGGAATCAGGATATGTGGCGGTGGTTACACCCCCATGCCCTGGAAAGCACGTAATACCCTGGCATTGGCCCTACACCAGATCTTTCTCCGGTTGTGTCCGTCTGCCGTCTTATCGGACTATGAGAGTGAATGAGAGAGAACAGAGAGTGCACCTGTGTTTGCGCACACACTTGTGCATTATAATATCTCCAACGTAAATTGTTGATCTCATTTGGGAATTGCTGCCATTCGGTCTGGAGATTGTTATTATTTATTTTATAACCTTACACTTTTCAATCCACTCGCAATGACCCAAATTCTAATCTATGGTTTCACTTGCATATATTTTATCTATGGTCTGTTAAAAGGAGTCCCTTACAAATATAAAAAGAGATAAATCCAGTGTTGTGACACGATAAATAGAAAGGCCGATGAAAACAATTAGGAGTCGGCCTTTCGGCTTTCGGCCTCCCGGCCTGCCGATGTTTGTCCGCTCAACTGGCAGTTAAGTACCGTGACTACTAGCTTTCGACTCGACTAGCCTCCAGTTCACTCATCCAATTATAATGACTCGGTCAATATATGGAATTGAATGAATTTTGATTTTGCTATGTATTTGAATTGGGTGTAAGAAATAAACTCTTTCGTAGGTACATTGAATTTCATATCGTTATATAAGTTTATAAGGTTTTTTATTTATTTCTTCAACCTAGCTTTTGCAATAGCTAATACAATCATCAAACTCGATTTAATCTTACGCATTGGAGCACAAACTCGCACGAAAGGCTTACTAGTACAACCATTCGATTGAGTTGTAGATAAAATTACAGCCTTATAACAATGTTGTGAGTTGCATGTTAAGATGTGGCAATATTTAGCAGAGGGCGGCGAAGGTACAATTACAGCGAAATAGCCAATAAATTATACAGTAACGGCGGGTGCGCGGGCGCAGCGTGACGCCGGGAACTGCTTCCGCGAAACGTCATCTAGCGATCGGCCAATTGCCGCGCGATCTCGAGCACGATCGACATTAAGAACGGCTACGGCGTAGCTGTAAATGGAGCCCTAGATGGAGCATTTTGTTATAATTTGTAGACCTAAGCGTAGTCCGCTTGTTTTACTTATAAGACAATTCTTATGGTAATTTATGATAATTCTTAACCTTTATGGATCTTGTAAGCAAATGTAAAGGTTCCAAATACTAGTTCGATATTTTGTAGTCTATTTTCAAGCAATAATTAAAAAAACAAAAATTTATTCGAATGTCCGAGACACATAAATAACAATTTTAAATCGGAATCGGTACCAAGAGTTGACGTTGATTACAGTTCGATATTGGCATAAGAATCGGTAACAATGTTGCGAATCATTTGTTTCCTTATGCCTCGTTTGCGACGGAAACGCGTGTTGACATTACCCGAATAGTCCTTTGTTGGGTGTGGTTGAGCCGTTTAATAACTTGAAACGTTTTATTTGAACGAACTGTACTTATTATTGCACTCAATAGGACGTGCTCTCGGTAGTCATGTTGCCTATTTTAGTTCGCACGTTCTTTGTAGTAATTAGGTATTACATTGATACAACACTATTTTAGAATAAGAATAGGGGAGCGTTATGTTACTGGCTAGACCGAATGAACGAGAATGAAAAAGAATTACCAGCTATTAAAAGAATAATGAAGTTCGAAATCCGAACTCATTGTTCATAATTACAAAATATTAGAATGCCATTCGAAATTCTCGGAAAAGAAGAAAAAAGTCACAGACTGCTATTATATTCTTTTTTTTTTTATTTTATAGAGGTTGTGTACCTACATTGAAAAGAAATTGGGATGTTTGTTGAGAAACACGTCATAGACAATGGCGGCAAGTGTATAAAAGCTGTCATTGTGGAAATACCCGGCGGACGTCTGGTGCCGAATGGCCAATATCATAAAATTGGTAGGGGCATAACAGTACATCAGTAAAAAAAATAATGTGATGATGATAGTAAGAAAATAATTTATTTTATTAGCATCTAAATATATATTGTAAATATTACTTTTGTTCTCCTTTAAAAATGTAGAACCTAGATATTAAAGAAAACTACGATTAATTATTATAAGTAACTAAATAAGTATTTCATATTGGTACCTTAATTAAGTATGTTCCAACGACAAACCAAAACAAATAGAGCTCGATAAAAACATTCCACCATATCGATAACATTGCTGAATCGTGAGTCATGACAAATTATCGATAGTTTTTTCAACGTCTGCATATATCTATTACAGTACGATACTGTCTCCGGCAATTCAGGTAGACAAAATAGAATAATAAAACATTTGAAAAAAAAAACCTATTTCTAAGCAATTAACTTGAGTAAGCCTCTGTGGCGTCAGAAGGATTACAAAGGACTTATAACTTATCACTTTTTTGTCACGGGACTTCAAACAAAATATTTCAATTTGAACTTTATACGATTTCCTTAAAGTTTGTTTTAGGTTGTGGTTTTGTCATGTATTGTATAGGTGGTCACGTATATTTGTTTTTGTTAGATAACAAATTGGTCATTTTACAAGACCTCCGATGAAGTCGTTTAAGCTATATCGTTAGATGTCAGTAAATATAGAAAAACTGTGATAAATTTCAATAACAAAACTTTTCATGTAAAGTGCGAGGTAAAAGTTAAAGCTTTAAATGAAGTTAATAAAAATCATTTTACATGCTGTATATAAAATTAACGGCATACTTGATAGGCCAGCCTCTTAGCACTTGACTTATCTTCTTCGATTCTGAACCTTATCAACTTGACATAAGAGCTGTATATAAAATTAACGGGCAGCAGATGTCGCCGACGACAAAGTAAAACGTACGTGCTTGTCGCGTAAACACGCGATGATGTGTGGGGCCGACCACGCAACAATAGCTACTGTGCAATTTGTGATCCTACTCTATAATACTCCGTCATTACCACAAGAAAAAACATATTTATTTTGCCTTGATTTCGGCCCCAAGCTCGCGAATGTTTAAATGCCACAGAGCACAAAAGTATCAATGTCCACATTAGTTCTTCATACAACAATGTTTATACTCTGTAATTTGCTTACTAAAGAAACGCGCATTTTAAACCGTTCGTAATTTGAAAGCGTTCAAACAATTTTACTTCATAAAGAATGTCACAAAAATTCGTCCAGATTCAAATAAAGAACATATTCATTGTAAAACATATTTAGGGATGCAACGAGACCTCCATGGTATCGATACTTTAACGTCATGGAATTAAAATATCGATTTCTACTCAGTATCGATACTTACTCATATCACTTGATTAATTACATATTACGAAAAGGTGGATAAAATATTAGAATTACTACAGTATATGATCATAAGTACATTTAAGACAAACAAGTTTTTAAAACGAACATTCCCAAATTAATTCATTAACTTTTATAATTTTCTTAAGTGTTACGATTTCTTACAGAGGTAGGTAATGTCCTAAAACGAAACGCGTGTTTGTTTATCATTTTTTTTTCATTTCCACACTAAAGCTTTGAGCTAGTTTGCTACATTGAATAATGCGTTGCATTTTACTGTTACGGGCGAAGTATTAGCGATACAAGTACTTTAGACCAATACCTACTCAGTACTCGTATAAAAAGTATCGATACCAAATGTACTTGATATCAAAAGTATCGTGTAGATATACACGTATTTACTTGTATCGTTTCATCCCTACTCGTATCGAATTTACGACGAATATGATTTATGAGCGTATTTGATGCGGATGGACAGACGGACAACAAAGCGCTGGCTTGCGCTATGGCGGGAAAAGAATCGTCGGCCGTGTTTTAGTATTATAATGCGGTCACACTCCCCCTACTCGGTCAGAATAACGTTTTTTTATTGCCTATACTTCTCAGAAACAAATGCTCGATTACTTTTATCGCTCGTTTTTATTGTGTTAAATTGAAATGAAAGGTCTTCGTAATCGAGTATTCAAATGGCCTGACAGTTAATTCCGCCATTTTTTTAACACTACTTACAGTTTCCTGTCTTTTAAAGGCACCTAATTGTTTATCATAAAAATAAACTGTTATCATTCGCACTTATCTTTAAGAAAAAACCATTTACTAAGTACTGCAGTAAATGCATACTAAATAAAAGCTCTACCAACTTTGAAAATTAAATTTCTTTTATTTCACACTAATTGTAACATTTATAGCTTTTGTGATCTTTTCTCATTACACTATATTTTAAACAATACAATATTAAAACAATAGACAGCACTCAACATTTTTTATTAAACACACCAGCACAAAATAACATAAACTGAAAGCAGGCAAACTATTCTTGCCAAATTTTTAAAAACGAATATCAAAAGATTCGAATTTCAAAAGGTCAATTAAATCGCAAATATCGCCAGCCGAATTCGATACCTAAACATAATCGATTAAACACGCGGCTCGAATCCAATACAATGCGGTTTCGACTCGGAATTATTTTTGGCAGAATTAGGACCAGCGTATGACGAACAATGTGTACCTATGTGACTTTGAGAACTGTTATTGTTTTATTAAAGTGCAGTCGATATTATTAAAATACATCATTAATTTTGTAATGAGTACTCCAAGTATTTAAATTAGATTTGAAACCAAAGAGCTTCCTAGATGTGTCAAAACTAAATGTTCGAAATTTATGTTTAGAGCCATTATGTCAAAATATTAATGTAATAAATTAATTTAAATGAACGCATTTGAGCTGAATATCATTTACAAATTCCATAGAAAACAATTGTCATAAAGAAATATTGCCGCCATTTTCAACATTTACGCACATTACTCACTTCCTGTATTTGTCATTAAAGTATGTATAAAAGTGTTTTCTTTTATTCTGAGTGATTTATTTGCGGTATTCATTTGGCGAGATGATCTACATCATCCTCCCACGGAGCGCGGTAGATCGAGATTTGGCTCGATGGCACCAAACGAACTAGCTCAGTCGACGACTACTCGCTGTGTCGATATGATTCAGTGATTTACACTTACAATATTACGTTTATTTACATCAAATTTAAAATTAATTACGTGTTGATTCGTCAGAATGAAAATTCATTATGTTTTGCTGTATTTTGGCGCCACTCTTCTACTTTGATGTGTCTATGACTAACTACTTACACAATTAATATTTATGATGTAGATATTTATTTTTTGCTTGACAAAACAAACATGTTTCTCAGAAAGTCACCGCGGAATAAATTTAAATGTTCGACATGTCCAGTAAACATTAACATAACAATCACTTAATCCCTGGAAGTCCGTGTTAAACCGAGTTTAAGCGCGCCGCGAACGCCACCCTTAATGTATTTTGACTTTTATTAATGAACACTAAATATATGCAAGCAAAACTCATTCAAGCTCGTCCGAAAAATAAATATTAAACTCTTGGAATCTGATGGATCGGCCTTTATGAGAGCCGAATTTGTGAAACAATAAACAAGCATTATGAAGGAAACCGGTTCATTAAGCGATCGTAAATACCGAACGACAAAGACTTTGTAATTTGTATCCGATAAAAACTTACAAATGACAGTGTCTAACATAAAAAGTAACATTCAAATGCATTTCGGAGAGAGATATATTGCGTAAACGAGATCAAAGCGTCGCATAAAGACTATTAAAATAATTTTATTAGTGTCAAAAACAAAAGGAACGTTTAAGACGCGATAAAAATTATTAATAGAGCGGTAAACGTTGGCGGGACGATTTTGTTAAATTAAAAATGTGTAAGTCTGACATTCCGCGACTTGGATATATATTAATCCGCGTTGCGACGACAGATTATTATCATCGAATATGTCGAGCAGTGCAGGAAACTCTAGTACCGCTCATCCGCGCCTCCGCTAGTGACGGGATCCGACTCTATACTCTATCAATGTTACAATACATAGGAAAGCTAACTAGTCAACGATATAATACAAGACCTGCATAGATACCTAAATGTACTAAAGTAAGCAATTATACCAACTAACGTATGAATTCATAGGAAATTGCATTTCATCTTAGCTTTCTTTATTTTAGTGTATTTAAGTATTTTTGCGGTCATCGCCATTTCCTATAAAAAGTTGATGTCCCAACACTAGCATTACGTTGATTAATTCCACTTTTATTTGTATAAGTATCAAGCAGCTGGCGACGAGCTTTTGATCCCGATACGCCGCAGAGCGCGTCGACATAATGTCGCTAGCATTTTTCACGACACGACGAAAATAATCGATCATAATCTTGAGAATTCTACGAAATGAGATCTGTATTTTTAATTAAAATCCTCTTTTTAGACGGTTGTTTATAAATAAATGAAATGGATTTTTAAATTTGGAATGCTAGTCTAATAATTTAATAAATTTTTCTGGCATTCTCAAATGGCACATCACTGTTGTATAGAACGTTTTAAAATTAAAAACTAAAAGTGTGTTTGAATATAGAACACACAAGCATGGTAAAAGAAAAATACTCTTAAATACGTACATGTAAGTTCAAACCAAAGTCGTTGATATTTTTTCTGAGTGAGTTATTGAAGGTGGAATGGGAGACAAACAAACCAGTAGCGACTACTAGGCTTGTGTAAACGGCATAATTATCAAACGCACACGCAGGGAAAGTCGGTTAATTGGGAAAGCGCATACCTTTTTGTAATATGTCGTCATTGTTATGTACTTAAAGGCAGCTCGGAAATGTGATCGGAATTTAAATTTAGATGTAACCGTCAACTGTTTATGTATTACCTAATGCGAGTTAAAATTTTACTTAATTTAGTACTTTTTGAATATTCCTTGGATAACTCGTTTAATAAGTTTTAAGAAAGGGGTTACAGTAAGAAACTCTTTCAAGTTTGTAATTTATTTGCTACCCAACATAGAGTGTTGCCGTTTGAGTAACACTAGTTAGGGCCAAATTTTATAAAAGCGCGATAATATAAATCCAAATATCTAATGGAAAATTATACAGTTTTAGTTTTTTAACCGTTTTAACGTTGGAAATTTTGATAGTGTCATAGATCGATGTATGAGAGGGCATTTTTTTTAACTGACAGATTACAAGTTTGTTTTTGGAGAATTAACCGTGACGATAAGCAAAGTTTGTACGAAACCCTCGGTTCGCAAGCAAGATCAGTTTATTTAAATAAAAAAAATATTAAAATAAATGGAACGCTTTCTGTTTGTGTCTTGCGTCACATCAGGATACGGGTCTCCCGTGACTGGGCGATATCTGGACCGTTATTGGTTCTAGATGACCGTCACAATGTTGTTCAATGCGCATCCATTCACGCAACTCACGGTTTATTGGAGAAACATAAGTATACATACAAATAAGCATTACCTACTTATAGAGATTATTGTACCTATGTTTTAGTTTAAATTTCGAATAGTTAGGTCATTGTATGTTGGTGACAGTTGTCATCTTACAATTAAAATGCGAATTTTATAAACTGCGTTCGGTTTCAGTTTTTTTTTTGTAACATTGTATTCGATTTTTTAATTTGTAATGTTATGTGTTAAAAGTATTAATTCTAGTTTTAAATTATAAGTCATTTTACAAAATTAATAGCCAAAATTATTAATTATCAACTAGTCTTGAGCACACAGAAACTTGTTTTATTAAAGTATAGGGCATTGAAGCGAGCCTAGCTTTTAATGTCTGCGTTTGCACATGAGCTTAAAGTTGTGTTCATTATAAAAACCAAATATTTCCTTATTTATATTTTTCATTTATTTAATTATCTTTACGTGACTACACATAATAGGAAACTGAACAATTTATAAGATTGATTACTGTCTAAAATATTGTTGAATTGTAACTACGCGCGTGGTGTAGTAGACGATCTCCGTGGTCGAGTGGCGTACACACTGGTTTTCAAGGTGTCGCCAGCTCGGAGGTCCCGGGTTTGATCCCCGGCCGGGTCAACGTAGAAAACTCCTTTTCTACATTGTCTCAGTTCTGGGTGTTTGTGGTGCCTTCGTTGTCTCTGAATTCCATAACACAAGTACTTTAGCTACTTACTTTGGGTTCAGAGCAATGTACCTATGTGATGTTGTCCATATTTATTTTATAAGGTATTTATTATTCTTTATTTACTCATACCATTTTTACTGCATTTCCTTGCTAGGTAACTTCATATTAGAATATTAAAAAGCTTTCGATCACATTATTTCCTGCAAAACCAATTAATACTGTAACATTTCTAATAGTGGAACGAGTGACAATGATTACTAACTCTAAAACCATCAATCTTCACCCTTGTTCTAATCGGAGACTCCTCACCATCAATCTTTGGTTATTTAAAGCACGACATGCCTAGACTTGTTACATTCAATAATACGCATGCGTGACGAATTGTGAACATTCTCTTTTTGAATATTAAAATGTTTTTTTTTTGTTTATGGTATTCTTAGACATTGCGTTCCAATTTTGAAATAACCAATTTAAATTTAATTCAGGATTCATCCTAACTGCTATTACCTAAGTATATAATTATTATACTAATATTTTAAATGCAAAAGAAATTCTGTTTGTCTGTCTGTTACGCATTCACGGCTAAACCGCTGAACTAATTTTTATGAAACTTTGTATGGGATAAGCTTGGGCCTAAGAAAGTACAAAGCTTACTTTTTGCCGCGATAACCGACAGCCACGCGGAAGAAGCCGAGGGCAACAGCTAGTAAGTAATATTCTTTGATTAAGAAATATTTGTCTATCAATTTTGATAATTTCCGGTTACATAGCAACCGATGCCTCATACAATCGTCGAATAGACAGATAAAATAAAAATAATAAAGTAAGTCAACAAAAAGAACACATTAAAATTTCGTTCATTCACATTAAATCCACAAGCCACTTTCAAAATGTAATAAGATCCCCGCCTACCATCGAAGTCGCTTCCAATCAATCAACTTTAGATTAACACTCGTCTTAACTAAAGACTAAACAGACAAAAACAAATGAGCGAGGCCAAACTCGAAATCGAATTAACGGCATGCATGTTTAAGACACCAATTAAAACCCCAACAAAGGCTATCTTCAATGAGACGAAAAAAATTTGATAGATCAACTCTTTAACCTAATCTACAATCAAGCAAACAATACACAAAAATACACTTTATTTCATGAGCGTTATGGTTTAATATTGTATGTTGTGTTCATTGAGAAACTCGAGAAGGCTGTTGGCACAACATCTTATATCGATTAAACAGATAATTAATCACGGGAAATGAATCCGAATGAGATGTTATTAGTTATACCCCACTCGCTATTAACAAGTGAAACAATAGCTAAGTTACATGGTGATCGTTAAACTCCGTTCAACAAAACTGAGTTTAGCTACAGTTTTGATTTAAATTGTTGTTAATGTTGAATTAGTGATAAAATGATGTAATCGGTAATTTAATGATTGTTTGAGACCGGAAGAGTTTTATTATCACTTATCAGTGATTGTATATCGGAATTTTGATAAGATATTTTTCTTGTCAAATGTTTGTCTATGTAATAGTAAAAATATATGTCATTTAATAGTATCTAAATGTTAAACAAATTTTCCAAATTACGACATCCAAGGCAATTATTTCAAAAATAAAATAAAAACAATACTTTTTGTTAACTTTGATATATTATAAAGTGTACAAAATAGTTATACGTTTGCATAATTTTGTTAATATATTTTAATATTATAATACCTATCTCTAAATTTTAAATCTAAACGGTTTATAATCCATCCTGTATGTGTATGACAGCAAGGAGCGGCCGCCGGCCGATCAATCAGCTGCTAACGAGACGGTCACGTGGTCACACACAACACTTACCATACAGTCTCTATACCTCATACATACACCACCAAAGTACCTACTTAATAACAAAGTATCTAATCTGAAATAACTGCTCATTGTAAAATTTAATTGCAACATTTAACTCATCAATAACAAATTAGACATCAATCGCCGTCAAATTACCTATCAAGCAATCCAACTTCAATCAAACTCGAATATCGATTTGCAAGCATTCGAATCGATACAAAAAAAGCTATTCGATTTATTTGGAACACCCACGTCACTCGGCTAAGCATGTGTAATAGCACTTTGATAAACATTTACATAAACGTTTGTCGCTGGCATTAAAACCGAGCGGAATAAAAAAAAGTTTTAATTTCTTTTTTTGAACTAAGACGAAGACAGAGTGCTGAGAAGGCGCGGGGCGTGGCGGACTAACTTTCATTACTCACGAGCAATAATAAATGATAAAACATTATTAATACGAGGAGATCAGTCCGTTTGATGGCTCACACATGCTAACCTACGTCGAATAAATTAATTCTAATTATTAAATGTTGTTCACTCCCTCGGGCTATAACAATTTGTAGCCTTTGACTTACAAATATGCAGAATTGTAATGAATAAACTGGATTAAAGTATACATTGATTTCTAGTCTAGCCAACAAATCGTAATCATTCTTATGCGATTAGTTTCCTGAGTTATCTGGTCGCGTAATAATAACCAGAAGTTTATTGGCCAGTTCTTCGGTATGATAAATTGAATAATAATTTATTTCCAACAAGATAAGGCAGTGGTTCAGATTACGCGAGGCGATACTCTCAACGCCAACGGATACGTGTTACACCGACCCGTAATTTAGATGTAATCACAATCACTTTAATGTTTTTACTTATCGACTATCGAATCAATTTGTACTTAAAACCTATATCTACATTGATATGAAACTTTTAAATAGTATCAAATCAATAAATCTTCTATTTATATAGTATTGGTTTTAATCGAATTGTGTTAGCTAATCAAAAAAACAGGTTTATAATCTAGTCAAAACTGTTTTTACATGTAAGATTTCTTAATATTCTTATCATATCGTGCGATGATAAGTACTGTTAATTGCAAAGCCATTATAAATATCGTACATCAATTGTTTTTATATTAGACACTTCGAGCGACACACTCGGTGCCGAATTTCGGTGTGAGGTGCACCCGAAATTCCGTTTCAATTACACCGGGTAACAAATTGTGTAGCGAATGGCGCCGCCCCCGATTTCAACCCCTGATGAAGCTATTGGGTTTTTATATTAACTAACTCTACCCTTATCAACAAGAGTTGTACACAAAAAGAAAATTAGGGAGTACCGTTTTGGATGCATAAGAACACAGTCTTATTAGGGCTTGTGAAATTAGCTGCCATCGACTCTAATTTTATGTAGTTTCTTTCGTTTATTGTTTAAGGGTTAATAAGGTATTTGAAAAAACGAATATGAATGTTAAACATTTCTGTAAAACGCTATCGGCGCCTTCTTTTTATTTGTTTTGGCTTCCCAATACTATGGGATCCGTATATTCTCTGATTTAAAAAAAAATACTTGGTAATTTGGTCATAAAAGTATACGAACCTCCTTCTTAAAGTATTAATAGATGAACGAGTCGTCGAGAAAAGAGTCGTTTATAATTTATTCCTTATATTTGAACGAAACTGGTTTAAAGTACAGCTGACATTTACATACATCTGCTTAATTATTTGTAGCTAATGTTCGCTGACAAACTGCTCAGAAAAATGCTTTAAATGTTTTCTGTCATAACTGCAAGATAAAAAAAAAAAGCGAATATTATTAATTTAAGGTTCCTATATTAGCCTTTTGCCCGCGGTTCACCTGATTTGACATCTATTTGAAAAGCTACCCTTTGACCCAGATTAATAATGTAACTGTCTGCAACGCGATTTATTTTTTTAATTGCCCCTTCAAAATAAGTTATAAATTTTAATGATTTGTATTATTCGTGTAGACAATATTTGCTAATTTTGCAAATTTATATGCAACAAATTTATGAAAAAAGTACTTTAATCCAATCACTACTCAACTAACTTTGAAAATGAATATCTACAAACCAAAAATTAATGTCAACCAATACGGCAAAAACAAATCATTATTTATGGTAGTCAGCTGATTACCATATATAATCTAGAGTTACATAAACAAAATATCCCACACAGTGATCAACTAGCTGCAATTCAACAATACGAAATGATTTGACTAACAACAAGGCGGTCAGATATCAACATGATCTATCTAGCGACAATCGGCGCCATTTAAAACGAAGATCAATTAAAGCTAAACAAAGACAGACATACAAAACCACACGTGAGTGAAAGAGACAGGTGTCGAGTTATCAATCACGCGCATGCGCACGATCTCGACGCCCGAAGCGATCGGACGATCTCCCGCTTAATTATTTCTATTATGATATTTAAAATATAATGATTATCTTTACGGATAAGTACCGTGTGGCGAATTCCCACACTCGTTTTGTATTATATGTCTATAAATTTAATGGATGATTAAATAGAGCAATAAACAATGAACTGCAGTATGTGATATACTTAGAATATTCTAGAATATTTAATAGACAATTTATGCTTTTTTTATGTAAATATCACTAGTATTTACTGTATCCTCTGTATGTAGGTAGGTACAGGCGAATAAAACTGATCTTGAAAGAAAATATAAGAATGACTTTCTCGTGACAATTTTTCTGATCTGTTGTAGAATCACTAAAATCGAAAATATTCATGGAAATTAACGAACTTAGTTGTGGTGATCTTACTAATAATATAAATGCGAAAGTTTGGATTGATGTACAGATGTTTGTTTCTCAATCACGATAAAACGGCTTAACGGAAATGAATGAAATTTGTATATAATTATATAGTTTATTACCTGAAATAGCGCATAGACAACTTATTGCTTTTTACCCTACCCAAAAATCATAATCTCTCTTTTAAAAACCTGTCCTACATATCGATATATATACAAAGTAACATAATCGCACTGATTACAATTTCCTCCTATTAATTTAACGTCCTTCAAAATAGTGAGTTTCATTAATAGCCCACAGTTCTGCCTCCATGATCTGAGCTCGTCCATCACTTTGAATCTTATCAGTGAATCACCGATCTACAATATAAAACCGTTTATACAATATTACTGTATCTGATTTGTATCTCAAACTGTAATAGCTTGACCCCTCTTTCAAAATTAATTGTTGGAGAAGAGATATCTCACTAAACTGGATTGTTTCGTATCATTCGGATCGATGATCGTGAATGGAGCATTTGGAGTAGTGATAAATTACAATGAATATCAATCGTTACAAAGGATTAATCAAAATAAGTTGAGGCTGAGGGCATAGAAGCTATGGCGAGAAAAACGCTACAAAAATCATCAATCTTTAAAATCTATAACGGTATTATCTTTGGGTTTAAGAATACTAAGGACTAACAAAGTAGCAGAATAACTTGATAATTCGTGGGTTCCAATAACATGAGATCCATCAAAGCCTTTGTTTAAATAAACGATACCCGATAAAGAAAAAATATAAAATAAATAAATTAACACGTGTTAAAAAAAATGCCTGATTTTCAGACACCTTCAGGATTTTTGTACGTAGTAAATACACGGATACCTTTATAATGGTATTGATTGTTAGATTTCCCGATCAGTCATCTGTAGCCAAAAAAAAACTTTGACATTAAATTGTATATTTTGTCATCGCTAAGCTCATTTCTTAGCAGTATGGTCGCAGCCTTAGGGTTGAAATATGTGAGAAGTGGACATACCTCGCTTTTGCATGAAGGAGAACAGGTCATCCAGGAATTCCTTCCTCTGAGGATCATCGCTGATCTCGTATAGCTGAAAAGAAACTGTTGTTTTTAACATGTTTTTAATAATCGAAGTTGAACTTACAGATTAATCGACGATGTAAAGAGAATTGGAACTATTTAAGATGTACAATATTTAATAAGTCTAAGTAGTAAATAATCATTAAGGTTGCTTAGGACGTAGGTACTTTGGCTAAATAGTATTTGTAGCATTGGCAAATAACAATTGCTTAAGAAAACGGGTAGATATGCCTAAGTAAAATTAAACATTTTGTAAAACAAAATACAATATAATGTAATTTAAATGTTAATTAAAATTACTAATAGCCGATTTGTTCAATTTCATAATGTATTGTCTAACAATATTAAGAATATCTTGTAACAGAATTTCCGTGTTAATTTAAAAATGTAAATTCTTGGCATCACTCATTTTTCCCACTTCCTTGTAAAATAGAGATTAAATTAGACCGTCAAAGTGGCTCTACCAAATGTCGATAGAGGTAAATAGAGCCACTTTTTGAACAGTTAAATTTTCACTAAAAGTTACATTGTAAATTACTTAGACAATCGTTACAATTTCCATAATAGTTTTAATGAAGATATTAATATTCCGAATAGGAAGTGATGGGCAACGATGCATGCCACCACGTGCGCCCGCATGGTGGTAAACATAGGAACTGCATTACAAGTCATTCTCATGGTACTCAGGTGGCTATTAAATTGTACTATCAATGTTCTTTTAATAAATAAAAGGGCCTAACTACTATCACAAAAATTGATTGGAAGGTGTCTAAAACCTTGTTCTAAATCTAAATACAAATAGAAAAAAAAATAGACATCATAATGCTATAAGAAAAAAGACTCAGAAAAGTTTGTTGTTTAAAATAGCTTGTTACCTAATCACCTAATCTTAGCCGCGTTGATAACCAATACCACCAAAACAATGAATAAGGAAACCTATCTCCAAACAAATGTATAATTTTTCATTAAATTTAACTACATCTTTACACGTGTAATAATGCTTTTATACTTAACTATACAGACACCCGGGGGTTTCAGATAAGAGCACTAAGAGGTCGGCAGAAGGCGTGTCACCGGCAATTACCTCGATATCCGCCATTTAAATGCACTCAGCAATTTAAATGATAATGGTCGTATCACTAACCGACAGATAAAAGAAACGCGCATGATTGGTCAACAAACGAGGTAGCACATTTGTAAATACCTACTGTATTTGAATTTAAATTTGGAACGTTCGGTTTTCAATTGTTTTTAATGCGACTGTTTGGGTATTTTACGTATTGCTTTTTTCTTGCCAAATGTTATTATTTCATGTAGGTGTTAGACCATTACAATTATGTACTTGTATTAGTCAAAAGATTACAGCTATGCAGTAATAAAGCGTTGAATTTACTTACAATAATCACATTTATTTTATTACTATTGTTTGTATGCAATATTGCCTTAAGTTATGAAACATTGTATTTAATAAGTTTGCATATTGATGGGCTTGTATTATGTTTATTCAAGTATCTATGTAATCCTAATGTTTAACACCGCTATGTGGAAAATCCGATCGAATCTACGATATTGACATATTATCAATGTAATAAGGCATGACTACGCGAAAGCGTGATACTGACATCATATGCAAACAACGTGGAACCCGTTAAACAATCACGCGCAACTCGTCCGGTTTACATTAAAGAGAGGGCAAAAGTGTCCCATAGTTCGAAAACATGCCGGCGCCGGCCGTACATGCGATCAAACACCGAGCTATTTGCATTGCCCGGGCAATTACATCGACGCACTTAGCGCTACGAAGAACTGGGCCGTGGAGAGACAACGAAACGCCATTTGACACTTCCTGTTTCCGTCTAACACCTTAGTACACACTCATTAAAGGAAGACACTTCATTTGCAAAAATAACTATCGCATTCTTATTAACCCTTCGCCGGCGCGGGACATCCGACGGCATCCAAACGCTAAAACAAATGGTGTACGCTGATCGTTCGTAAATGGAACGTGCTTTTTTTTATTTTTGTGCTATCCGGCGCTAATCGAAAACGTTCTGGCTGGTGATTAATCGCGGGGGGCGAGTCCGAGTCGACAGTGACGATCGAGAAGATTGATGCGAGAGGCGATCGCCTGTTGCCGCTATTAAGAGTCAAGCCCTCGCTCGCAAACGCTTATGATCCGACTATTGACACCGACACGACTAATGTAACAACACCTGGGTAACACGTGTCTAACGATACGTAAATACATTTACACTTTTAGATATCTTCGACTAAATTGATTAAGTGTCTCGTGGTTATTTTTATTAAATCTAAAACCAGTTTTGTGAAGATACAGGAAATACACGTTAATAGGAATAAAGATTAAAACGGTTACGGTCTGAAATGTTTACAATTTGTAAGAAAAGAAATATCTCGCGTCTCAAAATGAACCCCGAACTTCCTCATCGCAACTCACGGGGAAAGGCACTACATTATTCATTCCACAATTATCGCAAAACAGACGTTGACAGTGTTATAAGGGCATTACAAAGTCCACTCGAACAATTCCCGGACAAATTATTGTATGAAATTACGGGAATATTATCATAACGGGACTGGGATATTGTCGCCCACTGCGCCGCCATATTTGAATCACAAAACTGGCCGGTAAGCTCCGTAATCTCTATTGTGATGTGCCAATTAACGACTCTCCCCTTCCGCTTGAATAAATAAATAAATATTTTGAAAACATGATCATTGTACCGTGGCGTGGCAACCGCAGATTCAAAAAAGGAATTATTTTCTCATAATATTTTGTTGACTATTATTAGTTGACAGTTCATTCACACGTATTTGGTATAAAAAAAAAACTAGCAGTATATCGGAGAACCGGTGATTTCCGTGTTTTTGTTTCATGTAAGCTAGGATTATTTTTTTAAAGTTTACAATATAGTTATTACTGTATGTTACGTTTCAATTTATCAGTATAGGCCAAAGTTATAAATAACATAAAAGTCATTTTATAGTTGCGCAACTATAAAATTATGATTACAATGAAGTTCATAAATGCTAAGTTAGAGTTGGGTAGCTGGAAGTATCGATAAAATTTATTATGACCATATTCATAATGAAAATAATAACACATGATTATTCCGTATCGTGAATTCTCATAGAAACATTATAATTAGTCATCGAATCAACATTGATTTTCGTGAATTAAATTCGATGTTGAGCTTTTTCGGTGGATTGATATTTAGGGACCATAATGTTCGACCAATCGTAACCTAAGGATCTGTTTACCAACTGACTTAAAAAAATAGTATAAGAAGCTATAGTATTATCGACTTTTTATGGTACCAAAAGGAGCTTAAAATCATTGACACTACAGTGCCTAACTTTGTTGCTAGAAAATATCGATATCGATAAGATCGATTATTAAGTTCACAGATAAATGAATCGATTGCATACATTATTAGTGCTTGCAACATTTACGAGCGCATTGCTTATGTACAACAATAAGGGCCAATCACTGTCTTTGTCGTCAACAATCGTAGCCCATACATGTTTTATCGATATGGCCTTAAGCTCAAGGTGATTTTAAATCAATCTTTCATAAGTTATTTATGCGCTAACTTACAACCGATAAAATTGATACTAATCAGTAACTTGCAAATAGGTGACAACACAAAAGATATATATCAACATCGATAAGAGGGGCTCATGTCTAAGTGTAAGCTAAGGTTTGACCGATATTAAAGGTTAAACCGCGCTGGCTGCGGTTGGTCCGTGGATGGGTGACCAATTGTGAATATATAGAGACCCCTTTGTGCCTCGCAAAGCACAAAGGCAGTCACTTCGTGTACAATACGGTATTCAGAAAAATCCGGTAAGACTGGAAGCTGACCCTAACATAGCTTGGGAAAAGGCAAATCATAGGTACTTAGTAAGTACCAAACGCTCTCGACAGGCTATGACCTAATTCTCTATGACCTCTTGTTTTTTATATGTCCATGGGCAGTGGTGGTTTATTAACATCAAGTGATCTAAGTGCCCGATTAGCGGCTATCCCAATAAAAAAACAACCTTCAATTGTCAATATTCAAACAAAATACCAATCTACTCTGTCGATCTTTAAATGCTTTTTACTCAACCTATTTAAAGCACTCCAATTTTCCTTTATTATGTAATTTGTTATAATAAAACATATTCCAATCTCGTGATGCGAAAATCTGCCAATAACACTGCTTCGCGATTTGAATACCTAATACAATGACATAAACTACAAAATTGTGCAAACGTTAAACGTACTAAAATGTAGACTGATGTATTGAATAATATAAATCAATGCTCCAACATTGAATCACTGGTAAATGGGACAAGGTGTAGTCATTGCGTTTATATTGAAAACGTTCAATTTTGACACACGTAGGCGATTCCGCTCTGATAGACCATTGTGCGACAACATCGATTTATGAAGGCTTTTTATTACTTATAAAACTTCATAGTGTTAAAGTAATGATAGAAAGAGATAAAGTATGTTCAATAAACTTGGTAGTTATTGCAATTGCTCAAAAATTTTTGTTCCCACTTCTAATTTTGATTCTAATACAATGCAATGCAAAATTGTTATTCATTTAGCAGGCACACAAACAACACACAGTACCTATATGAAAAAACTCTGAATGCTGAGATTCCAGTCGGTTCCTTCCATAGACAGCATTTTTTTTTAAAGAAAACTGTATATCCTGCCTTCTAAACTTATATCAATTTTGCATTGTATTAGAAATAAAATAAAATTGTTAAGTTTGTTGGGAATGTCAGTTCATGTCATAAAGAACGCCAAAATATACAATACACAACTTTCTTCCACACATACTTCGCAGACTCACAGGTCAATATACATTTCGGTTCCGTCTAAAATACGACTGCGTATAATCTCACAAATTTCAATACAATTTACACTAGCACTTGTCGACACATGGGCGCTTACATTAAATAACATAAGACAGAGAGAGAGCGAATTGGCCTGTACTGCATCTACAGAAACGTGCCCGCGCCGCGCCGCGAGACTATTTCAAATTGCTTGCAATAATTTAAAGGCGTAATATTTAAGAAGGATGCGCTTATAAATAAACTCTCAGGTATCTAAACATAATAGTAACAGCGTTTATGGTAATGTAAAAGATTTACACTTATTGCTTTTGATGGTTTACTGGAGAAATTACTGGATAAAGTTTTGTTTTGCATACAATATGGATGTGTGAACTTGTTTCTGACTTCGTTCGTATTGTCTTTAGCAATAACGTAATACATTGCGGTTTCGTAACGATTTACGATCAAATATATATGAAAAGAAATTTAGACTTTGATTTATAGACAAATCGAATACTGATTTATTTACGTTTATAAATCTAATTTGTAATTTTAGGATGAATTTAACTTTAGATTATAATTTATTTATAAGATCTTGGAGGGCTCGTGTCTAAGCGTAAGTTGCGGTTTCACCGATAACACAGATTAAGCGGCGCTCGCCGCGGTTGATCCGTGGATGGATGACCATTTGTAAACATACCGAAACCCAACCGTGCTTCGAAATGCACGTCAAGCCATTGGTCCCGACTGTCATACGCTGGTCTTTGACAGTCGTTAAGTCATTACAATTCTGACAACCAGTCTTACGTTGAGATACTGTGTTACCCAGTAAAATGGGTTGTAGAGGTGAGATAGACAATTGCTCCATGTAAAATACGGTATTCGGCTGAATCCGGTAAGACTGGAAGCTGACCCCAACAAAGCTTGGGAAAATTCTATAGGCAGAAATAGAAAAAATAAGTTCTTATAATTTAGATAGAAGAAGAAAGACGTATAAATTATTATCCATTTAATTTATACCTGTATTTCTTCTACATTTCTTTCTACATATTAATGGAGTAGGTGCCTACTTATCATTATTATCGTATAAACAGCAATATGCCTTTAACAATCGCGTAAAATGCTGATGTATTTCCCTTCTATGAAGCGGAAACCTTGTTACATATTCCATTTGAAATTATCAAAACACGAGGCATGCAAGCATTACGAACAAAAGGAAAACACAACAAATAAACTAAGGAAATTGATTTTCCATTCCGTTAAAGGTGCAATGACAATGTTTCATTGCAATCAACGAAGCAGTAAAGTCTAACGTCTGTCGTGGGTTTGCGAACATAACACCGATAAAGTGACCTATATATTATGCACTAGCGATCGCTAGCATATCGCACAAATGCTATAATTATAGGCAACGCAGTTTTCCGTTTGTAATAAATTAAAATGTATTGATAAGTGTCATTTGGTATTGTCGTAGTCACGCACTGTTGGTACCGAGATAATGGTGGTTGGAACTAAGTAATACCATTTAATACTAAGTAATGTCTCACCATTACCATTGATTTGCATTTATTTGCAGGAATTATATCAATATAGACATGTTGGTCCTTCTGTTATTAATAGCAGCCGCGGGAAATTATCATACTTTTTAAGTCATTAAGTTTAGCGACGAGCTTTCTATATTTCTTTAAAAATATCGCCAAGTTATAATAAAGACGATTTTCTAATAAAATAAATAAAGAGACAAATACATGAAAAGTGAATATTAATTTTACAATTAAATGACTGAACAATTAAAAGTATATTTAGTTGCGAAATCGTGAGACACATGCAACATTTAATCGACTTCCCACTATCGATCCAAATACAGCATACTACAAATAATTTCTACAAATCCAATGTATTGTTTTACAAAATCAATGTAACCACAAATTGTCAAGCCGATCACGAGGTTACTTTATATCTCACGATTTGCAATTATTATGTACGGCACGTAAACTTATCTAATAAAAGACGTTCAATTGTTTTAGATAACTTCGAACGTCACAGCTTACTCGTACTACTTAATCATTATTTTTATTTATTACTCTGAATACAGATTTATCTGTTGAAGTCGATATTGGCATAGGTAGACTCAACACGCAATCATTTTCAAGATATCATTCTCAAAGCGGATACGAACAGAAGTTTAACTTTGCAACGTTTGCTTTCTACAACACTTCAGTTTTCAGCAAGAGCATATAGAACCTTTTATTAGAGCTTTATTAACTATTACTAGTTTGGTTATAGTCCATTTGTTTGAAATAGCTCGTGTGACATGCAAAGTAAAATTCATAACATGTTTACAACAAAAGATCAGAGTCTAACATTAGAAAATGATCAACCGTAAAATATCTGTAAGTTAGTAAGCTGAAATGTTAATAATGAAGTCAGGAGAGAGTCGAAGGCAGGTGTCGTCTTATTGTGTGTAGCACAGTTTTAACCGGAGCCGTAATGAGGTAAACAAACGTTGGTCGGCCGTGGTACAAGGTGTAAGAGTAAGCGATACGCCCACCCTTTGTTGTTACCCGAAAGCTTGTGTGTGTATTGTTTAGAGTACTTCACATCTAAGTGGTTTATATCCTAGTTGTTGTTGTGTACCAGTACTTGGGAAAGGTATACCACTTTGAAGTACGACGCCGGCGACGCCGCGCCTCATTGTCGCCTTATGATTAGACACCGTTTGAAGCCGAATCGGTAGCGCGACCCCGAACAAAGCGCGTGTATCTAAATCATTACACAATGTAAATTGCCCTTTATCGTTAAATATTAAAAATATATTTGTGCCTGTGGGGTTATAGCACACCTGAGCCATATGAGTGTGGCCCCTAAACTATGGTCCATCTAATAAGCTGCCCAGCGCGTAGTACCACCGTCCTGCACACGCGAGGACTTGTACAATGCCACTGACAATGCAGTCTGCGTAGCTCAGTACAGGTCAGGAAAAATATAGTTGCCATTGATCGACAGGCTAAGAAGAAACTTAATAACATATATATTTTCGCCTTTCTTATAATATTGAGTGTAATAAATCCCAAAATTGATAAGTAGCACTTGAAAAAAATCTTGACGAAAAACACCATTAGTTTAAAACTTCAAGTGTTTACAATAACCAATGTAATTGAAAACATTACTAATGCGAATAAAGAAGTATCTACATACTAAAACAAGCTTTTTGCAAACGTTTCCACTTATTACGAGAGGAATCATAAAAACGCTATCACACATAACTTGGAGTGGCGGCCCATTATATGTAAAACACGGCAAAGTAGCCGACAGGGCGTTGGCCGCAAAAACAAAGCCTCAATTGATACGAGCTGATGTCTTGTGTCGAAATCAGAGTGTACCATCAGTGTTACCTAATGGTGGACCATACATGACGTACGGAACCAACTGTAAAGCCATGTTCATTGTTTTAAAACACCGTTATACTACCGTTTTTGTGTCATTTTAGGATTTTCCGTAGCGTTGAGTAGATATATTTTTAAGCGCAAAATGTACAGAATTAACATGTTTAGAGCCTCATGTTTCGTGCAAGATGGTAGCAAAAATATACTTTATCCTTCGTAAGGACGAAT
The DNA here is from genome assembly GCA_932294365.1 of Diachrysia chrysitis. Classification (NCBI taxonomy): domain Eukaryota; kingdom Metazoa; phylum Arthropoda; class Insecta; order Lepidoptera; family Noctuidae; genus Diachrysia; species Diachrysia chrysitis. The sequence continues at coordinate 4,259,806 of OW028657.1, forward strand.
TTGCATAAAATTGCAGTAAACAAATACATGATCTTGTACTATATTGTAGCAAGTAAAAACGCACTTTCTACTCATTTTTAATTATTTAGTTACTAAGAAGGTTTTCATCTTCGTTCATGATAAGGTTTTGAATAGGTAAGATTTTGAATATGATTTTAAGTTCATATTTCATTTCTCCTTCTTCTTAATTGAAAACTGTTTGGCTATTTTACTAAAACATCAGGCATTGTTTCAGTTTTGTTTAACTAATTACTCGATATTGGAGGTCGTGACAGAAATACTGCGAAAGATTTATTGATGTTGCAATTTCCACACAATTTTCTTGGATCCCTCATGAATGGAATGGTCCACAAGCAATGCGTACGTTTGATAGTACAAAAGCGCTAAGTGATTCCCATCCCATATGTTTACCCATAAATTACTCCTCATTTGAGCATCTTACTTTTACAGATTGATAGGTAACATACACTTGTATAATTACGTACATTTCCACCTACAATTAGATTAATTTATACTTGTTTGATGTTGATTTGAATAATGGTATTGAAATATTAATTCGGTGAGAGACGGGCGATACATGTTCCGTGTTTTCATTCCGTTGAACGAAGATTTTAATAATTTTATACCATGTTTCAACATCATGAATAATCAAATATATTACCGAATGTATACCTACTCAATAATGTAAAAAAAAAATCGTAGATTCAATTAATTTCGTTTTACGTGCAGAACACAACTTTCCGAATAATATACAAGACCTATTTATTTCAGTCGACATAATTATGTTTTAAGAAGACGTCTAGTTCTTTTATTAGCATTCATTCAATAGAGCAACTAAAGCGATTATATCTCATACATATTTTTCAATACGTTTATAGGCACTATTTAACTTTGGCGAACATCACAAGACGTAATAAGGTCATTTTATACCTAAACTACGAGACTAATCTATTTTCAGTTGACTACACAAGGTTATTCAAGGAGATTATTTGAATAGTATGCATATACAACCTCATTTTTAATATATACGAAACCTGAAAATAGTTTGTTCAAAATCAGTAACCGAATCGATTGTAATGATTTTTACACTATCTAACAATTTATCGTAATGTGTCGCACCGTGTCTCGATTTTAGTATATTATATAGTAAAAATAAGGTTGTATATGAGTACATAATAATGAGAGGATTATGTCCAAGAGATAGCGTCCTCATGTGGTGTTATTCCGGGCAAGTAATCACGTCATTGACGAAAACAATACGCGCTTATGGTCATCAACGCGTGTGAACAAGGATTACGGGGACTGGATGTGGCTGGACCGTTGTATATGCTTTTAGAGAAGTGGACATAAATTCGTATTGATTTACCAGGTTTAATATTTAGTAATGTCTAATGTTGTTACTTAAATAGAGGCTAAGTGGTTGTAACATTTATTGGTAGAAGTTAACGAAAATTTGATATTTATATACTTCAATGAGTTGAGTTTATTATTTATTAATTAAGCTGTTTAGCTTTTTGCAACGAAGTTTGCCGAATACTAAAACTTCAATCAGTTTTAAGACGCCGTTAAGTCTCATGCTATCTCTGTCTCTTTAAGGCAAAGTAGTGACGGATAAACATTTCAGCACGTCTTAAAGTTAAGTTGCGTTTTAGTGTTCTGGGGTTAGTTATCTAAATTTTAGTGGCGTGTAAGAATAGTAAAAATTACTAAATAAAAATATTGTTCTCAAATTTTACACACGCAAGTCAGCAGACAGAGCAGCATTGCCAAATCGTATGCAACTTGTACAAAGATGTTGTTGTTAATACCTAATTCAATTCAATTCAACTCAATTCTCATTCTCTTTATTGCATTTCAAATGTGTTAAATAGGTAGTATAACATAAACGATCAATAGTGATCCTGTCGGGCACAGCAAAAAAATATGAGAGAAGAAGAAGACTAAGTAGTCATTGTATATAATAATAATATGGTAAATTTTTAGTTGTGTTTTATTTGGTGTATAATTATGTATATTATATAATTATATTAGGTTTGTGTATATGCATAAGTATTGTAACTTAATTTATCTACTTCTAAATAATCATTCACTTCGTAGTAATTTCATGACTCTTCCACAGTTTACACATCGATGTACGCTCCACTATAGAGTATACACAAAGTGTCCATGATTACACGCCCTCTCTTTGATCTCCAATTAGATGAACATTTTGGGGTTCCGCATATCGGCCGTCTGATAGGGGAACCGACGATTGTAAATAAATATGTTCGTGTTCATCTCGCTACGATGAGGGTGCAAATTACTTCGCTGACTGTGTTAAATCAGATTATTTTGTAGACAGTTATTTATTACGCGACATATTTATAGGGATATTTCAGTAGCTAGTACCTAAATACAACGATTATTAAAAAAAAATAATATAGAAAAGGTGTATAGTGCAAAAAGAAGTTATTTCAAACATTAAACAGTTTATTTTTTATAAACAAATAACCCTATAATCGCTTACGTAGTTTACCGAAAGAAAACTAATTCATTATAAATAATCAATCTGAAATAATAACGGTAAGAAATAGGGCGGGCGGCACGAACTCGGGCGGGGAAAATTAATCCGCCACCCGCAAAGCCTTGTATGTCGCCCGCAATTATCCAACGGGGATTAGGCCGGTTTTAGCCGGTTACCACCGGTTCTCTCGAGTGTAAACTAGTAGTGATGTAAGTTGAACAAATATTTTTATATTATTCGTAGAAATATTCATAATTATACCTACTATTGAATTTGTAAATATATACATAGGTAGTAGGTAGGTACCTAAGCAAGATTAGGTTTATTTATTACGAAATATTATTAAAAATAATTAGTTGTGAGATACCTAAATAGTGCTCAATAGTTTTACATTTAAATGAGCTTTTAAAAAAATGAACTATAACTAAGTTATTATGTCACTATGTTGAAGTGATAGCCTATGTCATCAATTCATCAACTAAACTTTACCCAGTAATGGAACTTTTGTCAAATAAATTGAAAGAATTCGTGAAAACATTTCCAATTTGAAACCGGGGAGAAAACTCTTTGAGATCAGTTTGACCGATAAATTGACAATTTAAACCTAGTGAAAACTTTCAAATGAATACAACTCTATAGTAAACCAAACGTAAAACTATAATTGATTTCACATAAATATAAAAAAAACGACTTCATAGTACCTATGTGATAATCATTTTAGATTAGAGGAGAAACAAAGGAAAACTTGAGAAACGTAATGGTTGCCTAAAAAAATTGAGCGTTGCGCTCGATTTCCCTGGAACCCCATCATCAGATCCTAACCTGGCGACTGTGGAACCACCTGGGAAGTATACCCTTTCAAACCATAAAGAATTTTTCAAATCGGTCCAGCCGCCTTCGAGTAATTGGGAAAAAACTAAATCCGTAGATTTTACTAAAATTTACGTTGTTATTACATGTTTAACGCATGAAATGCAAAATGAAACATCAATAAATAAGAAAAGTAAAAGACATTATGCAATCTGAACTATTTTGTTAATATACTTATTTTTATTATCTCTACCTATTACGTAGACATAGACAATGAAACAGACATCATATTTTTTTATAAAAAGAACATTCATTTTGACAGAAAACAATGCCAGTGATGAAAGCTTTTCTTGGCTGTCTGAACTGTTTCCATAGACTATATTTATCTTTTATTTGGCGCTCCTGATTGGCGCGTATTTGCGTTTCCTTCAATATTAAAAATATGGTAATTAAAATAAATTAACCCGTCAAAACATTTTAATATTTGTTTTTCTGAATTCAACTTGAGTACTAAAGAGAAAAACTGACAAGGAAAGTGTTGATTTATTGCTAAACATTTAAATATTTTGAACGATGCATTTTCGATTTTTTAATATAAATAACTACTATTAAATAAATACTTCTAATTATTACCCTAAATATGGTATTTCATCAGTCTCAATCGTATGCTTTGTATTGTAACAAAAACATAGCCTAATATATTTGTAGGTTAGGTACCTAACTGTGGGTATCAATACTATCAATAGTAATCTTATCAATAGAAAAGAAACCATCGATATATCTATAGCTACATTGATTTTCTCTGAAAGGTGTGAATACGTTGTATGTTTATTCGTTTTCTACCATACATGTATGTATGTATGTATGTATGTATGGTATGTTTTTCCAATATTTCCTCGTGTTTTCACCTCGCATATGTAATCGCTAAACGTCGGTCAACGCGTGTTGAAGGCATTAGCAAGTTGACCCATACTGCGTCCGCGCATCCATTCAGAATATAGGTACCTTGTGTTATAAACGAGCAAGAGTAAGATACGCATTTTATGTACAAGTTAATGAAAAATAGACTGTTTAAACAGAGGATGGAGTTAAAAAAATACTAGGTAATTAGGTATTTAAATAAGCAAAGAGAAATGTAGAGCTTCTAAACTGCATGATGAGTTGATGACGCAAAAGTATTTAAAGTAAAATTGTATGTTTTATTATTTATCAAAAATAGGCATCTCATGTCACATGGAAAGTATCTTTCGAAAAGAATGAGACTCCCTATTCTATGTTCACCCTATTATTATGTTTCATTAAGAAAGACATCAAATTTACCTTAATAATGAAAATATAAGGTTAAGTACATACATCATGTTCCTACAATACATGTGATGTTAACACGACAAACCACAAAACAGTTACAATTTGTTTCGCAGATCCATATTAAAGCTTGTTACCAAATTTGCACGATGTTAATATGTCTAACATAAACGCTAATTTAATGCTAGACTGTCATAATCATAATAATGGCCGTTACAAAAGATGATGGTATATAACCCGAATTGTTTTAAACGGAAAAATAATATAATATCCTTGCCTATAAAATTAATAGATAATCACGTACCTATCTACGCTTAAAATTATCAATTGGTACGTACTACGTACAACTCATATTACCATCCCACAACGATAATTCACAACGATTTCTATTTAAACAAATTATTCAAACGCTGTGCTTAAATAATAAAACGTGTTAAGTTCTATACAGTGTTTGTATGTACAACATTAACACATAGACATAAAGATCTGACTTGTTCACAAAGCTAAGATTTTCACCGTATAAGGTGCTTAATGAATACACGGTACATGGAAACATGCATTTATTGGTCCCGCGAATGGACTCCAGTTTATTTGCAGGTGTAACAAACGCTCGGTCATCGCTCTCGGGTTCCGTGTGTTACACACACACTCACACCCTCGCGTGCTGGAAACGGGCGGCGTGCGGGGGGAGGGATGACCACACCGCACTCTGCGACGACATGCTAATTTCTTACCAAGCCCAACAATACATACATACAAACAAATGACAACTCCAAGCGTATTTGCAATACTTTTGTTATAATTACAACCATGACCATAATGACCTTTTCAACATTTCGAATTCCAATCTCATTTCATGACTATACTTTAAACCAATAAAATTTAAGCGATTCGTGTATAAATCAATAGGGATAAAGGTGTTTTAATCCGATCATTAAGATATGTTGTCGTTATAAAATCATCCGTTTCACGCATTATCCGGTAATAAAATAAAGCTGCGTCATAAAAATAAATGGGCCCTCGTCTGACCACCCCTGACAACACAATCGGAGTAACATTGTCATGTAGATAACACTTACAGAAGTTGATACATCTTATTACTGGAACATTCTCGACGGGATTACAAAAGTTTTTAGGTAGGTGGGTACCTATTCTGAATGCGATTTTTCTTTCTTTTATTACTTATTTTTTTTAAACTTATAAGTTTGTTTGACATCCAAGTTAATTTATAAAATTATAAAAAAAAAAAAAAAATATATTACCGACGATGTAACAACTTCTTTATAATGACAGTACTTGTCCATATCTGCTTGAGGATAATTTAAAACAGTTTAAATGCTTTCTAAACAAACAAAGGTGCCACATTGTGCACATGTAAAACAAAACATTACTTATTTCCTAACTAGAGACCACCCATTAAAATAAAACTAAAATAATAAAATAAAAGCTCCGTACTTGTTATAGAACTTTACCGAAATGCTAAATGAGTAAACACTAAAATCTAAATCGTAATGATACAACATTAAACGCCTATTAAATGCCTCATAAATAATCGAAATTTATTTATCGAATCCGTTTTTTAATCCGTCCGCTTCTCGTTATTAATTTGGTATCGTTTAATATTAAAACTATAATTAACTTCCACATAAAAAGGTCCCTTTAAACAGATCGCCAGTTTTTATTAAGCGATTTTAATATTCGAATAAATCTTGTATGCTCATTCCTCTATTTTATTACTAATTTATTTTATATTGTTTAGTTCGGTATTCAAACTCGTTCGAATACTTTTCGTTCGATCTTTGAATTATCAAAAATAAAATGAGTATGTATTGAATAGCGATTTTATGTGCGAATATAAAACGCGGAATTAGTATTGTAATCTGTGTGCAACAAAGTAACCATGAATGCACCACCCTACAATGTATATTTATTATTATTGTAATCAAGTAGGGTCATTTCGCCTGTTCGCGTCCATTTAGTGCAGTTGGCAAGTTTGACGGCTATAATAAAAATATTCCAGCACTAATTTCTATGAAAAATTGATGTAATGTGTTCATTATATAGTCTATTTTAACATTAACTTTCAGTTTTGTTCGAAACATCTTGTGTTTTTTTTTTAAACAGAAAATCTTCAGAATTATGCGTTTTACCCACTTTGCGTCCACAAAATCCATATTGCGTCCACCCGTGGACCATTTTGCGTCCACCAGCTGAGAAAAGGAATATAGTAGTGATATTTTTAAGAATTTGTAAAGAAAGATTGTATTTTAACTACATGTTAAAAATCAACATTATTCTCATTAAAAACATCACTTAAAAAAAAAGGAAGAAATTCTTTTTAACCTTGATTGAACTTAAATTAGGTTAGTAGTAGGTAAATAATGATTGCACCTTTAAGAATAAACAGTAATCAGTTCTGTTAATTGTAATCTAAAATCACAAGGTATATTATTATTTCTAAAGTTCAGCGTTGATTAATAATATAATTAATAATTCAAATCAATTAATAAATATAAGTTTTTGGCTATATTAAATCAACAAAAGAATACAACAATTTTGTCGAATCATACCACTAGAAGAATTGTTGAATCAATAAATTATGAGACAAGGTATGATTATTATATATAGCCTTAGAAAATCAATTAATGATACAGGTCACATTCAAAAGGCTTATCTTTGGCCTCTAAATAACTTAATCCTAAAAAACGCGTGCATTTCTGATGATACCATCACACTTGTCACAGCCTATGTTTTTCTCATCGTCGTCTTCTACATCTGACAGTAGTATATCGTCACATTCAGAACATTTCACCCGCTTCACGGGTGGTAAATTTTCTTTCTCAAATTCCTCATTTACCGTTTCCTGTGTGACTTCTTGAAGAAGGTGTATCTTCTTTTTTCGTTTTGGAACAGTTTAACGAACCGTTTGAGAGTATTGTACAGTCATTTTCTGTTCTTGTTTCTCTGTTAGTTCTAACTTTCTTTTTCGTATGGCTTCCTTCTTTTCGTTCTTGATCTGCTCTTTATCTTCACAATACTTTCTCCATGCAACAGAAGCTATGGCTGCTGGAGTTCTTTGACTTGACTATTTGTCTTATCCGTTTATTCTTCTCTCGAATTTTATTTAACGCTTTCTTTAAATCGTCTTCTGTGTATGTTCTCTTTTTCTTGTCTCCGGATAACTCATCTTAAATAGAAAAAAAAATAAGAATGAAAGAAATTGCTCATTTCATTTAAAAATAGAAAATATTATAGTTGTAATTATATTTAATAATCTTTTAAAAGTCTTTTTAAAAAATGTACAATAATAATATAATCAAAAAAATTTCGATAAATTTTACAAGCAAGTCAATTGTATTTAACGAAAATAGTGGACGCAATTTGATTTATTAGTTTCCCCTGTAGGTATAGTTTGCGTCCTTTGCGGACGCAAAGTGGAAGTTTTGTAAATTCGATGTAGTAATTCGCGTCCACCGTATTTTGTTCGTTAAATATAAAAAACATAAGCAAATTCATAATTAATATTACTCCTTTTTTCATTATAAAAGTCTAGAAACAGCTATGTATCCTAAAATTCACATAAAACCATAAAAAACTTACCATCGAACGCGCCGCTGCACACTACTTTTTATCTAAACTTCCCGCGCGTACGCACTCTCTTGATGAACAGCCGGGACTTTTTATTTTTCTAAACGGGATTGGTTTGGCGCACGGACCTTTTGTCCATATGGGCGTACCTCTTATACATTGAGGTATTAGCAGTAATGACTATTCGTTTAATTGGTGTGTTAGTTTACTTATTTTTTAGGATTTTTCAAGGGAGATCCGTAAAATGGACGCGAATTGGGCGATGGACGCGAACAGGCGAAATTACCCTAATTACCATTGTTTTTATATCACGTAGGTATGTTTTCTATATCTAGGTATTTTGTTACCAATTAATAATAACTACAAACATATTTTCTTGACAGACGTATCCTTAATTAAGTTTGAAGTCATTAGTGCGGATTGTGGGTATAAACAAAATCATTAATATAAAGTTAATTAAACATTGCTTTGTTGAGCACACATAAGTATCTAAATGATATAAAATTAGTAAAGTTACGATAAGAAATAAAAGGAAGTCAATAGATAAATAGAACGTGAAAGTTATGATTGTACGTCAATTTCAACATAATTTTAACCCTTTGTTTGATGATAATATTAATTATTAAAAACTAGATAAATAATATAATTTCTAATGTAGTGTGATTACCTATTCGCAACGCAAACAAATATAAAATAAAAAATTATAAACTTGGTAGAAAATGACCAGTCTACTTTCAGTCATGAATCCGAAATACTTCTTAACTACCATTTGTTTTTGTAAAATATTTTTTAAATATAAAGAATAGATTTAAACAAAACAACAAAGTTTCTAAATAAAGCCCACCTTTTTTTTATCTACTTCAAAAAAATTCGGCATCTTCGGAGGCTCGCTGTGCGAGGTCTGATGATGACTGCGATGGTGGTGATCCTCCATGAAAGTGTTGAAGAAATCCATGAATTCCATTTAATAGTACTTCTATCAAAGTCCAATAACTCACTTAAAACAACAATGAAAACTGAATAATTCGCCGCGAACTAATAATTCAAATATGTAATAAGTCGAGCGCGCGACATAAACACGTGCACAATGAAGAATGGCGGCACGCCAGACGTCTTACTCTTGCCAACATCCGATATAAACTAAATTGAAAATTGGAAACAAAATGCAATGTTCGAATCTTGATATGACAATAATAGGCGAGACAGAGATAAACGGAGCGGTGTGGCGCGAGCGAGACGGCGCGAGCTACGAGACGGCTCCGCTCCACCCCATCGACATTGGCGGCGCAGGGGTTGTCGCCAGACGAGATCGCTTCGAAATTTAAAATTCCTACCTGCTTACTAAACTTAAACAACATGGACTGATTCAAACGATAATGATCTTTATTCCATGATAGAAACAAATCATTTTGAGATTGCTCCCTAAAGTAAATAAGCTTTTTCGGAACCCGTTTTTTAAAGTTGTAATTATAAATAGCAAACGCGTGGATACAATGCGCAAGGCTATTCTGAGAATTTGTCTTGTTTTATAATATAACACTGATGATTGAAAGATACTGTTTTAAATTAGTGCGTGAATTGTGAGCAAAACAACTCATAAAAGTACAAAGAGATTCTTAGATATGTATTTATGTTTTCAAACAACATTTAGGTTAAGAGAATCGTAATTTACCAACGGTTATACCTATTGAAAACCAATAAACACCACAGTCAACGACACGTACTAGCATTAAGAGCGTAAACTAAGATATGAAACTCGGAATGAAATAATCCACGCATCACATTTAACTGTAAAATATAATACGATACAAATCTGCACAATCCCTTAGAGGATTTATTTTTGGTTTGCCACATGGAATTATAAACGGCATGACCTATGTTTTATATCTCTAACAAAGTAATATTCCTTGCCGTTTAAAAATAGCACGTAAATTCTGTACTAAAAAAAAAACAATTTCGACTCCAAATATTTCTCTAACCTGCGATGACTTTTCTATGGATAACATAGTCACAATCAAATTCTCTAAGATTACAAGTAACCTAGATTTAGGGCTGATTTCTCCAGATAATTTTTATTTGTGGAATAAAATTGACATCTGACAGATTTTGTATGGAAGAACTGTCAAAAATAATTTTTATTCACATATCTGGCGTTGGAAAATACAGCCCTAAGAAAATAAAAAAGAGTCATTAAAGTCATAATTATGTACTACGTACGAAAAGAGTCTAATAAAAACATTAAACTTCTCAACAACCTGTCAAATTTCACCACAAAATAAGCGAATCTAATAAACCCTCGCTTGTATAATTGTACAAGCGATGAGGGGTCCAACATAATTCGGTACAAAATTATTTCGTTTCACAAATAATCAATTATATTCCGACAATTGAAATGTCATAGTAATTCATAGGGTGAGTTTATCTCGCTATTGATATCTTTATAAATGGGGTAAAGTGGGCGAATCTGGTCATACGGGCACTTGAATTGATACGGGTAGATTTGCAGGGTTAATGTTTTGACAGGTTCATTGAAGCATCGAAAGGGTTAACAATGTATGTTTCTTGGAATATCGACTTATATTTTGTATTGTTATAACGTCGTGAGCTAATTAAGTTTTTAATTGTAATAGGGATGTTTCCTGGGTATGAAAAGTTAAAATCTATTTAGTCCGTCAGTTAGATAATAAAAAAATATTAGACACGTATTTTTTCTTTTATCAAAACAATAAAAAAATACAAAGATACAGCGCTTTAAAGTTTCGGAGTGGGGGCTTATGACGCTACGCCTCGCTAAAAATCGTAGCGAGGAGTGACGTCGCGCGTAACTTCAGTTCTCTGTATTTTGATCATTTTTTGTTTGCAGGAAAAAAGAAAAAATACGTGTCCAATAAAATTCATTAATCTACAAGACGGACATTAAAAGAAAAATTAGGAAACAGGCCCATTATTTCTTTTTTATTACGTCTAACTTTTATTAGTTGAGTCTGTTCTTATTTAATACAAAGTAATTATGTTTTTCTAGAAATATACACTTTCATTACTATTAAAAATATATACAAATATACGGTCGAATTGAGAAACCTCCTTCTTTTTTCGAAGTCCTTTAAAGAAACCCCGATCAAAATCATTAACACAGTAAAATTATTACTATTGCCAGCTAATATTGTGTTCACGGCTCCAATAAATGCTCGAAAAAGTGCAAGTTTTTTGTAAATGACTGCATTTCCAATAACTCACTTTGGAATGCCCGACCGACAATGCCGTTATTTCGGGAATCCACTGAATAGACGGCGAAAAAATCCCGGTGACGTCACACCATCCCTTCTCGGATCGGGAAGCACAACCTTTGAACTAAGGGCTTTGACTTTTCCTTACAAGGCTAAAATTTACTTCGGCCTTTTCTGTGGACGAGTTTTCAATTTATTTATATATCATGTTTAGAGTGAGGTAATTGAGTGTGTCTTTAGTGTTTAATAATAGCCTAGAGGTTATCCACAGGCATGCAGTGGCCGGGTTAAATTAACACGAGCTAATTCGAGCATTTCGAGCCACTTAGATCTACAGCTTAAAATGTTTAAACCTATGATTTTTAAGATATATCTTAATTTTATACGTACTCTTGTAAGTAAGTAAACATCTGGCGTTTACCTAAATCTGACTCACAGTTAAAAACCTTTCTCAAACCTAAATTACCTGAATCCAATCTCACTTTATTTGAGTAATAAAAGCTCAAACAATACATTTACAACCATGTACGCGCTATCACCAAAGCTATCCTGAACATAATAATATCTAACTACAATTACAATAGAATGGGTCGCTCGTATTCTGGCAAAAAAAAGTAAAAATAACGATTAAAATATTATTTCTGTGAGCACAGACAAAAGAATCAAGAATCTTTATTATCAGAGGAAGTCAATACGGCATTATTGGACACATTTCTGGGAATTTTTCTGTGGAATTATGAAACAATGGCGGACGGGATTCTATAGTTATTTATAAGCTTATATTCACCATGTGGGGGTAAATGAAATATTTAGTTTGCAAAGACAGATTACAATGGAATGATGAGAAATTCTTCAGTAATTACAACCAAATGTTAGGAGTTTGTATTTAAAAACGTGTGAATGTTACAAATTCAAAGTTAGATTTCCATAATTTTTAAAAGGAATTGGCAAACGTGATTTGATGTTATTTTTTATTATTTAATTATATTAAAGAACTAACCTATAATTGACGTAGCAATTGAGTATTACTTTCTTTGGCGCGCTTATATAGTTTATAATTATATAAACACACAGAGAGGCGATATTAGTAATATTATGCGATAATAACAATATTTTTAACGTTATCTACTACGAAAATGGTTGTGTAATTAACATTCTTATAACTGATATTATAGGGTAGGTAGGGGCTAAGTGACTGTACTAATCCATAGCAATATCTTTATCAGTGGCTCAATCCGAAACGTGTAATTAGTACGAAGATAAGGTTTAGTCAGAAATATGAACAAAAGATTGCATTATTGTACCTTTTATGAATATTTTTACAATGATTTAGGTACTTTACAAGCGTTTGTATTGAAGTCGCAGTGAGTTTTAAACTATGTTAATACCTAAGTAGTGTAAGATACAATGAAGATAGTATTTGTTTAATTTTATATAGTATTTGTTTAGTATATAGTTGGTTAGTTTGCGAAAAACACTGTTTTTAGAATGGACCTATTAACTGATTAAAAAAGAACATATTTGGAAAATATAATATTATTTATGGTTTTACCTAGTATTTAAAATATTCTTTAATTGCAATATTTTTTTGTTATTTTAATACCCAGTGTTTTTCGCAAGGCGCCATTTAATTGTATGCTACCTCATCCCTAAGTCGACGGCGGAAGAATCATTTGAACACAAGTCGCCGTTGCCGTACCAACGCCGATCACTGTAGCACAACGAAATATACATAAATACTAATTGTTTACATAGTATTTATAATATTTGTATGTTTCCGGACTTCATAACAAACAGAAACATCAATTACAAACTAATGTTACGAAGCAGTTTCTTTAACACGAGGGATCAATGATTAGTTGCAATAATTGCAATCCAATAACAATAGGCATTTAAACACCCCTGTTGCTATCATCCCTAATTGCCTTCAAACAACACTCGTGGTTTCGCACGGTAGATTTATCACCGATTTTAATTAACACCCAATAGTCAATTTATCCCAGATCTCCCCTTGGTGAGAGTAATATCTCTGTTTCGGTTAAAATGACGTGATACAGGATCATTACGTAGTGATAATTTATTAGGGATGGATTAATGTAACCTTATTTTTATTTTATATTAAAAACAATACACGTTTCAAATATAATAATCTTTACGCAAAAATTCACAACTGTATCATGAAATCTCACTAAGTTACAAGCTTGTTGTTTTGCCTCGTTCTTCGCGAGAAATCATGTTGATTGTGCGTGCGGTAAACTTCGACAAAATCTAACATGGTGTAAACATTATTGCACTCGATTCGTTTACTGATTCTAAACAAACTATTTTCAAGTTTTGTATAAAGTAAAGGGTTGTATAAAAGTTTGTAGAGACAGTAACACGTGTTTAGATAAATGTGCAAACTATATTGCAAGATATAATTATATTTAAGCGACAAATAATTTTAAATATATTGAATTTAAAATAAACATGAGTAAAAAAAAAATAATTACATTATTATTTTTAACACAATAAATATTGCTTAAATCAAAAAACACAAGCACGATTAAAATAATACTCATAAGAACAAACAAATTTTTACTTCTCTTTTTAAATGGGATTCCCACGATGCATTTTAAAAGCAAATCATTGACCAAGATTACTACGAAAACTCGATTTGAATAGCATCTATTAATTCAGTAGTAATGTCAATATTTACTAAAAGTGTAAAACGCTAGCGGTTACTAAGCGGATTCAAGATTAAAGGTATTTCTTCAAAGTAAATAAATATTTTACAACGCTGCTATAAAAGTATTGATGAAAGAAGTTTTTGTGTGTGATATAAGTGAAGACCTACATTAAATATTCTTTATCGTAAAACATTATTTTATTTTGACTATTAATGTCAAAATCACTCAGGCTGAATGTTTGAGCGTCACTGAACGTTTTTAGGGTTCTTTACCCGGATGCGGCCGACGGGATCCTATTACTAAGCCTCCGATGTCCGTCCGTCTGTCTGTCTATCAGCGGGCTAAATCTCATGAACAGTAATAGCTAGAGAGTTGAGATTTATAATTAAAGTATATTAAAAATTAAAGGGGTCTCCATAAAATGGAATGGAAAACTTAATGCGCGAGGCCGAGTCGCACTTTGCGGGCTTATTTAGGTTTAATTTAAACACTTTTTACACTAAAACTCCTTTGAGGATTTTAAGGTCGTGAAAAAGTAAAAAGTTAACGCCATTTATTTGGTTTACACGCGATGAAAGTAAATGAGAAATCAATCAGCAACTTATCTTCCCACATAGGTAGTAAAAGAGTCTTAGTTAATGGCTTCCAAGAGATAAGGCCATAAGGCCGACAATACATTACTAGCCCTCCCTAAACTGTAAACAACCAGAAACATCTAGAACATCACGGATATCAAAACCACTAATTTTAAAACAGGGAGTCGCTGAAATACCTATCTTAAGTAACTTTGTATCAATTAAATTTACATACCTATAGTATAGGTACTCAATAGATCAGCAAAAAGGATCAGGACATATTTGTACGCATTAGAACAGTCATTTGTTTAGCTGTCTTCCAGAGAAGGTAAAAATTTTAGGGCAATAGAAAAAGGATATTAATATGACTGAGTCATTTATTATGTAGATATAATGTATAAAAAAAACATGCGTTTCCCAGCACAGTACGTATTTTCTGAGCGTTAATAAAAACACGCAATTGCATTTCATGATAACATGCTCCAAAATCCCTTTGCCATCGTGTCAAAGGAAATTGAGTGCGTCTTAGGTACACGTATTGGATCTATTACCCGTTATATAGCGAGTTACTTAATTAAAGTAGTGCTTAAAACGGCTATAAAGAGTGTTAATGACGCCTCGTTACTGCCCGCGCCCTAGGTGGCGCGCCTTACACTATCACAAACGATAGATTTTAATTAGATTGTCTTGCTTTACTACTGTTTTAAGTGTAATTAATTAAAGGATTAATTGAATTAAGGAAGGTACCTACTGCTGTGTTTTCTTGCATGGTCACAATCTGTCTCTATCTCTTTTCGATATGTTGATTCGGATTCTAATTATTCCTTAATTTCCAATTCGAATAAGATTCTTGAAATTAAGAATCTAATATAATAAAGTAAGCAAAAATCATAATAACCTAGCTGTTTCACGCGGCTCCGCCCGCGTGGATGTCGGTTATCGAGGCAAAAAGCCTATGTCTTTTCTCAGGCTCTAGACTATCTAAGTATCAAATTTCATTTAAATCGGTTTAGTAGTTTTGGCGTGAAAGCGCGACAGAGAGACAGACAGACAGAGTTATTTTCGCATTAATATCTAATATTAGTAAGGGTTGATTTATTTCTTTGCGCCTCTATATCTTAAAGTAGCATAAGACTAAGTAACAAAGCTCACTTGCAAAACGACCAGTAAAAGACCCGAATACCAATGACAATGATGACAAAGGAACAAACCTGAAACTTTACAGTTAGACATCGTATTTCCTACCTCAAAACCAACAAGACACTTAAATGAACACCAACAAAATGTGACAGTAGATACAACAGTTTACACTGCAACATAACTAACACCGACAGCTAGTAAACAATACATCATCACATTATACATACAAAATATATTTGACAAAGCTTGCACAATCGAACAAACTGAACGCAATAAAAAACCAGTAATCGTAACAGTTGCAAGTTTGCTCCGAGAATATCACGAATCACACGTTGTGATGTGGCGAGTGACGCGTTCCATTCTAGACACAAGGTGATAAATTATTGAAATTGATAAAACAATGGATAACTATACAAAGTGTTCCACAGTTGGGGAGGTCGTTAAGAGGAAACGTTACAGGCTGATCGTCGGCGCTTTGTGATCGCCGCTGTCTAAACAAATCAAGCGCACTCTCCAGTGTGGATGACGTGTTCGCTACCGGCAAGCGCTTTAAGCGTGCTCAAGCGATTGATTGGGCTTTATACCGAGGTTTTAATAGCAAAGGGTTACTTCATAGATACGAGTGGTAGCAGTTTTAAAAAGCGATGTCCAAGTTGTCTCGTTACTGATAACAAAAGTAATAAATTAGGAAGTAGACAAACAACACTACCCAAATACTTTAAGGCCCAAATATTTTGTTATTCAGTACCTACCAGCTAAATTCAAACTCATTTTTACAAAACCACATATATTTCAAAATAAAGATGTTTTTTATAGATACTTATTGTATACCAACAAGTATCTTGTAAGTTTTTAAGTAAACCACTCTCTTGCCAGAAGACCTAAAACTCCAAGTGATCTCAAGCACCTGTTCTTAGCCCTTAGTACAAAGTAAAGTGAATCAACTGTGTATGTAACAAGCTACAGCTGTTTACGTACAACTCATTAAGTGATTTCCTAGAACATGTTTAATTGGGCGCTGATCAAAGGGCACTTGTTTTGACATGTCCATTGTTAAGAATAACTCGACTTAGATCGTTATCCTTCTTGTTTATTTGTCGGTTGTTATTGAGATTTCCTTTAATTGAAAAACTTAGATTTTAGTATCTACTTAACCCTTAGAACGCCGAATCGTAAACAAACGAAAACGTGTTGTTTGGGTGACAAGAGGTTACCAACGCGCAGTCACGTAGTTTTCTTAGGGTTAAATAAAGTTTTGTTCTGAACTTAGCGCCAAAACGAAGACAAAAGATAGATCTAGATTTGAAGTCAAAAACAAATTATTTTAATATTTTTTAATTTTCAACAAACAATTGATGGAAATGTCTACTAAGACGTTTCCATCTATTGTTTGTTTTATTCTGCGAGGATAAGCCAAGATAATCAAGTTTAATTCTCCGAGATACCGTTTTTAAATGACAAAGATCTTTCTTAGCTTGGTAGTACAGTAAACTGAAAAGATTCTAGTGGATTCTACAACACAAATGCACGATAAATAAAAGCATAAAAACTACAATCATCGGCACCTCTGATCTTTTTCTATTTGACATACATTTTAAGGTATTGAACAGAAACAATGAATTAATAACAAACTTTTACAACAAGTTAGGTCAAGTGTTACATTCGACTTAAATCGTAAAGGTGTGTACACACTGGTGAAGCGAATCGCGCGTAATAAAATCACATTGAAGTATCGGCCGACAAAGTGCGTAAGCGCACCGTGGCCGCCCTAATAAACAATTACGTGTATAAACAGTAAAATTGTTGTTGGTCGCGATTTTATCGTCCGAATCGACTCCGACAATCCATGTAGATTGGTAGCCGCGAATTTGAGAACATTATGTAATTACTGGTAACAATCTGCCGATTACTTGCAAGTGTAGTATCGAACAATGGAGGTAAGTCAATATAGCGAAATAAATAACGGAGAAGCTGATTTTTTTAAAACTAACACTACAGTCCACATTGGAAATAGCGTGAGAAACCAAAAAACAATACAGCTAAATTCGCTGGAGAAAGAGAATATTCATCAAAGTGACGTAATTTTATTTAACATCTTTTAAAATTGTGCATTGGTAATTTAATTACCCAATTGAAATATGAATCTTTACATAAAAACTACCATCCCTTGTAGTGCAGCGGCAAAACGAAGTAATAACACAGCTTCAGCTCCCAGCCGTAAGCAAAAAATATTATGTTGTAAAATTTTAAAATAAGAACAGGATATGATAACCCGCGGGTCGGCAGCGCCTGCGCAACCCCGAGGCTTACACCAACACATGCAAATATCATCAATGATTTAACGAAAAGGTTACAAACACATAAGTAGGTATTGTTTTTTAGTAATTTTGACAATCAATTCTTGAAATAATCTAACTATTGCTAATTTAAATATTCTAATTTGAATTAAAGACAAATAAGACGTAGAGCTAAATAAGCTAAATATAAATAAGACGTAGAGGTAAATGAAGAGATGGTAGTTCAGAAAACAAGGATACAAGAGGTAGGTATGGGATAACTGACGATTCTAATTAAAAAAAACCAATATAGTCACATACTGAAAACATAAAGCACTTAAAAATGAAGAAATACAATTTCTCAGGGAACGTGGCTGATAACTGTAAATCTGTATTTCAAGGGTATTGTAATCATCTACTCAAGGATTCGGGACACTTTTTGTGCATACATTTGGATTTATTTATTTTTTGCCCGGGGTGGCAATCTGGATATTTTAGAATAATCTCCAGTCAAGAGGGTTGGGGCCACATGTGTGCGGCGCATCGGTGATAAACATTTTATAGGAATGTTTCAAGCAAAAACTGTGAACCAAATGTTCGTATCGATTTAGGGGTTTTACTTAAAGGAAGTTGTAATATAAATAATAAATCCGCGTCCATTTTTGAACGAAGAAACGAGCATATTTGTCAAGATAGTAGAGGAAGTTAATATTGAGTTAAATTACCTTATTATACATGAATAATGTACTTGTGAAGCGGAAACTGTAATATATTTTGAATTCATCTGTAACTCTTTTGTACCGTAGTGCATAAAAGATGACGTGCAATATTGACTTAATCTTGTTATAGATAATACAGCGACAACTACAACGAAAAACTACAACGAAGACAACATCTTAAACGATACAGAATATTCTACAATAATGAATTAAAAATACATGACATTAATTAATAGGGTTTTCTTTTGGATTTTCTTTCAAAACTGGTCTTTGAAGAATCATGAAATGATAAAAGCAAAAATCTCAGATATTCTTAGGTATAACAAAACCAGCTTTTGCTAGCGACTTCTGCTACTATGGCAAAAACTAGATCATCAATACCATACTATCCCACAGTATCATGGATGAGGAGAAAAACATGGGATTTAGCTTATTCTTTATGGCAATCAAGTTCAAATCCAGCCTAATTATAAATACTTACACTCACATTCACATTTATAATATAAATTTGATATACAACCGTCTTTTTTCTCCTTACACAACCTATCTACATTATACAAAACACATCCCCGTTTAGCAATCACGCGTAATTCATGTGATATAACGGTCCGCGTCCTTGATACTACATTCGGATTGGGGGGCTATAAATACCGGCAGATGCACCGCGCCTATTTCAGGCGCCCCCACCGGATCAACCCTCGCGAGTCGCGCGCCACTCTAGTAACAAGAGAACGTCTTGGGCGCGTGCGAGGGGTTAGATCACTGATTGAATGTAAGTAGGTAACGCAATTCGAGAGTACATTATCTATTAGAAGATTATACAGATACAGGTAATTTTTTAAGGGTTAATAAAAAGCGGTAAGGCGCTGGTGAGTTGAGATCGCTCGCTATTGCTGGATTGGTGGAACTAGACTAAGGCCCGAAAAGCCTAGAATATAAAATAAAGAAGACCTTGGACCAGAAGCTGAACTATTTATTGATAAATAACAAAAAAATGTTTGATGATTAAATATCAGCAATGCTTTTTTTGTAAATCTTGAATGAAAATAAAAATATAATATTATAATAACAAAAGTAAGTTATAAACTCCTGCACCTGAATGCAAAAATAAAGATGAATTTCTTAGTAACAAAGGTGAACTAAGTATGAGGTAAATTTCTGTAAAACATGCGTATTATTAAATGCTTCGACAAGATTGTTTTAAATAAATCTTTATCGTGTCTATCGCAATCCAACGAATAGCGAAACAATGATAACAGAATCCAATCCAGTTTATAAATAGGTTGATGCACGCTTACTGGCTGACGGTCACCCGACACGCTAATGTACCATGACTCGATACATATGGCCCACGTGTCCACACCAATGGCCATCTACACTATTTCAACATTAAATACTAAAATAAGATATGCTGATCCATATTCAATTAATTTTAATGGCGATTTGGGGGTTAAGATATGTGCAAATGGAGTTGACAGGACAAAAAGATAGTGGATGATAGGAATGTCAATATTTTTAAAAATATTAATCTAAAACATAATACAGGTCGTAAACATTCAAATTATAAAGAAAATAAACAAAAAACTGTTCTAATAAAAGAATCAAAAAACAGAAACAACAAACTACCTGCTTACTAACAGGAAAATCAAAAATAAGAATAAAAATCAAACAAATTTTACGCAACCGGATAATCTTTAAACACTAATAAAGCATAGCTTTTGATAGGTTAAACAAAAACTACAAATACACAAAAATACTCAAAACGTACACACACCTAAAATATACAAAGCAAATAAACATACTTAAATCACAGAGAATCTTTTTAGAGCGATATTACTAGAAACGTAGAATTAACACGCAATAAAAACCTATTTCTAACATGTTTGTGAGCCGTCAATCGCCGGATAATATCAAATAATAAATCAGATACTCTAAAACTACGCCTATGTACTTACGGGAATGGCGAAAACAAAGCTGTGAAAATGCTCAATTATCATCAATATTAGGCCAGTCCATCAGCAAGTTATGTAATCGTTGATACCAATGTTTCATCGGCATGAAAAGAGCCAATAATTTTACTATGTAGTAATCATTTGATACTAGTAAACCCGAAAATTCGTTAGGATATGTTTTTGTTGAAATTGGATCTTACATTTTATATAGAAGTACATGTCCATTGCTCATTAAGATCATCTAACTCATCAGTGTTTTCTTTGTAAACACACAATGGATGAAATCCTTAACTCGTCGAGACCACACAAACTTTATTGAATAATTACTATTTTGATCGTCTCGCATATTAGTTTGACGCATATGCGAATAAAAAGCACATCAAATTAATACGCCACATGCGGCATGTTGCACGCATTGATAGCACTCCCACTGGTTGGACACTGCAGCAACGGTACTAATTATAAGAGATAGCGATTCCAAATTACTAGTAGGAGAGAAAATAACAATAAAGAAATAGTTATAAGTATACTTAGATTTAAAAAATCTTTTTAAAAAAAAAAAATCCCTGTATAAAATTAATGAAGAAGCCTTAAAAGACTTAAATGACAACAAATTTTCTAAACGATCATTTTTTGGAGCAAAGTTCTTTCTAAAAGATCCAAAGACGTTTCTCCGTCCATTTGGTACGATATTTATAAAACTATTTTTTTTCTTTTTCAATTTCCATGTAAATATCTTCACCAAATATTACGAATTTAATCAAAATCACATTACGATGGCTATGGATCTCCCATGGCGCTTGACTTGGGCTAAAGTTAAGGCCCCATGCAAGTCCCCAGAAATAGCGAGTCAGCTGGGGTGCGTCAGCGGCGATATCACGCCGAGAACGATGTATATGCAAGTGAAATATTGTGGAAATAGCGTAAGGTAACTCTATACTGATAAAACTATCTCATTTATTTATTTTGAGGTGTGTAAGCACTCACTTACAAGCTTTTTGATAAACGTTGAGCGTGTCGTATGCCTTTAGCAATCCATATTTCGGTTACAGATAGGCTGATCAACTTAATCTGTTGTCAAATCAACTGATAACGAATATGATTGGTTGACCAAAATACTAAAAACCAATCACAGTGCTTAACATGAGGTTTGACAGGTGATTAAGTAATTTTTGTGTTGATCAGCCTTTCAGAAACTGGGAGTGAATCTGTTATTAAATGTACTATCGCTACTTTTTACCTAAATAGGACCGAAACAGCATAAGACTTAACGGCGATGCAAAACTAAGTGACATTTCAATATTCGGCCATAAATAACTTAAATATTAAAGCTTACCTCATGAGGAAAACTCGTTAGCAATACTCATAGTTATCTAACGTTAAAAAAATCTACGTAACAATACAGCCGGACAATTAGTCTCGTCAAAATGTCATTACTTTGAGAATGACATTCAATATCGAGCAATCGGGGCACGTCACTAGATAATGTACTCGAGTACTCGTAATTGTTGGCTCACTAGTTAAATATATCGATATTTAGAACGTATGAATACATTATTTTAATACATGTTCGTAGTTAATGTGAATGATAATTGCACGTATTAAAATAACAATTGATGATTGCTAATGAGGTCTGTTAAGGTTGTACTAATGCTGTATTTGATTGGTTTATGTTTATTCTTTCTATATTAAATATACTTGATACTTTATTGAAATACTTTTTATTGTTTTAACATCTGATTAACTATCAAAAGTTTATTAAGGTTTCATTCATTGTAACGTAGGTATTGACCATTTGTGTTCTTCTATATTTATTCGATAAAGTAGTTACACGGCATATAAATTAGTTATTTAGTTACTTAATTTTATAAACGATATAAGTTTTAATTTTAATATAGCTTAAGTTTTTGTGTTTGTTTAAATTTTTGTGGTGTATAAGTGTTATAAATAAATAAATATTAGGTATATTATATACTTATTATAATAAAGAATTAGCAAGAAGAAGCGAGGGACCGGGATCGCTGGACAGAATGGAGGACCTTTGGGCTGAATACTGAAACGTCAATAAGTTAATAGTCGCCGTTAAGTCTCATGCTGTCTCTATCACTTTGAGGTGTAAAATAGCGACAGATAAACATTTCAGAACGTATTAAATTTGATCACAAGCAGTATTCGGGGGTTTGTCCAGCAGTGGAACAGCACAGGCTAGATATAATAATATATTAATATTAATAAACAGATTGAAAGCAACAAAAAAGAATAGAATGTTAACTATAGGTAAGGCTATTTACGAGTTAAATGGTTGCATAGCCGATAATGAGGCCGATCCACGTAATCGTACAGATTTATGTTGAACTGGACATTTTAAGGCTAATTGCGACGACAAATCGGCTATTTAACGATAATAGCCGCATCAAAATCTAAAGAAAAAAACAACAATAACGAGTTTGAACACACCTTAATTAGGATCGGAAGTCTCGAATGCTTTTTAATGTTTGACTAATTTGTTTGTTGTAGCTCTGTGACGTAACGAGAAAGTACGATGATAACAACGAATATACTTAAAACAAGCTTATTACAATTCGAGACGGCATTAAAATTAAACTAATTGGCAGAAAACGAGTGTATCCAAATTTTACTCATAAAGAAAACAAGCATTCACACCTTCTCCTAGCAACAAAATAATTTAATATCGAACATTCTAAAGACAACTCAACATTGTCGTTTAAATAGTTTAAAAGTGACACGGCAACTGCAGAAAAAAACTTTAAAAGCTCATTGGAAGTTAACTTTCCAATTCAAGTGTATAAAACATTCCACCCTGATAAACGTATCGAAAGCATCCACCAGATAACCGTCTAGACGAAATAAATATCCAACACTCGAATACCAGCACGATGGCTCACTTGGCTAATCGTTTGGGTTGCCAGTTAAAAAAATAAGTTAGCTTTTTTGTGAACGCACCCAGAACCTACTGCCACTTTAAAAGGTTTACGGCGAATCTAATAGTTCATGTGCATTTTAAAACAGTCGCGTTCAGAGATTACGAGGCTCTTGGTGTAGTCATGTTGTTTTGTTTTTAACTACACACTTATAGGAATGTATTGTAATCTTGCACTGTGCTACTCAGTGCTACTATAGTCTGTGCGGAAAGAGAATCGTCTTTGGATTGAGGACGGGCTGTGTTTAATTACCTTATTACTTATGTTAAAAACACTGTAGCGTCATGACAGTGCGACTGTAACAAGGTTATTTATAAAATTATGTTACAATTTTGACGACCTCCGTGGTCGAGTGGCGTACACACCGGTTTTCAAGGTGTCGCCAACTCTGAGGTCCCGGGTTCGATCCCCGGCCGGGTCAATGTAGAAAAACCCTTTTCTACATTGTCTCGGGTCTGGGTGTTTGTGGTACCTTCGTTGTCTCTGAATTCCATAACACAAGTGCTTTAGCTACTTACTTTGGGTTCAGAGCAATGTATGTGATGTTGTAAACATTTAATATATTTTTTTCAAATGCCGTCTAATTAGCGTTTTATAGAATGATTATAATGTCATTATAATGTTGTTTCATTTTTCGCCACTAAGGTTCTCTTTTCGCTCAGACTCTAGTATTGCAGGATTTTACGTTTAATGATTGTTACCAACAGGCTTTGGATTACTTTTTGAAATGAAGATTAGGCAAAGTGTACACAATTTTTTTCTTAAATTTGTGTTAATACAAATTTCTTGATTGTATTGTATAAATATCCTAAAACTTCTACGTAAGTATAAGTATAGGACTTGTATAGTCTGCTAGCGTTTAAAAAACTGATATTTTTCTAAGATAGAGATTGATTACACCTTGCAAACAATCGGCCTATAACCCCATTAATTTGTAGCAACGTGTTTCGCGAAGTAAGCAATTTATAGCAATGATAAATAGTATAAAATCAAACGTGTCGCACATAAACATGCGCCAGCGCAGCGCGGGGGGCGCCTGACTAATGGACGAGCGGCGTGCGCGCAGATACGTGACAATACTGAATCTTGGACATCGGGAACTTTTATCTTTTAAATCATACAAATAAACTATACCAATTATATAAAGAAATAAACTTGTTCGTTTATTTTTAGTCTTCGAGTCTTGAAACGATTTGCCGAATATATTTTTTATTTACACGTCACATAGATTATTAAAAAATATTAGACACGTATTATTTCCTTTTTTTACTTAAACAAACAATAAGAAAATAAAGTGAATGGAAATGTCTCGTGACGTCTCTTGTAGCTACAATTTTTACTAACACGTGACGACTTTGCATGTCTAATTTCTTGTCTTTGACGCATGAACGAGTTTAAAGATCTCTTTCTGTACAAAACTTAAGGCAAATAAAATATTCATCATCATCATCATCATAATCTCCCGAACCTGTTTCCAATTAATTGAAGTCGACGCAGTACGTATTATGCTTCCATTCATCTTTACTACTCGTCATCTCAGCATTAACTCTTATCTTTCTCATATCATCTTTCACACAATTCAACTATCTCTTTCGGTCTCTCTCTGCATGTATACCCATTAACAATAATACTCATTACTTGTTTAGTTGTGACAATAATACAGTAAAAATCTATTATTAGTATTATCATTAAAAAACAAATGAAAATTTAAAATATTTACACCTCCAAATAAAAGAGACAGAGCAAAAAGGTGTGCTAAATTATGTAAATAAATAAACAATTAATTATTTCCGTCTTATTCAAATTAGAATTATATGTCTAAAAATGTCGTTGTGGTCAGTAGTCCCCTATCACTTAATGTAATCATTAGCAAGCAGTCAGTCTAAGTACCTGATAGGGGTGCTTAATGATTGCATATTTATAAAAATATACAATATACTTCCATTACTGTTTGACTACTGGAAAACTTGAAAGCTTCTAGTAAAGTTTCTTGTTATGTCACCGTAATTACAAGACTTAAGTCCGGCCAATGAGGGCTACCGTTAATGCGCTCACCAGTTAGCGCCACTGGCGCGTCAGGTCATGAAGTGTAACTGTCAAAGTATGTTACTAGGTCTGGACATTAAAATAAATATTAAAATTTACCTAATCCATATTTATTACATAATATATAAGTATTATATTATGTTTAGTAAAAAACTAACCTCTGAATTAGCTGTTATTTTAAACCGCTTAATTTTGCAGCTCTTTTACATAACTCGGCTTTTAAAGCACTGACAGTCGTAACTCATATTTGTTAAAATAATCAGGAGTATTGGAATACATGCACAACATTAAAATTATTTAGAATATTATTTGATAAACCCGCGTATCCAAGCAACAATATATCGAATTTGACATTTCGTAGACATCACGAGCGATTAGCGCCTCTGGCGGCGAAATTACTGTCGGTAGCTGCCATTACTGTAACGTATAGTGTAACTCCATAAATATCTTAAACACTTTCGGTTCTCATGATTGTATACCGTTATATCAATTCTAGATACCATGGGAAAAGCTTACAAAGTTCTTATTTATATAGTGTACTTATAAGTTGGAAAGTTTACAAAACACCGGTGTGATGAAGCGGAAACGAGGCGCACCTCTACGTCCAACTATTTAAGCTGACACAAAAAATAAATCTAAAGTAGATATTTAAAGTACCGACAGGCCCACAGACATTGTGTTTAAAATGACTCCGTAAACACTATCAGACAACACAGTAGAAGCTAATAAAAGGACGCGACAACAATAATTCGCTACGATGATTTAGGGTCGGAAAACAGCGTTCCCAATATGGCCGCCGTCTATAAACTTCAAGACTCACGTCAACTTAAAACTATTTAATTCATAACCTTACAGTTCACACATAAGGTAGAAAGTCGAATAACTACCGTTTTTCGCGCAAATAACTGTTAATTCAACGACAACGCCCTAAAGAGGGCGCGATAATCATACCATTAGCAAAGGTATAAATGTTTATACACATGGAAACTCGAAGGAGAATCAAACTAGTAATTTTTGTTATAGGGAAGAAATTATGTGGGTCGAGCAGGGGGAAAACGTTGTATTTTTTACTTCATTACGTCGTTATTTAGCTACAACTAAGTATTTATGATTAAGTAACTGTATAGCAGCTAATAGCAGACAATTATCTATAAAGGTAATACATAAATGTATCATTTTCTAAATATGCACGCAAAGAACGTTGTCTATGTGTAATTAAAGTTGCAAAAGATTGAAAACGTGTCATTAAAGTCACGTAGAGGTGTGATCTGTCCGTAATCATTGCACAGTTTGCCTTTCAATTGAAGAATGAACTACGATTGAATGAAGCATATTTACCGAGGCCCTTGTCCAAAGATTTCATTGAATCGTCAAATTCGTCACTCTCTGAGTCAATAGGAGAGCTACAAATGTAGATTCGTCAAATAGAAGAAAGTGATAGAACGATAATATCAATATCCAATAGCAGACAAGGATTATTCATAGTCAAGTTTGGGTATATCTTGTTTTTAGTATAAACTTTTGTGGAATATTTTCATTTTTATAAACAAATCCCTACTTTTTTTATCGTGTCTAGGCACATATTCTACGCATTATCTTGCGATACGATCTGTTTACTGACAGTTACGCGTGCTCTTTAAACTCATTATTCTTTGCAACTTTGTTATTTTATTAATATTACATAGTTGCGTTTGAAAACTTCACTTATCAGTTGAAATCTAAATAAACTATTCATAATTAGGCATAAGAATTTTAATGTAAATCCATAATAACTAGAGCGTTAGTGTAGCACATCAGAATCGCACAAAGGTTCCGTATCTGAAAGTAAACGATCGGTACAAACGCGCCGCCCCGCGTGCAAATCGCGCGATTATCGGCCGCGCGTTAACTCGTGCGATTAAAATAACGCGCGATGTCGCGGTCGCGTTACGCAAGTTATAAAGTAAATAAACTAGTTGTAATTAGCAGCTAGGTAGCAGATATGATTAGTTTATGCTTTTTATGAGCTAAGTCAAGAGATTTTAAGTTTAGTTTAATTTAAAATTTTGTTATATAGAAAGTAGATAATTGAGGTATGACATATTGACACCTAAATTCTAATAAGAATGAAAGAGGCAATCGACTTTATTAATCTTTGTAACATGTCTTTTTTATTTCTGTTTTGTTTTTTATCAATCTAACCATTTTTAATTAATTTTAATCGGAAACTACAACTTTATCATTATCTCTTATTACCGAGATACGATTTATTAATCATCAAAACCTAGTTTGAGTATCCACTCTCTACGTTTTCCGATTGTATAAAGGTATATTATCTTGTAATATAAAGTTTGCCTCAACACATCTCAATAAACTTAGATCAGCAACAAAGTAGTGCACATAAAACTAAATAAATATTTTTATTAATTTTTACCTTTAACATTGTAGGAGCTATAACCAATACAAAAGATACCATTAAATCAAATAAATGGCATAAAAGACTGCAATAAACAGTCCTACGAAATATGTGGACTCTACATCCAATTGTAACACATTAGCACATTGCGAACCTTTTGTCCTACGAATGGTCCTTTGTCCGTCATTGTTCACATTGTGTCCTACAGCCCAGACCTTAGGTCACAAAGACCTGCGCCGTATGGCCTGAAAGACCAAGTTAAGCCCAAATTAATTCCAACGTATGCCTATTTTTGGGTCATTGTTAAGCAAATGTTACGCTGGCTTGAATTTTAAATCGTTTTCACCTTGAATTAAAGGATGTGTTTAAGCATTTGTTATTGACTTATTACAGTATTAACATTTAGTACTTCTGGACGTATTGTTAATGAACTAATGAGTAATACTTAATGACTATATTTTTATTAATGTAACATAGTTTCACTGTATTGTTTAATGAAATGGCAAACACTTTTGTCACAGTTGTCAAAAGTAAGATCACAAATAAGTTGTGAAAGTAACATAGAGGCTCTAAAAGTAACGCATTATGAAACGAATAAGCAGACCATCAAAGTTTTATTAATTTTCTAAGAAAGCCTTATTTTAAAACTCCGAACTTATAAAATACAACTGAGATTCTTTAAAATATTTTTTCTTTCGAAAGAAGAATTATTTGCGAAACAGATTAGATCTTTTTAATTTTCGCATATCTGCAGGCCTGAATGCAAGCTACTTATAAAACGAAATCTATTGAGTTTTCATTGTATTTATGCTCGGCACAAACGGGCCTCCAATCTTTCTTTCTTTACTTACGAAATATTTTTTCAAGCCCTCTTAAAAAAAAGCTGATTAGTTTCTACCTTAAAAACATGTACTGTACACAAATCCTTTACTTAAACTATGTAAGTCCTTGGAAGCCTAAATATACTTACAAACATTTATAATGAAACCTTCATATAGGTATTTATTTGAATCCTTTGAACGGCTCTCGTTAGCGAGGCACGCGAGTGAACTAAGATAAAAGCGGTTACCTCAATTGGACTCGAATGATGCCATATGTATGACGGCTACGGATAACACGACTGAACTATTGACTAAGTGAAATGATAATTGATGGAATTAAAAAGCCCTAATTAGGGTTGCCAGATCTTGAAACCGGAAAACCGGGCAGACTAGCCAGCTCTTTGTTATAGTAGTTATATAACACGACTATTTTTTAAGTTAAACAATCCTAATTATCATTTACAATAAAATGTTTAGAAAATTTAATTTGAGGAAACAACAACAAATACTTAATTAAGCTCAAAAAGCTGGACATTCCGTTGGTCGCCGTTTAATTTGGCCGGACACGCATCCAAGAAGCCTGACTATGTCCGGCTTTATCCAGACGTCTGGCAACCCCAGCCCCAATGCATAATATAAACGCAAATAATATTACTGTTTTCATCTTGAAACTAATGGAAATGGAATCAACTGTCAGTACCTAGTTATGTCACTGCAGACCAAAGGACACATTCTCAGGAGTCAGAAAATCTGCTGTTACACTCCTTTACGTGTGGTCGATAATACTGATGCATAGTAAAACTCGAATGAGATCGATTATCTACTTTTATACAAATAAAAAAAAAAAATACAGAAACAGATTTTTCTAATCTCAAATGAATATGGAAACATTGCCAAGATATAGGCAATATCTTGGCAATGTAAATAAAATTTGGAAATGTAACGAATACATTCCAATTACGAACAATGTATCCTCATTGTATTGTAGGTACATACACACATTATTGCTTAAATTTGAACCTGTCAAAACGTAAAGGAAAATGTCTTGTTGTGAATGTCTGGCCTTATTCAGCATTACGTAAACACAAACGTGCCTACTGTTAATCTTCAAGGGAACAATGAAGGCGTGATCAACACGTATAATTTTATACCTTTCTTCCCTTCGATAGAATACTTAACAGCTTGTTAAGTCAGGTCGTGAGGTGAAAATAATGAAAACTTATTAACTATTGTAACAGAAAATTACATATCGTTCTTGTTAACTTTCGGATAAACGGTCCAGTAAAACGTAAAGGAATTAAAGAGAACAAGGTAATTGCTTATATGTTCATATTCCGTTTAAAAAAATCCCACTTACAAATATTTCTAACCGACAAAAAGGGGTTACCCCATAAAATCGCTTAACATTT
Source organism: Diachrysia chrysitis (assembly GCA_932294365.1). NCBI lineage: Eukaryota > Metazoa > Arthropoda > Insecta > Lepidoptera > Noctuidae > Diachrysia > Diachrysia chrysitis. The sequence continues at coordinate 4,290,183 of OW028657.1, forward strand.
ATTTCAATAACATTATTTCCCGTTTATAAACTAGCAAAAAGGTAACAACTTAATAATAATAACACTAGCCACTGTCCCTACAAACCGCAATGAAGTCATAAACAACATTGACAATCCAACAACCCTCGCGTCGCGACAGCGGATTATTATTCATCCGGGGGCCGCGGCCGGAATGACCCTTCACATGTTTTGACAACCCTTCGCAAAATCAATGAAATATGTAACAAAGGAACGGGTTGGAGCCATTATATAGCGATTTAAGAATTCATTTTATTGGACACGTAGACACGTAATGTGTGGCGTTGTGAATAATTCAGTAGGGGTTTAAGGGTTGGCGCGATTTTATTTGATTGTTCCGAGGCATTGGCGATTTATTATGCAACAGTTTGAACGATTTCAATGGGTCCTTTAGTATGTAAAACGATTATTGATTTGTATAAACTGTGTATGTAAACTCATGATTTTGGAGTTTGACAAATAAATGGTAGGTATTTTATATAATGTATTTCGTTCAATTTATTTTATGTACTCAAAAGTCGAATTCGATGTAATGACTGAGTAATTAGGAGTGTCGCGTTTTTGTGTAAAAGAGAAAGTAATTTTACTACTTTGTCTTGATCCCCGGGTGCACATTTCACCTAACCACAACAAGGCTTTAATTTTAAAGAAATAATTTATTCAATTGTCAATTATTGAAATATTAAGTGCAGTAAGCACCAATATCTTAAGAATAAAGAACAAAATCTACAACACCGCTTACCTGACGGACCTGCTTATACTGTTCTTCGAAGCTCCAGCCAGCAGCGCTGCCCTCTGACGAAGACGATGACGCGGAGCCAGCAGGCTGCGCGGGCGGCGGCGGCGCGGGTGCAAGGAACGCCGGGGGTGCATACGGGAAGCCCCCAGTTGCACCCGCGCCGGCCAGCGCGAACACGCTACTGGGAGTTGAGAGTGGAGCCCCCTGCGCGAGCGATGCCAGCGATGATAAGTGTGGGTGGAGAGATGATTTCAGAGATTCGAAATCGTCACGTACCTGGTAATGAAATTATGGATTAGCAATCGGTGAACAGTGGTTTCTATGACAATTATATCTTACAGTTCGGAGCTCAGCAGGACCTAGATACAAATGCTTATCTAATTTGTAGCAAATGTTTTTTTATTCTTTCAATTCTTTACTCACTTTAAGTTCCCTCTCCAAAGGTCTCGGCGAGTTCCTCTGGTGTTGATGGCTCATCTGATGATTGTTAAGCGGCTGATGCGGCACCGTGACGTGGTGGCTGAGGTTGTGAGTCGGCTGGTGCAGTGGCTGATGCGGCTGCAGCGACGGGTGAGACTGCAGCGATGGGTGCGACTGCAGCTGCTGGTGCGGTTGGTGCGCCTGGTGGGCAGGAGCGTCCCGCCCTACGCCCTCGTCCGAACTTTCGCAAGATTGCTCCCCGGACGATTCTCCTTCAGACCGTGCGGACTGGAACAAAGAAAAATAAAATAAGCATAATATTATTATGAACATTTAACATCCTTCAATCAGTTCATTAACATTCACTAACATTCATAAATACTAGAACGACCACCCTTTCTAACTTATATTTCCAAGTATTTCAAAATAACATAGGTAGTATGCTAGATATGATATCTAAAATTGATGAGAGTATACATTCTGCTCAGACCTAACTAAGCTAAAACCTATACTTACAGCTTTTAGATCCATTAATTAAAAGACTTCATGCTCTAAATTGATATCACAATCAATACGAAGGTCACAAAATAGAGTTTACTAATTACGTCATTTAATCTTAACCCTTAACTGGTTAATCAAATTAAACTATCCAAATTAATCAACGGGTCCCTAAAGGCATAAATAAATCATAATCTTTTTAATGTTACTATAATTACAGTATACTAGTTTTCATGTGACTTATTTTTAAATTACACACGGGCAGGTGAGCCAGGACTGGTCATTTAACCAGCAATTACATATAAATGTCGAGAGGCGTCAAACTTACCCGTAAACATTGAAAAAATATGAAGATGACACGTTAAGGATATACCTACCATAAAAGTCCCAGTAATTGTTGAAATTAAAGTATAAAAACAAATGTATATTATATTTCGTTTTAAGTGTAAAAAGACGTCAAATTAAAGATGGTGGACCTTGATATCAGTATTGTGAGTCGTAGTGTCATGAATAATGATACAATGCAGTTGATCAATGGCATCGATTCGAGGTTCTGCATTCAAAGGGTTAATAGCCAATAAAGGTATAACATTGTATTGTTATGTATAATTAGTTACAAACTAATATTCACCTTCGATTCGCATTTAATCTACAATTGTTTACTTTCCGATGCATGAATTTAATAAACACAATTTGCCGTGAGCTTCCGTTCTTCGATTGCCTCAGGAGTTAAATTTGTTCAATTATTTACATATATTCTTTGTTTATAACGATATCGGCAACATCTGGTGCCCGCAATAAGCCTTGGGCATACAGCATTTGCTGAAACCGGACTTATTAGTTATTACTGGGCTACTTGTAATTTTCTTATCAATTATATTAAATAATTTTAACATATGACGATCTGTCTGAGTCGTCTTAAACTTTATCATGTAGCAACTTATAATTAAGGATACCAGCAACTAGAACAGTTTTCAAAACGAATACACAATCATCTACCGTTCTATCATTACTTATATTATAGCAATTGAGGGAATTTAATCGGATTCACGGAAATCCAAGAACGGAGCCTCAGCATAGGAATTAATGGTAGGTTCCGCCGCGTAATGCATCATTCCATAGCAAGAAACACAAGTACCGACTATGCAAAACCAGTTCCAGTATTAATGCAGTTAAAGTTCCATCGGAATCAATATAAGGCAAGTGTTGCGAGGGGCAATCAAATCGTTGTTCGAAATAAGCCCGTTTTGCGCCGCCACAGCCCCCGGCCCACAATTACGACATTAAAATTATTATTTTATTTTCATTTTTATTTATTATTCGCATTATTATATTGTGTGGAGTTATTATCGGTGAAATGTTTCGTTCGGATAAACGCTTGGGCTGGAGCGACACGCAAGCTTCCCACCGGCCCACTTCAGGGTTCCGTGTTATATCAATTAATGCACAACAATTTATTGCCTTATTTAAAATTGTTTACATGATTATTTGTGCCACTCTTAATAATATCTACAATATCTTATATGATTCATGATTATGCTTGAGGAAGTTGGTTATCGTACTTTAATAATAACAAACTTTTAGTTATATACATACATAGTTTTGAAAGTATTAGTTAGACACGTAAACTAGCTTCACAAAACTAGCTTTATTGGTACTAGTTCACCTCACCCTTCTTCATTTCTAATCAATTTGTCTTCAATGTCTCCTAATCTCGACGTGTAAACGTATAATCCTAAACGAAGTGGTTTTCCTCTGGCCCTAGCGGCGGAACCCTATAATCACATTAATCGCGCTCCCGTACACACACCCTGTCATTTCATTCGACTTTTCTTTCTCATGGGTCCAGACTGCTACTGAATTCCTTCCACCTTTTATTACTTTTTAAGGTGACCGCAATTTTATTTAAACGTTATATCAATAAAATGTGCCACTTAAGCGTTTATTTTAAGTTCGTTTACCTTATAAGCTGCGGATTCAGTTAATTGAGCGAACAAAATAAACAACTGGCTCTTATTGTTGATATGTTATTATCATGTGACGAACTGTAAAAATCAACAGTTGCGCGTACCGATAAGTAGGATAAAGTTAGCACAAGCCGCGCTAACGTACAAACAAACAGAATCGGAGCGACTGGCCGCCTTTTGCGTGATTTTATAATATAAAATTAACTGTAAGATATTTAGTGGGCCGATGAAAAGGTACGGGATATTGAATCAGTCAATAAAAACGACCGGAATTACTCTACAAGTTAACACTTCGCCAAGGGATATCAAGAATGAAACGACGACGCCAGTAGATAGACACGCAGAAGCGTTTACACAAATGACTCCAATTTAAATACAAGAAAGCAGTGGTTTTACCACTTCTCGCGTATCACTGATACATTTAAGATCGTGACCCCAACAAAGAAATGGAAAGTGAAAAAAATCATCCGTCGGAACCATTATCCAACTTGCTTATTATTTGAATAAACAGGGAATGGACTCAATGCTTCTCAGAAGTATCCCGAAGCAATACCCAGATTAAGCAGGAGGACACACTGTTCATTAGCGCCTCTTACCACAGACACGACGCTACCAAAACTAATCTTACAACGACCAGAATTAAGCTCATTTTAAAATAGAGTAAGATTTATTACCACAGATATCAATGAATATGACACAGCAAAAGAGCCAAAGAAAACTATACCTTATGTAGATGAAACAGGAGCTACTGGTTTTCCAATAAATAATTTAGAAGTCACAGCAATAGACATTGAACTTTAAGCCGTAGAAACAGCGATGACTATTGAAAAAAAAATACTTTCAGTTACTTACTATTACAATGTATACATTGTAATATTTGTGATAGAAATCATAATCGCGTCTATGCGAGTAGATTTTATGAGGCGAAATCAAATAGAAACTTGTAATGAAAGATGTCGTGTGCTCATCTCATGTTTGGTCAAGACTAGTGATGTAAAAATTAAAAGTTTTGAAACAACCCGCGCCTCAAAACCAATGTGCTTAAATAAAGATTAAATATAGGTAGGTACTTGGTCTTACCAACCGTCGGTCATTATAAAAACTTAGCATGTACCAAACTCTTAATGGTAAAAGCCCGAAAAATTTACAGTTTTTTATAAAACCATGACTTTACCAACATAGTCATGATGGTAAGATTTACTGGTAAAACCCCAAGTATGCTATTTATAGTAACATACACTTATATATATAATTATATATTTATTTATAGTAACACATACTTATATATATATAGTACCTAGAGACGTAGTTTTTTATTTTTATTTCATCGTATAAAAACACTTAGAATTTCATTATGGAATTTAATTGTTTTAGAACACGACTTTATATCCTTGTCTAAAAGTACATAATTTACCAAAATGTTGTGTTTTTTGACTATTTATTTGCTGACTTCCGAATATACAAGTAAATCTTACTCGTTCAATTCTTCAGCTTTGCAGCATTGCATAAAGGTTCCCGTGGAGCCGCGCCGCGCTGCGTGATGGTAATGTTCGCGCATCCACTCCCTGGAATATTTATTAGCAGGATTCGTCACGACGAGCTTTGTCCACACATTAGCAGTGTTAGCGCCCGGGACGGCTACCTGCGTGTTTGCCTAGACATAACCCCTCCGTATTTACCTAGATATCCACACATATCTGGTGTTTCGTTCAGTTTGTTGCAACACTCATTTGAGCAATGTATTGTTGACGTCGAAGGGAAATCTGCCTTCGTGTTTGCGTAATATACGAGGGAATGCCGATTGTACAAGATGCTTCAAACAAATAACATGTAAATGCAGCCATTCTGCACCATCTGAAGACGTTTTTACTCAGTACTATGGCGGACGGTAGCTTTGATGATTTCGTTGCTTGGAAAACAAAATATGATTTAAGAGTATTAGAATGTAGAGAGCAATGAGCTGAAACCCAACAAAGATGGCGAGAGCGGCGCGCTGAGCAATGTGCGCGGTGTCACAATGTTGCCACATTAACTGCCGCACTCGCATTAACATTAGCGGACATAAAATAACCGCCAATAAGCCGAAGCACGCATCAAACCGTCGACAAAGCAACAGGTTCATGGCTCGACAAACACACACTGTTTACATTACGATCCTGGGGCTTCATTTAATAATTCTCGGGAACTAAAAGCCTTTGAACATTTCATCAGATGACCCTCGCTGTTTGCACACACTCCTGGCTCGAGATGCTAATGTGGACACAAGGACCTGTATCGCCGATCCGCCTCCGATGCGTTTATTGTTAGCCCTTCCAATGACTATTTGGCTTCTTCTATTTCACTCCGATTCTCGATATACATACTTCGATATCTTGTTCAAACATGCCTCGGATTCTTTGTGTTTTCACGATGGACCTTTTTATTTGTCAAAAAAAATATGTGAGCAGATTGAATCAAGCGAAATTAACTCATATTGTATTTACAAGTAATTTGAATATTGTGTTTAAACAAAGACTTATTACGTGTGTGTTACATACGAGCATACATAGGTACTCGAGTTACAGTACACATACAAACGCGCATTAGGTAAGTGCAGCGTCACATAATGCAGGCGTGCAGTAGCGTATCAGGAAGCTACGAGTGTCACACGAAACGAGACAAGTATTTGAGCAAAACAAAAGGTGATAAGGAGAGGTAAATAACCCGAGCCATTGACGGCGTGACGGCGAGCGGCGCACGCGCACTCGCGCCGCGCTCGACCCGCCACCGGCGGCGGCGCTAAACTCTCGTCCAACAGCTGTTTAACGCTTCACATACCACGCTGAAATATTTTCAGCGTCGACTATTTAGCGACCGACGGCTACAGAGTTGAATGGAGCCGTTGCGAACCGCCGACCGATTCACTTCACAACATATTTTAGAATCCACACGATAACTTCGACAGTGCGAGCTGTATTCCTACGTACGGTACGTAAACATTTGTTGCAGCGGTGTCTAATAGATGCTCATTACAACCGTACAGAGGCTATTGAATTCGAAATCATTTAGCCTTTTAATATTATTCAAAATACCGCAACAGCGGTAAGTAGAAAGAGATCGCTCGGTTATTGTAATGATAATTATTTTTAGAAAACAAAAACTAGAAAGCGGTCGAACGAAGATGTCTATCTGTTAATTATTGTCACCAAAATGGCGGCCATTATTGTAAATGCCTTAAAACGGTGTAGTGACAAATCGTTGGGTTTCGTGTACGTTCCGTTTGATTGACGCGTGCCAGATTCCGCGGTAACATACCTTTATACATATTTATTTATGCGTAGAAAGCGCAAATAAAAACGAGTTCTTAACATTGCGATTGAGATAATGAATCGATGTTTACGGAGAGCCGCGGCGAGTGATCCGTCGCGGACGAGCGGCGTCCGTCGATTAATGTGCTAAGAATCAAGCACTGTTAGCCATTACCACAATATTTGTTATTGGAAAATATCGAAATCGTTGAGACAATTTCGAAGCGTTTCATTGGGCCGGGGTCAAATATTGACAGTTCTCACGAGCGTCGTAGGACGCCGCGGCTGGACGCTCTGCCCTATTCCTTCCGCTTTTCACACATATAGGTAATAATCGATCGCTTTTATTGCGCGGCGTGTGTAGGCGCGCCGCCCGATGGGTGACACTTCGAGGAACCTTCATGTGTAATGTCGTTTGTCGACGAATCGAACGCGAGACCGACGTTAAGTGGACCGACAAACTGGAGCGGTGCTTTACGCGTGATTTCATTGGAACACCCGTGTCTTCCAATATTCCAGTCTTTTGTCATCGATTTATCTGTTGTCGATGCACTGACGCATCGCACCGTGTGAAATGTGAATATGTGAGGTAAACTTCGAAGCTCACCTTTATTTGCATTATCAACTTATTCCTTAACCCAGCAAACAGCCATCATCGAGTATAAAGTTCTTTGTGACCTAACCGTGTTTGCTTTGACTCATTATTTTTAAAGGGAAGAGTCATTGATTCGCGAAAGTGACCCTGGGTCGCTTTTCTCGGTTGACGAGCGAGGTAAAGCAAATGAATAAACAAAGCTGCGATGAACTTGCTTTTGGTTTACAGAAATCCGTTGTTTTGCCAAAAAAATTGTATCTGAAATTGAACTTTGGAAAGAGGTTATCACTCAGAATCATGATAAAGCTACTTCCATGTCAACTACTTTCAGAGCATCGCGCGTTACTTTATAGAAATCAAAATAAATTAATATTATGAACAAACATGAGCAATGCAATACAGCAAACCTTAAAATAATTAATAAACCTAGATTTACAATAAAATAATATTTGTCTAATCATCTCAGTTAAACATGTCGTAGGTATTTACCAAAGCTGATCAATAGAGGCGCCAAACGGACGTGGCTGTATTTGAATAGAAGATGGCCGACTCATGTCACTTCCTTTGTGGAAATTGTCAAGCTATGCCGTTTATAGGCAGGCCAGTGACAGCTGACAGGTCACCTAATGAAGGAACTTGGGAATTTCAAGACTTTCCACATAATTGGACTGTTACAAGATTACGGCACGGAATGTGGAACCAAAGGAATATTAGAAGGAATAAAACTATTTTGTAAACGGATTTTGTCGCGGTTTATTAAAATTTTAGTTCCCGATGTTTCAACGCCTTTGCAGGTGGCAAAGTCCCGAGCAGACTCATCGCAGTCTATCTACTCTTACTAAAATCTAAATACGTTAAATCTGTTTCTTTGGTTTATATCAACGTCTAATATTCGCGTAAACCTCAATAAGCAATATTAGAAGAGAAAGTAACTTACAGACTTGAAAAAATAAAGTTAAGGGTGACACAAGTAGCAGATTTAACTGAACTCCCACAAAACCAGCTCCTACCGGTACATAACATTAGAAATCTCAGCATTGTCTATTTACATAGTTGCATTTGGTAACATTAGATACAGCTATACAATGGACGCGTGACGGCAATAAAGTATATCGTTAAACCAAGCCCTAACCGAAGTTTAATTACCTAAGGCTTGCTGCGCTCGTAAACACTTCAGGAAACTTATGCCTGACCGCAGTTAGGTCACTTGTCTAGTGAAACGGATGCCTTTACATTGTCTATGCACATATGAGAAACGTGACTTCGATTAAAATCAGAACGACGATAGAAAATAAAACAATAAAAAAAACTACAGTTCAATACAAAACTCCTAAATAGAAGAGTTGTGTAAGTAGAGAGCAGTATAATAAACACTAGGAGCCCGCCGGTATTTAACAAAGAAATCTAAATTAAACAACATAATATAGCCTATGTCACCCGGGGATAGTGAATATCCCAACAGTGAAATATTTTTTTAAATCGGTTCCATAGTTTCGGAGCCTATTCAATAAAAACAAACAAACAATCAAATCTCCTTGTAATATTAGTTTAGATTACATGAATACACAGTATTTAACATAATCCAAATTGCCATCCCCATAATAATAATATCTAAATATCTTGGGACAACTCACACACGGCCATCTGATCCCAAACTAGGCAGAGCCTGTATTATGATAATTAGACAACTGATAAACTTACTTATATATTTCTAAATAAATACATATTATAGATAAATTACACCCAGACACACAGAGCAAATGATCGTGCGCATCACACAAAGATTTGTCCTGGTGGGAATCGAACCCACGACCTCCGGCTTAGCAGTCAGGGTCACTAACCACTAGACCAACAGGCCCGTCAAATTAGGTCATAGCCATAGGTTTAGCTTTGTAAATTGGAATAGGAACGACCTACGTATTATAATTTACAAAGCTAAGCAAACCTAAGGATAAAGCAATTAAAATAAGCGTTGTTCAAGTAAATACTAAAATCCTATTAGATAAATAATTTAGAGCCTGTAAATATGGCTTTTACATTAATAAAGATGTAGGTAACTTAAACCACAAACAGACCTTCATTTAATTATACGTTTACAATAAAAAAAGACGCTTCATAATATTTAATTAAACAAAAACGCGACACATACAAACCCATACAAATATTATAAATGCGAAAGTAACTCTGCCTGTATGTCTGTTACACTTTCGCGCCTAAACCCTGAACCGATTTGGATAAAACTTAATATGGGGTAAGCTTGGATCCTAAAAAAGGACATGATACCTTTTTACAACCACGCGAGCGGAACCGTGTGCAACAGCTAGTGATCAAATCATTTTAATATTATAAAACAAAATGATTCGCATCACTACAATTCATTGGAATCATAAATCAATAAAGAAATTGATGTGTACCTGAGCCACAATCAATCTCTGTTACATGTGGTACCGAGTAGTGCTGTAGTGACACTTATCGACATTCTGACATCGTTTATATTGAAACCGTTCGTGTAGAAATACCGATTTTTTCTTTGATAGTCAGATATCTTAGCGATGTAAACTTTACCGTTAAATGAGTATAAAATAATTAATCACACCTGTAAATATTTTTGTTTTAATAAAAAACAAACAGAATGCCTACTCTATTTTAGCAATGTTTATGAGTTCAGTTAGTCTTGTTTTTTTTTTAAAGTTTTTCCTTAACTTGCAATTTATGTGATATGTAAGTATGTATGTATGTTTGTTACGTCTTGCCAACTAAATTAGAACCGCTTGACATACGTTTGAGATTTTATTTCGCAAACATGTTTAAGTTAGGTGACAATCAAATATTATGGTACTTACGAGCCGGCCTGATCATGGAGCCAGAAGGTAGCCAGGGGAACTTAGTGATAAAAATAACAATTTGCCTTTATTAGTACTTTGAGATTAAGTTATTAAGTTAAACGATATCTTATAGTTTAGTTTTTGTTCCTTGTTTTAATATAGGTACCTATTTATAGTTGAAAATTTAATAGTGCCACATATATATCGATATATGAGAAAGCATTTTTTCAACCGCACAGTTAAGTTTGTTTTTGGAGAATTGACCGTGACGATCAGAAAAATTGGTACGGAATCCCTGGGTGCGCGAGTCAGACTCGTACAAGTTCTACGGTTTTTTTATTATGGCAGCGCTTAACAGATTTTGTCCTATGAATCAAATTAGGCTTTACTTGTTAGCGTTAATGAATCATTTTCATAGAGAGACGCCATTCTTAGAAATGAGAATGACGTCTTGGCTTACCTTGTTTTTAAGTTTATTTAAACAAGCAACTTAAATATTTGTTCCGTTGGTTCATGTAAAATCATTGACACATTTCTAAAATCTAGCTTTGTAGGTACCTATACTATTTATATCTACGTAAACTAAAAGGTGTAATAAAGGCGGGAATTGGCACAAAGACAAAGTTTCTTCAAAAACTTCTTTCTTCTTCAGTTTAAAAAAACATACTTAAATCCTTCCTAATATTATAAATACGAAGAAAACTGTCTGTCTGTCGCGCTTTCACGCCAAAACTACTAACCTTATTGAATAAAATTCGGTACACAGATAGTCTGGACTTCTAGAGGATGAGAAAGGACATTAGGCTACTTTTTGCAGCGATAACCGACATCGACGCGGGCGGAGCCCCGGGAAATAGCTAATAGATTTTATATCTATCATTACGTTATACATTAGGTCCTTTGAAGTCCAAGGAAACTTCAAAACCATCGAAATCACGAAATTTGTTAAAGCTCTATTTCTAACAAAGCTATAACTAAGGTAAAATCTGTTCAATCGATATAATAAAAAAAAATTACACGACAAATAAGAAAAACAAGTTTTATCAGACCACAGCATTCAACGCAACCCGTTAATCATGTAAATTCTGATGACTGTCCCCCAAACATATCCGAGTATCATTCGTCACAAAAACCAGAATCAAATCCATTTTTTATTAAAACTTTCCTAAAGAGTCAGTCCATCAAAACAAACATGCATTTTAAAAATCAATAACGTGAACCCTTCCCGATAACGTACAAATAAAAGCAAATAAAAAAAATCTCGGGTTCCAAAAGAATCATAATCGAATACCCACAATCTGTCAACCATCATTGTATTATAATATTTGTATCGGACATACTTATCTTAAAGTATTATAATCGATAAAAGTTTTTGGGCTTTAATACTTTATTTACTCTTTTAGATAAAAAAGCGATATATATTTTTGCTATCTCAAAATTTTAGCGTCGGTTATATAGTTATAACATCGCGCCAAATGCTATCAATAATATACCAGTCAGCAATGAGTTTAATTTTTTTTTAATTACACCATTGACAGGGGTAAGAAAACGTCAAAGAAGGCGCCACGTGACAATAATACACCAAATCACAGATCCCGCCACTTCCTTTAAAAACGCCGTACCCCGCTGCGCACGCGCAACCAATTTACAAACAATACGCCACGCAACCAAACACATTCGCGGACGATTAATTTTTCGATTTAACCACATTTTATAATACACTACAACGTTTATCGCTTCTATTTCAATCTCCTTTCATATATTAAAGTATTACTTATACAAATCAGATAATACCAAAATACGCATCGAACATAATAATTGATGATTTAATTCAAACGGTATGACATGAAAGTAAGATCGTGTCTTAAAAATACCAAGCTCGCATACCTGAAATAATTGATAAATCAATGCAGTTCTCAACGCGAGGGGCACTAAATCAAAAAGAATAAGTGACCGTCTATCATAACATTTTGACGTAGAGAAACATGCTCGATATTAAAATGTTCCCGCTAGATGGCGCGATAACGGCCTGTCAAACTCGCCTGTCATTAGCTTATTAATGGCGGCCGGACGCATTTTGATAGAAGTTATTTGAGTTTTATTGGCCCTTTGATCTCACTTTGTAAACTCATTTGTTTTAAAGATAACGCAATACACAATAGTTTATTATGAATTAACTATTATACCTGCTACAAAAGTATACCAAAGATTCTCTCTACTGTGTTCAATGTAATTAAAGGGAGTTAACGAATGTTCGTGGAAGTTAATCACGATAAAGAAAATTGCGCTGATATCATTTCATGAAGCGACGATTTAAATGATCCAATTAAAGTTAGCGACATTGAATGCGTAATAGCATATGCGCCAGTATTTTACGGAATACAATGGGTCACCCACGCAACGTCTGGCGTGAAACTTGCACATCCTCTTGCAATTTGAAACGATTTGCATATCTACACACCTCATTTGTGTCTAAAAATAACGTAAATTCAATTTATGTGTTTACAAAAAGTTAACAAACCAGACCGACTTAACACTTTCGCTATTATACTTCTTTTTTGTAAAGGCAACACTGTCTTATTTAGCTAAACATTCGGGAGGCAATCTGGTAAGTAAATATTTGGACAAAGGAATTGTGTCCTTTTTTGGTAGATATAAGATTCGAACTAGTGTTGCATTTGGGGGAGTTACATCATTTTGTTTGGGATGTCGCGGCCCATAGGACCACACACGGACGCAAGTTAACGTCGGTCCCTAGAACAACACAATAGCACTTAGTATACTTTACAGGTAAACTAGTAGCTTTTGAAGGCACACGTCACTGTTAGTGTGCGCGCGCTGCTTAATAAGATGTCTCAGTCTTGAATTTTACTTAATCTAGTTTCTTTTTAATCAGTAGTTTTCAAAACAAACTAATTTCGTAGTAAAAACTTATGTATAATCATAGATCTAACTGATGTACGATGCCCAATGTGACATTGGGCAGTACCTGTATTTTTGATTAGGAAGTTATAAATTAAATAAAACTTAATGGAAAGAATATAAGAGAGTATCATACGGAATTAAAATTCAATAAATCACTTGAGCTGCCTTTAAATACAGATAATCTTGACACCCAAATTAATAAATTCAGTTTTATACTTCCGAACAACATGTAGATAAGACAGACCGGTTTACAAACGATTTAATTACAGCAACGAAAACAATAAAATTTATGATACGAGGTGGTGAGTAAGGATGAGTGGGCGAAGCTGCGCCCGCGCCGGTAGCCAGACGAGCCGACGACCCGGTGACATCCGACAACAAGACATATAACTCACAAGTAAGAATTAAGTGCAAATGCAGTTAGTACAGACAATACAACTGTTTCACAAATGAGCATCAACAAATAAGATGTAACAACTGTTGAGAAAAGGACCAACTTCATAATGTATTTATTTTAAACAGCTATCAATTCATAATAAGCTAAAAACAAAACACAACTACTGCTGTTCTAAATAATTGATGAGAACTAAAATGACCAGTTTGAACACGCAAGGTCTACGTGAAAAAAAAAATACAAAGTTTTGGTCCTTAGAGCCGGATTGAAATTTTTGACACTAGAATTAAGCGTAAAAAAAAAGGAAAATAGGCAAGGAAAATCTTATTACCAATACTCTGTTAAAAGTGATTGATGATAGTATTAACAATAACCGAAGGGCTATTACCCCAATGAGTAGTTATAGTTACTATAGTTGTAGAGGGAAAACGAACTTCAAAGATTAGTTTCTTATTACATAGCAAAGTAGCGAAATTTATACTACAACAGATTAAGTCTGGATGTAATAGCATTTTATAAATTGATTGTAGCTTATTAAGCTTTCAAATGCAGCATTCACAAAAAAAGTGTCTAGTTTGTAAACGGACACAAAACTGAGACTTGCTTGTAAAACGGAACCATAATTAACAAATCATAAAATACAAAGGTACGTGCAGTTCTGAAAGCTAAGTGATTATATTTATCCCGAGCCCTCAGCTGCGCAGTGTCACCGGCGCATGCGCATCGCGTCGGGGGTGAAGCGACAGGAAGGGGCGTGGCCACCGCACATTAGCGACTGTTCGGGGAACACGCTGGGCCCACTCCCAATATCATAAGGACATTAATAACTTACGTCATATTTAACGAAGAAAAATGCTATAATTGGCACTTAAATAGAAGCAACGCTATTATCGAAACGGATGATTAGAAGATTGGAAAGTAAATCGTAGTTTTCAGACATCTTTGTTTAGGTAAGCAGTGTATACCAAAACGATGCTTTCATTTCGATAAGCTTTCACTAAATACTATTTAAAAAAAACAACAATAACTTCAAACCATTAAGCTCTCCATATTTTACTTAGAATCTTCATTAATTTCGGTTAAAACGCGTGCGTTGTTCATAGATCAAACAAATCAACAAGCTACCACAGTTACGGACCACACGTGGCCGGCCAATTATGTGACAACGTAGTCTAAGAGCTCGAGAGCGTAAATAAAGCGGGGGCGATCCGTAACACGGTAGTGATGACCCTCGGACGATGGTCCTTGGAGGAACGCGGTGGGAGGGATCCGGTATCAACGATGATCACACGTATTCTGAATCAGGTTCAATCGACACTCGAAAAACTTTAAAAAGCAAAGGGACCAGGAACAAACAATAGTAGGATAACTTCCTAGTTCATTACCTAATTTTTGGTCCTTCAGAAGTTCAGGACAAACTTTTTGTGCCGAAGGACCAAATTCAATGCAGAATAAGCTCGTAATAACTACTCTGACAAGGTATAACAGTTAAATACCAATCTAAGAATAGAACCAATACAATAAACAATAAATGAGCTTTAAATATTCATGACAGAAAGATAACCCTTTAAAACCATTTAATAACATAAATCTTTGCATAACAATAGATAAGTAATATTAATTATATTTTATATGTAAAAATGGAAAGTTATATCTGACATTACCATTATCATAATGATATGCATAGTGCATACATAGGCTTCGAGTGTTCACTTGTGGGTGCTTATTAACAAATAGAAGAGGTCGCATAAGACACGGGTCCCGTAGGACCACCGGTGTTACCATCAGCAAGTCAAATGGAGCGAGAAATACGCGACGTCATTTTAGGGTTGAATCTACTTAAAGCGTTAGGACTACAGAATATCGCTGGTCCTTTCGACTACTTTGTTTAATATTGATTATGAAGTTAATTAATGTAGTGATTAAAGAAATCGATAAATATTTAATCATAGTCATATTTAGTTACAAGTCATACACTAGGTGTAGAATTTACGATAATTATTACTAAATAAGAAATATGTAAACTGAACCAACCCATATTAATTATATACTAAAATTTTAATAAACTCTAAGTGTAAAGGTTATGAAAAACTATCACAAACATAGCTTTGTGTTTGTGGAGGATTACATGCTTTACGGAGGCGCTTGCTGCGTAGCTACCGAATTTATACAGTGAGTCGACAATCGAGATACAATTCATTTCCAACGCCAACAGAAGTACCTAATAAATACTAAAAACGTACGTAGAAGTAAGTTCGCACATATCCGCAGTAGCCACACAACGTTTGCAACTAAAATACATATTTCTCTCACTAAAACTTCGTTAATCCATTTGTATGCAAATTAACGCTAAAGAAATGCCTTCATTGTTCATATGTAGGTGTAGAATAAAGTTCAACATTCAAGCTTTGACGAACAAACGCCTAATTCAATTCAACGCAAAAAGGTACCCCAAAACAAAGCAACGAGCTCTAAACGACTATTTTATGTGCCATTCGCAGTCGGTTGGGCAGCGCAGGCCGCCACAGCGCCGCGCCGGCCCGCTGCCCGCTGCCCACGACGCCGATCGATACTTATTTGCATACACGATAAAAGAGACCAGTCAACATGCATGATATATTAAAATCACGTCTCCGGAACAATTAACAGAAACGAGCGAGCGATCAAATAATAAAAAGTGCCTTTGTCATTACAAACAGTCGAGGCGACGAACATTCTTAGAAACACCATAACGCCAAGAATAATAATAACTCAGTATAGATGAATCGGTTTACAGACGGTAACCAATCGGGCGGCGCGCGCGCAAATCGCCAATATGGCGGATATAATAATTACTTACTTACTATATCGTGCAATGGTGTTCATACACCGTCTATGACTTTGTCTATGCCTGTATTTGAAACTCTTGAGGACATCACATTATTGGTAATGAAGTCAGACCACGTACATCTTATAACGGCCTGCTAACAAACTTTGTAATTTGTAAAGATGTTTTTATCATTGACGGAACGATGATTCATTATTGAATGGCATTTTCTTAATATTTTCCTTAAATTAACCTTCATTGTTAGGTTTCTTCCTTATTCATCGGCCATAATTATTACCTACATTGGTATAAATTGTAATTTACATCGTCATTGTGCAACTTATTAATTAGCAACCTACAACATTAGTTGTTCTGATTAACAACTTCATTACATGAAATTAGCATAGATGACTTCAAAAGATTAAGCAATAAAAACCCAGTTGACAAATAGTTACTGGAATTCAAACTCTGAAAAATAATTATTTGTATAAATTTTCCAGTCGTCAGTCACAAGTACGGACACAATAAAATTAGATACGTTCGAGAAATCAATGCGGAATGACGCAGATATAGTAAATCACAATAATATCACGAGTAGGTATCTATTCAAACATTGTTGAGCATTCGTAAACAATTTTCCGTAGCGTAGAACGAGCACAAGTCAACCTCAAAACATCAGAGGGGACAAAAAGCCGAGACGAGACACATCACCTCCAACCTCCGATTGAGAAACCCAATTTGAATAACAATCAATAAATTAATGTACAACCGTAATTTATTCATAAGCGGAGTCTGTGACACACCGGCGCGACGAGCGCTGAATCCAAATGAAATTTTATAAGAAACGCTCCTTTTCAACGGCCCATTATGGACAGAATGTAATACTTTTCTTAACGTATCATCATTATCGGTCCGCATAACAATGCTCCTTTGAGTGCGAGTGTCGTTTAAGTGGACTAATCTCTTTACACGTAAAAACTGACGGCACCGAATGAGTTTCTCGTGTTGGAATAATTAGTCTGCAATTGAAAGCGTGCTTTATTTCAAGAGACCGGACAAAACGGACATGACACGGTTGGCCAACGGTAAAACACTTTCACGAATACAATGATAATTATTACAAAAGAGTATGATTCCGAAACGGCCGAGCCGGTACGCAATGCCGTTTTTAGAATATGAAAAGAAAATATTTAAATAATGTCGCGTAGGCAGCGCCATAAATAGCGGCTCGTTAATTACCGACTGTAATCACATTTCGCCAAACGCGTTACAACACATGTCCCATCCCTTCGCTGTTCTATATTTAAATATTATTAAGGCGGGAGCTCGGCACGCTCCCTATTTCGATAGAATCGAAAATAATATAAGAAACTTTGAGTCACTAACAAAGTGTTACCCAATACATAATTGTCTGCCAACATAAATAGACTGTTGCCATTAACAACAACCTAAAATGGCTAAGCTGCAAAATAAACATAATAACTAATTTTAAATGCTTAACACAGTGGGAAACACACTTAATAAAATTGCAATTACCACAAGAGTTCATCTCGAACCATAAGCATCAGTTTACAACATAACCACAATTGGCAATTGGCATTATTTTGAGGCTAGATGCCAGAGCTCCCAGCTTTAATTTAATGCGTCCATAGTTTTGACTAATTTCAGAACTCAAGATACGCAAGAGACAGGAAACATTTTTGTAAATGTATCGTACATAATCCACCATCATACGACTGATTCATTAGTACTTTAGCGCAACGACTTGGGCTCAAATTTGCACCTCATATTTCCTTTTATTTTAACCTTAAATTACACTTATAATATAAATTCTTCAAGTATTCACATAAAAACTAACATCATTACCGCATACCATAAAAAAAAAAAAACCAAAAAATTTATAAGAAAGAATTAGTTTGGAAGTATAACTAAACAGAGTTGCGCAGGAGCATCGAGTTAGATTCGCGTGTAGTCACGAGCGCCGACGGCGACAACCGAGCTCAAATGCCGATGGATCCACATCTTAGTAGTCATTTGAACATAATCATCTCAATTTTACATCTAACAAAATACTTTTGCGGAGATGTGCGAAATCCATTTGGAATAGAATTAGCATCTAATAACAATAGGCATACGAACTTAACCATGCAATAGGAATGTCGATAAAATGTGACTAATCTTGTATGTTCAAGGTAATTTGTTATTATTGAAAATTGGTATTTCCCCTAGTCTGTCTTTCATATATTTTTCATACGACATCAATTTTCTGAACACTCAGTTGTGGTCAATTTACATCAATTCGCTGTCTTCAATATTATAAGTATCTACACACATTTTAGACTTAATCAAGAGAAACATGAGAAATTTGAATCAAATTATTTCTTATTTCTTCCTGTATCTTGCTTGAGTTTGCGTGTCTTAAGTGTGCTCCAGGGGAACAGTAGCTGGGTTCGTGGTTCCAAATTGACGCTTGTCAGAGCCACATCAGGACCAGCTGATCTCGGTCCGATTAAACTCGATTCAAAATTGTGGGAATCGATTATATTCTAGTCCTTTGTCTGGGAAGACGAAACATCAAAGTTAAGATATTTATACTTATTTTTCTTAAGTTGAACTGATTTCTGTCTGCATCTATATACTATTAAAATCAGATGACAATGATTGAAGACAAGTAAAAGTAAGTAGAGACTATAAACTACTTTTGTGATGAATCCAAAATAATTTTGCAGTTTAATTAATGATATGCACTTTCTCAATTGAAGAATATTTATTTTGTACAATTTGAAACAGACTTGCTATTTCTTAGGATATGTGGCAAAGCTCGATATGCAGTGATCAAGCTGTGTGCGGTTCTGGCTAATTGCAAGCTTTCCCGCCATCGCTGCATCATTTCAAGATGGCGGCTGGCGTTGGAGTGCGATTTCACGTCATTAAGACTAGTTATCGCGCGACCTGCCCGCAATCCTCTAATTATCCGCTACCGGTGCCTCCCAACGCAATGGATATAATATTGGATATTATAAACTGGAAATATAATTCAAATGATCGACTTCAAGTTACATGTGGCGTAAAATGGGCGTAACCTAGAAGAATAATTGCTTTCAAATGTATGAGAAGCGTACCGAGTTAGTTGATTGCTGTCTACTTTCATCACAATATTTATATTGGAATTGCCTTTTAAAAGGAAATATTTATACGGAGGCAATAACTAGAATTACTTCGACGTTCTATTAAAAGTAAACTTGTATAACCTACATCTAAATACCGTATCATTGTTTTTAATATCAGCAGTTTGTAACTGACCCACTGCAGGTGTCTCTAATACAGAGAAGACATTAAAGTCAGTGTAAGTATTATTAAAATTATAAAATTGTTTCAACTGATATCAATTGTGAACAGCACAACGCGAGCGGTGGCGTGCGCGTGCACCGCCCCCCACCCCGCGCGTGTCCAGGATCGAGATACGTAATTACTGTAATCTGTAATCAAAATGCCCGCTATTAAACAGTAGCAACACTTCTCGATATGAACACAACTTCTATAGAGATTCCCTAGACATTATTCTGCGGGCCTTCAATTTTATAACAATTTGTTGTTGTTGGTAAGAAATATGTTTCTTTCGTACTACTTACGAATTAGGGTTATGTAAGTGGTGAAATAAATCTGCCCCTTTACAGATCATTAGGTTAAGAAGAGGTTCTCAAACGAAAGCTTAAAATATTTGGTATTCAATCAGAAATTGAGTAAAAAGTTATTCTTGAATACCATTTGAGACATAGTTATCGATTAAAATTGAAGTTCATCATACAACGTAATGAAACATTTACATTTGTGTAATAAGCTTCCTGATAAAATCGCTGCATGTTATAACTTCTCAGAAGTTGTGTGTTTGTTGTAGTTTTCGATAACATGATAAGGATAAATTTTAAATATTTACTTCCAAAAATCAAGCTCTGATTAAAGGCTTAGTAACTGTGTAAGCACCCAAGCAATGTCATTAAACACTGCTGTACTATTGGTAGCTTTATAATTAAATAATTTTATGAAATAATTATTTCATCAAAAATTACCTTTACTGATGTAAAATGTTATGGTGTAACATAGTTTCTCTGTTCTTTGAAAACAAGGACTTAATAGTGTAGTCTATAGAAGAGGCTCCTATGTTCAGATTTTGATTGTTGCATCTTCAAGTATAGGAAACGTATCATTAGGGCTGCGATACACATCATTATTCCGAGAATCGGGATCGACTGCATCCCGGTAACTACAGTCCGCAGTGGCGTGTGATGCCCGTGAGAATCTGTGCGATATCTCGTACCTGATTGACGGCAGATCACTTTAAACCGCCGTTGTTATGTTTGATTACTGAAATTATACTAGACAGATTTATTAATGATGTTTTGACCGCAAAAAGTTAGAAGACCAAAGGACCAGTGTAAATAAATAGTGCGGACCAAAGGACCAAATTTTTATATGGTCAAGTTTTAAGTAATATAACTCCTTTAATTAATTTAATTCTGTTTTAAAAAAACATCGTTTTTTGCGTTGACGAAATCCCAACGATACCTTATAATTATGAAGACATTTTTTATAGCGGGCCGTGATTGGACAATTAATCATGTCGATTACGCATGCGCCACATCACTAACGCCGCACGTTTATAGAGACAGCTACTTGAAAAGAAACATTTGGTCATTGAATGGCTTTTGTGAAGATCGCTTAATGCTTTTATGCGGCGTTAATTAATTATATTTAATGCGGTCGCAGCTTTTTGTCGCATTTGTTTGTTCCTATGACATTTTAATTTTGTTTTGTGCTTGAATTTATTATTCGTACTGAATAAACGTTTGTCGGGTAGATGAAATGTCATTTTGCAACGCTTGGCTCGCTACAAAGTAAATGCGCTGAGATATTTTTATTAAGTGTAATATATTTACTTACATGTAGGTACTGCAATACTAAAATAAGCTAAATGGTTTATATAATGTTAAACTTCGACATTGCCTTTATTTCTAACCGATAAGGCATAATATTCGATATTCGTGCAGTCAAATAGTTACATACATTGTTGTTGCTTCAAGGATATCAGGCCACTAAAACAATCAATGTTACCCACTCTAATAAAACCGACTAACAGATTAACAAACAAGAGAACGTATTAATCGCGTCGTGGGCGTGGGGGAGGGGAGATCAAAGCGCGCACGCGTCGGTTACAGAGCGACTGTTTATAAACAACATGATACCAAGCTCAAGACTGATGATATTTATTAATCGAATTGAAATCACTTTACCTTCAGCAGGTCCTTGAAAATTATTCAAGTTTTTTTATTAGATTGAAGAGAAAATTCTTTCATTAGTTGGAGTAATAAATACTGTAGTTGCGGCTTATTCTGATGTAATAATTGCTTTTCAGAAACCAGTTACCTGTATGTTAATAAATAACTGTGTATTATTCGGATTATTCTATACCTACCTATCTACTTATTTGTAGTGTATTGTGGTTAAGTGTTCCATGCTTGAAGCGTTTTCACAGCACTTCATACTTTTAATCTAACAAAAGACTATTAAGTTAATAACATTAGCATCACTATAAATCAGAATAAACATAATTATCATAAACAATGATTATATCAATGTGACAAAGATCAAGATTGGTCGAGTGCTGTCACCAGTTTGACGTCAAGGAAATAGCCAGTGTCCTCCTTGTTCTGTTGCAGTTTTTATAAGGCTTAAATGGTTAAATTGTATTGTGAAATTATAGTCTTGAGATGGATAAAAAAAATAATTGCTTTATAGTTAATGTATCGAAAAATAAAGGATAGAATGTCACGTCATACATTTTATTACATCGAGCGAAATTGAGAAGATTTTTTCTTATCCAAGTTATACATAATTCTAATGTTAATAACATTGTCTGCCGTAAACATGGTAGGTACTGTTTGTAAAAATCGATAAATTTCTTGTAATCTCAATCATTTAAATCCTCAAAAATCTAAAATTTTCTTTTTTTACATGTACTTATAAAAATTAGGAAAAGTACGTTATTTATTAAGTACATCTATAATCCTAATATATAAAAGTTTGTGTTACAATGTTTGCTATCGAACTCCTCCTAAACGACTTGACCGTTTATTAACGTTTAATTGTGTATATTTGGTAGGTCTGAGAATAGGTCGTTACCTATATTTTTTACTCCTCGGCGATAAGGGTTGCCCTGTCAAAACAGCGTGTGCCGGATCAGCTAGTATTAAAATATTTTTTTAATTGGCCTTATTATATAGGTACCCATCGTAACATTTCGGTACATAGGCGGCATCTTTGAGGTGTTTGTGTAAACATCTTAGGTATGAGTTTGAAGAGAGCCGTGCACCGGTGTCTACAAATACGGCCATTATAATAATACTCAGGTTTATTTTATTGAATATTGAAATAAATTATTTAAACTTAATGGCGGCTGTGAAGTGCGCTAAACGCTGCGCAGTACCTCGCCCCGCACCCCCGCTGGCGCATAAGTTTGGTAATGCGCAGCGACTCGACTCGTGTTCACAGCCGCCTTTAAGTTTGCATCGTACTGTACCTATGTTTGTTTAGTTCAAATCTTGTTAGCTGAATTAGAAACACTTCTTGACATCCGATTCACACCTTTCTGCGCACATTGAAACAGGATAATCAATTACAGAATTGTCTGTAATTCATCTTAATTAAGGATTTCTTAATTAAGGAATTCTTAATTAAGGAACTAGCTACCTTCTTAAATTCTCTAAGTAAGAAGTACTTAGAAAATTTAAGATGGTAGCTAGTTAGTTAACCTATGAATATTGGCGAAAGGTGACATTACTATAGTGCGTAAAAAAAACAAAACAAGTGCTTAGGTACATACCGAAGTGTAACTTAAGTATGTCACAAAATCTACAAATAGGTATATTTCCTTATAGCGCAACAAAAATATTAGTGCATGTACCTAATAAAACTAACTCGGCGTATGCGCAATAAATGATCATTTTATTGACCGTAGCCGGCAGTTATAAGTGGACGCCATTGGTGAATCGTCGCGCTCGTAAAATTGTCAAACATGAATTGCTGTTAGTCACAGTTGAATAGAACACATAAAACGTCAGGAGTTTAAGGTCAACCCCCCATAGATGGCGTTAGCAAACTTTAGAGCCGGTAATATCAATCGTAAAGAATAAACATGGGCCTGACTTGTTAAATTCTTTTGTGTAATGTATTAAATTACGCACATGTAATGTAAATGCGTAGGATATGTGCGAGATCACTGAAATTGTAGTGTGATAATTATAGAGGCTCGTCGATTACAAAGAGCAGTGTTTCTTCAGTGTAATAATAAATTATAGTCCTAAAGAATACTAGTGGTATTTTAGACACATGATTATTAAATTTATATTCGTTGTGGTGTTTTGCATGTTAAACATTTCGAGCTTTCAAAACGAATAATTTATTATCTTATTTTCGTCAATAGCTTAAACAGAATTTCTTTATAAATGTCTCTAATCAATGACATTATTTTAAATGTCATTATGTACTCATAATGTAAAAAAAAAATGTATATTACTAATTCCATTTTCAAACACCTTGTACAAGAAACAATAGGTCTTGTATTTAGAGTTGTATCTTGTATACCGCACAAACTCAAATTTGAAGAAATAAGACCCGCGTTCGGGAGCACTTATCCAAAATTAAAGAAAGAATTATTTATCCCCAAGGAAAAATACACCTGCCTTAGCAGACTGTTCTTCGCATCACTTTTATTTCCTCGACCGTTTTAGTGGGCAAAAAGACTACCCTAATTTGGTCCTCGAAGAACCTTTTATTTTCCCCTTCGTCTCATAGGACCGGTAGTGAAACAGAGGGTGAGGGTAGGTCAAGTTATATTTTGTAAGTGTTAACAGTACGTTTTAGTGCTAGTAAATAATTAAACCGCCTAATTTGATGCGAAGGAAGCTTTTCTGTTGAGTAGTTTATGTGGGCTACGTCGATTGAATGACGCCACACACATTACGCGTTTAATTAAACAGGTACACACAATGAGCAGTTTATATAAATAACAACAAAAAATATACGTACGTAGTCGAAAATCTTGCCATACACCACTGACAAATGTCAAAAAAAACTTAAATTGACATTAGGTACAATCAGTATAAAAAGTGAATGTTGAAAGATATTTATTTTTCATTTAAATTACGCTCAATAAATCGTTATACCTATTCAATTCTGGGTTAATAGGCTGAGTAAATCAAATTACCAAAATAAAATCGAAAACAATAATGCGCTCTACATTAAATTAGGTACCTACATAAATAAAATGTTATCCTTGAAATATTAAATGAAAACAAAGCAGTTCCTTACCTGTCAATATTAATATTATTGATTACAAATCACTGGCTATCGTGTTTCACAAGAAGTCTTGGCTGAAGCCGTACAGCGGCTAATGCGATTTAATCAGCAAGGCATGGTATCAAAACCTTCGTTATTTAATCTTTACATATTACGGTTAGTTTCTTAATAAAATGTAATAAAATTTCAACAAACAGTGTGATTTTGACAATAAAAACACATAATATATAAATACTTTACAATTAGAATTAAGATACTCATTTCTCTGTCTCTATTGCTCATTTCTATAAATTACAATAATGAAACGATAATTTTCTAACTTCATTTATATTTATACTGTAAATAATATTTACGTTTCTGTGCCCTTTACTGTCTCAATGCAGGGCTCTTTTGTTTTTCTGTATTATATTTCTTCAGGTTTACTTTGCTATTTTTATTAATTTAACGAATTGGCTATTTGACTGCTGTAACAATAAAACATTCATAAAGTTTTATTAGCTATTTTATAGACAAAAATAATTTTACAATAATTATGTATTTTGGATTACTTAAAATAAATTGTAAAAAAAATCTGAGTTGCGGATGACAAGATTGAAAAAATCTGAAAAGCGGCGGCCATAATTGAGCATCGTGTGACGTCACATTCCTAAAAATCTGAAACTTCCACTTAAAATACACAAGTCGCGTCGCATAAGCTTTGTAAGTGATTTGACGTCACAGCCGTCAGTGCCACGTGACGGACCGTTTCAGAACATATTTAAAATCCATGGATGGAAAAAATATACATATTTTTTTTTACTTAATAAGTACCTATACCTTAAATAAAGTGGGACCTAAATTTTCCCGAAAACTGACAAATAGCTAATTCTACCTCTCAAAATACTTAGGTTCCGAATCTAACTCTATGTTTCCTCATAACCAAAATCTTTTATATAGAAGTAGGTAATTTTAAATCATTAACAAATAATCGTAGTACCATGGATCAAGAATGATTTATTCTTGTGACCAAGGTGTAGTATTTATTGATTTTACCGCTATCATATTGCAACTAATCGATAAGGACGACTTAGAAGCATCAAGTTACCGCACATTTGACACGAGGGAAGGAACTTATGAAGAAGTTGCTGTAAATTATAAACATAAAATAATAAACAATTAATAATAATTACTTAGTAAGTTTAATGTATTTAAGTTTATTGTGACTAAGGGAGAACTGTGAAACGCAGTATTTTTAGTTTTTCTTTTTTTAAAAAAGACTCCCGCGCTAAGGAATTTAATATTTGTGTCGAGGGGGATTTTACAAACAGTTAAATCACATGCACTAAGAACATCCAGACTTGGAACAAGCATTTGTGGATCATACAAATGCTTGTCCCATACGGGAATCGAGTCCGCGGCACGTCGCGCACAGAGGCAATAGGGATGTTTCCTGGGTATGAAAAGTTAAAATCTATTTAGTCCGTCAGTTAGATAATAAAAAAATATTAGACACGTATTTTTTCTTTTATCAAAAGAGTAAAAAAATACAAAGATACACCGCTTTAAAGTTTCGGAGTGGGGGCTTATGACGCTACGCCACGCTAAAAATCGTAGCGAGGAGTGACGTCACGCGTAACTTCCGTTCTCTGTATTTTGATCATTTTATGTTTGCAGGAAAAAAGAAAAAATACGTGTCCAATAAAATTCATTAATCTACAAGACGGACATTAAAAAAAAATAGTAAACATGCCTATTGGCGTGGTGACCTCGGCTATCCGTACAGTGAAATAAAAAAAAGTATTGTTTTGACCTAGGAATTTTTTAACTTTAAATTTACAGTGAACAAGACGGGAAAGTGATTATATTTAAATGTGTACTTATTTGTTTTTTTTTTTTTTTGCGTATTTTTCATTTGCAAATTCATCCTAAACTGCAAAATATGTACAGGCCAAAGGAGCTTTATAATATATTATGTCGAAAATTAAAATAACTTAAGGGAATGATTACTATTGCAAGTCGTGACCGCTTGAGCTGCGCTTGCGCATGCCGCTGTATCAATCATCCCCACCCCGCCCACCGAACTAAGCGATCGTGCATCTTCGTGTAACTTCGGGTACCACACATCAAATGTATAAGTATAAAGTTGTTTACTATCCATAAAGACATTTCTTCTTGATCTTAATCGTATTGATTTAACACTATGGCGACATACCATTTTACAATTATGACGTCATAATAATATATGTATTATTTAGTACAACAATTTTACATTCATTTTTATTAACTTACTTCCCTCTGCAGTGCGTTTACCTAACAAAAAGCGAACGTTTACTTAACAAAAAGCGAAAATAATAGGTACATACATAATTACGTTAATTATACTTTATATATGTATATTTTAAGCTGAATTAATAAATCTGCACTCTCTGTGATGATCAAAGTATTTACTTTCTTTTTTTTATAAGATGAGGTCATTACCCTGTATTAGTCTAGTAACAGGATGTTTTTATAATCCCTTGTCAAAAAGGTATTTAAGTTATCAATTTAAACTTTTAGTGACCAATGTAATTAAATTTAATAATACTAAAACTTCCTTGTTAGATTATATAGCTTGAAGCTAACATAGTTTTGAACATTATTCATCATAATGTTACACCGTGTGGTCCTTACTAAGAATAGAACATTTCCCGTGGCGATGGACAGACTGACAGTAGTTAGTACACGTACACCTTACATACAACCTGTACATATAATAAAGACATCGTAAGTTTCTATACTACTAATTATTATTATTAGACTTAAGCGAAGTTATAGGTTATTTACATAAATAAATTAATGATCTACTAAAAGTAATCTATACTAATATTATAAAGCTGAAGAGTTTGTTTGTTTGTTTGTTTGAACGCGCTAATCTCAGGAACTACTGGTTCGAATTGAAAAAATATTTTTGTATTGGATAGTCCGTTTATCGAGGAAGTCTATAGGCTATATAACATCACGCTACGACCAATAGGAGCGAAGCATAAATGAAAAATGAAAACAAAAACACGCGAACAAAGTCGCGGGGGACAGCTAGTCAAATATAAGACTGGAATGAAACGTAAAAATGATGATACATATATGCTAGTTTATAGATTATAGATGCTAGCTGTTTCTTGCGGCTCCGCCCGCGTGGGTGTCGGTGATTGCGGCAAAAAGCCATGTCCTTTCTCAGGCTCTTCACTATCTGTGTACTAAATTTCATTTAAATCGGTTCAGTAGTTTTGGCGTGAAAGCGCGACAAAGTTACTTTCGCATTTATAATATTTGAGTAAGGATGTATTTTTTGCTTTTTCAAAATAAGTAAAAACTAAAAAGTTAAACGACTCAAAATCTAAGGGTGGGGGTAATGACGTCGACGCCCAAAAAACGTGCGAACGTGTCATGTGACATTTTAAATCAATGTAACGTCGCGAGTTTTTGGTAATAAATAAAAAACAAGGCAAATTTTTTTATTAAACAACAAGGAGGACATTAAAGAAATTTTAGTCTATATTCCTATGCGCATTAATTACCATATAGTCTAGGCGCTAGTCATGCACGCGCGACATTTTAATTAAGGACAGGCGTGCACTGATTCAATATCGGAACGCGATTATAATCGTATGACTTCGCGAAGACCCACAATCGCTGATAGGTACCCGTCTCACCTTACATAACGCTTTGTTTGTTATTACTAACATCTCTGTTGATTAAAATAATATTAGCTCTTGTTTTAGAGAAAGGCTTTTAATAATTAATGTTAAGCTGAGGAATTCGTGTCGGGCCCATGTTTATCGACCTTTGTTTACTCTGTACAACGCATTAGGTCTTGTAAAATAAACAGCTTTGGGTCATAATTTTCTTATGCATTTCAAGTTCTTCATTAGTCGAGATAAGTACTAAAACATGTAAATATCTGAGTTTATATGATCTTCTGCTGTGTATAATGTTGTTTATTATGGGAAATGAAATAGTTGAATTAAAACGGATTTTCTGTTATTATTGAAATGTAAATAAATACTAAATTGATTGATTATAATAAATAATACCTACCTATATTTTATTTATGTAAGTCATATTTTCACAAAATAGCAAACAACATATTTTCACATATTATTTTGTACTAGCTGCCTCCGCGACTTTGTCCACGTTTTAGTCTCAACGGGTTTTTTAATTTTTGCAACATTTTTCATTTATGCTCCGCTCCTTTGGATTGCAGCGTAATGTTATATAGCTAATAGCTTTCCTCAATAAATGAGCTATCCAACACTGAAAGAATTTTTCAATTCGAACCAGTAGTTCCTGTGATTACCGAATTCAAACAAACAAACTCTTCAGCTTTATAATATTAGTATAGATAGATATTTACATACTTAGGAAGTTTACTAACTAAGAAAACAGCAATAACAAGAAGCAATAAAGAATATCTACTCAAATACAGACATTGTTTTAAGTTCTTTAGAAATATTATCTGAACTAGGATTTTCTTTTTCTTGATACGTTTGACTTAACGGAAAATTTTATTTCACAACCCAATAACACAAAATTCTTTATCAGCTCGTCAGACTTTAAAGTACATGTAAATGCGCATTCAATTGTTTCACGCAGGTAAATACAATGCGTCACATTTATTGTTTTAGATGGCTGCCTTAGTATCTTAGCACTTTAATATTGCGATCACTCTAATAAATTCGTATGACTAATCAGATGTATGTATCATAGGAAATAGTAGATATCGTCATATTCTACGAACTATCGATGAGATGGAACAGTTTATTATATTATTAACATAACAAATAGCCACAATGTGTCGCTCGAATAAATTTTATCGCTTGCCCCTAGTTTATGGTTATTACTTCTTAAAATAATGTAGTGCACACATGATATGAACTGCAACGTATGATGAACATTAAACTTGTGTGAATTAATGTCTAAGAAAACAATTGTGTCATATCTCTATGGCCCTTGGTTAGGTCCTACCTATTCAGTATTTACTTAAATTTTATTAGCTATAAAATAGTAAAACTATAACTTAGATCTAAGAAACTTACTTACTATCCAAATACTACTTTCTCGCAGAATGTACCTACTAAAAGTGTTTTATATTTATGCTGTCTTTTTAATTCCATTCCAATATATTAATTAGCTCTACTAATCATAGTTTTTAAAATAATTTCACAACGTATAATTTTTTATCATATTTAGGGTTCCTAGGGTACCTAAAGGGTAGCAATACTGGCAACGGGACCCCTGTTATTTTGTCTACGCTGTCCGTCCGTCCGTCAGAGGACTGTTTTCCATGAACCATAATATATATAGGTAAAGTTGAAATTTTCAGAGTAGCTTTGTATTTCTATGGCCGCTAAAACAACGAATAATAAAAAGTGCATTAGTATTACATCTAGTACGGTGGTACGGAACCCTTCGTGTGCGAGTCCAACTTGCACTTGACCGGTTTTTTAACCTGCATTTTTCTTACTATATCGCTAAAGCATTCAATTCTTCAACTCTTACGGGTCCTGTATTATCTGCCAGTTCATAACTTTATCGTATCGTTAATAAATTATTGACAATGAATCAACATGTGTCATTCATGTCATGTATTTTACACGAAGTGTTTTATGCAAAGGAAAGCGAAGTAGAAAGCTAAGTAAATGAATATTAGCAGTTTCACGACGCGACGACGACGGCTAGATTTGAATAAAATGCGTCCGCGCCGCCCTATCATCTATCGGTACCTACATACGGCTATGCAAATTAGAGGTTACAAACGTAATGACAGACAAACACACGATCAATGACATTATGATTAAACGACTGAGGTGCCGACATTGAGGAAGGCGAAATATTATAAGTACCCCCATAAAATAGATAAAATATTTTAAAGATTAGATCATAATAGGTAGTTTAGATTTTTGGTTTACACGCCTTGCAAGAACAACTTGATGACGGATGATATATTTGTGTGCTTTCTGAATTTCAGGACGAAACAAACAAAGAAAGAAAAAGGTTACATATTAAAATTACAAACAGCCAATCAATGCGTATTCATCGTAGTTATTTGATATGAGTTACATTAAAAAAAACCCACGATCAGATGGTCAAGACATAGATATTAAAACTGGACAAAATTATGTGCGAATTTATTCAACTTCAAGATAAGAACAATGATCCCTCAGTTGCCAATCGATTCTATCAATAAATTCGTTTTGAACCACAAAGCCGTTAACCAACATAAGTCTGTAATAATCAACGATATTAATAGGAATGCGATATTAACCAATAGGGAAGGTATTATGGAATAAATTGTTTCTGTTGCTGCGACTATGCGGGCGCCCGCGCACACCGGCGTCAAACAACAAAACGTCGAAATGACACAACTACTGCATTCCAAAATAGATTTTAAACTAAGCACAATAAATGCCAATTTAAAACAGCATAATTTAATAATGTTATAAATAAAAATGAATTGTAATAGCACCTATAATTTAATAGTTAATAGAAAAATACTAAGCGATAACGATTGCTAAGAATTGACATGGGTTTATACAACGCATGTTGTGAATTACTTACATAGCAAATTATATTAAACATGACAAATTAAAATTAACGTAATTCTTTCCATAAAACTTGCACTTTTAGAAAAAAAACATTAATTTAAAATGTTACTCACTACCTACGTTATATAAAAACAGTACATACATTGAGTGTGATTCCAATTCTTTCTTTTAGAGCCAGACCAGCAATCTGGAGAAAAAGAAAAACAGAATGTAACAACTGCTTAATTATTTACGCTAAATAGATATTAGATAATTAATGTAACTACAGTAACTATTCGAAAAAAAACAACAGTAAAATCGTCTCTAAATCTTAATCGGTGGTCGTACGTCTCGATGAAGTAAAAGCAATCCAAAAAAGAAAAGATTAAATTGATACAACATAATTAATTAATACACAATCAATTAATCAACAAATACTGGACTTATCTAGGTCATTCATAAATTCCCAAAACAGTTTTTAGTAAAATACAAACACAAGCGTGAATCACATGCATGTATCTATACCAAGAATTGATTCCATCGTGTTAATAATACGTGAATTGATGCTGTAGCCTCAGAGAGAGATATTATTATTACAGTAATAGACGTGTATTGAGCGTACTTACACAAAAGGTCACCACCTCACACTATGTAG
The DNA here is from genome assembly GCA_932294365.1 of Diachrysia chrysitis. Classification (NCBI taxonomy): domain Eukaryota; kingdom Metazoa; phylum Arthropoda; class Insecta; order Lepidoptera; family Noctuidae; genus Diachrysia; species Diachrysia chrysitis. The sequence continues at coordinate 4,322,206 of OW028657.1, forward strand.
CGAGTTATGAGGAAAGCTTAAAATTTCTTTAGTAAGAAATTGTTAGATATCATTGTGTCAAATGATTTATATGAAGAAATACCATTATTGTATTCTTATAGGGGATAGATAGAGATGCAACACGTTTAATGTCAGTGTTGGGTATGCCATAAAAATGTTTACTGTCATCATTTAAACATAGTATAAAACAAAGTCGCTCCCGCTGTCTGTACTCTAAGATCTCTTAAACTGCGCAACGGATTTTAATGCACAGTTTATAGCAGTAGATAGAGTGATTCAAGAGGATGGTTTAATACATGCATATTATAGTAAAGACACCCGAAAAAATTTAAAGATTTAATTATATAAAACCAAATGGTTTTTAAATAAATCTTACTTATTATTAAAGGTTTAGGTAGAGGTCGAGAAACTTATTGTTGATAATATAGTTATGAACAATTTAGTTCATAGATCACTCTATTCATACACAGACAGACAGCAGTTGCAATAACTGTCAGTTATCAAATAATCTGAATTAATTCAAATAATAAAATTATCACTCTGCGTATGCTTGATGATTGGCAAATTTCCCACTAACTAACGAATTGGCGGTGTTCTAAGGCCATGATAGTGAATGTTTGTTTATATATTGATAAGAGAGATAAACATTCTGATTGGAATAGTTTTTTTGTTTAAATAACTATGGACAAAACCTACAAATGACTACAAAACAGACTTCATTCGATTGTCTCAACAAAAATGAAAATAACATATTGTATTCAACAATATGATAAGAACACTCCTTAAGATCCATACTGACAAACCAAATTTGGCAACAATTAACTATTATGCAATCGTTATCGGGCCAGCATACAGACTATCAGCCCAAGCAACAGACAACAAGCCCACACACGCACACAAGTAATACTCGTATAAGTTAGCTTTACGGCGCAAAATAACTCAAATCTTTTCGATCATAGATTATTATCGATCGCAATACATAATTGAATCGCTGCGAGGCGTTACATGGCGGTGTGACAGGCAGCCCGCGATCCCACGCAACCTTTATAAATATTGAATGTCAATACGATTATTTACGACAGATATGTTGAATATAAATGAGAGATAAAGGATCAAGTTCGATTTCTGTGTAAAGAACTGTGACAATGGTCCTTTTGTCGAGTCAGCCATTTTATTTGTATGCAAATTAAAATCTCAACAAAAGACCGTTCGTGTCGAATAATCAAAATATCTGAACATTTATGAAGAGTATCAATTTGATGCGCGGGTTCGCATAAAAAATGTAAACGTGTTATGGTATTTAGGTAAATACTTACGAACATGAACAGTTAAGTGAAAGCTTTGGTCAATGCGACTGGAGAAATTAATAAAGGTGTTTAAAACAATAGAATAATAAACAGTTTCGAGACAAACTCTATTAAACATAAATTCTGAACGTTGCCCGCGATCATAACCTCAAAGTGACGGCTATTAATTAGTTTTTATGTTAATCTTTAAGAAATAACTGTTTCATTAAGATTATATTATTATCTTGTATCTCTTAATTTTAGGGGTTATCCTCAGTAGGTAATGAGAATACCCTGTCCTTTGAAAGGCTTACGTGGGGGCACAGGCCCAACACGTAGCTGCCTTGTTGAGAACTTTACTCTAATATGGAATATCTATCAGGGGCCATACGCCGCCTGCTGAAGAACAGACATGAACAGCCCAAAGTAGATGCAAAACTATTGTAGGTTCATTATGATTTAAAAATAATTTTGTCTATTGTGTTTAATATGTTTTGTGGGCTGGTTAATTAATATTACTGAAAATCTATGACGCCTGTCCTACGCATTTAAATGTAAATAATATTATTAATTAATTACCATTTTCAATATTTATTTGTAATTAAAACCTGTAAAACAGTTATATACTTGCAACGGTTTGCACAAGAGTACAAAATAGTTATTCTGTAAAGGGGTATAACATACATTCTTATAGACCTTTTTAACTGATATTAAGTTTTTTTATGAACTAAGGAATTACCCACACGACACACAATGGCAATCGTATCAAATTCTAATTAGCTAAAGCAAAAAAAGAAATAAAACATACGTATATGTTACTAAAGACGTCTAAAAACGTGTGAATATTTTTTTTTTACCGCTACCTACCGTAGGTGAGATAGGGTAGATCTACTATTGTGGCCAGCACGTGACCAGGTAACATTTTAACCTGCCGACAGAGCTACACCTTATTGTGACAAGTGGGTCACGATGGCAAAAAACGATGCGTCAAATTTTGTTTTTGATTAAAGAAAAAGGATTAGCTATCAAGAATATGTTTGAGGATGATTTATTTGACTATTGTTCTTCATTACATTTAAGCTCAATGTTTGGCTTAAATTAACTAAAAAAACATGTTAAATGCAGAGGCTTTTTTTAATCTCTAAGTTAGCAGATGCTCTACTTTTCTATTTAATCTCTTCTTTAACAGTAATGAAGGGAGATGCAGAACTTCTACTTAGAAAAAATAAATAAAAAGAACAATTAAACTACCGGGTAATAATAATTAATAACATGATTTACTGTCACAAAATCTATATTCTGCCAATTTTGAAACAGATGTGTCACTTTACGCAGTCCCTAATCCTACATCTGTATCTTTTATTTAAAATAAATAAGTGCGACATCTCAATTTATACATCTGCATTTGAAATGACGCCAAATAAATATATACAACTCCAACAAGCACTGGTTATGCAACGAACTGATTCATGCTTTGAAATGTTACGTTGCAGGTATATAGATAAGTCAGTTTTTATGATAACATATGCTAATATTATAGAGGAAAAAAATATTGACAGAATTATTGTATTTTCCTTCCATAAATATTCAACTACGCATTTTTCATACGTAACCTATTTAGCGTATCCAGTTTGACGATGATAAATACTTTTTTTTATAAACCTATGTCTTAAAATTAAAATCAACAGTCGTCACTGAATTTGTTTTTTTTTTCATGGAAATACCAAGAATACGTAAAAATAAGCGAGCACGCAACCATAGTTAATTAAAATTAATGCAAACCGCCAAACAGTGTTGTCAACGCGAAAAAATAAAATCTCGAGGCCCGCCAATTATTTCAATTAATGGTACGTCGCGGTGTCGACAGGAAAAGGAAGCGAGCGTTCGGGATATGAGCTAAGTATAGTCCGCGATTGTGCACTGAGTGACAGCTAGGCTTGATTAATTAATTCGTGGCCCTCTATTCGCCGAGTGGGGATAATAAATCGTGCGTTCTGGCCTCCCGTGAGATGTCGCCAAAGCCAGACGCACCGCTGAATAAATGATTGAGTCAAACGCAAACATTATATGTGTCGGGACAGAAATAAACGGCTAATGATGTGTTATACAGGTAAGCGATAATAAAGTCTTCAGATCTCGTTACTTTAGATCGTTAGAATTCCCGGATTGTTCATTAATTCTTGATGCTCAAAATGATTTACATTATATTTGTGTTTATTATGATGCAATTTTAGTTATTTCAGTTTCAAATCTAGATTATTCTTTATTTATGTTCTGTTAGAAATCAAGGATTAGTGGTCATAAATCATATTTCTATTTTATTGCTTGCTAAATTGCTATTTTAGTAACTTTCATGTAGGAGAGTAATAGTGAGTATTGATCAACTGAAGTGACTTTGTTGTCGATTGCAACATCTTTATTGGTATAGGAACCATAAACCGATGGGTTTGCGGAGACCACAAAAAACGGTCGCCCAAATACCGATGCCGTTTCTTTTGACGAATTATGAACATGGACAAAAACAGTTCCGCTAAATAAACAATGTGCAGTCAAATTTTGTAAAGCCGCCGCAGATGGCAATCCTTCGTCCTGCAATAAAACAAGCTTGAAACCGAATCGCAGCCGAATTCGTTATTAATAATCATAACGGCGCCATTTTGTAAAAGCCGCCATTGACGGCGTCACACGTGTTGCATAGATGTTGCCAAACACGGCTCTCATTTAGGGTTGCCATCTCTAAAACCTGCCCCCCAGGACCGGAAGCGTAAGTTCCCCGGATTTTGGAGCTTTCACCCCGGACATTTTAATACTTTTTTCATTCACTTACATCTTGATTAAAATATATTTTACTCCGTACTTGATAGAAGAAAACTTTAATTTTAAGCCTCTTTTGTTGCATGAAATGTGTATTTAATCGTTCTTGAGACGACAAGTGAGTAATTTTGCTTTATTTTTTAACCTTCTTAGGTAGGGTAGGTTCGCCTGTTTGCCGTCCACCTCCTGTTTTCGTCCATTTGATGCCGCGTGCATCAAAAACTTAGCGAAATAGCAATATTAACACACTAACGAATTCGTCTGTTTCCCTTTTCATGCTTGAATATCTAAGCAACAAGCTTACATGTTAGGGAGTAGATGACACGCTTGTTATAATTAAAACGAACACAATCAATTTACGGTTTGCAAAGGACGAGCGTTGTAAAAAGTAAAGCGCGCTGCCTCAACTTTCGCGGTAAGATTTTTATATAAATACTAGCTGTCCCGGCAAACGTTGTTTTGCCCTATAAATTAAAAATACCTACCCTACCTAACCTACCTACCCTACCCTACCTACCCTACCTACCCTACCCTACCTACCCTACCCTACCTACCCTACCCTACCCTACCCTACCTACCCTACCCTACCTACCCTACCCTACCCTACCTACCCTACCCTACCTACCCTACCCTACCTACCCTACCCTACCTACCCTACCCTACCTACCCTACCCTACCTACCCTACCCTACCTACCCTACCCTACCTACCCTACCCTACCTACCCTACCCTACCTACCCTACCCTACCTACCCTACCCTACCTACCCTACCTACCCTACCCTACCTACCCTACCCTACCTACCCTACCCTACCTACCCTACCCTACCTACCCTACCCTACCTACCCTACCCTACCTACCCTACCCTACCTACCCTACCCTACCTACCCTACCCTACCTACCCTACCCTACCTACCCTACCCTACCTACCCTACCCTACCTACCCTACCCTACCTACCTACCCTACCTACCCTTATAAAATTACCAAAAAAAAATAAAGTTTTAATTAACAAATAAAATATAAGGGTTGATCGTAGAGGGATGAAAATTTAGGGTTGTATGTATTTTTGTATGCTGTGTCATAAAAAAATAAAAACGAAAAATTTTGCCTAAAAAATAAAAAAAAAAATTTAGGGGTGGACTACCCTTAACATTTAGGGGGATGAAAAATAGATGTTGGTCGATTCTCATAGATACCGGATAAGCACAAAAAATTTCATCAAAATCGGTCAAGCCGTTTCGGAGGAGTTCAAGTTCGAACACCGTGACACGAGAATTTTATATATATAGAGATAGACCTTCGGAATTTGTTTCTTTTTGGAATCAAATAAGTCTTATATTTATAAAAAACACTATTGTTTACCTAATAAAATGCATTTTAACTAATAAAAGGACGGGAATTAGCTTTTCGTTTTAAGCTAAATCCCTGTTTTCGACCGGGTGGACGGAAACGGGCTTAAACATTGCAATATTTGTCTTCTCTTTTTTCATATATTATCTGATTGAAAATATATGATGTCATGGATTAATTAAAACATATAGTACACTGACATTGCTATGTCCAAATTGCGTACACTTTATTGTCGCCGCGTATTAAACTACAGAGACCTAAATTGCGGTCGAAAACTAGTTTTCATTAAAAAAAACGCTCCAGTTTCCGACCGTTTTTAAGCTAAATTAAGATTTTAAAACTATTTATTTCTTTACGATAAGAATGATTTACATTTTAAACTTTTTGTTGTGTATTTAGCTTACAATATGCGGTTCTATTATGATTAAATATTTTCGTCAGCCCCAAAAGTAGACTAAGCTACGTCGAGGCTACTCGTCGCCTATACTATAGAAGGTATTGTAACTATACAGTGATAGTATACTGGTTAAAGAATTTGTTTTTCGTTGTCCCTTATATTCTGCCTGTAATGGCCTACTATTGCGAAACGTAGTGACATACAGTAGGGATATTCCACAACAAAAAGTCGCTTTACACGTCGCTAAATCTGACTATATGTTATATTATCTGATTAACAGTGCTAGTAGCTATAAAAGAGAGCCCGAGATTGATTATTTGGATTTGTATGTGCCCAAGTTGCAATAAAAATGTTGATTGACAATGTTTTATTAATAATATACTTAATTATATAAACAAATCCCTTACTTCAGAAAGTGGACAATAACTGGTAACCCCTTGGACGCAAACTGGATTTTTTAGACGAAAACTGGGAAAAACGGGATTTTCAGCTTAATGATTGTTTAGAAAAACCCTTGTCCAATAAAGCTGTAACCTTTACGTTACATAAAAGTTAAGTATATACAAAACACGTTACGTTTTATTAGAAATTTATTCAATAACGTATTAATTTTGGTTAACAAAGTCGGCAACTCCACTAAATGGACGCAAACCGGCGAACTTACCCTATTAAATAAAATATAAACAAACCCAATATTAGTTACTCAGTTAATGAAATTAAATGAAAACTTGTTGAACTTTTTATTTTTCCATACAATTAACAGTTAAACACGCATTTCTGTTCCGTCCGTATCTGATCGAAAACCCGGACTTTTATTGTAGTCCGGGTTGCACCCGGACTACAATTTAAACCCCGCCCGGACGCTCCCCGGACGTCTTCCAAACTAGGACAAATCCGGGGAAACCCGGACGGATGGCAACCCTGCTCTCATTAAGCTGCAACCGGCGAGAGCTAGCAACCATTGACAGTTATTGGCTTCTCCTTCTATTGACATTGTATTTAACTCATCCATATTAATTAAGTAATTTATGTAAGTAGATACATAATATAAAAGCAGCTCGAAACTTGTGTTATCCAAGCTCCGAGATGAATAGTTTAAAATTGATATTTTTGTTGAAAAAGATTTTTTTAATCAAACATATTGTGATTTTGCTTTTCGATGGTTTTTTAGATGGTTGCAATTAGAAACCTTAGATCTGGATTGCAAATTGTCCACAAGTTAATTTCTGCTCTTATCCGTTGTTTTTTTTATTTACACGACTAGCTGTCTACAACGAATTCGTTCGCGTTTTCTAGTGTCATGGCTTTTTCATGTTTTGCAAACCTAATTCTTTTTCTACAATAAAAGTCTAATCCCCATACCTCAGCTATCTGACAGCTAAGGCTATCTCCCAATAAAATCGGACTGGCAGTTTCCGAGACTACCGCGTTTAAACAAACAAAACAACGGTATCTCCTTACCTACAAAAAAAATAAATACTTTGTTCTCAGTAAAATACCACAAAATATGAAGTTGTTAATATGGGAACATAATAAAAAAATGTAATAAACACTATTTGCCTTAGTACCTGCGAAAGACAATAGGATTGGCCCCCAGATGTGGGACAGACGAAATATTCTTAAAATTGTCTATGATAAGAATGTTGGAAAAACAAAAATCACCACGAGGGATCGCTAGGGTAAATTTTAATTATTATTGTAACTTGTTAAGAATATTATTTTTATGTTTAAATGTATCGAGATGGCTGGTTCTTATTGGATGCCTTTAAAGATTTACATAATGTTGAGTACCTACCTAAGTAGATACCCAGAGGACCACACTTAATAATTAAATAATTTATTTCATGTATAAATTAAATATTCACCTACATAATTATGTATTATTTATCAATTATTTTTTACGTAAAGATAAAGTTTAAATTACTTTAAGTCTCAGAGTTATACTCTTTTTGATGACGCATTTGTTTACATAGGTATTTGGAGCTTCTTTTTTAAAGATAAACATTACAAGCTTATTAAACTTGCTTCTAAGTTAATCTTAATTATTTTTTAATTAGTTAACGTTTCGGCTTATTCCTATGACAAACTGATAACCGATAGTTAGGACACTAATTGAATAATGCAGGTGTACAAAAGTTTTATTTTGTTTTTTAACTGTTAACAGAAATAAGAGAGAGAAATGGAAGATATTTTCATTTCCAATCAGACTAACCCCTTAGCTACCTATACCCGCCTAGGTATGTACATTTTATACATCATACCTACTCATAAAACAAGTAAACGAAACCCTAATTAAAAAAAAACATAAGTTTTAATGTTTGCCTAATAACCTAATTGTTTATCTGTGGGCTGAAATGTCAAAATGTATTTATTAATTAGGCATTCATGATAGATCAGATATAGTAGGTAGGTACTTTAAAAAGAGACTGAAATAGATATCTAATTTAAATTCTAATAACTAACCACCTACAGCTGTTTAATTACAAGATTAAGCAAATTTATATAGGTATTATACTTTAGTAACTTTGCATTTTTTTTCAAAACCTACCTAAGGTAGGTAGTTAATTAATTGGGACCTAGGTCTTACCTATTGCTAAACAATTAATGTTGTGATATTTCATTGAAGCGGACTGTTTACGCGAGATTTACATAATCATGCTTATTTTCGACTCATAAGGTACCAATGCCTTATAGCTATATGTAAATATCTGTAAATAAACTCTCGTATGTAGGTACCTATTGTTGTACCTATCCGTTTTGTGTTTGACGGTCATTGAACCAAAGATACAAACAAAACAAACAAAATTGTGATTGTAAGTTTGTGATAGTATAGGTATGTATATTTTTCCTAAAATGTAGCTTGTATTGAGCACAATTAAGTGTGTATTGCTACTAATTAAACAAGTAAACCTAGAATTTAATAACTAAACTTTTCCGTAACTTGTTTTTCAAATACCTCCTCTAACTTCAAAATTAATTATAAAACATCTTAATTAAGTGCAACCTACCCACATATATATCGCCTAAAAACTTACCATAAATTAATTAACTTGAGAGACCATTAACTTATCCTTAATTGTGTTGTCATAACAACCGGTAACAGTCAGCAACATAACAACACGTTGCATCAACGGTTAGCACAAACAACACTTCAAACAGGCCGACAGAAAGCCGCATGGGATTGGTAACAGCACTAATAAGAAAGTTTGGAGCTTCGTTGGGACTTCAACTTCAGTATAGGTAAGTGAGGAACTTTGTTTTAGGTAGAATAAGGGGAATTTGCAGTGCACTTACCACGGGACTATCGTCGCCAAGGTCCGAATCGCGGTCGGCGTCGGCCATGGCGTACGCCGGCACCGGCTCTCGGTTCTTCACCCGAATCTTGGCGGCTTTTACGCACGGTGCAGGGAACACGCCACGACAGGGCACGTGCTTAGCTCACTCACTCGCGGTCGCGGACGGCGGACGGACGATACACGGCACGGACGGCGCGGGAGGCGAGCGACGCGTGTGCTCGCACGGAATGGTATGGCGCGGCTCCGGCCCGGCGCCCCTCTCTACCAAGCTCCGCCTTAAGGCGTCCGCGTCACGGCGAATCATACAGCGCGATATCAAACTGATATTTCAGGCTTCGCTCCGCCCGCCACACTTTATTGTTTTTATTCAAGCTATAAAATAATCGCGTGGCATTGATCGCTCTCTGTGATTAATAGCAATAGTGAAACGCGATATTAATGCGCCTTAATCGGAGTTTCGTTTGTGCGTTTAATGAGCATGTTAGTGTTCGTTTTGTTGCTGCATATACTTATTTGATTAATGGATCGGATGAATGAGGTCGCCTGTTTAATGAAGATTCGTTCATTCACTAATCCTCGTTTTAATTGATTCTTAGAATGTTTAATAAGATTTTTGGGGGTTAATAACTAGGTATTTTGAAATTTATAAGTTAAGAAAAATAATTGGAACAGATCATGTTTACAAATACAATTCTAACGCGTTGAAGTCTTTAAGCAATAGGTACCGACAGTAGTTAATTAATTTTATTCGTCTATTTTCGTATTTGATTATAAAAAGGTAGGTAAGTACTTAAATTGGGAACTTAGTTGAATTTCTATAGGTACTTAGATGACCAAGTAGGTATATACATAGTTAAATATCTAATTTATAAGATATTTTATTTGCTACCTACCTTAAATTTCTAGCACTTGATGATTCTAAAGACTGGACCTAGATAATCCATTTAGGTAGGTACATCGCGGACATTAATTAATAATCACAAGAATATAATCTTGTGGTTTAAAGTGTAACTTATTCTTTGTAGATATAGGTAGGTATAATAATTTTGCTATAACCTTCCCTCGGCGGGGTCAGGATAATTCTTGATCAGCCACTAATCGGATTGCGACATACGTTCGATATACCTAGGTAGCATTTGTTTAGCTTTGTAGTAAAGAGTTTCACGTCAAATCGTTTTACAAAGATTATATTTAACACTCGTACCTACATAAGCGAATACTAGTTTTTTATAATGATAGAGTTTGAAAGTGTAAACGATAACTTTAAGTCACTACTTACACTTCATTTCATAACATCTCTATGTTTTATTAACTTTAGATGTTTATACTTACAAATTAAACTAAAAAGTTCAATAAAATGTTCACACATAGGTATTAAGCGATTTTTAACGGGTGTTTTGCTAAGTGCCTGCTACACTACGGCTATACGAAGCTAACCACCGATTTCAGACTGAAAAGATGATCAACACAAAAATTTGTTATTCACCTGTCAAATCTCATGTTAAGCGCTGTGATTGGTTGTTAGTCTTTTGATCAACCAATCACAGTTGTGATCAGTTGATTTGATAACAGATTAAATTGATCAGCCTTTCCGAATCTTTGGATTATTTTGATATACAGGTATGTGGGACACCTTTTTCTAGATTGAGTCGTTGTGTAGGTGTGTCGCCATTAATTTCCAATCCTCAGACACTAATGTTTACCCGCACACTTACACTCGGTGTGGTAAACTAACATAAGATCAGTAATTTGTGAAAAATACATTTCTTTTTCATCGCTAAACCAACTGTAACACTTTTGTTAGGTACCTATTTCAAACATCTGGAAACCAACTGGATTCTTTAAATTAAAATATTAGAATTAATTAATTTATTTAATTATAATACGAAATTTGTAACACAACAATATCATATAAAAGATAAGCAAAGAACAGTTTTCAGTCTAAAAAACACTGCTGAAATATATCAATTGCTTATCAAAAGCAAAATTCGGGTTCTATAAAAACATTTCTTTCTTTTATGAGTAAAATATGGTGGTGGAAAAAATCGTGAATGTATTCATTTGAATGTAAAACTTTTGGTAGTTTTATATTGGTCAAACTCGTACAATTAAAAATAACAAGTTTTAATGGCAAATGCATAAATTTCAAAATTAGTAATAGAAAAAAATATATACTGTACAGAAACCGATATTGCCACTGATATTAGGAACTTGTGAAGGCGGTTTTTATATGTATTACTGAAAGCTGACTTCAGTTCAGAACATTGCGATGCTGTCCACATATATATTAATTTAATGCTATTAAGTCGACTAGCATATATGCTTGTTTATTGATATCCTAAGTCTTAAAACATACCTATATTATCTAGATGCCAATTACTCAAAAAATAAGAATGTGTTTCACTATATTTATAAATGTTAGTTGCTGTCTAGATTATCATATTATAAAGTACCGACTACCTCCTTATCGACACGTTTCTAATAAAAGAAGCAAGTTCCACCCTTGCAAGGTCTATCGACCTACCTATCTACCTTTCAGCGTGTATGTAATATATGAATACCAAAGTACCTACCGTGTCGTCCAGTAAAAAGGGCTGTGGAGGGCAGATAGGCAGTCTCTCCATGAAAATTAGGTATTTCAAATACAATTTAAGTAAGTCTAAATCCGGTAGGACTTAAAGCCGACCCCAACATAGCTTAGGAAATGGCTAGGCAGAGGAAGAAGATATTAAAACAGAAATAATCTTTTAAAGATTTTAGGTATGAGCCCTGGGAAAAATTTGTTTAACTTTTTATTCTTCGCTCTTATTGGTCTCAATAAATAACCGTAAATATTGCAATACTTATTAGCTAAAGACACCTATACCTACTTACTAATCTTCCAGATTCCGTAAAGCGAATAAATTAGTAGAAGTTCCAAACACAATTTGTGTGAGCTTTCGTTTTGAGTCGGTAGCAGACAATACAAACAAGAGATGTTTTTGCTGCAGACTGTACCCAAGTAGTTATACTACAACACAAGTATATTTGTATAAGTATTCTTGTGACTACAGTACATAGTACAGACAGCAACAATTAATACGGCCGGCAGATCAATCGTTTGTCGAACACTGCAAGCGGTTTTGTGTGGTACAAGCTATGAGCGTCAGGCTAGGGATCTGATGGCCGAATACTGCAACTTCACAAAGTTTTAAGTCGCCGTTTAGTGCCATGCTGTTTCGGTGTAAAGTAGCGACAGATATTTAAGAACGTCTTAAATCTAAGTTCCGTTTCAGTAATAGGGGGTAGAGCCTGTACTATGAGCTCTTAAAGCAGGACTGTTGCGGTTGTGGAAGCAAGACGGCGCACTACACTGCACGTAGTAGCGTCTCGCTCCCACAACGGTCTCAGTACTGTTTTAAGAGCTCATAGTAAACGCATTGATAAGGGTGTTGAATGGAACTGTATCAGTATTGTTAAGTATTATGTAATTTGATATAGATACTCGTTGCAGAAAAATATGTAAAATCAATCATAAGTAGTGTCAAGTGTTTACAGATTACCGCCTAAGTCTAGGTATAAGTTATATCTAACTAACAGTGTTTTTCCTTTTCTCGATGGCATATTCTGAGTTCAAAGACAACTGTATTTATTTATTTATTAAGATCTTCCCACAGCTTATGGGTACAAATTTCTATACATACACTTACTTCGGTAAGTTGACACCTAGATAAATTAGGTGTTATATTCAGAATTCAGAAATTAAAAGTAGAGTCATTATAGCGGTGTTAAAAAATACTACTTTCTCTAACAGCCAAACTAGAAATTAAGAATTTCGGACGTTACTTAAGTAAATTTAAATAACTATTAAATTAAACAGCTCTTCCGCTTGTAACTTGCGCCACCGCCGCTGTAATCGCTCGCGGCTGATTGATGAACTCCCCCCTTCCCGCCTGTAGTGGACTACCCCTCCGTTTAGCCCGGGTGATCCATGGCTACGAGATCTATTACCCAGGGCCAGGCAGAGGCTACATTACCACAATGCCCCGTAAAAAATTGTTTTATTTTACACGGTTTCTATTTAAGCAAATCGTGCGTCCAAATTAATTACTGTTGATCAATGATATGCACGAGATACGTTACCTCCATAATTACATTAATTACCGACGACGACACACGCCGACGTTTATAATCTCATCGCGCTGGTATATACCTATAGGTACATGTATGTATGACAAAACGTTGACAAGTTGCTCTAATGAATAATGATAATCACGTAAAAAAACTAGCCACATTTGACAATATCCCAAATAGGAACTTTTCCAGAACTCAAAAAGTAAGCACCTCAAACGAAAAAAGTAACCCTAATAAGATCAGTTTCTTGTCCTCTGTCCGTCAAGATTTTTTTCTGGTCTGGAGGTATCGTATTGAAAATTATATGAAATAATCAGCTAATAGAACTTTAGATGCAATAAATAATTAAAGCTTACTACGGCCTTTTATGTGGTTTTGCCGATGCATTTCCGAAAAAACTTAAAATCTATAATAGGTACTTAGAGTAGAGTATCGTGTCGACCTAGAATCCCAAAATTTTGAATTTTGCATGATACTGGTCTAAAGTTTAGACCAGTATCATGCAAAATTTTAAATTTTAACTACAAATTATCAATTGTATGTTTTACTTGTGACTTTAGACTCTAAAGTCACAAGTAAAACATAGGTACAATTGATAATTTGTAGTTTTGTTACGTAAAAATACGTTTTTGCGATTACAAACTTATATGTTACCTACAGTTAGAAATTTGATTTTCCTTAATAACTGATGAACTATTTATTATCTACAAATATTTTTGATAAGAGCTTATAATTTTTGCTCGTAGGTAATATTAAACGGTAAGATTTTTGGCTGTGAATGGAACCCCCATTGGTGGAATAAGTAATAGATGTTGGTGACACAACCTGTTCATGTTTCTCTTCGACTGTCTGGTTGTTTTATTTTCTGTAAAACAGCGACCGTTTAGTTTGCGGTTACAAACGCAATAATGAGTAACAGTTTATGAGTTCAAAAGGAGTTACCTATTTTTTTAATTTGAACCTGGTTCTAGCGACAAACGCCAATCCATCAAAGATAAACCATGCTTAGGATTTTGCCAACAACTTGATATAATTCGGTACACGAATAGATGTAAAATCAATGAAGTAATAGTTCAATTATTGTTATTTACGTTTTTGTTCCATTTCTTGTTGATAGCTGTATCAAATCATTTATTTGGTCTATACTATAATATCGGCGCACGTGGAATCGGTGGAATCGTATCAACAACATCGAACAGAAAGTTCTACTAGTTATTAGTAGATGGCGTTTGTTGATGTCTTTATCACAACCTAGATGGCGCTAAAACCAACTTTTCAAAGCGTACATTTTATGTGATTTAATAAACTCTAATAATATAAAAAACTCTTCCCTATAGCATGTCTTAAAAACTATACGCAGTACGCGTTTTTCTGTATTAATGAAATCCAAAAAACCTTTTACGTACCTAAATAGGTATAGAAAATAAACCAATACCGACTGCAAAATAATTAACACAAAGTTTGTTAATCATGAATAAACATTTAAACGCGTAAATTATTGACATTCTTTCGTCAGCCCCAACCCTCGCGAGCAATGATAAATTAACGATAATATTGAACTGCAGCTCAGCGAGAAAATCAAATTAGTCAAAGGCAGTCGTTATGGCCCCACGAGTATTTGCCACGTTGATATATAGAAAGTTTGTCATTACACTGTCACATTTCCACAGTTGAGGCACCGCAGTTTGTGTTTTACATTAACTAGTGAAGGAATTATTGTTCATTATTTGTAGTTCAGTGTGGTTGTGCGTTTGCTAAGCATTAATCTGCTCTCGCGGTTTGCACGGCTAAGCCACGGATAAGTGTTTCTTAGTAATGCGTTCTGTCACTTATGAATGTAAGAGTAAGTAGGCCCCGCGCCTGCATAGCTAGGGTTATAATTTTGCATATTATATTTGCGGTTGCAACAAAAACTCCATTCATAGCCATAATCATTAAAAAATTGTCAAACAATCAAGATTGTTGCGATTTTTTTGCGTTTTAAATTCAATCTATGGCTTTAGACACGAAATAGCGAAATATATCTAGTCATACGATATTAAATGGTAGGCCAATATTTTTAGAAGCTACGTCAATTATATTCTGTTCCCAATTATTTGAAGTTGGCGCATAACCTATAATATATATTCTGCTTCCATACCTCTCCACTACCCGTCTCAACTCTTTTCTTTTTAATATCCTCTCTCAAACAATTAAACAATCTCTTTTTCGATCTTCCTCTTCATGTATACCTATTCACTGTCCCATACTTTTTAGACTTTAATCTTTCTTTATAACATATCCATACTACCTACTACAAACGGCTACCCACAGTAGAAATATTAAACTTAACTATGATCTACTTTGGAAAAATCAGCCAGGTCCATAACAAAACAAAAATAAAAACTCAAACGTAAAGATTTGTATTTTTTAATTCCAATTAATCTTAAAAATTGATAATTTGCATTTCTCATTTACAAATACTTAATATAAAAAAAAACCTAATTCGTTCATTTCGAATCGTTACTCGTTATTGGCCAACAACGGCGAATAAAAATAAATGCTATTCATGATTCGATCGTTGAACATCGATTATCGAAACATCGATGTCTCGTTGAATTGGGATGGGGGGGGGGCGAGGATTTAGGGAGAGGTGACGATTGGTACAGTTTGTTCTCTAGGCTGTTCGGGGATGGATGAACTTGAAGGTTCATGTTGTTTAGCGGGGCCTGTTTTAGTGATGGGAACAATTCTTTCGCCGGCGTTTGGTGGAGGTCTCTTGGGTGCTGTGATGGTTAAGACTCCGTCTGAGGACAGTGTGCTGACGAGATCCTGGACGTCGTAGCCTCCGGGCAGGATGTAGCGACGCGTGAACTGGCGCGAGATGAACCCGTGCTCGTCCTGCTTCTCCTCGTGCTTACCCTCGACTAGCACGCTGTTGTTCGATGCTTTTACTGTGATCTCCTCGGGAGTGAACTGCTGGACGTCAAGGATGACCTGGAAAACGAATTTACATTGTGACTAATTACACCAAGTGCGAGTTGGACTCACGCAAGAAGAGTTCCATCCGTACCGTCATACAAGATTTAAGTATTTCGGAAAATCAAGCAAAAAAAATACTCCAAATTTTTACGTTGCATGAAATACAGCCCGCTGACAGTCGGACGGACAGACAGCAGAATCTAGTAATAGGGGCCCGGTGGCGCCCTTTTGGTAAGGAACCCTAAGAACGGCTGACAACCCAAAATGATTTAGAATAATTACAAATTAGAGATGGAAAAAGCAGATAAGGGGCAGCCGACTCCAGATCAATAGACAGAAAGCTTAGGAAGTCGATTCTAATTCTAACAAACAAAAAACTAAATCTGCAATAGACACATTATATATAATTATATAGATGATGATATATCATAGATGAAACTAAATACCTAGAAGAATTGCACAATCATTTCATCAAATAAATACCTAATTACCCACTATACTTTATATTGACCTAATTAAGCATCGCGAATTTCATTAAGCACTAACCACAGTTTACATTTTGATGAGAGAACACCTCCTTCAAATAATCTTTAACTATGAAGACCTTGTAAACAGTTAGTGGCGTGACCAAATGTATTAATTAATTACTTCCAGTTGTATGAATTTGGCACCCATGATAACGGAAGAGACAGACGAGCTGAAGCGAATGGTACTGATAAATTATCTTCCACCGCATCTAATAGGCAGGTGTTGCGAGTCCTATTGACGCAGTTTGGACATCCAAGGCTCTTGAAGCATGACTCCACTTTTCATAAGCTCAGATGAAATAAAATGGAAATTCCACCACTAGCCACGGGATATATATAATACGGGATATAAACTACGCAGACAGATAGATAAAAAAGCTTGATATGCTGATAGCGTATCTTCTTTTTAGTCGTTTTCACTCTAGACACAAAAACATAATCTCACCTCAAATTTCTCCTTTGTAAGGTTAATAGTTGACGCTGACTCCTGTCGTGTAAGACTCGTCCTCCAGGGCCTGAAGTAGGAGTTCCTGAAGAGGGAGGTGGACGGCAGCGTGGAGAGGGAGGAGAGGAGCTCGTCCCTCTTGAGGCCCATGCCGAAGTGCTGGTCCAGCAGCCGGGACGGCCGGTCCCACTCGTCCCACCAGTCGCGGAACATCAGAGGTACAATCGACATCTGGAAGTAAAGATAAAGATTTCTGTTATATTTAGAAAGTAATAGGAGGCCTAGGAGAGAGACACATGTTGACGCTCTATTTAAGTAGATTTATGGCCGAATACTAAAACGTCAATTAGTTTTAAGTCGCCATTAAGTCTTCTGCTATCTCTGTCACTTAAAGGTGCAAAGTAGTGACAGGTAGATATTTAAGAACATCTTAAAGTTAAGTTGCGTTTCAGTATTCGGGGGATAAATAATTCATGACTCAATTATATTTTCTAGGTAAGTACCTAAATTACACATATCACAAGGCTTACTAGCAAGGGTATCTACACCTATTTAAATAGCTTTAAGTATATATTTATAGTACAATATACATGGAGGAATATAGACTTATAGGTATTTTCACAAAACTTTGTCTATGTATCTCATTTAAAATCGGTGCCAAGTCATAAACAATAATCAAATCACTCATGGAAACCATAGAATGATACGTACCTACTCTTGATAATGTCGTAAAAGTTATCTTTAGACAGAAATAAATCGACAACATTGTCTATTGCAAGTTATATGGCGCATAGTTGGATGGCGCGTTTATTTTCAGCGGTTACATCTTCGAGAATGCGTTTGTTTCAACGAGCTGATATTCAAACATGCAGGCTTATTTTAATATTAGATCGTTTTATTAATATCTTGAGCCAAATGCATGTCAGGGTAAACATCATAAGAAAACTCCGAAGTTTGTCTATGTAAAGAAGACACTAACTGACGACACAGACTACGAAAATAAGACTGATTAGCTACCTAGTTTGTACACAGTATCTAGTATTATTTGTACAAGGTACATATATGAAAAATATTAGGTCACTAGCTGTGTGACTGCATGGAAAGCCAAGTGGTAGGTATAGGTCACCACGCCAGTACCACTGTGAACGAAGTCGTGGGTTCGATCCCCGCATGGGACAAGCATTTGTGTGATCCACAAATGATAGTTCCTAGTCAGGGTGGTCTTTGTGTTATTTGAATGTTTGTAACACCCCCCGCTTCACAAGGATTAAATTCCTTAGTGCGGGAGTCGTTTTTATTGCCATATTTATTTATTGTTATTATAAAACGAATAAATTAAAATCGTTCAGTCAGAATGGATTCGAGAATACAATCAAATTTTTTTAAATATAATTGACTACTTACAATTTACTTAAACTAAAAATGATGTGTCCTACAGATTCAAATTGAATAACAAGACAACTCTACAATTTGTGTTGGATTGACCTTAATAAACAAGTTCGTCCTTCCAAAAATACGAGACGAAAATTAAGAACCAACTGACCTGTGATTTACGTCTAATGTGATTTATTTGGTGTCAATAAATTTCTAGAACAAAATAGAATTCTGTTCAGGTAAATAACGCGCGAAATCACCGGCAAAAATAACATGAAATGTTTACAGATTCCAAAACACAATGTTGACTACTTACTTCTATTACTCATACGAAAAGCTAGTTGAATTACCGTCTTTGTTTACATTAAAACGCAATAATACGTGCACATAATAAATCACGAAATTCTGGAACGATTCCAGGTGGATGAGTCACCTGCAAAGTTTTGGATATGATGCAATACTGAGGAGAATATCTTCGAATGCGACAAAATAGTTTTGTAACGCGGTAAAATTAGATCGAGTGTTGATGAGTTCATGTAAACAACTGAAAAACTCGATACCTTTAGAAGTTTGAAACTCCCAGGTTTATTAAATACGGTGATAAAGTTATTTCGTTGATAAGTAAAAAAGGTATAGAAAATTCATTGGAAAATGTTGTTTTTATGATGATGAAATGAAGTGTTGTTTAGATCTACAAAATATACTAAAAGAAGATTACCTAGGTAATTAATATAAGCGTAAGTACTAAATATTGAGTTAAGAGAATCGATTTTAACATGAATATTGCTAACAACTAGAAGTAAAGTGATAATAAAAAAGAGAGTTTTGCATTAATTAATTTTTCATAAACAACACAAATCAATGATTCAACTTTTTTATTTAAATTATATATCGTAAGTAAAACGCAAACTTATTTTTAAACAAATTTCGAAAAGAGAGTTAAGGAGGTACAAAATTGTAATGATGAAAATGTTATTAATCTGAAAAATCACTAGATTAAACATTATCTTTTTCGTTAGTGGATCATAGATATTAGGCTAATATATTTTTTTTTCACTATAAATACGTTACCGTTATTAAACAATCACAATGGACACCACTAAAGCACAATAATAACAACTATTTTTCACCTTAGTAGTTGTTAGTTCGTTGCAGGCGCGCGCCGCTCTGAATGCGATACTACGGGCGGACGCTCTGCAATGAGATTTAAATAGAATTTTCAGCAACCCACACGAGCTGATTCATGAGGATACACCTTGAACCTGGACTTGAAAGTAATAGAAACTGTATCATTCATTGCTGTATGATGGACTATTTAGGTAATATAACCGTGTAAGTGCCCACACAGGTACCAGGGTACCACACAGTTACAGGCATTTCACACACAGGTACAGGCATTTCAAAATCTGCCCTTATTATTACGCTATCTAAATAAATATACAGGGTTAAAACGACATATAAGATTTTCTTTACACTACTTATACCACAGACTTATACTATCCGTAGTTAGTACCAATTCCAAACGTTAAAATGATAAATAACACACAAAATATCAATTTTAAATTAAAAACGCAAACACCATTTAGTAGAGACTATTTCTGATATTTATTTACACATCGTAATTAATAGTGATATTTTTTCATCTATTTACTATTCATCGACATCTATTAGGCATACTACGGGACTATGCACTCAGTCTGGTGTGGTCAATGAGTTTAAGGTTTAGATAATTACTTACCTACATTTGTGAACAGGAGTGTTCAAGCATTTATTGAGACATACAGACAATACTTGTCCAGACAGAGAAAGTGTCCCAGGTTGAACATTCCACACAGTATCCATTGATATAGGTAGGTAGGTACCTCATTTAATTCCTCATTCATCTATACAATTAACATTATCTCTGTGTCGCAATGAGGGCTAGGGGCTACAGTTATTGCGCTCACCAGTTGGCGCCACTGGTCCGCCAACCGGTGGCTCAAGAAAATGAAATTTGACATTTTCAGCCATCACGACCTCAGAGCAATAATTATTGCTCTGAGATCACGACACATGTACGGAGTACAAATCGAAATTGCTACGAAATCACTCCCATTTTACAAAAACACTCTTTAATTCTAACCTCGCGTGAGTTGTGGCCTCATGCAAGTTACGCCTCTGGCAGCGAATGTGACTTGAGAACTAGATTCAGCAGGTATCATTAACAAGACACAGTTCCAAATAGGAACAACCCATTTATTCCAAAATTTTCCAAAGTTCTCTAACCAATGTAAAATATCGACCTACTTACTTAAAAAAAACCCCCATAACATGGTCACTCTAATGATGACACTGAAATATTTACGACATATTTAGATTATTTTAGATATCCATTGAAAATCGTAGGTGTATTCGAGAACAAATCTATTTTGTAGGAGGATGATGTTATTACTCTTTAAAGTGAATGTTAAAAAGCTTTGTCATTGTAGACATAGTAGCCAAACATCAAACGTCATCAATGATCAAAATAAAACGCTATTTTTACTTTGTGACAATTTTATCCCAATACAACGTGTATAGTGATTGTAGGAGATATAATTAGATGGGAAGAATACTTCGGCCAATGCTTTCTAAACAATAGGTACCTATGCGTGGATTGGTAGTTACCTATTCCAAAAAGTTCTCGTTGTTTTGAACGAATCGTTATTATTTTACTGATTTACAGATAACGGTTATTTATCTAAGTCAGCAGAGAATTTTCGGATTTCTGAATAATGAGACTACCATATTGATAATATTCCGTTCTAAACAGTAAATACATTCTAAAAATTCAGGCTTCATTGTTTAGTACAAGGCCAATACATCAATTAATGCCTACCAAAATGTTTGTCAAAACCTATCTAAATTCGATGGGGTGTTATTTTAATACCTACAAACCCATGGTTACCTTCCGGCTTCATCATCAGCTTCCTGACATAATAATAATATGCAATTTCTTCATGCATGCATAATTTCAGCTCAAACAGTAAACATAATTAAAAACTAGATTGATTTAATTAAATACGGCCAGACACGATAGGATAAACTAAATAAAACCTGTCTAGAAACGGTATTATTGACGTCATACCTACGTGTCTATTCCGATTTTAATGTTTTTGCAGTACCCTACCCATTAGATTGTTGCGAATATCAGCACCAGCATTGGTTTTAATATCAGCATTATACTGTAGTCTATGTTCTTCACTAATAATAAACGAATATTTTTTTAATTTACATGTTCATCGTCACCAGGATTTAAAATTTCAATCCCATTGAATAATATTTCATGACAACTCATTCAATCAGGATTGCATGAACTAAGAGGGTTAGATTGCCGATTTTAATGATTATAATTCTGTGAATACAAACGTGTTACGGCCGCAAATCGTATTTTGTTCAAAAATGAGCCTGAAAATGGCCGGCAAATTGCAAAAACGTAAGAAAATTTGAATTTCGCGGGAAGTGTGTTCTGTCAGTGTCACTGGAAGGGACCTGTAGGTATTCTGTGAACGGACCGCGGAGTAGGTAGTTTATATCAACGGACCAGTGGCCTGTAACGTCCAATGCAAGTGAAGTGTTTATTTTCGATTATAAATCGATTCTGTTACACCGAATTTCCGATTCTTGGATTTAATCAGTTTTGTTTCAGAGTTTTACAAATTCACCTTGACGTATTTTATTTAAAGTATGTTAAAGTAAAACATACCTAGCATTTTATTTTTTCAAGTGTTCATAATTTTTAAGATATTCTTATAATTATCAATATTCGAAATAATATTCCGATTATTGATCGCAATCGAATAACCCATACCTACCGGCAAAATAGTTGTATTATTTGTTTATGACATCCAGGCTGTCAGTGTCAATATAATAACATAATATGAGGTTAAAAATTATATTATCGTTCGTTTTATGTTGTTGAAGTCATGAAGATAAAACTGCAAAGATTAAAATAACAATAAAACACAATTAGGATTCGTATCCCCTAAACGTCAAGTTTGTATGTAGGTATGTCGTATACTGACGATCTTATCGTGACTATCGGTTCGCTTCTGATAAAAGATTTGCAGACACACGTCGGCGTGTATGAATTAAACCTTATCCTCATTACACAATGCGGTTTCCTATAACTGAACAGGTATAGGTACATAATATATGAAACTTTGTAGAAGCGAAAGCGTGTTTACGTAGCGTAAAAATCGCCGAGTGCCGGTAAATGAGAGTCAGTGTTTGTGTTAGTTTTTAAGTGTTTGGATCGCGGCAAAGGTCGATCATCATGCTGCCGTGGATACAGCACCGATGGACCAGCCTTTGCCTCCTTGTTGCGGGCTTTGGAACCCTGATGTTGTTCCTGTATGGATTTTTCCCATTGAAATATCATTCAGGAAAACTATCAAGTATTGATGATCTTCCAAACTTTATTGATGGTGTCAGGTTAGTAAAGTGTCAATTGTAAATGTACTTTTAAAACTTCACACTTGTATATTATTAGATGTATTTAAATTGTGTAGGAGTTCAGTATTGTAAAGGTTTATTTAACTATATGAAAAAAGTATATAAACAGAATTAATACAAAAATATTAATGGAATACTCATCATTAAAATTTGACTTTCAACTGGGAACAACTGGCCTTAAAATCTCGAATACCGTTTCCTAATGTTTTCATATAGACAATTTATAAAAGTAATATTAACTTTCAGTATTGATGGCCACGAAGTATACAACTCTGGGGAGAACAGTGTTATCCTGATGGTGATAGACGGACTGCGGTATGACTTTGTTACTGAAGAGTACATGCCATATACTGGACAGCTGCTTAAGAATAAGTCTGCCTGTATATATGTGTCTATTGCTGAACCTCCTACGGTCACCATGCCTCGGATAAAGGTAAAAAAATATAAATAGAACTTATACATAGTTTTTATTACTTAGAAACTTATGAATTTAAAATTAGATAGGTAATGTGTTAATATTCCAAGGTGTTTCTGTTGTTTAGCAGTAATAACTGAGGCTAATAATTATCAGGCATAATTCAACATACTTAAAACAATTATTAGAAAAAAAAAAGGTTATTTGAAAATAGATCAAGGGAGAGATGTACAACAAATAAAAACAAATTTTAATTATTTAGAACAATACCAAAGAAAAAATATGCAATAATTTTTAAATATTTTATAAATTAATATGTACATATAATATACTCTGTTGTGTACAGTCACCGGAACGTAAGAAGGAAAAGGCACAATGGAGGCGCACTATAAACTTCTGGCGGGATATATTTGCAAGTGTCACATTTATATTACAACTAGCTTTATGTGTTTAGTTTGTTGCATGCTTATGGACAAAGAAAAAACAAAATTATAAATCACAAAACTTTTTTAATTAAATATTTTATTATAATTAATAGAACAAAAAGGCAAAACGGGAATAATATAATGTTTTTTCTTTGGTCTTGTGTGGTAAAGATTATTTTTGGGTGTAGTTAGTACAGCTTAAATATTAAATATTTTTATAGGTACTTAACACAAGTAATAGCAGTCAGATAATAATAAGAGGTTGGTACTAACTCTGTTAACATGAAATACTATCACTTGACATCAAACAATTATCTGTTACATGTTTTATCTGATTGACCATTGATGATAAAATCTAAACTTTAGATGGTACTTTGTTAAATGTTTTTCAAAAGCAATTCTTGAATGGAAAAATATTTGTGCTGTTTTCACTTTCTGGTCATACAATAGTATTATTTATTATACTTGTACCTAATGTTCGAATAAGCATGTTGAGATGATAGGGTTTAATTAATTGGAAAATCATATGCAAGTCTAACTTCATCTTTTCCATTGCACATAATACACTCTTCAAATTTTATTGCAAAATTTATTTATTTTATTTTTTTGCTTATGCTACACTGTTTTGTTATTCGCCTATAGGTGGCTGTTACGACACTTTACCATTTCCTTGTAATCGCCGTCCGGTGCCTTTCAACCGAGACTATTGTCCCCATAACCTTTGTGTTCATATAAGCTAGACATATACTTTATCTTGGACATAGGGTCTTTGTGAGCAATTCTCAAAAAGTACACAACATACTCGTCTCCAACTAGTAAAGAACTATGTCCCACTAAACATCATGGAAGCATGCAAATATTAATTAAAATGTTGGCATCGTAAATTTTGTTATAATTTCACATAGATTTAGCTGTGTAATTGGCATGTTTTGACTTTGGCTAGCGTGTGCGAGCGCGTGTGGAACGAATATATATCACGAGATTGTTCAGTGAATGCAATAATTAACGATAGCTTCATTAGAGTAATTTTGTTACACATCTATATCTTTACATATTATAAACAAAGTCCCCCGCCGCGTCTGTCTGTCTTTCTGAAAGCGATAAACTCAAAATTTACAATCGGATTTTCCTATGGTTCTCATTAATGGATAGATTGATTCGCGAGGAAGGTTTCTGTGTATAATTTCATAAATGTTTTGTTTACCTGAGCGAAGCTGGTACTGGTCCCTAGTAGTAAATTAAATATATATATATATATCTGTTCGTAAAACGCTGTTCCGTATGTACGAAGTTATTTGCTGAAACCACCAAGTAAAGCGTTTCGCGAGTTCGCGGCGGACGGCAATCAAGTATTTTCAGAAAACATAAAATTATGTATTCGCCTATAGAACCGATTAAGTTAATTGTTATTACTCAATAAATTACCTCTATTACGTTCATTTGGTTCCGAGTCATCACATGCTATAAACTAAACTCCAGTCGAGCCTATCGCCGTAAGGAACAGCACGCATTATCTGATACTTTCGTTTCCTACCACATTTCTCTGCAGGTTAACTTAGTTTCAAACCGTGTTGTATTACATTTCCTAGTGAAATAATTATGACGTCATAATACACGTTCATGTCGTTGTCGCTTCAGAACTATTGTGGTTCAGTTTTCTTGGAAGTTTGTGAATTAGCTGTCGTTAGATTTAGAACGAGATTGATACACGCCAGTTAGATCGTACGTGTACAGTCAACCAAACATAACTGGTAACACTTTGACATTGAAATCGCCTTTATTTTGAAATGCTAAGGTTGAATTTCGTTCGTCATTGTTATAGGTACTAACGTGGGGTCTGGTGTTCTTATGTTTATGTTCAGAATTGTTTTTCGCTTGAAAGTAAAGTTGATGTGATTTTCTGCTTTCTTAAAAACTTATACCTATCATACAAATAATAGTTATTACCTAGTATTTATTGGTGTAGCTCAGTTAAACTTACTGAATAGTGAATGTTCCTCTAATATATTATTTAAATTCTCCAGGCCATGATGACAGGCAGCGTATCAACATTCGCAGACGTAGCTCTCAACTTCGGAGCTCCAGCTGTTCGCGGCGACAGTGTGTTGCGGGTGGCCAAAGCTAGAGGGCGTCGCACAGTTATGTATGGTGACGACACTTGGCTGAGACTGTTTCCCGGGCTCTGGACGGAGTCTGATGGCACCACGTCGTTTTATGTCACGGATTATACCGAAGTATGTATTTGTTAGTCTACATTGAAAAATTAAATATTTTGAATAAAATAATTTCTTCGAAAAAGGAGCATTTTAAGCCACCTAATATTGTCTTAACATTGTGGAAGAGATACATGCATGTGTGAATTTAACTCATAACTGCCTATAAATCATTTATAAAAAAATATATACATATAGATATTTTGTCCAAACCAGTCTGTTTCAACATTTGAATTTCTCACATAGTATGTAAGTTTGTTCACCTTAATGTCTAAATGTGAATGCTGTGATCTCCTTTAATTGAAGGAGCACAACTCAAATGTCTAAAAGTGTCTAAATGTCTAAACTTTTGTCTAAAAGTGTATCTTGTGTATTCTTCGTTGGAAATCCATAGATAAATAAATAAATAAACCTAGCATAGCTAGCGCACTACCAGAGTATTAAAAATTACCGAGGAGATTTAAAAAAATATATATATTTGGAGTTAGGCATTATACATAAATATTTGTTTCCTTCACAGGTGGATAACAATGTGACAAGGCATTTAGACAAGGTGTTAGCGCCAGATAAGGATAAAAAACCGTCTTTCGACTTCCTAGTACTGCACTACTTGGGTTTAGACCACATAGGGCACCTTGAGGGTGCTAGAAGCCCTAAAATAAAACCTAAGCTCGTGGAGATGGATGAAATTGTTAAAAAAATATTCACTGCTATGCAGCAATGGGTAAGTGGATTTACTTATATATTTATATTGTAAGACAGTTAGACATTTACAACTCACGTTTGTAACACACTTTTCATTTACCAATATTTTTAGTTTTCAGTCGGAATTTTTCCCTAATTTTGTAGATTTTTTTTTGCTTGTAAATATTTTTGGCTACATAATTAAACAAGGAGTTATAACTCCCTATGAACTTCTGATTAGCTGTTTCAAAGATTAGTCGGAACAAACAGACAGATGGACAAAAAAACATTATTTGTATTTATTATTTAACTAGCTATTTCCTGCGGCTCCGCCCGCGTGGATGTTAGTTATCGCGGCAAAAAGTCCTTCCTCCGGATCTAGACTATTTGTGTACCAAGTTTCATTTTAATCGGTTCACTAGTTTTGGCGTGAAAGCGCGACAGACAGATAGACAGAGTTACTTTCGTATTTATAATATTAGTAAGGATTGTATTGATTGATTTGAAGGTATTTTGAAATGAAACACAGCTTTTCTAGTACTTTTTACATAAGATTATTCCGGAATAGTTACAACGTTTTATAATATGTATTTTAGGATCGCAATGGCGTGTTGATAGTGTGCGGCGACCACGGCATGCGCGACGCGGGCGGGCACGGCGGCGCCACGCCCAGCGAGGTGCTCGTGCCGCTCGTGCTCGCGCGCTCCCGGGACTTCCTCTGTCCGCACCCGTACGTACTCACTACAGGCACTACTGCAGGACCGGCACGGCGTGTGATAGTGTGCGGCGACCACGGCATGCGCGACGCGGGCGGGCACGGCGGCGCCACGCCCAGCGAGGTGCTCGTGCCGCTCGTGCTCGCGCGCTCCCGGGACTTCCTCTGTCCGCACCCGTACGTACTCACTACAGGCACTACTGCAGGACCGGCACGGCGTGTGATAGTGTGCGGCGACCACGGCATGCGCGACGCGGGCGGGCACGGCGGCGCCACGCCCAGCGAGGTGCTCGTGCCGCTCGTGCTCGCGCGCTCCCGGGACTTCCTCTGTCCGCACCCGTACGTACTCACTACAGGCACTACTGCAGGACCGGCACGGCGTGTGATAGTGTGCGGCGACCACGGCATGCGCGACGCGGGCGGGCACGGCGGCGCCACGCCCAGCGAGGTGCTCGTGCCGCTCGTGCTCGCGCGCTCCCGGGACTTCCTCTGTCCGCACCCGTACGTACTCACTACAGGCACTACTGCAGGACCGGCACGGCGTGTGATAGTGTGCGGCGACCACGGCATGCGCGACGCGGGCGGGCACGGCGGCGCCACGCCCAGCGAGGTGCTCGTGCCGCTCGTGCTCGCGCGCTCCCGGGACTTCCTCTGTCCGCACCCGTACGTACTCACTACAGGCACTACTGCAGGACCGGCACGGCGTGTGATAGTGTGCGGCGACCACGGCATGCGCGACGCGGGCGGGCACGGCGGCGCCACGCCCAGCGAGGTGCTCGTGCCGCTCGTGCTCGCGCGCTCCCGGGACTTCCTCTGTCCGCACCCGTACGTACTCACTACAGGCACTACTGCAGGACCGGCACGGCGTGTGATAGTGTGCGGCGACCACGGCATGCGCGACGCGGGCGGGCACGGCGGCGCCACGCCCAGCGAGGTGCTCGTGCCGCTCGTGCTCGCGCGCTCCCGGGACTTCCTCTGTCCGCACCCGTACGTACTCACTACAGGCACTACTGCAGGACCGGCACGGCGTGTGATAGTGTGCGGCGACCACGGCATGCGCGACGCGGGCGGGCACGGCGGCGCCACGCCCAGCGAGGTGCTCGTGCCGCTCGTGCTCGCGCGCTCCCGGGACTTCCTCTGTCCGCACCCGTACGTACTCACTACAGGCACTACTGCAGGACCGGCACGGCGTGTGATAGTGTGCGGCGACCACGGCATGCGCGACGCGGGCGGGCACGGCGGCGCCACGCCCAGCGAGGTGCTCGTGCCGCTCGTGCTCGCGCGCTCCCGGGACTTCCTCTGTCCGCACCCGTACGTACTCACTACAGGCACTACTGCAGGACCGGCACGGCGTGTGATAGTGTGCAGCCACAACGATAACATATTCTTGAAATATTAAAATTGCTAGCTAATTATAATAATATGCCCCTGGTAGATCTCCATATATATATATAGAGCCCCATCCCATATTAGATTAAAGCTCTCAACAGGGCCGCTGCGTGTTGGACCTGTGTCCTCACGCCTTTCAAAGGACCGGGTATTCTCGCTACTGAGGATAGCCCGTGAAAAATAAGAGATACAATATAATAATATTTATTATATGACCAAATATATGTTAGGTACAGTGGGAAACATTTGGATATAAAATAGATTTTATAAAGAAAGAAGTTCCATTAATTCTTAATTTAAAGCTACTCCAATGATAATTATTACTTTTACACATATGTTTATGTATAATTTGTTTTGTTTACACGTATGTAATAGGATAACATAGGTAATAAACATAAAGTCCGGTGAAGCAGTCAGAGCCTGCGCTCAGGCTAACTGCGTAAATCTCTACCAAAAAAAAAAAAAGATTAATAAACATTTGTAATTAAATACAAATAATAGAAGGAAAAACTTAAACCTCAGGCAGGACTCGAACCTGCGACCACTGGCTTGACGCGCCAGTCGCTTTACCAACTAAGCTACCGAGGCAAAGAGGCATAGTTGGTAAAGCGACTGGCGCGTCAAGCCAGTGGTCGCAGGTTCGAGTCCTGCCTGAGGTTTAAGTTTTTCCTTCTATTATTTGTATTTAATTACAAATATTCGCTCCGCATGCGTTAATGTGTAACAAATAATTAAAATAATAATTAATAAACATGTTTAATTAAACCCTATCAGACTATATGTTTGTCCGCAGCCTAGGTCCGGGTCCCACAGTAGCGCAGGTAGACGTGGCGCCATCGGTGTCGTGGCTGCTGGGCGCGCCGCCGCCCGGCGACAGCGCGGGCAGGCTGCTGCCGGCGCTACTGCCGCAGGATATACGGCAACACCTGTATCTCTTGCATGTCATAGCACAGCATAATGCTAGGCAATCGCTTCCCACTGATACTGGTATGTTAAAAATATTTTTTATTATTATTTGAGGTTAGTTAGAATATCTACTGGAATTTAACTCATAGGGCCGTAATAAATAACTGACGTCGGTCACTGGTGACCGAATATAAATGATATGTAATAATATATACTTAATATAAAATATTATATGTAATATAAAATATTAATCTGAATGATCTCCTTTAAACATTTAAAGGAGATCATTCAAGGCCTTTACCCACCAGTGGGACTTCCCATTTCCAGCTTTCTTATGGTATTTTCTATTGGCAATTTTAGGTCGAATTTTAAAATTAATATTTAAATTCTAGGTTTTATCACTATGTTTTTGTTTACCATTAGTAAATGGTGCCTTGTTATAACTAAGTGCTAAAGCTTATAAGTCTAACTGAAGTACATAAAATTACAAGCAAATCAAATTAGCATACAAAATCTTCCTACTTGCAAACCACATTACACCCAAAAACTGTCCAACCAGAATTCTACAAACAATTCAAGCGTGCTGAGAAGCAGTTCGCCCACTTCCTCGCGACAGGCCAGCAGAGCGCCGCCAAGATCTCAAAGGAGTTCTACGAGGAGTCGCTGGAGAAGATGGCAGAGTACCTCACCGGCACTAAGACAGAGTTTGATCTCTTTGCGATGGGGAGTGCCGTGGTTATGCTGTACTTGGTGAGTTTTGACATGCTAGTTAAAAGTCTTGTGAAAAGGAGATCGTTATTTAGACCGATATAAATGTAAATAAATAAATAATGAATGTGGACAACATCACATACATTGCTCTGAACCCAAAGTAAGTAGCTAAAGCACTTGTGTTATAGAATTCAGAGACAACTAAGGTACCACAAACACCCAGACCCGAGATAATGTAGAAAACTGGTTTTCCCGAACGAAACCTTTGTGTACACCACTCGACCATGGAGGTCGTCATTGTATCGACATTGTTGTTGAAATTGCAGCAGCGACCTCTCTATTCGTATATGTCATATAGATTAGAATAATCGTTTGTTAAATTTAATATTTAACTGACACCAATACAAAGTAAAAAATAAACTAATCTTGGTCCATCTGCTTGCTTTCAGTCCGATAAAATTAAAGTCTGGAATTAGATACAGGAAATAGTTGAGCGTATAATCTTGATCATGAGGATGATAGTTTGCTGTTTGTCACTGCCTTATGAAAAATTAAGTAGATGACTGGGTATAAACAGTCAATATAATAAAAAAAAAAGTCAAGAGTAAAGGCAAATGATTTCATGCTTGTGAATAATATGCACGAAATTGTGACGTCATTTCAAATAAATTTATCGTCGTGAGTTTTTTGTTACGTAAAATAAGCAGAAATAACGTGTTAGGTATTTTGTAAAAATCTATCTAACGGACATTTAAAAAAAATTATTCACCCCATTGTCATAAACGTTATTAAAACCAGAAAATAAATAGTTGTGTATGTACAGTGTTGTTGTTATCTTCCTCAGATCGCGACATCGCTACTATGCGTGACCCTCTACTCGTTCCAACCGGACACGAGACGCAGGGACAGCGTATCCCACCACCACCACCAACGCTCAAACGCCGGCACCATCATCGCGTTCCTCATCATCCTTATCATATGCAGCTTCATCCTAGTCACGGCCTGCTTCATAACTGAAACCAAAAGCCAAGTCTGCTCCTTCAATAGTCCGTGGATCCTCGTTTTCTGCCTTCTCTCTTCAGCGCTAACAGTTACCTACTTCCTTATAAAAACAGGAATAGAACGAATAAAAGATCTCAGTCCATTAAACGACTTGAATGCTATAGACTACCTTTTAATTCTGGGAACGTTGTTCCATGCCTGGTCGTTTTTTGGGACCAGTTTTATTGAAGAAGAGCATATGACGTGGTATTTCTTCTGGAATACGTTAATGTTCTTTGTTTTGGTGAGGACTTTGATGGTGCTTACCATGTATTTGAGTAAGATATGGATGGGGGCGACAGAGGTGCAGGAGAAACCAGAGTTACAGCAGAAGATGAGCGTGGTTGGTGTTGGTATACTACCTAAATGGATATTGCTTATTGCGTTACATAGGTGAGCAATATTTCTTTTAGTTATTGTTTAAAAAAGCACTATACTGCGTTCACAATTAATATGCCAAACATGTAAACAAACACGAGTTTTAGGAAAAGTAACTGTAACACTTACGTACAAGGTTCAGTTTGCGCTACAACTTCAAATTTTTTATGAGTTTTTCAACAGTACTATTATATATATACTTTGAAATAAACTTTATTTACACTAGCATAAAGTTAATGTTTGTTTAAGTGGAAATAACACAAGATAGTTCACATTCAGGAGAAATAAATTCAAAAATTACTTTAATTTATAGTCATTAGATTTATCTTGTCATCTATATCTATACTAATATTATAAAAAAGATAGATTTGTATTTTTGTAAGTTCGTAACACAGTAACTTAAAAACTACTGGACCGATTTCAAAAATTCTTTCACCATTAGTATGCTACATTATCTTTGAGTACCTAACATAGGCTATATTGCTGTGCTATCCGTCCGAATCCGGGACGGGTAGCTAGTATACTTATAATTTTAGCACAATTGAATGTTATTGCAGGTATCTAAGAACAATGAACCAGACAGGCGACCGTTGGCTTTTCTTACCAGACACGGCGGACTGGTTGAATGCTCCGGAGAATGCCTTCTATCTTCAAGCTCACTTAGTAATAGGTAAGTTGATATATAACGAAGAGGGAATGGGGTCTGAGGAATACTATACTTTAAGTTCTAAATTAAAATATTGGCAATCTCGCATTTTATATCTTTAACAGCATTTATAGCTCAATAGGCATGTTTCCTAATATTTTTTTAATGTCTGTCTGATAGATTAATGAATTTTATTGGACACGTATTTTTTCTTTTTTGCTGCAAACAAAAAATGATCAAAATACAGAGAACGGAAATTTCGCGTGACGTCACTCCTCGCTACAATTTTTACCAAGGCGAGGTGTCATAAGCCCCCACTCCGAAACTTTAAAGCGCTGTATCTTTGTAGTTTTTTATTGTTTTGATAAAATAAAAAATACCTGTCTAATATTTTTTTATTATCTAACTGACGGACTAAATAGATTTTAACTTTTCATACCCAGTCAACATCCCTATTGTAATTATTGGCTCTGATTCTGTTAAACCCGCACTAAACTTATTTTAGGCTGTCGGTTTCTTTTTCACTTGTACATAAAGGAAAGTTAGAAAAGGACAGATGAAAATTAGAGATTTCCAATTAAGTTACGACTAAAATTCGTATACAAATTTGCCGACACGCAGAAACGCGTGCACTAAAAACACAGTAATAATATATAATAATAATACCAGCCTATAAATGTCCCACTGCTGGGCACAGGCCTCTTCTCATATAGAGAAGGAACAAAGCATTGATCACCACGCTTGCTCAGTGCGGGTTGGCGATTTCAGATTCCAATTTCTTGAATCCAGGTTTCCTCACGATGTTTTCCTTCACCGATTGTCAATGATGTCTAGAATAATTAAGAAAGTACATATAACTTTGAAAAAGTCACATTGGTACTTGCCTGTAGTGGGTTCGAACCTGCAACCTTGTGCACACAAATCCGTTCATTGAACCACTAGGCCACCACGACATTTTCAAAAACACAGTGTTCAAGGCGAAAACTGATTTGACATTTTTAAGTTACTTGTTATCTATTGCCTTCCTTTTCTTACGCTGTAAGTTAGTAAAAGATAGCAATGCTTTAATTTTGATTTAGTTTGCGTACAAGGGAATCGGAGCCATTGATTATCCGACATTGATATTCCGATGCGATCAAACCGCAGGCACTGAAACCACCAGTTAAGAACTTTGTTTCAACATAATCGCAATTAACAGTAATTATTTTTTATTTCCAGGCACAGTAGCGACATTAGCAATATGTCTATGGAACCTCCGCTACCTAAACAACATATTAAACATACATTCCTTCTTCACAATCGCCGCAGTTATCTGCATACTATGCTACAGAATCGCATCAAGCGCCCTCGAATCACCACTCGCAGACATCAAGACTTGGGACCCAGTTTTCATAGTTGACATTTTCTGGGCAATACTCATAGCACAGTTCGCCTTCGAAATTGTATCGTATATCGGCGCATTCAAGAGCTGTGGACTAAAACCAATAGGAACAAAAACTCCTGATAGTAATAAATTTGTGTACAGTAAGCCTAAAGCGAAAACTGAGGACTATTTTTACGATTCAATGATTGAAGAACCATGGAATGTGGAAGATGTAAAGTTGAATTTTGTTCGATCAGCTTCACATTTGATGTTGAATGATTTAATGTTAATTGTGATCTTGCTAATGAGGCCACATAACGTGGTCATGGTCCCGAGTATTTTTATAACGTGTGTGCTGACGTCACAGTGCATGGACCATAAACTATTAGATCCTAAGTCTGGGAGGAAGACTGAGGTGGTTGATGTACTGAGCAGGACGTTGGTGCATATGTGGATTGGAATCGTGTTTTTCTTTTATCAGGTACGTTTCTTTTATATCATAAACTAGCGACCCGCCGTGGCATCGCACGGGTAGACAATACATTAATGAATTATTTTAAGATAATGAAAGATTCAAGAGAAACATTCCTTTTGAATCTTTCTATCAATTGGGGAAACCATATGAAAATTCGGTGGGTAGTTTTTGAGTTTATCGCGTTCAGACAGACGCGGCGGGGGACTTAGTTTTATAATATTTATAGATTTATTTTTTATTAGCCTTCATTGAATCGCACTGTTGGGTAAACGTCTCCCCTTTATCTACAATCTTTCCCTTCACCCTTAACGTTTTTGTAAAAATAATAAGATGTTGGACTGTTTTTTTTAATGTTTTCTCATCAGATCCGTAAGTATGTGACGTGATCAGTCAGTAGTACTGACTTTGTAAGTTATAAGTACATTATATTGTACGCTATAACTAAAGACGTTGTTTTCTTATTTAAACGGCCTTGTCAGCAAAACAATGACTAGAAATCTTTTCCTGACTTAATCCGCTTTGGAAAACGACTCCTACTTTCTATAATTTTGTCGTTTATTTATTGTAGGTATGTATGTATAACCTTGAACACCCACTAACATATGTATGTACTGCCAGGGCAACTCCAACAGCCTGTCTTCCGTGGACCTGGGCTCGGGCTACGTGGGCCTGCGGCAGTACTGCCCGGCGCGCGTGGCGCTCCGCATGGGGCTGCACGCGTACGCGGGACCCGCCATCGCCGGCGCCGCGCTCTTCGCCACGGTCGCTGCCCATGCGGACAGCTGGCAGCTGTGAGTGTTACTCCAAAAATATTAAAAAAAAAAGGCCAAATGCAAATCTGTCTCGCGCACACACTTTGCTAATCTTTACGGTTCATTTTCAAAAAAGAAACTTAACTGTGCGGTTGAAAAATGCTGTCTCATACATTGATGTATGACACTATCAAATTTCCAACTGGAAATATAAGTTTGCAATCGCAAAAACGTCCTTTTTATGTTATAAAACTACAAATTTTAAATTTTCGTATATTCCTTTACTTGTAATGCGGGCTCCAGACTCCTGTGTGATTCACGGCGTGGATTCACGCCGTAATTTTGCCGCAAAGTCGTCGCGAAAAACATGACCCTCCACATTCGCTATCGTTCAGTTTAAATACGCGCGCTCGCCGAGAATGGACGCCGAATGTAGTACTATCGCCGTGACGCTACTGTTTTCACGCGTGAGTGTGGATGCGATTGCGTTCACGGGAAGTTCGCGCTTCGCAAACCCTTTGACGCGGGCGCAAAAACCGACACTGAACGGGGAACAAGGCGTGAAAAGGCGTGAAGCCCGTGAACGGGCGCGAAAGCCATCCACATTCGCGGTTCGCGGCTTTCACGGGTGTTCACGGCGCGAATGTGGAGCGGGCTTAACGTTAGATCTCACATCATGCCAAGTTTCGTGATTCTAGCCTTCTAGGTAAAAAAAAATGACAAGCATTTAATGATCTGCCATAAAATCATCCTCCAAATGTCGTTCTCCTGTAATAATTACATAAAACCTCTTATGAGCATTTTATTTCTCCATTCCAGGTACTTAAAAACAATATGGCGGGCGACTAACATCCTCTCATTACACCGAGTCTACGCCGTAGCAGTGTACTGCATCGTAGCGACAGTCTTCCGACACCATTTGTTCGTATGGAGTGTATTCTCTCCAAAACTGCTCTACGATTTCGTAGCAACCGTGTTCAGCATTCAAGCATTAGCGACTATCGCACAAATAGAAGCGTTAGCCCATATTACTAATGTTTTAGCCAGAATATTCACATATAAGTCAAGTCTGTGATATACTTAAGATAATAGTATTTGAAGTATTTTTCAAGGTTGTCTATTTAGCGGTAAGACACGCATCTTGTTACCTGCGTTGATAGTGAGATCAGCGCGTATTAGTATTAACGTCCAATGTTAAATAAGTTTTTATTTAATATTTATGTTTAATTTTATGTTGGGTTTGTTTGAGTACAAGCTCTCTTTTAGTGTAAGAGATTAAATAAAGTACTGAACAAAAGGTACAATCTTAAAAGGCTATGACTTGGGCAATGTTTTGGGCAGAGTAAAGGACATTTACATGGAATTCTAGTGATAAAAAGAACAAGATATGCAAACAGCATAAAACTGTTGCCATTAAAAATCTAGTACCCTTTGATAAATATTGCACACCGGCCTTTAGAAAGAGACAATTGACTGTTTACGACGATATCCGAACACTGATCACCGTCCATGACTCATGGTATTTATTAAGTGTCATTTCTTTAGGTAAAGTACCTACATTTCATATAGAATACATACTGCACTTTTATCAATGACACGTAAACCTGCTGTAAAACAATAGGGATGTTTCCTGGGTATGAAAAGTTAAAATCTATTTAGTCCGTCAGTTAGATAATAAAAAAATATTAGACACGTATTTTTTCTTTTATCAAAACAATAAAAAAATAAAGTTTCGGAGTGGGGGCTTATGACGCTACGCCTCGCTAAAAATCGTAGCGAGGAGAGACGTCACGCGTAATTTCCGTTCTCTGTATTTTGATCATTTTTTGTTTGCAGGAAAAAAGAAAAAATACGTGTCCAATAAAATTCATTAATCTACAAGACGGACATTAAAAAAAATAGGAAACATGCCTATTATGTATTATTTTGTAAATGAATAGATTGAGGTATATACGAATATTTTTACTAACGGTCTCTTGAACAGGCACAGCCTGTAGTAGTAAATTACATTCAATTTTGAAAAGAAACAGTCGAATTACGGTTTTTAACATGGCGGCTGTAGTTCTATTTTCTGCCACTTCATAGATAAGTTGGTGACACTGTAGCCGATCTCTTTCTCAAAGGCTGGTGTGCGTAATTTATCGCCGGATACTGTGAATATGTATGTAATACACTGACAGCAATACAAACGAAATGTTGATCGATTAGTTGTGATAACATTCGATGAACAAATTTTACTAAATTAATATTTTTATATATACTAACACCATTTACTCCTTTTAAAAATAAAACAAAAATTAATTAACATTTTTATTAATGTAAGTGTATACTGGAACCACCATTTTTTATTGACATTTATAATCTATAGGAGTCTGAGACCCCTTACCAAACCAATGACCTAAATAAATCTAATTTTACATTATTTTGTGTGCATTTTAATTCAACTGCCAAAATAACAAGTTATTTGTAAAATAAGAGTCTTCCAAAAATAATATAATTAATAAATGTAATTAAATTACTTATTTTCAGTTTGATTGTTCCACCACCTGGAAGCGATATGTAGAAGACATTGTTTAGGAATCTATTTATTTCTAATGTTAGCTACCTAAGGTTAATAGCCGGTGGTGAAACCGTTACATAAATGCGAGTGAACAGCACCCATTATACCAGAGACAAATGCTTCCAAACATAAAATATTCAGTTCTAAACAAATTGGAATGCTCTTGTTTACCCGAACACTCGCCTTCCCGAGTAATATAGAATCGAAAAATATTAACTTTTGATTTGTTTGTTATATAAATATCAGCAGAATATTACTTTGGACATTATTCGTTTTATATACCTACATATGATACATTTTGGCACTAACTATAGACACGAAATTTTAACGCATATACATAATTATATACATAAAATTTAGACGTAAATGCACAGTGGCAAAATGTAAAGACAATACAATGATTAAAATAATTATAAAACATGTAACTACCTAACCCCTTGTTACACTACAGTAGGTATCATAAATATTTACTAATTTAATGACAATATTAATCCCAAAATAACGAGGATTTTAATCAATAGTCACGACAATGTAATATTTATTTACTAAATACACAAATAAGTCATTGTTTTATCGATACTGTAATCATTTAATCAGCAAATATTGAAGATACCGTCACTTCCCCGAATTTGTTCTATCAAATACTGTCCAAAGTGCGACCACATAATTTAAAAGTCAGCGAGCGATAGTCATAGTGAAAACAATTCGTAATTAGTATAAATATAAAAAAATATTGAGTTTGCACTACGGCAAATCTAGACACCTTTTTTAAAGTAAATATTTACAGTAGTAACAATAGCACTATACATATATTCTCTCGTTATCGATACGTGTGGAGACCGAAAGCTTATGATTTTCTTTATCAGCGTAGATATGACGTGGCCTTAAGTATAGTGTGCACCATCCCCTCCAATTACACCGTTGGAACCTCTACAACCTGAAATAAGAATAGCATTAATATACAGTATCAAACCGCCACAGCTTCCGACGGGTATACAAATTATACACACAAACCTTCCTTTTTTTTTTTTTTGGAAGATATTTACGCGGTTTGCCTGAGCGCAGGCTTTGACTGCTTCACCGAGCCAGAGCAATAGAAAAACTAACTACGTCAGCAACGTTCACTAAGGGCACCCCCTGTGGGGTTCGGACCTCGACTTAGTGCGTTGCTAACAATCTTAATAAGGCAAAAACAGCAAGGGAGGGCTGGATCTAAGTTTTTATTATTTAAGGACATATTTTTATTGCTAGTTTGGCCGGCTCGGGCCAGCTTGATCTAGGGACGGGGGGAACAAACCTTCCTTATGAATCACTCTATCCATTGGTCAAAGTCATATGAAAAACCGGCCTCTAGTATTTGAGTTTATCGCGTTCATACAGACAGACGACGCGACGGGGGTACTTTATTTATTAATATTTCTAGATTACTGACATTAACATTGAATTGTACTTAAATAGAATCTAGTGGCCTATTTGAAGTTTGATACCCGGCAACGAAGGTACCACAAACAACTAAACCCGAGACTATGTAGAAAAGTGCTTTTTCTACATTGACCCGGCCGGGGATCGAACCCGGGACCTCAGAGCTGGCGACACCTTGAAAACCGGTGTGTACTTATGTAGTATTTTGTTTATTTTTTATTTCTGCAATTAAATCATATCTAACTAAACTAGAAGAATTTCCTTACCAGTTGCAGGTCTCGCTACGTCAATGTGCTTGTATCTTGTATCGGTACACGAGGACGCTGGCCACGCCCACCAGCAGGCTGAGCAGCAGCGAACCCCACATCAGTATCTGTTCCACACGTACATAAGTACATTATAATACAATACATTATCGAACACCGGACAGGACACTTGACTTATAAAAACCATAATAAACTGCTGTATTAATATTTGAATCTGATGTTTGACGAATAATATAGTAAAACTAATATTTAATCATATTTTATCTATTCTGCATACTTTAGTCTGCTTTGTGTGTTCATTAGGTGTCACAAAACAATTCATGCCATAGTCTGATAATGGCCTATATATTAGCTGTTGCACGCGGTTCCGCCTGCGTGGTTGCTGGTTATCGTGGCAAAAAGTAGCCTTTGTCCTTTTTTAGGATCCAAGCTTACCCCATACCAAGTTTTATCCAAATCGGTTCAGCGGTTTAGACGAGAAAGCGTAACAGACAGAGTTACTTTACATTTTGACGTGACAACGTCTTATAAATTGGTTTGCCGGGTGACACTTCAAGAAACTGGATAACGCTCCGCTCACGTTATGCGCTCACAATGAGAGCGAGTGAGAGGCACGCGTCCCTTCCACTCGGGCATGGTTAGCCCGCCTAAGAGCGAGAGAGACAGACATTGACATTGACAGTCGTTGTCACGTAAAACTTTCGCCCGTATACCGACTTTACAGGCAACCAATTTTTTTTTTTTAATATTTGTATGCATATGGATTAGCCAATACCGACGGTATATTTATGTCATTCATCGCCACTCAAGTAAGGCTTCTCTACTTGCACTTTACTTCTTTAGGCAAGTACCTATTTTCATAACTCAAGTTATTTGCCAATTTTTTTTGTACTTAACTATTTATCTCACCTTAGCTTTGGAGGGCTTCTTATCCGGCGATCCGGGCTTCCCGTGCGTGGTAGTGCCGAGCATGCGCTTGGCCAGCTTCCTCTCGACGGAGCGGTCGCGCGTGGCGCGGGTCTCGCAGCGCTGCAGCTCGCGGCGCGCGCCGGCGTCGGCGGGCGCGGCGAGCGCGGCCGCGCGGGCCGCCTCCAGCGCCTCCGAGTTCTTACCCATCGCGGATAGGATGCGGGATTTCCGGTACAAAGCTTTCGCGTTCTTCGGTTGGCAGGTTAGCACTCGGGTTACGGCCTGCAAAGATATCATTTAAATAAATATTCACAAAATCTTTTCACAATTCTATACTAATATTATAAAGCTGAAGAGTTTGTTTGCTTGTTTGTTTGTTTGAACGCGCTAATCTCAGGAACTACTGGTTCGAATTGAAAAATTCTTTTTGTATTGGATAGTCCGTTTATTGAGGAAGGCTATAGGCTATATAACATCACGCTACTACCAATAGGAGCGGAGCATAAATGAAAAATTTTGCAAAAATGAAAAACCGTTAACTAAAACACGCGAACAAAGTCGCGAGGGACAGCTAGTTATATATATACGTAATTACAAATTATAGTGCATCGTGTACTCCGCTCATGGTAACCTAACAAATGTAAGTAGTATTTTTGCTGTCGTTTAATCCATAGCGCACTTGATTCGTCAGAAAAGGACAGAGAGATACAATTATTTATCTTCATCGGCTCGCGGATTTGTTTTACACTTACAACGGGTGTTGAATGTATAGTGATATAATAAAATAACCATAAGCACTTGTCGGCGAGAGTAAGTTTTGTTCCCGGTTGATTCTTCATAGCAGTAGTCCTTAAGCAAGCCGCTATATTGTTGTGGACTCGCAGCCACTCCTCCGTGCGTCACACACTGAAGACGTGTCTCCACTCGGCGTGGGCTCAGTGACATGGCTAGTACGTCACGACTATATGGACCATACTATAATGATATACCTGTAAAGCAGCCTCGTAAGCGCCGGCCTTGAGCTGTGCCGCCGCCATGTTGTTGTGGACCCGCAGCCGCTCCTCCAGCAGCGCCTGCAGGGCGTCGGACGCCGGCGCGAGGTCCCCGCTCGGCGTGGGGTCGGAGATGCCGCCGTCGGTCTCGTCCAACACGTCCAGCGCGCGCCGGTACAGCTGCACGGCCAGCTGGGCTTCCCCGCGACCATACCACCAGTTGCCTCGAGCACGCCTTCGAATACTATAAAATAAAGATAAATAAATGTGGACAACATCACATACATTGCTCTGAACCCAAAGTAAGTAGCTGAAGCACTTGTGTTATGGAATTCAGAGACAACGAAGGTACCATACACCCAGTCCCGAAACAATGTAGAAAAAGGGTTTTCTACATTGACCCGGCCGGGGATCGAACCGGGACCTCAAAACTGGCGACACCTTGAAAACCGGTGTGTACGCCACTCGACCACGGAGGTCGTCACTTTGCGCAAATGTTTGTTTTTTTTAGAAGATTACTTAAATACAAAGTTAAGTAACACTTCAAAGTACACATAGGTATTATATGCATGAAAAAATAATTACCTACCAGTTTGGAAAGTATTTTAAGTACTTACTTATTTGAAGGTTAATTTAGACCATGTATTTTTGGGCGGTTTGGGAGAAATGTAAATCCTTAATGGCAGATTGTATAAATTAAATATGGCTCATTATGAATATCATAATATACTGTTAAAAATATTACTCAATGCTGGTGACCCCAATATATTCCAGCTAAAATAGCTTGTCATATCATATACCTACTATATTATTGCAAATTCCTCTAACGTTTCCTGCTTCGTATATCATTGCCACATATATTATCGGTAGATAAAAAAAACACGAAAGTAATGGACTACTGTTATTATTTTATTGAATTTGTACTTTTTGTTTACGTTTATAACTCTATATTTTATGTTTGTTTCGCTTTAAAACTTTCTCTAGTATCGACAATGTTTTAATTAATTTATTAGCTTCTTCTTCTTCTTCTCTTGACAAGTGACTCTCAAAATCTTTCCGACCAAAACGTTAAATAATTTAAATTTGAATGACAGACTCAAATTTATTAGCTAAAGATTAGTTATTCTCAATACCTTATAATCTTATGGACTTGTCTGTCGGCAGGTCCATAAGATCCACCCTTCAGGTACGGAAGACTAAAAATTAAAAAGATATAATTTACTAATTGCGCCCCGCGGTTTCACCCGTGTCTTGATAAAAAATGGTGATAATAATGATAATGAAAAGCAGCCTAGGTGCTATTCCAAATAATAAACTATCTACGTACCAAATTTCATTTAAATCCGTTCAGCCGTTTTACCGTGATTGAGAAACAAACATCCATCTATCCAAACTTTCGTATTTATTAATATTAGTAAGATAAGAATAAGAAGATAGAAGTAAGATTAGGGTTGGAAGGTGTTTCATTCATTTCTTACAAGTAGAGCCTATTACGTACATGAAAAAACATCTTTCTTCAATTTTTGCTCAACAATAAAACTCAAGGTCTATAAATGCCAAGGTCAGTTATGTAATATTCGGAGCCTACGACAAACCTCGCATCGTGTAAAATATTGCCTTCATGGTCAAAGGGACCATAAAAATAAAATGGTTTTTTTATCGACATAACAAGACACGTTTAGAGATTATTTTTTGTCTATTGTTAAAAATAAGCGGAATACGTTTATGATACGTTAGATAACGTGCATAATACGAAATGTTTACTGTCGATGGCATAGAATTTGTAAATATTCAAACCACCACAACATCGCAGAAAGGACTGTTTATACTACTATCTTGTACGTATTATGTATTTGTGTGCTGAGATACAAGAGATAAATCTAAAGAATAACTACCTAAGAGTTAAAGGGTCAATAAACCAGATCACCAAACTCAGACAAGTAATGGATCTGTTGGGTAATGTACTTTTTAATGTCCAAAATGTAAATTAGTAAAAAATATTCACGTAATTTTTTCTTTTTTTACGCAACCAAATCCTTACGGCTTTTAATTGATTTGATATGTCGCATGACGTCACGATGTCGTACGTTTTATGTAACATCGTGATGTAATTAGCCCCCACTCCAGAAGTTTAATTTGCTTAATTCCTTAGTTTTATTGAAAAAAAAAAGATACGCGTGATATACATTTTTTTATTATATAATTTGCGGACTAAATTGATTTTTAATTTTCATACCCAGTCAACTTCCCTATTGTCTTGCCTTAAGGAGGAAAATTGTTTAAATTTGTTAGTTAGTTACTAATATCGGTATCGGTAGGCAATAATATATCAAAACAGCTGTGTTTGGCATGACGAAGCGAAGTGTTTGCTACGGATGTAAGAACGTAACAAATTCACAATACATTATCATAGTGTGAATAAAATGCTAACGTGATGTAATATATTGTGTGATACGTGACGTGATGATAGAATTTAAGCTACTCATATACAAACTAACAAATTTTTTTATTAATTATTCTGTATGTATCAACCAATAATTTAACGTATGGCCTACAATGGCGAAGTATACAAGATTTTGAACAAACCGAGCTATGTTGCAGATTCGACTCCGCACGAGACAAATTTTACTATAAGTATACGAGTAACTAATCATTTATTTCCAGTTTACGTATTAGTGTATGGTACGTAACTTTTGTAATAAACAATAAAAACATAAGTGTAAAATCATTTATCTATACTAAAATTATAAAGCTGAAGAGTTTGTTTGTTTGTTTGTTTGAACGCGCTAATCTCAGGAACTACTGGTTCGAATTGAAAAATTATTTTTGTAATGGATAGTCCGTTTATTGAGGAAGGCTATAGGCTATATAACATCACGCTATGACCAATAGGAGCGGAGCATAAATGAAATATGTCGCAATAATGAAAAACCCGTTGAAACTAAAACACGCGAACGAAGTCGCGTGGGACAGCTAGTTTGGAAATATAATAGTAACTGATCTTAGCTCTAAAATAGAGAAATCTTACAGAAATAAAACGTATCTTACGCAGAGATCTATACGAATCACTTATACACTGACCCCAATCAAGAAATAACAATAAAGCCAGTGTTTGTCAACGTTAAATTTATTATGTCAAGGTTCTGTTATCCAAACCAAACTGAGATTTTATGTTAATATATTCGAGGGCGAACAGCACACGCGACGAAACAATACGCGTCATTATTTATACTGTGAGTGGACATTCAATCATTTAAGCACCTATCATTATAATTCTAATCATATTTTTATTACGCATTAGAAAATGCAATGAGACTTTTGCAATTCCTACAACAAAAAATAGGAAGCTACTTTAAGAAGAACGCCTTTCAAGTTTATACC
Organism: Diachrysia chrysitis; assembly: GCA_932294365.1. NCBI lineage: Eukaryota > Metazoa > Arthropoda > Insecta > Lepidoptera > Noctuidae > Diachrysia > Diachrysia chrysitis. The sequence continues at coordinate 4,366,884 of OW028657.1, forward strand.
TACGATTCGTATCCGTATACGAATACGAAATTCGTATACGAATGTATCTAAAAATAAATTCATAAAAAGTAATGTACCTACTGATTGTTGCTTGCCGACAATTTCTAATCAACATAAATAAATTAATAATGTCTTATCTAGGTAATGCATAAATTATAATCGAAAATTCATTATCACTAATGCAAATTATTACCTATATTTATATCAGATTATAATATCATGAGGATGATTAATAAAAAGGTGAACGACCTACCTGTTGCCGTAACCTGTTTTCGTACGAATAAGTAAACGGAAGGACAATTTTATTTTAAAAAATACGGCTTCAAACTTGTTCTTGGATAAATATTAGGCTACTTGTTCAATAACCCGAGTATACTAAGATTATAATTAGAATAATATATTCAAAATTCAGCACGCAATCCTATGAATTTTAGATACTTTTCGTCATTCATATAGGTACCTACCTAGACTTCATAAAATGATTATGACAACATTATGAATTTAATATTTGGAATACTTTAATTTTTTTAAATAATTGATAGAATAAAAACAACAAAATGAAAGAGTTGCCTATAGTTTTAAATGGGGCAGAAACTCCTCCTAAGAAGAACACAAAGAGTTTTATCTTACCCAATTTCCATTCGCTCAGCAATGGAATATTGATCGATTTCTGGCTCTTCATCCCAATCATGTAGTTCAACGCGGACGTCGACCCAAGTGTCGGCGCCTATGAACGGACCCTCGTATTTCGGACCGTCCAGGTCCCCCACAGAGCCCAGACTCTCGCCAGTCTTGAGGCCGTTCTCCCCGTACGCGAAACGTGGAGCCATTTGTAAGAGACATTCTTCACCTTTGTACATCATTGTTACTGCTAAGTCCATGCCTTGAAGAATCTAGAATAGCAAAAAGGCTGTATAAAGCCAAGGTATACTAGCCCACACCCACTAAAGTTACTACAAACACCCAGGCCCAAGCCTATGTAGAAAAGTGGTGTTGTCTGGCGATCGAAACCAAGACCTCAGAGCAAGTGACACCTTGAAAACCGATGTGTATGCCACACGACCACGGAGGTTGTCAAAAAATTATGTATGCTACTACATTTTTTTTCTACTTTCTCTGGAAAAGTAGCCATTTATCTAGATAGATAGAGATAAACTTCTGGCCTTTTCTTAGTATGTGTTTATAAAACATTTAATCTTGACATCAAAATCTTATCAAAAGGAAATGTTATTATTTGGTATGCATTTTGCTTCAAAACATATTATTTGCATACACTATCTCTGAATACTTTTACATCAAATTGTATGTTTTCTTCAGTTCATGTTGGCAGACTTCCACTATTATGCCAACAACAATAACCTTTGTCTAAAATATTCCGATTCAATATCTATAGTCATGTAATCTTATAGATAACAAATAAAAATAATAAAGCCTTTACAGATCTTGCATATCTGGTTACCATGATCATTAGTAATATGAAAACTTACATTAGATGATGAAAAAAAAAATATATCTGATCCTAAGGGTAGATTCCGTATTATGGCAACCTGACTACTGATAAACATAGTTACAATATTTCTTAATAGAACAAATGATTATGTTCATTACACAAAGATTTGTCCTGGATGAGAATTGAACCCACAGTACTCTGCCACCAGATATCAGCTCATAATTATTAAGGACTCCTATTGTGTGTAAAAGTGTGTGAATGAAAAAATTTTGTGCTCAGCAAGTAAATCATTGAATAGGTACATACAAAAAATATAAATTTGACTTGTGAACATTATAATACAACAATGCATCTAGAAACAAAATAGGCAAAATTCAACATAATAATATATGTATTATGATAAGATTATCTTTAAAAGTGTATACAAGTTCATTAAATAAATATATGAACACTCAACTTTTGGTATAACGCAGTATCACTGATTTTAGATAAGATAACATTTCTATGCTAAAGGAAAACAGAAAATCTACTCATGTTCTGATTAATTGGCAAATATTTGTTCAAATGTCCTGATGTTTATAATTATAATTTGTATACACATGACTATCACATCATGTACTCTGTGGTTTTATACAATTTGAACATTTTGTTTTACAGAAACATTTTCACTAACCATAGTTAATATATTACAACTACTTAAGACCTAAAAATGATTAAACAAAGGATTCAGGTTGAGAGAGGTTGTCTTTGGCACAAGTCTATAGTGAGTGCCACTCTTTAGACCTCCCATTTTATGAGATATGAGACAAAAAGAGAGGTCTAAGCTAAGCTCAGCAGTTGGACAATGCAGGCACTATATAATCATGATGATAAAAAATTACTTACTTCATTATCACCCAAATATATTTTAACTTGATCTTTTTTTTCCACAACATGTTCAGTGTCTTTTATTTTAATCTCATAACTGATCCGGCAAATATCACTTCTGTGCGGTCGTAAACCACTTGATTCATCACCAATTTTGATAATCTGTGAAACATATTTGTAATATTACCTAAAAAACTCATAAAAAAAAAACATTTTGACCAGCATTGCTTTACAAAATAAAATTGATGCAATGTAATAAATAAATATTCATATAATTTTATCGACCAATGACTTTTAATTCATACATGATGTGTCACAACAAGATTATCCGTGAACAAAGAAAAAGAAAGAAAAAAAACATTATATGTGTTACTGCTTTTGCATCGAGCATAAAGGTCAGTAAAACTCAAAACTAAGATAATAGTGGGAGAGTAAAACCTTCCAGTTTTTAGTTAGATTCTAAATTTTACCGTAAATATTTACACTCATGAATTTTCTATCAAAATTAACATAACTAAAGTAGGTTGCTTTGAACTCTTTTACTTTTAGAATTAATAGATTTTCTTTGGAGTGTTCTTTTGTTTAATAAGTAGGGGACTACAGATTATCACATTCTCGTCTGACCTTTTTAAGTAGTGCGCCTGACCCCAGCACGTCTTGCCACTCATCAGTTTTCGTTTCATCTGTCTTTTCTTTAGTGGCCGCTGCCTCCGCAAGTTTCGCCTCCTCAATCTCATGGGCCGCCGCCGCTGCGAGATCCTCAAAAGAGCTACTCTCCGACTTGTCCACTAAAGTTCCTTCTCCCTCGCTCATCTAAAACATGCGCTCGAGTTATGTGTTCATCATCAAATAATACGTAATAATGTTTACCCTTTCAATAATCTACATACTATTAACCATACATAATAACAAGTATTTTAATTAATTCGGATTGATTGAGCATTCTTACCTTAGCAGTGCTTACAAATAAATTTAAAATTAGGTCTTAGAATACACTTTTCAAAATAATAATAGTGATTATTGTATGACAATTCAACTTTTACGATTTGACATTTTGTTTTTTTTTTAATGTTTTTTTTTTTAAGTAATTTGGCTTTGGTGCAACATTCTTTGATCTTTTATAAACAGACATTTTAAATATAATTCATTAGTTTAGAACTTACTTGTTACCTACTAAGAAATATAATGTCTAGTAAACTACGAACTCTTTTTTTTTTACAAAACTGCCCAATGATCATAGAGGTATTAAATGGTCATTGCCAATGAGGAATATTTTATCATCTGTATTTATGTATGTATTGTCTATGATAAGCGAGAAAGGCGCCAAACAAGTTTTGTTTATTCTGGTTTATTCTTGAAGAGGTTATTTTATTGTTTTTCTGTGTACTAAAATAAAATAAAGTTTAAAAGACTTTAATTAATAAAAAAGATTAATTGATTATATAGTATGGAAAACAGTAATTATTTATCTATATCTGATATATTAGTAACAAATGAAAAAATACCTTGCAAATTCCTGCACGATTTACCTAAAATGGGTTTGTATCTCTTACCTACAAATTGCTAAATAATTATGAATTTAATCACGTAGTTTAATTAAACATGATTGTATTTCAGGATTTTTAGATCCATCGGCAGCAGAAGACGATTTAAAAGCTGGAACTAATGTAGAAATACCTTTATGGTTAGCTGAATCTTTATATTCTAGAAGACCTCCTTTAGTAACAGTCGAATTACCTAAGATTTATAAAGATTCGTATCGAGAAATCCTTAACGCGGATGCTTGTACTGTAGATATGCATAAATTGAGTCAGTACTTCTATGAGTTTGGTTGTTATATAGCAAAACATGATATCAAAGGTGAAGTTGCATCTACTCTTATCAATGTAAGTCTCCAGACAAATTGAATAAAATAGGCTAAGAAATTTAATTTATTCTACCTCTGTTTAGAAGTCTAGCCTCTAATCGAACAATTTAAGAATCCTCTTATTTTTTAGACTTTTAGACAAAGATTCAGAATGCTGTTATCTGCAAGTGTGTCAACAGACTCAATTGGAGCTATACAGCCCCTATCTGTAAACGAGAGGCACCAGGCCGCTGCTGCAGCTGCCATGGAAAAGGCTCTTTCAACCTGGCTTCATCAAGGAGACAGTGTCCTTACCACTGCCAATATGGTTGCTAATCACCGGAAAAGAAAAAGAGCTGAAATGGAAATGTATTAACAATTTTTTAATTATATGATTAGTATGTTGCTAGGGAAATATTATTGTTTTAAGAGGCACCTACATTTCCTCACTATATAAATCTACTCAATATAAATACACCGTGATTCAAGGCTAAACCTAAACAGATTTTCACTGTTAAAATGAAGTTAAACTGTCTAACAATATATTTTTAATTGTATGAAGCACTAGGAATTAAGGTATTGTAATGTATTTTGTGAAAAACATGATTATAAAAAAAATGCAACAATATGCGGCTCATTCTTTTATTATCAAAATACCTTTCTTCTTCTTTAGCCATTTTCAACCGCTAAGGTGAAGGCCTCCTTCAGTTTATGCCATCTTTCTAGGTTTTAAGCAATTTCTAACCACATTATTCCTGCCGGTCTTTTGATACCATCGTTTTAACGCATCTGTGGTATCCCTAGAGATCGTTCCTCGCCCCACGGTCTCCACTCCACCACTGCCTTTTACCCCGAGCCTTGTTTACGGGCGACATGGCCAGCCCATTTAATAATATGGCTGACTCAACTCTTTTCTCTTACCCACTCATTTCTTTTACAGTCTCTCAGCGTAACTCCTACCAGTTTCCTTTCAATAGCTTATTGAGACACCCTAAGCTTATGATGTTCCAAATAAAAACCTAGGTCTCAGCTGCATAAGTGAGCACAGGTAAAATGCACTGGTTTCGCGTTAATTCAATTTTTTCCATAACTTCATTAACTTCCTCAATTCATTAATTCACTATTTAATTCTTTTCTTTAAATGCTTGTTAAAGTGCCTGTACTTATTTTCATATTACCGGCATATCATGCTAATAAAATTAATCCAGATTAAGTCAATAGCCGCAATCCACCTAAATAATGATATGACCAAGTTGTGCTAAGTAACAAAAAAAATATTGTACGGGAATCAAACTTGCAGCACATCGCGACGCGATGATCGCGGTTACCCCTATACTACTTAGCTATTTGTGCTTATCGAAGGCCAAAATAGTCCAAGTGGTTTTATTGATCGAAGATTCGTACAGTATCCGTGCATATTTTTAAAATTTGCTAAGGAATCATTAATTAATTTGTAGGTGATAGGAATTTATGATTGGTCGAAATATAACTACGGAAATGGACACCTCTGCCTATTCCTTCTGAGATACAAGCGTGATGATATACAAACAACAAATGGAACATAATTGATTGGACAGAAACTCGATCATGATTCTAAAATAAGATTATTGGAACGAAGGATCCACATTTGAATGTCATGCTATTTATATAGTTGGAAAGTTCGAGTGTTCATCAATTACTGGTATCGATGATTGTATTAGGGGTGGGCCTTAAAATATAACTAGAAAAATGAAGAATAATTACTTGCCCTTGATTTTCTTCACATGATGTACGATACACTAACGGACTATAGTACTTACGTGTTGATGTGTCGTCGACTAAAAAGTCTAAATAAGTACCTAAATGATGGATGTCGGTATAACCCAAGTACAAACTACCTTAGTTCATGTGACGTCGTCCGTGAAACCATACTACACACCAATTAGAATACAAGGAAGAGTTTAAGTACCTACCCCGCAAGTTCAATCGGATTTTTTCTTACGTAAGGAGTTTCTCTGACGAATGGTTTTATTTTATCTTAAATCCTACCGTTTGTCTTCTTTGGCAAAGTAAAATAGATTCGAGTGTGTTTTTGGGGAACACGATATTTATGTTTAGCAGTTTGTTGGGTTAATACGTAGATATTGTAAAGCTTATTTGTATAATACACCGCTTTCCTGTCTCTCATTGAACAGGTATGTAAAAAGAAAACAGTCTTCATTAGAGGCAACCATACAATAATTGGTTCAGGAAGTGGTAGTCTATAAAAACATTTGGCACACTCTGATGCAACTCAGTAGCTCTCTTTGTTTACTACTGCCGTCACGTCGCTTCGCAGAGCGCCACATAATGGATTTGCCTAGAATCTGCCCAGCTCGTTGGTTCTCAGACCCAAACTTTGGCCTGTGTATGCCGCACGAATTTATGTATCCATTTTACGACAGTATCCAATCGAGTTATTATCGGCCATGGAAAAGGTCCAACCAAAGCATATTTAAAGAATTTGGTTCAACAATAGAAAATGACAAAGGTAACTATAAAATAACATTGGATGTTCAACAATTTCGTCCCAACGATATCAGTGTTAAAGTGTCTGAAAATGAAATAATCGTAGAAGGGAAACACGAAGAGCGACCGGATACACACGGATATATCTCAAGGCAATTTCTGAGAAGATATCCGTTGCCAAGTCATTGTCCTGCTGATAACGTAACTTCAACATTGTCTTCAGACGGTATTCTTACCATTATTGCGCAGAAACAAACACCTATCGCGGAGAAAATTGTACCAATCAAGATGTGTGGCGTGTGTCCGAAAACGACCATAGTAGAAAGCAAAATTACTTCAGAGACTACCGAAAATTCAGTCAAGGAAAATGTAAAAGAATCTGGAGATATCACTAGCAAAAACAAATCTCAAATTATCTTAAAGGAAGATCACAGTCGTCTCTTGAAACCAGAACTTCTTGGGGAAACTATCTCAGAAACCAATGGGGAGAAGATGGTTTCTAAACAAGTAATTGACATGGGAATGTCTGAAAAGAATAATGCAGTGAATATGGGTGCTACATCAAATAAGATTGAAGAGTCCCTTGCAAAATCAAGCTTGGGACTAGCTGAATCAACAGAACAATTATTAGGACAAAAGAATATAGCTTCAACTTCAGAAATGTGTTCAATGAAAGGCATGTCTCATACAAGGATTGAAGAAAGTTCATCATCATACAAGTCTTCATCAACATCTATGTCTTCAACTATTAAATCAAGTGGAAAGACAGGGGAATGTGTGAGTGACATCATCAGCGCAGAACTAAGGGAAGCAGCTGAAAATGTATAAAAATTATTTTTAATTTATTTACAATTGTTTATTACTCTTAATTATAAAAGATTTTGTTTAAAAACATGAATCTTAATTTACATTACAAATAATTGATTTGTAAAGTTATTTACAAGAGCATATTTGGTTTTACTATTAGAAAGCTACCTACTTTTAAATATAACCTCACATCTGTGAAGCATAATATCAACCAACACATTAAGTTACTAGGTAGCATGAGATCATAGTCGACTAACACATCAAGTATATTCACAGAAGTTACTAGAACTCTTACAATAATCTTTATGATACACATGAACCTTTATATATACAGAATGTTAATAAATAATCTCTAATTGCAAATTAAAACTTATAAGTATATAAAATTCAATATAATATCAGCAATACAGAAAACATAACAAGAAAATATAATCAACACAAATGCAAATCACATGGATTTATAAAGTTTACGGGTCCACTATGCACATGTAATCTATATTATCCTTACACTCTATTTAAGTCTCATCATCACAACACTCCTGTACTTCATCACTGTTCTTATCACTAACCAGTAGTTCTGAGGTGCACCGATACGGGCGGATTGATTGTTAACATCTGTCATTCTTTACTGATGGATTCAAGTCGTGGAAGTAAGCATGGGCCATGGCATCGTCGGCGGGCATTCTTAGTGCAGGGTTGCAGGTGAGCAGGCGGGCAAGGAGGTCTCGTCCTCGTGCTGGCAGGCGGGGGACTACTTGTGCAAGGCCTAGGCTTGGCTGGTAGACAGGCAGGGGTTTGTAGTCAGGCAGCTGTGTCACACCAGGCCAAGTATCCTCATTGGGAGTGCCTGGAAATTAAATTACAAATTTTGTAATACCCTTTAATTAATTTCTGGTTTTTTATTGCTAAAGAAAGTTCAGTTAAATTGTTTACTAGTATCCAGAGTAGTATTTTTTAGTTCTATCTTTATGATTTGAATAAATAAGGTTTATGCAATAATTTAAAAAATATATATATATTTAAATAATATTATATATCTTTTACAGTAAAATTTTAGTTTCAATAGACTAATGAATGACAACAATATTTACCAAGTAGTTTGAAAATTCTCTTTAGCTGATCATCAACATCAGAACCGGGGAACAATGGCCGCCCTGAATTAGCCAGCTCTGCAAATATGCATCCTGCTGACCACATATCAATGCTTGTGGTGTACAGTTTTGCGCCAAACAGAACATCCGGGGGTCGGTACCACAGCGTCACCACTTCCGCTGAATAACACTTTACAGGTATACCAAATGCTCTAGCTAAACCAAAGTCAGCTAATTTTAGTTCGCCATTTTTATTAATCAATAAGTTCTGGGGCTTTAAGTCCCGGTGCAACACGTTATGACTGTGACAGAAAGCGAGACCTCGAAGCAGCTGATACATGAAAGATTTGACAACGTCCAAATCTATCTCGCTATTAAGGCTGTCAAAATACTTCTTCAAATCTTGATCGCAATGCTCGAACACAAGAGTTAATTTTTTTTCACTGTGCAGAACATCGTACAGCCGTACAATATTCTTATGCTTTAATTCTTTTAGTAGACATATTTCACGAAGGGCGGACGATGGTACACCCTCGTCATCATCGTCTAACCGGACACGCTTTAAAGCCACTATTTCGTGGGTTTCTTTGTTTTTAGCTTTAAACACAGTTCCATAAGTGCCTTCCCCTATCTTTTCTAGTTTTTCGTACTTCTGCATTTTTATAATTCTTTAAGCAGCAGCAGGTATAAAATCGATTGTTTATCCCGGACGGATTACCGAACTGTCACTGTCAAGTGTCAAACTTAAAGGAGTGGATTACGGATAGTGGTGATATGATCCCAGATCCAGTACTCCAATCAAGTAAGTAAAATTGATAACTTTCCAAATAGTTAGCTGGTTAATTTGAAAAATAAAAGCGAAGAATAAAAGTTTATTTTTTATTTCACTGAATATAATTTGAATTTTTAAATACTCAAGCAATAAATGGTTCGTGAATAGATGTTTACGACATGTCTTTGATTTAAATTATTTAGAATTAAAAAAACCGGAGACAAAATGTAGCCCTGCTGTCTCTGCTGGTGAAACTAAAATAAAATCAATCAATCAATGTTTTTTTTTATCTTGCAACTTTTACACCTTTGGCAAACAAGCAATCATTGGTTTTGCTTGGATCGGACTTCAGTAAAGAGTAGTGTTTATCGGTTCAGTTATTAAATTTTACCGATAACGCAGGTTAGTTACCTATTGTGATTACATTAAAAAATCCATTGTACATTCCTTGGAAACTTGATTTGTTTAATGCATTCCTTAGCAAGTCATAAGATATACGATGAAGAACTGAAAATTTGGATACCTGCTGAACTTGCTACGAAGCTACATTGAACAACTAGCAGTCGGCATCAAATAATACCTTGATTGCATTGGTAATAAACACCAACATGTCGGGGTAAGTTTATAAATTAAGTCTAACTTATTTTCTGGTGTATTTAACAGCGTCACAAGTTATGAGCGGGAACTGTTAATGTTGTGCTTGTACGGTATTTAAAACGGTACCTACATGACAGAAATATTACTTTCTGTACTCTTTCTTCAATTGTAACTCTATTTTTAGCAAATCTTACACCATGAGAGAAATGAAAACGATAGTGGAGTATTTAGTTGATAACAAGTTATTTGGTGAAATCAGGGGTAGGAAGATGTGGATGGATTTTGCAAATAGTAAGGTAAAATATGCTTGTTTTTTTTATGTTATTCTTAAATTATTGTCTGTTGTTATTTTTATTAAAAAAATGTTTGTTTTATATTGGTTTTTTATATTTATTTGCAGCTTACCAGCCGAACCTGGCAGAGTTTAAAAGAGACCTTTCTAAAACGCGTACTCCCAGACATACATAATCCATACTACAAATTAACTATAGAACAGATCAACAGTTTCCGCTCAGGGTCTGTACATTTAAGAGTAATAAGTTAAACTTTGATAAGTCAATAACCATCACCATCAATATTGTGGAATATATTGCCTGACTGATTTTGACCTATATGTTTTAAAGCGAATAAACATATTGCATAAATTTAATATCTATCATGACTTAAAAAAATAGCTGTACAAATTAGTCAGACAAAATATTCCAGATATTATTTATCACATTTGTAGGGTAATTTTAAAATCATGTATGTAATAAATTAAATATTATTATAGAGAAAAAAAGACTTAAAAGTTCACTTTTTTTTAAATGTATGTGTGGTAATTCTATTGTTAATTATATTTACTATTTTCGTAATATTTCAGATATGATGTAGCTGATAGAAACAAAAACAAACTTGAAGTACACACTATAAGTGATGACTCCAACTCTAATGGTATGATATCAAACAATTTTAGTTTAACATTGTAAGCATCGTCCTCCACAACTTTTGTCATCCCACTGCTGGGTTTAGGTCTTTTTTTACATGCTTTTTTTGCATTTTCATTCAAGGAAACTATAATTTAATAAAATATTGTCTTGTATTTGGATAGAGGTCTGTTTTGATATAGAGAAAAAACGAGCATTTTTCACCATGCTTGAGTAATTTACATACCAAAATTTTATTGTAGTCTATTAATCTGATATAAGATAATTAATATTTTAGGAAATACTGAGAATGTTAAAGAGCCAACAAACAATGGAAATAATCATGAAGAGGAGACCACGGCAGGTGAGAATATTAAATGTTCAAAGATCCCTCCACAAAATAGATCTTCTGCTGATACTGTCATACTAGAAAATTGTTATGAAACAGCCGAAGATATACTAAAGGAATTAGAATCAAATGACAAAGATAAGTCTGAACAGAATGATGCATTACAAACATCCAAGTCTCTTAGAGATTGCATTACATACTCTGAACCTCTAACACCAATGCTTCAAGAAGTACTTGCTGATTTTGCATCTGAACCTGAAGATTCAGATAGAGAAGGAACAATGCAAATAGTGGAAACTGTACAAGACAGTGAAAATACAGAAGATAATACCCAGATTCCTGAACCTGATAGTAATATTCCCAAGTTGAAAAGCTTGGCTACAGATATAGTAGAAAATACTAAAGGACATTCTACTGAGGCTGTTGAAGAAGTGCTGGCTCAAGAGTCTGATGGTGGGGCTGAAACTGAAAATACGTCTCCTAAGAAACAAACTGATAATACAAAAACTGAACCAGAAAATGTATCAGTAAATAAAAATAAAGATTCCTCACAAGCAGATCAGCACCTCGAATTAGCTGACAAAACTGAAAATGGCAATGTTGAGATAACAGCAAATACAAAACAAGACAATGCTGAAAATATCACAGAAGCAGTTAATGGTTCTATAAATAATGAAATATCTGTGGCTAAAGACTGTCATTCAGAATTAATGTTTGTGTCTCAAAACCAAAACAGTCATAACAGTTCAACAGGCACAGTTGATGCTTCTCTTCCAAATAATCAAGAAGGTTTGAAAGATAAACAATCTCAAAACATTGATAATATAGCCAAGGAAATACCGGAAATATCAAACCCTTCTGTGGAAGTATCAAGTAAATCTGATACGACACAAATTGCCTCAACAACTGGTAGGAAAAGATCTTCTTCTGTAGATACTTCGAAAACTTCGGAAATAGAGAAAAAGAAAAAGAAATTGGAAGTCAGGTTGAAGGCACCATTGAAGGTTACTAAAAAAGTTACTAAACCAGTAACTCATACTGGCATTAAAATTCAAGACAACAAATGTGCGGAAGCAGAATTGAAGCCTACCAATAAAGAAAAAGAAGAAATTATTGATTTAGACACAATACAAGACACAGACACTAACAAAAATGTTACTGAAATTAAAAAACCTTCATCTATTCATAACATAGAAGAAATAAGTGCTCTCCAGAATCCTGAAACACACGAGAGCCCAGAGATAAAAAATCCATGCTTACAGAATGTTAGTCTGTTTGATGAACAATTCAATAAAACAAAATACAACATGTCCGAATCTAGTGATACTGAGCAGAATAAGAAAGAAACTAGTGAAAATACTCAAGAAGGGACTTCTAAGGCTAATGATGCAGAGAAAGTCCAAGCTGAGTCAGAAACTGAACAAACTCGCTCTCCACCAAAGAAGAAGCATCGGCCGGGCGTGCTTACTTCTAAATCTGAAAGGGATAAAGCTATATCCAATATGTTTGGACATAATATTAGTGGTAAGTTGAGTGTCAGCCATATGCATCTTGAGTTTAATGTTATTGCTTGTAGTTTATTCATTTGAGTAAGTTTTTAATGCATTGTTTTATTTGCTAGCTGTACTACATTTGTAAGTTTTGAATGCATTGTTTTATTTGCTAATTGTACTATATTTGTAAGTTTTGAATGCATTGTTTTATTTGCTAGTTGTACTATATTTGTATATATGTGCATTTACATACATAAATTCACAGTTATCCTTAAAATAGTCTGCAAAAGTTGAGGTCTTTATCAGAAGTAAATGAAGGCTACCGTTGCGTTTAGCAGTTGGCGCCACTGGAGCGTCAGCTATCAAAGCCCACCAACAAGCAATAGAATTGTCATTTTCAGACATTACGTGCGCCTAACGCCTCCGGTGACAAAATGATAATGGTAGCCCTTAATGTCAATAATTGGTTTTGCCCTTTTTAATACTTATAAAAAAAATGGTTTTTGATTCAACTTTCATGCGTTTAGGTAAGATTACAGCTGAAGCCGACCCCAACATAGCTTAGGAGAAGGCTAGGCAAAAGAAGTTTAATCATATATCTATAACTAGCTGTCCCCCGCGACTTTGTTCGCGTGTTTTAGTTTCAACGGTTTTTCATTTTTGCAACATTTTTCATTTATGCTCCGCTCCTATTGGTCGTAGAGTGATGTTATATAGCCTATAGCTTTCCTCAATAAACGGACCATCCAACACAAAAAGAATTATTCAATTCGAACCAGTAGTTCCTGAGATTAGCGCGTTCAAACAAACAAACAAACAAACAAATTCTTCAGCTTTATAATATTAGTATAGATTACGTATAACTTGTCGTAAAAACAATTAAACTTAAACTGTTTACTTATGGTTAATTTCAATAATATATCCTTAGATAGTTTTCCCTACTAGAGATAGGAATATGTTATTTTTATGGCGCTTATGTCAGATTTTTATTTCTAGTAGGAAAATAAACTAAGGATGATGATGGAAGGAAAGTACTGGATTTAATGTAATCCAAATCTTTTGTTTATTTTGTCCTTTATTATATTATCGTACTAATTTTATGCATGTATACGAAATATTTACAAAAATTTTGGGATGCTTGTGGCTGTCACCAATCGAAATTATGTTATGAAACTGCATGGTGTTAAAAAAGAAAGGAAATGTATATTGCTATGAGAATATAAATTGGAATGTACAGAGCTAGTCAAACATATTTTTAGGATATTTGTATACTTATTATTTTGTTTGTAGGTGGAGTCACTTCAAAGCGTAGGAGACAGTTGAACCGACGCAGCAGAACAATATCACACAATAATATGTCACAGTATGTACAAATATCAAAATAATTATTAAATAAAATTAATAATTTAAATTATTGTATCAAATATTAAAATAATCCTATAATTTTACGTTTTCTACATGGTGCTTGATTTTTACTTCACCATTTGTTGCTAATATTATTACTTTCAGCCCAAACTATACACACTGCAGTGCTCTGCAATAGTTAATAAGGGTATGCTTGTATTTTTAGTAGAGTTCAATTATTTATTTTGCTTTTATATTTTAGCAATGCTCCTGTGTCAAATTCAAGCGAGTGGACATCAGAATCTGAAAGTGAAACTTTCATTTCTCCGCCTCGCAGCCGAAAGAATAGACACACCAGAAAATACTTGTAAGATCTATGAAATAATTTTTAATGCTATTTTACCTCGTCCACACTTTAGAGCAGCACACAGCTTGTGGTAACTTTATTATCGACATTGCAGCTAGATTCACTTAATATGTTGTTACTGAGTGTGATACGTGACTTAGAAAAGTGTAACACCGAATAACACGTCCCCGTAAGTTTACGAATACGAAACACTTAACAACGAATGCACGCTACCACGAAAAACTTAACGCCGTAGCAATGCGATCTCGAATAACTAAATCTCTAATATTCACTTTTTCGAAACACTTGAAAACGAATGCACGCTACCACTAAAAACTGAACACCGTAGCAATGTGATCTCGAATAACTAAACCTCTAAAAGTCATCGTAAAAAGGCTTTATTCATATAACAATCAACTAAATAGAGAAAAAAAATGGAATAATTATGTGTACAAAAACATACAGAATTAATAGTTGAAAAATTAAATTCACACTCTCAAGAAACCAAAAGAGCAAAGAAAAAAGAAAATAGGGATGAAAAAAATAATAAACATTTGGAAAAAAAGGAAACAATGGACTAAATCACATTTTTAGATGGTCTTGCATACTTGTGCTATTTTATAGTGTGAATTTAATTTTTCGCATTGCTACGGACGTGTTTTTCGGTGTTACACTTTTCTAAGTCACGTATCACACTCGTTGTTACTTATGACGTGCTGCAGTTGCATTACAACACTGCTTCGGCACAAGTTGCGATGTGCCGCTACTTGTATAACGTAACATGTTTTTAACCACATCTACATACTCTATCAGCACAAGATACTTATACAAGGTTACGTGAGCCTGCCTGAAAATAATTGTAAAAAAAAACAACATTAGCATAAATATGTATTGAAACTACTATAACTACGTACAAATGAAGTGTCACAGTACATATACACGATCTGCATTTTTGGCTATTAAGTAATAAAATATAAAAGCGTTTATTACACTTGTCTTAATTTTGTCGTCTTAGTGGAGTACCGGACTAAGTTTTTAACGTCTGTCAGTCCGTCCGTCCGTCAGATATATGATTAAAAACTATAAACTCACGAAAGATACATTGATTAGAAATGTCGCGTGACGTCACATTTTGTAAACAAGCATGACTCGTTAGCTCCTCATCCCTGAACTTTGATTCACTTTATCTACTTGTGTTTTAATATTATGAAAAAGCAAAAAATACGCGTCTAATATTTTTTTATTATTTAACTGACGGACTAATTCAATTTAAACTTTTCAACCCCAGTCATTCACCTCATTCAGTCGCTACTGAATTTAGGCCAATAGCAACATATTATATGCTATGAATATAGGTTTCTAAATTATGAGATTAAATTGAAGCAAGTGTAATAAGTGCATGAGATGATTGTAATTTCTTTGCAGAAAACCCCGTTCTGCTAAAATACTATCACTTGAGGAAGAAGGAGGTCTATTTGTGATGTACGGAAAGAAAATATATCCATTAATAAAGGATGGCAAAATTGTCAAGAATTATCTTACCTATTTACCTGAAAGTGAGTATATTTCTTAAATAATCTCGAGGTTTTGAAGGTTTTTCGAGTATTTTGTATTTATTGACCTTGTTTTTGTTTTGAAGGCGACTCGGAGGAAGGCGAGTCTTACTGGAAGCTGAAGTATGAAGAAGAAAAGAGAAAAGCAGCAGAGTTGAAAAAGTAAGTGTGTCGTCAACATTAATTTGTTATTAAGTACTGATGAAGTGTGTTCAAAGGAAGTTAAATTAAATTCAAATTAAAAACTGTCTGTAGGCATTACTGCTGACTTCTGGCATTAATACATTACTACCACTTCCATTAAATTGATTTTTTGTATATAGTCTGAAAATGGTTCTCAATGTCTTGTAAAAGAAATTTCATAGGTCGTATCATCCCTGTGTAAACCTGGACTATGACATACTTATGGGTTAATTATTTATTGGTGTAACCTAGTGTACAATAAAGTGTGTCTTTCTTTAATTTTCTTACATGATTTTTTATTAGATAATTATACACACATTCACATACTGGCACACTCATACACTTACACCTACACACATACACACACTTTATGGGTTTCATTTGTTTAGTATAATATATCTTGTTACATATTAATTCTATAAATTTAAATAGGGAAGGTGCTAGCACCAATATTTTTTATTTTTATTAATGCAAGTGCAATGCTACTGTTTTTTTTTTGTGTTGTTTTATTTACGATTTTTTTTATTATTATGTATCTCTCTTTTTTTCACGGGCTATCCTCAGTATTGAGAATACCCGGTCCTTTGAAAGGCTTACGTGGGGACACAGGTCCAACACGCAGTGGCCTTGTTGAGAACTTTACTCTAAACTGGGATGGGGCATCTACTAGGGCCCATCCACCTCTGCTCTATGGAAGAACAGACATGAATGGTCTAAAGTAGATACAGAGCTATTGTAAATTATGAATGGAAAATAAATTTAGGCTACGTGTAGGTAAATGTTAGTGGATTGGTTATTCGAACTAAATCGGAAAACTATGGCACCTGCCTTCTAACACATATAAATGCAATCAAATAGGCAGGTGGTGACTCGCCAGCTCACCAGATGGGCCCCCCAACATAACCGCCACGATAGGCAGCAGGAGGCAACACCAGTGCGAGCGGCTAGGGGTGTCGAGCGGTGCGGCCCCGATTTCGCCATCGCGGGTTACAGTAGCGGACATTGCAAAAAAATATTTACCTAGTTCATTCACTTCTAACTGAAATAACACCTTATTTCCTTTTCTTAGTTTGCTTTATTATAGTAACATGTAAGTTTGTATCACATTGAAATGCAACAATTAACTTCCTTTCACAGATTATTGGATAAGGCCAAAGAGCCACAGGCTAAGGAGCCATCCTCTCCTATTTTGCCGGCGAATCCATTAAGGTATTTATAATGAGTATTTTTAACAAAAATATTATTCTGATAAAAAATAATAATTAATTATTATTTTTTGGTAAATCTATTAAAATTACACTTTTTTTTTTTTTCTAGAAATGCTAAGCCAAATTATAATCAAGCTCAAGAAACATCAAATGGCAATGGTAAGTTTTTATATATATTTTTGTGAAAGTAATAACTTGAAAAAAAATAATTGTTTATATATAATTAAACACTCACAAAAAAAAATTGTTGACATTTTGTGGATTTGTAAGGGTAGAAAGGTGGGAAACCTTTGTTTTGTAGAGTAACAGTAATATCACAAAATATTAAGCAAAGACAGTTGATGGTAACCAATATTTGGTTTCTTATTACTTTCATAATGGTAAATAATACAAAGTTGTGTGTTTTTAGAAAAACAAATAAGTATACCCAGCACAGACGATAAAAAAGCAGTTGCCAATGTAAACCCTCCGGAGAAGATAATGATCAAATTTACAAAAAATAATGAGGTAACTAACTACAACCTGTATAATAACTTTCGTGAGGAGTATTCATAATTATTTAAAACGAAACGGTTTACTCACGTACATTCTAGGGATCGCCCGACTAGTTTCAGACTCAATAGGAGTCCCTAATCATTAGCTGAATGTCGAACTGTTCGACTCGCGACACCACCGCTGCCGCGTCAGCTCATGATTATTGACTCCTATTGAGTCTGAAACTAGTCGGGCGAACCCGAGAATATACGTGAGTAAACCATTTTGTTTTAAATAACTACAAACTTTTATAAAAATCTTTGTTATGTGTTAGAATTTACATAACTCCGGTTTAGGATCTCAATGTTTTCGACCTTATTCTTATATAATATACCAATGATTTCGTATTTCTAGTCCAGATTAGAGAAGATATAAATTACGCCTTTATACAAGCTCATAATTAACTTGCAAAGTTTGTACAGATGTATGTAAATTAGAACCACTTCTAGACCTATTGAGATAAAATTTTGCATTCTTATAGAAATTCGGTGACAGTACAATATTATGGTACTCTCAAGCTGGTCTAATAATAGAGCCAAAAGGTGGCCAGTACTACTGCGAGCCTAGCTAATCTTAAAATTAAAATTATTTATATTATTATTAAAATTTGAATTTTTTTAAATTAAAAAGAAAAAAATATTAGTGAAAAAGAAATTGTTTAAAATCACCAACACTATGCTAGAACGCAACGTGTATAGTCACAATATCTTATCAACCTTATCCTAACTGACGTATTATGTTCTAGGAGGTACACCTGGAAGGTCACTGGCCGCAAATCCATCCAGTCTTGGAGCAAGTGGTACATATTTTCCACAAGGAGGTGGAGCCGTCAGTCAGTAATAGACAGTCGAGAATGATGGTAGACCCACCTCTACCGACAAAGGAGCCCAGTAGCGGCATCTCCACGCCTATTATCATCACACCTATAGATCCAGGTTAGTAAGTTAAACTAGATGCATAAATAGGTCAACTTTATTGGTGTTCCCTAAAGAATTTATCACAAAAAAGCCATACTTTATTTCTTAAATGTCCTATATCTGATAGAGAATAATATGTATTGGTCATTTACACATCCCAATTAATTTCCTCCCAACCCATTTGGAACAAATGTTCATGCAAAGATCATGTTAAGACATTAGCACATAACTCTGTATATGGTATACACTATAAGCGTAATTTCATTATGAATCTTATTTTACAGAAATACACGAAAAAGTAGATAAAATTGAAAAGGAAATATTCAATGAAATTGAACAGAGGGACAAGGAAGAAGAACCTGTGCCAACTGCTCAAGAAACTAACGTCACTAAGAGGTAAATACAAAAGCTAGATGGTGCTTAGTAATTTATGGCCTTATTTATAAAAATCTTGACGATGTTAAGCAATTGCTAAGAAACTTCTAAATTCAAATTCTCTATAGAAAAATTTTAATAAGAATGTGCTAATCAATTGCTAAGCATCATCGAAATTTTTATAATTAAGTATTCTATTAGTTCCTATATCTATAGGATTTGATTAGGTCACGTTTTTACGTCGTAGCGCTTCGGAAAAAAAATAAAAGATAGTTTAGGCGAGATGCAAGTACTCATGCACAGGTTTGAGAGAGAGAGACGGCGATATCTTGTAGTTCTTTCGAGACTTCTTTGTAATTCTAAATTATTCTTGCATTATTTGACATTTACTTTAGCTTTATAATCACCGGGACAGTTAATATATTTAGCTATAAATATCGGACTTTATGGCTTTACTTGTTTTCTAATTAAATCTAAGCTCTTTTTTGTCAAATAATCTTGTTTTCTTCATACTAACCACATGATACTTTGTTTTCATTTTAATTAAAAAATATACGTCTTATGTCTAAATTATTTTATTACCTAATAGAAAAGGCAGGCCGCGGAAGTCGTCATCATCAACCACTCTAAGCCCGCCACCGCAACCAAAAACGCTGCGTCAGTCGGCGTCAAAGAAATCTTTACAAAACGCAACCACGACGCAACCGGACGCCACGGAGAATGCGGCCAAAGATAAGACGGATATTGCTCCCAAAAGACAAACTAAAACGCCACGAAAAATTCTAAATGGCAAGTAATCATTCCAGTTATTACATTAGGTATTTAGATATCTATTGCCTACTTATAACTATTTTTAGGGATTTTTGCCCCATAGGTATATCTTCAGGGCGTTTTTGACCAGTAGATTTATTTTTAATTGAACTAAATTGAGTCCTGTTGGTTTGATAGTCTATGTATGGTATAAATTTTTGTTAACGAGGCAAAATAAAACATCCCTGTTTAATATATTTTATTAACCAAGATAGACATTAAAAAAAAAATTGTCAACATCACTAGTAAAAAATTGTGTGTAGGTATAATTTACATCATAAAGGGAAGACAATTAATAACAGCAAGTATTTTAATTACTAAACTAATGTTTAAAAAAAAATAGTTTTTAAATCAAACATATTTTTTGTTTAAACAGAAACTGTGAACATCAACGAAACAAAAACTATTCAAACTCGGCGATCAAAACAGATGAGCAGTCCTGAAGATAACGTCAAATACATGCTTCGGCCGAAAAGTCTTCGGCTATCAAAATCACCGGCCAAGAAGAAGCCATATTCAAAAACACAGAAAAGGTAATTATTTTTAAAATAAATGCTGTTACCACAAAAACGTTATTAATGCTAACAGTCCTGAAATTGGTAATTATAGATTAAAATTTTGTCTAACATTTGTCTGTGTATGACTAGTTTACTCATGCATTTATCGGGATCGTCCAACTGGCTCCAGACTCTTAACGGAGTCCTTAATCATAAGTTGAAGCGGCGGCGTCGCGATTCAAACTTGTAGCACATTTTGCAACGTTTTCTGGTAACAGCACAACTAAACAAAAATGTATAAAACAATGCATACAAGAGAATTACGATAAGGACCTTATACCGACCTATGATCATTCAACTTTTATAACTAGAGTTTTATTATGCATAATTTATTTTTACATATTTATTTGACTACTCTCAAGTCAAATTTGTGAACAAGTATATTGCTATTCACCAATGAAATTAATATACTCAATACTCTTGTACAGTCAACCACAGTGGTAACATTTCGACGGATATAAAGGTCATTTATTTAAATGCTGTAAGGTTTATTTTGTGATTAGTTGTTACTACTGTCATGATGTCTACTGTACTAGATCCTATTTGCTGTACTATCTGCTTCTTGCAATTTTAATTTACTGTCTAAGCACGCATGTACAATTTTTATATATCCATAAAATTGTAACAACGATGTGCACAGTTTATTCTCCTATCTACTAATGTCATTCACCTTATAAAGAATGTATTTTATTTTAACTATATATAGCTATTTTTTTAATAAAATCTTGTGTAAATAATTCAATACAACATTCCATTGGTGGTAGCAAGAAATATATAATTTTGACAATAAATACTTTGTGTAGAATATAAGATTGTAAAAGTACAAATTATGTACTCATATTGAGTTGTTTAGCAAAATCTTGTGCAATTATTATTATGTGGAATCAGCAGAAATTTAATAGGGAATATGCACCAATCACCAATTTGGTTTAGACTTTTACATCAAATGCTATTTTAATTCTGATTCACAAAAAAAATAAATAGATCTCCAAATATTCGCGAGATATATTAATTATCAAAACGCAACGCCATTGATTTAACATAATTATGACGTCATACACCTTAATGAAGATAGCGCCTGTTTCAAATATTGTAAATTTTTTGTAATAGTCGTCGTCGTAGTCGGTCGTTTTGACATTGTATATCACATTTTTTTATTATGATGTTATATTTTCTAGTGTTAAGACGGTGTAACTGAACATTAAGGAATGTAATAAAAAAATCGTGCATATTCCCTATTTGTGAGGGAACTGCAATATATTCGTTTACCTGGATAATCTGCCTAATACTAAAAAAAATTGTATCACTAAGTTCAAGAGTACATACTTAGTTTACGTCTTTGCATGATGTTTTATGACCTAATTAATGTATTTTATCTTGATCTAAATGTAATTATGAAATTTTGAAGGATAAAAGCCTCATTTTCAATATCATTGAGTTTACAAACGATTGATCACAATAAAACCTTTTTTTTTTCTAAAACCCATCTGTAATATATATAATATGTAGTTTTAAAACATTTCACATAGCTCTTTCCGCAAAATTTTACTTTATATATCAGTCAAATATTTTTGTCGATAATTTTAGCAAATTTTAAATATGATAAAAGGCCCATTATACATTTCTGTAAATATCAAAAGCAGTAGTTAAAGTAGCTGAAACAATGTATTTTTTACAAAATGAATTATGTAATGAAGAATGGGAGCAGGTGGATACTTCATATCAATAAACTTTTTAATTGTAATTTGTGTATTATTTCGAATTAGATTAAATAATTAAGCCATTAGTTTATTAACGCCTGTTGTACTTGTATAATAGTTTTAAACAGTGATATTTTTAGTGTTAAAAGTTTTAGGTGAGTGCATTCAGCAAATATTATTGTTTGTAAACCTGCTTCCATTGCCTTGCACTGCATGTTGCTTGATTTTCATTTTAATTTGCACTTTAGCTTCTGCTGTACTGTTTTCATTTGCTTCTAATTTGCACATTTCGATTTCCACCCTCACAGTTCCAAAGAATCGTCGAAGAAGCTTCCTCCACCAGAAATCTCCTTACATTCCATCGATAGTACGCAAGGTTACCAAGATTCTGATGATAGTCCGGTAAGAACAGAACTAAGAAAGAAAAAAATGTTACATCAATCCAGTTTTATGATAAAAACCAGAAACTCCTTACGTCGCTCTAGTAGAAGGAAGTCTCATCCCTATTTATACTGCGACGCTTACAACGATTCTAGTAACTCGTCTAACAATGGACCCATAGAAATAGTAGCTAGAGAAAATTCTAGTTTAAATACAGACGTTTACAGATCTGAATCTTACCAGCTCCTAATGCCACAAGCAAAGAATTCTAAAAGTCAATTAGAACCAATTGATGAAACAAGTCCGATCAACGGTAACACTTATTTTGTTAAACATTTGGACTCTATGAGTAATACTGAAGAAGCACATAACAGTGGTTGTGGTAATGGTCATTCTGGTCGAGGTTCCAGCGATATTGGAAGTTCGAGCAACATATCCTTGCCTATGTCGCCAGAATTATCAGTAGTCGAAAATATATCCATCTCAAAGGACATCCTTAAATCTATAGATTATTATCCTACGATCAATGAAATGCAAAGTAATGATGTAAAGGAACCAACAGATTGTAGTAAGTTTACGATTTCGGCTGTTGATGTCTCCGTGCCTTTAATGGAACAAGATTGTGGTCTAGAAAATTGCGATTTACAGCAAAGTGTAACACCCGCCGTTAATTCCTCTGATCCTAAAAGTGTAGTTACTGAATCATTGTTGAGCAAAATAGGGACAATTAATATAGAAGAACAGGTAACTGCAACAGATACGCTGAACCAAAAACTGCACGATTTGCTCCTAGAAAGTGCTAAAAAGATAAGGAACTCAAATAAAGAAAGTATGATGGATGTCGATGCAACTGTTGAAACTCAAAAGAAAGCAAAGGCTAAGAAAAGATGTTCCACTCCTCGTAAAAGAAAAGTAACTAAGAAATCTGCAGCCCCTACAGTAGAGCCGGTGGTGGAAGAACACGTTGAATTATGTTCTCACAGTGGACGGAAATCTTGTCCGCCATTTTTTCAAACTTTAGCAGCCGATGAGAACATTAACGAAGAAATAGCTACTCTCACTATTAATGATCAGAAAACCAAAAGTAAAGGTAGAAAAAAGAAAGATATCATTAAAGTTAAGATACAAAGACCTAAATCTAAAAAATCTGATGAAAAACTTAAAGCAGTGGCAGCCCAAAATGCTAGTAAAATATCTGTTTACACTGACAGTGGAATAAATGAATCAGGGGTATTTCTTCCAATAGATGTCAGTGTAGATCTTATTCACAATCATTCTGAAACTTGCCTACATGCTAATGATTGCGTTGGAGATAGCGTAGAGTTCGTTGATAATTCTAAATCCGTTATAACTCTAAACGACACAACGAAATCTGCTGATAACTTGTGGAACAGTCATTCTGAATATGATGATGCTGAAAACATATCACCTGATTTCTTTTGCAATAATGCTCAAGATATGAAGAGTTTTTATACAAGTAAGTAAAGCAGTTGTTAAGTAGGTAGTTCTAATCATTCTAGTCTGGATTTGAAAGACCTAGAACTATGGTATGGTTCTGTTTAGACGAGGCCTGTGGAAGGAAAGGTCTATGGTAGTTATTAATTAGAAAAACTTATAACAGTCACAATGTTAATGATAATTTTTATAGTTTGAAAGTTATGTTCTATAAAATTTAAGTTTAACTTAGCAAAACTTTATCTTTCTTTAATTGATACTGTAGTTAAATTCCGAACTAAAATTTCTTAATTAACAAATGTGTAATATTTTTAATTTAATCTTGAAATTTCCAGAAACAAATACAGACAACACAAGTGACACCGTCTACCACAGTCCTCCTGGCACTGAAGTGTCCAACAACAGCCTTATAACTGAAGATCTCTCAGACGATATACCACCGCCAACTAAACCTACTAAATGGTACCTATTAAGCGACGAAGAAACAACCAACACAAATACAAATATGGTTGGCCAAGAAACTACAATGTTAAGCGTTGGTAACTTTGGATCTAGTCTAAAACAACTGTTTCCTATCGCTTGTGCCGTACCAGATCTGTCGACAATCACTGAATTTTCTACAGAAAACGATAGTCGAAAACCTACTTTGGATATAGATGGCCTTACTGCAGATGATTTTAATTCTCGTATGTTTGATTCCAATTTTTAGTGTAAGACGTAGTAGTGCCTGGCGCCTACGATTTTTGCTGTTTATTTAATTTTGTATGCAATGATGAATTAGTCTATATAATAAATGTTTAATAATTTAATGGATAATTTATGTTATGGTGTATTATTTCACCTTGTTTTTATTTGAGCAGCATAAGGAACTATTAATCTTAATAAACAAATATTATTTTCTTCTTTCTATATTACGTATGTATAGTATACCTATAGTTTCGTAGTGAGCGGCAAACGCGGCAATCTCAGTTCAATGGCCATGTATACTGGGTTGTTACTTAAAAATTCATATTTTAAATACTTTTATATATTTAGAAATAAATGAGTTTGGAGAGTCGTCACTTTACATTACATAGATATTTTCTCATCGCATTACAGGGTTTTTGTTTACCTAGGACAACTGGACGGGTCGTGGGTTCCATGCCCAGTAAGCACATTCGTGAAGAAATAGTATTTAAATCTGGTTTGGTAGACGTATGTTATGCAAAATACTCTTTAATATAGGAAATGTTAGGTAGCTTTACCTTTGAAATTGCCGTTAAGTAGGTACCTATACAAAAATCTAAAATCCGTTTTATATAAATATCTTTTATTTCTATTTAATCTAAATATGCTCTGCCAGAGCCGTGATAATTTTTCAATGCCCTTAAAGAAAGCAGGAGTACGAAAGCAAATAAACTCTTCAAAGCCATTTTGTACTGCCACTAAGATATTGAATATTTTCCCTCCCAAGAAATTGTTAAAATTTTAGAGAAAGAAGAAGTTTGTCTGCGTAAGATCGGGTGAGTGCGGTGGATGTTGGAAGTTGGTTCGAGACCGTCTGTTGAGCCGTATGAGGTCGAACGTTGTCTGGGAGGTTGGCCAGAGATTTGGAAGCTTCTCCATCATCATTGTGTCCCATTCCTTACAGAATACCTAAATCCGCAGTTATGCGGGTGGGTGCCATTTAGTAAGGACCTGTGATAAATTATACCGGCAAACAGAGACCATGACTATTTAGGGGTAAGTTTTCGTTTGGGGCATTGCCTAGGCGCTGAATCAGGGTTTAAGCACAACGATGACCGCTTGGGATTATCAAAAAGAATCCATTTTTCATCGCAAGTGACAATACGGTTCATAATCCCTTCGTTTCTGTGTCTGTTAAACAAAGCAAGGCATAGCTCAACTCGTTCGTCGCACTGGCGACTTCATGCCCCAAAAAATTCGCTGCTTGTCGTTGTTTGTATGCATAAGACTGGATACCCAATCTCAGTATCTCGACAAAGTACAACTGTGTTGTCCTTGGAACTGAAGTGCGTTCCAAGAACCTATTAATTTAGTATTTGTATTTTTTATGCATTCCTTTTCCCTTCCTTGTCACACTACTGCACGTACAGTCTAGCTTCCCGCTCCCACTTAAGCTGTCAGTGTCACAATGTCACTTGTAATTTTCGATGGTTATTGTTTTGACGAGTTGCTCTTGCAAGTGAAGAGAATTATTTAGTAAAATGGTTTAAAATAATTAATCCCACAATGCCGAGAACTCTGCCGTTAAGAATATCTATAAGAGACTGTTTAGTTTTAGTTCTTTTAGTTATATTCAACACAATTCATATAACCGATATGGGTAAGTGTAGTAACGATGTTTGTTATTAATTCGCATTACCTATCAATAAATAAATATTAAAATGCATTAGAATAGCTTGTTCATATAAACTATGAATATTAGGCGAGAAGTCCTGAGTGTATTTTCTCGAATGATTGTAAGTTATTCAGTAACAGCATCTTAGCAAACAGTAGTAATATCCTTGGATTCTCAATATGAGAATATTGAACAGAGCTGTTAATTATATTCGTTAGTTCCACTCCACTAACTTGATGGATTTTAATATAAGCTTATGTTATAGCAAACAATAACATGGACATTCAAAGCAAAGAAAACAAAATTAAGGATGATTCCTCAGACAAGGGGGTGAACTTTAGTGAGAATGAAGAGTACTTAAAAAGCTGCCCTTCAGTTGATCAGGACATTTCTGAGTGCTCGTCACTGCAGTACCCTTGTATCAACTGTGATAGGAGCATTGACTGTCGGTATGGAGGCTTCTACAATTACTCCTGTACTGTAAAACCTAAAATTGTCTGTAATGTAAGTATTTGGTGTTATTTTTATAATGAAGCCTAGTTATTAAGTTTAAATAATTTATTTATAAAATAATTAAAAGTATGTTGACATGCTTGAAGAATTGTTTAGATCCCATTGTGGAGCAAAGGCCTTCTCATTCCAAAATTAACCAAGAGAAAAATATGTTATGCGTATAGCATAAGTAATTAACTTTAATAGCAAATATTATGTACTTATAAAAAAGAATTACATTTTGAAATCCTTATTTTCACTGTGTTCTAGGGCACCAAAACATTTAACAGAACAGCCATGTGCAGATTTTGTTACCAGTCTGAAAAATGGGAGCACCGATGTGAACAAAAAGCAAATTGCAACTCTCTGGCCTCACCGTTGAAGTATTACTTGTAAGTAATATTTTGGATTGACAAATATTAAGTACTAGAGTTGCCCTGCAGTTTAACCTGCGTTAATAGTCTTCGTTCACGTACACCATTTTGATGTTCTTATAGTTATTCTGCTATTCAGGATGGAGATCAAAACCAAAATCATAAAAATCAGTCCACCTGTTCTTGAGCTATAAATGGTATAACTAACCCAACTTTTTTATATATAATTTAAAATAACAATACTAAACTATTTTTGATTGATAACAAATGTTAAGCTGGATTTGGTCCATGGATGTGTGATCATCCTTAAACAAACCAAGACCCCTTTATGCCTCAGTATACATGTCAAACCTTTCTGACTGTCATTTGTTCTTTGATAGTTGTTTAGTCTTTATAATAAATTCTGGAACTAGTCTAAAGTACTAAGTCAAACCACCAACGATTCTGTATTGTAAGGACTTTCTAGTCAGACTGGAAGTCAATCCCGTAAAGTAGCAGTGGTATACTGATACTAGCTCAACAAATTTTAGATGGTTGTTCTCAAAATTTTTGGCCAGTTCTTTGCCAATTATTACTTTACTTCGGTTATAACTAGCCATAAATTGCAATATACTGGCCAAAGTAATTTCCGAATTCAAATTTTATTAATTTTTATTATTTATTAACAGGACAAACTGCACCGTATCTGACGACGTCATTTGTTTAGGAAAGCGAAGATTTCTGAAAAAGATCCGATGTTCATGGACAGCGGGCACTCGTTGGGGCACAGCTGTCATTCTAGCGTTAACCCTCGGAGGCTTCGGCGCCGACCGGTTCTATCTCGGCCACTGGCAAGAAGGCATAGGAAAACTCTTCAGTTTTGGAGGCCTTGGAGTATGGACCCTTGTAGATGCTTTACTCATTGGAATTCACCATTTAGGACCTGCTGATGGGTCCTTATACATTTAATATTATTTTCTCGTTGTAATAGGTTAAGATAATAAGAAAAGTTTATGTCAGTGAACTTGTTGTTTTAATATTTCGTAAGAACTAATATTGCTCTGTGTGATTACGTAGGTATAATGCTGTTTGCCCTGCCTAGCCGACGCTTCCATAAAATACAAATGTCATAATTAAAGCCTTATACGAACCGAACTTCTTTGAAAGTAATTTATTTAACCGGGCTATACAGGCTGTATTCCATTCAGAGAGAGACGCAGCATCGTAGGTGGGAGGATGGCATAAAAATAATTGCAGGCATTACATGGAGCAGGAAGATGCACGATCGCACTATGAGGCAAGCTATAGAGGAGGCCTAAGCAAGACAGGCTTCACGAAAATAGTGTCAAAGTATTTAGGAAAGAAATATACAAGTTAGATTTTTCTTGAACATGCTACGGCAATAATATCAATAGTAATTTTATTATTTCCGTAGCATGTTCATAAAAGATCCAGTAAGTAAAAGCACGACTTGGGATTTTTTTTAAGTTTTAGGACTGACTATTTCATTGTTTGTAAGGCCTAAAAAATTTACTACGTGTGACTGATTCATGTAAAGGTCGATGGCATCGGAAGTAGGTTCTTTCTTTTATTCATTGGCGAAATTTATTTTCCAACTAGCTGTCCCCCGCGACTTTGTTTGCGTGTTTTAGTTTCAACGGTTTTTCATTTTTGCAACATTTTTCATTTATGCTCCGCTCCTATTGGTCGTAGCGTGATGTTATAGGTATAGCCTATAACGTTCCTCAATAAACGGACTATCCAATACAAAAAGATTTTTTCAATTCGAACCAGTAGTTCCTGAGATTAGCGCGTTCAAACAAACAAACTCTTCAGCTTTATAATATTAGTATAGATAAATGTTAAGAAGGTAGGTAGGTACTTTGGTAATTTGTGTAGAAGCGCATCACTTTTAAAATCTTCGAATAAGAACAATATAATATTTTAAAAGCCCTTGAAAAAGACTCTTCATAAAATTATATTAAAATATCAAAAAAATTATCTCCTTAAAAAAAACAATTCACATACATATACCTATAATGCTTCTTTCCCATCACTCGAAGGAACAGACAGATTTTTATTTGCACATAAAGATGCCAGTCTACAGAATCTATTGCACTACTATCTACTTTTCTACATCAATTCAGCACATTTATGAAACTAAAATACACGCAACAAGGTCAAGTATGCAAATAAGTTTAAACAGTTAACTTTCTCAACATAATGTGTCTATAAATTATTCTGAATCATCAACGCGACTAGGCAGTGAAAATTATAGACACTTACACGATGTGACGGGCATAGTAATTGATAGATTCCAAAATAAGCGATTATGAGGATTTTGTGTGAAAGGTGTGGTCATGGTGGCTAAGTGGTTCATTGAACGGATTTGTAGCCACGAGGTTGCAGGTTAGAACCTAATGTGAGTTTTTAAAAGTTATAATGTACTTTCTTATTCTATGACACCACTAACAATCGGTGAAGGAAAGCATCGTAAGAAATCTTTTTCTATTAATTTTTGATCCTTATAATTGACCCTACCGTTTGATGCCATAAAAGTAGAGAATGTTTATTTTTCGGATTTTAGTCAGTTCGATTCCCGGGCACGGAAACCGAATTTTCAAAAATCTTTGTATTAAGCTGTTTCCTTTTTAGTCTAAATGTTTCTTTTGAGCACAATTTGCTTTCTGTAGTACTTATTTAGGGTAAAGCACCTAGAGCGATTATCAGTTTAGTTGACAAACGCTATAGTAAATGCGCCTGCAAGTGACATTGAAAAATTCCGCCGTGTAAACCTGTTTATAATGTATTGTAGGTAATCTATTTATCTAATTACCCACCTATGTAAGTCTACCTGCACGAAATAAAAATCATTTCCTCCAATTATTACTTTCTTACAAGCTTGTAAGGTACCTACTAATTTCCCTAAAGTTAAAGACACTACACAGCATCCCTAAGTGATGTGTCAGGTTTAGTTTAGTACATTCCCGATATTTAGGAATAAGATGCGTTCAATGTACTTACTTTAGCGCTTGTACATGTCGTTATATTTAATGCCGCCAAATGAAATGGGGATGGCAGTACAACCATAGTTTCAGCGGGTTATTTTCATCGTTATAGGAGTTATAGCTACCATCTCGAGATGTAATTTACAAAGTGATGTAGGTATTTTTGTTTAATGAAGTTATTTACTGTCTTTATAGCAGTGAAGACTTGTTGTAGTAAAAAGGTATTTTCTAATTTTCATCAATAACAGTCCGAGCATATTGAGCAAGTGTAGGCGCCGCGTAGGTCTGACGTAGGGTGTAATTATTATGTGAGGGAGGCGCTGGGCGCGGGCGAGCAGCTCGCGTGGCCGGCGGCCGGCGCGGAGGCGGGCGAGCCTGCGCAGTGCGCGCGCCGCTCCAGGCCTGCGCTATCCGTCATTCGTTCGCGGGCCCACGCCGCGACGCCATCTCGACCGGTCACTAGCGTGTCGCTCACCCCCTACCTCCGTCGCGCTTGGTATCGTGCGTAGGGCCGGACGTCGCCCCGGTCTCGTGGTGGTAGCGTGGTCCCGCTGGTCCCGGAGCACGCGTGCGCTCGCTCGCGCGTGCGCGGCGCTACGTGCGCGCGACGACGGGCCGGGAGAATGCGAGGGGCACGGCGCTGCCGCGCGTAGCGAGCCAGGCCGTGCGCGCCATCGCCATGGGCTGCGCCTCGTCCGCCGAGGAGCGCGCCGCCATCGCGCGTAGCAAGCAGATCGAGAAGAATCTCAAGGAGGATGGCATCCAGGCCGCTAAGGATATTAAGCTGCTGCTCCTTGGTAATGGAGCTTTCCTCTATCTCTGTCTATTTAGCAGATGCGCGCGCACATGAATGGAGCTCTATTGACTTCGGACCCGGCACTCTCCGTTTCAGGAATGTAGTTAAATGCATTTATGCTTGTTTGATGCTTTCAGAAATATTAAAACAATAATAAGGCTTTTTACTACCTATACCCTAATCAATCTGATTGTTGACCTATAGAGTAAAATAGTAAATCTTCGCCTGGATCAAAATAAATAATAATCATAATGAAAATTATGTAATTCAACGTAAAGAGCAATAATGAAAAACAGAATTAGGTACACATCACCTCTAAAAATTGTTACAAAAGCCTTTATTAAGTATCTATGACTTATAATTTATTTTCGTATAACCATAGATGGCAGATCATCTGTCGAGTATCGCTAGCGGAAAGAACCGCAAAACATTATATTGTTACAATGGATACGTACACAGCCGTAGGCAATGTTACTATAAATACACAATTTATTCAGGAAACAAATTTACACAAGAAAAACAGCAACTTTAGCATGTAACAAGTAGCTTGCCAATACTTACCATGCTATGTAGCATCGTTAAAACTGATTAGCAATCCTACGGAAATGGTAACCAAAGGGAGAGATGATGTAGAGGGGGTCTATTCAGTCAACTACAAAATACAGGTTACTCAAGATGTGCAACAGTTTAGCTTCAAGTACTTACATTATATATTTTATGCTGTTCGAGACTACTTATGTTTTGATATTCTCTTTTGTATCTTACCTAGAAGTCACAAGAGCATGATTTTATTATTATAGCATCTGCCTGCGTGAGATCATGATTATTCAATTACCATGTAAGTAGGTAAGTATTCGAAAATCCTCATTGCAGGCACATTTTTAATTTCATGTTTATTACCTACTCTTGGGTACCTACTTACCTAAATCTAAGCTAGTAGCTGTTAGTACTGTTACTTGTATCGTGTATCGTTACTAGATGTTTGTGAACTCTGGATATTATGAACTACCTACAAACTGTAAACTACAACAATATTATGGACTACTTTTTCTCTACTAAGTTATGTTAATGTTATTGCACTTTCCGACTCTGTCAGGATAGGTTTAACTGTTCTGAGGGAATATGTATCCGAACTGGAGAATTTATGTGCCTGTACGTAATTGCCAGGATTTTACATGCTTAATCCTTATGAAATTCAACTTAAGAACGAGACAATTCGGCAGCAATTCAAAGACCTACATTACAAATATTAATTTATTAGTAAAAATAAGTAACCGAACCGAAAACATATACCTGGACTATTGGACTGGACTGTGTTAGCTTGGAGCCAGCAGCCAAAAAAAATTGGACTTATTTCGCAGTTCATGTTGTAATTTGCAAAACGTTTTATAAATCTAGCAGTAGGTACAACTTACGAAAATGGTCAAGCAAATCTAAAACATTGCCATAGAAAAGGATATCTTCGAAATAAACACAATACTTTATGTTTGGTCAATATCTTTCATCCCAGTTACACGTGGCTTCGATTACGATTTTATAAAATTTATTTATTTTAATTTAAATAAAACTGAATATCGTAAATATTGTGAATATAAGTGTACTGTTATACTAGCTTCTCTTTATCGTAAAGCAAAACTAAAGTAACATCATTTTTCAATTTCAATTCTATTCAAGTTATAGTCGTGACGATAAAAAGATTTATAAAAAAGGCGTAACGATCTTTATTTAAATTTAGCGCCTTTGCATTTTTCAGCTGAAAAAAACATATAATTGTCTTTGACAAATCTTTGATTTTAGCGCATTGCTCTTGTTCTCTTTCGTGTATGAATGTACCTTCACGCATGTGTGAGCGAGTCCGAACGAAGATTTCCGAACGCACCCGAACGTCAGTCGAGCGGGGCGCGGTCGCTGTCACGGAGTGGAGTTGGTGCTTGTCATCCGGCCGCCATTATCTCGTATTTAAACGGATTTGTAAAATCAATTAAAGTTTGCGTTGTCCTTCCTTATTTTTAGTGTTCGGTGCAGTAAAAATCCCCGCAAAATATCGATCCGCGGTCGGTTATCCAGAGATTGTGTGTTTCGGAGTTATACGAACAGTGTAAAGTGGTACTGTTAGGTTACTGTGTTGGGTGCTAACGTTGTGTAGGGTGGCTCTGGTTGAGCCGGAGCGGCAAGACGCGTGTGGAGCGCATGCAGAGGGAGCGGTGAGAGCGCGCCCGGCTCAGGGGTCGGGGCGGCCGGCGGCCAAGGAACAGGGACAGCTGCCGACATGGGGTGCGCCCAGTCGGCCGAGGAGCGTGCGGCGGCTGCTCGCAGCCGACAGATCGAGAGGAACCTAAAGGAAGATGGAATCCAGGCTTCCAAAGATATCAAATTGCTGTTATTAGGTACAGTGTAGCTTCACTTTTTGGTCGCAATCGGAGGCCGCACCCATGTTTAGGGGCTGTTGCATCAATTTTGGCGTTCCCTGCGACGACGTCGATTTTCATGGTGTCCCTGTAAGAGGCGTCCCAACTAGCATCATGTGATATTATGTACGCTTGTTGCTCAGTTTGAACGAAGAGTAGAATAATTTGTTGCTTTCACTTGGATCTAATCATTATGCCGGTATGTGCGATAGGTAGTTCCGTGCGCAAATGAAAGTTCCTGTTTGTATTACATTTAGGAAACATTTGTACATGAACTCGATTTGTAGTGATTTCTATGCTAATCATGGCGGATTTCTGTACCAATGTCATAAACTTTATTTAAAGAGTTTTCCTTATCGAATTTCGAAACAATATTACTCATATAGGCACTTACTTATCTTATGGGGTATTTTACCATTACAAAATTTAAATAATCTAATGGGATTGATAAGATATTTGCAACACATCTAACAAACCAATTTCTTAAAATAACCAGATATATTTCTTATCACTGCTAAATAAACACTTGCCAGAGATCTAATTGTTATCATTGACTTTTTATTACATATTACTGCTATCATCATTTATAGTTTCACAAAGAACATATTTTTTTATAAACTATCAGAGTTATCTGTTTAAACATACATTTCTATATGTATACAGAGTATTCCAAAGTATAGCATCATACTACCATGTCACCATAAAGGTGAGATGAGTGTTGTGACTTTTAAGGTTTCTAGCAAGGAGGCTTTTCTATTGTGTAACTCTATCTATTAGCATAGATGCCCTTGATAAGATAACTGCTCTCTCTGATAATATACAAAAGGAAGTCAATAGAAGCCACAAAACAAATTCTGTGCAGATGTTAACATTCTGTGAGAATTTAACTTATTCAACGCAACAATACCAAGTCAGATGCTATCTAAAATCTTAAAATCAAAACTTCCTTTGTATACAAGTTGCTACAAAACCACATGTAATGTCTATAAACAATCACTAGTATTTAAAGAATTTTAATCACTATAAACAGTACCTGTTGACAGGGTTTTGAACAGTTGCCAATATAACAGAGTAACAATGTCATTCATGTCCACGATAAGTGGCACAATACTTATTCACATTTAAATACAATTGGTTGAGGAAACATAACTAAAAAAATGCAAGGTATAATTTTGTATTAATATAGGCAATGTAGACTTTTTCCTTTTCAGTACATGTATTATTTTTGTCAAGATATGTCGGTTGATATGTTACTGGACAAATTTTATGATGCTAATATACTGAACTGTCTTTCACTCAATGTTTCTTAACCCATTTAGGATTCTAGACCCACCACACTACTGGGCAAATACTGGCCTTAAATCCTATCAGCTATCTTTCCCTTCAACCCATTAAACTTATTAAAAAATCAATACCAAAATATCTTATTCTTAATCAATATCCCTTCTTTAAATATTTCAATCATGATCCATATTTGCCTTGATCTTGGCACTGATAAAAGTGAGTGCATTGACACTAAACCGTGCCAGTAGTGATTTTGTCACAGATGGCATAGCATCTGTTACTATTTATTTATCTACCCTGATATTTGTTAGGTACATTTGTACCAAAATTCATTCAGATTTATTTTGTAATAAGTTACACTTTGGTTAATAGATTCTTTATAAAATAAGGAGGTTTTGTCATACACATATATTTCAATAACATAATGGTCCCTTTTATTGCGATAATGATTCCATAAATTTTAGCTCTATACTGCTCTTACCTACTCTAGAGAATTACAAATGCCATTCAGACTAATTACTTAGTCACTTTATACACAGGTGAATCACCACTATGTTTTTCTAATGTCTGCCATCGCTGTGAAGTGGGCAGTAGATACGAATTAGAAACAATTTTTGTTTCTAAATTACATAGGTTTCATGAAATAATAAAAGTAATAAAAATTTGCATTACTATTTTTTCGTAGTAAGTTTAATTAATCACAATCTTCTATGTATATTAATAAAAAAGTCCCAACTCATCTGTCTGAATGCGATAAACTCAAAAACACCAAATGGATTTTCATATGGTTTTCACCAATGGATAGTGTTTCAAGGAAGGTTTGTGTTTACAATTTATTAATGTTTTGTCTACCTGTGAAGTCATGTCAGGTTGCTAGGTAAAAAAATTAAAGCTTGTAAAAATGTGAATATAGTTACTCTTTACAATTTAACTGTAGTGGATATACAAACTTGAAACAAATTAGGTACCTAGTTGGATTCCAAAATATTTACATTAATTTTTCTCAAAATTTGGAAGTGCTAGAGCATTGTGCATTTCGTTTGTACCACACTGCTATATAATCTTAATTAAATCAATTTTGATTATCTTATAATTGATAAAGTATTAGCATACCTACACAAATTAAAATTACGCGAATGTTACTTATTAAGATTTTAATGACAAATGTTTTCAAAGAAACACAAGTTGTTATCAAATCTAAGTTGTATAAAGAGGAGTTATTCAATTTGATACTTGATTGAATCCTTGAATATTCAATAAGTTTAGTTAATTTTTTTTCTCATAGATGTTCAATAGAAACTGGAACCAAAACAAGAATGTTTTACAATGACATAATAGGCATGAGGTGACCAATCATATGTGACAAGTGTGTCAACTAGATAGGTATCTTGTAACAGAAGATAATCGAGGTGTCACGGCTTGCCGCCGTGGCTACCGCTGCATGCATAGCTGACCATGAATGGCGTTTTGCTTTAATGAACCACTCCTTACAATACTAAATGTAGACCTTACATACGAAAAAAAATCCATAAATTACAATAGATTATGGTGTTGAGTAACATTCAACGCCATTGCCGCTTGTAACAGATGGATCACTTATTCAACCCTACATCTAGAAAAGTCCTATACTTATACAGTAAACTTTGATTTTCTTATACTATTTAACTGAACAAAAAAAAATTTGTAAGAATTGCTAAATGCATAGCTTTTAACATTTTCTAAGTACCATTTAAATTAACGAAAAGTTTTCTTAGTTATCCCTGAATATTTTTTTCCCTTTAAACTAGTTATTGCCCGCGGCTCCGCCCGTCCAGGGTTAGTTATCGCGGCTAGAACTATCCTATGTCCTTTCTTAGGAGCCAAGCTTTCTTTACACCAAGTGTCAAAATCGGTTCAGCGGTAGTATAGGTAGGTAAGAAGTATGGATATGGTTAAATACCAATTGCTGATAATATTAATTAATAAAATTTATTTACAATACACATTGTTAGGATATAAATCGAACACTCAACGACAAAAGAAAGAATGATAACATTTTCTAATACCATAATCTATCTAATACGATTCTAATCGCGCCATGTAAAGAGGTTAATTATTACAATCTATTGCTCCGTAATCGGTCAATATCAATGTTATTAAAAGATATATATAGCTTTAATTCGATAAGATACCTTAATTTGATTTATTAACTTCGGCGGCGGCCGGTGACCATTGATGCTAAATTCCTAGTCGTGTTATCGAATTAGCGTTTATAATATTTATGTTAAAGATTGTTACAGCCACAATATTATAAAATATCCTAATCGCAGGTTCGTGCTCTTATTTCAAGAAGGTTATTTGTCTATTCGCAAATATTGTCAAGTTATCGTTTAAGACGCGATAGAACGGACATTATAGACAGGTACTTTATCAGACGTTTCGAGCACGCGACGCCCGATGTTATCGTGATGATAGCGCAAAAAGGCACAGAAGCGACAACTCATCCTGTTACACCGTCTATACAGAACTTCGATACATTATGTTTTTATCGAGGTTTATGCCACGATAAAACGTTCTGCCAAGTTCATGCACAAAGTTTGATATTTACGCATACTGTGTAGCAGAAAACAATCAAATCAAAACTTATTGTTACGTTACACCTAGGTACCTAAAACATTATAGTGTCTAAATCGTCGAGACCGAAGAATAATGCTGTTTATTTCCTACCTCGATCGTTTGATCTTCACGATAAGACATAATATGTTCCGAATTCTTAGCATTCACTATTTAAGTAAATAATTAAAAGTGACGCTGTATTAAAAGTCATTATATTAGGTGTTCGTGGGAATACTTTCTTGGCACGCGATTACCACCAAGTTTATTGTGAAAGTTCTTCGACTGCGGATTTAAAATATGTGATACCTTTTATTTCGACGCACGATTCTATTGTCTTAGCATGTGGCGTCACAACCTTTATTGTAATATGTTATAATTATGTCTAGACATTCATAGGCAGGTTATGAATGATACAAGTTGTTATGTAGAAATCAGGAGTGCACTTGTGTAGTGATAATGTGTATATCGGGGGGTCAGAGATCGGCCATTCGCGCTGGCGAGCCAATTAGAGCCAACTGGGGTCATGATACTTGGAACCTATATTTGACCGGGTTCGTTTTAGTACACCCACGTAATTTCGTCACTTATTAGCCAATTAATATCTACGTGCGAAGCATGTAACAGTAAACAAATATTGTCTGTAGTAATTACTTTTACGACTTATAAAACTGTTATGTAACTTTCGTTTGATTAACTTAAACAAAACGTGTTTAAATAACAAATTATAGTTTTGCTTTGAACTGCCTACTCAATACTACCCCGCATTAATTATTTCCCCCCTTAAATACACCTTTCGAGTTCAAAGTGAAGCATGACAAGTTCACCCCTCATATAACTTCTAATTTTATATTCCTTGGTCATGGAATACAAAATAATAAGTTGTACCTGCATTGGGTTTTTCTATCAGGAAATTCCCAGCGGCCACCTGAAATTGGGAATTCCCAGGTAGATTGCCATAGACTACGCTCCCCTTATTTTATGGTACTTAATGTCATAGGTCAATTAATGCTGATGGGGTTTATAACAGTTTACCCTACCACCCCTTTGGGGAAAACCGTTGTGGGACTTCTGTAATTAATTGAACAGGTTAGAAACATAACAATGTTTACTGAGAGGGTTGAATTTTTTTAACAAAGTAATCTGAACTGAAATTTCGTTTGAGATACGTTAAGTTTGCGCAGATCTGCGAGCACAGGAGTTTTTATTTATCGATTAACTTGGTAAACCCTACTTGCCTTCACATACTGAGTCCACAGTATACGATGTAATTTATTTATGCTATTTTCAGTCGTCCATCGAGACGTGCATAATGTGGATTGAAACAGTTTACATTTAGGCGGTAATTAAATGTTTTTATATCATCGCGTGTTTTATTGCGTGGTTTGGCGAAAGTCCGCCTTGAAGAAAAGCAGCGTTTGTTACGTTAGTCGTCCAACTTTACATAGCCAATTAGTTATAAATGTTATAATGTATTAAGATTAAATATGTAACTATGAAAGTAATTTAGTTCGCGAATATTTTTTAATTTGTGTTTTTGTTTACAGGTGCTGGTGAATCAGGCAAAAGTACTATAGTCAAACAAATGAAGTAAGTAAACAATACGTTTATTTTTTCTATGTAGGTACTTAAAATAATGAAAAAAAAAATAGGTTTAGAATTGCATAACAATATTTATGAACATAAATTATGGTTTCGTAACCGCCCTTCGAGTACGACAATCAGTATTTCTTCGTGTTTCCCATTAACGGACATAAATAGATTGTTCAAAGTAAGCATAAGATTCCCACGTAAATACCATTATTCAAGTTGGTAAACTTCAACAAACATTTGCTATCAGAAAATACCCTTTTGAAATATCGAAAGCTTTGAAAGACGCTTTACGTTTGGACATGATTATACCTAATAACGGAGTAACGGTTGTAAGGCGATTTGATATCAGGGCAAAAATATATAAATATTTGTGAAAACAAAATGAAAAAAATCTCCAGATCAAACTTAGGACGCGACTGGATCTTTCTCCATACAAATACAAACGTATTCCGCTGTATTCTTCGTGGAAAATGCTTCTAGAGCAAAGATTTTCTTCTAAAACATCAACGTTTACTTAATGCTTCCAAAACTACTCGTCTTAACCGCCGTGTTCCGACGACTATCTGTCAAATTTGATAGGAGTTGAACAAAAAAAGTAATGATAGAAGCATAGAACCTTTCCTCTAAATATTTATGCATAAATTATGTGTCCTTGATTATTATTGTTGTAATTTCTGTTTTTGTAATGGTCATGGCACTTATTGTAGAATTGCCAAATAAATACCTAATTAACATTATTTTTGTGACCTAAGACGGATGCAATTTATTATTTTCACTACATAACTAATTCTTTTGCTAAAACTTAAAAAACAGATGTGAATTATAAATAAGTATGAAGTAATAAAAGAATAATAAGGGTTATTTCATAGGAAATGTGAAAGCCTTAATTATGGCTATAAGCATATTGCACTATCTATTATCACGCGATCATGTGATAGGTATATGGGGAATATAACGACACAAAATATATATCAACCTCAAAGTAAGTGGTACTTAATCATTTTAAATTACAAGAGAATCAACGAAAAAATTGAAACCACCTACGTTTTTATACAAATTGAGCGTTGCCCTCGATTTTCCTCGGATCCCATCATCAAATCGTAACCTGATGACCATGGGACCACCTGGGAAGTATAACCCTTTCAAATCGATTTAGGATTCAACCAAGTAATCGAGGAACATACACAAAAAAAAAAAAAGATTCCGACGAATTGAGAATGGGAATCCTGTATTACAAATACAAAAAGCAAATCAATTTCAATTTATTAGCATGACGCGAGCCAGATATAGTGACATAAATATATGCTTTTCTAAATAAGAGATATCTATGGGTTTCTTATATGTTTTAGGAAAATTACAGTTGCGAAACCAATAGGAGTTTTGTAGTTTGCCGCTATAAGCTTGTACAATGTTATCAATAGTATTAATTCATATCAAACTTAATCAATATTATTGTTTAGATATCTATAAATACAATAAATATAAACGCATCGGTCGATTGCTTGTTATCTACCCTATCTGATATCTACGACTTGTCAACATTTTACATTTTTAAGATAACGTATAACAGGCTGTAACATACCTTAGATGTAGAAAATAATATTATTATACTATTAGGTAATATTCTAATTCATTATTGATAACTTTCTAGAGTTTTATGTTATGTAAATATCGTTAACTATTATATTTTCACAATTTTTATAAATGTGTTTAAAACAAGCAGTTTGTTTAGTTAAAATATAAGTACGTAGATTACTTTTGTTGTAAAAATTTGCATGTTTCAATAATAAATGTCGACTATCACCATTAGGTACTTTGTAATCATTTGAATGTAAAGTTTAGAAAATGGACGAAAGTGACGCGAAATTCAAGGAAATCAAAGAGTTATCATATCAAAGAATTACATTACAATATCTGTACAATGGTACAGAAATTGTAATGTAATTATTATTTGGGTTCGTAATACGAACCTAAATATTAGATGTCCACTCAAAAAATTGGCACAGAACTATACTGCACGAATGAAATGAGCATTCACAATGCTTAAACAAAAAATAATTGGGATCCTAAGTCCATAATATAATTTTTAAACCTGACAAAAGGTAGTTAATAAAACTAAATATTATTCAGTTAAGCACGTAAACAACACTTCCATTTATTTTCTACGACGTCTTCCAAACGACATCACCATTCCTCTCAATGTTGCCAAATAGTTGATCATGGTCAGTGAACCGCATACTGACCTAATGATTCACTTTCTGAGACGTGGTTTTTCTCACGTCTGATTCATTTATCATTACGAGATTTTAAACAAATACTTTCTAGTAAGAAGATAAATACTTTTTTTACCTGGATACAGATATACGATGTGGTAATCTAATCATGCCTTTTATACGACAAATGACAATAAATCTCGATAATTTGGCATTAGTTCCTGTCGAAATCGGATTAGTACGGTCATCAATATTACTCTACATTGCAACTGTACAAGATATATGTATGTTGGTGCTAGTGAGATTAATGTTTTGTGGCCATTTGCACGCTAGCGTGTCGTCGGTGACGTCATCTGCGTCCCGGATGCTACAGATCCATGTAACGCCAGACGTCCAAAATTGTACTCCAATACAGAACTGTTAAGTAGGTATTAGAATAATAAACTATTTTATCTCTAGAACTAGTTAGGTTTGTCCACCAATAATTAAAATGTCTGAGGAATTAATGTGTTTTTGGTAAGAATTCGAGGTTCAATAAACTATTGACTTGTTTATCATATTCGGTACCTGATCAGAGATGAAAATGAAGTTTCAATTCGTCGAATTCATGAATAATCACTCGCGAACTTTTAGCATGATTGTTGATTGTGTATGTGTTGGCTGCACGCATCGTTTCCATTGTTCGAATCGATCGGCAAAAAATATTATTTATTTACCACTTTTAAGAAACTGGTAGTGTCAACTTGCTTTCAAAACGTAGTCGTGTATTCATAATAGAATGCATTGTTGTTGACAAAACCGTCGCAATAAATATTTAATGTTTATCTATATGGAGATACACGTATAATTAATTTGAAGAAAAGTTGTACCGTGCACAGTGGTTGTATTTGTAAGTAAGATATGTGAGATATAAATTATCAAAACGTGTGGATTGCCCGTTTTCCTAAACAATCTTTACTTGGTTGAACTAAGTTGGTTTAATAAACGAGGTTTACTTAATGCGTGCCTCTATTCTTTCCTAGTTATGACCTGCCAAAAATGCTCGTTTTTACCGCCGTGGTGCGACAACTATCACACATATTTGATAGGATTTTAACAAAAAAGAAAATTATAGTAGCATAGATATACCTTTCCTCTAAATTTTGATACAAACTTTTGGAGAAGAAAGCGGAGTACGAAACGTATTTGGTTAATGATTTTGTAGGCTGAGCTGCAGTTGTCCCTTTCGCACTTGACGGGGGTCGGTCGGGGGTGTCCGACGACAATATATTTCTAATTACCTATTTTTTAAATCCTTGGGATAAGAAACCCCCTCTTAAATCCGGAAGCATTAAGACATGTAGAGTTAGGAGCTTGGCTCTATGAGACAGCTACATGACCTTTTCTTAGCGCAAGCTATATTTTTTACAGTGCACTCTTCTGAGCAATATTTTACAAAAAATTGTTTAAGATGGGATCAAATTAAATTCATACTTTATATGTTCAATAAATATACATTTAATTTTATTATTGTCAATATTTTCCGTTATAATCCTCTTTCCTCATTCACATTACTTTTAGCACGT
The DNA here is from genome assembly GCA_932294365.1 of Diachrysia chrysitis. Classification (NCBI taxonomy): domain Eukaryota; kingdom Metazoa; phylum Arthropoda; class Insecta; order Lepidoptera; family Noctuidae; genus Diachrysia; species Diachrysia chrysitis. Next base: position 4,409,556 of record OW028657.1, read on the forward strand.
GTAATTTAAAAGTCTTATCAACATAATTATTTATACACATTCAAACACAATGAAATGCATCATTTATAAGACTTTGTATATGGCTATTCAGTTATCTTAGTTGCTAATTTATTTCAAAATTATAGAGCTTTATTAAGCGCACCATAAGTGTGAGATAAATTAAAGTCGGTTTTGATCTTGTGACCGATATTAACAACTAGACGCACTGTTTTTGTAAACCCAAGTAAAATAAACAAAACGTCGTTCACATTGGTATGGCAATATGGTAAACTAGTAATTATAGACGTATTTCTAATTGCCATTTAAAATTAATGGTCAAACGTCATAAAACCCATACTGGTCGAGGTTGGAACTTAGCAATCTCGTTAAAATGCCCTATTGGAACTATGAATAACATTTGGATCGATGAGTAATACCATCTAACGCAAATATACTTCTCATTAAGTCAGTCTCTATTTGACTAATATCTTAATAATATATTTTCTAATTCATCAGAACTGGAAACTAGATGCGTAATAATATCGATTAATAGTTACAAAACTTAAGCAATTATGATTTACTGAGAAAACTTTGTATCAATTAACTATAATATTTCGTAACGAATCCATAGATTGACAGAGCATATAATTGTATGTATTTTACATTTCTTCCTTTGTGTTCATGTACATGAATATATAACTAACGAATGTGTTTCTTTCAACAGAATTATCCACGAAAGTGGTTTTACAAATGAAGACTTCAAACAGTACCGGCCAGTGGTGTACAGCAACACGATTCAGTCGCTCGTCGCCATCTTGCGAGCCATGCCGAACCTGGGGATCACCTATGGCAATAAAGATCGAGAGGTAGAATAACAAATTTTTATACTATTAACATCGCTGTTTTGGACAGCAAACACAATTAACTAATGGGAATGTTCATGAGTCAGACAGGGAAAAAATATTGTAAAGTAGAGCTGTATGTTTTCGAATCGTCAACGTATAACTACAAAAATATCAGTTACACACAACAAATTGATTTATTTATTCAAAGATATCAATTCGTATACTGCTCTTAAGTTCACTAAAAGTCCAATCCTGAAGCGAGTATTCGTTGCGTAAACGATATACTGCTGAGATTACGTGTCGGCTGTATTCTATAAATAATAGGCGATCGTCAGTAAAAAATGATGTCGATTGCATCTAAATCTACATTGGTAGTAAGTGCTTTGAGCCTTCCGTTCTGTTAATGCTGATTACGAAGCAATTTGTCGGGAGACTGGAGTGTTATGGTGGTTATTACATAGCAACTGTTTATCATCACAAAACGATTCTAAAGCATTATTTAGAAAGAAAAGAACAGTAGTTAAATTAAAAGGCCATTTTATCTCAAACAATATACATACAATAGAATACTTAAGTGATTGTTGTACATATGTATTATTTACTGTATAAAAGCTTCCAGGTATAAAAGAAAATTGCATTTACCGAGGGCTTGTTTGATTCCGTGAAATGTTCGGTCTATCAGATCAATATTAGGTATTCGTTATTCATGAGAATGGCTCCCCCGTGTGCCAGAATCGAATGCACTCCGCACAACAACTTATTGCATTATTTGCTATCTATGTTTGATATGAATATTTGTTGAAAACGAATAAATACTGCTGTTGTTGTGAATGTAGATGTCGCATGTTACGGGTCTGGTAAAGTTATTGGGCATTTAGAAACTTAGGTTTCTAAGCAAAATTAGTACAATTCAATGCCTACTTCAATACCTTTTAATTACAAATGATTAATTAACTGTTAACAAATCAGAATCAATCAATAAATGGTAAGCCGTGTGGCGCTTTTGTTATTACCCAATGGTAATTTGCTTATGGATTAATTTTACTCTGTCGAAGGCGTTAAAGTATATACTATGCTAATATAACGAACCAGTGCAAAGGTGACTCAGTTAAACAAGTGAAACACATTTACATTATAACGTTACGTATACCATGTCGTGTTCCCGAGTTGTTAAGCAAAACCTGAATGCCACGTGCTGTGATTACGCACTGCCCTCGAAGTCCATAGAATGCATTGTACGCCACTTGTGTATGTGTACCCGACTCTTCGAAAGGTCTAGAACGTTCCATGATTGATTACATTGCAGAGAAAACGTGAGACCTATTATCGCTTCAAACCCGATCTATTTAAACGAAATAAGTTTTTAAAAGGAACCTTCCGCATCTGTGTACTTTTCCACTGGTGAATTTCACGGGAGAGAGTCCCTAAATTAGCTAGTACGCTGCATTAAAAGTACATAACTGGCCTACTTACCAATCTTGGAAAATATGAAATAAGTTCAAGATACACAAAAATTCAATTATAAACTCTATTTGTCTGGCTTGAATAGTTTCTGCCAGTTTAGTTAGTGACGACAACAGTTTATCAGCCGGAATAGACGTGTTACATGGGCTTAAGAAATGTGTTATTATCTTTCCTAATTTTACCATTTTCCTACGAACATTAATTTCCCTCCACATCTCGTTCAAATGATTGCGAACAATAACCAATATTAGCCAAATCGGTCCAGCATAACTCTGCTGCTGCACCGCTTTCCAAAGAACAACATTTATGTTTACAGCGATGTAGGCAATCGCTTTTTTGGCATACTGCTCTATCCGTGAACTTGATCACAATACGCCAAAACTTGGCAATGACCATCCACTAGGTACATGTTGTGTACGCTTGCGTAAAATCTGGAAAGGATTTTACTTTAGCTTCAGTGTTATCTCTAACAGTACCTGTTCAGTACGGTATGTCAGATAGATAAGATATCTCTGTTCCGTTCCGACCTGTTGGAGAGCCGATGTTAACGTCATCTGTTACACAATGCAAACAAGACGGTTCTAAAAACTGTAATTAATTAACTCGTCACAAAACGTGACGCACGTGTTGCGTTTCATATTTAATAAGTAAATCGTTTGTTGGCGGAACTCGTCCACAGAAGATAATTTACTTGAGTCATCCGCTAGTAGGCGTGAATTGGTCACGCGAATCATTTACTAACGAATGGTTAGTGACCACTTATATATCCCATTGAAACATATTTTTTTTACTACGATATTTTCTAATTAAAAAGCATTACATAAGTAAAATGTTCATCTAAGTAGTACATTTTTATTTATTATCTGTTTATGACGTGATTTCTGACGCTCTCCCGCGCAAATGGAAGTACGGAAAAGTACTGACTACTGTGTAAATGTCACCGTCGATCCAACCTCGTGCACCTATGTCCTTATCACAATGGGGCATGCAGGCAATGGACGCGGTGACAGCCCTATCCGGCGCAAACATGCTGAAACAAAACCTAAGTACACGCACAATGAGTCACGTGAGGGTTGTCTCAGCTTTGTTTCCAACGTTTAGAACTTACGTTATGTATGAGCTATGTTACGTTAGTCCGTCTGAAATAGGGTGTATTATGTTAGGTCCATTATTAGCCTTCGGAAGCATATTGTGTAATATAAATTGGATATTTGAAAACACATTTATAAGTGATTGACCTCAGATCTTTGTTCAAATCGCATCACTGTCACAATTCGTTTCCGATTTAAACTATATGTAAATAATCCATTACAGAACATAAAATGGTATTCGTACTGCTTCGCAAATAAGTATTGATTAAATGCTTTAAGCTTAAAACAATGTATTTAATTGAATATGCAACGCTTAAGTAACACGGGTGGGTGGGTTTGCTTTGAGGAGGGGTTGTGAATGAGCGCGCGGCGAAGCTCCTGTGCGGGCGACGCGCATGCGCCTTGCGACGAACACCGCAACACCCGTCATAATTAGAGAATCACTGAAAACTCTGCAACCAGTAAAAGCACAGTCCGATGTATGAGTTATTTATTTTATGACATTTTATACCGCAATGCTGGTGAAATAAACTTTATGTTACTCGGAAACTAAAACTGGACTTGTCTGCTACATAAAATATGAGTTTCTTTTATGCTGCAGTTAAGTTAGTAAACTCACAAACAATTATAACTATATCGTTATTTCTGAGGAAAACTGGAACACTTCTTTTGAGTTTTGTAGATTCTCATTAGTCTTTCGTTCACATGGCATTTTGTGGATTGCGTAACGAAAGCGTACGGTTCTCCGAGACGTTAGCTAAATGGATTACTAATCGGATTAGCGTTCTGAAGATGTTGGGTCACTAAACTCCAATTGAGACGATATTGCTCTTCAACACGAGTTATTATGACTAACACATCTTTATGGATATACTTACGGGATTTTTACACAATGGTGTTGCTTGATAGGAACATTAAACACAGGTACTTTAATAATATAAAGAATCATCTATAAATTCCTCTGTTGAAGGTAAATCATGTATGTTACAAGTTATTGTCGAGGGTTAATAACCTTATAGGAACAAATGTTAATCAGTACTTTGAAGTTAACCTCGATTCATATTAAATGCTTTTGACTGTTATATAGAATAAATTTTAAACATTTACATGTTGACTTACCCCAAGTTTTAAAAAGGCTGCTTAATTATTTATTTTTTATGGAAAATAATATGTCTGATTGATCAAAACACGGACAACGAATCACGTTGATGACCCTTCCAGAAAGTTAAAACCCGGAGTTATTGTTAGTAATTTCTTTAGTAATGATTAACTAAAGAGGTAAGGTGATCATTTCGCTCTTTTACCCGCCGCCTAAAGGGGACGGAGATGCTATCACCTACTTAGTTCTAGAACTAGCTTCATGCACTTATTTTTGTCGTAGAGCGACGGCAAGATGGTGTTCGACGTGATCCAGCGGATGGAGGACACGGAGCCGTTCAGCGAGGAGCTGCTGGCGGCCATGAAGAGGCTGTGGGCGGATGCCGGCGTGCAGGAGTGCTTCGGCCGCTCCAACGAGTACCAGCTCAACGATTCCGCCAAATAGTGAGTACATAGCCTTACCACCGGCTGGTCTTATTAAAACGGAACTGAACAGAACTTGACATACTATTCTTGAATGGTTGATTAATAAAATATGTTTTTAATCATTTGTCAAATCGCAGGCCAAGTTTTGTAATGGTTATTAGTCTGATATTTTATCAGAATTTGGAATGCGTGGATGTGGACTTTAAAGAAGTTTGTTTTAATTACATTTAAATAGGATATAAACTGTGTTTGAGCAGCATCAGTCCAATGTTTTGTAGGTGTCGCCTATTTATGCGCTCATTTGCAATCTTAAACAGCTAACGTTTTAACCACTTAGATTTTTAGGATGAAGATTCGTATAAAAATAATGACAAACACTCTAGAATTTATTTTTATTTCAATATTAACATTACAAACTATAGGATCAATATTAAAACTAAACAAAAACGAAACACACTAAATCTGTAAAAGGTCTTTGGTAAATTATTTTAAGTGTTACAACAACATAAACTACTTAACGTTAAATTACAGGTTAGTGTTGTTAGAGTTTCTCTTGTGGAGTGTAAACTGTAACGGTTCGTTCGGCACATACGTCGGCGTCACGCTGTAGGTTAGCTCGCCATAGCGCCACGATACCTCGTATTTATGAAATACCTGAAAAAAAGTATACTTAATTTGTAATTCATGTAGAAGGTCTTTGAAATTAAAACCATCTATGAAGATTCGTGATTTCTAGCATCTTCCTGATCTCCGCCAAATCATATCTCTATCTAAGGAAACTTATGACTTAAGTTTGAGGTTTAAAATGCAAAGATAATTATTTATTAGTGTAACACCGAATTAAATCGAGACTACTTAATGTATTAATAAATTTTTAATAAGTTTTGAAATAGTCGTAGTTATAAATATTTGGTTGTGGACATAGACAGAATAAAACTCATAAAATATTAATAAAACACGAAAATGTTCGAAATAATTGATTGATTACAGTTAATTGAGGTCTCGTCGTCCAAAGCTAATTATAAAATTGTGATACTATTTTTGTGTCTTGATAAGGGCGTGACAATAGACACGTTAAGTATTCGGCGTTATTCAGTATTTGAAATTCCACTTGACGGAATTATATGAGTTCCTAGTTTATAAGCTTACGATTGAAATAGTAACAATGGGCTCGCTCCTTATAACATAAAGACTGGGTTGCGGCTGTAGGAACACCATTGTCTGCCCCATCATGGCGGAACAAAGGATTGTCGGTTATGCTGTCATATCATATTATATATTAAACAAAACCACAATCGAATCAAACATACCTTGGCCAACAAAAGCTGTAGCTCGGCTTCTGCGAACCGCTTTCCGATACACATGCGGCGGCCGAAGCCGAATGGAAGTGACGCGAACGGGTGGATCCCCACTTCCTTCTGCCTGCGACGCACCTCCGCCTCCCGGCCGCGTGGGCACTCGGCCCCGGTGCCTGCTCCGCCCGCAGGCCGGTCCATTGACTCGTAAACTTCGCTGTCTCGCAGCCAACGCTCTGGAACGAACTCCTTCGGCGATGGAAAGTACCTCTCCTCGTTGGATAGTACGTAATGCGGGAACACGATGTGGGACTGAAACACGAAAAATTATCACTCATAACTTACCATACACGAATTAATTAATCAAACTACGTAATTTGTATTTATTCAGAACACAAATTAAGCAGCATGTTTATTATAAGTGCTCACCCCTTTAGGCACTTCATAGCCGGATATAACTGCATCTGACTGAATACACCGTCCATTCCCTAGTATAACTGGTTTCATTCTGAAACAACAAACAATTTGTGTAATTAAATATTACAATAAGGTACAGCACATCTTTATTCATATAAAATAAATTTATAATGAGTTAACTTCCTAAAAGTAGCATTCTATAGTTTTCCTTGTTTAAGTCACTGGTTTTGTGAATGCACACACATTACAGTTATTTTTTTATTCAACAATCTAAATAATGAGGTAGACGACTGGGTTACAAACGCCATCATCTAATTAGTCCTTTTGTTAGATAATACAAATATATTATGTAAGTCGTGATTTTATGGTTACGTAAAAAAAGAAAAAATACGTGTCTAATATTTTTTAATAATCTATCTGACACCCAATTGTCATTTTAAAACACATGGAGAAGAATAAAAATCGCATTATGATTCTTTCGTTTTTAGCAGGACGAAATTGACTTAATAAAATTTAAAATACAGTAAAATATAGCCGCATATCACTTTAGCGGTCGAAAGGTCGTAACTTCGTAGGCCACTATCCTGTATGTTCCAAGTAAACCTACTTATTTAACTTATATAATTTAGGTAAAGAATAATTTGTAGTAAAGTTACATAAACAGTATCAACTGACTGATCACCGAAGTGCATCATTAACTTTTAAATTACGCCTTCCAATTTACGTTCCAATGCATAATACTGAAATTGACAACACACTAAAACCTGTCATCCACATGTCAAACATAAATACTGCACATTTATCAGGGCGTGAGGACCAGTGCGTTCAATCAGGTATATTTATTTACATAACACGTTCTGCTATACAAGTATGTTACACGCGAGCTGTGGACCGAGAGCCTAATAGCTCAGGTGCAAATGTAACCTGACGCTGACCATCATTGGTCACGTTACAACAAGACGATACACTTGTATCAAGTTTTTATAATGCAGAAGTACTTTAGTTTACTGGACATATCCCAAATCTGTTAAAGATACTAAAATCGTAAAAATTTCACTGCACTTTACGTAAAATATTAAATCAATAAGGAAGTTCACTTTCTCGTAGAAATATTCTGCGAAATATGTCAGTTTTATGTAGGCCGACGAAACCGCAAATTGTTGGGACTAACGTGCTAACAAAGAACTATTATCACTATTGTAACTGCAGCTGTATATTTATTTTATGGGCTTTAACTTGGTATTAGGTGCGGAGATGCTGCCACATGTTAGGCCAGTATCGGGATCGTCCAATGTTTGCTTTGCGTCCAATAACATTACCCACTTAATGTAAATATTATGCTAACTGCTACCGTGAGATATTCTCGTGTACTTATCTATAGCTACCCATTAGACTTAGATACGAATTGTTTAAAAATGTCAGACGAAATCCTCCCTTTTATTTAATTTCTTGTCTTATTTAATTATGAACTTACCGCAAAGATTCCTTTATACAAGCCTTCAGATAGGGCAGCTTGTCTAAATCCTTGCTGCACATGCCTCTGCCTTTTGGAAGATTGTTATTTAATTCTATTTGTAATTTCCTTTGAGCTTTACTATTCTTCGCCAACAAGTATATAGTGCTGGCAGCGGCAGCCGCTGTTGTATCCACGCCAACTAATAGTAAATCCAAAGCCAGTATAGTTGCAACTTTCTCGCCGTAATGTTTCGCGATTTGCGAACATATACCCTTGTCTGTCAATCTTTTTAGACACAGTGATCTGAAGCCATCAAGGGCTTCTATATAGGTTTTGTAAGCAGGCGTAGAATACACGCGCCACAGTGGGGCAGACAGTTCTAACACAGGGACACTGTGAAAGAAACCGTGAATGCATCTTATTATTTCTCTTGCCTCCGCATCATTATTGTTTAGACATCCCAATCGCGTCCCCAGTGCCCAAGCGCCCACAGCTAGAACAAAAATAAGTGTTTTCTTCAGGAGTTAAATTACCCCTTGGAACAAGTTATTTATGCGGAAAAGCACAATAGAGTTCACAGAAGGTGGCGCCGCTCGTCAAGTAGCACTTACACTCAAGTGCCCATTTGTAGAGTTCCGTGAGAAAATCTTTTGGCAGCTCACGATTATCGTCGAGAATGCATTCCATTCTGTAACAAAAATATTTATAAACTGATTAACGATTGCGTGCCTTTGAATAATTTTCATATACGAACTCCATATTGCCTAAATACTCATTATAATCTAATTTATTTTTAAAACTGTTTTTAATTAAATTCATCTAAGCGGTTAATATCCGACGTTAAGTCACTCAAACGAAAAGTAACGTTTCTCAGTGAATGAGGTTTGTTGTGCCTCGCAATGAGTCAGTAGCAGTTGCTCAAAACAAACGCGCAGACGCCGTTGTTAAAAACGGGATGTGGTCATTAAACTGAGATTCCACACTTAGATCACTAGAGGCAGCACGGAGTAATAGACCACAATATTGTCGTGTACATTTACATAGTTAAAGATCCTTTTCAATTGTAAAAGTATTATATGATATCGGTCATGGATCCATTGAAATATAACAAATCGAAGAAAGTCGAAATGTAAATGATTTTGTAAAGTTAAAATAAATATATTCAAATTGTCAAGTTATCACATAACTTTCACCCGGAAAAGAAAACCACTACACGATTTTAAACATAATATAAAATACTAGTAATTTTGTAAAAGATTCGAGACATACCTGTGTACGAAATCGTTGGTCACATACTCTAAATCGGGCACTGCAGTCCTTGCTGCCTCTGGCGCTATCAATGATTTAGATACTTTAGATCTAAATCTAGACCAGGGCTCGCCATGTCTGCGGGAAAATGTTCAGTATTTATATTTCAGTAACTTTACAATAGTGGTTAACATATTAATAGCTTATCCCTTACACTCCAATCAGACCAGGCTCGTCGCCGAAGAAATCTCTTCTTAAATCTTGTTTGTAATGACTGAGGCATGGCGCCTTTGCTCTGTGCGGCATGGAGTCTTCACGTCTGTATATCCTTGCAGTTTCCTCGGCACAAAACGGGAACACCAAGTCAGGATGTCCAAAAAGTCTGGCTACTTTGGCGGCTCCGCCGGCGCCAGCTAATGCTCTCAAGAACCAAAGAGATACGTCCAAAGCACGTGTTCTCCATGGGTTCTTGCCTATAGCAAAGCGCCAACTATTGCCTATTATCGGCAGGGGCCTCGGGCCCGGCATCACAGCGTAGCACCGCGCACCACTCATCGCGTACGAAATGTTAATGGCTCGAATTTCAGCCCTTAACTTCAGCACAACAGAAAATACAGTGGGGGTACCATCAGTATTACGTTTTCAGCGTCGTCGTCGATGTCGTAATCAAAGCTACCCGGCCGTGTTGACGCAGTAGGTACATACGCATGCGTACAAACAAAATACAACCTTGTCTGACCGTTATTACATCTCATAATTTTACTTATATTTTCGGGTGGGTTTTACTTGATTTTGAGTTTGATTTTGATTTGTCAACTTTTCGTTCATGTTTATCAAGATTGTGTCGACTTCTTAGCTGGTGTTTAATAACCATGTGGTTTACATACATATTACATTTAATAGGTATTCACGATTGAAGATAGAACCGTAAACTGGTTTCGTATTAGGTCTTTTGTCCCATTTCAATATGGTGATGTTTTAATAGCCAACAAGCAATTTTTGTGTTTGAAAATTAGTAGAAATATGTAACTCCATATTGTCACAAGTGTTTTGAAACCACTTAGTATGTTCTTGTTAATATTAGAAACTATCTATAGGAAAATGCAAGTCATGGCAAAGATGCCATTGGTCTTGCAATAAACTTTTGTAACTGTATCTATAACCCCATGAGCAACAAACACACAATAAAACAGTTTTATGATCCATAATTATACTGTAAATGAAGTGGTTACTGCACTGCCTAGTCATACAATTAACTTTGTACGATGTAAAGATAACAAGCAAATATGTATGAGATAAAATTAGATTGATCAAAACAACACATTTTATTTTATTCACGTATTTAATTTGTAGAATGGGGTCACGATTAATTAAAAATTCTCTGCGATAACCGCTTCGGTAGGACGACGATTACCATTTGCAATTGCTGTTTCGATTATTTTGTGTTCGTCTGTTATTGTGTTGTTGGGCGGGTGACGTCAGCATTAGTTCAATTTGTCAATCCCTCGATGGAAGCAGGGAACGGTGCGCGCGCGCCGATTGACTCGTCCGGTCTCTGTACATTTGTTCATACATTTGTATTCTTCCGCAATCCCACCAATGTAAAACATTTCATGACAATGTTTATCCTTTAGCCTAAAAACGTGGTTCATTTCTGACATCCAAGTAGCATGTAAGCGTTACTAATATCCACAACTTGTAAAAATAAAAATTTGATAGTATTCATAGACAAAAAAGACTTTTTCGAGGATGTCACATGTTACATAAACTACTTTCATTTGATTAGGAGCCTGTTTTAGTTTTCTGTTATATCATCATGTAATTCGCTTTTCATATTGTATTTTATCGAACGTAATCATTCATCATAAAACACCGTTGATTTACTTTAATACTGTCTACCCAATTTTAATACCTTCAAATTCAAATCATTTAATTTCTTTATAATTAGGTTAACATTATCAAATATAACATAATTTATAACCAATTATAAGTTGAAACCACAACTGTACATAATAATGCTGCTATTCCTAACACCTAATAATTACTTAAGTGTTCCGCTTAGTTGAATACAACTTACGCGGAATGATAAACTGCTATTAGCTTTTTATTTCTTTGCTGAATTATCATGGTAACTTGTACCTGGTAAATACAAAAGCAAACAAGTACTATAACTGCATTGAATCTCGTTTATGATCCTTGACGAGAGTTACAGTTACGATACCAAGTGTTGCTTTTAATTTCTAGATACCAGTTCAAAATCTACGAAATGGTTTAGATACTGTTAATTTTAATTCCTGTATTCCACGGTTTCTTAAGGGTAAAGAAAGAAAATAGTTTTTCTGTCGATCACATTTGGCTCTTTCTCGTTTTAAATGTCTTTGATTCATACTTCATCAGCTTTATTATCTTTCCAGTAAATCCCTTCAATATTACCAAACAAATTCACAACATATATATTTTCTTTGGCTCCCCAGAACAGCTGAACTGATGTACCATTCAGTGGTACGTCAGTAACATGATAAGGATAGTTAGTTGTTTTGTAGTGTGTGGCGCGAATCGCGGTCGGCGGATGCTCTTGCAACAGTAACAAGGAACTCTTTGTACGCGGTTCAACGCTCGTATCTGTGTGTCTGTCATCAATCATGAGGAAAATCACGTATTTAATGCACGTTACATTCGATTCAAAGTGTGTTTGACGATATTCTAGTCAATTATAATAATAGTGATTATTAGTAGGTTTGGCAATGTACATTGTACGAGGATAATGGTAATATCCAATGTGAAATATTTGTTTGTCGCAATTGCTGAAACCGTGGCTCAGTTTATTTGTTACTTTTTACGAACCCCTATTGCTGCCATGTTTTCACAACTTCATCATTTCACCTATGGTATTTTCGTAATAGAAAATTGCTTGTCATTCTGTTAGCGTTTATCAGCATGTCTCCCATTACTTAACCTAAGCGTTGCCTTCGATGCTCAATTGGCGAAAAATGATGCCTCACTTGACGTTGCATGGCTTTACCTTGCGGAACTAAGTGATGCCTACAGTTTCTCAATCCAGTCTCAAGTCTAGTTTTATAAATGATATACTACCTACTTTTTGATTGCTTGTATAAGAGTATCATAAATTCAAAGGGCAAGTCCTCCATCAGAATGCGGATTTGGTGCTGCATTTACCCATGCATGACCTCTTCATTATCTGGCTGTAGAGTGTAGATCATACTTGTCCAATGAATAAATAACGAACATCTAATACCTAGTCCTCAATGATTATAAGAAGAAGTTATTTTCTATAATATGTAAGTATTATATGGGGTATAGTTATTAACATTTTATATCCATATATTTGAACATTCAAGGCTCAGTCAAGCAATAAATTTAATGACAAAAGTCGACCTTTAGAAGGGCTGGTTTTCCTAAACCTTTCTTAATTCATGAATGTATTATTTATTGGGCTGTCACTCAGACGTCACGAAATCTTGCGATTGTTGTAAATAAATATTTAATGTGGTATATTCGAACGACTACAAGTAATGATTTCTAATGGTATTTTAGACATAAAACATTTTATACCTACTTGATTACAAACAAGTTTATATACATGCGAAGACGTCTCAACAAGAAAATGCTTGGCATGTGTGATGCACGTGTTTTATCGTATTGTCAGCGATATAAGTGTGTCTGGAGTCGGTCGTGACTCGTGAGGCAATTGAGATGGTATCGCGACTTCGCGAGTACTGCAGCGGCCGCGGCGCCGCCCACGTCGTCTGCGGCGAGTGGCGCGTGGCGCGCGGAACGCCACCGGTGACAGATTTATGTGCCGATCGCATGACGCTCGCGCTAATTCCGGAAGCACTTCACAGCGCCACCAGCTGCTCAAGCCCTGTACTACGCCCTCCGTCGTATTCCCTAACACCTAATGAACCCCTATCGCCGATAGTTTCGAGGGCAATGTGTCACCACTGACTTTTATTAGTGTCTGTATACTTCATTGCGTAAGTTTTGAAGCGAACCCCCTCAAACGCCGACTTAACAAAAAGTGTTTCGTTTAGGGTCGCTATTTTCTTGAGTAGGTATAAATAACACTTTGTATAACATTCTTTTTACAGAAATGTACTTTCACGATAGAAGTTTTTCTTTTTATGGCTAATTGGAAAAAAACTAGGGTTTCCAAATTAGAAAATGTTGTTTGAGGTTAATTAATTTTATCAATTTCATTCTGATGTAACTACTATTTATATGTTACTATGATCAATACTCAAGCCTGTATTGAAATACATGTGCACAATACGGAAAAAGGTTGTCAACGTTTGATCAGCAACGCTAGCAATATTGATAGTAGAGCAGCGGTATCGGTCGATGTTCGTCGCCATGTATGCATGTGTGCAAATCGGCTGTGCGTGACGTGATCACGGGTCTGCGTCGCTTCGCTCGCGGTTCGGCGGGCGGCAGCGGCGGCGGCGGCGTAGCGCGTAGTTGTCGAAAGGGCTCGGCTCGGCGTGCGGCGGCGCGCGGCGTATTGATCGCGAGCCGGACCTGTTGCCGGGCGGAGGCCGCGCGCCCGTCGCCCGCTCACCTAGACTACCACACCATACATGGATTTTATGCAGTGCGAAAACTGCAAACTCCAAAAGGCTTTTTTCCTTAGTTCTATTACACAGAAAGTCTTGAATAATAATAATAATACTAACGTAACATACTGTTAAATCATTTCTTTTTTTACAAAAATAATAAAATTGCTATACAAAACATCAGGCGATAAAATCTCGCTTTACGCAATCATCGCAAATAGCAATACGTAAGATAGAGAACGAAAATTCGATATGAATTGAGTGTTCAATTAATACTCTCCGCAAACAACAACTACTGTCGTGTCAGTAATTGTGGGTATTTTAGGATCGATTAAAGCACGAGTAATGATAAAATCGATAGCGACAACAATTCGCCAACGGATTCAATATCGCTAAACGTTGTCATCAATGTATCGACGTTCAATAATACCGGCGGCGTTCAATGGTATAATGAAATGATTTCGGCTGCTCCGAATGTAATTCATCCTTGTTTACTGACCCAGTTAATGTTGACAGAGGTTTGACGTCAGCACCGCCCAGGACCGATGCGAAAAAGCGCCAGTACGATAAACACTCGGGCTAGAACAGTTACATTTATGTATGTTATGTTTATGATATGTTTTAATTATAAGAACACTCGAGAGGGTTATCAGTGCTGCTCCTGCTGCCATTTTGAAATTTAAAAAATTATTAGCGGAAATAAAGCACGAAGCGCATAAATGTCTAATACATTACTTAGGAAGGCATTAACAATTAATTATTGCAGAAAGACATTATTATGAAGAAGGGCAGATGACAAAGTGGCCATTATCGATTTCATATTACCTAGCGTATGTCTGCAGTCATGCTCGTACTGCGTCACTTGCACCACAAAACAAATAAGCCTATATATTTGTGCTTGCACACGTTCTGTATAAACTACTAGTTCACCGAATAAGGCAAGAATATACTGTTTCAGCTAAATATGAAACGGTCTCCCTTTAGTTAAGTAAGAATCGTCGATGTCCTTTCTCTTGGCACCCTTCCAAAAGTCCCGGCAATTCCATTGACATTGTATTGTTTGTTAGTGTAGCGTACCCTACACATCTTGCTCCCATAGTACATTTAACTAATAGAGAAAGTAATTAAATGAAAACTGTATCAAAGTCGTTCCATAATATGTTATATGGAATAACATTTTATTCCTCAATTAAAAGTATTTTTGCCAATTTTATTTAAACAGATTTTTAAACTAAAAAGCTACGTATTGAAGTTTACAATAAAATGACGGAAAGAAAGCATGAATGAAAGAAATGTACGCATTTTGCTTACCTCAACAACTTAAATAATGTTGTCACAATTTATGCATAGTTTATAAAGAAATTCAAACAATAATGTTTATACATACAGCCAGTTGTCTTGAAACAAAGATGGCAGTCTCCAAATGTATAAAACAACGAACATAGCTTAAATCACTTAGTGGATAAAGCATTAAGACGATTGCTTAGCTCCATGTCAAGCCGAGCTTATTCGTCGCTAAGTTGCTCTAAGTTCGGCTGTGTTTGGTGTCTTGGCGAGATGCCAACGGTGTCAGCTCACAGTCTGTACATATTGGCCTTGAATTGCACTTGTTAGTGACACCGATCATGATAGACGCAATTGGACATAGTTTAGACGCAAGATCTGTTCAACGTTGGTAATTAATGTTGAAATCTTTTGCTTCACAGTTTAAAAAATTGTTTAATAAAAATATTCTATACAACTGTGCTCCTAGGTTTTATTCGCTTTGCTTTTCTCCCAAGACAAGTAACGTGATGTTAAGATTGTTGACTTATGACCTTCTTCGATAATTGAGCAAGATTTTTTCAAATTCTGAAAAAACAAATAAATAGTCTTTACCTATTCCCTCTACTGTAATAATAGCAAATTTTCTTCATGTAGCCTCACTAATATGGATCCAAATATTTATGAGAGTATCAGTATCAAAAATTTTAAAGAGGTTAATTTAAATGTCAAATGTTAAACATCATGGCATTGATCTTGTTAAGAACTTGATAACTCCTGCAGACGGACACATGATACTCGCCATTGTCCTTGCTTTATTGTGGTCATTATCGAAGAGATTCGATACCAAATAGAACCCAGTGTACAGTTAAGTATACTAGTATTTTTTGTCGCCAATAGCTATGAATATAGTCACCTTAATAAGTTATTAAAAACCTTTTTCGCCGTTCAAAATGCTTGCGTGTTTCGTTGACGTAGTTTTTCATTTAGGTTGGGAGTTACCAGTTGTCGTGTCTGAGTTGGCCTTTCACACGAACGCTAACTACGGCGGCGATACATGCCGACTTGCAATTAAGATAGTTTGACCTATTTTAATTGTTATTATTATAGCATCGAACAATATTAAACAGACTTGAAATATTGCAGACTTAGGTTTTATTAGAATTTGTCTGTTTCTATTTCATTCTATTATAATTTGTAATATACTTTACTATCAATGAGATCCTTAACCAATATAAGGGACGTCTTCTGAGAAATGACCAATTGAGAACAATTAATTGTTCTTGTATGACATAGGCACAACGTAGACATGTCGTAATATAACTAATTGTTTATTTTAATTTTATCTTAATATTGAAAGGGATGGTCAAACCAGTACAATCACGTTTCTCAGTATAATAAATGGTTTGATGACTTCACGGCCTGACTCAGAGTATGAACGATCTCGTGGTCCGGTGACATTGGCACTTCTAAGATGCAATGTCACAGATCGTCTACAGCGGATGCCCTGAATTTCGGCTTGCCCATGAACTCTTAACAATTTTAAATACGCTGCGATCGATGCACGGGGATGACCCTTTTAAAGACTTAACTTCTTATATATCTTAAGATTAGGAGTATATTTGTATTGATGTGATAACAAATTGGCTATCTATTTATTCTAAGACAAGAAAAGATAGCTATTTCAAAGACAAGCAAGATCTTAACTGAATGATAAGTGTATCATCATAAGTTAACAGAACACTAAATTAAATGTTTTTATTCGAGACAATATCGAAATCTGATTCTCTGAGTGTACTCTTGTTTGTTTTGGGGAGCAACTGTATGAAGGTTAGGTAAGCTACGTTGAAGAATCGCGTGTTGTCTGCGGTTGGTTGTAGCTCGTTAATATGTATGCGGCGGCGTCGCCCGGCGTCGTTTAGCGGCGAGTGGCGACTGCAACTAGTGGCCCGCCGGATGTCTGCTGATAGCTTGCGGAATAATCAATAAAACTTACCACTGTTTATTGAACTTAATGCTTCCTATCTCGTTATAAATTAAGTACGCGTTGTAACTACGAATTAACATACGCGCTTGACGATACGTGGTACCAACTATTTATTTAAGTATGTACTTGTCCTAAGCACTAAGTCCTAAATGGGTTTTCCCACAAACCTCATATTGTGGTTAGCAGATGCCATTTTCTTGTCTCTTGGACTCAGATAGTGACTCAAAAATTCTACAAAAATGAAGGGCCTCGGCAATATTGGTGCGGTAAATCCGATAGTCTGTAGTCTGCCTATCTCTAGGTAAAATATATTTCAAAAGAATTGCAATCAGAACATAACAATGCTGAATTTAATACTGTCCAAATATGTACACAAATATTTGATTGTGTAGTACAATAAAGAGCACGGTAAGCGGTCACCGCTGTTGTAGAATGCTTGATTGCTACCACGTATACGAGACCATTTAAATTCTGTATAATTAATGCATACATTTACATATTTATTCTACATATCATATGCATTATAATTATGGAAAAACTACGAACTGTCTTTCTTTTGTATTAAAAATTTTATTAATACAAAATAATAACGTAATAATAAATTTTATTTTATTTTTACAATTTACTTTTTGCTATTCTACAAAGAATAGCAAAAAGTCATCTGAACTCGTCTGAACGATAGTAATGTTAATAAGCAAGACAATGATCGATTTGCTTAAGCACTCGGTTCGTGTAAAACCACAGGCGTGGCGACTCCTATTGTAATGTACTTGAAATAATCTTCAATGCACACGCCTCGAATTTAACTCATCCTGACAGCGAGTAAACGTTGATAGTAAATGATATTAATCGTAGTCTGTTGAATTATATTCTTATTTACTTCAATCACTAACCATTACCAAAAAGACTGACGTGGGTTACAAGCAATGACAATTATAATATTACATGTATTTACTTTCATTACCTCTTGAGTTACAAATCCATTGTTGTTGGTAAACAAATCATTAATATACATTACTTTCGCCCGAAACTTGATTGATTATTATGATTATGAACTAACTGCAATCGATTACACGAAAAAAACAATGACCATTTAGCATTAAACATGTGTTGCATAAACGATTGACTTATTTCTATGTGCTTAACATTTTTTTACTAAATATTCAACAAAAAATGGATCGCAGCGTTAGTCTAGTTGTTGTATCAAGCATTTAATGTTACATGGTTTGTTTAATTATGTATCTATGTTGAACAACATACTAGATGTTCCCGCTGCTTCGGTCGCGTTTGATATATCGATCCTATAGTGCAGCGCACGCTTAAAATAGATGCTATATTTCGGTCGAGTTTTTTGTCGATATAACGTAATGGTTAGTTACGAGTGATGATCGGTTGTACTCCGAATGTGATGTTACGTTGTCATGCTCATCATTTACACTTCCATCAATTTGTAATACAGACTAGGTTTGTCGATTACGCTTATCGAATGTGTTCCATCCTTGTCGTCGATCGTATACTGGTAACTTGTAGTTATTTGGATGAGGGTTTTCAGAATATTCGAAAATATGTTAGTCCGTTTAACAGTGGTGGATTTTATATCTAACTCTCACAAATAATTTTTTTTTTTTTTTTTTTTTTTTTTTTTTTTTTTTTTTTTTTTTTTTTTTTCGAAAGACAGATTTTTCAGCTTTAATTCAAGATCACCTGCTAAATAAGAAATTACTTGGCAACATGAATTAAAAATTTATATGTTTTTATTCCAGTTTCTTGGATGACCTGGATCGGTTAGGTGCAAGAGACTACCAGCCCACCGAACAAGATATTTTAAGGACTAGAGTCAAAACCACTGGCATCGTTGAAGTGCACTTCTCATTCAAAAACCTTAATTTCAAGTAAGTATTGTAGATTTCCCTATTACATTTGTGTATTTTCTAATCTTTACTTACCTTTGGTTACTTTTCAAAAGTTATTCAAGTAAACTATTAATTGTCTATTTAAGTTCTTCAAGATTATAAATCGATAAGTCCATTAGTTTTCTTTTTCACTATCAATGCAAAGCTAATATACAACATTCATCAATAAAATTTATGTTCACACATGAACATACTCTTAATCCGGAGTTTAGCAATCAAATGCAAATAAAGTTAACAATATTTTGTACTAACCCCATATAGCATGAGACAAACTTTAAATCAAGCGAATAAATAAAATTCTAAGTCTAAGGGTAGGTAACAGAAGGAGATTATAATTAACATTATAGAATTTTATTACAATAATCTATACTAATATTATAAAGCTGAAGAGTTTGTTTGTTTGTTTGTTTGTTTGTTTGAACGCGCTAATCTCAGGAACTACTGGTCCGATTTGAAAAATTCTTTCAGTGTTGGATAGCTCATTTATTGAGGAAGGCTATATATAGGCTATATAACATCACGCTACGACCAATAGGAGCGGAGCATAAATGAAAAATGTCGCAAAAATGAAAAACCGTTGAAACTAAAACACGCGGACAAAGTCGCGGGGGACAGCTAGTACCTTATAATTGCATCAAATAAATGCGTTCTAACCAGTATATTACACTTTCAGATTGTTTGACGTGGGTGGGCAGCGATCTGAAAGAAAGAAATGGATCCATTGCTTCGAGGACGTGACCGCGATCATATTCTGTGTCGCCATGTCCGAGTACGATCAGGTGTTGCATGAGGATGAGACAACGGTGAATATCATGTTATTGTTACTTTGATTATAGCTCCATTATCCATTGGGTAATGTCCTCCTCAAAATTGCATTGTGATTTTCTTCACCAGTTTCCTGTTATTGCTGCTTTTGCATTGAATCAGGGAACTAATTGATAATAAAATAAGTATAACATAGTAAACCCTTAAGAAGAAAAAATCTGTAATTAGTTCAGAGAATCTTTCATAGAAATCATATTTCATATAATATTTTTTTTAATTTTTTTATTCCAGAACCGTATGCAGGAGAGTCTAAAGTTGTTTGATTCCATCTGCAACAACAAGTGGTTCACCGACACCAGCATCATCCTGTTCCTCAACAAGAAGGATCTGTTCGAGGAGAAGATCCGCAAGTCGCCGCTCACCATATGCTTTCCGGAATACACGGGTAAGACACCTCATATGTTAATACTTCTTGAAGTTGTGATGTTTATTATCTTGACTCGAATTTAATACGCAAACGCAAATTAAAAAAACAATCTTATATGTGTAGCCGTCGCTACTTTGCCCCTTTGAAAAAAAGGCGACATGAGACTTAACGACGTCGTAAAATGGAGTTGCATTTAAGTATTCGGTTGTAATATTAGTTAATTAATACGATGTACCGCTTGGGCAGGTGCGCAAGAGTA
Organism: Diachrysia chrysitis; assembly: GCA_932294365.1. Lineage (NCBI taxonomy): Eukaryota > Metazoa > Arthropoda > Insecta > Lepidoptera > Noctuidae > Diachrysia > Diachrysia chrysitis. Next base: position 4,430,060 of record OW028657.1, read on the forward strand.
CGGCGAAGCGGCGGCGTACATCCAGGCGCAGTTCGAGGCCAAGAACAAGTCCACTACGAAGGAGATCTACTGCCACATGACGTGCGCCACCGACACCAACAACATCCAGTTTGTGTTCGACGCCGTCACCGACGTCATCATCGCCAACAACCTCCGCGGCTGCGGCCTGTACTAAGCCGGCCCCGCCGCCGGCCCGCGCCGCGTCGCGCCGGCCCGCGCCGCGTCGCGCCGGCCCGGGCCCGCTCGGCCGGCCCGGCCCGCCCGGCCCGGCCCGCCCGGCCCGTGCCGGCTCGTGCCCGGTCGTAAGCATATCAAGCGCCGGCGCGGGGCGGCAGCGTCGCGGGTCGCTCGCGCCGCAGCTACGCGTATTATAATTACCTATATATTTTTATGGAAAGTAAGCTTACTGGATATTCCGCCGATGTGCAGATATCATGTGTCACTGGCTTGGGGCATTGTGTATGGTTTGTGCTCCCGCCGCCGCGCGACTGGACCGACCGACCGGTAGCGTTTCGTTTCCCCTGTAATATAAAACCGTCGTTTGGTTATTGTCTCGGCACGCGGGCCGGAGCTCGCGAGTCGCGTGTCTCCTGGGATCGTTTTCGAAAATGTGAATTAGTGATCTAGTGTTCAATTCTAAATTTTGGTGCTAGGCATTCGGTATAGTGTTTCGTTGGCACAAGTGGAAGGCAGTCGGTCCGGCAGCGCGCGGCTCGGAGCTCCGGTAATAATATGTGCTTATATACTCACTCTCTTACGGACCAAACACAGCAAGGAACCAATATTTAGTATTGAAATCAATAACACGGCAGTGAGATGCATGAATACGTTCACAGGCCTACTTAAACTGATTACAAAACATCATTCCATTATTAAGTATTATATCACTTATAATGAGAAATTATTTTTTATAAACTTTTGAATGCACAACTGTAACCGCTCTATGGAATAAGACGACGTCGTTTATGTTACGTACCTACGATCATAGTGTAAGCTAAGCCCCGTCATCCAATGTTATACTTTAAGTTAGCATCGTACTACGCACAAATTATTTATTCCTGTAAGAGCATTCATTTGTTACGCCATATACATTTCGAAATATTTTTTTGTGTTCATATTTTTCTATATCATTTTACAGTTAACCTTAAGGTAGCCATTTAAGATCTATTCTTGTATTCAATTATAAAAATCATGTTAGGTATTTATTTTATCTATAGTACTTGTATAATTAAACGTGGTATATGTAAACTTGTCATGTTTAATTTTATATTTAACGGTAATTAACCAATGTTTATGATCATGTTAATGTTCGTCATTATTTTGTGAAGTGGGTGGAGTCTGTATCGGTAAGGATAATATAATAACTAAGCAGTTACGAGTACTTCAGCTAGAGGTAGGCGAGAGTAGCGCAGCACGAGCACCTCGCGCGAGCCCTCACCGGGCCGCGGCCGCTCTGTTGTTCTAAGATATGTGAGTATATAAACTTTGTATACACTCGCGAATTGGCGTAATCAAACACTATATATACTATATAACATAATTTATTATTAATAATAAAAATAAAAATCTTACTTTTAAGCATTAGGACAGTAACTGTATCAATAAACATTAATTAATAATGCAATTAGACAGTAACCTTTACTATTGTCATAGTTAGGTGATTAATTTTCATTTTATGTTTATGAGTATGTAAAAAGTGATTAAATGAAAATGTAACGCCTACACTGTGACCGCGCGGGCCATTCACCTCCGGCGCCGCAGCGCTCGGCTTGCATGCGAGCTGCCAACACCAAAGATACTAACATGCACGGAGATTATAGTGACCTGTTCTATTATAAAATGCACATTGCTCGCATTCAATTTTACCTAAAAGATAACAAATACATTTTTAGATAATTAAATTGGTCGATCCCCGGATCGGAAACGTATGGTAGTGGCCCGCGGCTCGAGCGCCCGCCGCTCGCTTGTTGCTAGGTAGGTTTTTTACTGTTATGTAACAATATGTGTACGTAAAACTAATAAAAATAATATTAGCGCAGTTCTACATTCAACCTACATTTAAGTAAGCTTCACGTTACATTTAAAGTTTTTTTAATGAGTGAGCGATGTGGGTATACTCGTTCGACGTCCTCACTGCGCTGGCCGGGAGCGCCGGGCTGGTGCCGGCGCCGGCCGTCCGCGGTGCCACACTCAGCCGACGTCGACAGTTTTGCATTTCAATGTTCCTCCGCCGCAGAACATTTAACTTGTATGCTTATATTTCGAGTGAATGTGATGTAAATTTTGTACACTGCCGCATTGTTTATTCGCTCGAATCACATTTAGTTTATAAGATTTGAGACAGTGAAGGGATCGCACAAGCCACATGTAACATGTTTGTTTGGTACTGTACTTGCGCACAAGTCACAGTGGAGACACTAGCAGGTCAGCTCAATGGCTCGCCGGACGGTACGACACTCGTCACTTGATGTGCGTTAGCTTCTTATTTGAAGACTGAATTGTTGCGGCTCAAATATTCTCGCTTTATTAGATCCACAACTGGGGGAAGATATTGCAAAGTTTTTTAAGGGAGTAGCATTTAGTGATCGGGTTCGAGGCATAATTATGTCTTTAAATTTTTGTGATGTGGCATGAGATAATTCGATGAATACCTGTATCGATAGTCTACTGTTGATAATAGCGAAATGAGCGACGTTCAGTTATAATTCTTAATATAACCGCTAAGTATTGTCGAGATGTTGTCGATCTAAAAACAATATCACCATGCTTCATTCATATTTGCCAAAGTTAATACTAACCTCACTATTTATACCTACTGTATGTTCTTCGATAACTAAATTATGTCTGGGATTCGCGGCAAGGGCGGAGGCGCGGCGCACGTAGCGCCGTCGGCGCGGCCCAGCGTCGAATATAGTCGTATCGGTACTGATCAGAGTACAATGTTGAAAATATCTTATTTAGAATTGATGAACATGTAAACATTTATTTCTAGCGCGTGCGAGGGATCGCTCGGTGTGCGAGTTGCAGTAGCGCGCTCGTGGCAGGCGCCGTCCCGTGGCTGTATGCACTCGAGTGTTCCCGGCCCTGCCACTGTGCCAATATGGCGCCGAGCGATCCCGTCATTGAACAAATGTTTAAGTAAAATTTTTAGTCACTAGTGGGTAATTTTTGAATGTGATTCAATCTTATCTTTATTTTTCTATATCGAGTGACATTCAACTTTTATTTCATTGTTTTCCGAGTTATTTTTTTTATTGCATTTACTGAAAGCGATGTATTTAACCAACGATGTAATAAACAATATTTTCTCTTATTTGTATCTCGTCTGCACTGGTATTTTTTATTGAATTTACTATAAATGTACTTTAAGTGTATAATTTTAAATAATTACTGAAAATGATTATATTCTAATTTTTATGTTCAAATAAAAGTTTGTTTTATTTATAGCCCTAAAACTCCGCAAACAATCCTTTTAAGTTGTACACAAACACTGTTTTATATCCTATCCCTATGAATATATACAGCCTTCCCTAAACGTTAATGACCCGGTTAAATAAACAGGTCAAAACATGGGTTTTCATACCTCAAATTCAGATTGACAAAGGCCAATCCTTATCTATCAATTAAACTAATCAATAATTCATCGGGTAATTAAAGTAAGCCCGACAAACATTGGCGAATTAATTAAGAACCATTCAATATACAACATAGTTTCCAGGATATCTTTACGCGCCGACCCAATAACTGGATTCACAACACAAGGCATCAAGTTTCTGGTCCAAACAGGCTACTTTTATGCCTGTGCCTATAACTAAGTAGGTAAGTTATGTACCTCCCTTGGTTCTCTAGATACTAGGTAGGTAACGGTGAAGAACATGAAAGGAACTGAATTTTATCTAACCGACCGATTTGGCAAATCTAACGAACCCCTTTAAGAACAGGTAAATGCTGATAATCTGCTGAAGATGACATTCGCAACAACCCTATTAGGCACTTCCACTAAATCGAACCCAATTGTTTTGTTTGTTTGGGTCAATTTTTGAGCAGTAATGACACAAGCGACGAAATTTATTAGCTAAGGCATCGGTCTTAACTAAAGGAGATCATTCAGGTTTCATACAAGGTTGGGCCCAAAATCGAAAGTACCAAATGTTTAAAATGATGTATCAAACAGATTAAAAACCTTTTTTTATGTACTGGCCGGCTTAAAGTCAAATGTACGAGATATCTGATTTTTGAACTTGTATAGCCGCGAATATAATGGTACCATAGTACCAATTGTTTAAATTTTTAAAATGATGTATCAAACAGATTAAAAACCTTTTTTATGTACTGGCCGGCTTAAAGTCAAATGTACGAGAAATCTGATTTTTAAACTGATATAGCCGCTACAATGATGGTGCCATAGTACCAAATGTTTAAAATGATGTGCAGCGCGCGTTTGAACAAGGGTCCGCTGTAAAACGAGATTAGTACCGCGCGTTTCGCTGCTGTGTACAGTCGTCTACAAAATGAACATTAATGCGGTTAGAGTAGTGGCTATTTACCTCTTATGGAAAAGAAGGCAAAGAAGACTAGCTGTTGATCCTTATAATGGTACAAGGTTAGTGAGAGGTGAACACGTAAGATCTTTTTGCGATTTACGAGAAAATAGTCATAAATTTTATAAATATTTTCGCCTATCAATAACTAGTTTTGACGAATTACTCTGCAAGTTACAGTCCTCTTTACGACGATCCAGCTTATTTCGCATCCCCATAACTCCAGGGGAAAAATTGGCGATCACTCTAAGGTAAATGAAATAAAATCGATATTATAATTCATGTTGTACTGTACTTAACGGCGCGTCTCAACAGCGTCACTCTAAAACGCATACTGATCGTATCGTAACTCGCGGCGCGCGCTTCGGCAGCGCCGGCGAACAGCGCGCGTTTACTCAACAGCGCTGCTCAAGCGCGTGGCTATAAAACGAAACTAGAACCCAGAACAAATCCGAACGCGCGCGCTTCAACCGCGCTTTCGAAACGCGTAGCTATAAAACCAGCCTAAAATGATGTCCCGAACAGATTAAAAACATTTTTTTTAGTGCACTTTCGATTTTGGGCCTAACATGAATGGTCTCCTTTTAGTCAAAGGTATCGCTATTTGCAACATCACTACTTCTAATTTAATTATAATATTAGGAAGAGTCATCTTGCGATTAATATAAATATAAGGATTTAGAAAGCGTTTTTTCTATTCATCAACACCAGTCTGTAGAGCAAGAGAACCGTCTTGGGATTGAGGGCGATGCTGTGTTTAATTAACGTATTTGTGTAAAAAAAACCACCGTCATTATAGTTCGAGTGTAACATCTGGCTATTAGTAAAACTATGTCATAGAGTACTTTCTATGTTATTAGAATATAATGTTTTCAAATGCAGAGACGAGAATGACGGACCTGTTGGTCTAGTGGTTAGTGACCCTGACTGCTAATCCGAAGGTCGTGGGTTCGATTCCCACGCAGGACAAATCTTTGTGTGATGAGCACGATCATTGTTCTGTGTCTTATATATAATATGTATGTATTTAGAAATATATAAGTAAGTTTATCAGTTGTCTGGTTACCATAATACAGGCTCTGCCTAGTTTGGGATCAGATGGCCGTGTGGGAGTTGTCCCAAGATAAAAAAACAAAAAAAAAATGTTTATAAAAAAATGTTAGATGGAATGATTTTAACGTGATCATAATAGTAGTTCCATTTTACTATGTTTTACGCCACGAAGGTTCTCTTTCCGCCGAGACTCCACAGACATATTAAATTTAATTATATATGTATATCTAAATTATATTGATAAATAATAAATTTTAATTGGGAATGTTACAAGTGTAGTCTTTAACGCCGTGTCTACTGCTCAAAATTCTAAAATAATATTTGACTTGAATTAGGGGTGTGGGTCACGTGATTGTTTCTTTTTTTTGTTTAAGTTGAGACCAAACCCTTTATTTATGTTTTCTAACAATCAAAAATCAAAATAAAAATATTTTTATTTCGAGTAGGCTTTTTCAGGCACTTTCAAAACGTTAAATGACTCTAGTTGCGCGGTTCCAAAATGTCACTCCTATGGAGAAAGGTAATATATTGATACACACAATGTTAAATACAATTATCTTAAAATATGCGACAACAACGTAAATAGCAAAGAAGAAAAAATAAAAAAAATATAAAATTATTAAGAAATCGTACATTTTACTTCAAATTACATTGTCGACACATTAACAATGGTCTGATGCCTGAAGCACAATAGAAAATAAAATTAAAAAAAATGTAAGTGTAAAAAAAAATAGTAATAATTTACATAAATAATAAATATGTAGTCCTATTCAAATCCCTCATATATCACAGGAATATGACAATTACAATGACAATGTTATGTTCAAAAAATGGCATAGCAGACCAGGCTTTAAGGTGAGGTGATACATTAAAAAAAAATACTCGCACAGAAAATATCAAATCATCTAGTCTAGTCTATGATTAACCTTAATTTTGTTGTTTGATTGACATTTATTGTGTTTAGTTTGCTTGTTGCTGTTGTTGAAAACAAAAGTTTGTAACACAAATTTCAATTGCAGCAAGATGAAAGATGTAATAGATGTGACGGCTTTGCAGAGCAGCAGACGTGAAAGAAGATTACCTGACTATCGCAGCGCACCTAGTCATAGTTTAGCGACAAACTTTATATTTGAATGTGGCATCAAACTTGGTTTACAACCGGCGACGGTTGCTACTGCTGCTATATTCTATCACAAATTCTTTAAAGAAGCCGATAAAAATGATTACGACTGTTACGTGATATGTACAGCTTGTTTATGTGCGGCGGGGAAGTCTCGTGACGAGCCTGTGAGACTTAGAGATGCCGTAAACGTTGCACATAACTCTATCAACCGCGGAGCTGGGCCTTTAGAGTTGGGTGAAGAGTACTGGTCGTGGCGAGGCGCGGTTGCTCAAGCTGAGTTACTAGTGTTAAGATTGTTGGGATTCAACTTGGAAGCGCCATCTCCTCACAGATACTTGCTACACTACTTGCGCTCACTTCAAGAATGGTTTCCGCCGTCACAGTGGCGCTCTGCTCCCATAGCCCGCACTGCCATGGCTTTTCTGCAAGACTATCACCACTCCCCTACAATACTGGACTACAGAGCACCTCATGTAGCAGTTGCATGTTTGACTTTGGCTCTGCATGTCTTGGGAGTTTCAGTTCCATTAGCATCAACATTGGATGATGATGCAGCATGGTATTCAGTAAGTATTGAATATAAATCTTTTAAAATAGGTAACATATAATATATAGCTTATTAATGGAACAAGCAATGAATTTTGTATGGTCATTACAATGAGCAATACCTAAGTTTTAACATAGGTTGATGCTAATTCTCAAGCTAGTCTGTAAGTTAGCCATATATTGCTATGTTTTAAATCCATAGAACAGTAATATAGATTTTAAATAAGTATATGTTTTTTGCACAAAAAAAAATTATTGTACAAAAATGTGGTTGACTGCACAACTTATATTAAATCAGTGATCCCCAAACTTATTCCAGTTTTGGGTAGACCCCTTGTTTAGCTAATATTGTATTTCTGCATATTCATTAAGTTCACATGTGTTTTTGACTGATTTCTAACTAATTCCCAATTATTTTAATCATTTACATGGACTCTTTGCTAGTAGTGGTCACCCCTTAGGGGTCAATATAGAACACTTTGGGTATCACTTTATTAAATATTGTGATAATATGGATGATGGGTATAGGTATTAAATCATGGCATGTCTTTTCAGGTATTTACCAAGGACTTGCAAAAGGAAAAAAACTGGGAAATAATGGAGAAAATTATGCAAGTCTACAGCAGAGAGCCTGAACCAATTTAAAAATATGAATAATATTATTTCATGTGTGTTAGTAATAAAAAGATTTTGAACATACATTTTTTTTACAAAGTACTATTATTAAAAAAATCTAATCCTTGTATTACGTGAGGTTTCAAAAACATTGCATTCAAAAATAAGTAATGAGAGCTGTCCAGACCGTTTACGCGCGGCTCTTGCGTTCAGGACGGACTTTTCCTTGTGACGTTGACCTAGTAGGTATAGAATCTACCTAATTTAGTAATTTATGGTAAAAATAACATAAATGGCTGTATTCCTTAATTGCGTTGCCATCGAAGAATGAATTTTGCATTGGGTAGATTTGAGTATTTAATACTAATAAAATTTATAGGTACATCATTATTAAACACAAAAAAATGTTTATTTCATGCAGGACCTGAAAGCAGCACGCCTTGCAGATATGCTTATGAGTATGACCTACGCCTATAAAACTGCTACCTAAATATCTGGGCAGTCAATTATTATTTTGTAAGACTGAAAAAAGGAAATGCGTATTTTGATTTTGCATCTCAGTCAGTAGTCCGTCTCATACACAGAACAAATATACTCTGTCTCATACCTACCAATAAAAAAACCGCATCAAAGCAACACCAAACTCTGAACTGTCACTCAGTCACTGTCAATCATAGAGAAAACAATAAGCAGTTATATGTTATATAAGCTCAATGCTGTCAATACTTCATTAGTGTCAATGTCAAATCAAATTTGTTTTGCTTCCAAAAACTTGTCGAGACTTGAAAACGCTAGGTGGAAAGTTGTTATTCTAGTTTTTCAGCGTATTAAAATTTAAACAATACAAACTTGTGACTGTGGGACTTAGTGATACACCAGGATGAGTTCCGACGAGGAAACTGAAGAAATTCCCGCCTGGAAAGGTGTGCCGGCCACAATGATATGTATCAACACTCATGGCCCCGGTATACTTGATACGGCACAAGTGGCTCACGCAGCTACTTGTAATATGATACGCCAGTACCTACGAGAAGCTAGTTCTCAACTAATAGGAGTTTGTTTGTATGGAACAGAAGGCTCAAATACTTCCGTGTTTGGGATTAAAAGTGTCGAAGAGGTCTTCCCACTATCATTGCCAAATTTGTCCAACTATGAAAATGATCTTCAAAAAATTAATATTTCGACAATCAAGCAAGCCAAGGAATTTATATTATCAGATGTGCTTTGGTATTGTAACAAGGCTTTTGCCAGTTGCAATAAACAGCTTTCATCCCGTAATATTATAATTTTATCAAGATTTGACACTCCACCATCACAATCAGATGAAAGACCAGCACTTAAGAGAGTAAAGGACTTGGTTGATGCTCATATTGAAATAAAGCTTATAAATATTTCTGAAACTGATTACAAAATAAATCCATTCTACAATACGTTTCTAGAAGAAGCTAATAAAGGAGAAGAAGTTGATTTGCCAAACCCTGTTTGGGATCACAATGAGATTAAACAGTTAATGTATCAAGAGGCTCATCGCCATCTTGCGGTTGCAAGAATCAGTTTTGAGATTGGAGAGGGCTTAGCTATAGGAGTGGGAATATATACCCTTCTGAAATCAAATGTCCACCAAAAAAAGTCAGATCTATATAGAGAAACCAATGCTATTCTTACTAGTGTCAACAAAACATTGGTTAAAGTAGCAAAGAATGAAGATGAGCAAGAATCAAAATCTGTGCCTTTACTGAAATCAGAAACACTACACTACCAAATGTATGGAGAAGAGAGAATTGAATTCACTGATGATGAACGGAAGTTGCTTAAAAACCCATTTGGTCCCCCTATGTTGAAGCTTCTTGGGTTTAAACCAGCCAGCATTATATGTAAAGAAAAATGGTTTACGAAACCAGGTTACTTTTTGTTTCCTAATGAAAGTATAATAGAAGGTTCCACTGTAGCATTTAAGGCTTTACATGAGGCTTGTGTAGAGCTGAGAAAGGTGGCGATATGTGTGCTGTGTACAAGGATAAATGCTAAGCCTTACATTGTAGCTCTTTCTCCCACGTCTAAACCTCTGGGACTTAATGTTGAAATAGGATTTGATGTAATTAGAGTACCATTTGTGGAACATGTCCGAAACATTCCTATGAATGAAGATGATGAAGAAACACCAATCACTGAAGAAAACAAATCTGTAATGAAAGATATCTTGAATACTCTTTGCTTTGATTATACACCTGATTTATTTGAAAATCCGAAAATTCAGTCACTTTATAGAGCCATTGAAGCAAAAGCATTGGCAGATCTTGTTGTGGCACCATTTATAGACACTACAAAACCTGACTCAAGTAAATTTCAAAACATTCAAGAAGATTTATTTCAACAAATGTTTGGTCCTTTTGGAACAGGTTCTGTTAAGAAACCTTCATCTTCAAGAGAGGGTGGACCCGAAAGCAAAAGGGCTAAAGTTGAACATATTGATGAAAATTTACTTAGAAAAAGACTTGATACTAAGAAGGTAGTTGATTACACAGTACGCCAATTGCAAGATATTTTAAAATTCAAAGACATTCCTAGTTTGCCTGCTTTGACTGGCTTGAAAAAGAAGGAACTTGTTGATTTAGTCTATAAACATTGCAAATAATTTGAAATTTGATTTCTGAGCGATTTTTTGTTACATTTTTGTATGAACCAAATAAAATATAAGGATTAACTTAGTAGTTTAAACTATTAACCCCTAAGATCTATTTAAGTAAATGTAAATTTCTAAATTATGTGACAATATTAAAAATGATAATAAATAGCATAATTTATGTTTGGTACAATGCGGCGAATAGAAATGCAGGAAGTGAATAGAGAATTGTGTCTTTACATTTTAAAGATTATGTTTATAAAAATGGGAACTCTTTAAGCGCAGGCCACACCGCCAGCTAGCGGGCGGGCGGGCTAGGCGGGTGGGCGAAGCGAACGAAGGAAACTATACAAACTACGCGAAATATTGGCGAGCTAAACTATGGGGTTCACACCGAAAACTCTTGACAGACGAGCGACGGGCGGAGCGGGCGAAGCGGGGGGCGCGGATGGGAGAGCGAGAGGTTAGCGTTCTATCTGTCGATTCTATTCGATATTTATTATTCGATGTTCTATTCGTCGATATATGACATATTCATCGTTCGCAAACGTAAACACTACACTGCTATTCGAAAGACGAGCGTCGACTAGTCTACTCGAAACGGGGAGGACGGACGAACGAACCGGGCGAGCGTCGAGCGGGCTGGCGGGCGAGCTAAGCTAGCGAAGCGCGGGCGCGCCAACGAGGTGAACGAGTAGCTTCGCTGGAATCGTCGGATATTTCGTTAGCTTAGCTCGTTAGGTTAGTCGGTAGCTCGTGGTGTGAACCGAAGTATGTAAAGAGGTGAAACGATGTTCGCCCGCCTAGCCCGCCCGCCCGCTAGCTGGCGGTGTGGCCTGCGCTTTAAACTATTAGAAAAAATATAAGTCGCATGTATATAATATTAATATGTAAAATTATATACATGCGACACATTAAATGGTAGGAATCTTCCATAGATGTGTCTATTCACCTCTCAATCATTTCACCTCATTTTACGATTCTACTTAAGATTTACTAAGGTTATTCTGTTCAACAAAATATTAAAATAAATGTTGAGACTATCTATCTAGGACATGTTTATACAACAGGTTTCTGTTTACGATATAATAGATACAGGATAGGACAGGGATGATATTCTTAAATAAACAACACTTTAGATCTACAAACAAATATAATTCAGTTTTCTAACATTTTACGATACATAATTTTATAAATGTACAGGGTAAGCTCATGACGTGGGAGAAGCGGTACTAGTTTTCAACTGGCTACCGGATGTACACAATATGTGGTGCATTATAATCATAGAAGCGACGCGACCGCCGCCGGCCGCGCTGATATGCTTTCACTTTGCACGGAACAGGTATGACTTACACCTAACGTGAGTGAAGACATGGAGTACATTCCAATCCAACGTGCGTCAGGTTACAAATCTACATTAGACACCAATGACTAGTATAATTTATAAAAAATTACGCTACGGTTAAGCGTAATGAATTTCAAATTTACATCAGTATGCCAGAGAATGCATATAATAGCGGTCCGAGTGAAACGATTAGCGGCGACTTCTGTGCGTCCCGTGGAAGACAGAATGAAAACCTCTCATCGCTCGCGCCTCTACACATTTGTGCTTCTATTTTAACATTAATGTTGCGTGTCGATTAATTTAATAAAAACGGGATTTACAAGTGTAAATTGATTAGCATTTCTACTAAACCGACGATGAAAATTCATGAACATCAGTATTAAGAGCGATATATATTTCTTATTCTATTTATATTTTATTAAATTCTATAAATAAATTTCACACAGACAAAATGTAACACATGATATTGATGTAAACGACATAGATAAATGACAGTTATTAGTTATTATTGCACGATAATATAAACTACTGGGTTCAATACACCGGGGACACACAGACATATTACGCGGTGGCGACACGTGACGCACCTCACCTGTACAATGTAACAACACAACGTTATACACAGCAATATCAAATCATGTACACTACCATAGGGAACCATTCAAACACCGCACCGTCGAAGTTAGCGGATTAACAGTGGCTTCTAAACAGTCACACATCTCGAAATTATTATATTGTGTTAACCATGTCCTATAATCAAAATATTTACCTCATGATTTTCATGTACCTACACATTTTTCTAAATACCTTTTGCAGGATTACTTGAGCCCATCACTGGTAAATATTTTGAACATTGTATTAATATAGTATAAAGAGTGATTTGACGTCTTTAATTGGAAGTATTGAATGACTGATTGATGTCCGATACACTAAATACACATATCTCACAACACGTTTCACAATTTCACATAGAAAAAGGCAGTTTTAAGTAAGTTAAAAACACGAGATTAATATTTTAATTGTTATTGAGAAAGTGTATTAAGAAAATTGTCGTCTGGTTGATGTACTTGTACGAAATAGGCACTTCAAGTGAGAATTAACTATAGAAAACCGAAGAGCGGACAAAAAATATTGACAGTTACAAAATAAATATGCATAAAACAATGCCAACCAGTTAAAGGGAATGTATTAGCTACTTCAACCAAACTCAAACCGGCAGTTAGGAACATAACGAATGCAAATTACAAGAAGCAGAAGCGCAGGCCGACATGGCGTTATGTGCTAACACAGAGTCATGTCTGGACTTGTTAACCAGTGAGAGTCGCAAGCGGTACATTTACAGTCCACAATAAAATAGTAACGTCTTATATTCATTCAATAAAATAAAATCTTCTATGGCATCTGAAATCAATTTGTACACTTTTGTACATGGCGTCAAAACGATACACCTCGTCCCTCAGGATTTGACTATATTCCATTAAATTTTCCTAATCTACTAATATTTAAATTACAATAAGAAATGACGAAAACTAACTACTACATAGTAAATATATACTTAAATATTTAGCGCTACACATGATATTTACGCACTCACCTACTTTGGTTGGTTTCACAAATAAAAGTTGGATGATTCTAATTTAAATAATACTGGAACGTTGTACCTGAGGGTAGGTCGAGTGCCGGTGAGTGCCGCTACACGAGTGTTCACTTACGTGCGCCCACTCCACCAAATTAACCAATACTATTTATACACCAATCTTAAAAGAACTTATTAAATCAATAACGATGGATTTCTACTATTTGTTCATTGGAGCTTCGTGTTCGCTATAAAAGTATTAAAAAGTTAAAACACCTCAGATCTATTATAATGTAAAATTGTTAAAGAGCAAACAAAACAATAGGAACTCTCTACAACAGAAAAGAAGATTTAAATTAATTCAAAGATAACATAAAACAATTCCATTTCCTTAACAAAATTACTATGAAACAATCGTAATAAAAATACTCTGCGAACGAAACAAATTATATATATTTATGTTTGTATAATATGTATTTCATTTCATTAAAACATATAATTTCAGGATCGATAATGAGTCTGAATGTTTGTAGACATTTAACTACAGAACATTTTGTAAATTCGCAAATTGTTCCGTAACAATTACAACACGTAAACTATTATTTATAATTTGGCATATAATAAACTGATCCTCACATTACAATCTCCATATACATATATCGACGAGAAAACATTAACCAAGATACAAAAAAATAAATAAAAAATACTAAAGTGATAGATTTAATCTAATCACAAAAATAAAAAAATACAACTATATAATTTACCTACTAGGTATATAATTTTGTTATCATTCAGAAAAGCCTGTGTCAGTGAAAATATCTTAAGTTAATAGAAATGGCGATAGCGATTGAGAATATCCCAAGATAGACGTGGCCGAGTGCCGAATAGTATTGCATTGTAACCACTCACTACGTAGAACATATTTAATGTTAATCTTTAACACTAATGCCTTTTACCCTCGACACATAAATTCTATTGTTATCGTTAGATGTTGTCTTCGATCTTGGTTAGTGACGACTTTCGTAGAAAACAAAATGTGTTATGACATGACGTTTCACATAAAATAAACTAGTAAAAGATATTGCACATGAAAAAGTAAAACAATTGTAATAGAAATATATCAAAGTAATTAAAAGTTGATGGAGGCAAACAGCGTTGTCGAGTTCTCATTGTTCTCGCAGTTATGGCACATAAAATGAGCATAATGTCTCGTTAACATTTTGTTTCCTACGCGCGCCTCGACGCCCACCTTCCTCGGTGTACCTTATATATACTTAGCTACTAAGGCATTTCTCTATCTAAAATAAGCGTATATTTTTATCAATGCAATATTATTGAGCGCTCGGTGTGTAGTCATTATTTCACCTTCCATTCAACGCGTAATCTGTTTTATCAACTACAATAAAGTTTAATAAATTAAAAATGGCACTACCTTAAACGAAATCAAATAGTTTGTATCTTTTGTACCTCTGCACCAATATTTTAGTTGGTTAAGCAAAATAAGTTACAGTTTAGCTACTTAGTAAGCACACGTTTTTTTACCACAAATTGTCTTAATTTTTAAAGGTTATGCTGTTCAATATAGTCTAACTTAAAGTTCTTCTTTAAAATTATTGTAATGCTAAATTTGTCATGTGATTGGCATAAAATTTACATGAAAGTTATTTTTAGATTAATAAATAAATAAGATTAAAGTGGTAACAAAATTCTTGTTCTTTAAAATTAGTATGTTTTGTTACGTTAGCAGCAAAATTTAGGAACAAATGGTCTAAAAATTATGTTTGAGTGTATGACGAAGTACAAACGACAGCATAACCTCAGTTGAAGCGACATAAAACGAATAGAGGATTAGATTACGGTGTGTGGAAGGGAAACAAGTGTCGGCGCGCGTGCGGCGCGCTGCGCGTTCATCGCACGTCGGTGAGGTTGCTCTTGTCGCCGAACAGCTTCACCAGCTGCTCCTCGTAGTCGTCGATGTTGCGCTTCATGATCTCCATGCAGGGGCCCAGCAGGCGCTCGAACGTCTCCACGTCCAGGACTGGAAGATGTCATTGTATATATTAAAATGGATGAACTCGACGAATGGAAGAAATGGCACTAATTAAACTTGAACTGAAAAGAGAGGAAGAGAAAAGGGAGGCATTTGCTATGCAGTTTAGTTCAAAAATAATAATAAGTGTTAGGCACATGTTCGTTGTTACAATCGGCTAAGGATTAAATAAAAATGGCTACTTGGTGGACGAATTTCAATAAATAGTTGCGTGGTCTTTATGGAATCCTACGGTCCCAGAACTGAACACAGGTATATGGTAGTCAATTTCATGACAAATCTTGTTTGATTGATTTTCTGCCTAGAACTAACTAAATCTAGATAATATTCAGTAGCAATCATAAATTCAACAAATAAAGGAATATTTTAAAGTCAATCTCAAATTACTTTTCATTACCTAAATAGGTCAACATAAGTCTTGAACTAATATTTACAAAGGTGTGATAATCAGTGAATCCACAGTATTTACAATATTCGTTTAATTTTGACCCTGAGAGAGAATATCTAGCCGATATTCTAGTTGATGGTACAGACTTAAGAAACAGATAATTTGCGTTGCTATGCTGTGGCGCCGGTGAATATTTGACTAGCTAATTTTAACGTCACGGTGTTCGTTTTTAACTTTATGTGGGTATTAATAGTGATTTACTCGCTGCAAAAAAGCTAAAAAATGTTTAAATACCCGCAAGAGATAATTTGAGGTTTGGTGCCGGCCGTGGGTGAAAACAAGCGCTATAGCTCTGCTTTTAGCAAGTACCTTAGCAAATGCATAGCGTCGGCCGTTTTGCACGGGTGTGATGCGTATATCTACATACCTTATTATTAGTCTTTGTTGTATTTTAGTGTAAACTTTTATGCGTTAATAACCGTTTTTCGTTATTTCTTTTTTCTGTGCAATATGTAAAACGAACTCAAATATTCGACACATTTCAATTGTTGATACTAAATCAAACAACAGACCAAATTTCTTTGTTAAATATTATCTGGAGTGAAATGTAAATATCTAAATATAGTATTCTGAATCTTTTGTCACGGGAATATGTTAGAAGGTATCAACAATAACAGGAAAACGGTACAGTTAATGTATGGTGATTAATACTGCAGCGAGGCTGTAAGGCGACATTCAAATGAGGTCGCAGGAATAAGATGGAGGAATAAGAGACTAACATAAGGAGCTCCCCTGTTAGCCCACCTGTGTATTGTTAACTAAGCTGACAATATAGCCGACAAAGGAAACCACTACATTTACTACGAGTAAAAAGTATTAAAAAAATATATTTAAAGATTTTTATTCTACTTATTAATTTAAGGGTTGATTTAAAAATTACTTTACAATTTTATATATCCGAAAACGTGTCGAAATCAAAATTTTCTTCACAGTGTATATAATGTGTGTGAGGCAAAGAAAAGCATACTTTTTTAATTTTATTTAATGGTAACATTTAAATAATCGTCATTAGTCATCTGTTTTTAATTATGAAAGGAAAATCCAAACTATTTAGTTCCTATAACCATGTAAATATATTGCATACTAAACAATATTAGGTCTCGCTTATTTCAAGTACATTATCACAAATCAAAACCACTCTTTCTCAGTTAAAATTAACCCTTCCATCCGTGAGTTAATTTGTTTGATACTTACAAAATAATTTTATTGTATATAGGTAATTTAGGGAATGTACAAAAATTTATTTTGTAGGGTTCATGTGGGAACTACTCTTAACCTAAATAACGGTCAAACGGACGTGTCTCTCTTTGAAAGAAAGTAGTACTACATCAGAGTTTCTTGTTTGACCATAGATGCATGTGACATACATGAAATGAAATCTGAGAATCGAACAAACATAGATCTCTAGAAACAGCCCAGAAATAAATCAGTAAACGCTAACTTCAGTTGTAATATTTTCAATTCTATCTTTTAATTATCGGCTTCGCCCGCATAAGTAGTTCCCGTTCTCGTGAGACATGTTTTGTTAGTTTTCTGCTATTCAAATCAAAGATAATGAAAATCGGTCCACACGTAGTTGAGTTAAAAATAGTATAACTAAGCCGACTTTGTTTTGTTTTTATATAAGATATAAAAAAAAGGCAAATAATCTGATATAATAGTTTATTATACTTACATGCCACCTTGGTGGGGCCAACGGCGTAAGCAGAAGCGGCACGAGGCTTGTGAGTGACCAGAGCCAGCTCACCAAAGTAACCACCAGCCTCTGTAGACAAAGATATAAGACACATTATTTATGATTATCATCGCTTTTATATTATAGATAGAATCAGTCGACGGTTTATATGAAAGTTGTATTTCAAAGTGGATTGTATTTCAAAATGGTTGTGGTTGATCGATGTTACTAATAGCCAATACACAGCAATCATATTTTTTTTTGTCAAACTGTACATTATTGAAGGTGTACCTAGCGTAATTTCTAAAAAAAAAACAACTAAAGCGAATTAAAGTACGCGCTGGACAGGCAACAAGGGAAGGCCTATACTAAGCAGTGGGTAATTCCTGACGATATCGCCGTTCTTCCACAAAGTACAAGCCTTCAGCGGTGTCGCCTTGGCGAAAGATCAGCTAGCCTCACAGCATCCATACTGTTCCTGGCGTATGACACTCACCGAGACGCTTGATCTCGTGCTCGTTGCCGTCGTCGCGGGTGATGCGGATGCTGATGGCGCCGTCCTCCACGAAGTACATGCCGTCGGCGGTGTCGCCCTGGCGGATGATCAGCTCGCCGTCGATCAGCGTGCGCGGCAGCAGTGCGTCGGCGAGGTTAGCGCGCTCGTACCCCTGTACCGAAAATAATTATATTATAGTAACTTTTGCCCTTTGCCAAGAACGGAGACGTCTGGACACTTCGGGGAAAGGCCTTTGCCCAACAGTGGGACACAAAAACAAACTACCTAAATAAAATAAAAACTATTCCTTTTGGAAAGAGGAAAATGGAGTTTGCTACACAGTAGAACTATTATGGCTGGCATAGTAATAACAATTATCCATAAACATTTATTGTTATTATAAAACGACTATATAAAAATGTGTAACAAAGTAGCTGTAAGTCTGTAAACCAATTTAAAAAATTACATCATTACTTCAATAATCTTATAATGTGTCGGAGTAAAAGTGTAGTAGAGTAGAGAGTACTAATAGAGAGATATAAGACAAAATCCTATGTCTGCTTAGCCTCGAAAACTTGCGGTTTAATTAAGAAATTCGTATTCACTCAGAAAAAGCCTTATGTCAGTTTGAGGACCGTCGACTGTGGAATAACCTAGGCTATGGCAACAAGCATGAATGAATAAAATGCAAATTCGAACCGGTGGTAGTCATTTTATGATAAAATTCAGCTTAAACTTTAGCATAGATCAATCCACCAAGATCGACTTGTTAAAAACGTTTAAATGATAAACAAATAGTTTACCTAGTAACGTAACCATGTTACATAAATAAAACATACAAACTCCGTCACTAAAGGAAACACTTATAAGAATGTAGTATTTATCAATTTATCAGTGCATTCCGTAGTCTCCACCCAAGTTTCGTTGTGACGCGTGTTGATAAAATCACTGTGACGTCACACAGCGTCCAATCTCCAAAGGGTGAATAAATTTGATAGGAACTATGGCGTCCGGTGGCTACGCTTACAGTTTATCTTTCGCCTCGCTTGTCAAACACAATATTATCTATGCTCGCATGAGAACCTCCTTTGACGGTAGCTGCACTATCTATATTGCGTGGTTTACTTGAAAAAACAATTGAATATTTATGGTGGAGAAACGTTGGAAATAAAGATTTTATTAGGCCTTTACTTTTAATACCGATTTGTGAATCTTATACTTTAATAAACTTAACTCAACATCTTTAAGATAATCAGTACAAAATCTTTGAAAACCAACTTATTGTGATGTGTTGTGTGAAATGGCGCGCACCCAGTGACACGATCTAATCCTCCCCCTCTAACTAATGCGTCGTGTGTACGGCGGGCCGCAAGTCAGTTGTAACCACGAATTGCGGAAATGAGCCTTACTGCTTTGTCATAAAGAAGCTGTCAATGTTAAAGTGTTGGTACAGCTGTTCGGTCAACTGTACTCCATACATAAATATGTATGTAGTTTCCTCCCTCTTTTCCTTAAGGGTTGAGTCGTTAGTGACAGTTTGTTAGCTAATTACCTGCGACCGTCGACACACCGACCCTTTCGTAGAGTCCCTTGTGTGAAGAGATTATGAGCTGAGCCCGTAGATATTGAGGGCGAGTCTATTGCTAATGACTGAGAACAAAGCAAAAGCTTTTGTAGCTTGAACAATAAATAACGACTAGCCAGTCTATCTTGTACACATAGAGGACTTTACTTTTAGGCTTCGTTTTCACCAGAGATGTGCGAGATTGTGTAGCGAGGGATGTGTTTGTTAAGAATCTACAGAATCGCTTAATTTGCCTAGCGCTGAGCGACGCTAGGTAAACGCCTAAAACTCTTCGGTGTTATTTAATCCAAAAAAGGTTTCATTAATTTATATCGCTTAGTAGAAGTTTTCAAAACATGAAGTAAGACGTGTACGAATAATCGCTTGTAACATTAGTATTTATCATATTATCAACGTATGTGTAATGCTAATCACCTGTATCGTGGCCTTCGTGGAAAAGAGTATGACGGTCTACGGCCAGACATCAGACTGATAAAATCAATGACAACGGTACCTTTCAATATTTACATTATATCTTAGAGCCTGCACCTAGTGGTTTTCTCCTGCCAATAGGGAGCGTAAAGGAAACTTAATTATTTTACTCCTATTTGCTGTCCTGATTAATTTAGTGGCGGGTTTGGAGTAAAATCTCTGGGACAGACCGGGTAAAGGTTTTCTGGCTGGTCTTCTATCTATATTTATAGTAAATTGATGCTACAATGTTTAATAGTAAAATAGAGCTGTAATTTACTTCCTACATTAAACTAACTTAAAAGTATAATAATTCTTCTTCCATAAGCCAGTTCCATGAAATTCTTTTATACATACACCTGTCATAATACATAATATGTCCTTGTCCTTGAGCCGGAGAGACCGATACATAAAAGTTAAGCTGGTTGTTAGCATGTCAAGCTTCTGAGCACCCATGACAGCCGGAAGCGACGGCTTTGCGATGCACAAAGGGGTCTCGATGTTATTTAAAAAGGTCACCCATTTAAAACAAGGCCGCGGCAAGCACAAATTAACCTGCTGCAGTTATAAAGCGATACGCCCTTTAGTAAATTCACTTAACGATGCGACGGAAGCTATCAGCGAAGGTAATAATATGCATTTATGTTACAATATCATGTTTCAGAAAGAGCTGAACAAAAGATCTACACGTAGATACCTGACGCGGATACAATAGTCGTCTGACGTTAACTACACATCGGTTTTATTTGATGACCGCTCGTTTGTAAGTATTGTCTCGCGATATTTCACATAAATTTAATGAGAGTCAATAGCTGTTTATAAATAACTTCGTTTCGTTTTTAGTTATCGTTTAAATTCTCTTTAAACGTCTAGGCATTTATGACTGTGATACATATCTATACTGTGTAAAATAGTAACGTATAGATCAAAATCTACAGTTTCATAATGAAATCAACAGGTACAGGTAGATAGGTATTAAAAGTTCTGTCGATATAATGACAGTGGCTTAAAGGTAAACTCATAATACACGTATGTTCTTCAATGAAATATCAAACAGGTCATCTCGTGCCAATTAAATGTCAGCGAAGCATCCGCCGATGCTCAGGGTTCCATTCCCACATACATACAAATATTTAGCTTATAGATATGTCTCATAGTTTATGTGATTTGTATGAATACGGTGCGGCACTAACGGCATAATGAATTCGATCTGGGCTATACGCGTGAAGCGTTGTGTCCTAGACTACGACTTGGCAACATGCGACAACTTACGCAGTTTAAAATGTATAAACCTGACCTAGTTTGTGTACCAGGCTTTGATTGGTACTACATCTAGATATTTACTAGGATTCATTGATATTGAAGAGTGCGTTAAGTTCCTAACCTCTAAGCGTAGTGGACAATGAGCGCACCTACCTTATCGAGGCATAATCTTAGCTTAAATCAGTATTAACTGATTAGTTTTATCACATTACGTATGCTCGCAATATCACGTGACGCTAGTTACTATTGCAATATTTCCAACATTTATCACCGACTTATCATTCAATTGCTTCTTATTATAACTTTGAATTGGCATTGGTGTAATTATTATTAAAATTAAGATGTGATAGAAAACGTTTGCCGATACAGTTAAATAAATCTCAATTAAAGTATTTTCACACATTACACGAGATTAGCTCAACTTTGATAATTTCACGTTATAATTAAGCGTTTTTTTATTTTATCTTGAAAATATATATAACGTATGCATTCAATAATAGGATTTGAAGTCACAGTTCTGTAAATCTTTGAAATACAAACACGTTTCGTGTAATATATGCATGATTGTAATACATGCTACGATAATTACAGAGTAATACCCGTGTCAAATACTTTATAACGCATTAGGTTATTATTATGATAATATTATAACAATAAATATGATTTACAACCGCTCGGGTGGTAACTGGAGCAATAAATAAAGTGAAATAGTCGCAAACGTTGTTTATGGCGACACAATATATAAATAGGTGACTATTGTACGTTTTAGACTTTTCCGCGTAGTTCTAACTACGCGGAAAAGTCTAAAACGTAGTGTAAAAAGTTGTTTACGTCGTCGGTTGACGCCTAGATTGTATAATTTACATCGAGTTATCCTCCCCTACGCCGCGAGCCTTATTGCGTTAGCTGTTATTAAAATTAAATAGGTATGTCTCAGAGAAACTTGGGGAGACATTTTCATGTAACTTTCGTTACGAAATACATTCTTTGACAAGTCACTGCTGACTTCAATTTTAAACAGGGAAAGATATATAAATTTGCGACAGTGTTTAACAATTGCTTAGTAGATTTTTAATTCAAGTTATCTTTTTTACTGGAATCTTTCGGTCATACCTCGGAATTCTTTGGTATTTAAAGAAAAGTTAAAATAATCCTACAGTGAGCAGAATGTGCACTGTTGTGTTGTGCTCTAATATTTAGTACAATTTTAACTTAGAATCTGCTAAGAAATTGCAAAACACCGTCGACATTTTTATAAATAAGACCATTGATTCATTTAAAGACCAATACGTAACATAAATATCAAATTAATTTATTTTTGATAAACAGATGTTAGTTACACTTCCTAACGACACATGTTTTTAGAGCGGAAACGAAACTAGTTCCATTGCACATAATGGTCGGTGATATCTACTTCGTAGTTGGTATTATGTAGTAGTAGATACGCAGCAACAACTTGATAGACCACTATCTAAAAGCAATTAAGGTGCTTGTTCATCTACAGGGGAAACGGACGGAGCAGAAGATTGAAAACAGTATCCCATAGAGCCGGTGGCTACTTTACTTTGATTATACGGATTGGCTTCCACAATTCCACGTAAATATTTCATTAGCTGTTTTTGTATACAATGGTAGGTAGTGTGGCAGGTTATAATAGGGAAGCGGACTAGGTATGGAAAGGAAATATCTATTTAGTTCACAAAAATAGATACAAAAAAAGAAAAAAAAGCTAATATTTTTTCTTTTATCAAATCAATGAAAAATGACTAAGTTAAAGCGCTTTAAAGTTCTGGAGTGAGGCTTGTGACGTCACGTGAGGGTAGCCACAAATGACGTCATGCGACATTTCCATTCACATTATTTTCCTCATCAATTGTTTTATTTAAAAAAATACATTTTTAATATTTTTTTAATATCTATGTGACCTGTAAATAAAAAAAAATAGTCCGATCCCCTATTGGAAAATGTTTTGGATATGCGTTTCCGTTTTAAATTGGTTTAGGCATCCAGATCTCTCAGAAAGTCGAATGAAATGAAGTAGAGGTGCTCGACTCTACGTCGATAATAAATGAGATGGCTACTTTCCAGTGAATTCTTTAAAAACTTTTGTTCTTTTCGGAGTTAGTTAGTTTTTATTTTCAGACTTATATTGTACTGTAATCGAAAACATACGAAACGAATAATGCTGTATGCAGAACATTGTAGGATAGCTGAAGCTATAGGTACAATAGTATAGTTGGGTGAGTACCAACTCTATTCTCTAAACTGCAATTTAAATGCATGAAACTGCTGAAATTCAACTGAAAAACAGTGACGCGATCGTTATATGTTTTTGACGATCTAAACAACATTGTTTGTCCTAGAACATTCAGGGTTACGAATACCATTCCAGTATTGGTGGTTAACTTTGAATGACCTACATAAATGTGGACCGTAAAATTATGGCGCTGTCAATAGGGATGTGGACAGGGTATGAAAAGTAAAAACACCATTAGTCTCTAAATTAGATAATAAAAAACATATTAGACACGGTCTTTTTTCCTTTTTCAAAATAACTAGAAACTAAGAAAATAAAGCGAATTAAAGGATTGGATGCTAATTACGTCATGTTGTGTAACTAAACGTACGACATCGTGACGTATTGCAACATTTCAAATCTATATATCGTCGTTAGTTTTGGTAATGTAAGAAAAGAAAAAATACGTGTCTAATATTTTTTACTAATTTCCCTGACGGACATATTCAACTGATTTTTTTTCTGATATTGCATGCGATAAATATAACAGTAATTACGGACTGATTTCGACTTTAAGTGGCGACCCAATTCGCATATTAACATAAAACTTTAGATCAAACTTAAACTGACTTTGAAGTCTTAAACATGCTTTAGATAATTAAGCTACCTAAATGATCAATGTATTATTATCTATTTACAACATAATAACGTTCTAAAAGTATTTGTAATACGTCAATAACGTTCATAATAATGATGGATGTAGGTATATCGTATGGCGATCTTTAGTGTTGCAACATAAACGCAACTTATAATACACAATCTACTTGTATTCGTTCTAAATAAGGTAGTGAAGGCAGAATATCGATTGTCAAGTTGTGTTTGAGCGTGGTCAAGCAATATTTTCGGGACACTGGGCAACGGATCCGCTCGCGTGTACTGTTATGTAGGGCGGTGTCACTCCTATTTCAATATTTCTTATGTTAAGTCAAAACATTAATAAAATATTCGGTTTTTCTGCAATAATTACTCGGTATCTTGAAACACCTGGATATACAAATTCTGGGATTTACAGCAAAATGTGCTGTAAATCCCAAAAAGCTACACCATTTTATCTTATAAATTATATAAATTTAAAATCGCATACAAAGAGTACTAATACCTCGCTTAGCTTTGTAGTTCGGATAAAAATAAGCTCACGTAGGTACTATTAATTATTTTCTTCACTTTCCACTCGTTACAAAGGAAAAAGCCTTGCGTATTAAGTATAGAACATAAGTCGTACTTAACAACCCAATTAAATATTTTGCTCAGGCATTACAAAGCGCGAAAATTCTTGCAGAAGGTGGGTATAATCGACCACATGTTAATCGTAAAATGCGTGACAAAATGAACCTTACCGCTTAAACAAAAAAGTCGCATATAATATCAAATTGTAACCACTACATTATTTTACCACCCACATAAATGCGAGACTGATTTAAAAAATAGACTATCATTATTTAATGTCTATCTATGAAGTTAAATAAAAATAAACATACACTTGATTTATAATCATGAAAGACTTATTTTGATTGTAAGTAATGATAACGTGGGCGCATTTGTATTTGGATATTTTAACACAAAATGTATCACAGATTTACTATACAATATGTCAGAATAAAAGTATCTGCACGAGCATACCCGTAGCATCCTTTGCTTGAAGCTTCTCAGGAGTCTTTAGACCCCTACAATCTCGTTATGGATATGGCTAGAAACTTGAATGATTTAAATTAGTATTATTAGAAAGATAGCGTGCTAAACCTACCGCTATTTGGTTGAGTTTCAAGTTAACGAAATCTATACTAATATTATAAAGCTGAAGAGTTTGTTTGTTTGTTTGTTTGTTTGAACGCGCTAATCTCAGGAACTACTGGTTCGAATTGAAAAAATATTTTTGTATTGGACAGTCCGTTTATTGAGGAAGGCTATAGGCTATATAACATCACGATATGACTAATAGGAGCGGAGCATAAATGAAAAATGTTGCAAGAATGAAAAACCGTTGAAACTAAAACACGCGAACAAAGTCGCGGGGGACAGCTAGTATACGATAAGGGAAAATCTAAAACAATAGTAGAATTTCAGACATCTTAATCAAATAATCAATGTTAATTCTCACAGTTAAAATGACCGTGAAACGATCTCACTATTACAGGAGAATATTTTATAATACTCTTGTACGATGTAAATTTAATTGTTTTATTTCAGAACATTATCTGACATATTTAAGTGAGCCAACTCTCAGACTTGTGGGAGATGGCTTACTGAAGTCGATAGTAAGGAATCCCTTAAATCATGTACGTGATTCAACTCCATAGAGTAAACATAGACAAGCATAGAGCATGCGCATCGCTAGTAGCCTCATATGTCAGGCGTAAGCACATTTTTACCTAAATGTACTGCGCTCGTTTACTGATTTATGTGATTTTTCTTGGGACGACAGACGTTTATGCGAAAATATCAACGGTTCCGATGTTATTATGTTTTGAGATAGTTTTAATAAAACGGTGTGCTCCGTTTTGACACTAATTTTACATGTTCATACTAGTGCCAACAGTTTATTCTCGATGCGCACTCTTTAGTTTACTTATTTATTCCTCAAAGGTCAACTTTCTAACTTTTGAGAGTTGGCTTTAAATCGATATAATAAGAAATCCCTTTAGTAACCATAAACGTCTCTGAGTGCGGTTTGTGAGTAAGGTTTATGTTTGTTACAGTACGATTCAAACTTAATGGCGGCTGTGAACACGAGTCGAGTCGCTGCGCAGTACCAAACTTATGCGCCAGCGGGGGTGCGGGGCGAGGTACTGCGCAGCGTTTAGCTAACTTCACAGCCGCCATTAAGTTTGAATTGAACTATACTCATTGTTAACTTTCATATACCAAAAATCTTATTTAGAGTTTTCAAAACGAATGTTAATAATCTCGTTCTGTGAGAAAGATTTATTGTAGATAAGACATGAGCATAGTTTCTACGGTTCAAGGAGGTCTAGTTTGTGAATGGATGTGTGTCAGTTGCAATCGAGATATCTTAAGGTGGCGTCTCTTGTGTGAAACTATTATTTTTACTGTTATACTAGCTGTGGGTTGCAATTACAATTGCCTTTAGATCGGATAATAGGCCCGTAGCATGATGTTAAGTTACTTATATCCGTAGTCAAGATTAAATTTTTCAAATCCGACAACAGTTCCAGAGATTATGTATTCCAAAAATACTCTTCAGCCTAATCACTTTAATGTATTGTTGTGAATTTGCACAGTTTTGAATATAAGATGTTTCTAATACCCCATAAAAAGTAATAACAATAATTACAGTTATCAGATTTATGTTCACTTTAAGAGCTACAAAGCATTTGGTTTTTAAATTGCTAATTAAATTTAAAAGCTTGCGGCCTACATTTACGTAATGGTGGTTGTCATCCACTACACGAACATAGGTAGGAACACTAGTACTACATAAAGGCGCCCCTTTTTATAATTAATTAATTATTAACCCGATTTGCGCATCGAGTAGGCAGTGCTCGCTCTTCTGCCCCTTAACACATTTTTCTTGTACTTAGATTTATATCCAATAATGTCCTTGTAACAGATATTAGTAATATGTAGACCATATCTATCGTATGTCGTGGTGGCCTAGTGGTTCAATAAACGGATTTGTGTGCACAAGGTTGCAGGTTCGAACCCACTATAGGCAAGTACCAATGTGACTTTTTCAAAGTTATATGGACTTTCTTAATTATTCTATGACATCATTGACAATCGGTGAAGGGAAACATCGTGAGGAAACCTGGATTCCAAAATTTGGAATCTGAAATCGCCAACCCGCACTGAGCAAGCGTGGTGATCAATGCTCGTTCCTTCTCTATATGAGAAGAGGCCTGTGCCCAACAGTGGGACATTTATAGGCTGGTATTATAGACCATATCTATGATGCTCAATAGTGCAAGTAGGTATTTAACACTGATACATATACCACAAAAATATATTTAAAGCGGACCCCGGCTCACACAGAACGAAGGTGAAAAAAGAGTGCCAATCGCGTTTATTCCTTATACAATTCGTGTTCGTTTATGTATATTTCTTTTTTTTTTGTTGACTTATAGGGTAGATAATTGGGTTTGAAAAGTCAAAATGTATTTAGTCCGTCAGTGAGATAATAAAAAAAATAGACACCTACTTTTTTCGTTTTCAAAATAAGAAAATACTAAGCTGATAAAGCGAATCAAAGTTCAGGAGTGGGGGCTAAAGACGTCATGCTTGTGCACAATATTCACGAAATTGTGACGTCATACGACATTTAAAATTAATGTGAGTTTTGTTTACGTGAAATAAGACAAAATATGTACGTCTAATATTTTTTAATAATCTTGCGTCTGAGACGCATAAAAAAAATCCCTATTCTCCATTTACTCTTTTTCTGGTATGTGGCCTAATAATGTTTTGTATTAACAAAAAGTACAATACAAAAATATTTTTAAACAAGAGACGATCGTCTTAATGTGAGACTGATATATTGTTTGGACACAGTTGTACTACATTAATAATAACTTCCCACGCCACCATTTTTGGTTTGGGAAAAACTTGGTTCATAATAAAATTCAAAGACAATCAGTTGCTTGTCGTGATTTAATCTATACTAATATTATAAAGCTGAAGAGTTTGTTTGTTTGTTTGAACGCGCTAATCTCAGGAACTACTGGTCCGAATTGAAAAATTATTTTTGTATTGGATAGTCCGTTTATTGAGGAAGGCTATAGGCTATATTACATCACGATACGACCAATAGGAGCGGAGCATAAATGAAAAATGTTGCAAAAATGAAAAACCGTTGAACCTAAAACACGCGAACAAAGTCGCGGGGGACAGCTAGTTAACTTATATTTTAGTCCATGACGTCTCGTGATGGTCGTAATGGTATACCAGTTATAATCAAGATATGAAAACTTATCACAGAAAGTAAAAATTTAGGTAGGTGGTAGTTTGGTAAACAAGTGACGCATAAAGAGAAGGCAATGAAAACTATTGAAAATCGACTCGTCGTAGTTTAAAACATGAAATTACAAGTATAATTTTATCAGACGAAAATTTAAAACGTAAAATACTAAACAGTAAGTTGAAACCTGCTTTTTGAAAGAGATTCAGCTTGCTGCTTGCGTGCTTGTTGCGTTGACAGATAAGAATTAGAGTTCAGGACAATATAATAGTGCCCAGATTTTCGATTGGATACTAGCCTGAAAGTGAATATTAACATACCTGTAGTGCCTTAAGCATGGGCACTTTTTCCAGGAGATCTTCGTAGAGCTTGCGCTTCTTGAAGGCGCTCTTGAGCAGGATGCGGCGGAACGTTTGGCGGTCCATAGCCCACAGCTGGCCGGGCGTCTGCGCGCGGACGGAGGCGGCGCGGGGCATGTTGTACATGAGAGCCAGCTCACCGAACGAGCCAGAGCCTTCGTATGTGTGTACCACCTGGGTAATGGAACGAGGTTAGAAATATAATGTTGACACTCCAATATTAATACATTTTTAAGCGTTTCTTTTACTAGAAATGGATATATGCATAACATATTTTTTAATATTTAATAAGGAAAACCATCTTTGTTTAATTGTATCGGTTAGTAATTTCCAGAACACAGCAAGCTACCCGGCAAATGCACGGAATTCAATTTATGGAGCACTACGGGGGGTTTGGTTTGACTTAAATGGCATTCGTTTACCTAAAATGTCTTCTACAGTTAGAACATATAAGTTTTGCTTTATGGTACCGTAATACCTTGGTATTTCTGAAGAAACTTAATAAGACCCCTTTTTATATGGTTAGGTTATGAGTGATTAAGTTGTCTATCGTCGAAAACGGGCCAAATAAATACCCCTGAACTATTTGCCTTTACCTACTAACCTATGAAAATATCTGAAGGACAGAACAGGGTGTTCCTATCGTCTAGCCCGCATACCTGAAGTTCATATAGTATTGTCTGCTTAGTCATCCATGTTATCATACAACCGGGACCGATAACTATGGGGTTAGTGTCCCCTAGCGATACATTGCAGCTTAATAACTACATATGCCTGACATTTGGACTTATCATTACAATTATCACACGCAGTTCAACACGTGGATTATGGTAATACAAAATCTGTAGTGTTCGGACTATTGTCTAGTTTTAAACCAGATAGGTACAGTTCCACACGTAAGTACAATGGTATCAGGAAATCGTATCGTTTTGGCATAATAATACCTAATTGTAATTTTTAAAAGTATGTAAATAAAGGTCAATATTACGTCTATGTTAAGATATAAAAACTACTCTGCGATCAGAATAATTGTTTGCATTATAATATAGTACGCTAAAACGTCAAAATATAGTAAATAAGATGTATTTTTATTTTATTTAAATCATGATTTAGCAATGTATAGTTAAGTTAATAAACATTGTTAAATAATTTTACTTTTATATTACTTGGAACCAGAGATTTACCAGAGGTTACCTATTAAAAGTATTGTTAAAAATTAAATATACATCTTTAGATCCTTTACTTATGCAAGATAGGCCGTTAATATTCTGACGTTTTTTAGGCATGAACATTTCTGAAACGTAAACGCACCGTAGCCTAAATCTTTAACAGAAACGCTATAAAAAGGCGTGCAGTTGCCGCTTGAGCGCCGTTTATTTTTAATTTGTTAGTAAAACAGAAAGGATTTGATAAACGTATAGCTAGTGTAAACATTTTAGTAACAGTCGCCTAAAACGAGGTGTATACCACTATACATATAAACGCAGGGGGCTGTAATTATTGAAAGAGAAAATCAAAAAATGACAATGTGTTCCTGATCCTATGATATTTTCTTAGGATGTAGTTCAGCATAAATTGAAGAAAGAAAGAGTCAATTATATGAGTAGTTGTAGAGATGAATGGAAGAAATGCACACATTGCACCGAACCCAAATAATTAGATTTGGGAACAGGGAAGAAGAAGGTGTGAAAAGAAGGCGAAGGTTTTATGCGTTTTAAAGGGACACCAGATATTGAAGGTGTAGTTCAGCATGGTAGTTCCGTTTAGTTTGAGTTAATAAGTAACTGATTATGTTCAAATAGTGTAAACACAAAGCCGACCTATTTTAGGCAGAACGATTGTGTTCAATGAATCGGGAAGCGTCAGTCGCTCATCAAAAAGTTCATGATAAACCCGGATTTAGAATACCTTCGGGTTTAACGAACCAAAATAGTTACAGGACTACCGAAATTGTGTTTTGCCTGTTTCCTTAACAACAAAAATATTCAAACTTAAAAACACACAAACATTAGTGTTCATTCACTAGAAAATTCAAAACTTTAAATCAGTCAACGAACAGAAAATAGCTTTTCTTTAACAAAGTCGAAGGAATGGTAAACACAAAAACAGCATTTAATTTGAGCCCAAATTATTTGTGCCAAATACCGCGTACTAATTAACTGTGAAGTATGTATATTGCATTTTTCGTGTATTTTAAGGCGTTGGTGGGACGATGACATTGAGATATCGACAGAGTCCGTGCACCCGGTTAGCCCGTAACACTATTAAAATTTCACTGTTCGATCAACGTCACATGGACGTTAGATGTTGAAATGTGTGTCGATTTTTCACGTTGTCTCGTTCTATCAGTCTAGCGTCTTTAGCTGATTAATGTGTTGTCCTATTTTTGAAAGTATAGTTGTGTATATAACAAGTAATTTATAATTTTTTCCTTAATTACATACCTTCTCGATGCGGTCATCCCCGGTAACCAGTACGTCGAACATGCCGTTCTCTATGACGTAGAAGTTGTCGCCGTCGTCTCCCTGCCGGATCAAGTACTCGCCCGGCTCCGTGCGCTTCTCAAACATGGCGTCCAGCACCTACGCAAACGACGTCAGTGCTGACAGACCGAGTCTGTTTATATTATGCTAACTCTAGGAAATTTTACAAGATTTATTGCGAGTATTACTAGCTGCGGCCGCGTAAAACTTTACGTTTTTACACAATTACAATGAAATACAAATTCTTCACTGATGCTG
This sequence comes from Diachrysia chrysitis, assembly GCA_932294365.1. Taxonomy (NCBI): domain Eukaryota; kingdom Metazoa; phylum Arthropoda; class Insecta; order Lepidoptera; family Noctuidae; genus Diachrysia; species Diachrysia chrysitis. The sequence goes on from OW028657.1 coordinate 4,461,757, forward strand.
ATTCAGTAATAAATTTATTATCATTAAAAAAGACGACCCCCGCAGTCAGGTTTTTAATCTTAGTGTCGCGGGGTTTTACAGACATTCAAATCACATACACGAAGAACACCCAGAATTGGACCAAGCATTTGTGGATCACAGAAACATTTGTCCCATGCAGGAATCGAACCCGCAGTACCTACGTCGCACACAGAGGTAATTGGCGTGGCCTATACCACACGGCTATCCGGGCAGTCTGTTGTTTGCACTGAAAACTTTATGCTCCAGTAGAAGAAAAGTAACAATTACACAGTGATAACTAGTATCGATAAGGCCGATGTCGTATTTGCATGGATGTAGGTAAAAAGCAAGAGTTCTTGTACGAAATGTACTCGTAAATAGATATTACATAACGGACAAGCCATAAGGCGTCACTACAAATTACATCTCATAACTATCATCTGGACTTGCAAGGTTAACCTTAATATTAGTGAGAATTTTTTAAAGAAAACATGTTAGATGGATTTTACGTGCATTTTCGTTAGGCGAAGGGTTTTCGCCCTCTCTTAAACCAAAAAAAGGCTAAAACTCTAAACTAAAATTAAACCATGTGATACAAACAGACTCGCAATATTTATCAACAATCAGTTTAAATATTTAATGACTTCATTTGTTTCGATGGGAAGAATTACACTAAATAATATAACGATCTGAGACCTTAGCACCGAACACCATCGACAGTGTTGTTATTGTAACCGTTAAAATTAGTATGCAGTTTATTAATTGAACACCGTTCTCCATACAAATTATGATGCTTCGTTACGAATACTTTTTCGATAGCGTTCGTGCTAGGGTTCTGAACATTATGAAATATAATCCAACCTGCTGCATTTGCTGGACATCAAGCGAGCGGAACAGCAAGATGCTCCGCACCGCCTCCGCGAGCCGCTGGCGCTGCGCATCTGACTTGGGGAAGACGGTGGTGGTGCCTTCGTCGGAGTCATCCTCTTCGGGGTCGTAGGTCTCCGCGAAGACAGACTTGCGACGGTTGTTGAAGCGCGCCACTGGCGGCTCTGATGTACACAATAAAAATAATATAGCAACATGTAATTCTATGTATTTGCGTTTATATGTATTTCAATTTTACCTGGATGGTACTACGTTTAAAGATAAGCCTTAAAGTTAAAGATTACAATATTAATTCAATCATTTTGCTTGGCTTGCAAAATATTAATTCAGCGCAGTAAATTTAAAAATTCACACATTAATAAATGATCAAAAAACCACACCATTATTTGCGAAAACCCATGATACAACCGACAAAACCTATCCATTTTAAAGGGCTTTTACGAAAATAATAAAGCATTATTTTTTCCTTCATAAAATAGCATTGGTATGTTCATGTTTCGCAATACCGCATTATCTGAAAGGTAAATAAAGAATATCCTACTATGTATGTACTAAATATTATACTGTAAAATATATTAACAAACATTTGCACATGTGTTTAAGACCTTACGACGTGCCATATGGACGTATTTGACGTGTTTTGGTTGCATCTGTTCTCAAACGTTTTGTATCGAAGTGGTTTACTTTAGTAACATAATTTGTACTATATGACGCAAGTCCACATTCGTAAGACAGATTATTCGGTCGACACGTGTATTTGTATGTAATGTATTTGAACGCTAGCATCGTTAACAAGTTGCTTTGCGAACCACGGGCATCTTCCCAAATGGTCCGTCTCGTCTATACGTATTCGACACGACTACTAAATTCATGGCACGTACTTTGTTCCAATTCCTTCTAAGTATGTAAATGTTTGCGATATATGATACTATCGACGTCCTGAAGGTGAATTCAGTTTTTTTTGCATTGGTTATTTAAATTTTATTACCAGTAGTCTGGAATAATCTTTCGGTAGAATTCGCAAGATATTTTCTCAGTGCTTGTCTCCATAATGTTTTATGTTTTAGAAGGGTTAAGCTATAACTTTGAATAATTATATTTTAATAGAAAAAAATATATATATAAAACTCCAGTAAAGTTAGGAACAATAATATCTTATCCGGATTAAATAGCTCTCGATTTAAAATTAATTCATCTGTCTTGCGTGTTAATAACAACGAGTCGTAAGTAGGAGCAATCGATTGCCATAACACGCAACCATTGAATTGGTAAATAAGATGTGTATATTAAAATGAAAGAATCGGTAGGTATTATAGTGCATCATTGAAAGTGAGATTAGTTTGAATATTTAGTACCTATGTATAGCAGTGCTTTCATTGTAAAACATTGCATTATAATTATGTATTTTGTGATAAGATCAATAACGACGGCAACCAAAAGCGTCCAGTATCGATTTAGAAATAAATAAATGCATCACGATTATAAAAAAAATATTGTACGTTTCATGACGGTGGCGGTAATAATGCCGATAACTTTTTTACTACGTAATTGACAAAACATATAATTAAGGATGTTAATTACTTTTAACCGCAGAGTAATTTAATTTTTATGTTTCTTTCACAGTTAGAATTTGAGTTAATGTTGTTTTATGACACTATCTATTCCACAGATAACATTGTATACCATTAAACAATCCAGGATGTGAACCATTGTTATATTGTGCATCAATCCAATTCATTATAAATGTGAAAATTTAGCCTGTAGCAAGATTTTAACTTTTTGTTCGTATTGTTTAATTTTTGCGTACGCATAGGGTGTGAATTTTACGTCATCTATGAGTAACAAAAATACCTAGTACAAATTAATGGAATAATCTAGTAAGCCATGTTTCACTTTTTAATAATATTATAACTAATTATAGAGAACATGACATCACTTATTAGGCAACAGGTGCTTTTTCCTAACTCACTGTTAAAATGAGGTATTTACTTCACTTTGTTATATTCAGAGAAGTTGCGTCAAAAACTAATTTTTCAAAATGAGTCATTACTATGATGTGCCTTGTATTATCTTTCTGTAAGCCAGTCTTGCTGGGAATAATGAACATAACAATGAGAGAGAAAATCTCTTACACAAACAAAACTCAAGGTCTGGTTAGCACCTGAATAATTTTGTTGTGATACTATGCTACCTGTCATTACATAGGCCCAGCTAATTTTATGTAACACACGCGTGAGATGCCGACATCTGGTGCGGTTCACATTAAACCTGGCAGCGGACATGGAAAAATAAGCCAATCTCATCATCACACAACTTCAAAGCAGTAAAAACAAACACACAAATAGGATCAGCGTATAGTAAACACTGAAAATTTATGCCTCTCCAAACAATTTGCATGTAAAAACCTGTATTAGTTGTAGTTCTCCGAAGCTTCAAGTTTCCTCTTTTAATATTTAAACACACATTGTTTTATTTTTTATTAATGTTTTACTTATCTTAAATGTTTAATATCATGTTGATCTGATTAATATTTGATTAAATAGATGTAGTAATACTTGTTTTAATATTTTAAAGCCATTTATGGAATGTAAATATAATGCATTTTTTTTAGGATTTTTTGTATAAATATTATTGTATTTTTATAGAACTGGACATATTTTGTCTTTCTGTGTAATTTATCACTTGGCAACAGTTAAAATATTATATTCTTCATAAGTAAAATTATATACCATTGAAACTGTAATGGCAATGGGCCAAAAATTGAATCATTACAGATGTTGGCTATAAGAGAGTATTTATAATTCTTTTTATTCAAGTCTATTTAAATAGATTTTGTGAATGTTATATTTTGATCCGGATTACTTAAAATAAGAATTGTATTTGGCACGAAAGTGGGGTTTTGGCATAAAAATCTAAGCTCTATAACTATAAACTCCATTTAAGCTATAAAATATATAAAAAACAATGTACTAAATGGTTTTAAAACTAAGATATGTATTGGTCGGAAATGATTCATTCTACAAGGTTTGCAATTTTTATTGCATTCGAGTCAATAGCCAATGTGTGCGAAGATGTAAAAACTAGGTCATATTAACGCCTGCAGCATCTACGGGATCACAATAAGTATAAAAAGACCATTGATTCGACGCAATGAAAGAGAACATCAATAATAACAAAACAAACCAATTACTTGTACATATTACTTCAATAGTAATAGAAAAGCTGATTATCCCTAAATATTCTACGAGATAGTGGTAAATATATCAATGTTCTCTTGAATCAAAATCATTTTCATTGACTGACATTCAGGGTCTTATATTTATATCTTAATATTATTAGCTATGATGGTTATATGCCCATAATTTCATGAAGATAGCTATAATTTCAATCAAAGGAAAAATTTAACTACTGGCATGGCCTTACTGAACCCACCTTTGACATTGCGATTAACCGGTAACATTATTATTGTGTAAAGAATATGATAGGACAAGTACCTTCTTCGTCTGATATTATGGACTCATCGGGTGTGCCGGCAACAGGGGCTCTCACTACGGTGGTCGTCCTGTTGTTTTGTAATCTTGTGAAGAACTCGACAGCGTAGTTGATCACGTCTCCCGGTTGCTCCAGAAGATAACTTATGGTGAACTCCAATAAGATCTCTCTAAGGTCATCCGGGACTTGAATGCGTCCGCCTTGAGGCCTGTTCATTTCTAAAGGCGTCGCCTCGCTTTCTCGATATTATCCCGAGATGAGAACGTCTAAGCGACACGATAGATTAAAACTTTGATATCATAGCCATTGAATTAGCTAAAGCGACACACCAACGAGCAAATTTTACGATGGGGAAGTAGCACTACATACAAACGTTAGTAATAAATAATACCACACTATTAAACTAAGATTTGGTTCAAATAAAGTCTTTGCTACGAGAAATTAAATGTAATGACACACTTTTTACAATATATTCCTCGTTCTCCAGCCTGACAAATATAAAATCTCCCTTCACTAAAAGCAAAAATGGCGAATTTTGGATTGCCCTACTTCACTTCACTTCACTCTACTCAGTCCCTTTGAATAAATTGCTACAGGAAAAAAAAACGCTTTCATAGACAATCAGAATAAATGACAATCGATCGGCTGACTGTCTTGATTCGACAATAGATTAAAAAATAAAAATAAAATGTTCGTAATATTTTTTACTTAAAATAATAAATTGACCATTACACATTATATTGAAATACCTACATATAATGTAACTATCTGATAAATAATTTCATTTTATTGGTGGCTTCGTTGTCTTTGACAGTCAGGAAAAATATTTTTATATAATATTGAAAGTACAACATACCTGTTAAAAAAATTATACTAGTTTTCGCCATAGAACAAACATGGGAAATATCCTTTTCAATTACACCACATTATTAATAAACGTAGAACAAATTAATAAATATCCTTGACCTGTGTTTCAAGGTAGTAAAATAATTTGTTTTTTCAAGGTAGTAAAATAATTTGTTTTAGGCACAGAACATAATTATATTTTTGGGTTTAGCATAGGTTTAAAATAGTCATTTAGTGGCGTCACCAGACGTCCTGATTTTAGTGGGACGTCTCGATTTTTTAATCAAAATTAAATATCCTGCGCGGGACAGGCTCACTCCCTCTCGGATTAGGAACTCGAAGATGCGGCCTTTGAAGAAAACTTGAAAATTTATAAGAATTCATTAATATTTATAAAATTAATATTAATAAATTCTTATAAATATTGCTTATGCAAGACTTACTTTTTACTTTTATTATATGGTTTATATTTTATAAATTCCTCTGAAGACTCAACTGCCTTTGACTTTGTCTTTATCTGCCTGACTATATGGTAAAAAGGGGCAACCGTTATCAAAGCCCACCAATAAACTATGGAATGAACTCGCGTGCGACTAACGCCTCAAAATTAATAACGACCTCATTCAAAACTCACATAAAACAATAGTACCTATATTTATTATTAACTACTGATTTTACACGTTTTTTTTTTACAAAATCCCGTTTCTTATGTTTCTTAATTCAGCTTTTCCTAAAAAATCTGGCTAAGCGAGACTACGGATACCATGTTTGTAAAATAAGCCTAACATTTTGAGTAAATCAATTGTATAGATAATACTTAATATTTGTATCATAACTTTTGTGAGGAGTATTCATAATTATTTAGGAATATAACGCACATTCTCGAGATCGCCCGTAAACCCGTACGGGCGTACGCTCGTGCCCTTCAGGTAGACTCAAAGTGAAACTGCAACGTGTAGGCACTATAAAAATCAGCTTTTACAATTCTACTTTGTATTTTAGTCACATTATAAGCATTCATTTTCTTTATTATGAGAATATGACAAAAGAACATTGTAAAAAAATAAAACAACATTATTGACGATACCTGTATATTTAACAACATTACTTCATTTATTACGGCTAAAATACTTTAATATGGCAGATGCACCTACGTAAGACCCAAAAGACTCCAAAGACAAGAAAAAAGAAACTCATTTTATTTTACAAAATAAAATGAGATGAGACCAGTAAATTAATTATGATGTAACTAGGCGTTAAAAAATAACAAGTTAATTTTAGCGTGATGCAAGTGCACAAATGAAAGGTAGGTAAAACAGATACGGCGATATCTTGAACCCTTTTAACACGCGTCAAGTACTTACACCATCCATGTTATGTAGTAATAGGACTATTAGGCTATTTAACAACATGGAAAATTTACTACAAGTTATTGTCATCCCATAATATAATAGGATAAAAAAAAACATAATTTTAATTTACTTTATTTCATGCTAATTTATGTACAATATTTTTTGCAAATTACGCGATATCAATTTCGATCAATTTTTTAATAATTTTTCTGTGACAGGAACGCCTTATTTCGACACTTTACTCTCATTGGTGTATTTGTTCTTGTTTACTTGCATATGACGTCACGCGCTTTAAATGTGCGGCGGCTTTAGAGACTCAGCGTTTTTGCCGCGGTTTTAGAATACATCCCATTTTCCCAGAATGTTGAATTAGTAATAATTGTATTAAACTTGTTAATAAAGCTTATATATTATACAAAACATTAAACAGTTTAGCTAATAATATGCATGAAAGGGTCATTTCTTATTCAGTTAAACTTTTCCATCAAAACTTTTCTTACGTAACTATATTTTGTCATGGAATTTTTAACAGTGAACGCTAAGATGTGCTCTGGGGCCTCATACGGATTGAAATCCATAAATTCGGGTTCGACATCCTCATCAGAAAAGATATCTAGCGGCTGGTTCTTTACAACACTGAGTTTCACACATTCATATTTGTATAAAAACATGCAAATATCTTGGACTGCTTTATACGTTATGTATTCACATTTATCAGCTATATATACTATTGAGCATCCAGGTTTGTCGAAGATTACATTCATGACAGTGCTAGACCATTTGAAGAATACCTCTAGTCTTGCTTTACCCTGTAATGTCTGCCATGGTGTAGGAACTAGGTATTTGTCCCCTATTTTAGCAGACCATGGTTCTATAAACTTTATAAGAACGATGACGTTTTCGTAGAAACCAACTCGTTTGGTTATTTTCTTTGATTCTAAATGCTGCAGTTTTTTAATTAGTGTTTTGTCGTCGAGTCCAAGGAGTTCCTGAAACATTTAATTTCGTTTTGATTAATAATTAAATAATATTTTTTTACGTCAACCAATTAAAGGAGGTCTTGTTTTGGCGCCGCGACCGGCAAATCATTTTTTTTTATAACAACAATTTTTCTTTTTTCAAGATTACTAGAGTGTTCTTGCAAAAACCCTGTCTTTTGCCAGTAATATTGAGAAATGGTTTCCACCATTGTCTAATTATCCGTTTTCGCCGTATTCTATGTAATTGTTCGTTGTGAAAATACGAAATATCAAATCATCTACAACATAATAAGTTATTTTAAATTACCTTTAATTCAGAGTAAGTTGCTCCTGTTTCACCTTTCTTGAACAAGTGTGATACTATTTGATTTTTCATATCTAAATGCAGATTTTTTACTTCTTTATTATCTACTGAAGTGTAACTGTAAAAAAGAACATCAAATACATGTAAGCTTATTGTGTAAAATGTGACAATCGGTGTTACGAAAATCGCACACCGGTATTACGAAAATAAACCTTACTGCTTTGCAATAAAGGCGACAAGAAAAATAATATTTACCTTCCAAGGTACTTCAAACTGTCGTCTAAGTTCAAATCATTATAAACTTCGGATATCTTGACACTATTTGACTTTTGCCTCCAAGTCAATGTACCTGGCTTCAATTTGTATTTTGTGTCAATTGTGAGTACATTTATCTCTTCCGGCATGATGGGTGCACCTGCTGGGTCTGTTATAACGGGCATGGTGGCCGGCATTATGTCTACGATCCCACTCGCATGCATTTCACAATGCAAACAGTTAAAATCTGCTGACCCTTTAATTTCGTTCTCACCCTGCTCTTTACTCATGAGAACAGCTAATTTATCCGCAAAATCAGAATTCAGGCGATTCTGCCATTTGCGCTGATAAAATGCAGATATTTTGTATGACGACTGAACTATGTCCTCCAAATCAATGATGCGCATTTGATTGTTAAATATTTTTTCTTTCGCTGAAATCGCACCGCATTTACGTAAATGTTCTACGGCCGTTCGTAGCGACGTTTCAGGGTATTCTTTAAATGTCTGATATATTTTTTTACCCATATCAGAGTTAAATCCGCCATTAAAACTTTGCATTATCGTGAGCACTATAGCTTCTTTTAGACAGGCATGATCAGGCACCTTATACATGTTACACAATTTGTTTGCCGTAGATGGTACGATTGTAAAGTGTTTGTGAAAATCTTCGAGATCCAATGCGACGCATGGCACCTTTTGAGTATAAGATTTGCTGCGCATAACTTGCGTTATAATCCACACCAATTCCATCATTGGTATCCTAGACTTGTTGATAAATTTCGTCATATTAGTTGAATATATTAGTCTAATCTTCTTTAATAGACCTTCATACTTTTGAATAAGGTTTCTTCTTCGCCTCAGTTCATTAATAATACATTGTTTTTCGTGGACCAAAGTTAAATTTGATTCAAGAGTTTTTGCTCTGCGATGGCATGTGCCTTTTGTCTTTTTAGGATCTCTAATAGCAAGTAAGTCTTTGGCAACAAGATTCCTTACTATAAGACTGCCCGGTTGAGAGGCAGGACTCAAGATGGTGATAGCCGCTTTACACATTGTTAGTACCATGTCTTCTTCTTTCGTCCATTTTATAATAGATTCGTTTCTCTTACGAGTTAGTTTTTCATCAGAAACTTTTTCTGGCACCAGTTTTGCCGATGCCTTTAATTTAGCTTCTGCCTTTCTCTTGCTTAGTTTAATTTTTGGTATTTTAACATTCACCTTCTTCTTTGAAGATGCATGCGATTTTAGGGGTCTCATATAGTAGGTACGCCAAAGTCTTGGTATTTCCATGTAGAAGCATGAGTCGAAGCCACATGGGCCATTACCATCACCATATCTAGTGCCATTGTCGTACCTAATCACTTCATCTTCCGTTCTCAGTGGCGGATTCAATTGTCTCCTGCCTCGATTGGCTAATTCGATGACAGTATTAGTACTTATCTGATAAACATCATTCCAATAATCATTAACATCATCAAACGTTTTAAAGTTATAACATTTTTCAGTTGCTTTTTCGTCATTCTTTCGCGGCCATATTCCTGACGTATCTAACAATTTGGCACGTCTATTAACAAAAAATAAAAAGCTCGTATAGTTGATGGCGCCTGTAGTGTAGCTGGTTTGCGTCTGGCTGACTAACTGTATGAGACCCAGCATCGCTAACACTTTGAGATTTAGTCTTATAGCATTTTGTAAAGTATTGGACCTCATCAGAGCTTTATATATATGTGGCGGAGCTTCTCTTAACTTCAATTGAAGTTGGCTTTCATTTATTAACTGATTTATTTCTGTCATACCCATGCTGCCCATGTTGTTTATAACAAACTCTATCGTTACTTCTTGGATAAAATCGACTATGCTAACGAAACCGGGAGGTAAAGAATGTGATTCTGGTGGGACATCATCGAAATATGCAAAACGTATAATGAACTCGTGAAGTTTCTGTATCTTCATATATCGAGGGTAAGAAAACTGTGAAAGGGGAGGGTTAACAACTTCCACCGGTTCTTTCTTAATAGCCGCCTTTTTATTTGTGATAGCCCTCATACAAATCTCTTTATATTTAGCCTTAACTAATGGATCTGAGATTTTTACATGAGGATCGCAAATTAAAACTGAGTACTTTTGGATGGCTGGCCATTTTAATTTGTACATTTTTATATGACCATCTGTGACCAACTTTTGTATGAACGATTTTAGAGCTTTGGTGTCCATAGGCGGTTCATTAATTTCCTTGGACGCTAGGTTGCTGAGTGTGTGATAACCGCATACACACTGTTTTTCTTGTAATACTTTGAGGACCCCATTGGCGAATGTCAATTGTCTCAATGTTGGGTTTTTCTTAAAAGTTCCGAGTGATTTAACACTCTCAAAGCCATCTAAGACTTTGATCTCTGTAATCGCAGTTTCTGGCGACATATCTGCATCTGTGTTGCCAGATTCAAGTTTCAACTTCTTCAGGGGAATAATATCTTCTGAAGTAGAAGGATCTTCTGTACTACCCGTATCCTCACTTGAATGACGTTTAAGGTATTCGAAGAATTTCTTTTTTTCTTCTGCGTATCTAACATCCATCTCTCCAGTGGCTGCTATTGCAATAAATCTAAAATATTGAAATATACAATCGTTATATTATCGCCCTACGTCTATGTATCATTATCTATACTACAATTCCTCTGTTTCGTCTTTGGAAGACGAACTGTTCCGTTCTTGTGATAGATTCATCTTTTATTTATAATTTTGATAGATTTTTTGTTAACTTTATGTTTTTATTGTTATCTTAGCCTTTCTACAATTTACCTAACTTGACACTTTTTGAAGACTGTTGGTTTAAAAGACTTTTCATACAGCCATTATAAGGTAGATTGATCAGTAATACATAAGTACAATAAAATAATTACCTTGCAGTCCTTTGTTTCCCTTTATCTTCAAGATACTCCCTTACAATATTCCTTAACCGAAATATCCTACATATACCTCGACTGATGTAAAATTCGATGCCCAGCAGTTGAGCCAATTGCACTTGTGTTAAGCCTTCAAGACCTGCATCTAGGAACCGCTCATATGCTTGTCTCATTAAACTTACACCCACTTTATACTGGCATTTGAGTGGCGGTTCTTGAGTTTCCTCATCAGATTCTGAAGATTCGTCACTTTTGGATGAAAGATATATGAATTTTCTTTTCAGATTACCTGTTGTTTTCTTAGCTTTGTCGTCAGCTGTTACCATCCTTTCTTCCTGAAAATTCATTTAGTATGTAACCAATTATTGTTTATTACCACCCTTGTTAGCTTGCATACTAAAATGGGTATAAATGTGGATGGAAGTTAAAAAAAATGGTGTATACCCGTTCGTCCCACTCTGAATTTTTGGGGAGACTATGAGGGCACAAACTGGAATATGTTATCATATGGTTGCCAGTCATCCTACTAAAATATTTTTATAGTAGGACCAACGGAACTCCAACAAATAATATTTGTTTTTTCCGATCGTCCTCAATCTTATCGTAATCGTCACCAATAAATCAGAGTTCCCATTCGTCCCCATGAGGAAACACAAAAATATACGTCTGTATAAGTTAAAACTAAGATCATGTAAAAAAAAGAAGGTATAAAGATTTTTACAAGAAAATACTTACAAAATTAAATATATTAACAGTTTTCTGTAATCTCCGGTTCTGTTTCTGAGTGATGAGACCTTTCTTTACAATCACTTCAGTTTTCTCACTGTAATCTGGTTGTTGTAATAAATAGCTTACAACATTATGTAATGCACCTTTTTTAGGCATTGTCAAGACACTGGGCTGATGGAATCTCTTTAACCTAACCAGCAATGCCTTTAGAGCTTTGCCAGCAACCACTTGAGAAATATGATCGGTCCTGATAAGGTCTATTTCTCTTAAATATTTCCTGTTGTAAAACAATGTTTTTGGGTCCTTTATTATCTTGTTTAAGTTTGTTTTTCCTATTGTCATTTGTCCCTAAAAATTAAAAAAGTTAAATTATAAACAACATTATTCTTGACTGGCTGTGTGATACAAATAATATTGCAAAAATCTCTCTTGCCAATTTAAAAATGATAGAAAGATCTTAACAAAACAGCTTGGATAACAAGATAGGCACTAGTAAATATTTTAACTATTATATAAAGTAGGTTTCTGTTACACTTAAATAAATACAAAAAGAATTTAGCACTAGTAACTGTGATAATCTGATTTTTTTTTTTGTAAACTTTATTCTGTCCCCTTGAAATTGTCAATTATGTATATACTTACATTACCCCTAGCCTTGCCAATTAGCTCTAGTAAGCAGTAATGCACATGTGTCATCTGTGCTAAATACGTGACAGGTTTATGTCCAGCCAGTGCTCGCCACCTCTCCTCTATACTTGCCACCAACACAATCTTGCCACCGTATTCCTTCACAATGTCTCCATAGGATTTATCTTGTAGCTTTGCTTTAGGTATTAACGTTCTCACATCGTAATATTTAGAAGATCCGTGTTCACCTTCAATACTTTTGTATTCATAAGGACCGTCTAGATAATCTTCCTAAAAAATATTTTAGTAAATTGTACTTAACATTATTAGGTTAAGGCATTAGTAGGAAAAACTGACAAAAATCTAAAATTATTCCTCAGATAAAATTTTCTGGCATTGGAAAAACCAAGCCCCAAAAAGATAAAATAAGCTTGGTACAAATTAAAGTAGAACTGTGGAAAATTTATTTCAAAGAGTACCAATTTCTTGATAACTTGTGTAATTTTTTTTTTTTTTGTTGTGTACAATGTGAAGAAGATTGCTTTGGCTAATCAATTCAGAAATATAGTGAAATCAACTCAACAAATGCGTGTATCTAATTATCCAATAATAAAACTTAATACTTACTGGTTCTTTCAAATGACCTGTGACATCATCTACCAATTCAAATCTATCAATTATCTCGACAAATGGAAGTGGCTCAGGTAATTTGTAAAACTCTATACTGCTACTATTAACAATATACTCCCAGAACCGAAGCTTCATTTTTTCTGTAATTTCTGTACCTAAGCGAAAGCCGACACGTCGCCATAGTATATCAAGTCCTGCGCCTTCTAGCCCTTCTAATGCAATTTCGTCTACTATTACTTGTTTATAATTAACAGTGAAATGTTTTAATACACTAGTTTCCATTTTTGTATAATATTTTGTACATAACAAACACAACACGTGCAGTGAGCGAGTAGACTGTTTCTAAATTATGCAATAATAAACCCACTATTTAATGTATAGTAAGAATAACATTATTAATTATATTCTCCACTAAGTAAGACAAGCGTTCAAATATTGCAATAAGTAGTTTATCATTTATTATTTATATTATTCGGAAACCAATTCTAAATTTAATTTTAGTTTACATTGGCTAAAGTCATAATAATGTCATTTAAGTAAATTTGTCAAGTTCAAGTTGTCACTGTCAGCTGGACCCAACCATAGACCCAATCTGTATTTCTTTTTCCGGAAATTACCGCAACATTGCCTTTTAGTCTATTAAATAAAAAATAAAGATTATTCAAAGAAAAAGGTGATAAAGATTACTAAATAGAAATAGGACGGATGTTTTTATTATTTATATTTGAATTAATACATGCCATGTGTTGTGTCCGCGGGATTTTCATTTATCTTGTTTTCTCAGGCATTTCCTCCTAACACAGCACAGAGTACCTACAGTAATATGCACATATAATATTATTGTATAATATAGATAGATAATACAGTGTGGAGACCGACACACATATTGCCCTCAGTGTCCACACAAGACATTCTACATTATTACTATTTGTATCGAGTATGATTTTCTAGCACCTAGAAATAGAACAATAATACTTTTATCTTGTCCTTAGTAAAGCTCCTAGGTCGTGCTCCTAATGGGTCGTCGACTTATTATAATTGGATGCTATTTTTACCCGACTGCGTTTTCGTTAAAGCTTCTCTGTTATGCTTAGCACCTTTGTAACTGTTGTACGTCATTTGGTCAATGCAGGTCAAAATAAACTTCTCCAAGTTCTTAATTTTTTTTTAACTCTTTGTGGTTGTCGCGGTTTCACAAACATTTAAATCAAATAACGATAAAAGATAAAAAGACAACCGAGGCTGAACAAACAGATATGGTGCCGTGCGGGAATCGAACCTACAGCACGTTGCATCCGTATCCGTGCAGTTTTCAGAAAAGGATTCATAAATAGGTAATCAAAGTAAACATTTCGAGTTTCAATATTTTATTTACTAAAGAAAAGGAATACATTTTATCCTTTGCTAAAATATTTAGCATAATATTAATAATATTTTAATGAGAAAATGATCATAACATTTGAAACAATGAAGAGTAAAATATAAAACTTTGCTCCCACCGAGCTCACTATTTCATATTTTGCAAATCAATGTTTTACAATCTATTTGTCTCTAGTTATAAAAAAATTGCACTCTATAAATACGGGCAGCGAATAAGGTGTAACAGTTCTATCACTGCAATTGCGTTTGCATTATTATTTATAAAACCCCTACTTAAACCTATGCCTTAAATGAAACTAAAATTAGGCTCTGTTTTAAGTCTAGCCTGTGCCTGTCTTCTCTTTGTAACAAAGTGAGAGGACAAGGCAAAGATTATAATTAAAACAGAGGCTACATCACCTTTAATGTCGCTGGAGTAAAGAGCAAATCATCATAAGAGAGTACAGAAAAATGTATGAGTTTATGTGAATGAAAAGGTAGGTAATTTATAACCATAGGGATAGTATATTACCAAACTATCATCAGGTATAGATATAGTGAATTGGAATAACAGGTAATGTAATAAGTGAATTTATCTGTAAATGATGACGTATACTTTTATGACTACTAGTAAAATTGTACGAAGTAATGACTGTGTTAATGAGGTTCAAAAATAAATGGATAGATAAGTATCTACCTAATCCAATTTTCTTTTTTTCGAGTTTCTATAGGGCGGTAACTATGCGATACTAAAGGCACACTATTAGAAACTCACTACCACTTAGCATGGAAGTCAACAGTTTAATTTAAAAAAAAAAATCTATGTTTTGTCTCTATGTACGAGACGAAACATAGATTCAATTTAAAGTAAACGCTTATATAAAATCTGGTAATGAGATAATGGTCGGTTTATGGGAGATAACGGGGTTCCGTTAATACTACAGGTGCAAATAGGTAATATAGTTAGGCACTTCCCATAGTTACTTCATGATTTACCGTCCCGCTTCCCTTTATCACAAAATGCTTATTTTTTTTTGTCTGGGATCAGGAGTCGAAGTTATTTATAAATAAATGGCTCTACATGCAGTTTAAATATTAGCAGCATTCTCGAATTTTTTATTCTATATCTAAGTACCTAATATATTAGTTTAACATTTTGTGATAAAGAATTTCTTTACGTTAATACAAATGCGTTGCGGTTAGGTACAATTCTAATTTAAAAATTCTATGCAACAATTTTGAAATTAGAATTCCGAGAAAACTTTTTTTCAAGTAGAAAAATATTGCACGCGCAGCGAAAACAAACATCGTTTCTTATATGTAGAGGCCAACAGTTCACTGAGTATGGTATATTATATCCTCTAATTTGCACTAAGGCATTAGTCATTTAAAGTGAATATAATTTATTAGGGTATATACTTCAACGTTTTGTAAAATCTTAAACGAATAGTGTGTCGCATAAACATTATACCGGTGTCAGTGAAAAGTGGCGCTTAGTCTCCTCGACTCAGAACTCAATCTCATATTTACATGCTATAACATAGAGTAGTATGTGATGGATAGTCTGAGATTAACGTGACGTAACGAGCTATACCTTAACATTATATTAATAAAAGTTGTGGATTCCTTTTTTTTTTAAATCCAATTCTCTGTTATTACAGTTACTTAGTTCTTTATTTCAATAAAGTCTTCAATTTCTAACACTAAGGCTTCGAGTTTCAAACAAAATTAAGCGGTCTATAATAATCTACAATACGATACAATCTATATAATTCTCAATATATTATAAATCAATATTTTATGCTTAATACAGGAGCCATCTCGGGCTTGTTTACGGTTACAATTAACTTTACGAGTATAAAAAGGTGGTTCAGTAATTTAAACGTAGAAATGGTTATTGTACATTTCATCAATATTATTTTTAGTAATACAAAAACAATTCTTAACAATTCACCTTCAAAAATGTCTTGCGCTTAATATCTAACGCTTAATTTATTTACTCGACGAAAACTAATTTACATTACAGAACTTGCTATTTACAAGTAGGTACTAGCCTCACTTACGTATGTATGTGTTAATTAATTTTGTGTTACAAACTGTGAAAATGGCAATAACGAGAAAATTGTTTATCCAAGTATTGAAGGCAACCCTACGTATTACTCGACGACTCCGCGAAAAGTGCGCGGCTGTCGGGTCAGTTATAACGAACGGACTATACATACATTCAACTCTTATGACATCATAACAGTAAATCTGTAACATTATAATATTCTTTATGTACTAAATGACTAAGGACTGCAAGCTTATTAGTTTAAAATATTATAAATTTTTGCCATTTTCGCGGTATGTAACATAATTATACAATTTCCAAACAATTATGGCCATGTGAAAGCATGTCTACAAATGGCATGGATTAATAATTTAAAAAACAATGTGTGCGTTACTTTGGTTAATTATAAAATAAGTATACAAATTGGCAGTTATATTCATATAAAATAACAACTTGATTAAGTAATATATGTTATTAGCAATCACTACTATAAATAAATAATTTACATTAAAATCATGGCATCTTTGGTATTATATAAAATGAAATTAAACATGAGTATTATGAAGGCAATGTTGAGAATGCCTTTTTTTATTATTATGGCGTATAAAAATTATGTTTTTTATATTACCAAATTACTCTGATAAGTGTAGTCCCCTGTTATCACAATTCGTGGTCGAGAACGAATAGCAAAGTACACGATGTCGAGTGCACAGTCAAGGAGACCTTATGAGAGTTCTGAGGTAACATCTATAGTTTCTTTACGTCTTGTCTACTGTAATCGCTAATCTAATGGCGCTCTAATTAGCACTAACATCAGTCCAGAACAAAAACTGAATCATTGTATTGTACAAGTTACAATCCTGTCACACACACTTAGGCACTAAGTCATTACAAATAGAATTGACATTTTCTTTACATACATTCAATTGTCAACAATGAGCGAAGATGAGTTTGAACACTATACATTTCGGGGTCAAAAGTAACGGCTAGCTATTTTAAAAATGATTTTAATAAAGCTGTTATTCAACAAGGAAATCCTAAATTTCCGCGGCGATTACAAAATTAGCAACAGGAACGTCTTTCGAAAAAGGATTTTACAAACGTTTGGCCCACATTTCTGAAAAGTTAATTTATAGAAACGACAGTAGACAAAAGGAGACGTCGTTAGTGTCACAGAATGTATGTACACAATGATCACAGTTACCGGTTGTAACATACAATGGCGCACCAACAATCTAAATTGGCAATGTGGCATCACAGTGCCGCCTTAACTATTTTAATATGTATCTATGTATACATAATCGCTAAATCTATAACATTATCCAATAATTATCAAAACGATCTCCTAGTAATCTAAATACACCCATAAGAAGCACTTTTTAATGAATGAATAAGTATCAGAACTTTACATATCATTTTATACATGGTAAATATAATTTATATCATTATTTGTGTTTTTTTTTTTTTATATAATGTCATTGGTTTTCGACTATGTTTATAATCATCATTTAAACTAGAATAGATATAGCTCGGCAACACTTCACAACAATGTATTTATATTAACGTCATGCCAACAAAATATTTTAATTTCTAGATTTTAAAGGTGAATTTCGCCATGGTTGTGTTTAATGTTGTCGAGTTATAATAACGCTAAATCTTTAGAATAAGAGAACTTTCCTATAATTAATGACGTATGCTAAAAATAGTAGTTATGTAAAAAAGCGTCTCAGTGACTCCATTGCAATTCTCAAATGCAGTTTGAACGGGGCGAATTTGAACAAAACTGCAATGATAATCACATTCTCAAATTAACTATTCGTTAACATGTTACCAACAAAATCTTATATTTTCACCTACTTTATTTGTAAACTATGTATATTCTAAACGACCTACAATTTGTTACATTATTCATCTTACATACATCAATCGATAATATTGTTCCGTCATTTAAAAAAAATACATATTTGTCTCACATGCTCTGATAGATACGATCCATTAGATTGTAGAATAACACCAGTACGTATATAATTTGTTTTCATGGAAGAATGTTTTATACTCGTTTTAATTTGATTTAACAATCCACATACTCTTTCAAGTTACAAATCGATTAGGAATTATTCCGTAACGCAACAACGCTAACAACGTACGAAAGCGAAATGACGTCATATCCACAGTAACTCACTGTCAATCGGCGATAACAAAACACGTTCGAATAACCGTCACTTTCAAATTTCAAATTTCAAATAACAAAGAATTTGGAATGTCGTGTTGACGTGTTGTGTAGACGTCACAGGGTGTCTCTATCACTGGTTACGTAAGTAGGGTAGTGGCGGGTGTCGTCACAATGTCGCGTGTCTCTGTCACTGGTTAGTAGAATGTGTGTGGCGGGGCGGCGCGCTAGTTGCGGTAGATGTAGGCGCAGGGCTGCGGCGCGGGCGGCGGCGGCGTGGGCGGCCGCTCGCCCGACGGCGACGGCGACGACGACGGCGGCGACGGCGACGACGACGAGCCCGAGCCGCTCGCCGACACCGAGCCGGAGCCACTGCTGCGCTGGGACACTGCAAAACCAAACATTAGGTATTCAAATATTAAAAAAAAAAACAAAGTTATTTATAATCTGGCGTCACAGTACTAGTAAGACAAATCGAACATGAAAAACCTTAAACATGATGGGATTGCGTCATTTCGTTAAAGAGTTTCTATGGCCACCTGGCCAGCTTACAGTTCACAATTATGTAGCTTGCACGATTTGACGTTTCTGATAACTAATGTATTTATACCTCGGATTTATGCTACAACAAGACAAGTATTTATTTTTCGATTATGCATCAAGGACGCGGTTTTTCTTATTAGTTTAAATAAATCTAGTGTACGTTATTTGGTATGTCTTCTTTTGATACATAATGAACAGGATCTAAAAGATAGAGCAAAACGCCTGACACAGACCAAAGGTGAACCCAACTCGTAAGACAGCCGATAAAGCAATAATTTGAATAGCTCCCGATTTCTGGTGACTATGGGAACCTGAGCCTGAGAAGTATACTTTTTAAATTCCAAATCGGTAAGGCATTTTCGACTATTTAGAAATATACTTAAAAAAAATTGATTATCTGTTTTTTATCGCGTCCAGAAATGACACATAAGCCAGACTTAACACAAGAAAGGGGGTACAAACTTATAATATAATAATTGATTACTCATGAATTTAAAAAGAAACCGACTTCAATGTAATTTATATGGGACTACCTTGAGCTATATACCTTATCCTTATCAATGATAAAAATATTTTTTGAAATCTATCCATAATTGCTGAAGATATCGCTTAACAAACAAATAATGAAAAGTATAAACTTACCCAACGTATGGTGGTGGTGCGTATTATGTTTATGATGGTGAATTTGGTCGCGCGAGTCCGCCCCGCTTGTTTCTCAGAGGTACACCTTCTTCACTGAGCGCGTGGTCGAGAAGCCATTGTCGTTGCCGCGCCGGTACCCATCGCCCTGCGGTCCGAATATTCCTGCGTTAACTGACATGCCTAGGTGAATATGCGTGCGTGAGTTAGTTGACGAATGATTAGTTAGCCAGGTATGATATACGTGAGATTTTGAATAAAGTTAAACTTTTCAGAAAAGTGTAAAAAAAAATTGAGACTTGTCAACATGGCGATTTCGCAGGATGTCATTCAAGATTTGATGTTCACGTTTGTAAGCCAATTCAATTTGGGACATTACAATAATTAAGTATGAATTTAGATATTAACATTAAAATGACAATGATTCTAATTTAATTGGATAGTGTAGCTTATTTTGGAAAATTCTAAGATAAGGGAATCTCACGTATATTAACCCTGAATGATTAGGCAATGGAACTGAAATGATTAATAAAATGTTAAAGGTTAAATGACACATAACTAGATAATCATGATAGATTGTAATGAAATAAATAATATGGATGAAAATCATGCTTTATGGATAATGGATAGAGCAAGCCAATGAAGGATAGTAGATAAATATAAAACTTACTTTGCATGTTCAACTTGGGTACTAGATATACCTACATCTAAAATATTAGTACATAAAATATACAGGATAGTAATATAAGACACCGGAATAAATAATCAGGAAGAAGAAATTACATAAATATTTTAAGACATGCATCAGCTTCATATTATAAGGGAAGGGTATATACAGTCAATACCTATATAGACATTTAAGTAATAAACAAATAAAGAGCCTCTATTGTAATTGTTCTAGAAAGTTACTCTTAAATTTAATTCCGACCGATACTGGAATTGGAATTCATTTCTGCTAAATTAATATTAATTTTGTATCCTTGAATTGGAATTGAAATTAATTCAAGAGGAAGCCTGCTGATCTATTTAATCCCATTGTTCCACAGACCAAATGAGGTAAACGGAGTATAAGCAAACAAAAGTTTTATGAATTGAAGAGAATTATAAAATGTTCATAATTATAAATTTGACCACTGTGCAACGTGTTTCGATTATGAATCGGTTCGATCCTCATGTGACAAATTTTTCCATTTGTGGATGATGGATTTGTCCCATTTCTTTCATGTCTGTGTGTTTTTCAATTTGAAAGTATGCAAATCCCTCGCGACACAGGACGATTGATGTTTGCTGAAATTATATATTTTGCGCTGGTTAGATTTCGAACCGTCTACCATTTTTATTGTCTGAATCTGAGAATTTTCAGTTTGTGAAAATAAGCCCAACAAGTAGAACCCCTCTTTTCCCTAAACTAAGAACAAAGCCATGCAAAAGTATAAGAAGGAAGTATAACTGACATTGACCTGATGTGAGCGGAGGGTTCCGAAGTTGTCGCGGCGGTAGGCGTCGGGCTGGAACTGGAACAGCGTCTCGTGGTGCGGGTGGTACGGCGGGTGCTTGCGCAGCGTGGCGCGCGGGGAGGCCGGCTTCGGCTGGGGGGCCAGGACCGGCTCCGCGTATGTTACCTCCTCGACTTGCTGTAGGAGCTTCGGTTCGGCTTGGATCCTGGGGATGTATTGTTAGTAAGGATGTGAAGGCTTTTTGCAGTGACTAAAGAAATTGGTGAATGGATAACATGATTAAAATATCAGTAAAGGGTTATTTAAGCATCAGTTAAGGCATTTAAAAGGATATTTTATTTGCGTAAATGTTCAACAAAAAATATTAAATACTTTAAATTAATTAATAAAATAATAACTTTTAAGTCAACATAAATACAAAAAGAGACGATGCTATTTCTCTGAAAGCTCCATTCCAAACATTGTTACTGGGACAATCCTCGATTCTGGTTGTCCACTCACCTATTAATATTCTGTCTCTGCTCAAAATACTCGTACTCAGTATCGGGGTACGGCATGTTGTCGTCGTCATCCTTCTTGCACCTCCGTCCACAGATGTATCCCGCTGCGAAGCCGGCGCCTAATGCGGCGAGGGCGCCGGCCGCTACCGCTAGCGCTAGTGTCTCTACTGAGTAGGCTGCTGGCGGGGGATCGGCCGCTAGGACTTCAGGTCCTGGTGGGAATTGAAGATAAATTGTACCATTAGCTTAAGTTAAGGATTTTCTGCTAAAAAGTTTCTGCATCTAAAGTTAAATAAGTTCTGAAGGTTCAGACCGTAAGATCCATTATTTACTCTCTATTTATTTTTTTCTTTGTATTTTTTTTCATGTTATACGGTATTCTGAGAGAGTCTGAAAGCCGATTCAACGTAGTTAAGAAAGAGGCTTGGCTTGGGTATGTAATTATGTACCTCAAGTAAATGATTTGGTTGTATGTTAATAGTAACTCTTGAAATACTTATATAAATATTTTAAGATATAATTTTAGCGATTACATATGTTGTTGTAATGTCTAACAAAGGTGCTTAACAACACATGTTATTGACAACAGAACGCATTTTCAATGGAATAATTTAAGTACCTTCGTTGTTACCGCTCCCTCCTTTGCCGTCTTTGTCTTGTACAATGTTGATGACCTCTCCTTTCGTCTCACCTCTGGCGTCATCATATAGACCAGAACTGAGACCTCCTACTGCACCAGCGTCTTTACCTAAAAATTCAAATCATTATGTCACTCACTATATAAGCATTTGTAGTTGGTTAAAAACTTTTTTATTTTCACTTATGTACTCTACACTTTTACAAAAATCACGATAACAAGAAAAAAAAACGTTAACATCTTTAAGCTTGGTGTACATGAAATGTTTTTATAAATCTGTTCATCAATCTGTTTATGGTACTGAAACAAGTAAATTTTTTCAACCAACTACAGTTGGAAAATTAGGGTTCTATATAATTTGGGTGAACATCGTTTCATTAAAAATTATATGATTATAGTATTGGGACTTACTATGAGGACAGGCAGTATGGCTGCCGGTGCTGACGCTCTGGTAGAAGGAGTTCTCGTCGAGCCAGCGACTGACGCCGTGCGAGAAGGCACGGCAGCGACCCGCCTGCTTGTCCCACGCGCAGTACGGGTCCTGGAGCGCCACGCACTCGCTACAAGGGGAAATTATAATTAGCCATAATTACACCAGAAATTAAAAAGCAAGACTGGTTTGAATCCATGGAACTAATGAATAAACACAATCATGGGTCCCTGTAATTGTAAAAGGCTACTTTTGACGAGATTATTTTTGCTCTATCTTTGTTTAAAACGCATGTATAAAAATTTACAATATCATATAACCATGTCGAAGGTATGTTAGTTTTGTATGGACATTTTTGGTTCTTCGTTTACTCAATGGCATTCATATTGGAACCATGATTATCGAACTACCTTATTTTTGAAGCCCTTGAATCAGGTTACCTGAAAACACGCTACAATTTATTATGATTATAATTCAATACTTACGAGCAAGAACTGATCTTATCACTGGAGCAGCGATGCAGCCTCAGGCTTAACACCTGCCTATCCGACACTGCGATGAGTCTGGCAGCGTCGCGACCAGCTCTAGCAACCCTCAGTGCTCTCACAGGAGAGCCGGCTGCGAAGGCCTGTAGCTCCTCAATGACTACAGGCACTGCCCGCTTGTTGGAGTCGTAGGATACTGCGTTGATGGCTTTGATGATTTTGCCGTTGTCTGTGGAAAGTATTTCAGGTTAGCTTAATGTTAGAGCTGATTACCAACCGTGGTTAGATAGAAGGGCTCTGCAAAATGAAGATTGTTAATTTTCTTAATAAACCCAAATAAATGATAATGGAGTTTGAGAGGCTTGGTAATTTTTAAGCATATTGTATATTGGTTATAATTTTAATTGGAAAATGAAATATTTTACATTTGTTATGTTATTAGAGATTTATGGGACGTGAGAATAAAACATACCTGTTCCAATAAACAAGACATCATACGCTTTCCCTCCAGGAGTTTTCACTTGTGGATCTACGGCTATCTGCGTAAATCGATAGCTGAAACAAATAGAAAAATGATTAGATACCGAAAAACTAGATAAAATTTATCACAAAATCTTAAAACCAAGAAAATTACTTGTGAAAAAATTAAATATATGTTTTTTTGCTATACACAGCTCAAGTAGTAGCTCAGAGTACGCGATTTAAAAATCTGTTAGCTACGCTAGTCTCGTATGCGGTCCACCTGTTCCACTAATTACGAGCCAGAAGCTTGTATCTCATTGGTGGAAATTGACAAATGGACTATGCGAGACGAGCAAACCTAGCCGATTTTTAAATCGCGAACACCCTCATTCTTCTTTGTCTCCAAAAAAATCATGTTTTAAAAACGAAACTACTCGAAAGTTTCAAAACTTACTGAAAACTAGTCCTTATAACGATAGGTTCTCCGAAGAAAGCTGGCACAGACTCGTCCATCAGCGCATGCGTCTTGATGAAGTTCAGCGTCTGGTCCGGCAGCTGCCTCGAGTCGTTGTGACATGTCCCAGGTCGAGGCTCCGGTACCTATGAAAATGATAAAAATATAAGTTCTAAAAATTTTTGGAAAGATAATATTTATTTAGATAACTTATAATCTCAACTTCAAAAACTTATAGTCTTAAGCATGCCGTCAGTTACTATACGAGGCGCAAGACCTCAGTATATTGTTGTTTTCTCGACCTTTCCAAGGCTTTTGACCGGGTTTCCTACCATGTGTTATGGAATAAATTGGAAAAAGCCCAATTGCCCATCGCTTTTATAAATATCCTGAAGTATTGGTATGGGAACCAGGTCAACAGTGTCAGATGGCAAGGAGCCATGTCGCGCACGTATAGGTTGGAATGCGGGGTAAGGCAGGGTGGGTTGACCTCACCAACGCTCTTCAACCTCTACGTGAACGAACTGATTGGTGAGCTCAACAGAGCTAGAATTGGTTGCCACATTGATGGGCAATGTTTTAACAACATCAGCTACGCTGATGACATGGCGCTCCTGAGCGCATCGCCATGCGGCATACAAAAACTAATTAGGGTATGCGAAAGATACGCTGTAAGTCATGGTCTAACATACAATGTTAATAAAAGCGAGGTCATGGTTTTTGAGGTAAAGGGGAAAAGTCCCAATATAGTACCAACTCTTCTACTCAACGGTACGCCACTAAAAAGAGTGTACAGTTTTAAGTATCTGGGACATATCTTAACACCTGGCCTGAAGGACGATGACGACGTGGAAAGGGAACGGAGGGCGTTGTCAGTGAGAGCAAATATGCTGGCTCGCAGGTTTGCAAAATGCTCCCAAAATGTTAAAATAACGCTTTTTAAAGCTTATTGTACGTCTTTTTATACCTGCAGCCTGTGGGCCGGATATACTCGAAAAGCTTACAACTCCCTTCGTGTCCAATTTAATAATGCATTTAGGATGCTGTTGGGATTGCCTAGATTTTGCAGTGCGTCCGGCATGTTCGCCGAAGCGAGAGTGGATAGTTTTTCAACAATAATGCGCAAACGGTGTGCATCCTTGGTGCACAGGGTTCGGGCTAGTTCCAACAGCCTTCTGACCATGATCGCTGGAAGAATAGACTGCGTGTACATGAATCACTGCTGTGCCACCTCACATGGAGTCAAGGGACAGCGCTGATTCATGTACTAAAAATTAATACATGTTATAGTATTAAGTTCTGTTTGTATTAGATTACTAACATAGTTTTAAGCTTACATGTGCTACTAACAATATGAGTCTGTGAAACTTGAAATAAATGAATTAATTAAAAAAAAAAAAAAAAAAAAAAAAATAAATGGGAGGTAGGTACTTAAATATTTCTTATGTATAGGAAAACTAAGAAAAGAAAGAAATTAATGAAGTTCTTAAAATTCTTAATTAAGTATCATCTCATAATGTTTGCCTTCTTAAAAGGCAATTCTACAAATTCTCTTCTACAAATGCAATTCGTCCATGTATTTTCATCACTCAATTGCACGACAGTGGATAATGTTGATTGGAAGAGCGGAGTCTCCCTTTAAGATCACTAAGTGATCTAAATCATGTACTAAAACGCACTTATGTGACTTACGCATTTTTTTGGAGGTATAATGCTGTCCCATTTTTGTTTAAAAGTATCGTTGAGAAGGTATTATTTTATGTTAACATTTCAATCATCGATTCCCTTTTTGGTAACTATAACTTTCCAAAGCAAATTACACATTAAAATAGCAAAGAAACTTACTTTAGCACTATTAACAGGTAGCCAATTGGAATTAATAGCGTTCTGTTCTTTAAACGTCCCTTCAAAGGTGTCAGCTATGTCCTGCATGCTGAACGCGCAGACTGCACTGCCTGATATGCTGTTCGGAGGGGTCGTGAAGGTGCCGTATATCAGCTGAGCGTTTAGGCCCCCGTAAACCCCTTCAATCAGCTCTGTGGTTGATTCTGGAAGGATAAAGGACAGGAATAATGTTTGCAACAATAATAGGGATGTCGACAATTTTTTTTTAATGTCTGTAAGGTAGATTAATGAAAAATATTGGACACGTACTTTTTTCTTTTTTACGTAAACAAAAACTTACGACGACACATTGATTTGAAATGTCGCATGACGTCACAAACCACTACAAAATGTACCGGTTTGTAACGTAGCGAGCCCTCACTCCATTACTTTAATTCGCTTTATTTGGATAGTTATTTGTTATTTCGACAAAGCAAAAAATACGTGCCTTTATTTTTTATATATATACCTAGTTATCATTCTTATTATAATGAAAATTTTACTCATACTTAAATTGTAAATGTAGGGCAGTTCGAAGGAAAAAAGAGAAAAATCTAATCTATAAATAATTTAATTACTTCAGAAAACTAATTGGAAGGTTAAAAGTAGTGTCGTTTTAGGGTCAGAGACAGAAACAACAGCGATTCTATGTAACAAAATTCCTTAATTTAAATAAAAAGGAAAAGTTTCCTTTACATTAAAAATTATAGTATTTTAATTTTTATATCATCATAAATAAAAGTTACACTCACGTATTTCATTGAAGTAGAATGGGAAGTCTCCGGCGACGGAGCAGTTGAGTCTGGACTTGAGGAATGAAGTCCAGCGCTGCTTGAACCGGTGAGGTCCGCCGCGGTCGTCTCGACAGACGCGAGCGACACGAGAGAATACAGCCTAAAAAAAGTTAAGTTATTGTTATATACTTAATTTTATTTTTTAAATACTGGCCGGTAGAAAATATACCGAGGATAAGCCGACGATTGATTATATTTTTTTTGAGTGAAAGAATGTTCTTGAAATATGATTTTAAATTTATAATTTAAATAGATATTACATAGAAAAATACTCGATTTTATATTTTAGAATATATATAAAAAAATGCTTTTAATTAAAATAAATAGTTTAATTTTAATTCAACTTTAAAATTTTAGAATTTACCACATACTTAATATATATATAATATATAAATTGTATTTACTTTTTTTTACCCGTATATTAAATGAAGCTAAATCCCCAAATCCTTGGAGTACTTCTTGTACAGGCGAGCATAGTTAGTAACGATCTAAGTAAGTCAGTTTAGTACATAAGTACCTAGCAGCACTGTACCTAAGGTAGATCTTCGTAATTCGTTGCTACCACTAACTTGCGGTCTACCGTACATTACTACGGACCGTTTACAGACACATTATGGAACCGAGCAATGAATCGGTCTGTACTGTTTCACAGCGTGACAGGTAACAGCGTGTCACGTCACGTGAATCACTAGCACGTCTTGCAACGTGCCAAGACGTACGCTTTCATCAGGATTGTCTTTTAGTCTTGTGACGATACGTTAAGCTAACATTTTAAGGGTAAGTATGTAATTTGTATGCCAAAATTTTATCTCGTATTACCCACAGAACAAATGTTTTATTCACAGAGTAATATTAAACAAAATGAAAATGACTTAATGACTACCCTTTTTTATACTTTTCTTAATATGATAAAAGATGTAATTAGTATAAATAATAATATAAATATTGTATAACTGATTGATGAGGCTTACCTTCCCACAGTTGATGTATTCAACAGCTGTTTCTCTGAAGAAGAAATACACGAAGTTTCCGTGTACTAAAGAATTCACGAAGTCCGGTGCTGAGAACAAAATATATTACGGTTAAAAATAAAGGGTTAGGTACAAAATGACATATCGACTAAAGTACATCGCTAGCAGATGATCACTTTGTCACTACAAGCGTGAATTTTAATACCCAATTATGCTGAGTGATGTAACCCTATCGCTGCTCAGTCGATAATTTCTAATACGATCTTAATCGGATTTGGCGATTGTTGACACGTCAAACGTCACGAATGACAAGGAGTTCCCGCCGTTCTAAATTCAATTATAATGGCGGATGTATGTTTGACAGTCACATTGAGATTTAATCGTCCGTGTTTATGTATGGAAACACATGCTGTAAACAATAGACGATCCGTGTTAACATTTATGTTGTAGTTTGGTTGATATGAAGTGTCAGACTCGACGTTTACCGACGTTCGACGGTATAAATAAGTCGGTTATTTTAAGTTTGAATTTTTGTAATGAAATTAATATTTTGATTGATAGTTACCATTTAATGTCATTGAGTCATACGGCTCCGTTTGTAATGGTTCTCTATAGATGATCGGCTCCATACCACTGAAGTCTGCGACTGTACCCGAATACAGCTCGCCATCTGAAAGTGATAAAAAATCATTTTAATATTCAGAATAAACAAAAAACATTAATTCTGTATTAGCCTACGGGTTGATTCCTTATAATTTGCCAATACGTAAGCTATCTCGGGTTTATCTTGCTAAATTATCTTCAATGTCAAAATATAGCAAAATTTCAAATTTATTAAAGAATAAAATTGGTAATAAAAAAAAAATATGGCAAACCACCAAAAATGTTGTCTGATCTTTTATTTATATTCCAAATACATTAAGAATAATAATCTACATATAATTCTCATGATTAACCAAGCCTCAGTAACGGGCCTGTTACAACACTCGCTACCAACACGCCATCGGCTTACGTGCCCGGAATATGAGAGCTCCTGTTAATTGTCCAAATGTGTCTGTGTGGAATTACCAAAGAGACTGCAGTTTCCTCCATTCGTACTTCTAGGTATAGATGTTTAAATGTAATTGTAAGAAAGAAGAAGTATTGCGTAACTTCAATTTGCAACAAAAATTGAATCTTTAAAACTTCTTGTATTTTTAATTTTTTAATATCTCTTGCAATCATACTATTCAACCTTATGATATCAATATTATTAATAAGAAAAAAAAACTCGTATAAACGTAATCGATACTATTTAACCACATCACTATTAAATAAATCAAGATTAAACCACATCGACCACGACATCATTGTAACATCACCATTAGCTTCCCCTAACTCTAACTTTGTGAGCTATAACCAACTAATTTGATTAGACCGATAACAGTGCAGTGTCTCTTACCGGTACCACCCCATATATCCCGCGGGTGTCGTAAGGAGTACTTAGAAATTAAACTAGTACCGTACCATCTATCCGTACGTAAACCACAGACGTAAACAGGTACAATTATGACATCTTGTTAAAACTACAAATCCTTTGTGCGAGCCAAAAGACTTCCATTCCAAATAGGAGAGAAGAAAAAAAAAACGAATAATCCCGCCAATAAAGTTATTATATTGGAAGCTGTTGACAGTGTTCGTGCAGTTTTTGCGTTCCATTTTTAATTATATGTTTATTTTTTTGATAACTAAATTTTAAAAAGGTTTTATTCAATAATTTATTAATAATTTACTTACGTGGTACAACAAACTGCTATTTGTAAGTAAAATATATTTCTCTTATGTGTTGCTACTTAAAATTCCTTGTTGAATCTTTATGCTCAGACTCGGAACAAATATTTGGACGTTGTATAAATATTTTTCTAGCGCCTTTAGAGTAAGGTACATTTTAATATAAGTATCTACTGAAATATGTATATCTTGTTTTAAAATCCTTCAACACAAAAGTCAATAGACACAGTTTTGCTACACCATGAAAAAAATATCTTTGACAAACAGGCACATACGTATATGCAAACGGAATTATTTCTCCATTATGGTACAAAGTTGATATCATGAACTACTCTCGATTTACTGTGATTAATGCAGAGGATATCTAAAAATTTATTACACTAACGACTGACAATAATACCATTATACTAGATATATTAGGATACCTGTGACCCCATAACGCCGTTTTCCCTGAATTTTGAATGATAGGCTTTAACTCAGCTAGGTCTATTGTTGAATGTATTGAGTGACAAAAGCAACGGTTGTAAAAACATTTGTCAAATATTAAGCATGAAGTTTGAAACCGAATTTGTTGGGAACTGTACATTTTTGTAAACCGTTTTAATATATCAAATATGTTCGTGTTTCTATCTTACAAGAAAAATGTGACATGCATAACTTTATTAGTTTAAAAGAACAGGATATAAAGGATCACGTCTGTTGTGAATAAACGGCATTAGATCGAATAAAATAGAGACTATAACCAGTTTATTCCAGGAATTTAAAAAATAAACAAAAACACTATTCCTGATACCGTCGCAAACTGTTTACAGTGACAACAATACTCTGTTCAATGTATACTGCATCAATTTCAAGACAATGAGTATTTAGCTCAACATTTAGTCCATCACAATCTTTGATCGGACACGCTCCCTTCCTGGCAGAATTGTGAATAGTACGTAGTGTACATCAGCGAAATTACGAGACGGAAGCGTCCATACATATCTATCACGTGCGAAGCTAAGACCAGCCGGGCAGTGCTCCCCAGAGCGTCGGTGCACTTAATTGGACCAGATCAATAGGAGATAACTAACCGTGTCCGCACGTAATGCAGCGATGACCAGTGCCTATGTGTGGACGAAAAAAATAAAAAAATAATGCACGAACGTACTATATGAGTTGCCACTTATGGCCCATTTTACAATACCACGTAACTCGTCACAATCATACACATTTACACATACAAATAAATTCATACCCACACATTTGTTCGAAAGTTCAGTTTACACACGCGACAAAGAGCTTTTCTGTGTGTGTTTGACCAAAACAGTGTACAAAGGGACATGCAAAAGGTAGCGTTTGCGTGAATGAGTGGAATACTGTAGGTAACACGACGACAATTTAAAAAAGTTGGTAACGTAAATGTGCAAAAGTTAGCCCCAGTTTTATATGAAATATTACAAACTGGCAACAGTGCTTTTGTCAAATTCAATTTGTACCTAAACGTATTTTACTTATTTTCAAACGACCAACCAGCACTATTAATTATTGGTTTCTATAAATAAAAGTTAGTCCAGTCAAAATAGACTAAATTATGATTCTAGGTTGCATTAAGTCCCAACAAGCCGGATTTTTGTGCAGGCCTTGGATGCGTCATTACAAATGATATATCAAAAGTCCTCATCGATCCCGCTTGTGCGTTGTTTTTTATTCGAGGTCAAAGGTCACAAATTTGCGTTTTTTGCGTATATCTCTGAAACAACGAGAGCTATCGAAAAATAGTTCAGACAAAGTTTGTAGATCGTAAAATTGTCTACAAAAAAGATCTCAACACTTTTTCTTCTACGGTGCACTGTTCTCGAATTATGGCTATTTTAAACATAGAAAATACGAATATGCACTCATACGTGGCCAGTACGCATCATCACAATTGCGGGTGCAGAAAAGTTGGATTGTATTGTTCATCGGTATGTACCAATTGTCAATGCCAATCTTGCACCAACATTGAATCAAATGCAACAGATGAAGATTGTTTCGAAGTCGATGAGGATATAACTGATATATCTCTCTTCTTGGAGCAGTCTACACAAATCGAGCAAGGATAATGTTTTAAAATTGGAAAACATTATTCTTTACCATAGCGAGCTTAACGAGGCTATGTATGTTGATAGGAATTACCATTTCGTTTTAACCATGTGGACAATACAAACATTTGTTAAAATACAGATTAAATAAAACAAGTTCACATTCTCCATAAAATAAAGCTACACCACAATTGCGCCAGATAGCGTCACACAAGTTTCCACAGATAGTTTTGTGTTGTGTTATAAATGGGTGTGAATTTGCAAGGGGGATGCTTTAATGCAAAGAAAATTGCACAAAGGGACAGGAGACGGTAATTGATGGTTCACTGTTCACTTCCATAGGAAACTGTTTGTGTAGGGGGATTTGTATAGGTAGTAATGGCAGTTCGCTGGTTCCGTACGAGTTATTAATTTTGTATCCGATGTGAAAAGGATAATAGTTAGAAGAGTGTTTTATTGATATAAATTAATATTATTCTAAAGTTCTCAGTAGGTTATAGAACGAATTTGATTTGGTAGTCTACTATTTCCTTGAACATAAAATTGCAATTAACTGCCATTATGTCAAAGTGATAATCTCATTGTATGAACTTTTCTACTAAATCCAAATATACAGGAGTTAATTATTAAGTTGATTAAATATGTGAACATTTAAATCGTATTTATGTAGTAAAGTTTTATGTTTATATAGAGAAATAACCGAGATTAAAATAAAAATAGAGTACTGTAAGTTATAAATAAACCTGGTCAAATTTCCTTAAGCAATAAAAATCATGAAAGTTCATAATTTTAGTGTTTATAAGACTGGTTAGTGGTTACACCTTCGCATAAAATGTGTGTGTGTAAAAGCAACATGCTATATCGCGGTGTAAGAGTCAGATAGACGTATCTACATTTTCTCAATTTTACAGGAAAGCAAAAATACTGTGAAAATTCGGCTCTTTAAACTTTACCAGCTTTTTAATACAGATAAAATACTAGTATCGTTTTTTTTTTCTTTTTCAATGTATTGCCATACTCTTAAAGCTTTGAAAAGATTAGAAATTATTTATTTATATATGCTTACATAGACGCAATATATATTTTTTTTAAATTCGGTTGACATACGTTAGTGTGGCCCTTAAATATTTTCAAACTTATGTTGTTATCAAACTTAAATACGTCATTTGTGAACTTAAGTTTTATTATGTCCTAGTGATAAAATGAGTAATAAAATAGGTATTAAATCAATAATCTTTATTTACTCCTGAAATAGTACAATTTAAATAATAAAACCTGTAATCAGCATATCAGCGTTTAGAAAAATATTAATTATCTTCGTCATCTGTTGTTGGAGTTCCAACTGTAAACCCTTTATAAAAATCATGGTATTGCGTTGGAATTACTATCTACCTAGGGCAGGTAATTAAGCTTGGTAGAAACAACTTCGAGCGAGAAGTCGATAGAAGAATCCAGCTGGGTTAGGCAGCATTTAGCAAACTTCGTCGAGTCTTCTCTTCGCCTTTACCGCAATGCTTGAAGACGAAAGTCTACAACCAGTGCGTTCTACCTGTTATGACCTATGGTGCCGAGACGTGGACATTAACGGTTGCACTAGTCCATAAATTTAAAGTCGCGCAGCGGGCTATGGAGCGAGCTATGCTCGGAGTTTCTTTGAAGGATAAAATTCGTAACGAGGTCATCCGACAAAGAACCAAAGTGACCGACATAGCTCGCAAAATAAGCTCGCTGAAGTGGCAATGGGCTAGCCACGTCTGCCGAAGGACCGACAGCCGTTGGAGCAAACGAGTCCTGGAATGGAGACCGCGTCTCGGAAACCGTAAGGTGGGACGCCCCCCCGCCAGATGGACTGACGACCTGAAGAAGGTCGCTGGAGGGAACTGGATGCGAAAGGCGGTGGACCGGGTGTTGTGGCGCAAATTGGGAGAGGCCTATGTCCAGCAGTGGACTACGAAAGGCTAAATGATGATGATGATGATGATGCGTTGGAATTATGCCTTGTCTGCATAAGTCTTGTAAATCGTCATACTTTTCACTAGAAATGGGTATGGGTTTGTCATGCATTTGTTGATTTCTTGCAGGCAGAAAAAACGGCAGCATTGCAGATGGTCTCGATTGAATGAGTTGGTTACTGAGACAAAACAAAACAAAAATATTTAACTGTGAAGTATATAATATCATTGCTGTAGGTATAGGTACTTAATATTGACCCTAATGAGTAAAAAGGGTTTGGTTTTATGACATTAGTAAATTTAAACCGTAAATTACACACATTTTATAATACAAATAACATAACATTATCATTACTATTAGTATTATGCGAGCTCAAACTCTGTTACACTTAACCTTACCTGGGAATCGAACCCTGATCAGCACGTTTAATGCAAATTAATAACAGTCAAGACTAAAACAGAGGTATTAAAGATAACTCACCTGTTCAAAAATCTGATGGAATTCGTCGTGAACCTCAGATGGTTCTCTTCGTTCAACGATTGCAAAATCTTCCAATTTCTTTTGTTTTTCTTTATTTTATTGAATCACTGTATTAATGTCACTTAAAATCACTATTACTAAGTAAATGCAAAATAAAAGTATTCTCCTAACTTCAAATCAGGGGGCTCCCCGCACTGCGTGTTTCAACTCGTTGAGACCTTACATCAACTTTTAGGTGCCAAACTAACGTAAGTTTATATTTTGTCAATGGACTATAATACTAATCAAACAAAATAGTACTGCCACAAAAACGTAAATCGTAATACATCTTTTTGGCCATTGACTTGTATTATTTATCTAACAAAAATGTTTGTGCCAATAAAACGTAAATACACAAACGTTACTCTGGCTCTTTAAACTTAGCAACAAAACAAAATTTTGTAACGACCAAAACAACGTATAAGCTTTTACGTTCTTATGGTTAGTATAATATTGCCAAACAAACTATATTCTAAGAATAAAAATATTGTTTTTAGAAATACGTTCCTATAGCTCTAAAGAGGTAGGAAGATAATTAGAACTATTTAAACGGTTTTCATAATACGTTTTTCTGGTTGCATTGAAAATGATTCTGAAGCTATTTCGTTTTTTTGGAATTTGATAAATATTGACTTTACCGTTACGTCGTTTTGGCAATACATAAAGGACTATATTGTGAACCGTTTTATGAAAAAAAAACGTTTTTTGATTTTTTTGTAGATACGTTCATCTGGTTCTTACACCGCGATATAAAAGAGCAAAGTGATATATAGGGTGAATTTAGCATGATGGCAGAATTTAATTTACTTCATCATCATCGAAAGGTATTAAGTATCAGTATATTATGACGCCATTATAAAGACTGTTGTTTATACAAATATGTAATTTAATTATGCAGCAAGAAAGATTTTGTATATTATGTAGGCGTCTTTACGCTGTAATGTAGCAACCCAAATTAATTTGAGAATTCTTAGCTACATAGCCAGAAGGTAAATACATATTTTTTCGCAAAGGTTTTGTAAAATACTGGATTGTTTGTTTGGGATAATCTCTTGTCCTTTTTGAAGTGTTTCCTCAGTGTCATACAATGGAGTTTTGGTATAATATAACAGTAAGTGCTTCGTACATTGCTGATACATGAAATATTAGGATAAAGAATGCCAAAATAAGCGTTAAAACTTGGAGAATGAGTAATCATTATTGGGTTCATATCATCTTTTAATAAGAGATCGGGTTTTTTGTACTTGAGGTGATTGCCAAACAGATTACGTTTGTATCGACGATGAAATGAAATGATTAGAGATATAAGTTGATGATCAATAAGGCACTAACTTTCGACTAGCCTGTTGGTCTAGTGGTTAGTGATACTGACTGCTAAACCGAAGGTTCAATTCTCATTTCTCATTCTCAAGGACAACTATTTGTTTGATGAGCATGATCATTTGTTCCGTGTTTAGGTGTAACTTATCTATAAAAATGTATATAGAAATATGTTAGTATCAGTTGTCTGGTTGCCATAATACAGGCTGTTGTGAGTTGTCCCAAGACATTATTATTTATTATTTAAAGTTAATAATAATTAATAGTTTAATTTGCACGGAAATAAGTACTCTACAATAAACACAATTTGTTGCTTCATGAGGAAGTATATAAGTCGTAACCAGACAAATAGGTCGATAGAGGCTTACATTTTGGATCTATCGAATAGGTTTTAAGCCTACCAGATATTTATGCACAACTGCAAAGGATAAATTCAGGAATATTCCCACAGTATTAGCTTTCTGTGCACCTGGGGATATTGTTACCGTTGATATCCATTCTCTCCTGAATTATTGTGTAGGTAAACTACTACACTAATCCACGTGGTAGGTCCGAAATAGAGGAGAAATTATCTATTCAGGTCTTTCAAATATTCTAAGATTATTCAAGTATTATTCATTCATAATTCCGACGATTAGACCTTTAAAATGATATGTACCGTATGTACCTATTTTCAATAGTCGTTAAAATGTAAGATAATTAAATACTGGAGATATTTTTATATAAATTACTAGCTGTGTTCTGTTTCACTCGCCTTTCTTTCTAAGCTAGTAAAGTGAGAGTTAGAATTTTTTCAACCCCGACTGTTAGTTTCAGATATTACGCGTTTAAACACTCAAACTTTATTGCATTATGCTCTATAAGTTAAAGATTTATAACTAGTATGATAATATATTTATGCTTAAATTAATAAATGTAACTCAAAACGTTAAGTTACGTAATAATCTCAACCTTAATATTCAACGATCAATACAAACGGTTTAAAACGTTACTGAAGAACAATTTCGTAGTACATAATACTAGAAGGTATGGCAATAACAATAAAGCCGTACATTTGCGTGGGTCACAAACAGATCCTTAATTCTTAGGAAGTTGCGTATTATTGTTTACAAGAATATACTCCTCTTATTGTACTCTATTTTCGGTTCGGTAGCTTTATAAACTCGGTCAATGACAGGGCCTCACAATGCGCCATTGTTATGAAATTTTGTGGGCGTATATTTTAATATTCGCTGTGTGTTTAGTATTGGGGGGATGATATAAATTGGTGGGCTTATTGCTGTGTTTATGTTAATTGCTTGAACTGTTCTGTGGTGATACGGATTTGTTTTGGAGATGTATTTCGTAGAATGATAATGGTTATGATTTTATATGAGGATATTTTTATAGTATGGATTGAGATAACTTGAAATTTTATTGCTTTTAGTTTTGATATTAAGATTTAGTGGAATATCGGCTAGTTGTCTACGTGATCAATAAATAATTATGTATAACAGTCACGTTATATTCCGCTCGTAGTCCCATTGAACGAAGCTTCTTTTCAATGCAACAATGAGTGGCCATTGTACGCCGTCAGACTGTGAAAGTGGGTTCAATCGTTACGAAAAAGATTTTCCCTTTTTCCTAATTTCCTGACAATGGAACGGCCATGGACTCCTGAGCATATGTGACCCGGTTACAGGAAAGGGTTCCGGCGTAAAATGTTAAAAGTATTCTTAGTCTGATAACAAGGTTTTGTTATGTTGCCAAGATACTCATACTCATTGGAGGACTATTTTTAGGGGCCCGAAATATGTAGATGGGACCTTTATGTGTTGTAAGGTTGGGGAAAGATGAGTATCACCGGTTTCCCTTTCAGGGAAACGCAGCGCTCCTAATGATGCACACCTGGGGTTTCGATAGCGAATTTCAAAAGTTCTTGTCGGAAAAACTATTTATTGATATCGTAAGATATTAACGTATTGGATTTACAGCGTTGACATAGCTTTTGTATATTTTTTTTGGAGCCTAAAATAATAACTCTTATACCAAACGACACTACGGGATTAATACAGTCAAACGGGGCTACTTTGACTTCCAGGGTTACTTTGACAGATTTTGGGGCTACTTTGACAGAGCGCCAAAATCGGTTCTATGGATGACTCTCCTGAAATAGAAGATAGTGTCTCAGCTTTCAAGAATAATCAACCAGTCCCTTCAACCTCTGGACTGCTTACAAAGCACCAGACTGATTCCGACGAACATGTGCCTCTGAGTTGTTTGGTTCGCAAGAAGGAAAACAAAAACAAGGACAAGAAGAAGAATAAGGAGGAGTCTAATTTTTGTTATATCTGTAAGTGCGACTATAGGTTCTACCGCCATTCTGTTGACTGGATATGCTGCATTACCTGTAAAAACTGGGCGTGTGGGATGTGCAATAAGGGCTCAAACAATCCGTCATACGAATGTGTGGTGTGTGAGGATGACTCTAACTAATTGTTTCTTGCCTATAATATTGCCAAAGTTGATTGTTACCTATCTTGTTTAAATTGATCTCAATTATATTAATTACTAGCTGTCCCCCGCGACTTTGTTCGCGTGTTTTAGTTATAACTGTTTTTCATTTTTGCAACATTTTTCATTTATGCTCCGCTCCTATTGGTCGTAGCGTGATGTTATATAGCCTATAGCCTTCCTCAATAAACGGACTATCCAATGCAAAAAGAATTTTTCAATTCGAACCAGTAGTTCCTGAGATTAGCGCATTCAAACAAACAAACAAACAAACAAACAAACAAACTCTTCAGCTTTATAATATTATAAGTATAGATTACTTAACAGACTGATTAAGTGGCATTAACAGTACCTTCGGTACAAATATTGTAATACTTGCGTTAATAAAGCAAAATTAATTGTAAAAATATTTGTTTTCATTTAAATCCATGTAGTTTTCAATGAAATAATAGTTTTTTTGGTCAAAATGATATCAAAGTAACCCATGCTTTTACTATCTTTGACGTCAGTTGCATTTCAATGCCTTGTCAAAGAAACCCCACTTCTGAGGTTACTTTGACATTTAATAAATTGAAAAAAGTAGGGAGTTAGGGGGGTGGTAGGTCTTAAAATTGCCATAGATCTGATAACCATAGGACACATTGTTCTGTTGGCGTAAAAAAAAGCTGAAATTCGAGCCGTAAAAAAAAAGTTACAAACCAAAAACCTCCAAAACCTGTTCAAAGTAGCCCCGTTTTATGGACTGTTGCTAGTTTGAGTCCGCCGCAAAACCAGTCTCAAAATTTATGTGTTACAAACCTCAAAATAAACATCCAGAAATTACAACTTAACTATACGTGTATCTAATTGCAGGAAATACACAATGCCTAATTGGTGTTCTAGTGTAACATGGTCCGTCGTCGGATCCCATTAGCGGACGAGGTAATACATACATACACATACATACAAACATACATGACCACTGAACCGTCTTTATACGTGTGCTGGTGTCATACACTCACACACACGCACTCATACATATGTGCACATAGGACCACCCAACTATTTGTATGTGTGATTATAATACACACAGAGACAAACCTATTGGACGTGTATATGTATGCTGTAAGATAAGTCGTGTGTATTGTGCGATGTGCATTTGTAAATTGGATTATAAACTTGATCCTGTTTGGTGATCATTGGTATAGACTGCGGCAGATGCGAGAGTTATTGAGTGCAATTTAATTTGGAGATAAAACGATATAATGGTAAGTATAAACGAAAAATATTTCTTGAAAAAATTTTACTAGAAATTTTGAAGATAAAAGGGAAGTTACCGGACAAAACGTGTTATAGTGTGTTTCGTACATATTTTAAAACCATAGTTGCGTAGACTTTTGTGTCGGAAATACACAGGAATGATTGACATGATAGGGAAAAGGTTATTTTGCACTATCTCTCATTAAACGAAGAAGAAGAACGTCTTCAAAAACGTATAAAAAAATAATAAGTTCTATAAGATTTCACTGTTTTCTTACAAACACTACGTAGCATATTTTCTAATAACACTAAAAATAGATTACGTACCTCAACTCATGAGCTAGTTGCTATTTAGGCATAAAGGGTTATTTGTATAACCACGAGCAAGCCACAAGCTTTCACTACGGGTATGTACCGTATAACTTTTCTCTAATACAATGGTCTAGTGCTAAAAGGCACGTGTATCTGCCTTATTCTGCCATAAGCCAGCACGTGCGCTCTTTATTTTATTTTATACGGAAACGAGTGTAAGGTCTCGTTTTTGAGAGGTGTATTTGAGGTGTGGTAGTCATAGGTAGGAACAGAAATATCTTGTAGATATTTTACACGTGCTTAGATTTTCCGTATTGTGTAAGCATGGTTACCTTTTTATTTTTCTTACCTACTCTCTACTAAATAATTAAGTTAAGCATAACTTTAGTCCAGTAGGCACTGTATAAATCATATCAGCTTGCAACAGTTTACTGCTAAACGTTTTGGGTTTTATTAGATATATCTAAAGACAACATTTTTGTGCAACTCATTCATTGAGATTAGTGCCTTATTTAATACTAGCTGTCCCCCGCGACTTTGTCCGCGTGTTTAAGTTTCAACGGTTTTTCATTTTTGCTACATTTTTCATTTATGCTCCGCTCCTATTGGTCGTAGCGTGATGTTATATAGCCTATAGCCTTCCTCAATAAACGGACTATCCAATACAAAAAGATTTTTTCAATTCGAACCAGTAGTTCCTGAGATTAGCGCGTTCAAACAAACAAATAAACAAACAAACAAACAAACAAACTCTTCAGCTTTATAATATTAGTATAGATATCTTTTATGTTGTGTGGGACAAAAATCGCACAGTGTATAGTGTGTTAATACTCTTTGCGATTTCCTGTACCATATAGAATGAAGGCCTTTGCTCAGCTGTGAAATAGATGAATCAAAGGAAGACCTTTACTTTTCCAGTAGAAGACAAATAAAGGAAAGAATAAAAACATTTCTAATGTCCTTACCAGCGTACACAGCAGTGGAGTTATGTTCCGGATCATACGGACAGACGGCCTGCCCCGACTTCTCGCGCTCCATGTGGTAGGAGTCGCGCTGCACGCTGTACTCCCGGCAGAAGGGCCGGAAGCTGTTCGTGCCGCAGACCAGCAGCCTGCCCGTGCCCAGAGACACCAGGACACGGATGTAGTTCTGACAGCTCTCCTGAAAAAAGCAGATTCATGAGTATGTGTGTAAAAATAACGCTAAACGCTTGACGCTAAAGATTTGTAAGAAAAAATTTTGTCGGCAAAAAAATGATCAAAAAAATATCACCTCATATCTATCCCACTGGGCAAAGGACAGTAAGATATTGACCACTGTGTTTTGCTAAACTACCGTTCAAATAAAATAAAATAAAAACTGTAAATTAAAAAAAGAACCATAACATTTTTAGACATAATTTTTAGCGATCATAAAATAAACTCTTTAGATTTGGCCTTTTTGCAGTCCAAAAATTAACTTTATACTTGGAACCACTACAAAATAGGTTGAATAACTTCAAATCCTTTTACTAACTAGTTTTGAAACATCAGCAGTTCAACACATTCTAATCTACATAACGACGAACTCATCAACTATCAACTAAAATTAAATTTTACGACTTCCACGTTTCTGCCGTCAAATTAATTGAAGTCGCAACCGATCAAGTAATCAACGATGTCGCCAGTAAAATTAAGTCCAAGTAAATCCATGTCAGCCAGGTATATCGGCGATATAGTTCGGTAATATGATTGCATTTGCATTTCCATGAGTTTCCAGATGTACGCTCCGTAATCCTATTCCGACGCAATGGGATCCATGCAGACTGACAGACATACACGCCATTTCGTATAACTAGTTAAGCTTTCGTATCCGCTTGAGCTTGGGTTGGTAACTATTGTTGATATATGAACAGACTTAAATACTACAAAATGCAGATTTTATTACAAGGAAATTAAATGTAAAAAAAACTATCCGCTAAGCTAAATGTCAAATAAAAAGCAGTTAATACTTTAGATAGCAAGTTGTAGCAAATAGTTTTAAGAACAGTATTTTAAAAAGATATTAATGTGACAGTTCTAGTTTATGATATCTAAAAACTTTATTTCAATCTATAGCCCGTTCTTTTTTGAACAGGAAAAAGAAGATAATGAAATAAGTTTGTTAAAGAGGTTATATATATTAATGGCTGACACTTGGTAGAGAGTAGTTTGAATGGAGATCTAAGTTAACTCAAACTAACGCATTACAGAACAATAGTTATTATGTTAGCTTAGTGTAGCTTACGTTATTGACTTGCATCAATTAATGCTGTTATTGTAGGGTATCCAAGCGGATGACGTCACGTGATGATGGCCCTAGTGTGATGTTTCGCACTACATTCATGATGATTTCATTAGCAGGATCATGTATTAGGTGGATTAATTTGGATAATATATTATATTATTGCCTATTACGTTAAGTATCCTATTACGAATGTACCATTACATAATATCATCATAGAATAATGTCGTTTGTTATATTCGAATACAGAATAATGCTGGACGCGATATTTAAAAATAGAGTCATATATTTTCCTGACTTTTGCGACAGCGCGCGGCGTGACGTCACATGCTCCCACTCCTGAACTATCTAGCTCTATGCCCTTTTTAATTTTTTATTCATTTGATTAATTTTGATGAATGAAAAAATACGTGTCTAATTTTTATTATCTTACTGAGACGGACTAATTAGATTTTTAGTTCACACCTCGTCAATATCCTTATTCATGTTTAGTATATAGACACATAGGCCTATTATGTAACATTTTATCCCCTATGTAATGAGTTCAAAGCATCATGTTCTTACATAGAACACAAGTTCTACTTGGACACGGATAGCTCTTGAAGTTTCTGGAAGCTCTGATAGCGAACCGTTGTCCGCACTCGGTACCGTCAGCTGCGACCATTACGTAGGCCCATCACAACGCACCCTGCAATACCTTGTAGGGTTGCCACTTGTTACTTTCACATTACATTTGTCAGTGGTTTGCATTATTGTTGTTTAGTGTCAAGGGTAGGTAAGAGGTAGGTCTACTTTCGGAATTTCGGGTAATAGGTGTCTTGTAAATTGAAGGGTATTATTTTACCCAAATATTAAACATTAAATAACTAGAACCATTGAGTAAAAGCTGGTCTGCTTATACGGATTTTATATTTTAAATTGTTTTTTTGAAGTAAAACTTCTTTAGGCGCGACTAGGGAGTAACTCAGATTTTTTTTCTGACGGAAGTAACGCTTACTATAGTCTGTGTAGTTTCCGCCATTTAAAAATAATAATTCTGATTGGTTGTAAGTATATGTCATATACTACACGCTTCTTGACTTATACGCCAGCTAGTGGCAAATATCATAATCAATTAGGATTATTTATTTTCAAATTGTCAAACGGATCAATTGTGAATAGCAAAGTGAATGAAAAATTCAACAGTTTTAAAAACATTATTTTAAATTGCAAAATTTTTTGAAAATCTCTAAATATACTTGTTTATTTATTACTTTTAAAATAAGTAAATT
Source organism: Diachrysia chrysitis (assembly GCA_932294365.1). Lineage (NCBI taxonomy): Eukaryota > Metazoa > Arthropoda > Insecta > Lepidoptera > Noctuidae > Diachrysia > Diachrysia chrysitis. Next base: position 4,504,802 of record OW028657.1, read on the forward strand.
AAAAATAAATTTTCTGACAATTGCGACATTTTATAATATTCAATAACAAGGTTATAAAGTTTTACATCAATCGCGCGTAAAGGTTACACGCACACACTTTTTTTTTTTAGTGTATGCCAACCCTAATTCGCCATTATGTAACAACAGAACAAAGCTTTGTTGCAGTTCGTATTTCGAATCGCAGCAACACAAGCGACACTTGACCAGTTACTTTCTAATTCAGAGCACTCTGGACTCGAATACTAAATGTTCTAGTTTAGAAATCTGGGAACGATATCAGGACAACTAAAACACGCCTTGTTAGGTTAAATAATTAGGGTTTATTTTTGCTTAACAATTGTAGTAAGCTATGTCTACTAGTGTTAATAAATGTAATTTATAAGTATAAAAGCAAAATTATATAAATTAAACCCTAGGACACAAGGAATTCACTAAAAAACAACACATCCATTTTGTGAAAACAAAGTCATTTCTTAAAAAAATAAACTTCAGAAACCAACTGGTATATTCCACCTAGCACTCACATAATCTAGTTTAAAATATCCTAGAATACTAGCAAGACGGAATCCTACAAATCTGTTTAGGAACATTGCAGTCGACTCACGTCGGCGGCAGTTCGGGACCAAGTAAAATGGCGTGTAGGTAGACAGCTAGGCTAGCTTGCAATTGAAGCATGAATTTGCGACCGTCCCACGAGCGCCAAGCAATCAAGCAATCAAGTGTGAGACGAACCTCAGAGACGCAAAAAGAACATACCAGCTGCAGTTGTGGCTAACGGTTTAAATAAAGAACGCTTTTAAAATATGCAGACAAAGTAACGTTTATTAAACGTGACTATTAAAAAAGAAAGGATTGCTTATAAATAATAATAAAAAAATAAATGAGGACAACATGACATACATTGTTCTGAACCCAAAGTAAGTAGCTATAGCACTTGTGTTATGAAATCAGAGATAGCGAAGGTACCACGAACATCCATACCCAAAACAATGTAGGAAATTGGTTTAAAAAAAAAACAGTTTAAGTCGTTAGATAGGCACGTCTTGTTCATTGTAAAAGACACTTGTTACGATATCTACAGCGCCATGGCAATTTTGGTCTTATTTAATAAACTTTATTGATTTTTATGTAAGATGTCATATCCTTAATACATTTTGTCATGGCTAGCAGCTAAAATAACAGAGCCTTCTGATTTATATAAAAACAAATTTACAAATGCATAAAGACAACATAATCACTTAAAACATAAAGATGTTTTAATCTTGTTTTGAATGTGCAAGAATGAAAATAAAAGCTGTATTTCATTAAAGCAGCAGCAGTAACTAAAAAGAGAGATAAACAACTTTTTTTAAGACTAAAGCTTGAAACGACATTAATATATTTTTGTTGTAGACGTGCAAGTATTACTTTAAAAGATATTATTTCGACGAAAGTTTTTATAGTGTAAACTTCTTTAGGCACGTTGGGCATTTTTTGAGATGGGAAAAAACAATTAAATTCGCTACACTGTTACCGTTACCGTTACCGACACGTCTGTAAATCTAAGTATATTGTAATCGTTTAAGTTTTCACTTCTGTCGGCTCTTCCGGAGTGCCACTGTTTTTTTATTTATATTAAGATGACAATGGAATTTAGAAGGCTCTTATCATTATGTTTAATGTACTAAGTAACTAATTATGTTTTTTTTAACCTATAGCATTCTTCAGCTGGCCTTGATGACATTATTATGTTAATTGACGGGAGGCATATACATACTTCTTTCTTCGATTCTACGTTTTAATATTTTAAAGGTCCAGTCCGTCCGAATTCAACTTAATACCAGCAGTTACAGATACAACAGATATAAAAAAAAATCAAACAATTACGATTTCGATAACTAATCAAAACAAAATCACATCACAATCTATATTTTTAAACGAAACTTTACAAACTATAGTTATCTCTCTCTCACCACCACAAGTACCTACTTGTTACGATATCTACAGCGCCATAGCAATTTCGGTCTTGTTTAATAAACTTTTTTTTTTTTATGTAATGTGTCATATCCTTAATACATTTTGTTGACACAGAGAGACGACTACCTAGTCGTCTCTCTTACATCATACAACATCGTATTTCTATAAATTTGTTATTCTGAAAACGGAAGATTTAAGTACAGCACTTGGAGTCAATAAGCTGGTATCAAATGCGGGTGCTAAGTGGCAGTCTAGACATTACGGACGTGACTACACTCTGGGGATTGATAACATATAATTTTATTTAAGTATCATGTGGCTTCTCTGATATTCAAAATGTATAGACTCCAGTTAAGATTGCCTACGTGAAATGTTGAACATGTTTATGAGAACTCGTTATTTTTTTGTTTGGATATATAAGATATAGCAGGTGTGTGGTCGTAATAATATTTAGTCAATTGCTATGGGGGTGGCCGAATTTGTAATTATGCGATTTGGTGTAGTCATTTAGAAGTTATGGCGTGATAATATAATGTAAATACGTAAATCTAGTCTATGTATAAAAATTAACTCCACTATTTTGAAATCAAGGGGCATTAAAGTTATTATTCCTGATGTCCTATGCACTAAAATAGCTATAATATTATTATGAACTACTAGCAGTTGACGGTTAGTGTTTTGCGTGAGCGCGATAATTCCCTACTTTTGCTAACCTAACCCCTTACTAACGTCACTTAAGGAATTTAACTCCCACGTGTGGCCTATTTAATACTGGTCGTTGCCACTTCATTTAATACTAATTAAAATAAATATTCTATAATTATATCCATTAACGTTGATATTTAAAATTATTTTATGAGAATGGCTAATGCCTTGGGGCAAATCTAGGTGTAGCTAAAGAAAATGTAGAAATTTCAAGTATTCCTAATATATAAGTCGATCACAATATTGCTAACTGCGACAGACTTATGAAGATTTAAACATTGTCATAAATCTTAGTAAACAACGTTACATAATATAACATTATAAAAACCAAACAAAAACGATAAACCTAAATAACAAATTAAAAATGTATAGGGAGTTTGAGGCATTAATAATATCGCCTGAAAGCTTTGAAACCTAATTTTTGGCCCGCTATGACCTACTTCCAACACAGCATATATTTTTAAAGCCGAGCCTTAATTAACCTTGATGCGCCCCCTAGCGGCGAAGGTCGTAAACGCTAGGCTATAAGGCAAGTAAGCTGTAAGGCTACCTAACTGTTCCTATACCTGAGCACGGATTTGAAAAACTTAGTATTTGTCTAAGGATTTTTTTTAAATCAAGGTTTATTTAGTGTTATAGATAGTAGTTATATCTATAATGATCTTGGGACCACTCACACACGGCCATCTGATCCTAAACTAGGCAGAACCTGTATTATAGCAACCAGAAAACTGATAAACATACTTATATATTTATACCTACATACTATAGTTAAATTACACCTAGCCACAGAAAGAATGATCATGCTCATCACACAAAGATTTCTCTTGCAAGGGAATCCAACCCCCGGCCTCCGGTTTAGCAGTCAGGGTCACTAACCATTAGACCAACAGGCTAGTCAAATGTGAAACTAACACGCTGCTGCCGTAATACCAAACTGGCAAAGATATTGAATAAGATGTGTGAGCTGACCTAAACTGATAGAGCCCGGATCAAATTTAGCCACAGATCGATAAACAATATAAATATACGTTCCGTATTTTAGAATTATTTATATATTTATTAAATCAGGCGCAGAAGTGTGATCAATTTTATTCTGATGGTTGATGGCATACATTTTCTTATGTTTTAAGACACCATCAAAGATTTACTACTCTAATCACAAAACAAAACAGCAGTGAAATTCATTTTTCTTTTCAGTACCAACAAACTTTATTTTATTAATAATATATGAACTTGATTCATTTTGAGAAAAATCACAATGCTTTGATGTTTTTTAAATGATGAATTACTTCAGTACTTCGTGTTTTACGGTCTGTAGCAATATGAGCTGCCTTATCTTGTCCCACGAGTGTCGTAGGAAGTTTAACAGTAAATGCAATGTAAACAGAAAAATAGGAGAGATTTTCCAGTAACATGAGTATGTTATGAAATTCGATGTACATAAACATCACTTCAAACTCGCGCACATAGGCATCCACAGAATAACACAGCTAGTTAATGAAAATTGATATATTTTACGTAGTCTTAATAAAAGGCAACAATCCTTTAATCCTAATACACACACGATGATAGAAATGACGCAGTCAAGTGCAAGGTTTTTTCATGCGACCTTGAAAATGTCTATATTATACCTAGCGGTAAGATACTTTTCGAAAGACAGTAATCATACTGTAATATAATCATTGGACTGCACGGATAGCCGAGTGGTATAGATCACCACGCCAATTACCACTGTGCGGGACGTGCTGCGGGTTTGATCCCCGCATGGGTATGGACAAACATTTGTGTGATCCACAAATGTTTGTTCCAAGTCTGGGTGTTCTTTGTGTATGTGAATTGAATGTTTGTGTAACCCCTGCGTTACAGTAATTAAACTTATTAGAGAGGGAGTCGTTTTAAAAAAAAATACAAAATAATTTCAGGTAAACTTTTTGTAACCCATACATTATTCAAGTTTGGAGTTCACCATACTAACTTTAAATCGACGCCCTATTGAACTAACTTAACTCCGCGAACTTTTAAAACGTCAGTAATAAGCAGAGAATGAATACTTATTCACGACGACCGACGTTACCCGTGAATTCTCCAAACACGTCTTCCAAAAGAAATAAATTATAGTTTCCAATTAGTGGAGCAAAAACTTATTAAAACGAGTGCTGCGACCAAATGGTGGCAGTTACATTAATCGAAAGTCGTTACGACACGCCGCTAATGGATGCATAAACGTTAAAAACTTGTTCCTACGAGAAATTCAAGTGAATTTGTAAATAGTCTAAGAAATTAGTGCGCGTATATTTTAAGACGTAATTAAATGTTGTTTGTTTTGGGTTTAGCTTACCTAATGTGTTGTTATTTACTGTGAATGGGTAGCTGAACTAACACTTTGAGTGTTTTGAGAGGAGTTGAGTGTTGTAATCGTAGTGTTTAACTATACCTACATGAAATTGTGAAAATCTTTTTTTTAACAAAATCAAATATCCTTATCGTGCGATTTATTAAATACTAGCCGTTTCCCGTGGCTGCGTCCGCGTGGATGTCGGTTATCGAGGCAAAAAGTATGTCTTTTCTCAGGCTCTAGACTATATGTGTACCAAATTTCATTTAAATTGGTTCAGTAGGTTGGTGTGAAAGCGCGACAGGCAGACAGAGTTTTTTATTTAAGCCTATAACGGCCTCACTTATATTCGCCATAACATTCAAGGTCCCAATTCAAAATGTCGCCGTAAAAAACCAATAATAATGTGTTCGTAAAACGAGAATTTCTCCGAACAGCCTTTTAATCCCCTAACGTGAGGCAATGCCTACCCCATAAAACAAACAGCCTGAATAGTTTACTGCCATTTTTAACGGCTACTATTTATTGCAGTTTATGCTAATTTGAACGGTAGCTCGTAAATATGATCGTCATTTTACATAGCAACTTCAGGGCGTAGTGAAGTAATAGCTTGTAAACGGAAAAATATGTAAATGGTTAGTTTACTTGTTAGTGATTTTATCTGGGTAAACAATATTCATGTTATATAGTATTTAATATAAATGAATAAAATAAATAAATGACTTCTAAGGTTCTTGCAAAAAAACGTGGATCTACATATTACGACATACATTTACAAATTATTTTATGTATATTTGGTCTTTTTGAGTAAATTTTCTAATGGTTGTAGATATTTGTTGCAAAAAATTACTGTGTAAGTATGGGTAAAACATAACATCGTTGAAAACCAGAAGTAAATATTAACACATTCTTAAGACAGCATAGCGTCCAAAAATTATACAAAGCTATGAAAACTATATAGACATCGGGACTTGTCAGATCATGAATCCGCAACTTTGCATTATCCTCGTTTAGTAATATCTAGGAGAGTTCGACTTGCAACACCGCCGTCGCCGCGTCAGCTCATGATTAAGGACTCCTATTCAGTCTGAAACTAGTCGGGCGATACCGAGAACGCGCGTGAGTAAACCGTCATTATTCCCAAATAATTATGAATACGCCTCACGAACGTTATATATCGAATTTCACTCTAACATACTAAACAAATGCCTATTCTTCACATGTTTATTTTGGCCTCCGATAGCGCCTAACCTACGCCCACTGGGCCGTCATTAATTAGGATTAGTATTTCATTAGTTCACTCTCTTTATAAGAGGTCTTTGCCCCAATTAAGGCAATAACAGGCTGGAGGGCAGACTGCTCATATATTACAATGGTACCGATATCTAAAAATTATGAAGTCTATTTGTCTTGTCATAAATATTAGTGTTGTTCGAGTATTATTTTCTCTCTGAAAGCTACTATGTTCAGTATGGAAGTTAATACAAATTCGTACATGCATTATACGGATTAAGGCAGCATACACTCGCGCTCCACATTCATATTCCGTAATCCCGAAATGAGGTCTCTCATTAACTCGGAACTAAAATAAAGTTATACGACCTCCTCGGAAGATGTTCCTTGCGAGTCTAGCGAGAATTTCCACTCGATTGGCTTTTTAATTTGCCGGTATTCGGTAGAGAGACGTTTAGCGGAATAAGGCCTCGTTTCATACGCGACCGGCTCGTTCCGAATTCAATTATTCGCCGCAAGATGGCGGCAGGTAATACTGTTATTGAGCTTCAAGCAAAATTCCATTGTTCTTTACTTAAAATCTTCACCCAATAGTCATAGTTATTAAAAGCTCATGTTGTATAGCTTCTTTGTAGCACTTGGATCTTAAATTGGATAGTAAATACTCAGTTTTCAATTTAATAGAAGTTTGCTACGTTTTGTATTCAGTGTTACGTAGACCGTAGTCATTGGCTACGACGTAGCATATCATTTGATGCCATTGCCCCGTTCATAACTAAGTAGGCACTTATCGTAGCGACCGACGCACTTATCATAGGCACTTAGTTACATTAAGTGAGAGATAACAAGTTGAAAATTACAGACATTAAATAGAAAAAGTCGTCTTTTAATATTTCGATTATTTCGAATGTACGAGGAGAAAAATAACTAAATATAATCAATACTAAAAGTTAAATCTTACCTCGTCTTTTCCTTTGACGACACACATTTTGACGTCATTTTCAGGGGAGTACCAGACCAGCCGACGTTGTTCCGTCAGGTCTGTCAGACTCAGGTTATACACCACATTCCTGAAACAAAAAAGAAAACGTTATAAAACTCCAACACAAAAACTTACTTAAACAACCGAAAGATTATCTTATCAAGTAAGAAGACGCCACACGTTCCGTCCCAACTAATAAGCGTAAGTAATATAAAAACACACGCAAAAATGGTTGTTACTCGACTTGTTATTGTGGCCAATTACTTGTGCCTCTTCTAGTAGCTGGCATACGAAACCAATTTGTGAAGAACTTCGTCTGTAGGCGTAAACCTTCAGCTGGTTTACCCTTACGTACGAACCTCGCAGTTCATTCTAAGGTGGCAACTCAACTCATAGTTGTTAGCTGAATGTTTGTTCGTGGTTTTAATCGCACTTGGAGTTGAGGGTTTCAGGTGAAGTTAGTTGGAATGGTTCCTATTGCCGCGACGTTTATTTTGCGGGTAGTTGCTGCGGTGACAATTTGTCGCGACCTCGCGTCGCTTGTGCCGATCTTTTGAATAGATTTGAGAACATTAAGGTAAGTTTAGTCTAACTGCTGTAATTATTAAGTCAATAGTGATTGTTTAGCTTGCTAAGTACTAGCATTTAAGATAATGTATAATGTAACGTAGTGCAAGTCTGTTCACCTTCGTTATTTTTGTATCAAGGAAATTCTTTTGAGACGGTTTTTGACGGTCAATCAATAATATCTATTGTGTGCTAGATAATGTGGATGTCAATGTTGTTGGCAGGCTAAAGTTGTCTATGACATATTTACTTGTAAGCTTACAAAGCAAAAATATAATATAGTGAGGGGTGACGCAGCGATACAGAACAACTTTCTCGGATTTGATTTACGATAAAAATATAGCAATATCTAAATCAAATCGAACTTAACTTAACCAAGTTCACCGCGTGATTAGACACAGTTAACGATTATAGAACCGCGACTAACTGTAGTTTTGAAAACTAATGTCTAACTGACGTTAAGAGTGTACACAATTTAATATGAATTGTGAGATAAGTTGGGCAATTCATTAAACTTGCTGAGCATACCTGCGTTCTGTCTGGCATAATTGCAAAAGTCCCTCAACCCTTAATTAAGATATTTGGCACGAAAATTTCATAAAGAAATTATGACATAAACTTTGCCAATTATAGCGCAGCGAATAGCCGCCTAGCCGGTGTGACTTACATAATGTTTTTGAGATTTAACAGACAATGAACTGGCCGGCCGTTACTGGATTGTGACTTCACTTTATTGATGACAATACACTCTTTGAATGGCAATCCAATGGAGTTTTATAGTTGTTCTTTTGTTTGTGCCAAACGACGGCGCATTGGAATCTACTTATGACTCTCGATCTTGAAACTATGTCAGCGTTGTTGAAACGAAATTGTAAAATAAGTTTACGAAGCCGTATACGATGTTTGTGTTTCATATTGTATTTGATGAAAAAGGAAAGTAGTTTTATTGATGTGGGAATAATATTGAAAGCTCGATCTAATGCTTGAATCGGTTTTGTCTGCTTGATAGAGATTTGATTTCATTGTCACTTCACTGAAATCTCAAGAAAATATTTGATAGATGATTAAATAGATTTTCATCGTTATGTTTTACTATAATGGTTTGGTTATTTGTTTTTGATATTAGGTATGATAATGATTCAAATTTTCTTTTGTATCTTTTTGATACTTTCCAAGTATTGATCATGTAATTTAGAAATATACAATAAACAACTTTTTATTGCATATTTTTTAAATTTGCTTTAACTAGTTTTTATTGCCAAATTATCGTTTACTAATATTTCTTAATTGTGTCAACCGGTTTTCAGCAGAAGCTAAATGTAAATAAGCTATTCATAAAATATACTACAATACTTCTTTTAAAAAGTTGGTTTCTTGTGGAATCCTACAGGAAATCAACATCAATCTGTTATTGTGTTTATTAGTCGAAGAATTAAATATCTGCACCTAATGATTAAAATTAACAGGTATAAAGAATCAGTACAGTTTTTGAACGTATCGTCCGAATTATATAGAGCAGGAAAAAACAGTCCCTTTAATATTGTGCGATATTAAACTGGTTTTACAGCCGGACACGTTTTAACCTCTTGTCATCGTTTGCCCTTTGCGTTCACACGAAATTCCTGAACAACTACTGAAACGGTTCGAAATGAAATTTTTCACCTCCATTATGTTGTAAATAAGGCATTCACGTTCGACGTCTTGCATGCGAATAATGGTCTTTGTAGTCTATTGTCGGGGGTCTGCGGCACTTATTCCTAAATAAGGGAAATGCCTGTAATTCGACAATGTTAGGGGAGCCAATTTGTGACCAGTCCCCGCTCGTATTTTATGAACAAACCGTTTTTTGTTGGGTAACGAAGTGGCATGATGCAATCAAGCGATCCATGCATTAACACAAACTAATGGTTGATCTGGTTACTGCGATGTACATGTGAATAAGGCTCCGATATTACTGGACTAGAGTGGATTGTTAGATAATAAGCCTATTGCGAATGTGTAGTGAATTAAATAATTCAGTTGATATAACGTGATAGAGCGATAGGGAGAAGTTATTCATAATAAGTGATTAATGCAATATATTCAACGGAGTCGATTGATTCTGTTTAAAAATATCTATGTTATTAAAAGATATTTTTAACAGAAACAATCGATTTCCTTTAATTCGTGTTTTGTAAGATCAATCGATAAATGTTTATATTATTAAAATTTTGAGAAACAAAAAGCCCTTATGTTGAATTATTATTACTATATATATTTATTTGATTTCAATAGTGTTATTCAGCTACAAAATGTATAAATGTTTTGAAATATTCTTTAGTAACATTTCGGCGGTCAGGCTAGCAGGCCCAAGCACACAAAGACTGTATCCTTTGTCAATTATTCGCTTCAGTGGTTCCCGCCAAAAGGCGGCGGCCATCTTGGGCTGTGTGCGACGGATCGTCAGCGTCATCCATTGTTCGGTCACTCGGCCATGTTTTTGTGTTCTGTCCAATCCGGCCCGACTCACTGATTGATGGTCTGAACTTACAATTATTTTCGTGTCTTCGTGATTATTTATTTTTTGTCTCTCATCCTTGGCAAAATAAATTAATCTCGGAGTATTTTCTTTATTCGGATTAAAGTAAATATCTAGATGATGGTATAAATTGGTTTTGTGAAACAAAAGCGGATGCTCTGCCAATCAGAGTCTCATCAATATACATGACGGACACACACCCAATGATCGAATCGAAATGAAAACGTCAAACATGGTGGCGCTTTTAAAGCGAGATTTACATATTAAACAATATTATTGGTTTAATTCGAATGACTGTTTTTGGAGGACGTCACAAGATACGTCACATCCATATTTTGTGAAGCGTTTAATGTGATTTATTGGCATACAGACATGTGCGATACGTTATCACAGAGAGGTTTTATGCAAATGCATATTTTCATATGCAACTGTATTGCAGTGCCTTTACTGTTTTAATATGATTTCTTTTAATACAGCAATTTATTCTAAACAGCTCATTTCTCTGTCTGTGTATGTCATTTAGTGCTCAATCTATGTTACGTAAAAAAACAATAGGTATTGACCAATTTTTTCCACTTTGTTAAATTTTATCTAGCAATATTCGCCACAGTAAATTGTAATAGACAAGAATTTATGTTGACGAGAGAACAGTCAATCTCGCAATAAAAAAGCAATACGATTTTGTTCATAGTACTAGTTATTCGATTGTGCGCTTTGCCAAAAAGTTCATTTTTTGAACACGCGTATTTGATTGAATAAGTAAAAACTGATTCACGTCGCTGCTAGAGTGAAACTCACACTCGCATTTTATGTTTGTTAATTTAAATTACTATTTTTAACACAGTTATTTTTAAATTTCCGTCATTTCAAAAATACAGTAGAAACATTGCAAATAAACATAGCCTCTCATAATATTTTTTATATACCAAGCAATTCAATTTTCGCGTCCTCTACCATTTCCAGGGAAACGTCGAATAAATAATTCAATCCTCAGTATTTTCAATATTTATTTATTTTCTCCCTTTCCAGAAATCTGCAGGATATGTGAGCCTCAACTACGTCAGGGGATTACCAGGGGTCCATAAAATGTCTTCTAACTAGGCTCAGTGCAACGTGTGGAGGGGAACGTGGGGAGACATGGCAACTGTCGTCGAATAAATTATAGATAGTGTAACAAAGTGGCTTTATCTCGTATAAAAAAAAACCCCTCTGTACAACATTTCTTTATCCTTAATCAGTGCAAAACTACAGGTGGTGTTTATTTTGTTTATACTATGTAAAGCAGGGATTTCCTTTGTCAGGATTTTCGCGTAATTATCTACTTGCTAAATGCTGGGGAGCCGGGATGAAAAGCGTATCCTTTGGCACAGAATACCGCTAAATTGGTAAACGAACAAAAAGTATTTGTCGTTTTCAACAAGCTGAGCGTTATTAATAAATAGGAAGTTATGAAAATAAGAGCTATCAGATTTTTTCAAAGTTGTATGTTTGATCTGAACAAAGGTCCGATTTTAGATTGAAAAAAAACCTTTAAAAACTATATGAACAACTGACTTTACAATACAGCTTATTTGTAAAGACTATGAAATGCAGCGATTTCAAAAGAGGAGAAGTCAAAAAATTTCAAATTTCATCGCGAAACGACGAATTGGGGCGTCGACAGATGCAATTTGTTTGCATGCACTCGACACGGTTCCGATATTGGAAAACTTTACGAGTTCCGTTTAGAACAATATCAATAGGACATTGGTGCACGTGCCCGATATATTGACTCTGTTCTTGTACTAACAGCCGCTGGCTGCTAACTGATCAATGTTTATTTATTTATAAAAATAAAATCGAAAACGTGATCTTGAATATTTTATGTATTTTAAAACAAAATCCTTTACAAATTTGTAAAGCATCCTCTCATAGTGACCGCACATTTGTACAATTTCAGACTACGCAAAATTCTAGGAAAATAATATAATTCTCATGAACCATCCAACTAATAGCTTCTACGAAAATATAATTCACCAAATTCAGCGTACGGAGTCACAAAAAATACATAAAAATAACCGAGCTCCATCAAAAGTACCATTTCAAGGCACTAAAGTTAAATCGAGTCGCGCAACTTGTTCGTCATTAGCATTCGCCTGTCAAATGCGCACTCACATGGATTGGTTGACGTATACGAGTCAGCCATCTTGAATTCTCAGAAAGTAAACTGAGCATATCGTGAAGATATTCCATTATGGAGTTCGAGGTTTTATTAAATATTGATTTCTTTATCAGCGATTTTCATTTTTGTCTATTTTGTATTTCACCCGGTTGTACTCAGAATAAAGCTGTACTCAATTTAATATTGTAAACTAATTTATACAAAAAAATGTTTCGCAACTGGTTTTGTATTGTGTAGTTTTTTGCTTCATAATCTCTTTTCAACGGTGCTTTAGATGCAGGCCGGTGCAGGCGTCAGTATCGGGAACCCGTCAATATTGCAAAAGTTTGCACCATCGCGGCATCGCCCACCGAGAAATTGCGCTTCACGTGTTCTAGGATTTATTGCAATTGTTTCTCAACAACATCCATCGTTTATTTCATCGCATCCATGACGTTTCGACGCCGCTTATTGTGAATGCTATTGCATGCTTTATTCGCTCGGGAATACTTTTGCTAATGCGTGGAATGTGTTTAGAAATATCAATAAAGTTATTACATTATAACTTTTATTGTACTTTATGATAGAATTCGAATTTTGTAATACATTTCTCATGTAAAACAAAACATTTACTCGACTCACGAAAATAGAATAAGTTACAAAAACTCACTTTGTTCTCACAATTTATTATTCCGTTTGGAATAGGTAAAAACAAAAAATATTAGATATAAAAACGGTCGCTTACCTAACGAACTGTAATGAATAAAAAACAACGAACACACAACATGTAAATGTTTGTTTATGTAAACGAATTAAAAACGTTACATATTTTTCGGCAACGATTTTTCTTTCATATTCTTTGTGTGAGGTGTGTTTTTTTATGCCAGCAAAAACCAGTGGTAACAGATATCCGAGGTTTCTTTGCATTTCTTGAGTTTGGTTTAGCAAGAGGGGTCTGGTTGTGTTGGATATCAACCGCCCGCATATAGAATACAAATTCTTAACATTTTAATTAAAACCGCTCAAAACGCCGACCGCGCGGGCTCTATTGTTGTCCCGCTCTGACACTACAATGATTTATGGAGAGTGGAAATGGGAAGGGTTGGGTTTCATCTTTCACTGGAATACACGAAATGATAATTGACATTTTTGCGCGCGCGGCATGAAGGGGTTATGATATTTTCGTACGTAATTTTTTGGAAATATTGTCGCACATTCGTCATGTTGACCTCAAAATGGTGCGAGGATTTTTGTAATTCGTTTTCACCTTAATGTTTACATTGAAGTGGTTAAATTTATCTTATTAACTTTTAAATAAGCTTGATGTAATTTTACATATAAGTTCAGGTAAGCAAGTAATTTTTAGTGTATTTTTGCTCTCATAAAGAGCTAAGATTCAGTATTTAATTTTATTTACATAATCTGATTATCCATGATATCTTGTGTCATTCAAAAGATTGGTAATTAGACAATCTGTACATATACCTCACAATAGACGATCATTAACGGCAGCTTTATATAATAAACTAAACCCAAACTAATTTATTTCGAGAACTGGGAAAATAACAAACCGGTATAACAACACTATATCCATTTAATACTGACTATAATCTATTATCGGCAGTTCGTCGTCGCCGAGATCGCTAAATATTTAACGATAAATACGTCAATCACTTAGAGGATTAACGTTTGATTGAGGTGAGAACGATATTCCCTAATTTCGTTGAAGCACGCCTATCTGCCGATGATTCGATATTCTGATTATAGACTGAAATTATCTCGGAGAAGACGTTCGTAGTATATCAATCATTTTAGAGATATTGATACTACATTGATTAAAACAATTTTTAAGATATTTGTGACGTTACTAGGCCGTGGCCTATATATTATAACTGCCGAGCATGCTTTAACGAACCCTGGACTCCGGCAAAGGCAAGGACGGGACCGGGGTGTTTTTAGTCGGTGCAAGTCCGACATATCCCCGCGTCGTGCCCTCAGCGTGGGTTGAAGTCAATAGATTTTCAACACGTAACAAAAAAAAAGTAACATATATTATGATAGAATAAAAAAATCTTGAAAATATAAATCTACAATAACAATAGTAGGTTGTCATATTAACGATTCTGCTATTTAGAACTTGGAACCTACACTATTGCGATGTATAATAATAAAATAGTTTCGCCAAGGATTATAAATATATTCCACTAACTGAACTCCTCATGAATCTTCCGAGAAACAAAATTAATAACCAAGAAACGAATCTTATAGTAAAATGGAGGGCGAAGCAAATAGTCTTGGGCAATTTGTAACAAATCCAAGGGCGGCTAGGTGCCGTCCTTCCACACTTAACAAGTTAACTGATCTGTTTTCCCCCAAACTACTTTATTTGTTTAGGCTACAACAAATAGGTTCTCTTGGTTAACTTTGCCCCGACCGCCTCAAATTGCCTCTAACTCTTGTATTGTTTAATCAAAAGAACGCTCGGGCAAACGTATGGCAATAATAAGGTTGGTTTATTTACACGTTAGTATATAAAACACTTGGGTTTAGTTTGATATTGATTTTGTTTTATTAAGAATGTATTTATAGACGCAGTTGATCGACTGACAATCTGTAGTTCGGTTGGGTTTGGCCCATAGAGTAAACATAGACAAGCATAGAGCGTGCGCATCGCTAGTAGCCCCTTATGTTAAGCGTAAGCACATTTTTAGCTTAATGTACTGCGCTCGTTTACTGATTTATGTGATTTTCCGTGAGACGACAGACGTTTATGCGAAAATATCAACGGTTACGATATTACTAGGGTAATTCCTAATTAGGTTATGACATAGTTTTAATAAAAAGGTGCGCTGTTTTAACACTGATTTTACATGTTCATACTAATAAATTCATACTCGATATGATCACTCCATAGTTTACTTTTTTATTCTTCTAAGGTTTGACCGTTGGAATGGCATACGTATACCTCATATTGGACTAGGCTGAGTTTATTGATTGAGGCATATTACGAATTGATTATAAACACCTTCTTATCCGAATAAAGACGCAGTCGATATCAAAGTGTTAGTACAGTCAGTCAGTTAAGTACAGTCCACAACACATTGTTTTTCGATTCTTATAAACATAAAATCATTGGTAATTTCATTTAGCTCGTGTTATCGATCACGCACGGCGTAATTGGGTAGCACTCCCTGTTGATAAGACGTAGTTTAATGTCAGAGGGGTGGCCGAAGTACTGTATGGTGCCGCGAGTAGAGAAGGGGAGCCGAGGACATGTTTCGACGTCCAGTGTAACAAGGAATCGGGAAATGCAACCTTGCTACATGGAAATAAAGGTGCTCTTATTATCAACGTTACTACTATGTGCGTTTGAATGTAACATGTGATATGGTAGATAAAACGTTACATTGATTTTAGTTTTCTTTTAGTTTATAAGGCAATCTTGAATATGAACAGAAATTGTATAACCAAAGAGCTGGTTGATGATGACAGACAACAGCTGCGTTTCATTTAAGATATAAGAGAATAAGCTTTTATTAAAAAAAAAAACAAGTTTTAAACCAGCTAGGCTCAAAGTTCTAGAAAAGACACATGAAACGTACTATAATATGGAATTTTCGGAAAACTTATATGAGTATGTGAGAAAAGTGCGTCTAATTTAGCTTGCATGATTTGACATCAAACAAACATACATTGCAACTTTGCAATAGGCATGTTTCCTACTTTTTTTTTAATGTCCGCCTTGTAGATTAATGAATTTTATTGGACCAGTATTTTTTCTTTTTTCCTGCAAACAAAAAATGATCAAAATACAGAGAACGGAAATTACGCGTGACGTCACTCTTCGCTACGAATTTTACCAAGGCGTGGCGTCATAAGCCCCCACTCCGAAACTTTAAAGCGCTGTAATCTTTGTAATTTTTTAATGTTTTGATAAAAGAAAAAATACGTGTCTAATATTTTTTTATTATCTAACTGTCGGACTAAATAGATTTTAACTTTTCATACCCAGTCAACATCCCTATTAACGGCGATTGCAGTGTTAAGATAAAATGTCAGTGTTCATCACAAACTTGTGATTTTTCCGTAAGCAAATATTGCAAGTTTATAGTTGTACACTGTTCTGTGGTTGTACACATGTTATATAGAAAGTTACCAAAAGAACAGGACAGGACAAAAATCAGGACCAGACCGCTGAAGCGATGTATCACAACAGCGAGTGACGTCATAAGATATGGACCCCTATAGTGCGGTGACACGTTTTTTATGATTTTTGGTGTCGAATAATACATGCGAAAAATGGGATATAATTTTTTTATTAACTCATTTTGAGCTGAAATTTTGTAAACGGACTCTATACCAGATGGATTCTTTACCCCTTCCGGATAGATATAACCTTTCGGTAACACCCTGTACAGTAGAGTCATTTGTTTGCCAGTAGCAAAACTTATCGGTAATTAAGAGTATTTCATTATAGCCAACTTCTATTACGTCCGCAGCCTGCGGCTTCAAGATATCAATACGAGTACACGCCTATATTAATATCACTCGAAGCCATATTTATTTAATAAGGGTACCGTGCCATACATTGCAAATATAGAAGGGGAAAATGGATTTCTCACCCCTATTACTTATATTAATTTCTTACCTAATTTGAACTTCAACGATCATAAATTTACATATAATGGTGACTAAAGTTCACGCGATTAATTCAGCAATTTTATTCACGTGTACTGTGACGTCAGAGTGTGACGTCATTGTACTATTATGCTGTTCTGTATACGAATGGGGTATGCTATTGACTTATGTTATTTTGTGTGCTAAGTAGGAGTTTCTATACGCCCTCTCATTTCGCTAATTCTAATTGAGGGGTGTACAAAGGAACCCGGTGGGGTACTCGCTCGCCCTTAACTTTGTTTATACAATAGATACTAATTTAGAAATGTTACGTTTGGGCACATTCATGTAACCGGGTTATATTTCATGCAGTCTTAGGGGAACAGTTTCGTATGAAGAAGCTTGGAAGGTAAGTACTGTTGCATTCTCGGAATCTTATGTTGAGTATTTGTTAGTATGAATACATTCAATTTCCCGTTTCATTTTCGTTTCTAGGTAACGATTAAGTAAGCTTTCGTATCGGTAATACTGTTAGAAGTTCTCATAATATTACACTTCAACTTTCAACCCAGTTGCGTAGGATTTAGATTTCGATTTCAATTAGCGGCACACTCGATGTCACTGAAACTGCCACTTATATCTAAAACATCCTAGGTTGACTGGAAGAGAATGCTTAAGGTATTAAGTCCGCCATAGTACTTTTTTTTTGTGCATGAAGTTTAAATAAATAAACGGCACTTTAAATTCGACGAATAAATTCTATCTATCGACAATAATAAAAATATTTTAATCTCTGATCATAAATTGTTGATGTTATATCCAAGATCCATCTTCCAGCACAGGTTTGTGTAATACTTAAGGAGAGGTCAACACGTAAAAGCTTGTAAAACTTGAACAAAAAAAGAAATAAAAAGTTCGTTTTTATTTTTACTAAAGCCTGTGACGTCACTTCAGCACCAGGGTATACCACAATCAGGGCTCAACTGGCTCCAGTCCCGGGAGACCACTTCAGGGCCTAGCGACTCCGTGATTGATGCGATGATTACCTCCATTGTTTTTTGCCACGAACTCTGCGCTACCGTTTTGCTTTTAGACCTCTTTTGATAATGACGTGTTTTTGGAACGGCGTGATATAGAATAATGTGTACGCAAGGTGTACGTGTGAAATGTACAAGGTGTTACGGAAGTACGTCGTCATACTTGAAATACTGATTCTGCCCATAGAAATGAATATATTTATAATGAATATATTTTATCTCTGGATAAATCGAAACAAAATTAGTCTTGCGATTTCAAAACGATTAAGTTGTAAGTTAAAGTTTTATACGTAAATTGTTACAAACATTTCTTTTTTAGCCTAAACTATGAAGCTACGTAGACATATTTACAGAGAACAATCCTTACTAATATTATAAATGCGAAAGTAGCTCTGTCTGTCTGTCGCGCAATCACGCCAAAATTACTTAACCGATTTAAATAAAATTTGGTACACAGATAGTCTAGAGCCTGAGAAAGGACATAGGCTACTTTTTGCCGCGATAACCAATACCCACGTGGGCGGAGCCGAAGGAAACAGCTAGTAATATAATATAGGGGTCATGGTCTTTTGATAAATTCAAAAACTGTGTTTAAAACAAAAAAAAAAACTACACAACAGAAAAGAGTTTTATTCAAGAAATTTAAAAAGGTTTTAATCTAGTACTTCGTAAGCTTTGTTCGTGTATTTAATTACTGTCGGAAAAGTTTCCTCTGCTTTATAAAACTTAGCAAGTTACCGAAAAAGGTGCCTAAACACTTTTGTGTAAACACGATAAGCATTTCGTTACAGATTAAAAACTCGTAGTTGGTACGTTTTGTTCTCCAAATGTTTTCATATTCAAAATTGATTTTCCTACTGGGGGCCGTATGAATATGATTAATTAGGAGCAGATTTATTTATTCAGTCTTTCATACCACCCCAATATTATTACGCGATGTAAAAATCCTCCGTCGAAATTGACTGCGTTGTATGTGAGTTCATTATAGAGTGAACTGCATGAATACGAGGTGAAAGAGTTATGCGGAAATTGGCTATACACTACTAAATGAAAATTATATTTTTGGGGATATGGGTTAGAAAATTAAGTGCTATTTTGGGGCGGAATTAAGTTCAATATCGTCGTCAGATTAATTAAAGATAAATAAGATAAATTTGTGAGCAGTACTTAAGATTTGTTCTGAATTCTTAAAATTTCGTAAAAAGAGAAAAAGCTAACAAAATCATTATCGTTTTATATCACTCAATATACTAAACTAAACTCTAACTTTATTACACGTTAGATGGTATAGGAACATAATATACGCATTTTATGCTTTCAGGTGCCGACGTAAAAAGAAATCAGCAAGTATCATTTTGACGGGCATAATGTAAAAGTGGGTGTGCGTGTGATAAGCTTACAAGTGGTCATTTGCCGGTGTTTGCGAGCCCCGGCTAACGGCCCTGCATAATATGCTGAGAGGAACTCACTTACATAATGATACAACACACGTGCACTCATACAACGAAGGCAGAATACCTACTTAGACGAACAATGCTGAAGTGAACTTGAAACGATAATGACGTTATTTTTTCTAGAGGGATTACGAAAATAACTTGATGTACACTCGGTATTTTTTTGGCCATACGTGATCAGTAACTGTCAGACGATTGCTTATAAAAACCGACAGAAAAACCGAGAAAATATTTTCGAAGAAAGAACACAATCACGTATAATTCAACAAAAAGTATTATTCTCATAAAACAAGAAACTAAGTGAGCGTTAGGCTCAATTCAAATCAATTCCTTTGCCTACACTCAACCCTCATCATAAAAATCGACTCACACTCTTTATTCGCGGGAGTCTAACGGGTTTATTTTATGTAAACGCTATGGTGCTTTGATAATATCGTGTACGTATGAGCGGGTCGAAACAACGTTAATTTCGTTAAAAGGCCACACAAAAGAGGATCACACTACGGCAGAATACCATTACATGGGACGCGCTCCGAATAACGTTTCCGCACGGCAAGCGACCTTATAAAATTAAGAGTAGGTAGGGGTGTGAAACGGGCGGGAACTTAAGCGAATATGGACTGCAGACCTGCACTATAATGGTGTCACTCCATCTCTAATAGGAAAAGGGTTTCGACAATAAGAATGAGAGCATTCTCACGGAAAGCATTTTCCGTTGAATCTATGACGTTAGTATTATTCTTAGGTGAAAGATCCACAAGGAAACGTTTGGAGCAATTTGATATAGGCATATCACTGATATAGACAGGAGTTGAGATAAGCCTAAGCATACCTCATAATTTAATTAAAACTTCTTTACGCACGCTTGACCCAAGTCAAGATTAGTGACGAGAAAGCTGGTGAATCCGTGACGAAAGCGTTGCGAAAAGTGTGATCGGGCGAGGCGAACGGAAGTTGAGAGAGAGATATAAGTTAGTGAAGATAGAAAGAGAGAGTTACGCTGCGTGTATTACTGTTGGGGCAAGAGAGAGAGGTGCCAGCACACATTTTCTTTCTCTCTTTCTCTCATAGCCAGTTACGTTTCGTATGTAGAGAAGTTTTACTTCGGTCGTGATTATATTTATCATGTAAGAAGTTGTTCTTAAAACCGCGATCGTAGTGGCCACAGGATAACGACTGGTGTTATACACAGTATAAGGTTCCACCAATATTATCATACATAGTATTTGAATTTCATTAAACCAATGAAGATTAAATCGGCTGCCGGTGGAAAAATAAGGTCCCGTATGTTCAGTATGTTGTTCGCAGAACTAAATAAGAACAGCTTTTGTATTATGATTGTTTATCTTAAATAGGCTATTAATGTTTATAAAAAAATACGATATAAACATACTTTTGTTATTTTTGGGCTTTCTTTCAAGGACTGTTTTCCATTTATTCTTTTACTTTTATTTGACCTATACGCCTCATTTGCTGCCCTCATTTGTTGTTCAAACGGCTCTAAAGAAGTCAACTTTGTTAGGATATTTTTCTTTTGAAAATATCAAAGAAAAGAAGAAAAATATTCAGGAAAGTTATTAGCACTCGCCAATGTTAATTGTGGCGTCGGACAGAGCATTCGAGACAATGGCCAGTGTAAACAAAAGTGATCTCCACTTATGGCACCGTCCGCCCGTCACCGGTACTGTCCGCTCGACATCGGTTTTATTACAAACCTTTTTGTTCCCTTTAATAAATCCCTCACAGCCAAGTCCCGCAATGAGAATTTCATCGGGCGACGACATGACCATTGTCATGTAAATCTGATTTGGAAAGAAATGCAAACTTTGCTGGAAAGGATGAATATTTCAAATTATACGGACAGTCGTCAGTCGTTGTGGAAAATATTGTCCAATTTGCTACATATCTACTGTTTTTATGGACTTATTCTGGGGGAGCCAGACGTTTGTTTTATAATAATCGCAGTCCGCCCCACCCCTGCCGATTTGATCCTCTTTAACCTTTTGACTGTGTTACTCTTTGATGTGTAATTTAATTTTGCTTTGATTTCAGGTTATTGGGATTATCCTGTAACCTAAAATCATAACAAAATTGTATTTTGAACGCTGTTTATTTTGTATCGAGTTGAGAAAAGTATGGTGAACACGTACACGTTTAACAGTAATGTCAAGAACCTCTGTCTGTGACGTGAAAATACAAATTACATTAAATGTAATTTGTATTTTCAAATCTTTTGCTTTTGTGTAAAATTTTCTGTAACTAATAGCGAGAGTTTGGTATATTGCAAAGGTATTCCTAAATTTACCAGGTTTTTTCAGAACTGTATAGTAAATTTCCTATAATTACTGCACAAAATTACAAACGTACAATTGTTGTTATTTATTTAACAAAGGGTTTACAGAAGAAGGCACGCGAGCAGTATTTACATAAAAACAAAGAATTATATTTGGAGGAATGTAAACAGTGGCTTGCGGCCGCAGCGCGGGCAGATGTGCTTCGTGGCTTTGCTAGTGATGGGGACAGTCGATAAAATAACTCCAACTACATTATTGTTTGAACATAGTTCGTAACAGTTATTTTACGAACTGGTATTCTGCAGAAAATTACTTTAATTTTGTTGAGAAGTACTGTAGTTACTGTAGTTAAAACTAATTATTTTCTATGTTCTTTCTTCTTATATATATGTACTTTTAGCATTACTTCATGTTGTTTTTATGAAAAAGATAATAACATCGAGTAGAAAAACGCGGTTTAAAACTTCGGTCACTAGACATTGTGTAAGCATATTTAGAGATACAGATGTGTGAACTTTAATAACCGCAACGTAATACATTTGACACAACTTATCGACAGTTGCTCCTCACAAAGTTGTAATAAAATGGCGACTGTAGGCCGGTGGGCGCGAGGGGTGTTTTAAGTCGTCTTGCCTCCATCCAAACAGAAGCCAAAAATCTTTATAAATGCAAACGAGACAGCGTTATCTACATCACTGTGAGTGGGAGAGGGAGAGCAAGAGGTGCATCTGAGTTAGGTCTGCGGTGGCGGGTAGATACAGCACGTTCTTACGGCTTCACTCACTGCGGTTAAGGGTACCCCAACTTTGCAACGAATTGGAGTGGAGTTGGGAAAAACAAATAACCAAGTATCTCATTTGAATGTATAACTTGGAGTCTTTAAAACGAAATAGGTGTTTCTACGAAAGTTCACGACTATTTATTTGACACGTGTTTGATATTAAACGAGTTCATAGAATCATTCCAAGCACAATTTGGAATTTTCGGGAACTCGAAATAAATAATATTTAGGAATTCCGTTTATAATGTATAGAGTTAGATAGACTTTTACATTTCTACGAAAACGTACAAATATTGAGACATTCAGTATAATTTGAGTATACCGACGTGATATTATATTTAAAAGCCTACAATTTTTGTCGAGTCATAATTTGAATTCGTAATACTTGTAAGGGAGGAAAGTTTGTGGCATCAATATTTATGGTTGTAACGATGAAAAGTGACTCACCTGCCGCCGACCAGAAGATAATTTCCATCCCTTAATAATAATCTGAAGTAATCTGTGTGTGTATCGTTTCCCGAAAACTTGTGCGTGTCGTCGACTCCTGAAACAAAATGATCAAAATATTAAACACAATGAAAAAACAAAAAGAAAATATACAGAAATCTGAAATAAATAAAAGATAATATTTTTATGGCAACATTCTACTGAAGTACTACATTCAAAATACACATCAATATTTAATTTCACTACAAAAATATAAAGGATTTATCAAGTCGGGGAATAGTTCACTAATTGCACCTTTGTTGTTGTTTAAAAATACAAAAACCATAAAAAATGTTTTAGAGACAAGGGAGCAAATGGCTATTTATTTTGAATCGTATCATGAAACTAAATTCAAACATGAAGTATCGATGTGAATTATCGATAAAGAACATAAAAATAATTTTATTTTACATCCAAATTTTCGGAACATCTTTCCTTTGAGCGTATTCATGTTTATCTAAATTCAATTACGTTAAAAGCAGGTAAAAGTTACGTTTTTTTATCTTATTAGTTTAAGGTTACGATATTGTGTGGATCTAAGAAAATTTGCATATCCATTAGAGGAGCGATACAATTTGTGTACTGACTTCTTTGAAGTACAGTCGAAGACACCCCAATGGTACCAACGAATTAAGAAAATGAACCAGGCGTTGACATAACAGTACTGTCAATGACAAAGTTTTGCCGCAGATTTGCAGTTAACTGTACGATACACAGAATAACTACAAGTATAATTTTGTATACCTATATATCTAATCCTACTGGTTTTGTAACGATTACCAGAAAATGTCGGTAAACCTCATCCGACATTACATTTTTAAACCATGCCAGTTTAATGATGTGGTTCAAAATAATAGACAACTGGGGAATCCGACGAATGAAAATAATGAATCTGTTTTAAACGTCCTTCCTTTGTTATGTTTTGTTTATTTTTATAAATATAAATTACAATATCAATGAGTTGCCACTGTCAAATTGTAATAAGGGCCGGGAATTTTGTAGTTTGAAGTCCAAATTAATTCCAGGAAGCTGTTTTTTTGGTATGTTGTTATAAGTATGTGTAATTTTGGTTTTAAAAATAATAATTTAAGTATTTTTTTGTACGTAGACCCGGAGTAGTGACTATTTTAAAATCATCATAATTATATTGCTTTTACTTTTAAATGCTATGTGATTTAAAGCAGGTGCTTTAAATCACATAGCATTTAAAGGCTACAGCTACAATGGCTACACTGCTCTATATAGCCAAAAGCCATTACGTACCTAAATATGTTGTTCTAACGGCTGAAACCTAAAATTTTCCAGTGAATTGTTATAATTATACAAATCGTCCGAACACTTGGACAACAATTAACATTTCTATACAGTATACACAAATGTTTCCTTTATGGGATACTTAAATATTCAAGACACTTCATCAAGATTCCTTTACAACCAAGAGGCTTAAACTCAAGGCTAAATGAAGTCTAAAATTATGGGCGTGGCCCTCATTAAACCTCTTTTGTTGAGATCCGAAGTTAGTCTTTTGACATCTGATTCCTATTTGGAATTTGCAAACGATTTCCCACTTTATTCCTATTGTTTTAAAACACCCTTTGTTTTAACGGCACAAGATATTTAGGAGAAAACATTCATGAGATAAGGTAACCTTGCTTGTTTTTTCTAAGTCACGCCTGTTTGAATGTTGTTTTTACTGATCGCTTTTGTTTTTATAGTATAAATGTATTTTATAATGATATATTATGCATACAGTTTATCTGAGGAGAAACGATTTTTAATGATAGAATAAAAATATTTTTATGAATGTTGTTTAGCACGTTTGACTTTGGGAGTAAACTGGTGAATGCGTGACGAGAGCGTTACGAAAAGTGTGATTGGGTGAAGCGAACGGAAGTTGAGATTAGTGATGGTAGAAAAAGAGAGTTACGTTTCGTATATTACTGTAGGGGCAAGAGAGAGAGGTGCGAGCACACATTTTTTTTCTCTCTTTCTCTCATAGCCAGTTACGTATCGTACAGTCGTGTGGTCTAAACCACACTCCTTTTTTTTGCTGGATCATCTGGATATTAATCTGTTACCAACATTTTTTCGTAGTGGTGTCAATACTCATTTTCCAAGAATATCTTATAAAACGAATAAATTACAATTAGAAACACATAAATATCTAGTGAACAACCAAGGGTGTATCACATATTTCCGTATTTTTTGATAATTTCTCGTCAATACACAACCTTACAATAGTGTAAACTTAAGTGAAAAACAATATTCGTACTACACGAAGACGTTCGAGGACGATGCCATTCGAAAGCCATAAAACCTTTTTTAAAAGTAAGATGACAAGTAAAATACTTCACCAGCACGTGCGATAAAATAGTGATGGCATTCCGATAAACGATTTGAGAGTTATTCGATACTAATTGTGAATGTCAACCGAATTGAATCTGTTATTTAAGAATAAAAACAAATGAATATTAAATTACTCGTACTTATATTTTCTTCTAACTAATTCACTTATTTGTCGCGTAGACAGTATAAAAATACTTGATGTGCCTTATCTAAAAATAATTATCAGATCGTTTGCGACCAAGCACCCTATGTCGATTTTCTGTAAGTAATCGACTGCAGTCCCCGCAAAAAGTCCTCGAAAAAATACATAATCGATAAGATACTTGAGTAGGTATCGAGTTTGTCGCGTCACTGAGATAAAATCAGAGATTACTTGAAAAGGAACTTTTTATGTCGGGTAGGTTTAAGAGTCGATCTCTACGTCAATCAAATTTTGCCATGTTATATAACAAGAATAGCTAGCTAGAAGTCGAGCTTGGATAGACAGAAAGTCTAGAAACACGATTTCTAAAATACAATACCTATAGGAATATAGAAATAGTAAGAACTGAAAAGGTTAATCATGAGCTGACGCGATGGCGGCGGTGTAACAAGTCGAACAGTTCGACTCTGATCTATTGAGTCTGAAACTAGTCGGGCGATACCGAGAACGTGAGTGAGTAAACCGTTACTTTCCCTAAATAATTACGAATACGCCTCACGAAAGTTATTATACAGAACTCAAGAGGTTCATTGTAAATAGGATAAATTTGTTTTATCCCAGTAAGCGATCTTAATTCCAAGAAAGTATATATTCATTTTATAGTACTATACTAGCGACCCGCCCCGGTTTCGCACGGGTAGCATAGCAATATAATCTATGTTACTCAGAGATAATGTAGCATTATAACGGTGAAAAATTTTTTGAAATCGGTCCAGTAGTTATAGATTTGATTCGTTACAAAAAAAAACAAAAATACAAATCATTCCTTTTCTTAAACTCATATTAGTTTAAGTAGATATAGGTATTAAATGATTAGTTCGTTTAACATTCGCAAATTTACTTATAACCTTGAATAAATCTTTTGAAGATCGAGCAGAACTTACCATTAAGAATAGGTTAATTTTCTTACCATATGTAGGGTGTTTACTAACACAGTAGTATAACTATGTAAAGAAAAAAATCATATATAGTACGTGTATAAATATGGTAATTAAAAAGGCACACAGCTGGGGGAACTACAACATGTATTGTGTAAAACATTTCAGCGCCCGCGTATCATTTCCCCGCTATTTGTTATCCCTGTTTGTTTTAATTCTAAATTTTTAATAAAAAAGAGTTTTTTTCACGTTTTCACTGTAGATAGTTTGTATGCAAATTTTTATGGCTTTGTGTATAAAAATTAATGTAATACTCGTGTTTCGAGTACGGAAACAACTATGTTTTAGTTGTGCCAAAATTGTTATTTTAAATGGAGCAATTTGTTGCATAACATTTTTAGCAAAAATATTAGCGTATATAAATAGGATATTTGCCAGGTTTTTATAAACTTTTCTACGTTAATCGCTGATGTCTAAAGACTCTATAGAAAATCAATATTTAACGTTGCATTACAAATAGTGTAAGAAAAAAAAGAAAACAAAAAATATTATTTAAATAACCAGCGAAAACGCTTTTTCTGACAATATGGCGCCTCATATGTCATCGTGACTTCACCTGCTTGTAAAGTTTGGGTGTTGACTACTGTTGAGACGCAATTGTTTACAAGTAGTTGATGACGTCAACTACTTGTACTTGAACTTGTGGTTGATGAACCATTCGGCCAATCACAGCTGTTTACGATCACGTGACTTAAGTAGACAGAAAAATCATTTTCTTTTTGATTTTCTCTTAAAATATCTCGTATTTTACTTAACTGACTAAATAGTTGGTTTTCGAAATTCGTATTCAAAACAGATACCATCAATAGATCCTATATTTTGCATGCTGTTAAATACCCTATTCTAGTTTTAAACGAATGTATAAAGTGTTTGAAGATTCAATGATGTCAGAGAAAGCCCTGGTCGTAGTTTCTTAGACCCTAAAGAACCTTTTTCAATCTTAAGAAGGCTGTAATAAAAAAGAATTTGCAAAAAGGTTTCTCAAAGTTGGGAAGTAGACGACAGGGCTTACACGAGTTTTAAGTTTGTCAAATGATTGAGGTATTGTTTAAAAGTACTTATTCTAGGCATTATATAATTTTATTAATTACTAAAGTTTTATTTTTTCGTTAATAACATATTTATTTTTTAATAATCACTTGTTGTGTAGCTATTACTTAACCGTTCTAATGGTGTAACAATGCCAAAATAAATGTATAAATTTACTGTATTACGTATCTATCTATCCTTTTCTTTTCTATAAACATCCCGCTGCTGGGCACGGGCCTCTTTCCATATACAGAGAAGGAACGAGCAATGATCACCACGCTTGCTCTTGCGGGTTGGGGATTTCAGATTCCAATATTTGGAATCCAGGTTTCCTCACGTTGTTTTGTCTTCACCGTTTGTCAGCGGTGTCTTAGAATAACTAGAAAATTACATATCACTTTGAAATAGCCACATTGGTACTGGGTTCGAACCTGCAACCACGTGCATATGAATCCATACATTTAATCGCTAGGCAACTACACCGTTTAAATTGTTGAGAGTTTTCCAAATCACCTTTCGACCTGACCTGGATTGGCACGGGTAGCACAGAAATATAACCTGTGTTACTCAGTTGCAATGTTTGAAATCGGACCATAAGTTTCTGAGTTTATTCGTTACAAACATACAAAAATACAAATCTTTCCTCTATGATATTTGAAGAGAAGTATAGATAAAGATTATATTTGTTAATAGTATGCCAATTTTCAAAAGAAAATGGGTAACTAATTATTTAAGATTTCAAAGCTTTGCAACCATTAATTGGCTTATAATGCTGAGAAATGGTTACACCGAATATCGATGTATAAATATCACAAGTTAGTAAACAAGTACTAAACATGTTGCTTGTTTGTTTGTTTGACTTTCTCGCAGCAAAGTGTGGATACGCAGTAAAAGCATACACACAGCAAAATAGATATAACCTATATTGTTTGCCGTGTGTACATATTTATTGAAACTTAAAACTACCATCTTCGTAAATACTATCGTAATACTTTCTTTCTCTCGACTTGAAAATTCTGTTTTGGATACACATTAGTAGTCTTGGATTATTATTTACCAGGAATGCCATTATATTCCAAATAATTCCAATTATTTGAACACGTTCCACGAACTTATTCCAGTGGTTAGAGAAACAAAAATAAATTTACATCTATGATATATCGTCCTCAAATACGAAATATAGTTGTGTTAGAATTATAGTACATAAATAAAATGACAAATTATTTTTACACGACACAAAACCATGTTTAGTATCACACAAATAGAAATAACGTTGAGAAAAATAGCAAAGAAAAATATATAATGTCTGACACAATGTTAGGGTGAACTTTTTCTTTTCATATCATTTCTATCGATACGGATTTCAGTTGAGTGTCGATCATAGGACATTAGCTCAAAATCGACGTCGCTATCTCCCCCGTATTCAAAGGAACTAAGTATATACAGATAGTGATGCATAAAACCGAATTTTCATATCTTTTCCCTGGAGGTGTAGTACCTAATAATATTACATTACTTAATGTTATTTCAATATCTTTTAAACATCCTGAGACTTTTGCTTAATCACGATAGTAACTAAATAATTTTTAAGCCAAGTAATTTTGATGATTATAAAGGCATTATTGACGAAACATTTTAAATGATTTGTACTTGTCAAAGTTTGTCAATGAAAACAGACGAAAAACTAATGTTTGTACGCCTCTAATGGCGAGACATGGCGTTCAATTATTTCCTATCATATGTGTAACACCTTTGTACACCTATGTTCTACAAATGAAAGAATTGAATTTGAATTTTAATATGTTTTTTTTATATCTATTTTACGAGTAAATGTCATACTTGGAGTCTTAAGGTCTATGTGTCTAATCCGAAGGGTATCTAACCTTTTTATTTATAAATCCTGGTATTAACGTAGTGGCGTCCTTGGCCCACATATTCAAGCGTCTTCACGCATCCCATCGCCTTGGGCCCGAACGGGACTTTTTAATTAGTTTTAAAATAATGAAAGGTCCAAGAGACCTTCTTAGAGTTTAACGCGGCGATAACTGAAAGAAAAACGTAATGGTTTCTTTTTTCATTAGATAAGATGAAGGGAGATAAGAGCGTGGGTTAGCTTCTTTGTTGAATTTTTGGGCTCTTATTAGCTATCTGGCTTTATTTTGTCAGTACTTATATTGATCGGTGCGCATTTTTAACACAATACAATCTCTTTAAATTTATTCTTCTGTTAAAACGAACCAAAAGTATGCATATTTATAAAATCTACATAAAACAGTTATAACTATAAGTTTTCCCTTAAAATAATTTCTTTAGCATCTAGTTTATACAATACCCGTGACATCCGTGAACCAGAAATTATATCATGTACCACAAAGACATGTTAATTCAGAGTAAACTTGCCAAAACATGTTTCACAACAAAAAACTTATTTTGCTTTGAGTTTATAGCATATTTTTATGTGCTAAAGCTAATTTAGTTCGGACCCAAGCGTGCGTACAGATGTCCTAAATTAGATTCTAGATAGTTCGGTTTCCTTTCCGAGTGTGTCGCGTTTGTACACGGAAATTAAATGTACAGCGCTGTACTCTGCCATACAGCAGTTATTAAGCGGGATCTTACAGCTAAATAAATATTGTGTTCTGTTGTATAATTTTAATTCTATATTTTAATTTTATTAGGTTAGTTTTTTTTATATTGATTTATAGTTAAGGTTGTTAATAATAAAATAAAATTTAAAACCGATTTAATTAGGACTAACGTCTTTCATAATACTACAACCAGTTCTTTGAACGAAACAATAAAAATAAAACATCAAAAGTCATGAGTCAAATTCAAAAACGATTTCAACCTGCTTAAAAATAAATACAGATCCCAAAAACATAAAAAAAAACATCCAAAACTTCCAAACTTACTTTTTTACAAATAGAACACAATATTCGCAAGTAAAACTCGATAGACCATTTCCCATGATAAAAGTTAAAGTTTTTATCGTAACACGCATGATGGCGTGTACGGAATCATCTTTACAACTCTTATTCATAGTGGCCACGGTTTTATGGGCTGCCTAACTTTGCAAACACATTATATTTTGGGGTACCACATGGAAAGAGAAAGGTTTTTGCCGTATTTACTTAAGTATTTGCTTTTTGGTTGGCAGCTAACTTATAAATATCAAATATAGGTATTGTTGTATATTTTGGGCAGGTGTTTAAAAATGTATAAGAATTTTAGAAACTATTAAGTGTATGTCTTAATTGGAATTTTTACTCTTGCTATTTATTTAACTTTACAATTTTTAAACTGCATAAAATACTTAGTTTCTTTATTAATATTTTTTTATTAAAAAAATATTTTTGAATTGTTTATGTATAGAATAGTTTAATTCTTTATTGTCGTTACAGGTTAATATTAAGTTCGTTTTAAAATTAAGGTTTTTATACCTATCATGTGCATTCGATGTGTAGGTATAAGTATATTGTATAGATATCTAAAATAAACAGGGTTCAACGTGTGAACAAAACTCACACTTGACAGTTTTTCCTAAAACGAGCAAGATAAGGTTTTATGGCAATGATATCCGATGTGGCTTCTCCCACCTGCCTTTGAAGCTTCTGTATTGACATAAAAATAACCTTCGCTTATATCGTTTTAAATGTGTTTTAAAAAAGATATCAAAACAAAACATCTTCTTGAAATATCGATTTTCAATTCGCAGAAAATATTGAATGTAGTTCTTAAAAAAAATAACGCGTTCAATATAATGGTATTCATGTTCCTCTTATAAACATTTAATACGACCAAATAAAAAAAAATCCTTCTTTCTTTTTAAGAACAAGCTATATTGAATACAGTTTTTTAACAACCGAATCTCTTTTGTACATTTTTTGTCAAAATATTCATGACACAAGAAAATTATGCTAAAATCGTAGTCTACAATTAATCAGTCTAAAAAAGATAAAGCATAAAATGATATCTTCTTACTCATAAAACTGTAATCAATCAAGTAAAAAAAGTGTCTTTACTTGAGGAGTTGCTCTTTGAATGATGTTATTGACTAAAGGAATATCAAATGTTAAGCTGGGCATTGACCTTGAAGAGGGGAGGCGGGATATGATACAACCTTCTTACGTATTGGGTGACAGATAGAGTAACCAAATAATGTCAAAATAGGGTTCTTTAATGAAATAATTCTAAGAAACTCCTTTTAAATCTCGTCCTTGAAATCTTACTACTATTGGCGTTATTAATAAAAATAGCGACGGAGTTTAGCAACTAATTAACAGATTCTAAATTAAATTTCTGTAAAGAAAAAAAAAGAAAAAAGAATCTGCTGAGAAAAAATTAATTCATATATATAGGCCATATATAGTCTAGTTATTTATATTTTGAATTAATGAGGCGTAAAAAGGGCGTTTAAAAAATAAATATATGTTTTGAAGTTAAATATGTATTGTATTATCATAATATAAAATAACTTTTTTTTTACTCGGGTAACAAAATAAGACTGCGATAGCTCATTAAAAAAGTAACAAAAAAACATATTTTTGTACGATAATTATTTTTTAAAACATGATTGTTATTTCAGGGTATAATGAAATCGTTAGAAGTTAGTATCATAAGCTTATATCAGTAAATTGTTCAAATCTTGTACCTCTAAGGGATATAAAATCCACGATGTCATATATGTTAGCATCTTTCATCATTAGCGGTCAACCGCTGTTACAGTCCAGACCACTAGTACATCATTTTATAAATCGTAGTTTAGTTATAATAGTTACGCAACTTATGTGGTACGGTGTACAATGTACAAGGACGAAATTAAGAGAAAAGAAAAAAAAATGGTATCGATAAATAAATAAAAATAAAAAACTCTTAACAGATTTTTTCGATTGGTGACATTTGATCGACTGAAAACCAGACAACACGTAAAAAAAAAATTCAACAACAAATCCCACGTCTTATAGGTAACACTTCTTTCTACTGAATTGTAGACGCGATGAATTATCCAAGTGAAAAGGTATTTCGCTAACAACTACAGAATATGCGTCACTTACACATTGTAAGGTAAAGGTCGTTACTAGGGATGTGACGACGATTTACAAAATATCGATTAATTTATGTTAATATCGATAGTTGGATAGCATTTTACGTAGTCGTGAACTTTTACTATTTTTAATTGAAGCTATGCATAACTATGAAATTTTGTACACAAGACATAAGAAGTCTGATGAGCAATCTATGTTTTTCAGGATACCTAAATAGACTCACTGGAATTCTTTAACTAAAAATATAACAAGTTGCATCTAAAGTTCAAATATGTTACTAAACACAAAAGATAAGTTATCTAAAGAGCTTTCCGTCTACGGCAAATATAATGTTTCAAATCGATATAATATTGCCAATTTACCTTATCATTTCCCACTCCTTAAATCGATACTATTCGTTATTCTAGTAACTTGACATCCCTAGCGGTCATTGTTGGCAGGAGGACATTTTGTCCTCTCGAGCTCGCCTCGTTAGGTTTAATGGCCGAGCCTGCCATGGCAACGACTAACAACGCTCGTATGTTATCGCCTTCTATTTTTACTGGACAATGCCACGAAAAATCTTTCCTTTTATCATTGAAATGTTGCTGTGTAAATTATTATTACGGGGATGGGAAAATCAACGTCAATTGTGTTGTCTGCTAGCCTATTGTTCAGTGACACGTTTAGTGATGTGCGTTGTTAACTAAACATGTGTTTATGGGTGTCGATAAAGAGATGTGGGCCTAGCAGTAAGA
The DNA here is from genome assembly GCA_932294365.1 of Diachrysia chrysitis. Lineage (NCBI taxonomy): Eukaryota > Metazoa > Arthropoda > Insecta > Lepidoptera > Noctuidae > Diachrysia > Diachrysia chrysitis. The sequence continues at coordinate 4,538,207 of OW028657.1, forward strand.
CAATGAACTAGTACAATATTATGTATGTTTAAGGTATCCTTGTGTATGTATTGTGTTTAATGTATAAACTATGACAATCTTCGGGGTCGATTGGCATAAAACCGGATTTTAAGATGCCGCTAGTTCTGAGGTCCCGGGTTCGATCCACGGACAGGTAAATGTAGGAAAAAGCACTTCATTTCATGACATTAATTTCACACTTTAATTCACTTCATTGGATCTGGGTGTTTATGGTACCTTCCTTGCATATGATTCCATAATACAAGTGCATTAGCTTGCACTTACTTTGGGTTCAGAACTGTATGTTATGATGTCCAAATTTGTTTATCATTTTATTAGATAACTATACTCCTACGAGCTCATTAAATCTCGCGCGTGACCTAAAGTTAAACATAATAATCGTATTCTAGAGAGTCATGCATCTGATTCCACATAGCTACAACATTTTCTCCGTTGAACCAAATTAAGTCAACAATTATTTATTATTGCAACAATTTGAGCAGTATTTAATGAAACTTAATAGTACTCAGGTGCTCAAAGTATTCAGTTCCCAGGACTAGGTTAATACAGTTTGGACTGCCAGCTATTAACCTGAGACTTGTGGAGAAACACTGCACTCTCGGTTGTCAAACTTGACCAACATTATTTATCCACTAACTGTCCCCCGCTCATGTGTTGTACGAAACTCTTATTCTTTTTAGAAAATAATAAATTACCCATGATAATCCTCAGGAATCAGACAATCATATACACAAAGATTTTAATTCGATTGTTAGTTTTAGAGATAAGCACGTTTAAGCAAACCGAAGGTCGTACGTTCGATTCCCACCAGGACAAATCTTTGTGTGATGAGCATGATATTTTTTTCTGTGTCTGGGTGTTATTTATCTATAATACTTATGTATGTATTTAGAAATATAGGTATAAGTATGTTTATCGGTTGTTTGGTTGCCATAATACAGGTTCTGTCTAGTTTGGGATCAGATAGCCATGTGTATCCCAAAATATTATATTATATTATTATAATATATTTTTTAAACCATTCTCGCGCTACTGGCGATTTTCACAAACATTCAATTCACATACACAAATTGATCTACTCTACATTCGGTAACTTGTTTGTTTGTACACCATTAAGTTATATACATGTAATTATGCATATCCTTGTATCTGCCTGTGATTAGGTAAATTGCTTGGTCGACGTTTATTTGATCATGTGTTTCTGGTGATCTATGTATAATTGTATATTAACCGATACTAGTAATTTTGGTTTGCATGTATTGCTAACGTGTACCTTATAATGTATTGTATTTAATGTAGTTGGTTGATTGCTCTTTGTGCATCTGTCCAAGTTATTATAGTAATTAATATACAAAACAAGATCATTGTTAATATTCAAACTGAATTTGATGTGACTTAAACAGATGAAAAATCCATACTATCCATATTAATTTAAAAAATGTAAAAGTAACTCTGTTACACTTTTATAGCTGGTCCGCTAAACTTATTTTGATGAAATTTGGTATATGATAAGCTTGGATCCCAAAAAACGACATAGGCTACTTTTTGCTGCGATAACCGATACCCACGTTGGCGGAGCCGTGGGCAACGGATGGTACAAAATAATTGGAAAAGATATGGAAAATACGATTAAAAAAATTGACTGATTAAAAAATAAGGTACCATAGGTAAACTATGAATAAAATATCATTATATACAATGATATTTTACTACAGATGACTCATAATATATACTGTATCATACAATATGTGAGACTGTTCAAACTGTTCCGATTGACACTCAAATTATACCTCAGTTTTCACGCCCTAATGCGATGTCTGTAAATCATTGATATAACTCATGCGATTTCTTTAGCATGCCTTTTTAGTGTTTTAAGAATAATAATATTATGGTAATTCTATTCATATACGAATACACAATGACTCGACGGTATATAATAATTTAAATCACGGTAAATCGTATTTTATTTGGTAGCTATTTACTGGTTCAAAAGTAATGGTTACTTGTTTGTCATACATGGCGGCAGTATGTCAGGAAGATACCTGGGTAAAGCGGCAGACACACTAGCCGGCTTAGGTTAGCTCAAGTTTGGACAACAGCGGCAATTATTCAAGTTAACTAAAGCTTAGTTTCAAGTTTATGGTCTATTTGAGTCTATTACTGCAACAGAGGTGTTACGCTTGGAGCTAAATTAAAATTGAGGATTGCGAAAGTAGATTAATTGTTTTAAAAAGCACCATGCGAAATACTTTGATTACTTTAAGGTATATTTCACACATAAATAAAATATCACATTTGATTTTATTGGTTTTAGTGCCTCCAAAACATTAGTAATTTATTAAATATCTTTTGATATTAGATCTTAAAACTCACAATAACAGCGTCATTTTTGAAATATCTTTGAAACTATACGACACTGACAGCGTCATTTTTCAAATGTCTAAATCTTTAAAGCTATTAATTTAAGCCAATGTTTTTTTTTTTATTTTAATAACAAAAGACGGAGAGGTTTCGAAGAGGAAACGGGAGGCCTTTGCCCAGCAGTGGGATCTAATATAGGCTCACAAATGTTTTTTTCCGCTTTATATACCAGCATCATATACCTACATAAAACAAGGTTAGCAAAACCCTAGAATGACTAGAATAAGCAATTTAAATACGACCTTTTGTTAGTGATATTGTCTGCTCCCAAGTTAAGGGAGAAGCGGGCCATTCGTCCCTATGAACACAAAAGGAACGATCGTTGAGGATAAATTAATCTTAAAATATACATTCGAAGATCTTCCAGTTCACAGAAGCGTCTTCTAAAGGAATTTTGATGAAATTAGGGATTGGAAATAAATCATTTGTGCGTAAATAAGACTTACTTGTAGGGATTTAATGAGCATCCTTAGACGGCTTCCATCTTAGTGTCTTCAGTATTGTAAATGTAAGATTAATCAAAATTTTGTGTGTAATAAAAACGGTGTATTTACGTATTCAGGTTACAAAGTAATTTAATTTTCAGGCAAGTTTTTCTTCGGGCAGTTTCCGAGTAAATTCTTATACAGTATAATAATGTTATGCGCATATAAAAAGAAGCCTTTCGAGCGTGACCAACAGTAATTGAATTTTATATATAACTATGTTGGGTACTTGTATTAAAATAGGACTACCTCTTAGGTAAAATAACGAGATTCTAGCTGTTTATTTGTGGTCATATGAGTTCTATTTATACAATTGTATTTGGACTTTTTAGGGTTTGATTTGGTAGTTTTAAATTGATGTACGTAATTCTATTTTTTTAAACATTAAATTAATGTGAACTGAAAATTCATTCGTACCTCCTGATATGACTATCATATTATATAAGCAAGTAAGCAAGTAACTAACAGAATGGAGATGGCGGAAATGAGACTGAATGTTTTGTAAATGATTAAAACCTATCTGCATATCTCTATCCAACTTCTTTAAGCTGTGCCCTACCGGGTCCATAATTATTCTAGCTCATAAATGTACCACCTGTATTTGACTTATGAAATGCTAATAAAGAATTGAGTATTGAGTTACTATAGGTACCACTAAAAATTGCCATATGTATGACGGAGCACCACTTAAAAACGGCTCCACCAATATGGCTGTTTTTTTGTTGTGCTTTTAATTATATATCAGGACAAGGTTGGTTTAATTGAAAAATAGCAAAATATTTGCGGGCACGTGGAAAATTTAAAATGGTATATTTATATGAAATTTCTATAGATTGACAGGACAACGACTGTCGGGACAGCTAGTATTATGAAACTTTGATCAGCAACTGTGATATACAAAGACATATAATATATGATGTAAGAAATATTATCCGTGAAATATCCGCGCGAAATGGCGAAAATTTAAATTACTATTTCGGTATAGAAATTCTAAATTTATTAATATTGAGCAAAATTTTCATGATGGTAAAAGGAATTTACGTTCTAAAAATACCATTTTAGATTTCATTTAATTTAATAAAATTCAGGTCATACTTGAATCGCATTTTCTGAAAGCTTTAAGGTGGCAGTGATTTAATTTCCTGTGCACTGCCACCGACCCTGGTCTCACGTTTTTAAGTTTCGTTAAAATACTAGAAGTCGCAACGAAATCGAAAGTAGTATCTACGATCAATCAGCACAAGAATGAGGTCTGTTGAAGAGAAAACTACTTAGCTGTCGAAATAGGATTTATGCAATTAACGGTATTAGATTACCCAAAAATGTGCATAAGGTACGTTAGTAAAATTTTACAGATTACCCAAGTAAAAAAACGTAAAAAAATTACCTAGAATAGCTGGAATAATTTAGTAAGTAAGGGAATTTTAAATAGCTCCTATTAAAATACATACTGAAATTCTAAAATATTATAAATATATCAAAATACTAGTAATAATATAACATTGTCAAAACTGATTCCGAGAAATCCTTTGATATTTCAAAGATAAGTCGGTTAGTTGAATTTGATAAAATATTTTTATCCGTTTTCCATAATCACGGATTAATATTCTCAAGAATACTCTCAATAACGCAATTTCCTCATCGTAAAAATATCACAATCCCTTCTAGGTACTCTCGCTCTTCGGTTCGAAGACGGGGTGGTTCTGAAGTGCTTACAAATGTCGGAGGGTTGCAGGTGATTCGAGAAGTTGCCAACGTGAACCGCATTTAAATAATAATCACCCCGAGATGATCTAATGGGGTTCCTTAATCGGTGTTAGACCGGATCGGGAACTTGATTGTGTTCCAAGTTGGCAAAGTAGGTATTTTTGTTGGCACCACTTGCCAAAGTTCTGTGTTTATCGGCTTTGTGTGATGTGACTTTAATATAGCTCGCGATGACACTCATGTTCTTAAGTGCTTTAATCTCGTGTTCGAATTAGAAATTAGGTCGTTCTCAACCAGTTTTAAACTCGCTAACATTTTCGACATTGGAATGAGTCCTGAGTTCCTTTTCAAGTAGACTGGTAATTATGTAGATACCTACACATCTGAACATGTTTGTTGTTTATGTATGTTTTTATGTAGATATATATAACTTTAGAATACTACGCAAACTTAGGCACACAAGCCATCGATACGTCATTGAGGGTCATCGATTTTGCAAATGCATCTAATAGCACTACACCTAAGTGGTAAGTTGGCACACAAACTGAATACATATTTACTGGACTAAGGAAACGTAGAATGGTCGCCATTGGACAGATATGGATGCGTTTCCGCAGCATTCCGAGGGCCACCGTCGATTAATCTTGCACACCTACGTACAGTGTGGGGAGATCGTAAGTTTCGACATTTGGGACAGATAGATAGGTTTTACTAGCAAGTCTCATTAGGAATGGAGTGGATAGCTGTGCTGGAAACTAATTAATTTTGCTATAGTTCTACTGTTACTGAATGTGATCACCAATCAGTTTGCAACCGCAGTGCAGAGGATTTCGTAGCTACACATTCAGCGAAGACAAATTGTGAAGTTCGGAGCATTTCATTCGAATATCGATTATTTAGACTTCGTCATAGTTAACGAACCTTTTTCATTAAAACTCAGCTCACTTCTTATGTCATCCTATATCAGAAGCCCAGACATTATAAATAGTGGCTCTCGGCTGCCAAACTTCGGCTCATACATCAACAGAACCCTCTAAATATTTGGTTTGCAAGTCCATTAACCGATGTACGCAACGCCAAAGATGAATGACTTTAAAACTGAACATTTTCAATATTTTATTAACGTCTTCGATGGCGGTATGATTTACGGTATCCCTGTACATTGTGACGGAGATTAAACGCGTTGAGACAACGATGCTGGACTGTGATTTATATTTTTATTTTCGGTACTTAAGAGATAAAGGCATCGTGGAAAAAGGATTTTGTTTTTTTTTTTTTGTGATAATAGGATTAAATCGTTTAGATTCTTGGAAGCGAAATAAGTAGATTAATTGTTTTTCGTTAGCAACAGTAGATTACGCGCTTTGTGAAGTAGATACTGTAAATATCTGTCGATTATTTAGAACATATTTTACGAGCTATAATCCCAAGGAATCGAAAAATATTATTAAAATAAAATATAGACTTTTGCCTGTAACCAATATTAGGGTAATAGTAATGTCATATTATTGTTATTAATGCGAAAGTAACTGTCAGTCTGTGTGTTACGCTTTCACAGCTAAACCGCTGAACCGATTTTAATGAAACTTAGTATGGGTAAAGTTTGTATCTTAAAAAGAACATAGGCTACTTTTGCCGCGATAGCCGACACCCACGCGGGCAGAGCTGCGGGCAACAGCTAGTTCATAATATTTGAAAAGAGCAGCTTGCAGAATGTGCAGTGTGTTGATTAACCCATTCACAATTACGTGTGTTGAAAAATATATAAAAAGGCATACAAGGCGTAGACCTAATGAATAATTACACGGTGCTGGAGAGCTTCCGAGGTGAGTTCCATTTATCCCGCGCCTCCCCAGAGGTGTGTTATGTATTATGTGCAACAAAAGGTACGAACTGTTGCAGTGTTTTAATTCACAGAAAATTATTCATTGTCTGTTATTGTGTTTATATTTCATTTGGAGGCGACGATTCCGTTTTGTGGTGTTGTGTGAAAGTATGCGGAAATTATACTTGGTTTTAACGGAAAGGATTGATTTCCACAGTGTTTTTATTTCCTGTTACTGTTGTGCTGAAATATGTAACATATAATATACTACTTGACACGGCAAACGCTGATTTGCCATATTGATATGTCCAAAAAATAAAAACGTTAAATCTGAAGAAGGGGTATTAAAGTTAGCCTAGGACCTACCAAATATAAAAAAAAAAATATATATATAAAAAAACTGTCACGCTGTTTCAGAGGAGTTTATTTTTATATGTCTCATCAAATCTAGACATGCGGGAGCGTGTCAAGCCAAGTTCAAGAAACAGAACTGGCGTTATTTATTTTCTTGAACAAATTACGTTAAAAACTATAGTCAACATCCAAAGTTTTGCTCCAAGTTTCAGTAATGTGCCAATTTCAACAGTAGGCATCGGCAATTCTGTTACGGTGAATGTTTGTTTAAAACAACATTCAAAAGAGATGTAGTTATTCAAATGACTGGCCTGTTGGTCTAGTGTTTAGTGACTCTTACTGCTAAACCGGAGGTCGTCAGTTCGATTCCCACCCAAATCTTTGTGTGATGAGCGTGATCATTTGTTATGTCTCTGTGTAATTTTTATCTATAATATATGTATGTATTTAGAAATATATAAGTACGTTTATCAGTTGTTTGGTTGCTATAATACAGGGTCTGCCTAGTTTAGGTTCTGATGGCCGTATGTGAGTTGTCCCAAGAATTATATTTTATTATATTATATGTAGGGATAGGTGGGAGTGGGTGTGCAAACGTTGAGGAAGCTGGATGACAGGATGAAGAAATTTGTCCTTCTTCATTTGTTAATGAGCTATAGTCGGCAAGAAAAAAGATTAAATTAGACGAAATATACCTTGTAAGAGACTTTCAGTGGTCTGTGTGTAATTTTTATATTTTAAGAGGAAAGTCTAAGTCTTGATTCGGTTTTGGGATGAGGTTTTTTTCAAGGAATTTCTAATTTATTTTACAAATTTCGTTGGCTTTAAGAACGTGTAATTTTCTTAATGACACGCAGTTACGTACAACGTAGGCAGGTATGTAATAATAGGCATTAAGCTTAGATTAAACCTTTCTCATGTGTATTTTGGTAGGTTTATCTCAAAATTTCTAAAACTCTAACTACTAACTTCTAAATCCTTACACAGGATTAAGACTGGTTGGAGATTAAAGAAAACTTTGGCAAACTCGGCTATTAACGAATTAAATAGAATATAGACAGGGTTCAAAACCTGGGAGACACGTGCAAGATCCCTTTTCAATTCAAATTACATTTAACAAATATAAAATAATATTAACACCTTTAAATTTCAAGTTCACAGTCTACTTACGAGTACTAATAACTTCTTGCAACTTTCTCAATGAAAATAATTTCATCAAAACGTAAAGTCTTCAAAGGATAAACTTTGAAATCGGACGGATTTTAAACTCGAAGACTTCTCGATATCTCAATGGGATGCGAATAAATTTATATTCTAAGGAAAATGCATTGTAAAAGATAGTATCGGACGGTGCAAAGTGGTTTGCGAGGCAGGAGGGGGTGCGGCGGGAGGGGGGAGGGGTCTGTCATTCGCAGGGCCTTCACTGGCACGGTTGTCGAGTTACACAAGTTGTCACCAAGCTTTATCTTGTTTTAGCGATCTTTTTACACTGCTTATACTGACGACGAATAAGCCTTGGGAAGCGGGGATTTTGATTAGCACTGATCCTCTGTAAGCCTGGATGTGATATGTGGACTATGTTTAACTGACGATAAAGTTGACTTCGGTTGGTACAAGTTGGGCGGATAGAATGACAATGCATTATTTAGCATTCTATAGATAGAGTTTAGAGTTTCAAAGCAAGTCAAGTTTATACGGGGTGGTTAGATTTATGGTCTGATTATTACATGTTCTTTTATATACTGACTTAAAAGACTTAGATAATAGTAAGAGCACTTGTTTTAAATCGAGAATGTGTAAATGTTCTTGATATGTATGTTAATGAAGACAAAATCAAAATGTGTTGTAATATTTCTATTAGAATCAGAAGTTATGGCAACTTCAACGAACAATACCTAGCTATTCTGTAGTAAAAAAATAGCAAATTAATATCTATTTTCTAAAGCTATCCCGATTCATATTAACCTACTTGAACGGACTATTGATACAAGTCGATAGTATAACAGTGTTATCTGCACAAAATGGCGGCGCAGTGGATGCGCTTCCGCTTGCGTCCGCCAGGGACAATTAATCTTGTGTACCTACTTATTTTGTTCCAGCTAGTCTGGCCTGCGAACCTATTATAGTACTAGTTAAAGTGGACGTTTCGTTAAGTCTCGGTTTTGGATTTTAAAGAGATATTATGTAGGAATATTCTGTGCAAGGTACTCGTAGGTACATTATTATTTGTTGTGACATTGTTTAGTGATGGTACTGATTGGCGTGGATTTTTTTTTGTAAAAATTGATGATACATTAATGTAACTGGTATCTGCATAATTGTTATTTGAAATATTGTAAGTAGCGGACTAGATGACAGAGTTTTTTTAGCCACCTGTAATGGGAAGAGAAATCTTATATTTTTTTATATATTGTGTTTTTTAAATTGTAATTATGTTGTGCCCTCATTGATGAAAACAACTTTTAGATGAACAAGGTAAAACTTGCTCTTTATTGCGGATGTTTTCTTCAAATCTTGTATGGGAAGCTTTATTAATGTGTTGTGTAGTTCGTCCTATTAAATCGCAACAATCATGAGACTGGATCGTAATAAGCTCGGTCATCTCAACACGCTCAGATACGATTAGCGATCGACTACCGAGAATATTATAAAGCGGTAATAACTTTGTTTGATACGTAATCAAGGATACAATAAATTGCCATATATTTGTTTAGATGATTATGATTAATATACAAGAGGAAAGTTTACAGTGTGCCGCAAAATCTGATATTGTGACGTTATAAAGTATAAATAAATAAATAAATGTGGACTTCACATACATTGAATCTAAACCGAAAGTAAGTAGCTAACGCACTTGTGTTATGGACTCAGAGAAAAAAAATAGACCACAGACACCCGGACCCGAGACAATGTAGAAAAGTGTTTTTATCTACATCGACCCGTCCGGGGATCGAACCCGGGACCTAAGAGCTAGCCAGCCAGCTAGACCACGGAGGTCGTGAAAGCAAGTATACTACTAGAAAATTGGGTAAAAATCTAATTAAATAATAGTTAAGGAGTTTGTGTTTAAACTACACTATCGAATCTTATGTCCATTCTCCTTACAAGATTATCATAATTTTACCATATTACCGAACTACATAACCGTTACATCCATTATCTGTGCCTTACCTTAAAATGAAACATGAATGGCTTTCTTATCTCGATGGCGAAGCTACCTAATAAGGTTCCGCCCAATTGGTCCCAATCTCCAGTCTCTAACGATTTTAACTACCGTCTTTATCTCTTGAATTTCGATGTCTACGTATACAGTACGGCCGATGCAAGTTGGCACGTCTAAAAAAAGACACAAGTTATCGCCGTCTCTTTCTCACGCACCGTTCATGTGTACTTGCATCTCACTCCAACTGTGTCGTATCTCTTTTTTAGACGCGCCAAGTTATATCGGCCGTACTGTACGTAATAGTGTCTTTAATTCGTTCCTAGACTCATTTTGTCTGTATCGGTTGGTCTAACGGTTCTTTGTTTTGTTGAAACTCAGATTGCCGGTGATTTCCTATAGATTTTGTACCTGTAGCTAAGTTCCACTCTAAGCTATTAAATTTCAATTAAAAATATTGAAAGACTGGCGTATTGGTCTAGTGGTTAGTGACCCTGACTGCTAAAGCGGAGGTCAAGGGTTCGATTCCCTCGCAGGACAAATATTTGTATGATGAACCTGAGCGTTTGTTCTGTGTCTGGGTGTAATATATGTATAATATGTATGTATTTAGAAATATATAAGTATGTTTATCAGTTGTCTGGTTGCCATAATACAGGCTCTGCCTTGTTTAGGATTAGATGGCCGTGTGTGAATTGTCCCAAAATATTATTATTATTAATTAGTAGAGAAGTCAGGTGGGTGATGTTTGTGACTATTGGAACTTAAACATCATAAAGTTAATTATTATGAAATAATTTAGTAGAAAAGTATTGTTACATAGTCAGGTACCTGTTTATAGAGAGGCACTAGTCTAAGTACAGATTGAGATATTAAGGCAATTGAACAAGGCGCAAATAAAACATTGAACTACGCTTTCTTAAAAATTAATAATAGTCTTTTTAACCAACTTCAAAAGTAGGAGGTCCTCAACTTGACGGTATTTTTTTTGCATGTTTGTTACGCGACATCTCCGACAATTCTTAATCGATTTTTTTTTATCATCGATAGGTTATCTCAGAGATGGTCCCATATTTCATAATTTCATTTAAGTCGGTTCCTTTTATATTTATGTGTAATCAATATATATGCTTGTCTTTAAACACGGAGTTATACCTAATAACTTAAAAATTTGCTTTCGACTAGTTCTACAAACCTTTGCACAACAAAAGCTCACTAAGAACCATGTTGCATTCACCTGCTATCTCCACTTGAGGTTTATTAAGGTGCAGTAATGCATAATCCATGAGACGGGACCTCAGCGCGTAATATTTTACACTAGTGTAAAAGCACTGAGTCTATCTTGTACGTACAGTTGTATGCTCGAGAATATTTAATGTGTAATTCTGGGGCTCGCATATTTTTAGATAGAGCACCGCTTATGTTAATGTCGCCAACTAGATAGCTAGGTCTCAAGCGCAAATGTAACGTAATATCTTTACTTAAGCATGTGTACTTAGCTTCGCAGTTGTAACCTTACAACACTAGAATTTCCTCGTTACATAGAGGTACATACTAAACATATTCCCTGTTTCTGATAGCAAAATTTAAACAAACGAGATTTTTTAATCAAATGTCTAACAACCAATCACAGCAATTGACATGAGATTCGATCATGAATATTTTTTACGTTGATCAGCCTTTCAGGAACTAATAGCGCTAAAAGTAAAAGACAGTCGATACCTTAGAGTATTCAGAATCAAGCATAGAGCGTGCGCATTGCTAGTAGCACATTTTTTGTGAAATGTACTTAGTTCGTTTACTAATTTAAGTGATTTTCCGTGCGACGACAGACGTTTATTCGATAATATCGACGGTTACGATATTATTGGGGTATCAATAAGTTATGACATAGTTTTAATAAAACTTTGCGCTCTGTTTTGAAACTAATTTTACGATTTTACATGTTCATACTAGTGCCAACAGTTCATACTCGATATGCGCGCTCTATAGTTTACTTATTTATTCCTCTAAGGTCGATACACACTCAATGGAGAGACGATTTACCAAAATAAACGTCAATCATAGGTGAACGTTCGACGCAATGACGTCAGCATACCAGTAGGGGGCTAAACATTTACCGCCATTGATTGTGAGCTACAGTGACAAGTTAGAACGTTCTAAAATTTTAGAATAGAGGATCGGACTGTGTATGAAAAAAATAAAAATAAACTTGTATTTCTTCTGTCTTTTATCAAATCAATGATAAATGACAAAATTAAAGCGCTTTAAAGTTCCGGAGTGGATTGTGACGTCACGTGTGGATAAAAATTGTACCCACAAGTGACGTTAAGCGACATTTCTTTTTACTGCTTGCTTAATTAAAAAAGGAAAAATACGTGTCTAATATTTTTTTAATATCTATGTGACGCGTAAATAAAAAAAATATTGTCTGCTCTCCTTTTATTAGAGTATACTACAGAGATCTCTTATAAAATGTGCCTAATCACACACTATCTTATCTCGATCAGCAACAGAATACTTCTGATATACATATATATTCGTTAGTGCGAAAGTCGAATAGTAATTAATTCAACTAATATTATAAGCGTGAAGGTTTGTAAGGAGGTCTGATATTATTTACTCAAAACAACCTATTTAATATTCAAAGTGTATTACAGCTTAAAATTATGTCAGAATAAGGCATTGACTAAAATTTTTAAAAATAATACGATACGCAAACGAAGTATTTATTTGCTATCGATCTATCTATTTATATTTCCTATTACCTATATATTTGTTTGTTAGTTTGTTCTTAATCTTCAATAAGATCTATTTCGTTTTTAATTATTATTTTTGTTACTCTTTCGAGTCTTCACAGAATAGTAGCCACTAGTCCGTATATTATACATATTTAGATACTTTTCTTTATATAGTTTATGCTGTTTCGCGTCATACTTAATTCGGTACTGTTAGCAATAACTTTAAACTAACAGAATCCCCATAGAATCACACAGCTTAACGTCGTAGATTATGGTGTAATTGTGTTAGAAAACGTCAGCGGCGCGAAGACGTTGCTTCACTCTGATGTAAGGGCGCGCCGTCTAATAGCATTAGGAAGACATGCTAAGCTTATGTTAGCTCATCTTTTAATTTGCGAAAAGTTATAAAATACGATCTTGAATGTTGAAGAAGAAAAAAGACTTTATATCATCAGATAAATGTACATTTTATCACTACAAATATCAAGTGTTCTTAGTAGATTATTTTTAATTACAACCATCGCAGTGGGAGACAGAGGCAATGGACCGGCCCTGCATAGTTACCGGTGTTCCGTGAACGCAAACGTAGCTGAATACGAGTTAAGACGCAGAGAAGAGCTGGACAGCTAGCGAGATGAGCTCAAGGCTCGACCACCTGCGGCCTACGCTTATAATTATGTCGGAGGGGTGCTGACCAGCGGCGAATGTAGTCGTACGTCCAAAACTAAAATCGGACAGTCGTCTTAGAGCACATATCCGAAGCTCAAATAAAAAAAAGTCGCTGTGGCCGAAGACGGTCAGAATATTATTATTATTACTTTTATATGCATGTAAGATCATTGTGTCAAACAAAGTAGGTGTAATATATTTACAACAGATTCAATTTCTATAGTATAAGCAGCAAGAGATTATTGAACAAATAATTCGACCTTCATTTAAAAACAAAAAATCTAGCTTGTGATATACGAGTATAATTTCCTACCACGTAATAACTGTCAGGCAACGTAAGCTAAACATATTGCTCTTAGGAAGGCATTATGCACTAATGCGAGAGAGACGTAGGATTTCTGCATCTCAGTCCAGAATTATCGCGGCCATACTAGCTTGACATTTATTTACACAAATTAAATAGGTAAGTGTTCTCGTATGTATTTTTGTATAGATAGGTAAAAAAAGTAGATCAATTCACCATCTATGTATATTATAAAACAAAACCCCCGCTGTGTCGGTCTGTCTGTCTGAACGGGATAAACTTAAAAACTACCGAACGGATTTTCGTATGGTTTTCACCAATAGATAGAGTAATTTAAGAGGAATATTTGTGTATATAATTCATTAACAAGGATATTGATATTTATAGCTAAATTCATTGAAGGTTTAGGGTTTACCTACGTTAGAAGTCTTGCTGGCATACTCAGAGACGTTAATGGCTTACTTAAATCGATACTAAGGAATCTCCTTAATCGTATATATAAGCCAACACTGATACTTCTGAAAGTTGGGTTAATATAATAGATAGAACGATAATAAATCCCTTCAGTAACTATAACGTCCCTAAGCACGACAGTTAATTAATTATTTTTAATTTTGAGGCGTAAGTAAGCAAGATATTTACTTGTAGTTTTTACCTAATGGAGAGTAAATCTGCGGCTTGTGCCATATCGTCTTATTTTGTAAAGGTCAGAGCTTTTACATAAATGAGCTATAATTATTAGCTACCTAGAGAAATATTTTTCTTGATTATCACAGTTCAGAAAAAACAATGTCAAAGGCAATATTTAAATATATTGTTTTTTTTCTGAAACTTATTTCTTACCAGTATCTTAAGAACCTAATTTTTTATAAGTAGGTACGTTCAAATTCCAGATGTTTAAATATCTATTTATTTTAATCTTATTACTAATGGATTTACAAGTAGACACCTAAATTACTTTGTATTTATTAAAAAATAATTCGTATTTAATAATTTGAATCGATAACGCAGAACTTTATAGAATATAAATCGCTCTAAATATTACTTAAAGAATACTAACAAACCCCTTTAAAATAGACCAAAACCCCGAACATTTTAACGAGAAAAGATTTCCTTGAAGATATCCTAGCTAGATTATAACGTTAATTTAGCAAGAAAACCTGTACAGGCGGCTGTGAGTAATGGGAATCTCATTATTCCCACCTGCCTCTGATTTTAATTTCCTGCACACGATCTCGCAGACGGTGGCTTGACGACACGATTTATTTGTGTAAATAAATATTATCCGCCACTCTTAAGCATCGTCTAAACATGTTTGTACATACATATAGTGCTGGAATATGCTAGGTTAGTGTTTACATTTTGTTTGTTTTTTTTAACGCAAAACAATTTATTTTTGTGCAATATTTTTTTGTTTCTATATATTTTTACCATTGTATAATTTCAATAGCTAAATGAGAGAAAGGACTTCATATTAATTTTATTTCTTTTTCAGTTGGAAGAAGGCCACTGATATATTTGAACTATACCTAATACATCGTTTGTTGTCAACTATTTGGGAGTTATTATTCTGTCAAGTGAAATATAGGCGGATATAAAATCAGTCGTAAAACTCTTTTAAGGATACATAATATATTATGTGCTTTATCATAACATTTTGTATATATTGGTTGATGTTTATTAAATTTAATAATTTATCAGTATCGTAACTTAATTTTTTTTAAATGTTTCATTTCTGATAAATCACTATTGAAAAACTAAAAATTAAACGAAAATAAAGTGAACAAACGATTTAATTAATTATTTACGTTAAAATACCAAATATTTTTATTGAAATTCCATTTAAAACAATATTTTTCTAAAAAATTCCGTTAAATTGATCTCTTTCGCAATAAGTAACGGAAAATGAACGAGACGAAAACCGATAGAGTTCATTTCGATATCGAATAAATATTCATATTTCGATTGCGAAGTCCGATAAATGGAAGTTGGTCTCGATAATGTCAACGTGAAGTATTTCCGGGAAACTTCCTGGACAGTTATATTAAAAGGCAGAGGTGCCTGAAATGATTCCTGTTATAACTATAAATGGTATTTACGGTACAACTCATTTGCTGAAATGATAACGGTCAATGTAAAGAATCGAACACAATATGACCCTTTTTGAGATAGCGATTGTGTTTTGTTATTTTCTTCAGTTGAAAGTATATTTTTATTGCTTTTTAATTAATAATAATAATAACGAATAAATTTGGGCTACATCACATAGATTGCTTTAAACCGAAAGTAAGTAGCTAAAGCACTAGTGTAATAGAATCAGAGACAACAAAGTTACGACAAACACACAGACTCGACAACGTAGATCGAGTCTACATTGTACCGTCCGGGTATCGAAACCGGGGCCTCAGAGGTAGCGACACATTGAAAACCGATGTGTACGCCACTTATTACAAACACTATTTACTATCAAATAAATAAATCAGTGAGCCAAATATTCCGAACAATAATTTCTGTTTTCTTACGTTGTTATTAAAGTAGTGTTTAATACTCATAAATTTAGCACTTAAAGACAAAATTAAAAAAAATACACTCGAATTAATGGTAATGTCTGAGAACCAAGGTTGTTCTTTTCAATTTGTATTCTATTAAAATCTTTAAACAACTGTAAAGACACTACACTACTTTAATATTTGAAATTGTTTACTCCACCCACAAGTTATAAAATCAATAAAAATATCGACTATCCACTTTGCCTTTATGAAAACTCGAAGAAATCTAGTATTGTAAATCCGAACGAGCGCTCAAAAATGTTTCAAACTTGTTCAACTTTTCATTTTTATTTACATCCATTTATTTCGTACTTTCGAAAAATATAGCGACAAATGCATTCGGTTTTATGTTGCACAAGTTTTCTGAGTTAACTGTTGTTTGTAGGTAAACTGGAAGAAGTTGATTGGCTCTGTTTTAAATGGTATAAAGTTGGTATGTAAGGCGTAGGTACCTGTACGTACAATGTTCAAAATGGCTGACAAACATATGTATCGGTTTTTTTCGCAAAGTTGTAGATAAAGAAATATATGCAGATCTGCCTGCCAACCTTCGTATTTGGGAGAGGCACTACAAGTAAAGAATAGATAGGTTAACATGGCAACATAAGACAAGTCTGTGTATTTTCTATGAAATCGCTTTTAGTATACCTAAGAGGAAGGTTAGTAACATTAAATATCAGAATACCTAGAACTTCAAAACTGAACTAAACAAAATTAGTCTGATATCTTTGACGACAATAACACAATTTGTCTTTATAAACATAAATGTACTCCGTCATATTCAGTTATTTCTGTAGCAAAGTAACGCCATCAATATTATCTTGTTTGTTATTCAAATCATGTAATTGTATCTCCATTCGAGAGATCACTTACCGTTACGCAGTGACAACTCAAAAACACATTTCGATCGACATTCAATAATCTCGATCTATTCACTCGGCAACAAGGTATTTAATTGTAAACTTAGCCGATACAACTTCCATAATAAAAACAATGAAAACCAACAAAGTTATAGTTCAATATTCAACCCTCAAGCGTTGATTTGCGCCAAACTATTTTTAATTTCCCGCAGGGGTTTCTCATTTATTAGTTTCGGGTCGTTCGGGGCGACATCTGCGCTCGACTTATACGCCGGCCGACAGATGGCGCTGCAAAACATAAAACGCCCGCTCTGGCAAAAAATATGGACATACTTCAGCAATCAAATAGTCGGCACACGCGTTTTTTGCAACGCCCGCCCAACTGGCTCAATAAAAATAGTTCGATTTATGTGACGCGTTCACCGTTCCAATGAGCCTGTGTTTTTCATTACGCATTCTGTGCCTGCCAGTGATTTAATGAATTTAATTATATATTCCTTTGGCCGTCGTTACGAGCTTATGATACGTATAGATAGGGCGCGGTGATTAACGTTGCATTACCTTTGCCTTCACGCCTGAAAGCGTAATATTTGCTCGTTAAAAATGTACAGTTTCAGTTGCATTTTGTTAACAATTCGCGTAATTTTTCGTTAACCCATTTATTATGCTTAAATTTTTCTCATCACATGAATATTATTTATTTTCGCATTCTCTGGGCATGAGTTGAAGTTTTTCATTACTTATTTACCTTATACATTATTATGTAAAAAAAAAAACGCATTCAGCTTCAAGTCCAATGGGGATTTGACTAATATTGTTTTTATTGTCCGTCATGTAGATTAATAAAAATATTAGACACGTATTTTTTCCACTTAAAAACCATAAACTGACGACAATTCATTAATTTGAAATGTCGCATGACGTCACACGTTCGGATATTTTGTGCGAACGTGTGACGTCATTAGCCCCCAGCCCTCAACTTTGACTCGCTTCCTCCTTAGTTTTAACTTATTTAAAAATCAAAATTACATGTTTTATTTTTTGACTAAATATATTTTCCTTTTATATCCAGTCAACATCCCTATTAGTGGACCAGTAGAAAAATTCTAGTAAGTATCAAATCAATAGCTATATTTTGAGACACTGTCGTTACCTAAAAATACTGATAACACGTTACTTAAAATATTATTTTTCGGATTAAATAATAGTTTTTCCAATAACATAGAATTGTGGCTGTCCCGACCAAAGGTCATTTTTACAATGAGCAAAATGACGTCACAACAATGTCTTGCTACTTCATTTTGTCGAGAACTAGTGGTTTGAGAGGGCTGCAACTTATAGCCACCATATATCGCTAACGTTGGGCGATAACTTCAAAGATATTATCTATAATAGGTTAAGTTTCAAAACGGTTGACCATTGTAAATATTATTTAAACGTAACTACCCTTAAGTCTAGTGCTTTTATTAGTTAGATAGTTAATGAGTTTTGTCTTAGGTATATCATTTAAATAATAAATAGTCTGCTACGATGCGTCTTCTACGACTCGCTACGAGCCTAGCTACGGCTACGCCCAACGCCTACGATTCTCTACAAAGGCTACGGTGTTACCCAACTACAATGAATAAATCAGCTGTTGGTATATAAATACGTGTAATGTTAACTGTAGTCTACATAGATGATAGCCAAGGATAAATTTATCGACTTCATACATATCCTCGTTAATATAGATCACAAGGATTTTAACAGACCTAAAAAAAACAAGGTCTTTAATTCGTCGGAAGACCCCTGAACCTCGAAGATGCCTGAACCGATTTGGAACATTATTTTTTTGTTTGAAAGGATTTACAGGTGATTCTATAGTCAATCGTTAGGTCAGGATTTCCTGATAGGATCCCTGAGGAATCGAGGTCAACGTAAAATTTTTGTAGGCACGTATTTTTTGTTTCAAGTTTTTCATTGATTCTCTTCTAATTTGATATGATTATCACCTAATTTGAAGTCGGTTTTTTATATTAATGTTTAATCAATTATGTACAAAGTTGAGTGCTTTAATACCTCCTTAATACGTATTTGTAAACATTGTAGGTAATTTAACCCGTCATCAAGCGAAATCTAATCGTCTTGCAAGTTGTTATGTGTATAATGAGTTTTGTTACCGACGCGACTCAAACTTTCCTTATTTAATTTATGTTCACAATAGACCAAGATATTTGAGAGTATCATCACACGTGAAATATCAACATATTAAAACTTATTCATGTTATTTATGTTTCGTAATTATACGTACAAAGGTGTCAACTTAGTGACTTTAATTGATCTTTTGTAATTTGTTTTCCTATACAACAAAAACAGTCGAAGATGTTCAGACTTCTACAAGAAAAATCACATCTCTACATGATTTTATTTACTAGTAACAAATGTCATTGAAAATTTTCAGTTACATTCACTGAAAACGAAAACGAACTAATACCACAGAATTCTTACAGCTTACGTTTTCAAACACTCTTCAAAATACACTAAAACATAACCTCGAAGAAAACAACAGAATCGCTATACATTGCTGTTTGTACTAACATTAAATCTGAAACTTACCCACAATCTCAGCCATCTATACCACTCATTGAAAAGTATCGTAATCGTTGCTATGCTGGGGTAACAGGCGGGAACGGGCGTGTCGCCAAATGCCTGCTCATTTGGGTCAATGTGACCCGATCGCATCGATACGAGGCTATAGGAGATGAATGTGTGAACGGTTTTTAAGTGACGTAGAACGATCAGCTGGTAGAGTAATAGAGTTGTGGTGTTGTTACGATGATATTGTGTCGATAGTATAGTGGAATAAGTGTTGTAGTTGTTTAAGTGTAGTAGTTGTTTGTCTGTAATAATTATACATATAAGGCTGGCAAGTTATCGCTTGGGGACTTTTGGGGACTCGAAAACCTCCTAATTACAAAGTTTTCAATGATAGGTATCTCTTTTACTTACGTACTTATCCTATCTCTTACTATTTGCCAGTGTAATTTGAAAAAAAGAAACATATATCAGTGCAAACAGATTTCAAACATCGGTAACTGTGAAGGTACAGTATTTTTTGGAGAGATAAAATTACTTTATACGCGAAAAATTATAATATTTATTTAATTGATAATAAATTATAATATTTATTTAAAACATTATAATATGTTATGCTATCTTAAAATTCTTTGTCTCATAGATGTTTATTATAATACTGTTCATGTCGATATTTTAACCATATGTATTGGTAGCTATATTGCCATTGCATAAAATACTATGCGAGTACACATATTGAGCACAATTAAAAAAAAATGGCTACGTATAAAAACAAGAAGCGAAAACCTACAAACACCCTTAGGTTTAAAAATAGAATATCGGGTAAATAACGACCACGTTTCACTCGAAGCGGCCAGTACCTAAGCCAGAACGCCCACATACAAAATATTAGGTCAGTTATGAAAAGTAAATCTGAAATCCTAATAATAATTAAGCTAAATAATTAAATATACAATTAAGACGGTTTTAATGTGGCTGTGGTTCTGCGATATTATAAATGCGGGAGTGAGAATAATTTTATTTCATTTGGGCCGTACCCTGTTAGTATCGTGGTTGCAAATTATTTGATTTTCAAAACGGGAAAAGTGTTGCTGTGTTTTTTTTTACGATACTTCTATTAAACGAGTATATTTAGAAATCTAGCTTAAATAATGACCAATAGATAAGATGATAGGAAAAAGGTAAAATACCGTCAATTTACGTTTTATACTAATATTATAAAGGGGAAAGTGTATTATTATTATTTTTTAAATAAACTGAAAAACTGCTAAACCGAATTCAAAAAAAATCACCATTAGAATGCTACATTATCTCTGACTAATAAAAGCTATACTGCCTATATATAAGCTATACTGACTAATATGAGCTACCCCTGCGTAAATAATAAATAAAATATTCAACACAACTGAACTCCAATATCTTTTAAAGTATCTCATTTCATGAAGAAAAGGAATAATATTAAAATAAAATCGGCGTTGTTAACTCGTTCCAAGCAGTATATATAGCTCAGGTGCAAACCAACGATTACCGTCCAAAATATTACCGCGATTTTCTCTTAAAGACTGTCTAGGGAAAAAGAGGTAAGCTGTAAGACCCTTCACTAAAACCCCCAGTTATTTTATAAAGAAATTAAATATACTGTTGTTCAAATTAATGTAGACTTTATTGTTTTTTGTTTGCGTATTAAATAATCATGTTTGTGTTGCGGGATTATAAGGGATACTCTTGAAATATAGGTGGGTACTGTTAATGAGGTTTTGAGTAAATTTTGGTCAGTACGAATTATATAATGTTTTTGGAAACCAGCGTATAGCTAAAATAAAAAGTAAAATACTATTACCACATTAAATTTGGCGATTTGTTACAAACAAATCTGTCTTTTAAATACTATTTTTGATTCGTTATTTCCTGGCATCGTTAAGTGAGTTTGTGCGAAATAATGAATAGACGTTTTATTAATTTGCGGTCTATATGCAAAGAAGCACTAAAAAAAATGTTTTTTTTTCGCTACATAACTATCTGCCTGTCCTATGAGTTAGACATAAATATTTGCTTTGTTTAACTGTATTGTTCCTGCTGTGAAGAAATCGTTGATATAGATAATGTGAACATGGATACAAGTAAGTCTGCATGTTCTACCTTTTTATTTTTTCTTCTACAAGTATTTATTAATTTTATTTATCTAACACTATAGGCGGACTTAATGCCTGAATGCATTCTCTGTTTCCACGTTAGGTCTATTCAGAGACAAGAACGCGGTAAAAGCACTGAGTTTTAAAAAGACGAATCGTGTATTTACCAAAAAGATCTATTCAATAAATTTAACTGTTTCAGTCTCTAGATTATTAGTAGTATTTTGAATTTTTAACCTACAACCCATAGGTCTTTATTAAGCCTGTTGCGTCTAAAACAAAATACACTCGTACACGATTTGCGTAAGAAGATAGGCGAAGAACGTCTACACCGAAATTAAGTGTGCGTATCGATTTTCCGGGTTATATAGGGGAAACGGGCTGGTACGCGTTTCGAGGGTAAATGTACTTTTACTAAATTTATATAAATATAGCATTAGTGCGTGTCTTAGAGTAAACATAGACCTGCGTAGAGTGCGCGCTTTGTTTGTAGCCTGTTGTGCCCAGCGTAAGCAATTTTTTTGCTGTAAGTACTAAGCTCGTTTACTGATTTAAGTGATTTTCCGTGGACGACAAACGTTTATGCGAAAATATCGATGGTTCCGATATTATTAGGGTAAGAATAGGTTTTGAGATAGTTTTAATAAAACGACGCGCTCTGTTTTGACACAAATTTTACGATTTTACTCGTTTATACTAGTGCCGACAGTTCATATTCGATATGCGCACTCTAGAGTATACTTATTTTTTCTCTAAGGTGTTTACCTACATACTATCTAACTAAGTGTTTTGTGTTCGAAGTAGGGAAAAAAGAGTATTTCCTAAAATGGAAATTCGAGATTAAGTCGGACTGAAACACTTGTGGTTGTGTAATAAACTTGTATAATTTATTTTTAAACAAATGTTTTATTTTACAGCCATAAAAATAAATTTGACAACTGAGCGACTGAAATCGCAGACGGCTTTATAAATAGTCTCTTTTATTCTACCATAAAACAACCATCGTAATATTTAACGTCCAATTTTTATACCAGTTAATACAACGAACATAAAACCATAACTTAGATGCATACAATGGCCACTCGAAAAACATCAGATAGCCCACAAAAAATATGAATGAATCGAGAATCGATATAATGTGTATGTCGCGGGGGGAGGAAGCGGATGTGGCGCCATAAATCCGCTGTTCGAGTCCGCCCAGCGAACTTCCGGGAGGAAAATGATCGCGCGGGGCATTTCGGGGCATGTCGGGGTATTTCGGGGCATTTCGTTACTATCGCTTTTTCGTGGTTTCAGCTTTTATGCTTAGTAATACATACAATGAAATAAATTTTTAGAGCCACACTTGGTTGTAACACTTATATACTGTAGATCAATATCTCTATTATGGCTTGATCGCTCACTTTGATTTATCTTCAATGTCAAGGGTTCCGTAAACTGAGATAGTTTGTATTCAATATGTTGAAAGAAATACGCAGGTATCTATTTGTGCTATATAAATAAGGGTGTTCGCAATTTAAATCGCTCTATGCTCTAGGCTCGCATGCGTTTCATCTGTCAATTTTCACCAATATAACAAGCCAGTAGCTTGTCTTTCATTGGTAGAAATTGACAGCTGGACCGCATGCGAGACAAGCAAACCTAGCGGATATTCAAATCGCGGACACCCTCATTCTAAGAAGGCGTTTTTATATATAGAAACAAAAGACGCTAGATATTACGATGTCGATTGTTTTATTAACTCGACTGACGATTACATCAAATGAAAGGGTTTTTAATTTCTTTTAACCAATTGTAAAAGGCGATTCTGTTATTGTTGTACAAACGAAAACTATAACCACTATATCGGATAAAAAAGCGATTGGTATTAAAAATTCGACGAACAAACAAAGAAAAATTCTAGTATCTCAGTACTATTACCGTAAAACTCTTAAGATTAAAGTATAGAAATTTGAGTTCTTTTTTTCTATGGTTTTCGAATTTCTAATACGTAATATAGTAGTATACTAATTTTGTAAGCGATATAGAGGTCACAGGTTTTGTTTGTACAACGACAACAGAATAACCTTGTAGTTGCTTTAAAAACTAAAAGATGATTCCAGTTGCTATGTCGTTTATAGGAGATTTTACCAAGGATGTCAAGACATTAATGCCACACCTTAAAAGTACATAAGCCTGGCCTCTTCAGTTGTGTGGCTTGTTGTCCCTCCGGACTACGTAAGAGAGGGTATAAGGTGCACCTGTGTTTACGCAAACCCTCCTTCCCGTGTTTGCGTTTAAATGGAGGTTAACAAACTATTACGGTCTTTAGTCGTTAGGTGAAGAGGCTATTATTATTAAACATCGATGAAAATGGTACTAAATAATAGCTGTATAATATATATATATGGTATCTGTATCTGTATAGTATCCGCCGCAGCCGCCACGCCAGCTGATCATTAGGAACTCCTATTGAGACTAAAACTAGTTGGGCAATCCTGAGAATATGCGTGATATACCGCCAATATTCTTAAATTACTAAATAATATCGTTAACGTATTAAAGATCGCTTATATACAATAAGACTGCGCATTGTATCTTCGGTATTTAAAATTACTTACTGTAAGTATAAGTCTTTGTGTACACTGCAGAGTAAAGAGATATTTATCTATCTGAAGATCCGGAGTCACGTCGCATTAAAGTGTGATGGCATAAGCTCACAGTAATAACACAAAGCTTACTCACATCAGACAGTAAACACTGAAACACTGAATAAGAGTTAACTACTGAGTTTACATTCTTTTTATTTTCCGTTGAAGTTGAAAATAACCATTGATACTTTGTTACATCAGTATTACAAAAGAACTTTCGATGTCCTCAACAAACATTGTATAGCTTTCAGTTTAGGTCCTTCGTACACTTAGCGACAAAAGTCTCCGATACCCAAAGTCCCAAGACTCCAACGACGAGTGCCTATGTCTCGAGTGCGAATCTCTTCGAGTTCGCCGGGTTTCGGAGACTTGCGTCGCCCCGTGTACGAAGGACCTTAACTGTTTGATAACGTTTGCGCCGAACGAAGATTGATTCGAGTCTGATGCCGCGTCATCCATCACTGGCTTCGTAAACATGCCTCTTACTTGACAATACAAATAAGTGTCAATGTATCCCATAAATAACTAAAATTTCGTTCGACTTATGAGACTGCGCAACGTGTATTGAATGTCGAGTGGACTGTTTGTTTTTTTTTGATGATCCAATTTTATTCAGGTGTTGTTTTACGTGATTCAGATGTTTTGTTTGTCTTACAGTTAAGATGACTTATGCACTCCTTATATAAATTTTAGGTCAAATAACGTTTTAAACGTACGTAAACGTAGCCCCATATTTAATAGAACGTAAATATATTTACGGACTTCCAGAATTTGCTTTTATTTACATAAAACATCGTGATTTATCTCGTGATATAAATAACACTCAGTTTTTACTAATTTGGGCCTAAAATAATAATGTAGTAAGCTAAACCCACACAGTAATTAACGCTTAACACGTAACATGTAGGTACAAAACTTCAACTGGAAATAGAGTATAAATAATTTAGACGTTTAGACAAATAAACGGGGAAACTCCCTGATTATTTCGCGGCTAACCGAACTTTGTCAAGCCGCGACAACTCAGCCTTGTTTATAAATAAATTTCGGTAAATGACAAACTAATCCTCAAGACTAATTTAATCTCACATTTTATAGTATTTAATGTTACTTTTTTAGAACTTTACTCATTTATCTTTTAAGCAGTAATTAAAATTGAAGAGATAAAACTGACTTAGTATTTGTATGTTATAACGACTAGTCATTGTCTTTTAAACTTTGATAAAAAGTTCGAGATTGTTTAAAGCTTTATGTATAAGTTTGTTGTTCATATAAGTTAATTGTGACGACTTGATATGACAACTACATGGTTCGCCAAGTGGTATAGGTCACCACGCCAATTAACTCTATGCCCACGTAGCGCGGGTTCGACCTCGCATGGGACATGCATTTGTGTGATAAACAAACGCTTGTTTCTTTGTGTATGTGAATTTAATGTTTTTGAAACTCCTCGCGATAGTGATTAAATTGAGTAGTGCGGGAGTCGTTTCATTAAAAAACAAAAATATATTATTAACCAAACTTTAATATCGTACAAATAATTTGTTCAAAATCAAAGTACTAATTTAGTAATGATGTAACGTCTTGTTATAACAATAAGATCATATAATTTTTTTCCAAGTTCACTTTGTCAAACTGGTTGCACGGGTTCTTAGTAAGTTTTCTACAAAGGTGTATAGACAGTTCGCATTCGGGACTAATGGAAAGAACAAAAGCCTCTTCGTTGACGTGGGCGGCAAAGGCGTGTGAACGAAATGTGTTCTAACATATGTGCGGAGCTTCGTTTGGACGGAGATGAACCTGACTGGAACGCTAGCTTCAGAAACGTGTTTTAAGTGTAATGTAATGCGTTGTATAATATTTTTGGTTGGAAATTTTATACGTGGAACGATTTAAAGACAATTTTTGCTTTTTTTAGCCGTTTTCAACCTGATTGGTGCAGGCCTCCTTCAGATTACGCTATCTAACCCGGTCTTGCACTACTTCCATCCAATTTCTTTCTGTACTTTTCTTGATGTCGTCCTTCCATCGCAATTGTGGCAAAGTCAATTAATCAGATTAGTACATACAATAATTAACATTTAATATAACTGGATAGGAAATTCATGTTATTTTGAAAGACAGGGTTAAAAATAATTTACGAGGTGGTTAAATAGTGTTGTAGATGTCGAAAGACAGCACGAATGTAAATTCCAGAAACTAAAACAATCTAACAGAGAATTGTAACTGCAATATCCATTCGGTAACAACTATCCTATTGGCACTGCAATAAACTTTTATTCGCATGCACCAGCAGGACATAAATATAAAGAAGCACTCGCCCGCCGCGCGCCGTCGGCCGCAATCACAACGCGCCCGCACCGCCTAGGGCCGTTGCGTATCTGTAATTCCCATCTCTTGGTACAAAGCCCCGTTGATTACGGCGGAACCCGCGGGCGACGCAGTCTGCCGTCTGAACGCAGCCTAATGCGTCTCTCCGCCCCTTGTGAACACTGCCTTTTTATTTCACGATCAATGGGGGCGTCAGATGCTTCGTGAAATTTGTACAAAATTCGAGCAAAAAGAGCCTAGTTTAATGTAAGGTTTGCGTTTGTCAGTTGATTGAAAGGTGAGCTATCTGGGTGTTAGATCACTGGACACGTGTCGGTAGCGTTTTGTTGGGTTTGTGTTCCAAATTGTTTGTTTCGGTGTGGATAGCGTGCTTCGGGCAATGAAATATTTTTGGCTGCCTTTTCGAGCTGACTTTGAATAATGGATTTTAAGAAAGCTGTATTTATTCATTGTGTAATTGTTTTATGATTGAAAACGACTTTTAACTTGAAATACTTTATGTTTTAAACAAAAAAATATGCGTACTACTTCTCTTTAATGTAAAAAACAAAGTCGGGTTAGTTAAACCATATATAACTCAAGAACGGGTGAACCGATTTTTATGATCTTTGATATTTTGGGTTTGTCTCTATCCCGGAAAACAGAATAATCAAACCAATGGAATAGTCGCGAAAAATAGGAATACTTATGTGGGTGAAACCGCGGAGCACCGCTAGTAATTTATATAACAAATTTTAGCATAGCCATTAAAATATTATGCGGGTAGGTATGTGCTCAGACTTCAACATTTCATTGAATAAATCTAAAAGTTCTATTATTTTAATTTAATTAAAATTTAAATCCTTTTATTATGTGACGAGTACTTTAATTTTCCTTGAGCAGCGATGCATAACAATTCTATTTGTGGTTAAATTGGTTTTTCAAATTTCATTTTGGAGTGTGAAACTTGTTTCTTTCTTAATAGAACTTTCTGGAAATGTGAGAAAATTATGTTTAATTTGCAGTCAAGTGCAGTCTTATGTGCACTTATTTCGTATGCAAGAAATTCGTACAAAATACAAATTAAAAAAAAGTCTTTCGAGTTGGATCTATTTATCTATTTGAATTCTAGTCACTAAAGTCCTTAATAACTTTTATATGTCTCGGGAATATGTCTCTACAAGAAAATCTAAAAACACAGTAGGTTTTTTTTTTTTTAATTATTAATTTAGATTAATCCAGCAGACCTTTAAAAAATACAGTAAAAACACAAATTTCGTAACGTCTAACTAGATCTACTACGACGTAGTTGGTCACCAACGTTAGCCAATACTGAAGTCGTTTTTGCCGCTATTTCTATCCAGTAAACGTCGCTAGGGTTGGCAACTGTATCTCCAGTGAAAGCAAATGAGCCCACTCAAGTATTTTACTATTTGTAATTTGTTATTCGTATCTGTCGCAATTTTGACACTTGACTTTGGCATAAAACACTATCAATTATTATGTTTCTATCGCATGGGAAGACGAAACACATGAATTATACACAAAAACTTTCCTCTTGAATTATGGTATACATTGGTGAAAACCATATGAAAATCTTCTCGGTAGTTTGTTAGTTTATTGCGTTTAGACAGACGCAGCGGGGGACTTTATTTTATAATATGTAATAGCGACCCGACTTCGCACTGGTACAAAAAACATTAATGAATTATACTTACAAAGCTTTCTTGAATCACTCTATCTATTCCTGGAAACTGCATTAAAATCAGTTGCGGAGTTTAAAAGATTTAAGCGTACGGAGAGCGAGAGTGACTTTGTTTTATACTATCCAAAGATTTATACTATGTATAGATAGTCAAGGTCAACTACGTTACAATTATGTTACGAGTACATTAGTGGTGGCCCCAAAATAGGCCAAGACACTTTTATTTGTATGACCCGTCTTAATAAATATTAGGTCTCGGGTTACATAAGAGAATTTATGTCTGACCGCAAGATGTTATAGACATTTGAAGGACAACATGTGTGACCTCTATAATACTTTTATGTTATTTTAACTTTGGCCCATAACGGACATTATGTTTTATCCAGTTACACTTGGGCCGGTCTAACATTAAATTGATAAGCACTTTGAGGTCAACTCAAACTGGATTTTTTACGCGTATCCTTTCTTTAAGGTCATCTAAACTGTTTATGTCAACGTCGGAGTATATTTTATTAATGTTTAGTAAGAAATAAAAAATGTTTTAGTGTTTTAATTTTATATGTATCTACCAGTAAAGTCGTACACAGCATTGTTTTTTATCTGAATTCGAGATATATATATATATATATCTTATCCATTTTCTTATATTACATTCAAAGTAGATAAAGTTTATTCCGAGGGACGTATTTGTTTCTAATGAATCCAACGTTCTTTATCAAAGGAGTTTAAAAAACTCAAGACTATAAGTTTACACATTGAACTTCTTTTGTCTTGCCTTTTCCCAAGCTATGTAGGGGGCGGCTTCCAGTCTTACTGGATTTAGCTGAATAACGCATTTTACGTGGAGCGACTGCCTATTGGATCCGTACTGCCCATTTTACTGGTAAACGTTACTGCGTTTACAGTTCCCAGTTCACAATATCGAACTATAAAAATTAAATACTAACTGCTACTATATATCTTTATTCCTAGCTGGTTGTTATATTCAATTAACATAGCTAGTGTTCGGTATAAAAAATAAACTCCATTTAAAAATCATTTAAATAAAAAACACTCCGGAATTCAATTAAGTTGTTTTTTTTTTTATATTTCAAATGTCATTAATATTGCCTTTATTGTGAAGTTTTGTTATAATGAAAGAACGTTTGTTTGTTTAGTCATTGTTTGGTATACGCTTGCCACTATCGCTTGATGGATGACCCTTGGTCTATATCAATCTTCGTTGAATCCAAGACATTGTCTTTGTCACTGGTTCCCGAGAACCAAACTTTGATATTATTTTTGCTATAGATAGATTTCTGCTATTATACTGGATTGTTAGAAGGTTTTGTTCATTTATTAATAGTGTAACTTAACTGTATTAGGAACTGCGATTGTCTATAAATATGCAAAAATTAAAGATATTATTGATTGTTGCGTAGCTAAACGTCTACGATCGCGTAGCACCCGTAGCAGTTTCGTAGCAAATATGCTACGAAACTGCAAATCTTTTAAGTAGTTATGTATTTTGTATATCCAGTTCAATGTCAAATAGATACGAAACGACTCAGTTAATTCTTATATACTAAATCCTTGTCACTTGGAAAAATCCTTAACAATTTCAGCAACATATTTAAATTATTTTTAATTTTGTTAGTCGTATAGAGCATGACTATACTATAAAACATACTTGAGTATGACAGTGCACTTAACTACTCGTGTCAGTGGAACGCCGCGGGTTACATATAAACGTAACAAAAGAAACATTTTTAGCTGAAGATATTTTAATGTTCACAGCTGTGCGTTCCCATGGGCTGTGGTGTTCCCATCGTATCTATACTGTATTCAAATACAGTATCATCATACTGTACTTGAATAGTTATGTGGATTTGTGTTTGTCAAATTGTTTTAGAAAATTAGAATTAATTGTTGCTGACGACCTCCGTGGTCGAGTGGCGTACAAACCGGCTTTAAGGGTGTCACTAGCTCGAAGGTCCCGGGTTCGATCCCCGGACTGGTCAATGTAGGAAACCACTTTTCTACATTATCTCGGGTCTGGGTGTTTGTGGTATCTTCGTTGTCTCCGATTTCAAAACACAAGTACTTTAGCTACTTACTTTGGGTTTAGAGCAATGTATGTGATGTTATCCACACTTATTATATTATTAATTATTGTTGTATATCTGGAGTATTTATTTTCCAGAAGTGAACATTTTAGGCTCATTTTTTAACTAAATTGGCATATGAGTGATATAAAAGCTTTAATCACTATTCTTACTATATAATTCCTCGTTTTCAAAATACCTTATAAACGTCCATCTTTAGGTCAAATTCCAAAAATTTGGGAAATATATATGAGTATAAATATATAGTGTTTGTAACAACGTTAGAATTTCATTTATTAGTACAAAAACACAAGATAAGTCCACGTTAAAAATAAATGTATAAAAATAACATAAGGTCTAATAAAACAAAATACATAAGGAATTACCGAGGAGCGATGCTTCCTGACAGACTCATTTAAAAGATAAAAGAAAATAATTCACGCGAACTAATACTAAGGGAATTTAATACTCGATATTAAAGGAAACGTTCCTAACTCTACAATATTTGTGGATTGTTTATTGAAATAAGAGCTTTTCATTTGATTCAATTATTATTTTGACGAAGGCCCGTGAACCGACGTAATTAATTTACATAGTTAGATGCCGAAGTTTGTACAATTATTATTTTGTTTTCTCTCGTTTGTTTTGGGTTATAATACCGATTTGTAGTATTCATTTTGATGTTATGTAATTCATTGTTTTAGGGAAATTCGGTATATTCGAATATGTATGGTGATATAATTATATGAATACTAGCTGCCTGACCCGGCCTCCCACGGGTGATATGAGATCTTTCCGTACGTTCTTTTTATTTTATTTTATAAAAAAGAAAAACCTTTTAGTTACAAGAAGTAACATAA
The DNA here is from genome assembly GCA_932294365.1 of Diachrysia chrysitis. Taxonomy (NCBI): domain Eukaryota; kingdom Metazoa; phylum Arthropoda; class Insecta; order Lepidoptera; family Noctuidae; genus Diachrysia; species Diachrysia chrysitis. The sequence continues at coordinate 4,569,595 of OW028657.1, forward strand.
TAGAAAAAGAAGTATCCGATTTGGTACAGTCGTTCGTAAGTTATAGCATTAGCCGTCCGGTAGGATTTGTTATTAATTATTTTATCGATGATAGATTTCGGTCCATTTAGTTCAGGATTGGCCTGAAATTATCAAATGTGTTTTTTGGTGTTTAGGTTGTCTTATGAAAACGGTACTGGTACAAGTCTACTTTAACTACAATAAAAGGTCCTAAAATTTTTTTGAATGTTCGTCCGGTAAATTATTGAATTTAATTTGACACGTATTTTTTGTTTTTTCTTATTAACAAATAATGATTAAAATACACTGAATGAAAATTTCGCGTGACGTCACTACGTGCAGCCATTTTTACCACGGCGTGACGTCATGAGCGTACTATACTGCTCCTAACTTTAAAGCGTATGTATCTTTGTATTTTTTTATTGTTTTGATAAAGGAAAAAATACGTGTCTAAAATTTTTTTATTATCTAACTGACGGAATAATTAGATTCTTTATTTTCTTTTAGATTCCTTTTCATATCCCGTCAACATCCCTATTATTAATTTTCAGCAGTGAAATTTCGACTTTCTACCAGGGATCGCGTGAGGAAAATGAACTCGTTTTAAATATTCACGTAAATATAATATTACAGTACATACGAGGTCTACGAGGAAAACCGCAGAAACTCACACGAACTCGAACTCTTTCATGTGGTTTGTTTTAATTTAATTTTTGTACGAACAACCTGACAAGGTAAGTTCTGAAACCACTTTATTTTACATCTAATATGACATACATTTTTGGTTACATCATATATAAGGAAATTGTGGCCGTAATTTCGTCGAGAAATTATAATTACCAAGAGAATTTGCCCGCGAGATATTTTATTATTATTTTCTCATGTTTTTTTGACGAGAAATGACATATGACTTTTTCCATTATTTAATTTCTCTTTTGGTTCTAATTATAGTCGCTAAAAATATCAAGAGGCATATAAACACTAAATTGTTTCAGTTATCCTTAACTTGTAGGGGCTTTAGACGATTAGACTTTAGTAACTTTTTTTTACCCGTAGTGTTTTCACTTGACTTTGACTGCACGGATAGCCGAGTGGTATAGGCTACCACGCCAATTATATACCACTGTGCTAGACGTGCTGCGGGTTCGATCCCGGCATAGGATAATCATTTGTGTGATCCACAAATGCGTGTTCCAAGTCTGGGTGTTCTTTGTGCATATGAATTGAATGTTTGTAAAATCGCGACCTAAGGGTTTAATTCCTAAATGCGGGAAAAGTTTATTTTTTAAAGCAATTTAACAAGCATAAGATAATTTTTTATCTTTGTCTAAAATATACAGATTTTTTTTTACCATTATTTAATTTCTAGTAAAATTTTACGCACTTGAAAAACGTTAAAATAGGTCTCTCTAATAACTAACTTCTTTGTTTCATATCAACTTATCGTAACTACAATAGCGCAAGTAACACTGCAAACCGTTTCTCAGAACATATTTATGCTGCACACTAGTTCAGTATACACGGGTTTTCACTCAAAGCGTTAGAGCGCCGGAGGCTTGCACGTACTGCCTAGTGTCTCGTGTGTCGAGCATGCCTTGTCCGGCGGTCCGATCCGGTCCGGCTTGCGGCCGACCCGGACAAAGTGCGCCGCGGGCAGTAGTCTCTCTTTTAGTTCTTTAAAGCATAATTATCAAGGCATAAAGGAGATACATTTATTGCAAATAGATTATTGATCAATCTTAGGATAAATATTCTTAATTAGTTTATATATTTTTAATTAGTTTTGCACGTGATTGCCGTGAAAGCATTTTAGTTATCAGCATTTTTTTATAAATGAAACTGGAAACGATAACGCTTCGTTTTGTAGGTAAGTATATACTTTTAAATAAATTTAACTACAAAAATATAATAAGAATCATTTATTGACGTGACAACGTCTTATAAATTGGTTTGCCGGGTGACACTTCAAGAAACTGGGTAACGCTCCGCTCACGTTATGCGCTCACAATGAGAGCGAGTGAGAGGCACGCGTCCCTTCCACTCAGGCATGGTTAGCCCGCCTAAGAGCGAGAGAGACAGACATTGACATTGACAGTCGTTGTCACGTAAAACTTTCGCCCGTATACCGACTTTACAGGCAACCAATATTTTGTTATAATATTTTACTTCTTTACAGTTGTTTCTCACAGGTTCTATTACTAAATAACGATGAATTATTATATGCTTGTTAGCCATTTTTTATTAATTTTGCTTGATAATCTATACTAATATTATAAAGCTGAAGAGTTTGTTTGATTGTTTGTTTGTGTGTTTGTTTGAACGCGCTAATCTCAGGAACTACTGGTTCGATTTGAAAAATTATTTTTGTATTGGATAGTCCGTTTATTGAGGAAGGCTATAGGCTATATATATAACGTCACGCTACGACCAATAGGAGCGGAGCATAATTGAAAAATGTTGCAAAAATGAAAAATCGTTGAAACTAAAACACGCGAACAAAGTCGCGGGGGACACCTAGTGACTAATAAGTCTCTTATTTTAATTTAATTTAATAGTTTTATTTATATTATAAATTTTATATTTAGGTTATGTTTTTTAGGGTTATCATTATAAAAAAACCGTGATCTCCAAACTTAGCTGATGATTGTATCTTGGGGGTACTTGATTATATTTCTAAACTTAATGTACTTATCTAAACGGTACTGATTTAATCTGCATGATAAAGCTAAGTTTATTAAGAATGACAATACAATTTACATAACGTCACACCTAAAAACCAAATTACACCCATATGGCTCATAAAAGAAAAAAAAACATGACACTCCACATTACATAATCCCATAAAAAAATAATGGCAAAACTCGTTGAAACTTTGTAATTGTGTTACAGATATAATTAGGTTATTTGAAAGACAATTTATATTTAGACAATAAATAATTGAGCCGTCAATCATTTTAATCCCTAACAATAAACTTTTTTTTATTAATAATATTCTTGGTTTAAAGGCACGATAAAGCCAGTATTATTTGCTGACGAGGCATTTAATTGGACGATACTTTGTAGACGTCTAGACAGCGATACAGATCAGTTAGACATAATAAAGTGCTTTTATATTTTATTATAAATAATAATATAGTTAAAGCTAGATAAATCGTTAGCAAGGGGATTAAATAATAGCTTAATCATCTTTTTCTTTGTTCCAATGAGCATTAAACTTTTTGGTGATGTGATTTTAATTTATTATGGTAGGATGCCCTGAATATTTTTATATTACAAATAGATATTAATTTAAGAAGTTGAATAGGTGCTCGTGATTGTGTGCTGTGTGGTTGGGGCATAATGGCAAACCTTCACTTATTGAAAATTGTGAATGTATTGCAAATAAATATAGAAAAGATATTCACATGTATGATATTTTATAGAGTATTCTCATTCACGTAAAGAGAAGTATGAAAATCGAAGGTTTACGCTGATGTGAAGAGTTAGAAACTGTGCTTGAAAACTTTTATGCGGCCAGTATGCAAACTCTTTGGCGTTCGAGAACTAATATAACACGGACAACGCATTCCAAAATCAAATTCAAACACGTGTTATTCAATCTCGTATTACCGCCATTATTTATTCACAAAGGCGAAATTTTAGCCAGTATAATCCAGACTGGCGATAATGGCATGCGTCTGTCGCTGCGACTTGTCGCCTGCATTTGTAATGCATGGCCTCCCTCCCACTGCAACTTGCGACATTAGACTTGCAGATATTTTGTCGCTGTCGGAAACGACTTCTGAAATACGGCCGCCGGTGGAGTCTTATTTATTACTTTTAGGCCCTATTCAGATGTTTGCATAAGTGGTTAGGTCGTTACTCGCCCAGGTGTTGCCGAATTTCTGTCGGTGTAATATGCGGTCGTACGAATGTATCGTGTTCATACATCAATTTGTTTGACGTATGTTCTGGGTTGGAAAACATACTATATTAATACTTATTTATTTTCATTTTATGTACAAGCATACGACTTTACCGAAATGTGTATATTATAGACGAATTAGTACCTATATGAATTCACGAACCAGATAATATAATTTATGTTTTTTAGACCATTGCATTTTTTTATAATCCTCTTTTTTATACAGAGACAATTGCTTAATTACGCACTTATTCAGCCTCGAAACATTTATTTTTACTTTTTCAATGCACCGTAACAGTAATAGGCATTGGCACGACCATTCTGCCACGACGCCTATACAAACAGCATCATTACAAGTTTTTCGGTTTGTCCCACAAGGATTTTCCTTATCTTATCTCTCTTTTATTTCCTCCATAATTACGTCTGGATAGATTTAACGTTAACGTACAATGCTTTTTGTTTATTTTCACTTGAACAATTACTTTTTGTTGCGACCTTTGTAGAACTGCTCTTTGACTTTTATGGAATGCGAATACTTTATACTTTTTAAAGACATTTTTGGTGTATTTTTGGTACAATCAGCAAAATGAGAGCTTCACCTAAGGCGTATGCGTAAGTAAACCACTGGGCTCATCTTTGAAAACTGAAAAGCAATTTAACTTTAAGTCGTTCTCAAATGTCTATCTGTCGCTACTATAGAGCTTAAAGTGACAGAGACAGCACGAGACTTAACGGCGACTCAAAACTGATTGACGTTTCAATATTCGGCTATGAGTCTCCAAGTTTTTTAGGATCTGTATACAAGACTTTTTTGGCCATCTAATACAAACCATCGCTTTATCGAAAATGTTTTAATATAATAAATAAATAAATGTGGACAACATCACATACATTGCTCTGAACCCAAAGTAAGTAGTAGCTAAAGCACTTGTGTTATGGAATTCAGAGACAACGAAGGTACCACAAACACCCAGACCCGAGACAATGTAGAAAAGTTGTTTTCTACATTGACCCGGCCGGGGATCGAACCCGGGACCTCAGAGCTGGCGACACCTCGAAAACCGGTGTGTACGCCACTCGACCACGGAGGTCGACAATTACCTAACTCATGGACTAACATGGTTAGAAGTAGTTTAAATGACTGACACAGCGTAAATATTACATGAAAACATCAAAGACATTTACCAGGGCACCATAAGAGTATGCTATGCTACATAAGTACGGTATTTTTTTTCATAAGTTCATGGGACGGACATTTTATGACTCCATACTCTTTTCCAAAGGTTCCCTACTAAAATATGCTGACGTAATATTGTCGTCTGTACGTACTAGTATACTGGAATTATGTTTACTAGAAATTTAGAAAGGTATTCTAAATATTATTATAGATCAAGAGAATAAGAAACTCGATGTTATTTAGGACGATATTAAATCAAGTCAAGCCTTTTTGGACGAACCTTAAACTTTGATGGGATATGTTTTATTTGTTATATTTTACATGGTATTGGAACTGAACATAATATTCGTGTTGGGTTAACATACAATTTAAATGTAATATTATCTATGGTATTTTGAATCTCTTCATTGGTTCACGAATTTATTAGGAAGATTTCAATGATTTTACTTGCGTGGTTTATCCTATCTTTTGTATTATTAATGAGTGCAACTTGACAAAATTTTGACATACACCAGCGCGATCAAACTTTACGTCGATAACTATGAAAGTAACATAGGTTGTGTATAAATATCATTGCTGTATACCATTTAAATGTCAAGGTTCACCTAGATGTGAATTTAAACTGTACTTAATTCACAGAAAGCAAGTAAAAACAATTTTCTTATGACAAACACACGTCAGATGAGATAAAATTTAAAATACGGTTTTCTTACATATGCACTGAACTCCCATATCGTGAATTCATAGAGTACACAAACTGAAGTAAGAATTTTGAGTAAGAAAATAAAGAATATGTTAAAGGAAGTAGACCGTGAGATAAAATATGAATGTTATGATGGCAAGAGTGTGGATGACAGATACTGATATCGATAGAATTTTGACTTTATTGCGAGGGATCAGGGTAGTATTTTGTAGAGAGGATATTTGCAAACGTCGAGATTAATAACGGGAGAAGACACAGTGAAGGACCTTCCTATTGACCAAAGAGGTTGCTATAGGTTTGAATACTGGTTGAATAAATCAATTTAATTGACCCAACATTAGTCATTAGGGATCAGAGAAGGTATTTACATAATATACTATATTAAAAAGGATATTCCTTATAAGTGAGAGTTCTAACAGTAGCCATAAAAGAAAAAAAAAAAAAAAAAAACCTCGGGCAGCACATGAACTCGTGACTAATGGTTAAATGCACCAGTTAATACCTTCTTTTATGTTTTATTTTACATACTATTAAGCCAAAATGCGTACCTAAAACCATTCCACACAAGATTACCAGTAATCCCCAAACAAACCTTTGTTTAAATTATTCCAATACCACATTCTATTATCTTTGCGCAACAAAAAACCAACGTGTCAACATAAAATCCAGTGTAATGGAGCAAAAAAGTCGCGCGATTCGCGTTCCTATTCAGTGATCCCGACTCACGTCGCCAAATATAAATCACAACGAAAAAACAAACAAAAGAGTCTGAAAATGAATACTTTTCCAATTAAATCGCGGCCATTTTAATTAAACGAGTGTTTAAAGCCCCTTACGGCTCATGGGCTCAATGTTTTGCGCATCTATTCGCCCTAATACCGATTGACATTTTTACAGCGGCGCTAACGGCAATAAATATTTATTAACCAAGCATTTTCAATCAATTTGGAATACAGAATCTAAAGATAAGCCAGTTTAGATAACTGGAGTGGAATCTGAAGTTTTAATTTGTGAAGAGAGACAATAGGGAAAATGGGTTAGCAGTTGGTTGAGACAAGGAAAAGATTTGGATAACTTAAGTATTGAGGGAGCCGCCTTTACGACGGGCTTTCCTTTAATCAAACGCTACTTAAGTGTCCTTGATAAGTATTTTAATTATTAAATTGAAGAATGATACAAATTGAGAAATTTTGAGTATCGTTATGGCAAAGGGTAAAGGTTCTTTAGAAGGGTAAGAATGAGGCATTTTTCACATTTGATTTGTTCACTTTGTGGGGTCCCCAATTTTTTAAGAGAGGTACAAACCATCTTAAAAGGCTATAAATCAAACATTTAGAAGCTGATGTAGCCCCTATAAATCTGAGTCTAACAAACGTTCAAATTATTTTAGCCTTTCTAACCAAAATCCAGCACGAAATCGGACGAAAATAGCCACGTTTTATCTAGATACAGTCGGCTAAATTAATCATGTGTGGTCCCGATTTTTCGATGGAAGCGAAAGTGGTTGGACCGTTAAAGCGATTGCCTCATTTCCGAACTGGACTTTTCCTGTCCACTCGAAATTAACGAACACTTAAAAAGTCCGCCGCACTCGAAAACTGTTCACATGTGCCTCGGACAACGCATTAATAATTGTTTATTGCTGTACCGAACGTGACGAGAATATTCGCGCCGAATTAAAAATCAGATGGAATTGCGAACGGTGAAATACGTTTTCCATCGGAATTTTCGCTGGGACTATATTTTACAAAAAATATTTTATTGGCAATGCACCTCATTAATAGTTCCAAATATTCTCGCTGACAGATTGTTACTTGCTTTTTTTCTGTTATTGTGGTCAATTTTGTTGATTACTAAAATAAATTGTAAATTCTCCTGTAAATAGAAAATAAAATGTAAATAGAATTAATTCAATAAACTTTTCGATATTTTCCTAAAATCTATAGAAACATTTTAATGACCATGACAATACACCTATCAAATGAGCAGCCCGTAAGTGTTCCCTGTGAAGACGGCATGCGGCTTCCATGGAGCTAATTACATCAAACAGCGTAACGGCCGTGATACGCAGTTTGTTTTCTGAATGGGTGTCGATTTAACTCCGGCAAGCGCGGCTAGCTTTAACCGCAGCTTGTTACTCTAACACTTGGCTCGGAAATAAAGCGCTGCAGCCGCTTTTCTCGCCACAGCGCATGCGTTGTTCATAACGGCCCGCTCCCCCGAACTCCCTCAGTCAGCTGACGCCCGCTGAAACGGTTTTAATAGCACGTATGTGTTGGACTATTGTGTGTATGTGTGCGTGGCTTAACCAGCAGTGAGCCAAAGCGGGCTTTGTCACACGTTAGCATGAATGAGAGAGAGCCACGATCAATATTTTGAGGTCTGCAAGCTCGGGAACTTATGAAATTTTTAGTAGTTCCATAATGCTTCGGTTTTGTCATGTAATTAAATCTACTGAAGTTGGGTCACGATTTGACAATTATTCGAGAGTAGGATAATTATTCTTTAGAACTTTTTGATATAGTGCAAGAGTGAGTAGGGGAGAAGTTGTGGGAATGCAGGAGTCAGAATTAGCAATAAACGAAGTAAGCACGAAGTATGCAGTTGTGTTGTATGTTTAAGTGTGGCTTACCATCAACAAGTCGACAGGTATCATCAACAACGGTTAAACATAAACTACTTCATTACACATTTATTTCTAAATACCCAATAACTACATTAACACTTAGATGCAAACAACTGCATTTCATAAAATGTAACTTAAAGGGTTAAAAACTTAGGCACATAGCAGACAGTGACAGAACTACTAGGATGACTACAAACATAAAGCAGATAGAGTAACGCTAACAGTGAAAGTAATGGAGACAGACAGTTATGTACGTGGAACACTGAAGGCAGAAACAAAATATAAAGAAAACCATTTAAAACTTCGAGGAGACTGTGCAAATGTGAATGCTTCATCAAATTAAACAAAAACAGCAAATAAAAAGACAGAAATGAAATAAAAGTGAATTAAATTTCGATGAATCTTTGTATTTAGGAGAAGTGAGCTAAGCTCGTTTCATTCAAATCGTTTCAATTAAGGCTATTAAAAGTTGGATTCCATTTTAACACACCAAAGTTTGGCGATTTTTAAATGTTACTTTAGTTTGCGATTAAAGGATTCGCAATCATTGAAACTGTGATTTCGTAATGAAATAACAGTTTTTTTAATGAAATCCAACAAACCTTACTTACACAGATGGATAATAATTATCAGCCAATTGAGAACTGAAAATAAATAACTTCGAAAATCAATTAATACAACAACCATTCCTATATAGACACTTGTGTACCTTAAGAGTCCCTCGACTAGAGGCAAGACTCACCTGAAACTGAAGAAATGTATTATTAAACAATCTTGAAAAAAACTTCAAATATAATACTAATAATTTAGCATTGTTATTTCTATTAAGCTTAGAAATTCTTCAACAGGTCTAAACTCGTATTTTAAACAAAGTAATACAAACATTTTCGGTTCGCGTTAGTACGTAAAGTTTCGAGATAATTAGAGTTACCTTAAACCGTATTAATCGATGTAGTTACTATGCAGCATTTAAAGCAACTGCACTAGTTTTACCAACTATATTATGCAATACCTAGTCTCTACAAATTAAACTAACAGTATTATGAGATACATGCAGCATTGCATATAATTATTTAGTTCTGTAAAACATTTTAATAAAACAATGTTTCCACTACTTATTATCTGAACGGATTTAGGTTTCTCGATGCGAAGTTCGTTCGTTTTAATTTAGTTTCTTTATACGCAGAAAATCTTTTATATTATTTTCGTTAAATACTTATTTATTCAAAATTTTCGGTAATATCAGACTGTTTATCATTAGCACTTCTAATATATACTAATACTTTCCGTAACAATAGTAAATATTATTTGAAAACAGTGCGAAAGATATAACAGTAATTGTCTTCGTTATCAAAACAGTAGATTTGAAATCTCCAACTGGAATATGGGGCAATAAGTCAACAAATGAATCCGCTATGATACATTGACGGCTTCAACGCCAATATCGTCTCCATATAAGATTTCTTTCTAGATTTATCACCCTCTATGCAAATAGACGCCTTGATGGATATTGCGAATCGCAAACCCGGGCTTACCGATGTGTCGAAATTAATGTTTTTTTACGCGAAGTGGGAGCATCGCGAGTTATGCTACTCATATTTCATCTGAACAAACTTATAAAGTAGAATTTGAGGCGTATTTTTATACGACGATTAGCTACAAATCCTGTTAACAAAAATATATTAATTAAAGTCTTAAAAATATGTTAAGTAAGGTATGGAACCCAATTAATTTCAGCACTGTAAGTAAAGGGGACCCATTCGAAGCTAAGAAAATAAATATATGCATTAGGGCCTTTAATCTAAGTTGAGTCTCGGTCGCCGAGTACGGAATTGGATTAGCAGAGCGAGTAGCTTGGTCAGCAGCGGTATAATCAACTGGTCCCGATTAATCGTCATTATTGATTCCGCATTAATTGGCGCATCACTGCGGCTTGGCAATCACTGCACGCGAATCTGCAATCTGCTGCGGTCAAAAGTCAGCTGCTAAAGATCAATTATTTAGCGATGGTTACTGAAAATTTGACATAAGTGGTCAGACTAAGCGAAGCATTGATATTGATATAGACGAAGTAATTATAATGCAAGATTATTCAAGATTTTAAAATCAGTAGTTTTAAGCAAAGTTCCAAAAAATATACTCAAAAATATAACATATTAGCTGTTACCCGCGACTCAACCGCGTGAGCGTTGGTTATCGCGGCAAAATAAACTAAAATTAACATGCACCATCGCTACATAACCAGCTAAAGTATTGATTCATTTCCAATATTCTTATTTAATATCAAACAAGCTGTAAATTTAAGATTTTATTGCACGTGCTCATTTTAATACTGGGATATAATTAACTTGTAGAGAGAATCTTTTATTTATTGGCGTATCACTTTGGCCTAGCAATAACTGAGCTCGTATTTGCAATTTTGTCGCCAAAAAATTTAAGATAATTTAAGTTTATTTTCAATAAACTGCAGTATTTTTTACCAGTAGGTATAGCAACAAAAATACTTGTTTAAAATTATTAAAAATGTTTATTTATTATGTTGAAATATATTAATTTTACGTTTTTTTTTATCATTATATTATTTAAAATAATATGTTTTCATTTTTACCAAATTTTTTTCTGGTTTACTTTTTCACTAGGTTGGTTTTTATTCCAAATGAAACAGCTGTTGACTAGTATATTGGTATTTTACTAGGAGTGATAGATAAATTCAATATTACAAAAAAAAAGTAATTAAATATTTTTCATAATTATCTGTCCCATACTCGCTAGTTGGCTACTTACCTATCTGAATTATCAAACTTACGCACTGTTTTCATTTAATTTCCTGATGAGTACTAATATTTTAGTACACTTCCTACGAATGTATATTAACATGACCGTAGTTAGATGTTATTACTGAGACTATTATTTCACGTTGCCCTAAATTGTTTCCAGGCAAATGCTCGTATGAAACTGTTATTACTAATTTAACTGGGATGGTTTCGACCCTTCAAATCTCTATTAACCTAAATGAGATTGGAGTACCATTAGTTGAAAGTTTTATATAGAATATCGAAATGGTATCACTTAATTGATAGTTGATACGTTATTTATGCAATTTAACACTTTTATGTTAATTTATATCAGGCTATGCACGCAACGGTCGCGGCCATTTTGCGCGATAGGGATGTTGACTAGGTATGAAAAGTAAAAATCTGTTTAGTCCGTAATTTAAATAATAAAAGTTATTAGACACGTATTTTTTGCTTTGTCGAAATAACAAAAAACTATTTAAATAAAGCGAATTAAAGTTATGGAGTGAGGGCTCGCTCGACAAGCCGGTACATTTTGTAGTGGTTTGTGACATCATGTATCGTCATAAGTTTTTGATTAAGTAAAAAAGGAAAAATATGTGTCCTATATTTTTCATTAATCTACATACCTGACGGACATTTAAAAAAACTTGTCAACATCCCTATTTGGCGGATATGTCAAGGTCTCCCCAGGTGACCTGGGGTGCCTAAGGCGCGCGCTACTAAAACCAAGATATCTCTAAAGTTTGAAGGACCATTAGTTGAAAGTTCTATAAAGAGCTTCGAAATGGTATTTCTTAATTGAAAGTTAATTAACGTTTTAAATATGATGAAAAGTATGTAAGCGATTATTCAAAATTCGAAATTTTTATGAGACTAGAAAGATGATACAATTTGAATGCAAGAATAGAAAATATATGGAGACGAATAAAACAGTTTTAAAATAGTAACGTAACGAACTAGGCTTTTGTTATTCTTCGTTTACCATCTGCATTAATTACTATTTGATTCAACGACAGTACTTTTTCCTCATGTTTTCGTAAGCAATTTATTTAAGCCGGTTGACTGTAAATTTTACTTACAAATCGGGTGGAAGCGGGCTGTATAGGAAACGACGCTTGTTACTTAAATATGTATTTGCTTATTCATTAGGTTGTATTGGTGTTTAAAAGGTTTTAAGAAACGGGTACATATACCTGTTATCGACACCATGGATTTACTTTTATAATTTAGTTAAAAGATGTGATATAGAATTGTATCTATAGAACGATGTTTAGACGGAATTTATATTTAGATATTTAAAAACTCAGAGTAATGAATTGATTTCAATTTTTAATCGGAAAATACATTACCAACAACCAATCTAAAGGCACTTGTCGGTAGGACAAAGAGTTTTTTTTTAAAGGGTCTGGTGTACCCCTCATTGGCGAAGGGGAACATACCTATTACAAAATTGAATGTCATTATACGAAACCACTGGACTGCTGACACTCGATCCATTCCACTTGATTGGCTCATATGTGTCAATAGCCAATAACAATTAATTAAGTTGGCCAATACTGGGACGCCATCTGTCGTCTCCATTGTTGCTCGCAATGACGTAACAGTTTGCTTTGAATACAGAAAGTTACTTGAAAGTCTGGTTGTATAGTGGCCAAATGTTGGATTAAACTGCAAATCATACGAGGAACATTCCTCATAGTGTAAATAATTGTCAGTTTGAGAGCTTGTTACGAAAAATGATTTTGATTGATGATTGGGAATAGAAGATACTCTACTTTAGATCCATCGATGCCGAAAAATAATAGAGGAGTATTCTATTCTTTACGCTTCGTTGGAAATGTAAATAAGAACTACCCCTCAGTAGTTGTCGCTCCGCTCAACATCTGTATCAAACATTCAAGCTGATCTGCAGCTAATCCATGGATTTCTAATGCAAATACATTCATCAGTGCTAATGCATAGGAAGTAATCAGTCTGCGAAGCCGTCACGGCCGCCGAGATATAAATCAAACTGGATTAAACCAGTTGAGGGTGATGATTATAAAAATACTATCGTCTGCAGACCGTTAAATTTCAAACGTAAGTGCACTTATTTGGAGATTAGTCTCGTCTGCGAGATATTGTCTTTTTAATTTATTCTTTGCTCGTTAATTGCAGATATTTCAACAAGATTTTGGAGCGTCTGTTTAATTTTGAGGGGATTCGAGAGTAACGTGCTTTTTATTCGTTTCATTATTTAAGAGACGTTAACAGTTTCTGTTGATTGTTTAAGTTTCAGTAATTATAATTCTTTTGTAATATAAAACTCGAGTTGAGCTTCTAATTTAAGATTTAAAATTTTATCTACGTTTCTACACATATACTTATATTTAGTAATATTATCATGTACTGTGTGACTGTTAACCCCTACTTACCCTAAGTAAGTGGAAAGGGGATGATGAGGGTCTGAGATATCGTTTTATGGACGACAGAAGCTTTTAAAAAAATATTAAGAACATTTAACGTGAATAGAAAGAAGTTATAAATATGAAAACAATATAATTTATGGGAAGACTGGTTAATCGTGAACCCGATCTTGGTCGTTACACATTTTTGTTGGAAAACAATTTTGGGTCAAGCCAACGAAGGAATTCCGAAAAAAATGTTCCAAAATATATTTTTACTGTAATGTTCACTAGAGTTGATTTAACACAAGATTATTATTATGTGTAGGTTACTTTGTTTTGTTATCATTGTAAATTATTTTATTTATTTTATTATTTTTGATGTTACATATTTATTTAATAATATATATTTTTTAACTCTATTAATTATTTCAGATGATATTAATAGGCAGACGGTTCAAAAGAAAATTATTAGGAATCTTTCATTCTAATACATTTTGGGTCTTTGTTGTTTATAAATTCGCCGATAGTGGTTTTAATATCAAGATTTTACCAATTTTTCAATATTTGTAGATAGGATAATGGAATGAGTTCGGCATACGAAGGAAATATTACTCCGGGCTGTGATTCTAATAAAGTTATGTATCCGTTTGGAGGTAAATCTTTTATCCATACTTTGCTTTATAAGAGAAAGTTTCTTTGATATCCTTTAGGTATTATTTTCGTATTTGTAGAAAGTGAATTTATTAATAAATACATACTTATTGAAAATAAAAAAAGAATTACATCCCTTTTCTTTTATTTATAAAAGTCCGTACATTAAGTTGAGTCTAGTTTAACAGATTTGTTTACTCGAAGACTCGATTACACAAATTTTAGTCAAAGTATTATATTGTAAAGTTGAAGCACTCTTTATATGAAAGAGTAGCAATTTAGCTATATTTCAGACGAATTCGGTCGCTCTCTTAGCAAGAAGTTAAGATATTTAGATTTACTTTGAGTCCTTCATACTCTTCGAGCGGCATTGTTTATTCAGTTGTCAATTGTCCACAAAGAGAGAATAATTCATACTCTAATGTCATCGAAGTAATGACTGCGTAACACGCACCCCGTTCTCTAATTAAAGTCAAAAGATTTACAAACATAATAAGAAATTCAGATTAGTCCGACAATAAGGGCGTGATTATTTGACAGCAAAAGCATTTCGTTGAATTATTTGGCTTTTGGGAACGTTAAATATTTCAACAATCAGTCGCGCCGCGTTCCTCTAAGTGCGAGAGCTAACTTCCATCGGGCAATTAACGGCATTTGCAATTCCAAATTCTCCATCGTTAGCGACGAAAAAATTGCCGAGCGAAAAAATCAAGGAGTTGCGAAAAAATAAACACAAACCAACTGGCGGATAAGATAACAAAACTTCCGCCGTACATTAATTAAACAATGAAAAATAACTCCAAGTTTCGTAAACGAATGACTTGCAAACGTGACTTTAAAACGCAAAAACTGTACAATCGTCATTAAATTTTCAAACGCAACGTCTAATTAGGTTTATTCTTTACCGAGAACTCTTCCACTTGTAATTACTTGTCTATTTGCAAAGTTTTATCTTTAGAATTTATTTATTTAAATTCCGAAACTAAATTACGTCTTTTTAGTCTTGAAATCTTTTACAAAATCTTTTGCGGAGCGATGAAATACCTGAAACAAAAGAAAGATACCATTAATTTTGGTACTTTTATTTGAAATAGAAAACATATCTTCCAATTTGTGTCTGTATAATACTGAAATAAACAAGTGCAAATAAATTTCTATCTTCTTTAAAATAACCTGTCGGCGTGCAATCCCATCTCGTTGGAAATATGGAGACCACATTTTTTGTTCTGTAAACCGATCCAAATATTTCTCATAACATCGGCTGCAATGCGGTATCCCGGTAAGAACTGGGAAACAAGACGGAGCAGAAGGGAGAGATTGAATGGGGGACATTTTCCTTCATAGAAAAACTCCGATTGAAAATAATCGGCCCCTCCGCGTCTCGTGATATTATCACTGGATATTTGGAAAAATAATCTGTTGGTTCGTATGCTAAATTAAGTGGGACTGTTTAAAAAGTGTTTACTCTTTTATTGGCGCAATGAATGTTGTGATTTTGTATACTGTATTATTTACTACATTGTGTAGTGATAAGAATATAACGTTTGGAACCAATATGTATTTTATAAGCATTAATATGTATTTTAGATATTTTTTTTTACCTTAAAAAAACGACTTGCCTAAATATATTTTTAAAATTGTGTGTTGTGCCCGACAGGGTCCATACATGGTTCTGTAAAATTATATTAAAGGTACACACTGAAATGCAAATAAAAGTATTGAGTATTTACAGAAGTGTAATATAAATGCTGAGATAATATCTCAACAGAATTCGAGATTTATAATAATATGATGACTTTTTACAGAACTTTAAATAAATAATGAGTTATGAGTATAATATATAGG
The DNA here is from genome assembly GCA_932294365.1 of Diachrysia chrysitis. NCBI lineage: Eukaryota > Metazoa > Arthropoda > Insecta > Lepidoptera > Noctuidae > Diachrysia > Diachrysia chrysitis. Next base: position 4,585,686 of record OW028657.1, read on the forward strand.
TGATTTTACGAATGCTCGTGTTTTTACTGGAATACCATTTGATGAAAAACAAAAGAATACTGAATACATATTGTATTGTAAATGAAAACAACTTGGGCATGGTTTTATATTTCTGAATATTTTATTGGAAAGTTGAGTTATTTATCTAATAACATATGTTTTTCTTTGTTTTTCATATGAAAATAGAATCATATTCTGTATAATATATGCGCGCTCATGTACGGGTTCGTAACAAGGTATAAAAATCACAATTCTAAACAAAACACTGTTATATAGATGCACATTATAATAATTAGATTTAAAATATTCATAAATTTTGAGCTTTCAAATAAAAGCTTTCTATTATTTGTGGTGTTAATTTGCAATTATTTTGCATATAATTTATTTTAATGTCCCAAAATATTGGGTTCATTGTATAATGGTGAAAGCGAAACGCTTTTTTGCTATATTTGTACAATATTTGTTTGATATCAACATTCTCATTATAACTTATTTAATAATACATAATCTAGTTTTACTGCTGAAACATTTGCCGTTCAAATCTTCAGAAAACCCGTTAATTTTAAGACCCAAAATATTCCTTGCTTCCATTAAAAAAGCGTACAAAATGTCTTTAAAAAAGCTTGTGGAAGTTATAAGTAGTAGAGTTAAGTACCTTTTAGCGACGCGTCACTTATAGGGGCGGTTCGGTTTAACTTAAGTGCTAGGTAACCCGATATGTAAAGAATTTGTAGCTTCTTCTTTGAGAAAAATCCTTATGAGTAGTACCTATTGTGTGTAATATATTGTTCATCGACATTCGTTATAGTTGAATATACATAGAGCGTTATTTTGTTTAAAATAATTGTATTTAATACTGTGTACAATATTACTGACACATTTTTTTTTTTAAGAAGAGATTTTTTCAAAAACATCGTGTATATTCAAGTGTCAGTGATAAAATTATTTATTTATTATTTATTGCACACAAACAAGTCGATTAAATAAAAGATATGGTATAGAGAAGTACTTAGCATGTACAAAGGGCGACCTTATTGCACATGACAATTTTTTCCAGGAACAATTTGCCAAAGAAAAGGTTTACTAGTTAAAACATAAAAAAAATAACACAAGTGTACAAAACGTAAAAGATATACTAAATTCTAATTTTAAATACATATTGGGAAAACACTTTGCAAGGTCTTACTTGATACAAGTCTAAAAAATATATATTAATCATAACCCTTAACCTCTTTAAAATAGTTTTGCTGCAACCCGCTGTCTGTGCTAAGTCAATAAATTGATATTTCGTACTAGTAAAACAATGTAATGAATACTGTATGTCTGTAAGTAAATTAATTACTGTAATCACTGTTAGTATCACTTAACGTAACATAGTAACAGCAATCGTAACATTAATAAACCGGACATTTATGGCAGTTACATTTAAAATTACAATTACGCCCATACAATGTGCCCCAACCTCCCCCGCAATTAGTTAAGCGATGAAATTCGTTAAAAATACACCGCTTTACTTAAACCTTTCTGCATTGGAATAAGAATCAGATTTTTCTACCGATACCACTTTTTACGAATAACATCTGACATTTGAATGCCAAGCCAATATCGTTTTAAGTACACGAGATTTAATGGTGGTTTTCGCTTGCATTGTGCAGTTGACAGTGATCAAATAATGTGAACATTAGCGGATTATGCCTCGTAACCCCGGATTAATAGTCGAATGTCGTGATGTAAATAAATTTAAAGGCCAGTGTTTTTAATTCACACATCTGTCGCACTTGCAGGCCTTAGGGTAGAACGGGGTTATTACACCCTAATAAGGTCATTGGGGGATGCATGGCCGTGTAAAAGTCTAATAGTCGTTTTAATAATTTATTGCTATTGTAACGGTTATTTAAAAACAAATTAAAGTTGCAATAATTGTATGGACATTTTGAATGTGGCGTTGATTAGATTTTGTAGAGTGGGTCTGAGACGGTATTGGATTAATTAATATTATATTAGAGTAACCAAGACACGTAACTGAAGGTTCCAGTGATACATAATTCACGAGAATTTATTGATTTGAAATTCCAGTTGTGAAATGTTTGTTGTGATATTCCGATGTACGAGAGGCTTGGTAGTCTGTGGATATTCCAAATTATCGTGCGGCTGAGATTATTAAGGTTTTCACGTGTTGGTATGAAGCTCGTATTTAAGGGGAGTTATTTAATTGATATCTCTTATAAGAATAGTTGTAGATAGTTAGATAGAATATATAGATATCAAGATTATTGAATGCGTATTTGGATTCTAATCGATTCATTGAACAACACAGCAAATAGATGAAGAATATTTTTTTAAAGTTTAACAAACAACATATTCTTAGTAAATCAATTTCTGAGAACGATGATGCCAAAATCCGCACAAAGCAAAATCCTATCTAACTCGAAATTCTTTTGTTATCGTTCAAAAACTAATTCAAATAGGAGAGAAAACATTAAATTTGTTCAATTCAGGCACTCTGCTTTCCGTTGGCGAGTCAAAAGACTGCATTGCGCCGAGCGAAGACTAATTCAATAACAACCGCATGGTCTGCTCCACACGCTTCTAAAAACAGTATTTTCATGATTTTTAGACCGGCTTTCATATCCGCGTGATTTAATTAACTGATCGCCATGTCCTGAGCGTCGTGTTTGTGTAAATGATTAGTTCGTTGCGTCGTTGCTTTAACTCTAAAAAGTGTTCACAAAACTCATCACGCTTTTTTGAGTCTTTGTATTGTCATTAGGAGATGGGATGCGCTCAGTGTCGCGTCCTTTGTTTTAGAAAAAGAGGGGAATGTCACGCGTTCATGCTGTGTCACGTCGTGTCACGTCAGAATAAGGCCGCTGTATATTTGTGTATTTTTCAACGCAATATTGCAGCGCGAGCATCATACTAATAATGTAAGAGGAAATGTGGCTTTTTTGCTGGCTTTTGGGTTCTGCCTGTGATTGTATGAGACAGTTGTTTTTAATACTGCTTTACTTATCTGTACTTGACTATATTGTAGAAGTTTTAACTATTTAGTTTTGTTTTTCAATGATACGTTACATTGTAGGTATAAAAACATAAATAATTGAGTACATACATTATAAATAAGCCATTAATTTAATGTCAGAAAGAAAATTTATTTATATTTCTCTTATTTTTTTTCATACATCTCTTCTTTGAATTAAAATTTAAAGTGAAGAATAAGAACAAGTTTAAAGCATTGGGCTACAATTGCACAAGGTGGCAACATCGCACAGCATGCAACGTTGCCAAACATGCGCATCACGTGCGTCAATTGTTGTGTAGACACGGATTTATGTTTACAAAGGCACTTACTACGAATAGAGTATACGTAACCCATATCATTCATTGCTTGGCCGCTTGCGACACAAATGCCTAACAAGGACATTATCAAGAGCACATAATGGTTGAAATAACACACTAATATTGTTATACGAGGAACGTAGGGTAAATGGAGTTGGCACCACGCCTGCCGCTTGTACAAATACGTATTATTATTTAAATATGGAAGAAATGTCTGCTATTTCTCACATTCATTGCTAATGCCTAATGTTCGAATGTTCGGCTATTTATAATGAAAATATACGTTCTATTCATTAATTAAAAAGATGGCTTAAATATTTATTAACGAAAAGACAACCCGTGGGCGACATTGTGAAGAAGATAAAGATATGTATTTAGGTAAGATATGTAGGTAATTGCTTGTCGTGAACGTCTGTGCAAAAACAAATAAACGGTGTCTTCTAACAAATTTCAACGCAAAACAAATGCGAGTAGAATTTCTTAAGACTCGCATGCAGCGCTACCTAGCACCGGAGGCAACACCTCGGATGTGCTCCTCTTCGAAATTCACGGAGCATTCAGCCGTCCGCTTAAACCTAACAAGTGAAGGGTACATAGTAGAGATTCCAAGCAATTCGCACCACGTACCGAACACTGTAATTCAACGTGAAGAATAAGACATGTAAATAGTAAATACGGGCGCCATTAGGGACGCTCGGCACGAATTTGCATTAAGATTAACGACTTCAGCTTCGCTTCTGGGACTGCACAGTGCAACGCGCCGGTACAAAGCCTTTGTCGAAATTCTACAGCCAAATTTAACCTTTACGCTGTAACAACACAGTCGCTAATCGCGTAAACTTTCCCAATATTATGGTAACTTTATTAGTGTGACCCAGTTAACGTTTCGAGTTATTTAATGTAGTATAATGATCCGTTTCATTGCTTTTGAGTAATTAATTACCGATTATTATGTTTGAATCAGCAGGTATAAAAGTTAGTGTATAATTAAATCGAAACTTCCAAATGTCATTCGATGATAGCTGTTATTACGCGAAATAATGGAATGATGTTTATAAAATGATACGTATTTTTAATTACAGTGGAATAATACCTGTATATTGTTATTTATCTCATAAATTATTATTTATTCGGCCAGTGAGGTTTGTGGTTTCAATCAATTATGCATTGCACCATTTTGTACGATACAATATTGTTTATGAATCTTTAAAATATTTTTAGATACATTATGCCAATGGATATGACGGTATTCATATTTGGTAAACGAAAAATGGTTTCCACGTATTTAATACATTGATGGTTTACCATTCGATCTATATTTGCTTATTTGTTATATATATTTGTGTAGTAGTGTGTTACCTATAGTATACGAAATTATAATTGGAAATATCCTCATTCTATGTCTGTATTTAATACATGAACCATGTAGAAAATGTCTAACAAATACCATAAAAAAATCGGTAATCCGATTTAAAAAAAATCCCCATACTGGCAGACTCACCGACTTTAGTTTATAATACCCGTACAAAAGTCGTTTCCTATAATAAACTGGTATACAGAACCCATAGACGTACTGCGCCATGGCACTGGAACTCTGCCAATTTGTCTAATGCCTAGTTATGCCCCATTTACAGCGAATCGAGTATATAGTCCGTTATGTGTTGCCATGTAAAGCCAGCTTTTTCCTCCATTTCCTGGCAATGTCTTTGTTTGACTTATGGATTTTTTTGGCAACGAGTTTGCGAGTATCGTGGATCGAGTTATTCTATTGCTGTTGATCTTTTGTTAGCTATGATATAAAAATTGTTGATATACTATCACATAAGAAGCATATTTTCATTACAAAATAAATAAAAATAATGAGCATTCTTAAAACATTGAATGTGTTTTAAAAACATTCTCATTTTATCCTTTTTTTTTTTAAATTTAGAGTACAAAGTACTGGCATATTTATTTTCAGACCTTACTGTCTTTTGACTGATGACTAAATGATATTTACATATTTTTTTAACACTTCCATTGTAATTTTTATTTGTTTTTAAGCACATATTTAATTTATAAAGGTTTAGTTTAGTAGCTTTGAGTTTAGGACGCTTCCTCGTAAACCTTCCAATTCTTCGTTTTCGTTTCGAATTGTCGTATTCAAATCTACAATGGAAATAACAGAATATGTTTACGAGCACTTTAATTATTTTTATGCATAAACCCATATATCTTCTCTGCAACATATTTAAAATACTCATAACGTAACCTCTTTCAGTCGAGATAAGTAAATTGGTACCTCCAGTACATTCTCCTGCCAACTCCGCCAAAACATACGGATATGAACAAATGGAAAGAAACTGCCAACCACTAATCCGTGGCAACACTTGCCGTATATCTCAACAAAAAAGCAAAATAAAGCTAGGAATACACTCGCGTGCTGACGCAATTTGTTTCATAAGCAGAGGAGCCTAATAATGCCACATAACATTATGCATATGTTGAGGCTTTTAGACGCGTACGATGATGTGTAATTTTTCACAAGGGCAATCAGCGATTTTCCCTTTAGTCCCTCTTTTGCGAAAAGAGCTGTGTCTCCTTGCATTTTTTCCGCGACGTTTTACTCGCGCGAAAATCGCAATAAATGTGGGAGGGGTGATTAATGTCCCAGTGGATGGAACATCACTAGCACTTTGATTACAAGTGTTCGAGTGCCTCGTTTCTCAGCCGAGCGATGGTCCGTAATTTTAAGCATCAATTTTTATATCTTATTGATAACTGAAGCAGATAAAAATATTTTTTACGTTTCTATTTTTAGTTTTTAAGTGACAGTTTTATCTTATATTTCCAGTTGAGTACTGTCTTAATTTGGAGGACTAGTACCTTAGTAATAGGGATCCAATAGTAATCCAAAATCAAGGAAAATTAAATTTACATAATTTCTATTTAGGTACAGTATTTCTTTGTTTTACAAATTCATAAATCTAGTTTTAATAAAATCTAATTCAAAGGAATAATTGACGCTATTCAGTAAAAGAGTTCAAAAACAGGTACAGCCAGTTCGTAATTAACATCATACCATACGATACAAAAACAAACTGATGACGAAGTAAAAGCCTTTCACGCCTTTGATATCAAAATAAAACGCCAGTACGTGTCAATGCAACTTTAACGACGTCGTGTAAAAACATTTCAGCGATACATAATCTGATACTGGCGCGGGCGCTCGGCATCGCTCGGCAAGCTTCGGCTCCGCTCGGCACCACTCGCTTTTTGACGTGCCATCGTTAAGGGAATCTGTCGAATTATTCCCATGAATATTTATTCGTCCGTCTGACGCTTGGGGCAGTAATGGTAGCGCAATGGAACCTGTACAGTGGGCAAGATATTGAATCAATATGCGATTTATCTTACTATTATATTAGTGTGTTCGGACTTTTCGATTGGTTTTTTGTATGCTTTATTTTGACGCAAAGTTACATCAAAATGTGCATTTTATATTTTCAATTTATGGAGGAAATGACTTTATAAGTTATTTTCTTTTGTGTGCCAGCAAATAAACATGTTGTATTTTTGACAACTGGATAATTTAATGAAACAAATTATAGGTAGGTAGCTATTCGAGTAACAGGAAAAGAAAGCTCAAATATACGTCATTATCGTCCATATATCAGAAAAATGATAACAGAAACATCTGCTATAGAGCAGTGTAACAACATTAGTAAAGGTACACGGTTATTCTGTGTCTGTATGCAAATGGAATTACGTTCAAGTTGAAACCGCGTTTCGTCTTAACTAATGCAATAACGATAGAGTGGGTTTAATGACGAACTGATTTAATTTACTGTATTAGGCTCAACTATATTGTTAATCAGACATACTTATGTAATAGATAATTTAATATGTGGGAAGATTTGAATGGGTGTGAACTATTTGTCTTGGTATCGATAAAGCCGGGGATTTATTGATAAGGTAAGTTCAAAGTGTTTTACATCGTTTATGAGGAACAATTGGCTTTTCTACACTTGTTCATTAAGAATAGAGATTGCTAATAATCTGTTGATTTTAATCAAATGGCAAAATTTAAGTTGAAGAATTGACAAAACGTTGCAAAAAATAGGAATAAGTAATTCTTGTATAATGGTAAAAAAATAAATATTTAGGAATATAACGGTTTATTTACGCAGATTCTCGGGATCGCCCGACTAGTTTCAGACTAAATAGGAGTCCCTAATCATGAGCTGACGCGGCGGAGGTGGTAATTTTTTATTTTTATTCCCTAAGTGTCGAAGAGTTCTACTCGCGACACAAAAATAATATATAAATAATTATGAATACTCCTCACGAAAGTTATTATATAGACAAAAATAAATATGAGAATTAAGAGCATCAGTAGTGATCAGCACCAAAAAGAATTAAATTGTAACTTAAACCATTCGTTGATAGCTCAGTATAAGAGGAGGCTTTGCAATAGAATATTATGTAACTGACAGCTGTGAATGGTATGCTAATGAAGAAGCTTATCCCACCCAGCTGCGGAATTAAGAAGATTGATATTAATGACTCGATTAACGCACTAACTGATAGTTTGGGTCAATGCGTCAATGGTGATGAGTTAGATTACTTAAAGGTTAACTTCAAAACAAATGTTAAAAATGGGTAATAGGATATTAATTTAAAAAAAAAACCACTGGAGAATAAAAGCGAACTTTAGACAAGTCTGACCTGTCTGCAGTTTTTTTTTTAATAATAAAACAACAAAAAGAATGTAACAGTACCTAATAGGAGATTAAAATGAAGAATAGTGAAGTGTTTAATCGAAGGATTGAAAGAAATAAGTATAATTTAATATATTTATATAATTTAAATAAGTAAATTTTTTCCTTATTTAAAACAACAAAATTAATTGGAAGTAAATTCATTAGCATTAGAAGCTAACATATCGAAGTTCCAAACAATGACATTGGCGAGGATGAAGCAGCCATTGTATGTGAGCATCTGAGAACATCTTGCATGCCACGCGTAGTGTCAATGGGTATGCAACTAAGCAAGTATGCAATAATATAAATGGTAGCATTTAATGTATTGACATCCTTAGTACATACACATCCAAATTATGTTACAAGTTACAATACAAAGAGCATATTCTCTTTTTTTTCAATAATATTGGTAACCACAGTGTTCTTGATAAAAGAGCATATTGGACATTGTTTGTGTATTGTGTTTAACAAATTGTTTAAGGCAAATTCTTTCTTTTGCTTACTGTTTTTCACAACAACAAAAACTAAAATCACATTACTACTGTTGTGTACCATTATGCCCTAAAGAACTTTCTTACGTAACTTAGGTAAAACACAAACATGTTTTCCCTAATCCCATGTAACGCATTAGGCTCGGCGATCGGATTTGTGGTTCGGCAACATTCGGGCGTGATCGGCATCGTTCGGGATTTGTGCAAGGGATCGGTGTGGGTATCAGCTTGCTAAAATGCGCTAACAGCTCACAGGTCTATCTGTGTACTCATGCAGGATGATTACCTTGCGGCGATTGTTTCATGTTCAGTGATTAGGATACAAACAGGTTTTCGGGGTGCAGTCTTGTTTACACTGTGTAATCTCAGGTTCAAGTTTATTGTAATTAGATGTATGTTTTATCAAAGTAGTCTGGGTCAGGTTATGTAACCTAGAAATAACTAGCTTTTGCTTTTGTTTTCTGCACTTTGAGAATCAAGTTATTAACAAACAATCAGTCTGTGTCTTATATCAACTGTAGTTATTACTGCTTCATTTAGTTTCAAAAGGAAATACATCAATTTCAAGGATGAAACATGTTACGATCACAAACAACCTGGCCTCCAGAAAATTATGTCCAAACTCGGGCGACTAGCCATAAAACGGAACACATTCTACCAGGCCTAGCCAATAAATTAATACTCGCATAAAAGTAACAAAAACTTCATCGGCTCGTAAACTAGGAAACCGTGGACAGTGAGTCACCCTTTTAATCTCGTAAAATTTATGTCTTAGTCCAGGGTGTTCACGAAAAAGCATTATTATTTAAAGGGTGATCTATTTATCAGACGGTAGGGCTCGGTGAAGCTATAAACAATCTATTAATAAATTAAGGTCGTCCCGCTTAGGGATCGTCCGAACGTGCCACAAATATTATAAAGCCAAACTATTCATTGCTGGGTAAGGGTTTGTAATATATTATGAGTTTTCTTAGGCAAATTGATGTAGATATTCCGAAAAAACACACTGAAATGGGCTGTTGTTTGTCAAACAAAATTATGGTGTTTCATTCCAGCAATAAATCGCGTCCTATACACATGATCATGTTGCAAACAGCAGCCATTGCACCGAGCGTTCTATCTCGAAACTACTTGACATAATAGCATGTCGCAACACAACACTAGTTAATTTCAAGTGGAAGTAATGCACTTTGTATTAGAATCGATTAGTGCGACATTCGCTCGTCTCAAATGAAATACTCGATACACAAAGACATACCAAGTCAACTAAATTAACGTCTAATAAGCGACCTGCGTGTCTTGTGAATTGGTGAATAATACTGCGTCAGTAAACTTTAAAATGTATTTTAGTACCCTTACTCTCTAACTAATTCTAATCCCAATACATTGCCAATCCAATATTGATATTAGTTTAGTGGTTACTTGATTTATTTTATTTAAAAAAATAAATGTCTATGGAATGAACTAATTGGAATCTAAACATTGTCAGTATTTTTTGTCATTGTGTGATTTGTGTGCCTGCTAAACGAATAAAAAATTTGCATTGGCATTGTGTTAGAATTGAAGTTCATTGGAGAGTAACCCCCTAGTTTCCAACATTATTACTTTTGAATGCCAACAGGGTCGACCTAACCACGTAAGAACCAGTTTTTTTTTTTTTATGTTTAAATTATTTATGCAATTCTTATCTCGACCTTATGATATTTTCTGTAGTTACAGTTGTAATGATTGATAGTTACCCTTATCTTATATCTTATCTTTACAAATACAATATTATCTTGCAACTTCTTTGTCCAAGCCTCATTAATATGCATAAAGAAAAAACATTTTTTTTTGAGTACTAAAAAGGGCTATCAAAAACGTCGCAAGCCAACTACTATAATAGATTTTTAATCAATTTAGTTACGTGTCGGCCATTTTGCAACGTGGCCGCCGTCGGTTGGTTCGTTTGAATTTGGAATGAGCGCGCGGGTACCCCATCAATCATTGGGCTGCGCCGGCCTACGCTTGACGGGGCACAAATTATGATTGAGATTTATGCCCCTTTACCACTACTCAGTTACGTCTGTTAAAGTACAGGGAAACGATTGATTTTTAGTTAATTAACTGTTTTGTTGGTAGTTAATTGGTACCTTACTTTATTGTAATAACACGAACTTTTCAACTTCATTATATGTATATATTTTTTACAAAGTTTATATAGATTTTTGTCAGCGCTATTTTATGAGCGAGCTTATTATTTTTATGTTGTAAGCTCGCTTAATATTTTTATATAGTTTCATTGTTTATTTTTACGTTATAAGTATCATCACTCAGCACATTACATTGATATGAAATCACAAATTACACGTTTTAAAATGTTGCACTTCGTTATTTGAAAACGATTAATGACAGTGTTTTATTTCTCGATTTTAAATTGTGAACCCGTGAACGAAATAAAAAATAAAACATTAAAAAAAAAGGAATAGCTGTTGTAACAGTGATAACTTATAAAATATTTGAATCATATGAATACGTAACAGCCTAATAGCTTGTCAAAATTCAATAGGATTTTATAATAAATGCGCCTATTAACGCTTAATTTAGTACTATTAATATTATATTTAATGTTTTTCTCATTAAGAATATAATAAATTATATATCATAATCATTTGTTGCGCCGACGAAAATGCGTTGGAAATGATTAGTGCGTGCGTGACATGAAAGCTACTATGTCTAATTAAAAATGTTCCTATAAATATTAATGAGGTGAATTATAGCGGAGAAAAAGTTCGGTTTGTCGCTTTATGGTAATTCTCACACTAAATAACATAGATTTATTATGTGAATTGTATTACCAAACTGTTTTATTCTTAATTGATCTGTGACTGTAAGCCGTAAACCTTCCAAAGCCGAATAAATAGAAAATTAAAAAAAAAAACAATCAATTTGTTTAAAATACTTTGACCAGACTAGCATGACGGTGGACTCCAAAAAAATGTTGTATTGATTTTTTCTTGCAAAAAAAAACCGTTTTTGTTTAACTATATACTTATATGCAAACATAAAACCACACCATCAAAGTACACAGCACTTATCGCAAATGCAAAGTATAAAGTTGCAATGTAATTTCCAAAGAGGCGTCATTCAAGAGCTAGCATTACATAGCGCTACATTCACACGTTACTGTAAACCTAGAGCCTTTGTATGTACAGGTAACACTATCGAATAAATGGTTCTGAAGTGAACGCTGCATTGTTAGGTTATCTCGAACGGCGTTCCGAAGCTCCCGAACGAGATACGGGAAGCTGGGGTAGATGATCCCCCCCGCTCTTACACTTACCCTTCACCTCAGGCTTTGTACTCAAAACCGATACAAGCTAAAGATGATTTGAATTATAGAGGTCTTTGTTAAATCGTTTGTTATGATCCTGTACACGCATCGTTTGGAAACTTAGCTTTTCAAGGCTCGTGAACAGTTCTACGATCAATGCAAGTTAAATTTTACGAATGTTGCAATTTGACGTTTTGAAATTCTGCTTTCAACTTTTTCGTAGAAAAAGTAAATAACATGATAAATTAATTGACTGAATTCGCAGAATTTGGTCCTAAAATTTCTATAGACTCTAATGAATATATTAATTCCATACAAGTGTAGTAAATACATCAGGTACTAATTAAATATAATCGTAACTTATTTAGTAAGAATGGTGAATTTGACATAAAAGAAAAGTATATAATTATTATATTAAATACAGAGTTACATTTGATAGAATTTCTATACTGAAGCGTTATTTATTACAAACAAAAGAAAGCTTTATTGGTGAGGTTCCAGAAATTATACGAAAATAGATTGACAAACCAAATAAGGAATGGAAATGTTTCAATCATATTAATATTATAAATGGAAGACTTTAAATAGACTTCGGACCCAAGTCGGCCGAAGTAAAGAAAATATGTGCCGGTGGGGTTACAGTACACCTGAGCCATGTGAGTGTGGCATCTTCCCCCAAACTATGGCCCATTTAATGAGCTGCCCAGCATGCAACCTGTACTCGCGAGGACCTGTACAAGGCCACGGACAACGCTGTTTGCGTGGCTGAGTACTGGTCTGGGAAAATTTGACTGCCATTGATCGACTCGCTAAGAAGAAGAAGAATGCGTAACTTTGTCTGTCTAGTTATCTGTCTGTTTGTTACGCTTTTACGCCTAACCTCTAAACGATTTCAATAAAACTTTTACTACTTCAATGGTATGGGGTAGGTCTGGACACCAATAAAGGACATAGGCTACTTTTTAGGAAGGTTATAAAGTTATATAGTTTGTGAGTTTGTAAGAAGTAATCTCTGTAACTACAGAACCGATTTTCAAAATTTTTACTAGTAGAAAGCTACATTATTCTATGGGCAGAAGCGGTATTTCAAACATGACCACACATTATCGGTAAACCCAGGTATTTATATTCTTTAGCATATCAATAAGACAAAAATATATTTGTCAGTGTTTTTATTCTCACGTATTAAAATACTCACAAAGCTTTTGAGTTAGATTCGCCTTTTCATTAGCCTAATTGATTACCCTAAGTACAATTACCAAAATTTTCGGAATAAATGTTTCCAAATGAAACCTACATACAGAGACATAAAGACAGAAAAAATCCTTGTTTACGCATCGGATACCATTACTTGAATAAAACCTTGTTGTCTTCACCAGACAATGTTATTATAGGAACCGTACGCAGTTCACATTGTAGGACGTTATTGTCTAACAAACGTCAGATTAACCAGTCTTTAATGGCTCGGCTCAATAACTTTTAGGGCTTATGCCCAGTAAATGGAATTAATGATTCGACTACATTATATCGCCTAGACCTTTGTACTATAGAGTCTTGGGAAGAATATTTATTTAATACGTTGTCTCTCAAATAGCGATAGACTTTTATTTGAACCTATTTCAATGCAGCTAAGCACTTTTAGGGCAGACAATTGTCTTACTTATTTTCATAAACTCTTTTGTGTCGCAGGTATGTTTTTTTTTTTATTCTCATTTGATATGATCAAGTTTATGAATTAGTTCCTGATCTTGGAAACACAAGTGAATGTTAAATTTCCACAGCGAAGTCAATGTGTGAAGAACGTTATATTAATAGCAAAACGTATTTTTTACTTTGGCAACTTTTATTCTATTATAAATATTGACTAGAAGAACTTTGGAAAAATATCGTAGCCTACATTGTAAGTATATTTCCCTCATATATTTTCTCTTACTTTCTCACACAATGGAGATGTCAAACGCACTGTACAGATCGACAAAGGCCATTATTATACAGTTCCCGAATGAAGTTTGATCAAACGGCCGCAATATCCAATTCACGCGGCGTAAGCAGCATTTGTTGGCAACTAGAACTGCGAAGCGTCACAAAGTAATACATTCGGGGAAGTTTGCCACTCGGGAGAGTACGCGGACTGCATCGCCATCCAACTACGATTCAATATATATTAGCTTTGGAAACTTTGATTTCTGTGTTCTTATTACTTTACGCAAAATGTTCGGAAAGTGAGTTCGAATTACATTTGCGAACCTCCGATGTTGCGTCCTACATTCGATTCAAATATTGGTGTGGGAACTTTGGCGGCCATCTTTGTTTGCGTTATCGAAGTTTTGAACCATTTACGGAAAATATGTTTTGAATCACAAACGGCTACTGTACGTAACAACATAAATTGTAGTCTGACAGCCAATTCGACGACGTATTAGAATACCAAAAAAATAAAATAGATCGCAAATTTAACGCGGGATTTATGACATATCAAATCGCACGCCATTAGTCGGTGCAAATATGACGTAACGGTACGCGCTGCATTGGTGTTATTGTTCTTGTTGACAACAACTCTGATGTTATTTTGACGTCAATATGCGCACTGAAAGGCAGAGAAGATTATTCCCTGTTAACTTATATTCCATCAACATTGTTTTTGACATAAAAGTCAAATAGATAATACTACTGAGCGAACAGAGGCTGTCATCATAAGAATGTTAGATTAGGTGGCCCGTATGATCTTTATTTCTCAGAACTTGTGTAAGTTTCTGTTTGCTATCCTAAGTTAATACTGAAAAGTTTCTGTTGTTCGAAGAACTCGCAACACTCAAGCTTCTAATAAAACTTTGATATTTATTACTGTTCAGATAATATTTTTTTTTTTTTTTTCTGTTTCATTATTCAAATTGATGGGATAAGACATCTTTGTAGATTGATTGTGGAAGTGGATTGTATAAAAAGTATAACTGAGTAGCTAGTGCCTGAGGACATGAAGATATTTGTTTATATTTTACCACCATGTTTTACGAAATAAAAATTTTGGTTAAAAGTGGACAGCATCACATACATTGCGCTGAACCCAAAGTAGCTATAGCACTTGTGTTATGGAAACAGATCTAAGAACGTACCACAAACACCCAGAGTCTGGGTCCCAGACCCGAGATAATGTAGAAAAGTGGTGTTCTACATTGTCCCGTCCGGCGATCAAACCTGAGACTTCAGAGCTGGTGACACCTTGAAAACCGGTGTGTACGCTAATCGACCACAGAGGTTTCTGTCTTTGTAATGTATGTCCTTATTGTAATGTGTTTCAAAATAAAACACTCTTGAGATATTTTCTTAAACTATTATTTTCAGGATGCAATTTTAATCCAGTATCTAAATCATTTTTCACATGGAAGGTTATTTGGGACACTGCCCAACTCGTAGGAGGCTCAAGATTAAAGAAAAAAAATACCCATAAACGAACTTATTTCACGTTATACTCTATTCAAGAAATTGAAATAACTTGACATAAGCAAGGTTGATCAGGTGGCGAGTGGGCGAGTCCCTAATACATGTGACATCGTAGTACTCACATTGAAGGTAGGCTTATGACCTGTCACATTCGGACGTTTTCACCGTAATGTGGATTAAGATACCTGGGTGATTTTCAGAAAAATTGACTCTGTGACGAACAGGAAATATAATTTTTGCATTACATGAAATTGTTTGTATTTGCTCTGATAATTAAGAATATATAATTAACTAGCTAAATATGATATTTAAATTAAAATTTTACCATAAATATAAGAAATATTCAAGTTTTTCGGTCAGCATATGATGCAAAGTGTTCCTGTACGTCACAAAATATAATCAGTCAGAAATAAAACAACCAGGTATTGAAACAAAATCAACTGATATTTAGCATAAATATATGCTTTAAATGTTTCCAAAAATAACAAAAAGTTAGCATAATTCTATCGCATTAATAAATAATCAGCAAAATAGTTTCATTTTCGTCACTTCTCAGACACATCGCCCTAGAAAAGTTGTTATTTTCTAATGATGCGTGTTACAAATTCAATAATCAAGCAAAGTGAGGAATTTTTCGCAATTCAAAATACTGATAGTGACAAAATAAATACTATATAAAGAAAACTAGATTCATTTAAAACCATTTTTGTACAATTTGGAATATAGGACAGTGACTATCATGAAAATTGCGTGACGAATGGGAATAATTTGAGCAGTATCCACACTGCCGGTTTAAAACACAATCACAAAGAACGTTAAATTAATATTATAACCTTTCAGATTCATTAAACCTTTTGTTCTACACATAAAAGTAATACTTACTTACTACTTATTATTATTACACGTAAAAAGTATTAAAAGAAATAACATTATCAATTTGAGATCACATAACTTATATAACGAGAACCAACTCAGTCGTTGGTGATTATTTTAAATTTTTACTTACTCCTACAGGATTATCACAATTACTTTAGAATCATAGGAACTTTAGTATTCTTCTCGAAAAAGATAATAACGTTTAATATTATTGTGTACTAATTTTTGGGATCATAATCCTACTTGAATCAACTATTTGATCATAATTTAAAATTTTCTTCTTCTGTAAGATCTGATATCTTTTTCCGATTCTTCTTCAGTCTTTCCAACTGTTTTTGGCGCTGGGCTCCATGTTTTTCAGGATTTTGCTTTAATTTTTCGCGATATCGCTTCGCCCTTTCTGCAGCGGTAAGCGCCATTTTCTCTTTTGATAAATCGAATGAAATAATTACTTTCTCCAATAACCATTAATTATTTTCTCCCGCACAAACCTCACACTCGTCTTCGGGAAAATGGTCATAAATAGAATGCATACAAAAAGAACACCAAAAAATGGAGCACTGCAGTAATTTTCTGATATCACTTTGACTCATAGCAAAAGTAAAATGCTGTAGTTTTATACTATTGCTGATTTTTCGCTGACATCCGAAACACTTCTCAGTGATTATGAAATGTGTAACAGGCCAGGGCCACCTGGCATTATTCATGTAACATTGATTTAAATCAAAATATGTTAGTATTTTGTCAACGTCCCAATATACTACCATAGCGGCTAGCAGACTGATCATCCATACATACGATTAGGTATGCTAAATGCAAACTTAGACCTGAAACAAGAAAGGTCTTTAGCTATATATTTTTAAAAAATACGAACAAGCATTAATTTCCGTAGCAAAATTGGGTGAAAAGTAGTCTAGCATTTAGTGATAAAATGTTTTTTTTTATACAGTCAATTTAGTTTCATATCCAAAAAAACAAACAACTAAAATTTTACCTCTTAACAAAATTAGGTAACATAAGTATCTATTACAAGAAAAATAAATTAAAATATTTCGTTGTACACTAAGCTTTATAATTCAAGTTCGTCACGATTTTGTTCCGGTAGTATGTCACGTGACGCACAGGAGGTGACTAATTCATACGACGAAACTTTTAAAATTAAAAATAACTAATATTTGGTTAAATTCACTTGTTTTAGCATTACTAATCTAATATAGATAAGATTATGTTTTAAATACAATATGCTAAAGAAAAGAAAATAAGTTTATTTACCTTTTAAATACTGTCACTATCCAGAAAACTTTTTCTGCACGCCGAAGACACCAACACTTTCGTCTCAGGTTTTGTGCAAACTGACGTTAAAACAGCAATGGCGGTATCATAGAACGATCACAATGTTGCCAGGAAAGTAGAAAAAACACAAATGAGTAGATTTTGTCTTATGTAAGATATCAAATTCACCGTGACGAAACCGGATTTTCCGGTACTATGGTTTTCGTAGGACAACGTAAATATTATGATATTTCTTAAAATAACTAAAAAATTATCACATTAAGACTAAAAACACACTTTTAGACATACAGAGACTATGTTCAAACACTTAAACATACTCAATGACTAATATTCTACAAGTGAGATGTTTTTTGTTTGAAATCTCTGAGAGCACCGTGGGACATACGAAATCTTCACCTCCTATGGTGCTTTGTTTTTAATATAAAAATAACTATCTTCTTTTTATGGTGCTTTTTAATTTAATTCAATTTTGAAACGCCTACCTTAATCATTTAAAATTTCACATGTACATGCGCCATATAAAAAAATAAAAATACAAATGTTTGAAGTTGTGGGACAGTCTGATTTTCCTAGGGTCATTTTTTGTGAAAAACACCCACCTATATCGCATTTGACGTGAAATGTAACGATATATTTTAATGTACATTCGTCTGTTTGGATGTTTTATGGTAATTCGGGATAAAATAATGCTTCTGTAGTTTTATTGTTGTATTCAAATATCAATAGTAATTGTTGTGTAACGAAATAAGGGTTTATATTGACATTATTGTAAAAAGACATTTTATATACATATTCAGTAGTAATTAGATATACTCACTCATCTAGGTATCTGGGTGAATTATAAAACAAAGTCGGTTTAGTTATCCAATTTATAATTCAAGAACGGGTGGACCAACTTTCATAAATTTTGACGGGCCTGTTGGTCTAGTGGTTAGTGATCCTGACTGCTAAACCGGAGGTCGTGGGTTCGATTCCCACCCAGGACGAATCTTTGTGTGATGAGCACGATCATTTGTTCTGTGTCTGGGTGTAATTTATCTATAATATGTATGTATTTAGAAATATATAAGTATGTTTATCAGTTGTCTGGTTGCCATAGCACAGGCTCTGCCTAGTTTGGGATCAGATGACCGTGAGTGAGATGTAAAAAAAAAAAGAAATCTTTGATTTGTGGAATTGACTCCGTCCCGTATAGCTGAATAACTATCAAAACATGTCTCACTTAAACAGGAACTACTTACGCGGGTGAAACCGCGGGGCAATGCTGTTTGATATTAAAGTTAAAAAGTCCATTTTAATATTTTGATAAGAAAAACAATATTTTTTTATAAACCTTAGCCGTTAGCAAGTCTGATAGCTTTATTTATACGAAAAAAATCTTTACCATGTAACAAATATATTATCAAAAATGTAAAATAATAATTTTAAAAACTTACATATATATTTTGATACCAAAATTAGTGAAAGCGTTCGTAACAAATGATTGTCCGTTTACAATGTACGCGATTGCTAGCGTTTAATTAATCACAAAATTATGTACGGTAAGGGGTTGGGATCACGGATGCGCGATCGTGATAGCAGACGTGCGATGATGGTACCAATTGTAAGAGGTGTGCTCATATTATTGACCTTCTTTAAACACTACGCAACTTAAAACTAGATTTTCAGTGGTTGGCGCTGTTTTTGCAAAAATAATAGAGAGAGATACGAGACAGGTGTAAAGAAAATATGCAGCGGTGGGGTTATAGCACACAGGAGTATTGTGAGTGTGGTATATATCTCCCAAAACCATGGTTCACTTGATGACCTGTCCATCGAATCCTACCACCTGTACACCATTTATAATGATACAGATAATGCTGTCCGTGTAGTTGAGCACTGGTCCGGGAAAAAATATTTCTGCTGCCATTGATCGACACTCTAAGAAGAAGTGTTAATGTATGTTTTTAGTTATGGATATTCATGTGTAATTTGGACAAGTGAGCAAGAACGAAACAGAAAAGTTAGTTTGAGCAAAAAGTAAGAGAGAGAGAGAGAGAGAGACAGAGAAAATAATGGGCTCGATGGATGGAGCGTAGAACTTTACTTTTAAAAGTTATGTATAAATTTTGTGTCTTCAACAATCATAATTATCATCAGCCTTGTATAGCCATTGCTGGGCATAGGTCATCTCCTTAGTCCCATGCCAGTTATATACATAACAATATTCCAATCTTCAAGAACATAATTTAAAGATACACTCTTTTTTATATTTATTTGTGCGCTGTGCGCTAAGAAACAAAAGACTGTCTTGCTCGCTCGCGATTTCTTATAACTTGTACCAGACCCAAACTAACTCGAGCCGAGGTTTAACGAGACGGCAAATTCTGAAAAACAAGCGACCTCGATGAGGGTCAGACGTGGAGGTACAATTAAAAAGCGAAATGTAAGCCAAGGATTACGGCACAGAAATAATGAGACGATTTGCTGAATAATGACTGAATATAAGAGACTTGAGGTATTTGTTGTATTCTAATTCTATGTTAAATTATTTTTTTACTTATTTTTGTATTATTTTCGTAAATAAGGTGTGCGTAATGTTGTAAGGGTATGTAATATATGGAACAAAATGAAGTTTCTAGATCATTCTCTGTTTTTGATAAGAAAAGTGTTATAAGTGTAGGTAGGTACCTATTTGAATCATTATGATCTAAGTCTGAACACTTGTGCCAAGAAATGCAAATGACGATAGTGTTAAGTAAGAATTTTATTTGAAAAATAGATAAACAATGATTGTGATAAAACACAAAATTATTGAATTAAAAAAAATGCATAATATATAATTCCCTGTCTATATGAGAATTTGCGTTTAAAAACGCGTTTACAAATGTTTTTTATACAAAGTTTGAGTTTAATTTTTTCACACCCCTGCCTCTCCATTTCCCCTCCAATTCGTTATCGAAACAAATATCAATCCGAATACTCGATTACAGTAACGACGTCATCGTAAACTCTCAAGTGCAGTTACCGAGTTAGCAAGAAAAAAGTGGAGTGTCAGTGTGGCCCCATTCTAGTCTCCCAAGTTACCACAATACCGACCGACAGAGTAACAAGTCTAGATATTTCCCTCTGCTCGTTTTGCCCGTACCGAGAATCGAGCGGAAATATCGACTTGGAAATTTCTAGTTTGTTAGTTTGAAATGACACTGCGGTCGAAGATTGGATTATTTTTACATGAACAAGAAAACCTGTACCGCTGTTCGGTACAGGTTTCTTGTTTTAAGTGGCAGTTTGAGAGCTCTTACAGAATTGTAAACCTAATTAGAGCGTTGTATTGTAACATGTAATTGTACTGTGGATGTAGTTATATTGTGTAGTAGACAATGCGTTGTTTAGATAAGTGCAGTAAAATGTAAGTAAGAATCTGAAAACTAAACAAAAAACAATGCAATGTATTCTTATCGGAATTTAAAAAGAATTTTACTACAATGAGTATTATTTATTTTTATTGATTACTAGCTGTTTCCCGCGGCTTCACTCGCGTGGATATCGCTTATCACGGCATAAGTAGCCTATGTCCTTCCTTAGGCTCTAGACTATCTGTGTACCAAATTTCATTTAAATCGGTTCAGTAGTTGTGGCGTGAAAGCGCGACAGACAGACAGACAGAGTTACTTTCGCATTTATAATTATATAAGTTAGATTTTTTTATTTAATTCCTATATAATCATTTAATTCAGTACCGAATAAAAGCAAATTTGGTTTGATATGACTTAGTTATAATTATTGATACGTCACACGGCCTCACAAAGGTTTACTTACACACGTGGTAACTTTATTCTGCAACATAAACGTATTATTATATGTATACTAATATAATTTCGCTGGTCGCAGGTGTGCCTACGTTATTGGGTCTGGCTAAATTAATGTCACATAGGAAATTATGCAAATCCTTGCATCGCCTGTCCGAGGGTACGTCATAACTGAAAATTCTCTTAACATGGACAATGGCATTAGCGTCTAGCTTTGTTGGGGACAGTCTATTGATTTAATCTTTTTTATTTTCATACTTAAACCTATCAAAATCAAAATATTTTTATTTCGAGTAGGCCTTTTCAGGCACTTTTAAAACGTTAAATGACTCTAGTTGCGCGGTTCCAAAATGTCACTCCTATGGAGAAGAACCGGCAAGAAACTCCATAATTACATTGCAGTTTTATAATGATTTTGATGGTCAACTATACTCATAGTTTTTTTCAACCAAACCTTTACTTATACTGTGTTGAGATCGTATTGTTGATAAATCTTTTATTAATAATATAATAATTGAAAATATCTATTACTCCTGAGGTATTCTGAAAGAAGACTCATTCTTGTAATAAAATCTTCTTTACAATTAATTTCAGTGCCTCAACAACATCTATTAAAATACAGCGTACATAAATTACTGGAAGGATAGAGCAAGAAACGTGGAGGTTTTGCATAGAATAAAAGCTAAAAGACAACTGCTGCATGATATAGATATTAGAATAGGAAAAATGATTGGACATCTCATACGTCATGACAATTACATAAAGAAAAAAAGATCGAAGGAAAGAGTGGAAGGGGGCGACCGAGATACAGTTATAGTACCTACTCATAACAAGAGAAGGTTTAAGTCTTGACGTATAAAAAGGTCCAAGAGCTGTAAAATAACAGAAGAAAATGGAAAGAGCTGCACCGACAAGAGCTTAGCTCTTAAATTGATGATGATTATAAATTGCACCTACATAAAAGATCAACAAACTATACACAAACATTTGAACAACAATTACAAATATAAACAAAACACACTCGCGGTTGAATGGAACACATCATGTCAACCAATCAGGTTATGATCGATTTGATCTAACACAAATGTGATATTAGCCGGTTCCTCTTCCTGCCTGAATTGAGCAATTAATAACACAATTCTGTCATTGGGCGCATCACATGTAACGTCATAATGAATCAATGGCATTCACGTCGCCGTTGGGGGGTTACCAAAGTGGGACTTTGTAGGGTTATTCCCTTCTTAAATAAGCTCGTTAATCATTTGTGACAGTGGAATGGAAATATTGGAACGTATTCAATGATTTTGTATTGTATGTTTTGACGAGTGGGATTTTGGTGGCGTGGTTTTGATAACGATTTATTCTTCAAAACGAGCTATGGTAATGAGGCAGAAAACTCTGCTGAAAAGAAAACTGACAACATAATATAATTTGGTTCTGATGATGACAAACATATTTTATATATTTTTTTTTTACTTTTTATAACTAATTCTTTAGACATCATAATGTATATTACTAAGTACTTAGATCACAATGATAGCATGTTATTTCCAGAAGTTTTTTCCACTATAACCATTAATTCCAAAAATACCACCAAATATTAATATTAATAACATGACAGGCGACAGCCCTAATATCAAAAAACGAACCAACTGTCCTGCATTCAATTACATTGATAACATCACGCAACGTCGCAATTACGATCCTAATCCGTCAATAGAGTGTGAGTTTGAATACAGGCAGTACTGAGTAGCTAGGGGAACCGCGTAAGCCGCGCTGTGGGTTCCGTGTGTAATATTACGAAGGATAAGTAGGATTGAGCGACATTCTTAGACCGCTAATAAATACGAAAGATTATGTTTGGTTCTGTTTATTAAGACAGTTATTTTGTGGTTGTATGTACTGTAAATACACATAGGTAGCATATACTTGCGTCTTCTAAGGGTATGCCCACAGCTATCTGTATAGATAAGTTTATATCTGTGGGTATGTCATTGTGGTACAGATATTCTGTTGGACACTCGAGTATTCATAGACAAGGAAAGAGTGCGCATCGCTAGTAGCCCATTTAGCTAGTGCAAATTTATACCTCTAAAGACGTTTATGCGAAAATATTGATGGTTCCGATATTATTAGGGTAATTTTAGGTTTTGAGATAGTTTTCATAAAACGGCTCGCTCTGTTTTGACTCTAATTTTACGATATTACTTGTTCATATGAATTGTAGGCAAAAAATCGTTTACATAATATTATTTAAGTACTCAGTAACATAGAGGAGGTATACTTCCATTTCACATATGAACAAAAGAAACAAGCACCGTAATTGATACAGAATACTTCAAAGAATTTGCTATAGACACAAGAAGAAAATACTAGTTGCCGTTAAAACGAATAGGCTTCACTAAAATAAGACAAATATTTTCTGTAATATTAATTGAAATGATTTCTACGCTTAGTTGCTTTCATAAATTAGGATGTTACGTTTACTTAGTAATTATAACTCAGGAGTTAAGATAACAGATCTTGTTTCTACAGAGTTTGTACCCAACTTCGTAATAGGCACTCTAGTATAGACATAGCTGAGCCTTATAATAATAACTCCATAATATATTTTTTTAACATATATTTTTATAACATATATTGCTTCTACTAATAATTTCATGACACCCGTCTTGAAATGATTAGTAAATCCTATAAAACCTCATTACAAAATTCGATCATCAAAAAATATGAAAATAAAAAAAAAGAAAACTGTCAACTAGATTTACACGAAATTCAAAAGATTAGGTATAAAGTCAAGACATTGAAAGTTAGTCTAAGCATTACATCAAGCACTAAGCTGATAAAGTTCTTTAGAGTCGCAATATCCTTTCCATCCACCAAAATATACCCATAAAACCATCCAAGATATAATACAAACACAATATACATAAACTGCCGACAAACAAACTAAGTCGCCGAAGTCACATACATTTTATATTCAGCGGGATCTCGCACAAAGTGGGCCCGACGTTATTGATATTTGACAAATAAAGTAATATATCAAACCACATTAGGGGGGCCTGGATCGTATAAAACATAATCTTGACCGATAAGGAGTAAGCACGGAGGCTATTAGGTATATTGAAGGGCGTTCAATGACAGCGTTGCAAATAGCATTAGGCGTGTGGGTGACACGCGATCTGTATCGGGAGATATGTGCAGTCGAGTCTTGGAGCATTGAATTGCTTCGATTGTGGGACAAAATGCATGAGATATTCTTTTGAACTTAAATTGATTCGTGATAAGGTTGTGAAACTTATTTATTTCTTAGAATTTAAGATACCTAAAACTTTTTTTATCTAGACGCGGATCGCATCGCACGGCACACGACCACAGACCGCGCACCGAGGCTCATGCACGGTGTGCCTTGGTCCGTGTGAGTCTTGAAAATCAAACCCGACTTAGGTTATACTTCGGCTTGCGGTGAATAATAAATAAATAATTTGATATTACGGACAAGCTTATTCCCACAGTGCGTGATGCGGGTTGAGCTTGATGTCGCGCACCGTGGGTAGCCGGCTTGAAAGGTAGTACCTTTCAAGCCGGCACGAAATTAACGTCATAAGTAAAGTATTTTATTTTTTCTAACTATAACCTAATAGCTAAACAGTAAAAGATAATTTATAGTCGCGTTAATTTTATCAGTAAAATAAATAAAATAAAATATTAGCAATTTTTTTCAGAAATGCTCTGTATAAGAAAATATATATTATTGAACAGAAAAGCAAAAATAAAAGATGACAGAATCTTGTTTATGTTCCACCTGTTTCCAACAAACACGAATGGTAAATAAGTTCATAAAATTCCAGTATCTCAACAACAATCTAAGCAAGTTTAAATTGAGCAAAGAAATAAACAATAAAGATACGAGTTGGTACATGACAAGAGTTCAACAAATAAAACTGCATTGTCCCACTGTCAGCGTTGCGTCGGCGTCGGCACGTGTGTATCCATCCTTTGGAACTTGTTGACGAATTCAAGAGACCATCGAGACGAGAGCGACCTATATCGATTCGCAGTACATTAATATAAGTCGAGTGCTCGCCGCATCACCGCTAAGGATGTTTTATTGTATCGATAAAACGGATTTTGTAACATAGAGGGGGCTATAGCCTCGAATTATCTCTTTGAGTATCGGTTTGATGAAAGTGGAAGTATAAGTTGGGTCTTTATTGCTGTAGTAAAGAGGAGGTCGTCACAAAGTAGTATCCGTTGACATAAAGGAGGGTAGTATGTCAAGTAAATTAATGACCAGACGCTATTATGAAGGCAAAAACATGTTTTATTTATGTAAATAGTAAACATTCCCACTTAAGGCGATACACATTTTTTTTAGCCATTTTTATATCGTTTTTACTAAGCAACTATAAAAGTTATTGACTTAAAATTTGGTTTCTAGATAGAAGAGGATATGATAAAAATAAATGTTGATCAGTTACACGATTAAAAAAACTTTCCTCGATTATTTTTTGAAATCAGCTCTGTTTAAAATCTTTTTTTGCTTTATCCACCAAACTATTCAACTTAATAATATTTTTTTCACACTATTTGATGCATAATCATAAGATCTACATTAATATCGATTGATTTTTTATTCCATTAGATATATTACGATTAATATGAGATTTTCAATTTTGTCGATTAGGTACTTTATTATTTCTAAGGCAATCTTTCGCGACCTTGACATATGTTTAGCTCTTTTCGCCCCGTAAGCAAACAGTTAGTACAAATAATAAACAAATAAATAAATAAATAATTTGATTTTGAATTTCAATATTGAACTGTCACACAAATATTTTTTTTTAATAACATTATGAATAAATATACTGTAAATATTACTTCGATCTTTTATCACTAACAGTTATTGTTTTATCTGAACAGCCTACAGCATCTTATCTCTGTTTGCAAACTATTTCATTAAACAAGTCTAGACTAGTCAAATGAAAATGTCCTAGTTTCCTCATTATCGGTAAATTAACTTACTGGTTCGGAGAACGGAGATGGCTGTCTTACCTGGAATAAACAGACATATTAATTAGTAGATGTTTTAGATATGCTGTATCTAGTACAGCTTCTGTAGCTACAAACTTTGACGTTTTCTGCGTAATGTTTCTTGGAGTTAGTTTTGATTTAAAAGGGAAATATTACAACACATATGATTTTGTTAATTATGTCGCAATTTTATTAATAAAGGATGCTTTTGTATTTTATATTTTGAAAAAGAAACATCTTTCAGAAAAACTACTATATGAAATTACGGTTGCATATCTAAAATAATTCAACTTTGAGTATTTTATTATGTTTTACTCATTAACTAATGCGAAGCGAATATTTGTAATTAAATACAAATTGTAGAAAGGAAAAATTTAATATTATTATAAACCTATGATGAAAAAAAAACATAGCTTGCTGTGAACTATTTTTCTCTTACAAAGCAATTACAAACAGAGCTCCTGAGATTACTTTGTCGTCTTCGATTTAGAGTTATTGCCAATCACAGGTTTGACACCGGACTTGCAGATCTTTCCTCTATTATTTGATGAAACTTTAAAACCAATCAGTAATACATAACCAAGGCAGATGAAGTGCCAACTAGTGTCTAATAAATTTTAAAGTTTGTTAAATAAATGGTAAAACCCAGTAACTAACATAATATTGGAGAATCGAAGTGCGATTAATACAACATTTTTAATTGTTTTTTTCAGTTGCTGCCAGAACGGCAAACTGATATGTTTTTCATTTCAAAAACTACTTTTTGTAAGCCTCTAAATTAAATTGTTACACTAAATTGTTTTTTTTTCTGCTATTGTCATTTGTTCCTTTTTATTTGTCAGCTAGGCATTTTTTTATGAAAGAAATTTGTACTTTTTTTTGTTTTGTAATTTGCTTTTTTACTGCATTGTAAAGTTTTATAGAGAATCGGTGGACACTATTGATACGCCACACGCCATTTGCAATGTTGTAAGTTATATTGTTTCATTTTTCTTTTATCTTTCCTTTCTTCTGTATACATATTCTTAATTATATTGTGTGAGCTGGATACTTGTATTTTGAAATATACATTTTAATCCATTCAAAAATAACTTTATAGATTACTAGAAATATTCTAGAGTTTCTTTTATGGTTATTTATTGATAATAGGTAATAAAATATAAACATAAATGAGGACAACATCACATACCTATATCTTTCTAACCCAAAGGTAAGTAGCTAAAGCAGAATCAGAAACAATGAAGGTACCAGAAACACCCAGAGCTGAGAAATGTAGAAAATTGGTTTTCTACATTGACACAATCGATGATCGTGGTCGAACCCGGGAGCTCAGAGCTGGAAACACCATGAATGCTGGTATGCACGCCACTCGACCAGGGAGGTCGTCGAATGATGAGAGTTCAATGTACGTTTTTAAAACATACAATTTAATGAGATGTCGACTACATAATAAACAGATATTCGTGATAATCTGATTTCAAGCCGAGTAATTTAAAACTCATCTCTATAATTACCTTTCGTAGAGTTTTCACAATGTAATGCCACGTTTGCAATGACGACTCGTAATTGGACAATCGTTAAACTTAATTAATTACCATCTCTTATTTAAGTCAATCAATGTTCAATAGGTTTCGTGTCTCTTTGGCTATGTACTTGTATTTTCACCCTGAAGCAAAATTCATGTTTTTTTTATTAAAAAAACTCATTGATAAGTTTCGACATCCACGCGAACGAAGTCGCGGGCACAGCTAGTGTCTAATAATGAAGGTCGACGAAAGCGTTGAATTCTTTACTGAACTATTTAGGTACATTGCGTTGTCATAGCAACACAGTGATGGAATATCAAACACAACTAAAAAATACAATAATATAATGGGCCCTTGTCTTTTGAGCGGAGTATTTATCAAAGGGCAGTCATATTTAGTTACAATTACCCCCGAATATTTTAACGCAAATGATCTTTGAGACGTCCTTAAATGTCTATCAGTCTTTAGTTTACACCATACAGTGACAGAGAGAGCATGAGATTGACGGTGGCTTAAAACTGATTGACGTTTCGGTTTTTCGCCATTAGTATTGTAATATATTAAACTGCTCATTCTTTTCCATCGGAATTATTTCAGAAGCCAATCGAACTCTCCCTTAACAGTTCGATGGGTTTTCTAAGCATTTGAGAAACCTGTCTTGGGACCAATCCAGACGAATATGGAAGACACCAAACCATTTCTGTACCCAAGGGAACTATTGCAAGTAAACACGAACAAATGGGCCTGTTCTGTGACAGAGGTGGAACAGATGTTGCATTGACCCCAAACTATGTAACAACTGTTGTCGCAACAATCCCTTCAGCGACCTCTCTGTATAGTAAACCGCACATGTGTTAACACTTTGACATCAACAGCGACCTTATCCCCAAGTGATAAGGTTGATTTTCGTTAATCATATCTAAACATGTGTGGTTGACCGTACACCCGATACCATCATAAAAGCCGCAATACATAATAACATTCTTGTTTCTCTCTTGGTTCGGTAAGGACAGACTTACATTTTTTTTATAAAATGGCAATAATGTATATGTAATTAAATATGTTTTTAAGGTTTAGTAGAATCCACGCCTATCAGAAAACTGCAATATAAATATTGCTGTTGCTAGCTGATATTTTAAGAATAAAATGCTTCAGGTGAACAGTTTGTGCACCGCTTAAATTTTGAAGGTTCAAAGATGTATATTATGTTCTCTCAACTACAAACTTCAAAACTATTAAGATATTTTAAGTTCTCTTAGAATATTCTAACACAAAAACAACTATCAACAGATTGACGCATACATTCCAGTTCATAAAAAAAAACACTTAAGTAGAACGAGCTATCTCCAAGCGGTGTTTAGTTTCTTTCGCAAGATTTGTTCATTGCGTGAACAGTCTTGCCAGTAGTGAGAATAAGTTCGGCGAGAACTTCATCTCTAATGTAAAAGTTTGCCGGAGCCGCGGGGTGTGTCAAAAGTTGCCGGCTTTCTGATGTGTGCAGTGGCCATACGACTGATCTTGCAACTTATATACTTTTGTCGCGAAACGGTAATTGAAAAGTTAAGTGTTTGTTGATAGATTAGATAAGACTAGTTTTTGTTTACTTGGGAACGGGTAATTGAAGGATGGCAGGAACGGATTATTGTTTTGACAGATGGAGTTCATATAATAACGGAAGGGAATGTCACCTCCGCTAATACGTCATTAATCTACATCAATCAATAATAATGATAAATCTGAAATCGTCGAATTGCAGGTAGTTACAACAGGTAGATAGTTAGGTTTCAATTATATTATTTGGGCAAACAAATATAAAAAGGCCACAATTACTGCAAATCCAAATCCCGACTTAAAAATATCATAACGTAAGCTCCTATTGCTGGCAAAAAAACATTTCAAACAATTTTTTAAAGAGCGATGGAATCGATACCTTCCCGATACATGGCTGCAAAAAGGTCGAAGGTTTCTATGCAACGTAATTTCCGGCAGCAATGGACCGTGAGCACTGGTGGTATTTCGTCGAAATTCTAGCAATCGGCGTTATTAGGCGACCGCGGCCACATGTGCCAATGTAAGCGATCGATTTTGATGAACTTTTTTTTAGGCATTTTTGTGAAGGTCATGTACTCAACTAGTTTAGTTATTCAGATGTTTTTGGATGTATAACTATGTTTCTATATTCTATGTATATTTTTGAAGAATTTATTCATGGTTTATGTCAAACAAAGGTTTATTCAGTTATGCATGATTTAAATGTACGTTTTTTTTTATATTAAAAAAATTAAGTAGTATTGTTGTAACAAAGAGTTTGTTCTGTTTACTTAATTTTAAAAAAAATACATTCTACTATATTATAATATGTAGGCGTTCAAATGCCCCAAACTATTGTAACTACAGTACTAGCTAATTCAGCTTAATATTTACTTAAGCCTAAAAACCTTAAAACAAAACACAACCATCCGCAAGATAATTTCCATTTCCAAATTCCCCTACCAAAGGATCCCCAATACAATGTTTTATCAAGCCGAAAACAGTTGAATCGTTTGAATCTGTCTGCTCTCTTTAAAAATGTAAAGCGGGGTCCCGTCACTGCAGCCTGAAAGGCAGGAAATGCATTTGCAAATTAGATTTTCGACCCCCCAGCCAACGTTATCGTGTCTCAGCCCACTTGTCTTTAACCTCCGGTCATGTGCGGGGATTTTGGTTCATCTTACTTTTTATTTTGAGTGAATTTAGACTTGATTTTGTTTCGAATGTTTTTGTTTACTTAATTTGTGTTTGTGTTTTTTGTTTGACGCTTTCAACTATGTTTTAACTTAGAAGATTGAGTTATAGAGTTATTTTAAAATACAGATATATATAAAAACATCACTACGTAATTTTATTTGTTTTAATAAAAAAAATGCTGCTTATGCTTATGGTATCTTTTACTATTTTGTTTGTACATAAATTATAAAATAAACAAATATAACTCTGTTTGTTAAATTAATTCTAAAATCGAAATATTATGTGAAAATACAACAACGAATTACTTAAAATTTGAACACGAAAAAGCAAAAAAAAAACAAAAGCGTTGTTCCGTGTTTTAATGTTTTTCTCTCCCCTGCAGTTGTAAACAACCGATCCATGTATTAGAAAAAAGCACAGGGAAACCGGTTTAAACTGGTGGTTTCTCGTTCACACTCGATTTGGCAAGGAAATTGCTGCGTCTAGCCGTCGATGTGGAGTTTACATGCGCGGCGAGACTGCACAATCTCGTTTACTGAAATAAAAAAGTTAATTTGTTCCTACGATTTTGTGAAGTTTGTGCAAGATTTTGCGCTGAATGTACGGATTAAAGAAAATGATAGTCTGTACTATTAAAAAATACGAGTGTGAACAAACCGAATTTATAGTTGAGGTTTTGTTTAACTCATTTAGGAATCGATTTATTGTGAGGGTTCAATACTTTTCTTGTGAAGTGTCATTTGTTTTATGATTGAGGTTACAAAAAACTTTATACAATCACGATTTGTTTACATTACAAAACTGTAAAGTTATCAAAACTTTGACAATACGGCCCCAATTCTGTTAAACCCACACTAAACTTATTTTATGCCATTGGTATCTTTTTCACTTGTACACAATTAGAAAACGACAGACGAAAAAGAACTGTCAAAATTAGTTTCGACTAAAATTCTCATACAAATCTACCGACACGCAGAAACGTGTGCACTGGAACACAGTTATGTTCGAGGCGGAAACTGATTTGACATTTATAAGTTAGTTGTTACGTGTTGCCGTCCTTTTCTCACACTGTATGTTAGTAAAAGATAGCAATGGTTTAATTATGATTTAGTTAACGCACAAGGGAATCGGCGCCAATATGATACTAATCTCCATTGTCTCAGTACACTGTAATTCTGTGTTTACCTACTTATTAAACGCAAACTAGATTTGATTTTAAATTGTACTAGAGAAAATGGTTCCTAGGATTGTGTTTCAGCTTCAGGGCACGTAGTTCTGGAATATGGCGACTACTAGAAAATATTGCGTTTGTAAAATGGGTTAATAATGCTCTATTTCTTGTAATGTATATTCTGTACAAATATGTATATAAGAAATATTTTAAGGTATTTATAAAAAAATAATAATTATAATTCTATACAAGCCTTTTCGTAAATAATGCGGATAGTTTAATTGTAAGTGAATTAAATTAATTGGAATTCTTGCTTGGACAATATATATTTTCAAATAGCGACCCGCCCCGGCTTTGCACGTGTGTCATATATGTATATGTATGTATTACACTTGCAAGCCTTCCTGTTGTATCACTCTATCTATTGCTGAAAACTGCATCAAAATCAGTGCAGTAGTTTAAGAGATCGAAGCGTACAAACAGCGGAAGCAAGTTTGGTTTATACTATGTAAAGAAATACCCGGTTTTTGTGGGTGAGGTTTACATAAAGGCTGATTTAATGATGATTAATAATGAAATCATTAACAAGTAACAATTGAGCGTTCTTATACAAGGTTTTTGTTGTGTAAGAGTGATTTTATCTTGAAAATATGCATTCGTTCTGATACCTAGTAAGCTAACCTATTAATGTTATTATTTCCTTTGAAAATATTTCCATACACTAAAGCACTCACAAATTACAAACACATCTCAGTATAATTTAATTCCAAAAATATCCGTCTATTTTATTCATCGCACACCACAACGCTGCAGACCAGAATAACTTGAAAATTCAATATTATTAACCCTAACAAACCGGGGTACTGCACTGCTCGAATATTTCATCCTCTATAAAGGGTTACCATCTCTAAACGGCCCACTGTGCAGAAACTAATGATAATGTAATTAGTTCTTCGTCTGATTCCAACGAGATTTTGGCTGCGAATAAAAACTGTTGAGCTATTTGTCTCTGTTAGACGTAGTGCCAAAATGTTGGACTAATTTCGTAATTACTAGAGTCTATGTCGTAATGAATTCATTTGTTTGTTTTGCTTGGTGTTTGTAGGGTGAAGTACGAGTACCTAATACACTGTACAAGTAAACATTACCTAAGTTTACGTATGTGTGTGTTCAAACAATGTCCTTTTTCGAGTAATCACATAAATACCTTAGTAATTTTAAATAGGTAGTGTTCACAAATGGGTTCTAACCGTTTCTTGTTTTAGTACCTAAGGCCTCTTTGTTATCTAGAACAAAAGAATAACAAGCAAACAAAACGGTGACATTGTTTACTATTTCGTATTTCTTTTTTATGTATTTAGTGATGTCCAAGTAATATAACGTAAAAGCTAGTTACAATAGATGAAAGAACCAAGAAATAGTGCTTGGTCTTTTCAATTACCCAAGGATTTTGAAGACGACAAAAAAACAACGAAGTAATTGTAGTTTTATTTTTCTTTTTCCTACAAAATATTTAAAATAGCAATAAAAAAAACTTTCTTCCCCATCTTTATAATCACTTATCGATCACCGAAACAATTTTGTATGAATTTTCTTAAAATTAGGCGTCGTCATAAACGTAGGTAAGTAGCGTGAAATGGGTGGCTGCGGGTAATTGGCCATATTTACTTGAGTGGGAACGGCTAGAATGGAAAAATTGCCCAATTACACCGGAAAAAATTATATCGGTTACCCAGTAGGTGTTTAATTGGGTGGGTAGAGGAAAAGATACCCATCTTTAGTACAAATTAGAAAAGGAATATCAAAGTATTAAATATCAACAAAAAAACACCATGTTTTTTATTTTTTTCTATTTTCATAACACAAAAATAGATTCTTCTTTAAAAATAAATGTATTGTTAGCTGTTATTTTCGTATATTTTCGAGTGATAAACATTTATTCGGATGTTTTTTTGTAAGGTATTAAAATACATAATTATTTTGGACTTATCTTAAGTAGATACTTAAGTGTATTTCGTTATTTAAATCTTCTTTACATTCTCCAGACCTACCTAGTTGTATCATATGGTATGAATGATAAAGATCAATTTAAGATTTTTTTAAACTAAGTTCATTGGCCTTCAGTAAATCCAAACAAATGAAGTGGCCATGTTAACTATGAGCCGGGGGCGGCAACAAGGGAAGAGCGGGGTTCAGGGGACTTACAGGACGAAACGTTCTAGGGTAGAGGAGAATCGGCAATAAGTGCAACCGTTACTGCAGGCAATCCGCCGGAATGGACTCAACACTGATTTATAAATGCTTAATGGATGCTGGAAGCGTGTCTCATTGTTCCATTATATTTGTAAGTTATTGGTGGGCGGGTGTTAGGGTATTCTATAGATATTGCTGCTATTATGTAAGGGTAATATATGACAATCCGATTCGTTACAGCTAAGTGTTTGGTTTCTTTAGATTTTATAGTTTTAACCAGCATCATTTCAAATCTATATATATATTATAAATAATTAATCCTGGAACATATTCAATTGTCGTCGTGTCCAGCGGCCTAGTATCGCTGTAAAATAGAGTGGTGCATGTAACGCGCTTGCGTGGCTCTATCAGAACTTCCTGCAATTGGATATATTAGCTATACGATTGTCTATTGACGAACTGAGCCCCATCAGCGCTGCGTCGGCTGACCGCAACATTGAGTGCCACACTATTTATAACATGCACGATCCATTTTTTAAAAGTTTAACGATTTTATTCAATCGTACTGGCAGGTTGGAAAGAAGTTTATATGTCAGAAAAATAAATGAATGTATGTTATGTTAATAGGGATGTTGACAAGTTTTTCTGTTTAATCAGATAGATTAATAAAAAGTATTGGACACTTATGTTTTTACGTCATCAAAAACTTACGACGATAAATTGATTTGAAATGTCGCATGATGTCACTAATCGCTACAAAATGTACCGGTTTGTAACGTAGCGAGCCCTTACTCCATAACTTTAATTTGCTTTATTTAAATAGTTTTTATGTTATTATGACAAAGCAAAAAATACATGCCTAATATTTTTTTATTATTAAAATTATGCACTAAATATATTTTTACTTTTCATACCTAGTCAATATTCCCATTGTTGCTGTTAATTTGTAAGGTATTTGAGTCATTAGTTATGTAGGTAGGTTAGTACCTATAAATAAAATGAGTTGACACTTCATTTGATATATGGTTGTAACGCCAAAACATTCGTGGCTTTAAGCTTCCACCATGCATAATGAGGGCCACATTCACGGATTTAATATATTATATTAACATATTAGTGACATATCACTATGCCAGCTATTATATTTGTCGACACGCGAACGATAACAAATGACTGATTATTTTAAAACCAATTTAATATTATAATCATCGTGACAAAATAAATCGTCGGGCTATAAATAGTGTCCGTAAATACGTGTCGTATCATGCGGCACCTCAATATCGCGGTTATAATAATGAAATATCGTCCAACGTACGCCATCCGACAAAAACAATTTGTCTGCCCAGCAGCCAGCAGGAATGTCGATAATTAAACCAACCTGCAGCTCGCTATTTCAGCGCTCGATCGACAGACCCATATGTTTTGCTTCCATTTTCTTTTTAATCCATCCGGCTATGAATCCATTCCTTCCCCGTATAAATTACTAGCGCCGCCCCGATGGAGACTTCATCGGTATCGGTGAAAATCAACCACGATAAATCCAACGTCTATAGGTTATAAAAAATGATTCGATCGGAGAACAAGAGGGGCCCATAGCGGTATCGATAAAAAAAATTAATGGTGGCACCCGTCTCTGGCGTGATATGTTGGGATTAAGCAGGAACATCAATAAGTAGCTTTCAAAATTCCGCGCACACCGGTACACGAGAGAGGCACGGGAAAAAATTGAAAGGAGACTCAAATATGTCGTCTGAATATTAAAAAGCAAAATACTGAATAATGCAGCGGACGACCTGCGAATGATATAAGAGTGTAAGACGATTGGTGGAGCTATTTGCAAGCCATTAGTGTTGATAAAGCGTAACGGAATTTTGCACAGACGACTTTTTACGAGAACTTCGTCGCCCTTTTTCTGTTCAGACACCATTATATTATTCTTTTCGATGTCCGCCATACATGGCGTTTTTTTCGTCTAGTAATCTTCGTGTTCCCTTCTCAACGAGTGTTTTTAACTTATTTTCTTTTCGTTTGAGAGGTTGTCACGTTTCAATAATAATGATTGTAAGACGACTTTCAGTAATTTATCTTTTGCGATTTTAGGGTAAGGCAGTTCAAAATAAATTACAAGGAAAACTTCAAGTTTTTGTCTGTGCCTTGTAATTTTTGGAACTCATGATCCAGTACGGTACATTTTTTTTTCGCTTAGTATCGAAATATTATTTCGCATAATTTCGAAATAAACATTCGCATAATATTAAAATAATATTTCGCATCAAATCTAAATAATATTGTAAAAGTTCTCGTAATTAATATTTGTGTTCGAAATAATGTCATACAGTTTTTAATCTCATGTAACATTTTTCATTCCAAATTACATTGAATATACAAGTTTCATATAATTGTGTTAACTATTTATAAAACCCTTTAATAATAATAATAATAATAAATTTATTTATTTCTCTCAAAAAGTACATTACAGTTCGTATAAATTGTAAGAGACATAGCTGAAACATAACTTTTTGAGAGCTGGAGTCCGCACTAGGTTCTAGACCTGTATGACGGATCTCCAGGCTCTCTTACTCCTTACAGTCTAAAGAGGTAAACAGCAACGTGAAAACTTTACATCATCAGCAATAATGTACTGTGTAAATAAAGAATGAGATATTAATTAGGTGTGCTATATGTGTGTGTGCGTGTGTGCGTGAGAGTGAGTGAGTGAGTGAGTGAGTGAGTGAGTGAGTGAGTGAGTGAGTGAGTGAGTGAGTGTGTGTGTGTGTGTGTGTGTGTATGTGTGCGTAGGTGTGTGTGTGTGTGTGTGTTTGCGTGTAAAAGGAGTATGTGCATTCGAGCGTGTGTGTGTATAATCAGCTGAATCTATTGTAGTGTAACTATAATTTTTTCTGTCTCTGTATAGTCTAATTTGAAAAGCCAATTTGTTACAGTTTTTTTGCATTCAGATATGGTCAAAGGATAAATATTTAAAGTCTTATTAATTTTGTTATAAACATAATTACTGAGGAAATAAAAACTATGTTGAGCCAAACTACATTTAACCAGCCTAGGGGGACGAGCACCATATTTACGTCGTGTGTTATCAAATTTATTAGGATCATAGGGAGTCAAAGAGTGAGTGGTAAGAATAAGGTTAAGAAGGAATAATTTTCGGACTGTGAGAACATTGCAGATTGAGTATAGACTTGTAGTAGGGAAAGTGTAGGGTAATTTCCATCCTACTTTTAGTATCGATCTCTGGGCACGTTCCAACTTCAGGAAATGAGTTTTAGTGGATCCGCCCCAGGAAACAATACAATATTGGATAATGGATTGAGCAAGAGCTAAATAAACAAGCCTAAGGACCCTTACATCTGCGACATGACGAAGGCTCCTAAAGATGAATATTAATTTGCGAAGCCTGGATGTAAGAGTGTCTATGTGATTGTGAAAAGAAAGAAGGTCATCGATTACTACTCCTAAATATTTAATCGAGTTGCATCGGCTAAGGTAAGGACAGTTACATTGACTAGAAGGTAAGACGCCACAGGAGTGAGCTGAAAGGGAAAGCAAGGTTGAGGTGGATTTGCCAGTATTAGATAAAGCGAAGGTGAGATACTGCGTTTTGTCAACGTTCAAGGTGAGTAGGTTTTTAGTTAACCAGCTTGTGACAGAATTGAGACCTTGTTGGGCATACTCAAAGACAGCTTCCCAGGACGCGCCGTGAAATAATAGAGCTGTATCATCGGCATAAGTGAAAATCGACCCATTAGAGTGATTAAGTTGACACAGATCATTTATGTATATAAGAAATAAGGTCGGGCCGATAATACTGCCCTGGGGCACGCCATAGGATATAGGTAGCTCGT
Source organism: Diachrysia chrysitis (assembly GCA_932294365.1). Taxonomy (NCBI): domain Eukaryota; kingdom Metazoa; phylum Arthropoda; class Insecta; order Lepidoptera; family Noctuidae; genus Diachrysia; species Diachrysia chrysitis. The sequence goes on from OW028657.1 coordinate 4,623,483, forward strand.
CACTAGTCCATTCACCAATCCTGACGCACTGCCGTCTTCCAGTTAAGTAACTCTTAAAAAGCGAGAGTTGGCTGCCTCTAATGCCGATTTTCTCTAGCTTATCTATAAGTATGGGGACAGAGATCGTGTCGAACGCCTTTGCCAAATCTAAAAATATGCCGATCACTTTTAAATTGTTGTCTAACTTTGACACTATTTCATTGGTCAAATTCAAAACGGCGTTACTAGTAGAGATGCCAGAGCGAAAGCCATATTGACATGATGATAAAAGTTGATTGTGTTCCAAGTATTTCATTAACCTATTATTTAACAGTCGCTCTAGCAGTTTAGACAATGTTGGCAATATAGATATTGGTCTATAGTTGTTCGGCCGATCTCTGTCTCCACCTTTATGAATGGGTTGAACGATAGCGAGCTTAAAGGCATCCGGGAAGATACCAGTAGAAAAAGCCAGATTGCAGAGGTATGTTAGCGGAGGAATTAAAATATTCTTAAATTTTTTGAGGATACTGCCAGAGATATTGTCAGCACCTACTGCGCAGTCAGTTCTTAAGTTACTAATCAAATGATCCATTTCGGTTTCATCCGTATCCAATATGGCAAATGTTTTATCAAATGACGGAAGAGTTGCCACTAGAGCGTGTGTGTTAGAAGCAGTCTGTACTTTTTCAGCTAGGGTTCGTCCGATATTAACAAAATATGAATTAACTTCATTAACTGAACGTTTAGGCTCGGAGGATGATAGAAGATCGTGAGCAGAAATTTTGTGCTTTTCCGTGTGTGTAATTGATTTAATTGTTTCCCAGAGTTTCTTGCTGTTATTGTGTACTTTATTTAAAAGAGATTTTTCATAGTTTATTTTGGCCTTTTTAACTAACATAGTACAATAATTTCTATATCTTTTAAAAGTTATGATTAATATTTCATCATTCGGTGATTTTTTGAGTTTTAGATGCAGATTATCACGATTTCGGAGACATTTAAGCAGCCCTGTCGTCATCCATGATTTCCTAAGCCTTTTTCTGTAAGGCACCAATTTTAAAATAGAATTTGCTACTATAATTGAGTTAAGGGTATTTATAAAATAATTCGTGGCCTCGTTAACGTCACCGGTATTGTAGATAGGACTAAAATCTGTTTGGACTAGGTTTAATTCAATTTTATCGTAATCAAATAACTTGATGGTTTTCTTCTTACTGGGAATATTGTTAGAGTGGTTTAAAGTGTGAAGGTAGAACAGAACCGTGTCATGGTCAGTAATTGATGTGTTTGCGACGAAACAATATGCAGGTAGGATGGTCTTTAGGATGAGGTGGTCAATACATGAACGGTTTTGCCGTGTTGGAAGTATATGCCCTGGTAACATACCGTGAGATGCAACCAGGTTTAGGTATTCTTCAGAGCGGAAATCTGTATTGTTTTGCGAAATATCAATATTAATATCACCTACCAGAATAATATTTTTATAGGACGACACTGTCTTTAAGAGCTCGTCAAGAGAGTCCAAAAACCTCGACACATTACGAGTCGAGGGTGGACGATATAAAGCAATTACCACTGTCTCCTTGTTTACTATAGTCAATAGACAGTTTGCGTCATGTATGAGAGGCTCTGTGACGGAGATTTGATGGTTATTACGGAAGTAAATAATTACGCCTTCGTTCTGAGTAGTGTGCCGGGTGGTCGAAACAGAGGTATAGCCATGTATTGTGGGTAAATTAGGGGAATTTAAAAGCCAGCATTCAGTTAAAATTATTAAATCCCATAAGGTTCCACTTCGTGCTAGCAGTGTGTTTAAGTTATCAAAATTTTTATTTATGCTTCGAATATTTTGACAAAGTAGTGTAAATGCATCCTTATGCAATATCGAGAATTGGGTACAGTCTTCTATCACACAAACTGCTGAGTCTGCAACCGATACGCGATCAATATCGTTTTGAAGATCATCTAGATTATCGAATTTATAAAATAAGATTATTTAACATTAAACCAAAAGTTACTAAAATAGAGAATGCGCGATAGTCAGGCGGACTTAAAGTAGTATATAAAAATGAAAAGTGGGGTGTAAGTAGTTGGGCTAGGTAAAAGGTATTAAACGGTGCGTTATTGTGGGTGCAACTGATTGAAAGACTTATGTGGGCAAGGAGGTATGTGGTATTTTGGTTAAGTGTAAATGTGTGTGTGGAGTGTATTATGAGCTGTATAAGGTGTACGCGTGTTATAAAATTAACAGAATTATAAAAACTAAGTAAGCAGACTAGTCAATTAGCAAAAGAAATTAAGTTATGTAGATCATTTTCTGTATTGACACACTGCGGAGTTGACCCGGAAGTTTTCCTAATGAAGATTTTGCCGTGATTTGACCAGCAGCTTTCACACTTGCCTTCTTTTCTTTATTTTGATACCTTACTTCATTGGTTTGGTTAAAAACGATGTATATTAATATGACTTTCCTACAATATATCGCCTAAATTCGGTTATTTTCATTTAAAAAACACGTAGCTTTATCTAATATCACTTGGGGTTTTTGAGACGTATCTAACAGTATCTGCAGAAATGTATTCAACCGTTTGTAAGATACGAGGTAAAAAAGAAATGAACAAACAAAGAAACATATCAGATACGCGCTAAAAATGTAACCCTTCCTTGGCAGTCGGGTAAAAAATAAACAGTAGTAAACGGATTTTGACATTAAATAATATTAAGTAACAATTATATAATAGTCAACAAGATGAACATTTACAGGAATAGAGCTTACACTTTTTGTGTTATAAAATTACGTATATTTGACCCTCCTTTAAAAACAATTCTTAATAAAAAATAAGCAAAATATAAATATCTCATTTCAAGTCGCTGTAATTTGATACCCAATGGGCATTAAACAAATTTCCGGTTAATCTTATTTCTTAGAAAAACAACATGGCCGGCGTGAATTAAAAAAGAAGTATTTTTCTTTTTCTTAATTTGAAAAGTGAATAATTTAAAGAATTCTAAATTTGTAATAACAAAAAGCTATTAAATGAAAAACTACTGGTAGATAGGTAATTTTTATCTTACTTTTGGCCTTTTTTTCGTGTTATATAGAACCTTTTTGTAAGGTAAACGTCTGGTGTAAGTAAAATACATGAGATGGTCATTACTAGGGATAATCCCGAAGATAAGTGCGACGTAAACTAAGGGATGGTTTTAAGAAATCCGATAGATTTCCATTTTGTGAACCCAAGTTATATATCTTAATCAGTAAGGACAAATGGAAAAAACTCTCTTTTGTTATTATATTACAGGTTTTTTGGGGAGTTCTAACGCTGGCAAAGGCTACGCAAAACAAAAATTACTATGAGTTGTACGTTCCTAGATATTAGGTATAATTATTATGACTATATTCAATGTTTAGTCTTACAAATGATGAATAAGTATGATTTTATATTAGGTATCTATTATATTACCTACTCATTATTTTTGGCAGGAAAAAGGCAATGCATATTTTTAGCAGTGCTATAATGCCTGTTTTGATTTTGGAAAGGCATTATGTTAGCTCTGAATGTTTTAAAAATAGGTATTCGACCACATAGTTGTTCGTATGCATATCGTAGTTTTAATAATCTAAGTAAACATTAAATCATAGGTAGTGTTAATGCAACCTGCTATCCTTTTCCCGTAGTATCCATAACTCCCTTAGGTACCTTGTCAAGTCAAATTGGGTAGGTAGGTACGTAAGTTAAGTGAATAAAAAAACAGTCAAAAAAGGACACTGAAATTTAACTGGCTACCAACCAATCTACTAATACAACTCCCCATAAAAGGCAAACCCATTTAACCCTTAACACGTTCATTTAAAGCTGACATTTGCATAACGACGCTCAATGGCTACCAGGGGGCAACGTTTTTTGTTCAGTAAATTCAAAAAGGCAGTAAAGACGGAATAGGTCTCGGTATTTTCGCCAGGAAAATGCAATTTTCGACAATAAACTGCACATGGTCCATTAGAGATCGTAAGTGGTGACTGTAAACACTCTAAAGGGCTATTATGTCGCTTTTATATTCACACTTAAGTTTATTGAAAGCCTGCTTAGTGCAGTTCTAAGTGTAGTAAGTAAAGTGATGGCTCGGGAGGATTGTAAAGACGCTTCTTAGTTTAAGAGGTGTTTCATTAAAATATTATGTTTACGTTCTTCAGTTTATTGGTTTTTGCATTGCTGGGTAGCGTTGGGAGTGTTATGATAGCGTGTTGTCAGCTTTATTATGTTGGTATACGACAGCGAGTTTAAGTGTTTAGAATGGCTTTTGAATTATAAGCAAAGAGCGTGGTCTCTTTCTGCTTGACTGTCTCTCTCTTGGTGCTCGACTGAAATTTTATGCGATGTATAATGTTAACATATTCATGATACTGTTAGTGTGGTTTAAAACTGTTAAAAAAGATTAAGATTATATGCTCAAAGACTTGCATGATTAGTCAATTCTTTTAGAAATAAAACATTTTTTTTATCTTACAAATTTAGTATTGCACAAAAAACGATAGACCATTTAATAACGACCTAATACGATTCCTTTTCAATCCCAAATACATACAATAAATATACAAATGAAGCTTTCCCGATTCATTAAACAACAAATTAGACTGTATCCTAATCCGAAATTAATAACAGGGCTTTCCATAAAATCCTCGGTACGTTCTACCCAATGGAGTCTCGGTACTGGAAAGGACCGTTTCAAAATTTGTCCTATCTCATTTTACAGACCCTAGCACGAGTCATTTAATTTACTAACAATTATACAAAGGATTATGTAGGGTTCTTCACATGTCATTAACTTTTTACAGTGTGATACCCCTAATAAATTTAGCGCACAATGGCAAATGATGGATGTTGAGAAAAGGATTGGTTAAGGATCTTCTTTTGTTTTTAAACATTTGGAAATTAGAACTATTTTTTTCTTTATCGTTTTATGGCAGTACATTTTTTTATGGTTTTCAAATCTATGTACTGGCTGCACGATTTAAAAATAATTTACTTAACGTATTATTTGTAATTTGTATGGAGAAAACAACCTTCATTCTGAATTTTAATTCAGAAGTTGGCAATATTTTTGAGATACTTTGTTTATATCTTGCATTGGCACGGAATAGAGCCTAGCTGCCAAGTCTTGGCACGAATTCTTGGCAGAATATTTATTTACACTGCATAAAATATTTGGTACGTGAAATAAATTCATTGTCATATGAACATGAAGGCTGCTTTTGATTAATATCAAGAAGATAGTAGTAAATATTTATGGTTAAAAATACAGTGAAATTATAAATATACTCTTCTCTTTGACAAGGTTAACACGTTATACAACAACAAACAATATCAATTAAAGTAACACAAGTCAAAAAATATTTCCAATCGTTAATTGGGTATTTGACTACTATCGAATTATTTATTTATTACAAATATTTCTATTAATAGTATTAAATTGAAGCAGAACTGCAAAATAATAATATAAAGAAAAATATACACGAGTACAAAAGTTTTAAAGTTTTATTAACTTTGTGACGCATGTTCTTTCTTGTTTTCGAAAAACTATGACTTGTACGGGGCAGCCCCAGATTACTATAGAGAAAACAATAGTGACGTCACATTATGTTATAGCTCTCTCAGTCTCATCAACAATATTAAAATGCTTGTAACTAGTTCAATATAAAAGTAATTAATATGCTGTTTTTACAATTCGACATAGTTTGTACAATATATATTTTTAAAATAAAATAAAAAAATCTTGTCAAATACTCAATTGTTATATATTACTCAGTATTATCAATATCCTAAAAAACTAAGCTGTCTGATTATCACCCGTTTTCGCCTCGAAGAAAAGTGGATCACTAATAAAAAAATTAAGCCTATTAGCGTTCGGAAATCGCGGCTTATGTCGCTTTACGCTGTACCGTCGTGGAGTCTAGAAGTTTATTGCTATTTATTTGCCTCTGTCCGGACAAATAGTAGCCTAATCGACGTTACAGATTTACGATGCGATGTCGACCGACGGATTAAAATGGCCGCGCGGAAAATGTATGTGACGCTGTGTTTGTCCAGTGTTTTAGCAAAACTAAGTATTTGTATTTTGTAAACGTTTATTTTACAGTAAAATATATATAGGTACATTGTTTGCTATTACAATTGGAAATTTTAAGTATTCCCAAGCTATTTTAGGGTGGGTACCAGTCTTACCGGATTCAGCGAAATATTGTATTTCACCTGTAGTGACTGCCTTTCTGATCTCTACAACTCATTTTACTGGGTAACACAATATTCCATAGTAAGACTAGTTGTCAGAATTGTAATGACTTAACGACACCCAAAGCTTAACGTATGACAGTTAGAATAAACGTCTTTAAGGAGGGTATGTTGGTATGTTTACTAATAGTCACCCATGCAATGACCTACCGCGGTGAGCGCGGCTTAACCTATTTTATCGGTCAAACCGTAGACCTTTCTTGGAAGACACTTTTTATAAAAATTGGTTTGTTTGGCTGTTAGGTCATGTGACAATTGTGTGGTGGCCAAAGAACCCTAGTATTTATTGTTGCTTTTGTGTGTTTAGCTAGATATAGGGAATTAATAATTTGGATTATTAAATTATTGTAAGTCAAGTTAGAAAACGTTTTTGAATAAATTGATTTTCATAGTTAACTATTGTGGTAGGTAACTTGAGCAAAGGTGAACAGTATTAACTTACTTAATTAACAAAAAGTAATCTGATACAAGGACAGATATTGCGTAGTTTGTTTTTTCAATGTAAATATTAATATGAAATACAATAAAATGTTCTATGTAGCACGTATTGCAATGAACATAAAACGAAATCTCGTTCAGATTTAGTATATTATATTACCTACGTGCCGGATTTGTTTCGGTTAATATCAGTCTACTTTTATTAGACAAACTAAATTCCGAGTGGAAGGCGTCATATATTTTCAGCTTCATGTAAGCTAGGAAACGGCTGCAGGCCGGTTTAATTATCCGCATTCCGGGTGGACAAATTGTTCGCTCGCTACGTCCCCGGATATTAATTTCGATACATTGTCCCTACCAGGGCACTGAAGCGACAGCGATTATTTCCAAACGAGCGGCCAGCACTAAGTTGAGCTTCTGTCAGCGACACAAAAAAACACGGCCTAATGTTCCATGGTACAGGGACGAGTTTAGCATAGAAAGTAAACAACAAATTTTCAGATAAAGAAGCGTTTATTCTCTCTATTAGCGTCGCAGTTTCGTTTGCGTAATCTGACAAACGGTCGGTGGGAATCAGGACTCACGGTGCGAAACTTGGGCGGCGAACGGCCCCGCAGAGATATGTTTTAGATAAAGATTATTTATACAGTGTCTTATTTTACAAATCCAATTTCCGCGTGAATACACGGGTCGGTTGTAAATAACGCAGACAAAGCTTCGCCGGAATCGCGCACCGTTCGATACATTATGCAGACCACGCGCCGTTGCGCCGAGCAATGAGCTCTGTAAATATACCAGGCACATCTGAATCGTCGCTTTTTTTTGTTTCTATTTCTTTTTTTTGCAGTTTTCGATATTCTAATTTAGATTTTCTCGGCATTGTGCAGTTAAAAAGGCACGTATTTCGAAATTACTTGCTTTTATTTTGAAAATGTTTACATTTTTGTAACTTGGTTCGAAAGTGGATTGCTTGTTGTTTTGAATTAAAATAATTTGATTATAAAATTCGTTACTTTGCAAATTATCTTTTATCTACTTGTATACACTAACTAAACAATTAAATTCAAAGTAAGTAATTAAGGTAAGTAAGAGAACTTACATTGCATTTGTTGTTCGAATTAAGAAAATACGTGCGTATGTCTTTTTTTCGAGTTCTTACATGATACTCGTACGTACAGCCTTCCTCACGACCTCATTCGAGGTGGATCAAGCGTCGAATTACAACACGAACGTTAAATATCGATTAGAATACCATCTATCATGTCTTGATCCGCATAAAATCGTTTTCCTCCAAAGAAAATACGTAAACAAATCTAATTCATTTATTCTTCTCCGACATCCGTTAGCGCTATCGGCTTCACGTTTTCTACGTCATTAATTTCGAAAAATCGGTATGATATCTTAACTGCGTGTGTTCCCCCTGTATAAAACACAGTGTTCCGAATGTTATCCGGGGGCAAAAAGCTGCGGAACCGTGTCGCATCAGTGTAGTCGCAATAACAACAGGAACACGCCCATGCACTCCTTATCACGACACTCGAAAGGCACTTTTTCATTTTTCTTTTGTTCCCCGCTACTCGTGTTTTTTGCTAGTGTGCACGCCTGTCTCTAAGGGCAGCCAGCATAGTGGAAAAGTCATGTGATTTAGAGACGACAAAAATGTTATATTCGTTACAGTCGGCGTGCGTTACTTGTGGCTTTGCGTGACATATTTTCTTAGTGTCGAGGATGACAAATGGCTAGATAAATCACAGAGAGCGAGCTTTTCTTTTAAAACTTTTATTTCTTCTTACGTGTTACAAGTTTTTGTGGTTACGTTTGAATGCCTCATTTATTTTGACGTCCTATCTGTCTGACGTTTGTGGGTGTTGAAAGTTATGCATTGCAAAATTGGGACGATTTATGTAGTCCTCAGAGTACGGTAACGGTAATATATTACCTATAGTTGTATTGTAACTTTTGTATAAGATAGCAAAAAACAGTGGTACCAAGGAGTGCCGACAGAAGTGAAAACATGAACAATTTAAATATATGTAGATACTTATATGTAGTGTCGGTACCGGTAACGGCACCAGTATCGCGAATTTAATTGATTTTTGCCATCTCAAAAATGCCCAACTCTCTAAAGAAGCTTTCACTTCAAATATTAAAATTCAAAATCACATACATTGTACGTACCACGCAGTTTACCTTTTCTTATTAAAAAACCCTATCTATTTATAACTTACACATGTTAATCTTTTTGTTTTGTTACTTAACCAAGTGACCTGCTTTACTTCATTGTTATAATGCCATCAGAGAAGTGTCAATTCTAAAAAAATATGTTACAGTCACCCTGATTGGATGTATTGGATATCAAGATCGGTATAATGTATAAGTGGCGACAAATTGCCGAATCATTGCCCAGAGCAATGAAGTAACCTATTTTTTTCAATTGAATCTTATTTGCGTGGGAATATAAATAGCTGATTTATTGTAATAAAATATTTATCTAATATTTATACATAAAGGATGAGATCTGTGTTCAATAACAAAATATACTATGGGAAATATTTATAAAAACAAGGATTTTCTCATGTATTATGGGGAACGTTTACAAGTTTCTTGTATGTATAAACAAATTGGTACTTGTAGAGTGTACACAATATGGTTCTGAGCAGTGTTTAAGTAAACACAGCTGAACAAAAGTGTTTTGTTAATCATTCTCAATTAGGTCAATTGTGCTAATAAACCACAAAAAAACACCAAACTTTTATTCAATCGATGTGTCATAAATTTTTTTTTAAATTTTACATTTTTTCGCGCGTAATCTGACGAAAGCGCTGATCCTCATAATTGCTCTGAGCGCTGATCTCAGTGGACGCCACATTGCTCTATGGTTATGACGTCAGTTGGCTTTGTAAGCAAATCAAATACGCTAATCAGTTGACACTGACACTTTTTTGTTTATAACATGGCGGCTACTATTTCATAGTATTCAAAAACAGATTAAATAAACTAAAAACTTTGAATTTAATTTTAAAATTTATTTTGTTATTTTATGAACTATAAAAACGTGAAAATGTTAGTTATACTAAATATAACTAACATTTTCCGACTGTTTTTGTCTCAATCTCAATAATATATTTTTAGTATTTTTTTTCATGTAGAGTAAAATACCCTTTTGTGCTTATATGTGTAATATATTCACTGCGAAAACTGTAGTCTCAACTCAAAATAACCTTCTATACTATAGAACCGAAAACTCCATCTTTTGATATCCATTTGAAACTAAAGTAGAAATACTTGGTACTTAATATAGGCGAACATAATTCAATATCAAGGCCACTACACTAACAATGCTCAAAATCAAGTGGAGTAGCGGTATCAATGTCATAGCCCACTAGAACATTAACTGTACCGTGAAGGTATAGTACAAAAGAACTAGGTCATACACATATTTTTTGGGTTCAGTGTACATTCAAAAGTACTCCATATTTCACAGCCAATTAAGTTTGAAGTCGAGTTCTTATTTTAGGATGTAACTGATTATTTAAACGAAACTAAATAACGTTTTCAGATTCTGGATTCCCATTAATATAATTAGAAAAAAGGACCCAACATAAACATTTTCATGTCAAGTAACGCCAAGATGAGTATATATATTAAGTACTTGCACTGTAAAAAAAGTTATCGGATTTTATGAAGAGCCAAGCTCTGACTCTCCTATAGCGTATAGTGTTCTGCATGAATCCTAGTCTTATGTTCTCTACAAACCTGACCTGGCCTTTTCTATAAGCTATTATAGTTATACATTTTAAACTTGGCATGTTTAATACTCAATTGAAATCATATCCTAAGAATTTGGACTTTCTAGTCTAGACCGAATCTACACCAAGAGTGTACAAAAATACGAAGAAAAGGTAGATAGCACTAGTAGTGCATTTCTTTATCTCTTCTTGGCGGTATAGATATGTAATATAAACAATGTCTTTTCAAAAAGGTTTAAATTTGAACATTTTCAAAACTATTTACTTGACATAAAACGCGCAAATTTTACATAAAATGTAATATAAAAAGAAAAAATATATATTATTAATACTACACTCATTCTAAGCAAATTAAAAACTATGTTTTTGTTTCCTATATTATCTATTTTAGATTTTTTTTATGCATGTCAAGAATATTTATAATCGAACAAACTCGATAAATATAGATGAGTTTTGTTTAAAGACCACCCACCTAGGGTTGGCAAAACGCTAATTTCCGCCGGCGCCGCGACTAAAGCACTTTAGACCGAATTCGGTATTTCACTTCTTCGTAACAATGCTGAAATGTTCCCCTCATGTCAGATTGAAGCGATGTCTACAACACCATAAGAACAGCAGATAAAAAGTACATGTTTGAGGTAGCTACATAGAAATAAAAAAAAAACTAAGATGAAAAAAAACTACTTGCGCACTACGGAATTGAATCCTTGTGTCGCAGGGGTGTAACAAACATTCACATCACATGCACTAAATCACCCAGACTTAGAACAAAAACAAACGTTTTGAATTGATGATCGAACCAGCAGGGTGTCGCGCTTAATGGTAGTTAGCGTTAATAAAAGTATTTAATACAAATATATTTATGACTAATACGTATTACAGTTTTTTTTTCGAGACGACGATCACACCTTAGACAGATTTTTTACTATTATAGACATTCCCAAATACGTTGTTAGTCATGTTTTCAATCTAAGAAAACAACATAATTCTTTGTTTTAGAGATAAACGGTAGTATTATTTATAAAGCTGTATTTGATTGTAACGCAATAAGTCCCACGACGAATACCATATTATTACGTTTAGTTCAAAATCTCATAGAGTAATATTTAAGTAAAACTCTTCTTTCCTGCACCTTCTTGGTTGACTACTTCACCCTGTCACAATAGACTACACCACAGAGTACATGACTACACAAGAGCTACACAAATGAAAGGTTTGTCATAGGTTTGTCAGAAAGAATTGCCGTAATTATTTTAAATATCATCACATTACATTAAATTTCCATAAAAATGTATAGACAATCTTATCAGCGTGGTATGTTTACTATATTTTTTAGCGTCGGTTCCAAACCTTTGGCTTTATGGGAAACTCACACTCAAGATGGTTACATATCCAGGTTTTTAGATCAAGATATTAAGTCCATGGTTTTAGAAATAGGCGGAACTAATGTAAGTACAACGTACATGATATGTCCTACAGGCAATAGAGTGCTTGGAATAACGATGCCTTTCTTAGTCATGATCGTTAAGAATCTTAAAAAGTATTTTTCGTTTGAAGTCACCGTATTGGATGCCACTGGAACTAGAAGAAGATTTCGTGTATCAAACTTTCAAAGCACTACTCAAGTGTTACCGCTGTGCACTGTGATGCCAATAGGCCTTTCCGAAGGTTGGAACCAAATACAGTTTAATTTAGCCGAATTTACGCGCCGCGCCTACAAAATACAGTTTGTTGAAACGCAAAGAATAAAAATAAATGCTAATATAAGGATTAGGCGAATATATTTTGCAGAACGCATAATGCCAGAAGATCAGTTACCACCGGAATATAGACTTTATTTTCCATTAAAATCAAAAGAGACTAAAGAAAAGAAACCGATGACTCTAATGGTTGAAAAGGAAGACTCGTTGAAGACGAACTCTGTTCAAGTAGTAGTGGAAAAAAAGAAAGAGATTGTAACTCTAGTGAAAAAGTCATCTAAATTATCAATGAATTCAATTAAGAGGCCGTCACAAGTAGACGAGCTTGTTGAAGAACACATTCCTTCTGAAATATTACATGTAGAAGAAGACCCTCTTGAACGAACTGGTGGAGCGACGAAAGTGCCAATAGTTGCGTCTGGAAAATCATCTCATGTTACATCTGCAGCGACTAACGAGGATGCTAACGAGGCTGCTAACGAAGTCAAAGAAGAAGCGGCAGTAGAGATGACAGACGAGGTGCTACAAGAAGTCGAAGAGAAAATAGATAGTTTAATTACAGTAGGTGACAATAAAACAGAGCCTGAAGGTGGTGGATACGAGGGAGATGAAGAAGCAGAAACAGGAAGCGCGCCTCCAGAAAAAAATAAAACCGAATGAACGCTATTATGAAGAGAAGTAGAAGAGAGAACGCTATTGAAAAGAGATAATAAGTTATCTCATATTAATCATTGTTTACCTTTGGCTTCTAACATGTAGCTTTAAATATTTTATACCAATGTGTGATACTTATGTATGTACTGTGTACTATGTATACATATCTTAATTTTAATTGTTGCTATGTATCATGATTGTATTTTTAGTCTAGTTTAAATGCGATTGATATTAATTATTTAAGTGTAAATAAAATTAATTTTAACTGTAGTTTTGGTCAGAATTATGTAGTGAAAACAAATTTAATAACTATTTTATTGGTCAAATTATTAAATATTGGACAATTTTGTCACGTTTTATTTTTATACATTAATGTTCTTACATTGTTCATATCAAGTGATTATTGTGAAAATATCGTTAAATATAAATATTGTGTATTTTATTATATCTTTTGTATTATTGGTTTGTTCAAATCATCACAATATAATTTTGATGTATATTATTCTTATAGAAACAGATAGAAATGTGCAACTTCGAAAGCTAGAGATCTGATATAACACCTACGCCTGTAAAAGCTACGCGTGATAGTACACACAAAGTATGAATACATACGTTTAGATGATATAATTGTGTGACAAACCTTTACAATTTATGAGTTTTAAATTTTCAAACATGAAAATAAATATTATAGTTTTTAAATTTCGTGTAAATAAACGTTTAAAATAAGTATTTACAAAGTAAACTGCAATGCAAGCAATAACAAACTACAGCAGTAAAATTTTAACTAATAAGTTTTCATCAGAAATTACAACTAAACTCCTTTAATTTTTTTAAATCCACCCATTGTTTATAATTATATATTTCTCAACGACGTCAAATAGGTAAACGTCAAAAGGAGAAAATACCTAATAATACGCATTATTATCAAATCCTGCTGATATAAATAACATTAAACGATGTTTAAAAACTCGTACCAAAATGGGTTGCTATCGATATTCTACAGTTGTGGAGCCAACCCTCTGGCGATATGGGACAGTGAAGTCAGAAATGGACACATAAAACGACTTACTGACAATGAAGTTAACTCAATTGTGCTCGAGATAGTAAGTACTAACGTTGCAACCACATACATAACATGCCCGAAAAACAACCAAGTGTTGGGGATAAAACTACCCTTCTTAGTGATGATCGTAAAAAATCTGAAACGTTATTTCTCTTTTGAGATAACCATACTAGATGACAAAAATATGCGAAGACGTTTCAGGATTTCAAATTTTCAATCTACGACTAAAATAAAACCATTTTGCACAAGTATGCCCATTGGCTTAGCTGGCGGGTGGAATCAAATACAATTTAATCTAGCTGATTTCACGAGAAGAGCTTATGGAACTCAATTCATAGAAACTTTACGAGTACAAGTGCATGCCAATGCCAGAATTAGACGAATTTATTTTAGCGAGAAACTATATACTGAAGAAGAACTGCCACAGGATTATAAACTTTACTTGCCGTTGGAGCGAAAACAAAAGAAAGGGAAACCTGACAAAAAAGAGGAGGCAGCAGCTGCAGCAGCCGGAGCCGCGCCAGCTGCGGCAGCCGCGCCAGCTGCCGCAGAAGGAACACCTAGTGCGGAAGCAGCGCCACCACCAGTTGAAGCTAAAACATCTGCATCGAAGAAAAGTGAACAAATATCACCTCCGGCTAGCACCGAGCCAGAACCTGCAAAGACGGAAGAAGCTAGTGTACCAGAAACAGTGGCTGAAGAGAAACCAGGGGAAGAAGAAGTGGGAGTCACCGAAGAAGATACAGAGCTACCTGTGGAGGGTGAGGAGACAACAGAGGTTACTGAGGGAGAGCCGGGAGAGCCGGGAGAGCCGGGAGAGCCCGTGGAGGGTGAGGAAGGTCCGGGAGACGAAGAACCTATGGCCGAGCCCGCAGAGGGAGAAGACGCGGGCGGAGACGAGAACGAAGGCGGAAATGAAGACGAAGACTAAACACCTCAAAATTTCATTTTTGATTAGTTTATATTTGTTAGATGTATTGTGTTCGTTCATATAATTTGTAGTCGTTGATAGTATCTACTCGTATTTTGGTTAGTAGTTATTAATGTTTATCTGTTTCGAGAACTAACAAAAAAATGTATAATAATGGCAGGGAACAAATTCAGTTTTTTGTTTTGTATGTGTAGTGTTTTTGTGTATAACTGTATGAAGCGTACTTATTAAAAATACTTTGGGTTATATTTGAAGCGTTTTAATTTGCGACATTGTAGCGTTGAGAAATACTAGACGGAATTATCTGTATTATTTATAAAAAACAAATTACCCTTTGTTTCCTGTACTTAACTTTCATTTTGCTTTTATTTTAATGAGTTAAGAATATGTAAAAAATCGGTTATATGCCAAAATAAAGTGACTGCGTTCCGTTCAATATGCAAAACTGGTTCATAAAATTGTGCCGTTGTCGGTTGTTGGCGTCTATTTAATAGTTTATGTTCTGGTCTATGGTGCGAAATTCCGCCCATTATTTAGGGGTGTCCCGTCAAACTGGCGGTACACACATCCGGGGATTTATGACTAACTGTTAACTATATATGGTTGTTTGTAACGCTATTGACTTTAGAGTATGTGTACCTAATGTCATTTATACTTATTGGAAAACGCGTTGTATGCTAAAGATTTATTTTATTTTATTGCATATTTAAGTGGCCCTTATTCTTCAATTTATAAGAAGGAAGTTACTCAGAGTTTTTTTATAAATTGAAATATTTTTGCTTCTATAAAATGTTTAGTCTTGTTGTACATTATTTTTTCCGCGGTATACACTCGTTCTTCCAACTCTGACATTGGCAGAACCGTTGTCACCCTGACGACGCCATTAACAACAAAAATTTAATTGAAACTAATTTGTTTTGGGTTATGTTTGAAGTCCAGTACGTACCTTTTGGTGGCTGTAAATCAATCAATCCCCTTTTTATAGTACTAGCAGAGAGAGAAAGAGAGCTCAGAGAGAGAGAGAGAGTTACAAACAATAATTTCTATCGTATAGTATAATGAAACTGTATTATATGCTTGTATTGTATAGAATAATCTATTCAAGGTGTATTATAACTCGTTGAAAGCAATTTGTACTAAGATAATAGGTACCTTTGTTCCCTCCGACAGATGTCACTGTTGTTAGCATAAATGAATATTAAATATTCTGATTAAGGCACGCTTACACTTGTCAGCTTCCAACTATTGATATGAGTTATGTTACTTATGTTGAATACATGTTAAAAGTTTGAAATTGTCTAGCTAACATCGACTGATCTTAATGATCTTTTGTAACAGTAAAGCGGTGTTAAAATATATTATTTTACTACTTACATTTTTTTTTATATTTGCCATAACTTCGAGGCTTGTTATTCGTTTATAAAATATTGCAGGACTTTTACCTGGAAAGGAAAAAATATACATTAAAAAAAACTCTCAATTGAATAAAAAAAAATGTCTATGGTATTTGTTCTGAAAAGAAAACTCATTGATTAATTAAGTAGCCATGAGTTACAAAGTATATTATCACAAATATTTAAAACATATACCACGTTTAACTCGTAAAAAATATATATCCGAACGTTTTCCGCAAATACAGAAAAATCCCGAATTTTTTTTTCGAAAGTTTGTTTAAAATTTCGAGCAGAATCAAAAAGCCTTACGATACAATACGTAGGCTTTTACTGTATTTAACCCATTCAATCTTATGTTTTTTTTTGTATGGACCTCGGAAACTAAAATGAAAGGAATCGGGAAAAAGGCCCTTTAATCATCGACGTTGTGCACACAAATTGAAATGGAGCAGTGTATCTTGACCTTTATCTTTTTGGCTCCATGAATACTAACCTTTGCTTATTATACTTTTTCTGAGTGATCAATGTATTTTCTATATTTGTTTTCCTGTTTAATATATTGAGAGTATTTGAGGCAAAAGGAGTATTTTGGGATCTTAGTACATGAAAACTTCGTCCTTTATGAAGTACTTCGTGTAATAGAAACGTATATACGGAATAAAATAAAAGTAAGAAGTACATATAAGTGGTATAAAAAACAAAACTAAATAAAATATCTATACTGTAAAAAGTAAATATGTATTATGATGTCATTCTTTTACAGAATTGGGTGTTATAGAGATTTTCTTCTCACACAAATCTCTGGTAACACTTTGACATTGACATCACTTCTACTTTTAACCAATTTTAAAAGGAGGAAGGTTTTAAATCGGGGGTTTTTTATGATTTTTACGCGATATTTCTGGTAATTGTGGATTGATGAAAAATATTTTTAGCTAGAAATTAGGTTTAGTCATCAATAGTGTATACTTTAGAGGTGGCCCCACATTAAATTGAAGTCGGCTCCTTTTTACATTTATGTGTAATCTATAAAAGGTCGACAAGGCTGAGATTTTTGAACTTCGTTGTTGCTGAAGTACGGTCCACCGTAGATTAAAAACTAGTGATTTTATTATTACACTAGCTGCCCGCCCCGGCATCGCACGACTGATGTGAGATTTTCAAAACATTTTTTTTTATAAACATTCTTCTGATAATAATTAACACAACAAAAAATAATTAGCGATTCTTTATTACTTAAAGTAGCATCCATATTTAAAGTTTCTTTAAATTTTGTGGCTTTATGTACTATGTCAATATGTACTCTAATGTATGTATCAATACAGTATAACCAAAATACATGATCTCGTACATATTCGTTCAACATAAACGTTGGTAATAAGTTAGCGTGGTGTAGCGGGCGATAAATCACGCAGCGATGTTACTGCTACTTGTGGTCTAAATCATAAGCGGTAGCGGCTACTGTACAGTTATTCCTAGTCATAAATATATATTACTAGCTGTTTTTCGCGGCTCCGCCCGCGCGGATGTCGGTTATTGGGGAAAAAAGTAGCCTATGTCCTTTCTCAGGCTCTACACTATCTGTGTACCAAATTTCATTTAAATCGGTTCAGTAGTTTTGTCATGACGCGATAGACAGGGACACTTTCACATTTATAATATTAGTAAGGATTGATAAAAAAAACTTACTATGCATGTAGTTAACTGAAGAGCGAACAAGGTTTTATGCTAAGTTTAATTTAGATACAAAAAATATTCCTCTTTTTTTTAATGACAGTAACGTACAAGTACCTAATGTCTCGGGAAGCACGTTATGTCGTTGGTCCGACTGTCAAACATTGATCTTTAACAGTTGTTAGTCATTACAATTCTGACAACCAGTCTTACTGTAGGATACTGTGTTACCCTGTAAAATGGGTTGTTGAGGTCAGATAGGCAGTCGCTTCATGTAAAATATAGTAATCAGCTGAATCTGGTAAGACGAAACCGACCACAGCATAGCTTGGGAAAAGGCTACGCAGAAGAAGGTAATGTACAAGTCATCAAGTATAATGATGACTAATGGGTCTTCAAATATCATAGTATAATTAGAACAGCTCTAATTAACCTCGTAAGTGGATAATTACTGAGGTAAAGTTATAACAACAAGTAATTAAGAATGTAAGACCCATAATAGTGTAATAGTCCAGTTATAATACTGGGAGCGTCTGCGCAGAGGTGCAATTAAAGTTATAATGGAAAGTTTAATTTTCACGTCGTTAAAATGTTGTTGGTTTGACCAAAATTATATGTTATGGTACCATTACGTGTTTCGATGATATCCATTATAATTATTAAAGTTTTAATGCAATTTCGTATAACACATTAAATATTTTACAACACTCATTGTCGTGCCTTGCTATTTTCTACACTGAAACGCAACTTAACTTTAAGACGTTCTCAAAAATCTTTCTTTCGTTACTTTACACCTTAAAGTCACAGAGACTGTATGAGACTTAACGGCGGTTTAAAACTGATTAATGTTTCAGTATTCGGCCATTTGGGTTTAGTGAATAACCGCAAAATACAAACACCTTACTTAAACACTAGTTACTTCATGCAGTCTTTTGACGATTCTTACATACTATAGGCAATATTACGGTAAAAAAATACCTAAATATTAATTTTGTATTCATCTTTAGACACGGACATGTTTTAGACACGGACATGTTTTATTAACAAGTGTTGCAACGGCCAAACAAAAATAAAGTGTAATTATTGCACCTGCAACATTATTTATATACTCTAGAAAACACTAACTTCACCCATATCGTCATCGATAAGAAAGTATCGTTCCGCTTATGCCTTGCCCCACGCGGCAGCGAACTCAAGCTAAGCGAACAGTCCGCGTCGGCTTCGCGTTATATTAAAGCCTTAATTTACTGCTGCATTATTAAGCAACGGCAAAAATTGGTCATAAATAAGAATTTACAAACTACATGTACTGTAAATATGCTGATTAGAGTGGTTACTTTTTTGTTCCTTGGAAAAACTGCGAGAGATTTATACTAAGGACAAAACGTTTCGGAATTTTGTTAAATTATTTTTATGATCAGTTGGCGTTATAACATAGGTCAATGTTTTTGAATATTATTATTGTATTTTTATGTTTTGGTTAAAGGAACGTATTTTTATGCACAACGTTGAAAGTTCGAATCCTCCACAGGCAAGTACCACTTTTTCTGTTGACTTTTTCAAAGTTTTAAGTACTTTCTTAATTATTCTAAGACACCATTGGCAAACAGTGAAGAAAATATAATGAGGAAACCTGGATTCCAAAAATTTTAATCTGATATCGCCAACTCGCAATGAGCAACCGTGGTGATCACTGTCTCTTGTTTCTCTATATGAGAAGAGGCCTGTGCTCAAAAATGGTGCATTTATAGACCGGTATTATTATATTATTATGTACTCTGCGTGTTCAGAAATACGAAAATACATACGATCTCGCATAAAATATTACATTGACACTAGGTCAATGCCAATTTTAGTGATATTTATCATGAGATTCATCATACACAATTGGTGATATAGAAAGTTATTTTATGGTAAGAAGTAGTTTTAAAATATCAACCAAAATTTTAATGGTTCGAAATATTTTATTTGAAAAATCAACACGTGCGCAAAAACTATCAAAGAATCGAACATAACACGCTGGTAAAATTATCCCGGGCCACAAAACCGACGTAAAACAATTTGGTATTACGTGTCCAGCCCTCGTCCAGCCCGGTCTAGTCAGCTACCGACGACTAATTTTTGAAGTCGTAAAATTTACGACAAAGGGAGCATAATCTATCTGAAGTACGGTCAGAGAAACGTGCTGGGCCTCCCAAATTTATGTACGGTCAGCAAAATAAGACGTTCGATTGAGGAAAAGTCAAGTTGTCTTATTTTTGGCTGTCGATGTTTAGTAGCCATTTCGTATGCTTTTCGACAAATGTGTTGCTGTGACACGTGATATGTAGTTTTTTATTTATTCGGTTTGGTTATATTTTTCTTTGACCTATATCTTATGTTATCTCGGTGATCGTCATACGTAGGTACATAACGCAAGGAGGCAAACACTAGTGAATCACGTATAATTCTACTTATGTCCACCCATTTTCTGTAACAAGCTAATCAGTTTTAAAATAGGAAGCTCTCCTATACATCAATGTAAGATTTATCTGAAGTTTTAGTTAACTCTGGCAAGGAACTTATAGAATTGATATCATCTTATTCCATTAATCGTTTTTTTTTCTTATTGTTTTTTTGTGTTATAGACTATTTGCATAAATAAGTTAACAAAATTATATTAAAGTAAAATTGTGTTGGTAAAAAAATGACGTATTTTCAAGGAAGTTAAATTGTTTAAAATAATAGCGAATATTTTCTTTAAATAAGTTTAAGTCTGTATAATTGTATATTTCTTACTCATATGCTAGACTCGTAATATAAAAAAGAAGTAAGAAAGAAACACAGAATATATAAATTATTAATATTTATTGTTGTTTGTTCGTATATAATACGTACAAACAACAATAAATATTAATAATTTATATATTCTGTGTTTCTTTCTTACTTCTTTTTTATATTACGAGTCTCAGTATGACTATAATGTTACGTACATTATAGTCATACTGAGACTCGTCGTGTATACCAAAATTCATCTACCAAAAACTAAACTGCATCCCTAAAACTGGAAGCTAATTTGATTTTCTAAAAACCCCTCAAAACTTTCCCCTATACTAGTCACATCTAGTTATAACCAGTTAGATGCGGTTCGGTGCGGTGTTTGCGGACGGTACCGCAACACTTACTCAAATTAAAGGAGCGGGTATACTTGCGGATGCAGATTCAATTACGGGCACGGCACTTCAACGTGCGGGAAAAGTATTGGCCGATGTGAAAATACTTGATACGAAGTTCGTTTCCAATAGTTTATTTATGATTATTTTGTATTTTAAATGTAGAGTTATAAAATGAGTTTACATATTTGCAACGATTTTAGACGCGTATTTCTCAGGATTGCCCGAATAGTTTCGGACCTAATAGTGTCTTTTATCATAAGAGGACGCGGTGGCGGCGGTATCGCGAGTCAAACTGAGGCGGATTAATTACAAAATGAGTTTAGTTGTTGAGGTATTGATGAAATCTTGTTAATTTTGAGAGGCTCGGTTGCTAGCATAAACCTTAACATATGCTGAGCGTTAGCCGTTTTGCGAGTTATACCTTAGTATTTGTTGTCTTTTTGTGTATAGTTTTACATGACGCATTTGTCGCAAATAAACGTTTTTTCTTTCTTTCTTTCTATGTTAGGTACGTACGTACGTACTTAAGCATTTAGCAGTTTATTTGTTGCTAAAACAAAATAACTCTACTTATTTTATATCTGAAATTGCTAGAATCTGCTTAATTTCAAATGAACACTGTTCAAACATGAGTTTTAGATTTCATGACAATCAGTTTACTTATTAACAATTACTTACAATCGATTTCTATCACTAAATGTCTATTCAACAAGCAATAAACCATATCTTTATTAAAAGAAGCATGTTCCAATAACTGGTATAAACCCATACAGACTACACTATTATTTATTAATGTATTTGTCCGATAAAAGATCGCGTAAGAAGCTATGGAAGTGAGAGGCTTACGTCACAGAAATGGCGGCTATATTTATATTCGAGGTAAGTCCTATGGGATGCAGAATGATACATTCTTTTTCTTATTATTCAATCACATCAGGGGATCAATTTGCTTGCAGGGAGCTTCTAATCTGCTTGAGTATGACGATGTATTTTTATTGATAACAGTCATATTTGTTGAGTATCGTTATTTGTATTTGTAGCTCTTTGGCGTCGTGCACAATGATTTGATGACTTAATATGACGTGTTTTTAAAAGGCTTCAAAAAGAGGAGGTTTTTGTATGTTTGTTACGCGATATGTCTGGACACTGTGGATCGATTTCGATAGGGTAAACCTCAGATGGTCTTGCATAAATTTCATTGAAATCGGTTCTGTTTACGTTTATCTCTAATTAATTATTAATTCCTGTGCATTAAATTAGAGCTTTTTCGATAACAATAAAGATAAAGAAAAAAAATTATGAAGGAAAATGTCTATGCCAAGAGTTTACAGACAGTCTTCTGTACAATGTATTAAAATGTCTATATTCCTGTAAATTAAAACCGCAGTAGAAACGGAAAACATCAGAACGCTATGATTAATTAGTAGATCCACGTAAATCGCTAAAATTTATAGTTATAATCTCATAAATGTAAACTCCAAAAAAAAAGAAGTTAAAAACATAGTCTTAAAGTTATTTCCACATATTTTGCGAACAATGTAAGTGTTTATCTTTTCAGTACATAAACCGGCTCATTTTAGTCCGCCCTGGGCTTGAGGGTCATATTTTAAAGGCCGTCGCTGGCTCCTACTGATAACACTGCCTATCGGTTATTTACTGACCACAGAATAATGTTTACAGCCTTTTGGTGACCCTATATTATTACGGTAAATATTAAGTTTTGCTTATGTGTTTTTTTTTAACTTAAAGAGAAGCATAAATATATATATATTTAAATTGTGCATTCATATTTGTTAAGAAAGCAATATATTGATATTGTTAGCGTGCTTATTGAATTTTACGACAAAATACAAAATTACTAGATTTCTGTCAGTTTTAATAATTATTATAAAACAGTCAAGATATTTAAGCACAAAACTTAAAAAATAAAATACAAAAAGATGTATATAATAAAAATTTTTTTTTGGAATTTCTGTTATCTAATGTTCCGTTTCACCTTTAGTTACTGAATATACTTCAATGAATTTCAGTGTATAAGTAATTCATAGTAATAGTTCTAAGAGATACAATACAATATGGAGATTTTGTAGACGTTATTACAAAGTTCAAATGAACAACAAATTGGTTTGAACTGTACCAAGAACAGTTGGCCTTAGAGGTTTGCTTACACTGTTGTGTGAGTAAGTTTAGTTTGATTTGTTAATAATACGTCAGAAACATGGGTTACATACTTCCTGTCTGCCTGGCTATAACTGAGAGCTGTGTGTGTGTGTGAAGTGTTTACATAATGTAACAAAAATAGAGTTTATATAGAATAAGTAATAGTCCACTATACAACAATAGGGGATCGGACTATTTTGTTTTTATTTACACGTCACATAGATAAAAAAAATATTAGACACGTATTTTTTCTTTTTTTTATTACACAAACGATGAGGAAGATACAGTGAAATGTCGCGTAACGTCACTTGTGGCTACAATTTTTAACTACAAGTGACGTCACAAGTCCTACTCCAATAAGTCCCACAAGTGATTTATAAATATTTAATTTTCTTTATCTATACTAATATTATAAAGCTGAAGAGTTTGTTTGTTTGTTTGTTTGAACGCGCTAATCTCAGGAACTACGGGTTCGAATTGAAAAATTCTTTTTGTATTGAATAGTCCGTTTATTAAGGAAGGCTATAGGCTATATAACATCACGCTACGACCAATAGGAGCGGAGCATAAATGAAAAATGTTGCAAAAATGAAAAATCGTTGAAACTAAAACACGCGAACAAAGTCGCGGGGGGCAGCTAGTAATAATATAAAATCACAAAAGATGTGTGTGTTACAATCAGTAATGGTTGCATTATAGTAAATTTTTTGTCAATACTAAATCTGACTGCACGGATAGCCGAGTAGTATCGGTCACCACGCTAACTACGACTATGGGCGACGTGCTGCGGGTTCGATCCCCGCATGGGACAAGCATTTGTGAGATTCACAAATGCTTGTTCCAAGTCTGGGTGTCTTATGTGCATGTGGTTTGAATATCTTTGAAACACCCCGCGACACAAGGATTGAATTACTAAATGCGAAAGTAGTTTTTAAAAATAAAAATACATATCTTTGTCCAAATCTGTCTATTAGGTTGATCGTACATATCGAAATCGAAATATGGCAGAGAAAGCTGTTTACTTGAACAATTTAAAATATAATATGTTATAGAACACTTTCAGTATAAATGAAACAACTAAAGTAATGAACAAAGTCATGTCACAACGTCTGTGTATCATCACAATGGTGTAGTGCAATGAATAGGTATTATTAGTGGAGTGGTACCCGGTTCGTGTCATGTGCGGTAACTGACAGTGGCAGGACATTTGTTCTGTGTTCTTGTAGACGTGAGAATTAAAAAACTGGCATAGTTAGGGGAAAGTCTGTTTTATAACATGAAGTTAATAAGCGTTGTTAAAATGGAACTCCGATTTATTTTAAGTAATTAAATAAGTTTTATATTTTTCATAAACTTCTCTGCGGGACTGGCCTGTTGGTCTAGTGGTTAGTGACCCTGACTACTAAACCGGAGGTCGTAGGTTCGATTCCCAAAACAAATCTTTGCGTGAAGAGCATGATCATTTGTTCTGTGTCTAGGTGTAATTTATATATAATACCTATGTATGTATATAGAAAAATGTGAGTATATTTATCAGTTGTCTAGTTGCCATAATACGGGCGCTGGAGGAACATTGAAGTCACAAATCAAAAGGACTAGGTGTGCGGTAATGTTCATTAAGTATTATTTTAATTATTCGTTACGTATCAACGCATGCGGAGCAAATATTTGTAATTAAATACAAAAACAGTTCAGTAAGTCGTAATAATAATAAATATATGATTATCAAATATATTTTTTATTGAACTATGGATGTAATAGTTTAGTTTATTGTAGGTACATAGCTTTACATTTTGAGGATTTAAGTTAACTAGCTTATGGCAGGTTTTTTAATCTTAGATATTTTAGCAATAATATGAGGTACAATTAATTAAAACAAAAATACCCAATTGGCGCCGCAGTTTAGAGTATTTTCGCATAAGCTTAAATTTGATCCACGCATAAGCAAAACAAATGTGTGATAAATTTTTTTTTAATTGCATACAACATCTGTTTATGTCAATGTACCCACACAGAAACCAATGATACAGCGTGTTCCAATAACACCTAATATTAAAAATAAACAAACTTCAATTCTAAATATTAAAGCACACAACGTAATGGTCCACATTTTAAAATGTACACACACTAGGGCTGCCCGGAACGCTTGCTGAATATTCATAGCACCGGAGATTGTATCGCTTAATAAACACCCTGTATACTAGTCCGCTCACGTGCCCCTAATGACCTGGACATTAATGGAGGAACTTTTAATTTTCACTTTACCTTTGGACCTGTTTAATTTATATTTTATGTTTAATGACATTTTGAAATTGAAGATTGATATTTTAGTGTATGTATATTTATATTTCTTGACATTTTAGAAAGACAAGAAGACGAAAAGCTCCTATTTTGAAGTCGCTTAAAAACTGAATTAGTTGATATTATTATTTTGATTTGTTTTTTTTTTATATCAGATAAATAGTTTATGCGATATGATAATTATTGTCGAATTAACTCAAGATTTCAAAAGATTTAGGAATGACAAAAATTTCGATTCCCACTGTTGAGTATTTATTGAGGTAAATGTGTTATACAAACACACGAAAAAAAAGGAAATTTACTTGTTACATAGCAAACATTTATAAACCATTTCAAGTTAAACAAATATTGGAATTGACGTAAGGCATCGTATAAATAAACAAAACGCGATCAACATTGACATTACGAGTGCTACGAATACATCTACTTTACTACGAGTCGTAGCACAACATTTTGTATTCTTAGTGCATCTCGTAGAAGCGTCTACGAGGTGCTCTACGCCGTATCAATGTCTACGTCAGTAACGTTATCTTACAGGACATAACATGTGTTAAAATGTTTATTTTTTATTTATATATTAATAATATAATTTCAAGATATAGGTATTAAGAGACATTCAAGACCAAAAGGTAACGAACGTTTATTATTTAATATGGCAGCCAAGTATTGTCCAAAAACGTATTAAATTATGATATTGTTTGCTCAAAGTAACAATCAATTTATTAACAATATAAATTCATAAAATACACTGGCATAATTATTACGTCAAACAATTCATCATACATTGTAAATTGTATTTACGCTAACGTATATAAATCGACATTTAACAAAAGGTCAAACCTGATTCCCTTGTGTGCATTAGTTAATAAAACACATAACAGTCAGCTGACAGTTTAATTTCGCGAATGAATTGTTATATTGAACGATGTCGGCTCCGATCGGTCATCGGGGGTAATGGCCTGATGACGTTTAGTCAAATTACGAGGGGTTAACCTAATGTATTGTATTTGGATATTGTTTATATTGCTTTTTTTCGGTTGAGTAAGATAATACGATGTGTGGGGTCAAACTATGTGTATTGAGGGTTTTGTTTTAATTGCTGTGTGTTTTTTAGGGTTAGGTTTCTGATTTGCCATTTAATAGTTATGTTGTTTTTATTTTTACTTTTAGTGTTAGTATTTTCGATGGCTGAATTGTTAAAAGTCTTTAGCGTGTTCAATGTATGGAAATCACGAATAAATGTGAATGTAGAAATTAGCTTAAGGACAACGATTAAACACTGAAATTTTTGCTTAAATCTATGAACAAAATCACTAAAAATCACAACCAGGATAACATACCAACAAATCAAACAGAAACAGTCGTTGTTATTACAAGGTCCGTTGCGTGGATGATAACATTAGTTGGCCGGTTCACCGTAAAAACCGGTATAAATCACCAGCGCACCAGCCCTGACTAATTACGGTTTAATTTAGACCAACAAAGGGCCCCACTAGCGAAGTTGCTTGATAAATCTTCAACATGTGTGGCGACTAACTACTAGTTACCGAAAGTAGAATAATTATGTGGATATTTCATTAGTTTTTGTTGATACTTTTGATTTAGGTATTTTGTTCAAAAAATTTTGTTCAAAAAATTAAGTTTCGTAATGATAAATGCGAATGTAACTTTGTTTGTATGTGTGATACGCTTTCACGGCTAAACCGCTGAACCGATTTGGATGAAGTTTAGTATGGGGTAAGCTTGGATCCTAAGAAAGGACATAGCTTTTTCACTGCGATAACCGACACCCACGCGGGCGGAGCCGCAGGCAACAGCTAGTAAACGGTATTCAATACTAGTACCTACTGCTATAAAATCAAGGCATGCAATTGTTTTACATAACTTTACAAGTATTTTTTTTCTTTTTCAAAATAAGTAAACACTGAGTAGATAAAGCGAATCAAACTTCAGAGGGCCTATGACGATAAAATATGATAAGGTACGTAATACTTTGCGTACAAAAGGCACGAAGTTCTGGCAAAAAAAAGAAAAAATAAGTGTCTCATTTAATATGGTAATTAAAATAAAAAATGACATCTACCCCCATTATACCTATATGTATGTGATGCAATTCATGTATCGTGCGTATCTAAAGACGTGTTTAATTCGTAGAAAACAACAAGTATAAATCAATAGACATTTCTACACGTGATAACTCAAAGCAACAAAAAAAGTACATTAAATCACACAACATAACAGGGGTCTATTATATCGAGCAGATTGAAGCTGGTGGTTGAATTTCTAAGGTCAGACAATCCCTTTGTTTCATTCGATGTCGTTTTTCATATAAATTGGGTATAAGAACGGGATTATACGCCTTAGTGCCAACGTCGAGAAACAACTATTTTTACTTTTGTGTGTTTTTCCTCCATTTCAGAAAGGATTTCTGTTTGTTTACATGATTTTATGTGTGTAGGTTTAAAGTGTGGATGATCTTATGCTGTAGATCTTGAGTTGTATTGTACTGAAATTTTGCAAATTTATACTAAATGTAAAAGTAAAGTCTATGTCAAAAGCAAAGCTAAGTTATTTCGGAAACTTTCTAGTGTACCAAACTATGTAATAAATTGGAGATAAAAATAATATTTTCGTAAATCTGAGTGCCTAGTTCTGACACATTAATTAATACAGTTGACATATTGAAAGAACTTTAAATCCTTCATTCATAGAAACAGAAACCCAACGTTTAAATTAAAAGGAAAATGATAAACGTTAATTAATAGAAACATCGGTTAAGCTGGAGTTAGCGTCAATCATAGCATTGGAAACTTCACTAACGGTAATTGAAAAAGTTAAAACTTTATACCTACGTAGAGATCAGAAAACGCGAATTATTAAACCAATTAAAAGTTGGCAACATTAACTGATTCAACGCACAACAAATTCGCACAGAAGTTACCAGCCTTTAGCCCCGATTTTATTTGATATGGACCCTTTTCGATGCGTATAAAATTGCCGTAAAGTTTTGATTACGTATAAAAAGAATAGGGTTGGAAACAGGTAGGAAACGATTTTATGTGTCCTATAAAGATTTGCGTTCGTACGAAAATCATGTTAAAACGAGTGTTTGTAATAAAAATTATGTACTTCCAGATTAAATTTAATTCAATAGCAAGGAATATAGAGCTTAAGAAATGAAGTTAGTGGAAGTTTTATTATTTTTAGCCATTAATTATTAATAATAGTACCTGTAAGTACGTATACTATATATGTTTTTATTAAAGTCAAATATTTTATAGTAACAGACTTTTGTATGGAGTTTTTGCATTTATCCAATTCCAAAAATAAAAAATAGGTACAGTCGTAACCCTTTTATGAATTTTTAAAATATTTCGTTTCTAAATATACAGATCGCGATGCCAGTAAGGCTCAGATTACATGTATTATTGCAGCTAGTGTAGGCCGAAACTGGATAAAAAATTCATTAGACCGTGCCGCCTTGCCGTTTGAATATGAAACTTATTACTTGAGCTGTTGAGTGGCAAATCGCTAAATAGCAACATCCAACTCATTTTCCGCCGACATTGAATATTCTGCCATGTTTGAAGGAAAAACAAAGTGTTAAATTGCGTGGGGAGTCGCCTTTGAGTTAAGTGGTGGGTTAAAGAAGTTTGGTCCTTGTGGGTTGGTGTTATAGTCTAGGTTTGTTTGGCGTGGAGTGGATGTAGTGTGGGGAGGGTTGCGCTGCTTCCTGTTACAGGAGACACGTAGAGAGGATGTGGGTCAAGTGGCAGGCAACAAAAGTATGAGAGTAGCGATGACGCGCTCTCGTGCAGACGCGCCGTCGACTGCCAACACTACAACTGACTGCATTCTGTTTGGTGTGCGATGAGAACCGCTTTATACCTATCAAACTTTACAAATTGCCTTTTAGGTCAACAACTTTTGATTCGAGTCGAATTTAAAAGCCACTTTTTAAACCACAATCGGATTTCTAATACCTAAAGCGAATTTTGTTTTTGACTGCACTGCATTTGTTTATTTTTAAGTGAATTATACCATACACGTGCTAAAATTGGCGCAGTAACAAAGTTAGGTGGCCAGCCACGTTGATGCCTCGCCTGAATATTAAAAGATTAATGAGGTTTTAATATTATTTATGACTATATAAGAGAGGTTAATTAATGGGGAAGTTAGCTTAAATAGTACATTGTTGTTGTTTACCAGTTTTCAGTCGATAGATAATCTTAACCCTGGCCTTTTAAAATATTTGAGTTAGTTTTGAATCTGATCTGTTATATCTCAGCATCATTATTTTTAAGTTGTTTGATCATTTCTCGACTAAGCTCGGTAAAAGGATTTCAATCGTTTGAAGTTAAAAGTGGTATGCTTACTAAAAATGTAGTAACGTAAACATTTTTAACCGACATCCAAAATGGAGGAGGTTCAATGTTCCACTGTATGTATTTTATATTTTTTCTATATGACATAAATTAATGTGTAATTTTATACTATTCTGCAAACAATTTTCTTTTCTTTTTAATTTATCACAACAATGAATAAAGGAACACGTATTTTTTCAGTCTGTTCACATTGCACAAACTGTAAAGTGATAAACAAAAGCTATCACAATAATCACGCCAATATCACGGTTGGTTAAAATCGTAGGAATTGTTGATCAAAAGGACGTGTCCTCCCATTTTTATAATCCAAGCACCATAAGAAACAATAGAAAACCAACCTTGTAAGTATAGAAATAGAATCCAAGATTGTGTGTCTGATTGTGTTTACTGTGTCGTGAATTTCAGACAGAAGAGCGAACTAGAAGCGAAATGATAATAATTTCATATTATTTTGGAATTGTGCTTCACACAGCCGCAGTGTTGGTCGTAAGCTGAGTTTATTACATACATTTCAGCAGATTCTCTGTAAAATTAACCCTGGGATGATGCCCTAGGTACTATGTTAATGCACGTTGGGATAATGCTTGATATGCGGTTGTACACAAAATTAATACGCGTTTCAAATTGTTTAATTGCTATTAAAATGGTTTAGACACGGTTACGTGACGTGTAAAGTAAATTGAAAGTCCTGAATGTTAGGTTGTGTTTAATTCGTATTTTGAATATACCTACGTATATTCTAGATTTTATAGTAGGTTTATAGAGTTCAATGTTAATAAATTACGCGATATACTGTATATTTAAACTTATTTCTTCAAAAGTTTGTATTTTAAGTATTCTGAGTAAAAAAAGTGTCAAAAAACCAAAATACAAAAATGAGGTAATTTTATCACTTTTACGTAAAACAATTTAAATAAAAAAAGCACAGTGGAAAGGCAGATGAAATATTCCGCAATTATTTTTCATAGCTAAACACCGGAGGGACTTAATTAACTGAATTAATGAAGTGAAAACATTTGAGCAATATTTTTAATTTAAATCCTTAACTAATGTTTGCTATTGTACATAGCGTTTTATGAAACATCTAAAAGTCGTTTTTAGACATAGAAGACATAGTGAATGCCGTTCAAAGAACAAAATGCATTAATTACAGTTTAAAAAAATTATAATAGTAAACTTACTACTTGGATTATGAATTTTTTTCAAAACTACTGAAATGATTCCGAGGAAACTCACACTGATCCCCAAGTTAGAGTAATAAAGAAATATGCAACGTTTTAAAATACGTTTAAAAATATGAAATTATCCACATTACTTTTGAAGGGTTAGGGGTCATAAATAAGAGCGTATCTCGCGATCTCCGCGTTATAATCACGTCGTTCATCTTATAACGCTACATTAAGTCCGAAAGCTTTAACATCTTGAAATATACCCTTCGCAGATATTAAGATTCATTAAACTTGGTTTTAGTGATAGCCAAGCTGAAGTTGCAAACTTCTTTAGTTTGTGGAAATAATGTAAGGGGGGCAAGGGGGGTTAAGATGCAAGCTGAGTTATTTTTAGAAAACCGGACAAGTGCGAGTCTGTCTCGCACAGAGGGTTCCGTACAAAATTAGCTTATCGTCACGGTTCATTCTCCAAAAAAGAGCTTAGCTTTGGAGTTGAATAAATGTTCTCTCATATATCGTTAAGTTCCTCTGATGACTTTGATCCTAATTACATTTTTTTAGCTCTCAATAATTATAGATTGCTTAAGATTAAAGTATTTGTGGAGAACCGTGAATAAATCAAATATTTGGAACCAAAACGCATATACCTACCGAACTATGGTACAATGCATTAAAGATTACGGTCTCATTTCATACAGAATAGAGAGCAGTCCATTTTTATCACATTTTTATGACATTTCATTATTTTTATGACCACCATGCTAGTTCACACCTCAGTCACACGTTGATTGACAATTTCAGATTTTCAGTAGTGTCTCAGAATAACATTTAAATTTACCAAATAAAAAACTTTAAATACTTTAATTCGTCCTTATAAACACATCTAAATTTCCAGGACATCACAGGACCATTAAAACCAGAAACGTCGTTCAAAATGGATGCCCGAAACACGTGCTCACTTCACTTCATTAAATTTAGCCTAAAAGTTCATCGTGCTGATTTGATATTCAATTTGGCGTTTGCAGGGACCGCTATAAATTTTTTATTGAGGCATAAAACGCGTCTGCCGTTTGATTCTTTTTTGTTCTATTGCATTTGACTAAACGGTCTCAGGTATTTTGAAGTGGTTTCGTGTTGTGACATCTGGCTTTTCAGAATGGAAACTTTGAAGGTTTGTTAAAACTGCCTATAGAAAGAAATTTAGTTTAGATCGAATTACAAGTACATTGATAGACATTGAGTTGTTTAGTAGAATATTAGACCTAGTAAAATATATATTTGCTCATTATAATGTGGTTCAAAATTCTACGAACATAACGAAAATCTTAACTCACACATTCATAAAACACAACAAAAAAAAATGCCATTCCGTGCAAAATTTTATTACAGAAATATACCTGTATCATTAATTTTCAGCGAGGTACAATCGTGGTTGGAGTGCCTATATTTTTTATAAGTGAACACACAATACAATTCGTAATTCGACCTCATTTCTAGGGAGAGGGTAGACGGAAAAAGTGTTCGCTCATTATCGTTTTCCGCAGTCGCGCCGGTATCTCAAGTGTTGGAAAACAATACAATTCCGCATGAAACGCTTGGAAATTTTTTCAAGAAATTTAAAAGTTTTTTTTCTCTATTTTCCATTGAAGTGTGCGAGTTGGAGTGTGTTTCCAAATTCGTTGGCCGGGTTGCACCTGGTTGTTTACTGGCGTATTATTTAGCCAACCGCGACTTGGTTTTCAATATTGGATCAAATATCTACCATAATATCTTTTGCAGTTTAAGTCTACACGCAATTCATTGATTACGATTGCATTATTATTAAGATCACAAGTGACTTTTCATTAATTTATTTTCTATCGTGGTTTGTCGTAGTAGCCTAGTGGTTCAATAAATGGCTTTGTGTGCACAAGGTTGCATGTTCGAACTCATCACGAAAAGTACCGACCAAAGTTAATTTTTCAAAGTTGTAATTTCTCAATTATTCTAAGACATCATGGTCAGTCGGTGAAGGAAAAACATCGTGAGGAAACCTGGATTCAAAAAAATTTTAATCTAAAATCGCGAACTAGCAATGAGCAAATGTGGTGATCACTGCTCGTTCCTTCTCTATATAAGAAGAGGCTTGTGCCCAATAGTGGGACATTTATAGGCATTATTATTATTTTCTACGTATTCTTCATACTTCCTCACAACTGAAAACACGCCATAAACGCCATAATTAATCGTCACTTCCACTTTTCTATCAGTATTATAATTCTGGTTCACTTTTTTTTCATTAATCAATATATTGCGAGTCATCAGCGGAGGGTTGTACCCAACCGGAAGCGGAGGGACTAACTCGGCGGTTAATTGCGCGAAAAGAGAAACCCTTCGTTTCGAATATCGAACGATTATTTCCGCGTGAGCTTTAAGGATCATGTGTTTAAGGGGAGGTTTTTTTTTAATTTTCTATATTCGTGCCAGCGTTTTTAGATTTTTGTAAGACAGAAATATAATTATTAAACTGTTTGATGAGGAATTAATACCAAATGAAGGTCTCACAAAAGATGACGTAGTCGGTGTCTTAAAATAGATTTGAGAAGGTTCAAGGTTTTTTAATTTCCGTCACGAAACGTACAATTGTGAACAGTTCATGTAAACTAGTTAGCTTCGTTTATTAAAATATTACTTACTGTGGCCTTGTACGATTTTGCATGATGATTGATTTTTTATGACTTCTACGGTATTAATACAACGTGCTACGTGTTAACGTGCACAAAAATAAAAGAATATTATTATTATTATTATTTTCAAACCCAGGAGCCCTTAATTAAGACCAGAGTATGTACTTAATTTAGTCTGTAAGAAGAGACTTTTTTTTTTAAATTGAACATTTATTTTTATTAAAATATTTCTATATGTATAATTGCTTATTTTGATCGACACGTATTTAACTAACCAAAAGAGCAATTAAAAATTAATTTTAAGAAGGTACCTATGTTTATTGAAACAACTCTATTATTTTATTATCTTAAAATAATGATAACCACATAAATATATAATAGAATATACAAGGATTCTTTAATAATATGTTACCAGCTTAATATAAATATTTACATTCTGATCAAATAAATATTCTATTCATACAATTAAAAAGCCCTACTACGATCTTAGATATCATTGGCCATCATAGATCAGAAATCGTTCTAGAACATTCGACGCATCTGTGATAGCGAAAGCCTATAAAAGACGGATCCAAATTGCCCCTGAATATAAATCACAGCATGGTTCCGATCACGAACCGATTTATTTGAAAACTCACACATATTTATGAATTCTGTTATGTTTTTATTACCAACATGTTTTTTTATATCCCAAAGTTATTTTGAGTCAGGTTTCAACTTTGATGTTTGTGATTGATATTCTTCTTTTTAAACGATTTACATTCATATCTCTTATGGATTAGCCTTTTAATAGATTTTCGCGATATGTTTAACAATGAATCTGTTTTGAGTATTTCTGTATTTTATTTACTAGATGATGAAGATTCATTGATTATTTGTAAAGAATTTTACCACAAGACTTATTAAGATAATGATAAACATTTTGTTTTAAATACTTCCACTCTATTTTACACACACACACGCACACCACATTGCGGGGTATTTCACAAACATTAAATTCACACACACGAACAACACCCCGAATTGGAAAAATCATTTGTAGATCACACAAATACTTGTTCCATGCGGGGATCAAAACCGCGGCAAGTCGCGCGCAGTGGTAATTGTCGCGGTGAATTACACCACTCGGCTATTTGTGCAGTCAAAAGAATCTACAAGAATATTAATATGTATTACAAAATCGTCGCACAAAAATCTTGATCTTAGTTACTTAGTTCGATTCTAAACTACACGGTTGACAGTTTTTTTTCTATAGAGTTCAGTAAATCAAAGTGAAAAGACGCTTTGAGTCAATAAAACTAACCAAAAGATAAAATACATTCAAAATTATTAAAATACATTTTGAAACGATTTTAATAGAAGCTCTCGAAGTATCTAAGTTTTATCTCTGTAATCCGCACCACAAGGCAACTTTCACAAGTAAACGAGTTAACTTAAACGATTTCCTTGCGGCTTGAAAAAGGCAAAAAAAGGTGTAGAAGTAACGGCTTTTCTGAAATCTCGCCTTCAGTTTAAAGTTGTGTACTGTATCTTTGTTATGACGGTCGGTGATATTTTTTGATGACTGTACTTTATCTGTATTTAATACTGTTTGTGCAACTTGTAGAAAGTGCTAGATTGTTCGGAGAGGCATGTTGGACCTTCGTGGCAGTTGGTTGTCGGTTATTGCGGCAAAAAGTAGCCTATAGTTCTTCTTGGGATCCAAGGTTAGCTCATACCAAGTTTTATCAAAATTGGTTTAGCGGCTTAGCCGTGAAAGCTTAAGTAAGATGACTACTGACAAATAAATATAACAAAAATATTGTTCTAATTTCCTGATTTTACCTATTTAAATAAGCAGAGTTTTATATATTGAGCAAAGGCTAGTAGAACTGCACTAGATATGTAAAAGTATACACTCACAGTATGTTATATGAAAAATTCACTCTAAAATCTCACAAATAATACCAAACATTTAAAAAAAAATACCTTATATAATTGGATAAAGTTTATTTAAAGACTAAATGCCGTTCAAACTTAGTCAAAATATAACTTTCAACAGAGCTATACTATGTTAGTTTAGCACAGCAAAAAATGGTCCGCAGTAATAGGACTCCAATTAAATCAGATAAAACAAACTGATTACATTTTGATCAGCCATTTTGTATTTTAGTATTTTCCGTTAAATATTATTTAGGCAACTGAAACAATGAGGGCGATAAATTGATAAATAAACAACATGCCAAATCGTCGAAGTGTTTTTGATCGTTCTGTTTTGACGCCATGTTTTTGTGAATTTGAAAATGAGTGAGTTGTATACCTTTATTTATTTTTATTTTTTTTATCCGTTTTAAAGGTTTTAAGGAAAGCTACTGGCTGGTTTTGTTGCTATGATAATGTTGTTAAGTATTTAATTGATTACAATGAATGTGTTACAAAGTTTTATTTTTATTTTACGTTATATCTTTCTGCCTTCTATTTCTAGCTAAAATCTAATCAAAATGACTATTTCGGCAAATATGTAGAGTCAATATTACACGTACTGTTAAAGAAAATACATAATAATAATAATGATAGTTTGAATCAGATCACACACGGTCATCTGTTTCCAAACTAGGTAGAGCCTGTATTATTACAACCAGACAACTGATAAACATACTTATATATTTCTAAATACATATATATTATAGATAAATGACACCCAGACACGGAACAAATGACCATGCTCATCACACAAAGGTTTGTCCCGGGTGTGAATCGAACTCACCACTTTTTAGCAGTTAGGGTCACTAACCGCTAGACCTAGGCTAGTCAAATTATTTGATACCTTAGTTACTTTCAGATTTCTTGACTCTACAAAAGTGATACCAGACAGATATTTAAATATGAATACGTGCTCAAACAGCGAACTATCAGAAGTTGAAGCAACATTGATCAAATAATAAAACATAATAATTTGAGAAACGTGCTCAACTCAAATTTAGGGTGACAACAACAATATTAAATCTCATTAAATGACGCCCTTAAAATATTAAAGCTCGAGCCATTGTCAAGTGTCTGGCTCTAATTGCAGACATTCGTTAATTAGTGTCTGGGAGGAAAGTGTGAGTGATCACAGAGTGTCGGGACACCCTGACACTAGAGTGTGACACCCTTCGTGTATTTGCCAAGAGAATTTACTTAGTATCTTCGTCCGTTGGATGCTCTTTGTTGATTATTTACCTTGATTTCAGTTTCAAGTACAGGGTGTTACAATTTGTAGACAAGTTACGCAGTTCTCAATCTTGGTTATGTGTTCCAGTTAGTTCTTTCCAATGGCAGTATTTTTGTTCAACAAAACTGAATCACGTGTCCGCTAAAAATATATATAAATTTTGCATTGGCATTGTATTAGAATTAAAATTTTTGATGAGTAAGGGCTAAGTTCATAAAATTATATTGGCTTAGAATAATTAGAACTTAAAAGGCAACTAATAGGTAAATTATTAAACATAGACTTTTATTCAGCGTAGCATTCGTAGCACACGGCTACGTTTCGTAGCATGCAGTGTAATCTTCAATTATAATTGAACCATACCAACAATATTTCAAAGCTGTACTATGTATACATGTATGTAATGTAACATCTAACGATAAAATCACTGATATAAAAGTTTTTTTTTTTTTAATTAATAAATGTGGACAACATCACATACATTGTTCTGAACCCAAAGTAAGTAGCTAAAGTACTTGTGTTATGGAATTCAGAGACAACGACGGTACCACAAACACCCAAATCCGAGACAATGTAGAAAAGTGCTTTTTCTACATTGACCCGGCCGGGGATCGAACCCGGGACCTCAGAGCCGGCGACACCTTGAAAACCGGTGTGTCGAACTCGACCACGGAGGTCGTCAAAAATTATATTCGTAGATTCATGTCATACTGTATAATATAGAATAGTCTAACATTTCATCGTTGCCTCATTTTTTCCCCACTATTTACGTACTTAATATCTATAAACCAGTGAGTTAAGTCTATAAGTAGGATTATTTAGTCCCGCTTTCTGTGCTAGCTTGCACATTATAATCGGGTTTTTGCCGCTCGGCGCTGATACCGTAGGGACGCGTCCAGCCCAGTTTATATACAACTAAACGAATTAAATTAGATTAAATTGATTAAACTTGCATAACAACAGTTTGTAAGTGTATATTATTTTATTTCTTATTATTATTTTATATATTTTATTATATATAAGTACCTAAATTAATTACATTAGTATTTTTGAAAATGATATTAATTCTAGTGTTCACTTTTCTTGTTTATCGTACCCCAATGAAGCAGTGACGTCAGCAATTAAAAAATATTAATTACCTGAAACAAAAATAGAAATAATTAATATATGTGTCATTTAATAAC
Organism: Diachrysia chrysitis; assembly: GCA_932294365.1. Lineage (NCBI taxonomy): Eukaryota > Metazoa > Arthropoda > Insecta > Lepidoptera > Noctuidae > Diachrysia > Diachrysia chrysitis. The sequence goes on from OW028657.1 coordinate 4,661,571, forward strand.
AGTCAATAATATAGACTGGAATGTCAATGTTTTGTAAAAAATGGTTTTGCATAAAACATATGCACATAAAACGTACCTATAACATTAATTATAAATTACAACCTATTTGAAGACGGTGGAACACCCATTTCAGTATTTTCAAAAACTTCGATTTTTTATTAATAAAATTATTAAAACACGAAATAAAAAAAATCTTAATTAACTTCAAACCTCGCTTTGCCTCAAAGCCCGATTTACCGCGGTACCTATAAATTTGTTGGTGAGCAAACATGTTTGTTTTCCCAAATGCTTTGATATAATCTTAATGTCGGTCTCTACCTGTCCTGTCAGCGTGCAAACTTACCAGACAGTTTGTGGCAGTTCCACATCGAGAACTTGGTTAAAACTTTAATTTACTGTTGGTTTATCAAGTGTTAAACAACCGCCGAATTTATGTGTACTGTAGCACACATATTGTACTGCATATACAGGGTGTTACCGAAAGGGTATATCTATCCAAAACGGGTTAAGAGTACATCTGGTATAGAGTCAATTTACAAAATTTCAGCTAAAAATTAGTTAAATAATTGATATATTTTTTTGCATTAACATTATTAGACACCAAATATCATAACAAATATGTCAGCACATTACAAGGGTGAATATCTTATTAGGCTACTCGCTAAATGTTAAGATACATCGCTTTAGCGGTCTGGTTTTTATTTTTGTTGTCGAATAATTGATGCGAAAAATTGGATATCAATTTATTCAATTAACTAATTTTGAGCTGAAATTTTGTAAAAAGACTCTATACCAGATTTACTTTTCAAACCTTTTGGATGTATATATTCTTTCGGTAGCATCCTGTATAGAGAAATAAGACTACTTTATGATGAAGATAAAGATTTCTATGTCAACTTTTAAAGCGACTATTTTATTTGCAGTTGAGCCCCTAAGTAAATAATAATGGCTCACACTTACATATGACATGTTATAAACGTAGGGTGGTTACGTGTAAAATACTTTTTACTTTCTTTGCTTTCTTAACTTGATATTGTACTTAGCAATAAATATATTGCAAATATTTTGACGTGACAACGTCTTATAAATTGGTTTGCCGGGTGACACTTCAAGAAACTGGGTAACGCTCCGCTCACGTTATGCGCTCACAATGAGAGCGAGTGAGAGGCACGCGTCCCTTCCACTCGGGCATGGTTAGCCCGCCTAAGAGCGAGAGAGACAGACATTGACATTGACAGTCGTTGTCACGTAAAACTTTCGCCCGTATACCGACTTTACAGGCAACCAATTTTTTTTAATTTACAACTAATTATGTACGTATCGTTTTCCACAAATATATTTGGGACATCATTCACGATATTTTATCCGCATTGACAGTACGGCTACCACTATCTAACACACAAAAACTTCACAGCCCATAAAACCAACACAGAGAAGACACATTGCGCCATGGTTTAACGAGCAAGATATTTCTATTTTCACTATAGTATACAATTACTGGGTACAAGGCTCCTGACAAATGTGTTTTGTACTTTGAATTAGAACCAATAAATTCTCAGTAGAGTATTGGGTTTCGTCGGCAGTTCGTTATTTTACTGACCCCTAACTATACGTCTTGGATAGTTGTACCCCCTACTATTTGTTCTCACAATTTGCTACGGTCTTCCAGTGTGAATTTTTAATGGCCTATAGGGCTCTTGTTTATTTCTTTTTGTGGCAATAAAACTGAAGGATCTTAGATAGGTATATTGAGAATAATTTAGGACAAAAACAAAAAAACGCCTATTCTATATACCTATTATGTATTAAACTTTTATTAATTTGCTTGAAGATAATAGAAGATTTAAGTGATTTTAATCTTAGAAGTAACTTATTCTGTAACATGTATGTATTGCCAGAGAACATGTTTTAAACACAAAGTACAGCGGTCAACTTATTTGCATGAAACCTGTTTCCTTTTTTAATAAAAGTATAGTTACTTAGACTCCACGGATAGCCCAGTGGTATAGGTCACCACGCTAACTACTACTCCTACTGCTGTGCAGGACGTGCTGCGGGTTCGATCGCCGCATGGGAAAAACACTCGTGTGATCCAAATGCTTGTTCCAAGTCTGGGTGTTCTTAGTGCATGTGATTTGAATGGTTGTGAAACCCTCCGCGATTAAATTTCTTTGTGTCGGATTCATTTAAAAAAAACACCTAAAAAAACTTAACCACATTAATCGAATAGTAGTATATTAAGTGTCATGGGGACATTTCCATCTAACGCTAATATTATCTGCAATCTGCATCATTAAGTTACTACCAGTCATCTAAATTGGATATGTCATCTATTCCTGTACTAGACGTCTTCGAGATGAAGATTTGACACGGAATCTTAGTTGGGGATCTGAACATCTTGGAATCAGACGTTTGCACTCATTGTAACAACCGTACCGCTCCCAAATTAGAGTTCAAATTAGGGTGACACGCGCCAACAACTGATATGAAACATACGAAGCGATTAAGAACCTTATGTCATGGGCAATATAGTTGTTATTGCAATGTAATTAGACATTATCTGGGAAGGTGGGCAGTAAACGCATATTTCACTCGGTCCCTTGTTTACTGTTACTACCGAAACAATGGCCACCGTAATAATAATTACTCCATACAGATATGAAATGGGGTCTTGGTAGGAAAATGGCGAAAACGCCCAGTAACTTGCTTGGTAATTGGATTACTAGGATGGGATGTGCTTGATTTTGTGTTGGAGGACGTGATATAAACTATAGTGTAGACTATCACGCTCGGAACTTTATGTTTGGGTGGAGTGATTTGATAGTTCTGTTTGCATGTCCGTGTAGCCAAGGGTTAAATCGACCTTGGCGTTTGAATTCTAACAAAATGAACTCGTAAATACTCAACGACCGCCCTTTTATTAAGTCAACTGCTTCACTTCATTTTAGTAGGCTAGTATTTAAAAGGGCTCTCTTCAATATTGTCAGACGGCGAAAAAGTACAGTTAATATCAGAACCCAATCTCTGTTTTCAATTACCGAAAGTAAAGTGAAAAAATAAAGCCAGCGGGAGCCGAAGTTTCGGTATAGTTCGTAAAAAGAATGGACAAACTTTCGTCCACCTTTGTAACAGAAAACTTTATTAATATTACACAGCAACAACCAAATTAAGCCGAAAACGAACTGCAAACAGAATATTGACGAAACTAAAATAAAAAAAGTAAATTTACACGTAATGTTAAATTTTTAACCGACTTGTTAAGGAGGTTGTTCTCAATTCGACGGTACGTTTTTTTTTGTTAATGTACGTAACGCAATATCTCCAAAAACTGAGAATCGATTAAAAAAAAATCATAGAAGTCGTTTCTTTTTTACATTTATATGTAATGAATTGAAACTATACAGAATTTTAAAGCTTTAAAACTTCTGCATAAATAGAGAGCTTAGGCATGTTTTTAGTTAATCCGTATGAAAAATTACACTACTAATTACATTAAATTGCACTGGACCTAATGGTCTTAAATCTCTAGAATCCAGTGTCAAAGTGTTGGTAATCAACTTCTTTATAAATAAGACCTTTCTTCTATCTACTAGAATAAAACCTACATCCCACCTAAACAGCGATAACCGACACATTTATTATAATGTAACAAGATTCCATTAGAAATTACGTTGTCCATCGTATTCAGGGAACAACGGGGAAGTTAGCGCCAACAAATGTTGTATTCCACCAATGTACGTATTTGTTTTCAAATCACGTCCGTCGGGGGCGTCTTGGGTGGTAGCCAGGGGGTAAAGGGAGGTCTAACCGGCGAAAAATTGCGTACCTATCCTTACTGAATTAGTACAGCGGTGTAAATGAGACCAAGACAGCAAGCTGAGATTGCACCACTCTAGCGAATTTCTCAGGATAAAGGTAACGCCTCTAATTGGATTGAGATGTGGTAAGAATTGTTTTTATGTAATTAAATCTAGGAACTGTGGGTTGGCGTGTGGTTGGTGTTAGTTAATGATGAGAATATTTGCTAATATATATATTATTGTTTTAACTTTTCTATTTAAATTGTCTCGGGTCTCAGTGTTTGTGGTTCCTTCGCTGTCTCTGATTCCATAACACAAGTGCTTTAGATACATGATGCTCTCCACATTTATTATTATTATAAACTTACGAATTCACACAGTAAAATGTTATAACTTAATTAGGTAATATTTTATGCATACTGTAACGGCATTATATAATCAAAGACTGAAACATAAATTCATAAGTAAATTATCTAGTAATAAATTTATTAGGTATATTAGGTACCTACTAGAAAATTTAATTTTAAAAAGTTTCCTTTTACTATCTACATAATTTTTAACTAACATTTTAAAGAATACGAGACTATATTGCGAGCTTTTCGAGAGTCATTTTCATACATACATGAACAAAAATGTACACATACTTTGTTAGGCGGTTATCCGCAGAATGCACACTTTCACGTTAATTACTGAGTAATTTTATGCCCGTGTTGAGTACGAAAAACACAGAGGCATAGCCGAAATGCTAAAGTTTCGCTTTAAGAAGTGCTAGGGTTGTCAAGTGTCAAAGATTTTTATTTTAAGTTGCGTTGTAATTAATATAATTATTTTAATTACAATAATTCCTATTTTAAGAATCGGGTTTACCTGCATAAGTAATTACCGTTCCCATAAGATAAATATTTTTTTTTGGTTTTTTTTTATTTCGTGCTTTTCCCGATGTTCTTATAATGAGGGCTAACGTCAGTAATTTGGCCACCATGGACGATGGTCGCACGTGATGTCCGAAAATGTCAAATTACATATGTTTGTTGGTGGGCTTTGACAGTTGGCCCGCCAGTGGCGCCAACTGGTGAGCGTGATAACGGCAGCCTTCATTATTCTGCTATTAGGGGCGGAGACGAGTCCAATAAATCAAAGATCATGAAAAACAGTTCACCCGTTCTTGAGTTTATATGGTTTAACTAACCCGTCTTTGTTGTTTGTTTTATATAAGTTGTTTTTAAGGGAAAAAATGAAAAGAACTGAAAATTGATTGCTTAATTTTTTTGTTTAAATAAATTGCCAACCATTAAACAAAAGACACGTGACTCAAGCCCGAGTATAAAAATTGTGATGCCTTACAAAAATATGGAACAATAAAATTGCTCTTTGTGAAAGTTTTCAACCCTAACTGTGGGTTAGCAACAATGGCGGCCATGTTTGATTTGCGAAGAACAAAGGCACAATGGCTCGGCCAGTCACATGCGCCTTGCGACTGCTTAAGGAAATGTGGCGATTTTACGATGATTGTGCACTTCTAGCAAAAAAAAATGTTGAATATTTCTTATTCTTAATGGTATGTGTGTAGTTCGAAGATTATTGCCATTGGACGATTTTAAATGTTGAAACACAAAAAGTTTTGCTACACCATTTTTTTTTATTTTGTCAATTATAGGTTTACGTCCAAGTACATTGATGAATGGAACAAACTATTATACATATAGTTTTACCAAGTGCAGTAAAAATTAAATAGTACTAATTGAGTATTTATTACGTTAAATTTCACAGAATGGCATCCAATACCATATTGACTTCGTGTCAACATAGTATATTAAAAAACATTCACCTTGTAAATTGAAACATGTCAATTCAGCATTTGAAACACATTACATTAGGTACATTTCGTAGTAGTACACATTACCTAATACCAATACTGAAGTATCTAATATATCTTACATGTTGTAGCCAAACAGCTGATCACAGAAGGCTAGCCTACACCAACTGATCTTAAGGTTAAGCCGTACTTATCGCGGCTGCGTCATATCGGAACTATCTTTACTCAATCGGGACGCTCTGCTTCGGAACAGACGTTAATCTGACGTTACGGAGGAGCCCAGAGACAAATAAACTAGAACATCGGTTTTCTTAAGCTGTAGGATTGTAGAGGTCAGTTTGAGGACATATATCAAGTACTGATAGCAAGAAAACTATAAAAATGTTCACTTGAATTACCTTCTAGCTATGTTGTATTTGATGACTGAAGATGAAGATAATATAGTCGTGTAGAAATTCAAGCGAGTTTGAAAAGATGGTATTTTTAATTGTGTGTCTGTTTTTTTATTTGGATGGTGTATCTTCAAATATTAAAAATCTCATGTCACATGTGTTTGTTATCGAACTCCTCTGAAACGTCATGACCAATTCTTATAAAAATAATTGTATTTATTTGGTAGGTCTGAGAATAGGTCGTGGGTTATTTTTTATACCCCTAAGTGATAGGGGTGGCAGCTCTCTCCAGATTTTATTTTTTGGATAAATTCATATGGCAAAACAACGTTTGTCGGGGCAGCTAATATGTTAGTTTTGTAGGGTGTGTCCAATGTAGTGCTAGCGACTATATACCTATCCATTTTAAGGTCTTGCGATCTAGCTTAAAACAACACCACGGCCACCAAAATGAGTTAACCTAAGTCCACACGAATATATTTAGCTATTGTGTCAAACAGCAATTCAGATCATGAATAAAATATGAGAATATGCATTTAAAGTAACCTTTTCATATAATTTTGTTCGCTGTAATCGCCAATAACTTTCAGCATGCCAAATATTCATTATTGTGGTGAAACGTTGGCAGTGAATGTTACCATAAATAAATATAAGTTGGTTAATGTGCTCATGCCGTTAGCAAAGTACTGCCCATTTGGAACCGATTGCTATCGTTAAAAACGTTTTAAAGTAATTTACTTTTTTACTGATTTCTGATTCATTTATTTATAAGGAATATTATTTATATTTACTGCTCTTTGTTTTCGACATGAGACAACTAGTTTTTCTTTACGCACGCTTGACTAGTAGTAAGGGAGTAAGCCGGTGAATGCGTGTCGTGAGCGTTACTAAAAGTGTGATAGGGCGAGGCGAACGTAAGTTGAGAGGGCGATATAAGTTAGTGAAGATAGAAAGAGAGAGAGTTACGTTTCGTATATTAGTCTAGAGGCAAGAGGGAGAGGTGCGAGCACACATTTTCTTACTTGCTTTCTCTCATAGTTAGTTACGTTTCGTGTGTAAAGAAGTTTTACTTCAGTCGTGTGCTCTAAGCACACTCTTTTTTTTGTATTATTATTTTGACAACCCTTACCACACAATATCATAATTTTCTTATGCATTTATATCATGAAGACTAAAGTATTTATATTATTATTTTTAAAATGTTTAGATGGAACGATCCAAGTAACTGTACAAAACGTTAAAATAAATAGATTGAGAATTTATTGCGTCATAGTGTACAAACAAACTTGGTACTAAGCTCATGTAGTACCTACCTAAGTATAACCATAAATAATAGATTTCTAGCACGGATCAGTGACTGACAAGGGATAGTTGTAACAAAAGGTTCTAAGAACGTCTACTGACATGTATCGGGTATTGAGTAATTTCAGACAAAAGCACCAATTACTTTTGCCTTTTGGGCAAATATTTCTTTGTAAAATTAGATGTTCGCTATACGAGTATCTATACCAAATGTTACAAAATCACTTACTCATTTGATTTAAGTAAATTACGTGCTCTAGTTATTTGGTTGGAGTAATTAAAAATATAGATAATGTAGTAAACAACCTGATTTTTAGTAAAACAACTGTATTCTGTTAGAATACCACTCGGTAAAAATAAGGCCTATTAATTTATGTATAAACTAGTTGGGGTAAGGTTCACTTCGCTTCGCTTAAAAATAAAAATCACTGCCACCAGTGCCACCAATCTGGCACTAACATACTATGTTTTGTCGGAGTGCTCCTTTCACCCTCTATATGTGTGCAAAGTTTCATATCAATTGGGCTAACGGTTCTCGATTTTATGTGAATACACACGATATTCTATTAAAAAAATGGATAATATAGATAGATATTAAAGTCAACAAGTTCTATAATTATTTAAATTACACAGCTTAAAATTCTTTTATTCTTTTTTTATAAAATGACTCCCGCACTAAGTAATTTAATCCTTGTGTCGCGGGAGGTTTCACAAACATTCAAATCACATGCACAAAGAACACCCAGACTTGAAACAAGCATTTGTGGGTAGACAGATGCTTGTCCCATGCGGGGATCGAACCCGCGGCACGTCGCGCACAGAGGTAATTGGCGTGGTGACCTATACCACTCGGCTATCCGTGCAGTCGAAAGTAAATATACCAATTTTCTTGCAGTGGGCATTGTTAGTAGCGGTACGTAGCAAATTTAATTATTGTCGATATTTTTACATTTTAGAGATCGGGTTTGATTAAAAGATCTATTAACTTGCAATTTTTATTGAGAAAATTCATACACAAACGCATGTAACTCAAGAAGGCAATGATGTCAGTGTTCTAAACTGTCTTTTTTTCAGTTGCCAAAGCTCTGAAACAAGCTCTGAATGCTATCCTATATTGGTAGCCTTCACTAAAACTTATCTTTAGGTCAATTAAAAATTGTTTCAAGTATAAATATAAATAAACAAATAAATGAGTCTTTATTCTACTTTACACATTGATTGCGCGTATCCTATTGGTTCTTCTATTTTCGAACAAGGTACTTCCAATTAAATCCATTTTTCGTCACAATGTCGTTCATAGGACTTTATTGAACCAATAGAACAGTTTATTATCATTAAATTGGACGTCATAATAATATAGCCGAAGGCCGAGAATTTGAGATTCATCGGTCGAGAGAATTTAATCCGCGGAGAACGGTCGGCCCGTGTAATTGTATTCATGATTCGGCATCGTGTGCGCCGACCCTTACATGCATACCCAACCGTTTTAATGACCGAAGACCCTTACAATACGTAAATGATGTGGATAAAACGATTTTGGGATTAATTTAGGATTTTTATTGCATTGTGTACCTATGTGTTTAGTCTTTTGTAAGAAAAGCGATTGGAACTAATGATAGGGTTTTAGGTCCCTTCATTTATTAGCAAATTGAAAGATCCCAAATTGAAGTTGATAATCTATACATATATTAATACGAGAAGCAAAAACTTTGTACCTTTTTACGAAAATTACGCGGGCATCCGTCCGCATAAATATTAAAGGCACAGTTAAAATTTATATGGAGTAAAGTGCAGAAAGCATAAATATTTTTTTATAATAAGCTTTGGATATACATTAAATTAATAAAAAAACATCATTACCCACACCAAGCATGCGATTGACACATATATATGAATTATTTAAATCATGTGCTTGTTATTTAATCACTTATGGCCAAAATTAAAAAAAAAATCCATAAATTGATGTATCTACTACTAAGCTAAGAGATAAGAAGTTGACAAAATTTGTATGGCGGTTATGTCAAAATTCTATCTCTTGCATTAAAAATGATCTAAGGATAAGTTATTAATATTGGCCATTAATCACCTATATAGATGTGGTTATTATGATTATATGACAAGAAGGCATATTGATATATGTCTATCTACTCATAGTCAATAATCTTCTCTAATAGTTGTCCAACTAACACTGAACGCGTCGAACAAATGAAGTGTGACAGTTTCACTGACTTGGGAATTGCAAGTGCAAATCATTAAGCGGATTAATATTATATATGTAGTTTCTATATTCATCATTCTATATTATGCACAATTGTATATTTTTATTCGTTATCTACCTTATAACCGGTTGACATTGCTGAGAATTTCCTGACTGAATTGGCTGCATCTAAACCAAAAGTTAGGCCATCTATTATTATGTAGGTTATTATATACATTATTATATACATTATAGAACCTACAAATCGTCATTAATTTCGAATAGCATAACGTTGATGCACAGACCACTAACTCATTGGTGTATGTAATACTGAAAATTACTGTATTTTGCATATAAAAATATTATAAAATCCCATTACATATTCATGTCCGAACCGTCAGATTCCGGGAATCCCATTTCGCTGTAACAAAATCTACCGAATATGTGACATACGAAGATTAACCCTAGCATGTCTGCGGCCAATCTAACCTAACATGTAGATTTATTACAAGGGGCGAAGTCTGGCATCGGTGGTTGTCGCAACCTGGCACCGACGACATGGTTACACCGAAATTATTCATAGCTGGCCTTGCTCCGGCGAATTGGTGCACGTATAGGGCCATAGTACCGCGCAGTGCTAGATACGGCGAAATGCCGCCACTTCCAAGTGATATGTGGCTGTACTTTCTGCAGACATTCAACGGGTTAGATTGTGCATGTTCGAGTAATTTGTGAGTTTTAGTGAACTCCAGAATGCTTGAGAGGGTTTGAACTTTTTTAATTGGGGTTGAGGAAACTGGTCAGTATTGTAATAAAAACCATCTGTGGGCGATTGTTACGTACTTTAAGGAAAGTATATAAGTAATCAGACCTCTAGAACTTATGTTGTTATTGTTTCACCATTTTTTTATTATTATTTTATTGTAATCTATCAACCTAAATATTTAGCTATAAGTTTCATATTAAAAAGGGGTTTGTACGGATGCTGTCTAGTGACTGCCTTGTTTATTCTTGTAACCACCTTAATGAAGTCTAGAAGAATCTTTCTCTTTAGTTTTCTAGCTACTGTTTGGGAGTTCATCAAATTTAGCTAGCTGATTAATAAAAATCACATTATTAAAAATTCTTGTAGATAATCAGCCGATAAGATTATATTATTGTAGCTATAAATATCTAAATGGCTACAGTTATCAATTATAGGTACTATAACAGTCATACTATTCTTTTACTGATAACATATAGCCTAACCTCCTTTGAGTACCTTATTAAAAAGTTCTTAAAGAACTATTGAAAAACAGTAAAACGGGTACCATTAGGATAATTATTTTACTTTGTTAATTGAACTTTTCTATCACGAGAAACCTTACGCAAAAACAGAAAATCCTTCAAATATTACCTAAAGTACGCAAAATACTTAGTATCCCGTCTTCTATTTCCATTTTGCGTCTTAATTACGTAATTTATAACGTTAAGAGTCCCTCATTGTCGGTGAAGGAGACGAGTGAAAAATATATTTCGACAAAATGATACTTAATACCCCACTTAAGTCTGAAGGACGCAAGGTTATTGTAGTCTTTTTCTATTATCAAAATTGAAGCCTAGGTATTTTTAAAGGAATTTGTTTTAATTAATTTCTTGTCCCTTATTCTCGGGTTTAAGTCGTCCGCAAGACGAAGCCAGCCCATGTAAGCCTACCAAAAGTCCGTCTTTGAAAGGCTTACATAGGGACATGGGTTCAACAAGCGAAGGCCTACTAAAGCCTTTACTTTAAAATAAAGAGGCCTACACTATTTTTTAAGCCGTTGATTCCACTTTACAAAGCATTTTACCTGCTTTTTTATCTAACCTAACTTTTATTGTAGTTAAAGAGCTATTTTTTTAAAACATAAATAAATAAAACAGTTTCAAGTAGACATTTTGACATTCGACATGTTTCCATTTTCAAACGTAGTTTCGTTTCTTAAGTAATTTTGTTTTTTATTGAAAGTGATCGATTATGTCTCGTTAATTTAAAAGCTGCCAGTATTTATTAAAGTAAATAGTTTTTAGGTAAATAAATTGTCTACTCATAAGATGTACAAAATTTAAAATGTTATCCAAAATCGCAAAGGAATTTACGCAAAGAAAATAAATCATCAATTCTTCAGCATTCGCGAAGATTTTTCTTTTGTAAACGGTTTCCCGCGGGATTTTTGTTCTAATTCATCAAGTTACTCAATGTGCCTTCTGATTGAAGTGATCAATTTATATAACGTTTCTGCTAACCTTTAAAAATATACTAGTGATCATTGTTCTAAACATAACTCAAAATTTTCATCATGACTATATCTATATTGACCAAACATTACAACTAAAACTTAGTTATAAAATTAGAATTACGGACAAGGAAATTTCAACCTTGATTTGGGGCATGAGAGATTAAATTACAATGCGTTTAAGCCTACAGGTCGACTTTCGTAAATCGTAACCAAGGACAAAACACATTTAAACTAAAACGAGTTACCTATCCGGGAATTTGTAAAATTATACGTAATATGTAGTTTTGTTGCCCAAAACTAATATCTGTTGAGATAACTACTGATATTTGATTCATTCTGTAAATGGCAAACGTTTTCAATATAGGTGAGGAGTTTTATGCCGGATATTAATTTAGTTACATTCATATCCTGAATTTTACTTAACTTTTAGAAGGATGTCATTTAAAATTAGTATTGCTATAAAATAAATAGGTGTAGGTTAGCATTTTAAACCGACTTAAAAAAAGAGAAAGTTATAAATATGTTCACTTGTAAGTATGTTCTGCCCCTGTAGCTAAGTCAAATTTCTGCTAAGGATGATAGGAATCGCTTAAATGACATTAAATGTGTGGAAATGACGTTTCATTTCTATAATTCACGTGACTTAGACTTGTCGCTTTCATACATTTGAGCGATTCGATTCGATCAGCGTTAACGCTTGAGAGAATGTCACTTGGCTAGCGCTGGTCAGAAGATTTAGGTACATTTTTAACTAATAAAAATAACTAGGTATGGTAACTAGTCTAGATTTTTTTATAGGTGGCAATGTTCTTCTTGAATTTTAAAATAGTTTTATTAAGAAAGTTAATAATACATTTTTACCACAGATATAGATAGATCTAGATAACGCAAGAGCATCTACTTCGCGTGCCCAGCTTAAGCATAATATGCTTAACGTAACAACTGTCGCGCTCAGTCTGCATCGGTCCGCCGCGAGCCTCACTAATGGGTTCAACAATCAGTACCGGGCATTATTAAATAACGACTCGTACCTACATCATAGTTTTAAGTTGATTCTAGTTTTAAATCATCACTATATGTACTTGTGACGTCATAGTAGGTAGTAAAAAAATAGTACGCTTGGTTTTTTATACGAATCTTGATACTGGCTTTATCTAAGTCTACATATATCTGTGTTTACGAACACTAATTGTCAATGTTAATTTAATCAGTAGACACAATTTACTCCAAGCTCCATTGACTTCATAGTTCATTCATTAGGAGACTGAACACGGAACATTCTAGACTATATTTACCGTGTTAATTAGGTGATATTAAGCACGGTACTACTAATTAATCCGGAGATATTTGTCTGCGTCAATCAATGAGCAACGTAATTCAGTGTTATCGGCGTACACAGTTAGGCGCCCATAAATTACGATATATATGTTATATAGGTACGTATATATTGTGCTATGTAAATGCATAGTAATGAAGAGCCAATCATCTGAGCATAAATATGAATACACAATTATATGTGGTAAGTCAATACTCGTTTGACACAGCAATTATGATACGAGCATCTTCATTAGTCTTTTGATTAGCCTTTAAATTATTACTATTTTCAAGAGATGTTTCTGTCAGAATTGAACAGATTCTATTCAGAATCTATCATCTATCTTAATAAAAATGAATATCCAAAATGTATGTACGCGCATAACTTTCGAACGACTGCATCAAATCGGATAATTATTTTTTGTTGTGTGTGTGGACAAGGTTTGAATCAAAAAAACAAACGTCTTTTTTTAAATCTCATAACACGAAAAGTGAGTGACTGAATGAGAAAATAGGTAGGTGCGTAGGTAGGTAAGTAGGGTAGGTAGGTAGGTAGGTAGGTAATCAGTTGACGGGAGCGAAGCCGCGGGCACAGCTTGTGAATAAATAAAAGCTGATAAAACCTTGATAGGTTCCTCCTTAGTTTTAAGAATGTTGGACATTGAAATAAAACTACTTTTTAAACCTATTCTATCGCGGGTATTAAAACGATCAATTTCATTAAAAGTCAGGAACTAAAATCTAAATAGACCTCGATAGAATCTGTTTAAAAAGTAGTTTTATTTCAATGTCTAACATTCACGTAAACTATAGGTCTTTTTAGTTAAAACAGTCGCTGTTTACATTGTAAAATTAAGTTGTCTTTCGATGTCTTATTTACCTATTTTCATGTTTGCAAAAATCATATTCTGATTATCAATACATAGATACATAATGGTAAGCCAGTTGCAGATCAACTAATTAATGGAGTAGAGATGTCTGGGTATAAAAAGTCAAAATCTATTTGTTTATTATCTAACTGGCGGACTAATTAGATTTTTTCAGAAAGCTAAAAATAAATAATAAGTAGATAAATTAAAGTTCAGGAGTACGAGCTAAAAACGTAATGCTTGTTTACAAAATACACGAAATTGTGACGTCATGCGACATTTCATACATCATGTGTGTCGACGCGTATTCGGTTACGTAAAATAAAAAAAAAATACGTCCCTAATATTTTTTTAATATTCTATATGACTGACATTTCAAAAACATTACTATCACCCCCATTTTCACACAAAACAAATTTTACAAAGTGAGAGAATGGTTTCATGTCTTGTGGTACGTGTACAACCGCAAATGTCGAACAGTAAACCCAAAGTACAGTTCCTGAATTTCTTACAAATACGTTTATTCAAAGGGAATGTAGTTTAGTTCAAGGACAAATCGATCGGAGTTACGAATTTCCTGAAACAAAACGCGATCCGTGCGTGACAGATAAAATAACGCCTATAACATGATTATGCTTATAACACAGCCTTAGGCATCGTGCCTGTTCCAAATATATACAAAAATATTACTTGACTAAATTAGGTAATTTAAGAAAATATTACATAACAATGTAATAAATATAAATGTTTTTGATTATGGAGATTTTTATTTATTTGTCGGTATTTTTTGGTATTTATTCTTTTATTTAGTGATTATTCTATATAGTATATTCTATATTTATTTATGATTTAGGGACAGTACTTTTTTAATGTCCTTGAGATAGATTAATAAAAAATATTGGACACTTATTTTTTCTTTTTTTCCGTGACCAAAAACTTACGACTATTCGTTGATTTGAAATGTCACATGACGTCACGAGGTCGTACGTGTTGTGTAACATAGTGAAATAATTAGGCCCCACTCCTGATTCGCTTTATCTCCTTAGTTTTTAGATATTTTGAAAAAGTGAAAATACGAAGTATTTTTTTTTATTATCTAATTTACGGACTAAATAGAGTCTTACTTTTTATACCCAGTCAACATCCCCAATAAGATCATTCCACATCCCTAATAATAGTAAGTAATTTTAGTAGAGATGGATTTAATTTGATCCTTAAGAAACAAAAGAGTCGAACTATGGCAAATTGCAAAATAAATTTTCGATTAAAAAAAACGTGCTGCAAGGTGAAATCATAAGAAAGTTGTGTTTTTGCAAAATAGCAATCGTTCTCACAACATTCCTTTGCCTAGGACTCATATTCAACTGATCCCACGCGCAAGAGTTAGTCATATCCAGGTGTCGCAACTGATGTGAAAACGATCATCCATATTAATCACAAATACTTTATACTATACAAAAATACTATTGTATTTTTATGTTTGTTTATCTGTTGGTACACCGCGGACCTACCCCTATAATTTTCTTCTACCCTCATTCTTGTTCATTCAAAGATTGTCCTCAGAAGATCGCCATTAGCGATAAGACCTATTGTATATACAAATGCTTTTATATTTTCTTTTGTATATTCAATTGGTGTACAGCTTGGAGTATACACAGACAAGCATAGAGTGCGCACATGGCTAGTATCAAGCAGTAGTAGTTGAGCGTAAGCAAATTTGTAGCTGGAATTTGAAGCTCGTTTACTGATTTTTAGATGATTTTCCGTGAGATGACAGATGTTTATGCGAAAATATCAATGTTTTTGGTATTCTTAGGGTAATATTGGGTTTTGAGATAGTTCTAATAAAACGGCGTGCTTTATTTTGACACAAATTTTACTTGTTCATACTGGTGCCTGCAGGTTAGACCTTTAGTCTACTTATTTTGAAGGTGCTGATATTCTTATGGTAATATTGGGGTTTGAGATAATGTTAATTAGACGATGCACTCTGTTTTCACACAAATTTTACTTGTTCATACTACTACTACTAGTGCCTACAGTTCATACTCGATTTGTGCACTCCATAGTTTACTTATTTTTTCTCTGAGGTGTACAATATAGGTGACTAACCAAAACACAATGTAGTAGTAAGGTGGAAACAAAATTGGATGGCATTGGGTAAACAAATGTCTTATTGTTGTTTGTAGCGGCTGTAATACCGGGAACATTTGTCAAGATAAGCGAGTACGCAGTGATAACGTGTTTCGCAACAAGATTTGCACCTATGACCTCGACTTGAGTTTTGATACCCGTCTTGGTGTTTTGTTGGATAATATTTCTTGTACCTTGTGTATGTAGTAAATGCGATTATTTGGTCTTTATTTGTCGCAGTTGCTGTCCTAAACATTTTTTCTTACACACTATTGGCCTTATTAATAAAAGTTACGATAGAGCTTAACAACGGATTAACAGATTCTAATTTTAAATTCTCCATAGAAAAATTGAATATAGAATCTGCTAAGCTATCGCTAGTCGCAGTCGAGATTTTTATTAATAAGGCTACTAGAGTTATTTAGATTTGTAGCTTCAAACTTTTGTTACGGACTTTATGACGTTGATGAGAAATAAGAACTTTTTGATTTAATGAGTTACTTAGATTAATTGCGATGGACTACACAAGGTTGATTATGATGATGTGAATAAGTAATATATAGGAATATTTATAGCGGTACCTATTAATATTTATAGAAGTAGGAAAATCCTCTTTGTGTCATTATTTTAATGATCTTTGTGTAGTAACTGAACAATCAAGTTAAAAGTAGTTTAAATAAACAATAAAACAAAAACATCAAAACACCAACACATTTCATAATCAACGAATTTTCTAATTACTTTTCATTTATTCTCATCAGGATGCGTAATTAAAGAGCAATATAATTGTCGATACTCAATACCTTCAAGCCAGTTATAATTAAAGAAAAATAACTTTAGCAATTTTCCCTTATCGAGGGTCAAGGAGTGAAGGCGGTGTCCCTTTTTTACCTTTTATTCACTTTTCCGTTTCATTTAATTTGCCTCATCAGTGCCTCTGGCTGTGTTATCCATCTGACCGGCTTGATACCTCTGTGTTTAATTTATTCTTTGACAAAGATTACGAGCTTTGATGATAGAGTTGACACTTGGATCGTTTTTTGTTTCTTGGAAACATAAAAGTACGGTGCGATATTTAGGTAGCTGTAAAGTAGTACATAGTAGGTAATATATAAAATTAATATTATCTTTATTTCAAATGGGTGATTTTTAGCTTCATATACAAATTATTTTAATACATTAACTGAATTAGAAACAAAGTTAATAAATCTATACTAATATTATAAAGCTGAAGAGTTTGTTTGTTTGTTTGTTTGAACGCGCTAATCTCAGGAACTACTGGTTCGAATTGAAAAAATGTTTTTGTATTGGATAGTCCGTTTATTGAGGAAGGCTATTGGCTATATAACATCACGCTACGACCAATAGGAACGGAGCATAAATGAAAAATATTGCAAAAATGAAAAACCGTTGAAACTAAAACACGCGAACAAAGTCGCGGGGGACAGCTAGTACTTAATAAATATTAAATATTACTATATAACAAATTTAAAATTAAATCTATTTACATTGTTAAGGTTGTATTAAAATTTGAGGAGGCTCAGAACCACTGATTATTATTTGTTACTTGATATTGTGTGGTATTATAAGCGTATTTATTGTAAGCAATTGTGAATCTATGAACTAGTGAGTCCACGGGAACGCTGCCGACAAACTATTCTAAAGATTGGCAGGAAACAAGTGTATATTTAAATCTGTAATGTTCATATGCAATAAATAAAAAATATATATATTTTGTATTTAGCTTCGTGAACCTCTAAAGACATTTTGAAAATACGAATATTATATCTATATCTTCAATATCTCAGTGAAATACGAATATTGTAAGGCAACTTTACATACGGTCACAATCGATTTCTCCCAGCACGGTGTGCAATATATTACCTGAAACCACAAAAGAAAAATATGTTAACACAATATTTCATTCCAAGAACTATGAGATTGCTTGGCACGTGTTCCGGAATTGGGTCAAACGGGTTCATCGAATTAGCTCATAGGAATTGGGTTATGGAGGCTTTAATATGTGCCTGTAGCCTGTCTATTTTGCAATGATTTATTAGATCTAGTAGATAATTGAATAACATCTTATTTGTGTACAGTTCTGTCCTATTGACCTATTAATTGATTGCAATGTCATGCCTTCATCTCGATAGAATAGGGGTGACGACAGTGAATTACATAAATTAGATAATAAAAAAATATTGTGTAAAAAATATTGTAATGTCGTGGTGGCCTAGTGGTTCAATAAACGGATTTGTGTGCACAAGGTTGCAGGTTCGAACCCACTACAGGCAAGTACCAATGTGACTTTTTCAAAGTTATATGTACTTTCTTAATTATTCTAAGACATCATTGACAATCGGTGAAGAAAAACATCGTGAGAAAAAATGGATTCCAAAAATTGGAATCTGAAATCGCCAACGCGCACTGAGCAAGCGTGGTGATCAATGCTCGTTCCTTCTCTATATGAGAAGAGGCCTGTACCCAGTAGTGGGACATTTATAGGCTGGTATTATTATATTATATTATTAGACAGATATTTTTTACGTTTTCAAAATAACTAAAAACTAAGGAAATAAAGCAAATCAAAGTCCGTAAACAAAACGAATCGTTGCTTGAATATAGAAACCAGGCATTAACATTTTTCTAAACCACATTTACGTATAAATCCACATTTAAAATTCATTGTAATCTAGGTACTAATTCGTGGTATCATGACAATATCACGAGGTAAACACTTCTATCAACACGCAAATTCGCGACACACTTAATGAAATTAATTTGTAACATTAAAATCTCCCACACACGTACAGCCAACACGATTTGAATAAATAATTTGAGTCTCAGTATACAAACATAATTATCACGGATTCATCTAAATAACACGCACGTTATTTGGCTAAATTCATTTAAAATTGTACTGTTGACTGAATAACTTAAGTTTGGTATAGACATCACGTTTATTCCGAAGTAGTAAGGTTGGTTTTTGCATTCTACCTTCGTACCTACATTCTTAGTTACAATAATATGTTTAAAAGCGTGTATAGTTTTTGTTTTTGTCTGAAATGGATATTCCGATTGAAGTGTTGAAAAAAAGCTAGGATCAAATTGGCATATCATAAAACTGTGGATAATTTTAAATAGTTTACTGGTTTCAAAAATGATAGAAATATAGCAAAAAATATAAGATATTAAAATGAATAATATCTTGGGACAACTCAGACACGTTTATCTAATCCCAAACTAGGCAGAGCCAGTATTATGGCAATCAGACAACTGATAAACTTACTCAAATATTTCTAAATACACAATATATAAATATTATAGATAAAGTACAAAATGACAGACAAATGATCATGCTAAACACACAAAGATTTGTCCTGGGTGGGAATCGAACCCACGACCTCCGGTTTAGCAGTCGTGGTCCCTAACCACTAGACCAACAGGCTCGATTTGTAACGCGAAGATCGTAATAATATGATTTATATATATCATTGAAAGTATGTCACTTCTCTGCCTAG
This sequence comes from Diachrysia chrysitis, assembly GCA_932294365.1. NCBI lineage: Eukaryota > Metazoa > Arthropoda > Insecta > Lepidoptera > Noctuidae > Diachrysia > Diachrysia chrysitis. Next base: position 4,681,173 of record OW028657.1, read on the forward strand.
TTTGGGTCCAGATCGCCGTGTGATCAAAAGGTCATACTTTGGTTTGCTAACATATTTGACATAGTTTACCTTTGTGTCTTATGTATATTCTAGTGCTAAATAAATAGCGTAAAAAAAACAATCCAAAATGAATACCTTAAACAAATATACCCTGTATTTAGTTAATACGATAACAGATCGACACAGGTAAAGTGAATGAGGAAAATACACGCAATTAATGTGAAAATCAGTAGATCAAGACATATGTGGTTCGTTACTGTAATACGGATATATACGCGGCTTTTATACCGAGCTCGAAGAAAACCACAAGCTGTGTTTTTGACTTATTAAGGCTGTTGTTTATGTATCGCAATTTAGATGGTAATAAATAATTGTATGAAATACCTCCTTGGTTTCTGAAAGACTAATGAAGACATAAATTTGTTAATCACCTGTCAAATCTCATGTCAAGCACTGTGGTTGGGCAACAAATCACAGTGATCAGTTGATTTGACAACAGATTAAATTGATCAGCGTTTCTAAAACTTGGGGTTATTTGCAGTGGACTTATAAATAAACAATTTAGGTTAAGAGCTGATTAGTATCGTTACGTTTTTCTTATTCTTTTTGGCACAATTCTGTTTGACACAATTACTTAGAAATAATAGAATGTAATTCCATTAAATTTAGTTTTTTACAGATCTTATGAATGAATACAGCTTTTTATATTTCGCCTTCTGAAAACACCTAAGAGTAATATTGGAAACGCTTAAATAAAAATATTTTGTTCATAAATGCTTTCAATGGAACGGTTTGAAGTGAGGATTTACTATCTCAAATGCGTAGTAAAAGGTACTCGCTTGTCGGAAATCGCTTTAAAACTGACCAAATCACAAATTCTGACCACCTGTTGCTACGACTCAATGTAGAACTATTTTCACGATAATATAGGTAGACTAACGTTTTGACGAACTCCGTGGTCGAGTGGCGTACACTGGTTTTTAAGGTGTCGCGAGCTCTGAGGTCCTGGGTTGGATTCCCGGACGGGTCAATGCAGAAAATCACTTTTCTACATTGTCTCAGGTCTGAGTGTGTGTGGTACTTTCGTTGTCTCTGATTTCATGACACAATGGTTTGGTTACTAACTTTGGGTTCAGAACAATGTATGTGATGTCGTCCACATTGTTGTCCACTAAGAAAAAGTTTTATTCGTCGAAAATAGAAAATCGAATAAAAACTTTAATGACATAGAAAGAAATAACTAATTGTCGTAAAGAAAAGTAGGTCTACGTAAAAGATTAATATCAATTACATTATGCTAGATTGATTTTTACTTGCCAAACTTTTTAAACCACTACCTACTACTATTTAAATTTCTGTTAGTTTATATCATACTTTATATATATAAGACACGGGCTTAAATGATTCGACTACTACTAAAATGTTCTTTAAAAACCTTCTTACACTACAATAAAATGAAAAAGACTTCTATGGAGATATTTCAATAGATTTTTTACTAGAAATATTGCGAAAAGTTGAAAAATATCCTTACAGGGAAGTGGACGAAGATTGCAAAGTATGCAAACTCTAGACATTGGAGTTTAGTTAGAACTTGTGCTGCGAGATAAGGGACTTGTTTTCTTTTCCACCGTAAATTTGACTTATAAACAATTAAAGTTTTATCTTCGTTTTCTTGTAAACATTGGAAAGTAGATTCACTGTTTTAGTTGTATTTATTGTTCTTATTAAGTGCCCCGCGATTTCACCCGCGTGTTCATGAAAAATGGTAAGAATGATGATGATGAAAAGTAGCCTATGTGATAACTCATATGATGAACTATCTTTCAACCAAAACTCATTCAAATCCGTCCATCCATTTATCCAAGCTTTCGCATTTATAATATTCATTAGATTAGATACTTAGAATGCTTAGCTAGTGTTGCCTTAATTAGATTAAGTATTTAGTTTTAAGGGTATTGCTTAATCATATTTTTCTTTTTTCCATATTAGACTTTCAGTTGGCTTTTTCAAATTGTTTTAAAAATATACCCGTGATTCACCCAAACCAATTAAATTTCTAATTTCTCATCGTAAAATCTTACAAAACGCAGAAAATTAAAGACAATAATACTTATAGTTATTTAAGTTCCGGTATGTCTTTCCGGTAAGAATTTCAATTAATATTTAATATTCTGACTACCCTTTTCAAACAGCTGTAGATTACATACATAAAACCCTACGTATTCCCACAAAATCTACCAACATTTTACATTCTAGGGTACAGATCACATTTTCCGTATAATGGCACTGCACATGCGCACTCTACTATGTCACCCGTCGCCGCCCGGATTGGATCGAGCCTTGTTAATTGGAACGGTGAACCAGGTTGGGACCCCACGATATAGGCAAAGCCTTTGGCGGGGACCGCAGCAATAAATTGTGATCGTTTACGAAATGTATTTGTGTAGGAATCTGAATACCGACAATATTTTTTTATTTTGCCAATACAGTTAAAGTATTTTGTTGTCCTGTTGCTAATTTTATGAATTATTTTGATAACTTCTGCTTAAATATCGAGTTACCCTTAGAGGAATAAATAAGTAAACTATAGAGTCCACATATCGAGTATGAACTGTTGACAGTAGTATGATTAAATTTGTGTCAAAACAGAGCGCACCGTTTTATTAAAAATATTTTAAAACCTAATATTACCCTAATAATATCGGAACCGTCGATATTTTCACATAAACCTGTCTGTTGACACATGGAAAATAACATAAATTAGTAAACGAGCGTAGTACATTTAGCTAAAATTGTGCTTACGCTTGGCATAAGGGACTATTAGCGATGCGCATGCTCTATGCTTGTCTATGATTACTTTAAGTTGCCCCTTTAGAGGGATTTAAGTTGGTATTTTTTTATTGAATAACCTATTTTAATTTACCTATTTAAGTTGCCCCTTTAGAGGGATTTAAGTTGGTATTTTTTTATTGAATAACCTATTTTAATTTACCTTGAGGTGAATACAATTTTGGCATAGTTACACCCTCGCATAACTCTACAAGATAGACTAACGACCTGGTGAAGGTCGCCGGAAACCGCTGGATGCGGACGGCGCAGGACTGTGAGTTGTGGCGATCCTTGGAGGAGGCCTATGTTCGGCAGTTCACGTCTTTCGGCTGATATAATAATGATGATGATAATTTTTCGCGACTTTTTTCATTTTCAACTCACTTGTGTTAGTTAATCTTAACACAAAGACTTAATCACTCAAAAAGTTATAAATAATAGAATACCAAAATAGATACGATTAAATATAATTAAGGTAAGACACTTAAGAGAGTTCGCTTTAGTAACGTTTAATCAAATACAAGTTAATGAGGCTCTCTTGGCATCTATTTTAATTTCACAGGAAAAATATGACAATGAGATATTATTATACAATTTCCAAGAAAATTAATCGAACATAGTGTATTTAGTCTATATACAGTTCCTGAATTATACAAATAGCAATCTAGATATACAATTATTAAATACTTAATACATAAAATTTACATTAATTATTTTAATCATTTCATAAAAATTTAAAATAATATCTATCAGGCTCTTTTAACGTGTGACAGGAGAACATACATTTATTCGAAAAAGTATACAACAAAGAAATTTCTTCAAGCGGCCTACATGCCCGAGTCGACACGCAAGACATGTAAATAAATTGCTCGCCAGAACACTTTTTAGTCCAAAACTTTAAATTACTTTTTATCGTATTTTTCTGTAATCTGATAAAAAAATATGTTTTTTAATGAAATTCGGGGATCAGTTAATCTTTGTCTAATCTTTTAAGCTATCAATTAGGTGCCCGATCTCTCTTGATTTTGTTTTCATTATCAATTAATTGGGATGTTGAATAAAAATGTTTTTAATGTCTGTCAGTAGATTAATCTGTACGCTTAAATAATATTTTAAACTACGCAACGGATTTTCAGCAATAGATAGTGATTGAACAGGAAGGTTTATATGTATAATACATACATATTATACCTAGTACAGAAAACCTGTGCGAAACTGGGATGGGTCGCTAGTAAAAAATATTAGACACGTATTTTTACGAAACCTATTACTCATTATTGACAACTACATTGATTTAAAATGTCGCATGACGACACGATGTCGTACGTTTTGGCCAAAGTCGAGACTTAATTAGCCCCCTCTTGAACTTTGATTCACTATATCCTCTTAGTTATTACTTATTTCGAAAAAGTAATAAATACGTATTTAATATCTTTTTATTACTTAAGTACTAAATAGATCTTTAGTTTTGGATTCTGGTTGCCATAATACAGGCTATGTCTAGTTTAGGATCAGATGGCGGTGTGTGGGTTGTCCGAAGATATTATTATTTCCTTTATTTAGCTAATATTATTATAGTTTTCATACCACTAGGTTGTTGAGTGTTAACATCCCTGATATTTTGTAGAATATAGATATAGTATATTATAGTAATTAGTTATGTAGATTTTTTTAAATTTGTCGAACTTTTCAACCGGATAATTAGTTGTATTAAGGATCTTTTCATTTATGGTACAAACTACGACTAATAAAGAGTTTCAACCCTTAGTTATATATACCAAATATAGCAAGATCACGTAATTAACGATAACAGGAAGTAGTTATTCCAATAATTAGAATTACATGTTCTTTCTTCTGCGTAACTTAATTAACGTGATTTTCGCGCACACCAAAACAAGCCAAAGGTTTATCCGTTGCTAGGCAACAGATATTAACCGATAATATGCCAATATTCATCACCATTGGTGGGATTTGCCGTCATTTATACATACAAACCTACATAAAAATACATTGCTCGCTCTCATTTAAAAATAATCGTCAGTATATTGGATTTTTTATAGTAATTTCATCTGTTATTACTTCAATATACGCGGTAAAGGATTATTATTCTACTGATAAGCACGAAAACATATTGGTGGTTCGAAATTCTTATTGTAGTAAATTTTAATGGAGTTTCATATGAAATTGCTCATTGGTTTTATGTTATTACAGGTTTTAAAACTTTAATTATTTATTTAATTAAAGGTACAATTTAAAGGTATATTGTGTTCTAGAATGTACTTTGTAGAATATACCTACTTTATGTTCTGCTTTTTGGAAATGAAATAAAGAATAAACAGTTTTGAACAAAGGCTTGTACACATAGGTACAGGCTAAGAACGTAAACATAGTAGGAAATTAGGGTACCTGAATAATTCCTGCTTGCCCAAAAACTACATAGTTCAAAGGTAGTGCTTCCAAAATTTTCATACGTTAGCCACCGCACGGACAACTTTGGAACTACGTCGCATAGAACCAACACCGAGTGGTCGTGTCAGATTTAAAAACGGAGGCTTGATTCAAGTGCAATAACATGAAATTTAATCCCCCCGCCACTGAATTAGAAACTTGATGAAATCTGAAAAAAAAACGTGCGTTTTTCGGCGTGTATATTTGCAATAATTCTGCACATATTTTCGCAAAGCTACAAAGCTTAATAACCTAAGTGTGTTGTACGCTATATAAGTATAATTTTTATAACGAACTTACTATTTTAAAGAGACTTTTTTTTCCAAAAAGTTTTTTAAGTGAGTTTATAGAGAAGGTAACTATGTAAAGTAAACATCTATTAACTCCATAAATTATATAATATTTTTAAATAACTAAAAACTATACTAATCACGTCACGATGTTACACAAAACGTACGACATCGTGGCGTCATGCGACGTTTTTAAATCAATGTATCATCGTAACTTTTTGGTTAATTAAAAAAAGATAAATACATCTCTAATATTTTTTATTTATCTAAATGACGGACATTAAATCTATACTAATATTATAAAGCTGAAGAGTTTGTTTGTTTGTTTGTTTGAACGCGCTAATCTCAGGAACTAATGGTCCGATTTGGAAAATTATTTCAGTGTTGGATAGCCCATTTATTGAGGAAGGCTATCAGCTATATAACATTACGCTGCGACCAAAAGGAGCGGAGCATAAATGAAAAATGTTGCAAAAATGAAAAACCGTTGAAACTAAAACACGCGGACAAAGTCGCGGGGGACAGCTAGTAACAAATAATTGTCAACATCCCTATTATGCATCCTTCTGAAGAATCTTCATATGAATTACGTAACACATCAACGTATTTTACTATCTCCAACGTAACGCATTGTCACAGTCTAAATTAACAGAGAGTGCCTTTGTCGCACTTTAAATTCCTCAAGGAACCGTTTCCCACAAGCAAACAAGTTTGGGAAAATATTTGTAGGTAACGAAGCTACTTTTTCTTTTCCTGGAGTGTTTATCCTGACAAATGGGTGCTGCATTATTGCGGCCTACCCGGGAACTGAACTTAAGACTTCGTGGTAAGTATTTCACAGGTTTTTGTTTTCTTTTGTCTTCGTATACTGGCTCTGAGTAGGATTAAACGACTTTCGTATCTTTTTAAAAACGTATTGTTGTGAATTGTGGGTTTCATACTATGTTTTACCGTTGTTTGTTTTGAATAATTGTAGATTTCTTCCAAATTAATTTGCAAGTTTTATACAAGATTATTTTTCTCAAACTCATAGTAACGAGTAGTTATGATAAGATTTTTATTAACAGTAGCCATACCATTGTTTGTTTAAAAGTACCTACATTATTACATTTAATTATTCATAAGAAACCACGCATTGAAAATTCCTGATAACTTTCAAAATGATAAGCAGATCTTCATTATGATCCATATAGTTCACGTCAATTCAAACAAAAAACGCATCATAATCGGTCCATTCACTTAGGAGATACGATGTCACAGACAGACAGACAGACCGTCACGTCAAACTTAAAACACCCGTTTTCTTGCGTCGGGGTTAAAAATGAAAAGGTAACTATAGTAAGTATACACGGGTTGCTAAATAACCCTTATTATAAACAAAGTCAATGAAAAGTAGTGTGTAGTTGTCGACCGAACCTTTGGCCGACATTTTCTAAAATATTTTTAAAATCCCTAATCGTAACATTCTGTTTATCTAAAATGTTTGTAAACATTTTGTTCTTAAATATTAACGACGAAAGTAGCGCGACAACATAAACAAAACATAATTATATTTCGATTAAACTAATTTAACGCAAGTAAAATATAAAAACAACAACAATGTTTAAGATAGTTGTACACAGCAGTACCGGAGACGTTGTGCAATCGTCTTAATTATTTTATTCCTAAGATATTATGGAAGTACAACAATTTAATTCATTGTCTGGATCTTCCAAGCGAGCACACCCAACCGATTCATATAAACAAAAGCAAAAATATCGCTTAGCTCCCAAGAAAACGTACGTCTTAAAATTCCCAACATTGTATTTTCATTCTAACAATTTTATAAACGGAAATCTTGATAAATACTCTGAAAAGTCTTGAAGAATATCCCATCTACTACTACCCTTTAAACTAGTATTTCCATTTCGTAAATTAAATTACAAAGATTGAAAGAATGCGCTCGGTACTGCAATACCCTGACAGCTATTCTTCTTGAAAATCTTTAGGCATTAAAGTGATCCTGTTCATTCTGCTTAACACCAAGCTGCTTAGCATAATGCAATGCATTTTCCCGTTTATGTGATGTTCAGCTATTTTTACCAACGCTCAGCATACATCAAGTTTTCAAATAAAATTTTGTTTACGTTCTAAAATACTTTGGAGAATCGCCTGGAGTTATTCAAGCAACCGATACGTAATTTATGTAAGGAAAAATCCATTGCAGCTTTTATATGTGTTGTGTTATTTTAGCAATGGGTTGAAATTGAAACGTAAAACTGTTGGATTGTTTGTGCACGTTGACGTGACTTGGTTGAGTTTCGAAATGCATTATGCAAATCAGGAATCAATAGTCTAAACTGATTTCAGGACATTTTAAAGTCTTCTTGGCAGCGAAATAAACTGAAAGTATAGTTTTCAGTATCTTACCTTTGTCTTTATTAAAAAGAAAAGGAGTTAGTAACGAGATCTGGTTTAAGAAGATAAGCTTAGCATTATGTGTTTCTTTGTGCGTAATATTCTTTCTAACCGACTTAAAAAAAGGAGAAGGTACTCAATTGTTTTTTTTTTCAATATATTAACTAAGTAAAATGGTAGTACTATGGTATATTATTATCGACTAGTATTAAGACTTGGGTAAGTAAGCTTGATAAATAACAAAAGTGCAAAAAGCACCAAGTCATGATATAAAAATAAGTACCTCAAATAACCTTTCGGTTACACAGCACCCTATTTAAAAGTTGACCTAACCTTTTTGAAGGGCAAAATTTATAAGGTCAGTCTGAAATTTCTTTATAATTATAAACAATTGAGGGTAACAAAACAAAGTTTTTTCATCTAATCTGTTTTGTCGCAGCGGGTGAGCCTTCCAACTGACAGCGGGTGACATAATCCGTTTATCGCTGGCCGCACTGGCCAGTCCCACCCGACTCCACTACAAATTGATACGATATACATTGATTGTTTTCCCTAGACGTTACACTTTAAATTTTATTTTCACCAACTATTAGATACTTTAAACAAAAAAGAGTGTGTTCGCCGAAACAAAAAAAAATAAAACGTTTTTTATTGGACAAATTACGTTTGTAATATTCAAATATAGAGAACGTTTAAAATAAATTGTTATGAAATTCAAATACCATTATTTTCTTTTATAAAAATAACACTTCAATTATGTATTTATATTACACCTATTCAAATGTCCTCTATTCTTTTTAAAAGCGAGGGTATAATTTTTTGTTCCATAATACATGCCTTAGAATGCGTAGACTGCCCACCAATAAAGTGACCGCCAAATAATTATATTACGGAAATTAAATTCCTGTGTTTAGTACTGCGTGTTTTTCACGTATTAAAATACAGGGCACGTATTAAGTGCGCACCCGTCTCTAGGGGTGCATTAATAATGGTAAACGTGCATTCTACCAAATTATGGGAGGTGCAATTTGTGGTCTGTGGTAATGAACTCATTCACATAAAACATACTTTTAGCCCTCGACGCCCTAAAGCAATCATTATGTGAAACGGTATTTTTTATATCAAATCTTTTGTGATTATTTATGTTAATTTGTTGTATTATCATGTATTATAAATAATTAATATATATATATTATTCTGCTTTTTTAAGCAAATTAAAGTATTACAGATATTTTTGTGAATTTTAACTTTATTATAAGTATTTCATTTTGTTATTAATTCTTAGGTTCTTTAAAAATTTAGCAGACCAATAACTACTTATGCTATCAAGAGATGAGACCGCGGTGTCCCCCAAACTATTGACCATCGTCCGTGTTGCCCCAGATGACCAGTTGCGCAACAGCAGAATACTTAAAATAGGCTAATCAAAGAGCAATCGACATAGCTATGTTTTGGGAGCTGAAGATAACCATGGACACAAACGAGGAAGAAGAACCAAAAGACAGATTTGCACATCAATTACAAATTATGAAACATTAACTAAGCTAGGTATATAATTTGAATATTTAAGAGTTGAATTTAAGTTTTGAATAAGTTCCCAAATTATTTCTTACATTCAAAGGCGACCTAGTTTCTGAGGGAGGTGGAATGGAGGCCAGTAAAATGTACGCAGCTATAAAACAACACCGTTTAATAAAACATACTCTAAAATCATATACACTGCCTATAAGATGGCCTAACAACGTCGTAACAGCCTTTTAATCGACGATTTGAAACTTGTTTGAAAAATATAGTTACAAACGTCTATACCCACATAAACTTCATACATCGTACGGGGGCAGTAAGAATAAGGATATAAACAGTGCATTTAATATTAACTTGTGCCATTAATTACCAAGGCGTATCTTCTTCTATAATTGCCACCACAATTAATAAAGGTCAGCTACCAGCTGCTGGATCCGATGCACTTGCGATCACGCTTTAGACCGAAATAACTAAGTGAAACTCCGAATCTACCATTTTTTTTAACACAGTTAAACACTGTACAATTATATTTCGGTATGAAAAAATAAGAAGGTATATTTAATTTGTTCAGGCACAGTTTACAGGTACTTTTTATATAGACGGCAGTTCGTATCTTACCTAAGAGAAAAACTTTTGAAGCCAACTTCGGAGCTGGTCTCTTTTAAAGTCCAGACAGAGATAATATTTCATATGAGCAACAATGCAGAACAATGAAAGTATAAGATAAAATTTAAAATTTTGTATGAATAATAAACGTTAGATATACCTGTGTAAGTATGTACCTACTAGATACCTATTACATTACCTTCTTACTCTGATTCTAAGGTATATTCTATAAGACGAATATTAAGTCAGTATTACATACTGCAGGAGTGAATAGGATGACGGCACGGACAGCCGAGTGGTACAGGTCACCACGCTAATGACCACTGCGCGACATGCTGCGGGTTCGATCCCATGTTCCAATTCTCGGTGTTTTATGTGCATGTGATTTGTATATTTATAAAACACCCCGTGTTACTATATATAATACTAGCTGTCCCCCGCGACTTTGTTCGCGTGTTTTAGTTTAAACGGTTTTTCATTTTTGCAACATTTTTCATTTATGCTCCGCTCCTATTGGTCGTAGCGTGATGTTATATAGCCTATAGCCTTCTTCAATAAACGGACTATCCAATACAAAAAGAATTTTTCAATTCGAACCGAAAAGTAGTTCCTGATATTAGCGCGTTCAAACAAACAAACAAACTCTTCAGCTTTATAATATTAAGTATAGATAATAGAGCGATAATTCATTAGAGTAGGAGTCGCAATAAAAAAAAAACAAAAAATGTATATTTACATAAATCGCCATTAATAATAAAAATAAAAGCGCTGTCAATGTCAATCAGATTACTGACTCTCATAAGAAGTTAACTAAAAATTCAAAATTTTACATCTTCATAAACTAATTTCTATAGTTAATTGACTTGCTCAATAAACGTGAACTACCCACATCAGATCACTAATACCACGATTGATTACAATATAAATCAGAGCTCTCAGTGAAGCTTTTAGCTGATTGGATTATGCTATAAACGGGGAACTTGGTACCTATTACTTGAATAACGTCTGACTATGACGCCTCGCCGGTGAATGTATCACTGGCTTTATGTTTCAGTCGATGTAACGTCGATGACGTCACATTAAGACAAATTTGATGAAAGACATTATTATATGTGCTTCATTTGCAGCACCTTTTTTATTACAATTTTTTTTCTAACTTGCTATGTAAGCTAAATTAAAAACAAAACACTTCTAGACATCCGATTGAGAAGTTTGCATATTTATATAAATTCGTGACAATACAATATTATGGTACTTTTGAGCTGATCTCATGATAGAACCAGAAAGTAGCCATAGGAAATCTGTATCGAACTACGCAATCTTATAGTGTTTGTGCTTGTTTGATTTGTGTTCAATAGTACTTTGAACCTAGCTTATTTAAAAGCTTGTGTTTAAAAATGTATTTTAAATAAAAACTTATTTAAATATTGAAAGGCAATGTTTAACGTTTCAGGATTATTTATATTTTTATTCACAATCTTTCCTGTTTTTATTTATCCCACCATTTACTGCGCCATCATTTTGGTTCAGTCTGGAATACAATCGGGTTAAGAAGTAGTTAAACATATTTAGCGAGACTCCACGGAGAAACTAACTTAACAGTTAGAAAAACAATTAGTGTTATGTAGTTACGGCCTGCAGGCGTTGTAAACGTGTCCAGACAATTTTATTATCAACGCTTTCAATTCTGAATAGATAAAACGTTGCGGGCAAAGCACCGGCCTTGTGCCCAGAGTGCACCACGTCTAACCGTTGGCACTGCTCCAACTACCAGAGCAGCCTCACAAATCGACGTCTGTTCTCTCGCCGACCACACCAAACAACTCACATGAATTTAAACCTAACACAAAAGTAATAGAGTTCATATTTATTCCCCCACCGTCTTGTAACAGAAAACATTTTGAATTCAAATGTGTCGCTGATGCTGGTGTGTTTCCAATATTCTATATCAATAAAGTGGAATGGTCTGAACGAAATAAGCCCGATTTTGCTGAATATCGGTGTATCATGACCATGCAGGTGTACCGACACGATGTTTTTACATAAGCTTTTATTTAACATATTTGGTTAGGACGCAACACGTAAGAGTTTTAGCTGGATTGCCTCCATTAACCTTTAAAAACAATTTAGATTCAATGAGGGCCTAAACTGTTTGAAGGTAAAACATTTTAATATTGTAAGTCGTTTAGAGTTGGGAGAGTTTGTGTGAACTCATGAAGTCAGCATTATTGAGAAGATGGGGACTGAACATAATGGTTACTAAATTCACTTGAGGGTGCTTTCGGGGTATTGTACGAGCTTTAAGTAACACTCAAATTCAATTTGTTTTCCTTACTTTAGCAATTTTATATCGCTTTCATTAAAGATATTTTGCATTGATAACATTGCTTAAATGACTAAGCAGATAATGCGCTACTTTTTTAAACATAATGAATACTATCGACCTAAAAGTTGTGTAATATTATATTTGGAAAGGTAACTGAGAATGCTAATAGACCCTTCAAAAACTTACTTATTGCTATAGTACTCTAAAACCATTTTGTAGGATTAATAAGTAATATTAGAGTTCAAATATCCATCAATAATGAAAAAAAGAACAAAACACATTGTCCACAATTTAAACGATCAAATTCTAACCGAAATAAAAGATTTAAACCACAAAAAACAAGCAAAGCCGTCCGTTGACCCCGATAAAACATAAAAGGGTCCCAAATTGAGGGTGTCCGGTTTAAGAAAGAACATTTCCACAACGAAATGCTTTGGTTCGTTCTAATTACAGCTAGTACACAAAGAATGGTTCTCAAAGGCCTGCTTGGTGTAAAATTACTAGACTTTTAACTATCCTAGGCAAGTTTTAAAACGGCAACTAGTTGTGTGTGCTAGCAAAGTCTTGTAAAGTCATTACCGCAGTAGTTTTTTTTTTATATAAAGTATAAGGTTTTACGGTGCAGGTTTTATTTTATTCTTGCTAGCCATATTTAAATTTGTTCTTTATTCATAAATGTTTAGTGGGTTGGGTTGCGAATAATGCTTTGAAAACTATTGTCTAATTTATTCATTGGCTGAGTTTTCCAAATTTTCATTCAAGTTTGTTGTTTTGATTCAGAAGAGCCGAGTATTAATACATCTTTATTTACTTCATTTAGGTCATAAGACGTGTCTAACTCTTATCTTTTTATTTTTGTAATGAAATAGAATTTCCTAGTGCCCTCGGGCAATTTTTTTTTTCGAAAATCTATTGTTAACCTGTTCCCTGCATTGTGTCTGCCCTGATGTAACATCTTTCAAAACGAAAGCAAATTATTGAAAATAATTGTAGCAAATAATTTTATAAATTTTTTTTCGTGATTGCTTTCGTAAACAATATGTCCCAAACAAATACCAGAATGTTCCGTTGTTTACATATTACTAGGTACACATAAAATAAATCGAAAAGACTCCGACCCTAACAAAAATCACTGTTTATTATAAACAAAGTGAATCGAAATACCGCAATGGTGTAAAAGAGTGCTAAAATTGATGCGAATACGAACCATCTACGTATAATGCCGTCAAAACGAGAACACAACGTACTAGCATTTTGATGCAATATCACTGTAGCAATCAAATCTAGACCTTATACTCCAAATGATAAAGTCTAATCTGGAACCTCATAACAATCCAGATGTGCCGATACCCTGAGGTGACTTTCGGCGATATCAAATAGCTTAAAAATAACAGTGTGTCGAAGGATATTGAGCGTTATTGAAGAGTGGTAAGGTACATATTCTATTAAGGATTGATAGGTGCTTACGAAGCTGACCTGAAGGCCAAAGCCTCACCCTTGGCATTTCGCCAGGGTACTTATACGGACACGGACGTGTTTCCCTCCAGCCGTCTAGTTTTACGGCTTTTAGATAAATTACGTTTCTGAAAAAAAAAACGGAAATCAGAAAAATGGATTTCTTACACAACCAAAATACGAGCAAAATATATTTGGCTAGTTCCGTAGCAAATTACCTTGTGACATACAAACGGATGTTTGTGCTCTTAATCAACAAAATTACTAACATAAATTGTAGGTATATATCATTTCGATATTTATTGCCCCAGTTATGGAAAATTCATGAGAAAATTTCTAATAATCCATATTAGCGTTACATCTTTTTTTAGCAAGCTATTTTATGAACTTGATTACCGCAGTATATTTATTTAAAACAATCGACATCTTTAGCATCGGCCTGTGTACCGGGACCATAATTTCCAACATGGCCGACATTTACGCTTCCCTCTAGAATACCTCCGCAGTTAGTTGACGTCAAAATATGATCGCAAGACTACAAGGTACATTTGAATACACAAGTGCTCCCGTCTGGTTTTAGGTACAGTCTTGTTATTAGGGCAAACATCCTTTCGCGGTTCCACCTGTCCGTGGCACCGCGAAATAAAATTCGTACCACTTTGTCATTTATTTTTGTTTGCGTAAATATTTTCTATCAAAATACGGTACCTACATTGGAAATACAGAGGCGGTTTGCTGGTTTCGAACAGTTTATATGTACACTATTGGTGAGTAACTAGCTGTTTGTTATTTTAACTTTAAGATAATATAATTTAAATAACATAATTGGTATTTTCTCCAAGTTAGTCATAATATTGACTGCGGTCCGTGTGAGACTAACTATACTCCTTCTTAAGGGAGAATAAAACAATAAAAGAAAACAATAATAATAATGTATTTAATAATAATAAATAGTGTCAAGTCAGGGTTATAATATTTATTTTCCTTCAATTCAACATAATATTTCTTTGTTATGGTTGTTGTGTTAATATTTCAACGACTAATAAAAAAATATTTATTTGTAGTACATATGGATTTTAAGATCATACGCGGAAATAAAAAAAAAATTATTTTTTTACTGAAAATATTACTAATATAATAATTTGAGTTACTATATTAATTTTTATCCTTTGATTGTCGCGCTGCGTGGACATCGCTTTTTAATATTCAAGGATGAAAAAAAACATAACTTTTTGACCGAAACTTTGCACCGATTTCGTAATTTATTTCAAATTTTGTCAGCAAAGACAAAAACAATTATATGGTTTCATTTATTTCCTATATTTGTAGAACGTACTTTCTTTTGTTTTTGTCGAATCAATACTACCTATATATAAATTTTAACAAAATATAAAAAATGTCATTCACATTTTTATCATTGTCAGTATTTAACACAATGAAGTAAATAAAACAGCAAAGTGCACCTGTCCCTTACGTCTTAATTAGTTTAGCACTAACAGTTAATGACACTAGTTTAAATCGTTAACCCGATTCTAATTGCAGTCTCAAGCGATTAGAGACGCCACGCTGAAAAGTAATATAAAAGCAATGGAAAAACTAAGATCTTATTCATCTAACAACGGTGCCATAAAACTTAATGGGTCGCGGAGGGGACTTCCAAATAGCAAGGGATCTAGTCTTGTTATGCAGCTACTTGAAGCATCACGGGTCTTTGCCTCAATGGAGTAAGCTGAAACTAAGTGAAAAAGTGACTAAGATATTTTATGAATTTAACAGTTTTTTTTAGAACCTTAGGCAGTTCGGTTTTTATTAATCTTAACATGGTTCAGATAATTTCAGTATATATGCCAAAATCACTTCTGAAATGTATCCATACCAAAAACATTGCTAACAAAGGTTAAAGTTTTTCTTATGTGCTGCAATCTATATATTATAAATATACCTACTCATATAATAAAGCTTGAAGAGTTTTTTTTGTTTGTTTAAACGCGCTAATCTCTGGGACTACCAGTCGATTAAGAAAATCTTTGTGTATATGATAGCCTAATATAAGTGGAATATCCGTGTAAAACATGAAAAACACACGCGGACGAAGTCACGGGGAACAGCTAGTATTAATCTATACAAATTCACCTTTAGACACTTAGTCACTAGATCTACGGCTACTGTTGGACTTCTGTTCATATTTGTTGGACTTCTATTCATATTTTGATAAGTAATGGAGGCGAACTTATTGACAAAACAAAAATTTTGTCTACAATTAAAATTTAAAATAAAAACACATAAAAATTGCAATTGTGGGGTGTACCACCCCATCTCTATCTCAAATACATATACATAACGCTACTGAACACGAGCAAACTCGGTTTAAAAACACCTAGCTCACCGCAGTTTGCTTGTCCATTCTTTCAACCCAATGGCTACTCTTGTTCTAAAAAAGGGTGCGATAAACTCCCTTTTCGTGGTACTGTATACCATTGCAACGAATCGCGAAAAGGCGCAAAAATACGAGGTGATATTTGGGTACTGTGATATGCACTCAATGACACAAATTCTGTTTCGATATTGGACCAGCGTATTTCGTGCAGAAATAAAACAGTTGAACTCTGCAACATGAAATTTGCAAGTGTTTTGTTTGGTATTTAATAAATTACTTTGCAGTAGACAGGACGTGCGTATTTATTTATCCTTCCTCCCTATGGCCTTGTAGAAAAAAGTGCATGCCACTTTTATGGAACAAATGTCAAATCCCCAGAGTCCATACGAAAGTTTTTAATGCCTCAACCGTAGGCACTTAATATTTTGTGACGTGCTCCAATTAAAAGAAAAAAAATACTGTGTCGCGACCCCCGTACAATTGCCCCGAAGAGTGAAATACGCCTTTTATTGTTTGAGACACAATGGGGGGCCGCTTTCCCGAGAACAATATGGCCGTCCTATTATTTGAAAGAAAAAAATAAGGTGTTTTTATTAATGAAGTTAAAGTTTAATTGCTTCTTGCGGAACGATCTTTTCCGGCGGCATGGTCGCGATCGTTATTAGGGGAGAATGTGGTCAACAGAATACTAGCAGTCTTTTTTTTTCAGAGATCTACGCAGTTATCCTAAACGTAGGCTTTGACTGCTTTACCGGACTTTCAACAAGACTCTTATTATATGTCAATTTATATCCTATGACACCTTTTTTAATCATTTATCTTATTTTTAATTTCTGACGTGTTAAATAGTTTAAAAGAAAAAAGATTAAAAGAATATCAGTCATAAGTATCTAAAGCTTTATTGTAAAAAAGCAAGCAATTATTCACTTTAGATGTCTATTTGCCGCAGATGTATTGTGCGGTTTGAGAAATTCAATAAAATGTTAATAATATACGATTTGGAGACGCCATTATTTGCAGATGTCGCCCTTTGCATTAATGCAAACGACACGAGAAAAAATGAAATAAATTACGATTTGACCTACATTGTATTCAAAATATAAAGAACTAACATTTCATGACTTAGTATTTCTGGTTTTGATAGTATCAACATCACTTATGCGAAGGGGTAGTAGGTACATACTTTCTTTTGTTTATTTAGGGTACTATGGTAGGTATACCTATAAACTATTATTCAAATAACGAAACCATTCAATCATAGACTGACCTTCCCACTTGAAAAATCGAACCTAACCTATGCATAAATCATGTGGAATAGCTCTTTGGGAAATTTGGTATACAGCCTTGAAAAGAAATGTGCATATAACCTACCGTGATACAAAAATAAATAAATTTCCCTAGTATAAATATTATGTGCTGTCGAGACATTTTATTTTACTGCACGGATAGCCGAGTTGTATGGGTCACCACGCCGTGCCGCGGGTTCGATCCCCGCGAGGGACCAGCATTGTGTGATCCACAAAATGCTTGTCCTGCTTGTTCTTTGTGTATGTGATTAGAATTTTTGTGAAATCCCAAATCCCAATTTCTAAGTGCGCGAGTCATCTTTTTAACAAAATAACCATAACTTATAAGTATACTACGGTGGAAAATTGTGCTGTTATTCAATTCATAATGTTGTTTCATATTGAATCAGCAAACTGGCATTTAATTTGAAAAGGTGTTAATTATTATGCCTTTTGACCTAAAACACATTCTATAACCGACGAAATACACTAATTAATTTGTGCAACAGTTTATTAGCAACATAAATTGTTCGTCAATAAATATATTATATTTTGACAGAATTATGTTGACTCCGTAAGGGAAAACTTTCTGATGTATAATATTTATGTGTATGGAAAAGATCTAAAAACGACCGACGGATAGAATTCTTGATGTATCTTGGGAGTTTCCCACGTCAAGTTGGTGGATGCGGCGCAGACATGATTAATGTTCTGTTCTAGATTAAGAAATATGTTTCTTGTTGAAAACATTGATTAGTAAGAACATACTTCTAAATTCTAACACAATTACCTCAGATTTTATTGAGAGAAATAGCAGATTTACTATCAGCATTATAGTTAACTCTATTATTTTGCAAATCAATGAGACACGTTTATAAAAATCTTGAATTGTATGTATAACAACTTGTTAATTTAAAAAATATCTCAAATCAAGCTAATAAAGATAAAGATCATTTTTATTCTCACAAATAAAATAAACCATAACACTTGTAAAGGAATAAAACCTTTACACTTTGACCAGAGCTCAACCATAATAGTAGCAAAGAACAAATTTGTATTCGGCACACATTGAGCT
Source organism: Diachrysia chrysitis (assembly GCA_932294365.1). Lineage (NCBI taxonomy): Eukaryota > Metazoa > Arthropoda > Insecta > Lepidoptera > Noctuidae > Diachrysia > Diachrysia chrysitis. Next base: position 4,699,786 of record OW028657.1, read on the forward strand.
GACAAAGCAATCGGTAACCCGCACGTTCCTCTCGCAAAATGGTCAATAAACGCCACACTTACAAGTATGTAACTCAACCCTCCCCTTATAATACAAATGACTCTATTTAAGAGAATCGTTTCACTATCGTCCCTCAAAAACGGGCCAATATTTACAAATTCAACACTCAAATGCCACTTCAAACATACCATGACGTCAGGTCTTTACACTATTGCGAGTATTTGCCCCTCCCTTCGGGGGATAAGTCGATAATAGCGAGTCTTTTCGGCGGGAATCTTTAAAAAAGGCATCTGTATTCGTCGGCCGTCGAACGGTTAGCCTTTTGATTTTTTTTTTCGTAGCCGATGAGTCGCCGTTGGTGGACGAAGATTGATGTAGTTTCGCCTTTATTTTTTATTTTTCTGCATCGCGTGTCGGATTGTTTTCAGAGTTTGTAAACAAAGAAAATTTGGCCAGTGATTTTTATATGATTATGATAATGAAGTTTTGATAAGTTAACTGAAAATACACGTAGGTTTTATCTTTGATCTTTTATTATTTTAAATTGATTTCACTCGTCTAAAACAACTGAAGCGGTTGGTTTGGTTTGGTAAAACAAATTCATTTTTTTTTAAATATTGAACAAAGCTACGTTCCACAGTTAAGTAGGTACAAAGAAAATTACTACAAAACCTCAAAAAATATATTAAACGCTACCTGCGTTTAATAGTGTAAAAAAGTAATGTCTAATAAATATAATTTTTTATTTATGTCGATTATAGAAACTGTAAATTACGAACGAGGCTTGTTAATTATTTATATTCAAGCAAAAACACTCATTACCATCTTCAATCCAGCCAATCAACGGGCCCGATTATATATTTACGAATATTTAACGGAAAAACTTTGTCTGAAAACTTTTAAGTGGAAAATGCATTTAGGTACGCGACACTACCTTGTGAAAATCGAAAAGTGCCAGAGCTTTGATCCAATCCAATTAGTCAGCCGACTTCGACACAGAGATTTAGATGGATTTATAGCTCTTGAAGAGAAATTTAAATCCAAACTTTTATATCCTAAAATTTAAGTGGGTCTTAAAGTTTATTGAGTTGTTTACTTGAGTTACCAACGAATAACGAAACTTAAGTTTAAGGCGTTCTCAAATGTCTAACTTTCGCTATATTTTACTTCAAAGTAAGAGAGACAGCATTAGACTTAACGGCATCTTAAAACTGATAGACGGTCTAGTATTCGACCATTAGTGTGTACCTCACATTAAAGTACCTACCTACATGGTAAATCTTAAAAATTTTAAGTAATGCCATGGCAAAATAAATAATGCTTTATGAATAAAACTTAATTCCTAAAGACTACAGGAAAGTAAATTCTATTTTACTGTATGCATCTATGTAAATAAATTATAATTAAGAACTCATTTTTTTTTTATTAAAACTACTAATGCAATGCAAAGAATAATACCAACTTAGTATGATTCAATAACTTCATTTAAAAGTAAGGGGGAGCAGAAAAGATAACACTAACTTTCATAGCGAAAGAAGAAATTTAAATATAGGAGTATTATTTTACGAACAATTAACTTTATCCAGCAATTATAGAGATCTCTATAGATATGAATGATACACTGTTCCCCAGTCTCCCTTCATCTTGTATTCAAGGAGCAAAAAACCGAGCTCTCTAGAAATGACGATTTCATTTTGAGCGAAATTGTAGAAAGTTCTCACAAAGGGAAACTTGTTACAGGAATTATTTTAATTAATAGGAACGAATATAGGATTATGTACCTACTGTTAAATTATTGCCTATTTTATTACATAATCGGAAAGTAATATAGGTATGTTTAGCTTGTATCTTAGTTCAATATTGTTTAAACTTACACAGGATTGAAATTTGAATGAAAGGTCAATAACCTTGTCTGTAAGGTCCATACGGCTTAAATCTCCGCTTACGTATTCAAATGTAATATTTTAAATCTAAACCCTAACACAGCGCTCTCGAAGGGGCGAATTTTATTTAAACAATTGTATTTGACAAAATATCAGAGCTAAGAGAACAAACCATTTTAAAAGACACTCACATTATTACGCTAGTGTTTCTTTAAAGTAATATTGGTTACTATTATAAATTGTTATTTTATGTTAAAAAACCTTAAATAAACAAAAAAAAATCTCCACATCAGAAACTAAATAATATATTTGATTACATATAAATTTAATTAAAATCAACTTTAAATTCAAAACTTGAAACACGTAATACGAGCCTATTGAAATTGCTTTGCCCTCGATTTCCGTGGGATCCCATCATCAGATCCTGACCTGACGATCAAATATAACGAAAGAAGTATAACCCTTTCAAACAAAAACAGAAATTTCCAAATCGGTCCAGGCGTCTTTGAGTAATCGGGGAACATACATTCCGACGAATCGAAAACCTTGTTTTTTGTTTTTATAGTCGGTTAAAAAGCAAAGTCGGCAAGGAAAGTTAATTTCCTTCTTTTTAAACACTAGGTTGGTACATGGCGACATGAGTTATTATGCAAATAGTTTTATCACGCCTTTGTTCATTGCAAAGAGGATTTATTTTCAAGGCGGAGTTAAATCGATCGTGCTTCTTACTGACGCTAGCGCCCGAAGGAGTATGGGATTATGTATTGTGTAGGAAGATTGAATTAAATGTGACGCTCTTTATTATTGTTTGTGAGATAGCTGATATTTTAATACACTGTGTCTGGAATAATATTTGTTTTACTAGAATTTATGATTATTATTATATTATACAAATATTATTATTATATATGAGTAGTTTTTCTTTAACGAAGTTTATAAGTATCAACAACAGAGAAAGTTTTCAATTTGATTGAATTATGTTAATGTTGTTGTTTTATTTTTGAAATATAACGTATGTTGTCCACGATAACTATTTCTAATTATTCTTTTGTACAGTCTATGAAGAACAATATATAAATTTTGGCTCATTTTATAAAATCATTTTTTTTTCAAACTGCTAGTCAGAGCTTTCGACCGGCCCCGGCTTTGCACGGATAACTTAGTAATATAGCCTTTGTTACTCAGGGATGTTGTATCATTCTAATGATGAAATAATTTTTAAAATCCATCCAGTAGTTTTTGAGTTAATCATCAAAATCAGTGAATTAGTCTAGGACTTTACGATGCTACAGATAGACACGTCAAACTTATAACACTTCTTTTTTCGTCGGACATTAAGAAGAGTAAATATAAATAATAAATAAGGCAAATACATCAAATAAGACATTCAAAAAGATATCTTACTTTACATAGGTATCTAAGTAAGATAGACCCAATTTATATTCAAAGTGTATTAAAAGGTAAAGTGTTATCGTAAATGGGCTAGTCAAAAGAACATCTCATAAATTTTTTATCGACTCTAATTCTGAAAAACGTGCTCCATGAATATTTAGTGAGCAAAAAGTGAAGGATGGCCTTTCAATGAGTGATTCTGTTTAATATAGTACTTATGAAAGGGAAGGCACATGGTTGACGTCATCATATTTTTATGTTTAGAGGGAACACTATGGGTAGGTTTTACTGTTTCTTCAAAAGTATCTAAGCTACATCAATGATATTGTAAATAAATTGAGGCAGAGACTTGAAAACCTTCTAATTACAAAGTTTGCAGTGATAACTCTATCTCTTTTACTTTCGTTGTTCTCCTATTTTTTGTACTATTTATTAGTGCCATCAAATTTTAAACGTGGCTGATCATAGTATTAACATTATTAAGCATATAATTATGTCATGAACAACTTTATATAACCCTCATCATATTCTTTATTAACTTTTTATAACCATATCATAAATGAAACATTCTATTTTTGAAAGTTCAAAAGTTTTTATAATTACATAATAAAGGATATGTTAAAAAAAAATGGGCTGTTTTTCAAATACAGCGTTTAATGACAAGTTTTTGAGTAAGCTTTTTCTTTTTTTCCTAAACCAATTTTAACACATAATATGACATTGTATGTATTTGCGCACCACTTTATACCAGTTACCTTGAAGGTGACTTCAGCTAAACTGCTAATAGCGTCGTTAAAATTATCTCTGGGGGCGGTTGGTGTTATAAAAATATTTATAGTAATATTCCTTTACAAACGGTTACTGTAATGGCCGGTCTAAAGTGGCTCTCCTTTTCAGCAGTTTGCTGAAGGTCTTAATAAGATTAACATTTTTATCTAGCCTACAATAGATATTTTTTTATAAGTGGGTAAGTAAAGTTTCCTAAGTATAGTATCCTACACAAATTACCTTTGCAGTAAAACAGGGTAATTGGTGTAGGTAACACTCCAAAAATGTTTGTTTTAAACTTAATCTATATTATAAAACAGATTATTTCGCATTGTAGGTACTGTGTTAACATATTTTTTGAACCCTTATAATTATTTTTAAGCTTTCGAATTACAATTAACAATACCAATAATATAACATATCAAATTAACAATATAGTAATCGATTGCGATAGATTAAATTCATCAACAATAAATGAATTATTCAATTTACGCATAATTATTTTCAAACGTCAATAACCCTTTGTTTCGATACAGTTAAACTCAAAATAGTTACTAAAACAATTACATCGGTGACATTATTAGTCCACAAACATAATATACAATGAGTGCTATACAGTTTGTGTGTTCGGTTATCAAAATGGCGTACAGCCAGTTATTTTGTATCTACAATAATGGTCTGTAAAATGCAGCGCTATTAAATGCTGATAAAGGACACTGGGGTGAATTGCACCACTGATATTTTAGCACTTATATTTCTAAAATCGTTTAGTCTCTATCTTTCCTAAACATTAGGTAGGCGTATGAAATGTAATAGGTTTTTGTTGTAAATAGGTCTGTACCCGTCGGAGAGTGATTTTTCTATATATTTATTCAGAGATCGCCTGTCTATATTATTTTATATATTATATTTATTATATTATATTTTTAATACAAAAACCGTTTTAATTATAAATGTTTTGTGAATAGAACGAGCAGAAGTCAATTGTTTCAGTTAAATTATTATTTATTATGTAACCTATTACAAAACGTAATTTTAAAAAATGATGATATTTTTCTGAAGGTTGTCGTACTACTTTTAAAACAATATCCATAAAAAATATTTTTAGCTCGTCACGTTAAAAGTTATGAAAGTAGCAATAACGTAGTTTAATTATAACCTTGTAGCGTTGTTACAACTTTAATAACTTGTTACTTTTAATAAAACTATATAAGGTGTTTGAAAAGGTTATTTAAGTCGTTTTGATAAGGCGTGTTACCTCATATTTATAGACCTTTTTTCATATTAATACATTAACTAATCACCTACCAGTAGAAATTAAACTTTATTCTAGAAAAAATATAGCGTGTATTGGTCGCTAAATAAACTCCAAATTGTTTTAGTACACTTGCTTGTAAGCTCATAGAACCCTGTTCTAAATTCAAAATCGTCTCTTCATGTGGATTATGAAAATCGTGACACATAATTTGCATAATTCCGTATTAATAATCTACTGATCCTACTCGCCCTATCCTCCTCTAAAATCATAACCCTTGGTATTAAAACTGAAAGAGCAGCGCCCCACTGGGAATCAATAGACGTGGCCGAACTCGCGGAAAATCAAAGCGCCAGTGTCCGGGATAAACGGGAGATACAAAGATTAACAAGTTTGGACCTTTTTCGTTTGATATATAGATTATTGTCGATATTCTGGTACCGTATGTGTTCAAAAAATAATCTATATTTACTAATATTTGAAGCTGAAGAGTGTGTTTGTTTGTTTGAACGCACCAAACTCAGGAACTACTGGTCCGATTTGAAAAATTCTTTCATTTTTGGATAGCCCATTTATTTAGGAAGGCTATAAGCTATATAACATTACGCTTCGACCAAAAGGAGCGAAGCATAAATGAAAATGTTGCAAAAATGAAAAACCGTTGAATAAAACACGCGGGCAAAGTCGCGGGGGAAAGCTAGTACATTATAAGTCTGCAGGTGAATGTAAGCTAGACTTCACCGTTTGGTCATACAAAGAATTATGGTTTACTTATTAATGTGCTGTATTATTGTTAAGTACTTATGTTTAGTTATACAGTGGCCACGCCCACTTGGTCTTCCGGCGAATAAAAGTCAGTGTGCATTCAACTACGAAGCGTTTCACTTGTTTCCTTGCATACGTAACAATTATAAAACAATGTTTTGTCTTTCCTAAACTGTAAAAAAGCCGTTTACCCTTTATCTTTTTGTGTAACATAGCAACTTTTGCCATTACGTCCTTAATCACTAGCTATCAATGAGTACTCCAACGATCAAATAAGGCGAACCCACTAAGAGACAGTGAAATCTTTATTAGTCGTTAAAACCCAGGCCTTGGCAAACAATATAAAGATAGAGACACACTTTTAGATAACAATTGTGTTGGCGTTTTATGAGTTTTTTTTTTGTAATCCTTAATTGCTTTTCAGTCTTCCATTGTTATGAAATAGAGCTGGCTACGTAAAAGTAATTTTAGAAATTAAATCATCAAGAAGATAAGAAAGAATAGTTATGATCTACTAGGTTTTAATTGCTGCTCCGCCCGCGAGAGTATCGGTTAGTAGCCTATGTCTTTTCTTAGGATCTAAGCATACCCAATACCACGTTTCATCCTAATCGGTTCAGTGGTTTCGCCGTAAATACAGTATAATACAGCCTGTTGAAGTTAATCACTTTATCATACAAATCAGAAATCTCGGTGAATTTTCAACTTTAAAACTTTAATCAGCAGCCTGTATAAGTAAGCTTGAACACAAATCTACACGAACTGAGAATATGACTGTTATATATTAAATAAATTAGTAATCAAAACAAGCGCGGTATCCTTAGAGGAATTAATAAATAAACTATATAGTTATATAGATATAATAGAGCGCGCATATCGAGTAAATAAACACATAACATTTAAAAATAGTATCAAAACAGAGCGCACCGTTTTATTCAAACTACTTCAAAACCTAATATTACCCTAATAATATCAGAAACGTCTATATTTTCTCATAAACATATGTCGTCGCACGGCAAATCACGTAAAAAATTTACTTACGCTTGGCATAAGCTTGTCTATGATTTTCTTGTCTATGATTGTCTTTGTCTACGATGACTATAAGGCGGTATCGAAACATTGACAATAACGTGCACCGTCTTTTAGCGAAGCAAAGAACACAACATTTAAACAAAACGTCAATGTTCGCTCACAATAAAATTAACCCAATCCGAATTCTATATACACAAGCCTTTTAATTTCGTATCTACTTTTATGACTTCCAGATTTCAACAACAAAAAAAACAGTAAATGCGAAACTCAAAGGTAAGCCTGGTGGACACTAAATGAGAAGAGGAAATTCATTACCGCCGCGATACCGCACCGGGTGTGTATCGTCGACCATTTGAGAGGTAACTGCTGGCGTTAACGGTTAATGTTTATATCGGAAATCGTTAGCATCGCCTCGCCTCGCCTCGCTATGATTGGTGGTTCACCAGCTTTAGGGAGATAAAAGTGAAGGATATAAGGGTAAGTGTATCTTGGAGTTTCGTGTTAAGGGGCATATTAATCACGAGATGAGGAGTTGATCTTACTTGTTTTTATTGCGTTTTGATGTGGGTGTTGCTTTATATCCAGTACTTGCTGTGTTTGGTAGACTGGTTTTTGTAGGATTTAAGTGTAGTATTTTTTTTTTATGTTACACCAACATATCGTTTTAGGCCTTTGCTCCTTTCTATATATAGAATCCCGTTTAGGTACGTCCTTATTACATCGTATTATATTAGTTTTCTCAAATATCAGCGCCATCTTGTTAGATCAGGGAAGCCGATTATTATGTGAGAAATATTCTGTAATTTTCAAAAACATGTTTTTTGCTTTTTGGAATGGCATAAATATGTTTTCCCACCGATTAATCTGGTCTACCTTTCTGAATCTCAAATCTTCATTTCCAACTTGTCTAAGAGCAAAATACTATTTAAGGACAGTATGCACTACCAACACCACCCAAAAATATATTCTCCAAATATGTACGACAATACTAATTCGGATTTCGTTTTATTATTACACACAGGGGATTTCAGCGAGCTCCCAGTGTAACCCCGGCCTAAGAGCCGCAGTTTATGGGCTAGAGACAATGTGCTCTATTTTATTCAAGTTAGCGGTTAAGCTTTTATTGCAGATATTAAGTGAGGTTTAAGAGACGATAAAGTCAACTAAATACGGTTATATTCAGGTTATATCTATTTTGGGGTATTAATTGGGTCGGTTTAAAAGCCTTTGATAGGAAATTTTGTTAGAATAACAAGCCAATTAAAATGGATTTTCATGTTTTTCCATAACTACAAACATTAAAGTTCCAATAAGTATAATTAAATATGCGTACTCGAAAAAGTATTATAAAGTTTTAATTAATTTTTGAGTGTCCCACTGCTGGGCAAAGGTCTCTGCCAATTTGCTTCATGCTCTTCCGGCTCGGGACTGCTTCCCACAATAAGGTAAAAGAAAAAAAAAACTGCCCATATGAAAATTTCATGTAACCTTCACTTTATTTTTAGAACACTATGTTAAAACCATGATTTTACATCAGAAAACAGTAAATAACACTATTAACCATTAGATTAACCTACATCACTTTAACCATCGATAAAAGCAAGTCACGGCACCAATTAAACAAACCACTCAAACAAATCTACCAAAAAACTAACACAATGACTATTAGCTGACATCCGAAAGCCTCACATAAAAAAAGTAAAACAAAAGCTCGCCGGCGAATCGGGGTGAATCGGGGTTGGTTACGTCTACCCGACTCTACCCTCACCTATTTCATAAAAAGGCATATCAAACAAACAGTTATACGCGTCCATTATTTGCGGCCGCGTCACTCGGTACCCGATGTTGTTAATGGGGGAAAATGCGGAAAATTGGTCTATTCATTACCCAGACCACAACGATACGATAGCAACGCAACTTGTTTGACCGAACGTCGATGCAATTACGTGTGCACCGCGATCGCTTTTTGTTTTCATACCGAAGATTTTTTTCGGATTTTTGATTGCAACGTTCTGTACTTAATTTATTTTTTGATTTTGCCTTTCATATATTTTGCATGAATTTTGACTGTTTAATTGGATACTGGTAAACTTTACATCGGTTTATTTATTTATGCTTTATTCCACACATACAAGTTAGTAAATATGATGTGGTATAGAATAAAAATATAATACTATGAAGTACCTAGTGTGTACAATAAGGCGGCCTGGCCTTATTGCACAAGTCAATTTTGGTTTCAACTAAAATAAATAAATCTTTGTGGAGAAAGGTATAGAAAATTTAAAGGGCGTGAAGTTGTTATATTTTAACTAATACAAAAAAAGGCAATTGACTTGTATAATTGATCATTTCAACACATAAAAGGATGTTTCTAACTCATAACAAAACGAGGAATACTCAGACACAACGACTACATTCAACAGAATAAATATTGGCAGAAACTCCCTAAGGCACGTGTTGTTGACACTAAATATTACGATAGTGACGGAACAACCCTAATTTATTGCGACTAAACCGACTTTTCCGGCATCCGCGACGGAATCGCGCCGAGAAATCTGACGATACAGAAAAAAGGCGAACGGAATACCATAAATACCCATATTATCCGATCGAGTTCATTCTACGAACAAATTCCGTGGAAAGTTCCCTTCGCGCAGGAATATTTGTGTTTTACAGCACCTCCATCTCATATTTATAGCTTGCTTCAGATTTGATTTCACATATTTTAGAGCTGGGTTTCGTATTTGCGGTGTTTCGTAATGACCACATTTATAGCCGAGCACATATTTAAATAAACTGTCTACAGTAAGTACATTATTTTTTTAGAATAAGTTTAAAAATAAACCTAATTTTTCAAGACAGAGCTTCTGCCTAGCCTTTTCCCAAGCTATGTTTGGGTCGGCTTCCAGTCTTAGTGGATTCGGCTAAATACCGTATTTTACATGAAGCGACCGCCTAGCCTTCCTCCACAACCCATTTTACTGGGTAACACCGTATTAGAAGGTAAGACTGGTTGTCAGAATTGTAATGACTTAACGCCTGTCTAAGATCAACGTATGACAGTCGGGACCAACGGCATAACGTGCTTTCCGAGGCACCCATCCACTAACTAACTAACTTCTGTATTATCGGTCAAACCGTATGGCTTACACTTAGCCACGAGCTCTTTCAGATAGAGCAAGTCTTATAAAAATAAGTACATCATTATAACCTTTACTGATTTGTGTTTGAAAGGACTCTAACCTAAAAAATAGTTACGATCAAGTTATTTATAGAATTGAATCTCTAAGTAATAGTACTAAAGTACAAGCAGTTAACCTATCATCCATTTTAGGGTTATTCATGTACATTCAATATCAGAGTTTTCCGCTGAATCGATGTTCCGAACTTGTCTTACCTAGGTCCCGATAAGGCGCAACGTTAACAATTGTTCCAGTCGACTGACCGTTCAGATCTGCTTGCATTTTGGTAGACTATAAACCTACCAGTATAGCATTACCATATTTTAGATTATGTTAATATTATCTAGCAGTAACCGATTACAAGACATAGATAATAATATCTTAAAGAAATGTAATCTTAATTTTTAAACGGTGATTATATTTTCTGAAACAAACCTAAAATATTTATAAGTTATTTATTTAATCATCTTAAGACATCATTGGCAAACGGTGAAGGAAAACATCGTGAGGAAATCTGAATTCCAGAAATTAAAATATGACATCTGAACCCGCAAGTGAGCAAGCGTGGTGATCAATGCTCGTGCCTTCTCTACATGAGAAGAGGCCCGAGCCCAGCAGCGGGACTTATATGTATTATTATTCTTATTTGTTGTTATTAATGATGTTGTTATAAGTCTATTTTGTACCAAAAGCAAGTCTGACATTACTCAGTATAATTACTGGCAAAGTTCATTGTTCATTTATTGAAAAAAGTCTCAACACCGAATTCTTTTTAATCTAGATACACTTAAACACAACAAAAACACTCCTGAAAAATCATTAAATGATATGTAAATCCCAGAGTTAAAGATATTATATGAGATAATAAATATTAATCTATTATTGCTTTGCTAATATATAAAGCTGAGCTGAGAGTTTGTTTGTTTGAACGCGCTAATCTCAGGACCTACTGGTCCGATTTGAAAAATTATTTCAGTGTTGGATAGCCCATTTATTGAGGAAGGCTATAAGCTATATAACATTACGCTGCGACCAAAAGGAGCGGAGCATAAATGAAAAATGTTGCAAAACCGTTGAAACTAAAACACGCGGGGGACAGCTAGTATTTTTATAAATAAGGTAACAAACAATTTTAATGCAACAACGAAAAACAAACTGTTTTTCCTAATTTGTCACAAATTAGTTATTTAATTCTATACGTGCATAAATCACCTCATTATTAAACTAAGCACCAGTTCTAGATACTACTATATTTGTCTTAAACTTTATCAACTTCAAACAGTACCGGACCAAGTTCTTTGACTAAATTTAATTCTCTAGAGACAAGTGGTGGTAACAATGTACAGCTCTTGTTGAAGGAAACAACTAAATAAACTTTTAATTACATAAAACGATGATTTGTTTGTTAGATTATGGTTTAAGTTAGAAGTTTTTGTAATGTCTTGTTTCCATTTCTGATTTTGTTGAAAGTATTTTTGCGTTTATAATTGTAATGCCGCAATATAGCGCAGTATTAATGAAACAGATAATGTTTGTTTTTGCTATAACACTTTTATTGTTTCGTGCATTATAAAGCAGACAATTTATATTTCGTCTATTTAAAACATTTAAAAATCGTTTTGTTGCGTTTGAAGATAAGCGCTAGTTTGTACTTTAGCACCGAGTTTGAGTATCCAGGATTCCCGATAAGTAACACACTATGTAAAAGGTCAACAAACTCTATTTTATATAACTACTTCAAGGAAAACATACAATTATTTCACAAAAAAAAGTATATTGACGAAACAAACACATCAAGTTAACTCAAAACATAAAAGCGATGTAGAGCAAGTACTTCAGAGTATACTCTACCACACACCAGTATAACTTAATAAACAGTGCCTTATTCTGAAGCGGTAAGGTTGAATTAAGTAAAACAATAATTCTTATGTGTGGTCGTGTGTACAAGAAGTAAACATAAATTGGAAAAACGCATTTTATTAAGTGCTCCCTGTAGCGACCATCAGTGGGATCATAACAAACTTCCAACCGAGACAAGGGGCGTCGATATTTATTACAAAGATTAATGACACATGTATAAGAACGTAAGTACGTACATAAACAGATTTATGTGGCTAAGGTATTGCTTGCTCAACGATTGTAATACAAACAGCAAATGTGTAAATAAAATTGGTTGGATTTTTTTCGACACGAATTTGGTACGGCATATTATACACAATACTATAATATATAAAAAAAACGAGTGTGCTTTAAACCATACGACTGAAGTAAAACTTCTTTTACCCGAAACGTAACTGGCTATGAGAGAAAGAGAGAAAGAAAATATGTGCTCGCACCTCTATCTCGTGCCCTACAGTTATATACGAAACGTAACTCTCTCGCTTTCTGTCTTTACTAACTTACATCTCCTTCTTAACTTCCATTCGCCTCGCCTGTACACACTTTTCGTAACGCTCTCGTCGCGCATTATCCATCTTACTTCCTGAGTCGAGCGTGCGGAAAGATGTTTGATTTTAATAATAATAATAATAACCCTGTTTCCGATGCCGGTTGTAGACTGTATTTTATATTTTTAAATGTACGTTTTTTTTTTTATGTATATTTAAAAATGTATTTTATATGTTTATAAATTGAATAAAGGATATAATAATAATATGTTAACACTTATATGACTTGATCGCATTGTTTTAAGTGCTTTCTGTTTTCGCAAAGCGCTCTTTGCCCTGCAGGAGAATAATTTTGTAACTGATATCTGGTTTTGATGTTTTTTAAGTTTCACTATTTGAGGATATTCAAAAAAGAAGATATTTAAATTCATTTCTGAATCAATACGGAACGTTTATTATCAGCTAAAGTTACAAACCTAACGTTTTAAGAAGATCATACAGAATCAGACCATTTATGTAACAAACGTAGTTATTTATGTAAATGTAATTAAATGTATACATTACTAAAATATACTTAGATTACCAAAAATACGAATCTTTGATCTGAATTGAATAGGTATTTTCAACAACAAAATAATATACAAACAAAAACAACTTAATATTCCCAATCCAGTTTATTTACTGCTCAAGGTTAAAACTCTGTGTTATTTTCCATTATATATATCTTCTATTTGTAAATGAACGTAGTTTCAAAGGGCGTGGTTGGACCGTAATTCCTGAAGATTGACACCGCGACAATGTCGTGTCGTGTCCGTTACGTGGCCACACTGTTATTGTATCTACCGCAAAATCTCTGAGATTTGTATCCACTGGAAACTGGTTTCAGAATTTTGTACTTTTGTACCTAATAATAATTAAATTACTAAATGTTTTTGTTAAATTATATTTTGTCTTGGAACAAATATACAAAAGATGTAATTTCTAAAATAGATTAAGTAGGCGTTAATATACAAAAAAACACGTAGGTAATTATTATTTTAATTATTTGTTACGCATTAACGCATGCGGTGCGAATATTTGTAAAACTGGCGCGTCAAGCCAGTGGTCGCAGGTTCGAGTCCTGCCTGAGGTTTAAGTTTTACTTTCTACTCTTTGTATTTAATTACGCAAGTAATTTTTTTAATTTTTAATGTAATATTTGCGTGTTTTCTACATACACTATTACTGTATCGTTTAGCAACATACTTGTAAATAAGTGCTATTCATTTACGGCATACAGTTTTAGTGTCAACGTAAAACTAAATTGTTTTTTTGATTGCGACCTGACTAAATGACATGGGCGCATTTTTGTTTGCGATGGCGAGTTAACACTAAAAGCTTACAAGCTCCGGTTATCAAACACGAATGCCATTTGCGAACTCTTTGTGTTGCCATCGCTGGGAAATTTTAAATCGTCCATCGTTATTCCGTAACGATAGCGCATCGAATCAAAAACCATACATCTTGATTCGAGTGGCCGGCGTAAAAAGAAAAGTTTGTAGCTATAAATAATACCGCAGGGTGTCGGCTGCAATACATAAATTGGAAAGACTTTTGACAGGAGATCGGATAAGGCTGGGGTGGTCCGAGGGGGCGCTCTCCGTTTTTATCGCGATTATAATCGGCTTTGGCCATCGAGGGAGACTTTGGGAATAGTGGCAACCTGCATTGTGGCTGCATTTCTATCATATTTTGGTATTTTCCGATACTGATTTTCTCAGTTTTGTATGCTAGTGTGTTACTATGTAGTGCTCGCCGGCTTCCAACAGATTGTCATTTTTATAAAGATTTTCCCTTGAACACGTCCTGGTGTTGTGACAGTCGTAACACAGAGAATGAACATCGCTGTTTGTATTTTTCACTTTTCTCATATTATTTTATGGAATTTTGTGTTATGCAGAAAATTTACGGTTTGTTGCGAATAAAAATTTACTGAAGTTCCACGGTAAATGTCTTTTTACTTTATAAGTATTGATTAATTATTGTATTTATTTATTTACAATTTTAAATGTTAACAAACTTAATTGCTTATAATATAAACATAAAACAAATCTTAACTCTTAACTAATAAAAATCCCTAAAAAATAGCGTCAAGAAATGTATCCACATCGCTGTCGACTGGAAGTGTACCTAAAAGACTGGCACATTGTCTTTTCTCTGGCAAAAGTCTTTATAAGATATGTACACACAGCAAACTAGATAGGTTTGCAGGCCACACTAACATTTTATATCATACTAGCTGTCCCCCGCGACTTTGTTCGCGTGTTTTAGTTTCAACGTTTTTTAATTTTTGCGACATTTTTCATTTATGCTCTGCTCCTATTGGTCGTAGCGTGATGTTATATAGCCTATAGCCTTCCTCAATAAATGAGCTATCCAACATTGAAAGAATTTTTCAAATCGGACCAGTAGTTCCTGAGATTAGCGCGTTCAAACAAACAAACTAACAAACAAACAAACAAACAAACAAACTCTTCAGCTTTATAATATTAGTATAGATTAAATTACATTATATACTAACATGTTTATTGTATAATAAATTTCGCTTACATAAGCTGAAAATAATTTGTAATAAAAATGTTAGTGTGACCTGCAAACCTATCTAGTTTGCTGTGTGTACAAAGGCTAATGTTTTCTAGTTTATTTTTCAATTGACATCTTCTATAGAATCATAAGTTTCCATAAAGTCTTTACGATCGTAAAACCTTAACGATCACATACGCAAACTGAACGCTTACGTACACAATGGCTCAGCAAATAACTCTGAAAACAGTTTGACTGACAGCTCTTTTGTCATGTGAATTTCACAAACTTAGCGTTTTAGCAGCGTTTTATTATTATATCAAACGGATCCAGCCTGTTGACTCATCATTTTTTTCAATAAATTCCTTTTGTGGAAGTTATTTTGAATAAAGGGAGATATTTTTGTCAACGACACTACAAAGATTTTTAGGGCTCCTTAAATAAGATATACGTAGAATTACTGGATACCTAATTGAATTTCTATTATTATCTATCTTGTTTAATCTATGATTATGTTTTAACGTTCATAATAGGAATGTTTATCTTATTCATTTTGTTTTGTTAGTAATCTTATCTTATAACTCGTAAATAGGTCGCCAAATAAATCATGAATGGAGAGAGCTAAATATAAAATGTATTCATCTTATGAAACCGAATCCAAATTGCGACCAGATTCAATATAAATGACATCTAGGAAAAATTATTTGGGTTTGATTCGAAATCGAACGCTACCACGTCGAGCCGAGTTATTTATAACTTCAGCTCCAATTCAGCGATTATTCCTGGATTTTTACGATCGAACGACAACGAATCACTTTCAGAGCGATAGAATATTTCATTGTGATGAACAATAAATCACCTCAATGATCACCGATTCGCACTCAATGGAAATCAAGAAATCGTTCTGTATCGCAGATTCACGCGTCATTATCGGCCGGTACATTTCAGTTCAGACGAGCGAAGCCAATAGGCGCCAACAATACCGTTGGATTATTTGCAAATTGATTCAATTTGCAGAACACGGCTACGCTTTTAGTGTGCGCCATTTAATATGTAGCTCTTTCAACTTTGTTTACAAAACATGATCGGAGGTGTTATAATGATACACACGGCCATGTAGGTCGACCAACTTGTTGGTTGCTGCGTGTTGCAAACTTTTGGAATGGGTTTTGTGATTATGTTATCATGTTCATTAGTTAAAGAAAGAGTAATTAAGTCATATAATTTATAAACTTTAACCAATTAATTAGATGTTTTTCGTTGTAGCTTAGTCAATGGTTTAAAAAAAAAGGGTAAAACCCCTTTTCTCACAATCTTCTTTACATTAGAGAATTAAATTACACGTACGTAGGATGTAGTTAACAACTTTATACTACATTAAATAACTGTAACGTAAGTCTTAAGTAGCAAGTTATACTAAGTACAGCAAAAGACGAAAAACTGATTTACTGTAGAAACCTTCAGGTCAGGGTTAACCAAACATTTAATTAGTTCTAGTCAAAACAACGCCATTTTTGCTCTCAAACTCAACCAAACTTAATTACGAACACAGAACAAATCTTAATCAAAACTCCTAGCTTTAACCGCGTTAATCATAATAAATGTTGGGCGAAGGGAATGACTGTATGTGAGACTGAGTTATTACCAAAAACCTGACAGGTGACATAATGACTTATTTAATCTAATGCGAGATATTTTACAAAATTATTGCAGTAATAAAGTTTTCTTTGATAATTACGTATGCAAAGTTAATTCGTGTGTCCAGAATAATGATGTGGGGACGTGGTTCGGTCTGTCTTGATTACGTATTGTGATAGCATGTGGTTTGTATGTTAATTCCTAAACATTTTTACTGGAATATACATTTTTTCTTTTGTTATTTCGCTTGTAGGATTGTTGGACGGATGTTGTGAATGTAGAAAACTAGAAATTTGCATTAAAATAGATATATTTTTATGAACGAAATATACCATCAAACAATTTTACTTGTATTTAATTACAAATATTCGCTCCGCATGTGTTAATGTTCTAACAAATAATATACAAAACCATTTATTATTTTAAAAAACAAAGTAAAGTCTTCTAAATACATTTTCTTATATTATTTCTAAAATAGTTTTAATTTAAAGGTAAAAAGATTACCTACAATAATCAAAAATACCTAAACCATTTTTACGTTTGTCTTAATAAGTAGTTAAAATGTTGCAAACGCCATAGAATAAAAAGAAATAGAAAAGAATATTCTTTGTTTAACTGTGTTACAGCATTAAAATAATACACAACAGTGAAAGGGTACAAAATGGCGGTCTTATCACTAATAGCAATATCTCCATAAATAGTTACGTTTAAAAAATATCGACAGCCTACAAACACGCACTATTTACGTAACCCAGCGTTCGCCGACATGTTGTGCAAACGGCCAAAACTTTAGCAATTGATCTAACAAAATTAGTTCGCGGTTCCTGTGTGAACCGCCCTTAACATATAATATACGGTTTGATGCTCCCTTCGTAGATATTGAACATTTTTGGAAGATTTAAGAGATTTCTGGTGAATGTGGAAATTAGGTCAGGATTTCATCAAGTAAGATACATAACTAGGTAACTTAGTTTACTGTCAACATGAGAGTATATAAATATGAAAGTTTTTATTTAGTTACTAGTTGTCCCAGATTTGTTATTCGTAGAAAATTTCGTGTTTATTAAAGATTGCTTATGTTATCTTCTAGGAAAAACATGTATTTCTAGTATAATAAATGTTGATAAAATACATAGAAATACACACATAATAAAAAAACATAAAACCTTGGTTTATAAATATTATGCCTAGATAAAGCGACTCTCGCTCAAAAAAATAACTAAAACAAACGAGCCAACTTTATGCTGGTGTGCGTGACAGATACGTATTACACTCGCGAAATGTCATTCAACTTTACCAGTGTGCGTCGTATAAAGATACCATAGTCGCAGACAGTTTGCTACTATTTTTTTCGAAGCGTCCACAGTTTTGACAGTCCATCTAGATATTCATAATCTAACCTTAAAAGAATCATTACATTATTTAGATTTTCAAGAATCGTTGTGATAATTTTCTGAACCAATTATTGTAAGTTGTTTAGTGTCATTTAACTTATATTTAGAAATTCCACTTATTACATCTTTAGATTATATCTTTATCCAACACGAAAATGTCACAACCATAAACAATAATACATTCGTAGATTTGTCTAGAGGGTCCTATAATGAGGTTGTTTACTGGCTACGTTATGTGGGTTGCCAGTATTACGAGTACCAGTGTTGCCACCTAAAAATATTCGCTGGCCTAGTTTCACGAGCCATCTATTCCAACGTTTGGCCCACTAACGCCCACCAGTATAAATCCTGTAAGCTAGGATACTGTAACACAATAAATATATTCGAGATAACATTGAAATGGGAACGAATCGAGCGTTTGTGTGACATTTTTAAATTATACAATACAATCTAATATTGTATAAACAATATTAAATTGTGATCTATCAAACAATTGTCAAAATATTAATACGTATTCGACGAAGGTTTACAATATAGTAGAAAACAAACATCAAATCCAAATTAGCCCCGTTGGTAAATATTGCCAAATTCTAAGAACTACCTATATTCACAGATAAATTCATATTTTTTTTAGTAGAAAGTAGTTTGACGAAGGGCAAGAAACATTTTCGACCAAATATAAATTAGGTTACGTTTCTTCTTTTTTAAAATAACTCATTAGGTAATTATAATAATAAAGAATCCTAACTTAATTTTATAAATGCGATAGTAACTCTGTCTGTCTGTCGCGCTTTCACGCCACAAATACCACGCCTAAACCGATTAAAAGGAATATTGATACACAGATAGTGTAGAGCCTGACAAAAGAACATAGGCTACTTTTTGCCGCGATAACCAACATCTACGCGGGCTTAGCCGCAGGACACAGCTAGTACTAATATAAACAAGCAGACTCAAAGCAGAGTATGCCTGCTTGCGACCACGGCCGGTGTAACCCGGCCTTTAAAGGTGAATAGGTACATGAGTTTGTGTTAATTCCCGTTAAGTAATTTTATTATAATCATGAAAATTAGTGATTCATAAGGTACTTATTAGGCACGCAAGAATGTTGAGGTAAGGAATACAAATGATAAAAGTGAATGTAAATTCCTAATCTTTAGTAAAAAGGTTACCTACTTTAGCAATAAATATTGATATTCGTATAATATGTTTTTCAATTACAAGATAAGTTGCTAATGACAATAACGTGATGACGTCACAGTTTGTATTCGTAATTTGGTCCATCGATCATTTATAGGTTCATTCGTGCTCACTCCTTTGATTCGCATTCATTGGATTTGTTACTTACAATACACTGATTGCGTTGGACAGACGTTTATACTTATTTTAAACCCTATTTTATACCACAGCCTTTACCTACGATTTGAAGTGAAAACTTCATTTTTTCCGATGGGAAAAAACAATTGAATTCGCGACACTGTTGCCGTTATCGTTACAGACACCTCTGTATAATAAGCATCTACAATTGTAATTGTTCAAGTTTTCTTCAAGACTTCTTCCGGCACTCCTGGAGGGCTGGAGTGCCAATGATTTTTTTATTCTTTTAATTGTTGATGCGTTTTCAAATAACGAACGCCTTTACAAACTTCACGCGTTTTCAAATTATTGGTTAAATAAAAATGTTTTTAATCTAAATACAAATAAAATTCGAATGTCGACCTTTAAATTTGTTTTACTATGCTATTCAACCGGTGTTGTAACAATGTTGCCAGTTTTATTGTTACGTGTACACGGAAATTTATGCGTGAATAGTTTGATAACAAACTTCTTTGTAAGATAGAGTTTCAAGCGATAGTGCACACCGTCATAATGGAGCCTCTAACAAGAAATGCTGGGCTTTTAGAACTTACTTACAAAACACAACACAAGAGTGAAAGGTGTTATTCGTTTTCTTTTTAACGCACTTATTTCTATGCACTTAGTTGTGTTTTTTTTAGGTATGTGTCTAAGGTTTTTAAATGAATTGTGTACTGCTATGGAAGAGAGGAGAAATATAGGCATTACTTGCTTAAAAGGAGACTCCAATCACTAACTAATGTAAAACTTTTTGTTTCATATAAAATATATTTGATTTTTATTCATTTTTAGTTAAATTTTTATTTTTCTTTTTAATAAAACGTTTACTGAACTCATGTTTAATAAACTTACCTACCTACCTACGTCATAAAATGCCGTATTGAAGTAAGTTCTCATACAAACATTACTAATTCAAGTATTTTTTTAAGATTCATGTAGGTATCTGGTATTAAAAAAAAAAAACTAAAATTCTGATGCAAATCAATTTAAAAAACATTTATTTTAAATTTCGAACCCATTACATCCCTAAAATACTTTTAATAAAATAAAACATTATTTCCAGCCACCACCATCATTTAAAAGTTTATTTCCAGCCAGTATTTAAATAAAAAAAATGCTATGCCATAGGCCCGCATGTGGAGTGTCCGCGGCGAATGCGTTTCACGCCCCAATGGGACTCGGTTTGGACCCGGTTCAGGCCGCGTAAAGGGCCTGCATTCGAACCAATTGGATAAACAAGTTTGTTTGCGAGTGTAACTCGTGTATACTCGTATAGTAAAAATATAGTTGTTTGAAGCAGGTACACTAGGGTTGGGTCGGTGGAAAATTGCAGTATGGTATAATGGTGTAAGTTATATTTTTTAATTTAAAGGCATTGGGTGTATAGATATATTTGTATCGGGTTTTCAATTGCAATGATGGAATATACAATAATATAAGTACCTAGTATGTGCTCCACATTTTTCCAACATGACATCATACTATCGTTATGTCCGGGTTCTAAGTCAAACTAAGTGTCAATTAGGAGACTAAAATACAGAAATTATCAATATGCTACATATTCAAAGGGTTTGGTATGAACAAATATATATTTTCTGAAAGCTTTTCTAAACAGGAGATGAAAGATATGTAAATATTATTAATGGTATCAATAAATGTTATATCAAACAACTTTAATAGTATAGCCCTCGATTCCATGTATGGGTTGCATAAAGATCCCAATTTATTACAAACTTTATGCAAACATCTCACAAATATGCTTGCTTGATCAAAGAAAACCATTAGGAAGCAGAATATTACGAGTGCGAATAATCCCAAACATTCTAACGTTCAAAGATAACCATACATATAAACAACTATCAAAATATTTACAATCCTTAAAAGATGACAGGGGTATTTAAGACCCCGGCATTTTACTATGAAAGCAACTCTGCTTATATTGGAAACATATCCAAATGAACGATTCAATTAGAAAATGCATCAAAATAAACCGCCCGTCGCGTTCCCGGCCTACTCCAAGGGGATCCACCCTAAAGAAAAGGTCGTTGACCCTTCACCCAACTCGCACTCATGTTACATTCATTAGAAATTCTTCGAGCCGTCCCTCTCACACACATAACAATATAATACGCCTATCTCACTCGGCCACTAAATAAATAATGCCGAAAATGTTTTCCGTGTAAATGCAAACGATATTAATTTTGGGAATGAATTGAAATATAATAATTTATGTTGTTGGTAATTGATAGAGACATTATCAGAGTAATAATGGAATTAGGAAACAATCATCAGTCTTTATTTTACTTAAATAACCTACAAAAATGTAATTACTATTGCTGTTTGCCCTTCAATTTCGCTCAATGGTATAGAATTAGTAACAATTTTGGTTGGTCAAAAACAAGCCTGCCTCTTTCCTAAACCCTGCCCACTTTATCGTCAAACATAGTTAATTAGTTGGCTTTATTTACTAATTTTATAACATTATAATTGCTATAGTTTTTAATTAACTTCCTAAATCCGACTTTTTGATATGAAAATTAAAAAAAGTTGGTAGATTAATTATTAAACAATTTACGGATCTTTTTGTTTCTTTTTTGTGTAATTGAACAACTGACATAACCTATAACCCAACTATAATCGAATAGTTACAGAAATGCTACGACACTTATGACTTATGTGTCATGCCCTACTTAAGGTATTTTTAAACTTTACTTTATTCAGTAGGTAAATAAAATTGTTTTTAAGATCTTTTTAATCAACAAGGTCGAATTCCCATGAAGGATGTTTTTTTAAATAAACATCGTCTATTTAAATTATCGACACTGGTGTTAAAATTTGTTTGTTTTTTGTTATTTTAGTGGTTTAGGTAGAAAGGTATTATTTTTCATTAAACAACCCACCGAAGAAAGAGGTACCTACCGTTTTCCACAAAGCATTATTATTTAAAAGCAATGTTAAGTACCTACTTAACTATATACATACAACATTTACGATATAATTATGTCTTTAAATTCCTTGTCCCCTTGGCCGAGACTAAACAGTTGACTCGTAAAATAACTCCTTACTTAACATCCATACAAACTATTTCCCCACAGATAAACCTAACATTTTACGGCCGATTTTACACCTTTGTTTACGATTATAGACATCGGTTAATGTATCGATATAATGCGCTGTTAATATCGATATTAATACTAAGCCTATATCGATATTTATGGTGGACGTGAAACACGATTAACAATTCAGCATGGCGAATTTATATAAATCATATATTGTGCATGAAATTTATGCCCCGGGTTCTTAGTTTAAAGTAATTTCTGCCCGCGGTTTCGTTTTAATGAGGTGCGTTATTGTATTGCACTCTCCAGTTGGTGCCACTGGCGCGTCAGCTGTCAAAGCACCAACAAACTATGGAATTTGACATTTACGGATATCGCGCGCGACTAGCACCTCTGGCGTCGAAACTGATAATGGCCCTCATTAACACCTATTTTCATTGCAAATCCTTTAACATGAGACTTAGTAAACCTGTAGCTATTACAACGAGGATTCTTTTTTAAATCAGACCAGTGGCTCTTAAACTTATCTATACAAACAAAAAAATATTTAGATTTGTTTAAACATTAATGAAGACTTCTGAAGTAAAGTTTATTTCCTTAATATTCGTGGCAATCGAACGCGGGATTGATACATATAGCTTGCGCTTAAGGATTTGTTATTCGTGACGTTTTATTTAAAGTTAACGAGCTCAAGAAAATTGGGTGAACGGCCCGTGGATTATTTATTAGGCATTTTGTTCATTGAAACGTTTTTCTTGTGAATGTTGGGTATTCGCAGCATGTGCCGAATTGACCTGGATTGTAATGGTTTACATTTGAATGAGGGTTATATTCAATGGGAAAATACTTTTAATTAAGTAGATTATGTTTTTGGGATTTGTATAAAAAGTTTTGTTTTGTGTGCTAGAAATATTTGAACTCCTTTCATTTGTTTTGAGATTTTTTTTAAACTCGTACTTTCTTGATGTTATTCACTGTATCGCGGGGTCAAAAAATCAAAATCACGGACTTGGAACCAGCAATTGTGGATCACACAAATGCTTGGTCCATGCGGGGATTGAAACCTGAAGCAGTGTCTCGTGCATGCAGTATTCTTGTCTTATATTTTGATTGGCGTGGTGGTCTATTTAAATCTTCAGTACTTGCAACTCTTGACATTTTCCAATACAATAAGTATATTCTACAGTATTATAATTATTACATTGAATTTTAATCAACGAAATCAATCTTAAATTGCTCATATACTGAGGTACTATTGAAGGTATGTTGCTATTTATTATACTATAACATACTTAAGAAACTAAAAAATTATCTAAAGCAATATTCGTATCCTAACTACCTATTTCACAAAACCACAAATAACGAAACCCAAAAACGACCGCAAAACTCTACTTCCAACCAGACATGACTGCGTCTTACCAAGCCATAAGTGGCATTCTGGCATTACTGACTCTGACTTGCTCGAAGCCGGAGATGCGGAAAATTAAAGCCGGTAGCCAGTGACCCGCATGCAGTGGAGCGACTTTCTTGCATTGTAACCAGATTGATAGCATTTCCATCCAGAATAATTTGCTTGAACTCACTTTCTTACGTTTTGTTTGCCTTGTTTGTTTAAGCTGAATTACTTTGATTTTAATTTTTATGGTGTTTTGTTTCTGATTTATTGTATTTATATAATGCGTATTTATAATCTTTAATGTTATTTTATGTAAATTTATGTAAATAAATAAAACAGGCGTTCAATTATTGTATTCTTTCTAGTTTAGTTCGCTCCATACTTTTTAAATACATAAATAATTCAATCATTTCTTTTAATTATATTAAAAAAAAAACTTTACCAATTAATTAGGGGCAAATAGCAAACAATATTAAGTTCTTAAATCAACACTGCAGAATAAAAACTTATAGGGTCTTATTCACCTTTTCTGTGAAATCCTCATTCCGATTGAATTAATTATTTGCTTAAGTAAATGTACGACTAGTGTTTGTTTTAATTTTTTAATCAACAAGCGCAGATATTACAGTTAATAAGTGTTTACGAGTTTCCACACTGAGTTATTTCATTTAATTACAGTTTAAAATCGTACAACTTAATTAAACAAGAGAGTGCCTTATTTGTATAATAGCACTATTTTTTTCGGTCTAAGATCTTGTTAAATTAGGACCTGAATCATTTTGCAATGATTTTTTTCGGTGGTCATAAGTTTTACGGACTCAAAAAATCTCGCCGTTTAAGAAAATAATAAAGATCAGTCTGCTTGCGACCACGGCCGGTGTAAACTGGTCGAAACGTCAAGCGTAAAGGTATTTATGCATGTTCGCGCAAATTCCCGTTACATAATATAATTATTTTAAAAATAACGAGACATATACCCTGTTCCTGAAAAGATTTTATCTGTTCTCAAATGAACTGATCACGACTGTGATTGGTTGACCACAAGACTAACAACCAATCACAGCGCTTAACATGAGATTTGACAGTTGATTTAACAAATTTTTGTGTTGATCTATGTTACAGAAACCGGGGAATAGAATTAAAGTATTGTTCCTTATACAAAAGATGTAGGTAATAAGTAATAAAATTAAAAAATACGGGTTTATATTTGTTATATTTATGACTCTAAGTATATTGTATATGTGTAAGTATTACGCAAATACTATGTGACATTATTGTTCAAAACATGTAACACATAATTACAGTTTTCTGCATTGAGCTGACACAAATGCATTAATTAATTAACATGCAACTAATTAGATTAACCTAATTAACATATCGCTGGGGTATTCAATAATGTCTAGAACAAAGGCACTACTTTCTAATGGATAAGATTAGCCTAGTTCTACTTAAAGGTATGTTTAAGCTCTATTGATTTGTTTGGTAAACTGGACTGACTATAACTGTTTTTTTTTTAATAATATCTTCCATCATCTTTTTACCAGATTTAGAATTTTGTGTTGTATATCCTGTTACACCATGGGCGTTTATTAAAAACGAATAATCAATGATACTTCAGATAAGAAAAAAGAACATAAATCGTAAAACTTTAAATATAAACCAAAGTTCTGCTTGTATCCTACACGTAGGTACGTTTAGGTATAATAGTTGTTTGGCATCCAATAATTCACAATGTCACGGACGAAGGAAATAGGTCACGCGGTTGCTAGGCGCTAGTGGCGCACCTAGCGACCGGCCAGGGAAACACAAGTGAAATAAAAAAACTTATTTGATTTTATTTTGAGTTTATAATAATTTAAATTGTTAAATAGTTTTAATATCGAAATTTTGTTTATGTGTGATGTAATTGGTAAGTAATGAAGAAAAATTATTAGATTTAGGTGGTCAAATTAACAACAGCACAAAAATTTTGAGTCTCCCATATAATGGTGATTTGTTAAAGTATCATCGCACCATAGTTATTTCTATATTTAAAAATGTTTGCTTTTAAAATGTAGATACAATTCTAGAGTTAGAATAGGGTAATTTTATGTAGTTTTAAGGACCTACAATTTTTTTTTTAGTAATAACTCAATATTAAAAATTTATTTTTAAATGACAATCTAGATATACAGTTCTAAAGGGACAATAAAGGTAAAAATATTACTACAATTGATAAACTATATAAACTACAGACTAAACAATTACACCTCAATCACAGTTGAAAATTGGCAGTATACAAAGATTAACGTTGACTACATTTAGCAAAGCCGATAGTCACAGAGTAGCGTTATTGGATCCGACGTGTACGTTACGATTGTCGCAGAGAGCACTGAACTGGCAGCTTTATTGCATTAACGCGTGTCACGCGGTCATATTGTAACAGCTGATTTGTTTGATATGTAATAATAGAAGTTTGTTCTTTTTTGGTACTTTTTTGCGAATATTACTTTTTTTTGTGATTGTTCTGTTTAATACGTTACTTTTAGAAGGTATCATACTTACATATTGTACAATGAAATATTGACTAACTACATTTGTGTTACTTTCTAAAACATAACCATTGTAACAAGTTGCGATGCTCGATGCTCGTTTAGTTTAGTATCTTCAAGAATTTTAGAAATTATTAGAACGAAATTAATGTTTGCAAAATCATTTGTTTTTTACAAACACGTCTTACCACAACTTTTATAATAGTTATAAAAATCAAATATCTAAACCTACAACAAAAAAAAAGTTTAGCCACTCACTACACTAGATCATAGTCTGTCATAGTATATGGTGTTTTTCATAGACATTTTTCCTGTGTTACTATTTGAGTTTGGCTTTATTATACCACTGGGCAAAAAGTAACATTCATGTCTTTTCATTGGTCTCGATTTTACGCTTCAAACAATCTTTTAAATTTTAAATTAAAAATACAATAGTTACTAAATATATTTCATTTAAAACAATATGCACTGAAATTTCAAATGCGCAACCGTTTGAAGTCATTACATATTCATTGGACGATCTATTCGCGATTATCCAATTACTGTGTCATAGTATTACATGTTATGACTTTATGGGCGATATGCACGCCAAGTGTGAGCTACTTCTCATACATTATGTAATTTGTAGGTCAAAGTACAGCAAACTACAATAGGTTAGTAAATCTTACCTAGTAACAGACGATGCATTTTTTTTTAAACATGAATAGGGCAAATAAACATTACTCTACCTTATCCTTACTCATCTCAGGGATGTGTACAGCTATTTATTAATCTCCGTCTTATAAATAACTAGCTGTCCCCCGCGACTTTGTCCGCGTGTTTTAGTTTCAACGGTTTTTCATTTTTGCGACATTTTTCATTTATGCTCCGCTCCTATTGGTCGTAGCGTGATGTTATATAGCCTATAGCCTTCCTCAATAAATGAGCTATCCAACGCTGAAAGAATTTTTCAAATCGGACCAGTAGTTCCTGAGATTAGCGCGTTCAAACAAACAAACAAACAAACAAACAAACAAACAAACAAACTCTTCAGCTTTATAATATTAGTATAGATAAAAAATATTAGACATGTATTTTTTCTTTTGTCTCTTAAACAAAACATTACGAAGATACAGTGAATTTCCATTTACTGTATCTTCGTATTTTTTTTACTTCACGTGACGTCACTGCGAAACTACAATTTTAGCCCAAATTTTGACGTCTCACTCAAGCCCACTCTTGAACATAGAAGTGCTTAATCTTTGTCAATCTTTAATATTTTGATAAAGAAAAAAACAAGTGTTTAATATTTTTTCAATATACAAAAGAATATAAAGAAAGATAACTATCAACTATCACTATAAATTTGAACTCTTTACCTATAGCTAAAGAGTTAAAATTTTCACAGATTGTCGCTAAAACAACAAATAATAAAAATAAACAGAAATTGAAATTACAGATTCTGAAATTTAAAGATTTTCAAGTATACACATATCTTAGTATGAGATCCGTTCTACACATTTATTACTCTTTTATTTCAGTGGCTGAAAGCTGCTAATGCAGTTGATGTCACCCAGACGTGGTAGTCGGGAATTTGGCCGCCATTTAAGAGGCTTCCAGGATTTTAGTAAAATACGATGCGTACGGCATACGGATAAATGTGGATGCATTGTATTTTATACAAAGAATTTTAAATTCTGATACGCCTTAGTGAGTACGGTTTAAGAAGCTCGGTAGACAAATATTTCATGCTGAAAATATACTTTTGGGTTTAAAGAGACGGGCGTATTTATTTTTTTGAGGATACCGGTACACTTCTTTCTGTTAAATAAAATAATTTCAATAAAAAGTTCATAAAATATACAATAATAATCTCTATATATAAAATTCTCGTGTCAGTGTTTGTAACCAAACTCCTTCGAAACGGTTTGACCGATTTTTTTTTTAATTTTTTTATACATTCGGTACGTTTAAAAATAGGTCGTAAACTATTTTTTATACCCCTAAGCGATAGGTGGCCCAATACAACATTTTTTTTTTAAATATTTATTTTTCAAGACAATGTTTGCCGGGTCTGCTATATGATTATAAAAAGTCGATCATATGACTAGATATAATTTACAAAAAACATAATACCTAAGTTGTCGGCTTCCCGTCTTACCGGATTCAGCTGAATACCGTACAAGATAAATATAGGTATATCTGGATAATTATAACTGCTTTATAAATTATGGAACGAAGCCTTAATAAAACTAAACATAGATAACCTACAAGTAGTTTTTTATACCCGCCGCAAATAGTTCGTCGATTTTCATTCTCACATCTAATAAAGTCGTAACATTATGTTTATATCAATATAAAGGTTCTCGAAAACTCGCTAGAAACATACAAACGGAAAGATTAACATGCATATTAAAGTTGATAGCCATAACAACGAGTTTCATTCTTTACATCACGGTATTACTGACTTGTTTTTCAGTTGAAGTTCATCCTCGGTAGCATAACATACCTGAAACAAGCAGGAATATAATTAAAAATATTAGAAATAATAGGTCTCTTTATACCTCGCATATCGTTAACTCCAAAATAGAAAACCAGAATAGTATGCTTGTTTTCTTATACTTAAAGGCATAATTAAAGGTTAGGAAGAGAGATGAGAAAAGACTGGGCTGATTAAATTTTAAAGTAAAATAATAAATAAACGCGTTAAGGCTAGTGTTGAGACGTAATAAGTAGGTTTGGCTCGCCATGGGAGATCTGCCCACTTGAGGTCAAGGACATCGCACCCTCAGCGGAAAAAAGGCATAAGCCAGAAATGACAAATTTTCAGTACGGCCAAAAAACTGGTTTTATGGAAATATTTACTTCGTCTTTGATCGTAGAGGAAAGATTCTTATATCAAAAAAAAGGGAAAAATATATTACACTGCGTGTTGTTTTTAAATTAGTGCTTATGTTTCTAGTTTATTAGGAATCATAGAAATAAATTATTATGCTACTTTTCGTAATTTAAAAAAATATGGTATTTTAAGCATCAACACTTAAGCCAAACTTTCTCGTGAAAAATTAAATATATTTTAAAAAGTATGTTCAGTTAAAGCAATTATGAACTTGTAACACTGTGAATTATTGCTAGTATAAGTAAGATTACTGCATTTTTTCTTTTATTGAATTTGTTGTTTGTATTAAGTATCCAACACTTACGCCTTTTTTCCATTTAAAGGCTTGTTGAGAGACCTTAAGTAAACAATAATAATGATTTATTCCATTATCTGTTATAGAAATTTTACATGCATATTGACTAATATTACCTGAGGCTAAATAATTACGACTAATGGAAAAAAAACAAATTCATATTTTGTATCAAATAATTTTTATTATATCCAAAATAATCAGCATAGCTTTGGATACAATTAAAGTTTGTAACATAGATAACAGTATTGAACAATAACTGCCAAGATAGTATGTATTTTCTGTGAAGATTACCGTTACTAATATTTTTTTGATAAATGTCTAAATATTCAGCTTTAACTTGTAAAAATTATTAAAATAACAAAATGAACAATTTTCGCAACTCTATTTACAACAAAATATTAAACTCTAATAAAATTAAACATTTACTAGTCAACAAAAAAGATATCACTTTTTGTATCTCTTTGAATCAAAATACTGTTAAGCTAGTTTTTATTAAAAGGTATTTAGTTGTATTTATTTTTTGTTGACTATCGATATGTTAACAAAATAGGGCCTTTCACACATGGCCTGTATCTTTTGTTTTAAAATAATGATAAAAAACTTTTAATTAAATATAAATCAAATATGTCTTAAACAATAATGAGATCAATAATATTAAATGAACTAAAAAGTCACGTCAGGTTCATATACTACTTTGTGCAACCTAAACAGTCTTCTTGAAGATTTTCTTTGAAGTGTGTTTTTTTGGTTGTTTGGTTCACACTCTTCGTGGCCAAGTTTTACGAAAGAAATATTTAATGCCGCAATCACTTCTCGGTATTTTTGTTGTAAGATACGTTGTGAGAGGGTTTTTTTTTTCTAAAAAGTCTTTATGCATCGCATTGATTGTCAAATCACTGGGTATAGGCGTATAAGCGTTATAAGCGGTAGGTATAAGCGGTAGGGTATAAGCGATTGGGAGCGTGTTCACGCCTATAGTGAGATATGCTAGGCTCGAAGCCCATTATATGTTCCTTAATAGGATTTGAGTCAATTTTATTGTGAGGAGTAGCTCCCTGTCTCCTGTCTACTGGCGATACAACTGTCTCCTTGGAATTGGCCAATGCAGTCTGTAAAGGTTTATCATTAGATGGTTTGTAGCCCAAAGTTGTCAATAAGAAAGTTTTGCATACTCCATGCGTTGTCCTCTGATTAAGGTCTTGTTACTGTTCTTTGTTTCACAGATTTTGCTGAAGTATGATGCAGCATAAATGTCTTCCTCTCTTTGTCAATTAAATTCCAGAAGCTTTCATTTATGATTTTTCGCTGATCATCTGATATATTCTGGATACATATCTTTTTGCAGGAAGCTGGACAGGGTAGGTGCAAGCCATGTTTCTCTTTTATATCTTTTTTTTCGCTTCTTTTCTCACATTGAGTGGTTGGTTGTATTTTTTTCTTTTTCTTATTGTACCTGCTTTAGTATAAGTTGTAAGATCATGTGTA
The DNA here is from genome assembly GCA_932294365.1 of Diachrysia chrysitis. Lineage (NCBI taxonomy): Eukaryota > Metazoa > Arthropoda > Insecta > Lepidoptera > Noctuidae > Diachrysia > Diachrysia chrysitis. Next base: position 4,731,044 of record OW028657.1, read on the forward strand.
TTATCGTAAGTTATTTCATTTTGTGCCAGATTTTCGGTGTACCTTAGATTAGCATTACTTATAACTTCGTTTTCTCGGGATTAAATCTCAACAGATTTTTCATGTTCAGCACGTCACACACTTAAATTATTTGTTAGAGTGTCAGAAGTATTTTCTTATTTTCGGAAACAGTTCAATTTCAATCATTATTTGGTCTATATCAACATGAGAAATACAGGATCTTTGTTGATCATTTGCAGTCTGTGTAATTAGAGTCCCTGTACTAGCGCTATCTAAATTAAAACCATTGTTTTTATCAGAACAAAATACTGTCGATGATATATCAGTTAAATTATTATGTTCAATAATCGGCACAGTTGTTAATCAAAGAGTTCGTGGAAATGTTGTTGTTCCCGGTTTCTGTGTTCTGATCGTGTTGTTGCTGATTGAAATAGTCACCTTTTGATGTAAATGGGCCCGATCAAAAGTTTTAATCTACAGAGTCGAAATAATTTGACCCATGATTAATCGGAGCCAGTGATTGATTTGCACTGTCGTATCTTGAAAATGGAAAATCATCATCTGAATCACTACTAGGGAAAAAGTCGGGATCGATAGTTTGAATATTACGTTGTAAATGTTTCGATTTCTTAAACCTTTCTCTCAACACCTTATTTTTTTGTGCAAATAGCATCATCATTTTCCTATTTCTTTTTGACATACAACAATATTCGTTTATTTTAATTAAATTACTTTATTTATTAAAAGTTTTACGCAGTTACCATAAAATAGGTAAATGCTAAATCCAAATACAAAATATTTGGTACTATTAATCAAATTATCATCATCGGCACGACAGCAACCATTTGCTAGGAAATTGTAGAATTAAGTCACAAATTATTTTGTTGTGGCCTAGCAAATAAAGTTCAATTTCGCTATGTAGGTAATACGAAGGCGCGTATGCCAGCCGCAAGAAAGTTTTGAAGAAATTGAACATAAATTTATTTTTTGAGTATGATTATGATTATATTATACTAAAATTATACTTAATGGGACTTACCCGACTGTCACAAAACCAAATTACATCACTGAACACGTTAACTTACGATTTTTTACCAATTTAACACAGTAGTTACAAGATTATGACCTCTTAAACACTCATATCGCTGCTTTATTGTTATCAAAATATTTTTTTTAGTAAGTATGTGATTTATAATATAATGTTACAAGATTAATAAAACAAAAAAAGACGTATCCGTGAATACCAGACTAGCGATGTAAAAAAAAGAAACGGATTTGAATCATAATATTTGTTACTGTTTATTTTGATCATTAAAATTTAACGAAAAACGTCATAAGATGTGATACCCCTTATTATTCAACAATTTTTTTGCGTTAAAACGTTTATTCTATTTATCCCTAAGAAAAAAGATACCGTTTTCAAAATTCATAAAACAAGATTTCTTGCCTAAATTCGTCAAATTTATCAAGAAAAATATGAAAAAAATTCAGCATATGTATCTTCAAACGTACTTTTCAAATATGTTAAAATCGACAATTCAACGTAAAATCACTTATGCCTTTTTTCCACTGGGGGTGCGACATGATCATGGCACAAAAAGAAAAGAGTCTAGCCGTGTGAGAGACACTATTTTAAATTAATGAAAGTGCAACTCCATCTATCCCGAGTTACTACAAGTAATTCGAAAATAGGTTTTTCAGAGCACCAAGCAAAAATTGAGTTATGAGAAAACACGTAGTAGAAAGCTTTTGATATCAAAAACATTTTGACATCAACAACAGTGGTAGCGAAACGTTATCTCTAACACAATTACGTATAGTAAAAGCGTGAATTCAATTTTTCTAGGCTTAAAACGATTCAAAACATATAACATCGAAAAGGGGAGCTTGTTGAGGGCTCTAACTCCCGTATGAATCCGTTGGAATGAATAAAAAATAGCTCGCACAAAGGGCGTACGGGTCAAAAGCGAGATACCTCGGAGTGTAATAAAGTCTCTCTTTTGCGAGTGCCCGGCAACGGTTCAAATTAAAAAGTAATGTGGCTTTCGTCAATTGCAAAGGAGGCTGTTTTCGCGAAAACTTAACGTTTGATATGAATACTCTTTATAAGACTCAGCCTCATTCGATATTGTATGGAAGTTACATAGCGGAAAGCATCACTCATTTTGTGGAAGGACTAAAATTCTTTCGTCCAATTTATTAAATTGTTTATTAAACTGTTCCCCGCGGCTCCGCCCGCGTGGATGTCGGTTATCGCGGCAAAAATTAGCTTATGTCTTTTCTCAGGCTCTAGAGTATCTGTGTACCAAATTTCATTTAAATCGGTTCAGTAGTTTTGGCTTGAAAGCGCGACATACAGACGGAGCAACTTTCGCATTTATAATATTAGTAAGTATATCCACTTATTTTATCAAAAAAAATATTAAATATATTAAGTAAAAAATAAAAAACGACATCACACCAAAATATATCCTAATTTTTAAGCTACCTTATAGATCTAAGAGAGTATAATCCATTTAGAAATATTTCATACAAATCTCATTTTTCTTAGTTAATTTTACATTTTTAAAAAATCTGCCGAAAATGTAAGTAAATCACAGGCGCGTTTTAACTTTAGTTTATAAAGAAGTCGTTGAGATACCGCGCGCTAAATAGAGGTGAATTATGGTTGAATGCACGGTGAAACAAATAAGAGGAAAGTTGGGCACTGGACATTTTAAAATACCAGCGAACAGGAAATATGGGGCTGAAAAACTTTCAAGGATGTTCCACAGTGTAAAGTGTTCTAAAAGCAAACAAGTGTTTTCAGGTTTTCTTTAAAAATAGCGAATATTTTGCGGTATTTTTGTAACGTCCAATAAGTATATTTTTATATACTGCTTGCTTGTTTGATGAAAATAAAAAAAGAAAATTGTTGAATTGTTTTGCAAAATAAAAGTTTGTGAGAAATTGGTGTAAATAGTTTAGTGACACAAATATAAAACCAATAATAAATGCAAAATTTATTTTTGAAATGAATTTAAAACAAACAGGCTTTTATAAATACTAATTTGTCTATAATTACACTCCCATAAAAAAATAATAAGCAGCTTCCACACTACCAAAATGGTTTCGAAGAGCTTCGAATTCCAATATTAACAGTCCGACATCTGGCAAATGTTCCAAAAAGTCATTAACATCAAAACGCGAGTCTCGCCAAACGCCATCGGTTATCAAGACCGAGTTTGAGAACTTTGCCTCCCTTTGACAGCGGCTTTTCGTCTTCGACCGGCAGATCTGATGTAATCCGACTTATATTTCTAAGTCCCTACCGCGGCCCTAAATTACGTTTATAATCGTGATAGTCGGTACTAAGTTTCTATCGATACGTGCGAGTTTGCTCTAACTTTGTGTACTACATCGAGTTCATTAATAGATGATTTAAGTCCGAGAAGTCGATAAATAGTGTGAGTTTACTACCGATTTCGTATCATCACTAATTTTCATTACGTATTTATTGGTGTAGGTATTTCGAGGTTGATAAATTAAGGCCCCTTCTTTAAACTACTTACACGGATTTGATTGATCAAATTAAGTTAAGCCTAACCGTGTCTATCTAATTTTGTTGCTGCGAAACCCGCCCATACTTCTATAATTCACTTAACACTTGAGTTAGTAATTAGTCAAAGTAAATTATTCGTTTGATCAATACTAAATAACAGGGCATTATATTTAATTATTAAGTATACAACGCTTTGTATTTTGAGCAAACAATATAGGACTAAAAGTTAGTAAAAAGAGCAGAACATAGTAAAATAAAAAAAAATAGCCGTAAATAAACCTTTAAACCTTTTTTCTTTTAATACATTTTTCCTCTTTTACAAGGTAGCCTGTATGTAACATAAACCTATTGAGCCACCGCAAAAGCAATTTATCCAAGCATTACTCCTCACAACAAGATCAAGTACCGGGGAACTTTATCAAAGATCTTTGTAAAGATTTCACCCTTAGTATTAAGTAGAACACCACAGCCTCCTTCAAACAGAAATAATGGGAAGAGATAACGACAGAGCTGGCCCATTACCCAATTGGGTAAACGGGGATTCCTTTCTTTTGTCCGAGTTTATCTCGTTCGCTGAAATATGATCTGCGGACGGAACTCTGATTGTCACGGGACCATTCAATTTCGAGAAAAACTCTCTCGGCCTTCATTAAATAAAGGATATCGATATACCACGCCGTCCGTACTATTGTTGATGAATCATAAACGCTGGAACTTACAAGTGACTCGCATATATCTGGCGCGTGCCAAAACTTACTAGAACTTACGGCCCAATGCCCGAAATAGAAAAATCAAGTTATTACTTTTCCAAGACATTTATTGCCCGCTTGTATTGCGGTGTGTAACAACTTTTACATAAACACCGAGCGTGGGACATGACGCAAACAAGATACGAACTTCTTTATTAAAATTTATGAGTTCTATCAGACACCGAAAGTTTTTCAAGCCTACTTGTATTATGTATAGGAAAGCGGTTACCATTTTGTTGGTACTTTCCTGTGTATAAATAATGGGGAGGTTTTTTTGTTTTATACAACATGAATGTGGAATTTTGTATAAACTTTTTTCACGCCGATTAAAACCAGAATTTTACGTCTCGTTTTAACCTATTGAGGACATAAAAAAACTGAATTCTGTTGCCCATTTTTGAGAGTAATTCAAGCCTACAATTTTATGAAATTAAAAATGTAACGGCCTCCTTTTTTAAAAGGAAATGTTAAATATAGATGCGTAGAATATTAAAAATATAAAAAAATTCTTCCACAATTATATATTTATGTACATTCACCGGTTGTTATGACTTTTTTATCCGTGATAATATTAAAAATATAATCATCTCTGTTACATTGTTTTCAAATAAAATTTGCATGCTGTCGAAGACTAAGACGAATTTACTTTTATACATACAGGTTTTATTTGTACACCGACACTGAAATAACCAACATATAACAAAATATATCATAACATTGATTAATATATCGGCGAGAAATGTCATTGAAACTACACAAAACAAAAGACTATAGCTTCACACAATAGAATCTCCATAGTAAAGAAGATCCTTATACTGTACTACAAGTGTCGTACGGATACGATAACCGCTTCCTAACATCGGTAAACCAAGGAAAGTAAAGGAATTCTTGGCCGGGGAAGACCGAGGTGGGACGAATGAAATTCCAGTCCAAACTATGCGTAAATTGAGGCCTAATTGCAATTCCTATTGGGATCTAGGCCTCTATTGCAGCTCCGATGAATAGACGAGCGGTGCAAATAGGACGATAGGACGAAGATATTGGCTTTTGGTGAACTTTATTGTAGTTTAGCGTGTTTGCCGAACGGCCATCTTTATTTTTATAGGCTGGTATTATTTCAATACTGTGTGAATGTTGATGTACTTATATCTTCAGTGTGTATTTCAAACTGTTAGCTGAGAATATTAAAGTAATTTTTACTTATTTTGTATTTATGTGTATCGTAATTTTTACTCATTTTTCTATAATGATAACATATTAAAAAAATTAAATAACAAATTAATATGTTAAGAATGAAATAAATAATGATTGCCTGATATTATTATTATGATAATTCATAACAGTTTTCATAATTTTTATTATTATATTTATATTATCTTAACATAGACCAGTAAAAAATAGTTTTTATAAGAAATATTCAACTCATTGAAGACTCAGAAAAGGACCCAACTGATCCTCTCCAAATGAATGTTTAATAAGGCGAGCTCCGGGAATATAGTGTTATATAACTTTTCATCTTAACTAATAATAAATGTATATATTTACGTACAAAAAGAAGAGAAAGGAAAGACATTAATTCGAATACTTTACAAAAAGATGTAAGGTATAATTATCGTACTTTTAAGCGCTCATCTTATAATACTTATATATTGGAAATGTATTTTTTTTTAATAAAGACTACATCACTTACTTAAAGCACTGTTAAGGAATCAAAGACAAAGGTACCACAAACACACAGACCCGAGACAATGTAAAAAAGTGGTTATCTACAACCGTACTTTGACCCGTCTGGGTATCGAACCCGGGACCTCATAGCTGGCGGCACGTTGAAAACCGATGTGTACGCCACTCGACCATGGAGGTCGTCAAATTGACAAATATAATAATTTATAAATATGTAGGTGATTGTTCTAGTTGATCTATTTTTATTGTTAAATTAACTGTTGTATAACATTTAAATGTACAAATTAGTACAGGTACATTAAAATTAAGGTTACTGCTATTTGCCTGGCTGAGTTATGCTAATAATCATCTAATTTGAAAGATCTGTCTCGTCGCTACAACTTGCTTCAAATATAACCCTAGTTCTTGAACTCACATAAAATATGGCTGTCGCCGAGACATTTCAAGTAAGCGTATGTTTGAAACTTATTGAATTAAGTATATGAAAGAATAAACAGCTTCTCCCAAAATCGTTCTTCAAATTTATTCCAAGAAAATTATCCTCCCAACCCTTTTACCGTACCTTCGTATAAATCTTATTCGACTTAACACAATGAATCTTACACCATATATTTAAGGTATAGGCAGCCTTCGGAAGGTAAGCGTTATAATTTTCGGTATATCCGGCATTTACCGCGATTAATGTCGGGAATACGGTAACAATGAATAACATAGTCATACAATAGGTGTTGCTACCCTGTTTTAATTTAAGATGTGTGTTAAAATACGCAACATTATGTAGCAAGTCATTGAAATGCTAATAAAAGGCATTTTTTTTTAACATTTAGTGGAATTTAGTTTATATGATATAAGTACTATGGAACGGAGTAATCTCTTTATCAAACATGTAGACCGGGTTAGGAAGACAATAATCCAGTACACCACAAAAATCTCTGACGTCACTCGGAACGCTGCTACGTTGATATGAAACTGAGCTGGACATATCCACCTCATGGACGACCAATGGGCCAAACTAACGACCTCATGGGTCCCTCTAAATGACAATGACATCGTGCGATTGCGGGACGAGCTGGACTCCTTCGATAGAAATTTGTACAGCACTAACCAGCGAGAGATGGAAGGAGGGTAAAGAGACCTTTCCCCTGCAGTGGGATGGAGAAGGTTAGAAAAAAAATGAACATGACCCAGAAAAATGACCCCAAAACAATACCTAATGCTTTAAATAATCCACAATTTGTTTTAGTATAATATATCAAGCAAATTTATGTTTGCTTATTTTCAATGTTAAAAATAAAAGTTCCAATTATTGTACTACTTGTTAAACAATTTTATTTAAAAACATCTTTCAAAGCGGTGTTTCGAGATATGAACTAGCGACCTATGACCCAATATTTAATATTCTAATTATGAGCCTTCAAAATTTGCTCGATATTAGCTTTATAAGCGTAAAACAATAAACAATCTAATAGTATATTTACATGAAAGTTATAGTAGTACAAATAAATGATGTCTCAATATTAACATCATTACGTGGCTTTTCATTTAAAGGCAGTGTTTTCAGTCAAATATTATGTTATGTTAGCATAACAAAAACATTATAATAACGAAGTTAATTATGCAGTATATAATGGAACAAGCCAAGTAATTTCTTCAGCCGTCAAACGTCTGCCAGTGAATCAATGATGGATAAAACGAATTAAAGGAAATTGCCTACGGACATCGCGTGTTTAGTTAATGAAAACGGTTCACTGTAAGTAACTTACCTATTCCTAAAACACTCGATATTTTAAATTCGTTCGCTTTTACCTTCTTGAATTATCGAGTGATTAGGACTGATAATAGTAACAAGAAAGGAAAATACCTATTTATGTACTGACAACATACCGTCGACAGTAGAATATAAAACATGTAATTATACAATTATACAAATATAAAACACTGTTATTAAGTTTCAGATAATCTACTTAAAACATCAATCATGTTATTAATAATTAATTGATGTATGTTGGTTTATAATTAACATAAATAACAATACTTATATTAACTGGTGTTGAGCCAGAGGTCGCAGGTTCGAATACTGCCTGAGGTTTAAATTGTTTACTTTTTACTATTTGTTTTTAATTGCATTATGTTTACTTTAAATAACATTTAAACTCTTTAATCTTATAAGAGGCGTTACAATATTAAAAAGAAAAACATAAGGCTTGCGTACCATTTTATACAGCCTCTTTAATTTTTAATACATTTTTATTAGTTATTGTTATAGCAACAACAGAAATACGTGTATTTTAAACATGTATACATAATTTTCACAGACTGCGAACACATTGTACAAATTTTAACTCCCTAGCTATTACGGTTTACGACATAAAGCCAGCAGACAGACAGACAGACAGACGGACTTAGAGCGGAGGCTTAGTTTTAGGGTCCCGTTGACACTCTTACGGTACGGAACTCTAAAAATGCAAGAAAATACTCTTTTTAATTGCACTCTAGTTTTAAATACAAGAATAGTCGCCCGTGAGCTAAGTGGACGCTAGGCGATTAATGAAAAGCTGTGTTTAATACTTAATCAAAGCGATCTAGCAAACAGCGTAAACAAACAGTTCTAATAAAAAATACTTTTATAAGGAATACTGCAATATGACAGGGTAATGGGGATAATTTGTGTATCTATTTACTTTGTTGACTAGAGAATAGAAGAATTTATTACGTGTGTTAGAGACAAAGAAATGAGGTCTAATTGGGTTTTTACGATTCTATTAAAGGAAATGCTATTTTATTTTCTATGGATTTGTTTATTAATGTGATAGAAACTCTTTAGTAAAAAATACACTCCTTCTAACACGTACGTATGTGTATGTATGTGTGGTGTAAATTGTGTGCTCATGAATTATAAAAGTGTAGATGAATCAATAATTTTAACTGGCTTGTTGGTCTAGTGGTTAATGACCCTCACTCTTAAACCAGAGGTCGTGTGTTCGATTCCCACCCAAGACAACTCATTGAGCATTATCATTTGTTCTGTGTCTGGGTGTCATTTATTTATAATATGTGTGTATTTAGAAATATATAAGTATGGTTATCGGTTGTCTGGTTGCCATAATACAGGCTCTACATAGTTTGGGATCAGATGCCCGTGTGTAAGTTGTCCACAGATATTATTATTATTATAGGATGTATATTAGTTGCATTCGTATCGTCCAGAATATCCGCAAAATCCAGTTCGAAAACAATAAATTTTTAAAACAACATATCAAGATAACATCCAACAACAACTCGAGTACATAATAATATTGAACATCACAAACTCATCCACGATAAATTCTGAGCCAAACAAACATAACAATGTCATATAAACACGTAGAAGCCATAGTTCATTTATAAATTGCCTTCACTCCGAACCAAACGGTTCTTCAAGCATAAACCCCCACACAATAAGTTATACAGCTCCCAGTTAGTACAAACACTTGAATATTTTACAACTAGCAGTGAACAAACAGAATCAAAAATTAAATCTAATTCGCCTTCGGGAGTCATTAGCGATGCAGCCATTACGATCTTTACACTGCAAAGGGTCAGACTTGCTACAGATTAATGTTTGAATTTTTAAAGAAAAAAGAACAAGTCGAGGTGAGTTTTTATTGTTATGCCAGAATAAAACCTCATTGTTTATTGTTTAAAATTGCTATTGTTGCTTCCTTTTGAGATGTGCATTTATGAATTGCGGATTTTTAAGTGGAAGCAATTTTCGGTTGAGTTCCAACTGGTTAAATGCTTTTGTTTATTTTGAAGCCCGTGCTTCCAAGTCTATTGGCAATGAGAGTTAAGTGTAACGAGTCTTAATTTTAAAGTCTTAAGGTTGATTTTATGGTTTACCTGTACCCGAAAAATATTAGTTACGATGAGGTTATTAGAAAAATATCTTCAGTATTTTTTGATAAAAAAACAATCTTGTAACAAAATACAAAATCTCATGTATGAATACATTAAACACAAAGTAGTCAATTTAAATTTTCAATACTTTTTTCATCTACTTGAAATAATCCATTAGCTTACTATACTGACTTTCAACAACAATGCGTGTATAAATATATTTGATGGTGCAAGCAAATCAAATAAAGTAAACCTAGATACATACCTTTAAAGGCACATTAAGATGCTGAGGGACTTAAATACATAAGCGTTTGTCGTATCGCCGGCTTCTCATATTTATGTTTGCAGGTAGATTTCAAGACTTAATTTGGGCTGAAAAGTACAGTTTACATACTCTCACGCCTTGGTGAGTTTACAAGGAGGGTAAAATTTTCCTAAGTGCTCCCAGTAAATGTAGCCACATAAATATACATTTTAAGAGGAATGCGAAACGCGGCTCGCATATTAAGATAGAGAAAAAATTAGAGGAACATTTAGAGATGTACAATTTAAATGGAATCAAAAGTGCGCGAAAGTTCATTTAAATCATTCTAATCTGACCAATTATGGAGTTGTGGCCATTGTAAGTTGATCTTTATGGAGGTGGAGGTCGTTGGGGCTTAGGGCGGGTTTGTTTGGTCCTGGCTAATTACACTATTTCGCTAACATCGTCTCCGTTGAAATATTAGCTAGAAATGTCACAAGTGGGTGATATATAGGAGGGCGCGGGCCTGAGATTACTTTGTGTTGTTTTGTAAGCCGACCACGCAAATGTCCTCTTACTTTCGTCATTAAAATAGAAGTTTGTTCCGTTTTAAATTACCTATTAATATAGTTGTGGAGTAAGTATATTACTGTTTTGAAATGTATGTGTATTTATGAGCACCTATTTACAACATGTAATCTTATTAAAGCATTATGACGTTAATGTTGTAATAGTTGTTTTGAAATATCATCTTCTCTACAATTAATTTAAAATTCTATTTATTTTAATAAATATTTTATTTGAAAATTTCGGTAAATTTCAGAAATTTTCCATACTGTATATTACGTATATCTTTAACTTCCAAAAACCTCTTTATTTTCGTTCTGCTAAGGCTTTGTCTGTCCTAAGCCTCATCAGACAGTGCTATAAGTATACCTTATACATGTTTACAAAATGAAGCGAACCGTTTATAATCGGGAAGTCTCGCAAGTGACACCCGTCTGCTGAACCAATGGTAATTAATTACACTTGCTTGCTACACACTTCCACAGTCCATAAACTCTGTTCGAACAGCATTTAGATTGAATATATAATTATATACGTTTATATGTAGGTACTTGTGTGTGTCATCTTTAACAGTGACTAATGATTAGTCGAACGCGTAAACAAAAGAAAGTAGCATAACGTTGATTAAGGATTCAGTTGTATCAATTAATCAAATAATTTATCCTTCAGATTTATATAAACATATTGTAAACTTTGTATTTTTTTTTAAAGCAGTCCACATCCCTCTCCAAGTCACACCCCTATTTTTGTCAATTTTAGATTTAAAGAAGAAACTTTATTCTCAATAAAAACATACATGTCACTTACTTGAGAACAATACTAATTTTAGTTAAGTTATAAATTTGCCATCATCAGTAATAGTTACCGTTTCAATGCATTCATTACTGCGTTTGGTTTGCAGTTAGATATTTGCAAAGCTGATGATGATCATAATATGATCTATACAGCCGTTTAGTCATAAAAACGCAACAGACACATAACCATGAATGATTTACCCTCACAATTGGCAAAGAAAACTGAATTTCCCCCATATTAGGTCAGCTAAGCGTATAGCTGTGCCACCCAATATTGATCGTGCGAGAATTTTGGTTATACCTAGAACCAAAAAGCTAGACGTAACGAAATTGACAGTCACTGCAGGTCATTCCAGGCGAATAGTGGATGCTACCGATGCTACACTAGTATGTGTAGAGGAGCGGATTGCAGAATTTATGTTAGGCTTTACTCCTCTATAGTGTGTAGGTAACACAAAAATAATGAGTTTCATCCAATCTTTGAATCGTAAATTGTATTGTTTCCATAGCTCGTAACTATACTATAAGTGTTAAATTGTTTTTATTACTTCTTTATTTCATCTTTAAAAATGCAGTAGCAATAGATCTCACACGTTCTTTCTAACCTACCGACATAATCTTGAAAATGTACACACAACAAACTAGATAGGTTTGCAGGCCACACTAACATTTTATATTATACTAGCGGTCCCCGGCGACTTTGTCCGCGTGTTTTAGTGTTAACGGTTTATCATTTCTGCAAAATTTTTCATTTATGCTTCGCTCCTTTTAATCGCAGCGTAATGTTATCTAGCTTATAGCCTTCCTCAATAAATGGGCTATCCAACACCGAAATATTTTCTCAAATCGGACCAGTAGTTCCTGAGATTAGCGCGTTCAAACAAACAATCTCTTCAGCTTTATATATTAGTAAGATATAGATTATAATATACACTAACATTTTTATTACATGTTGTAACCCACTTACATAAGCTGAATATAATCTATACTAATATTATAAAGCTGAAGAGTTTGTTTGTTTGTTTGTTTGTTTATTTGTTTGTTTGAACGCGCTAATCTCAGGAACTACTGGTTCGAATTGAAAAATTCTTTTTGTATTGGATAGTCCGTTTATTGAGGAAGGCTATACGCTATATAACATCTCGCTACGACCAATAGGAGTGGCGCATAAATGAAAAATGTTGCAAAAATGAAAAACCGTTGAAACTAAAACACGCGAACAAAGTCGCGGGGGACAGCTAGTATTTAATAAAAGTGCTAGTGTATAACATAAACTAAAATGTTAGTGTGACCTGCAAACCTATCTAGTTTGCTGTGCGTACTTAGTAGTATATATTCTGTATATTTGGTGTATTATTAACAAAGAAAATAATCTATATATCGTCACGTACTGTTTTATTCTAATGCCTATAAGATCTTTAAGTTCATTGTGAAGTAAGAAACTTTCCCTTAACATCGGGGAATTATTTTATAATACTTATGGACTGAACCATACCGTTATTGTTGCACTATTGTTGATATCCATTCAAGTTCACATCCGCTTACTAACGGCGCAGAATTTGCAACATCAATACAAATTGCGTCGGCACACCATAAACACAAGATATTGTATTCAATTCATACATTCATACAAATCAATTCACAAATGTTTTTATGAACTCAAACACAAATTGAACTTTTGGAAGTTAGACGCCTCGTACAGTGAGTAACATGCGAGATACATAAATATTAATATAAGAAAAAGATCGACATATGTTTTAGTAAAGATCAGAGGGGTTAAGTTACATTAGCTATAAGACTTGTGCATCTAACTTCTTATTTTTCACCTCTTAGTTATAGTTATATACATTCAAATAATGAGTAGGTTGAATTTGCAAAGTTTAATATCAATTGGGCTAACGGTTCTCGAGTTATTGGGGAACATACGTACACACATACATTATCTTTTATATAATTATATGAATATACATATGTTGTTCGACCTTTCAGAAACGAACGAAAGAAAGTCTTTAGTATCTTAAGTAAACGTTCTGTTTAACGACCTTTTCGTTTACAAGAGGAATTGCATGTCTTTTACGACAGTTTTAAGTTAATCAGGACTTGCATAGTAACGGCATTTAAAGTCAACGAAGCTAGGATTTATTTCTAAGTAGGTACCTACATACCTTAGTAGGTAGTAGTAAATTTATTTATCAATACAAATAAATAAAACGTGTCTGTTTGTAATGTCAAAATAATATATTTATTGTTAAACTTATACAGTTATTTGCTCAATGCCTATGCTTAAGAACCAGTTTTTTTTTTAGTCTGTCAAAAGACTATTGGGGTAATTTTCAAAATGGCTGGATAATATAATTTTCATAGAATTATAAAGCGAGTAAAACCGCGGTTGTTTAAAACAAGTAGTTCCAAAACACCTATTTTCGTAAATATAATGAACTAATTTAGAACTTCTATATTTGTGACTAACTGTCCCCCGCGACTTTGCCCGCGTGTTTTAGTTTCAACGGTTTTTCTTGTTTGCAACATTTTAAATTTATGCTCCGCTCTTTTTGGTCGCAGCGTAATGTTATATAGCTTATAGCCTTCTTCAATAAATGGGCTATCCAACACTGAAAGAATTTATCAAATCGGACCAGTAGTTCCTGAGATTAGCGCCTTCAAACAAACAAACAAACAAACTCTTCAGCTTTATATATTAGTACAGATTATATAAAATACATAACTTACCAACAGGCAGGTACGTACATAAGAAGTTCGTTCACATCACATGACTACATAATTTCACAAAATATAAATTATTCGTTCGTCCTTTTCAGTAATTGAATTATAATGAAACGGAAATAAGAGATCGGACGGCCTGATAGCCGCCTAACCAAATTGAATATCCACCTGACATTGTCAGCACTCACAAAATACTCGATCCAAAGTCACATTCAATTGATACGAATTAAGTACCTAGTAGGTACCTATTCAATATTTAAATTCAAATTGAAACACGTCATAGTATTATATTAAAAAACATAAAAATAAAAGCGAAATGATCTGTGAAGTTAATTTTATTGTTCGCAAATTACTGGGACATTATTTACTTTTGTCTGTAACCTTTTTACGTCTGCCTCTTTAAACAGTCGCTGTGGACAGTTAATTTACTTTATGTACTGAGTCAGGCAGATATTTGGAGAGGATTTTATGCAATTTACTCGTGTCTGCTTCTGCTAATTGTATTTAATTCCAAAACAGTATTTAAACTATCGCGATAGAAAAAATTATAATATTTATCTATTTTATATTTATAATTAGGTATTATGTTATTTTTCCTGTTAGTTTTAAGTTTTTTTTTTTCAAATTGATCACTAAATCTATTACAAATTACAAAAAAAAATAAAGATATATTTACTTTAATCTTGTTTATACAACATTCTTTCTTAAAATAAACCTCATTTGAAACAAGCTTTCTTTTATTTGCTGGCATAAGTATAACCTAGGTAGGTACAAATATTCAGCTGCTGAATTTAAATTCTGACCAATTATAATAAAACGTTTGAAGACTAAGTTACATTCTTAGAAGACAAATAAGTTCCAACTACTTAACAATCATCAAGGATTGTACTAAGCACCTACTGTAATATTTAATAGCTAAGGAACAAGGTAAATATTAATTAATGTTTTAATTAAAAAGAAACAACGGTGAATAAAGTAAAAGATGTAAAACCTAAGTGGCCTTTAAATAGCTCAATGTCTTGATAGTAAAAGTGTAATTGAGTTTTAGTAATTTTTATATCAATAAGCTTTTCTTGAAAATTATTTAGCAAGAGATAAGAAAAAAGTTACCTAGGGACCGCATAACAATGATTATACTTATGAGTAAAATATTATGTATATAGTTTAGTGCCAACGGGATCCTATTACAAAGCCTGCGCTATCCGTCCGTCTGTCTTTCCGTCCGTTCGTCCGTGGGTCCATTTGTCTGTCAGCGGGCCGTATCTTATGACCCGTAATAGATACAAAAAATATTTTTTTACAGAGTGTTTATATATTGCTGGTATAACAACTAGAAATAGGTTAAAGGATGCTCACAGGCCACGGAACCCCTCCTTCCTTCTTTAAGCGCGAGTCCGACTCGCACTTCGCCGGATTTTTTAGTAGCGTGTGTACTTATTTGACCTACGCAAGCAACCAAGACTACTTACTATATAGAAAGAAATTACTTTTTCTGTATAGTCGCGCTAAAACGATTATTTAGGAATTAAAATAAATTAAATTTCCAAAATAATTATAGATACGCCTTACAAAACCATATTATACAATTTCAACGAATCCTACAAAATTATACTTCTATCATACTAAAGAATAATCGATTGAAGTATCATTTCAAGGCAAACATTTACGATATAAATAATACATTATTCTCCACATGAAATGTATCGATTACATTTTATTTGGTTTTCAAGTGGAATTTTAATAATACGAGACATTACAATGGAAACGTTTTCAATACAATTTTCCATATTCGAACGCAGACAATAAAGACAGATGTACCTAACATATGACACTAGATGTGCACCAACGACGCTTGTGGGAAAGTTTTATGAAATATTAGCTTTGCACGGGTAGACAAAACATTAATGTACTATACTTATAAACCTTTCTCTTGAATCACTCTATCTATTTCTGTAAACTACATTAAAATCCGTTGCGTAATTTAAAAAAATATTTATTATCTATACTAATATTATAAAGCTGAAGAGTTTGTTTGTTTGTTTGAACGCGCTAATCTCAGGAACTACTGGTTCGAATTGAAAAATTCTTTTTGTATTGGATAGTCCGTTTATCGAGGAAGGCTATAGGCTATATAACATCACGCTACGACCAATAGGAGCGGAGCATAAATGAAAAATGAAAACTAAAACACGCGAACAAAGTCGCGGGGGACAGCTAGTATAATATAATAATTTATAATATGATAATTTAAAGAATATTTATTTTATCTGTGTTTAATACATTTTTAACTTATAAATTATAATAAATTAAATTATTAATCACTGATGTTTTGTTTTTATCCTTACGATAAGATAAAAGTTCCGTCTATCTTTAATGTCGTGGGTGGACCTATCAGTTTTCCCTTCTCAGAATAAATAAATATTATACACGGAAAATTGTAACTAGGTTTTAGCATTAATATATTATACATATTAATTGTACTAATTATACCTAACATTAATACAATTAACGCTGTAATTATTCATGTGTATTAATTTATTTGATTTTTATTCATTGAGTCGCTTTTATAAGTTCACTAGATGTCCCCCGCGACTTTGTTCGCGTGTTTTAGTTTCAACGGTTTTTAATTTTTCCAACATTTTTCATTTATGCTCCGCTCCTATTGGTCGTAGCGTGATGTTATATAGCCTATGGCCTTCCTCAATAGACGGACTATCCAATACAAAAAGATTTTTTCAATTCGAACCAGTAGTTCCTGAGATTAGCGCGTTCAAACAAACAAACAAACAAACAAACAAATTCTTCAGCTTTATAATATTAGTATAGATTTCTGTTATTAGGAGAATAATGTTATTATTATAGTTTATAATTTTATTATTATATTTTATTATAAATAATTACCTAATCATTTTTATTACTTTCACCAGACAAAATTACTGAGAACTTAAGTTTTACAAAAACTTTAGAAATCGCAGATAAGCAAAGTTCACAATACGTGTTTTTTTATAACCATCCTTTAAGGAGTAACCATTTAAGGAGTTAATGCAAATCAATCGTACACAAAAGCAACGTATCCTTGTCTCAACACAATATCCAAAACATGCAAACACAATAAAATACAATTGAAATGACCTCCTTTTACTAACGATCTTTACAAAGAACTCGCCAATACCGATGGGGAGACAAGATAAAATTCTCAGACAACTGCAATTATACTATCTTTAGAGACTAGTCTGAATTCCCGAATCGACTTTTTGATTAAGTTCAATTTGCTACAGTCGACAAGGCCGTCCTTAAAACGAAGACGGTACAATCTGACTTGGTAATGCCAAATAAAAGTGGACTCAATTAGCAAAATAACTCAAGATGTTCGTTGACTGTCGATGGATGAATATGGAATGTCTCGAAAGAATTATATTTGAGTAAAAGCTCTGTAAATAAGGAGAGCATAGACTGGTTTAAGTACCAATACGATGTCGGCAACTTGAGCACACATATAGAAATAAATTGTGGAGTTTAATATCAGCGTCACAGGTCGTTAGCCCGACCTCTAGCACTGTAACACGATTCCTTCAAGCGAGTCTTGCTAGTGGGATGACAAACAGCTGATACATTTTCTTCATATCTCGTTTAGTTTTATAGGAATATGTAGGATTCGTCTTTCACATTTTTATATATTATCTTAAAATTAAATAAATCCTTACTTACTATAAATGCGAAACTAACTCTATCTGTCTGTCTGTCGCACTTTCAAGCCAAAACTACTGAACCGATTTAAATGAAATTTAGTATACATATAGTCTAAAGCCTGAGAAAGGATATAGGCTACTTTTTGCCGCGATAATTGACATCCACGCGAGCGGAGCCGCGGGAAACAGCTAGTAAGTCTAATAAAACCTGAAGATTTATTAACACATTTGAATATTTAATATAATTAACGTGCCTTAACAACATTTAAACATTATGATCAAGAAACAAATATTTTCGAAGATATTTTGCAGTACAGACTTAATATTTTCGGCTTTAAAATCTTTTGCTATGCTTTCAAATGTTCTCAGGCGCGCAGTGGGGGAAAGATCTTGAAAGGATTTGAGAGATTAAGCACGTCGAATGCTGTCTGTACTGAGTTATTTCCACTCAAGATCGGTGCTCGGCAAAAACGGGGTTGAATCCCTCAGATCTTTTTTGTAGTCTTAGTCAAGTCTCGATGATGAATTACGTTAGGGTTTTGTGTCAGTGACCCTTGAATAGGCCCGATTCTGTGTTTAAGTTTTATCACATCATCAAATATTACATTAAATATCGTAAAGCTTTAAGGCTCAAATGTAAGTAAATTTAGTTTCTTTGATACTAAGATCTGCTGAAGACAGATGGGATCGCAAACTGTAAATTAAACTAACTTCATGCGAAATGCGCAATTACTACTCAAGCACAAACTGCACTAGCAAAACACTATTCATCTCAGCGCAATTTCTGAACTAGGATGGTTAAAATTCAAAGTCAAAACGCCACTAACAATACCGCCAAAAGCGTAAAACCAACCGCGACTTTTCAAAGGAGCCAGCGAACCATTCGGATTTACGGGAAACTCTAGGACAAAACCAGCTATGTCCTGAAGAGACAAATTCCCGCTTACACGCTGAATAATAACTGCCGACGACAATTCATGAAATTGCAGCGATTTTGCCCCAATTGTACATGCCGAAGAATGTTGGATGTTCCATTATAATACGTTAGTAATGGCTCAGCATTCGACCGCCCTTTATCTTTGACTGGAGAATTTGAAGTTACTAATGCATACAATTATGATTAATGCGTCGTTACACGTATAATGGCGTCAAAAACGTTACCCGTGAACAAACACATGTTGCTAGCGAGGTCTAATCTACGCGAGGCAGGCCCTGTTTTGTTTGCGACGTCGCAGAGATAGTGGCCAGTCCCGTATTAAAATTAAATTTTGCACAGCTTGCGATGGTCAGCACTTGTTCATTATTGAAGAGAAAATGAAAGGCGAGGTCGACCTCCATCGAGAATAAATTCTAGTTTAGTTCATAATGTTTCTTATATAATAAAAACTTAATAAAAGACAACAACTTAATAAAAACTTTAATATTAATAACGTTTATAATCCTGTGTTTTATGAGTTGAAATTTTGGTGAAGTGTTCCAAAATGATATTGGAACAATATAACGGGAGGGAAAGCGGCAAACGTCATTAGTCGTAATTTTATTCTATAGTTACAGTCGACAGTTCTGACGCTTTTCCAACAAAGGGTGATAAATTGTGTATGCTGTAAGTAGGCGGCTTTGTTTCGACGTGCCTGTGGGGGTCTGTTAAAGAAGCAGGCTTACTCTTATCGCTTTTAATTTGAAACGATGCCAAAAAAATAAGGAGATCCTAGAAGCGGGCGGCGGAGCAGCGCGACGGTGTGCGATTACTTAACTTTAGTGCGGCTGCGGACCGAATTACATGGAATAGCGCCCAACGTGGGGCTCGGTATAAGCAAATTGTGAGAGAACGATACGCCTTGAAATTGCAAATTCAAGCGGCTCTGGCGCGTTTTGTTCGAGTCAGTACCCGCAATTCGCGCACCTTTACAGTTCCATACATTATTTAACGAAGTAGCCACGGAAGGAGATTTTTCTATACGAGTTTTTGAACGACTCCAGAAAATTCATTTGTAAATTCACATAGAATTCTTTGCACTTCGTTCCCCTATTTTGATATTTAATTTTTATGCTGCCACCCGCTTGTTACGTGCATGAGAGGCAAGCATCACATTGTCTATAATCTGATCCAATTAAATTCAACAAAGAACAATCTCGGTGCTAATTTCCCGCGCCGGCAAAATGGCTGTTTCAATTATTTTTCCGCCAAATTGTATTTCGTCGAAAAAAGATTGCACAAACAAATGTACAAATTAGGCACAAACGAGGCGCCATTTGCCCAGTAATTTTATCAGACTTTTAGTAAAAGGAAGTCGGGCCCATATTCGATATTTCGACTGAAGAAATAAATGATCGTCTATAATTTCAACGAATTTCCTGCCCGATGCGGCATTATGTTTCGCGACAGAGCAATCTGGGTCGTGATTACGCAGGGAAAAAACGCTAAGAGGCTCGCTTCTGCGACGTTACATCTTAATGTGGCCACAATGTACATAATGGCAAGATATTTAGACCACGAGTGTTCTTGACTGCTATAGATCAAACGAAGACATTACCACAAAACGCCGGTTAGATACCGACAGCATAAAATATTCCAAACGCAATGATATATTTGAGGGATATGGAAATGGGGACGGTGGGGAGTCGGAATATGTATGCGGGTGTCCGTGACAAGAACAAAAGATTTTGAGATAACACCCGTTTGGATCGTTCTTTATGTTGTGTGTGGGAGACGAGAAGCCTAAGATTAAGGGGACGTTAAAAATACTAGCTTCCGGTCGCAGCTTTTTTGCGTACTACAAATAATATTTAATATTTTTTAATTTATTTTAACAATACAAATAATATTATTTGTTACAGTCCATTATTCTATTTTGTTTTAAATTGTATCGTAATTCGATTATGATAATATGAATTATTTTTGATTATCTTCTGTATATATAAAACCAAGCCGGGTGAGTTACACCATTAATAAGTCCAGAACGGGTGGACCGATTTAATAGATCTTTGATTTGTTGGGATCGTCATCTCGAATAGCAGAATAACTATAAAAAATCGGAAAAAGATGAAAACGGGGACTATTTACGCGGGCGAAACCGCGGGGTACCACTATTTCAAAATAAAAAGGAAATACACAATAACATGTATTTAAAACTTCTCCATATTAATGTAACTTACACAGGATTATTCCATTGTTTTAAGTAAGCTCTACATCCGAATCCTTTGGTCAATCGTGCAACAGGTGAGGTCTAAACTTAGTGCCTTTTGATGGCTATTATTCGGTTAAATGTTTTCTGCGAGTTACATTTTAGTACTTAAGTTTCCAGCTGTTGAAAACAGCTACGGCCAAATCGCCATTCATTATAATGTAAGTTAACTAAACCGATTTAGCAAATATAGTACAACCTTTTTTTTATGGCATGGTTAGGCTAGGACTCTTTTTATTTTTGAAAACCCATAATAAAATTAAAAGGAATTAGAAAAATGCTTAAAAATATTAAAACTTTTATGGTTGGTGTTTTTGCTGACTGTATCTTCCATGTTTGGTTTGTTTCGCACACCGATTAACCTTGCTCCTGAAAAAGTATTCCAAATCGCCAATGATGGTTGCCCTAACGTTAATAGATATTTGAAATTTTAAATAACGTCAGTAAGTAGCAGTTACCCCACAAATACACATCGATCTATAACATCAATATATAGTCGACAAACCCAAAAAAAACTTCTAAATTTTGCAAATGCTAGTCAAAATTCAGACTCTTCACACAAGGGCGTGTCTGTAACAGCTTCCATAATGAACGCCTCGAGTCACTTCGTCTCTGTTTTTGCTACACTTACTTGTGACTGAATAATTTACCAGATCCTTGAAGTTGGGACGAACATACGTGCCTCTATCTAGGGCAGCCTGATCTATTTTTTGTGCTTGTAATTCTATTTGGGATGTAAGACGATTGTGAAGGTTACTTAATGTTGTTTGTATGAACTTGTAAGTGAGAATGTAATTAGAAAATATTTCTTAAAAAAATATATATTTATTTCATGATTATACTTAATTATTAATTAGTAAAATAGTGCGCTGCTTAGAATACTATTCTACGAAATAGTATTTCGTCTTAGTCATTTTCATCCATGAGCATGAGAGAACTATGCGGTAAGAAATTTTTTGGTCAAACAATTTTAGAGTTCCGACGCAAAGTAACCGCTCCAAAAATAAATAAACCGTAAACAAAGGAAGGCCTACTTGTGGCACCAGAGCCAAGATATAATGTCAGCAAGATAAGCTGTCAGCGAGGTCGTTACTGGCACCCAGCCACGCTTAACTGGCAACTGGCAGTGCCACGCAAGTAATTACTGTAATACATTTACGCTCGACAAACACTCAAAATTATTACAAAGTATTTACATATTTCTGATATTTCAGCACTTTAACAGTTCCTTTTACATGCAAATGCAGAAATAATTATCTCAAAGTTTATAAAAATAAACTTAATATAAATATTTGACCCTCGCGAGGATGAAACCCACAATCCCTAGAGAATAATCTCTTAGCCACACTTTCCCAACTCGCTAAAAAGATAAACCGAGTAAATGCAACAATTTAATTAAACTGCTAGTAAGTAAGCTAATATCGCACCGCTCCACTTTCAATTTAAAAACAAACCAAAGGGAAACCAGAACAAACACTCGCGTCAAATCCATTCAGAATTTCAAACGAAGATGTTTCTAGTACAAAGTAGTTCAAGATTACACCCATGCAATCTCATTCAAGATTATCTGTTGTATTGGATAAACCTAGTGCATTGTGCTCGGCTTTATTGAATGGATGTCTGTGTGTCAATATCTGGGCTGTGTCAGATGTGTTAGGTCTTACGACAGCTCAGCACGCGTCAGAACACATACCAGTATTGTAGTGCGGTGGTGATGATGCGTTCACAACACGTATCAGTTTCCGAATGATCCGCTTTGTGAGCACGCCGCCCGTTTCCGAAACAATTGAGTGTTAGAAATAAATCTGTCATGGAAACACAATACACGTGTATGCAAACCATAGAAAACGTAGGGCTACGTGTATCTATTTTTTTATTTAACACTTTATGCACAGTGTACGTAGGTGGACTTAAGTCCGCTTATGTGCACTGTATGTCTGTATGCTAGACGGAATTCTCTACCAGTCGATCTTTAGGTGATGCAGAAACGAACGTAGTAGATGTACTGAAAATTGTGATAGCAAAAGCTCTAGCTATTATATAATATAAACAGATTTAAATAGTCATTTAAATAGTCCACAACATAATATATTCATTATTATATATAAATATTAATAAATAAGTACTAGTTAGGAGGTGCACCTCTAACGCTGTGTCGATGTGCACAATTGTTGAATTGGGTCAATTCAAAAGTACCTACAGTTTTGAATTGACCCAATTACGATTTTTTGCCATCCTGATTTCAACAGGTATTTATCTGTTTTATCTCGTTTTTTTTTAATTTACCTAGCAGCGGTGGTTCTTGGCAAAGAAAATAGTACACTGACTTGCAAGTGGCGTCCCCGTGTAAAAACTTTCTCATACACTTCTTACGTATGTCCAGCGCATTCTGTATTTTGTCGGCTTTAGCACAAAATCCTTTTAAGAGTAGTGTGTTTTTGTAGACTGGCAAGATTACTGACACTATACATGATTTCAAATAAATTTTACAGGTATTTGACCCCAATTTAGTTAAAAGTTGTCATCATAGTTGTGTTTTTTATTAACTGTTTACTCCTGCATAATTTTGCCAGCTAACTTATTCAAAACTTTTCCAGTACTCCTACTACACACTTCGTTTTTTTTTACATTTATTTGATAAGGTATATACCTAATGTCTTGGGATGTCAAACAGAACAGAACCTACATCAATACCCTTCAGCCGTACAACTTTAAATGTCGCAGTATTATTTTTTTTGTATTCCCAATACGTATGTACACGGGTATACGAAAACCCAATATTTATAGGTAGTAGGTACATGTGTATGACTGTGTGAATATTTCATAGTCAAAGATGGCGTCGTGTACAATATCGAACGACACAGTTCTGTATTCGAAGTGGCAAATGCACTTGGGGGTGTTTGTCTTCAAATATGGTATACATACGACTATGGCGTCGTTTTAGCCTCCTTGACTTGGCTTATTCAGGGCGTTAGAGCCTTGAATATACGGCGATAAAGTCTATAATAAATATTCGCGAATATGTTATCGCAATTGTTTGAACTTAAGGTCGTATTCACCTATGTAGAATTGTTGACTATTATTTTTTAACCATTTTACTGATTTGATATTTATTTATATAAATAGATCATTTTTAATTTGAGATACTTATTTTGTTGTTTAGTAAGTAAATAGACATTAAGATGATAGTAATATATTCACTAAATTCTTGACCAAAACCATACGTAGTAATGTATGTAAACTGCGATTTTTATTTTAGTTTTTCACAAGGACTATTCCAAATTCTTTTGAAAATTATAGCTCTAACTGACATTTAGGCAGCATTTAATCAGATATATTACCATTATAATCACTTTAATTATCTGATTAATAGACATTATTTATGGATACAAATGAGGTCGATCGCAGTAAACCATAAAGGTATTGCTGGTTAGCCATGATGCGAGAATATTGGTAAATCACATGTAATTTGTATCAATTAATCATTTACTAAGTGTATTTAATTAATACGTTTAATTAACGATTCATAACCGGTAATTTCAAAAGGCACGATAACCGCTACTTTATTTTAATTGTAAAAACAACAATAGCCTGCCGAAAAGCTTTAGATAAATACGTAACAATAAAAGTTTTGCTTGACTTTACTTAATTTTGTTTATTATTTATCTGATTTGTCGTAGAAAAATATATACCCAGTATTTTAATTTTGCAATTCAATTCCAGTAATTTTAAAAAGATAACAGATTTCATTCCAAATTCAAAACTAAAACTAGACCTCGGAGCATCTTAACCTATTATCTACAACTCAAAAGAAGAACTCACACAGACGTAATAATCTACATCCAATACCAACATTAAGAAACTTTACAAAGACACGAGCTCGAACAGTTAATTCAATAACAAACAAAAATATTCACAGAATTCTCTTTGAACTTTGATGATACAAAAAGCTCCAAAAACGTGGCATCGTTTACTAAGTGCAGTATAATAAATTAATTTAGCGCAGTCCAGCATAGTTGCGCAAAATTAAGCGGGTGCAATAAAGATTTGCCCGAACAACTATTTCCAAAGAGCCAACAATTTGGATTAAGGCAGACTGGGGCCCAACAACTTACGTGGAATCCGATGGTACTGTACGAAGTGCATATATTTTTAGTTTTTCGCTTCGTTTTGTGCCAGTCTTAGGAGAGACGTGCTTTGTGCTCAGAAAAAGTATGTTTAAAACATTTTTCTGTATTCAAACGTTTGTAATGTGTAATGTTTTGTTGGGCGAAATGTTTTGGCAAAACCGGCCAGGAGTAAAAAGTTTTTGTAATGTTTGAATTGTTATTCAATTGTTTATAAATATATTTGGTCATTTTAAATACGTATTGTGTTAAATTGAATATACTCGTAGATTTCACAAAGTCTTTTTCGTTTTTATCGAGTAAAAAATTAATTCTACTTAGTATTATCTAAAAATATGTAAAATACCAAGTACAGTTATGCTAATAGCTTTAAGTTGCTCCTTAAATTTCTTGATTACTATCTCAACTGTAACCACAAAAATACTTAAAATTAATTTAAATAATCTACTTGCAAACAGAAATATTTATACCAGAAATCTTAACCCTGAAGCGCTGAAGTAAAATTCCTCACATGCGACAATTAATCTTTCTTAATCCAAAGTTGGGAGCGGTTTATAGTCTGCAGCATGGTGTAACAGCTATATGGCGACTTGCCAGAAACCCTGGCAGTACAGCCAAGCATCTATAGATATAATATCGTCTATGGCGTGCCATATATCGAGCCCTGGCATTTTGTTAACAAATGGCATTAGGTTGCTGTCCTGAAACCTGTCTTATGAATTTTGTTGCTTCCTTGGATAACAATATGTATGTCGGTTTTGAAAATGTTTATGTTCACTGGAGTTTATTACAAGTTAAGCAGTGTTTTGTTTTCATTTAGTTCATAATACACACTTACGACTACTGTTAAATATATAACGCAACTTAGGAACCTTTTCTAATACTAAATTATACGTTCTTACTTATTAATTTTTAACAATATATTTACATGCATAAAATAATAAAATGTTATGTTACAATATTAATTCTACCGTTTCCACTTCAAAAGAAAAAGCGCCTCTAATCACCCCTTCATACTTTTAATATAACAATATAATCACTAAGTATAAGTACGCATGCGTGAATTCGATGCACGTTCCTATACTTAGAATTCTAAGACCGAATAGATTTGAAATGTAAAAATAATTTAATATTGTGGTACAACGAGGCAGGATGTCGACACATTGGTGCGAGTAATGGAGTGGAATCATTCTACGAACGTTGCTCCTGCTGAAAATTGAACTCAGCAAGGGGTGCAAGATAAATTGAACTCTATTCAATACAGATGCAACACCATGATTTACTTACTAGCTTCTCTGATATGGAAACAAATATTTTTTTTTGCTATTTAGGTAATTTTTTTGGACGTCATGTTTTGTATGTTATAGTATGTTTGCTAATGTGTATATTCGTTATTAATTGATTAATTTCAGAAAAACACAACTAAATAGAATTTGATAAATGGAGGTTTAAAAAGAACAGATATGCCTTTTTTTGTGCGCTATTTTTTTCCGCAGAAGTGCAGATATTACTTAAAGAACAAAAAAAGCTACGTATATATAAAAAACTCAGGCTTTAAGAAACAAAATAAAACAAAAGCCGTACAAAATAAGAATTTAATCCAGTTTAAACTACGAACAAGAAACCGAAACACCAATAAATCAGCACTAACATTCTAAATTGGTTTCTTCGAGCTGGCCGTACTTAAAACAGAGTTGTACAAGTTTCTCCGACTTTTTACATACACGTCTAACAGTGACAGTACATTACTCACGCCACGGGGCGCCAGGGGGATGCAATATTTAATCTTGTAGAGGAAAACTTCTCACTTATCAGAAGGAAATGGATAATCTCGATTCTCGTCCGGGTACCGCCCGCGCTTTCGATTTCAAGCCAAACGGTATAAGGATTCATAGTAATTCATTCTTGCAGGTGTATCGGCAGTCAGTTACTTTTTTAAGTTAAGTAATGGCCTTATTTATAAAAATCTCGACGATGGTTAGCAATTGTATGCAGATTCTTATTTCAATTTTTCTATACAGAATTTGAATTTAGAAGTTTCTTAGCAATTGCTTAACACCGTTGAGATTTTTAAAATAAGGGCATTAATTTATATTTAAAAGTTTAATTTGTGGTTTATTTTACGGGATATTGTGATTAATATAATCAAACGTTCTTGTGTACCAAAAGGACGTATTTACAGTGAGTTACCTACATATAGGTACCAAAATTCTTCTATTTCCTAAGTCTGAAAATGTATGCATTTTGTTTTTTCCTACAATATTCTGTATTATTCAGCATAATAAGCTCTTTAAATGTGACAGCTATAGATGAAGCTCAATATATGTAAAACGCAAACCCCTGTCTACCGCTGTCGATCAAACAGCAGCATATTTACAAAAGCCATAAAATCCAACAACATTGACTTCTTGCCTGGCGATCCTATAACGGTAACGACAGCACATTCAATTCATGCCACACAACGCAGGGCTGTTGCCAAGTCGCTGTCATAACTGGCAGACCGTGCCAGTTACAAGTACACTGGTTACATAAAAACCAGTTGACGACACGAGAAAATATAGACCTCGAAATATTTTTAAATATTTTTAGGCAGTTAAACAAAAGACGGCTTTGAAATATTATAGTGATACTAGCTGTCCCCAGCGACTTTGTTCGCGTGTTTTAGGTTCAACGGTTTTTCATTTTTGCAATATTTTTCATTTATGCTCCACTCCTATTGAACGTAGCGTGATGTTATATAGCCCATAGCCTTCCTCAATAAACGGACTATCCAATACAAAAAGAATTTTTCAATTCGAACCAGTAGTTCCTGAGATTAGCGCGTTCAAACAAACAAACAAACAAACTCTTCAGCTTTATAATATTAGTATAGATTATCAGCCTGTAAATTATTTACTTTTGGGCAAAAGTGACATTGCCTCATAGAAAAAACGAGCAATAATCACCATGCATGCTTCCTCCTTACAAGTAGGAAAAGTCTGTTTAAATTGACAGTTATTAGGGTTAGGTAAAAACTATGTAAATTTGTAGGGAAATAAAACAGTGGTTTCCCTGTAATTCACAAGTACCTACCAACTTACTATACTTTTGTTACCAGCGAGTATGTTAGTAAAGACCGCCCTTTGGCAAAAACAACATTTTTGAAGGTTTACTGTTACATGTAAGTTTATGGCAATTAAACTACATAAAACTGTACTTCGGACGTTTAATGGCCTACATAACAAAAAATACACGTGCTGGCTCTTACTAGGTAAAAGTTTTCGATAATCGTTTAGTTACATAATGTATCGGTATTCATTGTATCGACCTGTCACTTTACCTTTGTCCTGTGACAAAGGTCGAACAGGGTGACTTTCCCTACTCTGCCAAACCGACCGATAAATGCATTCTTACCTACTATAAATCTTTGATCGTTTTGTTCATCCAAACAACGGTATATCTCCGTGACAGTAAAAAAAGGTAAGATAAAGTACACAAAAAACAAATTCTTAAGAAAAACTTGGATGAAATTGAAAATATTTTTATTAAGAATTGCTTTTTAAAAGTAAAATAAAAAAGAAGTCTTTTTACGAAATTGTTTTACACGCTCAATGTCTATTAAAGGACAATTAATTACTAATCTACTTTTATTTAACGCGAGCTACCGTCCAATAAAGTTAATTTAATTATAAAGGTTCAGAGTCCCTTAAAATTATCTAGGGGATAATGACTGAAGTTAATCTCCAATATAAAGTTAAATAAGGCCCCGACATATTTGTGTAATACGGGACAATAGTCTGGGATGGGCACAGAGTTTACAAATTGGATGTAATGTTTAAAGGCAAGTCTAGAATTGAATTTCAACTGGAGTAAATGTATTGAAAAGTTACTTGTTTAAAGCAATATTGTAAGACAATGGAAATTGTTACGAATAGAATATTACTGTAGTAGCTAACTGTAATATACTTAGATTTACCTATTTAGTGTACCGTCGCTCTCTTTGTCGAGTTATCTTCAGGCCAAAGTTCATGAGTTTAACTGCCATTGCAGTAAGGATGTTAAACAATAGGGATGTTGACTGGATCTTAAAAGTAAAAATCTAATTAGTCCGTAAATTAGATAATAAAAAAATATTATATACGCATTTTTTGTTTTTTAATTATTAAGAACTAAGGAGATAAAATGAATCAAAGTTCAGCTATGGGGTCTAACGACGTCACGAGATTGTGGCGTCATACAAAATTTCAAATCAATGTATTGTCGTGAGTTCTTGTTACGTTAAAAATACGTGTTTAATATTTTTTATTAATCTACCTGACTGACATTAAAATCATTTTTAGAAAACATCCCTATTACGTATCATGTCGGCACTCGTGTTGTAGAGTCAAATTAATATTTAAATACAATAACGCAGAATAATTTTAATGCAAACATAGACTTAATTATAGGTACTTAAGCTTTTTTGGCTGACGGACATGGAAAAGGTAACATTAGACTTTATTTACACACACTTTATTTCATTAAAGTTTAATATAGTTCGGTGAGTGTATTTTTAAATTGCATGTAACAAGCACAAGCTAAAAGTCAGCATGAAATACGTTTGCTTTCAGTACAATAACAAAGAAACAGGTTTATTTATTTAAATTCAATCAAACTCGGTATTGTATCGATTCGGTTCTCGAGAACTCGATGACGTGTTCCCCGCACAATGCTAGTTCGTGTAACGTAGAGTCAAAAGCGTTAGGTCTGCGCGAATGAATGTTTAATGCCGTATCTTTGGAAGGCGTATTCTAAATAATTCACGTTGGCCAGACTATAGCTTGAAATGACTACCAAAGAGAAATACCGACTGGAAGTTAAGTGAAAATGCGCAATAAAACCGAGTAATGTTTCCAGCTTATTAGAATACGCGTCTGCTTTCATGAAATTAAATGGCCGACCAAGGAACTCCTTATTTGTTTTTATTTTCTTCGAATTTTGTCGGGTTCATAATTTCTTTTTCTGTTTATTTATGTCCTTGGTTAAATTATTTGCCGTGTTATCGCCGTGTAAGGATGTATTTAGACGCATTTGCTTTTTTATTTCTTCGAAGGAGCGTTTTTATTAAAGATTTGGCTTTTAACCAACTTCACTGTTCATTTTAGTGTAATAATAAACAATAGAAATAAAAAAGGCAAACTTTTAATTAGACCGCTTTAAAAAAATTGTGGCAAAAAAATAGTACCTACAGTGCGTTCGCAATTTATATTCCAAACATAGAAAAACCTTTAAAAACCATAACTTAATCGAACTTAAACCATAACGATCCCTCCTTGAAGTCAAAGTTAATAAGTTATTAGAACAAACAACAAAATGGTAACAATGGGTTCTAGGCTTATCTCACAAAGGGTACCTTAGTTAAAGTGGTAAGACAACACTAATTTAGCCCAATAATATATTATATTTCAAGCATATCGTGTGACATATTAAGGTACTCGAAACACAATAGGTATTGTATTAAACTAATTTCATATGAAATTGTAGTGTACTTCATTGTTTCCTAGGTAACACTACACTTTCCTTCATTATTAGTTATTATTCGTGAAAATCGTGGAATTAATGGGGTTAAACATTTTGCTAGGATTGCTAGTGTCGCGTCAGGTCTATCTGTCATTCTCCACCAATAAAAGAGAAGCTACATGCCTGTGATTGTCGGAAATTGGTGAAAACTACTTTGTTACATGGCACTGACAATATAAATGGATTTTTTTATTGGAACAAAATATTTGAATATTTGGTGCAGAATTTGGTATTTTAAAATAGATTTTCGGGTTATTGACTGGATAATGTTTACAAAGGATTGGGCAACCTTTAAAAGCTTAGGCACGGCCAAATATAATGATGTTATCTAATAGTAACGAGACACGATGAATAAAGTATCGTATAAAACAAGCCTAGAAAATATTTAAAGGTCGAAATATCTCTTTCAATTATGTATAAAATATTATAATAAATATCTAAAGACCTTGTTATCAAGTATCGCCTGTGTTGAGCGATACGCGTTGTTACAATACTAAACAAGGTCAAATTTGAGATGGGTTAATGATCTTAAAACCTTAGTATTGAATGGATTTTGAATTTAAATTAATAGTTAATTATAAATGTCATCAAAAGCGGTCAAAAGCTTGGAGTTCTGACAATCGAATAGGAGTAATAATAACTGTGTTCCCAAGTGATATGGTTTTCAAAGTATATTAAAGTTTAACGTCTTAAGAACAAAGTTTATTCCTCTTAATCTTAAATTATAAAATTAGATAGCTCATCCTTGTAATAACTTTGAACTGTCTTTAGGGAAATGTGGGTGTGCAAGGGTACAAGTAAGGGTCATAATAATATACATCTATAGATAGCCAAATAGTTGCAATCGTAGTCAGTTGCAACGTACATTGAATACTACTAGTAAACTCTTGATGGTGGGTTGTGGTACATTAAAAAAGCCCATGTAATTATCTTAATGTATTGGAAAAAAAACTAGCTTCTGTTAAAGTCTTTGTCCGAGCGGGCTACAGAGACGGGTCCCTAACTACAAATAATATAAAAGTAACCAATTTTTTTTTCCAGATTATGAACTATGCGCGTGCCACATTTTATCAACATCTGTCAATTCGTTTACGCTTAAAGACGTAACGAAACTTACTACAAACCAAACAAACATAGGAACTCACAAACTTCCACATTTATAATATTAGAAGGATTACACACATGTGTTAAAACCCTTGAATTGCCTGTAGCTGAGTAAACTATGTACTCAGTAAATATTTATTAGAACAACGTACTGGAATATATTTTTAAAGACTGAAAGTTTTATTCGCGTCTGTACTTGAGAATGGTTCGTGAAATGTGGTACGTGGTACGCCACTGGTACATTGCTGTTTGCCTCTTTAGAGAATAGAGTGGTGATAAAGTCTAGAGTCTTTCATACAATGGATGCCTTAAAGATGACTTCTAAATACTTGATTACGAGGAAAACATACATAAGTATTTGTTTTCTTTTTATCTACAAAGATTGAGATGTCTTTAATACAATAAGGAAAAATAGTAGATTGCCTGTACTATGAGCTCTTAAAGCGAGACTGTTGCAGTTGTGTATGCGAGACGCCACTACGCGCAGCGTAGTGCGCTGTCCCGCTTCCACAATGGCAACGTAAGTAAACTCCTAGTAAGCGCGCAGGCTTGTTATTTATTTAACCTTATCAAATAAAAATCAAATCATTTATTTTTGTAACTAAGATATCAAAATCATCACTTTTACAAGTACCACAAAACATTTCTTTTTCTAGCTTACTGAATTCGACATTTCCTAACTGGCTACCATGAGAAGAAATATCGAAACAAACTCAGGGTCATCCTCTTTTAAAGACCAGAAAATCGTTGTAATGTTAATATTGTGTAAATAAATTTGGATTTATTGATTTAGATACCTAGGTAAGTAGTAGATAATTCTAATGGTTTTTTTATAACATTTCTAATAAATTAGAAATAAAGTAATTGGAAGTCTACCTAGATTAATGTACTAGCGTGTAGACAGATTAGCCTACTTCAAATGACATTTCGAAATTTATTGAATAATTGAAACTACCCATTTAAATGACCAATGAGAACTTTGACACTAATAGCCTTATCTATACTAATATATAAAGCTGAAGGGTTTGTTTGTTTGAATGCGCTAATCTCAGGAACTGGTCCGATTTGTAAAATTCTTTCAGAGTTGGATAGCCTATTTATTGAGGAAGGCTATAAGCTATATAACATTACGCTGCGACATAACGGAGCGGAGCATAAATGAAAAACCGTTGAAACTAAAACACGCGGACAAAGTCGCGGGGGACAGCTAGTTGATTATAATTTCGACGGTGTTTATCAACTATTTAGCAGATTCTGAGTTCAATTTTCAACCTCCTGAACAGTTGCTTAACAATAACGAGATTTTTATGAATAAGGGTGTAAATATTTAATTTTTTTTCTAGGTATAAACATGACATAATACGATGAAATTATGCTAGAAAATTTTTACCAAAAATCTAACTTTTGTTGCTAAGAACAATCAAAATGAGGTAGCAAACATTTTATCAAATAAACACAACAAAATTTAGTATCAGTACTTAGAATTTATCAACAAGTAAGATCCTAATCAGTTTCTATGTCTTGAACGTGGGTCGACTACTATTAGCCAGCAATTTGGTCCATTGACTGTCTGCCATAAACTTGCAGGTCGACTTGCAAACTCCTTTGAGACACCGTGCTAATATATTTGACGCATGCGCAGTACGTACAGTTCTAATGGACTAGGTATATCAAATGCATGATTTAGTTCCTTCATGGTTTAAAGCGGAATTTTACACCTGTGTGCGAAGTTTATGTAGCTTGTTCACTTAAACCTTAATTTTTATCTATATATTATGTGATACTAGTTTTCGCTTACAGCTTTGACTTGATGGATGTCGGTTATTGCGGCTAAAAGTCTATGTTTTTCCTAAGATTTGAACTTGCTTCGTACCAAATTTTATTCAAATTGATCTAATAATTAAGCCGTGAAAGCGAAACAGACAAACTAACATACAGACAAAGTTACTTTCGCATAATTAGTAGGGATATTTAATGAAATTAATTTATTTATACTAATATGTTAATGAGGAATGATTTGTATTTAATATATTTCTAACAGACAGAGAGGTTTGGAAGAAGAAAGGGGAGGCCTTTGCCCAGCTGTGGGATCGAATATAGGATAAAAAAAACTGTTTGTAACGAATAAACTAAAAAATTACATGACTGATTTTAAAAATTATTTTCCCATTACATTATCCCTGAGTAACATAGTCCATAATCGATAATAATGTTATAAATGCGAAAGTAACTCTGTCAGTTTGTCTGTCTATTACGCGTTCACGGCTCAACCGCTGAACCGATTTTGTCGAAACTCGGTATATAATAAGCTTGGATCCCAAGAAAGATCATTGCCGCGATAACCGACAACCACGCAGGCAAAGCCACGGACAACGGCTACTAGGCTATATTGCTGTGATACCCGTGCGACGCCCGGGCGGGTCGCTAGTCGCTTATAATTACAGACTTACTTTTTCATGAACGTAATATATTTTCAGTTCAGATATTAGACGGAAATTCGTTCGATAGAACATAATTACTAGTTTCTTAATATGTTAATTACTCTGTTATTACTGTACTACCTAATTACTTAAGTATATTTGGCTGTAATATATTTTCCATGGGAGGTAGAAACCTTGGAGCTTGTCCGAACTATTTATAGGAAATAAAGTCGAAGTTGAAGCATACAGATTAAACTTAAATTTGTACCTACCTGAACGTAGAAAAGTTAAAGTATTTTTTTTTATTGGCATTCGTTTTCTTTTTCTGAATTTATTATTTTATAGGCTTTAATTTTTAATCGAACGTATTATAACTTTAATATTATTATATCTAAATATAATTATATTATTTAAGATTACCGCAAAAATCAAATCCGTTTAATTAAATAAAACAAAACATTAATGATCATTTATAAACAAACCACATCTAATTTGTCTATTGTTTTAAATTTTACAAGGACTATTGTGTAGCCATGTTCAGCTAAATTTATGGGCCAATTACTGGCACACACAAACCATTAGGCCATTCGCTTTTACATGCTAATCTGTTATTGATAGAGGGAGCCTCTGTTAATTATGCCCCTTGGATAGGCTCCACACAAGTGTGTGTAATGTCCTCTTTGTGTGACATATTAAAAAGTTATCTGACCCAATGAGGGTTTTCACGATTAATATAATATATAATCTATCAATTTACACCCATGGCGTCTGTCATAGACTTATCTGTCATAGCCAGTAACTTGTCTAAGTTATTATCTCATGATAACCCTTATTACGTGAATTTAAGTATGTACATTACAAAGGTCACAGTAGGTACACACAGTCAGGTAAAAAGGTAATATTTCAGCATTAATGATGATTGATGGTACCACCATCACACAATGAATTGTATAGTTTTTAAGTTACTTTTACTGTTTTTTTTTTCTGTTCTTTTTTGCCAATAAAGAATATTTATTATTATTTATTTATTAAACAGTAAATGTGCTCATTAATATTCAATGGTGTTCTATTTTTATTGTTTTTATTTATCAGCAAAGAGTTCTTATTGATTTTCCTTCTTAGGTATCTATTGATTAATAAAACTATTTACAATCTATCTATCTTCTATATAGGTAAAAATTCAATCGATTTCATTGATTCAATTCATCTATTTTCTAAGTTGTAGAAGGTTTTTAACGAACGAAAAAACAAGGAAATTTAGATGAAAATTCAAAAATTTTAGAAAATTTTAACGACTATTTTAACTTGCGCGTTTCACAGTTCGAACGTTTAATGAATGTGAATTTAGCAGACATATTATGTGTTATTTTTCGATACCTATAAAAATATGAATATAAATATAAATATAAATAAAATTTAATAGTAAGAAAAATAATGAAAATTGCAGTGCGAATTGAACATTCATAACTAAGACAGGAGAACGTCTGTAGGGTCAGTTAGTCATAATAACATGGTGTGTATGTACGTATGTCCATGTACCCAACTGATGTAGGTACCTATTCTGAATACCTACATAACACAATAAATGCCTACGTTACTAGATATCGTTGTAATATACCACGATAATAATTGCAAAAACCTGTTTTGAATAATAAAAATAATTGCAATACCAAATTAGCTGCAATAAATTCTACTCACGAAAGACCATAAACACACGCACTATTAGTTCAATTTTCCAAAACGTGTCCAAATTTTAATAATCGTTTCTGTAGATTTTGGGGATCGAAAGTATTGAAAAACCTCTATAAGGCTTACATTGACGTAATCCGTATTTATGAACTGTACTTAACTTTGTAACAGTGGATTATATTAATAGCCGCGTCGCCGCGTTCGAAGCCGAAACTCTTTGAATTTTCACAATCAACAACTTTTAATCCCTGTCATTATGCAGTCAAGATTCATCTAACTTGGTCCTTTTAAAACTTATCTAGTTTGCTAGTTCACCGTACTGAATAATAGACGAGGGAGTGTTGCGTGTCTGTCCGTGTGTTAGAAGCTTTATTACGCATAATATTATAGAGTTAATGAAAAGTAAAGTAAAACCTTTATTAACCTAAAATTATTGATTCTAAAATTATTGAATTTTTTTTTATTTAAATTAATAATAAATCGTTTAATTTATTAACTTCTATATATATCTATTTAAATTATAAAACAAAGTCTCCTGCCGCGTCTGTCTGTCTGTCTGAACGTGATCAACTCAATAACTACCGAACGGATTTCCATATGGTTTTCATTAATAGATAGAATGATTTAAGAGGATGGTTTGTGTGTATAATTCATTGATGTTTTGTGTACCCGTGGGAACCCGGGACAGGTCGCTAAAATTTATATTTTTAAGCTTTAGTTTTAAATTAATTGAAATAATATTAGTAATATTTTACATTCTCTATCTTCACTATTCAATGTTAAATAAGTATTAGTACTTAGTACTTAACAAATGGCGTGTTCAACAAAATTATATTTTGAACAATGTCTATCAATATTGTGTTTTTCTGACCTTGAAAAGTTTTTCAATTAGGGCAGACAAACTTCTATACAAAATATTGTTAATGACATTTTGAGAGAGCCTAATTAATTAAAAGTTTACACAATTACGTCAAAAAGATTTTTTATCGCACTTTTGAGAAGAAATATTAATTACTAAGCCTATAAATTAGCTATAATAATCTTTTTTAAATTACTTGCGGTAATGATTCACCATTACATTATTATCACATATAAAAACAGCCTATATACTTAAATATTAATAGGAATGAGGATTTTTTTTCTAAATTTTTATATCATAGTTTAATAAAAAATATTAAACACGTATTTTTTTACAACAAGCTATGGAATGGATGAATGGAAATGTCACGTGACGTCACTTGTAGCTACAATTTTTATCAAAACTTGATGTCACAAACCTTAACTTTAAAGCGCTTTAAGATTGTAATTTGGTATAGATTTCATAAAAAAAAAAAAACCGGCCAAGTGCGAGTCGGACTCGCGCACCGAGGGTTCCGTACACACCTGTAGGTATATAAGTAAAAGTTCACCCATCACTACAATCGAGTCATAGTTATGGTATGATATAATCGCAAAATGAAAAAAAAAAAAAAAAAAAATCATATATATTTTTTTTTATATGATGTAACTAAAAATTTACGGTTTTCGCAATTTTTCCTTTATCTGTACTATAAGACGTTACTTCGTACCAAATTTCAAGATTCTGAGTTCACGGGAAGTACCCTGTAGGTTTTTGATTCCCTTGCGAGTGTCGAAAATTTGCGGCATAAACGGGAGTATCTTTTGATCGCGTTGACTTAGAAGTTTGATTTTTTCACAGCTCCAAGAGACCATAGACTTGAGTATTTGATATGAATTTCAGCTTGATACCTCCACGCGTTCCTGAGAAAAAAGGTCTTGACAGACAGACAGACAGACAGACAGACAGACAGACAGACAGACGGACAACAAAGTGATCCTATAAGGGTTCCGTTTTTACCTTTTGAGGTACGGAACCCTAAAAACGACGTAAGGAACACGTCGTATTATTTTTTTAGTAAACAGACGGACTAAATAGATAGGTATTTCCTTATCATACCTTCAAACACCTTTTTACATAAGAAAAATATTTTTTATCAATATCAACTGCATACAGTAAAATTAGGAACGAACCAATTTTGAAGTAGAACTAATAAACTGTGTAAAAATAACACCACAGAAACAAAAACCGATTGTCGCGAAAACACTAAAAACAAAATACGATCATTTAGAATCCACTCCAATGTAAGCTAACCTAATACCTATCTTTAACATAATAAGGCACCTTTTTCTTTTTTACCCTTTAGCAATTAGGAATCCGTAGTTATAGGTATATCACCTCACGGCTTCCCCTCTCAAAGTGAATACGTTGAGAGTTATCGACTTCCTCTTAACAGCCCTCCTCCCAAAAATAGTGACGTGCAGTGCTTCAGAACAAAGGATATCATGTATCCTTAAGTACTAGCTACCCTTAATAACTACTACTAACGATATTCTGTAGGTATATTAGATAAGTTGTTATATTAAGTAGGGATGTAAAGATCTAATATCTTATTCTAATATTTTATTTATTTGAGCATGATCTTGAAACATTATTTTTGTTTTGTGTATATAAAAATAATGCCGCTTCAGCCGTTGGCTTTACAAGGTTGGTTAATGGTGACGATAAGGTTAATAAAGTTGAATATTTCCTCTTAAAATGCGAACAACAAAAGTTAAATAAAGAATCTTTTATGTAATTCAGTAAAAAAAATCTTAACTAATTAACTTAACTTGATCTTACTAACCTGAATCTTTAAACTAAGTAGTACAGCACTTCACTATAGCCTCTCAATTACATAAGGCACGTACTTATTAGTTTCTTAGCTAGATGACTAGCAACAACTTAATGAACCATTGCTTCATTTGCCAAGAGTGTAATCATCTAGTCATTATACGATGAATAGATTCTAGATGAATATGTCAGACCTATGATCTAGAATGCAATTTAATATTTATATTTCCCAACACGTACACGCTGGCTGATGCCATTGCCTATTTAAAAAGTAAATTTCAAATTTAGAATGTAAAAGAAAAGAATTAAGAATTAAAGATATAAATAGAATTTTCAAATTTAACTTAAAGCTATTTCATTTTTATCATGATTATTTTACAATAAATCGCTTAAATTCCTTTAAATAACATTTTAATGCAACACTATTTAATTCTAGTTTCCACACACGACAATATAATGATATCAGTGTGAAATTTTTCCTTAAAATTTTAAATTAATTTATTGCTATTGCAATATGCCTAAAAGCCTTACAAAATAGGCCGAACACGAGACATTTGTTGGTGACCATTACGGCTGAATCTCGGGGTTTGAGTCAAGTTTAAATTATTTAAATTTAAACTTGACTCAAACCCCGAGATTTACTTAAACAAAGGTGGTCAAGTTAATAGGGTAATACATTTTGGTCATTTCTACGATCCGTTAAGGAGCCTTTGAAAGCGAGACTGGTACTTAATGAGCTTGTTTAAAATAAATTTGCAGCTTAAATACATGTCACTTATGTTGTAAATAAATTTAAATGTACCATTACTAAAGTTTATTTTCTTGCAACATTTTGAATTTACTTTTTAATTCTTTATATCAATATTATTTTTTAAATTACTTAAATCATTTTAAAAACTGATTATAATAATAATATGGCTGAATAAAAATTATTCAAAATAATTTAATAAAATAAAAAGTAAATCGCTAAACTAAACTAAAATGAACAAAAGATATCGCTAAGGACGAGGATACACTCGAAAATAGAGCATTATTTTTATTTTATTTTTTTACATTCTTACATTCAA
Source organism: Diachrysia chrysitis (assembly GCA_932294365.1). Lineage (NCBI taxonomy): Eukaryota > Metazoa > Arthropoda > Insecta > Lepidoptera > Noctuidae > Diachrysia > Diachrysia chrysitis. The sequence goes on from OW028657.1 coordinate 4,770,712, forward strand.
TATTAAACTATTAGTTATATATAACTAATACTAAGAAACCCACAGCTTGAGTTTCCAACTAAAGCCCACATAATTTAGTAGGTATTTAAAAGTAATTCGGCATCCAGTGTGACCACCGCCCAAGGCCTGACCGCGGCACTTAGCGAATTAAGCATGTCACAAGTTAATGGTTAATGCAGACAAGGGTAGGAAGGCATTAGGCCAAATTAGCCGTGTCTGTTAGACGTAAGTATCAAGAGTTATTGTTGTATTATCGGCTATAGACCATTTTAATAGTGAACGGAGTTGTCTTGATCGTTGAAGTTATTTACGGGTGTTGCATAATATTGTTTTTATCATTATTTATGTACACATACAAAATATAAAGCAGGCTTCCCCCGATGTGCGATATTACGGAGCACCCCGACCGTTGACCACGAACAGCTACGCACTGCGCAGTGAGTGTTGAGAATCAAACCCAATTTTAACCGTCTTAGGGTATTATTTCTTTTTTTTTTGTACTTTTTGTGGGAAAGCATGACGTTATTAGCCGACTCCTAAACTTTGAATCGCTTTAACTACTTAGTTTTTTTTTACTTACAAGTACCAAAATATACGTTTTCAATATTTTATTATTATATAATTGACGGTCTTAAAAAATATACATTATCTTTTCATACCATAGGTAGTTAGGATATAGATACATTTACAAATTCGAACTATAATACCATTCAGTTGTCAACTAGCTCGGTTCCCTAATTTCTGGGCTGTCAAGTTACAAGAAACGTTAAGCCAATACGAAGCAGGCATGCGACAGCTGCATTAGAATGTGATTCCCTTGGTTCAGACACAAGAATACAACCCTTTACTCTAAGTTTCAAATACAGATGTATTTATAAAACGAAATAAAAAAAAACATTTGTATTAAATACACTAAGGAAAAATTTAAACCTTAGGCAGGGCTAAAACCTGCAGTCTGGTAAATTATAACATACTGTTAATAATATAATTTCACAAACAAATCCGAGTCAAGTTCATTGACCTCATTTCCCAGTAATAATGTACTCAAGAAACAACGGAAAAGGAACAACAAATAACATGAGTGTTGACAAAAAAAACCTTGTAAATGTATGACAATACAGCCATCAGTACGTACGTAATATGTAGATGCGATAAGACTGAGGAAAACTACTACGAACCACATAAGATACTTCACAAAATCCAAAATAAATGTTTTCGTCTAGCCCCGACGGCGTCACTCGTTCATAAATCACATAAAAATATATCCAAGAGTGGCAGATTAAGTGATTCACAGAAAACTTGCGCAGCAAACACGCGAATCCATTAAAGTAAGCCCATCAGAAGGGAACTACGTAATCTGTTTATCCGTTTGCATAAAGATCGTTGCGTGATGTTTACGTGTGATTTGTAGCTAAAAGCCGCGGGAAATTAAAAGAAGAAATATTAATCTTTCCTGTTGTAAATAATTTATTCAACGCAAACTATTTTTAGTGCTTTTGTTTTACGTTACTATTATTAGTTATGAATATTTATGGTTCATATTTAATTAGAGAATATAACAATAGAATTACGGGCCAATTAATTGAATATAGGCAAATTACAATTAAAGAATTTGATAATTTATATCTCATTTTAAAATCTATCAAACCATATTATTACCTCATTTGAGTAAAATCATTTTCATACATATAGAGTTATAAATACGTGTTTAATAAGCATAAAAAGTTGGCGATATTACAAAGAGTCATTAAAATAAAGCACGTTAAGCGCCGAACGCGAATCGATTCAATCGAATACGGAACCAATTTCGATTTGAACAGAATAAACCCCCAACTCGTTACAACTCCCCACATTAAGCGAGTTAGAGTTTCATGAAAATAAAAATTGTTTTTTTTTTTTTATATGCGTATATGACATTTTATATTCGTCTATATGGCCAACCTTTTCCACGTAAACTGGGTGAATACGATTTCTGTTCGCCAAAGCGTAACCAAAGTTGGAATTATTAAGTTTTTACGACAACAGACGGGCGATATTCATTTGTTTTCCTTGTTCAAATAAAGAACGTCGAACTTTGAAATAGTTTTACTTTTAGTTATGTTACGAGATATCGATTTTATCATGTTTAGACAGTGAGGTATTAGTTTTGTTACTTTATTTCTTTTTTCAAAGCGATCAAGATTCATCTAAACTCGTTATGGATTTAGGTCACAACTTAAAGCTACACATTTCTTGGTAACGTAAGAATACTAAGAAATGTAGACTGCCATATCAACTTGCGATTTAAATTTCAAATTGAATATATGTCCAAAAGGCTTGTACTTAAAAAAAAAGTATGTTTTAGCTTTGTTATTATGAATCTATGTATATCTAGAATTGTACGTCCAAGTCAAGCTTCATCTTTTCTCCAACCTTTAAGCCTAAGCATAACCGTTTTAAAAAATAAGATTCTTGCTTTTATATAACGAAGTACAAATACATCAAAAACAAAACACAAACAACCCTAACTAAATATCCCGGCTACATTTTCCTACAAATAAGTGAACATCTCAGACTAAACACGCGTCTTTGTTCCCAATATTTACTTACGTAATCCTTCATCATGCAAATATAAAATATGAAGAGACATAACAATGTAAGGTAACGAGTAAGCTTCCCAAGATCGGATCCGCGTTTACAAATAATCGGATAATCCGATTTCTGAATCGAGATCTCGATTATTCTCGATGTCTCGCTACGTTTAATGTACAAGAAATACTTCTTAACGTGATAAATACATATGGTGGCTCCCAGGGCGTATCCGATTTTGGCTACATTTTATTCGAATCGATGAATTTTAAATTTCGAACATCAACTACGATGCTGGCCGTTATAAGCTACATAAGCTGAAAAGTTTTACGATTGTTTTATTTTATTTTTTAGGATTTTTACTAGTTTAGTTTTTTTTTTTTTTTAGAATCGCACCGTCATATTAATGTCATATGATCAATATTTAAAGACTTTTTCGTTAAATAATAGTTCGGTGATGCATGCTATTAAGTATTGTTTATAAATCTGACCTTATGTAAGTAATATTGTATATCAACAAATCAATACAACACCGCCCATTTGTCATCGCAGAATCCATTTTAACATTTGTACGGGCAAAGTTCATCCCTAGAGTAATCACAATATGGTAAACTAGTTGCAGAGTTTGTGCCCAAACCCTTACAGGCCCTTCACATAGTTTACAGGTCAATTTTCTTGTTAAAACATTCCTACAGTAATTCCTGAGTGGGTACACAATTGTTTGAATCAGTTTGTGATTGTTGAATAATTTGTAAGTCATCTTAGATAGTTTGTATGGCTCTATATTGTTTGTGGATCAGATATATTATGTAAATTAGGTATCTATTAGATATAACGTAAGATTTATATATTATTCAACAGAATTAAAAAAGGAAAAAATTCGTTTTAGAAAATAGATCGGTTAACGTGCAAATATTGTTTACTTGTACAGGTATTAAAAGACAAAGTAATTAATTAAATTCAATTGTTTTTTTTTGCATTGTGTCAACACCAGCTATGGCTACAATAAAGTCACGACACAATTAAATAAAAAAAAAATAGCGCATAAAACAATTTATTTCTACCGCCACAATCAAATTCAGAACGAGCACGAACTGCATAACAATCAAAACAAATTCATAATTCAAAATTTTAAACAACATTACAAAAAGGTATTTCATTAATGCCGCATAAAAACCCCGGTAGTTTTATTACAGTGTAGCTTGCACCCATTTGTACGGGTCACGACACCTACGCTTTTGAACGAAGATAACAATTTCATACCGCAAATTTCACTTTAAAACTATGTTTGAAACTTCTAATATCGAACTGCACTTTATCTATGAAAGCCTTTAGATGCTCGAGGCAAGAGGGTGCACATCAAAGATGTCGTCGGATTTGCACCCGAGGGTTAAAGTTATCATACAAATTGAAACTCTAAACTAGAGTGTTACGATACAAATTTATCTGACACGAGTTGCGGTGGATGTATCATTTTGTTTTGGATGTTACTTGCTTCCGTAAGGGGTTAGCTCGGGTTTTTGCTCCGCAAAACCTTAGGCGTCATAAAGCCAATAAACTTTATAGCCTTATCTTAAACGGCATGAAGCGCACGCTTATTTTCGTATGGCATGTCTTTGGATTTATTATGCTTACACGATCATAATATAATAGGGATGCCGACTATTTCTTTTTAATCACACATCACATAGATCATCAAAATTTTAGAAACGATTTTTTTCTTTTTTTATTTCAACAAACAATGAGGAAGATACAGTGAATGTAAATGTCGCGTGACGTCACTTGAAGCTACAAATTTTACCAACACATAACGTCACAAGCCCCACTCCCGAATTTTTAAGCGCTTTAATTTTTTATTGATTTTTAAAAGCAAAATACGATTTTCTTTTTTTAACTATCTGGCGGACTAAATAGATATTTCCTTGTCATACCCAGTCCGCAAGCCTATTATTGTATTTATTCTTGCAAATCGAATTCTCTTTTCCTTCGTGCTTAGGAGTAAGTATCATGAAATATTAAAGGTTATTTACTCAAAACGAAAAATATACCTACGACATGCACAAAAGTTTGACTGTAACTTTACACAGATACACAATGGAGCATGCTTGGGAAGCGGGACGCGGAAGAAATTCTCAAAAGCAAGTGTCGCTTTTCTTTTGTTTCCGTAGATCCACACACGAGGGAACCAGAACGTACCTGAAACAGAGAGAAAGAAAAATTAAATTGCGCTCCAAACTATGATTTGGGTAATGGTTGAAATGGGGTTAATATAAAGTAAAAAATGCACCTTTATGGCTTTTAAAATAGGGTCTTATTTTCAAAACCGATAAATCTTTGCAGTTGACAAAACCAAATTGGATTAGATTACTTTTAGTTCTCTTTTAAAACTACATATTTCATCTTATAGAAGTCATTGTATAATGCTACTCAATCATTCAATCACTTATTTTCATTCGACAATGTACATGCTTAGGTGGCATCTAAATATTTGTCAAAGCAACAATCATAGACTTTGTCGGTCTTTTTTCTTTTGAGGTTCGAAACCCTAAAAACGGCTATAAGTTTCAACAGCACTAACCCATCTTATTTTGACACAAACACTTTTATACAATGACGTCATACAGGTAAAATATTCTAGAACAAGGAAATTCAATAAAGAGCACTTCACGTTAAAGCTGCATCGCGTCAAGTCTTCAAAAGGTGGGAAATTAACCTAAATAACTGCAAGTGGATATGATGCATTATAATTACTTATATGCACGCTTGGCGCGGCTAACGTTCATTTCATGTTTCACATACAGAGTTAAAAGTAATGTAGAAATATCGAATGTGGATTATTTTTAAGTTTTTTTTTTAAGAGAGGGTTAAGTTCCTATCATCGCAATTATTAGAACGCTCGATTGATGAGTGTGAAAATGAAAACTCTCAAATTAAACTCAACTCTCAAGAAAACTCATTTATTTTGATAGATAAGTGAGAATTTTTATTTAAATGAAACTCTCTACCCAAAACTACTTACATTTACGCAACGAAATGATGTTGAAAACGCGCTTTAAAATATCGACATAAATAATAATTATTATTTACAAATATTTACTTTAATTACGTTCAATATTAGCTTTCGCTTAATTACATATTTTTCGGAATTTGTCATACCAAAAGCAAACTGGTCAGATAATATGCTACGCTAGCGTTGGTCATAAATGTGTTATCATGAATATTTTCATCATTAATCTATTTGACAGATTGATTGTGATCAATTGCCTAATCTATCTCCATCATTGCGTAATTTTAGATACTATACACAAGCTGTATGCATGACATTCATGCAAACAACTAGGTATAGTACAACCACAACATCAAACAACAATATAACATTTTGAAATTCGACAGAACTACTTAATTTTAGTCCACAATCTTTAAATTATCTTAGAACAACTTACACACGAATATCTGATCCTAAACTAGGCAGGGCCTGTATTATGGCAACCAGGCAACTGATAAACATACTTATATATTTCTAAATACTCTTCATATTTTATATAAATTACACCCGGACACAGAACAATGATCATGCTCATCACACAAAGACTTGTCCTGGGTATGAATCGAAGCCACTAACCACTATAATAACAGGCTAGTCTTTAGCAATATACCTAGATTTCCATTCACTCAAAAACAACATTTATCTGTAAAATAAGTCTCATCTTTTTTCCCCATTGTCACACTTAGCCATAACAAAGTCTGCCAACTTCAAAACGCAAAACAATTTCAGAACCAATTTAATTTTCAACAATGGTTCAGTATGAGTACTAAAACAAAAAGCTCAGGAACTCGTAATTGCACTAATTAACTGCCGGCATCACGTACAAATTAAGATGGCGAAGAAAAATTCAAGTGAATGAACGAATGGGAACGTTAATTGAGGTCATTAAGGAGTGAAGATGCGCTAGTGGTTTGTTATTCGAATATTATTAAAGCGAGGAAGGGTTGTTTATGGTATTACAGAGTATGCTTCACTTGATTAGACTCTATGAGATTATCTTCGCTTCAACTTAGATTTGCGGTTTTCCTGTATGTTTTACTTGGAATGGGATTTAATAAAAATACCGGGATTGTCGCAAATATTTTACAAAATAAGTTTCTTATATTTTAGATATAAGTAAATCTAACTAAATAAATTGAATATTACCAGTATCAGTGTATATTACGAAGCTAAATAATGTTATCGTTATCCCCTCAAGGTACTTGATAAATACATTCTTTTGTTTATCAAATATATCAATAAATATTATTGAAAGCAATATAATTATATAAGTAAAATCACATTTTTCGTGATATCGTTTTGGAAAAAAACTTTAGAACAAGTTTCATATATAAATAGGTTTAGGACAGTATGTATCTATTATTTATAATTATACTGATCAGTGATTATACCAGGACTTTAAAAAACACGAACTCAAATCCAGTATTTATATTCCTGTAACTACTAACAAAGCATTTAATAAACAACTCGGTACTCCATTCATTGACCTAACAAAAGGCTAAAGAGGTGATAATCTGACACTAGTGGAGCAGTGTTGCCAGCGTTGCGTGCAAACTCTTTATTTGTCATTCCGTTAGTTGCACGATATGAGTGCAACACCTATATTAAGTACAAAGTAAACTTGCAATTGTTTTTTAAAAAGGCTCTAGTTGCTAAATAATAAATTCACTTGACTATGTAATTAATGGAAAATTATGCATTATTTTGTTATGTTTTCGCTAAATTGCTGTATGTAAATGAACAGGCTATAATAATGGTATGAACTTAAAAAAAACAAAGAGGTAAGGTAGGTTTTAGGTAAATCAAATTAAAAACATTTTATTATTTACTTCAAAAATTTAACTATAACTAGAGCGCCTTTATATATCAGATAAAGGCAGTCTAATATTACAATAAATATCAGATTTATAATCTTATTTATATTCTTATTTTATAAAGGTAACCGCCATCGTAGCGTAAAACATTGCACTTTTTTCAAGCACTCGCAGGTGGATAGAACCAGCTCATGAGTTGCGAGCCTCGAACCACGGCATTATGCATCAGCGGATGCACGCGATACATAGGGCCGGTATCTAGATAGCCTAGATCTACTTAACAAGCACTAGTTTTAAAATATACTGAATAAAATTTTCAGATATCGTACAAAGTATCATAAAAACCCTGAAGTATTATTAGCAAAGTCAGAAACAGTCTTTAAATAGTAAACAAATAAGACAAAGTCGCTCCCGCTGTCTGTACTCTTAGATCTTTTAAACTACGCAACGGTTTTTAATGAAGTTTTCAGCAATAGATAGAGTGATTCAAGAGGAATGTATATTAGTATAATTAATTAAGGTTTCGTCTACCGGTGTGAAGCCGGGACGGGTCGTTAGTATATTATATCTTCTTGCTCTATTTCAAACTTCAGGTCATTATGTCCATGCATAAAATTGATAATCTTGAACATTAGTTGCTCATAATATATTACACTAAAGCTTTCTTATAAGCACATCAAACATAAATTTTCTTGGTATCTGTCGATATGCTTGAGATAAATAAAATTATTATTACATTAAAACCATTGTTAAACGAATTCTATCGTGGTTTATTATTCAGATTTAGGTCCCGACGTAACGACGCCTTAGTCATGGTTACGGATAGACTGAGGTGATCTTAAAGAAAAAAAAGTAAACTATAGAGTGCGCATATCGAGTATGAACTGTAGGCACTTGTAAGAACATGTAAAATCGTAAAATTTGTGTCAAAATAGGGCGCGCTGGTTTATTAAAACTATTTCAAAGCCTAATAATATCGAAATCATCAATATTTTCGCCAAAACGTCTGACGTTGCACAGAAAATGACTTAAATCAGTAAGCAAGCGCAGCAATTTAAACAAAAAAATTGCTTACGTTTGGCACAAGTGGCTACTAGCGGTGCGAGTCTGTTTACTCTTAAGAAGGTGATATTTGGTCTTGACAGTTATTGTTGTTCGTACCTTCATATTTTCTTTGATAAGCATTCAGGCAGTTAAAACCTCAAAGTCTACCTAAGATCAATGGCCTACAAGTTACAAGTTAAACTACGAATTTATTGTGTTGGCTACTTAGCCTCCGCGCAAGTGAAAGGGCCTCCGTAGGGAAATATGATGCTGATCATCATGTCAAACAACAACCTTGTAGTTTGTCAATACACGGTAAATTTATGACATAAGAAGCAATATTATACTGTCCTGCTTTGAGTTTAGTCGAGCACCCAATTTAAAAGACTGTAGACCTTAAGACATAAGCTACGCGAACAGACTTTTGCCTTGTATTGGACGAGCGGGTATAAAAACCTAATAAAACATCCCTAACGTATATTGACTGTATAGGCATCTGCTCATTCAAAATTTCTTCTAACCATAAATACCAACATTCAAATCAGCTGGCAGTCTATTATGAGATACTCAAATAACAATGGCCACACATTTATATTTACGCAGCTGCTAAAAATATCAAAACATTCTCCAAAGGGATATCGTTCTTAAACTATTAAAGCATTATCATTAGGTACATCAGGAGCTGTCTCTTTGTCCACGAAACAATGGCGACCCTACGTTAGGCTCGCTACACACTATACATGTTATAGGGTTGTTAAGAATATGAAGTTTTGGATACGGATACCGATTTATGACCGGTTTCGGATATGGAATTACATCAGTTTTTCCTATAGTTTGAGATACGGATAGTAGATTTTTAGGAATTTCGCGGTCTGGTTAGCTGAAACCGCTCGAGTCGACGACCTAGTTTTCTTGTTTAAAGCCAAAAGCTAAAACTAACTTTGCTTAAACAAATATTATTTGTGAAGCTACATAATAAATTGACGTCTAATATAGAAAATGTTACCTCATTCAGTTGTTTTAAGTCTCAACAGTCAACTGTCTCAATACATAATTAAGTATTATTTACCTTCCAATTGAGGCTATTAAACTAATGACTGAGTGTTTGGCGAATATTAAAATAAGTAATTTATGCAAAAAGTAATTTTTGTAAAAAATGATTTTTATTTTCGTGTAAATTCTTTAAACCTAAAGTATTTTGGTGTATTTCTTCGCCTGTCATATAGATTTGAAACTTAAATATCGGTCACGTTTTCGGATATATATTTTTCGGATATCCAATGTTTTCGGTTGCGGTTACGAAGCTCCATGACATCACTAGTCGCGTGACAAAGCTCCCAGTCACGTCACCTGTCAACCGCGTGTTTAATATCGAATTACCCGACGCCTGCCTGTGTCTAGAGCCTAAATAATGTACTAGATAATTCAGCTAAATTACGGCGCTTACATTTTGTTTCTTTGAACTAAACCTAATTTAGGGAAACTATTCTGTTTAAACTTTTGTTCATTTTCTTTGTTTTTGGTTTAATGTATGGTAAGTTTTAATGTAAGGTATGTTTATTTGTATTTCTTAAACACACTTAAGTTTTGTTAGGAATTATAACCTAACCTAACTTAATACAAGTTGCATAGTAAATTTTTGATTATAATAAATGTCTTTTACGAAATATTATCTATAATTTATCACAAGCAGATTGACGAGGAAGTGTACGAAAAGGATTTTTCGAAAAATTACTACTCTTTTTTTTTTGTAAATAACCAATCTGAAATGGCTCTCGTAAAATAAACATTTGCATCAATTATTTTACACCTACGATTTCTTGAATGGCAGTACCTAACTAACACCACGCATATCCAAGTAATTGCTACACCAAAAAAAAACATTAACGTAAGAAAAAACTCATTAAACAGGAATTAGCCATTATTACGATGTTTGATCCTAAAAGTTTTATTATCTTAGAACAAAAGTTGACGATCCAATGCATTTCATTAGCAAAGGCACCAGTAGAATACGTAATTGGAAATGAATCGTGCGAATATTATTCTGTACTTCTATTTTTATTCTGTCAAGAAAAAATGCAGTTATGAAAAGTTTGAGCTAAACTTAGAGCACAAAGCTTTTATTTTTCTTTTGTTTAAATAACTATTATATTTAGTTTATTGAAGTCTAGACGGTCGATATGAAACGACACTCCTTGTCAGCAATTAAATATATCTATAAATATATGAATCGGTTGCTCTAAAATGGAGTTAGCTTTATTTCAAAAAATATCTTGGCGAATAAATAACATGAACCAAAGTCTTCATGTATATAAATAAAAATCAATTGCTACATGTAAGACAAAGCATCACCTAAGAACGGATCGACCGTTCTGGCTGATTTTTTTTGCTTTGTTTGTATTTGTCAGGATAAGGTTTTTTTAAGATTAAACGAAAATTTGCAAAATAATCCCCGGAAAATGTCGAATTTTGATTTAAATTATTTTATAGAATGACAGGACAACAATGACAGCTAGTTAATTAAATACCAATGGGTACTTAATTTGTATTAATAATGCACCCAAATTGATTTAAAAAAAGTGTGTGCGTGTAACCTTTACGCGCGATTGAAGTAAAACTTTATAACCTTGTTATTGAATATTATAAAATGTCGCAATTGTCAGAAAATTTATTTTTAATTTACTTATTTTAAAAGTAATAAATAAACAAGTATATTTAGAGATTTTCAAAAAATTTTGCAATTTAAAATAATGTTTTTAAAACTGTTGAATTTTTCATTCACTTTGCTATTCACAATTGATCCGTTTGACAATTTGAAAATAAATAATCCTAATTGATTATGATATTTGCCACTAGCTGGCGTATAAGTCAAGAAGCGTGTAGTATATGACATTATACTTACAACCAATCAGAATTATTATTTTTAAATGGCGGAAGCTTTACTTCCGTCAGAAAAAAAATCTGAGTTACTCCCTAGTCGCGCCTAAAGAAGTTTTACTTCAATTATTATTTTTAATTTTTAAATGGCGGAAGCGTTACTTCCGTCAGAAAAAAAAACTGAGTTACTCCCTAGTCGCGCCTAAAGAAGTTTTACTTCAAAAACTCGTGCTCGACAACCTACAAAAGTAGCAGCGCAAATGTGGAAATTAGTGAAATAAAACAAGAGCATTTCAACTAAACCAACATTACATCACACCTTCACCGAAGCCGTGATTTATTAAGAGCTAGTGACATCAGTAAGTTGTTCAGCCTTAATAACAGTAATGAACGCGCAATGCAGTCACGTCATGTCAGAGGCGTGTTTAATATCATATTACCCGCTGCTGCCGTGCTCCCACCAAATTATAATATGATAATGGCGAGATAGTACCGAGATACTCCGCTATAATGCACGTAACTGGCTTAACTTTAGGATAAAACCGTTTTTGGTTAATATTCTAGACGGGATCTAGCCTGGGACATGTTCTATAAGGTATTGACAGTGACAGATTAGGTATAATAATGCAGTGGACTGCGACAGGCTGAGTTGATTGATAAACAAATTAAATCCCTGACGATATTTTGTTATCAAAAGAGGTAGCTAGTAATATGGAAAAGTTGGATTATGTCTCAATAACACTGCCTGGTCTTAGTAGACTTATTTTATTCGAGAGGTAAAAAAAACAAAACAAAAAAAGAACCAGAAGTTTCAGAAACCAAGAAAATACCATCACAATTTTCTATCTATATGATCTATGAATACATCTCGGTATTTAGCTAAGTTAATTCTTAACAGCCTTCTAGAATAAATTGGATTTTCATGAAAACCTATTAACCAACTTTAAGGACACTAAAACTATGCTGAGAAACGAACAACGAGAATCATTATTTTAAAAAATCAGTATTTAGAACATCTCTTATTTTTTTTACATTAAATATGGAATATACTTTAAACCAGATACCCGTTTTACGGCCAAAAAAAAGCTTGGACGGAAACTAACCTTGTTAATTGAATTTTCATCTTGCAGACGTTTATGTGAAAACATCAACGGTTCCGATTTTATTAGGGTAATATGAGGTTTTGAGATAGTTTTAATAAAACGGTGCGCTCTGTTCGACACTCATTTTACGATTTTACATGTTCATACTATTGCCAATAGTTCATACCTACTCGATATGCGCACTCTGTAGTTTACTTATTTATTGCTCTTATTATTATATTATTATATAAGCAACACAGTGTTGTACTAAAATACTTACAATACTTTCTGGAAATACATAATGTTAAGTTTGTTTTTCTACTTAGCGTCTCTCAGATCACTTAGGACAAAAACATTAAATTAGGCTTCTTAGGACTTTTAGACAAGTTGTACAGACTTAGGAACATAAGCTCTAAACAGGTTTTCTTTTGTTTGCTAAAGTGACTCAATAAACGATCTCGAGACAGAATAAAAGAAATAGTTTGAAAAACTCAATGTAATCTGTGTTTCGGAGCATAATCTGGTCTGTTTATTAAATTGGATAAAGTTGAAATAGGTCTACTTTAAAAAGGTTATATTATTATTTTTCGACCGAAATAATTGCTCTTGAAAAAGATTCGTACCAACATTTTGTAATGAATTTAACATGTACTTTAACTGTACATTTTTTATGGTCTTGTTAACAAGGCAGGGCTATTGTATACTTGTAATCAGTGTTCATTAGTATATGTTACAGTTATAATTAACGATATGGTGTAACATAAGTATTATTATACTATATACAATGTGTTATAAATACTCTAAACCCGCACTATTGGGCAAAACAATAGGGCTCTAGAGAGACGTACTGCATTTCAACTTGAATCCGACCGAAAATTTTAAGTTTGAATGCAGTTAGTACAACTGCAAACCTACCGTACAGTCCGATTGCAGTCGGTGTGCAGTTGGCGGGCAGTTCCAGCGTGCAGTCGTTCTTTTAGACTGCAAATTCGCAGTTGGATTGCAGTTAAAATGCAGTCCGTCTGTCTAGAGCCTAGGTGACAGAGTAATCTTGATATTTAGAAAACATATATCTAATGAACTTAAGGACTGTTTTTGAGGGGTTATACCCTTAATTATATAAATAAAATCATAATATGACTATTAGGCGCGACGATCTTTTCCACCGAACTGAAACAATCGGGGACGAGTGGGCAGAGGGTGAGAATTGCTTGCGCTTAAAAGACATTCGGATACGTAGCTATTAATTTAACCATCTTAAACTTACAATATTACTAGCTGCCCGCTCCGGCTTCGCGCTGTTGGTGTGATATTTTCAAAACATTTCTATTCGTCATTTTTTATTTCTTTTTATAAAAATCTTGTCCTTACAAAAATGAACATTGTTCAACTAGCGACACCACCGCCGCCGCGTCAGCTCATGATTAGGGACTCCTATTGAGTCTGAAACTAGTCGGGCGATCCCGAGAATATGCGTGAGTAGAGTTTTGATCTAAATAATTAAAAAAGGAACGTAACAAAAAAAGAATATTTAGAATTAGTGAAATCGTTCGGAAGTTAAGGCGTGTCCAAAGAAAAGCCAGCTCAATTTTTAAATATATAGATGAATTAAAACCTTCTTTGGTTACACTCTAAATTTCGTGCCCAGTATTAATAGGTTATGCTCATGAAGATAGGGGGCATTGTGCCACGGAAACACAGCATGTAGTTATTATAGGGTAATAACGCAGTGTACCACAATTGTGCTGCACTTACACTAAGCAAGTTTGGAATAAAGCCAGCATCATAATGATATTAATAAATTCCGTGAACAAAACAAGTTTCATTATATTGCTCATTAAAGTTTAATATTGCATAATAACAGCCGATAATTGCATATTCTTGTTCTATTTAGGCTAAAATATGAGCACTACCTACTTATCTACTTGTTTCAGTTTGTATTTTTGTTTTCTTTTCTTATATTTAAAGGTGAGACCGCACTAGACGAAACTGCAGCGCAGCGGAACTTTCAGGCAACTTTCCGCTGCAGCTTAGTGCGTGTTGCCTTTTACAATCCTTACTAATATTATAAATGTGAAAGTAAAGTCTGTCTGTCTGTCGCGCTTTCACGCCAAAACTACCGAACCGATTTAAATGAAATTTGGTACACAGATAGTGTAGAGCCTGAGAAAAGAAATATAAAGCGATAACCGACATCCACGCGGGCGGAGCCGCGGGAAACAGCTAGTTTCATATAAAGAATATTTTGTCGCGTATTGCGCAGTTTCGAATAGTGCGGTCGTAGCTTTAATCCTATTTTATAGTCTAAATCTTTAAGTTATTTGTGGAAGAGAGCAAAATATATATGTCTTTTTTCGTTCTATTACTCAAAAATAAATAAAAGATTAGTAAACTCGAATACTAACCCTAGTCTTTAGTTTTTCATCGCTTCCTAGATCGACCTTGGTTTAATAAAGTCTAATAACTTCAAATTAAAACTAAAACTTAATTTGAAAAATCCCTTAGAACTAAAACACGCGGACGGTCTCGGGGAACAGCTAGTATTTAAATACTCATTGCATCTACTCGACAATACAATACAGGAATATACCAAGATCATTAGATACAGACAAGCACTGTTACTGCTCAATGAACCGTCATCGAATCTTCGGCTGGAATCCACTTTGAGATGCCAGACTTACTGACAGGTGATACGAGTTACACAGTTAATGTTTCATATCATATCCGTTCAGATGAATTATAGTTAAGTTAGATTAATAATCATAGGTAACTGTACCGTGATACTTAAATAATTGCATACTATTAAAACTAAAACAATTAGGTACATTCCCACTTAAAGTTTACATAGAAAAGCATAGAGTATGCGCATCGCTAGTATACGCTCGTTTACTGATTAAAGGGATTTTCCGTGCAGACAACAGACGTTTAAGCCAAAATATCAATGGTTCCGATTTTATTATGGTAATGTTAGGTTTTGAGATAGTTTTAATAAAATCGCGCGCTCTATTTTAACACTTATTACTACTTTTTATAAGATTTTACTTGTTCATACTAGGGCCTACAGCTTATTACTCGTTAAGCGCACTCTATCGTTTACTTATTTTTATTCTAAGCGTTTCAAATGCGACACAGCATAACACTCTCGATCATTTAAAATCGGTTCACACTCGGAGAATTACGATGCCACAGACAGATCTTTTGGCCTGGCATATAAAAACAAGCATTTACACAAGCCTATGTGAAGTCAATTGAAACGTCTCCATAATAAAGTCTATTAAAAGTGAAAACGAGAAAATTTGCCATTCAATTAGTTGGCATACCCTTACATTAATTATGTAACTATTCGGTAACAGTTACAACGATGCGTATCGTTTTAAGGCACCAGTTGCTTACACAATCCTAAAACACTTCACAACCTTATAAGGTAGCCCTCTAACCCCGACATTGTAACATCATCTTTAATCCTAAAGTAACAAAGTCTGAATTCGAAAAGTGTGAACTAACAGATGGTTGACTGCCAATAAAGACATGTATTACCAAATAAAGGCATTGTCGCATTTCACTCGTCTAACAAACAAGGTGATAAAAGTAATCGAATACTAACACTCGATACAGAGTTACTGGGAATATTCCATTTACTGGCCGTTATGCGATACTTTAAGAACCATTCAGTATGTGAGTGGTAACCCTATCTTGTACTGTACGTCACTTTTGTATGGAACGATGTATTTACGAGATGACTTTTTAATTCCGCAGGGTTGTACCATTGCGCTCGTATTCGGCGTGCAATAAACTCGTATTGAAAGCGCAGTCGGTTTTTCTCCGTGAATTAAGCATTCATAAACGCGTTGTTGTTGACTGGCCTTTTGAATGCATTTATTAGTTATTAAGTTGCTTCTTTTCAAATGAGATGTGAAACGGTTTTGTACGTTTTAGCCTCGGCTATTTGTACGGGATTTTCATTTACTTATTGCTTGCATTTTAAATCGTATAACATATAAAATATATAATAAAAAGTGGTTGGTCGAATAATATGGTGTAAAACGTACTTATTTACGATACCTTACTTAATTGTTAAGTTTTTATGTCGTAAATATAAAATAAAAAATACATTCTTCTACATTAATTACAAGATGAGAATAAAATTTCAAAATGGTGTTGTATCTCTACTTTTTAATGAACATAAATATGTGCAATTGTGTATTGTAACCTCAAGACCTATAAAACAAATGAATGTCGTCAAACAATAAATTGAAAGGATGATATACAGACGTTAAATTAAAACAAGTTAAAATTTAATTTGCATTCAATTCCAAACCTTACGGCTCGCAAAATAGCATGCATTATTGAACTGCAATATAACGAACACATGTTAGAAAGCAATAACTCTTTATTGGGTTCGTAGACACGTTTAGCAATAAGCAAACTGAAACTACGTCGATACTGGGTAGAATTAATTGCAATAGTTACTAATATCGTGCAAAATAGTTAGTAACTGAACAATGATCCGTACTGTTGTTGTAAAGAACGTAAATAGAAACTATTTACACAAGAATTTCACTATAAACAGTGTAAACGATTAAATACAAATAGTAGGAAGGAAAAATTTAAACCTCAGGCAGGACTCGAACCCGCGTCTACTGAAACTAAGCTACAGATGTCACTGACTTATTTTTTTTTTTTACTATTTATATTTTATTACAAATATTTGCTGCGCACACGTTAATGCGTAATCTATACTTATAATACTTATACTTATAATATTATAAAGCTGAAGAGTTTGTTTGTTTGTTTGTTTGTTTGTTTGTTTGAACGCGCTAATCTCAGGAACTACTGGTCCGATTTGAAAAATTCTTTCAGTGTTGGATAGCTCATTTATTGAGGAAGGCTATAGGCTATATAACATCACGCTACGACCAATAGGAGCGGAGCATAAAAAGAAAAATGTCGCAAAAATGAAAAACCGTTGTAACTAAAACACGCGGACAAAGTCGCGGGGGACAGCTAGTAAATAATAAAAATAATATGTAGTGTAAACGATTTCAATGACATAATTATGAGACAAATCTTTGAATTACATAATAATGGTCCGCTATGGTGGCTCTACTTTTATTGTTAAACGGTCAAGACTTTGAGTGTTTAAGTACTGAAAACGGCTGTCCGTGTAAATAAAAAAATAAACTAAACACAATCTTTATTTTTGGCTTTGCCGCAGTCCAGTAAAAATATGAATAAATATGTTCAGATTTCATGAGCATGAAGACGCGGTAATTTATTCATACTTACATAACATAAATGCGAAAGTAACTCAGTTTGTCTTTCTGTTACGCTTTCACGGCTAAACTGCTAAACCGATTTGGATGAAACTTGGTATGGGGTAAGCTTAGATCCTAAGAAAGGACGCAGGTTTTTTTCCGCTATAACGAACATTCATGGGGGCGCGGGCCACAGCTAGTTCATTATAAAATAGCGTGAGTTAAAACAACTTAATGTAACAATAAATACCGTACAGCGAACGGACCTTGTCAAAGTAACGGGCAGACGGAAATTATATCCAAATAATATGTCAGTCTAAACCCTCACAATGCCACCGTCTAAACTTAAAATGCTACATTTTTCGTGAAACATCGTTATTCCGAGGATGAAAATAACGTAAATATGTATTCAGAATGTCAAGCGTTCATCAAGTTGATTGACGGTAGTATAATACGGGGAACTAACTCGAGTAAATATCATATTTTCACAAATATTTTCCTGTAAACCTTCAGTAATGTACGACAAACAACGTCTTGGTTTAGGAAAATGGAAACAAACTATGGAAAGAAAACAGACTTTTATCGACTTAATAAAAAGTATTCTAAAATTAAAATCAGTCTATCTCCCGGTGTCTGAAACGTTGATAAACACAAAAATTAGTTTTTAAGTATTTTTGATGCAACCTTTTTCAATCTGTGAACCGGCAAAAAAAATTGTCGATTACTATTTAAATGGACTACATTCTCATAGTAAAAATGGAAATGAAATCGGTTACTGCACTTTAAGGCACAAAACAATTCCAATTATTATATAGCAACACAGAAATTTTAAATTCGCAGGCTGTCACAACAATATGGCAGCTGCAGTAAACTGTCAAAAAGCGCGCGAGATGAATGCCAGCCGATACATGGCATGTGCCCGGAATGATTTGTGGCGTGCTCGCCAAATATGAACGCAGCCATGCTAAAAATATTGATTTATTTTCAGCCTATTCAGCATTTCCATATTTAAAATATAATCGAGTACTGACCGTCACTCTTGTCATGGACGGAGAATAATGTAATATGATTTTGTAAAGCTGTTCGCTGGGGGAAATTGTACTTTTTAATAATTTAAGCGTAACAAACTAAATATTTTGTGACTGTAAAGTCATGAGCATAATATCATAAGTTTGTTAGTTTAGACATCGAAGTCATTAAATGTCATTAAATGTACTTATTTTATTAATATAAATAAAGAAGTGTTTCCCCCAGCCCGTTCGCACGGGTGTCGATAATCGCGGCGAAAAGTAGTTTATGTCTAATCCAAGCTTCCCCATACCGAGTTTCATTAAAATCAGTTCAGCGATTTAGCCGTATAAGCTTAACAGACAGACAGAAAGACAATTACGCAGAGTGTTTTCGTATTTATAGATAATATTAGTATGGATAAAACATTTAACTTAACTATTAAAACGTTGCCACAATAGAATATAAATTAAAACAATAAAAAAAAATACTAAACCAGAATAAAACAAACAAACAAAACCTAATTCCAATACCCTCTTCTCTTTATCTACAAAGTTGTTTTCCCTCAGCTTCCCAAACACAGCATGTGACATTGTTTCAAAAAAGTAAATCCGTGCGTTCAGGTGACGTCATGAGTGACCTGTGACGGGATTACACCGGTAAGCCGCTCAAGCATCGTGGTTTCAAAGCAACGACTTTCGGCCCTACCGTAGAGGTTTTAACCAAGGATATATAATTACTATAGTATATTTAAAGAGGAAAATGGCTAATGTAAAGGATTATGGGATTGCTGGCACTCAAAGCAACGTTTCTATTGATGGAAATAGCGTTATATATATTACGTGGACCGATACACTTTCGTCTTTATGTTGTAACTTGTGTATAATTATTGTAATTCAGACTTCATAGCGTGCATGTAACAATAGGATAAATATCTTTGTATATGTAATACGCCATAGTACTTTTTTTGAGCTCTAATAATACGTTTTGGTGAGTAAGCATTTATTAACCGAAACCCCACAATAAACTGGCGAGAATTCAATTAATTAAGATCCAAAGATTTAATGCAAAATACAGGATAAAATAAACAACACTTAAACAGTACGCGCCTTTTGCAGTATCAAGCTCAGTACTCACAAACCAATATAACCTAAAAGAAATAAAAAACCGTAGGTACCATTCGTTTGGAGGTGGAATGAACAAGTACACAAAAAGAATTTTCACTATCCAATCCGTAAGTCGTCAAAAATAGTACAACTCTCATCTTTTACTGACATTTAGGATGGAACAAAGCAAATCACTTTGAAAAACAAAAGAGTCTGAAAGAGGACGGTTCCTCTGTGTTCCCTGTGCTGGCCGGCGTCAGGGGAAATACACTTGATTGCACCCGCTCACCATCCCACATACGATGCATTCTGATTCTAAACCACTTCTTATCTCTACGTATTTTGTTCGGCTTTTGTTTTGAGAAAGAAATATTAGGCGGAATAAAGAACACTTCACAAATAAGTGGTATCCGAACAGAATTTAGAACCAGATCTAGCGCATCTATGGTTTGTATTTACAATACGTATTTTTAATAGACTATAACACTTTATCGCGATAAACTTAATTTATTTTTCTGTGAAAAGTAATTATTATTTTTAAGAAATAAAATTTACGAACTTACATTTAAATTTCGAATAATTTATTCAAAATAACTGGCAATAAAAACAAAATCAAATTGTAACCAACTTTCAACACGTTCTGCGATGAACCACGAAAGAATTGCAATTAAAACAATAGTACATAATAAAACACTTTCTCATTAATTAAACAGTAGGCCTTGACATCTTGACCATATGAACACACTAGTGAAACTCATCAATACTAACTACTATTACTAACTGAGTCCACTCAAGCGTATATACCCAGTTCACTAGAGGATTTCATAACGCATTACAATTAATTGATCGTATTCAATTAATTTATTTAATATTTCAATGATTCAATTTATTATATAACGACTGCACTCCTAAGGGATAAGCAGGTATGTAACTCCACTGATAACTCCTCCTAAGCCTTGTAAGAAAATTCGAGGTATTTTCGGTGTTGCTAGAAGCCAAAATTGGAGGAAAAAATGTCGCACTAAAAGGCACTGGTTTTTTAAATAGATCTTTTTAAATTTTTCTTTAGTGTTACACGATTAGACTTAATAATAATACCAGCCTATAAATATCCCACAGGCCTCTTCTCATATAGAGAAGGAACGACACCACGCTTGCTCATTGCGGGTTTGCGATTTCAGATTCATATTTTTGGAATCTACGTTTCCTCACGATGTTTTCCTTCGCCGATTGTCAATGATGTCATAGAATAATTAAGAAAGTACATATTACTTCGAAAAAGTCTGATTGGTACTTTCCTGTAATGGGATTAACCTGCAACTTCGTGCACCCAAATCCGTTCATTGAACCACTAGGCCACTACGGCATTAGACAATATTTACTATAGATTTGTGGTTTACATATTTCACTTTTAAAACATTTAAAATAGAAACGTCTAGTATCTAGTGCAAGACGTTGTGTATATAAAAATGCAGCCCATTCATTAACTTAAATTATGGTAGACTGGTTTACATAGACAAATAAGGCAACATATCAATAACTAGTTATTGTAGAATAACTAGTTAAACGTTTACAAAAAATGAATGAAAAACTTGCATGCGTTTTGCATGCGATGCGAACATTTCTATTAAAGATGCAGTTTATAGACAAGTTTTTAATGAGTATTTATCATTTACAAATTGTCCGAATTATAATTCTGATTTGCTGCTATTTATGGTCAACTAGTTGTTGCCCGCGTGTGGGTTTTCGCACCAAAAAGCAGCTTAAATTTTATTTAGGATCCAAGCTTATCTTGTACCAAGAATCATTTTAATCGGTTCAGCGCAATATTTCGGATCAGTTAACTTTTTTTAAAGTAAATAAATAAAATCGAAAATTCGTATTCGTATTGGCAATAACTACATCTTAAATTGACTGGCCAGTTGATCTAGTGGTTAGTGACCCTGACCCCTAAACCAGAGGTCGTGGGTTCGATTCCCACCCAGGACAAATCTTTGTGTGATGAGCATGATCCTTAGTTCTGTGTCTGGGTGTAATTTATCTATAATATGTACATTTATTTAAAAATATATAAGTATGTATATCAGTTGTCTGGTTCCAATAAAACAGGCTTTGCCTAGTTTGGGATCAGATGGCCGTGTGTGAGTTGTCCCAAGATTTTATTATTATTATATTATAAATATATTTAACCAATGCTCTGAAACCACATATTCCCCCATATTCTGAAACTCATCCTCATGTACACATACATACAAGTGAATCAGGAACCGTGACGGTGGAAGCTTGCACAACCGCACCACATATTAACGCGGTGCGCACGCGCATACAACACAGTGACAAGCCACACGCAACATGATTCGCAACATAGCTGTGAGTATGCAGTGTTTAATTTTTATTTATTTATTTGTTAAATTTTATAAATAAATGGATATCTTAAAAGACAGTAGGTATATTTAAAATTTATAATAATATTATTGGAAGTTAAAAACGAAAAATTTCGATATCTATGAGTAGGTTTTTGGTTTATTCATTAGATAAAATACTTACACGTAATTATATAGTAGTATCTTGTCTCGGATAGCACGTTTATGCGTTGGTCCCGACTGTCATACGTTGATATTTGAGTCATTAAGGAATACTGAGTTACCCAGTATAATGCTTGTGGAGGTTAGATGGCAGTCGAAATCGAATTCAGCTTAAACTACAACTGACTACAAACCAATCTAACATAGCTTGGGAAAAGGCTAAATAAAAAAAGATCTTGCATAACCGAAGATATAAAAAATGTTTTTAGCATGTCAAAAAACAAGCTATTTTTTATGGTATTACACCGTAAGCTAAAGCTTACAGTGTAATCTATACTTATAATAAATATGTAGAGAGGTCAATTCTGTACATCAGATATATTTTCAAAATAACTATCAGGGGGTGATAAGTAATCGATACTGATTCCAAAAATGCAATCAGTAAAATTTTTGTCTGTCTGTCTGTCTGTCTGTCTGTCTGTCTGTATGTTCCTTATAGAAACAAAAACTACTCGACGGATTTTAACGAAACTTGGTACAATTATTCTTCATACTCCTGGGCAGGTTATAGTATACTTTTCATCACGCTACAATCAATTGGAGCAGAGCAGTGAAGGGAAATGTTGGGAAAACGGGAGAAGTTACTCCATTTTTTAAGCTTCCGTCGCGTATGCAGCCTTAATGGTTAAAGCTACATAGAAATCATGTATAACGGAAATGTTCTACATAAAATTATGTAAAAAATATCCCACAACAGCATATGTCTATCTTTTATGGTTGACTCACAATAACACGTGTAACTCCCGATAGCTTAACAGTTCGGAGCTTTCTGATTATATTTGTTTACTCTTACGTTTATAATACTCTCACTCATCCCTAATTAAAAAAAGTTAACATTATTACTTATTCAATAAAAAAAGAAATCGGTAGAGAAACATCATACATGAAATACGATAATAAGCCATCGCGCCGTCGCGCGTGAATACTGAATCATGCTATAAGGATTATTTTTGTGTAACGTGACATATTATATTTCCCTACTAAAATAAGAAAGTCAATCTGTCTGTTACATCAAAACCACTGAACAGTGAGGAAGGACATATGCTACTTTTTTACCAAAAACGACGGAAACGCGGACGAAGTCGCGGGCAAAAGCTAGTACCATAATAAAATTAATATTTGTATAAAGGAATATGCCTGTGTGTAAAAATCCTTGTGGATTGAATGAAGTTACAGTGAACTGTGTCCAGCCAACCCGTCAGTACCAGCCGCCATCATAACTTATAATGTATTATCATCGTACTGGCGTAACTTTCTTTGTACCGATCATTGACTTATAATAGTTTTACTATGCCTACTCTACTAATATTATTTGTTTGCATTTCAGTTGACCCTGGCCGTAGTGGTTGCAAGCCATATGTGCTTAGCGAACCCCGTCCCAGAACCCGACCCTGTTCATAGAACACAGTAAGTACCCTTAATTACTTATAAACATCCAAATATTTTTAACGTGGCCTACTCTAAATGCTAGTCACAAAGTATGGCGAATACCGAATGGATATCTATCCAAATAATTGATGAGAAAAATTTGATATCAATTATTTCAATAACTTATTCTGAGCTGACATTTTGTAAATTGGCTCTATACCAAATAATATATAAACTAAATTGGCTTTAGATATACTTTCACCCCTTTTGGATTGATATACCCTTTCGAAACACCCTGTACATAAATCAGTAACATAGCATAGCAAAAAAGGAATACGAAAACAAATGTTAAGTTTCCGTCGTAAAGTTGCTCATCATAGTTTTTCATCTAAACTTCGAGCAATTCAGTTAAATTTCTAAGTTAAAAAGCACTTTTATATGTTTCAACTACTGTTTTCTGTAAACAAATCCAAAAATCCACTCCAACAATAGTGGTATTTTGACTCTAAATCACGTTGATGCTATAATTATTCTCGATTCGCGTAAATTTGGTAGTTTTGTGATAATAAATATAGATAATATCGTTCGCAGTCCATCCGTCAGATTTATTGCAAACATAACTGTTAATGGCAGCCGCCGCATGAGTTATGTTCGGTCGTGCTAATGTATCTTTGTCTATTCTATATGTTTACGCTTGATGTTGACGTCATAATATTGTATATACCATAATGCTGAGTGTAAGCTTAAGGGAGGCCCCAGTAAAGTATTTATCGTACGATAAAAATATGGTTTCAGTATATTAAACTCCACTTTTTCATTAAAATTATCATTTGAATTCGTGATTTATGTAGGTATCGCTACAGAAGTTAACATCGTCATAGTAAAGTTAACAAACGGGTCTAATATCGAAACAAAAATTTGTTAATCGTATTAAAATTTCATACGACTGGAATAGTGCAATGTTAACGTAAAATTTCTATTTCAGCGTGAAAATTCACGTGCCATATGAAGTCCATACCCTACATCACCATCACGTCGAAACGGTGCCCGTGATCAAAGAAGTACCAATCATCAAAACGGTACCCATCATCAAAGAAGTACCGGTCATCAAACACTTGCCTGTCGTACAAACTGTACACGTACCTGTGGTCAACACTGTACATGTCGAGAAGCCTGTCTTCGTACCTGTTAAAACGCACGTGTCTTTCTCTTCCTGGCATTAATGCCTAAAATGTATTCGGTTGTAGAAATAGTGTTTAGAAAAATCAACTTGCTAGAGGCATTTTCTTTAATGTCGATAGTTTTGTAACAACACTAGTCCTTTGTAGACTTTACTTGAAACAATCAATTAGTCTTAGTCACGTAGCTTTTTAATAAATGCAAGTAAAGTATTCGAAATGATTGTGTATTCAGACTTTTCTTTAAAGACCCATGCTTTTGTCCATTGAAAAATAGGGATGTTGACAGAGATATGGAAAGTTAAAATCTAAGTCAAACAGTTAGATAATAAAAAAATATCTAACACCTATTTTTTCATGTATCATAAATTAACAAAAAATTACAAAGATTTAAAGTTCAGGAGTGGAGGATTATGACGTCACACCGTGGTAAAAATTGTAGCACGGAGTGAAGTTACGCGCATTTTCCATTCATTATTATTAGTATTTTTGCTGGAAAAAGAAAAAATACGTGTCCAAATAAATTATTAATCTGCCTGACGGACATTCAAAAAACTTTTAGTCGACATGCCTATTGACACTAAATCAATTTTAATTCTAAACAGCTATTAAATATACACAATTAATTCGAATAATATCTAGTTTACCTAAGTATTCTCAAACTAAGTCAAAATCTAGTAACTATTTTACTTAATAACCTAAACCTTATTATCTACGTGTTAAATAGATTAAACAAGGCTTACTGTTCAATAAGCTGGTACAACTATAACTCCACGTATTAATACGGCAAATTACCTTCAAAATGTTATTCACGATGAAATTAATTTAAATAAGGGCTGTTAATGAAGAGCATTAGTGTGTAACGACATTAAAAATGTCAGATAACAAATGAAATTAATTAAGTGACTGCGTAACTTGTAACAGTGGACCGCGAGCTTAATTGCTTGGCGAACTATCACAATTATTTCGAACGTAAATCGCGTATTAGCTATACATGTTTGTTATTTGATATTGTTTATCTGTAATAGGGAAGCGGACTGGGTATAAAAAGGAAATATCTATTTAGTCTACCAGATAGATAAAAAAAAGAAAAAAAAACTCGTATTTTTTCTTTTATCAAATCAATGAAAAATTACAAAGTGAAAGCGCTTTAAAGTTCTGGAGTGGCTTGTGACGTCACTTGTGGGCAAAAATTGTAGCCACAAGTGATGTCACGCGACATTTCCATTCACTGTATCTTCCTCATCGTTTATTTAATTAGAAAAAGAAAAAATACGTGTTTAATATTTTTTTAATATATCTGTGACGTGTAAATAAACGAATAGTCCGATCCCCTATTTTATTAAATGTGTTTATAGCATTTAGTGTAGTATCACATACATGTTTAACGCTATAAACATTATGTTCGTTCTTTATAAAAGCATGAGTCTTATGCCCAGTTCCTATATTTAAGAGACGACTCATTTTGCCTACGGATGGTAAAATTTTCTTAGGAAAAACTACCGTCCGCAAGCAAAACTAATCGTTTTTAATATAGGAAACGGGTATTACTCAGCGCTTGTAAAAAAAAAACAAGTAAAAAAAGTAGCAATTAAATATATATAATAATTAAGTAGTTACCACCGATTTATAATTGTATTTGTCACGTATTTAATTTTCTATTTTGTATCGAAATTATGCATGTCTTCTAATTAATAAGTAAGCTAAACTATTATATCCTTTATCGCATGTTTGTGCACAAACTTTTTTGATGAGTGTCATTATTTCTACAACCGCAATAATAATTACATCTAAGTTCAATGTAAATACTCGAAAATATTTTTGTTATTCACACAATATAATGTTACACATTCTTCTGTGATATATAATAAAAGTTAAAATGTTCTAGTTTTTACAATTTTTCTCCAGCAATATATTCCCGAAATAATTGTCAAAATATTAACTGTAAAAGGAAAATCCACAGATTTCTAGATTATTAATTTAGGCCGTTAGCTGGCTGTTACCTCTTTAATCTAAACACAATCAAAAGTCTTGTTTTTATTTAGAGCCAACTCAATTACAATTACTCCAGTTTCGCTATCCTAATAAATAAATAAAGATTATTCAGTTCAATTCTACTATTTCATACTGAGCTTTGGATGTTTGAGTTTGACCGCTTCGATTAACGAAGGTACCACAAACACCCAGACCCGAGACAATGTAGAAAAGTGGTTTTCTACATTGACCCGGCCGGGGAGTGAACCCGGGACCTCAGAGCTGGCGACACATTGAGAACCGGTGTGTACAACACTCGACCACGGAGGTCGTCAAATATCTTCTCAAAGCGTGCGCTCAGACCAATTGCGTAAATATCATTAAAAAAAACGTGTAAATATTATAATCCATACTTTTATTATAAATACGAAAGTAATTCTATGTGTCTGTCTGTCTGTGTCGCTTTCACGGCTAAACCGCTGAACCGATTTTATTGAAACTTGGTATGGGGTAAGCTTGGATCACAAGAAAAGACATAGGCTACTTTTTGCCGCTATAGCCGACAACCACGTGGGCGGCGCCGTGGGCAACAGCTAGTAAACAATAAAAACGACAGCTATTATTTGAAGTAGGTATGTAAGTACCAAATGAGCATATTCGACATTTGTCTATGTTGTAGGTATTGTCAATTCGCGTTATCGAACGCACTACCGGCATATAGGCCCATTGTAGCCTTGTCAAGCCTGAAAACGACTCAGTTTGCTCTAGTTTACGTTTGTAAGCCTTACGTAATAACCTCATGTTTACAGTATGAGAACAAACGTTTAGTGGACACCTAATAAATGGACAGTACAGTTAACTAGCGGTTTCGTTTGGCTTTACCGACTTAGCAAACAGTTAATTCTGATAGGATTAGTCAGTTACGAGTACGCACTGCGTACTGCAACAGCGCTGCATGCAGTTTATAATAGCTGTCGCGTTAGTTCAAAACTTTATGGGAACAGGATATTAGAAGATAGTAGATATAAAACTGAACTAAAAATTATTTTGATTAGCAGTTTACTTTTGTAATTAAATACAAATAATAGAAGGATAAACTTTAACCTCAGGCAGGACTCGAACCAGCGACCACTGGCTTGACGCGCCAGTTTACTTTTATAAAATATAAAAATTTTGAAATTATTAATTTACAAAATTGTTAATTTAGTACCTACTTGATTGTTATCAAAAAAGATGAATAAGAAAGAAAATTTGTGCAGGTGATAAGATTCAATAAGTTTTAGTACAAGATTCTGAGGTTATAAATAAAAAAAGCTTGGGTTGGCATAACTACTCTACCTGTCTAAACAGTCTACGCTAAAAGTTGCAGGTAGGTAATAGTGATTATCTTAAAACCATAACCAAAGGATTCTGTTATAATAGATATACTTTAAAGACTCAGTCTTTTCTCTCTGTAGCCTATGCTATGTTCCACTGCGAAGCCTTACCCAAGTCCTTTCATCTCTTTCCCTCCCTTCCAAAGCCGCCTCAGAAGAGTTAATATTATTAAAAAAAAGAAAAAAGAAAATCAGTCACGTTACAAAAATCAAGAACATCTCATTTACCAAACAAAAAAAACTCCGCCACAACCAGCATCATCCGCTTATTGTTTCACGGCAAATTAATTCTTTTCGCAAACTCATACACTTGTTATTGATAATTATTTCGCCATGAACACGACACTTGACTACTGATAAAGTGTCATTTCAAATTGAGATGCCAATTTAAATGGCAATTTGCGTTGAACAATGGCGTTAATGCATGCCAGTTGATAGGGATAATGGGGATTTTAAATAACGTTGGTTTAATTGCGTTATTGGAAAGATTCGAGAGTATTTGTTTGCGTGACGTGTGATTGCGTTCTTTGTGCGTTTGTCTTTTGTTTTGTGCCTTTGTAGCAAAATAGGTATTGTTAATGTAATGGTGTTTTGTACAAGATATAACACATATATTGTCACATGCAGAAAAAGTCACCAATTTTATTTATTAATAAATACACTCAGTGTACTTTGAGCATTTAAACTCTTAGCATCACTACTCCAAATTATGTAGAAGGTCTCATAGCATTACATTGTATAAAGTGAAACTCAAACCTCATGTTAAGCGCTTTTATTGGTTGTTTGTCTTTTGGTCAACCAATCACAGTCGTGATCAGTAAATTTGATAAAATTCAATCGTCTCACATATCTTAAACTTCAACACACACACACTGAGAACATCATCACCTAAGTACCTACTATTTTACTATCAAACAAAAACAATTGAAAACCAAAGGAAACATTGGACATAGCCGTCATTAAAATAACATCAACGCATTGGCATACAGGTGACACGAGGAATGATCACATTTATATCTGCGGTCAAATAATGAGCTTACACCGACCAAGTAATAAATAAGCCAGATTAAAACATGCTAAAATAATTTCAGTCTATCATACAGAACGATTTAGACCACCGCGGAATTGGGGCGGTTAGATTTAGTGAGATAAAAGGTATTGGAATATGGGGAATAATTAAGCGTGTATATGTAAATTTCGATTATTTTATTGCAAGTACTGGTCGAGTTCCCGCAACTAATATGAGGTTATGAAAAGAGTTTATTCGTCAAACAAATACAAGGAGACCGCTATATTATTTAAACATAGCTCATAGTAAAAGAGCTATGGTGAATAATTTGACTGACTGCACTCAAACTACCTCTGTTCGCGACGTGCCGCGGGTTTGATCCCCGCATGGGACAAGCATTTCTGTGATCTTCAAATGCTTGTTTTAAGTCTGGGTGTTCTTTTTGCATGAGATTTGAATGTTTGTAAAAACCCCCGCGACACAAGGGTTAAATGCCTTAGTGCGGGAGTCGTTTTTAGGGTTCCGTACCTCAAAAGGTAAAAACGGAACCCTTATAGGATCACTTTGTTGTCCGTCTGTCTGTCTGTCTGTCTGTCTGTCTGTCTGTCAAGACCTTTTTTCTCAGGAACGCGTGGAGGTATCAAGCTGAAATTCATATCAAATACTCAAGTCTATGGTCTCTTGGAGCTGTGAAAAAATCAAACTTCTAAGTCAACGCGATCAAAAGATACTCCCGTTTATGCCGCAAAATTCCGCAAATTTTCGAAACTCGCACGGGAATCAAAACCTACAGGGTACTTCCCGTGAACTCAGAATCTTGAAATTTGGTACGAAGTAACGTCTTATAGTACAGATAAAGGAAAAATTGCGAAAACCGTAAATTTTTAGTTACATCATATAAAAAATAATATTTCTGATTTTTTTTTTTTTCATTTTGCAATTATCATACCATAACTATGACTCGATCGTAGTGATGGGTGAACTTTTACTTATATACCTACAGGTGTGTACGGAACCCTCGGTGCGCGAGTCCGACTCGCACTTGGCCGGTTTTTTTTAATAACAGAATGTATAAACTTAGAAATTGAGTGTACTTTTTTATTTACCCTACAAACCCAACCAAGCTAGCAATACTGGTTTATATATGAACTAAGACCAGAATACTAAAAAAAAACAAAAACCTTTTTAATGAAGAAAAGTCATGCGATCGCTTGGAAAAGACTGACTTCATCCATATTATTGGCACAGAGATTTTTTTTTTAATTATACAGCACGATAAACGTTTATTCAGGTCAGCTGTTCCTATATGCGAAACGGTGAACTTTGTTGGGAACTACTCAATCGAATAAACTGATGTTTTTGAGTGTTCGCTTTGGTTTGGGCAGGCCGTAAGCCAGTGGCTTAAAACATAAATCATTAACTTCAATTACCCCGGAGTTAACAACTATCAAAACTAGGACTTTCTGAATACCGCATAAACAGCACATAACTACGGACAAATTATGTCATGAATTCGTCGCATAATGGAATAGTTTATCTTGTTGTACTTAAAACCTCAGCTGTTTTAGATATTTTCTTCTTTCTCTGTGTAGATACGAACTTAAAACTTCTTTATTTGCCAGCATGATAACAGAATATACATACATAGTTTTGTACCTATGTCACTGCAATAAAATAAATACTATAAATTAAATAATATCTTGTGACAACTCATACACGGCCATCTGATCCCAAACTAGGCAGAGCCTATATTATTGCAACCAAAAAACTAATAAACATACTTATGTATGTCTAAATACATACGTATTATTATAGATAAAACAGCCAGACACAGAATAAATGATCGCACTCATCACACAGATTTTTCCTGTGTGGGAATCAAACTCACAACTGTCGGTTTAGCAGTCAGGGTCATTAACTACTAGACCAACAGGCCAGTCAAAAATATTATAACTATAGAATTAGAAAATTTTTACATACCTATCTGACACCACAATAAACAAGCTGCGCCAACAAAAGGTCTCTTATACAGCTCTATGCTGAGAGACTGCTTTACATACAGGCTTACAACGCTGACATTCATTTGTAAGACAGAACAATTTACGATTATATCACGAGTTCCACCTATACTTCTAATCCAAAAGACAGCACCGAATATTATTATTTAACCTACACTTTACTACCCCATTCGGCTAAAAAAGTATAGTAATAAAAGGGACAATAAAATCCAACATTTCTTCGTAACAGATACACGCTCCCCCACATAATATTCAGAACGGAACACCACATTTGATCAAAGATATGTTTATTTCATGCATAGCCTCTCGGTGGCGTCGTAGGCTATAAAATCTAGAATGAATCTATTCACTAAGAGAAGCTTCGAGAAATTTACTTGGTGGAAGTTTACAGTTACTACCCATTCCAGAGTTAGCCGGTTGATTTGGGGACGAACAAGTTCTAAGTTTGAAGTTCCATAGCTTTTGAAGCCTCTTCGGACCGGAGGTCTGTATTTGGCCGTTCCTATCTATAAACTGCTATACTTTGGATATGTTTATTTAACAATAGGCTGTTTATATTCATGTTGCATTTAGACGATGAGTATTTTCGGTTTATTAAATTGTTGGATGTAAATTCGTCTTTTAGAAATTGTGATTCATTTTGCGATTTATCTACAATTATTATGGACGCTTTTTCTATTATGTTTGTAACTAATAGCAGGGCTCCAGCTGAAATTAACGTCTGGTATTTAATGCCTCGCACATTTTGAGCTGGACACGAATTTCATGCGGCCTTGAGACACACCATACGTTTTCAACTATTTTCTGATATTTTATAATTGTTGTGTATTTGTTCCTTTTTTTTTAAATTACTTTTTGTTGTGTTTATTGCCGCACCAATAAAAGGATTTATCTATCTAATATGACCAATTTTCATTTGTGTCCGTAATTACTGTACCAATGCGCGAATTAGGCATTGTTATCAACATTTACAATACATGTTTAGGTTAACAACCGTCGAATCTAGCCATTGGAATATTTCCACATGGATTAAACCATTTAATGAGAAATACCCAGCCTGATTTGAACAGAAATACAATTTCGATTGAGTGGTACAATCGTTAACCACAAATTACTATAATTAGAACTTAATAAAGCCTAATCAAAGACTACATTGATATTAATTTCCAAAAATCAGTCGCAAACACTAGGAATTTATACCCATTATCGCGTACTCTCTCATTTGTTTAACTCATCAAGGAAAAGATCAATTAAGAAGATTAGTTATCGCGTTTAAAGATTACGTCATTGCGAGCAAACGACGGTGGTGGGGGAAGGGTGTTAGTGGTGGGGGTTGAGGGGGTAAGGTGACGAAAACGCACAATATCTTTATTCGCGATCCGCCTGCGGCCGATAGGGGGCGCCTTGTTAACTCCGGAGACGGTTTTATGCGTCTACATTACTTTGCTGATAGGATGAGCTTTGGGACCTGGTTTGAAACCGCGTTTAGCGTTGTAATTTGTATTATTAAAAACGTTTGATCGTTGTCTGGGACAATCATTTGTTTATGTAATAAAGCTTAATTCCCTTTGCGTGCCACATGGCTTTCTTACCGTCTGCCTTTGAATTTAAAATAATGGTTCAGTTTTCTAACCACTTTTTGCTTCATAATGTAATAGGTCTAGCTTCTCCTTGAGAGGCTTTTCTAGATACAATTATTAAGACTAGAAAACGTTGGAGTGTTTTTACATAAACCTAAACTGTGTAGTACAAATAATAATAATAATAATACGGGGATGGGCCCTATTAGATGCCCCATCCTAGTTTAAAGTTCAACAAGGCCACTGCGTGTTAGACCTATGTCCCCACGTAAGCCTTTCAAAGGACCGAGTATTCTCGCTATTCAGGATAGCCCATGAAAAATAACATATACAAGATAATAATACTAGCCTATAAATGTCCCACTACTGGGCACAGGCCTCTTCTCATGTGTAGCATGTACTATATTTAATTTTAATGTTATTTTTTTTAATGTAATTCATTATTACTAATACATTATTATTAGGAACAGAATGAATAAGACTGTTCATAACTTTTGACCAAATCGATTTTACATAATAACCAATTCCTCTACATATAACTAGGTACAAAGGCTGGTCAAATTTTGTTAGCAAGCGACTGGATTGTGGCTAACTCAGTACATAGCCGGGAATCTTAGCACGATAGATAGGTAAACAGATGTATAACCAGCGGTGTATATTGCAGACCGCGGTACTATCGCCCTACCGCAATTGTAGTAGTCTGCGGTAGCTCGTAGGTGAATATCTAAACAGAGGTATTAAACAGTTGAGTATATTGCTGTTAATATTATAAATGTATGTTTGGTTGTGTCAATTGGACTTAATTTGTTTTCAAGTAAAATTATAAAGGTGGTTTTCATTCATCATTAGGAAACTACGTAGAATGTAACTCTTACGTACCTATACTTTATAACATAACTTAAGAGTATAATTTCGTGAGGCGTATCCATAATTAAACCGGCATTATTCCTAAATAACTTTTTTGTTGTTATATTTTTGTACGAAACCACTGTATACGATTTTTTTTTACTTTTGTATATTTCAAATCGGATATTTTTTATCTCTCGAAACAGTCAAAAGAAAGTTACAAATATCAGTATGTTTACATTTTTACAGTAATATTGTGAGAAAAACAGAAAAGTAAATGCATGCAATTGAAATTCAATATTATTCCATTCAAGCAAAAGCTTAAATTTTATTGACTCGTTACGTTAAAAAATCGTATTGGTTTTGTTCTCATTGATATCTACTGAATTAAATTGCATACTTAACAGCATGTTCAGACTTTACATCGCTAACAAAGAATTTTCTTCTTTTCTTTGACTATTTTGTGGTAAAAATAAAAACAACAACGTTTTAATCGTACTCATTGTCTTAGGCAACTTAAAAATGTATATTTAGATATTTAGAACCGGTATTATTATATTCTATATAATATAAAATGTTAGTGTGTCCTGAAAACCTATCTAGTTAGCAATGTGAATACATTAGAGATTTGGAGGATAGCATTTATATCTTCGAAAAATATTTCTGAACTCATACCGGGGGCATGAGTACTGAAACGTTCATCAACACAAAAATTTTATAATCAGCTGTCAATCCTCATATATATATAATAAGCGCTTTGATTGGTTGTTAGTCTTTTCGTCAACCAATCACAGTCGTGATCAGTTGATTTGAGAACAGATTAAATTGAACAGCCTTTTAGAAACCGGGGGTTATTTTAGCAATACGAATAAATATAATTTTTATTATTATAGTCATGTGCGAAATCCGTACTACTTTCAATATAATATCTGCAAAACGTATCTTGGCACCACAACTGCATAACCCATCAATTTTAACATACCAAAGTAAAAAGCCTCAAAGATATAAGGCGCCATAAAGCTGGCTATGTTGAGAGAATGGTCCAATTTGGCTTATTTAACTGCCGTCCAGTAGAAAGATACCGTCTTCCAAGAGTTATTAGACTAACAAAATTACACGCGATTTTTCTTTACAGATAATTTGTTGTTTAAAAAAAGAAAATACAAAATTAGCATTCTGGGTGAGATAGGGCATAATCAATTATGATGACTTGCTATAAACGGTATTTTTATTTTACAGCAGTCTTTTTTTTAGTCTGTTTTTTTTTAATTAAAACCTTTGTGTAAAACTTATTACAGTTTATAAAGACATGTGTAATGTACATCATAAACGCATTAAACATAGCTAGCATTTCATTTGTTTTGTTAAAACCAATTTCTTTGAGTTTCACAAGATAAAATACGTCATACCTATCTACGCTTTTCCTTTTCAAGATTAAAGGGGAAATATTTTACTCAAACATAAAGCTATGCAATTTTTCATGCTCTTCATAATTCTTTTCAACTTTTATTAATTCTCAAGTACTGTCGCGTACACGAATATTAGTTAAGGCGAACTTATTTCATTAAGAGTTTCTATGTAGCAGTAAGGTCTTGAAAGACGGGTTTACAATTAAGTGCTTCATTACCTGATTATCCATTCCCCAGAGAGCAAGCTAACTGAAATGTGTGTGGTTTTGCAACTACTGGTTTAATATGTGGGTATTAGTAAATTAAATGCAGGTTTTAGATTGATAAGACTTAGATTCGCTGACAGTTTTAATCGATCTATCTACGGAATATTTAATTTCTTTTTTGGAAGAAATAAAATTAATTTTTAAAACGGATGCTATCGCGGTTTATATAGATCTTAGTTCCCGAGGTTTCAACACCTTCACGGGTCGACTAAAGTGGTATTCGTCTTGACAAAAGATGTTCCTCTCTTTTGGTATCAATATGCAATGAGAAATAAGTAGTTAAACTTCGATTATCGACAACTACCATAATCTTCACTTTTTTTAAACTTTCTCAAAAAGATAGCTGCGATTATTTTTAACTGACTTCAAAAAGGAGTTTGTCAATTCGGTTGATATTTTCTTTCTCTATGTATATACACTGATTACGATTGATCCGATTTACGTTTTTTTTTGTCCGATGCGGATTATAGTTGCCATTTGGTCTCATAAAAAATGAATTTAATTTGGCTGAGTAGTTTTTATTTTATAAGCATTTTTTTAACTTGGAAAATATATTTTTTATTAATATGTTTAATGTTTTAATCAAACACACTACTTTAAAATAATTGAATAAAAAATTATCTATAGTATTTAAAGTTGGTAACATGTGGTATCAAGATTTTGGCCTATTTTTCACACGATCCAACAAAATGATATAATATTTCAATTTCACACATGTTAATCAGGCGTCAACTGGAGTTTTGATATATGTTACTATTAACACGCATGCCCAATTATATTTTTTATTTTCACAGATTTAGACGACGTTATTTTTTTTATAAAATATGAAAACTTCATTTA
The DNA here is from genome assembly GCA_932294365.1 of Diachrysia chrysitis. Classification (NCBI taxonomy): domain Eukaryota; kingdom Metazoa; phylum Arthropoda; class Insecta; order Lepidoptera; family Noctuidae; genus Diachrysia; species Diachrysia chrysitis. The sequence continues at coordinate 4,806,961 of OW028657.1, forward strand.
GTTTTGACTATGAGCTTTAGAGGCACGCAAGGACGCAGTTTGGTACATAAACATCATATTTGTCGCAAGATACCTACAGTATAACTAAATTAATGAATAACTAATTTGACATTAATATATCGCCCAAAGGCAGATTCAACATGATCTATAAACGAATAGATGAGCCTATCATAATAATGTCTATAAGTACGACTCAAAAGACAATAACTGATTTGAAAATGTAGTGAACTATCTATTATCTACCAAAGTTTTAGTGGTGGTACATTTCGTTGGATAACGAGCAAATAATCGATAAAGACAACAAAACTAACGATAGGTAACCACTCTATCGCACTTACTGCCGGCTAAAGGTATCAAACACACGAGCTAAGTCAAACAAAGGTGCGTTTTGAAAAGTGCACAAAGCATGCGACTTTAATATTATTGTGGAGCGAGATAGGGCGCGGCGCGACGCCACCCGGTCAACGAACCCTAAACATATGCTGAACAATCAAAACTTTAATAATAATATAATTTTAGATTAACAATTGGGGGCTGATACGTGTTTGCATTTAGTTTTATTTTTTGTATTATAATGCGTTTCAAAAGACCCGTTATTTGAGATCCGCAAAGGACCGGGTCCTGTCTACCTAATAATATAAAAAAAAAAAAACAGAAATAGGTTAACCTCAGTATTTGTATTAACTGTACTGAAAAATAAATGCACATTCTAACAAGTATAGGTACCTTTTTCTACAACTCTTTCTAAGATTATCTATTTGCGTAGTTTCTTAAGGCTTTTTAGGTATCCTAAAAACTATATTTTAATCACTACATAGCAATCTTGATTCCACTACTATATTAATAATATACTATGTAATAGCAGTTCACGTTGTTGGTATAAAATTACTCTAAATATACAGAAAACATAAAATTACAGACTTCGTTGAGATTGGAGCCAGAAATAACTAGTTATTCCATAATAATTACACCTAATAGTTTAATTATTGCGCGCAAAATTGTTTATAAGTTCGTTTAAGCTAGCCTGTAATATTAGACCCGCACCATTCTATGATTTGACTTACATAAAGACATTTATAATTTAGTAATAAGGTATTAATAGCTATGTTTTCTGGTCTAGTCCTAATGGGATTGATGACTGAATATGAAAAGTCAACATCTACTTAGTCCATCAGTAAGATAATAAAAAATATTAGAGACGTTACTTTTTTGTTTAATTTTTTTTAAATGACAAAAAACTAAGTAAGTGTATAAAGCGAATCTAAGTTAAGATGTCGAAGCTAATGTCATCATGCTTGCGTACAAAAAACACAACATTGTGACGTCATGCGAAATGTGAAACCAATGTATAGACACAAGTTTTGGGTTACGTAAAAATAAGTGTCTATATATTTTAAATAACCCATCTGAGGGACATTAAAAAAAAATTGTCATTTACCCCATTACAAGCGTGTTACATATTTTTTTTTTATATTTATATCAACTACCTATATATTTTTCGTTTAAAATGTATAACAATTTATTAAGAATAAAAAGTATATAAGTATCTTAAAAATTAAAAGTTAAACAAATATATTATTTTTAATATTTTAATACATTAGTATAGCCCTATCACTTTATCTAAAACAAAAACTTTTACATTATTCACAGACCACTGAAATTTAAATAGACCAATAAATTTGACTCGAATATTCTGACTCAGACATTAAAGTTACGTGTTTGGATCTAAAATGTAGCCCGTCGTAGATTTTAAGTCTAGACTAGACTAACCCAAACATATTCTGATAGATTAACTGATAAATTGGCCTGAAAATTTTAGACTAGCTTTTCTTTCCAAAATAGCAAATTTTAAGTTTAAATTTAACTCTACAGTACAAATAATTATGTTACTTAATGGTCTTCTATAAGTCCTAGTTAATTTACTGGTTTAATATAAAATCTACAAAAAAGGTCATCGGGGTAACTTACATTTTAAATAAAAAAAAACTCGATACTATATATTGTATTTTATTTAATGATATTATCTACTAGCTTTTGCCAGCGACTTCGTCCGCGTTTCCGTCGTTTTTCGTAAAAAAGTAGCATATGTCCTTCCTCACTGTTCAGTGGTTTTGATGTAACAGACAGATTAACTTTCGTATTTTAGTAGGGAAATATAATATATCACGTTACACAAAAATAATCCTTATAGCATGATTCAGTATTCACACGCGACGGCGCGATGGCTTATTATCGTATTTCATGTATAAGTTTAGTGTTTCTATACCGATTTCTATGATTCTTTTTTTATTGAATAGGTAATAATGTAAACTTTTTTTAATTAGGGATAAGTGAGAGTATAATAAACGTAAGAGTAAACAAATATAATCAGAAATCTCCGAACTGCTAAGCTAGCGGGAGTTACACGTGTTATTGTGAGTCAACCATAAAAGATAGACATATGCTGTTGTGGGATATTTTTTAGATAATTTTATGTAGAACATTTCCGTCATACATGATTTCTATGTAGCTTTAACCATTAAGGCTGCATACGCGACGGAAGCTTAAAAAATACCGTTTTCCCAACATTTCCCTTCACTGCTCTGTTCCTATTGATTGTAGCGTGATGAAAAGTATACTATAACCTGCCCAGGAGTATGAAGAATAAATGTACCAAGTTTCGTTAAAATCCGTCGAGTAGTTTTCGTTTCTATAAGGAACATACAGACAGACAGACAGACAGACAGACAGACAGACAGACAGACAAAAATTTTACTGATTGCATTTTTGGCATCAGTATCGATCACTAATCACCCCCTGATAGTTATTTTGAAAATATATTTGATGTACAGAATTGACCTCTCTACAAATTTATTCTAAGTATAGATGAGCAATAAAGAATTAAAATTAACTTATTATGAAAAGAAGGACTCAATTAAAGAGGATTTTATTCTATTTTTAAGTCTTTTTAGGAAACTTCGGAAAGAACTTTGCATCATTATTTGATTTAGCAAGGAGTTTTACCACAAAAAAATCTAAAATAATGTCATTACCTTTTCTCTTCGGAGAAATTCAAACGTTTTTTGTTCCCAGAAATCTTGCGTAGCTGTTTAAAGTTCTACGTGTAGAAAATTCATATCTATAGATATGAAGGGAATATAGAAGTATTATGTATTCAAGTGAGGCTTTTACTTGAATACAGAACGTCTTTTGACACGCTTCCAATCTGTATTTGCTGATACAAGGTCGCCTTCGGCAAATTTTCCGTTATACTTATCGATTAGTCTGTGAATTCAGTATCGTATTACAAGGAAAGTTTTACTGATCCTTAAAGAGCGAAAAAAATAAACTACAGAGCGCACATATAAAAGCAAGTAAAATCGTAAAATTAGTGTTAAAACAGTGCGCACCGTTCCATTAAAACTTTCTCAAAACCTAATATTACCCTAATAATATAGGAACCGTCGATATTTTTGCATAAACGTCTGTCATCGCACGAAAAATCACTTTAATCAGTAAACGAGCGTAGTATATTTAGCTAAACATTTGCTTACGCTCGGTACAACGGGCTACTAGCGGTGCGCGAGCTCTATGCTTGTCTATGTTATCTCTAAGTACTGATCTATCAGTGTTTCTACGAAAACTTTAACTCGTTTTACAGATTTTCTTCAATTTAACCTTCGTAAAAATAAACGCATTTTGTTTATTTACAAAAAACGTTCTCTATTTCTAATAAGATCATCACTATTGTAGTAGTTATTTATTAGAAATAGAGAAAGTTTTTTATTTTATAGTTTTTTTAATTGCATAGTTAATAGTTAGGTATCATATTTTTTCAACAACTTGCTCTTGGGAATTTTATTTCTGTTCACAAACATGCAATTCAGATACACATATATCCCAGACTTGAGACGGACATTTTGTGGACCATACAACGAATGTTTGTTGCATGCGTAGAACGAACCCGCAGCACGTCGCGCACTGTGGTAATTGGCGCGGTGACCTATACCACTCCGCTATCCGTGCAGTCTTTTTAGTTTTAAAGATTAATATAATAACCCCCTAATACTGAAATGTAACGTAACTTTAAGACGTTCTTAAATGTCTCTATGTTGCTACTTTAAACCTTAAAGTGACAGAGGCAGCACGAGACCTAACAGCGTTTAAAACTGGTTAATATTTCAGTATTCGGCCATAAATCTGCTATAAAATAAACTAAAACTAAGCGCCATTAGAAGTTTTAATAATTTCTGCACACTTTAAAAAGTTTAATACTCCAAATAAACTTAAAATCTAGCCTCTAGTTTGCTGTAATCAATCCAAGCTCACCTAGTACCTAACTTATAAGCAATCAAAGTAATGTAGGGACTAGTAAATCTAAAAGCAGCCCTTCATTCAAATAATTCACTGGTTGATTAATACCCAGACGGCGCCGGCGGTCTAGACGGATTTTTCGGACCCTAAAGGATTGGTAACTTAATCTACTCAGTAATGTATGGCTAACTCATTAATTTGGTCGTTAAAACGATTGACTACTTGACTTGAACTGACAATCCGCTAAGGTTGATGAACTTTAAAAGAAAGATTATTTTGTTGTTTTGTTTTTAACATTAAATACATGTGGATAATCAGCGCACTCATTTAGTTATGACACAAAGCATGTTTTATTAAAGAGACATGATTCACAAAGCAGTGCATTGGCTTATCGAAAATTATAACTATAATGAATGTATAATGTATGTATTTTGTGATTTTTTGTAAAAATATAGAAATGTTACAATAGAATCTTATTTAAAAAATTAAGTCACGAATGGCTGTTTGATTTCCAGCATAGCTTTTGTATTATTTGATAAAAAAAAAACTGAAAAGTGTCACTGTCACACTGACACGGTAATATGTAAAAATTAATAGACTTTTAATATTAAACTTGTTAGAAAGTTAAGTAAAGTTTTGATTAAGCTAAATCGCTTACATAATTAAACACATGATTGACTATTTTTCCCTAAACAAACTGAAACAGTAACACATTTAACCATGTTTGTTTAATGACACGTTTATAAACTGAGTTCGATGATATCCGGCGATACCTGCATATGATCATGTTAATTAGTAACGCGAAATGGCGCGGATAGAAAATAGTGTATGGATTTATTGGGGCAAGCGTGCGTTTACTAAACAATGCTGTTGGACGTATTTACCTATTGTGTTTTGGTGTCTATATGTTAATAATAAAGGTTATTTTATACTACGATATTTAATTGTTTTAGATATAAAAAAATGTCGTCTTTGTAGTTCATTGTAATTACTTCACTCGTACTTTGAAAGATAAAGGTATTGCATTGATTTTGCGCACCCGCATTGCTATCAGCCAATGAAGTAAGTCAAAGTTAAATATATACGACAAACTATTTACTAAAACGATGTATCAATCGTTGAAAATTATTCGTGGTGTCTCATAAGGTTGCAGGTTTATACCCGTTTCAGGCAACTTGTACCAATGTGACTTTTTCAAAGTTATTAGTACCTACTTTTTAAATTATTCTAAGACATCATTGACAATCTATGAAGAAAAACATCGTAAAGAAACCTGGATTCCAATAAGTAAAATCTAAAATCGTCAACCCAGCAAGCGTGGAGTTCAATGCTCGTTCCTTCTCTACATGAAAACAGGCTGTCCTCATGTATGTGTCCTCACTGCTGACAGTAGGACAGTTATAGGCTGGCATTATAATCGTTAAAACTTAAATCTTTAAAACAAACAACGAACTTCTTTTATTTACATTATCAAAATCAAGTCTCATCGAATCAAACATATTTAATAATCTTTACCTAACATATCCCTTAATAAATACGATAGAGACCATATTATAACAACTAAATGTACTATTTACTGTACACGTTATTAACGCCTATTCAATTTGCAGATAGCCTTATTACAAGTTTTCCGTGCAAGACAATGTGTGTCATATATGCAAGTTCCGTTCAATAAGAGCTCATATTACCTGCTTCTGACGTCATTGTTAGAGTGTTGTTTTATTGTTTGATCAGTTTTATAGCTTATATTATATTTATTTGTTTTTGCTGATAATGTTATTGGAATCGCAAGTATGAACTTGAGTAAATGAAAATTGTGTTTTTAAAGAAGAGACAAAATTTTGGACTTTTTATCATGTCACTAAGTAGATGACGTTATTTTAATAATAACTTTTTTATGTATAGAAGTATGTAGGTGCCTACAGAGATGAGTATTAAAAAAAGCAACAATTAAAATTTTTCGAAAACTTATAAAATAAAATGCCCTCTTAATGCAGCTTTTATGCTTTCCAATAAAAATAATACATTTTTCACATTCAAATCCACACACACATGAACACTTACTGGATTCGTTTTAACACAATTAGTAAAACCCGTTAATTGTCTAGACAATTTGTTAAATTCCTAACTGCACACATTGCCAGCGACATATTATGCAAGTTGTTTCGCTGTCTAATGAGCCACATCCGTCAGTATTACACATCTCTGACGCACGCAGATCCGCAGTTCCCTGTGTGCTTAACTTCTTAGATGTAACTACTTATAACTGTGTTAATGCTTAGTATAATCGCTAAACTTATAAAATAAATGCTTTAGTAAAAAGTTGTAAAAAAAATATTGGATTTTTTTTGTCTTAATATTAGAAATAAGGCCCGCTTGCACAAGCCCGGGATATATTTTTAACTCAGAGTTAAATGCTAATACGTATTTTGTTATACTATATTGTCAATTGGTTGGCGTTCTTTAGGGGAGGCTTACGTTCAGCAGTGGACGGCAATTGGCTGATATGGAACCTTGTGTTAGCAACTAACCCTGTTTTCGAGATTAAATTGACCGTATGTCATACTATATGTCAATTTAACCTCGCGTAAGCAAAAAAACTAACCCTGGGTTAGGTTTTTCGTGCAAGTGGGCCTAAGTGTTTTAAGATTAAAATACTTGTGATTACATTTAATGTAATTTATAAATAAAAAGGAAGTAAAAATAAAAGAGAACTATTTAACATTTAAGTAACTTAGCGTTACAAGATATAGGAACTGTTTAAACACATCGATAGAAATGAAACAATTTTCTTAACAATCAACGCAAAAGCAAATTGAAATATCACACAAACGAACTATGTTGATCAAGAAAATCTGATTGACAATACAACAAATTTTACCAAAACTTTCAAACCAATCTACCCGTCCTTCAAAAGAATATAGTTTACGTCAACAAATTAACTAAAAACACATTTTGAACTGAACTGAACTAAAATTTACACGCGTTCCATGTTTGCGATTATTTTCGCTAAAAATAAAGTAAAGTTTTAGTTTAGCACGCTATGGCGTGACTTGGTTGCTACGTCGAACTCAAGTGTCGGTACACTAATAATATTAATTAGTTTTGCTGTAGAAAAGGATTTTAGCAATATATAAATGAGATCGCGGTTGCAGAGTGTTGAGCCAATTATTAATTATGGTGGAAGAATGATGTGTAGTTGTAAAGTAATGATTAATTACAGGTACCGATAATATAGTAATTTTGAGGAAACTGTACAATTAAACATCATGTGCTTTATATGGTTGCCTGGAAGAAATTGCCGTGCGAAATAAGGCCGCCCTTTGTACAACTGTTATGTATATATATTTTTTTTTTCATGTTTATATTTGTTTACGGTGTACAATAAAGAATAAATAAATAAACCTTTGATTTTAAACCTAAATAATATCAGTTGTGTAACCAATAAAAAGAATAAACTGAGTATTTTCTCGGCTTTTACAGACGATTGATTTTATAATCACGCTGTATAGCCAGTATACAGCGTGAATCGTCGTACCTATTTGGTTTAAATTTTTTAGACTTTAACTACAAAAATCTTATAAGCTGTGTCTACTTACAACACTGGCAGTGACCTCGGTAGCTTAGCTGGTAAAGCGACTGGCGCGTCCAGCCAGTGGTCGCAGGTTCGAGTCCTGTCTGAGGTTTAAGTTTTTCCTTCTATTATTTGTATTTAATCTCAACAAGATACTACATTATTTCTATATACTTACAACCTTAGCGATTAAATTTCAAAAATTCTTCGAAACTGAATACATTCATAATATATGTAGGCCCCAGACCCCCAGTAGACCAGCTGGTACAAAACATAAGCTTTAAAACATCGTACTTTATAGTAAGTAACACTTAAGTATAAAATGATGATTTTATTCATAAAACAGAATAATTCACGACTTTCATTTGAACTAGTACGTGCTTGAATCATGATTGCAGAATGTTTCTTACAGCAAGATTAAACTCGTATTTGTAATTTGAATAATTGTTTTAGTTTAGAAGAATTTATGTATTTAGTTTTCCAACGAAATTTATTGCTCTTCAAAATGTTAGTGAAATTAAAATAGGTGGTTTAGTTTTAGAAACCTTAGATCACGTAGCTACCTAAGGTAATTTTATCTTAGATTATATTGTTTTATGGTAAGCAAATGAATAAAGAATAATTTAGCCTAACAATTTAATATAAACAAAATTATTCTTGGCTTTTATTTTAGGTCTGAAAAATAGCAGAAAATTAGAAACGTGTTAACTATTCTAGAACAACTAATAAACAAAATGGTAATAAAGCAATTAAAATAGTGGCTCCGGGTCGATTTATTTAATTTAAAAATATTTGACAAAAACAACTTGAATTAACAAGCCATAGAGTTAAATTTTCTGAACCTATTCTAGTTTCAGTATATTCACACTACGAGACCTAAATCCCGTTCACTCACAAACATCTAAATAATTAACTAAAGCGAACATTAGGCGTCAAATTAGACGCTACCAGGGAAAGATGTCTCGCCTCTGAGGGCTAAAATATGTCCTCCATGTTTAATGATATAAATTTAGGACAAACATTTTGCTTGAGTTTACAATTTATCTATATTATTCAAAATATTTATAAATGAATACAATAATTTCAGTATTTTTGTATTTGTTTCTTTGAGCCGATTTAGAACATGTGAAAGTGTAAGTTTTTGACTAAAACATCTTATTGTATTTGCTAGACCAAGCGATAGATATGTTTTCTAAACATCTCAAGTCATTAAATTTTTGAAGGCGCTCACATAATTTAAATTTATTAAAAATAGCATTACTTTAAAAAATCACAAAGCCGTTAAAATAACTAGCTGTGAAAAGAACACTTAAAAAACATTTAATAAAAAACCATTTTTAACGAAAAATATAACTTTTATATATACTTTATAATAAAACATTGACAAAATTAAGCGAATAAAAAAAAGTTTTTAAACGTTTATTGCAATAAAAATCCTCGCGTCTAAGTCATACAAATACATGTCTGTGTGTCCTACGAAATGTAGGAATATGGGGATACCACAACGAAGGCTCCATCCTTAGGGCCCAGACTATTGACATTATGCAAGGAGTCGGTAAGCCTTCGGTCTAAGCCCTAGAGAGGCCTTTGTCAGACAGAGCGGTTTAGTGGCCTGTTCTAGAAATAATACATTTAAATATGAAGCTATATTTTTTAATTCGTTCTTCTATTTGGCTTTTCAAATTTAAACTGGCTGGTTGCTATAATTTAAATATGTAGCTATATTTTTAATTTCTTTCTTTTATTTATTTAGCTTCTTAAACTTGAACTGGCTGGTTAAATTTAGTAATTTAAAATAAAAACAGTTTATTTTTTTATTAATTTATATTGTACATTAATATGAGATAAATGTTTATGGTAAAGTTAAGAATAAATTAGTTTGTTATGTATATTAAGTCAGTACTAAGTACTGTGACCATTTGTAACGCATTAAGCGCAGTCAGTATACCTAATGGCATTGTTACAAATGTCCAGACAGAATGCCATCCCTCTTGTACCATCACGAATATTTTGCCCGTCTAATACCTAAATACTTGAGTATTTTCATGTGTAATGAATTCCATCTTGTTTTCTTGTAATTTTTTTCACCAACTTTCTTATATAGACTCATTAAAAAAGATGGCGTTTTTAATAATTATAAATTAATACGAAAATGTATATAACTTTAGGCAATTAAACTCAAAAACACCTCACAATTCAATCCATTATCAATCCTTAATAGCCATTAATTATTTAAAATACTTCCAGAACGCAGAAGTTCAGGTTAAACTCTCAATTTTATTTTGGCATCAACTTATCCAATTAAAGTCGTTAAATAATAAAATCAACAATCGCTTACTCTTTCATGAAGGGTTTCGAGTTAATTATTTGCATGTTACCTGAAACAAAAGACCTTTCATTAATAACAATAATAACGGAGTCAAGACTTACAATGCTTTTAACTTAAAAATGTTTGACGAACCCTAGTAAATGTTCGATAAATTTACAACAAAATTATTATGCTTAATTTGTACTAAATGTATAATTATTTTAATTATATCGCTTTGAAAATAATTATTTATAAGTATAATTAATTGTGAGTTAAGTATAATTAATTATTAAGGCAGTGACCTCGGTAGCTTAGTTGGTAAAGCGACTGGCGCGTCAAGCCAGTGGTCGCAGGTTCGAGTCCTGCCTGAGGTTTAAGTTTTTCCTTCTATTATTTGTATTTAATGACAAATATTCGCTCTGCAGGCGTTAATGCGTAACAAATAATTAAAATAATAATTAATTATATTTAAGTTGGTAAAAATGAAATTATTATAAATACTTCTTTAACAGAATATTTATACATATAAGTTCTCTATAATAATTTCGATCGTTCGGTAGAATATTAATTAATATTCTGGCATTCTTAGGTACATAAGAATGTCAGAATATATTTGAAGTATGTATGTAAGTAAACATATACATTATTGACGTACTATGATATGTACCTACGTCAATTATACTGAGTGAGTACCTTATTGCCACACTCACGGACGTGCATGTAAAGTGTACAATAATAATAATTATTTATTAAGTAAAATATGTTTGATTTTTTTAGTTTTATTTTTTTTTTTTTGTTTTATTTGCTTTTTTTATTATTATTTTGTTACCTTAAGTTAATGAACCATTGTGCGCGCTCTCTGGTGTGACAATATATGTTTTTCTTTCTATCTTTCTTTCCATATCACCAAACATCTTGTACTTAAAGATGTAAGAAAACATTTGTGTTACTGACTGACATACATTCATTATTTCTCTTAAGAAAAAATATTGTGTTCAATAAAGATACAAATCATTTTGAAATTCCGTATTAAAAAATAAACTGCCCAGAAAAAAACTCCTTCACTTGTTATACAAACCGTTCCCCACATGAATGAAAACCGAAACAGTTATGACGCAATAACTTTAGCTTACACTCGCAAACAATTAAGTAAAGCCCGATGTACAACATCGAAACTAAACATTAACTTGAAATTTCTGTGCAACACTCGCTAAGTATCTGCCTACGTCAATAAGCGTATAACGATACGGTAGTTAGCGGTTACAGAGTTTCTAGTTTCAATCTTTAGTGTGTACTAGATAGGTTTTAGTGCTTCTTTAAGCAAACAGGTGATTGGTACGTCGAATAATCAAGAGACTATATTTCGATTATATCTATACTATAATATTATAAAGCTGAAGAGTTTGTTTGTTTGTTTGTTTGAACGCGCTAATCTCAGGAACTACTGGTTCGAATTGAAAAATTCTTTTTGTATTGGATAGTCCGTTTATTGAGGAAGGCTATAGGCTATATAACATCACGCTACGACCAGTAGGAGCGGAGCATAAATGAAACATGTTGCAAAAATGAAAAACCGTTGAAACCAAAACACGCGAACAAAGTCGCGGGGGGCAGCTAGTATAAAATAAGAGAGACACGAAAAATTAGGCAAATATGAGTTCAGAAATGTATTACTGTTTAGTGACTTAATTGTAAAAGTAGACAAGTTAAACATGTTTGTCACATGTTATTTTGTTTATTTAAAAACTTTTTTTGCCGTTTGCAATTCCTCACGCAGCTTGTTTCAGGTTTGTTTGTTGATAAAAATTGTTGGGTCTTAGATACCTTTCATCAGTTTCGTGGAAAACTTGAGATACCTATTTTCGAACGCGGAAATTGTAAAGGAAAAGGGGGAAAAATATGAAATAAAAGAAATTTTAAAGGGTTCGTTTGAACAATATAGTGCCTATTACTTATAACAACGTGACCAAAATATTTCTCAACACTTGAAGAGGAAAATAATCAACGAAACAACGTGAGATTATTTGTAAGAATTCTTTTAAACTCGTTAAGTAACGTGCCTTATATTTTTGTAGAGAAATACTTTCCCAAATTTGAAATAACATGAAAATAAAACACGTTTCTACTTTTCTAGGCAATTTTAATAGTTGACGCTTAAACGTTTATAATAGTCAAATATACCGTCAGAATATAAAATATTTTTGTAGAGTACGTATGTTCTTTTAACAAAGTGAATATCGAAGTGACGTCGGATCAAGAGAGTGGGGAGTGGGGTGGGGGTGTCGGGTGGTGGGAGTTGGGGTGTCGAGGCCAGCGAGCGATCAGTCACTGTCAAGTTACCGATAGCGAGAGACGTCTTCGTATCGCGCAGAATTTTATCGTTAACGATATCAATTCGTATTTTTAATCGAAACTTTCCTTTTTTTGATAGGCTAGCTGTTCCGATCCGGAAAATTGAACAAGCTTTAACATTATTGACTTGGAATGTTTTTTTGAGACTTTTTGAGATTTATTTATATATTGACTGGATAAAAATAAAATGAAAGCTGTGTTAAGGATCGGTTGAGAAGCTCAAAACATAAATAACTGCTTTATAATTATAAACACATATATATCTATTATCCTACATCGATTATTTCAAGTAACCATACAAACTTGGTCAACAAATACCCAGACTAGATTGCAAGTCACTAACCTGTAGAACTGAAACTTGTACGTTAGACTGGAAGAACAACAAAACCTGTAAATACTTTTAGTTGTGCGACGTTAACTGAAAGCTCTTACAAAACTTATTCCCTCACAGTTCTATTGAGAGGCGTAAAACGTCACTGCATCCTTATCAATTGGATCGTTTCCTACGTTACATAGAAAGGACCGTCACAGATTTATTACTTCACTGATTTTTTCAATTGCTCCGAATGCTTCGAAGCGAGATTTATAAGACATTCCCTTACAAAGAGTCACGTAATTCTCGTCCCAGTTGCTATCGAGCCGTTCTCTAGATAACTTGGACGATGTGAAAAAATTAAATCGATGGAGACGACAAGCTATGAAGTCGGACAATCGGATTCGTTCTTTGAGATCCAAAAAGGAGCTATTTTATTAAAGTTAAAAAAAAGCGGACAACTGACATGACAAAAGGCATGAATTTTTTTATTTCATCTTTATGTCTATAGGTACATGGATACACCTACTTTCATGCAAAATGTCAATACTCGGTTTAAAAGTATACCATACCAAATTCAGCTTCCTTTGTTTAACACAATAAAAAAAAAGGTTTGCGCCACTGTGGGCAAACAAAAAATCTAAACAAATTCTTACAACAATATTCTCGAAGTACCAGGCGCACAGAATAAGACAGCGTTCATAAAAAGGCGTTCACTGCACCTCACAACTGGTGACACGGACATCTCCCATAGTTTTTACTGGCAAAGCGTGACTTTTTTGCTTAGCAGCTGTGGCTCTGTAGGATTTGCATGCAACTCGGAATGGACTTTGAATAAATATTCCGGTTTCATATCGTCGCATTTTATTTCAAAATTGATAGAGGTCGGATTTGGTGTTCATATGTTGCGAGAAATAAAATTTACAAGGCTTTATTGAACAAAGTAAATTATTTATGTATTTACTAAACCATTTTTTTAATACTATGTGAAGACATAAACGGGAAAACACAGGAAAAGAACCAGTTTAATGCCTTAGGTAGGTACTGTTAGGCAACGAACTCTGAACTCCCATATATGGCCTAGCGGTAAAACTTTAAACATCTCATATAATCTATATAGGTTCTAATAGCAACATATTATCTAATAACAAATTCAAACCACGTCACTACAAAAACAAAGGTATTTAACTGTCACTTAATCAGTATTCACATAATAATAGCTTAAGATTTCCGGATATGAGTCGGCTTCCGTCCCTTATAACGAATAGATATTATTCAAATTGTATCTTCTGCCTTCTAGAAACCAAGTATACGTGATGTGTAAAATAATATGAGGTCCCATTATTCAATAGTATAACGATCTTTTGCTAAAATTGGATATATGACTATTTTTTTAAAGTCCGTTAGATTATCAAAAAATATTAGACACGTATTTTTTTCTTATTTTACGTAATTAAACACTCACGACGATACATTGATTTGAAATGTCGCATGTCGTCACAATTTCATGCATTGTGCACAAGCATGACGTCATGACTGACTCCTGAACTTTGATTAGCTTTATGTACTTACTAACGGACTAATTAGATTTTGGCTTTTCATACTCTGTCATCTACCCCGTTGCCGTTAGTTCGTATAAATACTAGTTTCTCTAAGAATATAGTTTCTCTAATTGCTAAATGTCATTGATCTTGGAACCTAAATTCAAACAAAAAGTGTTTTCTTTTTGTGACCATTGTTCCTGAATTATGCATAATAATTCTGTCTTAAAGCACTTCGGGGTACACTATCGAAGGGCTAAAGGTCTAATACACGTGCCTTTTCTGTAAAAAGATAAATCGAAACTTATTAAGAAACCAAAGTGTAGTAAGATAAAATGCCCTTTATATAAAATACCAGTTCAAAAATCATTAATAACTGCGGGCTTTGAAAACTTCGCAGATTCTCGTTATGATATACGACCTCAATTCATGAAATTATTTTTACATTTCAGTACAAGTCTTATCCAATAAAATAAATAAAAAAAAAAAATTATTAGAGCACAGTCAAAGTGTATCATCACATTCGTCGTTCGCAAAGTTAAATGCAAATTAAGCTGAAAGAAATACATTATTTTTATTGAACGTACATCTTAGGTCATATATTGAAGAAAAGAAAATTGATATGAATGTACTCTCGATAATATAAAGCTTTCAATATAACACAGTTCTTGACTTTGAATACCAAACCACTTCAGAATAATTCGCATTTTATTAATATTAGATCAAAGTCAAGTTCAAAGGATCGTATCATTTCGACCTTTAATAGTGATAAGTCTGAGTATTAGGTATATTGAATTCGTTTAGTATACATGTGCTTGTACGTGCTTTTGACAGTCTAAGAATAAGTAAGCAGGATTAGCGCGTCGGAATATTCTTTAGTGTAGAGACTGCCAACGTCAGCGGCGGAGGCATCGAGGCATGAAGCCAGCCCTCGTCCCCGGACGTGACCCCTACTCCACACACCCCCACATATTTACACTTCTTTGTCTCAACCTCACTCACACAACCCTATAAACACAAAGACACTGGATCAAAACGAGACATCCTAAAAGTGTAAGCCGGTGTAGGCTTTTCAATAACGGATCTGTAAGTCTTCATTTCTTGAGACTCAATTAAAAAGTTTCGGCTTTGTTCGAAAAAATAACCCAGTTTTTTTCGTGCAGTCACCAGCGTCCCGGAAATTAAACTTTGCCTAAACTCTTTTTATATCTTTACTTTTCGGAGGCGTATCGGTGATCGCTACCATTTGTTACAGGGCTTCAAATACGTCAGTAGATGAACAATTCAAAGGTTCGTAGGCGCCGGGCGTCGGCATTGTGTAGTAGGCTTGACAGCTCAGCCAACGGGAAAAGGTTTCGCTAAGAAACTCTATTGTGCCAGCGATCAATTTGCCTAATATATCGTACACCGCAAACAACGCCATTGCTAATACAAGTCCAAAAGTATACAGAAAAAAAAAATATATCCATAAATAAATTCCGAAAATCTATTTTGAATTATGATTGAAAACAGATAAGATGTATTTACGTAAGCAGATCAAACCTTCATTTCCCTACATACAATCTCTTGATCCGATTATGCCTATTCCGCACGTAAAGCAAATTTTTTAAAAAGCTAAACCGCCAGACTGTAGTGGATATTTGCTAAAGCGGCGTTTATACCAAACAAGGGTATCTCCAAATACACAATATAATATTGCTACATACGCCGCCGGCGCAAAACGACTGATGAGAAAGCAAACATAATTTCGTAACTTAGTTTTTTTGCAACTTCGTAGAAAGACATGAAATTATTAACAAATGTTATTTATTTAAACAAAATACAATCCGGGAATCAGCGTTTATTTTTAGAAATAAGTAATTTCAACTAGATGTTTTTCTTACAAATTGCTGTTAGTAATCTTTTGTGAAGCCGTCTCACGTGTACCTTGTTAATTCTATTCACGAAAGAAATACGAACCTATTATTCAATAGGCATATGTCCTTAAAATTTGTAGAATATCTGTCAGGTAGGTTAATGAATTATATTGGACAAGGTTTTTTTCTATTCACCTGAAAACAAAAATGATTAAAATAAAGCGATGGAAATTTCGCGTGAGGTCACTCCTTACTACAATTTTTACTACGGCGTGACGTCATAAGCCTCCACTCCTACACTTAAAGCGCTAGTTATCTTTATTTTAATGTTTAAATAAAGGAAAAAATACGTGTCTAAACTTTTTTTATATCTAACTTACGGACTAAATAGATTTTTACTCTTCTAATCCAGTGAACATCCCTATTGTCATCATATACATTATCATCTTTTGTAAACCCAATCAAAACAAATGCCAACAGACAATCAAAGACGGGAAAACGAAAATATGAATTGAAGGGAATAAAAAGCTGTCCCGTGCCGTTCGCAAGGCCGTGTGTCGCCATTCATTCGAGGGGGGAGTTGGCCAACCGTGGCAGGCACCCGTCTGCTGGCTACTGGCCCTGTGTTTACCAGATCCACAATAACTCTATTGTATGACTAACTTTTCACATTGTAAGGGGTTATTGCAAGGGAACTGAGATACTGAACGTTGAGTATTTGCTTTACTGCTTGTGGTTACAATGGTTTTTTGTTTGGAAGTTTAATACAAAGTATCATCGTCAACGTAAGTTTTATAGTTCCTAGAATTATTTAGATATATCTAACACATCTATTAGTAATGCTATAGCTTTGATAGCATTTCGATTAATTATTTAAAACAAAACGGTTCGCTCACGTACCCACCGCCGCCGCCGCGTCTGCTCATGATTAGGGACTCCTATTGAGTCTGAAACTAGTCGGGCTATCCCGAGAATATACGTGAGTAAACCGTTTTGTTTTAAATAATTATGAATACTCCTCACGAAAGTTATTATACATTTCGATCAATTCATTCAATCACACTTGCGTTAATTATTAAAATTCATTAATATTAGGTAAGTATAAACATTCGAATCAATAAACAAAATTAAAAATAATAATTCACTTTCGACGCATAAAATCCATCTTACACCAATTTGATTCGAAACAGAATTGTAAGAACATCAAGCGTATCATTGTAATTCACTTCGTAATCGAGTCAAGAATGTGTTCGATCCATTAGTCAAGCCATATAAGACACAAACATACCTACACAAATACGTAAAAGTACACATACATTGACAGTTAACCTTACGTCTGCTCTATAATACTGTAATAATTTCGATATTATGATCTTAAATCAAACTTGATAATAACCCTGCTTCTACTTTCTAGCGCAGTCAGGTAAAAATTCGAATTGATTCTGACGAGCCGATGTTAGCTGTATTTAATCTTGCATACTGCTAACTTACATTTTAAATTAAAATAAAGTTTATCTTAAAAGTAATCTAATAATCGTTTTAGTGATAGCTTTGGTGCGCGATTCGCGTTGATAACTTTAAGGTAGGTACATAAATTTATAATTGTATTGGTAGATATGTTAATTGGGTATAAATTTTTTTAGTCCGTAAGCTATATAATAATAAAATAATGTGAGACACTTTCTTTTGTAAGGTAAACTAGTGAGATAAAGCAAATCAAGGTTCAGGAGTGAGGGCTAATGAATTCACGATCTTGCGCAAAACGTACGACATCGTGACGTCACGCAACATTTCAAATCAGTGAGTTTAGGGTTACGTAGAAAAGAAAAAATATGTGTTTAATATTTTTTAATAATTTACCTGACAGACATTAAAACTAAGTTAGTGCTTGAAAGATAAGATATACAAAATACCTACAGTATGAATGAATACTTACAGTAATGAATGCTACAATACTGGTGATTAACATATTAGCGATTGTATCATGTCTAGAAGTTATTTTAATTAATTATCTAAACTCAAAACAAACATTAACTGACGCATTAATTACAATTGCGGCTTTAAGCTCAGAAAGCTTTAAATCTAGACTTAGATATTTAAATCTATAAAGACATTAATATAATACACAAAGGTATAATCACTTTAATGTCTAACAAAGAGACACTATGAAAATACCCTCAGTTTGGATTTGACCTAATTGTAATTGGAAACGACGTTTGAAACCTGTCCTGCGGTTGACCAACATTCCATCTAAAATTGACGTCCATGTCACCTTTGTAATCGAATTTACAACAGCTCTAAATACTCCCAAAGGACTCGTCTTCCAACTACAAACAGCGCTAAGATTTATATTGAGGATAAATAATTAGTTACACTATAGAGAATATAGACGCTTCTGTCTATCGATGGAAAGGTCTGCCAGTCTTTATTAACCCGCCAGAATAATGTATTGGTTAGATTAACGAAGACATTCTTACTTCACACATTTGAGTGGTCGGAACGATTTGTGTAAATTGGAGTGCTGATTAGATTCCTCCCCGAAGCTCGGCGTCTTAATCTTTTCGATTCATTACTCGCTAAAAGTAAGATGTATTCGTGATTCATTGTCTCGTTTTGTCTGTTTACAATACACAAATTTATTTACAAAGCCTACTTCTAGACTGATTTTAAGCGGATTTGAAAATCGTTTATTTGTAGAATGAGAGTCAAGTAACTATTTAGGAGTTCGTACAAATAATTAAGTTTAGAGCTCGCTTTATTTGGGTATTGTACTTTGGAATACAAATAAGAGCTCTAAACTGTTTTTTGTACTAGATACGTAGTTTGTAGTAAATGAATTAATACTTGCATTTTCAAGTCATATTTTGTTATGTGGTGATAGGTACAAGTATATACATAAATCTAATAATAAAGATATCCTGAAATCGCTTTTTAAATTCGAGCATTAACTTGGTTTCGCTGGAGCCACCGTTATTAAAACAGAAAATCTGATTCGTTGAATTGCAAAATCAATTTGAGACCTCATTTTCCGCGATCACAAAACGATAATTTTCTTCAACTTAGCGACCCGCCGTTCAATCGTATATTAATGTAGTGAGTGAATAAGAAATTTACTTGCTAATAATAACATTGTCACAGTCTATTGTCCGTTGGGTTGACCCAATTACTGTCCGCGAAGACCACATTGGAGCGAAATTGTTCGATCTGTCTACGGAAATTAAATTTTCTGAATACCCCTTCGAGTTGATAGAGAAAGCAAAAGTGTGCGGCCGGCTGGATTGGACCCCTCACGCTTTGCTGAGCAATCTCAGTTAATGTTTCGAAGAAAATAGTTTTACAAATAATATTTAAATTAGATTGGCGCCCCTTATTAAGTTGTATCCAGTATAGTAAACAATGTTTAGATAAACGATTATTACTTGTCTTTTCAAAACTACTATCTAAAAGTTAATCTGCCAAAAAATATACCAAAGATGTTGTTACATGTTAAAAGTTACTGTATTTTATATTATAAATTCCTATGATACTCTTATCAAAGGTATTTAGAAAAACAATTCAAATTTTAGGTAAATTTAATAAAAAGAACGCACGTTCGCACGAAAAGCTACTAAACTTTAATTACTAAATTGAATATAAAAAAACCAATAACCTAATAATACAGCAACACAAAAACAAAAGAAGGCTCATTGAACAAAATCCCTATAAACAAAGTTCCAATGAGTGCACACGACAATTTCAATCATAATGCATCAAAACATTGACAGGGGACATTCGCAGGCCGTTATAATACAGAAGATCATTCTACCCTGGTACATTACATCTGATGTAACTTGGCACGTCCAAAAAGAGCTACAAGACAGTTTGAGTGAGATGCAAGTACACTTAAACAGTGTGTGGAAATGAGACGGCGATGTCTTGTATCTTTTTTAGACGCGCCAACTTACTTCAGCCGCACTGTATATCGGTAGATTTTCTCAATTCATTTGTTATTTCGGGTCTGCAATGATCAGTTCACAACTGGAGGGATGTATTGTGGCCCGCAGCCATTGTGATTTTTTTCCATGGCGAGTCAGCACTTTTCCGCGAAAACGTTTCTAAGGCCTTTGTGTGGTCCTGAGGGATATTGGGTACGAATGAAATGTATACGCTTGTATATTAAATATGTATGCTGTTGATATTGTTGGCTTTTAATTCGTTGCTTATCGTGAACGTTATTCGTTTACAAAATAACTTCAGTTTTTGTGAAAAAAACACAAAACCTTTTTAGGGTTACAAATAGTATCTATGTGTGATTATTTTGTTTACTTGCTGCCAATGTAAGTAATCATTAATAATATTAGAAATGCGTAAGTAACTCTGTCTGTCGCGCTTTAACGCCATAACTACTGAACCTATTTAAATGAAATTTGGTACACAGATAGTCTAGAGCCTGAGAAAGAACATAGGCTACTTTTGCCGCTATAACTGATATCCACGCGGGCGGAGGCGCGGGAAACAGCTAGTTTAGTAAATAAATTTAGACCTAGTTATACCTGGCATAGATAAAGCCACAGAACAAGAAGTCGGTACATAAATAGACCAATCTGGCGATTCGTATATTTTGATTTTATACCAAAGAAAACAATTTATTTTTCTACATACAGAAGTTACGAGTATATTCTTGCAATTGGGGTGCAATATCAGATTCAAGAAAGCCAGTGGGGACCCTATCTTTTGTTGGAGCAATTATCTACGATTTTGTTGCTATCCGCTGCGAGCTGACTATCAGAAGCAGATGCCACTTTCCAGATAGTTTACTTCGATATTAATGTAACTAACTGTTTACTCTATTGTAATAATAGTATAATAATATGCCCAAATCACCGATTTAGTTTAAACTTTTACGTCAAATGCTATTTCAGTTCTAATTCAAAACATAATGATTAATGTTTTATTTCAATAATTTATAAAATAAAAATCGTATTATATAGGCGTGATTTATTCATTATCAAAACGCAACGCCATTTGTCTGGCCAAATATGACATCATACGTCTTACAGCTTAAGTGTTATGCAGTACCGTCAAAAAAAAATTAAGATTTTCTACTTGAAATCGTTGTAAAAAAAATTAGGAGCAAATTAATGAAGGTTATTCATTAAATAATCTAAAACTCCTTAGATAACATATATACACAACGTACTACAATTATTTATCTTCAGTCGGTAAAAGAAGTAATTAAAAGTAATACCAATTTAGTATAAGAACAATATCAATTTACTTAAGGGCAGTTATTTCATATAAAAATCAAAAGAAAGTAGGTATCTATATTGACATCCCCACGTACTAAGTATCTATCGATAAACGCTTATCTATAAATATTTACCTACAAATCATTCAAAGCTGTAAGACCTCAAAGAGATCTTGGTAAAGTTTGAAAGTTGTCTTATTGACCCGCTTGACCCAGACTAGCCGTTCAACTTAGGTCACTAACTTACTATGTACTAGGCTACTAGTGTAGGTACTAAAAAAAAAGAAAAAGCTACGATATTTACCCGAGCCATTTATTCAATTAATTAAATTAAATGGGCCTTTTTACATAAGAATGGATTCGTCTTTTGTCAAAAGGGCTTAATATTATTTTAACGTGCTTAGGTTTTAATACTTTTAGACACAGGTGTATCTAATACAATCTTCTTAGTAAAGTAACTATTTTGGTTTATTATGGTTATTAATATTAGGGTATGTTTTTGTGAATATTAGGTAAAGGTTTGTTTAGAATAAATTCTCGACTATTTGAGGTAGAATATGATGATAAAAGATTAACTCACTGATAAAAATAGCACTAATAATAATTTAATAGAAACAGACAATGATGACACTTATTTCACAATAAAACAAATCGATAATGTAAACATAAATAAAATCTGCACACAGACAACGATTCAGAAACGAAAAACAAGCAAAAACAATTCAACTACTCTTAGTTTAAAACAAAAGCTAAACTTTCAAAAAGTTCACAACTACCCGCCACCGGACTAGCTATACGTAATCGAAGCTCCAGATAATTTATATAAAATAAAATAGTTAATAACGAGTTTTCAATCTAAATATTAGTTTATTCTGTAACCAAAGTATTGCTTCGTGTGTGGAAGTGTTTTCAAACATTAATAACCATAAACAGTGTCAAACGAAGAGTATTAATAACTGAACGATAAAACGTAAAGTGAAGTGATAAAAACTCGTACCAGCTATAATCTAAACTAAAAAGTGAACATACAGTGTCAGAAAAGTGCTTAATTACCTTACAAAAGTGATATATTGCACTAAACAGTGAACCTAACTTGGAAAAAATTCTTGACACATGAATCATAATAACCGACTTATTGTATTTAAAAATAAAAACTCATAAAAGCCATACCATAATTTCGCCTACAAAGTTAACTGCTCCGTGGCTAAGTGGCACAGAAGCGAAGTTTGTCAGATCGAACTCTGTTGGGCGCGAGTTCAAATCCCGTCACCACTTGTCTTTTTGTGTTTAATTATCATCATTATTGTTCACTTACCATATTTAAAAGTGAACTAAGGATTACCCTGTCACATTAACCAAAAGTCAAAATTGTACACAACATTGCTAACTAATTTCAACAGAGGGCGCTGTGGTAGATACGCAATCTTGCTAAAGATGGATGGACAATACAATAACATAACATATCGTAGACCCTGCAGAACAGGTTCAGTAAATGACATCACTAACATGACAAATACTAGCGAGAAATCGTTACTGGATGCTACAATGATGAGTTTACCCGATAGCCTGCATGACCATGACCACACTGACGTAATAAATAATTTGAGCGAACGAGTTAAAACACTTACCGTAGAATTACAAAGCGCTCATCAAGAAATCGAGAATTTAAATTCAGAAAACTTTCGTCTTAAATCCGATCTCCAAAACATGTTAATGACTGTCAACACATACAAAAAAGTGTGTTCAACACCTGAAAGAAAAAGTCCAATAACACCAGTATCAGCAAGTAAAATCAAGACTGTCTCAAATAACGTGTTAAGAACCCAAAATAATAATTTTAAAAACATCTCATTTCAATCCCCGAGGGATTGTGCCCAAAAATTGACCACCAAGCACAACAAAGAGACTCAAACAATTTGTTCCTCCCATACGCAGGCAGTAAACACGCCCACTAAAGAATCTACATCGTTAATGAACAGCGGAAAAAAATCTCCATATAGTGAAGTGGCAAATAACATGAAAGCTCAACGAAAACAAAAAAAGAAATTATGCATACTAAGTACTTACAAATCCAAGTGGTCTTTGTCCCTAACTGAAGACGTATTCTCGGATTACTTTAATTTCTGCAATTATGTAAAACAAAACGGAACTATTAAGGAACTATTGGGAAACATAGAAAACAAATTAAAAGATTTTACATTACATGACTATTGCATAATTTTTATTGGTGAAAATGACATTAAATCTGAACGAAATCAAATAGACGTAATAAACATGATAAGAGAATCGCTAAAAAATGTGACCCATACTAATAAAATTATATGCTTACCGACATATATAGCAGGGGCACCTATATACAATTTTAAAGTCGAGATGTTCAACAATCTTCTCCATTTGGACATACAAAATAATGACTACGCGTACATATTTGACAGTAACTGTGACCTATCGATGGAAATGTTTTCTCAAACAACTGGGAAAATTAATAAAGCCGGAATGAAAAATATATATGACTGCATTATGAACAATTTTAAAGTTGATTGGTGCACATTTAATGAGATCGACAAAAACGAAATTAACTGTGAAAAACTCAAAAACATTACGACAAACTCTCTCGAAATCAATGAAAGTCCCACAACACGGTTTTTTCTCTGAGAAGTATCTACATATTCTACATCAAAATATTGCAGGGCTTCTTAATAAATCAGATGCATTATGTATAAATTTGGAAGAGCTCAGAGTCAAGGAAGGGCCTGTAGACATTTTATGTATATCTGAGCATTTTATGATGGCGGGACAAGAGATAAGCCTTAATCAACCTAATTATACTCTGGCCTCGTCGTACAGCCGGACCAACAGTAAAAGAGGAGGAACATGCATTATAGTAAAACAAGGACACAAATTCAGGGAAATTTGCGAAATCAGCAAGTTTTGTCTCTCGTGTATATTCGAGTGCTGTGCAGTCGAACTTATGGACTATAACATTGTTATTATCTGTCTCTATAGAGTGCCAAAACAAAATAACATGTATACATTTTTTAACAGGCTAGAAAAACTGCTTACTTATATTGCCAAACGTAATTTTAATAATGTTATAATTGCTGGTGACTTCAACATAGATATTTTAAAAAGTAATAATGTTACTTTAGATTTTGAATGTTTGTTGTTAAATTATAATCTAAAATTAGCATTGCATGAACCGACGAGATTTGCTAGTCAAACTTGTATCGACAATTTTGCACATAATTTCAATAAGGGTTGTAAAACCAAAACCTTAGAATTAGGTCTGTCTGACCATACAGCTCAATTAATGAAAGTTCCAGTGAAAAAAATGCCAACACTTAAATTTTGGCGTTCAACTAAACGAGATTATAGCATAGATAATATTAAAAAATTTAAAAGGTGTATTGAAAGCCTATCTTTCTCACGTATTTATCAGACGGAAGACCCTAACATAGCTTATCAATATTTTATAGATGACTTTAAATTGTTTTATGACCTTTGTTTCCCTCAAACTCAATTTTTAATAAAAGTCTACCAGACACCAAAATGGGTGTCACGCGGAATCCAAGTATGCAGCCGGAAGAAAAGGGACTTGCTATGGAATTTGAGACTAAAGCCTTCAAAAGAGAATAAATCGAAGTATGTAAACTATTGTAAATTATTTAAAAGAATCATATCATTGACAAAACGTGCACAAAATAATTATAAAATAAAAACATCAAGTAATAAAAGTAAAACGGCATGGCGAATAATAAATAAAACTAGACTCAACCTACCAAAAGACTCTATTGACAGCATAAAAGTTGATGATAACACAATAATTAATAATCCTACACAAATAGCGAATGCATTCAATAATTATTTTGTTGACAAAGTTATTCCCATTCCGGATGTTGGGAATAATGTAACTTCATTAATTAATCACCGTGTTAAATCAATGTTTCTTGCACCATGTTCACCCAATCAGATAAAACAAATCATAAAAACCCTGAAAAACACAAACAGTGTAGGATACGATGAATTCTCTACAAAAATTATAAAAACTGTAAATGAGGATATCTGTCACCACTTGAGCCACATAATTAATTTATCTATATCATCAGGTATATTTCCAAATGACCTCAAATTGTCTATCATAAAACCTTTATTTAAAAAAGATAATAAACAGTTTATGAAGAATTACAGGCCTATTTCGTTAATATCAATATTCTCAAAAATTTTTGAAAAATATCTCTATGGTGAAATTAATTCCTATCTTGAAAAAAATCATATTTTGTGCACTGAACAAAAAGGCTTTCGACAAAATAAAACAATCAATATGGCAATTTATGAATTCATTCAAAATGTAATATACCACGTTGATAAAACAACTCCCGTTTGTGCTATATATTGCGATATGTCACAGGCATTCGATTATGTAGACCCTAATATATTAATCAGTAAACTTGATGCCTATGGTATTAGAGGTAACGTTTTAGATTTAATTAAATCCTATTTAACAGATCGACACCAAGTAACAGTAATTACTAAAGTAAACCCTAAAACTAAAAGTGAAGAAATATACAGCTCAACGAAACATGTTGTAAAGTATGGTGTTCCCCAAGGTAGTGTCCTGGGGCCACTTCTGTTTATTATATACATTAACGACTTACCAGAGGTATCGAATCAACCCATGACATTGTTTGCTGATGATAGCACTGTTACAATTGCATGTAAGGACGCTAATCAGTATAATCGTGACATAAATAATTCTTTGACATCTATAATTTCTTGGTTAAATAATAATAATTTAAAAATTAATTTGACGAAAACAAATATAATGCATTTTGCACAAAGACTGCAAAATCCATTAAACATACAATTGATCCATGATGATTACACTGTACAGGAAACTTCTGCTACTCGTTTTCTCGGATTAACTATAGATAGTAGACTTAATTGGAAAGAACATATTGGCATATTATGTAAAAAAGTCAGTAGTCTATCGTATGCATTATATAAACTTGCCCCCACTATTAATCTTGACGCGTTACTCTCGGCATATTACGGCCTTGTTGAGTCTGTCCTCAGATACGGCATTATTTTTTGGTGTAATTCAACCAATAAAGATATGGTTTTTAAAATGCAAAAACGATGCATACGTGCTATGTTCGGTATCCATAGTACTGACAGCTGTAAACCACTTTTTGCTAAACACAAGCTTCTTACATTACCGTCTCTCTATATCTTTGAAATAGCTTTATTTGTCCATAAAAACCCTTATCTTTTTCCTCGCATATCTGATATTATAGAACGTAATCGCCGTGATAATAGCAGACTCTGTGTTCCTCCTGCTAAAACAGCGCTAATGCGTAAAAGTGTAGTATGTAGAGCTCCAACTATTTATAATAAAATTCCAAAGCATGTAAAGCAATTAAATACAAACCAATTTAAAAAAGCATTAAAAAAAATATTGACCGAAAAATGTTATTATAATATTGACGACTTTCTTAATGACAAATCTTTTTGACTGAACAGAATTATTCCAAATTGTATAGATGTAATTACCTGCTGATATATTTTATAAAGTTGTTATCATGTTATTATTGTGAATTAATTATTATATTATTCTATTAATTAATGTAATTAAAATTCATATCTGTTAGTAAATGTATCCTAAATCAATCTTATTAGCTTCTAAGTATATTTTTTGTACGCCAGTCATGGTCAAACATGTTGAAACTAACTATCCATTCCACCTGTAATGATCATAGCCATGTATTATTATCACCTACACATGTTTTTGCAAATAAATCTATCTTTATCTTTATCTTTATCTTTATTCAGCAGCTTTTATTCCATTAAAAACGACACAAACTTTCGTAACCTATCAAACTCAAAACTAAACTATACAAAATGCATTTCACTTATTTTTAAATCGATTCAAACGAAACTGTAATTCTATCGAATAGAATCTCGATCTAAAATTCCATATTTTACGAGTATGTATTACTCAATGATAGTGTTGGTAACACTTAATAGTGCTGTAATGGGGGTCTATTAGGCTCAACGGTCGGTTCACGAGTGCATGCCTTCGATTGCGGTCGATAGCATATAACGAGCGAAATTAGAAACCTACTACTTTCACCGTGCAACTGTATAATGTACTGGCATAACCTCTTTTGTAAGTAAGCTCGATAAACCTGTGCAGGATTTTAAATAGAACATACCTAGTATGTTTTTGCTATTGGTTTCTTAAGTAAACAGTAGTTATAGCGCTAAATATGTTAGATCTTACTATCATAAGATGAGCTTTGTAAATACCTATATTTTTGCATTAATTGACTTATTGATTTATTTGTCATTTCTCTAATAATTTTTATAACTGGGCCTCCCAGTAGTGGTCGGAAATCGACCTTAATTCTGGTTCGACCTTAAATCTGGTTAAATTAGCCGCCTATTAATTGGACGCCTAGGCCGTTTATTGAACGCCGGCCAATGAAATGGATGAAGGACAGCTAGGCTAGTAATTGAGCGTAATTTTTAACCAGATGGCTGAACGTAGTGTAGTCATTTCGCAAAATTGGATATTGATGAATTTGTGATGTATGGTTAGGGTGACTATAGAGCACCGACACGGATAGGTTAGGGCTAAGAAGCGGGCGAAGGGAGCGCATAAAGCCCCCATTATTCCCTTCGTCTTTAAGGTTACTTCAGATCCCAAAAAAAGAGTCCACCGAACGAAAAATTACATTTACTGTATACGCTGTTGACCTATATTTGTTTTGGTGACCATTAAGGCCGCAGTGGAAAAATCTGAACTAAATTTGAATATGTTGGCTGAGTTTTGGTCAGTCGTCTTGAAAAGTTTGCCTTGTATTAAGCCAACATGTTAAACGTTGAGTTCAATTAACTGTGTGTGACTTAGGCATCCAATTGGATGCCGGCGTTTAATGAACAACCTAGGCGTCAAATTAAATGGCTAATTTAACCAGATGGCTGCGACATTTATATACTTTATGATTCGTGTGGTAGCGGTACAGTGACAGTTTCCATTGATACGCATAGTAGTGTGTGTAATGTTGTTTTCATTAATTTATGGTATTATTAAGTTTTTCATCACGTATTAACTTATAGGTAAATTATATAGTATGTTAAAAAAAAACTTTCTTTATTGTAAGTATTCATTTATTATTAGATTTTACGTACAATCAGACAACTCATGTTAGTCTATATGTATCTACACAAATCAATCTCATTAGCCTGTCAGTTCACGTACTACTGTAATTAAATCCAATAAAACAACCGCATCGGTGTTATTCTAACCCTCACTAAACAACGCGATTAGAAGCCACGTGCTTCAGTTCAACGGCCCAACCGTCCCGCTGCCGGGGTAGGTATTATTAACCCCGCGACTTCGGTGACTAAGTGCAATTGCAATTGTCCCAGCCGAGGACACAAACAATGCGGGGCCCAATCAAACGGCCCGGATGACCGTAATTAAGATCAGCTCTCAAGTAATTAGAGTGAGACAAATAGAGCTAGCAAACGTGCAAACCTCTATTATGGAAGCCCTAGCGTAGTGACAAGTCAGTGAAATTGATTCTGTTTGTGGTGCTTGTTCAATTGTAGAACAATTTGTGTGTTCGTTTGTACTCATGATAAATGTGAATCATGATAATATTGGAACAGTTTACACCTTGTACTTGCAGTAGAGTACAGTAGGCGTCTAACACGGAGTCGAAAGACTAATTAGATGGAATAAATACTTTTGAGAATTTCTTAAAAATATTTTATATATAAATAAGACTTGACGTAATTGAACTACCCTATATAAGTTGAAAAATTTCCCCGTAAGAGCAAACAAAAGTTTAACTGGAGTTGTGTACCTAATTACCGATTCCGTTCGGAAAACCTTTTCGTGAGTTACAAAACTTATTTATACAAAAAAATAAACTTTTTTCGTCAACTTCTAAATTTATCTAGGCCATATTTTTTAAATTGAGGCGCAACCGTTATGGCCGTGAACACGATATCTAAATTATAAAAGGGAACTGTTTTGAAACAATTCGCGAAGTTTTTCAGCGGTTTATACCTCGAGGCACGACCTTAATTTGTCCAACAAACGGTTTTACGCAGAACGAATGAGAGATAAACTCTTGATGAGTTACACATTACATTTGAGGGAAAAGAATTTTATTCTTTTATTTTTACTCAAATAAAACAGAAAAAATGTAAACAATTTTATTTTAAATCAGAGTATTAACTCTTACACAAGTGTATGTACTGTTAAAGCTTCGTTTTCGGTGGTCGGAAAAAATCGGAAATGGCAGCGGCGTGTTAACATCTGCCACCATATTTGTGAACAAGAAACATTAGAGCTTCGTATGTCGCAATAAAAGAAATGTCGCGAAATCGTCTTGATAATGGCTTCCGTCAAAAAATGTATTGACGACCTATCTAGAAAACTGACTAAAGTAAAAAATGGGGTAATTTATTTTTTATTTAATGTCTTTCAGATGGATTATTTAAAAATATTAGTCACGTATTTAACGTAATCAAAAACTGAGTTTTTTCTTTAACATTACGTTGATTTCACATGTCGCATGACGACACAATTTCGTGCGTTTTGTGCACAAGCATGACGTCATTAGACCCCACTCCTGAACTTTGATTCGCTTTATCTACATAGTGTTTTCTTATTTAAAAAAAAAATTAAAATACGTTTTTAATATTTTTTTATTGTTTTTTTATTACTTTTCATACTCAGGTATCTACCTTAAATATATAACGATCAATATTTTATTTTTTCGGTATTTAATAGAAGAGCCTTTTACCAACATTCTCAGAATAATTATTTGCAAAACAAAACAGTAACTAATGTAGCTCATTTACAAAAGTCAGACCTTTTCAAACTTAATGTAATACTAAGTCATTTTAGTAAACAAATACAATTAACAAAATACTAATTACGAGCCATGTCATACGCCAAGTTACAAAACTCAACTTTAACTCTATTTTCATCATGTACAATTTAATTTCGTTAATAATTCAAAGCAATTAATACAGTAACAAGAATAACACCCACTTGAAACAAATTTGTGCACGTACATCGAAATATAAACCGTATATGGAAACTATTAAGCTCTAAATTGCTTTGCGAAAATCCTATTCCCACATGAATGATCGAAGAGTGGGGTCAAAAGTTGAAGTTGGTAAAAAATCGGTTGGCGCAGATGTTTGGCACATGGCGACTGGCACGACCGTGGAATAACGTTTAATAAAACGAATAAGTCAGCACTCTCATTTCTTTCTGTCCGATATTTTTTCGTGATGCGCCTAGTACTAGGTCAGAGTGAGCACTTTGAAGGCGATCAACGCTGAATAAATTGAGATACTTTTTAGACGTTTTTTTTAAACCTATGCCTTTAGGCTCGAGTCGTACATTTACTTTGAAGAACGTGTGATTTATTTTTAAGACAAAATTCCTATTGCCTAGTGCAAATATAAAGTCGAAGTCCAAATTTTGGTAGTAAACCAGTGCTTTAACGCCCAAAATATTTTATTATAGATTACTAGCGACACGCCACGGCTTCTCAGGGATAATGTAGAATTCTAATGGTGAAAGAACTTTTGAAATCTGTTCAGTGATTTTTGAGTTTATTCGTTACAAACATACAAAAATTAAAATCTTTCATCTTTATAATATTACTAGCATCCCAGCTCCGTACGGGTATTTAACAAAAAAATAAAAAATATAATAGGTATAGCCTATGTCATCTGGAGATGGAGTGTAGCTTCACAACAGTGAAATAATTTTTCAAATCGGTCCAGTAGTTTCGGAGTCTATTCAATGCAAACAAACAAACAATCAAATCTTTCCTCTTTATAATATTAGTATAGATAAAGATTACTTTTATTCAATTTGTTCATTACTTTTCCTTTTTCAAAATTGATACTAACTATATTCATAGAGGTTTAGTTCTATAGTATAGAATCATCTGTTAAGGTCGTTTTTCGTTACGTCACAGGGCGCGGTATTAACAAACAAAGTGGCGTGCCAAATGACACGCATCCATCGTGGGATATAGCCAGAAACCGGAATAACACTGAATACGGAAGCGTAATAGGCGTGAATGTGCTGTGTTTATGACTTTTTCTATTAGTTGAGATGTCTGAAACGATGGCGAAAAATATTGTAGGAAAAACTTCTTTTTTAAATAATGCTATTAAAATTAATGTTAAACAATTTCTAAATGCCAAGCTTTTTAACCTCAATTAAATATTATTTTATCCTTAAAATAGGATTACAGATATTATGATACAGCTGGAAAAAACTTATTGTATAGCTCAGACTTCAGAGCATAGAACAGGGCTAGGCTTAGGTATATGAGTCATTTTGTACTTAAGCCGTCTAAAGAGAAAAAAACCGGAAAAATACGAGTCGGAGTCGCGCATGAAGGATTCCGTACCATTTCATGGAACCCCTTGAACTTTTTTTAATATTTGTTATTATAGCGGCAAAAGAAATACACACTGTGAACATTAAAATTTCAACTCTATCTTTTCTGGTGACAGAAAGACGGACCCAGACGGACGGATGAACGGACAGCGGAGGCTTAGTAATAGTGTCCCGTTAGCACCGTTTGGGTACGGAACCCCAAAAATGGAGTGGGTTCCGTACAATTAAGAAAATTTCTGTTACTTTAAATACCACAGACTTATAGGTTTTTCTGTAATCTATAGGTCCAATTTATATGTTTATTTATTAGCAAGGTTTTTTCTTTTAACACATGTGTAACGATAGACCTAGTTGATTCATAAAATAAATTACATTTATAATCCACATTAAAAACATAAATCAAGAATGCATAACACGTGATAAACGGGATTACGTTAAGCTTCTAAATCATTCGCACGTTGGTTAGAAAAACCAAAACAATGAACATGATGAATGACAAAATATTTTATATTTTTATGTATAAATTTTTTAAATAACTTATTTTTTAAAATAAAAACAAATAAAACAATCTACGGGGTGTAACGAAAGCTCTGTTTGACCGTTATATCATTCAGATGTATTGCATGCATTAGGAACGTGTTTATTTTTGTAGTTTAATTATAAAGCAAATTACATTTTTTTACAAAAATAGCCGTATTATTGCACTGTATGTAACAGTATCAAAATATGACCTATTCCAGCCAAAACATTTTGTGCCTCCTAAAAACAATACATAATACAGCCATATTCATAATACTGTAAAGGTCATAATCGCTTGGCGTTCCGTGAAATGCCCTGGGGAGTCAGCAGCCTAAGCAATTACGTATGACATGTGTCGTAAAAGTATAAGTAACGATATGACAGCGGGGCCACACAATAACTTTAATAATAGCGGCATCAGCGGTTTGTGTCGCGATATTTTTTCTTATTTTCCAAGGAGATCGGCTAAAATATCACGAAAATAGAACTGGATTTATGTTACGAATGTGCACTAGGTATTAAAAGATAGAGATTAATAAAACAAACACATTTTTAAGTAATTCATTACATAAATACAAAAAAACAAAAAATCGCCCTTAAAAGTAATTTATTTTAGTGGTAAACGATTATATATATCAAAAATGTTTTATTATTTAACTAAAATGAAATCCGCTGACACGGCCTGGTACAGTAAAAACTACTTTAAATCAAAACCAACAAAACCAAATTATTTCAACAAACTTGAATAAATCTTTTTTTTTTACATTAATTTCGAATCAGGTGTCACGAAGGTTAACTTTATTTGTGTTTATTTTTAAATAACAATTTTAAATAATAGTACACTTTCACATATTTTAATCTGCAAGTGTTCAACATTATTATTTCGATCTTTCTGTAATAAATATATACGTAAATTAATAAACAAAATTTAAATCAAATCGACTTCGTTGCTTTACTCAATCAAAACTAGCGATATTTTTATTCATAAACATCTCTTATTTACTTATAACAAGTGTCACTTCCACTTGTGATTAGCCGTGCCACTTGGTTTTATAAATTACTAGCTGTGCCCGCGGCTTCGCTCCCGTCAACTGACTACCACTTGCCTACCTACCGTAGCTACCTACCTACCCTACCTATTTCCTCATTCAGTAACTCAGTTAACGTAATAGGAGATTAAAAAAAAGTTTTTAATTTTCTTTTATAAGTACAAACCTTGTCCCAATAAGGAACACAAAAAGAAAGATTTGTCCAATTAAGTGCAGTCGTTTGGAAGTTATGCGCGTAGGTACTACTAATATAGAAGGTAATACTACATTTCGGCGATTCATTTTTATATATAAGTAGCTGACCTGAGAATCGTTGTCCTGTCAATCTACACAAATATGCTATATAGATTTTTGACATTTCCCTCGGATTTTCGCAAATTTTCGCTCACCTTGTCCGGACTGTTACAAACAACACAAAAAAATACTGCCAAATCAGTCGAGTCGTTATAGTAATGCTTAGTCTTACATATGGCAATTATTTGATTGGCCTTATGGTCTAGTGGTTAGCGACACTGACTGCGAAAATGGAGGTCGTGTGTTCGACTCCCACCCAGGACAAATCTTTGTCTTATGAGCATGATTAAGAGTTCTGTGTCTGGGTGTAATTTATATCTAATAAATGTATGTATTTAGAAATATATAAGTATGCTCATCAGTTGTCTGGTTGCCATAATACAGGTACTGCCTAGTTTGGGATAAGATGGCCGTGTGTAAGTTTTTCTAAGATATGTTAGACATTAATTTATTTTTATTATTTCCATAGACAGATAAGTATATTAATATAGCATCGGTTATATTATTAAATCTCAAGTTACAAAGATCTATAACACGACAATTAATAATCCTAATAAAACTTATCGATTGTTTAATATCTTATAAAGGAAGCTTATATAATAAAGAGAAAGCGCATCACAAGTTGGGCGAAGTCCTTGTATAAGTTCATTAATTATTGCCACGCGTAAGTATAATACGTGGTGGCGCCACGGGCGATTTGAATATATTACTCATCGTCAATATAATATGATATGTGATATTCTTGAAATTTGTTTGGAAGTTATAGAAACGTTATGTCTCGTAAATTAGTCATATATTTACTACTTACTATTACCGCAGTTTGTAACTAACCAATAATTGATTCAAACTTTACTGGTAATGGATAAAAAACGATTGAGAATTTTTTAATTAAGCTAAAATTATGAAATGTAATTGCTAGTAATTTTTACATGTTCATAAATGCAACGAGTTATCTATCGCCGTTAAATTCAAAGAATAGCTTCCTTAACTATATCGGTAAAATATTAATGGCATACATTTTTATTTTTAAATTATTTTTCACAACGAAGACAATATTATTTTAGTATCATACACATAAAAACAGACACTAAACATGCCAAAATTCTAGATTAATTAAAAATAGATTTCTTATTTTGAAACTCGTGAACTACCTTGGTGGTATATTTATCGGTTGATAGGCAAGGGGTCTTTGACCTCACCGCATTCAGCCGGAACAGAGGACTTAGCGTGCCTCTCACAGACAGGATGTTTTCTCTTGAAATATTAACTCAAATACTTGGCCCAACACTAGACATTATTCGTGAATAATAAATGAGTCCAACAAAGAAATCTTTGAAAATCTTACTGCTTAGAAATTAATGAACTTGAACTTCGTACAGTCTAGACTTAAAATCAATATTGATTGTAGCTTTTATAAAAATCTTAAATTAATAAAAATTGTAATTTAGCAAGTTTGTAAAGATCCAAATGTAAGCAACAAAACAATCGAATATCAATTTTTTTTTTTTTGTTAGATAGCTACCACAAAACTTAACAATAAACACCAAAACGTTTATCAATTAGAACAGGAATTCTCACATTACTTGATAACAACACGACTTACATAAAATTTCTAACAACTAATTGCGTACTTACTCAGTGAATAAACAAATACATCCCATACGTGACAGACTCACAGACTCACAATCAAAGGGAAGCTCTGTAATGCCAGTTCCCCACATTTCCCTTACATTCTCCTTGTGCTTTACACTTCATGGTAGGTTAGGGCCCTTAGTTCTTTCCACTCAAATGGATAAAACAATACATATTAACTGGAACGTGTATAACACTCCTTTGAATGACAACCCTACTAAGCTCGGTACTTGGTTTTCTAATAAGGCCGTCTTGTCCTACTGCAGGGCAAAAGCCTCTCCTTCTTCCACGTACTTCTGTCCTGAGCTAGGATGGGCCAGTCCTTTCGTTAGGAGTCAAGTTGGTCTCTCCACCTTTTTTTCGGTCTGCCACGATGACATTTGGCTTTGTATGGTCTGTGCGTTGAAGGTTAAGTTGGTTTTATCTACACAAAATGATAGTTAAATAGCCAATAGTAATTATAATTTTATTATTGTCAGCTATTTAAAGTACTTAGGCCGAATACTAAAACGTCAATCATTTTTAAGTCGCCGTTAACTCTCATGCTATCTCTGTCATTTTAAGATGTAAAGTAGCAACAGATAGATATTTAAGTACGTCTTAAAGTTAAATTGCGTTTTAGTTTAGTGCGTCCGACTATTTTCAGACTCAGAATATATTTGTCCCAAAATAGACCACAAAATGTGTGTTGATTAATTCACAGTTTTGGAACGTCTACATAAAAACAACTGTGTGATGTTACAGTTTTTCACGATCGAGCTCTGTATGTTATGTGCCTATCTACGCCATATCAGTCTGTGGCCAACGTTTTATTATGTAACTTTCACAGTTCCAGACGTCTGGACTATACAATGTTTATGGAAAAAGTTTAACCGCATAATAGTCTGTAAAAATACATTTATATCCACGAAGCCATTTTGATGTAGGCTACGAATATTTTCTTACAAAATAATATCACTTTAATCAAAGAATAAGATGTTTCTAAGGATATAATTAGGTACCTCATAACAAAGTAGTAGATATTAGATAACTTTTATTATAGCAGTAGTTTTTTTATGAACTATTATCTATATTATCTAGATCGAAGCGCAAAACCTTGCATTATGATATTTCTTTTAAACATAGTATGACCATGACACCTGTAAAGGCGTCGAAACGTCAGGAACTAAAATCAAATGCAAACCGCGATAAAATCCGTTCAAAAGTAGTTTTATTTCAATTCCTTAGCAATTGATAAAAACGCCGAGATTTTAAAAATTAAGGCCCAATTGCTACATAGGTACCTATAACATGCTATCTTAACATATCTGTGTTAACATTGATTTCAGGTTTCGACTGTTTCTAAAAGCTTTTGTTGAAATGAATTGCTGAATATTCTGGTAACGGAAACTCTCCGATTTCTATGAAAATATAAGGTTAAAGATTTTTTTTAACTCTATTTCGAAACCGGCTCGTATTGCTTCAATTATTTTGTATGTATTGATAGATGTTTACATGTGTGTCGAATGTTTTATTTAATGTACTCTTTCTTAACATTACACTAGACAACGATTTCTGAGCACTTGAAGGCTTGAAGCGAACTTATTTTTATTTTTTATTTGTACCAGTATACTGTCATCATTTATATCTTAAGTGGGATTAAACAGTTATCAAAAATTTAATAACAGTTATACTAAATCCGTTAAATATGTAATTCCAGGTTTTATTCGTTATTTTTTTTTCTGCTCAACTTTAAATTACACCAAAAAGTGCGCCAATAACTTGACATTAAATGACTGACATTTACTTAAGAACATAGTAAAAAGTAGGCTTTCTACGACCTGAACAAAATGCAACATAATACTTAACAATATCAAAGGAATATATAAAATATAAATGAACGCTGAAAGACATTATTCCGGGCGGCGACATTTCTGAATTCCGATTATAGAGTAATCGATAGCCGACACGACACTCTCCTTGACTCTATTATTCACAAACAACAACAAAATGAGAAGGTTTACCCCTCAAATATTTTGTACGTTATTCACTTGTTTTTAGAATAAAATATTCTGTATCTTATAAAAACGAGCATTAACCTTATTAGAGGACAAAATTAAACGAATAAAGTTATCTGAAAATTACAAATTAACATACAATAATAATTTATGCTATAATTTGTGTACTAATTTTAAAACATCATTTTAAAAAAATCTATTTTTAGTAAACAAAACAGACAATTTCATGTTTTTTTTTGTAAAGTTTAAGTTTACTTGGCTTTCGGAACGCTGCTTTGAGTCTATCTTTTCTTTGATACACTAGACCTAAATAACAATCTTTTAAGACTATATACTCGACTCAATCTTACTTCAATCTCCGATAATCGTATACAGATAGTCCTGGGACAAAACACTCGACACCAATTGTGATCAATCAAGTTGGATTACATTTTGTACTCTATTTCTTGCTGCTTAGAGTGTATTGTTTGCTGTACTATTGAATTAGTTTAAGAGGAAAGAGCCCGATAGGAAGTTGTCGTCACTTAACACAAATAGCAATACAAATGTATTAACATGCCTGTACTATAATCACAAAGCTCTCAAGAGATTTTTACAATACATAATAATTATAATAAAAGCAATACTAAAGAATACATTTATTTTTTAAATACGCAATTTAATTCAATAATACAAGTGCGAAGGGTGCCGCAAAATAAAATACTCATAACCTGTATCTGTTTAATGACTGGCCACTATTCATAAAGAAACCAAAAATAAATTAATTAGTAAAATCTGTTAATAAAAATATATATATATATCATAATGCATGATCTCTCAAAGCCTCAAAAACAAAGAAAGTAAAACAGTAGAGCACAGTTATCATTGTAAGCTCGGTCATTGAACTCTCAAGTCAAGTTCAAGAGTAGAAGGGCCGCACGAACCGTTTATTTTTAGGGCACTAAATATACTGAACCCGTTCAGTGTTCCAAGTAATGTTTCCTGCGGCGAAGCTTCTTGATTGGCTAGCGTGAACTAAACACTTGCGAAAATGTTTACTCAGAAAGATCAAAGATAGAACGCGTCGCAAGATTGAATCATGGAGACCATGTTAAGTTTATGTCAGTTAACTTTGAAGTACTGAGAGCTTAGAGTAAAAATAAGTTAACTATAGAGTGCGCATATCGAGTATGAACTATTGGCACTAGTACTATGAACAAGTAAAATCGTAAAATTTCTGTCAAAACAGAGAGCGCCGTTATATTCAAAATCTCTGAAAACCTAATATTATCCTAATAATAACAGAACATCATATATATACCATCATAATATCGTCGCATGGAAAATCACTTAAATCAGAAAACGAGTAGTACTTAGAGCTAAAAATTTGCTTACTCTCGGCACAACCGGCTACTAGCGATGCGCGCACTCTTTGCTTGTCGATGTATACTATAACTGAGAGATACAACAATGTATTTTATAACTCATCAACATATAACAGTTAAAGTTTTGTTTGAGTTTTCTGCTAAAGAGATCTGTTTCATAGACTTCTGTCTCAAACTTGAGCAATTTAGTTTAATTGAACATTTCATAAATAGAGATGGAACCTTACATTCTAATTGAGACATATTTATGATAGATCAAATGACTGCAACGGATCTCGAAACGAGAGATGCACTTAGTCTCATGTGAGGTCGAGCAGTTAAAGTTGATGTCATCCACTTTAAACTTCCAATAAATAACATAATGTACACCCACTCAAAATATATTGAAACTAACATCATTGAACATAACGAACAATCACTATTACAAAAGAAGTTTTAAGCTGTGATCAAAGCCATTTCGGAGTAAAATGATAAAATTTTCGCATTGAAAATACCTTAAAACCCTTCCATTTACTATCCATTAGCAAATCCGACGTTAGTGCAGATTTCTCCGAAATATTTTCATTTTAAATTTCGTATTTTTTTTTTTTGCAGTATAAAATAGCTTTGTACCATGTATTCACTTTGATTACTCATTCGATTTCGTTTATTTAGCGCGTTATAATGGAAAAGACTACTCTTATATGGTCACTTCGGTTTTTAGACTGACAATAAACTTGCAAACTATTTTTTTTCTAACCATATCTGTCCCTCTGCTAGCAAAGGTCACTCTATCCTCCATCCATCTCTCTCTGGTAAGGGCTGTGCTGAACCAATGTCTTTCAAAGGAGTACAGCTCGTCCCGCCATCTAAGTCTCTTAATAGACAAGCGCGATGGGTTAAATTTGTCTAAACCTCTACCTACTTATGAATGAATTACAACTTATTATACATCAGCGTTATTCCTATCACTTTCACACACCATACTTTTAAAAACTTTACGTCTACTTAAACGATATAAAATTGTTTATGTCGCTGGTCATTTAAATTATTTAATGACACACATCTAAAAATTTATTAAACAAACTTTAATTAAAATAACAATCAGAATTTACCATTTAAAATTTATATAGCACACATAACAGGGTGCGATCCACCCTTAGCCGCTACATTCCCATTGTTAGGGCCCACATTGTGCAGGAACCACCTGGCTCATTAACGGTGCTAGAATCATGACCACTATAGCCTGAGCCTTGAAGACTACGAGATACCTAAGAGCTTTACGACGAAAATAAATTTTTAAAACGGATTTATAAGAACAAAATTGTTGCAGATAGTCTTTAGATGAAAGGTATTTCAATATTTCAAAGAAAACCTATTTGATGAACAAACTGAAAACTGAATTAAAAAAAAAACTTATTTAAAAAATGAAAAACGCCACGAACCCACAAACCCAATAACTTCCTAAAACTATAGCGCAAACATAAAATACAATGAGAATTTCTTTGGCCTTCTTCTTTTCAAGTCCATGGTAGAATTTATTGTTACAATAGTTATCCCCAAAACGTGCCTAAGTTAATGGTAATTTTCTTGTCTGAAATCAGTTAAGTTTTCAGGATTTTTAGACATAGTGACTTAAGCAATGCTTTACCACCACCACAACAAAGTCAGGCTTATCAAAAAATCACGCATTCGACTTATCGCACGTGTACACACAAGAGGCATCCACTAAGCTCTCAGGGACCAATATAAAATGGTCGCGGAACACGTTTCACTTGCCTTGCTCCACGTCACTGGCCCATTTCTTACGATCCATTGACTTCAAGCCATTCATCGGTGCCTTTTCAAATGAGAAGGGTTTTAAATACGACTCACTGCAAATGAGAATGTATATGAAGATTTATTGCACATATATTGTTGTGGGGTGACGTACACTTTGTTGAAATAAACTGGTAAACGGAAAAAATGTAAATTCTTTCATAAAACGGACTGTATTACATAGTATCTATAATACATAATGATATATTGAATAACACTCGAGCTGTAATTAGTACTAAATTAACGACAATATCTAATCATTTTTTTTATAATAACCCAATAATAGATAGAAAAATCCATCAACAGTTCTTAATTACCAATATACCACTCTCCAATCCCAATTGAATATTAATATTCTTATTAATAAGTTCATTAACATAGATTCCAAATTAATCTGACAAAGTCGTTTACGTGTGATATATATTTAAACAAAGTATAAGTAATTAAAGATAAATAGGATAGGTAAAGATTAGATAGTAATATCTAACTAATAGATAGATACAAAAGGTTTAGTTAAACTAAACGGTACAAAATTAAACGCATGACATAAGAAAACACTTAGTTAATTGTCCTCTTTAACCTGGTATACGAAATGAGGGGCTCTTGAATAAATGTTTTTAATTATGTTTGAACGTCGAAAAAAGTTTGTATAGTAGATATAAAATTGGAGCTGGTTGTACCCCCCTGTGTTCATGATTAGCTCATTTTAATCCCGGTTTAAAAACTGCATGACAATAGACTAGACGCACTCATTGTATTTCGCAAAAAAAAGTCGTCTACCGTTCATAGAGTTTCCCGTTGAGAATTTCGACAAATATTTTTATTACTAAACCAATGTTTGCACAGCCCTCGTCAGCAAGGGTTGGGATAAAAACACCATTCAATCCGCCATCTTTCTTTGATTCCGCTTCTAACCCATTTTTCATGCGAATATGAATAGAACAGCTGGTACGATCGATTGCCGGCACTTTCCTTACCCAATCGCG
Source organism: Diachrysia chrysitis (assembly GCA_932294365.1). Taxonomy (NCBI): domain Eukaryota; kingdom Metazoa; phylum Arthropoda; class Insecta; order Lepidoptera; family Noctuidae; genus Diachrysia; species Diachrysia chrysitis. The sequence goes on from OW028657.1 coordinate 4,848,507, forward strand.
TATACATGTCTGATGGAATATCTTATTAATAATAATAGGAACTTATATGCGACCTATGCATATCAATAAGTTAGAGAAGGGAAAAATGTTTTATTGGTTACTTGGAACTGAGAAATGTTGAAAAGAAGGTAAATAACAGTCTTTATCTAAAATGAGATTTATTATACCTCTCATAAAACTTTTGGCAGTAAAAACAGATGATGTTTAAAAATAAAAATCCGATTGCAAACGCACAGAACTTTCTCGTTGTGAACGATCCACAAAATGCATTCACAAAGTTAGGAAAGCACTTTCGACCTCCCGCAAAGTAAATGCACGCTAAAATAAATGTGATGCATGACTATTTGAATTACCTAGTTAGGTCTAAATAACACAAACAAGTTAATAATAAGAATATTCGCAATTGTTTACTAAGTAGCAAGGTAAGAGTCGCAAATGCGAAAGCACTTAAGTCTCAAAAACAAAAGAGGAAAATTTGATTGTACAAGCTGAACAGGCGACCCCAAACAGCCCACTAAAAGAAATTAATCGGCGTGTCCGAAAAAATAAAAACAAAAGGAACGGTAAATCCCACACTGGGAAGACAATACATCGCGTCGTCATAAAGTTGTGTCTCTCCCGCCAGGCGGCGCCATGGCGGCCCGCGCCCCGCACCCGCCGCGACGCCGTACGCACGTGCGTGCTACTTGTCTCCGCCATTCACAACCCTGCGCAACCAAAACAAAACTCTAATACCGCACCCTAAATCTCATTTTCCTTCATGCGTATTATTTAACTGCAGAAGACGCTGCTCAGTCTATTAGTCACCGTATCACGTTACCATTAAACACATTTTTGTGTTCCACCACAACCACATTCCTCGGTTCTATAACCAATTGTGTTGCAGCATGCTTGAACTTTTGTCCTTTTTTGATTGACTCTTATCGGTGGCCGTATGATTTTTATTAATATTGTCATTTTAAATTAGTTGAACATACGTAACGGGCGCAACGGAAATTGATTGGTTTTCTGACCGGAACTCTTATAAAAAGTCAATTTATTTCGAGTGATATCTTAACAGATTTTGGGGTTAGATAAAGTAAAGACTTATCATCATCGTCATCGGTAGACATGTTTAGTGCTGTGATGTTATATTAAATGTTGTTATTCTAGTATACAATAATGCGGTTTATTGACAGCTTATGACATTAGTAGTCAATGAAGTTAATTCCTAAGACAACTTAGGATATGAAATGTCGTACAACAATAACACAGAATAAATTCTAAACAAAGTAGGTACTATTGTCACATAAAAATCCACTGCCTCAAAATTATATTAAGAGAGGATGCAAACACAGAGTTTGTCAACACAATAAAACCCTCCAACGCATTAAAACAAAACCCCATTGAGTAAAAAATTAATGGTCCCACTGGCGAGACCTCACAGAGACTTAATAAATTGTAAGCTGTACACTGAAATCATAAACAACGCTCCGTCATAGCAGTATTATGCACCCCAACCGCATAACAGCCCCCCGATGTATTGGTTCCTGACGAATAACCCAATAAATACCCATAAGGTACAAGCGACACGTACAAAATATTCCAGGGACATAAAAGCATTATCCTGTTAAGTAATTTATTTCTTCTTCAGGTTGTAACTGAACGGTTATTTTATGGTACCACTTAAACGTTCTATAATCCTAGCAGTTAAAGCATAAAGAAGGGTGTCGGAACCCATAACGCAACACCATAAACGGTAAAGAATTGAACTAAAGACTTAGTCACCTGTTCCAACCATGGACCATAAATCTTTACTTTTTTAAAGGGACCTACGCAAAATGCGATGTTAGGGATTTTACGGAGCTTACATTGTACTGATTTGATATTGTGAAATATAAAAACTTTTTTATCTACTTTTCCTCTTATTTTCTAGCCTTTGATGTCGTATCGCAATGTAATATTTAATAAGGAATTAATTACGTCTATTATAATATTTCTTTCGGTATTTTTAGCAAATTGTAAAGGAAGCCATTGGATAATGAAATTTAATTTGTTCTCATTGACGTTCGGTGTATTTAAAGGAGCTTTTAACCTGACCTGTGTTAATCTTAGTATTGAGTCAGCGTCTTATGAGTCACGGATTTCATCCCAGCCAGTTCCCCGCTTGTTCACCGACTGCCCACTCTTGAGGAACCGGTCCAGATGAACTTAAACTGGATACCTTATTTTATATACAGATTTCTATACCTTATGTTATTGTTCGCATTCCTGCGTATAACGGGACTTTTTGTTTCTGGTGTATCATGAACAAAATCATATTTATTACGAGAATTGATAAAAATAAGTTTTGATACATCATCTATAAGTACTACTGCATATTTTACAGACCATCCACAGATATCATTTTCGCATGTTATGCCAATCTCAGCGTACACAGACACATAGAATATCCTATCAATTATTTGAAAATATTTCCCTAGTATACTGAATCTAGAATAACCAAGCTAAAATTCTTTTATCGATATAAAAGTAGAATTCGTAGGGTATTTTTACGTTTCATAGATCTGCTACATATAAAGTGCTTTCACCCAATATTCTAGTAGCATACTTTGGAAATAATAACGATATCGGTTTCTAGCGGACGTGAGTGCAGTATCATTACACACAAATTAGGTTAGTTAGATAGCCTCTACTTATTTCTCAAAGCATGTTTAGCTGCACTCCACTATCAGCCGGTAGTACTGTCTACTTGTAAATTTACAAAATCTCTAGAACATGGTAAATAATGGTGTAACTTGAAGTTAATAACACTACGGTTACTTCATCACATGTTGCATAAAATATAGGTAATCGAAGAATTGTACTTCAAATATCGATTTAAATTTCAAGCTACCTCACAGACGCCATTAAATACTTTATACTCGTGATAATACGACATGAATGAAATTTACTGAGGGTAATAGAAAACTTTTAAAATTAATAAGTACCTACTTACTTAATAATAAAGTACCCTCACTTATGAAATTCAATATCGATAAAGTATAATTTTTCCGAGATGATCTCACTAACAACGACCGAAATATAACGCGAGGGAATCCCATAAAAACCTTATAACAGATGCCGACGTTCGTACACCCAACGCATATTGACCGAAGATCGTATATTAAACCGCAAGCTGCGGTCAGTTTGACCCTTCTAATTTCGATTAGTGGATCATATTACCAGAGAGGTGTTGACACGCTCGCTACGAGTGTCCCTACATCAAACACTGTTACTATAGCATTCTAATTAACTCGACTCGTCAACAATCTAAGAGTTGTTTACTCTATTACATCCTATTAATATCGCACATTGAAGAGCCACACTTGACCTGATACACTTCAAATGATCTCATTTCCCTTTGCATTATCGTTTGGGCAAGTCCATTAACATTTGGTTGCATTACAACTGATGCGATTAAAACAATAGCCGGATATGCAACAGTGGCAGGATACGTCCGCGACGAATGCGTCTCGACGTGAAGTCATCTATTCTAATTCAAGGTCTATCATTAATCGATCACATTCATAGAGCAGCTTCAAAAGAGAAATAGATAACGATATGCATACAATAGCGCAGACAAAGTTCCGTCCGCTACGTTAAACATCGCGTGGATCGCTAATCCGAGCGTAACATTGCAAAACGCAGAACAAACTGCTTCGCTTTGTGCTGCACTAATGAGAGCCACGTGGCCGTCCCCCGCAATGCAGACTGCACAATAAAACAATGCCGCTACAGTTGTGCATTCTGGCTTTATTCCTACAGGACTAACTGTCGCGTGACTGCGACTCGTTATGGGTGTACCGCAAGGCGCGCTCCTACACCCATTTCTGTTTATTCTATTTAGAATGTGAGTGCCGGCGAACGTTTCCAACATTGTTGGTGATATCACTATTTGATGCTGTTTTGAAACCATAGTTGTGCCTTCCAACTTTACTTAAGGAATTTATAACGAATCTTAAATAAATATTAAATTTATCTTCGCTCTGAACATTATTTACTTCCGTATTATTTGAATAACTATTCGTATCAGACTCTTTTCGACTACCCTTATATTTAGTCACTTCATTCAGAAAAACATTCGTTTAACATGCCTAAGATCTACTTTTCACTGAAAAAGATTTCTAATTGAAACACACCTTAGTTTCGTGATACCACTTTGTTTACATACATAGATTCAATCAAACACACCGAGACTTGATGCAGTTTACATCGGCGTCGACTCTAACCTATACCGGAGCTTTTAAGTTTGTATTTTATGGAAAATTTAACTTTTCATTCACTCTACACATTTTTTGGACAGTCTTTTGACTTTTTAACGGTCTTTACTCGTATGTATTATATCCGTGCGGAAGCCACTCATGGCACTTTTGACACAAACACGACAACTTTTGAATGGAGTGTTTGTTCGCGCGTTGTCGTCAAACAAAACAACATAAACATTAGACAGTCGGCGCGTCGCCGTACTGAAGTTTGTGGGGTCCCTGTCGTGATCGGCTTCGAGGGCTATTAAGTCTATTGTTGTACGAGTTCACTAACACCGACATGTTTCTGTGCCGATTGTTGGTGGACTCACCTAATTGTGCGAAGACCTTGGGCCTGACGTTCTCCTGCCAGGCAGCGGCGGCGGCGGCGACCAGTGCCGCCAGCAGGACACAGCGCAGCACGATCATGGCACTAGTCACAAGTCGACATCACTTGGTAACACTCGCGGCGTGGCGGGTCGCGTACAGGCAGGCGGGGCGCGCGGCGGCCGGCGGATGACTGGCGGGCCGCGGCAGTCGGGGGGCGCGCCTGCGCGGCCGGCGCCCCGCGGTCTCGCATGCGTGGGGCTGCGGAGTGCGGACCTCGCACGTGACGCAGCCCTCCTCGCCCCCAGCGTACCCTCGACGGCTATCGCCGACCCTGCGACGTCATAATCGCGTTAAAAAAGCGCCTGCATATCCTAATGAACGCCGACACTAAACCTGCAATTAAACCCGACAGGGCGCCGCCAGAGGCTCTGAGCTTTTGTTTATAAGCGTTTTTAGTAGTATTAAAAATTCGTTAAGGGTATGTTGAGGGCGTGACAGTTCAGCGAATCGTAAGGTCGCAATTACAACTTTGATGGTTAACAACGGGGACGTAGGGTCGAATGCGTGGCGAAAGCTCTTATTACTTTCCCCTTCCGGAAAAAAAATCTCAAGTCGTGCTTTTCGCACTAATTGAGGTACGTAAGAACATTACTAATGATAGAGTCGACTACCTGTACTCAAATTCATTATTGTCTTGTTACACTCTCTGATTGCTCTTACTTTCATAAAAAAGCTCTCGCAAAAGCTCACCAAAGTCTATTTCGAATCCCTTCATAAAGTTAACAAAACTTTGTCGGAGCTATAAAGTTATATATTTAATTATACGCATCGTAAAATTAATGAATTGTTACTAAACTGAGTAAAATAACAAGTAAAACAAACTCTACAAAAAGTTACACAAGGTCCTAATATCCGTATCACATGAGCGCGGTGCAACTTTATCGAAATAAAAACTTTTGTACAACAGTAGGGCTCCCTGGCGCATTCATTATTATTAATTGGACAAAGTTGTTCCCCAGTAATTTTATTCGACCAGTTTAGAACTCTGTCGAAGTAATACAAGTGCGATGTTAGTGTACCAGCGTGGAGCATTGTGCACAGCCCGTGAGAAAATCAATAAAATAAACATCGATTGTGTCCGACTCCTGCGCCGGGAACTTACTTTATTTATTGGAATATAGGAGATTTTATTGCTATGAACCTGCTTAGTCTGGTAATATTTATAGTACTTGACCACAAACAGAATGAATGAGAGAAATATGTAAATGAGAATTAGTCAACAAAACTTATTCATTTGCTTATAGTGTGTGCATTGTGATGCAGCGCGCCACACACGGCACAGCTTTCTCTCAATGTGCGCACTAACACAATCTATACTATCAACACAGTGTAGAACAATCTAATTAGAATTAAGAAGCAAATTCTAATTTCCCTCCACAGTACCGCAGCGCACCCATAGAAATTTAATAAAATTGTTAAGACACTAACTTCCTAACTCCAACCTTAAACTGCATTAAAGTAAGACTTTTAAAATAAGGAAAGTTAGCAATTCCCAAGTTCTAGACTATTCGATACAGCTTGGACCAGATAGACACACGTTCGACCATCGTTTCTGTATAATAATCCAATTAGTACGGAATTTAAAGCTTCCTCGAAGGCTTTGGGCGACGGTAATGTTATAACGAAAGATTTTGAGCACCGCTTATGAATCTCCAGCGGTTATCTCACCAATTGAAGCCACAGTTGATTGTTGTGGGAGTTTGATCAATAGAGAAAATCGGTGTGCGCGCTGAAACCGACTGAATCTCTCTTTATACACAATAGGTACAATAGGTTTGTGCACAGGGTTTGTGCAAATCTAACTATTCGTGTGTTTCATTCGGAAAGTTTCCAGTTTATTTTCTGCTTGACAATAACTACTGCGATTTGATTGGTGGTCATATCATAGACATTGTCAGTCAAACTTAAGATTCCTTGCATTATAGGTGATCATAAGTACAAATAAAAAAAAAAAATCATACACAGCCATCTGATCCCATACTCGGCAGAGCCTGTATTATGGCAATCAGACAACTGATAAAGATCCTTACTAATATTATAAATGCGACAGTAACTCTGTCTGACTGTCTTTCTGTCTGTCTGTCCCACTTTCATGCCAAAAATACTGAACCGATTTAAATGAAATTTGGTACACAGATAGTCTAGAGCCTGAAAAAGGACATAGGCTACTTCTTCCATTTACGCGGGCGGAGCCGCGGGAATCAGCTAAGTAGTACTTATATATTCATAAATTCATATTATAGATAAATTACACCCAAAGAACGACAGATCAAACAAAACTACATGCATTATAACTAGAATTAAGTAATATTAAAACATTATCTCTCCTTCTTTCAAGCAAACTACCTTTAATCAATATTTTATCAAAGCTGAAGAACAATGAAATAATTCGAATTCTACATTCGTGCAGACAGTGGAAATCAAAAAGGAATCAGTGAACTAACGAATCCCATCGCAATCGCTTTTAACTTTGCCGTAGTGTAGACAAAGAATGTACGGACGAACAATGTCTTTATATTAATTAAGGAAATAAATTATAAATAACGAGACCTGGTCCCTTATAGACAAACAGACATCCTTCTTGATAACGCACTCTGTAGAAATGACGCAGCGTTTTATTGAGCTGTCAGCGATGTTAGTTCTCAGTCATTATGCGGTCAGCGTTTTTGTTTGTTTGTTTTAACAAATGATATGGTAGTATCGGTTTGAATAGTAGGGTCCTCTGGGGCTGTTATGTTTTATGATACGTTTAAAAAACAAGTTAAAAAAAGTGTGTGTTTTGTATTGAACAGTTTTAAGTTAGCACGAGCGTTGGATAAAGACCGACATTTGTAAATTACTAGCTGCGCCCTGCGGTTTCACCTGCGTTTTGATGAAAAATGGTGATAATGATGATGATAAAAAGTAGCCTATGCGCTATTCCGGGCAATAAACTATCTATGCAACAAATTTCATTCTAATCCGTTCAGCCGTTTTGTCGTGATTGACAAACAAACATCCATCCATCCAAACTTATGCTTGTATAATATTAGTAAGATTTTAAAGGTGTGTTTTTTAAAATTGATCGTAAAGCAAGTTAAGCTTGTCTAAAGAGTCATGAGTGACTGTCTTAGTGTCACAGTATTAGTAGTTACCCGCTACGTAAAACCGCATGATTTACGAATTGAGATAAAGATCGTCACGTTTACACAATCGAGTGCGTTCTCTAGCTACTGTCGCTTTGTCTCCCTCGACAATCGCACAAGATTTGCCGGACCCAAATCTTAGGGGTCCTCCCCCATTCGCTCCGGACAATTTCAGAACTGCACATAATTCATTTTTTTATTGATGCCAAAGCAATTAACTTATGGCGTCTTTTTTCATCAAAAGAGATGGCGACATCATTTTAATTAAGAATTTGATAGGTCGGTTTATGTATTATTTTCTTAATTACTTCGGTAAAAGCATTGAATGGCCTGTTAAATACATCAGCTTCATTTGGACCGGAATTCGAAATGGCTCGGATATACTTCCAATGAGTATTTATTTGCGGTTGAAGAAATTTTAAATAACTGGTTTTTATATATATATATTTTTTTTCTTAAGAACAACTGAAATTGACAAACTTATTATTATTATGCTATAATTAAATTGAGTCGCCTAATTGAGTCGGAAATAATATTTAGCAATTAGTCATTTACTTCCACTTTTAACATTTAACGATACTAAACTTTTTAAGTTAATTATTATTAGTATAAGAATTTTAAATTCAACATCATAGACATTGCACAGCGATTTGCTTTTATAAAATTCCATTTCACTTAATTAATAAATGTGAATGAAAGAATGAATTGTCCCTTAATTCTAAAAAATATTTCATACATGTTTTATTTTTCACTAAAACAATGGAAAGCTCTTAAAAGCTAACAAAACGCTGTGTCTCACCCACATTGACCACTGTGACCCAATTCCCTCAATTGACTCTCACAACTCGCTCGGAACGATAAACAGCTGATACACTTTGTGTTTTCATTCCATTGTCATATCAAAGCGGATACATACTATGTAGGAACAAAATAATAAATAAATTATCATACCAAATCTTTGTATTGCGTATTATCTAAAGTTAAACTAAGAAAATAAGCTGCTATTTGTTCGAAGAAATTTATATCTGAACGAAGTAAATATTGATGTACCCTCTAAGATGTAATTAAATTGGGTTATAAATGTTGCTAAATATAAACTACTAGCGACCTGCCCCCGCTTTGCACGGTTAGACAAAACATCACTCTATACTAATATTATAAAGCTAAAGAGTTTGTTTGTTTGTTTGATGGTTTGAACGCGCTAATCTCAGGAACTACTGATTCGAATTGAAAAAATCCGTTTATTGAGGAAGGCTATAGGCTATATAACATCACGCTACAACCAATAGGAGCGGAGCATAAACGAAAAATGTTGCAAAAATGAAAAAGAGTTGAAACTAAAACTAATTATACACAAAAACCTTCTTGAATCACTTTGTCTATTGCTGAAAACTGGATTAAAATCCGTTGCGTAGTTTAAAAGATCAATTTTTTAAGATAAATAATTCAATGTTGTTTACATTGTAGTGATAATAGTTTCTAAAATAATCAAAAGTATTATATCATAGACTCGAGAAATTGATTTAGAACACGAAATAAATGGTAAGTCACTGAAGTATCTAGAGATCCTTGAAAAGCATTGATATCTAATCTTACCATAAACAGACTGGACTTACAATTATTGCCAAGCTACCGCCATATAAGACCACATAGAAATAATTCACTATACAAACGTGCATCTCCATATACGCCTATCTTACAGCGAGATTAATGCTCAAGATACAATTTTACAATTCATAATAAGATAGTACAGTTAAGCATAACGAACTACGCCTACGATATCTCGCTAGATGTTAAATAGCAGGCGCTAAAGACAAACAAAAGATTTCTCAAGTAGCGAAGCGTCTCTCAAAAATGTTTGTTTTAAGCTTCGGAATAAATCCCGGTGTAACACAAAAATCCTATTCAACGGGAATAATACAAAGAGTTAGTGTGACAGGACAAAGAGCCGGCCGTTTATGTACCATCGTGTGACGGCGCTTCTCTTGATTTGTGGCAAAGCAAACATCTAGAGCTCATTTTTTTGCACAAAAATACGGAGATCCTTGACATATTTTCGCTAGCGTCCGAATGAATTGTTGATGAATATCTATACTGCCGACAGTCTCGAGCGCCAAGAATTTTAACAGAACCACCAATTCTGATTTAAGATTGGAGTCCCTTTGTTCATTTAGGGTCAAAGAAAACATTTTCTGATTTTCTCAGAGGTCTACGGTCAACTGTTTGTTGTGAGACATGGCTGATCGATAAACCTATTGAAGTTGCTGCTGATAAGTTTAAAAGGGTCATTTCTACGCGCCGAAGCAATGAGGATCGCCAGGCTCGCCCATCTATCATTTGTGTGTAAAACGAAAGGACAACAGAAACGTTTGCCTTATTGTAAGAACGGTCGCACTTTAGTTTCTGACGCAAATAGTTCACTCGTAATCCGATTGATCTTGTATTTTCTTGCCAATCCGTAAAAGTGCTCACTCTTTTTTAGTTAGATATATATAATAATACCGGCCTATGAATGTCCCACTCCTGGGCACAAACCTCTTCTCATGCTGAGACGGAACGAGCATTGATCACCACGCTTGCTCATTGCGGGTTCTTCATTTCAAATGCCAATTTTCGGAATCAAGATCTCCTCACGTTTTCCTTCACCTATTACCATGATTTCTTAGAATTATGAAAGTTAGATATACCTTAAATGATTAAAAAACGTAATTGTTACGTTTACAGAGGTCTTCCGAAAGTAGATTTAAAAAATGTATTAAACTCAATCCACTGAACTCTAACCGACACATCAACAATAAACTTTGTAGCAAACTACACCTCTAAATGGTTTGCAATCAAGCCGTTAAAACAACTATCACCATATTTGGCCAAACTTAGACTCTCACCATTTGGAAGCACAAAATAGCAAATCAAAAACAAATAGACAAAAGCAAATATTTACTGAACGTTCACAAAGTTTTGGCTACAAAAATACACGGTTATAGGACCAACGGTCCTGGAATATGCGTCAAACTGAACCGTGAACGGAGAACTTTTGATCTCAGATTAATTTCGATCGACACCGTATCTACGATGCATGCGCCGTTTTTTAGGGCTAGAGATGAGTTTGCCTACATCGAATAAGGTATTGTGACGGTGTATTTGTTGTTTATAAAGAGGTTTTTGATGAGGTCGTAGTGGACTAGTGGTTCAAAGAACGGATTTGTGTGCACAAGGTTGCAGGTTTGAACCCGTCACAGGCAAGTACCTATGTAACTTTTTCAAAGTTATCTGTGCTTATTATTATGTGTATGATTATTTAATCTAAGACATAATTGAAAATCGGTGAAAGAAATCATCGTGAGGAAACCTGGATTAAAAAAATTGGAATCTGAAATAAAATGAGCAAGCGTGGCGATCAATGCTAGTTCTTTCTCTACAGAAAAGATCTGTGCCCAGCAGTGGGAATTTATAGACCGGTATTTTAAAGAGGTTTTTAATATTTACTTTTTGTCTTGTAAAGCCAACTTGCTTCTCACCTGTGGTTGATGTCTGACTTGTCATACCAAGATATGCAATATGCAGCAACATAGTTGCAAAGATACGTATACGATATATACGTAAACTATTTTTTACCTATTAATAAAAAAATTAACAATAATTATGAACGATATATAATCTTTTAATTATTTGTCAATTGTATAATAACTTTCGTGAGGAGTATTCATAATTATTTAAAACAAAACGGTTTACTCACGTATATTCTCGGGATCGCCCGACTAGTTTCAGACTCAATAGGAGTCCCTAATCATGAGCTGACGCGGCGGCGGTGGTGTCGCGAGTCGACCTCACACTACCGCCGCCGCGTTTTAAATAATTATTTGTCAATTTACTAAAACCCGCAAAAAAAACGAAATTTTATCCCATTATTGTGTACGTTAGCAATTTTGAGACCGTCAATTTTTTAATTAAATAACGCTACGTATGCACAAATAGACATTTATAACAACTTGAAAATAGGATTATCTTTGCTAATATTTAAATCTCAAGAAAATTGTTGCTATTTTAAGCAGATCCTAAAATTCTGAATTCTAGACATAAAAAGATAAAATCTGCAAAATGTAAAATCATTACACAGACGGATTCAGATTTTCAGACTGTAAATACAATTGAATTTTCTGTTTGACTGTTACAAAAAGTGTATTATAAACTTCGTAGTCCCAAGTTTCGCAAGTCGAAAATTAAATAAAAACTCCCTTAACTGTACCAATATATTATATGAAGAGTTGAGACTTATATATAATTTGGAAATACAAAGACACGTAAGAAAAGTATGAGTAGGTATTTTGTGAAATAGATGGGTTTGATTTCTATTGAAACCAATTTTTAAAACCTTGAATTTTTTTTTATTAATCTTAAAATATTATTTTAAAAAATGCGTAATGGAATATCAGACAATTGTGTGCTGTTATTTCAATTAAAGTTCCAACACTAAGTTAGCGAGCAATATCTAAGTGTCAGTGTGTTTAGAATAAATTAAAATATACTGATATTGTATTATGACTTGGATAAATATTAAAATGAATGCAATCAATTACTATGCAGCAAAAGATAAAAAACTAATTGGCAATAAAAACAAAAGACTAACTAATGATTCAGTCAGCAACTACTGGCTTCAACAATTAATAAGTTTTGGCTACAAAAAAATTACAAACGACACAAAAAACATGACAGTAAATAAACTTAGACCATCAAAAATCAGAGCTACAAACTTTAGGTTATAGCTGAACAATCAAGCAGATCAAAGGTTCGTTGGGCATCACTAAATCGTGTAGAATAGTGTCGTAATAGAGCAACTAGCGACTCGAGGTGAAAAAGAAACGCGAGATGCAGCCAATCAATCTACATTTACAATCATATGAGTATCGATCCGACATTATAGTGCAACTAAAAGTATTTGATACTTAAAATGAAAAAAGTATTATCAACACTAATAGTTTCAGTAGAAGTAACTTGCACTTGTACCCATTACATGATTTAAAGCAGTATAAATAACAATGATCAATTTTTTTTGTTTTTTTTTTGCGATTTTGGGTAAACGTCAAATTATCTCTAAAATAAATGTTATAACTCTAAATAACAAACATGAAGCAAATGCTAAAGCGTATAAAATAATATCAAAGTATCTTTGTTCAGAGCCCTTAATATTCACATACTATCATCGCAACAAATAACAATAGTTCTCACGAATGCCATTATAAAATTAATGCAAGGGGTGATAAAGATCTTTTGATTGAGGTATCATAGGAAGGCGATTTCGTATTATGATATATATATATATTTATGATAAGAATGATATTAAAATAAAATAAAGTTAAAAGTAATCAAAAGCATTACTTCTATTAAAATTAAAACATTTATTATAATTACTTCTTGTACTGTTTCTTCGGCTATCTAAAACTGGCCAGTAATATTTTATATCCAAAAAAAATATACTGGTAATTTCAATTTATTTAGAAATTAAAAAAATTACTAATAGAAATAAAAAATCTTAAATCATACGCATTACTGTTTAAAGTAATGAACAAGCTGACAAAACATAAACAAAACTAAATAAAGCAACTTTTAGTCACAAATGGCCTACACACAACATGATCTCCTTACCCTGTATACCTACACAACAAATTCGTAAAATTACGTTCACCATGAAAAGTGAATATAAAAAGAGCAACGATCAAGATTATTCGAGCGATGAATAGCGCTCGTCAATCGAATCGCAGCTCTGACGAATAGTTTAGAAAGACTTCATTTGATGTATGCAGAGGGTAACTCCAATATCGAATACTACGAATACGAATTCGTCCTCAGTCACCCCTCGTATTCATACAATAAGTATAAATAAATTTATTGACATTTTTATCTACTTATTGAATAAATAATATAATTCAATAAATCTGATAAATAAAAACGATACAGTTCAATTCTAAATGATCAATAAAATTGATATGCGTACTGAAATATAATTTATTAAATGTTAAAAGGTTAATAATGTATTTTGTGATTAAAAACTAATAAAATGGTACATTATTTTACTTTTTACCAAAGCTGTTATTATAAATTGTGTTTGATTGTCAAACACAATTTATAATAACAGCTATGAATTTATTAATAATTACTTTCTTTAAATCATTGTTAATACAATTTCTAGTATTACAAACTATGTAGCTTTATATGTATTAATTTGAAGCACTTTTTATTGTTCTTAGTATTTAATGGACTTGACATGCCTCAGTCAATATGTCTTAGAAACCCAATTTCGTGTGGCAAGAACGGGCAATATTGAAAATAAAAAAAATACGTTGTGGCAAATTGAATCAAAACTACGACTAAACTATCTTAGTAACCAAACAGTTTTATAGAGCCTTAGTAATCTTCGGCTTAAGCAAATTGGTTTTGATGGGAAACTTAAAACAAATTCCTAGTATTTTGTGTAAAATAAATAGCTCAGTTATAAATCAAGTTTGCCTCTAGACTAATGGACTTCGGTTTTGAATAAACAGTGTTATAATGTACGAAGGAAATGGCAAAACTTGGGTTCACATTCCCTAAATTCATCTGTTAATAGAATACGCACATTGACAGCTACTTAAGTTGTGTACACTTAGATAAACAGTGCTTTTTAACATTATATAATATAATAATAATAATATCATCATAACACGGTCATCTGATCCCAAACTAGGCAGAGCCTGTGCTATGGCAACCAGACAACTGATAAACATACTTATATAACGGGTGGGCAACTTGGAGGTATACAACTTTTTTTTGCCGCCATTTTATTTTGGCGGCAAATATGTCAGTTGTTTCATAAATTTTATTTTGTATAAATATGGCAAATTTGTTATGGAGCGTTTTACTACTGAACAACGTGTTTTAGTTATTAAAACATTCCACTTAAACCAAACATGTATTGTGAAAAATGTGTGAAAATTGCGGCCAATTTTTTGGTAGAAATCACTTACCTTTGCGGCAAACAGTAACTCATTTAGTGAATAAATTTGAGCAGCTTGGCATTGTAACAGATGAAACAGTTCCATGTCGGGTCAGAATAGCTCATACGGAGCAGAATATTGAAATTGTTCGACAAAGTGTAGCAGAAGAACCCACATTGTCTATCAGGCGTCATTCTCAACAACTCGAAATTAAGAGGACTTCTCTACGGACAATTCTGAAGAAACACCTTGGTTGGTTCACG
This sequence comes from Diachrysia chrysitis, assembly GCA_932294365.1. Classification (NCBI taxonomy): domain Eukaryota; kingdom Metazoa; phylum Arthropoda; class Insecta; order Lepidoptera; family Noctuidae; genus Diachrysia; species Diachrysia chrysitis. Next base: position 4,863,521 of record OW028657.1, read on the forward strand.
TAACTCAAGAACTGAGAGAGAACGTGAATCAGTTGGGCTTAGGACGGGGCCACATGTCATACGGCACAAGCCACAATCGAGACATTGAAAATTATGCGTCCGGGTCGTTTTTTGGCATTTTAAGAAATGGTGATATTGATTGGCCCCCAAGATCCAGGATTTAACAGTTCCTGACTTTTTTTGTGGGGCTATCTAAATAGACGTGTCTATGCTAATAGGCCCATGAACTTTTAACAATTAAAACAAAATATCCGAGACACAGTCATGAGATAACGCAGTAAATGTGTGAAAATTTCTTGAAAAACCTACTGAAAAGGGTTCACATTTGCCATGCTGCTAGAGGCGGATATTTGTCTGGAATTATTTTCCACACTAATTTTCCGACACTAAATACTATATTTAAAAAAAGAAACTTAATATTTTTTATATTTCATAGAATAAAATTTTAAATATAAAGTGTATACCTCTTATTTGCCCATCCTGTATTTCTAAATACATACATATTATAGATAAATTACACCCAGACACAGAACAAATGATCGTGCTCATCACACAAAGATTCGTCCTGGGTGGGAATCGAACCCACGACCTCCGGTTTAGCAGTCAGGGTCACTAACCACTAGACCAACAGGCCCGTCAAATTGTGTGTCATTGGAACTTCTGTCTTTGTCTTGCAAGTATACTTTGACAGTTGTGGGAAAGTAGCAGGAATAGTGTAGTGTAAATATTGTTTGTTTATAGATCTTAGCTTATAGGGTTGTCTACACGTAGTATTACATGTAGTATTCATATTTTTATTATGTAAGTCTGTTACATTTTATGTTTATGTTCATGTTTACACGGAGATAGCGACAGAAATACCTAATAAGTATATGAAATTATTGCAAGTATGAGATAGTTTTTATGTCGCCTTAGCTAAGTGTAACAATCCCGAAGAACACTTATCTGCTAAATTCATTGGTGTTTGTATATAATAAAGTAACATAAATATTGTATGGAATAGTGAGTAAATAATATTTACAGCGTTTCTTAAAAATAAGGAATCAAACGAGTTTCTTCTTTCTGTATTAGAGATAGTTCAAACATCGCGATTTTTAAGTAGAAATTGACGACCTTCGTGGTCGGGTGGCGTACACACCGGTTTTCAAGGTGTAGCTCTGAGGCCCCGGGTTCGATTCCAGGCCGGATCAATGTAGAAAACCCCTTTTCTACATTTTTCGGGTCTGGGTGTTTGTGGTACCTTCGTTGTCTCTGAATTCCATAACACAAGTGCTTTAGCTACTTACTTTGGGTTCAGACCAATGTATGTGATGTTGTCCACATTTATTTATTTATAAATAAGTACCATTAGGTACATGATTTTCTTTACCGGACGTTATTCGCTGTAATTTCAAACTAGTAGATATGTAAAATAAATACAGCATTTTTGCAAAATTTCTATAAAAAATAGCGTCACTAATTGGTCCGGCAAGAACCGGATCTTTATTTTGATTTTTATTAATCTTCGTCCATTCCTCACATGGAATACATTGACAGAATGCGCTTTTTGGATTTTGACCAACCCGTTAACTTTGGCGCCTGCTTTTAAAAATATACCTAACTATGATATTTACTTTGTAACGAACTTACAATCAAAATCAAAACAAATGAGTTTCATGAAAAAAGGTCCATAAAACCCGTGAAGTCTGAGCCAGCCACAATGTACACAGACAACAGTACCTTCAGTTTCCTGCGATATTAAAACTCACCTCAATATTGACACGCGCCGTATTGAACGTCTAGCCAGGATCCATCAATCGTATACGACTGGGATTTTTATTGAGTACGCTTACAATATAAGGTAAAGTACAAGTATTTTGGGATGTAATAAAGCAGTATTAATAAAAAGCTATTATTTAGTACATGTCTATCTAGAATATAGGACAAACCTCTATTATAATATCTTTTTATTTGGTTTAGGTTGTTTTTTTTATTCGAAAAATTGTATGCTTATCTCGGGATCAAATTTTAGATGATTTAATTCAGGTCAATGTTCGATGCAATTAAAGGATGATAAATGATAAAATAAAGCAATCAATTTTAATTTTATCGAAATGCAATTTATTATAACAGAAAAAAATATCTAGGCCGTCACGGAAAATACAAATTCAAAATTTAAAATTCAAAATGTCGGTCTAAAAAAATCTATGGGAAACTCACTACAAAAATATAATGACACAGTCGAATAATAAAGTTAAAACAATGTGGGGAATAATTACTTATCGAAAGATAGCTTCCGATAAAATTTATAGACCTGTAATATGAAATTGAATTGATAGCAAGCCCACATTGCTTGCGGTTGGCGTGAAATTATCACGAGCTACATCGTAGATTAAGTGACGAGGCCGGTAACTTAGCCGAGATCGATCGACCCACTTCGTAAAGAAAATATACATGCAGCGGCTTGGTGCAATGACGCCTGTTATTTGAAATTGTAAGAACTTACAATTTGTATATAACTCGTTTTATGATTTGGAGCAGAATATTCGCAAGTATTAAACGTTTGACGACCTCCGTGGTCGAGTGTACACTCCGATTTTCAAGGTTCCGGTTCCCCGATTCTGTTAAACCCACACTAAATTTATTTTAGGTCTTCGGTATACTTGTATACAATAAGAAAAGGACAACCGAAAATTAGAGCTTTCAAATTTAGTTTTGACTAAAATTCTCATACAAATCTTTCGACTCGCAGAAACATGTGCACTAAAACTCAGTGATGTTAAAAGCAAAAACTGGTTTGACAATAATAAGTTAGTTATCTGTTGCCGTCCTTTTTTTCGAAGAATAGTAAATAAAGATGGTTTAATTTTGATTTAGTTATCGTACAAGGGAATCGACGCCATTGCTATGCTCAAAAGTCAAAGACAAACAAAATAACAAAATCCATATCACAATGAAATGATCACAATTTTTTTTCTAAGTCGATCCGCTATTACCCTTGATATCGCGTTAATTGTGAACCTTCTTCTTTTGAAATCGGTAAACTTTAAAGCTTTTATCTAAATACACAAACAGTTAAGGTAAATAAACTATTTAACCTATCTAGTCCCTACATACGCTATGAGTTAGATACTCATAAACCCACTTTATCGTTTAAGCGCGTCTTTAAAATTCTAATGGTGTAAATGCAGTTGAAAATGCAACCTCATGAACAGAAAATTGCCTGCAAAAGGTGAGTCAGCAACTATTTATGATAAGGGTTATATTCAGCTCAATATCAGCTGAGTTTGAAACAAATACCCCTGAAATTGTTTGAAGGGAGTCATCATTTTTATGGGAATGAAATTGTTTTTACTGCGGTTTAACTATTTTTATTTAAAAACAGGTGTAGTAAGTATATATTTTATCTGTATATATATTATATCATTTCTACTCTCAGTAAAGTATACAAAAGGAATAAATGTGGTATTTCTTCAGAGTCTCCCAATAAGCCTTTAGGATAGACGCAAGTCAGAATTCAAGTTCTGTTTACAACTTTGTTTACATGATAATACCGGCCTATAAATGTCCCACTGCTAGGCACAGACATCTTTCCACGTAGAGAAAGGCTCTGTCAATAATCACCACGCTTCCTCACTTGCAGGTTGGCGATTTCAGATTCTATGTTTTGGAAACCGTTTTCTTCGCGATGTTTTCCTTCACCATTTACTAATGATGTCTTAGAATAATTAAGAAAGTTCGAAAGTAGTAAATTAAAAAAATAAATAAATGTGGACAAAATCACCTATATTGCTCTGAATCTAAAGTGGCTATATAGAACTTGTGTTATGCCATCAGAGGTAGAAGGTACCACAAACACCCAGACCTGAGATAATGTAGAAAAGTCGTTTTCTATAGTGTCCCTCTGAGCTGGCAACTTGAAAACCGCTATGTACGCCACTCGACCACGGAAGTCGTCAAATTTGACATTGGTATCTTGATATAATGATGACAAAGGGAACAACCCTTTCTATAAAAGACTTATTATGTTTTCTAACTATCGCCTTACCAAACTTAACCATACCTTAATGAATCTATCTTTTTCATCCTTATAACACTGACTGTTACACTTACTTTTAATTCTCTAAGTACTAGTAATTACCGCGGGCGCCGCAACACCACAAATCTGCGGAAACACTCGACGCATACAACGCTGCGAGATCCAGCATTACTTAAAATTATCTCGATCGTCTTAACATTCCCCCCACGAACCACACAACCAGTTGTAATTCTAGAGAATCGAATTAACGTGTCAGTTCGCTCGTTTTTTTAGGAGTCGGCTGTGAAATAATAAAACCTTGTTCCTGATTTTTGTAGTTTCAATCATAATTGTTATGCACTTCACAAATTACCTTAAATTATGTTTTTGTTACTTCTGTGTAATTATCACCCAAATGAAAAAACTAGACCTCATTGTCAACAACTCATAGTTTAAGTCTGATTAATAAACAAAAATAAACACTTTCTAAAAGGCAGGAATTAAAAATGCCATAAAACTTACTACTATTGTTGCATTGTTTAATTTTGTATTCAAATGATCTGAACAAATCCAAAATCAAAAAATATGTATGCTGTGCAGTTAACTTATTTGTACCTTCAATAAGTTAATAAATCACAAAGCGACGACCACAGGGGATTTAAAAAAAAACCACGACAAGAGGGTGTTCTTTGTATGACTTGGAACAAGCATTTGTGCATCACACAAATTCTTGTCCCATGCGGAGATCGAACCCGCGGCAAATCGCGCACAGTGGTAATTGGCATGGTGATCTATACCACTCGGCTATCAGTGCAGTCGAACTTTGGCACAATAATGCAAGATTATTCATTTAACAATCTTGTTGTTTTCTGGAGCTTCGATCCTACAGAACCCTATGCTAATAATATAGGACACGCACTTATCGTTTCTTTACGAACTTGTGTTTTACCTCCCAAATAACTTTGTTAATTAAATTTTGCATTTTTTTTTCTCCCCAGTGAGACGGTTTGCCCCACCTGATTAGGATTATACCTTCTTATGAAGTGTATTGAAAAGAATAACAAACACAAGATAAAGTCCGTGAAGGAAATTAATTTTTTGACGTTAATAATGTGATGAAAACTGATAAGACGGTAACAACAAAAGCGAGAAAATATTTGATCGCGTTTCAACTGAAATTAAGAAAAATCAGAATATTTATTTACGATATGTACAATTTTAGTAAAAATATTGGCCTCTAGAATGCATAACGTAGATAATCTTGTGTTCAACTTCCAGATTCCACATTAGGTAAATAAATAAATAAAGAGGTGTGGAAATGTGGATAACATCACATACATTGCTTAGAACCTAAAGTAAGTAGCTAAAGCACTTGTGTTTTGGAATCACGAGACAACGAAGGTACCACAAACACCCAGAACCGGGACAACGTAGAAAAGTCGTTATCTTGACCATTGACCCGTCTGGGAATCAAACCTGGGACCTCAGAGCTAGCAACACCTTAAAAACCGGTGTCTACGCCACTCGATCAAGGTCGTCCAAAGTGCTAGTAGAGATTATTTAGTTATACCGCTAATAGATTTCTGGAAAATCTAGAATTGAGGCCAAACCTGAGTTTCTACCACGTTTGTTTCTGCCACCAAAGGTCGACTGGTAGAGAATGCCGTCTAGCATTAAGTCTGCCTATGTACACAGAGCAAAAAAGCATTCAATAAATCAATGAGAATAGAATCCTTTGAAAATACATTTTGATAACTTGGTAATTATATATACTGGGTAATTCGCATGAAATCTCGAAATTCGGTCATAATGAACTGACAAATAATATTGAAATAAATTTGTATTTTTTTTCTATGGATTTCGTAGTACTAATGTTACTAGATTGTAATTATATAGTGGTCCCCAGAATAAAATGTGTTTTATGAGAATTATGAGGATATTTAAAAAAAAAACGGCTTAGGTGAGAGAATGACCATAAATATGTAAAAACTGCATTGTTACTAAATATATAAGTTAAAAAATATACATACTCGTAGATAGTACAAGATTTTATATAAAATAACGAAAATACCAGTCTAATAATAACGTCCGAAGCCCAGTAGGTAATGAAGATAGCTTTATCTTAAGCGCCACTTTGCTTGAAGACAATAATTTACAATAAACGCACCTCTGACCGACCTTTTATCAAATGAGAGCGGAGCCACTATCAGCACACTTAATCATACACTGTGCTGCGACCTGACTTCACCCGTATTTATTTTAAATTAATTAATGTATGAACTATGTGGTGATCAATGTTTGATATTTCTCAGAGTTTGAGAAAATTCTCGTCTGCAGTGGGATAGTTACGGAATGTTAGATTGTACTTAAAATATTTAATATAAAAATACATGACTTTATGTTTTAAATTTATTTATATAAACACTATTATCACTACACTAATTCTGACAAACGTTTTTTCATTTTTTAAAAAGAAATGTCATTATAGGTAGTACCAAAATTCTCCTAAGCTGTTACAAAAAACTTTTACGATTGATTAACGTCTAAGACATTAATTAAAATTAAAAAACTTACCCCGATTACAGAAACAAAAAACCTACTAAACTATTTTACATGATTACGCAAACGCAGTTCAAAGTATGAAAGGGTTAAAACGAGGGGTTGTAACCACTCAAAGACGCAATCTCGCCTGACTCAAATTACAGAAACTCTAGAGAATAAATCTGCGCTAGAAACGGAACTACTTAAACTAATTAATAAGAAAAATCTTAACAAAAGACGACCGTATTTTCGACACTCCATTGTTTTTGTCGTAAGGTCACGTCTATTATCCCTAAGTAGGTTGCAGATCTGTATTAACACTAGCTTTTCTCCGTGTCTTTGCCTATTAAAACCCAAAACTATTATCAGATTTATTTAAATACTCTTCTTTATACAGCTTTCCTTGTATTTCGTTTGCACTTAAATTTGTTCATGTTTTAAGATATAGGTGATCTCGTGAATAAATCGTTTTCATTAAATTACTGTGTTCGATATTATTGAATCTATTAATTTCGTGTGACAAGCCGACTAACATTTTCTTTTGTATTAGTTCATCATACAATAAAATAAGCTTAAAAGACTTTCCTCGTTTTAATTCTAAGAAGTTTATATTATTATTCTCTCCAATTAAACAACAAATGTACACACTTTGCGATATCATATACCTACATTTAAATTAATTACCTTTTCTAACTATTACGAATACCTACCTATCTAAAACATACTTTTGCTTTCGTCAATCAAAAATGTAAATAAACCACAAAAATATTTACGTATAGATCTTTTATGAGGTGAAGTAAACTTTTGATATCAGGATATTGTGCGATCAAAAATCTCCGTCAGCTCATGCTGTAAAGACTCTGTTGTAGTCTGAACTAGTCGACCAAAAAAAATGAGTAAGTAAACGGTTCACACGCATAAACAAATGAAAATCCCAACAAAAACAAAACGTCCTTGACCGAGAAAATCATTGAAAAGCACAACATCAGGTCAATGAACAGGTATCTTGAGTGTGAACCGCGTTACATCCTCCAAAGACTTCAAAGTGACTTATTAAGCGGTAAATACTATCTAAAGACAGACAGCCATAATGGTTACTCATTAGCTAGCTTCAATTAAAAGGAACTCGGGTGAAAGGCGAGCTGCCTCGGATTACTCAAACCCTGCGCCGTTTTTCATGAAAAAACCTACCCTATTCCGCAACGGGAATACTGTATCTGTAATGACTTGCATGTATATCTTTATATATATATAGTTTATAAATGGCATGAATGGTTTATAAATGGCTCGTGGCTAAGTGTAGGCCGGTTTGACCCGATAATAAAGGTGAAGCCGCGCTCACCGCGGTTGGTCCGTGGATGGGTGACCGTTTGTGTATATATACCGAGATCCCTCCGTGCCTTAGGAATCCTGTTCAGCCGTTGGTCCCGACAGTACTCTGTGGTCCCGACTGATACATTGATCTTTGACAGTTGTTAAGTCATTACAATTCTAACAACCAGTCTTACTATGGGATACTGTGTTACCCAGTAAAATCTATAAAATAAATAGAAATTTCTTTGTATTTTTACTAAATTTCTGGATCATGTGTTGTGGAGCATGTGTTTTAAAAAAGTATTTTTAAACAATAGTCAAACCATTATATTTTTCACTGCGCGTCAAGACACCAAGTCACATATGAAAGATCTCTAAGATTAAAATAAAAATAAAAGAAATCCACACGAGGTTTATCGAACTCTGTTAAAACAAAAAACAATCAAAGTAAAAAAAATATAACTTATGAAATATCGTAGCTTGCATACGCATATATATTATACATATCGTGCAGTATTTCACCCTGCCCAAATGTGCTACATTAAAGTTGAGACGTCTTAAAATACGTTTTTATGACAAGTAGTAAATTTTATCTCCTCCCTCGTTTTAGTATTTTAATCTCAAGGTGACCATCGAGGTACAAAAAAAAATCAACTCTCAAAAGACGCGATGAAATTACCTTAAACATTGTTGGAACAAATTGGTAATTAAGAAAAGTTTATTCAGTAACTGTGTTATTACAGGAAGTCAAGTATTAGCCGTTAAGATGGAAGGAAAAAGGTCGCTAACCTTTTTTACACGTGGATGTCGGTTATCGCGGCATAAAGTAGCCTATGGCCTTTCTTAGACTCTAGACTATCTGTGTACCAAATTTCATTCAAATCGGTTCAGTAGTTTTAGCGTGTTAGCGCGACAGACAGACTGGCAGGCAGACGGAGTTACTTTCGCATTTAAAATATTAGTAGGGATTATTCACATAAATGCCAATGGTAGAAGAAATAACTAAAAAAATAATTATATTTTAGTGCAGACAATAAATTAAGATAGGTATTTAAATATTATAATCTATACCACCTACTGCGTTGGTATTTTATATAAGTAACTAGCAGTGTCCCGCGGTTCCACTCCCGTAAGTATACCACGTAGTTCTCGTTCCCGTAAAATATACTTTTTGTGTAATTTTCCCAATGTTTTGATATAATATTTATATCAAAACATTGGGAAATATATAATTAATATATAATTAGTATGGAAATTAATATATAATTTTCCCAATGTTTTAATATAATATTGATATACTATTTAGAACGGAGATAAACAAACAAATCTAAAATTATGAAAATTCAACCGTTCCTGAGTTATAAATGTTGCAACTAACCCGACTTTGTTTTGTACATATAAACAAAATTAACCGACGTTGAGACATTGTGAGAATTAAGTCCACAAAAATAGTAAAAATAAACCCTAGACGCTCATTCTTTATATTTAATTTCCGGGAAAATATAAAAGATAAAATAAATCTGTTTATTATTTTAACGCAATTATATTCGAGCACAAAACATCCATTTTAAACTATACCTAACACAATTAGTGAGAACTGGTTACCATAAATAAATATAGGCTATGTGAGTTGGATTTAAAAACAATAAATTGAGTTAGGTGTTGGAAAATACATGTACAGGGCTTTATTGTTCGGTTGGGCGCAAACAGAATAGAAATTCGTTCAACGTTGAAATTGGAACACATTGATTTGATGTTTTACCAGACTTTTTATGCCTATTCATTTTTAAACGTTAAAAGATATACATTTATTTAGGAAACAACTGAATAATTAAAAATAATTTATTGAATAAATATTAATTTATTGTCATGATTTAACGTAATTTAATACATGTGTAATTATGACTAAATAACTATTAAAGCAAAGTATTTTATAATAAAAAATAATAATTCAATTCATGTATGATGACAAAAAAATATATACAAGGTTTATGATTCAATAATATTTTTATTGTATCATGAACGAGCTTTACATAAATAAAGACAAACAAAAATACCTGAATGCATTTAATTTCGAGTATCGGAACACTAACGCGCCCTGTACAAAATGGCCATTGCATTCTCTCCTATCTGTAAATAATAGAATCGTGCCGCAACCACGTTAAAATATGACCTCTAAAGGTATAAAATATCTGGACATGGCAGGCATATTCAACCTGATACCGTACGCAGGATTGACGATAAAATTCAACAATAAATAATAAATGTTGGCAGTTAACGTTTTATCGAAATTTTAACGTATTATACGGGTTAATTTATGTTCGCTGAGCATAAAAGAATGCTCAAAAATAAACGTCATCGAGAAAAAATGGAGCTGGATTGCAATGGTACTACAGTTATAACAGTACATCTCGATGAAAATCAAAAATGTTTACTAGTTCTTGCGAAGTGTGTTCGCGCATCTATAATTACTGCTATGCACATAAATGTAATAGAAACGAGATAAGGTAATGGATTATGGCTATGACTTTTTGGTTAAATTTTTAGCAACGCTTCTTTCAGTGAGAGAAAAAATAACAAAATAAATAATAGTAAACAATTTTAATGACGACTGATTTACATAATTATTATTTCAATTGCAATTATTGATCATTCATTTATTATTGTATTTTAAAAATATAAAAAAGAATGTACATTGTAATGTGATCAGGGTTTGACCACTAAGTTTGTTTTAGCTGAATTAAATTATTTTCATAAACATTAAGTCCTAAACATCATCATTATTTTTACAATGCAGTGCTAATTTCTGGGTAGGTATATAAGCATAAAAAAGACACACAAACACATAGACAGCGATTATTAAACTTTTACCTGTTAGCGTAGAACGTGAGTTGTCCACGATTGAACAAAACTACCAATTGATAAAGCTTTAAATATAATTTATCATTTTGTAAACACCTTTCATTATCATATTTGTAGATAGTATAAAAAATAAACATCAAAACAGATTTACAAGTTAGTGTCCACTAAACGAGTTATCCTTTCCAAATTAATTTAAGTCAACAAAAATATTTTAGCGCCATATAATTTCCCTCGGGGTCACAAGTGTCAGAACTTTATTATCGAATGAACCTTTCTCTCGTCTAGTGGTTTTCTGAAGGGCTTCTTCAAATATTATCATAAGGTTATAACAAGTAATTGACACGATATCACCTAGAACTTTCTCCCCGCTTCTCTGCGTTCAAATAGTTTTAATATAACCTTTCATAAAAGACAGTAATAGTGACACCTTTTAAGCATAAAATACTCTTAAGACGCTCTTCTTTTGTTAAAATGAGTAAAAGTTATCGCGAACTTAGTCCTATAAAATGTGCTGACCCTTAAGCGATATTCAATAGACCTTTTTTTTTAGATAACTTTTTAAACCTCGCTGAAAAGAAAGGAATTATTAGGGTAGCAAATAACGCTATCTGCCGATGAATTATTACGAGCAGGCAACTACTTTCGTGGACCGCTTATCCGAATCTACGAGTCAGATTTTTTACCATCAGAATTTGAGTGGTGCGATGGTACTAAAATCATGATTAGATTGCTGACTGATGGTATTAAGATTGTTCGCAGTATGTAATATGTATTACACTGACATTTCTCGTACGTCAGTTCATTGTTCGTAGAATTACGTGAATATAACAATCGTAAATAACAAGTGATCTTGTATTAATTATTGACTGCACGGATAGTCGAGTGGGATAAATTACCACACATTCATTACCACTGTGCGCGATGTGCTGCGGATACGATTCCTGCATGGGACAAACGTTTGTGCGATCCACAAATGTGTATTCCAAGTATGAGTATCATTTGTGTATATAAATTGAATGTTTGTGAAACCCCCCGCGATACAAGGATTAAATTCCCCAGTGCGGGAGACGTCTTGTAAAAAAAAAAAGAGTATGAAACAGCTGTCAACCTTAAGTGAAAAAATTAACTGATAAGTGTAATAAACTTTAAACAGCTATTAAAACCCCTTACACCGACTAATAGGCCAACGCACCTCTGCAGTAAACACGTAATTCTCATAAAACCTTGCTATTTAAAGCACTGTTTTAATATTAACTGTACCAACAGAGATAAACAGTGTTGCCACTGATGTGATTATTTAATCCCCGATCCCCGAGACGAGTTGCAGCCAAGGGGTCGTTCGTCAGAGACATAAAAATAAATTACAATGTTAAATTTTGCACACCCCAAATCGCTGGGGATTCGACGATTTGTTCCGGTACGCTGTCGCTTTTTATTAGCGAAGATATACTGACAGTGGCACTAATATTCAACATAATAATTAATCTTTAATGTTTAATGTATGACCAATTGACCAGAGGTGTGGAACTGTACCTTATACCTATACCAGAAAGTTTCGCAAATAAAATAATGACTAAAAAAAATCTAATATCGACAACATCTTTCTTTTTAATCTTGTGGGAATTTTTATTATTACTTGCCTAAAATGTCTCTCTCAAGAATATAAGTTAGATAAATTAAAACCAAACAAAATAATCGGAAACCCGATTTTCTAATTTAGAATCTTGTGTTACTCGCATTGTTGTCAACAAACCAGTAAAATAAGAAGCCGAAATACAAGTTAATTTTGCAGTAACTTATATTTCAAAGTACCTACTTATTTTTATATTAAAATTAGAGTTTATTTTCAATAAGTACAAACTAAGGTTTCAATACGCAAAAGTAATTTTCTGGAACCTACTTTGATAAAGCCTGAAAATCTTTCAGTAGAAGTAAGTCCATTAACTTTAATGAGGCAATTAGTTCAATTACGTAAACATAATACCCGACTTATGTTAATAAATATTATATAGAGACAAATAACAATTCCTTTTAATACATAAGTACAATGGTATTACAAAATTTACGAACTCAAATAGTTTGCTACTTCATTGTCATTAATTTAATATACCTAAGGAATGTTATTAGAGGTGAGTCTGATATCTATTTGACAGTAATCACATGAATAGATGTCGGGAACGCAACAAACGTCTTCAGAATGCGAACGTCGGCACCTCAGGGCGCTAGCTTCGAATACCACGTCCTTAGCCAGCAACGTTAACTGAACAACACAACCAGGATACTATGACCTTCCGCATCACATATTAACACCGTATTTTAATCTCACCGAGGTACAAACACGAGGGGGGTGGAAGACCAAGTATTAACGGCCATGCCAGGTGTAAATGTAGTGTTGAATTTCACGAATAATTCCACTTGCGACACTCCACCGTTTGGCGGGAACGAGGGAATTTATTTCAAGAATGCAAAACATGAATTTTACACTCAACGAGTGTCATGGTTCGTTCTTTTTTAAATTGGTAGCAATGTCTCACTTAGTGTGGATATGTAGCTGCTGTTTTAAATTTGCGGTTTTAAACGTGAATTATAATAAATAGGGTCCATATGTTTTAATAATGTGCGACAGTTTTGCGTGATGCATTATTCTTAATGGTATGTGCACGCAATTAGCTTTGACTTTGAATCTAAATATTAAAATGTTCTGGGCGAAAAATAGTGTAATTTGTTCTGTTTTAATTTAATTATACGCAACCCTAGGTACTTTAAGGTTTCCATTTACATCTTAAAGGCAATTTAAACGTTGTAGCTTAATTTACATTGTTAAGTTTTAGATATTATTAACCTTAAAATTAAACATAAATGTTTTTTTCTTCTTTCAAATTAGTTGCACACTGTTGGCTATAATTATCTACTACTTTTCCTATCGCGGGTCTGCTGGTAAAGATTTCTTTAGAAATAAGCAGAACCTTTGTACATCTGTTCTATTATGTTGTAATAATAAAACATAGTTTGATGAACCATAAAGTAAAAGGGCAATTTTATTCCCACATTCCTATCAAAAAATACACCAAATTATTATTTTTTCATATCAAAATACTGAAAAATACAAAACCTAAGTACCTTTTCATATAAAACAATAGAAGGAAGCTCTATATTCCACTAAACAAATGAAGTACTTTCCACGCAATTTAAAAATAGAACGTCAGCCATATTTAACATGACTTTCACATTACCCTCTAATTGTCTGCAAACAAAAGTAAGCACAGAATAATAAATTCGCATACGTAGAAATAGCTTGAATAATTCATTTAATAAAAACGCCAAGATATATGACCTGACTGACGCAGCGTCGCGTCACATCACGTACATACATCTACTACAATATGTATGTATGTAACATGTGTTTATACATGTGTCTCGCCTAGTCGCATTAATTTGAGAACTGAAATTAGGGGTTTGCGTAAACAAGAGATATTATCAAATCATTAACGAGTTAAACTACTTTATTGTGTACTTTAAAGCTTTGTTTCGTGGTCATATGTTACTATTTCAAGTTTGCTATTTCAGATTCAAGCCCTTAATAAGTTGGGTTTGTTTTTTTGTTATGGTTTTTGAGTTAAAGATTTATTTCACGATCGATAACTTTCCATTTGGTGTTGTATGCAATACAGGACTTACTTTGCCACTATTTCATGTTATATACTGTTGTGAATAGAATATAATAATATCTTGAGACAACTCCCACGCGGCCATGTGATCCCAAACTAGGCAGAGCCTATATACCACTATATACCGTACTGTAAATACATACATATTATAGATAAATTACACCCAGAACGAATAATTTGTCCTGGGTTGTAATCGAACCCGCGACCTCCGGTTGAACAGTCAGGGTCACTAACCACTAGACCAACAGGGCAGTCATATCTAGATAGGTTTTGGATATCACTCCTTATAAACCTTACTATTTTGGTCGATGCTCGATGAAGCAATTACTTTACATACACCATAGTATCTTACCCGAAATACTTATTATCATGAAGATGAATATTGAAGATGTTGATGACATACATACGTACATAGTAGCTATATCTTAACCAAACTACTTACTGTGTTGTCAAAGCTATCATTTAATAGTCGATTGTGCACATCCACTGAACAATTCTATTATTACGAATCTAGTTTATTCAGGCCTGTTTGATTCAGTAAATCATGTACTCAGACATCTGTAGTGTGAGCTCACCATGAAGTGCTAACCAAGTAAAGTGATTAATCAAGCAAATTTAGACAGAAATGTGCACTTAATTGACATGTATAAGAGCGATAATCGTCTATCAAAAATACGTCCCATGAGTGATTAAAACGTCTTAAATTCCAACATACTTATATGATAAGTATTACGTCATACTGGCTTTATATTGAAGTCTACTATGCAAGTCACCATGCAGTTTAATCTCCACATGGAAATACATAATATGAGTGTAGCACATTGACATTGATAATGCCATTATTTTTTTAAAGCCGGGTAGTAGAGCAGGTGTGCTGTTAATTTTTTATTATCAAACCACTATTTACATTAAGTTTTATGTTTTCTTTTTTACACTATTTAAATGAAAGTACATAGTCAAAATAAAGTCTACATTTTTCTAAATTAAATCCTTTATAAAGCCCTATCCTATCCTTTATAACCCTATGTTGAGGCTATATTGTTAGTTCAATATAGCCTCAACAATTGCAAACATCTACCACCACATTCGATTTCAATTAATTTCAATTTACTACGCCTCATACGAAGCATACCCTCAATATGCTAACTCATACGCTCTGAGTAATGACTGTAAGGAACAGCCTACATCGACAAAGGGCCCATTATGTCAAAAACAAACCCAACCTCGTAGCCAATTCCCTCCATGTTTGCTAAGGGCTGCTCTCTTATAAATATGCAAATATTATCCTGCGTTTAGCCTGCTACTGCAATAATATTTATATTGAAATTGGCGCCCGCCGTCCTTGAACTGCGACTATTATTATACTGTTCAAACAACCCTTTTACATTCGATTGCTGGCCCGCAATGGATTGATGCTGTTATCAATGTTTGACAAACCTTCCGCTAATAGGATCCATGTTGATATTTTCACGAAACTGGATATTCTTTGAGGAGCTGTTTGACCGAGATATTTGGTGTATTTGTATTCTTCGTTTAATATCCCAACAGATTTTAAAGAATTTAGAAACATTGGTAATTTTTAAAACATCAAAAAGTATTGTATCTTCATATTTCTTTGTTGTACAAAACATGTCTAGCCGACAAGAAAAGCCATCATTTCCAGAATAACTGTAAACTTTTTTGTTTAACCCAAGCTCGGACATAACCCTCGTTTTACAAAAGGACAAGTAATAAACCTGTCTGCAAATGTCCGCGTTCTTATAAAAGATACAGCTCGCATCACGACAAATTGGAGGAGACATACCCCCACCACTTTCCCTAATAAAGTAGGAGTCATAAAAAACCACTACAATCATCATAACTCGACTGGGCAATGGACGTCCTGACACAATGCCGCTTAAAAATTAATGGCAGCTAACACAACAGAATTTTGCCACAGCGGATCTTGATATATTTTTATTGTAATGGAGATACCCTTGGCTTTTGAAACGTGAATGTTACATTCAGCCCTCGTATTGAAGGTGTCTCTATAACTCGTGCTATATGCTTATTCACAAATACAGTATTGAGAAAGTGGTCAAAAATACAAACCTACCTTACACAATTCTTTCTTTTTCATTAATTTAATTTATTAATTAAAAAAAACGACTCTCGCACTGAGAAATTTAATTTCGGGGAGTTTTAAAAACATTCAACTCACATGCACAACGATCACCTTACTTAGAACAAGCATTTGTGAATCACACCAATACCTGTTACATACACGAATCGAAACAGTGAGTCGTTTACTGTTTACAGTACCTATGTATATATGTATTATCCTCAAATATAAAGATACTTTATATTCTAGCATGTAGTTCGAATTAAAAACTGTTTATACATTCAGTTCTATCCCCCAAAAGCAATTTAATTAAAAGATTTTTTGCGCACGCACCATAAAATGAGTTTCCACGTACCTAGCAAGGGTCCGGCATTAGTGCGTGCTTTAAAATTAGTTTTGGTGCGGTGTCCAAACAGGCGTGAACCATTTTATTTTTAAACATCTAATATTTTCATTTACTTACAATGTTAAACAAATAATTTTACTAGACTATCATGTCCTAAAATATGTCAATGAAATTACGATGATCTCAATTTGTTGTTTTTGACAGCAAGTCAATATTAATCTAAGTTGATTAACGTTTACAAATAGGCCAGCTGGTTTTAGGGTAATTGTATTGTTTACGTGTAGACGTTTCTTTTAATTATTTTTTTTAAATGTGGCTATGACATGTAACATTTTGTGCCACTTATTTTTGTCAGGAAGTTAGGCGGTTCGATATCCAATTCATTGATACCCCAGGAGTTTAGGTTTTGTTTAGATTTTGGAGACCAAAAATAATAACTTATATGTCTCGCTAAATTTTAAGATACATTGCTTCACCGGTCGAAAAAATAAAATTAATTATACAAATATTGAGCTGAAATTTTGTAACTGACTGTATACCAAATGTAGTCTTCACCCCTTTGGATAACACGCTTTCGGTAACACCCTGTATATTACTACTTTCAAAACGTTGAAGGAAAATGGCAATCTACATTTTCCTTCAACAATAAAACTTGAAAACTTTGTCAACTGACTATGTAACCGCTTCAGATAATTCTAGTAAGAAACTAAAACGTTCGCTTGTGAGTAAAAGAAAAATAGCGTACTGCCCACTTATCTCCCGTGCAAGTTTTAAGAGTAAACTTAAGAAACTAGGTCAAAATAATACTCGTAAAAGCCGGATTAGCAACTTGTCACTACTTACGTACTAATAGAACTTTGAAAGACCATACATTATGTACGTTTTTAACTCGTTTTTTATAGATAGAAAAAAACAAAAGGATTTTATAGATATCTAAAGAAGAATGCGTCGATGTCTCGATTATAGAAATAAATCGTGATGACTTTTAACCTTGTTAGATCCCGCATTCGGGGTTCGGGAGATTTTTGGTCACGCATGCCATATGCGCATGCCACGCCACGCCGCATGCGGTAACCGGTTTGATGGCGCCCGCACATCTCGTCAGAGAAAATTCATAAACTGAATCCCTTTTACACCAACCGATGAATTTCATTGGTTGCTCAGCCGCATCCGGGAAATGCCGCGTGTTGCATATCGACTGAGATATCGATGACACGCTTTTATTAGTCGTAATCTCATTCGGAGACTTCCCGAATGCGATATAATGACTGAATTTACGAACATTGAAAATTTGTCTTTAAGGAAAAAGTAAAATACAAGTCGCTGGCTGGTACCAATTGGTTTACCTAGGTGATAACATCCAGACGAACAAAATAGATATGCATGGCCTTATTTATAAAAATCTCGACGGTGTTTAGCTACTGTTTAGCAGGTTCTTAATTAAAGTTTCCTATAGAATTGTTAAATTTAGAATCTTCTAAGCAGTTGCTAAAAACCGTCGAGGTTTTTAAAAAAAAAGGCCATTCATGTCCTTATTGCACCTCGGAAACATTTCGCCCAAGTGAAATGAAGAGACAAAATTAGCATAATTTACCTTGGAAACTCACATACATCACCCAGGTGAAGAAATGCAACAAAAGAAGGTGCCATAGCATGACGAAGTTTAGATCCTACTATAAAAATCTAAAATATTCACGACGCTTTTTGAACGTTTCTCAATGTGTTATAGCTTTTGCTTGTACATTTTTTAATTATTCATTTATGAAATGAAAAGACAATTAACAATTACTATTAAAGTGCGCTTAGCGGCGCACCTGTAGTGATAATGTGTGTTTCACATTAGCGACGTATGACAGTCATTAGCAAACGAATATAAAATGGCTTCTAGCTTTTTCAAAGTTTGTAATAGCTTGCATATGAGCTTTGCCTATGGAGAGAGTGGTCTTAGATTCAAGCCGAAAACATCAAAGCTTCAATATCATTGTGTTAGGTACTTTGTTTTTGTTTAAATAAATAAACTTAATTGATCAACCATGAATTTGTACGGAGAAATGGAAAGAACTGAAAATGAAAAGTCCTATATCACTAATTATAAAATTATATTATGACTGAAATCAGAGCGTGTACATTTTTTGATGGATAAGGGCAGTCGGTATCGACTGGTTTAAGCAGTCAGTATCGACTGCGACTGCATGATGAACAATAGACTTCTATGGCCCGCATAAGGACAGCTTGAAGCTTTTCGACTGCTTCGAGCAGTCGGCAAAACCAGCAAGCGGGCGGAAGCGCACGTGACGCGCAAGAGCGGTTGGTACCTCGCGCAGTCCGTGTATAGTGATCAATGAATAACAGCTTGAGCAGTTCATGTAAAGGCGGCCTAAAAATATTTTCCTGACCTTTAAACATATGAAAATCGATTAATTATAGCCCAAACCGAACTACAGAGGTTTCTAATCTGCAAGAGATTTAAACTATCATAAATGCAATGTAAGCTAGTGGTGGCTGCAGTCGATTCATCACATTAACTCGACTGATTCTAACTCCCGAATCCCGTCCGACCAAGAATTTAACTTCGGAAGTCGGACTATTGTCTGACATTATAAGTCATAACTAGAGTTTACTAAACTGAGTAGTAACTTAGGCTGAATAACGTTTATTACATAACAATCATTTGTGATACATCGATATTTTTAGTTTTAGTATGTAACGCCAATGCTGTTAGTAGTACTTCTTAACAAGGTAGACACGATTGAGCAAATAGCTTATCCATATTCATCACATATCGTAAGGCAACTTTGAGTATTTGACTACTATCGAATTATTTATTTATATTAATAATAGTAAATCGAAGCAGAAGTGCGAAATAACATTAAAAAAAATATAGGTACACGAATACAAAAGTTATAAGCTTTTAAAATTAGTAAGACGCATGCTCTATCTCTTTTTGGCAAAACGAGGACTTGTACGGTGCAGAACCAGATTAGTATGGAGAAAACAATAGTGACGTCACATTATATTATAGCTCTGTTTCATTTGCAGTATTGAAATCTTGTTACTAATTCAATATGAAAATAATTAATTTGCCGTTTATAAAACTTGACATAGTAGGTACGTTATAATTACTTTAGAAAGACACTATGATTTGGGCTTAAGATTTCGCTAATAAGCAGTAACTATGCATGTATACCAACAAAGAAATAAGCATCGTTCTTTTTTTTTGATATGTCCAAATAGTATATTACGCAGAGACAGAGATATTCAATGTTACTGATTATTTGGAAATTAATTCCAATCTTTTTAGAACACAAAACACATCCACAAAATACATATTTTATTTTTATATTCATATTTCATATACGAATATATAGTATTGATTTCTAAACAGCTACAGGGCAAATCGAAATCCTTTTAAAATCGTTTTTTTTTTAATCGTGATTTACTTACGAAAGCAAAACCTACATTAGATTAGTTTGCTATCCATATACAGCTACTTATGTTAAACAAAAACAAGAACTCATAGGGGCGAAATATCCACAATGTTGTTTACAAATCGATAGGTACACGTGTCTGTACAGAATGTGGTATAGGAGCGTTTACCACAAATGTTACCTAACTACATAATTAATGAGCTAATTAATTAAAGTACGCAAAACGTTTTGTAACTAGCAACATTTCACTGTATAATTAATTAGGTGCCTAATATTGAATGTTAGGTAAACCTTATACATAATTTTTTGTATAAATTAAATAAAAATCGAATGATCTCAATTTTTTATTTTCAATATTTATTTTTTTTGTGCCACAGTGTACAGTAATAATTATAATATGTAGTATATGTATCATAAGGTGCTGTGAAAACGTGTCTTGTGTCGGGTACAAGTCACCAGTGAATATTTTGTTTTTACATAATCAAACCGAAATCAGATAGAACCCGCGCAGATGGAGACACTTTTTATATCCAGTTCCTTCCACTTGTGACTTGTCATATTATAAGTTCGTAAGACTTATAGGTATGTAATAGTTTGTATCGTTTTAGACAATCGCAGATTTGTTGAATGGTAACAAGTGAAAGCTAAACATCTACAGCAAAAAAAGGGATTAAAATAAAATAACTAGAAGAATGAAGAATCTTCAATATCCTCTATGAACAGAAGAAAAACATTAATTAAGAGTATCAAAGTGAAAATTTACACAGTACTTGAAACAGGGGCTTTAAATTGATATCAAGAGATCAACACACAAACTTCACGCTACTTAACTTTGTAACAGCGGGGTCGGCAGAACCCTCTTGAGCAACGAAATATTGATGCAATCTTAAATTGTAGTAAATTTTCCATTAGTAGATAGACGCTTTGTTTACTAACAAATGTTTGTTAAAGAAAAAAGCTAACGGATACTGAAGGCCATTAGAGCTTTTTAAATTGTATAATAAAAACTTTTTTATTAAAACAGACATGCTTATTTTTATTTTTTTAACAACTACATATTAACTCCTTTAATTTTTGTGTGTTGTTGTGTTATTTGGTATAAAAAAATATAACTTTAATAACTACACATCAGTATTTTACGGACAGCCAAAAAATATTGTAGCATAATTATAATTTTCACATATGGTAATGGTGGTTTTTTTCTGATTAGAGGCAAAGAGCCTCAAAACCGGAAAATAATAACTTTCTTAACACATTTTTCACAGATTTCAGCCCAATTCTAATATTTTTCTTTTAGAATTTTCAAGTTCGCATGTCTAAGTAAGAAGAGTCCCTTCATTTGTCTATTAACATAAATTAGCACACGGCTTCTTATAATACATTACATAAGTTAGTACCAACCTACAGAAAAATAACAAGTTACATAGCTTTATTTGTGAAACAAATGAAACCAGTCCCTATTTAATACCATTATGTAAAGTACTACGTCATATTTTTCTGTCAAGCTTTGAAACCAAACTTAAATAAATAGCCTGTATTTACGAATTGTAAAGTCGATCTTAAGAGCCTTTTATAAGTAACAGTTGTATGTATTTAAGAATGTTTTTGTTTTCTTTGTAACGAGTCAACAAACAACAATTTAGCTTTCATAAATAAATGCTACAATACTGTTTATTACTCATATAATTCGGGCCACGACGTTCATAAATTATTGTAAAAAATATAAATGATTGTTTGCTGTATTTTTTTTTTTCTGAACAGAGCACTATTGTTATGCCTCTCAACTGGTATAGTTATTTATATCTATGTATATGTATAAATAAACATTTGCCACGTGTATGATGGAGTATCGGCTCGACCGCTTTGTAATTGTCAGGAAAAGGTTTTGTATGAAAGAAGAATTGCTAAAAATCAAAATTGATTTTTAATTACCTGAAATAAGACAAAATTTGAGTTTTGCTTGCTTTGTGTTTCTCTTCTCTGTAGTAGATATATTATATTTTTAAATGGCATGTTCTGCGTGTACCCATACAAACACATATAAATAAACTGTAGAGTCAACGACGATATACATACGTGCCTAAGTTTATTTTTAAGACACTGTACCAAAAACCGTTTAATAGGTATATTGACTAAATGTGTTTTGAATGTCCGTCAGGTAGAATAATAAATTTTTTTGGACAATTTTTTCTTTTTTATTGCAAACAAAAAATGATCAAAATATTGTAAATGGTAATTTCGCGTGACGTCACTCCGTGCTTTAATTTTTACCACGACGTGACGTCTTAAGCCCCCACTCCTGAACTTTAAAGCGCTGTATCTTTGTATTTTTTTATGTTTTGATAAAAGAAAAAAATACGTGTCTAATATTTTTTTATTATCTAACTGACGGACTTAAGCAGTTTTTACTTTTCGCCGTCAACATCCCTCATTTTCCATTCTCAAAATGTTTTAAAAAAAATATTCAGATACCCTCTTTAAGCTTGATCAAACAGTCTTTGTCTAAGCAATAGCATCATGATACCATATTTATTTTCAAATATAATCAGGTACATAGATACTTACATATTCGCATGAGAGCTTTACAGTAAATAGTGTTCAATAAACAAATATTCAGTGCAAACAGAGTAATGGTAACAAACACACGAGCATTAGCAGGTAAGCCAACGTTTCATACATTTTGGTCATTATCATTTAAATGTCCGACAGATACTAATTAAAACGGTTACAGACAATTAGGTCCGATGCAATATTGGCGGAAACGTGCCACGGTGCCACTAATTTATACAGAAATATACCATCCGCGAATATACCGAGATTGATATCGATATTATACCTTTACAGTTCTAATTTAGCTTGTTTTGATTACGTAAATGTGTGATGAGGTTATTTTGATACATCGGTAACTATGACTGATGTGCAAATTATAGTGGTTCAAAATATATTTCAGTTGCTACAAGTACATGTTACATATAGTGTTTTTTATCTCATTTCCATTAAAATGCTGGTAAATAAATGTGAGTGACTAAAACGAGGATGGATATAGCATTCAGTAAAAGGCTGAATGATAACGATGACACTCAGTTTTAATACGTGGTAAATAAATAATTAAAAGGTTAGGTTTGACCATGCGCTTTAAGAAAAAAAAATATAAAGATGAATGCTGTATAATTATCACATAAAAATTGTGAATGTGATATATATTAAAAATATAATCACGATACGGATCGCACACAACGGATGCAAAAAATTTAAGCAACATGAAATACTGAATTATATTTTCTTTCATTGGAAAGACACGCTACGTGGTATGCTACGAACGTAGTACCACCGTAGCACTTCACGTAGAGGCTACGAAACCGTAATGGTAGTCTCGTAGCGACTGCTTTAAATGTTAAAATTTTTAACGACAAATATTTTTACTTATAGCTTGGTATAACTGTATGTTTGTCGAACATACGCTAAACCGAATCTATGTTAGTTTAAAAGCACTAACCGACAATATTGCACTGATGTGTTATATAACAGTAGAATAGAATATTTATTTAATGTTATTAAATAACCCAAAATATATTTTTTAGAAATTACAGCCCTAATTTAACGTTATAACTACAACAAAGGCCATTACTATAATTTACGGCCTAGTTAATCCGGATGAGCCGTCAATTTTACAATAACGCACCATTTCACGATAATTGAGACAAAACCCTATTTTATACGTACAAAATTTCAAACTATGTATTGTTATGTAAATTTCTGCCACTAGGATTTCACCTACTCTGGAACTCTGAACAATATCTTCCTGATCCCACAAACATTAAACGACCCAACCCAGTTACTCAATTGAAGAAACCCAATCACTTATTCTTCGCAATAAGACCGCTAAGAGAAATGTATACGTTATTAAAACAGTGATTCTTTTTCTGGTTTCAACAAAACATAAACGAATACTTTCAGGGCGTAGGCCGATGACGCAGACCTTTCTATTAAAATTCTGCAAATAACAAAAGGGACGAGAGGTGTTACAGCCCCCTGTCTGTTTACCTTGCCCGTGTTTAAAAAGGAATGTAATACAATCCCAGTTATTTTCATTATTCACGTTAACATCACCGCTTTGAGGTAATGTCGCACGCAGTTCTTGTGCGGTAAATATTTCAGAATACTGGCAATACTCGTCATAAAATTGTGAAATTCTACTACAATATAGAATACAATGCAGAAAATACAAATTCCTAAGTACCCACCTAAGCTGTCCTTTGTATGAACTATATTTTCAAAGCTCCAAAAAGAACTACTGGACCTGTACATATGTTTGGTGTTTTAAGCAAAGTTAGAAAACTGAAACCCATAATCACAGACGAAACCAAACAACAGTTTCACCGGCCAACATGTCACCCCAACAGGTGAAAACTCGTAAAACTAACTAGGTGAGTTGCGTCGGACGTTTGTCGAGGACCGTTTAGAGAAACAATGGCACAACTGGGTTCCGGGACGGGGCTCAGTCGCTGCCTGCAACCAACTCCAATGCACGCCGCTCAACTTTAATAACAATGGATTTAATTGCTCATTTTGCGACGTCAGCACAAACTGACGTAATTAAGATAAATCTAGCACGGAAAACATTAAATATTTTTATTAAAAACACACTCTCGAAATTGCACGCTCTGAGGCCATAAGAAATTCATTTTTAAAGTACAGAAATGTGTTTTTGCTTTCATATAAAATACATTTACATTCATTCTCAATTTGCCGCGTTCCTTGACGTTTTAAATAACTAATAAATTAATGTATTGCTCTTTTGGTGGAGGCATCTTCATGTCTGCATGTTAATTTAAAACTTTAAAACAATACCAAGTTAATTTAATGTTTTTATAATAATTAAAGCAGACTTTATCAGTAGACCAGTAAAATACTGCAACTTCTTCATATTTTACAAAAACAAAAGACAATTCCATTTACATTTCTATGCAATTCATTTATTTGTTCAAGACTTTTCTAAAAATTGCACTTTATAGGACAAATAAAAATCCACAAAGATTTTCTGATAGCGACAAAGTTCAGCTTTTATATCAGATGCGACCAAGAGAATAACCATTAAGCATTTCCTTGCGCTCTGCGTGCAATAAATGAATATAAAACTCTGCTCCAACTTGGTAGATACAATTGATAACTTGCCCGAAGCTAAACTTTTTGCTTTCCCGTCCATTATTGACGTCTAAGATCGAAGGGAACGAACGCTCCGCGATATTTTTAACCTTTCATTCTCTCGGATATTTTAGCCTTTTCCAGCTAATTTAATGGGTTTTTAATTACTAGCCGCGGAAGTTAAACCGAATTTTCTTTTTTCGTTTTTCAAGTTCAAGATTGTTGTTTTAAATCTTTTGCTAACTTTTTAACTTAGTATACTGTTATATTACAATTTTTGATTAACCAATTACCTACGCGAAGTTATTATTACGTATGCTTTGTCGATAAATATGTCTTATAGAATAAAATTGAACGTAAAAACTATTAATCTACTTCCTATGAAAACTGGAGTGTTTCAATTAAAAACGAGACTCTCCAGTTCCCGGTCTGCTGGTCAACTTTTATTACTTCGCCGAGTAGAAAAAGTAATCAAGTCTGCGATATATCGTCTCGCGCACCTAACTCGCGAGATAACTCTTAATTGTTTGATGTGACGCCTCGCCTCCGAGACGTGGGGAAGCCTTCTCGTTACCTTTTATCTTGTTTGCGAACAAATTTTAACTTTTTAAAGAATTACCAGGTAACTTTAACGTATAATAGGTGGATATTACACGGATATTGAGTTAGACACCTTCAAATAAATCTTTTACATCTTAAAGTACCTACAACGCGTATTTACAGAGACCAGGTACGATAATTTTTAATAAAAATGAAATTATAAGACGAAATCACTTTCAATGTAGCTACATTCTAAGGTCAATAAGTAGCAATGCTTTCTTTATTCAGGCAACAATACAGGGGATAAACAGAATACGCCATTACGGTAACAAAAGACGGGGACAGAGAATACTACTGAAAAAAAGCTTTATGAATGAAAACAAACAAAACTCGGATGTACGAAAATGGGTCATCGAATGATATATTGCAGGTGGCTAGTGTAACAAGACCCTCGAGATTTCAGTGGGTTTAGTGTAGTAGATGTGAGGTATGAAATCGGGTATGGGGTCATAGGAGGTTGGTGGTGTTTCAAAGGTGGGGTGAACGCACACGGCACGATTCGCACGACCAGCCAGAGGCAGCTTTTGAATCGCTGCAATTGTTTCCTTTGTGATCTGACAGACCGTCAGTGTTTTAACTAGAATGTACTGACACCTTGTATTCGAGTGCAAAAATGCTTTTAATGCTATTCTATTTTAACTATTAATTTATGACTATGTTTTATTGATTTGCGCGAATAAGATATTATAAAAATTTTAGGTAAGTTCCTACTTCTATAGTACAAAAAAGAAAACAAAGTTCCCCGCCGCGTCTGTCGGTTTGAACGCGATAACCTCAACAACTGCCAAACGAATTTTTATATGGTTTTCACCAGTGTATGGAGTGACTCAAGAGGAAAGTTTTTGTGTATAATTCATTAATGTTTTGTCTACCTAGGTACTATAACAGTTAACTAAGCAAATTTATAAACATTACCTTATACTACTACTCCTATGCAACTGTAATAAGAAATATATTGTTACTAGCTGTCCCCCGCGACTTTGTCCGCGTGTTTTAGTTTCAACGGTTTTTCATTTTTGCGACATTTTTCATTTATGCTCCGCTCCTATTGGTCGTAGCGTGATTTTATATAGCCTATAGCCTTCCTCAATAAATGAGCTATCCAACACTGAAAGATTTTTTCAAATCGGACCAGTAGTTCCTGAGATTAGCGCGTTCAAACAAACAAACAAAAAAACAAACAAACTCTTCAGCTTTATAATATTAGTATAGATTTCCAGTGATCACTTTTTTAAACAATAAAACAAAAAGTTATGAAAACATAAAATAATCATAATATAAATAATTATGTTGATGAATAAACCATATCAGAATGACAGCTTGATTTAAATTATTTATTTACCATTTTATTTTTAATTTTAAACCATGAATCAATGCCATAATATCATGTAGAACTAACTGTCAATGACTTGATTATGGATGCCTAAAATGATAATGATGAACTCACTTTGTCAACTGTCACCCATAGTTTACTTAAAGAAAATTGTCAAAATAAAAATAATTATATGAAACATAATTTATACAGTGATACTTAACACATTCATAGTGTATGCACCAAATGTGTTACTTTTATGGTTCTTTTGAGATGTGCATACCCTACATAATTATGACCTATGATTCCATACAAATTTTAAATCCTCTCATAGTTTACATGTGTGTTTTGATTATTTTTGGTATGTATGAAGACTAAATATAAAAATTTATGGGTAAAAAATACCACAAAACACATGAGTGACTTTTCGTACTAACACTTAATGTGTTTATATAATGCAATATAATAATATTTATGTACCTATAAAACATAACTATTATAATTTTTTCAACCATGCTTGTTGCACTGCAGAGCAAATGTTTAGTTTTACATATATTTTATGTACAATATAGGTATATCATGTTTTTACTAATAATCATTTTTTAATTTAGACATTATTGTTGTATATTAGTAGTGTTGTATTTTGTTAACTTTTTTATAAAATTTTTATTTTTTTAAATAGCAAATTTAATCATTTTCATTATAGCCATTATAGCGTTTTTTATAGATTTAGCTACATTTTAGAACTCAGCTTTACCTTAACCTTTGGTTTTTTTATATGACTTAAATATAAACCGACTTTATCGGATTTCATAAAAAAAAGGTTTATGTGTGGAATGCAATAAAACCTTAAATTAGCTGATAACAGACAACTTTATTCCATTTAAGAATCT
Organism: Diachrysia chrysitis; assembly: GCA_932294365.1. Lineage (NCBI taxonomy): Eukaryota > Metazoa > Arthropoda > Insecta > Lepidoptera > Noctuidae > Diachrysia > Diachrysia chrysitis. The sequence continues at coordinate 4,891,728 of OW028657.1, forward strand.
TATAATTATAAAATTATTATAGTAAATTAGTTTCAATTTACAGTAGGTACTTTTTATGATCTATTATTTATGTGTCAAGTATCAATTAATATAATGTTATTTGTACAAATTATAAGCAGGGTATTACAATAAGCATTTCTTTCACAATATTCTATTAGCATGCACTTTTAAACACTATACCTACTTTTAAAGTATTGCACCACAGTATGTAACAATATAAGTATTATTAACTAAAACGTTTTTTATTGAATTGATAGAAACAACAATAATTTGCGAAAGTACAATATGCACCAAAATCACCTTCTGTTCGAATCACTGTTTTTACTATAACTTCGTTAATTTGTAAAGTAATTACCAATTGCAGTAAATCGATTATATTTATCAAATCAATAATTTATTACCGTAAATTAACATTTGAATTTAATGTTTGACAATGACAATGAAAACATAAATAAACATATGTCAGTGTCACCTGTCAGTGATCATGAATGTGAGATAATGGCAACATTAAGCTTGCGTTTGGATACGTGTAACCATGTTTTTCATTCTAAATTTGATTATAATGGCATATCGTACTGGTGATATAAAATCATCTATGGAAAGAGGACGGCTTTTGAAACAACGTTCTTGTGTCACCAAAAATGAATCGGTTTTGACAAAAATGACAGCATGTATAATATAAAAAAAATTCATGTGAAAATAAAATGAGGCAAAATTCAATATAATGTGACTTTTACTAAACTTATTTTTTATATAAAAGTAACATTACTGTGATATGCCGGGGCCTGATGTGAGAGCCAATGAAAATGTCCTCGGCGAGATGTCGACAGAGCCCACGGCGACTGTGCATAGTGGTGTAGAAGCTAAAGCTGAAAGAAAACTAACTGTACTTGAATCACATGGCTATGTACTTGGTCGAACTATAGGGTCTGGCTCATATGCCACTGTCAAGGTATGAGATGGTTTAAATAATTTGACATAATCCCTAAATTATTAAAATACTGTTTTAATGTAATGTCTACGTATCTAGTCAAAATCATATCTACCAAGATATATACCTAAAACTTTCAGCGCGGTTTTTGTAAGTTGCTTACCTTTTTCTTTGCTACACACTCTTCTTCGAAATTATTGACATAGAGGTAACTGTTGCTAGCATACGTCGAGCTCACGATTCTCAGCAGTGAGGAACCGACTTGAGCAGGATAGGAGGTGGATAACCCAAATTGCGGTAAACAATAATCAAGAATGTATAAAGGGAAACTGTCTGGAAGAGATGCCTGAATGTAGAAGAAATATGGATTAGATTATGGCCATTTTCTAAAAGGACTCTCTTAAAATTGTCCGTAACTGGTCAACATGTACTTAGATAGCAATTCCCTTAGCATCTACGTCATCATCATTTTAATTCACAGCCCTTGTCTTCTTGCTTCTGGGCACAGGCCTGCCTTTTTGTGCTTTACTCTAGTTCTAGGCCTTTCCCGCGTTCTCTTCCTACCTCACCCTTTTAGTACCAAAATATTCCCATCGTAATCCTCTATCCTACCCTATATTTTAGGTTGCAACCAGCGACAGACACAACTGTCAAGTGGCCATCAAAATAATAAGCAAGTTTCAAGCACCAGGCGATTATCTGAAGAAGTTTCTGCCAAGAGAGATAGAAGTTGTAAAAGGTCTCAAACATGAGAATTTAATACGATTTCTTCAAGCTATAGAAACTACTCATAGGTAATACCATTGACGTTTTTCTAATTTATCTATTTACTCAGATAATTATTAGATATTTTCTTACCAATACCAAGTCGCAGTACCCGATTTTAATTTATAAATGCGCGTCACGATCCGATGTCTTGCCTTATAAAGGATTAAAGATTACTTCATCACCCGGAGAAACAGACATCGTACTTTCACTAAGCAAAAATTACCTTAGACTCAAATCGTACGTATTTTCCAGGGTGTATATTGTTATGGAATATGCCGAAAACGGCAGTCTCCTAGACATAATTCGCAAAGATCAACATATAGACGAGATTCGAGGCCGTCGCTGGTTTCGTCAACTCGTTGAAGCTGTTGAATACTGTCATGAGCGAGGAGTTGTTCATCGGTAAACCTTTGATTCTTGCCTTTATTTATTAATAGCTGTCCCCGCGACTTTGTCCGCGTGTTTTAGTTTCAACGGTTTTTCACTTTTGCAACATTCTTCATTTATGCTCCGGTCTTTTTGGTCGCAACGTAATGTTATCCTACCTTATAGCCTTCCTCAATACATGGGCTATTCAACACTGAAAGAATTTTTTAAATCAGACCAGTAATTCCTGAGATTAGCGCGTTCAAACAAACAAACAAGCGTCACAGCTTTATATTATTAATATATAGTATAGATTTACTCTCCTCAAAAATCCCTACTTTCCTGTATCCATGCTTGTAAGTCCCTGCCTACCTAAGCTTCCTAAAATTTCAGAGACATAAAATGCGAGAATTTGCTTATGGACCATGGGTTGAATATAAAACTGTCGGATTTCGGTTTCGCAAGAGGCCACATGAAGCCAAAGAACGGGGTTTATGCGTTGAGCGAAACTTTCTGCGGAAGCTACGCTTATGCTTCTCCAGAAATTTTAAAAGGGGTCCCGTATAGGCCGCAGGACTCTGATATATGGAGTATGGGAGTGGTGCTGTACGCCATTGTGTATGGAAGGCTGCCTTTCGATGACACCAATTACACGCAGTTGTTAAAGGTGCTGTTTTATGTGGTACAAACAGTTATAGTACTGTAGCATTAGTATCATCGGCATTACATCAAAACTTTCATTACATGAATATGTAGATCTTATTAAATCAATTATGGAAAATAATACCTGCAGTACTCCATCGAACCTAACATAATTATAGACAAAATATAATATGGTTTTCGGTGTACGTGCTGCTATCATTGTAGTATTGTAATCATTAAAAATTTCGAAAGTAACGTAAAAACGTAGTAACTTTAGACATAGACTTACATTTTTGTGTTTTACAGCAAGTGCAAAACAAAGTGTCTTTCCCTCGTGAACCGAAAGTAACAACTGACTGTCGCAAGCTAATAACCAAAATCTTAGCACCACTGAAGGTGCGCGTCAAGATACCACAGATCCTGGCCGACACATGGCTCAATCCGAACCAACCCGCCAAGGACGAAGAAGTGGACACAACACAGGTGCCTTTCAACATCCCACCAATTCAATAAAGTGCGAATGTCTGATTTGAACAATCCGCAATCGCGAGTATAGTGAAGTTATTTTTTCAGGTAGCATAATACCTCTGTCTCCCCTAGGGAAAACAGGCGTGACCTTATGTATGTACTTACGCAATATCTCAAAAATTTATTATGTCCGTGCTCCAGTCACACGCATTTTTTGTTTTGTCAACACTTAACATATTGGTTAAAAGCGGCTAAAATATAACTTCACGACCGTTTGCGCATAGTCCTATCGATGTTTAAATTTCAGTCGATACACTTATGATAATATTATACGTTTACCTACTATTGTCAATATATGATCGACTAGGAAATGAAATGAACTTTTTGATACCTACATTTTTCTACATTTGATAATGATACAAATAAACGCATGACTACAAGTATCAAGTAATTATTTGTCCTTAAACCCTCGCAGTCCATTCGATATATTATTATATTCATGTAGGTCCTGCGCAAGTCGTAACCATGAAGCTCATTATTTATAATAGAAACGAACTTACAGGAAAACGGGCAAGTCAGTAAAGAAGAAATTAAGAGCGTGAACATTGGCACCGTAACTTTTGACAGAAAATTAGAGGAAGTGAAATAATTATGCAACAAAAATAACAAACGAAATAGTTTAAATAAACAAATTATGTTGTGATGCATGTTTTATTTTATTTTTGTTTTTTTCTTGATATCGGTATGAGTTAAGTGACACAACGCTAACTCAAACCGTGGTGTAAAAATTTTGGCCAGTCAACAAGTAAGTTAGCGAGGTTGACTTCAGCATAGTGCACACGTGTTTATTAATTTTTTTAGGACATGATTCAAAACTAGCCACAAAAAATGTACTTAAATGGTCATCATTTTTTTTTAATTACTGATAGTTACCTACTGTTTAGTAGCTCCTTACGAATTTACCAATTATGATCGGGTTAGATTTGAACGTCACAAATAGTTGTTGAGCACATCTCAAAGATCAATAGTAAATAAGAGTGGCTATCAAAAAAGAGAAGGTTCGTATAACGTCTGTATAGTCATTTCAGTTATTGTCGTTTGTTATCCACCTTTTACTAATGATATACCTAGGTACTGAAGAGTTCTATGGTAGAACTAGGTAGGTACTGAACCGATTTTGAACATATTCCAAAAAATCCTGGAATTTTGTTTCTGAGGAATATTGGTTTTGCTGTTATTTTTATTCAGGGAACATGAGTTATCAACTGAAGATAGCAAATAAGAATAATAATACCTACTGTTTAGGAGCCCAGATTGACTAACGTTTTTACCTAAAGCTCACACAAAGGATCACACGTAGAAAATATTTGATGCAATTGTATTCGCTGCTAAATATATTCGCAGCGACAATTCCTCTGCCCGTCACACAGCGAGTTCTAGACGAGAATTTGGACAGTCTTAGTCTGGAGCGGCAAACACCGGAATGGCTACTTGCAGCGGGTACCCTGTCACACACAGCGAATATTGGCGGCGAGAACGCATTCAGAGTGTAAAACTATATAGGTAATTATGCTCAATTCAAATCGCGGCGAATTCAGCTCGAGACGAATGATTCTATTCGCAGCTAATAGCCTGTCACACAAAGAGAGTTCTAGTTGCGAGTGCCTAATCGCAGCGAGTAGGTACGTACCTATTAGCTGTGTGACTCCGGATTATAAACTACGATTTGGAAATACCGACAATATTATGAACATACGACAGCGGTACTATGTAGCAAATAGCAGCAAAAATTGTGCAGTTACGATATGGCGATACATAATACGAATTATCATTTTGCTTTTCCAAGATACATAATACCTCCAAGGATCAAATTGATCAATATTTGAAAGAAATAAAAATACCAACATAAATAAAAAAAGGTTCTATCTTTAATGGACATAAGCAAAAATCTTAGCAAAGTGTAATAGTAAAATTATTTGTTTTTCTTAGACTTCTTACTCTTCCTCAGGTCATGTGGGGTGCAGGCGTATTCATCATCTTCCATTTTTAAGGCCTCAGCTTTAGCTTGCCTTGAAGCTTTGATTATACACGTATATGAAAGGACAAGTGTTACGACGTAAATGCCTGCAGCGATCCAGCAGTTAATAGCAGCCTTAAAAAAAAAGAAAAATGATGATTTTTTGGTGCGAATATTTAAGGCTGCTGTCAAGGATTGCTTGAAGCAGTTCGACTGCAGCTTTGAGCGGTCGACAAAGCAAAAAGTTAGCGGACGGGAGACGCACATGAAGTGGGAGAGCGGTTGACAACTCGCGCAGCCCGTGCAAGTTGATCACTGGCAAACTGAACTGAATAACAATAGCTAACTGCTGCTCCGGCAGTTTGTGTAGTACCTACAGGCAGCCTAAACGCTATTCAATTTTAAACCACCCTTGAGTACCTATCATGTTGTCTCTGTCACTTTAAGGTGTAATGTAGCGATAGATAAAAAGTTTAGGAGCATACAGAGATAAGTTTACTGAAGCTCCATAATAATATATTTTTTTAGCATATCGACTCAAAATATTAACTGAATTATCTACCTAGGTAAGCCAGAAGACATAATTAACTAAGTTTATAGTTTTGGACAAGATTTTCTAATATAAATACTTATAACTAAAATCATAAAATGTTATTATAAGCACTATAACCTTTGATTATATAGGTACTTTTTTATAACTTGTAGGTAAAACCAGGAAATACAAAATGTCGATGAGTATTTACACTCACGACATTATTGTATTTTCTGCCCAGAGCCAGGCCCGAGGCCGCCTAGGAAGAAGTGCCGGAATCACTTGGATGCAAACCCCAAGGGCTGGTCCGAGGTTCGTAAGATAAGCTTACATGTACCCAAGGAATTGGGGAAGTGGCCCTTGCCCAGTAATGGGACAGTATTAAAAAGAAGTAGAAGGTAGGTACAAGGTGACTTGGATTCTAGGTAATTAGGTACCTACTTATCTGACAGACTTGGAGAAGTCTGTTGTTTTACAGCCCTACCTGATAGGCTAAAAGAAATTTCTGTTCTACGTGTAACACATTGTTTTATTAAAATGTGTACGGTGTTATATTAACGGCATGGGTATGTCATTACCACTGTCGTGCATTTAACGATACGACTAAAAACAACTACCTACGTAGGTACCTACATACTTGTCAACAAATAGATCAAATTTATTGGTACTTACTGCACTATAATTATGTTGAGTTTTCTTAATAAAGTCATCGTAATCCTCATACTCTTCTGCTTCTACATCTTCTAATAAAACTATCGATTCTATGTAGAAAAATAATCCCATGAATACCTGTTACATTAAAAAAACATTATTATTAATGCTTTAATCTATTTTATCCAGCATAAAACTTTTCTCCCGCCTTGCCCCTTGATTGTGTTTTATAATCTAGAGTCTTATCCAGTCTAGCTATCAAGTTTGTATTATAAAGCGCTACCTTCAATTAATTACGTATCTCTGAAAAAGTATATTCAAAGCAAATAAAGCGAAAACGCCTGCAGAAAAATAACAGCAATGAGACGCCGGTCTACGGTAACAGATAACCTTTTAAGTCAACAGGAATACATTACCAACTGTAGAATACCCCAAATGCTAAAAAGCATACAACACACACCGCAGTTAAATAACCCACTCATCGCAAGAAAAACTTATTTCGTATATTACTTAATAATGAACTTTGTAATAACCACGATTCCATTAAAATAACTGTCAATCTGCAAATCTGTGCGAAAACTCCATACCTGTGCAAACAAACGTCATGTCTGATGACAGTCTAAAAATGTCATTGCATCAATAGTGAAGTTGAAATTAATAAAAAATGTCACTTCAAGTTTTGAACAATTGTTTGAAATAATTAAATGGCGCTATTTGCATCATTCTGTACGTAATGATGTGTATACCTATTATAACTTAATAAGGCCTGTCAAGTAGGAAAACTTTATTAAAAACTATTAATAAAAACTATGAAGTGTTAAAATAAAACAAGAATTAACATCGATACCTTTACTTCAAGAAAAATCTAAGCATTTTACAATGTACCTACAATAATAGATATATTATGTACAATTTTATAGCATTCATTCATATGTGTAATACTTATGCACAATAATTTTTGTAAATCAATTCAATACATTGTTTTTATAAGTCTGAATCACTTGAAACTTAAATTATAACCATTCACATATATTTATAGCAAAGTAGGTATTTATACTACAATAGGCTAAATCTTAACAATTTTTGAGGATAACAGGTTAGGTAGGTGAAGCATTAAAATCATACAGATGGTCGCATTTTTAAATATGTTTAACAGATTTAATTATAAAATAATTTGATTATTAATTACATGACTCTCGTGAACTACTTTGTTTTATATTCATCTTGATATGAAATGACTTCAAGCCAGCTGGTTGTACAATCAAATGCTACCATTATGCTTTTATAAATTGATACTTTAGTGGACTTTAGTTCTCACTTTGTATAGAATATTTTTGATATAGTGCCTCTACATAAAACCTTTTTTAACATTTATGTTAGAACTAGAGGAACAATAACGAAAAAGGTTTGAAACTCTGACTCGAACTATTTAAAATAAATTAAAAATGGAATGGAATTATTCAACAGTAACATAACAATATGTACTCTGGAGTCAGTACCCATCATTACGTCGATAATACCACTTTACATACTAACGGATGAACGGTTGTTCATCCAGAACTGGTGTCCAGAAACAACAAGTGTAATGACGTATAATAGCGCAGCGATCCAGCAGTTGTAAGCATTCTGGAAATAAAAAAAAAGATTTTTTCAGTTTGTATTTTTCAAAACTAAATCATGCAATTGGCTCAGTGACCCAAAATGTATCTTGGCCACAAAAATAAAAAAGCACTATTTAGATCTATCTATATTTTGATCAAGTGATGTAAAAAAAAGTCTGATTAAAAAATATAAATTGTTACACAGCTTAATCTGATGCAATTATGAAAATAATTATGTTGGTTGGCATTAAATATATAATAATGCATTGGCCATTTTTTATTTGCTCTTTTGCAGTTTTTTAGTTACAATAAATACTGTACTTACAACAGAATGCTTTTTTAACCTAACTGCACCAGGAGGGTTATTTAAGTTATGTTTAGAAAGGTCTTTCTTACATTTAATAGATCATTTTTCTTGAAGCTAACTAACATTTTTGTGACATAACTTAAGCATTTGTTCTAAAACATGTTCTTAAAATGTTTGACAAAAATATGAAGACTTTAAAAATACTGCACGGTTTTAGTTAGATTAACAAATTAAATTAATAGCTTTTTTGCATTACCTACATTGAATCAGATCATAATCTAAGTATTGTTATATCTGATAAGTTTTTCTTAAAGTCAGGTGATTTCAATGTTAAGGTGACAATAATTATCATGGTATTATAGAATTTAAACTATTATGAGTTTTGGATGTAAATAAAATAGGTATAAAAGCACCTATGTCATAAATTATCAGTTCTGCTATAGGCACAGAATGAAATATCTAAAACTAATTTAGATTTGATAACTCTTTAGTCAGGGTTTATAAATAAAGTTCTTAAAAACCTACTATCAAGTCAGATACTCTATGAATATGTGAATTATTGTGAATCTCATGATATATTACTTGTCTTATGCCATAAACTATAAATATTTTTTATCTAAAGTATGACAGAAACATGAATTATCTACATCTAAGAATGAGGAATATCCAAAAAGTATGGTTTATCCAAAAAACATGCAAATCCATGAACATACACGGAATGACGAAAAGAATAAATAATTGATTTTCTGTATTGTAGTGCACTTACACACATATTAGATGGAATTATTAAATAGATCATGACTTTCATGACTCACCTGAGTGTATCCAGCTTCCACGGTAGCGACAAAACTCTCGATGGTGTGGTGACCACCTTCCGATTCAAGAGGGAGATCTTCCAACAAAGCTACAGCTCTTATATAGTAGAAGACGCCCATCAAAGTCTGAAAGATTCACGAGTGTTATCATGGCATTGAAGAACCAAGGTTTATACGAAATTAAAAAGCTTCCACTTACCAACTGTATGATTCCCCAGACGCTCAATACGAGCCCGCACAGCGACAGCTTGGGGCCACAGAATTTGCAGGCCATTTTGGTGGTTTATTTATCAGAATTACGATCACCAAAATTATTACGGTATCGACCACTAGCTGTCAGCTGGTGTCAAAAAATGGTCACTCACATGATCTGATCATAGCTTTGTCTATGGATGTTGTACGTTGGATAGTCAAAAAATATTATTATTGAAAGTAGTCAACGGTGAACCAATATTTAATTTTTTTCTTGCTTATTTTTAAGTTTTAAACAGTATTCTATTTTTATTTGCTAGTAAAACCAACAGGTCTACCAATTTTAACAAAGTTCCTTTATCATTTGTAAGTAGAACGGAACGTTTGCTCAGTGCTGCCAGGTATTGGTAAAACTTACTAAATAGCGTAATTATTCTCTAAATCTGTAAATTATATTTAGCATAACATGGGTCTTTTTTACATATAATATACGAATCAGCTTTAGTTCGTTTTGTGTGAATTGTATTGAATGCTTTTTTGATGAGCAGTCGCAGCTATCAATGAAAAACATAATAACACAAAAGAGAAAATATTGACAGAATAGCAGAAATAAATATTCTATAACTGGCGATACTTTCTATGAATGACACATTTTTCTTGGCCGTATCTTCAAGAAAATAAATTTCGATAATGGTGGACCGTTTAGGTAGGCAATTATTTATTTTAAACAGTGTAACAAAGATAAACTAACATTAAATACGATGTGTAACTTGTGTGCAATCATGTAAAGTAGTTACGTGGGAGATCACTGTCATTGTTTGCTTGTTCGCTCACTTTCCTTTGACGTCAAACTTTATACCGTACTGCAATTTTTAAGTAGGTAATTCTCTTTTTTCAGTGAACAGTGAGGCCAATGCTCGAAGAATTGCTATGGTTGAGAGCTGCTTCGGCAGTTCTGGACAGGTGAGCAGTATTTAGTACCAAAAATAAGTTTTTATAACTTTAGAAGTTAGTCAAATGATGTCGTATTATCAACCGACAAACTCAGTAAGATAAAATCTTTAGTACATTGAGTTGGATTGCACTGACTACAGATATCAAGTACCTATCACCGCTATATTTGAATAATATTGTTATTTTAAAGGAAAAATAATAAACTTTCAAATATTTCTAAAACTAAAATAACTTTCTTGTTTTATCACATTTGGTAGTCTAATTAAATTAAATAGATTAGAATTTGATTACTCATTCTATTATCAGGTTCCTTTATGATTTAGTATAGATATGCATACAAAACCTGTTTTAGATGTATTTTTTTAAGAGAACTACTTGTGTTATTATTATATTGTATTTGCATATCTATTATTATAAAAATATTTAAAGCAGACTATAATTTTATGCATGACTCTTATTAACAGTGTTCATAGTTTTTAAAATTATATTAAAAATATACTTAATGTGATATTTATTCAAATACATAAATATTGCAATAATACCCATTTGACCAGCAGTAACTTTATTTAATACCTACTGAATTTCCTTGATAACTGATAGTTATATAAATATAATGTTATCTATCAGTCCCTCAAAATTTAGGTAAACATGAAATTTTGTGTTGACTTTATATTACAAACTATTTGCTGTCATATAGATAACCTACTCAAACAATCTGTCTAAAAAGTAAATAAACCTTTTTTTTTAGCCTCTGGCAGAGCAAGGCAGGGTTCTGGTGGGAGAGGGTGTCTTGACAAAAATGTGTCGCAAGAAACCAAAAGCAAGACAGTTCTTTTTGTTTAATGACATCCTTGTGTATGGCAACATTGTTATAAACAAGAAGAAATATAACAAACAACACGTAATTCCACTTGAAGAGGTCAAGTTGGAGTCTCTAAAGGATGAAGGACGTAAGTTACTATTTTTTTTAATTCCTTTAGAAGTGAACTACGCAGTTATGATATGTATATTAAATCATCATCTTCCATGTAGGTATGTAATGGTCTCATTACATGAAATGCTTAGTCCTTCTGCCTAGCCTTTTCCCAAGCTATATTAAGGTGAGCTCCCAGTCTTACCGGATTCAGCTGAAAACTGTATTTTACATAGGGCAACTGCCTTTCTAACGTCCACAAACCATTTTACTGAATAACATAGTATCCCATGGTAAGACTGATCTCATCACAATATCAGTGGACTACTAATTTTTGTTTTTTAATTCTTTATAAGATTAGTAAAGTTCAAAGGAGTAAAAAAAACAATAATTAATAACTAAATAGTTCTAGCCCTATAAGAAAACAAGACAATTATTAACTAACAAAGAAAGATATAATAATAACAATGTTTTATAACTTTCATTGTAATAATTATTTATATTAAAATTACGGTATGTGTTATGAAATAAGAGTTAAGAAACAGCTGTTTTTTATTGCACTCGTAATGTCGCTCATCTATTGTAATTTGGTCTATGAACTTAATATATGTATCAGCGTGTATGTCTATGTTACGCGATTAGTCTCGTAGGGTGTTGTAGTCCTAAACATTTAAAGCAATGGAGTGTTTAGACCTAAGTTTGTGTTTCGTCGTGAGATATGAAATTTGAATAAAAAAATTACTTACTGGACCAGTATGTATGTGTATGTCGAATACTCAATTATTTTAAACATATTTATTACATCTAGCTACCTCATTTGTAACTTATTTTGCCTATCAGCCTAAAGTACATATTGTAAACTGACCTATACCTACTTTGTAATGAAAAATGATAAATTAATTATAATATTTTATTGGTTGTCTGACTCACAAGTGTGAATGGCCAGTGAATCATCTTTATTATTACATTTTGCTAGATATACGTTGACATTGATCTTTTAAATCTTGTGAGTCAGCGCTATGCATAAATTGTATAATTATAATGATCATATGGAGACTCTAAAAGCATATCAGATACCATTAGTAGACTATAAAAAGGTATGGCATGGTCTTTATTAAAAAAAAATACAGTAATAAACATATGGTCCAATATTAGGTAGTATTGTTTTTGGGAGAGAGAATAGGGAGATCAGGCTGTCATCTTTCCTTAGAACTATTACAAGGTTTTATTGCAAATATCATTCAACTCAGCCTATTGTGGTTCACTGCTGGGCCTAGGCCTCTGTAAGTTATGATAATTTCAATATAATTCTACATGTTTAAAACCCAATTCCTGATATTCTATAATATCATTTATAGAATTTTGTGATTTTGTCAGTATCACAAAATTTTATTTTTTTAGAGGGAAACTGGGAATTATTGTTGAAAAAATATTCATTTATTGTTATCAATATTTGATAGCTGTAGTACCTATTACCATTTATAGTTCGCGGCATTTCGTTATAAACATTTTGTATATACTAAAACATGCAAGTACCAACAATGGAAGCCTTAGAAGCTTCCTAAATGTATGTAAGCCAAAATCTGTTTTACTAAGACTTTGCCTAATTCTAAACTAATTAGGACTCAACATTTGTGCTATACAGATCCAATTATACCTAAGTTCCATATGTTTATGCATGACTAGCGACCCGCCCCGGCTTCGCACGGATAGATGCCCATGTTACTCAGGGATAATGTAGCATTCTGAGTAGATTTTGCGGTAGTTTTTGCGTTTATTCATTACAAATATACATTTTTTTTTTCTCTATATTATTGATTAGTTATTATAGTCACTAGCTGTATTCCGGCAGATTCACCAGCCTTTTTTGTTTGAATCTTAAGGTTCCCAACATGATGTGAATTCGCCTAGAACCTTACTTAAAAGGTATTTTCTTAAATCCTTACTAATATTATAAATGCGAAAGTAACTCTATCTGTGTGTTACGCTTTCACGGCTAAACCGCTGAACCGATTTTAATGAAACTTCCTATCGGTTAAGTTTTGATTTTAAGAAAGGACATAGGCTGGTATTTGCTGCGATAACCGACACCCACGCGGGCGGAGCCGCGGGCAACAGTTAGTTGTATTGTATGTCTAGCTTGTACAACAAAAATGTACAAATAAAAATTATTATTATATCATTTATTATATTGTTGTTAATTACAATAGTGTAGATTAGTTAAGGTTTACATAAGACGAGTGTATTATATTGACATTGTTTAAACCTACTAGTTGTTTCAGAGTATCGCAACGGATGGCTAATACGCACCGCTTCAAAGTCCTTCGCAGTATACGCCGCGACATCCACCGAGAAAGAAGAATGGATGGCTCACATAGAAAAATGTATAGAGGATTTGCTAAGAAAAAGTAAGGAGAATTAATTATTTCTAACTTTCTATTACAATTTTATGATTAAGTCTCACTGACTAGGCATGCAACCATTATGAAGTGGTATAGGACACCACGCAAATTACCACTATGCGTGACGTGCCACGGGTTCGATCCAAGTGGGTGTTCTTTGAGTATGTGACCCCCCGGAATACAGTGATTAAATTCATTGGTTTTCTTTTTTTTTATTAAGATTTAAGACAACCCACACACAGTCCAAACTACTGAGCCTGCATTATGGCAACCAGATAACTGATAAACATTCTTATATATTTCTAATTGCATACATATTATTCATAAATTATACCCAGACAGCAAATGATTATGCTCATCACACAAATATTCGTCCTGGGTGGTAATTGAACCTACAAACTCCGGTTTAGCAGACAGAGTCGCTAACCAATAGACCAACAGGCTTTTTCGACGCACGTTTTACATATGCAGATTATTGTCGAATCTAGCAAAGTGAAAGTCTGTTTCAGTATGTTATATCAACATAACATTAGAAAAAAAATCCTAGTGTATCTCTTTAATTTTTTTTTTTTTACAGGTGGCAAACAACCGCCTTCAGAGCACGCGGCCGTGTGGGTGCCAGACAACGAGGCGTCAATCTGTATGCACTGTAAGAAGACACAGTTCACTGTTCTCAACAGGAGGGTAAGTCACAATATAACTTAAATTACATACATAAGTTAAATATGATTAACTTGTCAAATCATTAAACTCTAAATAAATACACCTGCCCCTCTAGACAAGTGACATTTCGACAAGCGATAACGCTGATCGAATCGTGCAAATGTATGAAAGTGACAAGTCCAAGTCACGTGACTTATCGAGACAAAACGTCATTTCTATACATTTAATGTCATTTAAGCGATTTCTATCATCGTTAACGCTTGTCGAAATGCCACTTGTCTAGGGGGCCTGTTTAGATAAAGATCAAACCTTTTCAAGTTTTTAGAGGATTCTTGAAGAGATTTTTGGCTTAAAATATTCCATGATAAATACACAAAGATATTTAAATTCTAATTAGGTATAGAAATCAAGCATCTATTCTTATTAAGTTGCATATTGATGTAACTTTCCTTGCTTAACAGACCTAAACATGAATGTGTCACGCAGCCATAACCTCTATGCACTAAATCCTAAGACAATTGACAATCCATCATAATTTATTATAACATGCTCACTCGTCATAATTGTTCTTATCTCTATCAAAGAAAATGTATCTATAAGGTTAATTATTTTGGGTCTAAAATGTATTGTCATGTTTGGAAGTCTGCAGGATTTCGAGACACTGTCCTAAATGCGTCCGTCTTCTACATGCCCTATATATTTATACTGATGCAATTTGCATTGTTTTTGCTATCACTTTAATTTATAATATCTGCAGTCTCACGTTTCTACCTGTAATTTAGCCTAACACAATCTGTCCACCTGTTTTCTTCTACATAGTAATGCACGGATCAATTACTCGGAGCAATTCCTATATCTATGCCGCGAACAACGTTTAAGGAATCGCTTATACACTAGCAGATACTGTGTGATTTTTACTCAATTAAGTATGAGATAACCAAATGTTTAGTAATAGAGTAAGGGTGGGGTTTCAAACCCTCTGTTATTGGAAGTCCGCAGGTCAACCTTAAGTTAGTATGAAATTCTCATACAAGCGGTTATATCTATGAAAAATAGACATGTAAATGTACGTTGAAGTAACCAACCCTTAAGCCTTGCTTTTGTGAATTTATTTAATCTATTTTCGTTTTGTTCCAGCATCACTGCCGTAAGTGCGGGTCGGTAGTGTGCGGGCCCTGCTCGTCCAAGCGCTACATCCTGCGCGGGCAGAGCGACAAGCCGCTGCGCGTGTGCCTGCAGTGCTTCGACGAGCTCAACCGCGAGCGCGCGCGCCCTCCCACGCAGCCGCAGCCCGCTAATATTACGCCCGGTTAGTTACACACGTATGACTCTATAAATTAGGGCTCTGGAAACTTCAGGCAAAGCCTTTGCCCAGCAGTAAAGCACAAAATAAAAAATCAGGCTTGAATAAAAAATCCCGCCTGTCAAATATCATTATTTTTAAGTCTTCACTATATGTACACATTAAACAAGAAAAAATACAACAATCAGAAATTTCATTTACACAGACGAGCTTAACTGAGAATTGAGTTCTGTTTCAGCAAGCCTTTAGTTTAGATAGATATTCTAATATCTATTGAATATAAATATTGGTGTACAGCTTCATCTAAATCCAGACTTTTCTGTCTGAAGCCAATCCTGCAAGTAGCTACAGACGTCATCACGCCGCCTTCTTTCATAAATATAAAAAAAGTTCATAATAGCCCAGTTTGTGGTGAAAAATAGTTTCAGATAAAAACTAGCCTGTTTAGTTCAGTGCACCCATGTAACTCCGCCTTGCCTTTATTGTATATGCAAACTAGATATATACACGTACCATCAAACCCATGTTCATTCTGATACAAACATCGATTAGATAAGCTTATTGATATACTTATCTACACCATTAAACTTTGGCGGCACTGGAATAAGTCTTATCTTGTTTAATTTTTATATTTATTAGTCATATTTTACCACAAGCAGTCTTTTTCCTCATTCTTAATTATTACGATTTGTTATACTTCACGCTGTAATTACATTAATCATTATAGAACGTTTATGGATTTAGGTTAATGTATTGGCTTGATAAAATGAAAAAGAAAAATACTGACAGAAAAATACGAAAAACTAGAAAAAAATATTTATTGAATTTATAATATTGTACACCGTATTATATATATATCGTATAGGTTGTAGGTTTTGGACAGTACAAGACTGATATTTGTTTATATACCACTAACAGTGCCCTGCGGTTTCACTCGCGTCCTGATGTCCCGATCCCGACGTTTTCCAATGTTTTTGTAGTTATTCTGCTATTCGGGGTGTAATCGGTCCACCCGTTTTTGAATTATGAATAGTGTAACAAATCTGACGTATGTTTTTTTTTATATATATAGATGTTCGCGATTTTAAAATCCGCTATGTTCACTAGTCTGTCATGAGGACTATCTGTCAATTTTCACCAATGAGAAACGAGCTAGTTACTGGCTCGTTATTGGTGAGAATCGTCATATGGAACAACATTATTGCAAAAACAAATTTAGCTGTTATTGATTCTACTATTCGAAAAAGCCGGGTAGACTTTCGAATTTGAAAGTTTCCATTTATGTATATATTCTCAGTGAAAAAAAGTCAAATTGTTAATTATAAAGTTTCGAGCTCTTGGTGGCCAGGCATTGGGACCAATGGGTTATCACATTAAATTTCAAATGATATAAATTACTAGATGCGCCCCGCGGTTTCACTCGCGTATCAATTAATAATGGTGATGAAAAGTAGCCTATGCGCTATTTTAGGTAATAAACTATCTATGTACCAAATGTCATTCAAATCCGTTCAGCCGTTTTATCATGATTGCGTAACAAACATGGATCAATCCATCCAAACTTTTGCATTTATATTAGTAAGATTTGTAAAAAAGATTGAAATTACATTAAATCATTATTTATTATGCAATTAGTATGTACATGTCACTTATTTTTGACCTCCCCTAGATCCTCGCCGGCGAGTCCCGTCGCGTATAAATAATTCCGACCGTCCCTAGATCAAGCTGGCCCGAGCCGACCAAACTAGCAATAAAAATATGTCCTTAAATAATTAACACTTAGATCCAGCCCTCCCTTGCGGTTTTTGCTTAAATTTTTTTTGCAACGCACTAAGTCGAGGTCCGAACCCCACAGGGGGTGCCCTTAGTGAACGTTGCTGACGTAGTTAGTTTTTCTATTGCTCTGGCTGGAGGCCCTTAAGGTTCTCGCCAAAAGTCAGGTGAAGCAGTCAAAGCCTGCGCTCTGGCTAACTGCGTACAACTCTTCCAAAAAAAAAAAAAAAATACCTCCCCTAGAGTCGAATATTTAATTTATTTCATTTGTGTTTAATTTTCAGTTAAAATGGACACTGCTGGTTCAGGCGGCGACTCTTCAGGCGACGAGGACAGTGACGACGACGACGACCGTGTCACCGCCGAAGAAAAACACGATGAGGTGAGCTAAATATTTTTTAATACATTATATACTATTATAATAATATATTTCGTTTGTCAGGAAAGGTTAGTTGTCTTGCCTGTCAACGCTAATCAGTTAGATATATTGAGTATCGGGTGATAGGGAAGTCGGTTAAAAGATATAGCTTAAAGTATAGAATTTAAGATTCATTTTCAAATGTGGTTTTCAGTAATATTACATGCTCGACTTTACTTGTTGGAGACGGGCTGAATTATTAATTTAATTACATATTTTAGACAAGTTGTGTTACGAACTTGTTTACATTATAATATGCTCTATAATAGGGCTCCCTAAACTTACTTTGTCTACTGCCGACTTTGAGAATAAATTAATTTTTGGCGCCCCCATTTTTCCACCTACTTAAAAACTACTATGTATAACTTAAAATTAAATTGATTATTGTAAGCTATATTAGCGGAGATTCGTTTTTTTTTTCTGGGTCTCTTACTGCCTACTTTGGAAAAGGCTGCTCTATAAGTATCATGTTAAAACTGTATATCGAGTAGGCTTTATTGAGTAGGTTTAGACACAGTGGCGAAAACAGGGGCGGGTCGGTAGTGTTTACTTTGCTCTGTCCTTAGCGGGGTTCAAGTCCCAACAAACAACTATACTGGATACACACACATACTACACAATTTCTATCGCGGTTTCATCAGCTTTGGTGAAGGTATGAATGAAATGCCTACACAATACACATGTCGTATTGAAGACAGAACAAATCGATTGTGTTATAAGATACCAATATTATTTAACATTTCAAATATCCCAGAAAATTAAAAAGATTTTTGTGTAAAGAGTTGTGATGTAATTTCAATTTTATTTTGCTACCTCCAGTACAGAACGTTATTTATTTCTAGGGTTTTACAAGTTATAATGGTGTCAAAAATGGATACGGAAATAAAGTCACCACAGTATAGTACAAAATGAAATTGTGTAAGTTTAGAACAAATGCTATAGGCGTTGAATCATGCTTTGAATACATTCCGGTTGTATTGATGTGTTGTTTTAATCACAATCACTTGTATTCATTTTCCATCTGAAAATAGTTTGCCCCAATATTTAACAAAAGTATACTCCTCAGATTTTAGCCCGATATTGTACTGTTCAGTTTTATTTTGTGCTGATTTTCCAATACTTTTTGTAATGTTTGCTTGATGGCTCTTTTTTGATATACACAGGTGATGGATGATCAGGGATGTATGATGTATGCTTTCGATCCCTGATTAATGTAATCGTCATTCATTATTCATAAAAATAAAATAAATTCCTACCCACAAAAGCGATCAAGCAATCGTTACTTCTAGCAAATAAACACAATTTTTAGTTACGTATCATTAAAAAAAAAATTGCCATCATTTTTATGCAATTGATTTTTTTAATTAAAATTTTATACGTATTTGTGTCTCTTTGCTCTTTTTGATTTTGTTTTGGTTTTCATTTTGTTAATAGACTCACTAATTCGTTTGTCGTGTTGTTTTTACTCATCGTATCATAATCGTATTGTTCGATGCATATTGCATAGCCTTGATTTTAATCGAGATTTTTTTCTAAGATTTTCCCACATTTTAAATTAATAGTAATGATTATTTCATATTAAAGCCACTGCTAGTCGAGTATGTATAAAGACTCGCACATTATTTGTCTGTTTCATATATTGATTCAATTTGATTCCTCTTTATAATATAAACTTTTTTTTTATAGAACCATTAATTTAATAATTTTATTAAATCTTAAAAATCTGTAAGAATTTTATATTATTTACTTTTCTTTGCCTGTTATAGTTTTGTCTTATTTACCTATTACCTAAATCATTTTCTAAATTTGTAATTCTGTTTTATATTTTCACAGCCAAAGTTCTATGGTGACAGCGATAAGACTGAAGAGACCAACAATCATTCGTCCAAGGATTCCGCAAAGTGAAAATCTAATTCAAGAGACCACTGTCCATCACAGGTTTAATAATATACATATACAATATATTAATATTTAACTAATATTAATAAATAAATACATATAACCGAACTGCATGCGTTCCGCTACCTTGAAATGTCCCCCGTGTACCTATATTTTTATTAGACACATTTTTCGGGATCAATATTAATTAGATTTGTCAATACTGTGATGTTTTTCGAATTACTTATGAACGGAACTCATGCAGTTTATTAGTAACAGTCTAATGGCCCAAAACTGAAACGTCAATCGGGTTTAAGACGCCGTTAAGTCTCATGCTATCTCTGTCACTCTAAGGTGTACAGTAGTGACAAATAGACATTTAAGAACGTCTTAAACTTAAGTTGCGTTTCAGTATTCGGGCGTAACTAACTCGTACAGTTGAGTAATGTGATTTGAAAATATCGTTAGAGGGTTTTAAGGGAATACTTTTATAGAAAATATAAATATAAGTTCTTGGATTATGAAGCGGTGAAGTAACATTGTTTTGTTGTGAATAAGAGTTGTTGTTATTTGTGTCAATAAGAAAATCGTGACTTAAATGTCATGCTTCAGCCTCCAGTTTGAAATTTAATTGTGGTTTGTATATAAAACCTTTGCATTTATTATGCGATGAAGAAGTGTTATTATTTGTGTGCCTGTATAGGCATTGACATCAGTCTTCTTCATCGGTCTTGAAAAAAGCTCGCCTTAATCGGTCAATATATATTTTCAGGATTTTGATACTAACACATTTATCAACTGTATAGAGTAAGCAGTTCTTATCACACTAGTATAACAGAGCAAGTACGTCCTGCCCTTCTCGCCAAGTCACATTTCTACAAGCGTTAACGTTAATCGAATCGCTTAAATGTACGGAAGTTAATAATTCTAATAGGGGCCACACACGTGCAGTCGAACTGTACGGGATAAATGGTACGTCCTTACAGCCCACACAAGTTCATGTAAAACTGCCAAATTTATTCATTTCGTTCCGCGCTGGCATCGAAATACGACGCATTAGCTATTCTTGTATTATTATTGATAAAAAATTTTTGATTCTATTATGTACTTTTAATTTGTTAAATCGTATAAAGTGTACAGTTTTTATCACACACAATTTGCGATAAACTGTTTAAACTATACAGTGCGTGTGTGCCAACCATAAAGTATCATGACTTATCAAAATAAAATGTTGTTATAGCGATTTCTATCAGCGTTACAGCTTGAAGAAATGTCACTTGGCTTCAGGGGCTGTTTTGTAAGCGTCTCGACCCAGTATTTGGTTTCTACAATGGACGGTCTCCCTCTTTTACCACAATGGCCTTTAAAATTTTTTTACATTAGAAAATTTGCTAGATTAAAATCCTTTATAGTGGATTATTTTAGTAAATCGTAACCTTTTATACAAATTGTTCGCGACCGACGTTTGCGGTCGTCGAAATATGATTTTGATAACGAATAAAATTACTAGATGTTTCGCTGGATATCCGACAGCTTTAAACCGCTCAAAAGTTACTGAGATGGAGTTTTTTTGTTTAGGGTTAAATCATATTTATTATTTGATAGTAAGACATCATGGTTATAAGACGTTTTTAACAATATTTAGGCTTAGTCATGTTATGTCAACATATTAATATTTTACATATGTTATGTTAAGCTTATTTTATTGTAAACATTATCACGGTTTATATTTGCTATTTTTAAATAGAGCCGCTTTTTGAAGGGGAGCAAATCGGATACTTTTTATATTTTAAACATATACCACAACAGTTTCTTGATTGATATCTGTTTACGATTTGATGTATCTCTTATTGAAATATTCTTTCAGAAATAAACTTACTGGTGCTTTTAGGAGAGGATACAAAACATTTCTAATGAGTAAATTTTTATTATAACTTCACAGATTTGTTCCCAATTCAGTTTCAGCGTTGCAAATTGCGTTATATCAAAACATTACGTTTAAAACAATAATCTGAACATCAGAAATGTAATTAATTACGATTTATATTTTATCAATAATTAACAAATGGAAGGAAGTTAGTCATAATTACATTTTCTTACACAAACCTTGTAAAAAACACTAAATAATAACGTCCGTTCATTACTTGTGGTGTTACATCGTAGTTTAAGTTAACTACATTAAAACAAGGCCTATAATTATTTTATTAAAGTGAAATTTATAATTAAAGATTATTTCTTACATGGATGTATTTTTGTAATGCTTTTATTTCTATATCGCGTACGGTAAAAGACATCAAATTATACTCGAGAAATCAACTGGGTACAGTTAACAAGAAATAAGGGTTTAATTAGGTACATAATTAGCTGCTATATTGTATTGTGATTAAAGATGAGAATTAATGCGAGAATTTCTATTAAGTACTTTAATTCACTTTATGATTTCTAGCAGTGTGAGCATAACATGATATGTTTACGTCTTTACCCACATATATTACAAAAAACGAAATTTATAAAGTTATTGCTATTATATTTTGTAAGTAGCATCACATTTCATTTACCAATAGATTTGTTGACTACAATTTTTAATGTCCCTCAGGTAGGTTTTTAAAAAAATATTAGACACGTATTTTTAAATTTTTTATTTAACTAAAAACTTGACGATACATTGATTCGAAATGACGCATGACGTCACGGTGTCGTACGTTTTGTTTAACATCGTGACGTAACTAGCCCCCACTCCTGTCACACACGACCCTTTGATTCGGGTTATCTCCTTAGTTTTTAGTTATTTTTAAAAAGTAAAAAATGTGTCTTAATATTTTTTTTTTCATAATCTTATTTACGGACTAAATAGATTTTTACTCTTCATACCCAGTCAACATCCCTATTGTATACAATCCAAAATAATTTTAGATTTGTATGTATATTAGAGTTCTAGTTAGTAAGAAGTGCATTATGTTTGTTTCTATATGAAACTCGGTTTTTAAGTTAAGGTATTTAATACGAAGCTTGCAACACCATCTGTAATGTAAAAAGTTCGTAAGAATTTATTTATTAATTTAACTTAGGCCTAAATGTTGAAGATTTACACAAGTTGTGTTAATTCCCGTACTATACTGGTAAGTGAAAATTATGTTAATAAGATATTGTTTAATTTTCAGTTGACAAATATAATATTTTTTAAAATGATTTTGTTGTTTCTTGTAATTTCTAGATTTTATAAGGGACAGAGAAGAGAAGGGAATAGGTTACCTATTCAAATGAAATAAAGATTTTCTTCAAAAGCATTTAATATAAACCAATATAACTTTTTCAAAAACATGAAAACAATTTTACTTATGTCTATTTTATTCGCAAAGCGATCATTTGCAGTCGAGAAATCACAGTTCGATATGAACTATAACAGTAACTTAACGATTAATAAACTATATATGAATCAATGATGATTTAAATATTATTTATGCATTATTTTTTAACTTCTTTGATTTTTTAAGAATCTTGTTGATAAAATCTTAATGTAATAATTATGTTCTTAACATTCACACTTGTTCTAATAAGGAAAATGGTGTTTTAATAATGTACTTTCAATTTTATTTACTGACTTAAACGTCTTTAATTAAGTATATATAATAAGTAGTATCTTGAGATCCAAAATACTTGGAACTAGAGCTGAGATATTCTTAATTATTTTATCATTGCTCGGTTTTTTTTTTCATGTAAAAATAGATCAATATTCTTAGTACCTAAGTAGGTAGTTAATTTGGCTAATTACTAGGCGCATAAATTTTAATCACTATTTACTAAAAAAATATAAGCTATGTATTATTTTAATTTCAATATAACAGACGTTATAATGTAATAAATGACTACAATTTTAAGTCGCCGTTGTGTCTTAGGGTCAATTTATACTACAGTAGAAGCGAAGTTTATCGAAGCGTCAATCTTAAAGTTAATATAGCAAATTCACCCCTAACTCAACAACGTAATGCTCATATTTCTACTGAGAAAAAAATGGCGAGATATCACGCCATTCTACGGAATTATCTCTTTTTCAAAGAGCTTTTCAAACCCCGTCAAAAGAAACGTGAGCTTTAGGTTGTTACGTTAAGGGTGAATTTGCAATATTAACTTTCAGATTGACGCTTCGATGCGCTTCGAATCTGCTGTATTGTGAATTGACCCTTACGGTGTCTGTCACTTGGAAATATAATGTAGAGACAGACAGACATTTTAGACGTATTTTAACTTGCATTGTTAGCAGCCAGTTCGAACCATTGCCTAAGTGCATCCCCTAGTACAGTGGGTAAAGCTGACATGTCTCTTAATATGAGATAGAACGGGAACGGGAATGTGTCCAAGTATGATACGAAGCCAGTCAGCGCGTTTGTATTTGGATCCAGTAGAGGGCGCCGAATGTCCATGATTGAATCCTGGAAAAAAGTATGGAAATGTCAGTAAAACGTGCAATTACAAATAAATGCATCATTGAATGAAGAAATAGATGATAGTCAAAAGGTAAGTAAAATTAATGATTATATTGTCGAATAGATATTAAGAAATCTCTTTTTGGCTGACTTTTGATTGAATTTCAATTCTAATACAATGCCAATTCAAAATCTATACTAATATTACAAAGCTGAAGAGTTTGTTTGTTTGTTTGAACGCGCTAATCTCAGGAACTACAGGTTCGAATTTAAAAAATATTTTTGTATTGGATAGTCCGTTTATTGAGGAGGGCTTTAGGCTATATAACATCACGGTACGACCAATAGGAGCGGAGCATAAATGAAAAATGTTGCAAAAATGAAAAACCGTTGAAACGAAAACACGCGAACAAAGTCGCGGGGGACAGCTAGTTGTTAATAATTTAGCAGGCACACAAACAGAACACAATACAAAAACATTATGTCACTGTTTAGATTCCATTCAGTTAAGAAAACTGATGCACCTTTCTGCTTAACTAATATCAATTTTGTAATGGCATTGTATTAGGTTTAAAATTAATGAAGAATAAGGACACTGAATGGTCGTAAAAACAGTCCAAAATAGTCATGCAATGAATCATACGAAAATACTTTTGTATCTCTGTTTTAATATAGATAACAATAAACCATCTCTTGCAGTTAATCTTACCTTGTTATCAGGGTTATCGATGATAACGTAGACTAAGAATATCCCTTGCTGCTTCGCTCTCCTCACAGCCTGCAGCACCCTAGTTTCCCCTTCAGAGAATATCCCTCGGCCATCACTAACAACCACCAACAGTTTAGCATTTACTGCATCGCTTCTCATGGTCTGCTCCTCAAATAAAACGGTACAGAAGTCCAGTAACTGTGCTATTCTAGTCTTGGTTTGTTCGAAGCGAAGTTGTTCCAATATCTTGGAGCCTGAATGTTCGGAGAATTGTTCCGTGAATGGATGTAGTAAGTTCGGTTTCTCGCCGAAGCTTAGCACTGCTAGGTCGCCGGATTCGAGGAGATTTAAAGCCTGAAATTTGTAAAAAAAATAATATTATTTTGCACTCTAAAAGTATTTTGAAATATGCTTTACTTTTAAATGGTGTTAAGGATTAAGAATTTCGTCATCAATGAGTATTGAAAAGTTTGAAAAATCCGCTAGTATCGCCTTATTCTGGTGGACACTGGATATGGTATGCTCACTTTCATAGTTTCAGTGGGAAATGGGATAAAAATCATCTAAAGAAAACGAAACGACCATTAAGCCTGTTACATACCGACCTATATTATGTTTGTATTTCGCTGTTTATATCTGGTCAAGTTATATACGAGATTGTGTATTATATCAAAGAATACATAAATACTTCTACATACCTGTGAGACCAGGGCCAGACTCTCAAACGCCAGCTCCTTACTCCTGTTATCGGACATGGAGCTAGAATCATCGACAGCTATCGCGATCTTGTACTCGCGTTTCGCGGGCTTAGTGCGCCGCAACCAGATGCGGTCCTTCCTGAAGTGGGACGCGATATAAGGGATCACGCGACGCATGTTTATCGCACGGCCCGTTCTGAAGTCACCTGTAATATGGGTTATATATTCATTTATTGACGTGGGAAACGTCATAGACATAATAATATAAATAAGCAATACAAAAGACCCCAAGATCCATTTACAAAAAAAAAAAGCTATCCGTACGCACAAACGGCAAACTAGATAGGTTTGCAGGCACTTATGTAAGCGGAATATAATGTGTATTAAAAATGTTAGTAATGCAACCTAGATACGTTTTCCGTGGTACATTAAGCACTGTGCAAATTTACAACCAATAACAGCGAAATCAACATAAATAAAATAGACTTTATTACAGATTAAATTGGTGTTATTACAGTAAATTAATCTTACCAGCTCTCCTAGAGCGGCCAGTGGGCTCCAGCACGAGCCGCAGCCTCTCGCAGAGCGACCTGGCCGCGGCGGACGAGTCCCTCCATAAAGTCCGCCAAACCGCGACACTTCCGTGACTCGGTGTCGGTCCACTGTTCAACCACTCGCGGAAACTCATGTATTCGTCAATTGTTAGGTCAGTAGACTGGGTTTGGCAGTCGTCCATTCTGTGTACAAGGATTTAATTTATTGTTAGTATGCTTTACAAATTACTTACATAATGACTGTTTTATTACATATATGAAGATTTTTAACATCAAGCAAAAAACAAAATATCTTAATTTTTCCATCCTACTAACTGCTTCTTAGCGCTATTACACAAAATAATAATTAATTAATTAATTGAATTTATAATCCTGATTATTGTGAACCGGGAAAACTTTTCCTAACAGAACATTCTGCATAATATAATATGTACTGTTCAATTTAATACCAAAACATATTCCTTCTAGTAGCCTGGTGGTGACTTGGCAGTTCAATGAACGGATTTGTGTGCACAAGGTTGCAAGTTCGAATACGTGGTGAGTACCAATGTGACTTTTTAAAGTTATATGTACTTTCTTAATATTATTCTAAGTCATCACTGACATTCGGTAAAAGGAAAACTGGATTCTAATAATTGAAATCTGTAATCGCCAACCCGCAATGAGCAAGCGTGGTGTACAGCACAGCGGTGGGACATATATATTGGTATTAACATATTGCTACAAACCAGTACAAAATAAAATAAAATAAAAGCAAAATCTACCACAAAACCTCTCACCGAGTATGATAGGTGGTTTCATTTCCTCGTGGTACAAATTCGGTGACAACCTTATCGCCCTCCACCTCGATACCAGTCTCTCCTGTCGGTTCCTCCCCGCCTTCCTTCTTGTTTCCAGACTTCTCTTTGTCTTTATCTGAACTCTCCTTCATTTTCTCCGGTTTTAATTCTTCGGATTTTTCCACCTGAGTATGGAATTGATTTTTAATACTCGCTCACCATTTGGCGCCACTGGCGCGTCATTTGTCAAATCCCACCTACAAACTATGGAATGACTTCGCTTGCGACTAGCGCCCCTAGCAGCGAAATTAATAACGATAGCCCTTATTATATTATTCCAGGTTTAGTAACTACATGAAATCATGGTGAGATGATATCGATTGGTTTAATATCGATAATTATACTGACAAATCATCTTTTTTATCTTCCTTAAGTCATAAGTTAATAGCTTTTAATCTTTGAGTCTCTCAATGTAACATAAACTTATTAAAACCTTACTTTCTCAAGGTTATATAATTAAAAATCTTAGCAATAGTTCATGACATTAACGATATACTATTAATAAAACGAACTTGTATTTCATCATCATCCACATCCATAGGAACTTCTTCATCTTCTTTGAGTTTCTCAGCTTCTTCTTCTTCTTGCTGTAATGTTGGCTGTTGTTCTGCTTGTTCTTTAGTAGCGGCATCTATCGCCTGTAAATTAAAACAGTAAACACCATTTAGTATAACGAAAGAAATGCGACGTTACATCCTCTAAGCTATATCAATGTTGAATAGTTAAAAGAAGTATTCCAAGCACTCGGAAAATTGTACTTATGAAGAGAAATGCATAAGGATGAAAATTCGGGAGAGGTGGATATAGTCCAAGAATAAACAAAAACTTTTAGCGATGAGGAAATTGTATATCTCGCAAGAAATATCACAACAATTCCAGAGATATAGATAGATCTAGATAACGCAAGTATTAAGATGTGTATAAAAACCAAGTGAACCATTTTTTACTACCTAGTCTGATGATTTCAAATAAAATCAACTCAAACATATGATTTAGGTACGATTTGACTCTCAATAATGGCCGGTACAGAAGTTGAAAACCACGCGGGCATCGATGGAGAATAAGCACGAAACATTGCAACTTTAAGCATGCTTAAGCCGAGCATGAAAAGCGACACTTGAAGTAGATGCTCTTGCGTTATTTAGGTCAATATCTGTGTGTAAAACCTATGTTAGGTTAAATTACCTGTAAATCATCCTTGTTCGCTTGCTTCACGTGTTGATAAGCATCTGCTTCCTTGTCTGCGTCATCGTCGTTGTTCCCTCCCTCCTCTTGTTCATCGCGCTCCACGTTGAGTGTTTGTGCCTGCTTGTTTTTCTTCTCGTTAATGTCACCTGGTGAATATAGGTCGCTTAAACATAAATTACTATCGGTGCCCCGCGGTTTAACCCGCGTAAGTCCCCGTTTCCGCTTTTCTTTTATGCTACCTTTTAGGTGTCCCACTGATACTTTTTTCGATATTTTTGTAGTTATTTTGCTATTCGGGGTGGAGACCCAACAAATCAAAGATCATGAGTCCCCTCGTTCTTGAGTTTACATATTTAGATTTAATCTAAATCCTAAACTATTAATTCCTGAGTTAATGTATAGTTTCTTTTTTAAACAGTCGACTTGTTTAGGTCAATGTAGAAAACCCCTTTTCTACATTGTCTCGGGTCTGGGTGTTTGTGATCTTATTTGCTAATCAATTAAACAATTACTAAATATGATTGGTAAATAACACACAACACACACACAGTTATCCTTTAGATATATTTTTTTAAAGTCCTGTACTCGGGGCTCGCGACCTTCTTCTCGCCGCGGTGAAATTTGTCACTCCTTGTATTGATGAGATATACATTATTATTCTAGAACATTACTCACCAAGCGTTCGTTCCTGATCAGTCTTCCCCGGCTTATTCTCATGTTTCTTCTGCTTGTCCTGCGAGCGTTCCGCGCGGCTCGCGGCCTGCTTCTCGCCGCGGTGACCTTTGTCACTCTTGTCTAATTCGGAACGACCGGTTGACTGCTTTTCCTCGCCAACTTGTTCTTGCGATTGCTCCTGTTTGGATAAAAAATATTTATCAATTTATGGATCTCTAACAAAGAATAGTACAGTCAGATTATGGTAGATTCACAAATCTAATTGAGTATGAAATTTATCAGACTTCAAGACAATTTTGACCCTTATTTACATACGATTACTTTTCTTTGGCTCAATATAAATAAAGACTCGCACATAATCTAATCTCCTTGCTTCCTTTTACTTAGTAATTTATGGTTTTTTCCCTATTCACTATCGAGATATAAGCCCCGGAAATTGCTAATGCGCCTGGCCGCCATTTTGGTGCCATAACCGAACACTTAGTTAGCAACTGGCCGGCGAGTACGGATTTGAGTTGCGGATGACGTCGCGTCGTTGTTAATTAGACATGGTTCCAGCGCATTAGAAATTTGCGGGGCTTATATTTCATAAACTTGATACTTTTAAATAATATTATTATACTTACAAAAGGCTCAGCCTCTTCATCCTTACTCTGTTCAGCATTTGTTTCAACATTATCGTTTGTGCCTCTTTCCATTTCTGCGTTCTCAGCATTTTCTTCAGCCGTAGGATCATTGTTCGAAGGATTCGCTTGAGGGTTAGCCTCTTGATTCTTCTGTTCTACTTCATCTTCTTCATTTATTTGTTCAGGATTCTTTGGAAGTTCATCTTTTTCAGGTATTTCAGGAGTTTCAACATCGTCGCCTTTAGATTCATCTGGAGTTTCTTGTTCACCGCCATCTTTTTCCTCATTCTCTCCGTTTTCTTCGTTATCAGGGCCCGGTTGATCATCAACTTCCTTGTCCTGTAATGGGTGTTATGTATTTTAATTGCATTCTAATGTTCATGGCCTATATGAACGTAATAGCCAAGTATATTCTGAAATAACTTAAAACTTCGCTAATTTAAACTATAAAACATTAATATGTAAATACATTCATAGATTTTTAAATAAAGATTATACTAGTTGAAAATTTTTATATTAAAAAAAAATCAACTAACTTTAACTAACCAAATTTGTTAATATATCCCCAACATAAACCAGACACCTTAATAGTTAACTTGAATTTCATAGACCAGAGTTATTTCCACTTACCTCTTTATCACCCTCTCCTTCCAAATCATCACCTTTATCGTCACCATCATTTTCCTCATCACTGGACACGTCTAATCCATTCTTATTATCTTTGCCTTCTTCCGCTTTGTCGTCGCCATTTTGTTCTTCCTCTGGTATATTTTCCTTCATTACTTCAATGTCAAATGGATTCTCTGTTTCTGTTTCACCTTCCTGTTAAATTATAATTATAATTATTTGTAAGAAGACCAAATGCATAAAAGACTGTCGGATTCCCGAAAATTTCTTGGTGTTTACTTAGGCTTACTAGGCTAACAAAAATATATTTCACATATTGCAACGGCGTATTGCCCTACCCTACAACCAGTATTCCGGATAACATATGGTTAAGATAGAATTGCTAAAACTAAACATTTCTCAGGCAAAGTTAATAAGAATGTTGAGGGTATGAAAAGTATAAATCTATTTACTCGGTAAATAAAATAATCAAAAAGATAAGACATAAGTAAAATATAAGGATAATGAATTCAAAGTTCAGGAGATGGGGTTAATCAAAACGTACGACATTTCGTGACGTCATGCGACATAAAAAATGTAATTTAGCGTCGTAAGTATTTGGATACATTATAAAAATATATGTACGTGTCTAATACTTTTGGTTAATCAACCTGACGGACTTGAAAAAAATGAGTCAATATCCCAATGAACGTAATAATAATAATAAAAGCTAAACTTACATTTTCATCACCAGGCTCTTCACCGTCCATATTCATGTTGTCTGGCAGTTCAAAGTCTTCGGGTTCAGGAAGAGGTTGTTGGTTTCCATGATATGGATCCACCTAAAATTATGGTTTGAGTATGTATAACAATTTTCACATGAGAATAGTTTATGGTGGTGTAGAGATTGGGACAGGCGACAAAAAACAGTAAATTTTAAAGAATGTTTGTATTCATATTAGTAATAACTATACAGCCTAAATGTAATTCTCAAAACGCACATCAATTTCTTGCTCTACAGAAAAAAATAAACTTAAGTCACAACTTACATGATCATCATCGACTTCAGGTTCGTCCATTTCATTGATATCTTTCTTCTTCTTTTTATCTTTTCCATCCTCACCATCGTCAGTCCCTTGTTCCTGTTCCTTATCTTTAGCGGCCATTTCTTTTTCACCTGTACTTTCACCTTTACCTTTTTCTTCTTTATCTTTCTTTTGGCCTTGTTCCTCGTCTAATTCTTCTTCGTCTTCTGAACCCCAGATTTGTTGGTCTAACCTAAGGAAAAAATTTCATTTTTTTTATGCCTCATATATATTTATACATGTATTAAAAGCATATACATGTAAACAAAGGACTAACAACCTATCACAACGCTTAACATGAGATTTGATAGTTGATTAACTAATTTTCGTCTTGATCAACGTTTCAGAAACCAGGGGTAAGTGCAGAAATAGTCAAGTAAAATTAACTATGGTGTATGGCTAACATGGCCATTGGCCGTGGCCAACGGACACTTAAGGCGAGATATCTCTTTGAAATTGCCCTTATTGAACGTGATATCATGCCCTTCGCATTAAACCACGTTCAATATCGATAGGCGTATCCAAAAATCACAAAAGATAACGAGTTGCGGGAATAAAGAAGTTTTTTTTCCAACAGTGAGATTCAAAAGAGTCTAATTCAAATTTATACGTACTTGTCGGCTGCATTATCAATATCACCCATTTGTTTATCGGCGTCGTCTTCATCATTTTCTTGATCTGATTGCTCCCCTTCTACAACAAGATGTAATGGACAATATTTATCATTTACCTGCGACGATTATAAATAAAATTTTGTTGAATTTGAGAAATATTTCAGCATATTTACAATTTGGTAAATTTTCATGGCATGCATATTCGAAAGTGTTTATTAGAATGACAGTCTAATGTTCCTTGTACTTAAAACTACTGGCCTTATATTGTTTTCCACAATTAATCAAGTTTGTGTAGAAATATAACAATATTTATAATATTATAGGCTCGTTTATGTCAGGATTGGTTCACGGAAACATCTAGACGGGGCCGCGGCAGTCTACGAAGGAGAGAATTGGACAGAAGTGGCGCAAAACCGGGATAGATGAAAAACATGGAGGGAGGCTTTTCTCCCAGCAATGGAACAGCACAGGCTGACAATATAAAGAATAAATAATATTATAGACGATTATCAGTAAATAAGATTGTGAATGTTACCTTTTTTCTCAACATCCTGTAGATGCGAGTCGAAGTCATCAGTCATGTTAACTCCCTTCTCCTCTTCTTTGCAATCTCTATTCTCTTCCTGTTTCTCTTCGCCGGGACGGTGAGCATCATCCAATTGGTCCTGTGCAAGAAATTAAAAATTATTCTCATTTTGAAAATCTCTCCTTTTTTATTATTATAGAAATTTTAATGATTCTGTTTTATGCCGTTTCATCCGCAAGTTTATAAATCGTAAGGTATTCTTTAAAAGGATTTTTTTTCATTCCTAATCAAATATTTGTCTGCACGGATAGCCGAGTAGTAGAGGTCATCACGGTTCGATCCCTGTATGGGTTGAGCATTATTGTGATCTAAAAATGCTTGTTCTAAGTGTAGGTGTTCTTTGTTCATGTGATTTGAATGTTTGTGAAATCTCCCAAAATAAGCATTAAATTCCTTATAACTGGAGTCGTTAAGACAAAAGAAATGAATCGATTGTTAAAAACATAAAATTCACAAAAAAAAATGGTTATGTTAAAATGCTAGTTCGTTACATATTTTATTATTTCAGGAGTGGCCAACAATATTAGACAGACAAATTATAAATATCTGTATATATTTCTGGTTAATGTTACCTGATTTTCAATTCTATCTGACACATCCTTCTGTCCCTCGCCGTCTCCGAGCCCCATGCCACCGGAGAGCTTGCCAGGACCACCTTCTCCCTCCCCTTCTTCCATATCCAAGTCTGATGGCTTGCAGAAACTAAACGGGGAAATCTTTTATGTAATGTCGCTTATCTATTTCATTATTCCAAAGGCTTTTAAGACTTAAGCAAACTTACCCTTTCTGTGCCAAATCCGAGAATATCTTCAATAATACTGACAGCATCTTACAGGACACCCTGTGCACTGCCACTTTCTGTGATATAAAGTACTGAACGAATAGCACTGTTTGTTCTAATATTGGCACCAATCGCATCACCGCACTCTTTATGTCAGTCACGTCTTCACCGTTGGCCAAATATTGGCCGTAGTTGACATACAACAGTTTTGTCTTGTTTATTAAAGTTTCCAGTTGCAACAATCTTGAATCGCTTGACAATTTCTCTTGTAAATGTTCTTTCAAATGTTTGTCTTCGATTATATCCTTTGTTTCTTCTTTATCGCTTTTTATTATTTCATCAATATCCTTAATTAATTTAGCGTTTTCTGCATAATCGTGAGGCAGGTGTTGCTTATATACTGATTGAATGATAAGTAGCATAGTAGCTATCAAATCTTCAGATTGGTCAATGAGTTTATCGGTCGTCACACCATCCATAGAAACATCTTCAGTTCTCTCTAGATTATCCAATTCGTTCAGGATTTCTTTCAAATAACTGCTCAGATTTACAATGCTCTTCAAAAGAGGGTGTTGTGGTATTAAATCATATATTGATGACTTGAATTGAAATTGATAATCAAGTATTAAATCATCGATATCTCTAACCATATTTTCCAGACTAGTTTTACAATCATTTGCAACATCTATATGAGCTTGAGATATTACAGGAACTTTTGTATCATCAGGATGAAATTCTTTAGGCATATTATTGGAGATTTTGTGTAACGCATTCTTTTGTTTATTAACATTAGATATAAGACCGTTCACTTTCTTATTCAAATCCTTCCATTCATCGCTATTTTTGTAGCATTTGACGATTTTGGAGTCGGATAAGACGTTATCAAAATCTGGTTCCGATTCAGCGTTTATACCTCTTTCGGGACAAGACTTAAGAACGACATTGAATTGTTCTAAAACAATGCTAGTGTTTGCGTAACATTCTGTTAGGAGTTCTAGTCTAGAATGTACTGTGGATATAGTCGTGTTTGTATTGTTGACTTCTAGCACGTTTATAACATTTGTAGTAAGTGTTCTCAAGTCGCAGAGGTACCGTGAATATTTCGATATGGATTTCTTTTGGGTGTTGGTTAATTTCTGAAAAAAAAAAAGTTTCAAGATAAGCATCCCACATTTTTTTTATACCAGTTGATGTTATGTTGATCAAAATTATGTTGGATAATTATTTTTATGTGTACCTAGTTGTTAAACTTAAATATTCGCACACAATTATGAATTGTTTTATGAATAAATAAATACTGTGTAAATACTAAATACTGTGTAATTCAAAAACTCTTCAGGACTATAATATCCATACTTATATTTGTTTTTGAAGTTTAGAATAGTAATAATATATCGACATTACTTGATTTTTATAAGTGTGACTCGATTTTGTTACTCGGGACTGTATTTGTACTTACTCGATACTTAAATTGATTTGGATTACTGTAACATAATATGAAGATTCCAAGAAGAGAGTGTATTATTTTCTAGTGCAATAGAAATTACTTACCAATAGGACTCCTAGAAAATCTAAAACTAGTCGGGCGATCCCAAGAAAGTGCATGAGTAAACCGTTAATATACCCACGTATATTTTAATGTGATTTTGCCCAGAAGGGAGTGTATTATTTTCTGAGGCAATAAAAACTACTCACCAACAAGTGTGCGGCAAATCCTTTGCACCGTTCAATGTTTTGCATCCCTAAGTCCTGGTGTGGAGACTGTAACGCCAAAGTTAGGATTCTGTGACGAGCTATGTTCTTTTGGAAATACTTCTCGCAGCCCGACCATAATAAAGACAGAGAGGCGTCGCAACGTCTGAAAACATAACCTTATGTAACAGCAAAATAAATAAACAAAAATACAGCTATTAACTTTCGCCGAAATTTATTTATGTTATAGGATAGTATCATATTTTAGTAACGAGGTTTAGGAAGTGTACTTAACATTAGTTTTGAACTGGCGGCATTTTTTAAAATGTCAATACTATATCAGTATGGTTTTAAATGTAACTAGTGACCCCACCCCCGTTTCGCAGGGGTAGACAAAACGTTAATGAATTATACACAAAAACCTTCCTCTTAAATAACTCTATCTCTTGATGTTTAAAAGATCTAATCGAACATACAGCGGGAACGACTTTGTTTTATACTATGTAAAAATATGTGGTCTGAACTAACAAACAAATATTTTTGTCAACCGAAAATTCTAGTAATAAAATTTTTACCTGCTCTTCAAATAGCCTATAGCTGCTTCCAAATCTACAGGCGGTATTGTGAAGTCATACAGTTCCTTCTCTGAAGCAGTTAATATAACTAAACCGGTCCGATAGTTAAGACCTAGTTTAGATAGGTATTTGAAGAGGTCGGCTAAAGCCTTCCGCTTTTGTTGTATGTGGTTCTTAGCTTGCGATGTTTGCTTTTCTTTTGGTAGTGATGAGTCGACCTATAAAATATGGTTTTGTTTACAGAAAGGATCCAGTAGAAAAAGAGATGGATGAGAAATTGTTATGTCCAATGTGTTCGTAAAAATAATATTGCAATGATATTTTACAAGATATTATGTTACCTTTATAGTTACTGAAGTTAAAAATTTTGGTCGAGCTAGTTCAAAATTGTCAAGTTGCACTAATATATAGTACAAAAGATAGGATAAGCGTACGAATAAGAGATAGCCATCATTTAAAAACGGACTAATTAGGAGGTATTTTTATTCCTCAAAATGCGAGCTCTAATAACATATCTGCCTCAGTTTTATATATCTCTATATATATAAAATTCTCGTGTCACGGTGTTCGAACTTGAACTCCTCCGAAACGGCTTGACCGATTTTGATGAAATTTTTTGTGCTTATCCGGTATCTATGAGAATCGACCAACATCTATTTTTCATCCCCCTAAATGTTAAGGGTAGTCCACCCCTAAATTTTTTTTTTTATTTTTTAGGCAAAATATTTTGTTTTTATTTTTTTATGACACAGCATACAAAAATACATACAACACTAAATTTTCATCTCTCTACGATCAACCCTTATATTTTATTTGTTAATTAAAAACTTTAATTTTCTTTGGTAATTTTTTTTTTTTATTTTTTGATGACTTACAATAAAAAATAGGGTAGGGTAGGTAGGGTAGGGTAGGTAGGGTAGGGTAGGTAGGGTAGGGTAGGTAGGGTAGGGTAGGTAGGGTAGGGTAGGTAGGGTAGGGTAGGTAGGGTAGGGTAGGTAGGGTAGGGTAGGTAGGGTAGGGTAGGTAGGGTAGGGTAGGTAGGGTAGGGTAGGTAGGGTAGGGTAGGTAGGGTAGGGTAGGTAGGGTAGGGTAGGTAGGGTAGGGTAGGGTAGGTAGGGTAGGGTAGGGTAGGTAGGGTAGGGTAGGTAGGGTAGGGTAGGTAGGGTAGGGTAGGTAGGGTAGGGTAGGTAGGGTAGGGTAGGTAGGGTAGGGTAGGTAGGGTAGGGTAGGTAGGGTAGGGTAGGTGTTTTTAATTTATAGGGCAAAACAACGTTTGCCGGGACAGCTAGTTATATATATAAGTAAGACTTATGTCAGATTTACACTGCTTATGTCGTTAATCTCACCTCCAAAGACCCAAGATGGGTACTAGTCTCTATAACCACAGTCACGAAGTCATCCAAAGCCTGCACCAGCGATGGGTACCCAGTGTTAGCAATAGTATCCTTGCATAAAGTCTTAGCTTTATTCAGCAAACTCGAAACTTTCGATAGCAGGCTTCCTTCTGTAATAATCTTGCACGGCTGCTCCGATTCGTCCAAAAATTTCTGGTAAAAATACTTATAAATTAATATTGTTTTCTTTTTTAATGGCAATGTTAGCTATGAATAAACAAACATGCATGACTTAGGGCTGATATTTCTAATGCCAGATAATTTTTATTCGTGGAATAAAATTGATATCTGACAATTTTTGTATATAACTGTCAAAAATTAAAAATTATTCCTCGGATAAAATTACATGCCGTCGGATAAAACAGCCCTTATTAGAACAAATAAGTGTCTCTACCCCGCCACCTCTAGAAATTAAGTAAAACAAACAAACTTCGTTATATACATATACAGGGTGCTATGGATATGCGTGGACATATTTGGACTACTGCCCATCTGGCGATAGAATTAAACAGCTTTCTTCATGGAACCCACAGACAATTCTCAAAAATATTATCATTAGAGATGATCAAATATAGAGTGGGAGGTCCAAAATAAATTTCTTGAAGAAAGTTGTGCATTTCTATCGGCAGAAGCAGCATGTCAAATATACCACGCATTTTCTTAGCACCACTATATTTATCCTGTACATAATGTAAAATACATTTGATTCGCTCTAATGATATATTATTTTAAAATATCATTAGATAAAATTATTATATATTATTTTAATTTAAAATTATTATATATTATTTTAATATTTATGTCTAGATTTAATTTTTGTCGAGGTAAATGAAGAGGCCTTTTATATATAATACGTAGATATTTTAAATGAAAATTGTTACTAATCACCATTATGTACAAGATAGGTTGAGATGCAACTTAAATAATAATTCTAATGACAAATCCATACTACCTCGGTAGGCTGTAAAATTAACAAAAAGAAAATTAGTAAGTGATAGTCACGTTAGGTACAGTTAATAGAAAAATCAATAAATAAAAATTAAAAACCCAGATAGTTAAGCAGTTTGTTTTAGAAATATATATTATATATATATATATTATTTCTAATGGCATAATATTACTTTTAGCCCAAAACAACCCGTTATTAGATACCCTCTTATATATACATAATAAAAAATACCAGGAATAAATAATTACAAGAATAAGATATCATGTTATCTTTTTAAATATTAGTTTAAAAATGAAACTATTTTGACCAGGATTGTATTGCAATTTGTTATTAAATATTTAACTTTTATTTCAACGTGTAACATGCCTCAGAAATTACATTAAAGTTAAAATTTTACTTTTTGTTAAATTTGATGTGAATTGTAAAGGTTGGTCAGAGGTATCAAAAAACAAACCACATTCGAGTCTTAGTCAAAACAGCATTAAAACTATTTTCGTGTAACAAATTTAAAGCTTTACACCTCAAAAAGACGAGACAAAAACTGATCTCAAATAAAATTACATTGTTAGTTATTTATTAAAAATAATATATGTAAATTAGTGCATAAAAAGCATACTATATTCACCTTAATATTCCGAGCAAGTATGATATAATTCTGCAAGTCAATCATGTAGGCTCCCCCGGTGGGCGCGTTCGCCGTCGTAGTACGTTTAGGACGATCCCATATCCCGACGTGGTCACCAATCACTTCAGTCGTCTTATCCACCAGACAGTTTGTTACGCTTTCTTTTAGAACATTCTGGAAGATAAAGTAAGAAAGGAACCTTTAAAGATTTTTAAAGTTTTTTTTTTTTTTTTAAACGACTCCCCCACTAACGAATTTAATACTTGTGTCGCGGGGGGTTTCACAAACATTCGAATCACATGCACAAAGAACACCCAGACTGGGAACAAGCATTTGTGGATCACACAAATGCTTGTCCCATGCGGGGATCGAACCCGCGGCACGTCGCGCACTGTGGTAATTGGCGTGGTGACCTATACTACTCGGCTATCCGTGCAGTCGAACCTTATTAACCAACCTTATTAACTTATTGGACAGGACACTTATACTCGTATTTTCATAATTGGTTTTTGTTTTTGTTATGGGGTAGATATCTAATTTTTTGATCGTCCGTCACATAGATTATTAAAAAATATTAGACACGTATTTTTACTTATTTTATGAAACCAAAACTCACGAAAATAGATTGATTTGAAATGTCGCATGATATTATTAGCCCCCACTTCTGAACTTTGATTAGCGACATCTACTTAGTGTTTCCTTAATTTAAAAAAGCAAAAAATACGTGTCTAATATTGTTTTCTAACTAGTTAGATTTTGCCTTTTCATATGGTCATCTACACTATTTAACGCATGCAAATCTTATCATGTCACACGTGCAAATGACATAATATTCAATAAAAACAATATATGTAATAATATCATAAACATAAAACTTCGTTACTGTAACTCTAAATGAGAAATATCCGCGCAAAACTTAAATAAAAACATCTGACAAATTGAATAATTTTATACCTGATTCCAAAATAGTGTCACACAACATATCTGAGCTACAAACCTCAAACTCCTTAGTATGTTTGTGTAGAGCCTTATGCGCTTTCTCAACCGTGTCCTTTACACTCCAGTAACTAAGGTCTCTGTCCCACGTACAGATCTTTACGAAGTCCCTTAACTTCTTCTCGATGGGGGCGCGCTTCTCTTTGATATGCGCCGCGACCTGCGCGCTGAACTGAGCGTAGTAGTTGTAAGTGTTCCATAGTATTGAGAGGAGCTCGTCTGAAGAAAAAGGACGATAGTTTTAACAGTCGACATTATTGTTATGGGAAAGATAAATTAATTGTTCTAATAAAAACACATACTAATACGCCGTGGATTGCAACTGATATAGATAGACGTAGATAACACAAGAACATCTACTTCACGTGCCACTTTTCGTCCCAGCTTAAGCACAATATGCTTAACGTGGCACCTAACGAGCTCAGACTGAATCGGTGCGCCGCGCTAGTAGGTTTTACTAATCTGTACCGACTAATCGCAGCTAAATCATATATTCTTTAAGTTGATTCAAGTTTGAAATCATCACTAAATAATACTTGTGACGTCAGAGTAGGTAGTTACAAAATGTCACACGTATTTTTTTGCAGATCGTCATATTGAGTTATCTTGGTCTGTCTTTATCTGTGTATTATACGATGTACACTATTGCACTTTAAATGGTTTACTTTCAACTTTGCCAGTCTTAATAATGGATAAAGTTAACCAGTTTTGATTATTTTATTTTTTGACAGAAAAGTTATTTATATAAGCATTTTAGAACTAATGGCAGACACACCATGTAAAATACTGGTTTTCATGTGGTCCGCTACATATAAATCGCACCGTACATAATTCAAGAAATCCTAGAAAGAAGAAAACGAGTGCTTACCTCTTTGCTCACTAGGTTGTAGATGTATCAAATGACAGTGATACACAAATATGATGTCCAGTCTCACTTCATATTCAGCCAAGTTCGAAGTTTCCATGAAGTCTTTAAGCACAGATATTAGTCTGTCCGACTGCGTGTCTAAGTACGAGTTAATCACGGGGTATAAGTAGAACCAGTACCTGTGCGCTTCGGATTGTTTTCTGAAAGTATTAATCATTTTAAGTAATTTTCCCCTTTTTTTCTATTTTTCGGATGCCAAACTGTAATTTTACGTACCTATGATACAAATTATTGAGGCACTCTTTCCAATGAGCCATCTCTAGTTTCCTCCAATTAATAATCTGTTGTCCCACAGCGAGCGAAATGTCTATCAGGTTGTTGCCTTTGTGGGCGTTCTTGTTCCATTCTTCGATCTTATCTCGAAGTAACTCTAGCCCAGTTAGAAAGCGGCTCACTGGACTCGTTACAGAGAAACTTAAAATCCTATTGACTATGATTATTATCTGAAAAATAAAAGTATAGAAGTTATTCCATGCAGCTAGCTTGTATGGAATGAATGCAGGTATTAAACTTAAGCATACCCTGATTTCTATGGCCCATATTACTTTCTAACATGGTCGCTTTTATTAACAAGTCAATTACAAGTAACAATCGTAATGTATGCATATTAATTTGTTGCATACCAATGGAGTTGATGACTATTTTTTGTATGTTAGATTGATTATCAAAAAATATTAGGAACATGTTTTTTCATTTTTTACGTTACCAAAAACTCACGACAATGCATTGATTTGAAATGTCGCATGACGACACAATTTCATTGAATTGCAATTTGTCACTAGTCCTTACTTCTGAACTTTGATTCTTGTTTATTTAATCTGCTTAGTGTTTTCTTATTTTTTAAAAGCAAAAGATACGTGTCAATTATTTTTTATTATTTTCTATATAATATAGTCATCTCCCCCAGTTTTAACGCTAATCTTAGGGTCCAACACACAAGAAAAAAGAAAACATCCGCAATTCACCTCTTTTAACGTAGGGAAGTCCGGCCACTGATCAAGAAGTTCATTAGTGCTTTCCTTCACCCTATGTAGTAACGGCACGCACTGCCTCGTCTCGGATACCCAAGGCAAGCGGTAGAAGTCTACTTTACTTGATGACTCTGTAACACATAATTTTTTGTTTCTGAAATTTTGTATGTTGTTAGAGATATTTTTTAAGATTACAAAATTATTTTGGAAAGTAACAGTAAAATATCGATTGTTTTTTTTTTTTTTTTTGGAAGAGATTTACGCAGTTAGCCTGAGCGCAGGCTTTGACTGCTTCACCGGACTTTTGGCGAGAACCTTAAGGGCCTCCAGCCAGAGCAATAGAAAAACTAACTACGTCAGCAACGTTCACTAAGGGCACCCCCTGTGGGGTTCGGACCTCGACTTAGTGCGTTGCTAACAATCTTAAGGCATTTCTACTGTTTAAATATATTTTAATGTACTGATTTATCCATGGCCCCAATAGCACTCGACTGTTCGGATAGCCGAGTGGAACATATTGTAATAAATTTATATTGGAAGAAAAATGATAGATCTATCTGAATAAAAGTGAATAAGAGCAGAAAGATTATTTAAGATTTACCTACTTCACCACCCATATTTAAGTAAGAATAATGATTAAATAAACTTACCATTCCCATCAACTTTGGCTTTAATCTGCGCTATCAAAACCATCAAACTAGGCGAAACAGTTCCTTCAAATTCCGCATCTAACGCCTCCCATGAGTTATTGATAACCCGACTAAATGTGAGATACCTGTGCAAGAACGCACTAGTCACATCATTACCGACCAACTTCTTTCGGGCGGGCAACCATTCCGCTGACGTCATATTCCTTACTAAGCTCGAATGCCATTTGTAGACTAGAGATACGTCTTCAGAGGACATTAGGAATGTCGGTTTCTTTTCTGTTGTTTGTGGTTTTACAGGCTTCTGTTCTAAAGTCGGAGGCTTGAATTCAGAGAAGTCTTGGTCGGAGTATGAAGGGAACATTTCTTGCATTTCTATTAAGGCTAAAGCATCTTCATCTTCGTCTTCACATTTTGATCTATAATGTATAATTTTTTTAAGTATTGGTTACACAAGGAGGATTAGCATAATAATAAATATATATTATCTATGCAGAATTAATTATTATTATCTGCTTTTATCCAGCCTAAGGCCGCTTTCTGATTGGTCGGTGCGGCAGCGGTGCCGAATCGTACCCAATGCCGTTATCTGATTGGCTCGGTACCTTCCCGCTCCCACGCACACCGAGCCAATCAGAAAATGCTCATTGAAACAGGCGCTCGGTAAGGTTTCGGTACCTCGTATACCGAGCATACCGATTCCGCACCGCTGCCGAACCGACAAATCAGAAAGGTGTTTTAGTTAGACAAGTAGAACTTAAAACTAAGATTGAAAATAATATACTACTAATTATTTAAGGAGCGAGAGTTGACGTTAAAAATAAATAAATAAAGCACTACTATACAACATGACAATTTCAAGCATGTTTGTTCCAGTAACAAGTAAGGACTTTGTCACAACTGAACGACGATAGGTAAGGTATTAATTAAGGTAATAGAGGTCCAGAACTGTAACAACATCTACTCACTTAGTAACATATAACGCATCATCATCCTGCTTTCTCTTTTCGATATCCCTCTGTTGCTGTTCCCAGGTCTTCACCAAAGAGTTTAAGGTCACCAATATTGTGTCCATTGTCATTGTGTCAAGCTTGTCCAAAGCTGTGCAATGCATTTTGAGCTCCAATAGATTCATTTTTAGAACTCTGTAAAGAATACAACATTAGTTACTTAAAAAAGACAATAGAATACGGTATGTGAAAAAGTGAGCGAAACTGATTTAAAGGGATATTGTACTGCACGCCAACTGCACTGGCTGCAACCGGGCTGCACGGCTTGAAATGCAGTTCATCTATCTCAAACCTTAGTTATGATAATTCCCTAAAGACATGAAAATTTAATAACTTGCTGAATTTAACAGAAAATTAATCTGAAATGCAATTAATTATTAGATAGATGTATTTTATATACTTACTGAATATATTCCAGCTCAGCAGTAAAAAGTTCGTCATTCGCCGCAAGCACATTTCTATTCAACAATTGAACAAACTTTGACGTCACAAATCTGTTCAAATAAACTTCCTTGTTGGTCCTACTTGGTAGGCTATTGGGGTATATCATTAAATCTGTCACAACCTCCTTGAGTGCCGGACCTTGTTCAATTTTAACAATCAACTCCCGTATTAAATCCTTTATAGAGGTGAAACTGTAGACTAATTGGGATATCGAACTTTGCAAAGGTTTTGCTAAGTCGGGGAACGCGTCTGAATGTATTTCTATTTTCTTATAAAATGCGTTCACTGAATATAGCCAGGAGGATGTTTCTTTGGCTACTGTGTGCCCTCGCAACAGCACTGATTTCTTTAAAGTGTTGTTTTGTAAGCTCTCGTACAAGTTGTTACACGCTGATTGAAGATTGGTAGCGAGATCCTTGGTCGTTTTTGGTGATAGAACAGATTTAGTAAAGTGTTTGCAGTCCTGAAATTATAAAAAGTAAAATTAATGTTTTTTTCAAATTGCTTATTATGACGTAGTCACTATTGGCTGCATCTGCATGTTAGTTTTTGCTGATAACATACATCCTGCCGTATCCTGATCATGAGAGATATTTAAGATGAATACAATTTTACACAATGAATGACAAACACAATGTACTTACTTTCACAAAACTGTTGTAAGATGGTTCCGCAGGCCTAAAAGTATTCCCTAATTTGTATTTAGTGACCTTTTCAGCAGTTTTTTCTCTTAATTCCATAATAACACTGCAATGTGGATGCACTTTACTCAACCCACATTCATTCAATTCATTATTCCTCATACTAGATATTGGTACTTGAGACGGCTTTGAAATAGTTCTTTTAGCGTTAATACTGCCCGAGACCAAACCATGGAAATAATAAGCTCCTAATAAAGCCTCAAACATTTCTATATCTTCTTGAATGTATTGAACTTTAAGACGATATTTTTCCACATGATCTATTTGGTTCATTTCTGACATCACTTTTATGACCAGAAGACTGGTTAGTAGAGATAGCTGTGCCGTCAAAATCTTTGCTTTTGTAACGTCTTTGAAGTTTTCGACGAACACTTTCAGTTCTTTGTAAATATTGTTGGCTTGGACTAAAGTGTCGATGAAAGAGTTTTGTTTCAGGTAGTTTTGTAGCATTTTTATGGTTTGTAGAGACAGTTCATCGAATGATTTTCCGTTTGTATGAGTGAGTGTCGAATGTAGATAATGTACAAGTTGCTCAAATTTCTTCATTTCGAATTTGGCGTCTGATTTTCTGAAAGTAATTAAAAA
The DNA here is from genome assembly GCA_932294365.1 of Diachrysia chrysitis. Lineage (NCBI taxonomy): Eukaryota > Metazoa > Arthropoda > Insecta > Lepidoptera > Noctuidae > Diachrysia > Diachrysia chrysitis. The sequence goes on from OW028657.1 coordinate 4,936,224, forward strand.
AGTCAGCGTTTCTTGTTACAGCTAAATAGATAATTTATCAATACAAGGAATATTTTCATAATACGTACAATTTCATGGAAACTGACGAATCTAATGTTGCGATATTCTTCCAAAGAATATTTTGTATCGTGCTGAGCTGTACGGAATAATCTGCTCTATCTTCCATCGAGACTGCTTCATAAGCTAGCAGAAGTTTTGAATCTGCGAAACAAAAGAAGATATATTGTACACGAAGAACAAATTAAATATGTCAATTTTTTACGGGTATATTAACGTTGCAATTTTTTAAATAAGATCAAATGTTTAGTAACGGTGCGCCGTTCTCCTATAGTCGCTTGAATGCTCTAAAGTACATAATTTGTAGAATCATTTAATTTTTTACCCTATTGTAATTATAACAAAGACGATAATATTTTGGCAGTGAAAAAAATGCTTTGCGCTGCAGACCACCAAAAGTATACTGACCATTAGATTAGAATTTTGTTTTGGCTGATTATAAGCCAGTCAAGTGTAGATTTACTATTGAGACTTACCGGTATTATTTGAAGACACAGTAAACTTCTGCAAATAATAAGGCAGCAGAGGAACATTCTTGGACAATCTCTTGCTGTTGACTGGTATTTCTTCAACCAACTCTGTGTTTTCTGAATTGAGTGGCGTCAAAAACGGTGCTGGATGGTAGGCAGGTGCGTATACTACTGCTTTGTAATATTCGTCCCAGAACTTTACAGGGAGAGATGATATTCTGAAAGGGATAATATAATAATATTAAGGCAAATAGAAAACGAACCTGACTCGTTTTTACAAATTCAAACAAATTGACAAAATGTAACACTCTTGTCCGAATACTGAAACGTCAATCAGTTTTAAGACACCGTTAATTCTCATGCCGTCTCTGTCACTTTAACGTGCAAACAGGCGATAGATAGACATTTAAGAACGTCTTAAAGTTAAGTTGCGTTTCAGTATTCGGGGGTATGTTTTTTACAGTTTACTGAGCAGTATTTACAACAATTTTAAATTCAATCCAATAGGTTCCTATATATTGAAAAATATTAGTCAATTTATTTGTATTTACCTATAATTAAACATATGTTCAACTATAAGTCTAGATTTATGGGGAAACTGAGAGTTATAATAAAATTCAATGTAGTTACCTTTCGCTAAGATTATCTTGGCTATTCTCCTGTAGTTTTAGCAAAACTTCCATTATATTTAATAACGCTGGTGGGAAACCTTTAGTTACTTTTCCAAAGTTGACAAAACTTAACAAAACTTCTGATGAATCAAACTTAATATGTTTATCTTCCTTTGCCAATTGAGATACTGCTTCCAAAAAATCTATTTGCAATAAGGTCATTACCCTCTGTACAACATACGAAATGATTGGTACAAGTTTCACTTGAGGATCTAATCGTTTGAACTCTTTACTGTCGATTAATTTTGTAATATTCTCTTGAACTAAAGCGATTCTCTCTTTATCAGGTACATCTAAAGCTAACTGCATGTCTGTAACTGCATAGTTGTCGGTAGATAATCTGTTTATTTGCTTTGAGATCGGCTGATTCATGTCGAGGCTTAGTTTGGCGTAAATTTTAGATTTTTCGCAGCAAATATCGTATTCTTCTTGGTTAACGAACAATTTTGGTTGACAGTACATCTTCCTCATTTTCTTGCTTAGTTTCGTCATTTCTGTACTATCCTGATCACTGTTGGCTACTATACTTTTAATAGCTGTATTAAACTCTTTTATTATGTTCTCATTTTGAGGTAGAAGCTTACATAAAAGTTGGATCAAGTGTTTTTGTAGCCATTTGCTGTGAGCGTATAGTAGGGGAACAATATCTTCCCTTAAAACGTTTCGCCTTTTTCCCTGGTTTGATGCAAAAATCGCTTCGTTAGATAACTTCACGAATCTATTACGCCAGTTCAAAAGTTGCGTTATATTGCAAGCTGTTTGATCATCTAAGGAATCTTGAGCTCGTTCAATGGCGCTTTCAATAAACTCATTGACTTTTTCAATGTATTTCTGACAGTATTTCAGAATTGGATATTCTATAAAGTCATCCGTCAAAGTGCCAGCTAAAACAGCTGTTGAATAATCTAATACTGAAAAGTTGTGGGTAGGTATGGTAGCATGTAGATATGCGTCCATAAGATTATTTAATAGGAGAAGTCCTTCTGTATTACAAATATGTACAACTTCATCGTCCAGTTTATTTGATTCTGGATAATATCTCTTATAAGACTGCAAATCTACATATTCTTTGTAAAACTCATATGCGGTATCATTAAGATTTTGAGCTAATTTAAGTTGTTTACACTTCTCTGAATTATTCAAACTATCTTTGATAATAGTGTCAACAGTTTGGCAAAGGTTTGGCGGAACTTTTTGGTAAACGGAACACAGACTAAAGAGGATGTGTAAGTCTGAGGAGTCTTTGCCGTCTCTGGTTTCTTGAGAGGCTATATAAGCTATTTGCTTTGCGATTTCTACAGATGAATTTGAGCATAATCCTTTAACTGTCAGGGTATGGGATGTGGTCGGTTTAACGACTTCTTTATTATTGTGTTTTTCTTCCTCCATTGCCTTCTCTAATGCTTTTAACATGGTGTTTTTCATTTCAGCAAGTGAAGCTCTGACGTCTGAGGCAAAGTCGCCGCCACAGCGTGGTTTTATGTAAACGTCAGAGAAACTGTTGACAAAAGCAGTCGTAGTGGAAATTCCTCGGACTATCTGTTGCCCTGTCAAGTGGGCCGCTTGTAGTAAATGTGAAATAGCCGGTGGGTCGAACACTGGAAAGAAAACATTTCGTTAGATAATAAACTACAGTAGGTGGCGCGACAAGCCAGTAGTCGCAGGTTAGAGTCCTGCCTGACATTTAAGTTTATCTTTCTACTATTTGTGTTTAATTACAAACAACAGTAAATAAAAGGTATGACTACAATTAATAAAAAAAAACATCAACTGGATTAAAATGGATTTTGGCTATTTAAAGTTTTATTTATTAACACACTTTATATACAATAAACAAGTGACAGAGAATACATACCTTGTATGAACGATTGCATCAACTCGTGGCATTTGATAGTAATCTCATGGTATTCACACGGTAGCCCACACGATGACAGCAAAGCCGACAAATCCAACGAATTTTCAGTATCAGACAAACGCAAGTTTTGCATATTATCAGGTCTTAGAAGAGATATTTCCACTCCTCGATTCCTCATGGCCCTCGATATCTCCCCATACTTTGGATCCATTGTAAAGAACACCCTGAAATTCGGATGTGGTCTTATTTCACTAACGTCCCCTCTTTCGGGAATACTTAAGACACCGTTTGGTTCCAACAAACCGTTCAACCTGTCGAGAACTGCAGCAGTAGTGAGATTGACATTATCTAGAAGCAACCAGGACCCTTCAATCATTGTTTTGACTAGCAAAGAGTCTACGTATTCAAACTTTCCGCCAGCATTCACTGATGTTAGATGCGAAATTTTGTTCAATAACTTTTTTAAACTGCTTACAACTCCTTGTAACGATGTTGATAAAGTCTCAAAAGGCTCGTTGTGTTTAAGTAGTATATCACAATGATTAAGAAGGAATTGTACTTTTTCTTTAAACTTGTCCATGTTATCCTTTGAAATCTCGCTTGAAACAGACTGAAAAGCTTTGTACTGATACAATTCACTAAGTAACTGATTCGACTTCCACTCTTCGATCTTTTGGTTTAACCACATTTTTCTGACTGTCTGTATTGTTAAGGTCTCGATTTTATCGAACAAGCTTTCAAGGTTTCTGTTGAAATCTACTTGTTCGAAACCTCCAAGTAAATCGGAAACGTCCATAGCTGACGTCACGGGTACGACCTGCAGTTCATTGCCTGTTAGATCAGCAAGGACTTGAACTATACAACTTTTGCCAGCAGCGGAGGGCCCAACTAAAATGGACAGCCAGTTCATTTTGATACTTTGAGCCAATGCTTTTAATGTCGGCAACTGATTTCGCAACACTAGCAAATTCGTTTCTATAGCTCTACGGTTTTTGAATCCCTTTTCAGCGTTTCGCTCTAAGAACACATCTCCAATAATAATTTCTTTATCGTTTACGGCAAATTGAGGAGTGCTATCGCTTCTAGGAAATTCGGGGAGGAATATTTCATCGTATGTTTGAGTCATTTTAGCTTTATCGTCTTCCGTTCTCATTCGGTTAACGTAAAGCATATCTACGAATTTTCCAGGACACAAAGGCTTACCATCTTCCTGGTCTTTAATCAACGCTTCACACCATCTCTGTATGTCTCTAAGATTCATTTCCCAAGGTGCACCCCTATGGCCCCAAGACTGAATCTCAGTTATTTCATAGGCAACTTTGCAATTGAACTGTACTATTCTATAAGCGATATCCTTCGGAATACTTGGGTACTGTGACTCCACAATATATATCAAGTCTTCTTTAGTTAATGTGTCGATGTATACTTGTGTGAATCTATTTAGAAATGATATAGGGAGGCCTCGTCGAGCACCTCCTTGTTTCAAAGGGTTCTGACAAGCGAACAATTTCGTTTGCTCTTTAACTTTAAAAGTTCGACCTAATTCAGGAATGTATACCTCTCCTCTGTGATCCAAACATGCGTTAAGTCCTTCTAGAACTGGTTGAGGCGCCAAATTGAGTTCGTCTAAAAGAATCCAGTCACCGTTTTGAAGAGCACTTAAAAATGCGCCTTCTTTGAATGTAAATGATCCATCTTCTGTTGGTAGATCTGTTCCGAATAAGTCCGTTATATCCTGAAAACATAAACCATAATTAGAATCATATCATTTATGAATATTTCCATAGCAACAGCTGGTTAATTACTTACTGTTTGGTCACTCAAATTGATCCTAACGACTCTATGACCCGAAGATTTGGCTAATGCAGTTACTAAACTCGTCTTTCCAACTCCAGGATTTCCTTCCAGTAGGATTGCTTTGTTCAGTTGCATACCACGCAACAACCTTAAAGTATTTGCTCCCGTTGTAGGTGCAGTGAACGTAAACTTCTGTTCTTCATCTGTTATATTCCCATTTTGTCCAACTTCAACGTAAAAAGGTTTTATGCCGAACTTGTCGGGGCCACATTCGGCAACAAACTGAGTTTGTTTACTGCTAAGCATTTCTGTCAAACTTTGAGTATATTCATTGCCAACAGCACTGATCTGATTCAACAAAAAGTTTATAGCTGTTTTTCTTAATAACACTAGTGTTTCTGATTCTATATGTCCTGTAAGAGCTGTCCCGAAGCAGTCTAAGAAAGTCATACATGCGCCGTGTACATATGCTTCAGGAATGTCTAATAGTTTTTTAGCAACAGTTATGTTAATAAAGTGTACCCATGAAAGTAAGTCACGTATACTGAACGGGAATTTATTTGTCACTTCAGAATTTTTCAACCAATCGGTAAAGTTCAGAATTGATGTTCCAATTCCTGAGCTACCATCTTCTTGGTTTCCTAACGATACACCCTTGTTAACACTTTTCTCAAGAACCTTTAATAAATCTTCTCTTGATGTGACACTATCGCACCAAATTTCTGTAAATCGATTACGAAGAGCTGGCGACAGTTCCTTTTTACCAAAATCTCCGCCAGGATTCATAGTTCCTATAAAATGGAAGTTCTTGTTTGCTGTTATAACAACGATATCTCTGTTTTCTTCCATTCCTCTTTCTGCTAACACTAATTGTCTTTCAGGTTCCAGTAAAGAGTTCATTCGTTCTAACACGCTGTCATCTGCTAGCGATATTTCGTCGGCCAGAAACATGTCACCAGTTTCCATAGCTTTTATTAATGGCCCATCGACCCATTCGAATAATCTTCCGTCGTTTTTATATTGACGAACGGGTCTAAGGCCTCCTAAGAAATCAGAACTTTCAGTATGCATGTGGCAATTTACTGACAATAATTGTCGTTTCTTTAAAGCTGCTAAGACTTGGCATATGGTCGTCTTACCACAGCCGGTTTCTCCCACCAATAATACTGGTTCATCGAAGCTAAATGATTTTGCGATCAAAACTGCGAGCCTTCTCATATTGTACGTCCATACCACATGAGAAAATTCTTCAAGTTGGTTGTTTAAGATCGTCTCCAATATAGGTTTTGTAACAGGTGATGTAACTGGATGTAGACTGAAAAGATTGTCAGGAATAACCTTCCTCTTTATATGTTTTTCTATAACTTCCTCTATAATAGACCTTTCGTCTGTCTGTCGGACTTTACCAGCTAAGATAAGGTATCCTTCATCAGCTATATGCTGATCCCAGTCGTAAAATTTTTCAGCGGTTAAAGAATCTTTTGAGACATTCTTGTATCTTTGGCCCCATCTGAATAGGTCTCGAAGAGTGATAAAACCGTCTTTGCCTTGAACAGCTGCGGAACCGCGTCGTCTAATTTGTAGGTCGGCCATAACCGCGATCATTTTCTTACTATAGGCCGGCGGAACATGACATCTTTGATGCAAAATAGTCTCGAGTTCTTTTTTTGGTATCTCATCAAAGTGCAACTCAACGAACCTATTCCGAAACGCTCTGGACAACATTTTTCTACCGCCGTATAAGCCTGGTGGATTTTGAGTGGCAAATAGCATGAAATTTGGATCTGCTCTCACAACTTGCTGTGTTTCTGGGATAAATAATTCCCTATTGTCATCTAACACACGGTTTAGAGCTTCTAACACATCACTTGGTGCCAAGTTAAGCTCATCAAGTATGATCCAGTAGCCTTTCCTCATCGCTTCGACCAGAACACCTTCTTTGAAAACTAGTTTTCCGCTAGCATCAGTAGCATACGAGCCTATGTATTCTTGGAGATCTGTGTGTTCATGATTATTTATTCTGACACAATAATTGCCCGAAGCTTTGGCAATGTATGTTATAAGTGAAGTTTTACCAACTGACGTGTCACCTTGTAAAAGAATCGGTAATCGACCTAACGATATTACTCTTGCAATATCACGGAGATTTTTCCTTACAGTTGGAGTTAGAATATAGCCTTCAGGTATTGCTATTTCGAGTTTGCCTTGAGGGATCCAATGCCCTTCGAAGAGTAAGTAATTTTGTCCGAAAACTTGGGGCTCTGGTATAAGTTGGTTAAGTACAGATTTTACATTTTTCTTGCCAATTACCGCCCTGTAAACAAAAAAAATTAAATTAATATTTTTGACGCTGTCAACATCGAATAATAATGAACAATATAATAGACACATACTTGGAAATCATAGCTTCTACTTTCGGATGCGATGAACTATCTAATTGAGTAAGGAAAGATAGACAGAATGCTTCATATAGAGACCTAGATACAGTTCCACATTTTGCTTTGGCAGCCGCTGTTAACGCTCTGCATAGAGTTCTTAATGAATAATGAGGCGTATTTCCTGAAAAAATATGGACATTAAACAACAAAATTTATGCGATTTTTAACCTAAACGCCAAATAAATAAAGATTACATTACCTGATCCATCCACTAGGTTCAACTTAGCTTCTTTCTTTATACTAGCATAGAAACTGTATATCGCCTCCAAAATAGCACCACTCAGATTCATATGGTATAAATAGTCACCAATGAGTAACATTAAATCATTTCTTTCCGTTAACTCATCGATAAAGAACTCTGTGAATCGATTTCTGAGACCAGCTGGCAAGTCTTTTTTCCCTACATCTGTGGCCGGATTCATGCAAGCAAATAACGTAAAATCAGGATGCCTTTTTATAGGAACCTTATCGCCTTTTTCTAGCAAGTCTATAGTCTCACTCTTATCTTCTAGAAGACCAGCTAAGCACTCTAAAATTTCCGCAGAAGCTAAATTTATTTCATCTAATAACACCCAATGTCCTTCTTGCATTGCGTTGACTAGAGACCCTTCAATAAACGCGAAAGTTAACTTTGAAGCTGCCTTGATTTGTTGTTCTAGTTTCGTCAGCTTATAACCAAAAGATAACCACTTTTTGAGTATTATTTCTTTTTTCTCTGCAGTCAGTCTGTTAACCGCCGCTTTATGACTCTGTTTCATTAATGCTACCAAAGCTGTCCAGTTTTCGGTTTCGTAACAAGTTTCTATGTGCCCCAGAAATTTCTTGTTCTTGTCAGTGTTATAATAACTTCGGAAGAGATCTTCAAATTGGAGTTTAATTGGTCGGATTACGAATTTCAGGTCTACGGGTTTGTATCCACCTAGTAAGTCAGCTGAGTCAGATTGTTGGTTCATATTCACAACTACCAGTTTATGCCCTGTTTGTCGCGCCAAATATTGCACGGATGACGTCTTTCCAGTACCGGTTTCCCCCACAAGTAATACAGGCTCATTGGACGTAACGCAACAGGCTATCCTTTCCAACAAACAAGAAGATTGACGAGTAAAAGAAAATACAGTTCGTTTGTTATCAAAATCTATGGTCTCCAAACTCTTTTCTACTCTTGGAACCTTAGACCGACCGACTTCAAGGAAGTTGGTATTTAGGGAGACATTTGGCTTGTAATGTTTGCAGTAGAATTCAGATTTGGCTTCTGCGATACCCAGACATAATCCCACCCTTTTGGCTAACTCCAATCTATGTTCAGGAGAGGAGACAGAACAAGTGAATATGTCTAAAGTGTCCTGTAGAACTTTCAATGCGGATTCAGGACTAGACACATTAAACCCAACTACTGCTCTAGAGCACCATTTCAACAAGTCTCTTGTTGAAATTAATCTTGACCCTCTCAAGAGGATTAGGTTCTTTTCTTGATCGTTCTTAACAGCTTCTGTGGTTTGTAAGGAAGTGTCGTGGCTACCCACAGAAAACATCATGAATACTTCGATCATTCTTGGACAAATTGTTGATAATGGCGGATATAGAGTCTGTATGACCTCTGCAAGTTCTGACCTTGAGAGCGGCTCCACATTTATTTGTGTTAAGTGTTTCTGAAGTAATGTGCTAGAGCTGGACATTTTCTTTTGAAACCCATAATTAGTCGTCAAAGTTCTGAAACAAATGTAAATGAATCTGTACTCTGTTACATATACATAAGGACAAATTTACATTGCGCTGTCATTACTAACCTTTGGGTAACGAAAAGTTGAAAGCCAGGTGTGACTGGCAAGGAATCACGATAGCCCGGTACACACAGGGTGTTTCTTTCTAAGAGGGAGCTTAGAGTCGATGCCACATCCAAAGCTGCGCAATCTATGTCCTCTAACAAAAGCCAATGTCCATTTTGTACTGCCTGAAATAGATATTCAAGATCTCATCATACTCAATACTCAATACTCAATACTCAATACGTTTATTGCATTCCACAATGTGAACTTAGGTGGTAGGTACATAAGGATATATACATTAGTTTTGGATCATTGTGGGCCCTGTCGGGCATAACAAAATAAGATAGGAGGAGGGCTATCATAAATATTTACAATTTTAATATTAATCTACTCTTGTTTAGTTTAGGTAGGCTTACAAAAAATTGAATACATACAATTTATACTACTCATGTATTGAGTTTTTACATTAGTTATTTATTTAAATTATTATGATTATATTATTATAAAATATTATTATTACTTGTATTATAAAATATTATTGCTTTTCTTATTGGTAGTATTGTTTATTAATTAAATTTGTCATTTAAATATTCATATACATTATAATAACATTTATGGTTTAGAAATTGTTTTAATTTATTTATAAAGATATTACATTTTTGTTCATTTTTAATTTCGTCTGGTAATTTATTATATATTTTAACTGACATTACTAAAGTGCTTGTGGAGTGTATTTTTAGCTTAGAACCTCATAAAAGTATTACAAAAAACTGTCAGTATTAATTCGCACATGAAGCAAGGCCATATTTTTACTACTTATCTACAAACTGCAGTAATTGAACAAAGCAATGCATACACAGTCAATGTTATAATATCTACAAGGTCACTCAAATTTTAAGTGCAAACAAAGATGGAACCACATCTACACTAGATAAGCAAACTGTTCAAACAAATTATTTAGTGAAGTCATTTTAATAAGCAAACATTTTAAAATATGTGCTGAATTATTTTTTTTTGCAATACAATATTTTTAACACGCAATCAAATTAAAGTTTTAATAGTTTTAATTAGCAAAAGACCCAGAAAAATGAAAGGAGCTGCACTGACATAAGCTTAAATTAACTATGATGAATTGTTTTGACAAAGTAAATAAGACCTATTTATGCAGTTAATTTACATTAACGTTTTGTGCAGCTGGCTTTACCAATTGATTCTGAATTGTAACTCGTTGAACCAGAGGTTAAAGATCGTATATCATCAAACTTCTGTATACAAAAGTAGACTCTAAACACTAAACAGAAGGGTTCAAATCAAGTGGAGGCAGTGCGGCGACCAGTCGCCGTACTGCCTCCATCTGAGTACATGTGGGTTAAGCAAATATCTTACCTCAGTCAAAACACCAGGGCTCCATATAAATTCTCCGGGTATGTCAGTACATTGATGGGAACCTAGCAACATGCGGGAATCTGTCTGGTCTCCCAATTGAACCTTCTTGAAAGCCGCGCCTTTGCGACCAGTAATGGATGCTAAATGCTCAACTAGAGACGTTTTTCCGGAGCCTACGGGACCCATAAGACTGAGGGCCTGACCTGTAAATATATTTGCTAGTTACATTTGGAAATACATATTATGCAACACATCTTTTGGAGATCAAGTAATTAAATTAAATTTTTAATGTTTTACCTGTACTATCCAGTTAGATTTTACGAAAAGGACTATACTGAAGACTTCTTGTTAAAAATTTAAATAAGGTCAAATATTTTTACTTTGTTTTAAAGGGTATTTAACGAAAGGTGTAGGATTTTACTTGCAGATACCAGATAATGCTATAACAAAGGTACCAGCAGTGGTTTAAACAAGGTTGATTATGATTATGCGAAATTTTATTTTAATTACCTGATGCAACAGCCAAAGCTAAACTCCTCAGGTTGTTAATAGTAGATTTCACAGGAACTAAATTGCCTTTCTGAACATTACTTTTATCATAAATTGGTAGCAATATACCATCAATATTGACAATATTATCCGGATTAAGATCACTTTTAATTACTTCCATGGTGTGAATAGATTTAGTTTTATTTTTCTCTATGCTTTGTAAACAATCCTGGTCTGGTATTTCCAGAATAGTTGATAATTTCTTTGATTGAGCTTCAGTCATGTTTGTTACGATAGCCATGCATTCTTTGACCATCCTGTAAATTAAAAACAAGCAAAAGTGACTAAAACAATTGAGGGCCATGACTTTAAAACTATGAGTTTTGGGACCAAAATCACAGTCAAGGTCAGATTGTTGCAAATATTTAAAAAAAAATGTTTTGTCTGTCTACAACATAAAGACACAAGAAATAAATAATATCTGCATATCATAGTTGCATTGGACAGTATAAAATCTATTATACTCCAAATTTACATGGTCCCATCTAAATATCACAACAATAACATACCATCTGACTTCCGGATCCTCATGGCTACTAAAGCTGCTAATAAATTTAGTCCAGTCCCATTTAGCAGACAATTCATTTGGCAACTTGCTGAGCAAGGTATAGGAGCATAATACTATCTGCTTGCCAGTAATCTTCTGTCTACAATCAATGAGTCTTCGCTTCTTGGGAGCAACATTGTACGAGTCCTCATGGTGAATGAATACCTCAAATGGTGGCACTTGATTGATTTCTAAATATTTTAAGGCATACCTAAAAATAAATTTTTAACTTGTCAACAAAATAGCATTCAGGTTTAAGGTAGATGTTCTGAACGACTGTCAATATATTTTTGGATAGCTATTTACGCTGAACACAGACACTCTTTCTTAACTAATCATTTTATCACTTCTCTACAATGAAATGCGTCAGACATGTTCAGGTAATAACTTAAATTATTTACTAAGAAAAGCAAAACTAAAATTCTGTCAAAATTTTACACTTCTTTTGTATTTGATAGCGGTAAGCTGAGTAATGACTCTCTACTCTCTCTGATCTATTTAAAATGTGGCAAAAAATATGGAAAGTAGTTTTGGATCCTTTCTTCTTATCAGTAATGGCAAAAGACAGTGTCGAAAGACATACTACTGACATCTGGGTGTAGTATATATTTTCTCGTTTGATTATTGTTGTTACTAATATTTACTATCTTTCTCAGTCTGGTTTCTGTGTTTATTCTATCCCCCAGCATTATGCATACCGCATAATGGCAATGGAGGTAGTGCTTTTAAATACTGCTTAGCTTTTATTCAAATAAGCACTAGAATCAAATTTATAATAAAATTTGCTTATTTTAAGAAAAAAAAACTTACTGTAAAATATCTGGATGATCACTCAGGGCTGCCAACACTATAGAGTATTCCAAATGACTGGTCTTTTCATTGTCAGTGCAAGTGTCAGAGTCCAAATTGGAAAATACTTGTTTTAATGGAATTTTAGCAGATACCAAAGCAAGCAATACATTTGATAGATACTTCTTGAAAAGTATTGCATCTTCAACTTTAAGAATAAAGTCTGATAATTTCTTAATTGCAGCTTGGTTTTCAAACTTGTCAGAGCTTAATGATTTCTAAAACAAAGAATATTATAATGCACATTATAACATCTTTGTTTGAGGAGTTTTCTACGAAGCTATAGTTTTATGCTAGTAGTTAATTGCAGTGTGATGTCATTAAGAAAATAATTATATTATGGTACATTGATATAAATAGATGGTACAGTAAAAATTGTTTTATAATTCTTGCAAGTAACGCAACATACTGTTATTGTATATTTTGCGTAGTTATAGCAAATAAAACTTTAGATTTCTAGATGACACAAATTTGTAAATTGCTCTTTCTAAAATTACGAAAAGATTTAAAATACTTTAAAATAAAACAATTATCCATGTAAGAGGTATTGTAAGTTTTCTAAATATTCATAGACTACAAATAACAATATAATATTATATTTTAGAACTTTTCCGCCAAATCAATACAAGGTATATTTGACGATTTTAGATATTCAACTGCTTAATACGTTTTTTTTCTGTAAATACGCATTGATAACACGTTATATTAATAGTACTTTATATCAATAAGAACAGAAGTAAGATTAATAACAAATTAAATTACTAACCTGGAGATCGTTGCACGTTTTCGTTAATTCTGTTGTTTTAGTTTCAGCACCTATAGCTTTAAGTGCCTCCAACATATTGCACGCCGACATATTATCATTCCGTCGGACTACCAATAAAGTTTTAACAAACAGTATTAAGATATTTATTAGAAATGAAACCGCGAACCGGCCGCGTGTTTTGCATTTACACAAAGCAAAAAGCAACACGTGAAATTGACTTATGACAGTGACATTGTTATGACGTTAAATTTTCTTTAGAAGTACAGGCTTTAGACACTTGTGTGGAAATTCCAAGTTGCTTTAACTGCTTTTCAAGAGTTTAAAAAACGTAATGGTTCCTCTTTCTTCGCAATCGGTAAGAACCCGCTGTTGCTTAGTGTGATACATAGGTTGTTCTGAAAAAGATCACCCACTTATTGCGTTTACGTTTGCCGCTATTAATACGTTTTTCTCTCAACTTGTTTCTCTGTGTACAAAAAGTTAAAAAATAAATTTACCAACACTGAGATTGAGAAAAAAATATTCATCGCCGTGTTGTTCATCAAACGCTTAACTGTCTTGTCTTTCGTGTCCATGCGCCTTTAAAATGAATCCTTTTGAAAATGATCGCAGCACGCTGCACGTCGCGCAGTGCTCAGTAGCAGGACTGATGTTCAGGGTCTTTGAATATATACCTGCTTATATGCGACGTTTTATTATAAAATTACTTCGCCATCCGGGCTGACTTTGTACGTATAGCATGGAGTGTGTGAGCGTCAGACCAATTTAATTTATATTGTCAAGTTAACGCGATAGTTTTAAAATTGCGATAATTCCTATCTCCTACTACCTACTATACTAACATATTTATTTAAATTGGGGAGTGTAAAAAGCAGTTATAAATCCACAGACCACTCACTCCTAAACGCCTTATCTTACAGTACTCACCACAGAGATGTTACGATACAATATGGTACTCATTTGGTATTGGTACCACAGAATAATATTATGCGCCTCTTATGCGCAGCGCAAGCCGCATGTTGTTTTGTTATGTTGAAAATTATCTTTATTAAATTAATTAACAATTTTAAATATTTACAAACTTAACTATATATACATACTAAAGGAATTATAAAATAAACTAATCTAATATTAAAAATAAACCTAAAATATGGCATCAAAAAATTCCTCCACATCGCTGTCCACTGGGAGTGTTCCCAAAAGGCTGGCGGCATTGCCACGTTGAATGGCAATGCTTATCCTCTGTCCAAGGTAAAAGCCAGCCCTTGGGTCGCGCGAAGTGTCAACGAGGCGTTTAGCTAGATCTTTAAAAAGCATGTGCGCACTCGGACCCCACGGACCAAGGGTCTCAACCCCAAACGGCTCGAATATATAATTTCCAACTAGGTTGTTATATTTCCGCCGTTTGAGGTTCTCATCAGCCGCAGCGGCGGCACCAGCACAGCCCGACGAACTAGGAAGATGGGATGGCGCAAGAGTATCGACACAAGTTGCGTCCCATACTAAAGGCCTACCCAACTTCCATGGGAACAAAGACATGCCGTCCGGTCTCTTGCCATCGTCGCGTGCCAGGCCATTGGGTTCTAGTACAGCCGGAACGCCGACGGCAACAAGAGCTCGTCGGATGATGTCATTAACATTCGCATGCCGCGCCATGCGGCCCGCGCTACGGCTACATGAAAGGCCGTGGTGTCCGAGGCTGTTGACAACTTCGCCGCAGTGGCAGCGATGTGGAGAGCAACATGAAGCACCTAGGCGTAGTGCAATAATTTTGTTATGTTATAATTATTGTGACATCTGTGGTCAAGTCAAGTCCAGTTCTGAGCTGTGGTTCCAAGTTGACGTTTAAATTGAGCGGGACGTAAAGTTGTTTGTTTTGGTGAAAGCAATGTTATTAGTTGTTACTTTTTGCTTAATTTAATTTAATTTAATTAATTTATTGTGATACTACATTCACAAAACTGCCGTAATATGGATGATTCACAAAGCTCAGACTTTTTATCTGAGAGCACTGATATATTTTGCAATAGTCCTACAGAAGAAGTTACTGTATCCTTTTAAATCAAAACCCATACTTTGATTGGAATAAGTATTATTTAATAAAATTACAAGATTTCAGCTCATTATATCCTTGACCTGAAATATCAGATGGACACCGATACATATAAATCTCTTGTATTGAATACAAAATTTGCATTTTCTAACATTCGAAAAGAGATTAGGAAGACATCATTTTCGGTTAAATTTTCAACTTTACTGGAAGATTGTAGTACCTGTATTACTCGGGTAAGTAACAAATGCTACAAAATAAACCCACATACATTTTTGATAGTTTGAGTACATACATTAAAAAGTTTCCAAATCATTATTTCAGAGTTTGGATCTCATCACAGATTTATTGACTGGAACAGGTTTCAAGCAGAACATACTCGGCGACTACATGAATGATGTTGTTTTCTTGTTACAATCACTCTCGGATTTGATTAAAAACGTCATAGAATCTATCTCTATGCCTTGTTGCTCAATGAAAACATTTCCAACTGTTGCGGGGCGCATCATTCAGCTGGTGTTTACACATTGTAAAGATAGGTAAGTTTATAACATATTTGATAATTACACATTAATGTGTTTAAACATACCTATAAATATACTTATAGATAGGATACGTAGTATATAGGGTATACAATATATTATAGTGATGTAGTAATAGTTTTTTTTGTTAAAAAAATGTTGAAAAACAACTTAATTTATGTTTTCTATATTTAACCATTATTGTATAGTGTTTTGTTTTTATTGTTTTTTGTTTTTAATATGTTTCTAGCCAGAGCTTTTTATTTGACTTATTTTTGCTTTGTTTCAGTGAATCTCTTTATGGAAACAATTTGAACTATGTGGAACAACAACTTAAAGACTTATTCAGATCTTGCCATGAACTTCAGTTAACTTACCTAATGGTTCTGGAGAAACACATTATCTTTGATTTGACTGAAAAAGAAGAACATGATATTCTTACAACAGGTAAACCTAAACCTTCCTACAAGTAACATTTTTGTGTAGCAAACAAATTATAAAAATTATATTAAATTAGTCAAAAGAAAGAATAAAGTTGTTACTATTTTACTCTTGAATCTATATCTATACAGAAATACCTAATACCTATTTTAAAGAATTAATGTTTATGAGTTTGTTTGTAGATAATAATCTTCAGAACTACAAAACTGATTTTAAAAAGTCTCTCAGCAGTAGATTGGTTATGATTGAAGTAGATGTAAAACAATTATAACTCTGCTATTAATATATTTTTTTTATTTCCAGCACTAGACATCAATTTGAAAATAGGCGAGATTGTCCAGAGCCTCGATGTAAAGACCATGGCTGAACAATGGAAGGCCTACACCATGATCTGTGAGAAGTACTCTAACTCCCTCAAAGACAAGAGGATATACAGTGATTGTACTAAGATACTGTGTTCAATGATCACTAGTAATGTGAAAACTGCACTGGAGGTAAGTTTTTAGAACATCCTACACTAATAGTATATTATAACGAATTGTGATGAAAGTTGGTTTATATACTGCATTCACAATTTATATGCCAGACATATAAACAAAGACGAGTTAAAAAAAAAAACAACTTAATGCTTATACATAAGATTTTTTTAGTTTGGGCTGCAACTTCATATTTTTTATGTCAACAGTGTAAATAAAGTTCATTATACACAGACTAGTAACTCTAAAATAAACTTTATTTACACTTGCATAATGTTGATACTACAGGCTAGATAGTTTGTAGGCTACAAACTATCTATAGTCTGTTTAAATTCGTGTGCTAATTGATGTTATTTCCACTTAAACAAACATCAACTTTGGTGTTCTATTAGATTGAGTGTTTTCTTACTTTGCGCCTTAGTTTGTGCTGGCGAAGTTTTTAGCAAAGGCTCCACAATAGTTATATATCTAGGCAAATGGTTTAAACAACTTTAAATCAATATTTACAGTTAAAATTAAAAGCTGGGATTTAATAATCAATGATTATTACAAATGAAGAAATTAATTATACATTTATTGACAGGAAAATCAAGAAGAGAAAATAGCACTGAGGTCGCTCAAAGTAAGCAGTTTTACTATAAAGATATTGATCCGAATTTGTAATACATTCAGGCAAGCTAGTATCAAAGACCATCAAAGTATTGTGGAACTTATGATTTATGCTCTTGTGTAAGTATTGAATAGTTATTTACTCCTTCCTACTAAATGTATGATATGGCACTGGAGACAGCTGCTGGAATAACGCATTGGATGTCGTTGATGTCATAGAGAAGCGAAAAAAAAAACTTAATTCTTTTTATTGTGTAACGACTCCTGTAGACGTAATGGCTGTAGCGGTTGTCATCTAAAGCAATAATCGCTCACTCAAAAAATAAAATAAAATGTGAAAACGCAAATTTCGTATAGTAATAGTAATAGCAATGTCTCGGGACAACTCACACACGACCATCCGGTCCCAAACGAGGCAGAGCCTGTATTATGGCAACCAGACAACTGATAAACATACTTATATATTTCTAAATATATTACATATTATAGATAAATTACACCATATTACATATTATAATCTAACGTCGATGACCAACTATATTTATTACAACGTAGTTGGTTACCGACGTTGTTTTTATCCAGTGAACATCGCTTTAGTTGTCAGCTGGAGATTGCCAATAAACCTACTAAACACGGGAACAAATTGTGACTTGACGGATTTCACGAAGAATAAACCCTAAATTATTGACAATGACTCTCACTTAATACCACGTCCAACTGTGCTGAAATGCAAACCAATACTTTGACTGCACGGCTAGCCGTGTGGTATCGGTCACCACGCCAATTATCACGGTGCGCGAAGTGGCGCGGGTTCGATCCCCGCAAGGGATAAGCATTTGTGTGATTCACAAATGCTTGTTCCAAGTCTAGTTGTTTTTTGTGTATGAGAATTGAATGTTTGCAAAACCCATCGCGATATATTCGTTTCGAACACAAGACTTTTAATGCCGGTCACTGACATTCGCACGAATACGCAAACCCACAAGTGTAGGACAACATTTGCAAATGATTTCATTTCCAAGCTGTGTTGGTTTTTTAACAGACATCAAAGCACGCGAACCTTGTTCGAATGTTTGCGCGCATGTAAGTGACTGGGGTACAAAGAAATAAAAAAGTTAATTTCTCCATTTGTTTAGAAAAAGAGGCTGAGTCATGGTCAACAATCAATAGAAATGGCGCCATTATCAACTTAGGATTCTAATTAACGATCTTGTTATCATTACGCAAAATGAGAACTCGGTCACAGGATGGCGATGTCTTTTTGTTTTAACTATTTTTGTTACAGTAATAACGAGGCTTATCTGCTAACAATAGGTGGGAAATCATTACAGTTTATAAATCTTTTCAATAACAATGTTAGTAGTCCACTCAACTCCCTTCTCGCTGAACTGTTGGTAGACGAACATTTTGTTGATGTAAGTACTGTTTTTTATATTGTAAGTCTTGTAGGGTAGACGGAGATTATTAATTTTAAGTAGTCATATAAATGGGCCATAGCTCTTGTGTTGTTTTGGATTCAACTTATGGGCAATAAATGAAATACAAGTTATACTTGTTCACATAAGTATAATACAATTGATTATTAAATTAAATCATACTTATCAAAATAAATTCATAAAAGTAAAACACTTGACTTCAGTAAATGGGCAATAACGCACGTAGCCCTGAAGGCGGCAGCTGTTCCAGTTTTTATTGTCATTTGACAATATGTGAGGGAATCGCACAGAGTGCTAACGTCACATTTTAAAGTTCAAGGACGAATGTCCTTTAGATAACTAATAGTGTGCTGCAAATTAAAACTCAATGTTTTGACGAAATTACTGGACCAATTTTATTAATTATAAGCATATCGATAGCAAAGATATATCTAATAAACGTGTGATTTAAAATATTGCCCATATTTCGAATTCGTACTGCATATTATAATGTTTATTTATGTACAACTTTATTTATGTTACGAACTTATTATCATGTCACAAAATAATTAATTAATTATTTTAATTATTTGTTACGCATTAACGCATGCGGAGTGAATATTTGTAACTAAATACAAATAATAGAAGGAATAGAATGGCTTGACGCGCCATTCATCACCATCGCATTAATTAAATCATTATTATTTAGTTGAAAATATGTGTTGGTTTGTGTTTTTAAATGCATATCTACTTTTATGTTATTTTTAATCCAAGTAGTACAATAGGTGAAGCTACCTGAATTAATTTAACGGATTTGAATTACAATGAAGTCTGTAAAAACAAAACTGCGCAAAACATTTTGAGGTAAATGACATGATTTGCGCAATACAAAAGAATGTTATGCTAAATGGATGCTGTTTAAAAATTTTTGTAATTATTCCTGCGCAAGTGGGCGTAACTGGAGGCGGGGCTTATCATCGTTTCACCCACTCATGACATACCAAAGTGATAAACAATACTATCTTGTCGTTTCCCACATTTATTTTGGTTTTCTATTTTCCAATTATTCTTTTTTTTCTCCATCTCTGACTTAATTTTGTACACACTTATTTTAATTATATTTTTGTTGCTTACATTTTTTTGTTGTTTTTTTTTTTCAGTTTATATGTAATTACAATGTTAAGAAAATAGAAAGAGACGACAAATTATTCGGATTAATACTCTTAGTAATAGCGGTGATTAGAATAGTTTTACAAAAAAATGCTGATAAATCTCTGAATATCCCGAAACATAAGTTGATTAATGCTGTTTATAGCCTGTTGCCATACTGTAAGTATAAATGAATAAATAAATAAATGTGGACAACATCATATACATTGCTCTGAACCCAAAGTAAGTAGCTAAAGCACTTGTGTTATGGAATCAGAGACAGCGAAGGTACCACAAACACCCAGTTACGAGACAATGTAGAAAAAGGTTTTCTACATAGATTCGTTCTAAGATCGAATCCGGGACCTCAGAGACACCTTAAAAACCAGTGTGTAGCCGCGCCACTCAACCACGGATATTAATTATTGACAAAATAACCTAAACTTAACTATTATAGTGTTTATTCAAAGTTTAAAAAATAATTGTGCTATCATGGAATGCTTAGTACTACTTGTAGACATTTATGGATATTCAATATCACACAAAATAATTATA
This sequence comes from Diachrysia chrysitis, assembly GCA_932294365.1. NCBI lineage: Eukaryota > Metazoa > Arthropoda > Insecta > Lepidoptera > Noctuidae > Diachrysia > Diachrysia chrysitis. Next base: position 4,956,591 of record OW028657.1, read on the forward strand.
ATTATCTTTTTTTGTTTGAGTTACTCAAGCAAGTTTATATAACTATCTCATTTATTTCATCCATTTTTTATTACTCAATCGTTTTGAAGATTTTAAACTGATCTATAATGATGTGTAATGATTTTAGGCTATGTGTGGTTCAACATGGGTCTCCAGTTCAAATGTGACAAGCCTAGTAAACAGTGCCAAACGTACGGCCTCTACGAACATTTACTCACACAAACGGTAGCTTTGTCTGCTACATGTAATGAAGAAGAAATACATCTCTTGGAGAATAAGATGATGGAAGCTGTTCTCAGTACAGAATGTTCTAGTGCTTTGTTTTCCTCAAATCTGTGGTTATTAATATCTAGGTAAGTGGTAACTATTACGCTAATAAAGCGGACGAGTTTTTCTAAAACAACCAGACCGATTTTAATGTAACTTTTTACTGGCAGATAGCTGGTTATGGGTCTTTTGTTTAAATATTTTAAGAGAGGAATGAAAAAAAAAACCGTGTGGGCCGGGTTTACGTTATATCTTTTCTTATTTTCTGGGTTCGGTATATCTTCTCTGCTTATACTATTTTTCCGTTTTTATAAGCGACCCGCCATAGCTTCGCACGGGTGCAATGTAGATAAAAAATTACATACGTACATATAAACCTTCCTCTTTAATCACTATTCCTTGTTGAAAACTGCATTAAAATCCGTTGCCTAGTTTAAAATATCTAAGCGTACAGACGACGGGAGCTACTTTGTTTTATAATATGTAAAACAGTTAATAATATTAGTCTTCTTATTAAAATACATTTTTTGTATGAATTATTTATTACCTTCCAACTTGGGAAGTAATTATTATTGGTGATTTATTTATAAAGACATTAAAAGCTTACAGTTCATAAAAACCAAAACGCTTAAATGCTATGCTAGTAGTAGGAGGAGGACACAAACATTATACATTGCTCATATTTAACATAGAAAATAAACTCAATTAACTACCAACAATATACAAACACAAAAGAATACAAAACACCTAAAACTAAATTTAACAAATATAACACTTTTTACAAACAATTATAACTTATTTAAATATAATCTGACATTTAAATTATCTTTACTAAATTATAATCACTATTTCAGGATATCCAGTCGACAATACTTACAAGGAGTAGTCGTATCACTATGCAAGTTGTACCAAAAACTTGAAAATAACAACGCCTTTCTCGACTCGCCTCAAAGTGTCCACTTGACTCACACTATCAGTGTTTTATACGAGACAATGGCTAACGAAGATAAAATAAAACTATATAATATATTCTCGATTCGTGATGATAAAAATGTGTCATTATGGAGGTGCCTTAAACTGTATAATTTGCCTAATGAGGCACAGATGACCGCAGAAGATCTAGTTTTAGAAAAGTTTAGGACGCTAATGCGAAGTTGTACTTCAGCTGAAAATTTTGAAGATATTGATGGTTTGGTAAGTGCATTGTGTACAAAAAATAAATCTAAAGAAAATGCTTTCGTTGATATAATAAAATAATCTTAATGCAAAAAAAGTGTTGATAATATGTTTTTTTAGCATGAAATGCCTAAATGGTTTCGTTTAAGAATGATTAATATTAAAAAAAAAACCTACTTCGGGTAGATATACAGAGCGTATAAAAAACTATGGGAGAATTATTTCCTAATTTTTTATTACTTTATAAAATTACTAGCTAGTGCCCCCAAGTACGCCCGCGTGGGCGGAGTTGCCTTTCTTAGTATCCTAGCTCATCCCATACCAAGTTTCACCAATAACGGTTAAGCAGTTTAGTCGTGAAAGAATAACAAACAGACAGACAATTAGTTTCGCATTTATAGTGTAGATTTCCTAAATTTTCCTTGTATGATCTCCAAAGAAATCGAAAAGCCGGTGACTTGAATGAATACATGTACTTAATTTTTAGTTAAATACTTTTGTTATCTGCTCAATGATTGCCTGTGTGACTTATGGAGCGATTTTCTAATTAATATTAGTACCTCATTAATTCCCAATAAAAAGGGAATCAAGAAAATCTTTACTGCTATATCGATTCATCTGGTTCTGTTTTAAGTGCTATGATGGATACTGAGTACTGTACTGGGCACTGACCCAGTACCTGTAAAATAGGTTAATTCCTAGCGCGGGACCGGGTATGGCCCTGTCCTCTGCTGTAATATATTTAATGAATCCAAAGAATCTATTATTTTTTATGATTTGTTACGCATTAATGCATGCCGAGCGAAAATTTGTAACACAAATAGTTGTAAGAAAAAATTTATACCTCAGGCAAGATTCGAACCTGTGACCACTGGCTCATCGCTCCATTCGCTTTACCAACTAAGCTACCGAGGTCACTGACTGAAAATTTAAATTTCTCCTTCTACTTGTTACGCCTGAGGGCGTAATTTCCTTTCTGCTATGTGTATTTGATTCCAAAGAATCTGTTATTTATATTATCACACAGTAGTGTTCAAGTGAATTAGTACTCAATAACTTTTTGTCCAATAAACTTGTTTTTATTATATAATATTGTAATAGGATCTATGTACTCACTTCATTTATGTATTTCAGATAAATACAATTCATTTAGCCAGCACTTGTTCACTAGTCAACAGAGAAGAAGAAATGGAGAGCTTATTTACAGAAGCATGGATGAAGGCTTGTCCAAAAAACGTTATGCATTTGATAAAGTCACTAGATGTAGGCACTGTATGGTATTACAGGTACATAGAAGCGCTAGTACAGTTAACTCATTCTATGGAACATGTTTTCCATGGACGAAGTACCAGTCTTATAAAGGTATTTTCCCTTTTTTTTTAACATTTTAATAATCGTGTTTGTTTATGCTTGCATGTGTATTGCAATGAAGCAATTTTTTATTGTAATTGTTGATAAACCGGATCAGTGCGAGTTTGACTAGTGCACTGGTTCTGTACACATTTTACTTATCGACACGGGTAATTCTGCAAAACTTAACTGTGTGATTGAACAACATGATACCCACCATTCGTTCCTAAGAAAAAAAATCTTGACAGACAGAAAGACGGACAACAAAGTGATTGTATAAGAGTTCATTTTTATTGCGCTACGGATTCCTAAAAATGACAATAAATACAATATTGTTTAACTACTACACGAAGTAACTTATCCAAGGTTAGAAATCATTAAAAATCTAACCATGTCAAATGGTTTGTATGCAAATCATTTAAAACCCTTAAATTAACACAAACATCCTTAACAAGACCTTTAGTTCTAATTAAAATGCTGGATGAATATGTTCCGTTTAATTTTACATTACAATTGATTAGTTCTCCATTGCTTCTGTTCCATCAATAAGTAACTTAACATTTTAGTTAACAAACCATTAAAAATCAAATAAGTTAAAACTCATTAGGCTTGTCTCACTTACATTTATAAATAAACATGAGTTCTAAAAATAATGAATTATTTTGTTTCAGGTGCTCCACTCCGTATCAAACATTGTCCAGGCAGGGTATAAAGAATTGAAATTACTGTTGATAAATATTCTATGTAAATTAGCAAATTTCGAAACGAGTGCCATGAATAAACATGTGGCAGATTCCATTCTCACGCAAACATTTAGCAAATTATTTCAAGACACGGATTTGTGTGTAAAGAATAAATTATTTATTATGTTGCGGAAGTATAGAAGTGATATTCTGGATGGTATAGTATCTGCGATAGTTGATGGAGACGAATCATTACGAGAAACGTGGGACTACTTTATCACACACGGGAATTTAAAGACAGAAAATGACGACTTGAAGAATCAGTTACTCCTTGTTAGCGATAACAAATATTGTCATAAATGTATGGAAAATGTTGTTGTTATAAATTCGGGTTCAGTGAAGATGCAAAAGTCACTGAGTAACAATTTCGATTTCGTTGATATTGATTCGTTGTTTGACGCCGATAGCGATGCCGAGCCTGCGTGCAAGAAAGCAAAACTGAACTCAAATGAAGTAGAACAAATTATTAGTAGACTGGAAAATGATGTGTCGTCGTTGTATGAAGCATCTCTCATAAAAGAGAACACGTTCTCCTCCGAACAAAAAAATAGAATTAAAATTGTATGTAATACCTTGAAGAATATAATGGACTGAGTTTACCTGGTTTCATTGTAAATAAATAAAACAAAAGATATTTCACATTTATATTTATTGTTGTGTTAAAAAAATCTTTACAAATAAGTGAAATATAGTAATCATTATAATAACCGTACTTAAAACCAGTATTCAGATTACACTGCCATAAAAGATCTTCACTAAAAAGGTTTGGATATCAAACATCTAAAGGGGATAACATTATTAACAGCAGTCAATTTGTATAAAACAACCACGTTGTTATATAGTTATGGCAGTGTAACAATACTGGCACTCGAGAATAAACTAAAATAGATTTAATTGATACTCGGAGGTAATAAGACCTTAGTTCACATGTCAAATAGTATCAACTATCATCAGTTGCACTTGAAATGTATGACTTCACCCTAAATCGCCGAAACACTTACACTTGGTACAGTTGTACAGTACCGTAAACCAAAGTATAAATGTCATGTAACACAGCAACAGTTACTAAATAAATTCTAGTTAAATATTTATATCTAACATACATCATTCACATAGCTTAACTCTATACGTTCTATTGATCTCTTCATAATTGTGATGGCGAAATATTTTTAAGAAAAATACTTAAAATTGGCTAACTAATAATTAAAATTATTGAATACATTGATAATATTGCCGTACATGTACATACATAAAGGGATAGACGTAGCGGACGTAGCCATTCCAATAAAGCATAAAGCCTAAGCATATCATACAGCTAAAACTTATGTATTACAATGAAATAAATTATAGAAATAATACATGAGAGTAAACAATAATAACGTTGGAATTAATTAATTAATTTACGTGAAATAAGATCGTACGACTTTGTTAATATTAATACTTGACGGACACATTTCCGTAGCGTTGATCGTGAACACTGTTTGTGTTTTTACAATAAATCCAAATTGAATACAAATTTTTGATCCTAGATAATCGTGCTCTATCCACAGTGCAGTGAGAGAATACTATCTGATAACGAGTGTCACACTCGGTTTCAGAAAATAAACATTAATAATGATTATATGAAAAAATTCCACCAAGTATAAAATGACAGTAGTTTCATAACAGCACACCAACCAAAGCGTTCACTCATTTTCAGACGGTACATACAATATTTTGTGACATACAAATGCAATTATATCAGGCAGCTTACAAATAGATTACGAATGTATACTTGTGCGATACAGTTGTATATTATTGTGATACGAAAGAATATCACTTTGTTATGCCTAATTTGTTTATTTGTCGATTGTTTTAGTATATTGCCTTGATCCAATTGGAATGATCGAGTCAGTGGACTTTGAGTATGTAGCTCACCGTTATACCATAATACCAACATTCTAATATCACTCATTACCATTATAACCAATACTACACTTGGTACTATTTACAAGATAAAAATTGTGGAAAGTTTAATGTACACGACAACAAATAATTGTTGTACTGTTATTGGTATTAGTATTTATTATCAAATTATACAATTAACGTTTCAAGCTTACATCGACAGTGTGTTTAAATGTTCTGAGGATGTAAGTTTACATAATAATATATTTTGTAGCATACAATACACTAAGCACCGGGATTGAAACAATAAATATTGCACAGTAACTTACATTTTCAATAAAATGTGCAGTTTTAACGAATGAGAATATTTACGTTTGCCATTCTGTTATAATTGAAAATATCTAATATATACTAAGTTAGTCTAATAAGTTAGGATACAAAACTTACACATTCAAAAATACTTATTTACTTAGGCCAATTATATCTTAGCTTTAAAGTAAATGATTAAATACGTTATTAGTTTGTGTCGATACAATTTAGATTACAAAGTAGCCACTTTCAACTTCTACTTAAACTAAAAGTCTTGGCACGAATAAAATATTAGTTGCGGATGAATTAATTTGATACAATCCAATAATAATAGTAAAATTCTTGAGCATGATGAATATTAAAATGATTACGAGAGAACTAAAAGCCCGCAAGATAAGAAATGTAAAATGTCATTGTTACAATTATATAAATAGTTAAGAATAGCGTTCCATTAATTATGTTTTAGAACAGCTTAAATTAAATTAAACCCTAACGTCTAAATACCCTCAGAACAATTAATTATGTATATAAAATTCAGTTCTTTATTAGGATTATTTGGCATCTATCACCAACATCGTTATTCTACTAAACATGGTACACGAAGGTGAAAATACCTAATCTGTTAATGCGCCTCTTTAGAACATAAATCCTTACAAAATGCGTACTTAACGCAAGTTAATTTAAATCCCTGCCGAGCCTAAATTTCCTCCTATTTACGCACACATGCACAGTGTCACCTCTCGTCATCCGCTGCCGACAGCCCGCTACACAACTACTACCTACACCCTAGCGCCATATGCATTCCAATTTGATTATGAAACCAATTCTTGAAGTATTTTTTTATATAGCCTCTTACCTCGAACATGTTATAATATTGTTCAACGTTGGATTTTTTAGAGCCTGAAATGTATCCTAAACATTTACAAATCGATTAAATAATTCAGCGAAGCAGAGAACATATTTTATTTTATTGCAAGATAAATGACGTAATAAGCTACCCACGCGGCGCTAATAAACAGTTAAAACGAATCGAGAGTTCGATACCTTCGTCGTGAAAAGTAATAGTAGTGCTGATATGTCACACTTATTGCAATATTAGAAAATAAATTATTATATTATATAAAATATAATAATATAAAGTAAAGAATAAGGCGCTGTAAACATTTTTAACAGCTTACTTTAACGTTTTTTATTAGTCGTACTTGATCACCCTATATAAAAGGCTTATTAAATACTTGAAAATCGTAAAAGTTAACCTATGGCTAAATACAATATGTAGAATCGTAGGCAGTCTAACTAAACGTATTGCTGATCGAAGAGTAATAAAAATTACGTCCATATCGTCTTTTCGTTGTTGCATTTCTCGCTCGCTTCATCTTGCAAAAATAAAATCATGACCTCTCAACGAGGAGGTTTAATGTAATCATTTGTCAACTCTAGTACAAGTGACTTACGTGGATGGATGTGTGTACGGGAGCAAAGCTCCGTCGCTTACACAAAAGGAATGTAACGGAAGGCGTGTGTCCTGCACATCGCTATTCGTGTCATCATCTCGTGGGTCTGGTTGAGGGTGGAGCGGTGTTGGTGCGGGCGGTGGCGGGCGCTCAGGGCGCGCGGAAGGCGGCGGGCGGCGGCACGTGGCGCGCCGCGTGGTGCGCGCACAGCGGCCGCGCGGCCAGCGGCAGGCCGGCCTGCGCGGCCTGCAGGCTGGCCTGGAGGCTGGCCTGGTGCGCCGCCTGCAGGCTGGCCTGGTGCGCCGCCTGCAGGCTCGCCTGGTGCGCGGCTTGCATCTGTATACTCGCCTGGTGCGCCGCCTGCATCTGACTGATGCTGGTCTGCGCCATTGGATGCATCTGCAGATACGGCATGGACGTACTGTTGTGCAGCATCTGCAGTTCCGGCGGCATGTGGTACAGGCCTGGAGTCTGCGAAACAAATAAATATATCATGAATTAGAACATGGGTTACGGAGACAGCTTAGAGAAATATCAAAATTTAAGGAAGCGCTGAGCGACTTATCACGGTATCAGTGGTAATAAACATAAACACTCAGTTTATTGTTTGAAAAGTAAACTTACATGATGCGAGTGTGCGTGTCGGTGGGGCGGCAGGGAAGGCCTGGCTCAGTAGGCGGAAGCCTCCTTATACTCGGAGTTGTCCATGGTAAAGAAGTCTTCGAGCTTCCACTGCAGGGTCTCGAACGTGGGCCGCTTCAGTGGGTCCTTGTGCCAGCACTCGAGCATGATCTCGTACAGTGCCGCGGGACAGTTCTGTGGACACGGCATGCGGTAGCCGTGCTCTACTTGATGTAAAACTTCAGCGTTCGTCATACCTGCAAAAATATGCGTAATTTAGCACCACAGTCTACAGATAATTTGTTTAGACAACTAAAAACAATCCAAAGTACACAAAAAGTAGTGGTTCTTCTAAAGCTTAAAGTGGTAATTAAATAGATACAGTAGAAAATAAAGTGGTAAATAAATGGGGTCAAAGCCAAACAAATTAAGGTTCAATAGCTATTTAGTCACAAGTTTTAGTAGAAGTATGTAATAAACTGACCTGGATAAGGTATTCGGCCATAAGTGACGAGCTCAGTCAATAGGATGCCGAACGACCAGACGTCGGACTTTATGGAGAATTTACTGTAGTTGGCTGCCTCGGGCGCGGTCCACTTGATGGGGAACCGGGCGCCCACGCGAGCCTCGTACTCGTCTTCCTGTTAACGGCACACATTTATTACATTACGATTGAACAGTGTAACACTTTTGCGATAGAAACAATGTTGTTACAAAATATACGATCTATTCTGTCAGTAATATGTGAAGAGTAGAAAGAAGCACAATTTTAGGTTCTTGAGATATAAAATAATTATTAGTTTGCAGTACATTAAATAAACATTACTAGATACACTTTTAAGATTGTTGGGTAAATATTGGTATTGTACTTTGCTTTACATAATTGATATTCTTCTCTTAATAATTTAGGAAAAATATGAGACATGTATATTATTGTATATGCATTGTCTAAGAATTTATATTTTTCACTCTCATAATAAGTATAACGGTCTAATGCTACATTCCTAATTATGTTTTAGAGTAAGTTTATGTAATGTTAAATATTACAGTTACAATAGTACTTTTAAATGAAAAAGCGACAGTATGATTGACGAGAAATTGTTTCTGTAACCACAAACATTATCGTGATAATTTATTGTTCATTGTTCTAATCAAATACATTTAATTAATTGATTTTTTAAAAGGAAAATGACATAAGAACATGACACATGAAAAACCACACATGCAACATAATTCCTGTGGTCAGGTAGAATGCTAAAGGCATGTATAAGAAATGCAGATACCAATTATTTTTGTTAGCAAATACTTCTAACATTGATGATAAAGGTAATTGAACTCTAAAATTATATTTTTAAATAATAGCTGCTGCTAATGCAGTAAATAGTTGCTACTATCTAATCAATCTATGAAGAAGACTGCGTAATGTTTTTTTTTTTATATCGATTAATTTTTCACATTATCTAAATAGTACCTATCTATTGAGGAAATCATGTAGTACATATCAGCTAGTTCTGAATCATAGATAGATAATCTTGATATTGTAATTATGGAGACTATTATTTTGTAAATCTGAACTACACTTACTTTGATAAGCCTAGCGAGGCCAAAGTCAGCGATTTTGACGATGTTCGCGTCAGCTACGAGGACGTTTCTCGCGGCAAGATCGCGATGTATGTAGTTCTGTGATTCGAGGTACGCCATTCCGGCGGCAATTTGCGCTGCCATGTCGATCAGCTGCTGCAGCTTCAGGCAACGACCTTTGCCTGCACAAAATAATTCGATTATCACAAACATTTAATGAAATGAATTTTTTTTTTAGGTATTTTTAATTTGTAGAAACCCCAGCTATATAATTAGTTGAGACATACAGCGCCATCTTTACTTCGAACCCAAGCTCCTAACAATATTTCACAGTTGCTAAATTTATGATTTATATAATTATATAACTATAATATTCACAGCTATTGTCATTTACTTTAAGAGACAAAGTCAAGATTCTTGTCTAAATCAAACATAATATTTTCTCTAATTCTATGTTTGTCTTTGAAATAAACAGAACTGATATAAAAATTCATTTGAATGTGCATTTAATTAGATCCATGACAAAGAAAAACATCAATAAATAACAGTGACATGTAATTACGTGGCATATTGGCAATACCATATATTGTAAATAAATTATAAATTCTTTAGTTAAGTACACTATGCGCAACTATTAATTAATTTACAATATTGCGTCTATAGAAAAATCTGCATACGGTATAATTGATGATCGAAGTATAAAACTACAATGAATAGTAGAAAATCATACAGAAATATAAAAAAAATTGCAATTTTATATTATTATTGAACACATTCGTAAACTGGTCAAAGAATTTTAACAAAACAGACACGAATTTATTGCGAATTGTCTTAGATGTGTAGGGCGTCAATACAAAGAAAGTCAAGCTATATTATTGCTCCTATAACTAAAGTTGTATTCTCATAAACTGGGGCCACATTATGGGATATAAAAAAAATAACAAGAAAGGGCAGGCGACCGTTTGCGAGAAGATATTATAAAAAAGTTTTTTTGTGTCTCCAGGATTTTGTTGGTAAAAAATCTAAATGTGTATTACCTTGTAAGTAGTCTAATAGAGATCCGTTCTTCATCAGCTCAGTGATGATATAGATCGGTTCTTCGAGCGTGCACACAGCGTATAACTGGATCAGCTTATTGTGTCTGAGTTTCTTCATAATCTGTGCTTCTGCAAGGAAGTCTTTCGGGTCCATTGTGCCGGATTTAAGAGTCTTCACGGCTACTGGCGTTGTATTGTTCCATAGACCTTCCCATACTTCGCCGAACTGTCCGTGTCCTAGTTTTCTAACGAACTTGAGCGATGAACGGTCGATTTCCCATTGATCACGAGTTCTGTGCGATAGACCCTCCGTCACAGGCTTCTCGATCTATGAACAAAACAATAAATTTAATATTGACAATCGTGTTATAACTATTGTAACTTAAAGGTGTATTGTTTACTAATAGTGTGCACTGTTTAAACAATAATGAACTGTATACACAAGTTGGTTATCAGTAGTAAGTATATACAATTGATGATTATTATAAAGCTTGCTGTATAGTTGGCAAGACACAGACACGGTTTGTTAAACTGTGAAACAAGATAGCGGAAATCTTTCCATTACAATATAAGTAGAAACTCCATCCGATTCCAAAGAATAAAAAATAAAACACATTTATGTAAGCTCTTAGTTCTCCGTATCGAATTAAAGTAGATTATAAAAAGTGTATGTAGGTACGTCAAAAGGTAGAATTGTATTGAATATTTAACAGTTATTCTTGTAAATAAAAATAAATGAATTGAAATAAAAAAAAAGCATTGTAGATACTGTAGACACTTCATTTTCTTGATCATAAACACTTTTTTTACTATATAACTTCATAATATGACGACTTTAACCTATAATATCTTGATTTATATGTTTCAACGAAGTAATATCATGACATTATTTAGCCTATTAATGAGTTTTTGCTTCTAACAATGGGTCGTAAATGTAACAATGTCAATTGTCATCCAATTAAAGTAGTTTCATGTAATTATTCTGATCGGCCTGTTAAGCTATTAGTCTGCTTCTCACAAGCGTTCAGATCCTATTATTGCTTTACGTAACGTCTTAGGATTTAAACGCAGTGCGTGTTGTTTTCCAACGGAAATCGGTTTGAATAGGAATGATTAAAAACATTATTAGAAATGAGTTTAAAAAGGAAACTATAAAATTGTGTCTTATTAAAAATACAACTCATAACATATTCACCGGACAAGTTAATTCGAACTGCCAACACACTCGACACAAATTAGTCAGAAGTCACACATAGATTATTCGCGTTTGATCAAGATCTGAATACTATATTGACGTGACTGAGTAATCCCTACGATCAGCAAAACAGATTATGTTATGTAATTTATTTTATTTACTTAAGCTGCGTAAATATTATTCTTAAAAACACAATCACTTATTCTTCATTTCTTGTTAATATCAAACTTTTTTAAATTGTCTACTAATCACACAAATGATGGACACAGAAAAATAAGATTTAGTAGGACACGATCATAATTATTATAAATTTAATCATAGTTAAAATATACATTAATTATATCAATTTAAACCTCTTTCTTAATTACTTGAAACAATAGAATTAACTCTTTGCAAGTGTCAGTAAACGTCAAGTAGAAATGGTGACAAATAAACATTACACAAAACGGGGTTGGATGTAATTGTTAACTGTTTTCTGCTGTACAATGGACTTTTATCAGTATTTATTTTATTGGCAAAATGTGCGGTAATATTATGTAAAAGTGTGATCTAGGTTCTGCAGTACATTTTTACAGGTATCAGTGTCCATTCGTTCCTATACATAATTACATATGGAATATTTTAGACTGAACGGCGACACGAGGCATCAAGGTTAATGCACGCGACTGTGTACAATTTACAATAGTCACATAAATAATGACATACCTTTGTATATGGATACAGAAAATTACAGGGATTTTCAGAGTCACCATCAAAACATAATCAGCAGTAATCACTCATTGTAAAGCACCGCAGTATCTCGATTAGCATTTGGTGTTAATACCTACTTGGAATTTTGTGAATAACTTTTTTATCTTTTTCTAAATGTTGTCTTTATGCGTTATTTTTTAATGACATATTTTTAAGTGGTGATGTTATCTATTAAGTATTATATAAAAAAGGTTTTTAGAAAAATTTAAATTGAATTCTTGTTGGAATAGAAGCTACAAATATATTTAAACATTTTTTCTCTGCCGACAGTACTTCGAAGACAACGTACCCCGCTCAGTTCCAAAAGGCATTATCCGCGCGTTATTATGTAGTGTTTTGATTTTTAATTCACACCGCGTTGTGCGTTTGTAACATGAGTCTTTGGTGCCGTCCACAGACCGCGACCGTCCGTCTGGTGTGCCTGTCACGCTCCACTCAATCGCTTATACAACATGCTCGATAAATACCTACTTGGAAACGACCCTTATACAATACATACTTCAGACGTACTTGATAACGTCCGTTTTGAGCGAAGGGGTGTTTGTACTTGAAGTGCTGTTGCGTTGCCAGCGAAGAGTAGGCGCGAGTGGGGCCACATAAGGATCACATTTACAAAACTTTACATGAGATAAATCTATTTCATCGGAAATAGGATACTTCTGTACAACTGCTGCTGATCAATATAAAAATACTTTTGCAAAACTTTGGTTTTAAGTTTATGTTTTTATTTAAGCTGGACGCATTTACAGCAATAAATATCCAATGCACTAATTACGACGCCATAACACTCACATATAGGCTAATGTTATGTCCCTTTAAACAATAAAAAGAAAATTACAACTTTTACGATTCTTTACTGCAGTGAAATTGGGTTGGCTCAAATATTTGTGTCAAGTTTTAGTGCCAAGACTTTCAGATACCTGCTTACATTTTTGTTAACTTACCAAATACAGATTTAAACTTCATCAATGTACAAAAGATCTACAAAAACGTGTCGCTATTCCTAGCTTGTATTGTTTAAACGATACACTAGTAGGCATATAAAATTCAATAATATAATAGCTCTAACGTACTGTGTTGTTTACAAACGTATGAGTTGAGCGCAAAAGATTGCCGTCATTGGAAGTACATTAACATTGGTACAAACGTCATACATCTATCACAATGAAGTCGTAATAGGTAGTTCATAGCTGAACGAAAACGTAGATAACACAGATTGCTGTGCGTCATTCATGTTATTATCACGAAACGACACTCCATCGGTCAAAATCAGTTAAATAGTTTACTATAGAACCTGTCATTGTTGCCTCAATAAGTGCCATTATACATAGGTCGAAGCAAACATCGGCCTTCAGTCTGAAATTACGTGCGTTGGTTTCCTGTGCGCATGAAGTACACACAGCGAATGTTCGCAATGAACTTCGTATATTTACACAGTTTGAGGCAAATAATAGGAGGTTGTTCGAGTTTAAAGGAGCAGCTTCGTGATGACTGGTCGCGGCTTTACATGCGAGACAATACAAACATAAACTGCTAAAATAAAACCTCTTCTTTCAGCCTCGCCGTAAATAAAACACAACAAAAATATGTACGTTTCGGAATGTAATATTACCACGATTGAAATACGCCGAGTTAATATTATGTGTTCGAAGTTGATGTAATAGTTGAAAAGATAAGCTTTTATTGCAGAAAGTGCTTTATGTTTATTACACAACCGATTTTATAAAATGAATTGAGTTAGAAGTGAAATCACAACTGAATGACGTGATCTCGTAATAAGAGGCAACAGTATCATAATAAGTCAAAACAAGTTATTATATATTATAATGAAAAAAGTTTAAATGATTTATTAAAGAATTAGGTCGTAATAGGTTGCAGGGGAATTCTCGGGTATAAAGTTGATTGGATTTCTGAGAATGCGTACATGTAATGGCTGTGGATTGTAAGGATAATATAATAAAGAATAGTGGTTTTATGATTACTAGTATCTTTGCATTTTGAGAAATCACGTGAGTCATACATGCAAATAAAAATCTCTGCTAACTATCTCACTGCGAGCCAAATAACTATACTCGTACAAAAAAATGAATAAGCTGCAATAATCCAAAACCATAGGTCGCTGTGTAATTTTAGACTATAAGTTTTTGTTCGGCATGCATTTTTAAATTGGAGCAATTACATGAACCCGTACGATTTTAGGTCAGCCGAATCGCAAAAGCGCATGCTCCATAGAAATAGTGTGTGTAAATAAACGTATCGAAACAGTAAAATTCCGCAAATGCTAACAGTTCACCGATAAGGCTGAGAGTGAAGGGGGCAGAGCATGAGGGATTTGCTTACGTCATTTGCGTAGGTCAAACATTACATATTTTCACATATAGTGCTATAACACAAAAAACTAATTAACATAAAGTACTTGAATATTTAATTTATTTTATTGCCGAAGGTTTCATATTTTATGTTATCTGTTGTGTATCTAAAGGTTTACGTACAAAGCTAGAAGCAGTATAGTAATCGAGGCTCATCGACGATACAATACGATAAATATTTTAGATAGTTATATTATTTAGTTGATCTGTCTTTGTAAAATTAAAGTTCATGTATATAACCTTAAACTTTACCTGAGCTAACGCTTTGATGGACAATAAATAACCTCTATTTTCTGCAACAATGACAGCTTTAAAATTAAGTACATTAATTAATAAAATAATTTGAAACTGTACGGTAAAATATTTTATAATAGGTACATAATTTTCTATTTGTTTTTGCCATTTAGTAGCGAATGTAACAATTAATTAGTTTGTCTATAAATTAAAAATGCATGTGTAATCGTACGGTAAGCGTGTTGCGTCGATTTGAGTCGGCGAAAAGTGAAGTCAACGTATCGATAAAGGAACAAATCGCTCATTAGAATCAAGCGTCAATACAATGGTTGAAACGAGACAAAATGAACAATACACCTCGTTATAATTTGTTGACGTCATTATACTTTATTTGTTCGTATTTTCTTACATTATACTTAATTGCATTACCATTCATAAAGCGTGAAGCTTGTTGCGATCGCACTCTTTTGGCTTTGAATGGTTTATAACCTCCAAATGTGACGTATGAAAAACAATTCATCACTGAAGGTTCCAGTAATCGAGTTTAGGTTTAACCGACCTTGCAAGGTTGAAATTAACATTTTTATTAAAATTGCCGACCGACTTTATTAATTGACTTCAAAATACAAAATGTTATTATATTTTTTTCGTAAACAAATGAATATTTAAGGAAACAACAGACATTGCTATTTTTAAAAGCAATTTTACTCCCAATATGCAGTAGCATTTCTCTCAGCCAAACCCAGCCGGGATTTATATAGTAAAAAATCGTGATCGGACATCACGTGACTGTTTTTGTTACTCTAACCAGAAACACATATACAAAGGATATTGTATTGCGGTAACAATATTCAGGACGCAGTATAAAAATCATAATAAGTTTACAATCAACAATCTGACGAGACGATTCGAATGATACTTGATTCAAGTCTGTTGATGTTAAGAAAGAATTTTCGCATTATCCTTTAATTATTTTACAAATATCAGTTACATTTTTAAGTGAAAACTACTTATTTTTTCACATTTGAATTTATTTGCTTTTGTTAGGAATGTATTTCGGCATTTGTTTCTGCTTAATCATCGAATTATTGTCTAATATATTGTAACCTAGCATAAAATAAATAAAATTAAGGAAAAGAGCTAAGTTTCACTTTACTGAAGACACCACATTCCAAGTTTATTAATAAAACTAACTAACAGTGAAGTAATACGGATAGTTTCGTTTTATGTTGCAATCAAATGTTTGTAATTCTTGATGTTCCCACATAAAAATGCCAATGAGATAACTCGTAATCTCTAAAATAGTCTTAAACGATTAGGCGCCGGTAAACGCATAAAGGACATTCCGACATTCTTTAATTAAGTACCTACGTCATAATTTTTTTTAGAATTAAATTGGCGATGTCGCAGTATGGTACCTACATGAAAAAAGGAAATATTATTCTGTTTACGAGATTCCATTGTAATGCAGGAAAACATTGGCAACAAAGAGTTGTCGTCAAGCGGGACGTCTTCTGTTATGTACGCATCGTCCGTAACGAAAGTGGGGCCTTCGCGGCCTTGACGCTAGGTCGATCGCGAAACTGGAACAGCGAATTTTGGACGCTTTATATGCTAATTATGTAATGTAATCATATTTCACCGCCATTAACAACCCATAAATTGTAATCTTGTTGTAACAGTGATTAAAGAACACACAAACAACGAAACAGCGACAAATGATCACAACTAACAAACACTCATTAAAGAAGAATCCAATAAAGATTGCATTTAATTACGTGATGGTGCGCTATATCTACACAATTAAAATGGAAACGGAATTTACACGTGTTGCAATGAGCGAAGCATTGTTAATTTTTAATACGCAAGTGACGCAAAGCTAAATTATAATTCGCTTCGACTCGAGGCATTAAAACGTAGCTGGAAGAAACTGGTACTTATGGGTTAAAAATCGTTTAACCATTCCATTATGAAGTGCAAAAGCCGGAAAATATAATAAATAAAAGTTTGAAAATGTTAATGGCCGACACTCCTCCACACTCGGTTTAAATAACTTAAATATGACGATGCTCTTTGTCCAAGAAAAGCAGAGTCCTTCGGTGAATTTAAAGTATCCCCGTGCCCGTTCAATGGCTCGTAATATTTCTCACGCCGCGCACAAAGGTTGACCGGCGAAAACCATAAATTTTATAGTCGTCCCGATATTGAATTTTGCAATTTATGCGCCTCCGTTATAATAACAATCTTGATTATTTATTTTGGTTGCGTGACCTTGACTTGTAAAATAGTAATTCAATGATTGTGCATTACTGTCAAATGTTGAACTCAATCATTTGTTATGGCATCTTAGTTGAAGGCCGGGTCAAGTTTAAGTGTAAAGGCATTCGAGTCTGCGGAAAGAATGTCACAGATCACACTTGGTCTTGGAATAACTTATTTGCAATTGTAATAAAGCTTCTAGTAATAAATATAACTATGGATAAGAAACTGGAAGTGAGGTATAGGTATTTGAATTTACGATGTGCATGAATTCTTGGGATCGGATGGATGTTTGTATGATGGGAGTGAGTTGCGTACCTGCACGCAAGGCTTGTTGAGGGAAACGCAGAGGCCGTCTGCGTCCTTGCTGTAGTGCTCCACGAGCTCCTGAAGGGTGCGGAAGGTGGTGCGTCGAGCGATGAAGAAACCACCCTCATCCAGTTGTCTGATGCGGTAATGCTTCACCGTATCTCCGTCTCGCACTGTGAACAATGATATTATTCATTAATTTGCATTTTAATGCAATATAAATTGCGTAAAACTGGAGTACGAACGCTTCGCAAAGAAGTTTTGCAAGATTGATGTAATGTTATATTGTGGAGAATTAATTAATAGTATGTTCAATATTTTGGTAAACAAACTTGGAAAAGCAACGGTTGTCTGGACACGCATGGATAGATTTTCTATTGTGAATTATTAACAGGGTAGAGGCAGCAAAATTGTACTCAGAGGCGAAAAATACTAATTAGATACGTTTAAGATCGTAGCGAATGGGTAGGTAGGTTACATATATAATAATGTAGAGCCAGTCATTAACTTAGCGCCACGACGGCGGCGAAGGCGGCGGCTGCGAGCCAACGAGTTCTTTGGAAATAAGAACAGTATATCCATCAAAATGTCTCAAAAAGAAAGTTTTTATTCTAAGAACTAAAGTGAGAGAGACACACTAAGTTATTCTTTATCGGGGCACAGACAGATCATACTTTTGGTCTGTCATCTTAGGTCGTGAAACTTGCATGGCGACCTTGCTTAGCCGTTCTACAGAGTTAGTTTAATTAATGGTTGTTCCGAGAATCGTCGCGTCAGCTTTAGACAGTTCCATTCTGTTGACGAAGGTAATATTTAACTGACGTATAATCAAGTATACAATGAAGATTGCATGTTTAGAAATGAGATGTCTGCAAAACATAAATTCTATTTGATTATAAATATAGACTCATCTGCTTAAATTTATTATGTAAGTTAAAATATAAATAAAAGTTTATTGCAGAGACACAGAAATATATGTTTCTGTATGCAAATGTTCCTATTTGTTATTACAACACTGCTATCTGATGGTTTGATTTTGTTGAAGTAATTTCAATCTTTCGATAAGTACGTGATGAATCAGGAAAAAATTCTAGTAAGCCATAGAACATTTTGATGTTGACGTGACATGATTGAGTTTTAATCACATATTATTACAACCTTTATAATATAATTATATCGTTGGTTCAGTTCCATCGATAGATATTCATTATTTAGCTTTATGATTTTTAAGTCCATTTTTAACTTAAAATTGTAATGTATTTCTTTTGTTTAAGTAACATTTTAACAATTTGACTAATCACACATATATATAAGCTTAAAACAACAAAAAAAACATAAGAATAAATGCAAGAGGAATGACAAAAACGAGAGCTAATTAACATACCCGTTCTATTACTAAAGTTTTTAATTAAAATCTAATGTTCCAACATTTCAGAAATTTTTAGAATTCTCCAGTCGAATAATAAAATTAATTGTTTTACGTTAAATATTTAATAGCTTGACGAAGAAAAAGGAACAATTTATTAAGAATTTAAGTGATGAAATTAAAAGTCAAAATATCTCGTGACATTCCTACATTCGAAAATTCACAGTCGAGTGTCCACTAATGTGTAATTTGTAGTCCCTGAATGCGGCTTGCATCCGACACCGGCTGTGCTCGCAAGCAGGCGATACATTATTCCAACTTTGTAGAATTGGCATAATACGTTGCTTGATATGTACCTTATGATTATCTGTAGTAACTCGCTATAAATATCTTATAATGTCTGCATATACACACGATCATCTTTCTAGTCAACAAAATGTTTGTCGAACCGCAAAATCAGTTTTACAAGCTGCTAAGACAAAATAAAAATCTTTCTCGATATAAACATATGTCATTTACAAAGCAAACTGACTATACCTACGTATTCTAGTCAAATTACTATTCGATACCGTAGTATCGAACAATTTAGGCTTAACATAATTATGCACATTGTCTACTTCACCCTCTTTACAGAAAAGTCTAGTACCTTTAACAAACAAACTCCATCAATACTAATATTATAAATGCAAAAGTAACTTTTTTCTGTCTGTTTGTTACGTTTTTACGGCATAACTGTTGATCCTATTTGAATTAAGTTTGGTATGGAAATAAGCTTAGATCCTAAGAAAGGACATAGGCTACTTTTTGGCGCGATAAACGACACCCACTAGGGAGGAGCCGCGGGAAACAGCTAGTAATAAATATAAATTCGCTGAAGTGAAAGAATCGAAACTTCACTTTCATTGATTGAGAAAGCAGTCGGGAAATTTATGCGCTGCCCATTGTAACTGAGAAATATGATTTTATAGGTTAGGTGTATGGACAACGTTTTTACGAGGGAGCAATTAGATGGCATCGTGTACGCAATTGAATATACAGGTAATATTTTACTTCAGTTTGACGGTGATAAAACCCCTAAAGGTTATTTCTTCAATTTAATTTTACATTACGCTCGATGTTTGCATGTGAAAGTGTCCTTATTGATTGAAGTTGTTTCTTAGAATATAATATATAAATACTTCAAGCATTTTGGTTATTATATATTACATTCATAAATACAATTCTTCTATTAAAATAAGGCTTATCTTTGTGTTCGTGTATGTAAATAATCGCACTGACACCCCTCCTTAGAAGCCAGGTAAAGTATTGATTGAGGTTAAAAATAGAACAGATTGCGAGAATATGGGCCATGGGCATATTGTCCCAAATATGAAAAGGCAACGATACGAAAAGATTTCTAGTTTAAGAACAATGTTCCTTCAGCCGAATAGAAATTGTTTAATGGACTATTTTGTTAAAAAACGTTTTTATTCAAGAATTTGATAATATATATGCAAATATTTAAACTGCTTTCACCTTAAAATCGTAATTAAAACGCATCAACCGATAAAGATATTTTTTCTAGGAAAATTTGTCGCGTAAATAAGGCTATAATTATTTTTAAACGGATTAGGCAGGTAACATGATACCTATCTAATGTTATCTAAACATGTTCACAATAATAATTAATTAAATATCACATGGTTTTTAATTAGATTGGCGAATTACGTCTAAGCAGGTAAAATGTAAAGTAACTTGATTTTGTTGGTAACAAACACGAGATTCTAAGAAGTTCGCTGTAGGGATACAGTGATGTTTCTAAGAGCTATTAACTTGGCATCCCACAGAGGAATTTGTTGGTTATTACATAAATAATGTTCTTAGAAACGGCTATATTAAAAGGTAGATTATCGTCCTTGGCGTTACAACAATATTATGATGTAACAATATCGCGCGACCACCGCACTAGATTATATCAATGCGCAATAACTCCTATTAGAAAATTCAATTAATAAATTCCATGATTCCTCGCTGTAGGAATATTTTGATTTATTCTTATTTATTTATGATTTTTCCTCTTTGTATTAAAAAAAAGACATAGTTATTGTTGTTTTGTTTGATTCTTGCATATGATACTACATCCAATATTCACAATTATACCCATTAAAGCTATTTTCGTGAACACTTGAGTTAGAAAGATTAAAGATGAAAATTATTTTTATGTAGCCATGTTATAAAAATGTATCATCGTTAGTGTAGATCTGTGTAATGGTAAATTAGCATAATTCTAGAACAAAACTGCTCTGGAAAAACCCTAAAGCAAAGTGCACCACAATAAAGAATAATAAATTGCTTGGAGTTCCTTGACAAAGTTATAATAAACCACTAATATTAACTCATAATCTTTTCACAGTGGTTTCGACGTGTCAAGTTGGTTTTTTTTTTACTTTGATCTGTCTTTGTAACTTTTTATAAGAAAACTTGGATTAGAAAACAAAACAGTTATTTGATGAAACTAATATAAATTATTAAAACTAATCAACGCCGGAACCTTCGTTGATAATTAATAAACCATAAAACCAAAATAAAATATTCGTGTTCCAAACATTTTAGTTTCATAAAGAAAATAAATTTCCATCAACAGAACTCATGCAAATGTCCTCCAACGTAATCTTGGTTGGTTTTTGCTAAAGACTTCACAATCGTATTTTTTGCAGATTTCTTTGTTTTGCATTATTTATTACAGTGTTTCCCTGGTTAATCCCACGTTTTTATTACTTTTAATAACTTTAAATTGTTCTGGAATACATTGTCTATACTCAGTACTTAACGATTTATTATTACTTGGTGTGACAGCGAAATAAAGCAATAGGATATTCCTTAGCAAATAATATTTTGAATCGTGAAAATGCAAATTTATTCTAATTTACAAGGTTAGAGACATCTCAAAGAGTTCAATAGAATATATATGTGAATACGGGTTTACTCCAATGCAAGTTTTTTTCTAGTAGGTATGCCCAACTAGTTTTGGGTTTTCAAAGCAGTTTAAACGTAGCAGTGTCACGTGCACATTACGAAAGCCCCACATGACAATAATTATTTTACTAAAGTCTTATTTGTACGGAAAATATTCCGCTAGCCAAAAATGCATTTATAGTGTCGTGTTCAGTTAACGGCATACCTAAAGAGAACAAAGCAAAAAGTGCTTAGCTTCGAGTCAAGCAAACAAGTTTCGTATTAAGTTTGAGTAACGTATAAAAATATCTAAGATATTTTATGCCAAACAATTAATACCCAAACATGGACCGTATTTTATGCTAATATTAAATAAACATAATTAAAATATCTGGGTTAGAACTACACCTATTAAGAAAACTAGAAATGATTGGTAGAGACTACATTCACATCTCTACATTTTGTTAGAAACGCTCAGACATAATTTTGTTCAAGACAAAAATAGCTAAAAAGTTTGTACATGGAGCCTAGTTGCATTTATAAACAATACTAATTAGCAGATATCGAAGTATTCATTCAGTTGTTCGGTCTTTGTTCCCACGGCGCCTGCGCTAGGCCTTAGAAAAACTTTTAACCGGTTTGGCGTCGTGATCGCATCGTCCAGCACCACTGGATGCGTTTGTAACAGGATAGCACTTAGCACTGTGCTGCGTGCCACAGGACGTAAGATGAATCATCGCCAACCAGTACCCACATAACGTAAATTAAATATACTTATATTTTCCGAGCTAACATGATTATATTGCTGTATATTTGCTAAACGATTTCCTATTAGGAAATTATGTATAGGAGAATGCATTATATGAAGTGAATGTTACCTGATAGCGAGAAATCATTATGGCGGCTCTCGGAGTCGCGGATGAGGAAAGCGCCATGTTCATTCTCGGGGAGGAGCAATTTCTTCTCCGCCTCGATTCGTTTTATTTTGCGGAAATACCATCTGAAACAAAAGCAATAAACAATTTATTATAATGAACGTTATAAAAGTAAAAAAATAGGCATAGATAATTAGTCTCTATACCAACACGAAAGTAGCTAATAAAATCCTCTATTTTGATGTGGATATTAAATAATGACTGTAGAGTAACCAAATTGTAAGAATCATTATACCAAAACTGCTTATTAGTAATAATAAGCTATTTAAAACTTTAAAAAAAAACCTATTTAAAAAGTCCAATAAATATTAAAGTAGATAACTACAATTAAATACTAGCTGACAAACTAATGAAATCGTCTATCGAGAAGCTTTTCATCTGGCTGTATAGCGCAATTATCATTGTAATGTCAATATGACTGTATAAAGGACCGGTATCGCTCTCGTAGGGTGTACAGAAAGCGGCTTGTCGGTGACTCAACGAGCACGAATGAACAGTATTCTGCATTCAATTGACGTATGCTCACTGCGACGACGCCGCCGCCGGAGACAAATTCATTGTAGTAACCACTTTGAACATAAGCCTCGGTACTAACAATGAATCACAATTTGTCACCTTATAGAAATAACAGAACTTGTACAGTAACATTGGGCCGAACTTTGATGTCTAGACGTACTGCAATTATGACAGCCGTATTAATAGAAGTTTCAATCAGGTTCACTTGGCAGTTGGTGGTTGCAAAACTAAGCAGTAGGGGGTCTGACAATAGTATTGCAATTCTGCGCGACAGACGGGCAAGGCCGCCTAGCTCTTGATATCAAAATAGTATCTTAGAAGTAGTAAAGCTTGAAAACGGTAAAAATATTGCGAGATGTAAAAACAGCTGCGATCACTTGAATTGCTGCAACTTAGTTTAATAACCTTGTAAGCGAAGAGTTTAGAAACATTTACCTGCATCAATTACTGATATATTTAAGTGAAACAGACCAACGTAAAATTAGATTAAAATGGTTATTTTTATTTCATTATTTTTGGTTCAATGACAAACATTACGCTTGACGTTAAACAATAGATTAATCAGTTAACTACGAGTAGATTGTTAGTGGCCGAAGAATAAATCAGAACCTATGTAGGAAAAAAATATAATTTTCAGAAACTTGATGCTGACATAATCGACTCAATGAGAAATAATTTCATTTGTTCGTGACTGGAAAACCAGATTAAGCTGTGATTACTATTGTTGAGTTTGTTCCGTCTCAGAGTCACGGATGGACCCTTGTACTGTAATTAAATATAAGACTCAGGGCACGATAGTTACCTCAACATCTATTCTGTATAGCTTACTAACTATTATACATTAAATCTAGATATATATTACAAACGTAAAGTTCAGTCTGAACATTCACGAAAAAAGACAAGAAATTACTTATTACTGTATGCTATGCAAAGCTAACACAAAAATGGCAATTTAAATAAAATAAATTAAAAGTCTTTTTGTTTAATAAACAGTAATTATGTCAAGTATAATATTTACACAACTCATTATTTTAACTATTGAATAACTTTGAATCTTCCAAGCAATAGTAGAATGATGTAAAATTTTGCAACGTCACGAAGGTCTCGTTGTGAACGAAATTTAATAAAACCTCATTAAAATCACGTAGCGTAACTAACATTGTTTTATACATTAACCAACATGTGCATTAATTTTATCTCACTAGCCGACACATAATCTAAAGCTCAAACGGGTGTAAATAACTTGTAGCTGCATAGGCATTTCAATAGCCCAGCTGCATCTAGATCTAGTTAAAATTCTATAATCGTCAAACAGGCTATCCAACCAATAAACAATTTCAGGTATTAATACCATGGAGGAAAATTATTATGAACAATGTCGCATGAGCTATAAAAATGAGACATGAAAAGGGCGCCACAGGCTGTAACTACAAACGCCTTCGATGAGACCTCGTCACGCACTAAGGGCATACTTAGGGTCATAGATCGGTAACTAGCAGATAGCGTCGAAGGTCTTACAGTGGAAAACGCATACAGAATAGATTAATAATGCAAATGTATATTAAGCTAATTAATTTCCTTAATAATAGAAAATAAATAGAAAGTGTTCAAAACTTCGATGTAATCATGAGTAGACGGAAAGTTAATTTTATTGAAAGGAGGGATAACATTTAACTGTGATCTCGGTTCAGACATGAAGAAATTATCTAAGCGAAAAATATCTAGAAAGTCTATTCATAAAAGTCTTGGCAAGCTGTAATTAAGTAGTAAGGTACACTTACAGATCATTACAAAAGCTCTCTTGGTATCATTAAGATCGTCCATTTCAGTTTTCATTTTGTCCATCGTATATTACATGATACCATTTGAAACCCCCGAATTTTAAGCTTGAACTAGAAACTATCGACGTTTACAATTATAATTGCCAGACAGGTTGAACGACCTTGACCTCCTATAGGCGGAGAGAAATCGTCATCTGTATTATGAATCATGCCCACATATTATTAGACCTTCTCTCTACAGAGAATAACAGATGATATCATAATATTATCGAGATACAAATATTAAAGGTCACATTTGTAATAAATTCTGTGAATTTAACATAAATTGTGCAAGGAAACCTTTATTGATGAGGATATACTTACAAATTAGAAGATTAACTCTATTTGCGAACATTGTTAATTATTTAAAGCAAAATCAATAAATAATATTTGTACAAAATGTCGGGCGACACTAGAAAATCATGTTCCCGATTTGAATAAAGCTTATTTAAACAAGCTCATTCGCCGCTATATTTGTTCTAGTAGATACGTTTCAATTGCAGATTTTCGAAAGTGTCAATAGCATTGCGCAAATTTGACTGGCTTCTTTGTCTAGATTTCGGAAAAAGTTAAGTAAAAGTCTTTAGTAACAATACGTGTATTTTTGCATATGTTCGATATGTATGAAAATACAAATATATTTATTTGCATTATAATTGTTCGTCACGAAGAAAACTAATACAAATTTCTTGCGTAATGGCAACTGTCAAAGCATTAAATACTTGGAAATAGAATGTCGTACTTGTGGGCAGATGGCGGACTGTCAAGGTGGGGGACGGAAATTCTTAATAAATATCATTATTGGGTTTCTTATATAACCTTGTTTCCGGTTTGCAAACATCTCAATTAGAATAATCCTATAGTATGATAACACACAGCTATTAAAACTGGAAATGTAAATTTTATTTACGCTGATTGAATGAATGAAAATCAATTTATGGAGAGACACGTGTCAGAAGTTAAGTTTTGCTTAAATTCATAAAAAAAGAATACTACCCATTAGATTACAGAATAAGAAAAGCTTTAATTACTACCGTTATAGTATCCACAAAAGCATGTTTGAATTATGTAAAGGAACTAAAATTTTTGTAAACAATTGTTGAGGCTGTAACCCTTTGACACAAAGTCGTAATCTGGCATAATAAAAAAGATTTAATTACGTGACTTTCGCTCTGAGTTTTATAATATAGCGAGTTATAGCAGAGGCGCCGGTCATCGACCTTCGCGTGCCAATGTAGCCACAACTTTTTTGCTAAGCCAGTCTCGCCTGGCTCCAGGTTGCTCGCTAGATGGGTAATCTAATTATAGGGTCTCCCTCTTGCGATGGACAAGTACTTGCCTTAAACTTCTATACTAGTTTTTTTAGAGAATAGATCGATACTGTTTTGACAAGCATTTACTTTTAATGTGATATCTCAGTATGCAGTAAAAAAAAGTGTTATAACTACAATATAGATACGTAAAACAAAACTATGCACGTAGGCACATTAAGTGATGACATGAAGATCAGAAAATTATAGGAGGAAATATACATAGGTATATATACCATGAAAAGAGTGCACGTGCGACAAAACGTTTACTTTAAGTGTTCTATAATAATAATTGCTGGTGCGTGTTATATTCCATGTCTTCAGAGCCAAGTAAATTGGACTTAGTCCCGCGACGGCATCACAACTTGCATTGTATGAAAAGTTTTAATATCGTGGGAGTATTCATTGTTGACGGCAGAAGGATGTTTCATTTCATTAAAAAATGATTCGTTTTCTATTCCATGCCATTATTAACGTGACAGTGACAAAGTAACAATAAGTACAAGCGACTTATTCATAAAAACGCGGATAAACGTTGGAAGAAGTAGAGATGCATGAGCTAAAAACCCCATTCGAGATAATTGTATTACGAACGGTATTTTCACGAACTATATTATGGCTTTGTCCGTTACTCGTTCGGACAAGTGACAGATAAGGATATCAGTCATACTAACCGAGACACGGATTGAATGTACAATAGGACTTCCCAGGTACCTTACTTGTTAGCTAGGTGCTAAGAATTGTGACACAGATATTACGGTTTACGAACACGAATCTAAGTCACGAACTGCGAAGTTCACAGGCACGATGAAATCTTCATTTAAGTAGAAGAAACATTAGTAAACAGACCAGTAACTTTAACTACGTCAGAACAATCAAAACGGCACTGTTATTTGAGATATAAAACATTTAGAAATCTGTTAGCGTAGCGAGAACTATTAGCGAAGCTCACAATGAGTCGTTAAATATTACTGCCCCCTGTTAATCAGGTAAGGGCATGATGCGAAACGTAAAACAAGTGATGATAAGTACTGCGAATTGCTAATATAACAAAAGTCTTTGTCGACCCATCGTTCTAAAGATTTAGTAGGCGATGACGAATCTCTTTAAGGTTATGGCGGTTCTATAAACGATTGCAAATATACGTATTATTATGACTTATTAGGCACTATTACTCAATTCTAAATTCGATTTAGGTTCATTCATTGTTACAGCGATTACCGCAATGAAATAACAACAATCCAACAGTAAAATATGTTGATGTATTGCTGCTATAGTTAGAAAATGCTTTGCACGAAAACATCCGCAAGTTACAATTATCGGCGGAGGTCGGTGTGCGGACGGCGCAGGCGGCGCGCACAGCGGCCGTAAAAAGTAAAAACAAATCATAAAAACCAGTTGTATTGTTCTTTCGCAAGAGACGACCTCAAGCCTTTTGATAAGAAACGAGTCATTTTCATCGATTTTCTAACACGTGTCTAGTTTGTATAACAAAGAAACATTTGCAATGCAAATCTTATTGTTCGATAAACAGAGCATTTGTCGTAGGTACGCAGACGGACTGAAGCGATTACTGTTGGACACTGTGTGGGTATGTCATTAACTAAATTTTATACATGATTCATAATTTGAATAGAAAGCGAGATGTAAGTTATTGAAAAAAAAAATAGAAGTTAATATTTAACGCTGCGGAGACTACTAGTGAGACGTCACGAAACGGAACCTAAATGCTCGATATAGTGAAAGTGAGTAAGAAGCGATTCAAGTTACAAAACAAATTTTAGTATGTTTTAATTTTTTATCAGTATTAAGTTACGCGATGTTTGGAAATACGCAATACATTGTTTTGGTAGCGGGCGATAAAGTTAATGTGGGCGATATGTTTGTCATACAGTACAATAAGGAAAATGCTGTTACTTTTGATTGCCAATGAGTTTTCTTTTGTTTTCGAAGGTCACATCAGCGTGCATGATTTGTTGCACAAATTCTCGTAGACGGTAGGGCGGCATCACGATTCACTAGCTCACATAAGCTACGTCACAGATACGGTATCATATTTTTAATCAAAACTGCACTATTTAAACTGCACCAATAAAGGTTCTTCGAAACTTTTTTTTACATAATAATTACAATAAATAAATATATCAAGCACAGTAGTCGACGTCATGAGCGCCAACAAAATTACGTACGAATGGCGATAAAAATCATTTACAATTTCAAATCACATCCTAATCGGAACATAACTATAATATAACAAGATTACGGTTTCTTGGAGTTTGATAAGAGATATAGATATACCTACAAGTTATTGTACTTTAAAATGTATTCATTCAAGGCCTTTTCATAAAACTTTTACGTTACCTTTTTTATTTTGGTAAATACGAGTATCGAATTAATCAAGGTTTTCTTGTAAAGCAACAAGAACTGTGAGAAACTGAAAAACAAGCAAATATTTCGATGTGAATGCGTTTGTTTCCACCAAAGAACCGCGTATGCCCATTTGGTACAATAGCCGTGTTGATGCACATTGAGCACAACATTCATGTTTTCAGAACAGTAGCCACACAAACAAAAGTTAACCGGTGTTGGCACATTGCAAAACGAAATCCCTAAAGCCTTACGGTGCTTTAGGGTCTTTTAAATAGTTTGCAAATTGTTAAATTTTTTTTGGGCAAGCTTTTATAAGCTTTAAGCATGTTCGTTCGTGCATAATTTATTAACTTAAAAAAACACGTACTCACTCATCCCAATAAAAAAGAGGGACTTGTGTAACAATTTCATTTATTATGATAAGCGGTGTGCTATTGTGCAAGTGGAGTAATTTCCAAGGCTTGTCAGTGAAACTGACGTCGGCGTAAGCGCATCCGTTTACCTCGCCTCAGCACAAGAATTGCCGTTTCCCTAATTGAAATTTGTTTTTTTTTTTTTTTTTTAATAAGTACATTAAATTATTCTATAATCTTTTTATTATTGCAGTCCCTGGTTCATTATTGCGGACTGGCAAAATTCCTAAAAGATGACGAAGGACAAAGTTTATTACAATAAAGGCAATTGAGGTGTTCCGAATACAAACAAAACACTCAATTTATTTGTGTCCTAATTATTCAAGAGGAATGAGGAAGCGCATAAATTTCCGAACAACAAAAGGTGCGTCAAAAATTCAAAGCACAGTCGCTTCCGATCAACAGGCAGTTAAGTTTTGTGAGCGTCACCTTCATGGCTTATTTCCTGGGCCTTCTTCCAATTGCCGAACTGCGGAGAGGAAGACAGCGGCCACCGGTGCACCGACCGACCGCGCAACCGTAGCCTTGGACGCGAGCTCCCTGCATTCTAATCGAGCGGCCTTGCGGAAGCGCGTGCCTCGAACCCGATCTCGTAATACGGTCCCTCTCTTATCAACAGACTCGACAAATCACTACATTGACAGATATCGACTTATCTTAACCGAGACGTGTTGGAATCAAAAGGAAAACCGCGAATAAAATTAACACAAACTAACAATTAATGACAGGGATACCTGGTAGCGAACCATAAAATAATTCTCGAATAATCATAAAATGACAGTTACAGTATACCTACCTCTACATAAGTCATTGGAAATGATTAGCACGAAGCTGTGGTCGGCCGCGGGCCTTTCGTGAAGTGGTAACCCGTTCCCACTCGCTGAACGGGTCAGCTTTGGTAAGTAGACCGATGTAGCTGTTGCACGGATGACTGCGTCCAAAAATGTGGTATGATAAATTGGAATGTCATGATCATTATTATCCTTTAAAAATGCTCACTTGGATCTGCATAATTTCCTCTTGTCGTATCGTAGTGCGTTTGCTAATTTCAATTCCATATTTATACGTCTATACTTGGGGCTAATATCTGTGGAGTTTTATAATATTTATCCTACACGAAGATCGTACCTATATAGGTAACTCATAGCGTACAGGTATATATAATGTACATTGTACATGCTAAAGTATTGATTTCTTTATTGTCTAAAGAAAACAATTATACGAGATACTGTTATCTTTATCATCTCTATTAAATATTATGTTGACAATTATATACCTACATATAACTTTGATTCGGAATGTTGTATGTCGGTGAATAAAAACTTAGCCTATTGCTTAGGTTTAGTGGCCTCCAGATATTTTTTGCACATGGGAAGTCTAGGAATGTGTAAATTATGTCTGCAAACGCACGTGATGCAGGAGTCAATACAGAAGTGGTAGATAATGTCATGTAAAATCACACATGGTACCTATATTATTCATATTTATAACATAGTATATTACAAATATTTTTTGACAAGTTAGCGATAGTATACATAAAACTGTACTTTTTGTTGTACCACTTGCACAGGGGCTCTAGGTTTTGAAATAAAGGTAAAGGTACATATAAAACGTTTTGATGGGATTTCGTTGTGGAATTATTTATGGCAATTTAGAAAATGAGTAAACATAAGATAGGGCCTTAGGACCATAGCATGGTTTTTCGTGAAATCGACAAATTTGACAGTAAATTAAATCTCTTTAGTAATTCAGTATAATACAGTCTGCATAATAAAAGTTGTTTCTTGTTAGTATTGTGATATTTCTTGAGAAATATTAAAATGATATGTTAATAGTGTCTGTCGTACAGGCATGAGTAAAGTCAGACTTAACTCACAACACGAAGACAATATTTTTTTCATAAAACATTTTTATATATAAAAAGAGAATAAATTGAAACTTACGGCATAGTTTGAAGTTTCATGTATGTATCCAAAGGAAAACAATCGAAGTCTTTGTGATTAACGTTAGTTCCAGATAAACGCCTCGCTGTTCGCATCCAACTGCCTTTTTGGCGTCTAAAGCCTTTCTCGCTTTTTAATAGTTGAAGGTGCCGTTTTACAATGTCATGCCACTTCCATTTTACTGTAGCTGGAGAATCGCTAGCGGCATCTTCTTTGCATATTTGTAAACTGTCACTGAATCTTCTCATGTTTTGAAGATAAACTTCGTTCGATTTCGGCGGAAGACTTTTTCGCCTCTCGTCAGCAATAATTATCTCTTGAGAGTTTTGTTCAGCTATCCATTTAGATATGAAATCATTTTTATCACAGACTTGCATAATCACGGGCTCTTCTTTGGGAGGCGGTGGTATCCAATCCAAACTCACCCATTGACTAGATTTAGGCTTGGATTTGAAAATAACATCTACCTCATCGTCGCAGTCCGAGGAGCCTATCGAACATACGGACGTTTTTTTTCTCGGGAATCGAGAACGGATAGATTTGCCTGTGGGCGCTGTATCCAAAGTCGCACAGCTTTCCGTGCTTTCTTCTTTCCTAACATCCTGCAAACTCTTTATACACTCAATATTGACATAAGAGTTTTCGGAGCATGAAGAGTCGAGACTAAACCTAGGGGTACTTCGATGCACAAACTTAGACCTAACAGTCACTTCCTCGCTACAGTTTTCAGTATTTCCGCCTCCTGTTTCACGTTCATTTGTCAAGGAAATTCGTCGTTCATTTGAGATATCATTTTCCATTTCAATAATTTTAGTCATACTTGGAAAGTTGGTTTCTTTTTCAACTTCCATTATTCTAGTTAATCTCTGAGGGCATTCTTTTTCATTATCTATGCTGTTTGTGATAGTAGAAAATGAGTTATCTTCGTTAAGTTCTATTATTCTTGTTATTCGTTGTAAGGTCTCATTTTCTACTTCAGAAGAAATTGGAGATGGCGCTTTGTCATTTTGAAATTCAATTATTCGAGTTATCCTTTGTGGATGTTCTCTTTCAGATTCTATATTCACGGAGCAAGGATCTAAGTCATCCAGCTCTATAATCCTTGTTATTCTTTGAGGATAATTGTTTTCAGTACATGTGTATGATGAATCTGAAATATTTGATTTTAAATTTTCTCTGACATCTTGATGATTATTTTCCAATTCTTTCATTTCTAAGATATCTGAAGAACTTAGGAAAGAGGATTGACTGTCTATCATTGTGGTTGTGGGTATATTACATCTTTCAATTGTTACCTTTTCTTCTCTAGAATTACTGCGGCTCTTGGCTTTTTGCAGTGCGCTTTCAGTGAGAAAAACACATGGTACTTCGACTTGCATTGACATTTTACGTCTCCGAGTTGAATTTTCTTTTTCTTGATTAATATCATTGTCGACATCTTCAGGAACGGCCGTATGTGGAAGAACAATGGGAGTCCCTGCTACCATACGCAAAAAGTCCGTAACAGCGGCAATATGCGCTCCTGTTACCGCTCCCTGTAACTTAACACCAGATACTTGATGGGGCACAAGTTGATTATCGCGTATACACCATACTACGGGCAAAGCCCCTTCAGACACCATCGTCGTTACGGTACAACGTTCGTTTATAAATGTCTTTTTTACAATCTAAGTATTGTCTTATTATAAAAAGTATCTAATAAACTGTCACAATGTGGAATTATTTATATATTCACTGGCGCATTTCCGGGTTACGTCCTACACTTCGAAAATTTAAAAAATACAAGTAAGCGTGCACATAAGTTTGTTGTCGAAGAGTCGGCATAGCGCGATCGCGGCACGGTAGCGGGTTGTGTAGCGCGGCGAGCGTGCGCGTCCGGCGGAGGTCGCGAGAGATAAGGCGGTGAGAGTCGCACGCGCACTGCTGCCGCCCGCCGCGCGCCCCGCCACACCACCGCACCATCACCTTCGATCATACATCAATTTTCATCCGATGCACTCCTCGGAGGAATTATGTAACGGTATTGATAACCCATTTTAACCGTTAACCAACCTATTCAAATAAATTTTGGTAGTTATAACTGATTTTCGTTATCGTAGATATTTATTTGCTTATTTCAACTTAAATGAAACGTTCATGTCGTAAACCAGATAAAAGCCTTTGTAACTTCACAAAGTTTACATCCATTACATACTTTTTAAAGTCTAGACCAAGACTGATGCCAATTGTTTCTTGTCTTGCAATCTTCATTTTATTTACATAAAATATGCAAGGACTGGAATTCAAGTAGGTTTGCTACGGTGACGTAACGAGTACGTACCAAAATTAGTAAAACATTCGTCGACCACGGACGTCGTTTATAGTCATTATCAACAATTTAGATTCTCGGTGATTAATAACTTAAACTGTTTTCAATATTGTACATGGAGTCGAATTTCATTGTTGCAAGTTAAGTAGGCAATCGAGAGCAGAGAATCGTAAGTCACCCCATCTGATGTGGGGTCATCCTGTCGCG
Organism: Diachrysia chrysitis; assembly: GCA_932294365.1. Classification (NCBI taxonomy): domain Eukaryota; kingdom Metazoa; phylum Arthropoda; class Insecta; order Lepidoptera; family Noctuidae; genus Diachrysia; species Diachrysia chrysitis. The sequence continues at coordinate 4,990,251 of OW028657.1, forward strand.
TACAGTTACTTCTCTTTGTGTTGGCCCTATTCGTGTCAGGACAGTCCATCACTCTGCCGTCGCGATGGCCGATGTAATACCGCAAGCTTTATGCAAGCCCAACTTCTTGTTTGAAATATTCACAGAGAGCCAACAGACCTTCTTCGGTAATTACATTCAGTATTGTTTTCCTACATTTTAGTCACGATATGCAACGATTGCTATTCTGGTACAATATTGAAAACGTCTACAGAATTAAACGTGCCATAAGATTCTAGGCTTTTTCTAAATCTATGTGTCTTCTAGTCATTAGGAAAGCAATAAGGTAATTAATAGTTGCTAGATAAATAAAGTAAATGCGCATAGATAGTGGCTACGAGTATACACATGTAACACTGTCATGCGCAAATGCCAGTGGACAGTTAGGCTCGGCGCCAGCACAGCTTGCGATGCGCCACCCGTATCTGGGACGGGCAAATCAAGTATTAATTACCCATACGACGCTTAATGAACCCTTCATAGTTAAACGTGGATGACAATTAAACATTCCTTTAAAATGATTGTACCTCAAAAAAATTCTAGGTAACTTGATAATATTTCAATAAACCATGTTATTGTTCATATTATGCATTTTAATAATTTAATATTAAGGTTTAATACATAGTCAATTCATCCGTTTGTCATAATGGGGTTAGTACAATAAATATAATAAAACTCGCCTAATTCCAACGAACTTATCTTTGTCATATACATTTTGGTAAACTAAACTATTTGGTAAAAAAAAATAAGGAGTACAAATCAAATGCATCAATACCAAAAGTGAGTTTAAATCAAGTGTATAAACGCAAAAGTTAAGCGGTATGATATAAATGACCTCTCAGATGCTGATAGCAAACAAACTCTCGCATCAATTTCGAAGAATCGCTTTCCGTTCGATTTTGGGAAGTCCAACAATCGGCTACAGGAAAAAAGTATTATTTATTCGTTTTATAATAATTATTAGGCTGCAGCACCAAACAACAGACAAAGACCTTGTTCTCGAGTAGGACGTTACATTTATTTAGAGGTGGCAGTATTGCTTGCTATGAATTAGAATTGATCTAAAGGGAAGACACATACTTACTTGCAAAATCCGCGGGAGGTTAACTGTGATTTTATAACTAGCCATTATATAAACGGAAGTGTCAATCAATTTTGCCGGGTTTTTTATTTTATGTATATTTTGTCTATCAGATCTTGATATTTCGAGGATTATAATCGACGTTGTTGTTTTCGCATTCGTACTGTTATGTTACAAAGAAATCTCTTTTCAAGTGCCAGACATTCTGTGCTACGGTAAGCTAGGTAACTTTAGAGTTACTCTTAACATTGGACAACATACGCACATTTCTTGCATTATTTGTGTGCTGTTGTTTACTCGTCTCGCGTACATTTACGTGGCATTTCAATTTTAAAACCGCTACTTCCTAGTTGGACAATACGTTTTATCATTGAAATGAAAATTGATATTTATACACTGACATTGTCACTGTGTACAGTTAAATGAAAATATTGATATTTTACGTAACTAAAATACATTTTTACTGTCGACTCATAAACGAGGGCAAGGACGAAAGCGTCTGTTATATTTTACAAATTATATTGATTTGGGTTTTTTTTCTTTGCATTTTAAGGCGGAGGACATTTCTTATTGTCAAATTCATTATAAAACTAACAGCAGATTTAAACCAAGGGTAGTTTCAAGGGAGTAGAGGAAAGTAGAACCTAATTGGTTGTAACCAGAGCATATCTCATTGGGTCATATATACATAGAAGATGGTAAGTATTTATTTCATCTGAAATGTAGGTCTCACGTAGCTACCACGCCGTACAGAATCCGAAGCAAGCGAATTTTGTATTTTAATGTAAAATAAAATTTCATTCACATTTGTATTGAGTAACTACGGTTGCTACGTGAAATAATTTAGGTTATAAGCGCATTTCTTGAAAATAATAATTAGCATAATATATAATGATTATAGAAACAAATTATATCCTTCATTAAAATATGTATTAACAATCTACAAGCTGGCAAAGTATTTATTGAAATGCAGCATTTTAACGTGTTGAAGCACCACTTTTATAACTTGTAAAATGAATGATCAAATAAAAGTATTCTGGTCAATAAACAAGGATGTCATATAAAGTGAATTTCTTTGCTAGTGAGTGTGTTAATGAGACAGTTTAATGTGGTGAAGTTTTTTCGAATTTGTTACTTATTGTATAATGTCGGCCAGTGATAGCACAGTTCGAGGAAGCAAGCGGTCAGCGGCGACGGCGGCGAGACGTTGGCGCCATGAGGTGGCGCCCGCCCGAGCATTCGCGACGCGATTTTTTCTTAACATCATAAAATTATTAACCTTACCCCCGAGAGTAGGTAATAACGCTACCATTTGATTAATCATAGCACTGATAATGGATAAGCTACGACGTTTGCAGGCAACTAATCAGGCTAGCCAGCATGTAATTTAAAGCAAGACTATTGTTTTACAAGCAAATGAAACGAAGTTAATTACATAAGTGCACGATGCAAGTCGTTCTAATGTTCTATTTTCATGCTGGTCAGCAAACCATGCGACTGAACACGTGCATTTTATAGCAAGGCAGTCATTAGGAAAATTTTATGTACTTGCTAGGTATGTAGGTAAGTATTTAATATAAATATCTGGTACTTATCTTACAATACCCAGTAACGTGCTTGAACGATAGTAGACACACGTGAAACCGAAAAATAGGTGTTATTCTATCCGTTTCGTTATTTTTTTTATTTAAATTGGTAAGTAAAGAAGAACAATAAAAGTGTTCATTAACCGTAAGTAAGTCATATGCAAACACAAAGACCAACAATGAATTGACCGTAACCAATCGCTTGGATTTCACAAACGTTCTGCTTGTAGGTATTTACTAATGTTATTATTAACCTTTATTACTATTTTACTGCGCTGTTTTCCAACCTTGTCAGAGAATAATATTACGATTTGTAAGCATATATCGTTATTTTAGTCAGAAATGATAAGATGAACAAAGTAACCACAAAGAATTATGAATATTTAACAAGGAAAATACAGAATTTTCACGCTTGCTAAAACGTTTCCGGAAAACCAGTTTACTTGTCAGAACTGATTAAGTATTAACATGCTAATGAGGATATTAATTCATATAAGTACACGTATATAATGTACTTATACTCAAAACTAAACACCGGTTCAAGGAGACATATTTTTGTATAGATTTTTGTTTAATAACCTTTTAGGTGTTACTGGTGGACAAAGGTATCCCCCAAATTTAAGCTGCTTCACACCAATCTGACAAATAGCTATCGATGTCATCTCGATAGCGTCTTTTTGGCCTACCTCGATTTCGAGTTCCGGCTCTAGGTAAACACTCAGTTGCTAGATTCGTAGTTGCATCTATCCGAGAACCTATGACCAGCCCGGTCCACTTTAACTTAGCTGTTTAGTTACCACGTCAGTCATTAAACTGAGCTGGTGTAAGACTTTTTTATTGAATCATAAATAACAATAGATTTACAACCCAGTAACGATCTACTTTAATCCTTTGTTATTGGCGAGAAAGAGAGATTCACGGTCAAGTCCACGAATGGAAGAAAGATTTTCAAAGATAATTGAACATTATTAGCACTAATGTGCAATTTAATTTGCCTGTCGTAACCATCTTGAAGGTACGTCAATCTGCAGATTACGGTTTAACAGCGTTCTAGACGCGGCTGTAGAAAGTTGCTCGCGGCGCGACTCCACGGCGCCCGCGCATGTCCTGCGATCCGCATTCTCCCTTCCAAGCTTTAAAATAAAACACAAAAATAAAAGCAACGTCGTAAAATACAGTGTATCGCGGAGTAATGACTTTAGAAGATTAAGTAGGGAATAGAGAAGGCTGTACCTTGAATAAAATAAAACGAGTCTTTGAAGACGGCTTTGCGGTGCCAGAGGACATAACGAGTAAAATCACACAGTGCTTAGTTAGTTACGACTTTAGAAATAATAAATTACTGGTCGACTATTACACCAAAAAGAATTTGCGAAAAATGACTTAAATTATTGGTCTTTTGCAGAATAATTTTAGCACACAAAAATGGGCCCAATGATTTTAATTATTATGCCGTTTATCGATCGTATCGGAACCATTTATAAAATATTAAAATTAAAACTAACTGCACACTCACCATGCGTCATTAATCTTGCGATCCTCTGTCGAGGTTCCAATCTTTCTTTACAAAGGGATTTAAGTATCTTTTTTTTTTCTTTATGACTGCATAACTGTGAAGCTGTGTAGGTCAAACACCTAAAATTATGTAAGTCCATCGATCGGATGTTGTTTTAACAGATTTAATACAATAAATCAGTATTGTACAACATTGACAAATAACACAAAGGACAATCGTGAGGTGGAAAGTGAGTCTTTCGATTACTTGAAAGAGAAGCCTTAACCTACATTTCAAAATGATTACAATGGAATGTCACGAAGTGAGCAGCAGAACAGTGTTTAGATAATGGTGGTGTATAAACAATCGCATCTGCGGTCGGCGCGCGGCGGGCCGGCGACGCGCGGCGGGTCGATGAACGACCTAGCTCAGTGTAAGGCAGTTTCCTCGGCTGCGGAGCCGCCCCCCTATCCGTCTGCCACGACACACAATAAACAACTTATATATTATTGTTTACATCCTTTCTATATCATCTAAATTATACTGTTGTATATCGCTAAATCATTTCCTTTTGTATACGCATATATGGGATTAATGGTTAGCAAGCCGACGATGGCAGTTGATAAGCAACAGCCACAAGCAAATGCAATGAACTGAACTTACATTGACTCATTGCAAGACATAAGCTTCGTTAAATATTTAATAAATCTGTCTTGGACTTAGTCCGATCACTTGTTTGCACATGTTTTAATTATGAATATTATAAACAACTTGAAAAAATCATGACAGTCTACGTAACAAGTACCTATAGCGTTCATGGCGTAAGAGAAGTGTGATGTTTATATCTGAGGGTTTAATGAACGACCTCACTTACACTTTTGCTGACATGCCATACCGGACATATCAATACTCTCTAGGCGATAATAATTACATTCGCGCTAGAGTGGTCCACGGTACACATACCAGTTTCGGTGACAAGTCGTAGAACTCTCACTTGCGGATGTCGCATCGCATCTCGTGTGCACGACGCTCCATTACCGATAAATTGGCACTAGCAAAAAATATCATTTTCGCTGTACGTTGACGTACATACGTTTCTAATCACATCACATCTGGGTCAACGGAAATTTACGACGCGAACGATTCACTGAAAGGCTTTTACATCACATCTCGGCGTCGGACACCTGGTACTACCAGGATCCGATCTGTATGAGACATACCACGCACACTAATTGGTTGAAAGCTTTTTCGGCTTGAATTGCCAACTAAAATCAAATTACATTTTTAAAATTAGTCAAATATTAATTTGTAATGCAACGTCACATTCAATTTGATTTAAATTAGTAATTATGATTAGCAACGACGACATCGAGACTTATTAGGAGTTAGTGAAAAGGTATACATGACAGACGCATTCAAGATCATTAGATAGGTATGATCAAGAGAAAAAAAAACTGGGAACAAGAGAAAGTATTCGATAAATAACAAGACACTGCATCAGAAATTATCAATAATCAAGTGTGGGTGTGAACATCAGTGCAGTGATAATTGAAAGTGCCATCACTTGCAGGCACTCTGTACCAGATAAAATGTGTGTCAAGTCGTTTTCACGGTCTTGTCGGTGTTCTATTCAAAATCGACCATCACTTGGGATGGGCGCGCATCGTACTTGTGTAGGTTTCTTCAAACAACATCCGTTCAAAATTTATAATCATTATAATACCAGGTGGATCTATATAATTCGTATACTTTTATTTTTACTGATGGGGTGAGAAAGTGTGATCAGACATAATAATTTAAAATAAAGTTGAAGCAGCTTAACGCGCAAAGCTCATTGCAAAAGTACTAGGAACTTACGGTTGACTTAGTTCATGTATTTCGAACGGTGTTTTGCTCTAATTTGTGATTATTTACGTTGTGGTGTGTTGGTGCACTATGAGGAGGTACCTTAGGCACGCACGCGGCATTACGCAGAACTCGAATGCAAGGGAAACTGCTTAGCGACCATTCTGTAATTTGCCCAACATGGTCATTTCAATTTCATCATATCTGGACACTTTCTAAAGAAACTGCAACATGTAAGTAATAACTGTGACAGACAAGACGCAGCCTAGCTTCCAGTGGAAACATGCGATAATAAGGTGTAATTGCACACCACCTCTGTGACTATATTTAGCAGCAAACACTCTGGAACTAGCTGCGCATGCGACTAGTGCAATTACGTAAAGCGGTTGAGCCATTTCTAATCTAAAAATAATCGTAGGCTTTGCAGACATCGGCGCCACTGGGATCGTACGAGAAAGTAAAGACAATTATTTTTCATATCAAAGTAGCATCAGTGATATCAAAGCTGAATATAAGGTATGATTGTTTATTCCAAAAAGGCCCATAATTATCTTTTAATAAGAAAGATACTTAAACCATAAAATTAAAAGATATTCTCTAGTTATTTTATGTTGAGTTATCATAATTATCAACGGCCTAATTACAGCCACTTCTGAACATAGACCTCTTTGCGCGTTTTAATACAGTAACTAAGAAAATATAATCGATGTGCTTTCCAGAACTGCAAAACAAATGTTAATGGCAGTTATAATCATAAAGTAACTCTACATAATATATTGTAGGGAGGTGACACTAATACTTTACTGCAGTTAAGTATATCCGTGACGTGGACTAATACATCAGTGGCGCCGGTTAATCGTTCGTCTGCGCGTGCGATGCGAATTTTCCCCAGCACTCGTACCATTAGGGAAGCTATCATTACCGCGGCGACAGGGCTGATCACCCGTTACAACCGGCTTACCAGTTTACATTTTAATACTCACGTGTAAATTGCGTTTTAATTTCATTACGTTACTAATCGCTACCAAAAACCGTACCATTTCGTCTTTATCCGATAATAGCTTAAGAAGTAATTTCGGAGCTTTCATTTTTATAATGTTAAGTACACAACACAGACGCATGGTTTAAGGTGCAGTATGTCTAGTTCAACGTGTGAATGAGGGGCAACGTACACACGACACATCGTCTGCACCGACCTTAATTGCAAACGATCTGGGCCACTGCTCTCTCTTAAATCAAACTCAAAAGCCCTAGAACTCCACTTATAACAAACATTGGATGATCCGCCCTGCACGTGAACGTTACAAGCATGCCTTATGCAACCAGAGTCAGTGACCTCTTCGACTTGTTTGTGTTGTATTTCATTCAATGATAGCATTTCGTGATGAGGGACTTGCTAATTTCATGTACTGTTACTTGCTAGAGATCGCAAGTTTTCTGAAAGGCGATGTTTTGATTACATCAATGATGTAAGATGTAGACGTCTCTAAATCATTCAGTTGAAGAGTATTTGTTAAAATGATATTTGTAAAATCAAAATAAAAAAAACTGCATTAAACTGAAGTATTTAGGTGTGCCAAAGAGAAAGACGCGCCCCATGTACAGTATCCACTTAAAACCACATTAATGTTCACCTAGTGTAGGTTTACAACGTTGTAAGCGTCGCTCAAGGGACGGGAGCAGGGCGGTGAACTCAAACGCATCCTGTATCCGAAGTCGGTGATGTTGGCCAACTAACTCTACTAGGAAATGTGGGTTTTTAGAAGCCAGTGTTAGTGGCACACCCCGGCTCGCACATCTTCATGGTCAGGTTAATTGGTCGCTTTGTGTCTTTCTACAGTTCCATTTCTTCATTATATTACACGTCGACTAAAGTGAGCCTTGTTCTAAAAATAATTACATACCTCCTCATTCTGTATGAACGGATAATATTTTACATAGCCATTTCAACATTTTGCAGCAATATTTACATTAAGTATAGACGATAAGCATTCATTAAATTAACATAATATACGGGTAATAAACCTTACACATACCCACATGACATTTGTACTGCATTACGAGGACACTAAATTCACAATCATCTCCCATCTCGAAAGGACCTAAATACGCAATAATATGCAAAACTAGAAATGGCAGGATTAATAAATATAATAATTTATACAGAAATATGTGTCGATAGTGGTATATTGTGTGCGTAAATGTAAAATGTTTATTGATAATGGCCGATCAGAATGGCTGGCGCAGTGTCGTATGTCGGTTGACGTCGCAGTGCTCGATTCAACGAACCGGCTAACTTCCTGCAGCACGAGCATGTGCCATGAATAAACACATCTTCTAATACGGCCTCCACAAATATTCATTCTTGGACTTTTCGATTGCTAGAAATAATGCTATAATATGCAATATAATCAAACGATTTATCATCTCATGCCCTGTTCCCAATTATTTGGGGTGGGTGCAATGCGTATCTATCGTATATTATCGTATAAAATAATAATTTAGTACCTATGTCAAAAACGTCGACTGCATGTCGGAAGTCGCAGTGTTCTCAAATACTTAGGGAACGACAAAATGTTTATTTTGTTAGCTCCAATGGTTTTATTCAAGTCATCAAGCATACCGTTAAGTAAGCTGCAGCTAGGGAATAGCTATTAGTTGGTTGCCGGTGTGTTAGCGGTACGACAGCCACATACAAAGCGTAGGAACCTCGCCATTTTAATATTTGCCATACAATTTGCATGTTTGACTAGGAAACGTTTTCCGGTAAGCCCCCCGCGTTTACTCGGACCGCATTAAGTATTGTTTATTTTCGTGTTTGTAACAAAGATTCAGAAGACTTCAGTGTAATGAGGCAAGACAAGTAACCCATCTCATATTATCTCAAGGGTACTAGAGTACTGTTTAAAATTCAGAGGTAATTAACTGTCCTAGTGCTGGTAGTTGCAGCTGACCTCGTTTGTGAAGCCAGCGTTCAGCTCGTGCGGAACGCGATGCAGTTTTAATTACCGAGGCCGCAAGTCTTTGGCGCAACTTTGACCGTCGTACTGAATTTGAAGTTGCTTTTTTGACCCCATAAAACACAAAATTCCTATCAAAATTTTAAACACTTGTGTATATTTTTTACGTTGGGACTTGGGTTATTCTCTTGTTAGCAATGTTAGGGGCTTTTTCGTCGCCGTGACATAAAATTTGACCGTGACTATAAGTTATGACAAGTTATAAGATATCGATATTCTCATATTCTGAGAGTTAAGAATACGCAATCTTGACGTAGGTTTCGGTGAATTTAATATTTGGGTTTTTATTCGTGCAGATCGGAGTGACGTAATGAAAATATCTTAGAAACTGAACAAAAAGTAAAGCAGACAGCCTGCAAGTGAATATTGCAAGTCGTATATGATTTTATTTGCAAAATATCCACCAGAAGCGTTATTATAGTGTGCTCCACGGTGATTGATGTTTGTCCTTCACGAGTCACTACCTCTGCTACAGGGGTATCGGATGAAGCAGCAACAAACAAATAACTGACAACGCGATACAAAGGGTCGTGACGTCAATATCAACTCTGTGGTTTTACAACATCGTGAAAAACGTGAGATCAACTGTCTGGGACGATGTGTCAAATTATTTACACAAAAACACAGGTAAATAGAATTATCTTGAATGAAAATCTTCATCCCGCGATTTCAGTTACTTGTAACGATATGCAACAAAAAAACCACAAATGATTTTAGATAAAGGCTTTTAAAATTAAAAAATCTTCAGTTCGAATAACATTACCTAAAACTCATCGGTTCTTGTCAAAAAATTACGGTGTGAAGTCTTGTTAGCATATCATATTATTTATACATTCGTGTTTAGGTACTTCCTTCAAATACGAAGCTTATTATGTAAGAGTGGAGATAAATAAGAGATAGTATAAATTAATAACGACGGCCAATGGCGTCAAACTTATGATATGATTTATAGTAAGGTAAGATGTGCATTATAAGACAAATGTATCCAATAAATATCCGACATAACTGTTATGGTCGTGACGTAAAAATAAAAACAAATATTTACGTAGCAACAATTAATCATATCTTGTGTGAAAAAAGTGTGATCTGTCAGCGCTGTTCGTCAGTAAGGTTGCTACTTTCGCTTGCAAATTTTCTAGTACAACGACGAGTCTAGTGAATGGTTACGTAATAGTCAGAAGCGTGGTAAACACTTGTAATTATTATTGTAATAGCGTTCTAATCTAAACGAGGTGCAAGGTGCCCGGTGAGGCGAGAAAGCGCGGTAACGGCCCATCAGAGCAACCAGACTAGATGCTATTATGTTTACAATAGAAATTTTAGGATATATAACTCGAAAAATGATGTTAAAGCAAATATTTTCTACAAAGTTGGTGTAAACATATTGGGAAACATGGACGAGCCTCGTAATAGTTACGTATTTAATTATTTCTTAACTTGATACCTATCATGAATATTATTTAATAATTTCTGACTATGTTTTAAGTTATTATAATAAGTATACGCAAACAATAATTAATGCTGAAGGTCGTAGAATTATTAATCTTCGTTCTCATTTCTGAATAGCTAGAAACTAGTAGCAAAGAAATATAAATCTTGTAGATATTGGCTATTGTTATCGTAGCCGGTAACAGTAAAAATATTTAGACCAATAGGTGAAACTACTCAAAGAGGACTTCTACCAAATATTAGGTCTTTTTCGTATTTCTTAGGAATAAATTAATGATTTCAAATATGATGATGAGATGTTTTTTTATAAACAACTCTATCATGCTTTTACATGCCTTGTATTAGTTATTGTTAGTGATTGATACACAAACATACAAGAATGAGTTATTAATTCTGCATCGTCTGTAAACAGTACCTTATTGTTCAGACAGCGAGATAAAGCCACATTTACCTCGATTCTGGGATGCAAGCTTTGTTTACAGAATGAGAGTTTCTTGCTAGACACTGTTACTGGTTACTGAGAACATCACGTAAAGCGGTATCAGTTGTTATTCTAATATCTACGACACCAATGAATATTTACTACAAATGGGCAGGTAGAAGGCCGACAGTCAGCCGACCGGTGCAATCAGAAGATATCGGTAACTCCATGAAATTGTTAGTATACGTTAAGACAGTGTATTTTATCGACAATGTTTTTCCAACGGTTATTTCAATTTCTAGTATTCCTGCTTATTGCTGTTCGATTTTGAGCATTATATAAAAGCTTTTAACGTCCAAAATAACCGTTACAGTGAATAGCTATGACGGTAGGTATATGGCTATAACTATCTAAGTACTTAAAATTCTGTTTGGAGTTTGCAGATGTTATATTTTTGTGCTAGAAGGAGTGTTTACTACTTCTTTTGTAAGTATTTACCTATACTCATGCGCATGAGTGTATCCTTACAGTTTATATCCTTATAGAGTTTTACACAAGTCAAAAATCGATCCAGTATCGATACAGTGTTCAAAATTGTTACTGTCACCTTTACAAATCACGAACGAAAGGTGAAAGCGTTAACATAGAGTTAGACTAAGAACGAGTTGACACCGACATTTTCGAGTGTTGTCATGAAAATATGTAATCTTAATCTATACTAATATATAAAGCTGAAGAGTTTGTTTATTTGTTTGAACGCGCTAATCTCAGGAACTACTTGTCGGATTTGAAAAATTATTTCAGTGTTGGATAGCCCATTTATTAAGGAAGGCTATAAGCTATATAACATTACGCTGCGACCAAAACGAGTTGAGCATAAATGATAAATGTTGCAAAAATGAAAAGCCGTTGAAACTAAAACACGCGGACAAAGTCGCGGAGGGCAGCTTGTTTGTTATCTATCAAGAAGGAACCCGAATCCCTTTACTTGTAATTGGATCCATAGTTACCGGTCCAGCAACCGCTGTTGCAGTTACAACAGTTTTTTTTAAGGCTGGGATGTCCGGTAAAATCCGGTTTAAAAAACAAGACGAAGGTTTCGATTACATTATAAAATCAATTGAAAGGTTTGGAATACAAATGAGGCCATTTTTTAAATAGCTAGACCGATAGATAAAATTTTACGTTTGGAAGAATAAATAAATTGGGCTGTATTTTTATAATTATTAAAACCTATAATCAGTTCAAGATTGTATCTGGTACATTACTAGAAACTTTATTAATTAAATAATAATAAAACTAAGCATCTGCTTTCGTCTTCAAAGCTTAGAAATGGAAATTAAAATCAGTTTTAAATAGTACAAATTGTTATCACGACTTTTATAGTATAATCAAAATTAATTTATAATGACAAGTGGTTCCACATAATTAAGGTCAAACATATACTAATATAGGCGACTTGGAATGTTGGTAGAAAGTGTGTATAATGTAAATTAATGTTTAATTAATTCAGCTAATATTATCAGAAAAATAAGTGAACTCGTACAAGTTATTAATGTAAGACATATTCAGGTTGTATTATTTATTATTAAGTACCAACTTGTTTAGGAATGTGTTCTTCGAGGTACTTGTGAAGGTAGACTCAGTATTGGGGGCAATGGATGCCATTATTGACCGTTTCATCCAATTCAAAGACACTACGTTCAAAACATGGTAATCGGCCGTAAATAACTTATGTTATTGTATGTTCTATTTAAGGCATTAGCATATCTAGTAATTAACAAACAACACGCTTGAAATCGTCGAGGTGTTACAAGGCGGCAAAGTAGTATACATTTAGTAATGTCAATAATAAATAGTTTCAGGGGTTTAAGTACCTATTAAAAAAAATTGGTTGTTTGTAAAGTAGGTTTACGATCGAGATGTTTACGTGATAACGTCTTATTGGTGATATAAGTTTTTGGGAAGTAAGGAATTAATAATGTTTTTATTTAACACTACCACAATTCATTTTTATCATAACATAACCTCTAAATTTCGTTTGTTTACACGTGTCTTTTTTCCATCTTTCATTACTTTTACAAGTTTATTCAAGAATGTTAATTGTTAGTAAGTAGGCTATTTTATTTTATTCACCTTTTTTTGTTGCAATTGTTGTAACACTTCACTTGCACTTCACATTTTGTTTCACTGTTAAACATTCAACGAAAACTTAACCGCACGAGAAAATCTCCATTCGTTTGTATGCCGCTAGAGTGAGAGAGACGGAAGATCGGTCCACTCACTCGAACGCTATGCCAGCCTCCGCTCGTGAGGATTCCGCGTGACAAGTTTCACGGAATGACTGGCAGCGCTCGAGATGAGACGGGAGATCGGTCCGTCTCTCTCTCGTTATACCTGCGATCGCGCTCGTGAGGTTTTGGTGTGACACAAGTTTCTGAACATGTCACCCGACTAAAACGATTTTAAAGACGTTATCACGTCAAAATTAAATGTTCTAGTTAGGTTTAACCTATATAAAAAATAATCCCCATTTTTCTTTGTCGCGCCATAATTTTGTAACGACTGCACCAAATCGGATTTAGGAAAGAGAATTCTTTTTGTTATGTTTCTTATTGCAAGGAAAAGGTTTTTATAAAAAAGAAAACGTACGGTAATGTTCTGAAAATCTCTACCACTAGTGCAAAGCCAGGGCGGACAGCTAGTAATAATACAAAAAAAGGCCGACTTTCCTTGATCACGTCATATCTTCCTGACGACTGCACTATATCGGATAAATCTTTCTCGTTACTTTCGTTAATGTACAAGGACTTTAAAATAAAACGTATGAAAATGTTTTAAATATCTCATATCACCCGTCCGAAGCCGGGACTTAATGTTGATAGTACCATTCACCTTAGAGCTACCACTTCAGTGACTAAGCCGTTTTTATGGCATTTGCTAATTCATTGTATGGTTAATATCACACCATAAAATAAGAATATTGATCTGGGTACTATGATATGGTAATTGATTAATGAATACGAAATTAACATGGAAATAACTCTGGTTTATGACGATAGTAAAATATAATGATTAGAATTGTATTAAAACATGGTTCACGCGTGTAAAGATACGAAACGATAACCTGACTTTGTTATTACATAACTGCAGTTTAATAAATTAAATGTATATTTGATTTATTGTAAATTCAAATGGAAACTGGAAAAATGCCGCGACCACATAAATTATTCTTGAATAAGTAATAAGTTTCAGTAGGTCACACACACGAAAGGGGTTGAATAATAAAAGTTCAACAGTCTATGAAAGGTTAATGCCCCCTGGGTTAGCATGAAAGTGTAGTGTACACTGTAAAACTGAAAAGTGACCTACTTTTAACCAAATTGTGTTAACAATATAAGCAAACATAACCCGGAAGTAGTAAAAAATACAAGCATTAATTTAAATGTGGAAGTGTCATTATATTATTTTCCTGTTGATAAGTAAATAGAATGAAAAACTTGAGTAAATATAAAACAGGAAGTAATCTCGCTAACCGAATAAGGTCACGAAATATTTACACTCGGGATCTTCTTCGAATAACCTAATTTCGATAAATCCAGATTAACGAAATTAAATACTTGGTTTTCAATGCAACCGTGGATTGGGTACTGTTGCCAACGGAACACTTTGTTTAGCCATTAGAATTCAGAGTGAAATGCATACACTGAGTCATAGTTTAACTGAGAGCTGAGTAACAAAAAAAAAAGGGCACATGCCTACATGCTAGTATTTACTGCCCTCCTAGTACAATTACCTAACATTATTATTGGTCACATAGCAACTAGCAACCCTTTGTTTGTAATTCGAGTATACCCTCAGTTGGCAAGTAATCAAGCTTTCTACCTTCTATAAAATCTAAAACACATTAACTACATTGAAAAATAGAATTCAAATATGCATTAATTACTGACGATATTGTTAATTTTACCGCGTTTGGAAAATGCTTTACTTAACCAGTTGTAAAATGTGTAAGTAGATACTTGACGTTATGTACCTGTTTCATAATAAAACACAAAAACAATTAAAATTGACAACAGATGCCAAATGTCTTGTGATTTGGAAATGAGGACATTAACGGGTGTCAGACCTACTATCGACCCTCTATCACATTCGACTATGACACAACAAGGATATATTGAGTGCCAAGATTCTGTCACAACATCTGACTTTTAATAGATTCTGATTACACCATTGAGTACAGTTCTATTTTACTTTAACCTAATAATGCGTAAGATAGCTCGTCAGGAGATTTAGTTCATTATAAATAGCAATGGGGTCAGTGAAGATGGAATTTAATGAAAGAGATATAAACTATGCAGCAACCTAAGCTAATTATTATATGACGAAGAAAAGTTGAAACTGCTGAAATACGATGCTGTCCATAGTACATAATTTATGACTCACAGGACATGAACTTTGAATATTATACACAAAATCTTGTTAACTGTACCTACATAAAACACATACCCACCAAAAACATAATAAGTCACTTTCTCTTGATTAGAGATTATTAATATTGGAACTAAATATCGGTCCATAAAATATGGTCCATTGTAGATTCCAAAAATTGCTGGTCATTATGTATTCTGAAGATCTAAATACTACCTTTGTGCTAACTATAGTCGAAATATGCTTCATTAAATAAGGAGTATGGTTGTTGATGAATGTAGGCCGTCAGTGGAAGGTTCAGCTGTAAATAAACACAGCCCTACACTGTACTCACATGACAACAATAAAAAAACAGCAAAACCTGTCTAGACTTTAAAACAATATAATAAAGAGAAGGCCATGACCCTGAGTTTGTTTGGGTGTTTCTTCTCAAGCGGTCATTTAGCTAGGAAATGCGCGAAAACATCTAGAATAGTATATTACTGACAATGTCAGTGTTTGTATAAACCCAGGTACTTACAATAAAAATATTAAGTTTGAGTTTGAATAAAAAAAAGATGTTACATGAGAATGGTAATTCCATGTGAAAGTAAAAGCACAAGATATTGCTTTGGAAATTCCAAAGTAATGACAGAAAACAAGATTTCTAATATCCTATTAAATTAGTCTACTTATAACATTACTCATTCTGCTAAGTAGAGTAAACTATGCAGTTGTTGGCATGTTACTGGGAATTCATTAAAATAAGCCATCAACATATTTTTGTTTCTGGAAGATTAGGAGTTTTAATAATTGTTTTGTTTTTTTTATATTTATGAATTTTGCTTTTGTTTATAAAGCGTTGTATTCCACTATTGGAATTTTAAACTTGTTTTTTTTTTAACATTATTTTATACTAGAAATTATCTACTTAACCTGTATGAAGATGATTTTATTAAGTAAAGCCATACTAGGTCATGAAATGTTACGATTATGTCAAATATAAATTTAAAGATTTATTTATGGTTCTACTGTATTCATAATTTGCTTAACTTATATTTTATGATAATTATCATAATTTATTTACCAAGACTCTCAATGAATTTATTACTGTATTGATTAAGGTATTTAGAAATTTGTGTTTCTAAGAAGCGTGGAGCTATCAGAAACCAAAATAATATATATACCATCATTATTATTCTTCAAAGATATTGTTCAGTCTGTCAAACCAATGCCTGCATGACTTGTACCTCTATCTATGCAACACTCATTTCGGTCCTATGCCAACATATTATGCCACACCCAAACTATAAGCACTTAATTTTATGGTCTATACTAATGTAAATATAATAATTTTAATATTCTCCATTCTAACTTTTAGTGTTTTGACACATTTGTACATATGTTCTGGTTTTACAACATGGAGCACCCATTATTGGTACCACCTTGGAGATTAGGACCTAAATTACCTACAACCATTACATCATTGGATAGGTATTTTTAAGCTGACGAAAGTTACTATGGTGCTAAGTGCAAAATGTTAGTCCGTGCATAGTTATGCTCTATTAAACATAGCACTCTAAAAGTATCCAAATAAAGGTTTTTTTCCATAAATATGTATAATTTATTATTTAGCAGTTCTTGGTCTTCTTAAACAGTTTTATACATGGAGCTAGCTTTCGTTTGGACTTTTACAGCTATCAGACATTCAGCGTTAAATAAGAATGATTGAAGTGCTTTTTGATTTGTTTATTATTAGTATTTACAATACACTTTATTTACACAATATTAATTTTAAATAATATATGTACATATCAAAACAGTTACCATCCAAAAGTGCTTTGGATTATGGAAAATAATAGTTTTTGTCTAGTTAAAATGACATTTAGGCTTTGCTCCATAGTTACTTTTATTTAGCTCAAAAATAATATCAATTGATATACTTATTACACTTAGCTATTGTAGGGTGGGTTCATACAAATTATGTCATCATCCGTAAAAGCATTGTTTGTTTAGTAAATTACGTCAGTAAGAAATAGTAGTTGCTGTACAAATATTTGTTCCATTAATAACTCTAATCTCTGTTCTTCTGTTGAATTAGATTACATCAAAGATCAAAACTATTTTTCATTTCAGAAACTGAAGATTACAATGATATAGTTTTTTTTTTAATACAACTAGGTAATCTATTATTATAGTTAAGTTGATAAGTTTTGAGAATTTTTAGTTTTTATTTAGAAATATCATGATATTAAAATATGAATCATGATGTGATGAGGTTTTATGTCCTTTACTGATATTTTTCAATTAAAGAATTTCAAGGTTTATGATATCAGTAAACAGTAATGTAAATAACATCCTATTTGATTGCATTAACTATCATTATGTTCTTTTTTATGTGTCAATTACTTTAATTTACTTACATCTAATAAATATTACTTTTGAGTAACAATTTCAATAGAAAGTTAGCTAGCTATGTTCTATTTAAATATGAGTGAAGTGAAAATATTGATTAGATCATTCAAACTACTAAATAAATAGGTCACTATAAAAATGATGGCATCATAATTAAATAAAGTATCAATCTTTGAGTGTTTTATATAGATTTTAAGTTTATTATTATGAAAATAACTTGATATTGGAAAGATGGAATTGGACATTGTACAATGTGCTATTTCCTGACCCAAAAAAGAACTATTACAACAAAACAATACAATTTTAAAGGAAGTACACTTCAAAAGAGAATACCTATGTGCAATTCCAGTGTTAACAATAACCTTTCTATGTCATGTTCACAGCCTATTAAGAGAGTAAGTGCCTGTAATAATGTGAGCATACCAATAATGCTTTCACTTTACATTCTGATGAGACATGTCTACTTCATGACAAAAATGCTTACATACATATTGTACTATAATAAACCATTCATTGATGTCATTAATTATTGTATTTTGGTATTTATTAAGTACAATAAATATAGGGTAATCCATAAAAAGGAATAATATTTTTTGAAGTGAATACATTTTAGATATTTATACTTTACTAAACAGGATAAATGTTTTTTTACAGAGCAATTATAAAGTAATTATTTAATTATACCCTGATTGTTACATTACATGCGGGTTGTAAGGAAAATAAATTCGCATGTGTTTATTATGTAGCTATATCTTTTCGGTATTCTGTTATTGATAGTATGATAAAATCCAAGAGGCTTAAAAACACCGATTTAGATGCAAACAAGTATGGCAGTCGATATTTCAGTTGGAGCCGTAGTACATACACCACAGTATAACGTGTAAGACTGGTTAATGCTTGTAAAGGAAAAGAAATCGCGCAGGAACCGCTCACTATTGAAATGATTGCATAAAAAGTAGATATGATTACTCACGGTTCGGCCTCTATAGATTGCAGGCGTGCGACATAATTCGATGGAATGTAGCCTTCTTGTTTGGTCTTCTTGCTTCTAGCTAACCACCAGTCACCTTGTGTATCATTCAAGATTTCTAAATGTTCCCCTTTTCTAAAACTAAGGTCCTCATCGGTACGGGCATCATAATCGTACAGGGCTACGAATATTCGGGTGGGAGGGACCTCACTTGTATCTGTACCTTGATTTACTGTAGATCTAATTGGATCAGGCGGAGGGGTTGGCACTGGTGTCTGGAACTGTCTAGGGTCTTCTTCGTGAGGGTTTGCCCTTTCATTTTTGCTTTTAGAATCCTTTTCCCCTGTACTACTAAAGCAGTTCCCCATTTTCTCTTTACAAGGTGAGTCTGGTACCACTCGTTTTATGTCAAATCACACACTTGTATGAACCCAAACTATTGTCCAAAGTTTCTATACCTATAAACATTTTATTTTGTCACATTAAAGTCAAAAATTTGAAACGAATAATATGTTTTTAAAGTAAACAAAGAACATAAAACTCCGATCGGACATCACTACAAACGGCCATTTTGATGCGCCATAGACAATTTATAAAAATAAACACAGATAAAACATGAACAGCTGACAAAACGTTTCACAAATATCTTTCATACATATTTTTTTGAATGTCTTAAGTTCTAGACATGACCATACAGTGCTTTGGTTGTTAATATTTATGTTATTAAATTATTTTATGTTAAAATAGAAAATGTTAGTTATATTTTATCGCTACATCTGCTGACATCTAGCAAATGTATGACAATCTTACATTAATATAAGCGTCATCTACCGGTACGTCAAGACATAAACTTGATTACACAGTTCGTAATGCTACCGCCAGATGTCAGTAACTGAGCTATTTAACTAAATTAACGGGAATGATTTAAAATGTAGGAGATTATTATCGAGTTCTTTTATCATTCTAATACTGAATTACTAATATAACAGTAGCCAATAGTTTTTTTTTCTGTTCGTTTATTGGTCAGAAATTATCTCCGTATTCTCTGTAGGTCTGGGAATCGAATGTATTCAATCTACCAATTCATCGGTTGTACAAAATCCAATTAGGTAAGTATTTAATTTCCTTTGGGCATAGCTTCGCTTGTTATTGCTGGGCCGACCCAGTAATCCACTGTAATACAAAAATCCTTCGTTGTTTAAGCTGTGCTTATCAAGACGACTTCAATTAAACAAGGATCTAACTGGATTGCAATTACGATTACGATTCATCCCTTTTACGGGTATGAACTAGAAACTTGCATATTTGTTTCCTTTATCATAATACAAATTTACATAAATACACAATAATAAAATAGTAGGTACCTATAATATGGTTAGGTGTAATAGGTACTTTTTTCACTGGTAAATAATTAAAATTTTATTCATGCCTATACATTTCCAGCATATGGTAAGTTCAAACGAACAAACTCTTGAATCTTTTTTATTACTTTCAGAATTATTGTAGATCATAATAAAACAAACTCAAGTGTACCGGTTGGTACAATCGTACAATGTAACACCGAATGGATTCACCAAAAGTCCGTGTAAGCAGTCGTAACTTTCCTACAGCGAGCTGCGAAAGCTAAAGTCGTAAAAAAGAGGCAGACTAAACCCTAAAACCTTTGCACGGGTATTAAACAGCTAAAACCGACTGATTATGGAGCAATAATGCCTAGTATCACATATTTATATGTGATACTAGGTATACCTACTTTGTATAGATAAAAATATGCGCGGTTATGTTCTAAAAACCAGGCTTTTACTCTGGAAGGAGAGATACCCAACTGCACTTCACATTCCATTATCTGAGAAACTTCTTCCCGGTAGCAGCTTACCATGGCCGTCGTGGAAATCTATAAATAGAATCCGGATCCAAGATGGCCGGTGTAAAAAAAATATGTACCGGTGGAATTAGTACACACGAGTCTAGTTAGTGTGGTATCAGTCCCTAAACCATGGCTCACTTGATGACTTGCCCAGCTAGTCCTCCTACCTGAATACGCCAGGGTTTTAGGTACAACGCTACAGATAATTCTGTCCGCGAAGCTGAGCACTGATCCGGAAAAAAATAATACTACTGCCATTTATGGACACGCTAAGAAGAAAGCTATAAATTAATAAATAATGGGATTTCTGTGAGGGGGTAAAGGTATTTATTTCGCTTGACGTTTTTGCCAGGTTATCAAGCCGAGAATCAGGCACCAGACTGCGTGAAAGTGCACTTCAGTAGCTCTGAGTATCTGCTTGAAACCTAAATGTACTATTTAAAGAACATGTTTTTTTAAGGTTAAAGGGTTTACAGTAGGATTTTGCCCCACACAATATTCTGCCAACCAATTTAGATAATATCTACAGGGTCAATTAAATGGGAATAAAAATAATGTTTATCACAACATCGAAGCCGTGATAATATCACCAATAATTTAAGAGAGATAAGTAAGTATTAAAATCGATTTAATATAAAGTTGGAAAAAACATAATTATAATGACAATATAAATATTTATTGTTGTTGCATTTTGATGTAGGTACCTACTTATGACTTGCTGAAATGAATTTATATTTAGATTTTGATTAATTAAGTTCTTACACTATATTAATCTAGATTGTATCCTAGATAAGTAATGTAATTATCCTTAATTTCCGAACAGTTTATCTCGGCGACATCTAAAAATAAAGATTAATATCGGTATTATTTGTCTTTTACCGTGTCATTATTACTTCATATTAGGTAATTAAAAATCAGAAAATCGTTTCTGACAAGTATTAAATAAAAATAACAATAATTGATATTTATGTAAATATATTTTTATGTACAAAATAAGTCAGACCCTAAAAATGCTCTACATTTCGAGAAAATCAAACATGACTTTATCAAGAAAAAGGACATAGGTACCTACCCTAGTCGGGAACTCCAAATTGTTTTGGCATAGACTTCTTTTCTTGGAAAAAGTTGTTCATTTAAATGGGCAGAAGCAGTACTTATTTCAAATATAACCACGCATGTCCGTAGCACCCTGTATAGCGTCTCAAGAATGACAAAGGGGCTGTATGAAGTAGGTCACTAATTCAATAAACTGCCATTTTAAGGTTTGAAAAGATCTATGAAAATCTACTATGACTGTGATTTATTTCTTAAAACATTTTCCATTTCTTCGTCCCGAACAGATTTTCGGGATGCCGAAAAAATTCCCGGCGAATACCAACACCTATTTTTACCCCAAATCAGAGGGCGAGTGAAGACGGCCATTATATAAAGTTTATGTTATTTATGCTTTCCGCAGTTCGTAGAACATTTTCGTCGAATTCAGGCACTTTAGTACGCCTACTTAGGAATTATATTCGATATTTATAGACACGACTAATAGCTGTAGATTGAGGACTAAAATGAATGACAGTACATACATTGAAAGGCTTCGAGAAATTTAATAGTCTACACTTCAAAGTTTATTTAATGAAATATTAAATTCAAATGGCCTAACTTTTTAATAATAACGGTCGTTTTATATCCTGACTGAGAATAACAATATTCTGGACGATTAGATCGTAATTCAAACGCGTTCCTGTTATTGTTACGAAGTTTACTGTAGGCTACAAACAAAATGTCTTTAATTTGAATACTCAAAACAAGAGGGAAAATAAAGAAGTGAAATAAGATCTTAAACTATGCATAAGTATTATGGCTTCGTGTCACTGAAGAATGTGTTTTGTATTCAGCACTGGCCTAATACCTACAATCCTTGGGGAACATACAGAAACATAATTAAGATGGCTTTTTAATTTATCTAATTGTTGTTGGTAAATGACAGGCATTAAGTCTTTAAATAAAGCTACTTCCAGAAGCCTGTAGCCTTGTTTGTTAAGGGCGAGACGGTCAAACGGTTTGATTCAGACACACGTACGTTTGGTTTGGCTTATAACATTTTGATCATTTATGTAAACAGCAGTTTGAAAGGGTTTAAAGGGAGAGCTACGTTAGTATTTGACTTAACCGGTTCCCACAAACCAAGATTCTTTTTAAATGTTGTTTTATTGTAACTCCTTTAAGGAAAGTCGATCTGGCGGCACTCGCAGTTGCATCATCATCAAAGACAAATTTGAAAATGTCCAAAAATATTTTTGTAACCTTTTCCCATAAGGCTAATAAAGTATTACCTATTTTGTAATTAAAATACAGTAAAAAAATGCCACCTGTTTTCAGGGTTACAAGCATGAGCCAGACGATAGCCAAGTTGTCACGCGGGTAGGTAATCCATAACCATTTTCCCACAAGGATGAAAAATTTGAGGGTATACTTATTCTTTGAAGAGTTTATAAAGTAATTCTGGATAAATGGTACCTTATAAGCATACTTAAAAGGAATAGAAAGATTTTAAATGCCGATGATTACTTGGTTAAGCACTCATAAAAAAACGAAACATTTTTATCTTTATATTTATTTTTTCTTATATATTTTTTCAAACCTGCCAAAATATGTGACTATACGGCTGTATCTTATAATATTATTCTAATGGCTTATGGTTTTCTAAAAACCTCGGACAAGACGAAAATCTCCGGCCCAGAAATATAAATGAAATAAATGGGAATGACATTTTCAATTGAAAACAATTTCTTTGACCGCAAGACGTGACGAGGAAGTTGTATTTCGCTCTAGAAATAAAAAAAAGGACTGGAAAAATATTTATTTATATTTACCTTTGTTCGAATAATAATTAATTATTTACTTTTCATATTAGGCACCTCTTTGCAGTTTATGTTGTTCCTATAGCATAGAAACTTTCATAAAACCAGCTTCAAACCTTTTGGTTTATCAGAGATTTAAATATCCATTAAAAATATATTTGATGAGGTGTAACTTCAAGAGCTATGTACCTACTTCTAGAATTAAGATTATGTGAACCTAATTTCAACGCCCTAATAAGACATATCTGATTATTAAAAAAATATTAAACACCCAAATAAACGGGGTTTGGTTGGCACGGAATTACTTATTTGGTGAGTTTACATCGTCATCATCAACTTAAATTTCCTCCCACAGTTGATTATGGGTAGAGATCTCCTAACTTGTGCGCCCTCTGTTCCAGAACCTACTGGGCTAAACTTAATTTGAAGAAGGTTTAATTAGGCTATCAAGTTCTCTACGGTAAACTTCTGCCTCATCTGTTATTCATCGGTTCTTCTCGGGCAGTTGATATTGGCTTAGGCGACTAGATGCCCCATACACCCAATAGTTTACATAACTAAACGGAAATGTTATTTTAATTTCCAGACAGTCTATTTATCATGCAGACACTTGATCGACAAGTTTTTATTAGTCTGAATGCTCTCTTAAACACAGGAGAAACTAAACGTAGCGTAAATTAAATAATTTATGATAGTTACAGGACAATCCTAGCCTAGACTCGTGATGTGATTTCCCAAGGCGTTTTGCGTTTCCCCGTTATAAAGGAAGCAAGAAATAAGATTTTAAACTAATACAATGTTATTCATTCAACACATTGAAATATAAAACTTTTAAAGGAACATCGGGTTAATTTGTATTTCAATTAATCTCCTAATGTCGGATCAACGATAAGATGGGTCGTAAAAGTTTTATACCAATAGGATAGTATAATAAATTACGCTGTCAGATTTGTCTTAAAAATACGACAGGTAAATGGCCGTATGAAAGTATGAAACTTTCGAGACATAGGTAATATTGTGCACAGATTAAAGACTAATGAAATTGTGTCCAATACAAAGCTACACATTGTCCGTGAGTCTAAATCTCTGAACCAACGTAAATCAGATATTTTATATTTATAATGTGACACCTATCTACCGGAAAACCAGTTTTATTTTGCCATTGTGTTGATTTTTGTGTTATTGTTTTAAAAAAAAACCCATTAAACCTTATACGCAAGATAACCATGTTACCTTCATAGTTTAAAATCTGATCGCACGTTATATGTCATAATGTTGTGAAGTTGCACTAATTAATCAAAATCAAAATATTTTTATTTCAGGCAGTTCCAAAACAATATACTTATATGACTAGTTGCGCGGTTTTAAAATGTCACTCCTAATAGTAGATACAAAAGACAGCATAAGCATGTAAGTAAAAGAAATAGCTATAGTTGAAAACTACCTAATTAGGAGGTTTTCGAGTCCTCAAAAAGCGAGCACTAATTACATATTTGCCTCATTTTTATATACTTACAAATATACTGCGTTGCGTTGAACTGATTAAATACTTCGAAACTTCATAGATAATATTCTTCTGTACAATCACTCTTGAATGTACCGAATAATTAATTAAATCGAATTGAATAAAGATTCAATAGAGTTGTTTTTTGCGTGAATTCCTTGCAATTATTCTCAATCAGGGAAAATTATATGATTCCATTTAACTGTTTACGCAGGTAAGTATTTATGAAAAAAAAAAACCACTCAATTACATAAAGAGGATACTCTAGAAAATACATCTATTATGTCAAAGCATTGGATAGCCTAGCTGTACAATATAAGTAGGTAGGTATTTGTTTGATCGACCATAAGTATGTAGTCATGTTACAGCGCCTTTGTAAGTGGATACCATTAGTTGTCCACTTCCCTTGTTGATGCTAACAACTTATACGGAAAAATAACGAGTATTCTATTTATGGAATACAAATAAAAATATGTCGATAATGTTTACAAACAAAGATTGCATAAAACTAGCTGACCCTATAGTCGTTGTCTCGTTAATTTTCGACATTTCCCGTGGATTGTTTAGTTCATACAAATCTTGTCTTAACAATTACAAACACAACAGAAAAAAAAAAAAACCGGCCAAGTGCGAGTCAGACTCGCGCACCGAGGGTTCCGTACAAACCTGTAGGTATATAAGTAAAAGTTATGGTTTTCGGAATTTTTCCTATATGTGTACTTTATAACGTTGCTTCATGCCAAATTTCAAGATTCCAGGTCGTCTGGAAGTATCCTTTAGGTTTTGATTCCCTTGCGAGTAGTTGCGAGTTTCAAAATATGCGGCTTTAATTGCTGTATCTTTTGATTGCGTTGACGTAGAAGTTTGATTTTGTTACAGCTTAAAGATATTATAGACTTGAGTATTTGTTAAGAATTTCAATATAATACCACTACGCGTTCATGAGTAAAGGGGTAATAAGTTTAAAATTATTAAAAATATTTTTATTATATGATGTAACTAAAAATTTATGCTTTTCGCAATTTTTCCTTTATCTGTGTTATAAGACGTTGCTTCGTACCAAATTTCAAGATTCTGAGTTCACGGGAAGTACCCTGTAGGTTTTGATTCCCTTGCGAGTGTCGAAAATTTGCGGCATAAACGGGAGTATCTTTTGATCGCGTTGACTTAGAAGTTTGATTTTTTCACAGCTCCAAGAGACCATAGACTTGAGTATTTGATATGAATTTCAGCTTGATACCTCCACGCGTTCCTGAGAAAAAAGGTCTTGACAGACAGACAGACAGACGGACAACAAAGTGATCCTATAAGGGTTCCGTTTTTACCTTTTGAGGTACGGAACCCTAACAAGTAAATCGGACGAGTTGTTCTTAACTGATACTCCGTCCTGGTCCGTCATACATGTGGTATTTGATAAGTACATGTTCGGTTCGATAGTTTCGGTTGCATAGATTAGTAGTAGTCTGTGTAATAAAATCAGTCCCCACTGCACAAACATGATTAAATACATTATACTTAATATAAAAACCAAAACTAATTTTGTATTCTTTTATGTTTACTTATTAGGTACCTACTACCTATAAGGAGAGATAAAAAGCAATTTTCGTTTATTAATAGGCATGTTTGTAGGTATTATCTTGTCAAAAGATAAATTACGTAGGTCTTAATTTAATTTTTTCTTGAGTCAAATTAAAATGTCAAAAACAATTAATTCTTAAAAAAGAAAACAAATTATTCGGC
Organism: Diachrysia chrysitis; assembly: GCA_932294365.1. NCBI lineage: Eukaryota > Metazoa > Arthropoda > Insecta > Lepidoptera > Noctuidae > Diachrysia > Diachrysia chrysitis. The sequence goes on from OW028657.1 coordinate 5,016,927, forward strand.
AAGTACTGTGTCCAAAAAGTATTTATGGTTTATCTTTAAAAGAAATATAATTATGAAAAACAAAATAAAATCTTACCAACTTGCTACGTACATAACTTGCGTTAGTCTGTCGTATTACGTATCTTGCAAAAGAATATATAATGGCAGAATATAATTCAATACAAATAAGCAATTTATGTCAACAATAATTGTAAAAACTTTGCAAATGTCTTTGCAAGGTACATAATATAATACTGTAGAATTGCCCAAATCGTTACATTTGTGTCATTCGATTGTTTTTTTTTGTGTATAATTAAGTTTTACTTATATATTTTTTAGTTCATTATGACTAAAAGTACGATCTTTATTTGCCGGAGATTTCGCGTAAAAAACATAACAAAAAAAAACAACATAGTCGATTTGAGAACCTCCTACTTTGAAGTCGCGTACAAATACTAAGAGTTGGAATTTCTGATAATAAACGGAAAGAATGTAAGCAAAAGTAATTAAGAAAATCTAGATTGGATTAGTGGATGGTCAGCAACGAAGATTATCTTGGAATCCACTTTTCCGATCTAGTTTGACCTGTGATGCTGACCGTATCTGAACATCGTGAATTCGTGAGAGCTTTCGAATTAATGTCACCTACCGGGCGGGTATGAAACTAGATTTTATTATTTTACTAGATTGGATTAGGAATTTTAGGTCAAGGTTGTGTTTAAATAAAGAATAATAATGACAACGCACATTTCTATGTCCTAGTACTGTTACTTGTAGAATTTTAAGTGTTAAGTCTTAATTAAATACAAATAAAGTGTTAAGTATTAAATAATGTTGTGTTTTTTAAAAGAATATAAGACAAAACAAAAAAAGAAGAATGATATAAAAGTTAATTTAAGACTGGCAGAAAGTCCGCCTGTGTAGGTACTGTTTCGTGAATGAATTATAAAATAAATTAAAATAAAAAAAATCTGTAATGCAAAAGACTAATGGAATTTGAAATTTGAAACGATGATATAATTAAAAATTATATAATTCAAAGGACCAGGCTTATAAAAAATATAAAGAACCCTGACTGCGCAGAAAAAAGGAATATAATATTCTAATGAGAAGCCAGTCGCATGCTTTTTCCAAGTATATCTTTTTCCGTTTTATACTTCGTCCGTTCCGTTCTTTAGCAAAAAATGAAGATACAAGAAGTAAAAGAACGCCTAGAGGTAAATTTGCAGCAATTAGTTGTATTAAATTGTAATTTTATTTAATGTAGAGTATAACACAGAATCAAACCTTGTCTATCTTGATTTCTGTTACCAAGGGAATGAACCAATTACTGTATTACATGTCATGTCATGTCATATAGAATGATGAGTTGAAACTTCTTCATCATCATCCATCACAGTTAAATAGACTACTGCTGTTTCTCCCAATGATCATAATGAATGACGCCAGATCATTTTATCCGTGAAATAATTTTGAATTTTGGACAGTTCTTCCATACAAAATTTAAGGAAATCTGGACTCTAACTAGCCTTTTGGAAGATAAAAGATAATAAAGAATTTTATAAATATAGAAAAATATTAAAAATATAGAAACATAAGATACGCGCATACATATCCCTTCCTTAGCGTCGGGAAAAAAGCGGTTATTATCTAACCTTAATTGACCTTACCTTCAATAAAGAGTTTGTATATGCAAATATCTATACAATACATGTGGAATATTTTCACACTTTATTTCCAGTTTCTATATTAATGAGAGGCTTAACATACATGTCGCCTATTATCCTAAAATTAACTCTGTAAATTTTAATTTGTTCCTAACAATTGTTTTGTTGAGCAGGAAACATGTCGTTTGTCGGACACACGTGTTTAATTTGGGATTCGTTGGAGTCTATTTACAGAATGTAAGTTCATTCTGTTCATTTATAATATTAATGTCCTTAAATGTCAAATTATATGTGGCCATATTGGGCTTGCTAATATAACGTTTTTTTTCTGTTAAAATAGGACGGCTCCCACACTGGGGAAACGCTACGCTCGGTTTTGAGATAGTTTAGATTTTACTTGTTCATACTAGTGCCTACAGTTCACACTCGATATGCGCACTTTTTAGTTTACTTATTTTTTCTTGAAGGAAAAAACGGCTGTATGGGTCGCAATGGTGGTCACCATGATTTGCATTAGATACAAAATATATTTTACACAGTACAATGTGAATGATTGTACTTGTTTGCTTGTAAATCAGAAAATGTACATTTTGTTTGCTTGTAAATATTTAGATTTACTATATCAATAATCTATTAGAAGTTTAAAAATATAACTAAATAAAATTATATCTAAAACCACATTTTGTTCATTATTATTAGTGCAGCGACACGTGATCCGGCCACATTAAGTTACAAACAGCATGCAAAATAGTTTTTTAGGCTTACTGCCAATATTTAGATAGATGGTGGCGCCCCCGTGCGTTGAATTATTTAAGGATTTCAACACCTCGCCGGCGCCAGCGCATATTTTTAAATGTCAAACGACTGTAATGTATGAGTTTGTGATTTAAGTTTGTTTTAGTAATTAATTCTGTATGTAGGTACTGGTTGTTTGTTATACAAAGAGATAGTAAATACTTGAGTTTGTAACTTTATAAGTATTTATCTGTTTCTCAGAACTATTAATTAGGTAAGTACTACTGTTTTGAACAACTAAACAATTATGTAGTACATTCTACGAACAACTAAATAGCTAGATATTTATGTGGAACTGCTTTAATAGAATATTTGTCTCATCGAGGTAGGTAAATCAAGCATCCAAAGTTCTTGAATTAGGAAATAGCATTTTTTTCAAACTTTTGTAAATAATTAATTTGATCTATGTACTGATTCCTAGCTACAATATACCAGATCACTGTACAAAACCCATTTCTAAAAACTCATTTAAATTCTGTCATTGTAATCATGATATAGTTATGAGTTCAAACTTTTGGACAATTAAGTTAGATAAACTACTCTGAGGGTTATCATTAGATTATATTATTAACAATTTGAATAACGGATTTATACCTGAGTTATAATATATAAATTACAGGCGTTTTTGTAATTTACGAGTTCTGTAAAAAACTAATTTAAAACCTTTTTTTTTTACCCTTTTACACAGGTGAAGTCACGTTATTTTCATTTACACAAATTCGTTTCAATTAGAACCATTACAGATTTGGGTGTCAATATACCCAGCTTGAGTTGCTTTGATAAATAAAATCTTTTCCGTGATATTAAAAATTCTCTCTTTTAAGAAATGAACAGAATTTACTCGAGTATCATTTTTCCTTTAAATATCTCGGTGCTTTGTACCAGTTAGTACTAATTAAATAATATTTTGAAGTGTCCTTGACATTTCGTTTGCCAATCAAAAACAAATTAATATTCTCAATTGTATTAAAGTTATAGGGGCGTGAAAAGACAGTAATAATGTAGACTTGTAGAGTTTCTTATTGTTGATAGAAACTCGCTTGACGACAGCAATGGTTTCTAAGAGATGAAGATGTTTTTTTTATTTATTTTTGAAGACAAAAGATCAGTATCTAAGGTTTTTTTGTGTTCCTTTCTGGACGACACTCATCGCCGTCAAGTTAAGTAAGTTAAGTAGTCACCTAATGTGATGAAAGACATCGAAAAAAATATATTTCAGGAACTTAATTTAAACAGTGCTGAGTTTTTATGTATTTTGATTATTTTTTTTAGTTTATCTGTTCTGTGGTTTTAGTCTTAGATTATAACAACGGGAGACGCCTTAGCTCACCAAACACTTAAATATTTTTGCTAGTCAGTGTTTGCGGGGACGAGGTAGCACAGTAATAAAATACACACACACTATTGCAAAACAAAAATGTATCCTGACAGACGCACACCGATCTAATTCACACACAAACAAAAATAACGCACACTGTAATAGATTTTCCTGCAACGACATTATACACGATACATCAGTTTTTAGAAAAAGCATGTCAATGGTAGACAATAGTAGCTAAGCGTATCCATACATTTTATTTAATTCATCTTCTTCAACGTTTATTTCTTAAATCTTTTGCGTAGCTATGTTGGGGTTGGCTTTCAGCCTCATCGGATTCACCTGTTTCTTAAATAATTTCATGAATTTACTTTTCTATTTTCGTAGTAGTATTTACCCTTCAGTGCGTTAACGTTTACTTAAGGATTTCTCTGAAATATCTTCAATTTGTTCATAGAATAAATATCAAGAAACCTCCAACCTCATCTGAAATGCTGTGAATAGTAGGTACTATGAATGTTGTTAACACATTTCCAACAAGCCTTTTGATCGGGTTTGTGCGGTACTTACAAGTATCGCAAACATGAAAATTTAATTTCTATGTAATTCAAAGATATACTTAATAATTTCAAAAGGTTAATACTGTATTATACTAAGGAGTAATTTAGTAATAATCAAGAAAACCACTTTTCTACACTGTCTCGGGTCTGGTTGTTTGTGGTACCTTCTTAATATCTGAGCCCCTAGACAAGTGACATTTCGACAAGCGATATCGCTAATGGAATCGTTCAAATGTATGGAATTGACAAGTCCAAGTCACGTGACTTATCGAAACGAAATGTCATTTCCATACATTTAATGTCATTTGAGCGATTTCTATCATCGTTTATGCTTGTCGAAATGCCACTTGTCTAGGGGGGCTGATCTCATAACACAAGTGCTTTAGATACTTACTTTGGTTCAGGGCAAAGAGTGATGATGTCCACATTTATAAAAAAGAAGAGTAAGGTACAAGTGTGACAACTTCTGCATTTAAAAGTCGTTTTTTTTTATATGGACTGGCCTGTTATATACTTATATAATTTGATTTTTATTCGATTACGATAGCGATTTAATTTAGTAATATCTAGGGACAAACGGCCATCTGATTCCAAAATCAGGCAGAGCATGTATTACGGTAACCAGACAACTGATTTACACATTATAGAATAATCACACCCAGATACAGAACAAATGATTATGCTCATTAAAAAGATTTGTTTTGGGTGGGAATCGAACCGACGACCTCCAGTTTAGCAGGCAGGGTCATTACCCACTTGACCAACAGACCAGGCAATTTATATTTTATTACACGAAAAAAAAACACGATTAGTGGTAAACTTATTCAATCGATACTAATGGCACATGCTACTTGAATACAGTGTAATTTCGTCCAGTATTTTAATGTATGCGAGAACGCATGCGCAATGCTAATTAGCATAATATCTGTGTATCCGTATTTACATAGAATGCAGGGCCTGAGCCAAATACTCTATATATAGTAAAGAATTGTATTATGTGTCGTTTAAGCATACTTAATGTATGTAATTATGTATGCTTAAATACTTGAGGACGTGTTGACGACCTATTAGCACGGAGGTCTACTGACTCTGTTCTATTTAAACTCTGTTTTATTTGATGGACATGATCGAAGTGGCTAAGAGCTTTATTCTATTATTTTTCTTTATTAAGTATATTGAGCGATACGATTCAAAAGGAGTGACTGTTACTACTGAATTAAAAACATAGCTTTAGTTAAAAACTCGCAAAGTTTAATGTGGTAGGTGACTGGGTATGAAAAATCCTTAGAGCAAAGATAGATTCGCATAGAGGGCGCCCATCGCTAGTACGGAGGGTACTACGCTCGTTTACTATTTACGATTTTCCGTGCGACGACAGACGTTTATGCGAAAATGTCGATAGTTCCGATTTTATTAAGGTCATGTTAAGTTTTTTGATAGTTTTAATAAAATGGCGTGCTTTGTTTTGACACTAATTTTAAGATTTTCCTTGTTCATAATAGTACCTACAGTTAATACTCGATATGCGCGCTCTATAGTTTACTTATTTTTTCTCTAAGGTGTGAATGCTAGTATTGAAACACGCACATTACAGAACTAAATCTTGCAAAAGACCGTACATACCTGTTAAAATAAAGCTTAAAGGGATTTTACAGAATTTTCAGTTATTAAATTATGTACTAAAGAACAAACTTATCTAATATTTTCTTATTATTTTTCAACGGGATGTAGCAGTGAGAAAGAAGCCTAATACGAAACAAGAGTTAAAAACTATGTTTGCTTTGACGGCCACAGTTAATGCGAGTTTTCTTTTAGTTATAAACGAAGCGGTGTTATAAATTATTACGATGTTTGATATAACTTGAATATAAAAATGACTGATGTACCTATATTTTATATTTAGCTGGATCCCTAGATTAGAGGAGAGTAATGTCTGTCTAGACAGGTGTTTATCATTAACATTACATTATTTTTTATTTATTATTTTACAGACTGTGTCCGTAGGTTTGTGTCGGATTTAGTCCCACGTCCTATTAAAAAAACCTACACACTTGGAAGACTTTTTGAAGGTTATGAAATAAATGTTTTTTTTCTAAAACACAATAGGTCTATTTTTAAATAATAATCGGATAAATAATTGATACTTTATGTGTTTTAGTTAAAGTTACGATTTTTTTCTTTTTTAAGAAGAAAATACATTTATTGACACGCCAAAGAGCGCGCACAATGTTTTCCCTTAAATATAGCAAAACTTATTCAAGTTTTGACGGTTTGTTTGTTTTTGATAACTGACTGTGAATGGTGTGTGTGTCTTTCTCTGCATGTATGTTTATACAAACAGAGGAGGACCAAAAAAGAGATGGATGGATTATGTGAAAGATCATATGAGAAAGAAAGGAGTTAATGCTGAGATGACGAGTAGTAGAGATGAATGGAAGCTAAATACGCATTGCGCCGACCCCAAATAATCTATTTGGGAGCAGGGCAGGGAGATGATGATGATGACACTATATCCTCGCACTTAACTACTGACTTGTGATTTAAATTGATTGATTGAAGTGATTACACCTTGCTTTACTAACATTTAGTGAACTAATTACTTCACTTTTAAATAATAAAAACATAATTCTATACTAATTTATAAAGCTGAAGAGTTTGTTTGTTTGTTTGAACGCGCTAATCTCAGGAACTACTGGTCCGATTTGAAAAATTATTTCAGTGTTTTCGTTCCTCAATAAAGCTATATAACATTACGCTGCGACCAAAAGGAGCGGAGCATAAATTAAAAAATGTTACAAAAATGAAAAACTGTTGAAACTAAAACACGCGGACAAAGTCGCAGGGGACAGCTAGTATCTTATATAGTACTGATATACATTGATTGTTATTGTTAAGTAGGTGCCTATGACAAGCGCACCAAAGTCGAAACAGTCGGTCAACTTTTTATCTTTGTTAAAGTGCACATCGATACATAGAGCCTTGCTTTAGCATGAGGTATGTGCCTACAGTATAAGTATACCATGGTATGAGCTAATATTACGTGACATTTGACCCATACCAATACTTACCTACTTATACATTTACCAATGACAATTTCCGATGACTGTACAACATTATTCGAAGAAATTATTGAACATTTCACTTAAATATTCCAGAGACCTACTTTAGCGGTTTTGTGGTATCTATTATTTACAAAAACATTTCTTTGGTTCCTTTTGTTTCATGCGTCATGAACCGCAGATTTGTGACGTCATTATCACGTGTTAGGAATTTCAGGACACACGATTGGTGGATTCGAGTGTTGATTCTATATTCTCAGCAAAAAGCTTAGTAAATAAATGTTTAGGACTTTTGCAAGGAGAAATACTTATATTAAACGGGATGTAGAGAAATATTTTAAAATCTGTTTTCTATGAACATTTGGACTAAAAACAAAAGAAAACTAAATCTGATAGTTCTTCATTCGTGTCGATGGTTTTCTTCAGATCTGACCAACTCAAAACATGGCCCAATCGATTGCTCTTTGACTAGCCTGATTTAAATCAGATGTCTACTAAAACCTGTACTTAAAAAAAGCTGCGTTCCGTTGTTTTATATCTAAAACATAATATAAATCCTGAAAACTTTCACGTACAAAAAATTAATTAAGAAATTTATGAACCTTTAAGTTACGAAGAATTTTACCCGGTACGTATTAACTTACCTAGCTTCAGTGAAAATTCCGTAGTTTTGACGAGCTAGTAAATGCATAGTTATAGTGCTTTAGGTACTTTTGCTGGCTAGATATGCTGCGGGTCTCAAAGCTTTTGAGAATCTGAAGTATTTTTGCTTTTATTTTCATCCCATAGCTATGTGCTAGAACTTTATGTTATCCGTACGGTAAGGCTGTGTGGTCTTTTAATAGCACGCATAGATCTAGAAAAGTGTACTTTTGAATAATAACATTTTTGTGATGTGACGCCACTCAATAAGCTAGGAATTAAAACAAAAGACGACAGATAAAAGATGACAGCGAGTTAAATTTAAATTGTGTTTAAATTTTTAGAACAGATGTAGATCTATTAATGTCATTTATGTATGGACAGTAGATAAAGAAACTGTTTGGAGCAGCTGATTAGAGATAAGCTTTAGGTAACTACTATAATCACTACGTATCTATCTGTGTAAGATAGGTCAGGTAAACACAGACGTAAGATGGATTGCTACCATAATTAACACTGTTAATCAAACAATAATTTCTAAATAGGAGTGTCCCTAACATCTTGCTTTACTTGATTTGATTTTGAATGAAATTAAAGATAATTAATGATGAACGCGAACCACAACAAATAATTAATCAATATAATATTTCATTTTCAGTGACATTTACGAACCAGCGATCTACTCAAACAATATGTAACAATAAATAATTCACCTGAAATATACGCGAAAGCCAATGATAATATATTTAAGTTAATTTACAATTGTTATACTAACATAAATCTCCTTATAAAATAAATCCTTTACTACAAAGATATGCAAAAAAAGCAGTAAAATATAAAGAGCGTATGTAGACGTTTATCGTTTAAACAAAAGGTGACGTAAAAAAATAAACACTTATTTGGCGGCTCTGTCATGATTCTCTACAATATTGCTTACCAAAACATTGAAAGTGACGTCATTGAAAATCAAATCTATGAAGAGTACAGTCGATTGGACATTTGTTTTAAATCTTTTATTTTAACAGTGGCTCCAATAAGGGAAAAATCTGTGAATGACAGTATGTCGGCTAATAGAGTAGAATGGAAGGAGAAAACATTGTGCGCCAACCCCAAATAAATTAGGAAAAGGGCAGGAAGAAGAAGTGACTTCAATATCTAGTGACATGGTAAGGCTGAAAAACCGAATAAAATGATTTTGGATAAAAAACGTAAAGCTGGCTTTTCACGGTTTGCGATATCGCAGATAACCCCGCACGGCCAATGACATCGAGCTGCGCACCGAAGCACTCCGAATGTGCGCCTTGGTCCGTGCGAGTTTTAAAAATAAAATCCAATTTTAACGGACTTAAGGCCAGTTCCTATATTAAAAAAACGATTCGTTTTGCTTACAGACTGTAATTTTTGTTTTTGTTTTGCTTAGAAAATTCTACCGTCCGTTAGCAAAACCGTTTTTTGAATATAGGAACTGGCCATAAGTCCGTTTAAATTGGATTTTATTTTTAAAACTAATGCCTGGCATTATGGTATACGTCGACTCGCGGTGAATTGCGACGGACCGGTGCAGACGCATCTGCGGTATCACGGACGCATCTGCGGTATCACGCACGCGTCATACCCACGGTGCGCGGTTCGGGATGATCCGTAATATCGTGCACCGTGGAAACCGGCTTAACCTAACTCTGGACCGTCTCACATAGCCCTAAATTTTATCATCAGAGTTAAATTTCCAACATAAAATGAACTAAACGATGACAAAATATTTTATTACTTATTGATAGCTTTACAAAAATCTGAACAATAACATCTAGTTATAATGAGTTTTGTATTTTAAGAAATTAGCACCTGGTTAGCTGGTAAGGCACAGGATAGCGACTTTGTTTTAAATTATTTAGATATTAAAATATATATAGAGATTAAAAATACTTCATAAGCATTAATTAGTGCCATTATCATTTTATTACAATTAACTTTTTATTAAGGTACGAATTTTAATTGGTGCACGTGTTACATTTTGCGTGGGTTTACATTAGATTTATCTATTATTTTCAAATTAATTTATTTAATTTTAAATAAAAAAAACATTTGAGTTATTGTATAATATAGCAGCCATGTTGCCAGTATTCAATATTAGAACGATTAATAGCTTGTCAGGGTTGTGAACTAGTAATCATATATCAACGAATATCACTTTGATAGGCACATATAATATCACCGATAAGTTCCATCAGAGCTGTAATAAAGCTATCTGTAAGCTATGATAAAGTACTGATAAATATAGTTTCAAGTTACAAGTAGGTATAGTTGGCTCCAAAGTACTGGGACTGTCAGTGTGGACTGAATCGTCGCACGGAACGACCGCGAACTCGCGAACCGCGCGCCTTCACTCCGAGTGGAAATAAATCGCGCTCCAAATTCAAAAACAAATAGTATTCTCTTTTTAGTTTAGGTGCATAGATAAAAAGTCACCGCACTATCGTAAGTACAGTTTTTATCATATAATCTGTTATTTGTTTTGTAAACATAGAAATTTACTGTTCTTGTTTCGTTACGCAAATATTTTTTTTGGAAGCCGGCTTTAATTTGGTATTTGTTAGTGAAATTTTAGACATACGAAGTAAAACTAACAAGTATGTGTTTCGTATCTGGCTTTCTGTTAACAAATTATCGGTTTAGTATAAAGTGAGCCAGTGAAGTTTAATTAGATTTTATCAGATTAATCGTTTTTTTCCTTAATTAACTTGAAGCCGCTAATTGTTGTTTACTTATAAAATAATATCAAAGCATATATATGCACACCATTTACACACAATCGCGATATTGAATAACAAATACAATACGTTTTAAAATTAATACAAATCATTCGTCTAGTCGTAACCACTTGCGAATATTAGGAAAATCCGATGTAGGTAATGATAAACACTTTGTAAGATAAACAAACGAAACTGAAATTCACATCATAGAATAAACAACGCCCTCTGTACAACGAAAAATAAAAAGGAGTTGTATTTAGAACACGAACGAATACTTAGGTCGAATATCGTTTTGAAAATAGAATACTATTTAAAATAACTTTTTTTTATTTTAAACCTCCTTGGTGTTATGTATTAAAAAGTTTAGCAGGATTTGTGAGTACCATTTTAGATGTTATGTCAACAATCAAACTATAGTGATCTATTTATGTATTTACGACACTCAAAATAATACGTTTTTTTGTTATTAGGAAGTGAGTTGGAATGTTTCTAAACTGTCGTTAAAAAGTTGTTAAATTCGGCATAAATAAAGAAAGAAATTTTACATAAATTTTACAGAAACATTAAACTGAAACTAATTTAGAATTAGGAGATTGTTTAACCGTATGGTTGTAATACAACCGCTCGTTAGTCAAGTTAATCAACTCCATTAATTTCTAACAGAAAACAATTAAGGGATTAGGAACTTCAAAGTTTGATCATTAGGCCGTTAATGAATAATTAAATCCTCTTTTTATATCATGAATAGAAAAATGCCCAGATTTATACCAAGTAAGTATATAAGTTATATATAAGTATCTAAGTTGTATAACAAGCTATTTAGTGCTTCATTAGATTGTCATCGCCTTCTTAATAAATTCGTTAGAGAACTATCCACATCTCCATTAAAAGTATTGGAGTCTAGGGTTCAAGCTCAAATATAATACCTTGCAATACACCAATCTGCTACTAACATTTTTTTTTTAAATATAGTGCAGATAGACAATGTACTTAAAAAAATACCGCGCTTTTACGCTTTAAAAGAAAAAAATATACGAAATTCAAATAACAACGATTACGGCTATATTTATTCACAGTTCAAACAAAAAAAAAACGAAAAATACTGCGCATATTACGTTTATTCTTACGAAAACGAAATATTCTCATATTAAACGCTTTTGTTTGCATATGTTCCGTCTATTTTTTTTCTACTACATTTATAATATAAAATATTATATACATTATTAAGAACACACACACATACATTTTATTATATCTTATTTTGTATCGCTTCTGAGTTCAATGACATGAAATAGTGCAGGTACACGTACCTTTTATGAATTTCCTTGACTCAAGGGAAATTACTAGAATGAAAAGTAATTCGAGTTTAAATTTATTGATCAACAAATGAATCGGGGTTAAACAGTGAACACTCCCATTATTTTGCCGTCATCAACAGAAAACCGATTTTCCCTTAAGACGTTATTGAAAGCTGTTAACGGTAATGCTTTACTGTAAAGTATATCTACTCAATCAATATCCCGTTTCGTAAAACTTAGAGATAGTTTTTTCTTTGAGTAGAATGCTTAGTAATGCGGGCTATAATAGATGTTCAAGTAAGTTAATCAAACAGTTTTCTCAAATTGGCGTGAATATCTGCGGGACAACTTGATCTGAAATTAGTTGTCAAATTTCATGGAAAAATATTAAATTTTCGTATTTCTATATCATCAAACAGTTGGATATAACTGGTTGATCAAATTACTTGAAAGTCTATGGCGTTTGCGATATTATAGATAGTAACATCGTTGTTGGAAAAACAACTATTCGCAATCGTATCGGTTGAGATTTCATTTCAATCCAATACTACCAACCACCTTCGTAATATAACTCCCTGGTACTTGGGCCACGTGTATAAAAAGTTTACTGAGTTATTGGTCGTATGATTTCTCAGTAAAAAGGAATGATGCTATGTCTAGCTTCATTCCTGTTTAATGAGAAAGGCTCAGAGCACATTTTTTCATACCGAACAATGGTCGCTTCACAATAGAGACCTTAGGGAAATATTATGACGATTTAGTGCAAAAAATATTTCGAATGAGTAGAAGTGACTATTTGTGTATATATCCCTATCTGTCACTGAATTAAACGCATTTGTAATATGTATAGATAATATGGAGGCAGCTACTAGTATCTTATATTACTACTCAGTAGTTTCAGTTATAAGACCTTTGAAGTGTTAATTTGGCTTTGATTTCACATTGGAACGAGAACATGACGTATCGTAAGCCGGTAATTATTATTTTATATGAAGGGTTATTGGGATGTCATAAAAACTCTTTGGAACATTTTGTATTTTTTTTCCTGTTTTGTATTTTATCTTTTTAAATACTTGTAATATAGTCAGCCTAACCAGCCAGTTCCTATTGGACATAACTACAAGCAAAGATTAAAGGGTATGTAAGCAACAAAGCCCAGCCAATATTAACTTAAATTTGAATATATAGTATGCGAACAGTCGGCATTACACGAGTAAAAAGTATTTCTAAAAATAGGTTTGTAATACTGCGAGATAAAATCATAGAACACTTGTTGTAGTATGCTTCAAGTACTTCACCGAGTGATTTTAGATTTCTTACCAATTAAATTATCTACATTTCAAAATAGTCAACGATGTCTATCAAAATGAAAACAATAAATATTTTCATTTTCTTTATTTTAATTACATACTGAAATCTTTAATCTATAACGTTTGAGATTTATTCTCTACTAAAGCTGTCAAGCTGTCATATCAATCTCAGATAAACATCTGTTGCTTATAAATTTGCCCTACGAAATGTGTAGACTGAATATAATATGAAACTAACCTAAAAATTACTAACATAAAAAATCTGTTTTTCGGAAACGTTACTTTTAAGTCTACGCGCTACACTTATGGTGGGTTTTAGGATTCCGTACTCAAGTGCGTGACGAATTGCAATGCGTTACCACGCACCAACACGAAACGCGGATGACGTAGCACGGCGGTTCAGGTTTAGTCAGTAAGAGTCTGACACTACCCGTTCGCTCCCCCGAGTGAGCGGGGTGTCCATGAGGATTCCCCCGCTTAAACAAAAAAAAAGGGTTCCGTACTCAAAGGGTTCTAACGGGACCCTATAACTATACCTCCGCTGTCCGTCCATCCGTTTGTCTGTCAGCAGCCTTTATCGCATGCCGTAATAGGTTGGAGAGTTCAAAATTTTTACAGAGTGAGTATTCTTCTTGCTGCTATAGAAAAAGTAATAATTTACGCAGATACTGTTATAAATAATATCTTGTACGATGGTACGGAACCCTTCGCGAGCGGAGACCAACTCGCACTTGTTCGGGTTTTTTACAGTAAACTATATTATGAACTTCTTTTTGAAAATTTACTTTAATTACCCTTAGATCGTGCACATAAAATTCGAATTGTGCCTAAATATGGACAGAAATACGAACTCGTAAAGTTACTATTCTGTACGTACTACAACTAACTCACATCAGACAATGTAAGTAATAAACTTAGTTCTTACCATTAACTAACAATCACTAATTAGTGATAGTACCAACTGTACATTACACGCCTCGAGGGATACCTTCAAGTTCTATTGAGTTTATCAACGTCATTTGGATTAGTGTGTTCCGAAATACTTAAAGAAACGACAATTTGGGACCGATAAACTACTGACAAGGTAATTTATAAATAAATAATTCCTGTATACTTCGTAGATATGTAGGTAAAATTGCCCAGTATGTAGCACAGTCATATACGTGTGGAGTGCGGTCAATTCTCCAAAAACAATCGATGTGCGTTTGAAAAATGTTCTTATTCATCAATGTATAACACTGTCTTATAACTATAATACATAATAAATATAACTCATATTTACAGTGTTTTGACACTGTAAATATTATAAAAATTATCATAAATTATAAATTATTATAAATTATTTTTTATGTTACAAAACTACAATTTCATCATGCCAAATTTCGTGATACTGATATGATACCTTAAAGCCTTTGAGTTTCACAGAAATTAATGGAAAAAACGACATAGAGGGCTGTATTTTTTGAATCATAGTAGCTTGAATTTTTATTATATCAAGGGTCCGTAGGATTATGTATTTAACGTGTTACTTATATAAAAATATCGACAAAAGACGGACAACAAAGTGATCCTATAAGGGTTTCTTTGTTCTTTTTGAGGTACGAAAAAGAACGAAAAGAAAAAAAAACATTTTTAATAATGTAATAAACTGTGTGTCTTATATTGATCACTGCCAGATGTTTTTGTGGTAATATCAATAGAGTTGTAATCGTGTGTCGACGTGGGAGCACGTATGAAATCCGCGCCGCCCGCCGCCCGCCGGTGATTGAATTTCTTGATAGTTTTCAATCTATCAACAATTTATTTCAACTGTTTGCAAAACAAGATGAACTCAAAGAACAGCCGCCCTCGCTGATTGATTTCAGTCAGCTGATACTCTAAGTTGATAAAGGTAGTAATTAAATACAAATAGTTGAAAGAAAAACTTAAACCTCAGGCAGGACTCGAACTCTGCGACTACTGCCTTGACGCGTCAGTTGATGGTTGTTTAATAAATGTTTATAAAAAATATTATAGATGGAAATTTATGACACATACTTTAGAGTTTAGATTATTATAGTTTGTAGCGTGAACTTAACTTATGAATCCTCATTAAAAATAAGTTTTCTATAATAAAGCGATTTTTTTTGAGTTCTAATGAATTTGAGAGGTCATGAAGACAACCTTCGCAAAAAAGTTTTCATTCTAAACTGAAGCATTGTAACATAATTATAACTTTAAACTTAGTATAGTTATGTTAAATATTTACACCCTGAAACTCACAAATCGTTACTGAATATCAGTGTCAAAAGATACATCGAGCCATTGTGGATGCGGCGTACCAGTGTGATGGTTCACACACTGTTACACAATCGTAATAACAATCTTGTTTGAATAACACGTACCATCTGCAAATTGTGATTGACGCTAAGCAAGAGGCGGTTGATGTAACATCCCTTTATGTTTGCGGAAATAAATCGCGCTATTTTGATTTCAAGAAGATTTGAAGTGAGTAGTAACTGCAGTAAGCTACCATTCGGGATCCCTCCAAACTTTTCAAAAAGTAGCATCTTGTAGATATATACATCTGTCATTTAAAGTGAATATTAACTTCTTGCTAACATTGTTAGGTCCAAATCTATAAAAAATTTACATGTATTTAAAATAAAAAAAAACATTAATTTAAAATTTGTTGAGGAAACTATGAAAGATCAAAATTTGCTTCTCATTTATTATGTAGAGAAAAAAACTAGCTTTGACCTTTTCCTGGTCTACTATGTGTTTTACTAGATAACTTACATATCAATTATTTTAGTGCACTTTTCAATTCAATACAAGTCTCTGATTTCATCATATACCTACACAATCTTAAACAGATTCTACTTTTTGAAGAGTTTGGAAAAGATTATTATTATTACTTGGACAAGCGTAACTAACTAGTTACTAGAATAGGAAATATAACAAACAAAAAGTAAAAAAGAACTTCCTTCCTTAAAAAAAGAGTACCTGACTTGTTCCTATCCTTCTAAATGTCAATAAAAAAGGTTAAGCCGCGCTCGCCGCGGTTGGTCCGTGGATGGGTGACCATTTTTGAAAATACCAAGAACCCTCCGTGCCTTGCTGCCTGCATACTTTAACCTTTGACGGTCATTAAGTCATGGTTTACTGTGGTACTAAGTGAAAAGGGTTATGGAGGTCAAAACGGCAGTCGCAAAGGTAAAAGTACAGTTTTTAGCTGAATCCAGTAAGACTAGAAGCCAAATAGCTTGGGAAAAGCAGGCTAGGCAAAGTGTAAATTTCTGCAGAATAATTTTCACCTGAAATCTCACGCTACATTGTAGAGATTCACCAGTCGACACGGGTGGCAGCAAGATGCAACATACGTAGGTGTATCACTTATTGTCGTTGAGTTCTAGTTGTGGATGAAACACATTCTAATACATTTGTAATGGCCTTCAGGAAATGTGGCTTCGTATAATGCAGTATGAGACAGATCCAACAGTTGAAATACAGTTTTGAATAGTCGCTGTATAATGTAATTGTGTACTGCTTTCACGCCAAAACTACTGAAACGTTTTAAATGAAATTTGGGGCGCAGATAGTCTAGAGCCTGAGAAAGGACCTATGTCCTTATTGCCGCGATTCTGTTACTTTTTGCCGCGATAATCGCAATCCACGCGGGCGGACCGCGGGAAACAGCTAATACTTATATATTTCTAAATACATACATATTATTGATAAATTACACCCAGATACAGAGCAAATGATCATGTTCATTACACAAATATTTTTCCTGGATGGGAATCGAACCCACCCATCGACCACCCGTTTTAGCAGTCAGAGTCACTAACCACCTAGACCAACAGGCCAGTCTCCAGATCTTCTATTGCAAATAACAGCTTGCAATAGGTGAAGATCTCGAGTATTGGTTGATATTTCAAAGGCCTATTTCATAAATATAAATATAAGCTACTAAAGGATATGAAAACACCAAAGCATTCGTGTTTTTTTATTTAACCAAACATAGTTCGCTCCAATTTGCCACAGGTCTAGTGATTAAGGCACTTAAGACTTAAGTGTGTAATAGTGTCAAATCTATCTAGTTTCCGAAGTTTATAAATTACGCAGTTAATAAAGGCCCCGGATTTCACTAATTTATTGGGTCTAACCTCTTAACTATATTTAAATGGATTTGTTCGAAATTTAGGGACAAAATATCTACTTTGTACTGATCCCTTAATTTAAGTCCAATCCTGTTACCTTTTAGAATATAATTATCCTAAATAACCCCATATAACCATAAGTTAGAAAGAGATTTGTTAAACTAATAGCACGCGGATTGACGTCACGCAAAAAGCTAACTTATAATTAATTTTAATAATTATTAATTATTAATTTATACAAAATGTAATTTAATATTTATATGATAAAGCAATAAATTTTTATTACCTATTAATATAAAATAATAGCAGATGTAATCCTGTTATTTTCTTCTATTTTTACATTTGTATATCGCCAGGTGTACGATAATATGAGTTTTGATTTATTGAAGTGTATGTTTTAACATAAAAGGTTTGTTTACACAAACTTGAATGTTCCTATTTAATTACGAGCTAACGTCAATATTACTTTTATAATGAATTGCCAAGAGCCAAATATCTCATAGGCATTTATTAGCTTAGATATACAGTTAACGATACAGACAGTTAACGATGTTACAATAAATACATAAAGAGTGTAGAATGAACATAACTAGAACTATTTATTTATTGACTCTAGCTTAGTCTTGTATAGAATTTTACTCCACTGAGCCGTATACTTCTCGTCATTTTTTAAACATGCAAATTTTACTTAAACCTAAATTTGTGCAAAACTGTACATTGCAATATTGCACGTATAAAGCTCGCTCTCTAGTTAGGTGAATAAATAATTAGTAATTTATAAACTAGTTATCGAATGTGCATCGAATGTACCACGTATATCAAAATTAGTATCATTAATTTACAGGTACCATAATTTTAATTAAACCATTTCGATAATCCGTATCTCATAAACCGTAATCATGTATTTATCATAAATTATAAGAAACATTACGTATATTATTTACCGGGAACCTTTAATATTGTTAAGTACAACGGGACCCGTTTTTCAGTGTTTTAAAAAATTGTTAAATTAGCGCAAAACCTACACTAAAAAGTTTTTTTTTTATTTTGGTTAGATTGTCATTCAGTAGAATATCAACATACGTACGATGTCAGTATGAAATGTTAATAAAGCTCAAAAACATTTTTATAAAAATTTAGGTGTGATTACAAACCACTACATCATATTTTTATACCTGGTGATTCTGCGGAATTGATAACTGAAATGAAAAAGAAACATTTACTTCGCTGCGCTGTCGACTGGAAGTTTGCCCAAAAGAGTCACGTTTGCCATGTTGTAGGGCAGTGCTTATCCTCTGTCTAAGGTAAAAGCCAGCTTTGGGACATGCGAGGTATCACCAAGACGTTTTGATAGATCACTTGATTGAGATTCACTCGGACCCCACGGTTCAAGTGTTTCAACCCCAAATGGCTCGAATAAGTAACTACCAACTAGGTAGTTAATGAAAACAGTTTTAAGAAAATGTATAGTTTATCGATAGTTGTATGATATTACTAAAGGTTTATATCCAGAAAGGTTGACTAGCGTGAAGCTCAACCTAATATATATTATTTATGAGTTGCTGTCGCGTGGCGTAAGAGATTATGTCGGTCAAGTGACATATAATAAGAAATGAATAGTGACATTTAATGTAAAGACACGTGAAATGAATAAATTCTACGATATCTAGGCTTTTCTGGGTATCTTAATTTTATTAGTACTGACATTGTTAATCCCACAAGAAAAGATTATTTCTGTAAGTAGGTACCTACTTTCGTAAGTACAAAAATGTCGCATTTTTTCATTATTTGGCCTAATACATAATCTAGAAATAAAGACAAAAACTGTTCTAAAAAAATATTTAATATCTAAATTTATGAGTAGTATAATTTTGTAGGGTTTGTATATTATATTTCATTTTTAGCTTATACCTTTTTTTTCTTAATGTAATATATACCTTTAATAAGGTAAAGAATAAAAAGGAAAATCTTCAGTTATAGTTTCGGCGAGAAAAAACAATTGAAAAGTGAACTTCCTATGACAATATCCCGTTTTATTTCGCTGCCAGAAAAGTAGTATAGCACAGACAAGTGACCACGCCCCTTTCTTAATTAATTTTATTAAATAAAACATGAGTCGACGTTACTGACGTACAGCACAAAATACTCAACTCAAGTTGGTAGCAGTGGGCCTATCATTTAGCCACTGTGCCAATAGAATCCCCGCATTCTTACTACTAACGACTACCTACATACACAACCTTTTTGAGGTCTACATCAATAGACATTGTGAGTCTTTATACCCGTTTTCCATCCGGCTTTTCCATTTATGCCCGCGGTGTAAGCCCTTTGATAACAAAACCACTATGTCGCTGCATGTTTCTTATAAAATTAGATGACGGAAATTGGCGCGAACATACATATATACCTTTAAAACGCTGAAAGGCTCAAAGAAAATAAAGCGGCTTCCAAAAACCGGCAGAATAATTAATCGGGAATATCAGAACACTTTCTGATATTCCTATATTTCTGATATTCCACTTTCTGATACCGGTGAGCCACCGTCGCCACTTTCATTCGAGCGTAGTGCGAGAAGCAATAGAAACATAAATACATACAACCGTTTATCGAGAAGACGGCTACAAACTATCAGCATCGTGGAATCCAGTGATTTGATTAACACAACCTCGCTTTCCTGCACAGTCGGTAAACGATTAAAATATGGACACGGTCAGTGTAGCGTGTAGGGTATTTAAAGAGTTGAGGGTAGATGCAATCTCATCTATATCGCGCACGGAGCTATGAGACCGCATCTACAGTCTGCTTGCATCCACGGCCAGTCTAACCTGGTTGAAACGACAAAGCTTTAATAACCAACTAGTGCCTTATAAAATAAGCGTCGTATTTTTTGACAACATAATTCTGATCTCAGTCTTTCGCGCGCAAACTGTTCATTGTCCGGTCAACGTCAGACGCAGTCGATTACGTGGGTCAATATTGAAGAATGTATGTAAATTATATGCCCATTAGCGCTATCAAATAGTCACCGTAACTAATGACATTAGCATTTGAACGTTATAAAGTCTCGTCTACAGACATTACATGTCCCTATTGTATCTTTCTCATTGCTTTAATTTTCCATTAGGAAATTTTCAGGAGTTGAGGCACGATTGCTTTAAGTAAATACCATTAAACCCTCCCTATTATGTGGCCATGTTTACTCTTGAAGGCAAATAAGTATCACACATCTTCCAGGAATTCCTACTCATGTTGTACACGTAACATGATTATATCCCACTATTATTAATTGACTAGGTTATATGCGGTAGAGTATGGTTAACAATTGACGATCGATAAGTAGGAGTTGTGTATTACACTCGCTGCACTTTGCTGTAAACCTACTCTGTTCAGAAGTTTTCCTATTCAATTCATATTTGAATAGAAAAACTTCTGAACAGAGTAGGTTGATGAGTGGGTACTACCTACCCACTCATATTTGAATAGGAAAACTTTTACAAGTAATCAATGTAGTTAATAACGTACAATCTGCAATTCAATTAAATTTTTGTTTTATATGGCTCATTCGTCGGGGTGACAACGATTCAGCCAATATCAGAGTTGAGAGAATAAGTGTTTACCGCATTTCAATATGTAGCCATGACATTTGAATGATGAAATTTCGAAACTTCATTTCAACAATATTGAGTGAGTCTTGCTTGTTTAGTGGACCAGCCGTGCTCTTCTGTAAACATTAAACTTCAAATAAAGCGCTAAATTCAATGTCGACATGTAAAAAGTTATATGATACTAGCTGTCCCCCGCGACTTTGTTCGCGTGTTTTAGTTTCAACGGTTTTTCATTTTTGCGACATTTTTCATTTATGCTCAGCTCCTATTGGTCGTAGCGTGATGTTATATAGCCTATAACCTTTCTCAATAAACGGACTATCCAATACAAAAATAATTTTTCAATTCGAACCAGTAGTTCCTGAGATTAGCGCGTTCAAACAAACAAACAAACTCTTCAGCTTTATAATATTAAAAAATATAGATAATATAGATTTGACATGATTTTGACGACAGCGCCAAGCTGGACGCTGAAATTTTATAGAATAGCACCCCAGGTATGTATGTCTTGAATTCAAAGTAGAGTTTATAACGGCATAAACTGAAATACTATTCAACTAAAAACGAGTGACACATTTTTATTAAACGAAAACGAACATCATAAATCTTCGGAATCCATAAAGACCGAAAAGAATTCGAATATACAGGCACTGTGCAACTTATATTGCAACTATTTGTATGCAGATTGCATACTCATACTTTTTCCTGCGATCCATGTCAAATACATCTAGCAATAAATATGAAACTATTTAATAAACGTATGAAGTCTGTAACACACGACAGGTGACGCTGCTCAAAGGAGTACGTATGGAATTTAAATAAGCAACGTGCGGATTTCCTCGGCGATGGAAGCCGCGATAAATTTAAATGTTTGGGAAACATTAGTTCGCGTGAATCTGAATTTGTTAGCGGACTCTGAGAAAAAGGGAAGGAACATTTCTATTCAGTTAGCTGTCGGCTATCACGATTCCCGTTGAGAACTTCCCGTGAAGGACATAATGACGTCAGAAGTCTTTAAATAGGTATAAGTGTACCGCTATTACCTCACATTTTGCACGAAGATTTACTAAACTTGTTGGAGTAAATTGATTTGCGTAGGTATCTACTTATTTGGTACTTAAAACTAATATAGGTTGAAGGTTACCAATATAGACAAAGTTCACCAACATAATAGTATAATAATGTAATATACATTGTTTACTATATTAATGTTATTGTATTTTCACAGTGGACTCAACTTGAGTATACTTTGAGTGTAGTCGAATTATACTATTATTAATTATACGGGATAGCAACCTTTTTTCGTAAATAAGTTAGTCAAGATTACTACATCGACTCGGACTTTAATGCGGGCAATATTTATATGATTTTGTAGGGCATTGGTTTATAATTAAGTATGATATCTGTAATTGTTTTTAATAAAGACTAACCACACCATACCATACCATATATTATATGTATATGTCGCAGTGATATTGTCTAACCAGTAATATTATAATTTCACTTGTCAACTGCTTCCATTAGTTACAATATAACGGGATCATTTTAGTGATATTGTAATTAAAATTTATATTTTAATAATAGACTTATAATATCACTGTTTTGACAATATTCCTACGACATATATAATGTATATGATGATAGCCTTGTCTGTATTTACCTTTGATACAGGAAATGTGACAACAACACGCATTTCGTAAACGAATCTTTAGTTCGTGAATTTCTCTTCGACAACTTACCGTGATCAGGGTAAAGAGAATTTAGAAGCACCTAAGACAGGGGTGGCGAACCCTTATGGATTTACTTGCTATATATTTTAAATAGTTGCTAAAAGAAGGCATAGCCGTACTGTAAAAAAATGTTGACCATGTGATTACTGGGAAAATATAAAAAAACCTATTTACCTACTATCCACTTACGAAACCTTACTATTGCACTTAATAGTATTAAATGTATCAGTTATACTCAAATTTGATTTACATCTGTTATTGTGAGATGTTGTTATTTTGAACTAAAATGAAAACCGTACTAAAAATTATGTCGTGTGCCAACAATAGCAAATTCAAATTCAAAATGCTTTTATTTTTAAAACATAGGTGAACACATAAGTATAAGAAATAATTGAACGCTATATCCTGCCATTAGGGGCGCACAAATATTAGTCAGGACTAATTAGAGTATTTATAATATACCAAATAGAAGAAAACTAAATAAATTAGGATACTATACCTACCTACTTAATAACCTATAATTTAAAATTGTATACCAAAAAATAAATATGTATAAAAGAAAATATTACTACAATTATTAACGAAGCACTCTTGCCATAGGTTCGTCTTCCCTGACCTAGGAGGTTTTAGTCAGCAAGTACCTTTGACTTACCTCTCTGCCTTCCCGAGGGTACCGTAAGGCCACATTTCCCCTGGTAAAAAGGGATGTAGAATTGTAGATCAATAGACAGTTGTTGCAATTTACCATTTGGTTTTCTAGAATACAATAAAAACAAATGTATTTGTACAACTAAATTTAATTAATCTAAAGTCCAGAAGACAGTCACCTTAGGTATGCAAATAGCAACATAAACAACGATACTTATATATGTGAGCACACGTGTTCAAACAAAAATAGAGATAATTGTATAAAATAGTCATTATTATTGACTGATATTTTTTGCAGCTGATGAATTATTCAAGGCGACATATAGTTCACTCGTCGTTTACGGGTGGGTCGTGAATGGCTAACTTTTTCCGAGTCACGCTTCGCATCGCGGTTCGTTCACGATTCTACGTAATTTTCGTTCGTTCCTATTCCTGTCTATGTATGAGGTTCTTTGTGACTGCGTAAATCATTGAACTGTAGAAAAATGTTTGCTGGTATTAACTATGTAAGTTTGTAATTTTATTACTCTCCTATTGCAAATGAAAATCGGACAAACGTGCAAATCTGAAATTTTGCTGATCATCACTGTTAATAGGGATGTTTCCTGGGTATGAAAAGTTAAAATCTATTTAGTCCGTCAGTTAGATAATAAAAAAATATTAGACACGTATTTTTTCTTTTATCAAAACAATAAAAAAATACAAAGATACACCGCTTTAAAGTTTCGGAGTGGGGGCTTATGACGCTACGCCTCGCTAAAAATCGTAGCGAGGAGTGACGTCACGCGTAACTTCCGTTCTCTGTATTTTGATCATTTTTTGTTTGCAGGAAAAAAGAAAAAATACGTGTCCAATAAAATTCATTAATCTACAAGACAGACTAAAAAAAAATAGGAAACATGCCTATTCTCCAAAAAACAAATTTAACTTTGACAGTTGGAAAAATGCTCTCTGATAAATTTTACAATTACAATTTTCAGATTTTTTTCTTGTGACTTTAGACCTAGCATCATGCCGAATTTCGTGATTCTGGGTAGACGGGAAGTAAGTACCCTTAATGTTGTTACAGACAGATTTACCTACGAATGTTGCAGCAAGTATATTTTTTTCATGTAATTCTGAAATATTAGTTTATTGACTTATTTAGGCGAGATGAATGACAATTTATTTAAAAACATGTCTATTTTGGTTGAATGTAGTGTAATGTAAAACAGCCTACAGCTTTGATATTTTTTTTATATACCTAATAGGGATAAAAAATCAATCGTTTCTTTCTTACTCGTTAAACATTTTTTTTTACTACAAAAAGTGTGTATCTATGTCAAAACATCCATCCTTCAACATTTTAAAAACAGAACCAGTTTAAAAATGGAAAGAAAATAAACAGGTTTAAAAATAAACAGTTGCAACAGATTAAAAAGTATCAGGTGTGTACTGTGTAGCCAGTACAAACAAGAACTTGGAAACAATCCATTTTATGATCTCTGCACACAATGGTCCAGTTTCTATAGAATACCTAGTATCTATTTTAAAAAATAAATTTTGAATCAAACCGTTTGATTTTGAGGTGTTAAAATTGAAATATCGTCTTTTATTAATAAATTTGTTTATAGACACTTACTATTAGATATAATGTTGTTGTTTCCCGCCAAATAGACTATAATATAAAAAAACGGATTTTAATAAAATTAGTTACACATATTGTCTATACCTAAATATATTTTTTAAACGCTCTAATCTCTGAAATTACCAGTTAGCTTCAAAATAACTTTTGTATTTGATAGCACAGTTCTTGAGGAAGGTTATAAAGTTATTTAACATCACGTCACTTGCCTTGGGAGAAAAACAACGCTAGTGACACCGCTGGGCACCGTTAGTTGTTTATAATCTGGAATAACAACATTTAGGATACTATTTTTGTCTAAGATTTCACCGCTATATTATCATTACTATCCCACTACTGGCAAAACTATCTCTCATACCTTATAGATTCTATCCTGTTACGTGCCATTTGTAGCCAGTCTTCTACATATTACTCCACGTTATTAAGCCAGCATTTTTTAAGCCTTCCCACCTTTACCCAGAGTCTTTAAAATAGGGTGTACTACACCTAATCGAACACCATTTGATCGACCACTATAAATCGAAAGTCCTAATAATCGAACGTCCATATCGAATGTTCTCTATGTCGAACACTCAATAAATCATGTACTACACGTATGTGAGTAAAGTATGCCCTGACTCTACGAGAAACAAAAGAACAACAGATCCTGTAGTTAAAATGGAACACACGTTTCACTCGAAAACTAGACGCGTCTCTTTAGGGGCTAATTATCAACAAACACAACTTTTGTCCTATTCGCTTCGTTAGCATCCTTGTATCGAGAGAAAATTATTTCGTACATTGTGAATACGCTCATCGTACTTGAGTTTGTGATGTTAAAGTTATGATTTGAAAACGTATTAATATTGCTCGTTAAACTAATTTGCGTGTTACTAGTTATTTGTCTGGATAGAAGATTTTTTCCATTTTCTCTGGTCTGGTCCGGTTTTCTTCTATTATAAGCAAATTTTTTTATTTAGGAGTTGAGTTAATCTCGTCATCTCTGCCAGTGCCTAAGTAATTGTCTGCGAGTCTTTCTCGATCTCAAACATAATACAGTATCCAATCTTTATTTGAATAACTAATAAGTATACGACGAATCTTAAGAAACCGCTGCCCAATTTTGGATAAAACAAGTCTATCAAACAAACTCATTATGCGCTTTCATTTGATACCCTATTAAGTATATTTTTAAAAAGCTACGGTGCCAGAAACACCCCTGTTTTTATCTAAATACATAATTAAAATTAAGTACATAATGTGAATTTCATCTTCGCTATTCTTAGTTTCTTTTTTGTAAATGCGGGGTTTTTTAATTTTGCCATGCGCAATGATTCCAACTTTTTTATAGGGTACAATGGCGTTTGCATTTGCAACTAAAAATCTCTCGTGTTTTTTATTAAGAGATGTATAATGTTTATGAACAAACTTAGTCAAGTTATTACAAACACGTTAAATGTACACCTTTAACTCATAAACAGTACAGATTTGGATGCTGTTGTGAAAATACAGTTCATTTGAGAGTAAATTAGTACCGGATACACGCCACTCCAATCATAACAAACTCTATGATGTATTTGTACTCTTAGAAAGTTACTTCATAGAAGCGAAAATAATGGTAAGAAAAATAATAATTCAGAGAAGTAATTTGGACAAGCTGCAAAAGAATTCGACTTAGCCATCTGTTAAATACTCATTCTTGCAGCGGTCCAGCAGCATCAGGGCTCAACTAGTGGTAACACCTAATAGTCTTTTGTTCGGAACGGTTATATAAAAAAAGTGATGGAGTCTGTAAACCAAACTAAGGTAACTCGGAGGTCAAAAGTCTGAAGTGAAACTTGGAATAATTATTATTTTTGTTTTTTTTAAATATCACAACAAAATGCACAATAAAAACCGTCTGTGTTCATTCAAAATTAGAATAAATAATGTATAAAAATTAAAACAAACAACGGATTAAAAAAACATAGCTAATATCTTTCAAAATGTAGAACAAATATTCAAAAATTATAACTAAGAACCATATCGATCATGTCAGCTTTCAAACAGATAAAAAGGCAACGTATTAATTGGTCCATTTGTTGAGGAGCTACGATATTACAAACAGATACACAGTCTGACGGGTAGCCAGACCGACACGTCAAACTTATAACACCCCTCTTTTTGTGTCGGGGATTAGATACTGAAGAAGAAAGTGAGTAAGAATATAGAGTAACAGGAATGACTTAACAAAACATAGTAACAGATAGTAACGCAGGGAAATAGTATTCATTGTTGCAGGCAGAGAATAAATAAGTAAACTAAAGAGTGCGCCCAACGGAGAATGAACAGTGAGCACAACATGAACATGAGTCGTCTGCAAGGTCACGTCAAATTAGTGTTAAAACATAGCGCCGCTTTATTAATACCGTCTCAAAATCTAATATTTAATTACTCTATTCATATCGGCACAATCGATATTTTTGCATGAAGGTCTGTCATCGCACGGAAAAGCACTAAACGAGCGAATTTGCTTTCGACTCGCACAACGGGCCGCCAGCGATTCGCGCACTCTATCCTTACTTATTTATACTCTAAGCAAGAACTTAACTTACACCTCAAATGTATTCTAATCAGCATTCAAGTAAGTTCGACAAAGCAACAACACAAGTTTGCATTTCCAACACTAACACACGCGCACATCGTTCGTGCAACGTTTTATTTATTATGATAATGGCTTGTACATGTAAAGTGTTTATGAATAGGTAATGAAGGATTGATAATAACGGGACAGCCTTATCTATAGCAACAAACTAGTGTGTGCACTTTGATAGGTTTGTTTTTTTGCGTTTTATATGGCATTGCCATGTTTATTCTGGGATTAAACCAACTGTTATAATCTAACACCGGTGTGGTGCTCATTGATTAACTAGCTCGATAAGAATAAGGTTGAAAATGCAATAATTTTATACAGAAATAAGGCTTTTATATTTCTAAAGTCTTTTCGATGGAATAAGAGAGTCCGCACGAGTGCTAATGTGCACGGTTCAGTACCCTTACTCTCCAATTTAATTTTAATTCTAATACAATGCCAATTCAAAATTGTTATTCATTAAACAGGCACACAAACAAAACAGTACAAAAAAATACTCCCAATGTTTCGATTTCAGTCAGTTCCTTCCATTAACAGGATTTTTTTCAAGAAAAGTGAATCTCGTGCCTGCTTAACTAATATGTATCATCAACCTGCCTGCTCAACTTTCTAGATGATAAGTTAAATTTAAATATAATAAGACTTTTGCTTCAATGTATTTAAGCATTGTTAATAATTTTTGCATGCTAAATTAAGGCAGAATTGTACATGGATTCAAATTTAAATGTTAAACACCTTATTGTATTACCTACATTCTATGCAAATAAAGATATCTATTCTATTCTATCAATTTTACATTGGCATTGCATCAGAATTTAAAATTAATTATAGAGTAAGGGCACAGAATTTGGCAACGTTCGCTAATGTTGTGGAGTACAAGAAATAAAGATTATCGTGGTCCAAATTTTGAGTATTTTTTGGTCTTTCTGATCTCTGTCGCCGTGTTATTAATACGATGGAGGAAATGGAAAGAACAAAATTTTACAAAGAGTATAATTTTTATAGGTATATTTTCTATACTAATATTATAAAGCTGAAGAGTTTGTTTGTTTGTTTGTTTGAACGCGCTAATCTCAGGAACTACTGGTTCGTATTGAAAAATTCTTTTTGTATTGGACAGTCCGTTTATTGAGGAAGGCTATAGGCTATAAAACATCATTATTATATTTCTTAAGTTTTACATTATACAGCTTTTTATATTAAAAAGGTCTGCTGTGGTCGTTTTTAAACATAACATTGTTAGAATACGTAAATTAGGGGTGTGTCCTAAATGTTTTGGCAAATAAAAACAGTCGAACATGCTAGGCCTCACCCCTAATTATGTTTTGTAAGGCGGCTATTAGACGATCAATCTGGCATTAGTTTAATCTGTGACCTTGATTTGATTTATGTCAGTCAAGCTGCCCCCCGCGACTTTGTCCGCGTGTTTTAGTTTCAACGGTTTTTAATTTTTGCAACATTTTTCATTTATACTCCGCTCCTTTTGGTCACAGCGTAATGTTATATAGCTTATAGCCTTCCTCAATAAATGGGCTATCCAACACTAAAAGAATTTTTCAAACCACCAATTTTTTCGGACCAGTAGTTCCTGAGATTAGCGCGTTCAAACAAACAAACAAACAAACTCTTCAGATTTATATATTAGTAAATAGATTGATCGTGTAAGGTGTTGATTGATGTTAGATTGAAAAGGATCACGAATTATCCAGATATTTTAATATTTTTCATCAATCATGGCCGCCTTACAATGGTTTGTGAAAACACTGGAGCTGCAGACTCGGCTCAAGAGTAAAGGAAAATGTGTATACGATAAAAATGTCTAAAATAGATCCGAATCAGCAATAGTGTTGATTGAGCTCGTTTCCTCTTTGCTATAAACTAGTTAAAGGCTCATTGTACCGTCAATACCATGTCTGTGTCCCTCCACAATGGCGGCCTCACAATTCAAAGTCTAGGTCAAAACTATTTAAAGTGTAGATGATGTAATGTAATTAGTATAAACTAGCTCTTGCCAGCGGGTTCGCTCGCGATGATTATAAAAGCCACTGAATTATTTCAAGAAAACAAATTACACAACTTGTATTACAACAATCGCAGGTATATGATAATCCATTATGTTTTACGCACATTGCACGGTAGAGTAGTGCGTGCTCTTATTGGGCCTAGCTTAGTTCGCTTTTATTTTTATTATTAAATTTAAATTTTTAAACAATATTAAATTTGAAATTACGCGATTATTTTTATAAAATATGTAAAACTATGTTAACATTCTAATATAAAATTATGCTTCCCAAATTCAGAATAACCTGCGAGTGTTAGATAATAAATTCAGCACAAGTTTACTAAGGGCTAATAAAATCTATGCGTGCAACATAAACTTTATTATGTCTGTTCGTAGGTACGAAGCGGACATATTTGTAAATGGGTCACCTGTTTTAAGCCTCTAAATTCTTTTAATTACTTTCGTGAAAGGGAATAATAAAAACCCAAATGGTAATTAATAATCCTCAGGAACTTTATTAGGTTTTATAATTATGACACGAATATGTTTAAAAACAGCTATGAAAAAAAATAAAGGCAAATATTAAAAAAGTATAAATATTAAGCCTTAATAAAGTTCAAATTGGTTTCATTGACGAAATTTAAGTTATGAAATAGTTGTAACTCATCGGATATGTAATTAAAATGATTATTACTGGCTTTCGTCAATGCACTCTATACACGCAATATATGATTATTTCGTTATTGATAATTTTAAGACAATTATTATTGATATACCTATCATAAATGTATATCTATTCTTATGGAGCGGGCTTGCAATCAATTAATAAAAGCAAACATTAGCAGATTTACATAAACTTTATCAAATTATTAATCGTACTGATTAAGATGTTAACAATTAAATTTAAACCCATCAAATTTAAAGCCTTTTGACAGCTCGGTCTCACGTCATCACCGGAAACTAAGCCACGCCCCCTTCGACGTTTTCTTAATTCATTTGTAACACTAGGTATAATAAATTTCTCAAAATATACATTTAATACAGATAATAAAAAATACTGCCTTCTAATATTATAATTTTTAAAGTTACGGTTGGAATATGGATGTTTGTTCTTCAATCACGTAAAACCTTTCTTATGGATTGTATTGAAATCTGGCCCATAAATACTTTATGACCTGGATTAACATATTTATAGGATACTTATTATCCCGATAAGTCCGGAACGGGAATTTGCGGGATAAATTATGTTAACTTGATGAAATAAACTAAAAAAGAAGACCCTTTGTGCTGTCTGTGGTATTGTCAAGAGAATTAGTGAAAGCGTCTCCTTAGAATAACTACTGCAGAATTTTAAATTAATTATGACGGTTTACGTTTTGTAAATAAACTAAACTGTATTTTTTTTTGTACAATTCGCACTCGGCTATCTGATCCCAAACTAGGCAGAGCCTGTGCTATGACTACCAGACAACTGATAAACATACTTATATATTTCTAAATACATACATATTATAGATAAATTACACCCAGACACAGAACAAATGATCATGCTCATCACATAAAGATTTGTCCTGGGTGGGAATCGAACCCACGACCTCCCGTTTAGCAGTCATGATCACTAACCACTAGACCAACAGGCCAGCCAAACATACCTTATTACATACCTTAATTCAAACATACCTTCTTAACGTGTTTTTTCGTTCTGTAAGTTTGTATATTTTTTTCTGATTTTATAATGATACTAAAAAGAACCGCATTTACCTTTTCCTTTTTTAGTTTTGTCGTTTACTTTATTTAACTAGCTGCAGTAGTTCATTGCGGCAACAAAAATGTCACAGTTAATTTTGATATAAAACCAGGCTAAGTGCAAGTCGGACTCGCGCATGAAGGGTTCCGTAGGTACCATTTAATGGCCCCTTTGCCACGGAACCCTAAAAAGTAAACAAATAAGTATGTAGTCTGTCTGTCTGTTCCTTTTGCTGAGTTTAATATACTAGTTTATCACATTTATTTTATTTTACTTAAGAAACAAATATTACGTGCATATCACATAATAATATATATAAATACATGGTATTAGTATAATAACTTTCGTGAAGAGTATTCATAATTATTTAAAAAAAAACGGTTTACTCACGCATTTTTTCGGATCGCCCGATTAGTTTCAGACTCAAGTCGTGTCGACTCCAGTTCGACTCGCGACACCACCGCCGCCACGTCAGCTCATGATTAGGGACTCCTATTGAGTCTGAAACTAGTCGGGCGATCCCGAGAATATGCGTGAGTAAACAGTTTTGTTTTAAATAATTATACATGGTATTAAGCTGTGGTTATATAACAAACTATTACTTTTGACTGAATTGATTTGAAAATGACTGTGGTTTCCTGATTGATCGCCTGTCCGCGGTCAACTAATTAATCGTTATTCTTGTTTTTCATTAATAGGTATTATATCGGGCTATCAAGTGTTACAAATAGATTGTAAACATTGTGAGGCGGACTATCTAATATTTTATTGATAGTTTATATATTTTGTTTGTCCGTAAATTATTTCCTTTGGCATATAAATTAAATGAGTATTCGGTCCGACTAATGTGGAAAAAAAAAGGTTTTTGACACCGACTTTTACCTGCACAGTTCCAAAATTTTATTCCTTTAGAAAATTGACAAAATTCTTACAAGTAAACGGGTTACTCTTTTAAAACTACAAATATCAATTAATAATATTCAAATAATAAGCCTAAAGCTTTTCATGCACAAGGCTACGCAAATATCCGTAAGTAAGAAGGGTCTAAGAATATTAGGTGGGCGAATAGTTATTCTCCGAGTAAGTACTTATGTTATACGCGTTATACGTTTATTTTACAGGTAAAGGTGTATTATATTTATATCTATATATATATCGTATAAAAACAAAAAACATGGCTTCAAAATATTGTGTAGAAAGTTCAATTTTCTAATCAATTAATTTAAAATGCCTCTTTCAATATTTTGGTAGGGTAGCCGAGATTGGAACTCGGTAGAATTTTGATTAAATTTTATCGAAAAGATTTTCTGTAAATCTTATTTTAAGGCCATCTCAAGTTGTTCCGAATTTGTGGCCACGTCAGGGGAGTTGCTTGTATGCGGTCGGTGCGTGAATGTCGAATATTTTCAAATGCAGTCGACATTGGCGTTTCGACGCTATCATTTTAACGTAGGTAATTATAGGTTTGGTTATTTAATTATATATTTATTAATGTAAACACAACATAAATAAGACACGATCATACAAGAAACATTAAGTACAAAGGTACTTAGGTATTTTCTGCCTCGCAAACCTGCGACAGCACACATTAAAAGAAGAAACACAACAGTGTGCAAGATTTAATTTTATTATTATTTAATTGAAACAATATAATTGATATATAATTCTTTTGTTATAATTTATAATTTATAATTGGACATTTTTTTCTCAATAAATTCATGGTAGATAGCTGTCATAGGAACGTTTAAAAACTGGATTTACTTTGGTTGAAATGTGCCCATCGTTTTTTATTTATACATATTATTTCATTTCCTGTCTATATGTGTATATAAATAAAACACTATATAAGAAAAACAATCGCCACATGTATGACGGAGAATAAGTTAGGAATGGCTAGACCTATTTGGCTTTTTTTGTGGTTTTTGTAATAAAATTTGCTTTAAATTTTTGTTTATATTGACAGGAAAAAGACTGTCGGTTCAGTATAATAATGAAGGATGGAATTCTGTTTGTTAGAAACTAGGTTAATGATAATTATGCGATTAAAGTATCTAAACTTCTGGAAGGTAAGATTAAGTCAACTTAAGGGATTCAAGTTTGAATAATGGCTTAAAGATTAATGGCCCTTGGGAGTATAGTTGATACTTCACTTGTATTACCTAAGTTGATAGTTAAAACTTATTTATTATTATTATTAGATTCAATTGAATAAATAAAAACCAGATGAACAAAAAATCAACCAATAGCAAAAATAAGATCTGAGTATTTTCTTTACACCATGGCGAGAATGCGTTTTCAAATATCGATATCCGCATTCGCATCGAATAAAAATATAAATCTACACTAGAGAGGTTTTTAATCAAATTTTATATTTGCCGATACTCGAATATTTACAAAGCTAACAATTTTTAGTTAATCGAATGCATTTTGTATTGTTTTTCCAACCCATCACATGATAGCTGTGATATTTAATTAAAAGTTCTATTCGATTTGGACCTGTTACTATTGATGTTTGTACTATAAAACCGAGGTACGCCTTTACTATTCATAGTTAGTTCGTTTACCTTCCGATACAAGGTGGTCCAAAGAATATGGAGAACATAATAACCAGCGATTATTTTGTTAATGTAATTTAACATTTATGTAATCGTAATAAAGCATTAATTTCAGTGGCTGGAGAGTCTGACTTAAATTATTGCGTCGTATCTAACCCTTTTCAGAACGGTAAAATATATTTATATATTTAATTGTTCACAATGGTTAATTTAAAATCCTTGTCATGTCCAATTGTCATTTGTTTGATTTCTTCTGCAACCGTGTGCACACGGATTTAACATAAACTTACATTCTCGCAGTGATTTTTTAGGGTTCCGCACAGAAAGGGTTAAACGGGACCCTATCACTAAGACTCCGCTGTCCGTCCGTCTCTTACCAGGCTGTATCTCATGAACCGTTACAATAAGACAGTTGAAATTTTCGCAGAGGATGTATTTATGTTGTCGCTATAACAACAAATGATTTATCATCATCATCATCATCATTTCAGCCATTAGACGCCCACTGCTGGGCATAGGCCTCCCCCAAAGATCTCCACAAGGATCGGTCCTGCGCTACACGCCTCCAGCCAGTTCCCGCAGCCCGTACAAGGTCATCACTCCATCTTGTAGGAGGCCTGCCCACGCTGCGTCTTCCTGTACGCGGTCGCCACTCCAAAACTTTCCGGCCCCAACGGTCATCCGTTCTACGATTTATGCTCGATATTAATAAAAGCAACAAGTAGACGCTTAAAATATTTAAAGAATATTTAGTTATATATTTACTTTAAAAATTAATAATTAAATTAAAAAAGAAGAACTAATATAAGAAGGGTGTTCCCATATAGCAAATGTGATTTTTTGCCGTTTTTATAGATAATGGTACGGAACTTTTCGTGCGCGAGTCCGACTCGCACTTTGCCAGTTTCTCATTACCTTTACTTAATACAGAATCTCACATAACCTGTTAAGCACGTTGCTCGTATCATACTCAGACAATACGTAATCTTAGCTATCTCCTATTTCCATGTTAACGATAATGTATCATGTACATCGCTACATTTGTACACAATGGGGCCATCAAAGCCGTTAGTAATGGAGCCATGTATGCTGCACTGAACGGTCAGTTTATATAAAGCATGTTCAGCATCGTGTAACATGTAAATTTATTAATGTTTGTTAAGGAGATTTTATATGGGATAGGTTTTATACACCGCAGTGTAGGCAGAATTAAATATGTATACGCTGCTTGGGTAACCAACAGAATGTTAAACGGACCAAAAAGGAAGGGTACTTTAAATGTTATATTGTTTTTAGAACACCCTCTATATTTTTTAGTTTGAATACGCCTTTAATTAAAAGTAAAGACTGACTCAACCTTATTTAGGCTTCGCTTGTGTTATGCAGATAACGGTTTCTCTTATATTTTACATGGATATAATTTTCAATCTTTCAAAGAACTTTGGATGTTAAAGTACCGATTACTAATTAAAATTGCGACTTCAAATGTATGGATTCTCTATACTTCAGAATATTTACCAACTAAAAACTATAAAGATAGTAATAAATGGAGGTCACAGCGTCAGAAGACTGGACACAGAAAATGAAACATTGCCACTGAACTATACCATGCTTCTAGAAATAAAATATCATTTTTCCTATCCGCCTCTGTATCAACTCAATCGGCTAGTGGCCAGGTCAAGGAAACAAGAAACACCAGACCCTCTGCTTTTACTTGGCCAACATTATCCAGTCGCCGTCCATTTTATATCTTCGTTACGTCAAAACGGAAGATTTCGATTCAGACATTAAGCTGTAGGTACAGATCAGTGAAATGTCTTAAACGTTATGAATATTCAAAGAGTCGGGCGCCGCCGCCGGCCAGTCGAACCGCAATCAAACGAAACGATAACATCGTTTAACTTCATTTACATACATATTTGACGATTTACACGTATTTCGAACTATCGATGTCGGTCCAAATCGTAATCCCTGTTAGTATCGGGTTTGGTTGACCCACTGGTATCTAAAGAACTAATTTTGAATGCTATCTCTACTAATCCTCCACTAATGCACGACCGGGAACGGAACTTCGAGACAAAGTAGGTTTTTAATACCAAACCATTTCACTGCAGGTCACATGTACTTTTTTAAAAGTCTGGGAAGAACAATGAGTTTTCGATTTCAGATTAATTTATTTCTAATTGCCTAAAAAGTGTAGATAGTGATCTCAATCATGCTTAACCGGATAATCTACTAAGTATTCTCGTTAAACTCTATGGATTCTTTTAACTTATCCTGACCGCTAAGGCATAAAGATGGCCAAGGTTTTAATAAAACTGCACCCACAGAAAGAGGCTCACATTTCGAAAGC
Source organism: Diachrysia chrysitis (assembly GCA_932294365.1). NCBI lineage: Eukaryota > Metazoa > Arthropoda > Insecta > Lepidoptera > Noctuidae > Diachrysia > Diachrysia chrysitis. Next base: position 5,053,322 of record OW028657.1, read on the forward strand.
AAATCGAGGTTTAAGTTCAATTTATTTCTATTGAACGTTAATAATTTGCAGTTGTCGGTTAAAGCTCGTGAACAGTTTTACGGTTTCAAATCGACATAGCTTTGAGTTTAAAGATATAAGATTTTTAGTATAAGGAATAGTTTATTTTGAACATATTATTATACTTTAGTATTACACTTTTTAAGAGTTGTTAGGCAGCCTAATACGTACAGTTCAGTTTTTTAACAACCACATATACAACTACATTATTGGGTGTAATGTACCCACGAAACAGAGATAATCACTTCCTTTTTTCGTACTGATGCTTTGACTCTTCGCAACTTAAAGTAAACATAGACAAGCATAGATCGTGCGCATCGCTAGTAGTCCCATATGCGGAGCGTAAGCACATTTTTAGCTAAATGTACTGCGCTCGTTTACTGATTTAAGTGTTTTTTCGTGCGACAACAGACTTTTACGCGAAAATATCGATGAGGATCTTAGGTTTTGAAATAGTTTTAATAAAACTAGTGCGAACAGTTCATACTCGATATGCGCGCTCTATAGTTTACTTATTTATTCCTGTAAGCTTCGCTATCATTTGTTTACTTGCGCATGATTATTTATAAACATCAACGATGTCTGTAGATGAGAACTTCACATTTAATGGTTTTATGATTTTATTTATAGACCGCTGTTCCCAAGGAGTCATATGTTATAGTAACAACATTATCTTGACGTAAGACGTCGTAGATATATCTTCAAAAACCTTTTTCGACGTATTTTCAACAAACTTTTTTTGATAAGAACCTCCCTATGTTAAAAAGTTTGGGTAAATACGAGAAAGTTGAGGAAGCTTATTCAAAGATTTGCATGTATATTAACATGACTTTTATCCCCTAAGGGATATTAGTGGAGGCGTATTGCACTACACTCGTCTAAATTAAGAAACATATTTTTAAAGTTATGATTCAACTTCCATTTGTATTGTATTCAAATCTGTGACAAACATTTTTATATGTTAAATTCATCTCTTTCTATGGAATCTATACTAATAAATAAAGCTGAAGAGTTTGTTTATTTGTTTGTTTGTTTGAACGCGCTTATCTCAGGAACTACTGGTCCGAAATGAAAAATTCTATCAGTTTTGGAAAGCCCATTTATTGAGGAAGGCTATAAGCTATATAACATTACGCTGCAACCAAAAGGAGCGAAGTATAAATGAAAAATGTAGCAAAAATGAAAAACCGTTGAAACTAAAACACGCGGACAAAGTCGCGGGGGACAGCTAGTTTATAATAAACCTACTAAAGTAGCGATCAAGAAGGTAGGTTATATTATACCCAAGAATGAACATAATGTTGATTGTTTTTCTTTACGTCCAGTAAATTTAAAATCATAAACGATATTTCCAATATAGAATTTGCAATAACAACTTATATTATCTTGAATAATAGGCACTACTTGAATATTCGGAAAATGAATCAAGAAAAAATCTACAATGTATTTTAACGGCGAGCAACGCGAGAGTGAATGGAAATGTACTAAATTTGAGAAGGGTATGCTTAGATGGTTTGGGCTCGTAAACAAGATGAATGAAGTAAGATTGATAAGGGAACTACGAGTGACCGTTGCTAGGAGAGGATCAGAATATATTTAGCCTTCCTTTAGCAATCATATTCTGTGTGTCATGGAAGAAGGATAGGTCTAAGTGATCTCTATCGGGTCTGAGGCGCACAGTTACTGTTTAAAAACAAATGAAATCTTGAAGCGATAGTAAATATTTTGATTGTTATTATTAATTCTTTTAAAATCGTAAATAATAAAAAAGTGCTCTATATGCATAAGTTTAAGATAGCAAATTGTCTAACCACTGTGTTTATATAGGATCGATACAAAAACGTTTTTCCTCAATGCTACGCGCTGATATCACACGTCTAAAATTCATTGACGATACAGTAAAGTGCTAGTACAAAAAAACCGTTCTCTTTTTCTTCTTAACGAAATTTTATAATTTTTAGTTTACTATCAATAAACCTGACCTATATATTACTTATTGTTGAATGTGTTATGACAAATGCTGTCAGGAGACCGACCATGACCTCGGACTAGAAAATGACTGATTATAATTCAAGCAAACTGACTAATCCCATAGTTCCCATTCTCTTAAAACTATGCCACGAACATGAAAATATAGGGAATCGTAAAAAACCCAATCGTGACGAACATTAATTTCTTCAAAATATATGTGTTTCTTATTTATTTTATTAAGTAGTGTGTATTCGTCAACGAGGCAGAGTAGTAATACAGTGTAATTTATGATTCTATGACGTATTATTTTGATATCATTTTAAAGTATAAGTGTAAGAATTATAGAGATTTATGAGCAGTCATTATTATAGTTGCGGTCTTGTTACAACGTTTTTGTGTAAACGGAATTTGTTTTTATCATAACGTGACAAATATAATATTTTAAGTGATTGTTTTAAAAGTAAAGTAAATAATTAATAGTGTCGATGTTGTTTATAATAGTTTAAGTTCCTTAAGCGGTGTAAGCAGGTAAAAAACATAAATAAATATATCTCACTATGAGATAACAACAATAACGTTGCCTGCTTTTTTTCAATATAATTATGTTGGGGTCGGCTTCCAGTCTCAATAACCAAGCCAGCTGAGTAAAATTACAAATTAATTATAAATAACTACATATTTTTTAAGGTCTTCCAATAAAAACTGTATATAAGCAAAGCATGATCATGAAAATTCTATGTTTATTTAACTTATCATAACACATTTAAAGCATTTACTTTTTAAAATATAAGAGCATTATACACATCAAATGACTCCTCCAATCACTGGCAACGTTAACATAACATCGTGTACAGGATTTTCTCCCGTTGCGAGGTTGGCGGCCGATAAATTAAGAATTATACCGGCCGTCTATCTGACTGACGTGAGAGATTTACGCGACACTAGCCACGATACACTTATTTGTGTTATTGAGTGTATCGTATATATATTGAATAGATTATTTGTGTTTATACGTAGGCTAACTATGGCAAAACATTTTGGCCTTAACCTTCTTAAGAAAGCAAAAGACTCTGGAATAGATAATCGAAAACCGTACAAAAAATATGTATTTGGATTAATATACAGGCGAATTTGTCGTTTATTTTTATGTAGATGTGTTTTGTAATTTAGTTTCGTTTCAGATTAAACTTTAAAATCAGGTATTGCACAGCACAAATTAAATTTTTGAGATAGTAGACCCATGCAGCTAAATAGTAATTTTTATTCTACTTAAACAATCCTTGCTATAACCTTTCTAATCAAGAGTAAACAGGTTAATGTAATGATTTGTATTGTAATCGATGAATCACTAAATTCTATTGTTTTTTGTTCAGTGGTTCGCAGTCCGTTTACAAAGTTTTTGTGTACTCGATCTGCTAAATGAAGGTTTTCGGTAGGCGTTTAAAAATATCGTTTTACTGCCGCTGCATAATTATGAATTCTATTTAAAGCACTTCATGGTACAATTTACAGGCGGATTTTGTACCGTAATGTTATTGTTGCTAAGTAATGTTAAGTGGTCTTTTGATATTCAGGTTTATGACATGTTATTTGAAACGTGCTCCTATTGTTGCGTATTTTTTTCGTATTTTGATGTTTCGTGTGTAGAAAGCAACATATTTTATTCTTTGTGTTATAAATTCTACTTTTCAATGCAGGGATTGTAAAATTACTTTTCGCTTTGCGGGAACATTACGTACAAGGTTTCTAAACGACTACCCCTTTCAAAAACATTTGTGTATTCATTTAATAATTTATTGCTTTAAGCACATGTGAGACGTAACCGGGCCACTTTTCTTTCCATCTTAATCGTATGCGTGTTTAATATGTCCGCTCTCCTCTTTACATATTATATTCTTCTTTGTTTTAAATGAGTAGAATAGGTCCCGAGAGAGCTGTATAAATTTTATAAATAAAGACAACATAAAAATGATAAAAAATAATAAACAACAAACTGTATAAGTAAATAACCCGAACCCCCTGCTAAGTAACATTATTATTTATATTTAAGTATTTAACTATTTATCATTCAAAATTATATTTTTAAGAATATATTTTTGTGAACTTTAAAGCCTTTTATTTTGGTACACCACTCAATAAATTGGTGGTAACACACATTTTACAGCCAAAATTTTGCTATTTTAATTCATTCATTTTGAAAACATCTATCTAAGAACACTTTTTTGTTGTTAAGTCGAATCTAACGATACCTTAACTGTCGAAATCCATGTAGCCGTTTGGAGGATACGAGGTAATAAATAAATTTACATACATAGAAATATAGAAACGCAAGATACGCGCGAAACACATAACTCTTCCTTCCTTGGCGTCGGGTAACAAGAGCGATGATAATTTTACATTCACTTAACCTAATTTGTCATCAATCGGACTCCATTTGTTTACCTTCATACACATTTTATTATTACATAAATAGCGTCGAAAGTCACATTGTGTTTAGGCCTCGATATATGAGGAAATAATATATCTGTGAAGGAAATGCGTTACAAGAACACAATAGGAAGACACATAATAGTCTGCATGTATAGTGATTGTATAAGGAATGGATAAATGAACTCTGCTTGCAGTTCACTGCCGAGTTCCATACATGTTTCTATTGTTAAAACAACTTGTGCTATTTACATGTAAAATATTTTACTTCATAATTTTGTTCAGAAGTAGGTACCAACATTTTTTAAAACGGTTGTATGGATTGAAAAGTCTGGATTAAAGGAGTTTTTATTAAGAAGTTAATAGCAAAATGTTATTACAAATCGGATTGTAACAAAAAATGTAAAATATCAGAATTTTCTACTGTAAACTGAAAGTTTTTCTACGATTTATTAAAGCGTAAATTGGTTTGCTTATTAGATTTTTGTATTTATATAATCTTGTATACACACAAACTAGTTTCATACATTGTAGGATAATCTCTGAATATTTTTCTGTTTTAAAACTGTTTTTGAAATTTTAAACTGAAAACGGGAAAAACATTTGATAAATCCTATGTTAATTTGACCGTAGGTACTTATTTCTTTATGCGGAAATGATGGAAAATTAATATATTTGTTAAACATATTTAAAATTCCTTGACGTAATTGTTTCATTAGGATCAAGACTCAAGTGAAGTTAATACTTGGTTTTATTATTACCAAACAATGACTTCTTGTTAAAAAATGGTTTTTTATGTTTAATAAAACTAAGGTTCCGTGGGCAATGAATAGTATCTAAAATTATACTTTTTTTTTGTATTCTAAAAATAAACGTTTCGGCTACTATACTATGAAGATGATAATTTATATTATCCAAAAATACCTCACAGTATAAATAAATAAAGTATTAAAGTGGTTTTAAATATAAAAAATATATCATCATATCAAAATGATATCTCATTGCTATCAAAAGGCCATAAGGTATTCCTATTTGATGACGGAACTCTAAGAAGTTCATGATAATAAATCGTAAGAATTAAAAATTGTTTGCATAAAGTTTAGTAACATTAGCACATTGAAAAAATCCTATTTGTAATCTGGTTTGTCTGGCTATTATTTAATTAATGATTTTTCGTCTGTTAATTATTCTACCTATGTTTTCTAAAGACAATCTGATAAATTTAAGTTTAAACACAATATTATTTTTGTTGTAATTTTATCTAAAACTCATATTCTTTTGTTTCAGATTTTAAAGTGAACGATATGAGAAAACCAGCGATCATTATAAGAAAACGTGCTGCGTCGAAATTGATCTGTCAAATGAATAGAGATAGTTTGTTGCCTTAAGTGATGTACAAAGGACTCGGTCACAATGCTCGCAGACAATGACACGCCGGACTATGGCACAAATGGGTCATACAATTTCTTTTTTGAAGATCCCCGGTTTATATCGATTCTAAAACATAGGGCTTCGAACCACACGAGTAACATCGGTGACGTCATTAAAGTTTTGGACGACTGGCGCAGCAGATATAATATCTCAGTTGTAAAAGAATGTGAAAGATCTGACTATTGCTCTGGAGATTTAAGGGATTTGATTATCGCGTATAATAACATACATGGATATGTTAGTTTGTTGGTAAGTGAGAATTACCCCCGGTTTCTGAAAGGGAGACCAACACAAAAATTTGTTAATCACCTGTCAAACCTCATGTTAAGTGCTGTGATTGGTGATTACTCTTCTGGTCAAACAATCACTGTCGTGATCTTGATTTGAAAAGAAATTAAATTGATCAGCCTTTAAAAAACCGGGGTGCTTTTTATCTTAATTGTATTATGTGTTTTAAATTAGTTTGTTGAAAATAGTGAAATGAATTGAACAGATTGGAGCTCGGTCTGTAAAAACAGCAGGACATCCTGGGTTAATAATTCAAATAAAATTAATAAATAGATTATGTTACCTTTTAATATAAGTATTTTCAAATATTTACATAAAAAATATTAAAAATAAATACTTAACCAGGTAGATGTGGGTTGTAAAGTAAGCGATTAGATAAAGATAAAATTCCTTTACCTTCAGTACTTAAAGAACATATTATTTTGTCAATATTTATTAGTTTTGATATGGTTTCATTAGTTTGATATACCTGCTAGTTTTTTATTTATTTTTATATTGAACATTACAGATTTACAGGCTTTAAAATTCATTTGTCTCCTGCCAAACTACAGAGTAGTTTGTTTTCAGCGTTTTCGTGGATACATTCTTTCATAGATTCAGTGCTTACAATATCTATACCTACGAACGTAGATACACATAGTACAACTAATAAAAAAATAGTTGTAGTAAACTGACGTCTAATCTGTAGCTCTATTCCCTAAATACTGAACCGCAACTCAACTTTAAGGCGTTCTTAAATGTCTTTCTGTTTCTATTTTACACTTGAAAGTGGCAAACAGCATGATACTTCATGGTGGCTTCAAACTGAATGACGTTTCAGTATTCTGCCATTAGCCTTGTTTTACCTTATTGAAATGTCAATAACGAAATCAAAATTGTCGTTTCCTCCGTTATACTTCATATATAACTTATTTGACATCAATAAGGAAATGCTTTTAGCATTAAAATTAATAATTTAATAAGGAAATGCTTTAATAATTCAATTTAATAATTCAGAGAATAGGATATTATTAATTTTGGAGGCTATTTATATAAATATATTCAATATTTATTTAGTCAGTCTATTTTACCGATCGAAAGATAAAATATAAATGGTATTAGATACGTCATATTTTGTGACAATATCATACCTATGGGGCTTGACAACGACTTGAATATGAATGGCTTGGTGTCGAATTGAAGTCGGTATCGAATTCAAACAGATCAATGGTTAATTTTAAAACAAAAAGTCTACGAAAATAAAAATTAATGCTAAGTTAAGCTCTAACTCTTCAATAACCATTGCAGTGGTAGCATAAAGGTAAAGATTTATTTTTGGTTTAGACAACCATATATAATAATAATAATAAATAATAATACCAGCCTATAAATGTCCTGGATTCCAAAAATTCTGAAATCGGAAATCGCCAACCCGCACTGAGCAAGCGTGACTGGTGATCAATGCTCGTTCCTTCTCTATATGAGAAGAGGCCTGTGCCCAACCATATATGAATAGTAAATAATTTAGATTTTAAAAAATAAAAATGGTCAAATTACCCCTTTTAAATTCTGTGCTATGACAGACAGACAAGTTTTTGAAGGCCTATTTTATATTGTGATTAGAAAAAATCACTTAAGCTGAATACTCACACATACAATATACATATATATACATATAAGTTAGCTAAATTTACTCTAAAGCTAGGTGAGTACCGTTTAATATTACGTTCCATTAATAATTAATTCTTTCTTCAGGTCTGTGTCTTTGGCAGTCTAGCGAACGCGTTGAACGTGGCTGTGTTGACTCGCCGCGACCTTGCCGTGACCCCTATCAATAGACTGCTGAAGTGGCTGGCGGTGGCCGACGTCTTCGTCATGCTGGAGTACGTACCCTTCGCGATCTACAGGTACCTGGTGAGTTTCAATACATCAGATGTTAAAAAATCTTAATAAATAAATCTATGTATGAAAAAGAGAATGTATGTTTGCTTGAAACTTGAGAACTGTTAGCCCTATTGATAAGAAACTTTGCACACATATATGACCACCGACGACGAAATAGTTACGTTAGTGTGGGATAGGTAGCGCTGGTAGCAGCGATTTTCATAGGTGAAGCGATGCGCACCAGGCAATCAGCTAGTGAATAAATAAATGTGGACAAAATCACATATATTGCTCTGAAACCAAAGTAAGTTGTTAAAGCCCTTGTGTTATGGTATCAGAGACAACGAAGGTACCACACATCTTCAAACCTCAGACGTCAAAACTCTCAGTCATCGAAATGATATCCTCTAAACCCCGACTATTCAAACCAAACTCAATTTTAAATTGCCGTTAAGTCATTTTAAGACTTGTCGCAAACGGTGTCTGATATAGCGAGTGGCGGCTGGGGTCCCTCGCTACAGTGTACAAATAAATAAAAAAATGTTTTGCTGGCCATCGGTGGCTGTGGTTGGTGGCCCGTTTGCGCCAAACCTAAGGTGTAACGTAGCGACAGATATATATTTAAGAACGTCTTAATAAGTTTCTATAAGATACTGTCTTGTCTATGTTTTCTCACCCACACAAAATAATATAATTTGCCTGCACGGATGGCCGAGTGGTATAGCTCACCACAGTACGCGACGTGCTGCGGGTTCGATCCCCGCATGGTACAAGCATTTGTTGATCCACAAATGCTTGTTCCAAGTCTGATGTTCTTTGTGCATGTGATTTTAATTTCTGTAAACCCTTTCGCGATACAATGGATTAAATACCTAAGAGCGGAGGTAGCTTCCGCTATATTTTTGTAAACTTGTCCTCCAAACTCATTAGCTTCCTTATCCACAGCTGTTCCCGGGCCAGGAGGAGCGGCCGTACTCGTGGGCGGTGTACATGCTGTTTCACATGCACTTCACGCAGATCCTGCACACCGCCTCCATACTGCTCACGCTGTCTCTGGCCGTATGGCGCTACCTCGCAATCAAGTAAGTTCTTCATTTCATGGCAAATTAATTACTAGTTAGACATTTTGAATGGTTCTGTGGTTCACGATCGTTTAATAATCAAGTCAGTTCGACGGTATTGTCATCTTGATGACATAATATATGTTTTGCAAAGATAGCAGGTAAAATTGTACTGGCCGAGGCCGCACACAGTTATAGAGCGTGTTAAAAATTGGTATCAAGTTCGAAGAAAGCCCTGTTAGAGGGCAATTTATTAGTTCTCTGTATTGCAGAAGTTTCTCGTGAAATGGGGTCCCTTTTATTAAATATTATTATATTGTGTACTCATGAAAACTAACTATATGAATTTAGTATTTAATATAACTGCTCGATGAAACTTCAAATTACGTCCAAAACATTCCTTCACCTTTTGTTATGAAGTTCAAAGTCATAACCTTTTAGGTTTGATAAGGTCACGCAAATAGTTTGTCATTAATAAAACTTATGTTTTGTGGTTGATTATTATTTATCGTCACCGTAGTTTTCCTATTGTAAATGTCAGTGAATTGATGTCTTTATTCCATTAGTTTCATAACATCGTTTTACTTATATCTTTTGTGACTATTAGGTCCCTAACCATACTTGTTTTCCGAGTTCCAATATTTCGGTTCCAAGATTCGGAGAAAAATCCTGTTTTCGCGGTGTTTAAAGTCATCATTTCAGATTTATTCCAATTTGGAATGTTTACCTACTATATTGCTATGCTTACGAAGAAAAAACAAAAAGCGTCTTTTTAAGACCAATTACGTACTTAAACGTAAGTCGTTTTGGTCCTTGACCTAAAAGGATTGCATTCGTAATAGCATCCATTATTTGAGACAGGTACTGTACTCGTTAAATATTAATTACTCAGTACATTATTCATTAGACGGGAAATAAATCGCTTAAGTGCTACTGATAGCGGTTGGAGCAGTACCATCGTTAGGATTGCATTGAGATCAATGAGATTACTTACGATTAACATTCCATTAATTAATTAATCATTAGACATTCATTTGCAGTAAATAATGGCGTGATTGAGTGTCCCAGTAGTTTCATGACTGGATTCCAATGTACAAAATTGTTGGATCAAACCCAAGTTACAAATAAAGGTACATTTTTCAAAGTTGTTGACTTACTAAGGTACCAAAGGATACCACAAAATTACGGTTTAGTAAGTTCACTGAATACGATAAATTTAAAGTCTAGCGGTGATCAATTTTAATTCATTCTATTTTATGCGAAAAGGCCTTAGGCCGGCAGACTTGATACAGACTGGTATTATTAGTAAATATTTTTTTTCATGACTCATTTTCCAATTGCTCAGTGGCTAAGATAATGAACTGGTTAAATCTTAATGTATAGATAAATATTTGTGTTATCCGCAAATGTTTATTTAGAGTCTGGATATTTAAGCATGCCTGTGAAATGCTAGAAGCCAGGGAAAACTACTCGTATTTGTTTTGACAATGACTAATTATGTAACAGTCTCATTATGGCCTTATGTATAAAAAAAAAACAGTGGCCCTCCGGGAGTACCTACAGAAGTGAAAACTTGAACAATTACAATATATGTAAGTAGATACTTTTATACAGTGACACAATTTCTAATATGTATAACTTGACATGACTTCGACTTGACTTAACTTGACAAGTCTTGAACTATATATTATGTACATACTTATATACAGAGGTGTAGGTCGCGGTAACGGTAACAGTAACAGTATCGCGAATTAAATGGTTTTCTTTTATCTCAAAAAACGTCAAACAGGCATAAAGAAGTTTTCACTTCAAAAATAAAATTCTCTATAGAAATATTAAAATAAGAATCTGATAAACAATTGCTAAAGATGGTCGAAATTTTTATAAATAAAACCCTTGAGCTAAGGTTACTGAAAACTGACTAAACAAATCCTACTACTTCATGTTACCTTTAAATGGACCATGAATAGGGATGTTTCCTGGGTATGAAAAGTTAAAATCTATTTAGTCCGCCAGTTAGATAATAAAAAAATATTAGACACGTATTTTTTCTTTTATCATAACACTAAAAAATTACAAAGATACAGCGCTTTAAAGTTTCGGAGTGGGGGATTATGACGCCACGCCTCGGTAAAAATTGTAGCGAGGAGTGACGTCACGCGTAATTTCCGTTCTCTGTATTTTGATCATTTTTTGTTTGCAGGAAAAAAGAAAAAATACGTGTCCAATAAAATTCATTAATCTACCAGACGGACATTAAAAAAGGAAACATGCCTATTCTTGAATTAGGGCTCTACAGTCGAGTGTGTTGCGGTTAACAATAATGATATCTGTTTATTCTAGAAATAAGAGTTATTTTTGTTTGCAGGTATCCTACATACAGTCCATCTTTATGTACTGACCGTCGCTGTACGATTGCTATACTGCTCAGCTTTACTTTACCGCCTATACTCTGCATACCTTCATATTTAGTAAGTATTCCATTTAAATAAAAAAAAGTTATACTGTTTTTTTCTTATGTTATACAACGTCGTTTTGCATTTTCGTCAAATTCTAGGCGGTAACTATGCTAACGATTCTCGACACGAATCAATAAAAATAAGTAGGTTTTTTTTTTTTTTTCTGATTTTCGGAAATCTGCATGTGTGTCTAGACGCACTGTAACTGCTCTTTTACACTCACACATAAAGACACTGCCTACCGCATACGCATTATGTATTAATTATTGAGCAGATATCGTAATTGTATTATAATAATTATGTATTTCGTAACAGCCTCCTGAAATTTGACGAGAATTCAAAACGACACGTTGTATACTAGCTGTTGCTCCCAGCTCCGCTACTGGGTATCCGTTATGTCTCTCCCGGTCTTTATCTGGGAATCCAAGCTTACCGCATACCAAGTTTTATCCAAATCTGGTTAGCGGTTTAGCCGTGAAACCGTAACATGCAGACAGACAGACAGAGATACTTTTGCATTTATAATTTTATTATGGTATATAGTATGGATATAGGTCGTATGTATATGCATTATGGGTATTGAGTAAGACCCCTAAGTCCTTTTATACATCTTTAAAAAAGTTCTCACGGTACATTTTCAGGTTCTATACCCTTTTTTAGGGCGATCAATTAGATTAACACGGTCTTAAAAAGGTTTGATGGCACAAATTGGAATAAAATCTTTTTTGTGTTATATTTCTTGCAGTAGATTCCGAATACCGTATTCCGTATTACTTATTTATTATATTGATTGCAATAGCATGTGACTACAAAATTAAAATTAGTAATTTGACGCAATTGAGTCATTTGACACCCAGTTTGAAAATTATGCTGTCAAATGCTTTTGGTAGATACATAATACGTCAGACTTGCGCAAGTCTAGCGTTGCGTGTATGGCCGGCATTACTTACTGTATTACTCTCTTTATTTCTACCAATCTATACTACAATATTAAAAAGCTGAAGAGTTTGTTTGTTTGTTTCTACGCGCTAATTTCAGGAACTACTGGTTCGAATTGAAAAATTGATTTTGTATTGGATAGTCCGTTTATTGAGGAAGGCTATAGGCTATATAACATCACGCTACGACCAATAGGAGCGAAGCATCAATTTAAAATGTTGCAAAAATGGGTAACATATTATTTACTTCTGAGGTTACAGGCTGAGGTTATATAATCATAATTTATGTACTTTTAGTTTAGAAAAAGAATTAGGGTTTCGCGCAAAACACACGTAGCCCATGAAAGTAAAACACGCGGACGAAGTCGCGTAGGACAGCTAGTAATGTATATAAGTTTTGGTCTTAAATATCTTTTTAAAACGGCAAAAATGCTAACGTTCTTCATTCGTTTAAAACTAAACAAGAATTCTCATAAATTGACGCGTAAAATCCGAAATTAAAGCGACGTGAATTCTTCCTACATATATCGAAGTATTTTTTATTAAAAGAAATTTTTCTTGTACAAATTGACTTACGCGAAGTAATTACCTTACGTGAATGTAACGTTTTTTTCTGTTACTCCTCGTTTTATATCTGAAAGTAAATCATGTTAGCATGAGACAGGCTGATGTTTTGACTTACTAAGGGATGTTTAGTATTCGAATCTCGTTTTTAATATGTGTATAGAGTTCGTATTTTTTGGGATTTGGGTTCCCAGATTAGCCTATCACGAGCTAGATTGAATGATGTAAAAGATTTTCCGTGGAGTTTAAGATCTTTTTTTTGGGCTGTATTTTCGTAGGTGTGGAAGAGTTAACATTTTGAATGATGTTTTCTATTCCTATTTTCTTGTTACTTTATTTATTATTATCTACATGTGGTTTGTAAAAAAATCCTGAGGAAATAATACTTTAGTTTAGTATGCAACATTCGCGTAAGCCTCAGAAATCATCCTATAATGTCCCCTTCATCTGAATAAACCTCTTACAATTTAAATAACGTATTATGTACAGTTTTGACTTTTTTATTTATGTAAAAGTTGAATTAGGGTTGTGCTCCGCTAACTTAAAAAATAAAGGCACTGTAAATTTGCGCTATAAACGAACATCGGTCTTACTTTTAATACCTACGTAAGAAAAAACCTTTCATTTCTTATTTTATACAAAGGAACTTAGCAATAAAAGGGATTTGCTGACATGCATAACTTCAGCATAATCTAGAATCTAACTTAAAAGACTGCTGGTAAGATTCAGAAATAACTCTTTTCTACATAAAATTAAAGACCTTATCACAAAAGGAATAGGGTTTAATTTGCATTTACTAGGATAATTTTCTAGATAAGACGTTGTAGGATTTAGTCGGTTATATTACCACGCGTTAAGACCACTCAAATAACTTGGCTATTACTTTACACAATGCTTTATCATCATAAAAGGTTGACGTACCCTTAATTTTTCATGCCGCTATTCTGGCATAAGAATGTTTATGGGAATATCAAATTAACACATATCTGTACAAAAGATTACTTAAAATGTTGGCTAGGATAAATAAACGTAACTAAGCAAGCGAAATTGCTAGGCTTTATCCTGCCAATATAATGTTTCTCTTCATTTTTTTATATAACTAAATAGGTTTTTAAGATAAAGTAGAAAATAAAATTAAATAAGGTAACGTTTAATATTGATTAAGTAGTCGTATTTCTAACTATTTCACCATAATCATAATTCACAACTTTTGACTTCCTATTGCCATGTTTTAGACACTTGTCCCACCAACCACGAGAAAACAAGTAACTATCAACTATTTTCGACAATAAGATGTAGATCCCGTGTAAATAATATATATAAATATATGAATAGTTGACCGCTGACTGCTCACTCTGCCAAGCACATGAGCACACAAGAGTTATCAAAGTTGAAACTCGCTGAGCGATACTCTCTTTGCGATCAAAACACTTGTGAAATTCTGTTCGAAAGTGCGGACGTGAGTTCACGCATTTATTATGAATATAGAATCGATTATCACCCGTAGCGCTGGCACACACATTTTAAAATTATCTTAACCGCGTCTAATTGCTTCATGTGTGATACTGTGGTGTGTATTTAGTAAAAAATCATTTAAAAATATGGTTTCAACCACTTTTATTAGCCTTTGTTAGGACAAAAACATAAAAGGAATTTCAGAAATATAATACCTTATGTATGCTAAACTTGTTCAAACAACAAAAAGTAATAACACAATATATGAGAAAGTTCAAACAAAATAATATACTTTTAAGAAGCAAGGAACAAGTGATACGACTGTCCTAAATATAATGTTACTGATATTATTAGTAAGTTATGTTAAGTGAATATCTCGCTTGAATTTTGATGGTATTTGCTGCTGGGAACTTAATGTAATTTGAGTTGCCAAAACATAAAGAATAAAAATATAAATCTCATGATAACAAGTGATATTACATTCTGCTGACGCCAAAAGACGTAACGACCTTACAGCTGTTGCTATAGACAAATTGTAGAAGCGTTATATTGCTACTGCAATTTGTAATAAGTGTAACATTTTGGAATATAATTTAATAATATCTCAACCTTCTTCAAAAAATTGCGAGCAATGAATTATTCAAATCAAACATGTATTTCGCTAAACACAGATGTTACGAATAAAAAAACAAGCCGCCATGTTTCGCCAATAGGCATACAAAATGGTAGAAGTACAAAAAATGTTTGGTTACAGTTCAATTCTTTAAAAATTATTATACCGTTACATACTAAATTGCAATATATTAATAAATCATTTGAATTGTTATTAAAATTAAATAATTATTACGAAATTTTAAATTGGCTCAATGTCAAACTAATTAAGTTAAAATAACTGATGAAATTACAATTATTAATCGTAATCGTAGAACTACATAATTCTTTAAAAAATATCGTGGGATAATCTGTACTTAGAATTGAGATTGAATGAGAGAATCTGTAATTATGATTTGTGAAAATATTGCGTTTAAAAATAATTAATATTTTTACAGTCTCTGATCTGCTTTGGTCAGAGATTATATTGAGTTTATTATTATTTTAGCTTTTAGTAAAACACTCATTATTAGAGATAAAATAATCATAATACTTAAATACGTCAAGTATATACACTTACACCCGAACATCAAATTTTCTAACATTCTTACTAAGTAACTGGTTATTATTCTTTTTCTCCAGGGCATGTTAAATATTCATTTTACCAATATCTGGTAAGATAATGAATGCCTGAAGAACAAAATTAATATTGCCCTACTTTAAAAATATAAGTAAAAGCAAATTGTAGCTTTGTAGGCACCGGTTTCAAAAACCGTTTCTGTATGACACACGAAACAGATGTTAATGCGAAAATATTATAAGAGTAATATTAATAATTAAGATAAAGATAGTTTTATTTGCAAATATGGGTACACAATACAAGGTGATACAGAAAAATAAAATTAGTTCAGCCATATTTTACCTCAAAGGCATGCAAATCATGCAATACTTAAATCTAGGTTAATATTAGGTTTTGAGATAGTTTAGTAAATCGGTGCGCTCTGTTTTTACTAAAATTTTACGATTTTATTTTGGTGGTTCATATTGGTGGTCACAGTTCATACTTGTTAGACGCACTCTATAGTTTACTTATTTTTATGACTCTAAGCATGAAACACATTTTCCGACGCAGCCCGCCCTATCGTTTTAATCCCGTTGTAGCATGCACCGACACATATTCAAACTGATACGGTATATTGCATCGATAAAATATTTTTGTAGTAGGTACTCCAAAACTTTTTTATTTTTGTTTTTTCTTCTTTTTTACTACATAATTATGCTGTTTACTATAGTTGCTTTATGCACCAATTCATAGTTATTTAGAGTAAGTATAACAAGTATGTATTATGAACCGCCTCATCCTTACTAATATTATAAATGCGAAAGTAACTCTGTCTGTCTGTCTGTCGCGCTTTTGCGCCAAAACTACTCAACCGATTTAAATGAAATTTAGTACACAGATAATCTAGAGCCTGAGAAAGGACATAGGCTTTTTGCCGCGATAACCGACATCCACGCGGAGCTGCGGGAAACAACTAGTACTACATATTTAAAATAATAACTTTGAGCTGAAGAATTTTTCGAATTTCCTCGTGAGATATGTACATTGATCAACTGCCTTTCTGGTCTCCAATAGCCATTTAGTGGGTACCTATAATATCGGCATGCCTGCTACCAGTTTTCTCATTAATTGTGTTACATCACAATTAAGGAGTAAAGTGGTACGATGGTCACAAGTTGTAAATGTAAATATTTCTTATCAATAAGATACTTGTAACTTCCTTGTCTATGAATAGATGTTCCGATGACACGAACAAATGCTATTATCGCTTCAAACTTAGTTAGCCTCACCCAAAATTAATTAATTTTCTGACGTTTTCCGGACTTCCCTGACAGTGTTGGTCTACCGTGTTTGTTTTGATTGCTAAGGTTTGATAGCAATCAAAACCAAATAGTTGTGTATTCAAAGGAATCTAATGGGTTGTTAAATAATTTAGTTATGGAGTTGACATTTCAAGGGGATCAAAGTACAAACGTTAGGTGTTGTCAAGAAATCATCTGTTAAATAGATTTCTTCCTCTTAACTCTGTATGATCATTAGTTTTAATTTAATTTCCTATTCTAAAAGCTACTTTCTCTGTTACCTGGTACTATTTTTTTTTAAAGAAAAAATTTGATCTTTGTATTTATACTACCGTAAAATGGGGTGAATAAAAAAGTTGTGGGGGTGCTGGGGGGTGATTAGACACAATTTTCAGGACTTTTTCTTTTTCAGGATTCTTACCTTTTATTGTGTCGCATGCATTTTTAATTTTACATAAAAACAGTTTTTATTACATTTTTTCAATAGTTGAGAGTCCTCATAATCAATACCTTTATTCTATAATTCTCTATTCACCCCCTGCATTTCTATACACCCCATTGTACCATATATACTTATGTTTTTTGAACTTTTTTTCATTTACTACTGTAATGCATTGTAAGTACTTACTAGGTACTAATAAATGCACATTGATTCACCGCATATTGCAAGGTTTTGTAATGTTTTATCGGACGATAGTACAGTTCGATTGCTAATTATGTGTCGGACAGGTGGTGTAGAGATATGCTTGAATTATCTTATCTTTGTAACTAAACGTTTTTTTGCAAAATTGTTTTAGCGACTGATTGACGTTTCCGTTCTGGATTGTGATATAAATAGCATATTATATGTTGGTTTGGTAGAAGTAATTTATATTTTCGAGTGTGGTACTGAGTTCAAAGTTTTAGTAAATAATTCAATCTTTATCTTGAAAAATAATGATAGATTTTGGGTTCTACTAAGTACCTAATATAGGGTTTGCGCGTAACAAATACTGGGTACAGAAACAGGCTACAAAATTTCATAAAAAATGTGCAAAATGAATCTAAAGAGTTCAGACAGACTACTAACCCACAAATTTTCTATTTCAGGTATTCACGATACACAAAGATTTCGCGTTTGATAAAAGTGGAAATATGCTGACTAAAGTCTACTTTGTAGATTCGAATTACAACGGCAGCTTATACCAGATTAATTTCTGGGTGCATGCAGTACTCATAAAACTATTGCCTTGTGTGATACTGACAGTAATCAGTGCTTGGCTGATAAGAGCGTTGTATAGAGCGAATAATAGGAAGAAAGCTCTCAAGGGATACAGTGCTTGTCCCGCTAGTACCGTTGTCAATGGCAACGGGAATGTATTTACGAGGAAGTCAACGAAGCGATCAAAAGCTGAGCGAAGGACGGACAGGACGACGAAAATGCTGGTCGCCGTGTTGCTGCTGTTCCTGTTAACCGAGTTCCCACAGGGAATACTAGGTCAGTATCCCGTGTTTACTTATTGTGTATGACCCAAATAGCTAATAATCTTTTTGGGTCTTGTTAGTCGATGGGTCAAATAATGTGCAACTCACACTTTATCCAAACTTATATAGAGCAATAATAAAAAAAATACTTTTTTGTGTTTATGTTTTGTCTTATGATAAACGCCTTTTTTTTATAGTCAGATACCGTTTCTAAGAGAATATTGACATAGAATCTGCACTGTATAATATATCACTAATCTAGAAACACGGAATAAAAACATTAAATTGTATGGTAAGTTTCGTTTGGACTCGCAGTATTTTCAGTATTTGACTTTTCCGTCATGACTGACATATTGCTAATAAAATACGATCGACATTTTACCATCTGCTGACGTATGGCGATTGCTCGGACCATGAAAAAACCGCGACTGTAGTTATTCAACTAAAAATATAATTTGTGTGTGTATGTTTATAGTTTTGGTAGACTCGACCTAATTATACAGCACAAACGATTTTTTATTGTCATAACATTCTTCAAACAATTCGACTTAGACACAGATTAATAAATAGTTACTATGTAAACTTAGACATATTTTACGACCACCCCACACGACTAATGCAAAATATACTAAATAATGGAAAGTAATAGTTTGCGATGTTGTGACGGAGTTTACCAGCTGATTAACAGATTCTAAATTTTTATTTTCTATAGAGCAATTAATTCTGCTAAGCAATCGCTAATCGTCGTCAAGATTTTTATTAATAAGGCCATTTAAGAATATTTGTTTTAATTTCTATTTTATTTTATTATCTATAATTCTATACTAATAATATTATAAAGCTGAAGAGTTTGTTTGTTTGTTTGGACGCGCTAATCTCAGGAACTACTGGTTCGAATTGAAAAAATATTTTTGTATTGGATAGTCCATTTATTGAGAAAGGCTATAGGCTATATAAAATCACGCTACGACCAATAGGAGCGGAGCATACATGAAAAATGTTGCAAAAATAAAAAACCGTTGAAACTAAAACACGTGAACAAAGTCGCGGGGGACAGCTAGTACTTAACATATAAAGCTGAAGAGTTTGTTTGTTTGTTTGTTTGAACGCGCTAATCTCAGGAACTACTGGTCTGATTTGAAAAATTCTTTCAGTGTTGGATAGCCCATTTATTGAGGAAGGCTATAAGCTATATAACATTACGTTGCGACCAAAAGGAGCGGAACATAAGTGAAAAATGTTGCAAAAATAAAAAACCATTGAAACTAAAACACTTGGACAAAGTCGCGGGGGACAGCTAGTATACATATTATTGTCGAAGGATTATAGGAGGGGCTCGTGGCTAAGTGTAAGCCTTAAGGTTTTACCGATAATAAAGGTTAAGCCGCGCTCGCCGCGGTTGTCCCGTGGATGGGTGACTATTTGTAAACATACGGAGGTTCTTCCGTGCCTCGGAAAACACGTTAAGCCGTTGGTCCCGACCGTCATATCGATGATCTTTGGTAGTCGTTTAGTCATCACAATTCTGACAACCAGTCTTACCATGGGATACTATGTTACCCAGTAAAATAGGTTGTGGAGGTCAGATAGGCAGTCGCTCCATGTGGAATCGGGTAAGACTGGAAGCCGACCCCAACATAGCTTGGGAAAAGGCTAGATAGAACAAGATATTATTGTCAATTTAGTATAATGTACACGTGCCTATGAATACTGCGAATTCTTTCTTGAATTGTTGTGCAGGTCTAACAAATAATAAATATCAATAGTCTATAAATAGATGTAAATACTAGTTCCACATACTTCTTCGATGTTTATTTTTTATCTTTGTGTTTATGTTGTTTATACAAATAAATTCTTTGTTTTATTTATAGTAATAAAGAAAGAATGTTATGACAATAGCATGTTGTAGTAATTACGGCACACAAAAATCCGCTTTATACTAAAAATAACACTTCCTTTTTATTATTAAATACTACGTAACTGGTATTGATTTTATCAAGATTTGTTTACAAATAATACAGGTAAAATGGCTATTTTGTGGTTGTTTTATGATATTTTTTATAGAGATTTTAAAAAAAAAACGCGTTGCGAACACAACAGTCCTCCCACAATTTTTTTTCCGCTCTAAAATGTATACATTCGACTAAAATCTTTTTTCTCAAGCCTCTTTTGACTAAGCACAGCGCTTTAAAAAGTTAGGTTTATAGCCATTACATTAAAATAATTTTGATTTGACGGTGTAGTAGATTAAAATAAAATTACTTTATGAAACGATAAAACCTTAGTTAGTAAAGAAATACAGAAAAATATTTGTAGTATTTTTTATCATTGTTCTTTTTGTCAATTATCGCAGATTTGTATTATTATATTCATGTTATTATTGGCCATATTACCAAAATCCTGATTTATGGGTTAACGAAAAAAAAAATTGGTAATAACACATTTTCAGTGGGAAAATATGATTCCCAAAGGTAATTTATCATTGGGTACCTTTATTTATTGGACATGTGTATTGCAAATCATTTTTCATTTCAGTGGCTACACTATAGAATACCATACTTCGTGAATTCCTTCACGTTTTCTCCTCGTCAGTAGGGTCTTAAAATACCTAAGAATGAACATTAGTGCTATGAAATAGTTTAAACCTACTTACCTAATACTTATGTTCCGTTTTTCTTCTTTTTTCGTGTCGATTGTAGATAATATCTACCTAATATATACTCTACTTTATATTATAATCTACCTAATATTATATCATACTAAAATACCCATGTATTAATTACGCAACAAACTGGGTTCATACTCAGAATGTTGCGATATCTTCTTCTTCTAATATATAAAATTCTCGTGTCACAGTTTTCGTTGCCATACTCCTCCGAAACGGCTTGACCGATTTTGATGAAATTTTTTGTGCTTATCCGGTATCTATGAGAATCGGCCAACATCTATTTTTCATCCCCCTAAATGTTAGGTGTAGTCCACTTCTAAATTTTTTTATGGCAAAACAACGTTTGCCGGGTCAGCTAGTTAATATATAATATAATATAATTACGTACCTTTGATTACACGTCAATACATACGTATTAGGAATGTCTAATTATATAGGGATACCTATGTACCTACCTAGATACTAATTACCTATATAATAAATTTATGGAAATTCTTGCCGTCTTTTCTGCATGGGATTGACAATTTGATACCGTGCACCAAGATTTACTAAGATGTAGCAAGATAACAATTCTAAAGCGCCTACTTGGGATTTTTTTGTTAGCCTAAATTAGATCCCACTGCTGGGCAAAGGCATCCCCTTTCCTACTCCAAACCTCTGTCTGCGATTCTGTTTTGCGATTTCTGGCGACGTGCGCCCCGCATATATGACGGGGATAATTACAAATGAAAAAATTGAAAATTGTATTAATTCTTCATACTAAATCTTTACCTCTTTTGCCAGGTCTTTTAAGCGGGATCCTAGGAAGGTGTTTCTTCAAGCAGTGTTACGACCTGTTTGGTGAGCTGATGGATGCTCTCGCGCTTCTAAACGGGGCCATCAACTTCGTGCTCTACTGCTCCATGTCTCGCCAGTTCAGAACCACCTTCGGCCAAATGATAAGAAACAGATGTGCAACCACACAACGTGCAAGCTCGCACACTGAACTACAGACTACCTACGTATAGAAAAGGTGATACAAGTTCTTGTGGTCAAATCGAAATGGAGATTTAAGTGAGTTGTGACTCAGTGATTTAATGAGAAATAAATGACAATTATGGTGTCGTACCACAGTTAATAGTTTAACCCTGGTCACTCACATGCGCGCAAACAAAGGATCGCGCGCTTTGATGTCTGTTAAAAAACCGACACAGGTTGGAAATAAAATCATTTGCAAATGTCGTCCTACACTTGTGGGTTTGCGTATTCGTGCGAATGTGTGTGATCGGCATAAGACGTAAAATGTTGTAATATTTGTTAGTTATTAATATTTGTATATTTAAGCGTTTTTCAGAAGCTCGAATAATCTGTTTTTGAGATCTCGTTACTCTAAAGATTGTTGTAAAGAGTCTGTGAGTCTATGTACAATCCCTAAGCTTTTAAAGATTACGCGAATATCGAAATAAAACAAAAATAAATGATTTCTATTATTAATTATTTTTATTTTAATTTCTGTAGTAGATCATTGATGATAACAGGTACTTGAACCTGTTTAAAACATTGTCGCAAATAACCTATGAACACAATAAAATTCATGTTTAGGATTTTACTCCTAAGCTTAATTACATTCTATACTTGTGTATTACTGAGCAAATTTATTACGCAATTTAACGATTATTTAACATGGGGATTGCGTTCTGGACTTATCGGATTAGGCCTCTGGTTGAATAGATTAGCGAACTAGTCCATCATATTAAGTAGGTAGCGAGGAATAAGCCGAAATAAACATAAAGGTTCAAAGAGGCTTTATCTCAAAGCGTATTCCAGGATTTAGATTTACTCATTAAAGTTAACGGAAGTAGCGTTAAGTAGGAGATATGTTTGATTAATTTGAGAGCATAATTATTATGAAATGTTGAATATGTAAAAAATATTAATGTTATTATAAAATTAATTATAAAAAAGATTTGAAATTTTTTGTTATTTTTTAAATAACTTTTCTATTTACACTGTTTTTTCTACAATCTTTATTTACCAGCATCGAGTTCCGCAGGACTGCTAGCATTTAAAAATAAATGCAATGCTATGCATGTTCCAATGTCTAAACATTGAGGCGAGCTTAACTCAAGCTCGACTTAAGCTCGACTCTGTACATCACATGTAAAATTATTGTATTTCGATAAAAAAAAAGAATCGTATGTACAATACAGAATAAGCCAAGAATACACTAAGCTTTCTTTGTACAAGTTTAACATGTCATAATCATCTTTTAAGAGACGACATTTTCTAACTTATTAAGCTATCATAATATATAGACCTCTTTTTCTCATAATTATGAACTATTGTTATGAAAAGTCATGATACCATAAAATTCTGAAATTTATAATAATAATAAATAATGATTATTTATTATTATTATTTTATTTTATTATTTTCTATTTTAAATAATTAAAATAGAAAATAATAAAAAATAATAAAATTTATGAATAACTGTTTTAAGGTTAATAAAAAACGCTAGTTGTAGAGATAAATAATTAAATGAAGATAAGAATTATATAAATAGTGTTTTGTTTCTGAAAAATGATCTGTGTTTATAGTCATGAATTTTTCATTTGAGATTGGATTTATTTCGTCTTAAACTCTTTGAAATTCACGATTCATTTTGACTTTCACGTACACCATACATACTTTTAAGTACGTACACAGATAGCTTTCATTCGATGAACTGCGTGTACCTCTAGATACCGTAACTAAAATCGAATGAAGCTACAATAGGGATGTTGACTGGATATAAAAAGTTAAAATAGTCCGTCAGTTAGATAATAAATAATATTAGACACGTATTTTTTCTTTTATCAATACAATAAAAAAAATACAAAGATACAGCGCTTTAAAGTTTCGAAGTGGGGGCTTATGACACCTCGCCTCGGTAAAAATTGTAGCGAGGAGTGACGTCACGCGAAATTTCCCTTCTCTGTATTTTGAACAATTTTTTTTTGCAGGAAAAATAAAAAAACACGTGTCCAATAAAGTTAATTAATCTACCAGGCGGACATTAAAAAAAATAGTAAACATGCCTATTCTCTGTACAACCCACTAAATATTTTTTTTACATACAATGTAGTGCCTGCAGAAATGTTGCTCCAAAATACAAGTTTACTACGACGACGGTATCAACTCTTTGATTCGCTTTGTTTTGATGTATTCCCCTTTCATGCTTACGTATTCTCATAATGTTCGCGCTTCGAACTATTGTGTGGGAAATTCACGGAAATGTTTGAGGAATATTATGTAAACAAATGGTTGTATTATTGAATAAATCGGAACAGTTTGTTGGGAATTACTTAATATTAAATTTTGGTTTTAAACGATTGAATTATATATGCGATATTAATAGTTTTTTGTGTTTGTTAAAATAATCGTTTGTTTCAGAAAGCGAACATGTCAAACAATAAAATAATAAGCAGTATTTTAGTGGTTTGTTTAATGATATTGCTTCTACTAGGTTTTACAAGAAATTATTAATTTTTATGATATATTTACCAGGCAAACTTATCTTTTTACTAAGAAAATTATAGAAATACAATATCTAGATATTATGGTGATGTAAAACAGTCAGCCATTTATTTCAATGGTTGTTTATCACTCATTGCAACAAGTTTTTATTAGTACACTCAAACTTTAACGTTTCAGTTATATCCTATTATCCAATCCCGTAATATTCAAATTGATAAAGTTTAGTTGGTGCTAAAATTTTAGGTACTTTAATTAACGGCTAAAAGAGTTCAAAACTGTACATTTTCATTACGGGATTGTCGGAATATTTAACGAACAACTTTTATTTCCATACAAAAAAGGCTAATTCAGGTTACATTTAACGTAATTTATGTATGAAGTTAATACTAGGTCGTTCATCATAAATGGTCAGTCAAAAGCCTAAAAGCAAAGTATTTCATGATTACTGCGTATTTTTAAAACTATGGGTATCAACATTCTTAATTATTGTGTGTTTTGTTTCTGGTATGGAAAGATATATCTAAGTAAAGTGTAGTTTTCAATAAATTGATTCGCAAATTAGTGGGAATTATTTCTTTTTTTATTTTCGCGTCGTCGCTTCGATGCGCTTCGACTTTGCTGTAGTATGAATTGACTTTTAGGCTACCTAGCTCTGTGAGGTGTCTTTTAAGAAGAACTATAATTTTCTTTACTTTTGATAGTCCTTATTCGGTGAAATACATCCACAATAAGTCCAAGACCTTACCATTCAGAACAACGATTACTAGAACGAGGAATAAATGTATGAAACATTAAGACCCGAGACCCTAGAAGGGTTTATTAGTACCTACCGGACTTACTGTCTTGTTAACCTTTGTCTAACCTTACTGTATATTATTACTGTATTTCATACTCTGTTAGGATCACTCTATTCTGTACTTTCTTTTTCTAAGATTTATGAGCTAACGCTGCCGATAAAAATAAATAAAAAATACCTCACCTTTTCTATATTTTTATATTTTTTCCCTTCTTTCCCGAGGATATCTTCATGTTTTTTTTCCGCCCTGGGGACGGTAGAGGGGAAACCCCAGGTAGATTGTTTTTTTCCCGTTACCTGGCACCAGGTGGGAACGCATTTCCAAACTACCGCGATTCCTGTCAACGTTAATTGTACTTTAGTGTCGAATAACAAGCGTTAGTTATAAAAAAAGTTCGTTCCCAATTTATGAAATTCTATTCTTTCATTGAAAGTCTAAATAATCCATTAAAAGTTGCCATAAAACTATTCCCTAGCCCTGAGGTCATAAATTCAGTCTTTAAATTCAAGGTATTGGCTTTTTATTGGTCTTTAATGGTTACTCTATGACCATTTGGCCACGAATATTGGCAACAGACACGATATATAATCACGTTTCTGTTTAAAAATAATAATAGAAACCAGTATCAAATTTATTTATAAATAAACTAAATAAAATGTAATCATTTAAAACAAAACGGTTTACTTACGCATATTCTTGGGATCGCCCGACTAGTTTCAGACTCAATAGAAGTCGAACGATTCGACTCCCGACACCACTGCCGCCGCGTCAGCTCACGATTAGGTACTCCTATTGAGTCTAAAACTAGTCGGGCGATTCCGATATACGTGAGTAAACCGTTTTGTTTTAAATAATTATGAATACTCCTCACGAAAGTTAATATATTAATAAAATGTAATCAATTAAAGGTTGAAACAGTCATAACAGGATCTAAAAATAGTAAAGTGTGGGCCTCTTCAGTAATTCGTTTTGAATTACATTTATTCTTAGAGTTTCTTTTCTTGGCAATATCTTATTAAGTTACTGTTCTTTCCAATATTGGCCATTTTAAGATCAGACCAAAATAATTTCCTTTCAAAAGTAAGAAAACGAGATTATTTCATATTAACTTTGTTGCTACTTCTTTTTTTATTATTCTTTAGATTGTAATAAGATTCTCAATAAGTTCACTTCAACTTCATACAGATTCTTTGGGTTTTGTTGGGGTGATAGCTGTTTTATCCTGCTTTGAGATAAAAAGGTAGTAGTTTAAACAAGGATAATTATTTTATCATATTTATCTTATCTACAATTTGAACTAAGTAGGTCATGTTAAAATTCGATAAATGCAAAATACCCCAAAATCCATTTGTATAGACTCTTGACTATAATCTTCAGTTTACTGCATTTTGGGCAGAGACTACGCGTACTTATTAGATGTTGGTCGAACTTCAAATATAAACGTCTATATCCGTCCAACTTCTGTCAGTATTCAGAATGTAATATGCTTTGTACACGCGTGGTGCCCCACTTGTTTATTCCTTGGCAAAAATAGGGAACACAAATAGGACACCCTTACAATAGAATTAGCATAGCATTGTTTGCATATTGCCTTTTTTGGTAACAATTGTTATGCAGAACAGGATAGACTAAGTAATACTTGAAGTATTTGGGTTTACGTACACATTGTCGTAGAAAAGAGGAAGAATTATGCAGTATAAGGGAACTATCTTTATTTAGGTCAAACTTTGACTCAAAATGGATCTGTCAGAAAAACTCCTTCACTTGAAAATCATAAAAGACAAAGATTTTATATGAAGTATAGTGGGTCAAAGTTTGGCGCTCCAAAATAAAGAAGATTAGTTGCACACATTCAGAGCGATCGGTCCAAGTTGTTGGCAATCCATCAATGGACGTTGACATATGGCCAACATTTGTCGAAGCTCACAACAATTATTTGACTTGATGGATTAATAGAAATAGTTGGTGGTGTTGGTCACCAACTGTTACAGGCCAATGCCCTTAATTTATTAGATAATATACATTAGCTGAGAGTCCATTAAAGTTATGGGGTGGTTTCGGACTCTGATACGGACGTAGTTGTTCGCCAGTGACGGGGGCATGACGTAATACACTAATGTAGTGTTATCTAATTACACCATGGTGTGAGGTCACTTAAGGGTTAGGCAGCTTAGAAACCGTGTATAATATTTCTCATGGCTCGCGTTTTATGTACAAGATTTTTTACACAATTCGTCGACTATTGCGTTTAAAATAAATATATGTTTTACGCTAGCTGCACATTTTCGAAAATCTGATGTTAAGGTATTATAATATTTTATTTGTTTTGGAAATTCTACGCAGGACCCTTAAAGAACAAAAATAAAAAACGAATTCATAAATATTCCTGGCTTATTTAAAGGCTTCGGAAACATTGTAGCCAAAATACTAAGTAAGCATGAAACATGAAATTAAATACGCATCATGTTTTGTAATATCAATATATACCTACATATTTTATTTTTATATCGTTCAAATAGCCAAATCATTACTGATATAATATATATTATACAATGCTATGTTATAAATGTAAATATACCTAGCTTAAGATATGTTTACCTACAAGTATATAGGCTGATTTGTAATGGTCTTCAATAACATTAGCTTAACCTTGTATTAAGTAGATGGCCGTTCACACAGTTGTCACTTGGTCAGCCACAGTTTGACTGGATCGAGTCTGATTTATTATTTATGCATTGAAGTGTAAGCAAGGCAGTAGTGGCCAGTGATAGATTAGGTGTTTCTCGCTTGGCCTAGCTATTCAACTATCTCTTTCTAGTAATGTATTTGATCCTTTTGTTATATAGAGTAATGGCCGAATACTGAAACGTAAATCAGTTTTAACTAGCCGTTAATCTCATGCTGTCTCTGTCACTTTAAGGTGTAAAGTAGCGATAAATAGACATTTAACGTCTTAAAGTTAAGCTGCGTTCCACTATTCGACGGTTAGAGTGTTAAACTGCAGGGTTATTCGCTATGGAGGTTGTCAACAAAAGCGATTGTTGCTTTAAAAAAAAGAAAGTGAAAACACAAGTTTCTTATCGTGTAACTTCGATGAAAAACTAGATCTACTACTAATTAGTTGGTTACCGACGTTAGCTGATACTGAATAAGCATTTTTTATATATATTTTTATCCGGTAAACATCGGGTGGATTGGCAACTGGAGATAGCGAATAGGCCTGTATACTGTAAAACACTGAGCTCGATTGTATACTCTTTTCTTGATGTATAACTAGAATTATGTTAATTCATGTTGAGATATGCTTAAAGTTTTGTAATTTTCATTCGACCAGGATAACCTACTACTTACTTAAAAAATTGTGAGTTTTAATTTTAGTTTCTGGTCTCTAAGATACAAGCAATTCTTAGTTTGGAGACCAATGCTCATTATCGTTAATGCTTGTTACAATAATTACATTTATCAATAGTTTAAGTTTTTTTATTTTGCATTAAATGGTTGTAATATTTTATGGAACAAATAAATGTTTTCTTATTCTCAGTTAGAAAAAACTTAAAATGACATGCGATTTTTTTATATTTTTTTTTGGACAATTAAATAAAAAAAAATTCGTCAGATCAGTGACAATTCCGAGTAGATATTGAAGTAGGTAGGTATATAATTATATGTAATGTTTTCGCAAATTAGCTAAGTATGAGTGTTGTTCAAGTCGTAATATATACTTATTAAAATAAAAAATCTTGTTGCTGTTGTTTATATTGTAAGATATAAATAAAGAATTTCTATGAAAATCTGATGTCGAAAAATATGAACAATTCGTTTTATTTTTGTTATTTTTTGACAGATTAATAAACTGTTTGAAACAGCTGACGTTTACCGCTTCTGAGGCAAAAAAGATCACACAAAATACCACGTCACAATTATGACAGGTTGTATGTAGGTTATATACACAAAGTCAAAACTCAAACAACAAAATGACTCCTGAAAAAACAACAAAACATCGCTTTACTGTAACACTGGATCAAAGGATAATCGACATTATAATAATAATCCTTGTTTTTTGTTGAAATAAACGTGATTGGTTTTATGAATGATTTTTATAAAATGGTACACAAAGCGTCATTATATTTGATACTCCCGGCATATTCTAGCGGTTGATTCCTCAGAATCAATCAAATTACGGGATCCAGATTATATGTACCTATCATAAAAGATAAAAAAATCAAGATTATTCTAGGCTGGAAGTAATAATGTTAGTAGGTACCTACTACAATGGTTTGTTTTTAGTATTTATAATTATAAATATTTATTTAAATTTTCTTATTAAAGCTAAATTAAATAAAAAAGACAATTTGATGTTCGAAGTACAACTAACGTATTAATAATTTATTTGTTTTAATTGCTAAAAATAGTAATTATTTGTTGAAGTGAATATTTAATTAACAAAAGTTTTAGGTGCTTTGTAATGAAATTTAACTCTCACTCATCGAATAGCTGATAAATTTAATTAGTTATATTTCGAGAAGATTGATTCGTGTTAATTTAAATGAAGGGTAAGTGGTCTGCCCTCGAGCTTAATTATCATTGAAGAAGACTGTTAGAATGTTTAAAAGTATGTACCTACCAACATAACAATAATTATTTACCAGTTGAGGCTTTGATCCAGTTCAGGTATGTATTTTCATGAAGATATTTTTAGTAGCATAGTTAAAAATATAATCTTTCAGGCATAATATCTATGTATCAGAGTACACCTACGGTTACGGTACAGTTTCACAAGGTACAATGAATTGTCGGATCAAAATAGAACTTTATAAACGTGGTAAAATTTTGTGTTTACATCGCTGGTTATATCGCTTTAAAACCATTAGAGTTCCGAAGAGAATGGATTTACAAATAAAGGTCAAATAAAGACGTGAATGATAAATGATTATAAGAATACGTAATAAATACTCTCTCAACTCAAAACTTGGTAGGTACGTATGGTAATTTTACCAAAATTAATTACCTATTCTGAACGTTATGTTATCATTTTTAGGCTATTTAAGAAGGATCCTATGCATAAATGTGATTGTTTTTTTCATAGTTTTTAAAGCCACCAAAGAAAACCAACGTCCCAATATATCAAGCAGTGTAAATAGTTAGGAAACGTCATGATAAAACACATCATTTCGTAAGAGGGTACCTGTTGCCGGTTGGAATTAGGAACGTTACGTCATCATCCGTACACTTGAATATATTGAAAGCTATATATGAGCAGTGGCTTGAAACAATCTGAGTTTCCTAAAACAGTGTTTCGTCATTAATCATGTAAGTAATTCCTTTTGTATCCTTCTAGTAGGTACACTCAATGAACCAGTATGACAGACATTCATTTGTTTTCAGCAACATAGAACCCATCTCAAATACATCACAGAAAATGAGTTTAATATAGTGAGAAATATGGTTCATATATC
The DNA here is from genome assembly GCA_932294365.1 of Diachrysia chrysitis. NCBI lineage: Eukaryota > Metazoa > Arthropoda > Insecta > Lepidoptera > Noctuidae > Diachrysia > Diachrysia chrysitis. The sequence goes on from OW028657.1 coordinate 5,084,152, forward strand.
ATTGGATGGAAAAGTAGTCGATTCGATCAGATTGAATGTGGGTTTGATTTCCAAATCGAAAAGATCTTTTCTACGATGTTGTAATCAAAAGGCTTGATCTTTCATGTGAAGTAGGCACCTTTATCTTGTAAGAATCAGAATTTAAATGAAAAGGTTTTCTAACTCTCTTATAGTCGGATTAAATTTAATTATTATCATATTTATTTTAACGAAAGCCATTCATTAGAACAAAATAATTTAATTTTAATGTCTAGAACGAAATGTATTCAGAAATACCGGCGGAAGTTATAAAATTTTGTGACGTCTCTTTATTTCGTAGCTAAATCTTAAAGTTAGATAACATTGCTAACTTACTATTACTGATTATTATCAAAGATGAACAAACTGCAACAAGACATACTGTATTGTTCCCTGGATGTTGCAACAAGACACATGATCGCTCATGTCTGGAAGATGAACAACTACCAAGCTTAAATCATCCAAACCTTTAGTGAATATAACGGAGTTGTACCTATTTAAATACTTGTGACATACGGTGTCATTTCCACTTAAACAACCATCAACTTTATGCATGTGTAAATATAGTTTATTTTAGACTGAATAGTACCTTTGAAAAAGTCATAAAAATATTGGTGTTGTAGCGAAAACTGAACCTTATACCTATCTATATGCGTTATAGTTGTTTATCCTAAAATTTGTGTTTTGGGAAAAACAACTATAACTTGTGTTTTCCAAACGGCTAGATGGGTTTCGACGGTTAAGGTATCGCATACATGAACCCAAGTGTCTTTAGATATGTGGTGGTTTATTATATTTTTAATAAAAAAAACTGACATTCTATACCTAAGTATACCTATAAAACTATCCATGTGTACCTAGCATACGTTAACTTACAATTTGTCGCAAGCTCGACGTCACCACAACTTCAAAACTATGTAAGATAATCAATATAAACTCTATCGTTATTGCAACAGAATTCATATTAACATGAACATGTTTATATATATCTTACCATTCTTACCTCATATCGATGCACACGCCACGAGGCGTTGATTGGTGCGGAGGTGTTAAATTGAACCCAGTTGTAGCACGTGTAATAATAATTAAGTCGAGGGATTAAACGAACCTAATACGGAGCAGGGCAATTTCATTGAGTAGATACTTAAACTTATTATTTTAATTATTTGTTACGCATTAATGCATGCGGAGCGAATATTTGTAATTAAATACAAATAATAGAAGGAAAAACTTAAACCTCAGGCAGAACTCGAACCTGCGACCACTGGCTTGACGCGCCAGTCGCTTTACCAACTATTATTAGTATTTAATTAGATACCTAAACCTTTGAATAGCGTAAAATTTTGAAACAATGATAAATTATAATATTTTTAACAAGATTAAAATAAAAGTAAATATTTCAATTTTAAATCTATTAATCTCTTATGCTATTTACACTAATACAGAATGAGCGATTTGTTATACAGGGCAGGGAGGTATGTAGCAGCAGAGGGTAGCACAGGATACAAATAACGGTCAAAACGCTAATTCTATTTAAGTTTGAGTTGCTAACCGAGAGAGCCAATAAGCCCGCAGATCACACGAGAAAGCACCCATGCGATGGACCGACGCAATTACGCCATCTAATACGGGTCTAGTGCATCCGTAAAAGGGATCGCACACTGCGTATTTAATTTCGTCCCTTTAACGAGTACACCAGAAGACCACAATTCGCAGTAAATTGTAATTTGCGAAGCGAAATACGTCAGTCTCCAGATAAGGCACTTAGGCTCCCCGCGCACTAGGCAGCCTGGCTGCGTAACCAGGGAGCCCGCACAAATAAACAGCCCAGGCTGCCTAGTGCGCGAGGACCCTTAATGATGACAGCGACCTATCAATCTGAAGTGTGTTACGAATAAGTAAAAAAAAAAAGATTTATTGCTCTACTTGGTCTATTTATATTAAATCTTACACAATAGTTTGTAGAACTTATTACTTAGTAACCTTTTGCAGGCATAGCATAGTTCAACATTTCTATGTATTTATATATTAGGTACATTAGTTTACGATTTTAAATATTTACAAACTTAACTATATTTACACTTAAAACAAATTTAAACTCGAAATTAATAAGAAAATGTTTATAAATGGCGTCAAAAAATTCACCCACACAGCTGTCGACTGAAGTGTAATTTAAACGCTTAATTTTATTTTAATAAGAAGAAGAGTAACTTTCAACATTAGTCTTCCACTTTCAAGAACTTCTCTGATCGATATCTACGTTATATCGCTGAGTGACATCTAGTATGTTACAATAATGTTTAAAACAAAGGTCAATGGCGGTCATATCGTTGGCAATAGATTGCCAATATTAAAGCAATAGTATGTCCAATACAAGTGAAAAATAGCAGTTGATATGAAATGGCGCCGTGCCAATAAGTTTGTTTAAATAAACGTGCTTCAACGTTTGCTTAAAACTTAAAAGACTTATAGCTGAATTATTCATGTAATAATATTGACGTCTGACTGATTTTGTATGGAAGAACTGACAAAAATGTACCGCGTTATTCCTTGGATTTAATTATCTGGCATTGAAACAATTAGCCCATATTCAGAGAAGAGACAGATGGTTTTGATGGAGAGAGAGACAATACTGAACATTAAAAATGTACTTATTTTTATTAAACTTGATATTGTATCATTGAACTAATAAAATATCTAATTAAATAGCGTCAAAAACTTCATGCACATCGCTGTCTACTGGAAGGACACCCAAAAGACTGGCAGCATTCCCTCGTTGTATGGCAATGCTTATTCTTTGTCCAAGAGCCCTTGGGTCACGCGAGGAGTCAACAAGATGTTTTGCCAGATCTTTGAATACGTTAACGTTAATTGTGGTGTAAATAGGTATGTGCAGTAAAGAAAGTTCTATTATCTACATAATGCTAAGGTATCTCTAGCTGAAAAGTTACTTTAAACTCGCAAACCCGGTGAAAATAAGACAGATGAAAAAAAAATGGTGATAGAAGAACGAACGTCGTAATGCCATTCTTATCGCTCTTAGGATGTTATTAAATCCTAACTTTGAACATTATCAGCAACTTTGCTGTAAACGCAAACTTTATTTGTTTAATAAAATATAAATTTTCACTTGTAAATAAAACCCACAAAATCTTCAGAACATTAAGTACATAAAACAGCTTTACGTTTAAAGTAGACAGCATAAAGAGATTTAGATAAAATCGGCCGAGCAAAACCTTCATAATTATTTCCGTGAAGATTCTCGATTACACAAAATTTGTGTTATTTCTATCTACCTTTATACGGTACTATACCGTATCCTTGATAAGGTTGAAATTAATGAAACTTCCCACAATTCATGATTATGAATTTTAGGAAATACAGTGAATACAAAAAAAGTGATTTATTTTTTAAATAGGAACAAGCGTAATTAAATACAGGCTGAAATATTTTTTTATTCTCAAAATAATCTTAAATTATAGTTTAACAAATTTGATAGTAGGTAATTTTTTGTGAAATTGCTAGTGATTCTGTCTAATTGGTCGAACAATATCTTTACATAGTATAAAACAAAGTAGCTCCCTTTGTGTGTACGCTAAGATCTTTTAAACTAGACATCAGATTTTAATGTTGTTTTCACCAATAGATAGAATAAAATTTAAGAAGAAGGTTTATGTGTATAATTCAGTAATTGTCTACGCGTGCGATTCCGGGGCGGATCGCTAGTTAGCAATAAAACGGCGTAACTAACACCATCATAATCAATGTTCCTAACAAGATATTTTCCTTATGTACTAAGTGTAACTGTCGACACAAGTTTGGTGCCTACCTATTCGTTCAACAACTGTAAGACCCACTGCTAACCCTTTATTCGCTAAAAGCGTGCCGTTTACAAACAAGTGTTTGAAACGGAAACGTTTCGGGCGGAGAGTGCCTGTCCCCGACAATGTACACTGTAATTCCAAGCCACGATAACAGATGGCGTTACTAGTATCTTTTAATACACTGTATTGTGAAAATCAGGGGTGTTGAATTGAAATGGTTTATAATGTTTTAATATTACTATGGTATCTTATTATTAGAATAGATTCGTTGTATATAAAAAATGATGACATGAAACTTCACCTTAAAATTTTATTCGATTCTAGACCATTTAGATGTCGAAATATAAATAAACCTTGAACAAAACTTAAGTTGAAGAAAGACTCGTGTAGTTCCTAGAAGGTAATGGCTTTGTATGTATGTAGGAATATAAGTTAGCAGCTTCGTAGCAAGAGAACCTCGAGCGTTTTCCACAACTTGCCAATACAAGTTTATTTCTTGGACAAAATTGGCGTTGTTAAAAGTTTTCAATGAATTTGAAATTTGTGCGATAGATGGCTATGGGCTCTACTAGTAACATGAGTATTATTTAATGCTTTTCGTATCGTTTTGGTTTATTTAACTAAGCCGGTGCATGCTATGTGAAATGTTGATTTGTAGATGAAATGATTATGGTAGGAAATAATGAGATACGGAATAAAGTGATGTTAAGAGAATTCCTAATTTCAAAGTTTCTAATTATTCGGTTTTATTCCCTATAGCTGCCCCCCGCGACTTTGTTCGCGTGTTTTAGTGTCAACGGTTTTTCATTTTTGCAACATTTTTCATTTATGCTCCGCTCCTATTGGTCGTAGCGTGATGTTATATAGCCTATAGCCTTCCTCAATAAACGGACTATCCAACACAAAAATAATTATTCAATTCGAACAAGTAGTTCCTGAGATTAGCGCGTTCAAACAAACAAACAAACTCTTCAGCTTTATAATATTAGTATAGATATATTTTGTCATTTATTTATTTGTACATTAACTTAAGTCTAACATTACAGGCATATTATCGCAATATATTACCGATTATGTTAGCTTACTGTTACGCCGTGTTAACCCCAGCTTGTAACAAAACTTTTTATTTTTAAAGTGCCTCTCCTCTACTGGAGGTTGGATGACAGCTCAGCAAACTTCTCCCTGTCCTACGCCGAACGAAAGAGTTCTTGTAACAATACAGAGACAATTATATCAATGAAAATTGTTATCTATAAAGTTAAGAAATAAATGATCAAAATTGTGAGTGATACATATTATATCAAAACTGTATCGCAGTTACGATAGCAAGAAAGTGTTATTTAGGTTTAAGCTCTGCAAGCTCGAATGCAGGTAGTAAAACTTTGTAATTTGTTTTTGCAGGCATCGTTCTCCCTAAGGTGAATGTCCAGTCAGTCTCGACACTTCTCGTTTAAAAAGAATAAATCCAGTTTTAGTACTTACTATTTTTAGAGTAGTTCCTAAAGTACAGTTGTATAAAAATGTAAACAAAGTAACATATACTTTAATACAAAGTATGTACTATACTTTGTACCATAATACATAAAAGTGTTACATTGTAGAGGTGGCTGCGCTTTCTGTATGTATTACGCGGTTTGCAACCGGTTCATAGACTAAAATTCAGTTGATCAAAAAAAAAAAACACACTATACAAAGATTCCTAGTAATTTCTACCGAAGATGGCTATCCTATTTCGGCGTATGCACAATTCTTATTCATTCTTCTTATTCATGCTGTAAAGTATAGCAAACTATCCAAATCACACAATCTTTCTGCTTTGAGCTCGTTATGACAAATCCTCGTGGAGGGCTCCATCCTCGCTGAAAATATCGGAAATCATCATTATCATATGTGGTGGTGATGGTGTCGATGGTGGTCATTTTAGAAGGTTAAAATTAGACTTCCTGTTTTTCACCTTCTAGTATTTGGGTCGCAACTGTGTTTGCTACCCGTTCAGACTTAATTATTTAGGATCTAAAGACGGTTTTATGGTATTCATTATGGAAATAAATAACTTATGTATCTCCTTTGACATATCCGACATAGGTACTATATAAATACAAATCATGATACCTATTTCCTTCTTCTTCTACCCTTTGCCCAAACTATGTTGGGGTCGGCTTCCAGTCCTACCGGATTCAGCTGAACACCGTATTTCACATGGATCTATTCCCTATCTGACCTTCACAACCAATTTTATCGGGTAACGCGCTATCGCATGGCAAGTCTAGTTGTCAGAATTGTAATGACTTACGGGCAATATTAATAACATATCTTAAGATCATTTTCACTGCAAGAGATAGAATTTTGACATAAGCGTCATAAAAATTATGTCAAATTCTTAACTCTAGAAGGAAAATAAATCTACGGAAATGTTATTAATATTGGCCATTACGGACTAACAATGATCGAGGTATGTCACGTGCTCATTGAGGCACGGTTTATAATAATGATATTTCTTATCTCTTGTAAATATAGCAACGGGGGTAGGTGTTTCTGTGTCGTCTAAAAAGAGTCTGATAGAAGTACCTATTATTATATTCTTGAACATGCTTGGAGGTCATTGTCCTGTTATTCAAACATAAACAGTATATTCTTACATTTTTATATTCCAGACGCTTCGAACACTTTATAGTTATGGTTCAGGTAGAAATATAAAATCTATCGCGATAAAATATATTATAAAGTTTTATTACAATGAGTAAGAGATACCTACTTCCGTAAATATTGAAAATAGTTTAGTATCTTGTTTTCCTACCACTTTTGCATTAATATTGTAGATAATATACATGCCAATAATATTGTGCTAAACTAGCTTTTGCCCGCGACTTCGTTCGCTCACAAGTCGAAGTCGTTTTTGTCATTTCAATTTTAAAGAGTATTGCATTGCACCAAAGTTTTAAGAGAGTTCAACGTTTTTTGAATAAAATTGAATTGAGTTTTCAAACATGTGTCAAAATAAAATGTTATTTAAATAAAATGCACTACAGAGTATTGATATCAACTTCGATGCAAATCAGCCCCAAAATATTTTCTACCCCTTTTTAACCCCGATGGGCGATGGGTTTCAATAACATACGAAACACGTCTTTTATCAATTCAGTTTCAGTTAAAGAATGTTGGTGCAAAATTTGAAGTATATTGGACCAAGGAATCACGTCGACCCATACAAACTTTGCCCCCGTTTATCATCCCCTGAGGGGCGGAATTTAGAAAAATTCTTTTTATCGGATCCCTACGTCATACAAAGAACACACCAAACCCTCCAAGTTTTCGGTCTCTACGATCAGCGGTTTAGGCTGTGCTTTGATCCGTCAGTCAGTCATTCAGGACAAAGTTTATATAAATGGATAGATTACTGTTTTACAAACTTTAAACCGGCAAAAAAGTTGTATTTATTTCTACACAAATCTGGAATGTTTTTGAAGCAAGTGGGTAGGTACTTATGTTAAATCAGCCGGATATTTTTGATAGCATCTTGATATATATCTTTGTTACAAAATCAATCCTTTTGAGTGATACCTTCCTGTGTTTGCCCACGCTTTATGTTGGTAAAATTGAAAGTAGATCCTTTTCACGAGATACAACTTATACAAAAGGATTCCTTTTAAACTAAAACGTCTGCAAAAGATTTTGTTAATATTTCAGTGAGATTATTCTGGGTGCAACACCCACGGTTTTCATACGATCATAATGCGTACAGATGCCCGCCAGTGACAGGAACGACAAGTAAAAATAAACCTTATCTATACTAATATATAAAGCTGAAGAGTTAGTTTGTTCATTTTTGTTTGAACGCGCTAATCTCATCATGTGGTCATCACCAACTACTGGTCCGATTTGGAAAATTCTTTCAGTGTTTGATAGCCCATTTATTGAGGAAAGCTATAAGCTATATAATATTACTCTGCGACCAAAAGGAGCGAAGCATAAATGAAAAATGTTGCAAAAATGCGACAAAGTCGCGGGAGACAGCTAATTTGAAACAAAGGCACTCTGATATCAAACTGATTTGTGGTCAACTGTATTGAGCGTTCAGACCACATGACGGATAATACGTAGGTTTAATGTAGCAGAGGTTTAAACTTATACAAAATAATTGGGAAATACGTTTACGGTAAAATAGCAATGGATATTTTTCCATACTTCACATAAGTAGGCGAGCGATTGATATGTCGTTAAACTCGTTAACAATGACGCGACTAAGTATTGTCAGATGAGGGACCTTTGTAGCACGTGTACCACATAAACACGTGTAAAACCAATAAAAATACATGTATTAATATTAATCTCATTTTTTTTATAAAATATTACTAATTTATCATTTAATCTATTACTTACCTTTAATATATTGCGATGTTTAATATAATGATCTATTATTTAAAAACTTAAATCTTAAATTTAACAAAATATTTTTAGCCCAACTACTGCTTTATAATTAAATTCATTATGTTACGATTATAATGTATTATATTTAAAATATAAATTAAACCGAAGAAAAAATATCTAAAACTGATTTTATAAATTAAATGTGTACAAAAGCAATGATTAATCAGCAACATACATACATACAAGCTCTAAATACAAGGCATCATAATGAATACAAAACCTAGTTTGTTTAAAGTATAACGAGGTATATTGTACTTAAAATGATGTCGTTAAGTCCCCAAAAGTTCTAACAACTAGTTATAAGTGTTACTCATTTATTAGAGGTATTTCAATTGTATCCGGTGAGACACCTAATTAAACTTAAAAAGAAAAGTTTAAAGCGAGTTTTACCAAATGTAGGTACCGTAAATAATAGCAAAAACTAATTATTGATTCAAATTAATTAGATATTACACCTATCACTGAAGGATAATAAATTCTCATTGAGATAAATTATTGTAAATTTGATTATTTGCAACAATCCTTTAACATTTCCTCAAAGCGGTACAGAGCGTCTAGACAACTACATATAAATGTCGGATCTTACCAGATAGCATATTGTGTTGGAACATAAATAATAGGTTATCGATGTGTGCGCCACAAATAGACTGTATTTTTAGAAATAGACTAGTGTAAAATGTATCTATTTACTGCGAGCGAAGAGTGACTATTAAGATTTTGCACCTGTTCTGTGTCGATAGAAATATCTGGATTAAAAATCATTAAACTAGTGGTTTTTGTAGAACAACTATCTATTTAATGTTACCTGTTAAATACAATTGTATATAGTCTGTTAGTTAGATAGTGATTGTATAATAACTTTTGTGAGGCGTATTCATAATTATTTAGAAATATTGACGTCTTATCCTGCCATATCATGATCTGACGCGGCGTCGGCGGTTTCGACTGACGACACCGCGTCAGTTCATGACCGTACGTACTTCCTTTTACATATCCTACACTATACTTGCGCACACAAAATGGTCTTATTTCCAGTAGTGTGCAAGGCATATAAGCGTAAGCAAAAATACTTGAATATTTTTCAGGTTTCAGTACCCACTTATGTCGATATTCATTGAACATAACACTTGTGAATGGTGTGAACCTGTTCAAAACACTATTATGGAAACCGTAGAGTACAGGAAATTGTTGAATAAAAGAAGTCGCAACAGTTTCCCCTTTGTCTGAGGAAGCTAGCGAGATCAAGAAGTTTTTTAAGATATGGAAACTACAACCTAACATCTACAAAAACGAAAAAATATATTTATTTAGAGATGTTTTTTCTTGTGATTGAGTTCGGCGGACTTTAGGAATTCATTAAAACACGAGAAGAGGATTAAAAAATATGTAAAACAAAAAGACTATCTATTTTTCACACATTTTGGCAGATCAAGTACAATTCGAATTATATGCATGATACGGTGTGATGGACAATAAAAATATATTCAGCTGAATCCGGTAAGACCTAGGGGCTAGGCAGAAGAAGAAGAAGAAGGAGAATAAACATCATATAACACAATTCGTGTCGACCATGTAGAATTATGCGATCTGGAACTGCTTTTCATTTGCTTACTATTACAGCCTATTTTCCCAAACTATAAATGTCCTACTGCTGGGCACATGCCTCTTTTCGTGTAGAGAAGGAACGAACATAGATCACCAGTGACTGGTGATTTGGCCGATGTCAATGATGTCTAAGAATAATTAAGAAAGTACATTCACTTGGAAAAAGTTACATTATTACTTGCCTGTGTGTTGAGGTTTGAACCTGCTACTATGTGCATTGTGTGCACAAGGTGCGTTATTTGAATCGCTAGGCCACCACGACATTTTGGCATACTGGGTAAAAGACACCGTACTTTTTCAACTTATTGCGATCTCGAGTTACATAACTCCAGTCTTTAAAAAAAAGCTTTCATCTCATACATATGTTTCGAATTTTTGCATAAGAAACATTTTCCTCAATGAACATGTTTAAAAATACATGTATGTTGGTAAAACCTTTTCATCTCGTACGAAATGGGACAATAACTGGGGGCTCAATGGGTGCACTATAAGCAACAGTCACGGGTCGCCTCTCTCGAATGGGGGACTATTGTGAAATATCATTACTTAGGCCGGCTTTATTGCGGTCCCTGCTAAATGGACTGGTAATCTAAATACATGTAGAAAAGTTTTTCACATAGTACACAGGCTGGTACAAAGTAAGTAGTCTTTTTTAGGGTTCTCTACCTTAAACGAAAAATGGAACCCTTATAGGATCACTTTGTTGTTTGGCTGTCTGTTAAGATTTTTTAACAGAATCTGGTGGCGTTATAATGTTGAAATTGATATCAAATACGCAAGCCTACGTACCCTTGAGGCAATAAAAAATTATTTGCTTCTAAGTATATCAACTCAATTGAAAAATACAGGCATTTATGTTGCTTTTCCAATACATTTCCGATCAACTCAAAACCTATAGGGTACTTTTCACCTATCCAGAATCATTGGCATAATAGGTCTAGCGTCACAACTAAAGGAAAAAATAATAATTTGTTGTTTTGTAAAATAAAAATACTTTTTTGCGATTACAAACTTATATTTACAATTATAAATGTAATAGTGTCAGTTGTAAATGTATATATTTATATGAGACTTTTTTCATCCTCACAATTAAGTTTGTTTTTTGAAGAATTAACCCCACGATTAGCAAACTTTGTACCGAACCCTGACTTCTTGCGCGAGACTCTCACTTCTCCAGTTTTTTCGTTTGTTAATTAAAATATGGCCTAATACTGAAACTTCAATCAATTTTAAGTCTCATGCTGTCTCAGTATATTTAAGGTGTAAAGTTGTGATAGATAGACATTTAAGATCGTCTTAAAGTTAAGTTGCGTTTCAGTATTCGGGGTATACTTTTATAATTTGAGGGGCTCTCGGATTTGAAATGTTTTTGTGTAATGTTTTGCTAAGATACATTGATGTACCTACGTTATTTAGTTGATAATTAATTATTCGTCTCACTGTCGATAAACTTGAAACAAGCGTAAAATAACATAATACAGATGGAAATTATGTTATGTCAAAGCACCTATATTAAGTATATTTATCTAGGCCTTACGCTCTTAATCTTAATCTGTTTGAAACTTAATCTTCATCTACGTTAGTTTTGAATGAGTGTAACATTATATTTAAACATAACTTAAACGTGTAAATGTCGCTAACTCCGTATAACTTGCTGAGAAAGTTTAATCAAAGCTCTTAAGATTCTACTTAGCTACTTAGTAAATTAATGCAGTGTTTTTATTTTTAATCATGTGCTCTTTAGCTTATCATATTTTTATAATTTTCAATGAAAATAAATAGCATTTGGCGTGTTACTGAAATTTCTGAGGTTTTGTCCGCTTTCACAACTATTTCCTGCAGCCTTCAGCAAGAAGTAGCTATTTGTCAGCTAAATAATTTTGAAATATAATTAAAATAAAAAAAAAATATTATTTAAATTATTAAAATTTTAATTTTGAAAGTTATCTGTTACATCCAAATTTCTCTTTATAACTTACATAGGTACTACGTACAATTATGGTCTAGACATATGTAGACACTGACTTTAAGATTTTTTGTTACTGGACTAAAGTACTATCGGATATGATCTAATAACTCCAAACTTGTTCATCTTTATTTACTGATAGAAAGAGACGATTGACTGTATAGCATAAGGCTCTATTCCGATTAAAAAATATAAATTGTACGGAACTAAACACCATTGAAGGTGTTTTACTACGTTTGCAAATAAGAATAGTATGTTCTCGAGAAGAAACAAGTGAGTAGCGATGTTGTCCTGCCCTTGTACTTTTATTACCTTCGTGTTGTCTTAGAAAGAAATGCAGTTTGTTATTCTGAAATATATAGGTACGTCGCAATTTCTAGAAAAGAACAAGGTTAAATATAATGGCGTAGGACAACTAGTTATATGTTTTAACAAAGGTTAGAGCACAAACAAAATATCATATTAAAAAATATAGTTTTGCTTGTCCGATCTGTTAAGATTTTTTAACAGAATCTGGTGGCGGATCACTGGAGTTGGACTTAAATTCCGTTGTGGTCATAAAGGTGGGTAAATGCCTCCAAATTAAAAAAAAAAATGGAAAACTTCCCTAATAACTCAAAAGATTTTTTTTGTCCTATAAATTTCTTAATATACTAAGTACCTTTCAAGTGCGTGTTTCTCTTGAGACTGGAAGCTTTTCACAGGATTATCTTCACCTGTCTTGTCTCAGTTTAAGTATAAAGTATTTATCGCGGGTCAACGACCCGAATAGCGCATGTGAATTTGAGCAGGTTAGCAAGAGCTGCATACTTGAGTGCTACAGTCTTAATGCTACGTTCATACTAAAACATATGGGCTATATTTTGATAACTAAATTTCATAATTTATTTAGAATTAATGTTCTAATTAATTTAGGTTAGTAATTTAAGTCTCTCATTTAACACTTTAAAATCGTCTACGGGGCTACATACTTGAGATGTATTTGTTACGGGTTACTGTTTGGGCTGATAGAGCAACTATAGGCGCGGCGCGACGTAAATTGCTCCAAAGTCAACGATTGGCATTGATCATCTTGTGTAAGGCCTATCGAACTGTCAGTACTGAAGCCCTGCCCGTTTTAGCAGGCGTTCTAGAGGTTGATCGAGAGATACAAGGTCACGCGGCTATGTACTATTCTACTAGGGATGGTTTGAATAACGACTTTTTGGCTCAACACGAACGCATAAAGATCGATATCTACAAGGAAGTGATGGTGGAATGTCAACTTAGGTGAGAAACGTCTATTAAGGGCGGCTTATACATGAAACGGCTCTATTTCATGAAAAAGCCAACCATATCATGAAATTATCAATTATACGATTTGGCCACGACTTATAACAGTTGACTATGAACATTTTACAAATGACATCTTAGTAGTAAGCTTGTTTTGTTAAATATAATTAAGGATTTTTTTTTTTACTTTCTGTTTTTCCTCTTGCATGAAATCTTATGACCTTTCTCGTTATGAGTTTATGAGCTATGAATTAAATTACATAATTTATTATTCTACGAAAGAAAAGTCAGTATAATTTTATAGCTGCCGTAAATTTTATAACAATTTAATAATGTCGGACTTGGAACGTTATGAGTAAATATTAAGTCTTTGTCGAAAACAATATTCAGAATGTTATATTGTCAAAGACTTTGAAGCCTTATACAAGACTTATTGACGCCAAAGTATACATATACGTATATATAACGGATAGACAGTAGTTAATAAAATATTTACATGCAGCTTTGAGCGTTTTTAAAACGCATTCCACACTAGGGCATTGTTTCTGTGTTGGAGGTTTGAAGCATTATAATTCCACACACAACGAAGTCAGTAAAAAGAAGTAGTTGCTTAGGAGTCTACATGTGCAGCGGCTGTAAATTTGAAGTAGGTAAATAAAAAACGCAGGAAATTATGACGTCATATTGTCTGTAATTAAATACAAATAGAAGAAAGAAAAACTTAAACCTCAGGCAGGACTCAAACCTGCGACCACTGGCTTGACGCGCACGTCGCTTTACTAGTTCAGTCAGTATCCATATTGACTCCTAAAACTTTTGACTATTTTAAACTGAGATTGCTCTTCTAAAGTTTTTTAATCATGTGAATATAAATTCTGAAAATCTAAGCACCAATCTATCCATAAAGGTATTCAGTACTTGAAATGCCGTGTAAATGTTCAATAACAAAAGAAGCGTTTCAACGCTTCCAACAAAGCGCGAGTCAGGGATTCGTAAAAGAAGCCATTTTTATTTTATGTATTTCATTCGACACTGAACATGAAAATACATTAAAACACGGTCCATGTCAGCACTTAATAAGTATACCTTATAATATTAACACATAACGTATTAAAGCAAAGGACACACACATTTCACATTTTTCTTTAGACATCATTTATTAATTTTTTGTTATTATTAAATTCTAGATGCATTTCAGAACTTCCGTAGCTGACTTTATGGTTCACACGTGTCAAAAAAACAAAACAATCTTGCTAGCTATTTCGTAGCTACTATTGAGCTTCGTTTGAGCGCGCGGTAATCTCGCAAGATGCTAGATTGCTGTGCGTCTTGCCGTCATACATTTCCTTACATAATAAATGCATTTTCTGCGCCGAGGAGTCGTTGATCCCTGTAATAAACAACTACTTTATATGAATCCTTCATTCTTTTTATTATACTATTGAACATATATTTTATTTATTTGTTGTGTATCACAGTTAGTAATCACTTTTGTGTTGCGACAGTAGTCATAACCAGCCTCCATAGACAAGTAGACAACTGACATGTCGAAAGGGATAGCGCTGATCGAATCGTTCAATATGGAAGTGAAAAGTCAAGGTCATGAAACGAAATGTCATTTCCATACATTTAATATCATTAAAGCGATTTCGATCAGTCAGTTTATGCTGAGTAAGTACTTCATTGTCACTCTCGCGGTGTAGTGTAAATAGATTAATATGATGGTCATTTATTATGTTATTGCTAAATTTGTTAATTTTTGTTTGGTATTGGTTTTTTATATTACTTTTGTTAATAAGTCTTTGAGCGCGCTCTTTGGTGTGACAATACATGGATTTTCTTTCTTTCTTCTTTCAATGTACCTACCTACTTATATGAAGTCAAAGACCTTTAAGGTTTTTAGTTTAAAATTTAAAAACATTGATTTTCAGAGATACGCTGCGACGCTGTGATAGGATTTACAATATATTGAACAAAACAGCGCGGTTCAAGGAACCGAATACTGTGTGCTATTCCTAGAAATGTATCGATTTCTTAATGAAATTCTAAACGACGTTGGAAATGTAGGTACTAAGCTCTGTCGGTGTGAATGAAATTATATGAGGTCCTATCAGTCATGTATCGAAGATATTGTTCTAAATAAGATATTTAATTTACAAATAAATCGATTCTGGTGATCAAATCCTTACAAATCCTTACTAATATTATAAATGTGAAAGTAACTCTCTCTGTCTGTCGCGTTCTCACGCCAAAACTACTAAACCGATTTAAATGAAATTTGGTACACAGATAGTCTAGAGCTTGAGCAAAGAAATAGGCTAAGGCTACTATTTTTGCCATGATTACCGACATCCACACGGGCGGAGCCGCGGGAAACCGCTAATGTTTTATATAAAAGACATTTCAAAACGTATCATGTAGTATAGTCATGACTCATTGCCTACTCTCTTTTAAATATGTAGGTTCAATGACTTCACCCCATATAACAACTTTAGAACCGCCATTTTCTTTAGCAGATACGACTTCCAGCCGCATATTTTAAAATTGTCACAAGAAGTCATAAATAATGTAAAAGATATAAATAACGGTACAGGTCTGCAAAGACAACAAAAATTCAGTTCGTATTAAACGCGCCAGCCGCTTTACCAACTAAGCTACTGGGGTCACTGCCTGCGGTGTGATTCTGTAAGACGTCATTCTAAACTTCACACCTGAATCCGCTGTGAGTTTCTTGATTGGCATTCCAAAAACTCGGTTGATAATTCGAATTTACACTAGCGCTACCCTTGCGAGCGTGTCAGCGAGATTAACTAAATTGACGTAAGATTTTGACTGGTAAAGTATGAGATGACGTAAGAAGTGGGATTCCATAAGGTAATTCCCCAGTCACTTCGACGCTCACTTCGCACTCGAACCCGATCGAAATCAAGGTCATTTTGAACCTTATGCAAAGTAAGAGTGAATAGCGAGGTGAGGTGCGAGTTGCTGTTTAAATTTTACAGAATCGACGTGCTGGAATTTTTTTAACTTAGTTGGTAAATCGACTGGCTTGTTATGCCAGTAGTCGCAGGTTCGAGTCCTATTTTTTAATTACAAATATTCGCTCCGCATGCGTTAATGCGTAACAAGTAATTAAAATAATAAATTACAGATCTTATAAATTAGTACAGTTCTTCATAATAAATTGAATAACTGATAGTTTGTAAACTTTAAATAGTTGCTAAACTATTTCAATTAATTATTTGTTTGGTCAATCTCTGTTTGGTCCTATTCGGTTTCATGACGTCGTTTGGTTTCTGTAGTACATAAGAAACTTTAATTAGGCTCCAAAGTTGGAAAGTTTTAAGTCAGTTATTTAGAATAATTATCATCATTAACTATTGCTACTTCAGTTATTTACCAAAACGATGGTAAGTATATATCTAGGTTGTTTGACTTGCGAAGTAATTAAACGAAAACGATAAAGATTATTGTTTTCTACTCTATTGTATATGCTAAAGAGTTCAAAATACCTTAACCTTACAGTAAATATGAGGGTGGGTCTTACATATGACCCGAGGGCAATGGTACAGAAAGATGCTTCCTTTAACTTCTGTTTATTGTTAAAAAGGTTGTTTTGTAACTTCCCGCGTAAATCTTTGTGGCCCGCCAATCCAATCCTATTATAACAAAAAAGAGGGAACAATGTGAAGTACTTAAGTTATTAATGAAAATTGGTAACTGTAAACTTTGAGTGATTAAATGAATGGATAAATAAGCCTTTATTGCACACAAAGGGGGTTGAAGGATAAGTGAAGATTTTATAAGAAAGACAGGAGTGTTGTGACGGGTCAAAGATAAAATCAAAATCCAATTGCATTGATCCCAAAAAACGGACGAGGTGGAGAGAAAAAATGCTGCTGTAATAACCACTTCAAAATATGTATGCCAAATATTAAATCTAATATTGTGAAGTTTTTTTTTATTAAAGGACTAATCCTTATGTTTTGGGGTTTTCACAAACATCCAAATGCATGCACAAAGAATACCCGAAATTGGAACAAGCATTTGTGGATCACACAAATGCTTCTCCAATGCGGGGATCGCAGCACGTCGCTCACTGTGGCAATTAGCGTGGTGACCTATACCACTCGGCTATCCGTGCAGTCAAAGTTAAAGCACAATGATGATAAATTCGACGACCTCCGTGGTCGAGTGGCGTGCACACCGGTTTTCAAGGTGTCGCCAGCTCTGAGGTCCCGTATTCCATAACACAAGTGCTTCAGCTACTTACTTTGGGTACAGAGCAATATATGTGATGTTGTCCACATAATATATATATATATATGTTATTATTTTTTATCGTCATAGGTATAATGTTTATTGAATTTACACTTGGTCACTATTTTCAAAACAATGTTAAAGTACAAAGCGTAAAATATATTTTATTAAAATACCTATGTTTTAATAATGTATATGTTGCAGTAAGATAGATAAAGCCGTAATATAGTTATATCCCTAGGGATATAATTATATACCGTAACATAGTTATACGAAAGCGAATCTTTACTATCTCACTAGGAATATAGTTATAAAACGGTCCAAGTTTAGTGATATACTTATATTACTAGATTAAGTTCAGTGTTATAAATATATTAGGGTTCGTCGGTACTAAGGGTCAGAAAAAAAAATACCTACCAACCTAACCAAATGTGTCGGGGTTGGCAAAGTCAGTTCTAAGGGTCAGAAAAAAAAAATACCTACCAACCTAACCAAATGTGTCGGGGTTGGCAAAGTCGATTCTAAGCTACTGATTATTATGAATAAAAAGAAATCTAAACAAAAAAGATATGACTTTGAATAATAGTGTACGACTGACTGCGTGGGGAGCGCGTAAACACAACGAACCCCTCCCCCGCCGAGGGGGAGGCGGCGCGCCGCCTGCGCCGCACACTCCGAAAGCTATTTCACTAAACTTAATCTAGTGATATAAGTATATCACTAAACTTGGACCGTTTTATAACTATATTCCTAGTGAGATAGTAAAGATTCGCTTTCGTATAACTATGTTACGGTATATAATTATATCCCTAGGGATATAACTATATTACGGCTTTATCTATCTTACTGCGACATATATAATTGATAAAAAAATATTAGGCACTTTTTTTTGATTTCAACTTAGCCAAAAACACAAGCCATTACATTGATGTGAAATGTCGCCTGACGTCACACATCCGCTTCTTTTGTGGGAACGTGTGACGTCATTAGTCCCCATCCCTGAACTTGTATTTGCTTTATATCCTTAGCTACAAGGTATTTTGAAAAAAAAATCTCGTAGCGTACGGGCTAAATAAATTGAGTTTTGATACTCGAAGGTCCAAATCACCAAATCGGTACACAACACAACAAATTTTTTTTCTACTTTAGTATTTTTATAAATTTCGTCTTATAAAATATTTTAATTTTAATAAATATGTAATATTCACGTTGAATTCTTATGTTTAAATTAAATCTGCGTAGATTGTTACTACGCAGATTTAATTGCCTAAGAACAAGTAAATTGAATAATAATTATACCTACTCACGAAGATTAAATTCGTGGCTTCAGACCTTTTGAAGTGGTACCTTCTCAAAATTGCACCCATCTCCACATAATATGCTTCGGAAAGGTGAAGTAATTGTTTTAAGAGGAATATAGGTAAGTACCCTTAGAGTATAAATAAGTAAACTATAGAGTACAATATGTGAACACCAGTATGAACAAGCGTCGCCGCGTCAACGTAAAATTAGTGTCAAAACAGAGCTCGCTATTAATTAATACTACCTATCTAAAAACCTAATAATATCGGAACTATTCATATTTTCGCTTAAACGTCTGTCGTCGCACGGAAAATGACTTAAATCAGTAAACGAGCGTAGTACTTACAGCTTAAAAATGTGCTTACGATCGGCACAACGGGCTACTAGCGTTGCGCTCTATTCTTGATTATGTATACTCTAAGGTAGTACCTAATCACGTAGGTATTGGTAAAAGGTCAAGTGGGGTATTCATATCGACACGCTTCTATGAAAGTTTCATCATTATAGCGGTGAAAACAATAGACTCGCGGTAAGATTATGCGAACAGCTTATTTCTTTGGTCTTTGCTCACATCTGTGAAGTAGCGGCTACTGACGGTAGGTAGGTAGGGTACGTAAGATTACGCAGTTCTTTTTAGGGTTCCGTACCTCAAAAGGTAAAAACGGAACCCTTATAGGATCACTTTGTTGTCCGTCTGTCTGTCTGTCAAGACCTTTTTTCTCAGGAACGCGTGGAGGTATCAAGCTGAAATTCATATCAAATACTCAAGTCTATGGTCTCTTGGAGCTGTGAAAAAATCAAACTTCTAAGTCAACGCGATCAAAAGATACTCCCGTTTATGCCGCAAATTTTCGACACTCGCAAGGGAATCAAAACCTACAGGGTACTTCCCGTGAACTCAGAATCTTGAAATTTGGTACGAAGCAACGTCTTATAACACAGATAAAGGAAAAATTGCAAAAAGCATAAATTTTTAGTTACATCATATAATAAAAATATTTTTAATAATTTTAAACTTATTACCCCTTTACTCATGAACGCGTAGTGGTATTATATTGAAATTCTTAACAAATACTCAAGTCTATAATATCTTTAAGCTGTAACAAAATCAAACTTCTACGTCAACGCAATCAAAAGATACAGCAATTAAAGCCGCATATTTTGAAACTCGCAACTACTCGCAAGGGAATCAAAACCTAAAGGATACTTCCAGACGACCTGGAATCTTGAAATTTGGCATGAAGCAACGTTATAAAGTACACATATAGGAAAAATTCCGAAAATCTTAAATTTTTAGTTACATCACATAGTATATTTTTTTTAATAATCATAAACTTACTAGCTGACCCAGCAAACGTTGTTCAGCGATTAAAAAAAAAAAACAGATGTTGGCCGATTCTCAGACCTACCCGATATGCACACAAAATTTCATGCAAATCGGTTCAGCCGTTTCGGAGGAGTTTGGAAACAAACACCGCAACACGAGAATTTTATATATTAGACTTGCTGACCCAGCAAACGTTGTTATACGATTAACAAAAAAAAATAAAAAAATAGATTTTGGCCGATTCTCAGACCTACCCGATATGCACACAAAATTTCATGCAAATTGGTTCAGCCATTTCGGAGGAGTTTGGAAACAAACACCGCGACACGAGAATTTTGCTTCCCATTCCCTCTCGCTCCACACCATGGTCTGAACCAGGGGCCCGGCCCTACGAGAGGTCGCTGCCGCCGATCGCCTCCACGAGGACACGGCGATGCTCCGCCCAAGCGGGGCAGACCTCCACCGTATGCTCCACCGTGTCCTCTGGGCGATCCGCACAGTGGTGACACCCTGGCGTGTCCTCCCGCCTGATCCGTTTTTGAAGCGAAAAATGTGCTACAAACACGGTCGTCAAGAGCGTATTCGTCCTGCAATAGTGAGAGAAGCTGCAAAATATTTAGTCCAGACAGAATTATTTAAAGAATTAAAAATTACATAATCAGCGAGACATTTGAGTGAGCATGACAAACTCTCAATTGAAATAAAACTAGTTTGAACGGATTCTATCGCGGTTTATTTTAGATTTTTGTTCCCGACGTTTCGACGCCTTTGCAGGTGTCATGGTCACGGGCAGACTGAGGTGGTATTCGTCTTGACAGGTGATGTTGCTCGTTCTACCTTCATATTTTAATTAATTATTTGTATTCCGACCTACGCAATATGAGCTCACTGTGTCTTGAAGTCTTGCAGCGCTGCTTCAAGACACAGTGAGCTGTCACAACATCACCTGTCAAGACGAATACCACCTCAGTCTGCCCGTGACCATGACACCTGCAAAGGCGTCGAAACGTCGGGAACAAAAATCTAAAATAAACCGCGATAGAATCCGTTCAAACTAGTTTTATTTCAATGTCTAATATTCGCGTAAACCTCAGAAAGAAACTCTCAATTGCCATGCTCGTTCATGTCAAAAAAAAAAAAACAAAAACAGTTACATTATATTACACGTGGTACTCATATTTACAAAATAAATAAAAAATGCTTCGAAGTTATACAATACTATAACTTTTCAAAAGTTAAAAATAAAAAGATTAAACATTTACTCCAAAAAAAAAAAAAAATACGATTTAAAAAAAAAAAAAAAAAAAACATGTTTATAAAAATAAAAGGGAGAGCATCTCTTCCAAATATAAAATAAAAGAAAACTAATTAGTGGACCCAAGTGGCTGTGACTGTGGAGCAGGACCAGCATTAAGCCAAGCTTTTTTATCAAGGATATAATCCTCTAATTTATAATATGCTTGTCTACATAGTGTGCGTTTTACGCATGTTTTAAATTTTGTCTCGTTCATTTGTAGAATCCGCAGTGGTATTTTATTATAAAATTTTACACAATTCCCCATAAAAGAATTTCGTACCTTAGCCAATCTAAACCGAGATTGATCCAAATTGTGCCTATTTCTAGTATTAAAATTATGTCTATCACTTCTCTTCTTAAAGAGATGAAGATTTTTCCGAACATACATAATGTTTTCATATATGTATTGACAAGGTACCGTCAGCTTTCCACATTGTTATGTTATGGATTTCATTTAGCAATAAAAATACCATAACTTTTACTTATATACCTACAGGTTTGTACGGAACCCTCGGTGCGCGAGTCTGACTCGCACTTGGCCGGTTTTTTATATTCTTTGCAGGGTTAAATAATTATGTATGAGGCTACTGTAGGTACTTTTAAGTTAATCTAGGCTTTTGTGTCAAATTTTAAAGTCTATCGGCGATAACTGTTATTATATATAAAATAAAAATCAAGACAAATATGCGACTACTAATACGACGAATATGTAGACGAAAGACTAGATAATTGACTAGTTAATACCATGAGATTTAAAATGGAGGATAATATCACTCAAGAAATTTACCGAAAATAGTGCTTTATTTTGACTAGCTGTCCCCCGCGACTTTGTTCGCGTGTTTTAGTTTCAAAGGTTTTTCATTTTTGCAACATTTTTCATTTATGCTCCACTCCTATTGGTCGTAGCGTGATGTTATATAGCCTATAGCCTTCCACAATAAACGGACTATCCAATACAAAAAGAATTTTTCAATTCGAACCAGTAGTCTCTGAGATTAGCGCGTTCAAACAAACAAATAAACAAACAAACAAACAAACTCTTCAGCTTTATAATATAAGTATAGATTAGTATAGATGTAGGGAATAGTAAGAATCTAAACGAATTTGTATTAAAGTTGTCATTAGAGACATCCATTCGAAACACTATTTCGAGTGAGTTGGCAACACTGTTTTTGAAATAGGGGTCTCTACCCCGTATTTATATAGTATAATATGTTCTGGGGCGACGAGATATGAGTGCGCGGCAAATTAATTGTAATATTAAAGAAAAATAAACCTACGTGGTATTCAGCCTTGATTTTTATTAGCTCTATTATCCCACATGGTATTACATAAATTTTAGAATTATTGTTTTATATGAATTCTGTTAAAACAATGTCTAATTTTAGACAATACTTGTCGCTATGTAAAGATTCAGTTAATTAAGCAATAAACTGCCGGGTATTCATACATTAAGACACATGAGGTCGTAACCTTAATAATTAACAATTTAAATTATCAAGAATGTTAAATTTATTCTCTTAATTATGTTGATATTATAATTATAAGTAACCATAAACGATGCTTAAGGAAACCAAAAACTACTTAGTTATAGAACAATATTATATCATACCCATATATAATAGGTAATCTAGTTTAACTATGTAATTTAAAATTAAATAAATTCAAAACGAAAATTCAAACTTCAAAAAAAGCTGCAAATAATTAAAAGTGGTTTTAACTAATTTAAATAAATATAACGATTGTGTGAATTTACAACAACCTATATTATGACATGTCAATCATATGTGTGCATATACAGCTATATTTGAACTCGTGTGTGTGTAGTGAATTTCATTCGTCCGCAAACATCACACACACCCTGAGGGCGTTGTAGGCAACTCCCGTTCAAAGCACAGGTGACTGAGTTCAGGTATAGCTAACTGTCGACGTCTCCTATAGCGAACGAAACTAGCAGTAATTTGAACAATTTGGCGTGAATTTCAGACTCAGTTTTCTAATTTAGTGTTTAAATATGAATCATTTCATTTCGAACATTATATAAAGACCTACTTTTAAGATCCGATAATAAAAATAAAAAAAAAAATTGCACCTTCGTTATTATTAATAATATTTAATTCACAATAGCACACCTATTAAAAAATTCCCTGTAAGTTTTGAAATTGTTTGCCTAAATACAATTATTATAGGAGTTTTGTACTTCAGAATTTCTTTCTCGAATAACGCTTGAAATCAAGTGAAGGAAGAAATAGGACGTTGACCTTCTAAACATGAAGAGATAGGTACTGTTTTTTTATTTTTTGCGGGCATATGAGTGACCGGTACCCTAAAGGAGAGTATGCTTATCTTAAGGGAAGGTTTTCATTAAATTGCTATACAATTATTATTAAACATTATTACACAATATTTCGACCTTCTTTGTCCCCATTTTATTTCATTCAGAGCTTTTGTACCTACTCGTTACTCCGATAATAAAAGCAGTTCTTTATTTTTTATTGTGTTGAAAAGGCTTCAAAACACCGACGCAAACGTTGAACATTCCCGTTTTTATTATTATACGTACGAATTCTATTTTTGTATGAGTATTTATCGTTAGTACGGTTAATCTAAATTCACTGAAGAGTCAAAACACCGTCTTTATTTATCCGTTATTACCGTCTATATTATCGTCCGTTTTATCCGTCAATATCCGAATTATGACGTACTACCATGAATGTTCTCGTAAAATACCCAGGGTACCATAAAATGGTGCTCAAATGGATTACTATGTTCTTTGATCAAAGTTAGTATTGACTCTCAGTCCCCCAAAATACAACAATAACAAATAATTTTCTTGTAGGTACCGACTAATCTGACTTACACTACGTGATTTACTGGGTGAGAACACTTTGGTTCTAAGATTTTAGGGAAATCATTTAGGTCCCGTTTAAAATTTTAATTGCTAACCAGGCAAGCGTGTGTACCTAGTACCTAGGTACATTAATTCTGTTATTTCGCTGCGCATCGGAGCAAATATATGTTACTACTAGGTACAATTATTACTTTAGAGAAAAAATAAATAAACAATAGAGTGCACCTAGCAGAGTATGAACTGTCAGCACTAGTATCAACAAGTAAAATCGTAAAATTTGTGTCAAAACATAGCGCGCCGTTTCAAAAACTAATAATTATTACCCCCTTTTTTTTTTTTTTTTTTCATTAGGCTGGGGAATCCTCTTGGACACCCGCTCACTCGGGGGAGCGAAAGGGTAGTGTCAGACTCTTACTGAATAAACCTGAACCGCCGTGCTACGTCATCCGCGTGTTGTGTTGGTGCGTGGCAATGCATTGCAATTCATCACGCACCAACCGCGGGTCCGCCGGCCAATAGGGGCCAGCGGATCACTATCGTGATGGTTTGGAGACCGACGTGTAAAGAGCGTCGGCCTCTCCGCCTCATACTGGAGCCACACCCGTAGCACGGAATGCAGCCCCCCGTCGTGGGTCCTATAGTCGGACGACAGACACCCCCGTGTCCATCGCCCAGGACCCTAGTTAGGGCGGGAGGGCGCGCTCATACGCGGCCCTGCGCCCACTCGACGTCGGCGTATTTGTGGCGCGTCGGGGTCGTCCTCCCGAGCGCGCTCCGCCGCCGCCTCCTTCTGGGACATGACGGTCTCGCAGAAGGAACTAATATTACCCTAATAATATCGAAACCACCGATATTTTCGCATAAACTTCTGTAGACGCACTAAAATCACTTTATCATCTATCGCGCTCTATGACTGTCTAAGATTATTATCTAATATATAAAATTCTCGTGTCACAGTTTTCGTTGCCATACTCCTCCGAAACGGCTTGACCGATTTTGATGAAATTTTTTGTGCTTATCCGGTATCTATGAGAATCGGCCAACATCTATTTTTCATCCCCCTAAATGTTAGATTATTTATATGGCAAAACAACGTTTGCCGGGTCAGCTAGTTATAAGATAAGATAGTTATATTATAAGCCTCTAAGATTATTACATTTAAAGTACTCTTGAAACAAATGAATTCACAAAGGTAAACAGCAGCTTTGTATTACCGCGGCAAACGTTATAAATTGCCAATTTAGGACGAAAATTTGTTAAACTATGCTTCGGCCTGCAAACAATAATTACTAATTAAAATTGAACCTGCTCTAACAGCTACTGTGACTACCGTATAGTCTGAACAGGATAAATTTGAGTGTGTAATAATAGTTTATTGATGTACGTGTGTAATATTAAGTAGTAGAATAAATGTGAGATTATACGAGAATGTCTACATTGTCACCCATCCACGGACTAAAAGGGAAGAGCGCGGCTTAACTTTTATTAAACGTACGGCTTATACTTCTCCACAAGACCCTCAAACAAAACAAAACAACCCAACTTAACCTTTTATAATACTATTGCTAAAAGTACTCTAGGGTCTCGGAACAATTTCATCCTTAATAATGTTTAGTAAAACTCCGTAAATTTATTTGATAATTCTTCGCGTTGATATTAATGATAAGGCTTTGTGGCGTATTATTTACTAAGGGTTTCGTGAAGTGTATTAAGTAACGGGCTTAGACATTTTAATGAAGTTAAGGTTTTAATCATGATTTATTTAAGAAGTTTTACTTTTTTATCCGTCTCACAGCAGGGCAAAGGCCTCTTATAAATAGAAGCATGCACATTGATAAAAAGTTTAAAACGCATGCTCCGTACGATTGATTTTATATAATTAAATCAAATTTTCGTTTTGAGACCTTTTTTGTATAGCCCTTTATAAAGATATGTTTGGGTCTTATATATTGTATAGGGGTTTTCTATATGAGAAATAGTTTTAAGAATCGGATATGCATTTTTGAAGATTCTGCTTGGCCTTTTCCCAAGCTATGTTGGGGTCTGCTTCAAGTATTACCGGATTTACCTGCTATGCTAACTGACTACTATACTATATATACCAATATATATATATATATATAATAATATACTAGTCCGCCTATGTACACTGTGCATGAAGTATTAAATAAATAAATAAATACCGTATTTTACGTGTAGCGATTGTATTCAGACCTCTGAATATATTTAAATGGGTAGTTCAGTATCCCTTGGTAAAACTAGTTCTTAGAGTTATATTACAGTAACGACTGTCACAGATCGCGTATGACAGTCGGGACCAACGACTTAACTTTCTTTCCGAGGCACGTAAAGGTCTCGGTATGTCAAGAGATGGGCACCCATCCAAGGACCAACCGCGGCGAGTGACCTTCGGTTGGCGAATCTGTATGATCATGCTTAGATTCTTCTAAAGTCTAATTATAGATACCAACGTCAGATAAATTTATCTGTGAAATAATTTTGAATTTTTGTCAGTTCTGCCACACTAGAATCTGTCCGACGTCCATTTTATTCCACGAATAAAAAAATCTGGCGTTGGAAAAATCTGTCCTAAAATTAGTAGATTATTAATCAGTACTTAATTAACTTACTTGATAGCAACGTATCTCCAAACAGCTAGCGATAGAGTGAGACATATTGATGCTGTGTG
Source organism: Diachrysia chrysitis (assembly GCA_932294365.1). NCBI lineage: Eukaryota > Metazoa > Arthropoda > Insecta > Lepidoptera > Noctuidae > Diachrysia > Diachrysia chrysitis. Next base: position 5,110,991 of record OW028657.1, read on the forward strand.
GAAGATCTGCGCGAAGTGCATGTGGAACAGTAGGTACGCCGCCCATTTGTACGGCATTTCACGCTGCCCCGGTAGAATCTAAGTAAAAAATAAAGCTTAATATGAAATCAAAACATACAATTATCACTAAAAAAAACAACTTTTTAAGACGTCCAACATTTCTTCATAATTAATATCACAATCACCAACAAAACCTAAAGTGTGTGTTCAAGATTATATAAAACAAAGATAAAGTAAACAAAAAGATTGCATCTTCAGTCGGTACTATTTTGTTCTAATATGGCTTAGTTTATCTGTATATAACTCCATCATCTGTAACTATCATAGTTTTAAAACCATTATAAGGGAACAATGACCTTAAAAACATAAGTTTTAATAATAAAAATAAAACATTCAAGCTTTTGTCGACATTTTCTTATTTATATTTACGAATACCTATCATTAAAAACTAATGAAGGGCTTCAATAACAGCTTATATTTATTTATATTTACACTTTAAACAATACATCATTTTCGTGAAAACTCAGTTTTATACTATTTCTCAGAATTATTTTGAAATTTACTTCAAAGAACAATACAATGATATCTCAGGTATAAGCGAGCTAACTTATTAAATTTATTAAAAAAGTGATAAAGTGTTACTTATTAAATTTTATTTTAGTGAATATCGGGCCAATATTTCGACTAACTTTTCTTTTACACCTCATTGTGAATTTCTATGATATGAATTTATTTATAAGGGGTGTGCGGGGAATTACATCAAAAGCTGCGTAGGCGTATTATTGTTGATGGAATGCGCGTCATATATGACTACCTACCAACGCCATTAATAATTATCTAAATAACCCTTATTTGAAAAATAATAATATTCTTTTAGATACTGACGTAAACAACAAGTTTTATTGTACGACTTTATAAATACAGATCTTACTGTCGCAGAAAATTAAATTAAGCATTGTTATCAAGGTTCCTACAGGCTCTTTACCCGACTGCAAAGGAAGGGTTATGTTTTTTTTGCACTTATCGTGTATGTACATTTCTGTATTACGTACTATCTTTCAAACGGTTGAATAAATTTTGTCAATTATGGTATCGTTAGATTCGTCTTAGAATCCCAACTTCCTTAGATTGGTGTTTTGAAAAAAAAAGGGGCGGTATTTTGGCGATAAATTGTTGTATTTTTCTAATCTAACCCTTCGAGTAAGGTCAATCATCAATCATCAATTATTATTTATAGCTTCTGTCAACTCCACTCGCTACCAGTAATGTTGAAACTTGAAATTTGAATTAAGATTATGGTCGATTAATAAAATTTAAAACTTTTTTTTTCTGTACATGATATAGTGACTTTATTTCAAATAAACTTAACTATAGATACATACAAAAGGAATAATAAAATAAACTAATCTAATTAAACCTAAACCTAAAATATGGCATCAAAAAATTCGTCCACATCGCTGTCCACTGGGAGTGTTCCCAAAATGCTGGCGGCATTGCCACGTTGTACGGCAAGGTTTAAAACTATAATAACATATATTTTTTTTATGTAGTATTTCAGGCATACGAACAAACACATTAGCATCATCTTTCGTCGAAACAACGTCCCATAACGTTATTGTTATGGCAACGGTAAAGTAGCAGATTACATTGGGGATTAGTCAATCAACTAATGAATTAAGTTATCCATGCCTGATTGGCTTCGCAAAATGCACTGACCTAAATTGGTAGCAAAACTTGCGTTACAAATTACTGTTTGTGTCGATATCTTGCTGATAGTGGATAGGACCTACGGAAATACGCACGTCAGTAGTGACAGCGAATAATAAACCTTTTTGCTTTGAAATAAAGGCGTTGTTAAAGTCAATTTGTTACCGCTGCTATTGGGTTAATGTATGTGCTGACTTTTTGTGCTTAAACTTCTAGTCTAAAGGACGAGATAAAAACAGGGTTAATTTTCTATTATCGGGCAAATTGTCAGAGATGGTTGTTAGATAGATAATATTTTCAAATTCAAAGTTACTAAGGAATATTGACGCTTTACACAACGCATTCTTGGGATCCCCAGACTAGTTTTAGTCTCAGTAGTTCGACTCGCGACACCGCTGCGCCACCGCATCAGCTTATGAATTAGAACTCCCATTGAGTCTGAAACGAGTCGGGCGATCCCGAGAATGCGCGTGAGTAAACCGTCAATATTCCTAAAAGATTAATAATTATAGATAAATTTGGCGGTACACACACGCAAACAAGTGCATTGAATCAAACGCATGAATGTGTATATTTATTTTTAAATGAATGAATTTATTATGTTATTTTATTCGACAATAATATTAAAAATGCACCTTCGGCTTGATAACAATTTTAAATTTTGGCTATTCTGTACATTTAATTATTGTGAAACCTACGCAATACAGTAATTAATACACTAGTTCGGGAGTCGCTTTTATCTATACTAATATTATAAAGCTGAAGAGTTTGTTTGTTTGTTTGTTTGTTTGTTTGTTTGTTTGTTTGTTTGTTTGTTTGAACGCGCTAATCTCAGGAACTACTGGTCCGATTTGAAAAATTCTTTCAGTGTTGGATAGCTCATTTATTGAGGAAGGCTATAGGCTATATAACATCACGCTACGACCAATAGGAGCGGAGCATAAATGAAAAATGTTGCAAAAATGAAAAACCGTTAAAACTTAAACACGCGGACAAAGTCGCGGGGGACAGCTAGTTTCAAATAAAAAAAGAAACTTTTTAAAATAAAAAAGGAATGTAGATTCATACAAAAAGAAAGGTGGCTGGATTTCTTTATCCAGAAGGCGTATATACAAGATTTTATTCAGTGCCTTTATCGTAGGTACCTATATTAATCTTAGAATAACAGATAACTTTTATCCTAAAAATAAAGTAAATATCGTCAAACATTACACGAGTACTTTTTACTGTTAGATGTTATTCCTCAATAAAGGTTTTCGAGAAATTTCTTTTGAACAATTTTTAGAAAACATTCTATACCATGGGTAAGCCATCAGTGACGAATTTCTAAGAAGTTTAATAATATCTATTCCAGTGACAAAAAACACTCTTTTTCATTCAATAAAACCGTCTACGAAGCTTTACAATGATTTAATTAAAATAAAACTCCATCTGAAAACGAAATATAATTATAATATTATTGTTATTATATCTATTAATGTTGTTTTGAGTGGTATACCCAGGTATAATTTGTATTACACTAGTTATGAATCTATTAAACTTACTAATTTTATAATTAAAAGTTAGTGAATAAAGTAGCCTACGTTTAAACTTAATTTACCTTTAAATGGGTGCCTAATATCTTTCGAGAGCATTAACTTTGACTTCATGAATAATTTGCTTTTAGAAAATTAGGATTTAAATCTTAATTCGTACCTACGATAAGCAGGAAACAAAACTGATCTGTAAATTATTATTTTTTTTAAACTAATCGAAAGTAAGAAATATATCTTTGAATAAAATTAGTCTGTTGGGTTTGAAATCCAGAAGAGCTCTTGTCCGACATTATAGTACTAAAGGCATGTTTCTTAAATGTTTTTAATGTCCGCCTGGTAGATTAATGAATTTTATTGGACACGTTTTTTTTATTTTTTCCTGCAAACAAAAAATGATCAAAATACAGAGAACGGAAATTACGCGTGACGTCACTCCTCGCTACGATTTTTACCAAGGCGTGGCGTCATAAGCCCCCACTCCCAAACTTTAAACCGCTGTATCTTTGTAATTTTTTATTTTTTTGATAAAAGAAAAAATACGTGTCTAATATTTTTTATTATCTAACTAACGGACTAAATAGATTTTAACTTTTCATACCCAGTCAACATCACTATTGTTATGGTAATTTTATCGCAAGTCTGGTAATTCTGTATAACATACTAGTGACCTTCCTCGGCTTAGTACGGGTAGCACAGCAATATAGCATAATGTCACTCCGGGATAATATAGCATTTAATTAGTAAAAGAATTTTTGAAATCGGTCCAGTATAATTTTTGAGTAACATACAAAACTACTAATCTAATTTCTTCATAATATTATAAAGTAAATAATGTATAGATATATATACCTATATGGATAAACGAGATAATACATTTAAACCAAGATTAAATTATCAACAACCTTCGGAATAATGCTTAAACTTATACCGACTCAGTCTTTCCAATATGTACTTGGAAAAGACGTTAAACACTCGTAACAATAGAGTTACATTGTGAAGGGAAATATCTTCAGGGATTCCAATACCCGGTAAAGTTATTTAGATAGCTGGTAACACTAAAATATTATGGGAGCAAACGGTTTCGAACAAAGATTCGAGAAATCCCTAAAATGTAACAAACCTTATTTAACACAAATTGTATCACAAAGTGCGTGAGATATCGACATAAAGGCTTACATTTTTTGTCATTTACATTCATATATATAATATAATATCAGCCTATAAATGTCCCACTGCTGGACACAGGCCTCTTCTCATATAGAGGATTCAAGGAACGAGCAATGATCATAACGCTTGCTCATTGCAAGTTGGCGATTTCAGATTTCAAATTTTGGAATGCAAGTTTCACGATGTTTTCCTTCACCGATTGTCAATAATGTCTTGGAATAATTAAAAAAGTAGGTACATACTTACAGTACCTATGTGACATAGGTCACATGTCACATAGGTACTTGCCTGTAATGGGTTCGAACCTGCAACCTTGTGCACACAAGTTTACATTCTGAAGGGGTTAAATAATTAGGTAATAGTAGACACGTTAACAATTTCTAGGCTAACGAACATACAGTATGGTTTCGACTTATGGCCAAAAGTAAAGCCACATACTTGTTTTCATAGTTCCTGTGTTGATTCTAAGAACACCGAAACCCGTGCAGTATATTATTTAGGTCAAAAAGTAGAATTTAAATTTAGAACAAATTCAACAAATTAGTCAGTAATATATAATCAATTTGATTCTTGAACATTAAATAACGACATAGCAACGCAATGCAAACGACAATCAAAGATTAAAATCAATATTGATACTCAAATTATTTTGTTAGTAATATTTTGAGTAAAATTTAGATTTTTTTTTTATTTGCGTTTATTAACTTAAAATCCCTTGTTTTCCTTTGTGGTCTATTCTATACGTGGTTTCATTTATTGCCTATATCATATCCATACTGTATACGGAGGTGACCACAGAAATAATTAGGTGATCCATATGGGGATTGAACGAGACATTAGCAACAGACATGGCAGTCTCAGCCAATAAGCCAACCGCCTGGTTTTTAACCTTAAAACCGGCTACAAGTATTAAACCTCGTGGCTCTTTTAGCACAATCATTAAAACCTCCTTTTGAGTAGCCTTTTCTAAAACCTTTTGGAAGTCGGTTTCCAGTCTCACCGTACATAGGTAATACCAAAATCATATATGCAGCCTGATCTCCTAAACACAATTGTATATTTTCTGAATAATACGGAATTAATAATATAGCCTTATTAAATATGGCCGCCGTAATATCACAAACAATACACAGCCGCTGTGTTTGACAATTAAGAAGTTTTCCTTATTAAAAAAGATCTTTGTACGACTCTAAGAGTCTACCCTGAAGCAGTAGGTATTACTATGGAGTAATTGCCAATTATGGCCTGTTGGTAACTTAAAGGTTATGTTATTAGGCCTTTATGAACTCCTTTTACTTAATATCTTTATCATCATCGATTGTCTGAAAATTCATATGCTTCTTACTTCATGATCATCATCATCTCTAGCCATGCATAATGCAGCCTTCGGCATAGACATCCCTGCTTATTGTCTTTATATCATCATTCACGACTGTTTAGTTCTGCCTAGCTTCTAGTAAATAATACCAAGTCATTGAGTATGAAGTAGTAATGATATTTTCGATGATGTTTTTAATTGTTTATTGTTATAGTTAGCTCATTTAGTTTCGTTTCCGATTGGACGTAAAAGTTTAGATTAAATGTGGAAACTGTTTTGTATTATGTATAGTTTACTTTGTATGTATTATATTTTCAATTGTATTTGTTTGTTTCTCAAACAAAAAAGAACCTCATCTTCAGCCTTGTATAAAATGCAGCGCTGGGCATAGGCATCCCTTTGGTTATGACACTCTCCTCTGTCTTATCCTTTTAAATTTCTATTAAATATCGGATGTACACTTCTTGATAAATAAAGATACAGCCTCAAAGCCATAAAAAAATATTAACAGTAAAAGCATTATACACAGATCGGTTCGGAGGTCAATCTAGTAGAAACACAGCAAAATGTTCTGCAAAACAAACTTGTTTCAGAAGTATTTTTGGAAATAGCGTTCTCTTGGTCACAAACAATTTAGTTCATTCCATGTTGGCCAGCTTGTACACAATATGGTGTCCGGAAACGGAACGAAAAACCGGAACGGGATTCCACTTTTTCGGGATTTAGAAATTACTTTAACATGCCTTAGTTGTGGAAAAAAATGTTGGAAAATATCACACAAAATAAGACGTATGAAGTATTTTTTAGGAAGTAGGTACCATATAATATATATTTTTGAAACGACATGTTATCTAATCGATTATTTAGATCATGTTCTCTTTACAACATAAATTGTCAAATTTTCTATTAGTTGGACTTATATAACGTTTATGGAAAGTATTGAATGGAATTACGTAAACGAATCCCTCAAAATTAAAGTAGTTAGACAAAAGGAATTTTTCGTTTGTGAATGTGTTTTGTTTGAACGGAAAGAATTACGTAAGCTCTTGCACAATCAAATGTTAAATATTGCCCAGCTATTGCGTAGACTTATAATCAATTCAAGTCGCTTATCAGAAATGTTGCGAACTCAAGGAAATAGGAATTTAAATAATAAAATAACACTTAATATATATAAAAACTACTTAGTGCTTTTATCCAGAATTCTTCTTGTTAATTTTATTAAACTTTGGGAGCTATCCAAACTTTATGCAAAATCGACTTTTAAAGATTTTTCTATTTGAATTAACATTTTTTTCTTATCTCTAGCCATTTTTTCAGGACTTAAACTGTGACACTATGTACAACCTAATTTATCTACACATAAGGCACGAAACATAAATTTTAATGAATTCACATCTTACAAATCGAATGTTTAGTCAATTGTTTTCCACACTCCGTTAAATTTAAGTTAACGACGACTATTACACTGAAAGGTTATTATTTTTCGGTGTTAAGATCATCCTATAGACTACTCTCCTTGAGAAAAGACTATGCGCTTTTTCGAAATCGTTTGAAGGAGACTTATTCTCTGCGGATACAATGATACATACTACATACATACCAAGAGCTTGTGCAGCTTTAGGTAGGACTACAAGTCAAAGTCTTAGGGACCTAACGATGCTAGAGTCTACTTTTACTGCCTACTAGTTTAATTCATTGAGACGAGTAAATTGAGTAAAGTGAGGCATATTTTAAGATTCTTCAGAAGATGGATTAAATTATCAGATGACACTTAAACTGCATGTTTGTAAATAACCAGATATATATATATTTTCTAGCTCAGTTTAAGCCCTTAACGTTTTAAAAATATTGAAAATTATCCTCGATGCTCAATGTTTGATATTAGACAAATAGACCAGACTGCTATTAAAATAGAAACTTCTATTTCAGTTTCTCAAGCGACAATAATAAATCGGTTTTATGATTCAGAAAGCGTAGTACGATCTCAGGTAATAGTAGATTCCATTACCGCAGGTTAACGGGCAAGAAAATACCAACTGACTAACTATCTTCAGTTCGTGACTAAACTCTATAGTAATCGTACCTTAATGTAAATATTAGTCACCAAGTTTATAATTTACTTAGTCCCACTTATATTAGCCCGGGTTTTCTTTTAACTCAGAGTTAAACGAACTCTGGGGCTCTTTCGTGCAAGTGGGCCTTAGTCAGTTTTCGGCTGTCTAAATATAAAGATCCTATTCATGTTTTCATGAAGACCCACTTAATGCTTTCTAAAACCATCCGAATTATGTAAACGTATGGCCGTTAACTAGGTGAATATATTTCTATTTCAAAGCCTGGGATGAAATTTTCGCTTAAAGCTAATATTGAATATTGAATTAGGATTTGAGATCGTTCCATAATGGCTACTGAGTGCTTTTATATCTATTAAGATTTTTTATAAAATTTTAATAACGAGTAATAATTGGATCGTTTTTTCAAGCGTTTAACTTCTCAGGCTATATCTGGCCTAGTTTAAACATTTGATATTAATATGTTATACAATCTAAGGCTGCTTAATGTGGATAGGTATTTGTTGCATTAAAAAATAATACATGTTCCCTTTATAATGCCTCAGCTGTCTAAATTAAAAAATCTTTGTAGAGTTTCTTCAAACCGGATTTATTTTCCAGTCATATGAATTTGTATGTTCAAAGAAAAATCAGATGTTTGCGTATGATAGTAGAACAAACAAATGTTCTTCTAGCAACAGGTTGGAAAACCTAAGAGAGCAAAGTAAATAAAATAAATATACATGAGCAACACGACGTGGGATACAGCAAAGGAATAGTAGATCAAGTAGCTAGAGACTTCTTTTAAAATGGAAATGAAAAATAAATAAAAAGTTTACTTATCTACGTTTCCATAAATTCTGATCACGAACAAATAACGAAAGACTTTCAAACTATGTCAACACTTGTAAAGTAAGCAGTTAAAGAAAGAAGGATTATAACATTATATGTCAGGGCGCATTTTATTCTTTCTTATTTTGTCTAATTTCAAATTACTTAAAAAGATTAACCCCCGTTTTCTGGAAGGCTGATCAACACAAAAATTAGTTAATCACCTGTCAAACCTCATGTTAAGCGCTGTGATTGGTTGTTAGAATTTATTTCAACCAATCACATTTATGATCAGTTCATTTGACAACAGATTTAATTGACCAACCTTTTAGAAACCGGGGGTTAGTAAAGTAGTGCTATTGTGTTTAAAATGGGATGTCATAATCATTTCTTAGGATCAGGATTTTCTTAGGATCTGTTAACCATCTCAAATCAAATCAAATCAAAAGTTTTTATTTCTTATAAACCTCAAACAGGCTTAAGCAACGTTTACGTTGCAAAATTAAATGACTCTAGTGCACGGTTTCAAAATGTGTAATTATCTACGTTGTAGACGTATTTACAATAAAACAAAAAAAAAGCTAAATATAATCGAATCAAAAATAAAAAATAAATAATAAGAAAAAACAAGTTTACATACAATACATATTATGTAGTCACGAACGTTACCTAACTGGAATATCAAGGCATGTTGCAAGTGCTTTCAAGAAATACAGGCGGCTTAGGAAGAACTAGTCAAAGTATAGGTATAAGCGAATTTCGAGGACCGCCAAGGAGGCCACATATACAAAAAGATATTACACAATCCACGCCTTTTTGTATTCCACGTAATCTTATATTCAGTGCCAATATAACGGCAACCGTAATATTAATGACCGGTAATTTTATAACATTAGGTTTTAAATTTATCTTGACAATTCAAGCCACGTAAGAATTACTAAAATTAAATTTCAAAAGACAATAACCTTGTTCAAAAGTTTGTCACAAATGCAACTCCTAATCTGATGAAAGTTCTGAAAAGTTTCTAAACAGTTCATGTTTCATGTTTAATTTAATTGAGAAAGGTAGATAACTTTTGGGGCAAAATAACGGTCATTTGTTTAGGATCAATGCCCCGGATGATAGTCTTATACATGGGAAGGTGAAGTGTATTAAAGAGTTTGTTATAAGAGTGGAATGAAGTTTGGAAAGTTAGGCCAGACAATTGAATCACTTAATTCCGAAAGTTTCCCTCTTTTTCTTCATTCCTATTTCATGGACTTGTTTCCTTTAGAGCGTTCGAGACGTTTATATTTTTCAAAATATTTTAGGTCTCAACTAAATAATGGGCATGGCTACGTAGTAGTAGTAATATTATAATTTATTTATTCGAATAACTAGGATTCATTTAATTTTACAATGGTACAAACAAAATAACATATTTATTTATTTATAATGTTTTAGTATTTAGTATTATTTAAATTAAGTTTCGTTTAAGTAAACAAACGCTACTCTCGCAAGTTTTACTTTATACAGATAAGTAATCTGCGACTGGTACGTGAGTAAATACAGATTATTTTTATCGAAAATAACACGATTCTGTTTGCATTTATTAATCCCGTGTTAGTTTAGAGATTGGTCTGTTTTTCTGACATTACGGGTCCCGCGTAATCTTACCAATAAGTCGGGATAATCGCAATCGTAATCTCAAACGGCGAAAAGATTTTTATTTTTATTTTTAATGTTCAAAGAACTAATTTTATTCAAATAAGGAAATTATAGCTCAAATTTGTTTTTTCTCAGTTATAGAAAATGTCAAAGTTACATTTTCTTATTAACCTTAAAGCTAACCTACCACTTTATTTTTCCTATTTATAGAACAAGCTAGATACGGAACCTAGCAAAGTAGACGATAGTAAAAAATAGGTTTTAATAAAATATAGTGTAGGTAAATAATAGATAATATGGAAGAGGAGTCCTGATTAATAAATATCAGTTAACTAGCTGTCCCCGCGGCTTCGCTCCCGTCAACTGACTACCTACCCTACCCTACTGTTCCTACCCTATCCTACCTATTTTTTTGTTTTTAAACCTTCCCTGTATTCTAGCGAACAAAACAAAAAAAGAATGATTCAAATCGGCCCCGCCGTTCTCAAATTTTAGCGAGACTAACGACCAGCAATTCATTTTTATATATATTAGATTTGACCAAAATAAAAGCGCATCAGGAGGGAATGTGACTAAAAGAAAATATAAAATAAATATTTAAACGTAGGTAATCATCATCTCCCTGGCTTGTACCCAATGAAACTTAATACATACCAAATATCGATATATCGCAAACGGCACATACTCCAGCATAACAAACACATCAGCCACGGCCAGCCACTTCAGCAGTCGGTTGATAGGCGCCGCGGCTAGGTCGCGACGCGTCAGCACCGCCACATTCAAAGCGTTGGCCAGACTGCCGAAGAAACATACCTAAAACAAATTAATTATCTAACTTCAATATTTTATGACTATTTATCATATATAGAAAAACGAATTCGGTATTTGACTACTATCGAATTATTTATCCGTGCACTCCAAAAAGAAACTATACTTCTTTGTTATGTTAGCAATACTACTTGCTAATAAACATTTTTTTTAAATTCTACTGTCTTCCATAAATCCTACTCATAAAAGAATATTTTTTATTTTAAATCTTTTAATAACTGATAACTAATACATGGTCCTCGATAGCTATCAAGTGACTAAACTAGAGAAAGCTAGCTAAAATGAAAGGGTTCATAAAGTAACTGAAAAAAAGGAACATTGTTTTAAACTTCAGAGCCACAACAAACCTAGTAAAACTTTACCATAAATAATATTATCTCAATTAAAAGTTGGCCTTGTTTAAGTTAAATAACAATGGAAACTTAGGTTGAATTTTCAACCTTGGATACCTACTCCATTTTAGACACTTAACAGTTCAAAATTCTGTATAAATAGTGTACAATTTAATTTGCGAGAATCTAGGTTTTTAAGAGAGACAGATATCTGTCTGTTATATACTACATCTCACAAATATGATGGAAAACAAAATTATTGGCTGATAATATGTAAATTTTAAGTAAAAATTTTGTATTCTTTTATTTTTTTGTTTTTATTTAAGTTTTTATTATCTGCCAGTTGTATAACTATTCTTTTAGAGAAATAAACATGTGAACTATAGAACGCGCATATCAAGTATAAACTGTTGGCACTAGTATCTATGTACATAAAAAATCGTAAAATTTGTGTCATAACAGAGCGCACCGTTTTATTAAAACTTTCTCAAAACCTCATATTACCCCAATAATATCGGAACAGAATGTTTTAAATAAAATAAAAATATTATATTTCAGACAATTAAGTCCATAGGCAGAACAAGGTTGTTAGTAACAAGAAATTTTGCTTATATCTAATATTAGTAATTAATTAAAAAGTAAGAAGAATAAGAACTAGACAGTAGACACACCGTCTACCCCTGCACAGCAGGCTCATCGGTCTCACAACACGTGGAGTTCGGTGAACCTACTGAGCAGAACAGTATCGGTTCTCTCGCCAATCATCCTTAAGACGCTATTAGGGCTCCCCCGCACTCGTCTCACCACAGACGCAACTTTTTTACGCTGGCGTCAGTAAACATGCCGGATGCACTGCAATATCGAGGGAGCCGAAACAGAGCCCTAAACACGTTATTATATTGGACGCGCAAGGCATTATAGGCTTTTTGTGTAAAGTTTACCCACAGGCCGCTCGTGTAGAACGTCTGGCAGAATGCCTACATTGTTATTTTAACAGGAGTAGTACACCGAGCGAACCTGTGTTAAATGACCTATCTATAGCATTAATACAGGCTCGAGGGGAATCTTGGACATCGACTGCGGTCCCGCGTTTTAAATTTTAAATTTATTTTTGGGCGGTTAGTTGGGACCGAAAAAAAAACAAAAACAATCTGTACGGTCAGCTCAAAAATTTCTCGTTGCTTATTGGGTAAAAGATAGAACAGGAGTAATTACTACTACTCTTGTTTGTCCATAGTGGTTAGTATATACTAATGTTCTTTGAAATCGTTGGAAAGGCGCCAATACCTTTTTATGTTTGTTTGGACAAACCAAATGCTAACATTTTTGTTCCGGCTTGTTATTTAATGAATCATAAATAATATAGTTTTGTTTTGATTTCGTAATGTATTGGTGACGTAACTAGTTTGATGCAAAAATAATATAAGTACCTACTTGTAAGATATTTAAAGGGGTTATCCCTGTGATATGGAATTATTATTTAACCTTAGATTATAAATATGTCTAGATGGTCTGTCAAGCTATGGACGCGTCGAAAAAATAGTCGCAATCTTTTTGCGACTAAGATTTCATTATGACGCACATCGCTAAAGTTGTCTCTTTTATTTTAGTTTTTTTTGAAGAGCGACTCTCTATCTAGACATATTTATAATGTACTTAGTTAATCAATAGTACTACATTTACTTATGTTTAATTTATCCAAAAAACAAGCATTATAAATTATTCTAATCCTAAAACAAACACTATCAATTGTATTTTTATACCTATTCGAATTCCTCTTAAAATGTTATCAACAAATGGTTTTATCTAACAAAGGAAGTGTAAGAAATCGATCCTATCGCCTTTAGCTAATTGAATTAAATAAAGGAGTTCCTATTTCCTATAAAAGTTGAATGTACCTACACACATCCAAAGAGTCAAGCAATCCCATCCGGGTACTTCAAATTGAAAACGATCGTATTCGGCACGATTATGTTTAACATCAAATATTTTCATTTGTTTTTCAATAAAACCTATTTAGAATCAACTATTACTATACTATGTTTATTTTTAAAAACCTATTCTATTTTTAAACTAAACTAAAATTCGTGGATTACCTACATTTTAAATGTTTTTATTTATCCGTTGATTCGGATAACAGTTTTGTTTGATCTGCAAATCTAAATGGCACTCTAAAGCTTTAGGTTTTATAAATTGTTGCTTATCCTTTCCAAAAACTAAAAGATAATTGAATTATTTTAATGCTTCTAGACTTTCTATTGCTATTTTATACTAGCTAGTAAAATATCACCTATATATACTAAACACATTTGTAATTACTAAGAGAATTAGTCTATTTACAACTTGGAGTATACATAGACAAGCATATAGAGTGCACGCATGGCTAGAAGTCTGTTGTGTGGGCCTTAAGATTTTTTTTTGCTGTAAGTACAACCCGTTTAATGATTTAAGTGATTTTCCGTGCGACGGCAGACGTTTATACGAAAATATCGATGGTTCCGATATTATCAGTGTAGTAGGTATTTTTAGGTTTTGAGATAGTTTTAACAAAACGAGGAGCCGTTTTGTTAAAACTTTTGACACTAAACAATAATAATAACTAAATATTTCTCATTAATGATTTCTGAGTTTACGCGAATTGAAATAAAACTATTATTGAACGGATTCTATCGCAGTTTCTTATTTAGATTTCAGCTCCCGACGTTTCGACGCCTTTGCATATGTCAATGAATAATTATTGGAACGAAGTTCCTTATCGCGCGTTGCGAAAGGGGGCTAGACGGAAATTTTGACCAAAAGTTGTAACGACACTTTTTGCTATTGTGTTTACAAAGTCCCAACCAGGTGTCCCTTGACACCTCTCAAGTTTTATATTGTATTTAAAATTAACGACTATACATAGACTATACATTATTTATGTGTATCACATAAGAAATAAGCCTAATTCTATAAACATACTTGAACCCTAGAGAATCGCAATGTTCAAGCATTTTTATATTATTTAACGTGCGTTCAGAAATTTGTAAGAGAAAACAGCTCCTGGGAGATAAAGCCCAAAATAAAATTAAATAACTAAAAAAAAAGTCACATCTCATCCATTGGGAACGACAAAGCTACATAAAATATGCATAAACCAAAACGGTGTGTAAAAATCCCTCGTCGATCAAAAACTCATTAATTCACAAAGTAAATGGACTTAATTAAGCGTTATTCGACACTGCGGGTTATGTTAACAAATCATTATCGTGCCAAATGGGACAATATACATATTGACAGAATAAATATTTATCCCACCAGATTAATATTTATTTCCATTTTCATGTTAACGGATATATATACGTGATACGATATATCGTACGACAGAAAGGAAAGAACAAAAGAAAAAAAAGACGGGAAGGGTTTATCCCTTTAAAAATTAATCAATTACATCTAAATGGCAAGAGACGTGGTGGTGCCCGGACGTAGATGGCGGGACGAGCTGGACTCCTTTGATAGAAGTTGGTTCACCACAGCCCTAACCAGAGTAAGATGAAAGGAGGATAGAGAGACCTTTGCCCTGAAGTGGGACAGAAATAGTTAAAATAAGAATGTAAAGTCTTAATATGGAAAAAAGGGAACAGTGAATAGCATTTTCCCAAGCTATGTCGGGGTCGGCTCCCATTCTTACCGGATTCCTCTGAATACCAAATAACTCTTTTTATTTTGTAATTTAAAAATTTGTTAGTCTCCACTAAAAACAAATGACAAAATATTATACAGCACAAGCAAGTGCCTATATTTTAAATCAAATCACAAAGTGTACATAATTATATTTCAATTATTTAATTTCAATTCTAAATTGTTGTTTTTGAAGTAAAACTTCTTTAGGCGCGACTAGGGAGTAACTCAGATTTTTTTTCTGACGGAAGTAACGCTTCCGCCATTTAAAAATAATAATTCTGATTGGTTGTAAGTATATGTCATATACTACACGCTTCTTGACTTATACGCCAGCTAGTGGCAAATATCATAATCAATTAGGATTATTTATTTTCAAATTGTCAAACGGATCAATTGTGAATAGCAAAGTGAATGAAAAATTCAACAGTTTTAAAAACATTATTTTAAATTGCAAAATTTTTTGAAAATCTCTAAATATACTTGTTTATTTATTACTTTTAAAATAAGTAAATTAAAAATAAATTTTCTGACAATTGCGACATTTTATAATATTCAATAACAAGGTTATAAAGTTTTACTTCAATCGCGCGTAAAGGTTACACGCACACACTTTTTTTTTAATATTAATTTAAAATTAATTAAACAGAATATTAAATGTTTTAATTTTGTGTAGACTGTATATTTTATGTTGAAATAAAATAATAACTTAATTTCATATATTAACTTATTCAACATTTAATTTAATCCAGTCTTAATTATTATTCTCTTTTTAACTATTCTACAGTACATAGTCAAAAAAAATAAAAACATATTTATGCACTTTCGTTTAGAAATTGATTCGCAGACCTGACCTAGATGTTACTGAACCATCGATCTACCATAGTTAAATAAGTTCGAGTTGTCGCTTCATAAATTAATCGTATGACCTACTAGCACGAAAGACACGTATGTCTATTTTTGTATAATCAATATTTTATTAAATTTTCATTTGGTTTTACCAATGATTTTAATCGAAAAAGAAAACTGGCCGATGTGAAATACGTTGCTGTTACTATTTTACAGTATGAAAGATAAGTTACCTGATAATAAAAAAACGGCATCTTACGGTAGAGAGTTTAGTCATTTTTTTTCATACAATGTACGTGTAGGTACATTGTATGAAATGAAAACTTAAAGGCGGCTGTAAACACGAGTCGAGTCGCTGCGCAGTACCAAACACTACTACTACACAGGTTTTATTGTTTTTCATGTGGATAACATCGCGGTCGAAAGTAGTATCTACACATCATAAAAGAACAACTCAAACTCAATAAGTTAAAAAAAAATTGACGGACAGTTGTTTTTTTTATAAAATAATACTACTAAGGCCCGCTTTCACCAGCCCGGGTTCTCTTTTTAACTCAGAGTAAAATGCTAACCGAGGTTAAATTGACAGTTTTTCATACAATATTGTCAATTTAACCTCGTGTTAGCAACTAACTCTGGGTTAGGTTTTTCGTGCCAGTGGGCCTAATAATATTTATTGCTAAGTGTATTGGTATGTTTAATATGGACTGTGGTGCCTCCTAAAGTGTGGACCACTTGCTGTGTTGCTCCAGATGCCCAGTGAGCGCACAGCAGATGATTAAAAAGAAGCCTATCAAATAACAATCAATCTAGCCATGTTTTAGGTTTTTCAGGTCTAAGGAAAAGCATGGACTCGAAGATGACGTAGAATGTCAAAGTTCAGCAGGCAGAAACCTAAAAATATTTGACGATACTTACAATTAAACTGAGATATCCATGAATACTGTTGTAAGCAAGAATAACGTCCCTGAAGTTTCCCTCACAGTACGTGCAGGGTGGTTCAGTAGGCCTTGTCAAATTTAGTTTATTCCTCAATCCATCCACCAGCTTCACTAGAGCACCAAAATCAAGCGGTTCATGTGTATTGTTCTTCGTATTTTGCACCCTCAACGCTGATAGGAACTGCGTGAAGTCGACATTACTCCTGTTTTCGCCGGACATTTCTGTTTCAAGAAGCATCTCCTCGAATAGATTTGTGAGCGTCTGTGTTATGTTTGACGTTTCATCTCCGTTCATTTTTCATTGATCATCGCTTTTAAGAAATAATCTCTGTCGGCCAGTCGGTGATTCATTCGGTTTTCTGTAACAAATCATTGGGATATTAAGAATCTTTAAGGCACTGTACCATTTTTACGATCTTATACCTAGATACACACGGTAAACTAAATAGGTTCGCACGCCACGCTAACAAACAAGCATGTGTGTGTAATGTGCAACGTAGTATAATTATATTCCGTTGACATGCGTTTTATCATAGTAACTCGTTTCTACTACTCACACACTCGCAATTAGCAATATTATCATTTTTACTTAGCGTATAATAATGTAAGTTGCACTAACAAAAACAACTAAAATTAAAAAACTAAATTAAACTTGTTTGAATCTGTCAATTTTACCTACAAGCCCTTATAAAGCTACCGACCAATGTGCCTTACACTTTGTAGATTTATTTTATTTAATTATTCAATATGATTCACCTAACACTAACACTGAGAGCAGAAATAATTCTTTTGCGTGAACAAAACATTTCAATAAATGAAATTGCGAGATGTATAAAGATATCGGTAACCTATGAACATGTTATATTTTAATTTTACATTATAAGTGTTTAAATCGCTGGATTCCCATAAAAAAGTTTTAATCCCTGTCTAGTACCGAAGAGACTTCAAAATATACTATAGGCACATCTTAAATTACTTTGAAACCCCTACTGACAGTTGGAGAAAACATCTGTACAACCTCGTATTCTATATGATTTATGTTTATGACATAACTTTGGACTTTTACGTCCAAAAGATGGCACGAAAAGCGAAACAAAATGAATGATGTTTTTACCAAATGAAAGTAAGTACCTAGATAGATATTAAACAGTTTCCTTATCTATTTATTTGTATTTAATTACAGTTTCCTTTACGTTATTTCTCTATATCTATATGTTTTACATACATACTAGCTGTTACCCGCGGCTCAGTCCACGTGTATGTCGGTTATCGAGGCAAAATGTAGCCTATGTCCTTTCTCAGGCTCTAGACTATCTGTGTACCAAATTGCATTCAAATCGGTTCAGTAGTTTTGGCGTGAAAGCGCGACAGACAGACAAACAGAGTTACTTACGCATATACTTATTGTATTAATTCTGTTCTATAATACTGAGAATGTAATTTACCTATTTAGCATTTTCTGACGTTGTATATTTCCCACAAATTTCAACTTTATATCTTAAGGAATAACTAGGTACGCTATTTTAGGCAAACTATTCAGTGTCAGATAAACGTCGAAATGTCAAAAATTGCAGAATTGGCATGTTGGCCTCTATAGGTACCACTCGGCTTTTGCAGCAACTTATTCAACTTACGTAAATAAAAATAGGAATACATATTACTAGACGTAGAGCACGTAACTAATATTTGCTCTGTGAACCCATATTTGTTTGAAATGTCTGTGACCTTTACATGTGTAAACGCCCACGGCCAATGAAAAAATCAAAGTATCGCTTATTTTTTTGCAAGAAACTATATCATTCGGTCTAAGAATTTCAGCTTCCAAATCTGAGTGTAGAAACATTAATTTATTGGTACCTTGTGACGTCAACGATTTAAGATAGGAGTCCCGGTAAAACAAACGTACGGTAAAGATATTGCTAGAAATCTTTGGCACATACGAAGAAATTAGGGATAATATGAGAATATTTTTTTGCCCATGGGATATTTATTAGAGTTGCTTATACACTTGTAGGGGTGAGCGTAGTCACACAAGCCACGCAACTAGTATTGTATAGCTTTTATAACTGAATGTAACGTAATTTTAAACCCTATGATCTTATACCATAGAATTTCATTTTAAAGCGCATAATTATGTCTTTCTTACTTTCATCTTCCTCTTTGTTTATATACGAGAACGAGACTTAGAAAGGGAGGGAAAAGTAGATTTGCTTTTTATATTTAGACATTTTTTTGCTTACTGTAGGGAATAAGAAAAAAAATGATGCCCAATTACCCATTTATTTTTGAAACACATGAATTTAATTTTGTTTACTAGGGGATAACAATAAAAACGGCCAAAATATTTTTGGCCATTCCTTCAGAGTTGGGTAGACTTACATACATATATACATTTGTAGTTCTCGGCCACCTGTAGCTTTTATCTCATAAATATCTGTCCATATCGCATGGTTTAACAGATAATAGTTTCGTATAAATTATCTATCCTATTCATAATCTCTCTGAAATATCCACTCGGTTTAGCAGACAATCTAGGAGTACCTACTTAATGAATTGTATTTTGTGAAGATTAATATCTTGATATCTCGATAGTTGAAAGGTACAAAGGATAGGAATAGGAAACTATATAGTCTAGTAATGTAAATCTACTTGAACATAATTATCAGTTAATTATGACTGCATCCCGCGGCTCCACTCCCCTGGATGTCGGTTATAAAAAAAAGCAAAAAGCCCATGTTCTTTCTCAGGCTCTAGACTACCTGTGTACCAAATTTTATTTAAATCGGTTTAGTAGTTTTGGCGTGAAAGCGCAACAGACAGTCAGATAGAGTTACTTTCGCATTTATATTATTTGTAAGGATTTTGTGTCTGTAAATAAATTATTAAATAAAAACACTAAATGAATAAATATTATTAAAATATGGTTTACGGTTAGCTACCACATTTTAATCATACATTTTAAGCATTGCTTCGCGATTTCACCTGCATGTAGTCCCCGTTCCCGTAGGCATATTTTTATCTCATATTTTTCTTTATGTTTTTATTCTGTTAAACGAGGAGGAGGCGAACCCAAAAATTCAAAGTAATAAATCGGTCTATCCGTTCTAGAATTATAAATTATGTAACCCGACTTTGTTTTATTTATATATATTCACATTTTAACATTATCTATAAGTTTTCAGAATTGCATTCGCGTTTTCCGTACTTTAAACGAGTTTTCCCTAATATTTATTTGAGAACATCAGTTTATACTATTTCTAATAAAGGCAGTTAAAATTGTTTTAACGGAAGGTTGTTTCTAGGAAGAACGCGTTCTAACTAAGAGAGGGTTTTAATTGTAACATATATTATTAAAATAAGCAAAATTCAATATTTGATTTCATGTAATTTTGTGGTAAGCTCTCTCTTCATATTTTGTTGTGGCCGACAGAGTGGATTGGTTTTGTATTGTTAAGTCCACTTGTTATGCAACTTATAGAATGCAATAAAGATTCAGTGCATTTAATGCTTTCGTTCAGGGTAAATGTGCACTTTTTGCAAACTAAGTAAAACTGGACAGATATTCACTTAACACTTAATATTCGTATGCAACGAATGCTACTAAAATTAAAGACAGACCATACACTAAAAAATAATAATTTATTTTTAAAGATATTTTATCTATTATTAAAGAAACGATTTTAAAATTTGGAATCCTCTTTTTTAATTAATTTTGAGAGCACGGGGCACGTGGTAATTTCCAACAGATAGTATATACAGACTTGAAGGCTTGACGATCGGTTTAATGGAAGCACGAAATTTTGTCTCGTTAACAGACTGTGTTGCTCAGCGCCTGTACACACAAACAACTCAATTAAAACGTAGTTAACAACAAACAGTAATTTCGTTAACTAAACACTCGTCGATCGGTTCTCTTTCTCTTCTATTTTAACTAAATCATTTATCCAGTTATAGAACTTAAGTATATTTGTCTTATATTTTACAACACCGAATTTATCTCTCTATTCTTAATGGAATGTCTTAAATTTCCTGATGACTAAAGGCACATACAATGTAATGAATGTCTGTAGGGTTGGTTAGTATTTTATGTGTCTACGTTTGGCCATAATTCAAGGCGAATGTGAAATACTGGGCTACTTGTCAGGTGCCACTGAAAAGACTACTTATTAGTCGCTCGGCAAATGGCAGCGCCACAACAGGCGGTGCTCAGACCGACTTAATGTCGCATTACTTTTCGTAACGACGGACTTAGAAGCAATGTGATAATGGATGGATTTGTTTGATATTGTCGGATAGAATTAAAGAAAGTGCTTTGATTGTTTAGACACTTAAAACATTTGGTAGGCGATTAACAAAATATCATTCGTGCATAGAGAGGTAGAAAAAACAAAATAAAGGTAGGTACCATTAAAGTTTTGTGGTGTATAACACTATATGGTGAGGTTAATAACATGTTACGCGGGGACACTCCTAAATTTGACGTAAGTGGTGGCAAAGAACTGTTAATAAAGCTCGCGCTTAAAATAGATAATGAACGTTGGTACGAACTGGAAAATATCAACATAGACAGTGATTTTTTAATCACATTGAAAAAAACGGATTTTCCATACAAAAACGATCAGTTGTGATTTTGCATTTTTTTTTAACTTTTTTGCATTTGTTTCATGAACAAAGTTATTCTAAATTCATGGGTACTATCACCATAAAATTTGGAATGTGACAAAAAAATAACTCTGTACAAAATTATCTACACTCCCACGCATTTTAAAGCTACATTATTCCGATGCTTGTTGATCACGAAATTGATCGGAAATTCCTTTAAGAGGGCGGAATTTCATTTGTCGCCAGTCATTTCATAGTAACAGTCATGCAGAGTAAATTGCTCTGTTAAATACCTACATGGTAGCATAAATTGCTCATAATATGAACAATCTGGATCGGAACAGGAATAGGTAAACTTGTCATACATACATTTGACTTTACCCCCACATGTCTGTTTATTACTGTAGCCTGCAAACCTATCTATTTTGCCGTGTGTATCTAACTATTATAAATCTTCTATTTTTTCGCTTGGTTGGGTAAAATCGTGTTTTTAAGTCTCCTTATCCGAAAAAAAACTTTAAGACTTTGAAATAATTTTTATCAGTATAGAGTATTATAATAAACTCTACACTATTACAATTTTACACGGACATTTTTTAAAACATTTTGTAACCTATTCATAAAATATTTAAGCAATAAATATTTTTTTTTCTTCGTATTGGTTTGTTTTAGTCATCTCAAAATAAAAAACGTTTTATTGAATGTTAAGATAGCTCCGAGTTGACTGCCCTTGGCATGCCTACTACGTGCAGGACGTAAAACTTTAAGCTATTTAAAGAGATATAAATTGAATAATAAATAGGATAACTTTGTCGTCTGATAAACAAAACTAGCACAATTTATCTCAGTGCTGTCGCTGCAATATCATACTTAAAATTCTGCCCGCATAAATAAGCAGATCTCTCTTGCAATTTATTGTTGTTTAAACATCCCCACATTTGCTTATTAGGTATATTTTGCTTTATATTCATGGAGACCTTCGCGACTATCCGTGAGTGCAATTTTCAAGCAATAAATATGAAATTTGAACAAGCTTATTGCCTGTGGCCCTGCTCGGGAAATAGCAAACTGTCCTTGTTTTATATTCGATGTGCATTTTCAATCGAGTTGCGTTATGTCGCGCAAATATTGTTATATCGATTTGCTGTTGACTTTTCAATTTATTTATTTACTTTACAATGTTAGTGCAGAAAATAATATATCTATTTTTAGAATATGGTATCTGACTAACAAATACAAAAAAAAATGTTCTTCTCTCAGAATCCTTTATATGTTTTTACCAAATATTTACATCTACTTATATATTAATAAAGTTAAATTATTTCAAAGCTCATGTTAATAATCAAGAGCTTTTTACGAATCAATCAATCAAAAGAGGCTGACCCCTGAATTTGATTCGACATTACTTCTCGGGGTAGCCAGTTAAGAAATTTCAAAGATTTTATGTGACTTATAAAAGAGATGGCTTTTTTTTAATCTAGTTACAAAAATAATTAATTTGAAATCTTTTTAATTGTAACTATAAAGTCTGCTTGCCTTTAATTAGAGAAGGTGGAAGTTTGTCTGCTTCTAAACGCAAGTTCAATGCAATGATCTCGTGAGTAAACAGATAATGCCTCCTCGTTTGTTGTATATTGTTACTTAATTAATATTTCGCATGTAATTAGGTGCTTTGGGTGTATGCGACCACGAGATGAGTATATTCGCTAAGGAATTATTAACCCCTAGCTTTATGTCATTTGTGTCATTTGAGTTGTTTTCACCGACGTCTACATTGTTTGCATAAAAATATTGAAAATATGTTGTAATGCTTAAAAAATCTAAAGATTTTTTTGACCAGGTTACCCCGTTAACAGGATACTAAAAAATATAAGTAGATCGGTATAAATGAAAGGCATCATATTCGCATATGAAAACTTTCCAAAGTGCGCGATTTCGAAATCACACCGCACGCACGCGCACGTACTTTGACTACGGACCACGCACCAAAACTCGAGTCTTGAGAATGATACCCAATTTTAACCGACTTAGGGTATAGTTCAACTCGTGGATTGCGACGGACCGGGTACAGACGCGTCTGCGCTATCACGGACGAGCAGTTGACCAACATACGCGGTGTGGGGTGATCCGCGATATTGCGCACTGTCGGAAACCGGCCTAATGTGTCGTTGGCCTAATATGGCCTAATATGTCAAACGTTTGTTCCATGTCAATAGTAATAAAAAAAACTTTTGAACTTTATGATTTTTGTTGCTAACTGTACAGTGTAGGTACCTACATAATCACTTTTATAGACATGCTCCAAAAAGCATTATCCCCAAACTTGTGACGAACAGCCATACTTCATGAAACAAAAATGTATCGTTAAGTACGCTTTTCCCATTAAATACTGGTCGTTGGCAAGTTTATTGGCTATTGCCACAAACATCTGTTCACATCGATCCAAATCCTGTTAAACACCTACGTACAACGAAAGTAATTGTATTTCTCTATCAACTAGGTTTTTTACCATAGCGTAAATAGTGTTTAAAAATATTTTGAACTCTATTTTAGTCTGTAATAGAGTTCACTTTCATTCACTATTTAAAATCTTTAAACGTGGGAATTAAAAAAAATGAGTTCAGTTATAGAAATATGCATGCAATCTTGCATGTATTTCTATCCACTAACTGATTGTACAGCGCTTCACATTTTATTTTGCAACACTATACGAGAACATAATGTAATGATATTTCAGAAACATAACAGAATAATTAAATTTCAATGAATTGGAGATTCGTTCGTTTTGATAATAAAAATAGAGAAACATACACGTATATAATTTTCTTTTTAAAAATAAATACATAAACGTGAGTTTTCCACTTATTTAAATTAGTTATTTGACTACTATCGAATTATTTATTTATTATAAATATTTCTATTAATAGTATAAAATTGAAGCAGAACTGCGAAATAACATCAAGAAAATATACACGAATACATAAGTTATAAGCTTTTACAGCTCGACATAGTATGAAATATAAATTTTTAAAAATGAAATTATAAATCTTGTGAAAATAGTCAATTTAGTATTTCGTTTTTACGTTTTTCTGAAAGCAGACTCTCTACGTTGGTTTTTGCATAAACATAAAAATTATCAAGTTTGTTAAATTTTTTTTTTGCCTGTTGTGCCTTGTTATTTTTGGCATTTCTTTATTGTTTTTATCTACAGGTAATTTTTATTTTTCGGCAGTTATTCAGTAACGCATACCGCAAAATAAAAATAAATAATATGCTTCCAATTTTAACAAAAAAGACATTATCCTTAAAATCTGAGATATTTGCGAGAATACCTTTGTTTGTCCAAGATTTCGTTTCAAGGCAAGTGTCGCTAAAATATCCGTTGTTATTTCTACAAAAAGCTTTTACATTCTTATGTAATACGTTAAAAGGTAAAAAAAAAAACTTATTTAGTAAATATTTTTCGTATCTTGCAAAGATAATATATATAAAAACGAGGCAATTATTTATTTATTAGTGATCCCATTTTGAGGACTCAAAAACCCCTTAATTAGGAAGTTTTCAATGATAGCTATCTCTTCTACTTACATGCTTATCTTTCGTACTATTCATTAGTGCAACTTTACAACGGTTTGAAATATACCGACGCGATTAGGTTTTTAACGTCGGTAACTACAAAGGTAACTTATAACATATCTTGTGTATAATATCATTGATAACTTACAAAAGTTTTATTTTACTGTTCCACCGCCGTTGTTCTTTTATTTTACGATCGTTTTCAAATTATTTGATTTTAGACCTTAACAATAAAATAGATGTGGTGCGCTCGTAAAATGCAACAACTGTGACAATAGTAACAATTTAATAGTAATAAATAAACCTAGGTAATAACGAAAGTTGCTCTCCTAAAAAGCATTTCTTTCTTCTTCATGATATAAGTAAAATAAATTTGTAAAAAAATTACCTCGCATAATTTCACGAATTTCATAAATTCAAATGACTAAACAAAATATTTTATGAAGGGAATAAAAGGAAAAATGATTAAATATTAAAAAAAATCTAATGACAGCGGAAATGTGGGAGAAATGAACTACAGTATGGTTTCCCAACAGACGAAGTCCACGTAAAAGACCCAGGAGGAGATGGGGGTACGAACTGGACGACTAACAAAAAGTGGTTCCAGCTAGTCAATTATAAAAAGGAACCCTTTTTGCCCTGCAGTGGGACAGTTTAGGCTAAATAACAATAATAATAAAAAAAATAATAATAAGCCAAATTTGCAGCGGACATAACTTTCGTTTGCTTCTCAGAATACTGACCGTAATTACCTATTTAAAGTTGATATAATAAATATAAAATAGATGATAATAAAATAACTAACTTATATACAGAGAAACATAAGAATACACTATATTACGTATAAATATCATATATAAAAATTAAATTATATACCTAATACCTATTCATGAATTCTAAAATCATTACATTTTTGAGCCAAAATAGTTAAAATATATTTTTTTCTTCTCAAACAACAAAGTGTTTGAAGTATTCTTTTCCCTTTTAGGTACGTAACCATGAAACTACAAACATTGGAACGCTCGTACTTTTAAAGTAGCTTAACTAACGTCGCAATGTTCTTAGAAAGTGCTTCTAAACCAACAGAATACCAGGTGTACAGAAAAATAAATAACCCTATCCATTTACTTGAATCAACTAGACGATAGAATTAAATAAAACCTTACCAACAATTCTTATCTCCGTAGTACTAAATCTGATTGCAGGCTACTGGTGAGACTAAATAGGTGGTAATGATAACTATTCTCTTAAGACAAAACTTTCGACCTTTTACTTAAACAGCATGTGACTTTTTCAATGTCATCAATCAATTAAAATCTTTATTAATTGAGAACAGAAGTACAAAAAAAGATCTTAAAAATATTATTCTTTTTCTTTGTAGGGTTTTCTCCAGCTGCTCTAATAAAATAATTAATAAATGTGGGCTACATACATTGCTCTTAACTCAAAGTAAGTAGCTATAGGACATAAGTTATGGAATCAGAGACAACGAAGGTACCACAAACACCCGGATCTGAGACAATGTAAAAAAGTGGTTTTCTACAAGTACCTACAGTTATTTTTACGCTTATTGCTTCACGCGGCTAAAATTATTGAGAGAAATTAACTTAGTTAAATCTCGTTAGAGAAGGATCGTCAACATCTTGTTCTGAGAAAAAGCAACGAGTTTTGTAAAGCGTTTACAAACTTAACCGTCGCGGCTGCTTTTAGCATTAAAGAAGAGTGTATTCATTAAATGAACTTTTATTCCAAGAAATGATACAGCCTCAAGCTCACGACCGAGACTAATGAGGCCCCGAACATAAATCACAGTACCTAGATACTATAAACCACACCTACAGTTTACCAATTCAATAGTACGGTTGTGAACAGGAGTGCCCATTTCTTAGAGGAACAGATGTCGTACTGTGAAGTAAACAGACAATGAAATTTTTGTTCGCCATTTAATACGCAAAAAGTGCTGTATTAAAGACCTAGCTTTATTATACAAATACACAACCTACATACCAGTCCACTACAACATAAAAACGTATAAGTACATTTTTATAATGATGTGAAACAAAGGAATGAAGGGTCGGAATCAAAGCTTTACCAATGGATATAAATGATCAATAGAAATTTAATTGAATCGCAAATGGACGAGAAAATCGTACCTAATTGCGGCTGATCAAATTTATAAATGATTAATGGAATTTTCCGTGGATAAATTTTTTCAAAAACATTTTAATCTCTTTGGTATTATTCCCAAAATTTATATAAATATTGATAAAATTAACTTCTTAACTTACTTTAAATAAAAAGTAAACATAATGATTTCGTAGATAGACTAAATATCAAACGGATCTAGACATTTTGAAGTCTTTGTTCTCACTTAAGTACCTCTCTCTAGGCCTCTCTCCCTACCTGACCTTGTCATTTACATGTTAAGAAAATGAGATAAAAGAAAAGAGATTACAAAGCCATTTAGTTGGAAAAACAAAAGACGTCAAATAGAAAACAAGCAACAAGTAAAGTTTTGCCTACATCCTTCTAATGTTTTAAATTCTGACGTACATACCGTAACAGTGCCTATTTCATTGCTGCTTGACCTTTACAAGCGTCATCAAATAAATCTTTATTTCAGACGACATAAATTTCTAAATGGTACTTAATGTTTACAAGCGACCTAGACAGTTTATAAGGTACGGCAGTTGTACCTTCGAGCACTAAGTGTGAGTCAATATCCTAAATCGAGCTGACGGTTGTGTGAAGATATTTCTTAAATAACTACATTTGGTTATATTTCTAGTTTACTAAATATTTTGTACCATTGATTTTCATTATTTCTGAAAGAATGGCAGGCGAATCGTTTTAAACTAAATCAAGACAGATTAGCGAATACAGTCATATCTAAGTGATCAAACGACCAGAAAACTCAAATAAATAGTAATAATAAAATAAGTAATGTAAGCGTCAACAATATCAAAATCTCTCTAAGAATTTTTCCCTTTATTTTCCTTACACTATAAATGGCTGAACAAATAGGAAATAACAAATGCGTTCTAACTCAAAAGGCTTGGCGCCATAGATTTGTTCTCTACGTTGCTAGATAAATAACGAGCTTTGAGGTGGAGAAAGCTTAGACACGATACGTATATCGTATACAGACACTGCTCTTAGTTCAAAGAGAACAAACTATCAATCACACTTTGTTTAAGTCTTTGGATACCTACATCTCTTATAATAAATTAATTGAGTGAGATCGATCTTTATTTGTCACGTCCACGTTGTGCTAAAAATATATAATCATTTCATTTTTGACTATTAGGTATTTATATGTTTTTATTTTTATAAATCAACACTATGACCGCTGAGCAATAGAAAATATATTATTGTTTGTCAGTAACCGGTGACGGCGACGGCACTCGAAGGCGCAATGAAAATGTTCAAAATTAGAAATGTGACACCAAATTTAGCACGCTGGATTGCACGCCTTGAAGTCAGGAATTTAAGGGCTTATAATTCTAAGATTTTCCGGTCCCACAGCAGGACAAAGGATATGCTTCCCTCCTTTCACGTCTCTCAAATAACAGATTTGGGGCAATTTATTTAATTAGGAACACGCACGTGAAGTTTTAAGCTATTTAGTTGTTGAAAATTTTGAATTAATTTGCCAGCCATTTTGAGAATTCAAAGCTGCATGGACTGGTATATAAACTACATAGGAGACTGAAACAAAAAAAATACCTTTATTAAAATAGAATGTTGAATACAAAAAGCACAACTAGTAAGCGATTGTAGCTTATCATTCAATATGTGAACGACGCTGAACGCTCAACAAATACCCAACAACGTTAAGTAATGTTATGGGTATCAATCAAATCCGTATTATTTGGTCAATATCCAAACTATGACAGTCGACGTTCGACGAATATTAGACATATTGACGCACAAGTAATAACGGCCTGCCCTCTATGTAATAAACAATTCATAGTGATGTAGCGTTTACTGGTAACGTCTAGTGAGCCTACAGTATTCCAAATTGCTATCTATTAATAAAATATTCACTTGCTACTCAAGTAAAATAACCGATAAGGCTTAAAATGTCGCTTATAATGCGCGTTTTGGTAACTAAGTAATAAACTTTATAATTATAAAACGTGTCGTTTTGCATTCTCGTCAAATTTCAGAAGGCTGTTAGGAAAGACTTAATTTATCAAATAAAATTGCCATATCTGCTCAATAATTAATTCATAGTTGTTTTTCAGAAACAGACAGTATTTTAGAATACACCACTTTCAAAGAACAGAATCACTCCCTTGTGTATGCGGTAGGCAGCGTCTTTATGTGTGTGTGTGTAAAAGAGCAGTTACAGTGCGGTTTTACACAGGCTGCGTTTTGAAATGCTTGTCACACACATGCCGATTACCGAAAATTAGAAAATAGAAAAAATTACCTACTTATTTGATTATTGAATCGTGTCCAGAATTATTAGCATAGTTACCTCCTTGAATTTGACGAGAATGCAAAACGACACGTTGTAGGTACAGATTTCAGCGCTGTATAGCACTTAACAAAGTTTAAGTCAAAATGTACTCTTAAAAAATGCTATAAACTGGTAAGCGTTGTACCCAAGAGATGATAATTATTGTATTATTAATAGAAATAATAGCTGGTGTTCGCCACCACGCATGGATTGACCGCGTCTTTATTATAGATTGATTTTGCAATAATAATATGCTGGTCAGCAATCTGGGGTAGTCCACAGTTCTATTATAGAAGGTTTTTTATTGCACACAAGAACGTTCAAATCGTACAATGAGTACATACATAGTCAAGCATAGAGAGCAAGCAAAATTTTTGCTGTAAGTACTAAGCTAGTTTACTGATATAAGTGATCGTCCGTGCGACGCAAGACGTTTTTCGCGAAAATATCGATGGTTCCGATATTAGTAGGGTAATATTAGGTTTTGAAATACTTTTAATAAAACGGCGCGCTTTGTTTTGACACTTATTTTAGGATTTTACTTGTTCATACTAGAGCCTACAGTTCTTACTCGATATCCGCACTCTATCTATCGATATGCGCACACTATAGTTTTCTTATTTTTACTCTAAAGTTGAGCCTCCTATCTCATGGTATGTATGTCCGTCACCGTCAACGCATAGGCTCTCCTCCTTTTACGTTGGATTTACACTGCCTGTGCGACATGTGGGACTACAATAGCGGAAATCTCTTTGAGAATTTCACAAATTTTCTTCAGAACAAGGTTAAATACTCATGACCATATTTATGTATGTATGTATAATAAATGTAGCATCAAATCAAACCGGACGTCGTCTGGGATTTAATTCCTACCCAGGCCAAATCTTTATGTAATGTAATTAATATGTAGGTATATATTTAGAAATATATAAGTATGTTTTATCAGTTGTCTGGTTGGAATAATATTGGCTCTGCTTAGTTTGGGATCAGATGACCGTAAGTGAGTTGTCAAAAAAAGTAATACAAGTCTGAATACATAGTGGTGTCTAATATAATTATGTAGTCACTCAGACCCTAGAGTATTCGTGTTCTGTGCTCGGAGACGACGAACTCAGACTCCTTTTATTCAAATATAAAACAAGTTTGTATATAAATATCATGACCTAATAATCCAGATTCAAAAGAACTACGAAGAAAATTATCCTTCGAAAATTAATTTATGTTGAAATAAGACAAATTACGTAACTGGAGCACTTTATTTTTTTCTTATTTTCCTTCATTGTTCTTTCAAACCATAGAAACGAAACTTGATCAAATTCTGTCTGAGAACTTTGAACGCTGAGAATTCAATAATATAATCTGTGTTTAAAACAGCTGAACTGAGCTTTGTTTTAATTAGGATATTAAATATTAATCTCATTAAGATTCTGTTAGCTATTTCGATTAAACTCTAAAATTATAGGAAACCGTTTTCCTCTATCAAAGCCTTTGAAAATGTTTTGTAGAATATCCTAGCAGTTTCTTGATAAAACAGCAAACTACAAGAAAATTTAGCATGCAAAGAAAATACCACGTAATAAAAATATGACAAACAATCAGAATTTGTATCTTACTTATCTACATCCATTAGTAGTGAATAGTGACATTATATTTTTAGGCTGAAATATACAAAGTACCTACGTGCTTTATCCAGACTAACATTATGAATTCGAAAGTAACGCTGTCTGTCTGTCTGTCTGTTACGTTTTCACGTTGAAACCGCTGAATTGATTTTTATGAAATTTTGTGTGTAATGCTTGTATTCTTAAAAAGGACATAGGCTTAGACTTTTTGCCGCTATAATCGACACACCCGCGGGCTGAACCGCGAGCAACAGCTAGTACTGAATAAAAAATAAAAATTTTGGTACATAACATTTTCTTACAAAGTCAAATGATACACAATTTTATTATTAGCCCTGACGAAAAAGGTAGAATACGTTAAACGTGTTTCTATGTGTTATCTATACTAATATATAAAGCTGAAGAGATTGTTTGTTTTTTTGAACGCGCTAATCTCAGGAACTAATGGACCGATTTGAAAAATTCTTTCAGTGTTGGATAACCCATTTATTGAGGAAGGCTATAAGTTATATAATAATACGCTGCTAGTAAGAAGAGTGGAGCATAAATGAAAAATGATGCAAAAATGTAAAACCGTTGAAACTAAAACACGCGGACAAAGTCGCGGGGGACAGTTAGTGTCACATAAAAGGCTAAATAATAATGTAGAAACAGCTAGTTGATTTTATTAGATATGCATTACAAAGAACACAGGGATCAGACCTAAATGAAAAAGTTTATAATGGATCAGAACAGGAATTAAAACATATATAATTATAACGATCAGAGGATCAGATCAGGGAAGTAGACTGGAATAACTCACATTCTAACTTGATACCTTATTCGTGACATTATAACTAGATATTAATATGAGAAATGGCTCTCAATATGGCTACTCTAGAATGTTCGAGACGATGTCAAGTTTTAAGAACTAATTAAACAATTTGTATAGCCTCGTTCAAACTGAAACGCTTTAAAGATACTATTAGATGACTCAACTAACTCTAAACTAATTGGACCTAGTAGACATTTAGTTTAAACATTATACTTATAACTAGCTAAACAAAAATTGCTTAGAAGCTACACCCGAAAATACAAAAAAAAATCGATGCACAAGTATTAAAAATCAGGAATTAAAAAAAAAACAAAGAAATAAGTATATAGAAAAAAGTATAATGCAGGTAAATATTAATATAGAACCTATTTTTAACGTTAATTGATACGATCGATCGATCACTAATGAAGCAGCCCCTTGGCTTAAGAGGCACTTAACTCGTCGCCATTAAGTCGTCATATAGGTATTTAACGCTATCTTAAAATGTCAAAACCGGAAGAAGGCTAAAGCTTGAAGACATTTGCCCCAGTTCAGTTAAAAGGCCTTTAAAAATTCAACGTAGAATTGATTGAGTTCGTCAACTCTTTAAAGGGTCACTGAACTGCAACTTACTTATAAATATAAAACAAGTATTTTCTTAGTGCCAAAGTAAATTTTCTCCTAAACTAATATAAAAGGGCCGATTAAAGAAGGTTGAAAGCGACGTGAAAATTTAATCAATTGAAATCGTCAACACAATAAAATGCATGAAAAATTCAGTCTGCGGTTCGTCGGCGTGCTCGCTGATCTATCTTTAAACGAGAACAGAAGATCAAAAATATTTGCCATTCAACATAAATAAACACTTATAAAATTATTTATTTATTATAATTACTACCGTTGACTGTTAAAGTGGTGTTGTTATAATAATTGTAAATGTATACCGTTAATCAGTAAGAAAGTAATGTGTGTATAATGTATGAGTTGGTTACCCCAAAATTAATTAATAATTATAATTTAACAAACACAATTAAAATTACGGTAAGGTACGACAATTTTTTACTGTGCTTCATGATATATTTTTACCAGCTTTTTTACAAAATCTTATACAATTCTTACGTAATTGCTGACACGGCAAAAGAAAGTATTGTGGCAGTCGCTTCCCCATTGTTACGAAAAATGAGGTATTTGTTATACATTTAATATAAAGCAGATTTATGACATAGTATGGAAGGTTTTTACGGATTTTTGCTATTCTAAGGTAGCGCTTTTATTCTTTGACATATTTGGTAATATAACTAACTCGGTTACCTTTAAAATCCGTCTTGATTGATGAAATGTTTGCGATTGTTTCAAAAATATCGGAACGGATTTGAACTTTGGCATATAGTAGCTGGAATGTATATAATTTTGGATTAACACGAATTTTCGGATTAACAAATTTTCGGAATCAAATATATACTATTCTATTTTTATCTGTAAATGGGGTCCCATTTTGATAACGTTATTTAATAAAAGTATCGGTACTATTTTTTGTGAAATGTAATGTTTTATAATTTTTTGACGTGACAACGTCTTATAAATTGGTTTGCCGGGTGACACTTCAAGAAACTGGGTAACGCTCCGCTCACGTTATGCGCTCACAATGAGAGCGAGTGAGAGGCACGCGTCCCTTCCACTCGGGCATGGTTAGCCCGCCTAAGAGCGAGAGAGACAGACATTGACATTGACAGTCGTTGTCACGTAAAACTTTCGCCCGTATACCGACTTTACAGGCAACCAATTTTTTTTACAGTGAACGAAATGGGTATAAATATATTTCGTTCCCAATAACGTATTAGCTCAAGGTTTCTAAAACACATAATAATTATTTTAACGTTTTATCGAAAAAGATTAAACATCAATTATCATTTATTAATATGAGCTTTAAAAAGACTATACCTACGATATTTCAATAAAATACGTCACTTTCTAGATAAGAGATATTTTCTTAACAAATATAAACTTAGTATACCTCGCTTCTGAAATTGGGGTAATTCCTAGATATTTTTTACTTTATCATTGGTGCGACCTTTGTGGACACAAGAAGAATAAACAACAGTAAAAAGGTCACCATTGTTTAGATAATCCAGGATCATAACAAGTGTAGTTAATAGTGTTATCAACCCTAATGTAATAACAACTATAAAAAGTAGACTTTTATTTATGAAATAGGCAAACGTGATTTTTCGGTATCAATTTTAAAGAAACATCTTTAATTTAAATAATAAAAGCATCTTTTTAATTTAACAGTACCTAATTAAAAGTAGTTAATGTAATTTTATATTAAATTTCAATTTAGGTAGGTACGTAGTGAAAACATACGTATTTATTTGATAAAAGCATATTTAAAAATTACGTGTAAATAATTATTTTTATGCAATAGCACACCATACGAAAACGAAAACTACATTTCAAAATGCGTATTAATCTATTTTCACTTATTTATTATTTAGTTAAGAGAGGACACTAATCTCGTTTTACCGTCGCTTACCACAGACCAACCCCCGTAAAGTCCGTAAGGGACAACTGCAGCTCACTGACTTCACTTAAAAATCGTTGACCAAAAGAAATTTAGTATTGCGCTGTTTTCATCTCCAAAACTAGACCGATCCAAATAATTTTTGCATCGTAATTTAGAGGAAAAATATCTATACTTCTATCTTTATTTCTTTAAGTGATTTTGTTTTGAAAAAAAAAAAAACAAAACAATAGGGGAACGCATTAAGTAGACCACCATCTTTTCGAAAAAAAAACATTGCATTAGAAGCATTTTCCACGAAGAAAACAACGGAATAAGTTTGTACGGAGAAAGACCCAGTCGCGTCCCCTCTTAAGGATTACAAGAGATCAGTCAGTACCTAAATAAACCATTAATAAGATAAGAAAACACGAATTTACGATAAGAAATTGGATAAGAAGGAATGAGTTTTATTCTGTCTGTGAAGATCTAATTATCTATGTCGAATGTGAACGGAATTATTGGAACCCTTTATTGACCCTTCTAAGAGTAAGGTCAAACAGGATGTACTATTGAAGTTCCGTAGGGAATAGACTATAGAAGGTACTTGTGTTGCCTTTGTATGCTTAATAAGTAAATAAATATGGACAACATCGCAAACATTGCTCTGGACCCGAAGTAAGTTGCTAAAGCACTTGTGTTATGGATTCAGAGAAAAGACAAGACGTAGAAAAGTGGTTTTCTACATTGACTCGTCTGGGGATCGAACCTGGGACCTTAGAGTTCGCGACACCTTGAAAACCGGTGTGTACGCCACTCTACCACTTAACATACCTCGTTCAATAGTGTTTAGACAAAAGTAATATATTATGTTACTATACAAAGTCTAGCACAAATATAAATAAAAATATTATGTATATTTTGTGGCCAAATCGTAAAACTGATCTTTACATGATGTGGCTGGCCTTTTCATAAAATAGAGCCGTTTCATGATATGGTCAGCTAAAACTATATCTTTGAACGTCAACGTTTGATGATATTTCAATTCACGTTTGGCCATAACGTTACCTAATGTAGGGTGACAATAATAATAATATCTATAATAATATCTTGGGACAACTCACACACGGCCATCTGGATCCCAAACTAGGCAGAGCCTGTATTATGGTAACCAGACAACTGATAAACTTACTTATATATTTCTAAATAAAAACATATTATAGATAAATTACACCCAGACACAGAACAAATGATCGTGATCATCGCACAAAGATTTGTCCTTCGTGGGAATCGAACCCACGACCTCCGGTTTAGCAGTCAGGGTCACTAACCACTAGACCAACAGGCCCGTCATTAATAAAGATAAGAAAGATAAATAAAATATATATATGTATATTCCCTAATTACATACCTTTATTTTATAATTTAGCTTCTACTACAGCTAAGATATTTGGCTTGGTAAAAGCTTGTACAGCTTTTGTGATACACATAAATGTCCATTTAAGTTTTTTTGAAGTTTATTGAACTTACAGATTTAGTTCAAATCTTCTGGTATTTACAACAATTTCCGACTTACTTTAAATACTCACAATATTTTTCGTTGCCATTGTAATGATAAGAGCCAGTTTAATAAACTTAAAACTTCGAACATTTTCGCAATCAATGATGTATTTATGAAAATTAAAGCTTTTCAATATGAACATTTTGATTACTCGTCCACATCAGCCGATGAAAATCTTTTTATTATATTTATTTTTATAATTTTGTATTAAATATAATATAATTTTGTTTTTTAATAAAAAACAAAATTGGTCGTACAGAATAGTTGTTTTTATGAAATGGGAACGGACTTCAAATAATAATTTGTAAGTAGGTAAAAATTGGTCTACTGCAGTGGTTATTAAAATAATATTGTTCAAATATTTATCGTTAATTATTTTCGTCATTATTTAAAATATTATTAAGCTATCAATATATATCTCTTGTATGTACACGAAACCATAAAAATAAGTCTTTGTTTATTACTAGCTTTTGCCCGTGGCTCCCCCCGCGTGTGAGTCGGTTATCAAGGCGAAAAATAGCCTATGTACTTTTTTGGGATCCAAGCTTACTCTACACCAAGTTTCATCAACATCGGTTCAGCGGTTTAGCCGTAAAAGCGTAACAGACAAACAGAAAGAGTCAAGAGTTACTTTCGTATTTATAATATTTGTATGGATCAAAAGAAAAAAACATTTTATAAGCGTCATATATATTATTAAATTTCTAGCTATGGTAGATCAAAATCTATAGATAGCTTTCTAATCTCAGGCTAAAAACAACGTTAACGATAATGGCCGTCGCCTCAAAATTAACTGGAATTCTTTAACCTCATTTAGCCTTGGTAATTACCGCCGTTAAACCGTTCTCAATCATTACCAAGATAGCCAAATATTTCTGAACAAGTAACAGTTTCAAATGTTTAACGCCATAACAATTAACTATTTAATATTACTGACCCGTCAGTAATAGATGACGTCATAACTACTGTTTCACCCTTTTGTGTGAGTTCCGTTCAATTCTTACTAATATTATAAATACGAAAGTAAATATGTCTGTCTGTCGCGCTTTCACGCCAAAACTACTGAACCGATTTAAATGAAATTTGGTACACAGATAGTCTAGACCCTGAAAAAGGACATAGGCTAATATTTAATAGCTCCTAAATGATTAAAAACAAGGTCGATTTTTGTTTGCTGTTACTAGAAACCTAGTAATTCGTTCTGAAACCAAATACATGAAAACATAATAGTAATGAAGAAGTATGAGTCGAAAATAGTATTAAAATGGGCTATAATAGGCACTAGAACCTTCCCGAGGTACAATTATGAATACCTACGTCCTACGCAACATTGACAACTTTCCTACAATCTCATCAAATATAATTTGTATTTTGTTTTTTTCCTTTAATCTACTCCCGCACTATGGAATTTAATCCTTGTGTCGCGGAAGAGTTTACAAACATTTAAATAATATGCACAAAGAACACCTAGACTTGGAACAAGCATTTTTGTTACTACAAATGTGGGGATCGAACCCGCAGAACTTCGAACGCGGTGGTAATTGGCGTGGTGACCGTGGTGTATACCCTATTAGGCTTATATCCTTGCAGTCATAAATAAAAAGCTTTATTTTAATTTTAATTTTTTATGCGCTCATTCGAAGGTTGCATAATTTGCTAATATTTGTTTCTTATTCGTTTAAAAAACAAAATCCTTTTTTTTAATTTTTAATAGTAAATTGATACCTAGGTTTTTAGCTTTTTACATTAATCAACTCTCGACATTTCGTATTGAGTACCTATTCAGCCTAACAGCAGGGTTCTACAGCTTTTTAATATGAACACTTACTCAGTAACATCAGCTTAGTAACCAAACACGTAAAGCACTTAACTGTGTTATGCTTGATATTAACACTCACAAGAGCACTTGTTTCAGCACTTTTGCCAGCAGACAAAACTATACATGTATTTATATTTGTACACAACTAATTTATCTCTGTAATTTACAATACTTGTTAGAATGGAAAGCGCTATTTGAACTAATCAGCTTTATGTCGAATTTCCAATAACGAAGATAAGAGTTGGTATTAACGTAATATCGTAAAATCAGTAGATTTGCAAAACTTGTTATGACACGTTTTAAATCCCCGACGAAAAGTGAGGGGATAAATTTCCTAAGCTTTATCCCTGTCAATGTCACTTCCAAATTAATTTGGATTTAAATGTGATCAGCTTGTTCTACATGATAAAGGATGTGCACAGCACTACGATTCTATATTTGGAATATATCATATTAAATAGAGTATCTAAATTCATAATAGGTACTACGTTCCAAATTAAAATATTTCTAACATAATTATAATAATTATATAAAATTAATACGCCTATATACAATATTGGCATTAACCATTATACCACGCCACCTACGCTAATTTATGCACTGAAAAATCATTTAACAAATTAATATTGAAATTACGTAATAAATAATGATAAAAAAAAAACATTATTTTAAGCATAATATATTATTTTTAGCTTTGTAAAGACTAAACCACATTAAAATTAATACGTGTAACACGGAGTCTCGTGCGCGCGCGACAAAGTGCGGACGTGTGCCGTGTTTCTTTAAACGGTGACTCAGAGCGGGGACAATGACCTCGAAAATTGTGAAATGTACGAACTGCAATATAGTGATAAACGAAGTTTTAGCATTTGTATATCATGTGTTGGACTATATGGATGAAGAGAGCATTCACCATCTATGCTCTTCATCTTTCTCAGAGAAAGATATTGTGACGGCGAAGAATTTATTATGTGACTCGTTACCTGGGTCAAAGAAGATGCCAAAACGTCGAAAAGAAGGGAAGAAAAAATTATCCCGAGACCTGGCCGATATCATATGTTTAATGAAAAGTACCGATGCTGAGTTATTCCCAATTTTCGTGGCAAAGGAATTAGACAAGCTTCCGCCGGTATCTTTTGACCATGTGGATGTGACCAGACTTTTAAAAGATATCATGAGACTACAAACCAAGGTTAGTGCGTTAGAAGAAAAAACAGTAAATAAAGAGAATTTTGATGCACTTAAAATGGAGGTAGAAAATATAAAACATGCATCAATAGTAGAATTAAACGGAAATATGAATGTCAACAGAAAAAGAGGGGCCTGTTTACAAAACAGCCTATTCGATAGTGGACCCATTGGATTGCATTATGTGCCTATAAAAACATCTGTGCAAGAATCAGCTGATTGTGAGATAAACGAACGTCCCGCATTGATGCGTCACTCCTCAGTAAAGCATAACAGTGAGGATAGTTTTAACTCTTTCATTAGCGTACATAATTATGAGACAGAAAAACTAAGGCACGTGGAGGCGAGAGCGATTACTGCGGTTTCGGACACCAACAGTACAATGAGACGCAACTCGAGCGACAGTGTAAGTGCGAGCGAGACAGGGCAACAGGTGCTGCGCGTTGAGGACTCTGGTGACACCGCGGTTTTGAACAAACCGGTTTGCCAACTGAATAACTGCGAGCGCGCATCGAACGAGTCCCCTACCAACGTACTGCGACCGGCGGAGATAAAAGTGAGCGCGTCTACGACTAACACGAATGAATTATATACAGCGGCGTCGGCAGCGGCGGCGGCGGCGGCGGGCCGTGCTGGCGAACTCGTTTCGAGCCAAACGTGTAAACCAGTGGTATCAAACAGTGACTCAGAGTGGACTTTAGTGCGTGGTAAAGCGTATAAACAACGGTATAAGCTACTAGGGCAAAAGGGTTGTGCATTTACTGCACCTGACGTTAACTTTCGGGCGGCAGATACTGAAATACCGCTGTATATTTCGAATGTAAATACAAATACTAGTGAAGAAGACATTATTAGCTATATTAAAAATAAAACACAGATAACTGTTGCGCTGAAAAGAATAAATATGAAAGTAAATAAGAGTTATAACGCGTTTAAAATATTTGTACCAAAGGTTAAGTTAGATGTGTTTATGAATGACAGTTTTTGGCCTGATGGTATAACTTTTAGACTGTTTATGCGTACTGTGCCTGGTCAGAAGACGTCAAGTTCGAACGTTATAATTACATAAATATGGGTACTAATAAATATAGCAAATTTACTTCTTTTAACTGTAAGTCGATCAAGCGATCTGTTGATAATGTACGACTGCTTTGTGAAACGTCTGACTTGGTGGCTTTACAAGAGACATGGCTGCTCCCCCACGACGTCTCATACCTTGGGTCTATTAGCGATAAGTTTGAATACACAGGTAAGTCCGCTGTTGATACCTCAGCGGGCATACTGGTCGGGAGACCATACGGGGGAGTGGCCATTCTCTGGAGGAAGGGCATTTTTGAATCAGTTTCTGTTATAAATTGTGAAAGTTGTCGCCTATGTGCTATCAGAGCTAGTACGGCAAGTAGATCTATTATTGTTTTCTCGGTTTATATGCCTACCAATACAAACGAAAATTTACCCATTTTTACAGAGATACTGGGGGAAATTAGTGCTATTGTAGCGGGTATGGATGTAGAAAGTATTTTTATGTTGGGTGACTTTAATGCTCACCCACACGAATTATTTTATAATGAATTAATAAATTTTTGTAATGATCAAGATTGGGTATGTGCAGATGTGGTAAAGATGGGATTGAACAGTGATTGTCATACTTTTGTTAGTGAAGTTCATGGGTGTAGAAGATGGTTGGACCACTGTGTGGTCTCCCAATCTGCGTGGCAAACGATTGTCAATATGGGTGTACATGAGGATGTGTATGTTTCGGATCACTTACCACTCTATATGACTTGTGATTTGGGTGCGGTGGGACAGAAGCTGCAATTGGAAAACAAAACGCGGAATCAAGTTGTCTGGGGTGTGAGAAACGAAGCGCAAATAAATAAGTATCATAACATTTGTAACGACAAATTACGTAAAATAGACTTTCCAACGGAGTTCTCGAATTGCAGTTTCAGTTCATGTAACCGGGTCGAACATAGGCATGTTTTGGACAAGTTATATTGCAGAATCATTCATAGTTTGACTGACGCTGCTACTCAGTCGTGTGAGTGGGGCAGTGATAGCTTTGTAAAATGTAAGAGATTGTGTGGGTGGAATAAACACGTTAAAGTTGCTCACGGTGAGGCAAGGCTTCATTTTCAAAATTGGCTATTCCATAATAAACCGAGTTCTGGTATTGTCTATGAAAGAATGCGAGAGTCTCGTAAGATTTTTAAGAGTCGTCTCAAATGGTGCCAGGACAATCAAATGCAAATTA
This sequence comes from Diachrysia chrysitis, assembly GCA_932294365.1. NCBI lineage: Eukaryota > Metazoa > Arthropoda > Insecta > Lepidoptera > Noctuidae > Diachrysia > Diachrysia chrysitis. The sequence continues at coordinate 5,152,237 of OW028657.1, forward strand.
AAATGGACAAATTAACTCAAGAAAGAGCTTCAAAAAATTTTGCTAATTTCTGGAAGCAAACAGGGAAGTTGGAAGCGAGGCCTAGTCTCCCTGTGAGTGTAGACGGAAAAAGCAGCCCCGGGGATATAGCGAACATGTTCATGGAACATTTTAGAGTTAAGTCGCCACTAGGCATTTCCGTGACCGCGAAAGAGTCCGCGTGTCGGGGAAAAGTGTCACAAATATACTTTTCTGCAAAAACGGTCAAAGAGACCATTGTACACATGAGCAGAGGCAAATCTCCCGGACACGATGGACTCAGTATTGAACATTTTAAGTTCGCGGGGTTTCACCTGCCGAGGGTACTGGCCATGTTTTATACATTGTGCATTAGGCATTCATATTTACCAACCGATATGATGAAAACAATTGTAGTACCTATCATTAAGAACAGGACTGGAGACATCTCGGACAGGGGGAATTACCGACCTATATCCCTGGCGACCACAGCTGCAAAGGTGCTAGACAGTGTACTTGATACTTACTTGGAGAGTTGTATTACCCTGCACGATTCGCAATTCGGTTTCCAACGCGGATTGTCAACAGAGAGTGCCATCCTCAGTCTTAAGTACACTGTTCAATATTACTTAGATAGGAAAACGCCGGTTTATGCCTGTTTCCTTGACCTCTCCAAAGCATTTGACCTTGTGTCATACGATATGCTCTGGAGAAAGTTAAGGGACAGGAACGTGCCGACGGAACTGATAGACATCCTAAAGTACTGGTATGCTAACCAAATAAACCAGGTGAAGTGGTCCAGTACTCTGTCGGATGCATACAGGTTGGAGTGCGGTGTGAGACAGGGGGGGCTGACGTCCCCGCGGCTCTTCAACCTGTATGTTAATGACTTATTGGTGGAGCTCAGCAGTATGCATGTCGGATGCAGGGTTGGTGGTGTTAGTGTTAATAACATTAGCTATGCAGACGATATGGTGCTGCTGGGCCCTACTGCACGGTCTATAGGAGAGTTACTGAGGCACTGTGAGGATTATGCGGCTAGACACGGCTTGATATACAATGTCACAAAATGTAAATACATGGTCTTTAAGGCCGGTGGTAAATACCCTGACAATATACCTGCCATTAAGTTAAACGGCTTGAAGCTAGATAAGGTTGAGTCTTTCAAGTATCTTGGGCATTGCCTCACCACTGACCTTAAAGACAATGAAGATATTGAAAGGGAGCGCAGGGCGCTGTCGGTCCGAGGTAATATGCTGGCACGCAGGTTCTCCCGATGTAGTGAGGACGTTAAGATCACCCTTTTTAAGGCATACTGCCAAAGTTTTTATACGGGAAACCTGTGGGTCACTTATGCCAAAAGAGCGATGGACGCTCTGCGCATCCAGTATAATAATATTTTTAGGATGCTGTTACGCAGGCCGCGTTTTTGTAGTGCCTCAGAAATGTTTGTGTCAAATCGAACCGATAGCTTTCAAGCAGTGATTCGCAAAAAAACGGCATCATTGTTGAGCAGATTACGAGGTACTGGTAACGGCATCCTCAAAATAATTGTGGAGGATGTTACCGCTCCAATTTTAATGAAGATGGTGAGAATGGTGATAAATTAAGGTCACCAACATTATGTCCTATATTATGTCCCTTTACTAACGATAGTTTGTAAGTTATTGTTGTAATTACTAACACACTGGATCTAAGTTATCTGAATAAAAAGATTATTATTATTATTATTATTAAATAAGTGTTTTATAGTATAAGTTTAATAACTAAAGATCTTAACAGTTATTTTTATCAATGCTACTTATCGTTTATTATGAACGAAAAATAAATCCCAAAATTTTAGTAAATGTTTTAGCAAAATTGAAATTATTATAGTCGTAGTTTAACATTGAGAATGAATCATTAATTTTACTCATCCTTTTTAAATTGTATTTGTTAAATGACAACGAACAAAATTATTAATAGGCACTGAATATACCTGTCGCTAGAATGCATACTACTTATTGTATTTAATCATTTAAACAATAATAGAAGTATATATTATAACTAAAAGTATTTTCATTCCCAAAAAAATATTTATAAATAATAATAAATACAACTTACCTCAAATCACTAAAGAAAACAATCACAAATAAATAAAACCACGTAACTTCATTGTCAAAACACAAAAAGCTGATATTTTAAATATTGTCTGTAAGTTTCATGGCGGAAAACACACGATTGTGCGGCCGATACAATCGCAATGGCCGAGGGTTGGCGAGAAACTGAGATTCCGTGCGACTTCCCTCGAACCATCGTATCTGTTATTGATACATAACTCGGATGTGTTATTGAGATGTGTATTATTTATTGTATTTTGAGGTAATATATATACCTTCGTATTTTTTTAGTACTAGGTACTTCAAGTTGCTACTTATTTTGTGAAGGGTGTATAACCTATACAAAATAAGTAGCAAGTTTAAAGTAAGTAATTTTTAGTTATTTGTTACGCATACGGAGCGAATATTATATGGTATACAAATAACTAAAAATATTAGGTATACCTACTATTTTTGTTGTTGTAAAAGGTACTGGAGCGAAATAATAAAATATGATAATATTATGTTAGGTATTAAGTTTTTTTTTAGTTTACAAATATGTTATTACGATATATAATAAGTTTCTTTTAGTTTATTTATTTACGACTTTACTTTTGCGGTATTAACATATAATATTTTACTAGTAATCTGGGCGCGTAGATCTAAAAATCTACAGGTAAACTTGAGAGTACCTCAGTCAGTAGATAAATGTTATGCGCAATAGAATAAATAATTTTAAAAGTTAGTACTTGACCAACTGTAATGACTTGTTGTAACATTCTGGGCTTTGTTTTACGATGTTTTAATTTTTAGTAGAGCTTTGCTGATGCCGCCATTTTTTAAAATAAACTTCTTTACATCTTTACATAGTATAAAACTAAGTCGCTTCCGCTGTTAGTGCGCTTAGATCTTTTAAACTCAGCAACGGATTTTAATGCAGTTTTAGTTAAAATCGGCCGAGCAAAACCTTATTAATTATTTCCCTGAAGAAGTGAAGATTCTAGATTAAACAAATTTGTGTTATTTCTATCTACCTTTATACGGTAGGTACCTATCTGCTTGACAAGGTTGAAATTAATTAAACTTCCCACACTTCATGATTGTGAATTCTAGGAAATACGAAAAAGATTTATTGAACAGGCGTAATGAAATACAGGCGGAAATATTTCAATACTCAAAATAATCTTAAATATTAACACATTTGATAGTAGGTAATTTTCTGTGAAATGTCTAGTGATTCTGTCTAATTTGTCGAACAATTTCTTTACATAGTATAAAACACTGTGTGTACGCTTAGATCTTTTAAACTAGGCAACGGATTTTAATGTAGTTTTCAGCAATAGATAGAGTTATTTAAGCGAAAGGTGTATATGTATAACTAGCTGTCCCCCGCGACTTTATTCGCGTGTTTTAGTTTCAACGGTTTTTCATTTTTGCAACATTTTTCATTTATGCTCCGCTCTTATTGGTCGTAGCGTGATGTTATATAGCCTATAGCCTTCCTCAATAAACGGACTATCCAATACAAAAAGAATTTTTCAATTCGAACCAGTAGTTCCTGAGATTAGTGCGTTCAAACAAACAAACAAACTCTTCAGCTTTATAATGTTATAGTATAGATATGTGCTTATTATAGGCCAAAAAACCAAGGATTTTAAAGATGTGTTTTTGATTAAATACTTAGCCAAACCAAGCCGGGGCAGGTCCCTAATTTATTATAAGTTCTTCTTATTTCCAATAAATAAATATATAGTTGTAACAAATGGGTTACAGGCATATATTTCGTTATAAAAGACAGTCAATTACGATGCCACTAACAAGACACGCACGTAACTAATACAAAACTTTACAACACCCTGATTTAATCTCAATCTTCATTATAACAGTTAAGTTACTTCACAAGTTAAGCTTAAATAAACACGGAGTTATAAATCTTATCTAAAGCTAGGATGTGTGGAAAGTTAATTAACGAAGACTATATTATTTTTAGCGAGCTGGTTCCCGTCTTGCGTACTAATTACCTTACGTGGGCGTAACGTGCGCATTTTCAAAGAAGCGCTGTCTATGTAAATTGTAGCTCTATGGGCTGATGTTTAAAACAATATTTGTTTGAATGTTTTACTCTATATCTACTTGTTTCTTGGTGTACAATAAATAGTTTTTATTATTATTATCTTGTACTTATTTTTCACGGGTTATCCTCAATGACGAGAATACTAGAAGATTTTTGTAAATCCGACTAGTAGTTTCAGAGATTATAAGCGCGCTCAGACGAAAGAAACTCTTTTGCTCTCTCTCTTTTTCTCTTTTTATATTAACTACTACTAACTAAGGAGCTTTAATCACGCTTGCTTACTGGTTGGTGATTTTGATTCCGAATTTTGGAATCCAGGTTACCTCACGATGTTTTTCTTCTCCGATTGTCAATGGTGTCTTAGATTATTAAATAAAGTACTAAACCAAAAAAAGTCACATTTATGCTTTGCCTGGAATCGAATCTACAACCTTGTGCATACAAATCCTTTCATTGAAACGCAAGGCTACCACGACTATATCTATATTACTCTATCTATATACCTATAACACATATTAAATATATTTCATAGAGTTGGCCGATAAATATCGATAGCACAAAATATATTGGTTCGATTTGCAAGTCACCTTCGTGTGTGATTATCTTGTATGTACAACATACGTCTGAAAATGTTTACTAAATCTTAGTTTCATAGAACACTATACAAACAGGTGTTTTGTACACGTTTTTTGGTCTTCTTTGTTATTTTTTTATTAGTTATAGATATGTCGAAGTAGTCTAGAGGTTCAACGAACGGATTTGTATGCACAAGGTTGCAGGATCAAACCTACTACAGGAAAATACCAATGTGACTTTTTGAAAGTTATATGTAATTTCTTAATCATTTTAAGACATTATTGGCAAACGGTGAAGGAAAACATCGTAAGTAAACCTGTACTCCAGAAATTTAAAACTGAAATCGTCAAACGCAAGTGAGCAAGCGCGGTGATCAATGCTTGTTCCTTCTCTACATGTGAAGAGGCATATGCCCAGCATTGGGACATTTATAGGCTGGTATTATTTATATTAGTTACTTAGCTATTTTATAAAAAGCTTCGAAGCAACGCTTGCAGAGGTTTTGATAAAATGTACAAATTAAAATTGTTAAATTGTGTTTGTCAGATATACGCATCTTATTGATTTTAAACAGTTATTTGTAGATTATATTATAGATACCTACGTAACAGCCATCCTTCATTTAATTATAAATTCGAAAGTAACTCTGTCAGTCTTTCTCTTACGCTTTTACGGGTAAACAGCTGGACCGATTTGGATAAAACTTGGTATGGTATTTGCTTTTTTAGGAGCCAAGCTTGGCTCTTAAAAAAGCAAATACCTTTTTTAAGAGCCAAGAGAGATTAAAAGAAGAAGAAATTAAATTCTGAATTAAAATTAAATGAGCAACATTTTGTTGCGATAATACTTAATGAAGCTATATATATTTTTTTCTTTCATTTCAGTAAATATTGTTCAAGAGTAATATGCACTACGAGATTGCAGTCTGCAAGGAGTCTCGAAACCTTTTTGCCGTCACAATGAATGTCGGAAATCGTTAGTTGTTCAGTAAAGTATTGTCTTAATAAAAGTCGTCCCCGTCGTAATGAAAATCTCGTTTTTCTCTTCAGTTATAAATAAAAGCTTGATAATTCATTTTAGTTGGCAGATTTTATTATATTATTAGAATATAATTTATTTGATAATATATCTATACTAATATTATAAAGCTGAAAAGTTTGTTTGTTTGTTTGTTTGTTTGAACGCGCTAATCTCAGGAACTACTGGTTCGAATTGAAAAATTCTTTTTGTATTGGATAGTCCGTTTATTGAGGAAGGCTATAGGCTATATAACATCACGCTACGACCAATAGGAGCGGAGCATAAATGAAAAATGTTGCAAAAATGAAAAACCGTTGAAACTAAAACACGCGAACAAAGACGCGGGGGACAGCTAGTTAAAAATAATTGTAAAAAAAAAAGGAAGAATTTTTGCTGCATTTTGGTTGTTTTTGCCAAGCAAGGACATAATTTTTGAAGTGCCTAAGTAACATTTTTTTATATTTTTGGGTATAATTACATAACTGCTAAACTCTACGAATATTTCTACCGGAGTTTGTTTCGACATCAACTCAAAAACCCAAACTCTTTACTAAAAATTATTAATATAAACTCTTTAGTGAATCGAATCACTATAATAGCTAATAGCAGTGTGTTTAAAATAATTTATGTATGCCAAAATATGGAAGAGCAACTACTAGCTCCTGGATTCTGATGGAAAGTTGAAGTTATTATAGCTTGTACAAAAGTTTGGGAAATGCTATTCAAGTAGTGAATGTTCTTGTTTACGTGCTCTATAGAAATTGTTATGATTTGTTTTTAAAGATCTAGCAAAGTAACTTATCCAGCCGCATAAAGCTCGTGTAAGCGACCCCGCGGCTTCGGCAAAGGCAGGGATGGGATCGGGGTGTTTTTAGTCGGTGTAAGTCCACATATTCTCACTTTGTGCCCTCGGCGTTGGGTGAAGTCATTAGTTTTCCACACCGACAAAAAAAAGGGTAATAACTTCTGCGAACATGAAAATGTATGTTATAATAATATTTTAAAAGGTTCCTGCATTTTTTTATTTACTTCTAGTGATCACAGTTCGAGTATTATAGGTGTTTATGTTTGTATGTTACGCGATATCTTTGTAAATTGTGTGTTGATTTACCTAGCTAATAAAAGCTAGTTTGCAGACAAATAACCTTTTAGATAGAGCTTAGTATCATACAAATAGTCGCACATATAAGCTCCTTTTTTAAATCGTTTAATCTTCAATTTCAAATCAACTAAAATAAAGTAATAAAATCTTTATGGATTGTATTTTTCTTAAATACAAAAATATCAATGAACAAAAACTCACCTTTTTACTGTCTACTTTTACAATATTTTACCACACAACATAAGTAACACGACTTAATAGAAAGCTTTTACATAATTAATGAAACTTAAGTTCAGTCATCCATACGATCATTAGACGGCACTTAAATTTACTCTTCATCAATCATAAAAGCTAAGAGTATTAGGGGAAGTCAACGACGATATAAATTACGAACATGAGTTACGAAAAATTCAAATAAAAGTATTTAAAAAAACGGGTTTGTTTTTTGATGATGATTAATGTTTTAGCAAATCTCTTGTAAAGATGATTAAATGGTGTACGTTTTACGCAATTTTTTTTTGTAAACAGTCCTCTTGTTCGGAAACATCGTTTATGTATGTAATATAAATTTAATACTAACTGCCGTACGCGATCGATAATAAAGTATCTTAAATCGATAATAAGGAATCCCTTAACTTTGTATAATAACTTTCGTGAGGAGTATTCATAATTATTTAAAACAAAACGGTTTACTCACGCATATTCTTCAGTTCAACTCGCGACACAACCTCCGCCGCGTCAGCTCATGATTAGGGACTTCTATTGAGTCTGAAACTAGTCGGGCGATCCCGAGAATATGCGTGAGTAAACCGTTTTGTTTTAAATAATTATAAATCCCTTAACGTCTCTGAGTTCGGCAGTAACAGGTAAAACATTGTTTTTACTTCAGTGAATTGAAGGGTAACCTATAACTAACAACAATAATACGGTCGTGGATAGTGACGTCATCTGTCGTCGTATAGGCACTTCTTCGTTCTTCGTTTCTAAATAACGTCAGGGAAGTTTATTCTTACTACGTGAACTAATGTGCCTATGTTCTTCTTTTACGTACGCTACTTACCTATAAACCTTTTATTTAAAAGGTCTAACGGCAGTTAGCCGCAGTTTAGAATAATTTCAAGATTATAGACTACCTCTGTATGCCTTTCATCTGACAAACAACAACAAACACTCATCCATCCATCTATCCTTACAAATTTTAGCGTTTAAGTATAATATTTGTAAGATACCATACCCCGCTACTTCCTCCGCGTGTTTTATTTTTATGAGATCTTCTAATATATAAAAATCTCGTGACACTGTGTTTGTTATCGAACTTCTCCGAAACGGCTTGATCGATTTTTATATATTTTTTGTGTATATTAGGTACGACTGAGAATAGGTTGTTGGCTATTTTTCATACCCCTAGCTAGGTGATGAGGGTGCCCTGGTAAAACCAAATTTTCCGGGTCAGCTAATAGGTATGTCTATATCTATAACTTATTTATGAAAACAAAATAAACAAAGCCAACGAGATATACAAATAACAATAGGTTTACAAAAGAAACTTCAGGCGATGTTTTATCAAACAAATTACTTTAAAATTGACAATGACAGTGTTTTTGATTGAGGCTTTTGAACAGGTTTTATACAACTGTATTCCCGGCTCTAGTTTACAAAGTATTTCGAGAATCATTGTTCTTCCATCCCTTTTATTTTGGTTCATACAAATGAAACAATAGGGCAGTCATGTATTTTAATGCGGTGCAGACGCGTGCGTATTCTGAAATTTTAAAGAGATTATTTCTTTGACAGAATGGCATTTATTTATAGAACTCCAACAAATAATACCTACAAAACATGCTCCAAAAGTAATATGTACGTTTGATCTGAGCCTATTTAATTAAAACAAATACTTAAATCAGAAATTCAAAATCCCTGCAAGCACGGCAAACGGCAGAGACCAATGATATTATACACAACATATTACCTTCATAACTCAATGACGATTCTCCACTTCAATGATGTTAAAAATCTGATGGCGCTGGTATAATTATGTCAAAATGTTTATAAGTAGCACTAATGAATAGTACAAAAGATAGGATAAGTACGTAAGTAAAATAGATAGCTATCATTTAATAATCAGAAGTTTTAAGTCTTCAAAATGCGAGCGTTAATAACATATCTGCCTCATTTTTGTATATAAAATCATTGGCCGAGACCTACATTAAAATAGGTGAATACAATTCAGCACAGTATCAACAAGATATTATACAGTATATGGGGTATTTTCTCAACAAATGCATTATATCTGCATACATATTTGGTTACGTCGGCGGTGCGGCGCCTCTTTGTCCTCATAATCATATAAATTAATGTTCTGTTGTTTGTAGTATTGGGTACTGAAGGTTGTTGCGACACGTTTGTGAACATGACAGTGGCAGGGTTGACGAGAATGTCTTCTGGTAATAAAGCAGGAATAGTAAATCTATACTAACTAATATTATAAAGCTGAAGAGTTTGTTTGTTTGAACGCGCTAATCTCAGGAACTACTGGTCCGATTTGAAAAATTCTTTCAGTGTTGGATAGCTCATTTATTGAGGAAGGCTATAGGCTATATAACATCACGCTACGACCAATAGGAGCGGAGCATAAATGAAAAATGTCGCAAAAATGAAAAACCGTTGAAACTAAAACACGCGGACAAAGTCGCGGGGGACAGCTAGTGAAAAATATAGATTTTTGTAGTAGTTTAGAAGGTTTGTAGTAATGTTGAACATGAGTAGCATAACACCCACTCGATAGATACCTAGTTCAGTATTTAACGGGTTTCTAAAATTAGACTTATATTTAATTGGAGTCCAGAGTGATTATGGGTTGTTCTGGAACAAATAGCATTTATTTATTTATGTTAAAACAATGACCAAGGAATCTCTCGGCGGGCCTGTTGGTCTAGTGATTAGTGACCCTGACTGCTAAACCTGAAGTCGTGGGTTCGATTCCCACCCAGGACAAATCTTTGTGTGTTGAGCACGATCATTTGTTCTGTGTCTGGTTGTAATTTATCTATAATATGTATGTTTTATAAATATTTAAGTATGTTTATCAGTTGTCTGGTTGCCATAATACAGGCTCTGCCTAGTTTGGGATCAGGTGGCCGTGTGTGAGTTGTCCTGACATATTATTGTTAATCTATAGATAGGTAATATAGGAAATGTTTTTTCTTAAATTGTTTTATTATTAACTAGCTGTCCCCCGCGACTTTGCTCGCGTGTTTTAGTTTCAACGGTTTTTCATTTTTGCAACATTTTTCATTTATGCTCCGCTCGTAGCGTGATGTTATATAGCCTATAGCCTTTCTCAATAAACGGACTATCCAATACAAAAATAATTTTTCAATTCGAACCAGTAGTTCCTGAGATTAGCGCGTTCAAACAAACAAACAAACAAACTCTTTAGCTTTATAATATTAAGTATAGATTATTTCTGTAGAAGATTTACTATTAAATTATTCTGCAATAGACCTACCCATCATACATAAACATAGTTATGAAACACGTAAAATGATCGGTACATTATTCAAAACTCCCATAACTAGTTATCTATAAGTAAAATGATATTCGATTTTCAAGATTTTCCGATCCCTTCTAACAACTTCACAAGCCTCATTGTGCTCAGTTGTTATAAATATTTATAAACTTTATCACACTTTTCTTCGATGTCACCGGAATTTAGAACACTTTAACAAAATTAACCTATATAGGTCAGGTCAGACCTTTTCGCATCTGATTAAACAAAAACGAAAAACTGATAGAAGATTATATTCTTACTTAACAAGGTGACAGTGACAAGCAAAAAACAAGTGTAAACGGCTTTTTATACGTTCCGGTTATCCGGTACCGGCTATCCGGCGGTAAAATGTATATAGTTCTTCTTTTTACCTGGTCTGTTCGCCATTTACCTTATCCAATCATTTAAGTCAGAGCAATATGGATCAAATTTTTCGTTTTTAATTTTTAGTAATTTATTTGAGGAATGTTTTCTACTTTATTCTACCATATTAAGTCATACCTATTATCATTAACCGACCTTTAAATATATTTTTTTATACATAATCTTTAATTAATCATCATCATGTTTTTTCAGATACTTTTTTAATGAGTATTTTATTGCACATTACAAATGGAATGTCAGATGGCTTAGATGACTGGTATATGATAAGTTAAAACGGAATTAATCCGTAAGTTAGATACAAAAAAAAAGTATAATACACGTATTTTTGTAGGAGTTGGGGCTAAAGATTGCACTTCCGTACGAAACGCACGAAATTGTGACGTCATGCGACATTTGAAATCAATCTATACTTATTATTTATTTAATATTATAAAGCTGAAGAGTTTGTTTGTTTGTTTGTTTGAACGCGCTAATCTCAGGAACTACTGGTTCGAAATGAAAAATTATTTTTGTATTGGATAGCTACGTATATACATAGCGTACTAACATCACGCTACGACCAATAGGAGCGGAGCATAAGTCAAAAATGTTGAAAAAAACAAAAAACCTTTGAAACTAAAACACGTGAACAAAGTCGCGGGGGACAGCTAGTAATAAATAATCGTGGACAACATCACATACTCTGAACCCAAAGTAGCTTAAGCACTTGTGTTATGGAATTCAGAGACAACGAAGGTACCACAAACACCCAGACCCGAGACAATATAGAAAAGTGGTTTTCTACATTGACCCGTCCGGGGAACAAACCTGGGACCTCGGAATGGCGTCACCTTGAAAACCGGTGTGTACGCCACTCGACCACGGAGGTCGTCAATCAATGTGTCGTCGTAAGTTTTTGGAAAATAAGATTTGACGTAACCAAAAAGACAGATTTCACATGCATTTTGTTGCCGGATAGCCGGCGCGCTTTTCAGCAACTATTATCTATACTAATATTATAAAGCTGAAGAGTTTGTTTGTTTGTTTGAACGCGCTAATCTCAGGAACTACTGGTACGAATTAAAAAATTCTTTTTGTATTGGATAGTCCGTTTATTGAGGAAGGCTATAGGCTATATAACATCACGCTACGGCCAATAGGAGCGGAGCATAAATGAAAAATGTTGCAAAAATGAAAAACCGTTAAAACTAAAACACGCGAACAAAGTCGCGGGGGACAGCTAGTAATATATAACTTGTATAACTAAACGGCTGTAACTCTATACAATGTACTGAAAACAAACAACAAAGTCAGGAATCATCTCTTATCCCGTATCATGTTATCGTCCGAAAGTTATTACGCCTGTAAACTTAAACCTTTCGATATCACATTACCGGTAGTCAACACAAACTTCAAACAAAAACTCATTTTAAGTTCAACTTTACGAACAAACGATAAAACGTTTTAGATTATATATATAAGATCTTCTTTTTTAGAAATGTGTTTTTCTTTTAGGCCAATCGTTTTCTTTCTAAAGTTTTAATAATGCCCATAGGGATATTTTACACAGATCAAATAAAAAAGTTAGATGGTACCCCAACCTCAAAATGTAGCAAAATTAGTGTCACACGTGATCACGTTCAATAATTTTATTAATACCTATTTTATTTTTAAGCTTTGTTTAATGTACGCCTATTTTTTTTCTATTAAAATAATTTAGAGACGTCACGTTTTTTTTTGCATACTGGCTACTTTTTTATTGGGTTGTGATTGTAGATTATTTACTTAATTTGATTTATTCTTCTTACTTGTTATATTCTTCAGTTCCATTACGAATTGATAAAATTGTAAGTATGTTCTTAATCGTTTGTATTGAACTGTCAATCATAGTGTCATTCATATCCATATTTCCTTTTACAAAATAGGTACCTACTAGATACTCGACTACCTTTAACCAACAATTTCCTTTTATCCACAGAGTACTTTTTTGACACAGAGGCTTTGATCAAAATGTGTTGCATTTTTGACATAATTTATTTTTAATGTATTTTAAAGCCCCTATCTTCAAAACTTGCAAAAGATTGTAGGTTAGTGTACCTAGACCGCTGCCCAAGAATTTGCAACAACAGATGACTTGGATCTAACGCGTTGCCGGAAAGAAAAAAAAATTGCATACACGAGGTATTATCAAAACAATAGGCGTCTATTCCAACCAATTGTAAAAACCAATTCAAACCATAGAGATAAAGACGTGTCATTAAAATTCTTAAAAACACACAACTTTTGTTAATTATTCTTAGGTCAAATAAATAATGGTTCGATTCCCACCCAGTACAAATCTTAGACCGCGGAGGTCATCCAATATGTATGTATCTAACATATTATGTATTTAGAAATATATAAATACTAGCTTTTACCCGCGGCTCCGCCCGCGTCGAAGTCGGTTATCGCGGCAAAAAGTAGCCTATGTCCTTTCTCAGGTTCTAGATTATCTGTGTACCAAAATTTATTTAAATCGGTTCATTAGTTTTGGCGTGAAAGCGCGACAGACAGACGGAGTTATTTTCGCATTTATAATATTGTCTACTTACCATAATACAGGCTTTGTCTAGTTTGGGATCACGCGGCCGTGTGTAAATTGTCCAAAGATGTTATATATTAATATTTTTATCAGAACCTTTATTTAATGTTTTGTAGAACGGTTAAATGTTCCTTCGCATCGACAATATCTTGTAATGTAGCAACAGATGTTAAAACAGTAGGGAGGACCATTAAAAGTTTTTGAGAGTTCTAGTTTCAGTAACATAGGAATATTACTACAGTCAGTTGGCTACTTGTTTTTTTCTCATACGTAACATATTAATGATACCTGATATTTTTCCATCGTATAATAATTATTTTTATATTGTCTTTTTGCTGTTCCACAGCCATCGGCGTTTACCGGAAGCTTCAAGTGCGATGTTTAGTGATGGCCTATAGAGATAAAATTATCAGTTTTGATATTCTAACGCTTAGACGTTTGGTAATTAAAACTATATCACATTTTTTTTTAAATGACCCCCTCGCTATGGAATTTAATCCTTCGTGAATTTAATCCCGTGCTATGGTACCAAATGCTTAAAATGATGTCCTTAACAGATTAATGTCCTTTTCAAATGTAAGAGAAATCTGATTTTGGAACTCATATAGCCGCTAAAATAATGGTGCCATAGTATCAAATGCTTAAAATGAGGTCCCGAACATATTAAAAACATTTTTTCTACTGGCACTTTTGATTTTGGGTCCAATATGAAAATATTTTTCTAAAAAGTTCGGTGCATAAGGGAATAGTAATAGATCACACTCTACATCGGCACACAAAAAACTAAGCCTAATAAAAGTGGGCAAAAAAACACAAACAATTATTATAATCCAGGTATTTATATTCCGACTTTCTTTATCGCGTACTAAACCTATTCAATTGTCCTTTTTCTAACCCGTCTGCAGACAGTTACACGTACAATTTGAGAGTGTTCCCACTTTGCAATAGACAGTTATGTGCGGGTCAGCTATTTAAATCCTTTTAGCGTGATTTGATTTTGTTAGACTCTATCCTTTGATATCTATGACCTATTTTCTAACAGGTTCTTTTGTGGGTCATAGTTGCCGAAAAATAGATGGGTTATTATTATTATATGGTTTAAATTTATGATCAGAAAAATATCAAATTAAGAACTACGTAAATTGTTAAATATCATAAAACACACATTTATAACCTTTACTTAAGATAAAATCATCCTGCTAAAATTCAGACTAAAAACAGAAAAGTAGATAAGAGTTAGATACTTTATCACTACGATCAATAAATAAAAACAGTAAGGCAAGTGATTGAAACACAAACAAAACGGAAACCTAAAAAAAACAAACGTTCATTAGATCACTAAAATGTTTAGTTAAACCATTCTTTCGCAAGGTCACTGGCTGTATACATTAAACTAAAATAAAACGACATTTTTTCTCACATTGTTCGTTCCAAGTTCAAAGTCTACCTAAAAAAAATAAGCATTCAAAAATAGATTTAGAACGCAATCGGGAAAAACTGTTTGATATTAACGTAAATGTAAAGAAATATAGGATAGTTTGTGTTAACGGACGTGTGTGTAAACACGTTGCTAACCAAAGAGTATTAATTTATTAATAGACATACTATTTGCTGGATTTATGATGTGTGGTCTTGTTCATGAAAAACTTTGTTATTTTCGTTTTATTTACGGATAGGTAAATGATTGGATTTCCGCTGGACGCTGCGGTGAGAATTCAACAGCAAATTTTTATGTTATGTATAGATGAAATGTGATATTTTATTAGTACCTAATCAAGTCGTCATGTATAAGACAAGAGGACAAAAGAGAAGAGAAATCGGTTGATTGCTGAAAAATAAGAATATTTTAACTGGATTCTTCTTAGCTCCGATTCGTTAGAAAAGTATCTACATATTATAAGTACGAGAAGCTAATGGTACCTATAGTAAATATAGGTACTAAGCTCGCTCTTCAACAACTTGTTGACTAGCTTGTCAACAAGTTGTTGAAAGAGGCGACTATTCAAATTGAGCTGAGAATTATATCTGAACTTCTCTAACAGGCAAAATTACCGCGAATGGAATTAGTAGTGGACTAGATGTTTAGTGTATTTAGTTAAGTACTTCATGGAACTACGAAGTACCTACCTAGGCTCTCTACCACTAATGTCAATGACAAAAATGGAAGTACATTATTTGCTAACCTTTTGTCAATTCGATGACCTCCGTGGTCGAGTGGTGTACACACCGGTTTTCAAGGTGATGTCGCCAGCTCTGAGGTCCCGGGTTCGATCTCCGGCCGGGTCAATTTAGAAAACCCCTTTTCTACATTGTCTGGGGTCTGGGTGTCTGTGGTACCTTCGTTGTCTCTGTATTCCATAACAGTGCTTTAGCTACTTACTCTGGGTTCAGAGCAATGTATGTGATGTTGTCCATATTTATATATTATAATTAATATTCTTTTATAATGGCGTCTTGGGTCGGGTCACCTCCTTCCCTCTAATATGGCGAGGGAGGTGATGGCTGACCCTTGCGTCATACTCGTGAACTTGGGTCTGTGTAGATTATACCTACTTATAATTTTATAATGGACCTCAAACGCTTGTTTATTTGGCGCGGTCCCAAAATAATACCTTGTATTATTGTAATTACAGTAAGACAGCGTGCTGCTGTGGAGTTTGTTGCGCCGTTTCTTCTCCACAGCTAGAGCACTTAGGAAGCGGTGTAGGGTGGGCAAATCGGGTGCTGTCTATTTTATTATTTTGACGTTTAAAAAGTGCTACTTTGTAGCCTAATTTAAATAAATGAGTTTTGATTTGATTTGATTTATTAAAAAGGTTTTGTTCTCGCTTACTACACAAAAAAGACAACAACAACCATTTTACCGATATAAAGCCTGTATTTCTTTTGTTTCAAAAACAAAACAATCTGTGAAAACATTTCATGGGTTGTTGTGATAGATGCTGACGTTATCTGTGGGAAAACGTTTTGGGATTCAATCTAACAGAGTGTACGGGATTAGAGCAACAAGTTTCAACAATATTTTGGACACGCTTGTACATTGTTTGCCACCTTTGGGTACGAGAATGTATGACGCGTTAGAATATGCATATGCACAAATATTCATTAAATATAATATACACTAGCGGTGCCCGCGACTTCCTCCGCGTAGAATTAAACAAAAAAGTTATGTAGATGTTTTTTTCGTTTTTGCATTTTTATTTTAATGTTTATTTGTATAAATAATTAAGATTTTTTCTAAAATAGTAGTTCTTTTTTTCGTTTTTTCTATAATAGTATCCTCAGTCACTCCTTATTACATCAGCTATCTCTCTATCTGCCAGTAAAAGTCCCATCAAAATAGGTCCAGCCGTTCCAGAGATTAGCTGGAACAAACAGACAGACAGAAAAAATTAAAAATGTGTACAGTATATATACCGTATACATGTAGTAAAAAACGGTTATTTCAATATTGCAGAACAGACACTTCAATTTTTTTTAGGTATTTGTATAGATAAATTTTGTATTCATTTTGAGTTAATTGTGATTTTTTTACAAGCATAGTCAATAAATTGTGTAGACTCGAACTATAAAATACGATAAGACATTTTTGAAGACAAAATTTTACCCTTTTACCACAGTCTATCCGTCTAGAATAAATTCCCTTAAATCTCAAATAAGTGTGTATTTCACAAATTTAGTTTCCATAAATCATACGTTATTTTTATAAAAGCTTTTAGTAACGACGATGACATAAAATAAAACCGTGAAGGGGTTGATCTAAAATATAATAATGTATTATTCCGTTTGTCCAAGATTTCTTTGTTATTATTTCTTCAAACAATCCTCTTTATTCGAGATAGTTTAATCGGACAACCTATTCCGACTGGTAAACGATTCTGTCTGACTTACCAACGCCTCGAGGAAAGACTTAAATCTCAAAGCAATCGAATTGTTTTCAATAGGGATGTTTCCTGGGTATGAAAAGTTAAAATCTATTTAGTCCGTCAGTTAGATAATAAAAAAATATTAGACACGTATTTTTTCTTTTATCAAAACAATAAAAAAATACAAAGATACACCGCTTTAAAGTTTCGGAGTGGGGTCTTATGACGCTACGCCTCGCTAAAAATCGTAGCGAGGAGTGACGTCACGCGTAACTTCAGTTCTCTGTATTTTGATCATTTTTTGTTTGCAGGAATAAAGAAAAAATACGTGTCCAATAAAATTCATTAATCTACAAGACGGACATTAAAAAAAAAATAGGAAACAGGCCCATTACGAAACAAAATTAGCTTCTGTCTCAAGAAAAAACTATGTTCATATAATAGATATGCTCTTAGCTTCCAGACAAACTAATTTCCCTAGACACCTAGTACATCACTATTTTGCTCGATGAACAAAATATGTAACCTACTTTGGAGTGGAAAATTCTTAAGCACGTCTCTGTATAAATTTGGATGACCTAAATTAGAAAGAATTATACATTGGCCTATATTATTATACAAAGGTCCCAGCGGGGCGGACCAGGTCGCATTGCAACGAAAATTGCTTTCTTAGCACATTGGTGACGTATCGGGTCGCAGCGCATTGACGGATTTGAATCCGCGCTCAGCCTGTTCCGCTCAATTCTGCTCGTTACAGCACAATGGTGCGCACGGAACGCGGCGGGGAGAGGCGGGCCGCATCGCACCGCCAAAAATTAGTTTAAAAGTAAGTGCTTGTGTAATTTAAGAAAATAATATCTACATAATAAGTATTGAAAATTAAAAGAATGATGTAATAAGTTTTTTTTATAGCAGTTCTTACATTTACTGTATAACCACCCGCAAGCACTAATTGTATTCCTACAATCTAGTTCTTAGTAAAATTCAATTTCTCAAGAATTAAAACCCTAACGTTAAATTGATTCTGGTTTGATACAACTTTTAGAACTTTTTTCTTTTTTTACTTTAGAACCAACGCTATAAAAACTCCAAGTAGATATATAAATAAGAATGAAATACTCTGTTGGATAATATTTTTAAAAGCTTTCGGAAACCTTCCTACTTTTTTGTAAAAGATTTTGTAGTCTGTGAACGCTTGAAAGTACAACTACATAGGTATTTGGAAACTCAAGTTTTCAATATTTTCTCGTTCTAAACGACGACGGCGTTGTGACTTTGAGTTTTACTTCAAGCTCAAAAAAATAATGTTCTGCTATTTTCAGTTTGTCCAAAGAACTGATAGAAGAAATGTTACAATTATAAAACTATATAATATACTATTATAATAAAGTTTTTGGATCTAAATTATGCCTCATAAAATAATTCGTTCAACACATTACCTACCACATAAATACATAAACTATAATTACATCAGAAGAATTAGTTCTGCAATAAACTTCTTAACAACTACAAAATATTATAAATGTAACATTTATATTTCAAATAGTGTCAGTATAAGAAAGTTTATTCCCTTTAACGTAAATTATGTTGCGATCTTTGAAAATCCAACGCCTATTTGCTGACATCACATATACTTACAACTGTTATTTTAAAAACATGATGTTGTTCAATATTTTTCCTTCAATTTTGAAACAATACGTCAAATACGTCGTACGTTATTAATCATTTCTATTTGTCTATAGATACTCGATCATATTGCTTCGACAGTGGACTTCAATCTAAAATGAATGAAATCAATAAACAAAGTAGGTACAAAGGGTACGGCTAAAGTAATAAATTATAGTAACATTATTGAATTATTTATTAAATTGCTGAAATATCGTAGAGGGCAAGCAAAGGCCACTCTTAACTCAGGTATCATCTATAATATAAAAATGAATCGCTGAATGTGTTGCTAAGCGCAAATCTCGAGACCAGCTAAACCGATTTTGCTAATTCTTTTTTTAGAATATTCCTTGAAGTACGAGGATGGTTCATACAGTAAGAACAATTCAAATAATAAAAAAAAAAAAATGAAAAAATAAAGAATTGACTGTTAGGCGTTACGAAGTTCGCCGGGTCAGCTAGTAATTAAATTAGTTTAAAGTACCTACACCCTTATGAAGCTATACACTACAAACAATAATCAATTGTAGTGAAAACTAATAACATATTAATTACGAGGTCAGAGGGATAAAGTGGTATTTTAGCAGCATCATATTATGAATTACTTCCTGAACGCCACACAGATTTCCTTCGATTACGATAGTCCATAGAAAATTAATAAATAAATAAATGTGGACAACATCACATACATTGCTCTGAACCCAAAGTAAGTAGCTAAAGCACTTGTATTATGGAATTCAGAGACAACGAAGGTACCACAAACACCCAGACCAGAGACAATGTAGAAAAGTGGTTTTCTACATTGACCCGGCCGGGGTCGAACCCGGAACCTCAAAGCTGGCGACACCTTGAAAACCGGTGTGTATGCCACTCGACCACGGGGGTCGTCAATTACATGTCAATTGTTTAACGTCAATTGTAAATCAAATCATAATAATGTACAGTCAAAATAAATGATAATTTATTTATTTAAATGATGATTCTGCAAAGTATCACTTTAGCAACTCAAGTCATTGACATTTGAAATAAACAAACACAATTAATTTATTAATACTAAAATTGTTTTATGATGTTTTTGTCTATAAAGATACAAAGTCAAACTTGTTATCAATTATATTAAAAGTAAAACCATGCAATAACTCTGCCAGTGCTTTCACGTTATATGGATGTTATAAACTGAAATAAACAAATGAATAACAATTATATTACATTATTATCCATACTATAATATTATAAATGCGGAAGTTACTCTGTCTGTCTGTTACGCTATCACGGCAAAACCACTGAACCGATTGTTGTGAAACTTGGTATAGAGTACGCTTTAATCCGACATCCACGCGGGCGAAGCCGGGGGCAAAAGCTAATATAACTATACCAGTGCTTTATCTCAAAGTTATCTAAACTAATATTATAATTGTATTCATTTATTTTATTTTGAATCTTCATAAAAGGCACAATTACATTTAATAAATGTTTCTGTCTGGTGTAGTCCTTCTGTTAAAGGAGACCACAGCATGCACTTAGCTATCGCTGGGTGAACTTATTTTAACTCAACTTTCTTTAACTTTATTATATGGGTGAATAAATATTATACCTAGTTGATGAAAAAGAAATAAACTTTAGAAATAAGGCCGCACACGGACTGCATGGTGAACTAATCTAGTATGCAGTCGGTATCGACGCTTCAATCTGCAACTGTATGGTGAACGCCTGCACACGTACAGCGTAAAGCAGTCGATTGCTTTTGTTTCAAAACGCAAGGGGCGGTAGACACGCGTGACGTGCGCGCGAGAGCTGTTGCCAGCTCGCACGGTCCGTGTGAGTTGATCAACTGACCAACTGCTCCAACAGTCAGTCTTAGTCTCAGCAAGAGTCATCTTCCAAACTACAAACAGGAGTCAAAAGAGTCTTTTACAAACATATAGGTATGTTATTTCTGAGTGACAAAAGGTTTCACGTTGTTATTCGATGTTCATACGAGCGAAGCCGCAAGCTAAAGCTACTATAGTAAAATAAGAAATAAAAGTAATGTAAATATATAATGTAATACACTTTAAATTAGGTATATATTCTGTTTCAACTAATTTGTAAATATCGGGTATAAGGATAATTTCCTCCAAATTAATGAAAATTTAATTAAGCTGATACTGATGCTACTTAATACTCTGATAGGTAACAAAACGCTTTTTATTTATTTAGTTAATTTGTTTTTCTTTCTTTTGATTTATGTCAAGTGTCAATAATACAATTTAGTTTATAAAAAGGTTCTTGAAATATACAGGATATTTCAAAAACTTGAATTAATAAAGAAGCTTGAATTTGTATTTATTTATATAAACTATAAATTACACTATACCTATTTTTGGGCAATTAAACGTCTAAAATTATCATCTATTATTATCGTCTAATATATCAGTGTAATTAAAAAATGTATATTATCCTTTTGAAAGCTGGTCTTCATTTTGTCTTTTGCCAAAAACAACCGTACCTACTATACCATTTTCTTTTATATTATTTAAAACCTTGATTGCTTTTTCTTATACAAAAAGAACAAAAGAAAAACAAATTGTCTACAAAATCAAAATAAACACAGAAGTATTATCAATTTTTTCTACGTAAATACTTACCTACCTACTACATACTATATATATGTAATATTATAAACTTCACTATAAAACTCTCACTTAGTATATTTTCTTGTTATCCTAGTGAAGGCAACTCGACTAGAGGTTACAACTTCAGTGTCTTAATAATTCCGTTTAGCCGGGTAAATTAATTTAGAAAACTTAACGCTTCGTGTACACTTAAGATTAAGTAAGCAGCTCATAAACGTATTAAGTTGAAAGTCTTAGAACTTGAGTGGTTAACATTTTTTGTTTATACGGCGAGCTTTTCTTTTAATAAAGAAAATTTTGGCGAACTTGACACAATTTATGAGATAAGGTCAGTTATTTTTTTTGTTGTTGATTAAATACTGTTTCAAAAATGTCTTTATGAATAAAATCTAATATTTTTTTTTGTATTATCTTTAAGTATCAATTTACTTTAGAAAAGTAAATTGTTGATACTTAAAGATAGTATCTATATATTAGATATAGTAAGTATCTATATAATAGATATATATATAATATATATTAGATTTAAGTATCAATTTACTTTAGAAATGTAAATATATAATAATAATACTTATTTTATAATACTTAAAGATAGATTTAGCGAAAAATACTTACGATTAATAAGGACTCCTATTTAATTGGGTCCAAAACAAGTCAGGTACCAGTTTAGGTGAAATATACGATTTAGATAAATTAATAAAAATCTTTAGTTTATTGAAGAAAACTACCTTATTCTATATCTTACCTAAGAATTTAATATTTAGGAGGCACTTAGTTGCCATGCAACGTAACATTAATCTTCGCAAAAAAAAACAGAAATAGGGCGACACGGAGAAAAATGATGTCAAATAAAAAAGGTAAGGAATTCTCTTCTGACTAATCAAGTAAGAATGAGCCTACTTATTATACAGGCGTTGCCTTAATTTATCCTGAAAACCTTTTCAAAAGATGTTTATTTTCGTAAATTTGTTATAATAAGTAATCCTGACTTGGTCTTGTCTTGTGCCAAGTTTGTAACGCTAAGTTATTAATAACTTTAGTTTAGTTTAACATTGTCTTGTTTGCATAAATTAACGCATTTTGAAACTAAAATTATAAAGTAAAATAAATTTTGTTAATAGTTAAATAACCACTCTTATTTTTATTTTTACCTAAATATTACCACATATTCCCAAAGAAGGGATTAAAATTGCTGCAAAAAATCACGTGATTAATGAGCGACCCCTTATTCAAACGTAGTTGTATTAAATATGACAACCTCAGTGGTCGAGTGGCGTACACACCGGTTTTCAAAGTGCCGCCATTTCTGAGGTCCCGGGTTCGATCCCCGGCTGGGTCAATGTAGAAAACCACTTTTCTACATTGTCTCGGGTCTGGGTGTTTGTGGTACCTTCGTTGTCTCTGAAATCCATAACACAAGTGCTTTAGATACTTACTTTGGGTTCATAGCAATGTATGTGATGTTGTCCACATTTATTACTAAAAAACAGATTTTAAATCATTAGGTACCATTTAAGAACAATGGGAAGTACCTACACCAGTAAACATCGCTACCATCTCTATGACAAGAAATGAGCTTATTTTAATTTATTTATTTATTGTGTAAATTGTAAAATCACACTAAAATGTTACGAATTCTAACAAGTAATTATATATGGGACTCTATGAACGAAGTATACTGCTTGTTAACTATACTATAAAGAAACAATCTCGACATAACTTTACTTGACGCACTTTTACGATATCTTAAAGGGTCGTAAGATTAATCTCTAGATAATGCTCCATAAACGACGGTATAGGAGGGTTAAGTAATATCGTTAGGCGTTACCTTAACATTATAGTTACGAGTGACGGGACTATCAGATTGAGGGTTAATATTACGACTAGTGCAGACAATTTGCGTGTACATAATCCAGGGATATAGAGGTCTTTGATTGGAGGGTTAATTTTATTGAACGAAAGTATGTATCAGTACTTGTAATTGTAGGGATGGATTATTTGATGCGTGTTTATGTATATACGGGTATTTTATATGTAAATATGGACATATGTATACAGTATGTCACCAAAAGGTTACCTATATCTATCCAAAAGGGGTGAAGAGGGGAATTTCAGCTCAACGTGTTTAATAAATAATTACAATTGATATCCAATTTTTCGCATCAAATTATTTGACACCAAAAAAACATAACCAGATCGCTAAAGAAATGAATCTTAACATTTAGCGAGTGACCTAATTAGATATTAACTCTCGTAATGCGGAGACACGTTTATCATGATTTTTAAATAGAAGAACTTAAAATAATGTAAAATCACGTCCGTTAAATTCAAATACTTGACGACCTCCGTGGTCGAGTGGCGTACACACCGGTTTTTAAGTTGTCGCCAGCTCTGAGGTCTTAGGTTCGATCCCCGGTCGAGTCAACGTAGAAAACCACTTTTCTACATTGTTTACACGTTTGGGTGTTTGTGGTACCTACCTTCGTTGTTTATGATTGCATAAAACAAGTGCTTTAGCTACTTACTTTAGGGTTCAGAGAAATTTTTATGATGTTGTCCACATTTATTTTTATTTATTTATTTATTTTATTTAAATACAAAACAATAATGAGAAACGTCTTCTTGTTTCCTTAGGAACGTGAATACTAAACACAAACAAACAAATTAGTATAATTGGAAACAATTTTCACCGAACTTGACGTTTGCTAAGGATTTATTATCTTTTCGCTTGTTGAATTATTTCAGAAGAATGAATAAATTACAGGCAAAATATAATCATTACAGTCAGCAACATAAACCAGACTTTATTAAACATTATATCGCCTTGCGAGGCGGTAATCTTATTTTTTTAAACCAATTACGACGATCTTAGCCGCTTAGGTAAATTACCACGATTAAGTTATTTAATTTACGTCGCCTCCCGTCCAGTAATTAATAAAAAGAAAAAATTGATATAGGTATACGTATTGGGTACCTACATTAGCGGTCTCTTTGTATTTTGTTAGAGTTTGTGAAAGAACTAAAGGTCTAACCCATGTTATGGCCTGACAACGCATTAAAAATTAAATTTAAACGTATCCTTAGGAAGAAACTATTAAGGACTTTGTGTTTTTTCCAGTATTATTTATTTAAAACTACATACGTAAGTACTAGGTATGAACATCTACCAAAGGGGTTGATAAATGGCCAGAAATAAAAAAACAACATTAGTGTTAACGATCCTACAAAATACAGAATTTCGCTGCTTCTAGGTTACGCACATAAGTTGCACGGACGGCTTATGTAGGATTAAGTTATTAAATTCGGACGAACTGCTAAACAAACAATCCTACTGATTTATGAGCTAACTCTTCATCTACTCAACAAAAGGATTACAGAAGTTCGTATCGTTAATCAAAGCACTCGTAAATAAACAAATGAATAACAATGTCGGACCGCACATTGGACGAGAGATCTCCACTACATTGTATTATAAAAAAACCGCTTTCTAAATAAATATGATTTTATACGAACACGGGTTTTAACATATCTGTGGACCGTATATCTGTTTTGTAAAGTAAACATTGAAGTCACCTTTATTTGTCTATTAACTTTTTAACCCTTCGCGAATTCTGATCTGGAGCGTGGTTGCCAGGAGCAAGGATAAATAACCCTTTCCAGGTAATCCTCTAAAAGAATTTTATAAATAAAATTCCTTATGATGAACATTATGAGTTAATAAATTAACTAACTAACATAAAAAAGGTTCATAATTCATCGGTATTTTTTGTGCGAATTTTTTGTCTTGTCTAAAATATGCCTATTCAGTGACTAACTCGATCACACGTCACTCTGTCTTGTCTGCTATTATGTAGTAAATAATTCCAAACTAAGGATTATCAAAAATTAAATTTATTTACTAAGAGGTCTTATTTTCTACATTAGGTTAACTTTAATATGAATTCATAAACTGTAAACTTCCAATGTTTTAAGTCTCTATCTTGCCAAAATTACGGCTGATTATTCCATTCCGTTGATAAAACTAGAGGAAATTAAATTATTTCGTTTGACGAACTCCAAACCTCGATTTCTATGTTAATTCGAGGATCAAAAGAAAAACATAGGGTTTGTTTACACTTACCGCAATGATCTCAAATGGTTAAACTCACAGACCACCAAAGTCTTTCTCTGTGGTAAAACTTTTTTGTAATGGTAATTATTCGTGTATTTAAGTAAGTATTAAAATTTGCTGTTTATTTATTTTATGGGCTACAAAACAGTAACGAAATGCTTTACAAATTATTATACACTTATTATTTTATATAAAAGGCAGGACAAAAATAAAACAATAAAATCAAAGCAACAACTTTCACCTGCCTTTTTGAATAAAAATACCTAGGTATAAACAAAATCCAATTTTCAAATTAAGAATGAACCGTTTAACCGTTTTTTTTTAAGAATTCTAGGTACTGGCGGTCAAGAGTATAAACAATAAAAAGAAGTTCCCAAGTGTTCGCTCATGTGGCCTCAGGTATTGGAAGTTCAATATAGGTAGTTGTTTCTTTAAAACTCTATCCATTGAGAACAGTTGGGTTTTTTCTTGCATCAATAGTCTTTCTACCAGTTTATGAAATAAAAAAAGGTTAAGTTTTTAGTTTCGACACCTTCATTTAAAGGGAAATGAATAAGAAATTCCCAATTTCGCGCGCTTATTACACTATCATAAATTTAGAATCCTAAATGAATTTGTTCCTGAATCCAGGGAGGGTCTTACCAAATGCAAACGAAACAAATGCTTTCACATTTAGGCATGGACAGTGACTGAATTAGCACGCACAAAAGCGACTATAATTTTAAAAATATAAAAGTCAAAACAATATTTTATTTAAAATGAATTTTAATATTTCTCAGAAACATATGAGAATGAAAACGAAGGTTGAATTGTTAACCACGCCTCTATACAATTAAATGGATAACCCATGTCAATTTTTAAGTAAACGAAATGAACATATACAACGTAATGTGGTTTTAACTACATGGTTTTATCATGAATTTGGTGGTTAACCGCCCACGTCGTTCCTAACTAGAAAACCATAATGATATTTTCGTTTTAAATTACGCTTTTAGTTGATTTGAAATATAACATATCAATCTCTATGTCAATCTCAGAGGAATACCAAAACGAGATTTATTGTGTAAAGAATGTTATAAGAAAAAAGTATAATTCCTCAGACAAGTGTTATAGTAGACAGGTAAATAGATATAAAATACAAATGTCACCGACCTCTTACAAAATTATAATTAATTTTATTTTTGTGTCTTTTTTTCATAGTTTTATTTGGAAATTTAGATTAAAATAACGTGTGCATTTCGTATCAAAATATTGTCCATTTAATTTGTCGTTCTTAACAGCTTTGTAAAATAATTTCAAACCTTCTCAGAAACTGTATATGGCTGTAAAAGTTTTAAAGAAAAAGTTACAAAACTGTGAGAAGATTGTCTTTAACCGACAAAAGCAATAAAAGAGATTGTTCGTATTATTTCGCGGTCTTAAACGTTTGTCTGTGTTAAGTAAGATGAAAACACGAAATTGTACATAATACTAACACGTCTGCAAATGTTTGAAAACACTACAATTTCGAAGTAAACTGAAATAGCAAGGAATTGCCCTTTGTTGTCTCAAAGCGGGGTAAAACAAAACACTTTCCGCGAATGACGTCACAGGAACGTAACTGTATTTCTACGAATGGGAAGGTATATAATATATGTACCGGTACAATTGCAACATTTGGCTATGTATGCATTATTGAAATGTAAAACGTCCTATGTTTGCATTCTTTTGATATTAAACCTACAAAACTGGACTGATGCAAATAATGTTTGTATCTAGAAGAGATGTATATCTATGCTTTAATTATTTTCTGTCTTGTTAAAATCCTATCAAGTATATATCTAACTAGCTGTTCCCCGCGACTTTGTTCGCGTGTTTTAGTTTCAACGGTTTTTTATTTTTGCTACATTTTTCATTTATGCTCCGCTCCTATTGGTCGTAGCGTGATGTTATATAGCCTAAAGCCTTCCTCAATAAACGGACTATCCAATACAAAAAGAATTTTTCAATTCAAACCAGTAGTTCTTGAGATTAGCGCGTTCAAACAAACAAACAAACAAACAAACAAACTCTTCAGCTTTATAATATTAGTATAGAAGCCTAAAGCCTTCCTCAATAAACGGACTATCCAATACAAAAAGAATTTTTCAATTCAAACCAGTAGTTCTTGAGATTAGCGCGTTCAAACAAACAAACAAACAAACAAACTCTTCAGCTTTATAATATTAGTATAGATAGTACCTACCTACTCAAAATAATAAGGTTAATATTACTGAATACTTAACCAACTATATAATTCACCACTTTGCAAATACAACGAAACCATAATATTGTATTTATAAAGCGATTAATTACGTTACATACAGTGGACTGCGGCATCAGCCCTCAAATGCGGGTAACGCGGAAACAAATCACACCTTTTGTCATGCAAATGCTATTTGACAGGCCTTCATTTGATTCCCGCCAGTATTGGCGGTTGAAATTGTTAGCAAACAGATTCTATCGGATGTGTATTAAAAAATGCTATATTATTACAGCCAAAGGCTTTACAGAACAGGAAGAACGCGTTGCTTAGCTCGTATATTTTAATTGTCAGAATATTTAAGATGACTATTCAAATGAAATGAACTGAAATAATTTAATATGCAATTAGGATATACAATCACTTTTACACGTCACTTTTTTTGATCTCGCTGGAGTCGACACTTCCTAACTGACTGCCCTGAGAAGAAATGTCGAAACAAACTCAGGGGTCACAAAAAGTTTTTTTTTTTTATCAAATACGAAGGAAATATACATAGCTTTGTAAATCATGATCTTTTATCCTTATAATTCCAGTTTTCAGAGGTTTCCCTAGGGCCATGTGAATAGCTATGTTTAAAAAAACATACCTGTCAGAACCGCATCGGTGATCACACCCGCCCCGAGGGTAAACCTTTTTGGCATTACAATCCAAACCTCTTTTGTCCTTCGCCTCAACATACAGGCTGTGTGACGATCTGTTTATAAAATAAATATTTAGTGCAGCTAAGACCAAACTACATAAAGTGATCAAAGACTTTATCTATCATCACATTTTTATTAGTTGTGACCTTCGAGAAAACATAGGTAAACTATAGAGTGCACATTTGAAGTATGAACAGTGGGCATTAGTATGAACAAGAAAAATCGTAAAATTAGTGTCAAAAAAGAGCGCACCCTTTTATTAGAACTATCTCAAAACCTGAACTATCGATATTTTCGCATAATCATCTGTCGTCGCACAGAAAATCACTTAAATGAGAAAACGAGCTTAGTACTTACAGCTAAAAATTTGCTTACGCTCGAAACAACAGGCTACAAGCGATGCGCGTAGGTACTCTATGCTTGTATGCTATAG
Organism: Diachrysia chrysitis; assembly: GCA_932294365.1. NCBI lineage: Eukaryota > Metazoa > Arthropoda > Insecta > Lepidoptera > Noctuidae > Diachrysia > Diachrysia chrysitis. Next base: position 5,181,193 of record OW028657.1, read on the forward strand.
TATAAGACCTGTTTATTAGACACATGAAATTATTACAATTGTAAAATAGATAGGATAATAATGATAATGTATGATTGTAACCATATTGTAGTCTTATTACTATAATTTTGTAAATTCCTACTATAATTTTACTTCGCAATGTTTGTTATAAGGATAACCCTGTCTAAATATGTCATAATTGCATTAAAAAAGTTATAAGATTTATGCATTAAACGAATTTTACTCAATCAAATGGAAAATGCATATGTAAATTTTGAACATTGGCAAAATATTACAAAATGTGACGCATTTATAACACTTGATTTAATAGAACCTGAAAGTTTAATCCACAATAATTTATCATCATCAATTTCTAATTTTACGACTATTTTTTAAAAAAGTTCACATTCATACGTGGATAAACACAGGCACGTGTCTTTATCTGGAATAGAAGGGTACAACAGAAAAAAAACAAGTGAGTACCGAATAATAATAAAGATTTATCGTAACACATTCACCTTTGTTTGACCGGGAAAAGTAATCCCGGGTGACAAAGCTACCAGCTTTTGTGACTAACAACAATTACTGCCCACGCAACTCCTTCTATTAAAATATAATGGGAAAATATCGGTGTGGGGTTTCACACTTTATTTCTATACCAGATAAAACAAGCCAATTATCGGCAGTCAAAAAAAAGATACCTCAGATATGTTTTTGTTTCATATTTTTTAATTATTAAAGTAATTTTTAAAAGATTTGAATCACACCAATAAATAAGTTACATTCTTTATTATTATTGTTTATTTATTTTATTTTCCACCATTAATAATTATATTAATATGTTTAACAAAATAATATATTAATTTAATTGATATTAGTCTTATAAATCGTACTTAATGAAATAACTTAACTTAGTTTTAAATAGATTGTAAATATAAAAGTAAAAACGAAAAAAAGATGATAATTATGTAATGACGACTGATCAACCAAACTCCGAACACCGAGTTACCCGATCATAGCTTTTTTACAAAGACATACTTTTTGAAAAAATCATTTTACCTATAATAATTATCACTCATAAAGAAGTGCCTTTTTTTTTTTTTGGTTTGGGCGGGGGAATCCTCATGGACACCCGCTCACTCGGGGGAGCGAACGGGTAGTGTCAGACTCTTACTGACTAAACCTGAACCGCCGTGCTACGTCATCCACGTGTTGTGTTGGTGCGTGGCAATGCATTGCAATTTATCACGCACCAACCGCGGGTCCGCCGGCCAATAGGGGCCAGCGGATCACTATCGTGATGGTTTGGAGACCGACGTGTAAAGAGCGTCGGCCTCTCCGCCTCATACTGGAGCCACACCCGTAGCACGGAATGCGGCCCCCCGTCGTGGGTCCTATAGTCGGACGACGGACACCCCCGTGTCCATCGCCCAGGACCCTCATAAAGAAGTGCCTCCTTTATCGTATCTAAAACAAAATAACTCCTTATTTGTGAAAATATCTTTTCAACAGCACTGCAACTAACTTACTCAAACTTCAACAGTTCCATAGACAAAATAAACAGTAGCAGATGTGCCCTCAGCTCTCTACAAGTCCCATATTTAACTCCAACTTCCAATTTAAGGCCAAAATAACCACATCTGTTGGCTAACTACAAGTGTGTTATGTTCCTGCGTTATATGACAATAACGTTTTAAGTTAACGTATATTGGAACGTTACTATTTATTATTTAAAAACCTACTTAAGAAGTGACCGATACAAAAATTAATGCGAAAATAATTATTTTGTGATTTTAACTAAGCTGATTACCGACTGAATATCAGTGTTTAAACATTTACATTATGTATTACACTTATATGTTTGGGCTCGTGGCTAAATTAAAGCCGGTTTGACAAATAATAAACGGGAAGCCGCGCTCGCCGCGGTTGGTCTGTGGATGGGTGGTCAGAAACAAACGTTAACTCGAACGAGCAGTCTTACTAAGGGATGCAGTTTTATCGAGTAAAACGGGTTGTGGGGGTCAGATAGCGACCCCCACGCTCCACGTAAAATATTCTGCTGAATCTGGTAAGATTGGAGCCGACCCTAACATAGCCTGGGAAGGCTAGGCAAAAGTATGACAGCTATGCTTAGCAGAGCTTTAAAATCTTCTTGTATACCAGAGTAAATAAGCGCGTGTAATTATTTTTTTAATTAAAATATATATTTAAGACAAAGTTTATCAACCAGATGAAAATGAAAATCTATTGTATAATTTCGAGTCGGAATTTTTCGATGACAACGAACTGGATGCCTATCTGAAGAATCATTTTCATTAAAAATCTTCCTTTAAAAAGATGATTATGTTTTTTTTTCAACTAAGGACACGACATAATTATAATCAGTCTGTTTTTGACATGTATATGTCGCAGTAAGATAGATAAAGCCGTAATATAGTTATATCCCTAGGGATATAATTATATACCGTAACATAGTTATACGAAAGCGAATCTTTACTATCTCACTAGGAATATAGTTATAAAACGGTCCAAGTTTAGTGATATACTTATATTACTAGATTAAGTTTAGTGAAATAGCTTTCGGAGTGTGCGGCGCAGGCGGCGCGCCGCCTCCCCCGCGGCGGGGGAGGGGTTCGTTGTGTTTACGCGCTCCACACGCAGTCAGTCGTACACTATTATTCAAAGTCATATCTTTTTTGTTTAGATTTCTTTTTATTCATAATAATCAGTAGCTTAGAATCGACTTTGCCAACCCCGACACATTTGGTTAGGTTGGTAGGTATTTTTTTTTTCTGACCCTTAGAACTGACTTTGCTAACCCCGACACATTTGGTTAGGTTGGTAGGTATTTTTTTTTCTGACCCTTAGTACCGACAAACCCTTATATATTTATAACACTGAACTTAATCTAGTAATATAAGTATATCACTAAACTTGGACCGTTTTATAACTATATTCCTAGTGAGATAGTAAAGATTCGCTTTCGTATAACTATGTTACGGTATATAATTATATCCCTAGGGATCTAACTATATTACGGCTTTATCTATCTTACTGCGACATATACATGTCGGTCGTTAATTTTTTTAGTGAACTGTTCGCACTGCTCTTTCATAGACAAGATATTAAAAAAAAAAGAATTAGCATTATTTATGTTCCTGCTTGTGTATGTTGTGTATTCCTATGTTAACCATGATAACATCCGGGTCAAACTACACAGGAGATATTCGGCTACCCGGGTAGATTTTTCGGAAGTAGAACACACGATACAAAATGGTTTCACAGGAAATTGTCACTTATGTACGAGGCGTAGTCTTCCATGGTAGAGACATTTTTGCTATTTCAAATTTCATAGTCTTGCTAGAATAAAAGACTTGTAGATCTTTTTTGGCGTAAATTAAATACCTAATCGTAGATATTCGTGGCATATATGTATTTTTGTAATGTACTGACTTTTCAATGCTCTAATGGCCTTATTAATAAAAGTCGCGACGGAGCTTCACAACGGATTAACAGATTATAATTTTAAATTCGCCATAGAAAAATTGAATATAGGATCTTCTAAGCTGTCGCTAATCACAGTCGAGATTTTTATTAATAAGACTATACCTAGAAGTATAGCGTCAATGTGACACTAGCCTATTTCCCCTGCAGTTTTTAAAACACACATATTTGAGCTTTAATAAGTGCGTATTTCGAACCTCATCGTGATGATTGAATTATCTAAACGTCTAACATGAAGACTTAACGTTAGCTTTCAACTATAGCTAAGCAAGTTGGCGTGACAAATACGTGACTATTTTCACAAATGTTATTCTCGTAAAAGGAGAACTACACATAATGTTCTGAGAATATTTTGAAACTGCTATTTAGCTAATGTGTTACTATCTAACACGAAACTTTCCAGTAGGTACTAATTATACTCATAACTTTTTTGAATACTCAAAATAAGGAACGCTTACTTAATATACTTCTACAAACCAATGTTTAAGTAAAACAACTGAGTATCTACTTATTAATATCTACAATTTAGGTACCTATACGAATGACACAGATGAAATATGAATTATTTTTATATAAGAACACAAAACATTCGCGGTCAAGACATCGATAAAGAACATCGCTGTCTTCTTTATGTTGGATAGGATCTACTGAGTGGATATTTTGGCGTGAAAAATTGGATGCACTTACTTAAACTTGACATGAAAAAACAATAGACCGCACAGACTAGAAGAAAGGCCGGGAGGCCCTTGCCATGCAGTGAGACATTGGCTATTTAAAAAAAACATAAAAATCATAGACAAAACACTCCGTATTTATTACGACATCTACGTCTTACTTTCACATAATTTAAATTGCGGTTTGCGCTCGATGGAAGCCAAAGAATGGTTAGCAAATCAGCTACCACAATTTCCCTCGACTCCATTGAAAAAGAGGGAGACAAACGTATATCAATTACGTTCACCATCTCCTTCTAACGACGGAAAAATGAACAGAAACCTTATATAGAGGTTGCGTATAACGGAACCGCGAGCTAGCTTCACAGAAAAAGTTTTTAATGTTAGTTGTGTTGTGTTGCCTTAAACTTTAAAAGCCAATTTGTATTGAACTGTTTATAGATCAAAGGGAACGAAAGTTTAACAGACGTCATGAAAACCACTAGAACAGACTGTTATTATTAAAACGTGTTCTGGTATTTTATAATATAAATTCCTGACATAAACGAAGTAGTATATTAAACAGATCAAATTACGATTTATTAATTACGTCGTCTGTATAAGTATTGGAATTTGTTAATATATTTTATTTTTATAACAATTACCGTATAGATGTTTGTAGATGTACTTAATACATGTACAGGGTGTTACCGAATGGGTATATCTATCCAAAAGGGATGAAGAGCACATCTGGTAAAGAGTTAGTTTACATAATTTCAGTAAAAATTAGTTTGTTAAGTAATTAATATTCAAATTTTTGCGAATTATTAATATTAAAAATTGGATATATATTTTTTTTATTAACAGCTAATTTTGAGCTGAAATTTTGTAAACTGACTCTATACCAGATGTACTCTTCAACCCTTTTGAATATATACCCTTTCGGTAACATCCTGTTTATTATAAAATTGAGAGTAGTAATCCGGTACCTAAACAATTATTGATTATAATTTACCGACTTCAAATATATACAGGACTGATACGACCCTGTGATCCTATGATAGGATTTAAATTACACCAAATTCGTATACTATCCCTGTTCAGTATAAACATCTACCAAACAGTATAAAAAATAATAACATGCAAAATACACATTTAAACAAATGAAATAACTTAAAATCAAAGTAAAATTCAAGCCGCATTTAGAAATTTCACTCACTTGTCGGCTGTAGGTAATAAAGCGGCAACGTCGCGCGGCGGAAGGCGGCGCGTGTAATCGCGGCGGCGATGTTTATGGATAATAATAAGATAAGGTTGATTGCATCACAATGGACTTATTTTTAATGCGTATACTTGTTAATAATTATACCTATGGAGATACAGTGTGTTCGAACAAAGTAAGAATAAAAAAAACTGTCTACAGTCATAACTGCTGTTCCTAGAATGGTACCTAGAATATATACGTATTCTAAGTGACACCACGTGGTGTCAAAGAAAGATCTTCGGACGTAGGTATCACAACATAAATTTTATTCATTTATGATATACGGGGTATCAACCCTGAATAACATGAATGTTGATTGATTAATAAAGTCGATATTCAACGGATAAAGAATTTTAAAGACAGGTAACAAGATTTAAAATCTTTTAAGTGGCATCGTGTTAAGCCGTCAAACCTATGCATTTATGCGAACAATAGCTTACTCAGGCAGCTACTAATTAAATCTATTTTCGTTTCAAAATATAAATAAAATCGTAGAGACAAAATTGTAATGGTATGCTAATTTTAGAAACATTATATAGATTATTTTCAATGACAAAATTGATTGATGTGGACGGCTTTTAGGTACTTCAAATTAGCACGGTTTTACTCGACTTGCGTTTTTCTTCTAAAACAAGTAACGTGCTGTTCAATATTCTATAATCAAAATAATTAAGGAAATTCCACATTTCAAATATTTATAACGCAATGTCTGTGTCATCATTTTTTTTTTGTCTACATAATATATTAATGTATATTCTTTTGTTTCAGATATTCGGATAAAAATCACATATTATGCACGGAGAGGCGCTGCAGCACGGCAATACTCAGCAGTTTTATACTACCACCTATATTGTGCATACCTACTTATATGGTAAGATAGTCGTTATTTTATGGAATACTAGCTTTCAGTCCCTTTTGCCGTGCATCCAAACGTAAAAGTTTTTTTTTAACTTCCAGCAGTTTAAAAAGCTCGCTTGGCATATTTAGAATATTTTATAAAAAGATCGACATCAAAGTGAATGGTAGAACAGTCGCGAATGAAACTTTCAGGTGTAGATACAATAACCAAAATTCTAATGAGAATTTCAAATTAAATTTTGATGAAAACTATGAACGATAAATAAAGTCCAAAAAACTTTCGCAGACACTGTCTTTAGTCCATAGTTACTGTTAAAAAACCGTTAAGAGTTTATGAAAAAAGAAAATGTAATTAATACTTAAATAATATAAGCCTTTTGTGTTAAAATAAAACCAATGTGCAACTGCTTAGAGTCTAAGTTTTAGATAATATTTAAAATACATATTGTTGTGCTTATGGTACTCAGTATTCAAGGCAACCTGCATTATAATCTGCATATGCTTAGTTCCTAAGAGACACGTACGCATGTATTTACATTATAAACAAAACCGCTATTCAAGGTACATGTAAAATAGGTCGTGCCTTTATGAACATACTTTTAACACTTTAATTTAAAAATCGTAGTACTTAACATAAAAACTGGGGAATATCGACCAGATTTCTCATTATTAATTTATATTCAACAACTAATTAATATTCTAGTAAATAGTCAATTAAATCAACTCATTCTATTTATTGCCGCAGTTCATATAAAAGTTCCTAGAATTCATAAGTAATTGTAATTGGAAAATTCGATATTGGAACGGTTACTCTGACAGTTGCCAGACACCTGGCCACAGTATTTATACTAAATTCTTTTGTTTATTGATGTATTATCTTTTTATTCCTGCTGAATATAAACGTTGATTATTATGAGAAATAAAAATGTGAGAGAATTAATTTTCTGAATTAATTACAAAACTCCAATTTACAAATGAATTATTCTGTGAAATTCTTTACCCAGTATTTTGACACTAATTGGACGAAATATCAAAAACATAAAAAATATCATTTTTCTGGGCAGTACATCGAAAACTATAAAATTTCATGAAATAACTCAATTTGAAGTAGGTTTAAATAAGTTGGACTAATTAACTCCAAAGTTTGGAGTAAAATAATGTATCATTCTCTAAGTAAAACGTTTAAAGTTCGATCCTTAAATTAAAAGTATAATAGTTCTAGAATTAAAATTGAATTGTAAGTTTCCGTTGGACAAATAAATCGATTTCTACATAATTCCAGTAACTTTTTCAACTAATAGAATTTGTATCAATTCAAACGCGCGTAAAGCGATAAAAAGCACGCGCGAAGCACGTTTTTTCATTCTTTCCTTCTTTCGAAGCTCGTCTGAACCGCGTTTGTTTATGAATGAGTCTGGTGAAAAACGTAGAGATTTCTGTATTAAAATAAATACGTTCGACTGCAGAGCGTTTGTATCGCCGCATCATTACGGTGCCACGATTTAACTTATATTGACCTTTGCCTCTTAGTAGCTAAGGTCGATTTTCGTTATTTCAATACCAATAACCTACACCCCGCCTTATTCTAACCAAATTTTTGCGGGAAAATTTGCCCCTTACATACACATTAGGTACGTCTACTGACGTTATATTTTGTGAACTCATGTTATCAGAATACCCCGTATAACATCCTTCATAGTGACTTATGGATGATCTATGGACCGAACTAAGTCTTTTATGGACTGAACGTAGTCGCTTAGATGCTTAGACGTTGAGAAAAGTCACTGACGTGTAAGCGTTTCTTCGGTAAATTCTTTGTACCTACATAATCTTCAGAATAAAGACTCTGGTTAAAAAAGGCCAAGGTTTTACGTTGAATAGTCTGTATAATGTGTAGAATATGAGCCATTTAAGCTTACTTGCACGAAAATCCTAACATAGAGTTAGTTGCTAATACGAAGTTAAATTGACAATATTATGTTTGACTTTTAACTCTGTGTTAAAAAGGTAGAAGATTGTGAAAGCGGGCCTTAGCGTGTAATGTTTTTAGGTATTTAACGGTGAATTAGTTCAGAAAATATATTTTTAGTTAGGTAAACAAACCGTTAAGTTGTGTTAATTGAAGTAAAATATGATGGTGTTAAATTCAATCATGTTGACATAATAATTACTTAGATATAATTAGCGCTCGTCTTGGAACAAATTTAAACACCTAATTGTTCTTGGAAAATGAAGCTAATTTACGGACTAACCGTTCTATGAAAATTTACCTGTCTACTATAAGTTTAGGTAACGTAAATGTTTTTAATTTAAGTCCTTAATGTCAAACGATTGAAGGAAAAATCATTTTTAAAACGAAATAATAATGAACCAGCGATTATTAACATTTACGCATTACAGAGATTATAGATTTCCTTCATGTTATAACGTTATGTTTATTGATTTTTACCAGAACATACAACAGTAAAAGTCAAAAGCACAACGCCAATAACAGCCTCGTTTCGGTATCGTATTGACATCGGCCACACTATAGCCATCAAATAGCGAATACTCAAATAACGTCGGCTCATATACAGATAAATAAACAAAATTTTTCCAGGAATTTTTATACCGATTTCTAGTTCTGCTAGGGAAATTGCTTGAAATTAAGAAACAAAATATATAATACAGAACACAATCTGACGGATTATGTAATAATATCATATTTATCAAAACTTTAAAAGGAAAGGAGAAGAACCTCACAATTAACTTATCTTTATTGTAACCTACAGGTATTTGACATCCACACGGCCATCGTACTGGAACCATCTGGTCCTATGATACTGTACCACGTTGACTCCGACGAAGAAGGGCAGTTATACCAGATCAACTTCTGGGTCCACGCAGTTGTCATCAAGCTCCTCCCCTGCTGCATACTAACTGTCATCAGTCTCTGGCTAATAAGAGAAGTGTACAGCGCAAACCAGCACCAAAAGAAAATAAGAGTATATAACAAGTGTCCAACGAACAATAAGGCTGTAAAAAGACAGTACAAAGCAGACAGAAGAACGAACAGAACAACAAAAATGTTAGTAGCCGTTCTTCTCTTGTTCCTCGTGACGGAGCTTCCACAAGGAATACTTGGACTTCTTAGCGGGCTATTAGGGAGATGCTTCTTCAAACGATGCTACGATTTATTTGGAGAGTTAATGGACGCATTAGCACTCCTGAACGGAGCTATCAACTTCGTGCTGTACTGCTCAATGTCACGGCAGTTCCGCATGACGTTTGGACAAATGATGTGGCGAGCGCACTTACACCGCTGGCCCCCACCAAACGCGTCGCAGTCCGACGGACAGCACACGTAAGTAAATGTTTAATAAACATTTTTAAAGTCAAGTATTTATAGAAACAGTAATCCGATGTAAGACTGGATCATTCCGAGTATTGCTAAAAATATCAGATCTGATAAATGGCTGAAATTTCTCTTAATAACAGTATTTTATGAGTGAGTATTTTGTTTAATTTAATCACAGGTTTTCTTAAAAAAGATCCCTCTTTACCTAATAGAATCTTGCAGGAATTTTCTAATCTTTAATAAAGCAATATGATAACAGTATATTCTACTATGATACTACATAAATATTCTAGACATAAGAAAAAAGTTATTTATCTAAAGCGGAGACTGGTTTTATGAGCTTGTTTACTTATTGTATAATAAATCTTGACAGAATATTTCCATGTGAATAATGGATGTCATTTTCATGAGTTGTATTACCAAAACCTGCAATAATAAAACTTCTTGGCACTTACAGTGTTAGGCTGCGCCCCAGTAGACAAGTGGCATTTCGACAAGTGTTAACGATAATAGAAATCGCTTATATGACATTAAAGTATGGAAATGACGATGCGTTTCCATAAATCACGTGACTTGGACTTGTCACTTCCATACATTTGAACGATTGGATCAGCGTTATCGCTTGTCAAAATGTCACTTGTCTGGGGGATGTTTATACGTGTGCCCGCGCTCATTTGTTTTCATCTATATCATATTTCAACTGTATTGACTATGCCATTACGTTCTTTATCGCTCAACTATCAAACAGCACGGTGGCCGCAATCACCGCGTTTTTTGGAATGTTGTGCGCAGAATAGAACGTTGTGGCGTAGTCAATAGAGTTGAAATTTGATATAGATGAAAGACAAGCGCGCAGTGACCGCGCGCGTCGTGTACACGCGCCCTTATACTTGTTAACCAAACGTTGCCATTTTTTTTTTAATCTATTTATGTGTCTGGCACACTGATTATAATTATAAGTAGTAGGTACCTATTTCAAAGAACACAAGGAAAACATGAAATTAAATAAAGTAGTATGAGTATTTCTTTGAGAAGCGAAAAGTTTACAGAAAGCGACTAAAAAGAGGAATTCACCGGTAACTTTCTGTAAAATATTTATATTATTTTAACCTTTTGTGTTTGAGTAAAAGAAAAGTATTTTTTTTTTTATCAAATTTCTTTTTCGTTTGTTTGTAATTTTAAGGCAACTTTCGGAGCTGGTGTTTTTGCACTAAATCCAGTTTATATACAGTTGAAACAAATATAGACCAGCAAATTCATTCATTCATTCATTCACTAAGCAAAACTTCGAATTTAAATATGTCTACCAATTACTAATTTGCTATTATAATATAATATTAGGTTACTATTCTTAGTAGATGAGCTCTATCAATTCATTAAATTAGGTGATGATATGATTTATTTTGGCTTAATACTCTTGTTAATTATATCCCGAAGTGGTATAATTGTTTATTTAACTCTTGATGGTATAAACTAAACCAGGAAAATGTAGGAAATTTCCGAATCTTCGATTGAAGATTGCTTTATTACAAAACCGCTGTTTTCAAATATTGACGTCAATAAATACAATGTTTTAATGAATTATACGCCTTTAGCAGCTAATTATATTTTATTTATATATACTTATTATAGACATAAATTTAAACCGACTGTTTTTAACCTCCGAATTCAGGCAGGTTTGCCGGGACAAAAAGTAGCATATGCCCTTTCTGGTGATCCAAGCTTACTTCCCTACCAAGCTACACTAAAATTGTTTCAGCGGTTTTACCGTGACGGCGTAACAGACAGACAGACCGACAGAGTTACTTTCACATTAATAATAAGTATAGACTTTGGAAAAGTATGGATATGGAGAAGATCCGCCCATGGTTATTGAGGGTTTGGGACTTATGTTACCATAATTATTACATAACTTTTAGCCAAATCATTTTTTGCATACCTTCAACTTTCAAGCATTAGTTAATCGTTATTATTATATATCTGTGGAGGCTTGTTATTAGTAACATAATTATATATTTTTGTTACGTATTCTGTTATTAGTCTGTAAGCCTTCATAAAAAAAAAATCCTATATGTTGATGAACTTTTGCCATTAATTGCACACATTTAAGTTTATTTACAACAACAACCGATAACTGACAACGGTGGTCATACAAAATAAATTGGTGACAAAAATGGTGTCCAAAGTCCAAACTGAGTACCTTTCATTAACAGATGTACCTACATACTTGTAACAAGTTAGTTCAATTTTACCCTTTATTTAATTCTGTTATAGTTCATGTATTAATGGTTCGTTTTTGTTACGTTTCAGGGCGAAATCATCGGTACCTTGAGGAAGGTTTGTACAAGAGAAACATGCCAACGTTTTACAGCATTTTCTGTGAACTTGAAGTCTTAGCATACGGCTATATTACATAACAATTTTTTATAGGACATAGTTAGAAATAAATAATTAATTAATTGTCTCATTATTATTTAAAACAAAGATCTTTCGCCCGAGTTTGAAACTCAATGAAGTGTTCAGTTTATGAAATAGATGATGACTTTTTACTTATTTTATAGGACGCAAAAATATTTCAAATTTTGTTTGATAAGTATGTCATATGTATTTTACGTAGATACAAGCAGTTGTTCCGTCTGAATTGAGAGTTTTTATTTTATAAGGAATCGGTTTTGTGCTTGTTTTTGCACAATATATCTATATTTCTCGGAAAATCTAAGTCATAGAGATAGTTATTGTTATTAAATTAAGGTTATTTTAAGAGCTACATGTATTGTAAATATTGCAAATGTTAGTGTAACTAAATCAATGGTGAGCACAGCATTGTGCTTAGCTTTTTGTGAAGGAGTGTTGTATGATCTGTACGCAGTGTACGGTCAAAAGTTCGATTCCCCGATGAAATGTTTGTTAGCTGTTAAGAATTAGTTATTTCTACTCCCACCTTAAGTGATTGTTAATAGTGTGTGTATATATTTTATTCCAATCGAAATGGTTTTGGAAACGCCGAGCACAGTTACCAGTCGAAATTAATATTTGATCGCTAAACTAGTTTTACCCCGCGGCTTAACCCGCCTTTTTTCGCGTATTTTTGTAATTCATAGTTATTCTGCTATCCGGGGTAGAGAGACTCGTCCAACAAATGAAAGATCATAAAAATTGGTCCACTCGTTTGTGAGTTATAAATAGTGTAACTGACTTATATGTTGACGATTTATATATATTGGGTTTTATATAACAAGGATGTGATAAGTATCTCAAACTAGGTTTCGAAAATAGTTTCTTAATTATTTAAACCAATTCTAGTCTTTATCCCACTTACTGTAATGTAGATCTATTTTGTAGTCTGCCTAAGTCTATTTTTTAGCCAAATAACATTCTCAGTGTTTAGTCATAAAATGTTTAAATATAGTGCTGCACTAATGTAGTATCGATGAACAGAAAACAGATGGAAAATATTTTTAACTACTTCACGGTAAATTCATTGAAATTTTAAAAGTCGATGTATTTATCTTATGTTATTGATGTAATGAATTGGATTGATTGCGTTCATTTGTTTTTACCTATCTATTGAGGACTTAATTGGATTTTTAGTCATAAATAAATAAATGACTAATTCAAAAAGTCAGTTATACTTTATGTAATTAATTATTAGATAAATCCTAAGTAACGAGTCATAACAATGTGCCATAATTGTTTCAGAAACTAAATCAAAATAATAAATTCACGATAAAATCTAGTCAAAAATAGTATTATTTTAATGCATAACAGTTGCGTCGACCTCAGAAATAATAAACAATCGTAAATTTTATATTGCTCAGAGTTAGAAAACAAACTGTTACTCGTGACATCACTACTTCGACTAAGTCTACGTAGAAATCCTATTGAGAAGGCTACAGGCACGAAATGTCAGTTCTTAGTAAACAAACCTAAAAATTTATAAACAGTACGTTTAGTTCATACATAAAAAAACAGTGGCACTCCGGGAGTGCCGTCAGAAGTAAAAACTTGAACAATTACAATATATGTACATACATATATACAGAGGTGTCGCGATAATAGTGTCGCGAGTTCAATTGTTTTTTGACGTGACAACGTCTTATAAATTGGTTTGCCGGGTGACACTTCAAGAAACTGGGTAACGCTCCGCTCACGTTATGCGCTCACAATGAGAGCGAGTGAGAGGCACGCGTCCCTTCCACTTGGGCATGGTTAGCCCGCCTAAGAGCGAGAGAGACAGACATTGACATTGACAGTCGTTGTCACGTAAAACTTTCGCCCGTATACCGACTTTACAGGCAACCAATTTTTTCTATCTTAAAAACAAAATGCCAAACGCGCCTAAAGAAGTTTTCACTTCAAAAACCAATTAGTATAGCGTTATTGAAATAGTTAGTATGTGTATTGTACACTAATACACTTACCACCATAAAAAGCGCGAAACAAAATTAGTTACTTTCGAAATAATGTAGGTAATACAATTTATCGTCCCTGACCAAACGTTGTAACTAGTTAATTATGTACACAGGTATGTTGTAAAACTGTACTTCAGTTTATTTTGTGGCAATCTGACCCAGGTTTAAAACCGGATATGAACCGGATGTCCAACGAGCTTCCGGACGACGAAAGCATTTAAACCCTTGTAAATAATTAATTAAAAGTTATTTAGGGTTTTATGTGAGACGTCGGTGAACACCTTTATCTCACGTTTAGGAAAGTGCGAGTGTACTGAATTATATCATATACTAGCAGTGCCAAGCGGATCCACCCGCGTAAGTAGTCCCCGTTACCGTAACTACGCGACATTCTTTTTTCCGTTCCGTACCGAAAGGGTAAAAACGGGACGGCTTCGCTGTCTGTCCGTCCGTCTGTCTGTCACTAGGCTGTATCTCAAGAACCGCAATAGCTAAACAGTTGTAATGTTCACAAACTAAGTATTTCTATTGTCGCTATAACAACAAATACTAAAAACAAAATAAAATAAATATTACTTGCCTTGCTTATTAAATAATTATTATTTGCCCCTTAGGGCAAAGGTAAAAAATGGTGTAAAAGGCAAATTTTTTTTTGTCTCGATATCAATAAATTAATGGTAACAGGTAGCACTTGAAATTTTCACAAAATTATTTACGTTAAAAAAAATCTAAATTACTTAAAGGTACTAACTAACAACGTACGTTAGTACTTTAAGAGAAGTGATGATCAGAAAAAGTGTACGTTTGATTTTTTTACTAAACTTATACGTACCGAAACTGACCATCAGCGTAACGAAACTGTTAACATAAAGCAAGATGTACCTACAAAGCAAAAGTACAATAAATATTTAATTACAACATTTTTTGAATAATAACTGCGTCTAAATAAATGTATATACTTATTTGCATAACATACTGTAAACAACACATCATTCATAAATTCTAAATTACCTAATACTCATAATGTATTCGTTTTTGCAGAGCAAATATTATGTTTCATGTTTGTTGAAAAATGAGATTATGTTTAACAAACATTGTTATTAATGCAACCTTCGTGGATTCACATCGTTCGCTTTTCGTTTTTAACGTATTTACTTCTATGTAAAATACTACGCAAATACCTACTAAGATAATGCCTTCACTCCAGAATCAAAATCAATGTTTACTCCTAGTAGGTACACTAAATACAGGCGCTTTAGAAGCATTTAACCTTTACATTACAATAACTCTATTTGTTGCCATAATCATAAATTTAAGTAAATCGTCAACAGCTGAAATATGTCTATTGTTAAACGAAGACCTTCCCCATTTTACTCAATATAAGTATAGTCTTAAAATATTGTTTGGAGAACTGACGGCCTTTGGAGCCGAAGAGTTCTCTTGTGGCGACCACGAACCGAAAGACATAGCCTGGGTAGGCCTACAAGATGAACCGATGACCTGGTGAAGGTTGCTGGAAGCCGCTGGATGCGGACAACGCAGGACCGTGAGTCGTGGCGATCCTTGGTGGAGGCCTATGTTCAGCAGTGGATGTCTTGCGGCTGATATGATGATGATGATGATGATGATGATGTTAAAAAGCAATCATTTAACATACGCTTTTAGAAAAATTGATCGAGTAGCCTTTTTAGACCTTCGATTTGTATTTGATTTGCCTGTCTAGTAAGTCACATTGTTATAATTTCTATTGTGTAACTGTTAGCGTTACTGAAGGCCCCAGAAATTGATAAAAATGCGGCCAGATTTTTATGGATTCTCGCGTATGAAGAGCAAAAAACTAAAAACAAAAGTAGAAACGTGTAAAATAGTAGGGAAGCTCCTTTAATATTTTTCTAGCGACAGCAGTAATACACACTGTGTGAATATTTCAACTCTCTGGTTACCTATTACGGTTCATGAAACAGCCAGCTGGCATATAGACAGACGGACGAACGGAGGGATAGTGGAGGCTTATTTATAATGTGCTGTTGGCACTCTTCGGATACCAAACTGTAAAGATAAAACTAATAATCAAATGTTTGGTCTTGATTGAAATCAGTCTCAAGTTAGTAATTTAAATAATTATTGTCTCGAATAAATAATTTTGCATTTACTGTATTTCAAAAGTAATTAATTACTGGGAAAAATGTTTAATCAACCAAAACATATTGATACTAAAGAAATAAGCTTATAGAGATTGATTACATTATAAAATAAGGTTTAATAAAACGTTTAAACCAAATTTCCAAGTAATTTGTAATTTGTTCTGACACATATTATTTAATGATATCATTGAAATTCTTGTAACTGTAATAGTATATAAAATATGTACTTAGTTGTATTTATGTTATATAACACAACTCTGTAAAATATATCGGGTATTGTTTAAATTTAGTTATTACTAGTCGAAATATACCCAGATAACATTATATTGTGTAAAAATTAATTGAAATTTTCATCTCGAATATAATTTAATATTATGTCATTTTAATTTGAACCAAAGAAAACAATATGTTTACTTGATACAAGCATGCCGTTTTATTTAAAGTATGGCTTTCATTCTATAATTAAATTATTAAGTAACTATTTATAAAATGATCGTGTTCAAATATTATCGAACTAAGCTTAAAAATAGTGTGTCTATAATAAAAAAGGAACGTATTTCTGTATTATAAAATTAAATAGCAGTCAAATAATGTTAAAAAAGTTACAAAAACACTATGTTCTGTACTCAGAGACGTTAACGGTTGCCTAAGATTTTTTTTTGTAACCATTTAACTAAGCTTACTGTCAGAAGTACGATTGCTGGCTTACTGAAATCGATAATAAGAAATCTAAGTAACCATTAAATTTTCTGAGTGCGACAGTGTGACGTAGTGTCTGTAAATAAACTAAATATAAAAAAATATGTATACGTATTGATATAAATAACAATATGTTTCTCTTGTACAATGGATTCTGATGAAAGAATAAATCTTTAAGCACTCTATTATCGAGGATTTGCCATTAACATGCTTATACCTAAAGTTTGTACATATCGTTTTATAAATAAAGTTTCAATGTGAGTTTTTGATGTTTTTACCGTCTTTGCCTTTATTTTTAATATTTATTTATACAAAGAACAGTCATTTTAAAAAAAAGTGGCATGCCACTTTTATGCCCTGTATATTAAACACAGTGTATATTGCAATCTCTATTGACAAACGTTTTTTTTTGGAAGAGCTCTACTGCAGTTATCCTTAGCGCAGGAGTTTCGGCGAAACGAGAAGGGCATTCAGCCAAAGCAATAGAAAAAAAAATTGTTAGTTTGTACTACGTAACGTTGTAACGTTTTCTTAGTGCGTTGCTAACAATCTTGATAAAGCAAACAGCAAGAGAGTACTGGATCTAAGATTCTATTATTAAGATACATGTTTTTATTGCTAGTTTGGCTGGCTCGGGCCAGCTTGATCTAGGGACGGGAGCTCTCTATTTGCTTAGGCTTTTCGTCCGATGGGACTTCAAAATTCAAAATCAAGCTTAGTAATTTAAAACAAAACGGTATACTCACGTATATTTTCGGGATCGCCCGACTTACTAGTCGGCCGTTTTGTTTTAAATAATTATGAATACTCCTCACGAAAGTTATTATACAAATCAACCTTAGTAGTTTACGTGTTTTAAAGGATGCAATATGTGCGCTATATCAGATAGATCACCTAAGCACAGATCGATTTCAACAAGCGCGGTACTCCTTTATGATTAAATGACCAAATAAAATTAATGTAAAATGGGTGTATTATTATCGGCATGATGCTAAAAAAAAAAATAATATTAAAATAGTTGTGTAGGTAACAGTAATATTGGACTTTCATTTATTACTCACGATTTATTATAAATAAATTAATTCTATAATTAATTCCTGCTATTTATATAAACTTGTAAATAATTGCCCTAGGAAATTTAATTTAGTTTCCACGGTCAACCGATTACTTGATTAATATAGTTTACAAGGGAAAAAGCCAATATGCAATGCCTAAATCTTTTGGCGATGATCATTAGTTACCTGCGTTATGTCTTAATAAATCATAGTGATTGATAGCGCTTGCTTCGATTAACTGTGTGATTTACGTCAACTATTATCGTGAATCAACAAAAAATATCGGAGGCCTGTCTGTCGGAAGAGCCACGTAATTCATTAATCAGTCATGTTTTATTTCAGGAACTAGCGTTTTGTATGAAAAGATACCATTAATTCGTATAAAACTTGTAGTAGTACTTACTCGTAAACTTGTAGTTATACTCGTTGTAATACTTGAGCGATAAGTTGTTGTTTTGTCACGACTGTCAATTTTTTATTTGTAAGAATTTTTTATTTCAAAGATGTAATTAATTAGGCCCAGACGTAGATGGCGGGACGAGCCAGACTCCTTTGATACCAATTGGCAATCAGCACAGCCCTACGCAGAGAGAGATGGAGGGAGGATAGAGAGACCTTTGCCCTGCAGTGACAGTGGGACATAAATGGTTATTAAACAAAATATATTGATAATGTTGGTATATAGGCTGAGTTTTGTTCATCCTGGACCATATATAATATGACTATATTGAATACAGTCCTGTTTAAGTTTTGCAATATGCGACTAGGTTTAACCCCGGACTCACATGCGCGCCAACATTTCAACAAAGGTTCGCGCGCTTTAATGTCTTTTAAAAAACCGTCACAGCTTGAAAATAGAATCGTTTGCAAATGTCGTCCTACACATGTGAATATTTAAGATATGTTCAGCAATCTTTAAGTAGCTTTGAAAACTGAATTTTGATGAAAACGTTTTATATTTATATACTAAGGCCACATTTCAAGTAAACAACAACGTAATTTAAGATGTAGTACTTATACCTATTCTTATAATTTCCTCCTACTTAAATACTCCAAAAATAAAACCGTCTTATTTGTAAGCGAGTCGGGACTCTTACTAAGTATTTCGAGTGTCGACAGAGCCTTTGAAGTGAGGCTACCTATACAACAATAAGTACTCAAGTTTAAGAGATTGTTGATGAAAACATTGAGAAATAAATTAGCAGAAGTCGGAATTCGGAGGACGGAGTGTTGGGATTTTGGGAGAGGCCGGTGTCTAACAGTGGATCACTATAGACTATGTTGGTAAGTTTAAGTTTAAGAGCAAGGCTAGTTTTATATAAAACGGAATAGACTTTAAAGCGCCCATTACACTATTCTAAATCAGCCCAATTTAGTTACTGAATTAGTAAGCCTAAAAGTCAAAGCATTTGTTTTGTTCAAATTTACGGAGACTGAATGCGTTTACACTTTCCTATATTCAGAAACGATTTCATTTAATATCCTAAATTCAGGATAATGTAATAAGCGCACTATTATGATTGAGTTTAAATATGGTTTCATGGCAGACGCCATCGCCACCGCTCATGAATAAGAACTTCTATTCGGTCCGAAACTAGTCGGGCGATCTCAAGTAAACCGGTATTGGCAAATATTATGAATCCGACTCACGAAATTTACACCTAAGAAAATCCATACTAATATATTATACATGAAAAGTAACTCTGTCTGTCTGTGAGTTACGCTTTTACGGCTAAAACGCTGAACCGATTTTAATGAAACTTGGTATGGGTTAAGTTTGGAACTTAAGAAAGGACAAAGGCTACCACTCGGGCGGAGCCGCAGGCAACAGCTAGTAGTTTATAATTGTCTGTACGTGATGACCGGATCACAATGAACGGATTGCTTGTACGATATACACAAGTTTTCAGTATTTTCATGTTGTTGTTAGCATAAAAACACCAAAAGATTTAAGTGTATTCTATCTACAACATAGAAATCACAATAACTACATTATTACTTACAGCACAATCTTTGACAAAGTTAATATTAGCCATATAGTAAGCTAAATTCTTTTTTAAGCTTGCAATAACTATAAATGGTGCTTGTTGAAGCTACATTAACCTATATTTCATATAGAGTTGTTACGGGAATAACTAAACACGGCTCCATCTCATCATAACAGCATTACCAATCCCTTAGAGATTATCCAATCCAAATGAAAATGAAGTACAAATAATATTTAGAAATATTTTACCGTTACAATATTTTTGGACAGATTTATTTTTTATTCTATTGCTAAGCTCCCCTGGGAACTTCGAGGCTTAACGACTGTCATAGATCAAAGTATGACACCCGGAACCAAACCCGTAACGTGTTTACTTTCTTGAAGACTTTATATTAATAATAACAAAATTTGGGTACACTGCAAAAACATATTACGACGACCTCTGTGGTCGAGTGGCGTACACGGTTATCAAGGTGTCGCCAGCTCTAAAGTTCCGGGTTCAATCCCCGACCGGGTCAATGTAGAAAAACCACTTTTCTACATTGTCTCGGGTCTGGGTGTTTGTGATACCTTCGTTGTCATTGTATTCCATAACACAAGTGCTTTAGCTACTTTGGGTTCAGAGCAATGTTTGTGATGTTGTCCATATCTCTTTATTTCTTTATTGCCGTGCATTAGTCTAGTTACAGGATGTCTTTATTATCACTTGTCAAAAAGGTATTTAAATTATCGATTTGAAACTTATGATATATGTGATGTTGTCTACATTAATTATTATTAATTTTTTGCTCTTTGTAAGTCGTTTAATAAATTCAAATATCATAAAAAAAAAGTCTGTAGGTATACCTAACGTTTGATAATTACCATTTTTAAATGAAGACTGCAGAAGCCACTGCTGAATCATATTTATTATTACCTCGTCATGTGTTTTTTTTTCTTAGCTATTTCAGGAAGGAGCTGAATCCATATTACTATTCACCAAAACGGCCAATTTACCTCCCATAATCAAACACAGAGTAAGGCGATTAGCAAAATGGAAGCACACGATGCAACAGATAATTAATGTGTAGGTATACTGTTAAGCCGGTATTTCATAAGAGAAACTAAAATAGACGAGCTTTATACCTGACTAGCTGTCCCCCGCGACTTTGTTCGCGTGTTTTAGTTTCAACGGTTTTTCATTTTTGCAACTTTTTCATGTATGCTCCGCTCCTATTGGTCGTAGCGTGATGTTATATAGCCTATAGCCTTCCTCAATAAACGGAATATCCAATACAAAAAGATTTTTTCAATTCGAACCAGTAGTTCCTGAGATTAGCGCGTTCAAACAAACAAACAAACAAACAAACAAACTCTTCAGCTTTATAATATTATATATAAGTATAGATATGATGAGAATAAATAAAGCGAAATCTTCAGTTTAATATAAAAACTACGATAAAGCATGAGTATTTGGAATATTGTAATAATTTATCCATTTTAATAGGTACTCATATTTTTTTTATTTGAACACAGCCCTGTAGGCTACGGAATAAATTAGCCTTCTGCCGAAAAATATTTCGTGTCTTAGCCAATTCTAGACTTGAGATTTTTTATTTGACAAATAGTCTTGATTAATATTCGAAGTTAATAAATTGTGGCCGTTGAGAAAAATAAAAGTAATTGCGATCTTGTAACTTGAGCTTATTGAATAAATCTGGTCTTGAAGATATGATAATGGTTTCAAAGAAAAAAAATAGGCCGCTTACCGAATACAAATGAGGTAAATCGTGTAATAGAATACTGTATTTTGTATTTTACTGGTGAAAATAAGTATTTTTATATAAAGGAATACATAAAATGATAATAAACTTTTAAACAGAATACTGAATCATAATTAATCTGCTGATATTATTAAATATCAGTTATCAAAATATAAACACAATTAAATTAACACAAACAAACAAATAAAAAGACACAAACAGAGTGAAGTTTAAGGTGACCACGTTAAATAACACAACGTGCTACGCAGAGCACGTTGTTATGACCCGTTTGGGGCGGCCCCTAACGGTTTCGTAAATTTTTTGAGTATTTTTTCCCCAACAGGCAGATTCTTAATATAAATACTTATTAGATAATAAAAATAAAGAAGTTCTCACAATAGGGATGTTTCCTGGGTATGAAAAGTTAAAATCTATTTAGTCCGTCAGTTAGATAATAAAAAAATATTAGACACGTATTTTTTCTTTTACCAAAACTATAAAAAAATACAAAGATACACCGCTTTATAGTTTCGGAGTGGGGGCTTATGACGCCACGCCTCGCTAAAAATCGTAGCGAGGAGTGACGTCACGCGTAATTTCCGTTCTCTGTATTTTGATAATTTTTTGTTTGTAGGAAAAAAGAAAAAATACGTGTCCAATAAAATTCATTAATCTACAAGACGGACATTAAAAAAAAATAGGAAACATGCCTATTGCATCAACATTCATAAGTAAAAACAAATGGTATTCAATCAGTTTCTGTGACAGTTCTTCGAATAATTTCGTTTACTTTCTATGCATATTAAACAAACAATACCTAAATGGTAGACCGCAAACAGTCCGACAAACCAGTAAATCCATTTGCGGTTGGACTTGTAAATTCTATCAGCTATTGCGGTCGCAGCCATTACAGCCATAGGAATGGTAGTGGTCAACGAAACAATGAGGTTTATGAGTAGATAGTGGTGTTTCTCTGCGGCTAAACTAAGACATGTACCCTGTATACTTAATCGTATTTTATGTAAGTATTTCAGGTGTAAGGCCCTGCAAGGTATTACAAAAAATATGGTTCGTGAAAAAGACAAGAGGTATTTATTTATGGACTTCATAAAATTGGCTAAGTGCGAGTCGGACTCGCTTATGCAGGGCTCTGTACCATTTTGTGGAGCCCCTAATTTTTGATTTGTTGTTATAGCGGCGACAGAAACTCTGTAAAATATTTATCTCTCTCGTAGCTTTTACGGTTCCTGAGATACAGCCCAATGACAGACGGACGGACGGACAGCGTAGGCTACGGTCGGGTACGGAACCCTAATTATATATTAATTTATACATTTTATTTAACGCCTGTCGTTTTTATAGTACTTTGAATGAGAAACTGTTTGCTCTATAATAAATTTGTGATGGTAAAGTTGAAAATTAATAAAATGGCTAATCAATGCAAACTAAATAAATAATAACCCCAACAAAAAAATGTGTTCATAATTAATAATATTTAGAACACGTTTTTAGAGAGAGATGGAGAGAGGATAGAGAGACCTTTGCCCTGCAGTGGGACAGAAATGGTTATTAAAAAAAAAAAAAAGAGCACGGTAAAATATGCAACACTAACTCTTATACTATACACTCTTAAGTTTTAACGCAAATTACTTATGTTATTATTATTTAATTCCTATTCTATTCTATTCCTATTCCTTGGTACCAAGACTTAACACGTTTAATCAGAGCTTTGTACAACTATGTCTCAGAAGCTGTGACAAGGTACGTCATCAAACAGTTCTACACTCTTTAAGTGTTACTCTACAGTCTTTAAGGTGTAAAGTAGCGCGACGGATGGGCATTCAACACAACATTCAGTTAAGTCATGTTTCAGAATTCGGGGGATACCTATTCTCAAATATCGTTTTTATGAAGATCTATTTGTATGTCATAATAAAATGTTCCGAGTTTAATTTCCATATTTCGACATACAAACAAAAAATTTATTAGATTTAGACGATTAAATAATGATAATTAATGATGGCTTCAATATCTTTATTACAAAACAAACAACTAAAGTCTATAATCAACAGGCATGTAATAACTTTGCCGTCAAACTACGCAAGCCTCTGTAAACCGATAAATAGTCGTAAATGTAACAAATAGCGTATTTATTCCCAAAAGTTATGGACCGGGACAAAACACGAAACCGTTTATTTTATTGGTGAATCAATACCATTGACGTTTGTGCTTACAGTATGAATCAGACGTAGTCATTTTATAAGAAATTTATTGTACTTAGGGCTGACTTATTTGACGTTTTTATCGTAGTAGTTAAGTTTGGTATTTTTATTTTATTTATTTGTTTCTGTACTTAAATGTTGCAAAGTTACCTATATTAAAAAATAGCTTATCTACCAATCATTTCAATCTATATAATCAGAAAATTTTTGCGTCGAGCGCAGCGTCAAATAATTTACTATTATTTGGGCATTTTACCGCGCTACGATATTTAAAATATTGAAAAAATAACTGCTGTGCTGCGTTTAAAAGGACAATGAAAAGTTGCCTTTACATAAAACTGTCAGAAAAAGCATTAATTTGTTCACATTTATTTAAATTATAAAATGTAGCTTAAAAAGTAAGTACTTAGCACAGTATAGATTTTTTTTTTATTTTATCCGTGAAGATCATATTGCTACTAACAACTCGTCTATCCAAATCTATTATAGGTACATAAAACATTTAAAATGCGGACTCTGTACTCTGTACTGTCTTATTAATACTCTAACGTTAAACAATTGTAAATATAAGTCGGTAATTACGATGTTATTAATTGATTGGCTTGCTATTTTTATCCCTAGCATTAGGAGTAGTCGTAAACGTAAAGGGTCTTGATTACGATCGTGAGGGTGATTTCATGTAATAATAATACGGGTACGTTTGACTGCCTCGTTGCTCCAGTGGTCACAAGCGCGACTGTCGTGCGAGGTCCCGGGTTCGAATTCCAGGTTGGGTCAAAAAATTAAGTCAGGAGGTCATTATTATTAATATGGATAGGTAAACACTTATAGAGGGACTAAGGTTTTGTAATAATTGTACGATAAAAACTTTTTTTTTTTAAAGGTTACTAGCTATGTGGATGGAATTCACATTACTAGCAATCTTGATAACCCCTCCAATTAAGCTAAATATGCTCGTGTCTGGAGTGAGTTCACGTCAATAGTGCAATGGGTAGGGTTCGAACCTGCGACCTCTCGATCACAAGGCGGTCACCCTGACCATTAGGCTGTTGCCGCATAATTACTTATTCAATGTTTCTAAGTTAAACAAAACATTATTTTTTTAATAATAATACTGTTTAATAATCTACTAGCTGCCCGCCCGGCTTCTAACCAGTGGTGCACAAAAATAAAGTCGAAAAATATAGCTTCAAAATACGCCAAGTTCTATCAAAAAACAAAGTAGGTGACTTTAAAATATTAAGAACAAATCGTACTTAAGCTAAATTTACGTTAAATATTTATTAAATTATTTTATTTCGAGTAACTGAACTACTATAAATATTTAACATCGAAACATTTAAGTTGTCTTTAATTCCATTAAAATTTACGCTATTCTGACTTTGTGATAAGCCTCTGTAACCGACATAAAGTCATTGTTAATCATTATTGTTTAGGGAAATTTCACTTCCGTTTAAGTTTGCGTTAACAGGCAGAGATCAGTGAAATGGAAAATAGAACAACAGGGTGCGAATGTAACCATGATTAAATTATACAACTGTTTACCTACTTATAAAAGTAAGCAAAACTGATCTTCATACATTTAATGGTTTACAGTAAATCTTAAGGCAAAATAATTGACTTAAATGCACGGAAAGCCGAGTAGTATTATAGGTCACAGTACTAATTACCATTGTGCAGTACGTTCTGCGGATTCGAACCCTGCATGAGACAAGCCCTAATAATCCACAATATAGATATTTACAAAAAAATAAAACGTTTTTTGAATAATGAAGAATATTAGACATTTGCTTTTTCCCATGTCCAAATCATAAAAAATTACAAAGATAAAGCACTTTAAACTTCAAGAGTTCAAAGCTCTTGACGTCAAAACTTGGCTATAATTGTAGTATCCCAGTGACGTCACGCGAAGTTTCCATTCACTGAATGTTAGTAACTTTGTTTGACATTATGTATTGTTTTGTATTTTTTTCATTAAGATTAATAACTGAATGTATTGTTATTATTGTAAGATTGTCATTTTAACTAATTGTATGGACTATTTTTCTCGATATGTCTGCATGATACTGTGTTTAATTCGTCTGTACCTAATTTGCATTTAAATTTGCATGGCGTGAGCCTGATTATGGCGATTTATAATTTCATTCAAGAACATCTTGTAAACTTACCCATATACTGCAAATTAAGAATTTGAATTGAATTGAATTGAATTGAACTTTTTATCTACGAGACAAAAGAAAAAATACGTGTTTAATATTTTTTTATATCTAAAAGATAGATTTAGTAACATACCCAGACTTGAGAAAAACCATAGGGATGCCTATTGGTTTTTCTAAGTCTAGGTATTGTTTGTGTATGTGAATTAAATAATTGTGAAACCCCCACGATACAGTGATTAAATTCAATAGTGCGGGAGTCGTTTTATTTTAATAAAATTTTCTCTCATAAAGTTACTCATAAAAAACTGATTATACGTTCATACTATAGTATATACCAGCCATTCATTATCCCACTACTAGGAAAAGGCTACTTCTCATAAAGAGGTAAAGCAATCAAGTGAAAACGCTGTATAAAAGAGAAAACGTTGGAAAAAAGCGGGACCATAAAATAAATCGGTTAATAAATGTTGAACAAAATTCTGTTCGTGCATAATAATCCGAACATATCACATAAGAATTTCAGAAATTTAATATTAAATATTTAACTTCATTTTTCATGCGAAAATAAAATATTAAAATTCCGGAAAATGCACATAATATTTTCGATCTAACAGGTTTATTGTCACATTTATATTAAATTAAATTATATCTAAACTGCAAACCCACAAATTAATGGTATTGAGGTTTCAATTGTTTCGTATTAATTTAACAAGCGGAAAACAATTAACACGTACAGTAGATTGGTAATTCTGTTACACAATAAATACGCTCTTTAATAAGATACCCCTAATAATCCGGTCTAGGTATAGTCTTGTAAAACAGAGATCAATAAGTAATTCCAGTCGTTGTGCAGTAAATTGAAGAAAATGTAAATTGCTTCGTGCCCCGGGTGCAGATACATTTCGTGATAAGAATGTTGTCAGTGTTGTCAATCTACGCCTTACCCCTACTATAAGTTCTCGAAGTATTCATTTATTAACTCACTTTTGCCAGAGAATATTGAAAACGAAACTAATCATCTCAGTAGAATATTTAAACTGGAAAAATACCTACATGTCCTAAACGATATGTGTATAAAATTTTATCAAAATGCAATGCGTTGTTAACTACGGAACCAAGAACATACAAACTTTAAATTTATAATGTTAGTGACTGATAAATATTACAATTTGCCTATACTATAATACATAACATTATAAAGAGGAAAGATTTGATTGTTTGTTTGTTTGCATTGAATAGGCTCCTAAACTACTGAACGGTTTTAAAAATTGTTTCACTGTTGGGAAGCTACACTATCCTTGGGTGACATAGGGTATATTATATATTTTAATTTTTTGTCAGATACCTGTGCGAAGCCCGGGCGGGCTGCTAGACCACAATATGTTTGTAATTAACAATTAAAATAACATTAAATATGTGGATATAAGTGCCTCTATAAACAAATACAACTGGGCTTAATATTCATATATTGTACTAGCTGTCCCCCGCGATTTTGTTCGCGTGTTTAGTTTCAACGGTTTTTCATTATTGCAACATTTTTCATTTATGCTCCGCTCCTATTAGTCGTAGCGTGATGTTATATAGCCTATAGCCTTCCTCAATAAACGGACTATCCGATACAAAAATATTTTTTCAATTCGAACCAGTAGTTCCTGAGATTAGCGCGTTCAAACAAACAAACAAACAAACTCTTCAGCTTTATAATATTATACTAGCTGTCCCCCGCGACTTTGTTCGCGTGTTTTAGTTTCAACGGTTTTTCATTTTTGCAACTTTTTTCATTTATGCTTCGCTCCTATTGGTCGTAGCGTGATGTTATATAGCCTATAGCCTTACTCAATAAACGGACTATCCAATACAAAAAGAATTTTTCAATTCGAACCAGTAGTTCCTAAGATTAGCGCGTTCAAACAAACAAACGAACAAACAAACAAACAAACAAACAAACAAACTCTTCAGCTTTATAATATTAGTATAGATATAGTATATAGTATAGATTCATCTCAACATGTTTTTTTCGTTAATGTACCTAATTGTCGTATTTATGTCCCAACGGATTATTATGATTACTAACTGTTAAATAAAGCTCTGTTTATGTATTACCTGTATTTATGTAGTAGTAAGCTGTTATAGTATTGAAAATAGCAATAATAATTCAGTATGGTAAGCAGTGACTGGTTAAATTACTAGCTTAAATTAATCACTTCAAAACTTTTTAAAGATCTAGCCAAACGCCTCGTTGACACTTCGCGCGACCCAAGGGCTTTTACCTTGGACAGAGGATAAGCATTGCCATACAACGTGGCAATGCCGCCAGCCTTTTGGGAACACTCCCAGTGGACAGCGATGTCGACGAATTTTTTGATGCCATATTTTGGGTTTATGTTTAATTAGATTAGTTTATTTTATTATTCCTTTTTTATGTATGTATAGTTAAGTTTATTTGAAATAAAGCTTCAAAACAAAGTATGTCTATAATTTATAGTGTATAATTATAAAACGAAAAATGACAATGCATGTGGCATCTACGAAACTAATTAAGACACAATTTTTTTTCGACATACGATTTTATTTTAGAACAATGACCATAATTATACAATGTTTTTACAATAAATATGACCTAGGAAGTAAAACCCATTTGTATTATAAAATATTTAAATAAGTATTCAGTAAGGCATCAATTTGGATTCTTGTCATCAAAGCCTGTATAAACAATGTGAATTGTGATACAGGGAATGGCAGACATTACTCCTCATTGATAAACCCACCCAGTCACAATCACAACACAATAAGAGACGATGGGTTTACTAAGAATCCTTCGCATTGCTATCGACAATACGATTAAATTTGTCTGGAACCTTAATTACACTTGGCTCGCGTTCAGACGGTCTGATTCTGAGTTTCGTCTAAGTGATGTAGGTTCGAGAATGGTTCATAGTAGGGTCACATTAACAGTTCTCGTGGGCACATTTATTGCCAGCAATCTGTACTTGCCACGCATTTAACGACTGTTTATTAAAATCACGTCATAATTAAATTTAATTGAAATTCTATTGTTGCAAGATAATATTATAACACAGCTTATTAAAACGAACTATCATTTTAAAGCTCCATAATGTGGAGAGAACGAAGCTAAAATTTACATACTTACTTATAATCATTTGTGTTTCATACATAAATAAAATGTGTATTGTTGTTCATTATCAAAATTCAATCTGCCAAAGTTAATTACATAGGTGTTACGCGTTATTCATTTTTAAGTGAAATCTTTTTTTTAATGGATAAACTTGCAATTTGATTCGAGTAACGTTTTGACTTTTATGATCACTATAATCTGTCAACCGTAAGACTGGAACCCGACTCCAACAAAGCTCGGGAAAAGGCTAGGCATAACAATTCGCTTACAACACGGATACTACGATTCCAAACGTCTAACTGATAAAAAGTCAAGGTTTCAATACATCTATTTTACTACAGTTAATACAGAACTAGAAAATATTTATTACAGAACATTGCAATATCTTTTACTAAGTGAAAAATTTTAACTAACTTAACTTTCTGTTAGACTTTATTGTAAAACAATCGTTTTACAAGTATATCCCGTGAGTTACTAGGAAGACCCTAAACTTTGTGTAAGAAAATCTTAAATTTTTCTTTTGAATTTATATTTTATTTTAATAAATCTTAAAGACTGCCTATTGAAAAACTCAATACTCAAGAACTAACAATTTGATTAATGATTTTTTATTTTTATTCAGATATTGATGGAGAATAATTTGTAAAGATTTATCGACAGCAAAAAAACTAATGAACTGTAACATTGCTACGCAATGGCTACGAGAATGGCGTAGCGTTATACGTCATACAATTACGTAGATGACTACGAGTCGGTACTCTACATGCAATAAGATTAAAAACCTTTAGTCTTCGTAGTCTTTCGGCTTAAGTGAGCTCATGCGTTAATTAATATTTAATTAAGCTTTTTTATTACCTACTTTTATTTGTATTAATAATTTATATCCAACAGTCGCCCACGTTTAAAATACCGATACTCAAATGAATTCGGCAAGATTAGAAGACGATCAAATAGTTAAATGTAAGGCAGAACTAGAAATCTGTTTATAGTCTGTGGTACTTAAAGTATTAAATACCACTCGATTAGGCTCAAACTTAAAGGTTATATTATACCTTGGAAGTCAGTAGGTTGATAAAGTAATTTAACTAATTACGCTTATTAAGCGAAATTAAAGCCACTTAAAGCAACACTCATTCATGTCATATCAATTCACTATCTAACTCTACATATATTATCACTATAGCCTGTACTACACAACCTTATCCTTATTTATATAATAAATGCGAAAGCAACTCTGCCTGTCTGTTTTTCTATCTGACTGTTACATTTTTACTGCTAAACCACTTAACCGATTTTAATGAAACTTAGTATGGGATTAGCTTGTATCCCAATAAAGGACTTGGTTATAGGCTACTTTAAAACTACTTTTACTAAAGTTATAGGCTACTTTTTGCGCCATAACTGACACCAACGCGGGTGGATCCGCGAGCAACAACTAGTTTTATTATATAATCAATTACCAGAACAAAAAACATAATAACTACCTACCTACTAATGGTGAATCAACATTGTTTGCGACGTTAATTTATGGGGTCACAGAGCGTGTCTAATTACATAATATAAATTATGGAATAACAACGAACTATATGAAATTATACGTGTATTATATAGCTACAATACTTACGTAAAGTATTATGGGCCTTTTTATGATCGCCTTCCGCTTTGGATACTAATGGCCTTATTTATAACAATCTCGACGGTGTTAAGTAATTGCTAAGAAAGTACGAAATTCAAAGTCTCTATAGAAAAATTGAAATAAGAATCTGCTAATCAATTGCTAACCATCGTCGAGTTTTTTTTAGTAAAGCCACAACTTTATGATTAACTAATTATTATATCCAAAAAAATGGCTTATTATTGTTCTTTAATTACCTACAGATGTTTAAATGGTCGATTTTAACACAGAAGCTTTTATCTTAGTAAAAACGGTACTGAACAATCATATAGGTACAAAGATAATTATTTAAGATAATTATCACATTTTACAGATCTTTACATATTCTATCTATCCAACCGTGAATTCAAAGCAAAAGCTATCAAACTCTTATCTGAGAAATAATCTGATTGTAATTAGCTGCGGATTTGTAATTAATTATTCACTTAATAATGTATATCGTTTGTTTTCAACCTTCCTGTTTTCTATTATTAATATGTGTACAATGGTGTGGGTTGCATAATTGCTATCTTAGTATAAGCACTTTTATTGTTATATCTTATTTACTGTTGTTTGTCCCTAATAAATAAAATAAAATAAAAATAACGTCAAAGAAATTTTCGCTAACATCTTAACTGCAGCACCTTATACAGTAAGTGACTGTTTCAACTATAATGTATTCTGTTAAACAGTTTTTAATGTCCGTTTGATAGATAAATAAATGTTAGACTCGTACGTTTTCCTTTTTTACGTAAACATAAACTCACGAAGATACATTGATTAGGCATTAACTCCAGACTTTATTTCACTTTATCTACGTTGTTTTTGTCTCATTTGGTAAAAGCAAAAAAAAAACGTGTCATTTTTTATATCCAACTGACGGACTAAATAGTTTTTGTCTCTTCATATTCAGTCATCTACTCTATGGCCTATTAGTGCAGTCATCTGTTTTATGTTTTGATCATCTGCTTTAGTTTGAACTGGGTGCAAAAGGTGATGCGATTTCTATAATCATCGTTTGTTATAGTGCAACTTTAGACAGGCTAGTAGTGGACGAAGGTAGTCTGAGTTTATGATAATATTAAAATACTCAAAATGACGCCGCTCAAAATATAAACCCCTGCTGTCTGTTCGTTTTTGTCCAGCTATGATCATGACCACAGCAGCCGCTAGCAGATGGGTAAAAACCTCCCTTCACTCTTACTATTTGTACAGATAACAATAATTACAAAATTCTTTTTATCTCGCAGTGGTAGTAAAAAATTTTTATATGAAAATTTAAAAAATCAAGCATTTTTGATATAAACCCCTCACATAACTGCAAAAATTTCGACAAAGATTATGCGCTTTGATGTCTGTTAAAAAACAAACACAGCTTGGAAACGAAATCATTCGCAAAAATGTCGTCCTACACTTGCGTATTCGTGCGAATGTGAGTGACCGGCATAACAGTTGAATATAAAAATAAGAAACTATAATAAACTTCTGAGTAGAAGGCTATTAGTTAATTTATTTTTATATGATAAACCTTTAATTCTGATTAACATTTAAATACTTTAATTATTTATATAAACTTGTGGGACTGTCCCAATAATTGTTTTTTTCTACTTTGCTTGAACAATGGGTAAATGCATGGGTAGGTGTATATTTATATATATATATATAAAATGCTTTGTCCCGAATGACTGACGGATCAACGCACAGCATAAACCGCTAATTGTGGAGACCTACAACTTAGAGGGTGTGTTCTTTGTATGACGTAGGCATCAGATAAGAAAGGATATTTCTACTATATTACATGGAGCGTCTGCCCATCTGACCTCCACAACCCATTTTACTGGGTAACACAGTATCCCAACGAAAGACTGGTTTTCAGAATTGTAATGACTTTACGACTGTCAAAGATCAACGTATGCCAGCCAGGATCAACGGGCTTAGCGTGCTTTCCGAAGCATGGAGGGATATCGGTATGTTTACAAGTGGTCACCCATCTACGGACCAACCGCGGCGAGTGCGGCTTAACCTGTATTATCGGTCAAACAGTACGGCTTATACCACTTATACGGCTAGCCACGAGCGCCTCTCATGTCTCACCTCAATGTAGGCATTATTTATGGTAAATGTTATTCGTAATTATCTACTTAATCTTCTTCACGAACTATGATGGAGTCGGCTTGCAGTCTCAACGGGTTAAGCTGGTAACCAGTATATTCACACCTTTATTATTTATAATGGTCTTAGTAATAAAATCATAAAACTCTGTTCACATGCGCTAATCGCACCAATTACCTACCTGTGTAACCTAAGCTTGCTCAGTGGCACTGTACCTGAATGCCTGAAGATTGCTAATATCTGCCCTATATATAAAGCTGGGGATGTTAAAGATCCAGCCAATTATCGCCCAATATCGCTATTGACCGGACTCTCCAAAATTCTTGAGTAAATTGTTTACAAAAGACTCATAACTTACCTTGAAAACAAAAACTTGCTGTCGGTCAATCAGTATGGCTTTTGGTTTGGTAGGTCCACGGAAGATGCAGTTACAAATTTAGTTGATTACTATGTACTGGCGTTTTCCTGGACCTAGCAAAAGCCTTCGACACTATATCCAGGAAAATCTTATTAAAGAAACTTTCGTACCTGGGAATCCGTGGCACTGCTCTGGAATCGTTCAGCTCTTACCTCAGTGATAGAACGCAAAGAGTGGTTTTGGATGGCCAATACAGCGATCGGACTACGATAAACTTTGGCGTGCCCCAAGGAAGCGTGTTGGGGCCTACTTTGTTCATAATCTACATAAACGGGCTATGTTTGACTACACTCCCCCAGGCTAAAATATTTACATATGCCGATGACACCGCCATAGTCTTCAGTGCTAATACTTGGGAAGAAGTACAAACCTGCGCAGAAACTGGGTTTCAGGTAGTGGCAAACTAGCTCCAACACAATTTGCTAACATTAAATATTACAAAAACAAAAGTAATTAACTTCGCTGTGTTGAAACGCTCGGCCCCAAGAGTTAACACTAACCTCCGGCTACATTCGTGCAATAGTATCAATATAATGCTGCACCTGTCCACATCTAGATCAGACGGATTGCCTTAAATACCTCGGTGTTCATTTGGACAACAGATTGAACTGGTTGACACATCTGAATTACCTGAGCAGCAGAATAAGGAAGCTGTTATTCATCTTTAAGCGACTTGGCAAGACTGCTGATGATTCAACTGTAAAAATGGTGTACTTCTCCCTGTGTCAGTCTGTCGCCCAATATTGTATTCCATCGTGGGGCATATCTGGGAAAACTTACCTTATGAACGTGGAAAGGGCGCAACGTGCTTTGTTAAAAGTGGCATACAGGCGCCCATTTCGGTACCCCACTGATCAACTTTACTCCGATGTATCGGTGCTAAGAGTAAGACAGCTATACATACTTGGTATTACTTTACGGTTCCATAAAACCTCGCTGAACCACTGTGCTCTGAGTCACTCTCATCGGAAAGTAAGATGGAACAGAATTAGGTGTTATAAATCTATAGGAAGAAAATCTTTTGGTTTTATGGGACCATACATATATGGGAAAATAAACAACCTACACAATATCATAAAAGCAACCATAAATAAATGCAAAAAATTAGTGACTCACTGGCTCCTTACGCTGAATTATAACCAAACGGAAGAATTTATTAAAATTCTAGAGTAGGTGATGCAAAATTGCAGACACGCATACAAACACACATACACACACACACCACACCACACACCCCTCACAAACATACTTAATTATGTTAATTGTTCTTTAAGTTCTAGAATTAAGTTTTTGTGAACGGATTGCAGAGCCTAGGTCCTACAACACAGGGAATCCTAGTGTAGGATCTAGGGCTTAACCAATAATGTAAAATTTTCTAGTAATAAACGATTTTTCATTTTATTTTTTTTATTTTTATCTATTTTTGCTTAATGGGTGGTAAAGTGTATTGAATGTAACTGTATATTATTTTTATCGTAATTTTGTGATAAAATGTAAATAATAAAAGCTATTTGAATAAACAAAGGTAATATTCGCTTTACCGCGATATGAACAAAAAAACTGTTGACGTTTCATTCCCCTTATTTTTGTTTACAACAGGAAATCTAACACATTCATATCACGTATTTTTTGCTAACACATGCGTAAATATTACATGGAAATAATTTAATGAGAATTAATCAGAGACAGAAAAACATAAAATATAAAAAAATAAAAAAAATGACTACTACTACAGTATATACTAGCTGCACGGATAGCCGAGTAGTTATAGGTCACTACACTAACTATCTCTGTGCGTGACATGCTGCGGGTTCGATCACCGCACCGGGCAAGCATTTGTGTGATCCACAAATGCTTGTTCTAAGTCTGGGTGTTCTTTGTGCATGTGATTTGAATGTTTGTAAAACCCCCGCAACACAAGGATTAAATTCTTTAGTGCGGGAGTATTTTTTTAAAAAACATACCTACCTTTTTTTATTCCTTAACCATTAAATACGGCATAAAAATGATATTGCCACTGGAATACCAGACAGAAGAAAAACACCACGTTTTTGTAATTTTTTATTTGACTATAGTTACCTACTTTATGTGTGATAAAATAGTAACACTCCATGGGAAAATATATTATGAGATAAAAATACACATTTTCCCGCCAAATCATTTTCTTTTTACGGTGTTCATCAATCACATTTTATCCATGACATTTTGTATCACATTTAATCACTGTCATATACCGGTATTTTTTGCGGTGGCAACATTTCGTCGTATTTTGAATTTCTAATGGTAGTTTTTTACGCTATGTGTTAAATAGCGAATCTGACGAAGCCGACGAGACGAAAGGTTATTTAGATAAAATAGTGAAGATAAATATTACGTTGCGATATAAGATTCGACATGAAAAAAAGTTAAACATAATTAACACTGTAAACGAGGTTATATAAAACTTAACGAAAGCCTTTTGGAAATAACTTTACAATTAACAATAATATGCGTTTTAATGAAAGTACGATTTACTTGCAAAAATAAACACTATGTTCATTTATTTAAAATCAAACTGGTATGAAACAAATAGACAAATTAATAAAAATAAAATTACGCAAATATTTTTAATTAACAATTTAATCCGTGTGCAATTATCCAAAAAGCTAAATTTAACAACATTAACGGTAAATAACGTTTAATTAAATGTTATTAAAAAATCATTTTTCTACGAAAATAATATATTAATAAATATTTCTACGATAATAATAACATATATATTTTTTAAGTAACGCGTGGTGGTATCTTATAAAAAAAAAACAATAAATTAATAAAATGAGTTTTATTTACTTAAATGACGTTGTCAAAAAACCCGACCGCTAAAAACGAATAAAAAGTTCCAAACAAGTCGGGTAAAAATAAGGTTTTCTTATCACAAACTTATATTTACATTTGGAAATTTGATAGTGTGATGCATCGATGTATGAGAGAGCATTTTTTTCAACCACAAAGTTAAGTTTGTTTTTGGAGAATTAACCGTGACGATTTGTAAAATTGGTACGAATCCCTTGTTGTGCGAGTCAGACTCGCACTTGTCTTGTTTTATTTATATTACCAGAAATGAAATAATGTAGGTACCTAACGCAGTTTTTGTATAACTAATTAATGAATAAATAATGTTTTTAATATTATATGCATAAGATTCTTAATTAGGTATAAACGTTTTTCGCATTTGCGTGCGTCATTGTTTTTTGCACAGCTATTTAGTAAGTATGAGTTTTTACAGTAAGATGATGTAGTTTTTCTATGTAATATAATATGTCAGTTATAACAGCAAAATTAAGTATTCGTGAAATGTAGTACCAAAGTAGTAAGCCCCGGAGGTCATGACATTATTGTGACAGTTAGCAAGCTTTGAGCAAGCGACTTAGTAATTTAATATATGGTACCTAATCTTATATTTTCCAATGTTTCAACACTGTAAAATATCAGATTCACCTGAAAAAAGTGTAATTATACTCTAACTAGCTGATACCCGCGTCTCACAAGTCAAATAAGTAATAATAAATAGTGCACTCAAACTGGGTATAGGTACTGGACAGAAATCCTGGTCAAAAACAAAAAAATATGATTATCAATCTGCGCGACAAATTTGATGCACACATCCAAAATTCACTAAATTACACAAAAAAATAAAGCATAAAAAATGTAAGAACGAGAAAGGCTTCTGCCCTGCCAACACATAACAATGGCTATATGAGAAGAATAATCCACTATTACCAACATAATTTTTGTCTGGTCGTAGTTAGTGTGACTGCTGACTCTCGCTCAGTCAGGGTGACTGCTAAACCAGAGGTCGTGGTTTCGATTCCCACCCAAGACAAATCTTTGTGTGATGAGCCCAAACCATGTACTGGGTGTATAATATGTATGTATTTAGAAATATATAAGTATATTTATCAGTTGTCTGGTTGCTATAACACAGGCTCTGCCTTTAAGGCTTTTTACATTACATATTTGGGATCAAGATGGCC
Organism: Diachrysia chrysitis; assembly: GCA_932294365.1. Lineage (NCBI taxonomy): Eukaryota > Metazoa > Arthropoda > Insecta > Lepidoptera > Noctuidae > Diachrysia > Diachrysia chrysitis. Next base: position 5,218,541 of record OW028657.1, read on the forward strand.
GTGCGTGAGTTGTCCCAATATACATTATTATTTATAATTAATGCTGATTTTTTATTGCTTCTTCCTACAATATTCAGCCTTTTTTCTGAAACTCATTTTTTTTAAATAATTACTCTCATAATTAAATGTAACAGCAATACAACTCAGTTAAATGGCACAGCACTAATGCAAATGGCGTCTAATCAACCTCGGTCATCAGTATATGCCTGTAACTCGAAAGCAATTGGTTGGCAAACAAGTGGGGTCACGCGAACCCACATATCTTTAGTTAGACTTAAAGAGACGACCTTAGAGAAAAAATTAGTAAACAAGAGAGTGCGCATGTCGAGTATGAACTGCAGGCACTAATATGAACAAAGAAATTTAGTATTAAAACAGAAAACGAATGCTCGTCGAAGCATTGGGTAGTCGAACTAATGTTTGTCGAAATTGGGATCGGGTCGAAATAATTAACTGTCGAAGTACTAATAAAAACTATCTCAAAACCTAATATTACCCTTATAATATCGGAACCGTCGATATTTTCGCATAAACGTCTGTCACGAAAAATCACTTAAATCAGTAAACGAACGTAGCACTTACAGCTAAAAATTTGTGTCCGCTCGACGCGACGGGCTACTAGCGATGCGCACACTCTGTGATTTTCTATGTATACTCTAAGGTGACGACTTTAATTAAACGGTCTTTGGAGCGTTCTCAATGTCTTGAGACCTTTAGAAGAATGCCCTTGACTCTTTAGAAGTATAGTATCAAGATGACCTTTAAAATAGCTGATATAGCAGTATTGAAGACAGATTACAAGTCGTGAAGAAAAAAATATAAAACCAGCACCTGAAAATTGTTTTAATCAGACGATTAAGAATTATATTTATGTGTTCCATTACAGCTGTTAAGTGCAGTTTTTTAAACAAAATTTAGTTTTTTTTTCAAACCCGCCAGCTTTTTGGGTACACTTCCAGTCAACATCGACGTGGACGAATTTTTTAACGCTATTTTTTTGAGATTCTATTCTAGTTTTGTTTTATGTGTATATATAGTTAAGTTTGTAAATATTTAAGATATACATAATGTAAAAATGTCATAATAAAAGTTAATACCTTCAAGTTTCTTTTTATAATTCGATATTGTTAAATTTGACCTAAGCCATCGCCGATCACACAAATTGCCGATCTAAGCACACTTGATTAGCGTAAACCTAATAATACGCGCATGTGGTCAGCAAGTTTACTATGTATATGAAACTAACGCTCTCAATAAAATTCCACAAGAAATAAACTATGTAGTTTAACGAAGAATATCGTCAGGGGAAAATCCCACTCAGCTCCATTAACTGAATAAGGAAAAATGTATAGTACAAGCTTAGTTAAGCAGCTATCTAAAGCCGGCTTCCCTCGGTGCGTGATATCACGGATCGTCCCACACCGTGAGAAGGGGCGCGTCCATGATATCGCAGACGCGTCTGCGCGCGTCCGTCTCAATCAACCGCGATTCGAAGTACATCTTCGGTCGGTTAAAAATGGGTTTGATTTTCAAGACTCACACGGACCAGGACGCACCGTGGTAGGAATGGTGGTGAAAGGGTGAGGAATGATCCGCTACATCGTGCACTGTGGAAAGCCGGCTTTATATGGAGAAACTAATGGGAGCAACGATTAATTAATAATTAGGTTACTTACTAATTACAACTAGTGAAGCGATTCGTAATTATCATTGGGCGTTGCTATATTAGAGCGGCGTGGCTGCAGATTGCAAGTAGGTACGCTAGCACTTGGTCTTCGATAGAGGGAACAGAGAAGACAATCATGCTCGGGAAAAAATCCTAATCTACATTTTATTGAAGCTTCTAGCACATTCGTGTTTCTGTGTTTTTCCATCCTCGTAGTAAATGACAAATGTAGGTAAGTACGGTGGTAGTTAACATAACGAGAAAGGCTCTTACGTACTAGCGGTTAACTGCAACGTTAGTAGTGCATAATAAACTGGAAAAAGTGGCGAGCTCGGTGCGGGCTAAGACCTAATAACCCCTAATTTAGGGGTCACTAGGTAATATTATTTTTGTGTGTAGGGGCCTTAACGGCACAAAATGTGTTTGAGTCAATTCAATCAACTCAACCTATTGCGGTCCACAGCTGGGCATAGGCCTCTCCCAAGTTCCGCAACAACACTCGGATCTCCGCCTTCCGCATCCACTCTAAGTGTTTGAGTACTAAACAGTAATTGTATTTGGAATATAGAATTCCTGCTTAATTGGGTGGGTACAGGCTGGTAATAAAAATCCTCGTATTTATGCAAAAAAAAAATTTAGTCTTTTAGGCTCGAGTCATTTGGCTCAGTTAAATAAGTCGCGTATTTTGCTTATTATACTGTGTCATGTACAAATTGAGTTGGCCTAAAAAAAATATGTCAAATTACGGTAAAAATTACTTAGCAATGTAGAAAAACATTTTCGAGGTAACATTTCATGTATAATACGGTACAGAGATCTGGATTATAAAGAAATTAAGTATATATACACACGTGTATATAATAAAGCTGATTTTCCTCCAATTTGTTTCATTACCTTTTTGACAGAAGAAGATCATTTTTTACATACAATTACTGTCTTTTTGTTTACTAGAAATTTTCTTTTATGAGATACAAGGAACTTAACTCAACGACAAATAATGAAAATGTATTTGAAACCTCGCAGCTAATGCGAATGCGAAGGTTAATTAAAGCTAGCTTATTACCCGGCAATGCTTGTAGCTAGGCAGTAAACAAACAATAGTCATGAGAATAAACTCTATTATGGTAATAATTCACTATCCGTTGTAAACAAAAAATACAAGGCTGAAATATAATAAGTTACTAAACTCCTTATTAAAATTTTGCATATTTGTACGAATTTATTCAAGTTTAAATTAAATAATTATCTATACATGTTACCGAAACGTTATATCTATCCAAGAGGGGTGAAGAGTACATCTGGTAGACCAAACCCCTAAATCGATGTATCTTGACATTTAGCGAGTGACGTAATAAGATATTGAACCTCAACTGTCAACTCTACCCGTGACCAGAAGGCTGATATTTACTTTGCCCAAAGAATATGCGTATATATATTGTGTTTGTATAAATTGTTTGTGGTGTAAAAGTGTTGTAAATATTTTAACTTATGTTTAGCTGTTATTTTTTTTAAACTGAGTATACAAGATAACACCTACTTTTGATATTTACAGTAAACTTGCAATAAATTATTATATCTGATTTTCGTTACGTTTATTGTTTAAATATATTTGTTCAGCATTCAATCGGTTATTTGAACAATGTTATCCGCAAACAACCCACAAACCACATACTCTCACAATAATAAATGAAATTTGAACTAAATACGTGTAAATAATTCACCTAAATATAATATGGAAATAGTGCCTATAATAAACAACAGTTTGATTGTAATCAAACAATTAAACGGATGCTATTTGATATGGCCATCATGCCTAATTAGAATCTATTACTAATATATAAAACTGAAGAGTTTGTTTGTTTGTTTATTTGTTTGTTTGTTTGAACGCGCTAACTCTCAGGAACTACAGGTCCGATTTGAAAAATTCTTTCAGTGTTGGATAGCCCATTTATTGAGGAAGGCTATAAGCTATATAACATTACGCTGCGACTAAAAGGAGCGGAGCATAAATGAAAGATGTTGCAAACATGAAAAACCGTTGAAACTAAAACACGCGGACAAAGTCGCGGGGGACAGCTAGTAGAATAATATAATATGGAATATATTTTGACGACCTCCGTGGTCGAGTGGCGTAGACACCGGTTTCAAGGTGTTGCCAGCTCTGAGGTCCCGGGTTCGATCCCCGGCTGGGTCAATGTAGAAAACAACTTTTCTAGATTGTCTCGGGTCTGGGTGTTTGTGGTACCTTCGTTGTCTCTGAATTCCATAACACAAGTGCTTTAGCTACTTACTTTGGGTTCAGAGCAATGTATGTGATGTTGTCCACATTTATTTATTACTAGCAGTCCCCCGCGACTTTGTCCGCATGTTTTAGTTTCAAGGGTTTTTCATATATGCTCTGGTCCTTTTGGTCGTAGCGTGATGTTATATAGCCTATAGCCTTCCTCAATAAAGGGACTATCCAATACAAAAAGATTTTTTCAATTCGAACCAGTAGTTCCTGAGATTAGCGCGTTCAAACAAACAAACAAACTCTTCAGCTTTATAATATTAGTATAGATTTATTTATTTATATAACTTATTTACCCTTTATAGAGCAAACAATTTTAGGAAAAGTAAATAACGGATAATATTGCATTTTTTTGAATAAAATAAGGTTTTTTTTTTGTTTTTGTAGAAAGTAGCTGAAAATTTGAAAATTCCCAGGTTTTAAAATAACAATATAACATGTAGGCTTTCGGGAAATCTTCCAAAAAAATTGAGAAAATATTGCCTTACAAAGGGTTAAATAAAGTTTAGGTGACAGTAAATACCTACACCGGCAATAAATATTGAACATAGTGATATAAAAGTCTAGGACAAAATTAAGCGTACTTACTAAATGAACGCTTATTTAATACAAAAAACAAGGCAAAGTAAGTAAGGTTACACTAGAATTATCATAATTTAAAAATTAACTTATTTTAACAAATGATTATTTCCTATTGACATAGAAAAATTGACGGTACAACATTGCCAATTTTCTATTGATTATTTTATGGAAACTGGGTAGGAAGAATGGTTCGCTTCTTTTATCTTAGTTGCAAATCCAAACCGAATCAGATAACCGATTTTGACTGCACGGATAACCAAGTGGTATATAGTCACCACGACATTTACTGTGCGCGACGTGCTATGGGTTCCATCCCCACATGGAACAAGCATTTGCAAGCAGAGGACCTCCGTGGTCGAGTGGCGTAAACATTGGTTTTCAAGGTGTCGCCAACTCTGAGGTCCCGGGTTCGATCCCCGGACGGGTCAATGTAGTAAAACCAGTTTTCTAAATTGTCTCAGGTCTGGGTGTTTGTGATACCTTCGTTGTCTCTAAACTCCATAACACAAGTGCTTTAGCTACTTACTTTGGGTTCAGAGCAATGTATGAGATGTTCAAATTTATTATTTATTTGAATATTTGTTAAACCCCGCGATTCAAGGATCTAATTCCTTAGTGCAGGATTTGTTTTTTTAAAGAACAGTAAATAAATAAAGCTTGCTCTGAAAACGTGCTAAGTGTTAAAATATTTTTTGCATTAAAATTAACTATGGCTGTATTGGGTCAGTACATACGATGTCCATAAATATTATACAGATTGTCAACGCCTTTACACAACCGCAAATCATGATAATACTCTAAAGGAAAGATATATAATAGTGTGTGACGTTGAGCGTTGTGTCGAGGTAAATGTCACGGGATTGCTGTGAAATGGAATTCCAAGTTAAATACCTGTCCCTTGTACCACCTATGTCTGGGTATTACAATATTTTTCTGAGGTTTACGCGAAAGTAACTCGAATAGATGTCGAAACGACGAGAACGTAAACAATGAAAATCCGTAAATGCTGTTTTATTTCAATACTAGCGACCGCCCTGGCTTCACACAGGTGCAATATGCATTTGTTATGCATCTTATGTATATGCATTTGCATGTATCATACACCTTTCTCTTGAATCACTCTATCTATCTATCTATCTATCCCACAGTCAAACCATTGCAACGGTTTTGTGGGGCTTAGCTTATAAGATACCTACCTTTGTGTGATATAAAGATAAAATAATAAAATAATAAATCTATTGCTGCATTAGAATCCGTTACGTATTTTATAAGATCTAAAAATACAGACGGGAGTGACTTTTTTTTATACTATTTAAAGGTTTTACAGAATTACCATTAAACACCACAATTTTAATACGAAGACTTTTATCTCAGATCGAAAAAAAATACAGGGTGTCAGCTTATGCAAGATCTATAGTGGGAAGCTCCTAACAGAATTATGTTTTTAAGTAAAAAATATTCTCCTATTTATAATATTTTCCCATAAATAAAAAAAACAAACATGTATTGAAAAAGTAAAGAACTTTATCATTATTCTGCTTGAATTCTGGCACTCTTATTAACGATGCATTCGGAGTGCGCTTCGTCATTGATGAATCCAACTCATCAATTGTATATTGTACAGCAACCCATTGAGTACTTATGACTACCACGTAGAACCAATGTGTTTTTAATAGAGGAATTTTAGTAACTTACATGAAAAATTTTATTTTATTAAATACTAACTGTCCCCCGCGACTTTGTCCGCGTGTTTTAGTTTCAACGGTTTTTCATTTTTGCAACATTTTGCATTTATGCTCCGCTCCTTTTGGCCGCAGCGTGATGTTATATAACTTATAGCTTTCCTCAATAAATGGGCTATCCAACACTGAAAGAATTTTTCAATTCAGACCCGTAGTTCCTGAGATTAGCTCGTTCAAACAATCTATTCAGCTTTATACATTAGTATAGATATACTGTATAGATTTTATTAATGTTTTAAACAACTTCAAAACTAAATAAACAACTTCATCAATAACAAACCGGCCAAGTTCGTGTCAGACTCATACATGGAGGGTTCCGTAGGTACCATTTTATGAAGCTACCTTTAATTTATTTATATTATTAGTTTTTTAAAGCGGCTACAGAAATACACACACTGAAAATTTCAACTTGCTGACAAAAAAACGAAAAGCGGAGGCTTAGCAAAAGGGTATTGGCACTCTTCGTGTACGAAACCCTAAATATGGACAAGCATGTGTTATTATAATCATTAATTAGTCATAAGTCCCAGAGTTGGCAACGTTGCCAAATCTCTTGTATTACTACCAAGAGCTGCCGGATAAGCGTCATAATGTCACCATATCATGGTAGACAACATTGTTATTATCTATTCTATTAATCACAGCAGACATAATCGGACATTGACCATCTATTCATTTGAAATATGTAATGCCTATTATCAATGAAGCGGCAATAGTCTAATGGTTAGGGTGATGGCCTTGTGATCGAGAGGTCGCAGGTTCGAACTCCACCCATTGCACTGTTTACGTGAACTCACTCTAGAAAGAAGGATATATAGCTAAGTTGGAGAGGTTAACAAGATTGCTAGTAATCTGCCCTACCATCTGTACTCGCGAGGACCTTTACAAGGCCACGGACAACGCTGTTTGCGTAGCTGAGTACTGGTCTGGGTAAATTTTACTGCTATTGATCGACTCGCTAAGAAGAAGAGGTAATGTGAATTCCAAGCACATTTCTATAAACTTCTTTTATTTTATTTTTTATAAAATCGTGTGAATCTACATTTAAATCTAGAATAACTAACGAGCAGTACCTAAACAAGCGGATGATCAAACTCTTCCCTTCTAGGTATGATAAGATTCATACCTAGATACAACTTATATAGCATCATATTACTAAAGTCTATACTTAAATCAATGCGAAAGTAGCTCCGTCTGTTTGTTTGTTACTCTTTCACGACTAAACCGCTGAGCTGATTTTGTTGAAACTTGGTATGGGGTAAGTTTCGACATTAAGAAAGGACATAGGCTACTTTTAATGCGATAACCTTAACCCACGCGGGCGGAGCCGCGGGAAAAAGCTACAGGTGGGTGTGAATACGCAACAGCGCCGCTAGGTTGAGATTAACGTGAAATATTAACAAACACGTTCACACATTATTATGTAAATTAAAATTAAATTAAGACATACATATTTTGTATGTGCCTTGCACGTGTTATACCTTAATTAAAAATGTACTGTTTTCATTGTTTTTTTTTAAAGCGTCTCCCGCACTAAGGAATTTAATTCTTGTGTCGCGGGGATTTTAAAAACATTTGCCTCTCGGCTAACCGTGCAGTCAGTACTCCGTGCATTGAACCCACACGACAGTAACTCAAAATAATATCGATCCGTTTAAGTATGATTTTACTGATTGCCCGTCCTGGTAATCAAAGCTAGGCTAGCTAATTAAACGGTGCCAGTGATCCTAATAACGCTGGCCTTCTATTAACCGGCTAGCCAAACGAGATTATAATAAACATTTAAGTGCATCAAAACAACTACTAATTAATACCTACTAGTTGTTTTGATAGACTTAGAACCTGAATCATTATCATAGATAGATAGATTTAAAACAAGATATTTAGCAGGTTACACATCAGCTATTAAATTTTTTAACCAACAAACTTAATCATGAAAGTTATGTTTTACAATTTCTATTCTTTCACTAACACGATGAGAGAACAGGGGTGTTACTCTTGAATGCATTTCAGTTCTAATACAGTGCCAATTCAATATTGTTATTCATTTAGCAGCCACACAAACAACACACAGTACAACAAAACACTGACAATGTTCAGTTCCTTCCATTGACAATATTTTATATTTTTCAAGAAAACTGTTTAACTCTAATATCAATTGTATTGGAATTAAAATTAATTGAAGGCTAAGGGCACCGCACTTTGTAGTTTTTTTTTACTCTAGATTAAAAATTCGGGTAAATCAGAAAGAGTCACTTCAGTCGTTAAACTTGAAAGCATAATTATCTACAGGACAGCAAAATCAGCAATAGCAATTTATTACAAAAGTCTCGCTCGTTGATCCAAATGCACCCAACACGATAATAAAACTCAGGACCAAGTTAAAAATAAGTGTCTTATCATATCAAAGTTGCGATTTATTCCAATATTGAATGCCTTCTCTACGACTGTCATATACAGAGTTACAAAGTTATGAATTTCAAAGGAATCTTGCAAATTTGATCTTGCCGCGAACCGTGAAATAAACTTGGTCCAAGCTTAGTTGAAAACATTAACATCTTAGTAAAGAACATAACTAGTTTTCAGAACTGTTGCTTGAGGTGCAATTATTATCGCCAACGTTATTATAGTTTCTAAACTGTTTAATACAGATGCATAGCTTAGTGCATTAACATTACTACATACTTATTTTATATTTTGATACGTTGTTCGTACGAGCCCTTGTGCCGAGCGTAAGCAAATTTTTTGTTAAATTTACTACGCTCGTTTACTAATTTAAGTGATTTTTCTTGCGACAACAGACGTTTATGCGAAAATATCGACGGTTCCGATATTTTTAGGGTACTATTAGGTTTTGAGACAGTTTTAATAAAACGGCGCGCTCTTGATTGACACTAATTTTACGATTTTACTTGTTCATACTAGTGCCTACAGTTCATGCTCGATATGCGCACTCTATAGTTTACTTATTTTTAGGGTTCCGTACCTCAAAAGGTAAAAACGGAACCCTTATAGGATCACTTTGTTGTCCGTCCGTCTGTCTGTCTGTCTGTCTGTCTGTCTGTCTGTCTGTCAAGACCTTTTTTCTCAGGAACGCGTGGAGGTATCAAGCTGAAATTTATATCAAATACTCAAGTCTATGGTCTCTTGGAGCTGTGAAAAAATCAAACTTCTAAGTCAACGCGATCAAAAGATACTCCCGTTTATGCCGCAAAATTCCGCAAATTTTCGAAACTCGCACGGTAATCAAAACCTACAGGGTACTTCCCGTGAACTCAGAATCTTGAAATTTGGTACGAAGTAACGTCTTATAGTACAGATAAAGGAAAAATTGCGAAAACCGTAAATTTTTAGTTACATCATATAAAAAAAAATATTTCTGATTTTTTTTTTTTTCATTTTGCAATTATCATACCATAACTATGACTCGATCGTAGTGATGGGTGAACTTTTACTTATATACCTACAGGTGTGTACGGAACCCTCGGTGCGCGAGTCCGACTCGCACTTGGCCGGTTTTTTTCTCTAAGGTCCCTACATATACTTATATATAATAAGCTATATGTTTAAGTTAGTGAACATAATTATATGCTATGGTAGTTATTATATGCCGTAAATACTGTGCCAATACATTACGCAATTTGCTGTAACATTTTTGCCGTCTAATAAATGGTAAATATTACTGACAAACACTACTCGTAGACCTCAAAGAAAATGAATTAGGTAAAAACTATTGACGTTATATGCACTTTGACATTAGCAAGAAGTAAAGGCAAGATAACAATCATTAATTCAATATATTTATTTAGTTGGCATTGTAAATAGGTAATTTATTTTTTATTTTATTTTTTTTATGTCTATGATACATGTCACTTTATTTTACAACACACCCTACAGGGATTGTTTCCCTGTGCGCTAGGTTTTCACAAAATGTTTGTGGCGTCTTTTATTTATTCAAAACTATTATCTGCCTCTAGATAAAATTACGGAAATTAAATTAATAATACCGGCCTATATAATTATCCCACTTTTGGGTACAGACATTTATTTTTGTCAAAACAGAATAAATGTTTATTTTGAAGATTATTAGTCAGCGGAGTTAACAAAATTGCTAGTAATGTGAATTCTAACCACATTGCTAGTAAACTTAAAAAAAAAATGCTCTTGAAAGCGTCTTGAGTCAATCCAGCAATGACGTAATACTGTACCTTTTTATAACCTAACACTTTAAAATAGTCCTTACTAATAAAATGCGAAAGTAACTCTGTCTGGTTGTCTGTCGCGCTTTCCCGCAAAAACTATTGAAACGATTTAAATAAAATTTGGTACACAGATAGCCGCGGGAAACAGTAATAAATAAAAACAATAAAACAACGTCACAAAACCTAAAAAAAATAAAATAATCTTCCACTTATTATAAAACCGTCAAAAACTGTCTATGGATTAACTAATTTATTTTATGTTAATAAATCAATCGATTTGATATGGGCTATCAAAAAACTGGTCGCGTACATGATTCGCTTTTAAACTGACGTCAAGCCAGCAATTCATTAAAGATGAATACTATTTTTAGATAAACTACCTTCCGTAATTATGAATCAAAACTTTTATGGAATGGTTTTATACGTGATGATGATGAATGTGGTAGCTTTGCGGTTCAATGACCGGATTCCTAGGCACGTGGTTGCAGGTTCATACTTACGCCTGATTTAGACGATGCGAGCAATGTCGTGCGAGTTGCAGTACATTGCGGGGCCGCACGGTTATGGTGTCATAAGTGATCAATCATAGACGGCAATGTACTGCAACTCGCACGATATTTCTCGCACCGTCTAAGTTAGCCTTTAGGAAAGTACCAATGTGATATTTTAAAAGTTATATGAACTTTTTTAATTATTTAAAGACACCGCCGACAATTGGTGAAGGAAAACATCGCGACTACACCTGGCTTCCTAAAAGGAATCAGAAATCGCCAACCCGCAAGTGAGCAAGCGTGGTGATCAATGCTCGTTCCTTCTCTACATAGGAAGAGGCCTGTACCCAGCTGTGGGATATTTACAGGCCGGTCTTATTATTATTATTACCTACATGATGAATAGAGTTACAATGGAAAAAAACTTTGTTCTATTACCTTCATAAAAAGTTGAGTATAATTAAAATTTATAATTTTAGTTACCATAAAAAATGTTGTGAGAACGAACAAAACAAGCGTTAATTTCTAATTAACTTATTTTCCAAGATGTAATAAAACTCATAGGTATTTATGAATCTCAATAAAGATATTATTTCTTGATCTTCTAACGCGGGCAACTTTTTACTTCGACGACAACAAATTAACATTTTTTGCGCGCACTTTTTATTCTATGACTATATTTCTTCATATCTTTGTTTAAAATAATTAGGAGCAAGTTTTTGCTATTCTGATGACTGTCATAGAATATTCCTCGAGTTTTTTTAAGTAGCATTCTCTCGAAGGATCGTATTGTAATTACCGTGTGGTTTAGCCTATGACGTTTGAGGTTTTGCCAAAGTTGGACAACTGGCTCTAAAATATATATTACTATAATATTAAAACACATTTGGAGATCACATACATGTCATATTTGTATTCTATATCATATACTAGCTGTCCCCCGGGACTTTGTCTGCGTGTTTTAGTTTCAACGGTTTTTCATTTATGCTCCGCTCCTTTTGGTCGCAGCGTAATGTAATATAGCTTATAGCCTTCCTCAATAAATGGGCTATCCTACACTAAAAGATTTTTTTCAAATCGGACCCGTAGTTCCTGAGATTAGCGCATTCAAACAAACAAACTCTTCAGCTTCATATATTAAAATTTTTTTTAGACTTTATATACATATAATATAGACTAAATAATTCCCTCGGATTCACCCGCGTTCAGATATAATTCCATCAAAATTGGAATTCATCCCTAACTTCATCGGCGTTTTTGTCGAAACCCTTAGCGTTTACACCATAAAAGAAACATATTTTGACATTACAAACAGACGCTTGGATTTTATTCAATTGTATTGATTTGTGTTGGAGAGAATGGCATGTTATTTTTAAATTGTATGTAATGAATCTCACGGGCGAATATTCTAGTACCTAGGTACCTACCTAAACGGTCGTAACGTGAGTCTAAATCTACGCACCTCGAGTTTGATATACTGGCTGTGTACCCACTTGGTACACAGCCAGTCGCGAATCACGGGAATGCGCGGGAATGTAAGATTTGCGTACCTACAAAATATGTCAAAGAAAAATTATATTATATCTACTATAAAACTAAAACAATTAAATTTTTCGTATGTACCGATCGAGTCGAGGCGCAAATATTTTTAATTTTCAAGTATATAAGCGTTTTTTTATTATTTAATCTACTAAGTAGATACTTAATTAATAAATCAAAAAACACATATTTTTATTGAGCAGTTCCTATTTTATTTACTACAACTTTCATTTATTTAAATATATTAATTGTTGACTGGACTGTTGGTCCAGTGGTTAGTGACACTGCGTGCTAGACCAGAGGTCTTAGGGTCGATTCTCACCCAGGACATATCTTTGTGTGGTGAGCATGATCATTTGTTCTGTGTCTGGGTGTAGTTTATAGATTGTATGTATGTATTTAGAAATATATAAGCATGTTTATCAGTCATCTGGTTGCCATAATACAGGTTCTGCCTAGTTTAAGATCAGATGGCCGGGTGTGAGTTGTCCCAAGATATATAATATAGCTGACCCGTGCCCACTTCGTTGGGCATAATGTTAATAATCCTTTTTAAGTACATAATATGACCTAACGATTTAAATTATTTTTTTAATATTAGAAATTAAAGTATCTATACTAATATTAAAAAAACTACTTTTTGTAACTTAAATATAAAAGTTAGACATATGCTGTCGTTGACTTTTTTGTAGGCATTTTCAAGCTCCACATCTTTTCTCTAGAACTCAAAAATATATCTTTCATAGTTAAGGCAGCGTTCGTAAGAAACGCTTTCATTCGACCGTTTTTTCTCCGATTCACTTTGCAAAACGGACTACCACGTAAAAGCCTTTTTATTTTTCGGTTTTTTATATAACCTATGACACTCAGCAATAATGTGGCTTTCTATTGGTGAAAGAATTTTTAAAATCGGTTCAGTAGATCCCGAGATTACCCCTTACAATTTAACAAACACACAAACTTTACTTCTTTATAATATTATTATAGTATAGATTATAGATTATTTTTATATTTACAATCAAAAATCTAGAAAGAAACTCAAGTAAATGAAATTAAAATACTGTAGGTAGGCAGCCCTACCGCGTGTTTACGTACCGCGCGGATGTAGGTGCCTACCTAATTATTTCAAGGACAGGGCTGAGTCATAATACTGGATAGGTAAGTTTACTGTGCGAATGGTCTAATTCAAATTTATTTTAACAAATTAAAACCTATGCACAACATGTTATTAAAAAACATGATCTTATATTTTATGTAGAGAGCCTTTTGCCCAACTCTCAACTGCAGGACCAAGGCATTCCTTCCATTTGTAGGACAAAGACACTCCTTACATTTCTCTCTGTGTATAAAAAAACAAAACTCGAAGTTTTAACTTCCGTTCAATGTTTAGTACTACAAAACTTACGCCCGGTTTCTGAAAGGCTGATCAATTTAATCTGTTGTCAAATCAACTGATCCATACTGTGATTGGTTGACCAAATGACTAACAACCAATCACAGCGCTTAACATGAGCTTTGTTAGTTGATTAACTAATTTCTATGTGAAAACGAAGGTTAAAGCGCTCAAAGGACACGTCATAATGTATCAGGTTGTCAAACATCTTCATGACAAACACCGGAGTCGAGCAGAGAATGCGCTTACGATCATACGAATCTCGCCAAGGGCAGAGACAGGACCGCGGTGTTTTTAGTCGGTGAAAGCCCGACACATCTCCACGCCGTGCTTTTGGCTTTTAACCCAGAAAAAAATCCTAATAAAGTTAAACAAGAAAGACTGATCCCAAAATGATAATAATCAAGTACTCAAATACATAAAAAAAAAGAGACGTAGGCTTTAGCAGGACCCTCAAAACAAGGGCCCGTATTTATGTGCATTCGTTTATACTATTAATAAAAAACGCTTAAAATATTCCACACTTGTATTTTTAGTAAACCTGTTTATGGTAAAAAAAAACAATGATAGCTTAATGTAAAAAAAAAACATTAGAATAATATTCTGAACGAAAATATGAAACAATTAACTTTTTACGCGAGTTATGTATAATGTACTGAGCGATTTCAAGGATGAGATTAACTCAAGACCTATATAAACTGGCTGTTCATGAAACATAGCATCATTCAAACAAGATAACTACTTAGGTGAGTACAGCCAAATAACAACTTTAATAAACTTTAAATTATATATTTGAATAAATTAAATCTTAATTAATTGTTAAGCTCAGTGTAAAATTTAAATAAAACATATAATAATTAAAAATATTTTAGTGTTTTGGTGCAATTTAATATAGGTGAATTTCATATTTAGGTGTTCCATTCAATATATCGAAAGTTCTATGATGCCAATTGTTTTAACTTTTAAAAGTTTTCTGCTGTAAACTTAATTGAAAATACCTATTAAAATATTTCATTTATTTTAAATTTTAATTTATTTTAAATTATTTTTCATTGAGTACTAGTTTATAAAAATATTAAAGTTAACTGGGTAATAAAACTCTTACTTTTCAGCTGTACCTATAAAAATACTGGCCACTTTTTATTGTTTCGTAATAAATACCAACCTTGAAACAAATTCAAAAAATAAATAAAAAAATGTTTTTTTTTTTTGTTTTACAAAGAGCGGTATACTTTTTGATACTTTTTACTTGTTACTTGTGCCCATTCTTTTCATCTTTTCGACCTTTTTTTATTGAAGGCCCCAGGGCATTGGATTTATTTCGTATCTGCCATAACGTCAATATTACTTGGAAACGCTTGATTGGATGTAGATGACATCTAACAATACACAAACGCAATTATAGCCAAAGTAATAAATTCTCCGCAGAATTCGATGATATATCCTTAGTATTGAAATACGGAAGGCAAAAAATTCACTTTCGTATTTTTGGAATAAAGGGTTACTGCGGTAAATTGCAAATGCGTTCCCGTCTGTTTCTTTGTAAAGGGATGCCTCTTTGCCTTCTGCCTTCCCTACGGCGCGGCGGAAGATGTAACTTTTGAATTTGATGGTCCAGTTCAATTTTTATTGTTACTTTCATATACATTTGTAAAACTTAGTTCATTTAGCTACTATGCACTGACATCAAAGTGACCCAGCGTATCACCTTTCTTGTATTCATTCTTTCATTTTATCTGTTTTATAATCGTACTCTTGGCCTCTTTGACTCCTCTTAATTCTTCTCTTAAAACCACTCACACGTGTCTTGCTTATTTTACCTGATTTCTAAATAAACTATTGTTACAATATCTTTATTTCCTTCCTTAGCACCATGAAGTTCCTCATCGTTCTCGCACTGGTGGCGGTGGCCCTCGCTCGTCCCGAGGACTCGCACTACGACAGCAAGTATGATGACTTCAATATTGATGAGATCATCGCAAATGATCGTCTGCTGAAGGCATACACCCACTGCTTCCTAGGAGATGGCAAGTGCACCCCTGAAGGCAATGACATCAAGAGTAAGTTATGTTTCAATTCGATTTTGAAATCTAACCATTATTATTATTATTGTATCTAGCCTGCATTGTCCCACTGCTGGGCAAAGGATTCCCTCCATTCTTTCCAGCGATCCTCGCTTCTTCTTGCCAATTCCCAAGGATGCAATTCGTCTAATCTAACCATAAGCAGTAAATTTAAATTTTATTATTTTGGAGTACTACACTACAAAATTATTGAAATTTTTTTTTATGAAACTTGATAATAAAATTAGTGCAAATCATTTATTGAAATAAGTGTGTATATCTTGGGATTAGAAGCAAAACTGGATCAAGTAATAAATAACTTTGCCTTACAGTATTAAAAAATACTACTAAAAAATGGAGCGTGTAAGAGATACGATATAAGCGTTGAACAACTAGTAATAGAATAATCAATCCCGTTAACGTCGTGAATGTATCAAATTCGAAATTCCATAAAGTCCAAATTATTTAATTAACCTTTTAGAGACTGTATGCTTACCTGTGTAATTAATTAAATTATTTATGCAGAAATTCCAAGGTGTTGCTAATCAACGAAACCCCTTAGGAAATCACTCAAGACTCTGTAGTTGTTAAGCCTTTCTTTTTGGGAAATACCAAAATTAAATTTATAACGACAGTTACTTTGATGATGAATTAATTTAAAATGATGTCTGTTTAGAGTGGATTCCTGAAGCTACAACCTCATCCTGTGGAAAATGCACACCTAAACAGAAGATTTTGGTTGCTAAGACTATTAAGGCGATCCAAGGGAAATTGCCTACTGAATTCGAGGCTCTCACCAAGCAAAACGATCCCGACAACAAATACGGCGACGATCTGAACAAGTTCCTCGAGCAATACGGAAGCTAAATAATCCAAAAAACATTGACACGATAACATTCTTTATATTGTAATAATTTTAATAACTCCAAAGAATTTAAATGAAGTTATATAGTGATCTGTTTTAACATCTGGGGGAATATCGAAAGCCGTCTTCCCATGGTGCGTCATATCGCGGATCACGTCACACCGTCGACGGTGGAAAGTACTCGTCTGTGATAGCGCAGATGCGTCTTCTCCGGTCCTTCGCAAGCCACCTCCAGTCGAAGCATACCCTAAGTCGGTTAAAATTGAGTTTGATTCTCAACACTCACTGAGCGGTGCATGGCTGTCTGTGGTCGATGGCGTGTTGGATGATCCGTAATATCGCGCACCATGGGTACTTAGCTTAGCTTAGCTTAACATTACCATATTTAATTTTGATGGAAGTTTACTGGCATAAGTAAAATGCGTCACTGGTGTGATAAACCGTATCAATTAGAGTAATTAGAATCTTCATTTAAAATTTATCGTGTCAACGCAAGAAGATTAAAATTAACGCCTGGTACATTTGTAGAACATGAGTTTGAATAAACGTTTATTTACATACCTACTTTCTGCTTCTTATTATCTTTATCAAAATTCCCTCTCTAATATTCAATAGGTTTTTTCTCTCATAAATAGAACAGTGCAATCAAGTTTAGAACAAAAAAAAACAAGGATAATAAGTACCTATGAGTTTTTTTTTGCAATATTATTTACTTTGAGCTGTAATTTCCATTGGGTTTAATATAACAACTTATGGTATTAGTATAATAGAGCGGCAATGAATTCTCAGTATTTCAATAATTGTGACTTCTCAAAAAAGGTTTCCATTACAAATGCCTATTTGATTATATGACTTACTTGTTGCGCTAAGAATAGGCACATTCATTAGCAAATACACAGAAGCTGCTATTTGGTTTACTAGGTATAAGAGTTAAAAAATAAAAATTTTACTGTAAGATTGGGCGGGGCACAATTTACTGCTGGATAAGAGTGTGTGTACGGACGGTAACGAGTGTTTAGAAAACTTAGTTCTTTTCTTATTTTTAACCGACTTTAAAAGTTCTCAATTAGGCGGAATGTTTTTTTTTTGTATATAATATGTATGATAATAGCGGTCAATTAGAAAATTATATTTGTTATCGAGAGGGTATTTAAAAAAAATAGTACTTTTTTTTTGGATATTTTAAGATCGATGTTATAAAACATATAAGACAATTCTGCCATCTGTAGGAGTCCAAACAGTAGAAGTCTAAGACGGACAGGAGTCTCCAAACCTCGGCGCATACCTCAGAGGTGGTCCCCTACAAATTCATTGGAGTCGTTTCCTTTTTACATTTTATGTGTAATCAAATAATCTTATTCATCTTATAAAACAATAGAATGTTTATATAATTAGGGTTACAAACTTAAATTAACATGGACATGATTTATTGACTATTACGTTACATCAAGTAGATATATTTAAATAATTACACCTTCAACGTCTTTACCTATAAATCAAACATGTCTGAAATTTCTCACAGAATCATCCTGAAAAAGGAAAAAACAAATGCTATTCAATTGCTCGAACGTATTTCTAGAAATAATAACTACTGATGAAATACAAAAAGAGACATCAATATACTTTGACAAAACTTAAAATTCTGCGTTCATGTAAACCTTTACATGGTATAAAAAATTTGGCGGTTTCGAGGGTCGGATCCCAATCAGGAAACCCCAAAGGGTGCGTCAGCGGTTATGGTCACGTGCGAATTGCTCTACACCATCTGTCACAGCATTTTCTTCTCAAGTTGTTCTACGTGTTTAAGTAATATGTATAATTTAAATTCCAAGCACTCTCCACGCCACAAATTTGAAGTTTAGGGTTTAATCCATCTGTTTGTTCTTCGTAATTTTGTTTAAGTTGCCCTGTGATTTTGTTGTGGTGAGTGGCACTTTCTGGATAATAAGTGTTCAGTCTAAGAGTGGTACAATGGTGAACAGAAGTGGTGCTAAGATTTAGAATAACGTAAAGGGTAGGTCTATTAAACCGTGTTTTTTTTACACTAATATTTATTTTAGAGTACCATTTCAGTTGGTCTTTCGCAAGTTTAAGACTAGCTGCCCTGTATACCTTAATTAAGTTGGAAAATCTAAAATATGGGTGAAGGTGAATAATAACTTGTCATACAAATAATATCCAACACCTGTCTTCCTCAATTCATTGAAATCTACTGCAACATCGTATAAGGAAGTGAGTTTATTGGCATTTATTGAGCACGGTTCCCAAAATGTCGGAAGTATTTTCCAATAACATGGGGATGGGAACCTGACGCTTCATGTTTTCCTTAGAGACCTTACTGACGAACCATGATTGTTCCGTAGGGATGAACCAATACTGACAGATAATACCATTTCTTTTACAAGATAAAAAAAAATGTATCAGGTAGCTAGCACAGAAAACTTTAATTTTCATATTACGGCCTCTGGAGAGTACTATGTTCTTCTCTTTCTTTGAAATTCAATCTTTGAATTGCTTGAGGTCCGGTTACAGTAACAATATTCTTAACATTTTCCGTTTCCTTTGTCGTCAAGAGAAACAAACAAGCCTGCGATTCGCAGTCACTAACCTACTCAAAACGCTTGATACTGTTTTAAACGAGAACACGCTCAGTGAGTTTTGCTTTTCACAGCAAGGGTGGCACAGGAGCAAATATAAAAAGTAAAATAGAAAACATAAATTTAAAATATATTTGAGCTAGTTCATGCAATAACATGTCAACCCCTGTCAAAAATAAAAAGTTGAAGGTCCTTTTTAGATATAATTTCTGAGGATTACGCGAATTTTAAAAACATTTTATTACTTCCTTTATAAAAATATTTTGGTTTGTTAATTATGATTGTTGATTAGGTATTTGATGTCATTGTTTAAAACCACACCATTAATTATCTTAAAACAAAAGATGTTATCGTACATTTAATATTAAAAAATTAAACAAACAAAATTAATTGAATTTATTCAAGAAAAACAAAACATTCCATGACCTTCTATTATGAGAAAGGTCAATATACAAAAATATATATTTTTGTTTACAGATTAAACTTAAAAATAAACATTTTTTCTTTTCTTAACATTAAATACAATGACTTGTTTGGGCGATGTTTTAATAAAAGCTACTAAAAAGACTCTAAATTTAAACCGGTATCCGTCTAAATTTTTTCATGATTTTATTAAATATTTTCCGGAAAATTTTATAAGGGCGGCCACATACATACAGAAATCCTTTTCGAATTTCTGATTCGAAATATCGAATTGGGATGCCGACGCAGTAAATCCAAACAAATGTATGGACCTATCAAATACGTTCTCCGAAATTTTCGTCGATTCGGAATTTCGAATGGTCGCCTGTGCGTTTCGAATTAGAATTAGAGACAGAAATAAGGTAGTATTTCGATAACCTATTCTACATTGAACTTGTCAGAAAAATTGACACGATATCTGCGAGTACTTACACCCTTTATAGCATAGGTACACATGCCATCATATTAACTTTATTATTATTCCTAACGGAAATAAACGTATATCTGTGGCCGCCCTTATTTTAAAATTGATACACCTTCGAATACTCTAAGTTGTGTACCTACATAGACAAGAATAGAGTGCGCGCATCGGCCCGTTGTTCCAAGCGAAAGCTCATTTTTTGCTGTAAGTACTAGTTTACTGTGATGTAGGTGATTTTTTTTCGTGCGACGAGAGACGTTAAAATATCGCTGGTTCCTTTCTAATTGGCTGGTAAGATAATATTAGATTTTGACATCTATACTTATATTATTTTTATATTATAAAGAAGTAAAGTTAGTGTGTTTGTATATTTGTTAAATTGTAAGGGGTAATCTCGGGATCTACTGAACCGATTTAAAAAATTCTTTCACCAATAGAAAGCCACATTATTGCTGAGTGTCATAGGGTATATAAAAAACCGAAAAATAAAAAGGCTTTTACGTGGTAGTCCGTTTTGCAAAGTGAATCGGAGAAAAAACGGTCGAATGAAAGCGTTTCTTACGAACGCTGCCTTAACTATGAAAGATATATTTTTGAGTTCCAGAGAAAAGATGTGGAGCTTGAAAATGCCTACAAAAAAGTCAACGACAGCATATGTCTAACTTTCATATTTAAGTTACAAAAAGTAGTTTTTTTAATATTAGTATAGATAATTTAATTTTTAATATTAATAAAAGAATTTAAATCGTTAGGTCATATGTACTAAAAAAGGATTATTAACATTTTGCCCAACGAAGTGGGCATGGGTCAGCTATATTTAATAAAAGGGCGCGCTCTGTTTTGACACAAATTTTACGATTTTACTTGTATATACTAGTGCCTTCAGTTTATACTCGATATGTTCACTCTATGGTATACTTTGTTTTTCTCTACGATTTACGGGGAAAAAAAATAATAAGAAATTAAAATTAAGCTTTTACTATGTTTTAGTTAGGGTTTATATTTGTTGTTGCTTTAAATACATTTATTTCTTTTATCTAAAAAAAAGTTTTGTAAACTATTTAAATTATTTAATAGATACAATTTCTTTAGAAAACCTAAACGTTATCTTTATAAAACTTCTGTTTCAGACGTTTACTTAAAAAATAATAGAATATAAATTAAATTATACAAAAACCGAGGTCTTTGAGACGATTTGTTAGAATTTCTTTGGATATTATATGAAATAACACACAATAATACATTAAAGGATATTGTTATGGTACCTAACTGTATTACTTTTCTGTATGGACAATTAGTTATAATAACGATTACCTTTAGAATATTCTCGGCTCTTATGCCTAAAGAGGTTAACAAAGAATTTCTATTTTATCAAGAGTTTAAAAGAACTCGTTTTTTTAGTAGTGAGCCATTTTTCGGCCCACGCTATGAACTACATTATTCATATATTTTCCATTTTAAATACCAATAAAATTCGCCACAAATCCATAGGTATAATCTGTTAATTACCTACCTACGTCCACAGATAAGCGCCTGTCCAACACGTTATAGCGCTGACATGTAATCGCCCTTATCGCCCACACAAACTTACCCACATGACCAGTAGGTACACTCGCTTACAAAATATACTTTTTATATCATCATCATAGACCAGAGTAAAACGGAAAACGCAAGCAAAAGCAATGAATCATGCGAAACGCTAACAAATTAGGTATTAGAAAAAAAAACGGATAGTGCGAGTCTGACTCGCGGGCTCCTCGCAACTAGGGTTCCGTAGAAATTTCAGTTATTGTTACGTTAACCGTGACTATCAATGAATAATGAATTTTCGGCATTTTTCTTCAATAACTTTAAAGCTCTTTATTGTAAAATCATAAAGAAAATAAAATTTATGAATCCATATAGTTCGTAGAACTATTTTAGAATTTCCTTATTTATCCCCAAAAGAGGTCACCGACTTGCATTTGTAGGTATACCTAATTTTAACTCAATTGGTCCAGTCATTTCGGAGATATTTGGCTATGAAGAAGGACGGACAGGCACACGAGTGATCCTATAAGGTTAAAATTTTATTTGAGTGTATAATTAAAACAATGGAGTTGAAATTCGACTCCTTCAATTTGGCATTATTACTAAAGCTCTGAATTTCGTCTATATGTTATTTTTTATGTTTGATTCCGCTATAGTAACAAAAAAATGAAACCAAGTAAAATCTTATAACAAAATTGTTATGAAAATATAATTTCGGTATCAAAATAATAATCCTATTACAAACTCTTGTAACTCTTAAACGGCTTATAAAATATAAAGGTAAGTTTCTCATGAGTACTATAAGAATAAATATTACGTGGAATCAGGCTTGCTTCCTCAATCTTTATTCGGAAATAACATATTTGCCAGTAAAGATTACTTTTCCTTAAAAAAACACTGTTTTAAGGATATTTTTTTGTTTTAGCTCATTAGTTGCAAATAATAAATATGCTGGTGCAATAACTGATCTGTTATCACACGGAAGGTTGGACAAAAGCTGGCAAGATTAGACAAACATGGAAAATCTTGTCTTCTCTGTCCAGTCTTGATTAGATTTATTCACGATCGCCGTCGCCAATTTCTGCAAAGATGTGATTCAACACCTCCTGAAAAAATAGCCTTAGTATTTTTTTAACCCTAAAACTCAAGTTCTTTCCTTCATTTTTAGTAATAAGCAACTAGACGTTGATTTCTCCGATCTAAACCAAAGTTTTAATAAAAACAATGCTGACACGTAAAATCCTTTTATGTACCTAACCAAGATTTATAGACAGGTTTTCAATATTCAAAATTTTAAAAACAATATTTTTAATTTATGAACGTCCCTGATTATTTAAATCATTATTTGCCGAAGTGGTACTAAAAGCTAAATAAGTCTTGTATAAGGTCCATTTATAAAGGCAAGCTAAGTGCCTACTTAAAATAGACTACGATATAAATTATTTCCTGTTGAGTACATACATAAAAAATTCCTGAAATGAAAGTAAATAATGTTATTTTCATAAAAAATACCTTTTTTCATCTAGCTCCGGGTAGAAGTTCAAAATTAAGTATACATAATTATTGAACCAACCGAATTGAGAACCTCCTTTTTAAAGTCGGTTAGAAAGTAATAAAACTTAACAGATGACATGACGTGTAACCGCCTTTTTTATTGATGGTGCTTCGTCAAAGTTAACGGGAACGCTGGACATTCATTTCATGCTGTTGGCTTTTTTTTGTTGACTGTCCTCCATACACGAGAAAAATATCCACCAGCTATTAAACCAAGATTTATTTACATTCTATTTATGTACAACATGTAGGTACTGCTGATGGTGGAATAAGGGTAACTGTTCACAGTATTCGCCCCTTTTCGCCAACGGAAAGCCGTTGTGGCTACCCAGTCGCAGTAGCAGTATAGGTACCTATAGGCTTAAAACTCGCACCAGTTCATTTTTCTTTTGTTTTCCGTTCATTCGCCTCCGGACATTCGGCAACTGCGACGAGTTAAATAATATGTCAGAACAATCCCGCTTTGATTCATTCCATAAATCATAAATCAGCCTTATAACTTTTTTTAAAGCATTCACACACACGCATTCACGGAAGTTAATTTAAGGCCTAATTAAATAACAAAATAATATGATTAAACTAACTTACTACTAAAATATTTATAAAACTTTTCATGGAACACTTGAAATAACCATTTCCTACATTTCTAAAAAAAAACATGATCGTGCCAATTAAGCACCAGTAAATAGTTTTAAAACTACTTTAATTATTTTAATAATGAATGAGGCGTTCATAAAAATGACGACAGCCACACTCGGATAACCACGCTCACACGGCAAGGTCTCGTTATACGTTAAACATTTTTTTTTTTACAGGTAACCATATCTGCCTTAATATAATTCCTAATGCTAAAAAATAGACTTAAAATAATAAACATTATACTAATACCTACACATAATATTTCCATTTTTTGTATACACAATAAATAAACATGTCGGAAAAAAAATACAAATTGGATAACTTTTTTTTTTGTCAATTAATTCCGGATATCAACTGCTCCAAAAGCATGGTCTGTTTAATAAATAAACGGCCCCTAATACAGCGAAACTGAAATAAGCAATGACTGTGAAATTGCTTGCACAACTCACATTACACTAAAAAATAACGGTCGACTAAATAAACGAAACTTCGAGAAAGGTTCCATACTCAAGATTCAAGTGATACCGAATTGCTTTTCCTGGCTTCTTACAAAAGAGTGCGTTCGGAACCAATGTGGTGAATTTAAATTTTAAATATTCTATCTAGAATGTAGGCAATAGCACAAATAAATGGTGTGAATAAAATAAAAGTTAAAGCTTCAGAATAGACTTGCAGTCACGATATTGACTATCTATTTTTATTTTTAAATACAGAACTGGTCAACGGTTCAAAGAGGTTTTACCTATAAGCTTTTTATTTCATAAAGAAAAACCTTTTTAGTATAAAATAAGGAGCTTTATGTAAGTCCTTAGAGTGTGGTGGGCAACGATATTTTTGGCAACGGACCTGTATGATCAATAATAAAAAAAACCTATCAAATATTCAAGAGGAACATATTATAAGTAAAGTTTAAAGCAAGTAGATAAGACACGTAAGACACTAGGTAAGTAATAAAAAAGAGAGAAGTTTTATAGTCCGTTAAAAAGGAGCATTCGACGGTAAATTTGTAACTGGTTGGCGTTCGCAAGCATTGGCCGCGATATTGTTAAACCCACACTGAACTTATTTTAGGCCATCGGTATGTTTTTCACTTGTACATAATTAGAAAAGGACAGACGAAAATTAGACCTGTCAAATTTCGTTTACTAAAATTCTCATACAAATCTACTGACACGCAGAATCGTGTGCACTAAAACACAGTGATGTTCAAGGCGAAAAGTCGTTTGACATTTCTAAGTTAGTTGTTATCGGTTGCCGTCCTTTTCTCACGCTATATGTTAGTAAAAGATAGCAGTTGTTTAGTTTAGTTAGCGTACAAGGGAATCGGCACCATTGTCAATCAAGAAGGCTTTATCATGCGCCCCACGTATCTAATATGGGTACCTACTTAATAATATGAAACAAAAAAAGGTTTTGTAGTCAAACATATCTTGATATTTGAATATAAATGAGTTACGATGCTGTCGATGTGATCGAAACAGACACAGATTTATAATAAACAAAGTGTTTTTTTTTTGCAGACAGTATTCGATTTTTATTAATTTTACTGTCATTGTTAGTTTCTGTTGTGAGTGAAGCATATCTTGGGAAGTTTAGCAGGCATAAAGCAAGCAACCTTAGCTCGATATGGTTTATATAATCTAAACCTAAATCTCTTCTTATTTCACTTCTAACGAATCTAAGTAAAGTCGATGTCCGTATTCTATGGGCGATATGATGTCGACTAATAATTTCTTCAAAAAATTGCGTCAAAAAATTCATCCGCATCGCTGTCGACTGAAAGTGTACCCAAAAGACAGGCGGCATTGCCACGTTGTATGCCAATGCTTATTCTTTGTCAAGGTCAAAAGCCAGCCCTTGGGTCACGCGAAGAGTCTTTTAGTTCAATGAGATTTACATGTTTGTCTGAGATTTCATTGACTTTAAAACGTTGACACAAACGTACAAACAGTACTTTAAATAATTTTAAAACTCTGTCCAATACCTAAATGACTAATTACTAAATAGAATGAAGGTTATAAACCATCATTCATAATTAATGAAACCAGTTTTTGTATAAAAAAGTTTAAAATAGGCAAAGGCAAAAAATATTTTTATGAGCATAGCAACGAGAAACCTTGTGATATAAATAACATGAAATGTTAATTGTTATAATTTTAATACGGGGTTATATCTAAGCTGTTTAATGTATCGAAGAAAGGCTGCTTATTATGTACTGTTTAATCAACAAGGTTAACTATTAAATTGTAAGTTTGCTTTAAAAAGGTTTTTTTTGCTTTAAAAAGGTACCTGCATTATTTATAAGACAGTTAACCTTATTTTACAGTACCATGATTAGTCAATTCACAACATATCGCCAAAGCAATCCAAAGAGGCTTAAGAAAAGGTATTCAAACCGTCTTACAAATACATAGACGCGATTATTTGGATTATGCGAGCTCAGTCGGTATATAACGTAATACGATTGGTTTTGGGTCGTCGAAGCGAAAACTGAAATGTCGATAGGACTTGATGACAGCGAACATATGCAACTGGGTCGACTTAACGTCATTTACATTAAAGTGGGAGGCGTTAGCTGATGAGAATCTCGTTAAATTTAACGATAATGTGAAGAGATTTCTCGTAGTCAGTTAGTGAGGTGTGGGAAGGTTCTGTATAACCGTTATGTCAATGGTATCGGTTAACACAAACAGGTATCTATGTTAAGACCTACGTCACCTTGTTAACTACGTACCTAGCTTCCCTTAATATTAGCACAAACACCTTACAAAGACAATTTAAATACCACCAGGTAGTACAACGTTTATAACATAAAATTTAAATTTTAAATTATACACCTTGAACGCGGTACTACTCAAAACAGAAACAAAATAGGATTATTATAAAAGCAAACAAATGACAAGACACGTACGTAAAAGAATAAGTTCAAAAATGGGCACCGTGCAGAAACTATAGATGGCGTTATAATCCCGACAGTAGAGACACCGTGCGAGTAAAAAAGAAACTTTCCAGACCCATTGGTTGCCACTGTCAAGTCTGTAAATGTGATTTTACAATAATTAAAATTATAAAATATGGTTTTCTACCAATAAACAATGATCGGCAGCGTGGTCAAAATATATCAAAAGTCCAAAAGCTATTCGAGTCAGGACATGTCTGTCTTTTCAGCTTGATTGCAATAGAAACATCATAAGTGCAATTTGTAAATGCAAGGCAGGTCTATCAGGACAATGTAAGCACGTCTGTGCTTTAGTCCATTACGTAAATTCTGCAGAAAGTGCAGAATCGAAAACCAGTCATGCACAACAATGGGGCAAACCAACGTACCGACAGTTACTGGGTTATGATAAAGGAGTGACAATGGCAGAGTTATTTCCAACCCCACCAACAAGTATTAAACTTAATAATTTGATGAAACAACTAGAATCAAAGCTAGCTCATACGCCTTTGTACAAAATTTTACAATTAGAAGAAAAAAATGAGAAAGAAATTATAGCAGCAGTAACGTTGGTTGACTTAGTAAGAATTACTGATATAACAAAATTAAATGACACCCTTGGAGTTATTTTTGGATGTATTACAGCATCCAGAAATACAACAATACATTTTGATAACTTAAATTAGCAAAATTTAACACGAAAATTCAGAAATTTTTCCGTGGTTTGACAGTAGAATTTTTGACACTTAAGGTAAAAGTTTCGGATACAAGTCACGAGATGGCAGAGCCATCGCTACGCACGGTGCCCATAGAATTCGATTTATTCGGCAGCCATGTTTCGCTTTTGTTTTTTTTTTCTTCTTTACAAGCAGCCGTCACTAATTATTTAATATTATTTATATAGTATTTTAAGTACAAATGTGTAAGGTAGTAAGGTTATTATCTGTACCTTTATTATTTCAACTGACGTGATTATATCAAAAGAAAACATTAATTATAAACGGCTGGTGTAGTCTTCAATTAAATCAAAGCTAAAAAGCTACGTATTGTAGAAAAATATTCATAATCATAAATTATGAGTAATGTGTACTCATACATGTATAATTTATTAACGTGGCCTTTTCAAAAGATTCCATACGGATGTAAACCCAGCTCGTTACTGCGTAAGAGTATTTATCCTACTCGTAGACGGAGTAATAAACAAATTGTGGTTCCATATTTAGGTTCTATATTATGTTAAAGAGATAATTTAAGGTGAATGACTTATAATTTATGCACGTGCAGAGTGAGATTCAGTATTAAAATTAAAATCGTGGCTATGTATAAGCCACACGATTGACGCAATTGATTCGTGGATAAGGTTTAGATCTGCGTCATATCTTATACAGTCTGTCCCCAAAAATTCTTACAATAAGTTGTGGAGATCAGAGCAGTAACCTAAAGTAAAACACCTCAAATTCATCAGTTTTCGGCAAAAATTTAAGCCGAATCTAATGCGTTTTGGGACTTGAGGCAATAAAGAAAAACCAATTTCATTATTTTTCCGTTTGTTTATATTGATTTTACCTTAAACATTTCCATTTAATTAAAAGATAAAGTTTTGTACTTCTTTCGAGTTTATTATCTTAAGCACACAATGAATAGCGATTATTATAATTGCTAATATTGGTTGTACATCGGCTTTTCTTCAAAAAACAACGTTTAATGACATCTTCTTTACAAATACAGTGCAGCAATGCTTATCTAAGTTGTCATGCGATGTATCCAAATATCCTACAAAAAGTATACACCATCCGCAGATCGATACTGCCTGAAGCATTGCAATCAAAAATGTAATAAGAAAACCAGTATCAAACCCATTTTCCATTCTATCTTAATTTAGACTTTACATCCCACAAGTTAGAATACAAAATCACATGGAACAACTAGCAATTAATTTGACAAAAATGTTTCTACGCTTGCGTATAACTACCAAATGAGATGTATATGTATTTGTACCTGTATATAGTAGGAATCTAACGCTGTACTTTAATTCAACAAAGAGCTATTCGGAATATGGTGACCACAATCTTCCCGCGGACTGGGCACTCGTCCAACTGCAGACTGCAAGTTTTGCAAAGCTAAACGTTACCATTTAAATGCTGAATATGAACGATTATGAATCTTTTCGGCCGAAAATAATGGAGGTGGAAAGTTCATCATCATGCATACCTATTATTATTCGTATTCGCGTTTTTATTTCAGAACAGTCTTCAAAGGGATAAGTTAATCACTGATAGATGTAATTTTTCCTCATGGACCAGACTAATACCAGACTGACTGCACTGATAGCACTTGGCTATCCGTGCACGTATCAAACAAATGCTACTTGGATATAATTATGTAATAAGCGATAATTTAATCTACGTCTGTGTGTTTTAGGAATGTGATCTAAATGTGGGTGCAACCCCTCGCGTCACTAAATTTACCTGTGAGGGAAAGGTTTTCTAACAATAGTTGTTTTCAAAGACCAGTTATCCAATCACAAACTGGTAACAATAATAGCAGAAATCAAATGGCGTAATAGCGAGGAAACCCGCTCCGGGTCCGCTACTGTGACCCGCGATGGTGAAATCGGGGCCGCACCGCTCGACACCCCTAGCCGCTCGCACTGGTGTTGCCTCCTGCTGCCTATCGTGGCGGTTATGTTGGGGGGCCCATCCGGTGAGCTGGCGAGTCACCACCTGCCTATTTGATTGCATTAACATGTGTTAGAAGGCAGGTGCCATAGTTTTCCGATTTAGTTCTAATAACCAATCCACTAATATTTACCTACACATAGCCTAAATTTTTACTTTCCATTCATAATTTACAATAGCTCTGTATCTACTTTGAACCATTCATATCTGTTCTTCCATAGAGCAGAGGTGGATGGACCCTAGTAGATGCCCCATCCCAGTTTAGAGTAAAATTCTCAACAAGGCCACTGCGTGTTGGACCTGTGTCCCCACGTAAGCCTTTCAAAGGACCGGGTATTCTTAATACTGAGGATAGCCCGTGAAAAAAGAGAGATAGCAGAAATCACGTACGTTCAATTTATCAGATCGAATATTCGGTCTAGTAACCATTGAGTGCATAATATTAATAATATACAAGGGTATAACGGTACCTCCTTAGAGGAATAAATAAGTAAACTATAGAGCGCGCAAATCGAGTATGAACTGTTGGCCTAGAAATATCGGAACCGTCGATATTTTTGCATAAACATCTGTCGTCGCACGGAAAATCACAGAAATCAGTAAACGAGCGTAGTACATTTAGCTAAAAATGTGCTTACGCTTGTCATAAGGGGCTACTAGCGATGCGCACACTCTATGCTTGTCTATGTTTACTCTAAGGGTACCACACAATATTATAATCAGGGTACAAAGAGCGCGTTCTGTTTATGTAGCGAGCTCGTGTGCCTCCGTGAGCTAAACTAAATTCTAGTGTAGAATTTAGTGCGACGAACGTCATTAAAGCCACGTGTATGTACGGCTTAAAGAGGTCGACTATATTGGACACATTTAAATTATGGCAAAGACCTTTATAATTTTCTTTAAATATTTACTAGAATTCAATTAATCTTTATGTATTAAATTAATTTTATTATGTGATTCGCCGCACACAATGCTCGGTAAAACATATCAAGCACTGCTTTTTGACATCATACTGTAGATGACTATTCTACATTCACACATTTTGAGGTACGGAGCTGATGTTTCTTTCATAACTCGTAAACGTCTAGTCCTGTCGGACTAATATAAATAAAAGTACCTGTGAATTTCGCCAGGCATAGATATATTAATAGCTGAATTAAAAAAAAAACTCCCAAATCGTTGAAAAGTGTCTAAAAACTAGGTAAGTATATCACTCTTTTTGCGAGTGAATTCTGTGGATATTATTTCAAACGATTTTAAACAAATGAACAATGCGAACAATGTTTTAATTGTGAATTTTTTTCGTTTATCCACTGTTAGAATGTAAAATAGATACTGGTTGTGATTGAAATAACAAAAACTATTTTAATTGTATGCCATCGATACCCCGGGGCAGTTTTTCATGGAAAAACCAATTACTCCAGTTACCTGTTTCAGTATATTTGTTTAGAAATAAATATCCCGATATTGTTACGATCGGAACTGACAGGTAAATCAAAATATACCAACTCAACAAAGCAATGAATTTTGTTATAATTTTATCATTTTCATGGATTTCCACAAATATTTTTTTTCAAAGGAGCTTTTGAAGATTCAACATAATCAGACCATAATAAATATACAGCGACGCTTTCGAGGTTTACCGATCTTTATTATTAATTTGTACAAGAATATTACATTATATTATTATTATTAGAGATATAAAATTAAATGTATATTTATATAAATATAAACATTATAAAATTTTAATGTAAAGTTTATAACAAATTCGAATTCTTTATATTTTTTTATGCAAATTTATTAATCACTTAAAGGCAATATTGTAACGTAAAATGTTAATACTATAAATACTGTTGCGATTAGATTTCAGCTAAATTTCTGAGTACCTAAATAGCATAAAACTAGGTCATATTTTATAAGAACTGGTTTCAGATTTATCCTTGGAGGGTTGAAAATATTCTCACAATTAGTAATACCTCGAAAAACATGTATTTACGTAGGTAAACCAAAATAGAAAAGAATATACAAAATTAGGCAAAATTTTCCTCAACCTTAGCTTTTATAAATAAACATACACGTTTCGAATAATAAGGCCATTTCTTCCGTATGGGTTAAGATAGGAACTTTCGCGAATTTACCTTTTTTTTTTGTTTGGGCGGGGGAATCCTCATGGTCGGGGGAGCGAACGGGTAGTGTCCGACTCTTACTGACTAAACCTGAACCGCCGCCGTGCTACGTCATCCGCGTTTTTATGTTGGTGCGTGGTAATGCATAGCAATTCGTCACGCAAACCTAGGTTTAAATTATGTCATGAAAAAGACCAACTTTATTAAATTTTAGAAATCAACAAGAGTACCATCCAAATGAATTTAGATTCTTCTTCAGCCTAGCCTTTTCCCAAGCTATTTTTGGGTCAGCTTCCAGTCTTACCGGATTCAGCTGAAAAACGTATTTTACGTGGCGCGGCTGTCTATTACTTGCTATTACTGAGTAACATATATGCGAGAATAGGACTGGTTGTCAGAATTGTAATGACTTAACGACTGCCAAAGATCAACGTATGACAGTCGGGATCAACGGCTTAACGTCTCTCCAAGGCACGGAGGGGTCCCGGTTTATTCACAAATGGTCACCCATCCACAGACTATCGAAAGTCAGACCATATGGATAATACCTAATTTAGCTCCAATGAATTTGGACTTATTCAGTAATTTTCTCATAAATGGAAATCGGTGGAATATGGTAGGTAGTACCATATCTATCAGGAAATAGATCAACATTGTTCATGCAATTCCACAATTGTTTACAAACTACTGAAATATTTTGGCTCTATTAACCCGATATGATAACTTGATCAATAGCAGCTGTCAAAAGCCCAAAACTTTGAGAACATAACCCCAAAGTCCTTGAGTAATTGGGTTGCTATGGTTACCCGCATTTGGTAGGCCAAGAGTACTGGGAAAGGGTATAAATAATAGAACGTCGTCATGTGCACAAGCTTGTAGTTTAACCCTTGGGGTGCCTGGTGGGTAAAAATCACGCTACGTGCATGTTGGGTCGGAAGGACCCGTAAATATATATTTGTTTTTTTATATAAATTATGTGTTAGGAATGTAAGGTTGCACATTTCCTTTTATTTATTATGTTATTTTTACAGGAAATAAATAATAAACAAAACATTAGAACAAAAGAATATTTAAAAACTTTATTAATTAATTGGAAATACCTCTTATTTTAGGGAAAAAGAAATATACTTTTAGGACTGACTGACATTTATCTCTGTTTAAGACTTGTACCTACAATTAAAAAATATTTATTCCAAGTCTAAGTTATTCTTTGTGTATGTGTAATTACTACTTAGAGCGTAAGTAGTATTCAAAAGTTTTAGTTGGAAGTAAAATTTAATTGAAAATCTTAGAGAAGTGTCGAAATCTTATTAAAATGAGAGATTAAGTTCAGGATTTCAACTGTTTAAATTCTTTAAAGAGCTTGAAGATTTTCATGTATCCGACAAAATTAGTTGCCATGGATACCATAAAATTACGTTCACACGCCGATCATCCTTGCTTTCTGTGACAACTTGTATTTAAAAATGAATATCCTTGGTCATCACGCGTGAATGGATGGAACAATTTCGCAAATATTTTTTTTTTGGTATGTCATATTTTTTTTTATGTCAGGCAAAGGTTTTTATAAGAAAGAAGAAAAATATTTTTTTTGAAAATCTCATATAACCCATGCGAAGTCGAAGCGGGCAGAAAGTTTAAAAAAAAAACGTTTTATAAAAATTTACGATAATTTAAGAGCTAATAATATACAAACAGTGTGTCAACAGGGTGTCCTTATTATATCGAGTTTAGAATACTCACGTTCAAGTCCTTTTGAAAAAAAGTAATCAAAAACGTCTTTTATATAAATCGATAAGCTACGACGCTACAGAAAGGTTCAACACACCTCCTTTTAACGCATAAGGGAATAATAAATAACAACACAAAGTTGCATGAATAATTAACAAATTATTTCAAAGCTTCCGACATGTTTATTTCCAATATAAAGCCGAAAGGTAGGAAAGCTCGGAAAAGTTCAAAGCATTGTCCAATATTGTTCTTATTTACGGTTTTTTCTCGGGCTTATCAAAGAAGGATGGGCAAGGTGAGCTTATACTTTAACAAAAACAAGAAAAACAAACCGTTTTGTTTAGTAGGTAAATCGTGTATTAATTTAATAAAACTGTCTAACTGCGTCCATCTTTTGAATAAACAACGCATAAATTAAAACTTGCTTCGTCAAAATTTGCGTTTTGTTTTTATAAATTTTAAACCTTAGATACTTTTTTTTATCTTACATTTTATTTTTCGATTTACTGCGGGTTATGCACAGAGTTGGTTGGTGCTATCCGAAATTGTGGCAGAGCTAGTTAAAGATGAAGTGACCAAGTAGTTTCCTATCGAAAAGATTTTCACATTCACAGGACAGAACACACACACTAGTGTTTTTCTTTTAGTGTTTACACAAAAACCTACCTCTTGTATCACTTTATCTTTTGCTGAAAACTGCATTAAAATCCGTTATTTGCGAGCGACTTTGTTTTATACTATGTAAACATGCATTTATACGACGTAGAGTCAATAGGAATTGTTGCAAGTTCATTGAGAGTTAAATGAAATAATACATAATGCACAAATACAATTCAAGCGTTAACCGCTCTTTTAACCGCATGTGGCGAAGGCAAAAAAGGAGGGGTATGTGTTTGATCTGTGGTATGTAAGATGTATGTCCGTTTTGTTTTCAAATCCCCAGAGGGGAGCATCAAACTAGAGATACTTAAAAGGCGAATACCTAAAAAAAATATATACAATTTATTAAGCAAACAATTATGGGGACGTATGGCCCCATTTTCAAATGTGAAAATAATATTATTGCCTTAATTATTACCACATATGGGTATCAAATTGAAAGTGATTATAATGTAATATACTTTTACAATGTGCTCATTAATATTTTGAAACTATATTATAATTTAAAACATGTTACTAAAAACAAGTATTGTCAATAAGATAGTAACGTCACGCCTTCCCAGAAAAACTGAGCAAATGTGTATCTTATCTCTTTATTCCAAAGTAGTAAGAACAAATTCTAAACTAAAACATCTTCATTAATACAACCTACATAATTATGGAGCAGCTATTACGCAAGTAACATAGTTAACACGTTAATTAATATCTCAGTTTCCGCTTAAATGAATCGTTTAATTGCAACTAGATCTATTTTAATGCGTTAATTAACTATACACTAAATACTTATTATAGAAACGAACAAAGATCGGAGGTTATTATAATTATATTAAACCTCAATGCAAATAATATTTAAAAACATTCAATACTTATATACCTATAATTAGATTGTCTTTTGTTTTAACATTACATTTCGTAATATGTAGATAAATTCTTTAAAATGTACTATAAAATGGTTGCACCTATTCTTAAATGCGTAGCTACATTTAAAAACTTTAATTTTAACGAAAGTAGGCGGTTGTAAAAAAGATTTTATGTCTTCTCTAAAACTATAAAGAAGCCTCTGAGACTCTAGACTAGTTACTTAAATCATTTTAGTATAAAACTTAGATTATTAAAACAACAAATGTTTACTTTTACATGACATTTTACTCTTGAAATCTCTTTAATTAGCTTATAAATATAAAATAGGCGCAGTTCCTAATAAAATATAATTAATAAGCGAGGAAAGGTTTTGCTAAAAGATTGAGAGAAAATTTGACTGCAAGGATATCCGAGTGGTATATATAGGTCACCATGCCAAATACCACTGTGCGCGACATGCTCCGCGTTCGATCCCCGCATGGTACAAGCATTTGTGTGATTCACAAGTCTGGGTGTTTTTTGTGTAACTTGAATGTTTGTAAAACTCCCGCGACACAGGAAATAAAATCCTCAGAGCGGGAATCGTTATTTAAAAACGTAAAAAAGTAATAGATACCTAATAATTATGGTAAGGTTTAAATGGTGTCTTTATGAACCTTACATACAATGAAGTATTTTGTGTTTGTACGTATGTCCCTCCATTACCAATGAGATTATTTATGTTCTGATTATTTATGTGCATTTTTTGCTATTGAAAATAATTAACTATTATTTTATTATTAACACTAAATCCTACGCCCTAGGAAAGGCGGGATATACTACTAAACCACCGGTGACCTAAAGGGAGCATACAAACTACTAAAGTACCTATTATATGTAACTTGACGTTTATAATTATGTGGTTAATTAACGCATAAGCGAGCTTTAGCCTTTGTGGTTACAGCTTCAAATACTACAAGTACTGAAATATCAAACGACGGATCGATTTAACCACAATCGCAATCTTAGAGCCCTTCAATAAACAACACTAATTTTATTACTTAAAAGTTAGTATTTTGTACCTCCTATATATGAATTTTCTAAAAGCAAATCTGTAAACAACACGCTTGATTTACAGCCAATCAAAACAAAACACAACCTAAAAATAGAAAAACAATTTAACAAGGGCTAAAGATGATCAGAATAGAAATTACCTTGGATACGAAATTTAACGATAAAACAGTATCGTTCATTCGTATGGTTGTTCATTCACCTCGCGGATCATTTTTATAACAATTCAGAGCTTACGATCATAAAACGAGCTATTACATCATGCCGGATTTATTTGAAGGATTGCGTTACATGAATATTTACGAATTGCTTTGTGTAGCGGATGGGTTGCGAGTAAAAATTATGGAATAAAATACAGCCTCATAAAATTTGCATTTCGTGACGCAGGCGGTTGGTATTTACCCGGCCTGTAAATTAATGTTGATATTTTGTCGCTGCGCCTGGAAAGTTGCGACTTTTTTCCTACTTTGCATCTATCACCTCATTATTATTCATGGCGAGTAAATCATGCTGAAATCTAGATAGGTGTAAGTCTAGTTCAGTGATTGCAGTCTGAATTGAAAGGTTACGACGTAGTAAAACTCATAAATTGCTATAGGTAAGCAAACTAAGTATAAACAGAAATACGAGCCAAACTCTAGCATAACTAAATCAACTAAAGAAATAATTATATATAAAACAAATTAAAAAGCTTAAAATTAAAGTATAACGCCAATACCATAGAAATTCCACCCACTCTTTAGCTGTAGCTAAAAAAGCGGTAAGTTCGCGCGTCAAAACCTGAGGGCGGCGTGTGATGTTTATAGATACCTAATAATAAGGTAAGATAAAAATTGTTTGGACACAACATTAGACTTTTTTTATACGCATACACGTAAATAGTAAATATGTAATAATACAGTGTGTTCAAACAAGTGAAATTAAATTCAAATTATAAAACTATCTATAGGCTTTTATTTATTTGATTATTGGTACCTATACAACCTAAAAATGGTACCTAGAATATGTAGTGTAATGAAAATCTTATTGGTCGTAAAAAAACCCCTAAATGGTACCTAAAAATGTTGTGTAAAGGAAATCTCATGGGTCGTAACAACCCTTTATATGCTCGTATTTCAATTACGTTCCTAATTAGTAATTACTAATTAAATTTCACTCGAAAGATATCCGACACCTACTATTACTGTCTATTTGTGGGTATAATGTCCTGTTGTTTACTTCAAATACTGATCTAAACTTTCCTTCAGTGTTTACTGGTGTTTACCTACTAGGTACTATACTTACTCCTTTTATTTCATTTAATGACGTTAGGGTCAGTTTCCAGCCCCCCTAGACAAGTGACATTTCGACAAGCGATAACGCTGATCGAATCGTTCAAATGTATGGAAGTGACAAACCTAAGTCACGCGACTTATCGAAACGAAATGTCATTTCCATACATTTAATGTCATTTGAGCGATTTCTATCATCGTTTACGCTTATCGAAATGCCACTTGTCTAGGGGGGCTGACCGTGACGAACGCAACGAATTTTGCACTTTATAAGAACATCAAGGATTCCCAGTTTAGTTTTACCACTAATAAATATATTCTTAAATTTATGAATACGCATTATAACACACTAATGAAGTAGGGAAAATGTTTTATGATAAATAATACAACACGTGTATATTCGGACTGTACATTAATTAAAAATGTCCAATCATTTTTAATCAACGAGTATCTGCCACCCAAATGAATGGCGTGTGCGGCCAAAAATATAATTACAATATCAAGTTCACTGAAATATTTACCTCACCAAAGAGTTTGTAATTTTACTCTTTGAAAATACAAAAAGGTAAGTAAAACAAGCTTTTTTTTAAACATATAGGTACTTGTCTTTTGAACAAACAAAAGTTTCAATTACTCATAAAACATTATAAATTAGCTATTCAAATAATGTATTCAACATTATCCAGAATTAAATACTTACGTAAACCTTCCTCCCTGTCTTTCTTTACTTTACGTACTTTTTGAAACCGTCTATTTATAAATAGATAGATATCTAAAGCACACAATTCGCTTCCAAAAAAGGGATATAGTATTTACATTGGCCAATATTTGAATACCTACTATACGAGTTTCAAATTTTCCTTTAAGCGCACTACACACCAAAGTCAACTCGCCGACACCCGACACAGTCATCTTTCATAGGCCGCCCGCCGCGCTATGGGTAACATCTTATGTTAGGTACTATTTTTCATATACCGCCGCCCGCGCCTCCGCGCCGCTCGGGATGTGTCGGGGCAACGGGTTGGCTGTAGTGTGCTTTGCGCTTTACATTGTGAATGGTTACAGTCATAAACCTCAGGTCTATAAACACCACAGCTCATAACACTAAAACGTATTTGAACAGTCTCCTGTAAAAATAGGGCATAAAGTTGGTACATACTAAATATTTTTAATATTCTAGAGCTCTAGTTCATTTTTAATATGTTGTAGGTACTGTCTTTACACGTTGAATAACTTATGCGTTGTATGTTCCATAATAATACATTTGAAGGTTTTTAATTTATATAACACTCTAAAAAACTTATTTATTAATGCATAAGTATGGTTATCAATACATTACTTGCACCTTATAGATCCTCAAAGCAAACATCTTGTTGATCAGACTTCATTGAGAATAAACTTTGGAGACTTTAATTTCTCCATAACAATGACATTTTGTAACGGCGTCACTTTTATTAAATTTTGGTCTTTTCTAAATTGACAATTGATAGATTCATATTTGAACTGACTTATATATTATAAAAAAACATTTAGATGTTTTTAATGATGCTGTGTTAATTGGAGCCCCGGGTCAAATATTTTTGAAGGATATCATTTCTCTGAATTTGTATAACTGAATAAAGTGGTATCATTATTTTGCTTTAAAGTTATTTGGTTATTATGCAAATTCGTCTAGACTATCTCAATATATATTTATAATTGCCAATATTGTAGATCAATATCTATCTACATTATTGGCAGATTTTAAATTTAAATAAATGTTTATTGTTGATATTTATACTGTACCACATTACACGTAAATAAACTTTTGATTATTACTTTAAATATTACTCGATCGCTGAATATGAAAAAAATAATTTGGAATAAGTAACATTATTTACCTGTTGCCATCGTGTAACTAGAAATAAACAAAACTCCCTGTTTATTGTAAAAAAATAAACTACATTTATTATCAAAGAAAAAGTAGGTAAGTCGTTTCTTACTGCTATAAATTTTTAAGTCATTCTTCATACCGTTTTGATACTGAACTTAGTGTTACGATTCATAGCATCAAAAGCTTTTATGTTCAGAATATTATCGCTTTCATAGTCAAGTCTAAAATCCTCTCCGATCTGGTCAAACTGTCGAACTTGTAGTAATAAAAATTTGTTTTGGACAATTTAAAAAGATATGGGTATATGAAATGGGTAGGTGTGATTTTACTATCATAACAAGATTTAGAAAGGTTAAAATAAATTACTGCGTTCGCGCCTCATGGGAAATTAGGCTTTGAGAGGATTCTCTTTGAAGTTTGTTAGTGAACTCAACTACGTTTGGTTATAAAAAGTTATACGTCAAACATCGTTTGACTTATTACTTTATCGCTTCTTGTTAGTACTTAATAAGTAAATTTTAATAATAATTAAATCTTGACACTAAAATTACTACAATGTAGATTGGTAATATGGACAGATGCGAAGAATTTATATTGACAATAAATCATATACAATGGACATAATATATGTTTTCTGCATTATGTGGGATTCTAAATGATGTATGGATACTGAATTACAATTCAGTAAGCAGATCGAATAATCAATTAGATAGCACGCAGATTTTCCGCACTCACTTACTTGTACTTATAGCTTTCGAAAGGGCTAGCGCATACTGCTTTGTCGTATACGAATGATCAGAAACGACAAACATGAGATTATAACACTATAATTATAGTCTATCAGTAATGTCGATTATCACATTCACATTCTTTTCGTGCACCGAGTAGTAGAATATCTTTAAGTTGAGAATTAATTATAATGTATTTATTATAAGAAAAACCTTGTGGCGAGGACATTTGGATTTTCCATATTTTTTTAAATTTCGTTTCGGTTGTGCCGGTGGCCCAAACCGCCCACACCTTACGCCGCCTCTCGTGGCTGTGTCCTCCACCGCAAGGCCCTTAGAATAAACGCAGTCCGCGCACTGTCGGAGAAAACACACACAGGCACATTTTTCTATTCGAGTCTCTCAGGTAACGTGGGTCCGCATTTCGTCGTCGTAATTAACTAAGTACCTACCATACAAGATTTGCAGTGGGAAGAACACTAGTGAATGAGAAATTACTCGCATAGTGCGCACTTCAATGAAATTTCATACTTCACTGATTTATGCGATAAAGCGCACGGCTGCGTTGTGCGATGTGCGTTAGGCCTAAGATGTGTTTTAGGAATAGGCATAGTACATACATAGTTTTGCGCCAAGGTATAATACACAAGAAAAATATATTAGCGAAATATATAGGTGTCCAAATATTTACCGCCATGCGGGCCCCAGGGAATGGTCCAATTGATGAATACCCACGTTGAAATTTTACGACACCCTGTCTAGGTAACAACTAAACCATTAATCCATTTACAATATTTCTACACTGACCTGATTTCCTTGCTAGCCCCTGACCAAAGCAAATCTGTACCTATATCTGACAAGTATCGAAGTTATAAATAAGTTTAGAAGTCAGTGTCTTGCAGTCGAGTCAGGCCGATCCTTGTTAGATTAGTCTCAATTGTTGGCGACACCAGTCTCCGCCCAACACGTGCCTTGAATTTATTATGAAGTGCGGATTACAGATTAATTATTTTAGATTTAACAGAAGTAATTACTTTGTTATAGTTCTAGGTTTATGAAGTTGTTATATAAATGTCTTGTTCTGAGGTATTTTATTACAGATTTTGGTAATCAATTCTGTTTACCCTCTTCGACGTATACTAAAGATTGCACGGGAAATATAAAAGTCGTGCTAATTTAAAAAGTCAACAAGAATATTTTATTGAGATTAACCTCGAAAGATGACTTTACTAGCATCCTGAATCAGTCCAATCTAATATCATGTACCTAAAAAATATGATAAAAAATCTAATGCAAAACATTAGATTCTCGCCAAATGATCATGGATCTTTCACCTTGCCCATCTAATCTGTCAAAGCCATTTTATATAAAACACCCAATGAATTACATTGTAGCAGACTTTAACTAATATGCTATTAACTACATAGTTATTTTGTATGTTATGAAATTATAAACTAGTAAGTACTATGCAAAGTACCTTTATTTCTTTGTTACCTTTCCTCAATCTCTTTTAAGCCAAGCCAAGAGATGGTAAAATATTTGCAACAAGTATAGGGCATTGTATGGTATTATTTTATTTATTGCTTATGCAGTAATACTATACTGACATGCTATTCAGTATTTTATTCTTTACTAATCTAATATGGATGTTGACTGGATATGAAAAGTTAAAATCTATTTAGTCCGTCAGTTAGATAATAAAAAAATATTAGACACGTATTTTTTCTTTTATCAAAACAATAAAAAATTACAAAGATACAGCGCTTTAAAGTTTCGGAGTGAGGGCTTATGACACCTCGACGTGGTAAAAATTGTAGCAAGGAGTGACGTCACGCGAAATTTCCGAATTTTCCGAAGCTTGAATAAAGAATTCATTAAGCTACCAGGCGGACATTAAAAAAAATTAGGAAACATGCCTATTCGTGTTTTCTAGTACAAAGGCACAAATTCGCATTTATTTTTAGAATTCTGGAGAAGACATCTGATTCCAAACCCGTGTCGTGTTTTTTTCACAACTAAATCTACTTATAAGTACACTTACCTTTGTGATAAATGTTTCGTATATTTTTTCATTTATTGATTTAAATATATCATTAAATTTATTTCAACGATTTATGAAATTATTTTATTTTCTCACCACTGAGGGCCAAAGAAAAAACAGTGTTATTTTTGCACCTTGGGAAGTACTGGTCGACCTTAAAAGTATATCAGGAACAACCCCAAAGTGTGTGTCCAATACGTTATGCAATGAGTTCTTATGCAATTAGTTATATAATGAAGAGGGGTACAAAACTAGCTCAAAGACCTTCCCGCGTCTTTGCAGTCCATTATTACTACCAATTAGTTGTTATCAGAGGCACTGATTACCGATAATGATCACGTTTGGTACGTGACCCGTACCCGAATGTGTGTGTGTGTGTGACCAACTTGTAATAACTAACTTACGGAGTATTAGGAAATACGTGATGTGCCTATTACAGCAAACAAGTTAACTTTCAGCTGTAGATTCTTTGAAAAATCTACACGTATACCTATCATCAAATCAAATCATTTATTCGTTTGTGATCAGAATATTTTATCTTTGTAACTTAAAGAGCTATTCATTCAACTACAGCTACTAAAATACGTTTATTATT
This sequence comes from Diachrysia chrysitis, assembly GCA_932294365.1. Lineage (NCBI taxonomy): Eukaryota > Metazoa > Arthropoda > Insecta > Lepidoptera > Noctuidae > Diachrysia > Diachrysia chrysitis. Next base: position 5,261,129 of record OW028657.1, read on the forward strand.
TATTGATCATGGAACAAAGGATATTATCTATCTTCAGCCTACGATCTCATTGTATTCTATTTCTGATCCTCTTTACCTGTTACGATTTCTGTAACATGTAACATATAATATACTGAGTTGCGATAAAATTATCACCTTAACGTAAACACATGATTGTTCTCATCAATACGGACAACTTTTACTATGGAGACATAACAAAACGCGAAAAAAAAACAGCTGCCCCATAGATTTCGTAGAGATAAGTGAACATAAATGTATTGAAAAGCAGATTTTTCTTTTACGATATCGTAATATCTACATTGTAATAGTTGTTCTTATTAATGAGTACAGTCATGTGTTGTCACTCTGTAGGTATATTTATTAGACACTCGCTTATCCCCGCGGTTTTATTTGCATTCTTACCGTTCCCGTTAGATATTATTCCATCAAGAGCGAAATTTATCTTTTTTTTTTGTTAAACCTTCTGTGGGTAAGAAGGCCTACAGAAACATATATAAAAAAAATAGCCGAATTAGTCAAGCCATTCTCGAGTTATGCTCTTAGCAACATTAATTTTTATTTATATAGAAGATAAAAGAAGATTTCTGTAAAAGTAAAAAGAAATAGGAAATAAATAAAACCATCGCTACAAATAATTATTTTATTTATATTATTTGTGTTTAACGCTTATTATCTAAACAGAAAACACGGTCTATCAAAACCAATCGGTTAGTACAATTCCGATAATTGGGAGCGAGAGGCGTGTAATGCCGTCAACATTCGCAAACTAGAATTAATAAACCGTGATTATCATGTACCTAAATAACATCATAGATACCACATTTGGGTTTGTTGTTAGGCCCAAACAAAGTGTTGTCATGAATGAAAAACGAAATTTTATTGAATACATTTTAAATAGTAGTTGTCTCATACTGTATCTGTGATTTAGATGTACCTACCTCAGTGATGGGCAAGTTTATTAGAGGAGACTTGCGTGCAATGACCGCTAGGCAGCACAGAGCATAAATTATTTTGGCATGCTTCAGTTAGACGTCAGCGTGCCCTATAGACCAAGATCCGAGAAACATAGTAGCAAATGAATTCTATCAAGATAAAACTTCTTGACTAGCTCCTCGCGTGCAAAACCTATTTTGTGCTTATAAAATGAAACGGAGAAATGGTATTTTCGGTATTTGCTGTTTCAGTTTTCATCAAAACCAGCTCGAAACCTCTACACTTTCTCATATAGATGCGTATTTGCACCCACTAGGCAAACTCGTCCTATGTAACAAAAATAAACTTAGCCCTGAATTCACATTTATTGCATCCAGATAAATTAAATCAGCGCGAATCATAACGACAAATTAGACTCTCGGTCATCCAGTAATTACAATAAATATTGCAGTAAAACAATGCGGCGCCACTGAAAGGGTTTATTAATTAGTTTCATTTGGTATCATTCCGTTTAATCAAACAAACCAATTTATCACGCAATCGTATTGTAAACTAACTTTGGTAGGCGTAATACCTACCCATAATAGTTGAATCAAAGCGTAAACTCGACAATTACTTAATTTTTTTAATAAAATCTAATTGTTTTCAAATTTCGACGCTGTAAATGTTTTTATGTAGGTATATTATAAAAAAAACACGTAAGGGTATTTACCAACATCATAAACAAAAACTTTTAATAATTGACCACAATTGAATTTCATACCAAATAAAAAATATTTAAACTAAGCACTATATTAGTACTGCAATTTAGACGCGGATCCAAGGCGGCAATTTATTGAAATCGTCTAAGCTACATCACTATCCAATAAGTCCCGTTTACGAAGAATCGTTAATAACTCACTCTCATCATACTCGCCCGAATAGGTTGTAGAATACATCAATGCAAATATTGTGTCTAAAGACAAACTGAAATTCCCTAATTATGTTTCGAAGTATGTATGTGTTTCAATGAGTCCAACAATTTCCATTCATGACGCGTTTGTATGCACGTGTGAATCCTCGAATATCATACACTAGTGTCATGCAGTCCAAACTAATGTGAATTCAGAGTATTTGAATTTTGACGATTTATCAAATGTTACAGAATTATTGTTTGATTCAATCCCTGACATTTTATTAACTAACATCTAATTATATCTATTTTTATATCTTATAACATTAACTACACCTTCAAGTATTGTAAGAAATGATAAATTTTATGACACAATCAGCTGACAATATTTTACATACCTAACTATTCTCTACTAATAAACATATGAAATCTAGATAAAATTATGTCACTAAATTATGTAATGTTTATTGAAAATTTTACATTCGAAATATTTACGTATAAAATACATACGTGGACATCATTTATGTTAATATTATAGTTTTATAAAGAGTAATAAAATAGCACATTTATATCTCACGTTCAACACTACACAACAGGCTTTATTTTCTACTTTCTTAATTAAAGGAACGAATTCATTCTCCACATATTACAGAGAAAGGAACAACGTTGCTATAAATTAATCTTTGAGCGTACAAGGTAGTGTAAATAATAATATAATTAAAACCAACTTATTTAGTACATAGAAAATAATTAAACTTGATTTAATTAATCTTCTTCTTTCGCCACATTACAGAGTCTAGCTTTATCTGTTTACTTATCAAAGGAATTATGAAAGAAAACGCGATAACGGTAGATTAAAATACGGTCTAAAATTATCCTCAGTTTTGTGGCAATGTATACATTAATGATTTGGTACAATCGACTCAATTCTTTGGTATAATATATTTACACGTATAAATCCAATCTTTAAACCTACCAACAACACAATAAGCTAGAGGTTGCACACCTCCTTACTGCCAAGCTGAACTCGACAACACTTCAACACTGAACACTTACTATTCTAGATCTTATCTCTACACATTGTCTTTCATATAGCATGACAAAAGTTTATTGTTTGTGGTACCAAATTTAGAGGAAATGTTCACGTATTACAGGGGCGTTCCCTTGTTTCACCCGTCCTCACGGTACCGATGTTTTTGCTCTGAAACAAATATAAAAAACATAATTAAATTACTTTCAAATATATTAAAAGAATGAATACTAATTCACCTCCAAATTTTGCATAAAATGTTTGTTCCTACTTCTATTACCTATAGTATGTCTACTGTGTATAACATTGCATTTAATTGAAATAAATTTTTGAAAAAAAAATTTTTTTTTTGTTCCCGGCGTTTCGACGCCTTTGCAGGTGTCATGGTCACGGCCAGACTGACACGACCATGACACCTGCAAAGGCGTCGAAACGTCGGGAACAAAAATCTAAAATAAACCGCGATAGAATCCGTTCTAACTAGTTTTATTTCAATGTCTAATATTCGCGTAAACCTCAGAAAACATTGCATTTAACTTAGTACACCTTTACTATGACCTGAATTTTACCATTACACTCGATAAATTCACCTATATTGGGTATAACAAATCAAATGAATAAACAAAGTTAATTGAAATAGGTACCACGCGGGAAACTATGCCGTGAAATAACTATTGAAAACTGTAATACTCTTTTAGTCTGCCTCTAAATAAATCTACATATATATATTTATATTAAAATGAATCTCTATTTCCCTTGATCATCGCATCACGCGTGAACGGATGGAAAAATCTCTAATTCTTTTTTTATTGTGTTAATTATTGTTAGAAGGTTTTTATAAAAGAAAACAAAAACATGTTTTGAAAATATCACATCTTCAACCATGCGAAGCCAGGGCGGGCAGCTAGTCCTTAATAAATTTAAATTTATGCGGTTTTTTTTAATAACTAAAGAATCTACTATCCCATCACAATTAATTTACAGGACCCACATGATATCATGAAAGTTATCATTGTACATAAAAACAGAGAACCAATTTTCCTTTTCAAAAGTCGGTTGAAAACAAAAGTTTGTACTAACGACCATTCTACGTCTTCTTTTATGCACGCTATAAAAGTTTCTGCCTTACACAAGACTCTGACGTCAGATGTTTAAAATTTATTACTGGAAAGGTAATTTAAAGCTTCCACGTTAATTGAAATGTAAGGTGTTTATTTTCAAACAATAAAATAAGTACGAGAACAATAAGTACAAAGGATATGGTGTGCGATATACTAATAATAGCTAAGAAATACTCTTTACACATGTATACAAAATAAACAATATAGTTTATCTTCAAAATTTAAAAACAAATGGTAGGAATTTAAGTTCTCAATTTTATATAGATATTAAACATGACACGCAGCTTTTAAATGTAAATTAATTTCTATAAACGAAATGAATTGAGCGAATTTTAATCGTTCATACCTATTAGTCGATAGCATGCAACAAAAACCCTGTCGATCCTTATGAGTACTAATCGGCATCGTACTGCGTACACACGTAACTATTGAATGGATTTGAGATTATTAAGTTAATGAATATATCCAAATCAAAATAAAACTGATCAAAGGCAACACTGATTGCTCGACAAAGTTCACGTGTACTACCTATAGTTTTTTGTCAAAGAAGCCGCCTAAGCAAGACATTTTTTTCTAGTACGTTTGTTGAACCAGGAATACGCCTTTATTGGATCGGACAGAGTTTTGGTTACATACTGTATAACTCGAATTATTTCCCCATTTGAATATAGAAATAATTAAAACAAAAAAAAACTAATAACTTAACATCATCGTCATCTACAACCCTTGCCTCGATCATTATGTGCTATTTATTGTCTTCTCTCCGGTCGTGTGACAGTCGCATGGATCCAAACCGATAAAAACAAATGAATAACGCAATATGAACCAAAACATTTCATCATTGATACCTATGCTGACGAAACTCGAATTTTATACTTCTAGATTATCCCATCTCAACGAATACTTGCTTTACCCGAAAACCGCAAATGTCACTATTAAACCAAACTGTTATGTGCTCATTTCTCATAAATGACTTCGCGAGAATTTTCTCATAATAGGTAGAGCGTCTGTTCTTGCCATTATAATGCCACTTTAATGTTTTTTATTCTTATACAGAGTTTTATAACTTCGTTTAAAGCGTGCCTGCAAATTTCTCGAGCAAGTCGAACTAGCAATTTTGCTTATAAAACTGTTTTTTTTTCTTTCGTTTTCTTTCATACTAGAAATAGTAACTTACTTATTTTACTTAAATACTTTTTTTTCTAAACCATTTTATTCCCCTTATTGTACCATCCCCAGTTCATTGTCAGTTCATAGTGCAACCTAATAAAACCTTCGTTGTCCCTACCTATTTTCTAACTTCACGAATAATAAACTACAGTAGTGCGCCACAATTACGTCAAATTTATAGCACCCAAAACGAATACACGGTATTCTAAACAGCCAGAAACAATCTAATCCTGTTTTATTAGCTCTGTGTACCAAACTAAAACCTTACCTTCATTTAAAGAGCTTTGCGCCGAATAATAGTAACTTATAGATACAGAAAATTTGTAGAATTTTAGTCTCTAAGTAAATTTATTAAAATAACCTTCTGAGAATATTTGACATTGAGTAAACTAAATACTCAGTCGGACAAAATTCTCACTTCAATTTATTTAACCGAAGTGACAACTTGATAAATTAATTTTCTTAAAAACATCGTCAACTACGTCATGTTTAGTTTTCAGTTCAGAAGGTATTAAATGATCGTAGTAATATTGAATTACCGACTTTATTACCATTATAAAACGGGTAAGCTTTAGTATTTTATATATTGTCTTGAAATACTTTAAAAATATTTTCATGTAAGTTTAAAAAATATTGAATGCAGTTTTACAAAATATGAACATGCAGGTTACGAACTACATTATATAAAAGAATACACATGAGTCGAGCTACAGTTTTCTCTGAAAACAAATTTTTAATATACTTTCTTCTCCTGCTATTCCTTTGAGAATCTTACAAATATTTGCATTTAATATAACCAGAAGATAGAGAAGGCATTATGCAGCACACAAGTGAAAACATGCACATTGTTAGTTTCATAAAAGAAAAGAATGCGATACAGTTTTCAAAATAGATTGTTCATGCAAACTGTTTTGTAAATGCGAAGGCAAACGTTACTCACATATCCATTTTTAAAGGGAAGCTCGGCTGTAGTTACCTTTTTATCTTTTCTGTGCACCTGTAGGGAGGAAACAATTTCATAGCTCATAAATATCGTTTTTAATTGTCTCGAAACATGCAGTTAGCGGAGCATACATAAAACTCAAAACCAAATGCAAGATTAAAATATTAAGGTAATCTGACTTGAAACTTACGTGTTCTGGTTTTGGGACTCGGAATGCGAGGCAACAGGCGGCAGGAACCTGGCCAGGTGCGGCTGGAGAAGAAGTGATCTGAAGGTCTGGCGGAACTGCCGCGACATCGAACAGTACAGCACGAAGTTGATCGCTCCATTTAACAGTGCTAAAAAGTCCATCAGCTCCCCGAATAGATCGTAGCAGCGCTTGAAGAAACACCAGCCGAGTAAGCCGCTCATCAGCCCCATTATCCCTTGAGGAAGCTCCGTGACTAAAAACAGCAACAACACTGCCAACAACATCTTTGTCGTCCGATCGGTCCTTTTATCTGCTTTGTTCTGCCTCTTCACCATTTTCTCAGCGGCAGGACAAGCGCTGTAGTTCCTCAACTTCTTCTGATGCTGGTTCGCATTGTATAGCGCTCTTATCAGCCATATACTTATCACCGTGAGAATAGAACATGGTAACAGTTTGATAACAACTCCATGCACCCAGAAGTTTGCCTGGTAAAGTGTCCCTTCATAATCAGAGTCGACGTGGTACGCAATGTCAGGTTTTCCGAATTTGTCTGTCACGTTCTTTGTGTGAATATCAAATACCTGTAGAACAATAAGAGTGATTCAATGATAATTTGATATTGTATGGAGAATGGCAAAGAAATTTACATACATTTGCATTTTAAACTTGATAAAAATAAAATGAAAAAATATTTTTGATAATGTTGTCTTTTTTTACGTAAATGTTACGACAGAAATAAAAATAAATACAATATGTCATGTATTATAAATAAAATGTAGAGGTAGATGAAACTACGTAAACTGTCTAGACAATCACCAGGCTAGAACTAGACCTTGATCCCTTTGGAGGAACTAAAACGACGGGAATACAAATTGAAATGTAATTCGCAAAACAAAAATTATTATAATAATACTTTTTATACTCATTTATTTATAAGTTAATCAAAAATATTTATTTAAAACTTCATGTGTTGAATTATTTACTTTATTTTGAAATTTTCTTTTCATAAATACTCTGCATACCTACTACAGAAAGGCCTGAGAAATGAAGAAGCATTTTTCATTATTTTAATATAAATATATTTTCAGACAGATATAGATTCTAGGTACTGCAAAAGCGAATAAAGAAAATTCATTTTAATTCCAATTCAGTGGAAATTCAACAAGCCAATTCTCACTTCACTGTAAACCAATAATAAATCGGTAACTTAATTAATCTCTGTTAATGAAAGTTTCGAAATCTGATTTATTTCGTTTTAGTTAAATCCGATTTATAGTTATATTCGATAAAAAACTTGTTATAATATTGAACTGATCATTTTGTTGTAATTACATTAATGTAATTTGTGTATGATAATATTACAAACACGTAGTAACTAACAAATGTTTTTACTCACTGGATCTTTTAGAGATATAAAAATTTATACTAAAACCATATATTTACAATTAAGAATTAAATAGTCCGGTCTCCAGACTATGCTAAAGTAACCTAACTATTAAAGAGTACTTGGTGGAATAAAACTGGCCTAGAGCAAAATAGAGGAGCAGAAATAACTTATAAAACAAATGCAAATCTGTTAAAGATTCAAATAGTCCATACTTAAACACTTCTACTAGGGTAGACGACAATGTTTTTGTAATTTCTGTCTGATAAATTATAATTTTTTTAGACCCCTTTTATTTACTTATTTTACATTACCAAAACTCACACTGATACATTGTTTTGAAATGTCACATGACGGTGACGTCGTGCGTACAAAACTCACGAGATTGTGAAATTTTGTGACTATTGTACGCAAGCATTCAACAATCAGCCCTCACTCCTGAAGTTAGATTCACTTTATCTGCTTAATTGTTATTTTATAATAATAATATATTAGTGTTTACTTGATTTGAAAAAGTAAAAAATACGTGTCTAATATTTTTTTATTAAGTATCTAACTGAGGGACTAATTAGATGTTGACTTTTCATATTCAATCATCTACCCTATATTTAACCAGAATATAAGAGCATAGTAATTAGCTTACCATAAAGGTTGGTGCACACAGTATCGGCGGTAATATAAAGCTGGCTAATATTGCGATGCTGCATCTGCGCTCCGTACACAAAATGTGACTCTTGTCCGAATATCTGTAACAATATTATATAATTCATATTTGCATAATAAACTTTAGAAGGCACTATAAAGTTCAAATTTCAAAATACAGATAAGTAGGGAAAAGCAAGGCAAAAAAGTGCCTAAAATTAAAAGATGATTAAAATAATAATGTTTATAAACTGCTGGGCACAGGCCGCTTCTCGTGTAGAGAAGGAACGAGCATTGATCACCATGCTTGCTCATTGCGGGTTGGCGATTTTAGATTCCATTTTTTAAAATCCAGGTTTCTTCACGATGTTTTCCTTCACTGATTGTCAATGATGTTATAGAATAATTAAAAAAAAAAGTAACATATAAAAAAGTAACATTAAGTAAACAATTATAAAGATGTGAAAGAGTCGACTTTATTTTGACATTTAATAAACTCAATAAAAAATGGCTTTGTAGATTTTCCAATTACTATTTAAAAAATTCCTAAACCCGATGACGTAACTGTTTATCCGTCGCCACAATTTCCGTTAGAACAATCCCTAAATTGTAAGTAACCCAATTTATCTTCACGACGCGCAGCTATTTATAAATGCCCTATATTCGGTGAGGGTATTTCAATTAACAAACAAACACAAATCTTTTCAAAGGTTTTATTACTAGACCTTTGATTAACACTGTTTCAGGCATCCAGGCCACTCATGTTTAACCGGAAACCTGTCCTATTTTACTTTTCACCGCTATTTGAGTTGATGTTATTACAGTTTTCAGTAAAATTTTAAACCAAAGTTGACTTTTACTGCACAGTTAGGTATTTAATTAGTTTTAGTTTTGAAACCGTTTTTATTTTTTTAATTTCTAGGAAAACGTAATAAGTAAATTACTTATTACGATTTTAGTATTTTTTTTCTTTTTTTTTTATAAAACGCAGAGATAAATATACATATTTGATCGTATTTGTATTACAACTTAATTTCGTGTGTCCGATAAAACAATTACGATAATTATTCAAAATCCGAACGTTCCGTTCTGTTTTGTTTTAAACTTGGAAACCTTTAAAGTTTGCAGCTGGCTGCCAAGACCCTTATCAATGTGACCTGTTTATAAATAGAAGAGAAATATTTAAAAAGTAATGTACAAAAATAGTTTTAGAATATATTTATTCACAAAATCCTATATTCTTCTATGCTTATAATATTATTTAACTTTTAAAGATGAATTAACTAACGTCTCGACAAGATAGTTAAATGACAAAATGTCAAAAAGCGTTGCAAACTTTTGTTAAGATATATTGACAACACTTCAACATTGGCTGAATATTTTATATACATAGTTTCAAGTAAAACATTGGCATCAATAAGTATATGTACGTACTTCTCCATTACTTTTTAGTGTATCCGAAAGTAGTTTAAGTTTACATGTAATTTAGGAATTGTTTTTTACACTTGAATACGTTTCAATGATGTCTGACGGCTATATTTTCCATTCCTAGTCATTATAATCACTCCATTTGCCATTGACGATTATCAATTTTCTTGAAGAGATAAGTAGAAAACGTTTTTATTCTTTTTCGTAATTTTTTCGTTTGTCGTATCTCCGTGAGCCAAATTACCTTTGACCTAGCCAAAAAATATTGTCTGCGAAAGAGTGTCGAGCCACTTAATGAGTAAATTCCGCTATTATCAAACCGGAATTGAAACAATATAATACTGGGTTTAAGTTCATAGTCAACATTGGTTTTTATTATTTTAATGTATGATTTTAACACTGGCTATTATTGCAGCCGGTGTTAAAATCCTTTTATTTTTTGTTTTTTTTAAACAATAAATAAATGGTACCTATTTAGGTTTTATTCAAGGTTTAGACCAGGGGTTCCCAAACTTATTTTGTCTACTGCCCACTTTGAGAATAAATTATATTTTAGCGTCCACATTTTTTCACCTACTTAAAAACCACTATAACTTCAAATTAAATTTATTATTGTGAGCTATATTAGCGGAGATTCGATTTTATTTCTGGGTCTCTTAGCGCCTTTAGGCCTGCAGCGCCCACAAGGGGGCGTTATCGCCCACTTTGGGAAAGGCTGGTTTAGACAATAAATACTCAAATAAAAAACCTAGACAATTTTCTTATAGTTTAACTGTAGTACGATCAGAGATCGATTTAAGTAGGTAGGCCAACTGTCAGACTTTTGAGGGTTGGCTTACTTAAATCGGTTTAAGGGATTTCTCAGTGTCGATTTAAATAAGTCAACACTCAGAAATCTGAGGTTGCTTACTTAAGTTGATAACAGAGAAGCCCTTAAGTAACCATTAACGTCTCAGTGTGCGGCTGTTAAGTGCATTTCAGACAACGTTAATAATATTCTACTACATTGAACATGTTCTAAATTAATGTATGGTGAGCGATACTGTTGTGCTACTTACTATAATGATGCTATAATGATATGTTGTTATATTATAGCTTAGTCTTAAAAGCACTTTAGCTGCTTTTATATCTGCTTTCTAGAGATATTAGTCCCATTGAAAAGAAGTGTTGAAACAGTTGACAGCTATGGCTCTTTTACCAAAATTAGCTCCAAAACTCGACGCAACGAAAGTCGATGAAAAAAAATATTCCCGAAAATTTGAAATACGCCCTGGGGCCCTAGACAAGTGGTATTTCGACAAACGTTAACGCTGATAGAATCGCTTAAATGTATGGAAATGTCAAGTCCAAGTCGACGTGACTTGTTTGACTTGTCGAAACGAAATGTCATTTCTATACATTTAATGTCATTTAAGCGATTTCTATCATCGTTAACGCTTGTCGAAATGCCACTTGTCTAGTGGGGCTGGTGTATCAAATCCGGGTCTTCAAAACCTTAGATGAGATGAAACCGACATAGGTTTATTATAAGATTGTCTGTGTAAACCGATTCTTTGGTAAAGGGACAGATTAATGAGACGTCATTGATCCTGTCCGGAAGTTTGTTTACAATGAAGGTGAAATTCAGGCGGTCCATGATTAATTACATCGGTATACTGGAGAACCACGATTAATTAATTTACTAATAAAGGAATTTACAAATGGTATTTCAGTATTTACTTAGGAGCCTATTCATTTTCCTACTGTCCCGTGTTACCAATAGAATACATTATTTTTATCTTGTTAATGAATTCAGTCCCTTGAGCGCAAAAGTTAATATTAATTTTTCGGAAAAATATTACAAAATGTAAGTAGATATTTCTAAGTGCTTGTATTTTTGTAGTATTGCTTCATTGATAGGATTGAAATTGAATATAAAAGACTAATTATTGATATCTTAAACAACTTTTTGTTAGTTTTTTGTTTATATTTTACTTGGTTGTGATAAATTTATATTTACAATTTGAATAAAATAGGATTACGTAAAGTCGACACCAAATTTTTAGAAACACTTAAACATTATCAGCAGTTTTATTTCAAAGCTCTTAGGGTGAGTTTCGTAATCAATCAAAACTGAACTTAGTACTGAACAATTTTACTCGATTACGTCAAAGCCAAAAAAAGGGAGTTCTTATTGTATGTTTTACTAGCATTCGCCAGCAACTCCGCCCCCGTGGTGTCGATTATTCTGGCAAAAAGTAGCCTATAGGTATCCTTTCTTGGGATCCACGGTTACCCCATGCCTAGATAAATCAAATCGGTTCAGCGGTTTAGCCGTGAATGCGTAACAGACAGAAAGACAAGCAGTCAGAGTTTTTTTGTAGTTTAAAATATTAGTATAGATTTATTTTACACGTAATATTTTTTTCGCATTTATGATATCAGTATGGATTTACGTTAAACTTTAAAGATAATATTCAAAGTATTAATTTAGTAAGTACGCTGTACCTAATATTATCGCGTGTTGGACTTCATAATGAGTTTACAAACACAATTTTAAGCCTTTTATCTACATCAAATACCAATATCTGGCCATGATCGCAGACCCTTTACGCATAACACAAAGACTTGGTTTTAATAAGATTAAGTTTGAATATAGTTTAGCTACCCAATTTTCATATTAGGTTCTACGTGCTAATACACAATGTCGAATACAGTACAATGGTTCGGGTTAGGTATTTAAGGCCAACGATAGACTCTAAAATAACTTTGGTTTAGGTCACTATGTTATTTACTATAAATTTATTACTGCCTTAAACTACAGTAAAACGTGTATATATAGAAAAGAAATACACTTTTAACTATGTATAGTGTACTATAAACTTGTGTGTATTATACCTACTAAATGAGCAGAGAAAGTTTGAAATTAGTAAGTATTCGCAACTCTAACAATTCCGTGATATATGGTAAAATTAAAAAATATTGATAATAACCTCACTGTTACTCGTATATATAATGATTTAATACAATATAAAACAATGAATAAATTATGCAACAATGAAACAATTGTAGGTGTAGTATAGGGTGGAATCGGGGTCCTGTCTTTTTTATTATTTTGGCATTTGAAAAGTGCTGCTTTGTAGCCTATTCTAAATAAATGAGATAGGTATTGATTTTTGAATTGGCAAAATAATATTGCTATATTGACAAACTAATCTTTGTACTTGCCCTCGACCCTAGGTTCTACGTTACTGTTATACTGCGAAGTTGAAATTACGAGATATCGTTTCAAAAGACCCTTATGCTACAAGTCTAATAAGTTTCTCCCAGTTCTCAAAAACTTATAAAGAAAAAATACCCTTCAGTACAAGACATTACGTAATCAAAAACATAATAATCTAGACCTAACTTTATTTTAATTCGAATAAATAAGAAAAGAGATTTGAGTTAGTTTCAAGAAATAAAAAACATCTTTAATTGATAAAAACTAACATTTTTTTTTTCTTGTATTTTACTTATTGTGAAACAGTGAATGACTCTTTTCTCTCTTGTATGTACAACTTGATACAATACACCTCACTTAGTTTACGCGTCAAGTGTTCGCAGGGCAACGCGAGTGTCCGTTTACTCAATCAATTCAGCCTATCGCGGGCCACAGCTGGACATAGGTCTCTCCCTAGTTGCGCCACATTACCCGGACCGCTGCCTTTCGCAACCAGTTAGAATCAGCTACCTTTTTCAGGTTACCTGTCATTGGATACTATTCTTGTGTTTCAATAATTTTCACAAATCTCATATACACAAGAAGGAATATGTATAAACTGCGTGTACGGTATACTAAGCTTAAGCGGTGATGCTACAATGAGCGTTAAAAAATCATGCTATACTACTAACACCTTTACTACGAATATTGCACAGAAATTATTCGTGCAAATTTACCGCTGAAATGCTTCCCGATATAGCCCGGTAGAGTGATCGGAGATAGATATAGAAATAGTTAACAGTATATACCATAGCGTAAAGATAGACAAGCATAGAGCGTGCGCATCGCTAGCAGCCCTTATGTCAAGCGTAAGCACATTTTTAGCTAAATGTACTGCGCTCGTTTACCGATATAAATGATTTTCCTTGCGACGACAGACGTTTATTCAAAAATATCAACACTTTCGATATTATTAGAGTAATATTAGGTTTTAAAATAGTCAAAATAAAACGGTGCGCTCTGTTTTGATACTAAGTTTACGATTTTACATGTTTATACTAGTGCCAACAGTTCATACTCGATATGCGCGCTCTATAGTTTACTTATTTATTCCTCTAAGGTATATACTGACTTGTGAGTTGGCTCTACCGACTTGTTTAATCAATCAAGTTGACACTTGCCATTACGGGAGCTCGGTATTTATTCTTGTGAAAAGTTTGTCAGTTGTTTTATTGGAAACTAGCTGTCCCCCGCGACTTTGTCCGCGCGTTTTAGTTTCAAAGGCTTTTCATTTTTGCAACATTTTTCCATTATGCTCCGCTCCTTCTGGTCGCAGCGTAATGTTATATAGCTTCTGCAATAATAGCCGTTTTCAATAAATGGGCTGTCCAACACAGAAATAATTTTTCAAAAAGGACGTAGTTCCTGAGATTAGCGCGTTCAAACAAACAAACTCTTCAGCTTTATATATTAAGTATAGATAATGGAGTCTTTACGACCAATTTACGCGGTAGCAGTATTGTATCAGAATCGGCTTCATTTATATCAGCTTTAAGGTGCTGTGCTACATTGGTGAAACTAATCGTTTATACTCAAGTTCATTACTATCGAAAAGACGTTCGTATCTAGTTTCAAATATCTAAACACACAACAGTGTTTCAGCCAAGTTTGAAACCGTCATCAGTCAGTTGACTACATTAAACACTACTTGCTAACTCTTTGATTACTTACTTTATTGCTATATATCTCCATATAGCCAGAGATAGAGTGAGACAGATCGACGCGGTGTGGAGTATCTGAGCGAAGTGCATATGAAACAGCAGGTACATGGCCCACGAGTACGGAAAGTCCAGTTTTTCAGGTAACACCTGCGAAATGAAAATTTTGTTCAACATTTTTTATTCGGTAAAAATATTTTACTTTACTGCAATATGCAGTTTCTTTTGATGTAGAACAGTATTCGGCACTTGTGTCCCTCAGATCTGACTACATCATAAATGATATTTGGAAATGACCTACAAATTATAGACTAGTATTATTAAATTAAAACTACATTTATTTAGATTAATATATCTAAGAACAGACATCGATAGAATTCGTTTCACCAGTAGTTTTATTTTGATGTCTATTTTTTATTCGCGTAAACCTCTGAAAGCATTATAGTACAATACAAACTTATCATCTTGTTTAAGAAACTGTTATTCCTTTGTAGTTTAATTTCAAACCACTGACGTTGAAAACGAGGTACTTTGTCGATGTAATAACGGTCTAAAGAAAGGAAAAAAGTCACTGGCAAAAGTCGAAAGTATGATGAGACATTTTTTACTTGAAGTTTATTACGTATTCTTCATTTGTTTTATCGCAGGCTTGGAAAAAACATAACGGCACACCACCGAATACTAGGTACTTAAACTTACACATTGTACCCAACTGCGTTCAATGGTATTACTCTTAAGTATTTCTTTATTCATAACTATTACGTAATCTATACAAATAAGTAAAATTAAAGTGTCAGTGTGTTTGTAATATTAAAATAACCGCTTTTTATTACATGCATATTGTGAATGTATACACAGTACGTATAACGAAATGGCATTTTTTACATTTTTTGTCCGTCTATCTGTTTGTTCTGGCTAATATCTGAAACAGCTTGACCGATTTTGACGGGACTTTCACTGGCTGATAGCTTATGAAATAAGGAATAACTTAGGCTACTTCGAAAACGAAAATACAAACTAAACAACTTTTTCGTTAAATTCCACGCGCACGAAATCGCAGGCACAGCTAGTTAATGATAAATGCTAACTAAAGAAACCAATAATAAATTACACCAAACAGAAATGATATACGACTGAAATAAGATATTAAATGCATCAATCATAAATATGAAACCTATTTATCTTCGTATAGCTTGCAAGGAAAATATTGTATCGGGTATAGCCATCTATTCATGTCATATGCAATTTTGTCTATTCAGAGCAAGCCTGGACTAAAATAATAAATTTTTGGGAATAGATACAGAAGGTATTACTTAACTTGTAACAGGATTTGACGGCGATAATATTACAATTATTGATGTCAAAATGATAATTAATAACAAGCGTCAAAAAAAAAAAAGTTGTTTGTAAAAATTTTGCTGTCAAGTACTATTGCTTTGCTATCAGTTGGCTTTTACAAGTTATTTAATACCGCTGCGGACCTTTCTTAATAAGAAAAGAAAAAGTTCTAAGCTATTTATTATATTTGAGTATGTAAAGTCGACTTTAGTCATTCGTTACCATTACATATACCATTAATGGTTGTCCATACGGGTCAGAAAGTGCAAACTAATTTAAATAATAATTTAAATGTAAATAATATACGAAGATAATTATATGATAAAATAAATAGTACATTTAATAAATTAATTAATTTAAAAAATATTTCTTTTTTTTATTTATCTGCCGTACTTATCATAGACTATTTTACTAACTATAATAAAATAATACTTGTTGTTGCACATAGCTGAATAGTTACGTTTACTTTACTTTATTTACAGTGAAACCAAAAGAATTGCACATGTTATAGATAAACAGTAGCAGAAAAAGTATATCGTATAGTTCTTCCTTCCATCATTCGCGTCCATTCCAGTATAACAATATTTCTATAGGTTTCACAACAATAGCCAACAGCTGCAACTCAGTGCTACTAAATAACGTTAACAATAGAAGAATTGCATGCATTCATCTTGCTATCAATTTATATAATTCAATTCTGTTAGCGGCTTTTATATGATCATGTTTAAAATAGGATGTTCCTTTTTAGCCGCAGATTCATTTTATTGGTCGGCTGAGATGGGCGAACAAAGCTATGATCCTATCCTTTTGATTGTTGAGAATAGATGATGTAAGGTCTAAAGTACCTTTTGCCTTGAGTTGATATAGTATTTGGGTATCCTTATCTCCGGTCATACCGTATGCCAGACCCATGTCTGGGGTTAAACTGAAATGAGTCAGCAATGGTAAGGAATTTGGCTAGAAATTTAGATCTAAAATAAATTAGCGGTAAACTGGACAAAAAAGATAATAATATAGTGCTGTCAGGTATCGTGAAAGAGGTCTCAGTAATTAAGGGTTAGGATATTTTTATAAACAAAGATTTTAGTATTTTGTGACGAAAGTTAGTGACAAGAAATTTTCTGGACATTTATAGCTAGAAGTCGGAGTCAAAATTTATTTGTTTTTTGACTTGGTTCGAACGGGCAGTGTTGCGTTAGAAACTGAATGTTTGTCACCACGCCAATTAGAACTGTGCGCGACATGCCGCAGGTTCGATCCACGCATGGGACAAGCATTTGTGTGATCAGGTGATGAATTGGGTTTGTGATGGATTGGAATGTTTGTGAAACCCCCGCGACACAAGGATTAAATTCCTTAGTGCGGGAGTAGTTTTGTTAGAGAAGAAAAAGAAATGTTTCAGCTCATCACATATTCGTAGTACATGCTAAGTTCACCTCATTACTTGTGCTTGTTAAACTAATCTCTGAAGAACCGTCTCGTTAACATTACCAATAAGTTCGTAATTTAGTTTAATAAGTTAGGCGTACTTTGCAAATTTTGCGAGTGAAAGCACCTGCGTAGTCTGCCAGTAGTAGTAGTATTATATATTCTAATATTGTGTTTCTATCCCTTTTATTATCATAATATATAGAAATATAAATAATAATTTTGTAGAAATAGTTTCTGCATAAGGTCTTATGAATTACATGCTATTACAGACAATACAGAGTATTGCCTATATTGCATCTAAGCTTTATCAACACAACAGTTTCGATATTAACAGGTCATAAATTATAGTAACTGCATCCAGTCCATAGATAAGTAAGGTCTATGTCATTGTGTCGATAACATAGATAATTATAAATTACCTATGTATCAGCTAGTCACATAATTTATCTATTGTATCTTATCTATTTATTCATAATAAACTACTTCCTGAGAATCAATAAGTTTCTGATAACAACTATCTGTAACGCGTAAAAGTACTGTTTTTACATACAATGTATATAACCTACAAAGAATGGTTCCAAAATGTACGTTTAAAATTGTATTAGTTTTTATATCAGTAACGAGTAGGGTTGCCAGACGTCCGGATAAAGCCGGACACACTCACCCTTTTTGGTTGCGTGTCCGACCAAATTAGACGGCGACCAACGGAATGTCCGGTTTTTAGGTTTGATTATTTGTTGTTGTTTCCTCAAATTTAAATTTCTTCAAGATTTTATGGTAAACGATAATAAGATTGGTTTAATTTTAAAAAATGGTCGTGTTATGTAACTATTATGACAAAAAAAAAATAAGTCCTGCTTTGTCACTCAAATGTCTGGCAAAACTTTCTGGGCTGTCCGGCTTTTCGATTTCAAGATCTGGCAACCCTAGTTACGAGTATAATAATATATATATATATATATATATATATATATATATATATATATATATATATATATATATTTAAATGCATATCAAATCCTCGTTATACGTTTTCTGAAGGCGTTTATTTATTGATCCGTCGAATCCGATCCAGTCGGAATTTATGTACCTATATCGTTTTTTTTTGTTTAATAATTTGGTATAATTAAACAAAAAAAACGATTGGAAAAAACGTAGACGTTTTCGTCGTAAGGGGTATCACAAACATTCAAACCACATAAGTATCTTCAAATTACATAAAGGGAATCCAGGTTTGGGACAAAATTAAATATTGAACACAAAAACTTACAACAAAACATAAAGCTGGCTTCTTTACTGTCTCGTAATGCTTTTGAAGGTTTGCTTGAACGTTACACATTAAAATTAAACTATTTTAAATGGATTATATCGCGGTTCTTTAAAGGAATTATAGTCACGGGTAGCCTGATATTTGAGGGCATGGTCCGTGAATTAAAATCTCGGGATAACCTATACACATAAATAACAAATCGCGATATAATCCGTTTGAAATAGCTTAATTTTAATTCTTAAAGTTTTTACTTACCAAATGTCTATATATGACGAAAGGTACATATTCAACCATGACGAATACGTCAGCGACTGCAAGCCATTTTAGCAGTCTGTTGATAGGAGCCGCCGCCATGTCTCTTCGCGTCAACACAGCTATGTTCATTGTATTCGCCAAAACTCCTATTGTGCAGACCTGAAACAATCAATATCAATTGCCATCACCTGTGATGTAAACACGGAATTAGGTCACGAGGTAAGATAGAATACACCTATTGGGATGAAGGGACTGAGATGGCAGGAAGTTTTTTTATTTTAGAGAGCAGTCACTTTTACTGGACGATTTTATTAAAACTTAGTCCACTATTGGAGTGTTTGGAATAAGACGAAGTGCGGGGCAGGCGATTTAGCACTTAAGAAACAAATTTTCATTACATTATACCTAGGTAGTTTATTTATTTTCATTGAATTAATTTTGCACAGCGTCCCAATATTATAATTTCTATAAAAAAAAGTTTTACACTCATAGCAATATCTTAGTTCTTTTTATGAGACCCGTTTGTATGTTACACACAAACTAGCCCATTAGTAAATTATTCTATTCCTGGTAACACTAATAAACACAATGTCAGTAATAAAATGATTTATTACGAAACTGCTGAATCATTTAATCGCCATAAACGGCGCATTAGTTCTCACGTCCAATACCCATAAGGAAGACATAAATAATACTTTTATTGCAATTGCGAATTCATTGTGGGCTAATATTATACTATTTCGTGACATATGATGTTCCACATCTGTTATGATACAAAGATCCTACTTTAAAAAAAAACTCTAAATGCGACACCAATTTAATATTTTAATTCAGAATTTCTGCCCTAACAACAGTTTCACAACAAAGATAAACTATTTATATTTTTTTCTACCGTAGGAAGTTTTCTAGAATCAGGATCCCTGTCGCATTTCGAACTACGGGATATCTAAAACAAGATCTACCAAAAAACCCTACATTCACCGTAAGTTATCAGTCAGAAAATAAGAGTTGACTGTACAATTTCCAACAATATTTTAATATACAAATCAAAACAGTTTTTCTTGTGATTAATTATTTGTACAGTATACATTTTCAATTTGTTTTTAAATATCAATCCTCGATATTAATATCTTATTTAATAAATTCAATATGAACTTGACTGTAATAAATATTAACTTCAATGATATTTAAAATACAACTGTCAATAAATATCCCATCTCTTTAAATCACACACATTAATATAGAAACTATTTCAATTTATCTTATTGATACCCATTGCGAGTCTGTAATTTAGGCTATTTGATCGTAGCAGCCTATTGATTTACTTAACCTACTCTTTTATAACATTACCACGAATATAGGCAAATACCACTTTCACTTGTTAATGTCTTTTGTTTAATAACTATCATCATGATGCCCTTAGAGGAAAAATAAATCTATACTTAATATTATAAAGCTAAAGAGTTTGTTTGTTTGTTTGTTTGACTACTGGTTCGAATTAAAAATATAAAAAATAAAATATACTTTTTGTAATGGATAGTCCGTTTATTGAGGAAGGCTATAGGCTATATAACATCACGCTACGATCAATAGGAGCGGAGAATAAATGAAAAATGTTGCAAAAATGAAAAACCGTTGAAACTAAAACACGCGAACAAAGTCGCGGGGGACAGCTAGTATACTATATAGTGCGCATATCGAGTATGAACTGTGAAATCTATGTCAAAACAGAGCGCACCTTTTTATTAAAACTATCTCAAAACCTAATAATATCGGAACCATCGATATTTTTGCATAAACGTCTGTTATCGCACGGAAAATCACTTAAATCAGTAAACGAGCGTAGTACTTACAGCAAAAAATATCTTACGCTCAGCATATTGCTAGTAGCGCGTACTCTATGTTTCTTTATATTTACTCTAAGGTCATACCTAATAACCGTTGAAACACTAAAACGGCGGACCCAAACGGAGCCATCAATTACAACTCTTTCACCACTTACTATATACTAGCTGTCCCCTGCGACTTTGTCCGCGTGTTTTAGTTTCAACGGTTTTTTATTTTTGCAACATTTTTCATTTATGCTACGCTCCTTTTGGTCGCAGCGTAATGCTATATAGCTTATAGCCTTCCTCGATAAATGGGCTATTCAATACTGAAAGAATTTTTCAAATCTAACCAGTAGTTCCTGAGATTAGCGCGTTCAAACAAACAAACAAACTCTTCAGCTTTATAATATTAGTATAGATATTAAGTATAGATTTTTAGGTTTTTTCTAAGTGTTCTTTCGTTAAATGATATCCAAGTTAAAAACCTTTCCAACAATTCAATGCGTAATATCACACGTCAATCTTCACTCAAAATAACTTTGTTAACTCTTACAAGATAAACATTAAACTATACTTGTGAAAAGTTTATATTTAAACAAAACACATGTCTGTTTAACTTTTCTAAGACAGACATGCTAAAGAATGTATAACACTGCAATCATATGAATTGTGCAAGAAGTTTGCAACAAAAACTGTTCACCATCATAGTATTTTTATTCCAATAGAAATGTTTCCAAAACATTATAACAACATGGGAATATAAATTGTCAGTGCTTTATCAACCACACTGCGAATGAGGCTTTACTATACAATCTACAATTCTACATGTTACATACAGTATGTAACAAAAACCCTGTCCGATCCAATAAAGGCGTATTGATTCAACATACGTATTAAAAAAAATGTCTCGCTCAGGTGACTTCTTTGATACAAAACTGTAGGTAGTACACGTGAACCTTTGTCGAGCGATCAGTGTTGCCTTTGATCAGTTTTATTTTAATTTAATTATATTCAGCGGAGAAAAATAATAATCTCAAATCCATTCAATAGTTACGTATATGTGTATGCAGTACGATGCCGAATAATAAATAAGGATCGGACAGGGTTTTTGATGCATGCTGTATATGATGTATGAACGAATTCCTAGAAACTCCTTGAGGTCGCTTTTCATAAAACCTACACTTTCCTAGCAAAACTTTATTAAACAAATACGAGTAGAAACGTGAAAATGAACTTTAAATGTAAGGCATTGTGATTGTTTATAAATTCGTTGTAGCGGGTGTAGGATGAAGTAAATTATTTCTTAATTAATTAATCTACCCTGTTATATTGCAACTGTACATTATTATAAAATTAAAAACTATTGCCATGTGATTTTAAACACAGGACATAAATAAATTGCTCATGTTACTCATGGGAATTGAAATCAATAAAATATTAACAGTACCTACTATATTGTGTCAAAGTCAGATAAAATTAAACTTTTCTTTTGTTTAATTGAAAGAATAATTCTTTTTTCACAAGAAACCATGTTTGTAATTCAAAGTTGATGATACTTATACTTAGATTACATAGTTACTGAGTCAATATAAAGTGAACCAGAAAACGTGAAATAACAGGGTTTTTGGAAATCAAAGACATAATAACGATTTCCGTGGTCAAGTAGCGGATACACCGTTTTTCAAGGTGTCGCCAGCTAAGGTTTCGGGTTCGATCCCCTGACGGGTCAATGTGAAAAAACACTATTCTACAGTGTCACGGGTGTCTGGGTGTTTGTGGTGCGTTCATTGTCTCTGGACACCATATCATAAGTGCTATAGCTAATTACTTTGGGTTCAGAGCAATGTATGTGATGTTGCCAAAATACAAAAAAAACCCAGTCTGTCTATGCTCATACCTATTTTTGTACTCCAAATGACTGACATATTTGAAATTTACGTTCTACGTATTTATTAATACAGCTTCTGGTAAACGTACATGAATCACGTTATTACTTTACAAATCTGCGAAATACTCGGAAAAGCAATATTACTTGTAACTGAAGTTAAGATCACGCGTCATCTGGCCGAAGACACAAATCATCTTCACGTACGGATAATCAAAGATGGACGTGTATATTAACTTTTTAAGTGTGTACACTTAATAACCATAATGTCTAACATTGATTACTTTCAGGAATGCCTATCAAAAGAACAAATATGAACTCTTTTTTACTTCATTATCATCATCTTCAGTCATGTATAACCCACTGCTGGGCATAGGCCTCCCTTTGTTTATCCACTCTCCACTGTATTTTACTAATATGTCAATTTTAAATATTTAAATATTATAATAATAAATATGTATTCGGATGATGACGTCACTAATTCGTTTTGGCGCAACATCTGGTCGGCGCCTGTCACCCACTCTGAAGGCGATTGGATGCGAGAGGTGGAGCAATCATGTGAACCTATAGAAGAGATGGGGGCTATCAGTATCAGCCCCCACGACGTAGCTAATGCAGTCCGTCCGATGTCTAACTGGAAAGCACCAGGACCGGACGGACTGCAGAACTTTTGGTTAAAGTGGCTACGGAGTTCACATGGTTGCTTAGCGTCCCAATTCCAATCTGCCATAGAATCGGGCTCACTCCCACAGTTCCTAACCATAGGCTCTACCCATCTGCTCCACAAAACAAGTAGTACCACGGACCCTAAGAATTATAGGCCGATCACCTGCCTACCAACGATTTATAAACTTCTTACATCCATTCTGAGAGCAAAGATTAACGATCATATTGATAGTAATTCTGCAATGTCTGCCTCTCAGAATGGATGTAGGAATGGATCCCGTGGTACTAAGGAGCTACTCCTTATTGACACGACCATTTGCCAACAGGTTCGCCGCTCTAAAAAAGATCTGTCGACATGTTGGATAGATTATAAGAAGGCCTACGATTCGGTGCCGCATACATGGCTCATGAGGGTGCTGGAGTTGTATAAAATTAATACAACTTTACGCACCTTCTTAGTTTCATGTATGCGGCAGTGGAGTACGGTGCTTCACTATCCAGGATGTCGGGATATCCAACAGAGTGGTGAAACAATTAGGATTGAGCGGGGAATATTCCAGGGTGACAGTCTGAGCCCACTGTGGTTCTGTTTGGCCTTGAATCCTCTAAGCACTCTGCTTGAGAATTCAAGGCTAGGCTATTCGTTGCGGAGAGGAAGCCAGGTAATCTCCCACTTGTTATACATGGATGATCTTAAACTTTTTGCCACCAACAAATTGCAACTGATGAAGTTACTGAAGTTCACTGAAAGCTTCAGTAATTCCATCAGAATGGAATTTGGTGTTGACAAATGTGCAGTCATGCATGTAAAACGAGGCGGGATTATGGAATCCCAGGGCATACAGCTCTCGGATTCTATAAACCTAAGGTCACTCTCTGCAACGGAGACCTACAAGTACTTGGGTATGTCAGAGGCGTTAGGCATCAACGTTGCTGACATGAAACAATCATTACAGACACGTTTTTTTGGCCGCCTGAACAAAGTACTGAAAAGTCTTTTGTCAGGGGGCAACAAAGTGCGTGCCTTTAATGGTTGGCTCATGCCAGTGTTGATGTACTCCTTTGGTGTACTCAAGTGGACTCAGACTGAGTTAGACGCCTTGGATAGGAGAGTCCGAACACTACTGACCGCAAATCGAATGCACCACCCACGGTCTTCGGTAATGAGGTTATATATCCCGCGAAAATGTGGGGGTCGAGGCTTTTTGAATGCTAAGACCCTCCATAATCGCGAGGTATGTAACCTCAGGGAGTACTTCCTCCAAGTTGACGTGGGGATGCATCGAGATGTGGTGGTAGTGGATAAGGGCCTCACTCCGCTCTCCTTAGGCAAAGAGAACTGGCACAAACCTGTAGTACTGAGTGTCAAAGATCGCAAAGATGTATGGCAAAGCAAGGAGCTACACGGACGCTATTATCGGACCCTTCATGGGCCTGATGTAGATTTCTAAGCGTCCGTGGCCTGGCTACGCTTCGGTGATCTCTTCGGAGAAACCGAAGGGTTTGTATGTGCAATTATGGATGAAGTTATAATGACGAACAACTACCGGAAATATATTGTAAAGGATGGTACAGTCGACATATGTCGGGCATGTCACTGTCCAGGTGAGTCCTTAAGACATATAATTTCCGGTTGTTCACGTCTTGCTAACGGCGAATACTTGCACAGACATAACCAAGTGGCCAGGATTATCCACCAGCAGCTTGCTCTGAAATACAAACTTGTGGAATCTGAGATGCCGTACTACAGGTATGTTCCCGACCCAGTTCTCGAAAATGGTCGTGTCACATTGTACTGGGATCGATCTATCATCACTGACAGGACTATTGTAGCCAATAAGCCTGATATAGTGGTGATAGATCGATCAGAGCGCCGGGCAATGATTGTTGATATCACTATCCCCCATGACGAGAACCTCGTGAAGGCTGAAAAAGAAAAACAAATAAAATATTTGGATTTAGCGCACGAGGTTGTCGACATGTGGGAGGTGGACTCAGCAATCATTGTCCCGATAGTCGTGACAGCCAACGGCTTAATAGCCAAGAGCCTCGACCAACACCTTCAGAGGCTCTCGTTAGGCATCTGGGTCAAAGGTTTGATTCAGAAAGCGGTACTTCTGGACACGGCGCGTATCGTGAGGAGGTTCCTCTCTCTGGGACCCTAACCACCGGCAGCTTGAACCCTGTTTCCGATGCCGGTTGGAGACTGTATTTTATATTTTTAAATGTATGTTTTTTTTTAATGTATATTTAAAAATGTATTTTATATGTTTATAAATTGAATAAAGGAAATATGTATAATCTAGTCTGTTATGCTTTCCCGGCTAAACCTCTAAACCGATTTAGATAAATCTTGGTACGGGGAAAACTTGGATCCTATGAAAGATTTTTTTTTTTGTTTTTTTTTTTTTTTTGGAAGAGTTTTACGCAGTTAGCCTGAGCGCAGGCTTTGACTGCTTCACCGTACTTTGCCTATGAAAGGTCAGAGGCTACTTATTGCTGCGATAACCGACACCCACGCCGCCGGAGCCCCAGGCACAGCTCAGAACAACAGCTAGTATTAAACATAAAGTAAAATTATACCATCAGCTATCATTTGAAAGATTTCTTTGTCAGATTTCTCGTTATTATTTAGAAACAATATAAAATGTAACTTCAATAGATAAGTAAGTACAAAATAAACAATCATAATGTTTTGTTGGGCATTCACGTCAGCCACAAGTGGTCGTAACGTGAAATGGGAACAAAGGTAGGTAATTCACTAGGTAAAAGCTATGAAGAAAAACATTGCAACAAAGCTACTAACCATTCAAATATTCTTTAAGAGCTGTGATAATAATTCAATAGCCGTCAAACTCAAATTAACACAAATTTAGGACAAAAATAAGATTGACGCTTTAAATTAATTTAATAATTTCTTAAAAAGATTAATTTCACTAATTTTAAGGACGGCGTAAACATTAATTTTCCTACGAAAACATTCACATCATATTTTATATGGGGCCTAAGTTACTTAAATGCTTTTGATGAATCGAAAACCAAGTGATTCATCAAAAGGGCTGAGAGGTTTCAAGAATATATATATGCAAGGGTTTCCTGCGAACTTTATGAACGGTATTTCTCATTAACAACGGGTACACGAGAAATACCTTTTAACGGACATATTTGGCTAAGTTGCCTACGGTTGTATCTAGGCCTTTGTCTTTTGCCTTTCATAAATTTAGAAGTCTTCTAGCCGATTCTCATCTTAAGATTCGATCGGGTCGTTTTCGTCTATTTACCAACCATTGTCTAATTTGATATTTCAATTTAATACTAAATTCTATTTCTAAGGTAACGAATCGAACTGAACGGTTTTATTAGATCAATTTTGTAATTCTTGTGAAGGTGCCTAGAAGTAATCAATTTTATCAATAAGATAGTATAAATATAAGCGCGGAGGAAATTATTTTTGATGACAGCGTATTAAACATCCCTAAATTAAAGCATAAAGTCTTATAGCGATTGAACATTGACAGTCTACGTATCCTTAATAGAAGACGCGACTAAGTCTTTATCCATATAAAGGTTTTCCGCTGTTTTCTTGGAAAGAGCAATTATCCCAAAAGATCTAAGTTTATTTAATGCGTGTCCCTATTTATTCGTTACTTATTCCAAAACATAATCACTTAAAGAAATATGACCCTCCAAAAATACCAGTTTTTACCGCCGTGTTCTACTATCAGACAAATTTGATAGGATTTTAACAAAAAAGAAAATGATAGAATCATAAAAATCACCTTTCCTCTATATTTTTAGACAAAAATTATTTGTAGCAGTCGAGTTTTGGAGAAAAAAAAGCAGAATAGAAAACGTCTTTTTGTCAACGATTTTGTAGGTATAATGAGCCTGAGCTGCAGTTATCCCTTACGCACTTTACGGGAGAAGGTCGAAGGTGTGCGACGGCATTATGATTTTTAAATAACTATTTTTTCAATTTCCTCCGGAGTAGCGTCCCCTCTTAAAAGGCACTTAGCTAGTATATAATAATTTGGATTTCTACTCATTTTACTATTTCTTTCAGTCTTTTCGATTTCCGACCCACTTAGCAGTTAGCTGAACAAAAGTGTTTTTTTTTCTTCATCTGATTAACTTTGAATTGGTCGCAGAGAACCTACGATGTAAGTCAATTGAAGTAGAAAATATGAAGCAAAGCCTTCAACAAGAGTTATTTTATAACATAAAACGCTAACGTCAAGGTTTTCACCAACGTTTTGTCTACGTAATAAGCTTTTTTATTTCCTAAATTCAGACATTACCTACAAGAAATGATCTTGAAAAAAAAAATCATTTTTAGGGTTCCGTACCTCAAAAGGTAAAAACGGAACCCTTATAGGATCACTTTGTTGTCCGTCTGTCTGTCTGTCTGTCTGTCTGTCTGTCTGTCTGTCTGTCTGTCTGTCTGTCTGTCAAGACCTTTTTTCTCAGGAACGCGTGGAGGTATCAAGCTGAAATTCATATCAAATACTCAAATCTATGGTCTCTTGGAGCTGTGAAAAAATCAAACTTCTAAGTCAACGCGATCAAAAGATTTATTTATAGATTTATAGATTTATTTTAGAACGTTTATGCCGCAAAATTCCGCAAGTTTTCGAAACTCGCACGGGTATCAAAACACAGGGTACTTCCCGTGAACTCAGAATCTTGAAATTTGGTACGAAGTAACGTCTTATAGTACAGATAAAGGAAAAATTGCGAAAACCGTAAATTTTTAGTTACATCATATAAAAAAAAATATTTCTGATTTTTTTTTTTTTTCATTTTGCAATTATCATACCATAACTATGACTCGATCGTAGTGATGGGTGAACTTTTACTTATATACCTACAGGTGTGTACGGAACCCTCGGTGCGCGAGTCCGACTCGCACTTGGCCGGTTTTTTTTAAATTACTTTAGGCTAAGTGGTACTTGTTTTAGGCTTGTGGTACTTTCGTTTTATTATTGGGATTATTAGGTATTTAGAATACGAAATAGGCACCAAAACAACACAGAAACTGAGTACAAACAAAATACGCTCTAATCGGCTGTGTAAGTAAAAAAGCGCGCCGGTATACTCAGTATTTTCAATAGTATTTAATGATAAACGATCATGTACCCTAACCTTAAAATCTAGCATCGTTCTTAAAAATGAAGATGTTGTCTACTTTAATAAATGAATGAAATATCCAGACGAGATTTTCAAAGAAAACCTGATATTTAAAGTTGTTTTGTTTAATAAAACAACTTTGTATGGAGAATCTCAGGCAGTGGAAAAAAATATTTTCGCGATGTTAAACCAAAGATATTT
Organism: Diachrysia chrysitis; assembly: GCA_932294365.1. Taxonomy (NCBI): domain Eukaryota; kingdom Metazoa; phylum Arthropoda; class Insecta; order Lepidoptera; family Noctuidae; genus Diachrysia; species Diachrysia chrysitis. The sequence goes on from OW028657.1 coordinate 5,289,763, forward strand.
CTAATTCTTTAACTTTCTTCAAAGGATTCGCGATCTGTAGGAATGAAAATACGATTCTAAAGCTGCAGAAATATTTTTTAAACAAATTAATAAATAGTTCTCCGAATTTCTCGAATGATACGAGAAAAGATTAGAGAGTCTGTAAGCAAAAGTGTACCATATGTGCACATTTATAAAGTCCTTTAATGATTGGTCCATAAATCTTTCAAGTCACAGTTGCACTTTTCCAATAATCATCAATTACCAAAACAAGTGCCGATACCTAGAATGTATTTTTCTCATAACACGGCAGCGTCTAGACAGAACGTCTGTATAATATTTAAGATTTTACAGACGTAAGCAACCATGTGTTTGCCGAATAAAAAGAAAACATTTTGTGCTCAAAATCAACGAAAACTGAGTTCACAATGTAAGAGAAAACCAAGTATCTTACATTAAATACCACCTACAATTATTTATTCGTATAATTAGTATATTGGAAATGCTTTCCTAGTGCTGTTTTAAGCCGCTAAGAGTATATAGAGATACTCCTCTATAAATATATCAAAAAAAAATATCGTTACCAAAAATAATACGGAAATCTTAGGGTTTAATAAAACTGAAATCGTAAATCCGCAGTAAGCAAGCGTAGTAGTATTTTAATAGCGAAAAATCGCTTAAATCAGTAATGAGTTAAGTGATTTTCCATGCGACGACAGACGTTTATGCAAAAATATCGATGGTTCGGTTTTAAGATAGTTTTAATAAAACGGCGCGCTCTGTTTTGGTTTTTTTATATTTACGATATTACTTATTGTTATTGTTCATTCTAGTGCCTACAGTTCATATTCGATATGCGCAATTACTTTTTTTCACTCTTAGGTAGTAATAAAGGCCCGCGCCTTCTTTGTATGAAAAGAGGTCATTGCCCAGCCGTGATTCAGTTACAGGGTGATATAACTATACAGACTCTCTGTTAAATAATTTAAAATACGAATTCACGATTCTCATTTATTGTCATTATTAAAATGTGCTTGAATATGAGTTTAGAACCAGTTACATTAGATGCCTTCCGTTACCATAATCTAGTAATAGATCGGAGTCCCTAGTTTGATTTGATTAGTGCTCGGAGAATTCTACTGCCCATTCTCCTAATTAAATCCCTTTGCCGCCATTTACAACATCCTTAGCTGGGGAGGCCATCTTAGACAAATAACCGTAACTAGGGTCAGTACAGTACTTCTACTGTACTTAGTTTAAATGAAATGAAGATTCGTTCAAAACATTTTCGATTATTTGATATTAAGTTTAATAATAATACTTTAACTAAATCAAAGGATTTTGTTTAACATTTATTTGGCTTTAACAGACTTAATAAATAGTTCCCGAAATAACTTGTTAAGAATTTAAGTAAGTAATTCAATTGACTGAAACACTTTATTTTGTATTTCGCAATCAAATCACAGAAATCCTACAGATTTCCTTCGTCTGCTTAAATCATTCATATTTTTCATTGAGACTAGCGTAAAATCTAACCTTTATTCAGAACATCGCGTCATTCATCAAAAGTATTTTTTCTCATTTGTATTTTTTAAGTTCAACTTCTTTACGCTCGTTTCACTTGGGGAGTAAGCTGGTGAATGCGTTAGGTAAAAATGTGATAAAGGAAGAACGAGGAGGAGGGAAGAGGAAGGAGAAGGAGGAGGGAAGTGGAGGAGGAGGAGAAAAGAAGGAGGAGGAGGAGAAGGGAGGAGGAGGAGAGGAGGAGAAGGAGTAAGCGAATGCATGACGAGAGCGTTACGAAAAGAGTGATCGGGCAGAATCGAGAGGAAAATAATTATAAGTTAGTGAAGATAGAAAGAGAGAGAGAGTTACGTTTCATATATTACTGTAGGGGCAAGAGAGAGAGGTACGAGCACAGATTTTTTTCTCTCTATCTCTCATAGCCAGTTACGTTTCGTATATTAAGAAGTTTGACTTCAGTCATGTGGTCTAATATAGCACATACGTTTTTATTTTTCTTTTTGTCATAAATTGCCTCTACCAGTTACTCATATACCTTCAAATCTGCAATCAATTCACACCCTGTTTTACTCACACTTTTTCTTCTTGCAATCATCACAACTTGCAAACTAATCGATACGCTAATTGTGGAACGTCTCACTTCACATAAGGTTCAAAATGACCTTGATATCGATCGGATTCGAGTGCGAAGTGAGCGTCAAAGTGACAAGAAAATTACCTTACTGAATCCCACTTCTTATGTCATCTCATACTTTATCAGTCAAAATCTCACGTCAAATTAGTTCAGGTCTCGCTGACACATTCGCAAGTGTAGCGCTAGTGTACATTCGAATTATCAACCAAGTTTTTGGAATGCCAATCAAGAAACTCACAGCGGATTCAGATTCGAAGTTTAGAATGAGGTCTTACAGAACCACACCGCAGAAAACTGAATCTATTTATTCTGACAAAACTAAAATATAATCCAGAAATCCAAAATTATTCCAACACACCCAACTTTGCCTCCTGAATATCATTCAATTCGTTCTCAATTCAAAACTATTTGGATCACTCAAACTTTAAACATCGTTGAAACACCTTTCTGTAATTGAATAAGAAATATTCGAATCCGCGCTAATTCTAAACAAATGACGAACGTAAATAAACAGTCAAGACATTCATAAACAAGGGAGTCTATTACGTAAGCATGATGTAAGAACTTTAACGAATAAGATAAAAATATTTACACAATCACCTCCGGAAATATTTTCTATTAAAATTCGAAATTTGTATTGATCCCAGAGATTAGTGAACTAATTGAGCTGTGAACGAGCCTGTCGTTTATTGAACGGAGGTCCGATCTAAATAAGTTTGAATAACATTGGAGAATATAACAAGATTTTTGCTAAAAACAGAATTAAATTAATGTTATTAATAGAATTTCCAAATTATATACTCGTAATTAGTAAACCTTCGAATTATTGTACCTAAATGATCCATGATATAATTTCAAAAATTATTTTTTTAGTAACTTTAAATTCTAGTAAGTATTCGATAAACACATAGGTACATTTTTCTTTAACATAAGGTTCAAAATAGACTGTTTGTACGTTAATTTTAGTAACGTATAAACGGTGAGGAAACCAAGCTCGATGCTCGAGTTGTACTTATATTAGAGAATATGCGTAAGTAAACTATTTTGTTCTAAATAATTATGAATACGCCTCACGAAAGTACAGTCCTGTGAAGCAGTCAAGGCCCGCGTTCAGGCTAAATGGATATATTAAAAAAAAAAGCCTCTCGATAGTTATTATAAAAACGTAATCAATACTAAATAATATGGTAGTATAAAGTTAGCTACTCGATAAAGCAGTTTTAGTTTTAATCCTGTTTTTAGTACTGTAGTGCTCAAGGAGGCGATCCTAAAACATTTATTACCTAAGACCGAGGTGCACTATCGCAATCGCTTTAATAGTGCAGAAGTTTTACTCTTTGATTTCAGTATCGGCTGAGGTTATTTCGTTTATCTTATTAAGAAGTTTCTACTTAATTACTAACAGTTTAAAGAGCTTGGTTGTTAAAAATAGGTACTGTATCTCATTTTAGATCGCTGTTAAGTCTCGTGCTGTCTCTGTCATGTTAAGGTGTAAAGCAGCGACAGATAGACATTTGAGAACGTCTTAAAGTTGAGTGGCGTTTCAGTATTCGGGGGTAAGACAGTTATTTATTTTTCTTTATTTTAGAATGACGTCATCGCTGTTTGACGACGACTCTATATTCAAAGTAAATAAAGAAGAATTCAAGATTTTTGTTTGTACTTTCATAAAATTTTATTATTATAACATAAGAATTCGGTAGATAGATACTTGCATACTAATATTATAAAAGCGAAAGTACCTTTGTCTGTTACGCTTTCACGGCTAAATCACTGAACCAAATTGAATGAAATTTGGTATGAGGTAAGCAAGGACATAGGCTACTTTTTGTCGCGATAACTGACATCCACGCAGGCGGACCCGCTGGTAACAGCTAGTTTATTAATACTTTGACTACTATCATTACTTGTGATGCAATGGATTTCAAAATTAAGTACAAGTTCTATTAAATTTCACAACATAAATGAATTTAGATATTCACATGCTGACAAATTGACAAAATTATTTGCAAGTGGGTGTAGTTGGAAGCAATATATTGCCAACGACGTGAGTATTTCATGTAGCACATATTTGCATAAGTTATTTAGAGGTATGTTTGGAGGTTATACACATTGTAGCTATTTCTGTTTACAAGTCTTAGGTATTATAAACTTAGTAATAATAAAATAATAATAATGATTCCGGCCTATAAATGTCTCACTGTTGAGCACGGGCCTCTTTTCCAGTAGAGAAGGCACGAGCATTGATCACCACGCTGGCTCACTTGCTGTCTGGCGACACAGATTAAATATTTAGAATCCAGGTTTCCCCACGATATTTTCCTTGACCGTTTGCCAATGATGTCTTAGAATAATTAAGAAAGAACATGTAACTTTGAAAGTCACACTGGTACTTACCTGTAGGGTTCGAACCTGCAACCTTGTGTATACAAATAGCTAGGCTTTAAATATTGTTTTTTTTACGTTAACCTTTATTTATGTGCTCTGTTTATTTTTCCTTGGTCTTCGTCTTCGTCGTTTTTATGTCTTCTATAACTTGCGGCCGTATTAAAATTACTAAACTTTTTTTATAAGTATTTGTTTGCATCTATATTTACTGATAACTGTCATCAGTAAATTCATAGTCTATCTATCTGCCAGCCTTTTGGGAACACTCCCAGTAGACAGCGATGTGGACGAATTTTTTGATGCTATCTTTTAGGTTTATGTTTAATTAGATTAGTTTATTTTATTATTTCTTTTAAATGTATATATAATTAAGTTTATTGTAAATAAATACGCCGAATCTATTTGGTATGGGACTATTAAAATGACGCCAGAAAATGAATACTTTTAAACATAATGATGAGAGTATGACTATTCATACATTAAAAACCAGTATGATATAACTTAGCGGTTATTATCAACATACAAATCTGTCTAAAGCTTTCTCCTTTCGTCCGTGTCTACCATGTGCTGTTAATAAGTTATGCATGCAGCACCGTTACATGGACTGTTTCGATCTGAACATCTAATATTTTAGGTGGAAGCGGTGGGTGAGAAACAAGTGACTACAATTAGTTCCACTTTCGGCATCCAAGTGGACTTACACAACTTGTATTAGGAATTTCATTATATTTTTGAGATTTACATTATAGGTTCCCAAACATTGCTCCAATATAATTTTTAATGGTCAGAAATGTGAGAAATTTCTTTACAATAATATAAAATGGAAAACTACTTTCAAAACTATTTAAAGCTAGAACTTTAAATATCCATTCGGAATTATGTGAATATGGGATTTACAATATTTTGCGTATATTTGCTTTTCTAACGCTTAGACGGACAAATAAAATTGAGCCATTGTTTTAAATTTCTTTACAATTTTTGTATTGACAATTTTAGGTAGTTGTTGCCAAAATAGCAAGAATCCCGCAATTAACAGCCCGTGTAAGCGAACTGTAAGAAACATTATTAATAAAAATGTGGTAAATGATAAAATCAAAACAAATACTAAAGTATTTTTGTAAGCAAAAATAGAATAGGTACAGCAAATTCGTAGGCTTTAGAAAATGGGTTAAATGACTTTATAAAATAGGGTGATAAAACGCAGCAATAGGCGTAAAAAATTGGGTCTGATCCACAGCACACATTTGAATGGCCCACAGTTATTTATGACGGTTCCGCATGCATCTGACATTTATGTCTACGTACCAAGATACTAAAGAAATTCGAAGAGAAGAACTTTCTCACATATTTCTAACAGAATAACAACATTGTTGAAGCATGTTTTCTTTTTCAAAATTCACAGTCAGCACTTGTTTACTTTTGGCAATATGTGGTAACATAGTTGTTATCAAACAAACGCGGGCCTTATTAAGAACGTATCTTAAAAAAGCAAAGCGATGGCAAATGATAGCGAAAATTGTACAACTATTGCTGACGTTATCGCAATACGTAATACAAATTACGTATTGCGATAGACTATACTAGACTGCACGGATAGCCGAGTGGTATAGGTCACCACGCCAATTACCACTGTGCGCGACGTGCTGCGGGTTCGAAACCCGCATGGTACAATTTGTGTGGTCCACAATTGCTGATTCCAAGTCTGGGTTATATCCAAGTTATTTGTGTATGTGAATTGAATCGTTGTGAAACCCCCCGCGATACAGGGATTAAAATCTCTAGTGCGGGAGTTGTTTTTTTTTTTAATTATATATATTTAATTTTAAAAGCAATAATTGTGCTTCTCAAGATACGTAATACCGGTGCGAAGAAGAGATAGGCGATATATATATATAAGAAGAGGAGATAGGGATAGCGGAAGAATCTATATACCTACGTGTATAGAAGAGGGTTGAATATTATGATAATATTGACGTCCCAACCGCATTAGGGACTTGTCACAATCTTTCCTCTTGTTGTTTACCCTTTTATATTAGTCCTTGGTAAATCCCATGGTATCCGATCTCTTCCCAATCATTTTCCAAAAGGAAAAACTATTTTTAACGACCATCAACGTAAAATAAATAATTATACTTGACCCGTTACTTGATTTTTTTACAGATAGTAAAATAAACAAAGGATTCAGTACGATTATTCACGAATCCCAAATTTTATTTATTACGCATTAACGCATGCCTAGCCAATACTTGTATTTAAATATAACCTAAATAGTAGAATGAACCTTATTTGGTAAATCTGGTGCCTGAAGTTAAAATTTTTCTTTTATTCTATTTGTATTTGATTACAAACTTTAAATTAATAATAAATTAATGTATATTGTATACGAATAACTTCACAACAACGGACTGCTTTGAATTTCCTATTTAACTAACTCCCAAGGTCACATCCCTAATAAACGCGTCCGCCACATAACACATTGAATGGCAATTGAATAATTGTAATAGTCATCTACGTACCAACAAGCTCACGTAACCATGGATACCATTGTATGCCGTGATTATGTCTCTGAAGTCGCCCTCGCAGTAGCCGCACGTGTCCGGTTTTAAGGTCAAATTCAGTCTGCTTTTAACATCTTTCATCATCTTCACTAAGAGCGACTCCATCTCTTCGGCCCTGTTACCACTGACCGCCTGCTCCCTCAACACAGAGACTATCTGAGTCTCATTGATCCCACTGTCCGTAGCGTTCCCTGACGCTGCTAAGATCTCTTGGAAAATACTCATCAGCGTCTGCGATTTGTTCGACATCTTTAATGATTTTTTTTATCTACAGTTCATTTAATTTCTCATCCTTCATAGTTGTTTTTGTATTTGCACCATCTGCAACCTGAAACAAGATAAATCTTGGTCTTAGAAAGCAATTTTATTTCCACTGCGCTTGGTTTTTTAATCGTACGCCATAGTAATATTTTATAACTTAACAACCGCCCTAGGGATAGTGATTAAGTTTTTCTCACTGATAGGTACTATATAGATATATAGATAGATGATATATACACTAATATTTATTACTAAGAAAGAGATAATGTTTTTCATAATGAGTGCGGTTGGTTAAAAGTCTTTCTAATGGTGTTCGTCGGAAAATCGGCGATTCTTAGTAGATAAATTTTAAATGTTTTCTGCGTTTTCTGGTCCGGCCAATCGTGCCCAAGTTGCCTCTATTCTAAAATTCTTAGTACTATTTGAACTGGAACACACAAAGGCGAAATGAAAATTGTAAAGTCTCCCTAAATCTATATTCCGGGGAAAATTTAATAAAAATTGTAAATCCCCCACTCTCTATACAGTTATACTGCAGTGCAATGGGGCAGACTGCGCTCAAAATAATAATAATAATAACAGATTTATATCCGACTACAAACGAAAGAGGTTCTCAATTCGACGTAGTTTTTATGTATTTTTTTACGCGATATCTTCGGCTATTGTGGACCGATTTAAATTACTCGATAGGTGGACACATATGAATTTTATTAAAGTCGGTTTCTTTTTACATTCATGTGTAATTAAATTATAAAATTTTACCCGTAAGTTTTTAAATCTTGTAATATCAATGTTGAAATCTACCTTCGCATCGCTGTACAATTTCTAATGGCGTCAAACACATTCACACGAATACGCAAACCCACAAGTGTAGGACTACATTTGCAAATGATTTCATTTCCAAGCTGTGGCGGTTTTTCAATCATCAAACCGCTGTTCGAATGTGAGTGCCGGGGTAAGTACCAAATAGTTATAACCCAGTTCTTACCGAACCTAATTGTACACAAAGTCAATTTAGACTCCAAAACTCATATATTTAAATATAATCCTGACTTGTTGGTCTTTATAAAATACCAACGGTTAAGTACTACGACTGAAAATCTGTAATTACATTTTTAAGTCAAAGCAGTAAGTTTGAGTTTCTTATGCTGTTCATACCACTGACTTGCGGTTGACCGTACGACTCTTAATGAAAACAACACAAGCAAATATTAATTTTCTGATTGCTTCCTCGCTGGCAATATTCCAAAGCTTGGCGGCAAGCTGAGATAACAGTCTAGAAGTCAACATTTAAACTGAAAATGTATTAAGCTTTATATAATGTGTTATATCCACACACACACATATGTTTGGATCTTAGAGTAAACATAGACAAACAGAGAGTGCGCGCATCGCTAGTAGCCTCTTGTTCCGAGCGTAAGCAGATTATTAGCTAAAAGTACTACGCTCGTTCACTGATATACCTAAGTGATTTTCCGTGCGAAATTTAAATTTAAATTTTACAATGTGAAAATATCGATGGTTATTATGATGATAATATTAGGTTTTCAGATAGTTTTATTAAAACGACGCGCTCTGTTTAGACACTAATTTTACGATTTTGCTTGTTAATACTAGTGGCTACAGTTCTTACTCGCGCTCTATAGTTGACTTATTTTTTTCTCTAAGGTTTCGATGGAGATAATTCCATGTTAGTAAAATAAACGAAAGAAAACCTAAAAGCATGCAAAGCAGATTTATTTGTAATGGGGTAGAAATAATAAATAATAATACTAAACCTAACCTAACCTAAGTAGAAATCTACATCTTTAAACGACAATGTAGCTAGTAAAAGATATGCCTTATTTCAGAAACGGGATTATCATTTAAGATGAGTATAAACCAATCTGGCTCAAGAATCGTTTTCGGGCCCAGTAGGCACGTAGCAAGCATAAAAAGTGGATCGCTAGGTAAACAGTGTTAAAAATCCTTATGGAACTGTAATATTGGATTACCCATTTAAGTACCCATTATAAAAAACGTCTACGCCAAAATTCTGAGGGTTAAGAACAGCTATATAGAATAAGCTTTCATTGAGTTAGCTGTTTAAAAGTTATTTCCTAACTTTACTTTTATTAATAATATAATAAAACTTTATTTTCAGAACATTACACGAAATTATAAATCTGAAATATATTATAAAGCTGAATTTGTTCGGTTGTTTGTTTGAATGCGCTAATCTCAGAACCAACGGGTTCGAATTAAAAATTTATTTCTGTATTGGATAGTCCATTTATTGAGGAAGGCTATAGTGTATATACCATGAATACCGCGCGAATAAAATAGGAGCGAAACATCAATGTTGCAAAAACGTGTAAAAATATTTTTCCCTTTGGTAGCTTCCATTGTGTGCGCTGCGGAAACGGTGAAAGTTACGCAAAAATCATTTATGACGGAATTGTTCTTATATAAAAACTAAAAAAAAGTCCGCGACGGCATTTGGTTGACTCACTATACCTATAACCTACTATATATACTATAACAATATACAATAACCTTTTTTACGGTTATCAAATTTGTTTTAAAATAATACAATATTTGCATAGGTGTTTTTATAAACAATATATTAAACCTTGTCCAAATAAATACGTTAATCACAACAAGTATTTAATTTTGAAAAAAATTGCCATTTACGTAATTTAATTTCAATGAATATCTTAGAAGATATTTCAGCTTTAAATAAACTCTACAAAAAAATAATGATCAAGTACCACGTATAAACGGGCTAATCTCTAGAACTGGCAGAGAGCTGAAGTTAATATAAAATTCATACCCATTTTTATTTTATAAAAAGAATTAGGGTACTCATAATGAAACTAAAACGCGCGGACGAAGTCACGGGGGGTAGCTAGTGTAATATACAACTACAGTTAAAATAAAACTAATTTGAACGGATTCTATCGCGGTTTATTTTTAGATTTTTGTTCCCGACGTTTGCAGCCTTTGCAGGTGTCATGGTCACGGGCTGTCTGCAAGAATCTAAAAATAAACCGAGATAGAATCCGTTCATAATTTTTATTTAAATGTCCAATATTCGCGTAAACCTCAGAAAGCAATATATAGTTAAAATTTGAAATTATAAGATAAAAATAGTAAAATAACACACATATTAGGTGTTAACATTGCATCCATTGTTAAAAAATGGACCGTCATTTTCTCCAATTCAAATTGATGAGTAGGTACGTTTTAATTATATTTACATAAATCATAAAATCAGACCAACTATCAACAATATTTATATATACTGATGTCCCAGACATCAGCCCTTTGCTTTCCAAATATAATCGGACCGTACTTAATAAAACTAGCTTATATAATCGTTTAATATAACCTACAACTCATAACTTTATCTATTTTACCGCCACCTATAAACTCCTTTTCTTATCTCCCATAATTTTTCCCAAAAAAATATGTATGGAAGTCGATATGCCGCAAATCAAGGCCATATTTACATGTTATTGAATTAAAGACATATTATTTTATCACTTGCTAAAAAATTAGAAAAAAAATATGATTTTTACACAACTTAATCGAATGTGCTTAACTTTAAAGTGGTTTGGCTTATTGTAGGCATGATGGCTCCTAGAGGAAAATAATGTTGCCCTAATAGTAAAGGATGTGTATCGATGGTACCCATTATCGATTTTAGCTTGAATTCCATTGCTGTACAATCGAGTTCTCTTCTCATAAACAAATCCACACGCCTTTGATCATCGAATTATTCTGGGAAGAGAATCCTTCGCATATCAAAGGCGTGTAAACAGAGCTTTAGGGGTGACCGATGACCAGGGATTAACTACTCTATTCCTGGCAAAAGCGTCTCATTTTTTTCGTTCTAATAAATATTGGATTCTGAGTTAGTATGACCCATTAAAAAAAATACGGAAAAATCTTACTGTTGTTCTCTGTTAGAGATACAAGCATAAACCTTTTAGGGTACTTGCAAATAGAAAGGGTAATAAGAAGCACTTTTAAGATAAATGGGTACATAAGCACACCGCTATTACTATCTTAGGACTTTTAATGTATCAAAATAAATTTTGTCCCAAGGATCTGTTTGCTTAATAGATTCGCTGTATCGATGTAAAATGGTGGACGTAAATGCCTGAAATCAGTTAGTAAAAGTCTATAATGCATGAAATAATTTATGTAAAATATACTGAATATAGTTATAATTCTTATCGTGAACAAAAAATATTCTTTTTTTTCCTTACGGCAAAGATACCACTATTGTTCAAGATTGATTATAGTACCTATAATAATGTTCTTATTCACTGTCTGAATATCTTTGTAACTTAGCTACGGAAACAATTCGTTTGTCTTGACATTATTAATGAAGATAGCAACTGTTATGCTTTATGTGAAATATATTATGTACAAAAATAATATTAGTCAAGTATATTACTTTGTAACACTCCCTAGGGTTATATTATTTATACCGTAACTATATTCTCTACACATTGTAATACCATATTGGGTATTTGACAGCATGTAAAATATAGGATCTATTGAATATGAATTTTGGAAACTAACAATTTAGTCCGTTAAGTATAATGTGAGATATTTTAAGAGAAAATCGACAAATGAAATATATTTTTTTGTCTATCTTAGTCACGTAATCGTAAACGGCTGTGATTGGCCGAATGGTTGATTACATCATTAAAACAACCAAAGTTTACAAGCAGGTGACGTCACGATGACATGAGGTGCCACATTATCAGGAAAAGCGTTTTAGAGGGATACGTAAATAACATTTGTTTTTGTTTTTTCTTGCACTGTATGTAATGGAACGAAAAATATAGACATCAGTGATGAACGTAGAATAGTTTTCAAAATAGGAAAACCTATCTTTTGTACTATTCATTAGAGCAATTTGACAAAATTTTGTCAAATTCCAGCGCGGTCAGGCTTTAAACGTCGGTAACTATGGTATTATTAAAATAATATTATTATGTGAGTCAAGTCTGACAAGCAAAAAGGTAAAATAAAGCTAGTTTACAGTAAACAAATGGCATTCCCAACTACTACATAATAACTACTTCACTGTAAATTTAATAAATGGTAATGGTATTTAATTTTACGATCGGTGTGTCGCGCGATTTCACAAAATGACCTTTGATCTAGAATGGTTAACAAAAAACCATTCTCTTATCAAAATCATTCCTTTGCATAGGTCAAAGTCAAGAGCTTTTAATTTCAGATATACCAGTAAAAGGCACTCATGTTACATGAACTATTTGGTTTCAAAGACGCGTGCTTGTAACGAGTTTCGGCAATAAATTCCAAAAGATCTTAGAAAAAAAACTAAGTCGCTTTGGTTTTATATTCAACGCGTTTTTAATGTAGAATTTATGTAAAAAAATATAGATACGTTTTATTTAACTACTGAATAAGTAATGAGATATGCATAAAGAAAACAAGCAAACATAATTACAATCAAGTTTATTTGACGAAACTCACACAAGATTCTAATCTCAAAGGCAGAACGAGAAAAATAAATATAATTAAAATAATGTTTTATTATGTCTATTCATGATTGAAGGTGATAAGGTAATGACATTCTTTATTTTGCTACCACCTCTAAAACTGACGATCAAAGGTATATTCATTTATTTTACAATCTAAATACCTAATGTATTTTTTATGATAAGGTTTAAAGAATAAAATCAATAAACAATGCCGTTCGTCTAAAATTATTATGCTTTTAATAAATTACATTATATAGTAACCATAGAATATATTCTACTATAGTACCTATGATAATCTGTGAAGCAGGTTACATCAGCCCCCTTACTCCCGACTGCATCGAGTTCTGTTTCAATCGAATTGAGATCAAGTTGGTACTCTAGAAGCCGACACTAGCGCCAGATTGTGCAAGTGGCACGAGTTGTAACTAAGCTCGATCGAGAATACCTTAAGAGAAAATCTGTCAGAAAACGTTAAAGATATAATAAATATTATTCAAACTGAACGCTAATAACACTCAACGATTATAACTGGATCTCGGTTTTCAATTCGGTTTGGTTCGGGAGTACCAATTCAGGATCAAATCGAGAACCGAATCGAGATCGAATCAAAATCAAAAACAGAACCAAACCAATTTTGGTAAGCCTGTTGGATAAGATAATATTTGATCGCTCAGCTACTGAGGAAATGAAACATTAACAATGTATGCCACTAGATAGTTTGTTTTTTAGTAATTTAACTCAGAAGCTATACATTTTTATTGCTTACGGTTTTCATGGTTATCAAGGTTAATAAAAACATGTTCATCGAAGGTCTATTATGATATCTTTTGGAATCCTTTTCCAGCCGCTGTAAGAATTTTCTTAACGTGTACAATGTGGTTCAAATCAAATTAAATTCATACCGGTTTGATGAAAGATACCAGAATGGCTCTAAAGCTTGAACCAAAAACTCAAGTATATCCAAAACCCATCTGTATGTAAATAAACTCAAAAAAACAAGTAAGTATGTACAAATGTCCGAAACCCATTGGACATAAGAAAACAAAACAAATTAGCTTCTACCGTGGACGCGTTTCTAGAACTTAAGTATAACAATGCATGAAATGTTTAGGGTAAAAATAAGTAAACAATACTGAGTGCGTCTAACAAGTATGAACTGTGGGCACTGGTATAAACAAGTAAAATTTGTGTCAAACAGAGCGCGCCGTTTCGTTAAAACTATCTGAAAACCTATAGTACCCTAATAATACCGAAACCAATGATATTTCCGCATAAACGTCTGTCGTCGCACGGAAAATCACTTAAATCAGTAAATGAGCGTACCTGGTACTTACACCTAAAAATTTGCTCACGCTCGGAACAACGGGCTACTAGCGATGAGTGCACTCTATGCTTGTCTATGTATACTCTAGATTAAAGCCTTGCCATTCCATGTTACGCGATCACAAGAAAATATTTAACAATTCCGCGTACCTCTGAGCCTATTCAGTAAGTAGCCAAAAGTCTGAGTATTTTACGACTGAGAATAACTTTTTTTTTATTTACTGAAAAATCAGTTTTTAGAAATCCACGTTTTAGAAAGACAAAAGTCATAAACAACATCAATTTAACAAGTTCATCACCGATTTACTGCCTCACTATACAATTTTGATAGCCCCATAAACTCTAAGGGATAAGGTTCTTATTATAAAAAGGTATTTCATGATGTACCCAAAGAAGGTTGATAAAAATATGGATCCAATATACTAATGCAAGGTTTCATGGGAATATCCACTTTAGCTCACCGGTATAAAAAAAGTTTTCAATTTCCACGCGCGTCGCTCAATACGGTAATATCTTGCTAGCGTTAAGAGGTTTAGAAATCTTTTGTTACAGTAATATGGATATAAGTATTACCTTAACAATAAGATTGTTTTAAATCGAAACATTATAAGGTAGACCAATTTATTTCAATGAGTTTTTTTAATATTCATGATTTTTCTCACCTTCAAATAATCGACTAGTTTTTGTTTTCAAAGAGAATCTTATTATGAACTAGCTTTTGCCAGCGACTTCGTCCGCGTTTCCGTCGTTTTTCGTAAAAAAGTAGCATATGTCCTTCCTCACTGTTCAGTGGTTTTGATGTAACAGACAGATTAACTTTCGTATTTTAGTAGGGAAATATAATATATCACGTTACACAAAAATAATCCTTATAGCATGATTCAGTATTCACGCGCGACGGCGCGATGGCTTATTGTCGTATTTCATGTATAAGTTTGGTGTTTCTATACCGATTTCTATGATTCTTTTTTTATTGAATAGGTAATAATGTAAACTTTTTTTAATTAGGGATGAGTGAGAGTATTATAAACGTAAGAGTAAACAAATATAATCAGAAATCTCCGAACTGCTAAGCTATCGGGAGTTACACGTGTTATTGTGAGTCAACTATAAAAGATAGACATATGCTGTTGTGGGATATTTTTTTTTAGATAATTTTATGTTATACATTTCCGTCATACATGATTTCTATGTAGCTTTAACCATTAAGGCTGCATACGCGACGGAAGCTTAAAAAATACCGTTTTCCCAACATTTCCCTTCACTGCTCTGCTCCTATTGATTGTAGCGTGATGAAAAGTATACTATAACCTGCCCAGGAGTATGAAGAATAAATGTACCAAGTTTCGTTAAAATCCGTCGAGTAGTTTTCGTTTCTATAAGGAACATACAGACAGACAGACAGACAGACAGACAGACAAAAATTCAACTGATTGCATTTTTGGCAACAGTATCGATCACTAATCACCCCCTGATAGTTATTTTGAAAATATATTTGATGTACAGAATTGACCTCTCTACAGATTTATTATATGTATAGATTAACGCAATAGCCGAACTGGTGAGTAATGTGTTTCCAGTCTATGTGCCTAATTTATAAATAAAGGTCGACGGTAGTTAGCAACAGATTAGCAGATTCTTATTTCAATTTTTCTACAAAGAATTTTAATTTAGAACCTGCAGGCTTACTCCTTAAATTGGTTTGTTTTTTTCGAACTGGATCCGGTTCTCCATCCGATCCTGAATTGGTACTACCGAACCAAACCGAATCGACAACCAAGATCCAGTTGTAATCGTTGAGTGTTATCATCGTTGTTTTCTGTATACATGTGACTAAGTCATCATATAGTTCTAAAAGTCTTTGTTTTTTTTAGTTTTAATGAAATTTATTCTATCTTCTAACGTTTTCTGACGGATTTTATTTAATTCCCTCAGCTGTATGCGGTTAGGCACGATGAGCGCTGCATTTTTCGGTAGGTACTAACTAAAAAAATACGTTATACTTACTACTTAAATAAAATAAACCTATTTACGTCATCTAGTCTCAATGCCTAACATTTCATTGGACCTTAATTGTCTCGTAAATTTATAAATATTGTTGCCCTTTGTAACATAATTTCAGAGAAATATGGGAGTGATGTTAAACAAACTTATTTACGCGTAAATAACATTCACATAGTGTACGGTACCTTTGAATTATTCGATAATTCACGGGAAATTCGATGGAATTCTAGGTAATAGTTTCCGGAATCCAAACCCCACGTTGATTAAACTATCCTATATTTGCAGTTTCCTGATACCAAAGGCTTCCAGCTAAAACGTTTGTTTGTGTTTTTATTTTGTTTAATTTTCTGTTTTGTTTTTATGTAATCTTTTTTTAGCATACATGTTCTTTAATCTATGCAAGTGCTGTGCACACCTGTAAGTGACAAATTCACTCTATATTTTAAGTATATCTCTTACAGTATCTCAAAAATTGTATTCGTGAATAAGTCGTTGGAGTGCCATAATTAAATAAATAAATAACTAAAACTCAGAAACATTATTTAGAGGTCATCACTTACGTACAGCTTGTACTTTCTAAAGTAAGGCCAATGAGACGAGATATAGAAAGCAAAGTAACTTTCAGGAATTCATAACATTTTTATTAGAATATATTATTTAAAAAAAAAACTATTCTTCGTCATTATTACACGAAGATGATTAGTTTGAAGAGTCCGACTCAGTAATACTTATTACAAAATTATCTATTGTATGGTCTAGATAAGTTATCAATTTTGGTATTAACAGGGACCAATAGGGGATCAGACTGGGTACGAAAATGAAATATTTATTTATTTCAGATAGATAAAAAAACTCTTATTTTTTCATTATTTGAATTATTAATTGTTACGCATTAACGCATGCGAAGCGAATCGTATCGATGTTTTCTCTTATCAAATCAATAAAAAAAAGTTAAAGCGCTTTTAAGTTCTGGAGTGGGGGCGTGTCACGTCACATTTGGGTAAAAATTGTAGCTACAAGTGTCGGCACGCGACATTCCCATTCACTGTATGATCCTCATCGTTTGCTTAATTAAAAAAAGAAAAATACGTGTCTAATATGTTTTAATAATTAAGTGACGTGTAAATAAAAAAAAGTAGTCCGCTCCCCTATTGTTGACAGCTGCGAGAAATCCATTGTATCTTATAACTTCATTATTTTGTAGCTGACCTGTAGTCGTTGTTCTGACAATTTTTCAACATTTCCCGCAAATTCACTTTTAATTTACACAGACCATGTCCTGACAATAACAAATACAACAACTAAATAAAACAGCCAAATCATGCATGATGCAATTGATTTCTTCTTTTTATAGATGTGACTCTTACAATCTGTTACTAAGGGACTAAACTTCTAGTTTTGTGGCCCCTAATCCCAATTTACAAAAATAACATCTTATAACCTTTTAAAACGATTACCAATTTTTTTTTATTGTAAAACAATAAGTTAATTGTTTTATCCAAAAAAAAACAGTTTATATTTTATTTACATAAAACATCAAAGAAAAACTTGGAAAATATTCCTTGCCGAAATTAAATTTTTCCGAATACTTGAATAACACCGATTTCGAATACAATTAAATCGGGCAATGACCCAAACTCAACAAAAACTCATATTACGCAGAAGTTACCACGTTCATGAAAATCTAAGAACAATATTCCGTCCTTAATCATGGATTACATAACGACTAGTGAAAGTTTTTGTAGCAAACTTGCTTCGTCATCACGACATCTGCAATTCTCTTATCAAGATATCCGACTTCCTTAATCTTCGAAGTCGTATTTGATTATCTAAGCCCATACCCCCTGGTATTAGAGCAACACAAACATTGCAATACGCCGCAGATCCCATGATTTCCCTTAGTTTCAGCTGTTTTGGTCATTAGGGAGGGGAGGAATTAAATACTCCTCTTTGACATGGAGACGACTTAGTTGAGATGGTAATTTACCCACACCAAAGTGGCATTTCACGTTCTTGAAATCCTATAATGTGGGCAAGTTATTATTCGGACAAATGATGATTAGGACAAAAAGATTTATGATATTTTAGATTATGGATAAAAAGTTAGATAATACAATAGAGAACCATGGAATGACACGTCTACATCTAATACACTTTCGGGTATTTAGGTCGATCGTTTTAAAAAATAATTCGTGTAATTTCATTTTCATTTCAAGTGTAATGGCTAAGCTCCCTATTAGTTACGAGTAATGAGTATCTTAGCTGTCAAAAAAGGGCATCTCTAAGTAGGATACTCAAAGCCACGTTAAAAAGGTGACACGATATGAAATTAGTGGAGTTTGCTGTACCTAACATTATATAGTTATCTGAATATCCCAGAATCTTCAATGAAGGATTAATATTCCTTTAATAAAGAGGACTAAATAAAAGACGTCAACCACT
Organism: Diachrysia chrysitis; assembly: GCA_932294365.1. Lineage (NCBI taxonomy): Eukaryota > Metazoa > Arthropoda > Insecta > Lepidoptera > Noctuidae > Diachrysia > Diachrysia chrysitis. The sequence goes on from OW028657.1 coordinate 5,308,383, forward strand.
GAATCTAAACAAAAGAAAATCGAGGAACCAAGAGGTCGTTACACATAAGCAAACATAGAAGTCTATCGACGAAATTAAATAATAACATATTTATATATTCATTGAGGAATAAGTTTTGTAAGCCTGTAGATACTTAATAGAAATTGTTACGAAAGAGATCAATTGACTAGGCTTAACTATGAATACGTCAGACCAAAGCCTTGTAGATACAGACAAATATAATATTCCTTTTGCTTCTAATCTATAGTCATCCGCTTTACACCCAGCGACTAAGCGAAATACTAATACGCAGTAATTCCTTTGGTTCTTGGTGATAATATTTTCGTACGACTCTAGATATTCTTTTTGTATAATAACATTCGCGAGGAGTATTCATAATTATTTAGAAACATAACGGTTTACTCACGCACATTCTCGGGATCGACCGACTAGTTTAAGACTCAATTGGAGTCCCTAATCATGAGCTGACGCGGCGGCGGTTGTGTCGCGAGTCGAACTCAAAGTCCGTCAGGCGATCTCAAGAATGTGAGTGAATAAACCGTTGTTTCTAAATAGATATTATTTTGTTCGTAAAAAGTTTATACATATTTTCTCTATCATTCTGAATAATGTTCGATTTTGGACAAGGCAGTTGCCGTGGGTATTATTAAGAGTCTGACTAGTTAAACGGCTAAGAGAATTGAAGACCCTTTGCTGTTGTGTCTAGCAAGATTTGTTAAAGAGAAGTCGTTTCTTATTAGTGTTAATATAATATAACTGAAAAGCGTTTGAAGTGCGCTGTCTCAAGAACATTTACAATATAATCGTGATAATATCATTTACAATATAATCGTGATAATCAAATGTTTCGTTTAAGTACCATTGTTAGCCTTCGTCATCGCAGTACTACGGCTGTATTATAACGTGTCACAATCATGATTGTTTCAGGACTACAGTCCACAGTCTCCGCAGCGATTCGGATGGATAAAATCATCTCTATCTAAAAACAGTGATTGCGTTCACGCTTCATTTATATGCTTCCAGAGCCTTTATTTTTGAGTGGTATTATTTTCTGCGCGTTGTAGCGGTTTGCTTCATATTTACAAATATTGAATAAATATGGAAAACATCACATACATTGCTCTGTACCCAAAGTTAGTAGCTAAAGCACTTGTGTTATGGGACAACGAATGTACCGCAGACACCCAGACCCTAGACAATGTAGGAAAGTGTTACATTGACCCGTCCGGGGATTGAAACTGGGACCTCAGAGCTAGCGACACCTTGAAAACCGGTTTGCACGCCACTCGACCAAGGAGGTCGTAATAGAAGACACTGCTTTCCCGTTACTATCCACTTTTAATAAGAGGTTGATTTAAATCCTCGATATTGCAATACAAGTTCGATGCTACTGACAAAACTGGCTTTGATTTTACATAACCATATCATCCCAATCTCCAGAGAGCATCGTTACGCTCCAACACAGCTCCAGCACAGCTCCCATTATCCAGTTAAAGCACATAAAACGTCTACATATTGGTTTTACATAATGGAATGAGGTTGCTGAAATAGACCAATTACATTTTATTTTAACTAAATCTTCTTTGTCTCATATTCTTTTCTTTTTCTTTTAAAATGCGACTCCCGCACTAAGGAATTTAATCCTTATGTCGCGGGGGGTTTCACAAACATTCAAGACACATGCACAAAGAACACCCAGACTTGAAATTTGTGCATTTGCATGGGACAAGCATTTGTGGGTCACACAAATGCTTGTCCCATGCGGGGATCGAACCCGCGGCACGTCGCGCACAGAGGTAATTGGCGTGGTGACCTATACCACTCGGCTATCAGTGCAGTTTATATTAAACTGCTTTTAACAATTTCGAGCCAAATCTGTGAATCAAAGGGAACGAGGAGATTTGTATTGAAATCCAATTTTGTTAAGCTTTATATTACATTGTACATATAACCGGATGCCGATCCGTGTTTACCTGTTTACACATTGATTTATCTGATAAAAGAACCGTCACAACGTTCAATTTTATTTATTAGGGAAAATATGTAACTATATTTTCTTAGGAAAGGTTGCAGACTAACATAATCTATACTAATATTATAAAGCTGAAGAGTTTGTTTGTTTGTTTGTTTGTTTGTTTGTTTGTTTGAACGCGCTAATCTCAGGAACTACTGGTTCGAATTGAAAAATTCTTTTTGTGTTGGATTGTCCGTTTATTGGGGAAGGCTATAGGCTATATAACATCACGCTACGACCAATAGGAGCGGAGCATAAATGAAAAATGTTGCAAAAATAAAAAGCGTTGAAACTAAAACACGCGAACAAAGTCGCGGGGGACAGCTAGTTAAGTATAACATTAAAGACAAACATAGATATATAAAACATAGCTAAACATGTTGCTTATCAAAAGCTTCCACAAATAAACAACTATGGCCTTATTTATAAAAATATGGACGGTGTTAAGCAATTGCTAAAAAACTTTTAAATTCAAATTCACTATAAAAAAAATTACATAAGAATCTGCTAATCAATTGCTTATCATCGTCGAGATTTTTATAAATAGGGCCAATAATCTTTAAGTGTCCATTAGGTACTATATAATGACAAAACAACATCTATATAATGTTCGCACCTAAAACTAATAACAAATAATGTATGTATGTGTATGTTTATGACAGCTTGACTAATCTAAGAAAAAAATACCTCTAAAAACTCATAAGTTTTCTGACCGAACTTACATTAGTACAAAAAAGATCAATATTTAAATCAGACGAAGACATATTAAAGTTTTTAATAGCGAGCACGAACAAAACATTCCCTTTGTAATTAGTGGGAGAAAAATATGCCTCCAACAATGGACGCTGACTCAAACCAAGCTGATTAGTGTGTAGTCCTATGTTAGACAAGAGCTCCGGACAGTCAGTCAGTATGTAACAATATCTATACTTAATATATAAAGCTGAAGAGTTTGTTTGTTTGTTTGTTTGAACGCGCTAATCTCAGGAAATACTGGTCCGATTTGAAAAATTCTTTCAGTGTTAGATAGCCCATTTATTGAGGAAGGCTTAAGCTATTTAACATTACGCTGTGACCAAAAGGAGCGGAGCATAAATAAAAAATGTTGCAAAAATGAAAAACCGTGGAAACACGCGGACAAAGTCGCGGGGGACAGCTAGTTATATAATCATACAAAAAAAAGTGTATAAACAGTAAAAGTGCTAAGGCTCTATGCCCTTCGGCTATAATGTTCTAAAATAAAAACTATACATAATAACACATAGTAATTATATTCATGTATAACTAGTACTAGTTTAAGTATAAAAATATATTAGATTTCAGTAACTAATCTAGCTATGTTCAGTAACTAATCTAGCCATGTTTCTGAACTGTGTAAACTTAGAGAAAAAAATAGTAATCTATAGAGTGCGCATATCGAGTATGAACTGTAGGCAGTAGGAACAAGAAAAATCGTAAACTTTGTGTCAAAACAGAGCGCGCTGTTTTATTTAAACGATCTAAAAACCTAATATTACCCTAATAATATTGGAACCGTCGATATTATCGCATAAACGTCTGTCGTCGTACGGCAAATCATTTAAATGAGTAAACAAGCGCAGTAAAAGTCTGCTTACGCTCGGCACAAGGGGCTATGCTTATCTATGTTTACTCTAGTGTTAACGTCTCCCAGTTTACGGTACTTAAGCAATACAACCAAATAAAAAAAAAACTAGACTTAATCAACTTTCTGTATCTCTAAGGCATGCTTGCACGAGCCCGGGTTTTAAGATTAAACTGACAGTTTGTCATACAAAATTGTCAATTTAACCTCGTGTTAGCAACTAACTCTGAGTTAGATTTTTTGTGCAAGTGGGCTTAGTTTAAATATACAAAGAGAGTCGTAAATAATTTATAACAACAAATTACTACCCATAAAAGGCACCTGTATTATAACTAAGGTGTCTTTCACACCTCTCTTCGATATCCCCAAAAGTTGTAACGACATTCTCTTATACGGAACCATTTTGTGTCGAAACTTGGGAAGTTACTTTATAGAGGTCGATTTTCTTCACTACGTATTGTTAAGTAACTAATGCTCTCGAATTACTAAAGTTTTCAACACAAATGTTATCCCTAATTAAGTTCATTGACTTCGTTTCAGAATTTTCAATGCCTCATTAACTAACGTATTTCAGGCATTGAAAAGTCTTGATCTTTCTTTTTAGTTTTAACGTTTCGTGTGCCTTTGATGTTTTCGAAAAAAAAACAACTTTATAACTTCAGCTTTATTTTAAACTAGCTGTCCCCCGCGACTTTGTCCACGTGTTTTAGTTTCAACGGTTTTTCATTTTTGTAACATTTTACATTTATACTCCGCTTCTTTTGTTCGCAGCGTAATGTTATATAGCTTATAGCGTTCCTCAATAAATGGGCTATCCAGCACTGAAAGAACTTTTATCTCTGTTTACGTCATATATAACCTTGTTCCTTACAATTTTTCGTTTACGGTTACAAAACCAGTAAAGGGTAAAAACGATAAGTGAAAAGGTTACTTAAATAAACCCATTGCACACGTTTACTTCAAGATTATTCGAGGGTTGACCGCAATATGTCATGTAGGTACCAATATACTTCAGTGCACAACTTAGTTTTACGACGCCCACAACTAAAGAGAGCGGTATAAGCACTTTTGCTTTAATACAACTCAAGTAAACTGACTCATCATTTGTAAAATTAAACCCACCAAGCCTATTCAAAATAATTTTGAGATGTTTACGTCAGCAAACAGCAGATATTTCAGTTGTTGACGGTAAGTGTTTACTTTAAAAAGTAATTTAGCAGCAAAATATAAGCTTACTACGGCAACATAAAATCAAGGCTCAAATTATTATTAAGAGATTTAATGCTCAGTTTTGTCCTGAATAATTTAAAATAGTTGTCATGGCACCACAATATTAAGGAGATAGAGACAAGACAGAATTACAAATTGTGCTCATCTGTTTTTCATTCAACATTAGTAAATTAAGACTTATTTTTTATCGTACCTAAGTTAGCAAAATTACTATTTAGCATCCAACTTCCAAACTATATATGAAGCAAATACAGGTGACGTCTCGTATTCAAAATTTCAGTGTTTCTGTCTGATAATATTGGACAAATTTAACTAAACAAAAAAAATTAAAGAGAGAATGTTATTTTTATTTAATTTCTGAACGGCTTATTTGCAGCAGTTTCCCACATAGTCATCCGTAAAACGGATGGGACAAGCATTGCAGTGGTTGTAGCCGGTGAGAGTCCTTACCCCGCCTTCCCTAAGGCGAAGAAATTCCATGGGAATTTCCCAAGGTCAAAAATAAAAGTACTCCAATCCCATACTTACTACTAGTGTGGGTAAAATAAACGTTTGTTTACGTGCTACTAGCCTTGTGTAAGTACGGTCAGCCGAACTATCAATCGAAGTTTGTACTATAAAAGTAAAAGAGAGGACTCTATATTGATTTCGATGATTGGTACAGTTTCATTTTCAATACAGAGTTTCGCTGGCCAAGTTGATAAAGCTTTCAGCTCATCAAATACTGGAAGCACAGGAGACATGAATGTAGAAAAAAATAATATAAATAAAATATCTTAATAGTTAAATATAAAAAAACAAATACCGTTTATTTCTCTATCGTTGAAAAATATAACCATAAATGCATTTTTTTATAAAAGGAGACCATGCACACCATACTTTTTTACTGTACTAAAAATATGAACTTTATTATAGCCATTTTTAATCAAAAAAGCTTTGATAAATGATCCGCAGTGAACTTTTCCAATATTTATTAAGCCACCCTTTCTTTTGTTTTAAACCTACATTGAAGTTGATAATTTTGTCGCAAACCTCTACGCTATGTGAAAACATGTAAAACATATTTCTGATTTCTTCTCCAAATACTAATCTAATAATAAATTTTATATATTGAGATCGTAATTAGGAACGCTTGTCTGTTTTTATATATTTTAATAAAAGAACCGAATATAGTTGGAAGCTTATCTATACGAGCAATACTAAAGAATTTTATTATTCAATATTTCATTAACTCGAATAATTCTAAAATAAAACATTCGTAGAAAAAGTTAGTTTGAAAATAAATAATAGAACATAGAAGCAGTAGGAGGCAAAAGAATAAAAAGAAAATAAAAACAATGCTCCTCACTAAACTTTTCCCTTGTCAGTAGTTATTTATCAAATCTTGTTCCAAACACCAGTCTCTTTTAATAAAACTTGTCATCAATAGGAAATTTCCTCTTGTCATTATGTCATGAGCAACGGAAAATATGAACACAAAAGCGTAGCTATGTTGGTCGAAAATATCTATATTTTTAAGTAGTAAATTGGAATAAACGAGTGTTCCAAAATAACTAAAATAATATTCAGTAGCAAACCTACGAGTTGGTACATAAAACCAATCGTATCTTCATTGTACATTGAAATGAAGTCGAGACCAATTTCAGCTTAAAAAAAGTCATTTAAACCATGAAACTGGAAGGCTGTAGATTCAATACATTGCAAAGTGAAAGTACATAAATTGAAAACACACAAACAAACAAAAGAAGTTATACAAACTACTATTTATTAATCAATACTTTACTTTATAGAATTAATCGCTATCGTGATACGTGTAATGTTTGACTGGCCTGTTGGTCTAGTGGTTAGTAAACCTGACTCGTTGGTTCGATTCCCACCCAGGCCAAATTATTGTGTGATGAGCATGATCATTTGTTCTATGTTTTTTATTTATCTGTATTTATGTGTGTGTATGTATTTAGAAATACATACGTATGTGAATCAGTTGTCTGGTTACCATAATACGGGCTCTGTCTAGTTTGGGATCAGATGGCTGTGTGTGAATTGTCCCAAGATATTGTATAAAGTGACTGAACTCTAATATACAGACACGCTACTATATATCAAACTATGAACTGTTTGCATGGAATTTAGTTTAAAACTATCACTGCAACCAATACCAAAACAATTTATTGGATTATGAAACATGGAGCTATTTAAATGTCGTATTTTTTATCCAAGATTATACAGACACTTTATAACCTGATAACCTAATATATTAAACAAAGTCGGGTTAGTTACACCATTTATAACTCATGAACAAGAAAGGGAGGCCCGATTTTCATAATCTTTTTTTGTTGGGTTGATTTCCACTCTGAATAGCAGAATAACTACAAAAAAATTCAAAGAAAAAACATATCTCTTACGGGAACGGAGACTACTTAGGCGGGTGAAACTGCATAGCACAGCTTGATAGTTATAAAAAGCTATAATAATTTAATTTAACACTTTCCTTCAATAATAAAACTGTGAACTAGTAAACTATAATACATACTCGTAATACAACAAAACTGGAACAACGTTTCTAAAGTTTGAATCTAAAGAGAGTTAGTCAAATGTACGACCCCCGACTTTACGTCATAAACGATAGAAAATAAAGTTTATTGCATCGTTACTTTTACTGCATGTTTACAACTGTTCACAGATACCGTTTAATCCTATTATGAATGTGGGAAAATAGGACAATGTACTGTACTTACGTTTGATTAAATGTCAATATAAACTGCTAGTTCGATACCTATATCTAAGACTAGCTGTCCCCCGCGACTTTGTTCGCGTGTTTGTTTCAACGGTTTTTCATTTTTGCAACATTTTTCATTTATGCTTCGCTCCTATTGGTCGTAGCGTGATGTTATACAGCCTATAGCCTTCCTCAATAAAAGGACTATTCAATACAAAAAGAATTTTTCAATTCGAACCAGTAGTTCCTGAGATTAGCGCGAAAATCAAACAAACACACAAACTCTTCAGCTTTATAATATTAGTATAGATATAAAAATCTCGAGACACTGTGTTTTTTATTTATTTGTAGTTTAATGCACACTAAAAAAATATGTTCATATGGCGGACTTGATGCCATATGGCATTCTCTACCAGTCAACAATTTTATTGTACTTCTCCGAAACGGCTTGACCGGTTTTTATTATTATTATTTTTATGTATATTTGGTAGGTCTGGGAATAAGTTGTAGGCTCTTCAGACTTAAATTTTTTGGTCAATAAAGAAATAAATGAAAAACAACGTTTGCCGGGGATCAGCTATTAAGATATATAGTTTGTCTTGCAATAATGTTGTACCACAAGTGAAAGTTATCAAGTTCTTTGACTTTTGAAGGGGTTCTGAACATTAGATTTAACATTACAATTAACAGAGTTATTTATTTCGAGTATTGTTTACGTTCCATTATTATAGAGGTACAATCGTTGGTTTATTCTCACATTACCTACATAATTATGTCCTATTTAGATGTAGGTACCTGGAATTATAAAGTGCGTTAAAACTAAGTAAACTTTTAATTTCGATTGTGATACAGTAGTGTCGGTAAATCAATAAAAAAAATTGCTTTTAAGTACCTTATTTACTTTGAACGTGGTATAATATTTCAGTATTTGTAAATTGCAGCTTTTTTACATACAACCTTTCATATTTTATTTAAAATATTTTCTCAAAAAAGCCGCCCCGAGTGAGTACCGCCTGTAAACGTAATGGCCTCTGCCTCCCTGCAAAAATGCTGGCCGGCCAGTATTTTTACCAAATAAAACGGATCGTTTGAATTTGTTTTTGAACTCACCTAGTTTGGTAAATACGTTAACGTCCGTTCAATATTCATAGCTTTCAAATAGTTTAATATGCGTACAGCACAGGGTGCAAATAGGGATGCAAACGGTCAAACGACACATGAATTGAATGTACATAATTATTATGAACAAACATTAGTCTTTAAAACGGATATACAATAATTGTATGTGTATTTTATTCTTCTAGTGCCTTTCCGAACAAAGTAGGTTGGCGTTCAGATCTGCATACTTTTTTTGAACTGACTTCAAAAGCGTGAGGTTCTGAATTCAACGATATTTTTTTGTATGTTTGTTAGTGAAGAATCCGACAAAGGTGGATCGATTTAAAAAAAAAATTACATCTATAGGGTGCCATAGAGGTGTTTCCATATAAATTTCGTTGAAGCCGATAATTTTTACATTTATGTAAAACTAATTATTCTTTGGGAAGATGGAATAGTTCCGGGGCGTTCGAGATTTCCTACTCTCGTAGGTTGTATGTTTATAGTCGAAGATATTTGTTTTTTTAAATAATTTTTAATTCTTAACAGTTTAAACATTCCTGTAAGTCCGCAAGTACTACTACATAAACCAAATCTAAATATTAAATTAAATTGAATAAAAAACACAGTTTTCAATTTCATGTGAACTCTACAATCTAGATATTATATTCGCGTTTTTCATATTATAATCCAATTCACAAGTTCTTTTAAAAGGAATTTCATTAGCACTTATCAAAGTAGCATTGATTCAAATTCTCGTTCGACTTGCAAATTCCAACGACGAACGATTCAAATGATTCTAGAACACTTCAACTTTTAAATTTAGCGTCGACCATATTGTATAATCTAAATTCTAGGCATTTCATTGGCTGGAAACGAATTCTGGTCATACTCTCCAACGAAATGCGGGTTCAGTAACGATCAACTTCGTGAATTGTTGTTTCAAACATTGACATGTAATTTAAAAAATACATAAATACTTGATTTTGGGTTTTTGCCTTATCGCACTGTAATTTAAATTTAAATTAATTTTCGTCTCTATTTCGGCAAACTATTTGTATTTGAATATGAATTCAAAAGATCAGTTCAATTTAGTTGTTTCAATGCCCGTAACTAATCAAAACATTTGAATATACATTGATTGACCTTACGTCACGATGTCGGACTTTTCATGTAACATCGTGACGTATTTAGTCCTCACTCCTAAACTGTGATACGCTTTTTCTCCTTAGTTTTTGGTGGAAAAAAAGAGTGTGTAATATTTTTTTATTATCTAATTTACGGACTAATTAGATTTTTACTTTTCATACCCAGTCAACATCCCTATTATTACGTACCCTACCTACATTAAAACCTGTACATAATTACCTGTAGGTATTTTTTGCTCCAAATCGTACAAATACAACCTTCATTCTCCCTTGAGGTGTTCGGCTCGTATTATGTCATAAGTTATGTGATTGTATATCCCAGGGCGATGTACGCCTCACTGTATCACCCACGATGTTTGTTGACCGTACCTACCCACATGAAACCTAAAGCCATTCTTTATCATACATCAGTAATTAGGTAATCCGAGTGTCTTTTATAAAAACAAACAAACAAAGATGTTCCTTTGTTTTCAGAAAGTCACTCAGTAGATAAAATAAGTCTTTTCGGCTTTGGAAGGTTCTCCGACAGTCAGTCAAGAGATCGTATGAAGTAGCATTGAAGTCAGTACATTCTAGTTAACTCAAACTTGGCGTGTAATTCCACAACACCCCCTCCTCAACACGGGACACGACTGAGTCTTTCTCCAAACATACATATTTCGCTGTTTTATTCGTGGATTTTTTTTCTAAACAAATGTTGTTTTTTTTCCAAAAGATCTAAGTTTACTTAATGCGTGCCACTATTATTATTTTTTTTTCAAACATATCACTTAAATATATATGATTCTCCAAAAATAATTTTAACAAAATATTAAATGATAGAAGCCTACATTATATCTATTTTCTCTAAATTTAGATGCAGAAATTATAAGGCTAAGTCCAGTTTTAGACAAGAAAACAGCGGTATATGAAACGTCTTTTGGTCAACGATTTTGTAGGTATAATCAGTCTGAGCAGTACTTATCCCTTACGCACTTTATAGGAGTAGTTGGGAGGAGTGTGCGATGGCGATATATTCTTTAAATACCTATTTTTCTTATTCCTCGAAAGTAGCGTCCCCTCTTAAAGGCTCTTACTAAACCAGGCTCATTTCCGAAGGCAGTTTTATTGTTGGTTGGGTTTAAACATTGGTTTGTTTAAGTCTACGTCTATTTTTAGCGGCCTATCAAGAAATGTCGTAGGCGGAATTATACCAGTCATAAATGAGTGATAAAGCGAAAAGCTGATACTATAAATTCCTACACCGAAAATAACTCGGTATATTTTTATTGTTTAAGTTGTTTAAGTTAAAGAGTTTCCGTGAAACGTAACCATGACAATTACTACTTACTGAGTTGTTGGAACATGTTAGATAGCAAAACTTGATATAAAAAAAAAACTAATAATTATGATGAAGAAACTATTCTCAAATAAAATAAATAAATAAAAAACTAGAAAAACCTACCTAAAAATAAACAACACGTCTATTACCAGTGTGCGCGACGTGCAGCGGGTTCGATCCCTGCATTGGACAAACATTGGTGTGATCCATAAATGCTTGGTCTAAGTCCGGGTGTTTTTTTTTGTAGGTGATTTGAAAGTTTGTGAAACCCACTGCGATACAAGGTTTAAATTCTTTTGTACGAGAGTCGCTCTTTTTTAAAAAGTAATAGTAATTCTGAATAAAAATTAAACTGGGGACACTCGCGTTATAAAGAGTAATCTAATAACGTAGGTATTATCAAATTCGGTAAAGCGATTTAGTAGTTACGAGCAGACATAGGAACGGATATACATACAAACATACAACCTTTCTAATGGGCTTCGCCGCAGTCGGGTAAAAAAGCAGTAAAAATAAATTTAATGACCTTAAGTTAAATTATTCTTGTAATTTGTGGTCCAATATATCGTCAGTCAGCTTGAGGATGGGATCTCATCCATTACCCTTACAATTTATGCTTCACAGGGAAATGAGGGGCCACAAACATACGAAGATGTACACCTTACATCTTTATACCACATAAAATATTCATGGAATTACCTTTCTCTGATATAGAGTATAATAATTTATACCTTTCTCGTTAACAATAGCAGAAAGGTCAAAGGAGTGAAGAGTTTCTCGTGATGTAGAGATATGTTTCCGTTGGAACATCACACAGAACAACACAAAGCATAAAGCAGTAAATTGTTATCACGATAGTCATAACTTGCTGTCCAGCGCTTTTTGTTCGCGTTTCACTGTCACCTAAACATCATTAACATCTTTGCAAAAACTCGTTTGTACTTTGCGAAGGGGATAGCGAGAATTAGTTTATTGTAGGGTAAGTATACACGAGACTGTTGCCTTGCGTAATATATGTAGGAACCTTAAATTTTTTATATATAAGTATGTATACAAAGTACGCACCCATTAGACACAAATAAAAAAAGGAAATATTTTACTTAGATTGTTTGTTAGCTTAGTTAGAGGAATAAAGAAGAAAACTATAGAGTGCACATATCGAGTAAGAACTGTCGGCACTAGTATGAACATGAAAAATCGTAAAATTAGGGTCAAAACAGAGCGCACCGTTTCATTAAAACTATCTCAAAACCTAATAATATTTTCGCATAAACGTCGTCGCACGGAAAATCACATAAATCGGTAAACGAGCGCAGTACATTTAGCTAAAAATGTGCTTACCCTTGACATAAGGGCTACTAGCGATGCGCACGCTCTATGCTTGTCTATGTTTTCCTCTATGGTTATTATCATCTTTGAGGGTGTAGTATTATTTATTTTTCTGCCATTTTTAAACATAGATATTTATTTTGACTATTTATATAATGTTTATAAATAATATAAATGCCTCATTTAAAATTAAACTTACTCAAAATAAAGTAACTAATAAACATAATATTATAAAACATTTTACATTTGTGCGACTGTCGCTAAAAAGTTCTTAATTGAAAATTTTCCTGTCTTCATTCGTTTTAATATAATTTCGACAACCCTAATTTGCGGTGGACGGTAGGCTTTCGGGCTCAATTTTGTGTAAAAGACAAATATTTGGATGGCCTACTTATTTAGATCAAAGTCTAGCTGTTAATTCATTTGACATAATTATATATGCATGTGTATGATCGACATGGGATAAAGACTAAATAAAATCCGGTCAAATGCGAGACGGATTCGCACTAAGAATAACCCAATAACGATATTTTAATAAATTCATATATTTCATTGGTTTGTTTATTATTCTGTTATTAAACAGAAGATTCCGTACCATCGTCCAAGATAATATATAACCTACCTATGTACTTTTTATTTTTTATTGTTATAGCAACAACAGAAATAAAAACTCAAATTTCAACATTCTACCTATTACAGTTACAGTTACAGAGATACAGCCCATGCAAAAGCGTTCCAACCAAGTCCTGGGTAACGAACAGAGAACTGGTAGTTTTAGTAGACAAAACTAGCAAGCGATTTCGTCTTTCCCTGAATTCCATGAAGATTCCCACTAGGTTAAAACACCGGACAAGTGCGAGTTAAACACACGCAGAGCGGGTTCAGAATGATTGAAAATAATCCTATTACTTTAAATACAACTGACTTCCCTGTAATCTATAGGTAAAGAACTAATTACAGTTTTTATTTGTCATTTTATTTTAGGCCCCGTAGTTACTGAGATAAGGGAGAGAATGGTCAATTTTCACCTATTTTCTTTAATAACCCTAAAGCTCTTTATGTTATTATTTAAAAACAAAACATTTGAGATCCTCACAACGAGCCTTCTAATTTGATATGTCACACAATATAGTTAGCAGAACTTTTTTATATATTTTTATACTTTGCGTTACCGACTTACATAAGTGTACCAAACAACTCAATCAGTTTAGTAGCTTCCGAGCAATTTGGCTGTGACAGACGGACGGACAGACATACAAGAGATCCTAAGGGTTCTGTTTTTACCTTTGGAGGTATAGAACCCTAAAAAAGGTACGTAGTGTAGAAAATCCTATTCCTGCTAATGTTACTTTATCACTAGTTCTATCTGTATATCTAAGTGTACAAAGCCACGATTTCTATCCTAGATCCTGTAGAAGCCAACTAAAAGATCAGATTAAGATAGAGAGGGACAGCGTTAAAATAAAATCCGTTTCGTGAACTAATCATACTGAGATACTATCAGAATGTGACAACGCGTAGTTCTTTTTGTGTTATTTTACGTTGCAACCTTTAATATGTAGGTATAATTATATATTTATCATCAATTTTGAAGGAATTTTGTGTGTTACTATTATTAATACAGTAGGTAAACTAGCCTATTAAACGTTTCTTAATGTTTTTCTTCGACGGAATGACGTTTCTGAACCTTAATTTTCCTTTTTTAATAAAATGTATGATAATCTTTCAAAAAGGCCTTTTCTTATTTACCAGATATCAAAAAGTGGCTCGTGGCTAAGTGTAAGTACGTTTTGACCGATAATACAGGTTAAACTGCGCTCGCTGCGGCCGATCAGAGGATAGGTGACCATTTTTAAGCTTACGAGACCCCTCCGGGCCTCGTAAAGTATGTTAAGCAATCGTCCCGACTGTAATACGTTGATCTTTGACAGGCGTGAAGTCATTACAATTCTGACAACCTTTCTTTTTTTTTGGAAACTGGGTTAACTAGAAAAATGGGTTGTGGAAGTCAGATAGGTAGTAGCTCCATGTTAAAAACGGTATTCAACTGAATCCTGAAGACTGGAAGCCGACCCCAACATAGCTTGGGCAAAGGCTAGGCAGAAGAAGATATAAATAAAACATGATATCTCAAACGTTAGACCAGTAGGGTAATTTGGTGGACAATGTCCTCCCCTGTATCCCCTAAGCAGATGGCCGGAATATAACCAGTAGGTAACCTTGTATATAAACATATCTTAAATGTATTAAGATCCCCATTGCAGTGATAACTATTTGCCAAAAGCAACAGTTTTTATATTATTCCCTGAGTTGTTTTAATAAAAATGTTATAATTATTGCATTACATTTTTCGTCTAATTAAACCCAGTAGCTCTTTGTTGTTTGGCTGTTACCCACTCAACTGTTTTATGTTTACTTTTTAGACATTAAAAGACAAATGGCGGTAATAAGACCTGCTTGGCTCTCAGCCCGTCACGGCCACCGGAAGGGAGTGTTTTTATGAAGCACTATGATATTCATTTTTTTTACTTATGTTGCTTTTTCTTTAATGATAGTGATAGGTAGGTGAACCTGGGTGCTGTTTAATAGGTAGACGTCCAAATAATTCCATTTAGTAGTTTCAGACTAAATTATTCCGATATATACTTATTTCCGATCCAAATGATTTATGGTTGTTAATGTTTAGGCGTTAATTCTACCGTAATAACAATTTTATTTCAAGTGGATTTGTAATTTTATATTAATATACTTTATATGTATAAAATACGCTGTATTTCGAAGTAACCTATCCCTGATCCATCAAAATCAGCGATGGTAATTTAATCATTAAAATGTTCATAAACCTTTATCATATCACGCAACATCTAGCCACAATTGGTTACCTGTATTATATTATATAGTTGCCGTTGGACTAGTGGTTGGTCCTGACTGCAAAGCCGGAGGTCGTGGGTTCGATTTCCATCTGGACAAATCTTTGTTTGATGAGCACGATCGTTTGCTCTGTGTCTGGGTGTAATTTATTTATAATACGTATGTATTTAGAAATATATAAGTATGTTTATCATTTGTCTGGTTGCCATAATACAGGCTCTGCCTAGTTCGGGATCAGATGGCCGTGTGTGAGTTGTCTCAAGATATTATTATATTATATTCAATGTAAAATAAAGAGTGACAAAATGAAGCAGTAAATAATTAAGCGATCATTCAAGTTTTGTGCCAAGAGTCTAAACTTCAAGCCATTAAACGAACGTATTGTAAGTTTTGACAGGAAATAACAGGCAATTTATAACAAGCAATCTCTAATGTATCAACTGAAACAATTTTCCATAGGTGTTGGAGACGTAGTACCTACAATAATCGATACCTTCTCGTAGGTAGAATAGTGGCTCAGGCGAATCGAGACATATCTAGTAACATTTGCACTAGGCTACAGACAACATTGTCGAACGCAGTTGAATATGTTAATAGGAATATAATACACCAATCACCATCTTAAATTGTATTAAATGCTTTGTTATATTATGCTTAATATAATATACGACTACAAGTCTTGTACATTACACAGTAGTAAATAAAAACAAATGAAATGTAAAATTTTACTGTAGAACAATTTGTAAATTTTCTGACAATTACCACGTTTTATGTTGATGTTTTTTTTTGTCTTCTCTCTCGCTCTCGCACAGTTAAAACCCCATTAAAAGCTCTCCCCAGTATTTCCATAAATCGCTCTCCCACTCCATCTAAAATCAGACCACTTTTCAAGAATAGAAGGAAGTCTGAATTGTAAGTAGCGCTATGTCTTAGAATGATTTATTATATTCTTGTTTGCTTTCCTTTAAATAATTATAAAAAATCAAATGACATTCACAAAAATCAAATGAGTTCTTGCGTGATTTGGATTAGAAAAAGTATTTACTTCAAAATTTATTTGCATTCACAGTACCGCCGTGTGATCTAAGTTAAAAATAAAATTCTGAGTCCTGTCAACTCCCGTGCATTCTAAAGACGACGTCCGAAGGATTAAATCTGGATATAGTACAATGAACTTTATATAAGCACTAGTGTATACTGTATTGAACAAGCCGATCGATGAACTGACAATGACCGAACTTCTCGTTATTATGGATACAGTTTCAACACCCAAACTTGAACAACTATTTCAGTTCAAAACTATTCGTACGTTGGTTTTTGATCGCCAACCTTAGCGACACTGGAATGTCTGGAAGATTCTCGACAGGTGACCTAACTCAAGTTACATAACACAGGAAAACAATAACGTGTCGTTTTGCATTCTCGTCAAATTCAAGGAGGTAACTATGCTAATGATTCTCGACACGAATTAATAATAAAAATAAGAAGGTTTTTATTTTCTTATTACTAATTTGCTGAAATCGGCATGAGTGGACAAACAAAACGCGGGCCGCGTTTGTTTGTCATGTGATACGGCACTGTAACTGCTCTTTTACACAAAATCATAAAGACAGTGCCTATCGCATACGCAAAAAACATGTATGTATTAATTATTGAGCAGATATCGTAATTTTATTTGATTAATTATGTCTTTCATAACAACCTCCTGAAATTTGACGAGAATGCAAAACGATACGTTGTATAAGAGGAAAAAATAATGTACAGCAAATTTTAAAGAATAATTATAAATTGAACATAAACTTCACAGCTTTTTCATTCATGGCAATATAATCTATTTACTCGGCACTTTGGTGTAATAAAAAGTTCGAAAATACAGGCAAGCAGCAATAAAAATGAAAAATAGATTTAAAAAACGAACGCAAAATAAAAACTGCGCTACTGACTAACAAAGTTGGCAAAGTATGATTATTATTATTTATTTAAAAAACAAAAGACGCTCATTTTTCATGAAAGCTGAAACTGTGGATGGCGACGATGATTATGGCTGAAGAAAGAAAATATCTCCTCGTAATTTAATTTATTGAGAACTATTTCCTGCGACTTCTTGCGCTTAATAAATTATACAGCCAGATAACATGTTACAGAGATAAACGATTGGTTTCAGTTAGTAGAAGTTTCTGTTTTCAGGCTTTTTCTATTTTATTCACATTAATATTACCTACATTTAATTATCAAGGGAATGTATTATGTTTCAAGAGACCTGGTTTTGTAGGATTCGGAACAAAAAAATATGGGCAAAGTTTTATAAAAATTGTTTAATATAATTATAATCCGCGGATGTAAAGCTTTAAGGTATTTTATTGCGTAAAATTAAAAATACAAACTTAAGTACATATGGTCCTATTCCCACGAAAAGTAATAGGTATTTTGTTAAGCTTTAAATTAATTCTGCTTTTGTTTATTTTTGGCTACAATATTCGATTACTCACACGTCAAGTCGGAAAACGGATAAATTGATACTTAGCCGAGTCACTGAATTCTTTTTAAGGATCGGAATGTTTTTCTTTGTAATAATAGGAAGTGGTTATGATTTTAGTTATTAATGGAATCAAGCTGTAAATAGCAATGACTCATCATTCACTCTCAATATTATAAATGCGAAAGTAATTGCCTGTCTGTCTTTCTCTCCGACTTTCACGGCAAAACCGCTGAACCGATTTTAATGAAACTTAGTATGGGGTAAGCTTGGATCCCAAAACCGACATCCACGCGGGCGAAGTCGCGGGCAACAGTTAGTTTACAATATTATGATCACACAAATAAAATTGATTATTGTGTATATCCGGAAGTACAAAATAAATAAATATGAAATTATCAAATTACTTAAAATTTAATAATTTCATATTCATTTATTACCTCATGGCTATAGTACACTAAAAAATATGAGTAAGTGTATATTAGCTCAGTAAGTTATTATTTTGTTTACATTAAATACATAATAACTATCTCTCCGATAAAATAAAACTTTTTGACAGTACATACTGAGCTAATAGACACTTATTCATATGTTTTACATTCAAAAAGTTTTATTTTATTGGAGAAATAGTAATTATGTATTTAATGTAGATAAAATAATAATCAACAAATCAACGAAAGTCAAAAGCTTCTAAAAAGTTATTTTCTTTAGAGAGCAGCAAGAGTTTCGCCTGAACTTCCTAGCTTACAACTCAACAACCCTAATTAATCTTGTCCTACGATACCAGTTTTGAAACTAAGTGAAAATATCTTGTTAATCGCCACTGACAGCTAATATTGGAGCCATGCTAATGTATTAAATATAAATGTATATGCTATAGCCTATACACAAATTAGGGTTTTGTGACCTGCAATTTACGTTTTTTTTTATTATTATAATTTATTCTTAGGGAGAGGAAGGACCTTATATCTTACATTAGTTAAACAATCAATAAATAATAATAAATAAATGTGGACAACATCACATACATTGCTCTGAACCCAAAGTAAGTAGCTAAAACACTTGTGCTACGGAATCAGAGACAGTTAAAGTACGACTAACACGCACGCCCGAAACAATGTAGAAAAGTGGTTTTCTACGTTGACCCGCCTGGGGATCGAACCCGGGACCTCAGAGCTAGCGACACCCCTAAAAACCGCTGTGTACGCCACTCGACCACGGAGGTCGTCAAAACAATTTAGAACCTAAATAAATACGGGTATGTAAGTATGGGTGGTCCAATTATTCTGGCCTACGGATACCGGTGTCGTGTGACAATTTGTTGGACCTGCCCCCTAGATAATAGAAATCGATTAAATGGCATTAAATGTATGGAAATGACATGTTTCGATAAGTCACGTGACTAGGACATGTCACTTCCATACATTTGAATGATTCGTTCAACGTTATCGCTTGTCTAAGGGGGCCCTACCGGTATTACCTATCTTGCGATAGGATTTGACAGCGAAAGTTTTACAATTATTGATGTCAAAATGATAATTCGTATTCCTATGGCCATAACGTCATGCTGATTACAAATTTGACAGCGCTAATTGCAAAATTTTTGCTGCCTAATCCTGTCGCTTAGCTTTCGCAAGTTATTTAATACCACTGCAGTTACGTGTCCTACTTATTATGGACGTGACGTCTTTAGTTCTAATTACTCCAAGTAGCTTTTTCCATAACTCATTAGGTTAAGAAAATATATTTTTTAATTAAGATGGAGTATCTCGGTTCAAACGCCAATAAAATAGACGTAGGTAATAATTATTACACATATGTGCAAAAAACAACAGACTGCAATGAAATTTACATGGGACCTTTGAGGTAGTAGCCGATGACGGAAATATATTATTTTTATGAAATCGAACCATAATATCCGGAGATATCGCGTAAAAAATATACAACATAAAGCATACCGTCGAATTGAGAACCTCATCCTTTTAAAGTCGGTTAAAAAATAAAACATATTGTATATTATAGGTACTCATAAAGAGCTGTGCAATTATTATAAATTATACTAAACATTTATTTATTTATTGATAGTACCAACAGCATTACATATTTCAATAGGCTAAATTTATTCACTATAATATTTCTAATATGTATGCCTATTATTATAAACATCATTAAGCAGGAGAGAAACAGTTCGGATACTCGTAAAAAAAAACATTCATGTTTCCTGATAAATTTAAATTATGCATGACACCGACAAAGGCAATATAGGGAGTGTACTACAGGTTTTCATTTTCGTATGCCTATTCCGTTTACCTAAATTATACATAAATACTAATATATTAGATAAATATAATAAATAGATTATTTTTATTTCTTTTCCCAAAAGTTATATTGTTATTATCACTGAAACTTTTGCTCACCGATTGAATTTAGGATATTTATTTTTACTTTCGACGGCTATCAATTTAATTCTATCGCTAATAAATGTGATGTAGTGTTTCCATAGACCGTTTTTACTGCCACTACACTTAAATTTATTACTATTTATATGCAGATTAACAGATTTATGAATATAAATGAATTAACTATTTGTTTTTTAAAGCATCATAATGTTTTACATTCTTAACGTATGCTTTCTTAGCGCCATCATGACAATTTAGTTGCTCATGGTTGGAATATTTTACGGTGATAAAAAAAACATTGGTCTCATACACTTATTGTTTTAAAAAAGTAAATTAATCAGTATTAACATGTATGTATGTAAGTATATAATTTAAAACGGGAGTAAAGCTCTTTCCGGGTGTATATTTTAAAATAAATACCTAAGTACATCACATTCATTTCAATGTGCACTCTTAAAACAAGATCTGGACAATTAATAAATATGTAATAGCAGAAATAATAATAATTATTAGTTTAAAGCCGTTATTTTTTAAATTTATATAAAATTAAACTTACATACCGTGCATACATAACTCGATAATTAATTGTCCACATAAAAAAAGAAAAGTATTTAATTAAAAAGTTCGTAAACTTTCACTTCTAAACCAATAGTTCTCACCAATATACAAAAAAAAGTAAAAGAAAAAACTATAAGAGTAGAGATGTGAAAGTGTAAACTCCGAGTATCGATATATATGGCGCGCGGGTTTGGCGCGACTCGCTCGGCAGCGGAGAGGAACGCGACTGAAAACGCTTAGAGGCAAAGGGCCGAGCCATCGACATAATATATAATAGTCACTCAATACCAACCGATAGCGACACAGTCACCCTGGCAATGACCACAAGGCATTCCCATGTCATTTAACCCGTATTTTGGTGCATAATGACCTTAATTTGTTTATTGGTAATTTCCCAAATTAAGAAACATCTGTTTAGTCTCGCGTCAGTTTATTGCTTCGTTTACTTCGTACTATCGTGTTCCTATTTATAGATTTTCGGAATTGGTTTTCACTTTCTTGATATCTAAGAATTGAATAATCACTTATCTATACTTATCCTAATTTACACGCTCAACTATAAAAACAAACTGGGCAAACAGATTATGTTTGGACTTTCTACGGATGATAAGATTATACCGTGTCAACAATAGCCCAATTCAACTATTGTTATACGACTCACATAACGATTTGTGATCTCACACTAAACTCTTTTGTAAGGACCTGTTTAAAATATATACGAAATTATTTGTAAAATGTTTATTATTTTAATTATGTATTTTTAATTTCAATATACTGATGAATAATGTTTCAAATATCAAAGTGTATATTTTAGTAAACACATGACATTCAACACGAGTTAATTCTGTTACCACACCTTCCAAACTTTTTAATCCAGTTTAAACTCAACTTACTTTATTTATGTAAAATGTTTAATACGCCTTTTAACTGTATAAAGGTTGCTATAAGTAGGTATATAACGTCACTTAAATGAGGAACTATGAGTATAATTTGTTGGTTGTCCCTAATTAACTGTAACTTGCTGAAAAGGGTGCAAAATGATGCCTTTAGGGATCTTTTCTCACAACAAAGGGTTTAAAGGGAATAAAGATCAATAAAACGTTGGAAAAAGTGTACAGGTGAATTTTTTTAAAGTGAGTGTAGTCTCGATGTTAACTGATGCAGGCGCGCCGCCAATTTTCATCTCTCCGTTTAAGAACAGCAATTCGGTGATCCAGTTCGACGAATTTTATGTAAAATCGATGTTCTATTTTTCAATTCCGCATTTCGTCGATAGGTATATAAAAAAAAAACATTAAAAGAAAATCCGTAAATGGAATGTTCTGTAGGTATTCAAATTCTTATTTTTATTAGTAACGAAATTTCAGTAAAATGCGAATTGACACTTTCCAATGAGAGCGTAGTTGGTTGCTATGATAATAAGGGTGACCGCGATTTAAAAATCCGCTAGTCTGGCATATAGTTCATCTGTTAATTTCCACTAATGTCTCGTAAGTAGTGGAAATTGATAGATGAACCGCAAGCCAGACTAGCAAACCTTGCGGATTTTTAGATTGCGTACACTCTTATTAAATACATATCTATCGCAAGCATCTAGATTATATTAGCATTATTACCAATGTGGCAATTAAATACATAGGTACTAAATTTGTATAAAATTCCTAAAAATGTGCATGTACCTACATAATATATAATGCGAAGCAAAGAAATGTCAAGGTTTTATCTGATATTTAAAAAATGGAATGCCCATTTTGACTACAAAACTTATGTTGAAAAAATCATCTTCAATCTCTACAAATATCATTAGACCTTTTTTGTCTGAACACTTTAATGTTTCTCCCGTAATTTTGCTAGACCAAAACGGACACCCACTCAAATTTGATCTTACTCAACAAAATCGTAAATAATTATTTTAAACATTTTTTCAACGTTGTCTGACTACAGTATTTACTGGCCAGTTGTAATATGCTGTACTTAGGCTGACAGAAAAACAAAAAAAACAAAACTTCCTAACAATGGTTTTCCCTTTTCTTTTGTTTTAAATATATATATTTTTTTGGAACTCAAATTGCGCCTAATGACGTCACTACATACATTACAACGTAAAGGACAATTTTGAACAGCTATTGCGATGTTTTGGGCAGTCTAGGGCAGGGATCTATAACTTAATAAAAACTTATCATGAGAAATTCTGTAACATTATTTATATCACCAACTTCAATAATAGTCCACTCCATCTTTCTCGGGATAAAAGTTAGATGTTACATATTCATACATCACGTTTATAAGACGTTTTAGCTGCTTAGTCCACACGTACACGTCCAAGCGAGGCGTTTGCCTTCATTAGAGGTTGTGAATTCGAACTAACTGGCACTTTCATTTTCAATTAATCTTCTATATACAGGGTGTCCCAGAAAGTATGGACGTTCGAGTACCACAGGTAGAGGACACTCAAAGGTATCCGAATGGTAATGTATCCCCATGTATGTTCCGCAAATGTTTTGTAGTTTTCGAGTTATAAGACATTTTCGTGATTTTTACCGAATTCCAACTTTCATTTCACACTGCCGTGGTTGTTCGCAATACATGAATCATATTTTTTATCTTAACTAGATCAATAGTGTGCCTATCGGAAACGTGAATATTTGCTACTATACCCCACGCCTGCCCTAGGCATGGGTTGAACCCATTAGCTTTACACCTCGAAAAAAAACTGTTGCCATCGTGTAGGCGAGAAGCAGCGATGCGCAGTGTAGTGTGCCGTCTTGCTCCCACAACGGCAACAGTACTGCTTTCTCAACAGTTAATGGAATAGGTACCTACATACTCTATTGATAACTTTAGCAACCAAACAATGCTGTAAGAAAAATTGTATTAGATTTTCCTCAATAATGGTGTTGTATGATTTTTTAAAAGATGAATTATAAATATATATATTAAAATAATGATGTAAAAATTCTATGAAAATATACATGTATTTTCCCCGCTCCTTAACTTGAGCCTTACTTGTGGCTTCTTACTCGTAATATGAGGAAACCACAACAATAATATGTTTAATTGTTTACGGTACCTACGTAGCTTAATTGATACAAATTAATAAAATCCCGAAACATGAGATGTTTCTTAATAAATTATGTCAAGTGAACTTGACGATCAGACGATAAAATATATAGGTATAATTATATGTTGATATGTTCCCTTTGATATTTTATGGTAGAATTTTAATATTGCAATATATTGAACGCTTAAACTCTCAACGTGTTGCGATATGATAACCGGTACATCAATGAAAAGATCTGTAATATACAAGATTTACCTACATGTAAACAGTTTTGAAACTGTTATAAATATAGTAAATTAGTTTTAGTGTACCCTGTATATTGGTGCACTCAAAATTTCCTCGTTTTTATTCAACATTTAAAAGTCACAATGATTTTGTGCGTTAAATAATAATGTGGGTGTCTAGTCTATGTTAAACGGACCTAAATAACAAATTGAGAAACACATCGTACATCAAAATCGGTTTAGAACTTTACGCGCTACAGAGTAAGATACATGGATACAAATTTACGTGCATAGATAGGTAGATCGCTAAAACCTTTACTTTTTTAGCTTAGTTTGTATATACAATTTACGTATCAGTGCTATTAATAAAGACACTATAATATACTACCTTAAAAATATTGCCAGAAGGCTACGCAACGATGCAAAACGAACTTTTGATTAATTATCTCGATTGGTTTTGAACCTAGCCAGGCAAACCGATTACGCCGAGAGTTCTATAAAAGTTTAAACAGAAGATCAAAAGTACTCTGTGCAGAAGATAACGTATTGTCATAAAGTTGAAAGATATTACAACAATAAAGAGGTTATACTGGACAGTGAAAACTGTTTAGTGTCACGTGTGCTAGCTTTATAGTTTCCCGTAAAATATTTTACTTACGTTTTAACAGGTAAAGGAAGCATCGTCTAGAATTTAAAAATGAAAAATAAGTACAGTCAGCATCTTCGGCCGTCATACTTATTACTATTATTATTTGTAACATCTGTTGTAAACCCATGTTCGTAAATAAATAATTTAAATTTTAATACCTACTAGTAAATGATGAATAAAAATGATTGCGGGGTAAATTGACACATCGTTGGAAAAAGATTCCTACCTTTAATTGTGTCGCATGCATATAATTTTATATAAAAACCGCTTTCTTATATTTTTTACTTGTTGAGAGTCAATCAACGCCTTTAATCTATAAATTGTAAAGAAAACACAAAAATTGTCAACAGACAGGGGTCACTCCTTTTTGCTGTTACGCTTTTCAGGACCGTAATTTAGTATAATGTCAAATAGTCAAAGTCAATAACCCTACATCATCTACATGAACATAATATAGAAAAATACTTCAAAGTAGATGAACACTTGAATTTGAATTTTCAAAGCTCAGTTTTTACCCTTATGTTTGAAATTCGTTGATAAAATTTATATGGGACCATATATTAGTATTTCAATAAAATAATCACATCAACTATATTATAAAAAAAGTATGTATATACCTACTTAAATAAAACAGCGACCATTATTTTGTCATTTTATTTGTAGGTTAGAGGTAGGTTATTAATCAATGAGACTTGCCTTTTAAATTGCCACTATCAAAATAAAACAAAAATGATACTTGCGATGACAAACTTGTTTATTATTTCAGTGTCATCTTGGCCATCGTTTCCTTTATACAGTTCACAAAATTCCGAGACAATTGTCATTCCCAAAACAAAGTTGGTATTCCTCAAAGACTCATAAATTGTCTGTTTTCAACTCATATTTCTTTCAGTTTCCAAAAGACGAAACTACTAACGTTATTGTGTAACTTCTGTAGGTCAAAAAGTAGAAGGAGCAATTTATATTTTTTTAATAAATTTAATATTTGTTTATAATTTTTATTTATGCCGTGTGTACAGTCAGGGTTTCTACAGTATCAGGATGAAGGGAATAATAGTCAGTTCGTAACTTTAAACGGCTCGCATGAATATACATAATGCAGTGAAACAGATCTGACGGGCAGTTGCAAACTTCTGGGAAGTTATCACATATCATGAATATGCTCGCTATTTAATGGCACTGGCCCCTTAGACAAGTGGTATTTTGACGAGCGTTAAAGATGATAGAAATCGCGTAAAAGACATTAAATAAATAAAAATAACATTTGGTTTCGATAAGTCACGTGACTCGGACTTGTCAATTCCTTACATTTAAACGATTCCATCAGCGTTACCGCTTGTCAAAAATTTACTTGTCTAGACTGGGGCTGGGGACTGGGCATCATACTTAATAGGGATATTGAAAGGGTGAGAAAAGTATTTAGTATATAGTATTTAGTATAAGTATATTAATTATTAACTATTTAGTCCGTAAGTTACACAATAAAAAATATTAGACAGGTATTTTCTTTACTTTTTCAACATAATTAAAATCTAGTAGAGAGATAAAGCGAATCAAAGTCACGATGTTACACAAATCATAAATGACATACTGACGTCATCCGACACCTCAAATCAATGTATCATAGTTAGCTTTTTGGTTACCATAAAAAATAAAAAATACGTATCTTATATTTTTTTTATAAATCATTATGACAGCCTTAAAAATGTTAATCATCATCTCTATTGTTATAGAATGAAGTACAGTTTTATCCGATTATATGCTCCGCTCCTATTGGTCGTAGCGTGATGTTATATAGCCTATAGCCTTCCTCAATAAACGGACTATCCTAAAGAATTTTTCAATTCGAACCAGTAGTTCCTGAGATTAGCGCGTTCAAACAAACAAACAAACAAACTCTTTAGCTTTGTAATATTAAGTATAGATGAAGGAAACATGGAAATGATCAAATCTAAACTAACTATTAGGTTTAGCAATTGTGAGCTTATCTATATGAGAAACGGCAATAGCACTGTATTCTCTGAAGTGCAAATGCATTGACTGGCATATAAGCTTGTCTATTGTCGTTTAACGGGTTAATGAAATTGTAAGCCAATATCTCTGAGATCTCGCTACAATGCTCCGAAATTGTCGCTCTAATACAATACACAGTTATATTCTATGTCTGAACATTAAAGAAGAATAAATAATCTATGAACAAAGCGTTCGGTTTTAGAGAATTTGCCTTTATTTTCTCCAAAAGTATTTACATTGCTGTTCAGAAGTTAATTTAGCAGAAGTCTACAGAGACCCTAAATAAATATGTACTAACCGAGTAACACACTTAATCTAACTTAGTACAAAACTTTGCCTATGATCTCGAGCCCTTTTGTAATACGTAAATGTCATGGATACCAAAGTGAATTTTGAGTCAAATAAATGTATATTTTAGACCGACTCTCCCACTATGGATTTTAATCCTTTTGTCGCGGGGAGTTTTACACGCATTCACTTAGAACACCCAGACTTAGAACAAGCACACAAATGCTTGTCCCATGCGGGGATCGAACCCGTAACACGTCGCGCACAGTGGTAATTGGCGTGGTGACCTATATTACTCGGCTATCTGAGCAGTCGGATCAGATTTTCTTTAAAGACTGGAAGTAAACCGCGATGAAAATTGAAAAATGGCGTATCTAGAGTTATTTTTCAAGGGCCTGGCCATGTTGCCATGGCCAATGCGATCAAGCAGAGTCTCGACACCCAACGTAACGTCAGTGAGTAAGTGCAATTAGTACACGTAAATACCTAAACACTTTTCATTTGATTTTTTTATATAGACAAAAATCATGATAACTACACTGTACACTGAACTCCTCTACTCAAATAGAGCCCTACTTAATCAACTTCTCTTACAAGAAATGTAAAAGAAAAAAAGATAATATAATTTAGTTACCAGAACTAATCGCCTGAAAACATGGCTAACTAAAACTAAATTCCAGCCTATTCGTATAAAAAGAAACTCGCCGAACATCTGAATTATATAAAAAAAACATCTACATAACGTAATTGACGAATATTCGTACAGTTATATTATCTAAACATAATCTTTGTTACCAGGTTACCTAGCTAACTTAGTCACCTCTGAAGTGTTTCCGTTAAGCACACAATATTTTACACGTGTGTCAAGTCTCTTAGACCCAAGACTCTACACGTGCCGTCACTTATCTTGCCTTAGTTATCCAGAAAAATACTTTATTACGGTAGTTAAAATTTTAGTGCAAACGACATCAATCAATTGTGCAATTTATATTATGAATTGGAAACAGAGTGCACAACTTGAAACGAAATGTATAATATATTGAATTATGTTGTACTGCCCAAAATAGTCTGCAGCTAAGTAAATATAGTTACAGTAAAATGGGGTGAATAAAGTGGTTGGAAAAATATAAGAAAGCAGTTTTTATGTAAACTTATATACAAATAAAAAGTAAGGACACTTTTCTAAAGTAGTGTCTATTCAACCCCCAACCATCACCGTTTTTATCCACCCCATTTTACGGTACAGGCAACAGAAATATTGCTTGTTCAAATTAGGTAGTTACTGATATCGAAATATCGTTCATATATCTCAACTATAAATTGGCAAGTTACAAACAAGAATTACGTTGACGGTTATGTATAAATTTGAAAGGAAATGTTACATTTCTCCTTCTATTGTCACCGTCGAAGAGTATTTTTGCATAAAAATTCCAACCGCGTTATTGTTTTAAAAACAATACTTTACTTACCTATTGTGCGACATTGAAAGAAAATATTTAGGACTTATTCTTTACGTAACTTTATCAGAAAGGGCGATTTGTCATTATATAACAAATCGTTAGAAAAATAATACGTACCTACAGATATAAAAAAAAATACAAGTGTAAAATAAAGAATGAACATAGGTAATAAACGAAGGAACAGTCAGAAACAAATCAGAGTTACAAACCACCGAAAACTCAATTTTTCCATAACATTTAGGTTGTAATTCATGTAAATGTGATTGTGTTCATCAAATTTCGTTGCTGACTGTACCTATTGCTTAAAGCAATTAATAAACGCTGAATTGAATACCTACCTTATACCCAGTTTTTGTAAAACATCTATACCCACCCTAGAATAGTTAATTTTAACTAACCCTGTGGCAAATGAAATCAATCCTTTACTATCAGAACTCACCATCCAATAACGCACTGGCATAATATTTCACTATTACGAATTCCATATAATAATTTATATATTGTTTGAGTTATCTAATAAAAAAATCGCTGATAACAGCTAAATATGAGCGCTCTGGCAAGCTTTTACATTTAAAAGCAGTTGCGTTAGCGCTACCGATACGCGTTAACCGATCCCAACTTCCTTCACAGCTTAGCAAGTTAAGTTAATTAAAACAATTTGTACCACGTGAAATAAATAGACTAATCGACAAGTCAAGTATCTATTATACAGATACTTTACGGTAGGTGAATCCAGGAAATTTTGCCACGAAGGTTACGCGTCGCCCCACATAAGACACACGCGACAGCCACAAACGCGGCCACAAGAAGCTACAAAGGTACCTAAACGCGCGTCAGTCAGCCACTAGTGATCGGTGGTCGACACTTGCGGTCGGTGGCTGCTACTTTTTTTAACCTTTAAGCTTTAAGCTATATTCATATTTTTTCAACCAACAGCAGACTACGTGCTAGCGTTGCCTTCGATTAGCACAGGTTAACAGATGTAAGGGAGAGAGTGGTGAGGTATCGTGACAGTGGCGTGTGGCGGCGTTTTGTGCGGGCGTTTAATGGCCGGTGCGGGCCACAAATGCGAACAGCGACGATTTGAAGCCTGTGGCGCCCACCGGCGTCAACCGTGTGCGGCGAGTTCATGTAAAATGTATGAAAACTGCAGGAAATGTGGCGGCGTTTTGTTGCTGTTGCCGGTGGCCCGTGTGCGGCGCCCATATCATAAATTTTTTCAATCGCTCCACTGATAAGAGCACTCTTGATTAAATGAAGATGAAATTAAAATAAAATAACGGAAATAAATTTAATCAATGTGCCTTGTTATATTACTGAACTTAAATCGAAATCATATTTTTCAGGGGAAATTGATTAATCAAGGTAATGGTTATTACTAATTTAGACATTTTGCTTGGCTTCAAACAATCTGTTAACGTTGATTAACGTTCCAAAAATAATATCCGACTTCAAAAGAAGGAGGTTCTCTATTTGTCTGTATTATTTTTTTGTGTTTTTTTTACTTTTTATGCTGACTATAAATAAGGGCAATAAACATCAAGATAATTTTCTAGTACGATAATTAAATATCCCAACACATGATAAGCCTTCTTTACGTATTAACTTTGAAACATGACGCAAATGTGTTGAAATATCTGATTTAGATCAAAAATGTCTCAAAAAGTTTATATGAAAAAGGTTTTCGTAGAACGTATAGTGTCTAGTTACTTATTGGGCAAAGTAACTGGAGACTGCTGATTTAGTTTAGTATATAAAAGTAAATTATGTCCTTTGTAACAAAGTGTCACGACCTCCCAATTTATGAGTGAAACTTGTTTTTTTTTACGCTGAAGAGGTAATCAAATGACTACACAAAAGGTATCAAAGTACCAGTAACGTTCGTTCACTCAAATTAAAACCTATTTTTATAGGTACTTATTATTTTGCTGCTATGTATGTAAATATTACGAAATATTTCTGATATGTCTGAATTGAATTTTGTGTGAGGTCCGGAGCTTGAATCAATTTTAAAGGCTGGCAATGGATCTCCAGAACCTCTGGTGCTGGAATTCTTCAAGAGTAACTTTTTTCACTTACCATCAGACGATCACCTAGCCCGATTATCAGTAAAGATATTTTTTTTTTACAAAATTAATAAAAAATTGTTGAATACCTACAAATGAGAATGTGTTATTCTTGTCACATACTACAAAATCTCGTAAAACGTTGTACAAGCGAACCTACCTATAACCTATTCAAGAGGTTTGCTTCAATATCTATCGAGATCGCTCGATTCCCAACAGACACTAAGTCGGCTGCCCTAGTTGTTATACGAATACCAATGACTGTCATAACAGCCAATTAGACAGACTGAAGAACATGAATCTTCCAAGTATAGGAACAGCACACCCCAGGGGATATTTATATACATATACATATAATATTCTGCTATGTTTATGAAAAGACTAAAATTATTTAAAGATTTAAAACTATGCTGAATCCAGTGATGGATATGATGTTATAGGTACTGTCGAGTTAAGATGTTTTATTTAAAGATGTATTTTGGTCTATAAAAACTAAGGCCGCCCATACATGAACTGCTCGAGCAATTTTGTCAGTGATCAATGTACACGGACTGCGTGAGCTGTGACCGAACGTGACGTGCGCTTTTCGCCCGCTTGTTTTTTGTTTTGTCGACCTCTCGAAGCAGTTGAACTGCTTCAAGTTGTCCATGTGTAAGCGGCCTTCAAAACTTCAAAATTTTACCATGTGTCTTACATTCATTTCTTATTTTCATAATACATAATATAATAATAATACATACATATATACATATACCCTATAAATGTCCCACTGCTGAGCACAGGCCACTTCTCATATAGAGAAGGAACGAGCATTGATCACCAAGCTTGCTCATTGCGGGTTGGCGATTTCAGATCCCATTTTTTGGAATCCAAGTTTCCGCACGATGTTTCCCTTCCCCGATTGTCAATGATATCTTATAATAATTAAGAAAGTAGATATAACTTTGAACAAGTCACATTGGTACTTGCCCGTAATGGGTTCGAACCTGCAACCTTGTGCACACAAATCCGTTCATTGAACCACTAGGCCACCACGACACTTATATTTATATTGTCACCTGTATTTTTTTTAATTGTAGAGGTTTACTAACGAAAAGTTTTCGTGACGCGCAAGTTGGCTTTGAAATCAAACACAACCCTTAATCATGAGGTACGATACGACCTCGGCACGTCAGCAATAATATATTTTTCTCTCATTCCTTTTTATTATTCGTATAATAAATTGACAAATTTCCATTTCATATTTACTTTTCTTCTCATCGTAAGCGAATCAGAATTCATATGAGAAAAAATTTTAGTAAACCTAATCCATATAAGTCATGTCAATACATAAAAGTTAACTGACTTAGGTATGTGTGCGTAAAAGGAATACTTTTTTAAAACTCATTCATGTTTAGTAATTTTTTCACGTAAAAACATCAGTGGTAATATTTTGACATTTACAACGCCTTTAAAAGAAAGCACTAAGGTTGATTTTAGTAAGTCACTACTACCGACGTGCACTTCAACCTACTCGTTTTGTTTTTTTGGTCATAGAAACAGGTAAATAAGCTGCTTCCAAACGTCTCGACACATTTATGTCAAAACTAAAATGTATGTAATAAAGAACAGCACTATAATAATATTCTCAGTCAAAGAGTTTCCGTACCTTTTGTCTTCGTTGTTCCCGGCCTGGAAAACTTTGTACATTCCAGTTTCCGTGTACGCTATGCACTCGTGAGTCCTAGTACTTCCTCGTTGGGACAACTAAGGTTCTCATAAAGTTCATCCTAATTGAATAAATTACCTTTAATATACGTAAGTAGTTCATTGTTTTAAATTTTAAAACAGACTAAGTTCCAAAGAGTGGTAAAATTACATTTAGTAAAATCGGTAACACAAGTCGTACCTGAAACTCGTTTCAAGTCTTTCTGAATAAATTTCAGTCACGGTTGCCTGTTTCTGCTATAATGCCACTCGAGATTACGAAAGGTTTCTAAAAATAATACATGCTAACGGGTAAAATCTTTTAAACATTCTCATATACCTACTGCGGCCTCTTGGCCGCACTATCCTATAATTGTTCCTACCTCAGTCTCTGAATAAGGAAGTCATAATGTCAAATCATTCGATTTGTTCGCATTTAGGAAGACCACCTCCCTAACTCTCACCTTCCAAATTTCAAGAACGATTTTATTTAGTATTCTAATTTAAGGATAGTGTAATGAGTTGGAGCTTAGAAAAACTTTGATTTCCACCCAGGAGAAATCTTTATGTGATGAGCACAATTATTTGTTCTGCATCTGGGTGTAATTTATCTATAATATGTATGTATTTAGAAATATATACGTATATGTTTATCACTTGTGTGGTTGCCATGATACACGCTGTGCGTAGTTTGGCAGATGGCCGTGTGTGAGTTGTCTCCAGATATTATATTGTTATTATTTACAGTATTTATTTCGTGTGTGTGTTATAGTGTATTCCGAAAAGTTCATATTAAGTACTTGAACAGTGTACTTACCTACTTCGTTTTGGCATCCACGGCGCGGGCCGTTGAGACTCAATGCTAAAAACCGCTATGCTATTAATATACTGCTGTTTCCTTTTTAAGTATTCTCTTCTTCTAACTTTTTAAAAGTTTTACTTTATTTTAGATTTCAATATAGTATTTTAAACACAAGTAAATTTACTGCGTAATTTCTTATTTTCTCGAGGAAAAATAAAAAATCAATTATTTTTTTGTTTGACTAGGTGAAACCATGGATTTATGTCTTTTGTATGGTAATTTTCTTAGAGGAATATCGCTCATCCCCAAAATCGCAAAGGGATTTGTGATAATTGAAAGAAAACAAAATGTTTTTGCAAATACTTAACACTACCAAGAGCTATTTAACCCTAATACACAATGCATATCCCCAAAACAATCATAAATTAATTAATTATATATAGCTACATATCTATTAGAATTAATTGAACTTTTTTTAATGTTGAATAATCATTCCTATTCGAATCGCATTATACAGAACACTTTAAATATATTGGCAGCTCTACAAACTCAGCCGAGTACCTGTCATACACAGAAGGGAAACAGGATGACTTAGTATTGCGTATACACAAATGAATAATATTTATGATAATATTTTTGTAAAAATAAAAATACTTTATTTTACTTACTAATCATATTTTAAATTTAAAAGTTTGTAGGTGTGTATGTTACACACTTAACACGAAAACGACTCAACGGATTTTGATGACATTTGGCATAATTATCAATTATTCTCTCTGCCTTCCACCACCTAAGGAAGATCAAGAAGTATCTTACTGGCTAAAAGATAGTTCATAACTTGATGAATATGCCTATAGATTTTAACTACGTATGTGCCAAACATACATCTTTTAGGTAAATGACAAATAAATTTACTCGTTGCGAGTTCATGCAGTCTCTAAGTTCTTAACATCATCTTGAAACATAACCCCTACATCTAAGAACAACAGTGCACAGATTACCTAACTGTACAAGACTTCAGTATCGCAAACTCCTAAACTGGTCTAGACGTGAGCTCTAATCAATAATATCTATTTATAGTTCCTCGTGTGCTTTACACCTTACAAAGAGAAATAACACCGAGTCTCACAGAGTCACTGAGATAGTGATTCAGTGTGAGCGATTGCGTCCACGTCACACGCGACTTGAATATAAAACAGGAATTTTCAATTTCGCGTCTTAAATAATAAAGCCGTTTCATTGGCTCCGGTAATTGAACTCGATTTTTAAACTTATTTCTTTTTTTTGTTCGAATTTTAGATTGTCTTCGAATTTCTATGTTCTTTCTACAAATATTTATTTTAATGTAATATTAGTATGTAGTTGAGTTTGATTAGTTTCAATTTACTTAGTAAGTATTTGATTTTCAATTGTTAGATATTAAATTCAGATCACAGCGAATAATAAAATATTTACAATAAAATCGTTTTATCTCAAATAAAGGTATTGAAATCGTGTTTACAATTCATTTTTAAAAAGAGTCAATTTAAAACGATACCTACCTCAGAGCCGAAAAACGTGGCAACCAATGGCGACAAAATTATTACAAAAATGAAATCTGTAATTCCTTTCTTCCTCCTTGTAAAAATAATTAATTAATATTTTTGTAGATATTGACGTAGATTGCGGAATTTGGGACGACACCTCGGGGAGAAATCCGTGCTCGCCACTTAATCGAATCAGCTGACGATTGCTTGGA
The DNA here is from genome assembly GCA_932294365.1 of Diachrysia chrysitis. Lineage (NCBI taxonomy): Eukaryota > Metazoa > Arthropoda > Insecta > Lepidoptera > Noctuidae > Diachrysia > Diachrysia chrysitis. Next base: position 5,343,136 of record OW028657.1, read on the forward strand.
ACTCGTTGCCACAATTGCTGCGCTGAGATAAACACATCTTGGATTAAAGCTCGTTCAACTGGAATTGAGTAACATGCAATCTGTGGGTGTAAGGTTAACTCGTAAGCTTAGGAGCTATATAAACCAAGGTGGTTAGTTACATATTTATAACAAGTACCTATATTGATAAAATAGATATAAGGTAGGTTGATAAAGAAATTCTTATTTAAATCGAATAAATAATTATGGTAGATAAATATTTTTCATACACAATTCCAATTTTCCTCAAGATTTATTGTAGGCTAAACGTCGATAGAATATTTATTTATTGATTCCACATTTCGTAATCAATAATTTTAATAAGTAGGTTACCTATTAAATATGTACTAAATTTTAACAGTAATTAATCAACATTAAATTATTTCGATTACCGTAAGGTAAGGTTCGTTGATTAATTTATCGTATGTATTGTTGTTATGTAACGAATCGGTAAGCCATTGTTTAAATCTACTTATGGAAAAAGATTGTGTAATTTTTTTGGTGGTTTCCAATTACAATCCAATAGAGTGGAAAATTGATAAAGATCTTGGGCTGACTTCATCTTGATAAAACAAAAACTTTTCCATAGAAGAAAACAAAATCTTCCAGTCCTATAAATAGCAAACTACTTAAGCCGTGTCTGCTGCCCAAAATTCTAACATAACATTTGTTCAAAAACATAAATTATGAACGTAAAAAACGTTTTTCCAAATAAAACAGTCGATCATGCTAGGCCAAACTCCTAATTTGTTTTAGAACAAATGTTATTTTAGAATTTTGGGCAGCAGACCCGGCTGCAGCTGGACATTTTTCGTTGGATAAGGTTAGATAGGTATAATATCTAAATAAAGTTGTTTAGCGTTTTATATTATTTCACTTAGAAAGTGAAATAGACAGTATAGTATAGGTAGACACTTACAGTAACAATTCTTAGACAGGTTATAATAAATATGATAAGTACCTAGGTAATATTGAGCTCGTCAAGATCACTTAAAAATCATTTTACTTAATTACCTTTCTAATTTAAAAATCAGAAACATAAGTACAAAAATTGTGAAAAACAAAGTATAAACTTTTAAAAAGGTGTTCTTTCCAAAAATATAAAAAGAAAAACAGATACCTACAACCAATCCATTCAAATTACTTTCTCAAGCATATTGTATTGTTCAAATTCGAAGGACGAAATGAGGCGTTAACAATTATAGGAACACAAAAGAAACTTCTAAACGTTTCAGCTTCATTCATGCTCATTATAATACAATTATATTATCAAAATAAATAACAATAAAGTTGGAATACTAACAAGATCATTAACAGGTCGCGGGTATGTAAACAACTTTCAACGTTCCTTAAAAATCTTGGCATTGAGTTATTTCCATTACAAGCGCGCTTACTACAAACTCTTAAAGCAGGACTGTTGCCATTGTGGAAGCGAGACAGTGCAATACACTGCGCATAGCGGCGTCTCGCTTCCACAACGACAACAATCCTGCTTTAAGAGCTCGTATTAAAGGCACAGGACACTAACCCTACCCTGTTTTCCTTCCGTTGTTTTGATTAAAACATAAGCCTATAGGTACTTCTTAAATTTTTGTGCTTTACGGTATAAAAGAAAAAGATGTAAAGTTTTTATTAGGTATAATGTAATTATGGCATTACTTTTGTTATGATTTAAGCTCGAGACAGACGCAAAACATTTTAACTGCACGACTTTTTTGCCCTTTAAGCCATATCGATCCGCATCTGCAACAAGACGACAGTCATCAAAATAGAAAAGAAAGAACAATGTATAGATACCTAATTTAATAAAATAAAAATCAAAAAATTCTTAGAATAAGGTACTGAAGTTTCAATTTAAAAAGTCCTGTTTATTTACGTCTTTTTAAACATACTAAGATTTTTTTAATAATTATATTGAAACTTATTTATGGAGAATTCTTAGATTCGAAGTGTTGCCTTGCCTTTTTTGAGTTAATGAAGGTTAAAAACTGATTGTTTATGTTGAACTAGCTTTTATATTTATACGGTTTTTTTTTTAAATAGCCATACAAAAAAACACAAAGCAAAGAGCCTTCATAACTGACTGCTCAGATAGCCGAGTAGTACAGGTCACCACGCCAATTAACACTGTGCGCAATGCTGCCGATTCGATCCCCGCATGGGACAAGCATTGGTGTGATCGACAATAGGGGATCGGACTACTTTTTTTTATTTACGCGTCACATAGATAATAAAAAATATTAGACACTTATTTTTTTTTTATTAAGTACATGATGGGTACATTTTTTAACCACACTAGACGTTACAAGCCCCCACTACAGAACTTTAAAGCGCTTTAACTTTGTCAAACTTCATTGATTTTATAAAAGAAAAAATACGAGTTCTGTAGTACCTATCTGGTGGACTAAATAGATATTTCCTTTTCATACCCAGTCCGATCCCCTATTAGTTGTTCCAAGTCCGGGTGTTCTTTGTGTACCTATTGAATGATTGTGAAAGCCCACGCGTGACTAAAATCGCTAGTGCGAGAGTCGTTTTAATAAGAAGAAAGTAAGTTCTGCTATACTAAATTACATATTCTTATGTAACTTATATGTCTATACATACATAATGTTGAATGAAGATAATAGGTTGGTTATCTACCTACCTATTATCTTCATTCAACAGACATCTACTCTGGATTCATAGCTATGAATCCAGATGGATAATATTAGTATAAAAAAAAGTTTTAAAGAAGCTATACAAAAGTACCAACGCAAAAGTATTTTCCTTCAGGGCTTTTGTTGTTTTTCAAACAGTATTTCGTTGTACGTCTTCATTTTCTATGTATATTTTTTTGCGATTTCGTGAAGCTTTTAACTCTTTTCCTTGGAAAAATAAAAAATGTTCTTTTGATTTTCATTTGAATAAATTACTGACTTACACATTTTCATGCTACGGATAGAAGCAATCTCACTGTTGTTTTTTTTATTCCTGTTTATCTTTATTATGCGCCTTGTAAACCAAACCTTGGCAGCCAAACAAACTGTTATTACAATGGCCCAGCCTTAGATAAAGTATTTAATCTAAAGGCCCAGCCCTACAGCCATTTGTGCTAAAAGACATAAGAAAAAAATTGACAATTCAGTAAACTTGTAAAGGTAGCTCAGGAAGCTCCGAATCAAAAATTAATTTAATTAATTTAAAAAAAAAACTGAATTTTTGAAATTTAAACTTTTACTGACAATACCTGAATTTAATAAATATTAAATTAAAGCTTGCTGATTAAAAATGTTTCAAACTCTATATAAATCCCTCGAAACGAATATAGATTTATATTCCCATATTTATTTAAGTTATATCACAAAAATATCTAAAGGTAAATAAATTGATCACCTTAGTAATTAGGTATTTCTTTTGAAATTCACAAAAAGGCCTTATAGTATAAGTATGTATTTAAAATTCAGTCATTTAAAATAAAAAAAAAAAGAAATTCGTATCTTTCTGAATAAAAATAAAATAAAATTTTGCCTCTACATTTTTTAATAAGTGTTAAGGAACCACATTGCCTAATATTAAATAATGATTTTTGTTTACTTGAGCTTCGATAGATGGCATTAGTGGTAAAATTAAAAGTCACAATGGTTTCGTTACGCGCAATACTATAAGTATCAATTGGAGAATTTTATTAAATGTTCTTAGGCATACCTGGTGTTTTATTATATAGTGATTAGTGGCTCCACCTTCACTCACCTAACTGCCCTAAGCAAGTTTAGGGACATGGTCCTTCGAGCTGGATATAACGGCAAGTTGTACCAGTCTGACTTCGAGCTGCTAGGCGGATCATTCGGATCAAGTGGCGGCGGATTGTCGTTGAGGATCTGAGACACCTGGAGACAACGGCGTTTCCAGGGCAACGACTATCACGACGTGCGCGGATGAGTATCAGCAGGGCGGTGAATCGGCAACTCGGGACGGACGGTCAGTGCGTAAGTGAGTGTTGTGCAATAAGTGAAGTGGACATAAAACTGTGAGTACTTTGTTATTATTTCTGAGAACAGGGACTTGTTAAATTTTAGAGTGTCGAATAGGACTTAGAATAGTTTTTAAAATAGTGATCCGACGGGGAACCTATGCCCGATTTCACATAGAATTATAAAGTGAAAAACACTTAGAAAAATTTTGTCGAACATCAACTTGTAAAATTTTAACAAACTCAATATAAACAATGGAACTTCTATACGTTCAAGAAGACCTTCGGTTACAACTACAAAAGGCAAAAATTAACTTCAAAAAGTGTTCTAAAGATAGAATTACTAGATCTTATATTGAAAATAGGATTAATTTAATTAATAGTAAATGGGAGGAGTTTTCTTTAAACCACACTGAAATATTAAAAAGAAGAGAGACTGTCGGTTCTTCCTATTTTTCAAAGGATCTTCACAGCGAGGTAGAAGAATTTTATTTAGATTTTAAATCAGATCTAGATGACATATTAAATGAATTGAAAAACGATTCGGCCAACCAAATATGTAAGTCAGGCGTAGATAACAAATTTGCAAGGTCGTCAGTGAGACTACCTAAGATTACTATTCCGACGTTTTCTGGAAAATATACAGAATGGATAGCGTTCCGAGATCTTTTCGTGTCTTTGGTCCACAACAACGAAAACATCGACAATGTCCAGAAGTTACATTACCTTAAGGGACATTTAACTGGGGAAGCGGAACAGCTGTTGAGACACATTGCTATCACCAATGATAACTACAAACAATGTTGGAATCTTCTGGAGAAAAGATTTAATAATAAACAGTTTTTAGCTAACAGCATATTTGCAAGATTTTTCTCACAACGAAATATAACTACAGAATCTGCAACCAGTTTGAAGCAATTATTAGATAGTGCTACAGATATGATACAGGGATTGCAAAACTTGGGGATTGACACTTCTTCTTGGGATACGATAGTTATTTACATTGTGTCACAAAAATTTGATATAGAAACTAGAAAACAATGGGAGGCTAAAGTTAGCGAAATAACATGTCACAGTAATGTATTACCAGATCTTAAACAATTTGAAATGTTTTTACAAACTAGATTTCAGTCATTAGAATTTTTAGATTATAAAACTAACAGTACTTATAAAGATAAACAGAATTTAATGTCAAAATCTAATTTTAATAACAATTTTCACATTTCTCAATCCACTTGTTCTTACTGTAAGGGTGATCATAGAATCATATCATGTAAAGAATTCATTTCGTTGAATAATGATGATAAACGCAGTTATGTACAAAATAATAAATTGTGTTTTAACTGTTTAGGTAATAATCATGCTGTAAAATATTGTCGCAGTACAGCTTGTTGCCAAATATGTAAAAGACGACATCACTCATTGCTGCATTCCAATAACGCAGAGTCAGAAAAGGTACCGGAGCCTGTATCGGAGTCTGTTTCTTCACACCAGGTATCAGAGGAGAAGCAACCATCGGGTGAGCACATATCTTTATTACCAACAGCGGTGGTATATGTCCATTCTAAGAATGGTATAATACCTCTGCGGGCACTACTGGACCAAGGGTCACATATTTCATTCATCACTCAATCCGCAGTTCAGTTACTCGGTCTTAGCTGTACCAAGGTCAAGGGTAATTTTTCAGGTATAGGCGGTGAGATCAAGGTGATTACCAAATCTAAAACGGATATTGTTCTTCACTCATCGAATAATCCAGACAGTAGTGTCCAAGTAACTGCTTACGTGTTAAATAAGTTGACAGGGTTGCTACCTCCTCGGGAGATTTTATTAGAACCATGGGCTATTTTAAATGATATTAAGTTAGCTGATCCGGAGTTCCGCTCGCCCAATAAAATTGATATATTATTGGGTTCAGATGTTTATGGAAACATTTTACAGGAAGGGTTTTATAAATGTTCATCCGGATCATTGCTAGCTCAAGCAACTATTTTTGGCTGGGTTTTAACTGGAACAAATAGATCACAACCTCGTTCAATAAATCTAGTTAGCATGCATGTTCAAGCTGATGATTTATTGAAGGCATTTTGGGAAATGGAAAATGAGCCTCAATTAAATCAAAAGATAATGTCGGAAGAGGAAAAGCGTTGCGAAGAATATTATTCAGCAACTACAACACGAGATATGACGGGACGTTACATAGTAAGGTTACCTTTCAGAGACGAACATCCAGCTTGTTTAGGTCAATCACGGGAAATAGCACTGAAGAGATTTTTTAATCTTGAACGAAAATTAGCGAATAATCTACAATTAAAAAATGAATTTAAACGAACCTTTGATGAATATTTAGAACTTCAGCATATGCGTCCAGTTGATAGTCAAGACAATGAGATGGGGGTGTACTTACCATACCATGCCATTGTAAAGGAGGACAGAACCACAACCAAGGTCCGTATTGTTTTTGACGCATCCTGTAAGGGTAGGAATAATGTATCACTGAATGATGACCTTATGGTAGGGCCCACGTTGCAGTCGGAGCTGCGTCATCTCATAATGCGATGGAGGGCACATCGAATCTGTCTTACAGCGGACATTACAAAGATGTATCGACAGATTTGTATGCATGAAGATGACGCAGATTTCCAAAGGATTTTGTGGAGAGACTCCCCTGAAAACGATATAGTATCATACAAAATACTGAGAGTGACTTTTGGAACGTCCTCAGCGCCATATTTAGCAGTAAAAACGTTAATTCAGTTGGCAGTGGATGAAGGAATGAATTATCCTATGGTAGCAGATAAAGTTAAAACAGATTTCTACATGGATGATTTTATGTCAGGATGTGAAAGTGAAACAGAAGCATGGGAAATTTATAACCAGCTAAATGACTTACTAAATAAAGGAGGATTCCAACTTCAGAAATGGAAAACTAACAATGAAGAAGTAATGAAGAGGATAGTAAGGAAATCAGAGGGTTTAAAGGGCTCAGAAGACGCAAAAGGGTTTGAAGAACAACTAGGAGAAAGTAAAAGCAAAATACTGGGACTTACCTGGAATCGGATCCAAGACGAATTTGAATATGCAGTAAACCTGTAACAAAAAGAAAAGTATTAGCAGATATATCACGTTTATACGATCCTCTAGGATGGATAACACCAAGCATAGTAAGTGCAAAAATATTCATTCAAAAACTTTGGTTAACGGGATTAGGTTGGGACGACGAACTACCACAAAAGCTACTTGATGAGTGGGTTGAGTATCGTGAGAACTTAACACAACTTACCAACTTTAGATTACCTCGATGGATGAAGTGTAAAGGTGATAATCAGCTTGTAGAGCTTCACGGATTTTGCGATGCGTCCAATCTGGCTTATGGGGCTGTAGTATACCTGCGGGTGGTTACTGCTGAAGGAAAAGTGGAAGTTAGTTTAATTTCGGCGAAAACAAAGGTGGCTCCAATTAAACAAGTATCTGTACCCCGTTTGGAGTTGTGTGGAGCCGTTCTGTTAGCAAAACTCTTAGCTGAAATTGGCACAGTTTTACAAGTACCCAAACTACATTGGCACGCTTGGACAGATTCTGAAGTGGTGTTAGCGTGGCTGAGCGATCATCCTTGCAGATGGAAGACGTTTATCGGCAATCGGGTAGCAACAATCATAACACTTTTAGATCGAAGTCAGTGGGCATATATTGCATCTGAAACAAATCCAGCCGATGCTGCATCGCGTGGTATAAAACCATCACAAATTAGTACTCACCAATTATGGGTAACGGGACCAAAGTGGTTGAAAGATCTTGAAATTTCATACGTAAATCCGAAGATAGTGTACACTAACCTAGAAGAAAAAAGTAAATTAGTTCACGTTAACCTAGAAGAAGAAGAAGATCTGTGCACCAGGTTTTCTTCCTTATCGAAGTTGCTCAGAGTGGTGGCGTACTGTAGAAGATTCCTGAATAGAGAAAAAGATAAACTACCAAAACATACTTACCTTCTGAAAGAGGAAATACATGAAGCATTAGATATTATGATTAAACAAAGCCAAATTAAATATTTTATACAAGAAATGCAAGATTTAAAAAATGGTAAAAATATAAAGGCTAAATCTAAACTTACCTCCTTAAATCCATATTTAGATGAGCTTGGCATAATTCGTGTTGGTGGTCGACTGCAACTAGCTCAGGTAGAAGAAGATAGAAAGCATCCTTTGTTGATTCCTCACGAAGCGCATTTAGCAAAACTCATTGTTGCAGATGCACATTTAAGAACGTTGCATGGGGGACCGCAACTTATGTTAACCTATATACGATCCAGGTACTGGATCGTTGGAGCAAAAAACTTGGTAAAATTTCACTATCGTAAATGTGTCACATGCGCTCGTTACCGCACCCAGCGTACACATCCCTTGATGGGACAATTGCCAGCTGAAAGAGTGTCCGCAACTAGACCGTTTTTGTTTAGTGGGGTCGATTATGCTGGACCAATAAACATCAGAGTCTCAAAGGGTCGTGGGAACAAGTCCTACAAAGGATACATCTGCCTTTTCGTTTGTATGTCTACAAGAGCGATTCATTTGGAGGCAGTCAGTGACCTGACATCCCAAGGATTCCTTTCTGCATATAAGAGATTTGTATCAAGGCGAGGTTATTGTAGCAACCTCTACAGTGACAATGGTTGTAACTTTGTGGGAGCAGCACGAGAATTAGGAGAATTACTCAATGCAGAAAGATCTAGCTTCGTAGCGGAGATCTCGGATTGGTTGGCTACAAACGGCACTCAGTGGCATTTCATTCCCCCACACGCGCCAAATTTTGGCGGTTTATGGGAAGCGGGGGTGAAATCAACAAAGCATCATTTAAGACGAATCATTGGTGAGTCCACCCTAACCTTTGAGGAAATATCCACGTTGTTGGCTCAAGTCGAGGCTTGCCTCAATTCAAGACCAATATCATACATCGAAGACAACGATGAGGTGGCACCCTTGACACCTGGTCATTTCTTAGTGGGAGAACCCTTGATCTTGCCTCCTGACCGTAACTATGAACAGGTTACCCTTGGGTCATTAAAACGATGGCAACTATGTCAACGAATGTTGCAGCATTTCTGGAGAAGATGGTCTCAGGAATATCTTACCGGTTTGATGCACAGGCACAAGTGGACTCGCTTAACCCCGGAACCAGAGATAGGTGATGTCGTCTTAGTTAGGGAACCTGATTTACCGCCCGCCAGATGGTTAATGGGTAGAATTGTTAAGAAACATCCTGGCGCAGACAATATCACGAGAGTTGTAACTTTGCGATATAAAAATTCATTTATAAAACGATCTTTGGCTAAAATTTGTGTCTTACCAATTAATACATAGTTTTTTATTTGTTTCATTTGATATGTTTGTTAAGTTTTAGTTATGGTTTAGTTTTAAGTTCATTGTTGAGGGTATCGTTAAGGACTGTTGTCCTTAGTGGGGGGATATGTTAAGGAACCACATTGCCTAATATTAAATAATGATTTTTGTTTACTTGAGCTTCGATAGATGGCATTAGTGGTAAAATTAAAAGTCACAATGGTTTCGTTACGCGCAATACTATAAGTATCAATTGGAGAATTTTATTAAATGTTCTTAGGCATACCTGGTGTTTTATTATATAGTGATTAGTGGCTCCACCTTCACTCACCTAACTGCCCTAAGCAAGTTTAGGGACAATAAGCTTTATATAATTTGTGGGTTTTTACATTAAATTTTAATTCTGTATATTTATCATAATTATTGAAATAGTTCTTATTGTACACGTCATGTTCAATTTAATTCAAGATACCCACGCGTGAAGTGTTTAATAACGAAACTACAATAAAATTGTAACTTTAATATTAAATTATGTCTTTTATTTTTGACAAAAGTAAGTTTAAAACTTGCATAGCATCAGAGTCGACAAATTATAGGGGACTTTACATGATAGTGATAATAGAAAATGTTTAGCAAGTTTCATTTGTTGATGGTCTGTAACCTCTTTTATTACTTGTACCTACTGTAAATTGTGCTAATAACTTTGTTTAATTTCTGTAATATTCCAATGCTTGCTATCTATAAATAGACAACAAGCCGGTAGAATGTTTTAAATTTAAGTTATAGCAGTTTGATACACTGCTTGTGCTTTTTAATTCATTTGAATTAGAGAGAAATCTTGAGAATACCTAAAAATCAGTGCCCAACTAACCTGAACCTAATTTTGCACATTTCTTTTTTACCTAGGTGTTTTTTTTTTTTATTGGAGTTAGTGTAGGTACCTAACTTATAATATGAAATTACTTAATAACTGAGTATTTTTTTATTGCCTTCTTAAGTCATTAATAGCAGGCTTAGTTGTAGCCAAGCTAGTGTGTACACTAACTAGCTTAAGGGTAAGCATCTCAGGGTCTTACCTAAGTAGTGCTTAAATTGTTATGATGACGGTAACTGTGAGATATTAAGTTACAGAGAGTATTATTTAATTGAATTGTGAAAAAAAGCTTCATCTGTTAGTGATTGCACGTCTTTTATCCGCAGCTGCAAGTAAACACTTCGATTTCGTCACCATCGCTCACACGTCAAAACTTAAATTCGACGATATCAACGCCCCGATTCTGTTAAACCCTCACTAAACTTATTTTAAACCATCGGTATCTTTTTCACTTGTTCACAATTAGAAAAGGACAGACGAAAATATAAGCTGTCAAAATTAGTTTCGATTAAATTTTTTATACAAATCTACCGACACGCAGAAATGTGTGCACTAAAACACGATGATGTTCAAGTCGAAAACTAGTTTGGCATTTCTAAGTTAGTTGTTATCTGTTGCCGTCCTTTTCTTACGCTGTATGTTAGTAAAAGATAGCAGTGGTTTAATTTTGGTTTAGTTAGCGTACAAGGGAATCGGCGGCAGTATGCCAATACGGTGCAAAATCTCTCACTAGTACCTACGTTCGTCAGGATTAATAGGCTTGGGCGGGACAACGCTCGACCGGTCCAGCTCTATCAATCAATTGGCGTCGCTGCACGTGTGAAGTGGCCCGCATGATGACGATGCAACGTGACTCCGACAGGACGTCAGGACTCATTGCACCCGCAATGTATCACGTCACACGTTTATGTTGCGCCGGTAACGGTAATGCATTTATTCAATGTGGACACTGGATGCTGTAAATTAGGTTGGACCTATTTTAGTAACTTCATCTTCTTTCTGCCCTTTTCCCAATTTATTTGGAGTCGCACACTGTTTTCTCCTTCCATTCTACTCTATTATCCGTCATACTGTCATTCACTGGTTTTATTTCATACTACCTGCTTCCCGCGGCTCCGCCCGCGTGGACGTCGGTTATCGCCTGTCCTTTCTCAGGCTCTAGACTATCTGTGTACCAAATTTGATTTAAATCGGTTCAGTAGTTGTCGCGTGAAAGCGCGATAGACAGACAGACAGACAGAGTTACTTTCGCAATTATAATATTAAGTAAGGATTATATCTCACGCAATTAATCCACCTTTTGTCCAGCGATTTCCTTCCAATTTTCTGGGTTCTGGTGCCACTTTCAAACTTCCTCTAATATACTCATTCCTAACTTTATCCATTTTTGTCACTCTACACATCCATCTTCACATTCTCGTCTCCGCTACACGTAATCTTCTTTTATCCGTCTTCTTTAGGGCCCAATATTCCGATCCATACAATCCAATATTACGACAGTCTGTAAGCGTATCTGTATCTCATGAACCGTAATAGTGTGTATTTCTGTTGCCGCTATAACAACAAATACTAAAAGTAAATTTTAAATTAAAGGGAACTTCATATAATAGACCGGAACCCTTCAGGCGCGAGTCCGACTCGCACTTTTCCAGTTTTTTATTTTATGTCGTTACCTACGCTTCCTTTCGTGCAAATCGAATAATTAACAAACATGATGATTAACACTGATATCAGAATTATTATGCGACTTTTTTTATAAGAAGTTGATATTTAAATTTAGAAAAAGCTATATCTTTATTATTATTTTGTAGCAAATACTTCAGATCTGAAATTCAACAAGGCTTTTTTAGGAATTAGGGTCATTCGGGGTAACAGCACGCGGCGGGTAACAGTACGCGGTGGCCCGATCTCCGACAGGGGAGGGAGGGCTGAGGTCTGTGTTTGTAAAACTGAGTGGCTATAGTGTCGCTGTTTAGGAGCCACGTGGTGCGCCGACGCAAGTTTAGTACTGGTGGCGACACGTCGCCGAATATTTGTAACACGCTTATTTCGTTTAAGGTTTGTGCCACAGAAAAGTGTGCTGTAGTTAAATGAATAACTCTGTGCCAGTAAGTTTACTTTATTTCTATTGTTCATTTATAGTGGTTTTTATGTAAGTTTATCATATTCATAAAAAGTATTTAACGTGTGTGTTGTGACTGATCATTTGGTATATTTGCCGATTGGGGTAAGAGTACGAGATTAAAAGTACGCACGCGTACTTATAACACAAATGAAATAAAAAAAAAATAAAAAATTGTTTAATATTTTAGCATACAGCAAAATGCCAAAAATTACATAAGAAAGGTCCCAGCGGACCCTCATCTCAGATGACCAAATAATAAAGACGAAAAAACTCATGCAAGACGGGAAGAAGAACAAAAATTAGAAGAGGAAAAGCGATTGAAAAATAGCAAGAAAGTTCGTCAGAAGGTAGCTTTTGAACCCCAACCATCACCATCGGGAATAAACAAAAAACGCAGCAATAATAAGTCAACACAGAAATTGTTTTATTTTTGAATTATTGAATTATTTTGAATTATTGATTTTGAATTAATAACTAACCTTAGATTTAATTTAAAAAATAATAACCAAAGACTATTTACAAATAATTTTGATCTCAAAGTGTGATTATTGCCAATATAAATACCTAATTTAAGACAACGTTCATAATAGATAATACAAAGAGTTCTTAATTTTGTTAATGTTAATATTCTTACTATGTTATTTACAAGATTCAATAAATGTTGATTACTGCCAACCTTAGTTTTATTCTGCTAGAAATATGAATGCGTACGTTTACCCCGCGTGCGTAACTTTACCCTAAGACTTGCGTAATTTTACCCACATGACGGGTCAAGAGTACGCTTTGGCAAAGTTTTAAATTAAGCTTATGTAGGACTAAAACTAATTAACCTAGATGGTAAATTTTCTGAAATAGTGAAAGTATATTAAATATTCTACTGAATTAATATCATATCATGCCAATTATCTAATTCTTTATAGGTCTTAGAGGCCATCAAAAAAAAAGTGCGTGCTCTTGACCCGAATGACCCTACACTTAATAGTATCAAATTATTATTTTAACCGTAGGCACCTACAAAAAGCCGGCTAAATAATTATTATATTCTCTGGAACTACGCCTTATCTATCGTCAATTTGCATAATTTCCGTAAAACTTTGTAACGAATTAGGTGAGTTTTGCTCAGTTAACATAGCTAATTTTAATTTTGCGATTCAGGTCACATCGCTTCCATCCCACATGCTAATTGCTACCTTTATTGCATTCGTATAATGTAGAGCATATTACATTCATATTGAAAAAATTGTGTAACGCGTACAAAAATGAATAGATAAGTAATACCTTTTATGGTTCCGTATCCAAAGGAAGCCAACGGAACCTAAGTACTAAGCATTCGCTGTCCATCTGTCCGACCGTCCGTCTGTCTGTCTGCGGACTGTATCTCATGAACCGTGATAGCTAGTGTTGAAATCTCTCTAAATCTGTTGCGGGTATAGCAACAAATAATAATAATTTGAAAATTAAGAGGGCTCCTTAAAATGTTTCTGTACCCTTTATGCGCGAGTCCGACTCGCATTTTGCCAGATTTTTTTATGAGTGCAAAGGCCGGATTCGTGAGCACAAGGTTGCAGGTTCGAACCCATTCGAACCTTTCTCATAGTACTCATGCCTTTTTCAAAGAATATGAACCTTTTTTATTTTTCCTAAGACAGCCCTGATGGGTATATAATCGGTAAAGGAAAACATCGTACAAGAACCTTGAGAGTGTAAGATAAACTTACATTTTCACTGTAATGAATTTGAAACATTGCGCAACTGGGGTTATTGACCTTTTCTCTCAATAATTAGGTATATTATATTATTCCTTTCCGTGCGGGAATCAAGCCCGAATACCATATCCCTTATGTAAGATATGCAATTATTAAGCCACAAAGATAAACAGGTCTAAAATATTGCTGTGAGAAAAAGAGTAAGTACTTTACAAAACCCTAATAAAAACTGAAAGAGATAATTATTGGGAACTGACTGCCCTTTAATATTTTGAAAAACACTATGTAGACTTATTGAAGCATTAATAAATAGTTTTTATAACCATGCACAGACAGCATATTTAAATAAATAAGGGGATCATAAAATAAAATTCATATTGACGTACCAATAATTTATTAAAATTTCCATGGCAAAAATAACTAAAAATGTTGTTGTTTCGTATAATTGCGTCTATCTATGTACAAAAACAGTTAATTAAGAAAATAAAGTTAATTAGGAATTCGGAACACGTGGTGCTTACATGCGTCGAACGAGACGCTAAATAGCTGTAAAACATTCCAGGAATCGTATCATGAAGACTTAAAGAGTCTCTTCCGTTGTACAGAAAAAGCGATGAGTGTGAAATGCATTCTGCCTGTAGTATACCTTCGCAGTATCCAGAACAACATTATGTAATATTTAGTTGTTTTTTTTGTTGAGAAATGCTGTGGATGGATATTCCGACGTTTTATTCTGCGTCACATGCGTATAATTTTACGTATAAACGACTTTTTAATTATTTCTTAATAGTTAAGAATCCTCATAATAAATACCTTTAATCTGTAAAATGTAAAAAAGAACACAATACTCTATTTACCCTTTTTTTTTTTTTGGAAGTGTTTTACGCAGTTAGCCTGAGCGCAGGCTTTGACTGCTTCACCGGGCTTTCTCTATTTACCCCTGCATTTTTATTTACCCCATAGTATTGTTTGTTATTGAACTAAACAAGAACACAATATTAAATTATATGGCTCACAGTCATGTTAGTTTGTTTTGAAGTAAACCTAGCCCTTAATAATGACGTAAAGAATTATGAATATATCAAGACTTGCCTTACAAAAACCACTTAGCATCAAATGCCTCATTGTTGCATTCTTGCATAGTATTTTAATAATGACTGTCGAGCGACAACTGAGTTCAATAGAGATATTTTGAAATATATGAAGCAGGATGTGGACAATTTATAGAACGACTGACTCGATACTTATATTAACTTGTACTAAATCAGTTACCTATGGATATATGTATACTTGTATAGCCACCATGTTACTACAAATATGGAAAATATTAGGGAAAAACGGCGACCATTTGAGATATAACAAGAAATTAGGGAATTCAATTTTATAGCTTTGACATAGTGTTACTAGTCATTTGCAGTGCACACAAGATCCCGACTGTCTCTAGGTAACTGTAGGCAGAATAAAAAATAATATGTAGACTAAATTTTTATAATGTTCGTCTTTTACTTACAGATAGACACGTATTTTTTTCCATAACAAATCAATAAAAATTTACAAAGATAAAGCACTTTAAAGTTCAAGAGTGTGACTTGTGACGTCAAAGATAGGCTAAAAATTGTTGTGTAACAGTGACGTCACGCGAAGTTTCCACTCAATGTATCTTCGTATCTTCTGGTTTAGGAGACAAAAGAAAAAATAAATGTCTAAATTTTTTTCCTTGACTAAAAAACAAAAATTAAAAAAAATATTTGTCAACATCTCTATAGTTACGAAAAATCCGGTCAAACTATTTTCTATACGAAACCGCAACACATTCAGTCTTAAATTAGAATAAAACAAATTTCACTTATAATCTAATGTAACTAATATTTACAGCAACATTGTAAGCATTATTCGTGTTATTGACTCCCGTGATAGAACGACAATAAAGAAAACATGTCGCATTGATCAAAGATATATTTTAAACACACACAACATATAGGTATGTATGTAAAGAACAATAACAAGACATTGAATACGCTTATACATATAGAATATTCACAAAAACACGAATTTGGATAAATAATTGACATTATAGCTACGTGTACAATTGTAAGCCAGAAATATATCGCATATCAATTTCGTTGCGTGTTGAAATAATTGACTCATATACCTAAAACGTATGCGTCTGACTTAAATGAACTCATCTAAACTAAGGCCGAAATATACTTAGTAACCTAACCCCCGGTTTCTGAAAGGCTGATAAACACAAACCTTAGTTAATGCCTGTCAAACGTCACGTTAAGCGCTGTGATTGGTTGTTAGTCTTTTGTTCAACCAATCACACTCGTGATTGGTTGATTTAACAACAGATTAATTAAGTTAATCAGCCTTCCAGAAACCGGGGGTTAGTATGCTTCAACAAAATTTAATTAGCTTAGCGTATTCCCAATATGTTTTAACAAAAAATTACAATGCTATATCTGGGACATTATCATGGCAAGGACATTACAGTATAAATTACATTAAAATACGAATTCGGCAATTATAGGTACTTTAGTGCAAAGCTAAAGCACTGTTACGTATACACAAAGTGACGGATACAAGGTTTTATAACGTATTTTTATTGCCAAAATGTATTTAAATAATTCTACACAATGTATTGACGCTTAATCTTCACTAACTGAAGTAATTACCACAAACATCGATATATTTTAGCCAATAACAATATTATAATTTGAAATTAATCCATCGCGTGGATAATAATGTCTCTCTCTTTTCTATAATAACACATAATATATAAAATACCTGACTAAACAATATACAGTATGTATTCGACATATGGGCAATACTTGAAATCACACGTTTATCAAAAGAAGCGGCAACGCGCCGCCTCGAGGACTGAGTGCGTCGTTACCAATCTTTTGAAAATTATTTTGTTTAAAAGTTAATTTTCAAATTTTAATTTAATAATCAATTGTGGAGTTCCGTGGACAAGTATTACGCGTGGTTTTATTGATTGCGCATATGTCGAATCCATACTGTATATTTAAATCTGATCAAAATTACCAAATTGAGCTAATTTATAAGAACACTCGATTGTAAAATATAGTTAAAGAATATAATAAATAAAGAATATAGTATATAAAGATCAGGGTTCTTTCAAATAAGGTACATAATTAGTTCACTTGTCATTCTCTCTACTCTCTTAGTTTCAGAGGAGTTGCATTCTCTAAAGCCATTAGTGTCTAGATGTTTAGCAACTCTGCTCTGACACCCAAAAGTAAATAAAAAGCCTAACTTCATCCTTTAGCACCGAATCTCGATTCCTCAGTCTATGTAATCACAATACCAATTCCTAATCACATTCTACGCAACGTTGCGAAAAAATTATAATAAAAAACAATTTTATAAAATATTTCCCAATCAATTCTAAACAATAATAAATTTCTAAAATTAATTATAATGTAAAAGTTTAATTACCCGATTATATTTTTGTACCTAACTAAAATTATAACTACATTTATTTGTCACAACAGTGAATTGCAAAACTTACGAATAAACTTTAAAATAAAAGAGAAATGTACACGTTAAATCTTAAATTAATTGTTTTCTAGATTTTATGTTCATATTTTAATATCATCTTTGGTTTTATAGTAAAACGATCGAAGTGATCATTCTGAAAAAAGTTTTGTTCTGTTACAAAAAAAAAACTATATGATTGTTACAATCGTTGTCACGGAATAATAAACATTCCACATTCAATATACTTTAACAGTAGAACATCGATTTCACGACCTTACCATGTTTACATTTGTGCCAGTAAGATTAGTTAGTCTAGCGATACTTAAAAAAAATGATTGTTTAAACATTCCTTACACTAAAATTGACTCATCAATTAGTCACAATTGGGTATTTGACAAGATTTTATTTATTTAATTAAAAAAAATATATTACAAACATGTTTATGTCGGGTTGTAAAAACGGCAGATTAATTACTTTCATATTGAACTAGTTACAAGCATTTTAATATTGCTAATTAGACAGAGGGAGCTATAACATAATCTGACGTCACTATTGTTTTCTCCATACTAATCTGGGTCTGTTCCGTAAAAGTACTCGTTTTGCGAAAAAGAGATAGAGCATGCGTCACCTATTAACTTTAAAAGCTTATAACTTTTGTATTCGTGTATATTTTTATATGTTATTTCGCAGTTCTGCTTTAAATTAATACTTTTTTTTTTATAAACAAATTCATAGTATTCAAATACCCAATTACACACGGCAAGTAAACATTACGTCAAAATTCAAGTTTATAACATTAGTCAATGATATATATGATGATAAATGAAATATACAAGCATTGAGACAAAACAAAAATATTAGCAGCATTATAATAAAAAATATGTCGTTTCAATTTACGTTTGATTGCACTGAATTACACAAAGAATAGATTCCACATGATCGAGATACGTTATAAATGTATATTAAACTAACATAACTTGTGTATAAATATTTACAAATACCTAACAATATACAGAACTAGGGCAAATGCTTCGAGGAACCACAAAAACACATACTTATATGTTAAACCTTAATTGATTTGCAAGAAGTTTGTGCAATAGCGCAAATATAACAAAATACATACCGTGAAATATGGCCTCTAAATATACAACAATATAATCTTTTAACTAACAGATTCAATTTAAAATTCCAATGATTTATATGAAAATTTAAATAGGTACTAATTCTTAAGTAATAAAATATTTTGTCCTGATTAGTCAAAATTCATATTAATGTTTTAAAATGGCATGCACAGACATTCCTCCAATAACGCACACACTATTGGCAGATTTATTAATATAAT
Organism: Diachrysia chrysitis; assembly: GCA_932294365.1. Lineage (NCBI taxonomy): Eukaryota > Metazoa > Arthropoda > Insecta > Lepidoptera > Noctuidae > Diachrysia > Diachrysia chrysitis. Next base: position 5,361,996 of record OW028657.1, read on the forward strand.
TTCATTATTTTCTTTTTTTTTTGGGGATTGAAACAAAAAGCCATCCATATGACCACATTACATATTTGGTAGAAGCTAAAACAATGCTATTGTATAAACGAGAGAACAGTCTTCAAATAAATGTGTGCATTATTAAAGAAGTGACGTATAATAAGAAAAAAATGCTCTATTTGTATTCGTCCATAAATCGTTTGCACATATGCACGAGGTCAATGAACTTGGGTCGCAAGTTCGGGTCGAGATTCCAACAGTCCTTCATCAGGTGCCTGAATATCTCAGAAGGACACCCTTCCGGGATTTGAAAGCTGAAATAAATGATTAAATTAACAATTGTTAGTTGATATTATACTTACTGAAAGTGATTACACCTTCCATTGAACCATTGGATAAGGCTCCTATATTTAGGATAGTGTAATAAGCGCTTTAGTGCTATTGTGACTAGATAATATAGAATTTTGATTAAACCGCCATAAAAAAGATGTACGGCAAATGTAGTAGTTAATTGAGGAAAACCAAGATGTTTTTGTTTTTAATATTGGGCATTATTAATGCCACTATCGCTCAACTATTAAACTATAAATTCGACAAAGACAGAAACAGAATAAAGTCGTAAAACTAAGTGTTTTTTAATTTACTAACTGTGCCCCGCAGGTTCACCCGCGTACATTTTTCCCGTTATAATTTATTGTTTTTTTTTTTTTTTTTGTAGTGAATTTTATATTTTGATACATTCTGCTATTCGGGACGGAGCCAATCCATCTAATCAAAGATCATGAAAATCGGTCTACACGTCTTTGTGTAATAAATGGTAAAACTAACCCGACTTAGTTTTATATATATATATATATGTCAATCTTAGCGCAAAAAAAAATCCTAAAGTAAAAATCTTCGAGTAAACTAACCTTTACGTCTTTCAAAATACAAGCGAAGTTTTGTGTACTCTGATTTTAAGCTATTAATAAACCAATAAGTATGTATTTGTAAACGTACCACGAGGCGCGTTCCCTGGGCCGCTCGGGGTTGAACTTGGGCACCTCTTGGCGCGCGCGCGTGAAGATCTCCCACGCCGTCACGCCGTACGACCACACGTCGCTCTTCGTGGAGAAGTGCCAGGGCTCCACCGCTGATTCCGGGGCGTACCTAATCAACAGATATGATATAACTCAGATTACCTATTAACGTATACAAATCTAAGTTGTTCGGTTCGGAAAAATTGGCCTAGATTCTTATTTGATTCTGATCCAGTTTGGACTCATGCGTTTTCGGATTGATAATTCTCACTTCGTGTTGTTTTGAAGGTAACATGTTTATCGTCAAATGAAAACCATTACAAGTCTTAACCATGATAATCATTCTCTTTAAACTTTGATTAGCTCATTATTAATCACACAATTCAAAACAAGATGAAATGCAGATAAATTTGTGCCTGTCAACAGCTTTTACAATCGTAATTTAATATTCAAGAAGTTAATAATGATATAGAGAACTTAGTCAGTATATGCCATAAAACTTTATGTCTGTTGTTTAAGTGCCATCTAAAATAATAATATTACATTAATTAAGTTGTTGCTTATGACTAATGGCAACGGTTTTAAAAACAAGTTTACCTACTAAAAAAGTTTACGACGTTTTAAATGTTAATGTTTAAAGTTCTCACCAATTAATCGGTAATAGTCGTTCAGTTTTAAGTCTGTAGGCGGTTTCCTCCTTCGGGATAATCCTCGCGAGGCCGAAATCCGATATCTTAACGTGGTATTTGTTCACGACTAGAATGTTCCGAGTAGCTAGGTCCCGGTGCACCACGTTTTTTGCGGACACGTGATCCATACCCTGACAAAGAAAAGAAAAACAGTTATTGTAAAATATTAAACGGGTAGACGAGTGCTATAGGTCACTACCACAGATATAGATAGAGACAACGTAGATCAAAAGCTCATATTGTGCAACTGCAGAAAAAAGGTTGTTATCTCATAAACAGGCTGTTACCGCAAGGTTATATCTAATCTCTCTATCAGTTTACCAATTTTCAGCTGTAAATGAGTTAAATAAATAATTGATGTCCAACTTTTCGCATAAATTTACAACACCAAAAATAATAACCAAATAAAAAAAAAAAAAAAAAAAAAATGTTTATTTCATCACTTTTTGGTTTTACATAATATAATTTGGAACATCCTTTTAAGCAAGGTTGCAAATTAGCAGTCATGAAATGATATAAATCTAGTCAGTAACTTAAGATAATTTTGAAACATAGTATTAAAAATAAAAGAAAAGAATAAAAATCAATGAAAAGATGTATATTAAAATTAAGCAAGTGACGCAATTAGACATTGGCCCTCGCATTGCGGAGACACGTTTGTTATGGATATCAATTATTTATTTAATTTATTTTTGGCCGAATACTGATTTTAAATTCTAATTAAGTCTCGTGCCGTCTCTGCCAATTTAAGGTGTAATAACGGGAGCTAGACATTTAAGAACGTGTTAAAGTTAAATGTCGTTTCAGTATTCGGGGGTTTGAGCTGAAACTTTGTATATTTACTCTATACCAGATATAGTCACCCCCCTTTTTAGATATATATAACCTTTCTGGTAACACATTGTATATAAATATCGTCTCACCGTAGCGATATCCCTTGCATATTTTAACAGATGCGAGATCCTAAGCTTGTCGCCTTGGAACTTAAGGTAGTAGTTGAGCGAGCCCTCCTCGAGGTACTCCATCACGATGAGAACGTCCGAGCCGTGGTCCCACGAGTAGCCCAGGATCTCGACGATGTTAATGTGTTGTAGCGACTAGAAAAAATAGGAGTTAGTATTAAATTTTAATATCACAACAAAAAATATCTTTCTCTACGGTAAAAGAATGGAGGTCCTCTTCCTCAAGCGTAGGTCTGCTACACTACTATCTCACTTGATCAGCCTATCTAACCAGAACAGTATAATTGAATAATGTCAATTTAATTCATTACCGTAAATTAAACTGTAAGACTCAGAATTATTAAGTACTAGTATGCCTCAGCTTCGCACGGGTGGTGTGAGATTTTTAACCCATGTCCATACGATTTTATTTAATTTTCCTTTTTAATAATCTTATTACAATAAGGAACTTAACAAATTATCCGATTTGGTGCAGTCGTTCGGAAGTTATGGCGTGACCAAGGAAAATCGGGATTCATTTATATGTAAAAGATAAATCATGGTTAAGAATTCACACGCTCATCTGATAGTACATTTAATAATACGATACAACACATGCTGGTTCTATATACAGTTATCATAAACACTAAAGTATACGCATAGTACAAAAGTAATATTACATTAAATTTTATACAATACGTTTACCTTCATAATTTCCAATTCGTTTTTAAAATCTTCATATAACGTGCCGTTCCTTTCGGAGGCTTGTCGCGTCAACTTCTTTACAGCCACTTCTCTTCGTTGAGATTCTTGATTGTCACGCTCCATCCAACCTTTGAAAACGTGTCCGTAATTTCCCTGTAATAATCATTAAACATATAAAAATTGTTTTTTAGACGACGTGGTACAAAAATTAAAGAAGCTTTTTGTATTACAAAAATAATCTAAGAAACAAAGAAGTCACATGGCATTAGTCTCCTAATTAATAGTTCTTTGAAATAAACCCGTTCCGGCTTTACACGGGTGGACATTTATTTTTTAAACAGTAACAAATATAGCCCATGTTACTCAGGGATAATTTAGCATTATAATGGTGAAGATGTTTTTTAAATTGGTCCATTAGTTTAATTAGTCTACAATACGATTCACACCAAATTTTTAATGTACAATGGAAACAATAAATCGTGGTAAAATCAGTTGAAAATAATAAATTTAAATATGATACATTCGTGTAAACCTCAGAAACCATTTGTCAAACAAACATTCAATACTCACACTCCCGATCTTCTTAGTAAGGGTCACGAGGTAGGTCTTCCCCTGCGAGACGATGCTCTCCATGAGGCGCGGCGCGGGCGTCGAGTCGTCGTCGAGATCGTCGTCGATGGCCCGCGCAGCGCCCGCCACGCTGCCGCTCGACCGCGACCGGAGCTCGGCCCGCAACGCGTACGGTAGGCCGTTCATGCTTTCCAGAGAGTTGAAGCTTTTGTTGTCTGCGAACTGTCATAAAAAATATTCAATATAAAAATAAATTTTATACCCATTAATATAAGATATAAGAAATACAGCTATCCCTTCCAAAACAAAAATTATCGACGTCACTCAAATGAGCAGCCATTTAAGTGTCATTGAAGTGGAAATGGGCTGGACACGTCAGTCGTATGCCAATAAACCAATGGGCTAAAATTACCACCCAATGGTCCCCCACATATAGTACGTCAGCGAGGCAGACCCAGGTGGAGATGGCGGGTTAACCTAGATGCGTTTTTATCGAACTGGTGAATCGCAACTCTTGAGAAAGACAAGTGGAAGAAGAGTGGAGAAGCCTTTGCCCAGCAGAGGGACATTTTAGGCTTATAATAATATTTTTTCTAAACTATACACAAAACTTAAAAAAAACTGTGTCCAAACATACAAATAAGACCTTAATAAAATCTTGGAATGGGCATTTGTGGTTTTATATACAAATGTTAGTTTTTGTGTGATGTACTCTGTGTTTATAAATATGCTAGTATGGAAATCATTGAAATCTTTACATAAATAGCCCTAATTAGACTTTTAAAAACTATGGAAAGCAGTACCTAATTAAATTTCTCTTCATAGCCTAAATTAGTTTTACATACATTAAACTTAATATTGTGTATCTCTAAATAATGTAAATATAGTTTTTAGGAAAGATACATTAAATTGTAATGTGTAATAAATTTAAATAGATAACAAATGTAAATTTATGTGTATAATATGTTAATATTTTACATTTATGACAAAGCTCGCGTTAGTTTATTGCCTATTACGGTAGCTTATTATTTTAATTAATTATCTTATCTTAATATATCCCGTTTTAATAAGAAACACGTCTTACAATAAAGTATTTTTGTACTTCTCATAGTAAAACAAGTAGTCTCTTTTAGTTTTTATTTAAGTAAGTACATATATTATAAAAAGTTATTTTTAAACAGAATACATAATATACAAAAAGTTATTTTTAAACAGGGAAAGTCATTCTACATCGAACAGCAGTGATCAAAACACTGCATATTATAAGAATGGCACGAGGTAAATTTTGATTTATCTATACTAATATATAAAGATAAAGTTTTTTTGTTTGTTTGTTTGAACGCGCTAATCTCAGGAACTACTGGTCCGATTTGAAAAATCTTTATAGCCCATTTAATGAGGAAGGCTATAAGCTATATAACATTACGCTGCGACCAAAAGGAGCGGAGCATAAATGAAAAACCCTTGAAACTAAAACACGCGGACAAAGTCGCGGGGGACAGCTAGTATATGATAATAATATTAAAATTAATAAGTAATTTGAATTGCTTTCACAATGAGATAGCATGTGTTATCAGTTAATTTATACAACAAATGTCAAGCGTGTGGATGGCAAGGTCAATGATACACAATCTTAAACAAACAATAATATGTACAATAATGTAGCGTTTTTCAAAATAAGGAAGATATTTTACTCGGTAGATATTGTGTAGTTACAAATAAAAACTGTCTCTAATCAATAAATATACCGTAGCTATTTATAGCCACGGTATACTAGAAAGAGCAACTGTTAAGCCTAACTGCATTAATCAATGAATGTGGACAACATCACTTACATTGCTCTGAACCCAAAGTAAGTAGCTAAAGCACTTGTGTTATGGAATTCAGAGACAAAGAAGACCTACCACAAACACCCAGACCAGAGTAGAAAATTGGTTTTCTACATTGATCCGTCCGGGGATCGAACCCAGGACCACAGAGCTGGCGACACCTCGAAACCCGGAGCGTACGCTACTCGACCAAGGAGGTCGTCAAATTTATTTATTAAAATTATATAAGTCTGCCTATGCAAAGTATAAAATAATATGCGTCTAAAGATAGGGGCTTACCCCCGAATCTAATTAATAATATATATTTATTATAATTATATCTTGTTATTATAGATTCATGTTTAGTATTTGATTTTCAGCAACAAACACTTTATTTGGGAACCACCAACTAACTTTAGTATGAAAATGACGGAGAAAAAAATGTACAATCTATCATATATTATTTAGTTTGCGAGATTTTACCTAACCAAACATACATTCATACATACATTGCAAGTTAAAGAAAAGCTTGTAACAAAAACTTACCGGATTATCGTATTGGTCAGACATTGTACCGTTCATGGACAATACACTGCTGTCTGATATTAAGGACTTATTGCTGCCCGCATCGCTCAGCTCGCTCGGGATAAATCTGTCACCTGAGAAAAGAGATAAATAATAACAAAAAAGCTATACACAAGAGATAATACAGAGTACATAAGAGACTAGGTAAAGTACATAATAATTTCGTTTATCTTTTATCTGTATGACTCTGTTTCGACTGTTGCGGTTTAGATAAGTCTAGTTTTCTAAGCGAAATTAAATAAATAGTGTAATATTCCTAATTACGTAAAGAATATATAAATTAAAAAAAAAACACATTTACTAGTTTTGTTGCTACTGGACAATGAAGAGCTACTTTGTATTTTTATAGGGGTGTTGACTAAAGTTAAGTAGTTTTTTTTTATGTCCATTGTGTAGATCAATAAAAAATATTAAACACGTATTTCCTTCTTTTTACGTAACCAAAAACTTACGATGATACATTGATTTGAAACGTCACATGACGTCACGATGTACGTTTTGTGTAACATCGTGACGTAATTAGCTTCCACTCCTGAATTTTGATTCGCTTTCTCTTTACATGTTAGTTATTTTGAAAAAGTAGAAAATACGGGTCTAATATTTTTTAATTAGGTATCAAATTTACGGACTAAATAGATTTTTACTTATCATACTAAGTCAAAATTCCTATTAAGGCTAATGAATACTTACTTGATACAGTTTCAGTGTGCTCCATATGTTCTAGAGATATCTTTGGCTCTTCATACTCGTGGATCGGGACGTATTCTGCAAAAAAATTACAAGTTTAGTTCATTGCGCACAATTTACAGTTTTATTAATAATGTTTGTTCACCATTGCTCTTAACTATTCAATCAAAACAAAAGGCATTCATTATGATATATTCTTGCATCTATGAATATATCAGCTGTAATTAACTCACTGCAGAACTAACCAAAAAAAAATTTACATAGTAATATTAAACATCTTTCCTTAATATATGCCAAGTTTTACCCTTTTAATAACATAAGATACTTAGTTTGGTCTAGCTTTGTTGGCTCTAGAGATGGAAATATTTGGTATAACCTTCTTTCTCATTCAACGCAAGTAAGCGTTTTTTTTACTTTACTTCTTGTATATCTAGTTGGGGTTGGTTAGTGGGGGAGTGGGATGTTACCCCTGTGCAGCATGTGGTTCATGTCTCGCATGATCTCCTGCGGACGCAGCGGGTCGGGCTGCCAGCACTGCCGCATCAGCGCCCACACCTCGCCCGGACAGCGCGCCGGCCGCAGCAGCCGGTCGCCCATCTCGTAGCTCTAACAAGTTATGTACCGTATCATCATATTATATTCTGTATCCGCCAAAACTTTCGATGTAGAAACAAAGCCAAATAAATATAAGGACAGATTACCAAATTCCAATAATGACTCAGCCGCTTCACGACATGATGTGTCACTGTTATTTGTATGAGCTTCGTCTACGTACCTATTTTCTGCTCTATGAAGCAAAAATGAAGCAACTATACAGAAGAAGTCATACATAAATGTCCGGCTGTCTTTATTTCTTTTAAATTACATTTTTAAAGAACCCTCGAAAAATTGTAAGGTTTATCCTTTCAAGTCATGTGCTTTTACAGGGACAAATTTAATAATATAATACCGCCATTATATCCTCTTGAAAATGGTAGATGTAAATACTGTTTCTCTTGCAGAAATTCAAAAAGTGCTTTGTTTAATGATACCAAATACTAATTTGACAAATGAATTTTAACAAAATAAAGATAGTTAGAATAGAGGTCTTGGGACTCACCCTCGCTGTCAATACTGGATTTGTTTCAGTGGGCGATTGTCCAAATGAGAAGACCTCCCACAGTGTGGTTGCAAAAGCCCAGATGTCGCCCATCACCGACCGCTTAGCCAGACTCATGTCTGAGAAGAATTCGACTGGCATCCAGTGTACACTGCAAACATAAGATTTAAATAACACTTGGATTTTAGCAACATCTGTAAGCACCCGAAGAATCATAGTTCAGATATGAGGAAGAGAAAAAGTATAGCGCCATTCCTCTCAGTCAATAACATTTTGTTTAACAGCGTCATACTGTAATGTAAGGTCCTCTGATGTAAAGATCGTACTAGTTCTAGAGAGGGATGAAGTCAGGTAGCACCGTCTCTTTCTTCAATCGAACTATGATGTCATAGGACTTATATACACCCCGCGTTACTTTTTATGCCTGCTTTATACTTCCGTTTTAACTGAAACTATCTTTCTAAAAATGTTTCATCCAATGTCCAATCCTTTTAAAACCGTTTTTTTTTTTCTTTACCCCTAACTTTTTTTTTCATTTATCCTTATAATAAGACTTGAGATTTCATGTTTAGGTTTCCTTCTAGTTTTCGGCCACGATAACACTATAAAATATGCTGATTTAAAGTTTGCTTATTTTAAGTAGCTAAAGACGATTAAACATTCTGGAGTTATACCTACTGAACAAGTTTTTAAAACAAACAACTACATGTTCGTATCAATTTTATAGACATCTGCTCATTTTATCTAGAACATAAAAAAAAATTAAGCCATTAAGAAAATCTTTATAGATTTATCGTCTTCTACTACATCATTACATGTGCTTCCTTATGTTTTACGACTACTTAAATAAAATAAAATCGTGAATAACATACTTAATGACATACTGCATAGATACGTATATTTTTGAAGCGAAAACTTTAGGCGCATTGGGCAATTTTTGAGATGGGGAAAAATTTAATTCGCGTTACTGTTACCGACACCGTTACCGATACCTCTGAATATAAGTATGTACATATATATTGTTTTTGTTCAAGTTTTCACTTCTGTCGGCACTCCCACTGTTTTTATTTTATACAAAAATGTATATCTCCATGTTACTGCAGTGAACCTAGTAAAATAATTTTATCATACTAGTCTGACAAAACGTCAAACGAACCGTGGTCGGAAAACCTCTATAGGGAACGTGCAGGAACTATAGGTGGCAGCACTAAATCGACAAAAGAGCAGCCTATGAGGACAGTAAAGGAAACTTATCAGCTCTGTCATCGTGCTTTCAATTATGTAAACAAATTTATCTCTTTAATTATATTATTTTTTAATATGATGTTATAAAATATGGGTTCCGGTCTATCAATAATGATCGTCAGCGAGGCCAAAATATGTCAAAAGGTCAAAAGCTCTTCGAGGCCGGCCATGTCTTGGAGGTTGAAGAGATAATAAATGAAGTAAATGAGGCTGTAATAAATTGCAAAATTGTCGCACTAACTAAAATACTCAATGTTTACGTCGTGAAAATGGTAATGGTAATGGTAAATATTTTTTTCTGAATTACCTATTAGTTTATGTATTATTTTTTCAAATTACCTATACAGGTAATTTTATTAATGTATGTTTTCAACTTGCTTAAAATTATATTTATAATTATATTATATATACTATTTGATTTATTTTCATTTTTTCGGGGATGTATTGGCACATCCAGAAATGCAATAATACATTATGATTAGCTAGAATAATAATTTTAACTAATAAAATTAATTCTGTTTAATTGTTATAAATGTCAATGGAAAGTCTTAATCGGATTTTTGGTTAATAAGTCTTCTTCTATTTATTTACTTACTTAATTTTATTTACGTTATAAGTTTTAATTTTAATATAGCTTAAGTTTTTTTTTGTAAAAAATTACAAACAAATAAATAGTCTTAATAGAGTACAAGTTTCGGATTGGCGACGCCAGTCGGCAGCACTTTTCTTGTGCACGTTCCTTATAGACTAGGGTCCCAATAGACGTCAAAATCTTGACCTTTACAGGCATTACACAAGACTTTCATTGGTGGCCAACTTTCTAGCGTGCCTTAAACGTACACATGCACTTTAGATAACTTAAAGTATGCTAAAACTGCCAATGGCCCTAAATCTATACTAATATTATAAAGCTGAAGATTTTGTTTGTTTGTTTGTTTGAACGCGCTAATCTCAGGAACTACTGGTCCGATTTGAAAAATTCTTTCAGTGTTGGATAGCCCATTTATTGAGGAAGGCTATAAGCTATATAACATCACTAAGCAAGAACATATGCTACTTTTTGCCTTAAAAAATCCGACATCCACGGGGTTTAGCTGAAAAATTTTGAATTAAATAATGTGACTTACTCTTGTAGCGTGTAGTGCCTCAGCGTGGGCCCCGACAGCTTGACGAGCATGCGGTCGCCGTCGTGCGCGGCGAGCAGCAGGCGGCGGCAGCGGATGTTGCCGTGCACCACGCCCGCCTCCGACAGGTCCCACAGCGCGCGGGCCAGCCCGGCCGCCACCTTCTTCAGGTGCAGCGGCTTTATCCGCTCCTCGTTCTCTCTGGATACAACCACACAGTTTAGACAAAGGATAACAACTGGACCACCAACTTAAGCCATTCATAGAGATATAGGGAATTTTTTGACTAAAAGCTGCAATAACATCTGCCAATTTTTTTGCATAGAATACATGGAAAATCTTATTTTACTGTCATACTTTTGGCGTAGCATTTGGCGCAAATAAAAGCAATTTCATTCTTTTCTTTCTCTATTAAGGACTTAATTTAGGCCCGAATTGCTCATTGCTAAAAAAATGTGCGTAACTAAACTGTTCCCTACATACTAAAATGATGATATGAATTCTCCTCAAAAAGCCAAAGTAAGTACACATACCTGAGATAGTCATCGAAAGGTCCGTAGGGCAAGTATTCGAGTACGAGCGCAGTCGGCGAGCTGAGCGTCACGCCATACAGACGGACCATCGAACTGGACTGCACGCACGCCCACTTGCTGGCTAAGTCCACGAATTCCTATTACAAATATATTCTTTCATTAACCGTTGTGTTTAAAAATGTATTTGCACGTAATTTATCAATCTGTCTGGAATTTAGTGTATATATTTGTAAACTAATGTTAAAATCGGTTATTTTATATTAACGCCTATAGTTACTATAACAATGGTAAACAAAAAATGACATGCAAATGAACAACAATAATAATTTGTTTCTCTAAGTTTTTATTTGTGTTAAGTATATATTTACATAAATCGTCACAAAAGTATGTAAAACAAAAGTGTGTTGTTAATTCTTTCAATAAATTTATTGAATATCTCACTTTGACCGTTTTCAAAGCCAGAAGTAGTGACATTTACTAAATAAAATTATTATAGTTTAAGAAAATGTACCTTTAAATGATCATTGGCCTTCTCTCTCTGTAACGTCTTGAAAGCCACCACCAACTTTTTTGTTTCATCGAGCCTCCACAGTGCTTTGTACGTCGCTGTTATGTTTTCTGAACCGGCTTTCTCAGAACCTAAGAAAAACAAAAGCTAGGGGCTCAGTCTACTCCAGTGCACTCTCAATTGCGCTTTCATGTTCAATTTGCGTTTGAAAGAAAAAAGAAAGAAAGAAAAGATATTTTTCTGTTTCAGAAAGCAGTAAACATATTTTAGAAAATTACAAAGATCAACACCTCAAAGATCGGCTGCCAACTCCGCGTACGTCCAACAAGATGGCGCTAATATTCTGTTGGTACCTTAATCTATACTTATACTTATAATATATAAAGCTGAAGAGTTTGTTTGTTTATTTGTTTGTTTGTTTGTTTGTTTGAACGCGCTAATCTCAGGAACTACTGGCCCGATTTGAAAAATTCTTTCAGTGTTGGATAGCCCATTTATTGAGGAAGGCTATAAGCTATATAACATTACGCTGCGACCAAAGGAGCGGAGCATAAATGAAAAAATGTTGCAATAGTGAAAAACCGTTTAAACTAAAATACGCGGACAAAGTCGCGAGGGACAGCTAGTATTATATACAAATACATAAAAATATTACGACCACGGTCGGTCGAGACAACCTTTAACACTGCCTTAACATTGCATTTCATCTTTCAGTTTATCTTGCATTAAGAGCTGTGTCATTCGCATGCAGCTTATCGTCTATACCAGTGCGTTTGTCGCATGCAGCTTGTCTATACCGCCTCGGTTAGGTTAGGTTGGTTAGCCGTGCGGAGGATGGTCGGCAGCGCAGAGTCGTGGGACGCGGTGGTGTCCTTCTGCGAGGACGTGATGTCGCAGAAGGAAACTGCGGAACGGGAGAGGGAGATCTCCACTCCCTTCCCGGGCCGCAGAAGGCGCACCGGGCGCCGGAGAAGGGCGGACAACGCCCTTTTCCGCCCCCCATAATTGGGTCCAGGGGCGAGGGACTTGGGGAAGTCCCCGCCCCCTATTCGATGGACCCGAGGCGGAGGTGCGCGCGGGTGTCGGCGCGCGCCTCTGAGACGATGCACGGGGTGGTTAACACCTCACCACCCCGTGCAGGAGACGAGGCCCGGACAGACCGGGCCGGCACTAGTGCGGGGCTGCGGAAGAATTTGGATTCCCGCGGCCCCGCGCGCACGTGCGAGGAGACACCGGGGGGTTTTAGCCGGTAAGAGTCCGGCACGCCCCTCCGCCTCTCCCCAGGCGGAGGAAGTCCATGAGGATTTCCCCCCGTCAAAAAAAAAAAAAAAAAAAAGGTTGGTTAGCCGTCGCGCTTTCAACGTTGCTTCCCAATTTGGGGGGCCCGAGCGCCGCCTGTAGGCGGTTGTACGTGGGGATCGTGCGATCCATGGCCCTTTATGGGGCCCCTGTGTGGGCGATGGACCTGGCGGCCGGAACACTCGCTACTCTGCGCAAACCGCAGAGGGCGATGGCCGTCAGGGTCGTCCGCGGGTATCGCACGATTTCCTACGAGGCGGCTTGCGTCCTGGCCGGATCCCCGCCCTGGGACCTAGAGGCGAAAGTACTCGCGTCATTGTATAGATGGCGCGAGGAAGAGCAGGCACGGGGCTCGAGACCGGCGCAGCGGCAGATCGCGCTGCGCCGAGATGAGCTCCGTAAGGTCCTGGTGGCGGAATGGCGGCAAAGGCTTCTGCGCCCTGCCGCCGGCCTCGCTACCGTCGAGGCGATCCGGCCAGTACTCGACGTCTGGCTCGGGAGAAGGCACGGCTCCCTGTCGTTCAGGGTGACGCAGGTGCTGTCGGGGCACGGCTGCTTCGGCAAGTACCTGTGTCGCATAGACAGGGAGCCGGACGCTCGGTGCCACCACTGCGTCCATTGCGGGGAGGACACGGCGCAACACACGCTCTCGGAGTGTGCAGCTTGGGAGGAGCAGCGCCGTGTCCTCACAAATGAAGTTGGAGGCGATCTGTCGCTGCCGGCCGTAGTACGGAGGATGGTCGGCAGCGCAGAGTCGTGGGACGCGGTGGTGTCCTTCTGCGAGGACGTGATGTCGCAGAAGGAAGCTGCGGAACGGGAAAGGGAGATCTCGACTCCCTTCCCGGGCCGCAGAAGGCGCACCGGGCGCAGGGGAAGGGCGGATAACGCCCTTTTCCGCCCCCCATAAATGGGTCCAGGGGCGAGGGACTTGGGGAAGTCCCCGCCCCGTATTCGATGGACCCGAGGCGGAGGCGCGCGCGGGTGTCGGCGCGCGCCTCTGAGACGATGCACGGGGTAGTTAACACCTCACTACCCCGTGCAGGAGACGAGGCCCGGGCAGACCGGGCCGGCACTAGTGCGGGGCTGCGGAAGAATTTGGATTCCCGCAGCCCCGCGCGCACGTGCGAGGAGACACCGGGGGGTTTTAGCCGGTAAGAGTCCGGCACGCCCCTCCGCCTCTCCCCAGGCGGAGGAAGTCCATGAGGATTTCCCCCCGTCAAAAAAAAAAAAAAAAAAAAAAGGTTGGTTAGCCGTTAACGATCATGAAGGTGGACACGGAAGTTGTAGCTCAACGGTAACAGCGAAACTTTAAACTAAATATGACTGACGTGCATATATGATAGCATATAGTGTTAAGTGCAAGGACAAAACGCAAGAAACGAAAAATCTGTAAATGATTATTATAAAAAACAGAACATCACAGAACAGAAAGATATAGAGCTGAACCAAATTTTAAAATATTTAACACGAATATCTAAGGTTGCGTTTTACAATTTAGAAAATAGACGAGCCTTATATTACGAAACAAAACACTCATTATCGAGATGCGATAACTGCGGAAATAAAAAAGTTTTAGCGCATGCGCAATTACATGCGCTATGGTTGCTCAGGCATGCGTTAGAGGAAGACACAAGATGAACAGGAACTGGTGTAGACATAGCTAACGTAATTAATTTATTAGTCAGTCCATTAAGACCACATTAAACACCCGTTTAATAATTTATATACTTTTTAATTAGCTTTTTTATGTGTTGGCCTTACACGAAACTGAGTCTCTAAAACTATAAAATGGATGTTGTCTGTTTATAAACGAAAGAGCGCTCAAATATCTAAACATAACAAAATGTGATTGTTAAGTTATTTCGCTTGTCATACTTGGTTCTATGGTCTTATTTTTAAAAATCTCGACTGCGATTAGCGATTGCTTAGCAGTATTATATTCAATTTTTCTATGAAGAATTTAAAATTAGAATATGTCAATCCGTTGTTAAGCTCCATCGCGACTTTTATTTATAAGGTCACTATGGCCTTATTAATAAAAATCTCGACTGCGATTAGCGATTGCTTAGCAGATTCTTTGACGACCTCCGTGGTCGAGTGGCGTACACACCGGTTTTCAAGGTGTCGCCAGCTCTGAGGTCCCGGGTTCGATCCCCGGCCGGGTCAATGTAGAAAAAGCACTTTTCTACATTGTCTCGGGTTTGGGTGTTTGTGGTACCTTCGTTGTCTCTGAATTCCATAATACAAGTGCTTTAGCTACTTACTTTGGGTTCAGAACAATGTATGTGATGTTGTCCACATTTATTTATTTATTTATTTATTTATTTATTCTAAAATCAAATTTTTCTATGGAGAATTTAAAATTTGAATATGTTAATCCGTTGTTAAACTCCATCGCGACTTTTATTAATAAGGCTACTAGAGATTTAAGCTTTATTGTACACCTTCAAAGTTGTATAACAAGGATTGTAGTTAGAAATCTAAAAAATATCATATTTTATTACTTAAAAACCTGTCGTCTTTTCTTAAACTATATTATGGAGAGCTTCCAATCTCATCGGATTCAGCTCAGATTTTATATGGACCTATAACCTAGTCGGGAAGGCTGAATATGTATAAATAAATATGTTCATACCTGTATACAATAATATATCTTTGTTGGGCAAGCACCGTGGGCTCCTGTTGTCTTTAAGAATTTCCTGCAGCTCTGCTTGGTCAATACGCACGCCCCTTTTAACTGGTTCACCACACAATAACAGCTGCGACTTGTCTATGATAGAAAATAAAATTTAGACATAAAATACGGAACTTTAAGGTTCAAAATGGATCGCCTTAAAATCTACAAAAAAGGAAACTTTTCCACCGAATTTGGTTTATATTATTAAATTTCTGAGACAATCCTATTGCAAAAAGTATTTAGTAAACTGGATCAGAACCGGTCAGTTTGTTACGGGCTGTTACATTTCGCATTTTAGAAGATGTTAAACATTTATGATGTATATAAATAATGATAAATTACGCGTGTTAAGTGGTTTTCACTTGACTTACCATATTCTGAAGGCGGTATACATTCATTTAGAAATATCCTGCCTTCTGGGTTCTGATGGCATCCTACGAGCCTCTCGATGCTGTAGTACTCCTCATTGTTGACCACGTAGCAATGACCTTTGAATTCTATTCTATATGTCTCTGTTGTACTGCAAATACACAAACCAAATTACAGAAATAATAACGGAAGAAAATTACGAGTGTTAATGAGGTAGATAAACTGGGTACGAAAAGTCAAAATCGAATTAGTCCGTCAGGTTCCTAATAAAAAAATGTTAGACACGATTTTTTCTTTTTCTAAACAAGAAAACACTACATAGATAAAGCGAATCAAAGTATAGGAGTGGGGATAATGACGTCATGCTTGCGTACAAAATACTCGTTGCGACATCTCAAATTATATATTATTATTATTAAATTATATAAATTTATTATATAAATAATTACCTATATTATATAATTATTTAACGTGGTAAGATTTTGATTACTTAAAATAAAAAAATACGTGTCTAATATTTTTTTATAATCTATCCGACGGTAAAAATTAAAAGCAATTCATATACCTCATTGCAAGAGCAATTAAGTAAAATATTTTTTATTAAAGCCTCCTTACAACAAGTTCTAAGTACATCGTCCCATCTTTGGATATTCAAAGAAGACTGTTTGATGTTTGAAACAAGAGAGTTACCTGTTCTTAGTACAGATGTCTAAATAGTAAACATTGTAGTCATCCTGACATTGCCTCAATATATAACAACCATGTTTCTTTGCACGTTTCTCTTCTAACTTACGATAAGAAAACGCTCCTCTGTAAAGTTAAAGGTTTTTAAATAACCGAAATTCTAGGAAGTAATTACATAAAATATGCACCCTACCGTACTCACCCGACGGGCCCGTGACATTTAATTCTTTGTAGTTCCTTTAGCGATGGCGTTTCGTCGTCTTTGGATAGGTTAAACGTCCATTTTACCATTAATCTGTTACAAAAATATTATATTGTTAAAACAATATACTCAGTAAATTATAAAAAAAAAAAAAAGTATTTTATTTTAGACAATTAAGTCCATAGGCAGAACAAGGTTGTTAGTAACAAGAATTTTTTTGCTTATATCTAATATTAGTAATTAATTTAAAATATTATAATTGAATATTATAATTGATTATTTATTGATGAAGAAACACAACAAAAAAAAAATACAATTATTTAACTATGAGTACTTGTTTATAAAATTTGTGTTACTAATAAATAAGGCAAAAAATAAAATAAAACATAAATTATAATTAAAACAAATGATTTATTAATTCGACTGACCTGTAATATCCGTCACAAATAGATATGAACGATGAAAGTTGCTCTTCCGATTTAAATTTAAAAAACAATGGTGTACCTCTTCTTGATATTTCTAACGAGTTTTCCCCATTTCTTGTCAAATAAATTAGCTCTTCTATTCTACAAACGTGACTCCACTGAAACGGCGCCAATAGTTATTTGCATTCGTAGGTCATTTAAATTAAAATCGAATAGTTACGATGTAGTAGTACAAAAAAAAACACATTTTTTATACAAGCAAAATTTATACTAGTAAATACTGTCAATTTATAAGATTAAGTTCTTAATTATTTGATTCTATTTCGTTAGGGAAATAAACAGGTGCAATGTTATCTAAATTTGGATTTTATTACTCTGATGGTTCAAAATAAAAATAGTATAAAGAACAAACTCCTACTGGGTACTGGTTGATAATAAAATACAGACTAAAGGTGGAGGCCATAATATTTGCATAAGCTACTAGTTTAGTTCTAGCCGATAATAATAATCTATTAGAGACAAAAGAAGTGAACAGTTAAAATAGCGTCTATTTCAAAACATTGAGAAAATTGCGGATGGGCGTATCCGAAACAATGAAACTCCTGTATTCCAGAATCTACAATACCACAGATACACTTAAGAGTGTCTAACTCGGTGTATTGCGAGGTTAATTAACTGCCTTGAAACCCGCCATTAAATAAGCCAAAAGTACATAGAAAGAAAGACCAATTGCTACAAATAGATAGCTTACCTCTCTTTTCACAGTGTTATACATCCGTATGCCCGACTGATGGGGGTGGAATGGAGCGACCACGATCCGCACGGGGGTCACATCGTTGCCGTTCTGCCACAGAACATTGTCGTACTCCTCCGCCAAATAGTTGGGGGCCATTATGTACAGTTGTTGCAAGTACAGGTTTTTTATGTAGCTGCAAAATGTTGAATATTAACATCCATGTTTAAATGTTTCAGTAGGAAATTCAAAATTATGGAGACTGCCGTATGTGAGATTTCATCTCAAACATAATAATCGTTTCTAGCTCTAGATTATGTCTTAGCTTCTAGGGGTTTCATGTTCTAGACCTAGTAATTTACGGACAAGGCTCGCAAACGAATACCAGTAAACATACACATCTCGCGGCTCGAAAAAACGACATCTGATTAAAAAACAAATAAAGAAATATATTACGACCTATTTTTTTTTTATTACCTTATTAATTTATAGAAGGGTTAAAAGACATTATCTACTATCTAACAACAAAATACTTTAATCTAATTTTAAATAAAATGAGTTTAACGGTAACTAGGAACATTCTTTATAAGTATTAGCGGCATTGGACGGACTGGGATGGAAGCTAAAAACCGCTATCACAGAGTAGGTATATTATCTTAATCTTCAGGCTAGATCAGGTTCTGAATACTTAAAGAGGCGAGCTAGCTCATGACTCAATTACCTACGACAAAAGCTTAAATAACCGGCTTGGGCAAACTTAAATAAGTTTTTTTAAATGATGCTTTGAAACTTGTGAAGTTGAGACTATCAACAAATTGTACAGTAGTAGTACTTATTTTGATATCTTAGTAGGTGCGTAAACCTTCTAAGATATCAAAATAAGTTTTTATTCTCATCTTAAAATGTTTTTGTTTTAAACTAAAACGCGTAAATTCCAGACGGTAGTTTAGTGTTCGTATCAGTGCTAAGTTCATCAACGGGGTACTAGTGTAGATAAGAACTAACAGCTTCGCCGTCGACGAACCGGTTACCCGTTTATACCTACCTACAGTGACTACTTTTACGAAACAAATGAAGAATTTGAGCTCTCGCAAAAAAAATTGGCTGAAAATTATTACTTTTCATGCACGGCATCTGTTTATCAATAAGTTTTTATTAGTAAAAAACATAAAACAACTCAACTGCTAAGAATTATTATTATTTATTATTATTACCAATTTATGTAAGCATTTCTCATGCCAAATTACATTTAAACATAGGTACCTACAAGTTGCATATATTTTTTTAAACCGTTTACAAAACCCTTTAATTAAATAGGTGCCCTACTCGATAGGTATTGTTAAAAATATTATATTTATCGTCAAAATTTCGTCATTTTAATTATATTTAACACAACCCTTCTTTGGCAGTCGGTTAAAAATAAATCAAGAAGATATACATAAAAAAGAAACCTCCTCGTTGTAGAAAATATGACTGACGAGTGTCAGATCTCAGGTCAGATTCACAGGTCAGACACAACGCTACTGGGTTTTACTTAGCAAATGTAACTGCAGGGCGAATAACAGTATAATACATACCTACCTATGTGTTATACATTTTTATGTAACAATACATAGATTGATTTCACTCGATCAATAAATGTCTACACCTACTAGCCCACCACTGTTAGAGTAGGAATAATGTAATAAATAACTACCTAGCTAAAAATGGAATAAAAAAGAGTTGCGCTTCAATGAAGCCACAAATACTCGATGCGATGAAGTCTATCTTAACATTTTGTATGTGAACTATATGACGTAAAAAGTTATATTTCCTGTATCGCGTTGATAGAATTTCTTCTTTAAACGGATTGTACACCAATATTTTAATAAAGGTTTGTGTTGTTTTTCATGTTTTTTAATACAAATTGCCTTGTCTTGTGGTTATGTGGTCGCGGTGTCTGTAGTACTAAACAAAGTCGATCGAATGAATTTTTATTTTACACATTAACTCGGCAGTAAAATGTAGCTCGAGAAATCGATAACTAGGCTCTCTACTAACAGAGGTTACTGGTATTAAATGCTGGCTTCTCCAAACTTTTTTCACCGAAATGTAGTTAGTACTGCTGTAATATTACAGACTCACATAGGTAGTTGTTATAAAGTAAAATGAGTATATAAGTATGTATTGCATATTACTTACTTCACATTGTGCCCCACAGCGCACAGTTTCGGCAGTTGATCGTGTGCGTGCTTCTTAGCGACGTGACCGTGTCTCCTAACAATCACTTTTGGTATATATTTTTTGTAATCCCTCACAACGTCGTTTACCGACAATTTTTCCTCAGCTGTCGCGCGTGTCCTGAATCAATAAAATATATTCACAATCTGTCACGCAAATATAACCATTTTTGGGATATTCAACACGTGAATGTTTAATTTAACATGCACTATCGTGAGTTCATTATCCGCTTTGCAAAGAATAAAAAAATATTCAATAAGCATACAATTGGTTTATAAAAGTGGACGACAAAATGGTCTATTATCCAATTGCCAGTACTTTAACCCTGGTTATTACATCGGCTCTGGGGTTCAGCCAGACGCATTCACCCTACACAACCTTCTGCTACAATTATGTTTAAGTATAATCGACACAGTCATACTTAGGCCGTCTGCGATCGTGAACAAATAATAAACAGGAAAATACGGTTATTATAAAGATTATTAGCATCGGTAATACTCCGTGTTTGGTTGACGAAATTCTTTCTTAATACGGGAACTCAAGCCATTTTTAAAAAAATTGGTTCATAACTTTTAGTTTTAACCTAATCTTTTAAATAAATGAAGGCAGTTTGCCCTGATAAGACTCGACAAATCGATTTACCACAACAAACAGTTGTAAATAACAATATAGTTACTCGTTAAATCTGAGCAAGAAATCAATATACATTATTTATGTGGAACCTGCAATGGTAGATATAATTTTCAAAACATACCGTACATTTATGGACAAATACCGACTTTTAAGTAGATCGATTTACTGATTCTCAATAATAGTCAACATAATAATTATGATGAGTTAATTTTATCAGACTTTTTTTTCAAAGATCATGTAAATTTGTTTATCGCGGTTTTAGTCAGGGACTGGTAAAGATACTTTCCTGCATAGTACTAATCATGGTTGGAATCATATTGATATTCTTCTCTTAATCACCAGTTAATTTAAAAAAAAATAATTTGTAAAATTTGCAGTTATTCCAAAGGCGAGTCGCACGGTGGTTGCAATGTAATTAGATTTTTATAGTCCATTGTTCGTCGCCAATGCAAGATATAATCTTACTTAACAACCTATGATCTGCTACAGTAATTATGTATGTGTATCACGTTCCACTCCTAGTACTAAGTGATAAATAGATAATGACAAGTCGTCAATTTCAGTGACATTTCATTATCAATTAAATTTTATGACTGGAAGATTGTAGATAATTTTTCGTATCGAAACGGATGGATTAATAGCGAGTCGTATCGAACTAATGTCTTGTTTGATCAGGCAAGGATGGACAGATTCCTGGATGTCTGATTTGAGAGGAAAAATGAATTCAAGGTAAGAAGTTTGAAAATTCGCGGTTGCAGATACTCGCAAGGAGATAGATATTTTTTAGATGTAACACACTCTGGTTTCAGCTATGACCTTAACATAATTCTTACAAATTGATTTAGTGAATTTTGTTGCTTAAAAATGACGTCGTGATTTAATACTAAATACTTTATTTCACAGATAAAAGCCGACATCTATGCATAACGACGCAGAGGACATGGACTGCAAAAACCAGAAACAGAGAGATAAGCCCTTCGCACGTCAATTCGTTCCGAAAATCAAAGCGGATTCTATACGAAATTTGCATCAAAAAAGTTATATAAATTATAAATATACAGCAGATCATTTATATATTTGTCATCAAAATAAAATTAGTTTTCCTTGATATGTAAAAAAACAAGTCCCAATCCAGTTTTGGCTGGGTCTCTGGGATCTGAGTGAAGCTTGACTAATTCATGATACTAATGACTTACTCATTTTGGTTGGTAAATTATATGTCATTGCTTAAATAACAGAAATAATACGAAAGTATTAAGAAAACTCACACACTGCCAATTGAACCCAAACTAGGTATCACCAATTGCCAATTGATCCCCATCAACAGATATCATAGATAAATTACACCAAGACAGAACAAATGATCATGCTCATCACACAAAGATTTGTGGTAGGTGGGAATTAGGCCCACATTCTCAGGTTTAGCAGTCAGGGTCACTAATCACTAGACCAACAGACCTATTATTATATTGCCATCCCCAAGGGCAAAGCCTTATTGGATTACATTATTAATAGTAGTAGACTAGTAATTGAAATAACTTACATGTCGGCAATACCAAGTCCGAGCATTTCTTTCTTGTGCTCAGGGTATTTAATTTCAGGTATTCTGTTCTCATAGACATCGCTCCTAGCTTGAAGGAAGTAGTAATCATATGTGGTCTCATCCAGTGTTACTAGCAGTTCCAGCCTTGGTACCTGTGTAAAGAACAAAAATTTACTTTGTAAGTAATATTTAAATTAAATTAAAATATTAGCAGAACAATTTCGTTTGATTATCATGGTCATTGGCACCAGCATCTATTACTGATGATTAATGCAGTCACATGTGGACTAAATCCAGACTGTATATAGCATGCAAGCATGTGTAGGTCCTGAACAAACAAACTAAAAGACATTGTTGCAACCTGTGTACTAAAATACACTTTTTCAAACCAAGAATGTTAATTGGTTGTTCGGTCCTAACAATATGTAATACTAAAAATAATAATTATGATGTAATACTTATCCCACAGTTTATTTATCTCACCTCTTTTAAATCATTAAACAAAAAAAAACTATTTGATTTGACTACTCAAACTATTTTTTATTTTTTATAATTCATAATTAATTAGTCTATATCTCTCATCATATAATTTATAGTTTTGTATACTATTGGTATTTTCCCCCTTATGAGAAATAAATAAAAGAAAATAAAATAAATAAAAATAAGAAAAAAATATAAATTATTAAAACAATATTTATTGAAGATTGACCTTTAAACATACCCACAGTCAACCTGAGTATTCAGTTTTGTGGGGAATTGTAGTAGAACATAAGGCTTATTAAATAAATAAGAGCAGTTACAGTGATCTGAATAAAATCGTTTTTTTTTTAACTAAATCCATTTCATTTCCATCTTAAAATGCATTTCAATGCAGTAAACAAATAATACACAAGTAGTTTAAGAGCTGACTGTCATTATATTTAGTTTTCTTGTAATTATATTTGAAGCTATTAATAATATACTTACCTTAAAATAAATTAGCATGAACTAATACATTAATGTGTTAATTATTTGTTTGTAATCAAAATAAACACACTTATCTTTAACAATGTTATTTATTTACAACCTTTTCTTTGGGTTTAATTACAAATTCAATTTTTATTACACAACTCACAAGGTTATTATCATGGTCATAATTAGGTTTAATTGTTGCACTCACCTTAAAACGTATTCTAAGCTCATAATCCCTGGTGCTGGTCAGGACTTTGGCGTTATCTCTGAGAAAATAATCTCTACCCTTGACTCGTAACGCAAACAGCGTCCGAGTAAGAGGAGGAATTTTATACTTTTTACATAAAATTATGCATAGCTCCTCCGCGGTTGAATTGCTAGAACATCGTATAATATTTGGTGTACGGTCAGTCACCACCGCCACTTTAACTGTCTCTTCGACTGTTGCCATCGTAAACTTGAACCATAAAAAACAAGAGGACGCCAACAGAGATAATACTCAAACCCACTTTGATAAATGCATCTTTACATTAACACTATTTTTTAAAGCACAACACATCTTGAATCACTATCCGTCCTCAAAGGACTACTAAAATACACTGATTTCATAAATGAAAAAACGTTATATATTAACATTAGCTAAATTCTTCATTCGGCGTAGTATTTTTCGGAATATTTTTGGGCAAATTAGCTATTTTCCCGTAATACGCTTGAGTGACTTTGACTTTGATGGATATTTGGCACTTTGACAGTTGTCAATATGTCATAGATTAAAGAAGAAAGAAGTTATGTCGCGCCGTTTACTAAGGTAGGCTACACACCGGCGCTACACGCTACACGCAACTTACTTTTGCCTCTTATACAATAACTGAGCTACACTACACTATACAATTCAGCTGCAGCAAATGTATAGTGTACGCGCACATCGTAAGCTCTGTTGTGCCGTGACTGGCAGCTTACATAAGGTCGACATCATCAGCTGAAATGCACTTTAACAAGGATATTAAAGCAGACCGTAAATCAGACATACATTTGTATGTGGCGCCACATTTGAAACGCGACACTTTTAATGCCCCCGTATATTTGCATGCAAGCACGCGCACCAAGTGGCCAGTGGGTACACATTTGTAATAAATGCAGTATCCGGCGAGACGGTCGCTGCGCCCCACGAATTAATTAATTTACGAAATGTGTAAGTCGTAGTTTATAGATACCCTGGAATACTGTGTTACCCAGTAAACTGGGTTGTGGAGGTCAGATAGGCTGAGTTGAATCCGGTAAGACCGCAACATAGCTTGGGAAAAGGCTAATTTTGCCAATTCTTTTCTGCTTTGATTATTTTTCGGTGCCACTAATGTAGCTGCTACAGCTATTGCTATTTTCTTGCGTTTTAGTATTAACAATTAATGTTGAACTTACATGGCACCAGTTATTTTTACAAAATATTGTAAGAACAAAAATCAAGAGTGTGATCTAATTGATTCGGTTAAACATTTAAGCCTCATCCTAATTTATCTACATTTGATACTAATAAATACCATAAAAGGAAAGGTTTGTATGTTTGTAACGAATAAACTCAAAAACTATAGGATAGATTTCACAAATTATATTATTTTACCATTTGAATAATATATGATCCCTGTGTAACATAGCCTATATTTATTAAATGTTTGAAATGTTTTACTGAATCAAAACAGCTGAACATATTACGCCACATTCCATTATTTATATTTTCTAGCAATGTTCCGTGAAAGATTTGTCGCAACAGACCTGGCTTCAGTAAAACTATATTTCTATAATTGTCTATGTAAAGATGCGAATTGCGATGCCAATTCCATAATCCATTTTCCATTATCTTCTTCCGCCATTGCTAGCGTTATTGGCGGCTGCTGTCTTTGTTTTGTGTGACGCTGTTCACATTTTTTAATACTACGCAAATACTGTATATTAACCTCATAAAAGGTAAGATATGCAAGTAATTATTAATTCTGCGTAAATATTTACTTCTAAGTGCATATTGGCTTGAAACACGTGCAAATAGTTGACAAATGCCGGTGCCGGTTGTTGTAGCTAATTTTCAAATTGACTAAGATTGAAAACGTTTTTTTATTATAAACAGTATAAAAAACGTGAAGAAGTCTTTATTTCCCAATTAAACCAGTTTTCTTCAATGTCGAGTTGTTGTCTTAAATTTTACTATAGCAAATTTTCACTTCACTGAAGTAAAGGTATTTTATGTAGGTAGATTAACTTCTGTTTTAATAATTTTAATACCCTTGTATTAGATAGTGAAATGGATTTTGTCTCATAGTAATATACTTAATTCGAAATTGCCAATAACTTGTTGCGTTTTCTAAAGTATAGTTTCTAGGTACCTGAGATGTAGCCTATTACTTTTTTGCTTCAGAATCATTCTGTTTGTAATTGGTATTAAGTAGGTAGTCTTTATTCACTTTGGTTTGTTGTTTTTTATTCTTAGCTCCAACGTAACTTTACTGTTGAAAATTTATAGAAATAAGAACGTGTAGATTAAAAAAATATATATACATATTAGAAATACTAGGTACTCTCTAAAGAAGTTTCTCATAGCCTTTTCCTTTTAAAATATTCTTTAGTCTTACATACCTAAATTTTGTCAAACTTCTGTAACAAAACTGTGAATTAGACACTAACACACTTCCCACTTCAAGTACCTGTTTAAAAAAAATTAAATGAGCCCATGGCCCTCTGACAAATTTTCATAACTGCGAAGCTGAAAATTTTGCAAAGTATTACTAAAGTTGGTTTTGCTTCAGCCATTTTTGTGGGTATCCCAAACAGACGAGCAAAGTGTTTTTTTGAAGAAGATATCAATATCACTACAGTAGGAAACCAATATTGTTATGCAAAGATCAAACCTTCCATTGTTAATAAATCTATATTTGCCAAACAGAACATTTTAGATATTTTTGTTGTTGTTTAGAAACATGGATGATGACTGGGATGATGGTGTTGGTGATGTGGTAAGTGTTTATTTTTTCAACTACTAAATCATGTACGAATAATTTGATTCAAAGTATAAAAGAACTTATTATAGTATAGAGGACCTTAATAGGAATCTAAATTGATTTGTATCTTATATCTAAGCCTTAAACAATTATATGGGGAAGTTGATGGCCCTAATCATGAAAGTACCTACTTGTATTGGGTATCTATTTACAAAAGTATATATCAATAATATATAAAAATAATAATATCACACTACAACTTTTGCAGGTAGTACAGTCACCAGCGCTCAACAACTATGATTCAAATGTTGATGAAGGACACAGTCTTTCAAGAGGAAGAGGATTCCAATCATTTGATGATAATGGTAATGCATTATATTTTGCATATTGAGCCTTTCTACACTGTTTCGCTAATTTATTGTCTGCCAAATAATATTTTGTTCATGGCTGGGTGTTAAGTGTAAAACTGCAATATTAAAATTTTTTTAAGAACACGGGAATTCTAAATATCCTTATCTGAAGTCAACACTTAGTATACAATATAGCTTAATCACTTGACTCAAGTGTCGCAAACAAGCTTTGTTTGATATACACAACTTGAGTTCTCAGCAAACATATCATGTTACCATGATAACTGCAAAGTTGTTAAGTTGTTTGTGAGGTTTGTTGTTTTTTGTTTAGATTATGATGTGGATAAGGGCAGCAATGGCTATGGAGAGAGGCGCGGGCGTGGCGGCCGGGGCCGAGGCGGGCGTGGGTCCCGTAACGGCGGACCTGGCAGCAGAGAACCAAGGGATTATGAAAATGGTGAGTACCTACATATACTTATATTGTTTACAATTTTATAAATTTAAGTATAATAATGTTGAGCATGTAAACATGATATGACACCTATTACTCAGTCCAGTTTTTGTTTTTGTCAGTAAAATGGGTGTTTCAAGTGATTTGCTAAAGCAGAGATACAATAAATTCTTTTCTCTTTTATATTATTTTAATTTTGCTTAGATCAAGATAAAAAAAAATAGATAACTAATTACACTCATCTCACACGCGTTTTTGTGGTGTTGATATAAAGTTTTAACTATTATAATATGTTAAAAATGGAGAATAGAGATACGAAACATACCTTCGTGTCATTTTATGGCGACACCGGAATTTGTTTGTTTTATGTTAAACTTATGCCACTCATTCAAATCGGTTAGAAAGCCAGTCAGTTGTCTTTCCGCCATTAAAAAAATATGACAATACCCTACTTGGTTAAAACTGTATTTTATTGGAGTAGTGATTAGTTGCTTCCTAGTTCTATTTACATTTTAAATTGTGATTGAATAATCGCGAGCCTATGTAATTAAACAGTCGTACCAGGGGGTTTCACTCCGCAGTTTAGGTACGTTCGGTCGGCGCGCCTCATGGGGAGGCGTGTAGGAGTGAGGCGTATTTATCGTCACAGATAAAAATCACAGGTATCCATTAAATAACAGATAACAATTGCTCCTGTGATATCATATATCTGTTAAAAAATATCATTCTGAATTCACAATACCCAATCTCAATCTATACTCTCAGCACTCAACTGTTCAGCGTACTATAACAACGTTATATCAATAACAACCTTAAATAACAGGCACTTTGTTAGTATCGTATTTATCTGTTATCGTTTTTATTAATTTATCTCTCTTACACCCATTTCGTTGACTCTTGCTAAAACGAGAAGCATCTAGTATTATTATTCCAAAATTATTGTACGTCGTTCCACAAGAAGAAATCGTCTGGTAAAGGTGACTCTCAAATCAGATCGTATTATCTGGTATTTCTTCGTTCTCGCTTACACCGGCTACATTGACTCTTGCTAAAACGAGAAGCACCTAGTATTATTATCCGCAAAATACAAATTGTAGTATATTTATGAAGGAATCATCCTTAGAAAAGTGACAACTTTTTCTAGTCATATTATTTGTTTTTTTTTTCTTCTCTCCCATTTGTGATCAGAGTCTTTTGGCTCGCACATCTGTGCATCTGCCATATTCAATTTTTGCAGCAACAGATTAGTAAAGAGTGGATTTTTACAGAATCAAAGGTAGTGAAACTTGTTATGTATTATTTGATATCTGTTCTTAAATATCTATTCAGAAACGCTGCAAAAATAATGCTAAAACGCTGCAAAAATAATGCTAAAACGCTGCAAAAATATTACTACATCGATAATTTTAGAATAGTAACATATTACTTTATTTGGATATCTAATAGTTTTTTTTTTTATATTTATAATATTCATAAAAATATCAAAAAGTAAAATCTAAATGATTGTTTCTAAAATTACAACAGATTATAGTTAATGCTCGACTTAATTACTTAAAACTAAACTTTTAAATAGTAGCGCGTATCCGAATATGTTTGTTAGTACACTTACGGGATTGGTCATGATTGGTTTTCTTTTGTCTGTTGCAACTTGCTTGTCTTTTTGATATTTTTAATCTGTTGTAATTTTTCTCGAATGGCGCGACCGGTTGTTTACATTATTTTCGTAATTATTTGTTTTGTGAGTTATTGTGGTTTTGTGAAGTTACTATAGTGTTATAAACAGAAATTGTTGTCTGTATAAATATGGAAAGTTACAGTACGTAGTTTGTTTGTGTCTCGAAAATACAATCTGTATGGATAAATTACGTGCAAACAATTTCAACAAGTTTAATAAGTTTTCATTTGATAACAAAACAAATTAATGAAGTAGTAGTTTTGTAGGATAACACCCGAACCACAGAACAAGAAATAATAAACTTTAAAAAAGTGAGTAGAAAATAGTTTTTTACATTTGTTTCGTTCTAAAATCAAACTCTACGCATAGTAATGTTGAAAATCTTACAAACTCCTAAAAATGGATAGCTAGACCGTCTAGGTACCCATTTTTATGATGTTATGTTAACCTACAGTAATCTACTACTCATTGAACTCACATATTTTGTACGTTATTTACTTTCTGACAAACCAGGGTAGGAAAAATAACAGGCTGTTATTTAATAACAGATAATGACATCTGTTATTATTCCGTAACAATAACAGGAATAACAGATATCACGTTTGACCTGTTATAACCCATCTCTAGAGGCGTGTGGCAGTAGTTAGTGTTCACAAAGCGAACGATATAATAATGATATTATGTACCTAGCTATTATTCGAGTAGATTAAGTTTATTATTCCCCTATTGTATGATACACTGTGACAACGAGATTATAAAAATTTAACATGAAGTACCTGCCAGTTATTTAATATTCTTTGTTGGTACTGGAATATTTTTACGTTCCTACACTAAAATGATAAAAATACTCAGCTCGCAGCAATATGGGTATTTAGCAACTACCTACTTATATTGCCGACGCGTACGCCTTTATTTCGTGTAAATTTTTATTTTATTTATTTTATATAAATTATTTTTATCATCTTAGAGGGCTAATTTCCTTACGCAGTTAATTAAAAAAAAGTTTTAATTATCTCAATATTAGTGTTATAAATTTCACGCAATAAATGCTACAATAACTTGTTAAGGCGACGGTGAGGATAGACGGGATCGAGGAGAACGCGGGCGAGGTCGTGGCGGGCGCGGTGGTCGCGGAGGCGGAGGCGGACGGGGCGGCGGTAGCGGGGGCGGGGGCGATGCGCCCGAGATAGGCGAGGACGGCGAGCCCAAGAAGCCGCCCGTCACATACGTGCCGCCGGAGCCGACTGATGACGAGCAAGTCATCTTCAGCAGCACTATCAGCTCTGGCATCAACTTTGATAAGTTTGACTGCATTGCTGTTAAAGTAAGCATTTTGTTTATTGCTGGCGAGTTTGTTGCGCTGTTTTTACTTTACAGAACGAACATAAATAGCAGTTAACATTGCGGGCGAATCTCAGTAATTTCTTGTTGACCTTTAAACGTGCTACTAGATTTTAACTAATTTAAATACGTGATTTATACTGAAAGAAGTATTTTAATTAAACGTTTTTATCTTAATTGATGATACAACTGAACCTGACAGTTGTTGTCTTGTAAATATTTGACATTTTTCGCGGATTTTTCGCAAACTTGCATTCATACAAACCTTGTCCTGACAAGCAACTGCAATAAAAAAAACAGCCGAATCGGTCCTTTATAAAGTGATGCTCCGTCACACATGTGGCAATTGATTTTTATCTATAGGTATATGACATATGTAATTTTATTTATAAATTTCTAGGTAAGTGGTGAAAATCCACCTAGAGCCATTGATAGCTTTGAAACTGCAAACTTACGGAAGTTTGTGTTGGACAACATTTTGAAGGCTGGCTACAAAAAGCCAACGCCTATTCAAAAACATGCTATTCCGATTATTATGGGTGGTCGAGATCTTATGGGATGTGCACAAACTGGCTCAGGCAAAACGGTAATACTTTATTCTAACTAGAAAATGTTCGAAATAAACACATAAAATATTACTATCTTTACACTTTATTTTCTTCTAGGCTGCATTCTTACTGCCTATCATAAACACACTACTTCAAGATCAGCGAGAACTTATAGTCGGACCGAGCGGTTGTGCTCAACCTCAGGTAAATAATTTATATTTTTCAACTTCTGTGTTTTATAAAATCAATTTACCTATTAAAATTTTTATATTGTTGTTTATTCTATATAAGTTTTTTTCTTGTACGCTAGGTTATAATAGTAGCACCAACTCGTGAACTGACCCTACAAATATTCAATGAAGCAAGAAAGTTCTCTTATGGTTCCGTTTTAAAAATCGCTGTAGCTTACGGAGGAACTGCGGTGCGCCATCAGGGAGATAATATTTCTGTAAGTATCTAACTTATAAATTTCCAAATTGCAAAATATAACAATACCAAGTATTCATATATCTGCTTTTGTGTGTACTGTAAACAAAAAACCTGTTAACATTACACTATAAGCTAGTTTCACATGTGTAGTTCCTGTAAAATATCTTTTTAATTTTCCGTGATTCCAATGTTTTGATAGTTATTCTGCCTGTGGTAATTAAAAACAAACATTATGTTATGTAGAGAGGGTGTCACGTCCTGGTGGCAACCCCAGGCCGCCTTCACGACTTTGTGGACCGCAACCGCGTGTCGTTTGACGGCATCCGGTTCGTAGTGCTAGACGAGGCCGACCGCATGCTGGACATGGGTTTCATACCGAGCGTCGAGAAGATGATGGACCATCCTACCATGGTTCCTGTTGTAAGTATATCACTTTGTTTTATACTGCTTTGTCTCATCAACCTTTTTTGTATCACGACAAAAAGGCATGTTATAAGTTGATATGTGTATCTCTCTGTGGCAGCATAGCTACCCATGGGATGGACCGATTATAATTCTGTTAAGCTAAATTAGAACCACTTCTAAACATCCGATTGAGATGAAATTTTGCGTAATTGGTGATAATACAATAATTATTATGCTACGTTCGAGCTGGTCTGATAATGGAGGCCAAAAGGTGGTCATAGGAACTTTGTAACGAAAAGGCAATTTCGTCGTGTTTCTGTTTGTTTGTTTGTTTATCTCCACTACTACTTTTAGCCTAGCTGATTTACAAGCTTGTGTATATTTTTATCTTACATTTGTTTTTCGTTTAAACTTCAACATTATCACTATAGTTTGAAATTTATGAAAATCTATTCAGCAATTTGAAATTAACCAGCTCTATAAGCAATTTTTATTTGGTTATCATTCAAGTTATTATAATACCGATACCAAGATCTATTACAAGATCGATATTACAATGCAATAATTGTATCTTACAGAGTGACCGACAAACCTTGATGTTTTCTGCGACGTTCCCTGAGGACATCCAACATTTAGCGGGCAGATTTCTTAACAACTACTTGTTCGTTGCTGTCGGTATTGTAGGCGGAGCTAGTGCAGACGTCGAACAGATTTTCCATCAAGTTAGCAAGTACGAAAAACAAACCACACTCAAGAAATTGATCGAAGATAATGGTGAGCAAACACTACCCAAAATTTTGGAAATAAACAGATTACTCTTGAAATTATATGATATAATGATTTTACAAATTTTTCGTTACTTTTTATTTCAGATCGCAAACGTATTCTGGTGTTCGTGGAGACAAAACGGAACGCGGACTTCATAGCCGCTATGTTGTCAGAGCAGCAAATGCTGACGTCATCGATTCACGGCGACCGTATGCAAAGAGAACGCGAGGAAGCGCTCGATAACTTTAAGAGTGGAAGACACTTCATACTTGTTGCCACTGCTGTCGCCGCTAGAGGACTGGGTAATTTATTTGACTATTTAACCCGACTGCGCCAAAGTGGGTTATGTTTTACGAGTGTACACACATGTATGTTTATTTCATTGGCACACTCTTTAGCCTAAACGGCTTGATGGATTTTTAGCTGGCTCATATATTTTTTTTATCAGTTCGTTTATATCACAGTGGATCTTGGCTTTTTATTTCACAAAGAACATATGATATGTGAACAAATTCTATAGCTATATTTTTTTCAAACAGATATAAAGAATGTGGACATAGTCGTCAATTACGATCTTCCAAAGAGTATAGACGAGTATGTGCACAGAATTGGAAGAACCGGTCGTGTTGGCAACAGAGGAAAAGCCGTATCGTTCTATGATTCCGATCAAGTAAGTTATTATACACCTATATTTATGATAATTGCCTAAAATTATTTTGTATCGTAGTTTTGACCTTGAAGAAAAGGATCTACTACTATGTTCTATAACACTCATTTGATTACCATAATGGATACATAATTAATCATCATGTGATATATTATTCAACTAAATTAAATGTTTTGTCTTCATTTTTCATTTGTTTTACAAAAATCTTCTGAACGAAATTATTTTGCAGGATATGGGATTAGCGGCTGATTTGGCGAAGATCCTAAGACAAGCTGAGCAACAGGTTCCAGACTTCCTACAAGGAGGTGGCACTGCCACATACAGAGGCAACAAATACGGCGGCAGCGATATAAGAGTAAGTCAAATTCCTTACCAAAGTAACTCGCTGAATAACCTTTTAATAATAACAATATGATTAATCATTATTAAGTTAATTTAGTTTTATAAATACATAAAATAAAAAGAGACGATGATAAACACGCTATGATTACAAGGTCGCGAATAAAGACTAGTATAAAATATACGATACATATATAGTTATTACCTATTTTCATTTAACATATTATGCAATTGATAAATATATTATTTTTATGCAAACTACAGAGAGAAGATGTGAGTAATCAAAAAGGAATACCTACCTACATAATTTGTATTATTTTTTATAAAATGTACTGTAGTTTTGCTTTAAGTAGATTAAAATCCCTGTCTGTGCCGAGTAGCATTTATTTTTTATAGCAGCTTTTGGACTTAAATTGTGCTTGATCTTATATTTAAAATATTGCATTCTCTTTTTTAGACAGAATTGGTGGTACACCCAAACGAAATTTACTCACTTTGTAGTTTGTAGTCTATTGGAATGATGACATAGTGACCAAACTCCTTATGCCAAAATTGACTTGGCAAAAGTGATTTTAACATACAATTAATTTTAATTCCAGGATTTTAACAACGCAGCGCCAGCTGCTGATCAAGGCCAGGAGCCTGAAGAAGAATGGTAGATCTAAGGACTTCTTGATATTACCCTCGCCGGTTTGCGAGTTACTTAAGTGATTATTTGTTTGTTTTTTTTTTTTTTTTACAACTGGTGGTGCGCGTGGATAAGTCAGTGGTGCTTATGCGACAACTCACTATGACACTAGTGAAGATATCCAAGTGAATGACTAAACCGAATTTGTTCCTACTGTTAGGAATAGTTACTCTTCTTAATTTACCAAGCCTTCTATAAGACTGTAAACTTAATTGACAAGTATTTTAGATAGTTCTATTTAATTATAAGTTGCATTGAATTCAACACTTTGCATAAGTTCCATTGCTGTTAAAACGCATAATCATCGTGTTGTACTTACTTTATTATTCTTCCATTTATTGTTTAGTGCTTAAGTTTTGCATTATTTTTTATTAGATTTTAATACTTGTTTTTGTTTACCTTATGTTGCTTAAGTACCTAGAATGGGTAGCTACAAAATTTTGAAATACATGAACAAAATTAACCTCAGTCGCAAATCTGTGATGTTATAATGTAAAGTTGCTCACTTAAAATTTTAAAATAGTTACACTTGCATAGATATATCTTAATATTTTATTACACAACTACATGTGGACCTAATCTTGAGATTCGCTTCACAAAAAAATTCAAAATGTAATTGATGTACATGGTAAAATTTTGAATCTCATGTAAATGTTCAAAGGGCATACAAAATTATTATTTTAGAAATCATTGTTTACTTACATTAAGTGTTAAGGCGAACTACTTGCCTAAAAACCTTCGTTTTCTGTACAAAGACCGATCTACACTAATTTAGAAGGTTAAAATTGTAATCTGTGATGATTATTATTATAAGTAGAATAGGTTCTCTTGTCATCCATGCCATACGAAATATTTCAGTTCAAATGTATAACATATTCACAAACATAGCTCGAAATAGAATTCTATTTCATTCAAGCCCTGAAAGTACTACCTTGTTTGATATTACACATTGTAAAAAGTCATACCAAACCTCGTTGTGTACAGGGGAGTACTCATTAGACGTAAGACGTTAATAATTAAAAGAAATACCAAATGAATAACTTGTTTCTTTTATTATTATTATTATCACTTAATCAAACAAATGATGCCGATTCAATTGTATAAAAACAAACACACTAGATCCCACCTAAAACAGTTCCATGAAAAGTAACGCCAAGACGCTAGTAGGCAAATATTGCTTGCTCAGTAAAAAAGTTGTCAGATCATATGGAGAGTTAAGCTCAAGTCTGCACGCCGTAAAGTGACACTAATTCTCATTTCTGCTTGAATCCTAGTCCTAAGTTTTTAAGTACTTTACAAACTCTACAACTTAGTCAAAATGTGCAACAGACAAAAATCATCAGACACCCCTTCAATTATTATGCCTCTTCGGAATATAGCGGACAATGGCTTGCTAACACCTAAATGTAAAATATACCTACATAAATAGTGTTACGAATTACAATATTAATTTTTTTATTTTAGAGCTCTTAGCTATATGTACAACAGCACTTTCTTTTTTAAAATACAAGGATGAAAACGGTGCTTATACCTAAACATGTGCTTTTAAGTACTAATACTTGTGCCACTAAAAATGCTGTCGTATAACCTAAAGCACCGAAAATAGCTGAAAGCTGTGCAACGACATTATGGTGCACTATAAACAGTTACCAACCATTAACCAACAGTTTTTGTAATACCAATATGCAGCTTCAGAATAGGGGATCAGATACAGTGAATGGAAATATCGCGTAGCGTCACTTGTGGCTACAATTTTTACCCATACCAGAACTTTAAAACGCTTTAACTTTGTCTTTTTTTCATTTATTTGATAAAAGAAAAATTATAAGTTTTTTTTTCTTTTTTATATATCTGGTGGACTAAATAGATATTTCCTTTTCATAATTAGTTCGATCCCCTATTATGAGTGAATTGTAAGAGCTAACAAATATTTTCAGTTCTACGTAGTTCTCGATAGATTATAGTAATAATGCTCCTTGTGTTACTTGGGTAGTGAAGATTCTTTCCATCTGAAGTATTGCACCAATCTAAAAACAAAAAAACGTATTATTATCACCAAAACAATACTTATTTTGGTAGATGTAAATGTAGATGTATTAAATTGTTGGTACGGTGGTACTCCTCTTTTTTTGTATATATCTATTATATATCTTTGGGGTGGTACCCCAAAAACTCATAAACGGCAAGCTTAGAATAAAATCATGTTGCTATTAAACATTTTATAGCAATGTAAACAGATGAAATTACATCGCCCAAAGGACAAACAATGTTTTATGGCAATGTTACTATTTTTTGTTTATAAAATTATGTTAGAACATAATACTTTCAAATGCCGTCTTAATAATTGTCTTATATAATGATCTTATTATAATATTAGTTCCGTTTACCGCCACGACGGTTCTCTTTCTGCACAGACTCTATTCTTTGTTAAGTTGCTGTGATATTAGTATCATTTGCCCCTGATACTAATATCAAAGCAACTTGCCCTTCCGACGACACTATAACAGCGACCAGCAGTTCCCATGACACCGCCGTGCCGCGTTATATACTCATGATTAGGGACGTCGGACAGGATTTAAACTAGTTCGGCATCTCCTATAATATCGTGTGACAAAACCGTTTAAATATTTTTTTATTATTATTTACTGATTACAGTACTCAGTATTTTTAAATACAAATCATACTTACGATATGCACACAACGCCGCCAGCCGTAAGGAATGCGGCGAGAATATACATAGCTCCAGGGAATACTTCTAAAGTGACCTGATATATGGAGTTGAATATTAAGGGTGCTAGTAATGGGCACAAGCCTTCGATAATCGACACCAAAGCGAATACTTTGGCTATGTCCACAACTGGCAAGATTTTTGTCAAGAAGGAGCGAATTAATGGAGCTGGTAACGCTTTAAAGGACGCAATACTAGTACCTGAAAAAATGAATTAAGTTTAGAAATATACACGATCCAAGAAAACAGAAAGTAATTTTCGGCTGTATTTGTATTCACCGTGTAGCCATAATTTATGCGTAATGTACGCATAAATTTTGGCTACATATAGATATATACTATACGTAAATAGGTAATAGTAGGTATTTTTTCTACAAATAAACGTTTACATATAGTAATAATTATTAAATTAAAAACGGTGAGGCGGAAATCACCTAAATAACAATTTGATATTTAAATATTATCACATCGCAAAAAAAAAAAAAAAAAAAACAACTTATACATTTTTTTTACAAAGATGTCCCCGACAAATTTTCCCAAAAATTAGAAAAGTATTCATATCTCCTAATCGGTACAGTATTAACATGGACCTTATGAATAATAACCAAGAACATCGGTAAAATTGATAAATCTATATTTAGACAGGCCCCTTCAATAAAGCCAGACGGCCCATGACCATTCATCGTAGGCATCCGAAAAGAAAGGATTTTCCGAAATTCTGCCCCTAAAGGGGTGAAAAACGGGGGCCAAGTTTGTTTGGGACAACGTGATTCCTTGGTCCAATCTACTTTAAATTTTGCACAAACATTCTTTAACAGAATTAATGAAAGACGTTTCGTATTTTATTGAAACTCATCGCGTAACGGGGTTAAAAAGGGGTACAAAGATATTTTGGGATCAATTAGTCCTTCCTTAGTACTTTTAATTTAAATTACATTTTATTTAGACACATGTTTGAAAACTCAATCCGATTTAATTAAAAAAACGTTGATCTCACATAAAAGCTAGGTGTAATACTCTTGGAATCAATAAAATTGGATTGTCAAAAACCATTTTTGACTTCTACGCGGACGAAGTCGCAGGCAAAAGCTAGTCTAATAATAAATAATATCATTATAAACATTACATTAATTTGAACAAATAGCTTACCCAAGTACATATGCCAAGTAGATGTTGCAAAACTTCTGATTATCAATTCGATGATAACTGTTACGAATGCTATGTTTGAAATAGTCAAATCACTTATTTTTAAAAGCTTATGGAATAGCAATATGACTATAGTGGATCCTGTGAAGTTTATAATGGTGCTCAACCCAGAAAACTGCGTGTATTCTTTCATGGTCCAGTGAAGCTTCGCTCTTGTGAACATGTACTCCAAGGGCCTCATTCCATAGAGGATGAATATCGATACACCATTAGCTACGGCCAGCAGGAGTATTTGTGCTCGTAAATTGTTCGGACGCCATTTGAAACAGTCACGGATCATCTCTTTTACTAGTGAGATGTCTAATACTGTTGACCAGCCTCCCTGAAATAAAGAATATCGGTTATCACTATCAACCTTCGCTATTGTATTATAGAAGATATTGATAGTCATTTGCGAAAGTGCCGAACTTTACATATGGATGCTGCTTAAATCATCTTTTATAGATGTTAAAGGTCTAAGATGAGATGATGAAATGCTAAGTGTACTGAAATGCTGGTACAGCCATAGATATAGGGACCTGGTCTTCGAAACACTATGGTGTAGTATAGGTACTGTGTAAGTAGCTACTATCTGTTTGATATGCAATTAAAAAACCTAAAAAACTCGCCTCATATCATCCAAAAGAGTCGACTAGAAAAAAACCTTAAATAACGTTTGCGCTTTTCAAACTTTAGAAACCAGATCGTGGGTGTCACAGACAAAATAAAGTAAATAAAAATCCTATTACCTGGGTTACTCTTATCAACGACTCTTTTATAAACACCTTTGCAAATACATATGCTATGAAATTCAGGGCTGTAACTGTCAATAACAGATAGACGTTCCCGAAAAATATCAAGGCGTATGGGCTCAGTAAGGATCCTACCGCACTGCCACAAGCTACAGCTGCTTCCAAGTATATCATCCTGAAAAATAATCGTGATAAAAAAAGTTGTCATAGTAACGATGAATAATTAATATTTACTAACATTTATATTACCTTAGAGATCTGTTCTTAGTTGTGGTGATATCACTAATGTAACAGAATGCACCGGTGCACATGATTATAAATCCCCCGCTGAGAGAATTAGGTATGACGGTCAAAATGTACCACCAGGGACCCAAACTGTTCATCTTGCTGAAGACGACCATCATCAACGAAGACATTGTTATGCCTGGAATTTATAATAAGTTGCTATAGGTATTATGTGTAATGCACAGCACAAAATTTTAACTGCGCTTTCACTTGGTCCCTTGACAAGGACATACAGAAGCACTCCGGTGGATTTAGGCCCTCCAAGTTCTGACTTACCTACGCAGGGCAGAAAAATTTCATGAGTTTAGCACCGAAAAAACGTATGAAACATTTTAAAATTAGTATATTAATTCGTTAGTGTTCCAAAAATATATATTGCTCTATCGGTAAATAGAAGTAAGTATATATGTTACTGTAAAAGCCCATACATTAGTATATTGTAGCTTTTACTAGCTAATCTTAGGATTAACAATCCTAAGCAGGTCTTATAACCAGTAAAAAGTTCCTAGGACAAACAAAACATAGATTATCTTACCGAAAGCCGGCCAAACAATTAAAGGTTTCCGTCCGTGGTGATCAGACCAAACTCCAAGGAAGAACGACAGGATTGCTGGCACCAAGGCCTCGATCACACTTTTAATTGTCGCCACCATAGTCGCGTACTTCTGAACTTCTCCCTCCAAGTGATTGGTCTCATTCTTATTGTCTACTGACAGAAACAAATTGCATTCGTCTTCTGGATAGTGCAGAGAGTGGATGCATGTTCGGTATAATAGTAAATTATTTATTGCAGTGCCTGCAAATAAATGTATTGTTAGTATACGTTTTCGTTAGTATTGCTTTTTGTTAATAGATGTCGTTGCTTGTACTGTACAATCTTTCACCCACTTTTATTCCACCCTCAACTAAGCAGCAGAAGATTATTTTTAATCTCAGTTCATGTCAACTGTTTGTGAAAGATGTTTCAGTCAGAGTACTAGGTATAACGTTTATTTCACGAGAGAAATAACTACTGTAGCAGCTTATCACATTCAAAGCCACCGCGGGTGCGCCAGCTGACGTTTGGTTTACTTATTAATTCGATACCTGAAAACCATGTGAATAGGTCGGCGATAAATCTCTAGGTACCTAAATTGCAACACTATGCCAGCATTGTCTGACTATATCAGCGAATGTCATAACTTATACCCTTTGTGTACTAAAAAACTTTGGTTGATAAAATATAATAACAAAAACCTTTAGATATCTATTATCTGGCTGAAAATTTTACAGTTCATTATAATTCTAATGGTGTCTAAAGTATAAACGTCTCTGTATGAATAGTTAAGTAAAATAGATTATCCATCTATGACAGACCGTTTTTAGCCCGTTTACACAAAACTGGGATTTAATATACGAAATAAAGAAATGATTAAGTGGTTATCGAAATGTAGAGAAAGGGAGGAATAATGTTGAAAATGTAAGTCAGACACAACAGAAAATAGAAATCGATTGAAAACTGATACTGTGATAGAATTTTTTCCGAGAAGAATCGTAAAACAAGGGTTATATGGGGATAGTTAAAACCTTTAGGTAATTCTTAAAAAACCCACAATCATGGAACAATTATTGAGACACATTTTAACAATTTATATGATTATAATATTTTAACTAGGTTTTTGAACAGAGGATGATTTGTGTAAAAACAATGGTTCTTTTTCGAAAAAATATGAGATAATCTAGATTTTCCTTTTCCCAAATTTGAGAACTTTAGCTTAAAATTTGTGGGTAATTTAGATTGTAGCAACACTGGGATTGGTTGGGATATATCAAGTACATTGATTGAATAATTCTTGATAATATGAACATACTGCACAACTATATATTGTTGTCTTGGGGCGAAAAAGCACAAACACTTAAATTATAGCGTTAATTAGTATTAAATAGTACTTACTACTTATCGACATCCCTAACATAATAATAAACAATGGAAATTCCACCGTTATTCGACATCGTTTTGCCGGCACTTCGTTTTTCGTATTAACATTAGCGTTATTAACAGGCATTTTACCAGCCATTTTACTAAAATATATATTTATATATATAATTTTTTTAACTAAAAAGTTAGATCACTGCCAAATATTTTATCCGCAAAGAAATAGAGACAGTATATATATATGAGTTTAAGGTGAGAGGTAGTTTTGTTATCGTTGCCAGATAAAATTTGCCTTGTAAGAAAATATGATTCATTTTTATCTGATTCATATAAGATAATATTATTAACCGTTTTCCTTGTCCCTTGTTTTTAATTTTTAGGGTTCCTGCACACATTACTACATACATACTACTGTCCCCATTGGGGTGCCAACGGAACCCTATTAGGCTACTACGCCTCCTCTGTCCGTCCGTCCGTCTGCCAGCAAGCTGTTTCTCATGAATAGGTACCTAGACAGTTGATATTTTTACAGAGCGTGTATTTCTGTTGCCGATATAAAAACAAATAATTTAAGGGGGTACATACATACAAGAGACGTGTTTTGAATTATTTTCTCGATTTTAACATAACATAACAGCATACATCTTGTACGATGGTACGGAACCTTTCATCCCGAGTCCGACTCGCACTTAGCCTATTTTTGAACTGTTGTATCTACCAGATAAGCGTTACGTATGCCAAGAAAAATTTGTCAACTCACTAATCTTTAAAATCTTATGTAATCCTATTTATTGAGGCTACAATTGATCTTAGGAAGCTTATCATCTGGTGCTCAAGTCTGACAACAGTCCAAATTCCTTCATCGTCCTGTGAAGCTAACCTCTCCTGAACATGACTATACTCGCAAGGATTTTTGTACCATAGAGAATGAATATCGATAGACGTATATATGATAGATTGTTCTCACGTATCATCTCCTTGCCTAGTCGAACTGTCGAGTTCGACTCGCGACAGTGCTGCGTCAGCTCATGATTAAGGATTCATATTGTCTATAGCTAATCGGGCGATCCCGAGAATGGATTTGAGTAAACAGTCAATATTCCTAAATCAATTTATTAGATATATTTGTTATAGGCCTAAGTAGAGATGTTGAAATGTGTGTTTGAAATAAGTGTTTAGAAGTACTGGTACTAGAGAAATATGACCCCTGATCTTCGAAAGACTAGGGCAGACATCCTCAAAGTTTTTTCATTCACCAGGTTTTCTGATTTTGGTAGACCCCTTGGTTTGACAATATGGTCACTTCTCCATATAAACGTATTTAGTGTTTTCTTTCTAGTTTATGACCAGAAAACCATACCTTTTTAACAGTTATATAAGTATTTACTAATTGTATTCCCCCTGTTTTCTTTTTTGATGATACATTCTATGATATAAGTATTTTATTTAAAGTCTATATTACATATTTATATTTTTAGCTTCATTACCTTACACACTGTATCTGTGTTTCATCTTTTTTATGGATTATTGTCCTGTTGCAAGCAATTGAAGTCTAATAATAGTCTATTGATTTTTGTTGCGATGTTATTCAAACATAGAAGTTTGGTAGATAGACTAACTCTAGCATGATTTTTTATCGGCGTCTAGGTAGATACAGACACAGTAACATTCCAGAATCTAGAATGCCATTATTTGTCTATTAGATGTAAGGATCCCTGAACTAAATAAATACCCAGTACGTGATCCGCGGCCACGTGAAATATTTTTTTGCCTTAACAGCAAAAAGACTACACGCTTCTTCGGTACGATATCTTGTTTCATTTAATTCAAACTGTTAAACAATTCGAAAGAGTCGACGACGTAATGTTTCCACAGGTGAAAAATAGCACCTGTGGACTATTTTTAAATCTGCATGTCTGTATTAAGGTACATTCTTGGCACATAAATATCCGGATTTTTGCACGAATTTCCTTTTTACGTCGCTTCTCGCATTTTTTTATAAAACGTAAGATATTTACGGTTTAAGGAGAAATTTGTTAGCGATTTTGATGCTAGCGTTATTTTATTGATTTACTTCATCGAATCAATAGAGCTGTCTATGAAACAGTAAAGTAAACAGCTATTGTTGTCAGTCAGTCCAATATCCTAAAATATTTCTTTAAATTTTAGTGTGGGTCTCACAGAAAAAGAAGTATATAAAAATCCTATTAACTACGAGCTCCTGACAACAACTTGTTTGTGAATACATTCAGGGCTGTAACTTCAATAACAGATAGACATTCTATAAAACTCTAAATTCGTATGGGCTCAGAAGGATCCTACCACACTGCCACAAGCCACAGATGCTTCCAAATAAGTATATATTATAATCCTGAAACATAATTGTGATAAAAAATGTTGACATTTTAACTAAGGATAAATGAATATCTCTCACATTTATATTATTTTAGAGATCTCGCCTTAGTTGTGGTGATGTCTGTTAGGTAACAGAATGCACCGGTGTACATGTTTTTAGATCCGCTGCTGAGGGAATAAGGTTGTGTTCTAACTGTTCATCATAGACAACCATCAGCCCCAAAGATATTGTTATTCCTGGAATTTATAGTAAGTTGCTATAATTATATACTTATTATATAAAAATGAATTACGACACGTCTCCCTTGGTCACGCCATAACTTCCGAACGACTGCACGAATTCGGATAATTGAGGAAAAAACGTATGGAAACACCAACCGTGCGAAGCCGGTCGAGCAGCTAGTGTGTAATAATCATACCGCACAGCATACGGTTTAACTGCGTTCCATCTTGGTCCCTTGGCAAGGAAGTAGATCAACTCCAGTGGATTTAGCCCCTTTGACTTACACAGGACGGAGAAACCGTAAAATCCGTCCCATAAGC
This sequence comes from Diachrysia chrysitis, assembly GCA_932294365.1. Lineage (NCBI taxonomy): Eukaryota > Metazoa > Arthropoda > Insecta > Lepidoptera > Noctuidae > Diachrysia > Diachrysia chrysitis. Next base: position 5,405,647 of record OW028657.1, read on the forward strand.
TTATGTTATAATGTCATTAAGGTAAGATTAATAAATATAGTTTTAAAATGTTAATAAATATTGTTTCATATTGTAATTAAATTACTTAATTATGTAGGTAATTGTATTTTCTTTTTATTTAGGAAGTTATGTTGTCAAAATTGTGTTTAGTTACGTATGTTAATAGGATTTTTTACTTTAAACTTAATTTTTATAGATTTTTAAATTTGCATGCTGTAAATATACAGCAAAATGTGTGTTGCTCTATGACATATATGTTCCGTCCTGTGTTATTTGATTGAAAGTTCATGGGTTTGGTACCAAAACAGAGTACGGTGACAAGATTAAAAGTGAATTTCATGGTTTGATGCGTCATTCGTATCGTCGTGTATCAGAGTGTAGTTATTAAGGATTACTTACTCATATTGTTGTTGAATAAACAGATAGATAACAGACAACTCAATTGCCACGCCTAGCTATGACATACAATTGCAGATGTACTTATTACGTTTAGATTACAGAGTGAGTAGGTATTTATGCCTTTAAACTAAAGATAAACTGCACCTATTTTTTTGTTATTAGGTAGTCAATGTATGACTAAATATTTACATATTACGTATACGTTATAGGTTTTGAGTTATTTAACAAAAACATTTCCTGCTGGGGTAACGTTACCACAGCAAGATATTTTCTTTTGTAATAAATATTGGCTATATAAATAGCTGTCTAGACGAGGTAAATGTTGCAAGTCTTGCAACTTATTTTGTAAGTATTTGTTATTTCTTCGTCTGATTCCTACTTTAATAATGTTTGTTAGATCGCTGAAACAGTTAAGTGGATTATTTTCGTATTATGTCGATGATTTCTTAGTTAGTTACGCAACATAAAAAAATAAAATAAACGGTGAATGATTTCACCGTTCAAAGATTATTTAATAAGGTAAAGTAAGGTTATTAAATTTAAAAACACTTAAATAGGGTCTTACCCTTTGAATAAGACCTTTAACTAACTAAAACTTAAAACTTACTTTAAACTGATATGATTTTGATGTTTTTTAAAAACGATTTCGCGCTAAGTCTTTTACTATTTCTATCGCGGGGAGTTTTTCAAACATTCAAACCAAAACCACAAAGAACACCCAGACTTGGAACAAGCATTTGTTGATCACACAAATGCTTGTCCCATGCGGTGTTCGAACCCGCAGCACGTCGCGCACAGTCGTAACTGGTGCAGTGACAGATACCACTCGGCTATCCGTGCAGTCAAAAACGATATTTTATAGCTTGTAAGAATGTGAAGTTTTTTCATTATTATTCTGTTAGTAAGAAAATAATAAATTGTAATGAAATTCAGTTCTTCACGTTCAAGATCTCAATGCGCACGGAGTTACTTGGGCACCGATTAACCTGTATGTCGTAGGTATACTAATGATATATCAATAATTAGTTGGTTAGTTACAACAGTACACACAATAATTAACGATATAATAAAATTAAAAGCACTAGGAAGTGCAAGACCCTGGTAGCCCGACCATGTTTATGTGTTTACAAAAAAAGCGGCAGCGTACTACATTATGCTAACTTCTAAAATTTTGAGTGTAATACACCTTACAAGTTCGGCACAGTCGCGTACACTGTTAAATACATAACAAAATCAAAATGTCTGTACCTACTATGAAAACATTATTAAGTAATTATGTGCACAATTGCACAAATCTCTTTTATTTACTATTTTTTCAGATACAAAATTAAAGAATATTTATTATAATCACAGCAGTATGTAATTATTTATTATAATGTATAAAAAAAACCAACCTTGATTCCATGGAGTCACGATGATTATTTTTATAACGAAATCAATCTAATTATTGGCAAGATTGAGAGCTAGAGACAGCATATAAAAATAGTTAGAGCAGGGGCACACGATGCGTTGCGGCGCCGCACCGCAATGATTTCACCGTGTCAGTGGGCACACGAGCGGTGCGGCGCCGTAACGTTATTATGTCGCAGCGGCGCCGTAGCAGCGTTGGACAGTCTGTTAATGAAAATGGATCGTAAAAGACGTCTGTTGTTGGCCCTACTATTACGGCAGTTACAGAAGATTTAATTAAAAGTAATAATTTTGGCAATTTGCTCCCGTGCTTTTATTTTTAAAGTCTTCATTGGACTTATCCCAAAGGATTTCCCGTTCTTGGAGTAATGTAATTAGGTAGTCTTTATCAATAACATCTAGGTTGGCACAAATTTTTTAAATCCTCAATTACAATAAAGAAAAATATTTAGAAAAAAAATCGAAACGAGCGAGCGTGTGTGACGCAAAACAACTGAGCGGTGCCGCTCCGACGTCGCAACGCATTCACCCCTCCCCACCTCGTCTTGGTAGTTGCAAGTCCGGTGCGGCGCCGGAGCGCATCGTGTGACATGCCACAGATATTTCTATGTAAGACGACGCAGCGACACCGCTCCGGCGCCGCACCGCCGCCGCAACGCATCGTGTGCCCCCGCTCTTACTCTAAAATAAGGTAAAATCACAGTTGTTGAATAACAACAATCTGAGTTCAATGACTCATGTGATTTTTTTATTGACGACCTCCGTTGTCGAGTGGCGTAAACACCGGTTTTCAAGGTGTCGCCAACTTTGAGGTCCCGGGCTCGATCCCCAAACGGGTTAATCTAGAAAACCATTTTTTTACATTGTCTCGGGTCTGGCTGTTTATCGTACCTTCGTTGTCTCTGAACTCCATAACACAAGTACTTTAGCTACTCACTTTGGGTCCAGAGCAATGTATGTGATATTGTCCATACGTCCATATTTAAGTACATTTGGATACGCAATGATTATTTTTATAATGCAATCAATCATTATTGGTTAAATAGATAGCCAGCTCAGACACATGTAATTATATTGTAAAATCACAGACTAGACGTGTCGTGATTTGTGATTTTGGAGTGGCTGTGAATACTACTATTCTTTTATTTATTTAATTTTGAATCTAACAAATGGGTTAATGGTGGGGATTGTTTGTTGACTTTTCTTACACAAATCCCCATCATCAACTAATAGTTTTAAACTGACGGGGATTCCGAGGACAGAATGTCTACAAGCTTGCAAAGCCCGGGAATCGAACAGACTAAAGTCAGAAAAATTAACATCCTGTGTTTGTGGCATCAAAAGGTAGGGTCAATTATAATGATCAAATCTCTATAACTAACATTTAATTTAAATGAGAGAAATACCATGAAATCTAAAATTATAAATTAAATGAATCAAGATAACCATTTTTTATTGGTGTTTATAATTACAAATCACTTTAAATCATGACTTGACTCAAACGGTCTGACCTCCTTAGTGTAAGGCGGGAAGTACTTTTATAGCTAGATGTATTTGAAGCCGACCGTCCACCGCCAGTTGAGCCAGTTTTTCATACATATTAGCTTAGCTGGCATATTTTGCGGTGGAAGCTCATTTATATAAACTGGCTCAACTATGCTAGGTAAATTAAAAATAGCTTAGTATCGCTGGCGGGTGGACTGTCGGCTTTATACCTGGCTTCCGTGGGTTAGTTACCATATTTTTGCCTTCTAGTTGAAAAGGGAGATATGTGGTAACAAAATTAAAAAACATGTTTAAATCAACCTAGAATTTATTACTTCAGAAGGCACGGTATAGTATTAATAATATATACCTAATGATGTACCACCGTACATATCTGATAACAAAGCATCGCTTTAACAGTTTATTGAGGTAAAAATATAATTTCCATAAAAATAATCTAATAGCTACGCTATTTAAGATTGTACTTTATCTAGATTATATACATTTTATATAAAAAAACATTGTATTCATGTGACGCGTTTCAAACCACTATCTGGTTGAATTCAAATTCATTGATCTAACATTAAGTAAAAACAATATTGACTGCCGCAATTATCTTAGTCAGTTATTAGCGCAAACTTGCATAAATAGCTTTACATTGATTATTTGTCATATATATCATAAATAGACTTAGTCTCAAGGCACTCAATTTGTGGCGAACAAAAAATAGCAAGTACCTATTCTTTGTAATTATTTACACATTAACATTTTATCTAGATCTTTTAACACTACTTATATACTACATATCACATATATTTTTGATTCTGTTATCTCTTAACAGCCTAAGTATCGTACGGCCAAGGTACCTTTATTTGATAGAATGGATCTTAATGTGACCATTATATTACAAGCACTCTTTAGTATTAGGCAGACAAAGGCTGATACGGTGACGATACGTTCCATCTGTAGTATTGCACCATTCTGAAATAAAAATAAAACGTTTTAATATCACCAATACAACTACATATTTCGTTAAAGGTAAATAGGGATTATTTAGGAATATCAAAGGGCAACTCACGCGCATTCTCGGGATCTCCCGACTCAAAAGGAGTCCTCGATTGCGCGATCCCGAGAATGTGAGTAAACCGTTAATATTCTTAAATAATTATGAATACGCCTCACGAAATTTATTATATCTACAAGTAAATAGGCATGTTTCCGTGCCTGTTGAGTTGAGCAACGACTTTGTTGCTATTATGGCAACCAGTCTTCTTACCATGGGATACTGTGTTACTCAGTAAAATTGTGATGGTCAGATAGCCAGTCATTCTATTTATAATACGGTATTCAGCTGAATCGGGTAAGACTAGAAGCCGACCGCAACATAGCTTGGGAAAAAAGCTAAGCAGAAATAGGGATGTTAAAAAAGGTAGCCCAAAAACACGAGCTTATTACCACTTGCCAAATATGCAAAAAAGTGTTACTATTAAACATTTTATAGCTGAACAATCTATAACAGTGCACTGAATAAGAAACAAAACGGGCTACGATGAGGACTAACTTTATTTATGTCGCCGCCAGGGGCGCTTTTAGCACGGTTATTTCATAGTTTGTTGGTGGGCTTTGACAGCTGACGCGCCAGTGGCGCCAACTGGTGAGCGCAATAGCAGTAGCCCTCATTATCTAGCTTTGTACGTTGTAGGCACATTCCATTCCAATGCACGCCGGTTCTCAACAATTCTGTCAAGGGCGGTAAGGTAAATTGCGCGCAATTATTACGCCTTTGGTTTTTATGCCTTCTGATGATGAGTTATTTCGCCGCATATGGTCACTGATCTCTCATCTATTCAGACAAAAGGCAGTGCAGTGAACTCTTTACTTTACTGTCTTTCTTTTGTTTTTGCTAGTCTCCTATTAGGACCATAGCCTGATGTTAAATAGCCTACCTATAAGCTTCCCCAAAAATTTAGGTTTCAAACGCGGAAGACTTTTTAGACCCTAATGGGATTTCTAGACATTGGCGCGTTTAAACAAAGAAACACTTTTTTTATATTTTAATCAGTGTCGCATGGACCACGAGAGCAATAATGTTCAATCTAGTTTTTAAACAGATGACTTATCATCGCTCAAAGGACAAACCTTTTTTTATGGCAATGTGGCCATATATTCGTACAAGTTAAGTCATACCTATTCTTAGAATATTATAGGTGCATGAATCAAGTATGGAACGCTTTAGATATCAATAAAAATATTTGCAGTGATAAACAATGATTACAGATTTGATCAGATAGGTTCCTACAAATGGTAGTGTTATAGGTAGCTAAGCTATTTTAACACTCTGCTATAACCGTTTACTTACGAATTTGACCGCGGTAGTGTGCAATGAAACTACATATATTGCATGGCCCTAATACGCAATAAACTACCATCAGTCCTATTTCTATGTGATAGATCGCTACAGCCCACTTATCTACAGAAATTGTAATCAGCTAATTTCTTATGATTTGTACTTATAAACCTATCAGTATTTTTAAAAACAAATCATACTTACGATATGCACACAACGCTGACAGTCGTAATTATTGCGCTAAGAACATAAATAGCTCCAGGGAATACGTCTAAAGTGACCTGATATAAGGAGTTGTATAATAGCGGTGCTAGTAATGGGCACAAGCCTTCGATAGCAGACATCAAAGCAAATACTTTGGCTATGTCCACAATTGGCAGGATTTTCGTCAAGAAGGCCCGAATTAATGGCGCCGATAAACCTTTGAAGGACGCAATACTGGCACCTGAAAATTGAAATTAAATAAAAAAAAAATGGCAACACAAAATTAAACAAAAATGTATTTTTTTTTCAATCCGCTCCACATACTATTTGGATACAAATGACAAGTAGTGACCGACCGAAACATGTTTTTTTGCCGAAACCGAAACCGAAGGTTCGGTTTCATTGTAGTTTCGGCCGAAACCGAAACCGAACCTTTTATAAATAAAAAAAAAGTGTGTGTGTACTTATGTACGCACGTAAGAAGTTATACTTTTTTGGCGGAACAAGATAAAATTCTTTCTCATAAACTGGTATAAAAAGCTCTAAACTCTATAACTGGCATCGGACATCTTGACATATGACATTTTTAACAGGTGTAGGTTTTCCGTGACGGTGTGCGCGCGCATCGTTTTCGAGAATTAATGAGCGGTTTTGCGGAAAACTTCAACCTGTGAATTTTGTGTGACAATGATGCGCGCGCATCTTAAAATTTCACTTTCATAATTTTTTCAGTAGTGATTTAAATTTCAATTTAAATCACTACTGAATATAATTTATTAGCACATAAGTATATAATTCGCACTTGTATGAAACTAAAACACGTGTTGTGAATGTATAAACTAGAAACACGTTGATAAATATTATAAATATGAAAACAGTGATCAGAGGTGACGAGCGTACCAACATGCGCGACTTCAATTTCCATTTTGTTGGTAGCTTTTTTTTCGAGACTTAATGAGCGGTTAAGCAGACAGCTTCATACTGTTTATTTTGTGTCACAGATGCGCGCGCATCTTATTTCGAGACTTAATGAGCGGTTAAGCAGACAACTTCATACTGTTAATTTTGTGTCACAGATGCGCGCGCATCTTAAAATTTCACTCTCATCATTTTTTCATAACGCGCCTAAAGAAGTATAACTTCAAAAAAAAGTTCTTAAAAGTCTAAAAAATGTGAGTAAGCCCGTTTTTTTCTAAAATTAATATCTCGCCAACCTATAATTACAGGTTTCTACTTTCAAAGATTTATCACAATGAAATTTCAGCACAGTTACAGAGGTTCTGTTTGAAAATTTAACTACCCTATAAAGTGAAAACACGTATTGACACGTCTACACGAGCAAAGCGCACTGATTTAGGTAGTTGCCGGCGGAGGCGAGCGACGCCATATTGCCAGCCGTGCCGAGCGCGCCCGACGCTAGCCGAGCGCGACCCGAAGGTTCGATGTTGTAAGTTTCGGCGCGGCCGAAAGGTTCGGCCGTTTTTGGCCGAAACCGAAACTCGGGCCGAAACTTGATTTTTTGGACGAAACTGGCAGAAACCGAAACCGAAACCGAAATTTCGGTCGGACACTAATGACAAGTTTTAAATTAGGCATAGAATAAGCACAAATAATCCAGAACTGAATGATAGTTATACATGGCCTTTTGTCTGCCTCAAGATACCTACCATTATAACCTCACGATCCAAGACAAATAAAAGTAATTTTAAATGACTAACTACTTCGGTTGTAAATTTATTCACCGGGTAGACGTAATTTATACATTTATATATTTCTTTCTACAAATAAACATTAACATGGAGTATCTACCGAAATGTACTCCTACATAAATGGATAATAGTTGGCTTGTGCATGTAATTAAACCCAAATAGGTTTAATTAAATTCACAAGCCAACATTTAGGTACAGTGAATCCCAATCAACCAACAATTGCAAAACCGCAGAATATTAAAATGGATTTACCATAGACTTTAACTTATGTATGTATAGAAATCCTACAATACACAAATCTATTAATAAATAATATCGTTATAAATATTACATTAATTTGAACAATAGCTTACCCAAGTACATATGCCAAGTAGTTGTCGCACAACTTCTGATTATGAATTCGATGATAACCGTTACGTATGCCATATTTGAAATTGTCAAATCACTTATTTTTAAAAGCTTATGGAGTACCACTATGACTACAGTGGATCCTATGAAACTTATCATGGTGCTCAACCCAGAGAACTGCGTAAATTCCTTCATGGTCCAATGAAGCTTCGCTCTCGTGAACATGTACTCCAAGGACACTGTTCCATAGAGAATGAATATCGATAGACTGTTGGCTACTGTCAGCAGGAGTATTTGTGATCGTCCATTGTTTGGGCGTCGTTTGAAACACTCACGCATCATCTCTTTGACTAGTAAAAAGTCTAATACCGTTGACAAGCCTCCCTGGAACAAAGAATTAATAATCCTGAATTTCGGTTATCACCGACAACCCCACTTTTACATTACAACAGCTATTTAAACGTATTTGGAAATATTGATTCTTATAACTAGTTTCAACAACCAAAAAAATATGACCTATTGGTCTTCGAAACTCTAGGTATCATTATTCTATGGGAATCTTTAACCTGCAGCCAAAAAAACTCAATAACTCGTCTCGGCCTAGGATTAAAACCCGTAAGCGGTTTGGTGTTTATTAGCTTAATACATCTGTTAGAACACAGGTGTGTAGCAGAGATTAGAAATGCGTCATTGCCTGATAGCAGTTATTATCAATAAAACGTTATTAAATATTTTGTACATAACAATATACATTGTTATTTACTTATATAAGGTAGGTGTATAATACTGATTCCTGGGTCCAATGACACCGACCGCGGATCTATCGATATATTACAAGTCAGGCTAAAAAAGAAATAATCAATAGATTGCGAGTTCGGTAGATAGACTGACGATAGCATGATTGTAAGTCAGCATCTAGGTAGCTACAGACACGCTAACGTTCGTGACGTGAATCTAGAACGCCATTACATAGAGATACCTAAACTCAATAAATGTTCTTCGAGGCAAAAAGACCTTCACGTTACAGTACGAAATTTTGTTATTACGTAAATAAAATTGTTAAGAAAATATTCAAGAGACGAAAATACACCTTATTGTTTTCACAGGTGATAAATGTGAACTGTTATTAAATCTACGGATCTGTATTTAGTAAATATGTAGATACATTATTACCATATTTTCGGATAATTGCTTGATTTTCCTTTTAAAAACTATTTTTACTATTTTCTAGCATCAAAGTTGCTAGGAAATAAAAATATCTTACACCGCAATGTAAAACAGTAAAATAAAAAGCTATGACATCATTTTAGTCAGTCAGTCGAATCTCCTACTATCTTCCTTAAAGCTTTAGAGAAAAGATCTGGAAGTCACAAACAAAAATAATGAAAATAAATCCTATTACCTGCAAGGCTCCCGTCAACGACTCTCTTAAATACACGTTTGTAAATACATATGCTATAACATTCAGAGCTGTAACTATCAATAATAGATAGACATTCCCGAAAACTCTCAATGCGTATGGGCTCAGTAGGGATCCTACCACACTGCCACAAGCCACGGATGCTTCCAAATATATCATCCTGAAAAATAATCGTGATAAAAAATGTTGACATATTAACGATAAATGCATACTCACATTTATATTACCTTAGAGATCTGTTCTTAGTTGTGGTGATGTCACTAAGGTAACAGAATGCACCGGTGAACATGATTGTAAATCCCCCGCTGAGGGAATAAGGTATGACGGCCAAAATGTACCACCAAGGACCCAAATTGTTCATCATACTGTAGACGACCATCATCCCCGAAGATATTGTAATACCTTTAAGGAAATAAGAATTTATAATTACATCTGTTATAGAAGTAACATATCATATGGCGGTGGATTAAATTGTAACTGCGTATTCTCTGGGGACGTAGATAGGTAAGTATTCTTAGTTGTTTTAACGGAACGACTCCAACACCCCTTCGCCTTCCTTAGGAACCAAGGAAGTCCAAAATAACTTCAACGGAAAAACAGATCTATCAGATAACATAGCATTGGTTGAAATAAAAATAAATTTAGATGGCAGGCAACAGACTGAATTGTACCTAACCTAGCTATGAAATACAATAATTTATGCAGATGTATTACATTTAGATTACAGAGCAAGTATAGTCAGTTTTTGAGCCTTTAAACTGAAGATAACACTTTAATGTAATGTAACGATGATAAAATACATTAAATAATTGCCTGTAGGCTACCAATGTGACTTTTATACAGATTTACTTGTACTGGTTGCCTCGCAGTTTAACTTGCCTTGCTTTTCTGCCAAAACAAGTAACTTATTGTTAAATAGCCTCGCGTCTATTTCTCGTGTTTTTCAAATCCGACTGGTAGATTTAGACGTTAGTGCATTTAAACAATCAAGCAAAGAGTTTATTAAGAGCTTTATTAGTACAAGTAGATGTATATATTTCTTGATCGATCATTTTCCTAAAAGTATAATAATGTACGTGCGATTTTAGGTAATATTAAATAAGGATTGTGAGAGGCACTTGAATTTGATAGCATGAAATGATTGTGCATAAATATTGTTAAGACGATAACAACGCAATATTTTACGTGGATTGTGTAGCTAAATAACAAAAACAAACCGAAACCTTAAGCGTTTCGGTTTCGGCAGTATAAAATATAATAAAAAGCGAATGAGTAAACTTGTTTCGTGTCAGGTTAAAAAATTACCTAATGCATAGCCCGAAAATAGACCGCCAAAAAAACTACTTTTTTATGCGAATCCACATTGTAATCAATGTGACCTTTTCAACGTCATTCTAAAGTCGGTCTCGGGAGATACCTACTTATTAGAACGCAATAGGCTGGCCCCAAACCATATGGAACTAATTACTTGTTAGTTGTTACTAATACGATACGGCGACTTTATGATATGTGGGTGTTTTATTATTTAACAACTAGCTGTTTATCGCGGTCGTTTATCGCGGCAAAAAGTAGCCTATATCCTTTCTCAGGCTCTAGCTTATCTAATTATCTATGTACCAAATTTCATTTAAATCAGTTTAGAGTAGTTTTGTCGTGATAGCGCGACAGATAGACAGACAAAGTTACTTCTGCATTTATAATATTAGTACGGATTTATGTAAACACAGTCACTCCGACAAAGGCAAGGACGGGACCGGGGTGTTTTTAGTCGGTGCAAGTCCGACATATCCCCCGTCGCGCATCATGCCCTCGGCGTAGGTTGAAGTCATTAGATTTTTATCCCGTAAGAAAATGGTTCAAAGGAGTACCTTTAAACCATTTTCTACCTTTCTATCTTTGTAATTTCTATATATATAAACATTTCTGTCAGCTGACCTGCGACAGGAAAAGTAGTATGCAATGGTGTTATTTATATTTTCAAGATTTTATTTAAATTAGAACCACTTCCTGATAGCCGATTGAGCTGAAATTTTGTATATGAAAATGCAAACTATAATAGGTATTATCGAGCTGATGAGAGATATAAAGTGAAAAGAAACGACGCAAAGCGCAATCCTATTGTGTTTAGGCAATTTTGATTTGTCTTCACAAGTAGCTTACTATGATATAAAATGCAGTTCATTAAGAATACTCAATACTGGGATGCAACTTAGATACGGAAATGATAAAAAAAAAATGATTTTATGTGTTTTGTTCTTATTGCCGTGGTAATGCATAAGTTATCTATAAGTTCTAATCATTATAATAAGCGTTTTTAGCTAAACAGTTTTTTTGTTTGAACGCGCATATCTCTGAAACTACTAGTCGGATTTGAAAAAAATCCTTTTGCTTTTAAAAAGCCCAGTTCTTCCGGAAAATTAACATCACGGCACTTGTTTTGGGAGAAAACCTGCACCATTTTAATAAACGTGAAAAAATAATTATTATTCTGTTGTCTGTCAGTTATTAAGTGAATAATGTTCTGTCAGGATAATGTTGATGATGCAACCAACGGCAGTAGGTACTTTAAGTACTTCTAATAATATCAAAATGCTACATGTTATCTATTACATTTTAGGTCCAAAACAAAGGATCTTTTTCCTACTTTTTAACTACATAATTAACATGAACCTAGAGTATTATTAATACACCCGCACAATGTCTATATCAATTATTATGCTTTGTTATTATCACCTAAACAGGTCTGTCAGAACACTGATAGCAGGAGATTTGTCTATATGCCGCCGTGTGCTTGTTTTATTGTTGATAAATATACTGAAAGTAAACGTGAACATTGTCTTCAAATAAAAATATAATTTCGGTACTGAAGAGGAGTAAGACCAAAATTCTACTTAAGTAAATAGTGTATTGCCATGAATAGGTTATGGGTAAAGTACCAACAACTTGCCCGAAATTTGATAAAACGGAATCCTAAGCGAGTCAAGAGTCTATTACCTAGTGGCATATTGCTGAGTTGTTAAAAATAATCTAAGACGCAAAAAAAAAACATGAAATAACTTACCAAAAACCGGCCAAACAATTAAAGGCTTCCGTCCGTGGCTATCAGACCAAACTCCAAGGAAGAAGGACAGGATTGCTGGCACCAAGGCCTCGATCACACTTCTAACTGTCCCTACCATGGTCGCGTACTTCTGAACTTCTCCCTCCAAATGATTGGTCACATTCTTCTTGTCTATTGACAGAAATAATCTGCATTCGTCTTCTGGGTAGTGCAGGGAGTGGACGCATGTTCGGTAAAATATTATATTGCTTATTGCAGTACCTGAAAATAAATGTGTCGTTTCAGTTACGGTATTTAGAATGGGAATGTAAGTAATTTAATATGTTCGGAGTATGCCCGACAGCGCATCAGTTGTAACAACGAATTGTGACAATCTAGCAAAAACATGTTGAAGATATTAGTGTTACCACTCATGTGCCGTCGATCGTATTCGGTCCAATAAAGATAACTAGGTTAATAAAGGAATATAAATACAAGTAGGTAAGTCAAAGTCAAATAAATGCTCATTCCAGAAGTAAGTAAGTAAAAAGACAAATGATATGGGTTAGTTACAAAGCTAAGTAATAATTAGGATGACTAAATGTAGGCACCTACAAGTACTAATTACTACCTGTTTTATTTTATTAAGCTGTACCAAATAATACCCCTTTTACTAAGTAGCTACAATACGTATATATAGGTAGGAATACCAAAACTTTACATGCCTAGTACATTTAACAATCTAACATAACATATTTATTAAGTCATACCAATAATCTCCTGATTGTTTAGTTAAGGTCATGGTATCTGAAAAAAGAATGACTATGCTCAGTTGCTCAAGTACAAAAAGATTGTAAGAAATACTGATATAATTTAGAAATGCGAATCATAAATGCACTCTGCAAAATAGATCTCGAAAAGATATTTAAAATACCTGCATTAATTTTCAGCCGACATCCTAATCCTACTAATATTACAACGCGAAAGATTATCAGGATGAATAGGAAGCTGCTAAGCAGATTAGACCGAGTTAGGCGACCGGACATAAAGCGCTTATTAGAGTACGATATATTCAGACTTGACTAACAAGTCTGTCTTATTAACTAACTAGACAAGCTCGCTATTAAACAGCGCTGAATATCGCACGCTAACTTATTCGCAAGGTATTCGTACGTCGTAAGACAGTCAGCACCCCACTTTTACTGTCTAGTCTAACTGTCTTACTCTTGCTTATTACACTATGTGTGGTCTGAAGAAAGATTATACTATTTCCGACTGTCCCAAAGTAGTTTATGGAATTCAGAGAGATCAAACTTTTCTAGTCAAGCAGACTATTTAAGGGCAGCATTAAACTACCTGTTACAGATAATTTCTAGCCTATAATGTTTTGTGGCCGAAACTTTTGCCTGTATTGATGTTCAGCTGTTTGAAGTCAAACATTTGATGCAAATGTTTGCACATAATTGCCTACAAAGGCCACAGTCAACAGAACAACCAGTCACCACAAGCAGCACCCGTTCACAAGCATGATACAAGGATCATCCACCACCTCAAGTAATGACAACTAAGGAGGCGTGACAAAACTGCTGACAGAAAAAAAAAAAACAGAAAATATAAAACAGATGATTTTACACAAGTGTTTTTAGCATTTGTTTTGAAGTGTGATAGTGTGGTTGCTCATTAGGCAGCTGGTTTAAACATTATCAGTGTTAAACTTGACATATATTGCAAGGAACACCAGGAAATGTAGTGTTTAATGTTTTATCAAACAATATGATAATTTATTACTAACATAAAATGTAGTAGAGCTAATATCTAATATCTGCCTACCCAACTGACCTATTAAGAGTCAAAAAGTAATTTCGAGTTGGGAGTGTAAAACATAAGTTTGAATGAATGATAAACTGAAATTAATATAGGTAGGAATTTTTAAAATCGGTTCAGTAGATCCCGAGATTACCCCTTACAATTTAAGAAACACACAAACTTTACTTCTTTATAATATTAGTATAGATGTAAACTATAAGTTAATGGAGTATGATAAAATAAAATTACACCAGAATGTAGGTAATAAAATAAATTAGTCATAATTCCTAGCTGACATTGCTACTAGTGACAAATTATATACTTATTAAACTTATAATACACATTAAAATTATATATTTCCACGTAATTTAAAACTATTCTTGATAGACATTACCAATTTAGATATGATTTTAAAATGTTTTCATTATCTTATTATTCCTTTGGAAGTAAAGGGTGTTTGAAATAAGAAGAGCAATAATATGTAAGAAACAAGCATTATCTAACAACAAAGTATAACTCAGGAGACATTAATTAATCACTTATGCATGCAATGTCTGTCTACATCCACTTCCGTATGCGCCTTGTTTGATTAGATATATCAAGTATATGATTCTTGATAGTTTAAAAATGCTGCAGAATTATTGTTGTCTTGGTACGGAAAGTGTCAAACACGTAGTTATAGCGTGAATTACAATTCGTATTTTAAAGAACTTACCAGCCAACGACATCCCCAGCATAATAATAAACATAGGAAACTCCATCGTTATACCAAACTTTTTTGCCGGCACTTCGTTAATTGTATTAACATTAGCATTATTTTCGGAAAGTCGTTCGTCATCTTGTGCCATTTTACTAAAATAATTTCCAAACAAAAGATTAGATCACTGCCAAATTTTTTGTTTGTTATCGTTGCAAGATAAAATTCGTCTAGTTATACAAATATGAAATAAAATATATGATTCAAGAGAACTTCACTTAAACAGATAATATACTGACGTAACAATATTTCCACATATATTTTGTTGTTGCAAAAACAATTTATAACTTGCTCTTTTATAAAACACAAATTATAAAGTTTAAAATTTACGTGCAAACTCCACTGCCACAACAAGTGATTTGAAGTTTTAGTTTGAAGTTTGAATGAATGACATTTTCACATTTCCGGATGCCATGACATAACAGGTTTCTCGTTGCTAGCTGTGAAAATTACGTAAGTATTTTAGTTAACTTGAATATTAATGGCAAAGATTAAAGTACCATTTTAGTTCGTTTCTGTGGAATCTTAAAGTTTTTTTTCATACATCAGCAGACTCCATTCAAATGTAGAGCATAAACTTAACATTAAACTATAAAATTTACAATACAACTGTCTTATTCCAATTGATCCATCGTTCTTGTTGTGCTTAGATAATTATTGATCAGTTCTTTTAGATAAACATCATGAAAATGTATCAAAATTTTCTTACCGATGCTGACTGCTCTAGATGATGTATCGCGAAAACTATCAAAAGTATGATGAATAGGATATCGATATTCGTTGAGACTCAGCAAGCACTAGTAAAAAATACCAGCGAGTAAACAGTAATAAAAATACTATCTGGAGCTTAGTGAACGTTGCTGACGTAGTTAGTTTTTCTATTGCTCTGGCTGGAGGCCCTTAAGGTTCTCGCCAAAAGTACGGTGAAGCAGTCAAAGCCTGCGCTCAGGCTAACTGCATAAATATCTGTCAAAAAAAAACTATTTGGACCATTTCATTAGTATTATTATTGTCATAGAGCATCAAAACTAATAGAGATATTTATAACAGAAAAATGTTTGAGTTGGCTGTGGTTTAGGTACTTTGTCTATGACAATACGGAAAGAACACGGGAAAGAAGCGTTTTTGGACAAAAATCTAACGTTTTTGATTACTTTGTTTGTTCATACACGAAAAATTGAAGATCATATAAGTCCAAAACCTTGTTAATTGAAGGTAAGTGATATATATAACAATTTTACTACGTAAAAGGGTGTGCCGATATGTTTCCTCATGCGGCGCTACAGATTTTTGATGAGTCGTCTTGTTCCCCTGTCATATCATACTGTGTTCACGTTTACTGTTATTTTCTTGAATTTTACTTAGGTCATGTTTCAGAAGACATAACAGGTGCTTAAAGAGTGTTTTGGTACATCTTCAGGTGGTTTGACGAGTAATCGTCACGGATATACCACGACCTATTTTTAGATCGGCTTTCTTTTTTCTGTGATGCATTACTGTCGGTTTTAAGCCGGTCTTAAAGAATTCCCATAACGATTGGTCATGTTACATTTTAGACGAAAGAATTGGAATAACGAACATGGCAGTGAACGTTTACTCTACGAACGTGACTTCTGAGAATTTGTCACGACATGATATGCTGGCGTGGGTGAACGACTGTCTCCAGTCGAACTTCGCAAAGATCGAGGAACTATGCACAGGCGCCGCGTATTGTCAGTTCATGGACATGTTGTTCCCTAACAGTGTGCCTATGAAAAGAATTAAGTTCAAAACAAATTTAGAACATGAATACATACAAAACTTCAAAATACTACAAGCTGGTTTCAAAAAAATGGGTGTTGATAAGGTAATTTTTCCTTACTTGGTAATTTAATCTAATAGATGTGACAATATTTTTAATAATGTTTTATTTTTGTCTAAATTTTTTCTCATTTGAGAGAGCCCAAGGCACACTTATTGTGTTTGCACACTTTAAAGCTATTTGTATTTAGTTCTATAAAAGCAATAGCTTACTGGCAGATTAAAACACATGATGTATGATAATAAATAAAATCCAAGAGTATGATAATGTTACAATCATATTACAGTTTAATGTGGATCTTATTTTTATGAGTAATGTAATAACTCTTTATCAAGCCCATACAATATGTTTTATAGGTAATACCAGTGGACAAGCTGATTAAGGGGAGGTTTCAAGATAATTTTGAGTTTTTGCAGTGGTTTAAAAAGTTTTTTGATGCAAATTATGATGGGAGGGAATATGATGCGTTCGATGCGCGCGGCGGTATTACAATCGGTGCAGGGGCATGTGAATCTGGAGTACCCTTGTGTGGTGCTATCCAGGTGCCACCCCCTAAAGCCCGCAGGCCTGTCCCCATGCACCATTCTGGCAGTATGCATCAGTTGAATGAAATAATGCACCCCACTCATCTATCACAGTTAGAAACATGGCCCGTGACATGCTTATGTGATAAACTTTGGCATTCTCATAACATGAAGTGGTGTCACTCAACAGTGTTTCTAGTTGTGGTCATTCATACACATGTTTAGATATAGACTGCTGGCAGGTAGCAGCACCTTAGTGGCTGTTAATTCCTTTTTATTTTACCTTCACTTTTTCTTTTGTAGATAGTACCCATTGACAGACTGGTGAAGGGTCGTTTCCAAGACAATTTTGAATTTTTGCAATGGTTCAAGAAATTCTTTGATGCCAACTATGGAGGCACGGAATATGACGCGGTGGCGCAACGTGAGGGCCTGCCCATGGGGCACGGCGGTGCAGCAGCCCCTCGGGCCGCCGCCGCCGTCCCCAAGAAACCGGTCGCGCCTGTTGCCAAAGTTGCAGCTAGACCCCAATCCAGTACTATTTTGTTTTCTTATAAATTATTTATTTGTGTTAACTTTGCTTATTTATTGAGTTGCATAAAAGATAATAAGATCAAGTCAAATGTTATATAAATTTTATCTACATAAACAATAGAACCATTGCACTATTTACGTAAATTTTATAATATCTTGTGATAGGATATAGTCTATAATGATTATTCTTGTCAGATAAGTATATCAGTATATTCTATGTACATAGTGTATATTAATTTAAAATTAACAATATGAGATGCACCTGCACAGTATTATATGCATGTTTCATCATTACTTATATTTACACAGCATGTTATCATTCATCATATATTTATCACCATTTTTCTATTTATTTGGTGAGTCATGTCACCGTCATATTTGTGTTTATTGTATTGTGTGTATTTGATATCTGTATTTACAATAATTACGTCAGTACAGGGACATAAATCAATTAAATTTATACATGTAGTTATTTATACTTTATGCTGAAATATTATTAAGTACCTATATTGCTTATTTTAATTTGAATAGCTGATTTCACTAAAATTAAATAGTTTCTCGGATGAATGTAGTTAGATTCAATTATTTTATTAAGTATCAGTTTTTGATTAACTTTTTAACTATTTTCAGTTGGCAAAGCAAACAGCACAGTGAGGTCTCCCCCCGTAAATTTATCTAGAATAAATCAGAGTGCTAAGGGAGACTCCAAAGTCATTGATGAACTAAATCATCAGGTAATGTTATAATGATTAAAATTATTTCATAAAACCCAGTTGCTTTTATGTTTGAGCATTTGATACATTTATTACTACTATGTTTTCCTATGACTACTTCATTATACCATACCATTTCCTGTTAGTTTATAGAAATTTATTTAGGCATAATATAAATTAGGACATATTATTCCGCAGATAAATGAATTAAAAGCAACAGTTGACGGCCTTGAAAAGGAGAGGGACTTCTACTTTGGTAAGCTCCGGGATATAGAGGTGATCTGTCAAGAAATGGAAGAACAGCAGAATGCTCCAATTGTGCAGAAAATTTTGGATATTTTATATGCAACTGAGGTAAGAATAGTTATTGTGTAATCTTCAATTTTGCTGAACAAATTTATCAACATATACTGATTATTCGGTGTATATCTCATTGGTGTTTAGGCACCTAGCAACAAGTTGTAAACCTGTTGCTTTAAACAAATTTCTATATTATTTCAGAAAACAAGAATAATTAACTACATTTACTTTACTTGCTATAATAATGCTAAACAAATTGTTTATTGTAATAACTAAAATTAAACCTTAAGTAGGTATATAATAAAAATGTACCTCATTAGAACATTCACCTTATTGAACTTAAGATCATGTAACACAGTTCTTGTGTGTCACATTAATAGTATTGCTTACAGTAATTCAATCTTTAGGTCATTACATGTCTCAAGTTAATACATTGCAGTTCTAACTGCATTTAATAACAAGCCTGTGTTACTACCCCAGGACGGATTCGCGCCCCCAGAGGAAATAGATGGCGACAACCCACACCCGCCAGAAGAAGACGAATATTGAAATACATTGTATCTACGCGTATCATAGTGCTCTTTGTATATTACATATATCAAATCGAAATTATCTCGCTTACAATCATCGACAGTATCGAGTGCTTAGTATTTCACAGCCAATGAGTCGTAATTGGATCCTGTAGGTTTAATGTTTGGCAACAGTGGCCCTAAAATGGCTTTACAAGTTGTTAATAACCTACACATTAGAAGTTTAATGTATATTATGTTACAGTTTACTATCTATTCACGCTTGTACATTATTACAACAGATGGTGTAAAATGCTATATTTTAGGGTGTTATTTCTCCAGATTAGTTTGTAGATTATTGCATTTAACACGCCTTGTATGTGTTGTCCTATTGAATATTTTATGAAGTATTATTGTGTGGATTAACTTTTTATCCTATCTGGCATTTTTATCATAATATACATTGTGTTGTCATGTACTTGCTCTGTATTCATTATTATACATATACGTGGCTGTGGCATATCTAAGTGCATTCCTTAGCATTTGGGAGCATAGTTTCTTGGCGGAATAACTCTATCCGTGGAGTAACCTGTTTCTTGTGTAATCTTATAAAGCTGCAAGGTGAAGTTTGACTGAGGAATACCTGTGTTCGACATCATTTTTGGGCCACTGGTGCCTATATAAATGTGCATTTAATAGGTTGTTAAATTATTGGAAGAGATTTACTGTTAATTGTTTAATTCTGTTATATTAGTGACGCAGTTGAGAAAAATTATGAAAGTTTGGTTCTTAAATTTATCATTCTAATACAAGATTAACAAGTGAATTGATTAAGTGATTACTCATCAGATCTGAAAGTAACTAACAAAATTTTAAACTTATAATGGTCATTGTAAGGACATACATAGTTGATAATCATATATTGGTTCCAGGTAGTGTGATATTTACATGACCGTAATTTAGGTTAAATAAAATACAAGACTTAAACTTGAAACTTTGCACTATTATAACTAACTATAAGAAGTATAACTAATACATATAATTCAAATATTTTTATTTAGTTAGAGTATTGCATCCTTAGACGCGTCGAAGATACTAACGACTTGTTGGCGTAAAAAAAGATGTTATTCGCTGGTTAAGATAAATAGATAATTAATTTATTTACTTTAGCATTCATAAATTGCCTTAACAGCAGATATTAATTGCCTCTGGTTTTCAGATTGTGAATGTTTTATCGAATAAAATAATAACTTTATTAATACATGTGTTTATGTCATTTAATTTAAACCAACTTAAAAATTTTAAGTCTTTTGTTTATGTACCTACACCACAAAAAGAAAGGTCTTATTTAAGTTTCCCATTGTAAGCTGATTTATTATAATAATTTAATGCTCAAGAATAATATTATATTTTGTAATTTACTCGCTAAATAAAATCTGATTTAATTACTATCTCAATATTTCAATTGTCATGATAGTTCCGTTAGATTTGATATCCCTTTTTGTAGCCCCACAACCTCTAACATGGGACAATTAGTGGCTGATGTACGTGATAAAGATAAATAGTCCTTGATTGGGCGCCAATGTAGGTAGTATAGTAAAGAAGAAATTCACAGGCATATTATTGCTAACTTACTTGAACAACCATAGTGCATGTAATGCTACATCTAATATGCAAGACCCTAATGCGGGCAACCGATAGTCAGGTTATTGAGAATCAATGGTGGAAATAACGCATTACACGTGTTTTTTTGAAGTTAAAATGTTTTCCAGATCCTAGGAAATTTATGTTCCAAGTGCTTCAACAACTAAGCCAGTCAAATATGCTCCTAAAAGTACCCATACCAGAACGCTTTGATGTGATTCACACACAAATTGTAGTTATTATTAAGTAGGTGGACTTTTTTTTAATTTTTAACTAACATTTGGTTGAATAGGTTTTACTTATCTATACTTATTTTAATACATGAAGAATTTGTTTGTTTAAACGCGCTAATCTCAGGAACTCCAGTTCCGGTTTCAAAAATTATTTATGTGTTGGATAGCCCATTTATTGAGGAAGGCTATAAGCTATATAACATTACGCTGCGACCAAAAGGAACGGAGCATAAATGAAAAACCGTTGAAACTAAAACACGCGGACAAAGTCGCG
The DNA here is from genome assembly GCA_932294365.1 of Diachrysia chrysitis. Classification (NCBI taxonomy): domain Eukaryota; kingdom Metazoa; phylum Arthropoda; class Insecta; order Lepidoptera; family Noctuidae; genus Diachrysia; species Diachrysia chrysitis. The sequence continues at coordinate 5,427,104 of OW028657.1, forward strand.
GGGGGCAGCAGCTAGTCCGTAATAAGAATGCTATTAGCGCTTCTTAAGAGATCGCAGAGCTATATGTGATATTCGACCTTTTTTTTATTTTTTTTTTGTTACGGGGTGAAAATCTAATGAATTCAACCCACGCCGAGGGCACGACGTGGGGATATGTCGGACTTGCACCGACTAAAAACACCCCGGTCCCGTCCTTGCCTTTGCCGGAGTCCCGGGTTCGCTAAAGCATGCTCGGCGGGGCTCCGGTGGGCCTCGGTCCTTGTAGGACCCCTACTAGAGGGGTAGGTGTACAGTGCCTACCCCTTACTCCTTCCAAAGACGGACACGTGGGACTTCGTGTCCGTATCCTTCAGGGCCTGTCAGCTGATCGGGTGACGAGGTGCCCTCCTCGTCACCCACAGGCCCGACCTCAGGGTGGTCTGAGGTCATGAAGCGCCCTGTTGCGACGCCCTGTTCGCCTGCGGCGAGAAGGCAGCACAGCGCTTGCCTCCCTCTGCCGCTCGGCAGCCTCCTTTGCTGCCATCACGAGGTCGCAAAAGGCAACCATCGCCTGCCAGGCGCTCTCACTCCGGACCATGGCTGATATCACAGCCGGGAGCGAGAGCCCCTGCCCCCCAATCCCTGCGACCAAGTCGCGCCTCTCACCATCCCACGCTGGGCAGGCCTGCAAGGTGTGCGCAGCGTCATCCTCTGGGGTCATGCAGTGGTGGCACGCTGTCGACTGCTCACGTCCGATCCGACACAGGTAAGTCCCGAAACAGCCGTGTCCGGTAAGCACCTGCGTCAGTCGGAAAGTGAGGTCTCCGTGCCGCCGTTCCAGCCAGTCCCAGAAGATAGGTCGGATGGCGGCATGTGATATTCGACCTATAGTGTTCGTAGGTACATTAGGTATTCGTACGTATCTTTTTAGAATGAATGTTAACCCATTATTAGTAATTCTCACAAATAAAATAAGAGAGTTTTAAAAAGAAGTCTTTATTTATATCTTATAAAGGTCTAATTATTTAAAACTCATACCATTCATCATTATTTTGTTAAATACCTATTAAACAAAACAACACAAAGTATCATCAGGATTTTTCAACATAATTACTATTATTTGTATAAGTTAGGTGTAAAGTCAAATTACATAAATAAATGCTAAATACATTACACACTGATAAAAAATATAATATTCAATTTTAATTAAAACATTATACTTGCATTAAAAATGAGCCTTCGACTGTGAATATTATGTTATATTTACACTAATATTATTTAAAAACTATTTACATCATTAAAAGTTTTTATCTAAATAAAAGAGCGCTTACAAGAAATAAATTTTGCGCGTTTTTAATTACATCTAGGTATTTATAATATCCAGAAAACAAAGACAGTTTAATATTAAGAATAGGAGAAAAATTAAGCTTTTCTTTTGCCTTTGAAGAAGTCTGCTCTATTTCGAGGTAAATTCTTTTTTGGCGTTGGTGCCATTTTATCCGCTAACGAAAATGATACATCACTTTTCCGCGTTTTCATTTGAGACACACTTTGATTAACTTTTTTAACGGCAGGCTTGATTTTAATTGTAATGTTTTCAATAGATGATGATAGATTTATGATCCTCGAACGAAGGCTTTTGTGAATGTCAGAAGTGTTAAGGCTCAAAGAAGATATATCTTGGGACCTATTTTGGCTTGAAGCTCTACATGATCTAATTGGACGACTGCTTATGCTATTTTGTTTTACAGGTTCCATAGTATTGTTAAGTTTAGATTTAGTATTTGATACAGTATTTTGTTTGGAAATCATGCTGTTGTTTTTATTGTCTTTTTTGGCTCTTGATTTATTTGTAGGAGTCTTAATTTTTGTCTCTTTTTTATTATTATGTTTATCAGTTTGAGATTTCGGATTACTATTTTTAGTTTCCGTGTCTTCTTTATTTTTAGCTGCAGACAGTTTCTTATGTTTTTCTTGTTTAGATTTCAATGTTTTATTGACGCTTTCATTTGCTTTGTCTTTTGGATTGGTTTTGGATCTTGGCTTATCTTTATTTTTAGGAGCTTCGAACTGTTTATCGGGTTTCGGTTTTCTCGTGTTTGATGAAGAGCGTTCCTTGGTTTCCTTTTGTGAATCTGGTTTTAATTTCGACTTTTCTGATATTATTTTACTTTGATTGTCCTTAACATTATTTTTTTCGACAGGTATTTTAATGGGTTCATTGGATTTTTCTGATTTCTTTTGCGCTACTTTTTTTTTACTATCATTTTTTATTGTCGTGTCATCAACACAAGTTTCGTTTAAACACTTCTTTTTGGAAGATATTCGATGTGTCCTAATACTAAGAGTGCTAGCATTAAATTTGCGTGTACTGTCGAGGGTATTATTCATAACAGTGTTATTGATTAATGTATTGTTAATCTGTTTGGCACCTTCCAGAATGGGTAAGGACTTTTTTGAGACTTGGTTTTTCTCGTATCCAGCCGATTTTTTTAAGTCCTGCTTAGTAGCTTCTAATGTAGCATTGGCTGAAATATAAATCAAAAGCATTTAAAATATAACTGTCTTGTTAAGGAGCAAAGAAAAATGCTTAAATTAATCAAGTGATGAACAAAGTAATGCATACCTTTTTTTAGATTATCTATTACATGACTGCGCGGTGCTGCATTGTTGGTTTCTGCATCACTTTCGAAGTCTGTATCCCAGAAGGATTTCACCGAGCTTTTAACACTATTTTTAGTGACATCTGAAATGAAAAGAAGATTATTACATACATTAAATTGCACAGAAAATTCCTCTTTGTAGTAATTCTAGTATATGGTTTGTAAGCAGATACTGCTTCAACATCAGGTGTGTTATCACCATATTATGACAGTGCATCACTCAAGTACGGCTCAACCAATAGGGTTGTTTTTTATAACAAAGTTTGTATGTACGAAAACTTTGGAGGAAATTTAATATTTATTTTTGTATAGATTGACACAGACAACTGTTGGGTCAGCTAGTTTATAGTAAATGGAAACAAAGTAATGTTCATAAAATAATACTTACTATTATGTGTCAAGTTAAAGTTGTTATTGTTAACTATTTTCGGTATAGTATTATTATTTTCTAATTTCTCTAACACTATTTTACACTCTCGAGGTATTTGATTATTGTATGGCACTTTTGGTTCAGTAGATTTCAAGTTGACATTCCAATTTTTCTCTTGCTCTTTATTCTTATTATTTTTTGTGATCTTAGTAACATCTTGTTCAAATATTTCCTCATCAGTGAATGTGTCACTAACATCATCTTCATTGCACATTGAAATTACAGATGTGACATCCCATTTGTCATCATTATCATTTTTGTTTTTATTACCTTTGTCACTTTTGGTTTGGTTGACTGTTGATTGGTTAGTGATATTCATGCGCTCCGCTGGTACTATTTTGTGAATTAAGTCTAACAGATTATTATCATCATGTACATCCCTATTTAGACATGATTGGCTTGTTACCAATTTTCTGGCTTTATTCTTCTCCTTCTGTAATGTGTAAACATTACTATGTGGACTGCTTGTCCCATCACTTAAATTAGCTTTCTCTGCGACATCTAGCTTTTGAGTAAAAAGTTTCCTCTTTATAAAGCTTGGCCGCATAGACACATCACTATTTTGTGTATTTTCCGCCAGTTCTAATTGGTTTTGGTTGTTACTAGATTTATCTTCTACATTACATGGTTGTGGTATTTCTATAGAATCTTGAACCTTATTAGAAACAGGCTCTAGGAAATCAGTGAGTGGTTGTGCTGATTTGGCAATAAGTTGTTCTTGTACTTTTGGCCTTGATTTTCTTACAGGTAAAGATGGTACAGCAAATTCAAAGTTTGAGATATTAGTGTGAGGATTAGCATTCTTTGGTTTGGATACAACTCTTTTGTTTCTTTGTGCATTTTTGGTAGGAGATGATAATTTACTTTTTTTCTTTTCAGGGAGGCTAGACTCGTCTTCACTGTCAAGGGTCCTTTTACCCTGAGGTTCAATGTTATAAGTACTACTTTCTCTGACAGTTTCTGAAAATATTTGTTCATCTTCACTACCACTAGTAATATTTTTGTTGTTCTGTTTATTTTGTGCATAATGATTTTTAACATTGTCTTCTGTACTTCTTTGTGGCTTTTCAGAGCTTTCTGGAATAACTGATGAAGCAACAGATCGATTGAATCTTTGAGATGGCAATAGAAATCCATTTTTAAATCTTTCCTTTTGAGTAGGTATGGGATTAGTTTGTTTTGATATTACACTGTTTTTGTAATTTTGGGTTGAGTTACTACTAGAGCCAACTGAAAACATATTTTTGAAAGTATTTTGTCTAAAGTTTGTGGAACTGTCTTTGAGCATATTATCTCTACCAGTTTGTCTGAAGTCTGACAACATTGCTGTTGATCTAGTGGTAGACATGTTTTCTTTGTAAGAGGTCTTTACAGACCTACAGTCATCACTACTTATGGAGGAGTTACTTCCTTGTTCTCCTGAGTCATAACCCGATCTCCGTCTATTTCCTTTTAAAAACAATCTCATATTTCTTCTTTTTTCAATTCTCTTTCGCACCCTTTGCTTCATTAGTCTGTGGTAGGCATCTTTAATTACTTTCAAGTCATATTTGTTGAACTTCACATTTTTGAAAGCAAATGCAATATCTGCAGCACTGACGCTTGCAGTAGAATCTGAAAGTTTGAAGTTTTGATTTATAACAAAGAAATGGTTTCTGTTCAAGATTTAAAATCAAACTTACACTGTAAATATAGAAAGTAAAATAAGACTTTAGTTTTCAAATAGGCCATTAGACTGCCAAGGCCAGAAACAATGTTTTGCTTGAAAATAATGAAGTAGTAACAATCAGACAAAACCATTATGAAGGCTAATAATATTAGGGTATAAAATTACTAAACACTTCTAGAAAGGCTACTTGTTTAAAGTAATATGAGATATAAAGTAAACATACCTATACTTCTCACAGACATGGGTGATCCACTCCTTCCATTGAACACAGACTGTTGTGAACTCATACCGCTATAATACTGCTGGTAGTTCCTAGGTCTTATATCACACGCGCTATGTATCGACATAGGCGACGTCTCTCGTCTGTAGTACATACTCCTTTGGTCACAGACTGACTCCGCATACCTTTGCCGCTCAAAGTTTCGCGGCATACACATTGTTGATGTCAATTGATTGCGAAAACTCAAATTCGTTATGTTTGTGTTAGGTCCCTTCGCACTCACAGTCTGAAAGCATATAATATATATAGAATTGTCGTAAATTAGTTACGAAACTATAGTTTTTCATATAAAATTATAGGTAATGTAGTATGATCAATAAAATGTCCTTTGCATACCGCCCGAATGACTAATTGACTAACCACCACACAGCTAATTCATAGGCCTTAGTTAGATTTTGATGATACTCACCGTGTTCACATTCTGAAAAGTAAAAACGCTATTTGAAGCGTCGCTATCACTATCGGTCATTCTGAATAGATTTACTTTGTTTATCTCATTAATAACTTTAGCACACAACTTCCACAGTTTAATATTATTGATCACCGTTTATACACTCAATACATTTTACTTTTTACGCATTACACAAATAAATAAAATCTTCGTATTTCACTTGTAATGTAACGGTCCATTTTGATTTTGTTTACGCGTTTGAGAGATAATTTCAAATTTGCTCTATAGTCTATGTCCAATTTATAAAATCTCGGTGTTACTATATACAAGGAACCTGCTAAATTATTACTATTACTATAAAGTTATCAAAGACATTGTCCTTTTGAAACTCATCATTTTCAATTATTTAATTTTAATATTCTTCAAGTGCTTATTCAGATATTTTCTTTATAAAAAGCTAATTTTGGTGTTCCTGCTATACTAAGTTTATTATAACCTTATAAGTTCTTATATGATAATTATTTTATCACAAAATAGTTTTGAATTCATTTCTTCATATTCAGTAGGTATAGGTAGGTATGTTATGCTTTTCTTCAAAGACTAATTAGAGATTGCTTTATTATTCTGTAGAGTTTATCGAATCTGTGGTTCATCTTCATCATTCATGTCAAATTGATCTTTTTAGGTTAGGTATGAGATTTTGTTTAATTTGAGTTGAGTAGTTGAGTAGAGAATTTGCGAATACCAAGGAAATAGCAAGATGCTAGAATAATTTTATCGTATGAAACTTATCTTAATAGCGTTAAGATGTCACTGGTAATCATTAAACAACTTCTTCCCCACACAAGATCTTTATGTGTTAAGTTCAGACATCCTGCTGTGTGTAATATTTATAATTACAGCACTAAAGTTACCCCTTTAGGCGGCACCAACAATGTCCTCGATAACATAACCGATTGGGAAACGTTAAGTAAGAAGAAGAAAATCAGTAAAGCTATGAAAGCTTACTTAGAAAGAGCCCAGGAACATGATGAGTTTATGAAAAAACAGCAGTTCGAATATAAGATAGGTAAACGACACTTGGCTAATATGATGGGTGAAGATCCTGAGACATTCACACAAAAAGACGTGGACCGTGCAATCGAGTACTTGTTTCCAAGTGGTATTTACGACCCAGCTGCACGACCTCTCATGAAACCTCCAGAAGAAATATTTCCCGCAAGAAAAGCTGCAGAATTCGATGAAGCTGGAAGACCTCATCACTTCCTTTTTTACACTGGGAAGCCTAATTTCTTTAAGCTAATGTATGATGCTGCTGAAAATATTCAAAATTTATACAGCTTCCAAGACAAAGTTATTAGAAAAAAAGCTTCACCTGATCCCAATGGAAGTCTTAATTTAAATACTAGTGTTTGGTTGACCAAAGAACAACTTGAACAAGCCCTTGTTGAAAACATAACAGACTTAGAATACGACAACTTTAAAACAGTGATGGAGAGGCTGGCTACATTACCCTATTCTTACAGGCTAAAAGATTTTATTGAGAAGTATAGGAAACCACTTTCTTCTCAGAGATTTGCTTTAGAAATTCCTAAGCCTAGCTATGATAGTGATGGCCGTGCATTTATCACAACTTATGAGTGTTTGAGAAAGAAAGCTAGGGGAGATGTCACAGTTAGGTCTCCTGGCACTGGTAAAATAACTATCAATGGCAAGGATTTGACATACTTTGATGATGTTCAGTCACGAGAACAGGTTATATTTCCACTCATATTCACTGGGTTACTGGACCGTGTTGATGTTGAATGTCACATTGAATGTGGTGGCCCTTCTGGGCAGTCAGGGGCAATCCGTTGGGGGATTGCTTGGAGTTTGCGTAGTTTTGTAGACAAAGCTATGTTGCAGCAGATGCAAGTAGCTGGATTGCTAACAAGAGACTTTAGGCGCAGAGAGCGTAAGAAGCCAGGTCAGCCAGGAGCTAGAAAGAAGCCAACATGGAAGAGGCGATAGTTTTTGTATTATATAGTTTGAATAAAACCTATATTAGTTCTCATTTTGCCTTTTCTTTTTTGCAATGCTCATACTGGTGACTCTACTTACTGGCCCATGGCTAGGTTATACAACTTGAATTCTTAAAATGAATGAAAAATCAGGTTTAATTTGGTCTCATGATTAACAACTAACTGCATCCTGGACCAAATCTATTTAACCTACTATGTAATTGATAAAAATTTGTTTTTGTTTTATACTTTACGTTTAGTAATGTATAAAACAAAAATAGGGTATGGATAATATAATTTTAAAATGAAAAACATTTATCATATTTAAATCTTTAGAAGTTTAATAAAATTTAACCTTTATTTTTATAAGGTTTTTTCATAGCTTTCTTCCTCCCACCAATTTTCTTCTTGAACATTTGATTCTTTCTGTCCTTGTTGTAAATTCGTTTCTTCATTAGGGACTTTAATTCTCTTCTTTCTTTTTGGACTTCTTGTTCAGGTGGTTTACTAAAGAAAGCTAATCCCTCTAGAATATAAATGAAAAAAAAAAAGTAAAGACAGGGCAGTTGTTCTTTTTCCTGTTGGGAAAAAGACTTACAAAATTTATTTTACTGCTCTATATGGTAGGAATGTTAGGTAATGTGATGTTTATATCATTAATTGTTGTGTTAGTTAATACAGTTTTTGTTTTATGAAAATAATGTATTAATACACCTAAGTTAATGAATTAATTTAATTCTCATCTATATATTTTGGACTGGCCTGTTGGTCTGCTCTGACTAGTTTGGGATCAGATGACCGTGTGTAAGTTATCCCAAGATATTATATTAAGATACTAGATGCCCGCCCTGGCTTTGCACGACCATGATATATTTTGATATATTTGATATATATTTTTTTTTATCTTGGGACAGCTCACGCACGGCCATCTGTATATAAGTTCCATAAGTTTTTTTTTTCATTTTAATAAAATGTTTTTCTACTACGTTTTTATTTTTCTACTACGTACGTACTACGTCGTTACAACATTACGTTACGTTACCTAGTCGTTAGGAATATAACAAAATAGAATTATCCGTTCGGAAGTTATCGCGTGACCAAGGGAAATCGAGATTCATATATATAGATAATATCTTAAAAAAAATCAGTTATTGCATCCTATTGATTGATTTATTGCTTACCTTTGAGGCGTATATCAAACTCGGTAAAGAACAAGTTTTCTTTCCACACAGCTTTAGTTTCCACAACAGGTGTTGCTGGTAGTTGTTCAGTTTTAGTCTCTTTATGATCAGTCTCCTCAGTTTCAGAATCTGATGAATCATATACAAATGGATTCTTTTCTTTCAGATCTAGAGGATTTTTTACTTTCTTCTGTTTTGGTTTCTCAAGAGGAATATACGCTGTTTCTTGTTCTTTAGGACCTGGAAATTTAAATTATTATATTGTAAGAAAAGCAGTTATTCAAGCAAATAGTTGACTGTTATCGCATAGATAAATACCTTCGTCAACATCTTCACTATTGCCAAACAAACTTCTTAAACTAAATGTGCTTGGCTGTGCAATAGCTTCCTTTAATGTTTCACTAACTTTATAAAACTGTTCTTTTGAAACCTCAATCTTTGGACCAGCAGGGACTTGTTGTACTTGATTGTCCTCTTCTTGCTTATCTTTAGATTTCTTATTTGATTTTTTTGTTGGTTGCTGTTTGGCTTCGACTGGTGCCAAAAATTTTGCGTGATCTGGTTGCGAAGGATCGAACCTGAGCATACCTAATTTTGGTCTGAAAATGTGCAAAAAAAAACATGAATTCTATTTTTAATGAATGAGCTTAAACAAAAACTATCATGTTTCAACCACGTAAGTAGTCCCCGTTCCAGAGTTTTTCCGATGTTTTTATAGTTATTCTGCTATTCAGGGAGATGAATAAAACAAATTAAAGAACATGAAAATCGGTCCACCCGTTATTGAGTCATAAATGGTGTAACTAAACTGACTTAGTTTTATATATACAAGTATTAAAAAAAACTTACTTGCTCTTTTTGTTATCTGATTCCGTATATCTTTGTCTGATGGTAACCCCAAGCACATCTTGTAAAATATTCATTTGTTTAGCTTTCTCATCTGCAGTTCCTAGTTCGACTTCTTCATTATCGTTATTTTGCCTGTCATTGACTTCTTCTTCTTCATCATCAACGAATCTCTCATCTAAGGTGAAACGTTTATCAGATTTGTATCTTGATTGCAAATCTAAAACCTAATATTAAAAAAATCTTACTATTATACTACACTACCAATAATACATATTTTTTTTAGTCTAGCAGCATTGTTTTTACCTTTTGTCCTTTCTTTCCTTCATATTGGTTTTTTACTTTGAAATCAAGTTCATCATCAGAGTCTTCAGCGTCATCATCAAATAGATTCTTTTGATTTTCATGTCTATTCTGTTTTTTATTATTTTCTTTTGCTTGTTTAGGTGAGGTATCATCAAAGTCAGAAAAAACAACTCGTTTGTTTTGCACTTTATCCTAAAATTTAAAATTAGAGATTACATTATTCAACATGGTTTTTTTAATTTAAGTCACATGGGCTTTAAACTGGTATTGGTATACTTACAACCCCAGTTAAACCTGTTTTAATAATCATTCGTTTTTCTTTGAACTCTTGTCTTTTTTTCTTCATGGATTCCAACCTTTTCTTTTCGGCTTCATGTTTCTTTTTATCAGCATCACTTTCTAAAGGTGTATGTTTACCATCCACAGTATCACCAGCATTGTAACTGGTCCCTTCATTATGTATTTTGTCTTCTTTATTTTTTCTACTTTTCAAGTTAGCTTCATTTGCACGGCCATGTTCTATTTTTCTTTTTCTTGGATTTAATTTATCATTTAGTTTTATTACAGGATGCTTTTTAGTCAAATTTTCTTGGTACATGACCTGGAATGGGTTAGTTTTTGAAGATATAATACATATCTGTTTACAAATTATATAAAATTAACAAATCCAAATTGCATGCTGTAAATTTTCAGCAAAATGTGTGTAGCTCTATAACATATATGTTCCATACTCTGTGCCACATTTTTTGGCAAATAAAGATATTTGATTGATTGAAGTATTTATGTAATATATTTATCATGAAGTTTCTAAATTAACTACAATCTAGGTTATTGTTTATAGTTAATTAAAACAAACAGTACACCAATTACATTAATTGACATAAGACATTGAAACAGGTAGTCATACAAAAATATATTTCAAATACTAATATGATAATTTAATAGAGGACACCCTATCATACTTTCTTATAAAACATTAGACATACATGCATAATTCTTCAAACCATAGTTATAGCATAATTTCAAACCATCTGTTATCATAAGTCAGTACGTCAACATTAAGTCAGTATGAAATTCTCATAGAACTGGCCATATTTAACGTTAACAGACATCAATGTATGTTGATGCAACCAGCCCTAACTATTTTTTGCATTGATCAAAATTTCAGAAAGGGGAGGTGAATCTAGTTGGGCATGCAATGTTGGGCAACACTATACAGTATACACAAATTAATTACTTATCCTCTACCTCCATTTACCATTTCTGCTTATCATTTTACATTACAAATTTACTCATTTAGCATTTTTTATTAGACTCAATAATAAAATTAAGTATATTATAGTTTAAAATATTAAACACATTTACTTTACTACCTTGAGTTTATCTGCTTCTTTCTGTTGAGCCGCATCCCGTTCTCGTTGCAACCTCTCCAGAAAGCTTTCCCTTGCCCTTGTTACATAAAGTCTATTGCCATGAAAGTCTTCATTTGAAAAATGTTTGATGCCTAAAAAATACAACCAGATAAGAAATTAAGAAGTGTGTGAGATGAGAACTCAAAGTACTTTTTACAATACATGAAAATGTAATTAAGTAGCTGTTGTAGATTCATTGTTAGTTAATTTTAGTCACGTTTAAGCTAGGTAAGTTGTACGAAAGTAAATATAAAAACTTAGGTACTTACACGATTCCACGTCCACGTTAGGTGCAGAAAGTGATACAAAAGCAAACTTTTTATTCTCATTACCAGCGCCAGTTTTAATTTTCAGGTCCAAGTTTGTTATTTCACCAAAAACAGAAAATGCCGAGAGTATATCATGGTCTTCTGTATTTTCTGGGAGGTTACCCACAAAAAGACGGGTTGCAGAAATCATGGCTAATTATTTTTTATTTAAGATTGGAATATTTATCTAAAACTCGTAAAACTCATGCATTATTTTGAAAACTAAAATTAAGTAAGGTTATGTCACGCCAAAATTTAGTTTGACACAATATCCTATCCAGATTAAAGATTGACATTTGCTTGCGACAGATAATAGATTTTTTTTTTTAATTTGGCGTATTAATGTTGCTAAGGAAAAACATAAAACATTATGAGATGATGTAGGTAGTTATAGATTTGGCCTGTAAGTCTATGTTCATTTTTTAATATTGACATTAATTAACTTTACTATTTAAAGGAATCGTAGAAAATGGAGTTGGCACCAGATGAACAGTTAACCCAAAGTATTTTTTTATCCATACCATTGGTTTAGGATTATTATTGTTTTTCATAATACCTACCTAGATATATGTAAATAAAACATTCTAAAGTAAATTTAAATACTTTATTTGGTTTTCATGATTTTGCAAAACGTTTCTAAGTCACTTAAAAAACAAAAGCGTTTAAAAGGTACATAGAAGACATTTTAGTCCTTATCACAGTTAGCTTTTACAAAGTCACCTGGCCAAAGACCACATTTGACTTCTACATCGATTAAAGATAACTTAAACTTTTTAAGAGAATATGTAAAACATCCTCTGAGAAATTAACACTGTTTAAACATCAAGAAGGTAGATTTTTGCCTCATGCTAGTGAATTAGTCTCTTAATACAGTGGCCAGTGAAATGTGAGTATGCATTAAGTCCTGCTTATGCCTGTGAAGAATACGGGTGTTTTGATAGACACGTATCCAATGTATAGTTATTTGTCTGCTCACTTTTTTGTCATTATCTTTAAGTTTTTTAAGTAAGTCATCGAAGTCAGGATATGTTGCTCTTTTGTTCTGTACTTCATCCTAGAAGCAGAGATCAAATAACATAAAAATTAAAAGTACATACCTAATCCGACATATTTCACTAGGATGATAGGTAGGTACTTACAACACTAGTCATACTTGTTGTAATTGGTTCTTTTTCTTTGAAGTTTTGTCTCTTCTTGTTCATTGATTCCAACAATTTCTTTTTAGCTTCTCGTTTATTTCTATCAGCAGTAACAAATCGAGTATTTTTCATTTTATTCTCAACCTTATCACCAGCGCTATATTTAATTTTAGTCCCTTCATTCAGCACTTTGTCTGCTTTATGTTTTCTTGTTTTTAATTCAGCTGCATGGTTATGTTCTATTTTTCTCTTTCGAGGATTTAGTTTTTTACTTAGATTTATGGGAATCTTATTGTCAACATTTTGCTGGAGCATTAACTGGAATGGTTTTTTTTTAAATGATTAATGTTCCTTTATTTGAAGTCGCTTTATTAAAGTAGGTATAGTATTTATACATTTTATGTATAAGCGCAGTAGGGATACCTATGGGCCGCGTACACAAGAATTATATTTTGGGGACAGGACAGCTCAACCCTCGGCGAGATGGGTCAAAAGGCCATATTTTTTTCTAAAAAAAGAACGTTTTGTCTGCCAGCTAGCAGTAGCCGGCTTAGAGCATATAAATAAAGGCAACGACGTGGCTAGTTAACGCGGAGATGGGGCTATTGCAAAAAAAAAAAACATTCTGGACAATTCTCATTGGCCAAAAGTGGTATTTCAAACATGTATTCTGTGCTTATATTATAATAACTAAAAATTTTGCTGTTTATATGTAAATGTTTAAAAATACTATACATGACAGTGTTCGCTTGTTCTCCAGCTCCATTTAGCACTTCTATTTAAATCCTCTGAATTTATTATATCACGAAGTCTTAGAACAAGATTCTCCTGGTGCACACTTTCCTGGCACATAAACTGAAATAAGTATTTATAACAGTAGATACCTAAATCAAAGTTCTAATTTTTGCATACAATGAAGTACCTACCCTATCCCGAATCTGCTATTATTCGCTTATAGTAGTCTCTACATTCCAGTCCAAATTATACTCGTATCAAAACTTTCAACGCGCGATCAGTTATTAAAATCTGACATAGAATGAGTCTGGAAAGAGTCATTGAAACGAACAAGTGAACGCTTCCACAGACTCAAACACGTTCGAACAATTTTTGTTATGCCGTGTCTGCAGCGACAGTGTTTTCACAATACATTGTTAGAAAACATAAATAGAGGGGTGGAGTAAATGTTTTGTCTAACAAAAACTATTCAACTGTCCTTAGGCATTGGCGATCGGCGATTTGGTAGCTTTTTAAAAGCTAAAGGCAGCGACTGAACGCTACAGTAAACTACTACCTACGCAGAGAGTCACCAAAACGCGATGCTAAAAGCAGCATGTCTGATAGAATTACGTGCGACGCGGCTAGCAACCTACTGACATTCGCCTTCCCGGGAGGCTCGCCGGCCGACCTAAACTGCGGAGTGAAACCCCCTTGCTAATAGCGAAAATTAATTCAAATAATTTCCTGCACATACTTCCCTTTAAAAATAATCGATACAACCTTTACTTTGTCATCCTTAGGTTGCTTTTGTGCTTCATCTTGTTCTCGTTGCAATCTTTCCAAAAAGCTTTCCCTTGCTTCTATTATATAAAGTCTGTTGCCATGAAAATCTTCGTTTTTAAAATGTTGGATGCCTAAAATAGATAAGAAATTAAGAGTGTATTATATGACTCCAAAGGCACCATAATATATATTTATCAAGAATATTATTCAATTGAGTATTTTTCTACTATAGAATTATTTATTCATTACAAATATTTCTATTAAAAGTAGTAATATAAAGCAGAACTGCGAAATAACATCAAAAAAACAAATATACACGAATACAAAAGTTATAAGCTAAGGTAACGCATGTTCTATCTCTTTTTCGCAAAACAACGACTTGTACGAGGCAGCCCCAGATTAGTATGGAGAAAACAACAGTGACGTCACATTTTGTAATAGCTCTCTCTGTCTTATTAAAATGCTTTTAACTAGTTCAATATAAAAGTATTTATTCTGCCGTTTTTACAACTCTACGTAGTTTGTAATTACTTTTTTTAAAGAAATCAATAAAAGTCTAATACCCAATTAATGAATAAAAGTCTAATACCCAATCGCATTACTAATAGATGATAACACGAAAGTTATTGCAAGAATTAGGATATCATACTTACATGATTCCACATCCACCCTAAGCGCAGAAAGTGACACGAAAGCAAACTTTGTACACTCTTTACCAGCTTCAGTTTTAACATTCAGATCCAAATTAGTTACTTTACCGAAAAATGAAAATGCCAAGATTAGATCTTCATCTGTAATATTTTCTGGGAGATTAGCCACAAATAAACGAGTTGTAGGTTTCATGGCAAAATTTTAAGATTTTTTTTAATTTATATAAAAAATTTTAATCTCATGCATTATTTTGAAAACAACGCCATAATTTGTTTGACAGTTCTGTTGTGACAGAAGACAGACAGAACTTATTTTTTAATTTCTAATTTTTTCTACAGCTGTAGTAAGTAGAGAGTGGAAATAAAAAAAATCTGAAAAATTAGTTCATTGTCGATAAAAATTACACTACTAAACCTACATGAACAGAATTAGGACGCAGAAAGCTATTGAAAATACATTTCATTCCGAGGCTAGTATTGGTGTACAAAGAATAATAAAACAAATAATAATATGTATATAAAATCTATTGCTTCTACTTTCATAACACAAAATAATTCACTTACATAATACTGTGTCAATTATAATCAGAACACAATATACAACAGGTAAATAGTTTATATAATAAGATACAGCAGTTAGTGTCATCTATGTACATAGTCCACAAAACAAATATTGAATAATATAATGAACATACTAAAAATACGTTTATTCAGCTAAGAAATCAACTAGTTACCCAATCAAATCGAAAATATTAATATAAGAAAACAAAAAACATTTCCGAATAAAAGTCAAAACACCTAGACAATATCTGGATTCAACAGCAAAAACACTAACAACAATGATATATTAATTCATTAATTCCCACGAAAAATTTGATCGTCTTATAAATGCAAAATATTCATAATATAATGATATAAGCTAAATACCAATGTCAGTTAAGTACTATACACACTTTAACATACAGGTATTGAAACTAATATTTTGTGTAACAAGCCCTTAATTGTTTTACCCCTAAAGAATATAGAGATCAAAGGCACAGCTAGTGAATAAATAAAACATCCCTTATTTTAGTTATTTTATAGGAAATATAGACTCCATAGGTACAGATTAGGACTTTTGTCTGATAGTTAATATTTAAGAATATTTATTAGTTATAACAGTATATATTTTGTAGATGTACAGTAAATAATTTAATCACAAATAACTACTGTTATGTTCAATGTACAATTTACAATGTCTTTTGTATAAATTTTTAATTTCAAGATCTTTTATACAATTATTACATATTCATATTATTTATCTTAACTTTTCACACATTATATTCAAATTTAGGAAAATTATAAATAATTTAAAAAATTTAACGGTTTACACACCTAATAGTTTACTAGTTTTAATTATTATTAATTTAAATTAGACTAGGCGAAATAAGGTGTGCCCACACAAATACTTCAGGGTGCATTTATTAAATAAGTTGACACCCGACTAGCTTCACATCAAAATACTCAGGAATCAAAAACGTGCATTACAAGAATACCACGTAAGAGTCGTTCGCCTTTAAAATAATATAAACTTTATACTCACTTATTAATCTAAATACGGTAAACAAGCTTTGTAAGTCAAATTAAAATTGATCTAGATCACACGGACAAGTCATACGAGCCCAAACGTCGGGCGAAGCGTATGTGAGATGTGATGTACCTAACATAAACTAATAAATAGTTGCCATACGGAATGGTTGAAGTAACGAGTGTCGCAAGCAGACTCGTATGTCTTAGTCTACATGCAGCGTAGCAGCTACAGCTCAGACTTTGTAGTGGTACCTCTCGTAGCAAGAGTCGTGTGCGATGTAGCGCTACGTAGGCTCCTCGGACGACATCAGCGCCTCCGACTGCTCGTCCAAATCGGGCAGGTTTCTTATCACCCTGTACGATAACAAGATAAATATGGAGCTAACAGATAACTTAGTAACATGTTTAAACCTGATAATATATTTATTGTCTTGATTTTAAAATTTTAAAAATATCACTAAGGTAAACATAATTGATTAAATCTAATCATGACAATACATGACAAATACATTTTAGTTCAATAATGTAAAAATCGTTGGTTGCCTGTAAAGTCGGTATACGGGCGAAAGTTTTACGTGACAACGACTGTCAATGTCAATGTCTGTCTCTCTCGCTCTTAGGCGGGCTAACCATGCCCGAGTGGAAGGGACGCGTGCCTCTCACTCGCTCTCATTGTGAGCGCATAACGTGAGCGGAGCGTTACCCAGTTTCTTGAAGTGTCACCCGGCAAACCAATTTATAAGACGTTGTCACGTCAAAAAAATGTAACACAATTAAATTGAGGAATAAAAAATAATATTGGTCAAAAGAGCAGCATTAGTAAGTGTGAGACTAACGTGAATCCCTCAGCGGCCCTGAGCCTGTCTGTAAGGCAGGTGAGCAGGGCCGTGTCCCGGGGCAGATGAGCGGCGGCGGCGGCCCAGCCGGCCGCGGCCAGCGCGGCGGCCAGCGCGCGCCACGCGCCGCCCGCGCCCTCGCCGCCGCGCCACGCCTCCGCGCACAGCGACAGCGGCACGCCCAGCGCCAGCATGCCCGTCGCCGCGCCCGGGGACGTCAGGGATCTGCCCCTGCGCACACATAAGCAAACCCATTATACAGCATTTCAACAATATAGAACGAAAACATTTAAAAAAACGGGCTCCTTGAATTTTCTGAATGCCTGTTTTAACAAAACACTAAGAAAAAGGAAAGTTCGTGGGACCAAAACGAAATCCATGACAGAATGGAAATACGGTTTCACTAGCTTTTATTCAATATCGTAATATTGTTCTATTAAATTTTCATAATTTTAATTTATATATTAATACATCAACATAATCATTACCATATTTGAAGTAGAATAATATATTGTTAAATGTAAAATTGTTATAACCTGCTGTCGCCAATCGCCATAGTCGATCAATCAACATCTTTAGCCAACTGCTAAGCCAGCAAATTATAAATTTCAAAATTAAGTAAAAATCGACACTTATTAATAATAAATACTAGAAAAGATTTTTACAAATTACATATTATTATTTTGTGGTGCAAAAATATTTACCAAAGCCACAACGAGTCAATTAGTATCGGTCCGAGCGCCGCGTCCAGCAGCAGCCAGCTCCACTGGCGCGGCGGCGGCAGCTCGGCGCGCTCCACGCCGGTGGCCGCCAGCACGCCGCCCGCCACCCACGCCAGGCAGCCGCAAGCGCACCCCACTAGACCTAGGACACAAATGCATACATAACATACATGTATGTTTTTATATACCACTAGCACTAGCTTGCCTACGCAGATGTGGATTATCACGCCAAGAAATAGCCTCCGTACAAGCTTATTTGAACCGCAACAGCGTACCAGAGTTGGTTTTAAATTATAATATTAATATCTTGGGACAGCTCACACACGGCCAACTGATCCCACACTAGGCAGAGCCTGTATTATGGCAACCAGACAACTGATAAACATACTTATATATTTCTAAATACATACATATTATAGATAAATTACACCCAGACACAGAACAAATGATCGTGCTCATCACACAAAGATTTGTCCTGAGTGGGAATCGAACCCAACGACCTCTAGTTTAGCAGTCAGGTTCACTAACCACTAGACCAACAGGCCCGTCAAAATTGTAATGTAGAATGGATTATATTGTCCCACTGCAGAACAAAAATTTTCTCTTTCCTATACCCACATGTCTGCTGTTCAAGTTTGCCAGTCTCTATGGTAAAGATTATATCTCTAAGACATACATCCTGGTCTGTTACATGTAACTAAAAATATTAAATGTTTAATGATGTCTTGGAGGAAATTAATAATTATTTTCCGTGTTCATCAGCTAAATTAGTTATGATTGTTGAAAAGCAAGTAGGTGAGCTGACATCAAATACGTTATTGAGAAGTGTGCTTTGAATTACAAATGATATTGTAATTTCATATTTGTAATACAAGACAAAAACAATTTTTATAGGCTATTGTGTGTATGCCCTTAAAAAGATGTACCTACATTTATAATCTTTAAACATCTATACAAATAAATAAAATTGAAGTGTCTGTCTGTAATACTAAAATAACCGCTTTTTACTACATGCATATGAATGTAGACACGGTACATACAGCAAAATATTTTTTTTACAATTTCTGTATGTCTGTCTGTTTGTTCCGGCTAATCTCTGTAACGGCTGGACCGATTTTGACGGTACTTTCACTGGCACTTAGCTCATGTAATAAGGAGTAACTTAGGCTACTTAATAATTAAATAAATAATTAAAATAAAAATGCAAAAACAAAAAAAATACTAAATAACTTTTTTGTTTAATTCTACGCGGGCGAAGTCGCGGGCACAGCTAATGTTCAATAAGATAGTTTTAAATAATAAATACACATCATACAGATAACATTCTACTTACCAACAAGTAAAGAAGAATTAATATCATCACCGCTTCTTAAGGCTTGTCTAAACAGAAGAAGATGCACTGCATAGCAGAGTGCAGAGCCTAACGCGGCCAACACTGCTATCCAATTTGTTTTGTGACTCTCTGCTATACCCAATACCACCTGCAGAATACATGAAGTATAGGTTACCTGATCGCAAATAAGTTTGGCATTGAGTGTCTATGCATACAAGAAAATACAATTAATGCTGGAACGATAATATTTAATTTTTGACATTGCTTTGTATACGGTTTTCTAAATAGTATACAGCAATATACTTAGCGATTCTTAAGATTGCGGTTACAAGAGAGCTTTTCCTCATTAGCATCATCATAGTTCGTTAATATCATAAATAAGCGACCATAGTTACATTGAAATTGTACAACTAACTACACAACTAGTTTTATAATACCAAAATTGGATACGACAATTTCACGGTAAAGTATAGCTTTATCAAAACAATATGGTCGAGTTTTATCTACACAAGATAGTTATCAGGTAAGCATTGTCATATAAACACACAAATTGTTTTAACAATATACTAGCCCCCGGTTTATATAAGGCTGATAAAAAAAATTATAATTATCTGTCTAAACTCTAGTGAAGTGCTGTGATTGGATAAACAATTACATTAGTTGATATTAGATTTTAATCAGTCAGTCAACTAAGCCTATCATGGTCCAATGCTGGTTATAGGTCTCCCATATTATGCTATTATATCCTGTTCTCCACCTTCTGCATTGAGTCAAACCGAGCAACATTTTTAACCGACTTAAAAAAAAAAAAACAAAATTCTCAATTCCAAGGAATCTTTTTATTTATTTACTTATGTGTTCCCCGATTACTGGAAGGCGCCGCTGCGCCGGGCCGATTTGGAATATTCTTTTTTTTTTCGTTTGAAAGCGTATACCTCACAGGGGGTCCCATGGTCATAAGGTCAGGATCTGATAATGGGATCCTACGGAAATCGAGGGTAGCGCTCCATTTTTATAGGCACGTATTACATGTTTCAAGTTTTTTATTGATATTCTCTTAATTTCAAATGATTATCACTCACTTTGAAGTCGATTTTAAACATTTATGTGTAATCAATTATTTAGGTCTTCGTTAGCGTTAACTGATATTAAATTACTTACGAGACTTATTGCCGAATACTAAATTTTAAGCCGCCATTTAATCTTATGCCGTATCTGTCTTTAAGGTGTAATTTAGCGACAAATCTACTTTTGAGAACGTGTTAAAGTTAATTGACATTTGAGTACACTTACCAGTCCAGCTGCAGTGAGTAAGACAGCGATGCATTTTGACAGCGTGAAGCGGTCGTTGGGTACTTGTGCGAATATAGCGCCGAGGGAGAGAGCGAAAGCGCCCGCAGTTGATGTGTATATGGTGGCGGAGCCCGAGGTAGTGTGGAGGAGGCTCAACCGGTACAGGTAATTTGATATGAACCACTGGAACAAGGAAATTCGCGTGAATAAAGTTTATACGTTGATCGAGGTTTTTTCTTATCTCGACCTCGTTTCTGGCCGATAAAACAATTAATGGTAAGAAGAAAGAATATCATATCAGCTTAATTCAGATATCACTAAATAAGAGAGAAATGGGGGGGGGCTTATTGCCAATTCTTTGTTATATCCTACTTTTTTTGTAGGAACTAGCCCACCACACATGCAATCACTGAGGGTGTCCCAAGAAAATAATTGACTGTTTTAGAACCCGCAACGAAATTAATCAGAAGTAGTAAATAGGAGGTGTACGAAAAATAGTTTCCACTTATATCCCACTTATACAGTTTTATGCTATGGTAAGACGTTCTTCTTCATGTCGTGTGGATAGGTCTTTGGTTCCTTACTGTAAGGTCTTCCGCAGAGCCGCTAACTGTGTAAGAGTGTTAAAACTTCATCTACGTATTGCAGCAGACTGCTATTAAAAAGTATACATACAGTAAAAAATTTATAAAACATTAAATCTTGTCTGTAGTATTGGGGGTATAGTATATTTATAGCTAGTGTAATTACTAATTGGATTTTAAGGTATGCACAGGTGTGCTGAATATAAGAAATAATCCCATTACCCAGCCACAGCTTAAAGGACACAGTTCAAACTGATTTCTAATCAAATAGTAACCTTTAGCTATATTTAGTCAGTCAGATTCTCTCATTAGGATTATGTTAAATATAATCAAGGGTCTATCCACAGAAAACGGTGATTCTTATTCATATTTATTGAACCGAATAGTCACGGTCCAACAATAATAGCTTAGTATTTCGCTATTCAGTAAATAGGCGACAATAACTCCAATTTTATCAGTCATGTGAAGCCAAATGTATGTACAAATATGATTTAACAAATTGACACTGTGAAAGGAAGCGCGACGGCTGAACAATGTCACCGGACACAGAGTTCAGACAGTTATGAATGCGACATCTTTTGTTATGCTAGTTACATCGGCCTATTATTTATTAGAAAATCATAGGGTGTATAATATTGGTACATAATTTTTTCATATATTTATTTCCTAATTGGATTGGATTGTTGTTTCGTGCTCCTCAGGAATTTAACGAAGTACAAAAATATAACCTTATTATAATTATATGAAACCTGATAATAGTTTAATCAGAATCAGTAACTGAATTGATTGCTATGGCAAATAGCGTCACAAACTGACAAGGCAACAACAATGTAACTTTAAGAGTTTTTACAATAGGGGATCAGACTGGGTATGAAAAGGAAATAATATACCTAGATAGAAAAATAAAAAGAACTCGTATTTTTTCTTTTATCCAATCAATGAAAAATTACAAAGTTAAAGTGCTTTAAAGTTCTGGAGTGTGACGTCACGGGTGGGTAAAAATTGTACCCACAAGTGACGTCACGCGACATTTTCATTCACTTAATCTTCATGATCGTTTGCTTAATTAAAAAAAAATACGTGTCTAATATTTTTTTAATATCTATGTGACAAGTAAATAAAAAAAAGTAGACCGATCCCGTATTCAGTTTTGAATGGTTGTTTAAAGATTCTTAATGAAATAGGCAATAAAAAAATAATGGGTGTACTCACCGGTACACAGAATAGTAATGCGAGCCTAAGATGGCGCCGGGTGGCGGCGGCCGCGGCCCGCCGTTGCGCGTGCTCGGTGGCGCGCACTGAAGCCGCCCACGACAGTCGCGCCAGCAGAGCCTCGCTGGCCATCGCCGCTGACATAACTCGCACCTAAGAAATACATACAATTTGCAGCTATTAACATTATTAAACTGACATATTTAAAATTTCTATTTTTAATTATCAAATTGAAACTATTTGAATTATTCTGCATTGCCGAATCCTAAAAGGAATTCTATCATACATATTACACTAAGTACAGAAAATTCTTTACGGTGAATTCGTGTTTATATGAAGTGAATCAAATAGAACATCAAACTTCTTGCATTACAATTAGAATATTGTGAATATCAAAGATTTGATTTGATGCATATGACTTCAAATCTATTCTTCTTTCCTTGTCATGTTTTTATACTAAATGATATTTAAATATGTGAAATGAAAAAAAAAAAAAAACTGTACATACCTCAGCAACTTTGTTAAATCGCACAGCTCTTGGTGCTGCATCATCACTGTCTGTTGTTTCTCCAGCCCGAACAGGTACAAAGGTAGAGTCCCCCTAAACATAAAGATACATGTTTGTCATTTCAAAATTTTCACATAACATTTAAGCATATATTGGGTGACTATAGTTGGGTTTTTAGTTTTAATATTTATCATGGTCCACGAAAGTTATTACACGAAAAATACAATAGAATTACACACTAGAGTTTTGCAAATACATGAGCACTTGTGAATTTTAGAAACAGGTCATTACACAGAAGTTGCCATGTGTTCTCCTCCCTTATCAAAAGTTCAAGAAAACTTAATCAAGTATTGGCTAAAGTAATATCAATGTTGCATTGTCATTGTATTGGAATAAAAAAAAAAGGAAAATGGTTTGTGGAGGTCAAATAGGCAGTTGCTCCATGTAAAATACAGTATCCAGCTATGACTGAAAGCCGACCCCTACAAAACTTGGGATAAAGTATTGGAATTAAAATTAATTAAAAGGGTAAGGGTACTTTTATTATTATTATACTCACAAGACTGCTTGTTGCTTCATTGAAATAGTTTTCATCATCTGTTTCAGCTGTTGCGTCTAATAATTGCTGAAAAGGTAAAAAAATCATTACTTTTCTATAAGGCGGAACCTCTGAGTTTTGTGCAAATACCTACTTGACAAATTATTTTGTTAATTACACAACACAATTATGTTTATTTTTTTACTTCATTTATAGTCCATAGATTTTTGACTTTATTCATAAGTAGTCCTTTGATCTCTCACATTAATTTGAGTTAAAAATCTTTATTATACAATTTAATTATTATGTATAGATAAAATGCGTAATTCACTTTCTAGTTGCTGCAACCTGGTCTACAAAATATCAATCAAGAGAAGGAAAACACATCAATAAAATTTATTGAGAGACAAATTATAATAAAAAATTTGTTATTACAACTGCTTGATGCAATGTTTATAATCTGCTGTGTACATAAAGTCTAATACATGATTTTCATTGTAATTAATTTTTGTTTTATCTTTGATAACAGAAACTTTTGTAACCTGTTACACGGTGTGGTAGTAATCTTTTAGTTCAATGATGACTATTAAATTACCTAATTATATGCACTATAATTGTTAACAATAACCACTGATTACATTCTTAGACAACTAGAGGATATTTCAATAACCTTAAAGATTTTTTTGACATGGTTCTTAAATAATTATCTATTACTTATGAATTTATTTAACAACATTTTGTTGACTCAAGAGGTTAGCTTTAGTAAACTTACAGTGTAGTCAGCAGGTTGACAAGGATCCCTCGTTGGAGGCGTAAAACATAGTACTAAGAGGTAAATAAACAGCAGTGAACTCCTTACATATGTGACTAAAAATGGTCTCTCGATGTTTTTTTCTAGGTACAAGTACTGTAAACAAAAACAATACATGTAATAAGGCATTTACATAGGTTTATGGTTTAATACATTCTGATGAGAAAGGATGTTTGTACTTACTTTTGTCATCTCTGAGGATACCACCCACAATACAACAACCAATAACAGTATGAAAACGCCGAACGCAAACTTTCTCTTGTTAAAGCGTTGGGCCACATCTTTACTGTTTTTGTTGTTGTTAGTAACACGAAAATAATTGTGGCATAAAGTCAACATGAAGGCGAATATATAAATTCGGTAACCAAGTAAATTATTTGAATTTCATTGAATTGCTCTTGTTTCTTTTATCTCTATTCTATGGTAACATTTTTCGTTTTGGTGATTTTCTTGTATGACGCACAGTAACTGGTGGTGTTTATTAAAACTTGTTTTGGTTTTAATTTATTGTTTAGTTTTTAGCAACGAAACTTTAACACAATGAAAGAAGATCGAACACTCAATCAAACCAATACCAATATCAACAACCATTTCAATGGCTGATTAGCCTACTGTTAATGTTGCTTGTACTAAAATAAAAATAAATCGGTTTCGCAATAAAACTAATACAATATATTTCAAATCAATCCATTTTTTTAAATCAAAGTCCATTAAGTAGGTATATTCATTGTGGACTAACATTTTAATTCCTTAGGAAGAAAAAACTTACTATTAATTATATGACTAAAAATGAAAAAACTGTGTAGGTTCAGCTCTAGAAGTGTTTTTCGGAATACTTTCGGAATAGGAGTCCAAAATTGACGTTGTCTTAAGAAACGTTTGTGCTGTCAAGTTTTGTGTGTGTTCGTGTTGTGATTTTTGATAACCTGAAGATAAATCGTAGTAGCCTAAAAGTTATTCTTTATTCGACTTTCTCAATTCTCACGTTGTTGACTAAAAATGAGCGCCTGTAATATAGAAGTCATCAAACTAATTGGTAGATATTATAATGTACCAGTGGGAACCGTATGTTATAACACCGATAAGGTAAATTCAAAATATAATAGGTTAGTTAATTAGGTACAATACTATATTCTAGTTTTTACGCTAATACATAGATGATTTTTCAAATTTGTAGGTTCTGACTACAGTCGTGGACAAGCAAAACATTGAGGGCTTTGCTAGCATAGTATTAAAGTTAGCCGCAATAAGCGGCGCTAGCCTGAGCCAAGAACAGCTTCTTCTTAGCTATCAGTGGCTGGAACACATTGCGATGTATGCCAACCAGGCAGCATCTAACCCTTCATTTGCTAAAGGTTTTTTACAGGTAAGAATACTTCTATTGAATTAAATTTCATTTATTAAATGGCTTTGAGATTCAATTATAATTAAAACATTATAAGTCTGCTATCCGATAACTATAGCTATCAAAAATCTACATGCTCAGTATGCATAGCTTTGACCAAATTGTTCCATTTTGATACAATTCATGATAAAATGTTTTGAATATAAGTGTGTACATATATGTTGTATTTTCTGTTTTAAATAAGTATAATTTTATTATAAGTATGCTCCGTCCATTACCTAACAATAAGTTTTATACTTTTCAGGGTATTAATAAGGCATTAGAAAAACATACATATTTGACTGGCCAGTATTTAAATGTGACTGATATTGCAGCATATTATGTCTTATATCCATTAATTGTAAGTATATTTTGCTGGCTATCACCGTTTACTTATATTATTATAAAATGCAAAAAGTAACATAATATTTGTTTTCATACTAACTTAACTACTCAATAGTTAGGTATTGATATGAGATTATAAATATCAACTCGATTGGGGTTTATCTTATTTATTATTTGAACTTTTGAACTCATATAATATGTAAATAAAAAAGTAAAAATGCCATCATATCACATTTTTATTTTTCTATAAATACATAGAATTGATTAAAAAACTAGCATACATATTTTTTTAATATGTATGATGTTTAATTTTGAAATAACTGTTTTCAGGAGCAGCTATCTGTTACAGAACAAGAATCCCTAATTCATGTCTGCCGGTGGACCAAGCATATCCAAGCGCAGGCGAGAGTGTGTGCAAACCAGAAACCTCTCCCATTAAACACTCTCAATCTCTCAATATTAGCTCCTGCAGTACACTAACAAACATAATTAGCATTTAGGATCAAATTAATGGAGGAACAATTAAACTCTTAATTGAACATTTTATTGCCAACATTAAATAATGAAGACTGTAAAAAGTATTAACATTATTAGTAACCCTTCATAATGATTGTGTTCATCAAGTTCAAAATATTATTTATTTATGTTGCCAATTGTTTACTCTTGATAAGTGTAAGTAACTGATTTAAGTACTTATTTTTGCAACGGTTTTATGTGGATAATATAATGATTACTCTATGTCATTAAAGGCAGTAAAAAAATACCATAATTATATTTTTTCTTGTTTATTGCCTGACTTATGCCCGGTTTCTGATGTCCATTTGTTGGTGGTTTATCTATTCATTAGCGCTATTGGTTCGATAACTTTTGAAAATGCGTTTCTGAACAACTCAATGTTAGATAAACTCCGTTTAAACGTAGGTTAACTTAACTGATCATTTTGTGCTGTTTATCGGTTCCATAACTTTATTTGACGTTTTTTTTCGTCATAGTACATCAACTTTTGGATATTAAGTGTTATTTCTTAGAATAATTTTTAGTTAGTAATTGTCAGTGAAAGCTAAAATTATAACATTTAATATTAGAAAAAAAAAAAAAAAATACAACGCACAAAACCTAAACGAAAGCAATGAGCACAGAACACATATAGGTACTTAACATTCTCTTTTTTTAAGGTTTGACATTTTCACAATGATGTCTTTAGAATTACCATACTTTATAACTAAAACAGTGTTGGGTTACTTATTTACCTTCGAAAAAAATATTAGTATAAATTAAACTAATATTAATGACGAATTATAATCACAAAATCAATTTTAATCTCGACGTATTGAAGAGAACCATCTATTGGCACAATAAGGAACTGGTTAACGGTTTCATAGTTATTAAACGACTCTTTTCGTATTCAGAAACTCAGCGATAGATAACCGACGTTTATCTTATGCATAACTTTATGGAATCAATAGCTAGTGAGAATTTAACTAGAAACTTCAGAAACCGGGCATTAATCATTCAATTAATATTAATATCTAATAGCTTAACATCCTCACCTAGGATGTAAAAAAAACTATTTTTAATAACAACAAATTAAAAAAAAATCTATAAGTATAACAAGATTGCATTTGAATTGTTCTGATGTATCTAGGTTTTCCTAGATGGCGCTAGTATGCAGGTTTGTTTAAGGGATCTACTTTTTTATCTACAACTAGTTGTACACAGAGTACTTTTATATGGTAGTTGTACCCGAGAGCCCGAGACATCGTTTGCGTTGATGTCATGTCAGTCATTTATATGAACTTGAAGTAACAAACCGTTCAACTTCTTTAAAAAATAGGACCCTAGAAAATAGTAACTGGATTTGAACTTGCAGCAAGAACATTCATTTCACAGAGTTTTTTCTTTTATAATTATTGCTTTTTGCAAAATATCTGTGACAGAGTATTGAAAACGCGTTACGGAGGTGATTTACATATAAGTAAATCATGCCCCGCAAAAAACAATAAAAAATATATATCTTTCCCAAACTTTAAAATGTTAAAAAGTTTAAGTTTGTTCCTACGACAGCTGATTAATATTTACCACTCTGTAACTTAATAAGCTACTCTGTCACATTCCCCTATAAATATTAACTTTAAAGTAATTCTGATAATTATTGGAAATATTTGCCTTAAGAACCGTTTCCGTATTTACTTATTGAACACTAAAATCGTTAACCTTAGAGTCAATAAATTCAAACACTTCCACAATATTTTAAAGACTAAGTACCTACTTTTTGTGGTACTCGGGTACCTAATAAGTAATAACATAATATATATTTTTTTATAATAAGAATGTTGCCATATCGACCTCGATTTTACCAATGTTTGCGTTCTAGTTAAACAAAGTACAGTACGATACAAACTTAAAGGCGGCTGTGAACACGAGTCGAGTCGCTGCGCAGTACCAAACTTATGCGCCAGCGGGGGTGCGGGGCGAGGTACTGCGCAGCGTTTAGCGCACTTCACAGCCGCCATTAAGTTTGAATGGAACTATACCTAATTAAAAAATAGAGATATTATATTTAAACATGACCACTAAATAATTAAAACATTTTTGTGACTGAGGTTTTTATTTTGTGTTACCACTAATTTAAATTTACACAAAATATCAAGTAATTATTTGATGCTAGCTAGCTAATATTAGATTTTAGAAAAATAGGTATAAAACCTATGTTTCTAAAATCTAATATTAGCTAGTTACAGGCCAATATTATAAGACTCATCTTATTAAAGAGAAGCCAGATTTATTTCGACAAATTTGACAAGAACCCTGGATTCGCCACTAGTTATGTGGTATAAAGTTATATTAAGTACTTAATCTATATTATTATCATTATGTTACTTTTTAGAAATTCTATGTTATATTTTCAACCATAAGTTAGGCATTAAGTTATTTTATTATGATTCCAGTCAGCAGGCCATCAAAAGAATAAACACTTGCCGCCGCTCCCTACGCAGATACTTCCGCATCAGTTGAAGAACGTCAGTTTGAATGATGCCGTTGTGTATTTTCCCCAACCTTTTTCGCACCCGGGATACCCTGTTGTGCTCTATTTGTGAAACAATCAGAAATAGATAGAAAATTGCACCTTTAATACATTATTTTTTCAAACTTCGTTTTTCTGCTAATTATTTCACAAATAAGTACCTATTGTCCTGTTTTTATATGGCGTTGATGAAGTAAAGATAAATAAATGGAAATCAATCATGAGTTATGGGTACCACAGATTAACCAAAATAAAACCCAGCAGATATGTTCAGATTTATTTCTGATTTGCTTTATTAACTAACAAATCTACATTAGGTGAATATATGTATACCTATAAGGATTTCAAATCATTGTCATCGCAAAGAGTTCGCCGGGTACCAGATAGGATACCATAAACTATGTGGTAGTCGTAGATTTCTGAGTGGTTCCTTGGCCTTCTGTTTTACGATCTGAGAATCGAAGCATCAGGCAACGTTCCAGTTTGTTGGAATAAGAGCAGCCGTTGTCTTCTGCCTCTGAAATGAGTTTTGTAGTCCTGAGAGTATCTAGGTATAAAGGTTAGAACTATGAACCTGGGTGTCATATGAATCTTATAACACCCAGGCTCGTAAAAGAAATGAACTGGTGACGTTGGGCTGGTTTCCAATAGTATTTCACCTTTCACCTCAAATTTGTTGTGACAAGTCAACAATTAAAATAATTAAAAGGAAATTGTTTAAAGCTATGAAAATACTTCTACAATATATTGCTCTTTACACGAAATAATGAGAGCATGTATATAGGTACCTGATTGTAACTCCTGAAAGCAAGCTCGTATCTGATCGTGCAGTGCGGAACGTGATTGCTGTGATGTAACAGACGATTGGACTTTATTCCACAACTCAGCCTCACGGGGGATCCCCCGAGAATCCACCTAATTTACATGATTCATATTGTTATTAACAATAACAACTACAAAAACATTTAGCAAGTCTTGTACGATAATCAAAAAAGGTAGATAGGCAGGCACTCACCACTTGTAAATTAGCGAAAACACATTGACTCAGGCACTGGAAAAAAAACCATTTTATTTTTACTTAATGCGTCATAATCTTAGAGGAATAAATAAGTAAACTATAGAGTGCGCAAATCTAGTATGATCTGTTGGCACTAGTATGAACATGTAATACCGTTTTTCATAAAGCGTTTCGCATTAACCGTCTGTACCACTTAAAAAGTTAAAATCATATAAATCAATAAAAGAGCGTAGTAGGTACATTTTTCTAAAAATGTGCGTACTCTTGGCATAAGGAGCTACTAGCGATTCGCACGCTCTATGCTTGTCTGTGATTACTCTCTAGGTTTATAATGTTAAGGTATCTATAAAAGCAAACTTTACGTTCAATATGAAGCACGTAATAGATGCTGTTATTTAGTGTTAATTGAGGTGATGAAAGATAGCTACATACTTAAGTTGACGTCTGTTTAATGCTATCACTTAGTTTCGGGGGAAAACCAGACGCTGGACGTGGCTATAAGTTGCCAATGATTAATGATCTATAGAGGCTTAGATATTAGCTATGCCTAATATTAACATTAAGTGTGTATATGAGTAGAATCTATTATATTTTTAGAAAACCATGTAGGTCCCTAATGCTTATCATACTTAATTTGTAGAAGTAAAGAACTGTGTTGGTGATTAAACAACTAGAAAAATAACAGAAAACTACCAGAAGGACTTATGCAAAGTATTTTGCTTAACTAGTTTGATTCAGGTAGGTACATTCAGTGCGTATATACCTGATCCGTATCGGGTTTGTTTAGTAGCGGTTCGCTTCGTCTGGTTCTGCTGGTGTTCGTGTTAAAACCATTGTCACCAGCAATTGCAGCAGGCCGAGGTAGTGACGTCAGCAACTTCTCTCCCATGTTTCCGGAGCCATAGCCGTCGTAGTCATTATCTGTAGCGTTTAGAACTTGCATTTCGTCACCGCTTTCATTCCATTTCCGTCTTTCATGGCTGTATCGACTTCCCTCTTTCGTAGTATCATCTATTCGAAGAGATTCATCAATCGTGTCATCGGAACGCCGTTGGCGTACTTTAGAAACTGGTTCTTTAGCGAGAGCAGTGTCTTCAGATAACGAGCATGTTTTCAAAGCCACTGCTATTTCATCTTCCAGTAAACGAATGTTACCTTCTCCGGCGCAAGCGACCAACGCAGGCAGGAGCGTTGCAAGTATCGCTGCACCCACCATTGTATTGAAATGAAAGCCGGTATCACAGCCATGCATATAAATCAGATCAAGGTTCGTATTATGAAATGTAAAAGTGACCATAGTTCCATTTGAACAAGAGATGGTGCTATTTGTATGTAGAGCTGTATCCCTCTCTGTCGTTCGAATAATCCATGAGTCTAATACGGTGTAATATACAGCGGATGCACAGGAAACTCGATAATTACCTACTTATAGTTGACATGTGCCTGTCAGAGGGAATGAAAATCATGAGATCTTTTCATAGCAACAATTTGAACATTGACTACAATGACTACAATGCGAAAATCTACTACTTAGGTACTAACTACTCTAACTAGTAAAAAATATAGCATGGGTAATAAGTATTATTTAGCTTAATGTCATAGTTAGGGAATGGTAAAGTACTTAGCCTTTCATTGTCGTTAATGTAGGTAGATAAGTATATCTAAGTTTTTAGTTTTTTTTAGTCTGGTTGAATCGCTAGTGACTTCAACCCTCACTTCGGCGGCGTGGGGTGGGGATATGTCGGACTTGCACCGACATAAAACACCCCGGTCTCGTCCTTGCCTTAGCTGGAGCCGCGGGGTCGCTTATACAAGGTCTGCGCGGCCTCGGCAGAAGTACCTATATCTACCTAAGTAGCTAATAGGTATTTATCGAGGAATGAATAGTATTTATGTGTATGCATGTAGCAGTACCTACCTATATCTAATGAGGTTTCCTTTGGTTTTCCTTATACTAACTAGTCCATGGTTTTCCTTATACTCACTGGTGCATTTGAGATGTTATTTGAACAACATCATCTGCAGTTTAAAATAATTATAGCATTTATTAAACATAACATTCAAAACATTTTTGACATGTGTATCCAGCACCCTACAGTTCACTCTTATATCACATTGGTAGGTAGAGTAGGTACTTACTATTTATTGAAACAGGTATAATGAGATTTAATTCTAATTAGGAACTAACTAAAAGATGGCGATAATTGGAACCTCTATAGAGTCAAAACTTTTTAGCTACTGGAGGATATTAGACTCTTGAAATTGATCAAGGTTAGGTATGTAATTATTCATTATATTCCCTGGGTTATCTAAATTGCCTACTGATTATAAATAAAAGCACAAACAATACCCACACAATTTTATTATCAATCAAAATTGTACCTATAGGTTATCTACATAAAAGTTACCCCTTCCCATAGTTTCCCCACTTCCCATTACCCCACCCGCTCCAGGCGGGCCCATTCTCACCGCCATAAATACGAAGGCCAGCGTATGTCCGATATTTTCCATAACCACTTCCAGCTAATGATGACACCATGCCACTTCCGATCTCCGACACAGTTCCATAAGAACTACCAACAACACTAGTTGCGGCTGTCATTGGCGAGTATTTGCCGTATAACCCCGATAGGCTGAATGTCAGAGGCACTTTAATGTTACCTGTGCCTACGCTGTATTCTGGAGAAGAACGCAAGGAAGGCCAAAAAAATTTCGCCTTTTCCATTGGCTGTGGTTTTCGTTTTGTTGTTGGTTCTGGAATTAAAAGTTAGATAAAATAAGTAAATAAATGTGGACATCACATACATTGCTCTGAACCCAAAGTAAGTAGCTAAAGCACTAGTGTTATGGAATTCAACAAAGGTACCACAAACACCCAGACTCGAGACAATGTAGAAAAGTGGTTTTCTTCATAGACCCGGCCGGGAATCGAACCCGGGACCTCAGAGCTGGCGACACTTTGAAAACCGGTGTGTACGCGAGTCGACCACGGAAATCGACAAACTCAAAGTCAAAGTTGTTTTGATTTTATAAAAGTCGGTGTGTCATATATTATAGGTACTAGCGTAAATTTTATTATTAACAATAATTAATTATAAAAAAGTGTAACTATTCAGCAGATACGAGAATAAAGGTAATTAAGGCCGTTATATAAGGTATAATAAATCAACGTTGATTGATGTTATGTTATTATTTTTTTAATCTTTGGTACACACAAACATTATAGATACCTAAAGTAATTATCCATCCATTAATTATTGATATTTTATGATGTACCTAACAGATTTTGTTAACTATTTATTAACATTAGGTAAGTACATTAGAGGAAGATACATGTACCTAAGCATGTATTCTTGAACGTAAAACTTCTATCTTCTCTGTAACTATAAATTATCTACATAAAAAATATAATTGCTATACTATCTATACTAATATTATAAAGCTGAAGAGTTTGTTAATTTGTTTGTT
The DNA here is from genome assembly GCA_932294365.1 of Diachrysia chrysitis. NCBI lineage: Eukaryota > Metazoa > Arthropoda > Insecta > Lepidoptera > Noctuidae > Diachrysia > Diachrysia chrysitis. The sequence goes on from OW028657.1 coordinate 5,460,504, forward strand.
AGTTTGTTTGAACGCGCTAATCTCAGGAACTACTGGTTCGAATTGAAAAATTATTTTTGTATTAGATAGTCCGTTTATTGAGGAAGGCTATAGGCTATATAACATCACGCTACGACCAATAGGAGCGGAGCATAAATGAAATGTGTTGCAAAAATGAAAAACCGTTGAAACTAAAACACGCGAACAAAGTCGCGGGGGACAGCTAGTTATCTTGATAATAATATAGAATCATAAATACGTAACTAATACTTAGTGTTAGGTAGATTACATAATCACATAGATGTAGCAAAAACATTTAATGCCGATCACATCGAAACTGAACATGCTTTATACAATGTATTATACCCACCTAGTTATAAGAGCTTCAATGGAACATACTTATATAAAAAAAATCTAAAAATAATGAGCGAATACTCAAATACAACTCAATTTGAAGACGCTGTTAAGCCTCATGCTGTCTCTATTGTTTAACTCTTTAAGATGTAAAGTAGCGACGGATTGACTTTTAGGACCGTCTAAAAGTTAAGTTGCGTTTAAGTATTCGATAGTAAGAAACTCACTTTCTCCCACATCTAAAGGCACACCATCTTTTACGTCACGGGCCATAGAACTCCTTACAGATTGACTCCATAAATCGCCAGCAGAAATGTCGTGGCTCGTTTCCAATAATGGCGGATTTGGGTTTAGATAGAGTGATGGGTCCAATACTGCTGAGTCCACCAAACAAAACAATACGCACCATAATGTAGAGATCTGAAACTGGTAGATAAATCTGTAATCGTATATACCTAATGTCTTTGTACGCCAGCGTCACAATCTGCATTTCGAGGCTTAAACAAATTCTTCAAATCTTTATCGATTTTTAATCAATTTGAATCATATACGCATTGTCGAGACAACAGAGATGCCATCTGCTCTACTAAGTAAAAAAATAATTGGGTTCCGTATTCTGTCATGCACTTTAACAAGTTATAAACTAGTTAACTTTAACTCTGTTTAATTAATTGTAGCAGATGTGTTTAATTACTCGTCGTTATTGACTGGCTGTGTTCAATGTAGAATTACTTGCGAATAGTATACTTTGCGATATTTGATTATAGTAATAAAACATTGCCTACGAATGGCGATTGCAATTAAGTAACACTTAGATAAAGACCGATAAATTTATAATTTACTACTTAGTTATAACTTTGCTTTAAAAGTATTTTCCTGATTATGTGTCAACACAGGTATTTTGTAGAAGCCTTATTATGTTTAGACGCTCTTAAATTAGGTAGAATGTTATTAGTAGGTATTTATTTATATGTAAATTAAAGAAAGGGGGGGGGGGATCGTTGTATACTATTCTACTTATCAATGTCAATCTGAGTCGTTCACGATTATAAAAAAAAAACTCGCTGTATATATAGCTACAAAAACAAAATTCTGTTATGTTTAAAATCCGACACAAAAATCAATCATAAGTAATTAAATTTTGTAGTCAATAAAAATTTATTGATGTTTTTATCTAAAGTATTTAATACCGATCTCGAGACCAAAACGTGTAACTATCTTAATTTACTACACGTAGTAAATATTTGTTAAAAAAACAAAGTTTGATTGGGCCAAACATAAAAAAAAAACAAAAAGAATTATTTAATTACTTACTGTAAACATAACTGTCTTTGTGTTCTTACTGTTTTTGTAACTGCACTACTCAAAGAAATGCACCAAACTAAACCTTTTTTGAAGGTTCCATAATGTTATGTAACTGGGAAAGCTTTCTCCCACTCTCTGACCTCTAAATATTATGACCTCGATCAAGGACGCCGTCTTACGAAAGTGATAACCAAGTGAATGACCCCTTCCCGGCATTGTGTACGATAATAATTATGAATTCAAATATGTAAGGCGCTACCACAAAACGCCAGTGTCTGTTATGATATTCTTTGACAATATTATGGAAGAAAAGGTTTACCTTTCCAAAAGTTAAGTACTAAGGAATTAGACATCAGTATGCGAAATCTTAACTTATGCTCTTTCTGACTTACTTCTTTCACCATACGACAAGCAAAGTTGCCAGCTACGTACTTGAAATAGATAATGTCTAGGTTATAGATTTGTTTTTAGCCCGTATGAATAGTAAACACTCATGTTGATTTTATATCTTTACAAATAAAAATAATAAAAGATTCATGAATTTGACCACATCAACCTCCGTGGTCGAGTGGCGTACACACCGGTTTTCAAAGTGTCGCCAGCTCTGAGGTCTCGGGTTCGATACGCGGACGGATCAATGTTGAAAACCACTTTTCTACTTTGTCCGGGTCTAAGTGTTTATGGTACCTTCGCTGTCTCTGGTTCCATAACACAAGTGCTACTTACTTTGGTTACAGACCAATGTATGTGATGTTGTACATATTTTTTTATGCATTCTAATCTGAATCGTCAAACCAATCTGTTTATAACTTTATTATAGATTTAATAAATCATTTATTAAAAACACGACGCCCCTTACTAGTTTAAAAAAAGTTCCAATGATGATTAATCACTAAAACTGGTATTTTCGCATTAAATAATTAAAAAATCAAAATTGTGATATCGAAGGTTAAACATGAAAATCAAATAAAAACCAGTTAAGCCGTAAAAAATTGTAAATAACACGCATTAGTTTGATATTATCTTGAACTGATTTTATCTTGTTTTTAATTTTAATAGATACTTTATTATTATCTAAAAGAATAAGCATCCTTAAGTAATTAAGTTTTCCTTTGGGATTGCTTTGAAAGATTGATATTTTGATCTATGTTTTTTGAAATAAGTATACCTCGTTTATTTTATTTTATTTTATTTTTTTTTTGTTTTTCTGCTTGTACAGTTGTACTGTACGTCAGTTTGTACTTATTTGTAGTAATTTAGTTAGTTGGAAAAGTTTCGTAACGATAGATAAACACGTACTTATTTAGTAATTTGGAGCCTATTACCTTTTTCATTATATCACACGGGTTCGTAGGTAATTCTAGCGAAATAATATATGAACGTAAAAATACACGCTATGGTGTAGTAGGTAGACCGTACCTACTCACGCGATTTGTGCTAACAACGAATTCTTTTTTAGATTCAGAAAGGTAAATAGTAGATATTTATTACTTGTGATGATACTTATTATAAAAAAAATGTGGACCTTTTTAATCGTGGTTGTTTTTCAATATCTTAAGACTTGTTTTTCCGCAGAAGGTCACAAAATTGCGCCATGTTATGCATGAATAGAAGATATGCAAGATACTGTAGTCATTTAATAATAACGTACACATACACGGGCATTCAAGAAAAGTGATAAATTGTAATAATTGTCTTCATTATATAAGGAAAATGAGCTATATTTTTATAGCACGTAGGGTTTTCGTTATTGGATATACAAATGAATAAATTAAAGGTTTATATAAAGTAGGTAGACCTCAAACACTCATGGTTTTTTTTTATTCAGTTTATACATTTTCAAATACAGGTTTTGAATGCGATAAAGTATGAGGTTTGTGTATCCTTATTGCTACATAAAAGAAAAACTTCATGCTATAAAGGACTGGTTGTAAAGAATAGAGAAAAACGGAAGAAAAAAAAGTCCGTTACCCAGCTTGCGACTAATATTGTTCTGTGACCTAGATCCACAAGAACAGCTGAAGTAATAATGGTAGATATATAATTCGTATCAATTACTTATTATTATTCAACAATGAATTTCGAGATATCCTGTTCTTATTAAAGAAATGAGTAACTCTTAAAGGAAAATCACTTGCGAAAAACACATATGGCAACAATAACAAAGGAATAAACTAGAAATACGAGTCGAATGTCAACAAGTCAAGTAAGTATTTGATGAAACAAGATTAAAAAACAGTAACAAATGAAGCGTGTTGTGCGGTGTTTACTATTAGGTAATAACCATGAAACAGGTTTTTAGAGTTTCACGACGAGATTTAGTACAAGCAGGCATGAGATCGCATACATGTATGAGTATGAACTAGATTACTGAGTTGGAATTTAATAAGACTTCGAGCTTCTAGAAGTACTACTTTGGACAGAGGATAAGCATTGCCATCCAACGTGGCCGTGCCGCCAGCCTTATGGGAATACTTCCAGTCAGATGTCAGTCCCAGACAGCGATGTGGACGAATTTTATAATGCCGCATTTTGGGTGTTATGTTTTAATTAGATTAGTTTATTTTGTTGTTTCTTTTGTGTATATATAATTAAGTTATTTGGTATTAAATTGTATGTAACTTGAATTACAATAAACTACGGCAATTAATGAGGCAAATAATAATATATATTTTTTTGTACTCTACATTCGATCCTAATGTTGGGCAAAGGTCTTCGGCTTCCAAACTCATCTTTAAAAATTGCTGGCGATTTGCGGGCCGCATATCTGACTAGATCATCAGACCACCTTCTTTACCTTCGACTGCGATGTTCTCCTTCGGGTGTCCAGGAAGTGATGATCTTGACCCATCTGTCAGGTACTAAGTTCCTAATACTGAACAAAATGTTAAAAAAACCCCGAACAATTCAATCTGTCTTAGTACTTGGATTTATAACAATTTTACATAGCTCTATCTCAGACTGCAGCCGATCTACAGAAGAACCAAGTAATTTGGAGTCATTAAATATTTGTGCAGCCTCTTTCACTGTATGGAAAAACCAGTTGATTTATTTTATTTATGATTATTACTCCGGATTTTCAAGACGCCGCGCAGAATCCAAGGTTAGTAACTTTTGCAAAGTTCACGGTTAGCAAAATTATTATTATTTCCTACAAATGTCTCTTGTTACAGAACTTTTAGTCAGTATGTTGGTATCTGTGTGCTTTGTTTTATCTGATTCTTTGTTTATGTTTTGTCTTAGTCAGCTTAAGGTGAACGTTTTTGATCGTTTGTTGGCATGCGTCTGGGATGTATTGTACTTCCTTAACAGTAAGAAAACTCTTTTAAATTATTTATGTTGCAGGGGAATTTATGTCTTTCTTAATCCTTTATACTTATTATTTTTACCATAACTAAGTGTATTTATTTAAAACAAAACGGTTTACTCACGTATATTGACGACCTCCGTGTTCGAGTGGCGTACACATCGGTTTTCAAGGTGTCGCCAGCTCTAAGGTCCCGGGTTCGATCCCCGGCCGGGTCAATGTAGAAAAACCTTTTCTAACACTTTTCTTTGATAAATGTGAGTTTTTTTATTTGTACATCTTGCCTGGTTAAGGTGAAGCAGGAGTACCTCGTTACTTATATTTAGTTACAGTTTGGCCTGAGCCCTGTCGCCTCACTTTAATTGATTTGTGGGTTCATTAGTATCTATATGTATAAAAAATACAGCTATCAGACAACTCTCAGCCTTCTGAGACTTGGCTAAGGTACTTAAATCAAGAATAAAAATTCCCTTAAGTAACCGTTACGTATTTGAGTAAAATTAAAAGGATTTAAAAATAAAGTAATCATTTTATATACTACAAACAAAATTTAATCAGAAATTACATCAATTCCAATCATAACAAGTAGAGTTATTATTTCAGGTGTTAGACTTAACGTCCGTATCCATATCCGTAACCATATGAATTATAGCTGTGATGGTACCCGGGCTCTGCGGCAGCGTTGCGGGCCGTTCTCTTATCTTCGGGTTTAGCTTCAGGGACCTTGTCGGCTTCAGGGACCTTGTCGGCTTCAGGGAGCTTGCCGGCCCCAACCAGCGCCAGGACAGCGCACATCAGTATGGCGAAAATTGCGAACTGTAGAAACAAAGTATTATTAACTTGGACAAATTTTAAATTTATGGAACATCTACGCGCTAGGAAAAGTTCCGAGATTGAAAAGAATTACAATAAAAACCCCGCAATAGAGAATCAGGGATCATTCTCAAAGAACATGACTACAAAATTTAAAGCACACTTTAAAGCCAAAAATCACTTCTTGAAGTTGAACAAACATGGACAGCAGTCAGATTTGGACACCCTTCACTGCTTTCCAAGTGCTCTAGCCGTGGAGAATAAACAAACTCTCCATCAGCTTGTTAACTCCCAAACAATTTGTAAGGCTAATCATAACACTATCTAAAGTTTGAAGTTTATTGATTTTAATTTAATGAGAAGCTATTATTCAGTCCTCTACTCACGTATTTCATATTGTGAACTGTTGTTAGACAATGTTTAAAGATTTAGCCACCAATACTTATATACTCACTGTTAAAGGTCACAAAGTTGGATACACAAAATTAAACCATAGGTAAATGTCATATCACATTTGTTTAAACAGGTTAATGAGTTGTTATTGTTTTCAAAGAATTGTTCCTAGAAAAACAATCGAACATTAAAGTGCCTTCATGCTAATCAAATCGACGGAGGAATATTCCGTGCACAAATCGAACCATCCTGTCATAATTCATTTCTTTCTTTATTCATTCCTTGCGGGGAAAATACTTTCCTATGCACATGAGTTAAGTAATAAGATTAGATGATTTATCGGGTGATATATTGTAAAATACATACAGGTTGTCCCAGAAGGTATTTACGAGTCCAGAAGTAGAGGACACTTGGACACCTGAATCCGCACCATGTATAGGTTCCGATTTTTTGTAGTTTTTAAGTAATGAAACTATTAAGTATTTCATATATAATTTTTAACTAAGCTCCGATTTACCTAGTGTTTCTACTCAAATTTCCGTGGTAAGTCAAATAAATTAGGAAGCATTTTTTCTAAATTAGCTACCAGGTGCTTAGGCATTTGTAACGCTAACATTTAACCATGACGGTTAAACACTTTTGTAATTTTAACCTTTGTACAGAATTTTAGCATTCTAATTATTTTAGAAATTGGACCATGTCATTTATGAAATTTATGGGATAGGTAACCAGCTACCCCATAAATTTCATAAGGCTTCCTGCCTCTGCGTCATCTCTAACCATACAGTATCGTAAAAATAGCCCATGGTAATAGTTTTCGTTTTTGCGGACTTTAAAATATCCTGTGTTAATCCAGATTATAAACTATCCGTGCCAAATTCAATCAAAATCCGTTTCGAAGTTTAGACGAGAATGAGTTCCTTATAAAATTTAAGATGCGAGGCCATTGTAAATGTCTGCTAGGGTTGCTACATGAACCCTTGTACCATTGGAACTTAAGGGTTGTCCAGAGACAGCTACCGCCCCTTTTTTAGGGTGCAAAAGTACAAAAGGAACGCTTATAGGATCCCTTGTTTGTCCGTCTGTCTGTAAAAATTTTTTTTATCAGGATGCGTTGATAGTATAATATTTAATATATTATCATGTCAAGTTTTTACGTCCGTTCTTGAATTTTAAGATTCGTTAATTTTAATATTTTATATGTGGTGCTCCTAACATAGTTGCTTATTTGTCTAGGGCCTATTTTTTTGTCTTCAGTGGAGGGAAGTAAAAAACTATTTTTCCTACTCCTTTTATTTATGACTTGATCACTTTCAGTTGATAGAGATAGTCAATCGTTTTCCTGGGACACATCAAGCTTAAATATCTCGGTGGTATTCATTGATCATTGTAGATCCTGGAGTATAAAAGTTGCAATGAGGTCAATGTGCGGCGGTTTTGTTTCTAAAAAAGCGTGAATATTTTTTGTGCATACCTCAACGAAATTAAATAATACAGCCTTTTATGTCGTTTTCCGGTACATTTTCATAAAACATAAGGGCACTGGTCGACCCAAAATGACGAAATTTGGTATGACGCTGTGTCTTACGCACTTTAAGTAATGGAAAAAAAAACTGAAAAGTTAATAGTTAATAAAGTTATGTAAAATTAAAAATACTTGTTCCGCGATTAATTTATTTCATATTTGTATTTGTTTATTATTATTAATAACATATTTAGTATATATAATTTTATTTACCAATTTAAGCATTTTTACCCAACAAGTGTTCAAAAGATGTTCAAAAAGAATTACGAAAATCAACCTACTGATTAGAAATCAATGAACTAGTTAGGTACCACATATTTACGGATGACCGTATTATGTTAACCAATTAATTGATCCTATTATTTGTCAAAGATATTTTCCACAAAACGAGTTTAGTAGGTACCTAAGTATGTAAAAACATGCCTTGAAACGTTTTGCTTAAAAATAAACATCTCTTGATATTTACGTTCCGACTCGATATAGGTACAAATGTCTGTAATCAATAATGTTGAAGATTTACTACGATTCACAAAATAACGTGGGTTAAAAATATGAGTAGTATTTTTTTTATAAGTTTCAAGTTTTATTAATAGTTTTAGAAGTTTTAGGTATCAAAGTCAGTTCAGTCAGTTTTAGGTCGAAAAGTGTTAACGGGACTCTATTACAAAGCTACCACTGTCCGTCCGTCTGTCTGACAGCAATCTGTATCTCATGAACCGTAATACATATATATATTACGGTTCATTCATATATGTCTATCTCCTGAACTGTATCATATTTTTTCAAAGAATATTTGTATATATTGTTGCCGTTTTAACAACAAATAATTAAAATATATTTAAAAATTAAAAGGAACTCTATAAAATATGCTCTACATGCGCAAGTCCAACTCGCACTTGACCGGTTTTTTCATAACGTGACAGTAAGATTGTTGCGTTGCTAATAACTGCTTTCGACTAAGTCTGTGCGCTTAAAATGTTAGTAATTAGATGCTTACTAAAACTAAAATTTTACTGCACGGACAGCCGAGTGGTCACCACGCCAATTACCTCTGTGCGCGACGTGCCGCGGGTTCGATCTCCGCATGGGACAAGCATTTGTGTGATCCACAAATACTTGATCCAAGTCTGGGTGTTCTTTGTGCATGTGATTTGAATGTTTGTGAAAACCCCCGCGACACAAGGATTAAATTCCTTGTGCGGGAGACGCTAAAAAAATAAATAAATAAAGAAACGTGTATGAAAACTTGATCGAAGAGTTAAACTTAGTATACATTTAAGTACAAAACCTGACACTGGGCGATTTGTAATATTTACATTGCAATTGAAGGAAGTTATTTATTCTGTAGGTAGTAAGTATGTAAACGTTTACGCGTTGTAAGTATTTTTTTAGCTTTAGGATTTCTTGAACCACATATATCAAAGTCATTTTAGACCAAGCGCATCTAATACATAAAAAAAACTAGCTGATACCCACAGCTTCGCTCGCGTATTATTAGGTGCGTTAAAGGTAAAGGAAAAGTGGCTGTATGTGGTTTTAAAGTATGGAGCATAAAATTATGACAACAGTGCTATACATCCGAATTTTGACGTTTGATGAGTGATTTTTGATAGATTTGAAGGAGTATTCTGTTCGATTTTATTTTTATGTCAATAGTAACTTAGAGTTTGTGAAATTGGTAGACGATACTCATGACTTTTACTGCCGATCAAGAATCAGAATCAGAAAGTAACTAATGAACGCTTTACTCATAGGTGGTGAACGAGGCCCTAAGTGATCAAAATCTACATGAGCAGCAAGCTACGGGTACCTTACATAAAGTATTTAAAAAGTTAGTCCTAAAGAAGTATGTTATAAAAAAAACATTGGGCTTTGAGTAAAAAAAAGACATCAATAAATATACCACAATAGATCAACAAAAAAAACGTCAGTAACACGTAGATATAATATTTTTTGTTTGAACAACCAATACCTAACTTATTTATTCAAGTCAGGAGTAAATGTTTTGTACAATAAAATTATTATTGGAGTACAAACACATAATATTTGTAAGTTTTATTTGGGATCATAAGAGGTCGACTCGTGTAAAACACCTAGGTATGCCTAGGGTTTAGGCTGGGCGTTTATGAATTGGAAAGTCAAGCCTTCTCCTTTTATACAAAGATTTTTATTTTAACCATCAACGCCAGAAGTGTATCCATGTCCTTGTTAAATATAGTCTTAAAAACGCCCATTTTCTATTTTACATTTAACCTAAAGCTACATAACTAACTTGCGTCTGCTTTGATGAGTCAGGCATGCAAATTGTCTCTTTATATATCAGTATAGATATAGATTTATTCCACAGTTTAGCAATTTGCTGTCAGACACTCGTCACAAACGATCAATATTCTATTACATAAGTTCCTTTCAGTAAACAGGTTTTGTTCTGCCCAGAAAACAGCGATGGGAGTTACAAGTACTGCCCGTAAAAAATTAAAACATAGAAAGGTTTTTTTATTTTTTTGGTTTTAGTCCAAAGTTAGAGTTGGCTCACTTTAATTCATGTTGGTTTAAAAAACCATACGTAATTATTAAGTCTTTGAGTAAAATTAAAAGGATTTAAAAATAAAGTATTCAGTTTATATACACTACAAACAAAATTTAATCAGAGATTACATCAATTCCAATCATAGCAAGTAGAAGTTAACCGTATTTCAGGTGTCAGACTTAACGTCCGTATCCGTATCCGTAACCATATGATTTTCCGTAGCTGTGATGGTACCCGGGCTCTGCGGCAACGTTGCGGGCCGTTCTCTTATCTTCGGGTTTGGCTTCAGGGACCTTGTCGGCTTCAGGGAGCTTGCCGGCCCCAACCAGCGCCAGGACAGCGCACATCAGTATGGCGAAAATTGCAAACTGTAGAAAGATAGTATGATTAACATGGACATTTTTTAAACTTATTGACCATGGTGACAATACCGTCTCCGTAGCTGAGTACCGGTCTGAAAAAAAAAAATCCCATTGATCTACGCGCTTAGAAAAGCTCTGAGATCGAAAAGAATAACAATAAAAGCCCTGCGATAATGACTCAAAAATCGTTCTCAAAGAACATGTCTAAAGTTCTGAAAAACACTTTAAAGGCCAAAAAAAAAAAATTTAAATAAAAAATATTTTATTTAAAAAGCACTTTTTAAGGTCCACAAACATGGACAGCAGTCAGATTTGCACACCCTTCACTGCTTCCTAAGTGCTCTCTAGCCGTGGAGAAGAAAAAACTCCCCATCAGCTTGTTAACTCCCAAACAATTTGTAAGTCTAATTATAACACTATCTAAAGTTTGAAGTTTTATGATTTTAATTAAATGAGAAAAGGTAATTCAGTCCTCTACTTACGTATTTCATATTGTGAACTGTTGTTAGACAATGTTCAAAGATTTAGCCACCAACTCTTATATACCCACTGTTAAACGTCACAAAGTTCGATACACAAAATTAAACCATAGGTAAATATCGCATCATATTTGTTTAAACAGGTTAATGAGTTGTTATTGTTTGCAAAGAATAATCCCCCGAAAAACAATCGTACATTCAAGTGCCTTCATGTTAATCAAATCGACGGAGGAATATTCCGAGCACAAATCGAACTATCCTGTCATTTATTTTTCTCGTAAGTAGTTGTTTGTCTCCTTGCGGGCAAAAACTTTCCTATGCACATATGAGTGAGGTAATAAGATTAGATGATTAATCGGGTGATATACTGTAAAATACATATAGTTGTACCTGAAGTATATGAATGATTTTTCTGGTCAATATGTTTCTAGAAACCTGCTAAACATTCCAACAAAATTTGTATAAATGGCACCTGTTTTCTCGCCTGGGGGATAGAATTACAAAAAACGTTATAAGACAAACCCCTATTTCATCCCTTCGGAGGTTATATTTAAAAATGCTAAAATACGTGTTTATTTATCTTTAATCAGATACTTGGTTAAATTTCATGCTACTAATTTAGAAAAATATAACAACATGCTCATATAAACTTTCATTCCCTTTAGCGCTGTTTATTTATTTGTTACCACACACAACAAGAAACACGTGTTTATTTATTTGTTACCAGGAAGCTCCTGGTAACAAATAAATATACACGTGTATATAAAATTTTATGTATTTCATTTTGAATAAGACGAACTCCTCATACAAACTCCCAACCCTATTTTACCCTTTCTTTTAGAGGGTAGATTTAACAAAATGCTGGAATACGTGTTTTATTTATTTTTAATCAGAAAATTTTATATTAAGTTTTATGCCTGTAACTTTGAAACTGACGGATTAACTACCAAACTTTAAAACCTTTATATACCCACCGGAGGAATGACCCCTAAAGGTTGATTTAAAAAAAAAAACCTTTTTTATTCCTCGGCTTCGTATCAAAAACAACACCTATGCAAAAATTCAGCTTTCCAGGTCTAAGGGTTTAGGCTGGGCGTTTATGAATCGGAAAGTCAAGCCTTCTCCTTTTATGTACAACGTGACGTTTTGCAAAATGACACGTTGTATAGGTAGAAAGATTTTTATTATATCCACCGACGCAAGAAGTTTATCTATGTCCTTGTTGGATATAGTCTCAAACCCGCCCATGTTCTATTTTTCATTTAACTTAAAGCTACATAACTAACTTACGTCTGCGTTGATGAGTCAGGCATGCAAATTGTCTATTTATATAATTCTATAGATATATATTTTATATATAGAGTTTTGGCCGAAGGGTGTTGTATATCGCCGGTTTCGTGGCCGACTACATGACACCAGTCAGCGAAACACGACGCCGACACTTCGTGTGTAGTATAGTTATATAATTTTATGTATTTATAGTATTTTTAAGTTACACTAATATAGTATTGTATGTATAGATATGGGCCTTGATGCCTGAAATAAATGGTTATTATTATTATTATTATATATTTATTCCATAGTTTTGCGATTTGCTGTCAGACACTCGTCACAAACGATCAATATTCAATTACCAAAATCCGTTGCAGTAAACAGGTTTTATGACGAAAGTCACTTTGTTTACTTTTTGCCCAGTTTAACTTTGTTTACATACAGCAAAATCACGGTGCAGTGATCAGGTATTTGGAGTTTTGGAGTCGTTTTGGAGTCTTTTTGATAACTTAAACCGGACCGTGATTGTGATTGTGGACTTGCGAGTAAACTTCACCTGTATCCAGTAATTATATAAACTCTATGAGACAGTAAACACATAAATAAAAGATTAACCTCAAATAAAATAATCTGCTAATCAACGCTTTACTCAAAGATGGTGAACGAGGCCCCAATTCATCAAAAACTACATGAGCAGCAAGCTACCTTATACAAAGTATTTAAAGAGTTAGTACTAAAGAAGTATGTTATAAAAAATTCATTAGGTTTTGAGTTAAACCAAAACTTGTAGTAACAAAGCATTGAAATTATTTATTAAAATAGGAAGCTATAAAAAAATTGATGATAGTAACAACTGGATTTGAACTTAGACTAATAATATTCATTTCAAATTATACTTTAATTAAACTAAGATATCTGGTCGCTATGGCTACTTAATTTCGCCATGGTTACCTCTTCGTTATACGTCAAAAATACAAATTTATGTTTGCAGATGAATTTGAGTTTTTGCAAATTTAAAGCTCCATTTCTAATCAGATGGATGTAATAGCGTGTTTAAAAATAGCTAAGTGCACTCTACGGGTTTTTGAAAATATGCTCTTAATATTTTACAGCAATCTATTAAGAATTTTCTGATGAGATCTTTTACAGACAACAGGCAAAGGAAAAGTTGTCGATTACTATTTTATTATATGTATAGATTACGTTTTTGCTGTTTCGATATTGAAAAATCGTTTGCAAAATGTGAGTTGCTGTAGTAGGTACTATGTATGTAACAATATGTGAAATGAAGATCACCACATAGGCCGGAAGTGGCACTTACGGCGAAAGGGTAAAAACTAACGCATATATAGATATATATATAGTAATATTTAGTTACAGTTTGGCCTGTGCACTGTCGCCTCCCCAAAGGCTAACTGCACTTAGAGTCGTTAATGGTTGTGTAAGGGATTTCTTATTGTCGATTTAAGTAAGCCAACTCTAGGAAGTTTGAGCGTTGGCTCACCTTATATGGTTTATGGATTGGATTCATTAGTATCGATATAAAAAAGACGGTTAGCAGACAACTCTCAAACTTCTGAGACTTGGCTGAAGTACTTAAATCAGTAATAAAAAATCCCTTAAGTAACCATTAAGTCTTTAAGTAAGATTAAAAGGATTAAAAAATAAAGTAATCAGTTTATATACTACAAACAAAATTTAATCAGAGATTACATCAATTCCAATCATAGCAAGTAGAAGTGAACCGTATTTCAGGTGTCAGACTTAACGTCCGTATCCGTATCCGTATGATTTTCCGTAACTGTTTGAATATCCATGGCTGTAGCTCTGATGGTACCCGGGCTCTGCGGCAGCGTTGCGGACCGTTCTTTTGATTTCGGGTTTGGCTTCAGGGACCTTGTCGGCTTCAGGGACCTTGTCGGCCCCAACCAGCGCTAGGACAGCGCACATCAGTATGGCGAAAATTGCGAACTGTAGAAACAAAGTATGATTAAATTGGACATTTTTTTAAATTTATTTAACATGGTGACAATGCTGTCTCCGTAGCTGAGTACCTGTCTAGAAAAAAATGATCTACGCGCTATGAAAAGCCCCGAGATCATGACTCTAGGATCATTCTCAAAGAACATGACAAAAATTCTGAAAAAGACTTGAAAGCCCAAAAATCAAATTTCAAAATTAATATTATTTTATTCAAATAACACTTTTTAAAGGTCACTTCACTGCTTCTTAAGTGCTCTAGCCGTGGACAATAAACCAAGTCCCCAACAGCTTATCAACTCTTAAATAATTTGAAAGCCTAATTATAACACTATCTAAAGTTTGAAGTTTTATGATTTTAATTTAATGAGAAACTATTATTCAGTCCGCTACTTACGTATTTCATATTGTGAACTGTTGTTAGACAATGTGTAAAGATTTTGCCATCAACACTTATATACCCACTGTTAAAGGTCACAAAGTTCGATACACAAAATTAAACCATAGGTAAATATCTTATCTTATTTGTTTAAACAGGTTAATAAGTTGTTATTGTTTTAAAAAAATAATTCCTCGTATGACATTGTACTGAAAAAGCAATCGTACATTCAAGTGCCTTCATAATTTATTTTTATTAAAAAGAAGGCATTAATCAAATAGACGGAGGAATATTCCGTGCACAAATCGAACCATCCTGTAATTTATTTACCTCATCGTTGTTTCTCTTCGCGGGGCAAAAACTTTCCTATGCACATGAGTTAAGTTATAGTATTAGATGATTAATCGGGTGATATATTGTGAAATATATACAGGTTGTCCCAGAAGGCATTGACGAGTTCAGAGGTAGAGGACACTTGGACACCCGAATCAGCACCATATAGGTTCCGCGTTATAGTTTTCGAGTCATGAAACTATTAGGTATTTTACTATACTTTTTAACCAAGCTCCGATTTACATAGTGTTTCTGTTCAAACTGCCATTTTAAGTCAGTTAATGCTTCATATTTTTTCTAAATTAGCTAACAGGTGCATAGATATGATACTCTAACATAAAACCATGACGGTTAAAAATGTAAAGTAAAATCTTTTGTAATCTTAACCTTTTGAGGAGGTACAGAATTTTAACCTTTACTTCTTATCTTCAAATTTTTTAACAAATTTACCATTTCATTCGTTACCTACCCCAAAAATTTCATGAAGCTTCCTGCCTCTGCTTCCGCTCTAACCATACAGTATCCCAAAAATAGCCCATGATAATATGGTTCCCGATTATGCGGACTTCATATCCTGTGTGTTAATCCAGATTATAAACTATCCGTGCCAAATTTAATCTAAATCCATTCCGTAGTTTAGACGAGAAAGAATTCCTCATAAAATTACAGATTCAAGGCCATTGTGAATGTCTGCTAGGGTTGCTACATGAACCCTTGACCTCTAGAATTTAAGGGCTGACCAGAGACAACCTCCGCCCCTTTTTAGGGTACAAAAGCACAAAAGGCGATAGAGCACCTGTTTGTCCGTCTGTCTGTAAATATGTTTTTTTCATGGATTGATATCAGAAGTTGATAATATAATATTGAAATTAATACCACGTTTTTGTGTCTGTTCTTGACCGGCTAGAGAAGACTTGGATAGAGGTTGATCATTGTTTAGCCAAGTTCCTTATGGGTCACGGTAACTTTATAAACAAGTTATTTTCATTTAAGCTTATCGTTTCACCATTTTGTTAGTGTTCATTCGCAAATGGTGAGTTTGAGCAAACTGCACAACATATGCTGTAGAAGTTAAGGCTTTGGCAGAGAAAAACGTAACGCTTTATAATGCTGGCTTCTCACGACATGTTATATCATGAGTTGCGCCGCGCCCGCTCGCGCCACGCGCCTGGTGAAGGCAATGGCTCGGCGCGACTCGGTATGGCACCGAGCGCCCTCATGGAGACGCGCGCGCGGTGCGGCGCGACTCGTGATATCACTCGCCCTAAGAAGCCAGCACAACACATTTTACGTACGACATCCGGTGTCGATTATTATGTGGACCTTGTCGCCATCAGAGTACATTTCCGTGCTTTGAGACGTTTTTGCCATACATATTATTGGAATCTATTTTGGAAACTCCTAAATGTATTTTAAGACTCATTAATTTTAATACTTTATTTGTGGTGCTCGGCAACTAGGCCCAGCTTAGTTGCTTTATGTCCTTTCTTTGCCTATAGCCTATTTGCTTGCAGTGAAGGAAAGTAGAAAAAAAATCCTACTTTTTTTTTTTAATACTTTTGATTACTTTCGTTGCGATTGACTTTCTCTAGGAACCCACTAGAGATAGTTAATCGTTTTCCTGGGACATACTGAGCTTAAGTATCTCGGTAGTATTCATTGATTATCATTGTAGATCCTGGCTTAAAAGAGTTGCAATGAAGGCAATTTGTGGCGGGAAAGTTCCTAAAAAAAAAGGTTTGCATATTTTTTTGCATACCTCAACGCAATTAAAAAATACAACGTTTTATGTCATTTTTTCGATACATTTACATAAGCCATTAAGGCACTGGTTGACCCAAAATGACGAAATTTGTCATGGTGCAGTTTTACGTCATAAGTAAGGAAAAAAAAATTGTTTGTGTTTTGTATTATTAAAAAAAAGTGTTTTGCGCTTTATATAATTTTGGTTGGTTTCATTTTAGTCATTATTTAAAATAAACTTAACTATACATACATATACAAAAGAAATAATAAAATAAACTAATCGTCCACATTGTTGTCCACTGGGAGTGTTCCCAAAAGGCTGGCGGCATTGCTACGTTGTATGGCAATGCTTATCCTCTGTCCAAGGTAAAAGTCAGCCCTTGGGTCGCGCGAAGTGTTAACGAGGTGTTTGGCTAGATCTTTAAAAAGCATGTACGCACTCGGGCCTCACGGACCAAGGGTGTCAACCCCAAATGGCTCGAATATATATAACTTCCAACTAGGTTGTTATATTTCTGCCGTTTCATTTTATTTGTTTATTATTATTAATACCATATTTGGTTATTTTTTTTACCAATTTCAGTATTTGTTTGCTCTAGCGAGTGTTCAAAACTTGTTCAAAACGAAAATTAACCTACTGATTAGAAATCAATGAAATCAGTATACTATAACTAAATAGTTATAGTAGTAGGTACTAATATACTAAATATCAAAGTGTTAGGTACCACATATTCACAGATGACTGTATTATGTTAAATAATGTATTAATCTTATTATTTGTCAAAGATGTTTTCCATAAAACGAGTTTAGTAGGTACCTAAGTATGTAAAAACATGCCTTGAAACGCTTTGCTTAAAAATAAACATCTTTTGGTATTACCGTTCCGACAAATGTCCCCTAATCAATTATATTGAAGATTTACTACGATTCACAAAATAAAATAAGTGGGTTAAAAGAAAATTATACGTTTATGGCCTTATTAATAAAAGTCGCGATAAGTGATTCTAATTTTAAATTCTCAATAGAAAAATTGAATACAGAATCTTCTAAGCTATCGCTAATCGCAGTCGAGATTTTTATTAATATGGCCCTTAAAGTTTTATGAATACTTTAAGAAGTTTTAGGTATCAAAGTCCTAATTTTAAAGGTTCCGTACCCGAAGGGTGTTAACGGACCCTATTACTAAGCCACCGCTTTCCGTCCGTCTGTCTGTCAGTAGGCTCATAAACCGCAATTTTTAATGAGTGTGTATTTTTATAACCGTTTCAACAACAAATAATCAAAATAAATTTAAAATTAAAAGGGGCTCCATAAAATATGCTCTTCATGCGCGAGTCTGACTCGCACTTGGCCGGTTTTTTTTATTACGTGACAGTAAGATTGTAGCGTGGCTTTACTGCTGTTGACAGAGTCTGTGCGCTTAAAATGTTACTAATTAAATGCTTACCAATAAAGATGCTTTGGGCAAGCACATTATGTTTAGTGTATGAGTTAAACTTGGTCGAAGAGCTTAATATACAGCAGCCTTTCCCAAAGTGGGCGATAACGCCCCCTTGTGGGCGCTGCAGGCCTAAAGGGCGGTAAGAGACTCAGAAAAAAAATCAAATCTCCGCTAATATAGCTCAAAATAATTAATTTCATTCGAAGTTATAGTGGTTTTTAAGTTGGTGAAAATATGGGGGAGCTAAAGAATAATTTATTCTCAAAGTGGGCAGTAGACAAAATAAGTTTGGGAACCCCTGATATACAGCATTTAAGTATAAAAAAGGACACTTTGTGATTTGTAATATTTACCTTGCAATTGAAGGAAGTTATTTATTCTGTAGGTAGTAAGTATGTAAATGTTTACGCGTTATAAGTATGTTTTTAGCTTTGGGATTTCTTCAACCTTTTGTGTTGAAGTCACTTTAGACTAAACATCAAATACATAAAAAAAATAACAGGGTTGTATCGATTGAAATATGACTCAACTAATAAAAAAAAAGTTCAAAGAAATTTGAGGGTCTAAATCCATCAAACCCGTCAGTTTACTATATATAATAAACTAGACCTCTTGTTCTAGAGGTCGGATAAGTATTCTATGTTTGTATACCACACTTTACCATACCACAATTTCTGTAACCTTTTTGTGTCATTTAATAATGTTATGTTGGATCGTGAATCTATCTAAGTACCAACTAGTACAATAAAAAAGTAAGTATATAAAATTTAGAAATTTATTTACATCACAATAAATGTAATCCGACACTATACAATAATTCCAATCACAGCAAGACGTAAAACCGATACAGTTCGATATTCCAGGAGTTCAGACTTAACGTCCGTAGTAACCGTGGCCATAGCCGTGTCCGTAGCCGTGTCCGTAGCCATGGTGTTTGTGGCCATAGCCGTGTCCATAGCCATGCCCGTAGCCGTGGTGGTAGCCGGGATTTGCAGAAGCACTGCGGGCCAGTCTCTGGATCAAGGTATCCGATCCGATTGGGTCGGCACCAACCAGCGCCAGGACAGCGCACATCAGCATGGCGAAAACTGCGAACTGGAATAACAAAGTATTATTTAATGGACGCTCTTTAAAACTAATAAATAAAAAGATAGTAAGTACACCAGATAAGGAACCCAAGGGTAAGAGCAACCCTAAGTCCTGTGATTTGTACTATTTTTAAAGATTTTGCATGTGAGAAATCGCAGTATATACTAGGCAGAAACTGAATGAAACTATGACTTTTATCCCTTATGAAAAAATAGGGCTCACAAAAATACATTATGGAGTTTCCAAAACTTCCTTTTTAACAAATAATAAACGTAATTTTAAGAAAAAATAAAAATT
Organism: Diachrysia chrysitis; assembly: GCA_932294365.1. NCBI lineage: Eukaryota > Metazoa > Arthropoda > Insecta > Lepidoptera > Noctuidae > Diachrysia > Diachrysia chrysitis. The sequence continues at coordinate 5,480,088 of OW028657.1, forward strand.
TTTGATAAAAAACGGTTTAGTCCTACTCACGTATTTCATTGTGTGAATCGTTGTTAGACAATGTTCAACGATTTCAGACGCAGCCATTTTTATACTCCATTCTGAAGGTCATTGACTTCACTAACCAAAATTTAATCATGAATGGATGTCATTTTTGTTTAAACAGGTTATTGAGGAAACCAAATCATTTTAATATTTATAAAGGATGAGAAGGCTTCGAGTAATATTGTGCGTAGCTGTTCAGGGTTCCGTACCTCAAAAGGAAAAAGGAACCCTTTGAGGATCACTTGGTTGTCCGTCTGTGTGTCAAGATTTTTTTTTCTCAGGTTTTTTTTTTGCACTTTGGTATCATGTTGAAATTATTATCAAAAACTCAGGTCTACGGACCTTTGATCCAATAAAAAAAGGTTCTGTGTCATAGAATCTATATCTACTCAATTAAAAATAAAGCAAATATGTTGTTTTATCCCTACATTTCCTAGAAATGCAGAACCTGTACTTTCCGTCGATACAGAATCATGAAATTCGGAATGATGCTAGGTCACGCCTGGGAAATTTGTAATATTGTAAATTTTTAACATAAAAAATATGCAGTTACAAACTTATATTTGCAGCTGAAAAAGTAATAGTTTCAAACATCGATGTATGAAAGATAATATTTTTAACTTTACAGTTAAGTTTGTTTTAGGAGAATCAAATGTGATGGTCATTAAAATATGTACGGAACTCTCGCGAGATAGACTCGCACTGGTCCGGGTTTTTTTAATAATGCTTATTAATCTATTCAACGGGGACTTCGTTTAATCCACGAATAATAATTTTGTTTAATTTCAACTGTCTGTTTGTGCTTTTTTAGTTAGCTTCGTGAGGAAACTAGTACTGATTGAGCCTGACGCCTGGAGTGATTGGTACCTGGAATAAAATCGCATTATTGGAGTTTTATAAAAATATGGGTAGTAGACATTTAGTAGATATATATGGTGTTCACATATCTGTGGGACCAAATTAGTTTTCTGAAAAAAAATAATATCATCATCATCATCAGCCTATCTTCGTCCACTGCTGGACATAGGCCTCTCCTATGGCACGCCACTGAGCTCGATCTTCAGCTCTTCGTCTCCAACTACTGCCAGCCACTATTTTATAAATATATCATCAAAAATAAATATAAAAAAAACTTATTACACTAAGCGATTATTTATTTCAAATATACTTAACTATATATACATACAAAAGGAATAATAAAATAAACTAATCTAATTAAACATAAACCTAAAATATGGCATCAAAAAATTCGTCCACATCGCTGTCCACTGGGAGTGTTCCCAAAAGGCTGGCGGCATTGCCACGTTGTATGGCAATGCTTATCCTCTGTCCAAGGTAAAAGCCAGCCCTTGGGTCGCGCGAAGTGTGAACTAAGCGATTAGTTATAAGACTGCAAACTGATTCGGTATCGACTTTAAACAGATCAGTAGGTAACTTAAAAATGGGGTAGATGACAGGGTATGAAAAGCCAAAATCTAATTAGTCCGTGTGTTAGATAATGGTAATTTCGAGCTGGTCTGATGATAATGCCGAGAAGGTGGCTATAGGAACTCTGTAATGAAACAACGCGCTTTATGGCGTTGCCGCACTCATAAAATATATGATTTATTCGCCCAGTTGATTATTTTATTATTGATAATTCCCATCGTTTTGCATTATGGAAATTAACAAAAGGCTTCTTATAAAAAAGTTAAGGAAATAATAAATTAATATGATTGGCGCTACAAGCCAGTGGTTGCAGGTTCGAGTCCTGCCTGAGGTTTAAGTTTTTCCTTCTATTATAATAAATATTTTCCTTGTATATTAACAATATTCATCATTAATACGCATCAAACATAGCCTTTTTGGTTTATCCAGGCCTTATTCCAGTTCTTAAGGTCTGCTCTAAAGAAGACACACATGTTTACATTGTTATAATGTGTTTGTAATTATTACCAACTATTTTTATAAACTAAAATATTTTACGTATTACCTAATTTGTTTACAGTACGTTCATTTAATTTTGGACGTTATTATGGATGATTACATTGTACCTATATTTAAATGTTATTTAGTTCACGGAGTATAAATTTTGGCCATACTTACGTTCGTTCAGTTTATATATCTCTATAATAATTTAAATAATTCTTTTAAAGTTTTCAATAATTTTAATGAGATTATGTATTTTTCTTTATTATAAAAGCTTACGCTTAAGCTTACTTTAGTTTGTATATTTATATTTAATTTATTCTTTATTGCACACAAATTAGTTGATAAAATATAAGATATAGTATAGAGACGTGCCTAGTATGACAAAAGGCGGCCTTTACATAGCAAATTCTTCCAGGCAACCATTTGCCAAAGAAAAAACAGAAATAAAATAAAGAAATGATTATTTTATTAAGTTCACATAGTTGTGTTGATTAAACATAATAACAATTTCATTTCAGTTAAAAAACCAAAGTAATTAAAGTTACATTTATCATTTTCGTTCGTTCCTTTAATAAAAAGCTTTCAAAAAGTTTTTGATAAATCTTAAATTCTTTATTTTGAAAATAAACAAAAGTGACAGGTATCTATATTTTAAAATGATCTCCATTTTGTCTGAACAAATATTTTCGTAAGATTTAGAATTCTTATGCATTATAAAATCTTTACAATTTCAATAAATACACAAGAACACTCGCAATTGTAGAAATTTTATTGTAAAAATTAGCCGTTTAGAAAATTAGGCTTTTATAGAATCTTGTACTTTTGCAGCTCTGTTGCCATTTTGAGAATTAGGCCTTCTGCGTTTTCTGCTAAACCAATAAGACCAAATTCGTAGATTTAATTTTTATTTCCATTTCAGCCCAGAATCACTAACTGTTACAGACCTTCCTCTTTTTGCCATTACGTATTTTTTTTTCTGCGCATCCCTCATCCAACATTTTCCACAAATTTAATTTGCTTCTTTTTACGAATACAGTTTATTATTAGGCAGCAAACGACTAGTATGCGTACATACATGGCCGGTTTTTAGATTATAATCCTAGCTATGTAGCTTAGTAGGCATCCACAGTTGAAGGCGCGGCGACGGTTTTAAAATGAATGCGATTAATTAAGTATTGTTAAGGATTTGCGGTGGACCGTCCCGAGCAGAAGATTCTCATTAATTTATTTATAATTTATTATTATTTACTAGTTTTTAGTCCGAGACCTCAACCGCAAGATTTAAAAAATGTTTTCCTTGTTTTAATCAAACCAATGACATTATTTAAAGCCGCGAACAAGATGCTTTTTTTACAAATTATTTTCTCGTTTTTGTACCTAACTTCAAAAGATTTTAAAACGAAGTTTTACCAAAATTTCAATTCCCTTTTTTTACCGTTAAAAGATCATTAAAAATGCGTATATTATTCAATCAAGCTTTATTAATTCGCACTTTCAACAAAATCCATTTCGTGGATTAGTGGTAAAAACGTAACAGACAAATTTATAAATTATGCTTTTGCATTTATAATTTTAGTATATATGTTTTCCTTATAACAAGTTTTGTAGGTAATTTAAGTATCTAAAAAACACAACTTGAAACGCTACGCTAAATGAATAAGCAAATCCGTATAATGACCTTCCGATTCGGTATATATAAAAGTTCCAAATGTGTACGAGCGAAGATTTTTCTACGACGATCCGCAGAATGAAATACGTGAGTAGGAGAAATACAGACCCCAACGATGGTTTTAGTGTTCCTAGAACTTTTAAAAATAAAAGACATTAAATAAATAAATAATAAATTTAATTAATCCATCTAAATGTATTGCGTCAGTTAATGATAAATACTCGTCCGATAAAATTAAGTCGTTAAACTACAAGCTTAGAAGCTTCAAAAACTTTATTTAAATTAAAAAACTCAATCTATTTAAATTCTAATTAAATCAATTAATATTGTATGAGACTGTAAAGTTGATCTTCTTTTGTTCGTGGTCTTGTACTTTATTCCTTTATTTCTAATAGTCGTCCTTTAAGGCCTTTGTGTCTAGGTCTAAGGCTAGATGTCGACTAATTTTATGATTTTGATTTTCAGTTCGCGTTCCTCGCTATGCTGTTGTGCGCGGTCCTGGCGCTGGCTGGTGCTGATGAGGCAGGGCCGAGGGTCATCCGCAAAGCAGACATCCCGTTAGCACCAGCTCAGCGTGGTCATAATCACCACAATGGACACGGCTTCGGTCTCGGCTATGGCCGCTAACTATCAAAGTTTACATTAAAGTATTGTAACTAACTATGATTATGACTAATTTTATTTAATTTACAAGCTGTTGTCCGCGCCTTGGCTCGCCCTTTGGTACCTATTGGTACTTGCAAGGAATTAATGGTTGTAAGAAAGTCTAAAAGTTATTTATTTTTAAATTAAGAGGCATGAAATTGTATTCTGCTTAGAATAAACTGTACCTACATAAGAATGGCGTTTTTTTTTGTTCACTTTAGATTTATTGTGAAATGTTTATTTAAACCACCGACGCAAATAGTTCTTATTCAATCTGAAATAGTTTCTCCTCATATACGTTTATACCCTTAACAACCCTTTAGGGGGTATTTTTTCGAAACACTGAATTACGTGTTTATTTATTCCTAACCAGAAGCTTTTTATAAGATATATCATGCATCTAACTTTTAAAATGGCGAACTTTCCATATAATCTTCTTAATCCTATTTCACCTTCTTTGAAGTGTTTGTTAAAAATACGTGTTTAATTATTCATTAACAGAAGCTTGTATATCTATTGCTAGCTACTTAATTTTAAAAATATTACCAAATTGTCGTAATTTTTTTCATACCGTTTTCTCCCTCTTCTGGGGCTGAGTTTTTAAAACGATGAAACACGTGTTTATTTATTTCTAACCATAAACTTGTATATAAATTTCATGAATCTAATTTTTAAAATGGCGTACCTCGCATATAAACTTCCAACCCCTATTTCATCCCCTTGGAAGACGTTTTTAAATATTTTATACTTCTTACTTTGAATATGACAGATTTGTAATATAGGATATATAATAGAACTAGCTGTTTTCCGCGGCTCCGTCCATCGTGGATGTCGGTTATCGCGGTAAAAAGTAGCCTATATTCTTTCTCAGGCTCTAGACAATCTGTGTACCCAATTTCATTTTAATTGGTTCAGTAGTTTTGGCATGAAAGCGAGACAGATAGATAGACAGAGTTACTTTCGCATTTATAATATTATATCTATATCTATACTAATATTATAAAGCTGCAGAGTTTGTTTGTTTGGAACTACTGGTCCGATTTGAAAAATTCTTTCAGTGTTTGATAGCTCATTTATTGAGGAAGGCTATAAGCTATATAACATTACGCTGGGAACAAAAGGAGCTGAGCATTAATGAAAAATCGTTGAAAATAAAACACGCGAACAAAGTCGCGGGGGACAGCTAGTATATAATAAAGATTAATATTAAGTAAGGATAAATATAGATTAAATTTATTTAATATTCATGTATAATCTTGTTTTTGCTCCGTTAATGAAGTACGCACTCATAATAAATAACTTTTGTGAAATATTGTTGACTGATTTATGTACCAGTTTGTGACAAACGGCAGTGCCTAATCATTTACTGATGTAGCGGTATTACTGGTAGAGCTTAATTTATTAATCAGCTAGCCCTTTTACTAAATTGGGTTCATAATCTCAACGAATGCAACTCGATACTACTCTTCTGCCTACCCTTTTCCCTTTTGTGGGGGTCTTCTAGTTTTACCAGGTTCAGAAAACATGAGTACCGTATTTTAAATGGAGCGAATGGCTATCTGACCTTTATAACCCATACTGCGCAAAAATCCAATTTGACCTTTATTAGTATCCTGTTTTGTACTGGATACTGCGATAGATTTATACCTAAATACTAAAACTGCTTAGGATAACTAAAAAATAAATAATTCACTTTAGACCACGAAATGTCTTTTTAAGTAGGGTTTTTTCCTACAACAACATGTCGAATATTTAATTTATAAATAGTTCAGTGTTGTTTAATATGATTAGTTTTATGACTAGATATTATCTACCTACTTAAAAGGGGATTCCTATCTAGATACAAGTACCTATCGCTACAGTGCGCTTACACGGGTAATGAATGGCGCGATTATTGGCAATTTTGGTTAAAAATGATGTCCCGGCAACACCTAGCATATGACATAATGACATACAAGAATTGTATAGAAATCACTAAGATTTGCCCGTGTATTTGCATGTGTAGCAAAACTATTCTATAGCATTTGAAAGAAAGAAAAAAAAACATTTATTGTCACACTAAAGAGCGCGCTAAACGTAACATAATAATTATAATAAAAGAAAATAGTAAAAATAAAGAAATAAAAAAATAAAATGAGCATTTAGAATGTGTTAAGAGGAATTAAAACTTACAATAAAATATTTATAAAATAAATATGAGTACCTAAATGACTGAATTTAAGTGACCATTAAGTCTCGTGATTTCTCTTAAACCTTTAGGTGTGATGTAGCGACAGATAGTCATTTAAAAAGGTGTTGTCACTTTTTTTTAATGAGGAAGTCAAATCCGCAGTAAGTCCATTAGTTAATTGCCGCTAAGTTGTTAATCTAATGGACAAAAATTGAGGTGAATCACGAATTTACTTTGTGTTTGCATAAGATTTAAATTTCGGTTAAGTAAGGCGTGAAAAGGTACTACCTACGTCAATAAATAATTAAAGGTCGATTGGTTTGGTAATAAAATCTCAAGGACCCCGGTCCTTCGTCATCCATCGATCATAACATGATAAACTGGTTTAGGTCGTAATGACATGGGTCATTGGAAATAACATCAAAAACCTTTGTTTTGTTTAAGATTTTTCTCGTGTTTTTGTTATTGTTGAATTTATTTTGAAGGGTTCTTCAACACCCTCCTAAATTTATAACACATATCGTTTTTGCGTCGGGGGTTAAAAAAAAATGATGTTTTGCAAATATGCTTGATCAAATTTGACTCAGTCAGTAGGTAAGTGCTGTAAACAAAAACTGGGCTCCTATGTTTATCTGCAAATGATTCCTGTCTGACTACTATCAAATAATTTATTTATAACAAATATTTCTAATAATAGTATTAAATTAAATCAGAACTGCGAAATAACATCAAAAAAATATACACGAAAAGTTATAAGCTTTTAAAGTTAGTAGATGACGCATGTTCTATCTCTTTATCGCAAAACGACGACTTGTACGGGGCAGCCCCAGATTAGTATGGAGAATTTCTAATGTTACGTCATGTGATGGTATAGCTCTCTCTGTCTATTTAGCAATTTTAAATTGCTTGTAATTAGTTCAATATAGAAAGTAATTCATTTTATTATTATATTTTTATATTTTTTTATATATTTTCTAAAATAAAATAAAGTATAATGATTTTATGAATGACTTTATTTTATTTTAGAAAATACCCAATTTAGTGAACCTATGTTGACAAATTCTTTAAAAAATACAAATATAAGTTTGTAGGTATATAATATTATTCGATGACGATATTGAGTCGAGAGAAATGTAATCTCTTAGCGACTCAAAGCGGACTAAATATGCGGCATGTGCTGTGATTGCACATGCACGTTGCACTTAGGTTTAGTTTTACCGTTTTTTTATTCCAAGTCTCTGGTTTTAATATTTTATGTTCTTATTTTAAACACCCTCGACACAAAATAAAAGAAAACTTCACTTAAAAAAAAGCGTTTTTAAGGTTAGAGCATTAAAAATCGTTGAAATATTTAACTTCCATAAATAATGTTATAATGTCCAAATGAAACTGACCAATTGTGGGGTTTTGTTTCAGCAGAAACCAAATCTCTAATATACCTAAGACAATAAGATGCTCCGCTATGATGACAGCTTAATAGAATTAATTTATTTGACTATTTATTTACTATTTACGATTTATAATTATTCATAATATTTCCTTAACTATCTCATGACAAGTCTTTTAAAACGGAAAACAATGACCTTTAAAACTGCATATATATATTCTCACTGGCTGCATAAACAACATTGTTCTACGGGAACTCACTAAGACTAAACATGAAATTCGTAAGTCACCGATATTTGTTTTAATAAATCTTAAGGGACCTACAGTCTACACACTATGCTGGCTTCCTGGCAGTGGCAGTTTTTATCATTTAGTAATTTTTGTTATTTTTATTATAATATGAAAATATTATGATTATTCATAGACCGATTATGATGAAACTGGGTATGGGGTAAGCTTGGATCCTACGAAAGAACATAGGCTACTGTTTGTCGTGATAACCGACACCTATGCTGGCGGTGCTGCGGGCAACAGTTAGTATTTTAATAAAGGTGTGCAATGAGGGCTATAAAGTCTGTAAGTATTTATTAAAATAAAGAAGAGTCGGAAAAGACAAAAAAAAAGTTCGACGTCATCGCTCTTTGACTGGTAACTGATTAAGTGACAAAATTAGGACAGTGTGATCAGAAGCTCCTAATTAGGTTAGGTTATTTAGACACTAAATTCAGGATAGTTTAACAAGCGCATTTTAAATAAGTTCTGTTTATAAATTAATCTTTTTCATATTTTCCAGTTCGCTATCTTCGCTATGTTGGTGATGGCAGTGTTAGCGCTGGCGGGAGCGACTCCCGAAGCGCCGCAGGTGTACGTCGAAGGAGCGGCCGACGCTAAGCGGCAGGCGCGCTCATCCGGCTACCAGCAGCAGCACCACCACCACCACCACCACCACGAGCACGGCGGCAAAGGATACGGATACGGACGTTAAGATTCAGCTTTAGACTTCACGTCCATTAACCTTCGTTATGTTATTAAATTATGGTCAAAATGGACACCGATTTTCCTTCTGCAATAAATTGTTTTTGGTTACAAAAAGCATTTTTAATTTATACAGCTACAAAATCACCTCCATAGATGTTATAAGATTTTACAATAGAATAGTAGGTTCTGAGTTTATGACCTGATGTTACAAATATTATTCTGATGATACTAAGAATCAAATTATTCCAATACAATGATAATTGTTCAACGTTTTATAATCATTGGGGTAACGGTTAGTAACTATTATAATGGGGGAAGGGTAAGGTTTAAATATTATTTATTTGGGAATATAGGAAAACAAACTCTGCAGCATTTTAAGCGTCTATCTGTTGCCATAATTAAGATCGAGCAAAAAAAACGCAATAAAAACAGTTTGGTCAGTGTTGTTCCTTTTAATTTTTCATTTATTTTTATTATTTCTTGATAAATCAGCAACAAAAATACACACTCCGTAAACATTCCAACTGTCTACTTATGACTTACAATTCATGAGATGCGGCCTGCTAACATACAGACGGACGAATGGACGGACGGACGGACAGCGGAGGCTTAGTATAAGGTTCCCGTTGGCACTTCTTTAGAAACAAGTTAAAATTATGAATATAATTGAATAATAATAATGGTTGACTTTGAGTTTCATGTTAAATCTTTGTGAGTGTCCTTGGAACAATGTTGTATTAATGTAATGCTTACAATGAGACTGTTGTTCTGCTTAGCATTATGACTGGGCCGACAAGAGCACTATGAATTTTCTCAAATTAATAATTTACAAGTAGTCACACTAAGTACTTACTCATAATAAGGCACTAATTGCGCAGTTGGGAATCCAATTAAATACAAATTAAAATTAATTAATTTAAATGAAAAATATAAATATTGCTTATACTGTACTAGTAGGAGGTTTGTATACGAAATGACAGCGTGCTGCTGGGGAGTTTGTTGCGCCGTTTCTTCTCCACAGCCAGAGCACTTAGGAAGCGGTGAAGGGTGGGCGAATCAGGGTGCTGTCCATTGTATTGACGTTCTTAAAGTGCTACTTTGTAGCCTAGTTGGAATAAATGAGATTTTGATTTTGATTTTGATTTAGGATCCTAGTAGGCATAACGTGCAGTTGTGGTCATCCGTCTTAAAGTCAATTCATACTAGCGCGAGTCGAAGCGCACCGAAACGTTAATCTAATAGTTACAATAGCAAATTTGTCCTTAAATTTCTACTCTTTCTTCTACTTGTACTGTTAAGTTAATCTGTGCTAAAACGAAAAACCTGCCAATTCACGCGAATTCACACGCATACTACGAATACACGTGCGCATTCGTGCAGCTGCGCTTTTTTTTTTTTTTTTAAAAAGAAACGACTCTCGCACTAAGGAATTTAATCCTTGTGTCGCGGGGGGTTTCACAAACATTCAAATCACATGCACAAAGAACACCCAGACTTGGAACAAGCATTTGTGGGTCACACAAATGCTTGTCCCATGTGGGGATCGAACCCGCGGCGTGTTGCGCACAGAGGTAATTGGCTTGGTGACAGGTGCAGTCAAGGCTTTGATAGTAAAGAATTTGATACTTCGATGCGGTTCGGCTCTGCGCTAATATAAATTGAACTTTTCCTTATTGAAGTCAAACTTCTTTACACACGCTTGACTTGAGGATTAGCTGGTAAATGCGTGACGAGAGCGTTATGAAAAGTGTAATACGGGAGTTGAGAGGGAGATATAAGTTAGTGAAGATAGAAAAAGAGAGAATTATGTTTCGTATATTACTGTAGAGGCAAAAAAGAGAGTTGCGAACACACATTTTCTTTCCTCTTTCTCTCATAGCCAGTTACGTTTCGTATATAAAGAAGTTTTACTTCAGTCATGTGGTGTACAGCACACTCGTTTTTCTATTGAGTTAAATAAAATAAAATACAATAATTTCACGTTTGTGATGTACATGTACAGGGGTGAGCCTAACTTAAAACTAAGTTTTCTACCAGCAAGCCTTTGAGTAATAGAGACCTTTGTTTATATATTGAGAAAGAAACCCTTTAAATAGATTATTGACACCATTTTTTATGGTATCAGTATTTAATCAAAATACGATTTTTTGTTTTATTCGGTAAGTACTATAGTTTCTGTTTTTATATCCCTTATTTTTTATTTTACCCAAATTATTACGCTAGTTACATAGTTCCTATATATAAGGTATCATCGAATTGGTCTCAATCATGCGCGACCAGTTTTTACCAATCCAATAAAGGTTCATAAAAATTTAGACAAAAAATTATAAGTCGCATTCCGTCGTAATTGGTTTGTAATACACGCGAGCATTCGTTCAACTTCGCTTTGATAATAAAGAATTACATACGGCTCTGCGCTAGTATAAATTGACCTTTTTTTGATGAAGTCAAACTTCTTTACGCACGCTTGACTTGGAGAGTAAGCTGGTGAATGCGTAACGAGAGCGTTACGAAATGTGTGATCGGGCGAGGCGAACGGAAGTTGAGAGTTAGTGACAATAGAAAGACAGAGAGTTATGTTTCGTATATTACTGTAAGGGCAAGAGAGAGAGAGGTTCGAGCACACATTTGCTTTTTCTCTTTCTCTTATAGCCAGTTACATTTCGTATATAAAGAAGTTTTAGAGATCACCAGCCTATCTTTCTCTGAATAGTTAGATCACAAAATGTTTAGGAATAGGTTAATGACTCTATTTGGATGAAACATGCCTGGCCTAGCCATTACCCAAACTACGAGTATGTTAGGGTCGGCTTCCAGTCTTAATAGACTCATATCAATATTTTACATGAAGCGAATGCCTATCTGACCTTCACAACCCATTTCACTTTTACGTCTTTGTATTTGTTATATAAATAAGGCATTATTTAAAACTTTAATCAGATAGCTAAATAATTTTCCATAGCATCAAAGATATTATTAAAAGAGAGATATTATTATGTTACTATGTTTTCGTTGGCAACTTGGTATTATTGTAAAATTTTCCATATTTACACAATAGAAAAACACTTGGGATAGCACCGGTTTTAAAAGCCTTCTAAAACTAAAGTATAAATACTGTCGCCAATGCAGGCTTCTCACAGTTTAATATCATTACCTAACCAACAACACTAAATAACATGAAATTCGTAAGTATTTTATAATTATTAAAAATAACCAAAACTATTAATGAAGATTTTATAAATATGTTTAAGGTCCGCCAATTTGGACTGAATGTTTTTCAGTTGTAATCTTGTAGGAAGTATTTGAAGATAACTTCGCCGTCTTTTGTTTATTTGCAGTCTTTGTATAGTTTAAAGTCAAAAATGTAACTTTTATTAAATTGTGTGTTGCATTATCGAATTTAAAAAAAAATGCAAAAAAAAATTGAACCTGTTGTGGAGTTTACTTAAAACTTGGCAACATTTGCAACCACAATTTTAAAAGTACAATATCCTTTTGAAAATCGCCTTACCTAACTGATTATTTATAATTGTAAAAAAATATATTGTAATTCACCTTATTTTTAATGTACTCTTAACCACGGTATGTTTTTTGTTAGTTAACAAACTTGTTTTTTATTGCTAGTACGGTATCTTCGCGATGTTGGTGCTTGCCGTGCTAGCGCTGGCGGAAGCGACCCCAGGCCACCCGGAGGCCGACCACAAGAAGGAGAGCAGCCTACCTGCTCCCCACCACGGCCACGGCCATGAAGACTCACCCCCGAAAAAGGAGAGCAGCGTACCCGCCCCCCACCACGGCCATGATGACTCGCACGCGAAGAAGGAAAGCAGCGCGCCTGTCCACCCCCACGGCCACAGCCGTTAACAATAACATACTTACTGAGATTACAATGGACCGTTATAGCTTGCGAGTATTAATGTGACATTGGGATTAAATAGTTTGATTTGAAATGCATTACGTATTTTTATTGTTTACTAGCTGTGCCCGCGACTTCGTTCGCGTGGATATCGAATCTTATCAATGAGTTTTTTGTGTAAAGTGCTATTTGTGTAGAACGTTATGGAGCATACCGGTATTAATACTTCTGGGCTTTCTCTTGTGGCTAATTACAATAGAAAACCAATTGTGTCTCATCAGCGGTGACTAAGAGGGTAAATGATATCTTTGCTCGAGGCATCGCTCGCGTTCTGTAGATTTCTACTTTGGTGCCTTTTTAGCAGGATATCCAATAGCGAAGCTGACGTTCATTACAACGAATGCTCACAAAGATAATAGTAACGACAGATAGTCACCGTACGACATTAATTGAGAGCTTCAGTATACACGACATTGTCAGTGAGCCCGTCCGGAATATGAACATAAAGTTTTCTTGGACTGCTCACACGGGACAAAGCGACATAAAGCTGACCATGTGAAAAACAACTCACGCTAAGATCGACGCCAGCAACGCCTAGAGTCTGACCCTGTGCCTTATTTATTGTCATGGCGTAACATAAACCTATTGAAAACTGTACTCTCTTAAACTGGAATGGAATCAAAACACTTTCCCCGGCACCACAACCGTTTAAAATTTCTGCCTCAATTATGTTAGGTTGTAGATTTACGACTTTTAATCGAGTACCATTGCACAGTTTAGGAGGACTTAAATTACGAAGAAGATTATAGGAACACCGATTTTTAACTTAATTGTATGTGAGGGAAGTCCAGGAACATTTAATGAATTCAAAAATTCTATTGGTTAATTAGTGGATTCTTCTTGATCAATCATTCTGTTGATAGAGATATACTCTCGACTTTCTCCTTGAATAAGCGACAGTATTTCATTATTTATTGCACATGCTTGATCATTTTGAGGAGTTGAAATAGACCTTTTACATAACCAAGTATTGTGCTGATGTGTTATATTACTTATGTCGACGTACACTGAAAATATTAGCTCCTGCACGGACGAAACCGTACAACATAACCTATCATTTAAAAGCACTTTTCCTTCATCATTTGGATAAGTAATTCCGTCGCCTATTTTTAATAATTAATTTAGAAAAATGCTGTGCATGTGGGTCATCTCCAAGTCTCACCCGCATATTTGTTGTTAAATGCATGGATACAATATGAGGCCATAAACTTGACCTTTTTAGGCAAGCTCTGATTTCGTCAGCTCGTGTTCCCCGTGGTATAACTGGCAAAATTTGCCTAAAATCACCACAAAAAGCCACTGCAATACCACTCATGGGTTGGTCAATGAGTCTCTCAGAGTCCTACTACCTAAGAGTACTAAAAATAACCTACGTTACACACTACTACCTATACTTAAAATCTATACGGTCTACGCCTTATTAAAAAACCTAAGTACCTACCTAGTTAAAAAAAACTCAATAACAGAAAATAAAATACATACCGATAACAAATCTAAACCCAATAAATAAGCAAAATCCCTAAAAACTTATATCTATAATGACTAATCTTACCTAACAGTATTAGAAAATAACCTACAGTCACACATAAAATAACGTACACTATCAAATATACTACCTATACTTTAAAATTAAAATCTATGCCTAAGACTTATAAAAATAAACCTAAATAACTCTAACTTAAACTGTACTTAATAAAAACTAAAAGGAATAAAAAGGTCGCGCTGAAAAGCTCGGTTTAGAGTTGCAAGTATTTAAAACATACAATTTATAGAATGCTAATAAGACCGAACGCTCGCCACTCGACACGTCCGTTCAAATCCAAGTTCAAAAAATTTATGATGCACGCGCGCTTTTTTTTTTTTTGGAAGAGGTCTGCTGCAGTTAGCCTGAGCGCAGGCTTTGACTGCTTCACCGGACTTTATAAATGCAAGCGCGTTTTTTTTTTTTTTGGAAGAGATCTACTGCATTTAGCCTGAGCGCATGCTTTGACTGCTTCACCGGACTTTTGGCGAGAACCGTAAGGGCCACCAGCCAGAGCAAGTAAAATAAACTAACTACGTCAGCAACGTTCACTAAGGGCACCCCCTGCGGGGTTCGGACCTCGACTTAGTGCGTTGCTGACTATCTTAATAAGGCAAAAACAGCAAGGGATGGCTGGATCTGAGTTTAAATGCACGCGCGCTCAGAGGCCGTCCTTATATACGGTAGCGATCCAAGAAAAATTCAACCTTCGGCACTACATTTACAGCATAAATTGGGGCGCAGCGCCAACTGAACTCCACTGCGGCCGGGCGACGTAACCTACGACAAACTTATTATTTGCGGTTGGTACAGTAATCGGGCCTATGGATCGAACCGCAAAATTAAGTTTGTTTTATATTGTATATACTTTTTCGGGATAAAAAGTACCCAGTGTGGTGCCCAGAATATTAAAGAATACGTATACCAAGTTTCATCGTAATCGAACCGGTAGTTTTAGCGTGATGCCTAAACAAACAGACAGACAGACTGACAGACAAAAACTTTTTTAATCACATTTTTGGGTTCGGTCTCGTTCTAGTAACACCCCCTGCCATTTATTTTTTTAATATTTTCAATGTACAGAATTTTCACTTCTACAGATTTATTATAAGTATAGATTCTACATGATTTACACCCCACACATGAAAGCTGCGACTAAACATATTTTCGATTTCCGCTATACCTGTAGAGTAGATTTGAGTCTTAATAGCCGTTTTGTGATCTTGAATGTCACAATGAGTTAAATTTTCTGTTTTATCCGATGCTCCTAAAAATGGATCCTTTACTCTTGACAATTCCTTGCATATTTTCTGATTATTTATATTGATATTCTAAAGGAGTTAAGAAAACCCTTAAATAATGCTAGAAAATTTAAGCATCTTCTATAAAAATCTATTTTCATGAAGATTTTTTGAAACTAATGCAAATGAAGAGGTGGTGTTCATTCTTCGGAATCTTTTTTAATTCCGTACCTCAAAAGGAAAAACGGAACCCATTTAGGATCCCTTTCTTTTGCCTGTCAAGATTTCTCTGTTTGGCTGATAAGTTTTTTTTTTCAGAAATACGTATTATGTAGTATCATTTTAAAATTGATTTTAAATAGTTAAGTCTATTTACCCTTAAGTAATGAATAAAATGAAGGTTATTTGAATGCAATTAAAGAAAATGCCGTTTTTCCGACACTCTTCCGAGAAACTCAAAACCTATGCTAGGTGTAACGTCACAAGTAAAGACAAAAATCTAAATCCGATTATAGTGAATTTTTAGTATTGTAACATAAGAAATTTGATAATGTTCTATATCGATTTATGTTGTTTTTGGAGATTTAACGGTGACGACCAGAAAAAATTGTGCTAAACCCGCACTGCGAGAGTCGGACTCGCACTTGTCCGGTTTATTTTTTATTATATAATGTATGTTCCCCGATTACTCTAAGACGCCTGAACCGATTTGAAAAAAACCTTTTTATATAAATGGGCATTTGTGTATAAATGGCGTAAGCAGCGTCATGGGCAGACCGACCAAAATTGCATCCCGCATGAGAGAAAACAGGTAAAGACTTTACATTTAAGTAAAAGTCCACTTACTTATTCTTACCTTTACAAACTGTGTCAAGAATCTGTACTGGCAAGCTGAAGTATTATCTAACTCCTAATCATTAAGGAGCTTCCAAAATCAGCTTACCTAAATAACTTACAAGAATAGGCACTCTTGGCATAAATTTATAAATATTAATTTTGCTATAATAATAAAATAATTATCCTCCAACTGCTAATAGTTAAGGACTTCAGTTTCCTTCCATCACCAGCACATTCAACATGAGATGATGACTACCATTTGTGCCTATAAAATGTGAGGTTCTCAATTTCTCTCGGATCCTATTATTGGATCCTGATCTACTGACTATGGGACCACCAGAAAAGTATACAGTTTCGCGGGTAGGCCGTGCACCCATCAGTATAGTCTATTGTACAATTCATGAAGTCCAACATATTTGGCGGTTTGGCATAAATTTTGGCAAACTCTGATTTGTTAAATAAAGAAGTAAGTTTACGAAAAAAGCAAACCCTTTCACAAGTTAAGAGCAAAACCTGTTACAACTTAAAAAAAAAAGATGCTCATTTTGGTGCCACCCTCCAATAGCAACAAGCGATTCGTCGTTGGACGTATTTTTGAGTTGATCAAAAGTTACTATGGCGTCAAGTTGGAAAGTGCGGAAAAAAACATGCGAACGCGTGAAAATTCACGAGAATTCGATCACATTCGTGAAAGTTCGCTTTGATTGTGAAGAGTTAGACGCTTCGATACGCTTCAACTCTGCGCTACTATGTTATGGTATCAAGATTTAATAGAAATACATTTTTTGATTCATATAGAACTATTGTTTCTGTTTTGATTTGCCTTATTTTTGCCTATACTCGAATTATTAAATCGAAGGCATCGTAACATTGGTGTCTAGGTGACTAGTTTTTTACAAATCCAAAAAAGGTTCGTAAAAACTTGAACAAAAACTTATAATAGGCACATTCCGTCGTAATTGGTATCAATTTCGAGAGCTATTTGGAGGAATTTATATCTCTCTGAATAGTTTGATTACGGAATGTTTAGGAATAGGTCAATGACCCTATTTGGCCATTACACAAGCTACGATTATGTTAGGGTCGGCTTCCAGTCACACCGAAGTCAGTGATTACTATCTTTTACACGATAAGCAAGTTATTTTCATTTAAGCTTGTCGTTTCACCATTGTGTCAGTGTTCATCCGTAAATAGTGAGTTTGAGCAAACGTTTCAGACGTTTTTGCCATACCTATTATTGGAATCAAAATAACAGCTCCTAAATAAATGAATTTTAGGACCCATTCCTGTTAAAATTTTATTCATGGTGCTTGGCAGCTGGGCCTAACTCAGTTGTCTTATCTTTTATTTGCCTATGGCCTATCTTTTCTTTTTGTCTACCGCTTGCAATGGAGGGAAGTGGAAACAATTTTTTTCCTACTCCTCCTATTTACTACTTCTGATTAATTTCGTTGCGGGTTCCAAGACAGTCAATCGTTTCCCTAGGACACACCGAGCTTAACTGTTTCGGTGGTATTCATTGGCTATCATTGTAGATCCTGGCTTACAGGAGTTGCAATGATGGGCATGTGTGGTGGGCTATCTTTTACACTAGTTGTTTCCCGCGGCTCCGCCCGCGCGGATGTCGGTTATCGCGGCAAAAATGCCTATGTCCTTTCTCAGGCTCTAAACTATCTGTGAACCAAATTTCATTTAAATCGGTTCAGTAGTTGCGGCGTGAAAGCACGACAGACAGACAGACAGAGTTACTTTCGCATTTGTATTATAAGTAAGGATTAAGCGACTGCCTATTTGACCTTTCACAACCCATTTCTACGGCTTTAAAGTTAAATTTCAAGTTTGAGCACACTGTATCGTAAATATTGGTTTTTAAAATGTTTTTTAGTACTGAGTTGTTTTTTAAGTAGATACTTGTTATTATCACAATACAGCTATTCAGACTTAAATCTACTCTTAAGGTATATCTGAATTCAAAAGTTAAGACGGTCAGTCGCAGAAAATCATGTGTAGATGCAGATCATGTAGAATAAACAATATAAATACGTAATGTATTTTAAATCCAACTTTATTTAATCCCAATGTCACATTAATATTCGCAAGTTATCACGATCCATTGTAGTCTCAGTAAGTACGATCAGTGCTATGTTGGTGTTAACGGCCGTGGCTGTGGTGGGGGACAGGCGCGCTGCTCCACTTAGCCGCGTTCGGGTCTCCGACGCCGGAGATGAACAGGCCTTCCTCTGGGTCGGGGGCCGCTCCCGCCAGCGCAAGCACGGCAAGCACCAATATCGCGAAGATACCGAACTGGCAATAAAAAAACAAGTTTGTTACATAACAAAAAAAAAACATAATTTTAGGGTTTATGGCAACTGATGAGGAATATATAATGAATAACAATGTTTTATAACATTTTCAATAACAATTGTTAATAAAAAAACTTAAAAATTTAAACTTGCTACAAAAAACATTCTTCAAAAACTCTCTACCACCACAAAAAAAAAAGCAAAAAATAAACTGGATTACCCTATTTACTTAATTGTTATCTACCGATCCGAATAAGTAATCCGAGTGCCTATGGGCTTGGCAACGACTTATGTGAATGGCTTGGTGCCGAATAGAAGTCGGTGTTGTATATTTGGCTTGGCACCGACTTCAAACAGATCAGTAGATAACTTAACAATTGAGTAAATGTTTATATTATTGTTTTTTTTGTTGTTATAGTCTAACATCATTTAGAAACAGATGACTACGAAGTTTAAATTTTTTGCCTTATTCGATAACAAACACAAATTAACACTCAATTTGAAACTTTTGACTGGTAAACTATGCAAAGACTGCAAATAAACAAAACACGGCGGGGTTTCTCTCCCCAAATACGTTTTTCGAGATAAACACTAAAAACATTCAGTCCAAATTAGGCCTCAAACATATTTATGAAATCTTCATTAATAATTATGGTTATTTTTAAATAATATCTACCTGCCCACCACGGCTTTGCAAGAGTGATTTTGGGTTCTTTTATTAACCTTCTCCTGACAATAATTAATACAACAAAAAAAGACTTATCGATATTTTTCTATCCGTTCACGCGTAATGCGATTATCAAGGGGATTAATTTCGATTTATATAGATAAAATACTTACGAATTTCATGATATGTGCTGTTAGTTAGGTAATGATATTAAACTGTGAGGAACCTACTTTGGTAAGAGTATTTATACTTTAATTTTAGAAGGATTCTATAACCGGTGTTATCCTAAATGTTTTTCTATAATATAAATATGGAAAATTTAACAATAATATCATTTTTTGCTAACGACAACAAATAACATAATAATATATTATATCAAAAGATTGATGGTATGGAATTTTTTTGAGCTTTCTTAGGATTAGGCCAAAGCTCTCTTATAATTTTTTTTTTAGGGACTAGTGAATATCACCGAAACAGTTAAGTTCGGTGTGTCCCAGGGAAACGATTGACTGTCTCGGAACCAGCAACAAAATTAATCAGAAGTTGTAAATAGGAGGAGTAATATGTGCGATTTTTCATGATTTTTATCTCTTTTTTTTTTAATTTATTTTTAATTGTAAGTTTAAGGCACTGTAAGTGTAAATATTATGTAGGTCTACCATTAACTCATTTAGTTATTATTTTTTTTCTTCAGTATAATTATTGCTAACTGGCGATCTGAGTAAGTTGTTGCCCCACATATTTTTATGGTGCCACTGGTATGGTACTGGTATTGTTGTGTGTCGGGTTGTGCAGCTCCCTCGAAAATGGTTGAGCTGCATGAGCTATTCGGGGCACTCTTGCCACTTGTTGGCACAGGCTTGCTCAGGTCGAACTGGCTCTTTCTTCAAAAGGCCAGTCCAGAAAAGACACTGCATTTATTTACACAAAATTTTTAATTACAATGATTGTCTGGACTTTAAAAGAGGCTGACCCCTGAGTTTGTTTCGACATTTCTTCTCAGGGTAGCCAGTTAGGAAATGTCGAATCCAGCGAGCTCTAAAAAAATGTTTTATGTGACTTGTAAAAGTGATAATTTTTATCCTAGTTGCAAAAATAAATGATTTGATTTGATTTGATTTGAGTAGGAAAAAAAGTTTCCAGTTCCCTCCACTGCAAGCGGGACACAAAAAGAAAAGATAGGCCATTGGCAAAGACAAGATAAGACAACTGAGTTAGGCCCAAGTCTGGGTGTTCTTTCTGCAAGTGCTTTGAATGTTTGTTAAATCCCACGAGACACAAGGATTTAGGAGTCTTTTTTTTAAAACAAAATAGTTTAGTCTCTACCTTTGCAATAAACACCAAAACAAACTTAAGGTTCGATTAATGATCGAATTACCGTGAGCTCAAAAAGTTCACATTTAATTGTTCAAACATGACGTCGCGTGTCGCTGCATATTCTTAGGTCAAAATAAATTAAATAAATTTAAATTTAAATATGTTCTAACAACATACCAAAAAATCTTTGATAAGTTGTTAGGACAAAATTAATCAGGCGTGCGGTGTTATGACGTCACGCAGAAATGGCGCACCGTACTAAATATTTAAATAATGCGTTAACGAAAACCGTACAAAAAACGAGAACCCAATTGAAGATAAAATGGGCATATTATTTAATTAGAAAATAAAAATAATTAATATAAACATCATAACAAACGTGGTATCATAACGAAGGTCAATATCTTATTTCGTCACTCGTTAAACGTTCCATACGCTTCAGCGGTCTGGTTATAATTTTTAGTGTCGAATAATTGATGCGGAAAATTAGATAATATATCAATTATTTAATAAACTCATTTTGTATAACATATTTGTATAATAACTATCGTGAGGAGTATTCATAATTATTTAAAACAAAACGGTTTACTCACGTATATTCTCGGGATCGCCCGACTAGTTTCAGACTCAATAGGAGTCCCTAATCATGAGCTGACGCGGCGGCGGTGGTGTCAGTTCGACTCGCGACACCACCGCCGCCACGTCAGCTCATGATTAGGGACTCCTAATATTAACCTTAAATATTTAACGCGTCAGTTAGTCAGGCGATCCCGAGAATATACGTGAGTAAACCGTTTTGTTTTAAATAATTGTATAACATAGTGATTTACTCTTTGTCATTTTGCGCTGAGATTTTGTAAACTGTCTCTATACCAGATCTAGTGCTCACCCTTTTTTGATAAATATTACCTTTCGGTAACACCCTGTATAAGATATCATCGCATTGGTCTTAATAATCCGTGACGATTTTTTTACCAATTCAATAAAGGTTCATAATAATTTTGGCAAATAATATTCTGTCGTACCTAATTAGTATAAATTTTGAGAGCCTTGATTTGAAGGAATTTATCTTTTTTTGCACTGGCTGGTCCACCACGAAATGTTTAGGAAATAATTACTAGGGAGCTTTGGCCTAATTGTAAAGCGAATTTGAAACTTTAATCAGATAGATCAATATTTTCCATTGCATCAAAGTTTGGATAGATATTATTATGTTCTCGTTAGCAGTTTTTTAGTGGTATTATTGTTAAATTTTCCGTATTTACTTAATAGAAAAAACACTTAGGATAACACCGGTTATACAAACCAAGTAAAACAAAGGTATAAATACTGTCACCAATATATGCTCTTCACAGTTTCATATCATTACTTAACTAACAACACATAACATGAAATTCGTAAGTATTTTAATATTATTAAAAATAACCAAAATTGTTTTATGAAGAGTTTATATAGGCCCGCTAATTTGGACTGAATTTTTTTCAGTCGTGATCTTGTGGAACGTATTTGGGGAGGGAAACTCCGCCGCCTTTTGTTAATTTGCAGTACCTATTTGTATAGTTTACAGTCTAATGCAGGTCACTCACATGTGCACGAATACGCAAACTCACTAGAGTAGGACGACATTTGCAAATGATTTGTTTAACAAAGTGTGACAGTTTTTCAACAGACATCAAAGCGCGCGAATCGAATTTTATCAGTTTCTAAATGAAGTTAGACAATAAGACCGTTTGTCCACCCCCGCCATCACCGGGACTTCAAAAATAAATTATCTCGTTCATGTTGATCGTGACCAACGGCGTAATAATTGTTGAAATGTGTATGCTTTTAAACATTTTAAATTTCAAACATATTATTTTGCAGAAACATTTAGATTCTATATTCATGCGACGATAAAACCTAAACTTTGGTGGTACTTTATGTGATTTGTGTTTAATTGCATTGTTTATTATTCTGTTACTTACAACGAACAATATTAATGGTATGTTTTGAGCCTACTTGGGTGACAAATAACAATACTAGTACGAAGGGCATAAGCTGGGCAGGCCTAGCAAGTGAAAATAAAAAGATAAAAATAAAGAGCTTTATTGATTCCGTACCAGTTACAACTATAAAGTAGACAGTGTTATAAGAAGGTAGACTTATTAATTACCTAATTTTTATATTAGGAAGTAACCTGAAGTAAAAAGTAAAAAGCCTCCTCCAAGCAAAACCATTGTTCTTTCTTGTTAGCTACAGTTAGCCAGTTTTTTCACGACTTCTCCACCATTTCACTTTCCCGTCTAGCCCTAAGCCTGCCTCAGCAGATTATTGATATATTGGCAACATTTCCAATCACAATTTTAGAACTACAAAAACTTTACGAAATTAACCATATCTAACTACTTTTTTTAATTGTGATTAAAAATTCAAAAAATATATATACATAAATTCATTTCATTTATTTCATCAGTTGCAATTAACCCTAAACTACAGTAGTGTGTTTTTTGTTAGATAACAAACTTGTTCTTTTTATTGCCAGTTCGGTATCTTCACGATATTGGTGCTTGCCGTGCTTGCGCTGGCAGGAGCGACCGCCTACCCGGAGTCGGACTCCGGGTTCATCTCCGGCGTCGGATACCCACACGCAGAGAAGGAGAGCAGCGCGCCTGCCCCCCAATACAGCCACGGCCTTTAACACCAACATACCACTGATCGTACTTACTGAGACTACAATAGAACATGATAACTTGCGAATATTAATATGACATTGGGATTAAACAAAGCTTGATGATTTATTTTTTTATATTTTAAAGTGTTTTTACTCTTTTGAAGGAAAACTTACAGAGGCTATTACAAAAATAAATAACGTCTTAAACAATATTCATAATGGTCACGAAAGAACTATTTGGTTCTAAACCCCACCAATTCTTAAGTTAATTCTCAATTACCAAGATAAGAAACGTATTCTGTAGATTAAAAACTTGATATAAAATAAGACCTTGTATAACACTACAATACTCCCTCGACTTTTAACTGAATTGCTAGTGCTTTCTCAATTTAATTACTGCAAACTAAAAAATATTATATATAGATTTTAAGAAGTTATCTTGCGACTGGTCTAGCCAGCTTGTTCTGTAACTCCCGCATTACAACTTAGGGAGTATGCATGGCTGAAAATCAGCGCTAGGACTGATTAGCTACTGTATTAACTGAGCCATATCTTTTTGCTACTGTCTTACTATGTTTTTTTTATTTTAGTAACAATAAATGTATTTTTATTTCATTTTTATTTATTGTTTTTTTTTTTTTTCTTTATAATATCTTAGGACAGCTCACACGGCTATCTGATCCCACACTAGGCAGAGCCTGTATTATCGCAACCAGACTACTGATAAACATACTTATATATTTCTAAATACATACATATTATAGATAAATTACACCCAGACACAGAACAAATAAGCTCACCACACAAAGATTTGTCCTGCGTGGGAATCGAACCAACGACCTCTAGTTTAGCAGTCAGGGTCACTAACCACTAGACCAACAGGCACTATATTTTTCCTTTATTTTATAGTATAAACAAGCGGCTTTCGTGGACCACCACGGAGGCCTCTTGTTTATACTCACGTCGTCTCTAACTTCATAGGCTATCTTCAAAATAATTAATTGTACGCAAACTTTGAAGTTCTTACCGGGCTGGAAAGTAATGGTTTTGTGCAGTTAATTATAAAAAAAAACCGCAATGAATTAGCTAAAAAAGAATGATGCCTATTCTTTGATGTTTTGATAGTTAGAAAAAGCTATCGTTGATTAAGATGCCACTGACGGCATCTTAATCAACGACAGCTTTTTTGCACGGTCGGTTTCTCACTGAGCGCCAGGGACGTATGTAGAAAAGCTGCCGATTTCACCCTACCCACCACTCTCCCGACGTGGAAACATCTTACATATGAAAAAGAAAACAGTGGCACTCCGGGAGTGCCGATAGAAGTAAAAACTTCAACAATTAAAACATACTTATATACAGAGGAGTTCCTAATGGTAAGTGTAGCGCGAACAATTGTTTTTTCCCATCTCAAAAAAACAAAACAATTTCTATGATAGGTAGGTATATGATTTGATTTTACTGGACTCGACTCGAGTGGACTTGACTCGACTTGCCTCGACTCGACTCACTCGACTAATTGACTTTACAAGTCTTGAACAATTGCAATACGTGTCGGTCGTTGTTCGTTTTATGATATATATTTATTAAAAAAGATTTAACGCAAATGAACTTAAAACTAATAATTTGAAAAAAGTATGTAGGTACTCACGATTTTTATGGTTTACGCAAAATCTTTGTAAATTTACGATGAACAATGAAGGACAAAACTATGCAACAGTATTTATACATCACATTTGAAGGTCAAAACAAAGTTATCTTAATTTATTCGTGATCTTAATCATAATGATACATTACCTAGGAGGCTTAAAAAACGTGAAAACATTGATGAATAGGTATTATTTACTATGAACAAGTACGAGTTAACTATAAAGAGTTAGTTAAAAGTTTACGATACTATTTACATGCTTCGCACATAAAAAGGTGCAAAGACACAGGCTTCTTAATCTTTTGGGACATTTATCATAAGCGATACTTCTGTTTTTTTTTGTTTAAACAAAACAGTATTTCTAAATCCCCTCGACAAAAAAGCGGTGTTATAAGACGTGTCTGTCTGTGGCATCGTAGCTTCTAAATTGACTAGACTGATTATTACCTATGATTTTTATTTTTGTAAGCTACCATTTCTAAAATATGGAGTTAACTAGAAAACATCTCTTTTTTAATATTCTTGTATTATTTACATTTTAAATGACTCTGCGCTCTGTACACTAATCCATATTTTTCAATAACAGCAAAAACATAAATGGCTAACATTAATTATCCTAACCTTCAAATGTTTCGTATAAATACAGGTGCATCACTTTATTTTAAGTATATTGTTGTTAGTAAAGTACCCAGCCACACAGTGTACTACCATGAAACTAGTAAGTTTTTATTTGAACTAATAATTTGGTGACAAGAGCGCGAATAATAATAATATTGTATTATATGTTTACGTGACGGAATATACGCCTTGCGCTCCTGCTGGACAGGCCACCAATGGCGACCACGGCAATCGACTGTTTCATCCCATTGACAACGATGTCATACGATATAAGCAATTTCCAAACGCAAACACATGGCGAGACGGAAAGCATTGTCATCTAACATCGTACCAAGGTGCCTGAAATCAGAGGCCCGATTCCCATTCTCCCAGAGGAGAGCGCACTCTGCAGCAATAATTGATGTGTTAATATGTTCTGTAGTACATAGATAAGTTGCGTGTTATTACGTGTAGGCTTCTCTGGTATGGCAGAAAAATGTTGTAGTAGTTTAAAAAAAAATTAGTACCTAAAAAAAACTATAAAATTTTGTAATCGAACCGTCTGTCAATCTAAAAAATAAAAAAATAACTGTTCTACTGTGTAATTCTTTCTGTTCCCAGTTCGCATTCATCGCGTTGTTGTTATGCGCGGTGCTGGCGCTGGCCGGGCCTGCAGGCGCCAGTGCTGAGGTAGACAGCGTGAACGAAGCACCACGCAGCGCGCGGGAGGCTCGCAGCGCGCCCGGACACAAACACCACCACAAGCACGGATAACAAGCACCCGCAACCACGTTATGGATGTTCATCCATTTTGCAGTTTTTTTGTTAAATATATTATAATGATTTATTAAAAGATTAAAAGGCTCTTTTTTTATTAAATTCCACATGTTTAAAAAGATCGGTAACAATTTTTCAAGGATTTTAATTTCCTTTATTAATTCAACGATTTTGGTTGGGTATAGTACCTACAATCGATTAATGATTTGATCTTGGAGAAGATAAACCAACTATTGCTAAGATGGAAGATACAGATCTAATAACCTATAGAAACCTAGGAAAACCGACGACCTCCGTGGTCGAGTGGCGTACACACCGGTTTTCAAGATGTCGCCAGCTCTGAGGTCCCGGGTTCGATCCCCGGCCGGGTCAATGTCGAAAACCACTTTTCTGTATTGTCTCGGGTCTGGATGTTTGTGGTACCTTCGTTGTCTCTGAATTCCATAACATACTTACTTTGGGTTCAGAGCAATGTATGTGGTGTTGTCCACATTTATAAAAAAAAGAGATAGGTATCTAAGAACACGCTTGTATCACAGCAACGACCGTTGTTCATAAATAAAAAGAAACCCATTTATCCGTCTCACTGACCTTAGCAATGGTTAGTCATAAATTAAAAATAAAAGAAACCTAAATGTTATCAATAATTTATTGCTAAGTATATTTACTTAAAGCTTAAATAACCAATACATTGTTTAGTAATAATAATCTAGCACAAACATGTTGTCTAAAAAGTTCTTCTTTTTGAGGAGTTATTGCTACTCGCTGAGCTGCCAACAATGACTTAATATCGGTGATTATAAAAACTGTAATAACTGTAACGAGTTCTGTGTGTGTGTTTCCTTCTATGAGTATGTTTTTGAGATTGTTTCTTTTTTTGTTTGGTATGAGTTTTTAATAACGATTTTAGAATATTGCCGATCGTTACTTGACGCGATTCTGCAGGAATTAGGTCTTCGGTGTCGCTAGACAAACTTCGGATGTGGGAAAACGCTTCATTGTTCACAGCATCTGTTAAGATAGCGAGAGTGCATATCACTAAAACAAGTAAGTAAACCTGAAAAAGAAAGAGAGAATTAAGATACTCCATCTCACCTCTGTTTTTCCATCTTTCCTGTCCATCCAAAGATTGTCGGAAGATTTCACTATTAGCGATAAGACTACCATTGTAACTTTTCACTGTTGTTTATTATTTTAAAGCTGTACTCTCATGGTGTACAATAAAGAATATTCTATTCTTTTTTATTCTAAGATTATGACATAAAAAACCAATACAAAATTTTAATTGATTACATATTGCGAATTGGTTTATTTCGATTACTTTACGTCTAACCAGTTCAACGAGTAGGCTATTTATCATTATTTAGTAATAAATACGTATAATACTACTTCCTTAATTAAAAAATAAAGACACCATTTTTTTTAGATGACAGAAACATAACATTGATTTCGATGCTATTCTCTAAACAATAAACATCAAACAGCGCTGAATACAATATTAAAATTTAAAAAAATATTTGATATGACATTGTTTTGACTTTGAACAGCGCCTCGCTCGACGCTGAAGATTTATAGAATACCACCCCTGATTAAAAGTAATAAACTGATACTTACTGTTCTCATATTGGTGATTTCTTAAAATATATAAAACGATGCCACTTGTACACAGTCTAGCACATTAAAACGTATTCTAAAATATCTATCTGCATATTATGATAAAACTTTTAAGGTGGCTTAACAGGTTAGTAAAGACCCACGCGCATAGAGGACCTGTATTTTTTAAATCTGTCGTTTGAAACACCACGTGATATTCGAGCTATTTAGCAGATGCAGGTTTGGATAGTATACCCAATTAAGTGCATGTGATACATCCTCTATCCCATTTTACTTGGGTGCGATAAATATGTCCTTTTCTTTCTTTCTCCACAATCTATCCATATTTTGGTTGACCTGTGTACCAATTATTTTTAAATACTGATACAGCCATGTTCTCTACATTATAAACACACATACTAATTATAGTTTACTCAATGAGTTTTACCAGAAGTTTTCACGTTGTATAGTGGTGAGTTCGAAGGTAAATGTTTACAGAATAGTGTTTTTGGTTGTACCACCACCACTTACCAACAATACTATACTACACTTTATGAAACCGCTAGACAGAATACTGAGTACTACTCAGTTTTCGGATGCAGCTGAAAACCGTATTTAACATGAAGCGATTGGTATCTGACTTTCACGGGACTAGAGCATAGGGCCGTTTTGGCATTTACACACAAAAATAGGTTTTATTTAATACACAAAAGAACCAATGTTGCGCATCATTTTGCCATATTCGCCTATTTATTATGATTTAGCGCATCCTAATTAGTTCATAAATAAATTTTGAACAGGTATTTGACTTCATAAGGAAATCCCATGTGTCGAAAATCATTTAAAATTCAAAACAGTATCATCATCTTATGAATTTTAATCAGTTATTTGCACAAAACCTGTTTTTGGGTTTAAACAAATAGGTGCAGCTTGTAGCAGTGAATGCAATATAAACAAAAAAGTAAAATATTTGTTTAAATAATTCCCACCTATTATGAAGACAAGTTTTACTAGGTTATTTCATATACTTTCGAAAACAGATAAATTAAAACTCATTATTTGTACATACGTCTGAATCATAGGCTAATTAAAGCTACTATTTATTAAGTCTGCTTATTATTTATACATAATTTCTTTAAAGATTAAATACAAGTTGGTTTCAGGAAGCCTGTCAGATATTTTCTCTTGTAAAATCGAATAGGTGACCAAATTCAGCACAGGTCCAATGTTTCGAGTTTGTAAGAGATCTGGATCAGGCCCGTGCACACAGACTGCATGAAGCAGATCGACTACTTGGAGCTGTCAACAAAACAACAAGCAAGAGGGCGGGAGCCGCTTATGACGGGCGGGGGCCGCATGTGACGTGCGAGAGCGGTCGGCAACTCGCGCAGTCCGTTTACGTCATTTCGTGTACCGGCGGCCTAAGAACCAGTAATATGAACGTCAATTGGAAGTAGTTGACGACCTCCGTGGTCGAGTGGCGTACACACCGGTTTTCAAGGTGTCGCCAGCTCTGAGGTCCCGGGTTCGTTCCTCGGCCGGGTCTATGTAGAAAACCACTTTTCTACGTTGTCTCGGGTCTGGGTGTTGGTGGTACCTTCGTTGTCTCTGAATTCCATAACACAAGTGCCCTAGCTACTTACTTTGGGTTCAGAGCAATGTATGTGATGTTTTCCACACTTATTTATTTATTTATTATTAGTTGTCACTTACCACCATGTAATCAGCGTGTCTCTTTTCCACTCTACTTACAAACATGGGCGTCAACGCATGATAGTGACTGCCAGTTGGGTCGACCGCATGCCAAAAGTTAATCCATACACTTATAAAGTGTTTATTGTTAAAGTGTTACGTGCAGTATTTATTTAAGACTGCACAAAACCATCTTAGGAATGAAAGTATAAGCATTTTGTTACTACGGAATTAGATTGTCGAAGGTAGACGCCCCCCGTCCCTAGATCAAGCTGGCCCAAACAGGTCAAACTAGCAATAAAAATGTCCTAACATAATAAAAACTTAGATCCAACCCTTCCTTGCTGTTTTAACCTTATGAAGATTATTAGCAACGCACTAAGTCGAGATCCGAACCCAGCAGGTGGTGCCCTGAGTGCATGTGATACATCCGGCGTTTCTGTTCGTGTTTCGTTTTGAGCGTTTCTGACGTAGTTCGTTTTTATATTGCTCTAGATTGAGCTGCTCTCCTTAAGGTTAAAAAAAAAGAAAGGGACTAAATAGATGCGTGAAGTTTGGTCCTTTGTTAACTATTTTGTCCCGTATTAATTTTGATGTTTTCACATTTCGGAATATTTCAAAAAAATTGGTCTTTTAGTTAACCACGTTATCTTTATTAATCACAAAATACTTTTTTTGATTTAATAAGTTAAAATGCTAATATTACAAGTTGTGTTTTGATGATGGTAGTTGGTACTTAAGTAAGTATATAATATATTATGTAGAGTCAGTACACAAATTAGTAGTTATCGTATAGTTTATAATTATGATACCACAAATATACTTTCTTTTTTTTACAATCTGTCGAATCGCACTTGGGGTATTAAAAAAAGTAAAGATATCATTTTATCTTAAAATTTATTTAAAAAAAATAAAGTAAGTTGTGCTTTTGTCGTTGATCAGATCCATTGAGCTGTTTGGTATTAGCCGTAGTATCCGTAGCCGTGTCCGTAGCCGTAGTTTCCGTAGCCGTGGCCGTGGCCATAGCCATAGCCATGGTAGCTGTGGTAGCCGGGTGCTGCTTCACGGACAGTCCTCAAGCCTTCTGCTGAGGGCAAGACCACGTAGCCGGCTGTTGCCATGGAGATGACAGCCACCAAGAAAGCGAGGAATGCGAACTGAAAAAAGTAAACATGGATTAATTAGTTTAATTATTTCCAATTTTGGTTTAATTCGACTAAATAATTGTAAAAAATGTTGCCCCGATTAAATATAGAGTACAAGTAAGTTTTCGCTTACGTTATTATTATATTTTTTTCTTATATTAGAAGCAAGAAAAACTTTTTGATTTCAGGATCTGTATAGATAATTTATAAGTTAAAATTACAAGTAACAAAATCATAAAAATATTTATAATAAATAAAATATTAAAATTAAAAATACTCACGAATTTCATTTTGACTGTAGAGTGTTAATTCCTGAGGAATAATATTGACTTTGCAAAAATGGTTGTCATTTTATATCATATTCTGAAGGTCAATCGAACCGGTGACGATTTTTTTTATCAATGTTTTGTGTTTTTTACCTCCTAAACAGGTTTCTCATTGAATAACCCATATTTTATAATCACAATCCTGTGAATTGCTTCAAACATCTTTTTCAGTTTTGAAAAGTAACTCGTCAGAGTAGGGCCTGTCGTAGATTTTTTTTAAATATTTTAACTAAAATTACGAAAAACACTTGTTCAATGCAAATGTATAGATCGTGTAGTGTAGTGTAATGTTTTAATTTAATTATGCCTGAAGAGTAGTTTTGTTTTTATAAAACTTTTGCAATCAAAAGTGATGGCAAATTTAATCGGATATATTTATTTAATTTAAAATTCATTCGAAAGGTAATAAAAATATAAAACAATACGATTACTTGAATTCTATTTAAAAAAAATGTTTATCTTTTGATCTCGGAGATTGCTTAAATAGTAGAAAAGCATTTTACTATAAATATGTACCTACATACTCTTAAGTAGGTACTCAACGGTTCAAAAGATTTTTATAATAGCGTGAGTTCAGATTTTATGCATTATTTTAGAATATTGGAATTTTAATGTGGGAGACATGGTGAATGTGGAAAGGAGAAATAAGTTAAATGGGAAATACTAGATGTGTTAATATGTAGGCTGAAGATAAAATTATTTTTATAAATTCTTCGCGTGTGTATCAAACGGCTTTAAAAGGCGAGTACGAAAATGTACACAATATAAATAAAAAAAAATATAAGGCATATCTGTGGCGCCTTTTCAAAAGGAAAAAAAAAATATTTCTCAATTATTACAATATTATAATGGGTATTATTTTGAAGGTGTTAATGAGCACATTCCGAAACTATATAATTGTTGTGTAAAACTTGTCACGAAAATTTATGAAATAAAATAATTAATTAAATAAAAAAACTAAGTAGGTACTTAAACAACTTGTTTTCTTACTTTTTAGTTTTAGCAGTCGGATTTCTTCTTTTATTAAGTTAATTAATTATTTATAACAATTTTAATTGGAACACCATATATTATTTAGTTCATATTTAAATGAGGTTAGTCGTAACATCATCCTTGGTAGTTGAAAACGTCGATAAAATGTTTTCGGTGTGCAGTGTCTTTTTCAGATAAATTATCTTAAATGATCTGAAAGTAAAAATATTTCATAATTGGACAGCGATGTGGACGAAATTTTTAATGCTATATTTTAGGTTTTATGTTTTAATTAGATTAGTTTATTTTGTTATTTCTTTTGTGTATAAAAAGTTAAGTTTCTTAGAATTGAATATGACGGGCCCGTAATTGTTGAATATGACGGGCCCGTTGGTCTAGTGGTTAGTGACCCTGACTGCTAAACCGGAGGTCGTGGGTTCGATTCCCACCCAGGACGAATCTTTGTGTGATGAGCACGATCATTTGTTCTGTGTCTGGGTGTAATTTATCTATAATATGTATGTATTTAGAAATATATAAGTATGTTTATCAGTTGTCTGGTTGCCATAGCACAGGCTCTGCCTAGTTTGGGATCAGATGACCGTGTGTGAGATGTCAAAACATATTTATTTATTTATTTAATTAAATTAACATTGTAATATGATTAAATTGAGTTAAATGTACCAAAAAATCTTCATAATTATTTCAACCGAAGTAGTTATTAAAGTTTTTGACCCTTAATGATGGGATTATGGACGTCTTAGAGATGATCCTTAAGAAAATTGTCTTAAAT
The DNA here is from genome assembly GCA_932294365.1 of Diachrysia chrysitis. Taxonomy (NCBI): domain Eukaryota; kingdom Metazoa; phylum Arthropoda; class Insecta; order Lepidoptera; family Noctuidae; genus Diachrysia; species Diachrysia chrysitis. Next base: position 5,512,888 of record OW028657.1, read on the forward strand.
TCAAGCAAACAATCCTACGACGAACATGTTTGTTCTAATCTTCCTATATATAAAACAAAGTCGAGTTAGTTACACCATTTATAATATAACTCAATACCGGGTGCACCAATTTTCATGATTTTTGGATTCGTCTCCACCACAATAAGCAGAATAAACATCGGAGAACGTCACGAAAACCATTTTTTTTTTCGGTATAGACGGCTACTTACTCGAGTGAAACCGCAGGGCACCGCTAGATTTGAATAAAATAATTATATAATTAAAAAAATACTTAGCTATAAAGTGAAAACTGTACGTTTTGTTTTACATTCTTGGCTAAATGCTCATCTATTTTTTTATTTTTTTATAAAGCTGAAGAGTTTGTTTGTTTGTTTGTTTGTTTGTTTGTTTGTTTGTTTGAACGCGCTAATCTCAGGAACTAATGGTTCGAATTGAAAAAATATTTTTGTATTGGATAGTCCGTTTATTGAGGAAGGCTATAGGCTATATAACATCACGCTACGACCAATAGGAGCGGAGCATAAATGAAAAATATTGCAAAAATGAAAAACCGTTGAAACTAAAACACGCGAACAAAGTTTGGGGGGGGGCAGCTAGTCTATACTAATATTATAAAGCTGAAGAGTTTGTTTGTTTGTTTGTTAGTTTGTTTGTTTGAACGCGCTAATCTCAGGAACTACTGGTCCGATTTGAAAAATTCTTTCAGTGTTGGATAGCTCATTTATTGAGGAAGGCTATAGGCTATATAACATAACGCTACGACCAATAGGAGCGGAGCATAAATGAAAAATATTGCAAAAATGAAAAACCGTTGAAACTAAAACACGCGGACAAAGTCGCGGGGGACAGCTAGTAATATTTAAAGCTAAAGAGTTTGTTTGTTTGAACGCGCTAATATCAGGAACTACTGGTCCGGTTTGAAAAATTATTTCAGTGTTGGATAGCCCGTTTATTGAGTAAGGCTATACGCTAAATAACATTAAAAAAAGGAGTGGAGCATAAATGAAAAATGTTGCAAAAATGAAAAACCGTTGAAACTAACACACGCGGACAGAGTCGCGGGGGAGAGCTAGTAAAAAATATAATTTTGAACGTTTAGTATAATTTGTAGTTTATAATCTAAGTCAGTAGGTGGGCGAGCGGTGAGTCATAAGTCCATATTTTAAAGGATAAAAATGCTAAGTAACAATCAAATAACAAATAAAATCACTTTTTTTTTTTAATTAAGTATTCTACCTTAACACATAATTAATTAGGTCACTTCAAGGTTCATCTAATTTTATAATGTCAATGATTCTATTTTCAGTGCTTTATTTTATGCATATAACAAAACTTAATTTTCTAGTTTATTTGTAATATGCCAATCGCTGGGCAATAAAAAAATATATTGCACTTATCGACGTAGTCGTAATCTAAACTTATTACTTAAAATTAAAAAGATTGTTTGAAAGTTGGCGCTAATTTGGTTATTTCTTACATTTGATAGTGCATTTTTTTAAAAGGGTTATAGGAGTTGATCAAGAAGAATCTGAAGTTAGTAAGAAAGCTGTTTAAAAATACATTAATTCGGGCGATGCCGATTAAAATTAATATGATTTATTTCTATGGGTACGAATCCAGTGAGCTCAAAAAAAAAAAAATATGTGACTTGTAAAAGTAATGATTTTTTATCCTAGTTACAAAACTAAATGATTTGATTTGATTTGATTTGACGTTGGGAGAATCTGCCAGGCTAGGCTAGTATTAAATACTCGTAAAAACTCAAAATGATTCATATATTTTATGACCGTAAACAGTACTTAACCAAAATGTTAACACTGTATATATTGAATAAAAAAAAAAAAAAAAAATAATATATTCGGACAACTCACACACTAGGCATAGCCTGTATTATGGCAACCAAACAACTGATAAACATACTTATATATTTCTAAATACATACATACTAAAGATAAATTACACCCAGACACAGAACAAATGATCGTGCTCATCACACAAAGATTTGTCCTGGATGGGAATCGAACCCACGACCTATGGTTTAGCAGTCAGGGTCACTAACCACTAGACCAACAGGCCCTTCGAGCTAAGAGGCAGCATCTGTTCCACGTGAAATAAATTTTTCTATGTATTACTCTCATTTAATGTAAGTATTAAGAACTCTACAAATCAAATACTTCTGAAAAAATAAATGTATTGAATAGGTAATTTAAACGTTAGCGGATCCAGGATGGTAGTGTGGGGTTGATTGGGGGTGGACCTCATTAAATCTAGGTTTGAAAATGTAAAAACTAAACAAGTGTTACAGTATAAAATATAAACCCATTAAGGTAAAATTAATGCCAATTGTAATTTAGATTATATTTCACATTTTATATTACAGATTTTAACGGAAAAAAAATATTGGCCGAAAATATTATCGCCACTGGGTAACTACTTATTCGATCATTGATGATGTTAGTATTGTTCATGAGAAACATGATATGTTTTTATTCGGAATAAAGATTCTTTCGTAACTAAACAGAACCTGTGCTTCTTTAATTAATGGTGATCAGTAGAATAATACAGGATGTAGGAACTCGTTTGAAGCTCGCCTAATATTTTTTTGCAAACTAAAATATTATTGAATATACAGATGATGGCTTCAAACGTGTAGTAAAGTAGTTCAATACCATTAAAAGTCACTTTTTGAAAAGGTCATCTAGTATCATACGTTGTTGATCACTGTATTATTACAATTACTATAAGTAAATAAATTCCTGCTAATTTTTTTTAAAGTACAATATTTTATGATATGTTTTACAATAAAAAGGTCAATAATGTAAAAATAATTTATTTGGTGACGAATTTGATGGTGACAGAGTGATTATGATTAAATTGACTAATTAAATTTAATCTTGCTTTATCTTCCAAATCCGAAGTATATTCCACCAAGACCATGGCCGATACCATAGCCATGACCGCCGTATCCATATCCATGGCCATACCCGTGACCGTATCCGTAACTTGGACCATACCCGTGATACCCGTGGCCGTGGTGGTAATGATCATGGTCATAATCGTGATGGTGATGATGGTGATGGTCGTCGTATCCGTGGTAATGCGATTCGGCGGTTTCAAGGTCTGCAGGGGCACTCTGTTCAGGTGATAACAGTTTCTCTAAAGATGCTCCACTCGCCAACACCAAGGCGGCGCACGCCGTAATTATCAATAGAAACTAGAAAATTAAATAATAAAAATGAATTTATAACAATAAAATGAATATAACTTAAACACCCATCGGTGCTAATAAGATGAAGGTTTCTTTAAATAAAAACACTTGAGGTAATAAAAAACTTGAATGACCTTATTTGTTTATGTAGGTTAGAAATACATATACGACATGGCTAAGTTTTACGATACAATTTAAACTTTAAGCTATACGTTTCTCTAAAAAAAAACGTTTCAGAATAACAGCAAAATGTATTAAAAAATAATATCATTTAATGCAGTTAAAAAAAACATAAAAGTTAACGATACTCACTGTTTTCATTTTGACAGTTTGTGTTGAACAATATTACTATACGGTGTGTCGACAACATTTATATCAACCCGTTGGAGGTCAATATTCAAGTTTCCCCATAAAATCAAAAAACCTACGAAATTTGGGCAATTTAACCGATCGTCTGCCGGACAGGTTATACGGACATGACTGATTAAATTAACTGCTACTTCCTGATTATGAAAGTAGAAATCAGAAGATGAAGATATGGTAATTAATCGTAGTGGTCCTAATTGACTGAACAGTTTTAAAATATTTTCGTATAGTCGAATTTCTAAAGCGATTTATCTCGGAATTTTGCTATAGTAAATAGATTTAATAAATTGAAATAGAATCTATAAAGTCGTCCTACAAGTAAGTACTAAGTGTAATAATGAGGTGTTCTTTTAGGTTGAAATAAATCATTTTCAGTATGCGTAACCCTATCCAAGTTAACCTTTCTCGAGATTATTCTACTTAGTACACTTTAGACAAAATTTAAACCTCAGGCAGGACTCGAACCTGCGACTACTGGTACAACGCATCAGTCACTTTACCAACTAAAGATGTCGCTTTACAAACTGAGGTTTAAATTTTGTCTCTCTACTATTTTTATTTAATTACATGTCAAAAAATAAATTTTTTTAACTATCATACAAATATAATTTTATTCAACTTTAGAGTCGTATCTCTTAAAAATGTCTAACAAGCTTTGTCTTACGAGTGATACTCAAAACATCAAAGTTTTATCAGCTTCATAAAAAGGTACAAATGTCATGTACCTATAAATTGATTTAAATTTTAGAAAAAGCCAGTATGTCATGAGATCACCAAAAAAGTTTTTAAATAGGGTGAAGAAGCTATAAATCAAATCTAAACATATATTTATCTTTTTATTCATTATCTCCTCTATTTCTAATAGGCACTTATGCTATCTTATTCGATTCTTTCAATTTCGATTTGATTCCGGGATTAACATGTTTTTTGACTTACTCTTAGTACAAAATGATAAGTATTACAACATCGATAAGTATTGGACAAGTATAAGTTGATAATGATCTAGAATACGAGCATTAATTAGCAACGATATGTGTCTTTAAATTTATATTAGTATTACCAGTTTTTTCGTATATTAATTGGCTATATAAATATATATGTATACCTATATAAATATGCATAGTGGTGTTGTGACCCACGGGTATTTCCCAGGCGTCGTTCATTTTTACTTTCATAATATAGACACGATACTGCATATTTTAGGATTAGGCTACTTTCAGTAGGTTAGTCAATACAATTTAGTAGTTAAATGTATTGAAAACTTTAGTCAATTAAAAATAAATTTTATTTGAGTTGATTCCAATGCACAAGTTAATTGCTCGTCAATAGAAAATTGAATGAAAACGTAAGTTCCAATGTACATTCGGCACCAAAATTTGATGAACAAAATCAGTCTTACAAAACAACGAAAACGCAATATAAAATCCATAAATTGATGTTGCAATTATTAAACAAAATATCCTAACACGAAGGGATACGCTATCGTAATCTTTCTGAGCCAATTTATAAAATTTTAGGCAAATTTTGTGTTCATCATCTTTTGTTGACGACTATTTTTCTGATGACTTCACTATTTTTAATTTTGAGACATGAGCTGATTTTGGTGGGTGTGTTAATTGGTTTTTCAATCATGCAACCTTGCTGGTTATAATGGTTTAGATAGCAATTGTGTTTTTCTAAGTGTACGTATTACATACATATACTTACTTCAAAGATTGCAAACGTTGATAAAAATATCTACAGAAAAAATAAGAAAGTTTCAACCAATTTAAGCCTAATTTAGGCTGACAAATGTTCTAATCTGCGAAACGAAAGAAAGTTAATTTTATAATAATTAATTAATGCTGGCGAAACCGAAGGTTCCTATAACTGTATTATACAAAATAGGTTCCATATACATATTTCTTGCGGAAACAAGAATAGGTATACGTGTTTTGGAGTTAGTAGTCATAAATTGTAACGGTGTACGGTGACGCGACCTCTAAAACAAACAAACCAACGTTGAACTCTATAAGGAAACGGATTTTATTGATAATCAATATCTATTTTGAACAGTTATTTGTAAATTATTAATTTATGTATATATAAAGGTTATATTAAAGGACCTTGTTTATGCGGGCTGGTATATAGGAGGATGTAAAGATGTCTAAGCATCGATTTGGTTTGAATCTGTAGACAACTTCGTCTATTAATTTAAAACAAAACGGTTTACTCACGTATATTCTCGGGATCGCCCGACTAGTTTCAGACTCAATAGGAGGAGTCCCTAATCATGAGCTGACGCGGCGGTGGTGGTGTCGCGAGTCGAACTCCTTCCGACACCACGGGCGATCCCGAGAATATACGTGAGTAAACCGTTTTGTTTTAAATAAATATGAATACTCCTCACGAAAGTTATTATACAAACTTCATCTATGTTTTAATATTTCTGTTTGTACTATTTCCTAACATGAGAAATACTATTTTATGTGTCAAAGAAAGCGAAATAGGAACATACTATAAAGAACATAAAAATGCATAATAAAACAACAAAATAAATATAATTAATAAATATAATTTAATTAGGAGTCCTACAAGAAATTACATTTAAAAACATCTCATACATAAATCCATAGATTCTTAACTAAATACTACGATATAAGTCTATCCATGATGATGATTCTGATGGCCATATCCTTGTCCATAGCCGTGGCCGTAGCCATTTCCGTAGCCAGAGTTGTGGCCGTAGCCGGAACCGTGGTGGTGCTGCTGCTGACCATAGCCCTGGTTGTAGCTGGCTGCGACTTCGAGGTCGGTGGGCGCGGCTTGCACTGACATCAGCGATGCCACGATGGCGCACAGGAAAACGACAAAGGCGAACTGAAAGGAAAATGATATTCATTTTGACATGTTTTATATATTGTCTTATTGTTTTGTTTATATTTATTAGATCTTCAACAAAGAATGCGCGTTACGTGCAATAAAAAATATTTTTACAGTTTCTTGTGCTTTCTCATTTACAGGAGACCACATCATGCAAAATATATAAATTTACATAGATCTAACAATATAAAATAAAAATATTAACAGATTACTATGAGGTAGGTCAAAATATAATTTAATTGTGCAAATACTAGTTTTTTTTAAATCTATGTAATCTATACTAATATTATAAAGCTGAAGTGTTTGTTTCTTTGTTTGTTTGGTTGAACGATATAATCTCAGAAACTACTGGTTCGAATTGAGAAATTATTTTTTGTTGGATAGTTTTATTAAATAGATATTGTAGAAAGGAATAATTTAAACCGTAGGCAGGACTAGATCCTGCGACTACTGGCGCGCCAGTTGGTCGGTTGAGCCTGTGGTCGCAGGTTCGAGTCAGTATTATAAATTTTCGCTCCGCACGCGGTAATGTGTAACAAATGATTAAAAATAAGCAGGTAGCTGAGGTTATGGGCTGAGGTTATATTGTACATACCTACTCTTATTTTAGAAAAATAATTAGGGTTCCGCGCAAAACATGAAAACGCCTTGAAACTAAAACACGCGGACGAAGTCGCAGGCACAGCTAGTACAATTATAAAATATGTCTGTCTTCCGAGGACCCCTTTAATGGTGATATTGATAGGACTTTCTTAAAAGAAAGCTTTTAAATACATAAAACCGCTGTCACGTATACGGATAGAAAGAAAAGAGCCTCATAAGGAGATGATTTGTGGGCTTTTTATAGAATGTTTCCGAAATGATAAGTTAAAAATCGGCAGCCATTTATATAAAAAAAAAAATCCCTTGGTCATCGCATCACGCGTGAACGATTGGAACAATTTCGCTAATTATTTTTTTGTTGTTTTAATTGTTGTCAGAAAAAGGTATTTATAAAAGAAAAAAAAAATGTTTTGACTGTCTCGCATCACCCGTGCGAAGCCAGGCGAGCAGCTAATATTTTATAAAAAAATTAAATACCGTGTCATTTAAATTAATTAAAAAAAAAGGATGTTTCGAATTAAGGAATGTTTTTATTTATTCATATATAATAACACATAAAACACGATTATTCTAAAGATTTTTCATTAAATATTTGTTTTTATTTTAGCAGTATGGTAAAAAATATTTACTTATTTTATACAATTTAAATAAAATAAATATCCAATATTATCGATTTAATATTTAACAAAATTAGTGAATATTATAAAAATTATACTCACGACTTTCATTGCAACAGCTTCGTTGAATAATATTATTTTAAGCTCTGTCGAGGATATTTATACTTGTCTCTTAGCCAGAGAACAGTTACAGAATCTAAAAATATGAATCTCAGGTCAATCTCCTTTTAATAAATCAATCAAAAATACTTTAGGCAATAAGTATTTCACAATTCCTAAACAGGTTTGTTTTTGCTGGTTTTTCCTCATGGGATTTATATTATTATACTTTATGTTTGCACCACTCGGTTGAGTGGTGAATAAGGATAAATGCATTGTTTAAACCCTGACAACACCCAGAGCATACATAAATTGAAAAATATTTAAATCATACGTATGTATCTAGATGTTAAACACATTTTTTGATTGTATAAACATTAACATAACAAAATAGGTACTTACATACTTGGTTATTTTGATACTAATCTAACTAACTTAAACTAAACTAACTTAAATTAACAACTTAAATTAGTTTCCTTATTTTAAGCTACTAGTGGGAAATACCAGACATCGTGGCCCACTAAGTATCTGTAAGGCAATAAATTTGATGGTCAAAGGTTTTATGATTTATTACGATATAAATCATAGAATCATAAAACCTCGCAATTTTGTTGACGTTTTCTTTTTTTGCTACGTCAGTGATTTTTAGCTTTTCCAATGACGATTAAATTCTGGATGTACAGAATAAACACCTCGTCCAAAAAATATTAACTAACTAGATTAATTACTTTAAATGGAAGCATTAAATATTTGTTCGTAAAATATGCGAAAAACAAACGACATCAATATATCATCTTACCCTGCAAGATAAAAATCATGGAGCATTTACAAAATGACCATGATTTTTATATAATGGCATGGGTAAAACCCTCATGCCATGGGATTGTACCTGCTTAAAAGCTTTTCTGGTCACTGGCCATTAAATAAATTAATGATACATCTTAAAAAAACATATAAGTTTCGCTAATTATGTTGTTATAATACTATTTTCTGTGTATATATAAATAATTAAATAAATACATAAAAAAAGATTAAAATTTTATTAGTTTCTGTCAGTTTTCGAAGTTTAATTAAAGTTAAAATTTTGTTCAAATTCAAAGGATCACTGAGTAGGTATCTTAAGCGTTTTTGTAGTTAGCATATTTGCATACTGTTCAAGGATTGGTCTTCAATCTCAGTAGATACAGCTCAAAGCAAGGGAAATCGAAAGAACCATATAACTGTCTCTTGTGTCCTCAATAAAATATAATAAATACCATGAAATGAAAACGACCATTAACAAGATAATTTCTTTTATTGGATTTCAAATCAAATCATAAAATTTAATCACATTACACATAAACCTAAAATTAATTTAAACATTTTATTAAATCGATTGTTTAGATCCGAATCGAGGTCTTTAACAGTAAGTAATAATTTATTTTAGCTTTAACGTCCGTGACCATAGCCGTGGCCGTGTCCATGGTGGTCGTGTCCGTGGTGATCGTGGTGGTCATGGTGGTCATGGTGATCGCGGCCGCGCCCGTACTGGCGAGACTCAGCGCCCTCGAACACTTCGGGAGCCAGCTCAGGAGCCGCTGGTGCTTCTGGTGCCGGCTGTGACCCGGCTCCAACTAGTGCGAAGATCGCACATACTAAGAGGGCGAAGAAAGTCAACTGTAAAGAAATAAATTATTACGATGTAAATAAATAAATAAATAAATGTAGACACCATCACATACATTGCTCTGAACCCAAAGTAAGTAGCTAAAGTTATGGAATTCAGAGACAACGAAGGTACCACAAACACCCAGACCCGAGACAACGTAGAAAAATTGTTTTCTACATTGACCCAGCCGGGAATCGAACCCGGCCGATGTAAATAATGATGATATAAATTGTCATCAACCTTTATACAATCACTGCTGGGTAATGAACCTCTTTGTCAGTATAATAATAATAAAGGCCTTTAATTGTCTAAGTGCTGGGCAGATGCCTTTGCTCATATTAAGGCGGGATTTCGTTTATTCATGGAACGTCCTAAAGTAGGGTCGCACTTCAAGTAAATGTTTTCTACTTTAAATAAATATATTGTGGGTTTTTTTCTAATCCTGTAAATATACTGTATTATTCTTAAAAAAAAACGTAGAAAGACAATTTTTTACTTACAATGTGGTAGATAACATTGTTTTTTAAAATGTCCTTAAAATGATATATTATTAAAAAATATGAGACACGGATTTTTCTTATTTTACGTAACTAAACGCGGTGTCTAATCGATCTGATGACTTTGGTCTGTGTAGATAATACTTTTATTTTCATAATGGTACCTATCGACCTCAAACACTTGTTTATTTGGCGCGGTCCCTAAATAATATTTTTTATTATTGTTATCGAAAAGACAGCGTGCTGCTGTGGAGTTTTTGCGCCGTTTCTTCTCCACGGCCAGAGCTCTTAAGAAGCAGTGAAGGGTGGGCGAATCAGACTGCTGTCAATTTTATTATTTAGACGTTTGAAAAGTTCTACTTTGTAGCCTATTTTAAATAAATGAGATTTGAATTTGAATAAAAACTTACGACCATATATTAACTTGAAATGTCGCATGACGTCACAATTTTGTGTGTTTTAACGTCAGTAGCCTTCACCCCTGAACTTTGATTCGCTTTATCTGCTTAGTGTTTTCTTATTTAAAAAAAAGCAAAAAGTATGTGTATAATATTTTTTTATTATCTGACGGACTAATTATATTATACCCAGTGATCTACCCCATTGTTTTATAAGTATTTAATATTTGAATTCAAGGGACTGTAAAAAGTAAAAAGTAAATGCCTAAATAATTAACACAACACGTTAGGGATTTATTTATGTTATGGTGGAAAATGGAAAATAGTTTATACATATATATATATATATTTATAAAGTCTGTACTTACTGTGTTCATAGTGGCCGTTATTGCAGTACTATGTTACATGCAGTCAATAGGCCACTCTTATATACCTATAGTAGGTCAGTAAGGTTGCCCATATATTATATATAAATGGTTTTATACAATTACTCAGGTACTCATAACATTGTCACTTTAAATGTTTACAGGGAAAATCATTATAAATATGCAGGTGCACTTAAGTATGCAGTTTTGCAATATTATCGTTTTATTTGATGCTTAAGTGTTATTAAAGATTTACTTTATAAAGTGTGGGAGTGTAAACAGTAGGTGTTCGAAACTTGAGGTAAAACCTTAGAGGAATAAATAAGGTACTATAGAGAGCGCATATCGAGTATGAACTGTTGGCACTTGTATTTTCAGGTAAAATCAAAACAGAGCGCATCGTTTTATTAGAGCTTTCTCAAAACCTAATATTACCCTAGTAATATCGGAACCGCCGACATTTTCGCTTCAACGTCTGTCGTCCTACGGAAAATTACTTAAATCAGTAAACGAGCGTAGTACATTTAATGAAAATAAAAAAAAACGTACAGCGTAACACAGAATCTCCTCCTTTTTGGAAGTCGGTTAAAAATGTGCTTACGCTGGGTATAAGGGGCTGCTAGCGATGCCCACGCTCTATGCTTGTCTATGGTTAGTCTAAGGGTAAAACATTGCCCTATTAAAAATGGTTACTTAAATTAAAGGTATTCACAGTCTTTTGTTTTACTCCACGTTCTAGAGTGATTTAAAAGGGTTATTGTAAGTTAGTCACAAAGTAAATTCGTCATTTTTATACACTTCATATTATATTGAAAGTAACAAATGCCTGCTGTTGTGATTTCAGCATAAGATCAAGCATCTTCGCGACAGGTTTATAACCAAGAGATTGATGTTGAGATTTGATTGTTAAATTTTGGGTAAAAATAAAAAAAATACATTCTCAGTGGGTGCCTCGAAAAGGCAAAGTAGGCGGTGTAGTTTCATCCTCTTACACAGGTTACGTTATTTTTTTGTTAGCAGGTAACTCTTTTTTTGTTAGGTATGTATTTAATAAACATAAAGTAAACTTTTTATGGAGTTAAGAATAACAAGGAATAAAATTTTGAACGGCGTTATAAATCATTATGCAGGGGAAAAACAGGTTATACTCGTTACGTCTCTAAATGTAGGTATCCATGTTATAATAACGTCCAAAAACAAAACAGGACCACAGAACAAGCTGTGTCATGTCTAAAATGTATAGTGGTTGTTCTTTTTTATTTAAAAATTGCTAATGCAATGGTTAGTATCACAAATAATTAATTGACTGCAAATAAATAAATAAGATCGTCTTCAAAGGAAGCGATAACTAAATCAAATTGAAAGAATTTCAATGAAAAAAAAAACAATTGCAGAAAAGTACAAAATACGCTATTTCTTTTAATGAAATTACATTTCTTGTATTTTTTTCCAATTATAGCTTGCAGCGGGTTTGAAGCGAAGTTCAGTGAACTTGACGGAGTATCAGTGTGCGTGACAAGTCTACTTGGCCGTGTATTTAACTAACTGTTAAATATTTTCTTTGCTTTAAACCGAAACCATGTTACCTCGTATATTACAGCAACTTTCTAAGACATCAATAAATAAATTAGATTAATGTCAAATAAGGCGGCATTAAATTATGAATATATTATGGCAGTGAGTTGAAGATCCAAAGTAGGTATTCAAAACATACATTATAACAACGAATTTTTACTTGCAATAAGGAAAATGGGTTGCAAGTCGACTTAATGTTTGTTTTTAAATCTCGATGTCACTATATATACATACTAAAGGAATTATAAAATAAACTAATCTAATATTAAAAATAAACCTAAAATATGGCATCAAAAAATTCCTCCACATCGCTGTCCACTGGGAGTGTTCCCAAAAGGCTGGCGGCATTGCCACGTTGAATGGCAATGCTTATCCTCTGTCCAAGGTAAAAGCCAGCCCTTGGGTCGCGCGAAGTGTCAACGAGGCGTTTAGCTAGATCTTTAAAAAGCATGTGCGCACTCGGACCCCACGGACCAAGGGTCTCAACCCCAAACGGCTCGAATATATAATTTCCAACTAGGTTGTTATATTTCCGCCGTTTGAGGTTCTCAGCAGCCGCAGCGGCGGCACCAGCACAGCCCGACGAACTAGGAAGATGGGATGGCGCAAGAGTATCGACACAAGTTGCGTCCCATACTAAAGGCCTACCCAACTTCCATGGGAACAAAGACATGCCGTCCGGTCTCTTGCCATCGTGTGCAATTTGTCTCTCAGATAATACTTAGACACCATTTGTATCTTTTTATTATTATCAAATTATAAACTACTAGCGAATCGCCCCGGCATCGCCCGGGTAGCACAGCAATATAGCCAATGTTACTCAGGGATATAGCATTCTAATGGTGAAAGAACTTTTAAATCGGTCCGGTATTTGAGTTTATTCGTTACTAACATACAAAAATACAAATCTTTCTTTTTATAAAAGATTAATATTATACTTAAACGAGAAAAATAATTTATAAAAGAGAAAAAAGGATAGAGAAAGTCTGTTTACCAATATATTGTAGTTGTATGTTTTTTCAAGTAATTTAGATGATGAGTGCATGCTGAGATACATGCATGTAGCAATGCTGGCGTGCTCTCTACTTAGCGATGTCTGTCATACCAGTTTATTATATTAAATTTTCCTTACATCAGGGTAATATTTTTAAAAGTTGATACATTAAAAGCATAGCTTACGCTAAAATAATAACGTATATAGAAAAAATACGTCGGTTTAGGCATTTTTTAGATGAAGTACCTATCTTACAAAAGGTTTTAAATAATGAAGTATTTTTATTAGGTGGCATTGTTTTTGTAATATTTTGAGACCTTTATAGCTTTGCGCACTGGAAATCAAACACAGTAATGAATGCATTGAACGGGTAACTATTACTGAAGATGGCTTTATAAATTAACTAAGTTTAGTATTGTTCTTAAGTGTATTTTTTTTTCATTATGTATATTTTTAATGAAAATAAAGTTTTTTAACCTAAAACTAATATTGTAATTGTTCCTCTAGAGCAGATTTTGAAAATGTAACATATTTTGTATTTCATTTAAATAAGATTAATTTATGTATGCGTAGGCATTTATGCCCCTTTGAGAAAACCTGTCCACGAACTGCCCTGAACATGTAAATTAAGTTACCCTTAATGGAATTAATGTAAATGATCCACAAACTATAGGTACCTTCAAATCACAAATAAAGTAAATAAAAAATAGTATTTAATAATCGGGTAAATAATTTGAATGCTGGCAACACCATCTGAGATGCATCACTATGACATTACACAATATTACGCTTTATTAATGTGCGCATATGATCATGGCCTTCATTGGAAGCGGTCGCTCAACTTTGAGAAATCGACCATTACTAAAGATTTCAATGTTTATCGTATTACAAATTAAAGGTGAAGTTCAAAGTTTTTTAAGTAAACCTCGTAATGTTTTGATCAATTTGAAATTATTTGTTTAGCAACTGATGAACTGGGTTTTTTTTTATTAGTAAACTGGTTTAAACTAGTGTTTTTGTGTTTATTAGGAACGTGTTATGGTTGGTAACCTTTCCTATGTAGGTTCACTTATTTTTTATTTTTTGTTTTGCTTCTAGTCGTGAATGAGAACTTTATAACATGTTTGGAATTACATTCAAGCTGTGTAATTATGAGTTTAGGTCACGTATTAAAGAAAAAACATCCAAAATTACTATGTAGAGTTTTCATATTTTTTGTAGTATAGCTGGCGTGAACAGGCAACCGGTTCGTCAGGTGTTCAGTAATCAATAATAAACAAATAAGTAAATAAATGTGAACACATCACATACATAGCTCTGAACCCAAAGTAAGTAAGTAGCTTAAAGTACTTGTGTCTTGTAACATGAAGCAATTGTGTTATGGAATTAGAGAAAACAAAGGTAGCACAAATAATCAGACCCGAGAAATTGTAGCAAAGTGGTTTTCTACATTGACCCGTCCGGGGATCGAACCCGGGACACCTTGAGAACCGGTGTGTACGCCACTCGACCACGAAGTTGTAGTAAATATCGCTATTCGTCAAAATCTCCTACACCAGAAATATTGTATAATATTTAACATGTTTTGAGCCTCCGTATCTTTTCGTAGTAATAGATTGTTAGTAATATTTTTCTATCGGTTTTTCTCTTCGTTTAACAAATAACAAAAATGCAGCTTTGCTGCTCCTTATGACAACTTTTATAGGGTGTAAGTAGAGAAGGAACCGCTTAAAGTGGGTCTTGCTCATTAGAGTTGACCTACGCCGCCAATTAAATAATATATAGTTAGAGTCTGTGCGGAAAGTAAACCGTCTTAAAGTAGATTATAGTAGGTACTTTATCTAAGCGTCTTGATGATCGAGGGTACTGCTGTGTTTAATTACCGAACTTGTTATGTAATAAATACAAATAATAGAAGGAAAAACTTAAACCTCAGGCAGGACTCGAACCTGCGACAACTGGCTTGACGCGCCAGTCGCTTTACCAACTAAGCTACCGAGGTCACTACCTGAAAGTTTAAATTTTGCCTTCTATTTCATTACGTCTTTAGGGCGACATCTAGTGAACCAATCTAACGTTTGGCCTCACCGACTCTGATTAACAATCTGTTAATTCAGATGTCCGAGAGATGATGCAGCCCAATACTTATTATTTTAATTATTTGTTACGCATTAACGCATGCGGAGCGAATATTTGTAATAAATACAAATAATAGAAGGAAAAACTTAAACCTCCTCCTCCTTCTATTATGTTTTTGTATTTATTACCACCGCATGCGTTAATGCGTAACAAATAATTAAAATTATACGAATTTGTTATGTTTAAAACACGGTTCCGTCGTTATAATGCGAGTTTAACATATGTATATTTATAAAATTATATTAGAACATAATGTTTTCAGGTGTTTCATAATTATTTACTAAATGATTTTAATGTTATCATAATGTTAGTTCCATTTTAGGTCACGACGGTTTTATATTCACTAAGACTCGCAACACGTTATGTATTTTCGTATATTTGAGTAGTTTCGGACTTAATCTCCCTTATTCATAACCTCATCACGTTGTGAGGTCGTGACCTCGGTGACCACACTGTCAGCACTTAACTAGGAAATTTTAAATATTGACGTCAGCAGATTTTGTTTTTATAAGTATAAGAATAGTAATATTCTGCCATTGTATACTTATAACATTCCAAAAAATATAGTCCTAGATTTCATCATCACGTACCAACTGATGATGAACGCTCGCGTTGACGATAAACGGACCAGGAACGGCCCTAATAATATAATATAGTATGTGGGATATTAGCGATGTAGGTACGATAATAATTGTGGTCATTTTGATCGGTATATTATTCATGTTAATTTTATTTCACACAGAGGTGTTATTAGAGTGCCCGAACGATAACTAAGAAAAGTTTTTTATTGAATAGCCACCAAACATAACAATATGAGCATCATTGACATAAAATGAACCTCTGACGTCATGAAATATGTTTTTGCGTATCACTGCGACATACTTAGCCTTTTAGCGTTTAATATTCAAACATTAGTTGATTAAGAAATCTGTGAAAAACCAGACAAAATACTTTAAGTATGTAAATATCTATTGCCAATAAATTCGAGGATAAAATCCAACCGACGCTTGTGACGCAGGTATTGTTTTTGTTGAAACTTGATTACATTAGTCTTGAACTTGATCTTAGTCATAGACCACGCCGACATATTTCACAACTGGTTTGTCGAGAATGTTACGTTTCGAAACCATTCTTTTTTAACATGTGATGTGAACAGTAAATGGCGGACAGTTTTAAACAACTGTTGTACTTGTAACTGATGCTAAAGGCATAAACTGAGGCAAAGCTAACATAAAAGAGAACTTACTTGATCTTATCAAGAAATAGCGTAGAATATCTAACTATTCTAACTTGTTTTGCCATGTATGTAAATTAAAGCAAAAAGTTTAAGGAAAAGACACACTTAAAGAATACCGAGACAAGGTATAATGCACTGTAAAAAACCGGATAAGTGCGAGTCTGACTCGCGCATCAAGGGTTCCGTAGAAATTTCCAAATGATTGCACTACACGTTCCCGAAAAAATATCTTGACCAAGTGATTCTGTAAGGATTCCTTTTTTTACTTTTGAGGTAAAGAACCCTGAAAATAATAAAAGGCACTGAATGATAGCTTTATATCATGACCGTCTCATAAAAGTCTTGTGAAGAAGACAAAGAACAAATACAAACTAAATTTTCAACGTATAATAAATAAAATTATAGTGATCAAGACGATAATTTCGTTTTATCTACTGTTATTTTTATGCGTATCCTCAAAACTAACATCAACAAACAAAGACAAAAATCTACCCAAGGCTAAAACGGAGTACGGAAAAACCGATAATTCAATTTTCAAAACTGCGTAAAACGTATTACACGTAAACAGGACCGAATTATTAACGTCGAAAATATTCTTTAATATTTTCAAGCTATAAATTCACAATACATAAGCAGTTCAGTCTTTTCTTAGGGAATACGTAATTGCTAAAAACTTTGATTTTAAATGCATGAATTTATTTAAATTGCACCTATCTACTACGTATGCTGATATTATAATGTCCTTTTTTTATGATGCAACATATGATCTCATCCGATCATTTAGTACTTATACATATTTTTTTGTTTTAGATATTTTTTGGTGATAGACATTATCTTACAATTTTAATTCCTTTAAATTCTGCGCTAGCACATTATGTTGTTACTTGGTAAGAAGCTAGTACCTTTATTTTTTTTATACAAATAGATTATTACAGTTATGTAAATCGAAAAAAAATGGTAGTTAATAAAAAAGATTATTAATTTTTTTAAGTATTTTCACAACGGAACGGTTTCGTTTTAAACACTATTATTAAAAATCTACAAAAAAAGTCGCAAAAGAATAGCGGTTAAATTAACGGATTTGTGCGCACGAGGTTGCAGGTTCGAACCCATTACCAACTATTTTCTTATTCTGCTCATAAGGCCTAGGCAGCTAGAAATTCTTGAAAAATAATCAATATGTACCTTTAGCATTGCTATTGAGAGTTGCTTTATTGAGAGTACTTACCTATGTAGGTAAAATATTAAGTAAATAAATGAAAACATACTTTGTTTGCAAATTGTAGTTAGATGACAATTACGTATCAAGAAAAAAGTGTAGAGGGATCAAAGGTAGTTTAGGAAGTAAGTACTTGAATTGAAAATAACATTTTATTTAATGTTTAAGTTTTATTTAATTATTTCATACAGTTGGCAGCTTATTTACTAAAGCTCCTTTAGCATTAGTCTGAGCAATCTAACACTCGTACGCCATATCTAAATTGTGCCATTTAATTTTTTTTAAACACACAATTCAAGTTTTGAATAGTTGTTTTGCATGCATTCTTTTTTAGTAAATTTCAAAATAAATACTATTATAATATAGCCTGATTTACCTATGTGCATATAAACTACTTCACAAATGTTTGCTTAGTTAAAATCTTAACAATGTTGGTTAGATAAAATCATTATCAGGCAGGCGCTCTATGAAGTATACTGGTATTAAGCAGCACCATCAGCCCCTAAGTTACCTACTGTTGGGCACAAGCTTCTTCCCACAAACAGCAATTAGATCTCCCCATTAAATTAGTTTAGAAAAATGCTAGGCACAAAAAGATTTGACACGAATATCTGCTTTGTTTACACTATTTAACATGATAGTGCTATTTTTGTGGTGTGATATTGCACTGTAAAAGATTTAACAAATACTTAATGTTACATAGTATTTAGGTTCAATGACACAGCACATTATTGTGCTTATCATGCAAATTTGGAGTATATAAATATGGTTATAATTCTTTGGAATTTCGAAGTCTTTAAATGTGTGTCGTTTGGTTAGTGCTATTGCGCTATCGGATACTTAAAATAAAA
This sequence comes from Diachrysia chrysitis, assembly GCA_932294365.1. NCBI lineage: Eukaryota > Metazoa > Arthropoda > Insecta > Lepidoptera > Noctuidae > Diachrysia > Diachrysia chrysitis. The sequence goes on from OW028657.1 coordinate 5,531,566, forward strand.
ACTAATGTAAGATATGACTCTATACCTAATATACTAGTAATAATATACTATACCTAATATACTACTATATACCTAATATAATATATGTAAAAATCTTCATAAGTAGTAATATTCTCGGGGTCGCATATTTGCGGGTGATCAAAGGACAGTAAAGAGTCGCCTATGAACACCCGGATCATAGTGGAATAGACCTATGCTCTTACGTAATTAATACATTTTAGAATACTAATAGCAGCTTGTTGCATGGACTCCGGTTAACACCACCATCACTACATAGTATAAAACAAAGTCGCTTCCCGCTGTCTGTCTGTCTGTCCCTATGTATGCTTAGATCTTTAAAACTACGCAACGGATTTTGATGCAGTTTTTTTTAATAGATAGAGTGATTCAAGAGGAAGGTTTATATGTATAATACATGCATAATATAGTAAAGAAACACTGATAATTTTAGAGGTTTTTAATGGAAGTCGTAATTAAACATATTTTTTTGCGCTTACATTGCAAACGCTGGCTGAACCCTACGAGATAGATCAAAATAATGTACTACAGTATTGTACACCTTAAAAAGGTAAGTACAAAATATTTTGCACTCGCAAAAAAATTACGGACACGAGAATAAAATTTAAGCGCCTCGCTTCGCTTGATGCAACAGGCTCTAACGGATGAACGGATCTGCCTACGTAAACGTACGTAAAGTTATGTAAGTTGACACAAGTCAAAGTGTAGTGACCAAATTATATCAATCTAAGTACCAATGTAATTGTTGGCTAAAATTTGGTACTTTGATATAGATTATAAACTGGAATAAGACAAAGGCGTTTTATCTCTGGAATAGTTATGTTATACATGAGTTGCGGAAACAGGATCAAAATTTCATGATTAATTTTGGTCGCGACACCCGATAACCACGCGGGCGAAGCCGCGGGCATCAGCTAGTAAAAAATATTTCAAAATAACTAAAGATGAGTAGGTACTTTAAAAAAAACTGATTTTCTGACGTTTGTTATTTGGCTATTAATATTTAATTACTTTATTTATTTTCGAAGCACATACCTATTTGACTTTGTTTTGAAAACATCGTGCAATCATGCGTTGCGATACCTATTTACCTATTAAATTATACATGCGTCATAAATAGCGATGTTCGCCAGATTTTTGATGGAAATCTTTACATATTATTGGTTTCCGTGAAAAACAGTATCTGATACTTGCGGTTACATGACATTATTTTATTGTGACTCATTGTTGGGGGTTTCCATGTTCCATGATTGCCTGGAAAGAGGGTATTAGACGCGGAACAATTAATCTTACAAACTATTATGAAAGACCGATTTACACCCGACATGTGGATAGGTGAGTCGAATTGTTTTTGCTGTAGGTTTTTTGCTTTTTATTATATTATTATATATTATTTATTGTACACCACAAAAGATACAGCATTTTAAGAGATGAAGTAAATAAGGGTACAATGGCGGTCTTATCTCTAATAGCGTTATAAAACTGAAAGTTCTACGAACTTTCAGTTTTTTAGTATTGACATAATTTTTAGACCGAGTTTATGTCCACTTCAAGCCCTCACTCTTTTCATCAGATAAATATAATATAGACCAATTTTAGTCTATTCCGTAGAGCTTGGGTTTAATCTCAACTCGTATCTACTTTCTATCAGGGCTAACCACTGTACTTATATAAATTATACGGATCTTACGAATTTAACAAAGTAGGTTGGTATTTCATAGAAACAATTGGTGATCTGCGGTAGGTATGTTTAAAACTATAGAGTTTGGTATACAATGTTTTTGGTTTTGCCATCTTTAGAAAAACAAATAAACTTGTCGGTTTACCAACAACAACACCAACACGCGACATACAATTGACCATGTGAAAAGTATTTCGACGGGCCTGTTGGTCTAGTGGTTAGTGACCCTGACTGCTAAACCGGAGGTCGTGGGTTCGATTCCCACCCAGGACGAATCTTTGTGTGATGAGCACGATCATTCTGTGTCTGGGTGTAATTTATTTATAATATGTATGTATTGAGAAATATATAAGTATGTTTATCAGTTGTCTGGTTGCCATAGCTCAGGCTCTGCCTAGTTTGGGATAATGACCGTGTGTAAGATTTCCTAAGAAATTTGTATTATTATTTTAATTCTGATGTTATTTCTTCAAATAAATTGAATCTATAATTCAAAAATTTATCATAAAATTAATTTATCTAAACGGAACTAACGCCATCTATCAGTTACCAGTGTAACCATATTAGTTGGTATTCCAATTCTGCCACATGCATATATATACAAAACCTATGGTTCAAATGATATAAAGTCTCTACCACCAGGGCCACCTATCCGGCACTAACGTACCCATGTTTGTCAGGGTGGTCATGTCGGTCTTTATATGTGTGCAAAGTTTCATATCAATTGGGCTAACAGTTCCCGAGTTTTAGGTGACCAATATGCACACATACATTCTATTTTATATATACAGAGATTGATAGATATCTTTCATCATTATCATTCTTTGAGGTATGTATAGTATGGGTTTACAACATTACACGAGTTTCTTATTTATCATTGCGTTCCATTAGAACTGGCATGACGTAGTTAATGCCATGAACAGTCATGGTGATGATCCTAATCGTTTTTAAATCCACGACTACGCATCGATATCACTCCTAAATAAAAAATAATCGATTATTTTCAATATGCCAGACTCTGTTCTTTCAGAAAGAGGTTGGATTCTATTTACGACTGGCTGGCATAAAATTCATGTTGCTATTTACATGTTGACTTCACGAACTAAATCTAAATTTAATTTAGAATAACTGTTGAGAGTACTCCACAGAGTACTTTTATGAGTACTCTGTGCTATTGAGTACATTGTACATGTACATAACATATTATATTATGTACATATATATCTTCAATTTGATAGTTTTTAAAACAAATTGGAATAAACTTCCTTATTGAAGATTCTCCAAGAGAAAAGTATTGTGATACTTTACTGATGTGCGACGTAAACATTACTTCAGCTTATTTTCCCACGTTTAAACGATAATACGGCTTCTTATTACTTTTTACATTTTTTTTGGGATGTGATTATTTCATAAAGATTACATTTTCTAAAGGTTACTCATGAGTGGCAAGTGGCACTATTTATTACTATTTAATAAGTACACTATTGTTTAAGTCCATAAGTAAACTTAACGATTTTACTAGATGCACTTTATGGTTTTATATGACTGATGAGTAATGATTGAAGTAAACACACACACATTTTGGTATTCTTAATTTATTATTTTTCTAATTTCAATGTTATCATCACAGATGTCAAATACCGACAAAATTTCATTATATCTTTACACTTCACTAGCGTATCAGCCTCCCCAGCCAAATCCACCGCCAAAACCGCCGCCGAAACCACCACCGCCGCCAAAGCCGCCCCCATAGCCGCCCCCATACCCGCCGCCGTATCCCCCGCCGTAGCCACCGCCGTAGCCGCCGCCGTACCCACCGCCGTAGCCGCCGCCATAGCCGCCGCCGTGGCCGCCTCCATATCCACCGCCGTAGCCACCGCCGTGACCGAAACCGCGACCTCCCCAGCCATGGTATCGGCGGCCACCCCACTTGCGCCAGTGCGTCTCCGCGGGCTCCAAGGTCTCAGCGTCGGCCAGCGGCACGACCACCGCCGCGGCGCTGGCGCTGGGCCCCTCCAGGTCCACAGGCAGCGCCCAAGCGTACGCCACGCACGCGCATGCCAAGAACCCAATGCATAGGAACTGTGGAAGAAAACACAAATAAGTTTATGTTGTGAAACATTTCCGAGATTCCTGGATACTTGTCCTTATGCATTGTCAATGACTGCAGTTTAAGTTGTTTAGAGATCCGTATTCATGAGATAATTGTCACTCAAATTTAAAGTAACGGTCATTACACACTTTAGATCATAAACCAATTAAAAAAACTGTTCATTCATAATTGTAATAAGATAAGAAAGTAAGAAATTATTTCTGTGAGTACCGAAATATTTAAGATGGGATTTTAAAATGCATGGCAGGTCTTTACTTACAGTCTTCATTGTCGCGTATTCTGTGAAGCAATGTTGATGGTACTCGCTTGCCGAGTAGTATATATACGCGTGAGACGCGAGTCGCTGACTAAGCGCAGGTAAATAACCGCTGCTGAGTCCGAGTAATTAGTACCTACATATATTAAACTTCAAAAATAATAAGAAATTTTGTGTTGACCTCTAAACTTTTTTCTTTTGGAGTTCACGCGTAGTTCGTGTTGACTAGCGATTAGCGAACTGCTCATTCCTTATTTGAATTTGATTATGCAAATCCGGAACGAATTACATTTCTATTACAGGATATACGCGTTATCCCATGGTTTTGTACACGTATAAGTTTGTTCTGTCATAGTGTGGGTTTACACATAAACCTGTCCCTAACCTTGATGCGTAAGGACAGTGAATAATAGCTTAATGTGGACATACATTGGCAGATGATTAAAGATTTCACAAGAGTGACATGAAGTGACGTGTTTTCCGTAATATTTGTTTTACTACAATACTAATCAAAGTCTACGTTTATTATTCAAGTCACATCTATTAGCTAACATATAATAATCATGAGTCTATTCCAAGAGAGCGTTATTTCTGGGGTTTCGGCTTATTGTTTTAGTAAATACCATTGATTAGAGACAAGCCATTAATGAAGATCGTTGGAAAATATCATGTAAATTGTGTAAGGGGGTTATTTTTTTTGAAATTCAGGTTAAATAACTAAACAATTTAAAGGAACCTTTGAAAAGTAACCCCGTCCCGGATCTTAACCAGACTGTTCGTTATAAAAACCGTTCCATAAAAGAGGTTTCACGTGGATTCGAAATAGGTCTATGAAATCGAACTAAAGCAAGAGAGCCATCGTGGCAAAATTTTAGGTCATAATCCGACACCAAGGAAGGGTTACATTTTTCGCACGTATCTTGTATGATTCTATGTTACTTTGTTTGTAATTACTTTGTCACCTCGCATCTTCCAAACGGCTGAGCGGATTTCGACAGTAACAGTATCGATAGATTTGTCTGAAAAACCTAAGTGACCTTGAATAGGTGTTAGCCATTTAAAAAAATATGTCGTAATTGTGACGATAAATTGTCGTCATTTTTTTTTTACCAAACCTATCGATTAGGGTATCAAAATAAATGGTTTTATAAATGTAATTAAATACAAATAATAGAAGGAAAAACTTAAACCTCAGGCAGGACTCGAACCTGCGACCACTAGCTTGACGCGCCATTACAAATATTCGCTCCGCATGCGTTAATGCGTAACAAATAATTAAAATAATAGGTTTTATAAATGGTTTAGAAAAATATATGTAACTTGTATGATTTAAAATTTAAATTGGATCGTTATTAGGACAGTCGGGCTTTTTATGATTTTTACTGATACAACTTGTATACAACAAGCTTTTCTATACGCAAGTGTTACGATTTTCTTTTACGTGTATTTGCATTATATTATTTTATTTAGTTTGGTAAGTTGTTAGGGGCTTACTGCACTATCCTAAATTTAAGGTCCTTAATTCAGTCGTTCCTGAATTTAGGAAGTTTTAATTGCATTCAGTCTTCCTAAACGTGAATAAATAAAATTCTTTGACATTTAGACTTCCTAATTCAGTGGAATTAGGAAGAAATCATATCACATAATATTCTAGTCTAAGATTGCATCTGAGTTTGTATTTATTTACCTACATCATCAAAGCAATAAACGATGTAAATATCCAGTTTAACACGATTTGACTAATAATCGATCTCGAGTTTTTAATTTGACTTGAACCTAGTTTGAAGCAAAATTTTTTTATAGAAGATTGCTTTTGTGTTTTAGGTACTATTTCTTCATTATAACCTAACCTACGCAATAACTCAAAGTGTCGGTCGAGTGATCGGATCCGCAAATCCTTGTATGAAGTTCAAGGTTTGTAATTTTTTAAACATTTCATGTAAAGTAACACTAAGGCGAGAACATATTGCTTGCACTGTAAAAAAATATCAGTTGTTATGGAGAGTCAAGCTCTAGACCTAACTCCACACGCACTAATCTAACACTCTCTAATAGCGTATAGCGTTCTGCTTGAATCCTATTCTTAAGTTCTCTACAAACCCTACATCCTAGTCAAAATGTGTGGCTTTGCCGTTAATGTTATATTTTAACATGATCATAATATGAAGAATAATAAAAATGCCGTTAATCTATGATATGATCATTAGGCTCTATATACGGTAACGTAGACACTCCTATGGGTTGTTAAAAACAAAAAGTAATTTACTAGGTGTTTATTTTGTGCTACTTTAGTAAGGAAACTGCCAAGCCTACATTTTGACATAAGTACTTCTTGGCGTTACTTTACATGAAATGGTTTGGTGGAATTAAGGAATTATGAAAAATTAATCAAAGTTCGTATATCATTTGCATGATGTGTGCCATTTGACACTTCCTGTGCAGTGTAAAAAATTACACACTTGCGGGGCCCGCGGGCTCTTTGAGTATGTGCAGGCGTGGACAAATGAATGTGTAATTACATAAAAACTTAATATATACTTCGCATACTTAATGCATGATGACAACAGTTGGATTCTTACCAAGGTAAACTACATAAATACGGATATTGTGGTACTTTGCGAAGTTTACGCCATGCGTACATTTTGTGCATCTTTCCGATCCATTGTAAATTACAATTTTATATTACGGTAAGTATGTAATGTATTAAAAAGTTTATTTCTAAGAATTTTACGGGTTTAACCCCCGAATACTGAAATCCAACTCAACTTTAAGACGTTCCTAAATGTTTATCCTTCGTTACTTTACACCTTAAATCGACAGAGACAACATTCGACTTAACAGCTACTTAAAAACCATTGACGTTTCAGTATTTGACCATAAAATAAATAAATTTTGTAAAATAATTATTTTTATTTCTAAATATAAATGATTGTATGAGAAAATTGGGGGAGACCTTTGCCCAGCAGTGGGACACTTAAGAGGTTATAAAAAAAGCGCCTAAAAACAAAGGAGTGTCCAATTACTTTTTGTATAAAAAAAATATAATGTTATGTTAGAAGGTAATAAGAAGACGAATAGACAAGGCGATCTATACAAACGAATTGTGCCGACCCTAAATGACTGAGCGGGAAGATGATGACGATGTATAATTTATTAGAGTTTCTCTTGTGAATAAACAAATAAAGAACTAATATGGTGTTTGTTTAGGTTATAAATAATGATTACTGTGTATGCTTACTCGATAGGGAACATTACGCAAAGCGGCACAGAGGGCGCCACTAGCACTAACAGTAATGAAACCGACATCCTTTACCCGAAAACCTGCCATGAAATCTTCGCATTAAAAATGTGCTAAACATTTTAGAGTAGGTATATTTCGCTTGAAAGTCTTTACAGCGATGTTGCTATTATTAGAAATTAATAGTTCCTTTTATTCATACACTAACTATCCCCCGCGACTTTGTTCGCGTGTTTTAGTTTCAACGGTTTTTCATTTTTGCAACATTTTTCATTTATGTTCCGCTCCTATTGGTCGTAGCGTGATGTTATATAGCCTATAGCCTTCCTCAATAAACGGACTATCCGACACAAAAATAATTATTCAATTCGAACCAGTAGTTCCTGAGATTAGCGCGTTCAAACAAACAAACAAATAAACTCTTCAGCTTTATAATATTAGTATAGATTTCAATACGCAGCACAGATGTATTATTGTATAATAATAGACTCTTCCTAATTTATAACTCAATTAAAGGTAGAATTTAACAATTTTCATTGACCTTTGAAAGATTTGTTAAAAAACTGTATACCTACAGTTTATGCCAGTTCTGCACTCCGCAAAAACGTTGCAGTATTATTCCGTTAATAATAATGCAAAAATGCGGTACCAGCCCACTAAATATTTATTATGAAAAAATATTGCAATCAATTAAACTTGTCGATAGATTTGAGTGTTCTCCATTCACTTGTGTTTTTACGTACCTACCTAAGGCAGTTATTCAATAGCAGCTCTTTATTTCCAGCCTAGAGAAGGAAAAGAAGAATCTACGAATACCGGGTTCACTGACCTCACATTATTCGTTTTTACCTACCTATACGCATCTTTTGGTAAATGGCGCCGCCGGTCAACCGTAGGTACTAGCACCTGACCTTTTTGAAGATTGCTCTCAGATTATTTCCATACAAACGAATGAAAAATGTACCAGCAACTTAAAAAAGAAATTTACGACCGCGTCAATGTCTTTTACGTGCTTTAGTGGAAGAATTTATTTTGTATTCAGAATTTGTCCTCGCATTGAATGCTGTTCATAGCAACTCGAAAAATATGATACATAAAAATCTAAGTGTAGGTACTTAATGGATGTGGGAAGCTTTTTTTTTTTTTTTTTTTTAGGGACTAGCCCACCACACATGCCCATCATTGCAACTCCTGTAAGCCAGGATCTACAATGATAACCAATGAATATCACCGAAACAGTTAAGCTCGGTGTGTCCCAGGGAAACGATTGACTGTCTTGGAACCCGCAACGAAATTAATCAGAAGTAGTAAATAGGAGGAGTAGGAAAAAAAATTGTTTCCACTTTCCTCCATTGCAAGCGGGAGACAAAAAGAAAAGATAGGCCAAAGGCAAAGAAAAGATAAGACAACTGAGTTAGGCCCAGCTGCCAAGCACCACGGATAAAATTTAACATGAATGGGTCCTAAAATTCATTTATTTAGGAGCTGTTATTTTGATTCCAATAATAGGTATGGCAAAAACGTCTGAAAGCACGGAAATTTGCTCTGGTAGCAACAAGGTCCTCATAATAAACAACACCGGACGTCGCATGTAAAGTGTCTAACAAAGCGTTACGTTCATTTTGCCAAAGACTACACTCCCACAGTATATGATGCGCAGTTTGCTCAAACTCACTATTTACGGATGAACACTGACACAATGGTGAAACGACAAGCTTAAATGAAAATAACTTGCTTTTAAAATTGCCGTGACCCGTAAGAAACTGGGCTACACAATGATCAACCTCTATCCAAGTCTTCTCCAGCCGCTCACAAACGGACGGAAAAAACTGGTAAAGATGACGGCCCTTAATAGACGTTTCCCACCTAAGTTGCCATTCCACCATCAGTTCCTCATAGACATCGGTCTGTGATTTAAATAATCGATCAATCTTTATACGTTCGCGTTGAGTCAAAAAGTCGTTATTCAAACCATCTCTAGTTGAATAATACATAGCCGCGCGACGTTGTATCTCTAGATCAACCGGTAGAACGCCTGCTAAAACGGGCAGGGCTTCAGTACTGACAGTCCGATAGGCCTTACACAAGAAGATCAACGCCAACCGTTGACTTTGGAGCAATTTACGTCGCGCCGCGCCTATAGTGGCCCTATCAGCCCAAACAGGTGACCCATAACAAATACATCCCAAGTACGTAGCCCGGTAGATGATTTTTAAAGTGTTAAATGAAAGGCCCCAGGTTGTCGTTGAAATTCTTGTCAAGGCATAAAAGTTCTTTTTCGCTTTCTCTCCGATTGTTTTAATATGTTCGACGAAGGTAAAATTTCTTTCCAATACAAGACCAAGATAACAAACGGTGTCTCGTTTTTTGACTGCAATGTTGTTGAATTTAATGGTCGGTGACGATTTGAGATTTCCTTTTAATAGTAAATGAAATGTTTTGTGTGGGGCAAAAGTTAGGCGGTTTCGTTCGCCCCAATTAAAGATTTCTCGCAAACAAGTATCCGCTATACTCTCAAGGCCTGCTCTAGTGTTAGATTTAATAAGCAGAAGTCCGTCGTCCGCGTAGCCCGTAAGAGAGCAGCCCTGTGGTAGCGGTATCGCGAGGAAATCATCAAAACCTAAATTCCACAGATAAGGGCCTAAGACCGATCCCTGAGGACATCCCAAGGTCAATGTCTTCGACACAGAATGATGACCAAGTTTAAGTTTAGCTGCGCCATGTGAAAAGTAAGAAGAAATCAGGCGATAGATATTATTGTAACAGCCACGTGATTTTAATTTAAGTAGTATCATTGGCCACCATGCATTGTCGAAGGCACCGGAAATATCCAAGAATATACCTAAGACGTACTTCTCGTCTGACGACTGCACTAACTTTCTAACAGAGATGGCCGCGTCTACAGTTGATTTTCCTACCGTAAAGCCGAATTGATTTTTGTGAAACTTCGGACCGTCCGGGAGCAATCGAGGAACGATAAGGCGCTCCAGAAGTTTACCCAATGATGGTAGTAGGGTGATTGGTCGGTAAGACTTAGGATCATCTGGAGGTTTATCGCCACCCTTAGGTATTATTCTAATAAAACCCTGACGCCAGATGCGAGGGAACACGCCTTCGGCAATGCACTTGTTAAAAACGGCTAAGATGCTTTCTCCCGATAACCTACAAGCCTCCTTTATCATTTTGTTAGAGATTTTGTCTTCCCCTGAGGCTTTATTAAGAGACAGTGATCTAACAACATTGGTAAATTCGTCAGCAGATGGAAGGTCTGACATTGGAGATGCAGGAGGATCAGCAGCGAAAGCTCTAATTTGCTGGTGATAGTCGTCGTCACAGTTCTGTTGATCATCTGGTATAAGCGAGTTGAGAAGTACCTCCGTGGTCTCCTCAATACCAGCGGTGTGCATGTTATTAATTCGGATGTTATGAATAAACGCCAGGTTAACTGATCTATTGGCTTTAAACTCGTGGTATAAGGGAGACCACGGACCCTCCCTATCCAATCTTTCTACTACTTTTCGCAACAAGTTTCCCTTAGATTTTTCAATAGCAGCTCTATACCGGGACCGAGCGACTCGAAAGGAAGTTAAAGCTACATTAAACGCGTCTCCGGTAACTTGACGTTTCTTTAGGTTATTTAACTTTTTACGCGATTTACGGTATATTTTACGCTGTTCAGTGAGGTAGCTGCTCCACCAGTCACATCTGTGTATATTGGTTATAGATCCGCGACCAATGGCGACATCAGCACAGTAAGTGAAAGTGTCTGACAAAATTGCAGCACTTTCTTCCGCTGACAGGCCGTCACGAGTGAAATCCTTGGCATGAGACGCAAAGAATGAACTAAAAAAGTCCCAATCAGCACCCTTAGTTTTATATCTAAAGTCACCGTTGATATTACGATTAGGAGAACCTTGCGTCAACCTAGACACAAATTCGTACACAATCAGGCGGTGGTCACTACAAGACGCGTCCGGAAGGACGCGCCACCTGTCCAAGCGAACGTCTGCACTGGATAGTGTGACGTCAATAGAAGATTCGCCCATTTGGCTGCAAAAAGTAGGTGGTGCATCGGGGGTATTGTGTATTGATAGATTCATCTCAGCGATGAAATCCTCAACAGCGCATCGCCGATCAGTATCGGTAGCCCTAACTTTGCCATACCACAGCGATGACGACGCATTAACGTCGGCGCCAATGATAATCTTGCGGCCTGCAAGCGACCGCAAGACGTGGCGAAGGTGGTGTATGTGGGGAGCAACAGGGTCAGAGTACTGAAAATAACAGCTCACTACATATAATTTAAAAGAAGCAGTTGATATCTCCGCTACAGCACAGTGTGACGTCATCAAATTAATTATTCTATCATCACTAGATCAGTTGTTCTAGTTTGAGCTTATATGTCTCAAACTAGAACAACTGATCTTAAGTACTAACTACTAACAAGATGGATAAGCTTATAATAGGGCAGTTAAACCTTCACAACGATAGGGTGGCGACGTCTGAGTTAGACCAACTAGTAATAGACCACAGGTTAAACGTAGTATTGATTCAGGAACAATACCAAAACCCTAGCTTGCGGAACAAAGTAGTACAACTGGATTGCAAGGCACGAGCTGGAATATACGTTTCGCGTTCATCTAATATCACTGTGACTTCTATGCAAAATTTGATGTGGGAAGCTTATGAGATTTTCCTCACTAGACTTTGTCGAAACGCATTTGGCATGTTGGTTACGATAGTATAAAATAGTGCAAACTTAGATCATCTACCATGGCGGCAAATGAGATTCCTCATGTACCTATCTAATGTTTGACCAGCATTGGAGCAAATGATTGCCTTAACGAAGCTAAGAAGATATTTTTTACTAATCTAGTAAATAAGTATTTACTTGGGAAATACCCGAAGATTATTAATATATACTAATAAATATGGTTTGATATGTAGTATGTTACGCTTTGGGACCTTAACTGATGACCCAATTTTGATCCGTTTAGTAAATGAGGTATGGACGAAACAACTAGTTTATTGAAGTACTTAAGTAAATGATAAGTATAAGTTTTGATGATTTTTTTGTCGCAAAATAAGACGTGTTTCTAAATGACTTTGAGAAGGCAAAGTACATTATTTTTACTCTACATACACATACTACATACACCGATATTCGTATATTAATTGAGGTGAACCTGGACACTATTAAAAAAATAACCTTTATCATTTGCAAGTGAGACTGAGTACGTACCTAGTTTTGCTGCGACTCATGTCATATTAGTTTTTGCTGCTATGCCCCATTTGCTTCGTCAACATGTTATTAATTCCGTGAACATTGTCAATAAAAAAACTGTAGTGTTTAAGGAGCCATTTCAGATTGTTTGTTGTTGCAATATCTTGCTTTTTATTGAATTTAGACCAGGTTGAATGTTAAAAAAATCGGTACTTTACCGAAGTCTTCATTATAACTTTTGACAATAACTTTTGACAGCTGTTAAACTGATAATAATAGTGAAGGGGTTTCAATATTAATTGACGCCAAAAGAAAATCGATTAACTAGCGTCAGTTAATCGATTTAATATAATAATGTGACTTTTAAGTTTATTACATGGTTATCAATATAATTTTAAGAACATTTTATATTTTTTGCCATTCATGACAATGTAGTAGCCGCTGGCCAAGGAACGATTATAAATACTTTAATCTAACAGTATGTAGAACTCATTAGTTTATGACCTTAATGGTTTTAAATGTTATGTATTTTCTCTTAATGACAAAGAAAATAATAATTGAATCCTATTATTAATACAAAAATTAAAATGTTTAATAAATTCTTAAAATATAGTTTTGATTACACAAAAATATATTTAATTTTCGACCAAAAAAAAAATTAAATAGGAAAAAAAAAATTAGTAAAATATGACGTTTCAAATAAACGCCAGTGTGATCCACAGAGTACAGTATTTATTGAATTATAATTATCAATTAGAAGAAAAAAGTTTCTTATTGTCGATTTAAACTGTTGTTTCATAAAATGCAATAGTTATTATTAGTTGTTTACTTTTATTATTGTAACATAAAAAAGTAGATCATTAATTCAATGAGCAAGAACGAGCTTGACTTTAGCGCAAAAAGTTAGAGTCCGATTTATTTAGTTTATGTTTATTTGGATACTAGGCACCTTTTTTCTGTTAAAATAAAAATATATAAATAAATCGTTTGTAATGTGTGTTCTGTTTCTATTATTTTTTTTACTCCTCCTATTTTCTTGACCTTTTCACAATGGTAAATGTCATTGAAAGTCTGTAAAGGGCATGCCAATTTTTCTTAATGATAAGTATGCGTTAATGCTGTGCTGCCAATATTTTATGCCGGAACACATAACCCTTTCAGTGGGTGTCGTAAAACGTAATGATAGCGATTATTTTTTAATTACAAACCGGCTATCGCAATTATATTTACAAATTGAGTAATTTTACAAGGAAACTTGCTATCCTACAGTAGGGCAAAGACCTCTTCTGATACATCCATGACAAAAGCTGAATGGAATGGCATGTAAGACGATAGATGTCAGAGTCGTTATTATATTTTTTTTTAACCAATAAACGTCATGTATTTTCAATAAACCATACATTTAGTTGTATTATCATAAGAGCTCGTGCACACGACGCTGCCGCCGCGCCGCCACCGCACCGCGACGCCGTGTATATGAGCGAAACTACGCCACCGCAACCGCGCCTCTGACCGCCAGGGTTTTTTTTTTAAATAATAACATCAACATTAACAACATCACATACATTGCTCTGAACCCAAAGTAAGTAGCTAATACACTTGTGTTATGAAGGTACCACAAACACCCATGCCCGAGACAATGTAGAAATGGGGTTTTCTACGTCGACCCGGCCGGCGATCGAACCCGGAACTTCAGAGCTGGTGACACCTTGAAAACCGGTGTGTACGCCACTCGACCACGGATGTTTGATTTTGTCATTTTTTTTTACCAGCCACCAACAAACTCAGCCATCAATGTATTACTAACAACCGTATAGTGCATGATAAAAACGAACGAAGGCGGCGGCTGGCGGCGTCGTGTGCAAGAGTGCTTCAGACTATCTTTAAGCGCTTAAGAATTTGGCTTCCTTAATGCCCTTTCTTCGGATAAGAGAAACAACTAATTTTACACTTAAACTTTCACTATTTGTATGATATAGTTTTACCTACGTCTAGCAATAGCCATCTTTTCTGAAGACATGACATTGAAAATGTCACTTCAATACTTGACTGGGTTTGAACTCGCAACCTTGTTCACAAGAATCCGGTTCGTAACCCACTTAGCTACCATGTCTCACCACTGTTTTTGTTACCATGGCATGCAGTGCATCTGATGAAAACATTCAATTTGTAATACTTATTTTAAGATATTTTTAAGATATAATCTTTAAGAGAGTCTCCTTTTAAAAACTGGGAGTGGTTGAATGGGTAATCAATATTAATCAAGAAGTGTACTTGAAAACGCAGTTGAGGCGAGTGACGTCACATTTGATTGCGCCTGCTTGGATAATGAGTATATCAGACAATTATTGTATGAATAGACATCTTAGTAAAATGAATCAGCTCGTAATGTTTGAAGCAACGAATAACATATAATAAACAGTTTTTGTTGTTATTTTATTTATGCTCTTAAAGTGATAAACTACACTTAAAGAAAACTGTATACATTTTGTACAGCTTAAATAATCATGTTGATCTATTGAGTGAAGATTGACGCACGAATTTGGGTTCCTCATAACTTAATTGAATTTCGAGTCTTCAATCAAAACCAATAATCAAATAAACGGGTTTTGTTACAATGCTGTTAACAAGCAAATTGAATAGTTTAAACACTTGTTACCACTTACTTAACTATCATTGTTAGTCGTTTTGTAGAAACCGTTTTTTTTTATGTTTTGTGAATATCAATTAATGTCAATTTAGCTATCACATTTTACATTAATTGCATTGATAGAATTGTAGTTTCTTGACCCAGCAAATTATTTTTTTTACGTGTCGATTTTATTAAAACAATCGGTGTTATTTTGCATTTACATGCTTTTAATTTTTTGGTAATGTATACATTAATATACATAAGTAAATAAGGAAGAAACTCAATTACTCTGATACTACATAACCTTTGATAGTTTCCATATAAAGACATCGTCAACGGGTCTCTTGACAAAAATGGTAAGAAGACGTCGCTCGTGTAATTGACGATACTTGATCAAAATTAATCCTGACAGACAAGGCGAGACGGTAGCAAGTTAAATTTCATAGCAGTTTACACAGAATGGTCACAGATATTGGTCAAATAAACTGACTTTGAATGCATGGATATCCGAGTGGTAAACAGGGATTACAATTCCGAGAGTAATTGAAGAACAAAATGTTTTCTGCCGTCGATGATGAGGTATATCAGATATGGACGGTTGTGCTAATTTCACTTAGTAAGGGCGACGTTTATATACATATTTAATATATAGATTTAACAGTAACTAATAAAAACACTCGAAACTTTACTCATAAGCTTCTGTCTTATAGTTATAACACACTACACGATCCTGTTTCTCAACACAAACTGTTGCCGTGGTATCTGCACTATTTGTGTTAATTTCGGAATCTGCGTCATTGTCAGCTGTCTCAGGAATATCCATTGGGGGGTCACTTCTTATTCTATCTTCATTGTTTTCATTAGGTTCATCCGACAATGATTCTACTGATTGCCTATTTCTAACCGCCGGTGTATCAATATCGTTTTTGTGTATTACTACTATGTTATCGTTGGTGTTTGTATCAGACGATAAGTACTCTGAACTATCACTATTTGAGAGTGAGTCCATTTCATTTACTGATAATGTAGGCGGTATATCAGTCTCCGTTTTTGATACAGTCGTTTGGTCAATATGGAGTTTGGTTGCTAGTGAAGAAGTTAGATCTAGGTCGATTTTTGGTGCTGGTGGTATTGGGTCAACGCCCATTTTTGATGTTGACAGAGTTTGGTTTACATTACCGTTTGGTTTTGTATGAGATTGTTCGGTTTCGATTTTGGGGGCTGATTGTAATGGGCCAATGTCTATTTTTGTGGTTGTTGGAGTTACTTTACTGTACGTTTTTGAAGATTGTGAAGTTGGATTTATCTTGAGTTTTGTTGATGGAAGCATGTTATTGATTGTTGATGACAATGTACTAGTACCTGCTGTGGTTATTTCTGTTTCAGTAGAAATAGTCGTGGATGTGGTTGGTTTTTTCTCTTTAGTTGGTTCTTTCTTTGCTTTCTTTTTTATTTTATTTGGTTTAATTGGGATTTTACTTATTGCAGATTTAAGTAAGTTATTCTTTAGCAATAACGGTTGTACTTCACGACTAGGAGTCATTGTTGTTGTTGGAACTGTTTTCAGAGATGTTCTTGTTGGTGTTTGTCTTATTGTTGATTCATGATTTTCATCAGAGGTTTCATCGCTGGACACAACTTTTTCTACGGGTATTCGAAGAAGCTTATTCATTGGTTTATTTCCATACCCACATTCTATTCTATCACCACGCGAGTAGCACCCATTGCCCATATCAATGATACGCTCCTCTTCTTCAATTTGGCCTTTATTCTTATCGTAGCCACAAAGTATTCTTCCATTGATATGTTTACAATGGTTTGCATCATATAAATAACCTTCGAATTGTTTCCTTGCGTCATTATGCAAAAGTTCACTTTGATCTCTTAAAATCGGTGCGTCTCCATTTTCAGACGGGTAGCTATTGGGTGAATCAAACGTTAACGGATGATCTCTTAAAATCGGTGCGTCTCCATCTTCAGACGGGTAGCTATCGGGTGAATCAAATGTTAAGGGATCATAATAAACATCACCAATTTTAGGAGCAGATTCAACAAAAACCATTACTTTAATAAATATCCAGTAAATCTGAAATGGAATGAAATTTATTATGTATGGGACTTACCAACGAAAACATGTTTGTGACCTGACCTGACCAGAAAATACAAACGAAGAGAATAATCCATAAGATCGTTACAGATTCAAAGAAAAAAAATGTTTTTATGAATGAGATTTTGGTTCAAGTTTCAATAATAATAATAATAATATGGTGAAACAATTTTTATAGTATTAAAATTATTTTGTAAATTTAACCTAGGTACCTATGTGAAGTAGCGGCAAAAAGCTTCATTTACTAATCACGTTCATTTTTTTCCACGATAGAAAAAAACTCATTCATCATATTACTGCTGACGCTTCTGGGTTGACTAACCAACAAAATTTGAGAGTCATCTTGTATCATGAAAATTATAGCGATCGCGCCCGGTTTTTCTTCCACTTTTATGAACGGGTATCATGTCAGCATATCGACTATTACCGAATTAGCAATTACTTAACAAGTCATTGTTATATGGATGGCATTATGTACCTATTTTGAATTTGTGATTAGTACCTACTTACAATTTTTTAATACCAATAATTTTAATTTGGGTTCGGAAAATGTGGGTACTTCCTTAGTGATGGATCATGATAGACTCATTAAAAACATGTGAAAATTGTAGTTTTTACTGCAGAAACTAATATTCAAATTATAATTCTAACAAAGGTATCTAAACATGTATCATTGTCAATTTTTTATTTCTTCTTTATCTTTTTTTTTGTAGACAATAGACAATGGTAATACCATTGGTAATACCAAACCATCATGTCTCCAAAAAAAAACATGTTAAAATCTCGTGATATATGTATATATTTGTAGACCCCTGAGTTTGTATTGAGATTTATTTTTAGAATAGCCAGTCGTGTCGACTTCAGTGAGCTCAAAACATATTTAATCATAACATATTTAAGTAGTGATATTACTAGTTACAGAATAAATTATTTTATTACATTTTAATTAAATAAATTATTTTTGCTCAAACAGTATTGCGTAAAAATGCACCTTATTTGTTGGTATCAATGGTTTAATTTCACTCTGGAATCATCTTTAAAATAATAAATAAACAAAACGGCATATACACAAAACTACCTTACCAGTAATGCTATTGACATTGTATATTCATATATCCAAGAATACGTTTATTGATTGGATGTGTTTCATTTGATTTTACTTTCGTAATTGTAAACCTTATTATTTTTCAATGTTTGGTACTGTCGGCAAACGCAAATCGATTTCGTCAAATAATTATGTGTGTGATATTATTACATGTTTTATTTAATTTTACAATTGATTTAGTGTTGAGGTCATTACTAATGTAGAATGTATAGAGCAAAATGTATAGGTGTTTGTCCTTGCAATTCTTTCAGTTGCAGTTTTCAGGGAGTTTCTGGTTGTTTTAATAAAGGGGTAAGAAATAAAATGAATATGTAGGTACTATTAGTATAGGAAACTATATTTATACTAATATTATAAAGCTGAAGAGTTTGTTTGTTTGTTTGTTTGAACGCGCTAATCTCAGGAACTACTGGTTCGAATTGAAAAATTCTTTTTGTATTGGATAGTCCGTTTATTGAGGAAGGCTATAGGCTATGTAACATCACGCTATGACCAATAGGAGCGGAGCATAAATGAAAAATGTTGCAAAAATGATAAACCGTTGAAACTAAAACACGCGAACAAAGTCGCGGGGGACAGCTAGTATTGAATAATAGGTTATCATTGGATAACAATTTACATTTGCAATACTTTTAAAGGCTAGCGACGCCATAAAGATTATATTTTACAATTACAAACAAGGTGCAAACAGATGCGCGCGCCGCGCCACCATGATTAAACTTCCCCGCGTAGTGTTGTTCGTTCTTCCGGTATTAGTGACGCGATGAAAATCAGTATGGACTACTAGCCGACACTGATTTAGGTTAACAGTGCCTAATTATACAATTTTTGCCCAATATATTAATAGATATAGTATTTATATGACTATTAGGTGTAGTATAGTATATTATGGCTTTAATTTTTAAATCTATGCAATATATGTACATTGATAGTACACAGCATTGATACAGTGATTAATTATCACTTACGAAGACTTGTCTAGAATTATGTGGTATTAGTGCTTAACTGGGAATCCCTCATATGTATACAAAATCAAATCGAGAGGCTTACATCATACATAATGATGGATGGATAGATGACGTTCTAATTGCGTGTTGAAAACTTATAATCGAGTACAATTATCGAGTAATAAAGATTAATCAAAATAAGGTGCTTTTTCAATAGTGCTCTTCTTATAAAAAATAATATTATCTGTCGGAGTGTCATTGACGTGACCAACTGACATATTTAATTTATCAGAAGAGATGAAAATATACACGTACTAAAATAGAGGAAACAATTAATTTGTAAAACTAGCAATAGTTCAATATGGATATGCAAAATAACTATCCATAAGTTATGTTACAACAAAATCAAGATGAATAAATGTACCCACATCACATAGTATTTATGAATAACCTCAACCAAACCCTAATCAACGAAATAGAAATTAAAAACTCCATAGTATTGTAATGCATTCTTATGCATTACAATAAGAAAAATACAATAATATTAATATGTCTGCAAGTATAAAAAACATGAAATGTGCATCCGCCGCAAAGACAGTAAGTTTATTTACTTTATATTTATTTTACAGCCATAGTAGTTAGCACATTTTGTAATAAGCTTACTATTACGGCCGTAAAATACGTAAGCCTAATGTTATAAGTAGGTATTGACTAATATATTTTATATAACTATTTAGTGATTTTATTGAATTTTTCTCCCGATACTAATTATTACCTCCAGGAAATAAGAAGACTCAATATCCGAATGAAAAGAAAAAGCTTACTTGTAAACGCAGGTGCCGGCGATGGTTATTTAGGAAATTAAAACGGTGCTTCAAGAAAACAATATTTGGTCACCCAGACCCCAAGTTAGCGGACTATGAATTTGTGGGAATCAACCTTAGCAGCATACGAAACAAACTAACCGGACGCAAGAGTTCAATAATTGAAAATAAAATAAGGCTATCCAAATTAAACAAAAAAGATTTAGAGCAGATAAGAGGAATAAAGGCGAAAGATTTGAAGAAACGATTCTCGGTTACTGAATCTAAACTAAACACATTAGGAGGAATGCTGACAGATTTCAAGCAAGGCAATTTATCCTTAGCAGAAGTTCCGCGCAAACGAGGGAAAAAGAAGAAACTGGATAAAGAACGATTAAATGAAATGTTGCAGGATTATGAAAAAGCAAAGAAGAAAAGAGATCTTGAAGAAGTCCAACAGAACGTCAAAGATTTAAAAAAAGACTTAAGAAGTAAGTCCAAGAGAGTAGTACTGGATAAAATTTTAGAAGATTTGGAGAAAGGCAAGGTTTCCAAACCAGAATTATTGAAAAATAAATTGGATCCGAAGAAATTAAATAAGAATGAAGTCGACAAGTTGTTAACACAGTATGGGTACGCTCGTTCTATGGAGAGCAGAGGACTTTCTTTCTTTATATCAAAAAGTAAATTGGCATTTATTCCATCTAAATTGAGGATACAAGAGCTATTAGAAGATCTTAAAGACTTTCGACTTTCGGAAGTAATCAGCACAATTAGGACTAAAGTGAAAGATGGAAAATCGCGATTGATGAGATAATGCATCATATTTTATTTTATACACAATTGTAGTAGTTATGAAAATGATTAATATACATGTCTCTTGCTATACCGAAGGTCTTGTTTAAATCCAAAAGCCAACTACTACGCTTATTAGCTAAAGTATACTTATGTTTCCCTTGCAGTACATTGAACTTAAGTAGAAAGATAGTTTAGATAATAGTGCCATTATCTTTTTATAAATGTTTTTACTGGAATATTATATAAAATTCTGGCTGTACTAAAATAATTATTTACTCAGAATAAGTGGACAGTTGAAATAAAACTATTTTTAATCCGTTAAAAATAGTTTTAATCAGAAAAGTAAAGTAAATTAAATTCAACCGTAAATCTCTGAGATCAAAGTATAGTGACGCTTTGAGTGACAGTGGGGGGAATAGGTAGGGAACAGATAGATCTATTTTTCATAGTCGAACAGTTATGGCTCATCGTACTAATGCCCCTGGTCAAAAACATTATTTTTGTTTTAATTTGTAGTCCAGCAAAGGTACTATTCTGTCTTTCTTTTTGTATAAAATCTATTTTTCTTTTACAAGTATTACATAATATACCAACACAACAGTCGAATAGGTGTAATTTTTTAT
The DNA here is from genome assembly GCA_932294365.1 of Diachrysia chrysitis. NCBI lineage: Eukaryota > Metazoa > Arthropoda > Insecta > Lepidoptera > Noctuidae > Diachrysia > Diachrysia chrysitis. Next base: position 5,553,111 of record OW028657.1, read on the forward strand.
TATTTTGTTGACAGATGGCAAACCCACATCGAGAAAAGTCGTTGCTTTTAGTCAGGAAAAGCCACCATAAATCCAAGTCCATCATACCAGATGACACACTGAACTCTTCAGAAACCGAGCAACTTCCAAAACCTATCAAAATTAAAAGTGGACTCATGTTAAAAAAAGTTTATAATGTTGAAAACGTAGAAATCGAGAAACCTAATAGTGCAAGAAAAGTAAAACAAGACAAATCCAAAATAAATGACAATAAGTACCAAAAGAAAATTGAAATGCAGAAGCGAGAAAGAGAAAAGTTAAAAAATAGAAGTCAAGAAAGGGCTCTAGATCTACAAAAGAGGAAACAAAACAAAATAAATAAAAACAGAAGTCAAGAAAGAGTCGATAAGATGCAAAGGAAAAATTCAGAGAAGTCCTACGTTGGTTTTAAACGCCGACGAGATTCATCGAAAGAGTCTTCTGACCATAACGAAAGTATTGAAAATCGGCTAAGTACTAAAATTTGGCATATTATGAATCGAAATTACAATGATAAATTATATAGTAAATTGCACGCATCAGATTCTGAGACGAAAAGGCATATCATATCTGTTATAAAGAAATATAACACCAAAGAGTTAAAAAACCTAAACCGGCCACGGGAGACACAAACCAGTCGAGAAAGTCTAAACAGTGGTAACAGAAAGAAAGCAATCAAACGCAGAGTACGTAAGCAGCTATGGTATTTGGCTAAAAACGCTATAAAAAACAACGAGCACTGGAGTGCATTTTTAGCTGAAAACAATATTGTGGTGGACAATATTAATATTGATAAATTTGATCTTAGTCTCATAGACGTGGATGCCCTGGGTATTGAAAATAAACTACTGAAGCGCACAATTGTATGGCTATTTAAGTAATAATAAAAGAACAATTTTAATAATCTCCCAGTATTTTTAATAAAACTTTTAGTCTCGTTAGCTTTGTTATTTATTTTATAGTTTTAAACAATTATATTATATTGTATAAACAATAAGCAGTAGAAGCAGATATGTCACTAGCGCGCGCATTTTAAGACTCGAAAATATTCTAATGGGAACATTGTCAAATGATAGCTATCTCTTTTACTTGCTTCTCCTATCTTTTGTACAATTCATGTGTAACTTGTCAAGATTTGGATATAAATATTTAGTTATCTACCAGCGCGATCAGATTTTAAAACGTTGGTAAATTAGAAGGTGTAAAAAGATACCTATCTTCTGTAAAATATCATTGTTTCTGAACGCACTTTCTTTCAGACCATAATTTTATCAACTATGGTGGGTGAATATGTCAAAATGACATTTTGATTAATTTCCAAAAATGCAAACAATGAATGATAATTATTATGACTTTGTCATACAATATGGATAAACCAAATCATTTTATTAACTTAATAAGATCAACATGAGTTGAAACAAAAAAAAAAAACAAGTTTAAACGAAAGACCATCTGCATGAATTCAGCCATCAAAATCTTTTAGAAACAATACCACCAAACAAATCATACTATGTATTCTAATATAAATATGATGAAATGTTCAAACGTCGCAGAAAAGGTAATTATATTATTTTTTTCTAGTTATTTTGCCATTAATATCTCTTTCCTTTAACAAAATATGTACCTAATCATGTAATGTTTCTCGGTCATATTAATTTGATCCAGGAAGTCAAAAGACACAAATTGTAAAGGAAAAAAAATTTGGTTGGTTTAGAAAAATATTCAAGAAAAAACCTGTTAGAAATAACTTGAATAATACGACACAGAAGAAAAAAGTATTTGAAAAGAAAATCTCTGTTAAAACACTATTTAGAAATAAAATGCATAAATCAAAATTAAATATCAAAGATATAGAATTAATCGAAGGTATGGACACGTATGATTTGAAAAAGAAGTTCTCAATAACTGGGTCTAAGGCGAAAGTGCTAGAAGGAATGGTTGCAGATTATAAGCGCGGAAGACTCTCTTTACCAGGGTTATCACACAAATCGAAATTTCAAGAAAAGCCACTCGATAAAGCGCGATTAAACCAAATGATCAAAGATTACGATATAGCAAAGAGACAACAAACCCTTGAAGAAGCTCAAAAGAAAGCTAAAGAACTGAAAAAGAAGTTTTCAATGACTGCATCCCAGGGAAAGAAGTTAGATCAAGTAATTGAAGATTTGAATAAAGGAAAGGGTTCCAAAATGGAACTAGCAAATAAACTACTAGATCCAAAGAAGCTTACGAAAGAACGTGTTAATAAGTTAATTAAGCAATACGATGAAGCTCAAAGGAAAAATAGAGGACTTTCATACATGATAACTCAAAGTAAACTTTCGTTTATTGTGTCAAAACAAAAAATCCACAATTTGATGGAAGACATTAAAGGAGTCGGGCTGTCGGGCATGCTGAAGAAATATAGTTAACATTTACTTTGTTCCAGTTCTAAAATAAATTATACATTGCCATTTGTTCATTTCGATAATAGTTTTTCTTTGGATAAAACTACACATTTTCTGTTTATTTTGACATTGAAGGGCAACTTAGGTTTCTGTTTTAAACAAACCCTACCACAGATATCGCTTAGGTGCTGAACAGACAATAGAGAATTTGTCTGCGGTTAGAAATATCCTGAATTTCGTTTCTCGCGGAGAGCGTAACTAAGCGAGATGTTTAAATCAGCTTTACTAAGGTGGTGCTAATTCTATAATATATTGTCACATATTATATTTCTAGCTTCCTTGCTTGACTATTATACCTGCTAATTAAATTTTTATTAGAACAATATTTGACAGCGCAATTCTAACAACTTTTTCTAATCTTTTGAGGTTTGAGATATATATAAAATTGTGTATTTATAATTTGTTTCTCAAATGAGTTGGTATTTACCTAATTTAAAATTACAGATGGCTAATTTCATTTTACCCAAGCTCGTAAATTACCGCAAGATAATTATAGCTTTTAACTAAAAGCATATACCTACATCAAGATAATATGTTTTCTTAAAACCAGACTTATTTAGCCAAATGTAATAATGTAAAGCTTTCATAAATTATAAGATTGGTTTGGCAATTTAAAATTCACTAAAACCATATTTTGTTAACAGGTCGTAAAGAATTTTTCACATCTAGAAAAACCATACATATCTTTAAGAATCAATAAACGCCGTGATGATGGACAGTTACCCACAGGAGCAAACTTTTCGTTGCCTACCCAAACTAAGCGTAGAACTTTACCCAAGAAAGTTTATAGCTTGGAAAGGGTAGAACTTGAAAAATCTTTTCTGAATAAAACAAAAAGGCAAAAGCCTCCAATAACAGATCACAAAACTTCAGACAAAATTGTGAATGTGCGAGAAAAAAATTATATGCAAAAACTTATAAAAGAGAAATGTGTAAAGGTCAAAAGAAAAAAACATGATCTGCCTGCTAATATACAAGAAAGATTCGAAACAAAACCTAGCGGTATGCAAAAGGAAAATGCAGCCAAAAAGTATTCTGGAATCCATGGGAAACTTGTCAAACAAAAGAATCACAGTGGAATGAGAAATAAAAACTCTGATCACAAACCAGACTTAGAACTGAGACTTAGCACAAAGATATGGCAGTTAATGAATCGTGACTTTTTTCCAAATTTAGACGATGAGAAGCATGCTGGCAAAATTCACGTGACCGATTCAGAGATGAAAAAGTACATTATTTCTGTAATCAAAAAGTATAACAAAAAAGATATCGATGCCCCCAAGCAATAAGTCGGTAATGTGCTATTATGGACTTAATGCTGTTATGTCAAATTCGGCATCTATGGGTTGGAACACACCTTAGTATTTTTTTTCAGATTTTTCCAAGTGATATTAACGAAGATATAACGACATACACTTTTATTGTACGGAAATATACAAACAAAATTATGACGGCAAAAATATTGTTACCCATCAATACAAAAGTTTCTTTCTTATTTTATTTTGGTAAGTCGCGGTTACCGGATTATTGGCGTAAATAAACTTTATAGAGGTTTTGGTAAACGCTAACACAGGTTTCTTGTCGAATTATCTATACTTATAATAAATCTGTAGAAGTGAAAATTCTGTACATTAAAAATATTAAAAAAATAAATGGCAGGGGGTGTTACTAGAACGAGACCGAACCCAAAAATGTGAATAAAAAAATTAAAGCATGCGCTCAGGCTAACTGCAGTAGACCTCTTCCAAAAAAAAAAGCGCGCGTGCATCATACATTTTTTGAACTTTGATTTGAACGGACGTGTCGAGTGGCGAGCGTTCGGTCTTATTAGCATTCTATAAATTGTATGTTTTAAATACTTGCAACTCTAAACCGTGCTTTTCAGCGCAACCTTTTTATTCCTTTTAGTTTTTATAAAGTACAGTTTAAGTTAGGGTTATTTAGGTTTATTTTTATAAGTCGTAGGCATAGATTTTAATTTTAAAGTATAGGTAAGTATATTTGATAGTGTACGTTATTTTATGTGTGACTGTAGGTATTTTATTTTCTGTTATTGAGTTTTTTTAAACTAGGTAGGTACTTAGGTTTTTTAATAAGGCGTAGACCGTATAGATTTTAAGTATAGGTAGTAGGAGTGTGTAACGTAGGTTATTTTTAGTACTCTTAGGTAGTAGGACTCTGAGAGACATCAGGCTCATTGACCAACCCATGGGTGGTATTACAGTGGTTTTTTGTGGTGATTTTAGGCAAATTTTGGCAGTTATACCACGGGGAACACGAGCTGACGAAATCAGTGCTTGCCTAAAAAGGTCAAGTTTATGGCCTCTTATTGTATCCATGCATTTAACAACAAATAATATGCGGGTGAGACTTGGAGATGACCCACATGCACAGCATTTTTCTGATTTATTTTTAAAAATAGGCGACAGAACTTATCCAAATTATGAAGGAAAAGTGCTTTGATAGGTTATGTTGTAAGGTTTCGTCCGTGCAGGAGCTAATATTTTCAGTGTACGGCGACATAAGTAATATAACACATCAGCAAAATACTTGGTTATGTAAAAGGTCTATTTTAACTCCTCGAAATGATCAAGCATGTGCAATAAATAATGAAATACTGTCGCTTATTCAAGGAGAAAGTCGAGAGTCTCTATCAACAGAATGATTGATCAAGAAGAATCCACTAATTATCCAATAGAATTTTTGAACTCATTAAATGTTCCTGGACTTCCCTCACATACAACTAAGTAAAAATTCGGTGTTCCTATAATTCTTCTTCGTAATTTAAGTTCTCCTAAACTGTGCATATCGTAAATCTACAACCTAACATAATTGAGGCATACATTTTAACCGGTTGTGGTGCCGGGGAAAGTGTTTTGATTCCTAGAATTCCTTTGATTCCGAACAATTTTCCATTCCAGTTTAAGAGAGTACAGTTTCCAATAGGTTTATGTTACGCCATGACAATAAATAAGGCACAGGGTCAGACTCTAGGCGTTGCTGGCGTCGATCTTAGTGTGAGTTGTTTTTCACATGGTCAGCTTTACGTCGCTCTGTCCCATGTGAGCAGTCCAAGAAACCTTTATGTTCATATTCCGGACGGGCTCACTGTCAATGTCGTGTATACTGAAGCTCTCAATTAATGTCGTACGGTGACTATCTGTCGTTACTATTATCTTTGTGAACATTCGTTGTAATGAACGTCAGCTTCGCTATTGGATATCCTGCTAAAAAGGCACCAAAGTAGAAATCGACTGCAAAAAACTACAGAACGCGAGCGATGCCTCGAGCAAAGATATCATTTACCCTCTTAATCACCGCTAATGAGACACAATTGGTTTTCTATTGTAATTAGCCACAAGAGAAGGCCCAGAAGTATTAATACCGGTATGCTTCATAGATAACGTTCTACACAAATAGCACTTTACACAAAAAACTCATTGATAAGTTTCGACATCCACGCGAACGAAGTCGCGGGCACAGCTAGTACTCAAATAAGTCTGGATACTTAAAATTTAATTTGTCTTTATTAAACATTATTAAAAACTGATCATCTGTTTTTTTTCTAATAAACCTTGACCTATTGCATTTGAATCAATCCGATAACTTTATCGGCATCGAATGGTTACATAAAATTATTATATTGAAATTATCCTGGCAAAACAATGATAGGTAACAATACTGTTAATATGTCTATTAAAAACTTACCACAATAACATCGTATTAATACGTTACGCATCATCTCTACTATAATAAATAACGTTGTAGAAATCCGTAATATAATATAACTTATTAAATTTTTTGACAAATTTACTGCAACAATCCCGTAAGTACTATTGGTAAAATAATGAACCTGTCATATTTCCTGTAATAAATATTTTTTTAGATTGCTGGGTTTAGCGCCTACAAAATTCCATGTTGATAAGACAATAAAGTTCCACAAAAAAATAGCTTTAATTTGACATATCAATGACGGCTGTACTCCGACTCGTTGGAAAGATATTTAATAAAAACAGTAAAACAATTCTCCTGTAAAATTTTGATTTTACGATTACCGACTTATTGCGTGGGGGCATCGATATAAGAAAACGTTATAATCCTCCTCGAGTGACACAGACCCGTAAAGGAAGTATAAAAAGCATACCGTGTTACGACAAACGTGACGATCAAAGTGACAAAAAGAATGCGATTAAACGCAAAGTACGGAGACAAATCTGGCAGTGGACTAAAAATGCTATAAAAAATAATGAGCATTGGAGTCAAATCTTAGCCGATAATCACGTCGCTATAGATAACATTAATATTGATCAAATGGATTTAAGTGTTATTGACGTAGACGCTTTAGGAATTGAAAATAAGTTATTAAAACGTACAATAGTTTGGATGCTTAAATGAAATGAATTCATCGACCGTCAAATAATTTAGTAGTGTTGTTGTAGTCAAGTTTGGAAGCTATCGTACATTTTTATTAATAAAATAAATCTTATAAAAGTACTTAGAAGTCTGACATTTGTTTCCAAATACATGTTAATTCAGAGCTGATGGCTAATGTAAGTTTTATGCTGTTAGTACCAACAATATGTAGGTTTGCAAAGTTGATTAAAATGCACATGCGTGCATTAAGATAAGGGTGATGTTTAGACTTTGTGGTAGTCCATACGTTTTAATCACGGTTAGTAATTTAATACAACTTTTATTTTTACGTATTTCTATTCTTTTTCTCTTTTGTAGTCGAACACTCTTTCTTATTTACATATTTTAACATTAAGTTTGCCAAATACCTGAACGGTATGATAAATTAGATGAAGATTTACCTTTTGTACTTTACTCTTTATTTTCTTGGAGGTTCAATTTCTAAAATATGCGAATCGTAATTTATGCCCAGTTATGCGATGTTGAGTTTAAACTTTGTTTAATAGGCGAAAAGATTTTATTATTTGGCATGGAACATGGCAACGTTACGTAACAAATAAAAGGAGATGTAATATTAAAGTCATATTTGTAAAATAATGTAGAAATGGTAAAAAGTAAAGGTGAGTGATGAATAAAGACATTTGTTATGTAAAATTAAAAAATAATACATACGACTGAATGCCTGTATCCGTTGGTGCATTCGTTTAGTTAAACTAACTAACTACTCGCATATTGTATATCTTTAAGTAAAACATTAGATAATAAGATTTATTAGATAAAAAGACCTGAACAAAATACAAGACTTAATAATAAACAAAAACCGTTAGGTTATTGTGAAACTACTCGTATGAAATTCGATATAACTACTTTAGTGTGATGTCAATATAGGTCAAGACTGCTACAATGAAATAAGAGGTAGATAACTCAACAACGTAAATTATTAAGTATTGATTAGTTTGTGTAATACCTACGACAACGATAGATGTGAGATTGATTTAGAAAATGTGTATCAAGAAATAATATTAAGAGATCATGCTGACGATGTTAAGTTAAATCCTTCTATGAATTTAGCAAATTGACGGATAATCGCGGTTGCAGATATTAGCGGCTACAACATTTGTGGTGATCGAAGGAGGCTGCAATGGAAATTGCCGTCAAGATCCACCTAGAAATAGAAATGGACGACGCAGTAAATCAGCACAATATAGAGTAAAAAATGATTTAAAAAATCCTAATAAGACACGATTTCTTAGGAACGGTAGGATGTACGAGTTCAATGAAAACATTTGCAAAATTATAGATGACAGGATGTTATGCGGATATAACAAAAATATCGGCGTTCCGAGGAGTAAGGATACTGTAATACATTACCATGGTGAATGTAGAACGAGGGATGGCAGAGTAGAGTGTGGCTATGAGGGCAGGCCGATAAGCAACCCAAGAAGGCCTCCTGTTTGGGACAACCCACCTCATGGTCTCGAAACAGTTATACCAAGTAGAGAAAGAGGGATGAACGATCACGGACATCACCATGTGACTAGTTCGAGGCCATGGGTTGCAACCCGATGCCTCGAGATAGACGAACGTATTGTCTGTAACAGAATTTAAATAATTTATAAGTTTGCTACAACGATGAAATTACATATTTGTGCTAGAGGCTGATTAGCGGTTGAAATTTGACCGTAATTCATTATATTCTGCTTCAACGTCATTCCTGTAACTAACTATGTCTTTCGGATTCGTTCTCTACGATCATGGATTTTTTTAAATTTTCCCTCTTGTACAAATATATCATTAGCGTGTGTTATTTGACTTAATTCCCTGAAACACCAGCGAAATTGAAAATTAAAGATTACAAAAAAAATATATATTACGTTTCTCTATATCTGTTCAGTTTAAATTTATTCTACACTTATTTTTAATACTTATTTCATGTTACTTTTGTAGTTTTTCTCTATTTGATTTTTAAATTTTCAGTAAGATATTTTTTCTTTTCCTCAATTCATACACGTATAATATAACTTTTTGCAGGAAAGAGTAAGGGTTAATTATCTATTTCTAATTAATACCCATATCCATCATAAAAATCAGTAGGTTCCTAATAACGAGTTGGTCGCATTTTAACGCCTGTAAAAAAATAAAGTGCAAGAAGCTACCAATCGATATTTATTGATATAATTAAATATTTATATGATAAAAATCTCTTTAAAAACTCTATTAACTATAAATAGCTACAAGCGCTAACTACTTTGATTGTTTTCTAAGTCTACCAGTTCTACCGGGTGCAGCTGAACTTATAATTAGATTCGGAAATTGTCACATTATTTATGGTCTCAACTCATTTGTCTTACTTCTACTAGTAGTCAACCACTGAACACAAAATAATCTATACTTATAATAAATCTGTAGAGAGGTCAATTCTGTACATCAAATATATTTTCAAAATAACTATCAGGGGGTGATTAGTGATCGATACTGATGCCAAAAATGCAATCAGTAAAATTTTTGTCTGTCTGTCTGTCTGTCTGTCTGTCTGTCTGTCTGTCTGTCTGTATGTTCCTTATAGAAACGAAAACTACTGGACGGATTTTAACGAAACTTGGTACATTTATTCTTCATACTCCTGGGCAGGTTATAGTATACTTTTCATCACGCTACAATCAATAGGAGCAGAGCAGTGAAGGGAAATGTTGGGAAAACGGTATTTTTTAAGCTTCCGTCGCGTATGCAGCCTTAATGGTTAAAGCTACATAGAAATTATGTATGACGGAAATGTTCTACATAAAATTATCTAAAAAATATCCCACAACAGCATATGCCTATCTTTTATGGTTGACTCACAATAACACGTGTAACTCCCGATAGCTTAGCAGTTCGGAGATTTCTGATTATATTTGTTTACTCTTACGTTTATAATACTCTCAGTCATCCCTAATTAAAAAAAGTTTACATTATTACCTATTCAATAAAAAAAGAATCATAGAAATCGGTATAGAAACACCAAACTTATACATGAAATACGATAATAAGCCATCGCGCCGTCGCGCGTGAATACTGAATCATGCTACTTATAAGGATTATTTTTGTGTAACGTGATATATTATATTTCCCTTCTAAAATACGAAAGTTAATTTGTCTGTTACATCAAAACCACTGAACAGTAAGGAAGGACATATGCTACTTTTTTACGAAAAACGACGGAAACGCGGACGAAGTCGCTGGCAAAAGCTAGTCAAGAATAGAACTACAGACATAACTATTTCTTACAAAAAATAAAATAGCTGATTAGATTTTGGACAAAATGCGTTTATACAATTACTAAGAGATAGACTTATTTTTTTTTATTAAAAAACCTTTTGTTAGTTACAGCGAGGAGTCTTGTCGATTATAATAACATACAAACAAAAAAATATATTAACTAAATTGGATCATTTGGAAGCTAAGATGCCGCAGACCGATACAAAAGTATTTTTTTTAATTGCGACACTATGCTTAAATTTACTAAAAAATACTTGCCACGACCACGTTATTTTTAATCGATGTATGAACATATGAAGTGGCAGTGGACTGGTAATGTCTGTCGAAGGATCGATGGCTGTTGGAGCAGACGAGTCCTTGAGTGGAGACTGCGAATCGGTAAACGCAGTGTAGGACACCCTCCAGCTCGAATAATCGATGACCTGAAAACGGTGGCTGGGTGGGACTGGATGCGAAAGGTATAAGGCCGGGTGTTGTAGCGCAACTTGGGAGAAGCCCATGTTCAGTAGTAGACCGCGATAGGCTAAGTTGATAAATAGATAACAGGGTGATCTTCTTTTTCTTCTCCTTATTTTCCAGTTCATTCCTCTTATTTTGTTTCCAAGGATTATGAAAAGAAAAAGTAAAAAGTACTGCTGAAATTCTCATTTCACACTTCTGGTCACAGTCGCTAAGATATTTATTGTACTAAAAGTTTATTGTTTTTGTTTTATTGTGTCTCCTTTATTGCTCTTCATTGCATAGTTTATTTATACGTCCTAACTCAAATGCCTCATCATTATTCATCTCGCATACTTATCATGTTGTGTCTGTTAAAACCACAGAGGATAAAATGACTCACACATGACAAGGCACATTCTATCATTATATTCTTGGTTTCAAGTTTGCTGGCATGGTCTTATTATTTTATCGAAAACTTAACAAGACAATTGCATTACACTAAGAGCAAACGTTTTTTAATGGCTCAAAGCAAGTAATATCTGAATTGAAGGATGTTCTCGATTACAGCTATTCGGGCCAGCAAGACGTGTGGTAAACGTCGCAAGACGCTACTATGAGAATGAAAATTATATTAAAGACACAACGAAGGATGATGAAAATGATTTAGTAAATTTGATGGCCATAACATCGTATAACCGTAAATCAACGTTAAAAGATTTTCCAAACCGGACGCCCACACCAAATAATGATCGAAACAATGACGATTCCTTTAAAAATCGATATAATGGTAAGGATCGCAATGATCGTACGGATCGCAACGAGCATATTGAACGCTATATTCGCAAAGAACCTAACCATACCAAATCTAAACGTAAATGTTGCCCGTACGACTTCGATAGTCATATTTGCAAAGTTGTAGATGATCGATTGCTATGTGGATTTAACAAAAATGTCGGCAATCCCAAGAGTAACAATACAGCGGTACACATGCATGGAGACTGTAAATTACGTGGAGGAAGAATAGAGTGCGGGTATGATAACTGGCCATATAGAAGAGACCCACCGATCGTTAATCGTCCTCCCCACTACACAGAACCTGCACCGAAAAAAGAACCTGAAATCCGTTACCCACACACTGAAATTGTTGTACCTGTAACAACAGGCTACCCGGAACTCGTAACTCGATGTGTAGAGATAGATAACCGTATTGTCTGTCGAAAAGTATAAATAATACCTATAGAATGTATATGAAGACATAGACGTTGTCAGCAATATTCTTCTCGAGTGTCGTTTAATGATTTTTTAATACATTAAATAGTTTTAATTTATTTTTTATTAAAATTATATCAAGGTTTTATCAACATGTACCAATAGCGAAATAAATAGTTCTGGATAAATATTGAAGAGTACATTACTTCTGAAACGTAACGCCTTCTAAAAACTTCGAGCAAATATCACAACCTAATACAATAATTGAAATAAAATAAATTTTCGTAGGAGTCGGTTCGATCAGACACAAAAAATTATGAACCCTTTTTACAAGATGTGTTACACCTGAAAAATAAATATAATTACATAACTTTAGCCGTGTTTTGTAACATTTCAAAAGCGAATATGTCTAAAACTAGTCTGGCGATCCCGAGAATATGAGTGAGTAAACTGTTTTGTTTTAAATATGTCATAGGTACCTATATATTCTATAAGTTCTTTAATTGCTACTGGGTATAAATTGGATTTGTTCGCTCTCTTTTCTTCATTCTAATTTTACAATAACAGTCATCTATTAGATGTTATTATATTGATATTATCGAGGTTCTGTAAGGTACTTTGCACCTAATATCGAATAACGAATCAATCGACATAATATTGCAAATATTGCAATTGACGGATGTTCGCTATTACAGATATTCATGTCAGCAGCATTTGAGGTCGAGACAGCAGGATGTAACAATGACTATTCCAATGACATCGGAGATTCTCAAAATTCAGATTCTCAACTGAGAAGATTACCGGTGCATCGACTAACTACAAAAGACAGGCCAAGAATTGGGAAAAAGGATGAACCCGTTGTACCTGTCATATCTATAACGCCTGAAGCTAGACGTAAATGTTGCCCCTATGAATTTGATAGTAGTATTTGCAAAGTTGTAGATGATCGACTGCTTTGTGGATTTAATAAAAATTTGGGAAAACCCAAGAGTAAGTATTCAGCGGAGAAAGTTTATGGAAACTGTCGCCTGCGCGGAGGAAGGTTAGAGTGTGGATATGAACATGGGCCTTTCACCAACCCCAGAAGACCACCAGTTTGGGAACACGCACCCTAAAACGGCCAGCAAAATCTCGACTAAACTCCCAGTTCTTCAACTCGCTTTCGAAGTAATTTTGGCTTTTCTGATCCTGACAAAATATGTGTTAACCATTTACTCATTCTTAGTTATACTTCGAACACTATAAATATATTTACACTCTTTATACCTAGCAAACATTTTTCTATTATGCGTATAGATAATAATGATTTTATTTATAGTTTATGTATTTATTTTTAATTGGAAGTATTTAGCGTGTTGTATGAGTATATTAATATTGTATAACCGTGACGTATACGAATACGAATACCTATGTTAATTTAATAAGTGTTTAAGAAATTTTAAAATATGATACATAAAAGACTGAAAAAAAAGAGAGACTGAAAAAAAAATGATTTGATATTCCTGGAATTTAACGCCTGTAAACCAATAATGCGCCAATTGTAAAAATAAACATAGTAAACATGTAGGAATCTGTAGGTATAAATTATAAACAAATGAGTATTAAGTATTAAATTATATCTGAGCATGTAACTGAAGTCTAAATAATATGCTAATTAAAGAAAAAAAGGTTCGAAAATAAGGCCTGTAGGGGTAGGGGTCTAGATCTTGCGGACGCGCAACCTCATAGCTATCCTCTTGTCTCTTTGCGAATGTCCTCATAGATAGATGCTCTAAAGACATTCGCAAAGACAGTACATCCGAAATTTCGTACTTTTAAGTATGGTGAGTCTGTAACCTCAATATGGATTTCTTTTTAGTCTGCCTTTTTTTAGGATATCGATGGGAATAAATAAATAATAAAAATAAAACATTTGTCGGACTATACTTACAAAAACGCTATTTATTTAGTCTAAGGATAAAGCTCTGTTAAACTATCTTTAATTAGATATGCAATAATTTTAATAAATAACTTGGAACTTAATTATTCTTAGATACTAGGTGACCCAACAATCGCTGTTTTGTCAATTTTCGTCATTTCCTACGATTTTTCGCAGTTCGCAGACAATAAACAAAAGAATAAACTAGCTAAATTGGTCAAGCCGTTTTTACATGCTACTTTATCATACATTACGGCAATTTATTTTTATTCATATAGATAAGATTAAAATACTGACATTAGTAGTTACTAACTAGTTAGTTACAATCGACACTCACAATTTAGGTACACTGTTCATCGATCTACTTTATTAAATTCCAACTTTCATCGTTCATACGTAGCTAGAATAGCGAGCCAGGCAGGTATCCCGCTGGAGCCCCACCGAGCATGCTTTAGCGAACCCGGAACTCTGGCAAAGGCAAGGACGGGACCGGGGTGTTTTTAGTCAGTGGAAGTCTGACATATGTGCCCTCGTGCCCGCGGCGTGGGTTGAATTCATTAGATATTCAAACAGTAGCAAAAAAAAATATGGTAGCCCAATGTTGGTAAATAGGAACTAAGTGGTGGACATAAAAAGTTGCAGGGCATGCCAGACTTCAAACGAACCAAGACAGTAGTGTTTGCCAACCCACGCAGGAAGCCCTTGTCCAGCACTGGAAATTACTTTATTATACACAAGAACTGTATGTTACGTCATGAGGTCCGACAAATCGGAAAAAACATCTTCATTATCTGAGAAGCTCATGAACAACCATTTGAGCATTCGGGACTCGTGATCGTCTTTAGGGAACACGTAGTCTATGAAATCCATGACTGCGGAGGCCATACTCCTTGACTGTGCAGCGTGAGGTGTTTTTTGAAACCATGACGTAAAAGCTTCGCTCGGTACACATAGAAATGTGATTATTATTAGAGCTATTATTCTGGGCCTCATTTTTCTGAAACAAATAAAACAACAAATTAATCATCTTTTCAAGTTGTCACGAGTCAGTTATTTAAATATAGGTTCAACAATTTTACTCAGCCGAATTTGGCATAGGTAATTGTAAATGCGCAACATGCGGTGGTTTCATGCGCTGTAGGAATACCAACTTCCGAAATTACATAAATAATGTAAACCAAATAAAACAAATGCATCTCGCGTGCTAAGAGCTAGAATAAAAAGTTAGTGCCTCTCGATTTCACATTCTTTTGTGATTATCTCACCTAAGTACTTGGTTTCTTCAGGTATTAAAGAGAGATAATTATGTGATTTTATGTCTAACTGTCATAGTAGGTACCGCGGGCAGTCGAACCGCGACTAACAAGCGGGATTTCTTGGCGATACATTTGTGCTTATGGCGTGCAATAATAAGTCACAAATGATGAAGGCGGCGGCGCGGCGTACTGAATTAAAGAGACATTTATTTAATTGTCATTTAGCCTTTATATTAATTGGCATTTGGCCTGGTATATACTTTATTTGTTAGCTCTTGATTACGATTGCTTTAGTTGCACTAGATAAACATTATACCACAGCGTTATACAGAATGTGGTAATACTATATTGTGATTACCGGAAAAAAATCCACTGCCTTTGATCGACACGCTGAGAAGAAGATTGTGATCTACCGCATATTGCTCGCTTACGTTAACAATTATGCAACAAAGTAGGTTAATTCTTAGAATTTTAGTCCTCATTAAATAACTGGATATGGACTTAAATACAGGTTTGTTATCATTAGTCTAATAGAAAGTTTTTGTTAAGAACTTTCATATAATTTGCATAAACCAGAATACATCTCAAATAAAATTACATATTCCGAAATCTTAACTCGATTCATAAGAAATTCTTTTTAGAAAATGGGGAGCTACTATTGTATTTTAAACAATATAGTAAACGCTAAATAAAATGTTTATTTTAAATATTATGTTTGGAAAAACCTCGACTGTTTATTTTTTTTAAACTTGGGTGTTTAGTGTACTAATACTAAATAGTACCTACTAGATGTACCTACGTATACTGTTATGTTATATCAGTTCACAACATATACTGTTACAGCGTTAAATACAAAGATTTTGGCAGCTTCTTCCAAATATAAACTCTGAAAGAGCTTCTTATCTAAACCATTTTCATCTGATACCCACTTATGTATGACATTACTGGTTATATAGGTCAGCAGAAAGTAAAATGACGATATACGAGTGTTAAACGTATTTTTTTTTTAAATTATGCGTATATTTTAGTTAAACAACACGCATTTAAATAATAGATTTCGCATTCCACAAATAACAAGCTTAAATATTTGTTTAATAAAATTGTTATTTTATAAGGGTATTGTGTTCTTGACCTTTAAAAATTTAGTGTACCGTGCATGAATCTATACATTGGTAGGCATATCTTAGGTTTTACTAGCAAATTTTAGGATTTACCATCCTGTGTTAGCAAATGTCAGGATTTTATGAAATAGTATATTTTTTTCGGTGTTTTACTATTCGAGTTTGGCTTTTTTTTTGGGTTCTAAAGAGATAAAAGGGATATTCGGTCGCACATCAGCCCCATTATCCCCTACGGATCTAACCTATCAATGCTCTAAGCCGGTATGCGCCAAGTTTAGACTGCAAAAGAACAACGATCACAGAGCATTTCGGATTTGAAACTTTCTTGCCATGAATAGTTGGTAAATCTTAGTTTTAAACGTAGAGATGGCATGTCAAAGTTTTAGTTATTAAGACATTTTTTCTCTTGATATGTGTTAAGATCATTATGTTTCTCAATTAAAGTAAATCGTTATCATTTACCGACACGAGTTTCGCGATTTTGGGATTTTTTTCCTCATTCTATTGAGACGTCACATATTTTCCTACATATTTCTTGTGTAAAGAAAGTGCATGTTGTATTCTCCAGCATTTATTTAGTTAAGTTATTACTAATTAGTTTCTTAGTTTTTTACGAGTTTATGCCATAGAACAATTACTTTCATTGACAATAGATTACGTTACAAGTCTGGGTATTATGCGTGACAGATTTATATCTGACGATGTACCCACGCTTCGGCGCAGGTGAAATCATATAAAAACTAGATTTAGAACTACACTAACTGGTTTTAATTAAGTACCTACCTATGAAGGATGTTATCGAGACAAACCTTGTAAGGTTATTTAGAAAACTCCTTACTTTTGTAAGGGTTGTCGTTACTGATATGAAATCAAAACTCAATAATATGACAAAAATATAAAATTGATAAAAAAAAATAACAACCAATGTAAAAGTCTATTATTTATAATCTTACCGGGAAACCAGCTGGATGTTATATTTTTTTTATATTTCATTTGTTTCTATGAATAAGAAACATTAAGAAAAATGTGTACCGCAAGCCATTTTTCTATTGAAGTAGGTACACATTTTCTTTCGGTGGCACTTCAAGCGAATCTATTAAATATGAAAAGTATAACTATATTTATCTTTTCACACACTTCTAACTAATACTTAGATACCTACTACATTTTACCTAAAGGGTAGAAAATAATCCCGAAATTCACGAGTTTCTGGTAGAATACAATAATATAAATATAACAGAATACAACGTACCTTATGTCATTGAACCAATCAATCCTTATAAATCCAATCACAATAATGTCTTTATTCTTCACTTTCTAATCCTGTCACATATTACCTAATAATCTATACAAATATCCCAAAATTCCAGCAAATACTGATATAAATATTGTGGATAGAACATTAAGTGGTGTGGGGTTACCGGTACGCAGTCAACTGTCCCAACCGGAGATCGAGTTGACAGAATCCCTACCACTTATAAACACTTTCTTGCACACGTTAGTAAGGTGGTTTCTTTAAACCCACTGCACATACTAACTATAAAAAAAACTAATTGTTATTGTCATTTTGTTTACATTGTTATTCTGCACCTGTTTGGACGGAGCGCGCCTGAATACATTATGATAGCGGGTTAAATAACGGTTGAAAGAGTTATTTTAGAATCTTGCTCTGAGTTTATTTTATTGATAGTAATTATATGAGCAGTAAACAAACCTTGTTATGTGCTTTCACTGCTAAACCTTTGAACCGATTTTGATAAAACTTGGTATGCTTGGATCTGTAGAAATGACATATATATAGATAACCAACACCCGCAGGTAACATCTAAGTATCTTGTCCTTATATTATAAACTAGTTGAGTCCCGCGGCTCCGCCCACCCGGGTTTCAGTTATTGCGGCAGAAAGTAATCTATGTTCTTCCTTAGAACCTAAGCTTACACCATACTAAGTTTCATCCAAATCGGTTCAGCGGTTTAGACGTGAAAGCGTAACAGACAGAGAGAAATACAGGGTTACTTTCGCATTTATAATTATTAGTATGGATAGCTCCACAGTCTCCATGCTTTCTTAGTAGAAACAATAGTTAAACAAAGGGAATGTTCATACGTGACTCAGTCAGGGAAATGGTTAAACTAGTTTGTGTCCACCACTTCGACTTTGTCATATTTGAACGCTAACTACATAGCAAATATTTATCGTAAAATTTGGGTTTTGTGAGTTCTGTAACTCTAATTTCCTATGAATAAATTGCTATTTATAGATTACTTGACGGTAGGAATTTTTATAGAAATGAATAACTTATACTTACAAAATATTATTTTGTAATTTCTTTATAGACTTACTTTTAACTAAGTACAAATTTTAGGAATACTGTGTCGTATTCTACGGAATCCCCACTACAGAATCGGCTCTGTCGTTTTTGAGAGACATTTAAAGAAACATTTAAATTTAATGACACTTATCACCCGGTATACGGAAAGTTTGAAAGTTTTTTTCTTGGAAAGGTTTACTCATCTGTAATTAAATAATCTTCAACATCATTGAATTATGAATACAATGCTAACATTGAGAAGTATAATGTAATAGCGTGCTACCTTTTTAAGGTCGGATTAATTACTAACAATTATTAATGAACATTCAATTGTTTATAAAAGTTATTTAAAGGAACGCTATGGTTTTCTTTTGATTTTCATTGTGTTTTTCTTCACAGTATGACGATGTTACGCCAGGTATAGTTTAAGTGTTGTGTTGTGACCTAAATTTAAAGTGTTCAATTAATTGATAATGTTCAGTAAAACTATGTATCGTTCTGGTTCTCAGATTATATTTCTCGTCATCGCTGTTCAGTGGTGGGAAGCGAATGGAAACCCATTTTTTCAAGGAATTAGTTTCCAAAAAGGATTTGAAATAAACTTTAAACCTCTGCCGCGGAAGCCTATATCGTTGATAAAGGAGAAATGGTCACCATTTGGAGTGTTTGGAAAGAAACATATCATACAGAAACGAGAAACAGAGTTTTTGATGCCAGTCTCACCGCCACCTCTTTTGGAGCATCGGCCTGCGCCAGTATTTGAACATATAGACGAGATTCAACATGTGGAAACATCGCCTTTAAGATTTCTGCAGCCTCAACCACCCAGAGCCGTATCGCCAACACCGGTGCCTCTATCACCAAGTCCTTCAGTTATCATTTCTTCCATATCACCTCCGAGAATTTCTCCAATACCACCTCCAGTCATATCCACTGTACCACCTCTTATTATCTCTTCTACCCCTCGTATAATTTCCTCTCCAGCTCCGCCACCCGTGCCGTTAAATATAATAATTACACCTACGCCTCCACCTATACCATTCAACGTAAACATAACCCCTGTTCCTAAGCCTATTTTAACTAATGTGGCGGTACCAATTTTGCCTTCACCAATTCCTGCAGAAAAAGAAGTTCCATTAGTATCATCTAATCTGGTTGTACCACCTCCGAATGAAGCGCCACCACCAGGGCTTTTCACTGATATATCGCGATCTGAACCGGTTAGGGAATATATGGATACCGTTCAACCTATCCCACCCCCAATAGCACCTCCCATAGTAGATAATACTATAAAACCTGAAGCTCCAAGACCTGACATTGTTATTAATGACAATGCATTGGTGAGAGGCTCAAAACTAGCTCTATACTTCGGCAGTATCTTTCTTCAACTTATGTCACAGTTTATGACTAATGCTCGTGCAACTTTTGATCAAATGACCAATCCACCGCCCGTGTACAATAAATAGACATAATAATTATGTTATAGTAATAATTCATTCCATAAATTGTTACGACGTGTCAACGATGAAAAACATTGACATAATCATCAACTCAAGGTCATATAGGTGTATGTAAATGTCGTTATGGATAAAACTCAAGAAGTGTTATACTTGCGCTCTAAGAAAATGTAGTTAGATGTTTTATAAACAAAAGTCATTTATCTTATACAAATTATTTTATTATGTTACACGTAAATATCACAAAAGTTTTGTTTAAAGTTCGCAGTTCCTCTTTAAGTATTTTCAGCCTCTGCCAAAACCGCCAAATCCGCCATTGCCAAATCCGCCGGGGCGTCCAAAGCCTTGGTTTCCGAATCCTCCGAATCCCCTTGGACGGTTGTATCCTCCTCCAAAGCCGGGACGGTTAAACCCGCCATTGCCGAAGCCTCGACCACCGCCGAAGCCTCGACCACCGCCGAAACCACCTGGTCTTCCGCCGAAACCACCTGGTCTTCCACCGAAGCCACCGCCGCCAAACTGAGCGGCGACTGTCGCCATCAACGCCATCAGAACTATGGCAAACAACACAATCTGAAAGAAATATAATACTGTTAGAGCTTTGTATGGAAAGGTTTCAGGAGTTGCCTAATAAATAAATTGTTTTGTAGAACACGCAAATATTAAACTAATAAACAGCTTGCATGCTGTTGCAGGATTTTTATGTAATCTATAATAAGATGTGAAGATAACATTTTTATAGGTTTTATGTAACAATCGTGCTATCATAAGAAGAATTATTGAGGTTTATTGTTTGCAGTGATAGTTTATTGTTTGTTTAACAAAAAGGCTTTCTTATTTATTTTATTGATAAAATACTGATTTTAATATAGAATGATTTACGATTGGTGAGAATTTTATTGTTAAAATACTTTAATTATGTGAATTAAGTGTTTTATTTATTGTGAGTTGTTTATTTTCTAATATTTATTTAGATTTATAAATAAAAATTTAATTGAATGTTGAGTTTTACTCACTTTGGATACTGCCATTTTGCAATGTTCTATGTAGGTCCTCTTAACACGCACTGATCAGTACTTAAACTGCCCGCCTTAATATATTGTTCATATGGGTTTGGGAAATCACCGTCCGTCTTATGACTCGCCATAGGTACGCAGTTAACTTAACGGATCTCAACATTGTACGATATAATTAACTAATATTATCACACTTACGATACCCTTAAATTACAGATAAATTCATAAACAATTGACTGGCCTTTGGTCTAATAGTTATTAGTGACCCTAAATGCTAGACCGAAATTCGTGGGTTTGACCCAGGACAAATCTTTGTGTGATGAGCATGATCATTTCTTCATGTCTGGGTGTCATTTATCTATAATATGTATGTATTTAGAAATATATAAGTACATACCTACGTTTATCAGTTGTCTGGTTGCCATAATACAGGCTCTGCCTAGATTGGAATGTGATGGCCGTGTGTGAGTTGTCCCAAGATATTATATTATTATAATTATAATATATACTACATGTGTCGCAAGTCAAGGTACTCATTTCATTTCATTATTCAACACTTAAAAAAAATTTGGTACCCATGCGCAAAAGGGTCACTGACACCGCTCTGTTAGCAAACATTCGATATAATTTAATCCAACTAAAATCCTGCATTATTGAAAAACGGTTTACAGTTGAATTTTCATAATAATATTTTTCCAATTTATCTTTACAGACTGTGTTTAATAACAGTGAGTACAAGGTTTTGAAAAGACCCTGGCTCTTCTAGTTAGGCAATTAACACTAACTGATGGAAGAAAACGTAATGACATTTGAATCTCATTGACGAGCAAATCTGAATAAGGAAATATACGGTTGTATGGAACAGATTAAAACTTATACTTATCGGTTTTAATTGTAATGTACAAATACCTTAAAACATGGTAACGGTTACTCTTGGTAGTGGTTATGACTGTTTTAGGGAAAATTTTATTATAAAGTATTGAAAACAGTGTTGTTTACTGAGCAAATGGTAAAAATAGAGTACACTTTGATAACCACTGTCCGCGCCATGAATAAAGTAAATAAATACACAACAAGACTCTGCGAATTTTACCATCAGTTTGTAGGATGACGTAATGGTAAATTGCTATGAATAAGAAAAAGAAATACTTATTGTTAGTAATTAAACATTTTTCTATTAAGACTGAAGTAACAAAAAGCAATATGAACCGCTTTCGTGTTTTTGTTATATCTTAAGCTTGCTATGAATACAAAAATCAATGACCTCTGCTTTTCCATTCTGTGCGTACATCATTGAAAAAAAATATAATGTAAAAAATATCTAAGGAGTTTCAATAATAATTTTGCTGATGCAATGGAATAGTTTACTTAAAGATTCATAGAATTCAGTAAGAAAAACAAATGTCATTATTGTTCTACGAATCATTGAAGTGAACTTGAAATTGTTTATTACCAATGCAATTAGGATATGATAATAATATACAATCATTTTTAACATCATTTTTTTGAGGCCGCGTGTGTCGACTTTTTCCAAATAACTACTCTGAAAAGAAATGTTGAAACAAACTCAGGGGAAAAAGTTTCTTTTAAAGTCCAGATAATTGATTTATTCACGGGTGGTGAAAGTGAAAGAACCAGATCGATCTGAGCAAGTCCGTCCCAGCAGCATACCTCATGCAGGTTGACTATTTTTTAAGGAGCTCAACAACCTAAAACTTTACAACAACTCTAAGGCAGGGACTTTAAGAATAATCATTTATTTTAGTATTTCTAATTCCAAATTACATTTAATTATACAAGTTGTTTATATTAACGACTTATTTATTTACATTTATTTTATCATTATTATTTTTAAAAACACCGATCTAACGACACTTGGGTTTTTGAGACGAATATAATGATACTTTGCGCCTTAACTGTCGTAATTCACGTTTAGAAGTAATCAAGAAATTAACAAACATAGAATAAACATAAATATAGAAACATAGACACATACATACAAGATATGCGCGAAACATAACCTTTCCTTGATAGTCGGGTAATTAAAAAATTCTGTTAAATTAACGTGTCTTTATAACTATTTTCCAGTAAACGAAAATATACTCTATCTACCACAGGTAGATAGAGATACTTTCACATAAATCTTTCTATAGAACCTTATGATTTTCAACCACGCTAAGGTTACCCTTTTTGTAACTTAAATGTAAGAAGGAAAAATTGTAGAACTCATAACGTTGTTAGTAGATTTGTTTTTTTCTGCGGGCGTTTACTAATAACCCTTAAAGTTTGTCTTATGATAATTTGATGGAGAAAAACGGAGCAGAGTTTGCGAACACACCAGTAACTTATTAGAACAGAACATTGTGTAGTCTCTGATTTGCAAGTATCTGCCTAAGTTTTAGCTGGACAAACTAGTCACTGTAGCCAACCTCTCCGACTTCTAAGTGCTGACTTACTTCAAAACAAATCCATACTAAGGAATCCCTTAAATTGATAATAAGAAATACCTTAAGTGGGAAGTTGACCGTCTGCATCGGTTAGTATTTTTTAACTTAATGATATGAAAGTCAAACAAAAACGTACGCACGTGCACGGGCATGCACGTGTTTAAATGTTAAAAAAACTTGTTAGATTTTAGAATGTAACGTATATGTTATTATTATATGTACCTTTTTTATGTACTATTTTTATTATTGTTTATTTTATAAACAAATACTTAGTTTTACACTTCTGTCTTCTCTAACTTATTATTGATCAAATCTCTCTATCACTCAAAGGTTTGCTGGTAGAAAATTTAAGTTCGTCTCTGTACAGTGTACATTAAATGTCAAATTATTGTATTCTGTAAATTGTGTGTGTAGATAAAGAAGAACAATAGAGAAGTAATAAGAAGTAATGGGATCTAGTATCGAACTATTTGGACAAATACACAAATGAAACAAATACACATGTTTATCTTAAGTCTACTTGGACACAAAATAATTTGAATTGTTCGAAGTGAGACGAATAAATTAAACAAAAGCCATACCTACGTCATAGATTTATTACAAAACATAAACATTGCAGGAGCCCTTCAAACATCAGCCCTTTCAACGCCATGACGACCAGCATAGTATTCGAATCCGGGATGTCTAATCGAACACTGTACGATTTGGTCCATATTGTCTGCCGAAGGCAAAGGGAGAATCACCGCTGCTATTGAAGACACCACTGTTATTGTAGACACCACTGCTACTGAAGACACCATTGCTATTGAAGTCACCACTGCTATTGAAGTCACCTCTGCTATTGAAGTAACAATTACCGACAGCAGAACTAAACCCAAAAATGTGGCCTGAAAGAGATACGTCGTAGTTAGTTAAATGCTTACTGCTGACCTTTCAACTGTCTTAAATAGTTTCGTTAATTTCAAAACTGACAAAATATGCTTTTTATGGATTGCTATATAGGTACACAAAGAGTTTTTAGAAATATATTTTGTTTTCAGAATTTTAAAAACTACTGTCTGCGTACTGTCAGCACAAAATTACAACGAGTATAAAAGACTTGCGTGAATATTTTCATAATACATAAATATGTCTATTTATTGGTATTATAATATATATGATAACATTGTTACGATTGAACATGTTGAGAGGATATATCTGCACATAATAGGCATTGCTTACAATGATAACGAAAATAATGGTTTTAAATAACTAATGCTTTGACGACTTTAACTCACCTTATATTATAATTATATATTATAGATTTTGGTAGGCCTTCCAATAATAAACTGCTCTCTATTTCAAACAGAATGCCTTAAATATGGTTCTTTTTAATATAAGCAGGGTAATTAATCACCGTCCAAATTACTCGAAATTAAACAAACATAAACGAGTTAAATTCTATCAAATATAAATCTAAACAATGTATGAAAATCAATATTACATCAAAACGACGTTTCAGTTGTGGTTGTGGCAACAAAATATAAACTTTTCTGGATATCTTACAAAGTTATGTAGATAGGAAGTAACTACATTTAGCAACCAGTGGCTATGGAGCAAATAGACTGCGTGCGCTGTGACATTACGTAGATATTAACTTATGCCGAGTACCGATCTAATTATTATGAAATGTCGTTGTGCCAAACCTGACTATAATTTATTTTTGGCCAATACATTTCATAGGCAATTTAGTATTTTTGCGGTGTTATCGGTTATTCTAACTTTGTGAATGTATTTTTATTAAGAGAATTGGTTCTCGCATATGATTATGCAGACACTGTTTCTTTGCCACCAACTCTAAGCCTGCCAATACGTTCGAACTTTGACGTAGGAATGACTCACAACCAGATTAAATCATGTTTTAGGTGATAGTGATATTTTAGACGAGAGTAAATAACAATACCATCGTAATATTACAAGTACTTTGGGAGCCACTGTCCAATGTCCATAGCAAAAGTAAATAAATACTCACTATGAATCTGCGAATTTTACCATTAGTTCGTATTGACGTAACTCTGACTTGCTATGAATAAGAAAAAATGTTAGCTGTTGTAGTATGTAATGAATAAACATTTTTCTACCATTATTGACTTTTTGTCCTAAAGTAACAAAAAAGCAAGATGAACCGCTCGTGTTTTGTTATCATTGAACTTACTATGAACACTTGAAGCAATGACCCCTGTTCGTTAAGAATATAGACCTTTTTTACCATTTCAATGAAAAACTAAAATACGTAAAAACTCAAACAGATCATTAGTGATTTTTTTTTCATACTTGGACGGAGGAGTTAATTTGTACCTACCTTATAACATGGCGAAATAGCTGTAGAAATGATCCTAATAACAAATGAAAGTTGGTTAGTTACTCTTTCACGCAAAAACTATTACTTATTTCGACGAAATCAAGTTTACAGACAGTTTATAATCTGAATTATCCCAAACTTTCTATACCGATAAATTCGAAACGAACACTACCAAAACAGAGGATCGCAACTAGTAAATTCATAAAAAAAACAATACAAATCCAATTACTATGCTTTGTTTTTATGTATGAAAATAAAGAAGAAAATTTTGTGATACGAAATTCTCCGCAGAAAGATAAAAATATCTTTATTTATTTACTTTCTTTATTCAGAGCCTTGAAACTCTAAATTAGCCGTAAATCAGATTAGTAAGATAACAGTAGTAGTTGCCCATTTGGGTAACACCTCGAAAGGCTTGTTTGGTTAGGCAGTGTGCGCAACAGTTTTGTATCCCATCCCACAGGACGGCTGGGTTTAGAGGTTGCTTCTGATACGCGGCTTCCAAGATTTGGAATAATTTCCTTCCGCCCATACGACAAATTAACACCATAACACATTCAGAAAACGTTTAGGATTGTAAATACTTACTGAATGAATAACGTCATTTGGAAAATGTTTACTATAGTCTTTCTATTATTTAATTATGATAGGTACGTTTCCGCACACTGTAATGTTCCTCTGCGAATTACACTGTTTTTTTTTTGTAGCTTGATACTCAGATATTTTTGGGAGTATTTATGGAAGTAATATTTGTGGGAGACCTTAAACTAATTTAGGTATAGTCTAAGTATATGTTTTTGTGACTTCTTTTGGTACGCTTGACGGTTGGCATTCGTGGAACACTCAGGGTGCCAGATGAAAACCAGCGTCAAGCACAGGTATTTATTTAGCTGTGTTTGACATTACGCTGATCTGGCAAACCCATTTAGGCCAGTCGCGAGACACATATAGGTACTTATTGTAAAAGTATGTATATATTTTTTTTACTTCACTTATTTGTTTTTTTTTTTGTGTTATGTTGTTAATTGTAATCGTGTCTCTGTGCCGTGTCCAAATTAAATAAATAAAATAAATAAAAATATTTTATTGCAGACAATAAAGTCCATAGGCAGAACAAGGTTGTTAGTAACAAGAAATTTTGCTTATATCTAATATTAGTAATTAATTAAAAAGTAAGAAGAATAAGAACTAGACAGTAGACACGCCGTCTACCCCTGCACAGCAGGCTCATGGGTCTCACAACACGTGGAGTTCGGTGAACCTACTGAGCAGAACAGTATCGGTTCTCTCGCCAATCATCCTTAAGACGCTATTAGGGCTCCCCCGCACCACAGACGCAACTTTTTTACGCATAATTGCGTAGACGTCATCTACGCTGGCGTCAGTAAACATGCCGCCGGATGCACTGCAATATCGAGGGAGCCGAAACAGAGCCCTAAACACGTTATTATATTGGACGCGCAAGGCATTATAGGCTTTTTGTGTAAAGTTTACCCACAGACCGCTCGTGTAGAACGTCTGGCAGAATGCCTTGAACATTGTTATTTTAACAGGAGCAGTACACCGAGCGAACCCGTGTGCCAACATATTACCTCGCA
This sequence comes from Diachrysia chrysitis, assembly GCA_932294365.1. Classification (NCBI taxonomy): domain Eukaryota; kingdom Metazoa; phylum Arthropoda; class Insecta; order Lepidoptera; family Noctuidae; genus Diachrysia; species Diachrysia chrysitis. The sequence continues at coordinate 5,580,363 of OW028657.1, forward strand.
CCGACAATGCCCTACGCTCCCTCTCAATGTCTAATTCGTCACTCAAATGCTCAGTTACAATGTGTCCCAGATATTTAAACTGTGTAACACGACTTAGAGGCACACCATTAAGTAATAAAGGTGGTATAAATTAAATATTCATTCTTTATTTTCACTTTCAGTATATTAGTAGATATGCACAGGCTAATCTCTAGGCCATTATTCTGTATTATTTTCAGCTGAAAATTCAACATGACCAAAACACATTGAAATGGGTGGAGGAAAGCTTGGAGGAACACCTTCATCGAAAATAAAACAACTCAGTAAACAAATAGGTAACATTTTTTTTCATCAGGTACATTATTCTATTGTATTAAAAGTTTAGACGAAATGCTTCACTAGTGTAAATAAAAAATTAAGACATAAGGTAAATATAATCAATTTACCTTTACCTATGAAAAAGTTAAAAAAAATGAACAATAAACGAATGAATCGTAAGATCCCTGAACACATTTTTTTTATGATAACTTTCTGGTAGCCTATTTCTCATCAAATTGCATTGTCAGTAAGATCAGATTACTTAATTAGCCGCGGGCGCCATTGAATCCTCCTGGTCCGCCGAATCCACCGGGACCACCAAATCCGGGGCGGTTTCCCCCTCCAAATCCTCCTTGGTTGCCAAAACCGCCGTTTCCTCCAAATCCTTGGTTGCCGCCGAAACCTCCCGGGCCACCTCCAAAGCCTCTTTGGTTACCAGGGCCTCGGTTGTTGTTACCGCCGAAACCTCCTGGTCCCCGATTGCCACCTTGGCCGCCGAAACCTCCTGGTCCCCGATTGCCACCTTGGCCCCCGAATCCTCCTTGGCCTCCAAATCCGCCACCACGGCCTCTGCCTTGCGCGAAGGTCGTCGCAACGAGCGCCAACAAAACTCCGAAGACGAACAATGTCTGAAAGTATTAGATAAGATGTATTTGAGAATATTTTTTGAACACACACACATTTTTCGCCCATTTCGTATTCGAACTGGGCGAAAGGGCTGCGGCCTATTTTTTTCAATTTACATATCACATAGGCTATTAAAAAATATTAGACACGTTTTTTTTTCTTTTTTTACTTAAACAAACAATGAGGATGGTAATATGTAATACTAATAACATGTGACGTCACTCGCCTCTTCTCATGATCTTTAAAGGACTTAAAATTTGTATTTTTTTATTGATTCGATAAAAGAATAACTACGTTTTTTTTTTCCTATTTTTATGTTCTGGCGGATTAAATGGATATTTTCTTTTCATACCCAGTCCACACCCCTATTAAAGAGATCAAAATCAACAGCAATTCATATTGATAGTAACAATAACTTCACTGAATTAGTATTGTATTGGTTGATAGTATTTATTTTATTTGATTAGACGTGATCGTGATTGCTAATTATAATTTGTTTTGTTCCACGAGCCATTACAATGTTTTTATTTTAACACTACCTGTTCCCCGCCGCGGTATCACTAGCCTTGCCTTTTTGCCTAAGGCTTTTACGTTTCTCGAGAATTGGGCTGTCAAATGCAAAAAAAAATCAAATCCGTTTATTTGTCCATTTATCCGTCTAGTCTAAACTCATTTGCTTTATTATATTAATAAGCAAAAAGTTTAGATAGAGACATAGAAGACACATTATCAACAGTCATTTTATTTTAGAATTAGCACTATATTATGATTTTGACTAATTCAAGAAGTTTGCTACAGTAACATTATAATATATTTAGTTAGCCACAATTGACCTTACATCAGTGGCAACACTTTGCCATTTACATCTTTATTTCAAAGTCACATGGTTGATTTTTGTAATTTCTTGTTTTCACTGGTATGTGGTCTACTGTACTAATCCATAATAATTCAACATTACCTTAGATGATGCCATGGTTGCGAATTGTTACACTTGACTGCGGTAATCTTTGGTCTATTGCTATATATATCTTCTTTACAGATCATACACTAATTCGTATATCAAATGACTGTGGTTCCCAACATTTTAATTGTTCATGTTTCAAAAGTTCATGTTTTTAAAACATTTTTTTTTGTAATGTGGCTGGTTACTTTTTTACATTTTGGCCTATAGTGGCACTCGATGATAAACTGAGATTTTAGGTTTTTTATTAAAACAATCATTCATTAAACATTTGATATTTTTTTTCTGTGGGTGTTAAAAGTTCTAGAAAATGGAGAGACCATAAACATGATTGTAAATAATTGCTCGCATAAAGTGAAAGGATCCTTAGGGCAATAAAATTAAGTGAAGTTGATACTTTCCCTAGATTATGGGTCATTTTAATCTGCTATACTTGTTGTTGCAGACTATGATCAAGAAATATTTAGGTACTTACCTACTTGCTAAATATTTTTTTTAAAGTAACCGAATTCTATTATTTTGATAAATTGATACATTAGAAAAGATAAATAAAAATTTAAGAATATTTTTTAAAGAGTCTGAGCTTGTTTTGGAACTGATGGTATTATTTGCAAAAGTTAATATTATTTACATCTTTATTACTTATCATTATATTTAATACTTTAATCGTTAATGTGATATTTAATAATCAAATAAATTATTTAATTAATTTATATTATTCTTCAACACCAAAAATATGATTTATCAAAACTTTGGACACCATTTCGGATGTCATAGATAGCATTGAAGTGTAAATTAATTTACCGCGGACAATATTTGGTCACAGTAGATCCCCGGAATATTAGAACATCTTATTGTATGTGAAAATATTTGCTATTTGGTTCTCTGAAACGAAAAAGAACAGGCCAAGTGCGAGTCGGACTCGTGCATGAATGGTTCTCTATCATCGTACAAGATTTATGAAGTAAAAACCGAACAAATATCTTTAAAACATATTCTCTTGCATTTTTTTTTGTGAATATAGCAATAACTCTGAGCATTTCATGCGTCTTCCTTTTGCCATTATTACTTAAGATCGAGGAAAAAACTAAAAGAACACGTTTCTAGTTTGGCCCCCTTTAATTATTTTTTATTATTATTTTGAAATAGGTATATACTCTTTAAAAAATTAACTGTCTCCCTATTACGGTTCATGATATACAGCCAGCTGACAGACTGACGGACGGACAGCGGAGGCTTAGTAAAAGGGTTCCATTGGAATGCTTTGGGTACGGAACCCTAAAAAGATGTATTTTATTTTGTGTTTAGGGATGTCTACAAAATTAATTTAGCAATTGCCAATAGTAAATAAATAAAATAAATAAGTGTGGACAACATCACATACATTGCTCTACACCCAAAGTAGGTAAGTAGCTAAAGCACTTGGGTTATGGAGTTCAGAGACAACGAAGGTACCAAAACAACCAACCCGAGAAAATGTAAAAAACTGGTTTTCTACATTGACCCGTCCAGGGATCGAACCTGGGACCTCAGACCAGGCGACACCTTATTAAACGGTGTGTACGCCACTCGACCACGGAGGTTGTCATAGTAATAATTGCTGTATTTTTTGTTTATATTTAAAAATGTACCTAAGTTTAGTTAAGTTTACTTTGTATGGATGCAGACAGCTTATAGCCATACTTACCTCAAAAGTAAATAATTGGATTAGTTTTTAGCTAACTATTCCTTGGTACTTTATGGAGAATATGTAAGAAATCCTTTCTAATGGTAATAATAACAGCCAAGGAATATTTTGATTCGTAGGATGTGTAGGTGTCTTTTAATGCAGTGTGTTTGTTTTTTTTGTATTCTCCATTTTCATTTTAAAACATCACGGGCCGTGTCTAAAAATAGTGAAATAGTAATCTCTTAGGATACCTACAGGTTTGACCTAGTTTTAAAAGCAGCAATTTTTGACGCAGTTGTTTTATAATATTTCTTATAAATCTTTTATGACTGTGCTTAAATAAATTATTTATTATTACATAGGTATTAATTATGGCATGAATAGCACAAAAAAGGACCTCGCGGCAGACCTAGGACGAGATGGCGGGACGAATTCGACACTTTTGCGTGGAACTGAGCCTCTAGACAAGTGGCATTTCGACAAGCGTTAACTATGATAGAAATCGCTTAAGTGACATTAAATGTATGGAAATGACATTTCTTTTCGATAAGTCACGTGACTTGGACTTGTCACTTCCATACATTTGAACGATTCGATCAGCGTTATCGCTTGTCGATATGTCACTTGTCTAGGGGGGCTGGCCTCTATTAGCCCTAAAAAAAGATAAATGGAAAGAGGGAAAAGAGGCCTTTGCCCTGCAGTAGGACACTAATCGCTCATAAAAATAATAAAAGAAACAGACTTAAAAAATCTTTGCAGAATAAGATTCAGACGGGCTTTGGCAACAACCATTACAGAATATCCTTACTAATAATAATAAGAATATCTAGGTAGATTTTAGAATTAGAAGTTAAAAGAAATTTGAAGTTGTTTATGTCTTCCAATTAGTCACGTTCATATTGTCATTCAAGTTTTGCACATTAGTTCAGCCTTCTACAACAGGGTAACGAATCGGAGGAGGAAAGCAAGATACCTACATGAAACTGGTATTTTACATACAAATAACTACAATATCTTTGTAATTAGGTACCTACTACAAAATAATATCTTATGTTTGTAACGTAATTTTATGCTGTAAGCTTGAGTTGTGTAATTATTTCTCGATAAAAAACTTGTAGCGTGAGTACTTACTTGTAAATGTACTTAGGTATGTAATTATGATGTTGGTCACTATGAAGCAACTATTGATTTCTTTGTGGCAAGTATATAAACAAAAAATCCTTGATTTATTTATTACAATATTGAATCTTATGGTGGAGTGATGTAGTCGTAACTATTTAGTCTTGTTATTTTGCCTTCGAATCGATAGGGTTATCTCGGAGACAGTGTACATATTTATTCAATACAATCATTATATTACATTAGAAAAACATATTGCACGATAAACAACCAATGCTTTTTTTTTGTAATACCTAGGCGTCCTTTTCGAATTTAAATCCTGAGCCTGTAAAGTATGGAGAAAAAGTAACTATAATTTTATTCGTAGTATAGGACAAAGAGTGATGATGATAGTGTTTTGGATAGTAAAATATTAAGCTATTTTGTACAAAACAATGTTACACACAAGTCGGATAAGTGCGAGTCTGACTGGCGCGCCGCAGCCTCGAAAAACCAACTTAACTTGGCAATTGAAAATATGTTCTCTCCTACCCTGTAGATAATTAAACTGGAATTAGGTTAGATTTAAGTTTCTTGTCACAACTAACTTATAATGACTCTACCATTTGATTATGTATTAATCAAACAACAAATTAAAAAACCATGTTGACTTTAAATACATATATTTAACTTTTACACAAGAACATATTTATAAAACACAGTATATATTCACCATAAATTAATAAGTATTTATGAAATAAAAATAATTCTTATTTTCATTATTTCACTCCACGTTTCCAATAATTATAATTATTCTCATTTTTAAAAGGAAACCTTCGGCTTATTACTAGATTCTTTTCGTAACAAATAGTTTCCATTGTAATATGGATACGGGTTCACTGGTACGTAACCAGGATTAATCTCTCCATAAGCGTAATACGGAAATGTATAAACACCCGCTACGTGGGGAGGAAAAAACGGCTTCCCCACTGCGCCATGAACTAAATGCTTATCTTCACTCTTTAAATTTACTTTTAAAGGCTTCGAGCGATCCCCAGAAGAACCCAAAACCGGCTGCCAAGGGTTGACATCGTCGTTATAACCACTTTTATCAACATCTTTCTCGTCATTCGAGAAAACTAGATTAGTTGAAACAAAAAGTATCGCGGCAAAGAGTAAAGACTTCATTGTTTTGGAATAGACAGTTTTTTGTAGAGATCTGCCTCAGATTGCTCCAAAAGAGTGTTTTGACTGCTTCACTGGACTAAATTTAAAAGACTACGTTACCTATATTCAACTATCCTGCCAGAATAAACTGAAATGTATTGTGTGGTATTTAAATGAGTAGAGACGCCAATTAAAGTTATCAGTTCACAAGCACTATTAGTAAGTTTGTCTTATCTATTTCCCTTTGCAAATTGCAGTATTTTGTTTAATGCTCAGTTATTTTTAAGAGAGTATACACAAATACTAAAAATGAAAACGTAGAGCTAGCCGTCTTTATTACCAGAATAGATAACAATCCTAGATTTATGGTTCCATTGGAATGTTTTAGGTCCCACAAAAACCTTAGTTCTTTTTGAGGTGAGAAATAGCTACAGCAATTGAAAATATGGTTTTTCTACACCACAGCAGTTTATTGATTGATATTAAAATAAAAATACAAACATAACATATTTTTTTTATTTTTTTGTTTCCAATGAATCAGTATGAATCAAGTTTTATGACATTGTTATGATGGAATGTGGAAGAAAGTTAGCAGTATACCACTGCCTCTGTGAATATTGGCCCTTTATAAACACAAGAAACTGTTACGAGTTATTTAAATGCCCATGTTTATTTGATTTATGTGATAAAGGCGCGGTCTTCGCTTTCACCGAATTTCATCGATTACGACACATTACGCGCCCTTTATTTACATAATCTCAACTTTTTTGCATATCAACGTAAAGCTACATTTTATGTAAAAGAACCTTAAGTTGCTTAGTCGTTAAAGGTATGTAATTATTGTTTGTTGGTCATGTCCTGTCTTGGGGTATTATGTTTGTGCCTCATTAACTACATGATTACATGATTATTTATTGTGTGTACAGTTGAAAAATGGAAAGCATTGCAAAACTTAGTGCCGCAATGTATGTTTTCAAATAGAGAATTTTCAATATTTTTTTTCCGACAGAGGCAGTGGCATAAACAAACGGAGGTAAATGCCCAGCAGTAAATTATACGGGGCTGAAGATTATGATGATGAATATTTATATTCAACCTCTTGGTATAGTTCGTTCGTTATTTATTTATTTATTATGTGTTCTACATAAAATGTGATTTTAATTAAAAACTTGCGAAAAGTGATCACCGAACGAAAGAAAAAAATACTACGAATCTTAAATATGTGAAAGCTGACGTAAGTAGGTTGGAATACATTTAAATGGCAACCTAATTGAACTATTGCTAATAGGTAAAATTCTGTAAAGCGCCTACTAAAGTCATATAGAAGTATAAAAGATTCTTCCTTACGTGACATGAACTATACTGATGTTAAATTTATCACAGGCGCTTGTTACTCATAAACTTTTGGATTACTGTGTACCACAGACATAGATATACCTAGATAACGCAAGTATTACGATCTGTATAAAAAAGCAAGCGTGCCTTGTTTTGACTACCTACTCTAACGACACAAGCACTGCTTAGAGATGATTTCAAGCTAGAAACAACTACTTAAAATATGATGTAGGTACGAATGGTTTGTCCATAATTCCCGTTACAGATTGGCGAAACCCACTAGCGTGGCGCAGCGATGCACACTTAGCGCGACATTTGCCTAGTTTAGTACATTATGCTTAAGTTAGGCACGTAAAGTGGTACGCGAAGCTTGCGTTATCTAGGTATATTCTATATCTTTGGTGTATACTCTATAGTGTAACGCTTAAGAGGAGTTGTAGGGAACTGAAACTTAAAATATTCTGTTTGGAATATTTAAAAACAAAAGCAGTTAGATTACCAATTGTTTTTATTTAGGTATACGTCACATTACCTTTGATAGTATTATAATACCAGTTTTATATTAAGGTTTTGGTAATGTCATTTATTTTTAAGGGTAATTGGGTGCTCTTGTGAACCAGTTGCTTGCATTTTGCACCCAATCCCTACCATTATTTAGGTTGAATATTTGTGCCATATTGTCTAGAAAGGTTACAACATTGAGATCAGGGTCTTCAGTGGTTGTGTTCTCGGCTTCACGTTTTTCACGAGCCTGGAACGCGGAATGGAGGGTTTCAAAGAGGCATAGGAATAAGAGGACGCTGAGAATCTTTACCTGTAACAAAAATTAATAATTAAGTATTGAAATACAATTTAGAGGTTGCTAGTAAAAAATAGTTAGTTATTTTCTTGTGTCGGTGGTTATAGTACTGGGCCCAATTTGTGGGAAAATTGTTTTCTCATACATCGATGTATAATAACGAGGTCAAATTTCCAACTGCAAATAGGTATACTTAAGATTGTAATCGCAAATATTGAGAAATTTCCTGTTAGTTTAAATAAATAATAATAAATAAAATAAAAAGATTTTTATTGTATCTCACATTGATATGCAAATCAAAATTGAGATAGCCCCATTAAGTTAAGAAATACTTGTGTTGGGGCTAACTCGCATCTTCCCTTACTCTAGGTGTACAATGTTGAGATCTTAAAACTACGATGAAAACAATGCTTGTTGGTGTGTGTGTGTGTGTGTGTGAATTAGTGCGTGTGTAGTGTGTGTAGGACTGTGGGGGTGTCTGCGCTTGTGTGGAAGACTGTGTATGTGTGTGGGAGATCTTTAGGATGTATGTGAGGGAGTGTATGTAAAAGGGTGAGTATATTAGAGAATGGGTGTTACGCAAGAGAGTGATATAATGTAGTTTCTGTTAGCTGATTCTTATCAATATTAGTTCTGTTTCATCATACGTCAGGGGTCTTAGCCATTCAGTTAAGGCTTTTTTACAATCGTACAAAGTCATCGGATAAATACTTAGTTCGAAGTTCATTCTGTTATAAATAAATGCTGACTGTGTAGAATATTGTCGCCTGGCAAAAACAGTCCTAACCGTTGGGGAGTAGGCCACAATATCTTTGCGTCTTTTATCCAGAGCTGCTGGATTGAAGGATAGGGTCTTATGTAGTGTTAAGGTTATGGATAACATATACAGTTTCCTGACCGATAGTAGACCACTAGTTTTGTAGAGACTGTTTGTGGGAATATCTATATTGTTTAAAATACATAACCTTAATGATTGCCCTTTGGGCTCTTTCTATACCAAGAAATTTTGTTTTATCGGCCCCTCCCCATAACGGTATGCAATATGTCATGACAGATTGTGCCAGGGCAATGTATATTTTATTTAATAAGTTACTGTGCATGATGTAACGCAGCGTTTTAAAAATCCAGATGAGTTTTCGAACTCTGGTCATTAAGACCTCGATGTGGCAGTGCCAGGATAATACCATAGACTTCATATCGATGGCCTTTTAATGTCGGAGATAAAGGGGGGATTTTCGTCTCTTTTCTATAACTTTAAAATTATATATTTTAAATTATTAAAAATATATATTTATTTAAGATCCTCACAACAAGCTCTTTTATTTGATATGGCTCACAATATGGTTTGCAGAAGATTTTTTATTTAACCTCCAAAAGTTCTTTAAAATTCATTCACTTATGTTACATCCCGTCTTTGGGTAGCCGACTTACTTAAGTGTACCAAATTTCAACTCAATCGATCCAGTAGTTTCGGAACTATTTTACAAAAATTAAGTTTTTTTATTGTATTTAATTAATTATATTTTAGAGTACTTACCTTCAAAGCCATGACTGACACTATGGAAAAAGTTACTTGCTTTCGTGTTTATATACAAGTACTATCTATTTATATACAAGTACTATCTATTTTATTTAACTTAACAAAAACTTATTTACATAATTTACATGTTTGATAGCAATATACATATTTATTAGGTGATACGGGCTAATTAAGTATCTGAATTGTGAAACACCATATTTTCTTGTTTCTTTTATATTTAGTGTAATGTTGTATTTATTTGCTTTTTATTCTTACGTATTTTTTTATAAAATATTTTATTTATTTATTTTTTGGGTATAAGCAACTGTCTTCAACCCCCGCCAAGAGGCGCGGCTTGGGGTGATGTCGGTCTTTCACCGACTGGATACCCCGGCCCCATTTCTTCCCATGGCTGGAGTCGCGAGATCTCTAGCGCATTCTCTGCTTGACTACAGCAGTCCTCTGTCCTGGTTGAATTCTTCTCGAGGTGTTGGTGTAAAAAGCCTAACCCCTAGTAGGTACATAGGCGATGGCGATAAAAGGCTGTTCAATGTAGGCAGGCCCATATCCAGCAGTAGACGTCGCAGGTATTGTTGTTTATCAATCAGATTTTCTTTTTTATGCCGTCATTGATATATAGATTTATCAAAGATCGTTTAGTGTTTTGGCGACCTATGTAAACATGCCTAAATATGTTGCATACCGAGGCGACATTAATTCAAATTAAAAAAAATCAGTACAGTTCTCCCTACCACCGATTTTGGAAGTACACAATTAGGTATAAATGAGATTTGTGTGCATTTGAAGTTACGTAGGTTTTCCAAGACTTCCATGGTTATCAGACTAAAAATATAGTGATTGGTATTTCTGATTAAAAATCCTTACCTACCTACTTGGATTTTTATTAAGCTAAAAATATCAATCTTTCTATATCATGTGTATAGGTAGAGTTTCTTGTAGAGATCGGGTGCAGTTAGCCTCGTCGGGATGCTTCTGCTACTGTTCCGGAATATGCTTTTACAAAATGTGATCAACTTGGTGTTCAATTCTGTTCATATTGTGTTAAACTAAAACAGTTCAAATTTGTTAGATATATATAATGATATGTTATAGTCACCTAATATCTAGCTAACCAAGCCTATTGTTACCAAAATGTTATAAACTTTTCAATAAAATTAAGAAAAGTGTTTATTCTAGATAGGTTCTACTTTGACTTTATTTTTGAGTTATTATTAAATGCTGTGTTAGAGACTGTAGACTCAACAGTGTTTCTAGGCATTACGATCGATAGTAGACTCACATGGTCGGCACATATCGCGTACCTTGCGAGTAAGCTAAGCTCTGCTGCTTACGCCGTTAGGAAGGTTAGGCAGATTACTGATGTGGACACAGCTCGTCTTGTTTACTTCAGGCTACTTCCACAGCATCATGTCCTATGGCATACTGTTGTGGGGTAAGGCAGCAGATATAGAAACGTTTTTTATATTACAAAAACGAGCTGTTAGATCCATATACCAGCTAGGGTCTCGAGTTTCTCTTAGGGAGCGATTTAAAGAGATAGGTATCCTAACTGTAGCTTCACAATTTATTTTTGTTAATATATTATTTATACGGAAAAATATTCACTTGTACACTAAGAATAGTGATATCCATAATATAAACACGCGAAATAAACACAAGTGGTGTTCAAAATCACACCGGCTGCATAGGGTACATAATTCATTTGTAGGGTTCATTTTCACTTGGTATTCGCTTCTACAATAAACTTCCTCTTTGTTTGTTAGAATTGCCCTTTAATTCATTTAAATCCACAATTAAAAATAAGCTAGGTGAAAAGGCTTATTATACAATTAATGATTATTTAAATGATAAATATAGTTGGTCGCCGTGACAGACATAAGACGGTTCTGTGTGGATCTTAACATTACACTACGACGTTATTTAGTTAACTTGATCGGCATACACTTTGTATGTAACAACATTTGTTACCTATTTTATTTTATTTTTAATACGATTATGCGTATGTATAATGTATATTATGTAAATTATTACTTCTTTTTATTTACATTTATTAAATTAATGTATAATTATATTAATGACTAGCTTTTGCCCGCGACTTCGTCCGCGTTTCCGTCGTTTTTGTAAAAAAAGTAGCGTCCTACCACACGGTTCAGTGGTTTTGATGTAACAGACAGATTAACTTTTCGTATTTTATTTTACTTAAAAAAATACCTATAACTACTATTATTAATAAAAGTACCTACGCTTTTACCTACTTAATACAAAAAAAACTGAGCATAAATTAGCCAAAACTAACCTATCGGTATCTAAAAATATATGCTACTATTCTACTTCTACTACTACTTCACCTAAAAATAAATAAAATGGAAACTATTAATCATTTGTAATTTGAACGAATATTTAAACACTACCAAAATAACTAATACCTATTTACACAAAAATAATCCTTATAGCATGATTCAGTATTCAAGCGCGACGGCGCGATGGCTTATTATCGTATTTCATATTGTATAAGTTTGGTGTTTCTATACCGATTTCCATGATTCTTTTTTTATTGAATAGGTAATAATAATAATGTTAACTTTTTTTTTATTAGGGATGAGTGAGGGTATTATTAACGTAAGAGTAAACAAATTTAATCAGAAAGCTCCGAACTGCTCAGCTATCGGGAATTACACGTGTTATTGTGAGTCAACCATAAAAGATAGACATATGCTGTTGTGGGATATTTTTTAGATAATTTTATGTAGAACGTTTCCGTCATACATGATTTCTATGTAGCTTTAACCATTAAGGCTGCATACGCGACGGAAGCTTAAAAAATGGAGTAACTTCTCCCGTTTTCCCAACATTTATTTCCCTTCACTGCTCTGCTCCTATTGATTGTAGCGTGATGAAAAGTATACTATAACCTGCCCAGGAGTATGAAAAATAATTGTACCAAGTTTCGTTAAAATCCGTTGATTAGTTTTTGTTTCTATAAGGAACATACAGACAGAAAGACAGACAGACAGACAGACAGACAAAAATTTTACTGATTGCATTTTTGGCATCAGTATCGATCACTAATCACCCCCTGATAGTTATTTTGAAAATATATTTGATGTACAAAATTGACCTCTCTACAGATTTATTATAAGTGTAGATAATTCTTCTATACGTGTGTTTGTAACCTAAATCTTCCTAAACGGCCGGAACGATTTTGATGATTTTTGTCGGTATATTTCAATGGGTTCTGAAGGCAGACCTCGTAAGTGGCGCAACAGTCGGTAGGCGCAGCTTTTCCGTGCAGGACGACATCTGCCGGGTCAATTAGCGGGATTGAAGTACAACGTGTAAATCGTAAATGTACTATTTACCTTAAATGTATGGTGTAAATAGTATTTTTACATACATTTTTTCTTATTCTTTGTACCTGCCACCACGGCCTGCCATAAATAGGTACATAATTATGATCCATACATATTAGGTTCTTTTCCGTTGTAGCATACCTTCGTCTTATCGATGTAAGAGAGCCTTTTAGTGTTCTACGGTCGCATCCTTTGTACTGGGCCATGAAGGTAGTAGTAGTATTATATTGCGTACTGCGGTGGCTCTATCCCTACATAACTAAACTTTGTGTGCCAATAAAATAAAGTCTTTAAAAGTTTTTACTTGTGCATTACTTCTGCTTTGATTTGTGTATTGTGTGTGGGAGAGAATCGGTCACCAAGAAGTCAATTAAGAATCCAAAATATTCTAAACCAAGTAATATTCTTAACTAATTAATTTATTGATTGGAAAGGTATAAGATACCTACTAACAAGCATAAATACTAAGAAGCACAGGTAACAAAGTGTTTTGTTAAAAAAATGTTTTCGGATTTATAAAAAAAGTAGGTTCAGTTTGAACAATAGATTTTATTTATAATCATATATCAGCTTATTAATTCTGGATACAGTAAAATTACTTTTTCTTGTCAAAATCTGGTCTGTTTGTGAACCAACTGTTAGCATCTTGCAACCAATTGGGCCCGTTGTTAAGGTTGAATATTTGTGCCATATTCTTGAGCATGCCTCGTATATCAGTATCGTGCGAAGAAGAGGTTTCTTCAACTTCTGCGGCCTCCGTCGTAGCTTCACGCTTTACAAGCCGTGCGTGAAGAGAACTGACGAGACATATGAAGAGGAACACAGTGAAAATATTTGCCTGAAAACAAAATTAAGAGTAATGTGAAAATAGTATTGTTACTAGATAAAAGTCAAATGAAAATGGTGGTTGTCGATCCATGTAGAAGCCCTCAATTATATCATATACTAGCTGCTTCCCGCGGCTCCATCCGTGGATGTCGGTTATCGCGGCAAAAAGCCTATATCCTTTCTCAGGCTCTAGAATATCTGTATACGAAATTTCATTTAAATCTGTTCAGTAGATTTGGCGTGAAAGCGCGACAGACATACAGACATATAGTTACCTTCGCATTTATAATATTAGTAAGGATTAGGTAAAGTCCATCGTCTGAAGCAACAACAGCGAGAAAATGGTCATGTAAATTAAGTATCGGTTGTGATTACCTTTTCAAAAAAGTAAAGGCGATGACTTTGTACGTATTTAATTACCCATCATTATAATAATAGGTGAAGTATTGGTTGTGATATTATTTTTAAATAGTTTAGCTTAAATGAAAAGAAACGTATAACATTGTAGTCGTTTTTTTAGACTACCACCCAGAAATACCCAGTTATTAGGGTACTTCACACAAAAATGGATTAATATTATTTATTGTGTGGTTGATAGCACAACGAAATGGTGTAGCACTTTCAATAAAAAATAAAAATTGTACCTCATTTTTTTAACGAGAATTTCATTTTAAGTCAATACTCGATCGATGAAAATCGATACAATGTTTCTCTTACCTTTGAAGCCATTGTAGAAAGTGTTTGTGAGGAACATCTTCGCCTTCGAATTTATATGGTATCCATATCTATTTTTGTGTACATAACAATAATTTTAAAACTTAATTGACATATTTGATAACAGAATACTATAATTAGAGGTGCTGCATATCCTGTCGTAAATATTAGTTATACAGGGATGTAGCGATAATAAGAAAGCCTGTTATTTCTTTCTGGTTTAATTTCAACAAACATTATAATTATGCGATTATTATTGTAAAAGGGTGTGCATATGACTTCTCTTCAATGTTTTTTTTTGTTGCAGTTTGCTGGGCTTTGGTATATCTGATTACGTATACATGTATTATTAAGGGTGATTTAGGTATATTTGCACTCACTGAACTAACCACTTAATTTAAGGCTAACTATCGGTAATTTACTTAATTTTATTTTACAAGTAATACCTACAATAAAATAAAGACAATTCAATAAAAAAAAATGTGTGTGTACTTATGCACGCACGTAAGAAGATACTTTTTTATTTTGTTGGTAACTTTTTTTGAAAAACTAAAGTGTTCGTATATATCTGCATCGTAAAAAAATACTCTCATAATTTTTCCATAACCCGCCCAAAGAAGTATATCTTCATAAAGAAATTCTCAGTTTATTTTTTTTATGATGTAACCTAAAGACTATACAATTATTAATGCATCATGGCATGTATTTTTTAGAAGATTACATTTAAGTGACCGTTTACCTTTATCACATGTAATTGCAGATACAAGATAACTTAAATTAGGATGGGCACAAATGTATGGAATCTGGTACCGGCACCAATCGGAATATCTGATACACCATTAGAAAGATATTTTTATGTACTTAGATTAAGAATAACTATTGCGCTAATCCTGATCACTGTGCGATCGAAGTAATCCAACTAAAAAGTTATTGATTTTTGTTACATCTTATTAAGTGCACATATTTTTGTTGTAATTTTTCTCCATTTTGGCATGGTATCAGGTATTTTTTTTTTAATATTTTATTATCATAGTAAAGAAATCTTTCTCTTTATGAGAAGAGGCCTGTGCCCTGCAGTAAACATTTATAGGCTGGTTTTGATTATATATTATTATTATAAAGAAATTAAATTCAATCATGTAGCGCTGCGTTAGGCTTAATTCATACTACAGCCGAATCGAAGGGCAGCGAAGCGTCAATCTAAAAGTTAATAGAGTAAATTCATCCTTAACTCCACAACGTACTGCTCATATTTCATACGAGATAAAAAGACGAGCGAATTATTTGACGATCCGATGCGCTTCGACTCTGCTGTAGTATGAATTGACCCTAAGAGAGCGAGATTGGAAACAGTACCGGTTCCATCTTACTTACTCATCTACTTATCTACACTCAGGGTTAATAATAATAAAAATATTGCTTCAATATCATGCACCAATATCAATTGATGCATTTGAATGTTGAATGTAGAATCGGTTTTTCCGGGCGACCGGGAAATACGACATCCGCCGGATCCGCTATGTAATCTATCGGAATTGCAGAAAAATCGTGTTAATCGTAAAAATACTATTTACCATACCTACCTATTCACCATACAGATTTTCTAATATTATCTGTACCATAAATATTACGTTATTTTCCTTTGTAAGTAACTTACCTTTGTCTTATTGTTGTAGGATAGAATTTTGGTGTTCTGTGGTCTTATCCTATGTACTAAACCATGTATGTAGTATTAGCATATTGCGTACTGCGGTGGCTCTATCCCTACATAACTTTATGTGCCAATAAAACAAAGTCTTTATAAGTTCTTACTTGTTTATTACTTCTGCTTTGATTTGTATGTGAGAGACTCGGTTACCGAAAAGTCAATTAAGAATTCAAAATCATCTAAACTAAGTACTCATTTATTGATTGGAAAGTGGTATACAAAGTACTTTATCGGTATATGGTACATACCACAAAGTACTTTTTATGTACCTACGAGGTACCTACTAACAAAGCATAAGCACAGGTAACAATGAGTTGTTTTGTTGAAACAAATTGTTTTGGGATAAATGAAAAAGTAGGTTTTGTTTTAATAGGTTTTATTTATTATTATATTTCAGCTAATTATTTCTTGCAAAATAGAATTACTTTTTATGGTCTTTTTCTTCTTCTCCTGTCAAATGACCATTAAACTCTTTCTGATCATAAGGTTGCCACTTGGATGGCCCGGTCGTTGGCCTCCATCCGGTCGCTCCTGGAGCGTGCATGTGGAGGTGCAGGACGGGTAGGTATTTATTATTGACATAATTTGGTCTGTTAGTAAACCAATTGTTAGCTTCTTGCATCCAATCGGGACCGTAGTTTACGTTCAATATTTGTGCCAGATTTTCGAGCATGCCTCGTATATCAGTATCGGGCGTAGAAATGGTTTCTTCAACTGCGGCCTCCGTCGTAGCTTCACGCTTCATGACTCGTGCGTGAAGAGAACTGACGAGACATATGAAGAGGAAGACCCTAAAAATAATCTGTAAACAAAATTATAAGTTATGTGAAAATAGCATTAATCATTACTAAATCGAATTAGTCGAACGAAAATGGTGGTCGCCGACCCACGTAGTGGCCAAGGAGGCCTAAATTATGCCTTTCAGTAAAGTCAAACAGCTGAAATGACGATGAAATAATTTGTTTGTGTGTCATGTTTACCAATGTTTAAATACGAAGGTAAACATGCGACTGAAATTTTAGGTAACTATAATTATTTTTAGTTGAAGTACATATTGATTGTGATATTTGTTTAAAAAAAAAGAACTTAACTATAAAGAAAAGTATTTAATTTACTGTCTTACGTAACATTTCGCTGTCAGGGCATTTTACACGAAAATTTATAAATATTATTTATTCAATGTGTGATTGTTAAGAAAACGAATTGGTAGCATCTTCTATAATATAAAAATGAATAGCTGAATGTGTTGCTGAGCGCAAATCTCAAGAGCAGCTGAACTGATTTTGCTAATTCTTTTTTTAAGAATATTCCTTGAAGTACGAGGATGGTTCTCACGGAGAGAAAAATTTAAATAATTAAAAAAAATTAAAGACTCGACTGTTAGGCGGTACGAAGTTCGCCGGGTCAGCTAGTTTTCAATAAAAACCTAATATTACTCTGTATTCAATTTAAGTCAACATACTGAAAATGAATTGACTTTTACCTTTGAAGCCATTGTAGAAATTGGTTGTGAGGAATATACCTGCCATCCAATTTATATGGTATCCATATCTATTTTCGTGAACAAAACAATAATTTTAAAAATTAATTGACAACATAATTTGATAACATAATACTGTAATTAAAGGTGCTGTATATCCTGTCATAAATATTAGCTGTACAGAGATGTAGCGATAATAAGAAAGCCTGTTTTTCCCTTTTTGGTTTAATTTCATCATCATTGGATTATGCGTTCATTTTTTAAAGGGCGCTGTGTGCACATGACTTATACTATGTAAATTAAATAAAATTTGTTTTATAATCAATGCTTGGTTTGCTGAACTTTGGTATATATAATTGCGTGTAGATAGGGTAGGTTTATATTTGCACCAACTGAACTAAACATTTAATTTAATGCTAACTATAATTAACTTAATTTTATTTTGCAAATATACTAGACCTACACTAAAATAAAGATAATTCAATTAAAAAATAAACTCTTAGTTCACTTTCTGTTGAGATGTTACCTAAATACAGATTTTATTATTGCATCATGGCATGTATCTTTTAGAAGATTACATTTAAGTGACCGTTTACCTTTATCACATGTAGTTGCTGATACAAGATAACTTAAATTTGTTTCCAATAGATACGACATACTCGGACGTGATATTTATGTTACATAAAATTACTTAAATGCGTAGTCATGAGTTATGTTTAGTACTAGTACTAATTTATGTGGTTTTAAACCTGCCTAATGATGCAGCAAAAATTTGTGACCTTGCTGACATTGGTATTAAAAGTTTATAATATACCTACAATACAATTTCTTTGTTGAATTATTGTTTAATTTAGATTTGTTTTGTTTTTATACGTATTAGTATCTATTTCCCATGTGAAATACGTAAAAAATACTTTTGTTACGGATATTCGATAGACTCTCTTTCTAACGTTTAAAGCTTGTCGTTTGTGTGTCGTTGCTGTGTTGGCTATGTTCTAAACTATCTTGCTTGCTCTTTTAAATAACTGTTGTATCCAATTCGAGCTACATACAGGTGAACCAAAAATAATCATGTTTCCTTTTCAGACTATTATTCTTCAACTGTTATCTCCAGTTGAATCATCAAGATCTCATTGGAAACGACAAACGTGGACTAACTTTATGGACACCATTAAGGACTTCGGGTACAAAGTCAAGACTACCGCACAGGACGCTGGATATAGCTTGAAGTCTTTTTGTAATAAGGCTGGGAAGTGGTTCCATAATTTAGGTTTTTAAGCCCTGCTGCCATTAACAAGATCGATATGGTCTGTTTTAAATAAAATATTAGTATTTATATTCTATTTTTAACTAAGATAGATTTTACAAGATCACCATGTGAATTTGTGCATCGAATCTGTTTATGGCATGGTGGAAACTCTCTAAAGGATGTATCAAAATGAAAGTGTGCTCTATTTTAAACTACGATAGGTGTTACAAATGTAACGTGTGAATTTGTGCATCGGTTAGTGGCTACATGTCTTCGAAACGGATCGATTTTGTTTATTTATTTTAATCTAGTTGGTTGCATGTGAATTATTTGAGCTGTGTTGAAAAGTTGGCAATCCAGAAAAATCGGCCATAATTTTATTTGACTGCGTGGATCAATTATTGCAATAATAATCATGATGATGATATATGAATTAGCTCGCTGACAGCCGCTGCGCGTCGAGGAACTCATTGTGAGATTTACTAATAGCTGTTTTAAAGTTTTGTTGTAGTTTATATTTTCTGTAAGGACAGCATACATAATTTCAGTGTCTTTAAAATACTCTTTAAGCATACCAGGATTATACTTACCTCTTAAAGTTAGATTGCACAAGGTGGCTAAAATAAGTAAAGACGGTAATTTATTATGAGAATGCCAGACATGACTAGACCTTCAGGGTAAATTCACTATTGAATTGAAAGTTGTATTACTTGAAATAGCGTAAGTAACAGGAAAATGCAAGTTTTTGTGATTTAAGGAAAAAAAATTAGGTAATAATAATAAAATATAATGTGTTTTTATTTGTTTGTTTTAATATTTTATTTAAAAATGTATTTCAATAAAATAATAAAAGTTATAAGTTAAATAAAGGATAAAATAAAATACAATATATCTTGTGTACCTACATATAACTGCCACACGGCCATCTGAGACCAAACTTATCAGAGCTTGTATCATTGCAACCAGACAACTGAGTAACATAGGTACTTACCTATATATTTCTAAATACATACATATTTATAGATAAATTACTCCCAGACACAGAACAAATGATCATGCTCATCACACAAAGATTGTGTCCTGGGTGGGAACCAACCCCACGATCTCCGGTTTTATCAGTCAGGGTCACGAACCACTAGAACAACAGGCCAGTCAAATAGCTTATGTAATAGGATGATGTGAGGCTTTTTGGTGTTTAAGGAAAACTAAATTAGATGAAATTTAATGTTTGACTGCACGGATAGCCGAGTGGTATAGGTCACCACGCCAATTACGACAGTGAGAGTCGTGCTGCGGGTTTGATCCCTGCATGGGACAAGGATTTGTGTGACGGTTTTGTTTCTGCTGTGATTGGAATGTATGCAAAACACTCCGCGATTGGTTTTCTTTTTAATAAATATATCAGTAAAGACACAAAAACTTGTAATTTCTGACATATTTTTTTTTTGACAAGACGAACGTAAATTTTCAACAACCAGCATATGCTCTGAGGCTGAATCGAGCTCTAATAATTGAGGCGTCATTAAGAAATATGCCAACTATGCATCGAATACTAATTATTGAATTAATAACCTAACTATTGAATATTAAGTAATTAAAATTCAAGAAAAGGACTTGGCTAACGACATCAAAAACTAAATAATTACTCAGTTGAATATTTAGGAACGTCTCAATGTTAAGTTGCGTTTCAGTATTCGGGGATTATAGTAAGACAATTTTATTCTGGGAACAGCCTGCAATAAAGTATGTAAGAAATCTCCATGAAGTCATAAATGTTTGAGGTATTATAATATAGTATCAATATAGCACATTCCTCTAAACAGATAAATCTTCAGTAGGTAATTCTAAGTACCTGTTTGTGGAATGTAGATAGTCTTATTATTTGTTATGCAATTCAATCGAAAGCCATAAAATTAAAATTGGCGTGAAATCAAAATCGTTTCCTTTATGATTACTAGATACTGAATTCATTTGTAGTGTCATTAATTTCCTTGAGCCAAACAAGACTTGGTTTAAAATCTATTTAACAGTAAATTAGATTCTTCATTTATAAAGTAACACATCAAATAATTCAATTAAAATATAATTGTCAAGACAACATTGTGAATGCAATTTCTCAACATCATGCTTGATTAAGTTTAGTTATCAAGTAAATTCAAAATGGCTGCCTGTTTCTTTTAAAGCTAAATCAAGCTCTATTAAATGTGGTGTCATCGAATATGTATAGACTATGAATCGAATAATTATTGTCACCTTGATGAAATTGGTAGTGTATTTACGTTTTATTTATATATTTTTAGGTTTGCGTTCACAAAGCACCGAAAAAGTCTCGATGTATCCCTCAAAAGGAAGTATCTCAAACCTCCAAAAAGCATTTTGTTGCATCGACCTTTTATCAACTTTGAAAATTCGACGATGATGATAAAGTTGTAAGGTTTATTTTGCCGGAGAATGTGGTAGTTTGCAAATGCCATCTAGTCCACGGTCAAAAGAAGACTGACCTTAAAAAAAATCTTCATAACATCACCTTCCTTAAAGTGTTTAACAAAAATTTCTTAAGATACAAACATATTTTCAGGTCATACTTCTTCAAATTCTGTGCGTTAATTATGCAACATCACCACCATTTTATTATCAACAAAATCCTGGTGCCTTGGCCCCAGTCAAGGAGATTGGAAAAGATGTGAGTAACAGACAAAAACAGTCAACTTTAAAATTATTTAACTAGCGACCCACCCCGGCTTGGCCGTTATTCTATGATATGATAATTATATGAAATTTAGGCTAAATAATATACGGTAAAATAGACACTCCTATAGATTTATAAACCCCCAACGATAAAACAACGGCTCTCCAAAAATCATTCGATTGAGTTAGCAGTAGCAATCCAAAACACAACCGCCGTATATTACTTCCTCGCCGGCAAGGCTTGTCGCGTATTGTAAATAATTGTAACGTAAATGTTACCTACCCCAACCCTAGATCAAGCTGGCCCGAGCTGGCCAAACTAACAATAAAAATATGTACCTAAATATTAAAAGCTTAGCCCACAGCATAGGAGAGCTTCCCACGCTGTTTTTGCCGTATTAAACTGTTACCAACGCACTAAGTCGTGGTCCGAACCCCACAGAGGGTGAGGGTGTGTTAGCTGACGTAGTTGCTTTTTCGATTGCTCTGGCTCGAGGCCTGAAAGTTCGCCCAGGCTAACTATGTAGATCTCTTGACTAAGGTGTAGGGTACGTTGAGAACTTACGACTAGGATTCACGCAGTAGAGAGAGTTAGGTAAGGGCGTGTAGGCTTAGAAGCCTGGCTCTCCATAAAATCTGATAACTTTTTTACGGTGCAAGCAATGTGTACCTTTCTCGTCTTGGCGATACTTTACATAAAAATGTTTTTGGTGGCATTAATATTTGCAGATTTTAATTCTGCAGCTTGGAAAAAATATTACATTACCACGCCTTAAAAATAAGCCCTTGAGGACAATGGATGAAGCAGTAGACTCAGTTAAGGGATTTGGACATAAAGTGGGTGATGGTATAGAAAATGCGTGGAATTCAACAGTCACATGGTTTAAAGGTATATTTGGAAAACGTAAATAATAAATGGCTAATTTATGTATGACCTTGGGTGGTTTCATACCAGTAAATAACATTAAAGCTAAAATTATTTTACCCACCCGTACCCGGTCCATACCTAAAATAGTTTTATTTCAGTGTAATTTTAACATTAGCGTAAATTTCAGACCCTGTAGAAAAGTGACATTTCTACAAGCGTTAAGAGCTTGTCAAGAAAAGGTGAATTTGCAGTGATTCTCTCGCACATAATTATTATGCGCAACGCAGAAAGGAGTAGCGTATCAACGCGCGATTCTCAGTCTGGTATAGAGCACGCGATCTACGCACGGTTTTTTGAATTAGCGCGATGCTTGTGTACGCAATGTATGACCTTGTCCAGAAGGGGCAGATTTGACGCTAATCGCACCTTCGCGCGGATTCATACGCGCATGAGCGAGGTCCTAGTGCGCTAATACACAGCGTCCACAAGCATCGCGCGAATTCAAAATACGTGCGTAAACCGCGTGCACTACGCCATATTTGCGCGTATTGCGTGCGAGTTGAGACCAAACTCAAGGGTAATGTAGCGCGATATTTTGGTATTGAATCGCGCGTGAGTACGCTACTTCTGGATACAACCGTCGCGTGTAACATGTACGAGATAATTGCGGGAATTCACCCTTTCTAGACTAGCTCTTTTATACATTTGAGCAATTCGGTTCTTAAGTGTTAACGCTTGTAGAAATATCACTTATCTAGGGTGCAGCAATCAATAAAACAATTTAGATTAAGCTGTGTTATATTTACCTGTAAAACATTTCTAATGCATCAGTCTTTCGTGTGCTTCCAAAGACGATGTACCTAATTAAAAATATAATTACTGTAATAGTTATAATTTATTATTAATAATATCTCTCAGTACAACTTATTTATTATTAACGATTGGTACGTAATATAAAACAAAACACCTTTAAAATAACTTCAAACATTTGTCTTGCAGACAAAACATAGCATTTTCATTTAAGCTCAATTGTCTTCTTCTGCATAGCCTTTTTCTAAACCGACTCGTAATATCATGCGCTGTGAGAAGCCAGCATTAGATTGGTTGTCAAAATCTTTCTAACTTAACGACTGAAGTCGTGCTTTCCGAGCCACGGAGGGGTCTCGGTCTTCGGACCGATCGCGCCGAGCGCGGCTATTTTAAAGTCCTATTACACGTGTACATTTGATTATAAACATTACATATTACTACATTTTACCCAATTTTCAAATAATAAATCATTTAAGTTATGTCACAAGCGTTAGTTTTATTTTTTTATCCTTTTACTCTAACCCATAGATGAAATATTTTGCGTCGAATTACACTATCATTTCCACAAATAGCCCTATAAATCTAAATAACCCTCAAAGGAAATAAAAATAAGGTAGGTAGGTAGTTTCTTTGTCTCGCACTGTGCTGTTTATAACTGTGCTTACTTACGTTTTTTTTTGCCTAGCATAGTTCACCCGTGGCAACAGTGAGTGCGAGCAGCTACTCTCTTTATATATTTACCTCAAAAGTTTACATTACCACTAAGCGTTTGTCACCTTGTCTTTATTCAATTTTTTTTATTAACGATACTTCGTATATATGGCGCTGGTTGGAGTGACGTCAAACTTGTAAAAGTCCGGTGAAGCAGTCGAAGCCTGCGCTCAGGCTAACGGTAAGTGTTTCGTAATTGTGAATGTCATTCGAGTTTGGCATTTAGAGAGGAGGGGTGAACGACTATTGAGATTGTTCACCCACCCGTTGGGAACAATGGGCAGTCTATGTACAGAACCCACTGCGTTTTTACAATCTGTCCCCTTCATAACGATCCTTTATCACATTTGCTTCTTTAAAGTGAGTTTTCAGCTAATATTAAAATACGGCTAAAGTATTTGTATATCAGCCAGTGCGGCAGCTTTTCTTGTTTTGTGCTGATTTAACTGTGTTTCCGTAGGTATCGAAGAGAGACATTGACCTTTCTATAATTGTTGCTCTAAATATAATAATATTCTGCACTAATAAAGTACCTACGAAAAAGTAGTTATCGTAACCACGGCAATGTTTTTGTCCAGTGCGGTACGCCACCCAACCTCGCATCTCTCCTCATGCGCTCGCGCGGTAGTACTCAAAAACAAAAGAATAATTAGAACCAAAAAATAGTTCGACATGAATTTGAAGTTTGTATACGTGTCTGCTTGATAAGATAACTAAGTAAAATATGTACTTAGGTACGACGAATAAAAATGTTCAAACAGAACAGAAAAGAGCGAGATTAACTGAGGAGGCCTTATCGATACTTTTATAGAAATAAAAGAGTGGACTGTATGGATTGGATATTATAATGTCGCAACGAAATTACGAAGTGATTAACAAATTAATGCCCGCGTACAAGCGCTGTGATCGGCAAGTGTGAAGTGGTGTGACGCGGCGCGGTGCAGGTGCAGTCGGGGTCTGGCCCCCGACCCCCGCACCTTTCCCGTTGGTCGCCCGCGGATGCCGGC
Source organism: Diachrysia chrysitis (assembly GCA_932294365.1). Taxonomy (NCBI): domain Eukaryota; kingdom Metazoa; phylum Arthropoda; class Insecta; order Lepidoptera; family Noctuidae; genus Diachrysia; species Diachrysia chrysitis. The sequence goes on from OW028657.1 coordinate 5,605,269, forward strand.
GAGGTGCGCCGACATACTCCCCGGGTTGAAGAGTCGTCTTCTTCAATCTTCGACTGGGAGCGGGCAGATGCAGTTGAAGGCACGCCGAATGGTGCCTCTCCTGGTTCGCAGTTCTGCAACCCTCGTGACCCCGTCTACGCCGGGATAGGTCCGCGTGACCCGTCCCAGGGACCAAAGTAGTGGTGGCGCCGTCTTGTCCTTGATCAGGACTAAGGACCCTGGCTTTACTTCGCCTCTGGAATCAAACCATTTGGACTTTGCCTGCAGCAGAGAAGTATATTCGTTATGAAATCTGCTCCAAAAGTGTTCCCTGATGTACTGGATCCTTTTCCAGCGAGCCAGCCTGGTGATGTTGGCATCAGTCACCTGGGAGCAAGGTACAGATAAAAGTGGTCGTCCAATTAGGAAGTGAGAGGGTGTAAGTGCCGAAAAATCATTGGGGTCTGAAGAGAGTGGAGTAAGAGGGCGCGAATTCAAGATCGCCTCTATTTGAGTGAGACAAGTTGACATCTCTTCAAAGGTAAAATGAGTAAGACTAAGAAGCCGTTTCAAGTGATGCTTGCACGATTTTACAGCAGCTTCAGCAAGAGAATTAAAGTGAGGGCTATATGCAGGCGTGAAAATAAATTCGATGCCCTCCTGAGCTATTTCAGATGCAACACTTGACGAGTTAAGAAACCTGAACATTTCATTTGACGCGCCTACAAAATTAGTCCCGTTATCGGACGTGATGCTTCGAGGCTTGCCTCGACGCGCCACGAACCGATTCAGTGCGGCCATGTACGCCTCGGTGGTGAGGTCGGTGACGAGCTCCAAATGTACGGCTTTCACCGCCGAGCAAACAAAGATGCACATATAACATTTTGTTAATTTACAGCCTCGCCCCTTGCGATCGGCTACCAATACTGGCCCGGCATAGTCAACGTAGGTAGTAAGGAATGGAAATTCAAGACTAGTTCTTGAAGCAGGCAGTTGACCCATTATAGGCTGTACATGTTGAGCCTTGTGCCTGAAGCATTTAGTACATTTACTTACGACGAGTCTAGACAAATTTCTACCACCTAGCGGCCAGTATGTCTGTCGAATGTGTGACAGTAGCAATTGTGGACCGGCATGTACAAGCTTTAAATGTTGCATATGAAATATAAGCTTAGTAAGAATGTGCTTACTACATAAAAGAATAGGGTGTCTAACATTAAAATCATATGGAGCATTACCAAGCCTTCCGCCCACGCGGATGAGGTCATTATCATCTATGAAAGGAGTAAAAGGAAGCACTCTACTCTTGCGTGGCAATTTAAGATTAGATTTTAAAAGTTTATATTCCTCAGGGAACATTTCAAGTTGAGAAAAATGGATAATTAAATTTAAAGATTTGTTTAATTCAATTGTAGAAAGATTGCCACATAATTTATTTTTATTTTTTAAGTTGTAAATATACCTTTGTACATATGTAAGTATTCTTTGAATTTTAGTTAGGCTAGAATATCTTAATAATAAGTTATGAATGATTGATGAATGTGTGGTTACATCTGAATGATGAGTACTATGTAAATTATTATTGTTACTACTATTATTAATGAAATGAGTCACTAATTTCGGCAAATCATGTTTCCCAATGTTTGGCATTTTGGGCCACTCATTTTCACTGCATGATAAAAAAGAGGGTCCGGACCACCAGAGCTGGGTGTCCTTGATTAAGTCGGCCCGAAGACCACGGGAAACAAGGTCGGCCGGGTTGTCCTTCGACGGTACGTAGCTCCAGGCATGACCACTTGTGCTCTCTTGTATTTCATGGACTCTGTTTCTAACAAAAGGTTTTAACTGGTTAGAAGGAGTTGAGAGCCAAGCTAATACTATGGTGGAGTCACACCAGAATCTACACCTGTGTATGGGTATGGTGAGTGATTCTAGAACCTTAGTACACAGTCTTGCACCCAACAAGGCTCCGCAAAGTTCAAGCCTTGGTACAGTCGTAGGTTTGACAGGCGCTACACGGTTTCTAGAAACTAGAAGCTGCACGCCTTTGACTGCAACACTACTGCAAGACCGAATGTACACACACGCGCCATACGCTTTTTCGGACGCGTCAGTAAATACGTGTACTTCGTGCGTGGTTGAGTCCCTATGCAAAACCCAACGAGGAATTTTCAAATTATTTAAAGCGGTTATTGTGCCTTCAAATGTAGACCAAGTGTTACTGACCTCGAGCGATACTGCGTCGTCCCAGTCATATTTATCCAGCCAAAGTCGTTGCATGAGAATTTTAGCTTCGACAACGCACGGACCTACGAGGCCCAGTGGGTCGAAAATCTGACTGATAACAGAGAGGACATGGCGTTTGGTGACTTTATTTGCACGTATAATATTTATTGTATAGGTTAATGAGTCAGAATCACAAACCCAGTTAAGTCCTAGAGTTTTAGACTGAGAAGAAATAGGACCTTGCTCAGAAAAATGTAAAGTATTGCTATCTGACTTGTTACTTTGCGTTATTTTATTTAGTATTTCCGAAGAATTTGATCGCCATTTGCGTAAATTAAACTTAGCAGATGATAGTATAGATTGTACCTCTTTTGTGACTTCTACAGTTTCGGCTATAGTGTTCCCACCATGTAGGTAGTCATCAACATAAAACGAACGCCGTATGGCGCACTGGACACGACTATCCTTAATGTTATCAGCCAGACTTGTTAAACATTTTGTGGCTAAGTAGGGAGCAGACGCAGTACCGTACGTAACTGTATTTAAAATATAAGTCTGAAGAGGCTCTGAGGGATCAAACCGAAAAATAATTTTCTGGAGAGTTCTTTGGTCTGGACTTAGCTCTATGGCCCTGTACATTTTCTCCACGTCACCTGAGACCACGTATCTATGTTGACGAAAACGTGTTAAAATAGAAAACAGATCGTCTTGTACTACCGGTCCGACCATCTGAATGTCATTGAGAGACACTCCCGTACTAGTAGGGGCCGATGCGTCAAAGACTACGCGTAGTTGAGTAGTAGTACTGGAAGAACGAACAACTCCATGATGTGGAATGTAATAGTCAGCAACACCAGGTGAATGTGAACAGTTCGAAACTAAAGTCATATGACCTAAACGTTCGTACTCTCGCATAAATTCATAATATTTGTTTTGAAAAGAGGGATCACGCTTAAACCGACGCTCTAGGGATAGAAAACGTTTCTTAGCATTTTCGTAAGAATAACCTAAAGTGCTTGGGTCCCCTTTCAAAGGCATATTAACAACAAATGCACCATCTGCTTTGCGGATAGTGGATTGCGCAAAAAGTTGTTCACACATTTTTTCTTCAAGAGAATGAGAATGTTCAGGTAAAATATTGTCAAGCTCCCAAAATTGAGTCAAGTCGGGAGTGACGTTGGAATGATGACAGAAATGTGTAGATATTGAAGGGATATATTTATGTGAAATACTACCAGATACAAGCCATCCGAATTTCGTCTCACATAATTTGGGTAAGTTTTTCCCTAATTCTATAGTGTTACTGCCTATGACACTCCAGAACACCTCAGCCCCTACCAGGACATCTATGACCGACGGAACATTGAAGTTCGGGTCCGCTAATGTAAGACCTGAAGGAATAGGGATATTATTTATAGGCACAAAGGAAGACGGTAGTAACCTTGTGATCTCAGGTAAAACATGGCACTCAATATTCAAAGTGAAGGCACAGCATAACGACTCTATTGTTAGGCGACAAGACTGTGTACTGGTGGATGTGTGATTGTTTATACCGGTTACTTTGGTGCTCGTACCGCGTTGTGACAAACCCAATTTCTCTGCCATGACCTGCGTAACGAAGTTCGCCGTACTGCCGTTGTCCAGCAGCAGACGCACAGTGTACTTCTTACCCGTGGCACTGATCACGTTCACCAGAGCTGTGGACAGGAAAACATGCGCAGAAGTAGCAAGCTGCATAGAATTGGCTGAAAGCACAACATCTGAGGTAGATGGCGATGCAGTAGGCAATGAAGAAAGCTTTGCAGTAGGTAATGGATTTTCAAGTGGTTTAAATCCACCAGATTCTAAATGCAAAAGTGTATTGTGCTTTATTTTACAATATTTGCAATGTGAGAATTTGCAATTCTTAACAGAATGACCAAAGCGTAAGCAATTGATGCAAACATTAAATTCTTTTGCCTTTTGTAAACGACTTTCAATAGCTAAGCCTCTAAAAGTTTCGCATTTGTACAAAGTATGTGCTTGGGAGCAAAGCGGACATTTATTATTAAATTTATTTTTTCTTATAGTTTGATCTGAGTTTTTATTTTTAATTGATTGAATTGTTCTTGTATCATGAGCTGGTTGTTTGGAATGTGTATGATTATTATTTAAAGCAACAATAATATTATTAGTATGAGTCGACTCGACAGACTCTAACCAGTCAGCCTTCCTGTTTAAAAAAGAACAAAAGTGAGATAACTTAGGATCACCTGTAATATTATTGTTCCTGTACTCCTCCCAGTCACGACTAGAAGTAAGATCTAATTTTTTAGCCATAACAAAAATAATTAAAGTGTCCCAATGCTGTGTAGGCTGATTTAAATTAGTTAAAGCCCGAATATTTTTATTGGTGACGTCGACAAGATTTCTAGTAGCGACACTTGATTCCTTTACTATGGACTCAACATCAAATAAAGCCTGTAAATGGTTGTTCACAAGCAGTCGGTTGTTGTCGTACCGCTCACATAACAAATCCCATGCGATTTTATAATGATCACCTTTAAAATCAATATTTTTTATTAATAAAGCTGCGGTACCTTGTAATGAAGCACGCAGGTAGTGGAACTTGTTAATATCGTTAATGCTTAAATTGTCATGAATCAACGACCTAAACGTGTCTCTAAACTCAAGCCAGCACTGGTAGTTTCCATCGAAATGAGGCAAATCTATTTTTGGCAAACGAATAAACGAATTGGAAATATGTGCACCTGAGTTAGTATCTTCGAAGCCCGCCTCAGACCCGCCACCGTTGTCCGAAGAACCGAGCAGGCTGCGCGTGAGTGCCACCAGAGTGAAGAACTGACGGTCAAAGTCCTCACGTTCAACTAATGCAGTCTCAGCGTCGTCGGTAAGCAGTTCGATGGTTGTCTGTAACTCATCAAAGTCACGATGTAAGGCTTCGAACTTATTAAAACGCTCCTGCAGGTCTAAACGTTGCAATTTGGATAATTCGGAACTACTTTTAATTAAATTTAAATAGTTACTGTAAATCGTAAGCTTTGATTTTAACGAACTACGCTTCTTAATTAATGTCTTCAAGTCCGACATTTTGAAGTGTAACGGTCAAAGATTATAATATTCGCAAATATTTACAATACGGCAATAAAACGCTAATGAGCTTCTTATAGAAAAAATGGTAAAACAGCTGTGCGCAAACAAAAGAAACCGGTCGACCGTTATCTAAGTGAACTGTAGCTACCTGTCATTTATTATGCACACTGATATTTTATAACTCATTAAAACTATCCAACAATAAGCGAACACTGTGATGAAATGAAGCATTAACTATTAAAATTAACCATGTAAATTAGGAAAAGAGATGCACTTGCTCAATGAACTTTTGAAAATATAACCCATATTTTTCGCAAAAGGATCCTGGGAATTAACTAATTGGAACAACTCACTCAGATCGATACATATACTCCCCTGAAATGACTTCAGCTTCTTGAATATCGATGCACGATGTCACGGGAACGACTCCTTTATTCTCACTCAACCGGCCAAAGTCCAAACGGTGACCGACGGCAATGACGAAGCGATTTTATGATTACGACGCGACTGTTCTATTTATTTACGGCGATAGGACCAAAAGATGAGGAGGCCTTATCGATACTTTTATAGAAATAAAAGAGTGGACTGTATGGATTGGATATTATAATGTCGCAACGAAATTACGAAGTGATTAACAAATTAATGCCCGCGTACAAGCGCTGTGATCGGCAAGTGTGAAGTGGTGTGACGCGGCGCGGTGCAGGTGCAGTCGGGGTCTGGCCCCCGACCCCCGCACCTTTCCCGTTGGTCGCCCGCGGATGCCGGCGAGGTGCGCCGACATAACTTTCGTAACTTCGTTTGCGAAAGAGAAAATGCCCTATTTATTTGTAATGCTACACAATCGTTTTTAAGCCATAAAATAAATTGGGTATGAAGCCGATGTACCTAGCTGTAGTTTTATGGTTTCGATAAAATTCATGCAATATTAAATTAATTTCTTAGTGGCAGGCATACAACAAAGACTTAGTTTAATGTAATATTTAATATTTTCGTTTGTCTGTTATAAATCACACACTTTATAATTATGTTAACAGAATCATTAATTGACAAGAGAACAATGTTTAAATTTTTCAATGTAAGCTTGGTTAAGATCAAATAAATAAGACATTACTACTGCATACATAGAAATACCTACGTGATCTTACTGCTGAATCGAGCTCTACTTAATGTTGTTTTAGTGCAGACCATGCAGCGAATTTTTTTGACCTTGTCGACATTGGTAATGTACTCATGTTGATTTATTTTTAGAATTGGGAATACGCACAAATCACCGATTTGTTCAAACTTTTTCAAATGCTCTATTTCTTATGTGACAATTAATGGTTATTTTGACATTGTATGTGTATTACATTTATTTATTACGATGTTATTTTTTCTAGTGTTAAGACAATGTAATTGAACTATTAAGCAAATAAAAATCGTTCTAATTCATTATTCCATTGTTAGACCTTTTACCACAAAAAGAAAGACCGTTTTTTTAAAAAAAGCCTTTTTTAGTATCCCGACTTTCCATTTTAGTGCAAAACTGCTTTTGATGATCAACGTTATATTTTACTATTTCCAGATTTTAATTCTTCAGCTTCTGTCTGCAAGTAGTATATCATTACCAGACTTTGACACACGCCCATGGTACACTCGTGCATGGGATAGCGTGTGTAGCGGTATAAAGAACGCATGGAACAGCACAATCAGCTTTTTTAAAAATTTATTTTGATGAGGTACTGTATCAATTTGGGTTTGATGAGTAGATTTTGACCACTTCATAATGGCAATTTAGGTTCAATTGCAGAATTTCAGAAAAGCAAACGGACTTCAAACCTCAATTATTTATCGACTCGAAAGACATTTTACTGTCTGTGTAGAAAGAGGAATACTCAAGGAAAGGGCCCGGTCGCATGACCACAGCACGGCGCGGCGCGGCGTCTGAGTGCAGCGCGCTACGTCTACAATGTAAGGCGAGGCAACTCTGGCACCGTTTTCGATGTTTTATTGTTAGTTTGTACTGTGCTTTTGTGCAAAATGGTGGACAATGTAGATGCCGATTTTTCGATCTAGTTGGTAGAAGAACGTCCACTGCTCTGGGATAAAACAAATAATGACTATAAAGATAGAAATTTGAAAACAAGTGCATAAAGGGAGGTCGCCATGCCAAATTCCCAAAATGCTTTCGAAATATGTTACAGAACCCCGCGCCCGTAGCTAGCTATAAATGAAGATGTAGCCTAACTTTATTAGATTAGTAAAAAAAACCTTGACATTGAATTTTCATCTCTGTATGGAACTGGGAAATCAGGTCCTGGTTCGGAAAAATGAAGGTTGTAGCGCGTAGCAGGAACAAAATAATAAGAATGTTCAAATAGAACAGAACAGAACAGAGCGAGAGGAACTTTTCGAAACTTCGTTTGAGAAACGTAAATGCTCTATTTATTTGTATTGCTACAGAATCGTTTAAAAGCCATAAAATAAATTGGGTATGAAGCCGATGTACCTAGCTTTAGTTTTATGATTTCGATAAAATCCATGCAATGTTAAATTTATTTCATAGTGGCAGGCGTACAACAAAGACTTGGTTTAATGTGTTTCTGACAAAGATTTTCGTTTGTCTGTTCAAAATCACACACTTTATAATTATGTTAATAAAATCGTTGATTGCCAAGAAAACAATGTTATCAATTTTTCAACGTAACCTCGGCTAAGATCAAATAAATAAGAAACACATACCAGTGATACCTACGTGATCTTACTGCTGAATCAAGCTCTACTAAATGTTGTTTCATCGAATGTGTGCAGATCATGCAGCGAATATTTTTGACCTTGTCGACATTGGTAATGTACTCATGTTTGTTTATTTTTAGAATTGGGAATACGCACCAATCATTGATTTGGTTTAAACTTTTTCAAATGCTATAATTCTTATGTGAGAACTAATGGTAATTTTTGTCATTATATATCACATTTTTTGACGGTGTAATTGAACAAAGAGCATAATATATAAAAAAAAAACAATCGTGCTCATTCCTTATTGCGTTGGTAGTTATCACTCGTTACATCATTTAATAAAAAAAAATGATTTTTTAATATTCCGACTTTCCATTTAAGAGGGCATCCAGAATTTCGTAAATTTCAATAAAAGTATAAATTCATGAAAACGGATTTTGATAATCAACGTCATATTTTACTATTTCCAGATTTTCATTCTTCAGCTTCTGTCTGCAAATGAAATAAAATTACCAAACTTTGATAGACGACCATGGTACACTCGTTTATGGGATTCAATTAAGAATTTCGGAAATAACTTGTGTAACGGTATAAAGGATGCATGGAACAGCACAATTAACTGGTTTCAAAATTTATTTCGAAGAGATACTGTGTCAATTTCGATTTGATGAGTACATATTTTGATCTCTTCATAATGGCAATTTAGATTTCATAGAAGTATTTCAGACAAGCAAACGGGCACCAAACCTCAATTATATTTATCGACTCGAAAGATATCTTACTGTCTGTCTAGGAAGAGAAACTAAGTGAACTAACAGAAATGATTTTTAATTAGGGTAAATGCCAGATAGTTGCCACTTTTAAAAGAACCTCTTTTATTATAATCATAAGTATTTACTAAGAATGCGAACAGTTATATCAAAATGGATGCGCCTTGAATAAAATCAATATGAGGTTTTGTTAAACTTAAAATTCTTCGAGGAACTCTTGCCGCCTGCTTGGATAAACATCTCTCATCTCATTATAATTTATTAAGTAACATTGATTTTAGTGCCCCGTATCGTTTCACGTTCGTAGTTCTTCAGTGCTTTTTCCCTTAGATTTTTTTAAATATAAACATATTTATCTTTAACGCAAAAATCTGCCTTAGCTAGTAAGAAGTTATTGTTGCATAAGCTACTACGTTTGCCCCTAGAGTGACTATCGGCAAAAGTAAATAGGGCCACTATTCTTTCGATACGGACAAATGGGGCCTACGGTAGACACTTTTTTAACTGTAACTCAGAAGAGTGCCAACGCATTCCTAACAAAGTGTGTTTAAAATAGGTTATGTATCCGACCGAGGCAACTATCCGACTTTTACCCTATAGATATTTTTATAAAGAGTAGATAGTATAAAAGGATGCAAGATATTGTAATTAAACCTCTAATTATTAAATGGTGACACATTTTGTGAGTTGTGTTGTATTTTGTATTCCTATTACAGAATTATATGGCTAAATATGTAAAAAGCTGGTTTTATTTTTATCATGGTTACTGTTTGTCTTTATTGGTATTGCATTTTGTATCCCATACAAAATGCAATACCAATAAAATAATAATAATATTGTTTGGTATAAACGCAAGGAACTTGACTATGTCGCAGACCTCATTTTTAGGCCTCTTTGGTGGAGTGTACAGGCCGTCACCGTCTCGTCATTTGGAAAAATCACCACCAAGATATTAAAAATATTACAGATTTTATAAAATGCTCTTTTAAACTTAGATTATAACTAAACTTAGTTAGTCGAGTGGCGTAATAATACTCGATAATTCCTGTAAATGCCAATTAAATGAATAGAGAGTATCAGTTTAGCTATGTTATGGGCTGGTCAGATCAAAAAATGATAATTATCGATATGAGAAAAGTTAATTCAACAAATATTTAAAAAGCATGTTCTTCAAAATCGAGACTAAGATAAATCAGTTACGTTTATGAATTGTAGCCTTCATTTAATGTCATGTTTGTATGCCAATTAGTATGTTAACGACATTAATAAAATTGGCGTGAAATCGAAATAGCTCTAGTTATACATTTGCGACAAACTTCATCCGAAGTCATACTCATTTAGACAGACATCACAGATTTGTTTCGTAGCGGTTCTAAAGCAGCTGTTCGTTAAACTATTGAAATAGGGGTTTTGGCAAGTCAAGTTTCTATATCCATGACACAACATTTTTAGTGTAATGTCTCTTTAGAAAGCTTGCATGAGTTTAGTGATCAAGTAAATTCTCATCAATCAGCACGTGCTCTGAAGTTGAATCGAGCTCTAATTAATGTGGCGTCATCATAAATGAGCTAATTATGCAGCGAATATTGACATTGTTGACATTGGTAATGTATTCACATTTTATTTTAAGGGTTCAAACCGGTTTATTTATTTATTTATTTATTTATTTATTCTTTATTGTACACTGGTAACAGAACTAAACATGAAAAAAAATATATATATACATAACAGTTAACGGTTTCAAACCGGTTAAGGATCACTTTGTAGTAGGTCGAGTGGACCTTACATCGCTGAAACATTTTGAGCTTGATGAAACAACAGTAATGTTTTCAGTATAATTAGCGAGTTTTTTTTAAAGTACATTTACTTAGTTATTCTTGGTAAGGCTGCCTCGTTGCTCTAGTAGTCGCAAGTGCGACTACCGTGCACGAGGTCTTAGGTTATAATCGATTCGGGTCAAAAATAGTTACTGGGTTATATTGTTAAAAATTACTCAGTACACCTCGGATTCAGAAAGTTAGGCGGTATTTACATCCGAAAGCACGTAAAGCCCTTGGTTCTGCGCCTCTGGTCGTCGCGGTCTGCCATCCCATCGGATTATGAGAGTGAAGGAATAGCACCTGTGTTCGCGTTCAGACAATCGTGTTCTGAAATATCTTCCACATAGATGGCTAATCTGTGTTGCGAGAAGCCGCTATGACCTTAACTTGGTCAGGAGTACATTATTATTCTTGGTCAATACCAGACATGACAAATGTTGAGGGAAAATATTGCAAAGTAGTTGCTCACTAGCTTGTTTCTTTAAACACGACGTACAAACGCGATAATATAAATCGAGGGAAAATCATTTGTTAAATAGTATCTCAACCTGTTAGGCACTTACCCGATTTTTTTATCAATCTATACCGTATTGTAATATTTTTATATTATTTTTAGATATTAATGCTTCAGCTTCTGTCTGCAAAGGAGATTTCAGGTTCTGACAATGACAGTGGGCGTTCATGGGATGGTGTGGCGAGCACAGTCCAGGCATTAGGAAACAGAATGAGTTCAAGTGTAAATAAAGCATGGAACGCCGCATTCTGCTGGTTCAAAGATAAATGTAAAAAAGAACCAATCGTAACTCCGGAACCGTGGTGAATGGTAAAACCGTATTTAAATACTAATATTTAACAAGAATATGCAACTTGTAAGTTTAAATGTAATTTGGAATGAGACTTGCTAAAATAAACAACTTATATTACTTAAAGACGCCTGGATCGATTTGGAAAATATTTTTTTGTTTGTATATTTCCCAAGTGGTACTCAGGATTTGATGATAGGATCCCAAGACAATCGAGGGCAGCGCTCAATTTTTATAAGCGCGTATAACGTGTTTCAAGTTCTTCATTGGTTCTCTTCTAATATAAAATGATTATCACTTACTATGCAGTTAGTTTTTTTTACATTTATGTGTAATCAGTTAATATAATATTTAAAAGAATTTACCACTTTGAATATTTAAAAAAATACTTTATTATAGTACAACGCCAGAACCTACATCTACACTTAGTAACATTAAAAATTATCTAGACGAATTGAGATGCTCCTCCTTTTATTGAACTCGGTAATTTCATACTACAAGCATCGCCATACCTCATGGTTTAAGGTAGGCTTCGTATGGCAAATTCGATAAACAACAACTACACACCGTGTAAAAGAAAAACACATAATATATTTGGATTTAGCGCACAAGGTTGTCGACATATGTGAGGTGGACTCATCAATTAAATAATTGGCCCGATAGTCAACAATGACAGATGACAGCCAACGGTTTAATTGCCAAGAGCCTTGACCAACACCTCAAAAGAGTCTCGTTAGGCATCTGGGTCAAGGGCTTGATTCGGATAGCGGTACTCCTCGAAACGGCGCGAATTGTGTGGAGGGTCCTCTCGCTGCAGTAATGACCGCAGCTTGACTGTTTACTCAATGCCCGTTGCAGACTATATTTTTTTTAACAAAGAGTAGTAAAAAAGGTTGTGAAAATATTGTAATAAAACTTTTAATTGTTAAATGGCGACACATTTTGTTAGTTGTTTTTTTAATTTTGTATTACAGAATAAAATGGCTAGATATGTAAGAAGCTAATTTGATTTTTAACGTGTTTTCACAGTTTGTCTTTATTGGTGATGCATTTTGCATCCCGTGCATTGTACGCGTACAATCATGTCTCGCTCCCATTATGGGTGTAATTTTTTTTAAATGATCATAAATTTTGCGATATTCTGTTGTTTCCGCATATTTTATCTTAAATGCTTTATCGATATCACTAGTATATAAGTATAGCGATCGATACTGACATCACTAGTATCTGAAAAGGTTTACTTAAAATAAAAACATTTTGAGTTTTTATTTTGTATGAACGCAAGGAACTTGATTATGGCGCAGAATTCATTTTAGGTCTCTTTGGTGGAGCGTACAGACCGTCACCGTCCCGTCCGCCGGATATCACCGGCAACATAATATAAACATTTCAGATTTAATATAATCTTCCTTTTAACTTGAGATTATAATATAGTGATATAGTATAACTAATATAGTAGTTGATGATATGGGCTGGTCAGATTTAAAAATGATCATCATCGATATGAGAAAAGTTATTTCAATAAATATTTAGTATTTTCTTCAAAATCGAGACTCAGATAAATCAGTTTATGAAATGTAGCCTTAGTGTTTGTCATTTAATATCATGTTTGTATGCCAATAAGTAAGTTAACGACCCTAATAAAATTGGCGTAAAATCGAAATTGCTATAGTTATACAATTGCGACAAACTTCACTCGAAGTCAGATTTATTTACACAGACATCACAGGTTTGGTTCGTAGCGGTTCTAAAAAAACTGTTCATTAAACTATTGAAATAGTTTGGGTTTTAGCACGTCATGTTTTTATATCCATAAGACAAAAATTTAAAGACAAAACAAAAATAAAAATTTAAGCAAATGTCTGTTTAGAACGCTTGCATTAGTTTAGTGATCACGTAAATTCTCATCAACCAGCTCGTGCTCTGAAGCTGAATCGAGCTCTGATTAATGTGGCGTATGCGTATGCGATTATGCAGCGAATATTGACATTGTTGACATTGGTAATGTATTCACATTTTATTTTAAGGTTTGCGACCCTTAAAACGAAATAAGGAAACCGGTTAAGGATCACTTTGTAGTAGGTCGAGTGGACCTTACATCGCTGAATACATTTTGAGCTTGACGACAAAACAGTAATTTATTTTTAAGTAGTAGTCGTAAGCGCGACTACCGTGCACGAGGTCTTAGGTTATAATCGAGTCGGGTCAAAAATAGTTATTGGGTTATTCTGTTCAAAATTACTCAGTACATCTCAGATTCAGAAAGTTAGGCGGTGTTTACATCCGAAAGCACGTAAAGCCTTTGGTCCTGCGCCTCTGATCGTCGCGGTCTGCCGTCCCATCGGAGTACGAGAGTGAAGGAATAGCACCTGTGTTTGCGCAGAAAATCGTGCTCTGAAATATCCTCCGCATAGATGGCTAATCAGTGTTGCGAGAAGCTGCTATGACCAAACCTTGGTCAGGAGTACATTATTATTCTTGGTCAGTACCAGACATGACAAATGTTGAGGGAAAATATTGCAAAGAAGATGCAATTTATATAAATCGAGATCGAGAGAATATATATGATATTAATCGAGATCGAGAGAATATATGATATAAATCGAGGCAAAATCATTTGTTTTTGTTTGTTTAAATAATAAATAGTACTCAACCTGTTAGGCACTTACCCAATTTTTTTATCAAACTGCATCTACTATATGTACCGTATTGTAATATTTTTATATTATTTTTAGATATTAATGCTTCAGCTTCTGTCTGCAAAGGAATTATCAGGTCCTCACTATAACAGGGGGCCTTCATGGGATAGTGTGGCGAGCACAGTAAATAAAGCATGGAACGTCGCATTCGACTGGTTCAAAGAGAAATCTAAAAAAGAACCAGCCTTAACTCCGGTTATTTAAATACTAAAATTTACCAAGAATATGGAGCTTGTATGTTTAAATGTAATTTGGAATAAGACTTGCTAAAGATAAGATAAGATAAGATATATTTATTTGTCAAAAACACGTGTAGGTAACAATCAGTTGGAATGATTACACAAAAAAAGTTTCACCATGTTTTGCCTAGGAAGGCATACAAATACAATAATAATAATAATGTAATTCAGATTAAAAAGCAATAAATTGATGTCAAACAAATACCAATAATAACAAAAATGTCTAAAGTAAATCATTTAAATAGTCAGCAACATTATAGTACTTAGCATTTATTTATTAAAAGCTTCTTCATGCTTTTATTAAAACTATTAATATTCATATCTTTGAATGCCTTTGGCTCCTTGTTGTATAATTTTGGGGCCATGCAGAATACACTCTTACCCATGAGAGCTGTTTTAGCACTATGTAAACGAAGTCTCCGATTATCACGTTGACTTCTTTCGGAACCATCTCATGACTTCGGAAACAAATGGGAATTCTTTTTAACAAATAGTATTGTTTCTAATATATATAAAGAAGGTAGTGATAGAATTCGATGTTTAATAAAATATGGTTGGCAGCTGTCTGTAGTTTTTAGACCAAACATAGCTTCTTATGCACCGTTTTTGCATTCTAAATAAAATGTCTTTATATGTAGAATTTCCCCAGAAAATAATGCCGTATCTAAAGATCGATGCAACAAGTCCGTGATAGGCAGTAAGTAATGTATCCGTATTTACAATCGGGGCGAGTTTGAGCAATGCGTAGGAAGAACTACTAATTTTCTTACTAATTTCTTCAATGTGATCTTTCCAATCAAGTTCTTTGTCAATGGTTAGTCCAAGGAATTTGGCACTATCAACTCTGCATATGGTATGATTTTTGTATCTTAAATTAATGTCATTTCTTATTAGTATTCTTTGACTAAAATGCAAAATTCGTGTTTTATTTAAATTAATCTTTAGATTATTATTATCTAACCAGTAAATTATAGAAGATAAAGCATTATTAATGTCATGGTGTCAGATTTCTTACATGCTATTGTGACTGTACTATCGTCTGCAAAAAGAGTCATTGGATGCTCAATAGAATTCGGAAAGTCATTTATATATAATTATGATAAATAATAATGGTCCCAGAACGCTTCCCTGGGGTACACCGAACTTCATTATACGTTCTTGGGACAAATACGTAGTCGCTTTTTTATTACGATCTATTCTTGAGATTGCTGTGATTTGCCTTCTATCAGACAAATAGGATTCAATTAATTTAAGAACATTGCCTCTTACTCCATATTTGTCAAGTTTATTAATTAATTTAGTGTGGTCCACGTAGTCGAATGCTTGTGTCATATCGCACAGCACAGCGCAAATGGGAGTCTTTTTATCCATCCGTAACATTACAGTATGTAAAAAATCATAGACCGCCATATTTATCGTCTTGTTTTTCCTGAAGCCTTTTTGCTCACTACAAAGAATATTATAATATCTTTTTCGATATAAGTATATAATTGTTTGTAAATGAATTTTTCAACAATCTTTGACATGATAGGTTTCTTTGGTGGAGCGTACAGACCGCCACCGTCCCGTCCGCTGGAAATCAACGGCAAGATAATATAAAAAATTCAGATTTTATATAATCTTCCTTTTAACTTTTTATGATTATAACTAAACTTAGTTAGTCTAGTGGCGTAACTAATAACTTAGTAAATACTGCTAGATAAGTCCTGTAAATGCCTATTTAATGAAAAGAGTATCGATGTAGCTATAATATGGGCTGGTCAGATCTAAAAATGATCTAAAAATACGACAAGAGGCTTATTCGATAATATTAAATAATTATTATTCAATAGGTATGTTCTTCAAAATCAGAGACTCGATAATTCAGTTACGTTTGTGAAATGTAGCCTATTTGTTTGTAATGCCAATTAGTAGTTTAACGACACTAATAAAATTGGCGTGAAATCGAACGAAACTTCTCTAGTTATACATAATAATAATTGGGACAACCTTCACTCGAAGTCACATTTATTTAGACAGACTTGGTTTGAACCGGTTCTGATAAACATGTTCGTTCTGATAATCTATTAAAATAGGGGTTTTGGCATGTCAAGTTACACTTTCTAAATTCAATAAGACAAAAGAATTGTTGACAAGACAACATTATAAGTGTAATGTCTCTTTATCACGTTTGCATGAGTTTCGTGATCAAATAAATTTTCATCAACCAGCATGTGTTCTGAAGCTGAATTGAGCTCTAATTAATGTAGCGTCATCAGAAATGAGCTAATTATGCAGCGAATATTGACATTGTTGACATTGGTAATGTATTCACATTTTATTTAAAGGGTTGCGAACCTCAAAAGTGACGAAACCTTTTATAGACCACTTTGTAGTACACTTGACCTTACATAGTGCATTGGCTATTATATTTTTAGTTAGACCTCAAAACCTATTTTTTATAAAAAAATAAAAATAATTAAAGAGTTTTAAATTTTAGCGAGTTTTTTTTTAAGTTAAATCTACTTAGTTATTTTTGGTCAATCTGCCTTGTTGGTCTAGTGGTCGGCCAAGAATATGTACTGGATTTTTCTGTTCAAAAATACACAGTTTCGGACTCAGAAAGTTCGGCCGGTGTTAACATCCAAAATGCGCCTCTGGTCGTAGCAGTATGCCATCCCATCGGATTATGAAAGCGAAGGAATAGCAACTGCTCTGAAATATCTCCCGCATAGATAGCTAATCTGTGTTGCGAGAAGCCGCTATGACCAAAACTTGGTCATGATCTTGATCATTCTTGGTCAATACCAGATGTGACAATAAATGTTGAGGGAAGAAATTGCAAAGGAGATTTGCTTGGTTAGCTATATATTATTATTAGCTAGCTAGCTATTATTATAGCTTGTTTTTTTTATAAACATATCTTAATCATTTGTTTCTGTTCGTATAAAAAAATTGCATCTTGCTGCGACATTTTAGCATTTAGCTATTTTTTTATTATTATCAAAACAGACATACTATTTTACCTAACTGTAATATTTTAAAACAATTTTTAGATAATAATGCTTCAGCTTCTGTCTGCAATGGAGCAACACAATGACAAGGGGACTTCATGGGATAGTGTGACGGACACATTCCAGGAAATAGGAAACCAAGTAGGCGGAAGTATAAATAAAGCATGGAACGCTGCATTCAAGTGGTTCCAAAATATAGTTTAAAAGATCACGTCGCAACTCCGGGTTAAATACCTTTATTGACCTGATTATAAAGGTAATTGACACAAACAACTATGATTGTATACAAGCTAACGAACATCAAAGGTATTAACCGACTGTATTGGTATCGTGACCTAAAGAAAATAAGTTCCATAGGGATCATTACGCAAAGCTCGGCAAGGTACAGTAAACAAGCTGTCTTCATGCATAATCTCGTATTTTATTATTTTTAGAAATGAACGGTTTTCTTCATTCCTACATCCATATACATACGTAGCATTGATGCGCTGATAATTATATAATACAATTGTGAACTTAATAAAGGTTTTTATTTTTTTAATTACTGTTTGAACTACTTTTCATGATGTTTACTGTAAACGCAAGTGATGCAACAGAATATTGCAGTAATTTAACCTTTTCTTGAAAGACGATGGCCCAAAAATATCCCTGACCCGGCGCAAAGTTCATCTTATTTGTATTTATTTATCTATTACACTCTAACCGCAAATAATAAATGTTAGCCACCCAAAACATAGATTGTGATGGTATAGAATATTATTTTAAAATATCCTCTAAAATCTTAGAAAACTTTTGCGCCGGCCCCTTTTTTTTATATGGGCTCTCTTTGTTTAACAAAAGACGAGACGGCCGCGCAAATTGCAACTATATGCCATCTTTTGTGCCATATATTAAGTTATTTAAGTATCAACTTAATAACGTTGTTATTAGCTGACGCCAAGGAAGGGTTATGTTTTTCACGCGTATGTGTGCTTGTATGTTTCTATGTTTATTAATTTGTTTATTATTTCATCTTCCAAACGGCTAAAAGGATTTCGACAGTTAAAGTATCGTCGTTAGATTCGTCTCAAAGACCCAAGGGTCCATAGATAGGTATTTTGAAAATAATTAAGTCGTTATTTTTTTTCTACCAAACCTCTCGTGTATCAAAATAAATAGTTATAAAAATGGTTTAAAAAGTATAAACAACTTGTATGTTTAAATGTAATTTGGAATTAGACATGTTAAAATAAATAATAGGTAATGTTCCTTGGCGGGTTTATTTAAGTTTTTTGACTTGAAACAAGCATTTGTGGGAATTTTGGGTCACACAAATGCTTGTCCCATGCGGGGATCGAACCCGCGGCACGTCGCGCACAGAGGTAATTGGCGTGGTGACCTATACCACTCGGCTACCCGTGCAGTCAATACATTGACTAATATTATGTAATTTTAAATCGATAATTTACAGGTTGTAATGCATTTCTCACGGTGTGCACTGCCGTGATACTGCGTAGTGAAAAAATCCCTACGTCTGTATGACTAGTTTGTATATACCTACATTATTGCTTGATTGTTATTTTATTTCGGCGTGATTCACTGGGATTGGCTTGTCACCTCCGGTATACATCTATTACTCAATTTAGTTTGTGCCCAGGGTGGTCAAGAATTCCGTAACATTTATTTGTATATTATATTAACGTTATAATTATTATATAGTTAAATTATATATGAGACAGTATGACCTTAATGACTTCCTTAATTGTACATTTGTGACATTACACTCGTTTGATAATTACTTCACATTATTAAATCACAAATGGGTAATAGCCTAAATTGTTATCCTAATTAGGTATACAAATGATGGTAGACCCATTGCTGGGAATAATAATCACAAAAAAAAACACTCTTCTCGCCTGTACCTGCAAATAAAACAGAAGTTTAACTTTTCCTTACCTCTCTTTATGTCGCTACATTCCACCTAAGGGTGCTGATAGACTTGAGCAATCACTTGTAACATAACATCGATCATTCGCCGTTTTTAAAATGAGTCTAACTGAAGAACGAACCAATACCAAACATAGAGCCAAATATCGCTCCGAACAAACATAGAGCCTAACATCGCACGAACATTTTCACGATATTATAGCGAACGCTCTAGTAAATGCTAGTCCAAAAATTTTTTTTTAACGAAGACACAACGGAACAATCACAAAATTGCTCGGTTCTTCAAAAACTCGAATTAAATTAACCGTCGATTCGCTAGAATGCTTGCTAGACCGTTCGCTATAATGTTGGCTGAAACGCTTCCGTTTACTTTGACATTTCTAGAATGCTCATTACAAGTGAGTGCTTAAGTCGATAAGCATCATTAAGGTAACAATGTGACAGAGACAACATGAGAATTAAGCGATATTGAGTGCAATTTGAGTATTCGGTCATAAGATGTGCTCATAAAAGATTAAAGTTAGATCTGCTAGTACCTACGTACCTACTCAACACAAACTGACACGTAGATAACTTCGTATAGGTCTCACGTCTAGAGTATGCATAAGCAAGCATAGAGTGCGCGCATTGCTAGAGGCCCGTTGTGCCGATCGTAAGCAAATTTGTAGCTGTAAGTACTACAGCTACGAATTTTACATATATTATGCTCGTTTAGTGATTTATATTTAGTGATATAAAGTTTTGAAATAGTTCCTATTATTATAATTTTTTTGAAAAACCAGAGTGTGAGCCCAGATCTATGCAACTATTGAGTGCGCCTAACGGAGTATGAACCACTGTTCATACTGCTTTACGCGCACTCTATAGTCTACTTGTTTATACTCTAAGGTATTACGTACATGGGAAAAATCTTTAAAAATAATTTAACATTTACATTATATGTTATCTAAAAAATCATTTTATACACCTACATTGAATAAAAATATTATGAACTCCGTTTTTTTTATCGAAACACTACATTTCCATTTAAATCATAATAACAAAATTTGTTACTAATTTTTAATTCGTTATACTTGTCGAACCGTGGTTCAATGCGATAAAGTTTTAATATAATCAAAATAATATTATCAACATTTGTTCCGAGTATATAAATAATGGTGTTTTAAAGAGAAATTGTGAATAGGTTTCGTGAACAAAGACTGTCTTAGATGCTTCGTAAGTGTCTGAAAGGAATATAAAAAAAAATACAGGATAATCTTTTAAATATTGGTTTGGTTTGTTCTCCGGCACGGCCCTTGCCCATCAGTCCATTGTGCTGTGTAATTTTGTCGGCTCGCCTGATTAGGCTGACACACATGCGTGCGAAATCAAATTTATAGCATCCTGTTAATCCTTTGTGGCCAGTAGAAGTTAGTTCGTCGAGCGGTCAGCACATCCATTGTGGTCCTTAATAACAAAAGACAGTCTACTCGGACATCGAATAGTTATTGATACTGATTTGGGTTACGAGGTTACAACGCCATTATGGATGTTCGACTAACGATATTTCTCTGCTTTGTAAGTACAATTTGTTTTTTTTGGTTAATTTAGTATCTTGTCGATCGAAGAAACAATTTAGAGAACTTCAAAATCTCTTAGTGCCCAAAGGTGACGGATGGAACCAAAGGAGACAAAAATTTAGCTAGATTATAGAAAGTCACGTTCGTCAGCTCTAAAGGAACAATACAAAAAAAGAAAACTCCAAAAGTGTGCGTGAAGATAGATGCTCATTTTATTCTGTGTGAAGGGATAGTCGTGATTTTCCGTACAGTCCTAGATATATACGCGCAATACTGTCGGATCAAATTTTCCTCGAACTTGAACCGGACAATATAGTCACTGTTAGAAACGTTTGGTTGTTTCAGCTTATGATTGTGATCGTGTCAGCGGTCCCCTCCGAGCATGACAAGGGGCTGCGGGATAAGCGTGACGTCATGGACTCCATGAAGGGTGCCTGGGGTGAGGTAGTGAAGACCCTGAGCGACGCTGGCGATGCAGTCGTGCATGTCTTCAAACCAACTGAAAAGAGCGTCGTTGACAAAGTGGCAGACAGCATCAAGGGTCTCGCGCAATAACCAGTTTTCACCGATATCTAGATGTTACGTAAAAACCAGTATTGGTTAATATAGTGGCCTAAGTTGGTCGTAAATACTCTTGCTTGACTCTATCGATTTAAAATTAATTAAAATAATTGTTTCATTAAGGAAATCCATTAATTCGAAACCTTTATAGAAATGTGAACATCAACTTGATTCTATAAATATTTAATTTTGTATTTAATTTATTTTTAAGAAAAATGTAACAAATAAAGTTAAGGTTGATAAATAAATAACAACAAACGATTTAAGTATATTTTATTGTAACATATTAATAAAATTGGTATAAAGTACAATGTAAATAAGTGCAGTATTATGTCGGTGTGACCGTCTTACAGGGCAAGATACAGTGTTGTGCAATAAAAGTGACTAATCATCGCTGCAAGCGTGGTGCGAGTCGACCTCGCATATGCCATCAGAGTAGAATGCAGCATGGCATCCATGGTCGTCTCCATCTAGTATATTAATTAATTTATCAGTGCTGGGATGCGACATAGGCGGAGGACTTTCTGGGTAGTCAGGCCTACTGTGGTACCCTTCATTTTTTGGTTTACGTAAAGATGGCAAAATAAACACACCAGCTGTTATTTCCTTCTTAGTTTCGTTTGATTCCTCTTCAACTGCACTAAGTATTTCGTTCCTTCGTTGTAAATCTGCGATGTTGTATTGATAGCATTCTGATTTGTGTCGCTCCCGAATAAACATACAGTATGCTATCAAAATGAGGACTAACGCTGCCTGTAAACAAAACAATCATTACCTATTAATACTCTATACAAAATGAAGTCAAAATACACCTCCATAAAATTCGCAATAAGCGTTTATATGCTAATTGACAAGATAGATGTAATATTATTAGACCTGACTTCAGTCTGCATCTAATTATATCGAAGTAAACAAAACCGTATTTTAATAGAAAAACAAGTGAAACTCACCAGGACCAGAGCGACGATGAATCCAGTGATGTAGAGGCTCATTTTTTAAAATATATAATGTATTTAGCGTCGATATGAGACGAGTGCTGCAAACGAGGTTAGATTGGAACAGTCGCGACGGCGAGCGGTCCCAACGTCGCACTCAATTAGTGTCAGTTGTAACTTGTGGCTCTTTTAGAACGTGATGTCATCGGGATTTATTGGACTCCACAATAAATGAACAGGATTTATATAAAATCAAACACGACTTTATCAAAGAAAGGATAAAAGCGATGTACGTCTCGCGTTTCATATGACGTGTTAAGTCAGTTCGGAATAACCTGAGCGAAGTTTTCCCGTAACTGTTGACTCAGTTTTGCATATTCGATGACTATATTCCGAATATGCTGTCGCCATGCTTTCTCTCTCTTTCAAACTGGTTCAAATGATCCGACAAACACAATGATCTTTAAACGTTTAGAATGCATTCAATGTCGCTGGAAGATACTGGAATAACTTGATAAGTTCTAAAGGTCACGACGACGACGATAAAAAAGAAGATGTAATATAATTAGCACTGCACCTGTGAATGTTAAGTGGTATTGAAAACACATACATCACTAGCTTTATGTTAAGTAAATGTAAATATTTTTATAATTTAGTGTTTGCTAAGCGCTGACATCTGTAATATATAGGTACATATTCATATTCATTAAAAAGAATTATTACAAAAAAAAAAAAAAACATATGTATATCCTAACATTCCAGTATGAAAACACAGTAAGATTGCTTGTTGTATGTAGGTACTTCTGTATCCGGAGTTATTATTTATTCTACTACTAATTTATACTATGAAAGTAGTTTGTAAATCTATGTATAGATAAATACAGAGCTAACTATTGTAAGACACGCTCGAGATCCACCAATACTGATCCATATCTAGACTGCCATGTGAAAGTGCTCTAGACCTACTGGGTCTTTTACTAGGTACTAAACAATAACACACACATAGATATTACTGTCTATATGGAATGTGGATGTACCAAGTTCAAGAACTATAATTTTTAAACATGTTAGACCAACCAATTTAACTTTTTTGAATTTGGTTTCCTATATTTAATTAGACTTACCAATTACGATTATGTACAAAACACCGATAAAACATATTATCTGAACCTGTCACCCCATAACATTATTAGAGAGTTACCATTCAAACAATTAAATAAACACAGCAATTAAACACATCTAGAGTTTTCTAGAGGTAAAACAAGACTAAAAGTTAAAATGATTCAATGAAGCGAACAATTTTCGCTTTCATCATAATAATATACTGCGTAGTTCTTATAAAAGGTGACTCACAAACTACGAGCATCTCGATGTCTGCGTGGGGTGTTCGGCAATATTTACCCGTTGTTTATAAACTGATATCAAGAAAGTCTTTAAGAATTGCGAGTGGGATATTAAACCTCTTTTTAGCTGCTGATTAAATAACAACACTATCTTACAACATCTGTATAAGGAACCTCCTTGATCAAGAGCTTAAGTAATTTAAAAGAAAAGTGTGATAACTTATTTTTTATTAATAGATAGGGAACCGATTCTACTTGATTTGTTTTTAAGAGCTCTCTGAAGCATAGAAGCGCTTGAATTTATGTAAAGCGCAAATCATTAAAACCAAGGAACCTGGAAGAGAACTCGTCAGCTGACGTACGTACCTATATTTAAAAAATTGGCAATGGCAATCTACAAAACATTGCTATTACAATTCATACAGTAACAGTTTGGTATTTGACCTAACGGTCTTAATAATATTAGTAATAGACTGCTCTTCTTCTAGACCAGCGGTCGGCAACCTGCGGCCCGCGGGCCATATGCGGCCCGCGGGCGTCTTACTTGCGGCCCTTGAAAGTTTTGTAAACTCATACTAATCCTTTACTAATACATGAGAAAGTTTGTAAGGATGTATCGATGATTGTTAGTCTTTTAGACAAAAGCTACTATAGTAGAGTTTTTCTTTATTTAGAATTTAGAAACTATAGTTAAGTTTCTTATTCTTCTTGATATCCTTAATGTGAGGACTAGGAGTTAAGATATTTTCATAAACGTATGAGATAAACGTGTTTAAAATTTGATGCCACTGAAAAGAATCAGTTGGACACTGAAATGAAATAACTGGCCACCGAAATGATAGAACTTATCCACTGAAATTAGAACCTACTGAAAATGTATGTACCTATTGTAAGTACCTACACCAGTTATTTGCCTGGGTAGATAAAAATATAAAATCACTTCGTGATAATATTATCTATCACTATTCAGGGTTTAAATAAAAGTTATTATTTAGCTAAACCAACAATAGTTCTGGTTTTACGAGCCAGTTCACATTGACAAGTAGTCAGGACAGCCACCGAAATTAAAAGAACGTGCTTTATATTTTTTTTTTTCCATAATCAACTGTCGTAAATATTTAATGCCTCAAATAGGTAAACTACCTCTTCTAACTAGAAAAAAATATATTATATAGCTTGGCTTCTAGGGTTTATATCACAAGTGCGGCCCGCGTTTAGTTTAGTTGGCCACCTTGTGGCCCTTGCCTGCCAAAAGGTTGCCGACCGCTGTAATCTAGACTATTAAACCTTTTTTGAAGCTAAGTTGTGGATGTCTTCCTGTTACCAAATTAAATTAAATACAAGTATTTTTTATGAAGCTACTGACTATTCAGATAACTGTTTAATAAATAAAATATATCTATGATTTCAGTCATTTAATACATCTGCAGTTATTTTTGGGTTTCTTTGTTTACCCAGAGATTGACTGACGAAAAATGGCTAGTGGCATTAAGTCCACCTTGTGTACCATTTTGTACAAAAAGTTAATAAATAGCCTGTTACTTCAAATAAAATACTTGAATTTAGCGACCTTCGCAAGCCATTTGCATAGTATACTTACTGTATACTATGCAAATGCTCTTTGCTAAGGCTCTTTTTCGGAATTACAAAGACTGAAACATCAATCTACAGCCGGGACTGCGGTATCTCTTATTATTATGAGTTTAAAATATACAGAAACTGGTATTACAAATTAAAATCGACATGCAACGGTTATCAAGTACAGAAGTTAATTGTTGTAGGCATATAGTGCAATTAATTACTTATCTGAAACATTGGTCAATGTTTTATTAAATGGCGTCTTCTGTTTCGCAATATTATTTATCAATAAGCTACTGTCTTTTTATCAGTAAACAATTGCCTTTAACTGCGGTACTTAAGTAAGGCCAACGAGACGAGGTATAAAATACTATAACAACTTTCAGGGGTAAAACATGATTCATAACATGACAGGGTATCATAACTTTTTTATTATATATATACACAAAAAAAAACAGAGTTAACTAATCTAATTAAAACGTAAAACCTAAAATATGGCATCAAAAAATTTCGTCCACATCGCTGTCCACTAGAAGTGTACCCAAGAGTGCGTGCCACGTTGTATGACAATGCTTATCTTCTGTCCAACGTGAAATCCCTTCGATCATGCGAAGTGTCAAGAAGGCACTTGGCTAGATCTTTTAAAAGCATGTGCGCACTTGAACCCCAAGAGTCGGAAGACGGAAGAGTCCGAATCTCTTTAGTATAAAAAGTTAAAAAAAATAACGGACTAAATGTTGACAGCCGTTTTCCTCTTATATAACGATAAAGATGAAACAAGTGTCTTTATTGCATCTTTTGTAATGTGCCTAACTCTGCAGTATAGAGGTTAGGTTATACAGGGTGTTCGGAAATAAAGTGCATTCCTTGCAGGGGGTTAAAGTAGAGCTTATTTGCAGCCAATTTCGTCATGTGATGCCATGTCCGAAACCTAGTAATTACTGAGATAATCGAGATTTAAGAGTTTTTATAAAAAAACCCGATTTTCAAGTTAAAACGCATCCTTGTGGTCAATTATTCAGCGTTTTGTTTATTATTTTGTTCTTTTCTTATAAACAAATAACCAGAAAACCATAAAAAATCAACATTATTATGAAAACACGACGTCTTATTGAGATAAAGCATAAAATCAAGCGTCGTTTCACGAAAATAATCATATTTTAGGAAAATCAATCGTGTTTTACTAAAAAAAAATGTATGTAGTGTTGCGTACAAATTATTTAATTTACTTCCTTAGTTCATTAGCTATCTAAAAAAATATAAAACTCAACAACATCCTATGAAACCGATTTACAATCACCTTAAAAAGCAATTAATCCGTTTTCGAGAATCGCTCTCCATTGTACCTATTACCGCGCAAGTGTGTGGTTTTTTGTTTAGTTGATGAGGCCGACTTGCACTTGCACATTCCCTACTGTCACTGCATTTGGCCCGCCACATGCAATGACAATAGGGATTGGTTACAAGAAGTTGGGCGCAGACATTCTGGGCGGACTGGATCACCTTTTTCTTGTGCATGTACCGGTGTGTGGTGGTACGGATGTAATCGTGCTGTATGCACGGTGAACCAAATTTGCCACAGGGATAGTCCGAGGTTTCTAGCTGCAGCTCTTGTAGAGATTGTTAGATCTCTTTCGGATAAATAAATCAAGTATTACTTCTTCTTCTTCAGCAGGTAAAACACGGGGTCGGCCTGAATTGCTTCTTCGCGCTGTAAACCGACC
Organism: Diachrysia chrysitis; assembly: GCA_932294365.1. Lineage (NCBI taxonomy): Eukaryota > Metazoa > Arthropoda > Insecta > Lepidoptera > Noctuidae > Diachrysia > Diachrysia chrysitis. Next base: position 5,632,235 of record OW028657.1, read on the forward strand.
AGTTTCACGGACGCGTCGAAACGTTCCCGAAAAAACTCTTGCATTCGGTATACGCCTATCAGGAAAGCGTAGTATGTACTCCCTCCTTACTGCTGCAGCGTCTCCGTTGCAAAATCCGTACACAAACAGAATGTCTGCGTATTCATCATTACTGAAGGAAGGCATGGTAAAACAGGTCAATAATAAAAAGCGTAGTTAGAATGCAACGATAGGTCTGTACTCAGACGATAGTTGAAACTAACTAACCCGGTAAATTACCCTTCTTGTAACCAATTTTTGAACGTTTCGACGCGTCCGTGAAACTGGTCGGTTTACAGCGCGAAGAAGCAATTCAGGCCGACCCCGTGTTTTACCTGCTGAAGAAGAAGAAGTAATACTTGATTTATTTATCCGAAAGAGATCTAACAATCTCTACAAGAGCTGCAGCTAGAAACCTCGGACTATCCCTGTGGCAAATTTGGTTCACCGTGCATACAGCACAATTACATCCGTACCACCACACACCGGTACATGCACAAGAAAAAGGTGATCCAGTCCGCCCAGAATGTCTGCGCCCAACTTCTTGTAACCAATCCCTATTGTCATTGCATGTGGCGGGCCAAATGCAGTGACAGTAGGGAATGTGCAAGTGCAAGTCGGCCTCATCAACCAAACAAAAAACCACACACTTGCGCGGTAATAGGTACAATGGAGAGCGATTCTCGAAAACGGATTAATTGCTTTTTAAGGTGATTGTAAATCGGTTTCATAGGATGTTGTTGAGTTTTATATTTTTTTAGATAGCTAATGAACTAAGGAAGTAAATTAAATAATTTGTACGCAACACTACATACATTTTTTTTTAGTAAAACACGATTGATTTTCCTAAAATATGATTATTTTCGTGAAACGACGCTTGATTTTATGCTTTATCTCAATAAGACGTCGTGTTTTCTTGCTAATGTTGATTTTTTATGGTTTTCTGGTTATTTGTTTATAAGAAAAGAACAAAATAATAAACAAAACGCTGAATAATTGACCACAAGGATGCGTTTTAACTTGAAAATCGGGTTTTTTTTATAAAAACTCTTAAATCTCGATTATCTCAGTAATTACTAGGTTTCGGACATGGCATCACATGACGAAATTGGCTGCAAATAAGCTCTACTTTAACCCCCTGCAAGGAATGCACTTTATTTCCGAACACCCTGTATATATTATCTCGTCTCCGTTATCTCGCCTCGTTGGCCATACTCTACTATAAAGCAAAGGTCATCCCAAATTAAGCATATTTTATCTCCGTAAATAGTGAGATATAATTTAAAAGAAAATTATTTTAGTATTTATAAATTACTTTTATTTTGACGATCATTGGTGCAGCAGAGTGTCATATTTATACGCTGGTATTAGTATTATTTATTTTTATTATGTAATATTTTCAGGTGCAAGGATATGTTGGCCACATATATCCACATAAATAAAAAAATATATATTAATATACGACATTAAAAACTCACTTTAGTAGTTACATTGAACTCCTAACCTTGTGACAGTACAGTGGACCACTCATCAGTTGTAGCATTGTGACATTTACAGGACCTTTATTATAAAGCAGGAAGGTCGATATTTGCAATTCGTTGTTACCTCCGACCTAAAGACCAGAATAACCAGAATAACTAGATGTCTAGTGTCTTAAATTATCATTTCAATTTTCGAGATGGCAATGAGGTCAATTAGGACTACATAGTCTTACAACTGAGCAGGTTTATTAGCGATATTTTTCAATCAACTGTTGTTTATAAAAAGTAGAATCGAACGTTCCCGAAAAGTATCCTTTTATTTTTATTATTTAATGTACTTATGCTTCTCAATAATTAAGTATTTATTATCCATGTGCTCAAGAAAGTATTTCCCATGTACCTCGTTGCCTCTTCGTAAATCATCACGGACTTCTCCGCCCTGGGGTGTGCAGAGACGAATAACGGACTCTACCTGCTAAAACCACCATAGTGTTTCTCGCTTTCCTATGTACTATCAGACAAAACGCAGTTGCATATCACCTCGACCCCTAGGTGTCATTGACACTTGATTGGATTTTATAGTTATTTCAAGGATATACCTAATTACCTTGTTTTTCGTTACCTGCTATAGTAATTAATGTCTTCTTGTCTCGGGGGTTTCATATAAATACAATAGGGATGTTTCCTGGGTATGAAAAGTTAAAATCTATTTAGTCCGTTAGTTAGATAATAAAAAAATATTAGACACGTATTTTTTCTTTTATCAAAACAATAAAAAAATACAAAGATACACCGCTTTAAAGTTTCGGAGTGGGGGCTTATGACGCTACGCCTCGCTAAAAATCGTAGCGAGGAGTGACGTCACGCGTAATTTCCGTTGTCTGTATTTTGATAATTTTTTGTTTGCAGGAAAAAAGAAAAAATACGTGTCCAATAAAATTCATTAATCTACAAGACGGACATTAAAAAAAAATAGGAAACATGCCTATTGACCGGACTTGGAATAAACATATCTGGAATTCATTTATTTATTAATTTTTGTGTTGACCTCTGGATTCGCCATCTGTTGTCAGTCAACTGGGCGGACCGATTCTTTATAATAATATGATTATTGTAATTTACCAGATGTCACAAACTTGACCTGATTAACTCAATCGAAGAGGTCAGCGGGATCTTACACAATCACTATTTAAAAAATATAATATTATCATTTTACTATAAGTTGAGTAGTAGGTATTGTAAATAAAAAAGAAGCATATTTTGTACGTTTATATTGACATCGGAGTATATAAATCGAAGTAGTACATGAACTTTGTAGAAAATTTAAGTTATTTTAGAATTTATTGTATTGATTCCTGTGGTATGTAGATTACTTTATAATTAAACTTATAAACTAATTATTACTAATTACTGGCACCGTCCCGTGCTTGACCTGAAAATAAAATAAATGGTTTTTTTAGTTCTTCGTTGATTGCAATCTAAAATCCGCGAATGTACCAAGAATAAAAAAACTTATTATCTGACTATGTCAATTGAACTTTTGCATGTTAATATCCATACAAATACTAATATAAATTAAAAATTAACTCTGTTTGTCTGTCCGTCATTTTGTCTTTTTATCTTTCTGTCTATCTGTCTGTTACGTTTTCGCGTCTAAACCACTAAACCGATTCGATGAAACTTTGTATAGTAACTTAGTACTTAAAAAGGCTACTTTTTGCAGCGATAACCCACACCCACGCGGGTGGAGCAACGTGCAACAGCTAGTTTAAAAAAAAAAGTTTATATTAAATTCTTACCTCCTGTTGGGCTATCGACGAATTGTACTGGAAATAAAAAAAAAAACAATATTTAGTTTTCGTTTCCTTGCATTTGACAACAATAGTCTACCATAGTACAGGGTGATCAGTTTGCTGGTACGAAATCGATAGGCGCTTTTAAACAGCTCACAATTTAACAAACTTTAGTGCTTGTAAAAATGATATACAGTTATCTACTTATAAACGGAAATTAAAACTTTTTTAAACCATACAATATCTGATATATTAAAATTTCGTGTCACAGTATTTGTTATCGAACTGCTCCGAAATGGCTTGACCGATCTTTATTTGTATTTTTGTGTATTGGTATTTGGTAGATTTTGATTTTATAAGATGTGGAATAACTCTAACATAATATTCAAATAAATAAAAATCAAATATTTACCTTGATCCTCTCCGTTAACGACGTGCACTGAAAAAGTAGATTTGATTTATGATAAAAAACATTTGCGTAATTCTTGAATGAATTTCAATTCTAATACAAAATTGTTATTGTTTCAGCAGGCACGCAAATAACATACAGTACAAAAAATACTGTCAATGTTTAGATTCCACTTATTTCCTTCCAATGATGTATTTTTTTTTAAGAAAACTGAATCACGTTTCCGTTAAACTAATATCAATTTTGCATTGGCATTGTATTGGAATTTAAATTAATTGAAGAGTAAACAATTGAAATGCGATCGTTTTGTGTGAAAAGTTTCAACTGTCCCATATGTAATGGTGATTTAGTTGACCACGCGATTGTACACGTAATTAGTTTTAAGTATTAAAATATTGTTACATTATTGTATGGCACGTACACGTTAAGTGAGTATAATTATTAAATACAAAAATTTTAAACATAAATATAATATACCTCCTCCTGGGTTTGATCCATCCACGAAATCAACTGAAAAAAATAATAATATTACTAATGGCCGGTTCTTATATTCAACAAACAATTAGTTTTGCTAACGGACGGTAGAATTTCCTTTCTTTTGCTTAGAAAATGTTACCGTCCGATAACGAATCGTTTGAACAAAAGAAAATGTATACGACGAATAGATTGTTTTGGTAGAGAACATGCTAATCAAATATTTTAGCGCTCTTTCGATATTACCAGATTGGCGATGAGGTTATCATATTAACTTAAATACAAATGATTGTACTCATTAATACGAACAAGTACAACTATGGAGACACGTAAGAAATCGCGAAAAACAATCAGGTGTTCCATGTTCTATGTTCACTTATCGCTACAAAATCTATGGGGCAGCTGCTTTTTTTTTCTTGAATTGACATGATTCCTGTCTATACGTGATACACGAGACAGGGAATGCGTAAATATTCTGAAAAGTGTTTCAAGCAATCTGTCAAAGTATGTACTTTTACCGGGTTAACCACGAAAACTTTGAACGTGATATTTTATAATATATTTGTTTTTTTACAACTATTCGAAATTGCTTACCTTGTTGCGCGCCGTCGACAACGCTAACTGTAAAAAAAAACAAAATCACATGTAACATTGTGTAATTATTAATAAACATACTTAATATAAAATCATTTACATTGCATTATGGCGCGTTTACACTATTCGTTAAGGTTGTATACGCCCGTTTAACCCCCAGAGCATATAAACAGAAGTACATAACAGAAGAACAGAACTTCTGTTTATATGTTTTGTGGTTTAACCCATACTCGCGGTCACCGACTAATGTTATTGCAAGTTACATTTTATAAAAAAAAAATTAAAAAAAATAAAAAAAAAATGTAAATAGGTATTCGGTTGAACGTATTCGGTTGCAGCCCGTACTCGGTGAGGAGAACGAAACTCGACTATTGAATAGCTAATTATTTTGTCAGAAAGCTGTCGTCGAATTCGGTGAACCAACGAATGTTAATAACCTAATTCAGTTAACCGATCCGGGTGAATCGAAAGCGGTCGCCGGATTTTGTGGCCGAATTAATAAAATGTAAACGCGCCATTATAATTATGTATACAAACTGTCGAGTTATGGAATATCTCCGTAGTTTATGGTAGCTTGTTTGATGATCAGATTACATTGCTCATATTACTAAATTCTAATAAGGTTTGAATACAGCTCATAATCATAATTAACCGAATAAATATAATTCTGAATACCTATATAGGTAGGTATTCGGAATAGGTTTCCCCCCTATTGCTTGTAAATGCTAATTCATTTACATGTTATTTCATTTTATCTACTTAGATACAAATAAAACGCAAAAGTAGTTTTAAATAGTTCAAAGTTCTCGAAATGATAAAACTAATGAAATCACGCATTATTTTAATCATAATAATAGCAGACGACTAAATACCCGTATTTCATGATAAAAATATTTAAAGTTTTTATTAAGTTTATTGACTTTTGTTGCTGACTGTGCCCATTTTTAGTTATATTGTTATTTGAATTGAACAACATATTTTTTGTGTTTATAATGTATTATAGTATTAGTATCGTATCAAGGCTGACGATCAAAGTAAACTTAACCCAAAAGATTAGAATCTTTATTTGTTGCCGGTTTCTATTTTTAGCAGTTTCATTCATAATGTTTGTTTTGAGTCGCTTTATTGCTCATTTCACGTAAAATCGAGGGTCGTATGCTAAATTGTTAATATTATAATATTGTTAGCGTATAAACAACTGAGCTCGTTTTTTTGGTATTTAATAGTAAGGGATAAATATGAACAAAAAGGCAATAGGAATAAAAACAAATCGGTCGGTGCTTTTTCGAGTAGGTAATCGGGGAGCATAATACATAAAAGATAAAAAAGATTATCTCAAATTGAGAACCCTCCTTTTGAAGTTCAAACATTCCCAAAGGTGTTTCTTTTTTTTATAAACAAACATAATTTTATAAATATTTAATAATTTAACGTAATTAGTTAATTAGTTTTAGCTAGCTTGAATTTTGGCAACCAAGTTTTTTATTTTTTATAACACAAGTATCCACCGATATATATTTCCGTGTCCTTGGAAAATACATCGTGTCGGTTTGCATTCTCGTCAAATTCAAGGAGGTAACTATGCTAATGATTCTTGACACGAATCAATAATAATATAAGTAGGTTTTTTTTTTCATTTTTCAAATTATTTGAAATGTGCATTTTTGAGACAAGCATTTCAAAACGCGGCCCGCGTGATACCGCACTGTAACTGCTGCGATTCTATTCTTTAAAAGTGGTGTTTTCTGTAATACTGTGAAATTTTCAGTATCCTTCCCTAAAATATATCTCCAAACCTATTTACGAAGAGCCATCAAAATAATCTTCAAGTAATAAAATAAAATTAAATGAATAATTTGTGAACTAATGGCAAATGGAACGGCCCCGCTGTGATACTATTAAAATAGGTTTTAGGTACAAGTGAGTATTAATTATTAAGCGATAAAGTAATTTTGTTTGATTAATTATGTCTTTCATAACAGCCTAAGCGACACGTAGTATATAAAATAAAATGGTGTGTCTCTCAAACAGTGGTCTGTATTTGTCATTAAGTTATTCTTACCTTGAGGCTTGGCTAAGGTCATGGTGACCATGGCGACCAGCAGAAGAACAACCTGAATGAAAAAATACCATTATTTTTTTCTTTATTTCTCTATTTCGAGATAAGTATCTGTTCTAAGTACGTTTCGTAATAGGTATATCTAATAAGACAAATACTTTCTTGAATTATCGTTTTATTATTTTCCTGTATAAAAATTACACGTAGGTATGAAACTTAGTCATAATGGCTGAACTTGAAACTTGAATAATAATTATGTTAATTAGGCTTAAATGACATCATTTAAAATGTAATTTCTAATGAGACAAAACTTCGTTTTAATTAACCTTAGCACTGGCTATATAAATTTTAGAATCAAATATCACTTTGTGTCAAGTAAAGCTACAAGTTTGCAAGTTTCTGTTTGTGAGTGAATTCTTTGAATTTCTTCTAAGCTAAGACGGGAATTTCATAGCAAAAACAGTAAGTTTTTTTTTGTAAATTTAAGCTTATTATTTTTAAATCATTTTCTTAATGTGCTTAAACTAAATTTTAGGGCTTAAGTAATACATTGTCGGTACAGACGTATGCATTTATTCCAAGCAGATTATGTTTAACAGTGGTAGCACTTTAAACTATTGACGTAAATGTAGTAGCAAAAACCTCTATAGATTTGATAAAGGTTTAAAAATGATATCGTAAATATAACACCATTTACACACTTGTCAAAAGAAATATGAAATATAGGGGTTTAATGGTTTAAATACGCACCGTGAACTTGCTCATGATTATATTTTAACTCTTTACTTCCAAAAGACTGAGATAAAACTGCCTGCCAAAACTGATTTAAAATCTTTTATACGCGGACATGACAAATATTGATATTTATATTAAAAACAAGGCGATAACCTTTGACAAGTGTGCCTTGGATCTAAACTTTTAATCTAACGGGTAATATGACTGTTCCGAGAATTCATTTCACATGTTTATCTATATAAATAAAATACAATTGCGCATATATCACTTAAGAACGGCTCGATCGATTTGGCTAGTTCTCTTTGTTTTGTGGTTTTTATAAACCAAAATTTGCTACAAATGTTATATGTATTTTTGTATAGATTGTCAGGGCAACGATTGTAGGGTCAGCTAGTTATAATACAAATATAAGTTACTTTGATAAACGACTCACAAACAATTGCTGGCTACTAATCGTTCCAAACTTGAGTAGGTATTTTGGGAATAGGTAGGATTTGTGTACAATTGCATAAGTATTTTTTTGTGAATGTCAAATAAATACTTAACTCCTCAGGCAAAACATTCAATATTCTTCTAAATACGAAAATTATTTTGAATATTTATAATTTATTATACCTAATCCAATTTGATGTTTTTTTTTTTGAGAGAAATTATTAGTGTTGCACTGAAACAATTAATTATTAAGTAATTTTAATAAAATAAGAGTAAATTCTGTCGATACGCTTTTGTATTGATGAAGAATCGTCTGAATAATCAAGATCTTGAATAATAATATCACACTAATGTAATGTTTTGATGTCTGGTTCCTAGAATTACTATTATTGTATCCGAACGATTACTTATCATTTAATACGCGACCTTTAAACTGTTTGATCAGCACGTCGATTCTGTAAAGTTCAAACAACAACTCGCATCTCACTTCGCTATTCACTCTCAATTCGCATAAGGTTCAAAATGACCTTGATTTCGATCGGATTCGAGTGCGAAGTGAGCGTCGAAGTGACAAGAAAATTACCTTACTAAATCCCACTTCTTATGTCATCTCATACTTTATCAGTCAAAATCTTACGTCAAATTAGTTCAACTCGCTGACACGCTCGCAAGTGTAGCGCTAGTGTACATTCGAATTATCAACCGAGTTTTTGGAATGCCAATCAAGAAACTCACAGCGGATTCAGATTCGAAGTTTAGAATGAGGTCTTACAGAATCACACCGCAGGACAAAGTCCAAAGTTCTGGTTTTGCGGAAAATATCAATCCCAAAAAAAAATAAAACGATTAGATATCATATTATATTTTATAGTGATAGTTAAAATTACTAATAAACCAGTTTGCTCTAATTGTGGGTTTTTAGGCACATGCATAGATAGTGACGTGGTTACAAAATCTGCTCTTGATAATGTATGTATTGACTCACTTTTGTCTATTGTAAAATGGTTGTAAAAGATACGCTTTGACACTAAAGTAAGAGCTTCATAGATTTAAAAAATATTTTCTGATTTTCCAAGGTAGGAAACTAAATGCTTTTACTTTTTTTTTTGTATATATTCTGAAAAAATACCTTTTTTAGCATATAATACCTAAATAAATTATGCTAGCATTCTCCACTTGTAACTACTTACACTCTTTTGTCTTGTTGAAGGGTAGCCAGGTGATCTGTAATTCATGTCTTACCTATCACAGATACCAGTCTCTATCTTAGAGCCTAATTACTTTTTGTAACAATTTAATGTATTACTGATAAAATTAAACATTTTTATTATTATTAAAATCGAAGACGGTAAATTAAAAGTTACAGGCGCATGAAAAGCATCATATAATATTATATTATTCTTTATTATAATTTCAACACTAATATAAACAATATTAGTGTTGAATATATAATAAAGAATGTATAATAAATATGACGACTAACGGACTCTATCTGCTTAAACCACCATAGTGTTTCTCGCTTTCCTATGTACTATCAGACAAAAACGCAGTTGGGTATCACCTCGACCCCTAGGTGTCATTGACACTTGATAGGATTTTATAGGTATTTTTAAGGATATACCTAATTACCTCGTTTTTCTTTGTTTTTCGTTACCTGCTATAGTAATTAATGTCTTCTTGTCTCGGGGGTTTCATATAAATGCAATTGACCGGACTTGGAATAAACATATCTGGAAATCATTTATTTATTAATTTTTGTGTTGACCTCTGGATTCGCCATCTGTTGTCAGTCAACTGGGCGTACCGATTCTTTATAATAATATGATTATTGTAATTTACCAGATGTCACAAACTTGACCTGATTAACTCAATCGAAGAGGTCAGCGGGATCTTACACAATCACTTATTTAAAAAATATAATATCATCATTTTACAATTTTTATTTTTTACATTTAACAAATTACAAAAACAATATAATAAAAAAGAAGCATATTTTGTACGTTCATATTGACATCGGAGTATATAAATCGGAGTAATACATAAACATTGTAGAAAATTTCATGTTATTTTAGAATTTGTTGTATTGATTCCTGTGATATGTAGATTACTTTATAATTAAACTTATAAACTAATTATTACTAATTACTGGCACCGTCCCGTGCTTAACCTGAAAATAAAATAATTTGTTTTTATTTATTACTTCGTTGATTGCAATCTAAAATCAGCGAATGTACCAAGAATAAAAAAAAAACTTATTATCCGGCAATGTCAATTAAACTTTTGCATGTTAAAATCCATACTAATACCAATATAAATAAAGAGTAACTCTGTTTGTCTGTCTGTCATTTTGTCTTTTTATCTTTCTGTCTATCTGTCTGTTACGTTTTCGCGTCTAAACCACTAAACCGATTCGATGAAACTTTGTATAGTAACTTAGTACTTATAAAGGCTACTTTTTGCAGCGATAACCCACACCCACGCGGGTGGAGCAACGTGCAACAGCTAGTTTAAAAAAAAAAGTTTATATTAAGTTCTTACCTTCTGTTGGGCTATCGACGAATTGTACTGGAAATAAAAAAAAAAACAATATTTAGTTTTCGTTTCCTTGCATTTGACAACAATAGTCTACCATAGTACAGGGTGATCAGTTTGCTGGTACGAAATCGATAGGCGCTTTTAAACAGCTTACAATTTAACAAACTTTAGTTTGTAAATGTTATATACAGTTACTTATAAACGAAAATTAAAACTTTTCTAAACCATACAATATCTGGTATATAAAAATCTCGAGTCAGTGTTTGTTATCAAACTCGAAAAAACTAAACTTACCGAAACGGCTTGACCGATTTTTATTTGTATTTTTGTCTATTGGTATTTAGTAGATTTTGATTTTATAAGATGTGGAATAACTCTGACATAATATTCAAATAAATAAAAATTAAATATTTACCTTGATTCTCTCCGTTAACGATGTGCACTGAAAAAGTAGATTTGATAACGACGTGCACTGAAAAAGTAGATTTGATTTATGATAAAAAACATTCGTGTTACTCTGAATGAATTTCAATTCTAATACAATGCCAATGCAAAATTGTTATTGTTTTAGCAGGCACACAAATAACATACACTACAAAAATACCGTCAATGTTTAGATTCCACTCAGTTCCTTCCATGGATATTTTTTTTTAGAAAACTGAATCACTAATCAAGTTTGCATTGGCATTGAATTGGAATTAACATTAATTGAAGAGTAAGGGCACTGTATGTTTAATCCTACTTAACTGGACTCAGTATAAACAATTGAAATGCAATCCTTTTGTGTGAACAAAAATAAAATCCTTTTGTGTGTCAACTGTCCCATAGTTTCCCCACATTTTCGTCAGGTTTCCTACGTGATTTAGTTGACTACGCGATTACATGAGTATAATTATATATTGTTATTATATAGTGAGTATAATTATTAACTACAAAAATTTTAAACATAAATATAATATACCTCCTCCTGGGTTTGATCCATCCACGACATCAACTGAAAAAAATAATAATATTACTAATGGCCGGTTCTTATATTCAAAAAACAATTAGTTTTGCTAACGGACGGTAGAATTTCCTTTCTTTTGCTTAGAAAATGTTACCGTCCGATAACGAATCATTTGAATAAAAGAAAATGTATACGACGAATACATAATGTTTAGGTAGAGCACATGCTAATCAAATATTTTAGCGCTCTTTCGATATTACCAGATTGGCGATGAGGTTATCATATTAACTTAAACACAAATGATTGTACTCATTAGACGACCAAGTTTTACTATGGAGACACGTAAGAAATCGCGAAAAACAATCAGCTGTTCCATGTTCTATGTTCACTTATCGCTACAAAATCTATGGGGCAGCTGCTTTTTTTTTTCGTGATGAAAACAATCGTGTGTTTACGTTAATGTGATAACCTAATCGCCACACTGTAATATGCAGCTCTTTCTTAATAGGTTCGCTGTACAGACAATAGACACAATAGTTAAAAAATGGACATGATTCGTGTCCATATGTATTGTGATACACGAGACAGGGAATGCGTAAATATTCTGAAAAGTGTTTCAAGCAATCTGTCAAAGTATGTACTTTTACCGGGTTAACCACGAAAACTTTGAACGTGATATTTTATAATATGTTTGTTTTTTTACAACTATTCGAAATTGCTTACCTTGTTGTGCGCCGTCGACAACGCTAACTGTAAAAAAAAAACAAAATCACATGTAACATTGTGTAATTATTAATAAACATACTTAATATTAAAATCATTTACATTGCATTATGGCGCGTTTACACTATTCGTTAAGGTTGTATACGCTCGTTTAACCCCCAGAGCATGTAAACAGAAGTACATAACAGAAGAACAGAACTTCTGTTTATATGTTTTGTAGTTTAACCCATACTACGGTCACCGACTAATGTAAATAGGTATTCGGTTAAACGTATTCGGTTGCAGCCCGTGTTCGGTGAGGAGAACGAAACTCGACTGTTGAATTACCAATTATTTTGTCAGAAAGCTATCGTCGAATTCGGTGAACCAACCAATGTTAATAACCCAATTCATTCAACCCAAACCGAGTTTTATATTTTTTATAACGCAAGTATCCACCGATATATATTTCCGTGTCCTTGGCAAATACGTCTCGGTTTGCATTCTCGTCAAATTCAAGGAGGTAACTATGCTAATGATTCTTGACACGAATCAATAATAATATACAAGGTTTTTTTTTTTCATTTTTCAATATTTCTGAAATCTGCATTGTTTGAGACAAGCATTTCAAAACGCGGCCCGTGTGATACCGCACTGTAACTGCTCTTTTACACACACACGTATACGCAACGGGGCGATTCTATTCTTTAAAAGTGGTGTATTCTGTAATACTGTGAAATTTTCAGTTTCCTTCCCTAAAATATATCTCCAAACCTATTTACGAAGACCCATCAAAATAATCTTCAAGTAATAAAATAAAATTAAATGAATATAATTTGTGAACTAATGGCAAATGGAACGGCCCCGCTATGATACTATTAAAATAGGTTTTAGGTACAAGTGAGTATTAATTATTAAGCGATAAAGTAATTTTGTTTGATTAATTATGTCTTTCATAACAGCTTAAGCGACACGTAGTATATAAAATAAAATGGTGTGTCTCTCAAACAGTGGTCTGTATTTGTCATTAAGTTATTCTTACCTTTAGGCTTGGCTAAGGTCATGGTGACCATGGCGACCAGCAGAAGAACAACCTGAATGAAAAAATACCATTAATTTTTTCTTTATTTCTCTATTTCGAGATAAGTATCTGTTCTAAGTACGTTTCGTAATAGGTATATCTAATAAGACAAATACTTTCTTGAATTATCGTTTTATTATTTTCCTGTATAAAAAATACACGTAGGTATGAAACTTAGTCATAATGGCTGAACTTGAAACTTGAATAATTATGTTAATGACATCATTTAAAATGTAATTTCTAATGAGTCGAAACTTCGTTTTAATTAACCTTAGCACTGGCTATATAAATTTTAGATTTAAATATCACTTTGTGTCAGGTAAAGCTACAAGTTTGCATGTTTATGTTTGTGACTGAGTTCTTTGAATTTTTTTTTAAGCCAAAACGGGAATTTCATTGCAAAAACAGTAAGTTTTTTTTTGTAAATTTAAGCTTATTATTTTGAAATCATTTTCTTAATGTGCTTAAACTAAAGTAAATTTAAGTAATACATTGTCGGTACAGACGTATGCATTTATTCCAAGTAGATTATATTTAACAGTGGTGGCACTTTAAGATTTGATAAAGGTTTAAAAATGATATCGTAAATATTAAACCATTTACACACTTGTCAAAAGAAATATGAAACATAGGGGTGTAATGGTTTAAATACGCACCGTGAACTTGCTCATGATTATATTTAACTCTTTACTTCCAAAAGACTGAAATAAAACTGCATGCCAAAACTGATTTAAAATCTTTTATACAAGGACATGACAAATATTGATATTTATATTGAAAACAAGGTGATAACCTTTGACAAGTGTGCCTTGGATCTAAATTTTTAATCTAACGGGTAATATGACTATTCCAAGAATTCATTTCTCATATTTATCTATATAAATAAAAAACAATTGCGCATGTATGACGGAGCATCACTTAAGAACGGCTTGATCCATTTAGCTGGTTCTTTTTGTTTTGTAATTGTCAGGACAAGGTTTGTATGAACCAAAACTTGCGACACATTAATTAATGTATTTTTGTATAGATTGTCAGGGCAACGACAACGGTCAGCTTGTTATAATTTAAATATGAGTTACTTTGATAAACGTCTTACAAATAATTGCTGGCTACTGATCGTTCCAAACTTGAGTATTTTGGGAATAGGTAGGATTTGTGTACAATTGCATAAGTATTTATTCGTGAACGTCAAATAAATACTTAACTCCTCAGGCAAAACATTCAATATTCTTCTAAATACGAAAATTATTTTGAAAATTTATAATTTATTATAATCCAATACGAGGATTTTTTTTTTAAAGAAATTTTTTGTCTTGCACTGAAACAATTAATTATTAAAAAATTTTAATTAAATAAGAGTAAATTCTGTCGATACGCTTTTGTACTGATGAAGAATCGTCTGAATAATCAAGATCTTGAATAATAATATCACACTAATGTAATGTTTTGAAGTCTGGTTCCTAGAATAACTATTATTGTATGTGAACGATTATTTATTATTTAATACGCGGCCTTTAAACTGTTTGGTCAGGACAAAGTCCAAAGTTCTGGTTAAACGGAAAATTTCAATCCGAAAAAAAAAAACGATTAGATGTCATATTATATTTTATAGTGATAGTTAAAATTACTAATAAACTAGTTTGCTCTAATTGTGGGTTTTTAGGCACATGCATAGATAGTGGTTACAAAATCTGCTCTTGATAATGTATTGACTCACTTTTGTCTATTGTAAAAGATGTGCTTTGACACTAACGTAAGAGTTTCATAGATTTGAAAATTATTTTCTTTTTTCCAAGACAGTAAAATTAAAGGCTTTTTCTTTTTTTTTTAAAGTACAATATAATTTTGTTAATATTCTAAAAAATACCTTTTTCAGAATATATACAAATATAAATTATGCTAGTATTGTCTACTTATAAACTACTCTTTTGTCTCTTTGGAGGATAGCCAGGTGATCTGTAATTCATGTCTTACCTATCACAGACACCAGTCTCTATCTTAGAGCCTTATTACTTTTAGAAACAATATGACGTGTTGCTGACAAAATAACCATTTTTGATATTATTAAAAACGAAGACGTCAAATTAAAAGTTACAGGCGCATAAAAAACATCATATAATATTATATTATTCTTTATTATAATTTCAACACTAATATAAACAATATTAGTGTTGAAATTATAATAAAGAATGAATCGTTTAAACAGATTTCTAAAAACAAATTAAAATTACTTCTGAGTGACCCGTTTATATGGGGCACGCGTAGATAGAGGCACAGAACACCTAGCAACAAGGAAATGTTTACATTAACATTTGCTTTTTTATTCTATTTGAATTAGCAAAGACCGAAGTCATAATCTATATATAAAAATTTAAATAGCCTGGAAATATTTTTAAATGTATTTTTATATGAATTTGTATATACAGGACAACGACTGTTTTGTACGCTAGTATAAATTAATAATATCTGAATGGCCTTACTCGTTTGAAGGCTGGTTAAGCACTTTTGATGAAGATTAGACAAATAATACAATCGTCAAATAGTGACATTTGTTTTAGCAAAGTTTACATAGGATAGTGACCTCTCGTGAAAACTTGTGGTAACTGCAATGAACTGTGTTAAGGTAAATTGGGTAGAAGGGCACTGCAGGTCTCGCAAAACGTGCAATAGGTTTGGTTCCCGTATGAGTTCGAAAAAAAAAATAACAGGATATTATCTTTATATATAAGTACCTAAGTAATAAATAATTGAAACAAACACTTGGTAAAAAATCACACGTACTTTTAAACGCTTAGTCTCTTTGAACAACAAAAATAAAGTTGTTTACAACATCGAGCGCTGACAATGAGAATTATATAAAAAATTTGGTGTATGTAGGTACTGTTATGTAAAAAAACTAGGTATTGTTAATGTTTTCGTATGCATTTGAAAAACTTCCTAATTCTTTACGACTTCCTTTGTATCCTCATTACAAAATGAGAGTTGAGCTTTTTTTCTCAGTTAGCCTGAGCGCAGGCTTTGACTGCTTCACCGGACTTTTGGCGAGAACCTTACGGGCCTCCAGACAGAGCAACAGAAAAAATAACTACGTCAGCAACATTCGGACCTCGACTTAGTGCGTTGCTAACAATCTTAATAAGGCAAAACAGCAAGGGAGGGCTGGATTTAAGTTTTTTATTATTTAAGGACATATTTTTATTGCTAGTTTGGCCGGCTCGGCCAGCTTGATCTAGGGACGGGGGAAGAGAGCTGAGCTTCCGTCACTGCGCCACTAGGAGCGACCTTTGAATGTGATAGAGGGAGTGATTTTAACGTTATAGTATATATTACATCCTGTATGTTTGTCTGGTTTGTAAAGTTATTATTCATTACAACACCAATTCCCACAACTAATTATTAAAGTATTCTATTTAATGAAATGCAATTGTTTTGCAGGAAATTCTGATTTTATAGCAGACCATATCAAGGTCTACTCGAATATATTGCTGATTGCAAGCATGCTTATAAATTTCAAATCTTATAATAAATAAAATATATGATTAGGTCCATGAATTAGTTAGATATGAAATAGAGTTTGAAGTATAAATAATATTTTATGACTTTGCAGACTTTTAAGTACACCAAGGTCGTATAAATATGTAAAGTTACACACTCATATTCAGTTTATGTAAATCTATACTAATATTATAAAGCTGAAGAGTTTGTTTGTTTGTTTGTTTGTTTGTTTGAACGCGCTAATCTCAGGAACTACTGGTTCGAATTGAAAAATTCTTTTTGTATTGGATAGTCCGTTTATTGAGGAAGGCTTTAGGCTATATAACATCACGCTACGACCAATAAGAGCGGAGCATAAATGAAAAATGTTGCAAAAATGAAAAACCGATGAAACTAAAAACACGCGAACAAAGTCGCGGGGGACAGCTAGTAAAATATATGATTAGGTCCATGAATTAGTTAGATATGAAATAGAGTTTGAAGTATAAAGAATATTTTATGACTTTGCAGACTTTTAAGTGCACCAAGGTCGTATAAATATGTAAAGTTACACACTCATATTCAAATTGTGTAAATAGTAAGTAAAGCATTAAACATAACTTGGGTGCAGCGCTGTAACATCAAATAAATTTTAAAGGTTTTGGTCAATATAATCAGGACAAAATAAAGATACCACTGAATAGGTGAATACTTTAAACATATTAAAAGACTATCTAACTGGGCCCGCGGTTTGACCCGCGTTCTCCTCGTTCCCATTTCATAAATTTTTTTTTTATTGGAACCCTAAATATTTTCAAATAGAAGTTGTTTAGGTTACTCCTTATATAGTCAGCTACCTGCGAGTTTAATCTTATAAAAAGCAGTCCAGCCGTTTTGAAGGTATCCGGAACACACAGACAAACAAATATTTAAAAACCTGGTTTAAGGAATAGGTATCGTGCAATCGGTGTAATTAACTATATGAGCTTAAATGAAACTATTATTTTGATATTACATTACACTTTTATTATCATACTAGCTTTTGCCAGCGACTTCGTCCGCGTTTCCGTCGTTTTTCGTAAAAAAGTAGCATATGTCCTTCCTCACTGTTCAGTGGTTTTGATGTAACAGACAGATTAACTTTCGTATTTTAGTAGGGAAATATAATATATCACGTTACACAAAAATAATCCTTATAGCATGATTCAGTATTCGGCGCGACGGCGCGATGGCTTATTATCGTATTTCATGTATAAGTTTGGTGTTTCTATACCGATTTCTATGATTCTTTTTTTATTGAATAGGTAATAATGTTAACTTTTTTTAATTAGGGATGAGTGAGAGTATTATAGGGTAAGAGTAAACAAATATAATCAGAAATCTCCGAACTGCTAAGCTATCGGGAGTTACACGTGTTATTGTGAGTCAACCATAAAAGATAGACATATGCTGTTGTAAGATATTTTTTAGATAATTTTATGTAGAACATTTCCGTCATACATGATTTCTATGTAGCTTTAACCATTAAGGCTGCATACGCGACGGAAGCTTAAAAAATACCGTTTTCCCAACATTTCCCTTCACTGCTCTGCTCCTATTGATTGTAGCGTGATGAAAAGTATACTATAACCTGCCCAGGAGTATGAAGAATAAATGTACCAAGTTTCGTTAAAATCCGTCGAGTAGTTTTCGTTTCTATAAGGAACATACAGACAGAAAGACAGACAGACAGACAGACAGACAAAAATTTTACTGATTGCATTTTTGGCATCAGTATCGATCACTAATCACCCCCTGATAGTTATTTTGAAAATATATTTGATGTACAGAATTGACCTCTCTACAGATTTATTATAAGTATATATAGATTCGTCTAAATAGCTTCCAAATCACCACAAAATATTAGACCATTTTATAATCATTAAATTAATAACTAACTTTAAACTTAATTTTTAATTAATAAATAACAGGAAAAATTCTACAACACATTGTTTTGCGTTTTCGATAAAAGCTCAAAGTCGGCTTAATTTTTTTCGGTAAATTAACGCATGAACTTGTTTGCGCATAAAAAATATAATAATTAGAACCAAATATAGCATGCTATGGCATGGATATGTAGCTGTGAGATAATGTAGCTTTCTACTCGCGAAATAATTTTCAACAGAGATTACTATTAACTAAGAAACTCACAAACCTCTTTTTTAATATTAGTATAAATATAGAATTATAGATAGCCATTTTTCCTTTTGTTTTACATATAAAATTATCGTAGTGTGATACAATTTTTTTGTCAGAGTTCAAACTTATCATAATGATAATATAAAATGCTTGTACGTTTTTGATTTGTATTAATTATTGTCTACATTATTTCCAGTGATAAGCAAGTCTGTATTAGCAACAAAATATTATAGGTATATATTAACAAAGTAACGAAACAACTTTTAACCAACATAAGTATTATAAATGCAATACAAACCGACTTCTAAACTCTTCTTCTTCCGGTCTAAAAATATGTTGTTGATATTGTAAGCATTTTTCTTTTTTTGACGTGACAACGTCTTATAAATTGGTTTGCCGGGTGACACTTCAAGAAACTGGGTAACGCTCCGCTCACGTTATGCGCTCACAATGAGAGCGAGTGAGAGGCACGCGTCCCTTCCACTCGGGCATGGTTAGCCCGCCTAAGAGCGAGAGAGACAGACATTGACATTGACAGTCGTTGTCACGTAAAACTTTCGCCCGTATACCGACTTTACAGGCAACCAACGATTATTTTTTTCTTTTTTATTATACAGTGCACAGATAATTATACAAAGTAGAAATAACATTAGATACCAAGGTATAAAGGAACTGCTTATTTCAATAGAATTTGTGTCAGGTCACAGGTGACTTGACAGGAGAAGTAGTATTTGAAGGAAGACAACAGTATGTTCATAACGTTAAAACTTACATGAATACAAATTATTAATTTATGTGGGAAGCCTTAAATTCTTTAAGAAAAGCGTAATTTTAAATGTTGGGTCAACTCACACACGGCTATCTGATCTAGGATCTAAACTAGGAAAAACCTGTATTAACATATTTATATTTTTCTAAATTCATACATACTACAGATAAATTGCACCCAAGCACACAACAAATGGTCATGCGCATCATAGAAAGATTTGTTCTGGGTGGGAAACGAACCCACGACATCTAGTTTAGCAGTCAGGGTCACTAACGACTAGACCAACACACAGTCAAATTAAAATCGGTATACAATTTACGACGATACAAAACTCATACCAAATAATTGAACCTTGTATAAAGTTGGTTGAAAACAGTCAGTTATGATACGATTGATGAATAGTGATATAATAAAATAAGGATATGTGAATTGTTAGATCACTAATTATCACGTCTGCGACAATAATACATAGCGACAATATTGTAAAGTGGAAGGTTTACACGTTCTATTGTCGGTGTTCGACTGCGTTTAAATCGTCAGCAGTTTTGTTCATTCCAATGCTCATGTTTACACACGATCTGTTTAGGTTTTCCTTGTGTCAAATTATATATATAAAGAGGTTGTATGTCACAATAGCACAGTTCAGCTAAGACACTGAAGATAGACACTTCAAAGTAAGGCCTTTTAATTAATTTAAAGTTGTCGTAGTTTCATTTAATTCTATGAATTGTTATTTTGTTTGTATCAGCTGCACTTCGCGGATAACATAATTTTTATTATATACGTCTATCGATGTATTGGATATCGATATATCTAGACTTTTATCATATTTTAATAACCAGTTTTTTTCTGTAAATTTTAACTGGTTTCGTTAATGACTCTAATTTAGTTAATGAGTGAATACTAATACTGCATTAGCGCTGATATACATAGGAACGATTCCTGCATTTTTTATATCATTACCATTATCTGTAATCACCTTGCTGGGTAAAGACTTTTCCACTCCTCATTAAACTCTCATAACGACTTAAGACATAGTGTTTATTCTTAATTAATAAGTTCTTGTATTTTGTTTTTCAGTTGAAAATGAAGACCCTAATTATATTGTGCGTGTTCCTCGCCATGGCCTACTCCAGGCCTGAAACATACGATAGCCGTTACGACAACTTCGACGCTGAGAACTTAGTCAGTAACAAGCGTCTGCTGAAGGCATACATCCACTGCTTCCTCAACAAAGGACCTTGCACATCTGAGGGAAATGACTTTAAGAGTAAGTAACTTAGTACATTTGTATAATATCTATAAATTTACCTAATAATTACTTAGTATCTTTCGTTATTTAACGACCTTCATAGTCGAGTGGCGTACATACCGGTTTTCAAAGCTCTGAGGTCCCGGGTTCGATCTCCGGACGGGTTAATGTAGGAAACCACTTTTCTATATTTACTTGGGATTCAAATCTGGGTGTTTGTGGTACTTTCGTTGTCTCTGATTCCATAAAACAAGTGCTATATAGCTACTTACTTTTGGTTTAGAGGAATATAGGTGATGTTCAAATGAATTACTATTATAACTGTATAAAATTATGCGTTATTAAAAATCAACAATTTGTCAAAATGTGATTGATTTTGACAAATTGTTGATTTTTATTGAGTTTGTTGCAATTTGATTCGTTTAAGTATTCTGCTAATATTTAATACTTGTCAATTTTTTTAAACCGTTTATTTTTTTACAGAGACCATCCCTGAAGCCCTTAGGACCAGTTGCGCCAAATGCACACCCAAACAGCGTCAACTGATCCGTCTAGTCGTCAAGGCTTTCCAGACCAACACCCCTGACCTCTGGAATGACCTCTCCAAGCAGGAGGACCCCAGCGGACAGTACAAAGCATCCTTCGAGAGGTTCCTCAACGCTTCCGACTAAGACCAAAGTTTAATACGAAATACCATAGAGGTATATCGTAATAGTACAGCTACGGACATAGATTTAAGAAAAAAAACATGAATATAGAAGCTATATATTTTAGTATTTGAAGTTTACTATTATGATTATCGTAAATGTGAGAATTAGAGACGTTTGTACTACTTTTCATGTTTTCGTGATAATGGTGCAATCGTTCGGCTTGCATTGAGTAGACTTTAGATGTATTGTTTCTTGTTACAGCATCACACTAATTGTTAATTTATAAATGTATGTATTTATAGAAATAAATATTAAAATTTGTAATAAATTTTATTTTATTTCGTGCACATAAACCATCAACAAAAAGATTGTTTAAAAATTTTAAGTAAAAACCTAGGTACTATTCATTGAATCTCTCATATATATTCATTCAGTCTCTCTTCACTATCTTAGCAAAAATATCCACAATTGATTACCTACGAACTATATGGTACTCTTATTTTGTTTTTTAAGAATCTAATCCGGCTGATTGATAAGAGATCAGGAGCAATTTCGCTAATTGATGAGTGACTATTAATATTTCAATGATTTTATGTGCTTAAATGCGCATATACAAAACTTATTAAAACTATCCCAAAACCTAATATTTCCCTAATAATATCGAAACCATCGATATTTTCTTATAAACGTCTGACGGCGCACGGAAAATCACTTACATCAGAAAACGAGCGTAGTAAGCTAAAAACTTTAGTTTTTTTTGTTTAGCCTAAGATTATTATTAATTCACAATTATTTTGAATTAATAATTAATAATATATACAGGCATAGGCAACAAGAAGTTATGTGTAAAAATAATCGTAATGCGTATCACATCCACTCTTATTTTTATTAGCATCAATTCTATATACCTATACGTGTATTTGTAATGAAACTCCTCCGAAACCGATTGACCGATTTATGAGTTTTATGAGATCTGTAAAAACTAAACTTTTTATACCCCTAAGTGATAAGAGTGGTCCAAAAAAGTACATTTAAATTTTTGGACAAAACATGTCACCGTCCACAGCACTCCATTATTCTTTCAGTCATAGACCTCATCCTCAGAAACTTACAATAAGTTAGTAATTTTTTAGTTAACTACTAAAATATTTATCAAAAATAATTTAAATGGCAAAACAAGGGGTCATGTAGTAGATAAATTAAATTAAAATCCAAAGTAAAGCGATGGTGGTATCTAAATAACAAGGCTAATCGTCCACAGGTCTTGGGAATTGCTCTTGAATTTTAATTATTCATTTAGCTCTAGCAGTTATAAAAACAAAACAGACCAAAAAACTCTGTCAAAGTTTAGATTCCAGTTAGTTCCTTTCATTTACATTAATATGAATAATTATTATTTTTAAGAAAACTATCAGGTTTCCAGTGAACTAATATCAATTTTCCATAAGCATTGTATTAGAAATTAATTAAAGAGTAAAGGCACTCATTCTCATTGACAGTATTTAACAAGAACATATTTAGATACTTACTTGCTTTAGAGCAAGTAGGTATTATATTCAGTGTTTGTCAACATTGCAAAAAGTGATTGCTAAGGCGCATTTAATTTAAATACCTTAGACCAACAAAACTCATGACAGACTTGCACCATGCTTACTGCAAATTACAGGCGTTTTCTTTACATCTTAACACAACCTAAATCTTTTGCAAATATATAAATTGAAAAGGCAAAATAAAAACATTACATTATAATTAACAAATAATTACATTACATAGCAACTATTTGTTAAATGTAATATGAATATAATATATTTTTCTGTTACAACTACAACCAAAATATGCAACAAAACACATTTTGGTTGTTATTAAAAAACTATAAAATAACCAAGTAGTTTATAAGGTTAGTGGATAGTTTGATACGCGTACAGAATGAACAAACGAGAAAAACATTAATAGCTCATACGTAAATGGAAATTCCCAGTCTAACACTCCAGTTGAATTTTTTAGAGACCTTATAGCTAAAAAACTTAGAAGATGTGATAGAGAAGGCTTCCATCGAAATAAAATTTAGGAATAAGAAATATTAAAAAAAAATGTAATTGAGAGTTATTTTAATAGTATAATTTAAGAAAAAAAAGAGTCTTCAATTGTTTTCAATGAATACATTTTAGATATGTGTGATGAAACATGACGTCGAACTTTTAAATAGCTAGGTACTACAGTTACATTAATCTATACTAATATTATAAAGCTGAAGAGTTTGTTTGTTTGTTTGTTTGAACGCGCTCATCTCAGGAACTACTGGTTCGAATTGAAAAATTATTTTTGTATTGGATAGTCCGTTTATTGAGGAAGGCTATAGGCTGTATAACATCACGCTACGACCAATAGGAGCGGAGCATAAATGAAAAATGTTGCAAAAATGAAAAACCGTTGAAACTAAAACACGCGAACAAAGTCGCGGGGGACAGCTGCTAGTATTAAATAAACTTTCTTTAGATTATAGGTACAGAATAGTACACTCGTAAATCTTTTAGAAAATATGTGGTCTGTATAATATCGTTAATTTAAAATGTAACTCGCAAATTGTACTCTAATGATGTTATACTAGAAGTCAGAGCAACTAGTAGACAACCTTGCATAAATAATAAAAAAAAAACTTTGAATAATAATTTCTATAAGGAAATTATTTACTTTTGATCAGTTTGGTTTTAGTCTGCACATATCCTGTTTGAAGGTAGTCGACTCTATCAATGTAAGTTAATCTTTATACTCATTTTAAAAATTCATCATTCATTTTGAAGTTTCATCACTTCATGTTTTAGAATATTTTTATTCGTTTTTAAGTGTCAAGAGGTAATAAAACTATGCAAAATTAAATGTGCGACTGTGTACTCAACTGCCAAGGAAGGGTTGTTTTTTTAATCTTTTTTGTCTTTATTACCTCATATCTTTCAAACGGCTAGATAAATACCGATGGTTAAGGCATCATTAGAGATTTTGGCGAAAACAATTTAAGTTGTTAATAATATATATATAGGCATATTAACCAAACCTACCAAGTAAGGTATTAATGTCAATAGTTATAGAATACAACTTGTATACTTAAATGTAATTTGGAATCAGAAATGCTAAAATTAAAAGCCCTGCCTTAGCAGGTTTTAATATTTCTTAGCAGATCAGTCGGGGTTTTTTACTAATTCTTCTTTACTAATTCAACTTGTTTTTTAGTACACCCTAATCGAAGAATAATATCGTAGTATCTAACATCGGGTTATTAGTAATTACCTTAATATTTTTTATACTTTCTTGATTCTATCCAAAATATGTGCAGATTTTTTACACATTTAAAAAAGGTCCAACCAAATAAGATATTTGTCTTGGCATTATTTGTTACTGAGTATTTATTAAAATCGAACTGAATTAAGATTAACTTATAATCAAATTAAGATTTGACCCTAGAACCACTTGATAGATGGAAGGTCAGGTATTTTAATTAGAAGTGGACGTGTCTACTCATATTATTACGGGAAAAACCATATGTTACACACATATTTATTAGGTTATAACCTTTGTCATATTCTTTAAAGGCAGTTGAAACTCCTTGGTTAAATGCAAAGATTAAAATATTTATTTGAGAAGTACCTAGAATTAAAATGAGGCTTCTACAATCTATCATGCACATGGCTACAGTAGACTATGCTTACTCGCTTTCACAGAGTCCATTTTAATTGCTCGCTTTAGAAGTAATGCAACTTCGCATATACATAGTTGCCTGTGACGTTTTACTTTTATTTATCAATGTCTATTTTTATAAAAAAATGCAAATTATTTAGCTATAATCATTTTTGCTACCCAATGACCAACCTAGACAAGTTGTCTAGAGATGAAACTGGAATGTATTTATATTATTATTATATAGGCAGGTGGTAATATAACATGACGTGTTACCAAGGCTGTGACACGATATTAAAATATCAGAGAGTGACCTCATTTAAATGATTCGGATTATTCGTAAATAATTATTGCCTTGAATTTACGTAAACAAATAAATTGTTTAAACTTATGTAAAGGACGCAAAGGAAATTTTTTATCAATCTATTTTTATCTTAAACCTGAAAGTTTATTAGTTTATTAACCAGGACGTGCACGAGTCCTTTTTAAGGAAGTAGCAAAACGTCTAGTCGACTCTACCCGTGACCAGAGAGCTGGCATTTACTTTGCCCAAAGTATATGCATAGCAATTCAACGTGGCAACGTTGCCAGCCTTCTGGGCACGTTTCCCGTCATTGACAACGATGACGATGAATTATTTGATGCTTGTTAGTTATTTAGTTACTTATTTTATATACGTTATAAGTTTTAATTTAAATATAGCTTAAGTTTTTGTGTTTGTATAAATTGTTAGTATTGCTGTTTACAGATATGTAAATATAAATAAATATAATATAGGTATATTCACAAAATACAACAAAATTAAATGCTATATGCGCATAGCGAACTTTAGGATATTATACTAGTGCCTCTCTTTTTTTGGGGTTTCGTGCCCAAAGGGTTTCAATGGGATCCCTTACTAAGCCTCCGCTGTCCGTACATCCGTCCGTCTGCCTGTCAGCGGGCTGTATCAACCCGCAACCGTAATTTGTAGACAGTTGAAATTTTTATTGAGTGTGTATTTCTGTTGCCGCTATAACAACAAATAATAAAAATAATTTATAAATTACAGCGAGCTTCCCCACTAGAAACGCGATTTATTGGCGTTTTTTTTTACTCTATGTTAATAATGGCATCCGGTATACGCTTGTCATGCTGAAAAAAACTTTGTGAGAGTTTGTATTACTACTATATTTTCTAAAAAAAATATATGTGAATATCAAAGGGGTCCACAAAGACCCGTGTATGGGATGGTACGGAACCATCCATGCGCGCGTCCGAATCGCACTTGCCCGGTGTTTATTTAGATTTTTGGTCGATTTTAAAATGTTGTACGATTGTACCCACTTGCCTTTATGTTATTATGATAACATAGCCTATAAAGTAACTTTGTCTTTTCTCAGGCTCTAGACTATCTCTGTACCGAATTTCTTTTAAATCGCTGCAGTAGTTTATGCGTGGTTGCGTAACACACAGACAAACAGAATTACTTACGCATTTATAATAATTACACTGCACAACAAAATTGCAACTTTTGTCTGATGATTGACTTCTATCACATGTTGTTTACTAATTTGACGTCGCTGATTCTAGATATTATACCTTACTTAAATAATTATTTTAGTAAGGAAGTAAGGATTTAATGTCGAGGCTCACTAGATACATAATCTTATTGGTAAATAATTCAAATCATAAATTGCTGTACCATTATTGCATATTTTAGCCAGACAGAAAAGCTATATTATACCAAATAATCGTTATTTTGGTCAGTACCTGCGATTCGGTTTATTGCATTTTGCTCTTAACACAGTGTAGTGTATTATTTTAATTATTTGTTACGCATTAACGCATGCGGAGCGAATATTTGTAATTAAATATCTAGAATTATTTGTATTTAATTACAAATATTCGCTCCGCATGCGTTAATGCGTAACAAATAATTAAAATAATAAGTAATTGGGCTGCATCATCTCTCGGACATCTGAATTAACAGATTGTTAATCAGTGTCGGTGAAAGCCAAACCGTAAGGTTGGTTCACTAGATGTCGCATACGTCGCCCTAAAAGACGTAATAAAATAGAAGGCAAAATTTAAACTTACAGGCAGTGGCCTCGGTAGCTTAGTTGGTAAAGCGACTGGCGCGTCAAGCCAGTGGTCGCAGGTTCGAGTCCTGCCTGAGGTTTAAGTTTTTCCTTCTATTATTTGTATTTAATTACAAATATTCGCTCCGCATGCGTTAATGCGTAACAAATAATTAAAATAATAAGTAATTGGGCTGCATCATCTCTCGGACATCTGAATTAACAGATTGTTAATCAGTGTCGGTGAAAGCCAAACCGTAAGGTTGGTTCACTAGATGTCGCATACGTCGCCCTAAAAGACGTAATAAAATAGAAGGCAAAATTTAAACTTACAGGCAGTGGCCTCGGTAGCTTAGTTGGTAAAGCGACTGGCGCGTCAAGCCAGTGGTCGCAGGTTCGAGTCCTGCCTGAGGTTTAAGTTTTTCCTTCTATTATTTGTATTTAATTACAGTGTAGTGTGTTATTAACATTTAATCAGGCGTTCAGCTAATATACGCTAGCTACCATATTATTATAAACTACCTGTCCCCCGCGACTTTGTCCGCGTGTTATATAGCTTATAGCCTTCCTCAATAAATGGGCTATCTAACACTAAAATATTTTTTTAAATCGGACCAGTAGTTCCTGAGATTAGCGCGTTCAAACAAACAAACAAACTCTTCAGCTTTATATCTATACTAATATTATAAAGCTGAAGAGTTTGTTTGTTTGTTTGTTTGTTTGTTTGTTTGTTTGTTTGAACGCGCTAATCTCAGGAGCTACTGGTTCGAATTGAAAAATTCTTTTTGTATTGGATAGTTCGTTTATTGAGGAAGGCTATAGGCTATATAACATCACGCTACGACCAATAGGAGCGGAGCATAAATGAAAAATGTTGCAAAAATGAAAAACCGTTGAAACTAAAACACGCGAGCAAAGTCGCGGGGGACAGCTAGTATTAGTATAAATGAAATTAAAATAGTCAAACTTAGGTAAAGGAGATGTAAATATAATATAATATCGAATATACCATAGGTATATGTAGATAATGTATGTACATTACTATACGTATTAGCAATAAGAACTATACTAATTATAATCTAACCCACCTCTAGCATAAAAACTATTAATTATAGTCATCATAACAAAATTTTATGGCATAGATGAAAATTAAATATCAATTTCATGTGATTTATCTATTGTTTGCGACGAGGGGATTTACAATGACGTAAATTGTACCTAGAACTTGTTTTTCGTAGTTTATAGGTATTTTAAACAGTAAAAAAGTCGTAAATAACAAATTCTAAAATAACAACCTCTCATCCTAATTTCATAGGTTTAGCCTTTATATCTTTTCGTTTCTCCTTGGGTAAATATAAAGCATACGATGCTATAAATTGTAGAAAACAGTTACTGCACTACAATACACATTTTCATTATAAGCTGTATCGACAACGTATTTTCGGCCAGCTACATGTTTATTTTAATTTTAACTCTTTAATATCCTCCTTTTAGGATAATTAGATACCTTATTTTTAGTAACTCTGTATAATAATGAATATAAATAAAAATAAAAAAAACATTCCCTATTTAATTATTTGGGGTCGGCGCAATGCGTATTTTGCTTCCATTCATTTCTACTAGTCATCATCTCAGCATTCCTTTCTTTAAAATATCAACTTACACACTCCATCCATCTCTTTTTTGTTCTTCCTCTGCATGTATACACATTCACAGTCAAACTCATAACTTGTTTAGTTACGTGACTTTCTCATCCCTGTTCATAACATGTCCATACAACGACAGACGCTTACTTACGCTTACTCTTTTCTTCTCATTCACGGGCGCTACTTTCAGGCTTCCTCTAATATACTGTTTTCTTATCCTATCTAATCTCGTCACTCCAGTTACAAATAAAAAGTAAAGTAGATAAAATAGTCCTTAACAAAAAAAGTGTGTGCGTGTAACCTTTACGCGCGATTGAAGTAAAACTTCTTTGCTTGATTTTTTCTTTTATTATTATTTATTGATGAAAGAGTAAAATGTTCCTGGGACTCTGCCATTTCATTTAATATTCACTATTTCATTTTATATTCTATTTAAAATTCATTAATATAACTTTAATACTTTCATTTGTTAAATAAAATAATTGAGAGTAGCAAATTGAAGGTTAGATCAGCACATGTCAATATAACCTTGTTATTGAATATTATAAAATGTCGCAATTGTCAGAAAATTTATTTTTAATTTACTTATTTTAAAAGTAATAAATAAACAAGTATATTTAGAGATTTTCAAAAAATTTTGCAATTTAAAATAATGTTTTTAAAACTGTTGAATTTTTCATTCACTTTGCTATTCACAATTGATCCATTTGACAATTTGAAAATAAATAATCCTAATTGATTATGATATTTGCCACTAGCTGGCGTATAAGTCAAGAAGCGTGTAGTATATGACATATACTTACAACCAATCAGAATTATTATTTTTAAATGGCGGAAACTACACAGACTATAGTAAGCGTTACTTCCGTCAGAAAAAAAAATCTGAGTTACTCCCTAGTCGCGCCTAAAGAAGTTTTACTTCAAAACTATGTCTTTGTACGTTACAGCTGCTACACTAGACCTGCAAAATGAAGTCTATCTTCGTGCTGATGGCTGTGGCGGTAGCAGTGCGAGGTGAAACATACGGAACCGTCCACGACGACCTGGACGTTGAGGGGCTAGTGGCTAATGATGAGCAGTTTAAGAGCTTTGTAGGCTGTTTCCTGGACACAGCACCTTGCAACAACGTGGCTGCCGCATTCAAACGTAACACTTCTGTATCTATTTTTTCGGAGTAGGTAATTTAATTCTTCTTAAAAGTGATAGAGTGTACTATCATCGCCGAACTTTCAAAGCCTTAATTTTAACCTTTGTTGGGTAAATAAGTTTTATCAATTATTTTGTCTAGCCTTTTCCCAAGCTATGTTGGGGTCAGCTTCCAATCTTACTGGATTCAGCAGTTTACCGTATGTTACTTGGAGTGACTGCGTATCTGACCCCACAACCCATTTTACTGGGTAACGCATTAACCCATAGTAAGACTGGTTGTCAGAATGACTGTTAAAGATCACATATCTCAGAAGAAAATGACGATCAAATCAAAACTTAAGTGTCAAGTGAAACTGGTTGCCATCTACTCTGTCACTTTGTTTGTCATTCAAAAGGTGCTACTTAAAAGCATAATATTATATAATTTTTTAATATGATTTTAAATCAAGATGTAAAGCTCTGACACAAAATGCATTAATTTTTTGCAGGCGACGCCCCTGAGGTGATATCCGAAGCCTGTGCTAAATGCACCTCAGCGCAGAAGCACATCGTCAAAGTGCTCACAGGATCTTTCAAGAAGAAGCTGCCTGAAGATTACGAGGTGTTCAAGAAGAAGTATGACCCAGAGGGAAAAAACTTTGAGAAATTAATAGCCGCTGTCGCTGAATTCTAGAATAAAAGTTACGTACATTAATTTAAAAATTTTGTTTGATATAGGTCCATACTAAGATTTTATACCTAAGTGTAAATTATATTAACTTGAGACGTGTTTTATTTCAGTACCCACATTAGATGTTACCCAAGTACTGAATTCTCTTGGCTAGCTATTCTTTTTTTTACGTGTGGCTAATGCGGTTGCTTGATGAGAGAAAAAGCAAAGAATACTTCGCAAACTTATTTCAAGCGGTGCAACTAAATCTTCGAAAGTCATCAATTCAATCTTGCCTTCATTGACGCATCAAATAATAGGATTGAGTCGACATAACATTTAATTTGCGTTAGTTTGGTTATTTCGGTGGTTTTGCAGTAATTGTTAATTATTTTTTACC
Source organism: Diachrysia chrysitis (assembly GCA_932294365.1). Taxonomy (NCBI): domain Eukaryota; kingdom Metazoa; phylum Arthropoda; class Insecta; order Lepidoptera; family Noctuidae; genus Diachrysia; species Diachrysia chrysitis. The sequence goes on from OW028657.1 coordinate 5,663,393, forward strand.
TCAAATTTAGTCGGTAATTATATGATGTAGAAGAGAACCATAAATTAAATCCAGATAATCTATTAAGCGCCTGTAAGGCAATGCAATTAATCTTAAATACGAACTATAACAATTTTCCATAAGAAAACAAGTTTGTTTTGTTATGGAAAATTATTGTTGGTTATGGTTTATTATAGTTTTTTCTATTGCTCTGACTGGGGGCCCTTAAGATGCTCGCCAAAAGTCCGGTGAAGCGGTCAAAGCATAAAGCTGTAAATGGTGAATCTCTTCAGAAAAAAAAGGTTAGACAATTAAAAGATACTAAATTAACCCATAATTTTAAAGTATTTACAATCTATTGATTAGGCTTAGGAAGTCTTATTTACAATTCACAAGAAATCTATAGGTATAAGTATAAGATTTGATTCCAGATTAAACACCATTTGGCACGTATCGTGATTTTCCATTACAAAGATTTTGATGATCTCGCCTAGAATACAAAATTTGGTACAAAAAAGCAATATAAATAAAAATTAGGTATGAAATTGTCAATCCAAACATGTACTAGTTCGCTTTGTGTGGGATAGGTCACCTCAAAGGTATTTTGGACACAAAACATGATTTGGACCTGTGTGTTTGCATAAATAAAAAGTTAAATAGTATAAAGAACATTGTGTCTGTCCAGATGATACTTTTTATTTATCTTTAATTTCAATGTGTTTATACTTTGCAAATTAAAGCTACAGATAATTAAATAAAACAATTAAATTAGTTACCTAACTGACAATCATCGTCATTGACATCGCTTTTATGACATTAAATGTAAGGGCATGACATTTCATCTCGATAATTCACGTGACTTGGACTTGTCACTTCCATATTGTGAGTGTAGAAATATAACTTGGCAAGGGTGCGGGGTATTTTTCTTTTTCTCCTCTTTTTATTGATATTATCAATAAAAAAATTAAATTATTTAGGATCAACGCAATGAGTGGTTTTTAATCAATTCATACTACTCGACATTCCAGAATTCACTTTTTTTTTTAATTATTCAGAGATTAGAATTCTTTAGAGATGTTCAGAGAAATAATTCAAAGTTTAATATTTTAATTTACAGTTATTGAGTTAGAAATTAGTGGTAATTTACCATTGACAATTGTGGTTTGTTTGTGTGTGCCACTAGGTTTAATCTATGTTGTACATTTCTAGAAAAGTAAAAAAAAAATAAGCTATGTCAAAACGAAAACGGGAGTCAATCTAGTCGCAATGTAAATCGATGTACACTATACATTTTTATCAACATACGTCCAGTAATGTAGATAACTATGCATCTACAATAAAGGAATACCAAGTATAAAAGATACGGACGCTTGCCGCGATCATTACTTCTTCGCTGGACTTTAAAATGTAAGTCATTTTTAAACTTTTAATTTTATTTAATTATATTATAATTTAAAGTTTGGTAAAAAAATAAAAACGCAGCATTGTAGAGTAGTGAGTGGGTTTGATAAGGTCGTGAGATTTGTGAGTTAAGGTTAAGTGGTAAAATTGGTCGTAAGGATCTCTTGTTTTTTAGGTTATGAGTGGTTGACGAAGCGTTGCTTCGGTATTTACTTACTTTTATAAGTAGTCTTTAGTTTAGCTTGATTTGTTTTAATTAATTAAATATTTACAGTTCTCTATCATGTTAATAAGAGGCGTGAACAGACATATTTATTTTTAAAATATATTTTTACTACTATAAACTTACCACATCGAATTTTGGAGCATAAAAAGTAATAGTTATAAAAAGATTTGTGCCGAGTTTTTATTGTTCTTTGTATAAAAATAATGTAATTTAACAAAAGTTAATGGTTCACATGATGTAGTAGTTCATAAAAGATTTACTCACCGAGTTGATTTATAAAAAATATAATTAATCCGGTATTTACAAGGTTACAAGATACGTTTAATATTTCCTTTATTGCCTTCTATGAAGATTTCTAAATATGTTAACACTATTACTAATTGGTACAATTATTATATAAAGTTCTTGTTGAAATTTCCATAGGAATTTAGTTAATTAAAATAGGCTATGTTTGTGATCAAATTACTGGAAAGGCTGCCAAATGAAATGGGACGGACACGTGTGCTAAAAGCTACTTCATTATGGTTCCCCAACAGACAAAGGCCACGTGGAAGTCCCACGAGGAGATAGAGGAACGAACTGAACGTCTTTAACAAGTAGTAGCCTCAATTAGTCAATGATAAAACATTACAGATGAAAGGGAGGCCATTGGCGTGCAGTAGGACAGTTCGGGCTAAATAATAATAATATTTGTGTTCGCAAATATTATAATTTTAAATCACTTTTATTTGTTAGTTATTATGGGCTATAATTATAATGGTTATATATAATGTATGTATGCGAGTGTACCTAACCTACTATCAAGCCTATATTCCCGAACGGACAAGGAAAGGTTATGATTTATACAGAAAAAATAATTTTCACAATAAACTAAGAAAGTTAAGTTATCAATAAGACACTCGAACTCCGTGGTCGAGTGGCGTACACACCGGTTTTCAAGTTGTGGATAGCTCTGAGGTCCCCAGTTCTATATCTAGACGGGTAAATGTAGAAAACCACTTTTCAACATTGTCGCGGGTCTGGGTGTTTGTGGTACCTTCGTTGTCTCTGATTCCTAACACAAGTGCTTTAGCTACTTACTTTGGGTTCAGAGCAATGTATGTGATGCTGTCCACATGTATTTATTTTAAGACTCAAATGTGCACTATTGAATTTAAAATTATCATTAGTATTTGAAATACTACTTCACTCTCTGAAATAAAACTCTAAACACACCTTTTATCCTCAGAAAACAAAAACCAATCATGAAGTGCATCTACGTGCTAGTACTCCTGGCTGTCGCAGTACACGCTGAAGAGACCTACAGTACAGAGAACGATGACCTTGACATCGAGGCCGTGGTCAACAACCTCGATTCCCTCAAAGGATTCGTAGGATGCTTCATGGACACCACAACTTGCCACACCGTCGCCGCCGATTTCAAAAGTACGTACGCTTTAAATTATAATATTTTGTAATCATATTTGCGAAACAATCATATATGTTTTTTAAATAAGATGCTCTGATTTTTTATAAGAGATAGTTTATTTACATATTTTGTATTAAATGTTTATTTATTAGTTGCATTGTTCATGCATATCTTAATGAAAACATTAACATAAACTGTATTATTGAACTTTTTGAAGCACAATCAAATCTTTGCTCTACATTTTGAGTACCTAATGCTCAGATATGTTGCGAAATCGAATAAAAAAAGTGTTTCATTGAGTTAGGCAAAGACCAAGGGCATCCACGAACCAGAAACGTTATTTTGTTCCATGTTAGTCAGTGTGATTTACTACCCCTCACCAACTCTTTCAAAAAGCTTCACAGCAATACCACTAGTACTAAAAAAACACTACTATTAGATTCAGTCATAAATTCAAGGTATTTATGATATAATAACCAAAAACCCTAATCTAAGTAAAGTCTCAGTTTTAACGTCTGACATTTCAAAACCTTGAAATAAATGTATTTATTTAAAGTTCATTGCAAAGTAAAATATTTGTTTATACTAACGACATAGTAATTACAAAACAAATACGATATCGCTAAAATGTATAAACACTATTTTTGATAAGGTGTAACTATCGAAACTCAAAGTCACATATTTATTAAAGTTTATCGAACTTGACTCATTTGCAAGAGATTGTGTAAATTGACAAGCAAAGAGATAAGTAGAAAAAGATAAAGAAGATCTTTCCTGCATTAACTACGCAAGATAAATAGAACTCATTGTATGTAACAATAACTTCCGGATTATTTTATTTTTATGACTAACTCTTTTTTGCGAGCGTTCGAAGCGCAAAAAACTCTACACATCAACGAATTCACCACTTAGGTAAACGTACACCGTAAACGCATTCTATAAAAGTCAAAACGAGAAAATGTCCCAAAAAACTAATTTCAGAAATCAGGATGATTATGCACTTATTAAAACTTTAGTTATCGGGAAGTAATGTACAGATTCATATAAATTACTTAAGAAAAAAAAACCTATTCTTTTTACCTAAATTTCAACATAATTATATATTGTTTTCGTAGCTGTACCTACATTATTGTTATTATTGTCGGCTAAAATTACACTCACTCACTCCATTCCAGACTTGTACACACAGTGATGAAATCCGGACATAAATCTAATTTTATACTGTTTATATCTGTTTCTGGTATTAAATTTTATACTATCTCTCAAATCACAGTTTCGCTATTACTGTATCTAATATATAGCGAAAAGTATAGACAAAGGGGCCTGGTGACCCGTAGGTACTATAGGTACTTATAACCTATCGGGCCCCAGTCTCACTCAATGTGTTATACTTATGTACTGCATTTGTGATAAAAATATATTTTAATTTTATACAAATATTTTTATTGATTTTTATTTTTATTCATAGAGGATATCCCTGAAGCAGTAAACACTAGCTGCTCAAAATGCACGCAGGCACAGAAGCACATCTTCCACAAATTCTTACTTGGCCTTAAGGAGAAGCTTCCTCAAGATTACGAGGCCTTTAAGACGAAGTTCGATCCCGAAGGAAAACATTTCGCTGCTTTAGAAACCGCTGTCGCCAACGCTTAAGAATTGCACTTACATAATGCATCTTTAATGATAAGTAACATGTAAGCGTATGACTTTGCAAATCCTTGAATTAAACCTATTCATTTGTTAATCTTGACTGTACTTAACAGTGAGGTTATTATTATTTGTTTAAAACATTAAATTTGTATGCTTTTTGTCGAGTCAAAACATGAAAAATAAAAATGAACTTGGTTATGGCTTGCTTACTTAATTATTTAAGCAACGGAAGCTGTCAGTTCTTTGTTCTTGTGTGATTGATAACTTAGTTTCGTAAATATACTTTTTGTACTTAATATTGTATTTTATTATCTTTCAAACTAAAATGCAACAATCAAAAACACAATATTGCTCATAACTTCAAAAAAACATCTTCAGTGGTAGTCGATGGAGCTAGAATAGTTTATGAACAGGCAGAATGTTAAAAAAAAGGTCAATTGCTCGTGAATTGTGCATAGTAAATTATAATTGTGCCTATGGAAAATAACCATTACGAGTTTTATAGCAGTGGCCTAGTTACCAACTGCAGTAAAAGCATAATCCAGATAACAGATAAACGAGCGACGAATTAATGCACGCAGTAAAGTCGATTCGACCAAAAACCAAAAACTCTTTTACTCAATTTAAATTATGTAAATTGTGGTAAATGTATCAATAAATAGAAACAGAGATAAACAAAAAATAAACTTTCAGACCACTGATAATACTATTTATCTTTCACAAACAGTACTTACTTTAAAAAATAACAATAAGCTTGTAAGTAGATAATGACGTTATATATTTTTGTTTTAAAGAGATATAGATATAGCAAAATATTATCTAATGTTATCGGATTTTAGTGACATTTTTTATACAAAGTTACATTTATATTATGTAAATAAAATGACAAAAAGCAAATCTTTATGAATGAATACTTTATATTCGTTATTTTTTTAAGACAGCGAGGTAAGATTGTTCCGATTTTTAGTGGATAGACCAACAAATATAATTAAGACCAATTTACTAACTAGCCTTCTCCCAAGCTATTTTGGGGTCGGCTTCCAGTCATACCGGAGCACAATCCACTAACATTTACCTACACATAGGCAAAAATTTTATTTTCCATTTATAATTTACAATAGCTTTGTATCTACTTCTTCCATAGAGCAGAGGTGGTTGGGCCCTGGTAGATGCCCCATCCCAGTTTAGAGTAAAGTTCTCAACAAGGCCACTGCGTGTTGGACCTGTGTCCCCACGTAAGCCTTTCAAAGGAACGGGTATTCTCACTAATGAGGATAACCTGTGTAAAATAAGAAATATAAGATAACAATGATACCTTGGGACACGGCCATCTGATCCCAAACTAGGCAGGGCGTATGACAACCAGACAACTGAAAAACATACTTATATATTTCTAAATATATACATAGACACAGAACAAATAACGATGCTCGTCACACAAAGATTTGTCCTGGGTAGGAAACGAACCCAGAATTGTAATTAAGAACAGTGCGGTCTAAAAATATAGTAGATTTTAAATTATGCCTTATGAAGGCAATAATAACCGTACCTATACAATTAAATTCGGCGGAATACTTAATAAAGCACTCAAGTTTTTGTCGGACTCATCACCATCACTATAAATATTATGCTATTGAAGGCCACACTAGAGGGTTCTTAAATACAAGCATTTGAGATGTGCACGTCATTTGCTAAGGACATAACACCAATTTCATAACATATTGGCTCACAATTAAATGTTCCGACGTAATGTTTGATCCAAATAAAAGCCATTATAAAGTGACATTATTTTTTACGTATTTATTTATTGCGTCCGTGTTTTCACAAGACAAGTTTTATGACAGAAGATACGATTATTACGATATTGATACGCTGATACAAAATGTCAGGTTGCTGAATAAGTATTTGGATTGTTTTCTAGAAAAAGGGCCGTGTACACCGATCGGAAGAGTGTTCAGAGGTAAGTATGTCTTGTGTTTAAATTTTATGTAACTTAAATGACGCAGTAATTGTATGGCTATATACAATCATTAATATAATAAGGAATACTTTCATCGTATTAAACGTACTCGCTATTTATACAATACTAGCTGTCCCCCGCGACTTTGTGCGCGTGTTTTAGTTTTAACAATTTATCATTTTTGCTACATTTTCCATTTATATTCAATACAAAAAGAATTTTTCAATTCGAACCAGTACTTCCTGAGATTAGCGCGTTCAAACAAACTCTTCAGCTTTATAATATTAGTATAGATTAACACGGACTTGTGTGTCCTTCAAAACTTAATTTTAGGAAAAATCCTATTTCGCCGAACCACCGATCGTTAACTGACATTAACCACTAAAAACAAAAGAATGAAGATTCTATCAGTTTCAGTATATTTAAATTTTTAATTAAATCCAAAATTAAATTCACACCCTTTATACAAAGATTCTATTGTGTTCCTAGGACATCGGATATAAATCAAAACATGTTCCTTTATGTTTTCACGATTGTTCATTACATGTACTTATTTTAAATACGCATATCGTTGTCAAATATTTAGAACTGTAGATATGCTTGTAATCTTGTAAGTCTAAATAGACAGTAGTAAAATAAAGGAAAACTTTTTGTAAAAATAACACACGAATTCTAAATACTATAGTTGTTTGTCTGCTATGATATTCTCAGAAACAAGTCCATTTTTTTTTTATTCATAACTATAAATTATACTACATGGATAGCCAAATGGTTTAGGTCACCACGCTAACTACCTACCTCTGCGCAACGGATTCCATACTCTCGTTTGTTTGTTTTAAGTCTAGATTTTCTTAGTATACATACGCTAAGTAAACCCAGACTTGTGTGTTTGGGAAACTCTTCACGAAAAAAATATCAAAGTAGTTCCGGGGTCGCTTTGTTTACGAAAATAATAGGAATAGGCTTTACTGATTTATGTCGCTATTTCATTGCCCTAACATAAAGGATATAGGAGCACCGACACCATATATTATATTCATCCTTATTAGCATGCCGCTAAGACTCATTATATTATTCCAGCAATTTTGCCCGAAGTAATAGCAACAGCTTGCAAGAAGTGCTCTCCATCACAACGAAGACTTGCTCGGAAGACGTTCAACGCTTTAAGGAAACACTTTCCTGAAAAGCACGACGAGTTAATGAGGAAACTTGATCCTAGAAACAAATATTATGTAGCTTTTCAAAAAGCAATCGCCAATGCTTAAGCAACAATTCTCACCAGCCACATTGAAAAGTAGGTACGTATAAAACCGGCTTCCTACGGAACTCGATATCACGGATCACCCTGCACGGGCATGGACAGCCACGAACCAATTTCAACCGACTTACGGTATACTTTGACTCGCGCTGGATTCCGATGGACAGAAGCAGACTCGTCTGCGCTATCACGGACGAGAAATTTCCCACAATCCGCGAAGCGGGGTGACCCGCTATATCCCGCACTGTAGGAGGCCGGTTATACTTGTATAGAGATTTAAGTTTAAATGAGGTGCAAATGTCAATACAGTTAATGCACCAAGAAGTTATGGACTCGTTTTGTAAAGCTTTTGGTAATCGACGGTGTTATGAAATAAGCCTACATAATCATATTTCCAAATCGTTCCTGTTTATTTTTAACTTTTAAATAAGTAAAAACTTTAATTTATTTTCGTCTAAAGTAGTAGGCATACTTCTAAGCGCCAACTTATCTTATTTGAAGTTTAAATAACAAAAGATTTCCATGGTAATCGCCTCTTATTTAACGAACAGCCACACTTAGATCAATTAAGATTTATTTTGATTGGATGGAACTAATTAAATGTGTTTTTACGCACAAAGTTCCTTAGGTGACTCAGCGTGTCTAGGTAGAGCCACTCTACAGAAGAATATTCTCGATTGAAACAGTGATACGAACGGGCTTTGACTATTTATTAAAATAATTTATACCAACCAATTTACCAATTTTTTCCTACGCTGCATGAAATCCTCTTCTCAAACAGAAAAGGCGAGGACGAGCATTGATTAATTTGTCAACTTAAGGTTTATATGTATTACTTACATTAAAGGCGACAACTTTAATCAGTGGTTTGGTGGTTCGAACCTATCAAACAGCCTTGTAAATACGACTCCACTGTTTGCATTAGTAGGAGAATTCTCATGATAACCATGAAATTATGACTACGAAATTGGCATTTCGGTAAATTTAATATGTAGTTGCTTGATCCATCCAAAAGCCGTACAGTTTCCATGTAGTTATGGCAATAAAAACAAAGCTATTAATTACATGACTTCTGTTTCTGTTAGTTTAATTCTTTATTGTATAAATAACAGATAATACAGTAATGTAATAATAAATTATATGTACTTACAGATTAACTCAAAATTGAGTTCTATAACAGCAAACCTTTGAGTGATAAGAGGGATTCAAATATCTTATGAGGATAGGAAGAAGTGTAAAATAACAATTAAAAAAAGACTATTTTGTTAAACTGATATTTTGTAATAATGTTATAATTTATTGTTCCAAGATAATAAATAATTTTCTGAACTTTGGAGTTCGGGTGTCAAGGTTTATGTATTTTGGAGAAAACGGAATTTAAAATATCTCAAAAGGTTAAATTACGGACTGAACAGTTTACGTGTCTTTTATATTATTGCTGTTGATGTAATTGAGACTTATTACATTATTCGTTATAAACGGGGTCACAATATATTACAAGACGATCATGGTGGAGCAGTTTTTCATAAGTCAATGAATTACGGGAAAAAACCTGACGTTTTGTCATTGCAATTACCTATGTATTCTTAACTAGGATAGCTTTTATCTCACTAGTGTGTCAACTTTCGACTCGTCGCTTAAACTTTTTTCAGGCAAAAATATAATCTCTAGTACATGTATACTGACATCTTCTATCCTTTCAGTATGTCTCAATATATAATTAATTTAAAGTAAATTTTTCATTACATAATCATTTACTAGGGTAAACAGTTAATACAAAAACCTTAATGCAAGAATATTTAGTTATACATATCTAAATACTATGACATTTGAATTTGATGTCTTTTTTTTGTACATATAAACGTAGATGCTCCCAATGCCTTGCACTTCAAATATTGAATATCAATCGCATTAGTATGCTTCGATGGTGCGTGTTCGCAAAAACGACAGAAGCTTAGGTGTCACTGTCATGTTGAAAGCATTACCAGATTTTCTGTAAGTTTCCTAAAACTGTTATTAAATCGCCATAAATTGCAATAGATACGGTCTACTTCACGGGCATGTCATTATGTTTTGGTTCACTGGAGACTCCAGTGACTTCTGTTTTCATTCTGACTGATTTCATTCTGCCTTTGTGTCATTGGTTTTTATTCTGGTATTACTTTTTATCCGTACTCAGAGAACCTGTCAGGATTTAGATATGAGAAAATGAGACCGCTGCAGTTTTTTTCAATTCTTCTTAATCCGCAACCATATTAATGAATAAGTGAAACGAAAAGTAATTTTAGCTTGACACTAAAAGTTCTTAAAAACATTGTTTAGTAACATAGTTGTTATTGTCGTTAAGAGCTCTACCACCGAGAAATTTGAAAAATAGGTATTTAAAGAATATATTGCCATCGCACAACTCCGACCAACCCCTGTAAAGTGCTCAAGGCCAAATGCAACATGCATTTGGTCAACTGCAGCTAGAGCTACACCGTTGACCAAAAGACGTTTCGTATACCGCTATTTTTTTCAACAAAACATACTATTACGGGCACGCATAGATCTTTTGGGAAGAATCATTGCTCTAGAAACATTTTCCTCAACGAAAACAGTGGAAGACGTTTGTATGGAAAAGACCCAGTCGCGTCCCTTAAGTGAATGGTAAACATATAACGTAATAATATTCTTTACATCAGCTTAATAGTTTATTTATTAGACTGGGCCATGATTGTTCTCTTCTAATCAAGCGTCTCGTACTTACTGATGACGAATGTATTCTTTGTTTCTCTGTATGGTCATGAGTCATAAAATTAGCGCCTTTTCAATTGTAAGCACCCGTGTACTGATTCATCAATAATATAATAAACGTCATTAAATTCTAATTTATAGTTCTCGGTAATTAATATTTAGACAACTTAACGCAGTATCAAAGTTGTACTATAGATATTTTAGGTAGCTATCAATCTTATTGTACGTATCATGGTGAATACCTACCTATTCATTATTGATTGGTATTGTTTATCAACGACGCCGTTCTTGTAAATTATTTTGGCGTACATTATATTATTCTCATTTCAAAGCATCCTGATTTATATTTCTATTTCTTTAGTAAGTACATAGGTACTTCTATTTTACAAGACAAAAAGAAAAAGGTCTAAAGTTTAGACCTTGTTTTCTGGTTTTTTATGGTTTAGACTAAACTATAAAGAACTACTCTAAATGTTAGGACAATGTTTTTCTAAAGCAACCGGTTTACGCAAAAAACTTATATCTTTCCATACGTCCCTTATATGCTGTGGTTAGCTCTTAATACATTTTTTTCCTCATACGACGCGGTAAAACTTTTATATTGCTTGTTTTCCCGGTATCATACTGCAACATATGAAATATTTTGTTTATGAACACAAGTTGCTGTAACATTTACATTTCACTAACAATACCGGGAGGGAATTACCAAAAGCAAGCTATAGGTCAAATTAAGTTCGTATTCATTTTGGTAAAAGGTTCAAATTCGTTTGCAATGGATGTGTAAACGTTGACCCATGTGCCAATGAAGGTAGTGGGTATACCGTCGTCAATATAAACCACTGTCGCTTTCTGCCAACGCTAGTTCTTTAGGTTGATTATAGAGAGTAAAAGGTGGGTGAATGAACTGCATTCTGTAATCAGTGACAAATGAATTTGTGACTTGTGATATGAAAACTGTGAATAAGCTATGTGACGATTTAATACATTGAGAGCAACAGTTTTTAAAACCATAAATCACTATATTGCTCTCAGTTTCGCGTTTGGCCTGACTGTAAATGTATTTGCATTTAACTTAAATCGTGGTTATGTATCAGAGTATAAAAAATGTATTTAAGTCTAATTCGGACAAAAACCAACAGATATTCAATACGCGTTTTATGTTTGTCCATGGCAACAGCTCGGTGAACAGATTTCAACGCTTAATATTCGGGACAAGTCACATTCTTTGTTCCATTGTGATCGCACGGTGTTGATTAATTGAAAGAGAGGAATTAAATTCCTTTGTTATTTCCAGAATCCATCTGTCAAAATGAGGGTCCTGATTGTGATGTCGTGTTTGGTCGTAGTGGCGTTTGCTGCTGACAAATACAACGCAAAATATGATAACTTCGACGTTGACACCCTGATCTCTAACGACAGACTTCTCAAAGCCTACATCAACTGCTTCTTGGAGAAAGGACGTTGCACACCAGAAGGATCAGATTTTAAAAGTAAGTTTTTCCTAAAATTCCTATATTATATATATTACGACTTGATGTTTTTTTTTTATATTAGGGTAAAACAATCAAAAATTGTTTAGACATTATCTTCTAGGTTTAGCGTAATGGAAAATTTACCTCTCTTGTAAAGAACATTAAATCTAAACATTATTAGTGACTTTGTTTAAACAAATATACCCAGTATTAGGATAACGTTGAATAGACACGGGCAACCGACGATATTTTGAATCAACAAACGGACGTGTTGACATACGCGCTTTGTAACATTAATTACATATTTACGTAAGTCAGGATAAACCCAGTAGGTACTAGACACTCGGACTCTTTGCAAAAAGCGTGTCGAGGTCAAGGTTCACTAGAAGGAAAATGACTTGAGGTAGTGTAATGTCTACATATACACTTGCATCAATTTTCATATCCTTGGAGTATTTTCCTTTGACAGATTATATACTCATATCAAAGGTGGAATTAAATTTTAATACATTTTCGGAACTAATATTTTTTTCTAAATTTCTAGAGACCCTGCCAGAGGCAATCGAGACAACTTGTGCGAAATGTACAGAGAAGCAGAAGGGTAACATCAGGAAGGTGATCAAGGCGATCCAACAGAAGCACGCCAAGGAATGGGAAGACCTTGTCAAGAAGAACGACCCCAGTGGCAAGAACCGCGCCAACTTCGACAAATTCATCCAAGGAAGCTAAGCTTTTCCATAGTAATACCAACATGTGTTACTAATTTTAAATTTTAGATCCTAAGATTTCACTATTTGCCGAAATTTAATAGAGTTTAGTTCAGCTCTCTACGGAATTGCAAAAATGATAAAATGCGATCCCTAATGTCTCAGGATTTCTCCCGAAGCTCTCTTTAGTTATTTCATTTTCCGGGGTCAAGATCCAACTGATTTTATTTATGCGTAGGCTTTTAGATAGTAATCGGATGACAAATTGTTGTGTTATTTATTTTAATATCACGATGTTGACTGATATTGTAATAAAAAAAAATATTGAAATGTTGTTTTCCTTAAACCTTATAAAAAACTAGAATTTCCAAGACTTGAATAACAAATACGAATATTGGGGTTTGTTTTTGAAAGCTTGTTTTAATTGATTGATTTTAGACGAGACTGTTCTTTAGTTTCCTTTAAAATTTCCATTAAGGACAATGTTGTACGTATGTAGTCCAAAAATAATCTTATTAATTATGAAACTATTAAAAAGTGAGCAATTGAACTGGTTGCATGTAGGTTTATGTGTCAGGCAGGGCCGGCACTGCGGCCAGTTGCGCCAGACAGCCCACTCCGCTGCGCTCTGATGTAACTTCATAGATTGTGTAAGCCCGTCACATAATCTTCGACAGTACGCAATCGTTCCGCATCATATGCCACAGATTTGCGTTATTGGGATAGGTACTTCAGGATGTCTTTTGATTGTTTCAAATGATCAAATATTTCAACATTTTCAACATGATCTTGATCTCAATCAATCGTCTCATCTTAATTTCATACATTGCTGTTTTGTTTCACATTTTCTATGCTAGCTGTTGACTTAGTCAGTTGAGCTTTAATTTACAGTGTTTATTGTTCAAGTGTTTACAACGAGGTTTTTTTTTATATTATTGACATGACTATTATATGACGGGAGTCACAGTATAAGATCGATGCTATCATCCGTAGTTGCGTGCACAATTGGTTCGTTTTATAGTCTCTTAATTACAAACTGCCTTAATTGTACTTCGCGTAATAATTTTAAAACAAGTTTTTGACGTAATTAAAAGTGGAAAACAAGCCGTTTAAGTTTATTATCTAAGTAAAAATATATTGTATAAAATCAAACCAATCAAAAATTGTTACACTAATAAGAAACACTGAGGTAAGAAACATAAAAAGGCAGTCATTAAGTCATTACAATTCTGACAACAAGTCTTACCATGCGACACTGTGTTACCCATTAAAATGGTTGGAGTTGGTTGAGGCACATAGGCAGTCGCTCCATGTAAAACACAGTACTCAGATGAACCTGGTAAAATTGGAAGCCGACCCCAACAAAGCTTGGGAAAAGGCTAGGCAGAATAAGTGTGAAGAAAGTCTAACCTTAACAGAATACTAAGAAAGGCATAGGTTATGAATATAGCATCAAAACATAATTATTGTTTAAAATTAAAACAAACAAACATTTTTAATTGCAACTTATCTATTTACTGTAATGCTCCACATTATTCAAACTGTCCGTTTACATTAGCCGTTGGTGGTGGTCTAAATATTTCTTAATTTATATCTATTTAATCTGTTCCGATGACGAAAGCGGCAAAGTCCTTTTCGTATTCACCTTTGGGATCGTACTTGGCACGGAACTGGTTAAAATCATCAGGTCTCTTCTCAGTTAGAGCTGTTACAGTTTTACGGACGTTCGTCCTTTGGATAGGCGTACATTTGGCGCAGCATGTCGCTATCACCTCGGGGAGTAGTTCTGGAAGTAAATTTACAAATTTCATTAGGTACCTAAATAAAATTCTTACGTAGTCTTCGTGATTTAAATTATTCTAAAAGGATAATAGCTTTTCCAGCAGTATCTTATTATTTTGAAGGTTGCTTTTTCCATGCGTGCCATACTTCAAAAGGGCTTGGCTAATCTTTTTAATAAGTGTGAGGCTACTTTTTTATCGCCAGTTGCCTGGTGTAATGTTTTGGCAACAATCCACTAGATGTCATCTTCTTATGTATTATATATCAGTTTAACCGACTGCAGGGCAAATGCTTTTTAATGAAATATTGTAGTGATTAAGTACTTACTTCTGAAGTCAGCAGAATGCTCCACAGAACACGGACCCTTATCCAACATGCAGCTAATATAAGAGGTGAATAAAGCGTCGTCACTTATGATCTTGTCCACGTCGATTTTGTCGTATATTTCATCGTAGCCGAGGACACAAGGCACCGCCAGGGCCAACACAGCAACTAACAGTGTATTCATGTTTTGTTTATAAAGTAACCCTAAAATAAATTTATAATTAAAATAAGTCATATCTTATTTAGATTATGTGGAGATCAAAAAGTTCCAAATATCAGTCTCGTAAACACCACAGTACGCAAAAAACCATGCTTCTTAACCTTGTATCTATTCCATAACGAATCTTATAGGAATAAAATCTTACATTTAATGTAGGTAATCAAGGTGATAAGATTCGCCCAAATATAAATATTACTATATATTTATAAGCGACTTAGAATTTATTATGCCTCTTTACGTGAGATATTACTCATTCGGTGGGATTTCTCGGAACTCGGAATGTTTAATATTCCATGGGTTGACATAAGAGACCATACATTGACGCAGTGTACATATTAATCAATCAAGCAGTTACCAAGTGAATATGGCTATAAATATATTGGTTCAACTTATGATCATCAAGGTACCTACGGAATTCACTGATAGGTTTTAATATTTAGTAAATAATTGAATTTTGGCTTGCCGAAGCAATAGCTTTACGCATCTTTTACAATTTTGAACATTAAATGAGAAAGTTATTCAAAGAAAACCATGACATTACTTTTTAAGAATTTTACGTATAAGTTGAAAATAAACCATGGGCTGACTACTAAAGTTGGACACGAAATAATGTAACGACCTTAAATCAAAATATTTTTATTTCAAGTAGGCGAAAGTGCCTTTGAAAATGGCACTTTGAAAACGTTAAATGACTCTAGTTGCATGGTTCCAAAATTACATTAGTTACTATGGAATAGAACTGACAAAAAAACTCCATATACAAACAAATACAATGGAAAAAGGCAGAATATGTGAAATTAAGGCTGATGAACAATGTTTTATATCCAAAATTTAGCTTACCAAATTCTTCCACTGTTGCTACCAAGTGACTTGATGCCTGGAGATTCTTCCGTCACATTATATATGATACAACTGCGGATACGCACAATTATTTTAATTTCCAATAATACAAAAAAAAAAGGAAATTATTTTATTTAATGTCATTATAATATTATTTTTGCGAGATACAATTGTCTGATACGACGAATTAAACATTGACCTTGGCTGGCGTGGACATCGAACGTGAGTTATGTATAAAAAGTTTGGTTTGATCTTATCAGTTCAAAGGTATCATAGCCATTCATGGCTATTTTTAAACAATAATTTTCTAAATAGGTAATGCATACACTTTTGCACGTCATCATCATAAATGTCGATTATGGCATCATTATCTGTTTGATCTTCCTCTAACTAGAATTTCAGGTGTTTTTTTTTCTTTTTGGAAATCTAGACAAATTGCAATATTTTATGAAAGAAAAGTAATGAACGTAGATGCTACCGCTTTGCCTTAAGAATATATATATCAGTAATGTACCATAATTAATAATACGTCATCAGAACATGAACAAGTAGTGACAGCACATCCATCAGAAGTTTAAAATATTATGGTAAAAAATATTGACTATCAAAAAACAACCTGGAATGAAAAAAAAACCTGGCTTTAATGCATCATCAATACATCCAGTAGGTACATTTCGACTCGCATAGTAAAATGTACTCTTAAATTGAACCTAGTGGTGCGTTTACATTATTCGGTTAAACCGCATACGGCTGCAGCCCGTATTCGGTCACCGACTAATGTAAGTGGGTATTCGGTTGGCCGTATTCGATCCCAGCCCGTATTCAGTAACGAGAGCGAGACCGGTTAACCGATTCGGCTAATCCGAATGCGGTAGCTGAACACAGTGAACCAATCAATGTAAACAACCCAATTCGGTTAACCGAATCGGTAGGCCTATTCGCTATCTCTAGTTGCCAACCCAACCGATGTTTACCGGATAAAAATAAGTATAAAAATGCTTATTCAGTATCGGTTAACGTCGGTAACCAACTTAGTAGTAGTAGATCTAGTTTGCTATCAAAAATACACGATAAAAAAACTTGTGTTTTCACTGTCTTTTTAATAAAGCAACAATCGCTTTTGTTGACAACCGCCATAGCGAATAACCCTGCGGTTAAACCGAAAGCGGTTGCCCAATTCGGTGGCCGAACTAATGTAAACGCACCATAACCTCTTCAAAAAGGAAAAAGGTTTAATTAAGACAATATTATGCATTCAAATCGTTCATTAGTCTTGTAATCAGGAAACTTAATATCCTTACAATGCTTAGATACTAAGTGCTCTAATTACAGTTTTTTTATAGTCTCTAGGAATTTTCCTGTCTTAAGAAATATTGTTGGACGTCTCACGCTCAGCTATATAATGTAGGATATCATGAAAAATCTATTGTCTTTCATCTGTATTCATCAGCGATAAAGGTAAGAAAAGTTTTATTTTTAACGACTGAAAATGTTGTGAAAAGAATCAATTCTTGGGTTATTTAAATCTTACGAAATAATAGCTTTCAGTCTTCATCCAATTTTATTATTAACACTAAATACCGAGCAATAGAAAAAAATAACATATTATTATATTGTTCGTCAGTCACCGGTGACCTACGCGGTGCTCAAAGGCTTACCTGACATCTATAGTTTATCCAGAATATAGTGTAGAACTCCATGGTTCAGTGCCTAAGTTATTTCAAATTAAACTACCTCACCGTTTATTTTCAGGTTCAATAAAACAATAAAAATGAAAGTGTTGGTTGTATTATTTGCGCTGGTAGCCTTCGCAGCTTCAGCTCCAACAGAGGAGTTGGATGTCCTCCAAGCATTTGACTTCGATGCTCTCTTCAATAATGCCGAGCAGAGGAAGGTGGTATTCGATTGCTTGCTAGACAAAGCCCCTTGTGGAGACTTCGAAAAACTGAAAGGTAAGCTTAGACATAGAAATATTTATTTTCTTGAAACAGGTTTATAGAATGTTACAGTAGCAGAGGTACATCATGTTTCGCCTATTATAGGTGCAACAGTAAAAATGTCAGAAATGCCCACTATAAATTCAAAAATATTTTTAGTATTACAACTATAAATATTAGTATTTAAAATACTAATATTAATCATTATGACATTTATGGCTTTACTATAATTATAGTTCCTGCTAATGAGTATTTGTTGTATGCACTCTTGTACCATTACGAAATACTTGATGTTGGGTCATCAGTCATCAATAAATTAAAATTTAGGGGTAATGCAAATGTATATTTATTTTATGTAATAGCACGGAAATAAGAAGATAATCTTCCACAGCCATCAGTGCCAGTGTGTCAGTTACTTTTCAATTAATTTTAATTCCAATATAATTTAAATCAAAAGTTATATTATTTTAGAGGACAAGTGATACAGGTTTATTAAAAAAAAACTGTCTATGCAAGAAACTAACCGAAATCTAAATTGAGAGTCTTTTTGTGAAAGCATGTGTTATGTTTGTGTGCCTGTTAAATGAATATCAATTTTGAATTGACATTGTACTAGAATTGAAATTAATTTCAAAGTAGGTAACAACCCAGGTAGCATTTAGAGTTTCGATACTTAGTTTGCGACCTGTTACATCTGCAAACAAAAATCTCTGGGCCTACTCGCAGAAATGTAGAAATAGGTATTTTAATTAAAAACTTTGCGTTTAAAACTACATCAATTAGTTTTTTTTTTATGTCACTATTATACAAAAAATAAATAGTAATTCTAAGATGCGTTTTTTAACATATTTTTATTCTATTGTTCAAGTAAATCGGGTCGTAACTCGTATTCACAGAATTTCATTTTTCCAAAGTTTTCCACAGAATAATTATGTTGTTTTGAACGTTATAAGATAATGCATGTTTTGTTATTGGGAATGATTACATAGGTAATTACTGCAACTCATGAATGTTACAAAGTATTTTAATTTTAAGCATTTACTAGAGTTCAAAAGATGAACTCCATTAATAATACTGTAAACACTATCCAATTTAATGTTAAAACGGATTATTACATAGCCAGTCACGGTATATGTATACCTATGTTTTTTAGTTTAGGATGGTACTTATATAAAACACTGTTTTAAAGCATCGCTGTTATCACCATCTTGGAATGAATGCACTACTGTGACTAAAGACATTCTTATAAGCATAACGCCTTTCCATTTAAAAAGACTTATTTCATGCACTGTCCAATTATTGCAATCGGAAAATTATTATAACTAATGCAAAAAAATACTATGAATTATAAACTCAATTCCTAGCTGATAAGTGGATGAAGTAGGTATTAGTTATAATACCAGCCTATTTAATGGCCCACTGCTGGGCATAGGCCTGTTCTCTGTAGAGAAGGAACGAGCGTTGATCACCACGCTTGCTCATTGCAGGTTGGCGATTTCAGATTTCAATTTTTGGAATCCAGGCTTCCTAACGATGTTGTCCTTCACCGATTTTCAATGATACCTTAGAATAATTAAGAAAGTACATTCAACTTAGAAAAAGTCACATTGGTGCCTGTAATGGGTTCGAACCTGCAACTTTGTGCACACAAATCCGTTCATTGAACTACTAGGCCACCATGACACAAGGTATTAGTTGAATAACTTATTTATTTTATTATATTGTTACAGAGAGCGTGGTAAAAGTTGTGCAGAACCAATGTGCCGAATGTAACCCCGAGCAAAAAGCAAAGTATGAACACGCTATGAAGACCTTCCATGATAAATTCGAACCCACTTACAATGAATTCATGAAGAAACTGGCCACTAAGAAAGAGTAAATATTTTATATAATTTTGTATTATAAATTTTCTATATATTTACATTATGTATTTATTATATACCTATGATCAAAATAAATAATATTTATTTAAATCGAATGGTTTTATTTGTTACAATAATTATGGTAATATCCTGCGCCTGGTATTAAAGTTATTGCAAGACGCTTGATATGAGTTTGCAGTAAAATTTTAGAAGGGGTTTCATTACTTAACTTTTTTCAATCTTATTAAAAATAATAAAATATTTTTGATAACCATTGGTTCTTTTTTATATATTTAGCAGAATTCTCAACATAATTTCGTCTGTAAACTTAGAAAAGAACTTAAAACTGCTTTTAACTTAAGTAGGTATTATTTTTTTCATACGTCATAGCAGTCCATATATTATAAAAACAGCTCTGGGGTTACCTTTTTTCTTTTAATATATTATACTTAAGCTAAACCTTCTAAAAACTTATCTCATAACACAAATCGCGCCTTCTGGTGCAGTCGGGTAAAAATACACTGCCTAAGAGATTCAGTTTAGAAAGGAACTGGCTGAAATCTAAACATTGAGAGTATTTATTTGTATTTTGTGTTGTTTTCGTTTCTGCTAAATGAATTTTCCTGCTAAAAGACTGAATTTCCGGAAAAATAAATGTCATTAGGTCACCTAGTACCACACAGATCACCGAGATAATCTCGGTACGTCTTAAACAAAACTCATGGATTGTCCTTGAATAATTTGTTAGGTTTTAAACAATTTTTATTGCGAATAAATCAGTGAACGTTAGGTATTTATGTACCTACATTCACAACGTAAATACTTACTGTTATAGGCGTCAATACTATACTAGTTAGCTTGTAGCAAATTTACCGTTTTTGGACCGCGAACTAACCTATAGACCTACTTAGAACGCGACATTGAAACAAATGAGTAGCGAAGTCGATATCGTATGCTGTTATACGATGTTATTAATAGGTTCGTGTCAGATCTTCGACTATCCATTGAATACCTACATAGGTAACATTGCTATGCATATTACTTTTTTATCGCGTGATATGTGGAGTTAGAATTGAGTAAGTCGCTTAAAAGCTTTCGATCTAATTTATATTAATTAAAATTTATGTTGTAAAATCCTTGGATGCTATTCTCTAAAATTTCAGCGTCAACCGTGGCGCTGTCCAACGTCATATCTATATCTATACTAATATTATAAAGCTGAAGAGTTTGTTTGTTTGTTTGTTTGTTTGTTTGTTTGTTTGAACGCGCTAATCTCAGGAACTACTGGTCCGATTTGAAAAATTCTTTCAGTGTTGGATAGCTCATTTATTGAGGAAGGCTATAGGCTATATAACATCACGCTACAACCAATAGGAGCTGAGCATAAATGAAAAATGTTGCAAAAATGAAAAACCGTTTAAACTAAAATACGCGGACAAAGTCGCGGGGGACAGCTAGTATATAATATAATTTGAGATATTTTGAGACATTTTTATTTGATGTTTATACCATTTAGCTTTTTTTTGAAACTCTAAAATATGATACTGCTTTAAATCTCGATAAACGATTACTAATTCGTTATTACAATAAGTATCGTCAATACTGATAAGGGCAGGAGAAAGAATAAGTATCGTACATTTGCAATTTTATTTATATATATATTACAAAAGAGTACAAGGTTATTTTTATGTATTCTGGTAAAACTTTGAATGTGGAGATTAGTCTACCTAACCGATCCCTAGAAGTGTTTAGTCTTAGGTCTAAACATTCAAAGCACCTACCTTGTGATCGGATGTCAGTTTTACGACAAGACACTCAATTAGAAACTCGCTAATTAAATAGTACTTCCTCGATAGTCCAGTGACAGCTATTTCTAGTTTTAGTACAGGAACTGAGGGCCGCTTTAAAATCGTCGCGCGCGAACCTGCGTCTTCCGCCAAGCCTGCTTCTAAGAAACACCACCAACTGCTATGTTCTAGCCTAGGACAAAATTTGTCATTTGAATTTTAAAAGTTAATTATATCAACCTGTAACAGGGGTTGTATACCTACTAACAGCCTAAAGTCTGTGTTAACTGCAATATTTGTGAAAAAATTTAACTATCTATTGGTTTAAATAACAATTCGAAAAAAACAAATAAAAAATATCTCTATTTTCAGCACTAGATTTTTAGCACAGCACTGTTAAACTCTTATGGATAAATGAGTATTTATATTGAAATTAAAGATATTTTTTTTTATTGCTAACACTAATAGTCTTTATAACCGATATAGATGTCAACGTTTTCGTTTGTACAACGATAGCAAAACTACCTTGTATAGGCAACGGAAAGATTTGGCTAGACACGGTAGACTGCACGGATAGTATAGTGTGCGAAGTGCCGCGGGTTCGATCCCGGCATAGGATAAGCTTGTGTGATCCACAATTGCTTGTTCTAAGTCTAGGTATTCTTTGTGTGAATTGAATGTTTGTGAACGGTACAGTGTTTAAATTCACTAGTGCGGGAGTCGTTTTTTGCTTTAATGGTCTAATTTTTTTATTGAGCAAAAAAACTAAACGGGTTTTTTAATAAAGTTATCGGCAAACATGTCCGAGATATTGCGAATGTGTTTTTATTTTGTCCCGTGAAAACTATAGAACCAAGATACAGACTCAATCTAGAAAATAAGCTTGTTCGTAAAATATTAAATATGACTTAACACGCAAACTTGTTACTAAAGAAAGTAGGTACCTATCTACTAGTAACGGATATAGGAAACGTTTCCAACAGGATGACAAGTTGTATAATATTGAAACTCAGTAAATACAGTTTTATCTACTAGTACATCATTTTGAATCGCTCTTTATTACTTAATTCTGTAAATCACATCTTCGTCCTACATAGAAAAATAATGTAATTAGTCTATATATACCAACAAAAATCCTCAATTTGATCGATAAAGATTCGCTAATTAAGAAGATGCTGGACTTTTTTTCTTTGAGACAAATCTATCGTCACACAAAATACCTCTACTTGTGAACCAAGCATAAAAACTTTATTTTATCTTATTCTTAATAAACACGGACAAATATAAAGGTACAAAACAACAAGAAATTGGTAGTTATTCAGGTTTGGGAAGCCAACAAATAAAACCTTTTTTTATTAACTGTAAACCGACCACAGGAATACCGTACTTAAAGTATTGATATTGCGTCCCAAACTTCTAAATTTAGAATTTGTGTATTTTAATTATTTTATTATTTGTGAGCCTTGTGGTTTAAAAATACCCATTTACTTAATAATTGAATTCTAATAATAATTGAATTCCTTAGCGTTTATAAGGAGTATTAACTAGAAACAAAAGATATGATTCCATTCGTTTCCAAGAAAAATAAGTAAAAAAAAATGTGGTTTGGTTTCTAAAATGTAGAAATCCTCGTTTTATATAAATTACAAAGGTAAGCCATTAAAAAACCAATTGACATTCCGTTTAAACCCATTTAAGTTTATATTGCTTGCATAGGGTTTTTTTTTGTTTCCAAAACCTTTTTCAACCAGTTTGGTGTAGGTATTTACTTATAAAGTCATAAAATTAACATCATTCCACTTCATTGTTATGTTATAATAAGGCAGGACAGTACGCCGTCTTGAAAAAATTAGACAACATCACATACATGATACATTACTTTGAATCCAAAGTAAGTAGCTAAAGCACTTGTGTTATGGAATCAGAGACAACGAAGGTACCACAAGCACCCAGACCCGAGACAATGTAGCAACTCGACCACAAAGTTTGTCATAGAAAAAAAGGGTATTAGATATATATTTACGGTGAGATAGGAACAATCAACCGATACCAGAAGTAAATTGCTATACTTTGTAATAAACTTAATGCTTCGTATAAACTTCTAAACAAAGCGCCACTAAGGCCATAAATTGAACCCCTAGCAGCCCTAGCTGTTTTAATGTCAGGCTACACTCGCGGTACTATTATTACGCGCAATAAATTACAAGAGAGGTGTACACTAGGCATATTTACGAACTTTAGAACAAGACTTTGCCTATACGGAACCCTATATGGTTTTTATTTAAATAATAGTCCTGCCTTTCGAAATTCTGTCTACCTATTTAAAAATTTTATCGATTAAAATAATTTTAAATCTTAATCAGAACATTTTGGAAGGCAAAAAAATTAAGCACAGAAAGTGTGAACTTAAAAAAAATAACGTAAAGATAAACAGTTGCTTTTATAACTATATTATACGTCTTATACACTAAGCGTGTATTTTTTTTTGCTTGTTATACTTTACTTAGAAACATAATTGTTGTCAATCAATAAAATTATTCAAAGGAATTTGAACACTTCAATTATCCCATACATTTTTATGCAGCAAATAATTGAGATTATTTCCGATAAGAGATGCAGTTATTACAACACATTAATATTGTACCATGGACCTGTTATTAAAATAATTATTATGCATCATTGCACTCTTGTGGTTTGTGACTTTAAATATCTTGAAGTTTTCCTTCCAATGACTGATTTAGGAGAGCAAATATGAACCGCACCTATCTCTAGAACTACAAACTAATGCGAAATTTTAGCCTATGAAGAACACAGGATTTAACACATACCATACATACATTTATAAACCATATAATTAAATATTTACGACAATAATAAGGGAGACAGATAGTACAAAACAAATGACAATCAGAACATCGTACGTAATAAGATCAAAGCCACGCAATGAATACCATTAGCAGAGATGTAGTGCTTTCTTCGTGTTTTGTATGCGGCCCGTTACGTCGACCTCTTACCGACAGGTTTGAGTGTTTGCACCCCGCTGTGGGGTCCGTGGACCACAGTCGGGCCTCCAAGCCGCCATACCGCCAGTGAACGCCGCTCTGGAAACACTTGCACAACTTTCTTCGTCCGTGAGTATTTTTCAATTAAATTTCTTAGAAAGTGCTGCGTGAAAGTGATTGTCTGTTTGAACAGTTTAGGCCGTATTTTTATTTATTTAGAGATAGTTGTTGAAATTGACTTAAATAAATAAAGCATTTGAAACAATAACAGATAGTAAAAGTTATCGCTAGGGGATATCATTTTGTAGGGATGCTCGGATGAACTTAAATAATAATTATATTCTATAATAAAGCTTAAAAAAAACTTTGTGTGTTTGTTAATTATACTTAAATACAAAATATATTTAGTTAATCTATTATTTGAAATACTAACCTATTGTTTACAAGACCTTTTTACGCGGCTTCTTAGAAAGCGCAATAAATTGTACTGTTCTTTGACCTTGACACTGTCAGCTTTTGTTTCCTTGAACGTGCCTTGAACTTTCTTTGCTCTCAATTGATTTCGTTGGTTGTATTTATTTGTATCAAGCTAATGTTCTAAACTTAATATAAGTTTATTAAAGCAAATTATATTTTTTATATACATTTCATATTTCAAAATAATATATATCCAAAACCATGTTTTTCATTTATATATTTTTATTTTAGATAGAACTATTTTATTATTTATGTGAATGGCAAGACCAAACACGGGGCAAAGACTTCTGTCTGTGTCTATGTTTTGGTTAATTTCCAAAATTTCTAAACCAATTTTTCAAATTCATTTCAATTTAACACGTTGTATACATACTGCTTTTTAATTTTGATATAGCGTAAATTGTCTTTGCATAAGAGTCACAGGTATAACATTTAAAACCTTATATGAAATTACCAGGGAACAATAAACATGAGGAGTTGGCTACTGTGTCTGTGTGTGCTGACGGTGGTGGTGTCATGCTACTCCCAGGGCAACCGCTACGAGAACTTCAACGCTGACGCCATTATCCAAAACGACAGGATTCTACTGGCCTACTACAAGTGCGTCATGGACAAAGGACCCTGTACGAGGGACGGGAAAAACTTTAAACGTAAGTCTAACCTAACATATATTATACTACGAGTATGTCTCATGAGTCATGGAGAGAAGGTTCTATTGATTAACTAGAGTTTTAGTAGTCGACAGATTATTAATTCTGTGGCGACTGGAGATTAACGAAACCTACTATGTTAGGCTAGGCTCAATGTAACGAGTTTGACTTCTTGGAAAAAAATACCGTTATTGTAAAAAAAATAAATGTTATCATCAATGTAATCGACAGTCTTCGAGATTTTACGTCCTAGGAACACTGTGTACCAGGCTAGTTAGTGAATAACACGACAGCTTTGCAAAGCTGTTTTTTTTTTTTAACTTTTGTTAAACTTGTAAGATTAACGAACTATTTATTCTACAAAGTCTTTTCCCGGTAACGGGAAGTAAGCAAGAGGAACTTCACTGGTTTTAGCTGGTACGAATCTAGCACAACCTATTCTACGAAGGAGAAAGTCCATGACTGTTTCCAGCGGGTCAAAAAATACGCTTAAACCACTGAGGTAATTTTCCGTCCTTTTAACCCGAGGATAAAATTTGCAGTCGACTGCGGCGCAATTTATGGTAACTCATGTTTTTAGGGTTCCGTACCTCAAAAGGTAAAAACGGAACCCTTATAGGATCACTTTGTTGTCCGTCTGTCTGTCTGTCTGTCTGTCTGTCTGTCTGTCAAGACCTTTTTTCTCAGGAACGCGTGGAGGTATCAAGCTGAAATTCATATCAAATACTCAAGTCTATGGTCTCTTGGAGCTGTGAAAAAATCAAACTTCTAAGTCAACGCGATCAAAAGATACTCCCGTTTATGCCGCAAAATTCCGCAAATTTTCGAAACTCGCACGGGAATCAAAACCTACAGGGTACTTCCCGTGAACTCAGAATCTTGAAATTTGGTACGAAGTAACGTCTTATAGTACAGATAAAGGAAAAATTGCGAAAACCGTAAATTTTTAGTTACATCATATAAAAAAAAATATTTCTGATTTTTTTTTTTTTCATTTTGCAATTATCATACCATAACTATGACTCGATCGTAGTGATGGGTGAACTTTTACTTATATACCTACAGGTGTGTACGGAACCCTCGGTGCGCGAGTCCGACTCGCACTTGGCCGGTTTTTTTTTAAACTCTTTCTTCGCTTTTATACCGCGATAAGATCAATAATAGTTCTCTTTGTGATGATTAATCGTATCGACTTAGTTGTCGGAGTAACTGTATACAAATGAATGCTCTTAAGGTCGAGGATTTCTTATATACGATTAAGAAAACACTGCCATGTGGAAGTTACCTTTTAATTTATGTAGGAAAACTTCTTATGTACAAATTATTTATGGCGTTCACGATACTGTCAACATTAAACGATTCACCAGTACCATGTAATTAAGTGTGTTACGTTGGATATCGCCGACAATTACCAATTGATTATAGAATGTTTTATATGAGAGCTTTTAATTTTTTTAGTTACTTAGTCTCAAGGGATTTCCATTTAATCTGCTAAATAAGGGCTACTCTATCAGTTTCCAGGTCATTCTGTCCATAGCCTCAGAATAAATTTATCACATCTTTTATTATTAAATAAATTATGTAAATTTCTAATTGATATAAAAATATGATATATAAAATGGTCTTAGAGTTACCTTACAACTAAGCTTCTTATTTACTAGTCTAGTAAGTCTAGTAACTTACAGTTTATATTAATATGAACTTGAGTTATTGAGTGCATTAAATTTGGTAAAAAAAAGCCTTTTAAAAGCTCCACCATCATTAAAAAATCTTCGTCCTCTTTCAGGTGTGCTCCCCGAAACGTTAGCGACCGCCTGTGGGCGCTGTAACGTCAAACAGAAGACGATCGTGCGGAAGCTGCTTCTCGGCATCAGGTCTAAGAGCGAGCCCCGGT
This sequence comes from Diachrysia chrysitis, assembly GCA_932294365.1. Classification (NCBI taxonomy): domain Eukaryota; kingdom Metazoa; phylum Arthropoda; class Insecta; order Lepidoptera; family Noctuidae; genus Diachrysia; species Diachrysia chrysitis. The sequence goes on from OW028657.1 coordinate 5,690,965, forward strand.
TCCTCGAACTCCTGGACAAATACAATCCTGACCGGTCCAATAGGGATGCTCTTTACACATTCTTAGTCACTGGAAACTAATTTGAGAACATATTTGTGGTTTGAAAGCATATCAGTTATACTATTTATTTTTTCACTAAAAGGATTTCGAATCGGAAACTCTAACATTTTTATTTATTTTTTGATGTTGAGATGAGTATTTATGATATATTTATCTGGTTTAAATGACGATGATGGTATGTAGTGAAATTAAATAAGACTATTTTAATACCTAGGAATAAGTTAGATAAGCAAGAACGTAAGATTATTATTAAAGATATTTCACAACTTTTCTCTAGTTTCATTTAAGGTTTTGTATAATCATTGTCATCTTATTATTACCTATAATCTTTAGGGATATATTTATATAAATCGAGGAAAAAATAAAACACTTACATGTATAGTAATTAAATATGCGGTAAAACAATCTTCATTAAACCGATAATCATCGGGTAATATGCCCATGCATAATTAGTGGTGACATATTTGTAATACTGTTGTCTGTTCTTGGAAATAAAATACCTATCGGTACTATAAATATAGGAATCATCTACTTGGAAGCTACAGTTGTTAGAGCGTGCTCTAAGATCAACCAATTAGCATGAAGGTAGTACTACTGACTCTCTGCTTCGTGGTAGCAGTGCTGGCGCAGGACAAATATGACTCCGCCAACGACAATTTCGATATTTCCGAAATCCTGACAAATGACAGGCTAAGGCAATCGTACACAAACTGCCTGCTTAACAAAGGACCCTGCACTCCAGAAGTTAAACAACTAAAAGGTAAGAAAATCACCAGTTACAGTAAAACTTAACAACATTTATTCTAAAACTAAGTACATTATACACAAATCACATAAATTAAGAGTACAACTTATTATGCAAGCTATAAATAATCATTTACCTGACTCCTACCTGTCTTTGAAATTCTTGACTATACTTCGTCAACGTAGATATCGTCAAATGCTCTTTTAAATGTTTCAAAACAAACCCACCCTTGCGAATGGTATTTCTTGGCCTCTTCCCAAATTAAATTGAATTTTTCGTCGCTCAGGTAAACACCGGCTCGATCGAAAACGCTTCTCAAATGTTCAGGTGAACGTTTGGCGTACATATCACGATGGTTAACTCCAAGTATCGTTAAAGCACTTGGATTTATACAAGATTTTGCATCAGATTCTTGTGGAAGACAAATTCTGTGGGCTTTACAGTAACCTTCAGGTGTCACGGGATAGTCTTTGTCGAAATATCTACCTGATGGCAGACCTGCCATTAGCCTTTTATCCGATTCTTGTCCGGGTTCTACCATGTCTTTATAAGTAGTAGTAAATTGTACACAATCAGGAGATATATCTAATATTTTTGGCAATGTAGGTGACGGCTCTCTATAATTGATAATGTGTATAAACATCTCATATTCAATTCGAGACCCATCAAAAGCACCCCATATTTCAAGCAGAGGCTCAATTAAAGCCGGTTTAAATCGTATAAATTTAGCTGTACATTTGTCATAAACGACTTGTTTTGGGAGCCATCCTGACTTATCTTCATCTAAATATTTTAGGTTCAAATAAAAATATTTAAAAAAATTGGAATCAAAACGTTTAGATAAAAATTTGCGCACCGTATTTAAATGGCCAAGACATTCCATAAAAAACGGTCTTCCAGAATTCAATTCACAACTTGTAAGACTTCCATAAAAATTGTCAGGAGGTTTCAATTTTCCAAACGTAAATCCTGTAGGCACGCATTCAATATTCGCGTTTGGCGTTTTAGAAAGCCCAAGTTTCGGATGTTTAAGTTCTTTCATATCTGCGTCCAATGACGATATTCGAGTGTAACGATTAGATCTCCCTCCCTGTATCTTGTAATCAGTTAAACAGCATTTTGCGTATGTTCCCCTTTTATCTGGTTTATATGTTACGCCAAAAGTTTGATCAGGATCATACGCTGGTCTACAATATTTGCGATCAGTTTTATAGCCTAACTTCTTTGATGGCGTGCTGTTATCTGGTGCACATTCTTTTGGCATTACTAAATCATATAGATTGCCACAATCTTTCGTTTTAATTCCCATGGTTTTTGTAGTCATATTAGTACCTTCAGGTAGCATGGGTACTGGATCACGTGTTCTTCCTACGGGTTGTTTCCAATAGGAAGTATACGATGTGTTTTTTAATTCCACTACAAGAGTTTGAAATTTTGTTTGATTCGGTGGGTTTATAAGGTCACGAGCCTCTGTGAACGGACCGGCGTTTCGCATATCAACGCCTTTTAGGTGGCGCCTAGGCGGTTCTTGTGCGGGTATTATGGCATCATGAATGAGTGCGTCTACTTTGTCTTGTAGCAAATAATGTTGGAGATGATCACTGACCTTTTCCATACCTTGTGCAGTGGGTTTGCCCGCGGCACATATTTTTGGATCTCTTTCAATAAAAAGCCCCCTATTGCCTTTACCGCCCTGGGTTTGTGGAATACATACTTTTGACATCATCGTGATTTTATTAAAACTATGTTTGTATATTATTTAAGAACTATCAAAGAACAATGAACTAATGAACTCTGACGCTTAGTATGTTTTCTTTTTCTTGACAATCAAAGAACCAAAGACTATGATTACCATATTATAAGGTCTTACACAACTGAAATCACAGAGCACTTTTATATAGGTACTGAAATCGTCAGCTCACAATCACTTGTGGGTTGGCGATTTCAGATTCTAAATTAAAGGAAGAAAAAATGATGAGCATTGATCACCACGCTAGCTCACGCTGATATTATTATTAATTCATATTGTTATATTTTAGCTACTTCATTTATACAAAACTATTCTTTAACACGATCAAACAGTACAGTACAGTCAGTACTCCTCCCACTTTATTGTAGATTATTATGTTACTCCTAATATTGTAAACGTTGCACAAATTTATTACATGTGGTGACTACAATATCATTTCTTAAATAAACTTATTATATATATATTTTATATTAACAAATTAAAGCGACTTTATTAATATTTTAAGAACTACTGAAATAGTTTATTTGTAAAAAATAAAAGAACTATTGCAATTGGACACTATTTTTAGTTTCTAGGGAATACTTTGTCAAACATACATATTTTTGAAAACGTACAGAATTAAGCTTTAATTATGTAATGATAATAAAAGAGCATACAAATAGCATGCCTAATATTCTTGTTATTCCTCTTGCAGATAAATTGCCGGAAGCCTTAGCTACTCGATGCGCTAAATGTACTGACAAGCAAAAGCAAAATGGCAAAGCGCTTGCTAAAGAAGTTAAGAAGAATCACCCTGATATTTGGAAACAATTGGTAGCTATGTACGATCCCGAGGGTAAATACGAACAGGCCTGGAAGGAATTCTTGCAAGAATAAGGAAAAAGAACAATTAAACATTTTATTAACACTCGACCATAAACACATTATATAAATTTCCAATAACTACAAATTATTAATAAAAATGTCTAAATTAACACAGATTATAGCAAATAAATGTAAATCTATATGAATTTATGACTCGATTTCTTTTTCTTCATTTTCATAAAGTTCTGGATGATTTTCCAATGCCTGTCTGAATGTTTCATAACAAACCCAACCTTGTGAATGAAGTTTCTTAGCCTCTTCCCAAATAGCATCAAATTTTTTGTCTGTAAACTTTTCTCCCGCTGCCTCAAAAACTCTTCTAACAACATGTGGTTCTCTTTTCTCGTACATATCTCGATGACTGACAAATAGCAAGGTTAAGACACTCGGATTAAGGCAAGACCTAACGTCCGACTCCTGTGGAAGACAAGTTGTGTCTGCTTTAGAACATCTCTCAGGAATGATTGGGTAGTCTCTATCAATATATCTTCCTGACGGTAATCCAGCCATTAAACCATTATCCACTTGTTGCCCAGGTTTAACCATTTCTGTATAAGTTGTGCGAAAATCGAGGCAATCTTCTGACATGTCGGGTATTTTAGGTATTTCAGGGGAAGGTATTCTGTAATTAAGAACGAGAACTAAAGTTTTATACTTAATTCTTGATCCATCAAAAGCTTGCCACATAGCTAAAAGAGGTTCTAATAATGCATGGTCAAATCTTATGAGCTTTGTTGCACAATACTCATAAACGAAATCTTTTGGGAGCCAACCACATTCTTCTTTGTCATAATATTTCAGGTTCATGTAGAATGTATGGAAAAATGTTGGCAAAAAACGCCTGGAAAAACACTTCCTCAAAGTGTTAAGGTGAGACAAACATTTTCTATAAAACTGAACTCCTTTATTTATTTCACAAAATGTTAGACATTCTGGCAAATTATCAGGAGCCTTGAGTATACCAAAGGTGTATCCGAATGGTACTTCTTTTATGTTGTCATTGGGTGCTAAAACTTGACTGATTCTTGGTTGATTGGCATCCAAATAGTTTGATTCTATAGAACTTACTATTGCTCTATCTGCGGTGCCAAGTATTGTTCTATCATCTGTTATGCAACATCGGCCATAGGTACCACGTTTATCAACAAATGTACGGTGTCCGTAGGTTAAATCCTTGCAAAACGGAGGTGTACAATAGTTGCGTTGGACCTGCACGCCAGGTTGTTTGGAATGAGGTGTTTTATCCGGAACTGGATTTTTAGGCATTACTACATCATACAGACAACCACTATATTCTGTAGGTTTGCCGAAAGTAGTTCTAGTAGCGTCAAAGCCTTCTGGAAGCATCGGTACAGGATCTCTTACTTCTCCGAGAGGTCTCTTCCAGTATGAAGTGTATGACGTATCCATAAAGTCATCAACCAGACATTGGAATTTGGTTTTAGTAGGAGGGTTTATGAGGTCAGCCACCTGATTAAAGGGACCAGCATTTCGTGTATCTTTTGGTACTGGCTTACGTAGAGGTGGTAGGGGTCGTGGTTTCGGTTCAGGAACGATAGCGTCACTTAGTAGGGCATCCGCAGCGTCTTTGAGCAGATAATGTTGCAGTGCTAGCCCGACGTTTTCATGTGACTGAGCTGTAGGCATACCAGCTGCACAAACGTTTTTATCTCTTTCTATAAACATCCCAAGGTTCCCCTTACCCCCAGATGTTAATCTCTGGCAATTTAAAGGCATGTTTATAAACTTATTTATTTATTAAATTAGTAAAAATATTATTGTATGTTACACAAAAATGACGGCACTTGACTTATGTCATGATTTTTTTTTTGTCTTTTTGACAACTTTTTTTTTAATAAGTTTTGATATTTGAGTCTTTTTAAAAATTTAGTTTTTTTAGCTTTTAAAGTCTAGTGCTTATTTAGATTTTATTTAAGCTTAAAGTCAGATTTAGACAGATCCAGTGACTGGCGCCGAAATCGAGACAAGCTAGCGCTGACCCGAAAAAAAACCCGTGTAAATTGATTTCACGTCAATCCAGTGGCGGGAAGTCAGCGCTGGCTTGTAAATTCGCACACGAATATTTAGAAGTCAGTCGGCGCCCCCCGCAAACCGCGCCCACCCGCGCCATTGACAAAAACCCCGTGTAAACAGCTTGGTCAGTAACTGGCGCCGCTTTGTGGGGTGACGTTGCGTCTGGCTAGTGAGAGAAAATGTCGCGTAAAACGAGTGCTTATGGGATATAAAATATAACTAGAAACCTAATCGTTGTTTTTTTCGTCCGTTTCGCGAATTCATTTTTCTTCACTGACTTCACAAACGTGTGCTCACCGTGAAAACTAGCCGCGACTACTGACACCATGTAAACAGTGGAAGCCAGTCTAGGCGCGGGCACTGGCGCCGATAACTGACTTTTATTTATTTATTTATTTACTTAAATCTATCATTACAGGCATGCCTAATGCAACAGACAAGTGACTTACTTAACTAAATAGTTATACATATAAATTAACCTCCTTCTTTTATCTATGTATCTATCTAACTATATATTTTTTCAATATAATAATATTATTTTTTACTTAAATACTAAAACAAAATAATATAAAGTAATTCTATACGTAACACTTATTTTTCACTAACTTCTAATCAAACCTAATTACTAGTCAAAAACATTATAAGTGGCTTTAACAAAGTCATTCATTGAGCACGTAAATAAGTCGACTTGGTCGGCCACCTTGTTAAGCGTGCGCAACGCCCTTGTAAGTGGCGCCCGCTGCAGCAAGTTGGTGCGCGCGCTTGGCACCACCAGTAGCTGCGGCCGCCGCCGCCGGCACGCGTACCCGTCCGGCACGCATAGTCGAATTTCCGATAAAATATCCGGATTAAACATTAGACTGCGAAACACCTTAAACATAATATGTAGCCAATGATACCTCCCGCCTGGTTTCTAATTTAAAGTATCCCACCATACCCAGGACAAATAGTGTAGGGTATAATAAAGGATAGCCGGGGTATACTTTATACATTTTAAAATAAATAAATCTAGCGAATTTATTTTGAATGCGCTCAACCATAAACTTGTACTTGTCCTCGCTAGGTCCCCATATGGCGGAGTTAAACTCAAGGTGACTTCTAACAAGAGCATCATACAAAGCCTTCAGTGCCCTTATATTAGTAAACTCATTTGCTTGCCTTAACACAAATCCTAAATTCCTGTAGGCCTTATTACAGGTCTTAATTATGTGCTTCTTAAAATTAAGATCTGCAGAAAAACTGATACCAAGGTCTCTCACTTCTACCAACCTTTTTAATGGTTCCCCCTCTATTTCATACAGATAATGACGTGGGCTGCGCCTGCGTGTGAAAGACACAACTGAGCATTTGGAGACATTGAAGTAAAGTTTGTTATCTTTGCTCCATTCGATAACTTTGTTAATCTCACCTTGGAGCACATTATGGTCGGTTGTGTCTCTCACTACATGGTACAGTTTTAAATCGTCAGCAAAAAGTCAGGTAAGTCATCAATCATCAGTATAAAGAGAAGAGGACCCAAATTGCTGCCCTGACTCACCCCCGACCTCGTGTAGTACGGGTCAGACAGATGTCCTCCACAGTCGACAAACTGACGTCTGTCTCGTAAGTAACTGGCAAAGAATCTTAACGTTTGTGGCGTGAAACCTTTGCCAGCCAACTTCGAGAGTAGGATATCGTTATTGACTGTATCGAACGCCTTCCTGAAGTCAAAGTATGCAACATCTACTTGCAGTCCTGCATCCACCGCTGGTACCAGTGTAGTCATAAGTTGCAATAAGTTACCTGTAGTGCTACGTCCCGAGCAAAAACCATGCTGAGCTGATGATAGATGTGTTTTTACCTGGTCGTACAAGCTGCTCTGGATGGCTGCTTCGAATACTTTAGCCGGGGAAGAGAGGACGGCAACAGGTCTGTAATCACTGGCATCTGTTCCTCCGCGACCCTTTGGAACTGGCACCACCCTCGTGAGTTTACAGCGTTCAGGAAATGTCGCTGTTGATATACTGATGTTAAATAAATGTAGTAACGGTTCTAAAAAAACCATGCGACAATCTCTCAATATAAAAGGCGGTATTCCGTCTGGACCCACTGATCGCTTAGGCGGCAGGCGATCGAGGGCGCGGCGCACCGCTGATGCGTCCAGCGGATCGAGGTGCGCCTGTGCACCGCTCGGTGTCGCTGTAGTACTCGCTGCCATGGCGTCCAAAACGGCTGACTCTGGATCATACACTGAGTGAAAAAATCGTGCAAATTCTTCAGCACATTCCTTGTTTGATAGATCTTTTCCATTTCTAACTAATCTATATTTATCAGAATAACCTTTCTTTGCTCTTATATAATTCCAAAAGACTCGTGCACTGACCCTATCTAAAATTGCCTTTATGTCAATAACTAAGTTTATCAGTAGTAAGGCGTTTACAGGAAAACGTTTAAAGGCTGAATATACCAGTAATGTCATTAAAATCAAGGATCATCCGGCAATAGGCATGAATCACAAACGTATCAGAGCCGACGTATCCGATAATGCACACTTTACGATCATACTCACGTCTTCAAGATTGTAATAATCACTTGTATTTGCTCTGTGCGCACTGGACAATGACAAGCAAGGCTTTATATACAACTAGATATTTATCTTGTACGCAGTCGTGTTTTACCGTAATCTGACTTGACATTGTTAACAGGTATTTAATTGTTACATATATCATATTGAGTTATAAATGTACAGTGGTGGTTTGAAAAACATAAAATTGTTTCAATACGGTAGGTTATTATTTAAAAGTTGTTAAACTAAAAAAAAAACCATTGTATAAACCGAATCCATTGTGTACAACGGAAACAGCAACTAAAATACAAACATTGATAGTATCAAAACAAAGCTCCCGCCATTAAAGCGTCGTTAGTTGATTTTAATGAGGTATGCCTATGAACAATAAAAACTTTTTAATGAAGTACATAATTTTAAGACATCCTTTTAAATTAAACAACCGACCGACATACAGGGGAGTTTAAACATAGCAACATATTGCCATAAGTGCTTATAACACTATCCTTTTATGATCTAAAATGAAATTGTTCCTGACTTTAGGAAGGCATCGCATTCAGTCTTCTTATATGTGAACAAATCAAATGCTTGATATTTAGACTTCCATCAGTAAATGAATTAGGATAAAATAATACCGGATTTTTAATAATTCCAAAATTTTCTCTTTCCTTTCATTAACTTGTAAATATACCTATTAAATATAGAAGCCTGATTGAGTCTATCCATTCATTTGTTTCTCCTTTCAGTTTACAATGAAGACTATAAGTGTGGTCTTCGCAGTGATAGTCATAGTTTCAGCTGACTTCTACAACTCCAAGTATGACAGTTTTGACGTTCAACCTCTGATCGACAATGACAGGATACTGCTCAGTTACACCAGGTGCTTCCTTGATCAGGGACCTTGTACTCCCGATGCAAAAGACTTCAAGAGTAAGCAGAAGTTTTAAACTTTAGTTCGCATTAAAATCATGGATGCCAAATGCATACATTCAAAATATAAGGTTTGAAATTAACTGAAAGTATAATTAAAGTTAATTATTTAATTTTCAGAAGTCATACCAGAAGCTTTACAGACCACATGCGCAAAATGCAGTACAAAACAAAAACAATTGATAAAGAAAGTGATTCAAGCGGTCATCGACCGGCACCCAGAGGCGTGGGAGCAGCTCAGCCAGAAATATGATGAGGACAAAAAGTTTAAAGAGTCCTTTGATAAATTCTTAGCAGAGAAAGACTAACCTAAGTATTGCTATTAAAGAATTAGCAGGCGCATTCTATATTTTTAAGCCAACGATTTTTTTGTCTGTATGATAGTATGACGTGTAATAGGGTTGATGGAAGTAGAAAACATAGTGCGCCGACCCAAAATTAATTAGGAAAAGAGCAGAAAGAAGGAATTTAATATGACTTGTAATACCTACATACTTACCTAAATACCTATCTTCATTATATTTTTATAAAGATGTTTTTATAAAGAAAATAATTAAAATAAACTTAAACGATCTTTAAATTGTAGATATATAACAGTGTACATAAATAAATACGAATAATAAAAATGGATACAATTAATTTATTGAAATAAACTCCAATTAAAGCTTTGGTAACTGCGTTTCTAATCACAATTTACACTTCAATCACCATTATTCACCAGCTATGCAACATTCACAGCTAAATCATGACACGTTACTGGCCTTTGGCAGCTTGGATCTTGTCCTTGTATCTGTCTTGGTAGATGTTGTCAGGGTCGTATTTAGTCGCCAACTCCTTCCACAAGTCGGGACGTTTGTTCACCAAGTGCCTGATTACCTTCTCTGATCCATCCTTCTGTTTTACCGTACATTTGCTGCATTCGTGTTCAAGTGCATCAGGGAGAGTTTCTTTAAGAGCTTTTCCGTCAGGAGTGCAACGACCCCTTTCAAGCAGACAGTCCACGTAGGCCTTGAGAAGGCGCTGTGACTCTAGTATCTCGTCCACATTAATGTTGTCCCATTTGTCAGTGTAGGTGGAGGCAGGCTTGGCCCAAGACACCGCCACGCATAGTAACGCTACTGCAATTACAAGTTTCATGTTGAATCTGAAAAAGAAAATTAAAATTCGTTAGCACATAATAGTAACACTACAACGTCCGAGAACAACGATAACTTCAACAAATACTGCATTGATTTGATAACGATACGCTAACTCTACGTAACGTGTAGGTGCACACAAAAGTACCTACAACATTACCTGTAATATCGCCATGCACATTATTAACTCAACGTCTCAATTATAACTTCCTACAATTGACAGTTGCACCCGCTGTTTGCTCTTTGACATTAAACACTAATGCAATTACCTCGGAGGTATTAATCAGCGCATCAACTCATGCGTTCATTACATCTAGAATCAATAAATTTTTCCATAAGTTTATTATGAAACTATCCGACAATGGTTGGGAACTGGCCACGAATAATAATTGTTCTGCAGAGGTTCACGGGCATTGAGTGTTGATATTAATTACTATGATTACCTATTGTCTCATTGTGAGGAGTGTAATAATGAACGATTGTTGCATTTGGCTCTGGCTTCGCGAACAGATGTTTTATTCGAATCTGATATTGGATGAATGTTCGATTACTTAACCCACCATAATGTAGTAAGTATTTATTTCTGGGATAATAAGAAACCTCTTTTATCTTAGAAACAGCTTAGACATATAAAATGGAATGGTAATTATTTAATTAATTATATTATGAGATGGTACAAAATAATACGACTGATACTAATAATTAATTAATTAGCTGTGCCTCGCGGTTTCCCCAGCGTAAGTAGTTCCCGACCCCATGAGACATGTTTTGATAGTTATTATGCTATTCGGGAACTGTCCCGAATAACATAATAAATATCAAAATTAAAAAAAAAATAACTAATTTCATGAGATTTTTTTTATTAATTGGTCACTGGACAAAAATTCGGCCCACTCGTTTTTAAGTTAATAAACTAACCCAACTATGTTTAATATACCTCCTATAAAGATAAGGACCTAAAATTAAAGAAGGTAACATAAAAAATATTCTTATAAAAAATACCACTGTAAATAATAGAGAGAAACTAAGAAAATTTTGTACCAACAAGGTGTCAACCATGTTGCGCGTACACAAATGCACTCACGATCTCAGATTTGCAACTAGTAGGCGCTGCCTACCGTTAATATGTAGATACGATATCTGCATATCAGATAAACTGATGTAATGTCATATGTATATGCATTAAGAATGTATACAACTATTGTGTTTCTAAGGGACAGGCAGAGAGAGATTTCTAACATCCTGGCATAACACTGATCTCATCTTATAATTTATCCAAGACACTTTTATAATTATGACTTGCTAACTATAAACAATTTAATAGCCATGAAAATCCGGAGCTCTCGTAAAGATTTTAAATAAATTAATTTATTTGCATTTTCAGTGAAGCATATTAATTAAATTAAAACATCAAATATTGTTTTGATTGAGGTTTACTGTTCAAGCAAGTTTTTATGGGTCATAAAGCAATGTCAAAAAAACATACAGTTGCAAATGATTCCAATGTAATTTAAAATTAATTGCGTTTAATCAAAATTTCCAAATGCGATTTGTTGACTCGACACACAGATTAGTAAGTATATTAAATAAGAAGATTAAGGAGTTAAAAAAAAAAAAACAACAATAATTAGTGATGAAATCCAACTCATCCAATTTCACTATTATAAGATACCTAACCTACCACAAAAAATCTCTCAATCAATGTAAAATTATAAAACTATTAAACACTACTCGCACTTAACAAACACTAATTAATAGGGGTGTAACTAATTGGAAACGACAGGTGAAAACTAAAGGGTAGTAAAACTCACCGGTTCCCCGTGAGCTCTGTTCGACCCTTCGTTGGGCTGTGACGCTTGCATCTCGACAAAACAGAATTTATACTGCATTCACCACTTGAATTAATCAAGCATTGTGACGACATTTTGCATATAATAACCATCGGGATATCATAAACAATGGTGTTGCATTACGAGGTTTAATTAGAAGAATAAGTACGTATCGGTCAGCGATTGAGATGGTTTATTGAGTTGCGTGTGAGCTGTTTGCGTGATTGTTACTAGGTTTATGTCAATATAGGACACAAATTATGAGGATTAGATAAATATGTGTGTGTAAAAGTGATATTATTATAAATTGGTACAGACGTAAAAAAACACAATACCGTACTTGTTTCTAAGTTATCCTTTTTCACTTGGAGAATCTTGGAGAATCTTGACTTATTTTCCGTCCATATCCAGAAACTTATACGGGTAACACAACGTAATATGCCCGAAATTTAATATACATATTATTAGCTGGAAAGGAACTATTCAATCACACGTCCGATTCTTTTAAGGGTGTAATGTGTCACTGATATCGCACATGCAAGAACTCAAACAATACATCAGGTGATTGAACAATATCATCCAAGTGCGTCTTCATTCTGAGTAAAACATGCAATATTATGTAAGCCACGGTTTTGTGCATTGATAATATTTTAAATAAAACACTTTTAGTGTCTTTAGTAAGTATTTTTCCTGTCCGGAAAAGTCTATTTTCTACTCATCTGGTTACAAGGATAATTACATTGTACTCGGAATATGACATTCAAAGTTAAGTTCTTTTGTTTTTATAGATTACTTCCTCTTAATCATATTTGCTTTAATTCCTTGACTCACGCAAAAGGCGACTTTACCTGCTGAGCAGTTTATAAATTACAATAACTTTGATTGAGTAAATACTTGAGTACCAAGGTAGTTAGTTAAAATTCGATCACAAATGAAATTGGTCGAAACTGTTTGTAAACATGTAGTCTAGCAAGCCATCTAATCGTCAAGCTATTTTGTACCAATCAATGATATTATACACAAGGTGTGTTACGTTCATAGTTACTGACGTTTAACATCTGATCTCGCTGGTCAAGTTGCACTAATGAATAGTAGAAAAGGTAGGATGAACACGTAAGTAAAAGAGATAGCTGTGATTGAAAAATAATTAGGTTTTTGAGTCCTCTTAATGCGAGCGCTAATGATATTTGTCTCACTTTCAATTGTATAAAAAAGAAAGGTACAGTTCCACAGCACAATATTTACAGATATCTTTTATATGATAAATCTGTAATAAGTATTTGGTAAATTATTGTGCCTTTTTATAACGAAGTTACAAACCTATTATTGATAACGTTTCAAATCTTATAACATTAACGGTCAAATGTTAAAAACTCTTAGTACTGAGTCATAAAGACTACGTGACCGCCACTCAAAGGAAACAGGATAATATTTGATACAAGGGCGGCAACTTCTTAGCTGTATCTAGTAAACATCTTGAATATGTAATTGACCTCATAAATACAAACTCATTATTATGGAAAACTTTCGGAAACATAAATTATACCTACCTAATTATCAAAAGGAAAATTACTTTCAAGTTGTATTTTTTTTTACATATGGTTCTGATGATAAAGGATAGAAATGATAGATTATATTTGCCAATATTTTAATAAGATCCTTTTAAAAAAAATGTGGTAAGAAACTGGAAAGCTATTATTTAGTTTTATTGGCTTTATAAAAAATAGCATACACTGGAACTAATGAGTATCTATAGCATGCAGCTTTATTTTTAAGATACTTAGTATGAAGACAATATTTGTAAGTAAATAAAAATGCAAGTTTTGATCACATACTGTATTTGCTAAATTTGGCCATAGCTAGCACAAACGGCATTGAACAGTACAAAAACATTTTTCATAGTCACCGAATACTGGGAACAAAAATTTTTGCTTGATTCGCGTTAACAATTACTTAGTCTTTAACCATTGTGCAAATTAGAAAATACGTAGTTTTACAACCTACCCTTTTAAAATATGAAATCTATACATTACAGTTGTTTCCCCTAAAACTCGTGTTTGTTTACATATGTGGCATATAAATATATATAAAAATAAATCTCGATTTCCTTTGCTCGCGCCATAAATTTCAAACGACTGCACAAAATCGGATAATTCTTTTTTTTATGTTCCATTTAAGGTTCCATACAAGGTTTTTATAAAAGAAAATAAAAAAAAAACGTATGAAAATGTTTCTCTCACCACCCGGTGAGAATCCGGGGCGGGCTGCTAGTTATTGATAATTGTACAAAAATATTATTTTATTACGCGCCAGTCATTCCTTCTGAATTCTATTACCTACTAAACCATTTTCTTATCTGTATGGCATCGTCAAATTTTTAGCATACTTCAGTACTAGTAGGAACTACCTATTTCCATAATTATGGTCTAAAAATGTTTTTCATTACTTCTACCATTTTTTTCGAAAAGTGAGGCCACCTTTTTGAAAGAAAACATGATTATAAAATATAATAATAATAATAAATAATAAATAATAAATAAATGTGGACAACATCACATACATTGCTCTGAACCCAAAGTAAGTAGCTAAAGCACTTGTGTTATGGAATTCAGAGACAACGAAGGTACCACAAACACCCAGACCCGGGACAATGTAGAAAAGTGGTTTTCTACATTGACCCGGCCGGGGATCGAACCCGGGACCTCAGAGCTGGCGACACCTTGAAAACCGGTGTGTACGCCACTCGACCACGGAGGTCGTCGAATATCATATAATCAATCATTTGATTCTGACTTGCTAAATTATTTTTATATGTTGCTTGATATAATTATGAACTGTCAACAATTATATTATTACACCACTCACTTCATTAGTTAAAATAAACAACAACAATCATTAGTAATATCCACAGAAATCTAAATAATTGATTTTAAAGAGATTTCTGTGATATCCGTCCAACTATTATAATTTTTAATTTTTAATCATAAGAAGAAAATTGTTATTTAATAAATAATTATTAATACGGTCCATCTATTCTGAATGTACCCATTACCTAGGTATAACTATATTTTTTTTTTATTATTTAAATATTTCATCTGCATACGGAACAGATCCTTGTAATTCTGACGAAGATGTATGATGTTATTCGAAAGAGAATATATATATATATATGTCCCCTTCATGTATAACATATAAATTTTATTACAAAAGAACTGTTTGTTTCTTCGTGCATAATTATGTACTATTTATAATTCATTTTAATTACCAATTACACTTGTAAGTTGAAGTCACTAGCGTGTCTTTACTTTACACGAGGTAATCGGAAAAACTTGTTGATAATTAAAGTTATTAGCTAATTGCTTGCAAATAGCTTAACTAAGGCTTAAATTGCAACAAAAAGGGAATCAATTTGATGCTAATTTTTAACCAACTTCAAAAAGGAGGAGGTTCTCAATTCGGTTAGTATTTTTTTGTATGTACCTATGTACACCGATTACGAAGGGATTTCTAATCCGTTTGACGTGATTATTTTTTTGTCCTATAGGGAATAGATGACCATAATTGAGCTTAGGTTCCATTGAAAAATTGTTGAGTAGGTACTTTTTATTTTATGAGCATTTTAATTTTAATTGTCACCCCTTGCAATCCACAGGATATTATTTAGGTACGATTATTTCAGTAGTTTTAAAACAAATATTACTTAAATTCCTATTTATTTATTGATCAATAAGTTTAGTAATCGAATAGTTTAGTAGACCACGTTTAAGTACTTAACATAATATTTAATAAGTATGTATATTAAGGTTTTCCTTTTTTCTGATGATCATTAGTAAAAATATATGTCATTTCAAAATCAGGCTTCTTTAAGAATTCAAGACTTCAAGACAAGCTTTTATTGATTTATTGATAAAACTAATTAAGTAGTTAGATTTAAATACAGGTGTTGTTGTGTGCATCGTAATGGCAGTTTTTTTCTAGAAATTACTCCGGATAGTCGATTTGCAAGTGGAATTTATTAAATAATAAATTATTATTATTCTAGATAAACAATAAAAACGTTGTAGTGAAGTAATTACTTCCCTGCTAAAGAAAAAAGAACCTTATGTTTACTAGGTATTAAAATCCTTTGTTTTCCTTCACATAAATACGTGCACAAGTATAAATAGGTACGTGCATAATTTTTGTATGCAAGTAAACATCAAATCATAGTTTCACTAACATGGCTGTCATGAATTCTGTCACATTGTACAAACATATCATATTCACATAAGGTTATGCAAACCAGGAATTGAATGCTAAATTATCCTAGAGACGTTTGACAATGGTACATAGTTGCGCAAGCCTTCATGTTAGATGCGCGGGCGCAGCCTGAGTCGTGTGTTCAATAACCCCTTTATTTGTTGTAAGCACGATAAACAGCTTTGTATTGGTAAATGCAATAAACTTTAATGATTTGTGATTTCTCATTGTTTAGTTGATCATAAATCATGAGATTACAGGAGAAATACAAATAATCATTTAATAGAATAAATTAAAGATGTTAGTAAATTTATTTTACTGAAATAATTTATTATATTTCATATGGTTCTTAAGATTTTCAGTTTGATCATCGTTATCATTACGAATTTAGAGATAAAATCTTCCTTCTTAAGACGCTGTGATGGTCTGTTTTTACTCTTTTCAACTAGAGTATGCCCTTTAAAGCAATAGTGCAATTGGCTTTGTGAAGTGAATTGAATGTTTGTAAAACCCCCTGCGACACAAGGATTAAATTCATTAGAGAGAGGTCGTATTTTTTAAATAGGTATATTTATAATAGTAAAGAGCAATCCTAAATATGCTAAGATCATTTAATTTAATCCTAACCGATAACACGACAAACTATCAAAATTTACAGTCATGAAGTAGGTGAATACTTGGATAATGTAATTATCTCTCCATTTCTGTTATTATAATTAATCGTTAACATCAATGTTAAGGACCTAAGTATCTACTTATGTTGTACAGATGAACTATAAGTGATAGTTAATGAAAAAAATGGCGTCGATATTCCCAGAACGAAGCCAAAGGTGAAATAATAATAACAACAGATTTATATGTTAATGAACAATACATAAATGAGTTAGTTAGTGCGACCTTGTACACCTGACGCTCGAGGGGGCGCCAGCTAGATTGTGAGTCATAGAATATCAGGCAAAGTGTAGACCAAGCAACTACTACATATTGTAAATGCGACAGTAACTTTATCCGTCTGTCGGTCCTTCAGTCTGTTCCACTATCACGGCTAAACTACATAACCGATGATGAACCGAAAGTATGTCCCTTTTTTCTGCGATAACCGACACCCACGCGGGCAGAGCCGTGGCCAACAGCTAGTTATACCTAAGGAAGAACTTATTAAAGAGTAGATATTATGTGAAAATTAAATACTTTTCTGTACGACTAACCACTATTAAGGTTCATAAATATATTTTTTTTTGCGTCGTGAGATGGCCTACATAGATCTGTCATAGTTTTAGTGTTTGAGCTTAGGTAGGTCATTATTTATTCTTAATCTATACTAATATTAAAAAGAGAAAATAATATTTTAAACAGGAAAGATTTGATGTTTTGTTTGTTTGTTTGCATTGAATAGGCACTGAAACTACTGAACCGATTTGAAAAATTATTTCACTGTTGGGTAGCTAGAGCTATACATAAATATATATATTTTTTTTTTTTTTTTGTAAATACCCGTGTGAAGCCGGGTGCGAGGCGGGCTGCTAGTTCTTAAATATATATATAATATGAAAACTATACAGACTGCATAGAGACAAACTCTGCCTATATTAATGATGCTGCAACCACTACACAAGAGTTAAAACTTGCGTAAACTAAATATCGTAATCAGTTCATCAACGCGTTTTGTAAAACACATAGGTACAAATAACACGTTAAGACTTGCCTATTAATTAACCCACCTTAGAACACACATACGTAATATAGGTCAAACATGATCCAATACACGTACTGTAAACAAAACCTATAGGTATATAGCGTCCTCTATCGAGTATGGGAAAACACAATAGCTATTGAAACTGGTTAAACAACTGACAAGATTATGGTGAGACATTTCCAATGAAATCTCCTCGTAGATGGCGTTAACAGAAACAATTATAATAGAAGCAATATATTTATAGTAGGTATAATATAACTGCATTATTTATTAGATTTCTATTTAAGGAAAACATTTGATTTAACATTTAATATTATGATTTTACAAGTGTCAACCTGCCCCGTAATATTTTTTATTGCTGATATTATTAAGATGTAAATAGTCTAGATGTTGGGTAAATAAAAGCAATCAGTAGACATTACACATTTACATCTAGTTTAATTTATTTTCTAAGAATAAGGATGAACCATAAAATATACCCAATAGTTAGGAAATTATTATATACTAGCTTTTGCCCGAGGCTCCGCCCGCGTGAGTGCAAGTTATCGCGGCATAAAGTAGTCTATGTCCTTTTTTGAGATTCTAACTTTCTCTGTACTAAGTTTGATCAAATTCGGTTCAGTAATTTAGCCGTGAAATAGACAGATGGAGGGACTTTCGCATGTATAATATTAGGATGGGATATTTGTCGAACTCTATCGGAGTTATGTAAATTTTAAACCTGATTACAACAGTAACATTAATATCGTCTTTGTAAAGACGATGTAATTTTCCTTGTTAAACAATATCTTATGATGAAAATGACCTAGACAATTAATGGTTATAGCATTTTTTATGAAATATGACGCGTAAACGGACCGTAAACTTATAATTATGTGCAGATTAACAAGATCAAGTTACATGATCAAGGCAGGCTGTGGTTTCCCTCAATTTTTATACCTACTTGAGCTTAAAACAATAAAAGTACATATTATTTTTGTGGGTTAATATTATATTATTAACCCACAAAAATAATATCGTTCTATTGGTGTGAATGTAGGTCGATTATTTACTTTGGTAAATGGCCGTTTGAGATCAATGCATAGAATGAAAAGAAGTTATAGGGGAGCGGACTGGGTATGAAAAGAAAATATCTATTTAGTCCACCAGATAGATACAAAAAGAAAAACTAACTCGTATTTTTTCTTTTATCAAATCAATCTAAAATGACAATGTTAAAGAGCTTTAAAGATCTGGAGAGGGGTCTTTTGACGTCACTTGTGGGTAAAAACATTCGTGTTTAATATTTAATTTTAATATCTATGTGACGTTTAAATAAAAAGAAGTAGTCCGATCCCCTATTGGCCATTTGAGCACTAGACCATAGCAAGTTAATCAGTGTATCTGTACTTAGGTATCTAAATATCTAAATATAGTATCATTTTTATGATTTTATATTGGGATGTAATATTGCTCGCAATTTTGATTGTAATAGGAATTAACATTCTAGGTATTTGGAGATAAGCAAAACCAATTATCATTTGTTTCTCCTATAAATAATTTTTACCCACAGCAGGTATAGTTTAAAGTTAATAAACATCATGAAAATATGGGTCAACCAACCATTTTGTATCGTTTCAAGGATGGACAAACCTAAAATAGGGCAATGATTTGTGTAATTATTCTGCGGTAAAGCCATACTACAAATTTCATAGTCGTGAGCCGACGATTATATGCGTCAGAGACGTCGTATAATTTCGATAAATATATGTTTACTAATATCGTCGGATATTATTAGCGTCATACGTAAAAGACTCGAGATTTTTCGAATAATTGTAATCAACTAGCTGTTTCCCGCGGCTCCGCCCACGTGGATGTCGCTTATTGCGGCAAAAAGTAGCCTACCTTCTCTCTCAAGCTCTAGACTATCTGTGTACCAAATTTCATTTAAATCGGTTCAGTAGTTTTGGCGTGAAAGCGCGAGAGATAGACAGACAGACCGAGTTACTTTCGCATTTATAATATTAGTAAGGATTTTTTGTTTAGGACTGCAATTTATAAACAAGACGTGTTATGTTGTGAACATTTTTTTAGTGTATAATTATACATTATCACAGCGCCTAATTAAAGTTTTGTTACAACATAGCACTCCCAATTAACTATTTATTGCTATGATTGTACGAAATATCCGTTTCTCAGTAATTTAAAAAACTATGTTTATCAACTGAAAATCACTTTAATGTAATAAGAACAAAATTACTTAGTTCCTGTCATACTTTGTTTTGCTTTAGTTTAGCGTTTAGATTTTGATTTCTTCAAAAAGTTTAGACATAATTATGTTTTGTGTTTAAAGGATTATTTGTGTGTGCTTTCAGGATTTGAAATATTTCAGTAATGCGCTCTTTAAAAAGTTATGTGCAGTGATATTTATACTAATAAAGCTTAAGCTTTTATTATACAAATTTATATGCTCTGCTCTTACACATAAAATGCAAAAACAAAGAAAGTTAACACGATAAGAAAGAGGTCACATCATCTCCAAAAGCAGTTCTTGTATGATTTCAGCGAAGCAACTAAAAATGGAAGCTCCAATGCTTATAAAAACAGGCTGTGACGTCCTGTGTTATTAATGTGTGGAGTTAGAAGGATAATAAGTAACAACGATTAGCTTATGGCTACACTCAACAGTTTGGTGTCGTTCACGTCCGCACTGCTCCCGGTGCTCCGTGATAATGGACAAGTGTCAGGTGCAGAGCGTTCCCCCACCATTTTTCATGTCATATATTCTGTAATACAAAAACTTTTAATATTACAGAATATATTAATCATGTACGTATTAATAAATACTCTGGAAACTAGAGTCCATACTCTTAATCAATAGCAACATAAAACAATTCCCCAGATCAAAAATTTAAAACCATCTTACACAACAGGAATAATATCCCAACATCAAAGAGTATTTGGGAAAAGGTCAGATAGCAATTGCTTTATGTAATTTATTGATATTTGAATATGTTATTTAGATGCAATTGCATTTGATTAGGTCAAACGTCAAAAGATTTTATTGTGAAATATATATATTCATAGATATACCTACAACACAATCATATTATTAAATTAAAAATCCTTAATTAGCATCATTGTTAAAATTCGACCTGAAATAATAGACAAAGTTTCCAGCTAATTATAATATTCATGGCCTTACTTTAATTAGTTACTGAAACAATTTTATTAATCTTAAAATTATTGTGCATTCTAAGCAATAATGATGTTGAGAAACAAATGAAAGACCCTGAAACCACAATAATGGAATCGAACCAAGTATAAATAAGAAATGGGTAAAGGGATAAAAATAATTAAGGCTTTAATTCTTGTGAAAACTATGTATATTGTAATTAAGTATCAATCCAAACGATGGTCCACTTAATGAGCTGCCCAGCGGGCACTACCACCTGCACTCGCGAGGACCTGTACAAGGCCACGGACAACGCTGTTTGCGTGGCTGAAGTCTGGAAAAATTTGACTGCCATTGAACGACACGCAAAGAAGAAGAATCCAAACAAAAATCGTATCTCAACATACTAGGTACACCTATGGTAATCCAACAATAGATATTTAGAAAACCAAAATGTAACAGAAAACTGAAAGATTGTTTTACGTAAAGGAAGGTTTTTTGTTTGATCCTTATGTATGTTGGTTTATATGTCCGCTCGTAACTACTCAACGGCTCAACCGATTTTAATAAATGATGCATAATTTTAGATTCGATGATAGCGCGAATGTCACTGGCTACCTAATGCAAAATGTCGCACTTCATAATATGATTGCTTTAATCGTCACAATATGGGTATTAAATAGAAGGTCTTGATGAGCGCATTCCAAAACTATATACAATTTGTAATTTTAAACTTGTCACTAAAATGTATAATATAAAATTAATAATAAAAAAATCCGATAATTAAAAAGTAAGAAAATAAGTATTCGTTAAATAACTGTCATTGCAGGACAATGACAGTTAGTTCGCTATCTGTCATTGTCCATGGCATGTAAGTAGATATTATAATATTATAATAAAGTTAAAAAAAAAAACAATTTCATAACCAAGCATTAGACTTGGTTTAACTTAATTATAATATCTATCTACATGCCTTAATATAAAGGTATAAATCTCGGCGGTGTTTAAAATTGCTAAGCAGGTTCATAATTCACTTTTTTTTCTACAGAGAATTTCGAATTTACTGTCTTTTCCGTTGCAAAATTACTTTGTGACAAACTTACAGTAACCCTTGCTAAACACCGTCAAGATTTTTATAAATAAGGCCTTAGATGTTTACGTTATGTGCAGAAGCCGGAAGATTTAAAATTCTAATCAGTTGGTCCTTGAAATACTCTTTATAGGATTCCGTACTCAAAGGGTGCCACCAAAACCTACACTGTCCGTCCTTCCGTCTGACTGTCTGCGAGTTTATATCTCATTGCTCTCTAGCAATTGCTTTCTAGCATTTACAGTTCATATAGGTACAAGCATTACTACTTAACACAAATTATGATATACAAGCCCGCTGACAATGTGTATTTCTGTTGCCGCTATAACAACAAATTATGAAAATAAATTAAAGGAGGCTATATAAAATGGTTCGGAAACCTTTATTCGCGAATCCGAAACGCACTTGGCCGGTTTTTTTAATTCATTTTTTGATTCAATTCTAACATATTTAGATACCTACAAAAGTAAAAACTTCACGCATTGTTGTGCGGAATAATTAAAGTCTCATTAAAATGTGAACAGGCTTTGTTGTATCTGCAGTTTTATTATTTGGCCTTCCCACAAAATCAGTCTATTTTTATTGTAGCCTAGACCAAGTCCATACCTAACATAAATGTTGACAATTAAAACTTATAATAATAATATCTTGGCACATGTCACACACGGTCATCTGATCCCAAACTAGGCAGAACCTATGCTATGGCAACCAGACAACTGATAAACATACTTATATATTTCTAAATACATACATATTATAGATAAATTACACCCAGACACAGAACAAATTATCGTGCTCATCACACAAAGATTCGCCCTGGGTGGGAATCGAACCCACGACCTCCGGTTTAGCAGTCAGGGTCACTAACCACTAGACCAACAGGCCCGTCATAAAAACTCAAAAGTGGTCATATTCATACAAATCAAAATTCTGCGGTCTGCTGCATATAAATCTGAATAACGTCCGCCTTTTTGGCGCCATTTTGATGAATATTACTAAAGTTTCATAAAATTTTCAATAAATATTTGGTTTATTATTTTATTTCTGATTAATCAATTGAGAATCAACTATTTTCAAAACGTCGCGAATAGTTCTATTAATTGTCAATATCAATTCTAAAGACGTTGGTCTCGAACTAGAACACCAAAAAATATAAAGTGATGTTATAGATAGAACCTTCTCGAAATCTGTTATGAAGTACCGAACCTGACCTGAACCTGAACCTTATTTTTCTGCATTAGATATTAAATAAGCATTAACAGCAACATCAAGATATCGAGAGACATCGGTTTCTTAAGTTATCCTTGGGAATACGGAAGCTTCACAACATTACGGACTAATTATCTACCAAAAAACGCCATTTAAAATTATTAAAATAACGCAGTAAATATTTCTGCAGAAAAATTATGTAATAAAAATATTATAAATTCGCAAAGTGATTTAATTGGGATGTTGACAAAAAAACAATGTACGTCAGATAGCTTAATGAAAATATTAAAAACGAATTTTTCTTACTTTACGTAACCCTAAACTTACGACGATACAATATTTATAAATGTCGCGTAATGTCTAGACATCGTACGTTTTGTGTCACATCGTGACGTAATTAGCCCTCACGCTTGAACTTTGTCTCCTTATTTTTTAGTTTAGTTATTTTGAAAAAGTTTATATATTGTATCCAATTTTTTTTTTTTTATGAATTAAATGAAATTTTACTTTTCATACCCAGTGTAACATTCATGGCCTTTGACGATGATAAGCAATTGATTAGCAGATTCTTATTTAAATTTTTCAATAGAGAATTTGAGTTTAGAAGTTTCTTTGCAATTGCTTAACACCGTCCAGATTTTATAA
Organism: Diachrysia chrysitis; assembly: GCA_932294365.1. Taxonomy (NCBI): domain Eukaryota; kingdom Metazoa; phylum Arthropoda; class Insecta; order Lepidoptera; family Noctuidae; genus Diachrysia; species Diachrysia chrysitis. The sequence continues at coordinate 5,714,891 of OW028657.1, forward strand.
AGTCATTAGTCTCTATTTTGTTATTGACTAAATTGATTTAATGGTAGTTGACATAGTGGTAAACAGACGAGCAAGTTACATGACTTGATGCACGAAGGTCGGTACACCTTGTTGCGTTTACTTCATGTTACAGCAGTTAGCCTGTCACACTATATCATCCAGCAGATTATGAGATGAGCCGGAGTGGAAGAAACTTAAGGCGAATATTTACTTGCAAACCTTTAAGTATTGACATAATTATGCTTTTGTAAATACAAAGATAAATAAATGAGACGCATTCATCAGATAGAGTCAAAATCTATAGCTATATTTTTATGTATATACTAGCAGCTCGCCCCGGCTTCGCATGGGTAATTAACAAAAAAAAATAGGTATATAATGTAGCCTATAAAAAAAAGTTTAAGAATTTTCAAATCGGATCATTAGTTTCGAAGCCTATTCAATGCAAACAAACAAACTGTCAAATCTTTCCTCTTTATAATATAAGTACAGAAAACATACAAAGTACATTAGTTACACTACATATAACTCAAGAACGGGTGGACCAATTTTCATTATTCCATCCCGATTAGCAGAATAACTATATAATTGCCACCAAAAAAAAATGGCTTATATAATGCAAGTTTTTGTTAGCATTTAATATTTAGCACTAATTATACTTCCTTTAATTTTTTATTCAAATAAATAAATAAAAAATAAATGTGGACAACATCACATACATTGCTCTGAACCCAAAGTAAGTAGCTAAAGCACTGGTGTTGTGGAATCGGAGACAACGAAGGTACCACAAACACCCAGCCCGAGACAATGTAGAAAAGTAGTTTTCTACATTGCCCCGCCCGGGGATCGAACCCAGAATCTCAGAGCTGGCGACACCTTAAAAACCGATGTGTACGTCATTCGACCGCGGAGGTCGTCTATTTGCCTAATTACCAAAAAAAGTCTAGATTAACAAAAACATTAGGTTTTTCCAGTCATGCTACGAAGCTAGGCAATGCAAAATCTTAAGTATTAAAAATATGTAGATGGTTTAATATGCATATTAGACAATAGAACAATTAGATAATGTATATCCTGTTTGTCACATAAGTTAATGTTTATTATTTAAGGATAATCTCAGCATGCAATTAAGCTTGGACAAAAAATGTGCTGTTCAAGGTAACATTAGATATTACGTTAGGCATCTAGACACCTATATTTTGACCTAGAATAAGTAAGTAAAAGTTACTGAATAAATTTTTAATTAGACAAGACCCAAACTTAATAAATAAATCTATATATATACTTATAATAAATCTGTAGAGAGGTCAATTCTGTACATCAAATATATTTTCAAAATAACTATCAGGGGGTGATTAGTGATCGATACTGATGCCAAAAATGCAATCAGTAAAATTTTTGTCTGTCTGTCTGTCTGTCTGTATGTTCCTTATAGAAACGAAAACTACTCGACGGATTTTAACGAAACTTGGTACAATTATTCTTCATACTTCTGGGCAGGTTATAGTATACTTTTCATCACGCTACAATCAATAGGAGCAGAGCAGTGAAGGGAAATGTTGGGAAAACCAGAGAAGTTACTCCATTTTTTAAGCTTCCGTCGCGTATGCAGCCTTAATGGTTAAAGCTACATAGAAATCATGTATGACAGAAATGTTCTACATAAAATTATCTAAAAAATATCCGACAACAGCATATGTCTATCTTTTATGGTTGACTCACAATAACACGTGTAACTCCCGATAGCTTAGCAGTTCGGAGATTTCTGATTATATTTGTTTACTCTTACGTTTATAATACTCTCACTCATCCCTAATTAAAAAAAGTTTACATTATTACCTATTCAATAAAAAAAGAATCATAGAAATCGGTATAGAAACACCAAACTTATACATGAAATACGATAATAAGAAATCGCGCCGTCGCGCGTGAATACTGAATCATGCTTTAAGGATTATTTTTGTGTAACGTGACATATTATATTTCCCTACTAAAATACGAAAGTTAATCTGTCTGTTACATCAAAACCACTGAACAGTGAGGAAGGACATATGCTACTTTTTTACGAAAACGACGGAAACGCGGACGGAGTCGCTGGCAAAAGCTAGTAAATAATAAAATCTTGGGACAGCTCACACACGGCCATCTGGTCCCAAACTAGGCAGAACCTGTATTATGGCAACCAGACCACTGATAAACATACCTATATATTTCTTAATTCATACATATTAAAGATAAATTACACCCAGACACAGAACAAATGATCGTGCTCATCACACAAAGATTTATCTTGGGCGGGAATCGAACCCACGACCTCCGGTTTAGCAGTCAGGGTCACAAACCGCTAGACCAAAAAGCCCGTCAGAACTTGCAACAAATGTAGATAGACAGAAATGCTGTTTCTAAGCGGGGATCGAACCCTTAGTGCGTTAGCAATGGTAGTCAGCATGATTTCCCCTATACCGACTGCTATCATCATCCAAAAGTTTACAAATCTTGTTTTCTCAAGCTGTTAGGCTTCTACCTTAGGACCTTATTGATTGAGAGCTGATTTTGACATCGCCAAAAAATCTTATCCGAGGATTTTGTAATTTTGCCAGTTCTTCCATATAAAAAAACCTGAGAGACAGCAATTTTATTCCACGAATAAAAATTATCTGGCGTTGGCAAATCAGCCTGCAGTTTTAATTATTTAAACCGTGTTTATAATAATTGTCCCTTCGCGGAAAGTCAGTTATATGATACATATATTCATCACAATTTTATAATTAAGTCTGTAACGCAATACTTAATAATTGTTATATTTATCTTCGTCTTGTCAAAGGTCCATCCAAAGGTTGTATATTAAGATGCCAACGATAAGATAATGATCACACAACATTTAATTTGGTGTCCATTGTTTGATATTCAAATTAACCATTTATAAATATTTTGTTTTCAAACGCAATTCAGAAACAATAGATAATTAAATTAAATTAAAAACCAAAAATAAAACTTGATTTATTTTCGTAACACTCATTTTAAAAAACATATGGAGGTTGTTATATTTTTATATTTTCAAGCTTTTTATAAAATTTCTTTAGTTTTTATCTACCTGTTTCATTTTAATAAAGTAAAATTTTAATAATGTCAGGTTACCTACATCACTTGAATGAACTTTAAACGAATAAATGATTCTGCTGTAAATATAATTGCTTTCAATTGTGAAGAACAATAACAAACAGTTTATGGCAAGTTAAAACGCAATTAAAATTGTTTAGGTAATAACTGTAATAATAAACAACTGTACTAAAAATGATAATTTTAAGTTAATTCGCAATAAACAACGAATAAATCATCTTGTTAATTCTTACCTTTTAGTCAAAATGATTTGCACTCGTAATAAATATTCACTCATACATTATTATATGCAATTTAAATCGCATTTAAGTTTTTACGGTTGTTATAAATAATTCTAACTTCATTAATAATTGCCAAAATCGACCTAAAGCTTCTAACTCGTAATTAAAATACATCGGCACTTAAAGACTTTCTTTTAAAAGTATATTTAAATTAAAGTATTAAATATAAGTATATTTCCCTTTTAAAAGTAAATCTAATACTTTATCGTAGGTGAAGTAATTTTTACAGCACAACAAGCCCTGTGAAACAGTACATCAACAAACAGTATCTCATGTCATGGTAAACAGACTTGCCAGTCAACAATGGTAGCGAGATTGACTGTCCAGGGTGTATCAAACAAGATAAGTATCGACACGTAATAGAAACAGAAAAATGTAAAGTTCTAAAATAAACTGAAAATAAATCAGGTCAAGGTGGTAGGTAGCCGGTGGATGCAAGTGGCTTGTCGTAAGTTGTGGCTTTCTTCGGAAAGGGCTTTGTACAACAGTGAGCGTCTTCTCGTCTAATAATGATGGTGTTAATTGAATCAGACCGGCACAAATTAAGTTAGTATTACTAACATTGCAATAAATTAATTAAGCAAGCACCTCTTTGAAGCCCAGGTTCTGTCTTTTTTAGGTAAACCAGAATCTTTTGGATTATAAGCAATGACTGTAAAAAAATACTAATTTGAAGAACAAACGATTAGTTATTTTTCAATTACAAGTAAATAGTTACGTTCACCTTTAAAGTTAAATTTAATTATTTGCTGCGAGTATTGTTGGGTAAAATATAATAACGAGTAATGAGAAATATAATAAAATAGTGAACAATACATGCCTCAAGGGTACATAACGGTCGCGTTAACGGAAGACCCTGTGAATTTTTCCCCTTAACATGATTTTCGTCTACAGCGTGTTCACAAAATCAAAATTGTTTTTATTTTGAATATACTTTTGAAACAGTAATAAAAATAAGACTTTTTTCTATTTCAAACAGAAATTTCTTGGAAAAAACTGATTATAACCACTTCAATAATTTTAAAAATATTTTAGTTCACAGTTTAAGTTATAATCTATACTAATATTATAAAGCTGAAAAGTTTGTTTGTTTGTTTGTTTGTTTGTTTATTTGTTTGTTTGAACGCGCTAATCTCAGGAACTACTGGTTCGAATTGAAAAATTCTTTTTGTATTGGATAGTCCGTTTACTGAGGAAGGCTATAGGCTATATAACATCACGCTACGACCAATAGGAGCGGAGCATAAATGTAAAATGTTGCAAAAATGAAAAACCGTTGAAACTAAAACACGCGAACAAAGTCGCGGGGGACAGCTAGTCATACATAAACTCTAATACAAAAAAAAATATAATACAAGAAAAAAATTAATTGTATGTATGTTGTAGAAGGGGTTAAAACATCCATTATATCCTCATCACTTTTACATTTTGTATAATACTAGCTGTCCCCCGCGACTTTGTTCGCGTGTTATAGTTTCAACAGTTTTTCATTTTTGCAACATTTTTCATTTATGCTCCGCTCCTATTGGTCGTAGCGTGATGTTATATAGCCTATAGCCTTCCTCAATAAACGGACTATTCAATACAAAAATAATTTTTCAATTCGAACCAGTAGTTCCTGAGATTAGCGCGTTCAAACAAACAAACAAACAAACTCTTCAGCTTTATAATATTATAGTATAGATTAGTAGGAAATCTTGTTTAACTACGAAAATCTAAATATGTAAAAAGAAAAAAAAACAAACAAAAACACATCGTAAATGTGTCAATTCTAACCTGCGAATGTAACGTATATATAACATGATATAATTAATACAATTGCATCGATTACTAATTAGGTAACGATGCACATAACATTACAGAAACATGTGTGAAATAATATAAAAGCTCAGCTTATTATAATTCTACACACGTTGTGACTATCCGTTACTATGAATGGGTAAATAATGTTATTTTCTTTGTATGGGGATTTTTCTTTGTTTCTGACGAAGTAAGTGACAGATCCATTATATTTACAAATCAATACCCTATTCAATCTATAATATGTCCGTATAAGGGAAAAGTAAAAATAATTTACAAAAAAAACAAGCTTGTTTTAAAAATATATTCCGTTCGCCAAATACTGAAACGCAACTTAACTTTAATACGTTATTAAATATCTATCTGTAGCTACTTTAGAGACAGCATGAGACTTAACGGCGACTTCAAACTAATTGAAGTTTCAGTATTCGGGAGTTAAATATTAATGGTCACAAAAAAGGCTAAAGATACATTTTAGCTGTCTCGTGTTAGTATAAAAATTACTAAGCTTGATAACAAGCTGCGCAAATGCTTATATATCGTATTAAGTCTTTAGTCAATAACTTATTTGTATCATCATAAACTGAATACATGTTTATATATATATATTTATCATATAAGTCAGGTTAGTTACACTGTTTAAAACTCAAGAACGGGTGGACCAATTTTCATTTGTTGGATTTTTCTCCATCCCGAATAGCAGAATAACTATCAAAAAATATCTCACGAGAATGGGGACTAACGTTCGTGACACCGCGGGGCACAGCAAGTTGTTTAAAACAAAATACAAATTTTGTTTTAGTTTTAGCTAGTATGATAGTATTGCGACATCTTAGGTTTAAAGGTCTATAACTCTAGATATAGTAAAGTCTATATTTAGTCATCAAAAGCGCACAGATACGAATGTTTCGAAATCGGTTCAGTCTCGTTTCTCTTGACATTTGTTTATGGATGTGCTCAATGCCTTTAAATGCATCATATGTTCATTGTTCATATTACAAAAATAAGTTTCTAAATTGCACGTGTATTTATCCTTGCTGTTTCATAAAACTTAGAACCTAGACTCGAATTACGTAACAAAACTGTAGTGTGATTGCAATTTGAATTGCAGAAACAAAAGTCTAAGTAATAGATTATTTACTTTGCCTGAATTTTTGCGGAGTAATCATGACCAGCTAATATCTAATTAAGTGGTCTGGTGACATCAAACTTGTTAAAACACAATACTTAATTTCGTACAGCTTGTACAATACAGCAAAGAACATGATAATTGAAACAAATTATTGTATTAAAACACTGTACAAATCCGCAGTGGGATTAAATTGCAAAGGACTGTCTTTACTGTTTTTGGATAAATTCATATACCTTTTTTTTTATTTTAAATTCACTCACTGTAAATTAACCTTTAGAACCTTTAGATAAATTAAATCAATAAATTTTAAAAAATAAAATTATTAAATAATAAACTAGGTAAAATTTTCATAAAAATAATCGGAGTAGCAAATATTCTAACAAATCTAAACAATGAAACATCCTGTAGAACAACACGAGTTATGCATCGAAGACAGATAAAATAATGAACCAACCAGGGGCAAATTAGATGTTTTAAGCACACCGCGAGTCAGTATATATAGAGGCATATCATTACTAGACACATCATAAGTCACTCGACGACTTGCGATTACTGTACACTTGAACAACAAACGGTAGGTGACACAAATATTTTGATATTTTATTAATTTAATTATATTAAAATTTAAATTAAATTATTTAATTTTTAATACATAATTGTGATTCTAATACCTACTGTGTTTGCATTAACTTTCGGAAAACGTGTGTGACAATTTTGTGCAATTTAACGGCATCGTCGTTTGGGTTTTTGAGATATTTCCTGTGTTGTTCCATAGGGTTCAAATTCCATTTTACATTTGAAACTAAAGTATAAAATACTTGAAGATTACCAACTTCAATCTATTATTGTGGTTCAAATTCTACATGGGATAAGGTCCTCTAATACTTTATCCCGATTTATTTTATTGCTCCCAGTTTGTTATCAACTAACGTAAACCTCTTTTAATAAGAGGTTCCATTGAGATTGAGTAAAAAAAACTTATTTATATTATAGCCTCCAAATTGTGCCCATCATTTTTAAATCAATCCATCAATTTTTAAAGATCCTGATACATCTTTTAACTGCCTTAAACATCCGCCCTTTAATTTCGTCCACGTAAATTTCAGGTCACCATGAAATACGTGCTAGTTTTGTGTGCGCTCGCCGTAGTGGCGCTGGCTGATGACAAATACACCGATAAGTACGACAACATCAACCTGGACGAGATCCTGGAGAACAAGCGACTTTTAACAGCTTACGTCAACTGTGTCATGGAGAAGGGAAAATGCAGCCCTGAGGGCAAGGAACTTAAAGGTAATTTCATCCATTATTATCATTTACAGCCCTTGGTGTTTGCCTCTCTATTTTTCCGTACCCAAAAGGTGCCAACGGGACCCTTTTACTAAGCCTCTGCTGGCTGTCCTTCTCTCTGTGAGCAGGCTGTATCTCATAAACCGTAATAGCTAGAGAATTTCAACAATTCAATTCAATTTCAGTTACCTGAATAAAAAAGAAATATAAATAAATAAAAAAATAAAGGTGGTTCTCATAGAAACGTGTTGATGGCATGTTGCATGATTTAAAAATTAAAGGCCATACCATCGTATGGTATGGCTTTTATTTTATTTTTTTACGATATATGAGCCACTAAAAACCTTTTTGAATCTGCTGTGTTTAAAAAATACCTCCCTAAATACCCATTATTTTAATTAAAATAAATAGCTTAAATAAACAGCATTCATGATTTTAGTATTAATTTTCAAACTGCTTTTGTTATAAAACTAAATTAAAATTAATTAACTGACAAAAATAATAATAAGTAACTGACTCTTATCACTTAGCATCTGAACATTGCTAGAAGGATGATATTTGGCAATGTTGTTCACATTCTTACATCCTTAAGCTTTACTTTCAAAACATACGCAATTATTAAATTACACGAGCACGGTCAAAAGTAATTAAATTCAGATTTACTGAAACAATTGTATCAAAATCAAGGTAAAAAAGTAAAGAAGTGATTCTTGAAAGACGGCCGAGGTGGGTTTGTAAGTTTAAGAAAATATCAAAAAATAGCGTTAAAGAGAAGATGAGCTTATCACCTAAACATAGAATTGAAAAATTTGTAATATATTATGTTACTTTCTTTCTGCCTAGCCTTTTCCCAAGCTTTGTTAGGGTCGGCTTCCAGTCTTACCGGATTCAACTAAATACTGTATTTTACTACAACCCATTTAACTCAGTAGCACAGTATCCCAAATTAAGACTGGTTGTCAGAATTGTAATGACTTAACGACTGTCAAAGATCAACATATGACACTCGGAACCAGATTAACGTGCTTTCTGAGGCACGGAGGGGTCTCGGTATGTTTACAAATGGTCACCGATCCATGGACCAACCGCGGTGAGCGCGGCTTAACCTGTAATCGGTCAGGGTTACACTTAGCCACGAGCCCCTCAATGTAATATATTATGTTACAGCCATCGTTTATTTTAGTGTCGTCGTTTTTATAATTTAATATCTACATCACGTGTTTGGTGAGAATAATTGGCATACAACGTCAGAGTCGTTATTAGCTAAATACAGAGATTATGGCATAAAGCAAACTCTACAAGTGACACACATCATGAACGACAAACGTTTCAATCCTAAAAATGTAATAGAAAATATAAAATCGCCGATTTTATCCCATAACTCAGGCATAGAGTCTTTTTGACGACTGTTTTGAACAGAAATTATCACATTATATATTTTTTTAAACGCACTGTTAGTTGTCTAAATACATGAGAAAATAATGTGACGGTTGAATGTAAATTTGTGTATACTAAGCAATATTATGCACTCCCTTTTTAGTTTATTTAATGCAATATTTTTGAAAGCTAGTACTGATACACAGAGCTACAAAACTTCTTCATAACTATTGCTTTAAAATGAGTGACAAGTCTAAAAGGAAACAAAATATAGGAACTGATTTTATTGTAGTGTTAGGCAAGTCACGTATTTGAACGAGCCGTTTCCTATTTGAGTCACAAGGAAAATTATATGACATTATTCTTGCGTACCGTGCGTACATCATAATTATCATTATTATGCCTATCAAGTATCAACGTTCTTTAATAGAAGACGTAATCTTACAAAAACGTATTTCCAAAGCATTTTTTGAAAAACAATCTGAATCTAATATAAAGAACTGTGATGTTTGTGTATTCAAGACCACAAAAAAGGTTTATTAATATTTTCAAAAAACAAAAGAACTTCTTATTTAATTTTCTCACAGTATTTTTTACACAAAAGGCAAAAAACAAAACCTTATCGACCATATTTATTTTTATTTTTACAGAGCATCTCCAAGACGCCATTGAGACTGGCTGCAAGAAATGCACGGAGGCTCAAGAGAAGGGAGCATACAGGGTCATCGAGCACCTGATCAAGAACGAGCTGGACATCTGGCGCGAACTCACCGCCAAGTACGACAAGGACGGCTCCTGGAGGAAGAAGTACGAAGAGCGCGCCAAGGCCAACGGCATCCAGATCCCAGAATAAACCAACCTCCTTCACACAAATTCATGGCCGATTACTCAAATATCACTCAAAATGCGCCGACTCATGCTGTCTCTATCACTTCAACGTGGAACGTAGCGACAGATAGTCTTTTTAGAACTTCAAGTGTCGTTTGGGTATTAGGCTAGCTCAATTCCTACTCAGTACTCTTTTACGAACACTCATACTTATTTTTATATGAACGTTGGTTTAGCTTTTGTACTGTTTTTTGCTAGATATATATTGTGTAGGTCTTATGCAGTATTGTCACTATCTTTGATATTTATATTAAAATAAACCAAAGAAATCCATTTTGTTGTTTTATTCTAAGTATATGGAATTATGTTTTATTTATAATTTCGAGTTCTGTGAATCTGGCAACCTTGTGAACCAAAAAAAGCCTAAAAGGTTAAAAGCTATTTATCAATTTGTAATAAACACTATTATAAAAGTACCTTTCTGAAAATTTTAAAAAGAGGTACCTACTGTTTAATGTTTGTAGGTTAGAACTCCTCTCGGAAAAGATTCCGAAAGGAGGTCTAACCTACAAACATTAAACAGAATAATTAAGTGTACCTAAGAGCTGATTTTACGAACGCCTAATAATTATATCAGAGAAATATTTTTTAATCTTTGACAGTTCTTCCATACAAAATCAGAAAGACTTCTACTTTATTCCACGAATAAAAAATATCTGGCGTTGGTTAAATCAGCCATTAATCATGTTTTTTATAGCACACAGCACGCAGCACAAAAATAACGTGTTTCTAAAGCTAAAAACCGGGAAAAGTCCATGCAATATACTCACAAAACAAATTGAACTCAATACGTACATAAATATCAAAGAGTAGTATATTATTGCTAAAGATTTGTACACATATACTAAACACTGAAGAAATAAATTTAGCAAATAGTAAAATATTCAACTTATAGCTAACTAAATAGCACCAAAAGTAACACCTATGGAAGTTGATTGGTTATGAAAAATAAAATTTAATTTAATCCGTAAGTTACAAATAAGAAAATATTGGACATGTATTTTGGTTTTTCAAAATAAGTAAAAACTAAGGAGATAAAGCGTATCAAAGCTCGGGAGAGGGAGAGGGGTTATGACGTCACACAGACTCACGAAACAGCGAACTTGTAAAGTCATGTGACTTTAGAAGTAGGGTTTAGCTACCTCTTTTAATTTTGTCTCTATTTTTTCACCCCGTTTTGTCGATACTTAACCAGGTTGGAGAAATATAAAAGGAGTTTTTAACCAGGACTTTCCCTCTCCAAAGTTTTTGTCGACAACCGGAAAACTTTATGAAATTAATAAAATATAGGTACTGGCCCTACAATCATTGTCTATCTATATAATTTTGTATAAAAATAAAAATAAATTTTTTCGACTTTTTATGCGCTAGCTTTTTCCATATACAACTAAAAATTGCCAAATTCAAAGTGATGAACCGTCATACATGTGGCAATTGATTTTTATTAATATACTTAGATTAATTAAAGCAACATATTTTTACTAATCCAATAAAACTGAATCGTACCTATAAATAGGTTATCATTTATTTAGGCCTTCTAAGAATATTTCATGATTTATCCATAATATATATATATACGTATATATATGTGGGATAAGGAGGTTGTGTTACGATGGAGTATGAATGGGTTTTATTACGATAGAGTATGAATGCGACTTATGATTGTTATGACGGAACTGGACGGAAATAGCGCTTGAAAGAAAGAATATATTTGGATATATAAATGGTTCCGAGCGATTGAGAAGGGTAATGGCGACGACGACAACGACGTACACGGTGTAACGCTGACGTATTAATTTAACGTTTTTATTTTTAATTCATTATTAATTTCAATAAACATTTTACAAGTTCTTTATTTGTTTATTTTGTCCATACAATCCCACATATATATATTATATATATACTATATATATACTAATATATATAATAATATATATATAATTCCTTAGCAGTCGGGTAAAAGTAACTTTGACAATTTATACTTTTGTCAGTGTATTCGACATCAACGCGCTCTTGGTAATTTGCAATTGTGTTTTACGCAGGCGATTCATAATGGTTTGACCAATATTAAAGGTTAAGCTCGACGCGGTAGTCCTGTAGATTGGTAACCATTTGTAATCATACCGAATGGAAGTCGTCCTCAATATAGCTTGGAAAAGGCTAGGCAGAAGAATATTGTACTGAAAAAAGTCTCTAGCCTCTGTTGCGTTTAGTTCGAGGTTCTGGGGATATCTTAGGCCCAAACCTACTTGAAATGATGGCAACATATAGGCAACACCTTACAATTAAGTGAGCCACACGTCATTTTGTCGGTCAAAAAGAAGAAAAATCTAATTATAATATTTTACGCCTAGCTTTTATTAATAGCAAAGTAAGACCTGGTAGTATTGCTTTGACAAGTATAGAGGCGCTTATTGCACCTTACTAGTTTTCCCTTCTATTATGAAATAAATATTACTCGTAATTAAAATCATTACATTTCCTGTAAGATACTCTATTACCGAATCATTTAAAGAGTTTTGCGTATAAGTAACTAGCTTTTGTGTGAATAAAACTGTAGTATTACAAATAGCAGCGTTCAACAAAGCAGTGTTTTCTTAAATATTTATTTAAACTTCAAATAGATCGGGCGTATTGAGGTCCTGCCGGAGCTGCGCTGAGAATGCACAAGCGATCCCGCGGCTCTGGCTAAGGCAAGGACGGGACCGAGGTGTTTTTAGTCGGTGCGAGTCCGACATATCCCCACGCCATGCCCTCGGCGTGGGTTGAAGTCATTAGTTTTTCACCCCGAAAAAAAAAAAAAAAAAGGCGTAGGTATTGAGGTAAAGTATTGTAGATTCTAGAGTGTAGTTGTCAAATCTTCTTATACAAATACTTCTTACATATAAACTTAATGAGAAACCTTATATTCAGAGGAAGATAGAAAATGAGATAGGAGTGAATGCTGAGATGACGAGTAGTAGAGATGAATGGAAGTAAAATACGTATTGCGCCGACACCAAATAATTGTGAGCAGGGCAGGGAAATGATGATGGTGTATACCCAAACAATAATAAATAGAGGATTATATTAAAGTCCGATGAAGCAGTCAAAGCCAGCGCTCAGGATACCTGCGTAAATCTCTTCCAAAAGTCCGGTGAAGCAGTCAAAGCCTGCGCTCAGACAAACTGCGTAAATCTCTCATTCTAATCTCATTCTAAAAAAAACTGCTTTATTCAAACTAAACAATACTCAACAATCATTTTTAATTATGATTATGCATTAATTATATTTAGTTATTTATACTTTGTACTTCTGTTTTAATTTTTTAACTAACACAATAATAACTTAATTCTAAGAAACTTAAATACAAAATATACTAATCTAAATCTAAATGATAAACTAAATAATAATTATGTATATACTAATCTAAATTTAGCGGTAATAAACGGATTATAACAATATTACGCAATTAGCCTCTTTTTGTTCCTACTTTTTGTCGGTCGTTGAAACATAAAAATCTAAAATATGGCAACAAAAATTCGTCCACATCGTTGACCACTGGACGTGTTCCCAAAAGCCTGGCGGCATTGCCACGTTGTATGGCAATATATTTATGAATGTATATATTTACTTAAGGACCCTGCTATTAGCTGACGTACCACTCTGTGTGACAACTACTACATTAGCTGTAGTATATTGTTAACGATGAGTTCATTTCAACATTTTTTTGTAAGGATTTGCAATTCAATACGTTATAATGTACTTACTTCCATTTTTTTTTATATTGTTGAGAAGTTAAGAACGTTTTTTTGAACAAGGACAATTGGCCAAGGATGTTTTTTAACTTCCTTCATGTAGAATACGATTTTGGTGAATTTATGATAAATAAAATAACTACAATTAAAAAACAATTAACTGCATATACACGCCACATACACTCATTTAGGTACGTACTTTTAAAGTCTAATAAAATAATTCATCGATTTATCGTAATTGTATAGGTATGAGGAGAATCTAGTCAATTATGTGATGAGATACATCACGGTCTTAAATTATAATCACTTAGTATTTATGGTAGCTATAAAATTTAATGAACATAATAATGTACCTATATTACAAAAAATCTATGGCTGAATAGAATCTTTCAATAGACAAGTACTTTAATAGACAGTACCAGGTGATCACTATACACCAGATTTCTACATAAATAAACCTTAAAAACGATAAATTTTATTGCATGGATAGCTGAGTGATATAGGCCACCACACCAATTACTGCGCGACGTGCTGCGGGTTCGATCACCGCTGAGAACAAGAATTTTTGTGATCCAGAAATGTTTGTTCCAAGTCTGTGTTCTTTTTGTATGTGATTTGAATGTTAGTAAAAACCCCCGCGACATAAGGATTAAATTCCTTAGTGCGGGAGTCGTTTTTTTTAAAGAAAGAATATAGCCCATTGCACATATATTCAAATGATAAAGAGCACAAGGATTTTAACTCAATGGCGGATGTTGTGTTAAAAAAAAACAAGGATATGACATAAAAATAACAATAGCAACAACGTGTTTTAATTAATAGAATACGTAGTAGTATCGCATCAGTGAATCAAAACGGGGAAACATCGCTTGAGTGACACTTACCTTTATTTTTTCTACTTACGACATCTACTCATCTTCTTAAGGCTACAACAAGAACAATAACAGGGTTGCTGATTATGTATTCTGCATAATTGTACAACAATAGACCGCCATTTTCCGCGATTAGCCATTTTCATTCCTATAAATGAAATCAATTTTCATCCATTGATCAGTGTATTCCAATACTCTTCAATAGAACTTTGTGAAGAACAAGAAATTATAAGGTAATTTCTTTAAAATACATTTTTTTTTTATTTACATCTTCTTCGTCTTTTCCGCTGTTTGTACGCTTAGATCTTTAAAACTACGCAACGGATTTTAATGCAGTTTTCAGCAATAGACAAAGTGATTTTAGAGAAATGTTTTAGGTGTTAATTCATTAATGTTTTATCTTTCCGAGCGGAGACGAGGCGGGTCACTAAAAATATAATGATATAATTATTATTCAGTGTTTTCTTGTTACGAGAAATGCTATGTAACTTGTACGCCTAGTCTTGTTAAATTAATTTTGATTTTATATTTTTTTTTGTTTATAGGCACGCACGGTGTAATATTATTTAAACACAATTCAAAAATTAATACAATCACAAATGAGTATACTATGTAAAAATTTATGAAATATGACGCGTAATTGTGTAACGTATTTACATAAATCATTTTGAAACTAATCATTAATGTCAATTTGTCATTAAATTGAGTAATAATGAAAAAAGAATATAAAATGCTGAAAATATCAGTACCGCTATCATTGTTTTGCTAATATTCAAGAAGTTGACAAGTGAAGTGTTTTTTTTCTAGGATGAATTTTCTGGTGTTGTCTTGTGTGATAGCCCTTGCGGGTTTCGCGGCAGCTGAAACCTACACGGATAGATACGACCACATCAACATTGACGAGGTCATCGACAACAGGAAGCTGCTTGTACCTTACATCAAGTGCACGCTGGATCAGGGAAGATGTACGCCTGAAGGGAGGGAGCTTAAAGGTACTTATTCTTGTCCAACAATTATCCTAAGCGAATGTGTCAAACAGTATCACAAGGCTTGAATTCTTTAGAGTAGAAATAAGTAAACTATAGAGTGCGCCAAACAGAGTATGAACTGTGAGCACCAGTATGAACAAGTGAAATCGTAAAATTAGGGTCAAAATAGAGCGCGCCGTTTTATTATATTTGTTTTTACCCTAATAATATCGGAACCGTCGATATTTTTGACAAAGTTATTTCTATGGTCGCACGGAAAATAACTTAAATCAGTAGGGGCGTAGTACTTACAGCAAAAAATTTGCTCACGCTCGGTATTATAATCATATTTTCAAGAAGTTCGACTCTACGGAAATTTACCCAGTACATGTACCGATGTTAGTGTTTATTTATTAATTTCCGTAAAGCAGCGAGATCACGCAAATCTCAATTATAGCAGCCCAATTAGTTTGACGTGGGCCAGTGACGTCAGCCTTTTAATTGTGCATATCGAATGGGAGCCGTTGTAGTTGTTAATGCTCATTATTTTGAAAAATAAAACATAACTTTTTTGTTTAAAAACTACCGTGAACATAACGTGATGTTTTTGCGTACAGCGTCGAAATTAAACAAAGCTTTTTAGATGGTTACCATAGTTTCGTACATAAATATTTTTCATAACTAAGAATTTAGCTAGTGTGTATTTATATCCAACTAGCTGTTTCCCGCGGCTCCGCCCACGTGGATGTCGATTATCGCGGCAAAATGTAGCCTATGTCCTTTCTCAGGCTGTAGACTATCTGTGTACCAAATTTCATTTTAATCGGTTCTGTAGTTTTGGCTTGAAAGTGCGACAGTCAGACATTCAGAGTTAATTGCGCTTTTATAATATTAGTAAGGATTTGCGACTAAGAGCTTTAAAATCAAATAATATTTATAAATTTTGATGACACAAAAATAAACGATCTTAACTCGTTGTTTGGTACTTCGTTTAATTTTAGATGAATATATATAAGACACTGAAATCTTCAATAACCCTAAACATATGCATTTTTGTCTATTATATTTAAACTCTTATACATGGGACAATAATGGCTGAAAATAAGTAAATAAATATTTTAACTCTAATCAACCCCAACTTAATTAAAATCTTTCATTTGCAGCTCACATCAAGGACGCAATGCAGACTTCGTGCTCGAAATGTACTGAGAAACAAAAGAAGGGCGCCAGGAAGGTTGTCAAACACATTAAAGAGAAGGAACTTGACTACTGGAAGCAGATCGTTGCTAAGTACGATCCCGAAGACCAGTACAGGGAGAAGTACGAGGCTTTCCTGAAGTCTGAAGAATAAGTAACCGTTAAAGGAATATCATTTGGGATTTAAAGCATGCAATTGATGTTAATAAAAGATCCAATGAAAAAGTATCCTTCTTTTTAATTTTATTTATAGTATACTTACTTTACATCCCTAGTTTTTTAAGTAAAAGTAGGTGTGTACAAATAGGAATTTAAAATAACCTTTAAACTTATCGTTTTATACAACGTAATTAATGAAATTCCTTTTAAACATCCGCAGTTATTTATATCCGCCAAAAGTTTTATTTTTATATTATACATAAAACTTTATTATAACGTAGCGTAATTATCCTCGAAATTAAAAATACCTAACTACCTATGTTGTATAATGTATTGTGACATTGACGAAATAATGCATATACTTGTATTACTTAAAACTAACTAGGAATCACTTGTGAGATTGTCGTGAAGCAATGTTTACCGACAAAAGTGTGTCCATATTTATCTTTTAGCTATTTCAAGAACATAGCTAACCACATTATATAATGTGTTGTGTATTGCTTAGCTATTTATAATATCGACTCAATTTTTTGATTTGTATTTTTAGTAGACGATTTATCTTTTATTTTCATTGCTAGTGACCCGCCCCAGTTTCGAATCGCACGGGTATACTTCGCAATTACGGCGGATAATCAGCATTATAATGAAAAAAATTAAACAGGTCCAGCAGTTTTTATACAAAAATACACATCATTTCTCTTTATAATATTAGTATAGAAGTAATAGGTTAATTATCCGCCATATCTGTCCCACAGCAATGAAAAGGCCTCTCTATATCTCTTTAAAAAACTTTGTTAATCAAATATTTGTTTTGAATGCATTATTCAAATACACACCTCAGCTTGGAATAACTCCCAATAGCTAAGAATATGACCCCTCCTCCTCTTCTTTTTTTATATTCCATACAAATCTTATTTCCCACCCAGGCGAATCTAGCAACAATATAAAAATAAAACTTTAATCTGCATAAGTACCTACTATAATGCAATTAAGTTAGCCATGTTTTATTAAGTGAAGGTACCTTACGTCAGCGGATCCTGGCGTGCGTCACTGAAAACAAAACAAAATCGATCAAACAAGCTCCCACTACGCTTGCATACCTTTTTTGCACAATCCACGATGAAAAAAAGAATATCGAATCGATTCTAAGATGGGCTATAAATATTTTCAAACCGTTTCAATTTGCAAGATATTAACATACCTCGATACAAACTAAAAAACGAGGTTTAATGTTATGTTGTTACAAAAGCTAGACATCGTTAATGAAATTTTAAAATAACTTGTTATATTCTTGGAATCATGTTCTGACTGCGATAAACCTATAAGCTATAGGTTTATAATTAGCTTTTTTTAGATTCACCTGACAGATATCGTTTTTCAAGCTTTAGCGACTCCAAAATGACATAATTACATAACTATATTTTTATTAAGAAATTATTTATAAAACACATCTGATTCTGTTATATGTTGATTCTTTTCTACAATCACTGTTTTTCTTTTTATTTTATTTTTGAATAAAATATGTCTCCTCGTTTTTTTTTTTGCACTGTTCTGTCAATAATGATAGCGGGTTGGTTCTATATCTATATTGTGTAGGTGTTGGTAATAATGTTTAATTATACCTCGTGTACAAGGTTTAATTATTTTATTTAATCTGCGATGATCTTTAAAAGTTAACAGATTCATACTAATTATTATAAAAAACATGCTTACCCCAAAAACTATGAAATTCTTATATAAATATCTATTGTTAAATCTAAGAATAACTAACGTCAGTGTCACAGAGGTCAAGTTGACAATCATTATGATTAATTTACCTTGAAAACTGTAAGGTTATTATCTAAACAATGTGTTAATATAATAATAATAATAAATAGAAAAATAAATCCATAATACAACTATCACAGGTCAGTTCAAACCTCAGAACATTCTACAATTTGTTTTACTAAAGATTTATTCTGCTATAGACATGTTTTCGGGACTTCGAAATTTTTTACTTAGGTACGTATCTACATGACCTAATCGATAGATCCTAATAGTGAGTCTATATAAAATACAACAACTGGACTATCAAGATCTGTTCATTAATATTTGTACTATTTGTATATCTGTCATAAATATTTGTATTTCATAGTCAAAGTTTAAGCACTGCGTCATCTAGCCAAAGATTAAATATGGATAAAAAAAGTTTTTTTTTTTCTGAAAGGAAGTACAATAAAATGAGTGAAGGTGAACTCGTATAAGAGTAAACTAGGATCAAATAATAAAACCAGTTGTTAGAGGTAAAAGCGAAGTATACACAACAAAAGAGTAGGTTAATCACATTTATTTACACAACCCCATCAGTCTGTATACATGACATACACAAGTTCAACGTTATAACATTGTTAGGTTACAAACTGAATGACTGACTTAAATAGTTTTAGAAACAAGCTCACCAAGCGAAGTATTCACGATGATAGTGATTCTAGTTGGAGTTTTAACAGATGCTCACATAAATTGCTGGCTTTTTAGATCTATAAGCGTAGGCAGTCGCTGCTTCCAATAGTCTGGTCCGTTTTGCATCAGATGAGATAGCAGCCGACGTATACGGTCACGTTGTAAGTTGGTGCATTTAGCGCAGAAATTCTCAAAAGCCTCCTTAACGTGAGCTGTAAATATTTTTTTTATATTAACACACAATAAAAAAAAATATCGTATAATTATGAGTTTATTACGACTCTACAATTACATATAGAGAAAAAGTCATATTTATGAGATGGGAGAGACCTAAAAAACCGGTAGCCATCTTTACTCGATGTTTAAAAAAAAACTTCACATACATAATTAAATACTTTTATAAATACTCCTTGCCTGTATTGTGGTAAAAAGAACAATATGGAAAAGCAAAACTATTATGTTTTTCAGTTAAGTAAGACAAAGGCAAAATTAATAGTTAGTAAACTGGACACGTGCGAGTCTGACTCGCGCACTGAGGGTTCCGTACAAAGTTTGCTGATTGTCATAGTTAAGCTGAGGCATCGCCCCAAAATATTCCTCTAACATAACACAAATTACTCACATTTAAGCTGTTCGCCGTCCAGGGAACACTTATCCTGATCAAGAGCACATTTAATGTAAGTTACCATCAACAACCGATTGGCTGTCTGAATCTCGTCCATGTTCACATTGTCGGTCTTGTCTGTGTCTTGCTGCGGGCGAGCGCCGACAGCTACGATGATCAGGCATAGGAGAAATACTTTTTCATTCATTTAGAAGTCTGCTAAAAATGGAAATGTAATTTTTTTATGACCCCGATTCACACAAACCTCTTGATGGATTTCGATCAGTTAAGGTATCGTTAGATTCATCTATAAACTCATGTCCTTAAAATGATTTAAATTTGATTGAAATTTGAAAAAGGCGGAATTTTAGCGATAAAATATAAGTCGTTAATATTTTTTTTTTAACCAATATTACCGAAAAAGATATCAAAAGAAAGGATTTTTAAATAGTTTACAAAAACATATGTATCAAACGTGTATGTTTAAATGTAATTTGGAATGAGATATGTTAAATAAATAATTATAAAAAAACAATGCCTTAGCAGATCTTAATGTTTCTTAAGTAAGTCGGGTATTTTTTTTTTAGTAATATAGCTTGGTATCGTTTAATTTCCTTTAAATTGGTCTCTTCGAAAACTAGATTTTATTTAAAAAGATTGCCACAGTCTGTATGAATCTGACATTCAGGAACTATGGATTTATAATCTATATCGATATCAAAAAACACCATATTATGTTTACTTTTGTTTGAAAAGAATATATTTATTTTGGATTTTGAATGTTTTATATGCAACTTACTGTTTTAGACCAGAATAGTATTCACAAGCGCACCCGATGACGAACACAGTACGTATAAGGGCTATTGTAGGGACCAAGTTATATATAGCATCTAGGACATTGGCATCCATGCTTAGACTGCGAAACAAGTTCTAAGTTCCCGGTACATGGAAATATTAACAACACGACTCTGCACAAAGTGGCACAACTTGCCTCACTTACGTACATTATAGATTTAAGTTGGTTCAGGCTTTTTCTGGTAATATGGATCAATAACTTAAGAATAATATATTAGTAATAATAATAATTAAGCCTCAGTCAAGTCGTTACCTCATAACGAGAAAAACGCAATACCTGAACATGTAGAACTGTATGAAACACAACTATATGTACAACTTGGTTTTCTAAACCTTCAAATATAAGTAAAAACGGTATCTAGAGGTCTATGTATAAATCCGCAGGGCAGCTTGTAGCGAGCTTTTAGTGAGTCGCGACACAGCGGATATTAATGACTCAAGAGGTCACTCCTTAGAAGGACTCCCAGCTCTTTCTTGTCTTAACTAGCTAGATAAAGAAGACTCGGTAGAGCTATACGCTCAAGGGTGGAAGTTAATAGCGAGGACACCCACTCCGGGTCCGCTACTAAGACCCGCCATGGTGAAATCCGGACCGCACCGCTTCTCTTACCGCTAGCGTTGGTGTTGCCCCCCGCTGCTTATCGTAGCGTTAGTTTGGAGCGCACGTCTAGTGAGCTAGCGAGTCACCACCGGCCCGTTTAATTTTCATGTGCTTACCTTCTCAAATAAACCTTTCTATAGCTTGAATGACTTTGAACCCTTGGGTCGTTCATGTCTAGTTCTTCCCTAGTGCATGGGTGGATGGATTTCGGTAGATGTCTCATCCCATAAGTTCTCTCGCTTCTTGTTGGACCTGTGTTCCTGTAACTTAAAACTCTAGATTCCTTGCGCTACCAAATAGTACACTCAATCAGCATAAATGCGATAAACATTTAAGCTAGAAGTATACTTAGCTTACCTGATATATATTGTTTTTTGAACTTTAAGGACAGTAATATTACATTAGTGTTATTATTATTATTAAGGAAAATTACATAAGTGTTATCTCTCATTTTTCACGGGCTATCCTCAGTATCAAGAATACCCGGTCCTTTGAAAGGCTTACGTGGGGACACAGGTCCAACACGCAGTCCCCTTGTTGACAACTTTACTCTAAATTGGGATGGGGTATCTACCAGGGCCTATCCACCTCTGCTCTATGGAAGACCAGATATGGACGGACCAAAGTAGATACAAAGCTATTGTAAATTATGAATGGAAAATAAAAATTTATTCTATGTGTAGGTGAATGTAAGTGGATTGGTTATTAGAACTACTGTCTAACACATGTTAATGCAATCAAATAGGCAGGTGGTGACTCGACAGCTCACCAGATGGGCCCCCCAACATAACCGCCACGATAAGCAGCAGGAGGCAACACCAGTGCGAGTTACCTCGCTATTACGCCATTAGACACTTCCACCCCTGAGCATATAGCTCTAGCAACCCCTCTCTAGCCAGCCAGTTAAGGCAAGAAAGAGCTGGGAGCCCTCCTAAGGAGTGACTCCCTGGAGCACTCAGGTCCGTTGTGTCGCTACTCACAAACAGCTCGCCACAAGCTGCCCTGCGGATGTATGCTCCTACATAGACCTTATGATACATTTTTTATTTATATCTCAAAGTTGGAAAAAGCAAGTTAATATGCCCTCAGGTATTGCGTTATTTTCATGATGAGGTAACAAGTACAAAATCCTACAGTTATTCAATCTAAGAACAACTAACGTCAGTGTCACAGAGGTCAAGTTGACAATCATTATGATATATTTACCTTAAAAACTGTGAGGTTATTATCTAAAGGATTTGTTAATTTATTATTAACAATAAACAAAAGATTAAAAAAATCTTCATAGTTGTATAGGTCAGTGCAAACTTCATACATTCCACAATTTTTTTTTTACTCAAGATATATTCTGCTATTGTATAAATATATGTATTCCCGGAACTTTAACGCTAACAAGCTAGGTAAAATTCTATAACTATTATTTTCTGACTTCAAACTTTTTAACTTACGTACCCATATGATATAATAATGTAGTTACATAAAGTGAGTCTATATAAAATACAACCACTAGACATTCAAACAGCTGTTTATAAATATTTTGTCACATTTAAAATTTAAATACTGCTAGCCAAAGATTGTATAAGGAAAAAAGTGAACAAGTAAAGTTTTCTGAAAGGAAGTACAATTGAGTGAAGGTGAACACGTAAAAGGCTAAAAGATCTACTAGGATCAAATAATAATACCAGTTAAAACTAGTTGTTAGGGGAAAAAGCGTATATACACACAACATAAGAGTAGTTTTATCACATTTATTTGCACAACCCCTTCAGTCTGTATACATGACATACACAAGTTCAACATTTAATAACATTGTAAGGTTACCTACAAACTGAATGACTAACGACAAAGCTCTTTAGAAACAAGCTCAACAAGCTGAGTATTCACGTTGACAGTGACTGTAGTTGGAATTTTCATACAGAAACTCACTTTAACTGCTGACTTATTAGATTCAAAATCGTTTAAAAGTTGATCTTGCGTACAAATTACGGTTCCACCAGAAATTCTTTGTTCAGTGGTTCCATCTCATGCATATTTGTTAAACAGTATTTTTTTTAAAGAGATCTCAGTTCCCTTTCGTATTTGGAGGCGTATTTTCCTTGAGGGTCGTATTTCTTGGAGAGCTGCTTCCAGTAGTCTGGTTCGTTGTGGATCAGATGAGATATCACCCGACGTGTACCGTCACGCTGTGATGAGGTGCATTTACCGCAGAAATTCTCTAAAGCCTCTTTTATGTGAGCTGTAAACAATTAATGTTTTATATGAACATATTATAAGTAGGTATATTATGAACATAAAAAATGTTTCGGATAATTATGAGTTTATTATTTATTTATTACAGATCAGAGAATAAGCCAAATTATGAGACTGGTCAAGACAAAACCGGTATTTTTAAATATTATTATTATACTTTTTAAATCAATAACACAAAATTAAAAGTAAAAAAAAAACGAATTAATACTTTCTTTCCCTAATGTTTACTTTAGCAATTTTTGAGTCATAACTTTCCGTAAAATATTTCTTTAACATAATACGAATTACTCACATTTAAGCTCTTTGCCGTCCGGGGAACACTTGCCCTGGTCAAGGATGCACTTGAGATAAGGAATCAACAACCGCTTGTTTTCCAGAATCTCGTCCAAGTTTACATTGTCGTACTTGTTTGTGTACTGTTGCGGGCGAGCGCTGACGGCTGCGACGACCAGGCAAAGGAGAAATACGGCGTTCATTTTGAAATCTGTTAATAATGGAAACTTGTTTAAAAAGCTACCGAAAAAAATAGGGCTTGATAAAAATTGCCACAATATCATGTATTTGTAGGTTTTTTAACGCAGAACATATAGAAAAAAATACTTAATAGTAAAAATACATAATACTGCAGAATACTTCAAAAAAAGTTAAATAGACTCCAATAAAAAAAGTTCTATTTTGTTTTATTCTTAAAAGTTTATATTTCAAAAACTTATTTTATGACAAAGGAATTTTACACAAATAATAATATTTATATCTTTATCGGATAGCGTATTAAGAGTACATGGATACAAAACTTGTTTTTTAAACGTAGTTTTTTACTATAGGCTATTTTTATCGTTGTTTGATTGATTAATAATACTTGATAATCTGGATAATCCTGACATTTAGGATAGGTATATCTTTATGTTTACAAAACAAAGATTGTTTAATTTTTGAATGTAAATGTCACAAGACTATTATGTATTTCGGTAAACATGTGAACAAAGAACAAACACAAAGCTTTTTTATTAGTTATTGTAAAGGTGTTTGGTAGATTCAAATCACAAACTAATAATAAAGTCTTGTATACTCCTACAAAAAACTTGGTCTAAATGCTGCCAAAAACACATTACTAAAGCTCAGTTTTATATGCAACTTACTGCTCAAGACCAGAATAGTATTCACAACCGCACCCAATGACGAACACAGTACGTTTAAGGGCTATTGTAGGGACAATGTTTTATATAGCATCTAGGACATTGGCACCCATCCTCAGACAGCGAAACAAGTTCCAAGTTTCCCGTATGTATGAGTAAACATAAACAACTCGATTCTGAACAAAGTGGAACATTTCGCCTCACTTATGCATTGAATTTAATTAAAACTGGTTTCCAGGGATTTTCTGCTAATATGGATCCATAAATTAACATAATCTAAGAATAATATATTACTCAGATTCATTCCGTTGTTCCGAGAAACAATATTATCACGAGACCTTATTTTGATCTGTATAATCATAATTATTATTCATTACAAATATTAGAAGCTAGGGCTCTCATGAAAGTTAACACTAAGGACATCATTTTGAACTGTGAGTTAGTGTGAATAGGTCAATGATGCTCATTATTATTGTCCTTGAACTTTCCACAAGACGTCCTGACCTTACTCGGCAACGGCTATTTGTAGAACTAGTTTAGTATGGATGCAGTCTACTCTGGTTTCAAAACATAACAAAGTGTATAGCGTTATTCGATGCTCGTTTGTCAATTCAGAAGATCTTGAGGCGGTTCGTTTGTTGTTTACACGCCGTGTACACGTATTAATTGCCGCGTTAGATAACTCCATTAAAAACAACAATTACCTCTAATCAGACTTCCTAATGTTAGTCATAAAATTCAATCAAGTTAATTCTTACATCTGTTGCCGCGTCAATGAAAAACAAAAACTATAGAACGTGTAGACCGTCATATATTTTTTGTCTGGATGTATAACCATGAAAAGCAAAAAAATGCTCAAATGTTTTTGGTTTTATTTAATTTTATTAAAAGCCTATTTAAATACGAAATAAAAAATACTATTAAGACAATAAGTCGAAGATTAAAATTATGATATTGACATAAATTAAAATTCAATCTTTGAGAAATAAAATGTGTTATACTTTGAATATAATTGTCTTTAACAAAGTAATTGACGAATATGCAAAAAATATTAATCAGGCAGTGAAATTACATACCGTAACAAGTTTCTTACATAACCATAGGTCTTCTGTTCTAAGTCTGAAGAGAGCACTTACATCTTCACAGCTTCCGTTACTATTTATATAGTTCATTTATAAAATAGCAGTATTTGTTAAACTCTCATTATTTCCTAAGTTTTCTAATGCTGTGACTCGCAATAGATGTTAAGTTAAATTATGTATACGACTATATGCTACCACACTTATGCCAAAAAGTATATTTTATATCTCGTCAAAAATATACAATGAGCTTCCAAAGTCTTATAAAGACCTAAAAATAAACTTATTTAGAAAAAAAAATAGAACTCTTTTGCAAGAAGTGTTATATTATAATTCTGTATAAGATTTTATGTTTAAAAATAACCGAATTTATTCATTAAATGTTTCATGATTCTTTAAATTTAAGTTAGATTTTCGTTTATTTCTTTAAATTTACTGTATTTTTATGGTATAACTACCTAACTTCTACCTGCACGTCACACTTGGCAGAATATGCTGTAAACATTTTATAATTTTAAGATCTGTTCTCGTAATATGTACTTACTATATTCAGACAAATCAAGTTTAGTGATTACTGATTACATCACTCGGACCATACTGGATCTTAATTAGGTAAAACCATCAACATAACCAGGGACAGACGCGAACGCATTTATTAAAACTACTGCAGTTTAGGGATTATCAGACAAATAAAGTAAATACATAGTCTTCAAAATCATTTATCGTTTTAAAAAAAATATTTTTCCATATTTATTATTATCCTCATTAGTATTATAGAATCTCAGCATATTTACCTATTTACCTACTACTTACGCTGTGCTGGGTTTCTTTAGACCGTCTTGCATATATATGTATTAATAATATAATTAATTGAATAGGCAAGGAAATAAACTATTAGGTACTATTTAGCCATTAGTTACCCCAATAAAAAATGTATACAAAATAATAGTGGAATTTAGTTCCTCAAGTAAATGTATAAATGCGAAATTAATATTAATTTATTTTTAATTTAATGTAGATAATAATTTTCTTGAAATTCAGAAAAAAATATTTTTATACTGCGCTGTTGTTTAAATAAATATATGTCATATGTACCTAAGTATGACTCAATTCGTAAATTAAATCTAAACCAGGAGCTAAAAATATTGTTTAAGTAATCTTTTTGTGTCGCTTATATAAATAACAACTTTACTTCTGACCTTATATAAAGTTAGTACTCAAACTTTTTTTAAGTTTATAATTATATTCGTATTTAAAGTGGTATTAACAATAATGATCTTTCCTTTGTGTAACCTTGCCCACTACGAAGTATATATCTCCGAAAAATAACGAAGTTTGCGGCAAACTCATTAAAAAATTTTTTGTTTGTCAGTTTCGTCAGATAATTGGCTACAAATCGTTTGTTTCAGAGTTGTCTATTGTTTCAACATTAAGATTTTAAGTGTTCTAAAATATTGTACTGTGACTTTAAATCTAAGCTTCAAGAAACGAGTCAATATTAAAGATGCAAATTTGGCACATCGTATAATTATCTAGAGCAAATTGTACCTCATCAAGCAGTGGTAGAAGTAATAAGTTACATAAAAAATATATATGTTTATCTTGTGTCGTTCATAGACTTATTAAATAATAATAATAAAAAAACTAATTAGTAATTGAAATAATATGTAATACTTTATTTACAAACTAAAATCATATCACAAGGTAGCAGGTGTTACACCAACAATAAGTTATTTATAATTTAGGCCTTGATTTCTTTGAGTTCCTTCTCGTATTTGGCGGTGAACTTGTTATCGGGATCGTACTTGGCGGTAAGCTCCTTCCAGTAAGCATCCTCGTGGTTGATGAGGTGGCCAATCACCTTCCTGGTACCATTCTTCTGGGCCTCAGTACATTTGGCGCAATTGGTCGCAAGAGCTTCCTTGATGTGTTCTGGAATAAGTATGAAGAAATAGTTATATGTTCAGATATTGTTCCTCTTTTGTGATGCATGTTCCATGTGAATACTAAAACATAACTAATCTAAAACTAGCTAATATAAATATAATAATTTTCAAAAATACTTTTAAATTCCTATTCTCACCTTTGAGTTCCTTGCCGTCGGGGGCGCACTTGCCTTTGTCAAGGATGCACTTGACGTAGGCCTCCAGTATTTTGGGGTTCTCCAGAATCTCGCCCAGTTCCACGTTGTCGTAACGGTCGGTGTACTGTTCGTTAGGGCGGGCGAAAGCCATGACGGCCACGGACAGGACGACAAACACAATAGCGGACTTCATTTTGATGCTGCAAAGATTTGGACGTTACATTGTAATACTTTTTATTCTATAGTTGCAGAAGGGGATATCATTAAAAAATCATTTTTGAAAATGATTCTGCTAACTTACATACCCCATAGAAGTTTGTAACTATTTTTGAACAAATTAAAAAGGATCAATTCGTTTGTGAAAACAAGGTTCAATAAAACGGGATAGGCAGGGTTTACAATAATAAATGAACCTTTGCCTTATTTTCAGTTCTAATGACAGAATTCCCAATCAGAAAACAATAGAAATCCCGCTGAAATGATCTAAATAAAAAATATAACTATTATTATTCTCGTGATCCCTTGGGTTATAATATAATAATAACCAGAAAGATACAAACTAAAATGTATATTAAGTAAAATATTATTATTTAATACAGATTTAAATATAGGATTAAAATAAATATTAAATTATAATACCTGATTGTTTGAGAGTTGTTTGACCACGGATCAAGTGCTGAGCGATCTACTACAGCTTGAGGCTTTGCCTGTTCTTATATACCAATAAAATGGCGAGGCAAAAACTTTGTACGTACTTAGAGTAGGTATGACTAACTATATTATATTTTGATGAGTGTTTTCACTTGGTGAGTCGGTAGGAAATATTTTTTTCATTACTGAAGGACATTTTGGAAGCTTCCAATGAATTAAATTTTAATTTCTGCCGAAAATAATTAATATTTTTTCTATTTTTATTTAATTGTTTGCTTCCTACTGGTAACCTCGGCTATTTTATAAGTTCATTGATGAATTCACGCGTTGTTGTCAGGTCTAACAGTACAGGGTTGCCGTTTAATTTTACACAAAAAACCTGATTGCATTTATGGAAATTTACTTATTAGGAATGCTTTTTAATAGTTATTAACACCACATTTTAATAATTGTTTTCTTTTAGAGTCTTATATTTTCTGAGATTCTGTTTATACGTGATTGTTACTAGCAGGTGTATCTTGCGTGCTTTATTGCGGCAAAATAAAAACAATAGGAATCCAGATACACATAGAAACACACACTTTTAATTCTACCAAATTTGTAGAGTACCCATTTTAAAATGTCCTTACTTTCCTATGCTTAGGTTTCCAGAGCAATATCTATTGTTCAATAAAAAATACCAAGAGAGCAAACGTGTTTATTTGGGAACACAATCTCGTAGCGTTTGCATGGGTTCAAGAGCCAGTAGGCTAATTTAATTCCCTAAATAAGGTAGTAGCTTTCAAACTGCGTCGAAACATTGCAACAAGTATGTACGGGAACTTTAACGCCATTGGAAGAAAGATATTTTATTTAGTTTTCACATAAACCTTATAATGTGTGTGCATTAAAGAAAGGATTTGTTTGTGCGTGTGCCTAAGTGATTATTTATCCTTTTGGTTACATTTATGTACTTCTTTCCATATAAATATTTGACTAAACCTTACGAACTCTTGTATCTACCATTTTCGAAGGAAATTCTAGTATAACAAAAAGAACTTGCTAGGGTTCTTACTTCTATTTATCTACTACATTAGCTGTCCTTTGCACCAGTTTAATTTACGTTATTTCCAACTCTGTTGAAGACATCTTCAGTATTCAAACGTTCACCATATACGAGGAGCCCACTTGTCACATGGAATTAAACTTATGGTGACAAAGTTTTGCGTGCGCAAGAATACCAAGTAATTGTTTATTTTAATCTTACAATCAATTTACATGTCTGCATCGATAAATCAATAAAGCAATTGAGTAGGTAGCAAGAATATTAAATGTTCAATACACATGTTTAACTATATGGATTCTGAGATATCGTTTACGTCATTCGTTTTTGCTGTATCAAGCCTATCTTGATGCCGTACAAACTACATGTGTATAATCATATCCAATTATAATAATTAGACTACCTATAAACAAAACATATTTTCTATAATAGTGCTTTGGATGTACGATCGATAGCACGTTAGTAGTAAAAGTATAAATGAATAAAATAAATTTGTAAAACAGTGCGAAGTTTCGACTTTCAAAAAATCTAGCTTCGCTTTAGAGTAAACATAGACGAGCATAGAGTGTGCGCATCGCTAGTAGTGTACTAGGCTCCTCGTGCCGAGTGAAAGCAAATTTTTGCTCGTTTACTTATTTAAGTGATTTTCCGTGCGACGAAAGACGTTCATACAAAAATATCGATGGTTTCGATATTATTAGGTTTTGAGATAGTTAATAAAACGCTGCGCTCTGTTTTGATACTAATTTTACGATTTTACTTGTTTAATGCAAGTGCCTACAGTTCTTACTCGATATGCGCACTCTATAGTTTACTTAGTAATACGATCGTGTCTGATGTGTGTTTTTTAGTGCGACGACAGACGTGTGCTAAAATATCTATAGTTTCAATATTATTAGGGTATTATTAGGTTTTAAGATAGTTTTAATAAAACCGCGTGCTCTGTTTTCGACCCTAACTACGATTTTACTTGTTCTTACAAGTGCCTACAGTTCATACTCGATATGCGCACTCTATTTCTCTTTTTACACCTCCCAAAAAGGATGAAATTAAAATATCATGTTAATTTCCTTTTAATTTAATTATATTGTAATCAATTCCGCAAAAAGTAACTCCACTTATCGTCCATTATGCGTTTTTTTTATTGTTTAGTGTTTTGAGTTTATAAATAAAGAAATATTAATGTGGTCTTTCCTTTTAGGTTTGCATGTTTCTGGTCAACTGTCAATTGTCAAATCTCTGCGTCGTAAATAGCCTTAATTATGTCCCAGTTCAAATGGTTTTTACCAATATTACCTAAATCTATCTTTAATATTATTTACAATTGAATCCGACTAAAACCTGTCACATATACTTTTTTTCTAAATGTAAGTTTTTCTTTACATTATAAAACTAAAGAGTATTTTGGTTCAGTGATCACTATCTTTCAAAAGTGATAATACGATACTTAGGAGCTGAGAACAATGTAGATAAAACCGCGAAACACAGCTAGTAAAATTCTTATATAGTTACAACATAATAAGTATTAAATGAGTACTTATTGTCAATACATTTGATGATCAAAATCTTTGGTGATACAAACATTTCACTTGTTTAAAATAATTTTTATATTAGTGGCAAACCAGCTTTAAAACCAAAGTTCGTCAGCACGGGATTTTACATCGCATCCGGACCACTTTTGTGACTGGTTTTTGATGCTTTTTTTGACGTCATAGAAAATCTAATCTGAATCAGTGACCGGGTAACATTCTTGTTTACAATTTTAATTAGTCTTCAGACGTCATTCCGCGCTTAACTTGTAATACTCGTGCCGCAAAAAAGTTTTACTTTTCGTCGCTCAGACCATATATGTTCAAAAGCCATAGAAGAGTGGACCAGCCAGACAGAGGAGTGTAACATTTGGCCGGACTTAATAGAGAACAATCCCTTGTTTTTTTTATGGCTTGTGCTTAGGAATCCAATTTGTACTAAACACTACAACTCCTTACAGAACTTCCATCGAACAGTTAATTCAAGGTATTTAAATTTGCCTTAATATCTATTTTACATGTGTATAACTCGACTCATTAATTTTTAACCTATTATAAACGCTTTATCTAATAAAACTACGATTTATAATTAAACTATAGTTTACAAACGACTCTACAAAAACTATTTTTCCGTTCTTCATGTAGATATTGTTTTAATGGTTGTCGGGTCAAATCGTTACCTCATCAAGAGAATAACGCAATACCTAAGGGCATTAATTATCTTGCTTTTTCTTACCTTGAGATATAAATAAAAATGTATCTTAAGGTATATGTAGGTGCACACATCCGCAGGGTAGCTTGTGGTGAGCTGTTTGTGAGTAGCTATAGAACGGACTTGAGCACCCCTGGAAGACCCTCCTTAGGAGCTTCCAGCTTTTTCTGGTCTAAACTGGCTGGCTAGAGAGCGCTAGAGTTATATGCTTATGGGCGGCAGTGTCTAATGGCACAATAGTGAGAAAACCCGCTCCTGGTCCGCTACTGTGACTAGCGATGATGAAATTGGCGCCGCACCTCTCGACTTCCTTAGGTGTTGCCTTAACTTGAACAGGGGTGAATGGTCCCTGGCAGATGCCCCATCTCATTTTGGAGTAAAGTTTTCAACAAGGCCGCTGCGTATTGTGTTGGACTTGTGTCCCCACATAAGCCTTTCCAAGAACTGGGTATCTTCGTTACTGAAGATAACGCGAAATAAAAAAGAGCTACATAATAATAATATCTTGGGACATCTCATACAAGGCACACTGATCCCAAACTGGGCAGATTTTTTATTATGGCAACCAGACAACTGATAAATATTTTTATTATGTTTCTAAGTACATACATATTATTGTAGGCAAATAACACAGAACAAATGATCATGGCTCATCACACAAAGATTTGTACGAGTGGGAATCAAACCCACGACCTCCAGTTTAGCAGTCACGGTCACTAACTACTAGACTAACAGCTCTGGCAATATAATGTTTTTGTCATACATGTTTTAAGTTGATAGAATTAAAAATATATAAAAATAAATTTTAACAGAACGAAAAAAAAAAAGGTTTAACAAACGGCCGTGTAGGAAACTCAGGGGCATATATATAGTTACTTTACGTATTAAAAAATATTAAGAAAAGAAGATCTAGAATGATGAAAGAATAAAAAGTATTTATGTAGAGACAAAGTACATATTATTTTTAATACAAAGTATATAGTCAATTTAGAAGTTTCAGAGACTTCTTATTAATGCGATATTTACCAATGTCGAATAAAAAAATTCATTTTTTTAAAACAAAGCAAATGTCTTTTATCATAACAAGCAGAAGCATTGGCTGGTTTCTAAGCAGGTAACCGGCGGTGATACTATATTGCTCTTATAATATTAAAGTAAATGACAGTCTATCCGTGCGATGGGTACCGCCATCTATCTAAATATATAAGAACTACTCTAAAAATACGATAGCTACTAACAAGGACTGAGTGTAAAACCTTCATTTAGTTCAATTGAGACATAAATTCGATTCTTAAGGAATATGTTCATGGATTGCTTTTTATATCAGTATCAGTTTGTATCAGTTCTTAAGCTTTAACTGTGTTTAGGGTTCCGTACCTAAAAGGAGAATAATAACTCTCAAAGGATCTCATTATTTTGTGTGTGTCTGTCAAGTTTTTTTTTCTCAGGGAAGTGTGGTGTCTTATATTTAATATCGAAAACTCAGATCTGCACTTGATACCGTAAAAAATTCAAGCTTCTATGTCAACGCAATTAATAATTAAAAAATACACCCATTTATGTTGTTTTTAACTTAAAACCTATAGGGTAGTTCCTGTTGATAGAGGATCTCGAAATTCGGCATGATGATAGGTCTAACGTCACACACAAGTAAAGGAAAAAATCCGAAAATTGCCTAATAATAGTTCTGTAAATTATGGCCCTTCTGCTACCACGAGATTTTTTTGGTAGAAAGTAGGTACGTATCTTTGTTCTTTTTTAATGCTATCTTGAATCCTAATTTAATTCTGGAAAATTATGCGCCGAGGTAAAAATGCTCCAACAGGCATTAAAATTCCAGGTTGTTGCTAACTGGCATAAAAATAATATTAACAAACCCTTTCAATGTAAAAATAAATACATGTGATATCCCACTATACCCCCTCGTCCCGCTTGTAATATTTTCCAAACCGAATCTTTATGTAATTAATCGTCGACCCCTTAAGGAAAATAAAAAAAATACAATAAGGAAATTTGGCTACAATAACCTAGTACCTATGACTGTGTAATAAAGGTGACAATTCAAAGTTACTTCATAAAAACGTGTAAGGTTCGTAAATTTTTAACGATTAAGTGGAAGTAGAGGTTTATAAGGAAAATTCCTTATTTACGACACGTAATTAACTTGTCAGTGACGCAAGTATCAAAGTACATTTAGTTAAAAAATCAAATCTGCACATAACATCATTACTCACAGCTAATTAGCAAGTGTTAGCGAAAGATAAAAATAGAATCCTTGGAGGTGGAAGGCAACTGAGACAAGGTTAGAAGGATTAATACTTTATGATGATTTTTTAGTAAAAGTCGTTTTTTTTTAATCCCATAAGGGCTGATTATTCCAATGCCAGATAATTTTATCCGAGGAATAGTTTTTATATTTTCATACAGAATCGGTCAGATATGAATTTTATTTAACAAATAAAAAATATTTTTTGCATTGGAAAAAAATACTTTTCAATCAATTATTCTTAGTCCATTCTATACTTCGTTCGTATAAATGTGATAGGATCAAATTCTCCCCCACCCTGTTGTTAGACTATCAAATTAAGAGAGATGATATCTAATTGTATGTCTATTGAACAGACCGTAAATTATATTCATTAGAAGAAATTTTGTAGAACTCTAGAATACTTAATGTTATACAAACTATCGGAGTACACAATGGTAACTAATCCCTCAATCTTACTTAGGTCAATGAACTATTAAGTCTGCTTCAAGCAGTCGATGTATGGAGCACGATTCTTAGTAAGTAGGTACTATAAAGTATCATTGTTTTAACAAAGGACCATTATGTGTCTGGCTGTTATAAGACTTTGAAATAAAAACTACAACATTCAATTATGAACTATGTTTTTATTATGGTAAAGTTGACTGCAAATCAGTGGTAACTCTGATATAATATACAGAACCTTAATACAAAATGGCAAAGTTTAATTTCGTAGTTCTTTGTTACCACTGACGTATCTAATCCACCTTACTAATCTAAAAAAATAAGGTAATTCACAAGCCTTATAATGATGTCTCATATCTCAATTTTATGTATCAAAACACTGTCCAAAACGGAATTAAATTTAAAATCACAGGGTAATGCTTCACCAACGAAACAATAATCACCGTATTTCTAAAAATCTCGACGGTGTTTAGCAACTGTGTAGCTTTTCTTGATAAAAAATGAAAAAGAGAATTTGAATTTCAAACCTGCTTAGCAGTTGCTAAAAACATCGAGATTTTTGTGAATACCTAAGGGTAAATCTACAAAAATACCAGTGATTAAAAAAATATGGCAAAACAAATAAATTATCCAACATCTAACATCTGAATTCATACAATTAAAAACAAAAGGTACTAATTTTCAAACTAAGAACTTCACTACTCAGGCAGGCAGGTGTTCTTAATTCTACTGTTTCTAACTCTTTGGCTTATCTAATGGGCTTTGATTTTCCTGAGTTCCACCTCGTATTTGGTAGAGTACTTGCTTTGAGAGTCGTATTTAGCCTTAAGTTTGTTCCAGTAGTCTTGTTCGTGGTTGATGAGATGTCCCATCACTTGACGAGTTCCATCGCGCTGGACCTTCGTGCATTTCGCGCAGTCCTCTTCTAAAGCTTCCTTGATGTGAGCTGAAATTAAAAATATTGCATTGTAGGTATGTTGAGTATGCGTCTTGAAAATAAAAATTCATAAATGATTCGAGTAATTGTGACGGCACAGGATTTTAAGTACAATTGTATAAATAAAGGTAATGAATGCTCATGGTATTTATTTGCTAACTTATATGGCTAAATCTAAAAATAAGTAAATTCGGAAAAAATTAAGAGCTCAAACTAATCTTGTTGCTGTTTCGATGTCCATTCTCACTAGGTCGGTATTCATAACTTAAAAAAAACCGTGCTATATGGACACCAAGCGATTTTGTATACTGTACACATAAACTAATAGTCCACAGAAGCAAAAAAAAAAGTATTTTAAGTAAATAAACGAACATTACAAATAATAAATTTACTCAGAATATTACTAACATACTTAATTATTGATTATATTCTTTGATAGTCGTTCATTTTTCAGTGTTCAATGATTCAAATTCATTAAATTACTGACCAATTTGTTAAATTTGTTCCAAGTGAAAACTCTACTTTTTGACTAAAACACTGCACTGTTTTCGTGCTTTTTTTTAATATCAATAGCAAAGACGAAAAAAAGTAAGTGTGAAGTTTTATATATTGCCCATAGTCCGAATCCATACTGTATTTATCTTTTTATTTCTGTTCTGTGGCTATGAATCCATATTCTAATGTCTATTACACTGCGCTGGTCTACTTACATTTAAGCTCCTTGCCATCAGGGGTGCACTTGCCCTCATCTAGTATACACTTGAGGTACGGCAGAAGCAGCCGGCGGTTGTTCAAGATCTCGTCCAAGTTGATGTTGTCATATCTGTCCGTGTATCGGCTCTCGTTAGGCCTGGCCATCGCCACAGCCGCAAGCGCGAACAGGCACAAAATAATAACGCTCTTCATTCTGAAAAATAAAGTTTAAATTATTACCTATAATAGTAATACTGGCTGCTAATGTTTTATAGGAATAAAGCAGGGATAAGATTAAAAATCAATGTCTTTCGCAAATAAAAAACAAAAAACTCATTAAAAAAAGGAACAAATGTAGGTATTATAAAAAGTATTGAAACTAAACATGTTTTTGATTGCAATAAGCTTAATACTTTGTAGGTATAAAAATATATAGAGTGATATATTATGATATCGGTATATCGTCAATAGTTGGTTATTAAAGCCAATGTGGATAACTACGAAAAAAAAAATATAAGCACTTTTTACGAGACGCGTATGATAAAAACTGCGTTAGTTTAAACTGCTCGTTTGCAGTCATGTTTCGTTAAATATACTAAGCATTATTTGTTCCCCTTCCTATCGAATGGGATTAAGGAAAATAATAGAAAATCTAAACTGTTTAACATATTCCAAGTAATGTATATAAAGGTTTTAGTAATGTACGTAAGGTTAATTTAAGAAGAGGCAAAGCAATTATCTAAAGTCAGAATATTTAAAAATAACCATTAGTTACCAATTTTAGTTTAAAAAAAAGAAACCGATATAATTTACGATCGATATTATCATCCAAATGTCACAAATAAATAATTATATTCTTAACCTTGACCACTTATGAATGACAATGACACGATTTATCAAACCTACAGACGACCAGAAAAATATAACTTAAAAAAAGTTATTTATGTAGAATAAAAAAACCATTTCATACTTTATGAAATGTTTATGATTATTTAGAATATTTAGAAATACCAAAAAAAAAACAATCGTTTTGAGAACTACAAAAGATTTAAATACCCAAAGACTCTATGAAGGCTTACACTATAACAAAAGAAAGTGTTCGCAAAAAAAAATTTAAAACAAAGAAACCTGCTGTTTTGGTTCTTATTTTTTTTATTCTTAATATTTATGTATTTAATAGTATAAGGACTGACCTACCTTAGATTTGGTTTTGTGCAAAGCAGTACTGTCCAAGAGCTCACCAATACGATAAGTAACTCGGCGATCGATCACCAACCACTTTTTATACGAAACACAACGTTTTGGGTTTTAGAAAAAAATCTGAAACTTGTTTTGATAATTTCTTGAGCCTACAATTCTCGGAATACTATAAGTCACAGTGTCTATACATAGTCCAAAATCATCCATATGTATTCAACATGTCTGAATTTCACACAATATAAGAAAGATATTTAAGGTTTTTTGATTGATCACATCGAAAAGGAAGCAGTGTTTAGCCCTGTTTTTTTTTTTTAACATTAGTTTTACCTATCTATTTCTTTTTTATCCTATTTCCATTGCTCGAAATAACAATAATTTAAGTATTTTTACCTATAAAAGTATGGTTACAAGTTTGTTAAAATAAACAAATGTCTTGTTTGTTTATCTGTGTACATGTTTATAAATAAACTATATTTTGTTTGAAAACAACCTGGGATTTTGAACATTTAATAAAAAGAGAATTAGATCTCGATCGATTTTTATGCGCATAAATTGAACGAAAGGAGGCGAAACAATAGCAGTTGTGTAGTAATTAATAATTATAATCTTCAATAATCTCATAACTGAAACATAGATATTTTTTTTTTTGCATTTTTGATAACGTTTGAAACACGTTGAACCTGTTTCTTATGGTTAAGTATAGACAAACACTCATGCGCAAGCGTTTATTGATCCTAAGAAAACAGTTCCAAGAATAGTATTTCATTTATACCTATGACAGATGACCACATGTTTTGCTATGACGATATATACTAATGAGTGATGTTAAACACGAAGTTATCATCTTAGAAGGTCAATTCTTCTTCTGCCTTTTCCCAAGCTATGTTGGGATCGTTTTCCAGTCTTAGGTACTGGATTCGCCTGTATACCGTATTTTACATGGAGCAACTGCCTATCTGACTTCCACAACCCATTTTACCCGGTAACGCTACTGCATTATTGTATGGAATATGGGATGTAGTATGGGATACTTCCAATAGTAGGTCTGGTTGTCAGAATAGGGATGTTTCCTGGATATGAAAAGTTAAAATCTATTGAGTCCATCAGTTAGATAATAAAAAAATATTAGACACGTATTTTTTCTTTTATCAAAACAATAAAAACTTACAAAGATACAGCGCTTTAAAGTTTCGGAGTGGGGGCTTATGACGCCACGCCTTGGTAAAAATTGTAGCGAGGAGTGACGTCACGCGTAATTTGTGTTCTCTGTATTTTGATAATTTTTTGTTTGTAGGAAAAAAGAAAAATACGTGTCCAATAAAATTCATTAATCTACAAGGCGGACATTAAAAAAAAATTAGGAAACATGCCTATTGTAATGATTTAACTAGGTTAATAAACTCTTAAATTAGATTTCTTTTATATAAAACCTTTAGGACTCTTTAGAAGTAAGAGTAACTAACCTTTATTAGGAATAGCTTTTAAAATAAAAATGTAATACCTAATATTTTTACATAAGAAATTTACCTCTATCAAGTTTAAGAAATCACTCTACTCTCTTATAACATGGAAGGTTTTATTAGTGTTGATGATTTTATTAATCATACCTACGTTTATATAATTTCTGTAAAAAACCTACCATTAAATAGTTTTTGTAACTAGACTGTAATATGTACCTACTTCAAGATACCTAGCTTTATTTATTTTTGTTATATTAATATTTAACCTTTACCGTACCTCGTCGGCAACACAGCGCTCCTAATGTATATGTAATACTTGCATAATATATTATTTTGACATATTTAGATTAAAAATATACCTATGTATATACTAATAATTTTCAGATTTATTATTTCTAAAATAAACCATAAATAAAGTAATATATATATATATATATATATATATAAAGTATAATACATAATAATTGTCATATTAAATATTTATAATTATACAATAAAACCTTGCGGTTTCGTTACAAGGTTTAGGATAATATCCATTTAGGGTATTACAATAATATTTCATAATCGATATAAAATCCGTTTTTAGTATTGCATGGTCAGAGTTAACCTGGACAACACATCTTCATGGTTAACAACTAATTATTCTACTTAAGTAAGATATAAAAACAAATCACGTCAATATCATCAAAGTTATGATTCGATAAGCGTTAATATGACTACCGAGTATTACTGACGTCTATTGAATTAGCGTTTAACTGCCAAACGTGTTTCAGCATAAATCTGTTGAGTACATGTCAATAATATTTACCTACCTGAGTAAGAGAGTACTTATAAAATAAGAAGATATTTCGTGATATTGAGGAAATATCAGTAAATAAATAAACTACTGTAGACTATTGAATTTGAGCCGAAATAAGAAATAGGTATTGCTAAATCACAGTTAACATAATTATAATCTTCAATCTAGCTAAGTATGGTGGTGTCCTAATGACTGAATACTGAAACGTCAATCAGTTTTAAGTCGCCATTAAGTCTCATGCTGTCTCTGTCACTTTAAGTTGTAAAATAGCAACGGATAGACATTTAAGAACGTCTTAAAGTTAAGTTGCGGTTCAGTATTTGGGGGTAAGACATTCAGTTGACATCACGCAGCATCAAAGAGTCAACAAGGATATGAGTTTTAACTTCAACCAGTGGCTCCGTTTGCTTTACAAGTCTTTTGCATTATTTGCTTTAAATTCATTTTAAATTGTCCTTTTGCGGCAGCACGGTTCAGACGTTAGACATAGCTGCATTCAACTTTAAGTGTTTAGAGAAAAGTACTACTAAGAAGAGCTTATAAAGATATTATTAAAATAATACGAGGACTTATTAAAAGTTGACACTGTTACATGCTAGAATTTTGATTAGAAAAGGTTAATAACCTCTAAGGCGGCCATTAGACGATCAGTCTGGCATCAGTTCAATCGGTGGTCAAGATTGATGAAAAATAACAAACTATCTGGATAATTCTTAATCCTTTTCAATCTAACATCAATCAACACCTTACACGATCTATCTGAGATCATTCTAACCAAGGTCACTGATTGAACTGATGCTAAATTGATCGTCTAAAGGCCGCCTAAGCTCTCTGTGTATACAATAATATAGAACCTGTTAAATTCATGGATTAGTATGATTTATACCAAATATAAATTATGGTTTAAATAATATTGTAATGACTTATAATGCAGAATACAAGGCTTATTACGAAG
The DNA here is from genome assembly GCA_932294365.1 of Diachrysia chrysitis. Classification (NCBI taxonomy): domain Eukaryota; kingdom Metazoa; phylum Arthropoda; class Insecta; order Lepidoptera; family Noctuidae; genus Diachrysia; species Diachrysia chrysitis. The sequence continues at coordinate 5,755,447 of OW028657.1, forward strand.
ACATCTTTAAGTACCTAATAAAACCTTCTGTGCTAAATTTGCCTTCGTCATTACAGCCGGGTTTTTACCAATTATCTGCTAATATAGGTGGTGTTGTTTACCGTGATAATTTCAGAATATAAATAAGCTTGGGCAAATTTAAAGAAGTGAACATTGAGATCGAAAAAACGAGACATAAAAAATAAATTGTAAATCCCCGAGCGAGTCTGGGGCATAACTTAACGATCTCATTAATAAGCAAAATGTCGTAGATTACGTTTATTTCCATTTATTGTTAAAGAATACAAATAAGTGAGTCATCGGAATTTCTTTACTCGAGTCCACTTGTGTATTTCCATTGGGATTTGGAACGCAGTCTCTACATATTGCATCGAACAGTATTAATTTGCATACGTCCTTTATAAGTAGATACTAAATTATCTTTAAAAAATGAACCGTACTTAATAAAAAATTTAATGCGTTTATCAATGATTGTTTCATTCTAAAAAACCTAGCAGTCTGCCATGGAAAAGCATTTTTAAAAAGCGCTCTCATCCTCTCCTCTATAAAGAACTAACTTGCTGTGCCCGTCAGGTTCCATAATTGTTTCTCTTTAATTTTACCCACCAGCCTTGTATACATTATGGAATGCAATAAAGTTATTGAGTATTGAGTACATGATTATAAATACATGAATAACTGAAGAAAATTTAAATGTTGCATACCTAAACAAAAAGTATTAACTATTATATAAGTATAGTATTAATATACTTAAAAACGTTAGTGGTTACGGGATATAGTAGGATACTTATTACAGATCGATACAGAAACCTCCGAAACACTCTTTTAGATTTAAGTAATCAATCCCTCGTACTTCCTAGAGTAGATCAACCTACTTAAATCAATTATAGGAATCCGTAAAGTAACCATTAGCTTCTCTGAGTATGACGGTAAGACTACTGCAAAAGTTTCAATTTAGTGCATCCGATGTTAAAATTATAACCCTCCTTGCTTATTTATAACAAAGTTGTCTATTATTATCTATTCCGTGTATAAGGTACAGTAAAACACGGGCAAGAAGAAGAAGTAAGTGATATTAAGGTTATTTAATTATCTTAAGTTTCAAATCTATATAATAGTGATGACTTACCTATTAGCAAACTGCTTCCTTCTCTTACTTGGGATATACTGTGCTCATAACGGAAAGTTAATCGTCCACAATAGGCTTGTGATCTATCATTAGTTTGCACCTTGGAGTCTGACTATAAACCATACAATTTTCTGCACACGTGGCTTCGAAGTGCAAAACAACGTGCTTACATTGTTGAACTCCTCACACAATACACGACGTAATATAAGACAGCAGAACATTTTAAATTTTTCATTGTTTGTCCCACCTAATCAGCTTCAAAAAGTGCCATCTTGCAAAATTTACCATTTATTCATTACAAGGATTTTAACTAGGGGTTGATTCGCCAGTATTTGAAGAAGAAAAAGGTAGAAGTATAACGCACCCAAAGACCAAAGGCAGACGGAACGTTATCCTTAATATAATATTATAAATGCGAAAGTAACTCTGTCTGTCTATCGGTCTGTCGGTCTGCCTGTCTGTCGCGCTTTCACGCCAAAACTACTGAATCGATTTAAATGAAATTTGGTACACAGATAGTCTAGAGCTAGAGAAAGGACATAAGCTACTTTTTGCTGCGATAAGCGACATCCACGCGGGCGGAGCCGCGGGAAAAATCTAGTAGTAATATAAAACGGACACAAAGCCCAAATAGATATACAAAAACAATCCTTTTTTACAGTTAAATATTTAAGAAGCTAGGAATAGGAGATAAATAGTTCTTTTTAACAACTAACTTCATAATGGTGCTGATTCCCCTCTAAATGCTAATTTCAGTATAACTTGAAGATTATTTAAACATCTAATTATTTTTGCAAACACATTAGTGCGAATATATAACTAACTCATAACACAGTTATTGTATATGCAGTAGGTACCTAACTTCATTAATTATACAATTGCGTGCTCAAGAACTACAACATAAAAAGTCCTTGAAAGATAACTATCTGGATCTGAAAAACCCCAGTTCTATTCACATCAAACCGGGTAATATATCAGAACAATAATATTTTTTTATTATATAATTAAAAATAAATTTCTACCTATTAAACTAATCCCTAGTCATAGATTTAATACTTTATTTTTTTCTGTCCTACCTATCCTTCATGCTTCCTTGAAAGTGGGCAGAGTCTGTCTGCAAGCAGGCCGTCACGCACCAGAAAACTAAATCAACACTTTTTTACTTAGCACTAACTTAAAGGAGCTATCCAGACGTTGTAACTCCGAGATTGTGGGAGATCTAAGACCGAAAACATCCCCAAGGCTACAATTCTGACCTGAGATAAGAGATGTCTAAGGATAGCGCTGCCAATTACCATTGGCAAAGCATAAACTGCTCTTTTGCGGCCATCGCATATTAAACCTCATCATCAGTTAATATAAGGGTACTAATATTTACCTAAGATATTTACTGTCACATTGTTTACAAACTTTATTGAAAAAAGGAGTCTTGCACAATTATTTAAATGCTATGAACATACGTTACTAATCCAGATTTATGTGGAGCAATAAGCCTTGATGCAACACCAAGATTTGCATGTTTGATTGCTACTTGGTATTGTTGAGCTTCTATATAAGTCATATCAATAAAAATGCAAATTATTTATTAAATAGAATTGTAGTACATGCTTGAGATCCTTCAATAATAGAGAATTGCTTATTATTCAAGCATGACATTTATATCACCTTTATGGAACTACATATTGTCTAGTATTTAGTATTCTTGACGACCAAATAAAGTATAAGATGTTATGCGCTTATGCACATAAGTTAAGTTCTTGTTTTGTGTCAAGGTCAGAAAGGGATCCCGTGACCTCTAGAACTTAAGGGCTGAGCACGAAATCTGGTTTCATTCAGAAATAGTCGGACTTACTTCAAAACCCTCAACGTCATCCGAAAGTTTTTAATAAACTGCCCAATAACATAAGAGAAAGAATACATTTAAATTTAAACTTTTTGATTTCTTATTAAAAAAGCCTAATATTCTAAACAGATTTTTTAACTGGGAAAATAGTTAGTGTAAACGTAACTTTTAATTTTATTTTTATTTTTATTGTAATTAAAAATGTTATTCCTCAAAATGTAACAAAACTGGCAATTTGTAAAATATTATTTAACATTATTATTGAATATGAAGTTTGCATGCCATCTTATATATTATGTAAGAACTTTTTTGTAACCCATGCAAACGAATAAATGATTTAATTTGATTTTGTCATCGCTATGGAATCACAATGAACTTTAAGACTTATGCGTTATATTTCATTTTCGTGTAAATCGACATTGGTAGTATCAATCATTTCAGATAGTCGGAATAACAGTGGCATTCTAGCATCCTTCATATGGACATCAATTAGGTTGTTAAACCGAGTTTATACAACAATTTCGAATAACAATGCCTCATTGACTATCGTTAAGCTATTTACTAAGAACATATAAAAGGATGACTTCCAGAAGATCTTCACTATTCTTAGTATTTCGGTAGACATTTTGCAACATTATTCAGTTGTTCTGGTAAGTTATTCATAATGAGTTTTTATATTAATCCGCATGAGGTAGGTTTTTTCTTACATTTTCTATTTTTGGTGGATATCTTTACTACCTACTTATTTCAAGGCTTTTTAGCGAATTTATTAATAGTCAAATATGGTTAAATTGTTTGCGTATAGGTTCCCTAGACTGAGGACAGATATTCTCGATGTCTTCATTATCGTTTAAAACTTTTACCTACATCATTACAATATTGCTTTTGGCTTAGTACCATATTGCGGATGCATTCTATGTGAATTAAGTTACTTATTTATGGGACTTGCAGAAATATACGAGACAGAAATTAGTAAAAACGCCTTGATGAAACATGATTTATTTGCTATCCTATACATTGCTAAATGTATTTTACTTCTTACACATCATTATACCAAACAACCAGCTTTAAGTAATATTTTTTTAAACGACTCCCGCTAATAAAAAACTAATTTGTTTATTTAATCGTGGGTTTTCACAAATATTCAAAGCACGTGCACAAAGAACACCCAGACTTAGAACAAGCATTTCTGTATCACACAAATGCTTGTCCGGAGTTCGAAAATGCTGCATGTCGCGTACAGTGGTAATTGGCGTGGCGACCTATACAATCGACCATCCGTGCAGCCATATACACAAAAAACATTGCTATTTCATTCTCACAGGCACCATGGAATACCTACTGCCGATTATGCTTCTGCTGGTGTACCTGACGATTCAGAACAATGCCACAGACACATCCACCTACACCACTAAATACGACGGCGTTAATCTGGACGAGATTCTAACAAACGATCGACTACTCACCGGCTACGTCAAATGTCTTCTAGAACAAGGACCTTGTACTCCAGATGGCAAAGAATTGAAACGTAAGTTTTATTACTTGCTATGCTGTCCCTATTGAGTTTTTCATTAAAAAAATATAAATAGAACATGCTCAACCCTATTCCTTAACTAGAGATCTTGATTTACAATGTTTGAGTCGAAGTTTAGTACCTCAAGCGAGCCCACTTTATTAAGCTTTTAAATGAATCGCTAAATACTATGTACCAACTAAGGAGGCTTTTCAACGCCTGTTATATATTTTATACATATTGTATATTTTATACTCTCTGGTATACTCTTAACTTAGGTATATATTATCTACTTAACATTTTTCAAATGTATGACTCTAAGATCTGTTTTAAAGTTATCACATTTTATTTCGATATTTTTTCTATTTAAACATTTTGTTGAGTAATTTTCCTTTTTATGGATTTACAGAAAATCTCCCCGATGCTATAGATAACGAGTGTAGAAAGTGCAGTCAGAGACAACGCGAGGGCGCCGATCAGGTCATGCATTACCTCATCGACCATAAACCAGATGACTGGGCCAAGCTTGAGGAAAAGTATGTAAACTATTAAAAATTTATAAACTTACTTAAATTTTGATTTTCCTTAAAAATCATTAACATATCCTAATACTCAACTTTTCAGAAGATTCGAAACACGATTATTTTTTTAGCTTTTTCCTTGCTTGCCTTTAAAATCCTTGATATCTATGTAAATTTTCACCACGCAACATTTATCGCAATTATAGCCAGCTAGTTGAGAAGACGTATTAAGAGGTGGCTGTACCTATTTCAGCTAAAACTTAAAATCCACAATAAATTTCAGGTACAATGCAGATGGCAGCTACAAAATGAAGTATTTAACAAATAAACAGTCGGACGAGAACAAACAAACAAATGCCACAAAGTCTGATGAAGAAACAAAGAACGCTTCTGAAGAATAACACACGAATATTAAACAATAACAATCAATATACAAGGAAATGCAAATAAATATTATGGAAGCCGTTAATCTTGGGGAACTTTTTATTACAGTTGATTATTTTTACGCCAGCAATAAAACAAAAGCCAGCTCATTTAATCGTTTATTCAAATGGCATTCACATACAATGTACAAGGTTCAAGCTAAGAAATATTAATTAAACTAAGGTAATTTCTCTGCCATATATCTTTTGACCCTAACATTAACACCAGGCATGGTGAACCTATTCATGGGTGATCGCACCACCTCTTCTGGCTCTCCTACAAGCCTGAAACGAAGCTCTTCTCGTTTCTCAGCTTCTCGCGGCTTTATCTGAAGAGCAGATCTACAAACAACAGTATGCGATTGTTTCTCTTTAAAAAAACCAGATGGAATTTCCTTTACCTGGGAAAATGGTTTGGCACTGGTCTTGCTATGTAAAATTCTGTCAAACTGGGTGAGCCATTTGATAAAGAAATAAACGTTTAATACAATAATCTCTAACAATAAAAATAAGGGGACAAAAAACTAATATAACAATCAACAATATTATGAGCACAGTCAGCAACAAAAGTAGATAAACACAATCAATTTTACAAAACACGTAAATGCAATAAATTTTACAAAAATAATATCATAGAGTTAACCCTTCGTGATAAGTTTATATTGTTCCTAATCGCAACATCAAATTATGGACTTTAAATTGTGTTTTAGGTGTTTTGTAAAACTGATTTTGTTTATCAACGTTTTTTGCTGACTGTACCTACTAGCACAACATGTTTACTACATACGCAACATGTTTACTACATATGCTGTTTTATAACTGCGGAATGTGTCTAGCTCTGTAACCAAATTTTATACCAACTCTTGTACCACATTTTATGCAAATAAACGATATTATTATTATTTATTATTTACGAGTACGTTGATGTTTATAGTTGTTATTCTATTGTTCCTTCTACCCTAGTATCCTCTGGACCTTATCGAGGCCGTCGTACCTGGTGAGGAACAGCTTCCAGGCGACAGGATCGTGAGCCATCATAGCTGCGATCACCTTACCAGCGTCGTCCTTCTGTTTTGATGAGCATTTCGCACAGTCCTCTTTGATTGCTTGGATCAGAACACCTGAAGACAAAAATAATTGTACTTTATTAGTATTATACTGTCTATATATCTACACAGCAAAGTGTATGCTGAAATAGGTTTTAATTCTAATTTATATATTTAAATTTAAATAATTATACTGGATACAACGCGTCAAGTGGAATAGGTCTCAAATCTATAATTGATTTATGTTCTGAAACTGCATGATCCAAATTTTACTGGGCCAAACATCAGGCATGTGTTTGTTTTCATATTATTGGAAAACCATAACAATGGTTCCCATAAATAGTAGGTGCTATGTCAGCAGGCCCAGGAGATAGTAGGACCAGCGTAACCAGTTACAAAACCCAGCAGTAAAACTACGTTATCGGAAACAATAATAAAATTAAAATATATCACTTACTTTTAAGAGCACCCATCTCCTTGGTACAATATCGGTCAACAGACATCAAGCATTTTACATCAACAGCAGGCAACGGCTTTATAGATTCGTTTAATCTAGATTTGCTCTTCAGTGCATCATTTTTCTCTGCGTCTGACACAACTTGGTTGATGACAGTTAAATCTTCATCACCATAGATCACTTTGAACCCCATACTTTGCGCTTCATGGCTTATTTCTCTATGAATGCCAGGAATGTCCTCGCTTCCCAATGTAATCGTAAGAAAAGCTGTAACAGTGATAACTTGGTTCCACATTGCGATTGATCGTACCTGTTGATTGCTCTGAGCTCAATGAAGTTCTCGTAGCTAATGGCACGATGAAGGTAAGGCCGACGTTTTGCAATGTATTGTGCCTAATTGTTGCAATGGATTTATGACTTAAACAATATAATTAGGGTTGTCAGTAACACTCATATATAAATTATCCATCTTTTTCATAATAAGTAGATAGTGGTAAATGTGGCTGTGTCCCCTGCGATGCCCATTCAACACTTAGGTAGCTACCTATTAGGCACGTACTGTAAAAAGAGTTTTCACGGGTAGGAACGATACCAATGAATAAATAGCTAACCCTAAGTGGTCCTCACTGCCATGCTCTGTTTCAGGCTAACTTTTTTTAGATCTTGTAGATCCTACCGTGGGCTATACAAGCCTGATGATGTCAAATTCTGGCAAACCTTATAAAATATAAAAAAATATGCTCTGAGTGAACCTTTACTTTTAGAGTAGGTAGTATTAAACTTACCAAGCAAGTAGCGAAGTGCCAGCTAAGTATCAATGGTAAATATTGACGACCTCCGTGTCCGTGGTCGAGTGGCGTAAACACCGGTTTTCATGGTGTTGCCAGCTCTGAGACCCGAGTTCGATCCCCGGACAGGTCAGTGTAGAAATCCAAATTCCTACATTGTCTCGGGTCTGGGGTGTTTGAAACTTCGTTGTCTCTGACTCCCTAACACAAATGCTTTAGCTAATTACTTTGGGTTCAGAGCAATGTTTGCAATGTTGTCCACATTTATTATTATTATTATATATTTAGTTTTAGAAATTGTTGATATTTAATCATAGTTTGAATATACAAGGTACCTTATAATTATTATTGAGGAAGCTCAAAACTCAAAACTGGCTTATTAGGTTCCAAAAAGGAATGAGTTTTTTGTAGGTAGTTTCTTTAAGTAAAAGCAGGTAAAGATAAAATAGAAAAGATTATACTTAAGAACTTAAAATTCATGCTTCTTAATGCGGGAGGTAGCACCCCTGTCTCTTTACTTGTTGTATTCTGGACGCATCAACAAGCACCGTCAACAAACAACCTTCGCCCGCACCGCATACCAAGTGCGTGTGTAAATAAATACTCGATGTTGTCATTGCAATGTCCCTTAGTGAAATATTTCACCTGCTTCTGACATAACAGGAGATTAACAATTAAAACATTTGTTTATAGTGTTTAATCTAGATTTATTTTGTATGTGCTTCTTCGCCTTTACGTCGTGGTGTCAAACTTATAGCAAGAAAGTTCGTAGATATGAGTGAAATACTTAAATTTAAAAAGTACCTACCTGTGTTTAACTAGTAACGTGTTTAGGAACTAGTGATTTAGTAGTATAGGTTACCTATATAAACTATAGAGTAAAACTATAGTCAGTTATATTATCTTGGTATTTAATAAACACCTAAATTCGAAAGTCGCATAATAGCCCGATAGTCATGCAGTGAGCTTGTTAGCGTTAATTCTTAATTCATACAATTATATTGTAAGTAGTTTTTGCTTTACTAGCGGTGAGTCGAAGCGCATCGAAGACTTAATCCAAAAGTTAATACTTATAGCAAATTCACCCATAACTAAATAACGTATTACGCATATTTCTTCCGAGATAAAAGAGGACGCGTGATTTCGTGCGCATTTGCATTCCTCTGATTGTGACGAATTTGGCGCTTTGATGAGCATCGACTGCTGCAGTATGAATTGATGCTTACACTGGATTCATTTCATAAAATCAAAAATAACTAAGTGAAATTCATTCCAAGTATATTTAGAATATTTTTTAAATGAAATAGGTTTAAATAATAACACTAGCTTAGAACATTTTTAACGTAAGGTGGTTAATTGTATCTTTCATTCTCTCCTGTTTTGTGAATACTATTCTGTTTTAGGTCGTTAATTATACTTGTTCTAATCCTTGTACTAACTTTATTGCATTCGAATTGCGACTGCTGTCCTTTGCGTGGTCGTAATCATATACGATTGTACCAAGTTACATTATATACACACACATACACATACACAATTCAAAAATATAATGGCCCCTAAGTTCTACCTTGAAGTACACCTTATATAAATGATATTAAAACTTATATTTTTTTGTGGTAATTCTTACGCTCTTATCAAACAGCACAAACATTAGGGTAGGTGGATCAACTCGAGGTTATTTTACTATTATTACTATTACCAGGGTTTAAATTTTGGATAGCAACGCAATCGAACGCTTATAATAAAACTTTAAAAGTGAGAACATACAAAATAAAACATAAGTATATGATTTATAAATTTATTATCACTTTTTTAATAACCCTTCCATTACCTTAGACGCTATAGACATATCAACCTTATTATTGGATTCCTTATACAGTTTTCCCAAAAGTGCTTTAAATACTTTAGTTTTTCCATTTTTGTATTGTTGTACCATCTTTGGATTATCTGCTATAACAGCCATGCATAAATTTGTTACTTCCTCTTCATTGCTTGTTAACTTCCATCCTTTTTCTTCTACTACTTGGAGTGGTGATAAACTAAGATCAGATATAACAATCAGTTCTTCTAAAACAGTTCTACAAACTTCTAAGTTAATGTCTTTATTCAAAAGCAGATCAGTCAGTTCTTGTAGTTGCTTATTAGTAATGGGTGAGTCGACGGTGTCTAATTTCTTTCTATTAAGTACAGATAGTAGATCATTGATTAAGAAATTCGCTACTTTTGATGGATCTCTGTTTTTGTTTGACATTAGGTCATGGAAATAGTTGAGTAAGATAGGCTCATTGACCAGTTGGATGGCGGTTTCGGGACGTAGATTGTAGTTCTCTATAAGCTTTTTTCTTGATTCTTCTGGGAGCTCGGGTATCTTTTCTTGAAGAAGTGGTACGCTTGGTATGTCGTTGTGGTCTTGCTTTGTCTTCAAGTTCACGCGCAGCGGTGGCAGGTTTGGTTCTGGCATATACCTAAAAGAAATAAAATTATATTTAGAAAGTTGAACTCTTGCCATTATATAGTACTAGTAAGTTGTACTTACTACTTTTAGATAATTATGCAAAACAGACATTATTTATTAAGCCTAAAAACATCGTCTTTTTATTTTCTTGTATTATAAACAAAGATCCGTTACTCTTCTATTTAACGAACATTTACTTTAGAGTTAGACAATTATAGGTTAATATCACTGATACATCATCATCACCTACATTTGCCTCTATTACAGACGTTTCATGCAGTGTGTTGTTGGGTAGACACTTTTGAAAGGTAAAACCCCGAATACTCAAACGCAACTTAAATTTAAGACGTTCTTAAATTTTTGGCGGAATGAGAATCAACTACGATTTATAATTGAATAAATAAAATAATAAATAAATGTGGGACATCACATACATTGCTTGAACCCAAAAAAGGTAGGTAAAGCGCTTGTGTTATGGAATCAGAGACAACGAAGTTACCACAAACATCCAGACCCGAGACAATGTAGAAAACCACTTTTCTAAATTGTCTTTTTTGTTTTGGTCTGTTTTATTTTGGTGTATTACGGTATTTATTATGCTCTATTACGGTGTTTTTGGTACCTTTTCTACAATGACCCGTCCGGAAATCGAACCCGGGTCCTCAAAGCTGATGTCACCTTGAAAACCAGTCTGTACGCCACTCGACCACGGAGGTCGTAATAATTAAATTGCGTTTGAATATTCGACCATAAATAAACGTACTTATGGGCGGCATGACTATTTGGGTAGAATTATTTTACCTGTAATCCTGTAGGACCTCCTTGTCCCTCATAGCTATGGTGACTCTAGCGGCTGCGTCCCAGGCTCTTGTCTCGTTGATGATCTGTCCTCCGTTGTTCAATATGCCACGTTGACGTTCGATTTCATGTCGAATCGCACCCGCCACGCCGCGCACTGATCCTATGTTCTTAATCTGGAAGGAGAATGGGTGGATATTTAGAGATTAACCTTAAATATGTAATATACTTTTTTTAATAATTAAACAGTTATTTTGCCAGTCTCGAATTAGCTGGCATAAAAACTTAGTAAGAATTTTTATTTAGGTAAGTACGCTTGATTTACAAAACATGTGCATAACAATATATTAAAACTAGCTGTTTCATGCGGCTCCGCTCGTGTGGACCCGTGTGTTCTTTATCACGGTAAAAATTAGCCTATGTCCTTTCTCAGGTGTTAGACTATCTGTGTACCAAATTTCATTTAAATCAGTTCAGTAGTTTTTTAGTGAAAGCGCTACAGACAGACAGAGTGACATTCGCATTTAGAATATTAGCAAGGATGAACTAAATATTCAATTCATTTAAATTCCATCAAAGAATGTATGATTTAATTAAGAACAAGTTTCGTGGGAAATATTTCACATACACCACGGCAATTAAGAATTATCTCGAAAATTTTCCAAACCGGAAACCAAATCATTAATAAATTTTAATTGCTGTTATATAATGCATTGTTGTGTTTAATCACCATTAAATTCAAATTAATACAACAGTGCCTAAATTGTTGTCATTTCTTATCAATTGTGTAAGTATAATACCTTACTTTTCTATCATGTACGAAAAATCTCGTTAATTTTAAATTCTATGTGTGTAATTGGATTATTATATAAACGTTTGATGAAATCACGAAAAGTAAATTGTATTTTTGTAAGACGAATTGATTTCTGTTAGGTGCACACTGGTAATACTTATATGGAATATAGTATTCGGAAAGTATTTAATACTATTTTAAGTTTTTTTTTTCTATATGAGATCTGTATGAGATTATCATCATAGTTATTAGCATTAGTCAATGATGTGCCTACCTAAGATTAACAGCCTATATACCTTGGGTCTTGCCAGACGCAAATAAAAAACAAGACTTTTTAAACTACTAAATCAAAAATGTATCTGAATAATACGACTCATGGATCCTGCTATTAAAGGACTCGTTTTAGATTTACACCAGAAGACCAACACGCGTATGCTTTATATTGGATCCTACTAGTCATCGATTAAGAAAATAAAGATTCAGATCAGAGGCTACAATTTGTATTTTAAGATGACTTACCTCAGTGCGAGTAGACAGTGGCTCTCCAGGAAGCCTCAGGGAGACATTAGCGTCGACCCTGAGCGCTCCTTCCTCCATACGGCCGGTACACGAGCCAAGCCGCTGCACGATCAACACCAGCTCCTTTACAAGCGCCGCTGCTTCTTCGCCATCCTGAAATAAACGAAACGGAATGTATCAAAACCATTGCAAACAAAATAATTATTGTATAGTGAGAAGTTTTACAAATATTCAATTCACATGCATAAAGAACATCCAGACTTGGAACAAGCATTTGTAAATCACAGATGTGCTTGTCCCATGCGGGAATCGAACCCGCAGCACGTCGCGCACAGTGGTAATAGGTGGCCTACTTGGCTATCCATGGAATCATTTGTAAAAATAATTATTAATTGGAATTTAAAGTATTAGTAAATATTGCCATTAAATGTGGCTGAAATAATGTCCAATGTACTTAAATCTAATAAAAATCATAATTAAATTAATAAGAAGAGATATGATTCATAGTGTTTGGTGGTTTCATATACTCTAAGATAAAATGATAATATTTAGTAAGACAATAAGATGATTAATATAAGGAGTCTGTAAAATTATACATGACAAGAAAATAATTATGTAAAATATCTTAATCATAAATAAATATCTTGTAACTATCAGCATAATTATGATATTTTATCAGACCAGATGAAAAAATTAACAGTTTAACACTAAATTATGATTAAATATTAGTAGTAACTCATCAAGGTATTCATAGAGATTGTTTCAACAGAAGTCTATTTATTCTTAACTTTATATAATGTACAATAGATTTTTATAGTACAAGAAGAAAATTAGCATATCTTAGATCATCTTATTCATTTATGTAGGTATAAAATAGTTAAATATAAGATAAGATAACAAATTTACAGAGGCACTGCTTATTTCATAAAAATTTCTGCCAGCTCACCCATAATTTATTTCATTCAAAGTAAACTGAAAGTCATAGCGCCTTTTTTTATATTACTTAGGCCAAGTAGCCTGCCACAATAAGCTACCAAATTGTACCAAAGCATACAATGTATAACAGCCAATAAAATATAAGCCCAGAATTAAATTTCTATTGTTTTACTACTCAACAAGAAAATCAATTTATTAAGATATGTTAATGTAAGTTCATTGAATTTAATTATATGAGAAAATTTTGCAAGACTTTGTTTGTGTTTTTTAATTGAGTTAAAGGTCACTAAGCAATATTATTATTCATGCTCATTTAAAACATGGAATGGATTTCAAAATGTATTTGAAGCAAATTATTATTAACGCATATAATTATGTAAAAATTTAGTTTTATATTACTATACTATATTTTTTCAATGTATTATACATTTTTTGTTGACTATGAAAATAATAATACAGACATAATTTGTTTAATAAGTGTGGTTGTATGGATAGTACAGAAATATCATCACTGATGATTTTCTTAGTTCCTCATTACTACGTATCATTTAAAATATTGTGTATTACTGTACTCCTAACTTATTTAGAACTAGATTTTTCCTGCGGCTTTGCCCACGTGGATGTCGGTTATCACAGCAAAAAGTAGCATATGAACTTTTTTAGGATTCAAGCTTACTCTGTACTGAGTTTTATTTTTTACAATCAGTTCAGCGGTTTAGCCAAAAAGGCATTTCCGGCAGACAGACAGAATTACTTTCGCATTTATGATAATTATTAGTATGGATTTTGCAAATAATTTTAGAAATAAATTAATTCTATCTGTCTTCTGTTATAAGAATATCCTCTGCCTAGTGGTAAATGAGTAAATGTTTTGCCATAAATGTAAGCACTGCAGAAGATTTATCACAGGCTAATCAAAAAGCTATTGATATAGATATGTTTAAGGCTAGTCAGATCTAATAATAATAGCTATAGACACAAAAAGAAGTGTAAGCAAAAGTATGGTTATAAAATATTATGGACATACATTTAAGTCAGGCTCGAACACAATTTCTATAAGTGGAGCCCCTGCCCTGTTGAGGTCAATGAGACTGCGTCTAAGTTCAGCATCATGTAGCGACTTGCCGCTGTCTTGTTCCAGTTGAATTTGCTTGATCCTTGAACTTTTTCTGTATGGTGCTTTGTGGATTCCTGGAGTATAAACCTGGAAGCAACGGAAATCATATTGTTAGGCTTTCACTTATATGTATAGGTTAATAGTAGGCTAACCCCCAAATAATGAAACATGACTTAACTTTTAGACTTTCTTAAATGAGTTTTTGTCGCTACTTTTCACCATAAAGTGACAGAGACAGCATGAGACTTAAGAGTGACTTAAAACTGATTGACATTTCAAGGTCAATGAATTTGGTGGTGTAACTAATTGTAGCAATGCTAGTGTATAATGCTTTCTAATGAACTATAGAGGTTATCTAACTAACAATCGAACATATACCTGAAATCTTAAAATACCGTCGGTGGCTAGTGGAGCTCTTTGTTGGGTAATTTGATAACCAGTCGGTAGATCGGCGTAAAAGTAGTGTTTTCTGTCAAAAGTAGATACTTCGTTGATTTTACAAGACAGCGCTAATGCGGTCATTATACCTAATTCCACGCATTTTCTGTTGAGCACTGGCAGCGTACCAGGAAAGCCAGCGTCGAATAATGATACACAGTTGTTCACTATACCACCAAAAGTATTCTGTGCACCCGAAAATAGTTTCGATTCTGTATTTAACTGAGCGTGAACTTCAAGTCCAACTACACTTTGCCACTGTTTATCCGTATTGTGAGAAAGACTGCGTGCTAATACTGTCATACACTTGTAACTTAATGGACGGCATAGTTTGATAAATTTCATCTTAAAATTGTTATTTTTTTATACATTTAGTGCAAGTCAAGGATTAATACAACGGGAAGTCGAAACACAGCTGTCTTTGACAGGGTCCATTTTTGACGTCCATATAAACAAAACTAAAAAAATAGAAGTCAATGAAACTGTCACCACACAAATATTTTTAGTTAACTTTTTTTTTTATTGAAAGGTTTTCAAAATGATAATTATTTCATTCATAACCTCAAATATTCTCAAAAACCTTTTGACAAATTTCTTCCGGTATTTACTTTAAAACTGAGATATTATGCAAATGGAATTTAATTTTGCTAATTGGTTAAACACAAGAAAAAGTCACGTCATTATCTATAGGCCATTTCGCGTTTCTGAACGAACTCGCGACAGGAGTCGCATTGCGTCAATGACGTCACGCGGTAAAATTATTAAATTTATCTATCACCATGGCGCGAAAATTAAAAAGGAAAAAAAATATATTATACCCCGTTAAAAGAAAGGCGTATTGTTAATTTAAACACTTAAATCAATAATAATATCCTAAATAATTATAAAACACAATAGTTCAAGATTTACAAAACTGACTTACCTAAGTGCTTCTTTTATTGGTCCTGTAGTCTATTCAGATTTTCAACGTATTTGATGTTTATTAGCAACGTACATAAATAAATAATACCTAATTTATTACACCTAAATTGCATTGATATTTTGACTTAAAATCTTACGAACTAACTAAACGACCTTATTAATAAATTAAAAATTATCACATTTTGGAAAGTAGTTTAGAAATCCATTGAGTTTAAACAACTAATCCTGCTACGACTTCGAACAAGAATGAAAAGAGGTAGAGGACAACGAAAGCCAATGTGACTTCAGCGATGGAGTACATTTTTGTTGGCCTTTTTTTAGAAAAAAGTAAAATGTATTTTCTCGAGTAAACGCGGTGAACGTACAGCCGATTGCGCGTCGTTGCGAGATATGACCGCGACTCAAAACAAAGCGGTGCTATACCCACAGCCTTGGCGCTCAAGATATAACACGATCAAATTATAACGATACTACACATCAATAGCCGTAAATAGTTACTTCATATTTTATCCGTATTACCTACCTACCGACAATATCTATATCGTCTCTCTCTCGATACTCATGCTGACTGTTAACTTCTAATACTTAGAATAGGAACACAAATTGTAACTTACCTTATTATTGCGTACCTACATCACATCATATGATATAAAGGACCATAACTGAAAGGTAATCTAAAAAATTCAGCTATAAGTAGTTCTTATTGGTAACTACTTATAGTTTTAGGGCTCCGTTCCCTAAGGGTGCCAACGCAACCCTATTACTAATATATAGCCTCTGCTATTCGCCTGTTCGTCTATCTGTCAGCGGGTTGTATCTCATGAACCGTAATAAGGAGTTGAAATTTTCGAGGAGTGTGTATTTATTTCTGTTGCCGCTATAACAAAAACTAATAAAAATTAAAGGGTGACCATAAAATGGTACGGAACCCTTCATGCGTGAGACCGGCTTACACTTGGCCAGTTTTGCAAACCAAGTTTCATCCAAATCGGTTTAGCGGTTTAGCCGTAAGAGCGTAACAAACCGACAGAGTTACATTCGCATTTATAATATTAGTATGGATTTAACACCTTCATTGCACTTGCTACAAAATTATTACGATAAAGATTCAAGTAGGTATAACGTAGGGGGAGTCCGGGAGAGTATACCCGCCTTCCACTAAAATGTTCATAAATCGTTCTATACTTACAAATTGCTATTTTTTATAAATTGTATCTTAAGCTGCATTATTTAGCTATATATTCTCTTAAGAAAGTTTGATACATCATTAATAGTTTATGAGCAATTAACGATTTTTAGCAAAGTGACATTCGGCTAATATCTCCCGCCTGGGTGGGAGACTTGACCCCCCGAGTAGGGAGCCTTTACCCGGGTTTAAAAATAGGCAAAATAATCATTACAAATTATAGTTCTATAAAGAAATTTAATCGTAAAAATATTACACATAATATTACGTAGTAAATGAGAACACGAAGAAGGTACTTTAAGTATCTTTTAGATACATAAGTGAGGAATTAACTAGTATCAATTATATTTCTAAACTTTGTTACTTTTACAATATAGTGTGTGTTTATAAACTTATAATTAGAAACCCTTTTTAACAAAAACTATATTTTTTATACAAAGCAACAATATTAATTACTACTTTCAGAACCAACAGTAATACTATAAAAAATATTTCAGTCTGTCTACAACAATATCTAAACATTTAACAATATCTCATAAACATGGAGAAACATCTTTAGTAACTTAGGTACCTTTGTAGCAAAAATAATAGTCTGAACCTATTCTATCTTTTACATAACTAGGTAATCTAATGTAGGAAAGCTTATATGTTGTCAGCAAACTTAAATTAAAATTACTGTCAAAGTTAAGAACAAAAATAGTTATTATCATACTAGGGGTCTTCGTTAAGGTCCGTCTGACTGTCACTTTAACTTTAACGTGTCTGTTTACTGTCTTTTTTTTTCCTTCTTGATCTTTTTTAGTTATGTGTAGTGCATAATCAACACTATCATCATCTAGGTCTAGTTTTTCTGCCGTTTTTTTTAACATTTTAGTTTTTTCGGGCTGTCTACCACGACGAAGACTTTTTCTAGTAGCAGCTTTTGGAGTTGGACGAATTATTTGTGGTATTTTTGTTTTTTGTCGCAAATCAAAATCTGCCGATGTCTTATCCAGATCTTGAGACATAGAAGCCACCTGTGCTGATTGTGTTAATATTGCAATTGCTTGATCAGATTACTCCTCAAAATTGATGGCGAATTGGCTCTAAACGCCACAGTTTCATTCATGAATACTGATGATGATGTTTTAGTCAAAATATTGGATTGGTTAAAAGTCTGCGACATAATTGTGCTTACAAATCTGGAATAAAATATCATTGCGGGAGAAACGATGGGAGAGATTACCCTGGGTAAAGTCTCATCCCGCCGCCAGGGTAATGTCTCCCACCCCTTGCCAAGCTATCTGTTAGTAGAAATTTATAAAAAACTGTAACACTTGAGTAAAAGCTATTTGCCTTAAATGTTACTAGGATAATTACACTTACGATGTAAATAAATGACAAGCTGGAATTTATTCAAAGTGAGCAATAGAAATCAAATATCGAAAATTGAAAAAAGTTACTTACCGGGCACGAAAATGTGTTGTCACTTCTCAATCCTAAACCAAAGTGCCTATCGCAACAGGGTCACATGAGCGAGTTGGGAGACGCCTAAGGAGTCCTAAAAGTGTGGCAACATCGTAATATCTAGTTCCACAAAGATTATATGAGCAGTGGCTATTGTCTCCTACCTGCTAAACTGTCCCGGACTCCCCCTACATTATTACGAACAAGGTTTTGGTTTATTTTTTAATATTTTATTACTGACTTACCTATTTGAATTTTAAATAATACCAACAGATTTTGTATGATTTTACTAAACCCGTTTAATAGCTTTTAGCTTGTAGGATTCCGGCACGCTCTAGATTTTCTCCAGCCTGGAAAAGGTGAAAAAAGTCCATAACAATTTCCGAAGGAAAAAAAACAGATAGGTAATAAAATAATTAATTAAACAAAAATGAATAAAAACCGAGGTCATTAAAAAAAAACATTTGTAGGAAAAAAATATTTTGATAGAATAATATAATTTTTTAAATCGATCTACAATTACCGGAGATATCGCGTGACAAACGTTCAGTCCAATTGAGAACCTCCTGCTTTTAAAGTCGATTTATACCTAAGTAAATCCTTGTATATTTAACTCTAATGCTTTATAACTGTACTAGTTGTCCCCCGCGACTTTGTCCGTGTGTTTTAATTTCAACGGTTTTTCATTTTTGCAACATTTTTCATTTATGCTCCGCTTCCGCAACCTCTTCAGCTTTATATATTAGTATAGATTTCTAGATCATATCTTCCTACCTACATCAAATAAATGCGCTAATAATAAGTTAGGTTTGAATTTAATTCGTACAAAGATTTGCATTGCATGCATTAACAATAATATCAAATCCGATGTAGGAACTAAGTACTGAGGGGTGAGATAACAGCTAGGCGTTTTTAATATCTTAATGATAAGATTATAATTATCATGATTAGATGCCTCTAGAAAAGCTTGATCCGTTATTAAATCATAATCTCGATAAAATATTTTCTGTACGTACTTAAATTTATCTATACATTGATAAAAAAAACATGATTATGTAGTTACAGCCTACACTGTTTGACATAGTTGTTTCCTAGTGAAATGTAGGTCAAAATACCTACCTTTATGGTGAGTTTGACCGTCTTGGGCCCTCCGTTTGGGTATCACCTCTCGGGGAGGCTCTTAACATACTGTATTTTTGCTAGAGTCCGTTCTTTCTGCTAGGAATAAAACCTTTGAAATCATTCTTAAACATAATTAACACTTTTACGTTAAAAGTCAATGTAGATTTATTCTTGCTATTCTGTTCTTCAAGACTGGACTGATCTAAATAATGTTTGCATCAAAATTTAGAAGAACGATATATCAATGCTTCTATTATTTTATTTTTTGTTTAAATCCTATCAAATTGGTCTGATAGTCTTCGGAGCACGGCGGTAAAAACAGGCATCCTTGGAGGGTCATAATTCTTTAAGTAGGTATAATAACCTACTTAAAGAATTATGACCCTCCAAGGATGCCTGTTTTTAAAAAAAAACAGCTTTACGTAAAAATCAGCGGAATACGTTTGTAATCGTATGAATAAGGCCAGTCGTCCCCTCTTAATTATGTAAAGTCCGGTGAAGCAGTCAAAGCCTGCGCTCAGGCTAACTGCGTAAATCTCATCCAAAAAAAATCCCTCTTAATTATCTAATAGAATGTACTCAAATTAAACCACTGGGGTGCTTCCCCTAATCTTTTTTATTCAGTCGCACGTTACCGCTTGTAATCATTATGGTGTAACTGTACAGTGAATAACTTTTTGTTTTAAAATACAAAATGTAGGAAAATATTTTTAGTGGTCAGAGTGGAAAACGCCAGCGAGTCTAACTCTTTTTTCCAAGCTCGAATAATACCAGCAAAAACTTGTAATCATTATTATTGTTCGATTAATGATTTGTTGCTTTATTAAACTACTAGCTGCTACTGTTACCCGCGGCTTAGTCCTTGTCCAAAACACAAATTAGGTTTGCCGATGAATTTGAGTTTTTGAAAATTAAAAGGTCCATTTCTCATCATCTGGATGTAATAGCGTGTCTCAACATAAGTGCACTCTACGGGTTTTATTTTTCGAAAATATTGTCGCCATACAGCAATCTAACAAGTACTTTTTTATGCAACCTTTTACAGATAATCTGAAAACCGGCAATATCAAATTGTCGATTACTATTTTACTATGTGTATAGATATAGATACATTATGCAATATTGCAGTTAAATTTAATTTTAAAGGTTGTCTGCGAGAAATCAATAATTGTACAAAAGGTTAAATTGCATATCAGTGGTGATTTAAAAGAACCGTGAAAGAAAATAAAACTTTGCTAAAAATACATAGGTATGAAGACAATTTTCAGTCATTATCAAGTGCTCTTGAACTTAGATTTCAAATTAAAGTATTGTAATAACTTGTACTTTTTTAAAAGCCGTTTATCAGATAATAATGCATGATACAACAGACCAACCATTTGCTTATATATATATAACACGATTTACCTACTTTAAAAGAATCTGACAAAAAATATGATACAGCGATGTCTAGGTTTTACCAATTAGAACCTTATGACGTCAATGTTTAGGTAGTGGAAACTATATGTTTGTATTTACTTTATTTATTTATACAGTACTAATTATTGTGGTGATTTTCCCTTATAAACGGGCCAAAGTTCTAGAAGTATGTACTAATAGCATAAGAAATATATTGTTTTATTATCACACAAAGATTCGTCCTGGGTGGGAATCGAACCCACGACCTCCGGTTTAGCAGTCAGGGTCACTAACCACTAGACCAGGGGTTCCCAAACTTATTTTGTCTACTGCCCACTTTGAGAATAAATTATATTTTAGCGTCCACATTTTTTCACCTACTTAAAAACCACTATAACTTCAAATTAAATTTATTATTGTGAGCTATATTAGCGGAGATTTGATTTTATTTCTGGGTCTCTTAGCGCCCCCCTTTAGGCCTGCAGCGCCCACAAGGGGGCGTTATCGCCCACTTTGGGAAAGGCTGCACTAGACCAACAGGCCCGTCAATTCCATTTCCACCACTAAGGAGATAAAATAGGGGATGAAAGTTTGTATAAATCTTCTTAGATTTTCGACACGCAAGCCGCAAAAACTATACCTAATTAATAATAATACTTCTTAACGTGAGCGAAGCCGCGGGCAAAAGCTAGTTGCGTAATAAGATTAACAAAATGATTTTTAAAGTTGCTATTGACCAGCCTTAACAGATTAATAACAATATAACAGGATTTTTCTTTTTTTTTACTTGGGATTATGTAAACTACGTAAAGTTTTTCTTTATTTTTTTTTCTTGTACGATGAAATCGTAAAAGTCTTCATGTAGGTACAATGTAATTTTATATAGGTCGGAAAAACAGACAGCAAGACAGTCAAGGACTAGGAGAAAATCACGGTTCTTCAGTTTTTTTTTATTTTAGTAGGTACCACTCTCACGGCCGAATACTAAAACGTCAATTAGTTTTAAGTCACCGTTAAGTCTCATGCTGTCTCTGTCACTTTAAGGCGTAAAATAGCGACAAATAGACATTTATGAATGTGTGCTAAAGTTCAGTTGCGTTTAAGTAGGCCAGAAGTAATTATTCGCATTAACTTGGGTTAATTATATGTCCCATAACTTAAGTAAAATAATAACAATCAGTTTTTATGATCCATTGTCTGCTCTCAACCTATTCTTGAAATATGAATGATGATGATAGAAAATAAAAAAAAAGTGTATTATCAAGAAACAAATAATTATTTTATGTACCTACGTAAGTGATGACTTTGCACCAATGAAAACATCCAATTAAGTACCGTTTTTTCTCTCTTTTAAATAAGAGAGAAATGACGCAATTTCAAAACTACATTTAAGTAGGCATGTGCTTGACGTTAGCATAATTATACAGTCAATAAATACCTAAGTGGAATATAAACAAATTCGCGACTGTTAAGCATTGGCAAAACATTCAAATTGAAGCGTGTACCTAATAATATATGTAATACATATTAATTTGAGAGGCTCAAGGCTTAAGTGTAAGCCGTACGGTTTGACCGATAATAAAGGTTAGGACGCGCTCGCCTCGTTTAGCCCATGGATGGGTGACCATTTGTTACCATACCGAGACTTCTCCATGCTTCGGAAAGCAATTTACAATTCTGACAACCAGTCTTACTGTGGAATACTGTGCGTGAACCCAGTAATATGGATTGTAGAGGTTACATAGACAGGCGCTCCATGTAAAATATGGTATTGAGCTGAATCCGGTAAGACTGGAATGGAAGCCAAGACTACTTAATTTTCGGAGAAGGTTAGGAAGAAAAAGATATTCATTATAAAAACATCAGAATGTTATAAGTTATATCTATATTTCAAAGTCCGAGAATATAGAGTCTCTTTTGTAGGTGAAACTAATATATCTATTTGGACTTTGGATCGTCCAAAGAATCTCAACTTGATTTAACCGAGGGCAGACAGGCAGTCGGCTGACCAATATAAACAACTTTTCCTTTCTAGATAATTTATGCATAGGTATATAGGTAGATACATGTATTATTTCCGATAGGAAATTAACTTTTAAATAAATTGTTGAAACAAAAAAGATTTTTAATAAACACAAATTGACACTGGATAAGTTTAAAATACCTACCTATGTCGTTAATTTCTTCAAGTTATTTACTACCTTTCAACATATTATTATTAACCCACTTTATTTATACTACTAGGTTAATCGACAAGCAATTAAATAAACAACAACCCTATGATTATAAGTGGAACAATACGTAGGTATGTAAATATACTTAGATATACCTAACCTTTCTTGTTTTAAACGTTTTATTGCGAAACAAAATAAATCAATTCCAAATTAAATTCGATTCTAGAATAACACAACAATTAAATGTAGAGCTCATTGTTTATGTATGTATTTCAGTTTAATTGGAATTGCATGTAAAACAGCTTACTGCCAGCATTAGCCATTGTTCATTATGTTCATAGGCGCATCTAACTCTGACTGATTATGTAATGAAATCAATCTAGAATTCTAAATAATTCTATTTGAATTTAGTTTGTGACGCAGTTAATTAAATTTGTTTGTTATATATTCTGTGTCACGGAAATGCTTTATGTTAATGCTTAGCAATAACAGCTAAACAAAGGCATAGATATTTATGATTCTAGAGACATTTTGCTACTTTTAAAACAGGTATCTACGTTTAAAACAAGTTAAACATATAGCAACTTTGCCTATTGTTTATCCGTAGCCTGGCTTATAAGAAATATACTACGTATTAGTATTTATATGATAATAAATATGATAAACATAGTAAATTTCTATGGAAATGACAAATCCTTATTTCGTTGACGTCTACGTCAGTATTAATACACCAACTAAGGTAGGTATTACTTTACCTACTAGAAAACTACTTGTGCAAAATGAATGATAAATAATAACTAGGTTTAACTAGCGTGTAACCAATCATTTACCTACTGCTTTACGTCAGCTTAACTAAGTTACATTATTAACTAAAATAGCAGCGCATATTACGCCTTTTATATACCTACTAGAGTTGAGTAAGTGTAAATAAAAAAACTTTTAAAATTGGAACAAATACTGTATGTAAAACTATTTAAATTGGAAATTTCTTGAATGTTTTTAAAGCTGCTTTAATCGTATTCAAACATTCTATGAAACAAAACACGACTGCAAACAAGATTTTTTTATTTCATTCCATCTAGATTTTAGCTTCTCAGAAATTATTTTTTATAGTTAGTTATTTATAATTAATTTATTTATAATTAAATTATTTTTATACTTATTTTTAATTTTTTATAGCTTTTGATAGTTTTGGTGCTTAGATCATCTGAATTTTTACAAACTAAATAGTGCCCTTACACTTACAATGCCAATGCAAAATTGTTATTAATATAGCAGGCACACAAACAAAACACTGTACAAAAAAATACTCTCAATATTTCGATTCCAGTCAGTTCCTTTCATTGACAGCATTTTTTTAAGAAAACTAAATCGCCTGCCTGCTAAACGAACATGAATTCAGCATTGACAATGTATTAGAATTAAAATTAAAATTGGAGAGTAATTGCACTGATATTAAAGATATGTAAGTATATAGAAATTGATATTACTTGTTCAATTTACAACGACATACCTATAGGTATTAAGATATCTAGATTCTGCCTGCTGACTAATGACGTAGGCGCGCAGCTAGCCTTCTTTCTTGTTTATAGTATTTAAATTACGTCATATTGCGCAACATTAATATGTGCCACACCTCCGCCGTGTTTTGTCTAGCATAAATTATTCAATATTAGAGCATACCTTGTCTACAGTGTAAGAGAACTTACAATCGAACAAATGAGGCATCTTTAATTGAGCCTTTGTTTGCCTTGCATTATTAAAACAAATGCAAGCTGTGCAATTTTTTTGTAAAAACTTTCGGTCAATTTATGTGCGCTTGGTCATGTGATTAAATGGTTATCAGTCATTAGTTTACTCCGTTTACGATTTAAAGGAGGCAGGTCATCCGCTCAAGATTTGGAACCAATGCTGGCCACGATCCTCAGACATGAGAGCCGACTACAGAGAGAGAGAGTCGTTTGCAATTACTATGAACAATACTAATCGCCAAGTGAAACATATATAGTATATACATATATTTGTTTAGTCTACAACATAATAGCGGCTGTCAACGACCTGACAGATGGTGACGGTAAACAGATGGATCGTTTCGTCACAAAGGGCATAAAAGGAAAAGCGCCGAGAAAGCTAGAAAGTGTCTGTAAGTAGAGTCAAATAACTTCTAAGTACTAGGTACCTATATCATGGAGCTTTATGAAAACCGTCTTTGTTTAAACAGAGATATTTACACATACATAAATACAACACCATGTACTTACACACATATACAATTTGACAAAATATGTAAGTGGATTGTTATCTACAAAAAGCTTTCAATCGATTACAAGTACCTACGTGGCAATAACTGTTATCATTTCTGTATCCTTGTTACACATAGCTAGTCTAGACTCTTATCTGCTACCTATTATATTATGATTAATTGACCTCCCATTGATGTAAATTCATTTAGCAACTATACCAATAAATGGTGATCCACAAATTTATGATATTTTTATCATACCGTGATGAAATGGTACATAAAATAAAAATAATTCAATATTGTTTGTTTAGTTCGGCCTTGTGCCGTATTAAATTAGAGCCAATGTTAGATTAATAATTTGTGTTTTTTGCACTTTTAAAATTAAAGAAGCCTTACGATCTTTAATTTTAGGTAACAACTCAGAGACGTTAAAATATTAGTATCGATTGTCAGACTTCGAAGAGTTGGCTTACTTATTATATTATATCGATACCAAGGATCGAATCCTTTAAATACCCACTAAAGTTTTTGAGTGTGGCAGTAAGTTTAATAAGAAGAGACCTTAGGATATTAAATAGACGGCAGATTTAATTTATTAGCTAAGATACTTTACAAACTTTTAAAAATTGTATTGCAATAAAATGCGTGTAGAACTAAGTACTTATATTTTTCAATTACAATTAAATTGTCATCTCATGAGTTTTACAATTATATTTTTTGTATGTGTCAAGTACTTAACACAAGCACTTCCTGTCTCAAGAAGGCCATAAATCCATTCATCAATAAGTTACAGACAAATATTATGCTTCATGATTCAATTCTATAAATAATGTGGTTTATAATTGTTTTAACCTGCTGTATCATGGGACCCTCTGCGTCAGTTGAAGTCGTTGACCCTACTTCGGCTGGCACAATGTTTATGCCTGTAAGTGCATACTGTACTCGCAAGAAGTTTCCCTTCTCTTATTTTTGTATAAATCGACTTACTTGCGTTTTATTCGGTCTTATTCTAGATCTATCTATGAGAAGTATTATTAAAGTTTTTATCTTTTAATACATACTTAATGTATGTATTAAATAACGTAATGAAAATCCGTAAATAGGATGTGGATAACTAATCTCGAAAGTAAACAATAATATGCTTATTTATCTCTTCTAATTGATTTATATTACGTACGTACTTATTAGTCGGTCCTTACTAATATTATAAATGCGAAAGTAACTCTGTCTGTCTGTCGCGCTTTCACTCCAGAACTACTGAACCTATTTAAATAAAATTTGGTATACAGATAGTTTAGTGCCTGAGAAAGGAAATAGGATATTTTTTGCCGCGATAACCGACATCCACGCGCCGGATCCGCGGGATACAGCTAGTTTTGTAATACACCTGTAAAGGTTTGGTAAACAAGAAGATTAAAATATATTTTAATACTCTTTATTAACTGCATGAGCTCATTTCTCATATCTTATTAATGTCACATTATTTTACAAGTACTAACAAAATCAGTACTACCTAACCTACTATAAGCTTCTCAAAATCCATAAGAAATAATTAATTAATTACTTGTTTATTTTTTTATTAACATTCTCAGAGATGTCGCGCTCTCTTTCGAACTCTTTCTTAACGGGACTTAAAAGCCACTGTCAAAACTTGTATAAATATCTACTACAAACACAAGAATAATTCTTGTGCTAGAACTCTTCTGTGTTACGAGTACACTATAAGGAATAAAATGTTATTCTCAACGCTCATAGAAGGTTCTAGAAATTAAGTTTATTTTAAATATTATAATAATTCACGAGTCTGTGTTAGCGCGTTTAAAATTTATGTCGTATTTGAGCAGCTTATTCACCTACAAAGAAACACTTGTTTAAAATATAAACTGGTATACAAAAGCATTTACATTTCGTTTGAAACACAATATTATGTTTGGCTTTGCAAACTAGTATTACTAGACTTCCTAGTCACTTTTAAGTACCTACATGCTGCAGGTTTCAATTGCGCATTTAAATACTACAAATAATTAAATGTTTTGTTTCATGATTGAAATTATTTTAAGAGTATTTAAATATAAAATGTAACAGGTACCTACCTACATTATAGGTTAATCAGTTTACTTGTGTTTAAATGTTCTTGCAGCACCATTTTTCCATCAATTAGACAGTATAATACGGTACCTAATACGAGCCGTTTATTGATTTGTATTCAAATATAAAATGTACCTACAAATGAACGTTTATTTCAGTATTTAAAAATAATTATTATTTTCTGCGGATTGGTTAGTTGCGTATTTTTTTATGTTTTTAGACTAAATCGTAATGTAATAACAGAAACCAACTATTTAATTAACGAATTAACGTTAGATATATTTTATGAGTGCACGGATAACCGACTGGTATCATCACACCAATTCGATTCCCGCTTGGAACAGAAATTGGTGTGATCCACAAAATGTCTCCTCTGTTTGTGAAACCCCGCGATATTTTATTAATTAAAATCCCTAGAGAAGGGACTCCCGTCGTTAAAAATAAGGCAAAAAATAATAATTATTATGTAAACAGTATTTATGGATTTTCCTTATGAGCAATAAAATAAAACCACATACTTGTTTTCATCTTTGTTGTCGATATAAAAAAAAGGTTTTTATTAGTTGAAAAAGTAGAGTCAGTAATTTTATTAATTTGAATATTTTCATTAAAAAAGCGATGTAATTACCATTCAGTATAAACGACAATCAAAGAAAAAAACAATTTATGATGTAACATTTTAAGTTTTTTTTTTTATTTGCGGTTATAACCTTAAATGATTATTTTTTTGCTTTTGTGAACTAGTTATATACGTGGTTTAATTTATTGCCAATAAGTCGTATCCATACTGTATAAAACAAAAAATATTTTAAGTTCATAAACCTGCGCACGATTACACAAATATCTGAATGCAAGCTTATCTTTAAACGCGTTAGTGATATGATATAAAAATGCTGACTGCATATTAGGCTTATTTATCCTACACGCACGATATGTTTGATACCGGGTGGTATAAAATAATTATAGATAGGTATCTACTTAAGCATATTATTATATATCTTAATCCTAAAAAAGTCTTTGTTAACCGAGTGTAATGTTATGCTTATAAAGACGGAACATAATTATTTTTGAACTACTTGGCACGTGCATAAATCAAGCCGCGCCTGCCGCCGCCGCATTTTAGATGTGTGGTCATATCCAGTTATTGGAATCGAGGCATTTCCACTATTTAGCTTTATACATATTTTTTTCTACCTCCTAGGCCCAGCCTTTTAGCAAACCATGTTGGAGTCGGCTTTCAGATACACCGGATTGAGGTGATACCAATATTTATTTATGGAGCGACTGACCACCAATTTTAATCATTGAGTGGGTGTCCTTTAGATCAACAAATGAAATTATAGAGTTTCCTATATATTAATTATTCTATTATTATTTTTGCTACTTTGTAGAATGTCAAACTAAACATTATTTTTCATTTAAATATCTTGATTCATATAATCGTGCAAAAGCAGTGCAAAAATGCGGTTTGCATTAAAAAATATCTACGGCGTAGGTAGCACTCGCTCTCACAGCTCACGAGTTCAAACAAGGTCGATCAAAGTCCGATTTCGGTTTGCGTCGTACATCGCCAATACAGCTACCGGCTGTCTGGGTAATCAACTACTCAAACATGTCTATTTACCTGTGTATATATAACATTTGATAGATAATGATGAAGTATAAAAAATACTTTAGCTTTCTAAATAACGAGCTGTCTACGTTCGTCTGCTATTTGGCTACATTTACAATAAAATTATACAATACTTAATTGGGGAATATAAATGTCCAAAACTAATTGCTTGAATCTTCACTCTACGATTTTTTATATCTAGAAATGTCTGCGTTTACAATAAACGTCCTAAACTCGAACGCTAGAGAATTTAACTGATAGTATGATGGATTGGTCATATAAGGGTCACTAAACCAAAATTTTTTTGACCTTAATATACATGTTCTGGTACTCTGATAAATTTGTCAAAGGGGTTGCTGACATTACCACTACGGAAATTGACGTATACCTACGTCTCGAATATCTTGAGAGACCGGAGAAGATGGATTTCAGACCAAAAAAAAACACTGTCTGTGAATGACTTTTAGTATTTATAAAGATGACTGTTAACGCGATACCATGAAAACAGTTTGAGATATGGAAATTGTATGAATGATTATGTCACTCACATGTTTAAATATCTCTCACCTAAATCAAATGATGTCTCAGATTTCAATAAATGAGGTTATCAATGCGATACGTATGTATGGATTGTTATTGGTACTACAAAATATTCCTAAAGGGAGGTTTAGGCATCTGTGAGGGCTTCCCAAATATACAAAATTGTGAAGGTACCGAAACTACTGATCAGATTGGAGTCATTCTTTGTGAGCTGGAATTTACGATTTATTTAAGATTATAGAACGAAAAAAGTATAAATGAATATGGGTTTTGAAGTCCTTTAAGTGGATACTCAAGAATCATATGGATTGTTAAGTGTGGGATAAAGGAGAGAATAATTAATAAATTATAAAAATCGATTTCGTTTAATTTTTTATTTGTCTTTGACTTGTAGATATATAAAATCATACTACAATCGCTGACTACATCTACATGTACACTGTATGAATTAGCTACGATGAGATTATCACAATCGGTACCTTGTTAAAATTAAAGCGTTCATACAATGTAGAGTTCCTATTTGGTCATTTGTATCAAACACATTCATAAAAGAAGTGTATCAAACTTTACAATAGCTTATTTTACATACTTTGTACATACTATTGAAAAAAAAAACGCAACGAGTATAATATAACACTATTAATCACTAGGTATATTGTCCTAAAAATTCTCACAATGTTTTGTCAACCGCCACAGTAATTTACCGCCTAATTATTATTTTATAGAGTCTTAACATAATTATTATTACCTCGTTTTAAGAGAGAGTAGCTACAATATAGGTATACTCTTGACCTTTGCCCTGCCAAAAAAAAGTAAAAGTGATTATCGTTCGTTCATCGACTTTGGCGACGTGCCATACGTCAATCTATACTAGTAATATTTTGCAACATATTGTGTTCCTGAATTGGGAATATTAATAACACAAGCTTTTTTAAACCGACTTTAAATAAAAATTGAACAGTTCCCTCGATTTCTCGATCCCATCATCAAATCCTGACATATCGGAAAACATAATAAAAAACCAGAAAGATTCCGACGAATGACGATTAATTCTTTGAACTCAGTTAACAATTAAAAATAGGTAGACACTACACATATTTTATTTATAACGTGTTTATAACCATTTGTTACGTATTCTCTTGGACTCTACTTTTTACTATCCAAAATGATAAACTAAGAAAAGTCCAAAACTGTTGTTCCCTGTATGAGTTTCTGTGATCCTATGGTATATAAATATATGGTATGAGGTTTTAAGCCTTGCATCTTGCTGTAAAGTAACATGTTATTATTTATTATCCAAGGCATAACGTATTCAACCTAACAATGGCATGGAAATAAGGTTAGTCCAGTAAAACAACATTAGTTGTCTACTGCGTATAAGAAACTAGATAATAAATGTAAATAAACACATTTACCATAATAAGATACTTTATAATAAAATCCTTAACAGTTTTGTCAGATGGTTTTCAGAGAAGATTTTTTTATTTTCTTGTTTTCCTACTTTTCCTACATGTCTAAGTTCGAATTTCAGACATTCCGAATACATAGTTTAATTTATCATATCGAGCTTGTAATATCTATGTATAAGCATTTATTGCTAAAATAAATTAAAATTGCTTGAACAAGATAAGTACCTAAAAAGGTACTTTGCTAATCTTATTGTATTATACTTGTCGTGGTAATTAGCAATGATTTATGAACGGAATTCTGAAAAAAAATGTAGTAATTTAATAATCGTTTTCGATTGTTTCAATAACAATGATTTTTTTTATTTACCATTCAATATAATAAATGTATTGAGGTTTTAAATGCTTTATGTTTTTACGTATTTATTATTATTTTTATACTAACAAGAAGTCGATGTAATTATTTTGAAGAAATCCCGACACAAAAAAAAATACAATGCATATTTTGATTGGTCTAGTAGATATAATTTGCGACAAAATAGAAACTGTCCTCATTTTTATTTTCGTCTACACGACACAAATACGCTACGACAGTAGACATGCATATGAATACTTACATAAAACATTACACGTGTCCACTATTGTTTGTATATTTATAAGAGCTAATTCATTATATAATCGACAAACAAACTATGAATTGTATTCATTTCAGAATTGGTCTAAATTCCACTTAAAACCTTAATAAGTACATTCTTTAAAGTACTACTTAAGCGTAAATATCATTTAACGGTTATGCCTTGTAGTATTTCTACAAAACAATACACAGATATAATGTAAATCCGTTAACATTAGTAATTAAGCATTAATATTCACACCGATTTCTGTTCATCCGTTCGACTTGTATCTACTTGTAGATTTGGAGCGGAAAGTACAATGCAACCTTGGCCGAAATTATTCGAGAATTAATTACTGACAACTTGAACGGTCATCAAATGTAACTATTACCAAACGTAAAACAAAATGCAGTGATAGAAAAGACTTGGATGGATACGAAATGGGGGCAACGACTCTGCAGACGTTTCTAGAATGTTCCTTTACAAACCTGCTGCCAGGAAAATAGCTGTGACGTCACGAATAAATGCATTAAGAGCTCTACAATATATGTATAAGTACGAGACGTGGGCAGACAGCGGACTTAATGAGTCCTTGAAACGAATTGTAAATTTCAAGCTCTGTTGATTTAAGCAAATCGTATTTACTATTAACTGTTTGCAGTTTAAATCTTCTTGAAATCATATTGTAAACACGTTTGACAGACAAAAGGTTTACCAGCAAGCGTCGTAGTATAGCTCATTTTGCCAAATTAGACCTTATTGCGTAGAGTCGCTTACGTCCTTATTTGTGAATATGCTTAGCGTTGGTCACTTCCATTTTGGATTATCGTTATTAATCGAACGACGAATAAAAACGACTTAACCGCCTAGTGTTCGGAAGAGTCATTCTACGTTGCAAATAAGCATGTTCCGGGTTATCGTCATATTTGCCATTATTTAGGCAAAGCGAATCATTCAATAGTATTAACAAATATTTACTTTGCTTTTGTCTAAAAAACAGATTTGATTTAAGCTTTACACCAAAATCGAGCAGATAGTTTCCTTTCAAAGTATCTTGTTAGTAGTACTTAGTAATAATGTAGTTTTCTTACTTATTTTATTAACGACATTTATTTCGCACTGGTGTTTACATTTGTATTTCTGCAACGCAATAACCAAACCGTAAGCAGCTTTAACATCATACATTGAGTGCATATAATACTGACGCTAGAGTTTCTAAGCAGGGCAACGACCTGCCTCGATAGAAGTTTTCTGACCTCCCCCAAAAGGCAAAAAAACTATAGAATGCGCACAAGGACGCCAGCAAAATGCCACCTTGTAATTGCGTAGACGTCGAGACTGACACACCCATTGATTGCACAAGCCAAAGTCCAAACACACAACTTTTCTTAATGAATGTACTTACCATCCCTACATATTTCAATTCGTTGTGTACTCTATATCTACTTCAAAATCGTACAGTTAAGACCAAAATTCGTATTAATCTTAAAACAAAGGCCACGCGTCGTAGCAGCATTATCAGTTTGAGGCGTTGCAACACACCTCTTTAATTGGCCACGCATTCAACCGATAAGCACGTATAAAGATTGTATTGTGTTGAAGTCACGGCTACATGACGTCGAATTGATGAGTACATAGGTATATTGGTATACATACGCTGCGGTATCGGTTGAGCAAAGGTGGACTTTGTCCAGCCACCAGTAGCTGTTACCTCGCCGTATTCTGACCTGCTTTAGGAGGCCAGTATGAGGAGATATTTTATTTATTCTAAACCACTAAGCCGCATCCGACGACCTACACAAAATGGCATCGTAAATGACTTTGATAAGTAACCACAAATTACAGAATTCATATCTACCAATTGTTACATTGAATACTTTCAACATTAACTTCAACGTTATGAATTATTGTTGGTAAACTAAATACCATCAAAAATACGTGTAAACGGTTTCGTTATGGCTTTGTGTGGGCTCGCCTCGCTGCTTTGTATTCAACACGTAACAAATATGTATTTAAACTGCCTACAGATTTGATATTCATTGTGTGGGTTTGTTGATTCTGGTAAAACAGGAAAGGAATTGGTGGTAGAGTCATACTTTATCAAAAAAACATTTAAGGACTGAGTTCATTCTAATCTCAGTTCTAACCCTTTAAAAAAACTGATTAGCAAAATAGGTGACAAAGTAGGTGGTGGTGGTGGAAACTAACATAATTATGGTGTTAAATGCCGTTAAACTCTACATATCACAGCAGGGTTATTAGCTATTATCATGACTATTTCCTGTAAAAAGCCAGTAAGCGATATCAAAGGTACTCCGAATAGCTTGCATTATTATATGCATACTAGCTGAACCGACAGTCGTGGTCCCGTCAATTTTAGACGTTTCCCGAGGATTTTTCGAAAGTTTTTGTTCACACAAACCTTGACAACAAAAATAGTAAATAGTTCGAGCCGTTCTGTGATGCTCCGCCATGCATGTGGCAATTGATTTTTATTTATATAGAAGAAGAAGATATAAGTTATGTACACGTGTCACCCTACAATAAACCCGTCTCGCTTACAAGCACAGAATTCATTTTAATAGCAGTAATTTGTCATGTAAAATATGAACCATACTGACTGTATGGTACTTAGTCGTTTTTGCAAGTCTTTTGTCTATTAGCTTAACATTTAACTATGAGTAATAAATGAGAAGTATGTAAATAGTATATTTTATTATATAGAATACGTAATTGCTACCGCTATTGCTCTCAACAGTTGGCGCTACTGACGCGTCAGCTCTATTTTTTTTACTGGGGGCGAAATAAAAGTTTATAATCATCCTATTTATGATTTATTTACTAGTATTGAATCTTGCCTTTACCGTTTATACATTTCTATTATTTATAGACCCGAGAGTCAAACTCGTAACCAGATCATATGCAGTCGCGTAAGCAGGATATGTTGGTACTAGAATAACGACAGTTAGGATAGTCAGTTTAGTACAAATAATTATGGGTAAGCTAAAAATTTGCAATCTATGATGCATCACGAAATACTGAACGTAAAATGTACTCTCTCAAACTCACAAAACACAGGCGGATAATTACGAAGTGCTGCAAGCGACATCTATTAATATTTTCAAGAATATGTAAATCATATAAGGGGCAGCCAAAGAACTCTACATCGAGTGCGAAAGTAGAGTCATCTGGGGGACAAATACGGAACCTGCAAAAACGTGTATAGCTATTTCAGACTACTAGTTACAGTTTAGTTCCGAGTAGCTCGATAGATGGCGTTGTGCTTTGAGAGCCGTTTTCTGAATGGCGGTGTTAAGATTTTCGGCGAGCGAATGACTACCCGCGGCGGCCGTAATGAATTCATACTTACCTGGCGTAGGAGAAACCGTGATCATGAAGGCGGTTCTCCCAGGGCGAGGCCTTCCCATTGCACTGCGGGCGGGTTGACCCTTGCGATTATCCCTAATGTGGATAACTCGGACGCGTAATTTTTGGTAGTGAGGGACTGCGTACGCGCTGTCCCTCTCAGAATTCTCTTAGTCCATTATAGTACTCGTACTAGGTGGAGGTGGTACTAGGCCAAATATATCGTAATCACAGAGTACTTTTATATCGTAATGAATGTTTCTGTTTGAGGTGAGGCAGTTATTTAGAAAAAGTTAACCGCTTTAGGGCTCACTGACGGCGTGGCACGGCAGGTTGCATCCCGCGGGATGCCACAGCACACAGTTTTCTCCCTCTCTTGCCCCTTGCGCACCGACCAGACTGCGCCCCGCCGAAATGCTGAACAAGTTTCAACCTTATTTCAACTGGCTAGCAATCAAAATTCCTCGACCCCAAAGTGCAAGCAATGGCGCGCCGCGGCATCCCGTGGAATGAAACAGCAATACACGTCATGCCGCCGCATCCTGCGGCGTGTCGCGTCATGCCGCAGCATCATGCGGCACGTCGCGGCATCGTGGTATCAAAATAAAGTAACATAATTTCTAAACTCATTGAGATAAGATTCAAAATAACTTAATTAGTATTAAAATCCTTTGCCAGGACACACCGTGCTGTGTCGGCAGTGGGCGCTGGCCCTTAGCGTGCTTAGTAATTAAGGTTATGTAGAGTGTTACTTATATTTGTAATGATTTACTTTCATTGAACCTCATTATAAAATAACACAAGCCTGTAACTATCATTTAAACATATTGGTCTGTCTGGGCCAATTTTATGGATGTAATTTCATTAGTTGGATCAATTTTGATAAAAAATACTCACTGTAATTGACATAGGTATTAACGGAAAGCATTCAAATAAAGCGCATTTTTTAATCAGAAATAAATAATAAAAATCCAATTTTGACCGTAGTCATATTTTTATAAGATAATAAATATATTATATGTACCTATAATAATTACTAAGTGCTCTTAGAAAATAATGCTTTACTTAAATTACAAGTAATTATTGAAAAATTATTGTTACATAAAGTTTTCTCTTTATTACGTAGTTACCACTTCAGTTAATGTCTTGAGCTGATACAGAAATAAAGAGATGCATTGACTCAATATTTACGTGAATCTGCTAATACTTGTAATATTCGCACTACTTACGACAATGAATTAGCTATATAACTTATACAACTTTGCCAACATCACATAATTTAGTCATACCCTTCATCGTCAATTCGGCAGATAAGAGACGACTCTACAATATAAAGCTTTAAACATTAGTTTCTTCTTGAACATGCGGTAAAAGACTTCCAAGCATAGGAAAAAATTGCGCAAATCCGGGAGCCATTTAGAAAATGGATAGAGGCCTTTGTCCAGATAATTATAACAAAAGTCAAATATGTAAATAACAAATCTGGTATCATAGGCGTTTAAGCTACCCGAAAGCTTTTAGCGACCTAAATCTAGATGTCCTCCGTGGGCGAGTGGCGTACAAATCGGTTTTCAAGGTGCTGCCAGCTCTGATATCTCATTTCTGGGTGTTTGTGGTACCTTCGTTGCCACTGATTCCATACCACAAGTACATTAGCTACTTACTTTGGGTTCAGAGTATTGTATGTGATGTTGTCAAAATTTATTATTTATTTATTTATTGCGCTCACCAGTTGGCGCCACTAGCGCGTCAGCTGTCATTTTTTTTGTGGCGAAATCTTAGTTTATTGTCATCCGATTTATGATTTATCTACTAGTATTGGACCTTACCTTTACCTATTATACATTTCTATTATTTTTAGCCCGGGAGTCAAACTCGTGACCAGATCATAATATGCAGTAAGCAAAATATATAAGTGCTAGAATAACGACAGTGAGGATAATCAGTTTAGTACAAATCATTATGGGTAAGGGTGAAGCCAAACGAGCGTAATTTTATGAGTTGTGAGTCGCGAAATTTCTGTCGCGTAATTTCTGCTGCATTCGGTTTCATACAAAAATGCAGTTTGTACCACACGACGACGCAAAATGAGTTGTCTGCCGACTCACGCGCATAAACTCGACCGAATTTCTGTCGGGGCGAGGGAGGGGCGCTGCGGAGAGCGGTCAGCGGGGCAGCGACACGATAGTTCGTTACGGGATGCGTAGGATACGACACGTTTCTCGCTCGCAAAAATGTTTGACACGGAAAAATTGATTGTTGAAGTTGAACAACGGCCATGTCTATGGAATTTATCAGAAAAGTCATATAGTGACAA
Organism: Diachrysia chrysitis; assembly: GCA_932294365.1. NCBI lineage: Eukaryota > Metazoa > Arthropoda > Insecta > Lepidoptera > Noctuidae > Diachrysia > Diachrysia chrysitis. The sequence goes on from OW028657.1 coordinate 5,792,654, forward strand.
GTTTTTGAAACAGAAAGCATGGCAAGAGGTCGCTGAGAATTGTTTTGAAGAATGGAACAATTTGAGAAACGAAGATAAAGAAAAGAAAAGTGAGTATTTTTTACCATATTTTTATTAACATTAAAATATTATTGATATATTTTATCTATACCGGCTGTATCTATATGCTATATCCTATATTAAAATTATATTAAGATCAGAATACAGAATTGATTCGATTTTGCCAGGGTAACGCTCCTACTTCACTAACAAAGTAATTTTTAAAAAAATCTCTGGTGGCTATAGCAGAACTCGACAACCTTCTTCCATTTGAAATTTGTTGAATACATTGTAAAGGACACTTCAGAAACTCATCGTCAAAGTTAGCTCCAACTCTCCTTCGCACGAAATTGTGTAAAACGCATGTAGCTTTAACTATATCAATGGCAAAGTCAGGGTTAACTTGCATTAAAGAGTGGAATACCCTCCATTTATTTGTTAATATGCCAAAAGCACATTCTACACATCGTCGCGCTCTACTAAGACGATAATTAAAAATACGTTTGTTTCTATCTAGGTTTCTGTTAGGATATGGGCGCATCATATTTTTGTGTAAACCAAACGCCTCATCTCCAACAATAACAAAAGGTTGGGGTTCGTTTGTATAACTGGGCAAATTTTTGTCTTCCGGTAAATTTAAATCATTTCTGAAAAACTTTTGACCTAATGTAGACTTTCTGAATATAGAGTTATCCGATTCTTTTCCATAATCACCAACATTAATCGTTGTAAAACAACAGTTTGCATCTGCCACAGCCATTAACACGATGGAGAAGTATTTCTTATAATTATAATAATTCGAACCACTGTGAGAAGGTGATTTTATTCTGACGTGTTTACCATCTATTGCACCAACGCAATTTGGAAAATTAGTTTTCTTATAAAAAAGCTCGGAGTTCGAATTCCAAATAGATTCATTTGGTTCTGGCATTTCATTAGGCTGAAGTACATTCCATATTTGTATACAGGTATGTTTGACGATATCATACGCAGTAGAACGCCCAATCAAGAAGTCTTCACTTATTGTATTTAAATCAATACCTTTGGCAAGATACCTGAAACAAAATGTAAAAATAATTAATTGATCACAATCCAAAAAACTTAAGTTAAATTTTATTAGGTACATAAATCAATGACATAATCATTCTATTAAAATTTAAATCTTTTGCTTTTCAGTACAATTTCTGCAAAAAAAATGGAAAGCCGTAAGAGATTATTACATGCGTGAAAAAAAAAAAGAAAATGATGAAAGAAGTGGTAGCGCAGCAAAGAAGAAGAAAGTATGCCCGTATTTTGATTTATTGCAGTTTTTAAAAGTTACCAAACAGTCAAGGAATTCATTTTCAAATGTAACTTCTCCTGAAAACACTGATAACGATGACAGTAATATAACTGGCAACAACGACGATGAAGATCTTGATGAACAATTCAGATCCACAGAAGCGGACTCACCACTGTATCAACCGTCTACCAGCCAGCCAGCGTCAATGCAAACACCTGTATACCAAAACCAGCCGTCGACGTCAAAGCAGACAGTGTCATCGCAACCATCTGTATCCCGAACAAAAAATAAAAAACAAACACTGACACTGTTTCAAGAATCTCTTCTCAAAAAGTTTGATAATGATGATAAGGATCCTAATCGATATTTTTTATTATCTTTTTTGCCGGAGATGTCCAAAATGACAGAGAAACAGAATTTCGAATTTCGCATGGAAGTTATGAAGGCATTAAATAAAGTCAAGTATCAAATTCCAGAACAGCACACACAATCAAACTGGCCTCATTTTTCATCACCCTTTTCCGATTCCCACAGCAACAGCAGTAATCAATACTACCCGACACCAGTAAATAGAGGATACACAACACAGGCAAATGAATATCACTCCAATGAAACAAATGAATATGATGAAACATAGAACACTGTGCAGCTTGTTTGTTAATCTTTATACTTAAGTAAAATAATAATTAAAATACTTTAAAACTTACTTGAGTGTTATTATTAATCTTTCCTCTGGGCTGATGGCTAGTCTCATATTTGTGTCCGATTTAGTAATAAAAGGTTTTATGTGATGTAATAATTCTTGAAAAACATGTAATGGCATATGGTAGTAGTTTTTAAACATATCTGGATTTGCACATACACGTTCATATAATGTATGGAACTGTCCACATATCAGCCTCTCACTATTGAGTGGGTTTACCCAGCTTCTTTTTCTGGTATCATCTTCTGAAGAAGTATCTTCTGAATATGCTTCATAAATACACAATATTTTCAATGGATCCATCGCACTTGATGACACAAACACCCCGTACCAACGCTCGATAGTAACTGAATAAATTACGTCCGTCTGGCAGCTCAACAGAAATTCAGTTGAACGTAAAATAAGTGACCGAAAATACGCGACTCACAACTCATAAAATTACGCTCGTTTGGCTTCACCCTAAGCTTAAAATTTGCAATCGATTATGCGTCACGAAATACTGAACGTAAAATGTACTTTCTCAAACTCACAATATACAGGCGGATAATTACGAAGTGCTGCAAGCGACATCTATTAATATTTTCAAGAATATGTAAATCATATAAGGGGCAGCCAAAGAACTCTACATCGAGTGCGAAAGTAGAGCCATCTGGGGGACGAATACGAAACCTGCAAAAACGTGTAGAGCTATTACAGACTACTAGTTACAGTTTAGTTCCGAGTAGCTCGATAGATGGCGTTGTGCTTTGAGAGCCGTTTTCTGAATGGCGGTGTTAAGATTTTCGGCGAGCGAATGACTACCCGCGGCGGCCGTAATGAATTCATACTTACCTGGCGTAGGAGAAACCGTGATCATGAAGGCGGTTCTCCCAGGGCGAGGCCTTCCCATTGCACTGCGGGCGGGTTGACCCTTGCGATTATCCCTAATGTGGATAACTCGGACGCGTAATTTTTGGTAGTGAGGGACTGCGTACGCGCTGTCCCTCTCAGAATTCCCTTTGTCTAAATAAAAAAGTAATACTAGATTATAATATTGAATGTTGCAATAAGCCAATACTGCCGACTTATCGAGGCGAGGCAGTCATTTAGAGAAGTTAAACTTACCGCGATAGCGTGCTTAGTAATTTAGGTTATGTAGAGTCATAGTGTGGTATTACGCGTTACTTACCTATATTTGTAATGATTTACTTTCATTGAACCTCATTATAAAATAACACAAGCCTGTAACTATCATTTAATAAACACATTGGTCTAAGTCCAGGCCAGTTTTATAAATGTAACATTATTTAATGAGTTGGCTCTACTTTGATAAAAAAAATACTCACTGTAAATAATGACATAGGTATTAATGGAAGGAGTACAGCGGTTTTTTTCATCAACAATAAATAATAAAAGTCCAACATTGACCATAGTCACATTTTTATAAGATTATGTCCTAAAATATGAAGAAAACTTTTATACTTTATAGGTCTAACCATTTGCAATAAAATGACGATGACCCAATAAAATATAAAACTCATTTGATAGGTAGGTAATAAAATTTAGCTATGTATGATAATTTTAAGATCATAAAAAGAAAACAGTAAATCCGTGGAAGGGTAACACACTTAAACAAGATATTTAATTCTCATAATACATCAAAGTGCAATGAATCAGATGGCATTTAGATTAAAATGATTATCTAAATTGTCTACGCTAAAAGGTTTCAGAGTTAATACAAAACATTAAAGACATTAGTTTTTATTACATTTAGTGCATTTTCGTTGTCACATTGTCATTAATGTAAAATAGCGACATCGGACAAATTAAAACTTTTTTTAATGTAAGGAACGTATTTATAAGAACTCTATGGCTTTTTCTTCAAACTCTTTGACGTTCTTAAACCGACGTTAATAATATACGTCTAGTATCCTTGTTATACTCTTTTTTTAAGATAAAAAAAGCAAAAATTTTATTACACACATCTGCGTATCACGTTAGATCAAAAAAGTAAGTAGGTTATATTTATACTTAAATACGAAAGTCTCGTATAATTTTTGACTTAAAGTATATTACTGCTTTGACCACCTCTGTGGTTGAGTGGCGTACAGGTACACGCCGATTTTCAAGGTTTCGCTATCTCTGAGGTTCCGGGTTCGATACCCAGACGAATCAATGTTAAAAACCTTTTTTTGGCATTGTCTCGGGTCTGGGCGTTTGTTGTACCTACGTAGTCTCCGACTCCTTAACACAAGTGCTTTAGCTACTTACTTTGGATTCAGAGCAATGTATGTGATGTGATGTCCACATTTATTTATTTTTCAAGAGTTTCCTTCCTTCGTTCCTAATTCTATGAACCTATAATAATCACTTAGGTGTTCTTAGAAAATAATGCCTTACTTGAATTACAAGTAATCATTGAACAAATATTGTTACATCGAGTTTTCCCTTTATTAGCTTGTGTAGTTAGTACTTCAGTTAATGTCTTGAGCTGATACAGAAATAAAGAGATGCACTGTATTCAATAGTTAAGTGAATCTGCTAATATTTTGTAATATTCGATATTTGTGTACTACGACAATAAATTGGCTGAAATAATTTATACAACTTTTATTAACATCTCATAGTCCTACTATCTATACTTAATATTATAAAGCTGAAGAGTTTGTTTGTTTGTTTGTTTGTTTGAACGCGCTAATCTCAGGAACTACTGGTTCGAATTGAAAAAATCTTTTTGTATTGGATAGTCCGTTTATTGAGAAAGGCTATAGGCTATATAACATCTCGCTACTACCAATAGGAGCGAAGCATAAATGAAAAATGTTGCAAAAATGAAAAACCGTTGAAACTAAAACACGCGAACAAAGTCGCGGGGGACAGCTAGTTCATCATAAATTCAGTAGATAAGAGACGACTCTACAGTATAAAGCTTTAAACATTAGTTTTTTTCGAACATGCGGAAAGAGGAAAAAAATCCGCAATTCCGGGAGCCATTTAGAGAATGGATAGAAGCCTTGTCCAGATAATTATGATAAAAGTTAAATAACCAATCTGGTATCATCAGCGTTTTAGCGACCTTAATCTATATGATGTCCTCCGTGGTCGAGTGGCGTACACATCGGTTTTCAAGGAGCCGCCAGCTCTGAGGTCCTGGGTTCGATCCCCGGACTATTCAATGTAGAAAACCTCTTTTTAATATTGTCTCGGGTCTGGGTGTTTGAGGTACCTTCGTTGCCTCCGATTCCTTAACACTCTCTAGCTCCAAAGCACCAAACTCTTTAGCTACTTACTTTGGATTCAGAGCAATGTATGTGAAGTTGGTCACATTTATTTATAAGGTATTTATTTATTTAGTTAATAACCATGGTTGACTTAAGTAGATGCCTTCTAAAATCGTATATCGCATAAAACATTGATGACTGTTAATAAAATTCCAATCTGTTACTTTATTTCTCTAAAATAAAAATAGATATACTTTAAACGACCTACTCGAAATTGCATAGCAACAGCAGTCATACTAATTCACATTCCGACTTGTCCACTAAAATACTATATTTTATTTAAAAGCTGACATTTGCTTAACAAAGGTTCTTTACAACCTGACTTAATTCAGTTAAAAATAAATAAGATTTGCCGTGCGATATCGATTCTTTATTAATTAGCATGCAATGCTGATAATTCGCAGGTCAATAATAAATCCGAATTAATTTTATAGCATAATGTATATCTTTTGTGTTATTTTTTTTAATGGCACATTTGCATTGGGTGCTTATACCTTAAAACATTTGTAAGAATTCGATATCAAATGAGTAATGGTTTCTAATTTAAGTGTTAAGATAGTGAACATGCAACGTCTGGCATGTAACAAGTTAATGACCGAATGATCACTCTTAAACGAACATTCAGGAATAATTTAATCCAAGAAAACTATTTTTTTTTTTATAACAATTCAATTCAATTCTCATATTATTAAATTTCTACTGCAAATGTTACATAGGTCTGTTTTATAGAAGACAGAGAGTCCGATGCACAATTAATGTGTTTTTTCATGCAGTTATTTTCCTCAGAAACTCTTGGAATAATAGAATTGTATTACTAGGAAAAAAAAAAAATTTTTGGGCCTTTCGACGTACTACAGCCATAGCCGTACCCAAAAGCGTTACCAACCTTTAAATATTAACATAATCCTGCAGTAACAATATAATTTTATATACGTCAACATTTAAAAATGCATAAAATGAATTTGATAAGTCTAATATCGTCAAGTGAACATAATTTACGACTACGTTTAGTGCCCATAACAAAGCGCTGATGACAAATAGAGGTGACCAGGAACGTTAGAGGGAGATGATACAAATGTCCCGTCCTTGTCATTCACCAAAAATGAAGGATATAAATATTGTGATCCCCGATCGAAAATCAACACAAACCGAGCTTTGCTGAACCCGAGCCCTTCTGTCGTCAAGAGACAATTTTTTCAAATCAAAATGGTAAGTAAATAAATTTTGATTTTCTAAAGCTAGATGGTACTTATTCAATTATTCCCCTTTACTTTTACCTACGCTTATTTTAATTACGAAGAAAGTAGCATCCTAACCCTATATTTCTTTTAGTGAATACTATTTTAACGAAATAAGAGTGGTGGGATCTCATATCATCCTTTTCTGATCTCGTTTCGGTGACATTTCTCTGCAACTACTATCTTTTTACTTGCATACCTAACTAAATAACATTATTCTTCCCCCATTTATGAGATTAACTTTTATTAGACACAACCATTTTTTTAGAAATACTTAAAAAATTCATTTAATTACATTAGACGCGTCGGGTATAATTCTATTTTGAAACGCAGAGTTCACTGCCCAAACTTATCTAACCACTATTGTATTAGCAACTTGATATTTGCAAATTATTTAAAAAGCGATACGCTTTAAATTAACGCCTTGTCTTCATGCCTAACAACGTGACTTACAGTAATACATAGGCTTCTCATAAATCAACATACTTAACAGTACCTTATATAACTGGTTAGCATTCGTTATCAGCACATCACTCCACCATGTAAAGATGATGTTCTAATTGAAAAGTGTTTATTTTTTGTTATTGTGTGGTTGACCAAGCTTAAATCTGCATCCACTCCGTACCGGTGCTAAGCCGTGACCAGTGTGAACTACCTTCGCATGCCACAAGAATTGACACTTATGTGCCAGCAAGCTAACCTGGCGTAAGCAATTAGAATGTATTGATAAATGCATATTTTCTTCATAGGCTTCATAACTGCAAACTGCAATTTGTATACGAAGAAACTCATTGGTTTCTGCTTTGTATAATAACTTTCGTGAGGAGTGTTCATAATTATTTAAAACAAAACGGTTTACTCACGTATATTCTCGGGATCGCCCGACTAGTTTCAGACTCAATAGGAGTCCCTAATCATGAGCTGACGCGGCGGCGGTGGTGTCGCGAGTCGAACTGTTCTTGTGTGGTTTCTGCTTTGTTCCTTCGATGTAATAAACTATTTTTTATAAATTATTTTGCTCAGCCTTTTTCCAAACTATGTTGAGGTCGGCTTTCAGTGTCACCGGATTTTTACTCGTAATTTACATGGAACGTCTGTTTTTAAACTTCAAATTTTGTAGAACTTTAGTAGTACTTATGTTATTGAGTGCGACAATTTATTAATTTAAGTATTATTTCTCAAAATATTTAGATCGTGAAAGCCGCTGTAATCTTCGTAGTTTTTGGAGCATGCTGTGCTCTCCCAGTGGACGATCATCAACAGCCTAAAGTTCCACAATCCGTGGAATCCGTACCTCTGGAACTTTCACCTGTAAACCCCGGTTTAACTCAACCACAGAAGCCTGAAAACCCGGATTTGAAGACAGATGCCAGTACCTGGTGGAACAGTTGGTGGCATCACGATTACCCAGTTTACTATCAAATTCAGAGGTAAAAACTAAAATGATGGTCTGAATAAATGTTAAAAAAATGATATCTTAGCATTTTGCTGTCGTCAATTAAGGACTAACATGTTTAGAGTTTATATATACTTACAGTATTACACTCTTGTAGATTATTATTACTTACGTATGTTTAATCAAGTTTTATTATGTTTCAGCGTTCCTACTTACACTCACTGGCATAATACACACTGGTAAATTGGTCAAATGATGGAGAACTACTCATTATTCAAAAAATTTCAACAACACTATTCATAGATAAGTCTAATTTGTCTATTGTAGTATAAATTGATCTAAAGAATAAATGGGAAGATTAATTCATGTAATAAAATTATTACTAAAGAATAAAACTTTTTGACATAAAACAGTAGATATTTTATTTAAAAGCTGCCTTGAACCTGTTGTACATGTTTAGTGTAGAATAGGCAGTAATCTGCATTGAAGTAACTACTCGTTTGTAGTGGTTAGGCTGGCTGCTTCACGTCCGTAGCTTGATACAGAGAATTAATTGCTATATCTGAAGAGACAAAAGCCATAGATTTTGCTAATGTTGCTAACGACAACGTGTCCATCACTATTCTGTTAGCAACGTGGTTTAAATTAGCTCCATGAGATTGAGCTGTGTATTTAAGTGCCAATTTAATAACCCGCTCACATGCCAAAGATTTTGACGTAGCACTCTTAGCTTCCTTGCCCGCTTGTTGCGCAGCGGTCTTTGCTAGGTTCATCATCAGGTCCTGGTGATTTGACATCCCATTTTTCGCGTACCTTACAGACATTTGAACTTCAATAGATGCAGTTAGAGCACGTCTTAAGGCAACAACGCTAGCTGCAGTCAAATATGCCACATCTCCGGCATATAAAATAGCTTTCTTGGCTTTCACTTCCAACCGCTCTAATTTTTGTTTAGTTCTCTTTTCATTTCCAGCTTCCTCTTCAAATTCAGGCTGGTCAATCTCCATATCAGCTACAATGTCAGGGTTTAATGAAGGTTTGTAAATGTTTTCTTTTGTATCAATCCAGTCATCTATTAGACCTGGTGCACTTAGTTCTTGGGTATCCAATGTTTGTGTATCTACTCTTGTGTAATGAGTTCCATTTATCGACTTGTCCAAAACTATTGGATCTGTTTCATTAGTTTCTTGGTCTTTATTTTCCATATCTAAAACTGTTTGATTTAAGAACCCTTTGGTTGGTGCCTGAGAGGTTTGTTTACTATTAATAACATGCACAGGTTTTTTCTCTTTTCTGGAAATAACTGAGAATGGTGAAGGAAACGGTGATTCATTATTAGATGCTGTCGTGTTGTTGATGATCTTCAATGGTGACGTTTTATTTAGTATTGCGTTATATACAGTTGTTACTGAAAGATCAGGGGGAGGAGTAACCAATACATTATTTGATGCAGTTGGAATAGATCGCTTCTTTCGTAAATTTAAATCGACTGATTGCTTCTTAGACAGTGCTGAGGCATAAGTAGTGTCTTTCAAGGCTGAAACAATGGAAACTTCTGCTGCAATTTGTGCTAACCCATATACCAAACGATGAAGTTCTGGTTCGGTCGATGCTCTTGTTATACTAAGTATATGACCAGATAGCGTTCTGGAAATATAATCCAATATACGTCTGGTCTCAATGGCTGTTATGCCCTTGTTTCGACCAGGAGCTTCTAAAGCTTCTTTAGTAATTCTTGTTATTTTATCTTGAATTTCCAACTTAGATAAAATTGCTGAAACTATGTCTTTTGAAATCTGATAAAGATTGTCCTCCATCTCCGGATTTTGAGTAACATTTTTAGTATTCTTTGAAATCGAATTATCTAAATGTTTCAAAGCATTATGAGGAGAGGTTAACGTAATTCTATCACCCACAGTTTTTGAACCAATAATTAATTTTTCTTTAAAATCATGAACTGGTGATATCCCCCCATAAGATTCAGGAACCTGAAAATATGTTTAATTAAAGTCATTGCAAAATAAAAAAGAAGTGTAATAAAATGGTAAACTAACTTACAAAGAGTAAAACAATTACTGCCCAAAATCGAAATAACACCATTTTCCTTGATATCGCGACTGCTCTGATTGAAGTAAATTGCGAAATAGTCTTAACCATAACACTGACTGCATCGTAAACATTTTAATGATTCGTTAGTTAAATCGTAACTTTAATTGGGGAATGTTTTATTGATATTCAAAAATCTATACTAATATAAAAATATAGTACCTTTTCTATTACCTACCTCAGATGCACCCAGCTATCCAGCAAAAGAATTAAACATAGTAATTCTTCTTTTACTATGCTGAATTCTTCTGTACACAAAAAGTGGTCTATATACTAAGTTGCTGTCTTCTGCGACTGCCATTTCTTCGTTATTTTCATTTTGCATTGCATCTCTTTTGCTTATGGGGTTCGTTTCACTGACAGCAACGTCTGTATTAACATCTAACACTTTTGTATCTGAGGTATTTGGTATATTTAAAGTTGATACTACACCTACAACAAGTGCAACTAACAATAACATTCTGCAAAGTTTATTCCCGAATCATTATTCATATGTTTTATACACTCATGCATTAATTATTAACATTGTGTTAATTCTAATAATTAACTTAACAAGACACATTAACATATCATTATAGGCCAGAAGCAATGCAGGTGTTGAATAAAATACATTAATTCATTCTTAACTAATCTTTATTATTTAAATACTAAATTAAAAGTGCACAAATTTTTATATGTACATTTTTAAATAAAAGCTTATAGACTCTTACATAAAACGAAGATAAAACCTTAATTTAATTCGTAAACAGTTCCGTTGTGGTGGTAGAGCTGAGGTTCGTTAGGAGGTTGTTCAGCCGAGGTAAGCGGGCAGAACTCGGATGCGGCCGCGGCCCTCTAACTGCGAGGTTTCTCCGAAGGGCGAGGCGTCAACGTCATTGCTGGAGGGCAGCAGGTCACTCTCCTGGCCAGCCACCTCTCGGCGAGCTCTGACCGGGACGTGCTCAGGTGCACCAGCAGCCTTTCCCGAAGCACCAGATACCGCCGCGTCGTTTTCTATAGCTGATGGTGTTTGCTCGGCTTTTGTCGGGATGTGCTGGATCACGTCTTGTTCGGCGGGCGCGCACACGCAGACCGCTAGCAGCGCCAACGACGCGACGATACATAATGTCGAATGCATTTCCGAAAGATCCAATTTTGCTCTAGCTATTGCTGATCAAACTGTGCCTTTGAAGAACTCAACACACCTTATATGTAAAACTATTGATGGCATAAATGATTAAAGTTTATTGAAATTGTACACGTAGATAATGCGCGTTATTATTTTTAGAACTAAACTGACGCACGATCATACAGCAGCTCTGAAAACACACGCAAATGATTCTTTCATTATGAGCCTTGACTAAAGGTAAGATGCTAACAAGACGTCAAATGCTCTTGATAACTGATAAAAATAAAGAGCAACAAAACATGTTATCACGTAGTCAAGTTACGAAAAATAAATACATTATTTCAAAATTGTTGATCTATCAAAAAGACGCCTGCTCCTTGAAACACCATGACATATATCTTCAATGGAATCTAAAGTCATGGTGTTGTTAATGAATCAGCTATTAACAGTCAACTGACATAATTTCGTAACCAAAACTATTATAATATGACAAAGGGCTCGAAAATCGGAGAGTAGGTACACAGTACCTTCACGACTTCAGTCAAAGTTATATCAGCTCATGCATGTCTACATGTGCATTATTTTAAGTGTTGGTACCAATTTCTAATTGGTACTTAATTATGCTTCATTGGTGTGGTTTATTTAAGTATGCAAGAAGTATAAGGTGGCAATACAGAGCCTTTCGAGACACTACCATTTCTAATTATCATATTATTATTGTTTACATTTGATATCATATATTTTATTAACTTCTACTAACCTAACCTACTAATTACAGAATGTTAAAGTTTTTGGAAAAGAAAACGAGTTTTTTATTATCATTTGTTTAATTTACCACAAGTACTAGATAACCTAAGGCAGATTAAGGAAAAAATTGGTGCTAAAACCTTACAAACTGTAAAATCTCAAATCAAAAAATTACCAACAATGACACTTATATATTTTTTCGCAATATTTACTTAGATATAAAAAAAAATCATATAAATTTGTTAAAAAATGCCTTATCTCCAAAGAAGATCCAATAAGTGATGTCAAGCTCCTACGTTCACAAGATGATGCTGGGAGATAATTATATTCATACAATTATCAAACGAATACTTGCCCTACTATATTAATTAAAACAAATTAGCTATTATATAATACCAAAAATAAATATAATTTTGTAATTAAGTAATTAGCAATACTTGATCTAAAACCGCATGAAATCCAAATTCGGTTCGCCAATTCGTGAACTAAAACGTTGAATTTTTAAGTATAAATATCTTATTAGTCACAAAACCTTATGCAATAGGATCTAGACCAGTCATTGACTGCCTTACTCATCAATGATCGGAAGGATGCTACCATCACGCCACAAAATGCGTTTTTACACTATAATCACGATTACTAGTAACACTAACTAAATATTTGTCATCGTTATTCATTACAGTGCACAACAATAGGTATTCATGGTCATTATGTTATTGAGATTATTTACTTACTCTATTAGCAAGGCCGATACAATGCGCGTCATTGATGTCCATTTCTGGATAATTTTCAGTTAGCACAATGATTTTATTAGTATAAAACCCCTAAATGAACATTCAAGAATCATAATACATCTCAGCATCGGAAGACGGCTAACGTATACAAGTTTCTGGGAATATTTCCCATTTTATCGCGGAGAAGTTACTTAGAAGCTCTCAAGAACATGGCTTCAAAATTGATTGTCCTTCTCTCGCTTGCGGTTCTCAGCTGCACCCTGGCAGCACCAGTAGAACAACCAGCTGATACTGCGAATGTAGCTGGTGACGAAGAGGTTCCTATCTTGGAGGTAATAGAAGTGAACGAGGAGATACCAGCAGTGGTTGGACTCATTGATGAGACTGCTTCTGCGGAGTCTGAAAACAAGGAACCTGCTCACACGGTGGTGAAGAGGTCAGCTCTGCGTGGAGACAACCCCAGCAACGACCTGCTGGCGAATTACGACGGACTCCTGATCGACAACTCTCAGTTCGGTCTGGACGGACGCAGGATTAAGTTCCTCCCCACCTGGGTAGGTTAATAACCATCGGATATCAATCATCGGATTCTCTAACACTATCTTATATTCAATATGGTATGATAGACAAAGTGTTTCAACTTTTCTATCATAGTATTATTTGCTCATTATTTTAAAGTGGCTATGTTCAAATGTAAAAAAAATCAATGTGTAATTTATTCATGTGATTTTTGTTAAATAAATATATTTTTATATTACAATGTACGTGTTTTAATATGTCAAAATTTCTCAAAATCCTATGTCTAATATCTTGATGTGTTTTGTTCATTACAAGTTTCTCGCGGCTTCAGCTCTCCCTTCCTCAATTGTGACTCAAAAATAAATCCTGAAAAATATATATTGAAAAAACGTGACAAAATTATAAGCTTGTCAAGCATGATGTCTTGCAGTTCTTATAATATAGCTCACATCAGAGCACATCGATCTTAAATTTGCCTCAGTTCCAAATAGTTACGGTTTTCTGACTCCGTAGATAAAACTTTGTCACAAGTTTGTTGTAAAGTAGACCGTATTTATGTCTGGAGCCCAAAATGTCCCACTGTATGGCAAAAAAAAAGGAACCAGAGCACCCTACTTTTTCTCTATATTTAGCTTATTGACGTTAAACCGTTTATCTCCGCTTTCATGCCTTATCCTATCAAACCTTCCAATAATGTTATCATAACTAGGTAAGGTATCTATCCTATACCTATACTAATTCTAATTTAGAACTACTGTTCTTATCCCTCAACTCTACATTTAATAAACCTACACAGAACTTTAATAATACTTTTCTTGTTTTTCCGTTCTTTAGACTAGATTGATTCAGAGCAAGGTCTTAGGTATGTATGTAACTACTATACTTAGCATTATATATTTGATTAATATTTTATGATAAAGATCTGCTTCGTTGATGAGGTGTTAGGGGTTAACTGACAAGTAAATATCTATATAAGTATATAGAATTCAAGCCATTGCCACATTTATGACGGAGCATCACTTAAGACCGGCTCAACCGATTTGGCCTCTTTTTCTTGACCTTGTAATTTTCAGGACAAGGTTTCTATGAGCGAAAATATCTGAAAAATCCACGGGAAATGTAAAAAATTGCTAAGACAACTTTTGGGTAGATGGTTTTAAATAAAAGAAAATAGTAAACGTTTATACAAAGTCATTTTATTGTGATTTTGAGAATATACAAAAGTAACGAGGGTAGGTGACTCTTCAGGTCTTCCAATTCTTCACTTCTCCTCTTCCATCTTCTAAAGTTAAAGTCTTGACAGCAAGTTATAGTATGAAATTGTTACCGGTCATCTCCGAGATACTAGAAGAAGATACAGCTGGCACTTCACCCATTTCCTTAAACATCAATGTATAGTCCGGATTGTAATCCAGGTAATCATTGCCAATGCGTAATTCTATTGTAGCCTTTAATACTTCTGGATGCAAATGCAATCCATGCCGTGCAGTAGCAGTTGCAAAAAGAATTATTGTAACTATCAGAAATATAAAGAGCTTTGCCATTCCCAACTAGGTACTTCGAGACAGTAAGTATAAACTAGAGTAAGATTCTTTTATACCACGACTCTCTGCTGTTGATTCAACAACGTGTTAATTTGTGAATCTACATGGCGTGCAAACTTTAAGCAATAACATAAAAGACAAATGTTTGCTACTTGAAGCGGAAGAATTGTAAAATCAAGTAAAAAATATATGTATTTGTTTAAGTAGATACAATAAAGATGATTGAACTGTTTACAACCCAAAAACCTGATCACGTCATTACTGACATTTATTTTCGTTCCATGAATAATGGAACATTTTTTGATAAAGTTATTTGGTAACCAATAGTAATCCATAAAAATGTGGTTGACGAAATCTTTGATGATATTTGCTTTGTAAAGTTAACAAATGGACGACTTAAACATTTTAGTGTGATTAATGTTGACTGCTATGTTATTATTGATCACTTTAAAGTAAGGGTTTTAGTAAGGTGTACAGTGGTAGTAGATGATTGAAGTGTTGATTTCTAACGTAAGACTAAAACATGCAGTTTCTCACAATCTTACTTTTGCCTACCCTAGTTGTGTTTACAATTTCAGGATACAAGGTCAAACCATTTGTCACTAATTGTTCACTGTCACTCCCGATTATCTCACATTTGCAAACAATATTTATCGACATGGTTGACACCCCTAATTTATTGTTAAAAACTTGTTTGTTAAAAAATATTGAAAACGATCAGACCGTAACGCTATTCAAAATACATGAAAAGGAAATGGATTTAAAGCTTAATTTAACCAAACCACATTTTCAAACCAGTGATTATCCTGCTATCATACTAATGACGGAAAGATTGTCGTTAGATATCATTGATACAGCTTTTCTTCAGAACGTGCTTAAATCCTATTGGTCTATACTGTATATCATCGTAACTAGTGAAAAAGAATTCAAGTGTCACGGTGGAATTATGAATTCACAAGATTTCATGTTGTTGGAAAAATTTATGAATAAACTTTGGGTAAAATTGAGAAATATGTTTGTTGGCGTGGTGTTTCCTTTTACCTGCCATCATAAAATAGCTCTATATAATGGCAAAAGACCGTCAAACACAAGTTTGTACAATAGACCGATACAATTGCATGATAACACTCGTCCGAATAAAACATTCAAAACTTTTTTGAAAACCGCGAAAAAACTTGCTGAGCAGTATCCGATACGAGCGAGTTTATTTTTTAGATATCCTACATCTATTACAACTTGTAGAAATTCGCTTTACATCCGGCGCTTCAATCTAGATCTAACCTACGGTTTCTGCGGCTTGGATGCTATGGTAATGCATGACGTCCTATCGTATTTCAAATTTAATTTAACATTTTCTGACGACGAGACCTGCATCAATTATGGTTATGCGGGCCCTGGCAATGTTAGTGGAAGTTTAGGCTGCATCGCCCGAAAAGAACTGGATGTGTCCTTCAATTCAAGATTTATGACATTATATGCCAATGAGAATATTTATTACCTGTATTATGTTACAACAGATTCACTGTGTGCTCTGGTGAAGCAACCTGGTCATATACCGATATGGATCGGAGTTTACCATGTGTTTACATTATATGTTTTTTGCCTAATATTTTCGGTAATTGTGGCAATTGGAATACTTATGTGGGTAACAGCGATAATTGAAAAAATGGTAACGGGCAAAGAGCCAATGACCCTCAGTTTTTATGTTCGCGATGCGATAATTTCAAGTGTGTTCGGATATTCACTGCGGAAGCAAAAAAACATTTTAAGAGGCACATGCTTGTTTTTCTCCATTATAATTACAGCAATATTTCAGGTGGGTTTTGTTGTAAAATCTTTATCTAGCATACCATATGGAAGTAAAAAATAAAAACGCTATAATATTCAATTATGGTTTAAAACGAAATAATTTCCTTCTTAGCAAATTTTCACGGTGACTAATTAACTTCTCACAAGAGATTTCTTAATCCCGCTGAGCGGGCAACGACTGTGATAAGTTAACCTTTACTATTCTGAACATACTTACCACCGCTTTTCCGTACCCATAATTCATATCATAACAGTTTGTTTCATGATTGGACATACTACCTTTCTAGATTATAAATTTTCTCAGTATACCTACTTTCTTTATGCATTATATTTATTAATGTAACTTGATTATTGCAGAGCAACACAAACCGAGTGCACACAACTGTGCAAACATACCAAAGTATTAAGACCCTACAGCAACTTTATAATTATGGCGCCACGCTATATACTTCTCCTGCTATTAAAGAGTTATTAAGGCAGGTCACGGATCCGAATGACAAGTTACAAGAAGATTTCCTAAACCTAGCTAAGATGTCATCGGGAATAAAACTAGGTTTGTTAAATGCTTGTTGTACTCTTATTTTAGAGTTAGACTAGCTGTGCCCGCGACTTCGTCTGCTTCGAATTTAACAAATTTTTAGTTTAGTTTTTTTGTTAGTTTTCAAAGTAGCCTTTTATTAAATCAGCTACCTGCCAATGAAAGACCCGTCAAAATTGATCCAACAGTTCCAGAGATTAGCCGGAACAAACAGAAAGACAAAAATTTTAAAAATTATATATTTTGGTATATGTACCGTATATACACCCACATGATGTAGTAAAAAGCGGTTATTTTCATATTAAAAACAGACACTTTAGTTCTATTTATTTGTATAGATAGGAACTAGATATTAATTACTGGCCACAGCAGCTCGAGGCTCCGCACGGTTAGTCAAAACGTTAATAAATTATACCCAAAAACTCTCTTGAATAACTCTCTCAATTTTATTTATGGCGTTCAGACGAACAGACTTTGTTTTATAATATGTAGGTAGGTATGAATAGATATAGATACATCGATTCTTCTATTCCCACATGCCTTACATTTACCTAAGTAGTTTTAAACCTAATGAAAGTGCTACATGGTACAAATAACAAAATATTGATACCTAGTTACAGTAGTAGGTATCTAGGTACGTGAAAAATGATTTGCAAGTTTCCCTCTAATTAATTAAACCATAACGCAGGTTAAGCATTCGTAACTATTATGTGTGACTACCATAAATACCTAGGTAGATTAGAACTTTTCTGACAACATACCTATGTAATTTTGTTTTTGCAGATTTCGTTATAGAGAATCCTAAAGTCACGACTGTTGACCGGAAAAATGATGTTACCATGCAAATACTTGAACACTACACCGACAATCACGGGACACCTCTGATACATATAGTTGAAGAATGTTTTAATACCTACTTCTTATCCTACATTGCAAGAACAGGTAAATGTATCATCTATTTACTTCGGTGAATTTTGACAGCAGTTAATCATTATTGTGCGCTCAACGGATTGACTAAAATTTGCGCACACACAGCGCTCAATCTTAAGGTTCTCTTTCCACACAGAATCTATTCTGTGTTGGAAGAAGACCTTATTGGGATTGAGCGTTGTGTGTTTAATTACCGTATTTGTTATGTTAAAAACACTGTTGCGGCATTTCTTATAGTGCGAGTGCAGGTAACATATTTATAATACTTATATTAAATTATGTTGGGTTAGAACATAATGTTTTCATAATCGTTTTATGGAATAATTTTAATGTTATCACAATGTTAGTTCCATTTTACGCCACGACGGTTCTCTTTCCGCACAGACTATCAATGCTAAATTGATATAATCTAAATTGGTGCTACAAGGCATTATCACACGTATCTATGCACACGTATGGGTCTTAGTGTAGGGTACGGGGTTAGTCAGTCGTGAAAGGTCAAGGAAATAAAATCAAAGGAAAGAAAAGTCATGTAGTCCGATTAGACAGCCACAGAGTACTTTGTATATATGCACACAGCAACCTGCCAGTACTGAATAGAGACCTGTGTACTTGTTTTTCAACCAAAACGAAAGGAAACGAGTACAAAATCACCAATTAGGAAATATGCAAGACCTAAAAGGGCTTAAAAATATAGGTATTTTTTTATTCCTCAGGTTTTCCATTCTTCGAGGATCTTCGTGTATTTATAGAACGATTGAATGGAGCTGGTTTGCCCGCTATGTACTATACTTGGACCCAACGAATGCTGGGGATACCAGAATCAACCTTTAAGTACCATAGGGAACCGCGATCTTTCGCTGAAATAACGTTAGGTAACCTTCGGGTCGCTTATATAATTTTGTTCTGTGGTTATGTGTTGTGTACCGTGGTGTTTCTTGTAGAGTTATGGAAAGGCAAGCATCGACGCCATATTGGAAAAGGGCCCTCCCACTCAAAACGACATCCTAGATACATGTGTGATCCATTTAGTTAAATTTTAAATACGGGTTGTAGTACCTTTGGTAGGTAGGTATACATTAGAATACTGTAAAAAAAAATGTATAAGGTGTGTGCCTACCTTTGACCCAAGCAGAAAAGTAAATATATGAACCAAATTCAATAAAATCTTATCTTGTCTGTGCAATTTATTCTTATCGATAACATAGAAAGGCCCCTACCTATAAGTATGTATACTACCCATAATTAAGCATGTAAATGCTCAAAAAAAAAAAGAGAGGCTACGACTCGGTATCCAGTTTTATATGACAGGTTGTTGTAACACACTGCCTATTTTAACCTCGATAGTCGGCAATACACCTCTGCAACATGCATTGCTATGCCGAGAACTCAAGGTATTTTTCGCCAATAGTGCCGCTCAAAAATCGCATAGCAACCCACTACGGAGGAATTTACAATATCAATATTTTACACGTATAATCTCTTACCTCAAAAATTCTGGTATACCACTTATAACGTATATCAACCGGTGGGTATTTTAATGCTAAGTTCATAAAGAAAAACAAAAATTCTGCATTTGTCCAAATTTTAATAATTCTTTTTACAATTTCATGTCAATTTCAAATAAAATTTTCTAGCTAAAGACACATTTCGATGTTGGAATAAGCGTATAGGATATTATTTGCGGATTATTGCTTAGTTTTACATTTTTAACTTAAAATAGTGTACTGAGACGAGTATTATTGGCTACTAAATGATAGAACATAATACGCACTTATTCTACTAGCGCCTATGCCCTGGGCCCATAATGAAACCTGCCCCCCTAGACGAGTGTCGTTTCTACAAGCGATAACATTTATAGAAAATCGCTTAAATGACATTAAATGTATGGAAAAGACATTTCGTTTCAATAAATCGCGTGACCTGGCAAGTCCAGTCACGTGATTGAAGTTGAGAAATAAACCCTATTTTAACCGACTTAAGGCATATTTCATATTGCAACGGACCGAGGCAGACGCGTCTCTGCTATCACGGTAGAGTCGCTTCCCACGATGCGTGGTGCGGGATGATCCGCGTAACTTCCATACATTTGAGTGATTCTTTTAGCGGTAATGCTTGTATAAATGCCACTTGTCTAGGAAGCCTGGTTTAAAACAATTATTAACTTTATTTATAAAATTATTTACACAATGCTGTGTCCGATGAAGTCAGTCTGTTGGGTTAAGCAGAGACAACGATTATAGTTTTATTTTTTTAAGATTAGTTATTGTAAGTGTTCTACGTCACAACCGTAGTTGCCCGTAAATAATTTGAAGCATTGTTTAAATATTCTTATAAATTTATTCATGT
This sequence comes from Diachrysia chrysitis, assembly GCA_932294365.1. NCBI lineage: Eukaryota > Metazoa > Arthropoda > Insecta > Lepidoptera > Noctuidae > Diachrysia > Diachrysia chrysitis. The sequence continues at coordinate 5,812,956 of OW028657.1, forward strand.
TTTCACAAGGCAAAATTTACCGGGCATATTATAGTGAATCCATGAATTAGACGACATAGTTAGTAGGTATATTGCCCGCAAAAAAAAAACGAGTATGGATAATATTTCACTATCACATGTCATATTTCACCATGGCCTGTTTTTAACTTATAAACAAAATCCTATAAGAGGTAGATTTTTATATAACACTTTAGATGTGTTACAACTCGCATTACTGCCAAATAATATTAGACTTCCTTATAAACATTACACACGAAAGTTTCCCTAAACAAAATGAAATAAACTCTAAGAGTCAAGCGGCCATTTTTAATGGGTATTTAACGGCTGAAAAGCCAAGTATCAAAACATGAAGATAGATAATCGATTGTATTCAACCTAATATTTACAGCCATTTTTATTAATTCAACTAGAAAGGTCACATATGTACAATTGTTCTATATTACAATTATTAATGGATATCACAAGTATGGGTTACCCGCATGTTAATTCACGCCAGTCTTACATTGAGCTTTTATCTACATTATTTACACAGAATTAGTTGCCATATAACACCAAATAAAATTATAAAATCCTTTTACATCTAGAGATTGTATTGAGAATAAAAATAAAAGAAAAAACAGGAGAAAGTTTTGAAACCAGAGACTAAAAACATGTATAGAATAGACTGAATAAAGATTAATTAAACTTCCTATCTGTATAAAATAATTAAATCATAAGTCATAATCATAACTTCAAAATATTTCAATTAGATTTTTTTTTAATTATAGCCTTAAAGAATATCAATTAATATGTGAAACCAAGAGCTACCAAGATTGTTATCGTGACTAACACAAAATATATTACGATTTAAAAATATTTATAATTCCAATCATGTTTCTTTTATTTTTTATTGCTCGATGATGTTTAGGACTAGACATATAAATACAAAATTTAACAATCTCAACCATGCGTCCTTTTATCATAGAAGACAAAGAAATAAGTTGCTTAATAATATAATGTCAATTTATAAAAAAAAATGCTATACAGTCCGTTTATCTATATCTGTCTCACATAAAACGAACTTATTTTTGCAAATATAGGTAAGGTAGCTCTTACTAAAACTTTAATACTAAAATCATGGAATTAAAATTTCGTTTTTTTTGTATCTTTCCTTTTAATATTAGACAGATATATATAGACGGATTATATGCTATAATATCTTAGCAATAACATACACCCCCACATATTCACCAACCGTTGAGCAAGGATATCTCACATCTAACAGACGTCACGCAAAACTAGGATAAGACTAAGCGTTTCCATCGCATAATATGATATATTTAATAATCACTTAACTTAATAAATCTTTTATATAGCTTAACAGTAGTAGTATATATAATAGGCACTAAATTACATAATATTTTAGGTTTAGTTGACGAATGTCTAATTCGCTACCCAAGTTAGTTTAGTTCGCGAATTAGTCATACTTAAAAAAATAATTTCAAACTATACGGACGTGTATGTCGAACTGACTTTATATATTATATTAAACTTTCAGTCACGCGGTACGCGTTTACACAACTCTTGAATCAAATTCCAAAATATTACATCCATACTAAGAACATCAACAGGACAAATGATTGTCAGTTCGACAGATTTGTTACATAACACAGCACTATGCGGTAAGTTCAATAACCTATAAATGTACCAACAACTGAACCCGTTCGAATAGTCCAGCCCCCCTAGACAAGTGACATATCGACAAGCGATAACGCTAATCGAATCGTTCAAATGTATGAAATTGACAAGTCAAAGTCACGTGACTTATCGAAACGAAATGTCATTTCCATACATTTAATGTCATTTAAGCGATTTCTATCGTTAACGCTTGTCGAAATGCCACTTGTCTAGGGGGGCAGGGCTGTATATGTATATCACCTGCAGAAAGGCAAGTACGCGGCGAACATTGCTAGCAGGTAAAAAAGCCACCGCTATTTCGATATGCTGCCATTTTTCCTCCGGCTTCCGGTGACTTTGAAACTGTTCTGTGGCGTCACCGTACTGCTACTCGAGTCGGATATTGTAACCTGTGACGTCATATCCGTTGTATACCAGCCGCACATACGTTTGACAGCGTCCTGCCATCTTGAAAACGTCACCTCGTAGGCTTTCTTTATTTGAGGCCGGGGGTTGAAGACACAGTCGATCTTTCTTAATGTTTTCAGTTCTTCTTTTGTTTTCCAAATACCTGATGATAAATAATAATATAAGGTTTCTAAGTTTACACAAAGGTATTACTCAAGAATTATATTAATTTAACCTAGTCTCATTAGAGATCTAAGTTATGTCAAAAACTTTCCGAAACGCCAACGCTACCTACCGGTAATTATAAGGACTTTTAAGTAATAAAATGTATCTACATGGTATCTATATCTATGATTCATATCACAACAAAATATTATTATAAAAACTATTTTTGAAAAGAACCCCCTGCACGCGCATTCCCGTGAGGTCCGCCACCTTAGAAGAATAAATAAGTAAACTATAGAGTGCGCATATCGAGTATGAACTGTTATCATATCGTATAAACATGTAAAATTAGAGTCAAAACAGAGCGCACCGTTTTATTAAAACTAACTAAGGGGCTACTAGCGATGTGTACGCTCTATGTTTGTCTATGTTTACTCAACGTCCGCCACCATCTGCGCTATGAAGTTTAACCTTTAGAACACATATTATACACGTACCTAACGTAAAGCCAATGATATGCGCACATCCCTGCGAGGACATCTCGACGTGCACGGGGCGCTCCACGCGCAGCCCGGTGAGGTCCGCCACCAGCTGCGCTATGAAGTCATTGTTGGATACTCCACCGTCTAACCTGTAGTAAACACAAGAATGTGTAACAAAGAATATCAAAAAAAAGATATTTCGCAAATTACAATAAAAAGAAAAATTGCAAATCCAAGCATTTGTACGTACACAGGCGATTGGTATTACAAGCTCGTTGTTATCATCATTCCTAACTATCTTAACTGGGCAAGTGTGAATAGAAATCTGTTTATATAAACCCGTTTAATACGAATTTTGTATCAGGGGCTCGTGGCTAAGTGTACGCCATACAGTTTGATCGATCATTATCATTAGGCCGCTATCGCCGCGGTAGGTCCGTGGATGGGTGACCATTTGAAAACATACCGAGAACATTCCGTGCTTCGGTAAACTGTATCGCTATTCAAACGCGGCGGCTTTTTATAGGTACTCCTAGCGAATATTGTAGAACTGTCTCGAACATTCCGTCTAGAACCGAACCGACCACAACATTCTGGAATATTCGTGCTTTGTTCACGCTATTCGATAAGAGACTTCGCTAAGTAACTCCCCTATTTAATAAGAGATGGCGCTGTATGTCTTAACTACAGATAACACTAACACGGCGTAACAGTTTTTTTAAAAGAGGTCTTTACTTAATTTTAACACGTTCTTTAAAATATATTTGTGGCTACGCTACACCTTAAAGTGACATAAGACAGATAAAAACAACGAGCAATTTAAGAAAAAAATATATATTCCTACGCAGTGTCACTCTCATAGTTGAGTCTTAATAAGAATCTAACGACACCACTAAAGCTAAAATTCAGCAAGTTATTTAGGCTACAAAACTTGCTAAACAAATAAAAATACATACATACACTCTTAAAACAGTGGGACAGCACGGGCTGTAAATATTAATAATAAAAGCTTACCTAATAGTATTAAATGTGTAACTAGTCTCATTACACACACAATCGTAAAGTTGCGCAGTACGAAAGGCAAGCGACTCTAGTACTGCGCGGACGAGGTGCGCCTTGGTAGTTGATGGCTTCATACCCACGAACCCTGAGGCTGCTGTGCCATCGTTGTATGGAGGCTGGAATGTAAAACAAAAGGCTTTAGCTATTGAGTTTGTTGTACCAGGAAAATCACGGCGTGTTTCACAAAAGACGACCTCCGTGGTCCAGTGGCGCCACTGGACTGGAGGTTTTCAAGGTGTCGCCAGCTCTGAGGTTTCGGGTTCGACCCCGGCCGGGTCAATGTTGAAAACCACTTTTCTACATTGTCTCGGGTTGTTTGTTGTACCTTCGTTGTCTCTGAATCCAATAACACAAGTGATTTTGCTACTTACTTTGGGATCAGAGCAATGTATGTGATGTTGTCTACATTTATTATTTATTATTATTTACACGGTAAAAATTTGTAACCAATATTTGTAGAATTAACTATTGTTTGAGCCATCCAAATTGTAGCATGTCGTACAAAGTAATTTGGTAAGATACGCTCCTAAACAAGACCGTCATCTATTGCTTTCAATAGTTTAGCAAGGCTTTTGAAGACTACCTATATAAAAACAAAAATTTTACCTTGTAGGTAGGCAACGTAAGTACTTATATCCTTATTTGGTAGAAATATTAAAAGTAATTAGCATATTCATGTAAAACTGTTATAAAAACACATTGTAAAAATAACCAGTAATTAATTACAGGTCAAAGATACACCATACAATATACACGATAATGATTCCTCTAATTGCGAGAAAAACGTTGTGAGAAAATCTTAATTAAGCAGCTCTATTATTACTGTTATGACGTCAGATATTATTGTCAATTAATTTTTTGTACCTATATTGTGAGAAATATACGCATTATAAATAAACATGTTGCTAATTTTAAATTAAAAAAAAAATATCTCACCAAACTACGCAGCGGGAGCGTAAATAAAAAAAAGCTCTCAATGACTTGTAGTAGCTAACACAATTAGGTATTTGACTACTATCGAAATATTAATACATTATGTATATTTCTTATAGTTATTTTTCGTAACTCAAATCTATGCTTTAGTCCCGCCCATAGTCTACTATGCTTTTAACAAAATATAAAAAAGTAAACGTACACGTTTTAATTTACCTATAGATAAAAGAAATCGAGCAAAAGTAAAAAAAAAAACTGCAGTTGATATTTTGAAACTTATTTTTACCGTGAGAGCGCGGCCTATATCATATTATGTCATATGGGCCTTATACGGGCCATTTTCGAGCTTGGATTCAAAGTACTTTTTTAAAATAAAAAAATTTCAGAGTCTCAATTCAATATAAACGTAGAAAAATATTACGATTTTTTTCGATAAACTATAAGACAGCAAAGGTTTAGTTACTACTATGACCTTACAATTTTAATTCTAAGGTGTGCAGGTGTGTAACGTTACTTTGAAATAAGTTAACATTGACTTTTTAAGTGGTACTTAACAATTCTATATTGGAATAATTTAGAATGGATGCAGATTTGGATTATCGTACAGATAGTCGTAAAATGTAACTTACTTATGATTTACAACATAAATTCATTTTATTTCGCCTTGAAAATGTTTTTATAGTATGCATTTGTATATCCAAATAATAATGTATAGCTATTTCCGTATATATCAATCAAATCGTCTGTTCAAACAAGTTTAGGATAGGAATACATGATATATGGCTATAAAACTCGTTTTTTTTGGGGTCTGAATTACCTAACCCTTCCATGTCGGTGAGCTCTAAGTCGGGGTGTCCCAAATAGTTAACGTAAACAAAATTGTTGTTCTTTTTATCGCCTTCATTTTAAATGGAACACGATCCGTCTGGCTTTATTAAAATATATGCATGGTCTATATGAAAAAGAACCATGGTCTATCTTCATTATGACCGGTCCATGATAATACTGCCCAATTAATCAAGTTGCCCGTGATATAAATAATTTTAAGATCGATATTGTAAATCAAATTTCATCATTTATTAATTTATTTACTTTAATAAATCACAACCGGTTTGGCCGGAAGTCAACACAAACATTGAAGAATCTACACAGCAATCAGATATTAAAAATATATTTTAAGTTCCGATTTGATTTCAGAATCGTTTCTAATTCGAGTGTCTGAATGTAAATTAACATGATAAAAGCCCCATACTCAAATGCAACTAAGTATATCCTTAAAAAGTCAATCTGTTGCTACATTACACCTTAGATTCAGAATGTCGCTTTACCGCGACTTCAAACTGCCATTGAGTATACAGCAATTAGAAGTCTATTAACCCGATTCGTTATGTTTGTATGCATAAAATAGAAAGTCCAACTCTTGCAGACTCGTGAAGTTATTCTAAGACATGACTGGCAAACTTTAAGGGACCACAATGCGTGATTACATTTTATGTATAATACCTAAGTCTGCAATCCACATCGAACAAGACTAATAATAACCTATGCTCGTTTTTTTTTTATGCAGGAAGAGGAATTCGCTCTGCAGTTGTATACTTTTAGATTCGTATTCAGGTAGTGCTTATGTCGACATTACGAGCGAATGCCTTGCCTTTAGCGAGGCATGACGTGAGAAATGGCAATTAACTTTATACGTAATTGCAAATTCGTTCAAGGTGGATGCTTGCATGTTATAGAATGTACAGAATTTCTCGTGCACCCGTAAAACATGGTAGTGGTCATCGAACCCTTATAAGATTATAGTACATAGTAAAAAGACAATAATAGCTAATATAAATGCTAAACTATACACATGTGTCACCTAATTTAAATTATTTTAAATTCGTTCAATTCTTACAAATTAACTTACATACTTTTAACCAAAAACCTTTGGCCTAGTATAATTAAAACTATTGTATTAACTTATTTATTTAAATAAATATTTTCATTCATTAATATATGCCTATTTAATTTATGTGTGAATTTAGTCTATATACATAAATATAAATGAATCTCTATTTCCCTTGGTCATCGCATCACGCGTGAACGGATAGAACAATTTCGCATAGAACTATTGTCAGTAGAAGGTTTTTATAAGAAAATAAAAAAGTTTTGTCACATCACCCGTGCGAAGCCGGGCGGGCAGCTAGTTAACAAATATATTTAAAGTGATTAATTGCAAATAAAGGCATCAATTGATTTAAGGTCGATACTTTTTTGTGTTGTACTCATTTCCTGTATGAATCTTAACTCAAAAACCAACTGGTTTTACAATACTATGTATAAACATATTTGTATATGGGATAGCCGGAAAACGGGCTAGCGATAAGCATGTTAGCAAAAAATATTTGCACACACTTTGGTTCTGAAAAATAAGTTAAAACTAATGTGATAGAACCTCGTGAGTTTCTGATTACGTAAAAAAATAAAAAATATGGCAACAATTTTTATTAATCTACATGACCTACATTATATATCAAAAAATATATTGAGATCCCTATTAAATTAACCGGCTTGTAAGTTAACACTACTACCATTGAAGATCTTCAACACCAGAGGATTTAGATATGCATTGCTTGCCTTTAAAATGAGATGGGAATCCGGATCACCCAATGCAAGAACTAATTAATATAAATTGGTGATTAAAGAACGGTCACTCAAACTCTAAATACATTGTTACGACACGTTCTTCGCTTTCTATAGTTAAGATACATACATCCTTACAAATATTAATGCGAAAGTAACTCTGTCTGTCTGTCTGTCGCGCTTTCACGCCAAAAAGAATGAACCGATTTAAATAAAATTTGGTACACAGATAGTCTAGAGCCTGATAAAGGACATAGGCTACTTTTTGCCGCGATAACCGAAATCTACGCAGGCGGAGCCGCGGGAAACAGCTAGTATTAAATAAATCAATCGTAATACTCTATTAAACGGTGTGAAAGTGATATATACTTTCACAGTTGGCGCTCTATCAGGTCGCGGTAAAAACTGTCTGTTCATCGATGCGTACGTATTTCAATAAAACAGTAGTTAAGGACCATGTTACTACCTTATTACGTCTAGTGACATACAGGAAGAATACTGATCCAAGGATATTAAGTTACAAAAAATTCTCAGAACGTATTAACGCAGTCAAAACACTGTTCGCACTCAATAAAAAGTTATAGTCTCTTTGTTTAAAAACCTTCTTTTTGTTCCGCATATAAATTCCTTATTTAAACAGGTTTTTAACGACGTTTTAAAAAAGGAAGTTTCGCAAAGACTTTGTTAGTGAGTTTCTAAGAATAAGGCAAAACTAAATTAACAAATGCGTCTAGAGTCGGACTAGCACACAAAGGGTTCTGTACCATCAAGTTTTACTATTTGTTGTTAAAGCGGCATTGGAAATAAATTAACTCGCAGCACTCTGATATATACGGATGTTTAGACAGCAGAGGCTTAGTCATAGTTTTTTGTTGCACCCTTGGGATACCTACAGAACCCTATATATACGCATATAAAAAAAGGGTTTTATTTTCTATTTTTATAGTTAGATAAACGACTCTCGCACTAAGGAATTTAATCCTCGGTTTACTGGGGGTTTCACAAACATTCAAATGACATGCAAAATGAACCAGACTTAGAACAAGCATTTTTGGATCACACATCTGTTTGTCCCTTGCGGGGATCGAACCCGCACCACGTCGATTTAACAAAAAAAGTTGCAATTTTCTATAATATATAGGTACATTTCAAAATTGAAACAAAAGACTTCGCAGACAACATTTTTGCATTGCTCTGCCGATATCTTGTGTAAAGATTTGTCTTAAAAATATCTTGAAAAATTTTAAAGGAGTTTTGTTTACTCTCCTAATATTTATTATTGATACATTCGTAGTTAGCTTGGTGGCCTATACCACTCGGCTATCCGTGCAGTCGATTTTCGAGTGTTGGTATAGTATAGTTTTAACTACCAGAAAAGAAGTTTTAATAGTATATTTACCCCGAGTCCGCTGAAAGCCGGTATGAAGTAGACGCCGTCGGTGTCTGGCACTGACGTCGCAATGTCAGCTGTTTCTTCAGGGTTGTCAAACAGCCCTGTGTAAGATGAAAATTAAGCTTTTAGTACTCCATAATAGAATGTCGAACAGTATAAGTAGTTCGGATATAACGACTACATTATACAAGTCTATGAAGCAAATAATGCAAGGCCTATTTTTTTAACCATAATTTGGAATAATCGCGCCAATAATTTCCCGTGTAAGCGCATTGTAAGTTTAAGATGTAAATGTTGTTGTTGTAAATTTTTAAATATTTTTTTTCATAACCCTAATTTTTGAAATTATCGTGGTGGCCTAGCGGTTCAACGATCGGATTTGTATGCACAAGGTTGCAGGTTCGAAACCACTATGGACAAGTGCCAAAGTGACTTTTTCAAAGTTATATGTACTTTCTTAATTATTCTAAGACACCATTGGCCAACAGTGAAGGGACACATCGTGAGGAAACCTGGATCCCAAAAATTGGAATCTGAAATTGCCAACCCGCAATACTTGCTCATTGCTTGTGCATTCTCTACATGAGAAGAGGCCTGTGCCCAGCAGTGGGACATTAATAGGCTAATATTATTATTATAACCCTAATTTTTGCTTTTCAATAGTCGAGTAACAAAAAGTTGCAAATATATTTATTTTTCTAACATTCGCAGTATTTAATTATACACGGAAACTTACCTAACAACGTTAGCATATGGATCGATACTAATTAATGGAAATGAATTTAAAATAAGTAATTTTTAAAGATTTTAGTCGCTTGTGATGCTTTCTTTTGTTATTTATTACTGGTTACTCCTACTTATACTTCCAACCCATTAAAAAAACTCTTACTATTGAAAATCTGTTGACTTTATCCGAATATATAGCAAAATGTCTTAAAAAAATTAAGAACTTCATTTGAAATCGGTTTAAGTCCAAAACATAAATGATGTAGTTGAACTTGACCGAAAACAGGTACATTAGAACTATGTACATGTACCGTGCGAAACTTCTAAACCACAAAATTAAATTAATCTGAGTAAGTGGTACTTAACCATGGCTTTAATAACCACCTTAAGATAAAACGACCTTGTTTCATTATGTTGAATATAACTTTGTAACTTTGACTTACAAGTTACAACTGTAAAAAATAGGTAAGTGTTCAATTCAGAATTATTATGTTACACACACATAGGTATTATGTGGAGAAAGTCCTCTACACCTGCCCTAAAAAGAAATCTTAAGAAACTATATTTAATAGTCACGCCAAAATCAATCTTAATGCGTTAATCAAAACGGGACTTTATAGACAAAATTAAACAGAATAGGCCCATTGTACACAGATTTCTATACTGGCCTACTAACGTGCCTACGCTTAATAGCCCAGTATCTCTGATGTGCGTCATACACCTTGGCAAAACTAAGTTAAAAGCCTTATAAACAACAGTTAACTCTGCCAATTAATATCAAAACCAGTTATAAACTTCAAACTAAAATTAACTAATTAATTAATTAATTACCCAAATTCTGCGCCCACTTAATGATGGACGCTGTGTCGTTGTTCGCGCCTTCAGCTGAGTAGACCAGTTCGTTGCCGAGCCGCCACCCTACGATCGGGTAAAGGCCGGATACGCTGGCGTGTGGTTCTGTACCAGTGTTGATGTTAAAGAATGTTCCAGTGCCCATCGTGAGTTTGACGTCACCAACGTCGAAGCAACACGAACCCCACATTGAGGCGGTTTGGTCTGCCATCTGAGAATATCGATTGCTTTATTAGAACCTATCAGACATACAATTTGATCACGCAAATTAACATATTTTTGGGTTATGAAAAACATTTTTGGAATTTCGTATTTAAAGGATCGGCCGGGAATTACAACTCTTTCAGAAAACAGTGTCGTTAAATTCGCGGTTCCGCTGTGTTTCTTTAATAGTCTGTGGGATATCCTGAAGCCCAATCCCATTTTAGATGCCGGCAACGCATCTCCAACACTACTGGTGTTGCTGATAGGCAACAGCTGAATCTCTTACGGGATTTTCAGAAAAACTTTAAACAAAATTGTCGTTAGAACTAGCATCATGCCCAATTTCGTGATTCTGGGTGGGCAGGACCCTAATGGCCTTATTAATAAAAGTCGCGATAAAGCTTAACAACGGATTAACAGATTCTAATTCTAAATTCTCAATAAAAAATTTGAATATAGAATCTGCTAAGCTATCGCTAATCGCAGTCGAGATTTTTATTAATAAGGCCATGTAGGTATTGAGGTTCTCTAAAATGTATGGGAAACACAACATAAATAGATTCTTAAAATTGTAATTGCGTTGACATAGAAGCTTGAATTTTAATTGCATCAAGAGTCCTGAGTGGCATTTAATATTAATATCAATACGATAACACCACGCGTATGTAAGAAAAAAAAACTTTACAGACAGATCCTATAAATATTTAATGACAAACTTTTAGATACGGTTTATTACTATAATTTTAATAATCAACTATAACTCTTTTTTTACAAACGAATTCCGCACTTAAAAATATTGTCCATGTGTCGTGGGGGTCTCACAAACATTAAAATTTACATGCCCAAAAAACACTCAGACTTAGAACAAGCAATGTGTATCACACAGATCTTGTCCGATGCGGGGATCGAACCCGCAGCACGCCGCGCACAGTGGTAGTTAGCGTGGTGACCTATATCTATTTGGCTATCCGTGCAGAGAGACCCTGATATAATTACTGTGTTCTGTGATGATATTGTTGTTTGGAGAAATGCGTAATATTAGCCTATATGTTGTGCCAAGCGAACCCGATAGCACGCAACATAGCACACAGTACATTGATCGTATTTTCTTTAGTGTTCGGCCTGGCATACATGAATGAAAAACTTTCACTGGAACAACAACACCGATTTTACTGGCAGACACCTGAGGTTATGGGCTGTGGTTATATTATACATACCTACTTTTATTTTAGAAAAATACTTAGGGTTCCGCGCAAAATATATAAAAAAAAACTTAAAACTAAAACACGCTGACGAAGTCGCGGGGGACAGCTATATATAAATGTAATAAATGTGGACAACATCACATAAATTGCTCTGAACCCAAAGAAAGCAGCTAAAGCACTCGTGTTATAAAATCAGAGAACGAAAGAACCACACGTTTTCTATATTGACCCGTCCGGGGATCAAAACCCGGGACCTCGGAGCTGTTCGTTAAATTTATATGGTAATTTTAAAGCGATATCTTTAGCATCTTATATTAAATAATTAAAAAATATGCATATAAAGCATCAATCATTTACTTGTGTCTAAAATACATAAATTAGTAAACGGAAATTTGAAAAATTGCTTATTTTTTAATGCTCTTATTTTGTGTGGTATTTTTGCACAAGTTTTGAAAGGTTATTTTGGATTAGCCTCATTGGAAAATTCTGACAGACGCCTTGATATCCAAAATGTCAGGGGTTTACTGTTTTTATGTTTATCAACATAATATTAAACGATTGTTAAATAGTGTAAAGTTTTAACTATCTACAAGGCCAATGACATTGAACGCCATTAAGCTATGAGATCCTAAATAACGTACAATTATACATACAATCAACATAAAGACGTAAGACAAGCCTCATAAAAACAAAGGCGCATTAATAAATATGCGATATTTAAAAAAAGTTAAGACAATTCAAACCTTTGACAACAGTTTTTGTAAACAAAAAAACCTGCCAAGGTAATATACAAAAACTTGAGTTAAGATATTCATAATTGTGTACAAAAATACAGGAAGAGTGTCATTGTGTGATCGTCAACAAGAAAACAAAAAAAATAACTTACGCAACTGACAATTTGTATCGGGTGTCCCCAGATTGATGGGAGCGTACTAGTGAAGTGGTCACCCGCTGTATCCACGACTTCGGGCAAAGCAGCCCTAGGTATCTTTAGCATAGTGATGGCCCAACTGGCCCATTGCATGGTAAACGGGTCATAGAATCCGGTCGCCGAGGCCGACGACACATCAGTCATGTGAACTTTGCCACCTGAGTTAAATGATCGATTTAATTATGTATGCGCAATGCGACGCTGCATTTTAAATAATTCATACTGCATTGTTTTTACAATGTTTTACTAAAAAATTTATGTTTATAACGAGGAAACAAAAACAAATACTTAGCATGAAATTGATTAGATTTGAATAAAATTATGTGTAATTATTTGAATTTGTCTAGCTATCGATTAAAGGAATAGAACTAAATCCAAACTCGATAAAAGATATTCGATTAATATAAAAACAAGATTTAAAGTACCTACATTAATAAAAACTATAATTTCACATGCCTTTGGCTTACCTGTTAATTTATATAATAGCCATGTGTCCAAAGTACCAAAAAGAGCATCATCGTCTTGTATCGCTGTTTTCAAAGCAGGCACATTTTGGAACGCCCAATATAACCGTAGGCAAGTCTGTAAAAATAATTAAATGTTAGAAATGATAATGTAAAATTTGCTTCACGCTACCTCATTTAAGACAATGGTGTTCATAATACAAAATACCTATATCTGATAGTATATAATATAGCGTATTGAATAGTAGTAAACACAAATACCTAAATAAATAAATAAATGTGGACAACATCACATACATTGCTCTGAACCCAAAGTAAGTAGCTAAAGCACTTGTGTTATGGAATTCAGAGACAAAGAAGGTACCACAAACACCCAGACCCGAGACAATGTAGAAAAGGGGTTTACTACTTTGACCCGGCCGGGAATGGAACCCGGGAACTCAAGAGCTGGCGCCACCTTGAAAACCGGTGTGTACGCCACTCGACCACGGAGGTCATCATAATTGAATGTTTAGATAATTGATTTTTTTTTTCAATTTAAAAGTATCTTTTGTAAAAAAACGATTATTAAGGTTCAAACGTGTAGTTTTTCAAGCAGACTGATGCAGTTTGTCGTTTTTTGCAGTCGGGTTTTTTGACAGTCATTTTTTTATTCCATTTTAGCGAGTTACATTTTTGGAATCGTCTCTTTGTGCCCTTTATTTTAATAACCCACAAGATAGGATTCTCAACAAAAAAAAATAACACAATATGTCGCCAACATTCGGACTCTTTTTTTTAAGATAAACTTTTTATAACTCTTTTATATTAAGACTAGCTGTCCCCCGCGACTTTGTTCGCGTGTTTTAGTTTCAACGGTTTTTCATTTTTGCAACATTTTTCATTTATGCTCCGCTCCTATTGGTCGTAGCGTAATGTTATATAGCCTATAGCCTTCCTCAATAAACGGACTATCCAACACAAAAAGAATTATTCAATTCGAACCAGTAGTTCCTGAGATTAGCGCGTTCAAACAAACAAACAAACAAACAAACAAACAAACAAACAAACTCTTCAGCTTTATTATATTAGTATAGATTAGTATAGATAAACCAAGAACTTCGGCGTTTTCTTTCCAAAATCAGATAGACTAACTTAAAATACATCGAATTGTACCTACATAAAGGGTTTCGTGCTTTTGGGGTTTGGTTTCTTTGGCCACTCAACCCTAAAATACACTCTTATTTATGATTAAAGAAAGCTTTACGCTGTGTCAACAGATGTGGCGCTAGCTACAAAAATAGCAGATATTCGACGGTGACAGAAAGACGGACAGATAATGGAGTGCTGCCAATGGCTCCATTATTTCTTATTAAGGAATCCTTAAGTTCAAAATTGTCAATATATTATAGACGAAACTCTCTTAAGACATTTATCTCTACATAAGACAAAATCCTTTTAAAAGACTTGTATCGTCAATCTTATATCTTTATATCAATATCTTTATGCTTAGGCCAATTAGTCACGGAGCGAAATTTATGTTCTATGTTCTATGTTATATTTTGATACGCAAATAGAATAATTAATCGGCTTTAGACTAGATCCTTCCTCCTCACACAGATTGCATTAAACAGTTAGCTTCGGTGCTCGTTCGTAGTCAAGAAAAGGTCAAAGATCAAATCAAATACCGCGACAGTATTTATGCTCGTTCATATTAAGTATTCGTAAAGTACTCATTTGAATCTTGTACGTTATGATCTTTGACATTTTAGATATGTAACTTTGTGCCCTCATTCAATGATATATTCTATTTAAATAAAAATAAATTGCCACTTGTTCGACGGAGCATTTCTAACCGTTTTGACCGATTTAGCTGTTCTTTTTGTTGTGTTTGTATCAGACAGGAAAGAGTTTGTAGAAACAAATATTTGCGAAATATCTGTAGGAAATTTAGATTTATATTTTTGTATAGGTTGACAGTACAACGACAGTCGGGTTAACTAGTAAGGTATTTAAAAAAAATGAGGAAGATATTTATTAGCGCTCGAATTTTGAAAACTCAAAAAGCTCTTATTTAAACGTTCTGAAATGATAGCTATCTCTTTTACTTATGTGGTTATTGTACCGTTTGTACCTACTATTCATCAGCGCAACTTGACAACAACTATAAGGGTAACATAGGTAGCTATCTTGTGTATAATATCATTGCCCTCATTGTACCAAGTGACATTGATTAAGACTAAATACTGGTTCTCAATTCTAAGCAGTTGCGTTCCAAAGGTTAAAAGTACAAAAAGTAATATAAAATATCTATTTTAATTTAGCATTTATTTCAAATGCCTTATGCACGTACACAACATGAGATAGGTATCAACAGAATTTAGTATGTAAAATGGTCTGCCATAGTTTCGCATAACCGGCATTGGTATTCAAATTGAGACGCGGACAATTTTTTTTTTATTTGCACGTTACAGAGATTATTAAAAAACATTTTTTTTTCTTTTTTTACTTAAACAAAAAATGAGGAAGTTACAGTGAATGGAAATGTCGCTTGACGTGACTTGTTACTACAATTTTTACCAAGACGTAACGTCACAAGCCCCGCTCCTGAACTTTAAAGCACTTTAACTTTGACATTTTTCGAATAGGTACCTACGAGTGATTACTTGCATTTTTTTTTTATCTATCTCCTAGACTAAATATACCTACCATTTTTGCATATCATATAGGTAATTACTCAGGTAGGTAAAGTAGTTTTCAACTTTGTTGCTGAACGCTCCAATCAAGAATAGGTGTCTATTTTTAAGACCTCTTATAGCTTCGCTTGTAACTATATAAATAAGATTCGAAGCAAATTCGATTTTATTAACATCTAACATTTGTATTAATTTCTTTCTAAAACAAACCTATTTAATAGCTTTATAAATATTATTGAACTTCGTATATTATTGATATTTTCATTATTTTTATTATTAAAAGTTTGTTTAAGCTCGCTTGTCTCGACTACAAGTCGAATTAAAAAAAATCTTTGTGCATTAATATGATAACCTGATTCATGAGGAATAGTATAGGCTACTTTTATTTTAGAAAAAGAATTAGGGTTCCGCGCAAAACATGAAAAACTATAAAATTAAAACACGCGGACGATGTCGTGGGGGAATGCTAGTTATGTATTGTATACGAGGATCTAATGTCAAAATAATATGGATATCCATTAACAACACAAAAACAGTATATTTCAACCATAATACTTTTAGTAAGCAAGTTCACCTTTAATATTACCTACCTTTTTTGTATAATAACAATTAAAATATTATACAAAAAATTACTATCATTAGAAAAATTTACTTATTAGTTAACTTCACTTATTTGAAATTCAATTATTCTCACAATACTGTCGAAAAATGATCGATGTTTATAATAATTACGATCAATTATTTGACATACCAAGGACAGTTAAAAATACTTCTGGGTACAGTGAAGGTAACACAACACAACCTTCAACAAAAAACCTAAACAGTAGGTACCTTTGTTTGACAGCACATCAGTGGTATCAACAAATAACCAAAATCGACCTTACTGCTTTGACATAAAAGCTCCCAATATCAAAGCTTTATTGCCTTCTGGCAATAAATATTATAATAAAACGATTAAATATTTACGAAATAAATATGTGTTAAATTAACTCACCTGAGTGTTCATAAATTTGAATACACTCCCTGCCTTAAACCGTTTGCTTCGTATAATTAGATAAAGTACATAGGCACTTGCTTTAAATAGCTAAAAAAAATATAATAAAATCACTTGAACACAATTTCATAACATTTATATCATTATAGACCCTATCAGTAATTCAGTTAGGGTTATTTTACCTTCCATGTATAAGATGTGTTCCACTGTTTGACTAATTTGTCAGCCCTCAGATCCTTCCATGTTACAAACTTGTGGAATGGCTTGCCAGTTTTACGCGACCAGTTTAAGAATGTGCCTCTTTGTGTTGATATGCCCATAGCAGTCATCTGACCAGCAGATAGACTGGCATCTAGGAAACCAAGAGAATGTTTTAACATCTTTCAATTTAATGGCAAATGTGTTTGATCTCCTAAATTAAGTTTGGAAGTCCACTTCAAACACAAATTAAAGTACCTACTCATACATGATGGTCAGATCAGAAATTATTGATAGTTGTTAAAGAATGATGAGCACTGTTTCGAGATTAAGTAATGTGAGGTAATAAAATAAATATAATGATACTTAATGATAACTAAAATAGAGTACATTAGTAACACTATCATTTGGCAGATAAATTACAAAATCGAAAAAAATAGGCCAAAATATTCTGCTTTATAGAAATATGTAATAAGATATTATATAGCTTTCCATTATACCATTGTTATCATTTCTTAACAAATAAATAGAAAGTGGCCTTTTATAAAGACACAAACATCAACTCCCATAACTTAAAATTATCTGTGTACAAGTAATTCCACTGATATGGTAATATCTTATCATACTTTTAATAGTAATTATTATTAATTCAGTATGCTAACTAGGACAAATATCAATTCTTTGGTAAACAATTGTTTCATTATTTCTATTTTAAACTCTATGAATGAATCTATTATTTTAGACATGACAATATTCTATTATTTTATTGTTTATAATTTAAGTGTTATTATCTCAATAATTAGACAGAAATAAATGAACATGTATAAATAAAAAAATAAATTTTGGAGAGCTAAATTTACATGCAGAATTCAATTATCTTCACACAAACTAACCATGTTCAGTGACAATGTAATAATGATAAATAATATACCTAAATACTTGAGAAGTTAAGGCAGAATTCAGACACCCCTATCAGTAACACTACTGTATGACGACAACAAGCAGCATTAATTTACAATGTTTACCTACTCAAAGAAACATTATCATCATAAAATTGTAGCCAAAACAGTTAATCTCAGATAACCAAGTTTAGGACAGGTCAAAGGAGGTACCGGATTGCAGTAAATAATATTACAGGATTATTGTATAGTAAAACTTACTAGAAATGGCTCAAAAAAAGTAAATCTTTTTTTTTTAAGTTCTATAAATTTAAAGTAACTTACCCTTTAAAGATTTGTGTACTACACTCACTATAGATGCCCATAGTTCGTCAGGATCTATTTCAACAAATCCAGGGTGCGGGTAATGCAGTACCACCTAAAAATAAATTTATATAAAACAATTATACTTTTTACTTTCTCTATAATTTAATTTAGATTTGAAGGAGATAAATGTGTAGTTTATTTATTCGCAGATCACATAAAATAGTCATATCTTACTAACATAAAAAATGCAAAAAATTTAAAAATAAACTTTTGTACCTGATCAACCGCTTTTCCAACAGTTTCAGCTCTAGAATTATAAATAAAAGACCGAATAGTGCTAGTGCCTATGTCCAGTGTTAATATGTATTTTTCTTCCATGGTTCTTCACTTAATTTAAACCTCTCTGTACAAATTATTTACAAGGAAATGCTTTTGTGAATCAGTAGTGTATTGTATTCGTCCACACTCATTTCTCCTCTATAAATACAATACACAATTGGCTCACTCAAAATCAAATTGACTTACAAGAAGTCGGTCAACATTCAACTGCCAAAGTCAAACAAACGTCAAAATAATAAAGTGTCACTGCGTTTAGTTTTTAACTACACGTGACTGAAAGGAATACTCCATGAATAGCAATATTCATGCTATTATTATTTATTTTAAAATACATAATATATGTATATTTTATTTTCATTAAACCTTATTCGACCGGGAGGGAATGCCCAGTGCCATGTGAAATACCAGATGGAAAAAAAAACCGCCTGGTTCTAGGCCTAGGTTTCTTTATTTTATGTGTGTTTCTACCTAGTGGAAAATAAAGTCTATCCTAGACGGTTAGCCTACGGACTGTTTTCACAAATATTCAAAATATAGTATAATATAGAAAAGGCTTAAAGCAAACTTTATTTTCTTGGATGTGAGGATAGAGCCTGCTACACATCGTGAGGTCGAAATACGTGTTGAACCTAATACCATTGGGACTTGTGCTAGACTTTAAGTAATTTTATTGTTTAATTCTAAAATAATGGTTATTAGATTGATTGTTTGACAGGTTTTGATAATAAACTATTATTATATGTAATCTAATAAACCTAGTTTGGACTGTTTTCTACGCCCAATGTTTTATCTAGACAAGAAGTTTAAATATTTAATTAAACTTTACACAGTTTAAACGTTAGCCACATTTTTCTTCAAATCTCTTTGTTTAGTATAAAATTCTTCTTAAATTAGTAGGTATACAAAACCATGAAATTGAAATTAATAGTATCGCCTAAACTTTAAACACAATAGGATCACACACCACTATTTTTTTTTTAAATTGGCAACTCATTATCTTTGCCTGACAGTCAAGCGCGTTTTGGATCTTTGAACGCTAAAAATTGTGATGTAAAAACGAGAAAAATAAATGTTTACTGGCCATCATGGCGAATCCAAGAAAATTTAGTGAAAAAATTGCCTTACATCATCAAAAGCAGGCAGAGGAAACAGCTGCTTTTGAAAAAATTATGCGCGAAGTTTCCGACGCAACCCAAAAGGTATGTCGCCTATTTACTCAGGCAGTCGCTTCCTGGCCGTCAAATGGTCCCGCCGACGTAAACAATAATGCATTACCATATACTATTGCGCCTAAACAATAAAGTGATCATTTTTTATAAAACTCACTTGCAAAATACCACTCGGTTCTGTGTGTATAGTTCACAATTATTGTCATTGTCAGAATGAATTGTAAGTCTATTTGGTATCCTACACAATAGCTAGTTAGAATATTATGAGTGTTACATCTCCTAATGAAACTAAGGAAATATAAATTCTTATTCTGCAATCATAACTGATAACAATAGTAACATGTCAATGAAGATAATTTTATTACACATCTAGTCAGACATATTGTTGGTCTAGACTTGATACAATGTTTTGTGTTATAAACAGAGTGTATTTAGGGTTATAATTTTGTTTTAATTCATAGAAATGTATTATGTTTTTGATATTAAAATAGTGAATCTTTGTACAAGTTAAATCAAATACATTCTGTATCAGAGTACAGTCAAGAGATGTTCAGGCATCATGATTGCAGGTTAATTCAAGTAAGGTAGCAAGAGACAAACCACCTCCAGAGCCTAGTGATAATATTGAGTCAACACTCCGGCCCGCACAGCAAGGCTTGGGCACATTCCGCAGTGGCTCCCTGCCAAATGTGGCTGCACCACAGGCTACCGCAAATGAGCTGGAAACAATCAAGGTTCCTTTGTCTTGGAATCTGATATTTTAAAACCCCTATAGCATAAATCTACCAATTTATGAACTTGCAGGTAGTAAACATCTTGAAAACTAACCTGAAAATGATATTTACATTTGTGTTTGATAACTAAAAAATTCTGAGTTATGTTTGTGTGTTAATTACCTGCAAAATCATGATTGATCACGTGATTTATGGTAGAAATTGCTATATATACCTTTTTATTTTTCGGTAGTGGTGCAGTTGTAGATGGCTGAACTGTATTCACATTATTTTAGATTCCTTTGTTTTATTACGTGTAATATTATGTTTTGTTCCATTAAAAACTTAATTTATTTGCTATTCAACAGACCAGGACAATAATGCTCTTAGATATTTGAAAAAGTAATAAACAATTGCATTATGTACATGATAAGTGTTGAATAATATATGATTACTGTAACTATCAGGGTGCTAATTGTGTTGTCACTTTGGCAAAACATATTGAATATTGCTAAATAGGATCAAATACTTGTAACAATAAACACGCTATGTATTTCTAGTTTAACAGAAAACTGTGTCAAACTTTTATTTACATTATAACATGTGTTCTAATATCTTTCTTGTTCAGTAAAGTTAACTCCGTCATCTGTTCATTCTAATATTATAAACAGCTTCGAATATTAATGTTTCGTAATTTATTAGTGTTGTATTCAACCATTTATGAAGTAAAATATTACTTGTTTGCTTTTACTGTATGCAACATATGTTTATTGGATATTGTTTAGTGGAAAACATGATTTATTAGTAATTTTTGTTGGATTGTCATGGAGATGTTTAGTTGAATAGCATGTTGCATTTTTATTCCAGTTTAATTTAGTAGTGGTTAGTTCCTGGTATTTTTGTAAGAATTGACATAGATTTGTTCATGCACTTAAGAGAAATAGAGTTATGTCCTGTCATGC
Organism: Diachrysia chrysitis; assembly: GCA_932294365.1. Classification (NCBI taxonomy): domain Eukaryota; kingdom Metazoa; phylum Arthropoda; class Insecta; order Lepidoptera; family Noctuidae; genus Diachrysia; species Diachrysia chrysitis. The sequence goes on from OW028657.1 coordinate 5,834,317, forward strand.
CAGTTAATACAGTTAGAATAGATTTAGTTGTGTTAGTTTTACCCTAAATTTAAGTATGCATAATGTTTAAATTTGACTACTACTCATTCTTTAATTTTATATACTTATGGCCTTATTTATAAAAATCTTTATGATGGTTAGCAATTGATTAGCAGATTCTTATTTCAATTTTCCTATAGAGAATTTAAATTTACATCTTTCTTAGTAATTACTTAACACTGTCGAGATTTTTATAAATAAGGCCATTAGTATACTTACTCATTTTAATTCAATATTGCCCTTTGAAAGTAAAGAACAACATGTTTTATAACTACCTACACCTAAAAATCTCATTAACATTAAATTTGTTTAACCTTGTAAATAGCATTGCTTTCGTCGTTGCTGTTTCCCGCCAAAATTGGTTAAGTAATTTTGAAGATAAAAATTCATATGTTATCTGTAATAGGTGTATGTCTGATTGTCCCTAGCCGGAGGAGTTACCGTTAACAAATCAGTATGGCATGGGTGGTGGTCGTAGTGGTGGCACGTCACCGTCGCGGTCGCCGGGCCAGCGCGGCCGGGCCTCCTCATCCGTGGGGCCTATGCGAAGACCCGCCGACAGGAAACACGACACCAGCCCCTACGGCAGTACCGTCTATTTGAGGTAAGTTATACCTACATATCCTTTTCAATCACTCTTCATTGTTCAGCATCGTAATTTGTAACGTCATAATTGCGCGGTAAATGTTCACATTATTGTTTATCAAGTAACGTGTTTTGTGTTTGAGTTATTTCCATGGTTTTTGTAGAGAATAAGTAGTTTATCACTTTTCCCGCCAATTTCATCTATCCAATTTACGTTTCTAATGAGTTTTAATTTATTACCTAAAGTATAACTATTAATATTACGAGAGGAAAAAAAAAAACAAAAATGTTTCTTTAAGTAACATCCACAACGAAATATAGGTACTTATAGATTTATAACTGACCCTAAAACTCCTTCAAGGTCAGCACTGCACTATTTATAACGTGAAAGGCATTCGGAGAAATAACTATTTGATTTACTAATAATTAAATCTACATAACCTGCGCTATATAGAAGTCGAGGTTACGATAATTAAATCAGTCAGTAACTACATTCCTTACGTCACTTCTCTAATCATGGCAGTCATGCTGAATTATTATCTAAAATACGCAGTCGCAAGGAGCCGGCTGTCGTGTTACTTATTTCAATTTAGCACTAGCAACGTGTTGAAAATTATTAATTACTTGGTTCATGAGGTAAAATATTTCGTGAGTCATTGCAATGTTAATTCAAGTTGTATTGTATGTCGTTCTAAGACACTTCATTCATATTTATTAATAATTGTTTTATACGAACATGCAGGAAACAACGCATTATGCGTATAAGAACACTATGTTGAATGTGAGTCGTATTAAGAACTAGTTTTACTAAATTGATGTTGCTGTATATTTGTTTTTTTTTTTTGTTTACATACGTCTTAATTTGGTTGATTTTTTGCTACCTGTGTATAGGTACTACAATACTCTTGATTTGACTGTAATTATATTTAACACTAGCTGTCCCCCGCGACTCTGTTCGCGTGTTTTAGTTTCAACGGTTTTTCATTTTTGCAACATTTTTCATTTATGCTGCGCTCCTATTGGTCGTAGCGTGATGTTATATAGCCTATAGCCTTCCTCAATAAACGGACTATCCAATACAAAAATAATTTTTCAATTCGCACCAGTAGTTACTGAGATTAGCGCGTTCAAACAAACAAACAAACAAACTCTTTAGCTTTATAATATTAGTATAGATAATAAGGATTCGTTGATCCAACGCGGGGATGAATCATTCACCTTCCACGAAACTGCACGGATAGCAGAGTAGTATAGCACGCCAATTACCTACCTCTGGGCGCGACATGCCGCGGGTTCGATCCCCGCATGGGACAAGCATTTGTGTGGTCTAAAAATGGTTGTTCCAAGTCTGGGTGTTCTTTGTGCATGTGATTTGAATGTTTGTAACACCCCCCCCCCTCGTACGTATGTTTGTATAACATACAATCATACTAACTTACTTTCACATTAACGACACCTAGTTGCAGGATAGGATCTTACCTAACGAGATTAAACGTATTACTAATGCCATCTGTATTTTTAATCGATATTTATCTCTAATGCTGTTCTCAACTATCACTCAAATATTGTTATGGCTATCTTTTAATCTCCGTGTAAGATAATATTTAATTACGATATGTGTAATAGTAATATTATGCCGTCTATACTTACTAATATTATAAAAATGATTTGATTGTTTGTTTGTTTGCATTGAATAGGCTCCGAAACTACTGAACCGATTTGAAAATTCTTTTAATATTGGAAAGCTACACTATCCCCGGGTGACATAGGCTATTTTATGATCAGATTTTTTTGATAAATACCCGTGCGAAGCCTGGGCGGACTTCTAGTTAAGAAATAAAACTAGTAGGTACTTAAAATATTTTTTTTGATACAATAGGTGCAATGACTAGGTTTGACTTTCCACGCGAATGTTCGCATTTTCTATACCCGCACAGCACAAATATTACATACGTCACTAAGTCTGATAAACATAAAATACAATATAAATAAATAAAAAGCAATAAATTTCCAAAAAAATATACGATATCTGATAAACATAAAATATGAGTTGAATAAAAAAAAAAAACAAAAAAAAAATACGCTTCGGACAGCAATGAATCTAAAATGGTTTTCTAGATTAACAAACACAACAAATCTTATAAGAACGGGGCGACGGAAAAATATAATATATTTATTTTATCGAACGCCGACAAAAAACGCAATAATAGCATTCAGGTTTTGCCTTTCTACGAAACGTTTCGAATTGGCGTATAGATTATTGAACTTGTATGAATGTAATTAACTCAACCAACCGCATTTATTATAAACTTGATTTAAAGGAAAGTGTCGTTAACAAGTTTTATCACTATCACTTCTGCTAGGCCATGTATGGATAAACCGTGAGACTGATAATATAATAGTTTGTTCTTAATTATGTACTATAGCGACTATTTTCCTGCTTATGTCTCATGAATTTAAGTCGTTTTTTCCGATGTTTTATTTATGACGTCAAGACGTCTGTAAATTACAATTCAAGTTACTTATATGCGTAATATTGGCCATTTGTGTGAGGAAAACATAATATTACAACAGGTTTGTAAATAAGTATATTGCTAAAATATGTTGAAGACTATAGCATGACGCTCGTTAGGCGTGTTTCAATTGCAAATAATGCAAAAATGCCACCTACATACATTGGTAGTGAATAACAACTAAGTAATTGAAATAACCACCGTTTTCAAATGTAGTTTAAGGTCCAATCGTAGTTTTACTCTAGGTAAATATATAAATAAAGGAATTTTCCTTATTAGTCATGAGAAGGATTAACAAATTGTATAAAGTAAGATAACTGTCCTAGTCAGTGGTACAGATTGAGGTTCCTCAATTCTTATGCCGCGTGAAAATTTCCGTGTAATTCCCAGGTCCAATTCATTCGATTTTCCTCTTTCGTAAAATGTTATATCTATTTCTATAAGAAAGAAAAGAGTGAATGACTGAAATGAGGAATAGTAGGACAATCGAAGAAAAATACACATCGCTTCGACCCCCGAATGATTGAGGACAGGGCAGGAAGCAAAAGATAAAAGGTGGATATACGTTTCGAGCTTTTAAAAAGAATATTTATTCACAAAATCTTATGTACATCTTTACAGTCCACCGCCTGACAGCAACTGGCGTCGCACGAACTCTGATTCGGCGCTCCACCAGTCATGCGGCGAGCAGCAAGCGGTCGCGCAGCCGCTGTCGCCGCATCGGACGATGCACTCGCACGCGCATCCGCACGTACACCCACACCAGAACCACCGGAGAGGTGAGGGACAACTGTTCTTTGGTATGTAAGACCTTATTTATTTTATATTTTTCGTTTTTTCTTAACTTTACAGTACTGACACTCATGCCAGTGGTGACATAGATTTTTAGAATGTCCGTACTTCTTTAAAATATAGTCTGCCAGTGTCACCATTGATGTGCTGTGACTGTACTCTAGTTAGTAGTTTAAACCAGCTATAATTAATTTATGTGTAATTAAGGTTAACCACGCAAAAAATATCGTGGTGGCCTAATGGTTCAACTGACGGATTTGTATGCACATGGTAGCAGGTTCGAATGCACTACAGGCCAACTAATGTGACTTTTTCATAGTCATATGTAATTTTTTATCATTGACAAAGGGTGAAAGAAAACCTGGAGAACAGACCTGGATTTAAATTTGTATCCGAAATCGCCAATCCGCGAGTGATCAAGCGTGGTGGTCAATTCTGGTGTCCATATACATGGTTTGAATACCCCAGTGGGAAGGAGGCATACCATTATGTATGTATGTATGTCATATATCACTAATAGAGTGAGACTGCAATTAAGCGGAATGCTTCAATTATATAATCGAAAAACTCAAATATTGAAAATGTTTGTGTGGGGAACAAGTCAATGTGTATATGGATTATGGAATAAGCCAGCGGTCGGCAACCCGCGGCCCGCGGGCCGCTTGCGGCCCGCGGGCATCTTACTTGCGGCCCTTGAAAGTTTTGTAAATCCATACTAATCCTTTATTACATACGCGAAAGTTTGTAAGGATTTATGGATGGTTGTTACTCTTTTACACAAAAGCTACTGTAGTAGAGTTTTTTTTATACAGAATTAAGAAACTATAGTTAAGTTTCTTATTCTTCTTGATATCCTTAATGTGAGAACTTATAGGCTTTAAGTTATTTTAATAAACGTATGAGATATACGTGTTTAAAATTTGATGCCACCGAAATGAATCAGTCGGACACCGAAATCAAATAACTTGCCACCGAAATGATACAACCTATCCACTGAAATTAAAATCTACTGAAAATGTATGTACTTATACCAATAAAAGACAGGCTTACCTAAATAAATATATAAAATTGAATGACTGTTTGTAGTACCAAAAGTAAATAAATAAATGTGGTGCTTGGGCGATGCAGCGCTAGAAGCATGTTTTAGTTTCCCGTGGGCCTCATTAATGAACCAAATGGGTGGAAACTATATTTTCTCCCTCACTTCAAAGAAATTAGACCGCCGTAGTTAGCAACTAAACTAACCGGCTGGTAAAGTGTAGAGACAAGTACTCCGGTGGTTTTAGCCGGTAAAAACCATGCCCCTGCCTTCCTTTCTTCAGGGTGGAAAGCCCATACAAATTTCCACCAGGGAAAAAATCTACAGCTGGCCTGTATTTACACCGAAATGAAACAATTACCAACCGAAATGATATAATTATGCACCGAAATGGGATTTTTTGTCACTCCGGTGGACTTTTTATCATTTTGGTAGACAAAACTGTCCTTGGTGGACAGTTTTGTCCACCGAAATGATAAAAAGTCATCAACGAAATGATAACAAAGAAATGAAAACAAGGACATTAATTAGAATGACAAGAAAACCATTTATAATATGGTGAAAGAATACTACACAAATAAACATAGTATTATTAGGCGCGCGTTCACGAGTATTTTGCGTATTGGCAACCAAGTTAGATCCATAAACGGAAATGAGAAATATGTTGTCCCATGACACTGAACTGATAAATTTAAATTATTGGCGGGAATACGTAGGCAGCTGCGCACTTCATTCTACTACGATCATTTAGGTGGCACTGGTGCATACCTACAAAGCGTACGAAAGAGCGAGCTAGAGAGGTTCTATGAAAAAATATTGGCGTTAAACATTTAACCACCGAAATTAAAAAAAACGTGCTTTAACGTTTTTTTTTCGTAATCGAATGTCACCTTAACGAACAAATATTTAATGCGTCACATAGGTAACTACCTCTTCTACCTAGAAAAAAATATTATAATGCTTGGCTTCTAGGGCTTATATCACAAGTGCGGCCCGCGTTTGGTTTAGTTAGCCACTTTGTGGCCCTTGCCTGCCAAAAGGTTGCCGACCACTGGAATAAGCAATCCACTGATATCCTAATATTATAAATAAAATATACTAATATTATAAATGCAAAAGTTAGTCTGTCCGTCTGTTACGCTTTCACTGCTAAACTACGCAACTGATATTGATGAAATTTGGTATGGATATAGATAGCTTGAACTCTTAAAAAAGTATATAGGCTACGTTTAGCCGCGATAACCCACTACCATCCGGGCGAAGCCGCGGGCAAAAGTTGTGTAGTTGTATGTATGTATGTTTGTGGGTCCTCATCTTTGGATTATACCTGGTTTAAACGAAAACTGCCTGTATAAATATTTCCATCTTATGATATACATAATTATGATTTACATATACTTATTTCAGATGATATTCATCTCGACGTGTTAGCACCTATGAACCCCGCAAATCGTCCAAGATCGTCGTGTGAAATTCCCAGAATACCTAACAATAATAAGTGAGTATATTACAAAAATTATAATTATTGGAAAAAACCGCGTATTTTATCCCTGTTTAGGCAACATGAATGGCTTTTCCCAGTGCGATTTACGAACAGTATAAAATGCTAAGACTACAAACATGGTGATTCATATGTAGGAAAATGATTAAGTAATTATGAATCAAGCCCTAAAAACTACTCAATAATAACTTTACATCCAAGATGAGAAACAGGTTCAATACCTTTTGACCTTTATTTTATATTTGCATCATAGGTAGAACCTAATGGGACCACCGTAAAAAAAATATATAAAACAATAAATTAATAATCTCTCGATAGATTTTAGAAAATGGCGATCGCTTATAGCTAAGAACTATAGCGATCACGTCAGCTTTCATACAAAAAATAATCGCAAGATAAACGGTCCATTTTTTTAGGAGCTACGATGCCTTAGACAAAAATCGTTGGTTGCCTGTAAATTCGGTATACGGGCGAAAGTTTTACGTGACAACGACTGTCAATGTCAATGTCTGTCTCTCTCGCTCTTAGGCGGGCTAACCATGCCCGAGTGCCTCTCACTCGCTCTCATTGTGAGCGCATAACGTGAGCGGAGCGTTACCCAGTTTCTTGAAGTGTCACCCGGCAAACCAATTTATAAGACGTTGTCACGTCAAAAGACAGTCACGTTAAACTTATAAAATATGATGTGTACTTATAAAATTTAAAAATATAATATTGTTAAAAATAAAATAGATATGTGTAAGTAAATGCAATATAAATAGGTACCGTTAATTGTGTAATAAGTATGCTATTGTCATTGAATATATTGACTTAATTGCGACATTGAATGAATGCAGGAGGTTGGTGTGTGTGCGCCAAGTGACACGATGAATAATGGGCTTTCTGTTTAGCACGTATGAGTGTTTCGACAGTGTGTACAAGAGCGGCGAGGGCGGCGGCGGCGGGCTGGGCGGCGGGCTGGGCGAGCTGGCCATGCCGGGCGGCTCGCTGCCCGACCTCACGTCGCTGCACTTCCCGCCGCCGCACTACGCGCCGCACGCGCCGCCGCCGCACGCGCCGCACGCGCACCGCGCCTCGCCCGACTACCAGCCGCGATACGTATGTACTCCTGCACTACTCACGCACCACACTGATAAGCTCCACTGCTTGCCCACACAGTCTCACACATCTTGATGCGGACACTTTTCGCTAAATAACGAAAAGTGAAAAAATTTAAGAAGCAGAACATGATTTAATAAAGTCATAAATTAATCTTATTATTGACGTTATGTGACTAAACTAAAAAAAATGTCTAAATAAAATAGTATACTTGGTTACTATCGATTCAAAAATAATAAATTGTTAGAATTGAGTCATACAATGCAAGTATGTGAATAAAGTGAGGTAGAGTTAGAAGTGCGTGTTGGTCCGGGCGTGGAGGTAGTGTAGCGCGTGGTGTTGCAGTCGCCGACGTCGCCGGGCGGCAGCGTGTCGCCGGCGACGGGCGGGCGCTCGCCCGCGTCGGGCTCGCCCGTGGGCGCCACCGTGCCGCACGCCGCACACCCGCCGCTCTACGACGCGCAGGTCGGTGTCTGTCGGCCCCGCCCCGTCTGCCCCTCCGACGTCACACACAACCAGCTACTTACGTGTATTGTTCCAAATATTATGTAGTATTAAACCGCGCCGCTCTGAAGAGTGCGTCTAATGTTTCATACTATTTTAAACAATATATATAGACAGCTTCCGCTGTTTGTGTGCGGCGAACTTTAAGCTTCCATCGTTCGATACTCAGCGGATATATTCGGGGTCGCCCGAATAGATCGACTCACACTAGTTTAGCCCCTAAACAGTCGAGGGCTAGAACGCGGTTTGGTTAAATTAGGTTTGTAACTTGTCAGGTGATCCTAAATAGCCATATCCTTTGGGTACTGATGTGTATAGTGTATAAAAACGGTATATTTTCGATGAACCATACGTGTGTTTGATCTTCTTTCCGTCGTTTGACATCGACCAACCCAAGATAAGGAACTTACGTGTACCTACTTGAACAAGTATTTTCTCTCTATAAGTAGTTTCGACGTCAAATTAATGTCATAGGTCCCAGAAAATAAATATTCTTGGTCAGAAAACAAGTGAAACGGTTTTTGTTTTTACAGATTTTTATTACATTTGTGTCAGTGGCAAATACGGCTTTTAACACTTGTCCTTTGTAATTTCAAACGAGTTTTAATAAAAAAAAGCTGATGTTGAGGACTCCCAGAATATGTCTTACCGGCTCAATCAAATGGCCTGTTTACAACTCTATTTTACTGGTTGAATTGTCATTATTATGCAAGAATTTATGAGTCGGTGTGACCGGCTGGTATTGTATGGCGTGTAGTGGCTCGTGCCCGAATGGTAGTAGTGATGCATAATGTAGATGGCTACTGGATATTAATGAACTTATTGTTACTGAATGATAATTGTTACTGATTAGTTGCTAGATGCAATATGTACATTAGATCTAACACTGGCTTTGGATAATGTTAACATGTGCCTTACCAGTGAGCACTTACCTTCCGTTAGGTGATTTAACATTTTTGTTGTTTTTGTTATGTTTGTGTTTATTTGCTTTCTACACAAATCATTTTTTGTTTATTTCAGAATCACTTATCTGTACCAAACACAAATAATTATCTTCATCATAATAAGGTTCGTTTTCTTTTTTAACCTCCTCTTAAATTTGATTCCCGCTCATTCTTTACAGGCGGTCGCTTGAATGCTTTGATACGCTGTATCTTGTTGGTGCGAATATTTTTGATTATCTATAACAGAGCTAAGTCTCGGCCTAATATCCTACATGTCTGTCTTTCACATTAACTTCGACTTTTTTCATCATTCATCATTATTGGTGCTTCGATCAATGCATGACGACGTTTTTAACTTGTTTACAGCTAACAATGTGACACTAACTTTTTCGAAGCAATATAATGCTTATTTCGGCACCACTGCACTTAACAACACCCTGTCTACGTATCCTCTTATCATATTTTATTATATTTCAAATGCATCGAAATTATTTGTTGATGACTTTATTTATAGGACAGCTGAATAAATTTATCGTCTTATTAGCATAATTTATTCATAAAACACGTTTATTTATTATTATACACGCCTACGTTATAGTCTTAAACTAGTAACAAAATAGGATAAGCAGGTAATACGTATTATGAGGTTTGCTAATTCGGCTATCATTTAACTGGTATGCATGATATTTCTACTAATATAATTTTTTCTATTAAAAATCAACAAAGCATAATTATTATTTTCAATTCCATCTCTTATGAATATAAGGTATCTTCTACGGTAACTAACACAAGGATTCAAATGATTAGGGGAAATGTATTTGAATTAAAGTCATAGAATATAGTTTTGTGGTACTAGCGGTACATTTCTAACTTCACAACAAAATGAATAACAATCTCAAATGTAAATGATAAGGAATGTAAATTATATTTTTTAGCTCATTCTTCTGTTGTAACTACATACAAAAACAATTATTAACATGTCATAAAATAATCGTTATAAATTATTATATATCTGAAAATTTGTTCCTGACAATTAAAATAATATATGACATTCAAACAAACTGTGACTTGTATAAAGTGTGATTATATTATGACATGATTCATAACTAACAGAACCATTACTCATCGTAAGTAGGATATAACTCGAGCTAAACTTATTTATTATTGATTTAAGAATATTTGCTAACTTACTTGCATTTGCATGTAAACATACTTTTGTAGTACTTAAATATTCTAATTGTACTATGCTATCATTGATTTAACTTGAAGTGTGGTCAATTCTTTTAAATTAATGTAGTAACCTTCGTCTTCCACTCAAAAGTGGGGTAGATTTTTAAATGCCCCGCAGATAAAATATCATAAAAATATTGGACAAGTATTTTTCTTATTTTACGTAAACAAAAACTCACGACGACACACATTGGTTTGAAATGTCGCTCGACCTCACAATTTCGAACTTTTTGTACGTTAGCATTAATTATATAGTGTTATCTTATTTTGAAAAAGCAAAAAATACATGTCTAATATTATTTTATTATCTAACTGACGCATTAGTTAGATTATGACTATTCATACCCAGTCAATTACCCCATTAGAGCAATCCTTATAATGAAACTAGGTACGAATAAAACATTGCTTAGTTTATGAGATTTCAGACGAAATTGAAGTTGATTTTGCCTTTTTAGGGTAGAAAGTTATTCGTATAACAACTTTTCACAGCTAAGGACAAACATAATATACAAATTGATCGTTATAAAGAATCGACCACATGCGATTGGCGGAATATTTCGTGGCCTATTGGCATAATAATTCACTTATTTTTTATTATACTTTTTATTTGTTTCGATAGTAACTGCATGTATAAATGGCTTTTAGCTATAAAGCAGTGTGATGCTATTCTCATTAATATTTTTTGCAAACGAGCAGTGGCGTGTGGATTGTATTTTTATAAAACTTAAGCATAACTAATGTGTATAAGATTTGTTTTTAGTCGTGCCCTATATTAAATTTGTATACTAACTGTTAAAACGTTAATTATTAAAACTCCCAGACTTTTGAGAGTTCACTTAAGAACTCTCTTAAGTAACCATTAACGTTTCTGAGTGCGGTATTAAGGTTTTTATCTTATAAATGACTTCAGCAAAAGTATTAGTCTATACTTACGTGTTTATTTTCAATTTATTGGTCAGGTGTCCCGTCGGAAACCCAGATGTTTATTTATATAAATAATTTATTAAGAAATAAAATACGCACCTACTTAAACCGAATCAAAGAACACTACTATAATACAATCTGCCCTGTCGCCGCTCGCTTAAATATCAAACGATTTAAACCAATAACGCTTATACTAATAATTAGCACGATCGTCACACTGTTTCTCATTCCTACACTATCAATTCCAACTCATGAAACGTTCACGTTTTGTCTGGTTACAGAATATGTCACCGCTGGACCACGGGTGGATACCGTCCGGCTACCAAACGCACTGTAGTCCGCCCTCGCAATACTCCTCGACGTCAAACATTAATATACCTTCACCCACGGTAAGTGTTCCCCTCTTTATTTAAACTAGTCCTCGTCATATACCTAAGGTCTTGTGGTTACTGATGTTATTTCCACTTAAACAAACATCAACTTTATGTTAGTGTAAATAAAGTTCATTTTAGACTGACTTGTAATGTTGTAAACTCATAAAAATTGGAAGTTGTCAAACAAACTGGATCATATGTAAGCATTTCAGTTATTTTTCCTGAACTTGTGTTTGTTTATATTTTTGGCACATAAATTGCGAACGTAGTATAACGTCATTGGAGGCAAAGGACACCTACAAACTATTTATGTGACAATCTGATACCTGGAATTGGAGAACAATTTCAGGGCTAGGATTTTCTTGCTATAGAAGGTTAACACAATCCTGCCATGAAATAAGTATTTGGTCTGTCGGTAATTTAAAAAGTTTATTATATATATATTTAAAAGGTTAACTTCTTGTTAACTCCCGCACTAGATACTAAATAATTGGTAAAATGCGTCGCGGGATTTTTACAAACATTCGAAACACAAAGTACACAGACGAGGAACAAATAATTGTAGATGTAACAAACCAGTAGCTCGTTCAGTAAGGGTAGTTAACACAAAAAAAGCTTATTATCTAAAAGCAATTTAAATAGCAAAACAAATATTTTGTTTTTTCTTGAATATGATTTTAATATATTGTGTATTACTTTGGCAGATGGTACACAGTCCAGGGAGTCCTGTAGAATCACCACAAACAGACTACAACAACCTACACCAAGCGTTGTTACAACCTTTCGAGCAAATCACAATGGTGAGTCTATAGCGCCTATACAACGTAGAACCTAAGATAAACTGGTTTCCGGCTACATTACACGTGTTACTAATATTCAAGGTCAGATCAAAACACAAGTTATGTTACGAATTAATTGTGGAACTTTAGACACGCGACTCGCTACGGTAAACTGACCTCGTCAGTGTTTAAAACTAAAAGAAAATGTAAGCGAAAGTAAACATTACCTTTATAATGAGAAATATATATTCTTGAATTAAATTAGCTTCGTACACCAAAACTGGCAAACTAAAACAAAGTTTAATTTTATTTTAATAAGTTTATTCATTCACTCATTATTTAGCCGAGCTATCTTGCGTTATGCGCAAATAATATGTGCATATTACAACTGTATAAAACTTTATGAATGCAATATAATCATTTTTAGCACAAGTTTAACGCTCGTCCTTGTTACGAAATGACGTAACTTTGTAAACAAGAATAATATTAATTTATTTATACTTATGCTTCTATGGAACAGCAAGGAATTGTAAGTAATTATAATGATCACAATGTCATGTTTACAACAACACAAGTATATAAATATACATTATCATCTATAATGTATATTAAATGTAGATGAAAGATAAGGGGTAATTGAGACTAGTTCTTATAGCACATATTGAAAAGAATATAAAGTATTTAAAACGCACATTAAGAGAAAGCTGCACACCATCAGCCATCAAGTTAAAGCCAGCACATAGGATATATCTAATACTATATAATGTACTAAACGATTAACAGGTATTTGAGACTGGTTTTTTATGTGTTAGTAAATACATTAATATTTATTATGCTGTTAAACTAGTCTCACATACTTAACCTGTCGTGATAACAAAAGAAACAGTAAAGTTACTGTCTGTCAAACGCAAATTATAAACGGTACCGTCATGTCATAGAGAACTCAAATCGATAATTACAATAAATCTTAATACGGTAATGTTTAAAGATAACTTATAACGCAGTTTAAGGCCGATTACAGATGTTAGAAACCTTATATATTTGTTAGGGTGATGTAAGCACAATAATCATTTTATTTTATAGCTTATAGGCTATACATAATATTTGCTTATCGGACGTGCTTATAATGTTGATGTATAAAAAAAAGGAAGTAAAATAAGTCAATATGTACTACAAATCGTTAGTAACTTTGTCTTAATTTAAATAAAGGTAATTAAGCAATTCAAGATAACAAAATTTAGTTTTGTCAAATGGCTTTGAAAACGAATTTGTCTAATGATTTACAGCTTTTGAGATCGAATGACGAACTAGATTTAAGAAGGTATAGCCATGGCATCATAAACAACTTCAATTTGAGACTACTGGTCAAGCAAAGGGTCTAACGACCATAAAACTCGCTTTCATTTTGTTTTTGGTCCATAACTGGGAAGATATTGTTGAATATTTTGTTGACAGACTGTAACTGAACATGAGTGTGCTAGTGTGAACGTAAATGTGTAATATTGGTGGATGTTGGCCAAGGATTGGGCGCAGCTGGTGCAGAGCCTCGTGGAGTCAGGCTGGACCGCGCACGTCCAAGTGGCGGAAAATGTACGACACTCCCCCCTCACATGCATTATATAGTGACGTTACTATTGCAATAGGTGTGCTATTTTACCGTTAAACCTTTAATAAACCGATATTTTAATCGTAACATTTATTTTCTTCAATTTAAAGAAACTAAAGAAATAGAGAAGAAAATAATGCAAAAAGCAACCTTACCATTAGAATTCCAAAAAAATACGAGTCGATCCTTCTTTTTTGTAAACAACGGTAAAATCGTGCACTCGTTGCTAATTAAAGTTATTATTTCGTGTCGTAACACTTATTCCCACAGATAATTAATTATTTAGCGCACGTACATAATTACGACTTTAGCCTTAACTGCGCTAAAGCTCTTTCCATTCACGTTTAATTTTATTATGGCGATATAAATGTTAAAGCAAATGAATTGGACAAACTTTGTTAGAAACTTCTTTTTTATCAACTTGTAAAATGTATATTATATAAATGTATCAAGTTATCCTGTTCATTTCCTTTACCAAAGGTCTTAAATAGTACTATCTTAAGTAATTTCTTAAGGAGTTTAATATCAATCTAATTATACAGAGAATAAATATGGATTCCTGAAAATATAGTACTGTTAGGACGTTTTATTTTTTTGCATAATTGTTCAGAGACGATGTATCAACTCTAACAGGCATGCTCAACTTCATACCTTAACATTTACTTGCAAGTATGAAACAGTAGTTTACATTTGGTCGAATTCAATCTATAATTTTGTATTTTTTGGTAAAAGTATTATTGACAATTATTGAACCTGTTATGCAAAAGTTAATGAAAATTATTTTAATATTCTACACTGTTGTGTACCAGGTTTACTATCGTAAAGTTTACTGTCATGAGCATGATTATCGCACTCTAGTCGGTCCTATTATATTCATAAGCATAATGTCTGAATTATATCTGCTTCAAAAATCAACCTAATCCTTATGTATATTACTTCTGTGTGTTTAATTCATAATTCTTTACCGTTATGCTTATGATTCGATTAGTAAGTACTTACAATTAGATTAATAAAAACCTTATTTGTAATACCGTCAGTGTTTTATTTTAAAATGTTGTTAAGTGGCTGCCGCTTTAGTTTTACAAACTCATTAGACATTCTTTCAGTAAAGTTTACATGATTCAGATATCGGTAGTGTTAGACCCGTCATGTGTTTTTATTTTCAGATTTTTTGCTGCGTTTTCTCGTTGTTTTATCTCGCTTGCCAATCTTAGTTATGTCGTTTTGGTACAATAGTGACGTGTGTTTTTGTGTATTGACAGCTGGACCAGCCGGTGTCAAACTACAACCCTACGTATTTAAACCACGGGTCCCCGCATTCGCCGCAAACGACGAATTCACCACTTTCATACCAACAGGTAAGCTTAGATCTATTAAAAATAAAACATCCGTGTCTCCACTTAGGCTCAACCCAATTGTATTTCAGCCTATAAGGCACATTCGGGAAGCAACAGTACAGTTTCCTGCCTTTCTCTTCTCTGGCCCAACGTTTCTGTCAAGCATCCACTGTCTCGTTCCGGTTCGCTCTTTATAGCCGCGCCTAGTCGCGCCGGCGCTCGGCCACGTCGCCGCCCTCGGGCCCATTTCGGGGAATTGGCGTACATAGCTGTAAATTATGCTGGTGGCGATACTATCGCATTTTGCACTATCCCTGCACAGATTTCTATCTCCGGGGTCGTATTGTGCGTGGACTTAACCTTACCCGCGGGTCAGAGGAGGCACAACCTCTTTCGATGGAGGCTATGAGACGACAATTCTGACCTGCACATGGTATGCATTTCGTGTCCATAGACGAATTGTCGTCGGGACAGAGCACACAAACGAGGCCATCCACCAGTTTGGTACAACTTAGCATTTGATCCCTCAATCCGTCTGTAATCGTCCACTGGCTGCTCGGTTGATCAGGCCCCAGGAGTCATCGCATGTTTTTAATTTTTTGAAAGTGTATTAACCAGGTGATTAACAATAATGTCGGGGCGCAGAGCTCGTGCGGGTCGCGCCGCAGCCGCGACCCGGTGGCGGGCGGCGGCGGCTTCGCGGCGCTGCAGCCGCTCGCCTCGCCCGCCGCGCCGCCCGCGCCCGCCACGCCCGCCTCCATCCCCGACATCGTGCTCACCGGTGCGTAGCCCCAACAACAAGCCTTTATTTGCGAACTTTAAGTGCAGTGGGTACACCAAGCTTAAGCTTCGCAAACTATTTCAAAAACATATTCGCATATTCATGACGGAGAACTGCCTATCAAGAACCGGGGTCTTTTACATAATCCTTATTTGCGAGATTAAAGGTCTTCCACATAACACAAGCACAACAGCGGCACTGCAATAACGTGGCAACTTATTTGTTATTACATTTTATAATGACACTATGAAAAGGTCTATGGCATGGTAACCGCGTGCCGGACGCGTGGCGCTCGCCGGCTGGCCGACTCTTCTACCGTAGAGGCGGCGCCGGGCCGTGCCGTGCTTGTGTAATCTGCGATGACGTTTATTCGCAAGGCTTGTTCTAACGACCTTATTATAATTAAACAATTTCCTGTGATATAATGAATGCATCCTTGGAGTTTAACCTGGTATGTTCCGTGCAGACTACTCGGGCGAGCTGGACGCGGGCATGTTCGGCGGCGAGGAGGCCTCGCTGCGCGCGGGGCTGGACCTGGACGACCTGACGCTGCTGGAGGACCCCACGGCGCTCGTGCCCGACTCCGCCGTGGAGCACGAGTTCCGCCTCGACCGCTTGTAGCCGCCAACACCTCTCACTGCTTACTCGAATATCCTTAGGACATCGATTCCGATCTAATCGACTTTTGATTACTGTTCATGTCAAACTCTTGACGGTGATTCTTTGTACATAAAAACTAAAAGTGTTCACTTCGATGAAATTGCATTTAAATCGCTAATGTTGCATGCTAGTATAACTACGAGTCCTTGGTTGCGTTGTTTAACGAGTTGTTGACTTGTTATAATGTTTAAACTTAAAGCACCATGTAATTCTCTAAGACAACTATTGTCGTTCAGCGGTTGCTCAAGCATTGACTGAGTTTTACACTTATCACCGAATGACCGTGCGGTTGTCGTTTCTCGTTCCACTTACAGTGTATACATTGGTATAGCACCAGCTTTCCCTACGTTATGTAGCATGTTTACATTGTTTCCCAATTCCTTTCTGAATAGTTGTTTAGTGTAACACTAGGCCATTGTAAATAAGAGAGTTGCTCTGATTGAGGATTTTAATAAGCTTTTGTCGCAAACATATCTATGTATGTACGTATGTGTGGTTGCGAGGCTCGAATTGTGTACATCGATAATGTAAATTTGTTATTTTTTTATGTTTAAAACTTTATTATTAAGGTAAAGCCGGTTGTCGATACTCTAACTGACGACAACAATTTGTCTTTTACAATGGTTCCTTTTTTACGTGCTTGCATCTCTTTCTAACTGCCTTATTTAGAAAGATAAAACAGGCACGTGGGTACGAAAATTGCATTTGTCTTCAGTTCAGTATCGTGACTGCTGTCGTCTGTAGGTAAAAACTTTTGTTTTCATAGCATATTACGCTGGTAGGTATGAAACAAAATTGGAAGTTTAGAGTTATGTGTAAATATTAGTCGAGTAACCTGCCAGCGACTTCCTGTGACTGACCCACACAATATATTCGTTTGCGATACCTAGAATGTTTCCGACAGATACTCGATGCTAGATCATACCTTGTTCTTTTATAGAAAAGTAACTATCTGAAGTTAAACTTTACATAGTTATTAAGTTTTGATATATAGTTGTTAAATATACCTTGCACTCGTAACATTAACTGTGTGTATGTTTTCTCTCTTGTAATATTATGTGAATTTATAATTCTATAGTTTTTGTAATAAATGTATGACATAGAAATTATTTTTAATACGATCGTGCAGTTAATATTACGAGTGCACCGACATACAAGTAGACATTTGTGTTTTTCTGTTTTGTAAATGCTCATTATATTATGTTTTAAGAGTCTAGTCATCAAATTATGTTCAGGAAGTTTTTACAGTTTTCATAAAATTCAACTGATTTATAAATGTACAGATTTCATTCCATTACAATTATGAAGCAATTTGGATACAATGAGTTGTAATATATTATATTTGTTATATTAGAACTGGAGCTATTTGATATCTGCTCGTTTACAAAAGTCATATCTATTGCGACATATGTATTGTATATCTTTGTGTTGTGTACAGTGTATGCAAGTTTACGACTGTTCGTGTTGTTATGGTTTTAAAGTTTTATTTAAAATTCCGCCATAGAGGTATGTACTGTATGACAGATGATATACTTGTTCTGTATAAATAGTTTATGTACGATGATTGTGATAAAGTAAAAAAAGCACAACATAATTCAATGTGAAGCCTAATCTGAAGTTATAGTAAGTTTCTTTTTTCTTATTAAAGTTTAAATAGTGTTTTCTAAATTTAGATACATTATGTACATGTTATATAAGCTAGTGTCTGCCAAATGCAGAAGTTTACGAATATCGGTCGGGTTGTATTTGAGTGTTGAGTCAGGTGCAATATGGTGTATGTGACGAGGCCCTGGAGCCCGGCGCTCGCTGGGACTCGTGGTCAGTGTTATATCAATTGTTAGGTTCGTCTATGGTTTATTTAATTCAATTGTAAAAGTACAAAGTCTAAATTGTGAATGTTTCTGTTGCGTGTGCGCAAGGATGTCGTGCGGGTGGCAGCGGCGCGGCGCGCTGGCTGGTGCCGCATTGCATTTGAAAAGTACTCATAGTTATAAACCTGTTGGATTTTTTTACCTTTTGCATTTTGGAGTTAAGTTATAAATAGTAATAAGATTATTGTATGTGCAGTTATGAGAAAGCTTTCATATCCTTGAAAGCGACGAGACACCAATTTGCGTGATCGAGTATTTCTACAATTCTTAAATCTATGGATCATACGACATTTAATTATAGGACATGTTTTTCTCAAATATGCACAAACTTAATGAAGATTTTGCGGTAAAATGTTTCAAAGGTTTGTTTTATTTAAACCAAATGTACATAAGTGTGATAGAGATGAAACGGTCTCATTTAAAATAAAGTTGTTGTAAGTATTTGTTTATTTTCATAGTATCCTAGTCATCATTATTTTAGAGTTCCACATTAAAACAAACTAACAAATGTGAACAAGGAGAATAACACATAATTATATAGGTACTTGTTTTCTATTAGGCGCTAAGCTGGTGGCTAAAATGTGGACAACATCACATACATTGCTCTGAACCCAAAGTAAGTAGCTAAAGCACTTGTGTTACGGAATCGGAGACAACGAAGGTACCGCAAACTCCAAAGATCCGATTATGTTGATCACGACCGCAGTGGACTTAGCAATGCCATCGTGGTGGAAGAATTAGCTAATCAGCATGGTAATTTCAGATTACCCAGGGTGCAATTCAATATTTTTATTGCTATAGAGTAAATGCCAATTATAAAATACAACAATCTAGTTCTGGGCTGAAAAATAGTAGTACTTTGATTTAAATTTATTAAAATAATCAGCAAAAATGCAATGTTAAAAACCCGCGCGGGATGAACGGTCTTAAGAACTATCGTGTATTATTTTGCTACCTTTCATGTAGTGACTTGCTCTCTCTGTTCGGCTAAACGATCATTTGGCTCAGGAACAACTATTCTTTTTGTTGTTTGTTACAAACATTTGAGCCAAATAAAACAATTTACAATTCTTTATATTTAATTTATACTACATGCTGTCAAGTTGCTGAGCCACCACAGAAATACACAAGACGTACTTCTAAAAGATATATACAATTTTTTTACGGTTCCGTTCATCAAAACATAAAAACGGAAGCATCCTTGTCACAGCCAATTTGCTCCGAAACTTAGATAAATTAATCTAAGCTCCGAAACGACTGTACTGATAGTCGAACTGTTCGACTCGCGACACCGCCGCCGCCGCGTCATCTAATAATTAAGCACTCCTATTGAGCCTGGAACTAGTCGTGTAAACCGTTAATATTGCTAAATAATTATGAATAGGCGTATTCATAATTATTTAGGAATATACGGAAGTTATTATACAAATATAGTAGCTACGTGTATACGTAAGAAGGTACATACTCAAAAAACAACCCTCGTTCGGCGCATTCGGGTAATAAAGGACGTGGAATATTGCTGTCAACCTAGCGTTAGCCATTTGGAGGATCAAAAATCCCTTTTAAGTCAACACGTAGGTTTTATTCCAACCTCATCCAGTCTTTGGCTATATCACTGGCTATAAATAAAATAAATATCAAAATCTAACATTCAAATTTTACGCCTATCTGTCAGTTATCATATTTTATAGGCAATTTTTGTGTTATATTGCAACATGCGTTCTTGGTTCGTATTAATCTTATTTGGAAGCCTACTTGTGCAGATTCTAAGCAGACCCCAACAGGCAGAGTATAATAACGACAGGTAACATCATTTTACTCGTAAAACTAATATTAGTACCTAGATGAGCTTATAAAGTTATTCCGAGTTGGACCGAACTAGCCACTAGGAAACTATATCTTAGTGCAACGTCGCCGTGTCTGAGGCAATAACTTTATATATCAGGAAGTTTATATGACTGTAGGCTCCAATCCTATATTAAAAAACTTGATAAGGTTGTAAACAAAATTCGTAGTGTGCATCATACGCCTAATTTTATGTTTAACCAAGTCTCAAGTATCTGTGTGCCAAGTTTCGTCCATATAACTTAAATATTTTTTGCGTGAAAGAATAACATACTCACAAACTGTCATTAACAAAATTCTGTTGTAATGGAATAATTATTTTAGACCTGACATATTCCAAATACCATGTAACTAATCAGGTCAAATTACATAGGTGTTAATGTCAAATTATGAATTTCACAGTGATATCGATGAAAATGAAGAAGAAGAAGAAAATGAACCAACAGCCGATGAATTCCTCGCAGACGATGAAGACTCGCGTCTCATAGAGCAGGTAAGGTATTATGAAAATTATCTTTTTTATTCTAGCTACGAGCCTCTCTCCTAAAGTTCATAACGAATCTGTTGTCCAGTCACAGACTGGAAGCTTGTACTCAACGTTTGAAAAAATACTATTATCCTGACAAACTCAGATGCCTGTATGAGAAGCAAAAAAAAAAAAGATTTGTTAAATAATGTTAAATTATATTTAGGAGCCAGCAGTCCAAGAAGAAGAAGTACCGCGAAGTAGGCATTTGTTAGACTTAACAGAAAGCAGGTACTTTCAACGCAGCGGTGCTGACGATCGGTTAGCTCGGACCAAAACTGAAAATGTACGTCAAAATCAATATTAAAAGATTGCCTAATTTGAAATCGGAGTAAAATCAAATATATTAATAGTTTGCCTTCGTTTACTAAGTAAATTCAGCTAGTTAATTACTTTTGTTAGCTTTCAGATTCGAAAACCAATAGGAATCGAGATACACGAGATGAAAACACTGGACCCGCGAACTTTAACGAACAGCCGCGAGCCTTCCCTCGTCGACGACAGTCAAATAGATACATTGAGGCCAACGACGATCAACAAGAAGCTAATCAACACTTGACCAACCGTGATGTTAATAAATCTAACCGCATTGTACAAAACCAAGGAGACAGTCAAATCAACAAAAGAACTGCGGATTTTGAAGGATTGTCCAATGAAGAGGGCGATATGTTGTTTGAAAAGAATAAAGACCAGGTAAGTAAGATCGATAAAGGCGAATACAATAACAATGACGCTTCCGATGCAAGTGAACAATCGCGATATTTTAAGCAGTATTATAACACCATGCAAGCGGAAAATCGAGACATGGCAGATGAAAAGGCCCACAACGCACATTATAACCAAAGAGATAGGCGTGAAGTTAAAGAAGGAAGTGTCCAAACTGAAACTCCAAATGTGTCTAATAACCAAGGAAGTAAGGAAAGCAACGACAAAACGGACACTGAAGATGAAGAATCTGCCATTAAAAGGCACATAAAAAAGTTATCTGGAGATGAATTAGACCAGCTTCTCAGTTCACTAACAGATGAAAAGAGGGATCTTCTGAAAAAAATTATAGACGACGTTGATGCTACTGACAATGGATTTATAAATAAACGGGAAATAACAAAAAAAGCTGGAGCCGTCGAAGAAAATAATTACAATGAAAACTGCCAATCTGATCTCAGCAAAGTGCAAAGTCCAGTTGTAGATTTAAATACTGAAGCATCAGCGTCACAAAATACCGAGACCACAGAGATCAGTAAACCACCAGAGGGTCAAACTGAAAACAATGAAACTTCAAAAAGCTCAGAGACAAGTGTCAGCTCTGTTAATAAAGTAGAATTAACAAGTAACAACGAAGATTCCATACAGAAAAAAACGGAAAGCAATTTAAATACATTGTCCGTAAATTTGGATCCGAAAAATCAAGGTGAAATCGTGGCTAATGTGCAAGTTTCAACCAAAACAGAAACCAAAAGAGAAACTAATTTAGATGACTTGGATGATACGGAGCTTGATGAAAGTAAAATGATAGAAAACGATTTAAATCTACAAAATGCACAAGATTATCCAAACGACCAGGGTTATTTCTGTTCTCAAGACGAAAATTTATCCAAGTTATTAGATGATGAATCTCAACTCCACGACGAGGGTAAAGCTTATAAACGAGAAGCTAATTCAGATAAACAGCCAGATTTATCTGATTCTATTAAATCATTGGAGGAATCTTTTCCAAATTCAAACGCATATGATGATTCGGTGCCATATTCTGGACCCTTAGTCAGGGTAAAGCGAAAAAACTCGGATAGAGTAATAAAAAAACGAGCAGCTGCTCTATTGCCTGATGCAAAAGTAGCGTACTTCCCATACAAGGCAGAAAACGAGGACGAAGATAACGACGAAGGCAATGAATTTGATGATGAAGGTTTTTATGACCGTACCTCTAACTTTGCTAACAATAACAAAGGTGTTGACGAGGATATAGCTAATTCTGAAAATACTGGCCAGAATAAAAACTTAAATGTGGATAATTCGAAATCACAAGACAATTTGGAAGGTGAAACTAGTCTCGGATCAGATACGGACAATGTTTTATCTGGAGTTGAAGGCGCCGATGACAATCTAATGTTTAGTAGTGGCGCGCGAAACAGACGTACAGCTGAAGACAATTCTAGTGGTTCAGCAGATGTAAAGTCGGAACGATCAACGTCATTAGTGGATGATGAAAAAGCGGCTTCTGAAAATTACTACAATGCTCCACACTACCAAGAGAATGATGCGTTTGGTCCACTCCCGCGAAGTTACGACGGTGATTTAGCCAGATATAAAAGAATAAGAAGGGTAAAACAGTCGCACAATGCTCAAGAACTTAATTCTTCTGATGGTTAAAAAGGTATATTATGATAACTACGTTACATAATTTTTAAGTATTTTAAATTATGTTTGCATTAAAATACATTAGTTTGTACCTAATTTTAATTTACACTATTTTATATTGTTTATAAGAATTCTGTATATAGGTTAATTTAAAATTAGTTCTGTTGTCTTGAAGTCTCACAAAATTATTGTATTTATAGATATTTTATTGTCAACCACCATTTAACATTTTCGGCTACACGTTTCACGATTAACACGTATTACTTAATATAAAAATACTTAATAATAATACAATTTTGAATAACTAATTTTAAATAACCGTTTATAATTTGTAGGTGCTATTATGTCAACGTTTATTAATAAATAATCAAAATATAAAGCTGCTTTTTCATAAACCTGACTGTTTATATGGCTTCAAACCAGCTGCTTTTAAAGTGGTGTGACATGAACACATGAACTTCGCAGCTTATACCGATCCGCAACATTGTTCCTCTTGTCATTCCTATAATAACCCGTACCTACATTGTTTAAAATCGTAAGGCTTTATGTAATCAATAAAAAAGCGATGAAACTTGCTTAGGATTTATCCCTAGGTAATACTATAACGTAGTGTAGGACGACCGGGGGCTAGATGGAGCGACGACATCCGCAAAGTGGCTGGCAGTGGTTGGAGACGAAGAGCTGAAGATCGAGCTCAGTGGCGTGCCATGGGAGAGGCCTATGTCCAGCAGTGGACGAAGATAGGCTGATGATGATGATGATGATGATGAATACTATAATATGAACCCAGGCCCCAGATATTGTTTTACTAACCCCCAAAGTTCTGTTTTTTATTTTTCATTTTACTAATAGGTATCTTTTATCAATGGTTTGCATTAAAGATACACTGAGGTAAACTGCGTGTTCCAACTTCCTGTAGAAAAGTAGCTTCATTCTGTGATATACACCGCGGTCCTGAGGCACCTTTCCCATTGGCAGCAGCTGCGAGTAGATTTATGAACTAGAAACGAGTTGGACGAGCAACGACAAGCGTGTGTTTAGTTCGAATAGTTTTGTCGCTGGGCTACAAGCGATTAAGCGAGTGCGACTGGCGATTCTCGCACCACTCACTCGGGTCATTCTATACTAATATACAAGCCAACATTGTACAGTTTTTATAGGTACGATCCAGAGAAGCAAAGATCAAGAGGTACAAGGAAATTCATAATAAATGCGTGACCTCACACCGCACTGGTTGGTCTCTTGGCGATTGTTTTAATCACCAAGCGAGTATCTCATATGCAGAAAGATTTCTGGCCGGTAATGTTCAGTCAGCGATCTACTAAAGTCTGTACGTACGAAATACATCTGTACATTTCTTGAGCGAGAAAATAGTTGATATTTACTAGTTTTATCGCTGCCGTTGGGACAGGTGCCTAATGTACACAGAAAATGGGTGTTATCTGTATGTCTGTTTTTCTCATTGTACCTTTTAAAAGAATGAACAGACTTTTTGAGCTGATGTGATTAAAATTTGATAAGTTCTCGGCTATATTAAAAAAAAAATACCTTTTCTAAAATTTGTCGAGGGTTTTATAAACTATTGATATTTATAATCTACATATGTAAGACCAGCATGGAATATCAACGCACTGACATGCGTGATGCGGCTAGGGCTAGCCGGTAATAATAGATACTACAAAATAAAGGTAGGTAGGTACGTTGAAATCTTGTTGAAATAAAACAGATCATTAATTATATAAAATTTTATTGCATGGCAATGTTTGACAAAATAAAATATACTTAAAACTTGTTAAATTAACAAATTGTAACATTATGCGTAATATAAGGCATGTTAATCATATTAAGACTAGCAACTAGCAGTTAGCTTGCGTGTAGGTATATAAAATAACATTAATTAACATGATTAAATATTATAAGCTCGATAAAATATAAGGAATGAAATATAGCTTAGCCTTATGTTTGATAAGTTGCAACGAACATTTATTGTTGTTGTGACATTTTTGTCGCGTAGAATTTGTGTTCACGAGAATCACGAGTGTGTTTGAAAGGAGTGCGTCCAGAATCGATGAGTGTAGCCGGGCAAGTTCCATGGACATGCGAAGTGAATTCACGCTTGTAACTAGTGCCGCCATCACCCAATACGAACTGCGAAGCATTTCCGTGGCGTGTTACACGTTCTACACGCTCAACTCGTTCAGAACGGTCGGTTTTCTGTGCATGTTCTGATCGTGAAAAATTTCCATAGGACCGAGCTTCTGATTGCCCATAGAAGTCACCACCAACTTTAAGATTATCTCTTACTACTCTTGTTGATTGACGATCGGCTATTAAGGTCGATTGACCATCTCTTTTGGTTTGATTGCGACGAGAATCTGAACTATCATGCTGAGAAATTACAGCAGTATTATCTCTAGTCGAGCGATGCATGGAGCTGATGCTCTTTCTGTCCGTACTGTGCGTTGAATTGCTAATATACTCGCCTCTTTCAGATAGATTACCGATGCTCTTTCTCTGCGCAGCTGCTGTAGAACTTATCGAATGGTGCGCTTCTGTGTTGGAGTGAACACCTTTACGATGTAAAATTGTGTTCGTAGAAGAAGAATCAGAAACCAGATCAGATGTGCGCTTATGATGACCGCCACGTGTGGAGTTATCAATTACAGTGCTTGAAGTATCATTGCCACCGCCGCCGTGCATCGCTCTTTGGAACTCAATACTCGTTTTTGTCACACTGTCGCTCAGTTGATTTCTGTTAGTGGAATGTTGTGAAGATCTTGATACATGTTGTTCAACGTGACTGCCTTTATGTACTTGAGTTCCTGAGCTAACATGTCTTTGAATATGACTGTCTGTTAGATGGCCTTGATTAGATTGTGAACCAGTGTGGTCAGATGATATAATTCGTTGATTTGTATCGCCTCCACTGCCGTGTCTAATAATGTGACTTTCGGAAGATATTTGTTGCGAGGATTTATTAATATGTTGACCTATATGATCACTTGATACGTTTGAAGTACTTGTATTTCTCTGCGTTTGACTTAAATGTTGATTAGAACTTAGATTCTGACTTGAAGAAGAAGAAGCAATTGAGTGTTGCGATGAATGTGTTCGTTGAGAGTTATCAAGATATTGTTGGTTTGATCGGGATTTTTGTTGATCAACAATAGTAGTTCTTTGAGATCCTTGCGTTTGATTTGTAATTAAAGATGCAACATTCTCAGAAGTTGACATACTTCCTTGCTTAGTATCTCTTACAACATGCCGCGAGCGATTTACTTGGTCATCTGGCTCTGTCCGTTGAATAGAGGTTTTTGGACTAAATCTTCCTACGTCATCACCGCTTACATCAACTTCAACATTTCGCGTTACTGTCACCCATTTACCGCCTCTAAGCTTCTTTTCTGATACCTGTTTCATTGTTTTTGTAATTGTAGAGGTAACGGTTTTTACATTTCTAACATCAGTTTTGTTTAGTACTGTTTTATCAGTGTGACTTTGTGATACGGATCGATCTGTTACGCCTACGGTTTTGCTTCTATCTGTAACACTGTCATGGGATCCGATACGCTCTATGTTTTTCTGTGATCCTCTGCGATCTACTACGTCCTGTGATGTTGTATGTTTTACTTGCGTCCCAGATTGTATATGTTTTGAAGTAGAGTGGTCCGTAGTGCTACGTAAATGCTTTACGTGCGTTTCTGAATGAGACGTGAGAGACTGGTTGTCTTGATGAGTTTGATTATCATGACGAGATATAGTCTGAGATTGAATGTGGCTATCATCATGTCCTATTACCGACTTGGAATCTACAGACCTTCTTGTTACTTCATTTGTTTGCGATCTGCTATCGTGTTTCGTAATATCACCATTAGTGTAAAGATTATCTCTTGGTTTTATAGGGCCAGATTTTTCTGCAGGACTCCATTTTTGAGGTCCAGGTCTTTCAAAGTCTCCTTCAGGTTTCAAGTTATCCTTTGGACGAACTTGGGCTGGTGTTTCTCCTGGTGCCCATTTTGTCTGAGTACGTGAGTCTATATCACCTTCAGGATGCAAATTATCTTTAGGTCTAATTGGGCTTCGCCTGTCCCAAGTTTGCCACTTCGTTTTAGATGGATAGTTTACATCACCTTCCGTTTTTAAATTGTCTTTTGGACGTACCTGAGCTGGTGTTTCTCCTGGAGCCCATTTGGATGGAGTACGTGAAACCATGTCACCCTCTGGATGTAAGTTATCTTTGGGGCGAACTTGATTTGGTGTTTCTCCAGGTTGCCATCGAGTTTTCGGCCTATCAGCAAATTCGCCTTCAGGATGTAAATTATCCTTAGGTCTTACCTGTTCAGGCCTATCTGCAGGCGTCCATTTTTGTTTAGACGGTCTGTCAAAATCGCCTTCTGTTCTTAAGTTATCTTTTGGTCGAACTTGTGCTGGAGTTTCACCAGGCGTCCATTTAGTGGGAGTGCGTGAATCCATGTCACCCTCTGGATGTAAGTTATCTTTTGGACGAACTTGACTTGGAATTTCGCCGGGTTGCCACCGTTCTTTGGGTCTATCGGAAAATTCACCTTCAGGTCGCAAGTTATCTTTAGGCTTCACTTGTTCAGGTCTCTCCGATGAAACCCATTTCGGCTTTGAAGGTCTATCGAAATCACCTTCAGGCTTCAAATTATCCTTGGGGCGTACCTGTTCTGGCGTATCTCCCCGCTGCCATTGAGTTTTAGGACGACTGGGGAAATCGCCTTCAGGATGTAAATTGTCTGGATGTCTTACAGGATCTGGTCGTTCAGAAGTCTCCCATTTAGGCCTATTAGGTCTATCAATATCACCCTCTGGTTTTAAGTTATCAGGTCGTTTTAGCGGACTGCGTTTTTCGCCAGTTTCAGGCTCTATCTTAGGTCTCTTTTCAAAGTCACCTTCCGGTTTCAAGTTGTCTGGGTGGTATACTATAGCCGATCTTTCGCCCTTAACTACTTTATAATCGTCTCGACGAGTATGGTCTTCGAAAACCCCTTCAATTTTAAGATTGTCTTCTCTACGCGTTAATTTTACTCTTTGACCTTTAACGAGTCGATAAGTATCAGATGATCGAATGTTTTCCATCTTGCCTTCCATTTTTAAGTTATCTTCATGTTTGACAATCGCAGCTCGCTCACCTGTAACCTTAGTATAGTCAGTTTTTTGTTTCATGTCTACAAATTCACCTTCAATCTTTAAGTTGTCTTCTCTTCTTATTATGTCTAGACGTTCTATCTTTTGAGTCTGCCTTAAATCAATGTCTCTTTCAATAGTAATATTATCAACTTGTTTAAATGGTTTACGTTTTTCAGCTGGTTGTGAGGGGACCACCTCAGGTTTATAAAATTTGCCATCAGGTTTCAGATTATCTTGTGGTCTAACAACAGGCGCTCTTTCACCTTTAGTGGCACTATAATCATTCCGAACCGTAAGATCTATAAACTCGCCCTCAGTTCGCAAATTATCTTCATGTCTCTGTATGACAACTTTTTCAGTTTTTTCGATTCGTTTATAATCATCTCTTGAACGATGAATATCTATGACGCCTTCCATTTTAAGGTGATCTTCATGTTTAACTACATCCATCCGATCACCTCGAGTTGCTGTGTAATCAGTTCTTCTTATGACCTCCATATCTCCTTCTGGTTTTAAGTTGTCCTCTGGCTTCTTTTGAACAGGTCTTTCGCCAACCACATGTTTTGGCTTTTCAGGACGTTCAAACTTGCCTTCTGGTTTCAGGTTATCCTTAGGTTTTTTGACTTCGGGTCTTTCTGCTGGGCGCCATTCATCATGTTTTGGTTGTTCAAAGTCACCCTCGGGTTTCAGGTTATCCTTAGGTTTCTTTTGAACTGGTCGTTCAGCAGGACGCCACTCGTCATGTTTTGGTTGTTCAAATTTACCCTCTGGTTTAAGGTTGTCTTGGGGTTTCTTTTGTGTAGGTCGGTCAGCTGGGCGCCATTTTTCTTGTTTAGGTGTCTCAAAGTCGCCTTCAGGATGTAGGTTGTCTTGGGGTTTTTTAGGTGTTTGCCTTTCAGCTGGGCGCCATTCATCATGCTTTGGCTGTTCAAACTCACCTTCAGGTTTCAGATTGTCTTTTGGTCTCTTTTGGGTAACTTTCTCAGCGGGCCGCCATTCGTCCTGTTTAGGAGTACTAAATTCACCTTCTGGCCTTAAATTATCTTTGGGTTTCTGAGGTGTTTGCCTCTCAGCTGGCTGCCACTTATCTGGCTTTGGTTTTTCGAAATCACCTTCTGGTTTTAGATTGTCTTGAGGTCTCTTCTGAACTGGTCTCTCAGCAGGACGCCACTTCTCGGGTTTGGGAGATTCAAAGTCACCTTCAGGGCGTAAATTGTCTTGAGGCTTTTTAGGCGTTTGCCTTTCAGCGGGGCGCCATTCGTCATGTTTAGGTTGTTCAAATTCGCCTTCAGGTTTGAGGTTATCTTTTGGTTTCTTTTGTGTAACTCGTTCTGCTGGACGCCATTCATCGTGTTTAGGTTGTTCAAAATCACCTTCTGGTCGCAAGTTATCTTGAGGCTTCTTTGGTGTTTGCCTTTCAGCTGGGCGCCATTCGTCATGTTTCGGTTGCTCAAAGTCACCTTCGGGCTTAAGATTGTCTTTAGGTTTCTTTTGAGTAACTCGTTCTGCTGGGCGCCATTTATCATGTTTAGGCTGTTCAAAATCACCTTCAGGTCGCAAGTTATCTTGAGGCTTCTTAGGTGTTTGCCGCTCAGCGGGGCGCCACTCATCGTGTTTCGGTTGTTCAAATTCACCTTCAGGTTTAAGGTTGTCTTTTGGTTTTTTCTGAGTTACTCGTTCTGCTGGACGCCACTTATCATGTTTTGGTTGTTCGAACTCTCCCTCAGGTTTCAAGTTATCCTTAGGCTTTTTCTGGGTGACACGTTCTGCTGGGCGCCATTCATCATGTTTAGGCTGATCAAAATCACCCTCTGGACGCAAATTATCTTTTGGTTTAGTAGGTGTTTGTCTTTCAGCCGGTCTCCATTCGTCATGTTTAGGTTGCTCAAATTCGCCTTCAGGTTTAAGGTTATCCTTTGGTTTCTTTTGAGTAACTCTTTCTGCTGGGCGCCATTCATCATGTTTGGGCTGTTCAAATTCTCCTTCAGGTTTAAGGTTGTCCTTTGGTTTTTTCTGGGTTACACGCTCTGCTGGGCGCCATTCATCATGTTTAGGCTGTTCAAAATCACCCTCTGGATGTAAATTATCTTTTGGTTTTGTAGGTGTTTGTCTTTCAGCTGGTCTCCATTCGTCATGTTTAGGTTGCTCGAAATCACCTTCTGGCTTAAGATTATCTTTAGGTTTCTTCTGAGTCACTCGTTCTGCTGGACGCCACTCATCGTGTTTCGGTTGTTCAAAGTCACCCTCTGGCCGCAAATTATCTTTAGGTTTTGTAGGCGTTTGTCTTTCTGCTGGACGCCATTCATCATGCTTAGGTTGTTCGAAGTCCCCTTCTGGTTTTAGGTTATCTTTAGGTTTCTTCTGAGTTACTCGTTCAGCTGGGCGCCACTCATCATGTTTTGGTTGTTCGAACTCACCCTCAGGTTTCAGGTTATCCTTAGGCTTTTTCTGAGTGACACGCTCTGCTGGACGCCAATCATCATGCTTAGGTTGTTCGAAATCACCTTCGGGTTTGAGATTATCTTTAGGTTTCTTTTGAGTAACTCTTTCTGCTGGACGCCATTCATCGTGTTTAGGCTGTTCAAATTCGCCCTCAGGGCGCAAATTATCTTTTGGTTTAGTAGGTGTTTGTCGTTCTGCTGGTCTCCATTCGTCATGTTTAGGTTGTTCAAAATCACCTTCAGGCTTAAGATTGTCTTTCGGTTTCTTTTGAGTAACTCGTTCAGCCGGACGCCATTCATCATGTTTCGGCTGTTCGAACTCGCCCTCTGGTTTAAGGTTGTCCTTAGGCTTTTTCTGAGTAACTCGTTCAGCTGGGCGCCACTCATCATGTTTTGGTTGTTCAAACTCACCCTCAGGTTTCAGGTTATCCTTGGGCTTTTTCTGCGTGACACGCTCTGCCGGGCGCCATTCATCATGCTTAGGCTGCTCGAAATCGCCTTCTGGTTTTAAATTATCTTTTGGTTTAGTAGGTGTTTGTCTTTCAGCTGGTCTCCATTCATCATGCTTAGGTTGTTCGAAATCACCTTCGGGTTTGAGGTTATCTTTAGGTTTCTTTTGAGTAACTCGTTCTGCTGGACGCCATTTATCGTGTTTAGGTTGTTCAAACTCACCTTCGGGGCGCAAATTATCTTTTGGTTTAGTAGGTGTTTGTCTTTCAGCCGGTCTCCACTCGTCATGTTTCGGTTGCTCAAATTCACCTTCAGGTTTAAGATTGTCTTTAGGTTTCTTTTGAGTAACTCGTTCTGCTGGACGCCATTCATCGTGTTTAGGTTGTTCAAACTCACCTTCGGGGCGCAAATTATCTTTTGGTTTAGTAGGTGTTTGTCTTTCAGCCGGTCTCCACTCGTCATGTTTCGGTTGCTCAAATTCACCTTCAGGTTTAAGATTGTCTTTAGGTTTCTTTTGAGTAACTCGTTCAGCTGGACGCCAGTCGTCATGTTTTGGCTGTTCGAACTCGCCCTCTGGTTTAAGGTTATCTTTAGGCTTTTTCTGGGTAACACGCTCTGCAGGGCGCCATTCATCGTGTTTTGGCTGTTCAAAATCACCTTCAGGACGCAAATTATCCTTTGGCTTCGTAGGTGTTTGCCTTTCAGCTGGCCGCCATTCGTCATGTTTGGGTTGCTCGAAGTCACCTTCCGGTTTGAGATTGTCTTTAGGTTTCTTTTGAGTGACACGCTCAGCTGGACGCCATTCATCCTGTTTTGGCTGCTCAAAATCACCTTCTGGTTTTAAGTTATCCCTAGGTTTCGTAGGTGTTTGTCTTTCGGCTGGACGCCATTGTTCATGTTTGGGTTGTTCAAACTCACCCTCAGGTTTAAGGTTATCCTTGGGCTTTTTCTGGGTAACGCGCTCTGCCGGGCGCCATTCATCATGTTTAGGCTGCTGGAAATCGCCTTCTGGTTTAAGGTTATCTTGAGGCTTCTTTTGAGTGACACGCTCCGCTGGACGCCACTCGTCATGTTTAGGTTGTTCAAAATCTCCTTCTGGTTTAAGATTATCTTTAGGTCTTTTCTGTGTAACCCGTTCTGCTGGACGCCATACATCTTGTTTTGGTTCTTCAAACTCACCTTCTGGCCAAAGATTGTCTTGAGGCTTCTTTTGTGTAACGCGCTCTGCCGGGCGCCATTCATCTTGTTTTGGTTCTTCGAACTTACCTTCTGGCCAAAGATTATCTTTAGGTCTTTTTTGAGTAACACGCTCCGCCGGACGCCATTCATCTTGTTTTGGTTGTTCAAAGTCACCTTCTGGTTTTAAGTTGTCAATTGGCTTTTTCTGTTTTGGTCTTTCAGTGAGCTCAGGCTTTTGGTAAGTGTCTTGGGACACTGTATGGCTATCAAATACACCTTCCGTATGAAGATTATCTTTTCTAATAATTGTCTGTTGTCTTACATCTGTCTCTTCATAAGTTCTATACTCCTCTTGTGATGTTGTGATCTTCTCTAACTCCTCCGTAGAATAAAACTTTTCAAAATCTTCCTTAGTCCAAGTACGCCGTCTTTTTGGGCGTTCAACAGGAGATACCTTTTCCGTGTAATCATTCTGATTTGAAGTCACAAATTCGATTTCACCTTCTCTTATTAAGTTATCTGTTCTTCGCGCGACCAATGTTGTTTTTTCGACTGTGTCAGAGTAATCAATAAATTCGGATTGAGATGTAGTTTCCGTAGTCATGTCCCCTTCTATTTTAGTCCAAGTATTGCGACGAACTGGTTTTGGTCGTTCTACAGGCTTCACGGTGTACTCTGTACGGGATGTCGTCGTGTCTGAAAAATAATCATAATTAATAGTAATAAAATGTGGACGAATAAGGTAACATCCATAGATGAATTAACATTATTTTGCTCACCTGTGAATTCTCCTTCGGTTATAATATTGTCTGTTCGTCGAATTATTTCCGCTCTTTCACCCGTTACTACTTTAAAATCTTCTGTTATTGTCCTTCTGGTTGTGAATTCACCTTCAGGGTGCAAGTTATCCTGAGGCTTTTTAACGACAACCTTTTCTGCGGGGATAAACTTATCAGGTTGGCGCTTAGTAAATTCACCTTCAGGCTTCAAATTGTCGGTAGGCCTTTTTTGTTGAGGTCTTTCTGCAGGTTTCCACTCATCTTTTTTAGGTGTTGTAAATTCACCTTCAGGTTTTAAGTTATCTTCGGGCCGTCGCACTGGTTCTCGTTCACCAGGCTGCCATTTCTCTGGTTTCCTGCCTTCAAAATCTCCTTCTGGTTTAAGGTTATCCTTAGGTTTCTTTTGAGTGACTCGTTCCGCTGGACGCCACTCATCGTGTTTGGGTTTTTCAAAGTCACCCTCTGGACGCAAATTATCTTTCGGTTTCGTAGGAGTTTGTCTTTCTGCTGGACGCCATTCATCATGTTTAGGTTGTTCAAAGTCACCTTCGGGTTTAAGGTTATCTTTTGGTTTCTTTTGCGTAACTCGTTCCGCTGGACGCCACTCATCGTGTTTGGGTTGTTCAAAGTCACCTTCGGGTTTAAGGTTATCTTGTGGTTTCTTTTGAGTTACTCGTTCCGCTGGTCGCCACTCATCGTGTTTGGGTTGTTCAAAGTCACCTTCTGGACGCAAATTATCTTTAGGTTTTGTAGGAGATTGCCTTTCAGCAGGGCGCCATTCATCATGCTTAGGTTTTTCGAAATCACCTTCTGGTTTAAGATTATCTTTGGGTTTCTTCTGGGTGACACGTTCTGCTGGACGCCATTCATCATGTTTAGGTTGTTCGAATGCCCCTTCTGGTTTGAGGTTATCTTCTGGTTTCTTTTGCGTCGGTCGTTCAGCTGGTTGCCATCGTTCTTTTTCCGGCGTCGTAAATTCTCCCTCAGGTCTCAAGTTATCATCTGGTCGACGAACTGGAGCTCTATCACCTGGGCGCCATTCCTCTGGTCTGCGTTTTTCGAAATCACCTTCTGGACGTAAATTATCCTTCGGTTTTGTAGGTGTTTGTCTTTCAGCTGGACGCCACTCGTCTTGCTTCGGTTGTTCAAATTGACCTTCAGGTTTAAGATTATCTTGGGGTCTTTTCTGTGTAACGCGTTCTGCTGGGCGCCATTCATCTTGCTTAGGTTGTTCGAATGCACCCTCTGTTTTAAGATTATCTTGAGGTCTCTTCTGCGTAACACGTTCTGCTGGACGCCATTCATCATGTTTTGGTTGTTCAAAGTCACCTTCTGGCCTAAGATTATCTTGCGGTCTTTTCGGAGTGACACGTTCTGCTGGACGCCATTCGTCATGTTTTGGTTGTTCAAATTGTCCTTCCGGTTTAAGGTTATCTTCTGGTCTCTTTTGCTTGGGACGCTCAGCCGGTTGCCATCGCTCCTTATCAGGTGTCGTAAACTCTCCTTCAGGTTTTAAGTTATCTTCAGGTTTTCTCACAGGAGCCCTATCGCCAGGACGCCATTCCTCTGGCTGCCTTCTCTCAAAGTCTCCTTCTGGCTTAAGGTTATCTTCAGGCTTCTTTTGCTTAGGTCTCTCAGCTGGTTGCCACTGAGGACGCTCGGGCTGCTGGAAGTCACCTTCAAGACGCAGGTGATCCTCGTGGTGGACAGCGGTGGTGCGGCTCACGTGTTTCTCGTCGTAGTCGCGCTGGTATGCGGAGACCACGCTCGTCGTGTGCTCCACATCGAACAATGGCTCCGGGACATCGTTGTGTGGGCAGCGGTGACGCCTGCAAATACAAGCATACAAAACTTAAGTCATTTACTACAAAGAGAGAAGTATTTCTGCACTATATCTTAAGTCAGAGTAAAATTCGCTGGTGCCATGCGAACATTTTGTTATGAATGAAAAAAATTTGTAAAATTGACAGTTTTTGTCCCAAATAGCATTTAGTATTTAAAGAGTAAAGTAGCTTAGAGCTTCAGCACAGAATATATGGCTACAGGAAAACAGTATAGGTAGATTAGTTAACTGGTTCAGTTTTAAAAATAAGGTGCCTACCTAGTTTTAAAATTGCAGATGGACCTTTTCTTTTTTTCATGTAATTATTACATGCACGTTACTTTACCAATTTACCTGTACTGCATTAGTCGACTAACTAAAGCTTTTATCAATTTTCATATCCATACTAATATTATAAATGCAAAATTAACTCTGGCTGTCTGTCTGTTACGCTTACACAGCTAAACTGCTGCACCGATTTGGATGAAACTTAGGTATGGGGTGAGCGTCGGCTTACCCCATAGACAGACGCGTAGGTGTCGACCTACGCGGGCGAACCCGTGGGCAACAGCTAGTCAGTTATATAATTGAATACCTAATTCTTATTTCAAAAACGAATTCTATGTTACAAATTAGCACCTTTTGACACGATAAGGATGAAGTGACAATGGAAATCTTCGAGGCAGCGGTAGAGGCGGCAGCGTCAGTGAATTGGCCATCACACGCTTCCATCGCGCTCACTTCGCCTTTTTCTTTACTAAGATACTAGACTATGGTGCACTAAGCACTGCACAGCTGTTCTTGTTGATACCGCATTAAATACTCCGCACATATTTTTCATAACAGGACACTATCCGGTTGTCAATGGTATTATTTTTTTATAATTTAAGACCTTTTAAAAAGCACAATAATATAAAAATGCACGTAGACTAAGGTAATCGCTTGCTGATTATACCGACATCAATAATCATAGAACTGCTATAGCCAGGGCCGATCTAAACACTGGGTACGTAGTTTTCATTCAATAAACTGCCGATAACATATAAAGCTTATTCGCTACTCAAGTAAACACTGCTGGCAATTTGCTTTTATTTCTCAGTGATAGTAATTTCAATTAAACGTGATAATTTTAACAACAGCGGAGTATTTGTTTAGGTAGAGATCCGGCGGATTCCGGCTCGCAACGCGCACTGCCGCACGTTACCGGTTCATGAAACTGAAATGGCTTCTCATCAACAAGTATGTATGTATAATAACAGCCATTGTGCTGCCCGAATAGATATATTAAACTAGTTCATGACTTGAAACACCTGCTCTACCCCTAATAATAAGTTTGATCCGTAAATAATGTGTAATCTCGTTATTTCTTTCATAATTAAAGAAAATTTACTTTCTTTTTATCTACGTATAGAATTATATTTTAATTTATTTTAATACCTAAAATGTATAACTACGATATCTTTATAAGTTTATAACATTATATTATTTAAAACATTGTAAAAAAACGCCAAATCTCAACGACCGCAATACGGTTGCCCCGGCAACACCCATTGAGCCTTACATAAACTGAAATCTAGGCAATAAGGCGAACGACTTCAGGCCACTGACACGACATCACACTACTGTATTACATTTAACGACATAAAGTCATATACCTATAGTACGTAGGTACTTAGTAGTTACAACGAAAATAATATTTAAAAAACTGCAATAAAAAGTAATACAGTTTACTTTAACAAGAAATAAGCATTATTTGTTTGTCGAAATAAGAAATCTAGTAGAAGTAATTTAGTGATCACTTACTACAATTACCTTAACAAACATTTCAAGCGATTTATTCAATTGACTGTTCTCTCATATCCTTCGCTATATTAAATGTTGACGTCATGGTCAAGACGAAAGCCAATTAAGGGGTTCTTTGTATTTAATGACGCAACTTTAAGAGAGTATAAATCAAAAGGACTTAATTTATTAATTTAAAACAGGCGCTGCGAAATGCATGTTAAGAGTAGGCGTCTGCAATTTGCAAGAACTTATCCAGATATAGCAATGACTCAACTAAATGAGTCAATACAACGACCCCCTTTCATCTCCCAAGGAGCTACCTGATAGAGTAACCTGCTCAATCATACGCTGAAAATAATTCACCTTGACATATAAAAAAAACAATATTATACCTATGTATATAGTATACATACAAGAGCACACCAATCTTCAATTTCTATATTTTTTCCTGTACCTACCGAAAAACGTTTTTAGAGACAGACCATCGGGGAATGTTCTAATCGAAGTTCATCACAATTTAATAGGTTTGATCTAGTTTGCTGTCGCCTAGCGATGGGAACCAAACATGAATCCTTCACGCGTCTACTGCGATCAATATCCTGTCTTAATATAAAGGTCACAGTACAATGCGACTACTGTCCTCCGGGTGCTTCTGACACAGATGTCAATCATATGAATTATAACTTTGTTTTCTACAACGAAACAATTCATTCTCAATAATTTATTGAAATGAATAACTGATAGATAGCTAGTAGGCTCCTACCTACTACCCATATATATTACCTACATCTACATCATTATATTTAGTAAATTTTATAATGTAGTTACCTACTACTACCCCATGTATGGTACTAGTAGCCCGTGATCTGACCCACTGACCTAAGTTCAAATAAATGCCAAGAAGCTAAATTGATAAATAATCCGTTTAATTCTATTTATAAACTTTGTTTCGGGTAAAATAAAAAGGCTTCCTTCGTATTAGCTTTTATTCAAACCTATGTATTTTTGAACAACATAACAACGAATTGATATCTGTGCATTTATTTTAATCTAATTCGAACTAAAATGATAGCTGTTTACTCATATCTTTCGATATCTTGAGCCTGAATTTAGCGTATTCATAGAACCAAGTGTAGGCGACAGTCCTTTGCGACGTGGGATTTGATCATCTTTGTATCAATATGGTGCAACATGTCTAAATTATGTTTAAAGTAAAACCAGGTAAGTTTGAACACCTACACTTTGTCCAAATAAGTTAGTAACAGATGTTAGTGTTTATTTATTTATCAAGTGAAAAAACAATCAATAGAGTTAAATACATAGCTCCACAAAACCGTAAGTCACTTTGGGAACAAATCAGTATTTGGTAAATTTTACCTATATGTTTCACAAAAATGGAAAATGCTAATCACATGAGATTATCTTGATTTACCTTAAAACCCACACCATATTATCGTCACAATGACACTTCCTTTGCAGATCACATTATGTGTTGATATCACGGAACAATACAAGCAGACTACTGTACATCTAATACTAACAACCGATTACGTGCGCGTGCAGAATTAGTTAACTTTATCATAGATAAAAATCGGCTTTAGCATTGATAGTGTTGATATGCAAGCTGCCGGGCGTGTCGATCCCCAGCCCTTATCAATCAGCTTAGTTTAACCATAATAAATTATCGGGAGTAGTTGTAATCAATTCTTAAAATAAACCTAATGATTAATTAGATCTTAATAATGCAATTGCAGTAAATTAAGGCTAAGTTTATGTGTATCTGACTCGTTTAGTCGTATTTCTAACTGAACTAGTTGTGTGGGTCTAGAAATAGTCTAGATAAAATGTTATTTATATAGACTGTTTCATTTTGCAATAATTATTTATGCAAAGATTACATAGAATCTATAGCTTATCATGAACATATCAAGTCAACCAGGCACCTATATTTAGAATGCGATAGTTTTGTATTTGGCCACTCACAGTATTCGAAACGTCGGAAACGTATAAATTTTAACTACTTTAATGTCCTAGTAATACTTGATAAAAATACTATTATTTTAATTTAATTAAGTGCTTAAAACATAACAACCGATATATCCGTCAATGTAGGTAAATGTAGGACCAGTTATTTGCAAGGTTCTTAAGGATAAGAACAAAAATAATTATGAATAACTTATTGTTGTCATTAAATTGAGGTCGTCTGAATGCCTACGCAAGCCGCAATTAATGAGATTTTGTGAATCAGTGGCAATGAGGGAGAACTACTGAGAAATCGACCCTGACACAAGTGCAGAAAAATGTTTATGACTTCACCACGCCATAAATAAACATGTTGTGAACATTTATGGGTATTCTGGGAATCGAAGTAAATAATTTCTACTTACGTACTACATACATTTGTATGCACTAACTTTAATGCAAATGTACTCAGGACCTACTTCTTATGTAAAATTAGCAATTTACAACCACGAACATTGCTGATCGTTTAAGACGTTGAAGCTCTGTACATTACAAGATTAAAACTTATCTTTACGGCAAATTTAAAACCAAAATAAAAGTGATATTGCTTTACATTTACTAAAAAATTCAAGCTTTCATAATCCTTAAGACTGAGAAATACGTCTCAAGAGTTACTTAATCGTGATACCACAAGTTATTCAAGTCGATGATGTCAGACAGCCTACCTAGAACTGTGCCGGCATTGTTATTACCTACCAGCACTAAGTGAAAGCTTACAGGCAAAGCACGTTTAGCCAAATAGTGTGGGATTATTGATATTCACACTACGGTAGAATTCTGATATACCTAGATTAATATTCTCAAAATTCTGCTCACGCCGAATTTACAAGCAGGTTTCGCTTAAACCTGTTTTTATTACCTTAAACCTATTGTTTATGATCTATTAGACTTTTAATGCGTCCTAAAAGTTTAAAGACCAGAATTAAGTGTGTATGTAAATGTTGCAATTACGTACTCTCTTGTCTTGGTCTTGGCTTCTAAGGGTCAAAAAACGGTAAACATGCAAGTGTTAACATAAATAACTAAACGAATCAGCCACTTGTTGCCGCATCGTTAATTTGCTATTCAAGCTGCAGAGTGCATGCGCAATGTATAGCCCCTGACTCATTGTGAGAGCTTCACTCTTCAGATGACGGGGTTGATGGCGCCTGGCTATATCGGGACGTTACTCAACTACTCTCATGTACTCATACCACTTCGTGATACGCAAGCCTGACTTAAGCTTTGAGCTCTGACTAACGATGTTTTGAAATACAATTAGCTGTTGCAAGAACATGATTAGAAACAATCTATAAACCATTTTGTACAACAATTAAAGTGTGATTAATCATATAAACTCAGCTCGAAATCGACATCGAAAATATTATTATTTAGAGCGATCGCGGTATGTTCACCTGTGTAACAGTTACATAGAACAGTTGTCACCCAACGAACAAAAGTAATTATACCTTTATCTACCCCATAATCATTATAGGAAGTTCATGGACAGTAGGTAATTATTATTCACGGGGTTGCATTAGTTTTAAGTTTAAAAGTTACCATAAGTAACGTTATAATTCAAAATGAGAATAAATAATGAAATAATCATGTTACAAGATAGAATTTTATTATGACAAGGAAAAAAACGACGAATACTTTTACAAACAAAATTCTTTTGATGTTTAAATAAATTAGAACAGGCGTGCGAACTGGTCTGTAACGAATTTATTCTACGTAACTTTGATAATATTATGCAAAGGAATTTTATCACGTTGCTTTAGGTACGTTCGCGAATAATTCTTACCATACAGCTATGGTGGATTTATAAAAACTCGACCCCAATGCGCAGGAGTTGGAAAGTTGCCTTAAGAAGCCATCCAAAAAAGGATCACGCCAAACTTGTATTGTGCTATAAATGGTTACCTGTCTCATGATACACAGATATAAAACTTCAGAGAATTATTTAATAAGAAACCCGAATTTAAGTTGATTAATTGCATGTTGTAAATAATGAAACATTTAAATATTTTTTGCCCGTCCAGGTTACAGCACAACTTTATCCTTTACGCTAGACGTTTCTCAAAATTGAAATCGTGAATCTGGGAAAATGATTCTACCTAAGTGACGAGTCTCATGACATAACAAAAACTTCTAAAATGCTTAAGTATTTAATGACAAAAAAGACTGCTTAAGTTTTTATTGCAAAAGGTCATTGGTATTTTTAAAACTCATAAAGATAAGACATTATCTTGTGGCCAAACACGAAGCGCTGCTCTCACCCGTGAATACCTAGCCTGCCTACACAGATTGAAAAATATAAATTGGTTTTCTGTATATCGGGTGTGAATAATCGGAAATATTAAATGTGTAGGTGCATGAACAGTTTGCCAGTCACCGCCGGCAGTGGTAGGCAAGGTCGTCGACCATATGGCCTACCTGTCTGGTCCAACCAAACTATCACGCAATGTAAGTCTCCAAATTACGCAACAGAGATTACGCTCCAATCAGTGTCTTTTTAATATGATCAATCACATTTGCACAATATTAGTGTGACCTAGACTAATTTGGTATGATGCAAAGTACGTGAGTTTGGATTTAAACCATGAGTTTTGTTCAATCCGTGATTGCTTCCTGTTACTATGATTGCTATTATTTATATTGTAACCTTCCTCACTTCCTAGATACCACAAAAACTATATAAAATATTATTTGCAAGAGTTATTATGTAGAGATGAGATCATGTCGACATTATACCAATAATGTTTGATTCATACGTATAAAGAAAGCTGCATAACCAATCTTAATATAATTATAATTATATACTTAGTTAGGTACGAAACATTCAAAAATGAGTTAAATAACATTCTTCTATTGTTTCTAAATTTAATAAAATAAGGGTGTGTATATGTATGTCAAATGCTGTAAAACATTTCCCTCGCAATAAAAGTCTAAAAACAGAGATTGCATGACGTAAACCCTGTCTCACTTGATACAAACGTCCTGTGTTCGAAAACGTTAAGTTTTTACATCGACACAAGTAAACATGAAACGAGTTTGAGCGAAGCGAGGACGTGGGCCCGAGTCGGTGAGATCATCGCTGCGAATAGTACCGCCTGAGGTCGCGCCAGCCTGCACCACTTTACACGTCACGTATCTTTCTAATTGGCGTCCCGATTTTGTATACAATACCCGCTTTTTACATCACTCTCACGCTATAACAAAATACATGAGAAATGCTATAAATCACGCGAAGAAAGTAGTCTATCCAAACACAAACAAACATTACCTACTCTCTGTACCTTCGCTTCAACTGTCTGACAAAACTTGTCAACTTTACAGTCTGAGCTTCTCGGAAATGGAATAGTCAAATAAAAACAACAACGACTGACCATAATAGGTTACAGACACGAACATTGTTGTTACATTAGAAGACAGTTCTTCCTATTAGGAGACGAGATGTAGGACGTTCTAAGGTCAATTTAGCGTCGAGAAACATTTTTCAATTGAGGATCTAGTGACGTGTGGGCGCCTAATGTACAACGAAGCACTTTACTTGTTACTCTCGTTAGCTTGATGCGACTCTATCACTCAATCACCATCTCACCGACGACAGGTGGACATCATTCAAAAATTAAGGTTTATTGCGACATTATGGAAGCGCAGGCGAATGCAATTGCCCGTGGACTACAGTAGATTATTTATAGCTTTATCTTAATCAAATGACGTAAGTGATCGAAGTCCTTAAAATTACTTGCTTTAGATCACACAATATTATCAAAATCCTAACTGAATTACTTATTACATACGGTGTTATATAACAAGTTGTGTTAAATTGTTTTGTAAATTTTATAGAATAACACCCCAGATTTTATGGATGTCAGTCATGTCTGGCGTGCCCCAGGTCGGAATGTGATCCCACCTGGAATTTGCATACAATACTTCTAGCTCACGTAGGAACGAGTTTGTGCATTCGTGATGATAATATCTTTCGACATTAAACAATCGCACACGTATAAATTCACATTAAAATTCAAAACAAAATCTCTAATTTATTCAAACAATACAATGTTTTTGAATATAAAAACAGACAATTTATATGTGTTCCAACATCGAAGAAATATGGCACGTGTTCCAGGCGTATTAGTGAAATAATTTGAAGAATTATTTCCAACGATTTGGTAAGTTTTAAGAAGTCATTCATCTCATTTGAATTCCGTTGGTATACGATACAAAAGGAACAGGTTATTGGTAGCAAACTTAATATAGCCTCACGGCCGCAAACTGTAACAACAAATCTTTTCCCCAGACGCTTTGAAGGTTAGAAAACGACTTAAAAAAAAGGACTACGAATAAGGTAGTATTATTCTTTGAGGAGTGGTTTCCTTTGCCGTTTTACGAGCCACATTTAGCATGTACCTAGTTACCTCATATGGCTATCCTGGTTGTCAACCCATCTTGTCTAGACGTGTCCTGATTGCTAAGGATGGTGCCACTTATCGCGAAGGCGCCTATCGAGTCACGTCCGATGATAGACATGTAATGAGCTTTGTTTCTCTAATTGTAATGATGTGTTATTAATATTGGAACGCCATAATAAGCAGATATATTTTTGTTAATGTTTTAGGACCGTTGTTTATTGTAGTTACCTCAAACCAGTAGTTGAATCTGTGTAGCTTCCTCTCCGATAATAGAATTAAATTTATTATTAGACGTCACTAAATAATACACTATGTAATGTTATATACTTATCGTATTGAGAAA
The DNA here is from genome assembly GCA_932294365.1 of Diachrysia chrysitis. Taxonomy (NCBI): domain Eukaryota; kingdom Metazoa; phylum Arthropoda; class Insecta; order Lepidoptera; family Noctuidae; genus Diachrysia; species Diachrysia chrysitis. The sequence continues at coordinate 5,877,992 of OW028657.1, forward strand.
ACAACTTTTAAGTCGCCCGTTTAACGTCGCGTGGGATTTATTTCCGCGACTTTCACAATTCTAGAGACTAGCTTAATATGGCCTAGTCCAAGACTAAATCAATTAAAATTTAAAATCTTGTAAGATAGATCCTTAACTATTGAAAGTTGATAATCTTATTACTGTCTCTCACATTTTACACCGAATAACATGAAATTAACAATAAATATATTAACCTACATATTTATATATGCATCTTATTGATGCATATAAATTAGTTTATTTACCAGTTGGGCACAAAAATAATAGTTTATTGTGTTATATGGTTCGTCATCATGTTACTCGACCCTTTGCCATGGCGGAGTCACGTGACTTTAGATCGTGCTCTTCATGACCACAAATGACATCAGATGAACGGACAACGTGATCAATAACGTGACAATTAGAGAACATACATAGGCAAATCGTATTCACAGTCGTCGGCAAAAATATGCGAATTACAAATGGGACTCTACTTTTTTAATCCAATTTATTCCAAATCCTTTCCGAAATATTATGGAAATGAATTTCTCTGAAAGCTAGCACAATAGGTTGAATTGTTCCATGCATATACAATCATATTCTAATCTGCAAAACTGTTACTAACATTAATGTGAATTATTTTCACCTTTAATGTAGATATAATTATAAACATAGTAATTAAAATTACAATTAAAAAATATGTAAAGCACTCTTGACATAAATATACCAGAAAAACGGAAATACATCTATTACAAAACCTTTTTTATTTGTAATTATTGTTAAAACGTTTTGGTAGCGACTGTACCAACTCTGGATTAAGACAGGACAGGATGTGTGTAATCGTTTCGTTTTCCGCTTCCCTACATAAATATATGTAGACAGAAATCATTATTCTGCATAATTAAATGCATACAATAGTTGTTTATAGGAAAATATATTAGCATACGTAGCATAGTCTTAATCGTTTTGCATTTCTGTGTCAAAGATTAGAACAGAAATTGGTGCAGCTATTCTAAGTAAAATTATTTAGAAAATTTTATTCGTCTGATGTATGCTATGCAAAATATTACTTCTCGTACATTCAAAAGAATATTTACCTAATGATGGTAGATTGGTTTATTTAGCCTATTTATTTATTACAGCTTACATCTGTAGGTATGCCTTGGGACGAACCCAGTACATTAATTGTGACAGTACATGACATAGAGTACGATGAACCAGTGGCATTCATAGAGCCCTTCTGTCCACAGTAGCCATTAACAATGTGATGCAAGCCATAACAAAACTCTCAGTCACGGCGGCTGCGCACGTAAACCTCGTGTCACAGTCGAGTACGCTGCACGGGCGCACGCCGAATATTCACAAGACGAATAGCTCTACACTAAGTATTCTCGTATAATTCAAACATAACAGTATTCATCTGGATGTTACAGTAAAACCCCGAAACACAGCACGTCCTAAGATTTTCTAGTAAAATAATTAAGATTGACTCTGAAGTAATGCCTATAATGTTATATTAATATGAGACTTTCTCTTGAATTGTTTTAAATATTTTAATCTAGGACTTCGGTGCTAGTGCAAAATTTCAACCGCACTAGACCTAACCATTTGTCTTTATTTATATTGCATAATTTTAGTTTTAAAAGATTTTCTACTCAACAAAAGGACCGGGATGGATAAAACTTTGCACCTTTAAACTTTGTCATTACGTTAAATCAAATAGAACTTAAAAAATACGATAGAAACGTTTTGGATATTTACTTAGCAATAACCCGTAATAAATCTGGTAGGTGTGTATCGAAGATCTTCCCTCCTTGGTGGTTTTACAGTAACACACAGCAAACTAGATAGGTTTGCAGGCCACACTAAAATTTTATATTATAATTATTATGTGTATTATATTATATAGTAACATTTTAATATATAATATAAAATGTTAGTATGACCTGCAAAGCTATCTAGTTTGCTGTGTGTACACCGCTTTCTCAGACCATGACTGTCATGAGTGAAGCAGCGAAGTAGCAAATCGCTGACACTAATTAAAATCGTATTTATTTACGCCAATTACTCGAATTAATTGTAGCAAGTAGTTTTCTTTAAAGAATACATGGCAGTTCTAATTAAGAGTCATTTTGTAATATAATCTGTGATGAAAGTCTCTGTTATATACTCAGATTATCTCGTTTGATTTCTTAAGCGGAAACTCGAGTTGATTTCCTGATTTCCTTTACTAAGTAATCAATTTTTCTTTGAGAAACTTTAAAGAAAAATCTAGCCTTACAACGTAAGTATGTATAAGATCTAAACAACATTTATTGTTTCTTATTCACAAAATGTAGGCGAAAGGCAACTACAGTATGGTTTCCCAAAAGATGAAGGCAATGTGGAAGACCCTGGTGGAGATGGAGAGACGAACTGGGGGGACTACTTAAACAAACAGTGGCCTCAGTTACCCAATATTAGAAGAAAATAGAAAAAAGAAAGTAAGGCCTTTGCCCTACAGTAGGACAGTTCAGGCTAAAAAATAATAATTCACAAAAAGATTTAATAACGATACCATAAAATGGATCTTGGTGGATTTACCAGATTTACCTACATGTCACAAAAATATAGAATGTGTCGCCATCCAAACATATATCATGTCCTTGTACACATACTACGATATAACACGGAATTGATCGACCTATTTATCAAGCTACATTATTGAGTTGACTTACTGGCTAGTGTTTTCATTATTCAAAAGTCTGCTAGCAAAAATCAATAGAATGAATAAACACATAGTTATGTATGTGACGAGTCTACATAAGGTTTAGTCATAACTAAATCAGTAAATGATCTAAACTTAGAGTAAAATGCAATACTTTATTCGTATTGACGTTAACTTTTTCGTTGAAATATAACCATTTGTGTAAACAAACGTGTTTTATGATACTAGAAGCAATGACGACATCTTTGCAGTTTATTTCTCTCGTTGTATACAGAATTAATAATAGCGAAGACTAGAATTGTTATGCTGGGCATGTTCTAGGAAATGCTGTGTGTCAATGACATAGAAAAAATGACGATCAGCAATTTACTTTTAACTAGGCTTGCTTTACCATAAAGATCTTATGTATTTTTACAGTGAAAACATCTTTAGGCGCGTTGGGCATTTTTTGAGATGGGAAAAAACAATTGAATTCTCGACACTGTTACCGTTACCGTTACCGACACTCTGTATATAAGTATGTACATATATTGTAATTTTTCAAGTTTTCACTACTCTCGGCAGGGCTACTGTTTTTTTCTTCATCGATGGCAATTTATATTATGCCAGCTATGAATTTTTAAGATTTTATTTTTAATTTTGTTATTCTGCTTCTTTACTTTCCTTAAACCTGAGTTAAACCTATAACTACTGATATAATATCGAAGGTTATCACTCTTGAATGAAGTCAGCTTTAATTACTTGAAATACCTAGATAATAAATAATAAACAATATTAGCAGTGTTTGTTGAACGACAATAATCTAAATTAAATAATATGTTTTGCAAATTATATGAAAAAGACGTAAACGTACGGTAAAATATTTTTTAAAGCGCTCTACCACAAATTTTGGTAGTATTAGCATAGATTTATGAAATTATTTACCTGATTTGAGACAAACAGGTGTGTATTATAGTCAAGTAGATGATATTACTCCACTATCAGTTTTAAGATAAATCATTAAGTGTAACGTCAAAACACGGTTTATTGGACGACTTATCTCTTCCACTGACATCAGTCGTGCACCAAGGCAAGGACAGTGTGACAACATTCGATCTGGGACGGATAGACCAACTCTTTGTTTAGAACGAATAAGTATAGATAGAACACAACTATGTAGAAATAAAGTAGACAGGTCACGTGATATTGAACAGACTTAAATGTACATTGTTGTACGTTATTCTAAAGAAGTAAGTAGATAATTATATTACTGATATTAAGTCATATATTACTTAGAAGACTTATAACATAATGGCATTAGACATACTAGTAAAAATAAAATTATTTGTACAACCTATCGATTTTACACGCACTTATAATTTATTATATTATATATAAATTAATTTAGTTTAAACTAGACAAAGAGATTTTAAACCAATTATTTATTATCAAAAGTTAGAATATGAGTCATAAAATGACATCAATTAATTAAATTACCTTTATTTATATGCAATGCAGAATGATAGCAGTGAATAATGCAGTTGTATGAGACGCTAAGGTCAGGGGAAGGCCAAGCTGGCGCAACTAATAATAACAGAGGCCTACGTAATCGTTTTATGTTAATATATATTGATATTTTCTACTGCTATTGTGTTGATATCCAGTTTTTAATACACCTCCATGATCTTAAAAAGTATTTCACTAGTTATCAGGTGTGAATGTGATGTGAATGTTTTAATTTGATAATTACAAGCAATTGCAAACAATTCTACCAAATCAAGTCTGAATTTTATTAAATCCTTTAGTCACTGAGCTATCCTGGTCCCATCCTGTAATTTGTAGATTCGTGTTTACTTGTAATAAAAACAAAAGACGATTTCGTTGTAAAACGTCTTTTGTATTTTGTTTATTGTTTGTGTTTTGTACTAGCGACCCCCAGCGTCGCTCTGATAGACCAAACATTAATGAATTATACACAAAAACCTTTCTCTTGAATCTATTACTGAAAACTGCATTAAAATCCGTTGCGAGACTTTGTTTTATACTATGTGAAGACTTGATTTTTAAACGACGAGGTAATCAATGGTTGCTCTTACAAGATAATGTACAAAAAAGTAAAATTAAAACCAAGTTCCGTTTCTTAAATATAGGTAAGATTTTTCTAGATGCTTTTTAAAAATTTTCCCGTATTATGACAATCATGATATTTTTTATCAATAAGTAACTGAAAAATGCACTTGCATCCTATAATCAACCAAAAAAGAATTTAAAATCTATTAAGTACTTATCGATAATATCTCGGATTATACAACAGTTGCAGTTGCTATCGATATCTGACATGATTTCTTTAATTTATCTCAAATCTTCTTGCATATTATCGTGTAATCTTATTTTTTTTTGTAATTACTAATTAAGTAATAAATTATTCAAAACATAAGAACTCACATACCTAAGTTTCTTATTCCTGATAGGTTTCTGTAGGTACTCTATTTTTCTGTTTTTTTTTTCTTAGTAGGTGTCTTTTAATTTTATTTAGATAAGAACTTGTCCTCTTAATATTTTATAAAATAGGAAAGTAGAAACTAAGCTGCTTTCTCAAGTATCTTATCGTGAAACTAGTTCCGATTTCATTCAAGCTTCCCATTAGAGACTGGTCAATAAAAACTAGACAGACACAAAACATTCCTGATTATTTGCTTCGCCAATACAATACCAATAAATATATACTTCTAAAGTGTATTGATTGATTAATCAGTTTTTCAATCTTGTATATTAATTTCTTTTAATGATTTGTAAAGTAATAAATTATTTATTAATAATGACGAGAAAAGGAGAAAGCTTTTGTATTTACGTTGTAAAACAGGTAATTTTATCATAACCAAGAAAATGATACTTACTAACGATTAGGTATTAATTATCAACATCCGTTATTCACCAACGTCACCTAGGTATTAAACTCTTAAACTTAAGTCATAAAGTTTAACAAACGATTACATTAATCATGGCAGTTGATTTAAAACGACACAAAATCCTACAATAACAACCAAGCTCAATCAAAACTAATTTATACGTCTGATTGAAATTAATGAAAGTTAATTAACTGAATCATTTGACTTTATGAAGATACGAAGATAGATGAAGCTATACTATATGTATAGACGTGCCAGGCGCGCTACGGTACCACAGCACGATTACATGAATAGGAAAACATTTTGCCACTAGAGTTATTTAGTAAAGTTAGTTTATGCTGCAATATTCCCAAAACTAGACCTTAACGTTACAATTTAAGGTCGAAATTCTTATAATATAGTTCATAAAATAAAAATACCGGTGCTTTATGTTTGGCTTTAATTTTAAAAGTGTCCTTCGTGGTCGGTCACCGCGAACGGAACACACGCCATGCCGTGATGTAATGCCATAGTGGGCAGTGAGATAATTTGTTCATTTCAAATCTATTTCACAGCGACTATAGATTAGGTACCTGACATTCTTTTGTTTTTAGACCGATAGTTTGACCCTCACTCTTTTCAGAATGGCATATTAGGTAACTTTTACATTTAGATACACGAACATAAATCAATGGTGTACAAATTTAAACACAGGTAATATTATTTAACTACCTATTTAAAACAAAATACGACACATAAATTCCTTAACCCTATACTTCTGTAAACAATTTAACAATTTCAAAACCATTTTATTTTGTATTTTGTTTGATCAGCTGTTAAGACTGTTATGTTGATAGTAATAGAAGCAAGGAAGCGGATTCGCTTGAGTAGAGTCGTGACCTACAACGATGCACTTGCTTTAGACTTCAATAAAACTGCTCATAAACACACACCTGCATACGTACCTGCCCCTTATTCATTCAGAATACGGCTACAGTCGTTCGAAAAGGTCTAGTTTTATAATATATTAAGTAAATTATAATGGATAATAAATTAAGCAAATTATATTGGATTTAAAAACTCTACAATAAAAATAATAGAATTCAAATTCTTTATCGCAAAGACGTTTTGTGAACGGAAATATCATAAATGAAAATATAAGTGGTTTTTAACAACTATTTTCTGTAGAATGTTTTAGAACTTTGCCTTGCTATAAACATATTTCGTACAAGATGACACGGAGAGCCTCTGCGCAAAAGGTCGTTATGTCAATTAGGCCGTTTAATATTACGACGTAAAGGAACAGCAGCAGACACAATTTATCAGTTATATGAAAGCTTTTATGAGAGACAACGTACAAATTAAACCTAAAGGTATTTATTACTATGCAGACCATTTTATAAAATGTCCTTCAGAGACTTTATAGGGCCCTTTCAAATTCAAACTATACTTAGATTCTAACAAAGAAGAAAGTGTAAAACTCCGTGGTTTATTTTAATTATTATAGGTAGGAACAATATTGTTTGCTCATTGTTCAGTCGTTATAAACATAAGACCGTGAGATCGACGTAATGATTATATTTTAATCTATAGATAGTCCAGTATATTATGTGTTCATGTGTAGGTAATTTATTATTTTGAGCTGATCTATGGTCTGTCACTTTATTCTGTTGAATTTAGTGGTGTATACATTTACCTAAATTATTTTACATCGAATTCTTCCTCTTTTTTGACAGATATCCCATTTCATGTTACTAAATAAATGATTTATAAAACTGGCCAAGTGCAAGTCGGACTCGCGCATGAAGGATTCCGTATCGTCATCCAAGATATATGCCGTTACAATCAAGCAACAAATCTTAAATCAAACACGTCTCTACAAGGGGAGCTCCCTTTAATTTATTTGTTGTTATAACAGCAACATAATTAGACGCTCTGTAAAAATATAAACATCTACCTAATACGGTTTTTCAGACAGTCTGCTGACAGACGGACTTAAGGGCTTAGTAATAGGTCATGTTGGCACTGTTTAGGTAAGGTACATTATATTTTTATACATAGGTAAAAGTGAAGGTTACTGGTATTAATTTAAATGTGTCCCATTTGAAACAACTTGATAGAGCGCTATCAAATATTCAGGGCGTTCAATTAAATGTAATTGATGCTAATTTTTATCATTGCAGGTTAACAACCGTCGAATGTACAGCAAATATGCACGAGTATTATGATAAGTTGACACATTTCACTACACGTCAGTATCTAGTAAAACTAAATAACGAAATTACAAGCTAACTTATGTAAAGACGCTCTGTGAACATTAAATGTGCGGTTTATTATACCTACATAGTTACAGAATAATATTCACTTGTAGACAAAGTAATGGCTTGTAATCTTAATGACAGAGTTGTCACGCCGAGACATGGAATTAGGAATGAACGAGGCGTCATAATGGTTTCGTAACGACAGGATATGAAGGGCTAAAATAACTCAGATGAGTCTTACACCAAGTAGCACTCTACCTCAGCTTTATCTGGTTATTTTAACCTGCCAAAATATATCTACACTAAGAATAAACTTTGTGTACAAACCTTAGAGGAATAATTAAGTAAACTATAGAGCGCGCATATCGAGTATGAACTGTTGGCACTAGTATGAACTTGTAAAATCGTAAAATTAGTGTCAAAACAGACCGCACTGTTTTATTAAAACTATCTCAAAACTTAATATTACCCTAATAATATCGGAACCGTCGATATTTTCGCATAAACGTCTGTCGTCAAAAGGTAAATCACATAAATCAGTAAACGAGCGCAGTTTTTAACATACGTAAGCACATTTAGCTCAAAATGTGCTTACGCTTGGCATAAGGGGCTACTAGCGATGCGCACACTCCACTCTATGCTTGTCTATGTTTGTGCTTACGTTTGTCATAAGGGGCTACTAGCGATGCGCACACTCTATGCTTGTCTATGTTTAATTTAAGGTATAAACACTTATCTTAGTAACATATCTACGACAGATTTATGCCTCTGCGGGGTTAAGTAGGTCATAGTATGTTTAATATCGTTGCTCTAGGTTATTGCATAATTTGCACGAAGCTGTTATAGGTACTGTCTATAGTCTTTATTAATTAAATTTGAACTAACTTTACTTTATTACATCACTGCCGGTCTTTGTAATGTTTGTGTTTAAAATTAGTGAGCACCTACCCTTAACTTGTCAATAAAAAAACAAGTCCTTTTAAAACATTACTTGAAATATGTTTCATACAAATATAAATAAACCAGTTCGGATTGAGGGCGATACTAATTGCACTATTCGGAATACAGCCCACACTTTTGAATAAGGCAGGCAATAAAAGGCTGTTGCTAAACCGAGAGTCGAAACGTGACTCATACACTACATATAAGTAATACTTATTCATGTTTACTTCTCGCAAAGTTGAGAAATCGTTTGATTTGAGTACATCGGTTAGTCACATGGACGCGCGACCGTGACATTGAGAAGAAACACTCAATAACAAAAATGTTTACTCCGAGTAGGCACTCTGCCAGAAGCGAGTACAATAATCAACCAAGGCATAATATATACATATACACAACAAAACGTATCTACGTGTACTACACTTATAATCAAGTGTAGATATCTGAAACAGTTCAAACACATGTCATCGTGGTAGCGATTTACATATGAATAATTCATTGAATTTCCATTTAAATAAACGGAATTAAAATAGACTACAATCGGTATAAATTTTGCAATAACTACTTAAACGTTCAGCAGAAAATATGTAGAGCCAAAGACTGCATTTGTTAATTTATATGCTTAAGTATATATGTATCATTTAATTATAAAATAGATAAAGTATTTTAAAAGAAAACAAGTAAGCGTTTTTACCTGACAAACTACCTTAACATGCAATAACAATTAATTGAAACACAACACTGTCATTTCATTTCTCAATAGTTCTACACGAATTATATTCTCTCCGTGGTAACGATCAATTCAAAACAATTTCCAATAAGTAATGTATGTAATGTATGTCACACGAACTAGGCAGTAACTTGGACACACCCGGGGCATTAAGCTAGTGGTAGCTAGGTATTACGTCATCAAGAACTCATTAGGCGTTCGATGTTATCAAAGGTTATTAAATTTTAAACATTCTGTATTCTGTGTTTTTAACTTAGAGATATTCCTCAATATTAAATGTCAGTCTTAAAACAGTAATGTGATAGAACTATGTACTTAGTATGACACATGATAATACGTCCCGTTACCATACTATGACGCAATCCTACTATAATCCTCATCAACCACTAATGTATTCCATTAATTAATATACTTAAATGTATCAAAGAAAGACTCATACCTAATAACTACTGAAAAATGTTAAGGAAATTGAAAATTTGTATGCCGATAGTCGCCTTTACTCATAACGTTTGAAGGTAACAAAAAACACAGATTATTCACGGTCATTGTAGCTCGCTCGCATAACAAAATGATGAATAACTCAAATTTACTAGACGTAAATTACATAGAAATTGTTACCGAAATACTTCGTTATGTCATAGTTTAGTTACTAATTACGTATATAACGTTACTTTTTTTTGAATCCTACTAATCTTTGCACTAAAACATGACTCTACATTTTAGTCTTGTTCTAGTTTCTCTCTAGTCAACAATTTAATCTGTCTTTGTATCCGAAAGTAGATTAAGTAATTCGAGGCACAGTACTTTTTTTCAATTATCGTTGATAGGTTTTAAGTATTACCGAAAACATTAAAATCACATTACGAATGTACTTGTCTTTTAAGGTTCTTAACCTTTGCATGACATTTAGACATTTGTGTTAAGACTCGTCTTCGAGATTCCATTCACATGAGTTTCGTAATGATATAGAATTAACAGACTGCCATCTGTGACATTAGATAAAAGATGAACGTATATACCAACTGTATAAAATAATTACTTAGTTTACTTTCACATCTTTCTTTAGCAGATAACGTAAAATCATGTGTGAAATTATGAGTTCTTATCGTTCTTGATTCTCATCTCCTATTAAGTCGTCTACGCAATACTTACTCTATTACCACACGTTATGACTTACATTACAGACAGATATTATCAGCGAGGAAACAACAAAATTTATCTTAATTTTAATATCAGTGGCACACCTAAAGACACTATCTCGCGTGCAATAACATGTTGAATAGGATTATCATTACTGAATTAATGCACTTCTAAGTAAAGTATAAAAATACGTAACCTACTGATAAACGTAATCCTATAATCATTATTTTTAACAAACAAAAGAACCTTGGATTATTTCCCCATAGTAATAATATTTACTATTATAACGAACATAAAAAATATAAAACCTTGTTTTCGGTTACAAGCATAAAATACCTAACAATCCGGACCTACGAGTACAAATTGTTTATTTGCTTAGTATTCTTGCAAATAAAACCTATGTTTTGGATTTATCAATTTGACTGCAGTCATTAGAACCTTTGTTTGTTACTAGATACAGTGCTACTGTGTGGCAACCCAGTGTGCTAAAAAAGGATGTCTGACCAAGTGACCATATCCGAACAGCTTGTACATAGTAAGCTACAGAGTACAGGGTAGTGATGAAATTAATAGAGTAATAAAAAGTAACTCACCCACAAGTGCAGATTTCGCAGATGCACTGTTCCTTAGTGACAGTTTTCTCCGGTTTCTTGGGGCCGCCTCTTGGTCTCGAGTCTCTGGTCTCGTCAATAATGACGGTCTCCTCAACGGTGGTTCTGTCATCTCGCATTGTTCTCCTGTCGTCGATGATCTTCTCATCGTAGACGGTGCTGACAGTGGTATCCTCCCTCGTGGTGTCCGTGATAGCACGGTCCACCACGTCGTATTCTCGAATAACGTCTTCGGTCGTTTGGACATCGCGCTAAAATGTATACAAAGTTTTATCTTCGTATTAGATTACTTATAAACGATCAGCTTTTTATCACTTGTTGCTATTTGTAACATGCTTATTTAAGGATTTTGATCAAACAAACATTAAATGAGTTTAAGTTCACAACAATCTAAAAAGCTAGGTTCAGTAAATAAAATAATAAAGTTCTTACCAAGTTTTTGAAGTCTAACGCGCTCTTGTCGACGTAGACGTCCGTCCTAATCTTGTCGTCTTCCTTGGCATCTTCGTAAGTAGTTATTTTTCTTGTTATGCCATTTTCAGTTATATAGCGAGTGACTTCTATCTGACTTCTATGTTTCTCTACATCAAATGCTTTTCTGATGGATTCCCCTGTAGTAGATGTCAATACAGTAGTTTCTTCCGTATCAATGCCTTCATAAAGATCTTTTACATCCTCGTTTATTTTTGTTCCAAAAGTTACTTTTTCTATTCTTTTGAATGGATATTTCTTAACAGTTTCAATGATTTCCTTAAGGATGCGGTCGTCGATATTTCTGTTGATTACAATGTTTTTGTTGCTTACTCTTACATCTTTATTAAATTTAGAACTGTCAATAATCTTCCGCAAGTCACTAATGGATGTGAAATCTTTAATGTCTCGTGATGATAATATTATGTTTTCTTCCGTGTCCTGTCGCTTGAGATGATGTCTTGGCTGTTCTGGTCTACCAAAAGGCGACATCTCTTTTGGTCGTTTAGGCCTATCATCGTCCTTTTCATACACAAACTTTCCATTCCATGTCCCGGTGCTTCGTTCGTATGAAGTCAAGGTATCTTTAGTTTGAGACGTGGTAGAAGATGAAGACTCTTTCGTCAAATTTTGTTTCTCTGTAGTTACAAAATCAGTCGTGTCTTTCACATCCTTCACATCTCTGACATGAGAACGAGTATCAGAAGTAACAGTGTCATGAGTTGTGTAGCTAGTTTTATTAGTAGAATCAGTTATATGTTTATTATGCTCATCAGTTGTGTCCGCGACATATTCAGTTATTGCTTTCTTCTTAGTGAAATCACCTCCATATCTGTTACTGGTAGATGCAACTTCTTTACCATCCTTGTACAAAGATGATTCTTCTGACACTTGCAAAGAGCTTTTGGGAACACCGTCTTTACCAGTGTCATAATTAGATTCCTTATCTAGTACATGTCTCGTATACTCATGTGTAGGCTTTATTCCAGTACCGCTAACGTTGTGGCTCTTTTCATACGTAGAATGTTCTTTGTTATCACCCCATTCTCTGTGAGAAGTGTCTACAATTTGTTCTTTGCCATCGATGATTTGGACAACATATGAAGAAGTCGAAGCCTGCTGAGCACTGCTTGTATTACTTTTCATTATTTTTGTAGAAAAGTTTAAGTTTTCAGTGTTTGGTACTTGTAAAATATTGCCTACTTTTTTAAGTTCATTTTGGATAGTTGCATCATAACCGTAAAAGTTAGATGAATCTGTTTTATTCATATCACGTCTTCGGTCATCAACCCTCGTTGTTTTATCTACTGTATTGGTGTGACTATTTTGAGTGTTTACATCCTTCGATACAAATCGTGTCTGGTGGGTATTATCTGTTGATGATATTTGTCGGTCTGATGTTAAATGCTCTTGAGTTGTGTTGTGCTGATCGGACGTGACATGCTCACGGTTAGAGTAACGTTGGTCAGATGTCAAGTGCTGACGACTTGTAATATTTTGCTGGTCAGAAGAATATTTTTGTTGATCTGTACTTTGCAGATGTTCGGATTGTACATTACGATTTGTATTAAAGTGTTGATCAGATGTCAACTGATCGCGACTTGTAACGAATTGTTGATCAGATGTTAATTGATCACGGTTTGTAATGTACTGTTGATCAGATGATGATTGATCACGATTAGTTATGTACTGCTGATGTTTCGCAACATTATCTTTTTCCGTGATAAAACTTGAATTTGAAGTTGTTTGATTTCCATCTCTGACAAATTTAGAATCTTCTTTAATAGTCATTTCACTAGTAGGTTTCTTACCATCCTTTCCGGTGTCATAACTGGATTTCATGTCATAGTTTAGAATGCTATGCGCCGACTGTGGTTTCATACCGGTTCCACTTGCACTGGCATATGCTTCCTTTGACACATGCTCTTGAGCGTTGCCCCACTCATTCTTCTTACTATCAATTATCCGTTCTTTACCATCCACAATTTCAACAACGTATGAGGACGATGTTGATTTTTGCACATTGCTACTTTTAGATTCACTAGTCTGCGAAGTGCTAGTAAATTCCTTTGTGTTTCCCCTTTTGTCCAAGCTCCCTTCGCCACCATAAAAATTCGATGAATCAGATCGAATAGTTTGACCTCTTTGTGATGGTACAGAAGAGTTTTGGAACGTTACTTTGTCATTTTGTTTTATATTTTGGTGATCCTTCGAATTAGATGAAGATGTCTGATTCACTAAACTCTGGCGTTCAGATTGAAGGAAAGAATTTGTAGCATTTGCATTTTGAGATCGTGTAGAAAAGGTCTTAGAGTTAGAGACATTGCCCACAGAATTATCAATGAACGCCGTATCAAGAGTTTGATTAGCAGCAGAAGAATCAGTAGTTCTGTCAAACGTCTGACTGTGACTAGAACCTGAATGCTGAACAGAAGTCGAGGAAGACTGGAATTTCTCTGTTTTCGAACTTTGTTGATGAGTCGAAGACGACTCCTGTAGCACCGAACTAGATACGAATTCACCAGTTGTTGATTGTGCCATGTCACTTACATTATGTTCGAGTGCTCTTGTTTGCGAAAGATCGCTCATCGATGGAGCTTCAGTGATAATGTAGTGTGGGTGGCTGTTGTAGGCCTCCGATATGGTAGAGCCGGCTATGGAAGAGTGGTCGGATATATCAGTAATCATAAGCGGATCATCTTCCTCGACCTTAACTTCGATATAGCGAACCTTCTTACCGGACGAGCTGACCTTCTGCAGGGTGTTACTGCTCTGCACCGAGGTGGTAGAACTAGTCTTCTGAACACTGGTCGAAGCACTACTAGAAGATGTCACTTCAGATGCTTTTGATTGTTTAGTCTTTTTATTTTTAATCGTCATCTTGGTCCCACGAAATTATATTTCTTTACATAAAAACTTTATATTTACTTTAAAGAGATTCTTAAATAATCACGATTAAATATTTTTAATAAAAACTTATCACATAATATAAATATCGTCAAACAATTGCCATGTACAAAGTAAATATTGGTCGCGAGAGTCGTTCGTATCGTGTGTCGCGGAGTGCGCGCGCGCTCCTCGCAACTGACTCGCGGATTGTGAGTCTGCGCCGGCGCCCCTCACACCTTGACGCCGCATTGCGCCCACCAGACCTTTGCGACACGTAAGCGCTTACATCTCACAGTTGGACTCATACCAAAAAAGGTGTAAAAGCTGCTAAACTTACTGCTTACTTAATCACGAACCTTAGTCACCAACACTGCACTGTGTATCTACATACAAACCGATCAATGAAATACTTTATCGCTACTGATGTGAAATAACTTGAAAATTGTCCTCACACAAACAAAGTATTCCCTATGATTTCATAGTTATCGCATACACAATAATTTATTACCTTAACGTAGCTTGATAATTCAATCAATTACTTCACAACACAGAATGAAATAAACAAGTAAACTATAAAACTGTCACTAGCTGTATAGGTATTTCAACAAGTCATATTTTAATTTAACTAAACGAACAAGTTATATTCACTGGTTTTGTAATGTTTTCCACTAAACAATTTAGGTACCTACGTGCACAAACACTCGTGATTCCGTCATTGTGAAAATCTTTGAATATACTAGACTTAAATGGCTTCAGGCTTGTACGTTCAGTATAATCCTATGAAAACTGAACGCGTAGTGTTCAGTTAGGTAGCACGGCCTTGTTTTACTTGTATGAAATTCAAGATTTTAAAGAAAACAAACATTTAAACACTTTCTGCAACCTTTAATGGTTAATGTTGATTAACCATTAAAGTAAATTAACCTTTATTTAGATAGATAAGAATTTATATAGGAGCTTTAGTGTAAGTTTGTTTGTAGACTCGTGGAAAGATCTAAATTTATAAAACATTCATCATCAAACTGGTAGAGCTTCAAACAGGATTACGATTTCAATACAATGCTCAGAAATAAAGCTTACTTAATATAAGGATAAGAACATACTTTATGAAACACCAATTCTTAATATGTCTGCAGCGTCATTTATCTTTATAAATACGATTGTAAGCTGATCTCAGGTTAGGTACATTGCGGTATGTGACACATATATTTGCATCATGTTTTGGTGCAGTGCAACTACCAGATTAAGCGGAGGCGACATCGATGCAGTGCGCTTCGATCGGTACCCACTGCATTCATATGACCTAGTTTTTACGAACACCGAGTTACATCGAATCACGGGATGACGACCGAAGTATTTTCAAATTAAACGTAATGTTAAAAATATTGGATAGAGGAATTAATGGAACTAAAAATTACGTCATTAACTTGTGTCATAAAAATAAATCTGGGTCCTTTGCAATGTTTCTAGCATTTGTTGTTGACCAATCATTGTGTGGTTTAATATTTAGGTGAAGGTTGTGGGTTATTTTATTTTCCAGTGGCCTTTCAGTTACTACTTATTTATTAGTAGCATTTGCCCGTGGCTCCGCCCTCGTGGGTTGTGGTTATCGCGAAAACAGTGGCCTATATCCTTTCTTGGGATCCAAGGCTATCCCATAACAAGTTTCATCAAAATCGGTTCAGTGGTTTAGCAGTGAAAGCGTAAAAAACAGACAGAGTTACTTTCGCGTTTATAATACTTAGTATGTATTATCGTATTTTCTTATCTGTAACGTGTTCCTACAAAAAAGAATTAGTTTAAAATGAAGTAACTTCTCAGAAACATATTCAGAGTCAAAAATGATGTTTTTTAAGCTGAGGTATTATTTGTGTTCTGTTCCACTCACACAGTCCATAACCTATTCTAGTCAAAACAAAGCTCATCCGTTCAAATGAGAAACAATTACCTTAATAGAACAATAAGCTTTCAAGGAGTCTTTAATGACGGTAGCCCTCATTCGGAGGCTCTACGGCTTTACCGACTCTTCTTATCTATGGATCTCTAAGCTTCGGAAATCTTCGCTATGCATCTCTAAGAGCCGGAAATTTGTAATGAAATTAAGCATATACCTATGTATGCTTAAATTCGTGCATTAAGTTCATTCTATATCACAATTATTGGTTTACTCAAAACAAATTAATAAAAATATAGGCAAACGGGTAATGATTTCAGTGAAATGATTGTAATTTTACCGAATTGTCGATACCAAAATCTGAGCTATACCGATGCCAGAAGTGGGTTGCGCAAGGCCCCGCTGCCTTTGACTATACAAGGCAACGGGTGTGGGCGCCCGACTTGTCTTTGAATCATGCGCCCACAGAGCAATTGTCTTGTCTATATGCAACTGTTTCACAAATAAGTACAACTTATTTGAGGCTATGCACCGTTAGATTAAGGCGTTTGATTAATAAACGGTTGAAATTATTTACCTAACTTAATCTTCGCCTACGCACTTTATAAAGAAAAATTGGACTACTGCCTACTCTTCGACTAAGCGAGCTTTTTATCATGTGTATATCTAACGGAAAATGAACATTCTAATAAACTTAAACAATAATAGTAAATCTAGATAATTTTAACCATTTACCCTACTACTGAAACAACAAACCTACAGGGTATCTTCTCCACTCTACGCAACGCTAAGAATTTTGATAAAATAACACAAACTGTAGTTTCTTGTATCCGGGACAACTCTTGTGATCTTCCTTTCAGAGTGCGAAACTGCGAAAGGAGGTGAGTTTTGAGCATACTCTTACTGACTTCAACTAACCATAAACTGTAATCAATACATTCATCAATGCTAAGAGCCTCCAACACCAATTTAAAAGCTAGAGAACTGCCATTGAAGAGAAAATACATCGCACAACACTACGGTCACACGTTTAGTAATTCATGGTGGTTAACACTATTTACTAAACAAACGTTATTTTCTCATTTAAATCGTATTAAATCTCATATCATCCTCCATTTGTAACAAAAGATTACGAGAATTGTAGCTCTAAACTTCCTTTTTTTTGTTGTAAAAACTAAATTCACATTGGGAAGTTAACAGATATCAAAATGTGTGTGAATATCCCAACTACAAAACTTTATTACTGCTGAATACTTTTTTCATAAAAAAGGCTTCAGAACAAAAGTTTGCCAAGTGCCTATATAATGTGTCTGGGAGTATAGCATTACGATGATAAGCATAAATCTTAACTCGTTGTTTACTTATTTGTGGTTCTGCCCGGCTAATTTTTTTTTTTTTTCACAGTTTATTGTCCACTAAATATTATATTCTCATGCCAAACTACATGTACCTACCCTCAAAGTATTTATATCAGTTTACTATACAAGTTGTACCTATGAAACACTTGGGAAACAAGTAGCAGATAAGGCGTAATTTAAAATTTAGCCCTTGTGCTGCCATCTATTTTCGCACAGCGATATTTTATGGGACATCACTTCTAAACAAATCTTCTAGAGGGCACTTGTTTCTTCCATAGAGTAAAAATGTATAGTGCTGCCCTCGTCAAAACACACATAGAGTTTCATAACTAGTAAGTACAGAGAGTACTATATTCTTTGGTAACTTCCATATAAACGCTAGAGGACAGCACTAGTAGCAAAGTCGATAAATGGCCGCGTGCGTCACACCACTGCGCAATCAAGCACGGAAATAAAATAACAGCTGTTCTACAATATTCGCTCGGGCAACTCAGGTAGCAGCTGTACCACGCAGCCGTTTTCCTTGGGATCGTGATTGTTTGGACGTTGCTTTCTCATTGTTGTACTAATCACCGTGTAGTTTGGACTATTCTTTCGCCCATTTTTCTACGTATATTACTGTTGTAATAATTGCAGTATTGGCGTTCGAAGTGTGTGAATCATAAATCCGTAAGCTACGCTGGCGCTATGTTTACCAAAATTCCTCGTTCGTTGTTATTGTGACTCAAGTTGAAATGCCTCGTGAATACGTGGACCGCGAGGAGAGTTCCGCAGTGTTATGTTAATAGAATCTCTTTTAGATAGTGATTTTAGAAAAAATAATTAATGACAATGTCTAACACGGTTCCGACCAGTTCTGCACTGAGGGCTTTGGCCTTAGAGTATAAGAGTCTGCAAGAGGAGCCCGTAGAAGGGTTCCGAGTGAAACTTCTAGGAGAGGACAATTTATTTGAGTGGGAAGTTGCAATCTTTGGCCCTCCTGACACATTATACCAAGGTGGATATTTCAAGGTAAGAACACATTAATATGATATCTGCATTGGCAATGAACAGGCCATTTACTCATTGCATTTTATAAAATAACATGCCCATATTCTGCATCGACGATAAAGTAACGCGGTTAGAATAGCATAATCTAACAAATACCACTATACATAGCCTAAAAATATTAAGATAGTTTTAGGGTATTTCTTGGATTATTTATTTGGGTTTTGACATCAATTTACTGTTTTAATTCAACTAATTCGCCATGTAATAAAATTTTTCATTAATTTTATGACATTCCAAATACATGTAAAAGGATGTCCCATGAAATTGTTAGGTAATTTGTGAAGCTGGACTGTAAGTAATACAATAAAAATTCTATAAAAAAAAAGAAAAATACTTAATGGGGGTATAGAACACAGAGTTCAGTAATATACTAGTATAGAATATAGCTTAGTCATGGAACTTACCTACATTTTTTGTAGGATTATCATGTTTTCTTGGCATTTGTGAGATGATGAAACAAAATTCAGTTTAGGTGGACCATGGAAATTATTACAACTAAAATAGGGAAAAAGGTAATATATTGGTCAATGTAATAAATATTTATTATACAAGTTAACTTGGTCTCCATAACTTAGTTGCCACAACATTTTATTCTATTCATCCCTACTACATTTATATACATGTATACAAAAAATAATTGTGCGATTATTGGCAATTTTGATTTAAAATTATGTCCCGGCAACACCTACCAATGTATGGCAATACAAAAATTGTATAGAAATTGCCAAGGGTTGCAAAAATTTTGTTGCATGTGTAAGCATACCTTAATACAATCCTACCTTCCTCATGACATACAGCCTCTTCCTTGTGTTCCTCTACTTACACTTCTAAGTGCAGCCTAATAAACTATATAATCAAATCTACTTAATAACTTCTTAACCATTTCCCTGTCCCATGAGTCACATTTGAACATTACCATTGCTTAACTATTGTATCTACTGGCGAAACATTAAACTATACTACTGATGAGCTAGACCTTCAGAGCCCGTTAACATGTTGGTAAAGCTTTTTATTTCATCCTATCTATGATTATAATTTTATAGTTAGCTTACCTACATGTAAACTAGTGCTTATAATATTAAATAGCATTAGTTTAGAGGTTTTCACAGTGACCTGCATCAAGTTTTGATAAAATATACTTTGTGAAATTTAAAATTGGATTACCCACTTTATGTGTGTAAAATAATTTATTTGAAATACAACTCAATAAATGTTACAGTAAAATTAGTTTTATAGGGTCAGTCACCTTAAATCTTTTATTTACTTGTTTTATTGTAGATGTGATGATAACAGTTTTGTGCAGATTTGATACCACATAAACATATTTTTTCTTGACATCTTCCTTGTATTTTTCTTCAAGATGCTGCAATGTTTTCTTGTGAATGTGTGACCAATACAATCTATCTATTTATTCAAAACTTCTTCACTATCATGCTTTAAGAATGATAAATGTTCATAATGTTTTTAACTACCTTGGAAAACAATTATAATAAAGTAATCTACAGAAAATGTTATCTCATATGATATCAAGGTGCATAAAACCAGTTCACACTTTAATTGGGACTTATGAAATGAATAACATCTCAATAAAATAATCCATCTAAGATTAACGCCACTGCAAGTTAAATAGAATGTTTTCTAAAACAGAATATAATTCAATATCTGCTCTTAGTGAAATCAATTATAACTGCTTGTACATTTATGTTGTTATTATAACGGGCCTGTTGGTCTAGTGGTTAGTGACCCTGACTGCTAAACCGGAGGTTGTGGGTTCGATTCCCACCCAGGACGAATCTTTGTGTGATGAGCACGATCATTTGTTCTGTGTCTGGGTGTAATTTATCTATAATATGTATGTATTTAGAAATATATAAGTATGTTTATCAGTTGTCTGGTTGCCATAGCACAGGCTCTGCCTAGTTTGGGATCAGATGACCGTGTGTGAGATGTCCCAAGATATTATTATTATTATAATGTATATAATCATAGACTTACAAAAATAGAAAAATGTTTGTTATATTCAGTAACATTTACTTACCATAATGTAATGTAATTTTTTATTAAATTCAATATTTGAAAACAATTCAAAGGCAAAATGTGATTCTGACTCACCGTGTCAGCTTAGTTAACCAGTGCAGATGTTATGTACCAAATTCTATGCTAAAAAAAACAATGATAATGATTTGTATACAAAATGTTTGCTGGGGATTTAGCTTGACAATCGGCTATATATAATCTGATATTATATACTTAGCAACTCTTTATTCAAATATATGCTATACACAACATTTCCAAAACCAATAAACAATAACCCAAAAAATGAGAGTAAAGATTGCTGATTAAACCTCCGTTTCTGAAAGGCTGATTAATTTAATGCATTGTAAAATCTACTGATTAGTGATCAGGGGTGTGATTGGTTGACAACAAGACTAACCACCAATGATAACGCTTGACATGAGGTTTGACAGGTAATTAACAAATTTTTGTCCCACATTTCAACAGATGCAATTTATTCCAGCAGACAAGTTAGGGCTTATTGTCTATAATTAGTATTAGGTACCTACATGTAATTTTTAGGTTTCCGTAGCTCAAAAGGATTATACTCTCCTTATAGGATCACTTTGTTGTCTGTCTATTTGTCGAGATTTGTTTTTTTTTTTTTTTGTTTTTTAATTAACCATAACTATCAGCTATTAGGTTCGGAACACTCGGTGTGCAAGTCAGACTCGTACTTGTCCGGTTTTTTGATAGCTAATCAATGTATTGTATTACATATTGTATTTAAATCTAAGGGAAATAAAACAAAGAGTTACCAGCATTTCCAAAAATACCTACTTGGTCCTAAATTAATCATCATATTAAACTGAAACTGAATTCCATTATTTTAGTCTTTACTCACGAAACCGGTACAAAGACCCTTCAATATCTTCCGATATACCTTAGTTGCTAATTAACCATTTAATATTACGTTGTAAGCAAGAACTACAATGTTTCTGAATGTTTCATAAAGTGCCCAATACAATTGACCGATTTCAATACAGTAAATTAACAAAAGCATCTTCTATTACCATTGAATAAGCATGGATACCACAGGGAAATGTATTAGGTCCATCGCATATTTAACTTCCTTTAAACTCAATCAAATATCAATCTGCTATTTTATGTTTCACAAACGACCCGCCCCGGCTTCGCACGAATAGCACAGCATTATAGGACTTTTTTATATAGTAGTGTCGTAACTGTCGTAAGTATCAATTGATATTTTATTAATAGCTTACCTTTTTTTTTTTTAACTGTTACATATTAGTTTCCATAATAAATTTTAATGAAAACGTACAAATCCATCCTTATATTTTAACGAAAGTAACTCTGTGTACGGCTAATCCGCTAAACTGATATTGATGAAACTTGGTATGGGGTAAGTTTGGATCCTAAGAAAGGACATAGACAACTTTTGGGCGCGATAGTTGATACCCACGCGGGCAACAGCTTATATCACATAATTATAAAGAATGATTATGTTGCTTATTCTTCTTAAAGTAATGAACACCATAATATACCTCTCTAAAGAAGTCTCAAGTGTAATCAACGATACTTGAACGTTGACTTCAATTAAAAATGTGTTTAATACATACATGGTGGTATGATGTTAAAGATAAATGCAATAATATTGTACTATAAAAATGTCAATCCTACATAGAATATACCTGTAAAAATAGTTGAGGCAATTTTTGGCAAACTCATTCTACACCAAGGCCTTTACGTCTATTCCAGACGATTTATGGCGTAATGTCTGGGAGACAATGATTCTGATGGCTAAACAAACCGATGAGAAAGCGACATACCACATGCCTGACATGTGAAGGTTGCGGTGGTTGGTGCTATGTCTTGCCATTTCTGTCTTTGACAACAAGCTCGTCTACATGTACTATTAAAAAACCAATACTTAAAAGAATGTTTATTTTGTTTCAGGCACATATGAAATTTCCTCCAGACTATCCATATTCACCACCTACCATTAGATTTTTAACAAAAGTTTGGCATCCAAATGTTTATGAGGTAAGTGAAACATAAATACATATTAATGTTTAAGCATAAGGTTAATTATATGTACCTACATAGTTTGTATGATCTCTTCATGTAGACCTTCATCTAATAAATAAAACAATAATTGATGTTCGTAATTTGTCAGTAAGCACATCACATGACTCCTTAAATAGCCCAAATAATGTTTTTCGACGAAAAGATAACAAAGTTACCCAAAATTTAAAAAGTTCGCAAAAAAGTGCTTTTTGTATCGGATCCTACGTATGTCGATTAAGCTTAGCCAATATACCAATTATTCACTAATAACCGTCTTACTTACTATACAAAATATCCATAAATGTACTTATATTATGTAAGATTCAAAATTCATCCATAACGATATTGCGACGGCCGCTGTGCCAATCGAATCATTCTCAATTATTCGTCAATCAAGACTCGTATTCTGGCATCTGACTCTTTAAATAACAGCTATCGTTTCGTCTACTTTAGCTAAACTGAACAGGAGTATTGGGTATATTCGATAGTTAACCTTGAATATTTACCTTCCTGTTACACTATTTAGCTAAGGCCAATATGCTTGACCTCTATTCACATCCTCAAAGACTATTCTTTTTTTTTATCAATTTCGTACAACTTCTTTAAGTACATCTTTGTACGATAACATAAGTAAATTTATAATTACTCCCCCCACTCCCCACCCCCTCGCACGATTCTTAATGCAAATTAAACGCTGTGATATCTTGCAATAGTAAAATTATTTGTTTATTTAAGTACGTAGGTCACGTTGATAAGGAACCTATGTGGTTAAGTACATGTATTATTTTTGACCTCGTTATGACGACACCACAGCCGGGTTCTGGTTTGTTTTGTATAACCGGTATAAAAATTATATGTTTTGTCTTTGGCCAATTTTCGTCCTGCAATTCGATGGTCGAGCAGGATATATTGAAGATCAAATAAGAACGTAACGTATAGATTATCTAGCGCTGCTCCTTACAAACAAAATTACTAAATAATCTTCCATATTATTATAGTCCATATTCGCAAATAGTAAATGTTTGCCTAAAAATTGGTGTGACGTTGACATTACTTACTCAAATTTAGATTGTAAGATATAAAAACTTGTAAAATGGATAATATTAAGTTTAGAAAACCTTTAGTTTCTCTGTTAACTATTTATTATCTATCTATATAATTGTATATTTTTCAGTCATAAATTATATAAAGGTAACTGTCTTAGACATGAATACTTTACGGCAAAAAAGTATAACAATCGCAATTGTTGATGCAAGACTATATAACCTACTTACCCAGCAACCTATTTTCCCTCATTTGTGCAATGTACAAACATACCGAAGTAAAAAATATATTATATAAAATACGAGTAAATCTTATCTTAATTAAAGAAGCAGAATCTACCAAAGACTTAAAATATGGTATCTTCATCATCTAAAATGAAGTGCTTAATATTCTCAATAATGGCCACTCGAACGGATATCTCGGCGGGCAGTCATGGGTAAAATTACTATGTATAGGCAATGGTTTTCGAGCATTTTCGGAACCTCTGTTCAGCCAAAGGTTACGCTTGTTTATTACTATGCGTAAAACTGAGGTTTCCAGTGCCAAATGAACTCCTAGATATCGCATAGATTGGGCCTAGGATGGGAAACAATTGGCTTCATAACAACGAGAAATGTAACAAAAATATTCTGACATGGATCGTTCACAAAACTTCTTTGTTATAAATGAACTTTCTATCTTGCGATAAAGTTTTTTCATAGTCCTTTTATCTATCTACCAATTTTACCATCCACATAAGTCAATTTATTTGCGGGTGTTTAACTAAACAATACAACATACAACATTTCACACTCCATATGTCTTCAGTGATTATTTGTTTTTAGAATCCTTGTGATTATAATTATGTAATTTACCAATGATACTGTCCTATCCATTTTGCTCAATCGTAATATTAATCTATACTAATATTATAAAGCTGAAGAGTTTGTTTGTTTGAACGCGCTAATCTCAGGAACTACTGGTTCGAATTGAAAAAATATTTTTGTATTAGATAGTCCGTTTATTGAGGAACACTATAGGCTATATAACATCACGCTACGACCAATAGGAGCAGAGCATAAATATAATATAATATAGAAAAAACACGCGAACAAAGTCGCGGGGGACAGCTAGTCGAAAATAAACCCAATTGTTTGACTTAAAAAGTAAGAAATAACTCTTTGTCCAAAAGATATATCTGGCAACCTAGTATACGTAATCAAACCCCTTGACCTACCATTTTGAAAATGTGTCAGTTTTCTGTTGTGTAATTCTTGAAAGCTATGATTCACTTGAGTTCAATTTCTGGACACTGTTTTAACAAATGCCTACTTTATTGAAGTCTTACGCCTAATACTCAAATACAACGTAACTTTAAGAGTTCTCAAAATGTCTATCAGTCGCTGCTTTATACCTGGTGCTGGCAGTCTCAACGGCGACTTAAAATTGAGTAGCTTTTGAATATTCTTATTTAGTCTTTTTTTTTTGTAAGTGGTCGGAAAAAGTTTAATTAGAAATTAAAGTAATTGTGGTTGCCATGTAAATATAACATTCATACACAATGTTTAATTACTACCAAATTAATGAAACTTCTTTAAAATAATTGGATCTTATTTTTCTCAAATTGGATGCCCGCTAAAGTTAACATAAGCATTTAAACCAGTTCAGTCGGTAATGGAATTAGGTGCAGCTGCCTATTTCTATTAGAGTTCTACTTACTAGGGCCTTCAACGACGGAAGGAACTTATTGTTTCAATAGTTTTCTTGTAGCTTCTGATAACCCGTTCCATTAGATTTCTGAAACGGTTTCATGCAGAAATCTTGATATCTACTTTTACTTACTGTTGGTATACTTGGGCCTGACAAATGAATATCTACATAGTTGCGATACACTCTTGTCGTCTTTGACCCCGAGCTGTGAAGCATTCTACGCTGACACACACTTTGACCCACTTTTATTTATTTAGATTTTATCAATATAATCATTACGCATTATTCAAGTCATCACTTTTATCGATTGAATCGTACGGTGACAAACGCAATGTCGTTTGAATTGCGGTACTTCGATAATGTAGTAAGTGGGGCACAGCATGCAATCTGTTTCCGGCACGATCCTGTGGCTTTCGTAAAACGTAGACCTCCTGCAGGCAACTTTCCTAAATATAAACAACACATTCATCACTTACTCGAACGTACATTTGAGATAAGTATTACTAAAATGAGCACACGATAGTTTAATATTCAGCAACAGCTCTGTATACATGGTTGCGTTATATTGCGACTATGTATACAATTTCTTAAAACTCAGCTCACAGCCGGTTGTACAGTTTTCGCGTTACCGTTAGCTTTTAGAAGAGTCAACTGTAAGTCGTCGGTACAAAATAATGTAGCTTGTATAGGAGCGAAGCAGCGGGGTCATCAGTCCGATAGGCTGACTCACACCGACGCATTGAGACGCGTTGACTACCTAAACTATATGACTGACTAACTTATTTTAATTTAGTTCAATTGTTACACACTTTTAATTACCTTTAATCATATTTAAATGTGGCACAGAAACTTCAGTAAATTGTGAACGATCTAGTTCCACACTCTACTTTCACGTTTCGTTATTCTCATAAGCTAAATAAATACGACAGACATGTCTTGAATGAGCAAAGCTAAATTTAGGGAAATATTTATAGTAGCTACAGCGGTGAACACCAAGGAAGCGTTTTATTTGTGTTACTCTGAAAATATTTTTCACGCACCTCGTGCAAATGTAAAAAAGTCATACCATAGTCCACGAAAAGATGTACATCAAACAGGATGTACCATAAGTTGAACGACCTTTTGCATGAAGCCACCGGCGATGGTAACCAACCAACATATTTAATTTAAACGCCTGTGAATCACTTTGTAGTCGACTGTATAAGTTTTGCCAATAACTTCGTCCATTTTGTTCATATTTCATGCTCACGAAAATCACTTAGCTGAAAATACGCACTTATCCTGTTAAGGATCAAAGTTTTAGTTTCGGTACTTCAGAAAAGATAATTTAATATTATGAGATTATCCAACAATATGATAAGACGAATTTTGCTTAATACTGATGAGACTAATGAACTGAAAGCTATTGTTAATCATTCAAATCTGTATCTTATAATAGACGAATATATTTTAGTTTGTGATGGCGACGTTTAGTTTTTTTCTAACGACATCACAGGGCGCGATTAACCAATGCTAAAAAAGATTTATTCTACTTTATTTGGCACAATGTCAAAGGGCATTAATTTGTTTTTATTTCCTTGTGGAACAGAGTTTCCCTTGGGAGTCGTCTCATATGATGTTGGCTTTCCCCTGGCCTTGGGGTAATTAACCTTATTCCCGATCCCGTCGACCTGCGTTGCGGTGGCCGCTTTGAACTTGTGCTACATTCACACGCGGTTCTTTAAATAACGCCCCCCGAGACGCGATTTCATCCCAACAGTTGAGGCTAGTGCCAACATCTCAATCGCACTCTTTTTATACATGCCACGTGGTCGCCTGCATCGCCACACGCTCCCCGTCGATCAATCCTAACCGATCGTTAAAATAGATGCCCAGACCACAATAGAATCTACTTTTGTATGAAATGCGCAATTTTCGATGGCATCGCTTAAAACTAAGACACAACTTCAAGAGTTTACAATATGCTGTTAATGATTCTTTGTAAATTTGCATGTATTTGAGATACATTAGTTTTATTGTAGGATAAATAAGGTGAGTTTGTAATGAGGCGGGGGCGCTTCCGTGGACAGTCGCGTGCGTCACCAGGCCTTCAACCCACCCGCGACCGAGTGGCCAAGGTCTTCGTCTTACGAGCCAGACTAGTCACTTAATCTTCATGTATTCTAGTAAGTTATCTGAAAGTCAATGCTGAATATGTTTTCAGGTTTTTAAAAAACAAGTCAAACTCAGGTCTTGTACATAAATTTGAATTATGGAAGTATACAAGTTCTCAGAAATAAAGATATTTACCTATACGTGATAAAAATATTCAAGGTAAAGCAATCGCTAAGATTCTGAAGTTTTCAGTCATAAATATAATTTTAAATACTATGTCTTCCTAATAGCATACCGAATGATAATTCAAGTATTTGATGCTACTTCGGCATGCGAACTCGTGATTGGTTTTCCGCTTCGTTAACTTATTCTTGACCATATACCTTGACATGGTTCAGAACGTAATTGTTCTGTAGATTAGTACCTTATATGTGTGGCTGCAGATGGAAATGTAAATAAACAGTGCATGTTTTTAAGTGTTTCCAAATTTAGAGGTCAGAACGCACGCATTTTCTTTGTGAGGAAGCGCGCGGTGAACCGGTGGCATATTTTTAGCCGAGGGCGACGCTCCTTGCCATCAACGCAGTGTCCACGCCTTTATGCTCTATCATCATGACTTTACTACATAATAAAACACATTTATGTATCAATAGTTATTTATTCAATGTAAATCGTATAAGGGGCTCCAGAAACAACAGATTAGAAGCCAAATAAACATGAATTCAATTCAAATACATCAGGTTATCAATTTTTTATATTGTAATAAGAATGTCCTGTTGACTGATAATGTCTTGACGTCCATGAATTTAAATTCGTTTTTATTCCAGTGAATTCTATTGTAACAAACAAAATACTACGCCTCGTGAATTATAATTCCTTGTGCGCAAAAGCTTGCGCAGACTCCAACGACGCAAAGTGCGTCAGAGAAGACCGTTAGAAAGAATCACTTGCTATTGTGTTTTGCTTAGTAACTAAAACTTCTATTACCAGAAGTATTGAAACATCAAAACCAAATAAATGAAATTTAATTCAATAAAACAGAGCTAAATCACGCTAAGATATATTTGTCACAATATCAATTTCTTGACATGGAAACTTTCCACCGCAGATTAATCATAACTTGTACGGTAATCGAAATCGATTTTTTATGATGACGCCTTACAGGAATACCTATTTATTTCCTAACGAGAACCGCTGAAGATTTTTTTGATAATATTAAGTAAATCGGGTACAAATGTTGTTCTTGTAAACACTATTTTAACAGCAGTTATCGCGATAGCCGGTACTATCTGGGTCATGCGTACAATAGAGTGGGCCACTGGTACTAAACTATTTGAAACATAACTTAAATAATTTTGATAGATCAGTTTGATTTAATCATTTACTTAGTAGATTCGATAAAACAACCTTCACGAATCGTTGAACAGCTTACAATATAAGTGGGGTGGCTCGTATACTACTTACTTTACAAAGATCGTCAAGGGCAAATTGGGAGGTAAGCGTCTTGTCTGTTCCGTCTCGCCTTCTTCCGCTATCTCCTTAGACAGACATGAAGCTAGATAGCACCATTTGTGTTACATACGCGTGTACCTTGTCGATAAATTGCCAAGTAGAGAAACAAACGGTAAGAAGACGTAAAGGTAGCTATTCCGTTCCGACATTTTTCGTGCAATTAATTAGCAGTCAACGAAATAACATCGTTAAGCATTAGCATATAAATCTTCATAATTAATCTGCATATTATTTTGCTGGTGTTCTTTATGTCACAATTGCACAAATAGAAACACTGTTTGTTCAATAATAAAATGATAAAATCGAAGTATTTCTTTCACATTAATTAATAGGTTATTCATAAGTACAGGAAATATTTGATTAACGATATAATGATACATGCTAGTATCTGAACCACTTCCAGGTATACGATTGATTTTATAATCATGTGTAACTCTTGTTTCTACATTCACTGGTGGCTTACCTAGTACAGTCGACAGCAAGCCACTATTGACAGTCTGTTGTAAAAATGAACCTCATCTCTTTGTAATAATGACGCTTTTATTTTCAAAGTATTAATTTATTACTGATATGATGTCTGTACGGCAGATGGTTCGGTTTCATTATTTCTTATTTATGCGGGGAAAATACTAACGTTTGGTTTTGACGATACGAGTTGTTATCAGAGGTATTGAATAACGTTATGAATCCGATATAACATCGAATGCATTGTATTAGTATAGTATGACCAATAATAAAATCACAATAAAATTTTATGTTTATATTCTCTTTGCGTTAATACTTTGTAGAAGGAACGTATTTCCGACGTTATATTTTGCACAAGAAAAGAGTCTAGAATACAAATTACATAATTACTACTACTCAGTTACTTTCAAGAGCAGCCACTACATTCATTAGATAGGAAGGAAGTTACAAAACATTGCCATATAAAAAAATCTATTACAATAATAATTATAATAATTTACCTTAAAAGACTGTAGTTAGTGTAGTTACTAAGCTTTTAATAATTACTTTTCTTTTAAGGATATTCCTAATACTTAGTTAGAAATATTATTATTTAGAAATTTGAAAATATTCTGGATAATTAAATTTCTTTTGATGCCAGAAGACATACAGTATCATCTTAAATCTTAGTGAATACATTTTAATTACAATGTAAATTCGTAGGTAAACGTATTATTTATGTAAAAAAATTAAAGCTACATACTTACCATAATTAATTAACCTAATTAATAAATTATAGGTAGGTCATTGTCTTTTGATTATAATTTTACCTTCTTTTGATTTATAATCGATCTTGTTGTTACTTTTCATTTTTGCTTTTTAATTTTAATTTTGTTTATTAAAATTTTTGTTCATGTCTGAAGCTGTAGGTAAACTATGTTTATATTCTTTTATCTCATACTTCATCCAAAGGTTGCCTGAAAGAAATTTAATTGCGCGCGCAATGTTTTTTTTTTTGTTTTTTTTTTTACTGTGTCGGGCCATTAGAAAATAAATTCTTCATTCTGCGTGTAATATGTCATATTTGGCTCAAATATACGTGCAGCATAATAATATATGTACTTCAAAATCTATAAGACACTTCCGGTTGACCCAGAATCCGAAAATTTGGCACGGAAGGAAGGTCTCACGTTAATGGAAATATACAAATATAATGCCATGTAAAATAATTTTCATGACTTACTTAAATATACCTATTATATTTTGAAGTGTAAAGCGTAAATCAGTACATATTATAAAACAAAGTCCTCCGCCGCGTCTTTCTGTATGTTTGTGATAAACTCAAAAACTACTGCGCCGATTTTCATGCAGTTTTCGCCGATGGATAAAGTGGTTCTTGAGGAAGGTTTGTGCATACATTGGCTAAAATATAATGATATTTGAAGCCGCGGGCATCAGCTAGTATTAAATAAATAAATAAATAAATATGGACAACATCACATAAATTGCTCTAAACCCAAAGTAAGTAGTTCTAGCACTTGTGTTATGGAATCATCGAATGTACAACAAACACTCAGACCCGATACAATGTAGAAAAGTGGTTGGGGATTGAACCCGGGACCAAAGAGCAACACACTTCTGGCGACACCTTGAAAATCGGTGTGTACGCCACCCGACCACAGTGAGTTCGTCAGTGTATTTTCCCTTTAACAGGTATTAGGGGTTAGGGGTGATATTTGAATGAAATATATTCTTAAATTATAGCCAAGACACTCGATCAACTTGTAACAAAATGAACAAAATCGATTCATTCATTTGCGAGCTACGATGCACAGGCAGACACAGACAGATAATAATAATACCAGCCTAAAATGTCCCATTGGTGGGCACAGGCCTCCTCATATAGAGAAGGAACGAGCATTGATCACCACACTTGCTCATTGGGGGTTAGGGATTACAGATTCCAATTTTTTGAATGCAGGTTTTCTCAAGGAGTTTTCCTTCACCGATTGTCAATGATGTCTTCGAATAATTAAGAAAGTATGTACTTTAACTTTAAAATAGTCAGATGTTAAATTTTAAAATAAAAACCTCTGTTATTGTGTCCGGGCTGGAGAGTTCTCCAGCCCGGACACAATAACAGAGGTTCAGACAGAAACTTCTGATTATAGAGGTAAAAGATATAGGTACCTACCTAGTATATTTATTTTAAACCAATATTGCGAATGGTTCCAATTCAATGAAGCTACGGAAGCCTTAACAAGAATTATGACGTCATAACTTTTGTACCTAGTACTATTAAATCGATTTGTATATTAGACATTTATAATCAAATAATAGTAGGGCAGCTAAGTAGGTAATGTAAATGTAAAGTAAAATACGTACCAATTAAAACATTGAAGTAACATTTTCCATAGCAACTCAAGTAAGTACTTGTCGTTTCTTGAGCTAACTTTTTGCAGAATCAATGTTTTCAATATCCAGTTTCTCCTGCCGCGTGTTTAGAACACGTAATCATTGTTATGAAGGTTGCTGATACTGGTTCGAGGGAGGCGAGGCAACAATGCTCTTTATGTAACACTCGTGTTACGCGCACTCTATGTAACGCAACGAAAACGAAATCTATCTTCTTAACCGTGAAGCATTAAATCGTATCAAGATTATTACTGCGGCCTTCTAGCTTGTGCAAACTAAAATTTGCAAATTGTGAAGACGGGATGTCTGTCTGCCCTCTTTTATCCGAACTCCGAACATATTAAATAATAACAATTGAAAAAAAACGGCTTAGTGCGAGTCGGACTCGCGCATAAAGGGTTACAACATACAAGATTTATTGATATGATATAAAAAACACGTCTCTTGTATGGGGACTCTCTTTAAATTTTACACTTTAACCGTTACTTATTAAGATATGGCATGCTCGATCATAATAAGAAATAAAGAAAGTTTGCATTGCAATATTCGCTTAAAAAAATAACAATTATATTTAAGTATGTATATTATCTGCAAATTCTAGTTGTACAAACGCCAACAAAAATACGTTTTTAGTAGGGGAGCCCAATTTAATTCGTAATTTATGTTTTTTTTTTTCGTTATACCGGCGACAGATTGCCGTAATTCATCACATTCAAAGGTTTAATATGTCAACACTTTAACGCCGCTAAGAAATTACAAGAAAAAAATCGTGCTTCATGCTGAAATACTACCTATTAATTAGTAAAGAAAACAGAAACTAAGTATAGCGAATTAACAATAGGAGAGAGTTAGGGAAAGCAGCTAACTAACGAAAACCAGTTTAGTTTAAAATACTTGACCTAGTCCAATAAAGAGGTCAAGTAAATTGTATGAATTAATAACTTGTTTCGTCGATTTGTGGCACAAACTATACTTATTCCGGTGTCGTCAACCATCCGTCCAAAACTTAAATTGATTCATATTTTTTCTGTTTAAAGTATACTATAGTATTACGTGTCTATAGTAGCGTAAACACTTCCCACATAGGTAGAAACAATTATCGGAAACTTGTTACGTATTGCTCCAATAATACAATGTTTAATAGTTACATCCTAGTTACATATACAAAAATGAATCTCTATTTCCCTTGGTCATCTCATCACGCGTGAACGGATGGAACAATATCGCCAATTCTTTTTTTTGTTGTGTTAATAACTGTCAGGAGGTTTTAATAAAAGAAAAAAAAGTTTGATAATTTCACATCACCCGTGCGAACCCGGGACAGGCAGCTTGTTACACACAAAAATTGATATATAAATGAAAAGGAATCAAACGAGATTCGATAAAGTATATGTTTATTTTATACGATTACCTACTTGCTGTTGCCTGCGGCTCCGTCGGCGCGGATGTTAGAATATCGCGGCAGAAAGTAGCATGTACTTCCTTGGGATCCAAGCTCATTCCCTACCAAAATAGTTTCAGCGGTTTAGCCGTGGAAGCGTATAATATTAATTATGGAAGTATGGATGACAAATGTTTATGTATAATTCGATTTTTATTTGTCAACAAATGTATCTTATACAAAAAAAATCTTATAAGAATTTGCTTTTTAGTAGTTACTATAATTACCTGCCAACCTACACAATTAAATCAAGTTCCAATTAAATGTTTTCAGAAAAAAAAAAAAAATACTTTCTTATCACGTTCCAAATTTGAACATTATGCTCTTTGAAAATAATAAAAAACGTGATTTTTCGATTAGTAGCAGCACTCAATACTAAAATATTGATATATACTTATAGCTTTACAAAGTAATCCAAGAACCCCAATTTGAAATTTGAAAACAACATCAAAACATAAGTTGCAAATTTTCCCTTCCTACTTTCACGGGCTTCACTTTACGTTCAGGTTTGTGTTTTGAGAATTTACCCTCCCTATATTTTTTTAATGATTTCTTTGAAAGAAACCAACTTTCTACGAAACGTGATAAAAAAGATATTCTTTCGGCATGATGTAGGTACTGCTGTAATAATAGTGTACCATATAAAGGTTGGAAATGTATTCCAGCTGTAAAACTTCACATATAAACAATTCACAACAATTTTCCAGAACGGTGACCTATGCATATCGATCCTTCACCCGCCGGTGGACGACCCGCAGTCGGGCGAGCTGCCGTGCGAGCGCTGGAACCCCACGCAGTCCGTCCGCACGGTGCTGCTGTCCGTGATCTCGCTGCTCAACGAGCCCAACACCTTCAGCCCCGCCAACGTCGACGCCAGCGTCATGTACCGCCGCTGGCGCGAGTCCAAAGGCAAAGATAAAGAATATGAGAATATTATCAGGTAAGTCTAAACTCTAAACCTCTTTTATATTAATTCTTATTCTGATTTCAGAGCCCCAAGTCTGTTAACTCAATTGAGTGTCATAGACAATTTTTAGATTTCGTCTAGTGGGTAGCTCAATGCTGAGCATTTTGTAGCTCCTGATCCCTTCTCGCGACAGACTCATTTACACTTCTCACATTAATATCCAATCCAATTTTATTGAATTATCAGACTCCTAGGGCTCTACTACAAATGACATGAATATTTTCAAACACTGTTAGGCACATGTTTTGTGGTAACGCCATAAATGTTAAGATTCACGACCTTATCTACAGTCCAAATGCGCTAGTAATTTCAAGATATAAAAGGAAACAAAAATATGCCCATTACTTTAAATTCATAATGATAATATGCTGCGCAATGTCAATTCTAGTGAATCCATATTACCTGTGTCCATTTGATGTATCGTGAGTGGCGGGCTTTATACCACTGGAGCTTCATTCGTGAGACGATTAAATTTTTGATGACAATACACGGAGCATGCGCTCGTCGCGGCGTCGTCGTTCGGTGAAAGTAATGACAATGAGTTTATTCGGCCGCGTCCTAGATACATTTCTCTAAATCTAGAACTTTGTTGAGTTTTGATGACGCCTAAGGAAATGTCATTCAGCTCTTGACCGTTCCCCTATCCCGTGTGTCACATATGAAAACTTCCATTGTAAGTATGTGTAGTCCAGTAGTAACTGGCGGGACAGAGAAGTTGTTAAAATTACTGAATACATTTAGGCCAATTTCTGATTTGTCGATGCGGCAGCAGTGCTGAATCGGTATGCGCGGTAAACGCGGTACCGAAAGCTTACCGAGCGCCTATGTTTCAATGAGCGTGTGTGCGTGAGCAGGTCAGGTACCGACAATACCCTCATATCGATATCAAGACGTATCGATTCCGCACCGCTGCCGCACCGACAAATCGGAAAGTGGCCTTAGATTAATACCAGCCAGGTCAGATCTTCTCACACAAGAAATAAGAACTATTAAAATCCTATTGCCTTTGTTACAAATAATTACAGATAATAAGGTTGTAGTCACGAGTGCATTGCTTTGTTATCGTTAGTAGCTACGTTATCGTATGTTATTACAGAAAACATGTTCTTACTTATGTTTTGTTATATTACAGAAAACAAGCGCAAGTGGCACGTATGGAGGCGGAGAAGGAAGGCATAGTAGTACCTCTAACGTTAGAAGATTATTGCATTAAAACTCAAGTCAAGTCAACGACGCAGGAGCCTCAGGTTTGTAAACATCACATATCTTTAGTATTATCAACGTCAACAACCTTTTATCATTAACTGCTTAGAGTTTAGTAATGTAGACTAATGATAATTCTAGCTAGCGAATAAATGGCACTTAACATTTTTAAACGATAGAACAAGTTCTTTATATCTATATTAATATAAAGTAGATATATTGGAATGAGGCTAGCTGTGAAAGTAGAAATAAAATAGTGAAGTAGTGTCCACAAATGATAATGTCATAGTAATTTGTGACTCTATAAACATTTTATCACTTACAGTATGCCACTGTGCTTATCATTAAAGCCACGAAACTCATAGTGAGTACTATGAGTTTAAACACGGCAAATTACAAAAAAAAACATTAAACTAGTACCTATATGCATTGTCTATTATCTATTTGAATAAAACTTAAAAATGCTCTGCTAGGATAAAGATATAAATTTGAATTCATTATAATTAAAAGAATAGTAATAATTGAAACTTAATAGTGTATTGTTTAATAGTTATTTTGCTAGCCATTGCCCACCTATGTACATAAAGAATTAATTGGTCATTGTAAATTTGCGTTAACACTATTTGGTATAGAAATAATAATATACTATAGTTTTAATTCTTTATTCAGATGTTTTAGGTAGGTAATTAGTAATTAAAAATAAATTGTTTTCTTGTGTTCATGCTGTCACTATCTAACGAGTAAACTTACCAAAACTAGACGAAATAAAATTGTTTCATAAATGGTTTCACCTTGTTTCATAATTGTTTTACCTTGTTATAAATAATAAATAAATAAATGTGGACAATATCACATACATTGCTCTGAACCCAAAGTAAGTAGCTAAAGCACTTGTGTTATGGAATTAAGAGACAACGAATGTACCACAAACACTCAGACCCGAGACAATGTAAAAAAATGGTGTTCTATATTGACCCAGCAGGGGATCGATCCCGGGACCTCAGACCTGGCGACACCTTGAAAACCGGTGTGTACGCCGGTCGACCACAGAGGTTGTCAAAACTTCAAAATAGACCAATTTATTCCAAAAACACCTTGTTAGTCTGCTCTACAAAACAAAATAGTCCAAAACCCATGTATTTACTTATTAAATTGTAATTTTCCAGTTGGACATGACAGACTTCTACGACGACGATTACGACGACCTCGACACTGATTCTGACGAAGAAGTGGACGGAGGTGACGGCGACGGCGACGACAGCGGCAACGGCGAGTCGTGAGGCCGCGCCCCGCAGCCTGCCGCGATCTCATGCAGCGGACGGACCCGGTAGCCACAACAACCAATCAAATGCTCGTATCAAACGTCAAAACAAAACAACGACCAATCAAATGCTTAAGCCAAAACGTCTTACCATTCGTCTAAAAATTCCACTGACAGAGACGGAGTAACATCGCTGTTTTACGACGGATTATATGGCTTCAATATTTGCGCACCTTAAATATAACCTTCGTTGATCTGAGGAAATAATGTCCCCATAATAGTTCCAGTGACTTAGGGATGGTTTTACAAAGACAGGTCCACGATAGCGACGTCGCTGTTTCACAAAGGAACATTAATGTCTTTAAAATTTGCCCAATAAATTTCATTTAGCCCAGTAGCAAATGTTCTGACGTGATGTATAGTTACTGAATGATTAGGTGTTGCTTACAAAAAAAAGTATCCAAAAAACGACTTTAATTTAGTTGATCTTTTATTTAATCATTCAAGTTCATAAAGTAAATCAAAATCAACCATAAATTTCGATCCAAAAAGTCCTAATATGTATTACAATGGGCTTCTTCAAAATTCTTCGTGCTAACGCTATTGAACTTAGTTTTAAATCCTACCCTCCTTTAACTACATCACTATTTTGTAACCGTGTTCAACACACAGGACACTTTAGTAAACATAGTAAAGTGGGTAGTTCATTTCATTTAGT
This sequence comes from Diachrysia chrysitis, assembly GCA_932294365.1. Lineage (NCBI taxonomy): Eukaryota > Metazoa > Arthropoda > Insecta > Lepidoptera > Noctuidae > Diachrysia > Diachrysia chrysitis. Next base: position 5,915,783 of record OW028657.1, read on the forward strand.
TAATAATAGATTATTATCTGTCAATATCTCGATACCTACCTTCCCTAAGCTGTCGCCGCTATTTTTAACGTTGGTTCATACTTGTTATAAATTGATAGCAACCGGTATTGAATTGCGTCGTCTTTATAAATTACGCCTAGTTTTTCTGTTCATTAGATTGGCGATTCTGTTTCCTTGCAGTTACGTTGGCAAGGCTTTATGCTACAGGCATGAGTTGTGACTTCATTTAACGACTGACTGCCCATGCGTGCTACGGCCGACTTCCGCAGTCTGCATTACACAACACTTTATTACATATTACTACTGCTTTAATATTTACATCCATATTAATATTATAAATGCGAAATAAACTCTGTCTGTCTGTCTGTTACGCTTTCATGGCTAAACCGCTGAACTTATTTGGATGAAACTTGGTATAGGGTAAGCTTGAATCCTAAGAACGGATATGGGCTACTTTTTCCGTGACACCCACACGGTCGGAACAGCGGGCAACAGCAAGTTTTAAATAATTATTATTTTTCTAATGTTCAAGATTTTAGTTTAGAGTTATTCGTGGAATCTCCTCCTATACCTCCTATATTTATATACCCTTTTATGTCTTCATCAAATATTTTAATTAAACTGAATTGTCAGTGGCCTAGTTATAAATCTTTACCTGTAGTCGTTTAATATAAAAAGGCTGTATAAAACCAGAATAATGCTTTAAACAGACTATAGTCGGTTGTTTAAAAAAAAGGGTAAAGTTACAAAAGTATTCGTTTTCCTAAAACGAGTTTAACCGTATTTATAAACAACAGGACAGAGCGGTTTGTGTATTAAAGTTAATTGTAAACTTGTAACTGTATTCCTATCCCTAGACTGCTAGTTGCTATTGTGGCCTCCAGAACTACCTATTCAATTCCGGAGCAGTTTTATCAAGTAAATTTTAAGTTTGAAAATAACAATAGGCATTTTATCTTTTTCATAGGTGTTGTTTTGATTTCATGTCTTGGGCAAACAGTAGGTACAATACAACACTCTTGCCTACCCCTACGTAAGAAACAATCGTAACAATTATAATATTTACATTGTGATTATTTATTCATATTCCCTCAGGTTCATATTGTAACATGAATTATAACAATTATTATAAATATATATTGTGTAACAGTAGAATATCAATGAACTATTTTTGAAAATTGTATACTTATTAATTATTAACTGTAGTCATATGCATAACTATATCAGTCTTAATGCATTTGAATTTTACTTGATTATTGTTTTCAGTTGTCCGTACCGCTTGCCTGCACTGGATAGTTAATATTAATTTTATTATAACAGTGAATGAGTCATTCTTGTTTTTATTATAGCATCTCTATGGCTTATATAGCCATTGTGTAAATGTTAGAATCTTTCTGAAATAGACAATTATATAATTAGTTTTGTTTGTAATATGTGTAACAATACTTCTGTGATTGTAAAACATTATTGCCTGATTATTAGTTTGTCTTTATGTTTAGTTAATTCTTTTCTGATTATTAGAATCATTAAAAGGTAATAACAATGATTTCTGGCATTTTAATTTCTGATACAGCCATAGTGGTTATTTGATTGTGCCGTACAAGCTGAATGATTCAGTTACATTGCACCAAATCAGTGTAGATGTATTATGCTTGTGTTCAATCATGGCCTTTTAGTCTGCGTCATTCACACAATACTAACAAAATCAATGTGTACAGAAATTCTATATAACCATGCGTTGTAATGATCCAGGAGTATGCTCAAATCATGATAATACTATAAAATGATACAGTACATTAATAAGATTTTTAGTGATTCTTGAACGAAATTATTTGTAATGTATACATATTAAGCAAAAATGAATTTTAATGGTTAGTGTGCACTAAGTTAAATTTATATAGATTTGTAATGTAATAAATACTTGTATGATTTGTATTTTAAGACTAGATTACTGCGACTTTGGCTTCAAAATTCCCATCAAGCTATGTAACTTACCTTTGATCGCGATGCTGTCATCCCTCTATGCGTTAATACATACCTACTATTTCGTCAGTCAGTCTGAACTATATTCGAAAATCCTGCTAAAATCGTCCAAAAGTTAATCATTAGTTAGATGTAAGTTAGAGTAAGCGGTTTGGAAAATTATCGTAGGAAAAATTCACGATGAGAATGTTACTTACGTATTAAACAATAAACAGAATGTGTTTGGATGATAATTGTATATTTTTCATTGCACCCCATCTTAACACCAGTAATATTATATTTCCTAGCCTAAATATACCGGAGTCGGGCCAAAGCTTTTATTTGCTTTCATGATAACCCTGGTCAAAGAAATTTACTAAACAAATACTTATTACAAACATACTAAACCAACATTCTTTCTTTTTCTTCCTCGTATCCTCGTGACTGAGGGTAGCGAATACATGAGGTTGTTGCATCTTTTACCAGCGCTCTGCATTGGAGATTCCCTCTACAGACCTCCACCACAACTGTCTATCGGGTTGGCAATTTTCCGTGGCCGACCCCGAAGAGTTTCTCTTAAACTATCAGGTTTTCTCGTTGCCACATTAAAACCACCATTTGTATGCAAAAAGAACAAACTTAAGTGTAGATTGCAAAGCGTGTGAAGGACGAACACAGAGGAAGTGGACATGAGGAACTAATATTCAACGCATCTTGCAAAGGATATTGAAATGGTGAGATTATCCTTGATATCATCTTTAACCTTGCTTAATGTATCTATCCTCTCTCCTAGCTAGCTATTAATAGTAAAGTAGGTAGAAAATGAAATTTGCACGGATAGCCGAGTGGTATAGGTCGCCGTTAATTACCAGTATGCGTGACGTGCCGCGGGTCCGATCCCCGCAAGGGACAAGCATTGCTGTAAACCACGAATGCTTGTTCTAAGTCTGGGTGTTCTTTGTGCATGTGATTTGTATATTTGTAAAACCCCTGCGTCACATGAATTAAATTCCTTAGTGTAGGAGTCGTTTTCTTTTTATAAATTATTATAATTTTAAAATAAAAAAATTATACTATTAGAATTTTTATTATAATTATATTATAGCTTTAGGCAATCAAGTTCACTAGATAAATACTAATACTTTAATGTGATAGAAGTAAGTCTGTCCGTCTGTCTGTTACACGTTAAAGCTAAACCCCTGAACGAATTTTGATGAGTCTTCGTATGGAGTTAGTTTAAATCCTGCGATAACTGAACCCTGTGATACTATAATATTGTAGCAATAAAAGGCTTTCATCATTAACACGATGGGTCAGCTATGACGAAAGCGACGAAAGAAGAAGGAAGAGAGCGTTTTCAGATAGGTGCCAAGAAAGTACATGTTACGCCATTATTATTAATAATTTACGCAATTCGTGGTAAAAAAGAGTAATTAATCACTTTTCCCTGTTGATCATAATCAACTTAATCTTTGTATAAAAAAATGAAATAAATAGTGGCAATCAAGGCTTTGTCAGATGATTAATGTTTTTTTAGGGGTCTAAACTAGTTAAAAGAACCTAACATGAAGGGGATAAGTAATTAATAATTACCGGTATTTGTAATAATAATCAAATTACTACTCATGAATTACTTTTACAGTAACATAAACAATGTGTGTGAATCTTGAGAATACTGTGGCTGTGATAATTTATTGTCTATGGTTAAATGTCAAAAGGCCTCGACTGTCGACTTACCTCATTGTCAGATTGTTTGTCACTTGTCAAATTTTGACAAACAAAGTGACAGTGACATTAAAGTTATGACCGACCAATGCGAGAAACATTAGGGTTTTATTTTACTATTTAGGTACAACATTCGTGTGAGTTTTAATGTTCAAGTGTACATATTAAATGACCTACATTTTTTAAACAAACTTTTTGTAAGTCGAAAATGAGTTGTGTTAGTGAAATATCGCAATCAAATGAATATCTTAGTTTTAGAAGTAGCATTCCTTTGAGAAAAATAGTAGTTGATTCAGACGGATCCAAGGTAAACAAAGTTTTATACAATATCATTGAAACTTAGAAATTATGTTAATGAAGGTTAAATAAATAGCTTCGACTTCACTGTTTACTATCACGCCTTTTGTTGTTTGTACTTTATTTGTATTTTAACTTAAGTACCTACTCCTTATCGCTTTTATAGGCATGGAGAGTTTTCGACAGTGGTCCAAAGTCTGTAAGCTGCCCGTTAATATGTCTGCCACCTGTGTCGGGGACAGCTGACATATTTTTCCAGCAAGTCCTGGGGCTTGCTTCGAGAGGGGTCAGAGTAATAGCCGCAGAGCCTCCACCATACTGGAATATGAAAGAATGGTGTGATGGCTTCAAGAGGCTTATCGATTATCTAGAACTTGACAAAGTACATGTCTTTGGAGCTTCCCTTGGTTAGTATTTAATTTTAATTCATCCCTATTTATGTATATATATTTTTTACAAAGGTTTTATTTAACAGTAAATACACTTTAAGTAAAGAAACTTCAAACTGTCCTACTTTGATTACATTCAAATAAATTAACTGATTAGAAAATGTATTGTAAAATAAATTTAAATAATGTGAGTTCCACACAGTCTCATGACCATTCATTAAAGTCAGTCTTGTTCAATAAATAATAGTGATAAACTTTATAGAGATAACTCTTTTAATATTTTTCCATTTACATTTATGCTTGTTAGTATACCTACTTACCTATTATTTAACAACAATGATTAAGAAATTATTATTTGATTATAAGTTTGAACAATAATGTATGTATTTTCATTTTATTTAAGGTGGTTTCATAGCCCAAAAGTTTGCAGAATTAACTAGCCATTGCCCCAGAGTTGCATCCCTAATACTTTGCAATACTTTTACGGACACATCAGTGTTTGAATACAATGACTCCGCAGCTCTCTTCTGGCTTTTACCCTCATTAGTATTAAAAAGAATGCTTATGGGAAACTTCACAAATGACAAAGTTGACAAAAGGGTGGCTGAATCTATTGACTTTATGGTTGAAAGAGTAAGTAAAGACAAATCATCTTATATCAAACTATTTAAATAATATACTGGTTTTGCATTGACATCTTTGGTTGCTTATTTGTCATGCTTGGTTGAATAACAGTGACATTTTGCGCAACAAATGAGTATGTGAGACTATGAAACTTGATAATGCACATATTGTAATATTAGAATGTATTTCCTTATTTCACAAGGTCTTACAAACTAGAGACTATATTTTGTTGAAATGTTTCAGCTGGAATCTTTGAACCAGGCAGAATTGGCATCAAGACTGACTTTAAACTGCACACCATGTTATATACAACCTCAACCCCTACTCAACTTACCAATTACAGTGATGGATGTGTGGGATGAATGTGCCTTAAGTTCCCGAGTAAGGGAAGACGTTTATAAATCATACCCACACGCAAAACTGGCGCATTTGAAGAGTGGTGGCAACTTCCCATACTTGAGCAGAAGTGACGAAGTCAATTTGCATTTATTAGTGAGTAGAATATCTTTTTATTTTTCCAGCTCGCCAGATATTTCGTTTTGACCTTCGTTTTAATGAGTATTGAATTTTAATTAACATACTAATTCGTAATTCACTACAGATTTGTAAATATTCATAAGTAATTTTAGTTTTAATTCAAATTATAATTTTATTTTCTGTTGTTTTGGGATTTCTTATATGGAATATAAAAGTAGGTAAACGTTTGTTGTTTCTATTTCAGATTCATTTACGTCAATTCGATGGTACAGACTTATCAGCGTCATATTTAAGTCTTCACAAAATGCCTCCACAATCTAATATTAGCCAACCAGAAGAAGGAACGGTCAGCTACTTTAATCAGAGGGAAAAATACGTAAAAATATCTTAGGAATAATTTATAATTCCTTTATTTTAATTCTAAGAATCTATTTGTTTAACAGGTTTTAATACTTTTATTAGTAATACAAATAAATTGAGGAAACAAGGGATTTAGACATGATGTGCTTCTCAAACTATCTTATGATAAATTATTGACATCCTTAATATAAAGGCATTTAAGTATATAGCTCGTTATTAATGACAATAAATGAAGAACGCGCAAGTAAATGCTATATATTTAGGATTTTATATGAAAATTATGTTCAAGTAGGTATATTATATAAGAAATGTGAGTTTATCACGCGAATTCACAAGATTTAACACGTAAAAAAAGCGGCCAAGTGCGAGTCGGACTGCGCATGAAGGGTTCCGTACCATCGTACAAGATTTATACTGCTAAAATCGGGCAGAAAAACACGTCTTTTGTATGTACTCCCTTGAATTTTTAAATATAATTTTATTTTAATAATATTTTTTTGCGATTATAACAATACAAATTCTCGAGCATTTCAAGCGTCTACATCTACTTGTTACCATTATTAAGATCGAGCAAAAATACGCAAAACAAAAACTAGCATAGCTTGCTTTAATTTTTTGTTATAGCGGCAACAGAAATATACAATGTGAAAATTTGTACTGTCTACCTATTACGGTTTGTGAGCTACAGCCCGCTGACAGACAGAGGGTCGGACGGACAGACAGTGAAGGCTTAGTAAATGGGTCCCGTTGGGTACGGAACCCTAAAAAAGAACTAAGTATAGTTTATTCCTGTTACTATATGGTCTTTTTTATTTAACTAAGGCGATCTTATCTCATTATGAACTGACTGACCTCAGATAATCATTCTTGTTACATTTACTGTTTTTTTGTATCTCTAGCAAGTTACGCATTCCGCCGACCCTAAATACTTAATTGGGAACAGTGCCCTTAATGAAAAATTGGTATTAGATTAACAGTAAGATTCTATTTTCTTGAAAAAAAAAAAAAAATTGGTGTCTATGGAAGGAACTGACTGAAATCTAAACACGAGAGGATTTTTTTTTACTGTTTGTTGTTTGTGTGCCTGCTAAATGAATAACAATTTTGCATTGGCATTGAATTAAAATTACATTGGAGAGTAAGGGCATAAGCAGGGAAATTATGATGTTCATAAAGCTTAAAATATATATATTTTTCAAAACTATTTTAGATAAATAAAATTGGGATAAAAACTGCTCATTTAAATAGAATTACTTCCAATTTAGATTTAATTTAAAGTATCAATTTCGGCTTAAAAATGTACCAAAAATTTGATAAATATATTAATAACTTCGGCAATTCAGACATCAGATTTTGATATTATAAAAAAAGAGGGTAGAATATATTTTTGTAAGTTTTATGCACTAATAGCTAACCTTTATAATTACTGTATATAATATACTGTATACTGACTGTATTAATTATTGTCGTGCCAATGTTCCACCTGAGTGACAAATACTTACGAAATACATTATCTATGAGTTTTTCAAACATTTAGGAATTATTCAAATCAATACAGTTTTGTTAGACATTTTTTTACTATTGGTGTAGGAGTCAACCATAATATTATTACAATATATTAGTATATTTCTTCGGAAATGTATATGTAAGCATTTATTAAATATGTATTTACCAACAAGATGTAATTTAAGTAATAAGTTTAGGGTTACGTCAATAAACTAGTAATTAAAAGTATTTTTAAGATATTTATTGGTTTATTTTTACTTTCTCACAGAGTTATTGTAATAAATAACTTAAGATGAACAACTAAGATATGATTTCCTTCAAAAATATTGCATATCTGTACATTATTCACTTAACAATGTTCATACAACATGGAACTGACTGTATTGTACTATTCATGAAAATAAATGCGTCTTATTGCAGGTTAGTCCAGTATTCATTCAGAAAGTCCTTAATGCACCAAAATACACAACAGAGTTTCGTAGCTACATTTAAAATGCAGAGATTACCTTAATATTTTTAACGAGGTACTACTATAATTAAGAGTTCTATGTTTCCTTTTCTAGCTTATGTAACTGTTGCGTGTGGAAATCTCTCTTCTCTTTATGAGACCGTAACGCCTTTTCTCTTTCTTCATCATCTGAGAAGTACTCCGCTAAGCTGTCGTCTTCATTGGCCATGGCCTGTCCAGCCAGAGTGGAACCTTTATCTGTTAATGCGTTTATTTTGACTAGAGGCTCCTCGTAGATGGCTGAGACTTCGGGAAGATTTTGAACTTTCTGTGCGTTGTGAGCTGTTACAGTTGAGTATATTGACATTGCCTGAAAAGGTATTGTTATAGTTCCATTGTTTAAAAAGTTAGTACTTCAAAATATATCGAGTTAAATAACACTAATAAAGTAATATAGAAATTTCATTAAAAACAAAAAAAAAATGAACTCTTAAATAAAACGGCTAACTATACCTGAGCTACTAAGTTGGAGACATCTCCCGCATTCGCCGGCAGAATGAGAGTGTTGTTTGTCCTCGCCAGCTTGTTGAAAGCAGACACATACTGTTCAGCTAGTGTCAGGGAGGCAGCATGTTTACTATCCTGTAAAAAGATTCACACAATTTAATTAGTTCTCTATTCATTCTATATTATAAGTTAGCAATAGAGAAAAGCACAGGCCCAGGCAAACACTATAGCAGAATTCTAAAAACAAGGATAATTCATAAAGAACCATGTGAACACATTATGATTATTATTAACATATCATATAAAAAGCAATGAAATAAACTGTGTTTAGGCAATGTCAGTAACTGGGTCAATCTGCGTAGGGACTGGAACAACTAAATTGTTACATTATGACTGAGATTCAAGCTGCAATGACATAGGGGGTGTATAGGAGTTGAGTCGCCAACTCTTTCAGTGTGACATGCTACGAGTCTTACTGCAACACTCAGAGACATTAATGGACAACATACTTAATATTGATTTAAGTTGGTTTCTTAGTATTGATTTAAATAAATCTTATAGATAGTAAATAGTCACGAACCTGTTCAGATAGAGCGCTACCGATGAGCTTGAGTCCGCGAGCGCGCGCCTCTGCCACCGCCAGCATCGCCTGCGCTTCTCCAGACGCCTTGTTTATCTGCTCTTGTTTCTCAGCCTCTGAGAAAGTAAATTAAGGCTGAACTGAACTGTAGTAAAGCTCCACCAAAGGGGACGGTAAACTAAGGATAAGGATAAAGCTGTTATTCTAAAGAGGAAAATATTAGGGATATTGAATTATTGTCACTTTATATATATAAAATTAGCTTAAAAGTTTCTTGTGTAAGTTGAAAATCCACATAATTTCAAAATCTTTATTACTTTTTTCTACTTCAATCTACTTTGACACACTGCATTTTCTATGAAGATATTAATTATTAATGTTCTTACCTGATGCTAATATCCTAGCTTGACGCTTGCCCTCAGCAACATTGATATCAGCAGCTCGCACTCCCTCGGACTCCAAAATGGCAGCTCTTTTCCGTCGTTCAGCTTCCACTTGCATTTGCATAGCTTCATGAACTCTCGTCGGGAGTTTTATATCCCCTGTAAACACATAAATTCTCAATTTCAATAAAAAATTGCTAACATAAAAAATATTCCTAAAATCAACATAAAAAAAAATATAAAACATTTTATAGTAAGTATAACAGGATTTTGGATATAAACATAAAAATCGTTAATTAATACTTAAAAATCATATACCTAATCATTCAAAATGTTATTTTACTTTTACTGTATTGTACTTTACAATTAAGTGATGTGTCTTTATAACTTACTTATTTCATAACGCAGGCAAGTAATGCCCCAGGCCTCACTGGCTTTATTGATGGATTCCACTATAGCCACATTCAAAGATTCTCTCTCCCTGAACACTTTATCTAGAGATATTTGACCGAGCTCTGAACGCATAGTAGTTTGAGCAAGCTGCGTGATAGCAAACTCAGGATCTTCCACACCATAGGATGCTGAAAAATAATATTATGCATTTAGGAAACCAAGCAACATTAATATATCGGAGAAATAATATTACCATATTTAAACTAATTAGTCATGTTGTGCTAATTAAATACAAATAATAGAAGGAAAAACTTAAAGCCAATACTTATTATTTAAATTATATTTATCATGTTATTCTCTTAAAATTTTATAGAATCTGTCATAATTTTGTAAAATAAAAGTTCAATTTAATGATAATGATGATGTTTATATATATATATATTATATAGACTTACCTAGGTATGGGTCAATAATACGAAGATAAAGCACACCGTCAATGCTCAGTGTCACATTGTCTGATGTTATGGCACTCTGTTTGGGAACATCAATGGCAATTTCCTTTAAACTTTGAACATATTTAATCTTATCCACTATGGGCCACAACAGGTTAAGTCCAGGCTCCAATATTCTATGAAATTTACCCATTCGCTCCACAATCCAGGCCTAAAAGACAATTATTTAAAACAGTTGCACAATTATATTTAAAGTGGCATAATTTGAATAAAGTAACAAATATTCTGACTATTCCGGCATGATTTAAGCTTGGAATTTTAAAATTCAATTATAAATGTTGCTTCTTACTATGGAATTTTGTTCGAATATCACAAATTGCACCCACTTACATATTTGATTTTTTAAACGTACCTCTTGTTGCGGAACAAACATAACAATAGTATTTAGCGGAGTCGTTGACCGACTTCTTGTAGCTGTTATGCTGTACAGAAACCGGGCATTGTTTTGATATTCCACATTAAAAACATTCTGAAAACAATTAATTAAATGTAAGGTTATGTACGTCAATACTGAAACCGAAATATTATGTAAATACATAATTTACGAACAGTACTGACCCGTAATGGAAGAGCCCTGGTGAAAAATAGTCTGGAACGAGTAAACATTTTTATTTATTACCACAATATTACACTATTATTACACTTCCCATTCCATTTATTTCTTTCCAAGATTTATTCTGCTGAGAAATCAGAATGCAAAATGAAATGTCAACTTTTTTTTGTCAAATTGTTTTGCTTGGAAAACTCTTCAACAGATAATAATTATTTGAGGCGATTTTTAGAATTGTCCGTAAACTTTATCAGGTTAATAAAAGAGTATTTATCCAAAGGAATTTAACAAAACTTGATTATTTTAAAATTTCGTATTTATACTGTATATAAATTTCCTATGGACGTAGTTATTTTAAATTTTATCTGCGTGCCGGCTGGCCTTTATCATAGACTAAAGTGGCCTTTATCGTTTATTTTTCGCTTTATTTCTTGTTGGTTGTCAAGCAAAGTAAGCGCTAAATTTCAAATTCTCGAAGTTTGATCAATATCAATTTTATTATCAATATGCAAATGAGTTGTTGCCAAACAAACATTGTATTATTTTAAAGTAGTCTAAGCAAGAACATAAATTTGCAATATTTTAAAATGGATTTAGTATCTACAAAGTCTAGCTGTAACAGTAATACCGATAATTCGCAAACTATAAGTTTAGCTGCTAAATTAAGGCGACTTAAAATAGAAGAAGAACTCCTTCTTCAAAGTATTCGTAAGTGTGTTCGTGAGTTTCCATCTACAGATAGTGAAAATGATAGTACCAGTTCATTTTCAGACTTCACAAGTTTTTCAGCAAAAATTAAAGATTCATTTAGACAAATAAATTTAACGTTTCAAGATATAAAGACTAGTACATCTTCCAAGGAAATATTAAAGTCCATTGGTGCGTATATTTTGGTATTTTCTGTAACATAAAACAGAGAAAAATAAGCCTTATAATTTACCTTTAATATTTGAACGAAAGCTATTTTTTTTTCTCATGTTTTAATCTTGCCTTCAGATATTGACGACGTAAAACGAAGTACGCTGGACTTGGAAAACAATATAAAGAGTTTAAAATTATTTCTACAATCAGAATTGACTAATTTGAAAACAACTGAAACTGAACTTAATCAAAGTGTAAGTAGCAATGAAACTAAAATAAATAAATTAAAATTTAAATAAAGATTGATTAAAATATGAAATTTTTAACAAGTAAACTTTATGTAATATGAATAAATCTTTATCTCCAATAAGATTTTTTTCAGACTGTTTAAACCTGCATAAGAATTTATTTTTAATTTAGATAAACGAAAATCCAGTTGCAATCAGCAAACTTAAAAGACATCCAAAAATACCAACAACAAAATACAACGAGATTGTGCCGAGTCCAGTAAAAACTTTAATGAATTCTCCATTCAAATGTTTGGTAAGTAAAAAAAAAACTATTTACCCACAAAACATGCGATCGAATTGATATCTTTGAATTCACTATAAATTTATTGTACCTTAGTTTTTAAGCCCTACTATATTTTTTCGTAATTATTGAATCATTAGATATTACTAAACGTACGGAATAACGGTTTTTTTTGTAGGAAGTTCAACAATTCCAAGAATTCATGATGAACAGTTTAAATCGCTACGGTGGATGGGCTGAATATCACCATAACATATTCGTTAATTATTGGCAGAAGTATTTTGGCTCAGAAAACATGAGTGACGAACCAAGTGAAAGCTTCATCGAACGTTCACCATTGTATCATTCGTTCTTGCGTGACCTTCATTCAAAATTACAAGGTTTACTTTTTACGGTATTTTGCGGCTTATTAGTTTGTAAAAAATATTAGAAAATCTCTAACATTCCAATTTTTAATCACATTCACCGTAAGATTCAAAATACAAAATAAGAGTATTGAATATTTCGCATTAGTCCAAAACCGGCTTCAATAATTTTAATATATTTAAATATCTACTAGATTTTCAAACACGTTTTTATCTTGGTACGCAAAATAGTTCGGTGAAGTACTCTAGAACCCAATTTAAGGATGAACAACGTCAGATAATTTTTAATCGTGGAATAGAATTGACTTTTGACAGATTTTGTATGAAAGAACCTCAGAACCTCAGAAAATAGACATAGCTATATGAAAACTATAAATTCTATTTCTATATTTTGAGGGAAGAACTGTCAAAAATTCGAAATATTATCTGGAGTTGGAAAAATCGTTCCAAGTACATTTACCCTTAATAATTACCCTTAATATATAAATACATTTACCCTGCAAATACACCCCATCAAATTTTTAATGTAACGGTTAATTTTTAACAACTTCTAGATATAAGTGAAGAAGAAATAGCTTCTCACGTCAAGTGGTATTCTAAGCTTGTCTACTTGAAAGAGCGTCAGCAAAAGGCTATAGATAAATGGAGGTCCAATAGAAAAATAATGAGGTCTGCTAAGGTAATAAAACTAAAGACATTAAATTTTTGTGAAGAGGTCGGCCGGTAGGTACATAATAATGTACTATCTCTTCTTGATAAGTTTGGGATTTAATTTCGGAAGAATACGTCAAGCAAATATTTCACATATTAAATATATAATAGTAAAATTAATTTTAAACTACCCAATCATAACTTGACTGTACCTACTGTACTTACAGGTGGAGCCGGATGTAAAGAACTGTTTCAATTTAAAAAATAAAAGTTTTGAAAGAAAAAGCCGTTACAATTTAAGCAATGGCGATGGTCAAGGTAAAATTGAAAGCTAAGGATTTTTGTTTTTGGGTCATAGTTTAAAAATATAAAATAATACATATCTTTTTTAGGTGAACAGAGTAATAAAGAACTGAATTTTCATTCTTCAACTCAAAATGAAGTTTGGTGAGTAACTTATAAAATATGCCAAAACACATACTTATCTATTAAGTATATAAAAGCTACACGCAAAGCACAAAATTTAGTTAACAACGTTTAAAAAAACACTTTATTTCAGCTGTTTCGTACGACAATGTTTTAGTGATGAATTACAAAATAGGAATAAGGCAGAGGAAAATGACAATGTATCAAACGGACAAAGTTTCGTTGAGGCTGGAAAACAAACAATGAAGCGGTTCCAGAAATCGACAAAGCAATGGAATATCAGACTTAACACTAAAACTATTAAGACTGATATAAATATCAATAATGTTGAAACCATTAATAAGCTGTAAGATTGTATTCCTTTAATTGTAATTATAAATACCAAATCGTATTAAAGTTGGTAAAGACCAGAAAAAAATACTTATTAGCGAACTCAATGGGTATTATTTAATAACTTATTTTCTTTTGTTGATTTATTAAAGTAACTATGGTTTTTTTTATGAGTTATTCATCAGCATTCTATCCATGCCCTAAGGTCAGCCTCTAGCATACCCTACTACCTTACATATCTACCTACATACATTTTTTTTTCTGGTCTTGACTGCGTAGGATTTTACTCCATAATTGAAAATCCCATATAATTGACAAAAATCTAAAGGTCCACCAAATCTATCCAAAGGCTTTTGCCGCTTTGTTATTTAAAGCCGACAGGTGAGTGTGTGAAATTTCTAAAGCTAGGTCTGGTCTAGTCTGGCTTTACTTTAGACTTACTTATATAAGCTATTTAATTAATTTGTTTGTTTGAAAATCATATTGTTTTGTTATTTTGTTTAGGTACTGATTGCAATTAAACTTATATTGAACACGAATCCTACATGTATTTAAATTTAAAGCCCAACAGTCGTATCAACCATATTATACTTTTGGCCTGATAACCTAAATACAATCGTATCTTTTTAAAACTAGTTATCAATAGTCCCCGGTGGCCATAATAATAATGCAGGAATACTTTGTTTTCAGACATACGCCTACATGGAGAATTGGCCTATAAAATAAACTTTTAAAGTTTCATAATTGTTTTATTTATATTTCCCTCTTCAGATTATCAGACTCCTAAATCACAGATTGTTACAGCAATCATCTTGCACCAAGTTAACTTTCTAGATAAGTAAATACAATGTGCTAAACTGAGTGCCTACATTGTAATCGCTATATATACCTACGATCCAATTACCATATCAGCATTTCTAATTGCCGTGACCATGATAACTGCCATACCGACTATATCTTCCGCAATATTGGGTTATTATCAGTGCCCTTTTTGACTCCGAGGATTATTTTAGATTCGCCTTTGTAAAGGTAAGTCACAATTAATTATTAATTTAAAACAATTGTCTAAAAATAAGATGTGTTTGTCAAATTATTTTAAACACAAAGTTGGTCTTTGTTCAAGATAAAAATATTATTAAGTAAGTAAAGTAGATGTACATCTTTCAAAATTTATAGAGATGACTTTTACAAATAGATGTTTTTTAACAGGATTGGGCTCGAGATTATTTAAGGCTTTGAAGTGATAACCTACCTATACGTATTCTGACAAATACTTTTATCTATCTTAATCAATAATTCAATAGGTACCTACTTATATTTTTCTTCTTGGTGTTTGCTTCGACATCCCGTTTCATTTCGTAGCTGATTTGCTTGCCTGCCAGCTTAAATGGCTGTTTTTTTGGCAAATTTTTTTCGCTCTAAAAGAAATGCCCTTCTGTCTGGGCTTTGAGCCTATGTTAAGTCAATATGGCAAAAGTGCAGCTTAATGAACTTTAATGACGCATTAATCATTACAAATACAGCACTTCATCACTGCATAAGATGGCGTTAATGCCTGGTGTTAGGTTGGTTATAAGTTAAGTAGCACTAAAAATTTTCATTTATTATACTCTAGCTGCCTAGCGGATATCAGGCTGGTTGAAATAAAATAATTTCGATTATTATAAACATTAAAAAGATTTGTTTTTTTTTTAAGTATTATCTTCTGGCAACACTCAATGCGGATAATAAAATCATGCATGACGTGGTGTTTGACATCTAGAAGTGTTATTTATCGGAACTCGGAAGCGAGGTCGAAACGAAACGAGCCAACTACAATCGTTTTGTCATTCACTGGATTCGTTCGTAGGAATTAGTCGTTAACCCGCGAAGAAGAAGCACGGCTTTAAAACCGAGCTTAATAAATATTTAATTTTCTTATCCCACAGGATAAGGTCAATTCGTAAACATATTAAGAAAAAGGATAAAACTTGTTTTAATCATGGGCGCTTTTGCAGCAGCTCTTGGTTTTATCTTATTAGTCGCCGCTGCGCGTTCAGAAGAGGCTCCAAAAGGACCTAAAGTAACTCACAAGGTGAGTATTTTGATCTAACTTCTATTTAAATTTAACCGGCGACTTTAAATAATATACAATTCGTAATAACCGGGAAAGTTCATCCCGACGTGGACACAATGATCAGTCAGTGATCGGTCGGTGACCTTTTGTGATGACGCTACAAGTTTTTTTTTTGTTAACCAATTACCAGAACCTCATTGGTATTCTTTGTGAGCACTTAGAGCATATCTTAAAATAGAAATCCTGTTCAGAAGGTAAGAAAACGCAACAGGAATTTAAATATGATATTATTTGCAACTGTGTGTGCAGTTGTGATTGGTCAGAACAGTATAACATAGTATGCATTATTGTTAAGAATTTTGTTTGTTATCTTCTCATCAGAAAATATTATTTATGTTATTATTTTTTTTATGTGGGTAGGTACCTACCTACTTTTATAAAACACGAAAGTCATAAGAGAAACCTGTCTTATAGATTAACCTCTAAGATATCTAAATATTAAACAAACATGTTAATTACAAACTTGTTTCCTTATAATCCTTCTAAAAATTTTGCGTGTGCACTGCAAACATTTGCATGCAGAGGATAACTGAGTTTATAAAAGGCTGGTAGGTACTACTACTGCAAAAAAATTAGGCATAGGTAACTTTTCTTTTAAAAACTTTTTCCATTTTGATCAGAGAAAAATATAAATATTTTTCATTCATTATAGTACATTATGTACTTGTACTATAATTACAGTAGTTAAAAAGGTATTATAAATGCATATATCTTAATTAATATCTTAACAATTGTCTTTTAGGTCAGTTTTGACCTGAGGATTGGTGAAGAAAATGTTGGAACCATTGTCATTGGCTTGTTTGGCAAGACTGTACCGAAGACAGCAGAGAACTTCTACCAATTGGCTCTGAAACCCGAAGGCGAAGGCTACAAAGGCAGCAAGTTCCACAGAGTCATTAACAACTTCATGATCCAAGGAGGAGACTTCACCAAAGGCGATGGAACTGGAGGTAAGCCTAAGTACCGTAAAGTGAGTCAGTCATTATCCAATGGGGCACTCACAATATGAAATTGTACAACAGTTAATATGAATAAAATAGACCCATTGTAGTACTAGTAAGTCAACAATAGCCATTGAAATATGCTAGTCGGTCATTGTTGGGAGATATGAAATCCATTGTTAATGTGTTATAACTTAGTGGGTGTATACAGTCCTTATAAATGGTGGCTTATGCTTTCATAAACATTCTCTTAGTGTTACAGCCATCATTCTCATTGGTAATAAAACTTTAAGACAATGATAAAGTAAATCTAACTGTAGCTTATTATAGAATTCTGAGTAAACTCACAAAATGTACTGTGCGTTTTTATATTTACTGCTACAATCCCACACATATTTTTTTATCTATTTAAAATTCAACTCTAAAAGAGATAACAATACAATGGCTGTTGTATTTGTATACCAATGATAAAATTGTGATCAGAAACAAACCATAAAGGTATAAGTTTTTTATGATTAATAGGACGCAGCATCTACGGCGAACGTTTCGAAGATGAGAACTTCAAGCTCCGTCACTATGGCGCTGGATGGTTGTCCATGGCCAACGCCGGAAAGGACACCAACGGCTCCCAGTTCTTCATCACCACCGCCAAAACCAGCTGGCTTGATGGCAGACACGTAGTTTTCGGAAAAATCTTGGAAGGCATGGTAAGAATCGTAACTTCTTCTGACCGCCACAGACAAGTATACATGACTAAAGTAAAATGTGTCCAGCTCGCCATGGACGACTAAATAAATATTGCCCGTGTGCTTTATTGATGTTATTCCGCCCGCATAACTGTTTTGTCGGTATTATAGGATGAAATCATAGCTTGGCGCCGAGAGCACACTTGCTTTTTGACGTAGCGGTCAAAAGGTTAAAAAATTTAAGCTAATACATTTTAATATTACGCCTAATTTTAATTATGTTCAGTTGTGTCTACACAACTGAACTTTTTGTAATGTCAGGGTCATAAGTGTCGTCAACTGGTTACTGCAATAATGGTAGCTCATAATACAATATTTTGCTAAGAATATAGCATAACTGCTAAAAGAAAAAAAATGGAAGCCTCCATAAAGAATTGTTACAGAACAGCCAGTCATAATACTAAAGAAATCACTTCTGTTTACACCATTTCAGGCTAAAATGTAGATTGTATATGTTCATTCTCGGGAATGTTTTATAAACCATAGTTATGTTTGTCAACAGGATGTCGTGCGTAAGATCGAGAAAACTGTTACTGGAGCCAATGACCGCCCTGTTAAAGATGTGGTTATTGCTGACTCCCGCGCCGAAGTTGTCACGGAACCTTTTAGTGTATCAAAAGAAAGTGCTGTTTAAAAATAACCTTAGAATAATATAGGTATAAAAATAACAGGTCCTTACTTTGTTTGGCAAAGTAGCAAAAATAAGTTTAGTTTGTGTCACAATTGTACTGCTTGAAGTAGACAATTGATGACATTTTATTCTTTCAATTCACAATATAATTTTTATGTACCAATATTACCTATAAGTAAAAACATGCCAACAATATTTTTCTTAAATAAATAAAAAATAAATTAACCAAGGTTGTTTATCTGTTTTATACATAACTCTGCTTCTTGTTTAACATCTTGATTTTTGGACATTACACCAAGTTTCCATGCATGACCACATGACTTTCTAGCTGCATCAATTAATTGCGTTTTTAGATAGGCCCTTCCAAGATTAACATACATGGTTCCTAAGTCTTCCATACCTAGACTCTTGCCCAAATCAATGGCTTCTTTGAAGTAGCTTATACTCTCATCTGCCTTTCCCAGGCGGTCACAAACTGTGCCAATATCATTCAACTGGATCACTAAATGTTCCTTATCAATATGTGGCACCTCCTTCATCCTATTCAAGGAATTGACCATGTATTTTAGGCCATCGTCACACTGGTCACATTCAAGAAACAGCCGCCCATACCAGTCTTCAGTCATTGCTAAAAGTTTTTTAGAATTATCAGTAGGATCTGATTCTACTGCTTTGTATAGTTTCTCTAAACACCAGTCATATCCTAACTTTGCAGTAGTGTAATCTTTTTTCAAATGGCTGACTCTTGCTAACTTAACACTGAGGTGAACTACCCGAGGATCATCTTCTAGAACACCATTAGCCATAATTCTTTGTGTTACAATTATAAATAGCTGCTTTGCTTTATCTAGTTCTTCCCTTTGAAGTGCTAGGTTGGCCATAACATCATAAATATAGGTGATTCCAAGTTGATGGCGAATTTGTTGAGCTTGTCTTAATGCTACATGAAGTAGCTGTTCAGCTTTATCAAATTCATTTTTTTGAATAAATAAAATACAATGTTTTATAGTGTGAATAAGTTCATCTTCAGCATTAAGCTTTTTTTCAAATCCAAGCCAAGTAAAAAGAGAGAACCCTAATACACAAGGCACACTGTACTTTTGCTTAGGTATTTTGTGAAATGAAATACTAGGAATTGATCTTAAATTAACAGATGCCCGAATCAATGTATTCCATATATACCTGTACTTATTTTGCGCTGACATTGTTTTGGCTTGAATTTTCTCTTAATAAACTTAATATTTTATTACATAACCTTGATTTTGTTTGAAAATATCAGCTGACGATTGCTTGCTTTTGAGTTTTGCTTGTACTAAACGTTGCGACTCCAATATGGCTCGTATTAACAAATTTTGAAAAAACAGATTACCGCGACGTTACTAAGATTTATACGGTTTAAAGTGGAGATAATAGATATGTAAGAAAACATTAAAATTTCATTTTGTAATTGTAGTTTTTTTACGATTTAATATTGATTATAGCTGACACTTTGCCCTTGCTTGATTTTAGTTGACAGTTTGACATTCGTTATTAAAAAAGTAATAAAAAATCATAAACAACCGGCCTAAAAATTACGAAAAGGAAAAAACGGCAAATGCAACAAATATATAGCTGAGTACTAACTACCGAGCTGTAACCGTAACCGCTGTTGCGCTTGCGAGCGCGCGGTTCGCAGCGAGCCGATGACAAGGTACACGTTCTAAAAGCGTTACCGATGTACCAAGCATCACACGTTACGGTTGCCAAGAACATAGTGTGTATATACACGTGTTTTGCAACGAGTGGTAAACGAGCGGCACGCAGCGAACCAACGATTGTCGGTTTTTGCCGTGAATAAAAGGGCGCTCGCAGTGCGTGCGTGTAAGTCGAAAGTGAAGATTGTTGTATGCTGTGAACAAACTAGTTTATTTCCAGGGGTTCATTATTAAATCGTTAATCATGAGGGAACAGTCAGAGGGCTCCTGCTGGTCTGCAGTCATTGTTTGTAGATTTGTTGTTTTTTTTTACTGCGGATAGATCGGGCTCGTCGTTACTGTATCTATTTGGTTACACTTACAGCTCGCCAAGTGAGTTCGCTTAGTGAAGCGGCTCGTGCGACGTCTGATACAGTAACGAGGTTCCATTGTGTAACATGTACACACTAGCATCTGGTACCTGTATGTTGCAAGTTACACATACAGTTACAGCTTGGTTTTTACGTAGGTCTCATGAAGCGACTTTTTACTATTGTGTTCCATTAAAAAGACAATAAAAGACAAGGTACTCTAATGTCACCATGTGATTATTAAAAACAAATAAAGTATTATTTCAATGCACTACCTTTGCTCAGAAATGTAATGCTGTGTACACATCGGGCCAACAAATGCCTAACAACTGATATTCACCGTTGGCTACCGCACGCTCGTTGGTCTTCACAGGTATATATATCATGTGGAAGTACCTGCGAAGGCAAACGATTCATTCAAAGTCAAACAGTTGATTCAGTGTACGAACAAACGATTCTTGGCACATGGCATTTATACGCGCGCTCGAATCGAACCGGTGCCGCGCCAGACATGACCAAGCCAGCCAAACAAGACCAACGAAGGCTAGAGAAACCCATTTGTTAGCGGGCTTAAAGTGCATACAAACGTTATGTTTTATTTCAATTAAACAAACCGCAAGTAAGTTCATATTTTCAGATCTGGGTGTAATTTATCTATAATATGTATGTATTTAGAAAAAATATAGAAGTATGTTTATCAGTTGTCTGGTCGCCATAGTACAGGCTCTGCCTAGTTTGGGATCAGATGGCCGTGTGTGAGTTGTCACGAGATATTATATTATTAATATCTTAGCACATTTTGAATGTCTAAGAAACTTTAATTTCTCGAATATTGTGCTATTTCTTTTTATTGAATAAATGGGATGTTTAGTCGAATAAACCTAAGGAAAGATGATTGTTTTTGTGCAACATCTCTATATCTTAGCCCGTTGCCCTACCTAGTGTGATTGTCTGTGGTGGTTGTGGTGCAGAATAGTGATTGTCAATATTGTCAAGCAAAGCATATGTCAAGTCAATGTCATGCTATTAGTAAGTAATAGCAGTAGCGATTTAGATGAATGAATAGGGAAAAGCATAGTTTAACATATCTTGTCTTGTGCTGTGATCATTAAAGTGTCGTCATCGCAAATTGAATTAGAAAGCCAGCAAACTTCTAAAACAGAAGCGTATGTTTATAATGATAGACCTAAGTTGACGTAACGGTGGCCTATTCCAATAAAATAACTTGATTATTGGAGTAATGCTGCCACGGGCTCAAGACGCTTTCGTAACAAATTAAATGGCAAAACATTAAATAAACACAAAGATGTACGGTGCGAATGGCTCGGATTTTCCTCCCGTTACCGAGGATACGTTTTGTAAATATGTTTTATACTACGAGATAAATAATTCTAGGTACGTAAATGATTCTGCGTCCTTGTATTGTTTTTTTGTGCGTGCGTATTGTGCTCACTGTGTTTTTATTTCGCAGGGTCCGTATTTGGGATTTGATTATTTTGATACCAAACGCTTTGTTTGTGCTTTTCTTAGTGGTAAGATTTAACAAGGCTCAGTTGAAATTGCGCGCTACGAGTAGTCCTATATTCTTGACATTCTACACATTAGTATGGGGAAATGTGATCATAAGCCTGGTGCGGTGCGCCGTGTCCATGACCGTAAATGCGTCGGTACCACTCGGAGGGCTTGTGGACAAGGTCTTATGGGTTATGGTCAGGTTCTTCCTGCTAGCCACAGAAATGAGTGTTGTCATATTTGGTCTGGCTTTCGGTGAGTATATCTTCCTTTTATTTTAATTAAAAACCTTTCTTTATGTAAGAAAAAGCCTTTTCTTATCAGTTAAGGCCAGGTTCCTCATCAGTGTCACTTGTGTGATTAAAAATATTATATCTTAAACTTTATTTACAAGGAAGACCTCTCCTATTTTGGCTTTATATATAATAACCATATAATACTGGTATTATTTGATATTAGGTGTTATATATTTACTTTCGAACAAAAACCATGTGTTGTGTCTGATTCAAATGTTTATACTATCATCATATTTATGTAACTTTATTTAAATAATTTATGTAGAACATTTACATTTTTTAGCACAATTATTATCAGACAACCTGTGTACAATCATACATATTTATAAAATAACTCTTGTTATAAAATGTGCATCTATCTTGATCTAAGCATTTTGGATTTTTTACATAATACATATTTATAATTATTTTACATTTTTCAGGTCATCTAGACAGCCGCAGCAGTATTAGATATGTGCTACTGGCAACATCATTATTGTCCCTTGCATTCACAGTAACGCAAGGCACTTTAGAGATTGTAATGCCGGATGACATGTTCCATGTTGACACTAGAGACTATGATCTCTTTGGTCATGGCGGGATGCTATTCTGGTTCACATCCTCATTAGTATTTGCTCTGATATACTTTTTAATATTACTGCTACCATGGATCCCGTTGAGGGAATATCTGGCTTTACCAAGTGAGTAGAACTTACTATTACATATACATAAAAGTTGTCATGTCATGTAAATAATACTAATTTGCTATTTTATTAAAGAGGAATTGTTTTATCACAACTCTTAAATATATGATTAGTTAATATATTACTTCCTGTAATAATATCCTACTAAATTAATTACTTGATATAAGAAATTACAATATCATTATAGAGTAATGTACCATTTTAATTGGTTTATATGTTGTTATTGTCTATTGCTGTATAAAATAGTTTGTAAGTACTTGTAAGTAGGTAAACTTATAGCTTTTACAGCTTAAGACACTGATAGTAGTGCAGTAAGTAACAAGAATTGTTTCCTCTTTCTCTTATCAATTTTAATTGCAGTTTTAACAATAAATTATGCAATGTAACTGGCAGTTAGTAAATTAATGTCAGCAACAAGATTGTTTTGTTTATAACTGTACCCATATCTGAGATAGCTTTTGGTTTATTTTATGAATATTGTCTTAATTTATGCAGTTTTAAATTCCTATTAAACCTTTTTGTCTAAAATATGCAGCAGTCTGAATTTAGTGGACATAATGGTTATGGTTGAAGTAATTTTTGCGTAAAAACTTTGACCTTATTAGCTGAGCAGAAATAATGTTGTTATAAACATGATAAATTTTCACTAAACTGAATGTTATCTAGTTTTATGAGGTTGTCTGAACAGTGAACTTATTTCTCTGATGAGTGTTTACAATATGTGACTCATCCTTCTAAGTGATATTTAAATGCCATGAAACTACAGATATGTTTGTTGTAAAAACTATAAATACGACGGATGTATGAATGGTGGAATAGTTTATGAGGTCACCAGGCCTACTGCCAATGCGCGACGTACTGCCGTTTCGATCCTCATAATACAGGGTAAACATTTGTGTTATCACAAATATTTAATCAAGCTGTTTTACATAGAAAAAAAAAAAACATTTCTTTTTTATTCAAAGACAATATTAATAAATTCTATGTCAGTTACTTTCAATTCGATTCTTTACTTTTTATCAGTTGACCTACATTTACAATTGCGTCTAACTTAATACTAGTTTAAATATATCAACATGATGGAAAAATAAATTGTTAAAACAATAAAAAAATGTAGAATACAAATTTTTTGACTATTAATTTGCCTGGTCGTATTTAATTCAGTTGGATGGTTTCCCATTTGAATACAAAAACTTGTTGTTCTTTTTAAAGCGTTCTGATATCGATAGTAGAACGGGGTAAAAAGGAACGCCGTGGGTGAATAGAGACAAATTTATAAAGGGATTCGTTACTTTCGTCGGGTCACATGCGCTTATTTTTGCATGGTGACAGCTTTTATGTAATAATTATATTTAATACTATAGACTCGTTTTAATAAATTAATTTATTGTGTATAGTTTGCAAATCCTTAACAATAATTTGTACCTATTTACCCTGGCATCCTCACCCTATTTTAGTTACCAATAGATTATTTATTTATACTTTCTAATATGTCTAAAATATGGAAGATATTTTTCATACAAGAGGAAAGGTATTGTTCTTACAAGTGGTACTTACTACTTAAGTGATGTATACCTAAAATAGTTAAGAGGATTTGATAAGGAAACGATACACTGTGACACAAATATGAGTCAAGTGGTTTTATTTGTGCATAACAGTAGTCAACTTATTATTGTTTTTGTTAGACTGACGCGCATGAGTAGAATATTCTAAATAGTAATGTAAAAAATATTTTATCAATTTTTAACCTATATTATATATTTTAATTCCAACGCGATTAGTAAGTCATTGCTGCAACAATACAAGAGACAATATTTAAAACCCATTTTAATAAAATAAACTTTAGTTTGCTTCTATGAATATTGTATTAATCAGAATTTTCGTGTTTATAATTCTATACCGAATTATTCTTTTATTTATCTTCCCCTACCCCTACAAGTTTCGCATATTAAATTTACAAAGGTACTTTGCACACTGCAAAACGAGAACTAATACAGGTTGCGTTAAAATCGTCCATGTATATTCCCCTCGAATTAAGAGACAAGATTCAACTAGACTTATTAAAGCGCTTTTTTATGTTTAGATACTAGAAATAAAAACATTTTGATTTTGGTGTTTTATTTCCAGCTAAACTGTCTTTCTACCTGTACGTGTTACTACTGGCGTTACTAGACACGACCCAGGCAGTGGGCGCGGGGCTCCTGGCGTGGGGCAACATGCAGTCGGGGCTATGCGTCGTCGACGTCACCACGTGGCTATACTTCTCCCTCTACACTCCACTCGTCTATCATACATTCCTCAGCGAATTTTTCAGGTAATTTACTTAAAAAAATAATTTCCTGTTCATAATTATTTAATCTGTTATACAACAATTTCTAACTGTTTAGATTCTATAAAAATAAATCAACTTTTCGAGCACAATTTGATGAAGTAAATAATTGCGATATTATATCGAAATGACATGGAATCGGAAGGCGGATAATTTAGACGGTGCTAGAAATGTCGTGCAAGTTGCAGTTCATAGCCGTTAATGATCAATCACTTATGATACCACAGCCGCGCGGCCCCGCAATGTACCGCAACATGCAAAGATATTTCTCGCACTTTTATCCGCCTTTAGATCTTAATCAGCCTTAACTGTTTATGCTGTTCCTGTTGTTTTGTGTTTACTTAAACTGTTAAAAAAAATAAACTAGCATCAAAGAGTTCCGTTATTACTATTGTGCGATAATACTATTAAAAAAATATCTAAATTATGATTGCGGAGTCGTGTACGTGAACTTAACGCTTGCATTTCGCGTGAGTCAGGTTCAATGCTCTATTCTAGATGACCTCGATATCGATATGCTAAGCTACATTAAAAATTGTTTGTGGTTTCAGTGTATCTCAACCGAGCATCATGTTCTCGTACAAGGCTCAGATGGACGAGCCCATGGACGAAGATCAGGTTTCCTTGCCGCACCAGCAGAGCTTCAGCTCACTCAAAACTGATTCTGATTATATTTATCAGGTGCGTAAATATACATGAATATTTGTTATAGTTACAGTCTACTTGCGACAACAGCTCGTACAACCAAACGAAGCATGGTTTACAAAATGTGATCACGATAATTACCGGCAATATTCATGTCACAAGACTATCGCGTGTTTCATACGTTTCAATATTCACGTAACTAAATTACATGCTATTGAGAAACACGAAGTAGGTGACCTAACCAATAGCTCTACATTTCACTTAACTGACTTGTGTCAACACTATGTAATTTTTTAGCAGAGCAACAGCGTGTACGACAGTACGTTGTTCGAAGCCGGCGGGACCACACCTATGAACCCGGTATACAGCGCGTCTCTACAAAGTCCCGACTCGATAGCCTCCGGACAGTCCATAGACATCGCGCCCAACCCCGGCTTCCAAAGCCAAAACATGCCCTCAACATAACAACAATGACGTCTTAAACACTCGTTATTGTGTTACAATTCCACACATCCAAAGAAAAAAACATTACTAACTATATTTAGAATCGCGTAACTATAGAAACTAAACACGTTAACAGTAGGTAGCTGATTATTTTCTACTTTAATGAATCTCATCTCTTTTATATTTACCAACTTATTTTTTCATCGCGTACTACCTATCGTTTAATTTTGTGATAAGCAAAGCCAGTGATCAAATCGAATTAATTGAGACTGCATTTCATCCAACTTCTGCTAATATAACATACCTATGCATTGTGTAACTGTAACTCATTTTATAAGTTGTTCCGGTAAAAAAAAACACAAGTACGTATTAAAAAAAGCTTCACCGCTATCAATAAAACGTTCACGAAACCATCTGACACCGACAAGACGGCCGTCATGCAAATGGCGGCACCGCTTTTTGACGTTACGGTGTCAGTTACCGCTCTCTAGGAAACCGCGCCATTTTGTTTACATAGACAACGTTCTAGTGACGTCTTTCACCGCTGCATTACGGCCGCTTTAAGACGGCACCGCTATCCTAGGAAACCAAAGCTTTATGGATCCATCCATAAGATTTTGACATTAGATTATAATTATTATCATAGTGATTATAATGTAGGTTTATTATAAAAGTTGCTGTGACTGTAGGGACTTGTCTTGTGATTTAATATTTAGTTGCCCTGTTTGGTTTTTAGAGGTTGCAATTGAAGATAGAGGTATACACAGATACTGAAGCTTGGTAAAAGTTTATTCACCTTCTTCTAGTTACGATTGAAAATTTATATTCTGTAGCACTTATGATTGTACACTATAAATTTGTATTTAGTTAAACAAGAATTTGTTTAAACATTTCCTTGGTTTACTATTCGATATAGGATAACCCACTTTTTCTTAATTTGACCATAATATCATTTAAGTCTTATAAAAACATATCTGAAATAAATAATCGAAACAAAGCAATAATTCTAACTAGTGTCGATCATAATGTCTATTGTAAACTACTCATTACTGGCAGTATTCATACTTGAAGTATTAGGACTGTTTTAAAATGTTTTATGTTTATTTCGTGAATGTGCTACAGATGCTTTATAGTAAGAGATAAGTTGTTATATAGTGTGATTGATTCGTAATTGGTTTATATACATTTTATTGTACTGTGATGCATCAATCTACTTACTTTTGTTGTTATTTTTTTATGAAATAGAATGTCTAAAGTCAAGGCAAATTTGGAATGTAAGCAGTGTTTTATATAGAAATTAAGAAGGCTATATTGTAAATTTGTAATTAATAATTATATCATAGGTGGTGATCTGATTGGTAATTAACATTTAATGTTTATTTTTAACAATATTCTTACATGGAACCGAAGCTACGCCTGCACCAATTTTGTTACCAACTAAATTTACAATTTTTTTCCCACCTGTATAAAATTTTATTATAACATATTTAAGAAGGGAGAGTTTGTGTTATATTGAAGGAAGGTTTTATTTACCGTATAACTAATATTGTAATAGGAAAAAAAGTATAAAATTAAAAAAAAAAACGACTTGTTTACGCCGGCGCCGATGTTGCAGCTTTTGTCATGCACGGTGACGTTTATACGTTAAGTTGTTTGACCTCACAGCCACTCTATCGTCGCATTGATTTGTTGCTAATATGAAGAGACATTCTAAAGTTAGAGACGTGCTCCGAAGGTCATTGACTTTATTTCGATGACGTGCTACTTTCGTGTGCCGAAAAATACAATATAAAAATGATGTCAAGCAACTAATGATTTCTAAAATGAGTTTAGAAATCATTATTGTTTATAAATAACTATATTTATTAATAAAGCTACCTATTATAATTAGTTTAGCAAAACTGTAGCGTTTTAGCGCTAGCCTTACAAATTTGTGCTGTGTGGGGAACCAAGATCCTTTCGTGCTGGATCTTAGTAGCTATGATTGTAAATGGATAGCCCTGCTAAAACTCTAGAGTACCGAATGTTTATCTCGTTGAAATTGCCTATTAGATGTCTCGAGATATTTAGGACATTCAGGAATTTGAAAACTGAAAGTTTGAATTTAGATTATCTTCCCTCAAACACTTCCTTCTTTATATACATACATAAGTATAGATTCGAATAAAAAGATACTGAATGCTATATATAAAAAGGCAATTTATTTTACTAAATCGATTATATTTGTGCTCTTTTGGTTATGTGATTATATTATATACTCAGAATCAGCAGAGGTCTGAATATGGTCATGTCAATTCTCTACAACAGTTTTATTACCAATGATGACCAAGTCAATTTTCCTTTAAATTGTGATAGTCCGTAATTATATAAAAACTTTAAGTGATATTTTGGTTGATGTCGTATATTTTTGTTGTTTTCATCTCTTAGAAGTTAATAAAGTAAATACTTTTATTGCAAAATTGTTTTATTTAACTTTCAACTTATTTTTATTGAACAAAATAAACGTTAATGTTTTTTACTTGCATCTTTTTCTAATTCTTCTAAAATGAAAGGATGCTTTAAGCAATCTGTCACTGATAGTCTTTGACTAGAATCTAGCATTGTCATCTTATCAAGTAAATCTTTGAGTTGTGGTACCTTTTTCTCTTCATGAAGAGTCACATTTTTATATGATTTCTTCAGTTCATAAAGTAGATCTCTACTAATATTAATATTGCTTAATTCAACGACTTTTTCTCTGCCGGTAAATTCGTCTTTTTTATGTAAAAGGAAATTATTATTGTAATTGAAATGCTGATCCTTGAATTTGCCTCTCCTTATGAGCTTGCTAGAAAACTTTCCTTTCACATCCATGAAGCACTTCAACATTTTGTTATTGGAGCTTCCAGTGAATAATATTTTCCCAGTAGCCATTTCGAAAATAGTACATGCTGCTGACCATACATCGACGCCGTGTTTATATGGCATACCGAGAATGATTTCTGGTGCTCGATAGAAACGCGACACCAGGTAAGGAGTGGGTTCATTGTCATCAATTTTTGTAGCTGAACCAAAGTCACATAGTTTAAGGACATTTTTCTTTTCATTGACTAAAATATTATCTGGTTTGATATCAGCATGAATAATGCCAATTTTCTTCAAAAGTCTCAAGGCCAGTAGCAGCTGTCTGCTGTAACTCATTAAAGCTTTCATGTTAATACCATGATGTTTGCCATATTTCTTGATGACTCCCCTTAAGTCCATGTGGAGTGATTCCAGTAACAGACAAAGGTGGCCTTTGTGCATGAAATTACCAAAAAACTGAACACAGTGGTACTTGTTATTTGGATCTGCTAATTTTATTTCTTTTAAAATGGCTATTTCTTTAAGGCTTGTTTTATACATTAAATCATTATTTCTGATAATTTTTATGGCTACGTAATCATTTCCCTCAATGCTATCTTGAGCTCTAACAACATTTGCAAACACACCTTGTCCCAAAATATTTCTAATTGTATATCTGTTATGTATTACATCCCCAATTCTTATGTTGTAGTATCCCTCTGGATCATCCCAATTGTCCGTTAAATTTAAATTAGATTCACTGTTACTGTGAGTAAGATTATTGTTTGTACCATTTGATTCAAATTCATCCTGTTCTGAAAACATATCTGTTACTTGTTTTGACACATTATTTTCGTTTATTTGAGTACCTTTGATAGTCTTGTGTTTTTCTTCAGTATTTGTGTTCTTTTTTATGACATCATTGTTACTTCCACTGCTTCTGTCATGTGCTACACTGAATTTGGCCAAAAGTTGTTTACGTTGTTGTCTTCTTTGTTCTATAATTGTTTCTTCATCTTCTGATTCAACATGGGCATTTTCAAGTTCTGGTGAAGATTCATGAATGGATTTTCTCTTTGTATTTATATTGGATTTGTTAGAATTTTCTTTGTGACTCTTTTTACCAATTATTTCATAAGCATAGTCTTCTCTGGAATGCTTACGTTTTTTGCTATCTTTATTAGTTGCACCATCTGTAGAATGTTTTACTATTTTTTTCAGTTCTTGCTTAAGAGATTCTCTCTTCTGTAACAATTCTTCTAAAGTTGTGGTACTTCTTGTGGGCAATGGAGGTGTTTTAGATTCCACCTGATGATATTTATGATCTGAATATTTAGATCTCCGAGATTTTGATTTCATCACTACTTCTTTTTCTTTGTGATATTTTGTTGATTTGCTATGAGAATGTCTACTGTAACTTTCTGCCATTGCTATGACTAATGATTTAATTAGCACTTAGTAAATTCTGTAAGAACTGCACCACTTATCTGTAAAGATATAACAAAATTATATTTCTTAACAAATTATGTTAAAACTACTGAAGCCAATAAAAAAAGGGGTTTAAGTAGATTGGATATAAAAAACCATATAAATATGTGTATTAAAAGCATTAGCCTGGTGTCACTTTCATGAATGTTGCTCAAAGACAGTTTTGTCAAGATATTGTGTCAATGTAGGAGACATTCTCACAACCCTCATGAAGTTGACTGTTTGCGCATCTAGACATAAGTATTGATAACTATATCTTTGATTACATTTCCACCCTGGCACTATCAGGTCCAACATTACTCAGTCGTCAATACTTTTCATGTTGATTGTTGACCTCATTTTACATCCCTCCATCACATTATATTGTCCAGTCATTATGTCCAGTGATAATGTGTCACTTAACACTGCCGTCCATGTCTAACAATTTGTAATGGACTTCATATCATAAGCTCTATGTGCTAGCTAGAAAAAATATAGTGCTAATTAGATTCAATACACATCAATCAAATTGCAATATATTGTTTATGAAATCTTGTTTAGTTTCTGTTTCTTAATATAGACATGTTTGCAGTAACAAACATGTAGATATTAAGGAAAGTAGTTTTATACAGCAGTAACCACAGCATGATTTATAAATGAAAACAGTTGCTTACATTTTTCAGATAAATTTATAATTTATTTGTAAATAATAAAACGGTAACGGTAAATGAGTAAATCATAATGTGATACTGATAAATAATATCCGAATTTGTGTAACACAGGAAACCTAACTATTGTAATGTAATTATTTTTCCAGACGCGGTTTCTTGCGTTACACAATTTACTGTCAACTTTCACAACTTCTTGTAACGAACACATGTGTTTCAAAGATGATTCATAAATCAATAGATGTATCGCAATATTTCGTGCACTAAATATAAAATGTCCAATTCGCTAAATATTTCACACAGCACTTCTTAGGTTATAAGAATACAATTACTTGAACATAAGTCTTTTCACATAAGTGACGCCAATTCTTAATAATGTTACGCTAGTAATCAAACATTTTAATGATAATTAAGAAAAAATAATTTTAAATTTACATTTTCACGTAAACACCTCCATTTCTATTGTTACAAGTTACAATTTATAATAATGTTACGTCACTTTTGTTGTACAGGTACACAGATTAATAAGTTCATCGATTACTCTCGATTGTCTTGTTGATGAAAACATCATTTGCACAGAGTACGTACAGTAATATAATAGGGAACTCCATTGCCTTCAGTTTTTTCATAAAGTACGTTTATTATAACTTAACAAAATCTTATAGTGACCATATCAATATTAAAAATCTTAAAAGTTTTAAATAAAATAGATTGACTTGGCCATCACATGAAAACAGTATCTCACAAGTATATATTTATACATATTATATTAAATAAGATTGTTTAGGGCGATTGCCAAGTCAATCTGTTTTATTTACGACAAAAGCCTTATTATAACTTATATTGAATTATAGAGTACTCTGTGAAAGTGTTGAGACTAACCTCTTTTTATTTACCACTTGACAGCCACAGCTGCTTTTTGCTTAAATTAATCTTTGGTTTAACTTCAAAATTGTCATCTCTATGACATAACCTAAATTTCGTTTTGTTCATTGCTAATAATTTAAAAACTATTAATATTTAAAATGTCTTTATTTGTTAATTTACTAGTGAAAAACAGTTTGTCAAATTTCCGACTTCAAGCAACTTGCAAAAGTTTTCACGTGACAAAAGGTTGGTAATTTATTTATTTTTTATTTAATTTGAATTCAAATAGGTTATAGCTTTTAAATCCCTGAGAATATTAAATCAGAACAAATTATAACAGTATAATGCTCTATATGAATAGTTGAACTTATTCTTAATTGATAGTTTCATATAAATTATGTGTTTTATAATTTTTCAGTCAAAAATCTATATTCGCCTGCTGCGTTAGGAATCGACGGCTATCTTCAAACACGCAAGAAGGCAAAGGATCAATTCGCAAGCTATTCGGATAAATTCAGATCTAAAATGAATGAATTTGTGACGGACTCAAAAAACATGATTTTTACAGAAGATTTAAAAAATATGGTGCATTTAGCGGAACCTACTGACCTGGAACTCATATTGAATATGATAAAAAAGTAAATGTTTCCTCCAGACCTCTATTTGATTAAGGATTAGCAACTTTTGTCTATTCTATATGTTTTTTAAGTATTTAACAATTTTTTAAACTCTCAATAGATAACAAACGACGTTTTGACGACCTCTGTGGTCGAGTGGCGTACACACCGGTTTTCAAGGTGTCGCCAACTCTGAAGTCCCGGGTTTGATCCCCGGCCAGGTCAATGTAGAAAACCACTTTTCTACATTGTCTTGGGTCTGGGTGTTTGTGGTACCTGCGTTGTCTCTGAATTCCATAACACAAGTGCTTTAGCTACTTACTTTGGTTTTAGAGCAATGTATGTGATGTTGTCCACATTTAACAAAAATTTTCAAAACTCAATTTCTTCATTGTCTTTTCTTCTACTGATAGCTGTAAATAATTACTATCCAATCAAAGTTAAACATAGCTGTTAGTTTCATTAAAAAACAATTGTTTGTTGTAGGTTTAATTCACAAAACACAGAGTTCAGGTTTGGCTCATTTGTCTTTGGACCTGTAGTGATGAGAATGTTCCATTTTTTGGATGCACCAAAAGAAGCACTAGAGGTAAGATAAAGTTGTGTCTTCTTATAATATTGTCTTAGCTTTTGTTTTGGCAATTGACACAGCTTTTTTCTGTAACTGTGTTTCTGCTTAGAAAATATTCTATGAGTAAATAAATGAGTTTTGCCTTCATTTACTAAAAGGTAGTAATAAAAGCATCAATTTTTTTTTTATTAAAGTATGAGCAATTGAGCATACTAAAATAAAAAAATTAATATAATAATATACAATATTTCTTACAATTTATACAAATTAATTCATTTTTTATCATATCAAGTCATTTTTTATTGATTTGATAAAAGATAAAAATACGACTTTATTTTTCTTTTTTTATGTATCTGTATTCTGGTGGACTAAAGTGATAGGCGTGCGGAATGGGGAAAAAATTTCGCACGCCTATTTTTTATGGGGAAGCTTCATTATATGCCTTTACTAAATAATTTACTAAAGAACATATTAATGAATTAACTCTCTTTTTGATTTCAGTGTTTTAATGATAAAAACAATGAAGGTTTCTTTGACCAGCTGGTCTCATACCACATATTATTGGATCTTCTGTATTGTCATGAGATGTATGATGAGATGTACACAGTATTTGAAAAGGTTCAACAAAAACAGATAAATATGACCAAGTTTCCCAAATATTCTGTTGTGTTGGTTCTGGCAGCATGCTATAAACAAGTAAGTTTACTTTTATATGATGATACATATAGAATCTGTTTGTTGCTTTTTACTCTATAGCTCTTCTTACTTTCAATAAGCAATCAACTGAAGTGGTCATTAATTGGTAATTAACCGATGCAAGTTTTTCTTTATTATGGTACACATGATTAGCAATGAGTATCTATTTAAAAATAATTAACATTATTTTCAATTTCTTATCAAATGGTGACAGCTGATCACATTGTACCTACTTATTGTAGCTTTGTATCTTATTTTCATTGTTATTTTTTCAGAATACACCACAGAGTTTAGAGTATGCCTCAAAGCTATGGTCTGCCATGACTAATGCAGGATCTATACCAGTCAGAAGAGCGTGCACATATTTTGCAGGTTTGTAAATAATATATACTTTATTACTCATTTTCTCACCGTACAAATATTGTAGCACAACCTTGCTAAAGTTTGTTATACACTACACGGTACACCAGACGTAGGCCACTGAGTGTACCTGTCTGATCACGAGATTTGGGTTCTGAGACATTTATAGCGAAACACAAATCGCTAAACAAAGTATTGCAGTGTAAACTTTAAAAAAAATCATGAATCACACTTGAATTTCTATAAAAATGCTGACTTCGGAAAGATAAATTTATTTTGACTGTACATTATTGTAACCTACATTTTGTTTTTTTATCAACAGCTCTAGCTCTGAAACAAGGTGCTCCACATATAGCACTGGAATCAATATCAACACAAAGACAACATTATGTAACAATAAGAAATATTAAGGTATGGAAATTAAAGAAACTATACCCATAATTGTAACTATGTAGTCTCAATTTTTTTATATGTTTTTTTTACTAATTATTCTGAATTCTGATCCTCCATGTTTATTTTTGATTTTAGTATTCCGTCAAGTTTTCCAGAGAGTAAATGAGTTCTTTTTTTTTCAGGCTATGGCATTAGCAGACGTTGGAAGAGTGAGTGACGCGTTACCAATCTTAAAAGGTGTTCTAGAAATCGATAGTCCTCTCCAGAAAGACAAACACACATTCTTTGAAGAAACTGTATGTTACCTTTTACAAATTCATTTTAAAAATCTTAATATTGGTGTTGTTCAATTGTTTAATATATTGGTTTTGTACAGGTACAAAAAGTGCGCGAAGCAGTCCAAAAATTGAGTAATAAGGATGTTCAGAAAGAATTCGATAATATTGAACAAGCTTTACATGATCGAGGTCTTATTGAAAACAAGGTAAATTATTGTATTTTTTACCCTTTTTGTGTAACATAATATTTTAGTATTGACGGAATGACGACTACACTTATTGCACTCACCAGTTGGCGTTAGCTGTCAAAGCCCGCCAGCAAACTATGCTAGTTATTATGATAGTTTAAGCGAGATACATTATACATGCGCGGAGTGAGCACCGTGACAGAAACGGCAATATTTTATGACTCTCTCTAGACGTGCCTAGCTACACTGACCAAACTGTACCTATATGACAAAATTGTAAAAAGTTTAGTGTTTTGCTCTAAGTAATTTACGTAATGTAGTGTAGGTATACAAAACTCAATAAAACTTAATAAAAAAATTCTTTTCAGGCGCTAGATGAAATATTAAACAGTGAAATTACGATGCCTAAACAACAAGAATTTAACCGTGGCGTGTCTCCCTTCCAAAACAAACGGATGCCATTCGGGAACCGCCAGAAAAGAAGACTTGTGTAGTCCCTCCAAAATATTTAGTACATATTTTTTTAGTAGCCTGATAGCCTGTACATACGTGAATTATAAGTGCTTGAGTGAATTTCATTGAAAGTGATATGCGAAATTACGGAATTCAGTTTTTTAAGCAGTGCTTGATATGATTTTTATTGTAAATCTGGATGTTTGTTGTTTGTGTTGTTAAAAGTATACAATAAATAGTTATTATACAACTGATTATTTGTCTTTACTTTTATATGAAAGGGTCTCTTATTACTGATGAATAACGATAAAATTAAAGCAATAGAAGTCGAGATTTAGTCTGCAGACTACGGAAAATCACTCAATTTTTACTTGGGTGTGGTAAGCTAATAAGCTACGGCTTCAACCTACGCCGAGGGCATGCCGTGGGGATTTGTCAGATTTTTACTAACTTAAAATACCCCGGTCCCGTGACTGCCCTTGGCCAGAGTTGCAGGATGCCAGGCCCATTCTCTGCTCGTCTACAGCGGGGCGGGGCAGAAAATTACACCTGCCGTAAACTTAAAATTTTAAACTTGAATGTAATAAATGAAAGTGGACCTTATTACTTTGACATAAAGGCGTTGCTGGACGCTTGACTACATACGTAAGAAGTGACAATATGTACTTTGTAGAAACGACACTGATATGATATAGATAATATGGTCTTGGGTATTGTACCAAAATAGAAAAAAAAAGCGGAAAAACAGATTATTTCAGAATAAAAAGAAAGATTAGGACAGAAAACTAAAAATATAAAAATTAAACAGACTTAAAAAAAACCTTCAAACATAAACTCTTTACCTAAAAAACCCACAAAAAAGCGCAAAATGAACCTTATTTGATATATATTTTTATTTTGTTGTTTTTCAGTGTTAATAATCGTGTAATTTGAAATACCTATTTTCTTGGGATCCCATCATCAGATCCTGACTTGGTGACAATGGCTCCACCTCAGGAGTATACTCAGTCCAATAAAAAAAGAATTTTGAAAATCGATCAACAATTTATTGACAGAGTATTCAGCGAACATAAATAAAAAAAAATAAATAAACTGTCGATTATAGAAACTCCTCGTTTTTGGATTTGTTAAAAAATGAAATAATATATTAACATTTAAAATACACATACATTGATTCTGGAAAACCAGTTTTATTTTGCGGAGGAACAAGTGCTTAAAATGTATCGAAGTCAAAGTACCTATTAGTCTTGTAATCACACTAAGCTTGACGAAGGTGTCCCAAGCGTGCTTGTTTTATTTTTGGCAGGATTAATGTTCAAACTATTTTCGTCTGGTTCCGTGCTTAAACTTAAAGACCCCAAAACATTTTCGTAGGTAATGGACCTGAAAGCTATTTTGGACAATCGGAAAGTTTCTGTGTTTATTTTAAATTCGTGTGACTTGTACATTGCTGTTGCTTACCTAAGTGTTTTAAAAAAAATCCGTTTCTATGTAACTACGTGTAAAAATATGTACCTGCAGTTGGTAGGTAGGCTAAACGAATCTACAATAAGACAATTATTGTTAAGTAACTTTAAATCTATGCAATGGAAACAATGAGTTATTACTCACCAACCGTTAATTACAGTCCTACTTACTAACATAAGACGTTTGTCAAGACTTCGAGACCTAAGAATGTTACAGCTGCAGAAGTAATTACCTGACTATATTCATTCCATTACCGCTCGTTCGAGGGCGGAAATTAAAGACTTCTCTAGTAACTAGACACGATGCAAGGTAGGGCTATAAAAAAGAGAATAGTTTTTCTTTGTGCAGAAAATTACGCCACTAATGGCGTTTACGAATTCAGCCCTCAAAAATAGTAATAGCAGAATAGGGTATTTGGCTACTATCGAATTATTTATTTATTACAAATATTTCTAATAATAGTATTCAATTGAAGCAGAACTGCGAAATAATATCAAGAAAATATACACGAATACAAAAGTTATAACCTTTAAAGTTATTAGAAGACGCATGTTCTATCTCTTTTTCGCAAAACAACGACTTTTTCGGGGCAGCCCCAGATTAGTATGGAGAATTTCTAAGGTGACGTCACCTGATGGTATAGCTATCTCTGTTTAATTGGCAATGTAAAAATGCTTGTAACTAGTTCAATATGAAAGTACTTAATCTGCCGTTTTTACAACTTAACATAGTTTGTTATATATTTTTTTAATGAAATTAGAAAAACTTGTCAAATACCCAATTAGACAGATAACAGACAGACTGCCTATTGCTCAAGTAAACCCAAAAACTTATTATTGTTATCAATCAAGTAACATGTAGTCTTCTACATGGAATGCAAGCTAACAACTACTTGTGCAAAAAGAAAATAAGTTCAGTGACTACAAGAGCTTATCTTGGTGCATAACACCACTAGAGGGCAGTAAAAAGTACCTAAATAAGTATGTAACGTTCGTACATAAAATATTATGTAATTTGGCAGGCTGCCATATTTATCCAGAGTCAGCGAAACGCGACGGTTAAAAGTAATTAAATACCTTAGCCCAAAACCCGCTTGGCTGGCGAGCCTTGCGTACATTTTTGAGTGGGATGAAATTAAAATGATGTTACGGACGGTTTACTGAAGCGTAAGGAAAGTTGTGCCGATAAAGATTTAAGGATAGATTTAATGATACCTACTTAAACTCGTTGGAGGAGCAAGTTTTGATTTTTATTTTGGTTGATCAAATTTGCAAAGAAATATTTTTACTTAAGTAGGTGCTTAACCTAGGCTACCCATAAATCTCACCGGAGCCCCGCCGAGCATGCTTTTGCGAACCCGGGACTCTAGCAAAGGCAAGGACGGGACCGGGGTGTTTTTAGTTGGTGCCTGTCCGACATTTCCCCACGTCGTGCCCTCGGCGTGGGTTGAAGTCATTAGATTTTCAACCAGAAAAAAAAAGGACTACCTACAAATGAAAAGGACCAAATAGTTAAACAAACATAAGTTTTCTCCTAAGAATTTTAAGTCCTATCCATACTTTCTATACTTATAAGTACTTATTATAAATGCGAAAGTAACGCTGTCTGTCAATCTGTTACACTTTTACGGCTAAACCACTAAACAGATTTGCCAACATACCAAACAACAGTATCTAACACAGCCTTTATTCGGGAATGGGCTACAGATCAAACCAAACCACTGTGACCTCCATTAATGCGGAACAAGCACTTAGCAAAATTAAGTGATTAATTTAGAGGCACACCTCCACCTGTCACTCTTACTTGTAGGCTAAGCTTGAATATACTGATATTTTGTGCTGATTAAAAGGAAAGCCCAGAACATGGACACTTAGGCAGAGAATTCATTTGTTATGTTAGAGTTAAACCTTAATAATTGAAAAGGAATAATTATTTTTTTAATCCGAAAAATAAAATGTGAGATGTCTAAAAAAAATTAAAATTTTCCCACAATCAGTGTCCAATTGTCCATCAATACAAATGAGCAACCATTTTGTGTTTCTTTGTGTCATTTTGTGCGCTTTCATTTTGGTGGGTTTTGGAGCTATCACTCTCGTAAGTAAATGGGAAGCTACACAGGTCATGTCGGCCAGATGTAGGTACCTACCTACTTCACCAGAAAAGAAATAAATAACTAAATGTGGACAACATCACATACATTGCTCTGAACCCAAAGTAAGTAGCTAAAGCACATGTGTTATGGAATTCAGAGACAACGAAGGTACCACAAACACCCACACCCGAAACAATGTAGAAAAGTGGTTTTCCTACATTGACCCGGCCGGGGATCGAACCCGGGACCTCAGAGCTGGCGACACCTTAAAAACCGGTGTGTACGCTACTCGACCACGGAGGTCGTCAAAAATAGGTTATCAAGCTATAGGTATAGTTCGATTCAAACTTAATGGCGGCTGTGAAGTTCGCTAAACGCTGCGCAGTACCTCGCCCCGCACCCCCGCTGGCGCATAAGTTTGGTACTGCGCAGCGACTTGACTCGTGTTCACAGCCGCCATTAAGTTTGAATCGAACTATAGATTTCACAAACTGACCGGTATTGAGGAAAAAGTAGACGGCGGAACTTCACAGAACAACCTGAGTCTCAGGGATCCATTGCCCACCTGATTGGCAATAAAATTGATTATTAATATAAAATAACCATTTTATAGCTTTTCATAGAGTTTTGCAAATGCGCAAATAAGGTATAATTTGTATGTAACCGTCGTAAAATATTATTGCTTTTATTGATAGCTTTGTAAATTCAACTTTAAGTTAAGTAGTTTAAGGTTTTGTTTCCCTAAATTAATGTTTATAGGAACTATAGCAAGATAAATACCGAATATTAACTATAGTAGGCATCTATCTATTGCAGTATAGATAGATAGGTTCCTATATCTACAGAGTTTGCCATTTACGACACAGCGGTGTAACACGCAACCAATAAGGGAAGAAAAAATATTAGATATCTGATTAATATTAGATAACAGCTTCATTTTTTTATTTAAAAGTAAATAAAAAGAAAAAAAAAATTACAGACTTTTTTATATAATTTATATATTTTTCACCATTTTTTAAGTGTTAATAATAGAGGCCTTAACTGTTATAAATTTAATACAACGTAATTTAGTAAAAGTGTCCAATTGTACGTAAATATCAATTAAATCGTTATTTGAATTTATTTATTCATATTATTTTGCTACCGTAATTACTATAACACAATCACTAGCAATTAACTAAAATATACGAAATTGTTTGTCAATTAATTAAGTGTTACCTAATTGAAGTGGAAGTGTCTTCTTCTCTTATTCAATACAGTAGACATTTGGCTGGCTAACAATGAAGGTGTTAAAGGACAAAATAAACGATTTCATTGAAAAAATATCTCATGTTGAAGATCCAATTGAATTCAGTAAATACATGATCACCTACATACAACAATTGGTTGGAATTCATAATGTCTTTGGTGATAAAAAACAAAGTAAGGAATGTGGTATTTAATATTATTTTTCGAAAAATATAATATTTCGTATTTATTAAATATGCACTAAAAACGGATAAATGAAAAGTGATGTCAATGTTTTAAAAATTTCATGAGATTGACTACTTTTCAAAAAATTGTCAAGAATTTATCTAATTGTCGGTGGGAATTTTAGGTACCTACCTAATATATTAATAAATCATTCTCCTAAAATTTGGACATTGCCCATAATTACATAAAAGATAATTTCAGGCTGTTGAAAAAAAATACTATGATAAGAAAGTAAACTTTTTGCCTATGAGGAGTTCAAAAATATGAAAAGTGCGTTTTCGCATAAAGATTATAATTATCCTGTATCAAAAATAGAAACTGTAATAGATTTACCTGCCAAGGTATTGTTATATCTTTATTACGTGCAATTAGTTTCATTTTTTATCGTTTCAGATATGACAATATTCTCGGTGTTGTTGATGTTGGTATTTGCAAGTACGTTTATATACGTCGGCACATTAAGTCAGCTCGTCTACCTGGTTCAAGTGTTTCCAGACAAAATCGAAACTTTTAAGGCTTTGAACTGCATCAGTGCGACATCTGTGCCACTGTCCAAATTCTTTTTTATGTTGACTTCGAGGTAAGTAAACCACAGAAAACAATATTCTAATTTTTACTTTTGAAGGTAAAAAACGGCCATTTTCATTATAAGATTATCTCATTGCAAAACATAAAGTATAATCTAGTAGCCTGACCTGAAAATATACATGTATAAAGTAGTTACCTACCGACCTACTGATATGTTCCGACTCCAAACGAAATATGCTTCTAATCGTAAACTAAACAACACCTTGGAAGCTTAAGTGACCACGAAAAAAGTTAGCATAAAACTAGCTCATACTCTTTCTCGCTTTTTACATATAGTGTATATATCTTCCTAGGACTCGTCTCAAGACTATATTTGAGTTGAGCCACTACGGATTGTCTTCGATACCAGAAGGTAGCGCAGCCAAGAAGAAAATGTTGAGCACTCTGCGGAGGGCACGCTATGCTTCTTGGTTCGTGGTGGTCAACCAAGCTATCTCACATGTCACCTATCTGCTGGTACCTTTAATCTTCACCGTTTTTGGGAAGAATAGATATTTGCCAACTACGCCTGGCGAAACATACGGTACGTATATTCGGGAAAACAATTCCTTAAGATTACTTAAAACCTAAGTATTGGCGGGAAGCGCTTCGGTAAGGAGACCCTGAAGTTAATTGAGGTAGACCTTTACTGCAGTGCGAAAACTAATAGATGAAAACATACCTTATCCATTTCCTTAACGCTACACCGTGGGAAAGATCTTCAATTTCTTTTTTACTTATATACATTTAATAATAAAAAGAAATCCAAGAAATAACCAGAATAACATATTTACGATAAAATATCTGCTATATAAATCACTTTAAGTACATTTCTGTCTTTTCCAGGTCTCAGTCTTAAGTACGAAACACCATTTTTTGAAATAACATTCGTCCTTACATGTGTCGCAACCGCCTTCTCTGCTATAAATCAGACGGGCTACATTGTGCTCTTCATTACATTAGTCACCCACGAATTAGGCCACTTCTACGCTATCACACAAACCCTCGACGACATTCATGATATTTTATTAAAGAAAGAAAAATCTCGAAACAATCCAGATGAAGAAAATAGAGACGAATCAATTAATGAGTTATTAATATTCTGCGTTAAACATCATCAGTTTCTAATGCATTACCATTACAAAATTCGGGAGTTGTATAAAGTGATTTTCGGAGCACATTTCCTCAGCATGACCATTGTGCTTGTAACGACTTTGCAGACGATGAACGTATGGGATGTCAGGAACACAATACTGGCTGGAGTGACTGGTGTCATGCCATTGTTCTTATACTGTTTCGGCGGGGAGCTTCTCATATCCGCAGGGCTGGAAATGTCTGCTGCTGTTTACAACTGCGGCTGGGAGATGATGGAGGCGAAACAAGCGAAGGTAATTTTAATGATGCTCTGCGTCTCCCAACGCCCTTTGTGTTTAACTGCAGCAAATATTTTCGTTATGAATAGGGAGACTTTTGGCGACGTAGCGCAGGTCGTCTACAAAATATATGCTGTTTTCAATTAGGTTTCATCCTGTTGGCTTTTGTGTGAACGTTATGCTTTGCATTTTCAGTTTTATATGCTTTTAGCCACAAAAGGTATTGTAATTTTCAATTTAAACGAGTAGTAAATAAAAATAATTATTTATTCGTAAATTAAAAGCTTTATTATTTTCCTACATCCTAGTATGTAAGTTTAAGTGTCATTGTTGTTAGAACTCTATTCAGCGGAGACTCTAATGTTTTCAATAGCGTAGGTACCTATGTGTTACGGACGTGTGTAGTTACATGAAAAGTTTCTATAATACAAATACATTTGTTGTGGAGTTGCGATTGTGGTCTGGTTGTGGGGATTGTGGAGAATAATGGCGGGGTGCGCTTGTTCTCCGGTTACAAAAGGCCCTTGTGAACCATCAATATAGATGGACACATGTTTCTGTTTTTGCACATTGCGTTAGGTAACGTCCAACATGAAAATACATTGGCGTCTCTGCTGTGTACACTTGGGAAAAAATATGAGAAAAAATCTTTGAAGATTAACAAAAGAAACCAAATGTTTATACTTCAAAATCTCGTGAGCTTAATTTTCTTCTCAGCCAACCAATATAAAGAGCTAATAAATAAAACAGTTTAATAAAACCATAGTTACGTCAGTCCTTTGTACAGTGGCTTTGTTCTTCGCGACATATTTTGTTTATTTTTGTTCTATAATGCGTTCATTTCTTAAGTTGACAGCAATTTCGTTGAGGACGATGGAAAGAAGGACGGCGGTAATACTTTACCCACTTACTGTTGTTTTAGCTCAATTTATGACGTCACGTTTGTCAAGCTCACTGGATAATTTGGAGGTATTCAGCAATGTTAAAAATGTATGCGTGTTGATTTAGAGAAATAAATGGCAACTTTGTGTTTGGTCTCTGATTGCGTTACATTTTTCGTACTTGTTTAACTTAGGTATTATGATAAATCCTTGCAACAATTCTTATTTAACTTACGAACATCGATGCCTACTGGAAACAAATTAAATTAGTTGTATGTCTAAGGTCTAGTTAGCGAAGACACTTTAAATTAAAAGTTTTGCGAGGTCTGGATGTACGTGTCGACCTAGATTTATAAAGTTTATTTTTGAAAAGAAAAGGCTCACTAATTACCTACACAGAAGATTGTCTAAAAGAAACATTAGATATTAGACAGTCTTCTTTTACCTATTTGTTACGGTAAAAGATGTTGAAACAAATAACTTGTTACGTAGGTTCATTATCACGTTCGAAATACTTGTATTTCAAAGGAAATGTTGGAAGGTTCGTTTTACATCTCTGTATCTACGAATATTGAAGACTTTTTCGCGTACTTTTTTAATAAAGCCAGCGTTCACTGTCGTCCCCTAATGAAAGATAAGTAAATACCATTTTGTGGAGCAAACATTAGCGTCGGAAAACACGATGGTAGCAAAAACTAATTACGCAAAATACACGCGCAGAGCAAGAGTTTAATTAAAAAAAATATGAATTTCAAAGGTTAACTAAGAACTGCA
Source organism: Diachrysia chrysitis (assembly GCA_932294365.1). NCBI lineage: Eukaryota > Metazoa > Arthropoda > Insecta > Lepidoptera > Noctuidae > Diachrysia > Diachrysia chrysitis. The sequence continues at coordinate 5,960,055 of OW028657.1, forward strand.
TTAGTTTTGTTCATATTTAATAGGAATGGCATTAAAATGCAACGTGATCGTTTTACTTAATACCCATACCTATGCAGTCGGTTACTGTAATTTAATAAACGTAAACAATCTTTTACCCCGGCAAGCTTTGCTTTGCCAGGGCTACTCTTATCAAATATATATAAAAAAATATACACAAATAATTCATAAAAATGGGTCAAGCCGTTTCGGAGGAGTTCGATAACAAACACTGTGACACGAGATTTTTATGTAGGTATTAGAAGATAGATGGGTATTTATATTTACACATTAATGTAAACGTTTCTTAGAGTTTACAAATAATTTAGGAATATCGTAAAAAAAGCTGTAGTTTTCTAATATTATTACGTCTAGAAGTGTAAAGACATACGTAGGTAATAATGACTATAATGTTAAAAACAAACGAGGTTCTATAGAGGTTAGCTAATGTTTCAATTACTTTTACATGAGTGTTAGAATAAAGCTCAAAACTAGTAAAGTATTCGGTCGAGTTGCACCGTAATTGGCTTAAACACAAAATCGGCTTGCGGAACTATTCCATTTGCCATTTAGCACTTAACTTCCTTATTATTTGTTAGAGTTTTTATCATATTATAAAACAATTCCCTATTAATAATTTACAGTCAATTATATAGTTTGTTTTATATATATTTAGAATTACCAATTCTTCTTTTTGTACTGTTACTATTGAAAAGAAACAGTCCGATAGGTATATAATCGAAATCTTTTGCGTGATAGAGATAAGTGTAAAGATATGAACACTAGTAGGTCTAGTAACCAAGTTATAGATACATAAATATTGAAATACATTGTTCTACTAAATCGAACGTCAGAATAATCGGGTAGATGACTGGGTATCAAGTAAAAATGTAATTAGACTGTCAGTAAGATATTAAAAAAATATTAGTCACGTATTTTTTGCTTTTTTTCTAAATAAAAGTATAGTAAGTAGATCAAGCGAATCAAAGTTCTGGAATGCGGGCTAATAACATCATGCTTGCGTACAAAATGCACGAAATTGAGACATGACATGACAATTCAAACGAATGTATCGTAGTGAGTTTTTGGTCCAGTAACATAACAGGAAATACGTGTGTTATATTTTTTAATAATCTATCTGACGAACATTACACAAAATTACCCATTACTGTAACAGCCGCATACCCAATCAGATCATTTATTTCGAGTAGAATGTCCACGTTTCTTCAAAAATGTTCAATTGTACTGGCATCCTTTTACTCGGGTCGTTATGGCATTTCTGTAAAACTCTCACGTAGCATTAGGAATTTACAGAAATGTGTAACCTTCGAAATGTGGGCAAAGGCCGTGATGCACGTGAGATGGACTAAATGGACATTCCTATCAACTATGGGCCGCGGAGACGTAGGCCCATAGCTCTCCCTTTCTTTGATTAATGAGGCCAACATGGGATTCAGAATGTTTCCCATCCGTTATAGAGATGAGTAAAGATTGGGTTCACGTTAATACGAAATGCCAACGATGTTATGTGCCATTGTAAAGTCTGTGTGATTTTTATCCCTGATTCTATTGCTTGAATGTTAAGTAATATAATACGATAAATGATAATGGTTTCGATCCCCGGACGGGTCAATATAGAAAGCCATTTTTCTACATTGTCTCCGGTCTGGCTGTTTGTCGTACCTTTGTTGTCTCTGATTCCATAACATAAGTGCTTAAGCTACTAACTTTGGGTTCAAAGCCATGTATGTTATGTTGTCCACATTTATTTATCTATACTAATATTATAAAGCTGAAGAGTTTGTTTAAACGCGCTAATCTCAGGAAATACTGGTTCGAATTGAAAAATTCTTTTTGTATTGGATAGTCCGTTTATTGAGAATATAGGCTATATAACATCACGCTATTACCAATAGGAGCGGAGCATAAATGAAAAATGTTGCAAAAATGAAAAACCGTTGCAACTAAAACACGCGAACAAAGTCGCGGGGGACAGCTAGTTTGTAATATGGCTGAAAATCAGCGCTGTGACGGATCATGCTCGTCCCGGTACAGCGTTAGCTGAGCCATCTCCTTATTCTACTCTTTGTAAGTCTGATAAATAATAATGTATGTAACATTTTTTTGTTGTTAAATTTTACACCGTTTTTCATTTTGCCGCACCAAAAGTAGGAAGTAGATTCTCTCGTTGGGTATGTACCAAACTTTATGAATTCGTCCAGGTAGACTATTAACGCATGTAAATTTTTACAATAACACAAAATGTTGTTACGGTGGCTCAGAATAATACAGCCCATCTTATTTTCATCATTTGTTTTCTTAAAGAGACGGGTCTCATTATGGAAATTTTACGCACCCCTCATATACAAGGTTCTAACGAAAAGGTTTCGTATGTATGTACCTGTGAATTTCAGTTCAAAGAAAAATATGGAATCTACGATAATGAGGTAAGTAGAGCAATCTTTAAAATAAATATCTTACGTCCACATTAATCTGGAGGCACGGTATTGCTCCCGCCAAGACGAGAAAGCGAAAGCGCAGAGCATCTAAAATTCAAGGAGCATTTAAAATGCAAAGAGAACATAAGGATATTAAACAGCATAGAACCTCTATAAAAGGGATCTTGGCAGTTTGTACGAATTGAAAAGAAATCCGATCTTATTTTTGTGGTGGTTTTGACTCCAGCCATCCATTTCCTGCGCTTTGCATAGCCGGCACTTTCCGTCTTTTAAAAAGGTTTCCAGTTTTCGATTCCGGCCTTTTGCTGCAATTGCCTTTGATTGTACTCGTTGTACTTATGTTTATGAAGGATTTTGTTACATTTTATTGTATCGCAAACTAGTATAATAGAGCTTTGAATGTTTCTGCTACAATAGAAGGCAGCTTGTACTTTTTCTTTTGATTCATTATGGTTTCAATACAATAGTTTAAAGAAATAAGTGCACTAGTAATTTATAAAACACGGAAGTTTATTATGATTTTCTTTGTAGTTTTATTCGTATTTATTATGCTTATTTCTTAGTTTAATAGATGGTTTTATTATAATGTATATCATTTAATTAGGTACCTTAATTAATAATTACATCTAAATCAGTTCTGCACAATTGATACGGCTGGTACCAATATGGCGACCTAACGGTTTTCAAGATCGTAAATAAAATCGCATCGATGTTTATAGCGCGACCTCATGCTAATGACGTCAGAGAAACGAAATACAACCTTCTATCTACCTCGCAGCCGTTAAATACACCCTTTACACCATATAAATGTGGAATGTGTGAGCATGTGATTTTTATCGGAAATATCGGACGAAGACGGATTACGAAAACCGTTGAAATGAATAAATAATTATCATTTTTTTTATTTACTGAAAATACTAGTTACTTGCATTTCTACATGATTGGTAATGCAGTCGATAGTAAACTATTCACTTTAGCCTTAAAGGTATAATTTTATTATTAAAATAAGTGTTTGAGAATATAAGTAATAAGTGTGCAAACGTTACAAGTCAGAAAGATCATTTTATTGATAGGTATTCATTAAACATTATTTTTTAAACATTTTGAACTTTTAATACTTTTGTGGTCCCATGCGAACTAAATGATGTTACAAAAACAAGTTCGCGTGTTCAAACGCTGTAACCTAAAACAAACTTAGGCACTCCATTTTTGATGAATTGATCTACGACTGTTGTTTATGAGGTTAAGTATATAACCATATTACTTACATGTCTACGAACACTCGTATTCCTCTCAAATAAATACATGTAGATTGTAGATCGTTAAATGTACTTGAGTGCCTGTTCATGGTACTATGTCGGTACTCGAAAAGCCATAAAACCATTGGATTAAGGGAAGTAAACATAGTCCCCATTTTATTGCTGGAGCCGGCAGTAAAATTAATCTTTTAATCTGTTTTAGCTTTCGATCACGATTTTCACTTGTTTCTAGGCGGGTGATGTAGTTAAAATGATTTTTTTTTTAAAATGAAATTGAACTTATTACTTAGTTTAAATATTCATGAGGAAGCCTTGTTTTTTTTTGCATTTATAAATATAAAAAATTACTTAATGCGTCAGTTTTACAGCTTAGTGGAGCAGACGAGTCCTTGTGAAACGTAGCGTTGGGCCTGAAAAAGGTAGCTGGGTCGGACTGGATGCGGAAGCCAGAGAACCGGGCAATGTGGTAAACTTAGGAAGGGCCCATATCCAGCAGTGGACCGCGATAGGCTGAGTTGATGACTGTTAATTGGAATGATACATTAAAATGACGAATATAGCCGTAAGTAAAAAGCTGCACCGATCAAGATTCAGGCGAGTCAGTTTTATAAATCTCCATAAGGCCGGGTGCCTTTTGAAGGTTTCCCCCGCATACAAAAAAAAAGTATTACCTAATAAGATGTTACAGTAGATATTTTATTACTAAAGTAGATTTGGAATAAGACTCCTTTACTCTCGATGTTCGTAATGTAAGTAGATCTTAACTATCATAGACATTATTCTCAGCATTTTACTTATTTATGTATTGTATCTTAATTTGACTTAAAGAAAATACTTTTCTTTATCACGAATGTTTACGTGAAATATAACTTAATTAAGGTCTTCTAAGCCTTAGTAAATGTATCTGTCATACACTTAAGCCCTAATGTTACATGAAAGGTGATTAATACGAGAAGTGCTATCAACCTGTGTCACTTGGAGGACGAGTAGAATACGTAGCTTTACATTACATTATTCAACAGTGTAAGTGATTGAAAATACAGGACATTTATCAATGTTGAGTTTGTACTTAACATTGATAAAAACAGAATGGTTGGTTTAGATGCCGTGAATTTTTTTGGATTGAAAATAAGACATTTTTTATATGTTTTAGACATAAATTATATTATAATATTTCGTTTAATTTTAGGTATTTTGTTTGATAAAACAAATTATTTTAAAAGTTGTATCTTATTCAAATTTTAATAGCTGTTTAGATAAGTATATATACGTATTTAGCTTACTTTTATACATTAGCTTTACACAGATTAACTTCTTAATACCTGATATGATTATCAAGGTCTTACAAAGTTTTAATTCCCTGATTAACAACGCCTGCAAAATGATTTTTACAAAATACAAAATACAAAATAGAAAAAGTTGTACATTACCTCAGCATCTGGATTACTCGCTCAATTGTCTTCATAACTGGTTCATTGAAGAAATAATTTAGGTACTAACACATCGAGCTTTTTTGTTTTCGTGTTTTATATTTGATCCTTATAGAAGTTGGCTTATAAGAATTACTATGGTGGGTAAAAGAGGCGGGCAAGCAATAAAAGTGCCCAAGATAAGAGAGGTTTTACAAAATAAATTGGCGTAAGCTTAGTTTCAGTTAAAATGAGGGTGTCGTAACCTTGTGATGAATAAAACAACAAGAAAACAGCTGAAATATTTTAGAACTGGCTGTTGTAACAATATCAGGCTTGTTGAACAGGTGGGAGGCATAAATTAGGGTAAACTTTTATTATTTTAAGCAATGGTTTTTAACAACTTTATAAAAAATATAGGTATATTATCATGCACTACATATAGAGTCTATATGTAGTGCATGAAAATACTAATACCTGTCTATATTATAGGCAGATAATTATGTAGTGCATATGACATGTATGTCTATGTACCTTTAGTTTCAATTATGGTTTGCACACAATAATAAAACACAGCTGTTTACCCATATCCCGCGGTGCAATCACAAACAAAATAACTGTATTTGCAATGTATATTTATACAGGAGTACGCAGATATGCAGCGTATATTACTATACTATTACTGAATTACTGGAGGGATAATATCCTTTTTAAATTTCGATGGAAAATAAATAAAGATAGCCACGCATTTTAAATGTGTAGGTACCTATTGGTAATTTCAAACCCCGTGTCCTTATGTTTAACTCTACCGTCATGTAGTAGTTTAGATTAACTTAAAATAGTTAATTTTTAACTGAAAATAAGTATTGAAATAAAAATACTTTGAAAAGAATATAGGAAATTTAAGAAAGATGGACTTGTTTTTAATGATGACCGTGTTAAATAATTGCCTTTTACTATCTTATGAAAAATATATATCTTTGTAATATCACTATTCAAAAGAAAATAATATTAGTCAATAGAAGTTTGAAACAGTTTCTAATTGTGACAAATTGGGCAATGGGCAAGCATCGCTTTTGATGTCAATTCAAATCAAATTTGATTTATTTCATACTTCATTTAATTGTTGTACCTACTGTTAATAACGTTTAAAGAAATTGCCAATTCTATTAATTATTAACTTTTATTTCCTATGCTATTGCTCGTAAATAAAGTTGAAATTAAACTTAAAACAATTAAAACTCATCTTAAGTAATCGTAGCACAATCTGAATGTTTTATCGCAACTGTCTTGCCTGATTTGCTTTCCTTCAGAAGTATACCTACTAGTTATAAAAACTTGATTGTTTTGCTAAAGTAAATAAAAATCAATAATACCGAGAGCCAAGAGGCCTTATTTCTCCAAGGATATAATATGACAGAAAGAAGGCTTTAGTAAAATTTTATATCATAATCGTTGGGAATATTGGAATATCATCCGTGATTCGAGATTCCCAGGAGATTTCATTTAAGTGTTCGCGAAACCATTCGCGATTTCCTGTTAATATAGATTAATTTTTCTTGATTTCACTAACAAGTACCTAATAGTGTAAAAAGAGGAATATTTTTAAAAAACTTATGGTTTTTATTTATACAAGGTGGTAAGTTGAATCCCGGCCTAGTACTGATTAAAATGACTTACATTACCGAAATAACAGACCCCGAATAATTGGGAACAGGACAGAGAGATGCTAATGACATAAATTTTACACATATCAAATTAATGTGGTATTTTTTTTACTAAAAATAATTTTGGTAAAATTTTGGTTTCTTGACTATTTGATATTATTCCTTAATTTCTCCACAAATGTCCTTTCCTATTAAACTACAATCTTGAATTTTGTCAATTTCCGTACGCAGTTCTATTGAATGGAATGTGTTGTAAGAACATGAACATACTTATATTCTCTTGTATTTTTTATATTTAATATAAATTTACTTACCTACACTGCCCCTTTCTGTTTTTTTTATTTGTAGCTTTTTCTGAACATCGAAAGCTTTTGTTTTCTTGGGTACCTGTTTCTGGTTTTTTGTTTTCTTTATAACCAAAGCAAAGGAATTGTCCAAATGATTCCTAGATCCCTTCTATAGATCCCTTCATACATATGTAAGCTTATGTTACAGGTGAGTAAATATTTGTCGGTCCCGTTTGTTGAGTATAATAACCTTTTATCAAATGCTCGCTGTTTGTTCAGGTCATTCGGCCACGGGGCACGTTAACTCCGATGGTTGGTCGAACACCTAACTTATAGTACCTATCGAATGTTTAAACAGTTTAACTTTGGTGTTTCTGAGTGTACATTGTACAGTCACGTATCACGAAAAGTTATCTGCTTAATTTCTGTTTGCTATTTGTTTTTTAATAAATATGTGTTACATTGCGTGTATTTTTAAAAGAATTAATGAAGTTACTAATTGGTCAGTTTTACATCCGTGTGAGAGTCAGGATATAAATACATTTTAAAAAATATACTATCCTGCACTAATGTGCAGACAAACTCGTATAAGTTAGTTGCTCTGGGGGTATAGTTGCCTCGATTTTTATTACTTTAGTGTCGCGGACGAATCTCATGTTATTTCATTTATTTATCGAAAGAGTCTACAACTACGACTAAGTTGGCCGTGTTGCATGTCTCAGTGCCATTACATGGCAAGGCAATGCGCGATTAAAGTTTTTGCGGGATAAATGTCCTCTTTCATGGCAGAGAACTACCTAAACCTAATTAATGCCCCTTATATGGGATAGATGTCCCAAGAAATGCATGGTAGGAAAAAATCGACAATGCTCTGGAAATATCAAAGACTAGTTGTTGCACGAGGCTCTATACTCGTGTGTTGGTTATCGCAGCAAAAAGTAGCTTTTGTCGTTTCTTAAGATCCAAGCTTACCTCATACCAAGTTTCATCAAAATCGGTTTAACGCTTTAGCCGTGAAAGCGTAAGAAACAGACGGTTACTTTCGCATTTATAATATTAGAATGGATGTATGGATAATGTTGATAAAGTAATTTAAAAAAGTATGACAACTATCCGGCTGTTATCCTATGCACAGAAGCTATTATTATTTATTTAATAATATAATAATATCTTGGGACAGCTCACACACGGTCATCTGATCCCACTCTAGACAGAGCCTGTATTATGGCAACCAGACAACTGATAAACATACTTATATATTTCTAAATACATACATATTATACATAAATTACACCCAGACACAGAACAAATGCTCATCACACAAAGATTTGTCCTGCGTGGGAATCGAACTCACGACCTCTAGTTTAGCAGTCAGGGTCACTAACCACTAGACCAACAGGCCCGTCATTATGTTGAAGTCATTTTAATTAAATATCATTTTACAAGTAACAAACTAGTTGCTGTTTGATAGACACTTGGTCTCAGTACTTCCGGTTCGTAGTATTATATAATAGTGGGGATTGACTAACTTTTCGACGTTATAATACGAGAGAATTAAGTGCTTTGAATTAATTACAAACTCTAAGCCAGTTTAAGTATCTTGATCCTTTGCTTGACGACTGGAATAGTTAGTCAAACATTAATTATTACTGTATTACGTGTGGATCACAATTTCCAGAGGACAATTAATACACTTTATACATCGATAGCCTTATTCCAAAGACATAGAGTTCATTTTTGTATTTGTGCTACGGCTTTTTATTAGTAGTAGGTATTTGACACTGATAGAAAGGCCTATGATCAACGATCCATGGATGATTGTAATTAGGTTTGGTTCACAAGGTTTTAAATTCATAACCTTGTCAAAAGAATGTAAATAAAAATATCTAATTCACGCAGTGCTCTAGGGATTTTAAAAATCAACGATGAGAATCGATGTGGGTTTTACTTTTATCAACTGAATATACCTTTTTTACAAAGGAGATTTGTAGCAAGCCAAGGGTTTGTAAGCCGTTGTTTTGACACGATGAATATATGGACTCCTTGACCGAGCCTTCGTGTTCACTAGATAAGTCTCATAAATCTAGAATTCTAGATAAATGTCGTGTAGGAAATTGCGTGCTACACAAATGCTGTGTAACTTTTTACAAACACTCTAGTAAAAAAATAAAATCAATCTTGTGGAACGTTACAGGCTGGATTTAAATTTGTTTCAATTTAGAATAAATTAATTCAAATAGAGAAAACACTTGAACGGTTTTTGTTTTAAAACATTTAATAATTAATTTATGAATAATCGGGCTTAGATGCGGAGATGAATTTGTAGTGAATATGGTAGATATATATGTCTATTGTACTCACCCTAATTCTAAACAATATCTAACAAATAACGATAGTTAGTTCATCATCAATAATTTGAGAAATACAAGCAAATTAATTTATCTATCAATCAATTTAGCTCGTACGATGGCATTTATCATTAATCTGTGGTTGTGTCAAACGCAATGGCTTTGTAGCCAGCTAGTGCGTCTAACTCTAATTTGATTGCCACATAAATTGAGCGTTGGAAAACCAATCAATAAGTCCAATTGTGTTTTCGAGGTTTTTGTTAATAAGGCTAGCTTCGATTAACATAATTTTAATTAGTAATTATCTAAACAATACCAATTTGTCTATTTTTTTTCTCACATTTATTTATTGTTATTGTAAAGCTACATAAAAATGGCTAAAAATGTATCTAATGTTTTATTAAGAAAAGCAAAAATGGATGCAAAAATCTATATTTTTTACACATTTACATAATATTTTTTAACCAACATATATAAATAACTGGCTGGTGATGAAGCCTATGTCCTTTCTTGGGATTTAAATTTACTCCATACCAAATATAATAAAAATCGGTTCAGCGGTTTAGCCATGAAAAAGTAACAGACAGACAGTTACTTTTGTATTTATAATATAAGTATGGATTATATATTATGTATCGATGTGTTATGTGTATGGTGGTGTGGAGGTGGTGGTGTGTGTAGTTACATTATTATTATTTTGTTTTATGGTAGGTAAAAAATTTAATGAGTGGTATAAATGTACTTACTCTGTTTTCTTTCCATACCGATGTCCATGTTCCGCAAATATGATTTCCCTATATATTTGGAAAAGGCAAGCAAAAATTAAACACTAAACTCGACAATCACAATTTTTATTACAGATAAATATACAAACAATAAATCACTTTTGAATTTACATGTATTTTATAAGGATATAATATACATTTATGAAGTTTTGTGTTACATCTAGTACGTCATACACGCTAGCTTTATTTAATTTCTGAATCTTATCTAATCTAATAATAAATTGGTATATCATGTCTGTATGGAAAGTGAACTGTCTAAGCAAATGAACTAACAAATACTAAACTGAGGCAATATTAATTATACAAACATGGTTGTTTCAGTTACTGAGAGCACGAGGGCAATAGCTATAATTGATTTTCCAAATCCAGACGTCTTTGAGTAATCGGGGAACATAGATACATATAATAAAATATATTAGATATCTCCAGGCAAAGAAAACAAGTTATATTTGTTAATTGTAATTCCAGGTTATAATTGATTTAATAATAAGTAATTATGTTATTCACATTTGAAAAAGGCGCCAAATGTCGCCATATTGTTTTATTTTCAAATTGTATAAATCTTGTCTGTGAAGATTCCAACTAATTGAGATCTTGTTTTTTATTTAATCGTTATAAAATAGTACTTTTTTTGTGGAAAATAAATTGTTTTTTATTTTTTATTTCTTATTTATTTCCAACCAGTATATTTCAGTTATTTTACTAGTGGTCTATAGCGGGTATTCTTTCTCTTTTACTTAAAACTGAGAAACGCTAAATAGGTTAGTAGTTTAACGGTGCATATCAAAGTTGGTGATTATTCTGTTTCATATTTAAAGCAGTCAGTCCTCTTTCCGCACAGACTTTACTCACGTTATCTACTCACTTATAAGTTTCACATAATTATAATCATTATGAAAGGTATCTACACAGAAAATTACGTCATTGTATGTAAAATTTACGATATGCTATAAAATTTATGATACAAATAGCGCATTGTTTCCCAATTTTTTTCTTTCTTAAGACTAAACATTAATTACTTTCTATATTTTATTAAACTAGAAGCTGCATTAGCTTTGGCAACATTCATAGACTGGCTTACTCATGTAAGTTACGTACAAAAAGTTATTTCTGACTTGTTATAAAATCGCATAGTTACACATAAATATAAAATTTCTATATCACTAAAGAAAAAAATCAGCTCCAATATTCATCTTATTATATTAATTTTAGAATAGATGACGACAATATAACTTTAAGAATTACAAGCGAATTTTCTATATTAATTTAGTTAACATTATAATGCTAATAAATGTATTTAAGTGTCTATGACAAATTCCATACATGCGTCACATATTCATACCTATAACTACATAATAATTTACAATAATTTAAGGAACATTAAATGCGTTAATATTCAAAATATTTAGAGTTTGAATTTGGTGAATTCGGTGACGTAGCATTCGACTGAGTTAGAGAAAAGGGTCCATTTGAAGATTTTTCGTTTGAAACGTGGTGGTTTGGGACTGTGGAGATGGTTGATGAAGTGTAGTGCGGGTCCGAGGTGGTGATGGGGCAGAGAGGTGATGAAGAGGCGGGAGAGGCGGGGACGGACGCTCCGGGGAGAGCGTCCTCCTCGGGCAGGGTGCGCAGGCGCGACAGCCTCCCCCGCCCCCCGCCTCACACCGGGGACTGCTCGCCACTCGCACTCCCACTTGTTATGTAATCCTGCGCACATACAGTTTGTGATAAAAAAACATCACCTGTTTTAAAGAGAATCGACGTTGACGGTGCAAAATGGCTTTGTGCAGTACAACTAGGCATTGACAACCGGCAGATTTTGGTTTCAGCTAAGTTGTCTGTATAAGTATTTAATGTTACTATAAAATAAAGGAGTGGCTTTGGTTTGGTTGGTGCACCCTGGTTGTGTTCTAAATATTCACTACTTTCTTTGGAGCTACTTTGGTAGCATCTTATCAAGAACGTTTTTGATTGGAAAATTTAGACCTTAATAAATCATTCCAACACCTGAAATTGCCTGTATTGTACAGAACTGAGTGTGATTTGGTGGTGTGGTGAAGGCTTATGCCCAGTAGTGGCTTACGCTAAAGCTGATAATGATACATAGACCAAGGCACACATTGATAAATTGTTGTGATAATTTTCTGTCAACATTTCTTTTTGATTCATTGATTCTAGGTGCAATACTTACAGCATGCAGGTGCCTGCCATCGAGAGGAGGCAATAGCGATGTTCGTGGTACTAGCAGGGTGGTGGTAGTGGTCTCAGAAGCTGCTGACTCTCGCTTAGATGGGTGGCTGTACAACCTGCCCCACAGTCTTCTTGTTAACATCCGTATTCAAACATTCTCTGTGCATATACGCTTATATTTAAGTAACACTAACATAAGTTCTCGAAGAACATCACCAGTGGTAGTTATGAAAAGGAAAAAAAGCAATACAAAAAGGTGAAATTTCATGAATTATATATAGGAAAAAAATTCTTTAGAAAATTTTCATAATATTGAGGAAAAAGAAAATTTTGAAAGGATCAAGTTCCATAATGGACAATCCATTATAATATTTGCAAAATAAATGAAAGTCAAGTGACAAACATTTGTTTCAATGCAGATTGAAGATTCCAAATTCATGCAGACAATAACTTCCATGCTTCTATGTTTGAGGTATCTTTTGTAAGGCACTCATTATACACACACGAGGTTAACAAAAGCTAGCGATCAGACAGACAAATTGTTTGCTGTTACGACAACGGTGCGATCTAAATCCAATCATTGGCTTTCGTTATTTCGTCTTGCTACTGAAACGTTCATGCATTTTAAGGATCATGGTTGTAAGTTTTTTTTTAAAGTTACATGTTCTAGAGATGGAAAACCACATACAAAAAAGAAATAGTTAACCACTGTAAAATTAATAAACCTAAAATTGTAACAGATTATTAAATTGAAATATGTTAAATAAATTTGCAATACAACTTATGGGTTATATAGTACAGTTTACTATACAATCAATAAGTTTGACAGATAAATTGATATGTTATACTCTAATAGAACTTCTTTTTGTTTAAAACACATTTATTACAAAACTACATTTCATTTATAACTTCGTAAAAATATGCTTCAAGTTAAACTTTGTTTTAAAGTTTCAAATGTAACGCTTCTTCTATTATTTATTACTAAACTTTGATTGTACGAAAATAAGCAAAAAATATATATACAGGAGTTGCCGAAAGAGTATATCTATCCGAAAAAGATGTAGTACATCATGTATAAAGTCAATTTTCAAAATTTCAGCTCAAAATGAGTTAATTAATTATTAGATATCCAATTTTTGGCATCAATTATTCGAAACCAAAAATCATAACTAGACCTCTGTAGCGATGGATCTTAACATTTAGCGAGTGACGTAATAAAATATTGACCCTCGTAGTGCGGGATTTTTGGTGTAAAATAATTGATGCAAAAAATTGGATATCAACTATTTATTTTATTAACTCATTTTGAGCAGATTTTTTGTAAACTGTCTCTATACCAGGTGTACTTTTAGGTCTACCTTTTAAAAAGGGGTGCCTTTTGTATAAATATACCATTTCGGCAACACTCTGTATTTGCTAAACTTTCATTTGAAGGATACTCTTCATTTAACAGTAAAGGAATGGATAACAAACGCTTTTATTAGGTTTTTCAAATAGATTCATTGATGGCACTCGAGGTTATTTGAAAAAGTAAAAGTATACCCCGATTTATTCCACTTCCCTTCCGTTTCCCACTTCGATGTCAATAGGTATGGAGATTTACCCTTTTAGGTGACCCTTTGAGGTCTTTAGGAATGGTTTAAATGTGAATAAGAAAGGTGTGTTGGGGAATAAAATATAATACTGTCGTCTAGAATTCGTTGTAAAGATTTCTACATAACAATACACTATCCATGATCCTTATTCTTTTGTCATGCATGCATACATGAAAAGTTTCAGGAAAAAAAATACATGCAAAATCATTATAAAACCTGAAATAAAAATTAAAAATAATGTTTAAATGTGAATAAAGGAAATTAAGTCATGAATTAGTAATTAATTGCGGTATTAAAAAGGGTATCAAAATAAATAAAAAAAGAAAAATATATAAAGCGGATTAAAAATTAATTTATTGTAAAATTAATAAAATACGTAACAAAAATAAAACAATGATAATTCCATCCAAATCCACATTATATCGTTGTCTTAAACTATCTTCTTAAATGCAAAGTCCATTCCGGTAAGCAAATTCGTTTGAAGTCTATCCAGAACTGGAATGAATTGGAATCCTCGGTCCTCTTCATACCGTGAGTCTATTGGGAAATAAAAATATTTGATCAAATATGGATTTGGAAAATGTTATGGTGATGCATATATTATTTGGGGCCGTAAGCGTGCAGTTAAGCGCTGCATAAGATACATATCTTCGAAAAATTGTAGGACAAACCCGTTGTTTTAATTTGTAGATTACATCAGAAGGCACATCTAGGTCTAGGTAGATACAAAGACGATGAGAATGCTGAGGTAAAAGATCTTGATTAAGCGTGCGTCGTTAACTGTGATAACCTTAGAGGAAACATAGATTAGCATAGAGCGCGCGCATCGCTAGTAGCCCCTTGTGCCGACCGAAAGCAATTTTTCAGTTAAATCTACTAAGCTCCTTTACTGATTTAAGTTATTTTCCGTGCGACAGCAGACGTCTATGCGATAAAATCGATGGTTCCGATAATATTAGGTTTTGAGATAAAACTTCACGTCACTAATTTGACGATTTACTTGTTCATTCATACTAGTGCCTACAGTTCATACTCGATATGCGCGCTCTATAGTTCATTTAATATTTTCTCTTAAGTGTTAAACCTGTTATTGGCCTTTACTTAACTAGATAATTATTACATAAATGTTACATAACTAAGCATAAGGCAAATTTATTAATTTTAATTTATATTTAACCTAACAGAAACTTTAAAGAGTTTTTTGTAGTTCAGTCTAACTCGATTACGTTGCTCGTACTTCATTGATTCGATTTTGTCAATGTTCGCTCGGAATGAGGTTAAAATATATTCTGCAAGTCAGTAGGTACTTCATTATCCAACGACAGTGACACAGCAATTACTTATAGAGTACCGTAACTATGTTCAAACTCTTATTGGAAGATAATAACAATGTTATATGTATGCCGTTCCTGTAATCATTTGTTTAAGGCATTATTTAAGTATTTTTAAATTAAGGATAATGAGAACTATGTTATATTTAAACTTAAAAACTTTCTTAAAATGTGTATTCCTAGAAAATTCGACTGAAATCATTTGGCATCATGAAAGGCGACGAAATCGGTTAACGAATTGGTATCGGTTATTGTATTTTAAAACTATAGGTATAATACGGAACCTATTTTCTGGCAAGTGATTTTTAATTTCAAATACCTAATACAGCTAGTATTTGGTCCACATGAATTCAATTGTTTTAAACATTGAAATCAATCAATATAGGTACTAAGTCTCTCTGTGTTCTTTGATTATGGCTCGGCAGAAACGGGCCTCCGACACAGCCACTGGTGGCCAGTGACAGCAACTTATCACACGTTTTTATATTCTTTGTATAGACGCACTACACACGTGTAGCCAGTCGCGGTCACTCGCTACACCAGACAAATATATGAAAAAGTATGTTAAGTGTCTGTTGCTGGCAACCAGTGGCTTTGGTCGGTGGCCCGTTTGTGCATAAGAAATATTTGATTAAATAACTTTTTCCATTATGATTGAAGTGCTAATTAAATGAAATAATCACTAAGTAAATGAAATTATTCTCCTAGATTGTTTCCAAATTAGTATTTTTACGTTAATGCGTGCAAAAAGCCCTCAATATGTGTCTAATGTCTATCATGCACAGTTGCGGTAGTTTCTTACCTTATGCTCTCAGTTCTCGAGCGAGGGGACCAGTCTTTGGAGTAAGAGGCCCCTCTTCTCCGGCCCCCACCGATGTTCCTGCCTGTCTTCCACCTCTCCACATGGTATCTGATCGCATGCCGCACCTCCGTGTTCATGAAGCAGTAGAACAAGGCAACCGTGAACCCCTGGGAACAACGTTTTATTTTAAAACCTTCCAAAATACTAAATGTTCACGAATTACTCGAATTGTTTTAACTGTTTGCCTGAACATTAATATTCTTGGCCGTCCGTTGTTTTAATATCTTTGTGAACAAATTAAAAATTTTGTTTTACGGCCGACTTTAACGTGTAATATTTCTGAGTGGATGTAGGTACCTATATAATTATGGTCCTAGAATTAAATAAATCGTTACATTATTGTTTTAAAATTCTAACGTAGAGTTAAGTTTAGCACATAAATCCGCAACAGTTCAAAAGGTAAGCTCGAACTTTCTAGAAACACATCTCCCAGTTTCAAAGTTCGTTACGGCATTGAAAACTCGCCACAAACTGCCTGAAGATTACGTTTGATTGTTCCTGTGGAGGCTACATGTTTAGCGAAAGTCAAAGCGAAGTTCTTTGGAAGCAAACAGAAACAGTATAAGCAGCCTGAAGTAATCTTGTGGTTTCTAAAGTCGATTTGCAAAGGTTTTACTGAAGCTCAAGTGGTGCTAACGCCAGACATATTTAACGACCGCCGACCGCCTTGAGTGTGAGAGCTATGTTACAGCTCCAAGCCTTTGACACGTAAAATTGATATTATACTATCAATAATTCTCAAGAAAACTTCGAACTTGTCGCATATGATAAATTTTCTAAAGTTAAGCGTTTACTTACTTTACTTGATGTTTATAATTTAAATAATATATTAAATTCACAAACCAAGTAGCTGGCAAGATATAAAACGGTTGAAAACTTTTCATTTAAACTTTATTAATTCTCCTTTAATTATGTATGAGAGAATCTCATCTATATTTAAACAAAAAGGCTAGTTAACATGTGTGAAGTATTCCTACTACCCAATATCAATAACTACTTATTATAATAGTTGTACATGACTTTTCATACCAGAGATAAATTATCTAATTACAGTTAAGCTTAAATTATAATTACATCATCAGTAAGCAAATATGGATGAAAGTTCTTTTTTTTTTTTTTTTAACCGACTCTCGCTCTAACCAATTTAATCCTTGTGTCGCGGGGGTTACACAAACATTCAAATCACATGCACAAAGAACACCCAGACTTAAACCAGCATTTGTGGGTCACACAAATGCTTGTCCCATGCGGGGATCGAAACCGCGGCACGTCGCGCACAGAGGTAATTGGCGTGGTGACCTATACCACTCTGCTACCCGTGCAGTCAGTTTATTATTATTTTTTAGTATTCGTATCACCTTGTGTCTAGCTTCATCCTAAGCTAAGTTGGGTTCGGCTTCTTGTCTTACCGGATTCAGTATTCCTATATTGGTTTATATATTGACCTTGTTCTTATTATCGATTCCATGGCAATTAAATTGTGTTATTTTTGTCTAAAAATTTATATATTTACCTGTGTGGATAACATGAGTGCTCGGGTGTAGTCGAAGGTGTGCGCGAACCACGAGTCGTCGCTCGGCCCACAGAGCACCAGCAGGTTGGTGATGCCCAGCAGTGGGATCAACACGAGCAGCGCTTTCGTCGCCTTCCGATACTGCTCCGTCTCCAGTGTGTTCGCTGAGCGGAGCTTCGTGATCAAGACCTGATGGAAGATTTAAGGGGTTTTATACATACGACTGGTGAAATGTTCAATTAAGTTTACCAGTTCAGCTTGTCAATACTTCAGCTGCTCAATTATTAAAACAAAAAAAAGTGTACCACTGTATTACAGTTATATTGCAGGGTAAGAATTTCCAATTTTCGAAAAGAGTCTAAAATAATACGTTCTAATTAGAATCATTTATTTATTGCACGACACTAACTTATGATTAATTCTTTGTATTTTACTTTTATTTTTGCTGTTACTACACGAATCTAAATAGTTCTATAAAAACATAACTGTGTAAAGTCACGTACTTGTTTCTACCCACAAGATTAATGTCTACCAGATTCCTGTTCTACTGAAGAAAAAGAGTCGTTGAAACTAGGATAACTTTTAAGAATATGGCGGCGTAGAACACTTGACATAGTGGTTGAGGGCACTGAAATCGTTTACATCAAAAGTTTTCATACAATGAAAGATTATAACCCAGAATTAAAAGATATTTTTTAATTCTTATTGTGATTGATTTATAAAAAATAAATAAATTACTTAAACATTTTAAATTAGTTAGTTAAATGAGTAATTTATAAAAGAACACATCAATGTAATTTACGAGAAAATCATGAAAATGTAAAATAATAATAAAATTGACTTCGTTAATTTATTTCAATAACATTTCGATTGATGCTGCGCTCCTCTAATTTCCCGCGGGAGTTAACCTCAGCCACGTCATTATTCAAATTAATCTAACCAGTGATCTACTTCGATAAATCCTTAACGAACGATTTTGATGTATCTATTACTTTACGGACTAAAATTTTGCTGAAATTCGTGAAGCAGCAATTTCTCTAATGACTTGATATTTATTTCGTATCGTTACACTTATAATTTTCGAAGGCGTTTATTGTATTTTGGATTATATTTCAGAATAAATAACATTTTAGATTATCGCAGAGGAAAAGACGGTCGTTAATATCTTTGGTGGAAAGTTCGTGTCAATATCATAGCATCCTAATTAAATAATTACTTACACAATATACAATGGCGGACTAAATGCTTGAGGCATTCCCTAACATTCAACCGTACGGTGATTACATTCGTTCTTAATTCCTAAACGACTAGTTGTAGGTATAACTGCTCCTCAAAACCTGAGGCAAGTAAAACTTCAAAATTGCTTGTCCTACTACCTATATTAAAAAAAAAATGTTTACCTCTAGATACAACATATCTCATATTAGAAACAAAACATGTACTAAAATTGACCGATAGATACTACACACACTTTGAAATCTTGTATTGGTGTAAACTGGTTAACAATAGTACTTGTTTATAACTTACCCACATAATCCTAATAAGGAAGAAGAGATTGAGAGCCAGACCAGCTAGCGCAGGCGCTTTATGTATCCAGTCCACCTGATGTTCATGCATCCAAGTACACATCTTCGTCTCACCCGTAATAGACAGCTAAAGCAATAAGATATTGTTAAAAATAAATAGCTATTATGGCTAGTGAATTAGTTGTTATAGTTTTTCAGTATATAAATAATAATAAATAAATAAATGTGGACAACATCACATACATTGGTCTGAACTCAAAGTAAGTAGCTAAAGCACTTGTGTTATGGAATTCAGAGACAATGAAGGTTCCACAAAAACACAGACCCGAGACAATGCAGACAAGTGGTTTTATACATTGACCAGTCCGGGGATCGAACCTGGTACCTCAGAGCTGGCGACACCTTGAAAACAGTGCTTGTTAAGACAGTTTCGTGACAGAGTTGCTATGGCCGCCTTCTAGATCCATTATCAGATCAGCTCAAAAGTACCACAATATTGCATTGTGCACATTTGCATTGTTACCAAACCGATTTAAGTATGCAAATTTTCATCTCTATGTCTCAATCAAGTCAAGAAATGGTTCTTATTTGCAAGATTTAAAAACTCTTCAAAACATACAAGACTTACATACAGTTACATTTTAACTTAAATAAAACTCTGTTAGAACCTATAAAAGAAATGTCTATAATTGAAAACCACTTTGTTTTTTAAGATGGTTAATAAAAAAAGATTGGTTATCCTTGGCATCGATGTTTGTGTACCAATCATTGGGTTCTGACTGAAATTAGGGTTTCGTAATATTTGTCGAGGGGGTTTATCGCAAATGTTATGGCAACCCTTGCGATATAACCTTGCAATGGATTTTTTTACTGATGTTTGTTACTATGCGTATCTATAAAAGATGTAATCTTTAAATCTATTTTTGTGAAGGATGAAAATAATAAGTTTTAAACATTGTTGGTTATACAAATATTTATTTAACAAAATAATAATATTTATGTAGAATAATATTCTTATTTGTTTCTTATCTTATTGTACGAAAACCACACATTAGTATAAAAAAGTCAGTCGCTCAAAACCCTGATCTTGGAACAAGAACGCTAAGTATCTAATATTGACAATAAATAAATATAGTATATTCTTTAGAGTTGCAGCATTAAATAATACAGAACAGTAAAGTACTATTTACTATTACTGTTTACCTAAACAGTTAAGTAAAAAGTAATTATCTATACTACTAATATTATAAAGCTGAAGAGTTTGTTTGTTTGTTTGTTTGTTTGAACGCGCTAATCTCAGGAACTACTGGTTCGAATTGAAAAATTCTTTTTGTATTGGATAGTCCGTTTATTGAGGAAGGCTATTGGCTATATAACATCACGCTACGACCAATAGGAGCGGAGCAAAAATGAAAATTGTTGCAAAAATAAAAAACCGTTGAAACTAAAACACGCGAACAAAGTCGCGGGGGACAGTTAGTTAGTGTAATAAAAATACAGTATACAATAAATTCCTTTTGTATAAATAAACCTTATGAAGCTTCTATGAGCCTTTATAAGACCGTCCTAGCTTCAAAGAAACGAACAATAGTCGCATTGAATGCAATAAAATATTAAGTGCCTACTGCATAGTAGACTGCTTCGAGATTTCTTTGTGCATTGTAAAAAGGGAAAATTTACTGGGAGCTTAATAAACTCGGTTTATTTTATGGTAATTTAGAAATTTGCGACGGAAATATTTAAGAAGAATGTTTTAAAAAGAATTAAACCTGAAATTATTTGATACCGATAATGTACTTGAAAGTTATTATTTAGTACCTTTGACAACTTCCGACGGTCAAGTGGCGTACACATCGGTTTTCAATCAGTGTTGCTAGAACATGAGGTCCCGGGATCGATCCCCGGAGGGGTCCATATAGAAAATCACTTTTCTACATTGTCACAGGTCTGTGTGATTGTGGTAACTTCGTTGACTTTGATTCCATTACACATGTGCTTTAATTACTTACTTTGGGTTCAGAATGATGAAGTGATGTTGTACACATTTAAATATATAAATGTGTACAACATCACATACATTGGTGTGTCATGTTGTTTATATATTTAAATGTACTTGGAACATAGAAAACATGTTTTTTTGTTCGCTGATTGAAGGATTTAAGCAGTATCTTTAAACATTTGTTTGTATTTATTTTATCTAATTTGTACTTTAGAAATATTACGAGTAGTAGTTTTTAAGAAAAAAGTATTACAAGGTAGACTACAAATTCTTTCCTGTTTAGTGCGTTTTTGTATTTTGTACACTTGAATGTTTTTATTAAATGTTCATAAACTGATTTCTAAACCAGTGAATTTTCGTAAAAGGCTCGCAAATCCTCAAAGTCATCCGTAATTATATAACGTTATATAATTTGCGAAGGTTGCTCACCCCGTCTGGTCCAGTGGACGTGACGATGGTGACAAAACACCTTGATATCACCCATATTATTAGAAAGACTGCCGGTGCACCTGGGAATATTAATCAATGTTAAAAAATGAAACTTATTGAGACAAAAAAGTATTTAATACATTACAAAAAATCGAAGAAACGATTTTCATTTTTATCACTATAAACATTTCATAGATTTTGAGTCACTATTTACGAAAAGAGGTGAAAATTTACGGTACGATAAAATGGGGTGAATATAAATGCAGGGGTGACTAGAGAAATGTGATTTTTTTAGACTCTCAACTATTAAAAATATAAGAAAGCTGTTTTTACGTAAAATTATATACATGCGACCTAATAAAAGGTAGGATCATCATCCTTTTTCAAAGTTTTGTCTATTCACCCCATTCTATTCTATTCATTCTAAACAAAGGATAATAATTTATTTACTTTTAAACATAGGATATAAACAAGCTTACCCCAGCCTATGGTTGTGTACACTTTCAGTTTAATA
This sequence comes from Diachrysia chrysitis, assembly GCA_932294365.1. Taxonomy (NCBI): domain Eukaryota; kingdom Metazoa; phylum Arthropoda; class Insecta; order Lepidoptera; family Noctuidae; genus Diachrysia; species Diachrysia chrysitis. The sequence goes on from OW028657.1 coordinate 5,982,225, forward strand.
TTTTCAGCTGTAAAAGTTTCCACTACTAACATGTATAGGTAGAGACCTGAAATTAATTAAATTATTACACTACCACTCCTATAAACAATATGTATATAGTCAGTAAGTTAGCTTATTTATTAAATTAAACTACTTTGTAAACGGATTATTATCGCAGTTTATATTTAGATTCTAGTGCCCGACGTTTCGACGCCTTTGCAAGTGTCGTGGTCACGGGCAGACTGAGGTGGTATTCGTCTTGACAGTAGATGTTGATCATTCTACCTTCATATTTTAATTAATTATTTGTGTTAGCTTATTTAACTCAACGAAACATGTTTTAATTTTTTTTCATTGATTTTAAAATTTTCTATATTACTGTCAATTTCTGGATTTGTTATTTTCATTATATGTAATGTGAGTAGGTATTGTCTTTTTACCTATAGATAAAAAGTTTTTGATATTCTCTATGCTTTCATAAACCAATTGCAGATATAGAATGTTAAAGATAATCTTGTTAGCGTTACATTCTTCTTGGCACAAATGCAATAAAATCTATACGTTGTATGTTTGTTTTCTATAAGATTCTAGCGATCACAAAACATAACATAGATAGGTAACACACGAACCAACGACAAATTAAATAATGGTTACTTAAAAACTAGATCTTACCTTCTACTAACATCCAAAAGAAGTTTGTGAGGTAAAAATAGTGCATACATATGACCAGTATCATACACGACGTCTGCTCTTGTTGGGCCTCGTCTGACCAATTCTGGGGACAAACGAACCCAATTAATTTTAATCACAACTATAACTAGCTAATCCCGCTCGATATTGGAGAAAGTAGGACACAAGCAGGAAGTTTACATTGGTTAATCCAGTAGTAATTTTCAATTAGGGTACGTCCTGTTGGACCATATAATCAAATTAAAAATACTAATAAATTTGAGGTCCTTGATCTCTACTCTCTTTTAATTAGGTTAATTGTTATCTACAAATACGATTTTATTTCATGTGAAGTATGGAGAGCGACGCTTTTACTCCAAAACGAAGGTTAAAAATAAATTAAAAAGAATGTCGACATGAAATTTATGAAATTAATATTGAGCAGGTAATTTTGAGCGGGAGTATTTCTGCTGTTTTGATGAAGTATTTTAGAATGTATAACAATGTTACGAGACAAAGATTGTTATATTTTAATTGCTTACCTACGTTTAACATGTAACTTTACCTTTACAAGTTGAGGGACGACGAATTAGATGCCTCATTTTCTTTTTAAACATTAATAATTTCTACGGTTAGTATAGAAGAAAATTTTGAACAAAAAAGGTTTCAAATTAATGCAAAAATAAATTATAAGTTTATCAAAAATGTTCACATATATTATTATAGAATGGTATGTATACATTTTTGTTTACTAAAAATACTTTTAAAAGCACGGATTTGATTCTCTGCCAGATTGCAAACCAAAAGTCTATAAAAATTCTTTGCATGTACTGAAAAATGTACACAATAAAATCTCAATATAAGACAAAGCCTAGGTACAGAACATTTATGTCAGATATAAACTGGCCATTATTCGCTTTAAGTGTCCTATTAATTACTAGCAGTTAAGTACAGCTTCCGGTAACAAAAAGTCGTTGGTAATTTTCTAGAGCGATTTACCCGGATAAAAGCTTGTTACCGCATTTCAGACTATATATAAATAAGTTTGTTTGGTTTTAGTTTGTTCAGACACCACATGTAGTCAGTGGTTTTGAATAAAATAGTCAAACTAAGTTTGGAACTATTGTTGGAGTTCGAAATGCTTATTTGGAATATAAAGGATATTGTGCAAAGAGACGGAGGTCAGTGAAATTAGACTTCATTTTCCAGTAGGTAGGTACTTAGGCGCGCTATTAAGTAACATAACGAACGGAAATTATTTTTTATTTAATCTAAAGGTGCTGATAGATTTTAGAATTCACTTGTATCAGAATATCAAATACTCGCCGTTTTGAAATAGTTGTCGAACTGAACAACAGCGCCAAGCATAAAGCCAAACATTTCTACGAACATTTTCACGATCATTCTAGCGAAAGTTCTAGTAAATGCTCGTCAAACTATTTATTCTTCACGAAGAAGTGACGGCAAAATTGCTCGGCTCGGAAAAAGACTGAAGAAATTTTACTGTCGTTTTGCTAAAATGCTCTCTAGAACGCTTGCTAGAATGCTCACTTGAACCAATATTATATATATTTTTTTAATTTAATAGTGAATACGCGTAATACTTAAGTCTACTATTAGAAATTAGCTTACTTAAGATGGCTAAATACTGCATACCATAACACTACTTGCATGTTTACCGGGTAACTCTTTTTTGTGACAGTTATAAAATAGTATTTGCGCTTGTTTCCTTGCTCTACATAAGCAGAATAAAAAAAATACGGATATCTATACTAATATTATAAAGAAGTAAAGTTTGTGTGTTTGTATATTTGTTACATTGTAAGGGGTAATCTCGGGATCTACTAGACCGATTTAAAAAATTCTTTCACCAATAGAAAGCCACATTATTGCTGAGTGTCATAGGTTAGATAAAAAACCGAAAAATAAAAAGGCTTTTTCGTGGTAGTCCGTTTTGCAAAGTGAATCGGAGAAAAAACGGTCGAATGAAAGCGTTTCTTATGAACGCTGCCTTAACTATGAAAGATATATTTTTGAGTTCTAGAGAAAAGATGTGAAGCTTGAAAATGCCTACAAAAAAGTCAACGACAGCATATGTCTAACTTTTAAATTTAAGTTACAAAAAGTAGTTTTTTAATATTAGTATAGATAATAGATTTTTTAATATTAATAAAATAATTTAAATCGTTAGGTCATATGTACTAAAAAAGGATTATTAACATTATGCCCATCGAAGTGGGCACGGGTCAGCTAGTAATATATAAATAAATACCTATATAAATAATTAGCCAGTATTTTTATTTATTTTATACATGTAGTATGCGGTTGTGGCCTCAATTACGTTATGTGACTTCAAGAGCCAGTTGTCATCGCGAGAGGTCTCATCTAGATTAATTAATGGTATTGTCACGACCCTCGTCTACAGATGCCTTATTACCTTGGATCTTTTGTTTCCTTCTCTATTCTAATTAGGTTTTAGAATTAATTACATTCAATCCTTTGTAATGGGATAATTTTACTTTTGAGAATTTGGAGCGTTAAGTACGAGGACGACGTTTGATATTTAATTTTGTAGAAGTGGGATAAAATTGATTATTTATTATTGTAATAAGACTCTTTATATGTAATAATATACCTTTCTTTTTTGACCCGGGGAGATCGTCACGAACTTCCTCCGACTTAGGGAAGATGGAGAGTTATGTCAAACTCTTGCAAGCTAGAACCAACCGAGAGCTTTTCATTGTCCCTTTCACCGGAAACCAAATGGACACGAATTTGCAAATCAAAGCTACAGCGATGAAATAATCTATCAATCAAATTCAATCTCAATCCAGCATTAAAACACTGACGCAAAAATTTAGGTTTACAGAAATAGTTCTTGAAACAAATCAACTTTATCTTAGATGAATAATTTCTTTGCGCTGAATTTGTTATCGGGTTTTTCCTTTTCAACGACCTTTCATGTATCTAGGTCGAGTGCACGCAAATAGCTTTGTAAATGTTTTCTTGGCTCACTATATACCACAAGAAATTCCATGTTCTGTACCCCTAATAAATACAAGTTCAAAGATTTAAAGATCTATAGGAGATGCAAATAAATCCTTTCTTGACGTTAAAGTCGAAATTAATGGCGTTAAAATTTGTAGCTTCGAATGTTGAGTCGCTTTTATCCTCACCGCTCCATCTTTATTCATGACTTGGTTCATTAGGCAAAGGGGTTCCCAATCTATTCTTAAATATTTGACTTAACTAAAGATTTGAAGAAAAACAGCAATATAAAAAATAAAATTGTTAAACATTTGCACACAGGTCGTGCCAAGAAGATTGCTTCAACTACTTTTACCACATTCTATAACCAGCAAATTAAGTTCATGAAGTCTTTGTTTACAGAATACGTAATTAGGTACATATTGCGAAACTTTGTAACTACACCAATAATGTTTGTTTCGTATGTATTAAAACTTTATTATACGCTTGTGCTACTGTACTTGTGCTTTCAAAGAACACATTTTGAATTAGAGCAGAAATGAACTATTGTTATTTTTAATCTTACTTTTGTAATTATTTTTTTCGTGGTTAATTTACTCTGTTATCTCGTAAATGAAGTGAGTATTTTTTCCGGACAGAAAACACTTTCACTCATTGGGTCTTTTTCGCCTGCACTGTTTAAAAATATTTTCATCTTATTTATGTCATGTCGATTTAAAGTATAATAAGACTTATGGCCGAATACTAAATCGTCAATCTCTTTTAAGTCGCTGTCAAGTCTCGTGCCGTCTCTTTTACTTCAAGGTGTAAAGTAACGACAGATAGATATTTAAGGACGTGTCAAAGTTAAATGGCCTTTCAGTATTCGGGGGTTACCTAATCATTGATTAATATATGTCTTAAGTTAGAAGTTAAAGCATACTGACTACAAAATACAACAAAAGTTAGCAAAGCAACTACCTACGTTTAAAAAAGCTTACTTTTTAAGTTGTCTTCACAACTTTGGACAAATTTTAGGCTTTGAATAAAATATAAGGAGGCGAAAGAATAAAGTTATGATATTAAGTTGTTTTATGAATATATTATCGTTATTTGTGAAGAAATTCTTGATGTTAAGATGTTTCGACTTAAATGAATACCTATGGTGTTACCAAAAAACTATTTTAAGTTAGCCAGTGTTCAAATCTGTGGTCATTAATTCTTATTTTATATTATATACTACTAAGGCTTTGAAATGCCCTTAATCTTCTTAAAGTATAATGTCTATTTAAAAGATTAAAAATTTCGCAACGCAATTTATCATGAAGATTAAAAATTCGTAATATTAACAAGATTAAAATACTGTCTAACACTAAACAATAGTTTGTGGTTGATTTTGTCTTACTTTATTTCCGGATGTTTGCTAAAAGAAAACTTAAACTTTAGTTGAGTTCCCATTTAAATACAAAGTTTGAATTAAATAGCTCCTAAAATATGTATGTTTATAAACCTATTTTGTGGACAACCCTAACATGAACACATATTACTTGATACGCAACAATGACAAATAGTATTAGGTTAGCTGCACACAGCTTGCTAAAGGCACAAAATATCGCCACCGCTATTTTCGTACACATTGTTATTCAGCATTTTTTTTCTTTTATTGTTACCAATAGCCTCGATCTACACGTCACACCACGATTTGTATGATGGCGATTTATAAATTCCTTACTAGTAAATCAGACCATGATATCAATAAAAATAAAGGTATCGTAATGTCTCATAGGTAAATACTAATTATTTGACGTTAGAACTGTAACAACATTTAAATAAAAAAGTTATCTCGCAGCTGAGTGGTAGTGTTTTGTGGCTGTAGCGAGTGGCTCGTGTGTGTCAACCCTTATACTGATATTATCTTAATTCGTCGACTGACGTAGATCAAGATAACAGAAATGAACGACATGAAAATGTCTTTCAATTTTCGGCAGATCACTTAAGTTAATTACTAGGGTTCGTTAATATTGTATCCTATACGAAAGGTATATTCAGATTGTATTTTACTATAATCCGGACAATATTACCTAGTAGTATTATTACAGCGCCATATAAATAATTTATAATTCCTGTATCTAGTAGAAAATGCCGACTACCGGTATATGGATATCTTATTAATATTTAGCGTCTGTGAACAATATTATAATTTAAGTTCTTAGTTTATCATTTTGGAATTATAATGCGTTTGCAATTTATATGCAAAACATAAACAAAGACGAGTTTTAGGAAAAACAACTGTAATGCTTATAAATAACGTCCACTTTGCGCTACAACTTCATATTTTTTTATATTTTTTCAACACTTCTAGTACTAGTTAATCTAAAACGAACTTTATTCACACTTTATTCACACACATGCATAAAGTACCTCTACCTGCCTAGAGATTTGATTAAAAGGGGAATATAAGTGAAAAACGGGTTCAGTAACATTAATGAATCAAAAACATAGAAAAGCACTTGAAAGCTTAATCAGGCTCTCCTGATATTTTAAATCGTTTTGAAAAATGGCTTTTGACACTTAGCAATTTTTGATAAATTACTTCGCGTCAGTGTAACTAAAGTGGCCGGACAGCTTTGTGATGAATCGATCAAAAATATTACGTTAAGGACAGTTAAGAGCAGTGATTGGTTTGGGTTGGCTGGTAAAATTAATATTTGTTTAATTATTATAGTAGGTAAAATTGATATTTTTTATCTTGCTGTTGTAGGGAAAATGGCCGAACGGGCCTTTGTATTGGTATTTCAAATTTATACCCAGTTTTTCACATTATAATAGTAGGTATTCATTCAAAGTTGATTATAATTTGTGTTGATTTCTACGAATAATTATCGTTAAGTAATCTTAGTTTATCCAAAGACATTTTGGCAAAGGGAATCACTTAATAATCGGTACACTCAAATTAACAAAAGCCATACCGAAATATTCGGAATCTATTTGTGTACCTTTGCTTAATGTTTTATTTGCGTTAAATAGTTTAAATATTTCTATATAAATAACGAATTTACCAAAAACTTAAAGGTACTTACTTGTAAAGCTAAGTTTAAGACCCAACTACACGCAGACAATATATACGTAGACATTAGATTTGTGTGTATCGTGTTCCTTAGACATCGCAGGTCCCTGGAAAAGAAAAAACAATATTAGTAGGGATGTAATATGTCCAACGGAGCCCCGCCCAGCAAGAATCCATGGCTCCGGTAAATGCAAGGACGGGACCGGGATGTTTTAGTGCGTGCATGTCCAATAAACCTTTGTTGTGCCCTCGGCGTGGGTTGAAGTAATTGCTTAGATTTGCACCCCGTAATCAAAAAATAAAGTTTTGTAATATGTCCCGCCGGAGTAGCGCAGACCATGAGCGAGCGATCCCTTGACTACGGCTTAGGAACTGGAGCAACGAACGGGCTGAAGAAGAGGACAGGGGTTTTTAGTCAGTGAAAGTCCAATATATCTCCACGCCGTGACTTAAGCGTGGGGTGAATGTATTAGCTTTTCACCCCGTACACAAAAAAGGGGTGTAATATTATGTTAACAAAATATAATATATCGTATAATGGTGGAATCGCAATAAGAATAGAAACTTCTGTAACCTCTGCCTGACAGCTGTCACCTTATTTAACAACCAAGGTAATATAATTGTAGAAGTTTAAGTTGGCTTTAAAAATAATTTAAAGTTTCTGGCAGAAGAATGTTAGTTAGACATTTCTATTCTTATTTACTTGATAGATATTATGGCTTTGTTTATTGCGATGAGGACTAGCTTTACGAAAATATTTTTTTAAAAAAGCATTGAACTTTTATTATAAACATGACATAAATACCATACAGTAAATAGATAGATATAATAACGTAGATTTTTAAGATCATTTGTTTAAGAACATTTGTGCCTTTATTTTATAATGTCAGCTATTTAATACTAGAAACATTTCGGTACGCTGTTTTAGTAGTAAGTAGGCACCCATGTAATAATGTTCAGTATAATTTTATTCGTCCGTTCACAATCTAACCAAAACTACCTTCCTAACAAACGTGATTTTAATTAAATTTAGACAGTAATAGTTGCTGTTAAACCCTTTCATTTAACCGCAGGTTACGTCTGTATTAATGTTGTAAGGTTAGCGTGGGTTTTACGTAACTAGCTGTACCAAAGTTTACTTAACGGTCCAGACAGATCTTTCTTCAACAATTTGGTAGCATTTACTTAAACAATAAAGACGACGCGTGGGCGACTTTTTCTTTATTTTTCCTCTCTTTAATTTTAAACAACGTCTTTTGTAACGTCGTATCTTAAATTAAACTTGTAGATGTTGAGACAAGACTAATAAATGTAAAATTCATGGTCTCTTTGACGACAGCGTTCAATTTAGGAATACTAATAAAATTGACTTTATTTTTATACCATCGTCGTATCTATCTATATCTATACAATATTATAAAACAAAGTCCCCCGCCGCATCTGTCCGTCAATCTGAACGTGATAAACTCAAAACTACGGAATTTTCATATGGTTTTCACCAATGCACAATGGTTAGAGTGATTCAAGAGGAAGGTTTTGGAAGGAGCAGTTACTAGTAAAGTTATATAATTTATTTGATTTTGAACCGGCGCGATGTATTTTATACAATTTCGGATAATAACTCTAATTTGTTGAAAAAAAAACTGCCTTGAGTTTCATGTGACGTCCAAAAAATCAAATATTTAGTCATTGTATAATTAGAAATAATTACAATACAATCTACAAAGAAAATGTATACATAAGTATGTACTTCTTTGTAAAACTTTAGTTTTCTTCGTTAGCTTGCAACTCATAAGAAATGTCAAGCTCAGTGACATTTAGGAGTTTATAACCTGACGCAGAAAGCTTTCTTGAGAGATAAGTAACTTCTAACCTTCCAGTGAAGTGTTAATAACACTATATCTATCGCAGTAAATGGTTCATGCTGTAACGTGAAGTTATAATGGAGAGCAAGTTGCGACATATTGCAAGCGGGCTAGAACTAGTTCAACTACACAAGTTACGCTCGCTAAGAATGAGGTCCTACTCATAAAGTATTACTTAGAACTTTGGAATAAAGCAAGTGTGGAAGCACTAGTGCATTATATATTTATCTCGGCCAAAAAAATATAAGAGAATCTCTTTTTTATTTTTCGGGCAACGACTTTACGATATTTCGTTTGCAAATGAATTTACGCGACGAGGTCACTCTTGTTTACAGATTTAAAGTACAATTGGGACAATATAAATAAATCAAGAAATAAGGTATGATAAAAAAATCTTTTAACAGCAAAGGAAAACTTTGTATTTCAAATTTGCTAAGTCTGTATGAAAAGAGGCGTTTGCTTTGCAGTGGAACAGTTTCCGTTTCGTATATGTATGCATAAATTAATAAGCAAAATATTCTCCATCCAAATGAAATACTACGTAAAATACTGCGCTGTTAATTGAGCAAACGTTTCAAGTTGTCGTACCATCTGTCAGAGGAACTTACAAGTAACTCGGAGCGTAGAGCGGATTCAGATGATCTGACGTTCGCATGTAACAGCATTTGATTCAGATCTCAGCTTTGATCTCATCGTTTAAATGTATAACGTTTGTAAATGGCCTTAATCTGCGCTCTATTACTTTCCAAAAGTGTTATCCCCACATTATTCCCATAATGTCAAGGATAATATCATAACAGATTGTGGCACTCATACAAAATGGTCTGTTTATTGTGATGGTAGGCGAACAGGGAGTACCAATTAGCGTAATTTGAAACACATAATATCATAATATAAGTAGGTAGGTATGAGAGTTAAGTATTGTGCGTTTATTGTAATTGTGTGCAACTGATAAATCACGACTAAATTATGTGCGCAATTATGTGTTCGATTTTGGTATGGAACTAGGCGCTGAATGACATTCGGATACACAGTCTACGAGAAGGCAGAAGGTTTCTAGGCATTATGACTCGAATCATAGGCATTTAATATAAATTGTTAAGGCGGAAAGCTTTAGGCAGCTATAAAATGGAGGTAAATAATAATTGACATAGATATATGGTAATGCGATTGATGTTAGTTATAATTTACATAAGATATTTTGTTTCACAATTTTCATTTTTTTCTCCAGCAGTCAAAACAGTTTTCATTAGCAAGTTTTATACAAATTTAGCAAGTTGCCATTTTGAAGTTTAAATGTAGTTAACATTATTATAATATAAGTTACGTGCAGTTTGATAGGAAAACAAACGAAAATGTACTAGATGCAATGTTTTCAGGTTCCTTTATATACCTTTTAAATAGGATATTAGCTGACCTGGCAAACGTCGGCTTGCCATATAAATAAAAAAATCTGGAGACGGCCACCCTTATCACCTAGGGGTATAAAAAATTACCAACGACCTATTCTCCGACCTACTAAATAAATATATGCAAAAAAAAATCATAGTAATAATCGGTCAAGCCGTTTCGGAGGAGTTCGATAACAAATACTGTGATACGACATTTTTTATATATTAGACGATAATATACTTACTCACTTTACAAAATATGTTCTTAGTTCTATATACGTAAAAGTATTTTTATCTTCTATTCCTTTCCTAAGTTGTTTATAGAGAATAACATTTACAGTGTTTGCTATCACGTACTATACTGGCATAATATTGACAACATTTTTATGTTATCATCATAGCGGCTCTAATCTGTGTAGGAGCGGGCAGAGGTGTTCTGTTACTACCCAAACATTACTAAAAACAGGAAAAACATTATCTTTTATTATAGCTAGGATAAATGTCAATGTTTTTACTTTATTAAGATTTGCAAGATAAATATTTTTAGGGCGTACAGTCTAGACGCAATTCACACCTTGTTTACCATCCAAACTTGGTCAGTAAAACCCCTACAAATTTTATAACTCTCACTACACTGATTTTGTATAAAAAATAAATAAATAAATATTTTTATGACGAAGAAGGTTTTTATTTTTCTCTATGGAGATATTGTTATAAAAAACAACATTGATAACAGTTTTTCATAGACTTTATCTGTAGTTCTCATTGTTAGGGAAAATGTAAATGTTTTTTGTAAACTGTGATGTGTGTCGTAACAATGCTTGCCTGTTTGAGTGCCTGATTGTTCTTGTAATGAGCAGAGTTAGTTGCTTTTATGATCTGGTATTATGTTTATTTACTTACATATTAGTAGGTTATGATATAATGTTTTGTACGTTTGTTAGTTTAGAGAACGCTTACTACAATATTTACATAATAATTTAAAAGCAGGTGTATTTTGTATAGAGGTTGAATTGGATCGTTTTAGACATCTGTCGACTTGTATTGCTTAAATTTTTACTCACAGGTTACCTAGCTGCAAATTTTGTTTCGTCTACTCATGTAAATGAAAAATCAAGTAAAAATTTCCATCAGCAGTCTTACTCCTAAATTAATTTTGATTCAAATACAAGTCCAACTTAAAAGCTGATGCTACTAATATGTTTAAGAGATCGACACGTCACAATTCCAATGTCAATCTGACGGAAATAATTTTAAGAGATAAGATGATTTTTAAATAAGTGTGAAAAATAAAAGATAAATTATTAAACAATTTCAGTATTGTATTATTTTATTCATAAATTATCAAAATTACTTTAGTTAAAATAAGACAATTCAAGGGGAATACTGCAAAACTAGTCCTTTAAATATATTAATATCTTTCGTAGTAATTAAAACCAAATTATTAAAGAAAACTCATCACTAAATTCATATTGAGCTGTTTTAATACAATTTGCAAAATCTAAAATGGCGGCTTTGAATTTATACGATTTGAACCTCGAAATTGCGTGTACCAAATTACGATATATTACTGCACTCTGTGAATGTGTCGACCGAGCCTATTTGAAATGTCATGTGGCCACTACTACAAAGCATTAATTTCATATTTGGAACCAATTTGCGCCGCTGCGGCTTAAAACATAATGATAATAGTATTAATATATTTATTTTTAAAACTGGCGTTACGTTGCGTAATATTTTTTATGCTAATATCGGCCAGTAACTTTAGATCTATAAAGTCGAATAAAATTTATGCACAGATAAGAAAATATACAAAGAGAACTTGAATATCTCTTCAGGTACTTGTGCCCTATTTATATACTAACCCTCGGGAATACCAAACCGACCGTTGAACAATGAGAGGGACATTGTCCAAAAGATCGTATACAAAATGCCTACATTATACTAACAAATGATTTAGATACCTAACCCTAGTCCCTTGTGAAGCCTAAGGAAATCCTTAAATATAGACCTACGGGGAGGTTATTTACAAAATAATGGTACCTACTTATTTGGTTGACCACTATTCTTTTATTTACGAGTATTATATAACCAGTAGTATTATAATTATGTTTTGCCTATGCCTATGTATTACATACTGCAGTACTCAGTAACGTAATGGTTACTTAAGAGATTTCTTAGAATCGATTTAAATAAGCCAATTCACACAAATTTGATAGATCAATTTATAAATTGGTTCATATAAAAAATAAAAAAGGCATATTCCGGGATTAAAAAAAAACGGTTTCATTTTCAAATAGATTAGGGTAATCTATTAACGTTTGTTTGTTAAATTACAGGCCAGAAAAAGACGAACAAAACGTATGGAACAACATACACACACGCACATACACATTAGGCACATTTATTTTTCTCATATCATGAAATAACATGAATAAAAAAGAAACACGCAATCAGCACTCCACTACTTGAACTTTGGTATCCTTGTTCTAAAATTCCAGGTAATAACTACATGTCTGAATGATTAATTGAGGTTTTACTAACTTCTTTTTAATTAACTTTTGGTTTTTTGAAGAGTTATTCTTGTAACGAATACAGCACTCCCCAGTCTGTGCTCAATGCCGTTCTGTTGTATTTATTGTTTGTGAATGGGTGCAGTAGTGTTTGCGATTACGTGAGTGGGAAGCATTATTGCGTGCTCATTGATATTGTATTTCCTTACGTAGTGCTTAGATTAGTAAGACCAACAATTAATTAGACTTAAAATATCGAATATATTAAAACTAACTTTTGAAATTTTTATAGTATTATCCACAGTGCAAAAATTTCAAGCGTTGGTCAATAAAATTAAAAAAATAAAATGAACTGCGATAAAAAGTTCCGTTTAAAAAGTAGCTTTATTTCAATGTCTAACATTTGCGTAAAACTGGAAAATTTCGATTATTTACATAAGCAAGAATAATATAGCTGTGAATATTTAAAATATTTACACAGGTCTAAATGAAAAATATTACGATTTTTACTTTATATTGAAATAGGTATCATGATCGCAATATTATGATCATTAGTGTTGCTCATCCTTAAAAGCGATTCATCTTCATTCATCATTAGTAGACGACTATTTCAGTGTCATAAGGGAGTTAGTCACTTGCGGGTTTAATTTGTGGTTAAATAATTATGAACAATATATATTTTTAATTATTATGGAACATCAACAATAATACGCCCTTTAAATAGATTTTATACTTTAATTTTCAACTTTTAAATTTAGAACTTTTGTTTTTGCTTGCCGTGTGAATAAATGGTTTTAGAAGCGTGGTTTGATTATAAAATATTACATACAATACGATTTGAGATGGATAAACGAAAATATCGTTACTATTACAATAAAGCATTTGTTTAATAGTTTTATGTAAATATAAATGGTTTAGAGAGTTTAATAAAATGTAGAAATTATACAACAGCAGTGAACAAGCGTTTACTTAAATGTTCAATCGTTTTATTAGATTATCTGCGTGACTCAGAATATAAATAAATATAAGCGATATATTTAAATGTTATTAGTTTTTAGCAAAAATAATACCTAATTAAATATAATAAACAAATTGTTTTTTTTTTGACACACATTATAATCTACATTTGCTGAACCAAACCGAATGCTTACAGAATTTATTTGAAGATTACTTTACGTCTATTTCTTCTGACTAAAATAAAATTATTATTTTATTTTTTTGTAATTTTAATTTTATAATATTGTAATAAAATATTAGGTAAAAAAAGTGTTACCTACCTATCTATTATCAAATGACGTAGCAAGCCAAAATATAATCCGGACAATATATTAATGTGACCTCTCAATGTCATAGTTATTATCAAGACATTACGGAAAATTTTAAATGGCCACCGTATGTAATTTGCCAGTGTGCTTGACACAGGTTTGAAAACAAATTTAAGGCACAATCAAAATCAAAACAAAATTGATACTGACTGAAAACAATTTCCTATTTAGGTATATTTAATAAAAAAAATAACTGTATTATTAAATTAATAGGTGCGTCACGCAGAAATCGCATTTGTTGCATGGTTATCTATATCAAACACTCACTGTTACTACATGACATGTTTGACTGATCTGCAAATGTCTATACCTAAGTAGTATATTTTAATCTCATGATCCAATCTATGTGCAGCAGCCCACTTTTAATAGTTTTGATTTAAATACGATACTCATTTTTTATGTAGATATTCTTAAGTTAGTTTCTAATTATATTCGAATTGAAGGAATAATAATGAGATTTATTTTATCTATTTCCAGCAAAGATAAATCTTGTAATTTGTAACAGTATTATTATTCTATTTCGTCTCTCTTTCGAAACTTAAGGAAAACTCAACTGAGTTAAGTTTCTCTTTGTGCATATTTAATTTTGTTACTATTGTATATAGTGACCTTTTCTTTTGTTTTATTGTTAGTCTATATTAGTACATTTACTTTGACAATTATGTATTTAGTGGAATCATACATGAAGATTTGTCTAATATTGTATTTTTTAAGTAGCAACGTAATAATATAATACATATCATTAGGTTATTATTTTAGTGTTAATAAATCAAATCTTAGGCCACCCGTACACGGACTCGACTCAGTTTGACATTGATCAAAGTACACGGACTGCGCGAGTATTCAATCGTTCTCGCGGGTCAAATGTTCATCCCACCCTTGGTTTAAAAAAAAAACAGTCGAAACAAAAGCAGTCGAATTGCTTAAAGCATTTATAGATTATAAATTTATAGTTGAACCTGCAGTCGCAGCTTAATCAAGATACCTATTAATTTGAAAGCGGTTTTATCGCAGCAACATAACAACAAACCTTCTGGAGTTCATTGACAAATCAAACGTCGTTAAAAAAAAGAAAAAAACAGACAATTAAAATTAATGGTCTATACTTACTTGAAATAAAGGAAGACGAATACAGCAAGCGAGAGTGCGGCGAGGCTAAGCGAGTAGCCAGCGAGGTAGATAAGGCTGGTGACGTCAGTCGGCGACACGTTGGCGATGCGCTCCGTGCAGTTCGCGTAGTTGGAGTAGTTGCGCCACACGCCGTCCAAGCACCACCGGGATGCGTTCTCTGTTCAAAAATGTAATTGAATATTTTGACAGGTTCTATGGGTGTTAAATTTAAAATAAGTTTTATTTCTTTTTTAATTCATGCCTTAAATCTCTTTTTTTTTTAAACCGAGTCTCGCACGAATTATTCCTTGTGTCGCGGAGGTTTCACAAACATTCAAATTACATGCACAAAGAACACCCAAAGTTGGAACAAGCATTTGTGGATCACGCATATGTTAGTCCCATGCGGAGATCGAACCCGCAGCACGTATCGCACAGTGTTAGTTAGCGTGGTGACCTATACCACTCGGCTGTCCGTGCAGTCAAAGCCTTAGTTTATTAGTATTTTGTATGATCTTCGTTAATAAACAAATTCAATTAATTGCGATTGTACCAGAAGTTTGCTTGGATGTTTTTTTATTACGTCGAGTAATTAAGCAAATGGTTTTTAATCCGAGTAATGCGATTATCTTAACTACTTTAATATATATTTTTTAATTGATCTTAAGACATTTATACCTATACCCACTTGCGAGAAAAACCTTACTCAGAGTTTCTACGACAAACTGTGACTTTAACTTCGTGTTAGCATTTAACTCGGAGTTAAAAAGATAACCCGGGCTTTTGCAAGCAGGCCTAATAAGTGTAAACATTCTAGTCCAGTCTCCATCTATCCCTTACAAAATATTTGAAGGGATTACGTCTCGGATCATCTTAGTTCGTTTGTACGATATTGTTCAGACGCTGTAAGGATTACGCTCTACAACAGATGTTTTTTATTATTATCATTTCCATACACTTTTATAGGCTGACCAGATTTCAAATAGCTGTAATATTAGATTTTAGTATCTTCGGCACAGTCTTTAAAGCGGCTTGGTTTTAAAATGATATCAAATGATGATTCACTCGAATGTCTGATTGAATCTGTGAGTAAGCAACGATTTGTTGTTGATAACAGTGATTGTAGTTCAAGTGTGTTATGACATCTGTCTGATACACTTAGAATGGGAAAACCTCTTTTTTTTTTTAAATAAGTTTATAGTTAAGAAAAAAATAGTAGCTGTTCGTACCTATACCCGTGCTTTTAAAATGTAGATAGAAAAAGCGCCCAGTTTTAATAAAAAAAAAAAAAACAAATATATAAATATTTATGTACATAGCCAAATTTAACTCAGAATTGAGATATTTTACAGCAAACCTTTGAGTGATGCTATTTGCCTTTTCATATAGGTACCTACAAAGGTGGTAGTGGTTAGTAGTTTAAATTTTACTTTAGTTAAAATTTCGAGATTTGGTTAATCTCTTGCCAGACAATATCAACAAGCCTTGTATTCCATACAAAATATACTTTATTCTAAATTATGTCTGACATAAATTATTCTAAAAGTTTTCTGTAATACGGTCAGCTTACAACTATTTAATTTTGATCTCTTATTCTAGATTTCTCGAATTTAGCTGCTCAATAGGTTTTTTGAACGAGCGAGTCGTTCTCAAAAACCTGCCATTTCTAATGTAGATCAGTTTTAGATCTGACTTTGAAAATATACGGCGTTTCACATAAAAGGTTGCTATCGAAGCTTTTAGCGCAATATTTAATTTGTATTTCCAATGAATTTAAAAGTAATAAAAGTGTCTGGAATGATTGTTATTTGTCTATAGTTTCAAAGATCAATGCCGATTTAAGCTGACCGTATCTACTGGTAATAGTTTACGTTAACAAAGACTTATTTCAAGCAAAATCAAAATTGTTTTTTTTCGTATTGACCATTGACTTGCGTTCGCCCATGTAGAAAGTATATTTTTTATATTCTGGTCGAGAATATTTTGATTTAGATAAGATAGATGTAAGTATTCCGATTTTAAAATGATTTTGACTTTTATTATTCCTACGGAAACCGTTGTTTTGTTGTGCAATGTAAACATGATAAATTATTGAATACAACTGCATTAAATAATTTGTGATTTCCGCGACTAATGCAGAATCATCAATGAAGTGTTTATTATTAAGTAATGTGACATGATTAGTAACGTGAGCGGTTTTCTTAAACACCACCTGTGTTAATCTTAGGCAAATAGAAATACATTTATGATTTGTTGTCTTATGCGACCATCGAATGACCATTGTGAATTCTTTTGTCTTTGGTCTAAGATTTTCACTCTCAGAGCTTTAACTATAATTGTTTTGGCTAGTCTTATTATTTGCATTATTTTAGATTTATTAACTCTGATGTGACTTGAAGCTATTTAAACTTTTTCCTAATTAAAATACTCGTAGCGTAAATGCAGCACGCTTAAAATACCAAACCGCATTTGGCATTCAGGCTACATTCACATTAGTACATAAATAAATGTCAAACATAAAAGTGTTTCTTTCCTTCCGTGTTATTTACAAAGTAAAACAATGTCCATATTTTGAGAACGCAGGTTTTTAAGAACAAAGTGTATTTTGTTCTGAAAACAAAATCCTTTGTTTTACAAACATGAAATAGTGCAGAGTTCTGTACATGTTTTTAATTCCATATCTACGGCACATCTTTTTGTATACAGTAAATATCCCAAGTAAAATTAAAAATATATCAACACAAAGAAGAATGAAATTTTAACGTGATCAAATTCGAGCTAGCAACATTAACAAGCAGGAGGTGCAAATATTTATCCACACTTCTGTTAGTTTAACGTGACTGAAGATTACCTTACTAACCTTAATTCTCAATACGAAATCTTTACGAGATTTAGTGTAAGATCCTTCAATAAAACCGTTTAAAGCACGTGATAGCTTTGTTTACATATCTTAAGTGCTGCGTAATAAAGGATTAAAGATTAACTCACGTGTGTCATCGTACTGGACGCCGTGGAACTCGCTGAAGCATCGTTGTATGGCCAGCGTGTTCCACGGCGTGGGGTCCCAGCATAGCAGCCCGTCGTAGTACGCAGGGCAGAACTCCACCAGCGACAGGTGCTCGTTCTTCGCCAGGCACTCCTCCACCTTCGCACTGACATTGTCAACAAGGTCGGTGTCGAACGTCGTTAGGTCCTCCAGCTTGACGTCAATATAATCTCTTTCGACTAGGAATTTTCGCTATACAGCTTTGGTTTGTTCTTTGGCTATTTACACTAACATTTACACTATAGTCACATAAATTTTTATCACTTTCACCGATCCATGTGTTTTATCGTTTCTGGCGCCATCCGCGGCGTGGGAGCGCGCTGTAGCCTCGTGCCTCAGGTGGTTTGCGAGCCGCGCCGGAGCGGAGCGGAGTCTGTGCACCACCTCGAACTCCCCGGTAAGAACGTTACCATGATAACGTTGTTTGCTCGAGGCTTGTGTTCTAACTTATCAAGTGATAACGTTCGGAGAGCAAACATCGGCAGTCTGCGCGAGTATTTGCGTATCGTGCAAGGAACTTTAGTTTTTAATTTAATTGCGTTCGCCCCATTTAAGCCTTGTCCGTGCAACCTGCAAAGAGACACCTTTCTTTAGTCATGTTATCGGGTAGATAGTGGTGTGTAAACGTTACGATTATACTTTTGTATGAGTTATTATTTGATACAGTTGTAATATCTCCGTTGATATTCAAGGAGCGTGCTACAGATAACATTACGATAGTAGTACGTACTATTAATTATGCTGTGGTAGTAGTATCATTAATTCATTTATAATTTAGATGATTGTATATATTAAAAGGGATTGTGGTGTTATGATTTGGTATAATCACGAAATTTTTACGGATGTATGTAAATGGTGCACAATTATAATATATAAAATCAAGCATATACCTTTTCAATTCGTTGCGTAAATTTTATCTATAAATGTTTTTTACTTACTCGAATATTTCTAGAGGAAACTCCCTAGGCGCATATAAATTACCTTATGACTTAACCCTAAACACCAAACTGCGCCGCGGTTATAAATCTCGATCTAACCCTCCACGGATTGGAAACATCAACACATTTATATTGTCTAATCGTATAAACAAATATTGTTATTGTATGGATAAATATAGCATTTATTTATTGTTTTATGTTCGACTGTAAATATATAGAAGATATATTATGCAGGAATGGCAAATCTACTTAGGCGATGTGGTCAATCTATTAATCAATATAAACACTATTAAGTACTTAGTAAACTTCAAGTTATTTTTAAAAGGTTTATTCTTATTAAGACTTTATTCTGGTATGGTCGCCGTAAGTATCTAATAATTATGAAGCCAACTTTACTAATTAAAGTGCGTTTTTTTTGGAGCTGAGACTTCTTTTGATGGTCTTATTATAGAACCTTCGTATTTGTGTATGTATTATAATAGAGCAAGGCTATGTCAAGCCCATTATTATAACTCCTATAATCCAGGTTAATTAAATAGCAGACAGTTTAGTCTTTTGAAAGTTACAGAACGGATACAAAAAATATATGACATTCTTGTAAATTGAAACCCAAATAAATTGTAGCCGAACGACCAAAAACAAAATGGTTGGCTAGTTTATATCTACGATACGATCAATTTATAGGTTTCAAAGATATATTGAGTTCCGAAAGTAATGATCAAACGTACAAATATTTAATATTATAAAATAAGTACCTTAATAATAATAACCTTACATTTGTCTTCTAGTATCGGTTTAAAATCAAATTATTTGTTTATATATATTATACCATATTAGCATTTATTCCTGGATATAGCTGCCTAACCCCCTGGCCACAGCCAAGGGCGGCGCGTATTTCGGCGCGAATTGCGGCGCGGCAAGCGGTGAGCCGCGAAAACAAATGGTAGATACATTTCTATGCTAATATCAATAGATGTTTTTTTTTAATTTATTAGCTTTATATAGAAGCAAATAAACCTGGTATGCCGATTTATAACTGACCGATGATATCGAAGAAACGCGATATGTTGAGAAATCATTTTTATATAAATTTTAATGTATGGTGTTTGATGGATATGTTATTAATTATGATATTGCATGTTCACTAGCTGCTGTCGGTCATAAAACGCAATTTGTCAATTAAAAATTAATATAATGTTCCCTTTGTCGATTGAACGATAAAATTCAATCATTTGTTAATTTTTAGAAATAATTCTGTCTATTGCGGAACTAGTGAATTTATTTAGTGTATCGCGGGGCGTTTCACAAAAATTTAATTCGCTTACACTCAGAACACCCAGATTTGGAACTAGCATGTGTGGAACACAAGTGTTTCTCCCATGCAGGGGTTTTTTTTGGTTGAGATTTACGCAGTTAGCCTCAGCGCAGGCTTTGACTGCTTCACCGGACTTTACTCACATGCAGGGATCGAACTCGCGGCACGTCACGCACTGTGAAACTTGGCGTGGTAACCTATACCACTCGCATCTGTATAGGTTTAATACAATCAGACCAAAATAATGTGTTTATAATTTTATTCGCTTGTAAGTTTAGTCTTCTATATCGTATTAATAATGGAGATTCGTGTTATGTAGACTAACTGCTAGCAACTAGGAGCTTTCATTGACACGGTCCAGAAGTTATCCGATCCGATCCCCAGGGGGAGCTAGGTCTTAGAAAGGGACGTTTCCTATCAATACACCATTCAAATAGCATTTCTAAAGCTACCTACGGGTATTCCAACGTAATTGATGGCTTCTTCAATAAAGGACTATTTATTTTTTAATGAAAGTAGAAAGAATAAAATAATTCTGGTCTACTTATTTACTTTAAAAATCTGAAAGGACATTAGAACTTTAGTAGCACACTGAATTAAAATTGAAGACCACAAACAGAAAAAAGATGTGAAATGAAACAAAAAAAAAATTAACGACGTCAAACCACTATATAAATATAAATAATATTTAATTTTATTTAAATAGTAAGTGTTTATAACATAACAGTGTTTATAGCAAAAATTATAACAAATACTATATTTTAAAAGTATTAATTAATAAAACTGCCGCACTCAGAGACTTTTATGGTTACCTTTATGGCTCTTAGTATCGATTTAAGTAAGCCAATTCTCAGATTTCAAAGATTTTCTAGAAATCGGTACTAACCAATTCCTTAAGTAACCATTAACAACCCTGAGTGCGGCAGTTAGTGTTTGAAAATCGATTACCAATTGAACAAAAAATATATATATTTAAAAATATCTGTATTTTTTTTTCAGTAGGCTAAATTCAAACTGCGCACTAACCTTGACAAAGTTCACAAATAACCGAATTTCACTCTACTTCGCTTGTTGATAATGGGCAGTAAGAAAGTAAACAGGACTAAAAGCATTTTCATGAATTTAGTCACTTACACTTACTTAGGGTACAAGCAATATGGCGGCAGGAAACTGACCGGCCAAAGTGACATCGACCAGTATAATTTGATTCGTCTCCATCCTGTACTAAATTTAAACATTTAAGGAATTTAATTTTCTTCTCTCAACGTATTTTCTCTTTGGCTATATTGACCGACTTTCTAGTTAATGCTCGTGAAGTCATTTAAGAGACTTTCAAATTAATACGTATTTAACGTTGTAATAGAAATTATGTTCCTAAATAATAAAAACTCAAATCCAGCCCTCCTTTGCTATTTTGCCTTATTAAGATTGTTAGCAACGCGTTAAGTCGAGGTCCGAACCCCGCAGCGGGTGCCTTTAGTGGAAGATGCTGACGTAGTTAGATTTTGCTATTGTTCTGGCTGGAGGCCCCAAAAGTCCGGTGAAGTAGTCCCGGTGAGGTAGTCAAAGCCTGCGCTCAGGCTAACTGCAGTAGACCACTTCCAAAAAAAAACCAATATGTGGGATTCTAAACAGAGTCACTTGAATAAATTTCAATTGTAAGTAATACAATGCAAAATTGTTATTTATTTAGCAAGCACACAAATTACGTCTTTCCGGCAGGCAAGTTGCAAAAAAAACCGAAATTATAAGCAACTAATTTAATTAATAAATTACAATAATTTGTTACATTAAAATATGTGACTATTGATCGATATTAGAAACAAGAATGCCGTGCATTCTGGAAATTGATGCCGTCGTCCGGTCGCGATGTGCGTCACGTTGAGCTGATCCAGCAGTTTCACAATTGTCGCACAGGCTTAAGCAATATTTAATAAATGTTTCATATAATTTCTTAATTTGCGGAATCCGTGGACTGTTGTTGCTTAACACACAAACACACAGTACAAAAAAATACTGTCGTTGTTTTTATTCCAGTTAGCATCATTGTCAGTATTTTTTTTAGAAAACTGAATCACGTGTCCGCAAAACTAATGTCAGTTTTGCATTGAAATTGTATTGGAATTAAAATAAATTAATGAGTAAGGGCACAGGTATGCCAAATTTTGCTATTATGAACAACAATAAACATACGTTTATCATACATACATTTATTTATCTCTTAAATCACGTCGTCTTTTCTTACTTTTGTTTTGTTTTCTTTTTCAAACTTAATTATTATAGTTTCAAGATGTTTACAACTGCAAAATACTAACAAGATGCTAGTTGCCCATAAAACATGCTCCACATAACATCCGCTATCAGGCGAATCTGGAACTACTTTCGATGCAAATCTCTTACTTCCATTTGCATCTCATATTCATACTGTATCTATGTCGATTCTTTATATGTTTCTATATTTTAAACTGTGATAGAAGTAAAAATGTGTTTTTATAAATTAAAATGTATTAAAGTTTACCTTGGTTATTTCCTGAATGTTGAGGTTATAAAAAGAATATTTTCTTTTTATTGAAATAAAATATTCGAAAACGCTTTTGTCGAATCAACTCGATTTCTTCATAAAATAAAATTAATTGGTTAAATCCTAGCTTTTATTTCAGTTGTATTTTTGAATCAAGTTATTGTTGTTTTACTATACTAAAGCGGGAAAGCTGCATTTCTATTGTTACTTTATGGCTCTATAAAGAATATTTTATTTTATACCGAACATTATGATAAAGGGAAATGGTAAATTGCCAGAATAGCAATTACTGCGTCGGTGTTGCCATTTAGCGCTGACTTCGATCGCTATTTGTTTAATTATTAAAGTAAACAGTTCAGATTGGTAACACTGATTGGAATTGAAATTAAATTACACGAGCACGAATATTTTAATACTTTGGATACGTTTATTGAATTTAATAAGATAGGTATTACATAGTAGATAGTATAAAACAGTCGCTCCAGCCTTATGTTCGCTTTTTTGCGATATTAAACTACGCAACAGATTTTAATGCAGTTTTCAGCGATAGATAGAATGATTCAAGAGGAAGGTTTATATGTATTCATGTGAAGCTGGGGTAGTAATAATTATTATTTAAACTTTTACATGCTGAAATGTACTTAAAACTGACAAGTGTAAAAAACTTCTTTATAAATATTTATATTAATGACAGTCTTTTACACGTTGATGACTATAATAATGGCTATAAAAATAGTTTATTTATAATAAACTATGTCAGCTTTATATAGCCATTTTAGTTACAAAATGATCAACCATTTAGTAATTAAGAGATCAAAGCATCAGCTCTTCACAGTGATTAAATACCTTCACAACATTGTCCATTGTTACGTTTAATTAAAAAAAGTTATGTACGAAATACCAAATACAACATTACATACGTTGTTTCAATTTATAAATGCGAATCGGTTTGTCGGTATTTCGAATAAAAATACGCCGACCAAACTCAGTTAAAATCAACATCGTTTTAACCAACAAACGATGCCTGCGGGACTTACAGAGAAATTCGTTTAACTTACCACAGACCTTTGCAATAATGTTCTACAGGTTCCATAGATAAACACAAGGATTTGCAAGTAAAATTTGAGGTTTCTTATCAAAATAGCATTTCTTGTTAAAATGGTGTAGGTAATATTCAACGTTTTCGAATCATGTTTGGAAATGAAATTGCTTCTTTGCTTCATGACAATAGTATTGTAGTGCAGTGAGTCAATACAATGGTATATCCCACTTTGTTCTGCTAGGTGATATCACCCAGGAGAACAAAGTCGATTTGTTGGTCGCCTCGGATACACTTCACCCGGTTTATATCACCCAGGTGAAATAAGGAGACAAGATAAGTGTGTCCTTTGAACTAAATCAGGCGAACAAATGCGACTTGTTCCATTATTCAAGTAGACTTTTAGCATCCACGTACAATATGCTACAAAGTTAATTAAATTAGTATTAAAATATACAAAGGTAATTTTACAAAATGCCTTATATTTGATGCTTTGTTACCCGTGGATTGTATATAGGTAGGTTCAGTCAATCACTTTACCTTGTTGACTGCCTATGAGGAAATTAAAAAGTTTTCTTTTTTTTCTTAAAAATAAGTTGCGAGGATGAAACCCAAAGCACATCGCGCACAGTGGTAATTGGCGTAGTGACATGTAACACTCGCAATTTATAAACGACAGTCAGAACAACTGAGAATTATTATATAAGGTTTTCCTAATCAGTAGTCGCAGGTTCGAGTCCTGCCTGAGGTTAAAATTGTTCCTTTCTTCTATTTGTATTTAATTACAAAGGTTTTCCTATGTTTTGTAATAAATTATTTAAGTAGAAAATCCGTTACGTTATTTTAAATTATTTTATAATTTTTAGTTTGATTTCTGTTCATAAATCACGACATATATTATGTAATGAGCAAAACAATCTTCTTACATTACATAAACCTAACTATTAGGAGACCGTCATAAAACACAATCGTTAGGAACAAATAAGATTACAGTAAAAGTATGATAAAAATACTGCTACACAAAATGATAGCAAAAAAAACTAGTTCATAGCGGAATAATGATTATTTTGTTACAGAGTACCCAAACGTACAATTTATTTAACGAATATACAATTTGCAAAGTTTGAAAAATCCGAGAATTCTAAGAATATGGAAAAGAATCAAATTTTACAAAGGTAACATTATCTTAGTAAGAAATAAAATATAACATAAGTAAAACAAATAATATTAGTTTGTCTATAACTTTGAAGAGTTGTAAAACAAAGTCAACGGAAAAGCACGTTCTAATATTAAAAAGATTTCGTTTGTACTCATAAAGCTAGACGATTTGTTGGCACGATTTCGGTACAAAGGGAATAGATATAAGCCAAACAATAACTAATTCACAGTGAGGACTGAAAACGGGTCCGACGGCTCGTTCCCTCAATTTAAAAGGAAATTGCCGTTCGAAATACAAACAATGGAAATATTTCTTTTTTATTGTTTTATTTTTATTTGACACGTTAAACAAATAGGTACTTGTAGGTCGCGACTTCTGTTTATCTTGTTTGGTTTTGATATGATTTGATTTACAACACGTTTGTTCAGGTAAGTAGATTTTGATCTTTTGTCTCAAGTGGTACTGTTCGCTCAACTGTATAAGAGAAACCTTATAGAGTATAGTATGTATAACCATACTAGGACTGGGTATACCTACATCTACAGATGTAGTAAATTGCAGCGCGAATCAAATTTAGAAATACTCGAAGCCAATACCAGATTTTATTGCATTCCCTGACATTCACGTATTGCGGAAGGGAATTTATTTATTTTGTTTTCTTAGTTCTTTTTTTTTTTATTTATTCTACAAGAAGTTTGATTATGTTTTTGTATTATTTTACTTTTCACTATTAAAAGTTTAATAGTGTATCAAGACGTACTGTTAACGTTGCTTAGAACAATAAATTAATTTCTAATTCTTACTGAAACCATTTTACTTATTATTCTTAATATAATTACGAGAGCCGTTTATCTTTATTCTAATGTTTCATGGAAGTTTCTTACCTCCAGCAAAGTACGTACTTATGATATTAAACCCTCGTCACACTTTATAGATATGTTTTTGGTTTGAGAAGAAAGGGCGCAAGTATAAAGTATGAGGTGATTGCCACAATCAGCCACAATAGAACTAAAAACACAAATTTTTACTGCATCTATTTGTCGGTATTAAACAATCGAAATAAAACGTAAAGTCGATTGCCGCGTATTGAAGCGTAATCGTTCCGTTTTGTGACGTTTGTTTCGTTTTCACAATTACTCGACGGTACGCTCGGTTCCGAACATTTCCGGACGGTTCCGTACGTTTCCGAGCTAACATAGAGGGAACGTTTCAATCGTGAATATTCATGTTGTATTCAATTGCATACGAATGAAAAGTATTAAGTGATCGTGTTTTATTTTTCAATAGAAACGGATCTCCTTTTAATTCCCGGACGAATAAATGGTTTTTTTTTCAGAGAAATTTTAAGGACGGAAATTTGAGTTTTATTTATTTCCGTTTTTGAGTGTTGCCCGCATTTACAAAACAAAACTGGTGCAGTTATCCGATTCCGGTTCCGATTCCATAACAGCCATACAAACTACGCCAAATTTAATATTACATATATACAAATTCAGAGGCAATAAAAAAATAACCAATGAACGAATAGTAGGATGACATTTTGAAACAATGCACCTTAACCTATGTGTAATACGATTCTAAAGCTCTAGGATTCTATTTTGAATGGAAGTAAATAAATTTTAATTAATGTAATTGCAAAGTGATACTGGTCTCTAAACATACTTAAACAGGTAACAAACATGGTTATTAAAACTATACGAAACTTGCGTCAGGGATTTTACACTATAAAGGTAGGTACCTAACTAAGAAAACTCGTTTCAATTTACAACGCAGTTAAAGTTAAGTTATAATAACTGTCTCGTTCGGACATAAACTGGCACCAGATAGCGCATTACCTCTGTATTATCTAACCGTGTACGGGAAACCTTTGAGGTTAGATCGCAGTATACCATTAGCAGACTACCGTTAGCTATTTGGCCGCCAGAGGCGCTAGTAGCTAGAGAAGGCACGAGCATTGATCATCGCGCCTACTAACTTGCGAGGCGGCGATTTCAGATTATTTTTTTTTATCCAGGTGTCCTCACGATGTTTTTATTCGCTATTTGACAATAGTGCCTTAGAATATAATAATATCTTGGGACATTGCACACACGGTCATCTGATCCCAAACTAGGCAGAGCCTGTGCTATGGCAACCAGACAACTGATAAACATACTTATATATTTCTAAATACATACATATTATAGATAAATTACACCCAGACACAGAACAAATTATCGTGCTCATCACACAAAGATTCGTCCTGGGTGGGAATCGAACCCACGACCTCCGGTTTAGCAGTCAGGGTCACTAACCACTAGACCAACAGGCCCGTCAAATAATTAAGAAATGATTAAATAAATAATTAAGAAAATACATATAACTTTGAATAAGTCACATTGGTGCTTACTGTAGTGGGTTCGAACCTGCAAATATGCGCATAGATATACGTTCGTTGAACTATTACGGCACCACGAATTTATATTGTTGTTACTTCTTCTTCTGCCTAGCCTTTTTCTAATCTATGTTGGGGTCAGCTTCCAGTCTTACCAGATTCAGCTGAATACCGTATTTTACATGGAGCGACTGACTATCTGGCCTTCACTACCCATTTTACTGGGTAACACAGTATTCCAAAGTAAGACTGGTTGTCAGAATTGTAATGACTTAACGACTCTCAAAGATCAACGTATGACAGTCGACAACAGTTATGTTGTTGTAACTCTGTTATTATAAATAATGACTTATTGAAGTTACAAGTTATACTCGTACATAGAAAACAATTGCTTTGACAAACATTAACCCTAGACCCACTATTTGTACTATATACAATCGTATATTACAGTGATAGCCACAGCCTTGTGACCTATATCGGTAATATCAAACTTTACCAAGAAACAAATAGTTCGTTTACATAAAACCCCCTGGTAGTAGTAGTAGTAGTACCTAACACTTGGTAGTGCCAATTATTGGGCACCACACTATCAAAACTTACTCTAAGTTATAATAACCGTTCTGTTGAAGCACTATACTAACTAGAATGTGAAGCTATTGAACTATAAACGAGACTTCTTTCTGAAGGCCTAAAGTGGTCGATTTACCGAATCATAATTCATACTACACTAGCTTTGCCCGCGACTTTGTCCGCGTAGAAGTCGAAAATGGTTTTTGACATTCCGATTTTAAATAGTATTGCATGGCACCAAAGTATTATGTGAGTTCATCGTTTTTTTAATAAATTCGAATTGAGAACATGTGTCAAAATAAAATGTAGTTTAAATCAAAAGCACTAAGGAGTATTGATATCAACTTCAATGCAAGTCACCCCAAAAATAACATTCTTCTCCTTTTTAACCCGGTTAGGTGATGAGTTTCAGTAAAATACGAAATACGTCTTCTATTAATTCTCTTAAAGAATGTTTATGCAAAATTTTAAGTAGATTGGATCAAGGAATCTCGTTGTCCCATACAAAATTTGCCCCCGTTTTTCACCCGCTTTGGGGCAGAATTTCGAAAAATCCTTTTGTTATAGGATGCCTACGTCATACAAAGAACTCGCCCTCCAAGTTTCAGGTCTCTACGATCAGCGGTTTAGGCTGCGCTTTGATCCGTCAGTGATTCAGAACAAAACATTTTATATATTATATAGATTTAATAAAATGAATTGTCATTTATTTTTACACAATACAATTTATAAAATAGTAGCTGTTGATTCGCTCGCACTTAGGTGTAATTAGGTACTTAAGCGAAGAATAAATAGTTGATTGGAAGTATGTGGTTTTAACCCAATTTTGATGAGTTGGCTGATGTGATCGAGATAGTTCTTAGCTATGATTAATAATATCTCTTTTTAATTTGTCGCGGGTTTCTTTACTGTCTTTCGATCTACGATGCTGTAGCTCTAATGCCCCGGTCATCCATCCAAGCCGTTGCCCATACATTATTAAACCCGCCCATGTGCCATCGTGCTTTCCTCCCTAAATCCCTATTAACTTACATCCTTTAAAAATTCTGCCACATTAAGTATATACATATATTACATGCCTCTAGATACTTCTGAAGGTAGATATGTTTTTGTAGCCAATAGGTTCATACAAATCAGCTAACCATTAAAAGTCAGGCCTTTTTATTCATATTATTATTATATTAGATATAATAATAATATCTATATATAATCAAAATCTAATATTATTATATTAGATTTTGATTTTATTACAATTGACGTTTAGAAATTCACCTCGTTGAAAGTCAGTATACTTGTAAAGAAAACATTACGTTTAGATGAGTTAAAACCAGTTCTGCAGGGGTTTCAGGAAAATAATTCATAATATGATTCTGCAATACGACAATTTTATCCCCGTTGCTGAAATTGAGGATATCCTAAAGAGAGAGAAGGAAATCCGCTTTTGTACATGTTTCCGCTTTTATGGCTTCTTTAAACAAAAGCAAGATTTTTCTTAATATTGTTTCAGTTCGGTAACATTTTACAAATGTATTTTCAGCTTTTATTCGCTAACAATTACCTACAATCAAAATATTAGTTCGACTTTTCGATCGTGGACAAAAGTGGATTTAATGTTTAGAAATTGTTTCGTTTCGCGAAAGTTTAAATACCGCTATTATTTATAAAATACTTCTATTGAAAGGAACGAGGACCGTGTATTTTTTTCTCATTAAAATTAAATCCAAGTTTGTGTAATACAAAGTAATAAGTTTAGATTATATAGGTACTAGTTGATATTTTTTTAAACATGCTTGAAAAATTTATTAATAAACCCTAATTTCAGATTTGTAACGTAGATTTGAAGAGGCATTTGTTTATGCCGGAAAAATATGTATATTGTATGAGCTGATAGAGAGGTATTGATGCCGTAATATTAAAGTAAAATCATAAAATACGTTAAGTAGTTATTATTCCTGAATTATTGCCAGCTTTGTATTGTAATTTAATTAACCCTTCAGTCGAGTAGGCGGTAAAATAAAACATTTTTTTTCCTCTTTTCTGCAAAACTCTACATAAGACATACAAGGATTTTTGTCGTTGTACAAACTAAAACTATGACCTCTTTATCGGTTATAAAAGCGATTGGTATCATAATTTAAACAAACAAACAAACTAAATCCTCGAATGTCAGTGTTGCTACCGTACGTCCGTTTACCCATGTCTATTATTGCTGTAAATAAATCGCAACATTATATACTTTGTGCACTACGAACGACAAAACAGGCTTAGAATGAAATAAATTACGCAACTGCAAAATTAAGATTATAAATATCGCGCCTCTATAATACCTTTGTACCTGTTTGCTTTTTACATCTTTTACTGTTTGTCTGTTGTGTGTACATGAATAAATAAATAAATAAAATACTTGTCAAATATGTCCTAACAACATACCAAAAAACTAGCTTTCTGTAATTTATTCGGACCTAAAACTACAAAATTCAGAATCACGATAAAATCCGTTCAAAACCCTTTTATTACAATGTAACATTCTTGTAAATATCACAAATCATATGAGGAATGGCTCTTGCAAATAACCTTAATTCTACATAATCCATAGGTAGTATAGCGTCACTAGTATTTGTGAATCAATATCAAGTGAGTCAAACTCAAGAGTCAGATAACCGATGCCGATTCTATTTATATCCAGATTACTAATATCTTCTTATCTTTCAAGTTCTTTTCAGTTGCTATTTATTCGTGTATTAAAATAAATTATGATATAGGTACTGATTTATAATCAAAGATTGTTTAAACAAATTACAATGACTCTATACAATGTTTAAGGTTGGTGGGAATTATTGGAAAACCAAAACAAAAAAGATAGGTGCAACATTATTACCCAACAAAAAAAACTGTGTCATGATCTTAAGATTTTTACAACTGGAAATGTTTTAATCCATTAGGTTCGCTAGTCTGGCATGTGGTCCATCTGTTTCACCAATGAGTGCTTAGAGGAATAAATAAGTAAACTATAGAGTGTGCATAACGAGTATGAACTGTTGGCACTAGTATGAACATGTAAAATCGTAAAATTAGTATCAAAACAGAACGCACCGTTTTATTAAAACTATCTCAAAACCTAATATTTTACTCTAATAATATCGGAACTGTCGATATTTTCGCTTAAACGTCTGTCGTCGCACGGAAAATTACATAAATCAGTAAAAGAGCGTGGAACATTTGGCGAAAAATGTGCTTACGCTTAGCATAAGGGGCTACTAGCGATGCGCACGCTCTATGCTTGTCTATGATTACTCTAAAAATGAGTGTCACTCATTAGCTACTGGCTTGTGATTAGTGGAAATTGACAGCATGCGAACACCATCATTGGATACCTAAATTATTGATTATTATTTAGTAACTTTACTTCATCTAAATGTTATAGGTAAAGTACCTATACGAGACAACAACGTCACGATCAGTCATGATCCTCAACAATGAGAAAAAACAGGAGTAAGTAACATACTCAAACTTCTGTTCATAATTTTGTTTTAAAACCCTGTGCAGCTGAGCTTTGTTTCTTCATTAGCGCTGTTTTGTAATTTCGTTTAAATAACTATGTTCTTTTTAGAAAAAAAGAAAATAAAACCAAAGCTAGTTTAAAACGAATTAATGAAAAATTCAAAACATTAGCTAATGAAATGTTTCTTTAAAGTTATGCACAGTTTTGTTGATGCATAACAAAATAGCACATTCTCCTAATACCTCAACTGTTTTACTCTACCAAGAAAACTTTAATTATTAAAAAATAATTATAACTTCTTACGCTAGAAACACTGAAGTAATGCTGATTATATAACTTGAACGTTGTTCTTTGAAATAAGATGAAAAAGTATTATATACCCATAATAAAAGACAGCTAAAATATATTTTATAATGAGGTACGGTAAATTATAGACACAGGTATGCATAAAATGATATGTACCTAGGAATAATAGCAAAATACTGATTGACGTGAATAATTTATATATGACGAAGTTAGCCAGTATTTTACAAAACAAACATTTGTTTTAAAATACAGCATGCAAAATATTTATTTTCAATAACGTAAATATATTTTGTAAATAGAAATTAATTTGGCAGAATTTTATTGTTTTTATTTTAAAATTTATATTAATCTGAGCACAATTCTATTGATTGATAATATTTTTAAAGGCAGTGTATTTTCTAAGTCCTACTTAAATAAAATGAGCTCACTTATTAGGCAGTCATTAAAACTGGCTTCATTGATGACCGCAAAATCTGTGTCTTTGAACAAGGTCCGATATTCCCTTTTGTCAGTCATTTAGATTAGATAAAGTTCCCCCTTGTTAGACACTTTAACATTGACACCGCCTTTATTTCGAAGCTAGGTTGATTCTTGATAAGGTTATTTCATAATTACTTATAATATAATAATAATACCAACCTATAAATGTTCCACTACTGGGCACATGCTTCTTCTCATGTAGAGAAGGCACGAGCATTGATCTGACGCTTGCTCACTTGCGGGTTGGCGATTTCAGTTTTCAATTTCTGAAATCCAGGTTTCCTCACGATGTTTTCCTTCACCGTTTGCCAATGGTGTCTTAAGAATGATTTAGAAAGTACACATAACTTTGAAAAAGTCATTTTGGTACTTGCCTGTAATGGGTTCAAACTTGCAACCTTATGCATACAAATCTGTTCGTTAACCCGCTAGGCCACCACGACCCCATTAAATTGCTTCAAAAGTACCGTACAATGAATAGCTGGCTATAAATCTTTGGAGATTGAATATCACCAATTCAAAGTATGTTTGAATTTCAAAACAAATAAAGTTTGAAGGAGGTTGAATAGCACGAATAAATTCTTAATACCTTTGAATATGGAATACAAAATATTTGGTTGCGGTAAATTCGTTTTCACCTTTGAGGAATAAAGAAGTAAACTATAGAGTTCGAATATCGAGTATGAACTTGGGACTAGTATGAACATATAAAATCGTAAAATTAGTGTTAAAACAGAGCGCACCGTTTTATTACAACTATTTCAAAACCTAATATTACCCTAATAATGTCGGAACCGTCGATATTTTCGCATAAACGTCTGTCGTCGCATGGAAAATCACATAAATCAGTAAACGAGCGTTTAGCTAAAAATGTGCTTACGCTTGACATAAGGGGCTACTAGCGATGCGCACGCTCTATGCTTGTCTATGTTTACTCTAAGGTTTTCACCCTGTCTTACACAATCCCGCAAGGTAAACTTTGAGGTTCTATTTATTTTGGGATTTTCTTGACTTATTTTTTTAAAGGAATCTCGACGTAGTATTTTTCTGAAACAATTTATTGTTGTCCCAGGATTTGGAGACTGAAGGTCCATTTGACCGCCTAAGGCTCTGCTATTCAATAATGCATGAACCTTAAACCTGGCTTTGTAATTCTAGAATATTTAAGTGTAGTTTCACCTTATAATTAAGGTGCTTCAAAATATTCACCAGATTATGAGTATTTTTATGTATTTTAGTCGCTACAGACATTGTTTGGCTGAAATATTATTAAAATATAGTAAACTATGTATTTTTAGTTCCAAGTTAAAATTATGATTCAGATATAAAAGTAAACGGGAAACTACGTTTTTCATTAATAATTAAAATAACCTTGTGAATTGCAATTACAAGGTACTTTGTAATACTGAACGGAATTTAATAGAAATTGTATACTTAAAAAGAAGAATACACGTGTCGTGATTGTTGGCACAGTTTTAGTGAAAATCGAGGTAAAGAAATTTAAATAAATTGCAACCTTATCGTCTACTAATTAACTAGTAATCAATGCCCATTTTACAGTTACTGTATAAGCCGGTATTACAGTTTAAAATCTACTAGCAACAAGATGGAAGAATCAAACAAAATACAGTAGGAAAAATCATTATAATGTATAAAACGTAACGTATGTAACGTGTAAAAATTTATTTTATTATTTAGTTTTTTTTTTCATTTATGTAAAGAGAAGAAAGCGTAGGATGCCTTTGTCTAGCAGTGGGACAGCATGGTCTGATAATAATAATAATAACGAAAACAGAACAGTATATTGAATTGTAAGTTTCAATTAATAAGAAACTTTTTTGATATAACGTTTTTGGTTTTATATCAATCAATAAAAAAAAACATAACAGCGGCACTCCGTGGTTGCCTATCGAAGTAAAAACTTGAAAAATACAATGTATGTACTTACTTATTTACCGAGGTGTCGGTAAAGATAGTTTCATGTTCCCTCAGGTTTCTTTGGAATTATGATGCATATCATAAAATGCAGTTACGACGACTGAAAGTCATATAATATGCATTTTAGTATCGAGTTTAAGTGCTATGGTGATATCTTAGCAGCACACCATCAGCAAAGTGTAGAGCTCTATTTATGAACTCGTTAAAACAACCTTAAAATCTTACTTTTCCTTTGTTCTATATTTTTACGATCTAAGCAAAAGTCAGTACTATAGTTATAACATTATAATATGTATGTAGATATCCTACGCATTAATGTTTAAAATATTGTCTTTGTAAGTAATATAAAAAAGGCAGTTAAAACAAACATAAATAGAATTCTTTCTTTATTCTATTCATTATACATTTAACAATCTATGTACGACAAAGCCTACGAGACAAACTGGCGTAGCTAAAACTCGTAGCACTTTTTGTAGCTGTCTACGAATATGTCTTCAATTGGTTTTTAGTATTTGCAATTGAGTAAATAATTTTGGAATATATGGAAACGAAATATAAATTTAATCTTTCTTGCGATCTAGACGCTACCTTGGTGAATTGATGGTAACCTTAGCCTTACGGTAATCCGAGGTAAAAAGTGAAGAATTAATTTCTTTTAATGATGATTAATATTAAAATTTAACCTTGATAGTGAAAAATGTAATAAATTGAGGCCTTTTTTTTTCAAATAATAAGTAATTATTAATGAATACCGGTAATTAGTAAAAATAATCACATGAATTACTTTTACCGTAACATATGTACCTACATGACATGATAAATTATATATTATGCTGTAAGGGATTATTAGCATCTATAAAATATCGAACCACATAATAATGCTTAACACAATCACGAAAAATTACCGCAATTTAAACTACAAAACCTAATTATCTAGAATGATTTATCGGAATCGAGAACAATTGAATTGTAACACCTGTGGTTTATTACAAATGTATTTATGAATATCGACGAAAAGCGAATCGAGATCGTACTTAAATAATAATTGTAGTATCGAATAGTTTAATAACTGTATAACTTCCTATAATTATAAAAAAAACAATGTAAATATTTCTGTTTCTCATCCATATCGATAGATACATTTATTTATTTTTAAGAACTTGTGTTAATTGCACTTTAAGTAAATAATATCAGAAAAAAAACTACTACATCCGGTATCAAAAGTTTCAGATTTAAAATGTATTATTATTGAAATGAATGTATAACTGATTTAAACAATCAATGACACTACTACCGTTACCTACATTCGACCATCAAACCGACATTCTCTTAAGCTTTTACTACGCTTTTACTACGTAAGTTACACCTACACTAGTCACCTGGGGAGGAACGTCAAAAACACATTTGGTAAAGCTAGAACGTGCACAGAGAGCGCTGCTAAAGGTTGGATGGAAGCTCCCCTTCCTATACCCTACCATCGACCTCTATAAAACGTGAAATGTTCTGTCAGTTCGACAACTATTTATTCTAAACCTTACTCTATCTACCCATGTACGTACTCCCTACGACCCCGAAAGGTTTACTGCCCTCCGCCGCAAGCATAACGTCTGCCCTATATCATCTGTCTCTTCTAGTTTGGCTCAGCGAAACTACTGCTTCCTAAGTGGCTACGTTTACAACAAAATTAACAAAATTTTGTGTATCTATCCAATGTGTAAAAAAGAGTGTAAAAAGGCAGCTACTAATTGGCTGCGAAGCTTGAGTTACGAGGAGACTGAATGTTTTATCATACCCCTAAATTGACTATGCAATTCTAAAATTAAATTAACATTTATTGTGCTGGCAAATGCTTTTATACATACCACCCGATCATTTCACACATAACACACTCTCATATACACATTTTCCCTCACTCATGAATAATCTTGCACACTCACAAACGGCCGCACACATAAACACACACGCACGCACACACACACACACACGCACACACATAACCACATATACACACACGCACACACACAAACACATATGCACACACCTATATTTTGTTTAGTTTCACAATCACTGGCTTATAGTTGTTATGTATGAATATAATTATAATATGTCAATATGTTAATACTTCTGGCAAGCCAATATTTTATAGAGAGGGCCTGGAGATTTGTCATACAGGTCTCGAACCTAGTACAGACTCCAGCTCTCACTAAGGTTTGATCATACTTAAGTTTCGCTTGTTTGTTTGTAAACCAAATATTGTAACCTTTTTGAGAGAAATAAACGATATATTATTATTATATTATTACCTACGGTACATGTGAGTTTGACAGATAGTATAATTTATTATATATCTGACTTCAAAAGAAAACTACATGTTCCTTGTGAACTAGTTCGGATGCTCAAGCGTCTGACGTACCTAGTTTATGTACACTTGGACGGGTCAATCGGTCAATTTCCTCAAGTATCACCAAAAAAATAAGCTTTCAATATCTTGTCAAAAAAGCGACATTGCATAAATTATCCTCAATATCAAGTAGTTATGTACAAGTAAATAAATATAGATAACTTTTATTGTTATATATAGAAATGACTGCGTGGATTGTGTGCGTACAGCAAAGTATTTGAATTACTTTGTCACACCTTTGCTAAATATTTATATTGGTACCTACGTAGTAACAGGG
Source organism: Diachrysia chrysitis (assembly GCA_932294365.1). NCBI lineage: Eukaryota > Metazoa > Arthropoda > Insecta > Lepidoptera > Noctuidae > Diachrysia > Diachrysia chrysitis. Next base: position 6,018,977 of record OW028657.1, read on the forward strand.
GGCTTTCACTCCGCGGTTTAGGTACGTTCGGCAGGCGCGCCTCCCGGGCAGGTGAATTGCAGTAGGTTGCCTCTAGCTGCGTAGCGCGTAATTCTATTATGAGATAGTTCGGTTGTCGCAACCGACACGTCTACGACCCTTACTCGCCGCGCCAGACAGATTTACGCGTTCGAAGAAAGCGGCAATGTTTAGGTAAATATCATGTTAGGAATTAAGCGCTTATGCTTAGCTAGATTGCATTTTGTTTCGTCACAGCTAAGGTTTATTTTGTTTTCGCGACTTTAACCTTCTGTTCGTAGTGTTATTAATTATACTTTGGTAGTACTTACCTACTAGGTGTGAGATTGTTAATAATCTGTAAAAACCTCTGGTCAAGTTCTGTGGTCGTTTGTTAATATTGTGGCCAACAAAACACATCACCTAGATGTTAGATTAAACAACATGTATTATTATATTGAACACCCCTTTTTTTTCGATTTGTTAAACAACACAGGGGTAAACAAAATAAGAGACAATTTTATTACAGACTTAGACTGATTAAAAAAGTTACGTGTCAACTCCATAGTCTAAGCATAAAACTTTAGCACAAGACATAAAATATTCTATATTATCCCATATATTTATTAGAACTGGTACACGAATATTAGTTGCTATTGCAATTTCAAACAACAGCCATTTAATCAACTAAAATACACGTACAAAATAAAATATAACAAACACAATTAATTGCACGCAGTTTAAAATATAAAGCTTTTACGAATTGTGTTAACAGTTAAATTAATACGAGTCGTGAATATAAACTAACGAGATCTCAATCAAATTTACCTACCCTGTTATTATTCCCCAGTGTGTACGTATACTGTGTTCTGTTTTTCACTTGATACGTATGGTAATTTAAAAAGATATACAGTAATTTAATTACAATTGTACAAATTTGAACCAATTTAATTGCATTAACTATTCATTTACGTTGTTTATTCGAAAACATATTAATAAACGTATGTATGTGTCACTAGTTTTATGTACATGATACATAATTGGGATGTCGACTCAAGTTAGTTTTTATATCCTTTTTTTTCGTAACCAAATCTCTCGACGGTCTATTAATTTGAAATATCGCATGACGTCATGATGTCGTACGTTTTGTGCAAGATCGTGACGTCATATTTTGTTATACTCTTATTTTTTTGCGATAAATAATTTATTAAAAAGTAAGTGTACCTATACTATTTTATTATACACTTATTTTTATTATCATTATTATTTTATTATCAGACTTATGGTCTGAATATTTTATTTTTACTTTTCATACTCAGTCAACATCCAAAGGCAGACAGGTCTTGTTAAACATTTAAAAGGTCCCTTAAAAAACGATTACCTAGACTTGTTAGTTCAAAAACACACATAGGTACTAATCATATAATTATCAACCATACAATAATCGTTATTTGTTTACAGTGTTAAAATATATTTTTACATATTGTACCAAAAAAAAACATAGATGATTTATTAGAATCTTAAAATAAATTACCATTTTCTCGTAGGCTGCTCTTAAAATAATATTAAGCTTGAGTTATTCTTTTCTAGAAGTATATTATTCGGGCGCATATTAAGTGACGTGTGGGTGTCTTTCAAATTATGTGGCGTCTGGCCTGCTCAATATTAATGTAATCTAATGTTGATAAACATGAATTCTGATGTTTTTGGACAAAGAATGAGAATTACTTGTTTTAATTATTATTTTTCTTCAATAATTGCTTAGTAATAGTTTGTTTCACGACACTGTTTCAGCTTGTGATTAAATATTTCAATTGGGCCCGAAACCAGAAGGCCAATTACCCAAAATGCACCTTACTAAATTGTTAACATAGATACCTATCATAGAAACAGAACTTTCTTAATATTGATGAGGGATAAATTTCAACGTAGGTCTGTACGTTATTTTGTAAAAAAAAATGTCCCTGATGTACCACCAGTAACACGACATGGAGTCATTCATTTCAACAACCCTGCCTTTGATTTTTCGAAAATATTCATTATTAGCTGTCGCCCGTGGGTCCGCCCACGTGGGTGTCAGGTATCGCGGAAAAAAGTAGCTTTCTTAGGATCCTAGCTTACTCCATACCAAGTTTTGTCCAAATCGGTTTAACAGTTTAGCCACGAAAGCGTAACAGATAGACCGACAGACAGATAGATTTACTTTCGCATTTATAATATTAGAGGTTATGAAAAATCAATTAAAGTTTAAAGTGGTGCGATAAATAATTTATATTATATTTAAGAATGAAGTTCGTTCGGTCAGTTTGGTGACAGTCGGTGTCAGTCGTTCGGTTCGTGAAGTCAGTTCGGTTTTTCCTTTCTAGAATGAATACAGTAAATGAATCTTATTGTAGTAATTAGGTACTTTTTTAATATAACGAACTGTGTAGGTATTATTATAATCATACTACATAGTATTTACAACAACAAAAGAAAAATAATAAATAATAATAATAAAATATATTTATTCAGGTAAGTTATCAAAGTCACAGTTTCGGTGAGCCACAAACTAAGCAAGGCTTGTATCTTGTGACTCTAGTTTAGATTACAAAACCAAGTTACCCATTAAATCACAGAGATCAAATTATAACTATAACTAATTCACATTTCTACTTTCCACCTCATTATAAATTTAAAATAGCCAAGTTAAGCGCAAAACTTAAAGCCGCAAAACCATTATGAAAAAAAAAACGACGAAATCCAAAGACTTCTGGCATTGAGCTGCTCTCACTACCTTGAAAGTTTAAACCATGCAATATGAGGAAAGTGCAATGCAGTGTCGCATATACGTGTAATCACTACGAGATGTCTGACCTCTGAAGCTGTAGCCAACCATGAAAAAGGGGCAGAATATTGGTGCCAAGCCTGTAACTTGTAGGAATTAAGGAATAAGTTTTAATGTAAGTTTTGCAGATAAAAATTTATATTTTTTTTGTAAACCATCTTATATTGTTTCCTGTGCGTTGGTATTGAATAAGTTTTGTTGCATTTGTTTAAAAAAAGAAAATGATTGTTTTTCTTTCTGCGTCCGTTATTTAATTTGTAACGTTCTTATTTTTAAATATTTTTCATTCATTTGTTTTCGATAATCTACTGAATTGGAGCGTTTGCGAATATTTAGGCTATAGCTGGCGATTAGGGTCAGGAGCCCAAACTGATCATCAGCTCATATTGAAATATACATTATTAGCTTATGAATGTTATATACGTGTCAGATGTGCGAAATAGGTTTATCCTGTCAGATAGAATGATTAATGTCTGTTACTCTTTCCTACAAAAACTACTGAATTAATTTTGGCGGTTCTTTGCTGCAAATGTTATACTACAATTTTTTAGGCGAAGATGCGTATGAAAACTGGTTTTTGTTTGTCGCAAAAAAAGAAAATTCTTGATCTGTTGCGTTAGGTAGAAAAAGTGAAGTGCTAAGACGACTAATGGGCTTTACTTCAGTCTGCAGTCAAGCATCGTAAGTATAAATTATGCAAAACACTCGGCGCACGACGAGTAGAACGTAGTGAAGGATATGCGGCTTTGCGAGATATGTTCATCTTCTCAAGTCATAAGGCACAACCCTAGCTGAGTATAAGCGAATGGTGCCAACCCTAGTGGCAGTGCATGTTCTTGACGTATGATAGGGTTGTCACGAAGTTGAATATGAATTAAATTAAAGTTAGTCATGACTAGTTAAATTAAGTCTCATTTAAAATAAAAGAAGTTTTTTAACAATAAAAAGTTCTAACATATTAAATTAGATTTAAAGAAAGAAACGGCGAGGTCGTTGTTAAAATATTCTGTTGTGCTTACTATTACAGCCAAGATTGGTCATTATTGCGCAAAAATATTTAATTAAGCCCGTGTTTCAGGACTGCTGTTTTTTCATGAAGGCAAATGTTGTATTATATTTTTAGCCCGACTGACATTAGAATGTTGAAACGCACGTTGATAAATTGTCCTAGCCTATCCTTACTAATATTATAAATGCGAAAGTAACTCTGTCTGTCACGTTTTCACGGATAAACCGCTCAACCGATTTAGAAGAAACTTGGTATGAGGTAAGCGTGGTAAGCGTGAAAGGACATAGGCTACTTTTTATTGCCATCACCGACATCTATGCGAGCGGAGCCGCGGACTACAGCTAGTATTTGTATAAAATAAAGTCGGGTTAGCTACACCATTTATAAGTTAAGAACGGGTGAACTGATTTTTATGATCTTTGATTTGTTGGGTTCGTCCCCACAATGAATAGCAGAATAACTATAGAAATTTGTGAAAATCACCAAAAAAAAACAGGTGGTCACTGATAGTTTTAATATAAATAATCTTCTTAGAACATTATTATAAACCACTCAGGACAACCACGTAGCTATTTCTACTGAGACTTCCAAAAAAATGCACGTCAGAGACTTAGAAATAGTTATGAATCCGGCTCAAGAAAGTTACTATATATGTAATACTATGTATGTAAATCTGCGTAATCAAAGTTCTTTTACTGTAAAAATTCAATAAAAAAATCACCGTGAGACAGCCCTTGTCTTTAGTGGGGCATGTGATGACACTATGCTCCAAATTTAATTACGTCGATCAATAGATTGATAAAGTTTGCGTAGTATCAATGTACTTAATTGAATTTCGTTCCATTTAATATTATAAGAGCCAAATATATTAACTTTTGCGATATTTATAATTGAATTTCAAATTAAAGTGTTTTTGCAGCGTGTTTGTAAAATAAAGCGTTTTCGATTTGCTGTTGAATTTTATATTTAAAAAAACAGTTCGTATTAGCTCCACTTTGGACGTGTATATTTATTTTTTACGTACGCTATGGTACGTCACAACTTAATGCAAGAGGTAGGTACTTATAGAGAAAAAAAATAAACTATAGAGTGCGCATATGGAGTATGAACTGTAGGCATTAGTATAAACATGTAAAATCATATAATTAGTGACAAAAGTGGGCGCCGTTTTATTAAATCTATCTCAAAACCTAATATTACTGTAATAACATCGGAACCATCGATATTTTCGCATAAACATCTGTCGTCGCACGGAAAATCACTTAAACCAGTCAACGAGCGTAGTACTTAAAGCAAAAAAAATACTTTTGGTTACGCTCGGCACAACGGTCTCCTAGCGATGCGCACACTGACACTCTATGCTTGTCTATGGGTAGGTATATCTAAGTTAATCAATCCTTAAAACGTATACTGTTCCTTATTATTGCTGCTCATTTACACAGACAAACCTGTGGTGTGACAAATATTATTTAGCGATGAAACTCGTCGATTCGACATTGTTTTCAATTTGTCCTATTATTCTGCAAAGGCACGCCTATTTGGGGTTGTAGCAAAATGTTGGGTATTCTATTTTTGCAATGCGGTTTTGTACGGAAATTAAATTAAACGATGACAAACGGGCGTAGGACGGTCTCATAAATTGAAAGTACCCTAAATGTTTCCTTTTATAAATGTTGTTTTCATTAGACTTGGTCTGGTGTCCCGTATATTTGAACGGATATGAACAAGGAAAATGTGTAGGTAATAATAACATGGTTTAAGGTTTTCATAAATGAATTTATAATGCTGTTGCGGGTTAACTCGTTAACTCTTAACTCGTTGCGGGTTAGAATTAGAAAGTGTTTTGAATCCATGTTAGGATCTTGTTTGAGAATAACATATTTCCAAGTTTAGTACGAATAATGAACATTTTAATTTCAAATTATAATGTTATTTCTATTCGACTAAAAAAGTTTCACACTGTTGGCTATCATTATCTACTACTTCTCTTATCGAGGGTCTTACTGGGTAGAAATTTCTTTAGAAATAAGGAGTTCCTTTGTACATCTGTTCTATTATGTTGTTTCTTATGATTTTGTGTGTGTAGGTACATAAATTATTAAATAAAAATAAATAAATAAATAAATTTGGTTGAATTCAGATTTTCGGTTAGCCTTGCAAAAAGGCTTTGCTATGCTTGATTGGTTTTGCAAAAAGCTTTATTTAGTGTACTAGTTTGATGACACAGTTTTGACTTACCTTTTTTTTAAGGGGTGCAAATCTAATGACTTCAAAACCACCCGAGGGCACAACGTGGGGATATGTTGGACTTGTACCGAGTAAAAACATATATAGGACTGATATCAGTCCTGTCCTTGCATATGCCAGTGTCCCGGGTTCGCTAAAGCATGCTCGGCGGGGCTTCGGCGGATTTCGTAGTTCCCTATATACATTAGGTAAGTTTGTACACTCTCACTATATCTATGTTTTCTCATGAAAATAAGACGACGTGAAGCTGACGTTCAGATGTTCATAAACCTAATGAACGTTGATTTGAATTAAGTTCGACATTGATTAAACTCATTCTCTCACTTAATTAAATTTTACGATTTTCACGAAGTATGGGTGAAACTTTTAAGTGCGGCTGCAGTTGTTAAAACTTTTCCCATATCGTGTTAGAGACCGTTTAACATTTTCAATTAAAGCTTTATGACCGTTATGAGTAAAGTGCTATTAACTGATTGAATCTAAGTGTTGAGGGTTTAAATATCGTCACCTGGACATGGCCAAAGTTAGTAGGTTGTTATAAAATCAGAGACAACGAAGGTACCACAAACACCGAAACCCGAGACAATTTAGAAAAGTAGTATTTTAAATTGACCGGCCGGGGATCGAACCCGAAGTTTCAGAGCTAGCGACACCTTGAAAACTGGTGTGTGTGACACGGGGGTCGTTGATTTAAGCGCTTTAAATAAGTCTATAAGCTTATAATATTTTGTATATAATAGATAGTCATATTCCATACCTTCGTGTGAGTCTCTCTCTCTCTCTGCCGGTAATAATGACGTCAGCCTTAGCCATATTCCCACATAAATTACCTTAACTTCGCAAGTTTTAATAGTTATATTTCTAGTCACAGATAAGCAAACTAAAAATTCCCTGACTTGGATAACGACCCCCTTAACTAACGAAATAATTAGCTCAAAGCTGTTCATTTAGAAATGTAATCAACTATCCAATCTTTACAGTGCAATTAGGACACAGCTACTTGACGGTGGTCGGTATAGTAAGGTACTTTACGATTTACATTTAAATACCTTGACAGTCCGTGACGTTGTTGATGGGGCTCGTTCCATTTACAGGATGGACTGGGTGACAGGCAATCTGTATTCTATTCAGCCATCAATGTATTGCAAAGTGTAGCTTTTCATTTTGCTATGTTTTCAATCAACAGCCGTTGCGGCTTTCATGTTGTTCTAGTAATCTATTGGTTTTAGATACAAGTAGTCGGTATTTTTCCTCTATTTTTAAAGAAGAAAATATAAACTCGGCTTTTTTTCATGTGGTATTGTTTTGTTTTTTAAAAGCTTTTGTTTAAATATAACTTAAAACAAATCTTCAAAGCACTGCTTATTTTGTAGAGACTAATCTGGATTACTTCAATTAAGCTTCTTAAATACGTAGGAGTGGTTCTACTTATAACTAGAGGATAAGTAAGATTTGAGGGGACAACAAAAATATTTTGATTTTATTCAGTCTTTGATATCAAGAGGATTAAAATTCAATACATAAATAATGAATATTTTTTGCTTACAGCTGTGGTTTACAGTATAAATAAATCAGAAATACTGATTGGCACTGGCAGAGACAAAGGACAAAGGTCATTATCCACAGGGTCACAAGTTTAACCTCAACCTCATTAAAGGTCTGAAGGTGAAATTGATAGGAACTTAAACTTAGTCTCACTTAGTAAAGTTTACCCTAGGGTTTTGGTTTCGAATTGATAGACAATTTAGTTCAAGATTGTATTTACTTGAAACATAGAAACTCGTAGGTACACACCTAAGAGTCTACCAAACTAGAACACTTAGTCCATCACTAAAGTGTTTATTTTAGCAATTTTTTTTAAAAGTTTCTATCAATGTGGTTGGTAGTCACATTACTAGCAATATTGTTAACCCTTAAAGGTGGAAGGGTTAACGCTTAAGTTAGGTAAGCTAAATATGCTCGGGTGTGGAGTGCGTTCACGTCAATAGTGCAATGGGTGGGGTACGAACCTGCGACCTCTCGATCACAAGGCCGTCACTAACGATTTAGAAACATTACGCTATTTTTTTTTTTAACTTTAACCATTACGCTATTGCCGCTTAGGCTAAAGTTTATCGAGCTCTATCGTTTTTGTTAAGATAATTTATAATTTCAATTTTACATGAACACAAACAGACACATGACACACGTGTCTTTAATATACATTGTCCCCTAGTAGTTATTTATTGAATAAGTAGAATGACATCGAGCAGATTATGTATTGTACTTTAAAAAAATATTAAAACCAATCCTTACTATAATATTATAAATGTGAAAGTAACTCTGTCTGTCTGTCGCGCTTTTACTCCAAAACTATTGTACCGGTTTAAATGAAGTTTGGTACACAGATAGTATAGAGCCTGAGATAGAACATAGGCTACTTTTTGCCGTGATAACCGACATCCACGCGGGCGGAGCTGCAGGAAACAGATAGTAATTAATAAATTATTCGACATTGTCTTTGTTAAAAAATCTGCTAAAGAAATAACTAGAAAACGTCCATAATTTATAGCCAGCTTCAATGCAAACTTAAACTAAAGCTTAATTTACTTCAGCCATTTTGTGACGGCCATAATACGCAATCTCCGGCATTAAGGTGCTTCATTGGTGGTTAAAACGATTCTAAATTAATAATCGTAAAGGTTACTATTATTTTTAAGTGGTCTAGTATCGTAAAGAAAAATTTAATCTAAACTTTAAGTGTCAAAGTAACTGTCTTTTTATAAGTACTTATTGTCTTTTATGAAGCTCTACAGAGAGGTTTTAGTAGAGACGGCAGTTACATTGTAAAAAAATAAAATACCTTGTTACAGGTTTATATTTCTATAACAAATCGATAAAAGTATTTAAATATAGAGAAAAGAACAGGTATTAAATGTTTCTTTTATGTGAATTTTTCAGTTTTATTACTTGAAATGTATTTTCCCTTTAACCTTATACATAAAATCGTTTTTGTTTGTGAAGCGCAAAGCTAGAGATAGAGAACTCATAAAAGGTTATTGAATTTGTAAATTCACCTGATCGAAATCACGTAACTTAAATAGCATCAATCGTTCTGCTATTGTTAGGTTTTCTCACTCCGAACCCATTTAAGTTTCCCCGTCCGATGTCGCGTTACTTTGAAATTGGAGAAGACGCCAACTTTTGTTTTTAATTAAAGGCCAATTTAACATTGCGCAAGACAAATGAATGTTGCCAAATGCCACGGAGTTTGCTTTTTTGTTTTGTAGTTTTGACTATGTGAGTTGTGTTAATTAGCTTTTGTTGCATGACGAAAAAGAGTTTAATTTGATACTTATTGATACTTTATTAACTTTTATAAAAAAAAAACAAGGAAATCATTATCAAGTTATATTTACCTCCGTAACGGATGTATAAAATATATCTAATAGAAACTTTTATAAAGTTTAAATTACATAAGTGAATGCCCGTTCAAAATTGTCCATATATTTAAAAATAAACGAACACTACAATCACAGCAAAATTAGATTTTTCTACTGTAAGCGTTCAGATTTCATTTCAGCAAAGCAGATTTTGGTAATAAATCAATTACGTGTATTATTAAATTAAATAAACAAAAGATTTATGTATCGCCTTAAAAAGGCCCCTTTAATCTGTTTACCGATAATACATAAGCGAACATAAATAAGTGACAATCAAATTACAAGATTTACGAGAGGAACTGTATAAATTATTATTCGTATCTTTGTCGGTTACGTTTCAGCAAACATTTATGTCGGGAACATTTCACGTTTAGTTAGCAAGACGTTATTTATGGCTAAGAATGCAGTGTACATTATCTTATATAAATGTACTGCCTTCAACATAAGACTTGATATTAGGACCTATTCTCTGTTTAGTATTTACTTTTGTGTGAGGTATATTAGAGAAAACAGTGTTTTATTTCTCTGGTCTTTTGTGAAACTTGAAGCAAAGAATATCGAAGAATGTTTTCGTTTTATATAATATGCTTTGTTTAACGCAGTTTTATGTTTAATAAAATAAAGGATTTTTGTGCTCCTATAAAAAATATTCAGGATCAAGTTTATAGTCGCAAACCCGGTTTCGGAAGCTACGATAATTATTCTTGTTAGGGATTTGAATATGACTACATATTTATTATGTGTAAATTATTATTTTATATCTCATTTTTTTTTTATTTTTTACATGGCGTCATTTAACGTTTTTAAAGTGCCTGAAAAGGCCTACTTGAAATAAAAATATTTTGATTTTGAGTGATTTGCGACGATTCTGTCGTTGTATCACCAATAAATAAATAAATATGCATGAAACTTTCTGGCAAATCGCTGCAACAAACACTCTACATACAACGTTGTCCATAAATAGAAAAAAACTTTGGCTTTTAAAAGATTACTTAATGGATTTGGCTTAGCTAATACGCTGGCATAAATGGCGAGGTGCGGTGAATATGCGAATAAGAAAATACTCTCTCTGGTGAAACTTAGAGACTTATAGTTATAAGAACACTTTGGCATACATAGAGGTACCAAACGTTTTTTATTGCCTAGCGTTTTCCCAAGTTTTGTTGGGTTCGGCTTCCAGTCTTACCGGGTTCAGCTGAATACCGTATTTAACATAGAGCGACTGCCTATCTGACCTCCACAATGCATTTTACTGGGTAACACAGTATCTCAAAGTAAGACTGGATGGTATGATGGTATTAGATACTTAGGTATATACTGCATACATACACCAGTCATATAAAATATGACTTAAGGCACGCAAATGATGCTGCCGTTAACGTAACGCTACATATTGTGTTCGAATGTTTAATTACTTTTACTATCAACTCAAAAAGCTACATAATTGTAGAAGACTAAAAATAAGGAGATATCAAATTTGAGAGAAAATTCACCAGAAAATGTTAGATATGGGTAGTATAAGTATGTACCTCAAGTTTGTTTCAAGAATCTTTCTATATTATTACTGGCAGAGAGCCAATTAAGGTACAGTCACACGTATAGCTATTATGTTTGTTTTTATTGAGGTTGTGGTTTATTAGCTATTGCGGTAGGTAGTTAGGTAGGTACCTAACTACCTACCGCAACCTACCTATACGATATCTGTGAACTTTTCTTTTACACGAAAAGTTATAAAAAAAGTATAGTAGCTAAGTGTTATATAGTTTGTTTATAATTAGTTAGGGTGTTGTTTAAATAAAATTACCATATACATACCTACACAATACAGTTCAGTTTACGACGCGATTAAAACATCTTTTAGTGAATACAATATCTTAAACACCAGTATTTGTGTATCAAAATATAAATAAATATATATACAAAAAAAATAACGGAAAACGTGGATACAAAGTTGTACTAGAAACTCCTGAAGAGGTGGCTAAAATAAAATCTGGCTCAATATAAAAATTGTATATCTATAGATTTTAAAGTGCATAACGGTATGACGTCAACAAAATCTATTTTACGATTATCTGCTAAAAGGAAAACGAAAGTTAAAACTCTTAACAGCACTGGACCAGCGCCAGCATCCATTTCAAACTAAATCTTTACGACTGTCTTGTGTATTCTCCGTGATATCACAAATGGAAATATTAAGTTTCAAATCCACACTCTTGTAGTCACTATCCCATATACCTAATGTGTCAAAGCACTAAATAAGGTCGAAATTCGCGATTGCCTTGAATGAGGGTAAAATTATTAGTTTTGCAGTCGTTCGATCTTATATTTTATGGTACTGTTTACTTATGTGTTGTCTGTGTTTTTCTGACAAAAGATTACTTTACATTTATTGCACGGTACATAACTTCTTTTGTTGTCTCAAATATACGACATAATGCTTACTAATATTAAAAATGCGAAAGTAACTCTGTCTATCTGTCGCGATTTTATGACAAAACTAATTTTAAATTGATTTAAATGAAATTTGGTACACAGACATTCTAGAGCCTGAGAAAGGACATAGGCTACTTTTTGCCCGCGATATCCGAAATCCACGCGGGTGGAGCCGCGGGAAACAGCTAGTCTAGAATAAAAAGAGGTGAATAACTTGCTTTACAGGTTCTTTTAGCAAATACTTGACTAGAGCCGCATACGAAAATAACAAAAGAGGTCTATAATGAAAATAAATTTGTAGACATATTGGCCAGTTTTCTTAGTAAATATTCGAATACTCTGAAGATACAGACCTTAGTTACTAGAGGACCAGATTCAGAAGGTGTGGGTGTTTAAATTGAATTGCCAACCATATACAAGTCAACCTCAAATGTTTGTACACCAACGTCCCCAACTGCACTAGTTGGTTCTCCCTTCAATAGTCCATACAGATTATCCGCACCGATCTGTGGTTATTTGGTATGAGTACGTGGTTGCGCCCCATTTATTAAACATTGCCTTGTTCCGGATATATCAATGAAATAGTTAAAAATAAATTAATTTTATGTCATTTTAACGGTATTTTTTAAGATCCTATTGGAGCCGTCACGAGCAAGCGTTATCATTGTTTGTATGTTTATGAAAAGATGATATAGTATCTAGGATATAGAATATTTTTCCGAAAAATACTAGTTTTTATGACCTTCTTTCGCGACTGCATTTAAGGTCAACCCTAATATTTCTTAAATTTAAAAGAAAAACTTCGCCCTACCATATGAAAGTTACAAACTGCTATAGTACCTATTAATACTGTTTATTATTTTACTAGCCACTCTACTGACATTCTCAAGAAGAAAACTAGAGGGATAAGAGAAAAATATAAGAACAGCATCAAAGACAATGGCAAAACCTTTACTTACAATAACTCTCTCAAATAGAAGATGAGAAATGTATTTTTAATTGAGGAAACGGAATGTTAAGACATGCTAGACATTTATGTTAGTATTCAACTATTCGTTTTAATCCTATGAATAAGTCAGATGCCTTACGACACCACACAAAGTGATAGTGAGGTACATTCTTGGCTAAAGTCCAGACGAAGAATTATTTAGTGTTTAAATATTTCTGTTTTGTGTGAATACAAAGATTATGGTTGTATCGACCTAGTTGTTTATGATCTTTGTCTATAAGCCTAGAGATTACATGAATAATTTCCGTTCAGGCGAATTTTGTTTCTAACCAGAGATATATATAGATTTATCATCATTTTATTTTTATATCTAAAATAGGCCACATTAAAATTTTCTTTTTAAGTTTTAACGACAGAAATTTTATCACAAATAAAAAAAAAAATACGTTGTTATGACACGTTCTTAAATAACACAAAAAATATTACTTGTCTCAAAATTCTTTTAAAACTTTTACTTTTTAAGTAGAGCATTTCAGTGTCTTCGAAACACTTGGAAAAACATAATCTGGGACTTGTTCTGAGGGAAATTCACGTTGCCATGGTAACAGAATTAATCTCTTTTTCGCTGAAAGTTTTACCAAGTTCCAGAAGCTTTTGATTTGATTCTTTACATTAATCTTTTTTAAAAGAACCACTTAAGTGGTTGGTCATTGTAGAGGTTGTTACAAAGTGCCTTGTTTTGCGTGTTTTTTTTTTTAATATGAAGGCCGACACAAAATGTTTTTAAATCAGAAATATTCCATGATAAAGGCCTTATCTTATTGATTTGCTTGTTCATTTGCGTCGTAGCAGACCACAACACACAAAGTACCCCTTTACATGAAAGAAGATTAAAATTGCATTTCTAGTTATGCAATTCTAATACAGTTATTGTTCCCCAATTGCAAAACGGTTTTAAAATATGAGTTTTATCCAAATCATTTTATAAAAATAATTAAAATATGGACCTAGCAGTGTGGTGACACGTTTATTATGATTTTTCGTGTCTAATAATATATGCGAAAAATTGGATATCAATTATTTCATGATCTCGTTTCGAGCGGAAATTTTGTGAAGTGACTCTATACCAAATGTATTCTTCTCCCTTTTTGGATTGAAAACACCTTGTATAAGACTAAGTTATAATATTATAGATAATGACTTGCTAGTTTCTAACGTACACAATTGCTGTCTAACTTACTCCAAGAGCTAAGCTCCAACTTTGCATATTAAGATAATTAGCTTATTGGTTTTCTTTGCTATCTATTAAGTTCGATGCCTCATTTATCTTTAATGTCAAGTCAAGATATTTATGAGAACAGTACTTAAGGAAATGAGCTGTCTCCATAAATCCTTCTGGCAATTCCGACTGAATAACATTCACCTTATTTGGTCATCTACATTTATGCCGAATCAAACAAAATTGCCACAATACATTACTATAAACATTGTAAAAATATAACTGAGACATATTTATATATGTACTTTCTAATATTGGACAACTTTTCATTTGGAAGTTCTGTCCTTAGTTTGGGTTTTAGATCTAGTAATATACTAGCTCACTTCTATTTCTGTTTTTTTCAGGAATTGCGGTATGCGTCGGTATACCCCAAAGTACTATCGAAGGCATCATAATTGTAATAGCGATTTTTAAAATTCAACCTTATGACTCCGCAATAAAGCTCGTATAAATATTAAAGTATAACCACTGGTGTGTGGTAGATGTTACCTGCTTGACCCTTTTGAGGATTAAAGGTGTGACGACACAACATGACTTCTATGACCTTTGAATGACCCCCGTTCCGTCAAATTTAGGACAACAATGCCGAGAGGGCATTTAAATTAATTTGAACCTTTTGTCACGTTGTTACAGTACCTTACTTTGTCATAATGTAGGAGTTATGTAAAGGGTTGTTAGTGTTGTGTGTACGTTGGATATGTTCATAAACGTGGTTGGTAATCTGTGAGGGTTAGTTTACTGCATCATGTAAAGACCCGCTACGAATATTGCTTGTTTTATGATTATTATATTGTCATAATATATATAACTAGCTGTCCCTCGCGACTTTGTTCGCGTGTTTTAGTTTCAACGGTTTTTCATTTTTGCTACATTTTTCATTTATGCTCTGCTCCTATTGGTCGTAGCGTGATGTTATATAGCCTATAGCCTTCCTCAATAAACGAACTATCCAATACAAAAAAAATCCAATTCTAACCAGTAGTTCCTGAGATTAGCGCGTTCAAACAAACAAACAAACAAACTCTTCAGCTTTATAATATTAGTATAGATGGTGGTTCGTGACTAAATGTAAGCGGTACGGTTTGATCGAAAATCGACGGTTGGTCCACGGATGGGTGACCATTTCTTAACATATCGAGACCCCTCCGTGCTTCGGAATGCACGTTAAGCTGTTGGTCCCGACATTCAAAAATTGATTTTTGATAGTCATTACAATTCTGACAACCAGTATTACTATCGGATACTGTATTACCCAGTAAAATGGGTAGTAGAGGTGAGATAGGCTGTCGCTCCACGTAAAATACAGCATTCAGCTGAATCAGGTAAGACTGAAAGCCGACCCCTACATTGCTTATATATATAGCTTGGGAAAAGGCTAGGTAGAAGAAGATATCGTCATAACATTACGGTTCATATTACTGATAAGAGTTAGGTATGAGTAGTAGAGTCATACTTAGAATAATTAAGCTAAATTTGATGTCAGATATTGAATACACAATTTTTAATAGAGATTGGTGATACGACTGCAGACATAGGATATATTATGGCTTTTAATATAATTGTTAAAATATCAATATTGTGTGTGTTCGAAAACTATTTCCGTATCGTCAGTATGATACGCAGATATTATTTACAGAACTGTACGTGTCCAGCTTGCATAATCCTATTGTATACGCTACTTCGATTCCCTTTGTGAATTTACGTTACCTGTAGCATACTCGTTTATGTTGTTTTGTATATTACCTGCAACAAAAATAGAATATTGTTACAATTAATCTAGTAATGAAGATTTAAAAACTTTGTTTTTTAGTGTTGCTCGATTTTTTTCGGACCTAACCAAACCCCGTAATCGTAAGCTTAACTTATTATTTGTTGATATATAAGATTAATCTATATATATATGTATATGTGTATATGTATAATATTTCTTTTTGAATAAAGTGAATATATATATGTACACACCCAGAGTTAGAACAAGCATTTGTGGATCACACAAAATATGCTTGTCTCTTGCGGGGATCGAACCCACAGCACGTCGCGCAAAGTGGTAATTGGCGTAGTGACCTATACCACTCTCTTACACTCACAATATAAAATATTATCTCATACCGTATAGTTATCAAAGTACGTAATACTTTTTTTTGTATGTTTATTCTGTATAGCATTAAATGACTAATGATGATTTTCACACCGGTCGCCGTCACCTCCAGCCGTCGCTGATAAAACAGGCGCTAAGGCTCTGCCCCTAGTAAAAACCCTAGCTCATGCTGAGCGCTGGTCGTTTTGTACGGGTGTGATACGTACATCCCCATACCTTATTATTAGTCTTTGTTGTATTTCTTATCATTTCTTATTTTCTCATGCCCGAAAACAAATGAACATAGAATATATAAGTGCCACATCTATTTTAAAATTTGTATAGAAACAACATTTTCTAACAGTAAATACTTTATCAAAGTAATAAATATCGTAAAGCCCCATATCACTGAAACCCTTCACATAACATAACATTATTTTCTTTTCTACTTAATATTAAGGTCTGCAGTTGGGTTACACACCTTTAATATTTAACACACACTCACCGTTCAAAGTTAAATTTAATAATAGGTTTGCCTTACTCGTTCTTATATTTATTTAACGTTTATCCAACTGAAGTTAAATGTACGGTTGAAGTCAAATGAAATTTAACTGAAATTCATTTCGTTGTGAAAATGTGTTATTGTATTATTTCGGGTTGTTATACGTCTTATGAGAATTCGTGTGTTTTATGTGCTTTTAAAGGCTTCGTTGGTAATATTTATGTAAGAGTATAATTATGATTTCGTGAGTAAAATAATAAAAGAGTTTACATATATGTAGTTAAAAAATCACACAATTAGTAGACAAAAGCACAATGACTACTGTATATTTTATAAATTTTAGATTCATACAGTACATGAGACAAGTGTAACCTTAAGTTCGAACATTTGACGACCTCCGTGGTCGAGTGGCATACACACCGGTTTTCAAGATGTCGTCAACCCTGAAGTCCCGGGTTTGATCCCCGGACGGGGATATTGAAAACCACTTTTTTAAATTGACTTGGGTCTGGGTGGTTGTGGTACCTTCGTTGTCTCCGATTCCAAAACACAAGTGTTGTACAATAACCACTTAGTTTTGGTTCAGAGCAATGTCTGTGATGTTGTTTACATTTGTTAAAAATATAAATAAAAAACATTATTTTCAAAACAGTAAAATATTCATCTTCACAATTTGAAAATAAGTTGTAAAATCAAAGTTAGGATATTCTGGACAGTTATTCAAACCATACTATTTTTAAGACGCTACACCCATGCCTTCTAACCAAGATAATTCAGCCACATTACGGTATAATCTGTCCTATTCATGAATTTGGGGAAATTAGATGCTAAGATTACCAAACCAAATAAGTGACATGCTGTAAGATATTAAGGTAGTCAAAATTGCCGGGAAGGGTCATGCCCAGGATATTAAGGTGTGTACGTAGCACGTCTTATATTAAATTCCAGTTACGGACGGTTTATTGGAGGGCTTTTGGTGTCGATGGTTTGAACAAAATTTCCAATTTAGGCATATATTGGAAGCGGGGAAATTAACCATATGTAAAACATGATATTAAATTAGGAACAATGTTTTTTTTTTCAAAATTATTTTATGACAAAATATTTATTTACCGCCTAAATGTGGTAGAGTACAAAATTAAATTTGTGAATCGAAAAAAGGACTTTTTATACCTCTATTGATATTCGTATTTTATAAGTTTTAGGTAAGAAAAAAAATGTATCATATGAAGTAGGTACCTATCTATTTGAAAAGTATGTAAATTACATACCGAAATTTAGTTTAAACGATTTTGAAACATACGTGATTAGGTATAGCGGCGCAATTAATTTAAATTTCTGACCTCACTTTTACTTCATAAGAGCTTTTTTTGAACATAATCACAGCAAAATTACTTAGTTCGTATAGCCAAGATAAGTAAGAAGAATTGCTCCATAAAATAGCAATAAAATAGCTTAGCGCAATTTCATCAAGCTATAGTTTCACTTAGTCGGCATAAATTTGAATACGGTTATAAATCACGCGTCAAACGTTACGTGAGAGACGTCATATTCCGTGTAATGATTTGTTGGTGTAATTTATTTTGGGGTCCTTGTATATACTATAAATATACTAAATATTTATTTTTAATATAATAATTGTGCGAAAAAAAACGAGAGGGCTACAATTAATGCAGAACATACACGAGTATTTTGAAATCATTCAAAATCAAAACAATAGGGATGTTTCCTGGGTATGAAAAGTTAAAATCTATTTAGTCCGTCAGTTAGATAATAAAAAAATATTAGACACGTATTTTTTCTTTTATCAAAACAATAAAAAAATACAAAGATACACCGCTTTAAAGTTTCGGAGTGGGGGCTTATGACGCCACGCCTCGCTAAAAATCGTAGCGAGGAGTGACGTCACGCGTAATTTCCGTTCTCTGTATTTTGATCATTTTTTGTTTGCAGGAAAAAAGAAAATATACGTGTCCAATAAAATTCATTAATCTACAAGACGGACATTAAAAAAAAAAATAGGAAACATGCCTATTGTTCTATTGTTCAAAAAGTAATTTATTCTTAAATCGATTATTATAGTCTGAAGAAGGAAAATTAAATTAAAATGAAAATTAATGTACCCAAAGAGAGCATTAAAAGTAATTAGAGCCTTCAGACCCATTTCTAGTATATTATTATAACCTATATTTTTTAGAACATATCTCTTATACTATTTCGGTTTTAAATCTGCAAACTTGCGAGGTTTACCTCTAAACCACAACGTTATCATGTGGAATTTAGCTGACCTTGACCTCCTCAGTAAATATTGCGGCTTCAACCAAAAGTACATCAAACGAATGCGTGTTTTATTACTTTCTTGATCTCTGATGTGGAACATTTACTGCGCACCAAATGTACTAGTACCTACAGTTAACATGAAAGTGATTGCTGATTGATGGTCGAACCTTAAACTCTATTGCAGTATGTGTGAATATAATTGTCGGGAAAACTTCTTAAAAACTCAAAAATATCTGAGAGTAAACGAAAATCGATTGTTTACATCGAGTGTTGCGGAACGACCAAAAAAAGATAATATTTGGAGAGCTGACTGTTAAACCTCTAGTAAAAAAAGCAATACACAAGCAGAAAATATAAGAGGTATCGTGCCGTGAGAAATGGTAGCTTAGAATAAATAATCTAAAATAATTATTTTAGCTAGAACACGGCCAAACGATTCACCAGATATAATTAGTAAATAAAAAGTAAAATACTATTAAATTCAAATTTAAAACGTTTTTATTTTTTATTTTAACAATAATAACAAATATAATTTAGGGGTTCCGCCAAATAAGCGAGTGTTTGAGGTCGTTAGTTACCACTATGAAATATTATTATCTTCAGTTAACCACTACTTCTAGTGAACCAATCCCAAGGGCTTTCAAACCGTTAAAAATCACAGTTGCGCTGCTGTCTGCTGCCTGCTGCCAATAATAGTTTCTAACACCACGGCGCACGAGGTTGTCATAATGTGGGAGGTGAATTCAGCTATCAATGTCCCAATAGTCGTGACAGCCAGTGGCTTAAAAGCCAAGAGCCTCGACCAACACCTCAAGAGGCTCCCGTTAGGCAGCTGAGTCAAGGGCTTAATTCAGAAAGCGGTACTATTCGACACGGCGCAAATCGTGAGAAGTTTCCTCTGTCTAGAGCCCTAACCACTGCCAGCTTGGACCCTGTTCCCGATGCCGGTTGGACACTATATTTTATATTTTTAAATGTATATTTTTTTCGAAGTAATGGAAATAATAATAACAAAGGTATTTTATCGGTCTGTAAGGCTTTTAACTTTGAAAAGTCAGAGAATCGCCAGCAAGTTATAATGAGGGCGCAAATTATACTTTTAAACTAGAGCCTGTCTTTTCATAATCGTTTTCCAGAACTGGAGTTATTTACTTTCTGTTAACAACTTGAACTTATACCTTTTAAATGTTCCAGAATATTCTCATTTGAATGCATTTTAATACGGGATTGTTTTGTTTTTTTTCCACTTAGAAACAATAAATTTTGCAGTGCCTAACATAATAAATACATTAAATGAGTCTCGCAAGTTTTGTGTATTTTAGTAATATGGCTTGATATCAACCTTGTGCTTTTACGTGAATGAATAGACATCCATACTTTCATACAAATATTATATTTGCGAAAGTAACTCTGGATGTCTTTCAGTCTGTTATGCTTTTTCAGCTAAACCGATGAAATGATTTTGATGAAGCTTGGTGTGGGGCAAACTTGGACCTCAAGAAAGGACTTTAAGACAGCCACGCGGGCGGCACCCTGAGCTAAATCTAGTTGTTTTATATATAGCCTATGAGACTGTTTTGAATTCTTCCTTTTAAGTTTTTGTAACTATATGTGAATAAAAGTTTTATTATATTTGAGAATAGTTAGCACATATATGTGTAGGTCTATATTTAATACGGTAAGATAAAGAAAATTATTTAATACTAACCTTAGAAGATACTACAGTAAAATCTGATAAAGGCGACATATGGCAATACTCTAAGTGGTTCTTTCTCCTTAATACTATTACATACACCTATGGTCTGTTTTATAGGTCTATAATTTATTACGTATTTACTTAATAGGTTTTATATATAAACAATTTTCAACTTCACTACATTCTGTTAAGTGTTATTTCTTACATAAACAGCTTATAAAGTTTATGTTCATTAAGTTAAGGTAGCAGAACTGCCTCAAGGAATACCATTTTATTACTTCGCTTGGTAACGTATGATTTACGGCGGGCAAAGGAAAATGGAATTTACATTAGATTGTGAGTTTATGTGTAAAACAGTCTTTAACGTACAGCTAACTCAAATAAACATACACGTATTTATGTCTTTTGGCGTTAGATTGTCTTTTAGAATAAAATGGCTGTTCCTTTTAAATTCAGGGCTGTGAATAAGAAAAAGAATAAATTATTTTTCCTCAAATTCCGTAATTGTCAGTATTATTTACAATATCAGCAGTTGTCGCCAAACTAAGCAGCTTGTATCTTGGAGACCAGAAAATATAACCAAGTAAAAGTTTTAATTAAAAACAAATTTTTATTCAACCTAACAAGGGTGAGGTTTTCCGTCTTTTTAACCGACTTAAAAAAGGAGGAGGTTCTCAATTCAGTTGTTTTTTTTTGTATTAATTTACAAAACGTACCTTATAATCCTTTAGATTTCAATTGTTTCAAAGAATTGTAAGGCATCATCGTCTTTAAAATAGTAGATTTATAGGGTCTTTGTAATATATAGAGCTATTTTATTTTTATCAGAATAATGCCTGCGAAAATGACAATTAATGTTATTTGAAATGACAAATAGTTCGACTCGTGACACCTTTTAAAACGAGTCCGGCGATCCTAAGAATGTGCGTGAATAAACCGTAAAAAATAATATTCCTAAATAATTATGAATACTCCTCACGAAATTCATTATACATTTAATAAAATGAATAAATAGAAGGCTTTCTAAGGAAAACGATAGCGGTAGAAATAAATGAACGTGGCGATGTTTCTATAAATAGTAGAAGGTCCATTTAGTTGCACTAATGTGCTCAGTGGAGGTTGCAATGAGTTTAGCTGTAAGCCTTTCATCCAGCCTTCTGTCTCAACGAATGGCGCGGAAAAATAGAGACATGTTCGTTTAGTTTTATTTTGTTTAAAACGAAGGGATATCAGTGCTAAAAATATATTTATTAAATGTAGGGAACAGGCTGAACTTTTTATAATAGTTAAGTTTATCAGAAATAGACACTTTTACGTAAATGGGCTAAAGAACGATGCTATGGGTGATGAAATTTTTAGGCACGTTGGGAATTTTCGAGATGGGAAGAAAACAATTGAATTCACGACACTGTTACCGTTACCGTTACCGACACCTCTGTATATAAGTATCTACATATATTGTAACTAGCTGTTTCCCGCGGCTCCGCCCGGGGGGAATTTCGGTTATCGCGGCAAAAACTAGCCTATGTCCTTTCTTTATCATATATATGAGAGAATAAGTATAATTTATATCTCATCATCTTACCAAAGTCTAGTGTACAAACAAGAGCATACTAAGTAATTGTAATTGTTCCTTGAGTAATGTGAGGTCAGATAGTAAAGGTCTTGTGGTCGGAGGAGTTGTGCTAACTAGATATTGCGGTCTTGATTACAACCTAGTACTCCTAATAGAGCCTTCAAGTTTTACAACTTAATTTAGATATCTTATAAGAATATCATTTGAAGAATTATAAAAAAAAAACCGTTGTAATAATTTTTCTTTTTTCTTATTTGGGATAAAATTTTGACTTTTTGAGACTAACTGATTTTTTTTGGATGACCAGTTTTGCATGTGTCAAGTTTATATAAATTAATGATGGGGATTTTATATTGTAAAATATTTAAAAACAATTTTGCTTCTATGATATATAGTTTAAAGCTCCGCAATTTATTGTACCTACGTAACAGAATAATTTTTGAATCATACATGTGTAGTTTTTCACACAAATATGTAGGTATGTTTGTCGACATTTTCCTATTTCTTTGTGTATATAATAGCACATTAATCAACACTGTGACACACTCATATTTACAAAATGTAAATTCTATAGCTAAATCAATTTATTTAAAAATTCCAAAATTTTCCTCAACTAACCACACATTCGTCGTTGTGTACATCGAAGTAAGAATTGTATCCAGTAGCTAACAGAAGCATGTCTCATCCAAGGTCCGAGCTAAATCATACGATGTCTAGTAAACAAACTGCGACAACTGTTATCACACATCCGCTACCCGCCTCACATTGTACGGACTTCTGATCAACATCCAGACACAGAATGAAAACTGAGCGTCTAATCTTTATGTCATCGTATGATTGTGAACATCGTCAGTTTATAATCTTGCGATAATATGAAATGACAAAATTGAACAGACAGACAGAAATTTATACTAAATTATATTTACGGTTTATTTAGACTTTAGTTACGACTCGACGTTTTGACGACTTTTTAGGTACAATATGAAGGTAGAACGAGCAACATCTACTGTCAAGACGAATACCACCTAAGTCACCTGCAAAGGCGTCGAAACGTCGGGAAATAAAATTTTATTAAACCGCGATATAATCCGTTTTAAAAGTAGTTTTATTTAACAGTCGCCCGCCTAAGTCGGACCAATTGTCCAAAAACCTGTTTAGTTTTTGTAACCGTAATGATGTCAAACCAAGGTCCTATAACGTAAGATTTTTTTTACCAAACAAAGAGGTATTGTTATATAAAAAATAAAATATAAAAACCTGAATAAAAATTTACTATTGCAATGCCAGGCACGAACAGCTAATATTTGTATATTCTTGTTGAAGTTCAGTCACTTGCTTGCTTATCAGTGACTTCAGTCAACTAAAGTTAACCATATTGAAGCGTGGATCGATACTGCATAAAAAGGACTCATTGAATCTTGCAGACGCTCTATAGTCAATATATTTTCGATGTTTGAAGTAGGTACTTACTCTTGACACGTCAATACTGTACGTCAATGCGGTAGACTAAATCTGAAAAGATGTTGGTTTTTCTTATTGATAGTATACTTCATTGAATGACACTGAATTATTTTTATAATAATTCAATTATTTTAATGTTACAGCACATTAAAATAATTGAATTATACTACTTGGTATTTTATTAGTTAAATAAGGCCCATATATTTCCTAATAGAAAACTTTATTTGAATACTTTTCTTAATTAGTCCTACAGGCTAATTAAGGAAAATGTGAAAAAAATCTTTTATCTTTACATTGTATAAAACAAAGTTGCTTCTGTCTGCCCGCTTAGTTATTTTATACTACGCAACGGATTCTAATGCAGTTTTCAGCAATAGATAGAGAGATGCAAAAGGAAGGTATGATGCTAATAAAGGATTGTATGACCCGCTACCACATACCGCACACCGCTACTACTGCACATTACCGTTTGCACTATTTGTGCGAAGCCGGAGCGGGTCGCTAGTATCTAATAAAATATTAAAAATTATGAACATTGTTAGTAAAAAAACTGCTTGTATAACTCAAAAACCTATTCTGTTTTTATTATTAAAATTAATTCACCTTAAAGATACCGTTTATAAGGACAAAGACGATTTATTTAATACTAGCTGTCCCCCGCGACTTTGTCCACGTATTTTAGTTTTAACGGTTTTTCATTTTTGCAACATTTTTCATTAATGCTCCTCTCCTTTTGGTCGCAGCGTAATGTTATATAGCTTTATAGCCTTCCTCAATAAATGTGCTATCCAACACTGAAAGAATTTTTCAAATCGGACCAGAAGTTCCTAAAATTAGCGCGTTCAAACAAACAAACAAATAAACAAACAAACAAACTCTTCAGCTTTATATATTAGTAAGTATAGATTTGAATTACGAATAATTTTATATAACAATTGACGACGAGGGAATACAATTCGAAATTGCACACTTGACGAAGTAGAACCATAAACTGTCAAGATTGGTATTATTTTACCGCACTATGAGATAGGGCTGTAATAAAGTAATCTACAAGATTCTCCTCAGGGAAAATCTTATTGTCACATGCATATTAAATTTTCCACAGAAATACATAAATCATAAACTTTTAAAAAGAATATCTTGTACACGGTTGACATAAAATTTTGAAGAATATGAAAAAATATGTAAAAGTTTTCTTTAATGTGAATAAGGATTTGATAAGATCTTCTTTAAATAAGAATGAATTTTGAGGGAAAGACTGGCAGGTGGTGATTTATAGAGGTCGATGCCCGAAGTTTGAAAGAAAGACCGAGGTCTTTAACCCGAAAACTTCACAATTTCAGACGAAGTAGAAACTAAGGAATCGTCATTTAGTTTTCAATATACGCAACTCAATAGTTAGCTTAATAAAATGTTTGATATATTTAATCCAAAAAATCATAAAAAACGTATCACCGCGCTACGTATATGTATAAATGTAATACATACATGGCTTCAGCGTTCTGGATATGGATTTTGGTGTCGAATAATTGTTGCGAAACAATTGGATATTCATTATTTAATTAATTTAATTTTGAACTTAAATTTTGTAAACTGACGTGATACCAGATGTATTTTTCACCCCTTTTGGTTAGGTACCTTTTGGTAACACCCTGTAGACAAACAAAAAAAAAACGAAAATAAACAAAAGATAATGTACAATTTGTTTTGTGTCGGTTAGTAGGTACAGTGCCATTATAGATTAAAGTTGAAGCACTCTAAAATTAATGGAAAAAACAAAAGCTTAACGATCTATCCTTTAAAGATTTTCGCCTGGTTTCTATTAACACGATCTACAAAAAGCGTAATAAATAACAAAACAGACCTTTAGAGGTTTTGCTTAGTGCCTTTTAATTTACCGCGGATTAGGGATACTTAAAGCAAATAATCCTTTGACCTTGTCATAATCTGATGAAGGTCGAGTTTCAAAACGAACATCTGCAAATAAAAAGGCTCGTAGCAAATTTGAAGAATTTTAATTTCGCTAAAGTTTGTCATTTTAGGAGTTTCGGCATTTGACAAACAAAGTTTATGTAATTAAAAGTATCTGTAATAAAATGTTATTTTAAAAGCTGTTTTATATTCAATAGTAGCAGAGGGTTTTTATAAGAACTAGCTGTAGCAGCGAAATTTTTCGATAGTTTTATTCTGCGATTTCTGTTTCCAATTTCGATCTGAAATTCAAAAATGTTTTTAACCAATTAATCGATCCAGAATATCATACAGAGTTCATTTCATTACACTATGGCTAACTATGCACGTGATGCAGATCGTTATTTCAGTTCTCTCTCTCGATGCATAAAGTTTTAAGGGTTGAACGGAAGAACGTTACGGACAGACAATTAATTTTGGCGCCATTGGAAAATCAATGTATTTTCACAATGATTTCATCGCAGGAGAGTATGGAAAAAAATATTAAATGAATCATTTGCTCCTATTTAAATTAAAACTAATAACAAGTTCATTCCAAAATCGCAATTATACAGGTAAATACAAAACGAAGCGTAGTGTAGTTAGACTTTGCAACATAATATCAAAATCAATTTAAAACATTAATTTTAATGTAAACTCAATGAAAATATTTATGATTTAAACGAATAAAAACTGTGTTCTTTGTAAAATAGAGCTGAAAATGAAAGCTTAGAATAAAAAGAAAAAAAAAGATAGCTAATATTGCGTCTACCATGTTTTGTGCGTACTTAAATTGTTTTACTTAACTATTATTGTTGAATATTTTTTTTAGGGTAACCCCCCGTTCACACTAGTCGTAAGTCGCATACGACTAAAAGTCGAAAGTCTGATGTACCTGTTCACACTGCGTCGCGAGTCGTATAGGTCGTAGTTTATGTGTAGCGAACTAGGAAGCAGGGTGGGGAGAGAGGTAACAACGCGCTCGAGTCGATTAGATGCACGACTAGTGTGAACAGCAACAAGCAGGGACCTATGCGAGCACGATTCGACGCGATTTTAGTCTTACAACGGGCGCTGGCCCGTCGTATGGTTTTTTGAGTCGTATAAGACTAAAAATCGCGTCTCATCCAATGTGAACAGCTCCATATAAAGTGTATGGTGACCAGAGCATTCGACTTTTAGTCGTATGCGACTTACGACTAGTGTGAACGGGGGGTAACACGGTAAATGAGTAATAAAATTAAAACTAGATTATGATTATAATACAGACTTATTATATTATATGATTTAAGGCTTGTCAACCCTGAGTGTGCAGTGTTCACGTCAGTGATCTGTCACCTGTTCCAGTCTCCGTTTAGAGAGAGGGCGATGACTTTCACACAGCAGTTACCGTCTGCAACAGAATATTTAAATATTTACCTTGTCGTCGTTCTTTTGTTAATCTGCAGAATACTTTACATATTTTATGATTATAGTAGAAGCAGAAATATTTTATAACGGGTTTGTTATAATTTTTACAAACTGTACTTATAGGTGTTTTTTATATAAACTGTATAGACCTATACAGTTTATATATTGTATAAAAATATTTTTCTTCAAGGTAAACTTCCAACTAGGTTGTTGTAATTTCTTAGTCTTATTTTAAAATTGTACGACTGAAAAAAATATTTATGTTTATTATGTATAAAATACACGACGATATAATTATTCCCTTAAATTTCTGGCCCATGCAAGAATGCGCATGTGATACCGCGGCCCTGGCTAATTTGACCGGGATGTTTTTAGTCGGCGAAAGTTCGACATATCCGTTAGTCGAAGTCAATTAGCTTTAAATCCCGTATTAAAAAAGAAAATAAGAATGTTTATAACACGTAAATGTATACATACATTTTTTTTTGTTTTGTACATAAATGTATTATGACATGTAAACCCCCTTATATGTAGGTATATATTAGGAACCCTAGTCTTGGTCGAAATAAGCCAGGCATTCCGATAAAGGTGATCTTCGAAACCACACCCCCGATTTAAAAATGATTAAATATATTATATTTTGGAGTGGATATAAATTATTGCTTTGTGTTATAAGGTAGGTTTGGAGAACCTAGTACAGTTAAGTACAGTTATACTCATGTAGATTGTGTATAATAGTGAAAGGTTTATTCACTTGACTGACCACATCTAGCCCTGATGAACACACATAATAATATTAATTAGTACCTTCGGACAATAGGGTTAATCTGTATCCTCCGTAAGCCGATTACACCTATATCCTCCACATGTCTGGATTTGATAAGTTTGGTTGTAAGTACATACTAATGAGGATCGAGTGTGTGGAAACTATTATTATGCATTAGCATTGTAGGTAAATATTTAATATCTTTCTTGTTGAGGCTACTGTTGATGTTAAAAAAAATCTGATATATTAAAAACTTAGAATAATTTATGTTCTGTTTCGTAGTTGGGTGTGCGACACATAAGAATCCATCATTCGAAACATATGTTTATTCTACTAAAAGTTTATTTACAAATAAAAAAAATGTGATACAATTGTAATTTTTGTTAGAAACCCAGGCGGAGATGGAGGGATGAACTGGAAGCGTTTAAGCAAATAGCGATCAACAGAAACGTGTGGAAAGAGGCTTTTGCCCTGCAGTGGAACAGTTCAGGCTTAAAATAATAATGATAATAGAAATATTTTTTGTAAATTTTACCTAAGTCCCAAAACTATTTTTCACGAAAATCTTTACAAAAAGAGAAAGATATAAAAAAGCAGTAAGCGTTATGTTTTTTACGAAAATCTTTATTTTCATAACCTACAGTAGGATGACGTAGTCAATTGAAATGTTTATGCTTATATTTGGTGTAAGAAACTCCTTTTTTATACGCCATCTTCACATTTACTAAGGGTTTCGTTAAGCTAGTTTGTAAATATAGCCTTATACTTTCACTAACGTATAGTACGAACATACTAAGATAAAAACTAACTACAAAGTAATACCCTGAACATCATCTAGGATTTGAGGACAGTTAAATAAAATTGTTATTAAAAAAATAAGAAAACCCGACTGCCCGAAAACCGAATTAAAATTTTTCTACCGATCGGGGAACTTAATAGATGTAAAAAAGAAAGAAATATTTTTTTATTTTGGCCTGCATGTAATCCGTTTTGTGGGTATTTGTTTAAAAATTGTACCCACACGCGCTATCAATACGAACCTAATGACCCACCATTTATCAAAATCGGTTGTGTCGTAGTAGAGTAGTTACGAGCGTACATAGAAACGGACATAAATATATAAATTCAGACCTAACACATAACCCTCCTTTTTTGGGGTATTGCGTCATTTTGTTACATAGTTCTTATACCCATTACCGGCTCCAGCATCAGACCAGCTTTATGACTTGATGAAATTGCATTGTCATTCAATTGAGATACGTAGGTATACAAGAGTTTACTCGAATAGTGCACGTTGAACTGTGTATATTTGAACTTGCAAGATTTTACTCATACAAGCGACATACATAAAAACTAGCGACCCGTTTCTGCTTCGCATGATAAAGTTTTTAACATTAGAAATCCTTGAATTTCTTGGCTTTTAAATGCATAAATCCTTACTAATATTATAAATGCGAAAGTAACTCTGTCTGTGGCGCTTTCACGCCAAAACTACTGAACCGATTTAAATGAAATTTGGTTCTGAGAAAGGACATAGGCTACTTTTTGCCACAATAACGGATATCCACACGGGCGGAGCCGCAAGAAACAGCTAGTATACATATAAATCATTCTCTTGAATCACAATCTATTGCTGAAAACTGCATTAAAACCCGTTGAGTAGTTTAAAAGATCTAAGCGAAAACAGCGCGAGCCACTTTGTTTTTTATACTTGATATGACGGGTTACAAATCACTATGTGACTGTGACTTTTATTTTCCGCCGATCCAGTGCTATGTAACAAAATAATAGAAAAACACATTTCCTTTTGGTTGAATCACGACAAAATACCACACGTAAATCCCCAGTACCTACACTTATTACAGTTTCAAGCTTTAGTCCTGTGTCTATTGACATTCTCTGCGGACGCGGAAACTTCTAACCACTGGCATGAAACTTTGAGAGCCACTCACTGTATTGTACTTAGCATTTCATATGTTCTATTGCACTCAGAATTGTGGATGTAGCTTTGTGAACTACTACTCCACTCGTAAACGTATTAACATTGTGGGTTATAGGTGAATTTTGTCTTCCGTTGTAACTTGTAAGCATTGGTCATACGAACATGAATAACATACATACGATGTTGTAAGAAAGATCCATACATATTGACGGGTCTGTTGGTCTAGTGGTTAGTGACCCTGACTGCTAAACCGGAGGTTGTGGGTTCGATTCCCACCCCGGACGAATCTTTGTGTGATGAGCACGATCATTTGTTCTGTGTCTGGGTGTAATTTATCTATAATATGTATGTATTTAGAAATATATAAGTATGTTTATCAGTTGTCTGGTTGCCATAGCACAGGCTCTGCCTAGTTTGGGATCAGATGACCGTGTGTGAGATGTCCCAAGATATATTTATTATTTTATATATCATAGTGAGAACTGCAAATTTAAAAATCTGTCAATGAGCTGAGATAATATAGAGCAAAGAATGAGTTGACATAATTTTGTTATTGCTCATCGACTCAAATTATCGATTAATTAATCGAATAAACACGGCAATATTTCTGCCAAACTTTTACAACATTTAGAATTGCCATGTGTTTTAATCTCTTAATTTTTATAAATTGTATATTTTTTTTTTGGGTAGCAAACGTGGTAAATTTACTATATTCAAATTTAATTTTTATTTGAAACTAGCTGTCCCTCGCGACTTTGTTCGCGTATTTTAGTTTAAACGGTTTTTCATTTTTGCAACATTTTTCATTTATGCTCCGCTACTATTGGTCGTAGCGTGATGTTATATAGCCTATAGCCTTCCTCAATAAACGGACTATCCAATACAAAAAGATTTTTTCAATTCGAACCAGTAGTTCCTGAGATTAGCGCGTTCAAACAAACAAACAAACAAACAAACAAACAAACTCTTCAGCTTTATAATATTAGTATAGATATGCTTCTCACATTCAAAGTCTTACATTGTATCTAGTAAATAAAGTCAATAATAGTTGTAATACTTGAGATTTACTATAGAACATTAACGAAATGTGGTCATGAAACTTCGGAGCTGAACTCCGGGGGATATGTTAATAGTACATGTAACTACATGGAAAACGAAAATTGCCCGCGAATATCCCGTAGAGAATATTCAGAGCGCGGTTTTGTAATTAGCGGGTAGTCGTAATCCTGGATAATGCACTAGAGGAATATGAGGGAAAACCGTAGAACGGTAACTGTTATTTTATACAAAAACTAAAAAAAAAAAACATTTCATATTCGGAATTTTTGTAACTATTTACAAAGCTAAACGGCAAGCTTTTTCTCTTTTAAAAAAATACTGGCTGTAATTTTAGTAACATTATGTTTTAGTTGTGAGTGGAATTTTGTTTTTTTTTTTTTTTTTTCTATAAACAATATCTTTGGAATATAATTGCCTTTTTTAACATGGATTCATGCTACAAAAATTTAATTATCTGATAGATCATCTGATCTTCTTTTTCTATCTAAATAGATTATATTATGATAGTGAATAGACATAGAACAGAGTGTCAATTTATCCACACCTACTTTACATAAGTCTAACCAATGTTTATGTTATTCATTTTGAGGTAGCAAGACTAATAGCGGCCATTTTTAGATGAAGTTGTTGCTATACCTAATTAAGCTCGGTGTTAGGGCTTCCACAATGTACTGACAACTATTAGGTATACAGGACTAAGCGTTTGCCTAATTACTTACCTAGGATTTCACTTCGCACGATGCCTGAGTGTAGCTTTTAGTCTCATTACAAGGTAACCTAATATTCGGTTTGATGTTTTTGTTAAATTATGAAATCGCAATGAGCTACATTAAAATTTTTCTGTAAACTAAATAATAAGACATGATAGTTACTGATGACATTTTTTTTTGTTAAATAGTTAATGTAAGACAACTAAATGGCAACATTTATTTCAATCGATGACATTGTATTTTGTACTTTATTTCTTATACAAATACGATTTATATTTATATCTCTCTACAACTTCAACGTGAGAACATGTTTCCTGAAAGTATAACTATTACATAACTAGAAGCGAACAACGTCAGAATAATAAAGCTATAGTCTAACAAACAGAACATGGAAGTTCCTAATAAGTTTTGATGAATAGACAGCCCACTAGTAACTTTGCGGATTATCTGGCGGACATTGTTTTCATTTTACTGAGATGTACTCAAATTTCTTGCTACATTATGATGCAAGAAACTTAGTTCGTGCATGAAAGCTTGTTTCTTGCATACTATAATATTTCTTGTAAGTTTTTGTATTTTATAATAATTATAAAATACATGAGAGCATGTTCATATAATATAGCTACTCATTAATAAACTATGTAGGAAAACGGTAATATTAGAGGTATATATCTATTTTATTATACCTAAAGAGCCTAGATATTCTATCTCTTTGATAAATCAGTTACCCCCGGTTTCTTAAAGCTTGATCAACACAAAAATTTGTTAATCACCTGTCAAATCTCATGTTAAGCGCTGTGATTGGTCGTTAGTCTTTTGGACAACCAATCACAGTCGTGATCAGTTGATTTGACAACAGATTAACTTGACCAGCCTTTCAGGAATCGGGGGTTGACTATCTATATCGAAATATAATTACTAGGGACTGGTTTAGTGTTAACACAATATTTTAAGTGTAATACATAGTTTAATAAAATAAAAAAATAGTACCTAATAAGGTAGCTACTTTTTCTAGGAGTTTAGAGTTTGCCCTGTAGTAATCTAAGTCTCAGGTTCAATAAATGTTTAAGACCTACCTATGTCTATGAGATCGAAAGATATTAATGAAACGTTTGAATATTCGTGCACATACATATCATCTCAACATTCTGCCCATCTACCAAATTATCTAAAATATTAAGCAATAAAATAAGTACTACTTAATATAAGTCAACTTTTAAAGACAATTAATAAAAACTAAGTAACCTTGTACCCGTTAAAATAATAACTGATTGAGTTGAATCAATCTAGAGTCGATAGACATCAATAGTATAATGCCAGCACTAAGAGGGGTCAGCTATCAATCATATCTGATCGATTGATTGCTAGGGGCAAGGAGCACCAGATGGATTCAAATGTCGACTGCGTTTAATTATTACCTACTACTAACATGGCTTTAACTCACTGTGGCTCAGTATGATATGATTTAAAAGATAAAAAAAGAAATTTAAAAGATTAAAAAGATACAGAGTAGTATATAAAAGTAAATGAAAAAAAAAAACTAAACTTATTTTAAGAGTTTTCTAAACATGAGAAAATTTAAGTGATTATAATTGTAATCTATACTCACCAATTGTGGGTTGAAAGTTGAAGGATTAAACTTTTTAATGAGTTATTAAAAAACACGTTAATAAAGAACGACAATAAGGTTATTGTCGTTAATTCTTGTTTTTTAATAACTCATTAAAAAGTTTAATCCTTCAACTTTCAACCCACGATTGGTGGGTTGAAACAACTTCTACCTATAAGTTATAATTACTTGCATAATAAAAGTAAATTATTTTACTTAATAACAAATACTGTTTTGTGTACGCAAAACTTGTGTGAGTTAGCAATTTACAAAAAATAGAAAGGACATTTTAAAAGCCTACGATACTTTTCTTAAGCGTACTTATCTTAAGTTTTACAAGCATTGCGACGTAAAGCACTTGGTCTGATGTCGAAGGATAATGGGGCGTTAACTTCAAGGTGAAGGGTTAAATCTAAAGTAGTTAAGATTTAAGTCTTCGGGCCTCTTGAAATTGCGTTGTTTTTGAGAGTAGTAATATACTTTATCGATTTCTTTCCAATTAAATACTGTAACGATATTATTATTTCTTTTCTTTAAATAAATTACTATACTTCACGAGATAAAATCGGAGATGCTCGATTAGTTTTTAATTTAACCATCTTTCATAATGGCATATTATTTGTTTTTTTATAAATACATAGTAATTAATTGTTAAATTTAACTGATCGTACGTATGAAATAATTTAATATTAAATAATTTAATTAAAATTAATGTAATTTGTTTAAATTAATTTACATTAAGATTGGTTAAATATTAGTAATATTGAAGGATGAGTCTAAAAAATACTTTAAAATCCATACTATGATTAGATATAAAAGCGAAAGTAACTCTGTCTTTCGGTCTGTCTGTTACGCTTTAACGGCTAAACCGCTTAAACGATTTAAATGAACTCGGTAAGGAGTAAGTTTGGAATAGGAGCAAGCTTACTCTTTCTTAATTCTTTTCGTGGGCGAAAGGATATAGGCTACTGGTCTTTGAAACGATAACCGACATTCACGAGGGTGGAGCCGCGGGCAACAGCGTAGTGTAAATAAATACTAATTCAAATCACAGAATGACGTCACACATTTCTTCGTCAATGTTTTCACGAGAAAACACATCGTCTCTTACATCAAGTGACGAGACGAATGTCCTTATTTATGCGCTGACAGTTATTTACATTCAAACAACTGTAAACAAATTGCTTAGAGCGATGTTTACAAAGCTACTGCTAACTCTTTGAGCCGTAATTGAAGGCGCTTAATGAGCGTTAAATACTAGAAGACAAACAAATAGAATAAATATACTTGCTTTTACAGTTGCTGTTTTATTTTAGATTTTAAAACGTATTTTTTGTATGTTGATAAAATAAATTATTTGAGTAATTTGCATTAAGTTTTGACAGTAGAATTGAAAGTTCAATAGAATTTTAAGGGTTTTTTAATCATTTGTGGAAAAGCTTGTTAGGCGGGGATCGAACCCGCAGCACATCGGCGTGGTGATCTATACAACTTCGCTATTCGTGCATACTAAACAGTTGATTGACGAATTGTGTAGAAATCATTTTAAACTTTTTCATTTAAATAAATAAAATATTTTTCTTTTAATTAATAAATACGAAATTATAGCGCTATTTTCTAAAAGTTATGTATTTTATTTACTACATCAAAACTAAAATCATTTGTCAAATATATTATTCTTATTCCCAATAATATATTATTATTTTAAACTAACAAGTTTCAGCAAAACCGCAGATCAAACATTAATAAAACGTTTTGTATTTGTTTTTCTCATGGCATTTACTAAACGTAACGTAAAAGAATTAAGTATAAAACCTTGTAAAATATGGCAACATAAAACGCGTGTCAGACAAAATGCTTTCGCTGAGCTTTTAATGTCAATCGTATCTGACATGCAATACGTTTTATTGACGTATTTATATTCCTTACACAACATACACTTAATTCATTCAAATATTCTCCCCAACATTTTACTTATACAGGGTGTAATGGAAATCCACAATAATTCTTTATGGGTTGATAAGAAATATTTATTTGAGGAACCATTAAAAAAAAGGTCTTCCGATCAAACTTTCGGATCATCAATCATCATCATCGACCACTTATGTATGTGTATGGAATAGTCAAAACAACCCGTACTGTATCATTTGATTTTTTTTACACCCTGTATACAGAAAGCCGAGAGACACTTGTTGTGTTCAGCGGAGCGGCTAACTTTAAGAGACACTGTTTAGTAATGTGGCTATACCTGAATGTCGGCAATCCTGTTAGTGTTCCTGCAAGGAAAAATACAAGTTAGAATACTGAAGTCGAACCAATATGTATTTAAATAAAGTAGAGTTGTGACATGTGAATAAGGTAAGTATGTTAAAGAATTTTCTGGAGACATTTTGCATTTCGTATTGGAGGACTGTTTACTTACACGAAATTTCTCAAATTACAGGTAATAGATGTTGCTATGGTTATGGTGTAGCTTATTTAACGTAAATCACGATGAAGGTCATTGCCTGATCAATGATTAAGTTAATTATCACAGTGTTTAATTATCACAATTTCTTTATATTAGTTTAAAAATACATAAAACAAAAAAATACCGTATTTAAGTTGGCAAGACACCATTTTAAACAACCTAACAGCCTAAATTGCAGTATTTTAGTATCTGGTTCCAAATTTTTGTTATGATAATATTGGAAATTTTCCAAACGGGAGATATTCGCGCAGATTATAATTCCGTCGGTAAGTAGTGGAAGGACGTGAGTCCATAAAGTACGTGACGCGGAAACTGCCGGCCTCATTAGGGCGCGTCATCAAACTTCCTCGAACATATTCCCAAGATATCTGTTACGTTTCTTTGCATTTTTAAGGAGAGAGGTGTTAAAAACTTTTTTGTTGTTAAGATAAAATAATTTTAACAATGAAGAAATAAATTTATTTATTGTTGAGATAAGTAAGCATTTTATTTATGTAAGTATAAATATATCAGTTATTACCAATTACATTCTACGAGGCAGTGATAAAATATTGAGTTTTTTATTGTAAGTCTTTTTTATTTTTATAATTTTATGCGTCGCATTTGGCGCGAATAAACGCTTTTTTCGTTAACTTGTGTTTTTCCCATCATTTTACTATAAAAAATCTAAACATAGATGTTTTGAATTCGCATTGTCTTGCCAAAAAATAAACACAATTATTCAACAAATACAAAATGGAAATTAATAATTTACTTAACAAAATGTATTTGTCTGGGTTATGTTTGTGGCTTATACTTAATTTTTTTACCGTGTGGTCTAGTTCACTCTACACTTTACGTGCATTTGTAAAACGAAGCCCATAGGAAATAGAAAGACAGCGTACAATTTAATTAGCGGGAGTAAATGTGCAACAACGGTAACAAAGCTAAGTACCTGAACACATTATGGTAAGCTCTAATCACTAGTTACGATCAGTGTACACCTTGCTTGCTTACTACTTACAGTAATTGAAGTGTAGAGAGGGTTTACATCCTATAGATAACCATAAATATATCACCTATTGTTACTCTTGTCGGATTAAAATAGCTCAAGAATTGTTTAATTGATAGATATTTAATCTAAAAGGTATGCATTCAAAAATATATCCTAAGAAAATAAAAAAGGGCAAATGTCGAGTCGCATTAGTGCAGCCTATATAAGCGATTGGGATGTATTTGATAATTGAGTTCAAAGTCTCATTGAAAGATTCATGTAAACCAAGGTTATGATTAAAATCTTTACTTTTCTTATCTAGATGCATATAAAAATAAATTGTTATGTAAGTAAAAGTGTTACTGATTGTAAGTTTTAGTATTGACATTTACGACGTCCATTCTGACTGTATCCAAAAATACACGTTTACGAGCTAATGTGGTGTTTATTGTGGAGTCTCATTATGAGGAGTGGGCGTTTATTGGTAGTTACGTAATAGGCGTGTACTCTTAATTTGTTTGTACTCACAGCAGCGTGACTTGTTTGACCAGACCATGGAAATATTAGTGAGTAATCAGTATGAGACTAATTGAGTTTCGTATTAATATCTAGACTTCGATATCTAATGTATCCTAACGAACTTTTTGAAAAATTATGTAAGTGCTCGAGAACTTGCAAGAAATATTTTATTGATATTTCTGTAAATAAAATGTTGACAAAAAGAAAGAGAAATATAAATCACGAAAACAAATCAAAACACATTATTGTTACCATAAATCTAAGTATTTTCAAACAAATTTGATTGAAATTAATTTGAAAAAAAGCATCGTATTTCATTTTCATTTTATTTTCCAGATTCAAATAATAAAATAAACCGGCTAAAGTAGTTTCTTATCGTACCTCTTCTTTTTAAATACCATTTGTTGTGCCTGTATGTAAAAATTTTTCTTCTTTCACAAAAATGGCGGCGTTTATTTTATAAATCGAAAATGTTTTAATCCTATTATATTTCCGTAAACGTTTTGTTCCATTCGTTATAATCATGGCAAAAGAGAAAATTCGCGCGAAATCCTATTTGTTGCGGTGTTACGTTCCAAATTAAAACAACTTTATATTTAATTTCCATTGTCCAAAGTTTCTCTTTCGTTTTAAATAATTAAGCGAGTGGCTTCGCGTTAACATTTCTTTAATAAGTTTCCTTGAGACGCTTACAAACAGTATTTTGTTTTAGCTGAACTTGTTTAAGACCTGTTGCTTCGTACGCTGTAGAATTCATCTGCGCTAATATTCTATACCAACTTTTATATTTTAAAAAGGATAATAAGAAACGAGGTTATTTTGTTTTCTTATTTCTTGTCTTATCAGTTATGTGCTTGTGCAATCAGCTTGTCTAATATTGTCTGCATATAAGGGCAGTTTATTAAGATCTTTGTACCGTGCTCTACAAATGTCTTATTTTTCTTTTCTTTTCTTTTTTCCTTTATTTAAATAAACACGACATGTAGCAATTACGGTTTGAGCAATAACCGTTGGTTCTGTTTGAACAGGAAAAACATCGCGAGTTAGACCCGCTTCTCGTCTTCAAACGTTGTTATTTGTATACTTGGTGAGCCTCCGGCTTCGTGCATGTAATGATTTAGTTTTCCAAGATTAATTATGAATGAAATTAGAAAATGTTGTGTATATACGTCAGACTTCCTGAAATTAAATACCGCGGTTTTTATTAAGGGGAAGGGATATTTGCATGGTAAATACCTACTTAAGTAGGTTTGTTTGTCTGTAAAACTCATTTTACTGTACGAAATAAACAAAACACGCTAGTTTTATATTACACTATATTGGACTTTTACAGAGTGGGGTGTAGGTACCTATTTTTATAGTTAAAGTACTTACTTAGTTCGAGTTTTAATCTTCCATTCCTCTAAATATTCAAGCGTACATTATTTAGGGGGATTATCTGTATTTTCTTAGATTTAGCCGACCGCATGAGATCGATATATTTGTTAATCACGGTTAGCGCTAGGCAAATGAGTGATAAATTTTGAATTTTCACTCTGTGTTAGCTCACAAATTCAGACCGAGAGACTATCTACGGTATAATTTCTGCAAATCTAGTATCTCAGCGATTGGATAGATAATATTTTAGGTTATTGCTACATACCAATCACCACCCTTCGCTCAAAAACGCAAATTACGGATGTCGGTATCCAGACAGCCAAGTTAAAACGGAGCTGGGCTGGTCATATTGGCCGCATGGGTCTGGATAGATGGGCGAGAATTGCAACCGAATGGGTACCTAGAGCCGGAACTCGAAAACGGGGTAGGCCGAAAAAACGCTGGCGAGACGACATCGATCGCTATTTGCCGGATTGGTGGGAAGCGGCTTCAGACAGAAGATCCTGGATAAAATTGGGGGACACCTTTGCCCAGCAGCGGGACACCTAAAAGGTTATATAAAAAAAAAAAACTACATAAGCTCGATAGCAAAAGTACGCTGCACTGTTATTTACAACTACATATTATATGACCTGGTACACAGTTCACTGGCTCGTTGTTATTAACCGTCTTTCATTTCGTTGAACACGACCCGACATCTAGACTACACTGCATTAAAAAACAAACAATATACGTTCCGAGCGAACGACTCAGACACTCGTAAAATGCGATGTAGCATAATAAGTAGCATTTTAAAATGAACTCACTTACTCTTACAGATCGCATCAGGATATACTTCTTAAGAGACTCGGATGACGCGCGTGGTAGACATAATAAAAGAAAATCAAAGCCATTGTGCGTTTTATTGGCCCTAAATTTATTTTAGTGCCGTGCCGAAGGCGATTCGCGCAGATCGAAGGAACTCAAACGTTCCTGTTTTCAACACCGCGAATTGCGAACGGAATAAAAAAACAGCCAAGTGCGAGTCGGACTCGCGCACGAAGGGATCCGTACCTGACGTACCTAACTATAAAAACGGCAAAAAAATCACGTTTGTTGTATGGGAGGTTCCTTAAATACATTTTATTCCGTTTTTTTTTTGTATTTGTTGTTATAGCGGCAAAAGAAATACATCATCTTTGAAAATTTAAACTGTCTAACTATCACAATTCATGAGTTACAGTCTGGTAACAGGCGGACAGACGGACAGACGGACGGGTTATAGGGTTACCCATCTTAGTAATGGGGTCCCGTTTTACCCTGTGAGTACGGAACCCTAAAAACGAAGTTAAACTTGTTTGGGAAATCTAAAAATGTTATGATTATATCAGGCGGTTACCTAATTCGATGTTCCTGACTTCAAAGCTGTCAAGTTTGTGAAGTTATTTCGAGTTGGCCGTTTGATTTATTTAGAAGTAAGTGTCGGCGTTCGCGGTAAACTTCTGAGGTTATCGGGGGATTTGCCCAATTTTTGACAAGCACGAAAAATGTTTACGAATTTCGTGGCGATTGATATAATAAATGAGATTTATTTCTAGCTGGGTGTAATACGAGGGTAAATAAATATTTTTTAGCGATCTTTAGTGACTAAAGCTAAGATTAAAATTTTGCTATTTAAAGCCTATCAAACTAATATAAAATTGATAACAAAGTAGGTAATAACAATTCCAAAGATTGCACAAGCTCTACTACACACAAACATTACTACACAAAAATCCTATTCAGTTCTAAGAATAATAAAATAAAACAAACGTAGATATACATTTAAGTTACTTTAATATCTTAGTTAGTTAGTTTAATATCTATGTTTATATTAGATTAGTATATGTATATATTATTTTATTATTATATAATATCATGCATTATCGCATGCGGAGCGAATATTTGTAGGAGTGAATATTTTAAGTTTTTTCTTCTACTATTTGTATTTAATTACGGATTCCTATATAGTTTAAAAGTGAATTAATAGTTTAAGCAACTACTTAATATCAAAATTAAAAATACTAAAATGCAACCATGAGATAGGTACATTTTGGACCAGTGCCAAAAGTTGAGCAACTTCGGAGTAAAATTAACGCAAATTTTCCACGACGATATGTTCCAGAGTTTCAAACAGCCGTACACAGACACGTTTTGTTTACTTATCTGTGGCACGATTTATTCCACGTTCGAATTCCTTTTGTCGGCACTTCCTTCCTTTGTGTGACAGTTAAATATGATTGTCGATTTTCTCGACTTTTCGGTAGCCATTTTTCTTTATAGCTTTATTTATATTCTTCGTTATAGACATTTTTTCAAACGAATAACAAAATGATTAACTTAATTATTAAATTAATTTAGATTTTCAGATATTTTCTTATCTAATATTAACAATTATGATGATTAATGTACTTTTTGTCATTTAGGTGCCTACTTTAATTTTGGTTTAAATAATGTGACGCAACATCGTAAAACATTCGTTAAAAGCACAAACTGAACTGACACTGACCGAGATAGGGGTAATTTTGTCGTGAAACAAAATGCATACGTGCATATTTTTATACGCAGGCATTCAAGTGCTCAGTTCGGTTTCATTGTTTAAAATACGGTGGCATTCAAAGCGACTTGTTGATATTAAGCCGCAGGAAAATATTGCTGGAGACCTTTTGTTTTATTCTCATTTTAGCTGTTCCACAAATGAATGGCAAATGGCAACCAGAAAATTGCCATCATTGTCACACGGCGAATGTATTTTTATTTGCCTGTTTGTGGACGTTTAAGGAAGGAATGACCTATTTACTCTATTAGAATCAACAGAACCTATTAGCTTTAAAGCATGGCATACTGGCATACCTAAAAACAGCATGCATTGAGATGACGACACTTACACGCTTAGATAAAACTTGGTGTAAATTGTGTGAATAAACACCATATTAAACGAATATAATATTTGAATAATGTTCTAAATTCAAACTAGCTCAGAACACGTATCACAAATATCATACCTTCATAAATATCAGTTGTTAAAAACATACAAACTTTTAAACTCCGGAAAATTCGATACGTAACGAGTAAAGATAAAAATAGGCGCCTGTTTGGGATGTCCGTTTATTCGGGCGGAATATCCTGAGATTCGCCCCAACAATGCCCGCCATTTGCATTAGTACCTGCCTCCTACGTGGTTTGTAAAACGTGCCTACATGTTATGTAGCCCTGGTACCTTGTTGCTAATTCAAAGCTGTACCATTATTTAATATATATTTTTAAAAACGGATTTTGAGCATTAAGGTTTTATTAGAAATCATTTTATTTTGGAAATACTAAAAATATGTAAAGTTATATATAGCTAATATTTTCATTTACACTACGTTAAAATTTGACCTACCCTTGCTATAAAATAGTAAATTATGACTGCATATTTAAGATATTAATGTAAACGTACGATTCAGTAGAACCGTGATTTTCCGTGCGCCAATATAATTAATGTGGGCTACTAATTAATTAATAAATCTCACTCGTTTGAGCTCGTTCTGCAAAGTATACAGCAATGAGTTCGAATAAATTAATGCCTCCTTTAATATAATATTCCCAATAATATTGATAATATAATTCAACTGTTTGTTTAACAAAAGCCAGATCTTTTAAAAAGCTCGAAATTCAAAGTGAAAATAACATGTCAGGCTTGTAGGATGGCCGTTAAAAAAACTAGCAGGTACAAGAGTACCGTGGGATGAATTGTTTGGAAAATAGAATGCGCTTTGAATACATAACTTCGGTCAGACTGGAATTGTATTTTCAAAAGACGAGAACATTCCATGGTGAGATAGGTCGGGCTTGCGACGCGGTCGAGCCAATTAATCTTACTAGTTTGACCTTCTTCTGTGGATTTAGTATTGAAGAAGGAAATTAAGTCGCTGTTATCTGATGTTAATATTCAATTAATACAAGTGAGGGAATTAATGTATATATTATGAAGTACTCCAGTTGAATGCATAGAAAAAGTTGAATGAATTCCACTGAGTCGTGAGCACCGTGAGCTTAAAACAAAGAGTATTTTATCTTAAGAAAACAATTATCGGTATCGGAATTCCCCTAGGAAATTAAAGCGTTGGCCAGAACTAAAGAAAAAACTAAGCTTTTACAAAATGAACGCCATGTTCTTTATTTCTTCAAATATAGAATGTTATACTCTTTGTAAAGAGTTTGTAACTGGTTAATTTTGAAATGGAACTTACTGATTTTAGTTTAATATTTCAATTGTTCGTGACAGTTTCAGTTTTAAATGATTTAAACAAGGAACGTAGTAATTTGAGATCGACACGAAAATGTTTTGTGCCAGTCTCACTGGAGCGACCACATTGTGGCTTTCTTGCTAGCGATAGTAAAGTTAGAAGATTAAAAAGTAAATTTATTGGTCGTTAGGTAAGTAAGATAGCAAACCTTAATAACACTTTAGATATAGGAAGATTCGACAGGACGAACAGTTCGCGCTTAAAATAAACAAACAACCGCATTGTGTTACCGATAATAAAAGTCATTGTTAGTAATAGTTTTATTTAGACGAATTAGGAGTACCTACTAAGTTATTATGTAAGTAAGAAATAGATTATTATCAAAGAAAAGGCTTAACTAATTCAAAAGTTTATTTATCACAAAATCTCTTGAATTAGTAAATGATTGATCGAAAATGTAAGATTATTGATGATTATTTAACTAAGCGAGAATACATTCACTTTCTATACAATGTCTACAAGCAAATACTGTTTCATAGTCATGACAAACTCCGTGGTCGAGTGGCGTACACACCGGGTTTCAAGGTGTCGCCAGTTCTGAGGTCATGTATTCGATCCCCGGCCGGGTCAATGTAGAAAAACCACTTTTCTACATTGTCTCGGGTCTGGGTGTTTGTGGTAACTTCGTTGTCTCTGAATTCCATGACACAAGTGCTTTAGCTACTTACTTTGGGTTAAGAGTAATGTATGTGATTTTGTCCACATTTTTTTATTATTTATTTATTATAGTAAATAAGTAATTATGTAAACATTCCATGCAACTAAAACATTAAACTCTAAAAGCGACAACTTAAATAATAATTACATACAAATGTTATTACAATAAATATATAATAAAAACCATTACCCGAACTTGGTTTGTACATTAAGCATTTATACAATTTAGCCAAGTTTTAATATTAAACGGTACTTGTTAGGCGGGCTATCTGTACGGCTGGGTTCACACAAAAGCGATGAAATCCGTCGTTAGCGGTTAGCATTAACAGGGTTGAAAACGTTGGAACTCACTGCAGGCGACACGTGCACATAACTTCATAAGTTTATTCAAGTAATGTTCTAATTATGAATAAGGAAGGAGGTTTAGGTTGTGAATTTATTTGTATAATAAATTTCGTGAGGAGTATTCATAATTACTCAATAGGAGTTTGGTACTGACTCCTATTGAGTCTAAAACTAGTAGGGCGATTTCAAGAATGTGCGTAAGTAAACCGTTGTATTTTAAAAAGTTTTGATTTAGTTTATTTGTGTTTGTGACTAGCTCTAATTTAACACGTGTCTCAGTTTGAATTTTTAAATAAATTGATACTTTGATTTGGTATTATGATTATTTGCTAAAACGTTAAAAAAATACC
Source organism: Diachrysia chrysitis (assembly GCA_932294365.1). Classification (NCBI taxonomy): domain Eukaryota; kingdom Metazoa; phylum Arthropoda; class Insecta; order Lepidoptera; family Noctuidae; genus Diachrysia; species Diachrysia chrysitis. Next base: position 6,063,179 of record OW028657.1, read on the forward strand.
AAAACACACACTGAGGGAAGGGCGTCATGTGTGTGTGTAAAATATAAATAAAATATTCTGATACACAAACATCCACACTCGAAATATTTTTAAAACAAACAAATATTACTTTTTCTCATTTACATAGTAAATTTTATTACAGTCCACTGTTTTTAGCGTAACAGAACACAAACAATTAAAATTGTTTTCTACTGTTACGGGTTTAAACCGTCAATGCAATATTTATTGCTTATCGTTTCTGCATCAGCATTTTAAATAACAACTATTTAAATAAATTTACCTATGAAACCTCTTTCGTTGGACCGGAAAACGATTCTAGTGAATTCATTATTTGAATTTTGAATGCCTTCTAGAGTTCTGTTAAATGGAGTATTGCGATAATACATATTTTGAAAAGTTCTTTTTTAATTTATATTAATGTGTAACAAATAATTAAAATATTAATGACTTACCTATTTACCTAATCCATGCAGACTTTTTGCTGATGACCTATCCGACTTGTCGCATTAATTATTCGACACCAAAAATTATAACCAGACCACCAACCACTGAAGCGATGTATCGTAACATTGTAGTAATAATTATGAAGTGCGGTGACACGTTTGTTATAATTTTTGTTGGTGAATAATTGAAGCGAAATTGTATATCAATTATTTAGTTAAAGCATTTTGAAATTTTGTAAACTGACTCTATACCAGAATGATGTACTCTTAACCCCCTTTGGATAGTAATAACCTTTCGGTAACACCCTGTATAATGCAACTATGTTACCTATAGTAGACAATTGTTTTTAAAAATAAGCCTATTATTGCCCCTTACTGCTGGACAAAGATCTAACCCATTTGGTTTCTTGTGTAAACACAATCCTTTTTAAGCCACAAAGAGAATCGATTTTCATTTCGTATGTATAGAAGATTGCATTCGAAATGTAACTGAATAATTGTTTAACGAACAAACTCTAATTGGATTCGTTTATATAAGTCACGAGTTTCAAATGGCACGTTGGAAAAGGGATGCCATCTATTTGTTAAATAACAAAGAGAAAACAAAATAAAAACAAATGCACGCGACCACAGAAAATGGTCCCCGGGAATGAAGGATTTTTTTTTAAAACCTGTGTTTGGATACTGGCTTTCAATAAAGTTTTAGAAACTAGTGTCTGGTTACTGTTTGGTTCTGTTGCCTTTAGTGATAGGCAAATAAGTCAGAGAATACTTTTAATTGGCATTTAGGTTTAGAAAAACCAGTGATATTTATAGATCGACCTATTATTATGAAATTAAAGTTTGAAAAGTTCTTCAATGATGAATATAAAGAAAAGGTTTTAATTCGCTACTCGTTTTTACGCGGGATTATCGTTCTTCAAATATGTAATAGACCTCTTTTTTTAGCTTGTTCATCTGGCTCAGATTTTTAATCTAAATCAAGGTGTAAATTGGCAGTAATGTTCTCATATAAGCAACTATTTTGTGAATACGCGTAAATTATTATATAGCTTTATCACTACAATACGAGGAAGAATATAACCTTTTACCGACCCGTCCCATAAATATTTGAGGACGATCTTTGAGTGTTATTTGACGTCATCTGAAATAGATTAGATGTGACTCAGTCCATTTTAAAAGCATGTAAAAGATAAGTGATTCAAAAGGCTATAAAATAATTGACAGAATAGCCGATCTTTTTGCCGCAGTCGTACATTTTTGTTAAAAAAATTTAATGATATACACTTACAAAATATTTGATATAATTTCAAAACTTTCTTTTTGTTCCTGTCAAACCGTTTTTATAAGTTAATTAAATATGTGAAACCAGTAGTATAACTATATTTCTCATTTTTAATACATCTTTTCATATTTTGAAACATATATTACCTATTTGTCTCAAGTATGATCTTCCGAGATCTTTACACTTCAATTACTTCAACTTTTAATAAATCTATATAACTTATAAAGGTATTAAAACTCTTTGGTTGTTTGTAACATGGTTAAATCCATTATAACTGTGCCCTTAACAAAATTAATTTCTGGCATGAGGCCCTTTAAGATAATAACGTTGTACCGCGCATCTCTTTGTAAATACCTCCAGGCAAACAATAATTAGCCCTTAACGAAAATATAGTCGATAGAGTTAAAAAGAAATGCTGGTTCGGTAATAGAAGCATTTGTATTTCTTGGTATTTGAGAAATAACTTCGTATATTTTTTGTTTCTGCTTTTTTTATATTTAAATGAATATTTATGTACCAATTGACTACCGACTTTAAAAGAAGGTTTTGTGTTCGACTGTATCTTGTTTTCAATGTTACATAAGTACACTGTACAGTCATGGCCGTTCTCTAGTACCTAAAACTACTAGGGTAAAACCAGGATAGTTGCTCCAGGGGTATAGTTGACCCCGCCGAGCATGCGTGAGCGAACCCGGGACTCCGGCAAAGGCAAGGACGGGACCGGGGTGTTTTTAGTCGATGCAAGTCCGACATATCCCCACGTCGTGCCCTCGGCGTGGGTCGAAACCATTAGATTTTCACGCCGTAAAAAAAAAAAAAAAATGAAGGGGTATAGTTGCCTCGATTGTAATTACTCTAGTTTTGCGGACGAATCACATGTTTTTTTATTTACCCAAAAACTCGTAGAACTACTACTATGAACAGTGCGATTGTATGGAAAAGCAAGGTTCGAGCGACATAAGTTATTTTATTATTCAGAATAAATGTCCATTTTCTCAGTGGGCGTCTGTCCTAACGTAATTTATTATAGTTTACACAATTACCCCCGATTTTTTAAACGTTGATCTATACTTACTAATATTATAAAGCTGAAGAGTTTGTTTGTTTGTTCGAACGCGGTAATCTCAGGAACTACTGGTTCGAATTGAAAAATTCTTTTTGTATTGGATAGTCCGTTTATTGAGGAAGGCTATAGGCTATATAACATCACGCTACGACCAATAGGAGCGGAGCATAAATGAAAAATGTTGCAAAAATGAAAAACCGTTGAAACTAAAACACGTGAACAAAGTCGCGGGGGACAGCTAGTCTATATATAAATTTGGTAATCACCTATCACGCGCTGTGATTGGTTGTTAGTATGTTGGTCAATAAATAATCACAGTCGTTTATAAGTAGATTTGACAACCGATTAAATTGATCAGCCTTTCTAAAATCGACGGTTTATCTTAAATTAACTTTGTGTATTTAGTTACTAGCTGTCCCCCGCGACTTTGTTCGCGTGTTTTAGTTTCAACGGTTTTACATTTTTGCAACATTTTTTCATTTATGCTCCGCTCCTATTGGTCGTAGCGTGATGTTATATAGCCTATAGCCTTCCTCAATAAACGGACTATCCAATACAAAAAGATTTTTTTTAATCGAATCAGTAGTTCCTGAGTTTAGCGCGTTCAAACAAACAAATAAACAAACAAACAAACAAACAAACTCTTCAGCTTTATAATATTAGTATAGTATAGATGAAGTACAAAGTTATTTATTGACTGTAGGTAAGTGATAGATTTACTTATGGTAGTAGGCGTACACATTAACCAAAAGGTGCTTCCATCCTTTCATCTTTGTATAAAAATATTAGAAGGTCATTACATTACATCGACATAATTGCCACCCACATGCATCTATAAACAACACTAAGGGGTTAAAGGGCTCGATTGTGTAAGCAATGGTCTGGCAAACCTCACCTACTTTTATATTTGTTATTATATAAAAGAGTGGCTATGATGTTTACATTAAAAGAGGTACCTATTTAAATTGCTCACTACATTTATTAATTAGTAAGTTTTTTTTATTTTTATAAATTAGTGTTTTTATTTCGTTTCATATTTATTGAAACTCAAAATTTTTTGTTGTGATTAATTGCGATTTTTTTAATTTCTTCTCGATGTGTCATTATTTGATTGTTTTATGTATTCTTCTCTCTATAGATGTAAATTGCCTGAATAAAGATGATAATTATATAATTATATATATATTATGAAAATATAGTTCACGAGGATACTAAAATTAAAAAAAAAAGTATTTACAATCACGATACGATTTTACGAGTAAAAAAATTGAGAGTATTTTATCAGGGGCTGCCAAATTTGACCTATTAATACGAATCATTTATTTTCTATGCGTAATAATTGGTCTCTAAGAATACCATTGAGTCTTGAAATACAGAATTATAGGTCGGCATACACAAATGATACTCCTACTTTACTGGCTCCACTATAATTTCGACTACTAAAGTATTCAAATGAAATAAATACAGAACAAAATCCGCCTACTATATGACTTTCAAAAGATTTCCCGAGTACTGTGTATTCAATTTAAAATTCCGTACCACAGCCGCAGGAAAAGTTTTGAAGTATAGACGAGTTAATAATAGATTGTATACTTGTACATACAATGTTCTGGGATCGGCGGCAGGGTGCGCCAAAAGATCGTTAACTATGAACTACTGGTGCATAACGTAATACACCTTTGTAGACATTAGCGATGTGAACTTAATCTTGCATGTATGAGGTAAGGTACAAGGTTTTATGAGTCCATTTAAGAAAAAAAAACGATGTGCTTTAAACCACACGACTGAAGTAAAACTTCTTTATTTACGAAACGTAACTGGCTATGAGAGAAAGAGAGAAAGAAAATGTGTGTTCGAACCTCTATCTTTTGCCCCTATAGTAATATACGAAACATAGCTCTCTCTCTTTCTATCTTCGCTAACTTGTATCTACCTCTCAACTTCCGTTCGCCTCGCTCAATCACACTTTTCGTAACGCACGCTTTCGTCACGTATTCACCAGCTTACTCTCCAAATCAAGCGGGCGTAAAGAAGTTTTACTTGAAAAAGCGGACAAGTGCGAGTCTAGTTTTTGGATATAAATGTAATTAAAAGTGAAAAAAATACCGAATTATTTATCTAGGATCTTAGTACCTCTACTAAGAAAAACTACTTAAGATTTTGATAAAGCTCTACACTCTACAGCATTATAATTTAAAATATCATATTAAAGGTGTAAACAATCTGTGGTCGAAGTCGCGACCGGTTGCGAGTATCAAAAAAATCTCTCTACAAATTAAAACCTCACATTTATTTTGCATTCCACAGTACTTCATCTTGTTGGTTTAGGGAGAATATTTCTGCGTCCAACCCACAGCGCCACATTATTCTCACTAGGTCCATTACATAAGCCAATGGAATTACTAAGATAAAAGAAACCCTGGTTCCATGGGACTATTTGACAGTGGAAGTAGTGGGAGTAATCCGACACTCATTTTTGACACTCATCATTGTTCAATGTTCGTCTTTGAAAAGGGAATGCGAAAATGTTTTAAAGTCATTCCATTTTGAATAATTCTAACTATTAATACATTTTGTGGTAGGACGGTAAGTCTCGTATTAAATTTTAAGTGAATTATGTGAATTCTACGAAGCTAGTACTGTTTAAATTTAGTTTTAATCCTATTCATAACAAAAGCAAACTCCAGTGTTCATTGTGGATACGATTCACAATAACACTGTATTTAACTTTTATACACACATGTTCTTGTAACGCGAATATAAAATAAATATTAATAATTTTCAATGTAAAAAAAAAACTAAAGAGTCCAACACTTTTTGTCCTATTTATAAATATAATAATTTCTTCTCATAATGAATACATAAAAAATTTTTAAAAGTGTGCGTAACAAAAATTATTAGCACCTTTGTAGATGAAATGCTCGCGACAATAACAGACGAGTGCCTCACAAACATATTAACATGTTAATAAAACACAACCTTTTTAATTATAATTCTGTATTCAAGACGCATTGTTACGTTCCTGTCGACTTTATGCGAAATTACGGAGCGTACTGAAAGATGAAGTACCATGTAATTTCTGTCTTACTGTTTCATTTTCATAAGACCTATATTTGTAATTTTCGTGTTTTCGCTCCCTTAATTGAATTTCAAGAATGTTTTACCTCCTTAATAAAAAGTGATTGATGTTGGGCGTATAAATAAAGAAAACTACCATTATATAGGAGAGGTAATGTATTAACCTTGCTATGAGCCTTTCTCCTTTCAGGCGGACCTTTTAACCACGTGTACAAAGGCTCATGTTATGAAAAATGTGTAATTTAATTTGTCAGGAACTATAACATTTTCTACTGCGGGAATAATGCGTCCTACTAATATTGCGCCATTGTGTTATATTCTTGCTTTATGATACGTGGGATAATATTCAGACGATGTTTTAATGTTTGTTTTTATGACATACTCATCATACAGTACCGAAAAAATTAACGAGATAGCTTATAAATAATAATAATATCTTGGGACAACTCACACACGGCCAAGGCAACCAGAAAACTGTAAACGTACTTATATTTTTCTTAATACATACTTGTTATAGATAAATTACACCCAGACACAGAGCTAATGATCATGCTCATCACACAAAAAATTGTCCTGGGTGGGAATTTAACTCATCCGGTTTGGCAGTCAGTGTCACTAACCACTAGACCAATTGGGCAGACAAATATTCGTTTTTGGTATAAATCTTATTTAACAAGATCAGTTGGAACAACTTCTAACAGAAAGTTAGTACAAATTATCGCAGAAGGGTTTAATTAGGCGAGTGCCTATTTGTGATTTTAGTCCTTTGGTAGGGGAAGCAAAACTTTTCCTTGAATATCGTCAAGAGCGTCAAATACATGTACCTTATACTCATTTAATTAGACCCCTACTAGATATTCAGACATTATTTGTGTCTGAACAACCCTTCGGCCATGATAGTCGTAGTTTCTATCGTAGACCAGTATACCCGCCGGCTTACACGACCCATAGCTCGCATAGTAACAGATTATGTTAACAGTTGTACTATTCTCTAGTTCCAATTCAAACTATATTATTGTTCAGGAATCCTTTTATACGACAAATCGTCCTATTGTGTAGAGAGAAGTCAGAGCAGTCCTTTGATAGCGAGCGTATTATGTAAGTATATAAATGCACATGAATGTAATAAGACTTTTGAGTCACATCCGAGAAGATATATTTGAGCTTAAGTGTGGTAATTATAGAGATAAATATACTGTATTTTGTTAAAATTAAGTAAAGGATTTGGTTTTGTAAAGTACTTGACTTAGTTATCTATAGCTAGATATATTTTAACAATGGGCTATTTCTTAGTTCTTCTGTCGAGCCTTGTTACCCGACTACCAAGGAAGGGTATTTTTTTCAGGTTTATCTTTTATTTTATGTTTGTAAATTGTTTGTTAAGTGACCTTTAATAGGCGTCGTGCAAAAATCATTGGGAATTTGGATATAACTTGTAAGTTTTTAATATGTACTTCCAATTACACCAGATTCAGCTTAATATCTAAATTTTGCATGAAGTGAATGAATTTCTTTTTTTCTCCTTATTTACTAGGAGATAGAGCAGTTCTTGAAAACATTGGTTATTAGAATTGTCAAACCATAACCAAAGGCTTAACATAGTTTCTAAAGGCTGGAAATATAATTTTAGTCATTTATACAGCAATTTTAAAAATAATCTTATTATTACAGCTAACAATTATTATTTCTAATATAGATTGAACTTATTCAAATATTTCATTTTCCAGTGAAAGACATTCCATCAATTCTGAAACCTTTTAAAATGAGATTTGGGATCCCAATTTCCAAGTTTTGCGGATGACAGTTGTTAGAGTTTGTATTAATTAAAACTTAATTTCCTTATTTCTGACATTTACTGTAAAGATATTATGTAGCGTGGAAATAATTCTACTATTTTTAAACATACGCTGTCCAAGATCAGAACTTCCTAAAGGATGTTTCTTGATATTAGATAGGTAATATTAAGAAACAATTAATATTAATTATACATAATAAATTTACGAAGATTTTTTTTAACGATGTTTTCCTTTACCATTTGCCAATGGTGTCTTAGAATGATTAAGAAAGTACCTATAACTTTGAAAAAATTCACATTGTTACTTGCTTGTAGTGGTTTCGAACCTGCAACCTTGTGCAAACAAATCTATTCGTTGAACCGCTCTGTCGAGGCCGCGCAGAGCTTGCGTAAGCGATCCCGCGGCTCCGGCAAAGGCAAGGACGGGACCGGGGTGTTTTTAGTCGGTGTAAGTCCGACATATCCCCTCGCCATGCCCTCGGTGTGGGTTAAAGTCATTAAAGTTTCACACCGACAAAAAAAAAAGTAACTTAAATAACATAATTAACTTTTAACAATTTAATTTCACAACAACTTGTAACAACCTTTATTTCCTTATTTACATGTGTCTCAATAATTAAACTGTTTAATGAATTAGCATAAACCATGAGTTTCCGTTTATTCACAAACTTTATTAACATAATATTTAATAAACATTTCTATCCCACACAGTACATTAATTCCTTTCAATATTCATAATCAACCTGCCAGTGTTAACATATTTATACAGTCACAATAAAACAACTTAACTAAACTGGGTCAATCGTATAACATGAGTGACTAGCTGTCATACGGATGAATATCTTTCTATATGTATATAAAAAACAGCAGAAATGAAGTGGGAACCTTAAAACATAATAATATAGGTCAGTCGTTTTTGTCGAAGGATTTAATACAGACGAATAATTCTATGTTCGTTTCGTATTTCCTTCTTTTGGTTGTTAGTCAACGGATGTACTTATTTATGTGTACAAATAAATACTGTTAGATCTTGTCATATAGATTTGTCCGGAAAACACGCTGTCAGTATCTAATTGCTGATTTTCGTATCTGGATGTTGCAAAGTCAAGGTATTTTTATATTATTTACCCATAATTAGCGACCCGTCCCGACTTCGCGCGGATAGACAAAACATTAATAAATTATACATAATATAAACTTTCGTATTAAATAATTTTTGTTTTCAAGAGATTTACGCAGTTAGCCTGAGCGCAGGCTTTGAATGCTTTACCGGACTTTCACTTAAATCATTCTATCTTCTTTTTCTGCCTAGCCTATTCCCAAGCTATGTTGGGTTCGGTTTCCAGTCTCATCAGATTTAGCCTAATACCGTATTTTATATGGAGCGCCTGCCTATCTGACCTCCACAACCCACTTTACGGGATAACGCAGTATCCCAAAGTAAGACTAGTTGTCAGAATGGTTATGACTTTAACGACTGAATTTAATCATTCTATCTATGGGTAAAAACTGCATTAAAATCTGTTGCGTAGTTTAAAAGATCTAAGCGTACAAACTACGCTGGCGACTTTGTTTTATACTATGTGAAGATTAATGTTTTTGAATCGTCTATTATGCAGCTTTTTTATGACCTATGACCTAACTATGCAATTGACAATAATAAAATTGCAGCTTAAAAGTAGACATTATTTGACATATACCGTTTCCAATTTTCGATATTACATACTTTCTATAATATTGCGTTAGTATTCTCATGTTTGATCTCATATTTTACATGAAACTTGTTAAAGAATATTGCCCTGATTTTCTGAATAGCTTATCGATGTAATTAACTATTATAAGCGAACAAGACTATGGTTCTGATTACAGTGATTATCCTCTTAGCATAATCCCTTAATCGATGTTTTTAGGGTGCCGCAAGTTAAATGTAAAATCTGGTATGTAAGTAACTGCTTTATAGATAGTTTGTAAATCGGAAATTGTTTAATGGAATGTATTATGCGTACATAACATTAAAATATTTCAAAACTTCAAAGTTCTATAATTAAATGGTTCGAAACCTTTTATAAGTATATGTTTATTTAATAAACAACACAATGTACACACTATAGCACACACAAACAAAGGCGCAATTTTGAATTACCGTAGTTTTAGAACTCAAAATAGTGTGTTAAATAATACTTACAGACTACGGAACCTAGGGAATTTAGAATGTTCCGTCCTGACTTTCTCGGTCAGTTTTATATGAGAATGTTATTCATACCAAATATAATATGTACATTAGCAATAAAATACAATTGAGCGCCGACAGTCAAGAAAACGCTGAATTTTAGTTGGCTTAGGGAAAACCCCAATGGAAAATGATTTTAGTATATACGGAAGCTTGTCACATAAGGGACACCGGCCACTTTTTAGGTCGTTTCAGAGTTGCAGGATGTTATATTTTCCCTTTGTTATTCGCCAGAGAAAGTCACAAGGGATGAAAACGACTTGAGTTTCGTGGGTATGAACTCTGATAATAGTACAGTTAAAGGGAGTTTTCACTTTATAAATACTTTAAAAGGACTTGACTGCACGATAGCCGAGTTATAAAAGTCACCACGCGCTGCGCGATGTGCTGCGGGTTCGATCCCCACTTGGAACCAACAATAAAATTGTGGGATCCACAAATGCTTGTTCTAAGTCTAGGTGTTCTTTGTGCATATGATTTGAATGTTTGTGAAACCCCCGCGACACATGGATTGAAGTCCTCAGTTATGAAGTCGTTAAAAAAATAACAATTCTTTCTAAATGTATAAATACATAGCTACTGCTTAAACTTTGCGTTTGAGCTACCAGCTACGTCAGAATTCATTAACGTCAACTGTTAAACAAACGAGTAACGTTATAATTGCATGACTTGCAAAATGTTTCTCATGAAAAAAAATCCATTATGTTTTACACAAAACAAAAACAAAACTAATTAAGTAGTTTGGTAATATATACCTACAGTTCTCTGAGACTTAAGTGACTGTTAGACCTTGAAAAAAAAAAAACTGTTTTTTAAACGGAGAATCCGTATCGCCGTTAATTTCGATTTTAGTTGCAGACCCGTGACCGTGACACCTGCCAATAGATTCTGTAAAGTTTAAACAACAACTCGCTTCTCACATCGCTATTCACTCCCTCTTCGCATAAGGTTCAAAATGACCTTGATTTCGATCGGATTCCAGTGCGAAGTGAGCGTCGAAGTGACAAGAAAATTACCTTACTGAATCCCACTTCTTATGTCATCTCATACTTTATCAGTCAAAATCTCACGTCAAATTAGTTAAACTCGCTGACACGCTCGCAAGTGTAGCGCTAGTGTACATTCGAATTATCAACCGAGTTTTTGGAATGCCAATCAAGAAACTCACAGCGGATTCAGATTCGAAGTTTAGAATGAGGTCTTACAGAATCACACCGCAGCAAAGCCGTTGAAACGCCAGTAAAGTAAATAGTAGGCTTATTTCAATACTTACAGTTATTACTGATGTCAACCATTGTTGTAGGTACTAAATATGCGGGAGATAGTGAGATAAAGAAAAATAATTTGATAGTATGCAAATATTAAATTATTTTAATTAGGTGTTAAGGTAGGTGTAGTAGGTTGAAAGACAAGCCTGCCGAGGCCGCGCAGAGCTTGCATAAGCAATCCCGCGGCTCCGGCAAAGGCAAGGACGGAACCGGGGTGGTTTTAGTCAGTGTAAGTCCGACATATCCCCACGCCGTGCCCTCGGCGTGGGTTGAAGTCATTAGAGGTTCAGCCCGACAAAAAGTTGTACTAGGTTTAGGTGTAAAGGTGGGTAATAAGTAACTATGTTATTAAATGTTTGAGTGATACTATTGTACGAATGTCCAGCTAGTTAAACGTATTTAAATTAATTTTATTAATATTAAATACGTATTAATTTTGTCATACCTTTGTCAGACCTAGTTTCTTTACCAGCTTAAGTGCCTACAAAGAAAAGGTTTACAGATTAATTTTTATTTTTAGATTGGCTTTATAATATAAAACCGATCTTATTCCTTAGAGGATTTCTTGAAAATTCATTACTTGTGGATGAAGCCAGAATATTGGATACTTTCCTTTTATTAAACCGCCTATTATATTAACAAAAAATACACAACTTACAGCGAGTAATTTAAGAGCCACTAGCAAAGATATTGGTATACATAGGTTCGGTGGCTATGACACGTTATAAGTAGAAAATACGAATAATTTATTCCAAAAGTAGGATTAACGAAAATGTTTGTGTGTATGAAACTTAGTAAAAATAAGTAAACTATAGAGTGCCTAACAGAGTATGAACTGCGAGCACTCTATCAGCTATTTAGAAAATCAGGGCATTATTTTTTTACAAGTTTCAAGTAGAAACATGAGGTCACACATCTGACTACTAACGCAATATTATAGAAAGTATGTAATATCGAATATTTAACCCTATATTTATTATTAGCTTGTTTAATACGTCAAATAATGTCTATGTATACTTTAAGCTATGAAACACTGGGACTATAGGGTATATATTCAGAAATCCAACTTAAAGATATAGTAGCATAAATAGGCCCACGGTCAAGTTTAAAACTGTACAAAAAGGTAGGCAATTTTTGGCTTTAAGGACAATGAAAACTACAAAATAATTATAGTATTTGTACGGCAAGCTACCAGGAATTCAGACCTTCATTACAAGTGCCGTGTTCAGGAGTTCGATTTCTTATTAAGCCCTTGACCCACCCACATGAGAGCTTCTTTAAATCTTGGTCAAGAGTCTTCACTAAGCCATTCGCTGTTACAACTATCGGTCACAATGACTAAGACCACTTGTCATTCGGATGCCATGTCAAGATTTTCTCATCGTTGTCCTTCCCTTATATTTATTTATTTATATTTTTATACACACACAATCCTTTTTCTTAAAATATTGTCTTATATTTATCTCTATAAAATATCTAAGTTTATTTGATTTTGAAATAAGAATTAAATTTCTTAGTGCGGGAGTCGTATTTTTTATAGTATTTTTTTTAGCTTATCCTCATTAGACGTCACATGTCATAGAGGTCTTTCATGTGTTTTATCTATGTTTAGTCAACGTCCTACGTTCGCAATAATTGGACATCCAACATGTTGTTATTTCATATTGATAATGTAGTTCTGCGTTACGAATCACCATAAATTAACATTAGCATAAATCCATACTATAATAATATTACTAGTAAAGTAACTGTATTACTTGTCAGGTTTCAAAGCTAAACAGGAAACCAGCAAGACAATTCAGGGTCTAGAATTATAGTTCTAAGAATAACTGTAAGGAGGTTTCATTAGTAGCTTGGATCCTCCTTTCAATGGCGATTGTTTAATTGTATGATCTACGTTTTGAATCCACCGTTTAAAAACAATGAAATAACTAAAATATTAGCAACATTTTTTCTTGGACATCGACTTAGAATAGTTGTACTTCTTACAGAATTACGTAAAAAAAATATGTTTCGACAATTTCAACAATATAATGCATTAAAGCACTATATTGTTTGACACTAAGTCTCGACTATTCGCACTTTTTACAGATTTAAGTAAAAAAAAAATATCGACAATTTTAACAATATAAGTACCGAATTAAAGCACTTAACAGAAAGTCTCAGATTCTTTCATTCCTACTGAACAATTTATCGATTGCGTCTAAAGTTCCAAGTTGGAGATAGTTGCACGGATGTGCTGCATTTTTCACACTTTTTTAATATCGTTGGACGTGAATTAGATTTGCCTCACTTCATCCCGAGTTTTAAATCTTTTAATAAATGCTCTACTGTATTTTATTACTGGGATTAGGATTTTGAGCAATATAGGTAAGTATACTACTTTCAAAATAAATTATCTGTTTTTTTTTTCTTAAATATAGATTTCTAATTCTATTAAGAGGGTAGATTAATTGGAGCAAGAAGAGATATAATGTTGTATCACGCCCACATTTTACTAAAGGGACCTATTGTCATAAATTGTCTAAAGGCATTATTCCCAACTACAGTTTTTAGATCAAGGCTTTTGTCTTCTGCCTAGGCTTTTCCCAAATGTATTGTATTCCAGTCCCAGCTGAATACGAGTATTTTATACGAAACAAGTACCTAGCTCAGAATACACCTAATATTATGAATTACGGTAAATTTTAACAACAATATTAACCCGCAGATAATTTTCAGGTTTGTTATATAGAATTCAGTAAATAACTGTAGTATTCATTCATCAAGCTTAAAAAAGAAGAAACGCCATACTAATTTATCAAAATGATATTTCGAAATAACTCTCGCGCTAGTGGATTGAATCACTGTAGTATTGCGGGGGTTTCAAAAACATTCGATTCACATACAGAAATAACACCCAAACTTGGACCAAGCAATTGTGGATCTCACAAATTCTCGTCCCACGCGGGGTTCGAATCCGCAGAAATCAGTCTTAATTGGCGTGGTGACCTACACCACTCGGCTATCCGCCCATCCATCGTATTAATAGGCATAACTATCTGCAGATACTTTATTGATATGGGCTTTGCCACTTAACTGTTTCCCAAGGCGAGTTTGTCAGTCCGAACTTTAGTAACCTTAGAGAAAAAAGAAGTAAACTATAGAGTGCGTATATCTATACTAATATATAAAGCTGAAGAGTTTGTATGTTTGTTTGAACGCGCTAATCTTAGGAACTACTGGTCCGATTTGAAAAATTATTTCAATGTTGGATAGCCCATTTATTGAGGAAGGCTATAGGCTATATAACATTACGCTGCGACCAAAAGAAGCGGAGCATAAATGAAAAATGTTGCACAAATGAAAAACAGTTGAAACTAAAACACGCGGACAAAGTCGCGGGGGACAGCTAGTCGACTATAAACTGTAGGTACTAGTATGAACAAATAAATTCGTAAAATTTGTGTCAAGCGCCGTTTTATTAAAACTATCTCAAAACCTATTATTACCCCAATAATATCGGTGCCATCGATATTTCCGCAAAATCACCTGTCGTTGCACGGAAAATCACTTAAATCAGTAAACGAGCGTAGTACATTTAGCAAAAAATTTGCTTACGCTCGGCACAAGGGTCTACTAGCGATGCGCGCACTCTATTCTTGTTTATGTTTACTCTAAGTTAGTAACACAACAATAATACTCTACAATGTGAATGTTGCCAACTATAATTAATACGCCAAGGATACACAGATCATTAGCAACCAGAAACACGTTACGTTCCGGATGCTACAAGCAAGGAAATTACGTTGTCGTGATTAAATTGTAGATTCTAGTTTAATTAATTATTAGTTCGGTTGATTAATAGGCTGATGACAAAGTTTTGTCGATTATTGGAAACTTTTTAATTTTTGTCAGTTTCAAGTTTGTTAGAATTAAAAATCGTTACAGGTAATAAAATATATTACACCTTAGTTTAACTTTGTTATTGTTGTTGTTTTTAGGGTTCCGTACCTCAAAAGGTAAAAACGGAACCCTTATAGGATCACTTTGTTGTCCGTCTGTCTGTCTGTCTGTCTGTCTGTCTGTCTGTCTGTCTGTCAAGACCTTTTTTCTCAGGAACGCGTGGAGGTATCAAGCTGAAATTCATATCAAATACTCAAGTCTATGGTCTCTTGGAGCTGTGAAAAAATCAAACTTCTAAGTCAACGCGATCAAAAGATACTCCCGTTTATGCCGCAAATTTTCGACACTCGCAAGGGAATCAAAACCTACAGGGTACTTCCCGTGAACTCAGAATCTTGAAATTTGGTACGAAGCAACGTCTTATAACACAGATAAAGGAAAAATTGCGAAAAGCATAAATTTTTAGTTACATCATATAATAAAAATATTTTTAATAATTTTAAACTTATTACCCCTTTACTCATGAACGCGTAGTGGTATTATATTGAAATTCTTAACAAATACTCAAGTCTATAATATCTTTAAACTGTAACAAAATCAAACTTCTACGTCAACGCAATCAAAAGATACAGCAATTAAAGCCGCATATTTTGAAACTCGCAACTACTCGCAAGGGAATCAAAACCTAAAGGATACTTCCAGACGACCTGGAATCTTGAAATTTGGCATGAAGCAACGTTATAAAGTACACATATAGGAAAAATTCCGAAAATCTTAAATTTTTTGTTACATCACATAGTATATTTTTTTTAATAATCATAAACTTACTAGCTGTACCCAGCAAACGTTGTTCAGCGATTAAAAAAAAAAACAGATGTTGGCCGATTCTCAGACCTACCCGATATGCACTCAAAATTTCATGCAAATCGGTTCAGCCGTTTCGGAGGAGTTTGGAAACAAACACCGCAACACGAGAATTTTATATATTAGACTTGCTGACCCAGCAAACGTTGTTATGCGATTAACAAAAAAAAATAAAAAAATAGATTTTGGCCGATTCTCAGACCTACCCGATATGCACACAAAATTTCATGCAAATTGGTTCAGCCATTTCGGAGGAGTTTGGAAACAAACACCGCGACACGAGAATTTTGCTTCCCATTCCCTCTCGCTCCACACCATGGTCTTAACCAGGGGCCCGGCCCTACGAGAGGTCGCTGCCGCCGATCGCCTCCACGAGGACACGGCGATGCTCCGCCCAAGCGGGGCAGACCTCCACCGTATGCTCCACCGTGTCCTCTGGGCGATCCGCACAGTGGTGACACCCTGGCGTGTCCTCCCGCCTGATCCTGAACGGGAACCTCCCGAAACACCCGTGTCCGGTGAGGACCTGCGTCAGGTGGAACTCACGGTCACTCCTCAAAGAGGGGCACTACCGCCGCAATGGTGAAAACGGGTAGACCTACTTTTATTATAAAATTTTACACAATTCCCCATAAAAGAATTTCGTACCTTAGCCAATCTAAACCGAGATTGATCCAAATTGTGCCTATTTCTAGTATTAAAATTATGTCTATCACTTCTCTTCTTAAAGAGATGAAGATTTTTCCGAACATACATAATGTTTTCATATATGTATTGACAAGGTACCGTCAGCTTTCCACATTGTTATGTTATGGATTTCATTTAGCAATAAAAATACCATAACTTTTACTTATATACCTACAGGTTTGTACGGAACCCTCGGTGCGCGAGTCTGACTCGCACTTGGCCGGTTTTTTTTTTTATTTTGTTTTAACTTTAGAAATGTAATCTAGATATCTCTAAAAATGTTATTAAATAAAAAGCACGTATGTATTTTTAGCCGCAAATATCATAATATAATTATAATATTGAAATTATTTGGAGTTTAATTATGAATTTGTAACTACTTTGTCTTCATTTCTCCTATTATTTAATATTAAATGGAATAAAAGTATATTAATTTTCATTCCTAAGATTTATTAAGGATTTTCCAAAAAATAAACGGACGTAATACGATGAATAATGTGTAAAAACCCAAACATAATTTATAAAAGAATACACAATTATTTTACACGAATTCATTATTATACTATGTGACATAAACGTATTTTCGAGACGTATATAAGTTCTACATATCCATTATTTAAATACGCGTATTTTTATAGTCATATCGTTCATATTTTCAGTAACAATCACCAAAAAAATTGAACAACATGCGACATACCTTCGTGGGATATAAACAAGGTCACAAGTTTAACACACTAATCCCAAAGGCCAGGAAAAATCATATTATACACGGTGTAAACCGTCGAATAAAATATTCAGACGGGGAATGTGGGCCAAACGACTTCTAACAACACTTTTTTACAGAATTAACACCCTTATTACAATGGGATAGCGTATATAACAGTTTGCACGGTAGAGAAAAAAATACTAACAAACGTACGTAGTCTTTCGGACTCAAAGGTGGACGTGGTAAATACGTATAGACAAAGGAATTGCTTTATTAAACTTTCATAAGAGCAACACTCGATCCAAAGGTTCTGCTTAAGCAGTGTTTTCGATGTATACCGCTGACTCAGGCATCAGCAAGTGCGGCTCGACCTCGAGGGGAAGAAGGGCCTGAGAGCTGACAAGAGAGCAAAATGTTAAAGTCGCATTACATTGCTAAAAATCACCATTTTTTTTAAAAATTCTCTTGATTCAATGTAATAAAACAGTTCCCTTACAGTATCTTTTTTAGAACTTGTGTTGCGAACGGCAACAATTGCTCTAATTTATTTGCCTGATAGAGTGATCGAAACCGGATGAATATTTGGGCATTTGTTACTAAGTCATACTGTTACATACATGTATACAGGAACATCTTAAAATGTATCTAACTATACTCGACTTGAAAGACAACCGCGAGTCAGTTACCCACGACTCAACAAAAGTGTTCCAGGAAACACGCTTATCTATAATGATTCTGACGAAGAATAAATTAACGTGTTGAATAATTAATGAAATACTGTCTTGAATTAATATAAGCTGGTAGAACGAACCTTTGATTGTTGATTCAAAACTGAACTTGTCAGCATCCATTTCGTAGTAGGATTCGAGTTCCTGAGAATAATCCAGAGTGGAATGGAAATGCTTACACGGATAGAGATGGAACTACTCTGAATATTATAATTTATATAGAGCGTTAGCAGAATCCAAAGCATTCTATGAACACTAGATTTCGCCTGCGGATCTACCCGCGTGAATGTTAGGAATTACGGCAAAAACTTGCCGTAACTATCACGAAAACTTGCATTTACCTGTAATGGCTTGAGGTTCGGTAAGATAGCACTGGCCATGGTTGCAATCCACCATCAGGGTTTCTACTACTACGAACGGTAGAGTTGTGTGCGTATCCTAACACCGACGAATTCACATACAAGTCACCAGTAGACTATGTTTTTTCTTAAAGTTTATTCTAAGTCCATCACAAATTTTATTTAATTTGGTCGTTTGGTTTATCAGTAATAGCATAACAGACATAGAAAGACAGACAGACAGATTTATTTTCACCTTTTTGATACTATCTTTTATGTATAGGATGAATATTACAGAGACGTACTTAGTTTCATATTGCTTTTAAGAAGTAAATTAACAACAGAATCAATTATTCAAGGAAACTCTCTCACTCGTTTTAATTAATAATTCCTTATTAAACGAGTAATTTAATAATAATATCTTGCGACAATAATAATGACAATGTGCTTTGATTTTCTCATCCAACTCCGAAAAATACGAAAGAGAAAGTTTAATAACATTCACGTCTCTTCATGACACTGCAATTCAATCAGACAATATTTCATAAAAATGTCTAGGTAATAAGAAAACAGCTGCGACGTCTGCCAGTTTTTCATATTTCTTTTGAAGCATGAATCTATCAAACCGTATTGGAATTCGGTACGGACGGTTACATGGACTACTGAAATTGTTTTATTCAATTTCAAAGAAACAAAAGAACACTAACAGTTCTAACCAATGCGGTTCCTAATGCAAAGTATTCATGTAACAAGTGGTAATATTATGGAATAATCAATAGCTTAATGGTTTATTGTAAATACAAAATAGGCTCAAAAATAAGTACTATTGATGGCCGCAATAGCAAAAACTCTCGTTGTTCCATTCCGTCATTGTTCCATTCATATAATATCAGCAATTGTTTTTTTTTAAGAAGATTGCTAGCAATGTGGATGGAATTCACATTACTAGCAATCTTGTTAACCCCTCCAACTAAACTAAATATGTTTGTGTCTGGAGTGGGTTCACGTCAATAGTGCAATGGCTGGGGTTGGCACCTGCAACCTCTGATCACAAGGCCGTCACCCTAACCATTGGGCTATTGTGCAAATAATGCCCATAAAGCACTGCATCAGTAAACTGTAGCAGTCTCATTGATCGTAAAAGCACTAAAGGCTTGAATTTATTCGATTTCAAGTGAACGACTCAAGCATGACACACTGATACGAAATGCATCTGACTCGAACAAATCATGAATATAACATGTTATGTCTTCTATTCAAATGTTATATAAAAGACGTCTGCGTTGTATTGTTCGGGGATCGGCCGAATATATTCATGGACAGTGTTGGCACATGTAAAACATTTACATGAAATTTTGATACAAAGAATTCTAGAGTGAGGCTACTACAATTCCGATGGAAATTCTAAGAAAATTATTTATTTATTTGACATTTACAACACCATAACAAAAGGTCGATGTAAATAACCAATGTAATTCTATGTTGACTCATGAATTTCGTAAAGGGGTGAGCAAAGATATAAAAGGCTACATTTTGCCTAACAACTATTCGTCTGAAAGTTTCTCGCAATGTTCCTAAACAAGTAATTAGTAAACTAAAACAAAGAGGTGATTGACTTTAAAAATATTACATTGCTTTTTGCCTAAATAAGAAATTTTGGTCGTTACGACCTCCAAATTTAATAATTTAAATTACTACTACACTGCAAAAGTATAACAATATGTAATTTTTTCTACTCCCGCACTAAGGAATTTAATCCTTGTGTCGCGGGGGTTTCACTAACATTCAAATCACATGCAAAAATCCGTAAGTATTTGTGGATCTCACACAGGCGTGTCCCTTGCGGGGATCGAACCCACAGCACGTCGCGCACAGTGGTGGTTAGCGTGATGAACTTTAACACTTAGCTATCTATCCGTGCAGTCAAAAGTCGTGCAGTTTGTTTTGAAGTATTTAATTAACATGAAACTCAGGTCAACGTAACTTAAAGAAAATTATCTCTACGAAGTCTATTAAGAACAAAAACTTGTTAACTTGTTAGTAAGCTGCGGGCCCCAGTCAGTGCGTCCTATTGTCTTATTGTTGTCAAAGTTAATTACGATGTTTTATCTTCGAAGTAAAATTTAAACGAACTTATTCAAATTAAAAATAAACCCGTAACAAAAGAAAACTTGTAACAAGGTATTTTCTTTTTAATATTTTCATATTATTTGATCGTAATTCTTTGCTGAATATTCTAGTTTGCTAGACAGATATTTTGAAAATTTTAATGGTTTCACTAGAATTTATGGTATTAAAAAAATATATATTGTTTGGTAATTAATTTTCAATATGGTCACATTCTTCTTGAAGTTTAGGCCGTTCGTACACGTTGCGACACAAGTCTCCGATACCCGACAAATCTCCAAACATCTACCGCCGGTTCGTAGGCATTAGGTATGAATGGCCTTAGATTTACACGGGGATTTTATTACAATACAGAAATGACAACCCAATAAAATTCCTTTTTCACCACATTTTCATAGATAGGTCAATGTACGACATTCAAGTCTCTTTATTTGAACTAATACATACCTATAGCTGCACGTCCATTGCTTGATTTATTTTTTGTGTCGATAGATTATTCATAAGTTTATTGATAACTTAGTAATGTTCCATCAAATATTCGTATATCGTGAGTTTCATATAAAATGAACACAAAATACCCTGCATTAGGTTACCGGTGTAGTATATAACATGATACAACAAGGTTTATAGGTCAACTGATCGGAAGGATTACTCAGGGGATATCCGAGGCACTTTAGGCCCGTATTATAATCAATCTATAAATCAGAAGGAATCCATTTTAGGCGCCATACTGGCTATCCCAAGACTGATATTGATACATGATTTATTTCTTTGAAGGCTCATATTAACACTTTCACAATTTTTCTTGCAATAACACCGTTAGTTTTACTTTTTAGTTCTACCCCTATCCATACTTAATAATATAAATGGGAAATTAACTCAGTCTGTCTGTCTTTTATACATTCACAGCTAAACTAATGAACCGAATGTGATGAAATTTGTTATTGGGTAAGCTTGGATCCTAAAAAAGGACGTAGTAGGGTAATCTTTGCCGCGGTGACGGAAAACAACGCGCGCGGAGCCGTGGGCGTCTGCTAGTAATATATCTACCATTGTATGATCGACCAAACGTTGTTGGCAATACATAATGTAAAAATATTGAAAAATGTAACAAACTTTTTTGTCATTTTTCATTAATTGTCTTAGTTCTTGCAGCCTTCCCGCGTCGATATACAAATTTCAAGAATCATTTTTATAACCACGCTCATCTATAGTATGTTCATATGAATTAAAACAAAACCAAGCATTAAAGGAGCCTACAGTTTTAAAAGCTGTGATAAACAAGGCGTGAAGATAAACCTTTCGTAAAAGAATCAAATGCTTAATCTACAATGTAGAGGTCGTGTGAGCTTGAAAGGGATCAGTGAAATGAAAAACGGGTGTTCCGGGCCGCGGTCAACCGGTCACCTCGACGTGGGAGAACGTTAGAAAATACAATGGCTGGTGTATTTTTAAGCATATGTTGGAGAATTTCAACCATATTTTCAAACCTTTAAAGTGCTGGCTGAGAGGTAAAGTACGAATGTGACTTTTAGTGCCAAAATGATCATAGAACAGTAATCATGATTTGAAATAAATGTCTTGAAATCGCCAACCCGCTTTTAGGACAATGCTTTTACATTTTCATTCAGCCTAACGGCTGCTGTTATTATTTTGGAAAGTCTTTTTGCTGATTTTAGAATATACAAGTATTTATGTACAAAATTCAGGTGGAAATACTAAAAGACGTATAAATATATACAGTTTATTGATATGTATAGATACATATCAATAAAGTGTAACTCAGTCCGTCTATGTGTTACACTTTCACGGCAAAACCGCTGAACCGAAGACGACACCCACGCGGGCGTAGCTGCGGGCAACAGCTAACCTAATATTATTAATGCGAAAGTAATTTTAAAATAAAAAAAAATGGCATGGGGTTGAACTCTTGCTTGAACTCCAAGAAAGGGCTAATAGGCAATTTTTGCTGCGATAGCCCACATTCTCGCGGACGGAGCTGCGTGCATAAGCTAGTAAAAAATCTTCCTTTTCTGCCTAGCCTTTTGCCAAAGTCATGTTGGGGTTTGGATCCAGTCTTATCTGTTTTACATGGAGCGCCTGTTTTTATGCTTTACTGGGTAATACAGTATCCCATAGTAACACTGCTTTTCAGAATAAATAAATTGCGTTCTGCGGTATTTTAATTTATATGGCAAGTACTTCTTTATTTCTGTTTCTTAGTTTTATATATTCTCCCTTTTATAGATATGTATGTGTATATAAAAGGGAGAATATACTCGCTTGAGGAAACGAGGTTTGATTTTGAACTAAACCCTAATTAAGTATTACATTTTTAAAGTGTTTCTGAATTTGAATGAATTTTTATCAAGTTGTTGCCGTAACACGCGACGACGTAAGGAAATGTTTAAAGTATTCATGTTTTTCGTCAGAAACACGCGCTTTTAAGGAAACCCGATTCTTTATTTATGCTCAAGTACGTTGTAATACGTTTTCTTTGTAAACTTATGTTGAAGTTAGTAATAATTACGTGTGTACGTTCAAAACCACTTGCACGTTAGCGACTTAGAGGGTCGTTGAAGCGTAGCTCCGGTCTTGGCGATTGCCCACAAAAACGATAATCGTTTTATAAAAACACTGTGAAAACACAAATTTCGTATCGTCTAACGTCGATGACCAACTAGATCTACTACAACATATTTGGTCGACGATGTTAGCCGATACTAAATTTGCGTTTTTAATGCTATTTTTATTGTATATATATATTTATAAATATAGTGAAAATCGCTTGGGTTGCCAACTAGAGATAGCGAGTAAGCCTGCGGATCCATCAAAACGGCCTTTCATAATATAACACATTTTATCTAAAGACGGTTTAATTTAATAAACACAATATTTATCCCTTAGGCATCACATAGCAGCCATGTCTGCACGTATTTAGGTCTAGAAATATACTGAATTGTTTCGCACACAAAATGAGTACAATTAGAACTTGCTTAACTTGTTAACTCGTGCTCGAAACACAACTTCTCGTGTAAGGTAACTGAATAATCAGTCAAGAATAGAATTGTTAATGTAGCAGAAGTTCTTGTTTATGCTTTGTATATTTAATGAGGAATTCTTGGGTTCATGGAACTAAGTTCTACTAATAATTTAATTTAACAACGATGAAGCATTTGTGACGGTTTTGTTATGTTTGATAGTTGTGTTTCTGGACTACACAGTCAAAGCCACAAATCGATCGAAACTGGAGCATAGTGTTTACATTTTGAGTTTCCATATATTCTAACTCTTAAGCTTCTTCGCTCTTCGATATAATTAGGTGT
Organism: Diachrysia chrysitis; assembly: GCA_932294365.1. NCBI lineage: Eukaryota > Metazoa > Arthropoda > Insecta > Lepidoptera > Noctuidae > Diachrysia > Diachrysia chrysitis. The sequence continues at coordinate 6,087,005 of OW028657.1, forward strand.
AAATAAAATGAATATTCTAGTTAGCAAATGGTGGTTTTACAAGTCAGGTTTATAATCTCACGTACAAAGACGTTTGTTTTAAGCCAATGAATATCGTTTCAATCTAAATTATAGGTACCAACTTAATTTTATGGACCAAGTTTTCTATTTGGCTGGAAATTTTGAAGCGGTCCCTAGAGGAATCTTTGCTTAAACGCTTGGATAACCGATAGAAAATTTATGACAAGGTGTGATTGAGTAAATCCATACTAAAAGGTATTATTATTATATATACTAAGGGCGATAACCGACCACGACCCACGCTAGCGGAGCCGCGGGCATCAGCTATGTATATTTGAATTTTATTTATGGAAATAAAACCATTTTAAATTATTTTTTTCTGGATGTTACATTTAATTTACAACAAGACCAGACTGAGGTTGCCATCAGACATAGTCAATACTTTATATACTCATACTGGCAGATTCGAAATTCTAAAAAAAAATGTAAACATCAGTAAAAAGATAAAAATGTCTGAGTAGGAATGCCTGCTGGCAAAAAACGTTTATTATATATTTTTCACGATAACATTTCAACATTTTACCTCGTGGGTATTTATCATTATTGCGGCGAACCTTTCAATTTGGCAGACGGACGTTCGAGGTAAAATTACTGAATACTGGGCTAATTCACCAAAGCCTGAGGCATTTGAGTAAAAAAATGTATTACGTTATTTACAAAATCATTTTACAAAATTTTATTGAAAAAGCGAAACACGTCTCGCGTTTCCCGGTTATTGTTTGATTGAATAAGGTTTTATTTAAAATGGTGTGTATTATTCAAGCTTTTAAATACGTTAGATTAAAATACAACAATCTTATTAGAATTAAAATATGATACAGTCGCTCATCAGTTGTTTTTCTTGTGTTAAATGAGCTGAATACACAATTATTTGTACATTTACACATTCTGTGACATTACCACTCAAATACTGAAACGCAACTTAACTTTAAGACGTTTCTATATGTCTATCTATCGCTATTTTACACTTTAAAGTGATAGAGACAGCATGAGACTTAACGGCAACTTAAAACTGATTGACGGTTTAGTATTCGGCTGTAAGACAATCTACTAAAGTAGAGATATTCAACAGTTGGAAGGTTGAAAAAAAAACAAACAGTTTTTATTTGGGAAACTAATTAGTTTTATAATTCGTACCTAATACGAGTAGTTTCTTAAATAAAACACTAACGCCTAAATGATCTTATAAATTAACACAACATGTTTTGATAGAATTTTCTCGAAATCATTGCAACTTAATCCGACAAATAATAAAATAACGCTTTACTGAACTTCCACGAATCATAACTAATACTCTCCACTTGACGAGGGTAAATACGAAGCCATTTAGAGTACTTATTAACCTCTCACAGATGCTATCCATATATTATCCTATAAATAGTAAAAGCATTGGTAGCCTAGCGGCGGATCGTGTGCCTTTTGTGCTAGAAGGTTTAAGTTCGATATTAGATCGTTCCACTTAAATTTTTGCATTTATAAGTATCTTTGTTTTGTATCCTGCTTAATAATAAGCTTTTAAGAGCAATCTTAGCACCACAACGTACTTGAATAAAAATTAACTAGAAAATGGCATGTTTGAAAAAAAACAGATATAAGTTTGTATTTAAAATTTTAGACCTATAATATAATATATCTTGAGACAAATCACACACGGCCATCTGATTCTAAACTAGGCAGACCCTGTAAATAACATCCAGAAACAGAAAAAATGATCATGCTCGTCACACAAAAATTTGTCCGGTGCCTGAATCGAACCCACCACCTCTGGTTTAGCAGGCGGGGTCCCTAACCACTAGACCAACAGGCCAGTATTGTGTTTATCACTGAAAAAACAATAGATTTAAAACGTCATAATAGGTCATAAGACCGTTATGCTCTGAGAAGTCTGGATCCCAGTATACTGGCCTTTTTATAAATAAAAATTGCAGGCATTTTTCTTAAATCGGAAGTACGTCACGTTTCAAATAAGGATGTTGGCTCGTATAAAAGGCTTATTGTGTTATCAAGGCAGGCCATTGGCGCAGATGTACTGGGAAACGCCTCCGAACCCTGCCTTTACTAAGGGATAAAGAATAAAGTTGCGATCAAACTAATCAGGGAGTTAACTGCGCGTATATTGTATACGAGACTGTTTTTTATTGCTGTATATTTTTCCTTTATAATCCCGTATATCAGAAATTGGTGTGTTTATCAAAGGGAAGTATGTTTTAACATTTTTATTATTTATGAGACTTTTCTTAAGAGTAAATAATTTTTTTGGAGGGAATATATACAAATTTAATACTTTTGAGCAAACATGGTTGTACTACAATGCTTTAAATTGAAGAATGTGTATAGGCGTTGCACGATCGATTACGCTAATTTACATTTTACATTTTCAGATAATTTCCACGTTAGGCGCCATTTATTGGGCACTACTACTATTTAATGATACGTAGAAATACTAGGTTAGATGGTGCCTTACACAAATCCGGCAAAAACGCCTGTAGAATAAATTCGAGTTCAAATGGATGAAAAAAATGAAGCCTTATTTTTCAAACAAATATTTTATATTTACATTTGAATGTTATCCACACAAATTTATTTAAGGGAAAGATGCTCGAAGTACTTTGTGTACGATAAAACCGAATTAACCCTCGTTCAAAGTTCCTTGATTTGCCAATAGACTGTCCAAACTGCCATCACAGTTCTCCAAAGCTAATCTCGTTGAACGCAATCATCCAATAAACGGCTGCCGGAGAAAATTTCATTTTGTTATGCACAAATAAGATTTCATTCTCAGTTCCGTAAATATTACGCCGTTTCAAGAAAATCCTCAATATTATCAAACATATATTAATCGCGTATTTTTTTATCTGCGTACTTCTTTCTCCCTAAAATAATGCATGTATATGTGAAGTGTTTAATGAAACCGAAGTACCTACTCATGAAAAATGTTAGCGATGCGAAGGGATCAAAAGATTCCCTCGACTGTGCAAAACTCAGACGGTTAACGAGAAACATTAATCCATCCAATATACCAGGACCCTCGATTTCGTGGTTCAATGTGGATTTAGTGGACCTGATTAGAATGGCTGATTTATGAAGCTCATCGGACACGAAGCGGCTCTTGGCACAATGCATCGTTATTCAGTATCAAAAGCGTGCTCCGAAGCGAGACAGCCACTTTTATGCTTATTAGAAGTGTGAACTTCTTACAGCTTTCTTGAATATGTTATAGAGGATTTTGAAGGTGACTCAAGAATCAGAAACTAGCATGAATATAAAATAGAATTCTTTTATGTTTTTAATCCTAGACTTATAACCGTGGCATTGTGGATCCTTAATGGAGATTTTTTGTTTTCATTGAATGTTATCGGGAGTGTTCTTAGATAAATTCCATACTAATATTATAAATGAAAAAATAACTCAGTCTGTCTGACTGTTAGGCTATTACGGGTAGCCTGCTGAACCAATTTGTATGACATTTATTTTATTTTTTTATTTATTTTATTTATTATATTTATGGGGTAAGCTTGGATCCTAAGAAAGGATATGGAGCCGCGGACTGAAGCTAGTAAAATATAAATCTATTCTTCATTGAAAGAATGGAGTTGGCTCTAATTGAATTTAATTAAATACCTGTTACCAAGCGGTAATGTGAATAGGAACTCTCAAAGTAAGTTAGACAAATTCTACACAATGCCGATTGTTCGAAATCGAAAAAGAATATCAAAGTAATTGTAATGGTTAATAAAATTTTCTTACTTAACATCCTCAAGGAAACTGCTACCTACTCTTAAATAGATTGTCTTCCAAGATCTAAAGAAAACGACAATGGACTTTAAGAAAACATTGCCCATTGAAACATTAAATTGAAGGGAAGATGACGTAGAATTATATATCTAGTATTTACTGACAAAGGAAATTGATAGAGCTTCCCCCTTTTAGAAATAATTTGATTGCCACCGCCTTTGACACTGTCCTCGGCAGAAGCTATGCATTTTAATTAGATTTCAATAAAAGCTTTTCTAGTTTTATCAAAGAAAAATAATTTTAGCTACTACTTTAGAATATTACGTTTTGAAATGAAATGACTTCAAATGAAATTTCTAGCAATAGATTTTTGTTATGAGAGTGGTAAGAATTTTAGTTTTCTTTTTAACAGTTGGTTATTTAATCGTAGTTACAAAGTTTATTGATATTTTACTTTACTACCCTTGCTTGCTTGTTTCGTTTGAATTCGTGGGAGATTTAAAGACTGAAAGAAATTTTGAATACTGGCAGCGGATCGCTAAAGCCGGCTTCACGCGGTGCGCGATATCAAGAATCACCCCGCACTGTCGACAACCACGGTCAGCCTCGCAGCGCTGTGAGTGTTGAGAAACAAACCTTATTTTAACCGACATAGAGTATACTTTGACTCGCGATGGATTACGACAGACCGGGGCAAACGCGTCTGCGCTATGACAGATGAGCTGCTTCTCACGGTGCATGGTGCGGGGTGACCCGCGACATCACGCGCCCTGAGAAGCCAGTATTAGACCACTTAGTTTTAAAGATTTTCATGGGCGGTGGTTTTAAAACTATCAGGTAAACATTATAGTAACGGACAAGTGGTTCTCCTGTTACTATATAGTTTCATTAAGACCTATTAACGCATAATATATATTTTAAGTAAACAAAAATAATGTGTAGTTCATAATATTAGCCAATGAATGAATGAATAGACCGTGACTAAACTTTGAAATATTTTTACTTTTCCAAATTATTGCCTAACAAACATTATGACATCCTCAAAAAACCGTGACGACTAAATTATGTCTTTGGTTTTTCTTACACAATTTTAGTAGTAAAGTAATATTTAAATTAAGAATTTATTGATAAACGTATAAGAAATATGTTATTAATGTTGAAAACATATATTTCTTGTAACACAATTTTCAGATGGTCAATTTCTTTGCTGATAAACAAAAGAATTAAAAAAAATTGAGTTCAAAAAGTAATTTCTGCGTTAAAGAAATAAGACGTCAATTGTTCAAAATCGTAACTCATCTTACAACCTAATAATAATTAATAACCTGAGTAAAATATGCAAAATAATGTTCTACAAATTTCTATGACGTACTAATTAATGAATGAAATCATCCGTAAAACTTGTTAATTGAGTTAATTATCCCGAAGAGAATCCACACGGAATACTAAAATAATAAATTTTATTTTTTATGGTCTCAATTGCGAAGGAAATTTTTATTGAGTCCAAAATTGTTCTTTCCAAGTTTCTCACATTATATTAAATTACAGGGGATCGTTTTCCTGTGCAAGTAGAATAAATACCCCATTATAAGGGTAGTAATTCTCTTTTGTCGTGTGTAATGATCCTCAAGATTAGAGCAAAGAAATAATATTTCAAATGTAGTCTTTAATAGAAATAGATTTAGATTTTGTTCGTAATTTGTCATGGCTATAATTAGGAGTGACTATCTGTTGCCCGCGGCTTTACCCGCGTGGTAGTCGTTTATCGCGGCAAAATCAGTCTATATTGTTTCTTGGGATCCAAGCTTACCCCATACCAAGTTTCATCAAAATCGGTTCAGCGATTTAGCCGTGAAAGCCTGACAGATAGACAAAGTTACTTTCGCATTAATAATATTAGTGTGAAGTTTTCTATTTTCTAAATGTAGGAGCAACTTCTGGATTTTCAAGGCGTTTTACATATAACATTGATAACACAGTATTGGCTTTATTTAATGTTTGACTGGCAGGAAATGCCTTGCAGCATTAAGTTCACCATGGGTATCATGTTTGTACATAAAGTTGTAAATAAATCAAATATAAGGTTTGAATTAATTTTATTCAAAACTCAAAAATTGTGAGATCGTTCAACATTTAATATATTTTTTATTGAATGATACTTAAAATTTGTATACTTTGAATAAAGTAGATAGATTACAGAATCGGCTTCTGGGTTTTGAAGGCAAATAAATCGGATTTTGTTTAAGACAGTTCGCGTGGGATGTTTGAAAATTCACAAACAGGCGAACTATTTCTGGTATTTATATTCTCTATAGACAAGTCTTAGACAGAGTCTTACTCACAATGGTTTATGGAATATTACGTAACTTTGAGATTTTGTACCAATTGGGATGTTAACTTTTTTTTTTAAATATTGGTCTTGTTACATTTTACGTAACCAATAACTTATGATGATAAATTGATTTATAATGGCACATGACGCTTTAACTTAAAAACTTCTTAATTTTTTCCTTTTTTTATTTAAATAAAAATAAGTCTGTCTAATATTTTTTTATTATCTAACTTGCGAACAAAATAGATTTGACTTTTCATACCCATTAAACATCCCAAGTAGTGATGTTGACTAAAAATTTTTTCCCGTGATAATTTCGTAGAAACGGAACCTAAATACATATTTTTTCTTACTTTTTATACCCAGTCCAAATCGCTAATAGTATGAAAAGTTTACGATGTTTTGTGAAACTATGTTCCTAATTAGGATCATCATAAATAATTCCCTTTTTAATTATCAAAGAACCCGTCAGAATTTAATTGTACACTAATTATAAAACAGTTACCTAATTTATCAGGCGTTTTCTACCTCAAAGAGTTAATTACCCTGTTTCTCTTCAGACTAAACAAAATGAACATTGTGGTTTATTTAAAAAGTTATAAAAAGAAATGTGCTATTAATAAATTAGTTTTATAATCATTAGTAAGTAAAAGAATGTCGAAATAAGAAGCTAAATGAGGAGAATAAACAACTATCTCTCTTTTTTGTTTCTAGATTACAAAAAAATAAATGAATTAATAATGATTATACAAAAATGTAAACAAGATCCGACTTTAATAATATTTATATGGGACCACCTCTGAGGAACATCTGATGCCTTCAGCCCACGCTGCAACTACGTAGGAATATATCGGACTTTCACCGACTAAAAATACCCCGGTCCCGTCCTTGCCGTTGCCGGAGTCCCGGGTACGCTAAAGCATGCTCGGCGGGGATCAACGACCACAAAAAAAATTTTTGAAATCGATCCGCAATTGCCGGATATATCGCGTACAAAAACCTCGTCATTTTGAAGTCGCTTAAAAATAGTCTACAATCCAACAAACTTTAAAAAAACCGGCCAAGTGCGAGTCGGACTCGCGCACCGAGGGTTCCGTACACACCTGTAGGTATATAAGTAAAAGTTCACCCATCACTACGATCGAGTCATAGTTATGGTATGATAATTGCAAAATGAAAAAAAAAAAAATCAGAAATATTTTTTTTTATATGATGTAACTAAAAATTTACGGTTTTCGCAATTTTTCCTTTATCTGTACTATAAGACGTTACTTCGTACCAAATTTCAAGATTCTGAGTTCACGGGAAGTACCCTGTAGGTTTTGATTCCCGTGCGAGTTTCGAAAATTTGCGGAATTTTGCGGCATAAACGGGAGTATCTTTTGATCGCGTTGACTTAGAAGTTTGATTTTTTCACAGCTCCAAGAGACCATAGACTTGAGTATTTGATATGAATTTCAGCTTGATACCTCCACGCGTTCCTGAGAAAAAAGGTCTTGACAGACAGACAGACGGACAACAAAGTGATCCTATAAGGGTTCCGTTTTACCTTTTGAGGTACGGAACCCTAAAAAAGTAGTTAGTTTTGGTGATAAATAGACATGGTATACCGATATTGTAGACTTAGTAATAAGTACATTTAAGAGCCCTTCAAACTTTACTTGGTTACCTAAACTATCGAATAAAGTGGTTTACAGTCCGCGCTCATTTCACTCTTGCAAATATTGGTTTAGCAATTTACATCGGATAAAGCTGGCTGTATCATTGCAGAGATAAAATTGCGAAGCGCAAACTTACTTGATAATAAGTTTAAATGGCTTGAAGCTCCGATAGTTAGTTTACATTCGCAATTCATGACTTAATTACTGAAGTTTCGTTATGACCCGATTAAGACAGTGATTAAATGCTTAGTTAAATGAGCTAAGAGGCTAGGTTTTAGGTTTGTATGACGTACTTTAAAAATGTGTTTTATATTGGTCTCATATTAGTAACTAGCTGTCCCCCGCTATTTTGTTCGCGTGTTTTAGTTTTAACGGTTTTTCATGTATGCTTCGCTCCTATTGGCCGTAGCGTGATGTTATATAGCCTATAGCCTTCCTCAATAAACGGACTATCCAATACAAAAAGAATTTTTCAATTCGAACCAGTAGTTCCTGAGATTAGCGCATTCAAACAAACAAACAAACAAACTCTTCAGCTTTATAATATTATAGTATAGATAATATCTAATCTACTGTTAAAAAAATATGCATTATCAAATTTATATTTTAGCGTTTACATTGATTTAATAATATATGATAATAATACCGGCCCAAGCCTCTTTTCGTGTAGAGAAGGAACGAGCTTTGATCACCACTCTCGCTCACATGCGGGTTGGTCATTTCAGATGGTTTTATTTTTACTTAATTATCAACTTGCCTTCGATTTAAGTAAAAGGAGATATTTTGAAGCTAGAAATGATTAACTATGTTTACATTTTGTTTATTAACTTAAAAACAAAAGAATTAGTAGGTACTTGTTGGTTCGACATCTTTTTGTAGGCGTCACGTCGTCTCAAAGAGCCGCCAAGGGTGCTAATTGCGAGAGAAGCCCTCTTTATTTAATTATTACGCCTTTCTCAGCTACGGGTGCGCCATGATTTATAATAAGCTTTCCTTATCTTTACATTTGTTCGTAAGATTAATTAGACGGTCGACTAATATTATTGTATCGCTTTTTATTAGGCTGAGGACCTTATTTTTCGTGTAGAATGCCTTTCGCCTTTCTAACCGTTATGCTACACAGGTTCTCATGGTTGGCATTTTAGATATCTGGCGCGGAAATAAAGAACAAAGTCAGAATATACTTAAGTCGATCAAGAATTGTTAAGGTACTTTTACCAGAAGTAATAAAAAATAATCCGAATCTCACATCTAAAGTCGGCTTTTCGAGGTGCGCGATTCCACGTTCGACGACCACGGATCGCGCACTGATGCTTACCCACGGTTCGCCCTGGTCCTGGTGCCAGTCTTGGAAAGAAAAACCCAATTTTAACCGACTTAGAGCGGGGGCACACGATGCGTTGCGGCGGCGGTGCGGCGCCGGAGCGGTGTCGCTGCGTCGTTTTACATAGAAATATCTGTGGCATGTCACACGATGCGCTCCGGCGCCGCACCGGACTTGCAACTACCAAGACGAGGTGGGGAGGGGTGAATGCGTTGCGACGTCGGAGCGGCACCGCTCAGTTGTTTTGCGTCACAAGGAAGGACACACGCTCGCTCGTTTCGATTTTTTTACTAAATATTTTTTTTATTGTAATTGAGGTTTTAAAAAATGAGTGCCAACCTAGATGTTATTGATATAGACTACCTAATTGCATTAGTCCAAGAACGGGAAATCCTTTGGGATAAGTCCAATGAAGACTTTAAAAATGGCGGCGTAATAGTAGGGCCAACAACAGACGTCTTTTACGATCCATTTTCAATAACAGACTGTCCAACGCTGCTACGGCGCCGCTGCGACATAATAACGTTACGGCGCCGCACCGCTCGTGTGCCCACTGACACCGTGAAATCTTTGCGGTGCGGCGCCGCAACGCATCGTGTGCCCCCGCTCTTAGAGCGGGGGCACACGATGCGTTGCGGCGGCGGTGCGGCGCCGGAGCGGTGTCGCTGCGTCGTTTTACATAGAAATATCTGTGGCATGTCACACGATGCGTTCCGGCGCCGCACCGGACTTGCAACTACCAAGACGAGGTGGGGAGGGGTGAATGCGTTGCGACGTCGGAGCGGCACCGCTCAGTTGTTTTGCGTCACAAGGAAAGACACACGCTCGCTCGTTTCGATTTTTTGACGTGATAACGTCTTTAAAATCGTTTTAGTCGGGTGACATGTTCAGAAACTTGTGTCACACCAAAACCTCACGAGCGCGATCGCAGGTATAACGAGAGAGAGACGGACCGATCTCCCGTCTTGTTATAGCGGCAACAGAAATACACACGGACGGACGGACGGACGGACGGACGGACGGACAGACGGACAGACGGACAGACGGACAGACGGACGGACAGACGGACGGACGGACGGACAGACGGACGGACAGCGGAGGTTTAGTAATGGGGTCTTTCAACTATAGTGATTTAACTGACTATGTCAGTACCGCGTCTGCGTAACAAAAATCATGAACAGAAATGAAACTTGTCACGCGGAATCCTCACGAGCGGAGGCTGGCATAGCGTTCGAGTGAGTGGACCGATCTTCCGTCTCTCTCACTCTAGCGGCATACAAACGAATGGAGATTTTCTCGTGCGGTTAAGTTTTCGTTGAATGTTTAACAGTGAAACAAACTATGAAAATTTGAAAAAATTGTTATCTTTATTAATTCCTTACTTCCCAAAAACTTATATCACCAATAAGACGTTATCACGTAAACATCTCGATCGTAAACCTACTTTACAAACAACCAATTTTTTTTCCTAAATATTTTTGTTTATTGTAATTGAGGTTTTAAAAAATTAGTGCCAACCTAGATGTTATTGATAAAGACTACCTAATTACATTACTCCAAGAACGGGAAATCCTTTGGGATAAGTCCAATGAAGACTTTAAAAATAAAAGCATGGGAGCAAATTGCCAAAATTATTACTATTAATTAAATCTTCTGTAACTGCCGTAATAGTAGGGCCAACAACAGACGTCTTTTACGATCCATTTTCATTAACAGACTGTCCAACGCTGCTACGGCGCCGCTGCGACATAATAACGTTACGGCGCCGCACCGCTCGTGTGCCCACTGACACGGTGAAATCTTTGCGGTGCGGCGCCGCAACGCATCGTGTGCCCCCGCTCTTAGGGTATACTTTGACTTGCGGTGGATTGCGACGGACAGGTAAAGACGCGTCTACGCTCTTACGGACGAGTTCATTCCCACGGTCCGTAGTGCGGGGTGATCTGCGATTTAATAGGTAACTAGAATGAAACTAAAGTAAAACATAGCCGAATAACGCATGTTTTTACATTGCATTAGAAAGAACCGTTTAAATCAAGTATTTTTTTTTGATCCGAACTATGTAACACATCTATCTATTAATAGATAAGTAATATGGAAAAGCATATTTATAATATTTAATAGTAAATTAAACGTAATTTGTGTAATATGTTGGCGCGTTGCCAAAGCTATCGTTATGTGCAGCCGGTCAGACACGCGCCAAACTAACTGAAAATAAGTATTTTAAATATGATAGTAGCTACTAAAATATCTGTATTTTTAACCTTTTAGTCTGGATAGAAATTTTAATTTTTATATTTTTTATTTATTATTTATTATATTTATTGATTTAATACATAATAGTTCAGACTGGACATACCCCTTGACTTGTTTACTGTTGTGATCCAAGATTTTAGCAAAAAGATATACTCTCCATACCCTTGACTGGTTTAGCCTACCGTTGCATTTTCTGTCGATCTATATATCTGTGTATGGTATTAGATCTCAAACAAAATGAAAAATTAATTAGTTGGTGCCTTTGCCAGCTCTGGCAATTATTATTGGCTATGTACTGTACAAATCTATTCAATACGTTGTATATTAAATAGTTTATTATGAGCCCTATCAAATAAAGCTAAATTACAAATTATGTTAAATCCCGCGTTAAGGATTAATAGTGCATCCGATGACGCAGAAAATGATACGCTAACGCGTCAATGAGAGTCGACTATACAAATTATTATTATTTAGGTAGCTTAATGGTTTAATACACGTAGGTACCTAAATTATTAAAATAAACTATTGTTAAACCTAGCAGCATTTCAGTAAATAATGAACGATGTTATTACTAGTAGAAAATAGTACCTATATTGTCGATGTTGAATATGCGGTAAACTTTTTATCCGGAGCCGATCAAAGCATGCGAAAGTTATCTCGCGGCTCCGAAAGAGGTAAGGATGGGACCGGGATGTTTTTAGTCGGTGCAAGTCTGACATATCCCTTGTAACTCGTTAGTTTCATCCTGACAAAAAAAAAGGTACACACTTTCTGCCCCCCTAGACAAGTGTCATTTCGACAAGCGATAACGCTGATCGAATCGTTCAAATGTATGCAAGTGACAAGTCCAAGTCACGTGACTTATCGAAACGAATTGTCATTCCCATACATTTACTGTCATTTAAGCGATTTCTATAAGCGTTAACGCTTGTCGAAATGCCACTTGTCTAGGGGGGCTGGTCTGAATCCAGCATTCCATCGATAATGACAGTAATAATATTTGATCGGTAAACGCATCTGTAGACACTTACTTAAGTACCATCTCGTTGTGTTTTATAACATTTTCTAAAAAACTATTTTGTAGGTACTCTTCTGTTTACAGATATTTTTTTTCTTTCCGGGAATATCAAATTCTATAGCGCAGCAGCCCAATCACTACGAGCAATTAGTACGTATTTAATTTAGTAAAAAAAAAACTTCCAGACTTAGCTAACTTTAAAAATAATAATGAATATGAAAATTAATAACAACCGTTCATCTATTTCGCATGAGAACGCAGGTCAAAAATTGTTATCTTAACCAAAACAATGAAGATTCGCAGGGAAAATTGTGCCGGATCATTACTAAGTTAAAATTATAACAAACAGAAGTGTTTTGTAACTTAAGAAGCCATTATGAATTTTGATGGAGAAAATGAAGCAATCGGTGTAATAGAAATAATATTTTTATGATCATCACATCGGAGCGTAATTGAAAATCAACACTATTATTCGGTACTAATTTAATTAACATGTATTGAATTTGTATAATTAAGGGTGCAAACGGGCCACAGAGAACAGTTACCAGTGGCTAGCGACAGCGACTTAACACACTTTTTTATAAAGGTATTTGTCTGCTGTAGCGAGTGGCCGCCACCGGCTACACGTGTGTGGAGCGTCTATACGAAATTTATATGAAAAAGTGTGTTATGTCCTCGTCGCTAGCCAACGGTGGCCCATTCGCGCTGAGCCTAAAACCACTGTAGGTACTCCGTACCGATGTCGCGAGTAAGTCGTTTAGAATTCTATATAACTTACCCTCGGTTTCTGAAAGGCAATTTAATCTGTTGTCAAATCAACTGATCACGACTGTGATTGGTTGACCAAAAGACTCACAACCAATCACAGCGCTTAACATGCGATTTGACAGGTGATAACTAATTTTTGTATTGATCTACATTTCAGAATCCGGGTGTTACACTAACATTTAACTATGTGCACTAAACAGGCCGAGCTAATTAATTAATGATTTAAACTTTTTGAATTTGGCATTAATTTCTGTGGTTAAACGTAACCTTTCAGCGTTTAAGCAGTCCATACTAAACAACTTGTATAAACATTCAATAGCTTTCATTTACATAAATTAATTTGTATACCTAGGGACTCGAATTCATGCAATATATTTAACCCACATAACTACATGTTTAATGAAACTAGCTTTTCCCAAAAAAAAAAATTCTAATTAAAATTACATTAAGTTAATAATAATTTCACTCTGAAATTACTTAAATATTTTGTTTTTATTGTCCTGATTAGCTGCTATATATGGTATAGTTACATGCTACCTACATCTACACCTATATATCTATGGTTTTGTGTTTAATCAACTGACATTTCTGCTGACGCAAGAGCGTATACTTTCTGATTAGTTCTTACAATTATTACAATCGGTGAAACTCAATTTCGCGACTGTAATTAGGCAAGTGAATAAAAGTCAGTTAGTCAATACAAAGGAACAATACCTATTCTTCTGAGTATTTTTGTACTGAATGTCTAGTAAATGAAATTCTTCCGAGTAGTATTTGTGAGCTGCTGCGTAAAAAACGTTCTGAAGGTAATTATCGGCGAGTCGATGTCAGATCGTAGTTAATTGCTTTTTACTCGATTAATCGCTCCCGTCTTGATTGCACCTTGAGGTATCGAGCTAATTACATCGTAACCTACTGTAACAATTTGAGCATCACTACTGACATTTTAAGATTAAAATAATAATTGGATCATTAAACATACTAGTTTATTTTATAGATTTAGTAATGTTCCGGGTTTAATGTGTAGTGATATAAAGTTGTTTTATACTTTAACTATTATGTTTTGGTAGACAAAAATAGTTCTAAAATGTCAAGTCAAATTTTAAAAGCTTGTAGAAAACAGTGCTATTTTATAGTTTATAAAGGTTTGAAACATACATTTTTTTTAATTATTTATTCGTTGTTCTCAAATAAAGTATTCGGTATTAAGCTAGAATACTAAATCTAAGGGTCAAGCAATACAAACCCGGTAATTATCGCATCGTGGTAAATATTAACACTGAAATCGTCCTTTGGGAAATATTTCCACATTTTTGTAATAATATTACTAGAGGATATCGTTTTCATCTGTAAAATGAATAAAGAATCGTTAATTGCAAATGTCATCGAAGTCTAAAAAATAAAACTCCTCGCTTCTAGCTAATTTTAGTATACTACCTAAAATTATTTACCAATTTGTTTTTGGGAACTATATAAATACGAACGAATAATTTCTAACAAAATAAAACCATTGCTATCTTTTACAAACATACAGCGTGAGAAAAGGACGGCAATAGATAACAACTAAATTAGAAATGTCAAACCAGTTTCTGCGTGTCGATCAAATTTGTAAGAGAATTTTAGTCAGAACTAAATTTGACGGCTCTAATTTTCTTACATCCTTTTCTAATAACCTACAAGTGAAAAAGATACTGATGCCTTAAAATAGGTATTTTTAATTTTTAATTTACATGAAGACGGTTTGGTTTCATTTATTCGAAGACAGTACAGCAATTTTTTTTAAAAAGAAGTTCGTGCTCTCATGTTGCGCAAATTATATACTTATTAAATACTAAAACTATAATGAAAAATTGGGTTATCAATACACCTTTACGGTAACAAACGGGATGAAAACCGTTGATTGGAACCAAACGGTCATTCAATCATGAAAGCTAAAATATTTTATTTGCACAGTTGGAATTGAATCTATTTGATTGGTTGATTCAAGAGCACACAGTGTAAATTTTTAACGAGTTTCATCGCTTTTATGTGTCTGCGTAGTAAATAATAGTAACTGTATATTAAAAATTGCGGTTGATGGTTTGATGATTAAAAGTCTAAAATGGAAAGAGTTGATGTTTGTGGGTGTGTACCTAATTAATGAAATGTGGGTTTCTTTGTTTATTTAAAATTTATTTTATGTTTTATTTACATTTAATTTCGGGTTGCGAGATAATTTTAATAATAATAATAATAAACCCCTCGGGGCAAGCCGTTACCTCATCATGAGAATAACGCAATACCTGAGGGCATATTAACTTGCTTTTTCCAACTTTGAGATATAAATAAAAAATGTATCTTAAGGTCTATGTAGGAGCATACATCCGCAGGGCAGCTTGTGGCGAGCTGTTTGTGAGTAGCGACACAACGGACCTGAGTGCTCCAGGGAGTCACTTCTTAGGAGGGCTCCCAGCTCTTTCTTGCCTTAACTGGCTGGCTAGAGAGGGGTCGCTAGAGCTACACGCTCGGGGGTGGAAGTGTCTAATGGCGTAATAGCGAGGAAACCCGCTCCGGGTCCGCTACTGTGACCCGCGATGGCGAAATCGGGGCCGCACCGCTCGACACACCTAGCCGCTCGCACTGGTGTTGCCTCCTGCTGCCTATCGTGGCGGTTATGTTGGGGGGCCCATCTGGTGAGCTGGCGAGTCACCACCTGCCTATTTGATTGCATTTTTATGTGTTAGAAGGCAGGTGCCATAGTTTTCCGATTTAGTTCTAATAACCAATCCACTAACATTTCCCTACACATAGCCTAAATTTTTACTTTCCATTCATAATTTACAATAGCTCTGTATCTACTTTGGACTATTCATGTCTGTTCTTCCATAGAGCAGAGGTGGATGGGCCCTAGTAGATGCCCCATCCCAGTTTAGAGTAAAGTTCTCAACAAGGCCACTGCGTGTTGGACCTGTGTCCCCACGTAAGCCTTTCAAAGGACCGGGTATTCTTAATACTGAGGATAGCCCGTGAAAAAAGAGAGATACAAATAATAATAATAATAAAAGTCTTTATTTCAGATCCAAGATCCATAAAAAAAAAAAAATATACAATTCTTACACCATACAATAACATCACAACCATGTTAAATTAAATGATTTAAGAAGAACAAAGAAATAGAAATATTAAACATTGTAGTCATCGACTTAAAAAAAAAAAAAAAAAAATAATAATAATTAGGAAACATTTATTTTGCTATATATATTTTCATATATAAACACATCTGAAAATAATGCTTCATATTTTTTGTTAACGGTCTTTCAGGTTAAGAAAGTGTATATATAATAAATACTTCATCACAGATCAACATTCAATGTTTATGCCAAATAAAATGCCTGTCTAAATTTTTGACTGTCTCTAATGAATATCAATCTTTCTTTATTTGGTGTTTATTTTTACTCAAATTATTATATAAGTAATATTTTGATTTTCTTTTTATTTGCGGTTATTAACTTAAAATGCAATTTTTTTTAAGGTTTTTTTCTTGTATAGAAACGTCGTATATATCATCAACTCGATGTACTTTCTTAATTATTCTAAGACACCATTAACAATCGGTGAAGGAAAACATCGTAAGGAAACCTGGGTCCCGAGTATTGGAATCTGATATTGCCAACCCGAAAGTGAGCGGTGGTGATCAAGGTGAAAAGATCATCAACATGAAAAGTGCCATATATATAATGCAGTGGGATATTTATAGGCCGGTATTATGACTAAGATAATTAAGATATTATTTAGTGTAGCTCTCAGCAAATCTTATATTCAAAACAAAACCGCATTTTCATTTCGTTTCCCTTTCAGTAGCTAGATATAATCACATAGAAAACTTACGATCTTCACAGCTCAATAATATAAGAAACCAAACACAAGTCTGTAAATATGAAGGTACAGATCAAAGGCATCAAAACAAATATGTAAATATTAAGAAAGGTGGTTTTACGAAAATGAATGGGTTTATGTAATATAAATGTACCTTTCCACATTTCTAAACATGTAGGCAATAGGATAAAAGTACAATATCTCGTGTTTTTTGATCCGTGTTGCATCGCATTTTCTTATTCATATTAAGTAATATTTATTGGAAAATCACTTTCGAACGAGTGAGTTCAGGAAAAAGATTGATATTATTTTCTGAGGTCTGGTGCGGAACTTTTTGAATGATTGATATAACATCTTTGACTGGAATTATTGGCTTGGGTTAAAATGGTACTCAAGATAGATATATGTATTGTTATTAACATAATAGATGCTTCTGGAGAGGTATATATATATAAAGATATTTAGAGAAGCAGTACCAATATTCTGCATTTACTTAACTGTTTAATTATAATGATTATTGTACGTCGTATATGTGTATATGAATAAAGAATAACAAAAGAAAATATAGGTAAAAAATTACTACTTATTTCTTAAAAATATTTTTCCAGCAGACCAGGACTGAATAAGTTTTCATACAAACAAAGACATGGTACAGTTTTAAAAGCAAGAATCTGAATTCGTTTTAGAAACACCTGAAAAAGCAGATAATTGTTTGGAAATAGCACGTTTATCCTGATAACATTGATAAATTAAATTCGTCACTGTTTGTTCAGCTATGTACCAAAGACATTTAGTGTTCAAAAAATTGTTAGAAACAAAATTTAGACTATCTAAAAATGCTATTACTTTAAGCAACGCCATGGAAACTAGTTTAAGTGTTAGGCCGCGTCTACATGGATTGCTTACGCAGTTAGATTGCTTCAAACGGTCGAAAAAACAAAAACCAAGCGGGCAGGAGAAGCTCGTGACGCGCGAGAGGGGTCGATAGCTCGCGCAGTTCGTATACATTGATCACTGAGTCGAGCAGTTGCTCGAGCTCGTGTACGACCAGCCTTAGGTAAGATCCTTGTAAATATTTCGAATAGCCGTGAAATGAAAATGCTATATTAATTCAAAAGGAAATTACACTTTCTGCTACCGGAGACACTACTTTTTACTTTAGAATACATTTTATATTATAACTTGGGTTGATCCGCGCGACGCGCCGCGGGATGTGCAAGAAAATTAAACTCGACTGCATTATTTATTATACTCTGCTTATTAATAATAGTGTTTTCATGTTTTGGACAGGCTAATATTAAGAATAAAATAAATTCAGTAAAAATATATTTAGTGTCTCGTTTAAAGTATGGACTACGCCGACCATACATGGACTGTTCTTTATGAAACTACAGTTTTTTTTCGTATCTAATAACAATAATTTCTGATCCGTTTTTTTTCTAATCGTATTATTTAAGTCATCAAATTCTGCTTAGTGAGTTCATAGAAAACTAAATTTACTTAAAAACCTTACAAAAGTGAAACCTCGTCAGACACCGTTCCAATTTGAAAAAAAGACATATCAAAGAGTAATTACAAAATCGTTCGTTCGGATCGTATTACCGAGCTGTCATTGGTTACGTGAAGTGTGAACGAATATGAGTTTCATTAGATGTCACTTCAGTGTGGATTGCCGCGACCTGATTGGTGCTGGTAAGAACGTGTTCATGACGTCATATCAACGTGTTTAATTTTGTGATGACAAGTTTGAGTATTGTTTATTTTCTGCCACATTATGTTTTTTTTTTCATAAAAAAAGTTAACGATGATAACATACTAATGTATTATAAATGCGAAATTAGCTCTGTCTTTCTGTATGTTATGCTTTCACGGCTAAACAGCTGAACCGATTTTAATGAAACTTGGTATTGGGTAAGTTTGGATCTTAAGAAAATTACTACTTTTTGTCGCGATAAGCTTTACCCACGCGGGCGGAGTTGCGGACAACTACTAGTTTACATATAAATGTAAAAATTAATATGTGTACATGGATACTTGCTACATGCCTGATGTAGCTCTAACCTATCAGTAAACCTAAAAAAAACATTTTAAAGAACAAACTTCTACTACTTCTTAATTTTAGAAATGACAAAAATTTTCTATCCACTGTAATTTCCCTCAAAAAGAAGACAAAAAATCATTCAGAGTTAATATTGTAGTTACCTACTAACCTAACGTTCTTTTGACATTTTCCGACCAAACCTTATTAAGTCGTATTAAAATTCCAAGTGCGTTAGCATCGTCAATCAATTTGATGAATCGATTCGTTTTAATACTGTGGATATAAGAAAGTCCCTGGATTTATGATATTGAGCCTACAGTGACCTATCTGTCAGCGTCATAAGTCTTTATTTAAATTAAGTGATTTATAGGAACAAATGCCGCGACTTACTGTTTTGGAAGATTTTAAGTTTTCTCTGATATTTGTTTTGGAGTCAAAATGTAAACTGGTTTAATATAATGTAATATTTAACAGTAAACACCTTTTAAATAAATAAACACCCCTAAAAAGTAGGTCTGTATACTAAACATAAAAAATCTTTTTAAACCATATAAAAGGAATCTCGATAACTTCCCCAGTGCTAAACACGCTCAGAAATACCTACTTGAATAGAAAGCCAAGTGTTAATTCCAAGAAAGGTATTATATACGAGAATAAATATAAAATGCCAACATTTGGAACATATTATTGTTCATTCAGAGGAATTGGGTGAACATTTAACATTCCACAAATAAAGGAATGGTACCTATTGTTACTGACATTGTTATGTTCATAAATGGTAGTAGGCTTTTTGCAACATTTTTCATTTATGCTCCGCTCCTTTTGGTCGCAGCGTAATGTTATATAGCTTATAGCCTTCCTCAATAAATGGGCTATCCAACAGGGAAATAATTTTTCAAATTGAACCATTGAAGTAGTTCAGGAACTACGCGCAGGAGATTAGCGCATTCAAACAAACAAACAAACTCTTCAGCTTTATAATATGTTAGTATAGATAACTGAATAAGCTATGTTATGGGTCAGCTTCCAGTCGTCCAGTTACGGGAATATATTATATATACATACTCATGTGTTACAAAAATAATATCAAAACTTTTGTTTGAAATATATTTGGTATATATTTTTGTATTCCGTATATTCAGTATATTGAGTAAAACAATTAGGATTTTTTACAATAATAAATAAGTGATATTAATTAGTATTTTTGGTCTTTTACAGGTTACAAAATGAAGGCCTAGTATATTCTAATTAAACGTAGCTAAAGTTAAAATTGGTACTTGTATTTCAACTATATTAATTCATTGTTGTGAGCGTTAATTAATTGTTACGTAATTTAAGGCTGTTTCCATCTGAAAATAATTACTTTTAACAAAATAAATTAAATTTACACATTTAACTAAAATTGAGTAGTGCCAAATTGGGTCTGTCAACCTGTCTGTTTTGATCACCCAACTACGTGAATTAACTACTCATTTATAATTAAGTAGAATCTAATTTAAGCCTTTTTTTAGTTAGTGGCAATTCCCGAAAAACTTAATATTACAGAATGTCCTTGCTGGAGGCCATTTTCGCCTTCCCTTTAACTGGAGACCAGGCGCATTTGGCAAACCTGCCAAGTGCGAGTCGGACGGAAAGATAGGGGAGGAAGAGGGAAAGGGGAGGTTCAATAATACCTGTTGGCACCCTTTGTGTATGGAACCCTAAAAATCATCTATTAACTAAAGAGAGACTGTAAAAGAAAAAAACAGTCTGCTTGGACGGCAGTTTAACACGTCAGTAGAGAGATCAGATGAAGAATCCACGATTTAACTTTTCTTGGAGACGGAGAAGATTTGGTATAAAAATTCTGGATTGACATCTATCTATAGACCCGCACACGTGTAATATTAGTCATGACTAAATATACGGGAATCGGAATATGGAGTATTCGAATATATTTAACACACGGAGAAACGTGCACGAGACGTCAGCCGGTAGCTATTTATTGATACATCTTTGAAGTGAAATCAAAGTAGTATCGGTTATATCACAGATAAATATATATACTGCAGAGATATATTTAGTGCCTACGCATGGATATTTGCTATTTATTTAGAAGCACAGCACTATTTATAAATATGAACGGTAGAATTTATACATAACATTTGATTAGCACATTAAGTTAGTTAATTATAGGAAATGTTAAATAGAAGATACTAATGTCATATTAAAAAATATATATTGTATTTAAAATAAATATTAAATTGTGGACAACATCACATATTGCTCTGAACCCAAAGTAAGTAGCTAAAGTACATGTGTTATGGAATCAGAGACAAGGAAGGTACCACAAACATCCAGACCCGAGACAATGTAGAAAAAGGGTTTTTCTACATTGACCCGGCCGGTGATCGAACCCGGGACCTCAGAGCTGGCGACACCTTGAAAATTGGTCTTTAAAATTGGGTCCGCTTAAACTGGAAGCTAACTTGAACTAGAAATTTTAAACTAGGAAGTCCGAGAAAAAGGCTGCATTAGACGCATATGATAATGAACGACATCTGTCATCAAAAATATTAGGTAAAATTGTATAAAGCCAAAGGTAACAATACTTTGTACATTTTCTTGTCGGTTTTGTGTCTATTTTCTACAAATCCACGTTTGATATTTAAGATAGTGTACAGTCTAAAAAAGACTCGTTGTACTACATTGTTCATGGCTAAATCTGACATTATTAAAACATTATTTACAGCAAAATAAAATCCAATACGCTTAGGATACACGTGCTTCATTATTTTTTAATGAATTCTATCGGCATCTTCTGTGACACCGTGTTAGCTCGCTCGAGTAATCAGACTCTTATTACTTGAATACTAATTGAACTTCAAGAATCAAAAGTATTCGATAAATGTTCTATAGGTTCTGTCGATACATCTGTAATGACGTTATTAACATGGATACGGTTGCATGGACCGCTTTTATTAATTGCATTTTATACATAGTTTTAATCTTAATTATTTTTTTTATTGTAAGGAAAATTTTAATATATACAACGTATCGTTTTGCATTCTTGTCAAATTCAAGGAGGTAACTATGCAAATAATTCTCGACACAAATCAATAATAAAATAATTAGGTTTATTTTTATTTTTATAATTATGAAAATCGGCTTGTGTGGGACAAGCATTTCAAAACGCGGCCCGTGTGATACCGTACTGTACCTGCTCTTGCAACAGGGCGATGAAAGTGGTGTATTCTGAAATAATGTCAAACTTAAATAACTAAAAAAAAAGTACTTATTAATTATTGAGCAGATATAGTTATTATATTTGATTAATTACGTCTTTCATAACAGCCTGAAATTTGTCGAGAATGCATAACTACATGTTGTATGTTTTAAATTATGTTTAAGTCTCAGTTAGGTTTTAAATGGTCTCATTACAGAAATCGTAATGTAATGACTGTGCCAATCAAACTATATTTTTAATGGTATTAATCCCATATAGAAACAAACAAGACGTTTACTATCAAAATTGCTCTATCTTCATGTTTTTTTTCCATCCAATTTGTCGCGTTAATTTGAACAATTAATAGCGGCGATGTCTATTAAGATAAGTGTAACTACTCTATTATCTGTTACAAGAAACGTTATCGTTGTACCAAGAAGTTGGGTTTATCTATGATCAGTAGCAACCATATTAATTAACAAAAGTCCTTCCCTAGAATACACTTATAAGCACTATATCGTTCATAAGTTGTCTTTGGACAAAATTTTCCCAAACTATATTGGGATCGGCTTCAAGGCTGACCTGCAAACTAAAATATCATGTTACATTGAGCGATTATTGTTCTGATTTCCATACCATTTTGATAATATTTACATTCGTCGATAAATAAATAACTACTCACGATTATTAAAACCTGATCAGGTTTGAAACTAGTAGCATTTGTGGGTTATACTTTGAGTGGTCTCGAGTAAAGCAAGAAACAAAATAAATCTATGGCACAGTAAACCTTTATACAAACTGTCAGTAAATCAATTGGGCAGCTGTTATGTAATTCTGTTTGCATAAATAATTAAGAAAATAAATAAATAATAATTAGTATTTCCTGTTAACATATAATTTAGGAAACCTTATTTTACCACACTATACACCGTGTACTATATTAATACGTATATATATGTGATTTGTTGACTAAATATACATGCAGAGCTTAAGCATTAATCTTCTCATTAACAAGATAGGTACAGGGAAGCTAATGTTGATTATATTCAAACAACACATGGAACAATATATCATGTTAAATTTTGCTTACAACGCTAGGTTACCTAATTTAGATTCTACGAAATCTGTGATTAAGCTTAGGAATTTCATAGTCATGTGAGTGTGGGTGTGGATTTACAGAACAGAATATCTAACCGCTCTACTCGTCACATACTTATAAAAAAATCTTTTAATATTCTATTTTTTTTTATTTACATCTAGTTATACAAAATATAAGTTACATATATGACGAAGATATATATCTATTACAATGGGAGATTTATTTGTAAAATCAGCTAATAGCTAATACATTTAAATGTCAATCATAATAAATAAAAACAGAGCATAATATAAATCTACGGCAAAAATGAAGTGAGTCAATAAATACAGTTCCAAAGAAAAATATTGTTTGGAAGCAGATGACTTTTATAACTGTTTGTTTGAATAGAAATTTTATATCTAAGCAATTCCATTTAGGTGTTATTTATTTTAGTGTTTGAAAACAGTTTTTTCTCGTTTATTGCTTTTGTGTAGACGCTTCAAACCGTTCAGATTTAACTTTATTTCAAAAAAATGTCCCAATAGTATATGTTCTATAGAACTTTACTTCATATTAATTAATCTTTTAGTCTAATACATAAAAATCTCGTTTCACAGTGTGTTTGTTATGGAACTCCTACGAAACGTCTACACCATTTTTTATGAGATTGTCTGAGTATATTTGGTAGGTTTGAGAATTGGTCGTAGGCTATTTTTTATTCCCCTAGGTGATAAGAGCACTGGCAAAACAACGTTTGCCGGGTCAGCTAGGTTTTAAATAAGTATTTGATATTTTATAAAAATATCGACGGCGGTTAGCAACTTAGAACTTTGAACAACACCAAACTTGTGAGATCGGCAAAAAAGAAGAAATAAATCGACAAAAACTAAATATTAACTATATTAATTAGGTAATTTTCATGGAAAACTCAAACTGTTTAAATATGGATTTGTAAAATTACTTTTTTGAAAAAAAAAAGACGTTTCATTCTTATTATATCTTATTATTAATTACCAGGAAAGTGTACAATGAAAATGTTCTTTTCTTCTAGTATAAATAATGTGAAGAGTATAAAATTCTGAGCAGTCAACGTCATTATAAATTATTAATTAATTTCACATTTGTAATAATTTCTACGAAAATATTATATCATATTCCAGAAAATAATATAGCAATATAAGAAGCTAAAATAAATTTCAACATTTAAATATTAAAAAAAAAAAAAAAAAAAATAATAAAAAATAAAATGTTTTGTTAAGTTTTCGGAAATAAAAGCCTATATAATTTTTTGGGATTAGAGAAATTATATAGCAATTAAAATAAATGTTTTTTTTATTTATAACTAACAAATATAATTTCGCATTTACGATATTAGTAGGTCAGATCATTGGGTGACCTAGTTTAGTTGTATGTTAAGAGATACACAATGCAGTCTCAGGTCAAAGTGACCGATTGACCTTTGGATGGATTCTCCGGGTTATTGAATTATGGTTCCATCTACCTATTTGTCGAGAGTCGAGTTCAGAGAGGAAATTGGTGCTGTGAGAACATGGTTTATTGAATGTTATATCTTTTAGTATGGAATATTTAACTGTATTTTTTATTTTTTTATACAACTGATTATGTGAGAAGAAAGTTATGCTAAAACTAATTTACTCTTTTTAACCGACTTTAAAAGGAGGAGATTCTCAATTCGTCTGTATGTTTTTTTTTGTATGTTTGTTATACGATATCTCCGGCAATTATTGTAAACCAATTTCATTTTTTTTTTTTCAGTTTATAGTATTTACTTCCGAGGTTATTTCATCAATATTGCAAATATGATTTAGCAGGTTTTGTTATATGTAAATATTTTTTATTTTTTTTACCAAGAATGTTCAATCTCAGTTTTAGAAAATAAATTGCTTATATTAAAGTCGGTTTTTTTATACATTTATGTATAGTCATAGGCTGTATGTTGCAAGAAAAAGCTCTAATGCTTAAAATTTAAACCGTATTGTTCATTTAGTTTAAACAGTAATTCAACAAAAACCCACAAAAATTGACTCGTTTGTTCGCGGTAAAGTAAAGATATCTTAAATATGCATAAAGTTACTTTTACTTATAGTACTAGTGTGGTTATAGTTGTTGCTATTTAAATTACAAAATTAATCAAGCTGACAAACTTTAAAGTTGTTTCATAAGGCATTTACAAAGTCTTCATGAAGATGGAGCAAAATATTTTTATTTATTACTGAATAAATTAAATAATCATATTTACAGTACCTACATATCTATTAAGAAAGCAATTTCGGAGTGTACCGCGTCACTTAGCCTGTACAAAAATTAATTGAAATAATGAGGACATTCTCTGTAACT
Organism: Diachrysia chrysitis; assembly: GCA_932294365.1. NCBI lineage: Eukaryota > Metazoa > Arthropoda > Insecta > Lepidoptera > Noctuidae > Diachrysia > Diachrysia chrysitis. The sequence goes on from OW028657.1 coordinate 6,112,696, forward strand.
TTTATAAGTGCTTTACGTTGGGAAAATATTAAAGCAAGGTTCAAAGAAACTTCTTCGATAAATTTATTTTTGCTTATTTCAGTAACGTTGTTAGTGTTAATTATATTTTGTTTTAACGTTGATATAAAAAATATAATGTAAAGAAAAATATAATAAAATACTTTGAAAATTTTAAAAGGTATATATTGTAAGTTATAACTTACTTAAGTATTCATGACTCCACAGACTTGAAACCCAGGACCTGTAAAAAGAGACAATTTGAAAAAAAAAAGTAATAAAAATATATAATTTTAAGTATCGGTCACAGTTTTTTTTATAAAGTCTTTACATGATTTTATTGGCGTTAGGTCAAATTAAAAGTGAAAAGACGATGTCGCAAGTCCCAAAAAAGAGTTTAAGAAAAAAAAAAGTAGCATTGTTCAGAGATTCTTGTAACAACCAAATAAATATGTATATGTTTTAACATCTTCAATCCATTTACTGTCTATATTTTTAACATCTCTTGAACACGTACGACAGTAACACAAATGAAGCAATCAAATAAGTGTTGATAGAAATTGAGGGCTATTGAAATTTGTGTAGAAATTTATTATTTCGTCAAAGGAATAAACAAGTGGGCACTTGGTACTTGGAATTGAAAATAAATATAAATAGAGATAGCACAATAGGCCGTTACATTTATTATGAAATTCTTTGTCAGCTTTATATATTTTAAGAATGATGAATATAACATACCTACATAATTTTTAAACATTTACTATTTAAATTTTAATTTTTGTGCCATTGTTTTCTTAAATTTTTAGGTTTGAAATAACTTTTTTTTATAGCGAGGGAAACCTTCAAAACGCATCCGGCCGTATGGGGAATTAAAGAAGAGGGGACTTTTATCTCAGCAAAACCACCCATTTGGCCACCATCAGCACGTGAAGAGGGGCTTCTGTTACTGTTATTCTGTATCTATTTTGTATCGACAATATTATCTGTGCAAACTGGTAGCGCCCTCTAGTATAGAATATGTAATACTATGTTTTTAAAAAATAAAGTTCAGTTCTTGTTGATCACTCACGCGTTTAATTATAATAGGTTATGGGACCAGTTTGTTTTTTGTTTTTCTCGCAATTTACTTGGATATTCCTAGTGGAAATAAATTTGCAGATTGAGAAAAACTGTAATTAACGCTGATTGTAAAAATGACGACGAACTACCTTGTCAGTGTGCCTAAATTGAGAGGGCGAGAGAACTATAGTGAGTGGGCTTTTGCGGCTGAGAATTTCCTAGTTCTTGAGGGAATGTCTGATTGCATCAAGTCGGAGACTGTACCAGCAGAAGTAGGAGCAGCAGGTGACGCGAAAACAAGAGCCAAGCTAATTCTGACAATAGATTCGTCGCTGTACGTGCATATAAAAAGTGTACAAACGACCTATGAACTGTGGAAGAAATTGAAGAACCTATTCGATGATTCAGGATTTACGAGGAGAATCAGTTTACTGAGGAGTTTGATTTCCATACGACTCGAAAAAAGTGTTTCAATGACTTCATACGTGACACAAATCATCGAAACAAGCCAAAAGTTAAGTGGTACGGGTTTCAACATTAATGATGAGTGGGTAGCATCGCTTTTATTAGCGGGATTAACAGAAAAATATTCTCCCATGATAATGGCGATCGAGCATTGCGGCATACCATTGACAGCAGACGCCATTAAAACCAAGTTGTTGGACATGGAAGAAAGCGGAAACGAAGGCAACAATAGCGCTTCCGATTCCAGTGGCGCGTTTGCGAGTTTCAAGAAGAATCGGAATGTTGGCAGCACTGCGACCAAAGACAACGCCCAGATGTCAAAGTCAAAACCAAAAGTTATAACATGCTACAAATGTAAACAAACAGGGCATTACCGCAACCAGTGTACGGTTGCGAATAAAAATTCGTCGAATATAAATAAAAATGAACGTACAAGCAGTAATGCGTTTAGTGCAGTGTTCCTGAATGGTGAATTTTGCAAAAGCGATTGGTATATTGACTCCGGGGCGAGTGTTCATCTTACTACGAACGAAGAATGGCTGTCAAATGTGTCGCGGGATCTCATTATTAAGAATATTGTCGTAGCAAACAAAGATAAAGTACCTGTATTATGTACTGGAGATGTGCAGATTACGACAAAGACACGTGATTGTGAATACGATATTACAGTAGAAGGTGTATTATGCGTGCCGAAGTTGACTACAAATCTGTTGTCTGTTAGTCAACTTATATCAAAAGGAAACAAAGTTTCATTTAACAATCATGGTTGTCAGATTTTCAACCAAGCAGGAATACTGGTGGCTACAGCGAATCTGTTGAATGGGGTCTATAAACTAGACATGCCTAAGTATTGTTCACCAGCTGCAGTGATGGTGTCCAGTGAAGTTTGGCATCGCCGTCTAGGTCATGTCAACAGCCAGTATTTGAACAAGATGCAAGATGCTGTACAGGGATTGACACTTGATAACAAAACTGACATATCAAAGTCATCGTGTGTAGCGTGCTGTGAGGGCAAGCAGAGCCGACTACCTTTTCCCAAAGAAGGTAGCAGAAGTACTGAATTGCTACATATTGTGCATACCGATCTCTGTGGACCAATGGAAAACCGATCTATAGGTGGTTCTAGATACTTTATGCTGTTTATAGATGATTTTAGTCGTATGACATATATTTATTTTTTGAAAGCGAAAGATGAGGCATTGAAATGCTTTCAACAGTATAGAGCAGAGGTTGAGAATCAACTAAATCGCCGCATAAAGATCTTGAGAAGTGACAATGGGACAGAATTCTGCAACAGCAAGTTTGATGATTTTTTGATGTCGCATGGGATAGTACATCACAAAACAAACCCATACACACCCGAGCAGAATGGTCTCTCAGAACGATACAACCGGACTATCGTTGAGAAAGCTAAGTGTCTACTGTTCGATGCAGGTCTCGCGAAAAATTTTTGGGCAGAGGCGGCACACACTGCCGTGTATTTACAGAACAGGACTGTGACCACATCATTAAATTATAAAACACCTTTTGAGATATGGACGGGCAGAAAGCCTGATGTAAGCCATTTACGTGTTTTTGGTAGTACAATCATGGTACATGTTCCAAAACAAAAGAGATTAAAGTGGGACAAAAAATCTGAAAAATGTATCCTTGTCGGCTATTCCAATGATGTCAAAGGGTACAGGATTTATAATCCAAAGTCTAATACCATCACTACCAGTCGAGATGTTATAGTATTGGAGAAGATAGAGACAGAAAATGTTCTGGAGTTAAAGGAAAGTTGTTCAGATGAAGTGAATATGGTTCCAGTGGGGGAAAAAGATTTGACACTTGCGGAAGATTCACTTGAACAGGAAGATTCACTTGAACAATCAGAGAGCCTGAACACAGATGACAGTGGCGAACTGTATGTACCTTGTGAAGATGATACATTGGACACCTCTGAATCTGGTACAACAGATAGTGAAGAATCCATAATACTTAACAATACCAATGTAACGAGTGGTCCTCGGCGTAGGCAACAGCCAGACAGATATGGTTTTGTATGTGCTTGTGTAGAAGATGACAACATATTCACGGGTGAGTTAACGTTGCAAGAAGCTTTAGAAGGTCCTTTGAAAGCACAGTGGTTAGCGGCAGTGCAAGATGAGTTACAGTCGTTTGAGAAAAATAATGCATGGGAAATTGCAGATGTACCAATAAATGGTACTATAGTGCAGTGCAAGTGGGTTCTGCGGAAAAAGTACGATAGTGAAAACAAAGTGCGTTACCGTGCTCGTCTAGTCGCAAAGGGCTTCACTCAAAAATATGGTGTAGACTATACAGAAACTTTTTCGCCTGTAGTAAGACACACAACTTTAAGACTATTATTTGCATTGTCTGTAAAGTTAGGTTTAGATGTTAACCATTTAGATGTAAAGACTGCATTCTTGAATGGTGATTTAGAGGAAACCATTTACATGAAGCTGCCAGATTGTTATAAAAGTAGTAGTTCAGGTTGTAAAGTATTAAAACTTAAAAAGGCTATTTATGGACTTAAGCAGGCCTCTAGAGCATGGAATAAAAAGGTGGATAATTGTTTAATCAGTAATGGTTACAAAAGGTCGAAAATTGAGCCATGTATGTATATAAAGGATATTAACAAATGTAGGACCATTGTAACAGTCTATGTCGACGATTTCTTTATATTTTCCAATGATAAAATTGAAACTAAGAACTTGAAACAAATGTTATCTAATGAGTTTAGCATCAAGGACTTAGGTGAAGTTAAACAATGCCTTGGAATGAATGTGACCTTCAATAAAGATTTAGGATATGTTACTCTGAGTCAAGAAACTTATATTGATCAACTTTTGAGCAAGTTTAATTTAAGTGATTGTAAGACTGTTAATACTCCGATGGAGATTAAACTAAATATAAACAAAGGTCAAGTAGATGTAAATAATCATGTGCCCTATCAACAACTAATTGGTAGTTTGATGTATCTATCAGTCTTAACTAGGCCAGACATTAGTTACTCTATAAGTTTTCTAAGTCAATTTAATAATTGCCACACAAAAGAGCATTGGGAATATGCGAAGAGAGTATTAAAATATCTAAAACAAACTAAATGTTATGGAATAAAATATTGTAAAGAAGGTAATTCAGAAATAACAGGCTATGTAGATGCTGATTGGGCTTCTAACTCTATAGATAGGAGATCTTATACTGGAATGTGTTTTTTGTTATCTGATGGTGTAATTTCATGGGAATGTAGAAAACAGAAACATGTAGCCCTCTCTAGCACTGAATCTGAATATATTGGTCTATCTGAGGCTTGTAGGGAAGCATTGTATTTAAAGGAATTACAATATGAGATAACCAATAAGATGTACACAATCAGTCTATTCAATGATAACCAGGGTGCACAGAAGCTGTGTGCAAACCCAGTCTTTCACAAACGTACAAAGCATATTGATACCAAATATCATTTTTGTCGTGATCTAGTAAAAAATAAAACTGTTAAAGTACTGTATTTGCCAACAGCTGATATGCCGGCTGACATTCTAACTAAAAGTTTATGTTCAGCAAAACATTATAAATTTATGTTGCTTCTTGGCATAGTTTGTATTGAATAATTTTTGTATAAAAATTGTTTGGTGAATATTGCGATAAGTGGGGGTGTTATTCTGTATCTATTTTGTATCGACAATATTATCTGTGCAAACTGGTAGCGCCCTCTAGTATAGAATATGTAATACTATGTTTTTAAAAAATAAAGTTCAGTTCTTGTTGATCACTCACGCGTTTAATTATAATAGTTACCTCTGAAAGACCAAGCCAGAAGGTCCACGTACCACGCCAGTGATAGTAAATCCCTGAAAAGACTGTAAATGGGTCTCTCTTGAGCCTCGCTGCATTGACCATTGTACAGTTTGAAATATTTCCCAGTGACGAACATTAAAAAAACAAACGACTACTAAAATCGTTGCTTTACACGAATTTGGTATCTAGTAGTAGGATATGCAATCGACTCGCAGTTCTCGTCACTCAACGTGAATCATAATATTGTTACTTGACTGTACTATGAAAGAGCAGCGTTCGCGTCACACAATTTTCACGCAGTAATCAGTTTTGGCCCAGTTCTTTGAACTTTGCTCGTAAAAATTTGCCACTGTACTATTGCACTTAGTTTGCTGTTCAAACGTCAGCTTGACAGGCCATGTTAGGTAATTATTATTTATCTAGATCAGGGGTTCCCTAGGCTAGTCTAGGTGGTAAGCAAGAGGTAGCTTATAACAATACATATAACAGCTGACACCTGGTTGAACGCCAGTCAGATGGTCTTATCACATTGAAGACTGTAGTGCGAGACTCACAGCGGTACTTAAACGGCTTGTTTCCAGCAGTAGGTTTCTTGTTGATAATGGCTAAACAAGTGGTTGTTCACCGATCACCCAATTGAAGTAGGTAGTTAAGTAGTATCTTTCTCTTAAACTCCAAATATTCAAACAACAATAATTATAATAATTGATTTCGCTTATGTTAATTAATCACGTGATTTCATGACGGTTGCCTGCTAAGGGAAATGTTATTGAGTTAATTGCGTGTAATTAATAACAAGTAATTACATTATTGTTTGTCAAATTATACGATTTATAGCTTATTGTTAAGATCTTAGGAAATCGACAAGGCCATTCTTAGATTACCTTTTACAAAGATTTCCTTTGTTATTATTCAATGGAGTATTGAGGAGTAAAATTTTAAACGTAATCCTTTTGCGGGGTGAACCTTTAGTGTACAAAGTATCGTATAGAACGAAATAACATATAGTTCCAATACGAATAATATAAATGGCGCGAGCTCTTTGTCAAGAGTTTAAACCACACGCGGTAACTCTATTCATCGTACACAATGAAAAACTTCAAAGTTAAATTTGTGCAGTTGTGAATATTAAAGAGGCCACCTATTTTTAGTTATTCTTTTGGTTACAACTTTATCAATAGTAGCATAAAGTACTTTGAAAATTTTGAAGAGCTGATAATCATAATTATTTAAATATTCTATTATATTGAAAAAATTTCCACGTATTTAACCGCTCTGTGTCAGGCGTAGGTATACATCCTAGAAATGGAAAAAGCAACCAAGACTCTGTACAAATATCTAATAATTAATAATATTCAACGCTAAAAAAAAATAACCTAAAATACATGCGATTTATACTACCTAAAATACATGCGATTTATACTACCCAAAATCTACATATTTATGTTTTATAGAATGCGGGTTTTAGAAGGCAAATATACTTTTCAAAATATTCCAAAATAATTTATCATGTATCAAACCCGATAGAACAATAATTCTTTAAAACAATAAAACCATATTTCTGCACACGGCAAACAAAACTGCTGTCATCACATCAAAAATAGTCCAATAATACATGACTCAACGAAAGCCGTCAGATCACAATAAAACTATTTGATGTTGATGTACCTATTTTGAGGGATCGCGATACAATTGTGGCCATTTGGCTATCATCCAGGAATCCAGTAGATGTTTAGATCTCCCAGACAGTCGGCTTCATATCTGATAGACAAACATTGTTACTGCAACATGTTGTGATCGATGTTTGGTTATACGTGGTAACCTATAGATGCAGTTCCTTTGTGTCACTCAGATATTTTTTTGCACATTAATTATCAAAATCAAAAGGTTTTTATTTTTTTAAACCTCAAAAACGCGCTTAAGAAACGTTAAAGTTACAGAGTCTAGGCGACTCTAGGTGCGCGGTTCCAAAAAGTCCTTCCTGCGGAGAAGAAGCGGCAAGAAACTTCATAGGTTACTCTTTTAAAAATAAGATTTATACATTCAATGTAGGTACATTATTAGATAAAGATATGCGTCAACAACGCAATGCTGCCGGCGGTAATTGCAATGGCATAACAACATAACGGCAGACTTGTATATTTAATTCAAACTTTGTGTAAATCAATCAAACACCAATAACTAATTTCCCTTAAATTCAAGCTTGAAAACAAAGACCACGGGAATGATGATAAGATTGTTTTCAATCGTTTGAATTACATTTATCTATTTAGCCTATTTTTTTAAAACATTTTAACCTACGAAGACCTTAAAATATCTTGTCTACGAGAATATTCTCGTGTATATACAAACGACGTGAACACGAGCACTTAAGAAATGTCGGTAACCAGCAGTATAAGTCAACTTTAGTCGTTTGTTTAACAAACGACGCTCACGTTCTTGAAAAATAATGGAACTTTTTGATGTATACGAAAAATAAAGAAAATCTAAAATAATCTTTTGCAATGTATTGAATTATGTCAATAACGATTATTGTTCAGTTCTTTGTAGATATCAAACATTCCTAAGAATAATAAAACGTAATTTATCAAAAGGGAAAAACTTCAACCGATATTGTTATTGGTAAAAGTTTTCTGCCTTCTAGCAAATAAATTCAGTAATCCAAGAGTTTAGCATATTTGGGTATTTTTTGTTTGATCTTTGCTACAAATTTTCTTGATTCTATCAAACTAAAAGAGGCATAAATTCAACAAAACGAAACTTAGAAGTTTGAACATAGTCTTTATTAAGGAGCTCAAGTTTCGAAGTAAATAGTTGTAGAATAAAACAAATATTATAATGAAAACAAACAATGTAAAGCTGGCAAGTAAGGTTAGGTTTTAAAAGTATTTTTTTAGCCGTCTAGTAAATAGAAAGCATTTATAATTTCTGATAAATACTTTTTTATATATTTTAAAAATTTGTTGTTACTGTAATGACTTAAACTCGTGTACCATAATGCCATATATGAAATAGTCTAGGTTATAAATTGAAAAGTAATAAAGAAATTGTGGTAGCCGGTGTCAACATTATCTTAGTTAAATAGAACATTGTGGAAGAGATAAGTAGAAGTTACATTTTTTAAGTAAAAAAGTGATCTTATTACACGTTTTTATAAATAAAACTTAACAAGCGTCAGAGAAAAGCTTCAACAATCTGCAAATTTCCCAGAAATTGTTATAAACTATTCTTGTAAGAACATTGTTATATTATTATCTACTACAAACAAATAACGAATGAAACAGCTGAAGGTATTCCGTGGAAAATAAGGTAGAAACATGTTTGTCTTCAAATTGAAATAAAGTAGAAATCCCAGTATTAATTTCACTTACATCCCTTTATAAGAATTTATTTAAGAATTCTAAAAACACTAACGGTAACAACTAAAGGTACTTATCCTACCCTTTATATAAAAACAAACACTCAGGTTCAAGGATTACTGGCCAGCGGTTAGATTCAGATCAGTCTATAAAGATAAGACCTAAAATATCTGACAAGCATAAATTTTCTTTATACATCCTTCCATGTGTCTGGATCAGGTTTAACGACTATCTGGATTGCTTAGGTGCTATTTGTGTCCTTTTTATGACCATGGTTTTAGATAAAGACCTTTATGTGTTTTGACACAGCCCGATTCATTTCAATAAAAGTACATCCTTAGACGCTGGTCAAGTATTTTTTCTCAAATGCTGGTCACTCACATTCGCACGAATACGCAAACCCACAAGTGTAATAAAGCGCGGGAAGCTTGATCAAATGTTTGCGCGCATGTGAGTGACCGGGGTAAGATATATTATGAACCTACGGTGCCGAAACGTGGACACAGACAGTAACCCAGTCACTCACAACGAAAAAGGTTCGCGCGCTTTGATTTCTTTTAAAAACCGACACAGCTTGGAAATTAATTAATTTGCAAATGTCGTCCTATACTTGTTTGAAGGCTATAATCAGAAATGAGATTGTATAATAACTTTCGTGAGACAAGTAGACAGTTATAAAATGGTAAACGGCTTTACACACGGATTATTATCGAAGAAGCCCAGCTAGTTTCAAAACCAAAAATAACCCAAACGTTTCAAAATATAAGAGTGCATTACGATACGCGGTCTTACTCTGTTACGCTCGCTAAAATTTTAACTGGAAATTTAATTATTGTTGAATGAAAAGGTTTTAGTTAAAAGCCCGAACGTTTACAGCTCTTAGCAATGTGGCTCTCAGTGGCAGCAAAGACTATTTATTCTTAAAAAGGTTGTAACAGTACATTTACTTAAAAGCCCGGTCACTTCCAGAACGAATTTGTCATTGCTCTTAACCGAAAAAGAAACAATGAAACTGGTACAGAAGTTTTCACAAAAAAATAATAATATTGATGTTAGATTAATTTAATTATTTTCAGTGTTTTTTTAACCAAATGTTACCTTAATATATACTGTATATTATGATGTATGTTGACAGCTGTAATATTTATTAAACAATAGGACTGAATAGAAATCAACGGCACGAACTGTCAAAATTGAATTCCAAATACAAAATACATAGTTTAAGCGGTAGCCATATTGAAAAAATATTTTTACTAAAACTCTGCTTACTTCTGAAATTAAAATACTACTCTTGAAGTAAAATAATAAAAACTTTGTTATCAATGACAAAGTGCAAAAGAAAACAACTTGAGCTATTGAAGTAAGGAGGTTCTGTATATTGTTTTGTTTACGTCTTAGTTTGAATAAACTTGATCTAATGTTCTGCACAATGAAAACAGGAAACTTTTGTTTACACTGGCCGTATTGGCGAACTTTCCAAGAAACTTTGAATAAATGGATAATTCCTTTATAATGTGTACAAATTTACCGTTCGCCTAAAATTGTATGATGTATGTTTTAATCTAATTGAACATGCTTCTATTGCCTGATGAAATTTAATTTTAAATTCATGAAAACAAAGAGGTATTTTTCTTTAGACACGTGTGAGTGTTTTTATTTTAACGTTACTATACAAAACTGTACCTGGAACAGTACCTAAACAGAGAAACAGTGCGCTTCTGTTTGTCACTTCGGCAATATCAGTGAAGATACACTCTTAGAGGAATAAATAAGTAATCTATAGAGTGCGCATATCGAGTATGAACTGTTGGCACTGGTATGAACACGTAAATTCTTAACATTAGTGTCAAAACAGAGCGCACAGTTTTATTAAAACTATCTCAAAACCTAATGTTACCCTAATAATATCGGAACCGTCAATATTTTCGCATAAACTTCAGTCATCGAACGGAAAATCACATAAATCAGTTAACGAGCGTAATACATTTAGCTAAAAAAATGTGCTGTCGCTTGTCACAAGGGACTGCTAGCGATGCGCACGCTCTATGCTTGTCTATGTTTACTTTACATACTCGACAACCCAAAGTAATTGTCATTGACATCTGAGCGGGAAACGAGCTATAATAATCGCACGTCTGTCAGTTACAATTCGAATATGGAATGCTCGTGGAGCTAACAGCCTCGTTCCTATAAATTCGATTGAAAACCTGCCAGGTACAGGGAAATGTAGAAACAGGTGCAAAATATAATATTTCAAACCTCTACGCTGCATTGTTTGAACGAAGTGATTTCTGATGTAGAACGAGTTTGAACGTCTTGTAAGGTGTTTCTATGTATTTATTTTTTATTTTACACTAGTATTATTTTTATGTCTAAACTCTTAAGACATTCAGCACATTAGCATTATACCTTTAAATAAATAATTTAATCATAATATTAATATTATATTTATCCATTCAGAATACGATATGTTTGTATTCTGAATGGATAAATATAATAGAAAGCCTCGTGAGAAAGTTTAGTCTAGAACCAAAATTTGAACATATTGTAGGTAAATACCAAAACTCAATTCATACGAACAGCATTTATGAACAACTATTTTAGAATGTCTTGTACCTACTCCTAAAGTACAAATTTTCTAAAATACCTAGCTACCTCAAAAACCTTTTACATGGCCTGCTATTCATCGTAAATTGTGATATTGAACAGAATTAGCAAGTGAACGACCTTTAAACAAGTTAACTTATTAAATTGTACATTGTTTAAAAGGCGTACAATATTTAATTAATAATTATCGAAAAGTTATACCCACGCTTGGTCTGCAAACGAAGGTAATTAATTAATTACTTTTAAAAATCACAATCAGTTAATAAATACAAAATTCGGAAAGAGAATCTATTATATGAAATTAAAAATAAACCCAAAATTTTTCATGTAAGTCATTATAGGTATACAATGTGCTATTTAAAGACACCAAAGAATAGGTTTTCAAAATCGACATTACATCAAATAAATTCAATACGAACTTACCTGAAGAAAGTTAGGAAAGCCATTCTTCATAACAAACCAAATAAAAGTGTGACGTCAGAATAGGAGCATAATGTAAAAAGATTTTATTATTTTTAGACTTCATTGGTCTCTGAATATTCCTAAAATGTATTTTCTATAAAATTCACAAAGCGTGGTAGTATTAATTCTCTGTGATAGATTCCTTTGTTTCTTAATTAAATAATACTTGTTATCTGTCAATGTAGGAAAAAATAAATGAATTAACAGCAAATCAAATGTAATAGGATACTTTTTATTACACTGGCCTACTTTGTATAAGAATCTCGAAGGCCGTTTACGTACTAAAATTATTTTTCTGTATTTTATTGAATATAATTCTAGTGTAAATTTATTCCTTTCTCCTTTTCATATTTTGATATCTACTTTATGGGGCATTTCCATCCCAAGTATTTTATTACACTCCATCCAATACACTTGATATTGGAGCGACCTTGAGACTACAATCAGATGAGGGGAATAACACGTATTCCTCACCCCTATGGGTTCATCCACACTTTCCCTAAGTCGTGTAAATGATAACTTATATAAATTATATGGCGCGAAAGTAAGAACCAACATAAAAGAGAATCATTAACATGAAACTCGATCACGTATCTCCAATTTAGACGACATGTGACCAGTTTACGAGAAAATAAAATCTTTCGTCGGCCATATTGCGTCTAAGATTGAAGCTGTGGTTCCAATAAACGTCAGAGTGGTTGAGGGCTCGGCAGGAATTATAGAGAGTTACATAGAGCTAGTCTGTAAGACTCCTTAAGCCAACTATTCACTAGGGACGGCGCTGAGATGTATAGCTTAATTGGATGTAGACGAGGTGCGTGTCGTGATTACTTGTTAATCTATCTATCCGTCTTATCGGAAGGTGTTCGTGGTACATAGGAGTAGTTTAAGCCGTTCTGGGCCTCCGAGCAATCAGGTGTTGTCACCACAAGCTTTGTATGGTATTAGTTCATGAGTACGGAGCTGACAGGTTGTTAACCCTACTACGCGAGGTTTGTGACCCATTTTCTCCTTCCGACTTTTATAACACGCGTGGGAATTTACACCTGATCTTTTGTTTTACATTGACAAGCGGTAGTCAATTGTTTATTGACGAAGTTAACGCAATATTGTTTGATAATATATAACAATTTAATAAAATAAAAAAAAAGAAGCTACCGACCGGTTTTAGAAAGTATCTGATAGATTTTCTAAAACTGAACAGACCTTTAAAAAATTATAGCTAAGAACCATCTCGATCAGGTCAGCTTTTAAACAAAAAACCGTATCACAATCGGTCCATTCGTTTAGGACCTACAATGCCACACACAGACACACAGATAAACATTTAGCCAGATACGTAAACTTATAACATCCCTCTTTTCGCGTCGGGGGTTAATAGCATTAATGGCTTGATAAAGTGTGTCAATATATCTGTTAAATATATTTACACTTAGGTTTTACTTAAGCAAATACAATTAAAGAATAATCATCAATATTCTTTATAATTCGAAATATTGGATTATGAACTTTAATAAACAATAAGGCAAAATCTACGAGGAATATATTACGAGTATCACTGGTTTACATTCAATTATATTATTTTCAGACAAGGCTAACTTTTAACGAGGTCATAGTCTGCTCGTAACCGCGAAATATTTCAAAGTAAGTTATACTTTGAAATTTGCGAGTTACCACAAGTAAAGTTGTAGTAGTAATCCATGGCCAAATAAGACCCGAATTAACAATCCTCTAATTAAAAAGCCATCATAATTTTTGTATTCATAAACAACTATATAATTAGTAACCAAGTAATTAACTATTTATATTATATACTTATTTTACGACCAGATGTACAGGGTGTTAACTTAAGGTACATCGGGTATAGAGTCAGTTTACAAAATTTTTGCCAAAATTATTTTATTAAGTAATTGATATATAGTATATATAGTTTTGTCACATTAATTATTTGACACCAAAAATCATTCACATGACATCAAAATCTTAGCATTTAGCGAGTGACGAAATAACAATAAATGTGGTGAATTAATTAGAGCTGAAACGCCCTTGCCCCTTTCGACCTTTTTGTAACACCCTGTATATACACATCAGTCAGCGGTTGCTAAACTTATCTTGGCTACTTCAAACGGCCTAATCGGCTGATGTTTGCCTCCCGAAATCTCATTTGAGGCCGGATATCGTCTGGTGTTCAATTTACGCCAGCCTTTTAGATTGGCCTTTATTTCCGGGCAGTGCGGCCCTTAATTAGTGCTCAACCGTACGGGATGCCATGATATGCCTTACCGGATCAATGTGGCTTTAGTAAGATTTATGTGAGTGGTTAGTAAGTCAGCTCAGATAAATGGTGTGTTTTATAATGTATGTATATAAGCAAACTAGAGTAAAGTACGGTTTTTCAACTTTCATTATGTATTATTTTTCTTCGACCTAGTCGTTTCCCAAAATATGTTAGGGTCGGCTTCCAGTCACACCGGATTCGCAGCATTTTAAATAGAGCAAGCGCCCATCAGACTTCTACTAGCTCATTAACTGGGCAAAATAGTATCTCTGGGTAGGTGTATCAACTCACGGCGTGAAATCTCAAATGTACAAAGATGATAATTTATTATGTTATTGCTAAGTTGGTATGTTATTTTATTTTGTATTTTTGTTTTTTTTTTAATGTTTTTTATGTTACGTTTAGTTAATAAATCGTTTTGCGCTCTTTGGTGTGACAATAAATGTCTTTTCGTTTTTTTTGAATAGAGATGTGGACTGGGTTCAGAAGTTCAGTAGTACCGTCACATGTTAGTAAAAATTGTAGCTACAAGTGACGTCACGCGACATTGCCATTCACTGTATCTTCCTCTTTGTTTGTTTAAAGAAAAATACGTGTCTAATATATTTTAATTAAGTATCTATGTGAAGCGTAAATAAAATAAAAATTAGTCGGCACTTCTATTATAAGGACTCGACATGAGTTCTTTGGCATGAAATGGGCTAGGCTAGCTACAATATTATTGTCCATCCTCGGACCAACCACGAATCTAAGCTTTACCAGTACTGTAAGTCAATCGATATGGCCCTTTCTTAACCACAATGCCCTTACTACAAGCCTATTGCGATTATACTCAACAAGGAAAATAATTGACCGCTTTTTCAAAGAATCAAGCGTATTCTTAGATATTTGTATACAACCTATATAGTCGTGTCATAGACCTATTAGAGGTACAAGTATGTTTTGTAAGCCGACTCTTGTTTGATAGGAAGTTTGATGGTATACATAGGTGAAGCTCATTACACTAATGTGTTGATATTGTGATAATGAATTGTGTGTTCATTATGAGCTTAGACACGATATGTTTGTTTTATTTTGGCAGGTGGTGAATAAGCTGTTTGTTATAATTAAATTATGGTTATTGATACTAGCTAGGTTTTGCGATTTAGTCTGGTTTTTTTATACAAATAGCTTACCAGATATCAAATATATATATATTTGTCTTAAAATGAGATGGGTAAATGTCTTTTAAACATTATTCAACCATCTGTTGTGTTATCCTAAATTTTAATTAGAGTTAAACAAATGTAATGATTGTTTTATATCAAAATTAGGTAACTACTCAAAACAGTTTGACCCTATAAAATAAGTACTTTGCCATGAAAATAAAGTCTTGAAAATGGGCTTTTCCACCAGTGACAAATTTTAACTAGAGGTCTTTTCCAAGAAAAGATTGCTTCCATATTTTTTCAAGAAAACTGAAGTACGTGTCCGTTAAATTAATATCAATTCTGCATTAGCATTGTACTGGAAATAAAATTATCGAAGAGTAAAGGCACTGATATCTGCATAAAATATTGAAGAAAGATTTCATTATAATGCACACATACTAGAAGAGATCTATAAGAGATCTAGTATTCCCAATTCATTATTCCGTAAATCAAATATCAGTTCTACGTAGGTACAAGTGAGAGTAAATCAATGCCTCTTGGGAGCACTCTCGATACTTCCATACTTAATAGGTTGAAGTGCACCTTAATAGATGATGACAGTGCAGCTCGCTTTTATTCCATTAGTAATAGTTACCACAGGAGTCCGCAGTTCGACGTTGGATTAGATCAATTACTAACCTTGATGTACCTTCTCCATTGCACAGCTACTTAGTTGGTAATGCCTTTGTGCCTCTAGAGAATTATTGCGGTTTCAGTTTGCCTTGTATTAATTAGTGAGCTTAATAACTTTATTAAGCTGTGGTCAAGGTTTTTGACGTTTCATGGTTAATGGAAGTGGATAGAAATAGTGGATCATTTTATGTTAAAATAGATGATCCTTTTTCAGTTGCTAAATAATGGAGAGTAGTAGATGTAGTATGTAGATTTTGGTAGGTATCTATACATATTATAAAACAATGTCCCTCGCTACGTCTGGCCGTCTGAATGCGATTTACTCAAAAACAACCGAATATTCTTATAATTTTTATTAATAGAATCGGGTCCAGCAGTACGAGAGGCGTTAAACAGAAGTGGCTTATAATGAGTACGTTTAAAACAAGCACACAAACCCACAAACAAACAATATTTTACCCTAAAAGGATAACAACTGCCCTTGACATTCCGTCACGGATAAAAAGAAAATTAACGCATTTAAAATTAACTGTACTTTTATTATTCATTCTAAGGTCCAACATTGGACCCCTCTGTTGAACCTAATTGGATTATTTTATGATAAAACTCAGTCGGTACCAGCTTTGATTGATTAATGGTTGTAAACATACTTTGGTTCTCATGAGATTTAATGCCATAATTGAGAAAGTGTGATGTACACAGTACACGGTAATTGGGAAAGGTCAATGGTCGGACACTGAAGGGTTATAAATTTAAATTGATAAAAACGAATTAGTGTTAACAATGTCATGTGTATTGTTACAATTTTTCCATTAACAGTTTAGGAAGTTCACGTTTTTATTTATTTATTTATTTATGGACTAACTTTTGTCCGCGGCTTTGCCCGCGTAGATGTCGATTATTGCGGCAAAAACATAGCCTATGTCCTTTCTTGGGATCCAATCTCACCTCTTACCAATATTCGTCAAAATCGGTTCAGCGGTTTAGACGTAAAAGTATAACACACAGATTGACAGAAAGACAGCCAAACATAGTTACTTTCGCAATAACATAAATTGTGGATTAGATATTTTTTTTATTTCAACTTATTGTTTTAAATATTTAATTGCCTACTGTTATATTAACTGTGTATTTATTATGTATTTACCCTAAAATCTGAAAAAAATAAAATAATATTATTTTTAAATTCAAAACAGTTTTAAATTAGAATTGCAACTAAAGTGATAATTGAATGATAATATTGTTTATTACCTATTCATAATTATGGTAACTATTATAAATAAAATTCTTAACGTCATAATTTATCACTTTGCCCATAACGTTAACTGTCTCATATTTCAATGATTTTTTAATTAAGTAGCACCTTGTGTTGGCAGACTGTCAGCTATGCATTTATAAGATTGTTGCCCGAAGAAAAGCAGTTTGCCTTGCAGGTGTTTATTATGAGTTTGCGTGTTTGTTTATTAATGTTTGTAACTGTGGTTTTAATTAAAAAATAAAAATAACAGATGTTGTTTTGTTATTGTCTGGTTTTTGGTTTTAAATAAAGAATATTATTATTAACAGAAAATAAACAATATTTAAAACTTTTCTGTATCACAAAAAATTGATTGCAAAACTGTAAAAGTGACTTTTTTATAGGTATTAAAAGTTTTTATAAAAATAAACGAATACAAGTTTCTAACAAAAATAATTTATTGACTAAGAGTAAATATCATAAAATTTGGGTAAATAAAATAAAATGTATTTTGAAAATACGAGCTCTCGATCCAGACTGATAGCATACCAAGTTAGCTACAATATCAAACTCTACGTCTAACTTATATTTTGTACTTTCAAGACGTAACTTTAATGCGGGCGCTTATTCTGGGAACCGTATTTATGATGTAGGTGCATCATGCCATATTCATAGGGTTATAAACAGCTTATTTAAAAATAATATTTTAAACTTAGGCTTAACTCATACTACAGTCGAGTCTAAAAGCATCGAAACGTCAAATTCTTCCCCAGTTGCAAGAAAGCGCGTATTCGCGCGTGTTTTTTAGCTCAGAAGACATAGGAGCATTACGTGGTTTTGTTAAGGATGAACTTTGAGATTTACGTAGCGCTGCGTTTTGATTTTGACAGCGTTAATAATGACAAGTAAAAACCAACTGTGTGTGTGTACTAGAGTTCAAGATCACAAGTCTGCATTAGATATAATTAGATGAGTAAATATTTAGTAGTAAATATTTATATTTATAGGTGTCTACTCTTATCTAAATAAAACTTGTTTACTATATATTATTACTCCACGCGTACAAACAATGATTGTTATGAAATTTGCACTGTACGGACAAAGTAGCATAGATTTCATATCAAAATATTTTTGTAGGTATATTTGTTATTAAACATAATAAATCTTGGGACAACTCACACACGACCATCTGATCCCAAACTAGGCAGAGCCTGTATTATGGCAACCAGACCACTTATAAACATACTTATGTTTGTCTAAATACCTACATACACATTGTAGATAAATTACAAAGATTTGTCCTAGGTGGTAATCGAACCCATTACCTCCGGTTTAGCAGTCGTGGTCATTAACCACTGGAACAACAGGCCCGTCAACATGTCTCAATTTGACAAAAATAATACTGTTATATTTTCTCCTAACGAGTTGACTGGGAAGAAAAAAAATCACTTACATCAACAATGTAACACAAATAGTATTATATAATTTCAAAAAAAAGTACAAAACATTGAGTAAATAAAAATCTTTTCCCTCTAAAAAAAAAATCAAACGCAATGCAAAATGTATATGGCAGATTTTGAATCACAAGTGCGTTTGACATAAAATTTCCCTTGCATTCCCACAGAACGACCTCTAAACAAATTATTCGCTATTCAGATACAACCCGTACTGAAACCGCTGTCATTACCATACAAACGTCAATCAAATCCATAACTTTATTTAGAAATAGATTTGTACACATAAAACGTAAAAAGTATTTATTTTATTTTCAAAGGATAGCCGATAAACGTGCTCATCGCTCACCTATATTATAATGATAAGTATACATCGCTTTTACAACACCTGAGGTCTTGGAGATGAAATATCACCTTTTAAAAAACGATTTCGGTTTGATCACTTGTGATATCAAATATAACACAATGGTAGAGCCGCTACTTTACGTCTGTATTGAGTCAGAACGTGGAAGGCTCGGCTTTTTTTTCGGCATTTTTTTATAAAATACACTTGTGAAAATTAATAAATAAAAGTTTTTGGTTGAATGTCATGCATTTGCCAACATTCTGAAGATACTACTATCCTTAATGCGCTTTATCGATGAAAAAACACAAAATACATAATTTCGACCAAATCGTCGCATCTCCTAAACATAGCACACAATAGAGCAGCCTTTCCCAAAGTGGGCGATAACGCCCCCTTGTGGGCGCTGCAGGCCTAAAGGGGGGCGGTAAGAGACTCAGAAAAAAAATCAAATCTCCGCTAATATAGCTCAAAATAATTAATTTAATTCGAAGTTATAGTGGTTTTTAAGTTGGTGAAAATATGGGGGAGCTAAAGAATAATTTATTCTCAAAGTGGGCAGTAGACAAAATAAGTTTGGGGACCCCTGCACTAGAGTCTAACGTGACGTTCAAAATAGGTATTCGAGAAATACCAGTGGGTACTAAAAATAAAAAGAGAAAAAACGCTAATATCAAAATCTTATTATAGTCGCCTGTCGGAATAGGATTAAATGCAAGCGCTGCGCAACGACGCATTCCGAACACTGAATAAAGTTGAACGTCAAAATTTGAATAATAGTACAATAAATTTATATGGTACGACGGGTATATTTTCCCCCTTGGGGGCAGACAGAGCTTGAAGAATTTATAATAGCTTAGTACTTAGTGTACTTACTACATAGCCTGCGGATAATCTTTGTGTTTTTGTTTGTAAACAGATTTGAATTTCTGCGCAACTATAAATATTAAATAGGTAATATTAAGGCGAGATATTTTATAACAACCCCACATCAATGGACAGCAAACAAGGTAATATATTGTATAATATATCAACATTTAATGTATATGTAGTTAAGAAGTTAGCCTCAATAAAATAAATCTTTTTAAAAATATAAAAATAAATTTTGACTTGTTTAAACATATTTTCCTTTCCATTTATTCAACACGTTTATCTTGAAATGCGCAGCTGAAACAATATCACCAAAGCATCAAAAACGTATTACGAAGTATAAAGAGTCTGGAGAATGCAAAGATGACTGTAGCAGAAATCTAAAGGCCTGGGCATACGTCATCTTTTATACGCGACTTCAACGAGCGTTTTACGGAAAGCTTGTTTTCTTCATGATCATAGTTATTTATCATGCGCTTCCACCAAGAATGGGAAGGCATGAAAAGCACTGATTTAATTTGTCAATAAATAAATTTATAAAGGTTTTTATGCATTTTTTAATAACAACAATAAAGTTTTTTTTTACGTAAGCCGTACGAAAATATAAATAATATTAAATTAGTTTTAAAAAAAACTGCCTTTGCCAGTAAAAATAACGGCTAGACATTTTTGTTCTTAGAAAAGTCGCGGCTTTATAAACTTTGCCGCGTGTTTTACGAAGTCGTATGTTCGTATGTGTAGACCTTAAGGTGTTGGAATGTACTCGTGTTTGCCAAATTAGAGCCTCGTCTTCAAACGATAAGCACGTAATTATCGCGTCATTATTTTTCATGTTTGCGCATGAGTGTATCCGGAACTAACTTTCATTTCGAAGATTGAATTTTGTGTATTTAGCTTTAGCTTGACAAATATAATTTTTATTTGCTTTTAAAATTATTAGACATTATTTTTTATTTCTTACATAAACGATACTTTATTTACAATAGTTTTACATAAAATAAAAAGAATAATAAGTAGAAGAAGACAGAAATAAAAGTTTTAATTTGTGAAATTAAAACTAGGTACATACATGATATAGTTAAGTAAGGATAGATTTGAGAGTAGGTATTAAGTAGTTTGGTTTTGTTCTTTGTTTCTACTTAAAATAATTTAATATGCTGCATTAAAACACGAGTAAAAAAAAGTCTAGTATTATGAACAATAAAATAAAAAGCTTTTTATTTCTTATATTCATGAAATTAATAACATTCACTACATTAAATATGAATTTTATATAATCTTATTAAGGCCTTTGTCCTGCAGTGTGATAGTTCAGGCTAAAAATAATTATAATATTAGAAATTAAAATTAAAATTAAAATTAATCCTTTATTTATTCTAGTTGTATTTTAGTTGCAGTTTAAGAACATTTAACAGTGTCGTAATTATTCATCGTTTGTATAACTTTGCGTCTATTTTCGCTTGCTTTGTTAGCACAGTCTGGTGTCATAGCAACCTGGTTAAAATATCTCCACCCTGTCTGTTACATGCTCCACTTATCTCAGTCTTGGAAGACGTTCCCTTAATTAGTTTCGAACGTTTTTGTATAAGCGTCTAATTTTTTAAATAATTAGTAAACAAAATGTATTAAAAAAGTATTATTTTTCGGAGAAGGGTATGTTAAAACGAGAAAATCCAAACTCGTGTCCTTGTGGATAAGGTGTATTGGAATAATATGAGGTTTTGTTAGTTAATTGAGGACTGTTTGACTTTTAGGGCCATAAAAATACCTAAGTTCTAATATTAACATCACGTATGATTTTTTTATGTATTGACTAACTTACACCACCATAAAAGCAACGAATAAAAATATTTCTAATGTTTCCTCTTATAATTGAATCAACAAATCATCAAGATTTAATGCAAAAACTTTTTTTACCTACTACGAATTATTATTATTACATGTGATGTTGATAAATTCTTTTATAAGTGCTAGTTCACACGATGCCGCTGCCTCCGCCGCGCTACCTTCGTTTGTTTTTGTTATTCCATTACTAACGCCAACAAACGTAGCTACCGATGTATTGCCACAAAGTTTTCGCAAATCCTCTGACGTCACAGACAAGCAGCCTCTTTGTGATTGATTGAAAAGAAAGGGTCATTGTTAAGCTTACCTGAAATCGTTCTAACCGGTTATGAAAATGTATTCTGTTTATTTAAATGATTTCAAAGATGAAAATATTTGAATAGATTTCATTCATACTGTGCGTCTGTCACTATGTTAGCGACAGTCTCATTAATTTAATTTTGGAATAATTTTATCACTTGTCCTTTGGAATGAAGACAAGAGAACGGTCCATTCGTTTTAGGCCGTTCAGACTTACACCCAACCGTATAGTGTATGACAAAAGAAAAACAAAAGACGGCGGCGCGGAGGCGGCGTCGTGTACACGAGCGCTAAGAAATCAATGTCATCCAAATAACGATCTACCGAGACGATAGTCGCGTTCAAAATGCCTTGTTTTATGGACACCATAATAACTTGGATTTATGTCAACACTGTTTTACATCTCCATGATTTGGCGGTCAAAACAATATTTAGATCATTGCTTGAACTTTTTGTTTTTCTTGAAAATTTTTAATATTCTTATGGGTTTTGGTCGTTGTTTTTGAAAACAGGTTTTAATTTTATTTTTTCTTTTTACTTTGTAGGTGTTTGAATAATAAAAATAAATTAGATTTGTAGACTGAATATTGTATGACATGAAATGGTTAAAACGTGCTGCAAACTCAATTTTGTGAGGAACATTGAAGATGATTAGATGTTGACTAAAAAGACTGAATTATCGTTGTTGTTGCAGACATAATGCAATATAGATAATAATATAATGTCCCTATATAAAAGTGAAAGGTCAATGACCCGAAACTACAAGTTAAACAACCTCATTCTTTCTAAAAAATAATATTCAGTAAATAAAACGAAAATTCCATTCATTTCCATATTATAAATTATCTTCCCATGTGATTTACCATAAAGTTCAAGGACTCTCAAGCCTCTTATTATATTTTCTGTAGAGGGAACGCGACAAATTGGGGGCGTCGAGAATATTTTTGTACTTTGCAATGTGACGCAGAGACGACGCAAAATAAATAAAGTATAGCTTTCAGAGAAGGGTGGCATGAAGTCTTTAGAACGATAACTATACTGGCACGCTAGTACACCATTATGTTCAACCATTTTCTTTTTTATATATATTATTCACAGTGTGTTTGCTTTTCTGTACCTATTATCACCAAATTTTTCTAAGAACAAAAATGCAAATGTTCGTGTTGTCTAGTAAGTAGTTGTTAACTAGAATCCTAAGCATTACCGCTAGTCTGTGTATTTTATTACCGGTTGCCTATTAGGAATCTATACTAATATATAAAGCTGAAGAGTTTGTTTGTTTGAACGCGCTTACCTCAGGAACTAGTGGTCCGATTTAAAAAATTCTTCCAGTGTTACATAGCCCATTTATTGAGGAAGGTTATAAGTCATATAACATTACACTGCGACAAAAAAGAGCGGAGCATAAATGAAAAACACGCGTGACTAAATACAGATCCAAACACGAATTAGTTTTTTCGCTCAGATCTTTTCTCGATTTTTGCAAAAGCTAATGTACTTAAGCCTTATAAATTAATAACTTTATTATCATAATGCCTGTAACTTTCTCATTAGGAAAAGTCCTTTCTCATACAAAACCATCTAGAGACGACGTTTGACTAAAAAAATATATTATGTAAAGGAATTTTCTTTTTTTTGCCGCATTATGGCAAGCCTTTATCATTCCGCCAATCGGTTCTTTCCATAAGGTAAAATCTAATAACAGATTTTTGTATTGAAAAACAAAAGATGAGCGAAAAATCATAAAGTCTTTTAAGCAGGAAATTATTATTTGATGGATGAAGATAAATGTGTAATGATATTCACGTAAAACCAATGACTTTTTTAGACCTTGTTTATTTTGAAGAACTGGGTTATTAAGCCACCAAAAAGTGTCTTGATTTTATCATTTAAGGTTCCCATATTAAATTTCGTAAATTGTCTGTAATAGAGGCAAAGGTCAATGTATGCCTAATTGAATTTAAAACATCACCGAAGCTATCCTATATATAGTTGGACTTCTTGAAGTGACGATAGGCTGGCCTTTTTTTTAATTTTCAGCGTGATCAGTACGGAGTTGTGGGTTTTTGGTACCCGACACCACGAATATCGGTTATTTAAATACCTACTATTCTAATTCTCATTCATTCTTTTAACCTTAATTAGGTAGTTCTTAATTAATCTCATTACGCTAAATTAAATCAAATATGTAAATAAATTGTGGAGTATTCTGTTTAGGTTTATAAGCCTGAAATAAATAGTTTTTATTTATTAATGTTATTATTTATAATTATTTTCTAATTTGAATAAACAAGTTAGGTATTTGTAGACACAAACAACACTTTATCAGGACAAGGTCGCCATCATTTATCTAGTTACAAAGCCCAATCTGGTACCTACATTACTATGCAAATATTATATGCCTATTTTTGATGATAGGACAAAAATCAAATTTGGTTCAGATCGCGATTAAATTTGAATATGTAAGTATAAAGCTAGTTACCATATAAACGAGGTTTATACCCATGACATGAATAACTCATGGCTAGTAAAATGATTAAAAAAGGTGAATATGGTTAGTTATTGATGTATTTTAGTTATTGAAGCAATAAATTGTAACTATTTTTCAAAATACAGTGTGTAAATAAAGTAAAGTATTTGACGTAAATTAATCTATATTATATACTAATATATAAAGATGAAAAATTTGTTTGTTTGTTTGTTTAAACGCGCTAATGTCAAGAACTAGATACTGGTCCGATTAAAAATCTATTTCAGTGTTGGATAGCCAGTTTATTGAGGAGGGCTATAAGCTATATAACACTACGCCGCGACCAAAAGCAGCGGAGCATAAATGAAAAACGTTGCAAAAATGAAAAACCGTTAAAACTGAAACACGCGGACAAAGTCGCGAGGGATAGCTAGTGTAAATATATAATTTTGATCTTAACGTAGCTATTGTGTTTTATATATAATTTATTTTAAATCAGATAAACCTTCGTGAATTCAAATGATTTTTAGCATTTCTCCCACTTCAGCTTCTTTGTACTTTTTTTAGCACAATTCTTGTTTTATGATAACCTATCTAATGTGTATAATAAGCTTTATACCTAAGAGAAGTACAAAAATATCTTGAAGTTCAAATTTTATCACATTAAATATAAATTAGATTGAAATACGAAACTGAAAAATTGTCTCAAGTATCACATCCATTATGAAAAGTGAAGAATGCGCACAAATATCGATACTACAAACTCAACCTAGTGCCCCAGACTACAAAGATTACAATGCCTTGGCAAGTACACCTGCATTTTGCTCGTCCATTTACTTGGAACTGAGAACGCTTTATGTGATGATATTTTCTTTGTGATCCTACGTTTCTGTTGTTGGTGAACGCATAACCGAAGATTAGTTCTAGGAGAAGGGTTCACGTTTCTTAGTATAACCCAAAATGTTCAACTCAGAAAAGGAATTATTACTAACTAGCTGTTGCCCACGGCTCCGTCCACGTGGCGTATAATATTCATGTATTTTTACATATAAACCTTGCTGTTGAATCATTCTATGTATTAATGCAAACTGCATTCAAATCCGTTGCGAAGTTTCTAAGATCTTAACGTACAGACAGCGTGAGCGACTTTGTTTTATTCTATGCAATGATATAATAATCGTAGATATACAATGTTATAAGAAGTCAATATTTAAGTAATTAGAATAACGCGGGCTTCTGCAAATGTTAGATTACTGATGATCTTCAGGAGTATTTTTTTCCAAGTGTTGATGTTAGTTAGTCCACACAAAACCTTAAATTTAGAAGAGTTTTTTTTTAAATAGCTTCTGATAAACATCGCTTGATATGCGTCAAATACTTGATGAAATGCTTGACCAGATATTAATTTTGCTTTTGAAAATTTAAAATTGTCTATACCTGGCAATACACAGTCATGTGTGTCGAAACATATCTGTAATGCTAGATATTAGCAAATCGATTCCCGAAGCTAATGGACTGTAGAGTTGATTTCAACGATTTTCGATTATATTTTCTATTTCAGAGATCGTAACCTGTTTGTAATCGTAATGTTTACCGAGTTTTAAATTCTACATACGCTGAAATCGCTTAAAAGGAAAATCAGTGTTATGAAGCTTGTTTACTGAATGGTTATTTTTAAACGAAAGAGATAATATTCTGCAAGCTTACTAAAGGAAATTTAAGATCTTTTTTAATTGGTGAATGGTAAAACTCTGCCTAATAGTTTTTTTTAGGTGTGCAATGCGAGACGTTATAATAATGGATCATCGTATTCAATTCATTAATATATTTTCTTGCCCTTTTCAGCAAATTCAAATTCCAGCATTAAGATAAAGTATCACTTTTGCTACAATTTTAACACAGAAAGTACTAGGTACTAGCTGTTATCAGTCAAATGAATAATTTATAAATTTTTAGTAAGAAATAGAGATATGTTTATAAATTGTAGTCACAATAATATTCCTTCAATAAGTTCTAAAAATAATGTTTTCAATTTATAAGAATTTGTTTTATTTCTATGTAGGATGGAACACGACGACGTAGAAATATGACAGCGATTAGACCCAACGCGCTAAAATGAAACCCACAAACAGAAAAACCTGCTAGTTTATGAGGGCAATTTCGACGCTTCTAGCCGAAGATTAGCACATTGACCTTTGTACCATATGTCGTTTTAGATTCCCGTTAAAAACAAATATTGGTCAATCTATAATTTTTATTTTGAAACTACCTGTTTCCCGCGGCTCCTCCTGGTTGTCGGGTAAAAGTAGTCTATGTCCTTTCTCAGGCTCTAGACTATCTGTGTACCAAATTTCATTTAAATCGGTTTAGTAGTTTTGGCGCGAAAGCGCGACAGACAGACAGACAGAGTTAGTTTCGCATTTATAATATTATAATAAAGAATAAGATACCACTCATAATTATTAATTTATTTTCTGAAATCGGCACAAGCTGATATACTCATCAGTTCATGCCGTGATTTTGTGACTAACCAACAAGGATTGTCGAGAATTCAACCTCAACATCTTCAGGTGCTGCAGGGGCAGCACGCGAGAGTGGAAGACCAGTTCAATGCGGTGCGGTGCAATGATGGTAACAAGATTGACTCTACATTTTTTACCAGAAGTCATAAGGATCGTAGATGCTCCCCGTGACCAATACATGAGATTTAAATTAATTAGCACGTAAATTATCTGCTAAAGTACCTGTCGAAATTCAGAATAAGTTACTAAATGAATGCAAATGAACGACAGAACATTTTGCTAACTATCCCCAATAATCCCTATGCGTTGACATTTGTTTTTTCAGTTAGCCAACCTAAAAAACTTAGTTGGAATAAGCTTCCACTATGGTAATTGGTCGTTACTTTATCCTGTTATCAGTTGCACAGGGTATACCCGTAACGGTCTCTGCTGTTATCTTTATTATAAGGATTAGCAAGTTGTGCCGCCTTCTCGTTCCAAACTAGCTTGACTTTCCGCTCTACAACTGTTCAGGAGATAGTTGTGTTCTGATTTTTAACAAAGCATTGAAAAAATAATCATGATTGAAATAAGATAGTTACTCGATAAATGTTTGTTTTAGGACGTAAAGAAGTTTTGTATTTATTTTAATTGTTTACCCAAACAAAAGCAAATCTTTTAATAAGTGCTTATAAAATTTGTGGGTACCCTGGGTTCCCATGATCCGGTCCTGACTTGGTGTCAACGAGTATGTTCCTTGCTTGGTGTCAATGGGACCACCTCAGGAGCATACCCTTTCGTAAGAATTTAAAAAGTTCGTCAATAATTGACGGATAAAATACTGAACATATAGAAAAAAAAAATATACAGTGAATAGAAAAACTCCTTCTTTTTGGAAGTCGGTTGAAAAGAGCTCGGTATCTTGTATTGTAAGCACCTGAAAAAATCAGTGCAATTTGCAATAATTTATCAAGACCACATAGACAGGATACATTACCACCCGATACTCTAAAACTAAATAATTTAAACAGAACATAGACTTGATCAGATATCAATAATGGATTGTCCTCGATAGTCGATCTGCTTTAGACAGGTATTGATGATCGAAGCGTTCAAAGCGCGGTTGTGTTGATTTGGAAAAAAAGATCTCGAGTGTTGGTTGATTGGGATCCACTTTTATTCACCAAACATGTCCTATGAATCCTGTCAATTAGGTAATACGTGAGACACAGTAAGTAAGTATAGGTAGGTACTTATTGTAATATAATAATTTGTTTTTATTTTTGTTATTTGTAGTTATGTTAGGTTTGTTTTTGTGTTATTTTGTTTATTGCAATTGTGTCTCTGTGCCGTGTCCAAATTAAATGTATTCCCTTCCTTTTTCTGTATGAAAACTGTGATATTAAATATTGGTTACTAAGAAATGGAACTGATACTTGGAAAGCGTTGCTTTTTAATTATTGATTTGATAAAACGTTTGCTATGAAAATTTACAATCAACTGGCATTCCGCCCCGGTTTCGCACGGTCAGGCAAAATATTAATGAATAATGCATATAAACCTTTCTTTTGAATCACTATCTACTGCTCAAAACTGCATTAAATCCGTTGTGTAGTTTAAAAGATCTAAGTGTACAGACAGCGGGAACGACTTTGTTTTATACTAGGTAAAGAAGATTTGTAAATAGGGACCTACAATACGCACTTTTAGCTTCTATTATTTAGTTTATATTTAGCCACTGTTTTTACTATTTCTAGTTATTTTAGTTAACGTAATTTAAAATAACAGCTCGTAATGTTAATCGTATCGTGAAATCCCAAAGGACCTTTGAATTCAGACCTAAATTGTCAACCCGAGCGCAAAATATTTCAAATGTTAAGATCATGATAAAGGGATTATGCTAAATTATTCGGTTTCTCATCTAGTTGGTTGTAAACTTTAAAGTTAGTATTAAATATTTAAAATGGCATTCTTGCAGTTTTATAAAAAGATAATATTCACATTTTAGGAATAATGAATACTTATTTCTTTTTAAATTTGCGTACTCGAAGGGCGCCAATGGGAGTACTAAGTCTCCGCTATCCGTCCATAGGTCCATCGATCCGTTCGTTGGTGTGCCAGCAGGCTATATCTTATTAATAAATAATAATAACTAGAGAGTTGAAATTTTCACATAGTGTGAGTATTTCAATTGCCGCTAAAACGACAAAAAATAAAAATAAAAGCATATTTAAGGGGTATAAATTGGTAAGGAGCCCTTTATGCGCAAGTCCGACTCGCACTCGACGGGTTTTTTCCCATTGTTGTAGAAAATATATGAATGTTTTCGAGTTTTTTTGCTTTTGTGAAAGAAAACACTTTTTACATAGGTAGTACATTGCGGTGCAGGAAACCCTCCCCATGTGACGTATGAGTATCTGACGCGCCCCGTTCACAATGACTGGGAAATTTTCCGACCTTCGTTATGACAGAGCCGTGTTTTTGTACATGAATATATTTATAATGTATTTTTATTTTAACTAGTAAACCTTTTCTTTGGCAAATGGTTGCCTTTAAGAAATTGCCATCTGCAATAAGGCTGCCTTTTGTAGATACATATTAGGCACTTCTGAATACTATATTTTATTTTATCGTATTGTTTATGTGCAATAAAGAATAAATAAATATGTATGTATGTTCAATATTTAAGATACATTAAAGATAGCTGAAAATATACTAAAATTATAATTCGTAAAATTTACAAAACACAGGCCATATGTTTGTTAATTTTGGAGAACCCTGATTAGTGCCATATTGTGAGCGGTTATTGTATGCCTCAACGAAAATACTGTAAAAATCAGTAAGTTAATATAATAATACTATAAGTTAGCATAGTTTACCTAATTTTGGTGTACATTAGCTATGAGAATTTGTACTACTAATAATAACGTGATAAATTATTTATATATAATTGAATAAATAAATAAATCTTCTACGTTATTTCATTATTTGCCATTCGAAGCCCGAATGTCACACGAAAGGCGGACGGGGACGGGAATGTGTCATGTCGAATATTCTCAGAAACATGTCCAACATTATTCTGCCTTAAGGCGAACGAACCTTTTTGCTATTATCACGTATTTTCAGAGTTAGCACGCGGTACTTTCACCACTTACTAGTAAACTGATATTATCTATAAATAGATATTACTTTTCTAGACGTTTTAATAATAATAATAACCATTTATTTCAGAATTTCTACCGTAATTTGATAGTAACAATACGAATCTTACATAGTGTCAGTAACTAAAATTATAAACAAAACTTCGTGAGACAGTCCGAGTCGGCAGCAGCGTCTATTTGACTGCGTGCAGTCTGATATATAGCTTCAGAATCGGAGATTCCCATCGGTCGGCCAGCGTCCTACGGATAGTGTTGAGGCAAGCGCGCAAACGGTTTAATAAGGAGGCGTATCTCTTGTGCACGATAGCCGAATAACTGTCTACGTTTGCATCCGAAAATATGCCAAATGCACTACCGAAACGTCACAGCCCCAACAACAGACGGAAGGTGTTGTGTATATGATGGCCAAGACGATATAATATGCTCTTTGCGTAAAATTTACCAATAGGCTAAACGTGTAAAAGGTTTGAAAATACCGTCTACCTGAATAGAGCCACGTTAGATATTTTTGACGAGAGTTTTCAGAACTGGTCGAAATGAAACTATAGATACAAGTTATCACTTAAACTACTTAGGCACATCTTTTTCATTCTGGTAAACTTTTGTTTGCGTATTCTATCGCTTCTAGGCATAATAAATCGTAAGGGTACAATAAGCATTCATCATCAATAAATTAGTTTTCAATACAAACAGTTTTGAAAACATTTTACAACTGAATTCAGTTGTAAAATGTTTGTAAAAAATGAATTAAATTGTAAATTTCTCATATAAGTGAACTGTAACTGTTCTTTTGAGAATAAAGATTCTTTTAACACAAATTATTATTTAATTACAAATATTCGCTACGCATGCGGTAATAAAAGTTAATAAAATTTATTTATCATAATGAATTAACTTAGCATATTA
The DNA here is from genome assembly GCA_932294365.1 of Diachrysia chrysitis. NCBI lineage: Eukaryota > Metazoa > Arthropoda > Insecta > Lepidoptera > Noctuidae > Diachrysia > Diachrysia chrysitis. The sequence continues at coordinate 6,143,637 of OW028657.1, forward strand.
AAGTACCTAGCTATATAATTGTGCATGGTGTGATCTACTTTAAAAAATAGCACTAACACAACTCAAAAATGTAAACCTTTTTTTATTATATCCTGTTCTGTTAGATAGCAATCTACTTATCCAAAAGATACTTATATAAACAATAGATTACTCTCAATAGATGCCGTTTAAGCTTAACTCTCTTAGTTACCATTTAAGTTAATAAGTTGGAAAACTGACATTTGCAGACAGTCTGCTACGCTGATTGCTGTAAACAAATTAACTCAACTCGTGGCTTGACTAATTGCGGGTTTTATTTTTCTAGGTTTCCGTATTTATATTTACTCTTGGAATTCGTCTCTTCGCTGCAATTACACTGTAATATAAATGGTTCCTTAAGTATTTTATTAAAAAGTTAAGATTTTTAGGTAGGTTAAGTACTTCCTCCGCCCAAACAAAAAAAAAAACGTAGGTTAAGTACTTAAAACAACACAGCCACACAGATACACAGACATCATACGTATAATACCCAACTTTTTGCCCTTTTTAACCCCCGTTATTTATGTAATAATACGTTACTGTTATTACATATATCTATAATACCTATGCATTAGTTCATGTTATAAAATATAGTATTCATAACAATATAAACAACTTACGAGTAATATAAACAATCTTATTACACACAAATAATAATAAATATAAAAATACTACACTGCCATTACGCTACTGATACCTCCATATTTCATAATTGAATATTAGAAGCCTTGTAATAACATTGTGGTCGATTGAATGGTCGCAATAGACGTTCATGTGTATGTTCAATCACCATCTGATCAGTTTACGTGTGTCGATGTATTGCCAATACGTTCCCTTGCTGTATCTACTATTAAATCAATGTTTCGTTATTTAGACCGTCTGACAAAACAGCTGAGCATCGTAGTTATTTGTGGATGTTGGTACATCTACTTATGGCAGTAGATGTACCAACACCTACTGTAGTTTGTTTAGTTGTTTATCTGTGGTTATCTTCGAAATTACTGGCACGACTTTAATAATGCTGCCTCTGACAATTGGGGACTTTAGGATTGAGTCGGTACGGAGCCGTGCAGAGCATGCAAGCGATTCCGCGACTTCGGCAAAGGCAAGGACGGGACCGGAGCATTATTATTTGGTGCAAGTCCGACATACTTATCTCTACGCTGCGCCGTGCCCTTGGCGTGGGTTGAAGTCGGGTGGTTGAAGATACATTTTCACTAAGTAAACAAAAAAAAAAAGTATGTTTTTTATTTTTAATTCCTTTTGTTTCAATAGAAAAAATGTTTTGGTTAGACCCTTCTTTTCGTTTTAAAGACCTATTTTCGCTTAGTTTGTAAAAGTAAAACTCGTTTAATATTTGAAACATAGTTTCAAAGAAGCTTTCTGTTTTGTTTTAGATAAATATCTGTTCTAATTTGGTAAATCAAACAACAGAGGGACAAGACTTTTTAAAAATAAAACTTTAATGCGAGATATAAAAATGTCTACTCCAAAGTATTCTTGTATAAAATAAACAAAACCTAAATAAACAATGTTTTTTAGACTTAAACAGTTCTAGCAAAAACGGGTATGCTAGCTAGCTAACATAAAACAAGCACAACCTTGGAACACAAAATAATAAAGATAAATAAGTAAAAAAATCACACGTTACAAAAACATAGATACCACAAAAACTGACTGACAGATTGTCAATTTCATACAAGCGACAGAAATATAATGGTGTTGTTTTTGACAAAGCTCCCTATGTATGTAAATTGTGTCGAATACTTTTCGGTGAGGTCACGTATTGTTTACATAATGTGTCAAGGTTTATTGAGCGTTCCCAAATATTTGCAGGAGTTTCAGTAATGGCGTTATTGTTTCGTTGCGTCATCGGTATATTATGCTCGATAAGCGTTTTCGTTGACCTAACAGGTTTGTAATGTATGCCGCCTAATTACGTGTAGACTAACATTTTGACTATAGTTCTCGAAGGAGATGACTGGCCGAAAACAATCGAACCAGATAAAGTAGTTCTAGAATTCTAGAATAAAACTAACTCGACCGATAGTGAACAAGATTTAAAATGTATCTTTTAACGATTTCTAATGATGTTCTTTTTTAAGAAACTAGTGTAAAGTGTGCTGTCTCTTTCAAATCAGTCGAATATGTTTCATGTATTATGGAATAAAAATATTAAGTCAATTATCGGACAATCTTTTGTATTAGACTCTTACCCCAAAATACTCAAACTTAACTTCGAGACGTTGATAAATGTCTTTAATTCGCCACTTTACAAGTTAAAGTGACAGCATGAGCTTAACGGAGACTCAAAACTAATTAATGTTTTAGTATTCAGTCTCTAGAAATATTTTCTTCTATACACATATTAAAAATCAAAGTCCGCCGCGTCTGTCTGTCTATCTGTTTGCCTGAACGCAATATACACAAAAACTACCAAACGGATTTTCATATGGTTTTCACAAATAGATAGAGTGATTTAAGAGAAAGGTTCTGTATACCCATGCGAAGCCGGGGCAGGTCACTAGTTAAAAATATTAAGGTATGTCATTTAGACCAATACCAATGTATGTACAACTATCTGCTAACAAATCGATCCATAAGCTACTGTTACACTAATACATTTAGCTAGCCATACCACGTTAGATCTAGAATATTCTGTTTGGGTTTTAACTTTACTTTGTGTAGCTGTTATTGTGCTGTTATTAACAATGCCTTATCACAAAGCAGTACGGTTTATTTTCGTATGTAACCGTCAGTACGACCTGACCAACGTACATCAAGTTTACAGCCAGCCATTGTTTAACGGTTTACAGTTTGTAAATGGGAATGCTCGTTTGACGGGCCTATTGGGCTAGTAGTTAGTGACCCTGACTGCTAAAACCGGAGGTCGCGGGTTCGGTTCCCACCCAGGACAGATGTTTTTTTTTTTTTTTTTCTTTGTGTGATGAGCACGATCATTTGTTCAGTGTCTGGGTGTAATTCATCATGGGTGTATACATAAATATATAAGTACTAGCTGTCCCCCGCGACTTTGTCCGCGTGTTTAAGTTTCAACGGTTTTTCATTTATGCTCCGCTCTTTTTGGTCTCAGCGTAATGTTATATAGCTTATAGCCTTTCTCAATAAATAGGCTATCCAACACTAAAAGAATTTTTCAAATCGAACCAGTAGTTCCTAAGATTAGCGCGTTCAAACAAACAAACAAAAAAACTCTTCAGCTTTATATATTAGTAAGTTGTTTATCAGTGGTCTGGTTGTCATAATACAGGCTCTGCCTAGTTTGGGATCAGTTGGCAGTGTATGAGTTGTCCTGTTCATGATATTACTATTACTACTATTATTACTATAATATCGGCGTAAAGTAGCACCAGGGTGGTACTCAATGAGTAACTAATGGCTAGAGGAAGCCGCGCCTAAATAAGGCAGCGTCATTCAAAGGTCGCACAAAAAAGGCGGCAGAGCATTATCGATCTCTTTTAATGCAAATAGGTGATCGATGGATAGTAAGATACGGTACTTTTTTGCTTGAATATTTAAATGGGCAGATGTCTAAGTAATTTGTTCTACTTAAACGGTAAGTAAGTAATACGGTAGCTAGGTCAATGTATTTTTTTTTACTGTTTTAGCAATATACAAGGTGAGTTTTGGCGAAACGAAATCTCTACATTGGTATCCAAAATTAAACATATAAACAAAAATATAATCTCGAATGTCAGTACTATTACCTTAAAGTATTCAATTCGAGGAATTTTTTTCATTTGTTGTTTTCAATTGTTTGTTCATTTGTTTTGAGAGTTTTATATGTCAAGCATTTTTGTAACCGATATAGAAGTCATAGTTTTCGTTTGAACAACGACCAAAAACTCACCTTGGATAAATGAAAATCAACTTTCACGTGTATGTGGGATAATAAGATTGTATTATGATTAAGTATGAATGTAGCGTAAGATTGTTAAACGGAACTCAGCGGATGAAAGGGAAGTATGTGTGGGAGTGATATGAGTGAGTATTTGAGTAATAGCAACGAAGAGATTCACGTCAGATTTATTAATTTTACGTTATTTATTACATTCTTTCATTCAATAAACAGCTTTAAAATTGTTTAATTGGATATTTTGCCTACACAATCCCACATGTATGACGGAACAACACTTAAAAACGGCTCGACCGATATAGATGTATTTTTTGTTGTGTTTGTAGAAACGAAAATTTTCAAAAAATAGGCGGAAAATGTCGAATATTGACAGGACAACGACTGTCGGATTAGCTAGTACCTCTAAGATAAAATAAACATATAATCTTTCTTCTGAAGCATTAGTACCTACTTTAGGTACACCACAAACATTTGTTACAAAGGAACCTCGTCTTTGTACAAATATTTGCGGATCACACAGACTATAAAAAAAGTTAACCTACCTATCATCTTAATTTTGAATATGACAATGGCAATGGTATAGATAACAGTATGTTGGCTTACCTTAGTTAGCTAGTCTTGCAGACTGCCATCTTTTTCAGGTCGGACTCGTTAGAATGAGATCACACGATTTATTAGAGCTACGTGATCATACCTACAATGTATTACATGTCTGCCCCAAGCTTTGTCAGCCCGCAAGGGAAATAAGGTAACGCAGGTCCATAATTAATTATAACACACCTTTTTAAATGCCTCATTGGTCTTACGATCATTACGTCACATTGGCTGTGGATTGCCTTTAATTTTAGTTCTAACAGTACTTTTTAGTTATCTAAAAAAAAATGTTTTGAGTTGAACTTTGTTTTAAATAATGAATTAATTTATTCAGACGAGGCAAATTGCGAGGCAAATTGTGAGGAAAAATCTAACTATAAATACAAAAATATGACGTGAACATTATTCTTAATTTTTTTAAAGACTGCAAAGAGAAAAGATTCGATAGGTTTAAAAAAGTCGTTAAAATAAATAAAGTTGACACCCATACATATTATTTATAATCACTACCATTTGATATTAGAAGATAGAATATAATAAAGGCCGACGGTGTTATTCTCTAGAGTCAAACACTTAATCACTTTCTACGACTGTCACCAAAAAATACAGCATCCATTGTCCGATGTTATTTTCAAGTAATATTTTTACTCGGGTAATCCTCATGGACTTCCTGCGCCCTAGGTATCTGGTAGCTTCAGCCAGTTTTAGCCGGTTAGGGTCCGACCTACTGGGGAGCTTCCTTTTTCCTGTTACCGGGGGAGACTTTCTACTTTAATCGTCAAGGTATTTATTATACCTACATTATACAAAGGTAAATATAATTTAGATAACGTGTTATACGGGTGTTAAGTAAATACTAATTGACAAATTAAATTAACCAAATAACCAGCATGAAGGCATGGTTGAAATGGATTCAGTTTAATGGTAAGCCGGCTTCATACGGTGTGCGATATCACGGATGACCCCGCACGGCCGACGACAACGGATATACACATACCGCGCAGTGAGTGTTGAGAATCAAACTAATTTCATTAGTTTTATTCTCAAGAACCGGAGAGACCGGGGCAGACGCGTCTCCGCTATCACGGACGAGCATCTGCCCTTTGTCGGCAGTGCGGGGTCGGACCGGCTTAAGATTTTTTATAATTAAATCTCATTTTTCACTGCTATATAATTATGTATATCAAATTCTTCTAAATAAAGATTTAGAGCATTTTCTTTTATTAAATCAAAATGTTTTTGATGTGAAATAAAGTCGAAAAACATTTTAATGTCAAAATTTACTTTCTTATTTCTTTTAAGTTTTTGCTCTTCGTTGAACAAGAAATTGTTTTGTTGAAGTTTTAGAGATGTATTAAATTTTTGTGGTTTAAAATAAAACTTAATCCACCTTAAGTGTATTAAGTTTGCTGTGATTTTAGTGAAAATAAAAGTTTAGTAGGGATTATTTTTGTGATGAAAACGAAAAATGTTAACAATGTCTTGAAAGTAATTGCTTTTAAATCAATAATAACATTTTATAAATGATCGCATTTTATAGAAAACTGAATCACGTGCCTATACTAATATCAGTTTTGCATCAGCATTATATTGTAATTAAAATTAAATGAAGAGTAAGGGCACAGCTCTAGCTAGTTACTGTTATTAAAAGTAAAAATATATTGTAAATTATTATTCTTTTAAATAAAAACCTTACATAATTAGCTTGTTATTTAGTTTTATAGTGAATTCAAGGTATAAAATTAAAATACCTGTGTTGTTAAATTCATAAACCTAGGACTTATTGGCAGAATAATAATTACGACTATTTTAAATACGTTGCGTATTAGTAAGTAGTGTTTACGCAATTAAGAAAAACATTGAAGAACGAGGTAAATTTTTTAGGTAACAAGCGTTATACTTTCCTATATAATTTATTATTATCCCTGTACAAAGGTGTATTCACAGACGAGATCCAATTTATACCAAACCTTAGGACATTTGAGTTTGATCATGTAACCATGATTTTACTACAATTAATGCAATTGCGTTTGCATTCTTGTAATATTAATGTCTATGTACATTGATGATATTTGCAGTAAATATTGATCGCTGTAACTAAGTAAAATGCGCATTGCGCGGATCCCAAATAATTAGGAACAGAACAGGGCAGGAAGATAATGATGTCGTTGTCATGACATGATGTGGTACCTGTCATATCGAGAAAGCTATTAGAGCTTTCTGTGGAGGTACAATGTGGTATTCAGCTGAATCCGGTAAGACTGAAAGCCGACCTCAACATAGCTTGGGAAAAGATTATTCAGATGTTTCTAGGCAATAAAGTAACATAAATAAATAAAATTTCTACGCTTCAGTGAATTGGCATGTTCAGTATTATGTAGGTAAATATATTATGTATTGTATGCGCAATTGCAATAATATTATCTGTTTAATATAACGTTTGTTTATCCGCATCGTTTGCTTATGGTATATATATGTGTTAATATTTAATACCGTAATACGTGTCATAGAAAATAATCCAAAGATGTACAGTATTATTTTTTTTAGTGGACCAATTAGTGTAAATGTTCTTGCTTTCGCTTGTGGTTTTGTTCATGTCAATGTCGGTTATCATGACAAAAAGGAGATTATGTACTTGCTTGGGGCTCAACCCAAATTTCATCATCAGTAAGAGCAAAACAGTTGGCTAACATACCCACAGATATGAAAAAAACAGTTATACTCGCATTTTTAATGTTACTAGCTGTTAGCCTGCGGCTTTGCCCGCGTGAGTGTCGGTTATCGCAGCAAGAAGCAGCAAGCTTTCCCCATAGCACCTTTTATCCAAATCCGTTCGGCGGTTTAGCCGTGTAAGCATAAAAAACAGACAGAGTTACATTTGCATTTACAATATAAGCATAGAAGTATACCTAGATATGTATGTATGTATTAAACCTTCTTAAGTAGAAAACCTAACAACGATACGTCAATCTCTCTTATTTTAGAGCTCTTTTACTTGGTATCGTGTGTAATAGGCTTTACCCAGTCCTTGTGTATTTTATATCCTAAAATTACTGCAAAAACTAAAACGCGCGACAAATATAATACGTATATTTCGTTAAAACATTAAATATGAATATAACCAATGAACTGCAATGAGCTTACTTAGACCGGCTTAGTAAGAAGATTACAAAGAGTAATTATACTCTGAAGAAGTAATTTCAACGATTACCTTCTGTTCTATGGATCTACAAACCGCTAGAGCCGGATATTGCCGCAATGATTACGCTCGGCAAATGAATTTCCAATGTGTTTCCAACAGTGCGATGTCACAGAGTATGCAACCTTACAGAGGCAAGTCTTCAACCGCGCAACGGTAGGTACACCACTAAGCGACAACGGTGTGTGCGTAATCTCTCACCAATGATGATATACATGTATACGTCGCCCATTGATATTTCTACAATAGATAAATTTAACAGAATATGCTAAAATGAATGGTAGTAACAAGTCAAATTTACGCGACTTATTGAAAAAATACAACTTCAATTCATTTAATAGGTATTTGCGGAACCCCGAAGTAGAGGACCTGTCCTAGTTCAGCTACAGAGACTTGCACGCTATATTAAATATTAGAAACCTATAAAATATTTGTAAGTATTTGTACTGTTTTTGGTAAAATAAATAATAAATAATTATTATTAATCGGCCGAAATACCGATGGAACCGAGACCGATAGAAATATCGCTTGGCTAGAGGTGCTGGTCCGTTGACGACTCAGTTTGAAAGCGTACACTACACAAACAGATGTAGTGGTGTAGGCACGTATTGTTGCGCGGTTGTTTGAATTTAATATGGTTGTATGGAGCTTTGCCTCTGTGAGATACTTACTCTGTAGTGATATTCTAGGCACTACCCCTGTATTACACACCCGGTGTTCAGTGGAACATTGTGTATGTACGCTTCATTAGTCCAGGAAATAATTATAGTTATATGAATTACTAAATATCAATAGTTCTCGAAGACCACAATAATTAATCTATACTAATATTATAAAGCTGAAGAGTTTGTTTGTTTGTTTGAACGCGCTAATCTCAGGAACTACAGGTTCGAATTGAAAAATTCTTTTTGTATTGGATAGTCCGTTTATTGAGGAAGGCTATAGGCTATATAACATCACGCTACGAGCAATAGAAGCGGAGCATAAATGAAAAATGTCGCAAATATGAAAAACCGTTGAAACTAAAACACGCGGACAAAGTCGCAGGGGACAGCTAGTTACTCATAAATGAATAAAGGAACCGACTTTAATTAAATTCATATCATCTCTGAGGTATATACGATAAATATATAACAAAAATATTTTTTGATATCTATCCACAATTGCCGGAGACATCGATTAACAAACAATAAAATACCTCCGAAATAGGAACCTTCTCTATTTGAAGACGGTCAAAACTGTTTACTAAGTACCTCGTACCTCAGAGTGAGTAATGAGAGAAATAAATGAGCTTGTTAAACTACAAGCACTGGGTTCTTTTTTTTTCATTGCCCGTGACGATTAATATAAGGCTAAATATTAGTGTACCATTTTTTGCTTTCCGCGACAAACCATTTTGATATAAGTAATAAGTAGGTAACTTTTTCCGTTACTCACAGCTTAAATAACACGCGTGTTTTCTTCCATAAATTGAAAGAAAAAATACTACATGAGACGATCGGAATGTCAATAATGTTAAAACTGCGGACGTATCTCGAGTTTCTTTAGTAATTATTTCTAGTTGCAATTAACAGTGTTGATTGATAATTAACTAGTGGTTCAATGAACAAATTTGTGTGCACAAGGTTGCAGGTTCGAACCCACTACAGGCAAGTACCAATGTGACTTTTTCAAAGTTATATGTACTTTCTTAATTATTCTAAGACATCATTGACAAACGGTGAAGGATAACATCGTGAGGAAACCTGGATTCCAACAATTGGAATTTGAAATCGCCAACCCGCAATGAGCAAGCGTGGTGATCAATGCTCGTTCCTTCTCTATATGAGAAGAGGCCTGTGCCCAGCAGTGGGACATTTATAGGCTGGTATGATGATTGCTAATTATCTAACATTACTTGGTTATATACTGATAACTTATTAATGGCAATGGAAACCCAGTTCAGGTTGTATAAATCTAAAATCGACAATGCGCATTTAACTACCTGTGATTAATGCTTGTTGCCTCACTATATATTATGGTAAAACGCTTTTAACGTGTGGTGGGTTAAGCTGTTTTTAGGAATAGCAATTTGAAAACGCTATTCGATGATAATTATAAAAATACCTACTCGTATCAATAAAAAAAAGGCCTACAGGCTCTTGAATATCCCACATACGAAAACTGATCTTGGCCATAACGCTAGTGTGCCCAGGCTCTGTAGACAATATAACTGTTTGTCAAAAGCTCACGACATATATTTTTTATTTATTTGTATGCCACTACCTTTATATAAAAAAAAAACACTTAAAATCACTTAAAAACTAAAATGTTAACCTAGTCTTGCCTGTGTATTATGTTAATTTCTTTCTTTAAAACATTAATATTACCTAGTTCTAGTTCGTAATTTTGTTATTGCGTGCTGTGGTCTCCTATAATTGAAGGAGTATGCATACCAAACTCCGTTGAACTGTATAGCATGAGTTAAATCCCTGTGTATATTCTTTGTTGGAGATCCTAAGATCAGCGCATCCATACTTCATGTCCATAATATTATCTACTGAACAAGTTATCTTGTTTAACATATTGTAACAATTTAAGACCAACATAAGCCATCCAAATTATTACACAGAATAACCACTCGGCCTTGTGTAAGCTCACAAAGCGCGCCTTAACTCTGGCATGCCTTATATACCTACAAAATTTGCTACGCTTAGCTATTTGTAGCGTGCTCTAAACCTTAGTCCCCAATTACGAATACCACGCTGTTTGGAAGTCGATGGAAAGGTAAACACAGCCATAAAAGATACATAGAATAAGAAAAGAAAACCCAATACAGGAAAAAGAAAATAACGTAATTTCCAGCGAAGTTTCAGTACGTAAATGTATTGGATATCGCTTGTGTCGTCATATTATCTTACATTCATACTACACATACTAATATTATAATTGCGAAAGTAACTCTGTCTATTTGTCCGTTACGGTTTCACGGCTAAACCGCTGAACGGATTTTGATGAAACTTCGTATGGGGTAAGCTTGGAACCCAAGAATGGACATAGGTATATTTTATGCCGCCATAACCGACACCCGCGTTACTCGGAGCCGCGGATCTCGGTTAGTATACAATATTATAATATGTAGTTATTTATTTAGTTCTTTATTCATAGTGAAGAACGTAGCCTGATTTAAAGTTAGAATAATTAATGATGACCTCCTCAACGAATTTGGGTCACGACAGCTTCTCTTAACAAACCATTTTAACATCTGCGATTCCGATAAGGCGGTAAGTCGGCACGAGCGAAGAGAGATCTGAAGAAGGACCAGAGACCCAAGAAAGTCTCTAGGAATCACGGTTTAATATAATAACCGTCTCTTAACTATTAATAATAATAATAATAATAATAATAATAATACCCCTCGGGGCAAGCCGTTACCTTATCATGAGAATAACGCAATACCTGAGGGCATATTAACTTGCTTTTTTCAACTTTGAGATATAAATAAAAAATGTATCTTAAGGTCTATGTAGGAGCATACATCCGCAGGGCAGCTTGTGGCGAGCTGTTTGTGAGTAGCGACACAACGGACCTGAGTGCTCCAGGGAGTCACTCCTTAGGAGGGCTCCCAGCTCTTTCTTGCCTTAACTGGCTGGCTAGAGAGGGGTCGCTAGAGCTATATGCTCGGGGGTGGAAGTGTCTAATGGCGTAATAGCGAGGAAACCCGCTCCGGGTCCGCTACTGTGACCCGCGATGGTGAAATCGGGGCCGCACCGCTCGACACCCCTAGCCGCTCGCACTGGTGTTGCCTCCTGCTGCCTATCGTGGCGGTTATGTTGGGGGGCCCATCTGGTGAGCTGGCGAGTCACCACCTGCCTATTTGATTGCATTAACATGTGTTAGAAGGCAGGTGCCATAGTTTTCCGATTTAGTTCTAATAACCAATCCACTAACATTTACCTACACATAGCCTAAATTTTTACTTTCCATTTATAATTTACAATAGCTATGTATCTACTTTGGACCATTCATATCTGTTCTTCCATAGAGCAGAGGTGGATGGGCCCTAGTAGATGCCCCATCCCAGTTTAGAGTAAAGTTCTCAACAAGGCCACTGCGTGTTGGACCTGTGTCCCCACGTAAGCCTTTCAAAGGACCGGGTATTCTCAATACTGAGGATAGCCCGTGAAAAAAGAGAGATACAAATAATAATAATAATAATAATAATCATTTATTTCAGGCCGCTATGGCCCATAGATAAATACCTTACAAACTAACATATATATAACATATTACAAAATTTGTTAGTATTAGAGCTTAAAATTATGTTAGTAAAAACTTCCTTGCACTACGTCTTAGTGCGTTCCGTTGGTACTAGTCCGCGGAAGCGACGGAATACCACATCCTGAGGCCAGAAGTCTTCAGTCATGACGTGATGCAGGTAGCATTTCGGCACTCGCACCACAAACGCCTTGAAATTGACGTTTCGGCGCGACTCCAGCTCCTGCACCCTCGGCGAGTACTTCAACTTCTGGCGCACGTACTCCACGATGTTCTCCGCCTTAACAGAGTGGTGTAGGCGGGAGATGTACACCGGCGTGTTCGGCTTGGCGGCACGCACGAGCACGTTGGGCTCCAGTGGTGCCTTACCGCAGCGGTTCTGGACAGTTCTGGGACGGCACCTCTTCCTCTGCACCATCACAAAACCGTCTTCATCCCGTCGAGGCGCCTGCGCAGCAGGCGCGGGCAGCGGGGCGGGGCACGGAGCACGCGCGGCGTGTGGAGGAGCCGCGCGGGGGGGCGCCGGGGCGGGCGCGGGGACGGGTGCGGCGCAGCTAGGTGTACGCGCTGCAGCCCGGCTAGCGACAGCGTCAGCATAAACGCGTCGAGGTGTCGACGCGGTTACACGTGTCGCTGGGGCATTGCACTCGACGACAGCCGGTGACGCATCGGAATCCGCCGATGCAAAACTGCAGACGGAGGCGTTTTGCGCCCCGCGATGCGTGTTCACCTTAGAGGCCTCTTCAGGCGACCTACTTACCGAAATAGTGTTACGCAGTAACACTACTTCAGCACGCAGCTCCTGAATAGTCCTGTCAGAGACCTCCAATTTGGACTGCACTTCTGTCAGGCTTGACTTCAGGAAGATGATGTCCTTCAGGAGCCTGGTAACATCGACGTGGTCGAACGTGACGGGGGGCAGCTTATGCAGCTCCTTCGCCACGAAAGTCGGCACGTCGTCCGGGTCGGTCACCTTCAACAAGGTGATGATGTCCTGGACGCTCTTCTCAGTTCCGTCCCTCCGTCGAGACGGCATCTGGTCGAGTTTGCCCAGACTCGTGTACAGCAGTCTCTTCCCACTGCAAATGTCCTCTTCTTTGAAGTTAGTCTTACAAAGTTGTAAGATACTAACCTCATCCATCGTATCGATGGCGTTCTGTACAAACGCCAACAGTTCGTTGGCTATGAGTGTTGAACTCATAGCGACAGTGGCGGGCAGCGGCGCAGTGCCGCGCTGTTCGCGAAATTAAATTACTGTACGGTGCACTATGTATTAAGGCACGTCCGTTTCCGATGCGCGTTGCAGACGGAATGATATATTGATATGATATAATGATATAATGATATGATAATGATATTAATAGCATGCAACTATTTTGTTGAAGACAAAAGTGTATAAACTAACTAGTAACTAGTACAATATTAATTAGTATAACCGTAGTTTGCAGAATCTGGTACACTAGTTTGCTTAGATTATTGCGAATTAATATTGTTGTTCTCTTTGACGAAGGGAAAGCTCTTTGAGAAGTCAATCCTCCAACTTACTCAAACTAGTTTGGGCATCCGTTAACAGAGTTATAATATGCAACAGGGTAAAAGTAAACAGGTATAGGGTTGACGACTGGGTATGAAAAGTCAAAATCTAATTAGTCTGTCAGATAGATAATATTTTTTTTTTTTTAATAAGTAAAGACTAAGTTGATAAAGATAATCAAAGTTCAGTAGGCTTATTTGCTATCTCCAGTTGCGAACCCAAGCGATGTTTACTGGACAAAAATAGCGGTAAAAATGCTAATTCAGTGTCGGCTAACGTCGGTGACCAACTACGTTATAGTAGATCTAGTTGGTCATCGAAGTTATACGATACGAAATTAGTGTTTTCACAGTGTTTTTTATAAAGCAATTATCGCTTTAGTTGACAACCGCCATAGCGAATAACACTAGATTGGGGGCTAATAAAGTCATGCTTGCGTACAAAATCCACAAAATTGTGACGTCATGCGACATTTCAAATCAATGTGTTGTCGTGAATTATTTTTGTAAAATAATAAAATATACGTGTTATTTTAATAGGCTATCTGACGGAATCAAAATAAATCATCTACCCCGTTCGAAATGATTCATGGAATTTATAAGTTTTATCCTTGTCGAATATAAATAAAGAAGTCAAGTTTATAAGTCTGGAAGATGGAAATAACCATCAAAACAAATAAATAAGTCGTACCTTTTAAAAATCTAAATTTAATTTTCACTGACTAATAAAGCGATCATTTTTGCTGAGTATCGTTTGGTAGATTTAAGTTTAAAAATTTAAGTTGCAGGTAAAGCTAGCTTTTCATTATGGAGAAGAATAATAAAATATCATTCCAGTTGGCATTCACATAATGGTCGGTTAGCTTCAGTATTTGCTCTTGCACGGTAGACCTAAGTAAATATATATATTATTAAGTGGCAGTTAAAAGCCAAATTATACATTCAGTATGAATGAGATAGCTGGACTGGGAAATATAGGTTTATCCAACGACTCACAAATATTAATATTGTAGGAATAAAAAAAGGCAAATAATTATAATACTGGACGTAAAATTATTATAACATGAATAACATGAAAATTGAAAACTCAATCTTGATTTTTCAGTCGAACTTAACATTAAATAAATATCATTTGTTTCTAAATATCTTTGACTAGCTGTCCCCCGCGACTTTGTTCGCGTGTTTTAGTTTCAACGGTTTTTCATTTTTGCAACATTTTTCATTTATGCTCCGCTCCTATTGGTCGTAGCGTGATGTTATATAGCCTATAGCCTTCCTCAATAAACGGACTATCCAATGCAAAAAGAATTTTTCAATTCGAACCAGTAGTTCCTGAGATTAGCGCGTTCAAACAAACAAACAAACTCATCAGCTTTATAATATTAAGTATAGATAAGTATAGATTTAGAACGTTCGGTAGAGTCATTATGTCTGTGTGTCTTTTCTCTAGTGTGCAGTCAAATACTATATCTATACATATTATAAAACAAAGACCCCGCCGCGCCTGTCTGTCTGTTTGAGCGCGATAACCTCAAAAACTACAAAACGATTTTTCTTATGTTTTTTGCCAATTGATAGACTGATTCAAGGGAAAGGTTTGTGTGTTTATTCATTAACTAGCTGTCCCTCGCGACTTTGTTCGCGTGTTTTAGTTTCAACGGTTTTTCATTTTTGCAACATTTTTCATTTATGCTCCACTCCTATTGGTCGTAGCGTGATGTTATATAGCCTATAGCCTTCCTCAATAAACGGACTATCCAATACAGAAAGAATTTTTCAATTCGAACCAGTAGTTCCTGAGATTAGCGCGTTCAAACAAACAAACTCTTCAGCTTTATAATATTAATTAATATATATAGTAAAGATGTATAACTGTCTACCCATACGAAGCCGCAGCGGTTCGCTAGTCACGATTTAAAATAAAAGATTGAAACCACAGTAATTGTTTATCTATGGCTGGCTATAGGTATATACACAGGGCTTGTTTTTTTAATGGAACAGTCTCAAGTTAGTCTTATCATATTAAAGCTTTAAATACTTACTTCACAATCATACAAAGTAATAGTCTGGCGCAGCAAACAGACATTTTTTTTTTTTTATGTTACTAGCAATGTGAGTGGAATTCTTGTAGTAAGTAGCTATATATGCTTGTGTCTGGAGTGGGTTCACGTCAATGGTGCAATGGGTGGGGTTCGAACCTGCGACCTCTCGATCACAAGCCAGACACTAACCATTAGGCTATTGCCGCTTCTGAATTATTCTGTAAACCTTCGAAAAACCAGTCTTTAATATATTTCCTACAATTAAATGTAAATCATTTTTCCATTTTTCCATTCTACGTTTTCAATTGTTCCAAACAAACCCTTTTCAGAAGAGGCTAAAAAGCTTCAGTATTTTGCATCGATTATTGTGAAGAGTTAAAAATTTGGCATAACCCCCAAAGAAATGCTAATATCAGGAGGTTATGTAGTACAGTTGGCACAACTTCTATGGAGATAAGTCTAACCTTAGAGTATAAATGAGTAAACTATAAAATGCACCTAACAGAGTATGAACACAATGAGCACCAATATAAACAAGCATCGTCGTAAAATTTGTGTCAAAACAGAGCGCGCCGTTTTATTAATATTATCTTAAAATGTTATGTTACCACGATAATATCGGACCCATTGATATTTTCTCATTAATGTCTGTCGTCACACGGAAAATCACATAAATCAGTAAACGAGTGTAGTACCTACTTATAGATAAAAAATTGCTTACGATCGGCTCAACGGGCTACTGCTGAAACTGACTTTTGTTCGATTTCCACCCAGGACGAATCTTTGTGTGATGAGCACGATCATTTGTTCTGTGTATTTTTGACGGGCCTGCTGGTCTAGTGGTTAGTGACCCTGAGTGCTAAACCGGAGGTCGTGGGTTCGTTTCCCACCCAGGACGAATCTTTGTGTGATGAGCACGATCATTTGTTCTGTGTCTGGGTGTAATTTATCTATAATATGTATGTATTTAGAAATATATAAGTATGTTTATCAGTTGTCTGGTTGCCATAGCACAGGCTCTGCCTAGTTTGGGATCAAGATGACCGTGTGTGAGATGTCTCAAGATATTATTAGATATTATTACTGATACGTGCACTCTATGCTTGCTTAAGTCTACTCTAAAGAGCCCGACGAATATGTACAGTCACCAACAAAAATTGATGAACAAAATCAGTTTTACAAAACACAATTTAAAGTACATAAAATGATGCCTCTGTAAACAAAATAACCTTATCACGAACGGATACGATACGCTATAATAATTATTCTTATTAATCAATTAATTAAATTTTGTTGCATTTAGGTATTTTGTAAATGTGATTGGGTTCATTAACTTTTGTTTCTGAATGTACGTAAAGTTCTTCAGTTATTTGTAGGAACTGTACGCGATGTTGTTCATTTGTTTTATTTGTTCTGTTTATATTGTTGGTACATCAAACATGTTTAATGAGTTTCTTGATGTTACTTTATGACTGAGTTATGTAATGTTCATGTGAGGATGTTTATATCTATAATATTCAGATTTTATAGTATCTGTGAGTACAGGGTACTTATAATAATGTTTAGTGTAAACAGTACTACAGATAATTTACTACAATGTTTTCTGTACCTATTATTAGCTTATTTCGTGAAATATTAGCATTATTTATGGTACTATTTCAATTTCCCTAATCGTTTTAATTAATTCAATTTTATTTGAAGATGTCTACTGCTGTATATTTTATCTATTTTAAATAAGTAAGCATTATTAATTTGTATCTCTTATTTTTAACGTACGTTACGTAACATGAATACCCGGTCCTAAGAAAGGATTACATGGGGACACAGGTCCAACGCAGCGGCTTTGTTGAAAACTTTATTCTAATATGGGATGGGGCTTCTACCAGAGGCCATTCACCCCTACTCTATGGGAGAACAGACATGAATGGTCCCAGGTAGCTACAGAACAATTTGAATTGTGATGCTAAATAATTAAAAAAAAATATATACCTTCTTCGCATCTTTTTTTAGCCTAATTCTCAAAAACCAACCTTTAAATATCATAGTATCAAACCCTAATAAGTAAATTCAAATGAGTAGGTATTAAAACGATAAAAATGACGTTAAAAAAAACGATTAAAAAAAGTCTTGTTTATTCCTAAAATACGTTTAACATTAACAGGCTCGTAAGAAACGATTCCTCTTTAGTTTAATCTAGTATTTTATCTAAGTTTGTATTTATGTGACCCTGTTGTGTTGTGCTGTGTATTTACGATCCTGATGTTGCCTGCCGTAAATATACCCAGCAACACTGTATTTAAAAGATATTTCCTACTCAAAGGATACTTATACACATTTATTTGTTAAGGAGATACATTTAGGGGTAAGCTTAATCTATATAATATATGTATCTAAAAATTCTCGTGTCACAATGTTTGTAACCAAACTCCTTCGAAACGACTTAAACGATTTTCATGAAATTTTTCGTGTATATTTGGTAGGTCTGAGAATAGGTCGTAAACAATTTTTTTACCCCTATGTGATAAAGATGGCCCTGAAAAAAAAAGTTTGCGTTGTCAGCTATTATTTATAATATCTTCTTCTTTAGACTTCTGTTTATGTTGTATTAATTAAGACAGAAGTAATTACAATCTTTAACTAGGTGCATTGACAATCCTCAATTATGCATTTGCCTTTTTGGTCTTGATAAAAATGTTTTCAAGTAGCTAAACTAGTAAAAAGAAAATAATCTACTTATGATGAAATATAGAAATTCCTTTATACTTCTATTGATATAAAAAACTACTGTTATGAATGCCTGGCTCCAATATTCAAGAAATGATTCGCTTGCTTACGGAATTTAAAATTTTCTTTGTTTTGTTTAGAAAGTTCTACCGTTCGTAATCGAAACGAATCGTTCTTAAATATAAGAATTCGCCATTAAAGATTTAATAAAACAAAACCTAAGGTATGTTTTATCTAGTACATCAAATTTGCAAAGACTGCAATGCCACTACCTCCCTTGTATTTCAACTAATAATCTGTAATGTGTCTTATGTTTTTATTTTCAAAATAAATTGTATTCCAAATTAATTACTCATTTAATAACTGACAAAAATAAAAAAATCAATAGCTCATAATGACGTATTGCTATTAGGACAGCATCAAAATCCAATTTTGGTTGACCTAAAACCTCTCATAATGGTATCGAATAACGATTGCTAACGCCAATTTATTTGATTCGCAATGATGTATTGGTGCGTGTCAAAATATAGACAGACGAATTAATACAACGCAAAACAATCGAAAGTTGTTTTAGATGTAATCAATCAACAGCCCAACTGTCAGATATGCCAATAGTACGATGAAAGCACTGCATGGGTACTTCTAGAGAACATTTTTATAGGCCTTTTACTGTGTAACTGCTTGACTTCTATTCTTTACTAAATCAGCTGAGTAGGTACTCGTATTTCACGTAAAGTACTGGCCATAAATTACTAACTTTTTCTCTTCAGTAACTTTAATATCTTGGGAAAACTCACACACGGCCATCTGATTCCAAACTAGGCAGAGCCTGTATTATGGCAACCAGATAACTGATAAACATACATATATATTTCTAAATACATATGTATTTAGTTAAATTAACCCAGACACAGAACCCGCAACCTCCACCACTAGACCAACAGGCCAGTCGAAATGATGTATTGCATTTCTTCCTATTTCAGTTCACCAGAAAACGTGCGTTTCTTATGTGCGTATTTATTGCGTAAGTATCTTTATATAAACAAGAAAGTCTACAATTTAAACAAGTAATTAAAAGTCCTTTTATTTAAAGAAGTCATTTGTCAGGGTTTGAACTTCAACCAACAATCTTCAGTAAAGAATTTTCGTGAACCACTAAACTACCACGAGCAGGTTACTCAGTTCAGTAATATACATAGCCCAACCTATGTACCCATACATATAGTGTATGTATGTGTATTTCAGACGTTTTTCCACAACTCGACCCTTCCTCGTTTCAGGAAATAGGTTGTCATCGCTCCTGATTAATTTTGTTTCTTACTTACACTTTCCCCTTTTCTGTATACAGCCAAAAAGCTAACACAGGAAGTTTGTATCAGAGTGAACATAGACAAGCATAGAGTGCGCGCATCGTTAGTAGCCCCTTGTGTCGAGCGTAAGCAAATATTAGGCTGTAATGTAAGTACTACGCTCGTTTTCTGATTTATGTGATTTTCCGTGCGACGACAGACGTTCATGCAAAAATATCGATGGTTCCGATATTATTAGGGTAATATAAGGTTTTGAGATAGTTTTAATAAATTGGTGCGCTCCTTTTGACACTAATTTAACGTTGTACTTGTTCATTGTGACAGTTCATACTCGATATGTGTACTCTATAGTTCACTTATTTTCTTCTAAGGTATCCGTACCATATTGTGAACCAAACGTGTGGAATTTTTAGACTTATGCCTACTTCGTTAAATGGATACTTGACCTAATTGACGATGTCAAGGAGATGGAAAGTTTGTCGATGACGTGACTCGGATTAAAATCCTGAGAAAATAAATAGGATCCTCTAATGGTCCATTATTTTGGGTGTGGCGTCATATTTACGATGCTTCTAATTTTGGTGGATAAAATGTTTAGGATAAATACTTCTTAGGGGATGATTTAGGATTTAGAACAACTAAGCCGATGATATATTAGACTTTTTATATGACTATGAGTCTTCAATGCCCACATTATATATTATATTATATATTATATCGAATGAATTTCTAAATCTTAAAAATAAATCGAAATAATCGAGAATATAGACTAAGCATCCAGAAATCCATTTTTAATTTTAATTAATATCTCTATCATAATATATATAATTATAAATTATATTTTCTAAATACCTACCAGTACATACACATTCAAATCAAATACAATACCACCAGCTAAAAACCCACGCAAAATTGTTTCAAGTAATCAAAAATTTTCATTTGATTTGCAGCAAATGTAAAATGGTCGGAAGTGCGTCACGGAAATGTTAGAATGACGTCATAGCGGTGTTTTGTAATATTTCACCATGATAATGTCAGTTTCCGCTGTACGGGTTACATGAGAATATGCCTGGGGTCACAAAATTTGTTGGCTGAATACGACACTGAAAATGAAAATGAAATTCTGTTTTTTTTCCCCGTTTGTGTTTTATTATACTTGAAGGATCCTGTCAAATGGCTCATTTTTAAAGTAATTATTAGTGTCATAACTGTTTTTGACAAAGTTTGACATTTATTATTTTGGTATGACATTTAAGTACATTTTGTCAAAGATAACTTCACAGTACAAAATATGCTAGTTGTCGATGCCTGTGATTTATGATCCAAAATATAGCATAGCATCAATAACGAATAACACGCATAACAAAAAAATACAACATGAAAGAAAAGCCTACGATTTTTACTTTGTTGTTTCGTTAGTACCTATAAGCGACTATAATAGAAAGTAAAACAGAAGAATCATAAAATTGAATCATAAATTCGCAGTAAAAATCATACAACGATCCATTTGGCAAGCTCATCATATCCGCCGGTTGACGTCCACGGCTAAACAAGGCTTATAGACCGATATAAAAAATATAAAAATATAAGTAGTACGGTCACAGATTAAATATCCCACAGAGGCAAACGTTCATACTACCACGCACTACACACTACAACTGCACGTATCTATCGTGTACGCGATCGCCGGTTTTGACAACTAATCGTGTGGAATCGTTGTTGAGAAGACACGTATACACCACTGGGTCTTGTAGTGGTTCTGTAGTTTTCCGGTTGTATGAAGCTTTGCCTCTGTGAGGCATTTACTCTGTGGTACAAAACCGCATGAAAGTGGTAACAACGACAAACGAAATTCAACCTTACTGTTTTAAAAATAAAGATGCTGTTTTTAAAGAAGGTATAACCAATTTTTTTTTCTAAAAGTATAGTTTTTTTTTATTTCCCTCCCCCTTATTATTTATAATAGTCTAAACAAAAGCGAACCTCTCTGTTAGATCCAACGTGTATCTTTTAAATGCTCGGTTTGGTAGATAATTATGTACCTACAGATGATTTTTTTTTATTGCTCTAGGTATAAAATTTTTGACTGATACTCATACCTAAAAACATTATAACATAGACTAACAGCTCTCGTGCCCTCATTACCATAGTAATCAAAATTAAATTAGCAGAAGAAAAAATATTTTTAATGCCTTGTAAAATATGTTTAGGTACTCTTCGACAAGTACTACTTTTTTGATGATTTGATTTGATTTACTGAATAAGTATTCCTCAAAACACTTTATTTTATTACGGAATATTATTTCTAATATAGTTCTTTCTAGAAATTTGTTGGTTTTTGATCACGACTCGTCGTAACCCTGGCTACATCACTCAAGAAAGTTATGCTCTCTTTTTCAGAATTTTGAGAATGAATGCTATTTTAGTCATGAATTCAATTATATTATATTTTACATGCCTATATTTTTTTCGTATATTATCATATATCACCAGTGTCCTGGTGGCCTAATGGTTCAATGAACGGACTTGTGTGTACAACGTTGCTGGTTCGAACCCATTACGGGCAATGAAACTTATTCAAAGTTATATTTACTTTCTTAATTATTTTAGACATCATTGGCAAACGGTAAAGGAAAACATCGTGAGAAAAACTGGATTTAAAAAATTGAAAACTGAAATCGCCAACCCGGAAGTGAGCAAGCGTCAGATCAATGCTCGTGCCTTCTCTACATGAGAAGAAGCCTGTGCCCAGCAGCGGGACATATGGTAGGGCCAGGCTGGTATTATTACCATGTTCACATAGCTACTGTATACTTGAGATCAAACTTTCCGACGCACGACTCGCAACGTGTTCGCATTGTTTATTGTTTGTATAAAACTTACTTTGTATCGTAACATTCTTGCGGTTCATAGATAATAGAGGAATGGATTTAAGAGCGGATTAGTTCTATTTACATAGTCCAAATAGACTAAAAAGTAGTTATGATGTTGATAGGTACAATTCTATCGCAATTTGCGAATACCATAGATAATTATGGCTATGTCTGGCTGTCGGCCAAGCGAGGCGTATCATTACCCTCGCAAACACTGTAAATGAGAAAGCTTTGGCGTTAAATACAAATATTTAATATAATTTTTATTGTATTAAATAATAAAATAAAATAATTAATGTAGTAATTTCATCTTCAGATTAAAAAGCAGTAATTGTTGTTTTATAGCTTGAAATTCTATTACGAATTGAGTACCATTTTCAACTACGAATTTAAAGACGTCATTTTCGAAGATATATGATGTTATTTATGACGGTAGTAACAAAATAATCGCTATAAAAATACCGTTAGGTGAAGCACCTAAGCATAAAAATTATGATCAAAACGTGAATCTATAAAAATATGGAAAAACTTAGATTTACGTTACTAGACATTACGTAAACGATTTCAACCCCTAAATGTCTAAGGAGAGAGTTTATCGAAGATGGAGTAAAACGTCGTATATCTGTCGGCCGCAGAAACTATTTATTTTGAGTGGATACAGGCGAAAACCGTTTTGTTGCTATCCAGTTTGTGTGTCAAGAAAACGTATCAATTTGCTACTAACGTACGTTACGTTGAACGTGGTAGTATGTGTTAAACAGTGTTATTGAGATTTTTTGTTAGAAAATATTTATTAGGCCTGCCCCTGTAGCCAAGTGACATTTCTGAACGCGTTGAAGATTACATTATAGAAATCGCTTAAATGACCTGAAACGTATGGAAATGACATTTCATTTCGATAAGTCACGTGTATTGAAACGCAATTTAACTTTAAGACCTTGTTAAATGTCTATTTATCGTTACTTTACACCGTTTACACAGAGATAGTATAAATAACGGTGACTTAAAACTGATTGACGTTTGAGTATTCTGCCATTAGACTTGTCACTCCCCTAAATTTGAGCGATTCGATCAGCGTTTTCGCTTGTAGAAATGTCACTTGGGTAAAGAGGCTTTATTGAGAAATTAACCTTATGTGACTTGATTATTAAGTATTTAGTTATGTGCTAATCACTAGACTTCTTTCAAGTTGTTATTGAGTATTTTCTGTCTAAAAACCACAATAAATTTCGACAGTCGCGTTGTTTACGATGTGTAAGAGACGGTCTTATAATAAAATTTTAATGATTAGCAACACAGTACAATGACAGATAATAGTTTTATGGATGTAGTTAATTGTATTGTTTTATGCTGCATACATTACTAACACAGTGTAACGTTCACAAGAAGGCAGATATTAATGGTACTGTGTAACAGTAATGTAAACTAGAAGATGTTAGTACAGTAAAATGGGGTTGATGACTAATTTATTTTTAATATCCTTCAAATAATATTAAAAAAAATATGGACATGATTTTTCCTTTTTTACGTACACATTAAGCGCGATGACGTCACCTTTTGTACATTTTGTGCAAAAGTATTGACGTCATTGGGATTGCCTCCTAAGATTTGATTCGCTTTATCTACTTACTTTTTTCTTAATTTGAAAAACAAAAATACGTGTCAAATATTTTTTTATTGTCTAAACGATATTATTGCCTAAGTAGGTTTCGTCTTTTCATACTCAGTCTGTACATTTTAAATGACCCCATTATGTACATTTTCTTTGTATTTTGAGTCGACATAATGACCGTTATCGAATGCCCATATTGCTAGTAATCAGAAGGTTTTAAAATAATTAGTAAATAGTTTTTTTTTGTGTTTATATGGTTAGGTTTGTTAATTAGGTATCATTATTAGTAGGTAATAAAATTAATACTCAGTTGGTACAAACAACTTTAGTCATGATCGATATGTGATATAAAATCATGTCACATCATATAAAATAATCATCACTCTAGCATGTCTGGAACGCGTCTAATAGAAATAGTATTATAATACCAGTTCAAGAACGGTGTTTCATAACCGATGACCTGACTGGTCACGTGCGCACTTCTTATTCATTCGGTCAATTGTGGATATTCTCTGGCGGCGGTATCGTGTCAGTAGTTAGTAACACTGTACGACAACTAGGAGACTATAGAGTAGGTAGGTGTCTATAGCTATGTATAATCGAAACAGATGTGTAGAAAAACGAGTATGTATGTGTTATAAAAAAATATGGTTTGGGTAGGAAATTATATTTTTTTGTTAGAGATACGATTATCTGAAAAGTTAGTAAAGATACCTAATTAATTATTAATTAATTAACCTATTATAAGTAAATATTATTGTGCGGTACTCAACTTTTTTCAATAATATTTACTTCGATCAAGCCTAATGATTAAAATATTATTCAAAACAGAAATGTTTTGAACATTTTATATCTTTCTAAAATATGTGAGTTTGGTATATTTCATAAAATCAGTACTTAAATACGAAACTCTTCTTATTGAACTATATAACTTCTTTAGTTTCCTTTAATGAAAAATAAATGAATATTTGCTTTTTGGCTTGCAACCGTGCCTAACTTTTTTTAAATCTCGTAATATAGAGAATTCAATTTTTTTTGGTTTACGGGCGGAAAACTAATGACTTCAACCACGTCGAGGGCACGACGTGCGGATATGTCGGACTTGCACCGACTAAAAACACCCCGGTACCGTCCTTGCCTTAGCCAGAGTCCGGGGATCGCTAAAGCATGCTTGGCGGGGCTCCGGCAAACAGAGAAAATACCTGCTTATAATATCGGCACAGTAATTAACTATCTATGATTAAATATTTTGCTTAGACATCGTAACATTTTTTATACTCTCTCTTATTATTTTTAATGCTCTCGTAACAGAGAGATTATCTGCTTATCAAACCAGCACAGTAACTAACATGATTTTAATTTGTCAAAATATTGATAACGTAATAATTTTTTATTTTTTATAATATCATTAATATGTGTAATGTCAAGAGCAGCTAATATCTTTGGTCAGATTGATAAACTTTAGCATTGATTGGATATTTTATGACATAAGTGATAACTTATCTGCTCAGACA
Source organism: Diachrysia chrysitis (assembly GCA_932294365.1). Lineage (NCBI taxonomy): Eukaryota > Metazoa > Arthropoda > Insecta > Lepidoptera > Noctuidae > Diachrysia > Diachrysia chrysitis. The sequence continues at coordinate 6,169,190 of OW028657.1, forward strand.
CTTCACTCATGTATTAGAGTATTAAACATGGCGTAAATATCTGAAGTTTAATTAATTAAATGTTGTGGTGTGACGTTATTAGGTTGCGTGGCTGTAAAAAGACTAAGTTGGTTGAAAACAAAAAATAATAAAGTTTTATACGATTCTAGCTATTTTTTTTAACTTAAAATTTATTTAATAAATATATTGTCGATTATTTGCCCGTTATTTATGTAGTCTAGCCCCTAAATTGATTTTATTTGTTATCTTTAGCTACTTACTTAAATTTGAGTTCGTTTATGAGTTAACCAGTGCCCTTACTTAATTAATTTTAATTTTATAACAATGCCAATGCAAAATTGATATTAGTTTAGCGGACAGGTGATTCAGTTTTCTTAAAAAAGAAAAATATAGTACCTAAATGGAAGGAACCAACTGTAATCTACACATTGACAGTATTTTTTAATACTGTGCCTGTTAAATGAATAACATTACACTTATATGAAATTAATTCAAGAGTATGATTTTTATAATCCGATCTTAGTAAATAAAATGCAGTAGGTAAACAATAATATATTGTTGTGATTTTTTTACCTACCTACAACTAAAATACAGGTAGGATAAGATACTGAGTTAAAAGACATTTTCATTTAATCATTTTCTAAAAGCCAACCAAACAATCCAAAAGCTTAACCAACGACAATAAATCCGTTTGAAATCCTATTACAAGAAATGTTTGTATCTTTTTATGAATCCCAAGTGACTATATCGGAACAATCGGCAGTGGGTCATACAAATATTTGTGTTTCTCAATAATCGCTGCTCTCTGTAAATATCTCCGGTGTTTACAGATATGAATCTTGCGTGGAAACATCGAGAATCTGAGCTAATAATATGTGCTATACCTATATAGCTTTATTTGTAGGTATGGATAGGTTGATGCTATTGGGTGTATAGTTTTGTTGCAGACTACGAACTGTCAATAAAGATTGCATTTAAGGAAGTAACATTATCGATTAAAAATATTTTGGCCGAAAACTGAAACAAAAATCAGTTTATTTTTATTACTTAGTTACATTTATGATTATTTGGATACTCTGAAACGAAAATCAGTATTCCAAATCATGAAAAAAGCTATATTCTACTAGCGATCCGCCCCGACTTCACACGGGTGCAATGTATTATATATATAAACCTTCCTCTTTAATCACTCTATGTATTGCTGAGAACTGCAATAAAATTCGTTGCGTAGTTTAAAACATGGAAGCGTACAAACAGCGGGAGCGACTTTGTTTTATAATGTAAATATATGGCAACACTGTACGACCCTTAAGAGCCAAGGAAAGGCGGGTAAAACCTTGAGGCTCCTCTGTTAAGATTTTACCTCTTTCTGGTACTTTAAATAGATATTTTCCGCAGTTTCTAGAATACAGCATCAATTGGGTTGTCAAAAAGTTTAATATACAGTGTTGTAATTTACAAGTGTTATGCGAGTTTGCTATCATAAATCGAGGCACAGAAATTAATCAAACTAATGGCGTGCCAGTAACTCTATATCAATGAGATTAATGTACCTTTCGTATGTTTTGTATAACATTTACCAGATTTTTACATAAATATGGATAAATAAATTGCGGTTTTTGTTGTTTGTACCGATACCACACGTGTGCTTACGCACCAGGTCACCACGCTGTTGCAATTACCACTGTGCGCGACGTGCTGCGGATTCGATCCCCGAATAGGACAATTATTTGTATGATCCACAAAGTCTAAGTGTTCTTTGTGCATGTGATTTAGACGTTTTACATTCCTTACTGCGGGAGTAGTTAAACTACTACAAAAAAAGAGAAAGCATGTTTTCCTTCCAGCTTCATTGCTTACGAAATTAGAGGGCTTAAGAATATTTATCGACATCACTAGTATCATAATTATAGACTTAAAAAAACAAGAATGATCTAAAATGTTTGTCTTGGTATTGTGGTATTTAAGTAGGTATTGTAACAATAAGTTGAAGTAAGTAACGTTGAAACGCGAATAAGACTTGAAATCCTAAAGACGAATTTGTCGGAAACGGATCGTATTCGCCAAATTCCTATTTAACACAATAACGAGAAAGAATCTATGAAAATATAAGTAAGTAAAATGTATTGCTTTTTTATTAAGAAATCTCTACCAGCAAAAATAGTTGATAGATATGTGAATAATGTCCTATTTGTTGTTAAAGATGGGAAAACTTCGAAATAAAATTACGAAAATTGTTTATTTTTTAAACATAAAATAGAAATAGTGTTACCCCTATGAAAAATTCAACTAATCATTAAAACGTACAAATTGTCACGCGCTTTACATAATTGTAGATTAGGAAACCAGTAATTAATGATACCGGCATTATACGCTATTTAAAACGTGCGGTTTTGTGGTAGTCGAAAGTATTGATTTGTAATTTATACGGTGGAATTATTTTATTACTGTACCTACTGCTACCTAGATAGTATAATTGATTACAAATAAAAGTTAAACAAAACCCGACTTCTATAAAAAAAAACGAACATACTAAATTGATTTTGATAAAATTTATATGGGATACCTGTCGATCACAAAAATCATTTTTGAAATCGATCAACAGTTGTCTGAGGAGTCAGAGATGACCTATCTCAAGAATTATTTTCTAAAAAAAATATATTTCACATCATAAATGGCTATCCAATAGTAATAAAGCTTTAAAAATAATAAGAAAGTTGGATACTTTTAAAGAATTTTCAAACTATTAATTTGTTAAAATCTAAGAATATAAAAATCTTATTGTGAATTTGATAAATTTACTAACACCAACGATAAAAACACTAAACCAATAAGTACCTGATAAAACATCAATTCTCAAATACCAAAACATTATTTCTATGGAATAGACCCAACAAGAAACTACAAGAGTAGTTTCACAGCTCTCCACTGGTGTAAATGTAACGCGTTTGGCAGATCAAGGGCTATCGACTCTAATGATTCATTTCCTCGAGTTGATTCACATATCTAATACAGTGATAATACAATCAGCTGATGTTTGTTTCTTATTTATTCACCCGAGCAACGTTAGAACCTCATTAAAATAATCATTATTAAATGTTTTATTTATGTGTTCTTCGGAAAGTACCTACTTTCCGTACACATACCTACTAGGTCTACTTTATATGCGAGGTATGTTGAGGATCAATTATAAATAAGAATAAAAAAATCACGATTAATGAAAATCACAGTATACAAGTTATTTTTTAGGGTTCCGTACCTCAAAAGGTAAAAACGGAACCCTTATAGGATCACTTTGTTGTCCGTCTGTCTGTCTGTCTGTCTGTCTGTCTGTCAAGACCTTTTTTCTCAGGAACGCGTGGAGGTATCAAGCTGAAATTCATATCAAATACTCAAGTCTATGGTCTCTTGGAGCTGTGAAAAAATCAAACTTCTAAGTCAACGCGATCAAAAGATACTCCCGTTTATGCCGCAAATTTTCGACACTCGCAAGGGAATCAAAACCTACAGGGTACTTCCCGTGAACTCAGAATCTTGAAATTTGGTACGAAGCAACGTCTTATAACACAGATAAAGGAAAAATTGCGAAAAGCATAAATTTTTAGTTACATCATATAATAAAAATATTTTTAATTATGGATTTCATTTAGCAATAAAAATACCATAACTTTTACTTATATACCTACAGGTTTGTACGGAACCCTCGGTGCGCGAGTCTGACTCGCACTTGGCCGGTTTTTTTTTTATAATTAAATTTTCTGTAGACTCCAAAGATAAATAAAATGTTGAATTTATTTACTTAAACGTATATTCTTTTACCTTAATTAGCATTTAATGACTGCTTTCAACGTATGAAGTGTCTAAAAAGGTCACGAATTTACTGTGTGAAAATACATTTACATTTAAAATACGAAAAATTGTTCAATTTTACCAACTCAAAAAAGAATGACACCCACAACTGTTTTAACAAAAAACAAAAGAATATCAACCCTCCTTTTCAATCAGTAAACCAGCATGTTAACCAGTTAAAACTACTTAAAACCGGTTCTAATGGCAACTTACAGCAATTTTCAATCCACTTCAGAGCGTTAGACACAGTGACCAGCTAAGTAGGAACACAAAATGAGACGGCATAAGGCAAGGTGTGGTTATTTCAATAAGTCACTTTATTGTATCGAATGGAAGTGTTTGGGTTAACGAGGCTCGCTTTACGAGTATTTTTATGGTGTTGCGTGCTTCACTAGACTGATGTACGTTATCTTTAGTACGACACACCAAGTTTTAATGGAATTATAGAGATTTCTAATAAAATTATTCGATAAATGGAGTGTATTGACAATGTTGGTAGGTTAAAACTGTGGATTGAATTGAGAACGAGACTCGGTGTTTGCGCCTCATGTTCTTGCTTTTATAAGTCACATACATACATACCTACATCACATACATTGCTCTGAACCCAAAGTAAGTAGCTAAAGCACTTGTGTTATGGATTTCTGAGACAACGAAGGTACCACGAACACCCAGACCCGAGACAATGTAGAAAAGTGGTTTTCTACATTGACCCGGCCGGGGATCGAACCCGGGACCTCGGAGCTGGCGACACCTTGAAAACCGGTGTGTACGCCACTCGACCACGGAGGTCGTCGAGATAAGTACCTACTAAGATTTGTTATAAGCCAAAACAATTGGTATTTTTAGGGTTCCGTACCTCAAAAGAAAAAAAGGAACCCTTATAGGATCACTTATTTTTCCGTTTGTCTGTATGTCGGTCTGTCGGTCTGTCAATATGTTTTGCCTCAGGAACGCGTGTTGGTAGGTATCATGTTGAAATTAATACCAGATAATCAGGTCTACAGTCCCTTGAAGCTGTAAAAAATCAAGCCTCTATGATAAAGCAAAGGTTTTCTATACATTAGTGAGTATATCAAAACCACTAATATATAGAATGTACTATGGCATCGTCATAGAAGTATGAAAAAAACATTTTTTCAACTGAAAAGATAAGTATGTTTTTAAAGAAATAACTTTAAAGATTAGCAAGATTTATAACAAGAACCCTTGGTGCACAAGTGAGACTTGCTCTTGTCCTTTTTTTTATATCATTATGTTTTATTTTTCTACTCTAAGTTTTAATCTGACAAACGGAGTCGTTAGTTTTCTTTCAAGTCTTCGAGGATATACCTAACTGACAGTAAGTTGCAAGAAGGGCAGAATACAAAATGCGTATTGTGGTTACACACATGTATTGGGCATGTAACAAGTCAATGATTTCCTTTACCGAACAAAAGAAACAAAATACGAAAAGAAATAAACTTTGCCAACCATCAATAGGATACCACTATTCAAAATTGTTTCCTTAAAATCCAAGTAGGTAGGTACAATTCCTTAAGTCACCAACAACCGACCTTTCTAGAAAACCCATTAATAACAAAGCAGTGTCTAATAAATAATTACTAGATTATCCCAGGCATGTAAGATGAGATTAGCCTAACCTTGTCTTGAATTACTTCCCAAAATTTATTAGGTCTTATGTCAACATACAACCTAATGTAATACCTTCCTGGCCGTATAAAGGTTCGTACGTACATAACCGTATATGGGCCTCCGAAATATAACATTCAGATTTCAATGTGTTAACCAATAGCCCATTATGGCTGATGGGTGGCTATTCCTCGTTTGGCAAGCAAATAGGTTATAACATTGTCGATGAAACCTTGAGATGAAATAGCCACCTCTCAATGAACTATAGTAGTACTTAGGACCATATTGAAGAGTATTTTTATTTGCAAGTTTCCATATTAGTTTGGAATAGATTAGCGAATTCAATACCTTAATTTTATTGTTGTAGCGCAGAACAGACATCATTGAATTTGTCTGATACTTAAAATATTTTATGTCACTACTATATACATACGATATTATCACGATTTTCTTTTATTAATCCTCCATTGTTTGTTAATTTCAATACGCGTCTTTTACCCTTGTAATGAACTGCCATATTTTTAATGAAGAGTTATATTTGCGACAGTTGTTCCGAAGATTTATTAAACAAGTGTTTTTTAATAGATTTTTCGCTTCTTTATAGACTGTCGGTAAAGGAAATCTGCACTAAGGGCTGATTTTTCCAACGCCAGATAATTCTATCCGAGGAATTATTCTGAATTTTCGACAGTTTTTCTATACGTTTCTTAAGTACCATTAATTCGAAATGTCCAAACTAAATATGTTATATATTCATGTTCAAGTAATTATTTTTTAACAAACACACAACAAAATTTGCTACAAACTAGTTTAAAACTATCTACGGATTAACTGTGGCTTTTAAAAGTCAAAGGGCAACTACATTTAGCGCAAACTGTAATTCCATTAAAATTCTACTTACCAAGCATTCCAACTTTTCCATATAAAAGTTGAAGCCGCTCAGATCTATCTCGTAAGCATAAACAACTTTTCGATAAGCTAAAAGTTTGACACAATTTTCCCGAACATGTCACTAGCCATTAATGATCTATTTATTGGTATTACATGTGCCCCGCGGTTTCACCCTAGTTAGACAACTTTTTTTCATGACTTTTTCATATTTTTTATAGTTATTCTGTTATTCGGGGTGGAGACGAATCCAACAAATGAAATATCACGAAAATTGGTCCCCCGTTCTTGTTATAAATGTTGTAACTAACCCGATTTTATTTTATATATATAGATTTTCTCATAATAATATTATTGTTGGTAGTATAAATACCTACATACAAATAACGTCAAAAGTATCTAATTAGTTGGTAATTATAATTGTAGTCTTCCGATTGCCGGAAAATTTACATGGATGAATGAGCTATATTTTATCTTTCATCATACTATCTTTGTGTCATTGTTATTATGATTAATATCTAGTTAAACATTACCATTGTTTGTGTGCCTTGTGAATATATAATCATTTAAGCCTAGTGCCCTATTATTTATAAATGATATACCTATAAATGTACTGTTAATACTATAGCATAGTACTAATAATTAAATATAAATGTAGTATTTATGTAATCGATAATTTATACAAGTGATTATGAAATATAGGTAAAGTAACTAAGTACATAGATATATAAAATGAAACGATACTTATTGTAGGTAGTTACTAGCAAATTCTCACGTCCTTATAAGTAGGGGTAATATCGGTTTAAATTGAAGCATTAACAAATTGAGCAAACATATCTCGACTCGGGGTCAACTGATAACAAGATTGATTTAAGACAAAATTACATAAACAATAAATTGTTACCTCAAGATATTTATATCGTTCTTCTCTGGATGAACAATCCACGAAAACTTTTCACTAGCACACACTTTACACTTTATTTAATCGTTTCATATTTATGGTACCGTGGTATCTCAATGAGTTTATAAGTTCTTTCGTTGAGCGAACGAGTGAGGGACCGATGTCGCGCGCGCCCGCTTCCCTTCACAGTTCGTATTGCACTGAGACTACTGAGAGATTCTAGCAGCCTCAAGTAGGGAAAATTCAGTGTCTGTCGCCCTTTAAACTAAAATTCATATTTGTTTTTCTTTAATCATAATTATAAAGACTGGTGTTTAATAATTAAGAATGAAGATCAATAAGTTTGATTGCTAACGTATTAAAATAGGGAGGTTTTAGAGATTTAAGTTGACGCGGTTTTTCCGAACCGGGCTTATCTTATAATGATTCAATTTGCGATAAAAGCTTATGTTAGCTAAAGAAGGTAATCCTTGTTTATATCATATAATGAAATTTACATACCGTTGAAAATTTTCCTTAGACATTATGGTTATAATATCTCGTTTTATTTATAGTATCAAGTTCCATATATTTTTAGACTACTACTTAATTTTTATTTTTTTACTTTAACGTTTGCTGCGTTTGGGATATGAGTGAATTTTAATTACATAAAACTGTTATGATCGGATTCTATTAGTTTATTTTCAAAAGTGTTCCGTTGGTTATTATTTTGTAAGCAGAGATAGAGATAGTTTTTGTTCCTTTAACTTTGTACTTTACTAGCTGTCCCCCGCGACTTTGTTCGCGTGTTTTAGTTTCAACGGTTTTTCATTTGCAACATTTTTAATTTATGCTCCGCTCCTATTGGTCGTCGCGTGATGTTATATAGCCTATAGCCTTCCTCAATAAACGGACTATCCAATACAAAAATAATTTTTGAATTCGAACCAGTAGTTCCTGAGATTAGCGCGTTCAAACAAACAAACAAACAAACAAACAAACTCTTCAGCTTTATAATATTAGTATAGATTAGTATAGATTAGTATAGATTTATCCGAATGACAAGGAAGGGTTATGTTTTTTGCGCTTATCTTGTATATTTCTGTTTCTATGTTTGTAATTTTTTTCACTGTCTCATATCTTCCAAATAGCTTGATCTATGTTTGTAATTTTTTTCATTTTATCTTCCAAATGGCTTGATGGATTTTGCCAGTTAAGGCATCGTTAGAATTGCCACAAAAGTTGTTAGTTGTTAGAAGCGACACCTTTATTGATGATCATCAAATTATACCATTTAATGGGTATGTAGCCCACATTAAATAGGATAGTTTGAGTGCAATTTATGAGCTCATTAAATCAAGTTACTAATGAATTGCATTCAGTAAAATCTCGTTAAAAATGCAATTTTCAACCGCATGGTTTTATTGCCCTTCTTCGAGTCTGTTGTAGAGCTTTTCCGATAAATAATCTATCTAAATAAGCCAGGGGTGGTCAGGAGCGATAAATGACAGTGCCCACAACCTCTTCCATTTGCACCGTGAAATTCTTACCCCCAGTTTCTGAAAGGTTGATCAACACAAAAAATAGTTAATCACCTGTCAAACCTCATGTTAAGCGCTGTGATTGGTTGTTAGTCTTTTGGTCAACCAATTACGTTCGTGATCAGTTGACTTGACAACAGATTAAGTTGATTAGCCTTTCAGAAACCGGGGGTTAGCTTTGCTTTTACTCGTACATGTGAAGAAATTGAATAATAAAATGTACTACATAGTAGAAATACGAAACGTCTGGCTTCAAAACGAGGGCAGTCAAATTGTAAAGCAACCCCACTTTTTACTTTGGCAGTCTTATAACAAAGCGAGCACTTATTTGCAAATTTTTAGAAGAGCGAGTGGGCAGACACTTTTCTTATTCCTACGACGTTATTATTGACACCCAAAGTGCTGCTTCAGAGATCAAGGCTGCAGAAGGACTCTTGTAAACCTTGGAGAAGCTGGGATGGTACGAAGAGCTTTTGACGACACGGACGCCTCAATGACAACATAGACATCATTAAAACCAAGAAAACTTTACAAAAATATTTACATTTTATTTTAGGTCAAAATATATTTTTGCATGGCAATTTTATTTTCCTAAAAAAATAACACAGATTATTTTACTATTATTTTATTATTGCGTGTTGACAAACACACACGCACACTTAAAATTACGTATTTTTACGTGCATGCAAAAATATACTTAATATTATGAACAGTTTAAAGTTAAAATTGTGTGACCTACATTTTGTATTTTGATTACCTATATTCAATGAAATTAGGTATATTAAAAATGAGGCCAATATTATTGTTATTTATTTAATTTATCTAGTTTAGAATAGCACTATTAAAGATGATAGAAATAAAGTTTGTGATCATTTCGCACACTCTGACGACATTGCCAACAGGAAACTATGATTTTCGCGGGTAATAACCTAAATATTGTTATATAGAACATATATTTTGTATTTTATTAAACAAAATCGTGGCAATAATTATGGACGTACCTATGTGTGAACGTAAAAGGAATACGAAAGAATAATGTATTGATTGATTTAAAAGATGTATACTAAAACTACAAACTAACTTTAAATATAATTCGGGTCAGAACAAAACATAATTCAATATCTTTAAACAAACCTTTCAAGACAATCAGAATACACAAACACGCTTAAAATTCAGAATACATATATTGTGTGAACGCGCTAATCTCAGGAACTACTGGTTCGAATTGAAAAATTCTTTTTGTATTGGATAGTCCGTTTATTGAGGAAGGCTATAGGCTATATAACATCACGCTACGACCAATAGGAGCGGAGCATAAATGAAAAATGTTGCAAAAATGAAAAACCGTTGAAACTAAAACACGCGAACAAAGTCGCGGGGGACAGCTAGTAATTTAATAAAACATGAGTATATTAATAATGTTTTGTATTTAACAGGACGGAATTTTATTAAGCGGTTATTAGCGCTGTATTTTATTCTGATGTAGGTAACGTACAGTAGATATATGTTTTTTGTAGATTTGACTCAGTGATTTTGTTATTCGTTATAAAAAAATATATAAAATCTATACATATTAAAATATTTATTATCATTTAGTTTTTAACCAACTTCAAAAGGGGAAATTTCTCATTTGTCAGGAATGGTTATTTCTTTGTTTTTTTACGTGATATCTAGGGCAACATTAGATCGATTTAAAAAAATATATTTTGTCATTAGGTAGGGTATAAACCAGAGCTGGATTACACGTAAATTTATTTAAAGTGGTTTCTTTTTATATTTAGGTATGTGTAATCAATTATTAATTAGTAAGCAGTTGCAGTTTTGCAGTAGAATCTTTGTTTAATTCATACTTTTTCTATAGTGAGAAGTATTAACAGGTTCATCAACATCATCATCATCATCAGCCTATCTTCGTCCACTGCTGGACATAGGCCTCTCCTATGGCACGCCACTGAGCTCGATCTTCAGCTCTTCGTCTCCAACCACTGGTTAATTAACAGGTTACTTGCAGCATTTTCCTAAACACTGTTAAGTAGATCGGATGTGGTGGACCGTGCCTAAGATACAGTAATCTCTCCTGATTGTTACCTGTGCACAGCTGAGATTACTTGAATTAATTATATAAATAAAGTTAATTAAAAACAATTGCAGTAAGGAAGTAATTGTGCGGGATTTGTTGAAATAACGGTAGGAAAAATAAGGTGGGGTTTCGTTATGTTAACTTAATTATACTTCATGAGATTTTTAATAGTGTTACCAGTTACCTACAAATATTTTTTAGACTAATTTGTAGAATTATACCTAGTTCAATTCTTGAACTTGATACATTAAGTTATATTGGGTTATTTCGTTTCGGAACTCTCAGAACAATTAATTAGGAAAACCACTCAGGCCACTCTTACACAACCTGCTCGAGCAGTTAGTCAGCGATCAACGTACAAGGACTACGGCTGTCCACTGCGTTACGGGCACCTCCCGCCCGCTTGATTTTTGCTTTGTCCACCGCTTGAAGCTGTCACACTGCTTGAAGCAGCCCATGTTAGGCGACCTAATTGTTACAAAAATACAGGCGCTGTTAATGCTATTAATGTATAACAAAATATTAATATTACACAATTATTTTGTATTAATTTTCCAATATATCACTAATCCTTACTAATATTATAAATACGAAAGTAACTCTGTCTAAACTACTGAACCGATTTAAATGAAATTCATAAATCGGGTACACAGATATTCTAGAGCCTGAGAAAGGACATAGGCTACTTTTTACCGCGATAATCGACATCAACAGGGGCGGAGCCGCGGGAAACAGCTATATAACTTCAAATTTTAGAGATCTCACTTAGTGTACTTATACGCACCTATTCGTTTTGTAATGCACTTGTTATGTTAACACAGAGAAACTACATACTTTGTTAAGAACTGCGGTTTTCTATTCGATACGAGGCAATGTACCAATTTCAGATTTATTGAATTGATAGTAGTTCGTCTTTGCCAAATCGGATTAAATTAATAGGTATAGGAAATAAATTAATATCCTATTTATTTTATTATTTCCCAATTTGTTTTCGGAGTAGACTATTACTTTCTTGGTGAAAGTTGTTTGTTTTTATGGGCAGAGGCAGTATTTCCAATATGACCATGAATTTTCCGTACACACTGCATATTACGTATAACCATTTAATTTCATAATTCTAGTTCCTAATATTGAAATAACTGCAGTTTTACTATTATTAGTGGTACCTACATCGACCGCAAGCCGCAAAATCTCACAACAAAGCCTCAAATGCATATTCACTGATGTACAAAACTCATTACATCGGTTTATACTGAAATGCCAGTAATGTACAAAACTCATCACATTGTATTTAGTGAAATGCCACTAATATTCTATATGGATGTTGCTTTGTCCGTCCGAAACCAATATACATTACACACTTGTAAAGGTATTGGTTTTCTACAATATAATATATTATGTGTTGGTCTACTAGTGTTTATTTTGAATTACAATATTGTGAGAAAAATGGTGTAGATTAGAATGCATAAACATTACTTTTTGTATAGAAACGTAGGTATTTTCTACTTGGAGTTCAAATATAAGACTTTTTTGGAGAATAAAACCTACTTGGAGTTTATGAAGAAATCAAGACGGAAAATCCTGAATCCATATAAAGTAGGTAACATATCTCAATGATATATCAACAATAACAAAACTGGATATGACGTATAAAAAAGAAGAAGAAAGTACAAAATCAATACGTTACGAAACGTTAACGTTAAAAATTAAAATACTTAAGACATTAATATAAAACTATCACGGAAGAAGAAAATTTACGAAAGACTAGGTGGTATAGTCGAAATACTTTAGCCTGCCCAAAAGGAAAAAAAAAATAGAGTAGCAAGCGTCAACGCTCTGTCAGCGGGCTGGTCTGGTGACGGCCGCCGAACGAGAAGAACGCATGTTACCTATTGGCCTGCTTCTGATGAGTTATCATACATTTTTTTCAGCACATGTAGCTCAGTAAATTTCAATTCGGACAATGCTGCAGTATTGCCAAGTCTATACTAACTATTAAATTAAGTTGATTTATAATGACATAAAAAATGCAAAGTGCTAATTGTTTACACAATATTTTTTGCGGTATGAGTGGAAACAATCATCGCAGCAATTGACCAACCCAATCTATTTCTTTTAAAATAATGCTTTTTTTTTTAAACTGATATTCTGAAGTTTGAGGAAATTATGAATCTATACTAATATTATAAAGAAGTAAAGTTTGTGTGTTTGTATATTTGTTAAATTGTAAGGGGTAATCTCGGGATCTACTGAACCGATTTTAAAAATTCTTTCACGAATAGAAAGCCACATTATGCTGAGTGTCATAGGTTATATAAAAATCCGAAAAATAAAAAGGCTTTTACGTGGCAGTCCGTTTTGCAAAGTGAATCGGAGAAAAAACGGTCGAATGAAAGCGTTTCTTACGAACGCTGCCTTAACTATGAAAGATATATTTTTGAGTTCTAGAGAAAAGATGTGGAGCTTGAAAATGCCTCCAAAAATGTCAACGACAGCATATGTCTAACTTTTATATTTAAGTTACAAAAAGTAGTTTTTTTAATGTTAGTATAGATAATTTAATTTTTAATATTATTAAAATAATTTAAATCGTTAGGTCATCGACGGCCCCTATTAATAAAGTAGGATCTACATTTTTGAAACTTTTGAATAGAGCGTTTTAAAGTTTAATTTAATTATATCTTGAAAAGTAAGTGACTCAGAGATCTGAAATTTGGAATACATTTTTAATTGCTAATACTTAATAATAATTCTGAATATATCATACGTTTAAAGAAAAGTCACAACTGTCTATTTTTAATAGTGCCGATTTATGCTTCCGTGTCGGTAGTGACACATTCGACAATTTTATTTGGATTTTTTTTGTCGGCCGATGTTGGATATGACGATATACGAGATACAACGTCGCGCGGCTATGTACTATTCAACTAGAGATGGTTTGAATAACGATTTTTTGACTCAACGCGAACGTATAAAGATCGATCGATTATTTAAACCACAGACCGATGTCTATGAGGAACTGATGGTGGAATGGCAACTTAGGTGGGAAACGTCTATTAAGGGCTGTCACCTTTACCAGATTTTTCCGTCCGTTTGTGAGCGTCTGGAGAAGACTTGGATAGAGGTTGATCATTGTGTAGCCCAGTTTCTTACGGGTCATGGCAATTTTAAAAGCAAGTTATTTTCATTTAAGCTTGTCGTTTCACCATTGTGTCAGTGTTCATCCGTAAATAGTGAGTTTGAGCAAACTGCGCATCATATACTGTGGGAGTGTAGTCTTTGGCAAAATGAACGTAACGCTTTATTAGACACTTTACATGCGACGTCTGGTGTTGTTTATTATGAGGTCCTTGTTGCTACCAGAGCAAATTTCCGTGCTTTCAGACGTTTTTGCCATACATATTGGAATCAAAATAACAGCTCCTAAATAAATGAATTTTAGGACCCATTCATGTTAAAATTTTATCCGTGGTGCTTGGCAGCTGAGCCTAACTCAGTTGTCTTATCTTTTCTTTGCCTATGGCCTATCTTTTCTTTTTGTCTCCCGCTTGCAATGGAGGGAAGTGGAAACAATTTTTTTCCTACTCCTCCTATTTACTACTTCTGATTAATTTCGTTGCGGGTTCCAAGACAGTCAATCGTTTCCCTGGGACACACCGAGCTTAACTGTTTCGGTGGTAGTCATTGGTTATCATTGTAGATCCTGGCTTACAGGAGTTGCAATGATGGGCATGTGTGGTGGGCTAGTCCCTTTATTAGCTCTCTTTCGAAACCTTCAGGTAATGGTGACTCTCTCTCTGAAAAACAAACTTAGTGTTAAATATCAAATTGGCCTAATTTGCATGTATTTATAGGTAAAATTAAAAATAAAAAAATCTAAATTCGCAATAAATAAATAAATAATAATAATCAATAAATAAGCAATAAAAAATAAAACAAGCGTACCTACATAAAAAATAAATTATTAAAATATAATTTAAATTTTTAAATAAGTACTTAAATAAAAATAAAAACAAACATACTTAGATATTATTCATTGCATATACTTAGATCAATAATTCTTACAAAAAACCGTGACTTTTCAGCTAAGAAATTAAATAATAAATGTCGGTTATGAGTAAATTTGGGAAAAACAAAATAATTACTACAGTAAAGATTGTCGATTATGACACTTAAGACAAAATAATTAATCCAGATTGCTTTTAAAAATGTCATTTCTAACACATCTGACAAAATAATCAAGTAAAGATCAATTTAATATAGTAGGTTGTGTCATAACCGACGAATTTCACGATACAAATTACATTTAATAATGTCGATAGTGACGGAACCGACCAAACGAACTATGTTATGTTCATTTAACTATGTCGTAAGTACCTTAATCGACTTTATTAATAGGAACAATATATTTTAATGAATAAAAAGCCATATAGCCAATGATTTAACTAAAAATAATACTCTATGTATAATAACAGAACATTGAAAGATATAAAATATTTTATTTTTACCTGTATTATCTTCTTTACTGATGCAATCTAGGTGAAGCTTCCTTTTTTTAGGGAACCTGGAAGGCGAATTTTGAATAAGGCCTAATATACGCCTCGATCGGTCCGACATTTATATTATATTTTAAATTAAAAAACACACGATAAATTAAAACTACTAATATTTATCGCAAAAAATTTCAAGCCACTCAAACGTGCGTTTTTACCGTTAACAAGAGCGATACTGCCCGAACCCACGGCTTTCCTGCCCCGCGCCCCCGTTTAACAAAGTAGTAATAGAACTACCGACATTTTTGCGCGGTAAGTGGAGTAATATCCTAAAATATTTCAATTGAAAACTGTGTAATTATACAATATTATTAAGTTTTGATTCGTTCATCATAAAGATTAATTAAAATTGTACACGAATATGCAAAAAAGTCGAAATCGCCAAAAACGTACATTCGACTTTATTAATAGGGGCCGTCGAATATGTACTAAAAAAGGATTATTAACATTATGCCCAACGAAGTGGGCACGGGTCAGCTAGTTATTTATAAATATACTAAATAATAATGTAATATACTAAAAAATAATAATACTTATGTATTTATAAAACTGTTTACGCAAAGCTAATGTTAGGTCCAGGATGTGCCCAGATGAGTTAAACTCTATGTTCTATATTTATGACGACAATTTTGCGTGTTAGGACAAAAATATTTATAATAATTTACTTTGACTAGCCTGTAATTGGTCTAGTAGTTAGTGGCCCTGACTGCTAAACCGAAGGTCGTGGATTCGATTCCCACCAAGTACAAATCTTTGTGTGATGAGCATTATCATTTGTTCTGTGTCTGGGTGTAATTTATCTATAATTTATGTGTGTATTGAGAAATATACAAGTATGTTTATCAGTTGCCTGGTTTCCATAATACGGGCTCTTCCTAGTTTGGGATCATAATATGACCATGTTAGACTTTTCCTAAGAAGACATTATTATTACTTCTTAGTAGATACAATATGATTTCATTGCAGGAAAAAGCAAGACTGTATCATCGTTATAACCAGAGTTAAGAAATCCACACCCGGTGCTGGTATAATATTTGGATGGATGTTCCACAAGTTATTTAGACCTCAAAATCTTATAAAGGTCAATAAAAATGATGAGGGTAGCAGTAGACGGGTATTGGCGGCATGCCAACAGCGTTATAAATCTGGGCACGCCCGTCTTTGTTTAATACAGCTCCAGATAATCCAATAAATAAACGTGTTTTGAAGATCATGGATTATCATGTGTATTTTGATGTGGTTCGAGTTCAGAGTAAACATAGACAAGCATAGAGCGTGCGTATCGCTACTAGCCCCTTATCCCAAGCGTAACCACATTTTTAGCTAAATGTACTACGCTCGTTTACTGATTTATGTGATTTTCCGTGCGATGACAGACATTTATGCAAAAATATTGACGGTTTCGATATTATTGGGGTAGTACTAGGTTTTGAGATAGTTTTAATAAAAAGGTGCGCTCGGTTTTCACACAAATTTTACAATTTTACATGATCATACTAGTGCCAACAGTTCATACTCGATATGCGCGCTCTACAGTTTACTTATTTATTACTCTAAGGGTGTGAGACAGTGATTATCTGCCTATCTGCCTGTAATATTTAAGTTTACTTCTCATATTCATCGCTTGGTAGAATCACCCATCATTGATTAAGGGCCTGGCCATATGACTACGGCGCGGTCAAGATAACGACGTTTTTTAAAAAATATATACTATATAATATGTAACTTTTACCTTCGAGGAAATGTAGGTGGCCTATTTCTGAATGTACAAGCAATAAGTTAGTACCTACATAAACCAAACATAAACATATTCAAAACACGAACGTGTCAGATTAATCCTTACCGAATACCTTATTTTTCAACTGACTACGTAATTTATTCACGTCGAAACCATTAGTATGTCGCGTGAGATAGACTCGAATCGATACCTTCATAATAAATGTAAAACTTATGTTCACATAAATCTGATTTCGATTTACAAAGTGGCGTGCAGACCCTTACACGTACAACTTGTTACCAATGCAAAGAGATTTTTTTACTAAAAATGCAAATTGAAAATTGGCTTGTGGATACCAGAAGGTTTTGTTTACAAAAGTGTGTTTACATTTACCAAGCAAGCAAGGCTTAGTGTATAACTACACCGTATAAATTAACCACATTCTCTAGTACAAAGGTAAACTATAGAGCGCGAAAATCGAGTATGAACTGTAGCCATTAGTATGAACAAGTAAATTCGTAAAAAATGAGTCAAAACAGAGAGCGCCGTTTTTTTTTTAAATGTCTCTAAATCTAATAATACCCTTATAATATCGAAAACATATTATCGATATTTTCGAATAAACGTCTGTCGTTGCACGGAAAATCACTTAATACAGTAAACGAGCTCAGTACCTACCTTTGGAAAAAAAATGCGCATTCTATGCTTGTCTATGTTTCGTCAAAGGTTTGGCCCATGTCTTAAGGGTGCACTCTACTGGGCCTTTCTCCATACAAACTCATTCCGGTCAAAGCAATATAACCTACCAAAAATCAGAAAAAGGCAGTTCGAAACGACTATCAGACAGAATTTAATATGGTTTTAACAGAAAAGAAAATGTAAGAAGCATAGATAGATATTCTTTTCCTCTAAAAGTAGCTAGTGACTATACATTACATATAGTGCAACTGCATTATCCAGAGCACTTGTTGATCAAGTAGCAAACCAGTTAAAAGCTCCTGGGAGGGCCTCGATAGTGAAGTTAGCAACTGTGATTGCCAGTAATTACGACGCGGGTCCGCTTCACGAATCGAACTCCCTTAGTAAGTGTTCAACAACCCTAATTTGTCACAGTTGACCCAAATAAATCTGGTTCACGATACACTCTTTTGTTGCCCAGTTTTATAGAACATTATACACACGAAAAGGCCTGTTTGATGCCACTTTTGAAATAAATCTAAATCTGTTTTGGGGAGTGACATAAATCAAATTTAAAATTATATATAATAATAATATAAATTGACCTATTTTGATTTTGATTTACCCAATTAACGACATATCACTGTAATGTTTACTCTTGTTAGCCCAAATGTTTGGTCAATTATTTATACCTTGCAGACTTTTCTGGTCTGTCTGGCATTTTTTTTCGTGCTGGCAGATTGAAGATAAAAGTGTCTAGTCATATTATGAGCTCTCCAATGTTCATGGTGTGTGCTAGATAGACAGTGATTGGAAAACAAGCTTGAACTTAAAGAGACTGAAACTGAAAAACGTAATTTAACACATACTCTTTTTCGTATGTTGAGATTTTTAGCATATTTAGGTTTTAAATTTATCGATAAATCCTAATAGAATCTTGTAAAATATTAAAAGAATATTTTCTAAAAACCGTAGACTGCACTTAGCTTTTTTAAACACACATCCTGGTGATAAGTTTTCGTGTAAAGTTTCCGAGAACTATCTGTAGTTATTTATTACGACGGATAGTTTAACAAACGCAATTAGAAATTGCTAATCCTTTACCTATAACGTACCTAATATTGCGTGTGTAAAGCCGCAGGTATAACCTACTGTAGGTAGGTATATAAATATATATATGACAGCAGCAATCCATACCTATCTCTAACGTGCATTCTTTAATCTATTGCATTTGGTCTAACAAAACAAATTTACCAAACTTTCTTTATTTGAGGTAAGTTTTTTTTTATGGAGATGGTCTTGAGTGCAAGAAGGTTGATCAAAACAGGCTTTTATCTAATAAAGCGTATCTAATATACATCCTTCTAAAAACAAGCAAGTATAAACAAATTTCAGAGTTTAACCGTCCCGCTCTTCCTCTGAAATATTAATAATCCATACAGTTATACCTTCATGTTACATACTCATAGCATCTGCAATTGGTCGCCGATTTGCTTGATGTTCCACATGCTTAATAACATCAAGGTTCTCGGCTGACATTGCTCAAGGTTGAAATAAATTAGAATATTCACCTGATGCAAGGGTGAGTCGGTTCGCAAATGTATTTGCTTATATATTATTCACATACTCGACCTTTTTTTAATTCAAGTCTATTCTTTTTCAGTGACATTTTCTTTTAGAATCATTTAGAATTTCGTCGATGAATCGTAAGTCGCTCTGTGCTGTGCTGAATTGTTGGTCTGTTAAATGACACTGCGGTCCACACGCTTATATGAAACTAGCTGTCCCCCGCGACTTAGTTCGCGTGTTTTAGTTTCAACGGTTTTTCATTTTTGCAATATTTTATCATTTACGCTACGACCAATAAGAGCGGAGCAGCTCTTATTGGTCGTAGCGTGATGTTATATAGCCTATAGCCTTTCTCAATAAACGGACTATCCAATACAAAAAGAATTTTTCAATTCGAACCAGTAGTTCCTGAGATTAGCGCTTTTTCTGCCTATTCACGTATAAAGAGTGGTTGAATATAAACTTCTTTTTAATTTTAATTTCTGTTCGCAACATTATTATGTTCCGTACAGAAATTGAAAAACAACCAATATCTTCTTAGGTTTTCCTATCTACAATCAACTGTCATCTATATAAGCTACAAGCAACCCGCCCCGTGCGGCTTCGTACGGATAGCCTAGGTTAATCAGAAAATTTGAAATCGGTCCAGTAGTTTTCGAGTTTATTCGATAAATAAATAAAAATATAAAAATCTTTCCTCTTTATATTATTAGTAAAGACTACTATAGAGAAATATAGATGAACATGACAACCATTGTCAACTTGCTGCAAAGGAGTCGCATAGTTTACAATTGTAATGACGTCACGTAATCCTTTGCTACCTTATTGTAATACAATGAACAGACAGTTGTCGTAGGTACAATTATAATAAAACTTTACGATCCATTACTAATGATATTAATATTTACATGTGTAAAAGGTAGGCGATTGTCTTGTGATTCAATTATAGATATGAATCATAAAGCAGGCACGTACATACTAAGTGAGTTAGTTCTTGGATAAAATCGTTTAGTTTCCACGCTTTGATCTCTGAAATAGTATGTACCTATGTCATGAACTTAAACTTTACTGTACAAAAATAATTATACGCTTATTAGACTACCTTAAATCAAATCTGTCCTGTAGGCCTATTCGCTATCTCCAGTTGACAACCCAAGCGATGTTTACTAGATAAAAATAACGGTATAAAAGCAAATTTAGTATCAGCTAAAGTCGGTGACCAACTACGTTGTAGTTGATCTAGTTAGTCAACGAAGTTGACAAAACGAAATTTGTGTTTTCAGTGTTTTTTATAAAGCAATTATCGCTTTAGTTGACAACCGCCATAGCGAATAGCCCTGCTGAATATAGGACGATGTAATCGCAATTAGTATTCCTTTATGCGAACAAAACAAATGCTTTGACATTTAGGCCTTTTAATTCAAGGACTGTAATTTAGGATGGTGTAATAAGCGCTTTGGCTACTTATCTTTAATTATCGTAGTCCCTTCTTAAATGACATTGGAACTTCTTACGATATATGTTTTTCTAGAAAAATCTTTAGATTATAACGATAACCATTTTCCCTGTGTTTAACGAGCTTGTTTTTCTTTGAGATTCTTTTGATAAGAATATGCATTTTAAATTATGACGTTGTTTGTAAGATGCTACCAGTAATAAACGCTAACATCGTGATCATTATAGGTATATACATGTGCCATTGTTATTTTTACCTGGAGGGATGAAATAGTTATTAATAATATTATAGTTGTGAACAAAGGTTATTTAACTAAATTATCTATATACAAAAACAAAACACAACAGATATCTAGGTTTTGATTAAATTATTAATAGTTTTGATGAACTTAATGTTCTTTTTTTTAAAATTAATCTATTATTCTACCTACCTAGAGGTCAAGGGCGTGATAGTACAAACATTAACCCGTATTGGTTTCGCTTCAAGCTATTATTGGTTGGGGACTCCGCACGTAATTGACCTCAATTTTAAATCGTCTCCTACGAAATAGGCGCGGTAAAGAAAATAGAAGTTTCACTTTTGTTTTTGTCAACTACCTTGTCGATTTTCTAAAAGTTTTTATAATTTTATTAATGTTACACTGTAAACGTCTAATAAGCAATAAAGGATCGTCGGAGGTACGCTGAGAGAACGTAGAAGAAATGAGTGGGTAAGAGAAAAGATTTAAGTCAGCGATGTTACTAAACTGCTGCTGGTCATGTCGCCCATAAGCTAGGCTCGAGGTGTGGTAGAGTGGAGATTCCGGGGCGAGAAACGATCACGAGGGTTGGTACGATGATATCCGAGGAAGATGGCAAAAAGTGCAGGACGTACACCTTAACGGTTGCAAATGGCTAAACAAGTAGGATTTTTTTTACTTAAATAATTACATAATATATGAAATTTGTTTAGCTATGGGGGCCATTTTGATTCAATTAGGTATAAAGTGTTAGTCCAGAAAACTTTAGACATTTGGTCCTAACGAACTTTTTGAATAAATTCTTGACGACAATGATATTATAATGATACTAGCTGTCCCCCGCGACTTTGTTTGCGTGTTTTAGTTTCAACGGTTTTTAAATTTTGCAACTTTTTTTCATTTATGCTCCGCTCCTATTGGTCGTAGCGTGATGTTATATAGCCTATAGCCTTCCTCAATAAACGGACTATCCAATACAAAAATAATTTTTAAATTCGAACCAGTAGTTCCTGAGATTAGCGCGTTCAAACAAACAAACAAACAAACAAACAAACTCTTCAGCTTTATAATATTAGTATAGATTGACCCGTTGCAAATTTAATCATCGTCATCGTCGGTACTTCTGTCTTTTGTAATATAGTCAAGTAGCCGCATAGAAAAACTACTCGACGCTCCTTGTCTGTCCAGGCGTCAATCTAATACATCTTTGAGATAACACTTGATGATATTGTTGAGTTAATAGAAGTACCTACTTGTTGCTGTGCACCTTCTTGATGTCCTTCTCACCACTAGTATTGTGTGATAACTTGTATGGTATGTACATGGGTAAACCATTCTTCAGTATTCTGTCTCGTTGGCTATTACAATTCACATGTATCTATGGCTGCTGATCAAGACCTACCCCTCTAGCCAAGTGACATTTCTACAAGCGTCAACACTGATCGAATCGCTCAAATGTATAGAAGTGAAAAGTCTAAGTCACGTGACTTATCGAAATAAAATGTCATTTCCATACGTTTAATGTAATTTAAGAGTTTTTTTATCATCATTATCATTATAGGGGCCGTGCTTAATCTCACTTTAAAACAAAAATACTTTAATTAAAATCAGTTTTTTTTTAAGAAAGGTAATCGGGACATGGGGTTTTTATCGATCTGCCATAAAATATTGTTAACTTTGTTTTGGAAGACATCGATCGAGCTGTAAAAGGGAGCCGAATTAAACGAGTTAAATAATTATTCGTATACCTCCTGATTTATATATTAAACTAGCCTCCCACTCTGGATTCGCACGAATAGACAAAACATACATAAATTATACACACAAACCTTTCTCTTAAATCACCTTATTTATTGGTGAATACCATATGAATCCGTTCGGTAGTTTTTGAGTTTATCGCGCTGACTTTGTTTTATCGTATTATGTAAAGATTCACATACCTTTGCTACTCAATGAGGCCACCTACATCCCGAAGGTTTCAAATTATCTCATTACTCTTAACGCTCATGAGGGCACATTTCCGGAGGGTCCCTTACTCCTTGCATTGAGTAGAAGGGCATCCAGTAAACAACAAAGTGAAGGGGTTTTAGTACTTCCTTAACTAATAGATACTTGGCCTTAGTTTTTCAACTAGTGAAAAAAAATAACTAGGCAAAGTATTTAATTTTTAAAAACACTAAAGACGTTCCTGTCATAGACGATACTATGAAGTCATAGCTATACGGATAGCTGAGTGGCCACGCTAATTACCACTGCGCGCGTCGTGCTGAGGGTTTGATCCCCGCATAGGATAAAACATTTGTGTGACCCAAAACTGGATGTCCAAGTCTGGGTTCTTTCTGGCTTTGTTCTGCTGTTCTTTGTGCATGTGACTTGAATGTTTATGAAATCCCCCGCGACACACATTAAAATTCCATAGAGTGGGAGTCGAAAAAAAGATTTTTACTATACTTACAGGTAAATTACTATGTAATAACACTTATAACATACATATTATGTACTTCCGATTGTATTATCAGTATTTACTTAAATTTTTGAGTATAACTACTCTAAGCACAGTAATTTTAAGCCTCACATTACTTTTAAAGGAGAAAGAAAACATGGAAATAACCGATTTATTTATACTCTTCTTTTTAATTATAGTAGATCCTTCTTATATTGACGTACGTAATATAGTGCCATTTTGTATTTAATTAAATGGTGCTAAAGTTAAAAAAGAAAATAGATATATCGGTAAAACGGAAACTGGGTCCTTTAATTAAGTTTGTGGGCTAGTGTCCGTTACTTATGGAGAGTCGTAGAAAGATTTAAATATCAGAAGTATACTGCAAAGTGCTAGAATATATAAAGGTTTGTTCGCGGCTTTTGTTTAATGATGCATTTTTATTTGGTGTAGAAAAACAAAAAAAAGAGTTCGACTCGCGACCGCCCCGGAATTTCATGATTAGGGACTCCTATTGAGTCTGAAACTAGTCAGGCGATCCCAAGAATGTGCTTGAGTAAACCGTCAATATTCCTAAATAATTAAGGAATAATGATGTAATATATCTAATAGGTAAGTAGCACCTGTTAACGACAAATATATATCCTTTTTTATTTTTTTTTTCCCATCGTGCTACAATACTACATAAGTTCTAGATCTTGCAAAAAAGCATCAAAACAACAAAACATAATTATAGTTTACCTCACGATGCCAACAGTCGAAAGTTCCTGATAAATGTAACTCTTGGATAAACCCGAGTGCCTATCAAGTGCCGTGATTTATACCCTCGTAACTAATTCACCTCCAGGGGAGGATGATGGTCCACTAATGCAATTTGCGAGACGAAGGTATTCTTTATTTACTGATGTCTGTTTTGTCTGAAGAAGATACGATGATACATACTCCAAGTTTTATCAGTATTTCGTGGTGAGGTACAAAATTGTGTAAAGGCGCGCATCATTTCATTTATTTATTTATTGTACGCCGTAAATAAAAGGAAACATGAAGAAAAAAAACATACTTAAGGCGAAGTATGCGACATCTAGTGAACCAATCTTTTGTTTGGTCTCACCGACTCTGATTAACAACGTGTTAATTCAGAAGTCCGAGAGATAATGCAGCCCAATACTTTTTATTTTTAATTATTTGTAACGCATTTACGCATGCGAAGCGAATATTTGTAATTAAATACAAATAGTAGAAAAAAAAAACATACTGGCGCATTAAGCCAGTAGTCGCAAGTTCGAGTCCTGCCTAATGTTCAAGTTTTTTTCTTCTATTTGTATTTAATTACAAATATTCGCTCCGCATGTGTTAATATGCGTAACAAATAATTTTAAAATAAAAACTATAATATATGTATTAGGATTTTCGCCTAAACGTGTTTTTCTCTTTTTATCTAGATATACCTATACATTGAACAGTAACTTAGAGATAGTCTTTTCATGAAGTCCTTGCTTAATATTAGATCAACTAAAATGAGAAGCGTGGACCTTTTGTCATTTCCCTTGAACCTGTCATGAATCTTGTAAAAGGTTTCTGTATTTTCAAACCAAATGTGATGAAATTGAACGCTATTTTTAAATGTGGGAACCATTTTGAAGGGATAAAGTTGATTGTAAAATAAAATATAAAACTCTGAGACGTATTCTACGATTCGTATCTTTTTAGATAAGTGACGGGGATTCCTTCGATGTGATTGGACTGGTCTTTAAATTAGGATAGAAAGATCTTTCATGAATACAGAGATATCTATTTGGATTTACGGGAATTTAAGAGTATATTTTTATCTTCTATATAAATAAAAAACAATTGCCACGTGTAGGTATGTTGGGGCATTACTTAAGAACGATTTGACTGATTGGGTTGTTATCTTATTTGTATGAACGAAAATCCGTAGAAATGTCGAAAATTAGACAGTAAATAGTAATTTTAACAACACTAATATAAGATCAAGCATACGAAATAACGCAGTGGTTTCAGTATTAAAGCTTTGAGCTAAAAATCCTACATTAAGAGGTATGTCGCGAGCCCGGAAACCCTCATGTTTGTAGTTTCAAAGTACTAAAAAGTCCGCCAGAAATTTTATCAAAGAAAAATGCATAAAACTTTAAAACGTGGTCTCATTTCATTTGATCTGCTTTTAAAAAGCATTATCTGGAATTCGTATCAGTGATTGTTTTAAAATACATTTTTAGAAATGGAATTTAAAACAAATGAATTGTTTTAAAATAGATTCATAATGCAGGTCACGCACGTATCGATATACTTGCGCAAGGCTGCCATATCACGTATCTTGCAAAAGCGATTAACAGCAAAATTTGCTGTCAAATTACTAAATTCAATACTATTTGTATTGAATTTAGTAATTTGCCAGCAATAGTTGTACAAATTTTGCTGGCTAATAAGAAAACAATTCGAAGCGCCTTAAATAATTTTAAACACAATATTTAGTCCAAAGACACCGTGTTATCGAGATTTGAATTACAGTAGGGGCTCGAAATGCTTGATAATAACTTAAATACCTCTTAATACGTAATTTAACAACAAACGTTATTTAAAAATAGCTCTTTACTAATACTATAATGCAAAAGTAGCTCTGTCTGTTACACCTTAACGGCTAAACCACCAAACCGATTTGGATGAAATTTGATATGTGGCATGCTTGGATCTTAAGAAGATCTTAAGAAAGAAAATAGGCTACTTTTTGCCATGATACCCGACAACCAAGGGGGTGGAGCCACGGGCAACAGCTAGTTATAATTTTATATTCTACTAGCTGTCCCCCGCGACTTTGTTCGCGTGTTTTAGTTTCAACGGTTTTTCATTTTTGCAACATTTTTCATTTATGCTCCGCTCCTATTGGTCGTAGCGTGATGTTATATAGCCTATAGCCTTCCTCAATAAACGGACTATCCAATACAAAAAGAATTTTTCAATTCGAACCAGTAGTTCCTGAGATTAGCGCGTTCAAACAAACAAACAAACAAACAAACAAACTCTTCAGCTTTATAATATTAGTATAGATTAGTATTCTATTAATATGAAATCGATTTAATAGTATAGTGCATAAAAATATGCATTTTTTTTTCATGCACTTTAGTGTGAAATCGATGTTATGAATAAAAAAACCAGTTTGCAATATCAATGAAAAGTTCCGGAAACTAGAAACTTTTTTAATATCAGTCCTGAGTTTTAAGGGTTTGTAATGTTTGGTAATAACTTTTCTAGGATCTTTTAAGGGTTCCGCACCTTAAGGGTTCCAACGAAAACCTAATGATAAGCCTCCGATGTCTGTCCGTCCGTCTGTCAGCGGATATCTCATGAACCGTAATAGGTAGGCAGTTGAAATGATTACGAAATGTGTTTCTGTTGCCGCCATAACAACAAATAATAAAAAATACATAGTGTACATATTTATCTTGGTACGGAGCCCTTTGTGTGTAAGTCCGAGGCGCACTTGACCGATTTTCCGAACACGTTTAATAGACAATTATTACCTTGTCTCTATTACTTTTTGCAAACCATCTATGACCTACATATAACATAAAAATAAGGTTGATATACAATTTTACCATCAGTGTATCGGTATATTAATTTACGATAAAAGATGAAGAAACCTTATCACTCGCTTGCAGAATAACAGACAGCTATATGTGTAATTATTTACAAACATCTACTTATAAATAATTATATTAGCTTATAAAATATGTCCCACTGCTGGGGACAGGCCACGCTTACTCATTGCGATTTCATCATTTGTCTAATTTTTGCAATCCAGGTTTCCTCGCAATGTTTACCTTCACAGTTTTCCAATGGTGTTTAGAATAATAAAGAAAGTGCATGTAACTTTGAAAAAGTCACATTAAACCATAGCCTGTGGTAGGTTCGGACATGCAACAAACAAATCCGTCCTATGAACCGCTGAGCCACCACGACATAAAACATCAACTTAGTTTAACAATTTCGATCATTAATTACATCAGCCTGCATAATCACTAGTCATTCTATAAGACACTACAAAACGCATTCTTTTTAAGAATTAATACATTGATAGCAGTCGGTAATATATGTACAAAGTGGTGGCATACATCTAGAAAGTGGTATATATGTTGCAAATCGATACGTAACGAAGTTGCTTCCTGGATATTGCATCTGCCGCACGCCAGAGCGGACGTCGTGCCCCACGGGCGGAAAATTTATATTAGCTGTAAGAAAATCTTTTGGTTCATCTTACGGATATATTTTATGATATTCTATTTTAATATAATTATGGAGGTTATACCGTGTAATGTAGATTATAGAATATTGATTAGATACACCGGGTGTATGTGTAGAGAATTTCTTATTAGATACTTAATATTGAATGAATATCTAATATTATTCTATGAAATTAAAAAAAATGTGGCCTGTGTTTGTGGCTTACCTGCTAGACTTGCACATAAATTAATAAGGTCGATGGACCGTATAACAGTGTTAATGAATAAATAAAGACGATCTTACTGTCAAAACTTACTATTTTTGAATTATTATGCCTTATATAATCGCCCGGAGGGGCTCGTAGCTAAGTGTGAGCTATACGGTTTGACCGATAATGAAAGTTAAGCCGCGCTCCCTGCGGTTGGTTCGTGGATGGGTGACCATTTGTAAACATACCGAGACCCCTCCGTGCCTCGGAACGTTAAGCTGTTGGTCCGACTGTCATACGTTGATCTTTGGTTGTCGTTAAGTCATTACAATTCTGACAACCAGTCCTTACCCTGGGAAACTGTGTTACCCAGTAAAAGGGGTTGTGGAGGTCAGATAGGCAGTCGCTCCATGTAAAATATTGTATTCAGCTGAATCCAGTAAGACTGAAGGCCGACCCCAACATAGCTTGGGAATAGGCTAGGCAGAAGAATATGCATTATGAATATAATAATTTTGCTGTAAATTTATCAGTAAGTATAATGATAGTATTGAATAGGTCATGGATGATAGGCCCTTAACGTGGAACTACTCCACCTGATCCAATTCAAGAGGTGTATTATTATACTTACCTATTTGTAGCTTCACGTATAACCTAAACACATGCAGATTTTGCCTATATTTATATTACAGTTTCACTTAGATAATGCTTATCAAGTTCTCGGAATGCCTGCTTTTCTAATTACTGTATTATTATTAGAATTTAAATTTAAAAGAGTATTGTAAATTTCGCATACATTACTTCACTTAGATAAAGTTAAAATTTCTGTCGAAATTACAAAAAATATAAAAGTTTCAAGATGGTTTTGACATTGTAGGGCAGTGCTTTCGACACTCAATATTTAGAAAATAGGTCTGCAAAATTATTACCTCTTTACCTCTTTACCATTAATACCATGGCATAAAAACGACGTCGTGTAAAACGGTCTTTTATAACCAAGTTAGTCTTTAATTTTTCTGCGGACTATAAAATTAGCTTTATCGAGGAGATAACTAACTTTACTAGAGTTTATTAGTTATTCCTTGACACTATAAGATTTTTAATTACGTTACTCCCTCATATTGCCCTGCTTTGCTGAAGTTTACTGATAGAAGGATAATAAGCGTTGGTGGTTATGTTAAAGTCGAGATATATTTAGAAGTATTTGTCCTATCATCACGTCAACGGTGGCCGTCGCAAAAACAAGCATGAATTCTTACAATTATGAACTACTAGCTGTCCCCCGCGACTTTGTTCGCGTGTTTTAGTTTCAACGGTTTTTCATTTTAGCAACATTTTTCATTTATGCTCCGCTCCTATTTCTCGTAGCGTGATGTTATATAGCCGGATATCCGATATATAAACGGACTATCCAATACAAAAAGAATTTTTCAATTCGAACCAGTAGTTCCTGAGATTAGCGCGTTCAAACAAACAAACTAACAAACAAACAAGCTCTTCAGCTTTAAAATATTAGTATAGATGTGCACTAGTATTAAGAAGTAAAATCGTAAAATTTGACAAAACAGAGCGTGCCGCTTTATTAAAACTATCTCAAAACCTAATATTACCACAATAATAACGAAACCATCGAAATTTTTGCATAAACGTCTGTCTTCGAACGGAAAATTACTTAAATCAGTAACGAGCGTAGAACTTTTACAATTTGCTTACGCTCGGCACAAGGGACTACTAGCGATGCGTGTACTTTATGCTTGTTTATGTATACTCTAAGCATGAATCTCAGCTCAGCACATGCTGAGCGTTGGCCGTTTTGTACGGGAGTGAAGCACATTTCGGCGTACCTTTATAGTTTTTTTTAATAATATTGTATTTACTGTTATGCGTCGCATTTGTTGCAAAAAAACGGTTTTTCTTTCGTTTCTTATTTGTTTCTGTCTTTCTATTGAAATTAAAGTTAAAAGCTTCGTGGAGCATGTTAACACTAACAGATTTTTGAAAAAATTGGTATTTCTAGAAGCTAGAATAAGATATTATTTTTTTCTTAGAAGATGAGATTTGTCTCGCTTCTCGAGTGAGATTAGAATGCATGTAATAATTCAAGATGGTCGCCAGTAGGAAAAATAAAATAGGGCACACTCCACAATAACAAATTCACTTGTCTATTTAGAACTTAGAAATATAATAATGATGTTAGTAATAGTAACAAATATTGCTTATTTAGTTGCTTACCCACGGATACAAAATTAAACTTTCAGGGTGGATATTTTAAATAATATGCAGCCTTATAAAATATAAGGAAAACTGACTCAATTGATTTACATAAAAACGCTCGAAGATGAAAAAAAAAATACGAAATGCAATTATAGCTAAAACAAAGGATATTCACAATACTTATAAACTTATTTATTTCCATCAAACCAACGGTTCCAAAATGTCTCAACAAAGAACCAAGCACTGACCTTTAACATCCAACACCACAAATATGGTACAAGTTTAAAGTAATCATAGACAATTAGCATAGAGCGTCCGCATCGCCAGTAGCCCCTTATGCCAAGCGTAAGCACATTTTTAGCTAAATGTACTACGCTCGTTTACTGATTTATGTGATTTTCCGTGCGACGACAGATGTTTATGCGAAAATATTGACGATTCTGATATAATTAGGGTAATAAATAAAACTTTACGCTCTGTTTTGATACTAATTTCACGATTTTACATGTTCATACTAGTGCCAACAGTTCATACTTAAAACTCTATAGTTAACTTATTTATTCCTGTAAGGGTACCAGCAATTCACACTAAACTAATTGACCATATAATTCCATACAACTTCCTAACAGAGTTAACCGACCAGAAAGCTCTCATGATACTTTTAACTTAGTTGAAAATAACTCCCTGCTTCCTTTAATACTAGAAATTGAGTTACATACAACCATGCACACCAAAGTAACACGTTTCATCGTCAAAGGATTCGTAAATAGGACATCAAGTTGCGTTGTATAAAAGTTCTTGTCGTAATAAGAAATATCAGCAAGTAAGGGGTTTTTACTGGCTTAGATATACATCTAGTTTTGTTATGTATTTATTTTATGTGTCATATTTGTAGGTACTTCTTTTTAGCGCGCCCATCAATGACTTAAAAGTTTATCACAAAAGAGTGAGTTTAATTACGCGAAGTCATCGTGTACAAATTACAGGTGTTACCTGTAAAGATTTATAATTGTAACTAGCGATGCCCCGCTGTTTTACCCGCGTAATCAATCTCCGTTACCGTAATACATTTTTTTTTCACCTAGAGTTATAAAAAAATACTTACGACCTATTCTCAGACTTAAAATATACACAAAACCAAATAACAATCGATAAAGCCGTTTCGGAGGAGTTTGGTTACAAACTCTGTGACACGAGAATTGTGTATATAGTTTAAATATGCATATATAATAATTATATCTTAATAATATCTTAGGACATCTCACCTACGGTCATCTGATCCCAAACTAGGCAGAGCCTGTGCTATGGCAACCAGACAACTGATAAACATACTTATATATTTCTAAATACATACATATTATAGATAAATTACACCCAGACACAGAACAAATTATCGTGCTCATCACACAAAGATTCGTCCTGGGTGGGAATCGAACCCATGACCTCCGGTTTAGCAGTCAGGGTCACTAACCACTAGACCAACAGGCCCGTCAATATGTTTATTTGTAAGGTTACACACATTATGTATTGTAGTTGAAAATAAATGATTTTATTACGATTATTATAATATTGTTCAGTGAAATAGCGGTGTTCCAATTCCTTACCACAAACATCACAATATACTGTATAGATATAGACCTAAAGGGTCTGAACGCAATATTAATAAAAACTTTCTACACTTCTCAACTAAAGCCAGACCGATGGTGAAACTATGAACAAGGTCAATGAAGGGAAAATGAAAAAATATTTTATTTCTAAGGGCGACTTTGTATAGAATATAGTAAGTTTTATGTTTGTTTTACTCCGAGAATAAAACGGCAGATAATAAAAACTAGTGAATTGTACCGTTATTCCAAAGTTTCCTTTGTAACCTACAAAGTATTACAGAATAAATTTATTTGTCTACATGTTTCACTACCGTTTTATGTAAGTATAAGAACATTTTTGACGTGATAACGTCTTTAAAATCGTTTTAGCCGGGTGACATGTTCAGAAACTTGTGTCACACCAAAACCTCACGAGCGCGATCGCAGGTATAACGAGAGAGAGACGGACCGATCTCCCGTCTCATCTCGAGCGCTGCCAGTCATTCCGTGAAACTTGTCACGCGGAATCCTCACGAGCGGAGGCTGGCATAGCGTTCGAGTGAGTGGACCGATCTTCCGTCTCTCTCACTCTAGCGGCATACAAACGAATGGAGATTTTCTCGTGCGGTTAAGTTTTCGTTGAATGTTTAACAGTGAAACAAACTATGAAAATTTGAAAAAATTGTTATCTTCATTAATTCCTTACTTCCCAAAAACTTATATCACCAATAAGACGTTATCACGTAAACATCTCGATCGTAAACCTACTTTACAAACAACCAATTTTTTTTAATTTTTTTTGTACTTTTATATGTCATAATTTTACCGTCAACGACACAGAATTTTTATGTTGTTGATTTATAGAAAAAAAACCTCCGTTATATTAATTTAATTAATTTAAATATGTAATAATTAAATTAAGTGATTAGCATTAGTATGAGCATGCATAAACAAATTTAAAGGCAGACTGTAATTTAATTGTAAACATGAAGCGCGATAGTTTAAAAGTTAATAACGAAATGAAAAAAAAAACTGAAAAAATATCGAGTAAGTACAAAAAAAATGCTTCTAAAAGTTACTTAAATTAACTTTTAAAAAATGGAAGCTTTGAACACTGAATGGTTCGTCGAAATAAAGTTATAATTTACTGAGTACAGTTCCCCTTTACAGAGTGATTCAGGTACGCTTCTGAAAAGCAAAGGGTGTTAATGGACGAAATTGGACGGAAACGTAATTTCAAATCTCTTTCGGAACCTCGATGGGAGTCCGTTCGATAACTCATCGGTGTTAAAATTGATGACTGCCGAAGATATGAAGGGGTGATTGACCTTTACTGAGTATAAAACGCGTTATCGTTTCTGGACTTTTTGACGTATTTTTCTAAAGGAAAATGGTAAGTTAAAAAATAATGTATATTTTTTTCCTTGAAATATGGTTTTGAGTTATCATTTAGTTAAAAAATATCTAATTTAATCTAATTTAATAAGCCCGTCTTTTCCCACTGCAGGGTTAAGGTCCCTCTTCCATGCACTTCTGTCCTGAGCTAGAATGGACCAGTCCTTTCGGTAGGAGTATAGTTTAAAAATATATCTTTTTTAAATCATAGATCGGTCATAGGTCTTTTCCAGTTTCAAGATATTTTCATACTTCAGTAAATCGATACTATCTAAACCTCATGGTCAATATTTACCATTTATGCTTGGCCTTGTACGACATACTGTATCCTGTTTCAAGCACTATAGTAAATATCATGCTTGCAGACACATAAGACGCCTGGGAATTTTATCATCTGTTCAGCTGACAATAGAAAGAATTTGGGTCACTTTTTTTTTTCAAATAAGAATTTACTTGGATGAGAATATTGTAACTGGTTGTATTGCAGTTGTCTTATTGATGACTCAATTTTATACTAATAAATGAACCTACTGAACAAATCCACTTTTAAATGAACATGTCGATATTTTCTGTTAAATTATAAATAAACTAGCTGTCCCCCGCGACTTTGTTCGCGTGTTTTAGTTTTAATGGTTTTTCATTTTTGCAACATTTTTCATTTATGCTCCGCTCCTATTGGTCGTAGCGTGATGTTATATAGCCTATAGCCTTCCTCAATAAACGGACTATCCAATACAAAAAGAATTTTTCAATTCGAGCCAGTAGTTCCTGAGATTAGCGCGTTCAAACAAACAAATAAACAAACAAACAAACAAACAAACTCTTCAGCTTTATAATATTAGTATAGATGAATACCAACGCCCAAATGAATGATAGCATGATCGAATATAGGTACGTACGTACGTGTTCTTTCAAACTTCTTCCGCTCTAATGTATTTAATTATTGTGTCGTTATAACAAACCTTCAATTCACAAGCACAAAACACACCCAGACTTGAAACAAGTATTTGTGGATCACACAAATGCTTCTCCCATGCGGAGATCGAACCCGCAGCACGTCCCGCACAGTGGTATTTGGCGTGGTGACCTATCCACTCAACTATTCCTGCAGTCAAATCAATTAACAGAGAAAATAAAACCAGCAATTAAACAAGCACTTCACATTCCTAAAGCTAACACAGCTCTACATTATTTCTACATTATGTTTATTGACGCAAATCCAATTACGCAATCCATCCTTTCAAAATTTACCACATGATATCAAGTAGCAAATAAATTATTCTATCAATCGTCGTTAAGCGACTGTCAGGGTAAAATCGGGTCGAGGTACTTATTGCTCGTCGGAGCGTACTACTGAACTGTCAAAATACAATTTAGTATCATCATCCAGTTTAATGGCTGGAAATCTGGCCATGACAAATTGTGCTAATGAATAGTGACGGTTTTTAGACAAAAGGAAAGTGGGCGTGCGGTAATTAGATTTAAAAAGGTTTATTGCATGCTGAATATAGTTTTATTGTTATATTTATTTATTATAAAATTAAATAACTATCATCCTTTTTATATTACGAGAAACTTTCTCAGAAATAAAAAACAGGTCGATATCCATATCTATACTAATATTATAAATGCAGAAGTAACTCTGTGTGTCTGTCTGTTACGCTTTCACGGCTAAACCGCTAAAACGATTTGGATTAAACTTGGTATGGCGTTAGGCTAGATCCTAAAAAAGGACATAGGCTACTATTTGGCCCGATTGCCGAGACCCACGCGGTGCCGCAGGCAACAGCTAGTTAGTAATAAAAATGAAACAATTTGGAGGTTACTTGTTATGCCTTGCTACTATATAAATTAATTTACTAAGTGAATGATTATTGATAAAAGATTAAAGTGTTGTTATTTATTAAATATTTTAATGCGAAAATGTACAAAAGCGTGAATTTAATGCCAGAATGTTATTATTCTAGTAGTGCAAAGTATCGCTGATCAAAAAAATTACAAATTTAAAAAGTCTTAAGGTACGGTATTTCTCTAGCATGTTAGCTTTTCTATCTTTCCTAACCCAAATATGATGAGTAAACTTTAACTGTAGTTTTTCGAAGAACATATAAGAAAAAAATACATGCAAGAATTGAATCTCCTCACTTAAACGTTTCAAGCTAATACTGACTCCGTTATAATGAAGACATTAGTTTCAATGTTTAGAGAGCCCTAATACATGTTTACATTTACCTATTAGGTACTGTTTTACGTATTTATACGATACTGTATAATTATGCATTAATACCGTTTAACAAACTTCTTATCTACTAATGATGCACATAATAATGTACAAAGATAATAAGCTAACACACTGGTAGGTGTTGTTATTTACCTACATACTTCATTCCACCTTACAACAGCATGAAAAGTAAGCATCACAAACCCATAATTGATGTGTCCTGTTTTGAAAATGATTACCCAAACTAGACTTAAATAAAAAATATATACTTTGCATTTTAATTTTGAAAAAATCGTGGAACATACTAAACAGGGCGGAAAGTTGAGAGTTATTTCTTTGTGGCAGATCCCTTACTTGATTTCGTTAATACTTATAAATATTTGAGTTATTACATAAAAAAAAACAAAGTCGAATTAGCTACACCATTTATAACTCAAGAACGGATCGAACAATGTCCATGATCTTTGATTTTTTAGGTTCGTCTTCACGAATAGCAGAATAACTATAAAAACATCGGAAAAGTCACGAAAAACGAAGGAATAGGGTTGCGAACGTGAAACCGCGGGGAACTGCTAGTTTGCAATGAATATAAAAAAAGAATTATAATAATAATATCTTGGGACATCTCACACACGGTCATCTGATCCCAAACTAGGCAGAGCCTGTGCTATGGAAACCAGACAACTGATAAACATACTTATATATTTCTAAATAGGTACATAGTTATTATAGATAAATTACACCCAGACACAGAACAAATGTAGTCAAGGTCACTAACCACTAGACCAACAGGCCCGTCAAAAAATTGATCAACGAATATAATTTTCTTTATTTTTTTTAAAACGATTAGTACCTGTAGGTAGTTACTAGTACCCTAGTACGTGATGCAGCTTTTGTATCACTGTGATGCATTTCCTGGTAGACATGTGGAAGTGAAAGCAGAAGTGATGATTTCATTTTTAATTATTTATTTATTTACACATAAATAATTAAATAATTAAACAGAATGAAATAATATTTCACTTCATTTGCATAGTTTTATTAATTATGTATTTACATGAATACTTTTATTAGAACTCATTGCATTAGTCATGCATGAAGTACTTAAAAACACTTAAAATCAATAGATTTTGCTACTGACATAGTTGAGGATTTGAAGAGCTCTATATATTAGACGACTCACCAAGTAGCAATGTCAGTTGATATCAAAGAGGCATAATTAAGTCATTACAATGGCAGAAGAAGGGGAAAATCAAGTTATAGTTGAAAATAATGTGAAAGTTGAAGAAGAAGTAACGTTTAATGAAAATGTTTGGGTTAAATCTATAACATTAATTGTTAACCTTATCATCAATTTGTTCATATTCTTGACGTTGTTCTTATGTTTGTTATACGTCACGGATACTGGGATCACTCTGGCAGATCTACACATTATATTATGTGTACTAGGGGTAAGAATTACTATTCTATATACGCATTTGATTTTTACAACACGTACCATGCAGCGTTACCTTACTTCTTCAAACTCTTGGATACAATATGTACCTATATATGAAAAAATGATGTCTTGACAAGTTACCGAACCCATTTTGGCTTTTGATATAACTTTGCACGAGTGGTGTGAGATTTTTGAAACATTTTCATACTTTTTTTATAAACATCTTGTATTTACAAGGAACATAGCAAAAAAAGAATTATACATTTTGGTGCAGTCGTTCAGAAGTTATGGACATATACATGATCAACGGAAATTGGGATTCTTTTTTATATTATAGACTATGGTGTAAAATCGTACTTTATTCGATCGTATTAAGTTTAAAGAGGACCAATATAACCTAACCTAACCTGATTAAACACATCCTTATATAAGAAAATAACTCTAAAGTCATTCAAACAACTTTCATTTTCAGTATCAATTTTTTATGTGGCAAGGAGTTATGATGATGTCAAAATACAACAATTGGGCGTTATTTATACAACCTCGGATTAAGCACCAAATACATGGAGTGGTTCACATCATTGCAGCAGTATTAGTCGCCGGTGGAACGGGAATAGCAATGAAAGGCACACCAAAGCATTTTGCCACGTACCATGGAATATTCGGTAAAGTTTGACTGTACTTTATTTGTACTGTTAATTGTAATAAATCATGTAAATATGTGCCTATCTTCTTAAGATATGGTAAGAAGCATATAGTATGTATTATCCGAATATATTTTAATCTTTTTTTTATTTTTGTTATGGTTAGGTCAATCTCATACCATCCCAAAAATACTCTTAAAATCCATGTCTTTTAGGGTAAAAACACCAGTTATTATAATTAATCTTACTATGGTAAAGGCAGCTTAAATTCTGCCAATCTGGCTTACATTAGTTAATTATCCAGTAAAATGGTGAGATCCAGTATTTTTGAGGTCAGGCTGTCGATTCATGTTAAATACGGTATTCAGCTGATCCCGGTGAGGCTGGACGCCGACCCCGATGTACCTTACGCAACAGCACCTAAGGAGTCTATTGGAGACAAATATTGAAACGCCAATAAACATTTATAATTACTGGCTAGTACTACAGTAAACTCATCAAGGGATATAAGTTTAATATAGTCATATCCCATTAATTATAAAATATGATTCATCGTTAGACAAACAGGTTGAGTACCTGTTTGTCTAACGGTCATAGACATAGGTAAGTAGGTATATCACCACATAACGTAGTAAAGTAATATTATCTGTGATAATACTTATGCTTTTCACAAGTGAGGACTTATTTTAATCTGATGACAACAGTAAAGATAAAGACTAAACAAATACTCAAAATAGAAAATTATTAAATACCGCTCTCAGCCAACGTTAAAATGAAAAATCCTTATAAGAAAGCAGTCACCCAGCGGTCGATGAAGAGAGCTATGCTCAATTTATCTCTACGTGATTGAATCAGAAATGAGGTGATGGACTAAAGATCTAAAGTTACCCACTTAGCTCAACGTGTCGTAAAGCTGAAATGTCAATGGGCGAGCCACATAGGTCGATGAGGTACATAAGAGATGAGGACGTAAGGGTTCATAGGTGCTGAAATAGCAACCACGCACCGAAATGCGAAGTGTTTGATGGGTCCCCTGCTAGGTGGACAATCAAATCGTCCGACTTGATAAAAGTTGCAACGTGCCGATGTTTTCAAGCGGTGGTAGATCGTATTACCTGGAAGTAATGAGGATTATCATTCTGGATAACGTTATAAACTGACTCCATTTCACTCACTCTCTACCTATTTTGTACATAAATAGTAAGATGGAATGACACATAATAGAGAAAGTATTAGTAATAGTAATAATATGTTGGGACAACTCACACACGGCCATCTGTTCCCAAACTAGGCATAGCCTGTATTATGGCAACCAGACAATTGGTTTAAACTTTTGTAAATTTTCAGGTCTGGCAGCATTAGCGTGCTGTATAATAAGTTTGCTGAACGGAGCTCTCTCTATGCTTGGTCACAGACGATCATGGGCCAGCGGATGGATGTATACCACGAGATTCTTCCATTACTTAACTGGTATAGGTAGCTTGTTCCTTGCCACTGCGGCTCTCTGCTACGGCTTCCAAACCAGATCCTTTCAAGATTGGATGGGACATGGAGATAGAGTCGTACTTGCATTGATTATCATCAACTGTATCATTACTGGTTTAGTAGCTTTAGATTTCTGGATAGTAATGGTAACTAAAATAGTTAATCACTTTGTTCAAAGTGGCAAAAAACAAAATATCGAGACAGGCACCCCATACACTCAAGGATAATGACACATATAAATTAATTAATATTTAATATTCCTTTTTAACTATTTTATAAAACTAAATGTAATGTTCAGTTGTTTAATTTTTTTATGGGTTTAGTCAAATTGGTTATTATAATTAAATGTGATCAACATAATATTATTTTAGATACAAGAAAAATTTACAGACAATGTAATATTCAAGTAATATTTTTCTTTATTTAAAGCTGTTACATGTTTACGATACTAAATTTTACCACAATGGTACTATAATAATGGATTATTTCTCTGTATTAAAATTTCCGTTTTGGATTTTGTGTTGTTTCAATGGTTATTAATTTCTAAGAACCAAATCGGAGTCCGAATTTAATATGGCGGCTATATGATGTCATTTACAATATGAATAATAATGTTAATGACACCTCACAGCCGCCAGTTGCCAGCGCCACATGAAATAATCTAAGGATTTTAACCCCCATCTATTTTAATCTGATCTGGCCTTTAGAAGTTACGGTGTATTAAAGAAACTTAAATTCTGAACCCTAAAACCATTGTTTCCGGTTGGGTAGTCGACTAAAAATCATAAGCAGGTAGGTACGTGTTTTCTAAGTTACAATATTACAATATTAATAATAAAAAAGGTTTATTACATTCCACATTATCGTGCAAAAACATAAGTGATTGTCACTTGTTCAAAACTGCAATACATTTATTTAATTAGCGGCTTTTAACGATTTCACTCAACTAGAAAGTTTCGGGAAACATTAATCTGGTTTATTTTATTTTTATGAGATTGCATTGCAGTTAAGGAAGTAATCAAAAGTTTTGTTTTGCTGACTTCAAATTAGGAACATGTTTTATATTAAAATCCGTTCCTAATGGTCACTATTATTAATTAATATATAAATTAATAATTATTAAAAAACTAAAAAAAAGCGTCAAAAAATTCATCCGCATCGCTGTCGACTGGATGTTTACCCAAAAGATTGGCGGCATTGCTACGTTGTATGGCAATGCTTATTCTCTGTCCAAGGTAAAAGCCAACCCTTAGGTCACGCGTTTGAGGTTCTCAGTAGCCGCAGCAGCAGCGCCAGCACAGTATGATGAACTAGGAAGATGAGATGGCGCAAGAGTATCGACACAAGTAGCGTCCCACACTAAAGGCCTACCCATCTTCCAAGGGAACAAAGACATCGCCTTTTGCCGTCCGGTCTCTTGCCGTCGTCGCGTGCCAGGCCATTAGGTTCGAGTACAACCGGTTTATTAGTTTAGTTTTGTTTTAAGTGTATATATAGTTAAGTTAATATATACAATATTTAAAATTGTAAATACAAACAAAATTAAAATAAAACATATCTTATAATTATTAAGAATACAATAACAAGTAGTTTATGAGAACAACATAAACTATTCAATTAGAATACTCCGTGAACACAGTATATCGTAGACAGAGTACGTAAATGTAATATCCTCCTGACCGAATTTCGGCGGCTTCTCTCAACAGAGATTATCTGTGCGGGAGATATTTCAGTGCACGAGTATATACGCGAACACAGTTGCACTCTCTATTCCTTCGCTCTCATAGTCCGATGGGACGGCAATCCAACACGACCGGAGAGAGATCAGGCGCAGGACCAACGGCTTTACGTGCTTTCCGAGGCACGGGGGTGTAAACACCACCTCACTTCCTGACTCCAAGCTGAGCTGTACTAAGTATTTCTAAACGAAAAACCCAGTAACTATTTTTTGGCTCGACTCGGGATTCGAACCCGAGACCTCGGGCACGGCAGTCGCGCTTGCCACCACTAGACCAACGAGGCAGTCAGCCTCGCCACAAAACAATTCGGATTCACCAAGGGTCGGTCTACTACAGACGCAGGGGTGGAATTGCTTAAAAATGTATATGAGGCTTGGGAGAACTCTCAAAACGCTTTGGGCATATTTTGTGATTTGTCCAAAGTCTTCGATTGTGTATGTCATGATACACTCATTAAGAAATTGCACCACTATGGCATTAGAAATATGGCGCTTAATCTTTTAAGTTCTAATTTAGATAATAGAATACAGAGAGTGGATGTAAATGGCAAAAGATCTAAAGGATCTGTGGTAACCATGGGTGTTCCGCAGGGTTTAATCCTAGGTCCTTTTTTATTTCTTATTTATATAAACGATTTACCTTTTCATGTAAGGGAAATCGATTTAATAGTGCATAAAAATATTCAATTCGTTTTTCATGCACTTAAGTATGAAATCGATATTATAAATAAGAAAAGCCAGTTTGCAATATCAATGAAAAGTTCCGGAAACTAGAAACTTTTTTTATATCAGTTCTGAGTTTTAAGGATTTGAAATGTTTGGTAATAACCTTTCTAGGATCTTTTTCGGGTTTCACCCAAAGTGTTCCAACGGTAACCTATTACTAAGCCTTCGCTGTCCGTCTGTCCGTCTGTCAGCGGATATCTATAGAACCGTAATAGGTAGACAGTTGAAATAATTACGAAGTGTGTTTCTGTAGCCGCCATAACAACAAATAATAAAAAAATTACAGTGTACATCTTGGTACGGAGCCCTTTGTGTGTATGTCCGCGGCGCACTTGACCGATTTTCCGAACACGTTTAATAGACAGTTATTACCTTGTCTCTATTACTTTTTGCAAACCATCTATGACCTACATATAACATAAAAATAGGGTTGATATACAATTTTACCATCAGTGTATCGGTATATTAATTTTCGATAAAAGATGAAGAAACCTTATTACTCGCTTGCAGAATAACAGACAGTTATATGTGTAATTATTTACAAACATCAACTTATAAATAATTATATTAGCTTATAAAATATGTCCAACCAAACATCAACTTAGTTTAACAATTTCGATCATTAATTACATCAGCATGCATAATCACTAGTCATTCTATAAGACAATACAAAACGCATTCTTTCGAAGAATTAATACATTGCTAGCAGTAATGTATGTATGAAGTGGTGGCATACATCGAGAAAGTGGTATATATGTTGCAAATCGATACGTAACGAAGTTGCTTCCTGGATATTGCATCTGCCGCACGCCAGGGCGGACGTCGTGCCCCACGGGCGGAAAATTTATATTAGCTGTAAGAAAATCTTTTGGTTCATCTTACGGATATATTTCATGATATTCTATTTTAATATAATTATGGAGGTTATACCGTGTAATGTAGATTATAGAATATTGATTAGATACACTGGGTGTATGTGTAGAGAATTTCTTATTAGATACTTAATATTTAATGAATATCTAATATTATTCTATGAAATTAAAAAAAAATGTGGCCAGTGTTTGTGGCTTACCTGCTAGACTTGCACATAAATTAATAAGGTCGATGGACCGTATAACAGTGTTAATGAATAACAAAAGACGATCTTACTGTCAAAACTTACTATTTTTGAATATATGGTTTGACCGATAATGAAAGTTAAGCCGCGCTCCCTGCGGTTGGTTCGTGCATGGGTGACCATTTGTAAACATACCGAGACCCCTCCGTGCCTCGGAACGTTAAGCTGTTGGTCCGACTGTCATACGTTGATCTTCGGTTGTCGTTAAGTCATTACAATTCTGACAACCAGTCCCAACCCTGGGATACTGTGTTTTTTGTACCCAGTAAATAATAATAATAATAATAATTTGCCCTCGGGGCAAGCCGTTACCTAATCATGAGAATAACGCAATACCTGAGGGCATATTAACTTGCTTTTTCCAACTTTGAGATATAAATAAAAAATGTATCTTAAGGTCTATGTAGAAGCATACATCCGCAGGGCAGCTTGTGGCGAGCTGTTTGTGAGTAGCGACACAACGGACCTGAGTGCTCCAGGGAGTCACTCCTTAGGAGGGCTCCCAGCTCTTTCTTGCCTTAACTGGCTGGCTAGAGAGGGGTCGTTAGAGCTATATGCTCGGGGGTGGAAGTGTCTAATGGCGTAATAGCGAGGAAACCCGCTCCGGGTCCGCTACTGTGACCCGCGATGGCGAAATCGGGGCCGCACCGCTCGACACCCCTAGCCGCTCGCACTGGTGTTGCCTCCTGCTGCCTACCGTGGCGGTTATGTTGGGGGGCCCATCTGGTGAGCTGGCGAGTCACCACCTGCCTATTTGAGT
Organism: Diachrysia chrysitis; assembly: GCA_932294365.1. Classification (NCBI taxonomy): domain Eukaryota; kingdom Metazoa; phylum Arthropoda; class Insecta; order Lepidoptera; family Noctuidae; genus Diachrysia; species Diachrysia chrysitis. The sequence continues at coordinate 6,212,485 of OW028657.1, forward strand.
GCATTTATATGTGTTAGAAGGCAGGTGCCATAGTTTTCCGATTTAGTTCTAATAACCAATCCACTAACATTTACCTACACATAGCCTAAATTTTTACTTTCCATTCATAATTTACAATAGCTCTGTATCTACTTTGGACCATTCATGTCTGTTCTTCCATAGAGCAGAGGTGGATGGGCCCTAGTAGATGCCCCATCCCAGTTTAGAGTAAAGTTCTCAACAAGGCCACTGCGTGTTGGACCTGTGTCCCCACGTAAGCCTTTCAAAGGACCGGGTATTCTCAATACTGAGGATAGCCCGTGAAAAAAGAGAGATACAAAATAATAATAACCATTTATTTCAGGCATCAAGGCCCACATCTATACATACAATACTATATTAATAGTAAAATGGGTTGTGGAGGTCAGATAGGCAGTCACTCCATGTTAAATACGGTATTCAGCTGAAGCTGGTAAGACTGAAGGCCGACCCCAACATAGCTTGGGAATAGGCTAGGCAGAAGAAGATGCATTATAAATATAATAATTTTGCTGTAAATTTATCAGCAAGTATATGATATTATTGAATAAGTCATGGATGATAGGCCCTTAACCCAGAACTACTCCACTTGATCCAATTCAAAAGGTGTATAATTATTATACTTACCTATTTGTAGCTTCACGTATAACCTACACACATGCAGATTTTGCCTATATTTATATTATAGTTTCATTTAGATAATGCTTATCAAGTTCTCGGAATGCCTGCTTTTCTAATTACTGTATTATTATTCGAATTTAAATTTAAAAGAGAATTGTAAATTTCGCATACATTACTTCACTTAGATAAAGTTAAAATTTCTATCGAAATTACAAAAAATATATAAGTTTCAAGATGGTTTTGACATTGTAGGGCAGTGCTTTCGACACTCAATATTTAGAAAATAGGTCTGCAAAATTATTACCTCTTTACCTCTTTACCATTAATACCATGGCATAAAAACGACGTCGTATAAAACGGTCTTCTATAACCAAGTTAGTCTTTAATTTTTCGGCGGACTATAAAATTAGCTTTATCGAGGAGATAACTAACTTCACTAGGGAGTTTATTAGTTATTCCTTGACACTAGACAACTAGACAAAATTTTTAATTACGTTACTTCCTCATATTGCCCTGCTTTGCTGAAGTTTACTGATAGAAGGATAATATGCGTTGGTGGTATATGTTAACGTCGAGCTATATTTAGAAATATTTGTCCTCACTGGTCGACAAAGACACTTAAAATCAATAGATTTTGCTACTGACATCGTTGAGGATTTGAAGAGCTCTATATATTAGACGACTTACCAAGTAGCAATGTCAGTTGATATCAAAAAGGCATTACAATGGCAGAAGAAGAGGAAAATCAAGTTATAGTTGAAAATAATGTGAAAGTTGAAGAAGAAGTAACGTTTAATGAAAATGTTTGGGTTAAATCTATAACATTAATTGTTAACCTTATCATCAATTTGTTCATATTCTTGACGTTGTTCTTATGTTTGTTATACGTCACGGATACCGGGATCACTCTTACAGATCTACACATTATATTATGTGTACTAGGGGTAAGAATTACTATTCTATATACGCATTTGATTTTTACAACACGTACCATGCAGCGTAAAAATCTCCCCTTCCTTCTTCAAACTCTTGGGTACAATATGTACCTATATATTTATAAAAATGATGTCTTGACAAGTTACCGAACCCATTTTGGCTTTTGATATGACTTGGCACGAGTGGTGTGAGACAATTTGGTGCAGTCGTTCGGAAGTTATGGTCATATACATGTTCAACGGAAATGGGGATTATTTTTTATATTATAGACTATGGTGTAAAATCGTACTTTATTCGATCGTATTAAGTTTAAAGAGGTCCAATCTAACCTAACCTAACCTGATTAAACGCATCCTTATATAAGAAAATAACTCTAAAGTCATTCAAACAACTTTCATTTTCAGTATCAATTTTTTATGTGGCAAGGAGTTATGATGATTTCAAAATACAACTATTGGTCGTTATTCATACAACCTCGGATTAAGCACCAAATACATGGAGTGGTTCACATCATTGCAGTAGTATTAGTCGCCGGTGGAACGGGAATAGCAATGAAAGGCACACCAAAGCATTTTGCCACGTACCATGGAATATTCGGTAAAGTTTGACTGTACTTTATTTGTACTGTTAATTGTAATAAATCATGTAAATATGTGCCTATCTTCTTAAGATATGGTAAGAAGCATATAGTATGTATTATCCGAATATATTTTAATCTTTTTTATTGTTATGGTTAGGTCAATCTCATACCATCTTAAAACTACTCTTTTAATCCATGTCTTTTAGGGCAAAAACACACCAGTTTTTATAATAAATCTTACCATGGTTAAGGCAGCTTAAATTCTGTCAATCAGTCTTACAGTAGTCAATTATCAGTGTCAGGCTGTCGATTCATGTAAAATACGGTATTCAGCTGAACCCGGTGAGGCTGTACGCCGACCCCGATGTACCTTACGCAACAGCACCTAAGGAGTCTATTGGAGACAAATATTAAAACGCCAATAAACATTTATAATTACTGGCTGGTACTACAGTAAACTCATCAAGGGATATAAGTTTAATATAGTCATATTCTATTAATTATAAAATATGATTAATCGTTAGACAAACAGGTACTCACATCAGACATAGGTAAGTAAGTATATCACCACATAACGTAGTAAAGTAATATTATCTGTGATAATACTTATGCTTTTCACAAGTGCGGACTTATTTTAATCTGATGACAACAGTAATGATAAAGACTAAACAAATACTCAAAATAGAAAATTATTAAATTCTACTCTCAGCTAACGTTAAAAAGAAAAATCCTTATAAGAAAGCAGTCCCCCAGCGGACGATGAAGAGAGCTATGCTCAATTTATCTCTACGTGATTGAATCAGAAATGAGGTGATCGACTAAAGATCTAAAGTTCCCCACTTAGCTCAACTTGTCGTAACGCTGAAATGTCAATGGGCGAGCCACATAGCTCGGCGATGAGGTCCATAGGACTGGATGAAGGTATGGGTCCATTGGTGCTGGAATAGCGACTACGTACCGAAATGCGAAGTGTTCGAAGGGCTCCAGTGCCAGGTAGACAATCAAGTCATCCAACTTGATAAAAGTTGCAACGAGCCGATGCTTTCAAGCGGTGGTAGATCGTAGTACCTGACGATCTATGCAGAAAGCCCTTTTTGAGCAGAAGTGATGAGGATTATCATTCTGGATAACGTTATAAACTGACTCCATTTCACTCACTCTTGGGATGATGGAATGACACATAATAGAGAAAGTAATAGTAATAATAATAACAATAATACCCCTCGGGGCAAGCCGTTACCTCATCATGAGAATAACGCAATACCTGCTATATTAACTTGCTTTTTTCAACTTTGAGATATAAATAAAAATTGTATCTTAAGGTCTATGTAGGAGCATACATCCGCAGGGCAGCTTGTGGCGAGCTGTTTGTGAGTAGCGACACAACGGACCTGAGTGCTCCAGAGAGTCACTCCTTAGGAGGGCTCCCAGCTCTTAGTTGCCTTAACTGGCTGGCTAGAGAGGGGTCGCTAGAGCTATATGCTCGGGAGTGGAAGTGTCTTATGGCGTAATAGCGAGAAAACCCGCTCCGGGTCCGCTACTGTGACCCGCGATGGCGAAATCGGGGCCGCACCGCTCGACACCCCTAGCCGCTCGCACTGGTGTTGCCTCCTGCTGCCTATCGTGGCGGTTATGTTGGGGGGCCCATCTGGTGAGCTGGCGAGTCACCACCTGCCTATTTGATTGCATTTATAGGCAGGTGCCATAGTTTTCCGATTTAGTTCTAATAATCAATCCAGTAACATTTACCTACACATAGCCTAAATTTTTATTTTTCATTCATAATTTACAATAGCTTTGTATCTACTTTGGACCGTTTATGTCTGTTCTTCCATAGAGCAGAGGTGGATGGGCCCTAGTAGATGCCCCATCCCAGTTTAGAGTAAAGTTCTCAACAAGGCCACTGCGCGTTGGACCTGTGTCCCCACGGAAGCCTTTCAAAGGACCGGGTATTCCCAATACTGAGGATAGCCCGTGAAAAAAGAGAGGTACAAAATAATAATAATATGTTGAGACAACTCACACACGGCCATCTCATTCCAAACTAGGCAGAGCCTGTATTATGGAAACCAGACAATTGGTTTAAACTTTTGTAAATTTTCAGGTCTGGCAGCATTGGCGTGCTGTATAATAAGTTTGCTGAACGGAGCTCTCTCTATGCTTGGTCACAGACGATCATGGGCCAGTGGATGGATGTATACCACGAGATTCTTCCATTACTTAACTGGTATAGGGAGCTTGTTCCTTGCCACTGCGGCTCTCTGCTACGGTTTTCAAACCAGATTCTTTCAAGATTGGATGGGACATGGAGATGGAGTCGTACTTGCATTGGTCATCATCAACTGTATCATTACTGGTTTAGTAGCTTTAGATTTCTGGATAGTAATGGTAACTAAAATAGTTAATCACTCTGTTCAAAGTGGCAAAATACAAAATATTGAGACGGACACTACACACACACAAGATATAAATGTTATATTATTATATTGACACATATAAATTAATTAATATTTAATATTCCTTTTTAACTATTTTATAAAACTTAATGTAATGTTCAGTTGTTCCATTTTTTATGGGTTTAGACAAATTGTATACTATAATGTGATCTACATATTTTAGAGACACGAAATAATTTAGGACGATGTGATGTTCAAGTAGTATTTTCTTTATTTAAAGCTGTTAAGTGTTTACGATACTAGATTTTGCCACAATGGTACTATAATTATGGATGTTTCTCTGTATTAAAATTTCCGTTTTAGATTTTGTGTTGTTTCAATGGTTATTAATTTCTAAGGATCAAATCGAAGTCCGAATTTAATATGGCGGCTATATGATGTCATTTACAATATGAATAATAATGTTAATGACACCTCACAGCCGCCAGTTGCCAGTGCCACAGGAAATTATCTAAGGATTTTAACTCCCATATATCTAAATCTGATCTGGCCTTTAGAAGTTACGGTGTATTAAAGAAACTTAAATTCTGAACCCTAAAACCATTGTTTTCGGTTGGGCAGTAGACTAAAAATCATAAGCAGGTAGGTACGTGTTTTCTAAATTACAATATTACAATATTAATAATAATGAAGGTTTATTACATTCCACATTATCGTGTAAAAACAAAAGTGATTGTCACTTGTTCAGAACTGCAATCCATTGATTTAATTAGCGGCTTTTAACGATTTCACTCAACTAGAAAGTTTTGGGAAACATTAATCTGGTTAATTTTATTTTTATGAGATTGCATTGCAGTTAAGGAAGTAATCAAAAGTTTTGATTTGCCGACTTCAAATTAGGAACATGTTTTATATTAAAAACCTAATGGTCACTATTAATAATTAATATATAAATTAATAATTATTAAAAAACTAAAAAAAAGCGTCAAAAATTCATCCGCATCGCTTTCGACTGGACGTTTACCCAAAAGAGTGGCGGCATTGCTACGTTGTATGGCAATGCTTATTCTCTGTCCAAGGTAAAAGCCAACCCTTGGGTCACGCGTTTGAAGTTCTCAGTAGCCAGCACAGCACGATGAACTAGGAAGATGAGATGGCGCAAGAATATCGACACAAGTAGCGTCCCACACTAAAGGCCTACTCATCTTCCAGGGGAACAAAGACATTGCCTTTTGCCGTCCGGTCTCTTGCCGTCGTCGCGTGCCAGGCCATTAGGTTTGAGTACAACTGGTTTATTAGTTAAGTTTTGTTTTAAGTGTATATATATTACTGTATATATAATAATAACAAAATAAAAATAAAAAATATCTTATAATTATTAAGAATACAATAACAATTAGTTTATGAGAACAACATAAACTATTCAATTAGAATACTCCGTGAACATAGTATATCGTAGACAGAGTACGTAAATGTACGTAGACATAGACATAGTACCTACTATAAATGTCGTTATGTAGGCCCTAGCTCCCTTCCAAGAGAACTAATTTTCATTTTAAATCGTATCTGTCGACAAGATCTCAAAGGGGATACTTGGAACCAAAGTTTTACCGAGAAATAGATTCAAATGAAGCGACACACACTTTATTTTACTCTTACAACCAAAATATAGTTCCGTTGTGAAAAAAGAGATGGCGCTGTAGCGGTAAACCTTTATTGCTGTCAATTGGAAAATTATTTATAATTTTCAGCCATGATCATCCAACTGCAGAGAAAAGGCCTCTAGGAGTCACGGAAATAATAGGTTCTATATTGTTCTAAAATATAATAATCGTATCTATAATTAAAGTACTTAGGTTAGTAATTTGTGGAAAATTTTCATTTTTTTTTTGTCTTCGAAAATCCTCATCTATGTGTTAATTACTTACCTAAAGTAATTGATAATAACCTTAATGCAAATTTCAGTAAACTGACCAATACGGTATTGGTCGAACAAAAAAAAAACAATAAATAGGTACTATTTAGCGTTTGTAGGTTGCCTTCTTAAAGTAGCAATAATTTTGTTTATTATTCATTAAAATTTGGAAAACGAATACCAACACAATAAATGCGGTTCCTTTCAAAATGGCAGCGGCAACGAGTAGATAGTGTGCGCAGAGTTAATCGTGTTTTACAGTTCCATTGCCTTTTATTGTGATTTATGCACTTTAAAGTTGAATTGAAGGCACTTACATATTTTTTATAATAGTTAAAATATTTTTTTACCTAAAAAAGCCATTTTTTAGGGTTCCGTACCTCAAAAGGTAAAAACGGAACCCTTATAGGATCACTTTGTTGTCCGTCTGTCTGTCTGTCTGTCTGTCAAGACCTTTTTTCTCAGGAACGCGTGGAGGTATCAAGCTGAAATTCATATCAAATACTCAAGTCTATGGTCTCTTGGAGCTGTGAAAAAATCTAACTTCTAAGTCAACGCGATCAAAAGATACTCCCGTTTATGCCGCAAATTTTCGACACTCGCAAGGGAATCAAAACCTACAGGGTACTTCCCGTGAACTCAGAATCTTGAAATTTGGTACGAAGTAACGTCTTATAGTACAGATAAAGGAAAAATTGCGAAAACCGTAAATTTTTAGTTACATCATATAAAAAAAATATATATGATTTTTTTTTTTTTTTTTTTTCATTTTGCAATTATATCATACCATAACTATGACTCGATTGTAGTGATGGGTGAACTTTTACTTATATACCTACAGGTGTGTACGGAACCCTCGGTGCGCGAGTCCGACTCGCACTTGGCCGGTTTTTTTTTGAATGTATGAATCTTTCTCTATAATCAATGACGGGGCTTGATTTTCTTTAATAAAATCATTTTTGTTACCATCAATACCTTTAAAAGTATGTAAGTCGGTATATGTACATTAAATATAAATTTTTTGTTCTAATTATGATAATATATTTAGCTACTGATCGACTTACTCCTGGTTTTTCTAATTAATTTATTTTTTAGGTTTCTGTAACCGAAGGAGTGTGAGTAGTGGATATACAGGCCCCTATTATTTTGCCTCTACTGTCCGTTGGTCTGTCTGTCAGCGGGTTGTATCTCATGAACCGCACGGTAGTTGAAATTTTTAAAATGATTATGATATTTTTTATTGCCAAGATATAACACATAATTATCTTGTACGATGGTAGGGAAACCTTCGTGTGCGCGTCCAACTTGCACTTAAGCGGTATTTTCTTTGATATTATTACATTTCCTACTTTAAAGGTACAATCCAGTATCTCTATATTGACGTTTTGGCTCGATTTCCCTGTATCCGTATGTCTCGAGCAGATGACAGTATTGTAAAAGTTTTCCGCCTAAGTGTGTGTCTCCAAACTTAATTTAACATCGACGAAGTATTAGATTAAAATGTCTGCCCGTTTTATTTAAGTATTGAACTTTGTCCTGAACTTTTGCATTTATTTTCTAATAAATATGCCTTAAATATTGGAGTTGACGTGTATCCAATAAACTAAAAATTATCAACGAATGTCTTGTAAATAATGGAATTGTAAAACTTAGGTAATAAACACTATCTAATGTCTCTACGTACCTAATAAACGAAGCGTTTATCAATGAAAATATGGAACCTTTTATGGTAACCTGTCAGTTCTGTTACACTTACATACAATTTTGGCTCGTCCTCCGTTTTTATGCTCTCCAGTTGGCGCCACTGGTGAGTCAGGTCATGAAGTACCTATACCTGTCAAAGTTTGTTACTAAGGGTGCCAAATCAAAGTTTAAATTTTAATGTCTATCATAAGGATACTTTAAAAAATATATGTGTTTGTGAACTTATAACAAAAAAACCTCTGAATTTGTTGTCCTTTCAAACCGTATAATTTTGCACATCTTTTTTGTAACTCCTCTTTTAAAGCACTGATAGTCCGTGACCCTTCCCTCATATTTGCCATAATAATTAGAGGTGTTGTAAAATATACACAAAATTTAAAACATTAAATAATCCCGCGTATACCATAAACAAACTATTGCATTTGATATTTCGACGACTCTCAGTCAAGTCAGTCACGGTAGTCCCCATTAAAAAATGATGTTTTATTCAAAACAAAACATAAGTATATATACCTATATACCTGTCGTTATATATACCTATATATAACGACAGTTTTTTAAAGATAGCAGATACTATGTTATTTTTTATGTAGGTTTTATAAGAATCATGTTCATATATATTATGATCTTTCCAGTGTATAATATTTTAAATCACATTTCACAATTAAGGGTTTTCACAAAGCAGTAAACATAAAATAATAAAAAAATCTAATGACACAAAACACGAATGTTTCAAATCCACCTAATATACAAATACTAACATTGACTTAGGTAAAATCTTAGTAGTTTAGTCATGTGACAAGATGTAATATCACTATTATATAGCGCTTTCTAATTATGACTTTATTTCGTCAAGTATCTAATTTTTTTATGAGATAAGTCGCGAGGGTTCTTAATTTTTTGTAAAATATTTAGATTGACGTATCGTCTCGAGTGACAAGATAAGATAGGATAAGAAATTATTTATTAGAGGAAGTTTAAAAGTTGAGTCAGATATTTGCCACGAGAGTAAAACCTTTTTTAAACACATAATTATTATACTTGTCTTCCACTTCATACCTATAATATGTTTTTTTTCTGGTGAGCAAGTGATTTACACGAAATGAGAGAAACACCGTGAAATTGTAGTCTATCACAAGTCTTTTAAGCTGTATCTACTATCAGACAAAGATCGCATATACAGCCTTGAAATCAATTGCTCCGTTTGACATCTCCATCAAAATGTTAAAAATGTACAAACAATAGAATAAAACAATTAGTAAAAGTTTTTAGCGTAATGAACATTCTAACAATCTCATCAAAATCTGACAAGTATTTAAATAAAATTTAGGCTGACATACATCACGCGACGCAAGTCTCTATTACGCGACGGTTTCTTTCTCCAAGCAACTACAACCATACAAAAAACATGAGGTTCGTACTGAGAGTAAACATAGACATGCATAGAGCGTGCGTTTCGTTGTAGCTCCTTAAGCCGAGCGTAAGCACTTTATTAGCGAAGTGTACTACGCTCGTTTACTGATTTAAGTGATTTTCCGTGCGACGACAGACGTTTATGCGAAAATATCGACGGTTCCCATATTATTAGGGTAGTATTAGGTTTTGAGATAGTTTAAATAAAACGGTGCGCTATGTTTTAACACAAATTTTATGATAATTATTTAAACAAAACGGTTTACTCACATCACAACTCTCGGGATCGCCCGACTAGTTTCAGACTCAATAGGAGTCCCTAATCATGAGCTGACGCGGCGGCGGCGGACCGTATCACCGAATATACGTGAGTAAACCGTTTTGTTTTAAATAATTATGAATACTCCTCACGAAAGTTATTATACTAATTTTACATGTTCATACTAGTGCCAACAGTTTATACTCGATATGCGCACTCTATATGATATAGTTTACTTATTTATTCCTCTAAGGGTTCCTACAAAGGCACCTTTCACTGTCGTCGACTAGAGTCGTCGGGTATCGGAGACTTAACCGTCGCCTCTTGTACGAACGACCTAACACAAACAAATGTATTTCGTTTTAAATTGTTTCTTTGCGAACCACTCTATTGTATTTGAAAACAGATAATAGAGCATTGAACCGAGTATTCATCTAAATAAACACAAACAATCCACGATAAGAAATCGTATATTTCTTAGAACATTTATTCTTTAATCTTTTTTAAAACTATAATTAGAAATACCACAGTCTTAGTTTATTTCGCCCTTAACAGAAATTTTAAACATTTATAAAAACAATTTAGTTGTAATCATTTTAAAAATATATAATTATGACACATTTTATTTTTGGCAATTAGATATTTGGCGTTCAAAATTGTCTAATATTATGCAATATTTTTGCCCAGATATCATCAGTTAATAAACATCGTTATCATCCTCAAAATCTTAGCTATTTCTCTGTTACGTTGATGTGATAGCTATTTATATGTGTTTACACTTTCATTAGATTGAGATCCTCTATGTACCTTGTAATTTCCCTTAAATATCGTTATTAACAAATATAAAATGAAGTGTCATAGACCTAGAACCCTTTAATATTATTATTTCAGCTTTGATCGTCACACTGTAATGCAAATGTAGGTTATCTAATTTATTTGTTCTTGTTTTTTAATAAACGACTCCCACTTAAAAGAATTTAAGCTTTGTATTGCGGGGGGTTTTGCAAATATTCAAATAACATGCACAAAGAACACCCAGACTTAGAACAAGCATATATGTATCACACAAATGCTTGTCCTATACGGGGATCGATGACCTATACAACTCGGCTATCCGTGCAGTCGAAATTTCTTACATACGTTTGTATGATACAACCATTTTTTTTCATCAAAATCTATACATTTTATAAGAAAATCTAAAAACAGACTCATGAATGAACGGATCTATTTGTGTATTACTGCCCGTGTGTTATCTCGAAAAGAAAATCTATATCTACATGTTGGTAAACAGATATCTATGACGTCATCAAATTGTTTACAAGCATTAAACCTCCATTAAACTTAAACTGAGTTTAACGCAAATCAGCAGTCCATAGCACCCGTTCTTTTTATATTCAGATCATCTTCAAAATACATTTGTCAAATCATTAAAACCGTGACACTTCATTCGTTCTGGCAAATTCTTCCTTTTTACTTGGGTCCATGACTGTGGCTTTGTTTTGCCGTTTCACCAATACGTAAATAAACCTGTAAAATAAAACAAAGATCTGTATTATAATCATCAGAAAAACACTTAACTTTACTCGTTACGATGATTAAAATGCAAACAAAACTGGTTTAAACAATAGTTTATGACAATAGGTGTAAACGAACTAACATTCAAATAAAAATCGTATTCACATAAATTGGATTTGTTACATATTTTTGTGTTTTCAATATATTTTTTTCGTCTTACGTTGATTGCTTTTACAAATTATGGCTTGCGAAGGTACAAAATTTGGTAGAATACGTTTAATATATAATTAATTGAGTGACTTGATTAATTGGTTAGGTAAAACTCCTTTAAGAAGAACAGAATCAAACTAATTAATCAATATCATATGTAGGTATGTATATACCTACCAAAGAGAAGATAATTTTAAGAGATAACTGAGAATAACTCAGCTACCGTTTTTTTACTGAAAAAATTCAAGACCATTTTTGTATATTGACTTATTAATTTTCTACTTCCAATGGAGGAAAGGAATGTCAATCATTGAAAGATTTAAGAAAATGACAATGTGCAGCATTATTTCGAAATACTCATTTAAAATATTTTTATAATGATTATTTTTTACTGAGAACTAAATAATGAAATGAGTTCTTAATAGTCTTTAACAAACGAGCCTAACAAAATTGCAATTTGATTTACGTAATTAACCTAAATTTTTTGTTAGCTATTATGGCCATTACCCAAAAATGTATTATCAAAGTTTATACATCGTTAGGCTAAAAACGATCTATACGAGTCTGTCGGTAGAAGCAGGCTGGTTTTGTTAATAATAAAAGGATTGCAGGACTGGTATTCAACTAAATTCGATGTGGCTACGATAAAAATGAAAAGCAGATAAAAATATGACGAAGAAAAAGATCACAACAAATTAGTGATTCGTCAACTCGTCGACTTGCAGAAAACTTAGCATTCATAATTATTATGTAAAACTTAGCTTACAATGATATAGTATAAGTATAATGCTCACAGCACAGCCAAAACACCCACATTGTTATACTACAGTAAACACAAATATCAATAGTTGAACAAAGACAAAAGAATTAAGTACTTTAAAAAAAAATGGACAACATCACATACATTGCTCTGAACCCAAAGTAAGTAGCTAAAGCACTTGTGTCATGGAATTCAGAGACAAAGAAGGTTCCACAAACACCCAGACCCGAGACAATGTAGAAAAGTGTTTTTTTTACATTGACCCGGCCGAGGATCGAACCGGGGGGCTTACCTCAGAGCCGAGGACACCCCAAAAACCGGTGTGAACGCCACTCAACCACGGAGGTCGTCATTAAACAAATTATAAATACAAATAGATAAATGACCAGTGTATTATTATGTCTGGGATGCTTTTAATCGTCAAACTTGTTACGGCTACGTAATCCGTCTAAAAAGTTATTGACTGTGTAAACGGTGGTGTAGTGAATAAGAGAAAGCGATTATCGCCTTTTTGTTGAGGTACTAAAAATGGATTTCAACTAAAAGTGAAGAAAATAAAAACGTTTTATGCTATTTATTTCTCTGACAGAAAGGGCACAATTTAAAGTAAGTCATTTGATTGATATGGGTGAGATTAGAACAGCTCTCGAACAACTCCATAACAACAAAGCTCCGGGGGATGACGGGATAACTACAGAGCTGCTCAAGGCAGGAGGAACCCCTGTCTTGGCAGAGCTTGTAAAGCTCTTTAATTCCGTCATCCACACTGGCATTACACCGGAGGCATGGCACAGGAGCGTGGTGGTATTATTTTTCAAAAAGGGCGATAACACGCTCCTTAAGAACTACCGCCCCATTTCACTCCTGAGCCATGTCTACAAGCTGTTTTCGAGGGTTATCTCGAATCGTCTCGCCCAAAAATTCGATGACTTCCAGCCGCCGGAGCAGGCCGGGTTTCGAAAAGGCTACAGCACCGTGGACCATATACACACCCTTAGGCAAATAATCCAAAAGACCGAGGAATATAATCAGCCTCTGTGCCTAGCGTATGTGGACTACGAAAAAGCCTTCGACACCGTCGAAACCTGGGCTGTCCTGGAGTCCATGCAGAGATGTCTTATCGACTGCCGCTACGTCGAAGTGATGAGATGTCTGTATAAGGCCGCAACAATGACCGTCCAAGTACAAGGTCAGAGCACAAAACCAATCCAACTGCGTCGAGGTGTAAGACAGGGAGATGTTATCTCTCCGAAACTGTTTACGAACGCGTTGGAGGACGTTTTCAAGACGCTTGATTGGAAAGGACGGGGCATAAATATCAACGGTCAGTACATCTCGCACCTCCGATTTGCGGATGACATTGTCATCATTGCGGAATCTCTGCAGGAACTGGAGGTGATGCTGAACAGCCTGAGCGATTCTTCAAGGCGGGTGGGCCTCGGGATGAACATAGACAAAACCAAAGTCATGTACAATGGTCATGTTACCCCGAGACCTGTAATCGTAAACGGCGCTACCCTCGAGGTTGTGCAAGAATACATATATCTAGGCCAAATTATACAACTGGGGCGGCACAACTTCGAGAAGGAGGCGACTAGAAGAATACGCTTGGGCTGGGCAGCATTCGGGAAGCTTCGTGAAATCTTTGAATCGTCGATCCCACAATCCCTCAAGACCAGGGTCTATAATCAGTGCGTCCTACCCGTAATGACTTACGGAGCTGAAACGTGGACACTTACCGTAGGCCTGGTCCACAAATTCAAGGTCGCTCAGCGTGCTATGGAGAGAGCAATGCTCGGAGTTTCTCTGGTGGATAGAATTCGGAACGAAGTCATTCGCCAGAGAACTAAAGTCACCGACATTGCGCGTAGAATCAGCATGCTGAAGTGGAAGTGGGCCGGCCATGTCTGTAGACGGACAGACGGTCGATGGAGCAGACATGTGTTAGAGTGGAGACCGCGTATGGGCAAACGTAGTGTAGGACGCCCTGCGGCACGATGGGTCGATGATTTGAAGAAGTTGGCTGGCAGCGGATGGATGCGGACTGCTCAGGACCGGGATGGTTGGCGTTCTTTAGGGGAGGCTTACGTTCAGCAGTGGACGGCAATTGGCTGATATGATGATGATGATTTGTATGTACTTGCTATTAGCCAGTTTCGGGTCGAATCTGGATGACACTAGCACAGGGCGGAGAGATTGGCCTATGCCCAGCAGTGGGATGACAAAGGCGTTTAGATGATGATGATCAGGATACTCTTAAATAGCTGAAAATACTCATATTTAATGTAAAATTTAAAAATAAACTCAAAAAAACGTATTTACATAGTACTGGCCTTTAAAAAAATTTAAAGTTAATGATTTTATAAATAGCATCGCATTTTCTTATAACTTGGGCGCCAACATTATCGGAAACTAGTAACATAATGAGCAAGATGTAGTAAGACAGGTTATGCAGAGTTTTTAGCGAAATGACATAACATACTATGTCGACAGATTGTTAAGCTGTGAGATATTGTGCTATATTATTATCATTACGTATATATTCATAACGTGTAAATAGTACAATTCTAATAAAAAAACCTTTATGTTGAATTTATTTTATTTTGACTACAACACATTAAACGCAATAAAGTACTTAATTTTAGTTAGTATTCAATCCTATCGGACATCATAAAAAGTGGATAAGGGTTAAAGAAAGTCAAAATCTAATTTGTCCGTCAGATAGACACTAAAAAAATATTAGTCCAGTATTTTTTCTTTTTCAAAATAAGTATACACTAAAAAGATACAGCGAATCAAAGTTCAAGAGTAGCGCTAATAACGAAATTGTGTCGTCATGCAAAATTTCAAATAGTTGTATTGTCGTTAATCTTGGTTATGTAAAATAAGAAAAAATACGTGTCAATCTTTTTTTATCTATAATATGACGAACAAAAAAATAAAAAAATAGTCATCTAACCCATTTTGAGGTGTACAATTTTTTGATTTATTATAATGACTGCGGAAATTTTAGACACGAAAATAGTCGTAGTTTTTACGTACTAATACTAAATAAGTCAAAATAAAATAAATCTATTAAAGTAAATTCCGATTTTATATTTGTATTTTTTGAATACGTTTTATTTTGCAAATCAATTTAACCCAATTGTCAAGCTAGAATTGTTTGAAATCCTAGGTGTAAAGTGTTATAAAGTTTTTCTATTAAAATTCTTAGTACCGTCAGTTAGAAAATGTTCCCGATAAAACGCTCGCGTCCTGTTACATGGGGCATGTTACCGTTTTGGGAAAATCTAGGTGTGCAAGCGTACACCTTTGCCACTTATTCTCAGAATACTGTTAACGTATATAATCTATATTTGCAAGACAGATACATGGACCCTGAGAAAGGCTGATTGAGACCGCGTTGCATGCATGCGATGCATTTGAGATTTGGTGTTGGAGAAGAATCCTGAATATTCCGTGGACTGTGCATCGCACAAACGCATCGATTTTGGCTGAGCTTAAAATCCAAAAATGACTCTACACCGTGTCGTCGTCGGATCTTGGAATAGGTACTTCGGTCACATAGCCAGAAAAGATGATAACAACTCCAAGAAAGTGATGTTCACGGTTAAAATCTTAGGAAAGCGAGCAAGAGGAAGAATCTCAACGCGCTGCACTGACCAGATCAGCACTGTACTTGGAACGACCACCCACGATCCCTTACATTCGGCAACAGACAGAAACAACTATCTATTGTAAACACAGCGCTACATAATTCTAAAGTTTTTAAAATAACGAAAGTACGAAAACAAATGAATGAATAATTGTATAATAACTATCGTGAGGAGTATTCATAAATATTTAAAGCAAAACTAGGGACTACTATTGAGTCTGAAACTAGTCGGGCGATCCCGAGAATATGATTATAAACAAAAGAACGTCTAGATTATAGGTATACATATATATATACATATATATATATATATATATATATATATATATATATATATGTATATATATATGTATACCTATAATGTATATATATACATATATATGTATATATATATGTATATATTATACTACCTACAAATATTTGTGCTCAGATTTCGCTTGGAATCAACTCAACCCTCATAGGCTGGGTTTTTTGATTATATAAGTTATTTTTGTTTCAGAGCAAAATGTCACAGTTTATCTTTCGTGCCCGCATGTTACATAATTGCGATAAACAATACTATTTCAGTGCAGTTTTAAACGCAATTCTTAAATGATAAAAATAAATGGATAATGTAATTTTAATAATTATGAACTTTGATCGTATTTTTTATCTTTTCATAGGTCTAATAAGTTAAGGGCATTGGAACTCTTATCAATTACAAATGCTTCAGATTTTATCGAAGAAATGGTAAATGACTTGATGCAAAGATCTTCATTAATAAAAAACACTATCAATATAATATTATAATATTTAATCAATTTATTTCTTGAAATTAATACTTGGTTAAAACTAGTTAAATGTTGCAACCATCATTTATGAACTTAATTTTTAGTAATTTCTAGTAAATTATCCTAATAGAAATCATTATTATAGTACAGACACTGAACTTGCAAACACTCATCATTCTGGTTACACAAATTTGGATTGTCAATTTAATTTAGTTACCTTATTTATGTATGAATATTCGTAAAATCCAATTTTTATGATGATGATTTTGTAGATAATTATACTTTTTAGTCTGTTAGGATGATTAGAAAATTGTGAATAATATATATCCCATTAAATAGAACCAATTACACTTTATTAAATTACACTACTAATTGAAGTCGGCTACCAGTCTCTTCAAATGCATAAATGACAGTGTTTTAAAATAAAAAAAATATAAAATAAAAAAGGTTGTAAATGAACTAAAAAACAAATCCAACTTACGCAAACAGTCCTAAAGCGACGAAGGTCAGGGCGGCATCGAACATGTAGAAGCAGCCAGGGAAGTTGTCGATGGTCATCATGTAGATGTAGCTCGTTGCTGGCATGTATATAGACGGGGCGATCGCTTCCGTCACTCCTATTAGCGCACTCAGTTTGGCTGTGCAAAAAAAAATAAGTTAAAATAGGGTGCATTTTTTTTTTATTTCACGTCACATATTATGAATTCTTAAGAAAATATTAGACACGTATATTTTATTGTTTTACTAAACAAATAGTGAGGAAGATACAGTGAATGAAAATGTTGCATGACGTCACTCGTAGCTACAATTATTACCAACACGTGACGTCACAAGCCCCCACTCCTGAATTTTAAAGCGCTTTAACTTTGTAATTTTTTTATTGATTTGATAAAAGAAAAATACGCGTTTCTTTTCTTTTTTATCTCTCTGGTGGACTAAACAGATATTTCCTTTTCATACCCACGCGAGCCGCAGAGTTTCTTTGCTAAGGCTATTTAATAGCTGTTGAAGCCGAGCGTGTTCAAGCGATCCCGCGACGCACGGGATCCGTCAAGGAAGATGAACCAAGGGCTTGTATTTTGTAAGTTTTTAGTAAAAAAAAGGCTTTTTAATAATTTAAAAAGGGTAGCACTAATCCTGAGTGAAAACCCTGATAGTATCTAAGTAAAAAATCTTTTCTGATAATTTTATCAAGGTTTAATCTTTAGCTCATTGCAGTGATGTCAGTCACACTGTGATAATTTACACCCAATGCTTTGATTTTAGCTTAAACATGTTATGCTCCTTTAGGTTGAACCTTCCAAATATACAAAAAGTTAAGAAGTTCATGTATTTTACAATAAATACTTCCAAAACAACCATCCTGAATTTCGATGTGATCCTGATTAATTTATTGGTTCACAAGAGGAAGCAGTACAAGTCTCCCCAAGGTACAGCAACAGGTGCTAATCCCTTAAATAGTCTTGTCTCCAAACTGCTGTACTTTGCCGTTTTGGTAAATTTTCTCTTATCAAGCCGTTACGTTTTATAGAGCAATTTCCTGAGTAATTTATTTTGTGTTAAGCTTTTTGATGTTGTGTTTCAGACAAATTAAGCAATCACAGCGTCTTGGGATTCTTTGTGCCGCAGTTGAGATTGTAGCAAGGACTTTAGACATTATTTTTAAATAATTATTTACTGAGGTTTTAATACCTTAGAAAATTTTCATCACCGTCACCATATAGACCTTCTACTGGTTGTCTTTTAACAAACTTGGATAACAAAAATATACTAATATATAAAACTGAAGAGTTTGTTTCTTTTTTAGAACGCGCTAACCTCAGAAACTACTGGTCCGATTTGAAAAATTCTTTCAGTGTTGGATAGAACATTTATTGAAGATGGCTATATAACATTACGCTGCGACCAAAAGGAGCGGAGCATAAATTAATAACCGTTGAAACTAAAACAGGCGGACAAAGTCGCGGGGGACAGCTAAAATAAAATAAAATAATTTTGTAAAATCCTTACCAACATCTTCGGTAGGAACACTCTTAGTGGCTATTGATCGCACAGCAGTCAGGCCAGTGTGACTGAAAATGTTCAGCAGTGGAGCCGAGTAGTACCAAGTTCTGGTCGGCGCAAATGCTGTCATGTAACAGCTTGCTATCCTGCTCACACCCGCGAGAGCGCCAATAGCACTGTCTTGCATATGGAATCTCTTGCTGAGAACTGATATGCAGAAGATTGTTCCTGTAAACAAAAGAAGTCTGTTATAATTATTGCTCGTTTGCGTACTGACGTCACAGTTCAGAAAAAAGGTAGGCCGAGAAAAATATTAACAAAAGCTTTTCATGTTATGACCGTTTACAGAATTTAATTAAAAATAAACAAATATACAAAGTATTTTTCTATATTGCGGTGAGCTGTCAATACATCATTATTTTGTTATCTTTGGCTGTCGTTTTATTATTTTGTTATAGATTTAAAAGCTTCGTATACGTATTTACTAAATACTATAAAGATAATAGTCGCAAAAATTTTAATATATCAAGACTCTTTTACTTTTTCATGTAGGTACTCCCAAATAGTTTTAATTAAAGACACAATTATATTAGATATTACTTTTTAACTGACCCGGCAAACGTTGTTTTGCCAGGGGTCCTTATCATCTAGGACCATACCTGCGACCTATTTTCAGACAAAAAGAATAACACAAAAAAAAAACTTAAAAATCGGTGAAGCCGTTTAAAAGAATTTTGATAACAAACATTGTGACACGAATTTTTTATATATTAGATTTACTTATATCATGTGTTATTTTTGCCTGCACGCGAATTTTAGATGTTTAAGGCAGGAATTATCATCTAATTTAGTAATTTGTAGAATGTCTGTTGGCTTTTGTGAGGGCACATCAGCTTACTAATTTGATGAGTTGAATCTGCGTGGGTGCCCAAAGGCTCGTATTTGACGTGTAGGTGGTATCGTTTGAAGCTCATCTGGGGTAGGTACCTAGTTTTATGTATTTAGTGTAAGAGTCATAGAGTAGTTTTGGAACCTTATAGAAATGGACTATTTATAATATAAAAATGAATCGCTGAATGTGTTGCTAAGCTCAAATCTCGAGAGCAGCTGAACCGATTTTGCTAATTCTTTTTTTTTTGAATATTCCTTGAAGTACGAGGATGGTTCTTACGGAGAGAAAACTTAAAATAAATAATAATTAAAGAATAGACTGTAGGCGGTACGAAGTTGCCGGGTCAGCTATTTGAAAATAATAATTACTGTTTTAATATTTAATGTCATGTTTCATACCATAAAAATACTCTCTTTATTTATTTATTTATTATGGTATGAAATAAAATATAAATACCTAACTAGCTGTATACCGCGGCTCCGACAGCGTGGATGTCGGTTATCGCGGCAAAAAGTAGACTGTGTCCTTTTTTCAAGCCCTAGACTATCTGTATACCAAATTTCATTTAAATCGGTTCAGTATTTTTACCGTAAAAGCGCGACAGACAAAGTTACTTTCGCATTTATAAGTAAAATAATAGTATTGATTTATATTTTGTTTTAGATATAATCTTTACAACTAAAACAAAATAAAACACTAATCCAATATCCTTTTTTTAACTACAAAAAATTAATGAGATGTAAAATATTGTTTAATTTTTTAAATGTTTTCTTTAAGAAATATTACGTTGTAAGATTTAAAACTTGTTTTTGAGAGAAGCTTTCCTCTCGTCCCATATCAATAAAATTTTAAGATGCAGTTTGCAAACTTTAAATTTGAATTCAAGAAATGTATTTTTGTTTATTTTATAGTTTCGAGTTCATTCACCTTTTAAACTGGGTACTGTACGACGTCCTGTGATTTTTAATTTACGAAAATCTTATTATTTTTTATATCCTTAAAGATAAAGAACAAGTTATCTACTTAAATCTACTAAGGAATGACATTACATAATGTTTTGTAAACCTAGATTAGTTAGTAGTTTATCCTTAGATTATGCTAGGACTTCTAACTAAACAGTAGCCGGTCTGTGCTTCATGCATTATGCACTATGTATTTGGTTGCAAATAGCATACTAGGCAGATAAGATGAAAAGGTTCATTCTTTAATTTAACCGTTAAAAAATAAAGTTAGTCTTGGATAGATAAATGTGTTTTAATGTAGTTAACAATTCGATTTTGTAGGTCCCGTACTTTTTATCTCCATATTCGTTATGGAGATAAAAAGTACTTGGGATAAAAATAACTTGGGTTGTAACCAATAAGTACCTACTCAAACATGGGTTCTGTTTCATGCAGTTTAAATAAATAAATATAATTAATCATTACTTTACTAAATCTGGTTTCTATTTAGAACACGACTAGCTGTTGCTCGCGGCTTCGTCCTCGTGGGTGTCGGTTATTGCGGCAATAAGCAGCCGCAAGTTTCATCTAAATCGATTTAGTCGTGTAGCCGTGAAAGTATAACAGATGTATGGACTAGGTAGTAAAGATATGGATAGTGACATGTTGTACTGTGATTTTCCTAGTATCAACAATATTTTTATTATCATCTCCCAAATTGGGCGAGGCCTATGTGAGTATGTGTGTCTAGTTGTGAAGTAATATAGGCTGACTTGCTTGATTGATCATTTCCCAAGTACGTTAAGTTTGCTGTAACATGTTACGGCCTAATTCGTTGCACATTATGTGACTTCCGCAATCAGATAACACGTAATACGTACGTATCTATTATGAAACTAATCATAATCAAACTGATGGATATACGACACTCATGTAATCTAAATTATAGTTAAATCACACTAGTTAAATATGAGGATAGTAGTCCAGAGCTTGATCTGGTCTTATATTACATCTTTGATACAATATTAAAACTTTGTGATATTACAAGGTACGTACTATGTTTTAGAGAGATTCATTTGATGGTAAATTAACATCGCTGACTATAAATATTTAAATTACATAAATTTAGACTTTTCGATTAAAATATAATTATTAGGATTAATATTATAGAAAAAACAAAGATTTATCATTGTTTTTAAAATCTCACATCTTTTATTGCGAGTTAGATAAAAATTATTAAATTACAATTTTAAATTATTACTAAAACAACAAACTAATTACTTTATTAATGTGATTTTTTTTTGGAAGCGAATTTAGTTTTATTTCAGCAGTGATGTTGACTTTTCCTTCTGTAGGAAGGTATAATTTATAGTTACATATTAAGTGGGTAAATTCAAACAGCTTAGAATTACTAGTTGTGTCACGACTCCAAACCATGTTGAACATGATTGCTCGCCGCAGTACAGCGGAATGAAATCTGTGTTAAAACAAAATTACCTGTATTAAGTAATTACTTTATAATTTTTACCAAATAGAGTACTTAGAGAATGCTGTTATTCCTCAGTTTACAACTCTGTTTTTAGATTAAAGCTACATTTACACTATGACAAAAATTGTTTGTTACAAATGTCTTTGTGTGAAGAATTAACTTTGTGTGACACGATAAAGGTCACTTAGACTGTATGATGTATAGTGTCCTAGTTTACAATACATAAAAGATAAAATCTTTTAAATGAATTTTGAACACGTTTCAGATAGGTAGGAACGTATTAAGTAAATTATTATAACTACCCGAATATTTTATAAATTATTGAGTACCGCTATGTAATATTAACGATAGTAGTCGTAGTAAATATAGTAAGTACACTATGTTATTGTACGAAGAGGTTGGTATATAATAATTATCTTTTTCGACCAGTAAACATACTCTTTTATTCATCGTTGATGCAATAATTATGGCCTGTTTTTTACTTTTATCAATGTTTAAGATAATTTAAAACCATACAAAGTTATCAAATCCACATTGACCTTTCCGCATTAACAAAATAAATATGCAACACTTTTTGTAAAAAGTATAAAATTTGACATTAATAAAGATCAATGAACTCTTGTAGTAAACTTAATCTATTAAGTTTAAGGTATTTTACCTACTTATAATTAAATACACCCGATGTACCAAAAACTAAAATAAATAAATGCACATTTACGTTCATATATTAATTTGTAAAACTTTACCTGCATCAAGCAACCGGTATTGATAAAAATAATTAGTTTATTTAATGAACGCCTACTTGTGCAGTGAAAAAAGCGTCTTATTCGTATCAAAATAAAGTTCATTTTTGTAGTAAACATGAGTGGTTGCGTGATAAATGCACGACTGTATCTCAATCCGCAATCCTTGACCTAGGATGATAAAGTCTGCGTTATACTGACACGCAACGAGATGCGTTTCTTATTTCGTCGCAAAAGATAAAGTTTACATATCTATAAAATTAATAGAAAGGTCACATTGAAGATTAAATAAATAAATGTGGACAAGATCATATACATTGCTCTGAAAACCAAAGTAAGTAGCTAAAGCAGTTGTGTTATGGAATTCAGAGACAACGAAGGTACCTCAAACACCCAGACCCAAGACAATGCAGAAAAGAGGTTTTCTACATTGACCCGGCTGGAGATCGAACCCGGGACATTAGAGCTGGCGACATCTTGAAACCCGGTGTGTGCGCCACGCGTCCACGGAGGTCGTCAAAGATTTCAAGAACTATATAATTATGCGACAGGAAAATAGTTTATCAGATTCAATTTAAACGCAAATTTATAAACGTTTATGTATGACTAGCTGTCCCCCGCGACTTTGTTCGCGTGTTTTAGTTTCAACGGTTTTTCATTTTTGCAACATTTTTCATTTATGCTCAGCTCCTATTGGTCGTAGCGTCATGTAATATAGCCTATAGCCTTCCTCAATAAACGGACTATCCAATACAAAAAGAATTTTTCAATTCGAACCAGTAGTTCCTGAGATTAGCGCGTTCAAACAAACAAATAAACAAACAAACAAACAAACAAACTCTTCAGCTTTATAATATTAGTATAGATTAATTGTCTTTTTAGAGGATCATAAAATTTTTATATGGTATTTGTCATGTTCAAAATTTACCTTTTTGTATTTTTATTTCATTTTATGGCAAGCTGGTAGGTATCTATAAAATAAATCTGCATTTTTAACAAGAAATAAAAATCAAACCAAATCTCTGAGTTCATAAGCAAATGCACTTTAGAATCAAATTTTAAATACTGGAAACAAATTATACAAACTTTATATCAGTGCCCTTGCTTTGGCATTTTTGCAATTAAATTTAAAGATTATGGGCACAGGAATTAACTCGCGTAAACTATTAAGAAGTACCCTCAACTGTCTTCTATCTCCATTATCAGATTAACTCCAGGTCCTCGAATCGTTTTACTTTAATTTTACTAATTATCCTGTTTTTGTTTGGCGCTAATTAAACATATTTTTATCCTCTGCTATCTCATTTTTAACACACCGTAATTAACAAAATTTGATGTTACTAAAAAATTGCATGACATCGAGTTCGACTCAATTTAATAGCTACTTAAATTGTTGCAATAAGATAAAATTTAATGAGATGAAGAAATAAAACTGTAATCAATACTCACAATAATATTTTCCCGTTCTTTTGTAGATAAGAAATGAATAATATCTATATGAGAAACGCACTATTTATTATCTGCATATCGCACGGTTCAGCAAATGACATATTAACAAATTAACGATAATCAATCTTACTCCATTGTAATAAAGTCAATTTTGGTACTACAGGTTGTAGGCACTATATTTTTATAATCTGCAACGACGTATTTTTTATAACTAAAACACATAACAGTTTTAATAAAATAATCTTGACTTTTAAACACATTACTTCAAAATATAAGCATCATCAACAAGATTTAAACTTGTGTGGAACAAATGTGATAATTATTCATTGGTTATTCCTTTACATGCAAAATTGTAGGTGTATGTAGTTTGGAAAATACCAGACAGTAATTGTCCTTATTATATTTTTTTATGTTATTATTTAAATACTTTAATTTTGCAGTTTAATACTCAATTTTGTATGGAAGTAAATGAGGCTTTGATATAAAAATTTGAACTCAAATAAAATAACTGTGATTTTGTGATATCTGGGTATAATTTTTACCAAAAATCTTTGGCATATTTTGTTAGGGTTATTTTGAGATTTTCACTTGTTTAGTTACAATATTTTGGGTACCGCCATATACAGTAATGGGCGAGTAATCTTCGCGCAAACGACCCGATGTTCGAGCCTCGATCCGGCTTTACAGAAGTCCTTACGATTATAAACTTACCTTTTTAGGTATTACTTTTAAGTAAGCGCACTTTCCAAGAACCAGTGTTAATATTAATGTTAATTTTACTCACCAATGAGGCCTAAAACGATGTTAATTGTACCATAAACGCTGTACTCCACCTCCGTAAAACCGAACTTGCGAATGACGTATAGATAGGCCACTTGCGAGTCCCCTGAAAAAAAAAACAAACATAAATTGAAGTGTATTGCTCTCTTTTGTTTATTTCTGGCATGAGGAAAGAAGGCTTTTAACAGGTTATTGAAAGAACCAATAGTAAAAAATAAAAGAATGTCGAAGTATTACTGATTCGCAGACATATCTGGTTGGACTGGTAGTCAACACCAGCAAAGATTAAAAAATGCTTTTAGACGTAGGTATCATTATTATGTATGGAATGCGTTCAGGTGAATGCATACTTCTTTATTTTGATTAACTTAGCTCATAATGAATCAGAGGACCTCTCCGACTGATACCTAAGTAAGTTTAAGCATAGAAGGTTCATCTTCACAGAACCCTTGACGAACTGATCTTTATCCTACAAAAGGAGCCCATTTCATTCAACAAGCATACCTATTATGATGACGAAAAATAAGGTAGGTACTTAATGTTAAAAACCGGCCAAGTGCAAGTTGGACTCGCGCGTCTAGGGTTCCATAACACCGTAAAAGATTTATACCGTTAAAACCGAATTAAATCGCCGACATTTTTTTTATTGAGTTTTTTACTTGATTTTAGTATAAAAATACATCTATATTACCTAATATCAAAAATAAAAAATGTTGATAATATATTTTTATAGCGAATATGTATAGCAATACAAATTCTGAGAGCATTTCAAGCGCCTACCTTTTACCATTACTAAGATAGAGGAAAAATACTTCACACACATTTTAATATATTAATATTATATTGACGGGCCTCTTGGTCTAGTGGTTAGTGATCCTGACTGCTAAACCGGAGGTCGTGGGTTCGATTCCCACCCAGGACGAATCTTTGTGTGATGAGCACGATCATTTGTTCTGTGTCTGGGTGTTATTTATCCATAATATGTATGTATTTAGAAATATATAAGTATGTTTATCAGTTGTCTGGTTGCCATAGCACAGGCTCTGCCTAGTTTGGGATCAGATGACCGTGTGTGAGATGTCCCAAGATATTATTATTATATTATAATTATTTATTGTGGCAACGGAAATTCACACTCTGTGAACATTTCAAGAGTCTAACTATTAAAGTTCATGATATACAGCACGCTGATACACAGTCGGACAGCGGAGCCTTAGTTATGTGTCTCGTTGGCACCCTTTCAGTATGAAACCCTAAAACTCAAGCTGGGTTGCTGTTAAATGACAGTTAACACCAACACAGCTTGAGCAACATAAATAATGACAATTTAGGAAATTGACGTGTGGTTTATACGAAATCAGTAATAAAAATTGATAATTACGAGAGATTAATATATAATTAGTTAGAGTTAAAAAACAATTTACTAGAATTATAGTATGAATTCCTCCTAATCGACTTTTAGTCAGTATAGTATTTGACGGGCCTGTTGGTCTAGTGGTTAGTGACCCTGACTGCTAAACTGGAGGTCGTGGGTTCGATTCCCACCCAGGACGAATCTTTGTGTAATGAGCACGATCATTTGTTCTGTGTCTGGGTGTAATTTATTTATAATATGTATGTATTTAGAAATATATAAGTATGTTTATCAGTTGTCTGGTTGCCATAGCACAGGCTCTGCCTAGTTTGGGATCAGATGACCGTGTGTGAGATGTCCCAAGATATTATTATTATATTATTATTATTTATTGTGGCAACGGAAATTCACACTCTGTGAACATTTCAAGAGTCTAACTATTAAAGTTCATGATATACAGCACGCTGATAAACAGTCGGACAGCGGAGCCTAAGTTATGTGTCTCGTTGGCACCCTTTCAGTATGGAACCCTAAAACTCAAGCTGGGTTGCTGTTAAATGACAGTTAACACCAACACAGCTTGAGCAACATAAATAATGACAATTTAGGAAATTGACGTGTGGTTTATACGAAATCAGTAATAAGAATTGTTAATTGCGAGAGATTAATATATAATTAGTTAGAGTTAAAAAAAATTTACTAGAATTATAGTATTAATTCCTCCTAATCGACTTTTAGTCAGTATATATGCCATAATTAATTCGTGTTCGTGTATATTAAAATAGTCATCTCTATTCTACTCCTTTAATCATGTTGCCCATTAGAACAACAATCTGACATGATCGAAGATATAGAGATCAAGTTTTTGACCAACTTGTTTTTTGTGAAATAGGAAAAATCATGGGATACATAAATCTTAGGACTAATTTGGAATGGAGACCGGTCTTAATGTAGCTTGACCTCTAAGATCATACTAGTTTTATTCTTTTATATTGCAGTTTTTAATATTAATCGCAAAAAGAGGCAAAAATTATAGGTATTAAGATATATTCTTGTGCGCTAGAAACTTGTTTTGTGTCAAGGAATCAGGCGATTTGTAAAACAAATGAGCTCGTGTCGAAAATTTTAAAGACTTTATACATCTTTGCAGAATAGCAAACAGTTGCAAAATCTGTACCAGTAAGTACATAATGTTGTTGATTACGATACTTAACTTGGATATCCACTCAACATCCTCACTAATATTATAAATGCGAAAGTAACTCTGTCTGTCTGTCTGTCGCACTTTCAAGCCAAAACTACTAAACCGATTTAAATTAAATTTGGTACACAGATAGTCTAGAGCCTGAGAAAGGACATAGGCTACTTTTGCCGCGATAACCGACGTCCACGCGTGCGGAGCGGCGGGAAACAGCTGAGAGCAGCAGAGATATAGAGAAGATGAATTAAACCACTTAATTATATAGAGAAGATAATGGCATTTATCGCTACGCGCAAGGGAAATATTAGAATGAGCGGCATTTTAAAGTATAATAAATAATAATAAATAGATGTGGACAACATCACATACATTGTTCTGAACCCAAAGTAAGTAGCTAAAGCACTTGTGTTATGGAATTCAGAGACAACGAAGGTACCACAAACACCCAAACATTTTCTTCTTTGAGATCGATAAGACATTGCGCTCAAAAAATTAAAAAGATTAATTATATTAATCTAAACATTTCCTTAAAATTTAATACAAAGATTTTCTCGCACTTCACTAGCAAGACCACAAGATTTTTATAATTCACTAGAACCGACAGTCGTTTTCCTGTCAGGACAACGACTGTAAGGTCTAGTAAATCTTTTTATAGTATTTCCAAAGGAAATTGTCCTTTGGAAATACTATAAACATTTTCGTCAATTTCCTGTGGATTTTTCCCAAATTTTCGTTCATGATTAATTTCGTTTCCAATTTTCCTGATAATCACAAACACAACAGACAATCAAGCCGTGCTAAGTGTTGCTCTATCACACATGTGGAAATACATTTTCATTTATATAGATGTAGAGAATAACAACTATCCAATAAATACAAGATTAATAAAAATATAAAAAAACTACTTTGTGATCTTTACAATGTAAATAATTTGAGAATAATGTAAGCAGTAAAGTAAGATAAGAAGTGCACACGGAAAATATCATGTTTATGTATTAAAACGACAATTTTAATATCTTTTGCACTAAAAATGGATAACATTATCATTACTATGTTGGTAGGTACCTTATTGATATTCAGGGTCAGGGTCGTTGATTGTCGAAGATAGAAGTAGTAAAGGCATACGGTTAGCAGTGAAACATACTGTTTAATTGATATAGGTAATATCAGAAATAATTAATAGACTACAAACTTTTACAACCAATTGGATGTGTGTGAGGGCAACTCACACACGGACATCTGATCCCAAACTAGGCAGAACTTATATTCTAGCAACCACACAACACATAAACATAATAATATTTTTCTAAATATATACATAATTATAGATAAATTACAGCTAGACACAGAACAAATGATCATGCTCATCATACAAAGATTTGTCCTGCGTAGGAATCGAACCCTGGTTTAGTAGTCAGCGCCACACCATTAGACCCAACGGCCAGTCGACATTTCTATTTTTTAAACTAAGTTATAGTATAATGAAAATTGTTTACACATATGGACATTGTTTAAAAAAAAAATGAACGTCTGTGTTTTTGATTTTGCCAATAATGTTTGAACATCAAAAATCCAAATCTTTATCTATTTATATTTCTACATACCTGAAAATTTCGAACTGCATATTCCAGCGGCTAAATGGGCGATGTTAACAAAATCCTGTAATCCTCACACTCTGCAGACGGATTTCAGTATGGATGTGGGATTCAGCTGATTTTAAAAACGGCTATTATTTGAGACGAAGCACTCACGAGAGAGATTGCAGAATTTATTCACGATTAAATATAAATCTCTTTACAATTTAACTTCGTTTAAATAATGGAGCAGATGTTTTTGCATTTAACGATAATCTCCATTATTTTGACGAAAAAATGTTTTGCATAGAACAAAATATACAAGATAAGTTTTGTCGTTGTACAAACTAAAACTATGATCTCTATATCGGTTATAAAAAAGGATTGGTATCGAAAATTAAACAAACAAAGAAAAATATCTCGAATGTCAGTACTATTATTTATTTTACTTTTTTATTTATTATATTATTATCAGTACAGTATTGAAATTTTAGTGTTTTTATTCATTTGTTTTTCGAGTTTTTATACTAAGCCTTTTTGTAACCTATATAGAAATGATAGTTTTCGTTTGTACAACGATAAAAAACTTAACTTGTATATGAGTCTAACAACGAATCAATTCTGTAAACTGATTAGAGAAACCAAAGAGATTGCTGTCTGACTTCCAATCCAATTTGGTTTACAAAGCATCACCAAAAATCCTGTAAGAAATCCATACCTTCATAAACTAGAAAATAGCTTCACTAAAGTGATGCAATAATAATTTTTAACACCAAGTTATTTATCACTTAAAATGGATTTACGTAACACGCATTTCCATACATTGTTAAGTACCTAAACGTCACAATTGTCATTGTTATACAACACGCTTCTTGCCTTAATAGCTTGTGAAAGTGGGTAGGGTCTCGTGTTTTTTTTTAACGATTCTCATTAATCAATACCAGCAGGCTTATTTGCTATAGCGGTTGTCAACAAAAGCAATAATCGCTCTATAAAAAAACACTGTGACAACAAAAAATTTCGTATCGTCGATAACCAACTAAATCTACTGCGATGTAGTTGGTGTCCACGTTAGCCGATATTAAATTTGCGTTTTTATTGTTATTTTTATCCGGTGAACATCGCTTGGGTTGTCAACTGGAGATAGCAAATAAGCCTACTGAGTAGTTATTGTTTACGAGAGCCGTAAGATCATGATCGTCGTTTTGTTGAATTTGTGTATTTTTATAGTCATTTATCTATAATGATTATGTATGTTTAATTATCTAAGCAGTCCAAATACTAACAGTAATTACTTAATGTTTTTTTAATTGGATAAAGATATGTATGCATAGTTCATGCATACAGGCCACTCAGTACCCATATTAACACGTGATAGCTAAATACATTATACTAGATATTTTAATGATCATTATTATTGAGGGATATTAAAAAAATTACAACATAAGGTTCAATTGTTAAATTATACGTAATATCTTGGGACGAGTTGTCCACATGACCATCTCATCCCAAACTAAGCAGAGCCTTTATTATGTCAAACAGTCAACTGATAGACACACTTATAATGTATATTTCTAAATACATCCATAATTATAAAAAAAATACACACCTAGACAGAACAAATGATCATGCTCCTCACACACACATTTGTCTTGGGTGGAAATCGAACCCATGACCTCCGGTTTAGCAATCAGGGTCACTAACCACTAGACCAACAGGGCAGTTGGGTAAAGGTCAGTTTAATAAAGGTATCGAATCATACTCTGTAGATTAAGATAACTAGAGCAGTACTATCTCTCAGCACTACTGTTATCAGAGTCAGCTGTTATAAATAGACATTACCCCGAAAGTCTGAACAAGCCTACTTTACGAGTAATACTTTCGATAATTCAGTTGCTCAAGTCAATTAGCAAGCGCCTGTACATTACTTAGGTAAGTAGCGCTACTTATTAAACGATGCTACTTGATTGGTTACAAAATAAAACTCTCCCGATTAAAAACTCTTTCAAACAAAAGCAATTTGATTAAAATCGGTTTATCCTTTCGAGAGCTACGCGCATTTAGACAGGCAAACAGAGACACAGATACACTTGTCAAACTAACAAAACCCGTCGTTTGCGTCGGGATTTAATAAATGTCATCACAAAATGTCACTGTCATTGTATTCACTATCGAGATTGTTGATGATGAAAAATAAAAATAATTCTTTTCTCATGAAAAGTAACTTTTAGTGTGTATTTCTGTTGCCACTATAAAAGCAAATAATGGAAATCAAGTAAAGAGGGCTCTATAAAATGGTATGGTACCCTACATGCGCGAGTTTCATTCGAACTTAGCCGGTGATTTATACTTAGAGGCGTTACGGCCTTTTCCGCTCTGGGATTAAATTAAAATACAAAACAAATTTCCCCGCCACGTCTGTTTATTTGAACGCGATAAATTAAAAAACTACGCAACGGATTTTCATATGGTTTTCACCAATGGATAGAGTGATTCGAGAGAAAGGCTTGTGTATAATTTATTAATGTTTGTCTACACGTTCGAAGCCGGGGCGAGTCACTTGTATAAATTAACACAGAAAGGGAAAATTATTCTCCTAATCATTTAATAAATCTTTGCTCGCACAAAGTAAATTTTTATTGCACTGTGAATAGAGACACAATGAAATTATGCTTTCTCAGTTCTGACCTAATCTGATCTAATTCTTTGTATATAATAATGAAAGTACACAAGTAAGTATATTGTGTTTATAAACTTATAATTTGAATGCATAATATAATAAGATGATTTTACTCCCTGATAAAGGGTGTTTCAGAAAACATGGACAATCGGGTGTTCAGAGGTAAAGGTGCTTGTTCCAAGTCTGGGTGTTCTTTTTGCATGTGATTTGAATGTTTGTGAAACCCCCCGCGACACAAGGATTAAATTACTTAGTGCGGGGGTCGTTTTAAAAAAAAAAAAAAAAACTTAAAGGTACCTGAATCACCCCTATGTATGTTCCGCGATTTTTTGTAGTTTTCGAGTGACAATAATTTTTCGTGATTTTTGACGAATAAGGACTTTAATAATATTTCTGCTTACGCTACCGTGGTGAGTCGCAATACGTGAAATTTATTAGGAGGATTGCTGCGATTAGCTGGAGGCAGAGGAGAGTGGCATAACCAAGTGGAGTCCTATGTGATATTTAAAAAAATAAAACAACTAAATAAAGTTAAAAACTCTATTATAAAGTAATGAAAACTAAATAACAATGAAACATATTTACACTTAGGTAAAGAGAGGCTACGAAAACAATGAGGTTTTACAAATAAATCTCCGATATACTATACCATAGAAAATGTTCTGAGTTACTGAAGTGAAATGTTTTAGAAAAGATAAAGACAGTTGGAGTTCAGGAGATTATCAATTATTGACATAGGAATGGCTATTATCGGTGCCAAGTTTGGTTTTAAAAAAATGGTAGTATAAATATTACGTAAAGGTTTAAGATTTGTGATTTCATTCATTAAACAATATCTTATAATTTATACACGCCGACAGCATGACCACTAGCTGTCGCCCGTGACTTCGTTCGTGTTTTAGGTTTACACAAAATGCCTTTTTGTGGCTTATGTATAAAAGATAGATGTATAAAAGACCTTTACTTTTTATTAGAAATACTAAAGATCTATTTTTTTGTAAAAGATTGTAAATTATCTTATTACTAGCCATTACGTCAGCGCACGCGGATAAAGCAGATTGGGAGCGCTTTTTCTGCCGACTCAGAATATTCAGAGCTAGTTGAGATATGCAGCCATAGTTCGATTTTTTTCAATCTGACAGATAGTTCCAGAGATTGGAGCATTTTAACAAACAAAAACTGTTCCGCTTTATTAATCAATAGTATGGATAAAACTGAAACATGATTATGTAATTAACATACTTTTGATCGAAGCTATTTTTAAACAAGGTTTCTAATTTAATCAATTGTATTTTAATCTTAATTTATTACAAATAATATTGATCCTATTGCACAATGGCTTAGAGATTGCACAGGTAATTGGATTATGCTAAAATGGTAAACTTTACCTATTTTTCTATTTTAAATAAATAAAAAATATTTTTATTATTAATTTAAAAATAACTATTACTGTCAAATCCATAAAGAACACGACCATTCGACTAGAGACTAGACGAAACTATTTGTCTGACCTGTTGGTCTAGTGGTTAAAAGTTTGATTCCCTCCCAGGACAACATTTTGTGTGATGAGTATGATCATTAAATTTATTTATCCTATGCCTGGGTATAATTTATCTATAATTTGTATGTATTTCAGAAATATATAAGTATGTTTATCAGATGTCTAAAATAAAGGCCCTACTTAGTTAAAACTATTTAACTTCATTAATATACCTACCGTGTGCATGATAAGAAGTTGCAAGATACATACAAATTACCTATAAATAGTAAATACATAACACGAAAAGTGTTTTGTTTCGGATTTCGTACATAGAAATAGTAACTGGCACATGTCATCGTGCGTTTTTTTTGCTAAATGCAGTAAGCAGGAAAGCAATGGAGTCAAGGCTTGCAAGTTATGCACCGGCTCGCCTTGCTGGTAGTGGGCTAGTGAAACGGGTCGAGTAATTAACTGGCGGATTAACAATGTTCGATCAAATATATTCGCGTTTAAATTTTACTTAAATGTATTTTTTGGTATTATCTATACTTATAATAAGTCTGTAGAGAGGTCAATTCTGTACATCAAATATATTTCCAAAATAACTATCAGGGGGTGATTAGTGATCGATACTGATGCCAAAAATGCAATCAGTAAAATTTTTGTCTGTCTGTCTGTCTGTCTGTCTGTCTGTCTGTATGTTCCTTATTGAAACAAAAACTACTCGACGGATTTTAACGAAATTTGGTATAATTATTCTTCATACTCCTGGGCAGGTTATAGTATACTTTTCATCACGCTACTATCAATAGGAGCAGAGCAGTGAAGGGAAATGTTGGGAAAACGGGAGAAGTTACTCCATTTTTTAAACTTCCGTCGCGTATGCAGCCTTAATGGTTAAAGCTACATAGAAATCATGTATGACGGAAATGTTCTACATAAAATTATCTAAAAAATATCCTACAACAGCATATGTCTATCTTTTATGGTTGACTCACAACAACACGTGTAACTCCCGATAGCTTAGCAGTTCGGAGTTTTCTGATTATATTTGTTTACTCTTACGTTTATAATACTCTCACTCATCCCTAATTAAAAAAAAGGTAACATTATTACCTATTCAATAAAAAAAGAATCATAAAAATCGGTATAGAAACACCAAACTTATACATGAAATACGATAATAAGCCATCGCGCCGTCGCGCGTGAATACTGAATCATGTTATAAGGATTATTTTTGTGTAACGGTTGCCGCGCTCGACCCGGGTCGCGGCGGTAGGATATTAAAAGGCGGGAGGTGCGAGCGCGAGCTTTGGCAAAGTCCGGTGAAGCAGTCAAAGCCTGCGCTCAGGCTAACTGCAGAAGACCTCTTCCAAAAAAAAAAGGGCGAGCTTTAATCAATATTTGGCTGTTCATGCGTTC
Source organism: Diachrysia chrysitis (assembly GCA_932294365.1). Taxonomy (NCBI): domain Eukaryota; kingdom Metazoa; phylum Arthropoda; class Insecta; order Lepidoptera; family Noctuidae; genus Diachrysia; species Diachrysia chrysitis. Next base: position 6,247,246 of record OW028657.1, read on the forward strand.
AGAGCGTTCGACCTTATTGACAGACAATAATTGATATTAACAAACCGTGCTTATCAGCGCGACTTTTAGTCTTTAAATAGTTTATTTTAATTTCTTTTGTTGTTATTTTATAAAATAGGTATTAGTTATTTTGTTCTACAGGTACTTAAGCCTCATGTGAAAGTGATCTAAACAATATTACCAATACATTAACTTAATAACATTCAAGGAGTTACACGCTGATGGAGTCGCGGGCACAGCTATTAATAATAATATTCCGCGGTTCCTTATTGCGATATTTTTCAACAGTATTGTGGATTGACATATTATATTTCCCAATATATTTTTTTCTTTTTTTTTAACGGGGTAAAAATCTAATGGTTTCGACCCACGCCGAGGGCACGACGTGGGGATATGTCGGACTTGCACCGACTAAAAACACTCCGGTCCCGTCCTTGCCTTTGCCGGAGTCCCGGGTTCGCTCACGCATGCTCGGCGGGGCTCCGGTGGGATATTATATTTCCCTACTAAAATACGAAAGTTAATCTGTCTGTTACATCAAAATCACTGAACCGTGAGGAAGGTCATATGCTACTTTTTTACGAAAAACGACGGACACGCGGGCGAAGTCGCGGGCAAAAGCTAGTTTTATATAATCTTACCGTTTAATATTGTAATTTAAATACATAAAAGTAAAATAAGTAAAATTTGTACAGTGAAATGCCTTTTTCACTTCACCATTTTATATTTGCAACTGTAGGTCCTACAAAAAAAAATAATTATAATACCGGCCTATAAATGGCCCACTGCTGGGCACAGAGCTCTTCTCATGTTGAGAAGGCGCTTGTTTTTTGCGAGTAGGCGATTTCAGATTCCAATGCTTGGAAACCAGGTTTCCTCACGATGTTTTTCTTCACCGTTTGCCAATGGTGTCTTAAAACACAAACGAGAACAAAGGGCACAATAAAACATCGTAAAGAGTCTTTGATCACATAAAAATCATCAAACTAGGTTTTTGTATAGACAAATATTATTATACAGCCTTGACGGGTTTATATTTTTGTTACTGTTGCCTTATTTGATGCACCTTACGATATTTTAAAACAAGTGATAATCAAATCAGAAAAGACAACGAAATAATTTGTGGTGTGAACGTTTGTACGAACTGCGATCCATAGTTTACTTTAGTCCATTTAATATTCAAGTCTTGCAAAACGTTATATCTTATAATACAGCATCAAGTTTTAAAGTAGGGCAATGTTATACAATGCTAGATGTTATGGCGAAACCTTTTGAAAAGCTTCGACTTAAATCATGTATACTACAAAGTTTAATATCTTAGTGGTAATAAAAGTTATTAACAGTCGTTTATGACGATTTTAGGAGCATACCTTTTCCCACGACCTATGCATACGTATAGAGTAAAAGTTTTAGGGTCAAATAATATTGTGTGATTATAAAAATTACAAATACATAACATGTGACTTAGCCTTGATTTCCATCTGAAATTGTGTGTTGATATCTCAAAGTAGGATTACAATAATAGTTCCCTATACTGTAAAGTCTATTGATTCGTTAGTACACAAGCCCAATACATTAATAAGATAAGAAACGTCAATGATTCAAGTGGGCCCATCGTCTGTCGCAGTGATCAAGACCTACATATACAAATATTAACTCAGCCTGAATAAATCACGGTGGTTTAATGAGTTAATGACCCAGTTTGGTCGCATCATACTGACGAGCACGTTTCAGTTTCTTAACAGTTATAAAGGAAGTTCAATATTGACACATTCTGTTATCAACGGTGAATTTAGATTTGTCTAAAACACGTCATAGATTTACAGTAACTTACCGTATAGCGGTCCAACCATGAGGAGGTACAGCAGCAGCACACACACTATCTGAGTCCTGCCTCTGAAGGCACGAGGAGTTAGAACCACCATCACAGTATTGGCAACCAGTTGCAAAACTTCTTTGAAAACACTTACTACATTGGTCTTTTCCCGATCATGATCAAAACTACTCTTTGTCTCGTCAGGGGGAAGAATGTCCTCAAGTCTAAACAATCCATACAAAAATGATAGAGTATACAACCCTAACAATAGAGAGAATACCCCGTAGTACCCCATCACACGTAATAATATACCACTCAAAGCTGTCCCGGTCGGCGTTCCTGCTGTTACACAAATCGTCACAAGTCCCAAACGGAATGTTCTATTTTCTATCGATGTCCTATCAGCCATATAACTGTACATCCCCATGAAAATTATTATGTAGCTCCCTGTAAATGCCGCAGGCAAAGCTTCTATCAAGGCCGTTCCAGTCAAAGATAGTTCATGAAAGAAGTATGTAGCGAATAACAGTCCTATATTACAAATTATTTCCCCTACAAAAGGAAACAATATGCATATTTTTCTTTTCTTGTATTTATCACTCCACGCTCCAACAAATAGCACCATAACTGCTGGTATCGCTGTCTGAAGAGGAAATTTCCAGGCGACCACGGTGGCCACCAATGACTGAATTTGTTTTAATTCTTCCTCCAGTCCCGTAGTATTTCTTTTTGAAATACGACCGCAAATATCGTCTCCATACTTGAAATTAACTCTGCAGGCTTTTTCAAGGTGCATGTTTTGAACAGCCAGTGAAGATATAGCAGTGCACAGCATGTACACGAAGAGGCAAGGCTCAACCGTGGTCTCGCGGATAATACTCCTGACATTCTTTAAAAAATTCTTGGATTGTTCTTTCCATGTTAAACAATTTGAATTTCCCGTCAGCTGTATATTGGACCTGGTTAGATCGCTAACACTGCAAATATTTTCAGTACTCGTAATCATATTCGCTTCACGCTACAAAAGTGAGAGTAAAAGTCCTACGGCTCGTCTTATATCGCTCACCGCAACTGCACACAACACGCACTCAAAGGTGACTATACGTTTAATCCGTGGTTATTTAACTGTCGTTTCCAAAAACCTGAGCAGTAAATGTCAGGTTGTAAAATTAAGCGCGAAACGAGAGTGCGTCGGCGCATGCGAGGCGCGCGCATCTCGACCGATACGATAACACAGGTCTCACTGTCGACGACACCACTTTTAATAAATATGTGGCTCATTTATCTTGTACCTTGAGTTACGTACCGACATCGTCCCCCGATCGCTTCACAGCTGTGACGTTTAACAATTAAACAATAACAAGTGAACAGCAGACGTGTGCACTAATTTGTATTTTTTATTAAATATTTTATTTAATATATAGTAAACAACGTTACTATGAGATAGCGTGTCCTATTGTAAGTAAATGAGGTAGTCAAACTCATTATGAAACATGTTGACTTATCTGGTAGCAGATAGGTATGGTGCATATAATGATTTAAGTAGGTAAAGGTTGTTCACCTTTTTTTATCATTCAATAAGCAGTTCGCGATGACGGTCATAAAGAACTGACATTGAGACAATTTATAATCCATGACTGTTTTTAATTTTAAACTATTTTCCATCGTGACTAGCGCCTCATTAAAACTGTTTTGAGCTAACAAAACAATAATCAGTTAAAGTTTAATAATGGTGTTTGTGCAAATTCGTTTATAGACGTATTATTTAACGAAGTTCAAATATTGTTTTCTTATCTTAAGATAAGTGTTTGCCACAGACTGAATATTTTACTTAATCTCTTTCTTCGTCAATTTAATAATTAATTTATGTAAATAAAAGATAACTGTTGACTCTAGTTTAGACGCGATCTGGAAGAAACGTAAAATATCAATAAATAAATAGATTTTTTCTTGTATATTATTAGGTTATCAATATCTAAGTAAAAAAAAATGCAGCTAAAAACATTTAAACACGAAATTCATTTTATTGTTTCTTAAAAATATTTTTATTTTATTATTATATAAATAACCCGGTTACACAAGTGAAAGTCTTTCAATTCGAACAAGGTAAAAAGAAACTTATTTCTGTAACAAATGTTGCTTATCGACTATGTACACAATACATAAATTATATGTATTTTACAGAGTAATTCTTTATTTTTACTAGTCTGAATTTAAATAACCAACTTTAAAATGTATTTTTATTTATTTATTTTACATTTTCGAAAGAGACCAAGACGAAAACTCTAACATAAACAAAACACAATAATTTGCTATTTTAAACATACTAGGAATATAATTAATAATAGCCTACATTTTTATTTAATACTTACCACTTCTAGTTAACCCTATAATCATAGGTATACTTACTAGTTAGTGCTGCAAAGAAAAATGTTTTCTAAACAAACACCTTAGCATTGTATTTTCACTTACATTAGTAAACCCTTAAAAAATAAAGATGGGTAAACCAGAGTAAATCAATAAATTCCTTAATAAAAATTTATTGTAATTACCTACATCATGGCCAATAAAAAATATCCAATTCGGCTTGAGAACCTCCTCGGTTTTGCGTCGGTTAGAAAATGAGGTCATTCAATGCAAGTATTTTAGGCAACATAATATAATACTGTTTTACATAAAAATATACTTGTCTTTTAAAAAGCTTTATCTTGTTAGATACATTTTCTGCTTTCAGTAAAAGAAATGAATAAATCTTTTTTCCTAACATAGAGTATGTACTGCTTAAAGCGATGTCATACAATACTATTATCTTTTAGGTAGATACAGAAACCATGATAGTAATATTTTAGTTGAAAAATTTGATTTAAAATAAAGCTTTACTTATTTCCCGAGAATTTAAGTTTAATTGATTTGATCACTATTATAATGGTGTGTATTTTCCAGAAAAGAATTTGATATGATTTTTTCCTGATTACTGCAAAAAGCCAGTTAGGAAAATTCATGAATCCTGATCTTATAATTTAACAATTAAAAGTAACGAAATTGATAGGTTACTTTCAGTTATTGATAACAAAATAAAATATTAGTTTAAGTTATAAATAAAAATATTTGTGGATCTAAGTCAAGAAAATAAGTTATCATAATTTTCATTATTATGCCTAGAAATCAGGATTGCTGTGTGTATGTGTCTAGATCCAAAATAGGTAGGCTATTACAAAATGTTAAAACACAATATAATCAATGAAGCAACCGACGACGCAACCTAAAAAGTATCATCACTTACATAAGAAATAAAAAATCGTAAGTTAAATTTCTTTGTGCGAACAGGAACTTAAAAACTTTCCCTCATTTTATCGATATGAATTGTTAATCAGTGCTATAAACCGTCCATCACGTATACCCTATCCGATTTAACAAAACATTAAAGCCAAAAAAAAAGATTTTTTTGATGTCGCGTTTATAAAGATAAACTTTATGAACATTATCAATGAAAGATTTCATTATTAACAATAAATAATTACCTGTATTCTTTAAATCTTTAAAAAACATAAATAGTTTTTTTTTAATCTATATACTATATATCTATACTAATATTATAAAGCTGAAGAGTTTGTTTGTTTGAACGCGATAATCTCAGGAACTACTGGTTCGAATTGAAAAATTATTTTTGTATTGGAAGGTCCGTTTATTGAGGAAGGCTATAGGCTTTATAACATCACGCTACGACCAATAGGAGCATAAATGAAATATGTCGCAATAATGAAAAACCGTTGACAACAAAGTCGCGTGGGACAGCTAGTTATATATATAAGCTACATTTTTGACATTAGAATTTCTGAATTCCTGTCATGTTACTTTACAATTGTTTGTTTACCTTCAATTGTTTGCTAAAGTGGATGGGGTATAGTTCGATGCAGCTTTGTCCATTATGTATATTTCGCCCTTCGATACAACTTTCATTGATTTAAGTAGCGATTGCATTTTTTCGATAATTTGTTTAGGTTTTCGTACCCGATGATACTATCACCAACCTTCAATTGTCCGTTTGTCTATCGGCAAGTTGTATTTCAGAACAGTAAAATAGGTAGAGTTAAAATTTTCAATGTGTACTATTGCCGCTCAAACAACTAATACTTAAAATAAAATCACGTACTTGCATACCTTGTACAGTACTACGGAACCCATCGTGTGCGAGGCGAACTCACACTTGATTGGTTTTTAGGTCATGATGTAAGAATTGTTTGCATATTTATAACGACAATCAGAAACCCCATTACAAACAGTGACGTCAAAATAATTATGTGTTCATTGATATTGACTCTGATCGAAAACATCTTTTTGTAGAAACTAATTTTGTAGTTATGATAGTATGTATATTGAACTAGAACTGGAATTTAAAAAAAGGTCATCTTAACATTCTTTTAATTCTTAGGTATCATCATTCTTAGTCGTAATATTAACCAAACCATAAAACATGAAACTTTTTTATTTACGTAGGCTATCTAAATAGTCAGGGTATCCGATGGCAGCCTATGAGTGGTTACAACCGTTAAATGTTTCTCATATAAGATCTATTTTCTTAGTTTATGATGAAATAAACGAAATTTTGTTTCTTACTTTTTGTTTTACCTTATTACCTACCATAACGGTAGGTTTATATAAAAAAAAACGAAAAGAAATCGATCTTACAAAAATAGGAAATCTTTTACGTTCCATTATAATAATACCAGCCTATAAGTGTCCCACTGCTGGGCACAGGCCTTTTCTGATATAGAGAAGGAACGAGCATTGATCACCACGCTTGCTCATTGCGGGTTGGCAATTTCAGATTAAAATTTTTAGAATCCAGGTTGCCTCACCATGTAGTATGTACTAACTAAAAAAATTACATGTAGGTCTAAAATGTGAAATAAACTAACAATGTGTTTTAAGCGGCAATAGCCTAATGGTTAGGGTGACGGCCTTGCGATCTAGTGGTCGCTGGTTCGAACCCCACCCATTACACTACTGACGTGAACCCACTCTACACACAAGTATATTTAGCTTAGTTGGAGGAGTTAACAAGATTGCTAGTAATTTTAATTCCATCCACATTACTAGTAAACATTAAAAAAAATACATTAAAGTAATTCAAAGCATTTCTTACATAAGAATAATAATCGTATGCACTTTTAATTCTCCATTACATTGTCCCAATTTGTAGCATTGAAAAGGACTTCACGACCGTCGCGTCTGATTTCATTTGTCACTTAAGATTGCAATAAGAGAAAAATATTCATACCTAAATAAGATCAAGGCCGACTGAATCGACTCGTTACAGTTATTGTCTGATGCACATGATTTAGCTTTTGTTTTACTTGTTTAAAGCTTGTTGCCGTGAGAAATAATGTAGGCGGTTCTTGTTTGATAAATTACTACGAAATAGTACTACTGTTAGCGCATAAATAGTCATTAAGTAAGAACCTTATATAGTACTAGTCCACAAAACAAAAAATAAAAATGATTTTAAGTAAATAAACAATATAAATTAAATATTTTTTTAAATATTACTACTAAAATATTGTGTAACAATAGTGATTTTTGTTTGCACTGCGTGGCTAAATAGCTTTTCAAGGAATTAAATTAATTAAGTAACTGACCAATTTGTTGAATTTATTCATAATGAAAACTCTAATTTTTGTCTTAAATCTTAGCTGTCAATATTTAAAAAAAAGTTTTTTTTTTTTTTTTTTTAATATATACAGTGAAGATAAAAACAAGTAAGTGGTTTCATTAAATGCTGATGTTTAATTAATGATGTATATAATGTAATTTATAATTTTTAAACGAATACACACAAACAAACGATGTTTATTTAATATTTTTATAGGTCGTGAATCAATAGATTCAAACTAATAAGTTTTAGACAGTTTGAAGTCTATACAGTTTAGCAATTAGTTTGATCGCATAGTTGAATAGTAGAGAAATAAATAAATGATACTTCAACGTGCTTGAATGTTGAATACGGAATTAAAATATTAATTATATCAATTTCCATCTAATACAGATGTACATATTTAACAATTCATTTCCTTACTTATAAAGTTAAGTGAAACACGCGATAAAAAGTACACTTTCTTGTACCAAAATTCCAATGTATTGCATAAGTCAAAAAAGATACATTATTAATGTTATATATCAATGAAGTACCAAATAAACGAAAGTTTGACAATTTAGGTCACCGTCGGGACAGAGCTTTCGATGAAAGTGGCACTGCACCAACGATTACGAATTGACCTGTTTAGGCAGCCGGCATGCATAAATCAGTCTTCATGTAACTTAACCCTAATTAGGTAATTAGGAAGCAACCCGAAACATTAAGCAAATGTGGATCAACAGGACATTTTTTGGTATGTTTTGTAGGATCAAGGTTGTGTAATTTAGTGGATATTTTGATAGAATAAGACGTGTCTTGACGAGGTATCCGTGTTTGTGTGTTTGTAGCATAGAAGACTTCAAAAGGGTGAAGCGATATGCTTTTTTTTTTTGTGTTGTGAATTCGTCTTAATCGGATGAATCTTGTCACATATTATCATTTAAAATTTTCATCCGTGTTTTTCGTGTTTGAATAGTGAATTCGATCAATTTACTTTACTTATTAGGTTCATTATACTCTATATCTCTATTAGGTACCTATTATACAAAAAGGATACATTTGTATTTTTTTTATGTTTGTAACGAAAAAACTCAAAAATTAATGGACCATTTTCATAAATTCGTTCGCTATTGGTATGCTACTTTTTCCCTGAGTAACATAGGCTATATTGCTGTTCTACTCTTGCGGACCCAGGGCGGGTAGCTAGTAATTTATACACAGTTTAGTTAAATTTAAGAAACTTCTAAAATAAACATTAGTTATAAGTAGTGTCTGAAAAAAAGTTTTTTTTTTATATTATGCAATTCCAACATACTTCTAGTTGCAGAAAAATCGTGTATATTTTAAACGCCCTTCATCACTTACTTAGCAAATAATAACCGTTGAAATTGCTATTTCCTCCATAACATTATGCAGTAACGGCTCCCTCTACCGAAATCAGAATTTTACCTTTACAACAAGTTTTTTCAATTACTACTTTAATACGAAAAAAATGCTTTACAAATTAAATAGTTTAAAACTTTTATTCGTATTTTTTTTAAGTTCGGCGACGAATAATAAAAAACTAACAAAAATTATTTACTGAAAACTTTGTTTGTTATTACGATACCTACAAATGACCTCATTATATAAAATAGTTGGTGTTGTGTGTCAAGATGATCAGCTTGCATAAAGATAGTAATATAATCGTTGATTGCGCTTTGTAATGTACGCCTATCATTCAGCTATGTAGAAACAAAGGTGACTGGTACCAAAGTCAACGTTACAATGTCTTACATTTTATTTTCCTTTATTTTATAATAATTATGTAAGATATCAGCCACATATTTTGACTAAGGTGTATAGTTTGTGAAGTTAGGCCTTGTAGAGTTAGGGCGTGTAGAGTTAGAAGCATAGCTCTACATGAGATTTTATAACTTTTTGACAGAGCGAGTAACAAGGTCTCGTCTTGGCAAAATTGTACTTGAAAATGATTGTGGTGGGATAGATTTGTCTTGTAGGTACCTAAATGCTATGTTTTGCCTATAAGTACATACAAGGTTTATTTTTAAAACAATAATACCTTCGCAGAACCATAATATTATTGATTTAATTAGCAATAACCATTTGGTCTAAGAACTTTTAAAAACTAAGTACTAAAAATTTACTATGAAATTATCGTAGTACTATCTCATACTCTACGTCACTTACCTTAAATAAATATTTACTCGTAGAATTTTCAGTTCCATTCGAGAATACAATCCGCAGCAAGTTGCGCAGTGATAATGACTTGGTGATTTCTTTTACCACTTCGCCAACCACCTGAGATCAAGCTGACCCGAGCCATCCAAATTAGCAATAAAAATATGTCTTAAATATAAAAAAAACTTAGATTCAGCCCTCCGTTTCCGTTTTTGCCTTATTAAGATTGTTAGCAACGCACTAAGTCAAGGTACTAAACTCACAGGGGATGCCCTTAGCGTACGTTGCAGACGTAGTTAATTTTTCTATTGCTCTGGCTGAAAGCCCTTAAGGTTCTCGCCAAAACTCCAGTGAAGCAGTCAAAGCCTGCGCTCAGGCGTAGACCTCCATAGGCCATACGGTCTGCGTACACCATACGGTAAATAACTTCAAGATCTATTGCATTAATAATCAATATTGCATAGAAATGCGTCAATTACTCATTATTTGGTATTTATTGTACAATCACTAGTTTTGGCAACTACACAGATGCATTGTCACGTACCATGTAGATCATTCATGTGATTATCAAAGTCATTTATGGAAGTTAGCTGGCACTACTGCTGTACTGTTTTTTTTTAGACTATTAAATTTAGCGGTAGCTAGGACAGACTGGATGCGGAAGATGGAAGACCGGGTAATGTGGCGCAAATTGATTGAGGCCATGTCCAGGAGTGGACTGCGATAAGTTGAGTTGATTCATTTTTTCAATTTCAGGACAAGAAGTTATGTTTAATAAGTTTTAATAGTATTTAAAGATCCAGAAATACGAAAGAATACTAATTCATATTTTAATACTAGCTGTGCCTTGCGTTGATTTTCTCCCAGGGCAAATAACGTTGATGTTATATTTAACATTACGTTATTTGTCCTGGAATAAAATCCTATAACCTGCCTCGAAAATTGGTAGTTCATTTGGTAGTTTCAGAGATTAGCGCCTTTAAACAAAAAAGCAAACTTTTTAGCTTTATTATATGAATAAAAAGTACAAAATACAATTCAAATTTTATGCATGTCAGTAACCTTTACTTCACACCTTCAAAACATTTGGTAGACTGACGAGACTTCGAACGTCTTGTAAAACCTACTGACCACGCTATCCTTTATATCTTACTAGCTGTTGCCAGCAGCTCAGCCCACGTGGGCTAGGATTATCGCGATAAAAAGAGGCCTGTCCTTTCTGGGGATCCAAGCTTATTCCGTACAAGTTTCATCAAAATCGGTTCAGAGGTATAGCTGTGAAAGCGTAACATACAGACAGACATAGTTACTTTCGCATTTATAATATTAATATTGATGACGTAGATACTAGTGTAGCGTAATACTAGATGGTGTTGTCTTGCACATCGTAAGGGCATTTAACGCACTAGCTAAAAACCACGGGGCAACTAACCGCGCGGCTGGCCGCTTTACCATTTCAGTATGCAAGCGCCTTGTGAGCGTAAGAGCGCTAAGCTGTTGCTTCTTCAAAATTACATTAGAATCCTTTTTTTTTTAAATCGGACTAACAAATTGATGTACTATGTGATTCGATTTGCACGTAATTCTTCTGGTCACACCGAAAATGATGATCTAGTAGCCACTTTGACTTTTAGATATCTGTGCGAAACTTGTCTTTTACACATTTAAATAATGACTTATAAAATTTTTTAAATAGGATTAGACGTATTAAAAAATATATAAATTAAATAATTTGACATTTAGAAACCCGTTTATCTCATTTGACTTATATTTACATACAAGTAAGCATTTCTTAATTCTACAGTGAACTCCTTATTCATAAACCTTATGTTATTTATATTAATTAAAGTACAGCTGAGTAATTAATACCTAAATCTATGTAAAACTAATTGCGATCATCATCATTATAAAAAAATATTTAACATTTTTTTACGATGTTATAATTACATTGATTATATTAAATATCCGTATAATTATAGCTATAATTTAAATGACATACATTTATAAGATTTAATAAAATTATCTCTTTGATCAATTCTCGTGCCTTCTCTATATGAGAAGAGGTGTGTCCAGCACTGGGACATTTATAATTATATCTATTATCTCTTTGATTCTAAAAAATTTGATATATTGTGTTTGTGCGAATTTCAGTATCACTAAATCACTGACACAAATAGATAAGCTACATATTATTAATATAGATAGTCTCTGCCTCATTAAAAAACAAAAAAGGACGAAAAACTAATATTCCTTGAAAAAATATTCATGAGTCTAAATATATTTTTTTTTGAGTTTTATTTTCACTAAAGCAGTTTCTGGGAAATGTTTCTTTTTCATCGTTTTCGTAAAATGTTATTTTTATATTATTTAACAACTTATGCTACCCATAACTTTAACAGTAGGTACTATATTTAATAAATAAATTAATCACATACAGGGTGTTACCGAAAGGGTATATGAATTGAAAAGGGGGGAAGAGTACATCTGGTATAAAGTCAATTTACAAAATTTTCGCTCAAAATGAGATCATGAAATAATTGATACCAAATTTTTCACATAAATAATAATTTGATACGAAAAATCATAACCAGACTGTTGAAACAATGTATCTTAACATTTACCAAGTGACGTAATAAGATATTGACCCTGGCAGTGTGGTGACACGTTTATTATGATTTTTGGTGTCAAATAATTTATGCGGAAAATTATATATCAATCATTCATTTTAAGCTGACATTTTGTAAACTGAACTCTGTACCAGATGTACTTTTTAACCCTTTTACAGTGTCAGTACAACAAAGTTGTATAAATGCAAGGTTATGCTTATTTTTATTTAATTTATAGTGTAGTGACAATGTTGTCGTGTGAGTACTTCTCCTTCTCTTCTGGATTCTTCACCACATCTCGCTGTTCTTTCTTATACATTATATACAGCGCTCTGCAAGGAAAAGACAATGTACATAAGTATTTATGGTTGTTAGCAACTGAAAGATAAATGTTGCTTTATTTATTGTTAATAATACTAATGTTATAGTATCTTGACAAGTTACACACGGCGATCTGATCCCAAACTAGGCAGAGCCTGTATTACGGCAACTAATAAACATTCTAATAGATTTCAAAATACATACATAGTTATATATAAATTACACCTCGAAACAGAAAAAAAGACATGTTGCTCATCACACAAATATTTGTCCTGGATGGAAATCGAACCCACGACCTCCGGTTACCAGTAGACCAACCCCTAGACCAACAATATGATTTTCAATACATCACCAATATAATCCAATACCATTTTTGTAAAATCAAAGCTATAGTAATTTTACCGTCTCAAATTCAGACAAAACTAGTTAAACAATGAAAATGACCATCCGTGACATCAGGAGGGTTAAATGATACCACTATGTGAATTGAAGTCTATTTTAAAGCGACTTCATGGTATAACAAATAATGCAGGCAGCATATACCTACAATCAACATGTCACTTAAAAAGAAACAAGTGACTACTGCATTAGAAATCGAATATCAAATACAAGTAGGTACCTATACAACAACTGTCCATGAGCTCGGCCTTTGACTGAATAACGTGATCAATTTAAAATGACGTGAGTTCTGTCTCTTTACGATAAAACCACAGCACAATCTGAATTCCGTCATGTATTGTACCATTATAAATAACCTCGACCTTTTTGAGGCTTCGAGTTTTCGTATTCAATTGGTTTTTGTCAGGTTTAAGTAGCTGTCAAGATGTTTAATTTTTACCTTGCAATGATATAATAACGCTAACTTAGACTACACTATTTATACTAATTATACAACTTCTAACTAAAAGGTTTATAATTAAAAATCGGCATAGTAAGTGTCTAATTAGTTCAATACCGTTGGCTCATATTTTCATTTGTATGCTTACTTGAAATTAAGCGACAATATATATATATTTTTAATAATTAACAATATAATAATATCTTGAACCAACTCACAAACAGCCCTCTGATCCCATACTAGGCAGAGCCTGTATTATGGCCACCAGACTACTGATAAACTACTTACTTATAAATTTCTAAATACATACACATTAAAAATAAATAACACCCAGACACAGAACAAATGATCAGGAGATAAAGCTCATCACGCAAAGATTTGTCCTGGGTGGAAATCGAACCAATGACTTCCGGTTTAGCAGTCAGGGTCACTAACCACTAAACCAACAGGCCAGGCCAATAATTTCAACATGGCGACAACATTCAACACAAAAGCGATATACATAATAAAGGTATCATTGTTGAAATTTTCTAATCAACTTACACGTTCGAATATATAAAAACAAGTTGGGCTTACTGAATTCGATACAAAATCTACTAAAAAAAACATTGTTTCCCTCAATAATTTCCAAACCCGCTCCAAACCTCCGGATCATTTAACGAGAAGCGATACGAAAAAATAAACGACGTCTATTAAGCACAGATACTCACATAAATATTATGAAGGCTGGTATTGTCATCGTTCCACCCAGTATATAGACTGCTCCAGGAAAACTTTCGACGGTGTTCGAGAACAATTTACTGTACAGAGGTATGTATATGACAGGTATCAATGTTTCCACGAAACCGATCAACGAACACATTTTACCTGAAAAGAAATTGCTTTGATTATATTATCATTGGTATTGGCGTATTGTTTTGTTGCCTATGGAATGCAATAAAGTTATTGAGTATTAAGTATTGAGCCTTCAGACCATTGCGTTGGCAATTATATACATTTGATTGGTCAAGAATGGAATTAAATCTAGTAGACACCCAAGTCCGTAATGTTCTACAAAAATCCTTTCTTTTTTCAACAATAAAGTTGATTAAAACATTTTAACATCTAGTCATTACGTTAAAATAATTCTTAACTCAAATCCAGGTATGATAAGGTTGCCCTACCTAATCATTTGGATAAATGACACAGTTTGGCTAAATTAAGTAAAACGTAAATCAATATGTCTCTTGATATAAATAAAAAAAATAATAGCAAAAGAAGAAAACAATGGTTTAACCCAAAGAAACTGTTTAAAATTCAAAATACATACACAGATAAAGAGTTCTTAGTCCATTTAATAATACTTTACACATCATATAAGTAAGTATATATTTCATCTAAGTCTTAAAAAACTATAGGTCGTGTTACGGATTATTTTATGACTGGTCGGGGAATATACTTAAGTAAAACGGGAATACCCAAAGCGGCGGTTACGCGTCTCCGAATTTATTATTTAGGCATATCAGACAGTTCAGACAGTATAACATTTTTATAGAGGTTCAGGGGTATTCATGTATACACTAAACAAGCTGAATGGGAGGTGTTAAAGTCAATTATTTTGACTGATATCGACAGAGTAGACACAAGAGTTCTGACGCATAAGAGTTAGGTAAATTATTACTTTAAAAAAAATGACTTATTTTGTTTCTGTTTTCATATTATTTTTGGAGTCGTATGTGCACTAGTTACAGTTTTTCCAGAAGTATCTAGTTTGTGTCTTAGTTTCAAATGTCAAAATAATAAAACAATGCGGCTACTTCATGTTGAGCTTGTTATAAAAAAATATGTATAAATTTCTAAATATACAAAATTTCGAAGACAAAGCTTTCAGCAATGAAATAACAATGAAGATTATTTAATTATTATTTATTTATAATAAATAAATTACATATTTTTAATATTATTTATTTTTCTATCAGATGCTAGATTTAAATCAGAATTATTCATAGATTAGTCTTAGCGAAAACGGGACACTGACCACAGCAAACGTGGTGGAGGTGGACAGCGACAGCGACTTTCATAACACACGTTTTCAAATATTTTGTAAAGATGCGCCACACACGTGTAGCTGGTGGCGGCCTTCCGCTACAGCTGACAAATATATAAAAAAAGTCGCTGTCTCCGGCACCGGTTGGTCATTTGCATCGAGCTTTACGTGTATGACACTGCGTTTTTTATTTGCGACAAAATGGGTGAAATCATATCCCAGCTCACATTTCAAGTTATGTCAGGCAATTTATTCGGTTGAGTCAATAGACTAATGAACAATCATTTATAGTTCTGTACAGAAATCATTCAATTGAATCATTTTAATTTGTACTTTTTGAAATTGAATAATGGACACAGATATTTTAGTGAAAAATTTTAATTAATATTCAATTTAAAGTAAAATATAAAATATCGTTTGAATTTTTATTATTAACAGTAATGAGCATTTCTTCTCTCCTTCTCTCTCTAGTCACTTTAAGTCTATTTTAGTTTATTTCTGAATATTAAATAAAATATAATATCTCTTTTGAATTCATAATTATAACAGTAGGTAAATAATATTAATTACGAATGATAAAAATAACAAAGTGTTAAGGTATTTAAGAAAAAGAACGCGTTAAATAATACAATTAGTCTTATTTCATTACAAACCATAAATAAGTCTAATCCTATTTTTTTTTTCATTTATACAGCGGGTAAATAGCAAAAATATGTTAAACATTTAGATAAAATTTCGTCGGGAAATATGTGGCCAGAAAATGCAACTCAGCAGTAAGTTAAAACATTCACTCACAAAATCCGACGTCCAGTGCCACGGTACGTAAGACCAAGAATTTACGAGGAATTTTAAGGAATTGTATTAAATGAACTAGAAATTCTTTAGTACCTACATTACTTAAATTTAATGTTTTTAGAGTAAATAATATGCAAAACTTTCGTTTCCAATGGCCTTCCAATTTTTTAAGAAAAGAATTAGATTTTGTAAGAAAAAGTGTTCAGAATGTACGATCACATTGCGGTCCATAATATGATAATTTTCACCAATGACGAGGCAGTAGCTTGTTTCCCTAAATTAAACATAGACAAGCATCAAGCGTGCGCATCGCTAGTAGCCCATTATGCCAAGCGTAAGCACATTTTTAGGTTAAGTGTACTACGCTCGTTTACTGATTTAAGTGATTTTCCGTGCGACGACAGACGTTTTGGCGAAAATATCGATGGTTTCGATATTATTACGGTAATATTAGGTTTTGAGATAGTTTTAATAAAACGGTGCGCTCTATTTTGACTCAAATTTTACGATTTTATATGTTCATACTAGTTTCAACAGTTCATACTCGCGCTCTATAATTTTCTTATTTATTCAGTTGTCAGTTTTTCGTCTCAGTGGTGAATATTGACAGATGGACCAGATGCAAGACTTGCGATCCTAGCGGATTCTTAAATCGCAAACACCTACTTAGATCAGATTGCTACTAGCTACAACCCTAATTAGTTCAGATTGCTAGAGTATTGACGTGTGATATAAAAGTAATATTTGAGTCGATTTTGAAACCTCCTTTTTTGTACCTAAACGAATCCAGTCACTCCTATGTAGGATCTCACTACAACGCATCAGATACTATGAATGAAAATCATAGCTCAAAAGCCGGTCAAAGACGACGATCAAAGACGTATGCACGAGAAAAAAGACGAGATTTACTAATATTTGGTTGTTGACGTCATTGCTACTAGCTACAAACAAAGAAACAATAATAGCACATCCATATAGCATACAACATCTATGCACGAGACTTAAGTTTAGTGTATGTAGGTACTTTTGTTAGCTAGAACAAATACAAGAAAATATTTTAAGTAGTGTTATGGTGCTGATAGACTCGAGCATACTTACGACGACGACATTACTTGTAACAGAACATTGAGCATCGCCGCTTTTAAATATATCAAACTGAACAACGAACAGAGATATGCATAAAACCAAACATCGCTACGAACATTTTTACTATCATTCTAGCGAACGTTCTAGTAAAAAAATGGTATTCACTAACATGTGACGGAACAGTGACATATTGCTCGGCTCGGCAAAAATAATAATAATAATAATGTTTATTTCCAAACATCTTAGTACTATGTTACATAACAACTTGACAACAATATTATATTAATAAATTCGAAGCAACTTTACTTTAGAGCATTCTAACGAATTACCGTCGTTTCTTCAGAACGCTCGCTAAAACGCTTGCTAGAATGCTCGCTTGAACACTCGGAAGAATGCTCGCTAAAATGCTCCCGTGTATTTTCTGTCACTAGAATGCTCATTACAAGTAAATGTTCAAGTCTATCAGACCCTTGTGTATGTTATAAGTTTTAAATCAAGAATATTAGAAGATCCACAAACATAATGATCATTCGTAGAGAATCCGGTTGTTGGACCTTTTTATATGTATTTGATGATAATAATAGACATCTTGCACACCTTGGATCTGACATCAACATTATAAAAACATAAGTTACAAATTTGTGATAAATTGTACGGTTAACAAATTTTGCATTCTTAAAGCATTTTTTGTTGATGTAGATATAATTATATAAGGAAACTTTTCAATGTTATGTTGATTGAGATAGTAATTATATGCTCTTATGAAAATAGAATAGTATGTTATATAAAGTCTAAATACTAAGTTTCTGTTGGACATTATTTATTCCATAAAGGGTAGATTAATGCAATCTTTTTTCATTCAACACGTGTAAGATTGAATACTATGATATGTGATGTATAAAATACTTTTTGACGAATTTCGCATAGGTAAAATAAATACAAAATATTTCAATAATATTTGTCATGTAGTAATTTTTTTTAGAGGGGCGTTTGGCTAAGTGTAAGCCGAACGGTTAGACCGATAATGAAGGTTAAGTTACGATCGCCAAGGTTTGTCCGTGTATGGGTGACCATTTATAAATCATTCATAAATTTTCTGACAATAGCCAAACATATCGAATAAAAAGCATCCCACATCCTTGAATTTCAATAGGTTAATATGATTATGGAAATAATTTGATCTAAATATCATTCATATGGTACTTAAAATTCACTACCTATATTAATACAATGCCTGCTCGCAATTTTTGCTATACAGAGCAAAGACCTCAGATGTAATTATGAACCATTAGTAGTTTAAAAGCTGAGATGCATTCGGTTTAAAGTGAAATACATTTATAAATGTTAATTCCATTTCAATTAAACTTAATAATTTTAATTAAGTAGAAGTCAAAGCTTTTACGCTAATTTACCCCTACATTCATATTTAAATAAATTAATCCACTGACTTATGAGTTTCTTGGTATAATTTCTGTATTAAGATTGATTGAAACAAGCAAATTCTTGCATTTAATAATAATAATAATACGAGCCTATTATAAATATCCCACTGCAGGGCACAGGCCTCTCATATTGAGCATTGATCACCACGCTTGCTCATTACGGGTTAGCGATTTTAGATTCAAATTTTTGGAATCCAGGTTTGCTTACGATGTTTTCCTTCACAGATTGTCAATGATGTCTTAAGAAAATATATATAACTTCGAAAAATTCGCATTGGTACTTGCCTGTAATGGGCTCTAACCTGCAAACTTGTGCGTTTATTGAGCCATTAGGCCACCTCGACACTCGACACAGTTTATTAAAATATTTCGATGTTATTTTAATCATCTTAATTGGTTGTACCACTTCCCTGTTTATGAGATTATCTCAATATATTTTTTGCTAAAACTTGTAGTGTGTTTAAATGTTTTTTTGCTTATATAAGATAATACAAATGTAATAGATAGTAAAGAAACACTATCAAATAAAAACATGCACAAATAACACACGATATAATGATAGTACCTACCTATTTAATTACAAATAAAAGATGATTACTATAAGTTCTCTACACAGAAAAATATGAAAAGAAAATATAATAAAATAAAAAAGAAAAGAAAATGGAAAAAGCAGATGAGTTACTACAAAGAATCTGCAGCTACCCATAAATATTCAAATCCACTTACCAACTTTATCGGGATCCACAACTTTAGTACCGAGAGATCTGATGGCTATCGCTCCCGAATTTCCAAAGAAATCAAACACTGGAGCCGCGTAAAGCCACTCCCTTGTAGGTGCAAATCCATACACATATGCTGAGATTGTCTTGCAAGCTGTAGCTATCATGCCAAGGAAACTGTCGTGCATTTTCATCTTTTTACTGAAAAGGGTAACTGCTACTGCTGAGCCTGAAATATCAAAAAGTATTATTAAGTATTATAACCAGAGTGCGCGCTAGTAGCTCGTTATGACGAGCGTAAGCAAATTTTTATAAGTACACTAGCTGACCCCCGCGACTTTGTTCGCGTGTTTTAGTTTCAACGGTTTTTCATTTTTTCAACATTTTTCATTTATGCTCCGCTCCTATTGGTCGTAGCTTGATGTTATATAGCCTATAGCCTTCCTCAATAAACGGACTATCCAATACAAAAATAATTTTTAATTCGAACTAGTAGTTCCTGAGATTAGCGCGTTCAAACAAACAAACAAACAAACTCTTCAGCTTTATAATATTAGTATAGATAAACTAGCAGAGTGCGCGCATCGCTAGTAGACCGTTGTGACGAGCGTAAGCAAATTTTTAGGTGCAAGTACTACGCTCGTTTACGAGTGTGATTTTACGTGGTACGACAGACGTCCATACAAAAATATTGATAGTTCCGATATTATTTGGGTAACATTCGTTTTTGAGATTAGTTTTAATAAAACATTTCAAACTCTGGTATGCGCACTCTATAGTTTAGTTAATTTTAGTCTAAGGTATTATGTTTTTAATATGACATATCTAATACCTACACAAATTTCTACCGCCTATATTGGCTTTTATTATGACTGTCGCAACATCATGGTAAGTAGTAATCATGGTAGTTTTATGGTTACTTGTCTACATCAAAAATTGCTAGTGTGGTAACTGAATATGTTACCAGCCTGCAAGACTGCGAGTCTACTACTTAACGAGAAGGGACGAGAGAATTGTTCACTTTGATATTTCGATTTTATAATCTACTAGCTGTGCCCGCGACTTCGTTCGCGTGGATATCGAAACTTATCAATGAGTTTTTTGTGTAAAGTGCTATTTGTGTAGAACGTTATCTATGGAGCATACCGGTATTAATACTTCTGGGCCTTCTCTTGTGGCTAATTACAATAGAAAACCAATTGTGTCTCATTAGCGGTGATTAAGAGGGTAAATGATATCTTTGCTCGAGGCATCGCTCGCGTTCTGTAGTTTTTTGCAGTAGATTTCTACTTTGGTGCCTTTTTAGCAGGATATCCAATAGCGAAGCTGACGTTCATTACAACGAATGCTCACAAAGATAATAGTAACGACAGATAGTCACCGTACGACATTAATTGAGAGCTTCAGCGCCTACCTACACTTATATGTATATACTAATAAATAAGCAAAATCCCTAAAAACTAATATAACGAATGACTAATCCTACCTAAAAGTACTAAAAATAACCTACGCGACACACTATCAAATATACTACCTATACTTAAAATCTATACGGTTTACGCCTTATTAAAAAACCTAAGTACCTACCTAATTAAAAAACTCAATAACAGAAAATAGTATATCCGTATTAAAAATAAAGAAATGTTTAAGACTATCTTTATAGAAGAGCCCTAACACCTAGCGCCTACCTACACTTATATGTATATACTAATAAATAAACAAAATCCCTAAAAACTAATATGTATGCGAATGACTAATCCTACCTAAGAGTAATAAAAATAACCTACGTTACACACTACTACTACCTATACTTAAAAGCTATACGGTCTACGCCTTATTAAAAAACCTAAGTACCTACCTAGTTAAAAAAACTCAATAACAGAAAATAAAATACCTACCGATAACAAATCTAAACTCAATAAATAAGCAAAATCCCTAAAAACTTATATCTATAATGACTAATCTTAATTATAAAATAACCTACAGTCACATAAAATAACGTGCACTATCAAATATACTACCTATACTTTAAAATTAAAATCTATGCCTACGACTTATAAAAATAAACCTAAATAACTCTAACTTAAACTGTACTTAATAAAAACTAAAAGGAATAAAAAGGTCGCGCTGAAAAGCACGGTTTAGAGTTGCAAGTATTTAAAACATACAATTGATAGAATGCTAATAAGACCGAACGCTCGCCACTCGACACGTCCGTTCATATCAAAGTTCAAAAAATGTATGATGCACGCGCGCTTTTTTGTTTAGGAAGAGATCTGCCGCAGTTAGCCTCTTGAGAGGCTTTTACTGCTTTACCGGACTAAATGCACGCGCGTTTTTTTTGGAAGAGCTCTACTGCAGTTAGCCTGAGCGCAGGCTTTGACTGCTTCACCGGACTTTTGGCGAGAACCGTACGGACCTCGACTTAGTGCGTTGCTGACTATCTTAATAAGGCAAAAACAGCAAGGGATGGCTGGATCTGAGTTTTTATTATCTAGCTTTTGCCCGCGACTTCGTTCGCGTGGAATAGTGACTTCCGGCAGATTTTTGGTTTTACCCACATAGTTCCCGATCTCGCGGGATCTCTTCAAAAATGAAATGTGGAAGATATTCTAGGGAACTCTTAAAAAATCAACATAATGAGCTCTGCGTTTGAATTGAAGATATGTATACTCACTTAGGGCATTAAAGCCGTTATTGCCGATCGAAAAAGGCGAAAATGTTATTTTTCTCTTATTTTCAAAATATTATTTTGATGCGTGTAACGAAACCATAGCGCGATCTATTTTGATCCCAACGCCATCTATTCTATCGAGCATAGTGACAACTCGGATTATTTATCTATACTCCGTTCGTGCATTTTCTTTGTACTAAAAGTTTTATTATATTGATATTATTTTTTTCATACCTTTTTACTATTTATTTACTTTTTTCCGATGAATTAAAACAATAACATGAACCGAACTCGTGTAACGATCGACATCATTGCGCGATCACCAACTCGACATATAGTACTAATAGAATTATCTATACTCCGTTAGAGCATTTTCTTTGTACTAAAAATTGTATTATATTATATTTTCATACCTTTTTTCTATTTATTTACATTTTTCCGATGAATTTTCAGTACTGAATTGATGCCGACTCTTGACCAATAGATGGCGCTGTATGTCCGGAATAAGTTTTATTTTTTATTTTATTTTTTGTAATAAAAACTATCCTATGTCCTTTCTCAAGTTCCAAACTATGTCTGTACCAAATTTCACACAAATCGGTTCAGTAGTTTAGGCGTGAAGCAAAGACAGACAGACAGAAAGACAGACAGACAGACAGACAGAGTTACTTTCGCATTTATAATATTAGTTTGGACAAGATTTTTTCTACTTGCAATGTATGTCTGTATGTTTGTTAAAGACAAATCTTGAGTCAAGCTAAATAAGACACTTCTCAACATCCGATTGAGATGAAATTTCGCCTACTTGTATAAGTTGGGTGACAATAAAATATTATGGTACTTTCGAGCTGGTCTGATTAAGGCCATAGGAATTCTGTAACGAAACTACGCAATCTTATCGTGTTTGGGTTTTGTTTGATTTGTCTTTACTAGTACTTATAAAAGCTTGTATTTAAAAATATATTTTCAATAAAAACTCATTTTAAAAGGATTTTAAAAGAAAATCCTCCTACTTTCGTAGTTTAGCCTATTGCTTTGACTGCTATAATGATATTATTAAGATCAATTACATTATTTTTAAATTCAGTCACAATCAACAACTATTGAATTAATTATAGAACATAAATTGTATCCATAGAAACTATATTATTCAAAGAATATGTTTTGATTCACCATTTTCGGTTACATCATCGTCATGATCGGTCTCCGTATCGTTTAGAAGAGGTTCGAGCTCAATTTTTACCAACTACCTTCTACCTTCGGGCTATACACTTTGGATCAAGTGATCATAGTAAAAAAACACTATGATTGAATTTTTTGCTTCAAGACCTACTCAAATTAGTTTACAAGGCTGAACTAACCGCAAATGATCACATCGTATAATGATGTGTTAGAAGTAGGTAAAGCTATATGATATATCTACATCCTATTTTAAATAATTATTATGTGTTATACATGGCGTATAAGACTTATCTTATGCACTAGCGGTCCCCCGCGACTTCGTCCCCGTGGTGATACCTATTTTCTATCGACTTACTAACTAAAATCAATGTTTAGAGGTAGTTGCGATAAGCAACCTTTTTATTATTTAGCATATAAATGTCTCAAGAATTAGGAAAATCATATACACAAAGAATTTTTCAAGAGGAATTCCATAGATTAGCGCATTTAAATAAAAAAAAACAGACGTCACTGGTAACAACGAATAAGGAAAATTAACCTTAAATTTTTAAATTAAAAGGCACTTTAAATGTTAAAGTATTACTACCATTAAAAATGTTTAAATGATATAACTTTTTTGATAAAAATACTATACCATTTTGGGTATAATTTGAACTTCTCACGCTAGAAATTTGCGTGTTAGTCCACATGAACTACCAATCACTTTAATGTCACGTGTAGGCGTTAAATTTGCATAGGTATATTTAACTATAACTTGTAATTCAGGTAAGATTATATAGATCTCTTATTATATCAATTAAGTTACGTTCATCAAAATTCACTCTGCCTCATTTATATAAAGTTTCCATCTGTAATTTCTCTATTCCATTTGTATATTAAACTAGCAACCTGACTCGGTTTATGGTACGGTTTAGGATTTTCCAAACATTTCCACACGCTTTTCTTTGTAATAAACGTTATAAAAATCTTGCCCTTAAAATAAAGAAAATAACAAAAAAAGAATTATCCGATTTGGTTAAGTCATTCGGAGGATAAGGCGTGAAGGGCAATCGGGATTCATTTTTTATATTAAATTTTATTATTTGTTCATGTCACTTTACATTTGAAATAAATATATATAAATGGATATTGTATAGGTAGTTGTAAACTTTCGATCTTCAAATTGGACTCTATCAAAATTCAGCCTCGTGTTATGAGGCGAACACAGTTGCATTCCTTTACTCATAGTTCTATGGGACGGCAGTAAGACGCGACCCGAGTGAGAGGCGCAGGACCACCAGCTTAACGTGCTTTCCGAGGCACGGGGCTAAAACACTGGCTAACTTCCTGACTCCGAGCTGTACTTAGTATTTCCAAACAGAAAAATCCGACTATTTTTGGGTCGACCCGATCACAAGACCGATGAGACCAACGTATGATTTATATCGTGATATTATGTATATAATGATATTTTTTTTATGTTTTGTACATACCTGCAGTGCCCATGAGTATTGAATAGGTGCTAAAAAGACTGAAAGCTACGACACTCATGTTAAACTTTGATAACAAGTACAAGAAAAGGACTGCAGTTTCACCTGAAAAGAAAAAAAAGAACAATATCAGTTTCATATAGGTTATGATATCATATTTATATTATATATACGACAGTGTACAGATTCTTGTTTTTTTAAGGCATGAATTAGTAGACAAATACCATAAATTATGTTTTATGTAAATTCTCATAAATGGATATTTATTTTACAAATCAAGGACCTGCGTATCCATTCCGCATTATAGGGAAAAAACTCAAGCTATAAATTAAAAAAATTCGTTTTTAATTACCATCAATGAACTGTAAACATTCAATAATTAAATTTAAAAAAATAAATAATTATGGCTGATAATTAAAAGCGGTTGTAATAATTGGAATAATTAAAGATACCATCTTATAAATCTTGATTCGTAGACAACAGTTTAAAAGGTGGAAAACTTATTAAATCTGAACAATATTGGCATAATTTGGAAGAATGAATATAGTTTAGTTTGAAAACTTGAACAGTTTGACAATTCAACTAAAGTTCAAGCTGCTAAAAATTTTAAAGTCCTGTAAATATTTTATGTTTTAAAAACTCTTTTGTATTCTTACCGAAAACAGGTCCCATGATGACAATATGCGCGCAAATGACTAGAATAATTAGTTTTAACTGTCTCCCTCGACTCAAAAACACTAAAGATATCGTATCCCACACATTTTTGGGATGGAAAAAGTTCAGCACTTTATTTAACGTAGTTCCTTCTAGTTTTACAATTCTCACATTGTTTATCCTATAGTATGTGTATATAAAGGCAATCAGGTATAATGCAAGATTAATCCCAAATATTCCATAGTAACCAACAGCTTCTGTCAATACTCCACTGATAGAAGTTCCAAATGGTACTCCTAGAGTTACAATGATTCCAACTAATCCAATTCTGAATGTTCTTGATTCGATTGATGTAAAATCTGCGATTAAACTGTAGGATCCCATTAAAGCAATAGCATAACCTCCTGTTAAAGCAGAAGGTAGAGCTTCTATCAACGCAGTTACCCACAACGGCCATTGTAAGAAGAAGTAAGTTGCTAAGAGAAGACCACACGAAGATATAATTTCACCAATAACTGGAATTAGCATCAAAGCTTTTCTGTTTCCCGTTTTGTCACTCCAAGCTCCAACGTTTAAAATAACGATGGCTGGAATGCTGCTCTGCAAGGGACTCTGCCATGCGGTCATGTCAGCTACAAGTCTTGTCGCATTCAGCTGGGCATCTTGTGCTATTGTGTCATTCTCATTTATATCACCGGTTACCGCTTTCGTACAAATCTCTTCTGATAGCATTAAATCTACGCGGCATGCTTTTTCGATGTTAAGTTTTTGAACCGCCAAACCTGATATCGCGATTGGTAGAACATAGCACAGTAAAAATGGTTCAACTGTAAAGAAATTGAAGCACTTTCGTATTTTTTTACCAAAAGTTGATGGTTCCTTATTTTTCTTTTCATGTACTACATTCGCTGTGACGTCAGTGTTGCTTTGCGCGAGTTCGATACCTTTTTCATTTGTTTTGCTCATTTTGTTTATTGCATGTTATCACTTATTTTTTAAACTTATTCACAAGTGCGTTTGTTTATAAATATATCTAACGACTGAGCGATCGGCCGTGGATCATCGAAATCATCACGGATACTTGTTTCTTATGACAGTATACGAGTGTTGATACTTGCTTTGATTATGCGGGAGTTGATCCACCGAAACTAGTCTTTAAATAACTAAAATGCCAAAGCTTGGTCATATGTTTGGTATGTATTCTACCTGTAGAATAAATGGTCAAGATTAATTTGCTTATATAACAATATTAACTATTAAAACAATTATTTGTCATGTAAGTTAGTTATTAGGTAATGTTTTTTACAAATATAAAAATGTTACGATGACTTTGGTATAGGTATATATTTTTAACGTCAACTTAATTCACTGTTTCCCTAAATTACCTTGATAAAGGTTCCTTTACAAATATTTTATTTTAATTAACTTATGTATTTCTTTTAAAGCTGCAAAAACAACCTTTTTATATTTTTTATTTTAATATAATACACCTACTAATACACATATAATGGCTTAAGGAGGCTATTAATGGGACGCTTAAACAAAAAGATTAAATTATTCTAAACAAGTAGGTAGGTGTGTTATATTAAAAGTTGTTTCAATTATTTAAAAACCGGTTAGAGCTTTGAAATGAATAATTTAATTAAAAATTAATAAAATATTAAATACATTTTTAATACTAAACCACTGTAACGAGCGAGACTGTTTGAGAATTTTTAGGAATTAAGTGAAGCTAAAAGCCGTAATGCTGCCTATCTTTAGAATCTATCAATATGATACTATAATATTGCGGGTATGTTAAAACATAATTAAGTTCTAAAACATAAAATTTTCGTGTAAAACAAATTTCAAAGAGCTTTTAAAACAGACAAACTTTTCTAACCTATCTACAAAACAGCAATAAGTACCAAAAATTATTGTGCAAAAAGTGTGTAAAAAGTATTTTATCTATTCACCACTACAAGCGAGACTTTTTAGTACTTACATACACAAAAAATAAAACTATAACTTCATTCAAACTGGCTCTACAGTATTTTAATTCGGTTTACATTTTATATGACGGATAATTTTATTTCGCAACCTTCTTTTGTTCGATAATACTGTTATAGGCATTGTCAAATAATTCGAAAATCAGATCATAATTTGATTTGAGTGAACTAAATCAATGGAACGGATGAAACGCCTGTAAGCTTGTAATTCGAATTTGACGCGTCAACACATTGAATGCTACAAATGCAACAGGCGTTTGTTGTCAATACTGAACTTTGGGTATGTGAAAATGTAGATAGTTAATGTTCAATTTAAATGAAAACTTAAAACAAAGATTTACGACCAGAGTAAACATAGACAAGCATAGAGCGTGCGCATCGCTCGTAGTCCCTTGTATCGAGCGTAAGCAAATTTTTAGCTAAATATATTGCGTTCGTTTACTGACTTAAGTGATTTTCCGTGCGATAACAGACGTTAATGCGAAAATATCGACATTTCTGATATTATTAGGGTATATTAGGTTTTGAGATAGTTTTAATAAAATGGTGCGCTCTGTTTTAACACTAATTTTAGTATTTTATTTGTTCATAGTTTATACTCGATATGCGTGCTCTATAGTTTCCTTTTTTCCTCTAACCACTGGACACTATTTGCTAGAAAATTCTAGTCTCGTATTCCACTTATTTGGCTAAAGATCAGTATCAAATAAAATTGTCTTTTCTAACTTTAACTATCTACAATTTCGTCTTTTTAGTTAACAATTGTGCTTAAACAGTTTCAAAGAAAACCAGATTTTTATGAATCGCAGTTATTTTTCCCAAGCAACTCTACCATAAGCGAGAATCACATACTTAGATTGCGAAAATAATGTTTCATACTATTTCTAAAACGCATGTATAGTCTAAAAATACTACAAAAATAAAGGTACCCAAAGAAAAATGTTGTAACATTATTGAGTTAACAAGCTATTTTCAGTATATTCCAAAAAACACGAGATATGCTGAATATACAAACATCGTACGTAAAAGCAATCGGATTTGACTTGTTATATTTTTGGCGTCGCCATCAAATACGAAAATATAAGGAGATCGCTTCAATCATTAGATAAATTATTCATTGATTTTCTTCATGTATTTCGTTCAAACCAAACAAATTTATTTCTTTGCAGCATTATTTTCAGTTATGTATCTACATTCGACTCATTAACATTTCATCTTACTGACATTAAGAAAAAGTTAATGAATGGTCCCTTAAATTTTATTTTGGAGACTTCTTTGACATTTGGAAAGAAAAGGGAAGATCATTATACTATATACCTTTTATTTACCCTGCTGTGAGACACAGAAGGAAGTCGTGACTACGTATTATCCGGGAGTACTGTTCCGCCTCGCAAAAGACTGAGATAGATTCCAGCAGCCAGTAGCCAACCTTCATTAATTATAAATAATAAATAAATGAATGTAGTCAACATCACATACATTGCTCACAATCCAAAGTAAGTAGCTAAAGCACTTGTGTTATGGAATTCAGAGACAACGAAGGTACCACAAACACCCAGACCTGAGACAATGTAGAAAAGTGGATTTCTACATTGACCCGGCCGGGGATCGAACACGGGACCTCAGAGCTGCCGACACCTTGAAAACCGGTGTATACGCCACTCGACCACGGAGGTCGTCAAGTCATTGGAGTGGCACTTATAGAAGAAGAAGAGAAAATTATGGCTAAAAAGATAAAAATAGTGGTAATGTCTCGTGGTGCCAAAAGCAAATGCATGTCCTTCTTACCCCTAGAGACCTTGATCTTTAATAATCAGTTAGCATTTTTAAAATCTTTGAAAAATATTTTCTCTAATCAATACATTCCAAAGTAGACTGTGTGTTTGATCGTGGATCCTAGATTTGTTTTGTAGCGTTTGAACATATTTTCTTCATGCAAAAACATGGTCCATTCATGTAACTTAGGTACTTACTTATATTAAGACACTATCAGGTCAATGGACCAACATTATTGAAAGGTTACTTTATCAGCCGCTTTCTAACGGCCTCCATTCAAGGAATCAAACATTTAGGGCTCGCAAATACGTGCCAAGTTCGAACTAAATTAAATTGCATACTCTTAAGGCACGTACATAAGTACATGTGGTTGTAATATTAGATTACTTTTCTGTGGCAACCTTAACCTGATCTTAATACGTTTACCAATAAAAAGCAGCCATGGGAACGTGTAGGGGTTTTCTATGGTTGGTTGGGCAGCGGTAATGGAGTAACTGTTAGGGTATGCACCTACATGCTGCGTTGTTGTCGCATATTTTATAATTAGCATATTTCTAGAACATTGTTTAATAATTAATATATTACTAGTTTTTTAATGTAGCTTGCGAAGTTTCTTGCCGGTTCTTCTCCATAGGAATAACATTTAGGAATGGCGCTAATAGAGTCACTCGTTTAACGTTTCAAACGTTCCTAAAATAGGGTTAGGCAGGTACTTGAAATAAAAAATACCTGATAGCAGAAGTAGAAAAAAAAACCTCATGTTAATCGTCAGGGTGTGTGATCTGTAGCTTAATTAATTGTGTGATGGAATACACTCAACAAGTGGAGCGTTTGTCGATGTGTTTACTCCCTTAAAACTCAAAGATATCGAATCTATAATTTTATTTCCCAATCATGTTATTTTTTTTTTATTTAAGAACGCTATTTAATTTTACCTTCAAGTGTGTTGTTAGAGGCAGCCTAATCAAATACTTGGTCTTTTCAGAAAAAGAATTTCATTGTTGTGTATTCTCATATCAGCACTAACAATTTTTATAAATAATAAGCTCGAATAAGACGTAATAAAGATAAATAAACCGGCTTTTATATAAGTTACAGTTTCATTATAGAAGATTTATTTTTAATTTAAACATCAATTAATAAACTGATGTCATAAATAAGTAGAAAATACCTATTAAGGATATTAAAATTGTATTTATAAATGTTACCTTCTTAGAATGTTTTCCTTCTAATTGAGCGGAAAACACTATATACCTGTACCTAAAACACAGTTTAACGGTGTGAATCATGAATGATTCATAAAATACGCAGACAAACTTTCCGTTGATAATTAAGTTTGTTTGTAGGTATCTATGTCCCTTTATATTTTCCACTATAGGTACATATCTATATATCTATATTATTTATCTAATTAAAAGAATTAAACCAAAGAAACAAAGGCTCTTGTAATTCTCTCATTCGCAACATAGCAATACTACTTCTTAGGTAAATATCGAATGAAATTATTCACTAAATAATGTAAATAAATTATTTATTGAAGAAATAATTAAATAAGTATGATTGACGTGTCTAGTTCATAAAAGGGTATCTTTATCTTATATAGACAAAGAACGAGCCATATTCTCCATTCTCATTTTCATTGATCTTGCCAATTCGCAATTACAGAAAATAAAACAAAAAATGAATTACTTCTACTTTAATACAAGATCTTAAGTAGCATGTTAGAACAAAAAGAATACCTTAGTTGCATAAGAACAGAATTCTGAACAGGTGCACTTACCGCTCGTGGCTGTGACAAACGATATAGGAAAATCATGTAATCAAGGTATATTGTTACCAAGACACACGTGGATAAATATCCTTTCACCTGATAAAATATTTTCTTACTTAAAAAGTTAACATCCGGTGCATTTGTTTTAAGATAAATTCCTCAATGTCTAGGAAAATATATTTATTATTTTTATTATAATAGTTTCTATTTACAATTTTAAATATATAAAAACTCAACTGTTTATACACTTAAAACAAAACTAACCCTTAACTAATAAAAAATTGCGTCAAAAAATTCATCCGCATCGCTGTCGCCTGGAAGTGTACCCAAAAGACTAGCGGCATTGCCACGTTGTATGGCATTTCTAGTGATGTATATCTGGTTACTTGGCCTGACCAAGTTCCTCTTTATATAACAGTATTTGCAAATGGTCACCTTACCAATTAAAAAAGCGCGACATTTTATGGATTCGATCCCTGTTACAAAGGAATTAAAATAAGGTCCTTAATACAGGAGTCGTTTAAAATACTGTCTAGAATCCATTAGATGCTTTCGGTTATGTTAAGGATACTAAAAGTATAACAGAAGTAAAGGCTAAAAGGCTATGTAAGACTTCACAATGTGAATAGACATGAAAAAAATTATAGACCAGTAACTGACAATGTCAAATACTAGTCAAATGAAAACACTTACGTTGACGACAGTCGTTGCAGAGAGACTTTAAAATTTCGAAAGTAAAACATACTATAAGTAATATAATATATTACTTATAAACGTACAGGGAAAAAATTAAAAAATAAAACTGATGAACTGACCATGACAAAAATAAAATATACCTAGCCTAAAATAATTTGTCTAATGAAGTAAGTAACATAAAAGTACCTACAGTCGTCACGCAGATCTGTGGCAATTTTTATTTGACAGCGTCTTTATCCTGTCGTGCAAAGAACATTGATATTATAGACACTAGATTTTTTTTTTTAAAAACAATACTTATAAAAATTTTCCTTGCATTCATCAGTTCTTTGCCGATGGGTCATTACGATTTGACTCATTTTCTTTTGCCATAAGGCGCTACAATAATTCCTTACCCGTAAAGACTGGCAAATGGCTGACATTGTAAATATGTATGTGTTAAACAACATATCATTAGCAGGGAGATGTTTTTACAACATATTTTATATAAGATTACAAATAAATGCAAAAAATGATGCAACTTCAATTAAATTTATATAGGAAGATCACTAAGGTACGTAGGGTGACTAACGATGACAAAATAAGTTTTGTTCAAATCGATCTATAACTGCCATAGATATTTGGGAAACATCCATACAAAAAAAAACGTCGAATTAAGAACATCCTCCTTTTGAAATCGGTTTAAAATATAAAATATTTTTGTACAAAGAACTAAGCAAGTTGGTAATTAATAAGTATAAGAAAGAGTATCGTTATTCCAAATGCGTACCTGGTGATTTGCTTATTACTCTAAATGCCCCTAAATTATCTAAATACATCACTATTTATTGGGCATTAAAGCTAGTTAATAAATCGATTACAAGAAAGTTTCCACATAAACGAACCTTGAGACACATAAAATAATTCGGATTGTTATTTCAATTATAAAATATGGTCATTGTCAAAGCCATCTATCTAATTTGTTTCATAATACACACATTACACAACTTCGCCAGTCGTCTTGACCGACTTGTAAAAAAATTGGAACGCATATAATACGTGATACACTTTATTTCATTAACTATTTCGATGATTTCGTAGTGATTTTTATTCAAGCTCTATTTTATAATTATATTAAAATGTTGAAGTAACTACGATAGTAAGCGTATTAATAATACCATAATTATATGAATTCGAAAAAGACAGTAATAATCATCGCATGTTGCTTCTGCTGGTTTATATCATACAAGATGTTATCGAACGGATATATTTATCCAAAAGGGGAAGAGTACATCTGGTATAGAGTCAATTTACAAAATTTCAGCTCATTATTAGATGATTAAATAATTAATGACTAATCTATCTATATATATTAATAATTTCGTCAAGGGGTACGGTAGACTCGATCGAAATCTATACTTAATGTTATAAAGCTGAAGAGTTTGTTTGTTAGTTTGTTTGTTTGTTTGAACGCGCTAATCTCAGGAACTACTGGTTCGAATTGAAAAAATCTTTTTGTATTGGATAGTCCGTTTATTGAGGAAGGCTATAGGCTATATAACATCACGCTACGACCAATAGGAGCGGAGCATAAATGAAATATGTTGCAAAAATGAAAAGCCGTTGAACCTAAAACACGCGAACAAAGTCGCGGGGGACAGCTAGTCTTATATACATAACAAAACATAAAAAAATATTGATTTCGAGTCGACAACATATATTATCCGCAAAATTCGGATTATGGAGAATTTCGTTAAATTCTAATGGCACTGACAAACAAACCGCAGTCGCCATAACAAAACTAAATACTTTTCTTCAGTCGTTGACGTTTCGCGAAAATATTGTTTTTGACACTTTTTTATGATATACTCTTTGTTATGTGTTCTTTCTTTAAACCTGAGATTGGCCAATTGCGATAACAACCATAGAAAAAAGAATACTATATATGTACCATAACCATAAAAGTAGAAGATTTAGTTCAAATGTCATTTAGTTTTGCATAGTGATTTACTTTGTTTGGATTACACACATTATGCCAAAATCGGACATTTCGTCAAGGGGTACGGTAGACTCGATTGAAACCTTATATGAATAACAAAACCTGAAAAGGCGTACCGAATCAGTTAGTGTGATTATGACAGTTGCATGATAGATAATCAACCTGTGATGTATAATAGAGAATATTCCTTTATAAGTGTCTTTCCCAAATTCTCGGGTGAGAATTCTCATTGTAAAATTACAATTTACATACTTCCTAATATTATTTTTGATTTAGCCGATTTCAATAAAGAACAACAATTTCAATTTTTTTATTTTTAAAATTAGCAAATCTTATCTACCCGCCAAAGTAGAGAAAGAGACTGAGTGCTTAAAACAAAGAGGTATTCAGAGAATAAACTTTAAAAGTTATATGTTTTGTTAATTTATGTTAGTTTATTTTTGAATGTTGATTTAAAATAAAAATTATTTGTGTAAAAACTATTGCAGTTTTTATTTACTATATTTATACAATGAACGAAGCTATGCGAATCTATGGCTTGCTTACCTTTAATATGAGAACCGATGACTACAGAATTATTTACCTACATTGTGTACCTAAATGTGTATTATGAGTCACATTTTACCCGAGCGGAGCCGGGTTTTCATCTAGTATAAAATAATTCGACACTAAAAATCATAACAAACGTGTCTACGTGCACTGTGCACTACAAGGGTTAATATCTTACTACGTACATAAATCTCTTTAGCGGTCTGGTTAAATATTTAAAGTTAAACAATTGATACGAAAAATGGAGCAATAATACCATATCTGCATAATTTTTATACATTTTAGTTTTGAGCAGGTTCATCTACTTCTAGATATTAACTTCATTTTTTCTGTAATGTTATGTACGTTCCTCATCAGAAATTATAGCAAATTATGTCAAGGAAGTCCATAAGGATTTCCCGGAGCAAAACATAATGTAATGATTTAAAAATATAATTTAAACATAATTTAAGAAACTAGCTGCGCCTCTGCTCAGCTGTGTTGATGAAAAATGGTGGTAATTTTGATGATGTAAAGTAGCCTATGCGCTATTCCAGGTATTAAACTATCTATGTACTAAATTGCATTCAAATCTATTTAGCCGTTTTATCGTGATTGAATAACAAACATCCATCAATACAAACTTTCGCATCAAATTATTAGATTCTTATATGGGAGAAACTTAACATTTTTGTTTACCTATATATTTCTGTTTGAGTAAGTAGTCTAGGTTCTTGAGCTTAAATCAAGCTTAAATATAATTTAAAACAGAAAATAAATAAATAAATAGAAACATTAAAAAAGCCTCCAAGGTTCATGAAATATATATTTTTGTTTCGTATTTTTTTTTTTTTAAGATCAAGAACAGTATTCTCGATCTTATGAAATATCTTAAACGCATTATGCGTATTTAAATGAAACATTACGGTATTTAAATTATGATAAATATCAAGTAGTTACGATAACATTAAAAAAGAGCGTATCGTACTCACATAATTCGAAACAAAAATAACAATGACAGCCTTTGTTAAATTTGAATTTAGTACCTGCATTGTTATATTAAAATAACTCTTTAATAACCGTAGTAAACCGTATTTATATAGTATAAATACTTAATTGGGCGTTGCAGAACAAATCTTCATATTATAAATAGGTTATGGTGAAGATTCGATTAGCCTATTATGTTGCATATGATCAATTACAATTATTAATTGAAGTTTCAAAACACGCGAGTGGGTGCCCAGCGCGGCCACGTGATAACATAATAAAGTACAAATTAAACTGTACCAGCGGCCAGCTGATAGGCAGTAACAAAACTAAAGTCGCCCGCAGCAGCCGCCGCGCACACGCAATCCGACGCCGCACGCGCTAGCGAACACCCGCCTTCGACTTGCGATACGTGCTACCTGTGATAAAAATACAATAACCTTATTAAATATAATTCAAATTATAAAATAAATATTATATACTCAGCTAAAAATAAATATCGAAAAAAAAAATAGTCAGTTTAAATTATGTTAATAAACAAATGAATGATAAAGTGCTAAACGGTTGTCAAAATGACGTTACGGGTCGAAGTGCCCGGAGAAAAGATCGTGAGTGTGGAACCATGCAAGTGCAACAAACAATTCGGCGCAGAGATCAAGAACACCGAGACGGGATTGAGCAAAAGACTGAAAAAATTCCTCAAAGAGTCCTGGGCTTTTAGATCGAAAGTTACAGTGGAACCTTTTGTTATTTGTTACGTGCTACCGAGTGTGCTCGCCGGGTTAGCCGTTCAGAATTTGTGCTTAGAAAAATCATGTCTAGTAAATCTACATTACGACGAGCGAACCTGCACGCATATAATGCAGGGTCGCACTCTCAATTATACGGAACAAGAGAAAAATGTGCAAACTATGGTCGCGTCAATGACCGCTTGGAGTTTTCCACTTCAGACAGCCCTACCAGGAATCCTAACGCTTTTCTTAGGGGCATGGAGTGACCGAACGGGAAACCGCAAGGCGTTCATGGTGCTGCCTATCCTAGGGAAGTTGATTTCGGCTATCGGTATAATTCTGAGCACGGTGTTCTTTCTACAAGTGGGTGTGAACGAAACCGCGCTGATCGAGGGCCTGCCGCCGGCGCTGGCTGGCGGTCGTGTCGCCATGACCATGGCAGTGTACAGTTACATAACTGACATCACGAGTGACTCCGAGAGGACTTTCCGGCTAGGGATCATAACGGCCATACTGACTCTCAGCAGGCCCATCGGGCTCGCGCTTAGTGGAATAATGACCCGACGTTTCGGTTATTACGGTGTTTTCATGGTAGCGTGCGTGTTCTATTTGTTCGGGTTTGTATACATCGTCATAAGACTTAAAGAAAAGACTAAAAAGACGAAAGAAGTAGAGAGCGATAAGACGCCGAGTATACTGTCGGTGCTCTCTGTGAGGGATCTAGTGGCGACTGTGAATGTGGCGTTCAAAGTGCGACAGGGCTCGCGCAGGCTCCAGATAATACTAATCATGCTTGCGTACATGTTCATCGTTGGACCAGTCTTAGGTAAATATTTTTCACATTATTATCGACACATAGCCACTAAGTATGAGTACCTACTTATTCACTTGACAATAAGATCAAACAAACGACTATCAACGAGGACAGGAAACGATTTCATTTTGCTTTATTAGTTCCAACAGTTGATAGATTTTATGTATAGGACATTGTCTGTATTTCGTAAGAAATATTCAAATATTATTATCGGAACATAAAATGAAATTCGCCATATGTGCTCGGATCGCTTGATTTTATTGTGATTTTATAGCCGAATGTAAATTTTCTGTTTCTTTCGTTATTGCAAATACCGAACCACAACAAAAAGTATGAGAAGTATGCTTGATGATATTTTTAAGCAATGAGAATCTTGCAAGATGCTGCGTTGTTGTAATAGATAATATTGCTCTAGTACATTTTGAAACAAGGTGTTTATAAGCAATTATCTTTGTTTTACTTTTGAGATTCATGCGAATCATTGTGATAACTAAAATCGTTCAATGGAACTAGGTTTGTATTTCTTTTGTTACGCCTGTGTTTTTATTATGCGTACCTAGGTAATGTAAGCACATTGTAAATTCAAAACCTTACATCATATAAGTATAAAAATTCATAACAATTTTTATGGTTAAAGAAAATTACCAGCTTCCATGCAGTTATTTAATAACGTATGTGATAAAACGATACTTTGGAAACCTAAAGTTCACGATTAAAAACAAACTTTTAGTGACTTTTAAAAAACCAAGCCAACAATGAAAATGGCGGCCCTTAATAGACGTTCCCTACCTAAGTTGCCATTCCACCATCAGTCCCTCGTAGACATTGGTTTGCGGTATAAATAATAAATTGATCTCAAGACGTTTACGTTGAGAAAAATAATACATTTTTTTTTTATTGTAAATGTCATTCTCGGTTTAAAGAATTGGTTAAACTTAAACGTGTAAAAAAAGCAGTTGCACATAAAAAATACCTTTGGGTAATATTACTAAAAGGTACATAACATTGTAGGTAGGATTTTAAAACACATTTCCTAGGCCTTAACGTGTGCGGTAAATACCTGATTTCATTAATACTTAGCAACAAAACTCAATTAAATCTTAATTAAAGAATTAGAATTCCCGAATAGGGCAATCAAACATCGTAAATTATGATGACGCAAAGAAAGACGTAAATTAAAAACTATTAGTTAATGTTAATGTGTTAACGAGGGATAAATTGATTATTAATGATGTTCTAGATAAAGAAAATATTTAGGAAACAATACCTGCGTATAATGATAAAATAGGTATAATTTATTCAAATACACGATGATAATAGTTCATCATACATACCTAGGTACATTGCATTATTAGTAGGTATATGTTCATACAACTTGTCTTTTAAGTCTAAAAGATTATCTTTTTAGTTTTCAAATTTATAAACTATGAAGTAATGTGACAAGTGTCAAATGAAAGATAAAGAAAACATTGTGAGAAAACTTAAAGACATATTTAGTTTAAATCCACGGCTTGCAATGCTTGCCTTTTTATATGAGAAAAGTTATATGCCCAGTCGTATCAATAATTCAAACTTAATCCATACAAATATTATAAATGGGAAAGTAACTGTGTCTGTCTGTCTGTTACGCTTTTGCGGTTAAACCATTGAACCGATTTAAATGAAAGTTGCCATGAGCTGGAGTCCTAAGAATGGACATAGGCTACTTTTGCCGCGATAACCAACACCCACGCGGGTGGAGCCGCGGGCGTCAGCTAGTATAATATATGCCACAGTCTTGTAGTTGTAAGATAAAATCTAATGAGTTACATAAATCAATAAATAAAATTAATATTTTACTTATTAATGGGTCTATATAAAAAAAAACATCTAGTTTTTTTTAATAAATCGTGTTTTGCTTTTTTTTTTTTGTAATTAATGGCACACATTATTCATGCAAATTTCTACAACGGCTATTTTCTTGATATATTATTTTGAAGCTGGTATCAAAACAAGATTTTCTAAATGTACATAAATAATTAATTATGGGAAATATTTAAATTTGTACCAGACGTTTTTTTCTAATATATCTACTTAGGCATTAATCTTTAAACAAAAACAGTTTTTTTTTTCTATATCCATTTCAAGCGGAGTTATAAAATTATTTTTAGCATTGCAATATTATTTTGCATTAATTTTTTATTTGATTTTGTTGAATTGCCTTGTTAGTCTTTCAATACAAGTTATGTGCCAAATATTTTACGTTTTAGTTATATGTTTGGCCTACCTTTTTATGGTAAAAATTTAATTTTTACTATACCTTACTTCTTAGACCATTCTGCTTGTTGAGATGCTATTGATAAAATCCCTCAAATATTACAAAACTATATACCTGCATTGTAAATAAAAAAAATATATAAAAACCCAGACCCTAATTAATAATAATAATAGAATCAATGGTATTTATATATTTTGCCACCATTATTTTTAAAACAGGTTTGAGTTAATTAAAATAATAACGTTTATTTAATTGAAAAACATCGTATTTCAACTATAATTATGTATTAAATCACTTAGTTTTTTGCCTAAGTTGGAGATATAGAAAGTATAATTATTTAATATAGGTATAATGCTAAAATATGCGTTATCCTATGCGCCTAAAATATGTTTTGGAGTATTTACATCAGGTGTTACATAATATTAGGAATATTATTATTACGTGACGTACATTAAATAGTGAAATGAAGAAATTTGGATTGCTTTTAAATAATTGTATTTTGACAGTTTTATCTCGTTATAGTTTAAAGTAATTCGTGATCGGATTCGTGATCGGAGTGGTACAGATTACCTGGTTACAGGTTACTCGGGCCAAAAAAAAATCTAAATTGTAAATATCTTCTTACATCTATTAATTTCCCACTGACTGACAATGAAAGAAAATAATGAAATGAGAAAATGTGGATGTCATGTCTAAAATCACAAACTGGCGACACAATGTTAGCCCCTACATAATACACTTGGCAAAAAAAACACGAGCGCAAGTTATGTTTGTTCTTAAGGTTTTTATAGATAGAATGCGTTACTAGCAAAAAAAAAAGTATCTTAATAACTTAAATCATCACCTTAATATATAATCTTCAATCCTCATTAAGCTTAAAAATAATGTTTGCTTAGTTTATGTTTCTATGAGAACCCTTTTCGAGGCAGATATAATATTACACTTTAAAATAATTAAATGTCTGTAGCGCCTAATCTATGGTGTTTAGGTAGATAAAAAAGTCTGCAATGCAAATTAGCAAAGGCAATCCAGTTTTGTTTTAATTCAAACAACGGAGATTAATATTAAATGCGTAATTATTTAAAATAGGTAGTTTTATATCACGTATAATGTATAGCATAAAAACATGGGAATGAGTAAATTAAGTTAACGTTTATTTCAAACTATTTCTACCGTTACACTTTTTTAGTAGTAGTTTTTTACTGATATTTAGGCAGAAAGAAATCTCGAATCGTTGCTTTACTTTTCTTCTACGAGATTATAATTTCCAATAATATTATAGATTATTGCAAGAGTTCAATAAATAAAAAATCTAAATATAATTTAATATCCGTAGAATTTAGGTTATTCAAAAGGAATATTAAGTTAACATTTTACTAAACGAGAAAATGTATAATTAAAATTATTGATCCACAAACTAACACAATCTGAATTATTTATTAGCTTCGAATCATGTTAACATTTACACAGCAGGTTGACTGGTGTTACTAATATTAAAAAAAAAAAACCTGTACCTATAATTAATACCTTCTGTATTCCGGATGGTCAAAAAGTTTTTTTGAATTATCTATTGTGTGCCACAAAAAAAAAATACCACAAAGCAGCAACATCAAAGCCATAGTCAAAATCGGTTTACTTATTTTTGTGTAATGTACATTAAATTTGTAACTCCCCCTTTTTTGAGTAGGCGGTTGAATTGGTGGAATGCTTGTATAGTAAATTCGATATTTCTAGCAGCAATTGGTGCACACCGAACGTGCATTTATGTAACGTATTCTTAAATCGCAGAAACTTTACTACTTCTCACGTTTTTAAAACGTGACAAACGTTTCAAGACATCGTCTAGTCTTTATCTATCGGTATTTATATGAACATATTTAGAGTATAAAAATACACCCTGTAACTATTCCACTTCACTAGGCGACTAGCTCCCCTAGACAAGTGGCATTTCGACAAGCGTTAACGATGATAGAAATCGCTTAGATGACATTAAATGTATGGAAATGACATTTCGTTTTGATAAGTCACGTGACTTGGGCTTGTCACTTCCATACATTTGAGCGATTCGATCAGCATTATCGCTTGTCGAATGTTACTTGTCTTGGGGGACAGTCTCGACATGGATAGCGATATTTGTTAATTATCAAGGGCTAATGCCGTAAAGGCCGATAAGGTCTTAAATTAGCGCTTCATTCTTCTAAGATACTAATACCGATAGGGCGGGTAAATACTAGGCGCGCGGTCAATGGAATTTTTAGTTTTGTGCGCGTAATAGAACGTATAGTCAATATGGTTGTAATTTGATATAGACGGAAGACAAGCGCGCAGTGACCGCGCGCCTCCTATAAACGCGCCCTTACACCTCTACGGCGTAGATATACCTGAGAAGTTAACTAATATAGCTATCTTTATCGCTATTCTTGTCGACATTGGAATAGTACTACTGAAATGCATACATACTTGGTATATATTATATCTATGGCATTTCTGGGATGTAGGTACATAACTGCTCGCCCTGAAAAGTCCAGGTCTCATAGACAATGAACAATCATGCTTCCATGTAAACAATGTAGCAATGTAGCAGTTTGTATTATATTTTCTTTTAGTCACTTAAAGTTGAAGTACATGCAACCGTTAGCATACGAGTCTGGACATCACACATCTATATCTATACTAATTTAAATTAATCTATAGTATACTATATTAGTATTCCTAGTAATATTATAAAAAGAGAAAAGATTTGTGTGATGTTCGTTACAAATTAACTCAAAAACTACTGGACCGATTTAAAAAATTCTTCAACCATTAAAATTTAACATTATCCCAGAGTAACATAGGCTATTTTTCTGTGCTATCCTTGCAAAGGCGGAGCGGGTCGCTAGTGTGTCATAAAACCAAAATGGTATATAATTAGGTTTTGCAAAAATGGTAATGTGACAGCTGGTATTAGCAATATGCAGACATGCGAACATTGCTTTCCGCGCCGTTACCTCCCATAATTTTCAAATTGCTAATCTGACAGGTTTTACTTGCCGAAAAAAACTATTTTAAACGTCATCCAATTTTATAATTTGTGTCATGATCCATTTAATAAGCCGACGGGCAATTGTGCATTTAGTTTTTTGTGTTTATCTATAACCTAACGACCCGCACCGGCTTTACACGCTTAGGTTTGTAACTATAATATGCATTTATTATATATATAAAACTTCCTCTTGAATCACTCTATCTATTGCTGAAAACTGCATTAAAATTCATTGCGTAGTTTAAAAGATCTAGGCGCACAAACATTGGGAGCGACTTTGTTTTATACTATGTAAAGTCTTTAAACTTAATCACGTGTAATTTCACTTTTACCGCTATCAATATTTTTTTGTCTATACTTTTGGATTAGCTACTATAACAACATTGAAATTCGAAGTGATATGAAGGAGGACAGTATACTTTACTCATTCCTATATCTTTCTACAGTCTTACAATAAAAGATAGAGCAAGCTCTGTCTATGAGGTTGAAAGAAAGTCAAACTCTTTTAAATGTAGGGAAAAGAAAAAAAACATTTTTTTTAAAATTGACAGTCCCGTTGGTCTAGTGGTTAGTGACTTTACCTGCTGAACCGGAGATTTTGAGTTTGATTCCCACACCGGAAAAATCTTTGTGTGACGAGCATGATCATTTATTCTGTGTCTGGGTGTAATTTATCTATAATATGTACATATTTAGAAATATATCTGTATGATTATCAGTTGTCTGGTTGCCATAGCACAGGCTCTGCATAATTTGGGATCAGATGACTGTGTGTGAGATGTCCCAAGATATTATATTATATTATATTATATATGTTGTACTCCTTGATAATTCAAGGAGTACAACATACTTAAAAACAATATGTACGGCCATCAATAATATTATTATTGTCCCATTTCAGGGTAAATGCCTCACAATCCATAATTCGACATTTAACAGTTGACGAATACCTTTTGTTGGTTTTAATGATGACGGTAATCATTAAATATAACAAAAGCTTTATATTGACAAAGCAGAATTTAATATAATAGACGAACTCGCAACCACTTCAGTTGACGTAATACAGTAATATTGATTAGTCCATTGTATTCTTTTGTCATTACTCCTGCGTGTTAGATATTCGAATTAAATAATAATGTGATTTCATTATATTATTGCTAAGTTAATTTTGTGTTCTCGTAATAATTTAATTGTATCATGTGTGTAAGTACACACTGCAGCTAGTAAACAATGAAATGTTATAGATTTGATCATTCATGTTCCTTTTAAATCTCAGTCGCCTAAATCTACTGGAACTCAAAAGCCAAATTAATCCGTTGATTTGAGGTAGTGTATACAGGTTGTTAAAATCTTGTCAAAGCATGCACCTTTATATGAAACTTATGACGTGACCCGAGAAATCATTATCAAACTGAACTCGTTACGACAGACTTTTTTCAGAGAAGAATAATTATATTCAAAAAATATTCAAAATTTTGATTTGTGAAGACCTAAAAAATTCAATGAATAAAACAATAAACTTAAATTAACCCCTTATTAAAAAAAAGTAGTTTATTTTAAAATCAGGTTTAAACCTCTTTATACATGCAGTTCATATGCAGTTTATAGAGGTTTAAACCCTTTTTAGGTAAACTGCTTTTGTTGTAAGACCTACAAAGGTTAAGTACCAATACATCATAATAAATCTGTATATTTATTGGAATTAAACGTGTGCGATAATAAAATACGCTCATTAATGAGTCAGACATGATTTAGAACTATCGTTGCTAAGACCTTTGTTCATTGATAATCGCCAATTATTGCTCCACTTCCCTACTTGTATACAAACACTAAAGTCTATACAACAACATATATAATGTAACACATATTAAACATACTTAGATTGTTTAATGACGTCACAAAGATACACAAACACAACTGCCTTATACGGCCTCATCCGCATAACGTATGTAAGAATCGTATAAATATTTTCAAGCTGATGGTACCTTTATGTAGACTGCTATAAACATCATACATTTACGTATATCTGTCTTTATTGTGTTACAATACCTACCTATAATATATACCTAACTGTTCAGTTGCAAATAATGTATTTTTTTTAAACAGAAAAAAATTGAACTTTATTTGAAGTTTGAATGAAATCATAAAAGAGAAATAAAC
This sequence comes from Diachrysia chrysitis, assembly GCA_932294365.1. Lineage (NCBI taxonomy): Eukaryota > Metazoa > Arthropoda > Insecta > Lepidoptera > Noctuidae > Diachrysia > Diachrysia chrysitis. The sequence goes on from OW028657.1 coordinate 6,291,401, forward strand.
GTAAAAAAAAAAATCGAGGATTTCTACAATAAATAATACTTAATTAAATATGTCAAAGACATGTGTATATGTGTAATGTATACCTGCATACACTACACATATAATTCTAGGCTCAAAGCAGAAATAAATAATTACATTTCCCTTAATTTAAGATTCAAGCTATTCAAAAAATAACAAACCATTGATCTGTTAGACTTCGTTTAAAATAATAGAATAAAAAAAGAAAATGGCATAAAAAAAAAACACATAAGCTTTACATATTGCAAAACAATTAAGTTTAAAATAGTGGGAAATAAACATGTGAATATTAAAGCTTCAGTCGTAAGTATGATTAGCATTAAGGGTCAATTTAAGAATGCGATTAGCAGGCTTATTACTTGCTATAGCGATTGTCAATCAAAAGGATAATCGCTTTACAAATAACACTGAAAATACATTTTTTTTAATTTTTTTATCGTAAAATGTCGATGATCAACTAGATCTACTACAAAGTAGTTGATCACCGAGGTTAGCCGATAATAAATTTGCGTTTTTCCCGTGATTTTCGTCCAGTGAACATCGCTTGGATTGTCAGTTGAGGCCAATCTAGTACCTACACGTTAATATAGTTAAAATCTCCAATTAGAATTTCATCGAAATAAATTAAACTCAGTTAAGTCTTAAGTTTTAATGTAACTCGTGGAATCGGCTTTCAGTCGCACACGAAATGCATCGAAGCGTTATCTAAACCAACACGTGTACAGGTTAAGTAACTGCATAATCAATGTGTTTTTAGATTAATCTCAATCGACACGCACTAAGTATACAAATCATTATTATCGCCACTAGATTTTCGTCTTTCATTCCTTTCTTTTCATTAGGAAATGTGCTATGAAATAGGTCATGAGACTGACACCTTGTTAGGTGTTACCATTTTCTAATTAAGCACATAAATAGCAAAGAATAAATGTGACAAACGACAAAAGAAAACTAGAACTATTTAAATAAAACGCACTAAGAAAATCCTGTCTCTCACATATAAATAGAACCTTCTTTAATTACCCAGAAATAAATAAGAGTAAAATACAAAATACCGAAAGAACATTATAAGACAAATTACGTTTATAAAAAAATAAATTAAAGTATGCTTTTATGATCGGCCTTGTACCTACATATTAAAAAAAGAAATTATTTCGACATTAGTTACATAATTTTTAAGTATGTACTTACAGGCTTTTTACTGCTATGCAATGTACGCTATACGGCAATTGTTTTATTGGCCACGACGGTATCGAATATATTTCAAATAGAGAGCTAGTAATTTTCAAACGGCTGAACAGTTCTTTATAAACTAGCTGTGCCCGCGGCTTCGCGTCCGTCAACTGACTACCTACCCTACCAACCTACTCTACCTACCTACTTGCCTATTATGACTTTCACTTTTCATATTATAAGAAAAAAAAAGGTTTTTTTTTTTAATTTTCTTCTATATATATACATAGTGTCTTGACAATAACGAACTCGAAAATAATTATGTACGAACGATTTCGAGGATCCTAAATTCTGGATAGTGTAATACGCGCATTAAGAAACATCCCCGTCATATCAGCTGCTAATCTTAAAAAGAAACCGCATAAAAATTCATTTGCGATGTTTCAAACTACACAGCAAAGCGTTTAACGTCTTTTCGTCGTAGGTTAAACCTTTGTCCTTGGCAACATTGTAAACGTACACGTAATGCCAATAGTTGCTTAGTGATATATTTGACGCACCCAGGACTGCCGAAATTGTACGCGATTTTTTTTCTGTTGAATTACTTTTATCGAAAAAATAATACATTTTAATAACAATTATTATATATAAACAAAAGTCGTTGTACTGTGAAAATATATTTAAACAACGTCAATATTTTCAGCAGAATAATAAATATTCATACAAATAAATTGCATGAAAACTGCGATCATAGTCGGAAAATAAAGCCGGCTGTATTTATGGTACCTACTCGTAAAAAAACAAAGTTAATAACACTGTATTTTGTACTGATATTTTATTCCAAATAACGTTTTAGGGAACCTAAATGAGTCAAATATCATTTTAAGTATTTTTCAAACGGTTTTTGGTTTTTATTTCATTTAGTTTGATAAAGATTTATTTATTTTCGGCCGACTTCTATGGTTAGTAATGTTTAAATTAATCAGTAACACTTGTTTTGCGCAGTCTTAGTTTTAAACAACTGTTTTAACAAATTAATACACTTCCTTAATTATTATGTTTTTACAGTTTACCTGATTTCTATACTTGAATGCACAACCTGAACAAATTTTGGTCATAAACAATTTCTTTGAAAAAAACTTGCAACTTATGTATTTATAATTACGATTCATTATTAAGTGTGTTTACTAAACAGGCTAAAAATCCAATATTTATTGTAGTCCCACATTTTTTAAGATTGTCTCACCATTAATTTCTATAGTGCCTTGTACATTTACAAACATACAATCTATATACTACGGGTATTAGTCGCAGCGTGATGTTATATAGCTTATAGCCTTCCTCAATAATTGGGCTATCCAACACTGAGAGATTTTTTCAAATCGGACCAGTAGTTCCAGAGATTAGCGCGTTCAAACAAACAAACAAACTCTTCAGCTTTATATATTAGTATAGATTATTTTTAGCTGTGATTGTCCCACTGCAGGGCAAAGGCCTCCCTTTCCTTCTTACGTTTGGTGCGGTTGTGCGCTATTACCATCCAAGATCTTAAGAATGACTCATGATCCTCTCGTCATCTCCTCTTGGCCTGCCACGAGGTCTTGCGATATTCTGTGGGATCCAAAATGTAGTTACTTTTGCCCAACAATTATCAGACACGCGGCCGATGTTTATTATTTAACTCATTTTCTCACGATACTTCTTTTAGGTACCATTCAAGAGGAGGTACAAGTACTTAGGATATCCCCCGGTATTCACTATTGTTTTCAACTTGATCAACAAATGCTTCGTCATTATGCATGCCTCATTCATCTAGTAATTAATTACAGCCATCAATTTTAAAATATTCTTAAAGTTTTAACTTTGGCAGCTCTTTGTCACTGATCGAATTTATCTTTTAAATATTAATCATTTCAATTTCATAGAATAAAATTATTTAAACCATTTTATAATGTAGGATACATTAAATTGAATAATCTAAACTAATATTATAAAGCTGAAGAGTTTGTTTGTTTGTTTGTTTGAACGCGCTAATCTCAGGAACTTCTGGTTCGAATTGAAAAATTCTTTTTGTATTGGATAGTCCGTTTATTGAGGAAGGCTATAGGCTATATAACATTACGCTACGACCAATAGGAGCGGAGCATTAATGAAAAATGTTGCAAAAATGAAAAACCGTTGAAACTAAAATACGCAAACAAAGTCGCGGGGGACAGCTAGTTTAACATAATTAGTTAAAATGTTAAAGTTTTTAGTAACTACACACTAACAGCTATCTTTGAGATCAATTATAAAACTTTTTTTTTATCTTAAGGAAATAATAAAATCTCTCTTGGATCAATTATTTCTTATCAAAACTTTTTAATTACGGGATGAAAAGTTATGAGGTGCAGGCGAAGTTATCGAAGACGATTTAATGAAGCTTATTCAGAGTGTAATTACACCCCGTTCATACATCAACCTTATAACACTTTCCGATTGCTTATTTTTGAATTATTGACTTTTGTACGGCAATGAGCTTGTCGAATTTCCATGGAACTTTTCATGAGAGAAAACATAATGCTATCGCCTTCTAATAAAGGAGAACGCCTTTACTAACTTGTTTTTGTACGATTTCAGGCGTGAATTTATGGATATGTAAACTCTCATTAACTTTTAACTAGACTTTAACATCGTTATGTTTTTAGAGGTTTCCATAAAAAATCTATGATTAAATACCTACATATAGTAGAAAGCAAAAACTTAAACATCAAATAACTTCAAACCTGCGACCACTAGTTCAATGCACCAGTGGTGGTAGAAATGTCGCAAATGTCGAAAAATCGCATGCGTAAAAAGTAATTAAAAATCTATATCTACGGAACGTTTTCCATCTTTATTTTCTAAACGGAACCCAATATCAAACCAAAAGCGTGTCAATAAACCTCATTTATTTTTCTATTTACGCCTCCTAGTCCCTTATTACTGACATTACTATATCCCTGTCTTAATAAACCGTCTTATTTAGGGATTATTTACGGATAGGTATGTTTGCCGAATTCCTTCTAATTCCACAAGCATCTCGGTTAAGTTAATGGCCCGAGTCGTTTGGTAGTGACTAAACAGAATTTACCCTATGTATTTATTTATATTAGAGTGGGGTTGATGCACTCGTTAGTGGCGCAGTACTCTACAATTTATATCAATTTGTGAAGACACAATCTTGTTTGTTTCAAGACTTTAAGAAATAGTGCCGTCTTGAAATGAAAATGCGGTGAAATGTTTGCATTGGTAAATTCATTTAACTTTAAGTTAAATATTTAATAATAGCACCGATTCCCTTGTACACTAACTAAATCAAAATGAAATTATTGCTATCTTTTACTAACACACAGTGTGGGAAAAGGACGGCAACAAATAACTACTAACTTAGAAATGTCAAACCAGTTTTTGCCTTAAACATTACTGTTTTAGTGGATACGTTTCTGCGTATCGGTAGATTTCCATATGAATTTTAGTCAAATTTAAGTTTGAAGAAGAAGATTTTTAAATTTCTTGTTTTGGCTTTTTTTGCAAAATCGGAGTAATCATTTGGAAAAAATTCAACACATTAGTCAGTAATTAAATGAATTAGAATATTTGAACATTAAAAGGGATTAACCATGCACTGTGCAAATGACAATCAAATGATAAAATCAAGAGCGATTCTCAAATAATTATGTTAGTAACATTTTCAGTAAAAAATCTTTTTTTATTTTATTAAGTTAATTCTTATATTTTTGGCTGTTTGTGGCTAGTAGTATTTATGGTTATTTATTGCCCATTATTATGACATATCCATGCTTTATACTGCTTGCAAGTAATAAAAACTAGTAATCTAAACATTACCTACTAACAATTTTCTACCGAATTCCACTATCAAATTCAGATGTAACAGTTCGTTATCGCTATAACATTTCTAATGCATCCTATAGGTTGCTATAGGTATCGCAACTATTTTTATTATGCCAACATAATGTATTTTGTAACATTAAATTCCACACCTGTTTTTTAAGAAGCGTCATAAATGAAAATTTGACAAAAATTACAATATTTTTTTGTACTTATTTATATAGGAAGTTAAATGTAAACTTTTGTTAATATTCCGTAGAACTCTTAGAGGTATAATACTACACATCACATTAGTTACATAGATAAAAATAATAATATTTTGGGACAACTCACACACGGCCATCTGATCCCAAATTAGGCAGAGCCTGTATTATGGTAACCAGACAACTGATAAACATACTTATATATTTTCTAAATACATACATATTATAGATAAATTACACCCAGACACAGGATAAATGATCGTGCTCATCACACAAAGATTTGTCCTGGGTGGCTATCGCACCCGCGACCTTCGGTTAAGCAGTCAGGGTCACTAGACCAACAGGCCAGTCAAGATAGTAAATGCCTAGATAATTAACATGTAAAAGTCCAGATGAAAAAGTAGTTACTCTATTATTTTGTTTACATGTCAATCAACTTATAAGGAGTTAGCTGTTTTTGTCATTACATTATTAGTCAAAGTATGTTACAACTCTTTATCAAATTATTTTGTATATAGTTTCAAAAGCGTAAAGGTTATATATACCTACGTATGTATATAGGTTATCTTATAACGTTTCTTTGAACTCAGAAACATGTGTCGAAAATAAGTAATGTAATTTCGTCTTTTCATTCCCTCTACAATTGTAAGAAAAGGATTTCAGACCTCAAATTCTTTTTGACCAAGTGCTAGACTTAGCTAGAGGTACAAACGCTTTATTCAAAGAATTTTACAAACTTAATTGTTTCGTAGTTTCCCAAAGCCTTGCGACATTGCAAAAGATTTGTGTACCAAAAGAACTACATACGTGCTTTTAAAAACGTGTATTTCAAAGGAGTTTTGATTCTGTATTTCTCCTCGAACCTTTTCTCTAAATCTATGTTATATATCCATGATTACTTGAAGAAAATGGGCATAGCACACATGTTAATTATTGCTACACTTTCGAGACAGATTCTAATAGACAATAGGGATGTTTCCTGGGTATGAAAAGTTAAAATCTATTTAGTCCGTCAGTTAGATAATAAAAAAATATTAGACACGTATTTTTTCTTTTACCAAAACAATACAAAATTACAAAGATACAGCGCTTTAAAGTTTCGGAGTGGGGGCTTATGATGCCACGCCTTGGTAAAAATTGTAGCGAGGAGTGACGTCACGCGTAATTTCCCTTCTCTGTATTTTGATAATTTTTTGTTTGCAGGAAAAAAGAAAAAATACGTGTCCAATAAAATTAATTAATCTACCAGGCGTACATTACAAAAAAAATAGGAAACATGCCTATTGTTAAATTTCCAAAAGAAAATAAAGTGAAATTATTTAAGTAGAAGAAAAAGAAAAATAGATCTAGAAAAATAGTCTTCAGCTTTATGTCTAGTATGATTATAGACGGATTTTGTCTGGTAATGAATACGTTAGGATGTGAACATACTGACGTGCAGTAAGTTCAGACTCTAACAGTCTTTACTTTCATAATACATTAAAGAGTGGCTAATGCGTTATCAGCTTAATACAATCTACCTGCTTAAGCTTAGATATAAGGGAAAGAGTTTAAGAATGGAGTTGCATTTTAAATATATTAATATTATAAAGAGGAAAGATTTGATTGTTGGTTTGTTTGTTTGCATTGAATAGGCTCTGAAACGACTGAACCGATTTGAGAAATTCTTTTACTGTTGGTAAGCTACACTATCCCCTGGTGATATAGGCTATATAATTTATTTTTAATTTAGATTTTTTTGTTAAATACCCGATCGTTGATAATTATAATCAGATGTAAAATACGCGTGACTTATCTCAGTCACTTGACATTAGTAAATTCACGTAGATCACGTAAATCTAACGTGTTGAATATGATATTATGCAAGTTCAACTATCAGCTCGTTGCTAAGTAATAAATTACTATCTATCATAATTATTATGGCAGAAAACTAATTATATTGTTGTATAATAATATGAAAAACAGCATATTAATCATAATTTATTTAACCAATTTGATGGTATGTTTTAGGGTTCCTTAGCCAAAGGGTAAAACGGGACCCTATAGTATGTAGTCTATTTATATATTCACTTTAAAAATAAATTATTAAATTAAAAAAAAAACAATATTTAACGTGATTCTTTTGCCGTTTTTAAAGATAATGGTACGGAACCCTTCATGCGCGAGTTCGACTAGAACTTGGCCGGTTTTTATTTTATATAGTTTTTGTATGTTTGTTACGCTTTATCTCCGGAAATTGTAGTACGATTTCAAAAAGTTTGTGGTCAAGTAGGGTGTATATCCTAACTTTTTCACTCTCATTCAGTGGTAGCCTTATAATAATTGCATCAAAGTTTAATTAAAGATGTTTTTTTTTTACATGTACATTGTACATAGGTATATAAATGTAATCAAATATTTGAATTACTTTTTTTACACGAAGATTTTGTCGTGCTGTCATGCTTTGTTAGACTTCGAACAAATTTATCACTACGCGAATAAAATTAACAATATATATAACTGGAAAATCTGTGCTACACACCTGTGAATATTTAAACGTAAAAAAACGTGGTTTTATTAATTCTTATTAACAAGATACATAAGTCATAGCCACGTGCAAAACGTGACTCTAAATTATTTAGAATTAGCTATATATTGCATTATTCCACAAGAGACCTATTTATTATGCTGTTCGTAACTTAAAATCTAAAAATAATGTAAATAAACCGGATCAATACCAAGAATTGTATTTATAAATAAAAACGCTAAAATATAAATATACTTAAATGGCCAGTGAGTATCTTTGTAAACATATTTTAAGTAACAATTCTGTATTTGTTATATTTAGTCTTATAGGCCTGCGGCTTCGCCCACAAGGCTATCGGTTATTACGGCAAAAAAAATAGCCTAAATTTTGGCTTAGGATTCAAACCTATCCCATACCAAGTTTTACCGTGTTAGCGTAACAGACAAACAGAAAAACCGACAGACAGAGTTGCTTTCGCATTTATAATATTATTAGTATGGACAAGGTTTATTAATGTATTGTTCATAGACTGTACTGTAACTGGAGTGAACGTATTAAATAATATATATTTTTTTAATTTTAATTAGTCCTTAACTTTTCAGCGAAGATCAAATATTCACTAGATCAGTAACTCGTTAAAATTCGAAGTGTATTTTTACAATTTTCCGCTGTTGGAAATACAATCAAAAGATTTCCACTTCGATATCCTCATTCAAATTTAAAGTAAAATCTTCGCGAATATAAAAATGCACTTTCAATATATTTTTGTATTATCTTTTCGGTATTCACTGGATGGCAATAAAAGGTAGTTTCGCGGTATTGTTTGATAGACATTTTCTTCTTTTAACCGATTGAAGTAAAATTCTAGACCATTATTTCCAATTGTTTGTGGTATGGCAGTATACTAACTGTTAAAGCATCAATCTCTTTAGTTTTTTTAATAGATCGTAAATATATACAGCATGCAACAAAATCCCTGTCCGAACCTTATGAGTATTATTCGGATTCGTACTGCATACACATATACGTAACTATTGAATGGATTTAAGATTATTATTTTTCACTGGTGAATATAATTAAATTACGATATAATTCACGTGTACTACCTACAGTTCTGTATCAAAGAAGCCTCCTGAGCGAGACATTTTTTCCTAGTACATATGTTGAACCAGGAATACGACTTTATTGGATCGGACAAGGTTTTTGTTACATACTGTTAGATAACATATCGTCAGAAGGTGACGATTTATTTCCTGTGACCTAAACAATGACCCCGAATGATGAGCAGGATTTCCACTTGATTCGGCATCATTTTAACTGCATACAAATTCATCACGGTAGTGTTAATCTATTCAGATTCAATTAAACTTTTTCCGAGCAATATTTCATCAGATTACGTGTAGCTTACAAATAGCCCTGGAGAACTGTCTTATTTCACCTTGTTTCTTTTACATCCTAGTATTGTTAAATACAATAATTATCCACTTAACCTTGTAGTTTTTTAAGTTCTAAGTAGAAATTTAATATTCATTTATGACACTTGGTTTCATGACAGCGTTTATTTGTTTCGAAAGAATAATTACCTCTATGATTTATAAATTATCTGGAATCAGATCATGTTGCAAGTTTATAGCAATCCATACAGCAATTCCGTCATTTAAGTAATCAATAAAAATAAAAGTATTATTTTACATCCTGCTCATGATAATAATAATCCTAATTTCCATAACAATTCTTGACCCTTAGATAACATTTAATTCTGGTTCCAAATTTCCAAGCAAAAATAGTGGCACTATGCCATGATCCACATACCTTATCAGTTTGTCTAACTGTACCACGAAACAATGAGGGGCAAAGCCAAAACACTAGCAATCAACACAAATGGAAAATTGCAGCGTATAATTAGTTCATTACGAACTTTATTGGGTCGATTCGATGCTGTATCTAAACGAAACACGTTTTGTTATTGTGAGCGTAGTTTAACAGAATTATGTTAAGTACGTGACATGTATTGACCTTTACGTTGTTCGGTGACTAAATTCATTTATCCATACAAATATTATTGCGACAGTAACTCTGTCTGTTACGCTTTCACGGCTGAACCGCTGAACTGATTTTCGTGAAACTTGGTATGGGGTAAGCTTGCATATCAGGAAAGAACATAGGCTACTTTTTTCCGCGAAAACCGGTTTTCATGCGGGCAAAACCTGTTTTATTATAATTGTATCCTACTTAATTAGAATTAAAAGTTAATCAAATTTACACGTTCAGCTGTTTTTCCCACGATTCAATGTTGTTCCGGATTACTAAATACAGCTAAAGTTTCCACATTCTGTAATTATTTTTAAATAAAAAAATTGTTCTTTATTGGTTACATAACAATATAAATGGACGTCTTTTCTTAAAATTAATTTCTGTGGATTGCGAAAGCGTGTAGGTAACTTCTCATTCATGAGTTTGGATTTACTTACAAGATGTTTACAAGTTTATTTTCGTATTTTTTTTTAGTGGCAATAGTTTCACCTCAACTTTACCTATACGGCCAGTACTTTTTGATACACCCAAACAGCTTCAAGGTGACTTTACTTACATTTATTTACAGCAGGGGTAGATAAGTAAAGTATTTCAATCATCTCTACATCTTATCATATTTTTGTACCTTTCTCACAAAACTATAAATTTTGGGACACAGGACACGGGCAGGTAAATGAAAAAGAAATAAAATAGGAAAAATAAAGGAAAAAAAACGGTCTTTTCACTTTCAAATTTGGAATTGATTTAAACTACGATTACTATTTGTTTTATATTAATTTTATATATATTGTACTTTATATTTATTTTATATCTAACTGCCATGGAAGGATTATGTTATTACGTCTATCTGCCGCACTCAGAGACGTTAATACTTTGTTATCGATTTGAGTAAGCAAAATGTCAGACTTCTGAGAGTTGGCATACCAAAATCGATTTAAGGTATTTCTATTGATCTAGTATCGATTTAAATAAGCCAACTCTCAAAAATTTGGCAGTTGGCTTACTTTATAAACGATAATGGGTATTTAAGGGATTTCCCTTAAGTAACCAATAACGTCTCTGAGCGCGGCATTATTATTCATTTACTGCCGCACTCAGAGACGTTAAATCTGTGTATTTTATTGTTAAAAATAATATGTAGATATCTTAAAAATATGTGCGCACTATTACGTATCTCAGTACTGAACTAAACCTAATGGATGTTACTAGAATTTTAACAACAATAACTAATTTATTTTCTGTCCGTTAATTGGACGAAATTCTGAGAATCTGAATTAAAGGATACGCATTTAAAATATAAAAATCCAATTATAATTACTTTAATTATTATTCGTGCATGACGATGTACTTAGGTAAGAGGAAAGTTAGTAGGTACTTTATAGAGTACAAAACAGATTAGAGTCGCATTATATTTTTCATTGTAAATTTATATGACGTCACTCAATTTATTTCGTCATTCTTATTGAGGATTTTGTACGGTGATAATAAAAAGTTAGTATTTTTAAGTTAGGCTTCGCCCGCGTAGGCGTCGGTTATCGCGGCCAAATGTACTTAATTGTTATTGCTTGAGATCCAAACTTGCCCATACTAAGTTTCATTAAAACCGGTTCAGCGGTTTAGTGAAAGACAGTTTGGCTTTCGCATTTACAATAATGGTACAGACCTATGGATAATATAAAATAAAAAAAAAACATAAGCTTACTTTTAATTCGTGTACAATTATAGAAACTGACAAAAAAATAATACTTGCCTAGTCAAGTGGCTTGGCTGTATATATATTTTTAGGGTTCCGTACGTCAAAAGGAAAAACGGTACCCTTATAATATCAGAACGTTATAGAACCTTCGGTGCGCAAGTCAGAAACGCACTTGTCCAATTTTTTTTATAATACGCTTTAATTTATTGTCACGTAAATTATAACGAAATATTATTTTTAATTATAATGTTTAATTTATTTTCATTTCCTGCTGCATTTTTATCACGGCAATGTCAATTGAATAATGTGTGTACTCATACTTAAGTGTTTCTTCATTGTATTGCATATTGTTTGCTTCGTTTGTGTAGTAAGTAGGCTTTAAAATAATACCTGGATTTAATAAAACTATGATAGGTACTTATTTTTATATTACCCCGTATATAATTTTCTTTTATGACAAAATACGTTCACATATCTTAATTATACTCCCAGCTTGAATATGGAACTCAAAATATTTTTACGAAGAGAAATCATAATCCAGATACTTAGCAAATCAATAAATCATCCTATATTGGCCTCTTCCACTTTGCACTAAGAAGACAATAAAATGTGTTTAAAAACCGCTCAAGAGCGAGTCAGACTCGCGCATGAAGAATTCCGTACGATTTCATGGAGCTCACTTTAATTTTTAATTTATTTTTATTATTTGTTGTGGTAGCGGCAACAGGAATACATACTCAGTGAAAATTTCAACTCTCTAGGTATTTAGGTTAATGAGATACAGCCCGCTGACAGACAGCCGGACGGACGGACAGCAAAGGCTTAGTATTAGGTTCCCGTTGGCACCCTTCAGGTACAGCACCCTAAAAGCCTTAAGAAAGAATTATCAGCATGAAATGTTTGCAACACTTCTAAAAGAGCAAAGTATCAAATCGTACTAAATGTAGGCTGTCATTGACACAGGTCATTGACACATATCCACAATAAAACAAATGAAAATGTAATTCTATTCACTCCGACAATGTATCTTCATACACTGAAAGTGAGGTAGGTCAGTTACATCCCCATATTATTATACAAAAAAGCCAATTACAGTCATCTCGATTCTATTCAAGAACAATCCAGCAATATCAGCATAACGAAAACATGACAATATGTTTAAGTCGATAGAGTCAGCTAAGACTGAAGAAGTTTTCACAACACTCACTTATAAGTAGGTAATACAACATGAAAGTTTGTTACAAAATTTAATAATATGCGCTATGTTTTGAAATATTCCACCTTAAATAGTGATACAATATTTCTTTAGCAGATTGATGTATCAGTTTGACTGAAGAGCTACCCAATTTTAAATTGAATTTGCTAAGTATTTGGAATTATTTGTTTTTCTTTTCCACAAAACTATTAGCAGACTACCTACTAAAAATTTTCAAATAACGCACCTATAATGTTATTGATACATTCGTACTAAGAACAGTTTTTTTTAAGCTATTGTTGTTTGAGACTGTTCGCTACAATTTTTTTTCCTTTTAAGTTTAAATTGCAATAGGATCTCTTTTCCCCCAAATCTTTTTGAACCTGTCAAATTAAAGTAGGTAGCATCGCTCGCGGTATGGTACAGAGCCTATCACAGGTGATGTTTCCAGATTGCCGTCGCTCGCAGACGCTTGACTAATACCTGTGTTGTTTGGGATAAAGGTGAAGCGCAGATGACGTACTGGTTCACTCGGTACAAGTTCAAGTTCACCGAGGTCGACTACAGCTTGTTCCTTACCTACTCCGTCCTTGTCGGAAGTGTTGGTGAGTACTTATTTGATTATTTTTTGTTTTTATTTTAAAGAATGACGCCAGTATTTGTATGAACTCTGGTCCCACCCTCCAACACGCACAGTTGCACACATCAAACGTTGAATATATATTTTTGAGCGGAACAAAACTAGAGGTAACTAGACTGGGTATGAAAATTCAAGATCTGGTCCGTCAGTTAGATAACAAAAGAAAAATATACACGTATTTTTTTGCTTTTTCTAAATAAGAAAACACGAAGTAGGAAATGACGTCATGCTTGCATACCAAATACACGAAATTGTGACATCATGCGAAATTTCGAATTAATGTATCCTCGTAAGTTTTTGGTTATGGAAAATTAGAAAAATTACGTGTCTAATATTTTTGTATAATCTTTCTAACGGACATAAAAATAAATGGTATCTACCCCCATTAAACTTAGTCCGATTATTGTTATGCATTATTTTACGTAGCTATTGTAGAGTGGGACCAAAATGATCATCCTCCTATATTTTTCTATGATTATAGTTTTATGCCAATTACTTACTATTAAACTGATTAATGTTTTTATTGTTTAGTTTTGCTTTTGCGATTCTTTATTGATTATGGTCTTCGACAATGCTTTTGCAAAGGTGGAGGGGAAATTCCGATTCATATGGGTTAAAACTATAATTAAGTTGGTGTTCACGATTTGGTCAAGAATTTGTATTAACAGAAAAGGAAAAGTAAAGATAAATAAATAACCAAAAAATAAACATGTTTGTTGACATTCTGAGTAAATTAAAAATAAATTATGATTTTAAACGAGTTAGAGGGCAACATTTTTTTTTGCGTTTATTGCGAAACCTACTTCGATCAAAAATACCTACTGATACTAATCGAAGGAAAACAGGTCCATCCACAAAATGGCTATAAATATCTAATTTTATGACACAAACGTGCAATGTGTAGGTACAATTAGATGAATCATGTTGAGGAGCGCAGTATAATACAGCACGTGCTTTTTTTATGCCTCAACTAACTCTTTGGGACAGAAATAAGTAGGTATATTAAATTATTATAAAGTAAAACTTGATAAACCTGCCCACTTTGCAGTGGATTAATAAAAACCTAAAAGCTAATTCTTCCACTAATATTTTTTTTTTTATTGACGTATGCGAAGCAAATATTTGTAATTAAATACAAATATAACAAAGAAAAAATTCAAACCTAAGGCAGGACTCGAACATGCGACCATTTAAGACCAAGACCCACCTACGAACATTTCAAGGGATTCTCTTACATATTATTACAGGTAGATCGATAATCGATATAAACACTCGATAATTCGAAAGTCTTCCAAATGTTGTGTTCTATTTATTTCGTAGTTCGGGTTCCGATTTCGAGCAATGGAGATTTTGGGGCTTGAAAGGAAGCCTTAAAGCAAACAAAATGCCATATATTGACTAGTATGGATATCATAGCGTTTATCACTTTGTGATAAGGCTTTGCTTTTAACAGTCGCAATATCAAATTTTGAACTAAAAATTGTTTTTAAGGTGTTATGTAAAACTGATTTTATAAATTAACTTTTGTTGCTGGTTGTACCAACTTAAGGTTCGTAAGTTCTTTTTTAAATGACCGGGGCAAGATACCAATATGTTAAGTAATGTACAAATAACATTTTCTACATTATATCTGATAATTAAAATTATATCTGCGTGTGGTTGACATTTATCTTAGTTCCCATACTAAAAATAAGTCACTTATGCCAAATTACCATAACACATTAAAAAACGTTTTGAAACCAGATCTTTTTAAGGCGCAGTTTTAAATTAATTTATTAACAGATATGTATGAGATGATTTTTATTAATCACTTTTAGAAAATTGCTATTTTTACATGTGAATAATATGTTATTTTATCGATACTTGACTGATTGTTCTTAAAAATTTTGAGCTGACTATATGAAATTTCTTTTGTTTTTTGCGGTCCTAACTTACCACTCAAAAAGTGTCCAATATTCGCCGAAGAAGATTCGAAGCAAACTTCTATACATGAAGAGGCAGTTTGTGGATTTGTTTATAGGAAGTAATCTCTGGAACTACTGAACCGATTTCAAAAATGAATTCATCCATAGAAAACTACCTTATTACCGAGTGCCATGAGACCATATTGAGCCGTGCAAAGCCAGACCGGGTCGCTAGTAGTTTATAAAAATAAACATTTAATCTTCTTTTTTCGTATAAAAACAACCGTTTCGTATAATATCATTAACATTTAAATTTAATAACATTAACTTAACGGTAAATAAAACTTCAGGTATAGGTACAAGTATATTACTTAAATCGACATAATTACAAATAAAATGAATGGAATCTATGGGTTTTTTTATGTATTAATAAATAAACTCTATAAAAGGCTGTAGGTAACAGTATTTTAAAAAATATACGTTTCTTAATATGAGGCATAAATATTCGCATATTTAAAAAAATCTAAATGTAGGATCTATTTTAATAACGTGTTTTTAATGTTAAATCTGGATAAACATGTAGCACTTAAAATTAAAGCTGTCACAGATAATTTATTAAGAACATTTGTTTCTTTACTTTCGGGTTTTAGTTATTTAAATAAACTTTAAAATAATTATGTGTGGGAAATTGAAAAGTTAATGTTTATTTTTTTAATGAAATGTCTGAACCACGATTAAAACTATATAATTAATTGCTTATCGCTTCAAATCACCACAGCGAAATTAAATTTCATACTTCGCACCAAAGACCTTACAATCATTCACACTCATATTGTGAGTACAAAGATAAGCGATATTTATTATTTTATGAAATACAAAAGAAAACTTTTATAAAATCCATTAAATTAAACTAAATCAATATTCAACTAAATCACAGATATTTATTCAATTTACCTATTAATAAAAACAAATGAACTAAACTCGATTCGAGTAAGAATATTCTACATTCGATTGTGTGTATTTTTAAAATTCTAAATATAAATGAAAATAAAAAAAATGAAGACAAAATGAATTCAATTTCAAATTGCACATGTCAGTAATTTCATTTGCTCTTTCTAAATTTTAGAGGTCTGTTTATAACAGAGAGTACTTTTTAATACGAATGTAGCTTACACGTAAGTCTTTTGTCTATTACTATTTTAACCTTAAAACAACCTCCAGCCAGTCAGTCTTCTAGTTGTCAACTTGGAAGTCTGGTAAACAAACAATACATTAAACTAGTTTGTTTCAAAGTGACAACTAACTGAAGTCTGAATGTTTTTTTTTTTTTTTCTTTTAGATAGATTGCACTCAGTAATTGGTCTTGATACGTATTCGTTGGACTAAAATATATTAAAATTAGTTTGAGTAATTTTTATCCAGCTTTAAAATGATGAGGTTCTCAATTCGACGGTAGTTTTTTCATTTTTGTTACGCGGTGTCCGGCAATTAAGGAACGATTTCAAAGTTATTTTTGGTCATTGATTATGATCACGATGAAACAAATACAGGATACCTATGTATGGTATCCCTATTTTCATGTTATATTACATCATTATTTTGTGTGAAATGATTGTATCATGAACAAAAATTATTATATCACTAGCTGTGCCCGCGGCTTCGCTCCCGTTAACTGAACACTTACCCTACCTACCCTACCTACCTGCCCTACCCTACCTACCCTATCTACCTACCCTACCCTACCTACCCTACCTACCCTACTTACCCTACCTACCTACCTATCCTACCTACCCTACCCTACCCCACCCTACCCTACCATACCTACCTACCTACCCTACCCTACCTACCTACCCTACCCTACCTATGTCCTTCTCCTGGTTCTTAGCTACCTCCCTACCAATTTTCAGCAAAATCGGTTCAGCCGTTCTTGAGTTATAAATAGTGTAACTAACACGACTTTCTTTTATATATATAGATTTTAGAGAAATAAATAAATGTCTAAATATATTCAACTGACTTCATTGTAATGAAAATACGAATTTTGTTGAAGTCGTTTAAAAGTTGTATATGTGTCGTTAATATCGACAAAATAAAAACTTTTGTTATTTTGTAATGCTTTGCAATCTAGTTTATTTCTAAAACATTAAGTTACCTCTATAAAGCGCATATTGTTTAATAAATTGTCATTCACGAACGTCACCTGAAATGTTATGACACAAAATGCAGTAAAAGTCAAAGACAATACTGTTTTATAAAAACGTTGGCATTTGACAGATGTGTTATAAAATAACATTGCTTTGTATGATCTTGGTTTTCTGCACTAGACACCTCTAATGTCGGTAAGTGTAAAGATAAACTAGAGAAACTACTTTTATAAATGTAATCATTGTGCAAACTTCAATGTTATTATGTATCTTGAAACATTAGTCATTAAAAAAATAATTTAAAAAAGTATCTTCCTACTTACACCCAAATCAAAATTGGAACACAAACGCCAATATTAATCGAATCAATTATTTCGTCTAATAAGAATCTTTCGAACTATTCCAAATTTAAAACTCTTCTTCTTATTGACTGTCCTGTAAAAATAGTTAGTTTTTCAATCTCACCATAAACTAAACTGTCATCATAATAGGGATGTTTACTAAGTATAAAAAGTAAAAATCTATTTAGTCTGTCAGTTAGACAATAAAAAAAATATTAGACTTGCATTTTTTCCTTTATCAAAACAATAGAAAATTAGAAACATATAGCGCTTTAAGGTTCAGTAGTAAGGGCTTATAACGCTAGGCCGCCGTTAAAATTGTAGCACGGAGTGACGTCACGCGAAATTTCCATTTACTATATTTAGATCATTTACGTTTGCAAGAAAAAAGAAAAAAAACGTGTTCAATAACATTCATTAATCTACCTGACGTACATTCATTATATACCTAGTCTTTATTAATTTTACTGACAGTTATTATACCTACTTATGCAGCCATGTTGATTCTTGCAGTTTGATATTTTGCCGGCTCTCAACTAGGTAAACTGTAGGCAGAAAGTATAAACAGCTAAGTAATGATTACACAATAAGTATGCTCTACATTGTGTAATCGCTCACTTTGATTTGATTGCCAAGGTGACGCCTAACTGTAATTATGTGCGTTTCTCATTAACTTTGACTTTTATGTGTATGAGAGAAGGAATACCTACATTTTTTTTTACTTATCTTAAGTGACATAAATGTTTAAGAGTGATTCTTTTTTCTTAAAATGTGATACGTTTTTAGGAGTTCATGTCGGGCCGTAAATAGTATAGTATCTACCTACTTAAGTAAAATTCAAGTAATGCATTGGTTAAAAATTATCATGCATTAAAATAAATGCTGATTGCGTTTGATTATTTTTCTACAATTCTTGACCAAAACCATTTTATTCCCTGACGCGTCTTTACGTGATATCTTAAGGCATATTAGACAAACGTTTTAAATTGTTATTTATTTGTCCAGGTTCCTTCATAACAATATATTTGTTCAGCAAGAGATGGAAGATAGAGGACAGCATTATCGGGATCATAGCGTGTCTGAGCAGGATAGCAGCCAGCTTGGTGTATGCAATGGCTCCGTCTCGCACGGTGTACTTCTTGGGCCCAGTACTGGACATGTTCAGCTCAGCTGGTGCCACGTCACTGAGGTCCATTGCTACCAAACTGGTCAATACTGATGAAGTTGGTAAGTTGTTTTTTTTTATTATTTATATATAAACATAGACTAACTAGCCGTTGCCTGTGTCTCTGCCTGTGTGGACGTCAGTTATCGCGGCTGAAACAAGCCTATAACCTATAACCTAATATATAAAACTAGTATCCAATCTCTTTCGTAACAATTTTTTTTAACTAATGGCCATCGAATGGCCAGAAACTAAAGAAATACCGTTTTCGAAGCCCGAACTGTTTTTCATTGGAAAAGCAGTTGTGACAATTACCTCATGCCAATGTTCCGTTGTATATTTCCAGTTGTTAAGTTCAATAATGTATTCGATACATTAAAAAGATATAAACTTAACATGCGTAAATGCACAACACTGTTTATGTTGTCTCATGTTTCATTATTCAAAACAGAAACGTAAAATCTGATAAATCCTTTACTCAGACTCTATTCTTAGTATTTAAAATAAGTATAGGATTTAAAGTAAGGCTAAGAATAGGATAAATTAGTTTAAAAAAATACCTTTCGCTTTACAAGTTTTCCGTCAGACTTAGAAATACCTCGCCAGACATTTCTAAAGCAGCGATTATTATCTACAAGAGTGAAGGTCATTTACTTAAGCATTTACCTACTAGTTGGCTATCTCTTTATAGAAAACTAGCTTGTGCACGGTGCGCTTCGCTTCACCTAAAAAAAAATCCAATTCAAAATATTATGGTCCAAAAAAAAAGGTCGCTTCCACCAGGGCCACCTATCCGTCACTAATGTAAATATATTCGTCGGAGTGGTCATGTCGCCCCTTACATATTATATGCAAAGTTTCTTATCAATTAGGCTAAGAGTTCTTGAGTTTTAGGTGAACATACATACACACATACATTTTTTTTGTATACATAGGTAGATAACCTTATAATAAATGTCATAGTGATATAGAAATCATAGTAGCGGCTTTATCTATTATTAAACCCTTTAATTTAAGCAGGGAATGCTTCTCCATAACATTAGTCTTGAACTGGCCAGTATATATCTATCAGGTGAGCACTTAGCATACCCGTTGGAGTAAATTTATTTTTAGATAAAACAGTTTTTTTATAATGGGACTGATAATTTTTTTGATTTTATAGTTCAAAAGCTATTCTTGCAGTATACCTACATTAGAATATCTAACCAATATTATGTAGCAAATATTTATATAACAAAGTTTGCCGAATGCTATTTTACTTGAACATTTAGAAATCTAAAATTTACAATATAATAAGATAATTTAATATTGTATACAAAGTAAAGGTTTGACACCAATTTTTGTCGACATTTAGATGTTTTACAAATGTTTGTACAAATGATCTTTTAAACCTTTAGTTAAATAACGTGTTTCTTTATCGGAATATTTACGACCAATAACCATTTCGCAAGGAAACTGTCTTATTAGGTATACCTGATTGCCAATTAGAGTAATAGGTTTCTGTTTCGCTCATCATTAGCTACTTCTGAGCAATTGGAGTACTGATGAGTTATCGTGGATGATATATCGTTAAGTACGAGACAGAAAAACGATTAAAGACGGCATATTAAAGATAGCGTGTACATACTTCCCTCAAATATCGACTTCCGTTATTTTAGACCTATAAGTTATAATGTGGTTTAATGCTAAAATAGGTCCATTGATTAATTATTACTTATTATTGATATTACAGCAGTATAAATACTATTGATAATATTTTTTCTAATTAAGGCCTATATGATAGGACTACATACATACAAAAAATTTGAATATCTTAAAGTAGACATGCATTGACTGCGCGCATCGCTAGTAGCCCGATGTGCCAAGCGTAAGCAAATTTTTAGCTGTAAGTACTACCTACTACGCTCGTTTACTGATTTAAGTGATTTTCCAGTCGACGCAGACGTTTATCCAAAAATATCGATGGTTCCTATATTATAAGAATAATATTAGGTTTTGAGATATAAAGGAATTTTAATAAAAAGGCGCGCTCTGTTTTAACACACTGGTTTTCACAGTTTATATTACTCAAAGATTATTGTCGACTAGCTGTCCCCCGCGACTTTGCTCGCGTGTTTTAGTTTCAACGGTTTTTCATTTTTGCAACATTTTTCATTTATGCTCCGCTCCTATTGGTCGTAGCGTGATGTTATATAGCCTATAGCCTTCCTCAATAAACAGACTATCCAACTGGTTCGAATTGAAAAAAGAATTTTTCAATTCGAACCAGTAGTTCCTGAGATTAGCGCGTTCAAACAAACAAACAAACAAACAAACTCTTCAGCTTTATAATATTAGTATAGATTACGTTTACGAAGACCTTCGCACCTGTTAACACATATCTTATCTCGAACTTTACTTTTAAAATCGATTTCATGGAGGCTGTATTATATTCATGAAAATCCTACAGTTAGTCCTCTTGTCAGTTGGCTAATTTCTTTATGTCGTATACAAGTATTTAACATAGTGTTATTTATTTACATGCATGATATAAGTACCTACATTTAAGTATCGAGGTACTGTATACGATCAAGTCTATTTTCAAAATGAGCTTCCTCTTAAGATATGATAATTGAGCAGTTTATCAAAACAATGTCTCGCTCAAGTCAAGAGTTAATTATTTTTAAATATTGTTCCGAGTGTTTGCACTTTGATGATAAGGTCATAATTCATTATCAATTGAATTTGTATGTTTGTATACATTCAACTTTATTTATTAATGATTATGATATAATAACATGTTTCGTCTCGACGCGTGCTAATATAAATATATTTATCTATTTATTTACGGTACAATTTAGGCAGATTATACAAGTTATAAATAAACAATAAATAGACAAGACTAACTCTCGATTTTTGAAATGTTGATCAATTTAATTTGTTTTCAAGTCTACTGTACACGACTGTGATTGGTTGACAATACGACTAACAAACGAACACAGCGCTTGTCATGAGGTTTGACACGTGATTAACAAATTTTTGTGTTGATCAGCCTTTCGGAAACTGGGGGGCAGTTAATATGCTGCGGCCTTGGTAAAAACACTACTACCTAAATGCAAAAATATAATTAAATAAAATTTATATTTATAAAATTTAAATAAATTCAAGTTGACAAATATAATTAGATGTTTATATGTAAGCAAACAGGTATTTCATTTATCTATTTCATACGAATTAAGTTTAAAAGCAGATTTGTCAAGGCCAATGACAAATTAACTTAATAATTTGTAATATACGTATAAGCCAAAGTTTCGAAAAAAAAAAAAAAACATATTTTAAACAGAAAGAAATTATTTTGATTTACAAATAGAGACACAAGTATTTAATAACAATATGTTATACTTTCGTTTACGAACTCTTCGAAGTTTTAGACAACATTAGTCCAAGATCGTGACAATTGGAAGAAAGCATGTGATTTTACCCTTTATGCCAATTTACCACTCGATGGAAAGATCATGTCGGAACATAATAATGAGATATGTTTTTCTTTATTTTTTCTATAATAATAATCTCCAAACTGAATTTCGGTCTCAGCGGGTAATCTCAAGTGAGATCAACATTTACGCAGTTATAGTGCACAAGTATGTACGCAAACACTTGCGCACTCTCTGTTCCTTCTCTCATAGTCCTATAGGATGGCAGACCTACGACCGGTGAGAGATTAGGCGCAGGACCAACAGCTTTACGTGCTTTCTGAGGCACAGAGGTGTAACCACCGCCACATTTCCTGACTCCGAGCTCTAAAAAGTATTTCTTAACAGAAAAATCCTGAAACTATTTTCGTCCCAAAACTGGATTTGATGCCGAGACGCTAAATAAACTTTAAACCTACAACCTTAGTCAGCCATTTCTCTCTCAACTAAAGTATGCAAAGGCAAGAAACGGTTAGTCGCAACAAACTCTCAACGCTCGTTTTATTCCTACGTTTACCATGAATATATAATTAATTTATGTTATAATACACGAGTATAATTAATGCGTGCGTAATAATATTAAAACATACATTACAAGTATAAATAACAAGATTATAACCAGTTAAATCTTCTTGTTTATCGCTAAGTAAGTTACAATGCATTTCATTACTGTTTATAAATAGCACTAGATTTATGCATTTTTATGCTGTTAGGTTGTCCTTGAATCGATGAGTATTTTCTTACCGTAACTTGGCCTATGACTACAAAACAATACACATAACAAACAAACTCTAAATCGAAAAGTATCCTAATTTTTAATCAGTACATGTAAATGTAATGTGTACCACATTTTATTAAAATACGTCATTTCCATCTAACGGGGTAACAAATATAATATTTTTTTTACTCTGTTCAATAAAATTATTAACTTTATTTGTGCAATCAAAACGAAAATACCTAGGTATGTGGTGTGTAAACAAAACTTACATAACATATTTAGTTCACATGTGTACTAGGTTTAAGATCTTTTATGTGTTGCTCGTGTCAAGTTCTTTAAGTTTCAAAATTGTAGTGAAGTGCATAATAACTACAGGAAAAACTACGAAAAACTGAATAAATCACTAATTTGATTTTATTTAAAGCTAAATCAGTACGCAACCATTCAAGCAAGAAGTTTCTAGTCAATTCGTCCAAGAAATGACTAATAGATTAAATTAAATAATAAATTGAATAAAGTAAACGGATTTATCACGCCATCATTACAAAAGTGGTAAATGGTGTTGTTATAGACGGATATTAATTTCTTACCATTACTGATTCCTCGAATAATCATAATAATGTATATATATATATTTGCGGAGTGAAAAGGTATCGACTTCGACCCACGCCGAGGGCACGGCGCGGCGTAGGAATATATTATGACGGGCTTTCACCGACTAAAAAAACCTTGGTCCCTTCCCTGCCTTGGTCGGAAACGTGAGATCGCTCGCACACTCCTTGCACGTTTCCGGCGGACCATTATTATATATCTACCCCTTTCTCCTACTAAAACAATAAAATTAATAAAATGACGCAATAATTATGGCAACGACAACTAAGTCATAACCGTCTGTTTGCAATCATGATTGCTATCAATAGTGTAGTAAAAAAGAAAGTTAAAAAATAAAATAATCGGCTATTTATAAGACATGTTTTGTAATTCTATGTAACGTTAATCATTTTATTACTACTAACTTAATTGTCGTCAATAAATTATTGCTAACTAGCTGTCCCCCGCGACTTTGTTCGCGTGTTTTAGTTTCAATGGTTTTTCATTTTTGCAACATTTTTCATTTATGCTCCGCTCCTATTGGTCGTAGCGTGATGTTATGTAGCCTATAGCCTTCCTCAATAAATGGACTATCCAATACAAAAAGAATTTTTCAATTCGAACCAGTAGTTCCTGAGCTTTATAATATTAGTATAGATATGAATTTTAAATAAAGCATTCATTTGTTTGTTACGGTATTTTCCGTTGCACTATGTTTAATTTTCATTTTATAAGAATCTACGTTTTCATATAACTTACCAGTATACTTACAATATACGTAGATACAACATCGTTTTACCACCAATATTTGACCAAGACTAAATAGAATTGATTGAACTCTTAAATACAAAAAATATTGATAAGAAGAATCTATTCAAATAGTTGCATCTTATTAGAAAAAGCTATTAAAGCAAGAAATTTAGCTTTAAATAATATTATTATAAGATTTCAATTCTTAGGTAGGTATTGGAACTCAATTACAAAATGTAAATCGTTCCGGCTTACTTCAGCGTAGAGCGACTCTCAGGGATCCCTCGAGGGCGGGAGAGCAAATACACCTACAATACAGAATCAGAGAGGAAATCGTGCTCAATTATATGATCTTATTTCGCTTGATTTAGAAGGAAACGGTTTCCGGAATAATAAACTGTTATCAAGGAAAATCTGAGGGATAACATCTGACGCGAATAAAAGGAAGTCAAAGAATAACGTTGACTTTCAATTAACGAAAAGTTATAATTGCATTCAACTTGAGTTAAAAAAAAAGTATTAAGAAAAAGCTAAATTTGTAAAAAAGAAAGAAAGAAAGTTGTTTTAGTTTGAAAATATGGCTATAATATGTGGTTACAGATTAATAGAGTCCAGCTATATTTTACCAATCGGCAAGCAAAAGTTACACTAGCTACACTAGCCAAAATATTCTAGTGCTATAGGCGAGAGGAAAAACGGCACAACAAACACACCTTCACCACTGTGTACTTAAACAAAATTATGATGTAAATTATTAAATTAACGACACACCAAATTAAATAATCGAATCGTCGAGTTTATTGTCGTGAAGTTTGAACAAGAAAACTTAGCCTGGTGAAAAGTAGCCAACTAAAACTAAAAGAAGCTCCAAAGATTGACTTCTAATAGGTTGTTTATATGTTAATAAAGTTTCATAAATAATTATAATACATATTAATAAAATTGTTGTTATGACATACTTGATGTAGCCGAGCGTGCTTTGTCATATTCAGTGTTGTAATGAATGTATAGCCTGACAGGTAAATAATACTGCTCAATTTTATTATGATCAATAATAGTAATTTTATTATTAGAAAAATTATGAAAATTTTTCACTTTATTGAAACTCTAATTTTATTTATAAACTTTTAATAAAATATAGTCTATACTATTCTCGCTAAAATGGTTGACGTGCAGATTTTAAATCAAAAAGTAGTTTTCATTTGGAACAAATTTAACAAATTGGTCAACTATTTTAAAATTTTAATCCTTGAAAAGCAATGAAGTCTCGAAGTGCAAATGACAATCAAAGAATTATCAATATTACACAAATATGTCAGTAATATTTTGAGTAAAAATTCCAAAAAATTCTATTGTTTTTTATTTGCGTTTATTAACTTAAAATCCGTTTTTTTTAGGTTCTGTTGACTAGTACTATATGTGGTTTTATTTATTTCTATGCCATATCCATCCTGTATATATTAAATAAGGTCATTCAGCTTATATATGAAGTTTTAATATCATACTCATACTAAGAAAAACGCGTCTACTCACCTTTACTTTTGATACTGGATCTAAAACCTAAAAAAATAAACAAAAAAGGTTTTACTTGTATTGTATAATAATCAAAAATTCGCTGCCAATAACATATTACAATACTATTGTTTCTATGAGAATCGCATGTACCTAACAGTATGTGTTTCTATTTTCTAGTACCCATATTTACAAACATTTGCCTTGAGAATGAATGGCAGTGAGACCTGTCATCTCTTCTATCATAGTATTGTTTGCTTTAGTGTACTGCAGCAGTACTGCATAGTTTTTGTTTATTTATTGCGTTGGTTCGGTAATCAGTTAGCAAACTAATGATAAAGAAAACAGATGTTTTGTATTGGATTTTTCCTATTTATTTAGTTTATTGCGTTCGTCCGGCCTTTTGATAAGACTTCATTAAATTTACTACGTCTACTTAGTATTAGAAAGGAAAATAATCTGTATGTATGCATAAATATAAATATTATATATATATATTTATATATAAATTAACCATTATTTCCCCTAGTCATTGTATTACGCGTGAACGGATGGAACAATTTCGCTAATTCTGTTTTTGTTGTGTTCATTTTTGTAATGAGAAGGATTTTATATAAAAAAAATGTTTTGAAAATCTCACATCACCCGTGCAAAGCCGGGGCGGGAAGCTAGTACAAATATTAAAATGAATCCCGATTTCCCTTGGACACGCCATAACTTCCAAACGACTGAACCAAATCTGATAATTATTTTTTGGTTATGTTCCTTATTGTAATGACAAGGTTTTTATGAAACAAAATGAAATAAAACATATGGAATTGAAAATCTTATACAACCCATACGAAGCAAGGGCGGGCGTAATACATTGATCTTCTTTTTTTTAAATTAAAATTGAAAAACTACGCATTCGGGGAAACAGACTACAAAAAGATTATCCAGGCTGTTACTGACTAATACCATTGGGGAGTATTATCGTTTAACTCATTAAAATAATACAGGTACCTCACAATATTCGTAGTATTTCCGATAAAACATATTTACTTTAATAAAATTTTATATTGTCACAATTGCCGTTTAAAGAAATCCATCGACACAGCTGTTTCCTGACGGTGATTCAATATAAACACATTTGTAACGGATCTAGTGAATACTCCTTTAATTATAACAATTGTTCAATAATTAAAAACATTATACTTTTAAAACTAGAGCTCCCTACCCTTGTTGACGTATACATCATTAAATCTATTGTTTTTCTAGACAATATTGTAAGGAAAACAGTTTTTTGATCTATATTCTACAAATTTTTTGAAGATTAAACTTAGCCATATTTCGCGTCGTTTTAATTTAAGGCAAGAATCCAAATTTTTATGAAATATTGAGTCATTATTCTCATTACATCATGTTTTAACTCGGATTTATTATTGATCGTAGTAATTGTAAATTTAAAAATTAAAAGTTTTACAATCTGAAATTCGTAAAGATCGGAATGAATACGCAAAGAGTAGAACGTAGGAAGACATCTGTGCCCAACAGTAGACCAGTGTGGACTAAATTGAGTATTTGACTACTATCAAATTATTTATTTATTACAAATATTTCTAATAATAGTATTAAATTAAAGCAGAACTGCGAAATAACATCAAAAAAATATACACGAATACTAAAGATGTAAAGCTTTTAAAGTTAGGAGATGATGCATGATCTATCTCTTTTTCGCAAAACGACGATTTGTACGGGGCAGCCCTAGATTAGTATGGAGAATTATTAAGGTGACGTCACCTGATGGTATAGCTCTCTCTGGCTAACTAGCAATATTAAAATGCTTGTAACTTGTTCAATATGAAAGTAATTAATCTGCTTTTTTTACAATTTGTCATAGTTTGTAATATATATTTTTTAAAGGAAATAAAAGAAAACTTGCCTAATTCCCAATTGATTGAACACTTAAACTCCTTTGAGAGAATCACCCCCGGTTTCTGAAAGACTGATCAACACAACAATGAGTTTATCACTTGCCAAACCCCATGCATTCAAAGCTGATTGGTTGTTAGTCTTTTGGTCAACCAATCACAGACGTGATCAGTTGATTTGACTACAGATTAAATTGATCAACTTTTCAGAAACCAGGGTCCAGGAAACCTATAAAACACGTTACGCGTATCGCCGTTGAAATTGTATCAACAATATAATTCCATATTGAGTTACCCCACTCATTACATTTATAAATAGTAATTAATACAAATATTATAACTTCTTACATAACCTTATCTGTATTGGAAAAGCGTATTGTTTTATGTAATAATTATATCAATGTTTTTGAAATTAGATTGCTTATAATAATACACGAGTGATCCCTGGGTTATGTAAAACATGACTGTAGAGATGACGGGTAGATGAGTGAAAGAAAAATAAAAAAACAGACAGTATAACATTTATATTTTGTTATTAAACTAGTATTATTTTTGTAAGTAAATAATCTTGTATTATCTATACTTATACTAATATATAAAGCTGAAGAGTTTGTTTGTTTGGACGAGCTAATCTCAGGAACTACTGGTCCGATTTGAAAAATTCTTTCAGTATTGGATAGCCCAATTATTTAGGAAGGCTATAAGCTATATTACATTACGCTGCGACCAAAATGAGCGGAACATAAATCAAAAATGTTGCAAAAATGAAAAACCGTTTAAACTAAAATACGTTGACAAAGTCGCGGGGGACAGCTAGTAATTTATATGAACTTATACATCAATAATTATTATTGAAGTAAAACTTCTTTAGGCGCGACTAGGGAGTAACTCAGATTTTTTTTCTGACGGAAGTAACGCTTCCGCCATTTAAAAATAATAATTCTGATTGGTTGTAAGTATATGTCATATACTACACGCTCCTTGACTTATACGCCAGCTAGTGGCAAATATCATAATCAATTAGGATTATTTATTTTCAAATTGTCAAACGGATCAATTGTGAATAGCAAAGTGAATGAAAAATTCAACAGTTTTAAAAACATTATTTTAAATTGCAAAATTTTTTGAAAATCTCTAAATATACTTGTTTATTTATTACTTTTAAAATAAGTAAATTAAAAATAAATTTTCTGACAATTGCGACATTTTATAATATTCAATAACAAGGTTATAAAGTTTTACTTCAATCGCGCGTAAAGGTTACACGCACACACTTTTTTTTTATTATATAGATAAGTACTAAATATTTATTTTGTACTATAAGTCTGTGCTACCCTAGATAACCGGGATACAGTTTTTGAATCATATGACGCTTAAATTTACTCAATTTAATAACGTAAATACTTATAATTTAAATAAAGCGTAAATTTTCAACTGAAACTGGCAAAAGTGCCGATACGCATAAACAAGTGTTTCTAATCAGACTGAAATAACATAATATGCTTACGTATGTGATTGTTAGAGCCCGTATAGACGCAATATTTAGCCTCAGGAAACCGCGCATCCGTGTGGGTAAAGTTCACGTAAATTTTTGATTTCTACGCAGTCTGTTTCAGTTAAATTCATTTATTTATTTTTTTAGGTCTAGTTATTTTTTTTTAAACACCCATTTTGTGGATCGCCCTTAAAAGGTAGCGTTTTATTTACGTCAAAATATACCTTCACTTTATATATTACCAGCTGACCTGGTAAGCGTTGTTTATAAAATTAAAATTAAATCACAATTTCTGCATATATTCACCATTATCACCTAGCCTACTACCGATTCTCGCAGACACACCAAAAAAAAAATAACATTCGATCAAGCCGTTTCGGAGGAGTTCGATAACTAACTCAAGATTTATCTATACTAATATTATAAAGCTGAAGAGTTTGTTTGTTTGTTTGTTTGTTTGTTTATTTGTTTGTTTGAACGCGCTAATCTCAGGAACTACTGGTTCGAATTGAAAAATTCTTTTTGTATTGGATAGTCCATTTATTGAGGAAGGCTATAGGCTATATAACATCACGCTACGACCAATAGGAGCGGAGCATAAATGAAAAATGTTGCAAAAATGAAAAACCGTTGAAACTAAAACACGCGAACAAAGTCGCGGGGGACAGCTAGTATATAATATATTAGATGTAAATTATAAAACATGATTACCGCATTTCTTCCTGCACGAGCTAAGTATAAAAAATTATTCACATTTTAATGGTATTAATTGCTTATCGATTATTGGAAATTACCTATAAATATGATTGTATAATAGTATTGACAAAGGGCATGTCCAAAGCATGTATAATAATGCAATTTGTATTTGTAATGCCAATTTGCATAACGATTCTACGGATGCTTTGTGAAAATTTTCCAATGATTTTATTTATAGTGAATAATAATAGCTATTTTTTATTTGTATAAAAAGTTCTAGCTTTCTAATTATCTATATATATAAAAGAGAATGTATGTGTGTATGTATGATCACCTAAAAATGGGAACCGTTAGCAAAATTAATATAAAACTTTGCACACTCATAAAAGGCTACTTGATCTCTCCGGCGAATAAGTAGGCGTTTTTTTATGAGTAAACTGTGTTAACAAACTGGACCCCTAAGGTCCGAAAAAGAGTTAGAAGTAGAGTTAGGTAAAGATATTGAATATGTTATTATCAAAAACACTTCATAAATTTTTTATTAGATTTTGAACTGACTTCAAAAGAAGGAAGTTCTCAATTCGAAGGATATAAACTACATTGAAGTCGGCAAGATCAATTTAGTCTTTCTCAGCGAATATACGCGAACATATAATACTCTTTTGACATTTATTATTATGAATGGTAGAATCCGCATTAGTCGTTCAAGTGATAGTTTTTGAGGTCAACATTAATCTATGAGTTTAATAAGGTCTGTGTCTGTCTTGATTACTCTAAACTTGATAACCCTTGTAACCGTTGGAATAGTTTCCGAATATTTTGGGTCAAATAGGTATTTTGACGAACTACGTGCAAACTATTATGCGGCCATTGTGTTAAATCGACAGGATGTAGGAAAACCCTGTAACATGTATTAGGCAGTTAACAGTGCGTAGGACATAAATATCTACCCTAAGACTTTGTTTAATTATGTTAATAAGTTTTCAACAATCTTTAAATTTACAAACCAAGTGTACTAATATCGGTTTAGTGGTTTAGCCGTAAAAGCATAACAAACAGACCGACATAGATACATTATTTCAGCACTTAGAATGTATTAATATTTTAATAAAGCCATAAGTCTCTCTAAACACCAATGTGCAATGCAATTTATATTAAATACAGCTTTACATGTGGACGTGTGAGTTACGCTACCACAATCTATTTTAGACCAACAAGTATTTTTACGCCGTGTACCTAGATAAAATCATATTTGTATGCAAGATGAGTCATAAACAGGAAATTAAGTAGTTAAATTTCATTGCCATTATTTACTGCTGCACAATCGAATAACATATGAACATTATTACCATAGCTATCATTAGACTATACAAATGCAGTGTTATTATAATAAGTGTTATATAGCGATAATAAGACCTCGTTGTTAGACGGTTATTACGGAAAGTTAGGAATAATAAGCTTTCGATAACAATACATAAAGATGCTTTATAGATACTGAGATGACGATGAAAAAATTCACGCAACTCGTAAAATTATAATAAATTGAGAAGGTAGAGTCTATTTGTTACACTGTAACGGCTAAACCACTGCACCGATTTTTATGGAATTTGGGATGGAGTATGCTTGAACCCTGAAAAAGGATATAGGCTACCAGTTTCCACTCGGGTGAAGAGTTGAAAACGCGAGGGAGATCTTGAAATATTTATAATATAGTTGTTATTGTAAATTTAAATCTTTAAAAGTTTGTCTCATGATAACAATACCATATATAAAAATACAATTAAATTAAGAGTTTATATATTATTATACAGATGACCTTATAAAACCGTGGAACTTTTGTTTCTTTTTTTCTTTCCTCTCGAGGACTATCTCGACTTTATTAATATATTTGTATATATTATAATTTATATATAAACATGTTGTGCCCCGCGGTATCACACACGTAAATAGTACCCGTTCCCGTAGGATTTTTTTTTCTTGACTTGTACCGATATTTTTATAGTTATTCTGCAATTCGGGGTAGAGGAATCAAAAATCATGAAAATTAGTACACTCGTTCTTGAGCGGACTTTATTTTATGTATCTATATTTATAGATTAATTTTGTTACAGGTAAAACAAGCTCTCTAATAAGTATATCGGAGGCGCTGGTGCCTGTGATCTACTCTCCGGTGTACAGCAAGGTGTATCTCACGACGCTGTCGACGATGCCCGGCGCGTTCTACCTCATTAGCGCCGCTCTTGCCGTTCCTGCCATAGCCATATTAATGTAAGCATAAACTACTTATAGCATAAGCTATAATAGCATAAGCTATAATAGCATAAACTATAATAGCATAAGCTATAATAGCATAAGCTATAATAGCATAAGCTATAAGCATAAACTTATACTATATATTACCTTCTTATTTTTAAATGTCAGGTATTCCGCCTCAATACAAACCACTTAGCCAAATTACTGACAAAATATTTTGCATGAAATCATTATTATGTTAATAATATATACTACTTACTGAACCTACTTTGAAAATACCTAAGAATTGAGTAGCATCCCTAAATGAAACAGTTGTGTCACAGATTTGTCGATTTTACGTTCTCTGGGTGTGTAACAAAGCAATTTTTTTTTGTTAGAGCGATGACGCAAATCGTTTCATTGAACTTCTTTCTTTAAATTTAAAAACCTACTATGCATAACCACATTAGTCACATAAAGTATAGACTCAAACAATACAAGAATAAAGAATAAAGAAATAGATAAGTGCAGATCCAACATTTTTACTGAAACCGGCGCAAGCGCATAACATCACGTTTTCCTAGCAATCGCTTTCGACATGTAGACAAAAAGCGACCTTGCGGTCAACGTCGAGAGTTCGCCCTTACGATAATTTTGTCATCGAAGACCAATGTCCGATTTCTAATGTCAGTTGTAACCTTGAACCCAGGTACGTAGTTAATG
Organism: Diachrysia chrysitis; assembly: GCA_932294365.1. Classification (NCBI taxonomy): domain Eukaryota; kingdom Metazoa; phylum Arthropoda; class Insecta; order Lepidoptera; family Noctuidae; genus Diachrysia; species Diachrysia chrysitis. Next base: position 6,324,369 of record OW028657.1, read on the forward strand.
TTTTCTATTTCTTGTCAGTACCTTTATTTGGCATTGATAACTGTACCTTTTATTAATCGAGTTCTAATAAGAGGTTTCTTTATTTTGTACTTTGTGTTTTTTTTGCCGTTAGTAGGTAAACTGGCTACAGTTGTTCTTTTGTTATTAGTTGATAGTCTTCTTTTATTTGTTTCCATTTCAAACTCGTGATGGTTTAGTAAAGATCTTCATCTTCACAATGATACTCAAGATGATAACAAATATTAAGCATAGTTGAAGTCACTAAACCTATAGATACAAATTAATATTCAACAAATTAATACAAAAAACAGAAGTAAACTAGAAAATAATGTTCAGTGTAAAACCTTTTTAGAAGTAACCTCTAATCTGTATTCCAAAAATATGTGTCAGTAGAGGAGAATAGTCATGTCCAGTTTGTCTTACAATACCGGTCTATAAAGGTCGGACTGCGGGGCATAGGCCTCTTCTCATGTAGGGAAGGACACACGCTTGCTCACTTGTGGGTTGGCAATGTCAGATTCCAATATTTTCAATATTTTCATTGTCCGATTGTCTGGTGTTTTAGAAATTAGTATAATTAAAAACGTAGGTGTATAAAATTTTGAAAAGGTCGCATTGGTAATTGTTTTTAATGAGTTCAAACCTGCACCCATATGCACACAAATCCATCCATCAAATTAATGACGTACGAAGAATTAAACAAACTTTTTTTTGTCAGATACTTATTTATTTTTAATCTCTTTACGAACATAATCTTGTACTCACCTCTACACAAACAGTAGACTGATTATGATCGCCAACAAACGAAACAATACAATTACTAATATTGAAGTAAATAGCTCACAAATAAAAGATGATTAATTATTGAACGTTAAGATGATAGCGAAAGGTTCAGGTTATCGTTCAAATTATCGTTTGTTCAGTTAGAATAGTTATTGCAACTGTAAGTTATAGTTATCCATTCTTAATAACGTGGACGCTAAAAATAACAATGTAAAACAGTCATTATTGTGAGTGTTTAAGTATTAATGCCCTTTACTTAATAAGTGCCTGTCGAGTTTTTCAAAGACGTTTATTATAAATCGACGGTATTTTAAATTTTCCCTTTGAATCGCTCGCTTTTTATTTTAAATGGTATGGTGTATCTAAGTCCTTTAGACCCTTGCATCTGATCCAGGCAGTAGGTAAATTTAGTGTCATGTAAAAAATAATTAGCAATAAAGCTATAGTTATTGACCACTACAATGGGTAATGTGTAACATTGCACTAGCTTAAAAATAAACCAATAAACTTTCAAATTATTCATGATATACCTACCCATTAGATATCAAAACCAACAACAATTTCAAAATATAAGAAACCTTTTCCTTTGTACTACTTGCTTAATATTTATGTATCAATATAAATGTGTTCATAAGTAAATTATATTATTGTTACATTAGCAAGCGATATCTGGCTACGCATAATTTCAACACTTCAAATTTTCAATCAAATACGATATGAAACGTTATTGTGCAATGTGTAACTATCTAACTTTACTGGGTGTCAAGTCGATGCTTCATTCAGATTCAGGGCTAGACTTCAAATCTACCGATTAGGAAGTTCCAGAAACAAATTCAGGATAAAAACAAAAGAATATTGTGTTGTGAATATTTTAAAGACTATTCAAACGGAGCTCCTGAAAAACATAAAACCTCTTTGGATCAGAATTTTATGTTTTTCAACGGGGATTGGATTTGGTTGGATTGGTTTTAACAAACTACGGGAATACCGTGCGTATGTCGTGCCGTTGTCTCTTAAAAACGTTTAAATTCAGGGAATTATAGAAGTATAACCTACCTATTAGAAAACACTTTGAAGCAGTTGATAGTTCAGAACTGTTTTCTTTGAATCATAACCACATACCACAAGCTCTGATGCTACAGTAAAGTCTGACCACAACTATGGACCAAATACAATGGAATGTCAATTACCACAACCTACAGTCTCAAAACTAAATAACTACCGGTCGTCCTACACAATCCATTTGTCCAATTGAACAACTAATTCAATATAACAAAATCGATACTTAGGCAAACCTTCTCGAGGATTCTATTCTTAGATTGCATTCGAGATCTCATGTCATTGCGGTATTGGAAGTTGAAGACGATTTTCAATCTCAACGGTGTGTCTATATTATCTATGGAGGCTGAACGTATGGGATGATTTGTTTATATAACAGCATGCTAAAGTATTACATTAGTGTTGGCAGTGTTATGTTAATAAGCACTTACTATTCTGTCAGAATATAACAATCCCATAAGGCAAGCCTTATTTTCATCCTTTACTTAATGTCAGTTTCATTTAGGAAGCAATATCAATTCTAAAATTATTTATACATTTGGTTTTATCAGAAAATATCAACATGCATAGTAGATACCTTTAGTAGTTACCTTTTTAGATGCATTTGTCACATACCTACGTACGTGCTACAATACTTTAGCTACTCAAACATATTCCGGGAAACTCGTAAACGTGATTCGTGATAGGAAGGTATGAAAAGATATAGAAATCAAATAAACTCAGATTGAATGTAGAGCGATACGTATCTGGTTCGATCTCGTTCGACTTATAGAATAACTTGTTCGTTTTGTGATACACATGTATACATTAGGGGTCATATACCTACAATCGATATATCTATCATTATTTATACACATGTTTCAATAAGTGTCTGAGGTTTCTCGTTTTTTCTTAGTATCTTGGTACCTTCTTAGGAATAAATCGATATCCATATCTTTGGACGAGACTTACCCTTAAATACTGAAAGGCCATTTAACTTTGACATGCTTTTTAATGTCTATCTGTCGCTATTTAACAGTTTAAAGTGATAGAGACAACATGTGACTTAACGGAGATTTCAAACTCATTATTAACGTTTCAGTCTTCGGCCTTAGGTTTAGACTTAAGGATTTCAAAATAATCGAAGCAACTGCTAATTTCATCCAACTAATTAAAGAGCTGTCCAACGGGAAAATTACTTACCTGTTTATAATTTTTTTTGAAATCCCGACCGTACATTACATAAGTCCAACACTAAAATATCTACTAGACAATAGGATAAAGGATCTCGTATGGTCTAAATAAATAAAATTGAACCTAACCATTGAACTTTTTCTTTTTTCGCAGATCCCTCTGCACCCTTCGCAGAAAGGACGAGCGCGACTTTCCCGCGCCCGAAGTTAAACCGAAGGAGAATGAAATCACTCGTTTTTGATAAATATTTATTATTGTTAAGTGTTTATTTTTATTACAGTTATGCGAAAAATCTCAATAAAATTAAGGTTTGTATAGAATCGTGTGTATTATAATTTATTAACCCCACTTCTCAGTTCCCGAATTAAATCGTCTTAATTCCAACATTAAGTTCAGACACATAATTTAAATGAATTCCCAATAGTACCTAACTCATCCGCTGTTGGGTTTGCCCAACTCAGCACTCACACTCAATAGTGTGGTTTCAGAGAGTAAAACTCTTTGGAATTCTCCGTCTGAAAAAATAATTATTGATTAGATATACTATAGGTAGGTACTAGTATATACTCGTTTATACTTACTAAATTGATTTTGTATTATAAAACGAGACTACTACAATTTTCTTGGGTTTTAGGTCAACTTTTATGTAAGTATTAGAGGTAAGATATCTACCTATATTTACGATGAGATTTATGTTCACTGAAATTTAAGGGAAGGATAGAATATCTAGAGAGAATTTATAGATATTAGTTTAAGACCCACCGTTTAGCAACCTTCGTATTATCTATTACTTACCTACTAAATGGCATCCGCAACCCATATATATTTACTAGATAACACGATATTCTACCATAAAATATACCTGTACCGAGAAACATAGAACCCTCCTTTATAAACGACTTTAAATGGAGGTTGTTGTTAACGGATGGTTTGCAATACGACGGCAATTTTTTATTTTTTTAAGTTTGTTGAAGCGGGGCATTCACAACACGGACATGCCCGTGGCCAAATCGCCCGGGCATATCTGTCGCCACTATACACTACAGTACTACACAGACTCGTCAGTTTTTGTCCGACCGGCTACACGATTAGTTCTGTTTTGCATACACATTACAATGACAATGATTATGCCTTTTATCTCCCATAAACATGAATGTTTTGTATTCTGCTAAAAGAAATCCTAGAATGTTTTATTTTCTAAATTTACACTGGCCTGATCGTCTAGTCATTAGTGCCTTGACTGCTAAACAGGAGGTCGTGGGATCGATTCCCACTCAGAAAAATCTTTGTATGATGAGCATGATCATTTGTTTTGTGTTTGGACGTGAATTATCCATAATATGTATGTATTTAGAAAATTCAATATATAAGTATGTCAATCAGTTATCTGGTTGCCATAATACAGGCTTTGACTAGTTTGGGATAATATGGCCGTGTGTGAGTTGTCTCAAGATAGATATATAACAAAAAAAAAACACATTTAATCAATTTTAACACAATTTGATAAATAATTAAAATAGGGCGTCTGTAGGTCCTACTGGTTGCTCTCGCTCTCGGGTCTGTGAGCAGACAACCCCAGTGAGCAGACAAAATGAGATCGCGCGGATTTGCAACGGGCAAGTCTGACAGACTGACTGCAACGGCCCTACCACCTGTGGGCCCTACACTAGCAAACAATGCACAGACATATAGTAGCGAGGTCCAGCGGGCATGTCTGTAGACTTACCCGTTGACATGTCTGCCTAGTAAATTCCCCGCTTTACGCGATGACGCCGGCGATTGCGGATCATTTTTTTTTTTGTCATCGATAGGTTATCACGTCAGTCAGAGGTCCGTTTCATTGAAATCCGTTCCTACATACATTTATGTGTAATCAATTATTTGAAGTCGGTTAATAAGAAACTGGTAGGTTTATATTTTAGGTGAGACCAGAATCCATATCCAACATAAGCTGCTTAGGTTACCTTAAGTAGGTAGGTGAGAAAAAGCCAGGCAAAATAATTTTCCTTACAGAGCATAAAAATCTTAGGTCGATAGGTAGGTACACATCACCGGAGCAGCGCTGAGCATGCTTTAGCAAACTCGGGACTTCGGCAAAGGCAAGGACGGGACCGGCGTCTTTTTAGTCAGTGCAAGTCCGACATATCCCCACGTCGTGCTTGGCTTGGGTTGAAGTCATTAGATTTTCAACCCGTAACAAAAAAATTGGTAGGTTACCTACTCATAGTCCAATTATTTATTTGTAATAGGTACCTAGGTATCTACTTAAGTAATTTATTAAGTTAGTGACACATGTAAATGACACGGAAACAACAATATAGCTCAAACAAATTATTTAATTATCAAGAACTAGTTATCTTTGTTATTATGTATTGTTTATAATAATGGTTTATTGAAGATAACCCAGTGTTGTCAGTTCATTGCCTCCCGGGTGTAATACGATCTAAGTAGGTATACCATTACTGGATAAAAAACTCTTACCTACCTACTATTTTATCCTAAGAGAATACCTATTAATTAATTAATTATTAATAGGTACCAGTAAATATAAAAGTCTGCTCTTGCCTGGAGCGCAAGTCATACCTCTACACGCCTCTTTTAATATAATGAGGAACGATCAATGATTTTTGATAATCACGCTTGCTCTTTAAGGGGGTGGCGATTTAATATTCCAATTTTGATTCCAATTGCGACCTCCGTGGTCGAGTGGCGTACACACCGGTTTTCAAGATGTAGCCAGCTCTGAGATCCCGGGTTCGATCCCCGGCCGGGTCTATGTAGAAAACGACGTTTCTACAATGTCTCGGGTCTGGGTGTTTACTAGCTACTTACTTTGGGTTCAGAGCAATGTATGTGATGTTGTCGATATTTATTTATTATTATGATTTTAAAACCAGGTTTCCTCATGATCACAAAAAAGAATAATCATAGCTAACTCCTTTCATCTGATAAGTAGTTGTCAGGTATCTTTGTACCTACTACCTACACGTATTAAGTAGGTATGAAGCGTCTAGGTAAAAATATTGTCAACAGACTCAGCCGACACTAGTTTAGGCATACTAATGTATCACTCCAAGTTGCTACCTACACTTATGTAGGTACTTATAGTTTCTACAGGTCTTTTGTGCATAGGGATGAGGAATTTAGCCAGAAAAAACTACCTAGGTACCTACACGTTCTATCAAATGGCAGCAAAAATGTAAGTATATTCCTACCTATGTAAGGAAGGTTACAAGAACTTTTAAAAGAGCTTTAGATACATATCATAAGAATGTTATCTTAGTTCATTCTATCGGAATTTATGGCACTTCTAAAAAAATTAACATTAAGTTAGGCACCTAAAATCATATAGGTATATACGCAATAACAAGTTAATTTGGTAACTTAGCTACCAAGGTAGGTAGGTATAATAGTTCACACTTCTCTGCCGTAGACAAACGTAGTATCTATGTAGGTATATACCTCCCTACCTACCTACCTAATCTACCTAGGTTGGATTAAGTACTTATGCATTATAATACCGGCCTAGAAATGTACCACTGCTGGGCACAGACCTCTTCTCATGTAGAGAAGGCATTGATCACCACGCTTGCTGACTTGCGGGTCGGCGATTAAGATTTATTTTTTTTAGAATCCAGGTTTCCTTACCATATTTTCGTTCACCGTTTGCTAATGGTGTCTACTACCTATAACTTTTAAAAAGTCACATTGTACAATTGCCTGTAGTGGGTTCGAAACCTGCAACCATGTGCATAGAAATCCGTTCAATGAACCACTCTGCTATCACGACATACTTCAATAGGTTTACCTATATTGATGAACTGACAAAAGATTGTGAGATTCCAGATCTTGTGCTATTTCGTCTGACAATCCATCAATGTACGATTAGACCTGCCCCTCTAGACAAGTGGCATTTCGACAAGCGTTAACGATATAGAAATCGCTTAAATTACATTAAATAAATGTATGGAAATGACGTTTCATTTCGATAAGTCACGTGACTTGGACTTGTCACTTCCACACATTTGAGCGATTCGGGCAGCGTTATCGTTTATCGAAAGGTCACTTGTCTAGGGGGGCAGATCTTGTGCTTTTTCGTCTGACAATCCATCAAAGTACGATTAGACCTGGTTCTTATATTCAAAAAACGTTTCGTTTTGCTAAATTTTCCAAGAAAAACGACAAATATTCTACCCTCCGTAAGCAAAACAAATCGTTTTTTTAATATAGGAACTAGTCATTAGTAGAAGGAATGTAGGCACAAAGTCTTTAACAATATTTGAATAAACAACTGCATAATTCTGGTTCAAACAAAGGCATATTCACCTACATCTGTTTAAAGTTATACCTACTCAGTGGCATTTAAATAAAGACGAACGTAGGTACCTAATTGGGTCATTCAAACGATTAAATATAAACAATGCTCTTATCTGGTATGCTTGTTATCTAAAGTTTGACACACGACTGTGTTCGCTTGACTGTTTGCATGAGGAGTTATTAGTTTTCCGGGATAAATAGGTACCTTTACTTATAAACAGTGCCCTTTGACCTTTGATCCTATGCCGTGTCTCTAAAATATAAGTTAATTTACTTCACATAAAATGACCACTAGGTATACCCTACTATTTATTATTTTGTGCTATTAGGTACCTACTAGGTATTCTACTTCAGCCGTAGCCCTGCCGAGCATGCGTTAGTGAACCTGGAAATCCGGCAAAGGCAAGGACGGGACCGGGGTGTTTTTAGTCGGTGCAAGTCCGACATATCCCTCCTCACAAATGTAGTAGGAAGCGATCTGTCGCTGCCGGCCGTAGTGCGGAGGATGGTCGGCGGCGCAGAGTCGTGGGACGCGGTGGTGTCCTTCTGCGAGGACGTGATGTCGCAGAAGGAAACTGCGGAACGGGAGAGGGAGATCTCGACTCCCTTCCCGGGCCGCAGAAGACGCACCGGGCGCCGGAGAAGGGCGGACAACGCCCTTTTCCGCCCCCCATGAATGGGTCCAGGGGCGAGGGACTTGGGGAAGTCCCCGCCCCCTATTCGATGGACCCGAGGCGGAGGCGCGCGCGGGTGTCGGCGCGCGCCTTTGAGACGATGCACGGGGTAGTTAACACCTCACTACCCCGTGCAGGAGACGAGGCCCGGACAGACCGGGCCGGCACTAGTGCGGGGCTGCGGAAGAATTTGGATTCCCGCGGCCCCGCGCGCACGTGCGAGGAGACACCGGGGGGTTTTAGCCGGTAAGAGTCCGGCACGCCCCTCCGCCTCTCCCCAGGCGGAGGCCATGAGGATTTCCCCCCGTCAAAAAAAAAAAAAAGTCCGACATTTCCCCACGTCGTCGTGCCCTCGGCGTGAATTGAAGTTAAAAAAAAAACACCCGGTAACAAAAAAAGTAGGTAATATAGGTAGGTACCTACTTATAAAATTTTAGGTAGGTAGGTACCTACTAAATCTATTAGGTATGATAAAAATAAGCTATTATAGGACGATGGGTCGATCTTAACCACAAAATAGAACCTGTTTTAACATTAGTTTTATCTTAATGAAAATAAGGTCGCTTCGGTTATTAATAATTATGTTATGACTGTTTGTCTTAATAGTAGAAATCATTAACAATGCGATTTAGAGATTGCGGCGCATTAAAATTAAGTAGGTAGGTACCTACCTACAATTAATTGATAGGTTATAACTATGTGGTAAACTGGTGATTCAGTAACGTTAGCCTTAATTTTAATAGGTAATATACACAAACTACCTACCTATTAGCAGGTTTAAAAATATTATAAAAATGTATGGAGCATTAACAATGGGAGGCGCACCAAACGACCAGTTTTAGAGGTAGTATACAAATAAAATATACACACACTATTGCAAAACAAAAATGTACCTATAGATTCATAGACAAGCATAGAACATAGACGATTCAAACCCAGGTTTAAAAAAAAAATTATCGACCTAACTTGCTTTTTTTCTTAAACAACTCCCGCACTAGTTAATAAACACTATCGTGGGGGGTTTCACACGCATTCAATTCACTTACGCAAAAAGCACCCAATCTTGGAGCAAGCAATTATGGATCACACAAAACTGTGGTAATTAGGTATTAGACTTCTTTTTTACTTTACTTAGAAAATAGTTATATAACACAAACTATGTCGAGTTATAAAAACGGCAGATAATTTACTTTCATATTGAACTACAAGCATTTAAATATTGCTAATTAGACAGAGAGAGCTATACCATCACATGACGTCACCTTAGTAATTCTCCATACTAATCTGGGGATGTCCCGTACAAGTCGTCGTTTTGCGAAAAAGAGATAGAACATGCGTCATCTACTAACTTTAAAACCTTGTAACTTTTGTATTCGTGTATATTTTTTTGATGTTATTTCGCATTTCTGCTTCAATTTAATACTATTATAAATATTTGTAATTCGATAGTAGTCTTCGGTAGTAGACTGAAGAAGAAACGAGATTTAAAAAAAAGATATTTGAGGAACATTACGCTTACAATTTATTTTGTACACAACCTACTATATACAAAGTAAAAACTATACAAAAACACTAAAATTTGAGTCTAAAATCTTTAGAAGGCGTCTTTGTCGTGTTGTCTTTCCACCGCTTGTCATCTATCAACATTCTGATGTATCTCCCCTGCTGGTCTGATGGTAGAGTAACGCCAAGAGCATCACAATTCCTTAGGATTTCAGAACAACCGCGAATATCTCGTTTTCTTACTGTAACAAGGAAATGAATAATTTAAACACAGGTTAATATTATCCCGCGAGTAGTTCCCGTTCCCGTGAGACATCAAAAGGTTTTCTTTTTTCATTAATTTTTCCAATATTTTGATAGTTATTCTGATATACGGGACGAAGACGAATCCAACAAGTCATAAATTAATATTGGTCCACTTTTTCTTGAGTTATAAATGGTGTATCTAATTCGACTTTATTTTATAAATAAAGATAGAGATTTTAAAACACTTGACACTCAGGCCTTCTTAATTTCGAAATACAAAATAAGTTAATTAAAATATAAAAGGTACAATTTACATTTTATTTAAATTTAAAAATCCTAAAATTAGTCCATTTGTGGAAAAGTGTATATTTTGGAATGGAAGAAGAGGTTCCTGAATGGAGTGCTGGTTCAAATTTTGTTAGTTGTTTAATATCATAGACTATTTATACTAAATACGAACAGGCATGTAACTAGTCATAGATGTTACTTTCTTTGAGCATTGGAGTTAATTATACCAATTCAATCTGAATAGCAACAAAATAAATATGATTGTCTTTATCAATTATGACGTCTATTTTATTACAAGTTAAATTTAGTGTTGATAGGTATAGGCAGTTATAGAACAAAGACCTGTAATACAACTAAGTCGATATAACATTACCAGAATAGGTAGGTACTTATTATTCTTTAATGGCCATTGCAATCACTAAGCAATAGACAGCTCATATATCTACCCCACGTACCGTAGATATCGAAATAATTAAAATGACATTAAAATATTTAACGACTTAAAAACCGCTAGAATTTTTGGGGTCATAGGTACCACAAACAAGTAGGTATCTAGAAAAGGAATAATAATATTTTTATGTCTGTAATCAAATTAACGTCCCAAAGGGCGAGGAATTAATTTTATTTTTGTTTAAAAAAAAATGATAAAATTTTTTAATACTAAAATAGTTATTTCTTGTGGTCACGTGACCACTGTTTATATGAGCTAACAAAGGGATTCTAGGTGTTGATAAAGTCTGCAAACAGTTCAAATTGATATATGTAGTTAAAAGTTCACGAGGTCAAATGATTAACAACGCAAACTTAGATACTCCTGTACAAAGACGCTATTGCATATCTTACTAATGTAGGTATTAAGTTTACCAATAGATCACCTAGGTACTTACATCTTGTAACAAGTTGTATTAGTAAAAACCATAAAAAACCTGACTGCCCTGCTAAGAATAATAATTATTTATTTTAGCATTTCTCATACTAATTTAATTTAAATAAACAAGATGCAATATAAGTATATAAATATAATTTTTGTAAACCATTATAAAATCCTTTATTTTGATAACCTACTAAACAGGTTTGATTAAAAAAATATAGATACCCAGATACCTATATAGGTACGACTTACAATGGCAGTCGGCTAAGGCCCTATTTACTATTTTTAATATTTTTGATTCAAAGAGCTATCTACCTACGTTTTATTAGATACTTTGATAATTTTCGTATTGTACTTATAAATAAATATTGAAGACAAATCCAAGAAAAAAAGTAATCAAGAATTAGAAAATTGCGTTGTCTGCCTAGGTGTCAGCCCACAGCGCACACTAGGTAGGTGCATATTCAATTATTGTAATGATTTAAATTAACCTCTGAATTAGCCGTTCTTAAAAGCCTCTCAATTTTGCACCTCTTTTTCGTAACTCAACTTTGCATTTTCAGTCATTGATTCGTAATTAATAATTGCCATAATAACTCATTTATTTGTCAGAGGTATTGAAAGTATGTAAAACATTCAGAGTATTATTTAATAAACCCGCGTATTCCAGTAAGAAACTATGGCATCCTGCAATTTCGGCGACGAATTTAAACGTGGTAGCCCTCATTTAGATAACTTTATTACAAGCACTAGAAAGTACTGTTTACTTAAAGAAATAGTATAACAAGCCCTGCAATGTGCTAGATTTATAACAATATCATTATAGGACACTGGGATCACAGACCTTACATAAACTAGCACAAACTGATAACCGCTATTGTAAGTGAATCTAACAGGCTAACTGTTAGATAACTTGCAAGGAAGTGTGCCATTTTCAAACGACAACATTCCTATCAAAATGGCATAAATATTAATTGATATATAAGTAGGTAGAAGATGTATGTACCTACATGGTAGGTACTTAATTCTTGGTATCAACATCAACTAATAAGCCACCGTTATTGCGCTCACCAGTTGGCGCCACTGGCGCGTCAGCTGTCAAAGCCCACCAACAAACTATGGAATGACCTCGCGTGCGACTAGCGCCTCTGGTGGCGAAATAAAAATGGTAGTCCCCATTCTCACGTAGAAGATTGTCTTTAACTATACGAAGATTGGTCAGAAAAAAGGAGAGCCCATCAAATTACATTATTCAATCATTGCAAGAATCTACATCTGGGTCTACCTGGACTGAAAATCTTTCTACCTGTTGTTGTTAAGTTTACTAATCTCAACGAAAAATGAGTTTAATCTTGTTGTAAAAATAAATTTAAACTGGTATAAAGACAAACATAGACTTAACCAAATACATTTTTTCATCATGTTCTGACAGGTAAACAGAGTGCTATGGAAAAGCGTGGTGATGAGCAGCAGCATTATATCAAATATTACCAAGCAATTGCGTAACAACTTGTATAAATGACTACCCAGTACGTACATACAATAGTCATGAGTTTAGACGCTAGTTCAAGGACAAAATGACCATCATAAGATTTCTTGTGTGCTTATATTCAGCGAGTTCTTTTTGTAATTCATTTATTTTATCCACCCCCTACCTGACTGACTTTCTACCTAACACATAATATACTTACATTTAAAGTTGAATAGTGCTTGCAGCACTGCAACATACTCTGACATCATGTCATACTTCAGCAGAGTTTGCAATAATCTCACCACCGCATCCTCATTGAAGTCTTTTAAAGCCATCATACTGAATGCTGTCGCCCTGGAATAAGATACAAATAGTTTTGTTACTGACATACATTGCAACATGGAAATAATAATGACAACAAAATAAAAAAAGCAGATATTAGTATTATGCAAAGGCTTAAATAAAAGTAAAAATAAGAACTTGATCAAATACTAAAAGTGACAGTACAAGAATTATTGCTGACTTAAAATTGAGTTGGGTTTGATTATTTGGTCATAAAATTAGTATTGAAGTGACATCTAGTGGTATAAGTAGTAACTACAAGTATAACAACATTATTGATTGTCACAGTGTTTTGGTGATATTGTTTACAAAATTTTAACAAGCCATGTTTTTGTGAATAGTATTGTCTTAACCCTGAATGCCTTTGCCAAAAGTCTGAGGCACATAACAACAACATTCAACAAAACTAGATGAGAAGAAAACATCTATTTTTAAATATTTCAGCACAAAAATATTGTGATTAATAATATTTACTTATTTTATGGCATATTCCACATGTATATAAAAGCGGTTGGCGAGCAAAACAAATGAATAACTATCATAAAATAAATTATTGTAGTACTTACTTATCTCTTACAATATTTCGAAGGATTTTAGATGATTCTAGAAGTTCGTTTGCCAACATTTGGTCGGAAAACCAAGAACTTGCCCAACAGATATGCCAAAAGCAGACCAGAGGGTAATGGTCCGACCATTCCTTGCTAAAGTCCAGCACATACTTTGTGAATATAACCAAAGATGCTTCTGATCTATTTAATACTGAGTCTTGAATTAATTCTCTGAATATTATTCGATAAAAACTTCTTAAACTATCATATTTCTTATAACAACTTTTTAGTATTGCCAGTCCTTTGTCAGAATTACCTTTTATACATTGGGCTCTTGCTAAATAGTGCAGAAATTCTCCATTTTTTTTATATGAGACTGGATCAACAGTTTCACAGTATTTTTGCAGGACGGCAACCATATCTGGCTTACCATTAATGCTGTAGTGCCTAAAAAGTTTCTTCAGTGTAAGAAACGTCAGGAACTTGCGACAATTCTGGCACTCTATCACTAGATCTACAATGGGTTTGTCCCTGTTCTTTGCAAGTAGATCCGAAAATGCATTGTCAAGTTCTGTGTTGTTCATACTCGACACATTGTATTTAGAACTTGCCTCGTTGCTTTGTTGTATACTTTGATCTCTAAGGTCATTACTCTGATACCTTAATCTGTATCTGTCGTGTATTGCACTGGTAAATGCATCAATAGTAAATGTGGAGTAATAACCACTGCCTGGAGCGAGTCTTTGTATTCTTTGGACATTGTGAATAAGTCTTGCGTAGTATAAAAGTTGCTTTGTCACTTGCAATCTTGTTATGTTCATTGTTTTGCAGTTGGTCTTTATTTTGCACAACAATTACCTATTTTGTTGTTAAATCTCACGTCGAATTAGGGAATAATTACTTAATCTTTCTAGCTCCACTTGATACGAACCATTTTCTTGAAAGTGTATACTTATAATACAAATAAAGACTAAAATATTCCTGAAAAATTTTGTCTGACTAGATTGATAAAACTGTAAACAGGTTTTTGGCCTCTCTTAACATTTGTCTATTTGCGTCTATGACAGCGACAGTGACACTGACTTTTCCAAAATATCATTCTTCATCTATGATTCGTTTAAAAATTGTTAAATCAGTCATCAAATTTTAATGTAATCGGTTTCACATCTCACTTAACTTTGAATAATAAAAACAAAACTTGTTTCATAAAATTAAACAACGTCAATAAACTTTCGACTTAACTTTATGGAATTTAACTAAAGTATTATTTACTACTGGCATCTATTAGCAAAATGTAAAACTATTTTGAATAGCATAAAGGGATTTCTACTCGCTGATAGATGTCGCTACAAACAGCAAAACAACGGTATCCGCGTTAATTCTATTTTAAAATATAATATTTTATTTTAATGAAGATTATAATTTTAAATCTATTGACTAGTTATAAATCCAATTATGTTTTTTATTTTTGTATTCAAGTAAATGAATATTGTGCACACATAACTGATTTTGATTACAAAACTGATTCTAAAAAAACGAGTTATGTCTATTCGTCGATATTCAATACGTGGAACGGATTACGAATTTTATCTTTTGAGATATCGTATGACGCTCTAGTTTTTTTATTTTTACGAAGTGATTGCCGACAGTGATCTCTTGTCGATTAACATGCGGCCATTAGTTGTTAATGCCAAGTTCGCGGCAGGGGTCCAAGGCGGCCTTTAGTTCAAACTTACACGCCACGCTACGTATTTCAATGATATAATGTAAATATTTCATAGTGTTGGAACGACACGTGCCATAATAAATTAGTTTTATACTTTGCCGAAAACGATGTCTAACTTTTGTTATGGGATGTTTATTTTTTTACAGAAAGATAGGTTCATAATCCAGTTCCGCCAGTAAGGAGGTATTTATTGCTAAACCATGGAGACTGATAGGACTTAAGCTATTTAATAAAATTTATTAATAGGAATATTACATTTTATTAAACGGCCTTTTATTTCTTAAATCAATATTACCTACTTAAGTACCTACGTTCTTTCTCGATAATTGACTAATGATGATGACTGGCCTGTTAGTCCACTTTTTAGTCAAGCTGACTGCTGAACCGGTGGTTGTGGGTTTGATTCCCATCCAGGACACATTTCTCAACAGGCAAACTTTGTATGATGAGCAAGAGCATGGATGACCATGCTCTTGCATGTTGTTTTTCTTTGTCTGGGTGTAATTTACGTATAATAAATATATAGGTATTATTTAGGTATTTAGAAATGAGAATGTATGTTTATCAGTTGTCTGGTTACCCTAATACAACCTCTGCCTAGTTTGGAATTAGATGGCCGTGTGTGAGTTGTCCCAAAATTTTTTTTTTTTTTTTTTTTATATAAATATTAATTAAAAATATGATAATATTAATATTAAACCTTTACATTAATGTTATCATAAATTATCTTTACTTAGGTACTTATCCCACTTACATATTCCTACTACTAGGCCTAAAACTTAGTTAAATAAGTACAAACATAATTTCATCCAAAAGTTACTACTTTACGAGTACCTATTAATTACCTTTATACTAATATCTTTTTCTCATTATGCATATACCTACATTAGTAAAAACGAGTAAAAAAAATGGTATCCGAAAAAGTGTAACACCACACTTCACCACATATTTAGATAACCACAAGATCCAATAAATTAATAAACTCGAGCAACAACTCGAGCCCGCGGTAACGGTGGTAATTTATTACCGTTCTATGGTAATTCCGAGAGGGCGCGCACACCACTTATTTGGTCAATTAAACTTTTTATTAATATGTTTTTTGTAATTATAATGTTTGTAAATTCCTGGCAATTAATCACAATAATTGTTATACTTTTTGGTCCTTTACGAAATAACTTTAGAAACATGACTGCAAAAATAAGCTAGCTTAAAGTTGATGAAGAATTCAACCTAACCAAATAAAAGCTTTTTGTTGTATAGTTTAAAAAATTACACTTTATATAATGTAGAACTAAACTAAGTATTTAATAGTTATGTATCAGCAATATCATTAAGTAGGTTTTTACCAAAGTCCTATCAACTTAATAATTAACATCAAACTCTTTGGTTAATTCTTTCAACAAATAAATGGCTTTTCTTTCTTTTTTGTCTTTCAAATATTTTTGCGCCTACGTGATTGTTACTCAACTGTTAAAAAATTTCTTCAAGATTTCGTATAATAATATCTAATATCTACACTTTCATAGATAAGGGAGAAAGTTCAAACTTTTAGGTCACAAGTCTGTATCGTTATCTTTACTTCCGACGACTATAACTTATGCAGCAGTTTTATGCATTTCCGCTCGTCATAAAATTAATAATTTTGTACTAAATGAAATATCAAAGATGTTGTAAGACTCAACTTTATTCCATTTAAAATATTTACTGACTTATCTCTGACGTAAATAATTCACAAAAATGTTATAAACATATTTATTAAATAATAATAAATGTGGACAACTTCGTATACCTACATTGCTCTGAACGCAAAGAAAGTAGCTAGTGCACTTGTGTTATGGAATCGGAGACATCGAAGGTACCACAAACACCCAGACCCGAGACAATGTAGTAAAGTGGTTTTCTACATTGACCCGTTGGGGATCGAACCCTGGACCCGAAGCTGGTGGCACTTTGATAACCGGTGTGTACGCTACTCGACCACGGTGGCCGTAATAAATGTTGAATATATCAAACACCACATGTCGTGGTGGACTAGCGGTTCAATTAACGGATTTGTGTGCACAAGGTTGCAGGTTCGACCCACTACAGGCAAGTATCAATGTGGCTTTTTCAAAGCTATAAGTACTTTCTTAATTATAGTTTGTATTTTATGAGATCAAAGCATTTGACGCTGAAGGTTTAGAAAAACTGTTTTCTAAACTTTCTTCAGCTCCAGTACTGATTGGAGGACACCAAAAATAAGGTCTGATGCTTAATGTAGGTACTTTTTAACGCTAACATTAGCAAAGTCTTAGTTTAATAGTTCCATACATCTTATGACTTAAATCGATCATCCATACCTAATAAGACTAATATTAATTGCACTTCCACCCACTGACATACCGTTGTTTAGTAGTCACCGTCAAATGTCAAATGAATGCGACAATTAGTCATATTAAAATGGGATTAACACTTTCTTGGCGTCACACAGATCTGCTCAGTTGTCGCCGAAGATTAATATAGCCAGTTCTTGTAGAACCGTGAAATTAGATCAATTGTTTTTGGGCAATATAAATTTGTGTTTTTGTAAGGGTCTTTTAAAAATGGTTGTGTGTCTTAGTTCGGGTACAATTAAGCTGGCCCGCAGGCCGGCAAACTCACAGCTTAATCGAATGAGTTATGCTTCGTTTCTTTTTGAATGCAGTTATCATTGTTAACAAGAAATTCTGGGCAACCTTTATTAATGAAAATGTTTGGCGTCACCACCCCACCATTATGCTGTCTTATCGAAGTAAAAGGTCTCAATTGTCCGTTACGAATTGTTGTGTTTTAAAACAATGGTTTAAGATGACAGGGTTTTGTGAGTAAAATCGTTCGACCAGAGCCTGCACTTTTCTCTTGATTGTTACGTTTTTGTTCTATCGTAATAGTTACATTTCCATTACTTAATTTGATTGTCTTCATCCTCGAATTCCCCTCGTTGCTAAAGCGCATATAACCTAATGCATATATTTAAGGACGACCTCCGTGGTCGAGTGGCGTACACACCGGTTTTCAAGGTGTCGCCAGCTCTAAGGTCCCGGGTTCGATCCCCGGTCGGGTCAATGTAGAAAACCACTTTTCTACATTGTCTCGGGTCTGGGTGTCTGTGGTACCTTCGTTGTCTCTGAATTCTTTGGGTTCAGAGCAATGTATGTGATGTTGTTGTCCACAATTATTCATTATTATTAATTATTTAAAAAATCGAACAATCCTTTCTAACTTCCAACCAAATCATTAACAAAGATCTTTTGACATTGATAATATCATTCACATCCTGAATGACACAAAAACATGAACAGTTCACATTGAAACTCAATACATTTCTGAATCAATAAGCTGAACTAAGACTTAATTAAGTAATTAAGATAAATGCAAATGATATTAATTAAAACTCGCGTTGTTTTAATTTGATACTCATTGCATTTGTGTAACAGTAGTCACTTGTGCTTATTACCGATTTTATCGATTCGATATGTCGTATGCCTAATTTATTTTGAGTAATCGTAGGCCGACCGGTATTTCTTGTAATTCATCTATACTTATAATAAATCTGTAGAGAGGTCAATTCTGTACATCAAATATATTTTCAAAATAACTATCAGGGGGTGATTAGTGATCGATACTGATGCCAAAAATGCAATCAGTAAAATTTTTGTCTGTCTGTCTGTCTGTCTGTCTGTCTGTCTTTCTGTCTGTATGTTCCTTATAGAAACGAAAACTACTCGACGGATTTTAACGAAACTTGGTACAATTATTCTTGATACTCCCGGGCAGGTTATAGTATACTTTTCATCACGCTACAATCAATAGGAGCAGAGCAGTAAAGGGAAATGTTGGGAAAACGGTATTTTTTAAGCTTCCGTCGCGTATGCAGCCTTAATGGTTAAAGCTACATAGAAATCATGTATGACGGAAATGTTCTACATAAAATTATCTAAAAAATATCCCACAACAGCATATGTCTATCTTTTATGGTTGACACACAATAACACGTGTAACTCCCGATAGCTTAGCAGTTCGGCGATTTCTGATTATATTTGTTTACTCTTACCCTATAATACTCTCACTCATCCCTAATTAAAAAAAGTTAACATTATTACCTATTCAATAAAAAAAGAATCATAGAAATCGGTATAGAAACACCAAACTTATACATTAAATACGATAATAAGCCATCGCGCCGTCGCGCCGAATACTGAATCATGCTATAAGGATTATTTTTGTGTAACGTGATATATTATATTTCCCTACTAAAATACGAAAGTTAATCTGTCTGTTACATCAAAACCACTGAACAGTGAGGAAGGACATATGCTACTTTTTTTACGAAAAACGACGGAAACGCGGACGAAGTCGCTGGCAAAAGCTAGTTTAATAATAAGTAGGTTTTATTTGTCTTAAAATTTTTAAAGGTTATTCATTGCTAAACAATGATTGAAATCTACTGTTTAAATTCTAAGCTAGGTGGTGGAAAGTTAACAGTAAACTCTCCACCACCTAACATACGATAAATAGAATCTATCCATCGATAGGTATCCAGAAATATCCCACACAATTCTTCACATCAAGAAAATCGTCTATCACATCCGTATGTATTCATAGATTACATAAACAGGGAACTTAACTGGGTGACCATTTATCTAGACAACTATTAAGGCCTGTCACAACTCTTTACCACAATGGCTTGTCGATATAATCTGAGTTTGAATATATCGATTAAAGATCGAATGGACGATGATACCCTTATTGTACTGTCTACACCCCTATCGTTGGCTTAAACTATGCCGCGATGGAGATCGAACAAAGGAGTCTATAACACGCCTGTCGTACGACATTATCCTATCTGAAGATTGTATCCTGATATGTCGCTCTTCTTACGATTTATTTTACGTTTTATATTGCTTGCATGTTTTAGTGGCATACGAACTATACTCAGTGGGTCACAATGAAGATGATTACACGCCGTTTTTGGGAATATTTAATGACCGCATTGTAGTTTAAAGATCAATTCATTTTCCAATCATACGAAAATGAACTAAGTATACCTACTTTTTTCATTCTAAACGTTTACCGAAATGTTAAATATTTCGTTTATTTCCCATATTATGGGTATATTATAATTATTATTATTTTTCCTTAGTTGATGTAGGACGATAGCCTAAGTACTTTTAAAATGCGACGACTAAAAGCTGCTGAAGCTCGGCCTGGTGAATTGATAGGAACATTGGGAATTCACTATCTAGCTATATTTGACATACCGATGTGGATTAGCCGTTTTTTAGCTCTGTACGCGAAGCATGCCAACTAGACCCTATTACTAATCCTCCGCTGTCTCTCATGAAAAACGTAATAGCTAAAGAGTGTTGAAAGAGTATGTATTACTGTCGTCGCTATAACATCAAATAATAAAAATAAATTAAAGGGGACTCTATTAAATGGTACGGAACACTTCATGCGCTAGTCCAACTCGCACTTGGCCGGCTTTTTATTTCCATCAAAGAATGTGTTACTTTAAACCAGGATCAACGTAAACTTAATTAATATTGTCCGCCATTAGTGTCTCCAGACGAAGGAAAGCATTACTAAACTTAGTATAAACCATTCCCACATATTATGAAAAAGCGAACTTGTTTGCAGTAACTCATAACGTTGCCTTTTACAGGACTCATAAATTTTTCAAATTTTCGGCCTTGAACATACTTAACTGGTCGGCCATCTGGCATTATCTCCTAATGTATCATAAATCTATTTATCAGGTCATAAATCTTTTTATCTTACTCTACAATGTGTGATCTCTTTACTTTATTAGTTTGATAACTGAATAGGATCGTTGTAACCGTGATAAATATATCATGACTACAGCAGAATGAATTAGTATTAAAATATATTGTTCAATTTCTGATCCTCATTTTAAAGACTGCTGGTGAAATCAAAACTAACCTTACAGTGTTGAAAATAAGGTTTTATTTAGTTTTTAAGTTCGTTTGGCCTACTATAAATCGTTCGGTGATGTTGCTATGGGACCCGGAAGTGCAGATGCGAGAACTTTTGTGCGAGTTCAATGAATTCTGAACAAACGCGATGTTTATTAATGGTAACGTATTGTTGACGACACTGATACTCAGAACAGCTCTATTTTGACTGATACACTTATCCTTTTCAAATAAATAACAAAAACCTTTGTGAAATAAGAATTATTGCTTCTTAATTGTGGATGTCAATGGCATGGTAGCGAACTCCAGAAAAGTAGTTTTAGTGGTTAAGCCCTCACAAGAGAATGTATATGTATTAATAATGTCTGATTGTTTTAGTAAATATTTGAGTAAGAAAACAGTTTATTTCTTAGCTAGCCTAGCCATTCTTTCTGTATGTTGTAAAGTACCTACGTCAGTTTATTTTCTCCTCATTTCAGTGTTATACCGTCTATTGCCCAAAGTCTTCAAGAAAATTATTTCCTTATCTCGCTATCCTCTCTGAGCAGCTTTGCGTGTATAGTCGATCAGTTAGATCTGTCGGGAATGTACAACATTGTGTTGATCTAGTGCGGGCTGCGAGAGGTCAAACCGCTGCGGCCTGCGGTCGATCTAGCGATGGATCGGGCGCGCTATAAATAGATGCAACGAATGAGGTGACAACCAATTAATTGGAAAAAAAGAAAGCAAAATGTTTTTTTTTTTAATTTTTTAGTTGGTGGAATATTCAGTAAGAGAGATCACACTCTTTAAGTTCTTAGTGACTCAACAAGTCCGTAAGTTACTTTGATTATGTTTATCTCTAATGATTTTCAGAAAGTGGTCAGAATGTTTGAGCAAGTAAAGGTTTGAGTCATATATATTGTTAGTTTATATCAGTTTTAACTTGCAGATTCGGCTATGCTTGTATTTGAGTGTTTTGTTGGGATCATATTTTTTATTAACCTCAGACAAAGACATCTAAACGTCAAATGTATATGAACACTATTTGCTTAAGAAATAATTTTCTTTAATCATCCATCAAATTTCATATTTGCTGTTCAAAAAACGGATACATACATTTTTTGAACAGCAAAAATGTATATATTATAACTCTGGTCTTTTGATGGAAAGACCATACTTAAATACCCTTTGAAGTAGCTAGATTACACTTCGTCATGTTCATTGACCAAATAAATGACGACTGACCAAAGTGACCAATCAAATAAAAAGAGAGCTCCATAAAATTTTCTGTTAAATTATTTTTAATTACTAAATTTGTAGTCTCATTAATATTCATTTCTTAAATTATTTTCTAGGATTCGCGAATGGCGCTCGCAATTTGCTTTGCCATTGCCAATTAAGCAAATCAGTGTTCCTATCATCGTCGCCAATAGTATTTAATTAGTAACAGCCATCTTTTAATTCTGTACTTGTTGTACGTGTAAGACAATTACGTTCAATGATTTCTAGGAATAAGACTTTTATATCTTTCCTATTAAAACTACTACCAAATCATTTTTTCTATATAAATCATGGTATGGCTTTCTGAGGTTTGCGCAAATGTAAGACATTCAAATAAAACTTTTTTTTACCCCGAAACGGATTCTCCTTTCAAAAAGTAGTTTTATTTTTAATTTTGTTGACTTATTTGTAGCTGCGGCTTGGCCTGCATTCATAGTCAATTCCATTTATTGTCATTAAACCTAATATATAAATGAATTTATGTAATAAAATCTATTCGAGGATTTTTTAAGATTTCTTAAACATCCAAATCTATGAACTTTACCTTTTTAAAGTTACAGTATACTTAAATTCTAATAGAGTCGTTACTAAATTCTGCGACAATACTTTTTTTTTGTGACGTGTTGAAAATCTAATGAATTCAACCCATACCGAGGGCACGACCTGGGGATATGTCGGACTTGCACCGACTAAAAACACCCCGGTCCCGTCCTTGCCTTTGCCGGAGTTCCGGGTTCGCTAAAGCATGCTCGGTGGGGCTCCGGCGGCCACGTGTAGGCCTGCAAATCCTACGTATGTTAACGGGTCTAAACAGTAGCAATGCAAGCCTTCATGAAAACTGAAAGACCTACTCATGGCAAACAGTCTACCGGTCATCATGTACTAATTTGGTAGGTTACCAATGATGGTAGGCCGCAGAGACCTGTGCATAAATTGTTTAAAGATACTACGACCTCCCACGCTTCGCAACAGTGGCAGATAAAATGATGCTCATTGCTTGTGGTTTTTTTTTAATCTCAGGAACTTTTATTATCAACCCTCAAGGGTTGTCAATGTTGTTCTTTTGCTTACTAATCCAATAGATTGATCATTTTTAGAGATTTCGCGCTTAGGCAGTGTGATGTAATTAATGGATATAATTAGTGTTTCTGTTCATTCCCAATGCTGCATATTAAAGAAGACATATAAATTATTTTAGTGCTTAAATGAGTATTGTCTAATTAATTTAGGAGGTAAATAGATAAAATAAAAATTTAGGGGCAACAATAAAAAAAAAACCATACATTACCTTCCTAAACTTATCAAACACTAACGGTGCCCCGCGGTTTTAACCCCTTAAGTTAACCCAGTTACCGTCAATATTTTTTCCATGTTTTTGTAAAGTTATTCTACTATTTGCGGTAGAGACAAACCCAACAAATCAAAGATCATGAAAATCGCTCTGAGTCGAAGTCCGGTACAGTTATAAGAGCTGTAACAAACTCGAAGTTGTTTTATATTTATAGATAACTAGCTTTCGCCCGCGGCTCCGCCCTCGTGGATGTCGGTTATCGAGGCAAAAAGTAGTCCTGCCCTATGTCCTTTCTCAGGCTCTAGACTATCTGTGTACCAAAATTCATTTAAATCGGATCAGTAGTTTTGGCGTGAAAGCGCGACAGGCAGAGTTACTTTCACATTTATAATATTAGTAAGGATAAAGTAAATGCACAATCTTAGGCACCCGACACCCGATATAGGATGCGGAGTATTTACCCACTGTAATGCAATTCATTTGCCAAACGATTGTGATTGCTCCTGTCTGTTATATTTATGATGCGGCGATATCAAAGGACCACGATAAGATTGCCGATTGACTTAAAACGAACTTAATTAATCGATTTCCACTTAAAACGAGATTACATTGAGTACTGTGGCATATTGTTTCAAAAGTATCAGTATTTACCTTATCGATAATTATCAAAGAATTTGCATTTATATCCGATTAAATCGATGTATTCATCAAAAACAAAGGTCGGTCGTTAATTAATTTCTTAAGAAACTGTTCATACCTTAAAGAGTTCTCTGTGAAGCGAATTGTTGGGAATTTAATGGCACTGGATTTTGCTGGATAATATTTATTGCATTAATGAGTTGTATGAGTTAAGCACTTATTATATATACCTACTGTCCTAAATTTCCTAAAACCAAATGCATTATTTTTGTTCGCATTTAGGACTGAATGCGATTACACCAACCTAATTTCAGGGCCGTATTTATTTGGGATTCTAAATTCAGGATAGTGTAATAAGCACGTACGATAAGAAGTGGAGATATTAACAACATCCAATGTAACGACGCAGATTATATAATAATATAAAATATCTTGGGACAACTCACACACGGCCATCTAATCCCAAACTAGGCAGCAACAGATAAACATACTTATACATATATTTCTAAATACATAAATATTATATATAAATTAAACCCAGACATAGAACAAATGATCATGCACATCAGACAAAGATTTTTCCTGGGTGGGAATCGAACCCACGACCAACAGACCAACAGGCCAGTCAAAACATACACATAACTTGAATAGAAAATACAGGCTATACCTAAAAACGATCATACTTTCAGCCGTCTAGTGCAACAGTATTTAATTGCAAGCCAACAAGGAAATCCAAACCACGATAGAACATAAAGCCAAACATGCTATTGTTGAGCATATTATGAATTTATCTGCATGATCCGTCTTATATCTAAATAAAGGCACGTTCGCTTTGTCAACAAAGCTTGGCGCTATCGACGGCGCTCGTAAAATATTATTTTAAAACATATCCAAGCTTTTCTGCGAATAGACAATGAACAATGTGCACGAACGCCCCAAGCAGAACGAACAATAGACTGTGCAGCTTTCATATTATTGAGTTAGATCTTACGTACAACGGGACAATTTATGTAGATATCTAGATCCGTTGTTTACGATCTGAAAGGACGGAATGACAGCAACTAAAGTGTTGCTAGGTTACGGGCTACAGCTAACATCGTGGGGAGTGCGATGAAAAGTTTGGCGTGAACTTTAGGTCAAATTGAAGATCGATGCGATTTTGTTTACTTGTACACTTCAATCTATTTTCAAATATTGCTGTCGTCACATCAAATTGGAGTACGGTTTGGTTTTGTTTATAAATAATTTCTATTTAATTTTATTGAATATTTATTCTTTTGTCAGTTGAGTAGAATTATTAGAATATAAATTGAACTATAATCCATAAAAGTCGGAAGAATTGGGTAATTTCGGAAAAACTAAACAACTTTTAAAATATGGTATTCGAGATTAGATTTTAGATGGCAATATTTCCTCTGGCCATATCTTTCTTTTGAAGAACACAAGTACATTAACATTAATATTAGTCGTTTGTTAATCTTGCGCAAGTTGTAAAAATTAAGTGTCTGCAATGGGGTATAATGTATGTTAAGGAAAGTGTTCACTGGTTTCTAACGGTTGTACAGTTTTTTCTTAATGTTTTATTCTGACTTTTGTTTGCTAGAAACCTTAGAAAGGGAACGAGAAGGTTTTTTTCAAATTGCATATTTTTTCGTTCATATTAAAATTGGAATTATTCTTTAATTTAAAGAGCTTTTATAGTCAGTTAGCCAGCAAGACATTTATCCGCTTTTTATAAACTCGGACTCTTTAGTAAATTATTATTTTTATGATATTTTACATACTTAAAGAACCTGTAGCTTGTGGACCCTAAATAAGAGACTTTTAATGGATTGCCAAGAAAGGGTATTGTTTTCGCGCGTATCTTGTATTATATTTGTAAATTTCTCTATTACTTCGTCTCTCCCAGACGGCGGGATTGTTTTTGATGGTTAAAGTATCGTTAGATTTGTCTTGAAATCTCAAGTGTCTTTAGATAGGTGGAAATAAAATGGCGGAATTTTGTCGAATAATTTGTAAGTCTTTAATATATTTATTTTAAACAACCCTACCAAGTATGGTACTAAAATAAAGTGTTTTATAAATGGTTTACAAAAATTTCAGCAACTTGTATTTTTTATTGTACCTAATATGGAATGAGAAATGCTTTAATCTATACTTACTAATATTATAAAGCTGAAGAGTTTGTTTGTTTGTTTGAACGCGCTAATCTCAGGAACTACTGGTTCGAATTGAATAATTCTTTTTGTGTTGGATAGTCCGTTTATTGAGGAAGGCTATATAGGCTATATAACATCACGCTACGACCAATAGGAGCGGAGCATAAATGAAAATGCTGCAAAAATTAAAAACCGTTGAAACTAAACCACGCGGACAAAGTCGCGGGGGCCAGCTAGTAAATAATAATTATAAAAAGATCTCAATGTTTTAGCAAGTCGGGTTTTTTTATGTTATTTATTAATAAAATTTGATTTATAATTTCTATAATATTGCAATAAAATCTACAAAAGAAAGTAAGTTTCACCTATTACTTAATTACACTAAGTATAACTAAAGTTTTTATGTCATCTTTATGTACCTGTTTCATAATATAAAGGGTCCCTTAGTCGACGCCCTAACGATTCATCTCGACAACTTACAGCCTTACAATATAAGTTACTGTTGTTCGCGGCTAAACGCACATTACCTATGTTAAAATTATTGTTCAAAGTCCCGTAAGGTGATAAAAACAGCGAATGTTCGCCTTTAATGTAATGATGCTCTTGTAAATAAAGCCTTTAAAAGTACGCTTTAGGAAGTTTTGGAAGAGGATTTTTGTGAGTTAGTCGATAAACTTCACAAAATAAGTTTATTATCTTTTTCATAAATGTAGCTTTGATAAAATTGGAGTATGGGTGTAATCGGTATTACCATTATGATTAAAGCAACTTTTTCTGTGTGGCAGTTTGTTCGGAGTTTGGAGGGTTATATTCAAAGGCTAAGAAAATGACGCCTGAATCGTTTAACATTTTAACGAAGTGCAAAACCATAGTATCATAATCGATAAGTAAAAATGTAAAACCCAAACCTTTCACAGGAAACATAAAAGTTTAATTCGATCGATTTAAAAATGTAATTCTTATCGATTAGAAGCATTAGCCAATCGATAAAAAGCAAGTTCTCTTATATAGTTTCGTATGTATTTTTCTTATAAATGGCTACTTAAGATTTTAAATATTTGTGATAAACGTTATCTTCAGTACGTTAAAATCCAAAATTGGCAGAACTGAATATGTGAACTTGAAAAACAAGGTTCACCGTACATAAAAGGTTTACGGCGCGATTTTAAAATCCATAATATTTTTGTTTGGTTAACAGATATATAGTATAATATGAGTATTACTATGCAAATTAAACTTTTAATTGATTATTAAGTGGGCGAAGTACCAGCAAACAGAATTTTTATGTTTTTTTAATGACTTCATTGCTTTATTTACACGTTAAAAACATCATCCGTTATTTTCTTAAAACTTTATTTTTATTTTATTTCTTAGGTGTTTAATTAAACTGTTTTTAATTTACGATAATACCATAAATATTAACGAAGATCTTGTCGATATTTTTATGATTTTGAATCTCAATATCATAGTACTTTGAAGTTGTTAATTTGTAAAACCCTTTATTTTTTATTTTATTTTGTTATAATAAATTAGGCTGTTATTTTTTAAATTGAATAAGGTACAAGTCATATACTTGTAAATTAAAAAATATATTGTTTACTAATAGCTTTGTTTTTGCAGCCTCTA
This sequence comes from Diachrysia chrysitis, assembly GCA_932294365.1. Taxonomy (NCBI): domain Eukaryota; kingdom Metazoa; phylum Arthropoda; class Insecta; order Lepidoptera; family Noctuidae; genus Diachrysia; species Diachrysia chrysitis. The sequence goes on from OW028657.1 coordinate 6,352,302, forward strand.
TTGAATTTCGCAGTGAGTTATTTGGTAACTGATAAATATTTCCGATTAAATCTTGTCTTAATCAACCTTAATATTTATCCCGTTATTCAGGTGTCATCTTTATGCGACGTTTCCTCAAACTATGCCCTATGTCATATGGAGATTGTAGCGGTATTGTCCGTGCGATGCACGATGTAAAATGTATGTGCCGTGAACAGTTTTATGAACACCCTCGTTATAGGACAATTAGCTGTCATCGCTGTTTCTCACTTCGTAAAGATCTTAGCATGATACGGGAGCCATAGAGTCGTTTGCTTATCAATAATTCAATCAGAGTATAATCTTAATCACCGTTTAATATATATGAATATGTTCTCTATTTTGTGTTTAAAATAGTTTAAATGTTTGAAATCCGGTTCCTGTTACAATATTGACATAGTAGTTAATTTTTATGTGGTAGTATATTTTTATGAAGTTAAATTACATTCTCAAATTAAATATTATAAAAGTTTCGTATATATATGTTCAAATTTGTCTTCTAATTTATAGTATAATATTTTAAGGTAAAATGCACGTTAGCATTTTAAAGTCTCAGTATCACAATTAGCCTGAGACGTCAAAATGTTTGTGGAGTTTTATCAGATAAGACGCTAAGTAGGTAGTTAGTCCGCGTTTTGTACAAAAAGCAAAGTTATTTAAAGTATACAAAATGCAAAATCATTTTGGCAGTCCATCCATACGGGTTATTTTAAATAGAATTCACTTTTACTGTCACAAGATTTATTGCGTTACAACAAAACAAAGTTAATTTTAAAAATCCTTTAGATTTTAACCTAAAAAGAAAGCACTTCTTTATTAGAAAATACTGGGTCAGCTGTTTATCAGATCATGCCTTACTTGAGATAAAAACTAGGCCAGAAATAATGAAGTATCTAATTCAATATTCATAATTCCTCAAAAAATTACAAGCCTAATCATAGAAATCAAATTAGGTTTTGAGATCGCTTTAATAAAACAGTCCGCTCTGTTTTGACATTAATTATACAATTTTACTTGTTCACGGGTCAAACACTGCTGTTTATGGACAAAACAAGAACTGCAACACCAAAAGACATAAAAAAGAGCAAAAAATAAAGTCATGATTTTATTTTGGCGTCTCCACAGTTTTCCTGTCCGCGCGATGCACCGGGCGGGCCAGCGGCACTACAGTGGCGTCACGGCGGCGCCTAAGATGCTGTTAGCGCTAGTTTCGCGGCACATCACAGCGACACTATCCAAACGCAATACCTAATGAACTGGGATCTGCAGTTATAATGATAATACTAAATGAGTTTGTTTATACTAAACTATGCAAATACAAGAGTTGTTCTGTTTGTGAGTTGCAACTGTTATTTCTTATGAAGACTATTTTTAGATTGTCTAATTATACATAAATTTGTTATATATATTTTATTAAGTATATATTTGTAATATGTAGCTGGCTGGATATAAGTTGTAACATATCAATATCTTTATCATGGTTATTGTTCATATGTCTTATGAGCATACAATTTATATTGCAATTAGATTTTTTGAAGATATTAAATTATAAAAAACCAGTCAGGGTCAGTAGCAAATAATAAAAGTTTTGAAAAAAACCTTTTAACCAATATAAAAAAGGAGGAGGTTGTTTGTTCGACTGTATTTTTTTCATCGTATTAGATTTAAGTATTATCTATAGACCTAGTAAAACGACTATTTATGTTTTACACTTTTATTTATCGTGTTAACGATTGAGTGATAAAATTTAATGATGTTGACCTATTTTAACCCTTTTTAGAGACAATGTCAATTCGCGACGATTGTAAAACTATCATCTCGTCTATAATTAATTATAATTAGGGAATGCGTCACATAGAAGTGAAGGAAGGAAGTGCAGGGTTTAAAACAAAGAAGGTCTTTGTCAGCCACTAAACCTCGCATACTCAAACGATACTTAAATTCAATATTTTATAAAAGTATTTTTCTGTACACCTTAAAGTGATAGAGATAATATGAGACTTAAAGGTAACTGAAAACTGAGGGACGTTTAAACATCATTAAGTCAGCCAGTTTTGTTAAATGGCTGACCATTTTTTTATAATGTTATTATGGAGATAGATATTTATGTGGGTCTGGATTAGACAAGAAAGGGCGAAAGCTATTATAATTGTTGAGGTTTTGGAGAAAATAAAGAAACCGTCAGTTAAACCTTGGACTTATTCCGAAAGTATAAAAAAATGTAGCGAAATTATGTTTTTTTGCAATAAATATCGAATAGGTTATATTGTTATTTATATATAAAAAAAAATCAAATGAGTTAATGTATATTTGAAGGATAGAGTCTTATCCAATTGATTTTTAGCCAATAGAGTGTAACCAGTTCGTTTTACATATTTAAATAAATTTCATCACTACTCATTGTGTCTGAAAAAAATCCTTATATTTTCTTTTAACTTAAAATCATATAAGTATTTAGATTTATTTAAATGGAAGTTTATGAAGCGCGAACTCAAGGATTATCTCCGTAATCCATACCTTACAAGTTAACCGTAAGTTAAAATTTGAAGCTCGTCACCACAAACCGCAGCTAATGGTTATATTTAGCGATGAAAAGGCACTAATAAGGTGTTGGAGAATTCGGTAACGAATGTGTTAAATGATATCGCTCAGGGTTTGATTACCCGACGCGCACGGGCGTGAGAAACGACACGTCTTTGGGCGAATCTCGGGTTTCAACCTACTCGTGTTAGAATAGTTGTGGTCTCTAACGGTCCTGATAGTCGACTCAGTATTTAATTTATTTATGGAAAAAAAATATATTTTATTTCCTTAATAATTTAAATATTTGTATTAATTTTAAATGTAATAAACCTTGTCAATTAAGCGACTACGAGGTGCCTGGGAATACAGAGACTTGTTTAAAATCCAACTAATTTGAAGCTCACAATACATTTAGATTTATGCTTTTGTTTTAATAGTTGAATGGGCTTTTTTTTAAAGTCTATGATTTTTCTTTTTTTACTGATCAACTTAACATTTCATAAATGTTACAGAAATTTAAAAAATTTTCCTCAAAATCCCAACTATTATTAGCCGTTGTATCTTTTATAGTCTGCAGCTTATAGTGTCATAATAAAGCATTTCTAAGTACTAACAATAAATTACTTATTAAGTTTATTAATACGAATTACTCATAATAAAATCTTTGTTGTCTAGAACAAATATAAATATAAATACGCACAAGTCAGCTGTATTAAGTACGCAATCATCAATCAGTCTAATTTAAATAGATCACTGATAACATATTATTGGTAGCTTACAACCGATATCTATGAACAAGTTGTAATCAGACATGTTATCGCACTCTAAACGAATTCTATGAATTTAGACAATTTCCAATGATATCTATCGATACCTTGATAATACGATGGGCCGTGATACCACGGATCATAGATTATAGGAAGGTCTTAACCACAGATATAGATAGACCTAGATAATTCAATAACATATTACACTTCGCGTGCCACATTGCGTGCGCGGCTTAAGCATAACATGCTTAACGTGGCAAACGTAGCGCTCAGTCTGCGTTTGTGCGCGAGTAGGTTTTACTAATCTGTACCAGGCATTATTGATAAACGAATTGTATCTACATAATAATTTTAAGTTGAATATAGTTTGAAATCATCAATAAATAGTGCTTGTAACGTCATAGTAGGTAGTAAAAAATGCCACGCTTGGTTTTTTATTCAGATCGTGTTACAAGTGTTGCGTTTTCTAGGTCTATGTATATCTGTGGTCTTAGCCATGATTATCTAGATTTCGAGAAATAAATTGAAATGGTACGAAGTACAAAATATGACAGGGTGTATTAATTTAAACCGTCGTCTTTAAACGTCCTGTATTTATTACTCTGCTATTTTCGTTGAAGTAAAACTTGTAAACGCACGCTTAACTTGGGGAGTAAGCTGGTGAATGCGTGACGAGAGTGTTACGAAAAGTGTGATCGGGCGAGGCGAACGGAAGTTGATAGGGTGATATAAGTTAGTGAAGATAGAAAGAGCGAGAGTTACGTTTCGTATATTACTGTAGGGACACGAGAGAGAGGTGCGAGTACATGCGACACATTTTCTTTCTCTATTTCTCTCATAGCCAGTTACGTTTCGTATATAAAGAAGTTTTACTTTAGTCGTGTGGTCTAAAGTAGACTCTTTTTTTTCTAAATTGAATACTCAATATTCATGAGCTGAAATTAGTAAACACAAACGGTATCTACCTGCTAAAAATGGAAAATAACAACAAACAAAGGTGTAATCAAAAGCTCTAAGCAGAACCCACCTTCCATCCACACAAACGTTTGGAGCCAGTTCGTCACGTGTCGTGCGGCGATCAATTATTGTGGATAGGTAAGTGGAGCCGAATACACTCGGACAAACAGACGGATACATTTACTAAAACGCACTGTATTGACACACTGACCGTGTCCGCGTATCAGGTTTTGCTAACTTCGACTTGGCTTTGGTTTCCACTTGCTATCAATAGATGAAATAAAAAAATAGTTTTTATTACAAAGATTTGTTTTTGTTTGTGATGTTATTTAAGCTTATGTAGAAAAATAGCGACAAAAAATTCATCCATATCGCTGTAGACTGGAAGTGTACCCAAAAGGCTGGCGGCATTGCCACGTTGTATGGCAAAGCTAATTATTGGTCCAAGGTAAGAGCCAGCCCTTGGGTCACGCGAGGAGTCAACAAGACGTTAAATAAAAGGTAAAAAAATTATGTTGTAGTTTAAATCGATATTAGTTCCTTCTCTACATGAGAAGAGGATTTATAAAAAGTCGGTATATTATTTGTTCAAAGTATGACTTCCTAGTAGTTTTTCAGTTTTCAGTCAGAAAATTCTTAGTTAGCGGCAAAAAATAACAAGTGGAAAAAAAGTTTTAAAAAGTAAATATTTTCGCACATGGCTTAAAATTAAATATTACAAGTATCAAAATAGTTTGAATATTAATAAAGGTGATTTATTATGTGCTACATACTTCCTGCAGTCTGTAATGTAAGCACATAGAATATTAATTTTACCAAGATAAATAAATTGTTTTGGAGTGTTCATGAGGTTATTAACCATTTCCATACAAATATAATAAGTGCAACAGCACTAGATTTTCTTCTGAGCCTATGCTCAAAATAAATACTAAAATATTTTAATTTAAAATTGTTTGTTATATTTCCTTTTATTGTTCCATCCAAATAAATAAATAATTATTTTTTTACTTATTTATTTTTTCATTATTATATATAAGGAAAGATACCTAAGTAATATCTAATAATTAGTGGTGGTAGTCGTATTAATTTAACATAAGCACACAATGTATAAACCAGGTTTAAACTATGACGTATACGTACGTAAACGCGTCTACATACCAAATAAATTATTATCCGTGTGTTAACCCTTGAACGGCGGTAGCTCTATTTCTAGTAAGTACACCTAATTGTGTTTATTCTCTTTTTATAGTTGCGCGAATCTTGGCTTTGAATTTTGTGTAGTTATAAATTTTCCGATACAGCTTCTCCTGTGAACGTATTTCCATCAAAACTTACCTGTGTTTTTTTGTGATTCAGGTTTTGTTTACATACCTGTATGTTTTATTAGAGATGAAAACGTAAATATTTCGGTACCATGTTAATGGGTTATTTTCATAATGTAATAATAAAAAATTAAAAGTAATTTTCAATTTTGAAATAAAGAATTATAATGGTCAAAAAAAATAAAAAGCTCTACTAACAAAAAATATATTTACTTACGAAATCTAAAATAATTTCACTTACCCAACAAACAAAACTACTAAAATTGAACTTTACATAACTCTACAGTAGGTATAATTAGAATCGTTGTAAGAAAATTGACAATAGAGTTCCCAATTTGGTTATTAAAATGTAACTATATCCTCTAAATTGGTAGAAATCTTTTATTCATCCTTTAATAAGCTATATAAACTGATAAATTCCTTACTATACAAGTTTTACAGCACGTGTTCACGTGTGAAAGTCATAACACAGGTAACAATCGTGTTCTATTAATTGACACTACTGGTGACAAGTCGGTGCGAACAAAATATTGTTGTGTATAGGAGGCTATAGTACACGCCATAGATAACAAATAAATAAATACTTTTAAATAAAAGCCCTGTAAGTTTTAACCCTTTGACTGCAAGGATAGCCGAGTGGTATAGATCACCACGCCAATTACCTCTGTGCGCGACGTGACGCGTGCGATCCCCGCATGGGACAAGCATTTGTGTGATCCGCAATTGCTTGTTCCAAGTCTAAGCGTTCTTTGTGCATGTGGATTGAATGTTTGCAAAACCCCCGAGACACAAGGAATAAATTCCTTAGTGCGGTAGATTTTTAAAAAAATTACAATTTCTTTCCTTTCTTTTTATTTTCCGGTGTTGAGAAAAAACAAATAATAGTTTAGTAAATATTTTTTTTGTTTTTTATTACTCATAGTTTTCAATAACTTATTAATATTAAATGTACTTATAAATAAACACAATATACGAGGAGTAAATTGCGCACTTAAAAATATTCTTGTAACTGTTTACAGTAAAACCTGTTTAGTCTATAAACATGAGTTACTGCATGTAATTCACGTCACACTGAGTGCACCAGTTCCGTTAAACTACTGCAGCCCTGTTTAATCCTAAAGCATTCCTGGTGATTCCTTGGGAAAGTGCCATTCAATATATTAGTCGCTCGCTTTGAAGTCACTACACTATCCCACTTTGGAAATTTAAATTTAACCCCTAAAATATCGATATAAATTTTCGCTGCTCAATTACTATTTCAAAACAGTCTGCTAATTACGAACTGAGTTGTTTAAAAAGTATTTTTTTTTAAGAAAACATCATCGTTAACGAGGAAATGAATAAAGACATTGACGGATCGACGGGAAATGAAATATACGAAGCGAATTGCGAAACGATTCTTATTTCTACATTGGCTAGCAAGTTGATGTTTAATTTCAGTAATATTGAATTTCAGATGTGAATTACATTGTCATTGGCAATGACAATAAGAGTTGAAGGTGATCTTGATCTTTGACCGATTGAGGATGTTGTAATGTTGTAATATCTTACGAAAGTGATAGCTTTTGTTTTAAAAGCAATAAAAATATTTTACTACTTACGGAAGTGTGTCAATGTGTATATCAGTAAGTCGTGACATACCTATCTACTTTAATAAAGTGCCAGTGCTTACGCTCGTTAAAAAAGTTCAGTGACATTCATAAATGGAACTCCTATATTTGTTAAAGGGAAATACCTAAACTATGCATATTTCAAATTAGGAATTTGGTCGGTACACATATAGGTGTGCGTCGCGTACAAAAGTTAAATTCTAGTTGAATTTATGCCGGTTCATACGAGAGGCGGTCATAGTCGACGACAAGGCGCGTTAGTGTTAGGACGCGCCGCTCCACGACCCGACGCGAAGAGCACGCGGAACGCAACACTTGCACGCAACTCGATCTAGTGATAAACCAAACAGTACCATACAAAACTTATTCTAAAGACTTTTTGTAACCGTAGACTCTTTAGTTTATCCATTGTTTATTTTTTTATTATAGTTTGTGAATGAAATAGTGAATGATTTTTCCAGTGACCCGAAATTTAAAGGTTAGTATTTATTTTAATAAATTTACGTTTTAAAAAGGAAAATACTGTTAAATGAATGAATGGAAATGCCTTGCTGATCGCAATCGAGACGTGCGTAGAGTTCAATGTATAACCTTAACCCTATGATGTACACAATACGAAGTTGAAGAACTTATTTACATTTCGTCAATTATGAATAAAGAATAATTCAAATAAGTTGTAACCAATAATATTTTTAAGTGCAATTATTTTATTACGATATAAAACAGTCAATTATTAGCAGTAAATTTATTAAGTGATGAAAATAGGAAATGACAAGTAATTAACATCAAAATATAATCTACAAAACTGTGAACTGTAGCGAAGAGATGATTAGAACATTATAAGTCTTTCTTTTTAATTTAATTAATGGCATTAATTAATTAATATGTAAATTTATTCAAACGACTTATCAGCAAATTGACATTTGGTAGGTATCGATATATCCAAGCGATAGTTTTAATCGGATAATTTTTTATCGATCAGCTGTGTGATCGATAATGTTTACGACGATTTTCCTTGCTATAATTTAATTCGAGTACCGATACTTTTTTTTTTAACGGTCAATTGCTTTTTATTGGTTTATTTCGTTCTTAATGAATGTAAGAAAATTTTTTTTCGTGTTTTTGCTAACGTAAATAAGATGTCATGAGTTTATACGTTTAAATTGATATAGTTGTCAGTGACGTTGTCATTTCTGATGAGTTGAATCATTTCTAGGCAAGGCGGTGCCTATACAAGTTTTGATTGGGACAAAAAATTGCGAACAATTTTTTTTGCAGTTAATAAATCATAATAATGCTATATGACGTATGTCATGTATTGTATCGAGGTATTTCATTCATCGGCTTTCAAAATATCACACTTCCTCAATAGGAGTTAGTTCTTTTTTTTTTCAAGTAGTTACAACAAAGAGTTTAGTATTTAGGTGTTTAATTTTTAATAAGCGAGAATCGAATCGGCGCCGGCGGCGACCTACAGTTGTCTGCCGCGCATTAGGTTTCTACCTAAAACAGTTTTTTTGCGCGGGGAATATTCAAAAGACCGGGGAGTGTAGTTGGGAGAAGGGTTCTGTTCTTCAAAGACCAAACCACATAGGTACCTCCCTGTGCAACGCCTATTAGAGCACTTCCATGGGAAGACCGTAAAGGGGTCCTTCCTGGGCATCGCTATGCACGGCAGCATTGACCAGTTCTACCGTTTTCTCTGAGGACCCTTGTTGGGCGGCAGAGTCCCCTCTCTAAGCACCCGTGACCTCAAAGGCTCACCTACGCCAGTAGTTACAGGTGGGATTTTGGCGTATCGCCTCCAAGGAGATCACCTCCTAGACGTCTTCTTCTTCATAAATGTTATTAACATTCGAAAAATATGATGGTTTTGACTGTCTTAATCAATTCTTCGGGCTTTGATATCCAGTTTTAGATGCTGTTACTAAAATATTTTGTATTAGGCCTCAGGCTTTGCATGTAAAATTTATAACATGCTGTTATATATAAAATTTTAGGATAAATCTTTGTGTGATGAGCATGATCATTTGTTCTGTGTGTTTGTACTGTGGGTGTAATTTATACATAATGTGGACCTATTTAGATATATATAAGTATGTTTGTCAGTTGTCTGGTTGCCATAGTTCAGGCTCTGCCTAGTTTGGGATTAGATGGCAGTGTGCGAGTTGTCCCAAGACATTATTATTATTATTATTACTTATTCATTTCTGTTCATGAAAGATACGTACGATGGGTGTTGCAGAAAAAATATGTTATCTACCATCAAAAGGTAAGGCACCTTTTTCCTTACGTCGTTTATTTTTCCTCGTCACATTTAATAAGCGCAGTAGTGTTAAATAATTTCTTAGCTCTCACACTTAACACACTTATGACGTCATTGCTACCATTATGATTCACAAACGTAAGTTCTGCTTAATTAACACACTTCGATAAAAACCGTACAACCGAACTGTACAGTTGACCACACATTATTGGTAATACCTACTTTGTCATTAACAGAGCCGTAAATCAAAGTAATAAGGTTTATTTTCGTAATGAGTTGATACAAAAGATGTGTGGTTGATTGTACCTAGTGATGTTTTGAGTAATCCTAATAGTTATTGAATCTTAGGCTATTGCACTATTATAGGTCAACAGTGATAGTGTGGTACGATGTTGTAAATTATTGAGATAGGTACGGATAAACATCTAAACATAATGATTACATTGAACCTGTTTAATAGTGTTTATGCTGCTACAAGTATTAATTAATTTCCATTTTGGCTTAACGCTGATTTTCCAGCAGTACTTTATAGATCATTCCTTTCGATAAACTGAGCCGTTGGTCCCAACTGTCATATTTTGATCTTTGACAGTCGTTAAGTCATTATAATTCTGACAACCAGTCTTACTTTGGGATACTGTGTTACCCAGTAAAATGGGTTGTGGAGGTCCGATAGACAGTCGCTCTATGTAAAATACGGTATTCAGCTGAATCCGGTAAGACTGGAAGCCGACCCCAACATAGTTTGGGAAAAAGCTAGGCAGAAGAAGTTTTATTTTTCACTCTAGTGTAAAGTTTGTCTTGGTCAGTACAGTGTTATATTATTATAGTAACGACCATTATATTTACAAGGCACGAAATAATATATTTAGTGCCTTAGTTCCAAAAACAAATGCTTTGATAAAAATTTCTTAGACCATTGACTAGCCTGGCATTTAGTTCGATCATACTATATTCCACCATAGCACAGCCCTATGCTCGTATATGAATCAATCCAATACTTTTTATTTTTAATCGATTACATTAGTTGTTCGCACTGCAGTGTCCTGTGACACGTTTTAGGGCAACCGATAACGCTATCGACGGATGGTTTAACGGGTCCGATCGTGTGATTTTTCTATTGGACTCGGTAACATGTAGGTCGCAGTTACGATGTGTTCCGATAAGCCGTAACTGTGATACGAAAGGGCAGGTTTCGACGGCGCATTCACGCGTGCTATTGTTAATTTGCTTCTAATGATTATCAAGGTCTCGCTGATTTCATTCTATCGATTAATTTGATATTGTTTTTATTCAATTATGTAATCGATACCGCTCTACATTTTTGTTCACATGGAATTCGATATTTGTAAAGTTTGTAATGCAATATTTTTTTTGCGTCTGATAATCAACTTCTTTTATTCGGTTTTCAAATCTTTAATTAAGATACTGGCTTGTATAAATGTCACTTTAATTTATAGTTATTCTTTTTGCCTATTTCCCATTATTATATCCGCTTGTCTTATCAATTTATTACATTTTTTATGAATGTTTAGCAGATTTTAGGAGCTTAATTATGTCTTCAGATAATAAATCACGAGTGCCCTAAGGCTAAATGTGATCACTTTAGGTTGTCCGTATTAGACACGCTGCTACAGACCTGTCTTTCCAAAAGATACTTTTTACATATGAACTCTTTTAACCGAATGATTAATGATCCCCGTCCAGTTGTAACGCAAATACGTTAATTAGGTAGAATATGTTAACGTTTAAGTGACAACATTTTATTATTAACTTAGATATATTTAGTGATTTGGTTCAAATTATTAGAATGCTATGCTCCCTGGATACGCATAATTATTTAGTGATGACTAAGTAAAGCAACTACAAACCCCACTTAATTTAAGTTTGAGATATAGGTAAATACAATGTAACATTTTTTTTGTATTATTATGATCGAGAAGAATTTAAAGTGGCTCGTGGCTAAGTGCGTGGATAAGCCATACGGTTTGAACAATAATACAGGTTTAGCCGCGCTCGCCGCGGTTGGTCCGTGAATGGGTGACCATTTGTAAATATACCGAGAGGGGTCCCGACTGTTGTACGTTGATCTTTGACAGTCGTTAAGTCATTTTCTGACAGCCAGTCTTACTTTGGGATACTATGTTACCCAGTAAAATGGATTGTGGAGGTCAGATAGGCCGTCGCTCCATGTAAAATACAGTATTCAGCTTAGCCTGGTAAGACTGGAAGCCAACCCCAAAATAGCTTAAGAAAAGGCTAGGAAGACAGACATCATCGAAAATAATCTCATTTTAATTAAACTGTGACTTTAGAGCAAAGTTATATTTAGAACATCTAGAATACGAAAACAGTTAAAATAAAATGGTCAAATTGGACGCAAGCGGATTACGTAATAGATTCGATGATTTTATTGGAGTAACAGTGCTAACGACATTGAACTCATTGGAGGATAAAACTTAAAGATGATTGCAAACGGCCAGTATTTTTTTTTATTCTAAATTTTGTTTTTTAAATATGTAACCTATTGGAGTTAGCTGAAAATACCGAGCTATTCTTTTTCTAAACAGTCCATTACTTTTTAACTTTTTTTTTGCATTTAATTTAAAAGATTTATATTTAAATTGATAGGTACTTATTGATTTTTATTCTTAATTGGCCAGCTACTTGATAAATGCTATCCGTTAGAATACAGGTTATGTATGTACAACCAAACCACCAACAATTTGAATAAAATTACGATAATCACCGATCAATCGATAAGCAATTATCGGCTCACCTATTGCCATCTTTTCACGCCATTTTTATTTCTTAGAAATCGTACGTACCTATATGCGTGTGTAAGCTTAGTTAATTCGAAAATTATGGTTGCATTCAAAATTTACTTTTTATCCGTCCATTTCATAACTCGTATTAGGGAAAAACAACTTTTTAAACATCTTCATGTGTGGCCATTCAATGACTTTCAATAGAAGGATAGAAACTCTACAATTTCATTTAAAGTATTATGAACTTAAATGCTGTAATCAAAAGGTCCATTATCGAAGATTACAGTTATCGTGCTGACACTGACAGTAATTGAAAGGTGGACAACTGGTATAATTAGAAAAAATCCCGTAATTGTCGAACCAATAAAGATTCCACTTATAGACCACTTTCGTAAGGACTTGAGTTTTTGCTTCAAGTAACATAATTGCTTGAGCAAGTGACCGTTTACCATCAGTCTGTTGATACATTGAAACTCCATATTTAAATCGATTATTATTAGTTGCCAGGAACGTTTTTGCCGCTATAGGCTGTAGGTACCTGATTACTCATATTACAACTGTATCGCTAACTATATTTGTGCAAAAAGATACACGTATTTCACGCTATAGTTTTTATTACTTCTTGTATAGATAGAAAATCGTCAAGATAGGTTGTGATGATGTATATGTAACTGGCCACTAAGAAAAAAAAACTAGTTAATTTTTCATCGAGCTACCGTTTGAAACGGAAAGATTGAAAAAAGAATAGATGTTCTTTTTTTTATTTGTGTTCCAAGTATTCGCTACTTCGTATCATTGTGTACTATGCACCTATAGAATTACGAAACGTCTGCTCTCCGATGTAGTATATTTTTCTAACAATCTATTTGTTTACGAGATGGGTAATACTGAGATAACCCAATTACGCTCGCTTATCGCGCACTGTATTAGAATATTTTCTTCAGCACAGTTTCTTACGACAGACTGTGAATGACTTGTTTATTTACTGTTTGGCGTTAATGTTTTTAATTCACTTGTATTATTGAAATATAAACACATTAAAGTGATACCTACCTAGTGATAATTAATTACATTTAATGATAATTATATTAATAATTCTGACTAAATAATCTACTTGATGTAGCTATATTGCCATATATAAGGAAAACAATAAAGTTCACCTAAGCAATAGACAAATTAATACGGTAACTATTAATAGGATTAAATATATATAATAATATCATCTTTCGATTCACTCACACACAGCCAAATGATCCAAAATAGGCAGAGCCTGTATTATGGCAACCAGACAACTGATAAACATACTTATATATTTCTAAATATATACCTATACTAATATTATAAAGCTGAAGAGTTTGTTTGTTTGTTTGAACGCGCTAATCTCAGGAACTACTGGTTCTAATTGAAAAATTCTTTTTGTATTGGATAGTCCGTTTATTGAGGATGGCTATAGGCTATATAACATCACGCTACGACCAATAGGAGCGGAGCATAAATGAAAAATGTTGCAAAAATGAAAAACCGTTGAAACTAAAACACGCGAACAAAGTCGCGGGGGACAGCTAGTTATAGATAAATTACACCCAGACACAGAACAAATAATCGTACTCATCACACAAAGATTTGTCCTGGTTGGAAATCGTACCCACGACCTCCGGTTTAGCAATCAGGGTCACTAACCACTAAACTAACAGGCCCGTCAAATTAAAAATAAATATCTGCACAGTTATGGAAAATCCTGATATTTAGAAGCGCAACACCATTAAAACAAAAATATATTAAAAATATTCTATATTTAAAAATTGATAGCTATTAACCTTTAAAAATTAGAAGTCAATGGTGTTCTATTTTAAATTAGTGATGTCGTCGCAGCAAAAATACAAGATGTAACTGTTATTTCACATGACGACTACCTAGTCTAGTGCAAATATTACATGCAATAACGCAATCGCATATTTACACGCTCTTAGAACGTCAAAAGAAACATAAACAGCAGATAAGGTGTTACCTAACACTGTAAACTGTAATCTGCATAATCGGTCAACGATACCTTAGTGATTCATAATTGTTATGATATCCGCCAAATATTTTAAAAGCTTTTTAAGTGTCAATTTTGGTACGATAACCTATTTTATTACCTGATATCGGATTAGGTATTTGTGATACAGATATTTTTAATTTAGATTAGGTATTAGAAGTTATGTTAAAAACATGGAAGATATTTTTCGTAGGAATTTAAGAAAATATTTTATTTAAAGCTTAAAATTTAAAGTTTTAGTAATTTATAATTTTATTTAAAGCTTTATTAATTAGAATCGTATGGTTCTAAAATAATCCTTTGTAATCTATTAGAAAATCTCTCAATTAATATTAATCGGCTAATTAATATTCTAATTTGAACGAACAGATTAGAATAGATAAAAAATTAAAATATAAAAGAAGCAAAAAAATAAGATGTCAGTGAACGATTAAAGAATTCTTAAATAATAGTTACGTTCATTTTGTCGCGTTAAAATAGTCGTTTATTTAACGTGTAAATTGGTTCATGGCAGCCTATATTTGTACAGTTGTTACAGTGCTTAGACAATTGCCATAACAATAATGATTTGACACCATTTCTTCTTCGGTCAGAGATATAACATTTCAATGAATAAAAAGTTTCGTATGTAAGAAAAAACCTATTTACTAAATTAAGAAAGACTTATGATTCAAAATTAAAAAAGAGAAAACAGTACAAAAAAAAAACAATAAATGATTCAAATTTTGACAACCCAAAAAAAAACGAGTAAGATTTGTAGTATTTATTCCCTATACTTAATCAAATGAGGATGGAAACAAAAGCACATCCACATCACAGTCCTATAAGATTAATACGTGTAATAAGACGTCTCGCTGACACACACATCAAAATCATAAGAAAAAAGAAACTGTTAAAGACAGGTGAAGATTTATAGTCATTACTTCGGCCGCCGCGTGCTCAAGCATTATCTACAACTTGAAACTATGGGAGATATTTATTAAGACAAACTCGACAGAGCTTCCGAACGCATAAACAATAACACAAGATTAAAAACGTGTCAATATACAAATTGAAACGTCAGATATATTGATTTGTTACCGCCAGAGGTCAGGCTACGGGAGTGAAAATTCTTGACCTAATCTTGAAACAAATAAAGTAAGTTATCAACTATTTAATCAGAAAAGAAAGCTTGTTTGACTTGCATGATTGAGATCCAGTTATTATCTAATTTAAATTGAACTATGTATTAATAGAGTCGTATATAAACTTATTGCTCACATTACAAACTGGTCAACACTTCAAGATGTTGACATAATAAGCTCAAAATTATAGACAACGGTATTTATTAAGAAATTATACATTTTACTCATCACATATTTATCGTTTTAGATAAAAGCAGATTATTTTTATAGTAGTTGATCTGAAATGACAAACCAGTGAGCTATTTAACACCAGTTCCTCGATTCTCAAGTCTAAATAAACGACAAAAACCAAACTTTATTATCTTATTAAATATTAATGTTATGTTTTGCGTGTAGGTGTTTTTATAACACGCATGTAAAATCTCTTTTATGGAGTCACAACTGAATTGTGGAGACAAAACAAGTTATAACAGAAGATGTATTAGATACTCGATAAATTTTGTACCTTTACAAGATAATGATGTTCGATAGGCACTATTAAGTTTGACAACTAGCGATTTGCATCCAAATGTTAGAAAATGAGAAATTTCGTACAATAAACTTTAAAGTCTAACAATGCAATGTTGACTGACCACCCGTGACAGAAAAAAAATGTAGACCAATTTTTCCATATCGAGTTTGAGTTCTGAGTAAATATGTTTTGAAATCAATCAACACTAACTATAGTTTGACATTTACGAGTATTGTAGTGTCGTAGAAATATGATATCATTTTAACAGGACCCGAATATAACTGCTATTTAAACGGTATCTCTATCATATGTTAACTACAGTGAAAAGTTTATTTGGAAAGCCATCAAATTTTGAGCCTTTAACCCCCGGTTTCTAAAAGGCTGATCAATTTAATCTGTTGTTAAATCTACTCACTACGGCTGGGACACAAAATTAATTAATCACCTGCAGTGATTAGTTGTAAGTCTAATCACTGCAGGTGATTAATTAATTTTTGCGTTGATCGTCCTTTCAGAAGCCGGGGTCAGTGTCTCACTACGGGGTAAACGGAGTTTCTCATATAGAGAAAGAACGATTACTGAACGACACTTGCTTATTGTATACCTCCTAAGGTTAAGGTACGTTAAGACAAGTATGGGACAGCATTTTTTTAATTTTGTTTTTTTTTTTTTTTTTCTTTACGGGGTGAAAATATAATGACTTCAACCCACGCCGAGGGCACGACGTGGGGATATGTTGGACTTGCACAGACGAAAAACAGTCTCGTCCCGTCTTTGCCTTTGCCGGAGCCGCGGGTTCACTGAAGCACGTTTGGTGGAGCCCCGGCGAAAGTATGGGACACCTTGACTGTTAGCACTACGACTCTTTCTTGTTAGAATAGTGTCTGGGTTTCGCAATAAATGCCTCACACTTGTACACTTACATTTACACGGTGTGGTACTGAGTGTAAGGTGTATGTTTTCCTTTTGCGAACGTAACATTAATGTTAAGGTTTTGGTTTCTCGTTTGACTTTAGTTGTTAGCTACAAAGTGTTTGCGTCTAAGAATAGAGTTTTCACATCTTAGTGGCGAGTCTCACCTGTCAGGTTCCATCGTCTGGAACTTGTCAGTGGCCGGCGGGATCGGGTGTCAGCCAAAACTGAACATTGCGATTTAAACCGATCACGATTTGTGAATACCGTAGCTAAATTTGTAAATGTCTAATTTCTGTTTATTTGAAACCGATTGAATTTTGACTTTTTTTGTGTTATTTCGTTAAGCTGATAGTACAACAATAATGGCATAAAAGCGAATCCAATTTGCTTGGAGCAAAATCATTAAATTTTGATTTGGTTTGTGTAAACAAACTCAAAATGAGGACGTAGTTATGTAGTTAAAAGTCAATTCCTCGAAAAAATACAAAAAAGATATTTGTTGAAACGTGAGAAATGATATCCATAAATTGCTTCGCAGGAATCCATATTAAATTTAAAACTTATCTACGTCATAAGTGCAATCACTCAATATTGCTAAAACGACAGCAACAAATGATGTTTTTAAAACAAATAAATAGGTTGTCGTGTTAGACACAACAACCATTTTTTTTAAACGTACTATTCTTTAAGGTGTGTCTCATAATAATGGATGGGAAAATTCACGCGTTCACGGAAATGTTTCGCATGTTTAAAAACGATTTTGAGTGGGTAGATCATAATACACATAGTTTATTGTCATACGATAATTTATTATAAATAACTCATTTAACTTGTTTATATTACGCCTATTCGCTAACAAAGGAATCATCCAATATAATATTTGACATAGTTTACAACATCGTAATGATGTAGATCAATATTATGCCCGGACGATCAATTTGGTCATAGCCAAATGGCAATAGGTACCTACGTAGGAACACGGTAATCTATACTAATATTATAAAGCTGAAGAGTTTGTTTGTTTGTTTGAACGCGCTAATCTCAGGAACTACTGGTTCGAATTGAAAAATTCTTTTTGTATTAGATAGTCCGTTTATTGAAGAAGACTATAGGCTATATTACATCACGCTACGACCAATAGGAGCGGAGCATAAATGAAAAATGTTGCAAAAATTAAAAACCGTTGAAACTAAAACACGCGAACAAAGTCGCGGGGGACAGCTAGTAAAAAATAAATTTAAAGATGTCTTGAAAATATCCGATCGTCAATTTTTTTACGTTGGTCGTCGATCTGTACCTACGACAGTCATTTGTTGGATTGGAATGGAACGCTATAAAAGTCACCATGAAAAATTCGATGGAATAGGGTAAAAAATTTGTTAATTATATTTTTTTATTTGTAACAGTTACTCGTGACAGCTACTTGAACTGTTATAAGATCACGTCCCTCAACAACGAACTGTGTTCACTGACAGGTGTGTCGTCGACACTAACTTGTATTTCCAAAGAGTCCCTATTAATTTGAAGTTTTTTATTATTAACTACTATAACAAGAAATATTTAAGTTTAGTAAATGAGACTTATTTTTTTAAGCTTGTAATGGCTACTTATCCTTAGCCTGTTAAATTTTCGTAAATATTTACAAAATAATATTAGGTAGGTTATATTAAATCCAATTTAAGGCAGTATTTTGCTCAGGAAAACAAAACACTAATGATTTATTGATGTTTTCCTGTTAGATACTATTTTGTAATAGAGCACCAAATAGTCAAGCGACAATTAATTTGTTTTTTGATCCAAGGTAAATTGGAGGCGGTAAAATTAGTCATGGCTTCAAGATATTGGTAAATATAACATAAAAGACATAAATGTAATTGTAGGTATGACATAATTATTTCCAATGGGTCTATTACCCATGCGGAATGTGTATGTAGAGTCGTCATACTCAGGTAGTTGAAGATTTTAACATGCCGATTAAACTGCATAATATATTTGCAAAATTCAATTTTAAACGAATTTAAATTGCTAAAAAATATAAATTTAATGCCCTTTATTTAATTTTTAGAATAAAAATAAATAGACATATTTCCCCATTACAAATGGCGGTTTATCTAAAGTCCAGGTTTAAACCTCTATGGAGTTTGTAGAGGTTTAAACCTGTTTTTAGATTACCTTCTATTTGTAATAAGACCTATTATATTTTTCCTTGTTGTTTAGTTTATGTAATTAAAAGTTTCCCAGCTAAGTTTTTTTTTTTTTTTTTTTTTTTTTTATTGAAAGATTTACAACTAGACAAATCGCCCGTAGTATTTTTATTTCCTTTGCCCATTATGCTAACTTGTTAGGTAAGTCATGCTCTTAAAACAAGCACGATTTGTAGACAGTTATTTGTTTTACGTCAGATATTGATTGATCATTGGATGTTGTCGGTGTCTTTAGTTTTAGTTGTAGTCGGTATAACACGAGTTCTTATTGTTTGAAATATAGTATGATCAAAGTCATACCAACGAACAAAAGTCTACTGTATTTTTAACCAACTTTAATAAAGTTTTTTGTCTGTTTTCTGTAAAAGTTTTTAACCAGATAATTAGGGCCCAAATACTTATCATTAAATTTATTTAAAGAAACAAACTTTAATAATTATTATTATTGAACGAAATATTATTTACTTCTTTCATGTGCAGTGTTTCAGTGTAGCTCTAAGTTCCTTTCGCAGCACGAGAAACTTATTTTTTTTAGAACGGACACCAACCTACATTATTCAACCCTTTTATTACAAAGAGACCATATTATCATTTGGGTATAATAAAATCCTTAATATCTGTCTACTGGCGCCGTTCGTGTCTCAACGGCTAAACATTTATTTTTGCATAGAAATGTGAATAAATTACTCATTTGTTTTCTTTGCAGGGTTATGGTGCGCCTTCATCAGCTAAGATGACCGGAATCACATAATCATGGAAAATATAACTTTTGACGGCAAAAACAATATTAGAAAACTATTCGTACAATATTAATTAAAGGAGTTTTTAATCTTCTAAATTAGTGGTGTGACTTAGTGTTAATTATCGATAGACTAATAAATTATAGTGATTTTACGGTGATCGTGTGTGAATGGAAATAGTGCACCATGATGCTTCAAGGGCTGTTCTACGTAACTATAACGTGAGTATTAAATGTATGCAATTACATTAGGTAGGTACTAACTTAAGTTAGGCATTAAGTCCGCCTATGTACTGTTTTGTGCATAAAATATTAAATGAATAAATAGATACCTATATATATAGGCAAAACCCTGAATCCGCAAACTAACATATTATCATGATAACATACTCTACTAATACCTGTATAAAAATCTCGTGTCACAGTGTTTATTATCGAACTCCTCCGAAACGGATTTACCAATTTTATAAAATTTAACTTACATTTGATTTCGATTTCCCGACTAACATTCACTTGTGCAGAATAGCCAAATAGTACCAAAATAACGAAGAAAACGGTAAACAAATAGTATCTTACCAATAAATTCCTATTAATCATAGTTTATTGGCGTTTATTGGCTTATCTGTACGTAACTATTGCTTTCAAACAAACTCAGTACAGTAATTGAGTGTCCAATCAGCTGCACGACAGCTATAAAAGTCTCGAGATTTAATTATGATTTACAAATCGATATAAAATCGACTAACTATTGTAAATAGACGTGGAGCCGTCCTCCAACGCCTTTGCCTATTGTCTTATAAGATTTATTTTATGACTAAACTACTTATGATCGAATTTATGCGGCATCTCATAGTCGTAAATTTTATTTATGCTCGTAAGATATTCTAGTATAATTCTTACACAAATTTTACGGTGATACGATCTTGTTTAATAAGTCAAACACTTGTTTGTATAGATAGCGAAATATTAATTATTTTATGTAAATACAATGTCAAAGGCTTATGTCTTGAAATGTTTTTTATTTGAATGTATGTCCGAGCTACTAATACAACTTGAAATGAACAAACGCCCCCAGGAGATAAAGATCAATCTAAGATAATCTAATTACTTAATGATATATCACTAATTTTTGATCGAAAGACCTAGGGGGACAGGAAGCTATAAAAATAATTAAATATTGCAGTTCCTGTTCCTAAGTTAATACTTACCAAATTCATATCGCGACAGACCTAGCGCCAGTTATTCTGTTTTCTACTGTTTTGGCACCGCCGCCGCCGCGTCATGATTAGAGACTCGTATTGAGTCTGAAACTAGTCGGATGAACCGGCGAATGGGCGTGAGTAAACTGTTATGTTCTAAATAATTATGAATACTCCTCCCGAAAGTTATTACATATACAAATATATATTTTTTAGTTCATCATTTTTCTATGCGGTCTATCTAATACAAAAAAAAAATATTGCACTAAAATGCTTTCACTTTTGTACTTTGGTACTTTTAAATCTCACTTTCGTTACACATAACTAAAACAAAATATGCGTCACAAAATTAAATTAACAATTGATAAACGACAAGATTCTACTAGGTATTTCCACAATTCCTAAGTAGGTATTGGTAGGATCACCAAATTTAAATCAAAGCATGCTTTAATATATAAATCCAGATTCCACGGATAGCCGGTCAGATCAACACGCCAATTACCACTGTGCGTGAAGTGCTGAGGGCTCGATCCCCGCATGGGACAAATAATTGTGTATTTCAAGTAATTCATTGATCAAGCTGTCCCTTGTTTGTTTACTTGTTATTATTAAGATAGCAACGGACTAAGTCGAGGTTCAAACCCTGCAGGGGGTTCCCTTAGCTGCCGTTGCTATCGCTAGATAAATTTTGCTCCTGTCTGGAGAATTATTCTACAGTATCGCCAACTTAGTCCGGTAAAGCAGAGAAAGCCTCTGGCGATGCTGAATGCGTCAAACCTCTTACAAAAAAATGGCTGTTCTTTGTGCATGTGAATTGAATGTTTGTGAAAATCATGGAAACAGGGATTCATTTACCTAGTAGAGCTGATATTTCCTAAAAAAAAATACAAAGTCTCGTGTTTCACTCACGATAAAGTAGAAATTCAAAATGTTCGGCAAATGGAATGTAGCTATTTTGATCGAAAGCTTTTTATTTAATACCCACTTATGTAGGTGTTATAGAGATGTTTCATAAAAATAGCTGGCACCTACGCATCAACGAAAGCATAAAAAAATATGAAAAATGCCTTCATAATTCAAACGAAAGAAATAGTAGTTTTTGGAAGTATTTGCGTGCGTAACTAGTTGTTTAGCATATTATCGTAGTATTAATATATCGTTTGTTGATCGTTCAGGTTTGGAATTTAGTGCTATTAAAATAGAATTACATAAAGTATCACATTTAACAGCTATTTAACGTAAATGTATATCCCTTTTTTGTAAACAACTTGAAACTAACCAGCTATTTCATTACCAGTTTACCTGACTTACCCTGACCGTGACCTGAGCGGTTTAATAAATTCAATCATGTTTGTTACACTGGTTTGTTTCTGAAATTTAGTATTAAGCATGGATTTTTAGATTAGACCATAATTATAAATGGCAATATATTTGTTGATACAGCTAAAGCTTGTACACATGAAATACATAATATTATGTGGCTCGAAAATTACCCAAAAATAATCATCTTTTATTTTATACTAGCTGTCCCCCGCGACTTTGTTCGCGTGTTTTAGTTTCAACGGTTTTCATTTTTGAAACATTTTTCATTTATGCTCCGCTCCTATTGGTCGTAGCGTGATGTTATATAGCCTATAGCCTTCCTCAATAAACGTACTATCCAATACGAAAAGATTTTTTCAATTCGAACCAGTAGTTCCTGAGATTAGCGCGTTCAAACAAACAAACTCTTCAGCTTTATAATATTACTAGCTGTTCCCCGCGACTTTGTCCGCGTGTTTTAGTTTCAACGGTTTTTCATTTTTGCAACATTTTTCATTTATGCTCCGCTCCTATTGGTCGTAGCGTGATGTTATATAGCCTATAGCCTTCCTCAATAAACGGACTATCCAATACAAAAAAAATTTTTCAATTCGAACCAGTAGTTCCTGAGATTAGCGCGTTCAAACAAACAAATAAACAAACAAACAAACAAACAAACTCTTCAGCTTTATAATATTAGTATAGATAGTATAGATTTATACTAGCTGTTTCCCGAGGCTCCGTCCATGTGGATGTCGGTTATCGCGGGAAAAAGTAGCCTATGTCCTTTATCAGGCTCTAGAATATCAGAGTACCAAATTTCATTTAAATCGGTTTTGTAGTTTTGGTGTAAAAGGGCGACAGACATACAGAGTCACTTTGGCATTTATTATATTAGTAAAGATTATAAAGTTATCGGAAATTTTAAGAATAATTATATTTTTATGTTGCAATTTGACTTCAATTACATTATTTCTGCTTAAAAGCGTATTTTCTTATCCAGTTATCTGTGAGGGTAGACCAGGATTTATGCTGACTTCTTCGAAGTTAACAATTTTAATTATGAGTCTTGTAATTTTGATCGTAAAACCACATTGTAATCACAATATACTTTAAATCTTTATGTTAGTGAGATTAGTTTTAATGGTTACATAGATCCTCTTTTAACTATATCTCTTCTAGCAACATTTGAAATAATAATAACTCCTAATGTTATAGAGTTCAATTTATTCAATTTGTTGCTTATATGTTTTGTAACCTGTGGCAGTAATCGCCAGTAATAACTTGCTATACGATAATGAGTTTTATTTACAGTAGCATAAAGATTGAAGGAGTTTTTCAACCTTGATCCGGGAATATTCCCGTACGTTCTTATCTTTATTAAATGCGTTTTAATTCAGTATTACTAAGTGTTAATCTAAATTGCGTAATTGCGTGGTCGATATTTATGAATGGCGCGGACGTGGGGTGGGCGGTCCGGTTCGGTCCGATCCGGTCCGGCGAATTCTGTGTCGGCGACAACCGAAGCGGCCTCTTTCCTAACTTACTGGAGAAATGCTTGGGGGGTGTCAAATGTACGCGTAATTTATTACGACTAACCTGAGTGGGCTTAATCCAGAATGTTAATGCGAAAGACTTCGTTAGTGATAGCAGGTTCTGTTTAAAATGAATTGGCAGAGATGGTTAGATTAAACGTAATAGCAAATAATGTTGTAATATAAATATTACTAGCTACGTAAACGTAGCTACAACATACTTTGACGACCTCCGAGGTCGAATTGTGTACACACCAGTTTTCAAGGTGTCGCCAGCTCTGAGGTCCCGAGTTCGATCTCCTGACGGGTCAATGTAGAAAAAACCACTATTCTACATTGTTTTGGGTCTGGGTGTTTGCGGTACCTTCGTTTTCTCTGATTCTATTACACAAGTGCTATAGCTACTTACTTTGGGATCAGAGCAATGTATGTGATGTTGTCCACATTTATTATTTATTTATAATTTTAGTCTTTATAATCTTGGGTTCATTATTATAATTCAAGCAAGATTTTTTGACAATCTTTGCTTCTACCGTCAAAAGTCGTGCGAACGCTACAATATTCGGACTAATTATTTTGCTCTTCAATTAAAAAACATTACCCCTATTTAATATTCTATGTACGCATTTAAGTAATAATTAATATTTTATAAGCATATAATCTTAACTTAATTATAAACACTTAACGATATGCAGATAGCTGTTGCCACTTAAATGTAAACGATTGAATATGTGTGTACATTAACAACCGAATACTATTGGCCTATTTGAAAGCTTAATGCTAGACATGTCTATAGTATCAATTAATGATTTAAGTTCAAACACAGCATTGACGAAAAAAAAGCTATAAAGAACAGTTCCAATGTGAATTAGTCCCATGGAATCAGGATATAAACATAGAGCAAAATATGTATAGATAGCGCACCTCGCTCTTAAAATGAATCGGCCATAAGGGAGCTAATGCTAGTATTCCATTAGTGAGACCAGGCAATGTATTCGTTTTTTTTTATATATTTAGGTAATAGAAAAATATACGCGTAGGTTTTAACTTTTCTTAATATTGGCCTTGTTTATAAAAATCTCGATGGTGTACTACACCTTGCTGCTACTGCTTACTAGATTCTAAATTGTCGGTTGTCGCGGCATAAGTAGGCTGATGTCCTTTCTTAGGATTCAAGCTTAGGTACTCCATACCACGTATCATCAAAATTGGTTCATGTATATTTTAGTTAAGTTTTTAACTATAATATGCATGTATGTTACATATTATAAACTTCCTCTTGAATCACTCAATCCATTGCTGAAAATTGCATTGAAATTCGTTGCGTAGTTTAAAAGATCGTACAGATAACGGGAATGACTTTGTTTTATAATATAAATATAGATAGAATTCTCGAAAATCGTATAATGCGGCTTGATGTCATAGAGTTTTTGTTTGCGTACACTGTACTTTTTTTGGTCTATGGTCACAAATCAATTTACTTGTCATTTGTTAGCTTTAAATCCAGATATAACAATGATTGAAACTTCAAAACATATATGTCAATGCCTAGCCTATCCTAAATAATTTAATTGAAATCCCACTTCTGATACTACAATGCTTGACAAATGTGCATCTATTATAAACGTTTTAGATAATTGATTACATTTCCTGTACGACTAATGTCAGCTACAATACGTTGAATTTGTAGTTGTATAAATCGAATCAATTACTATGACTTAGTAGCGGATATGAGCCTCATATCCAGTGTCTAAATTTAGAACGAGTGAATTAATCTTTTTATGTATTGATAATACATACCTACCAATGTGATAAAAAAATCTTAGTTGGTAAAACAAAAAATAATCTCAATTTTTATTATACTATATACGGAGATACAACAATAAAAAATTTAGAAATGTATTTTTAATTGTATGGACAGAAATCGCCAAAGACAGAAATGTTTGGAAAAAGAAAGGAGAGTCCTTTGCCCAGCAGTTGGATCTATTTTATATTAAAAGAAAAAACAATTGAACCATAAAATATAAATATTGTAGTGATCTTATGCTGTTGTCGTTAAGTTGCTTATTTTTTAGATCTTTAGTTGATATCCAAGCAGCAATACAGAGCTTTTCTCATTTGGGAAAATATATTTTCTCTGGGAATACTTTGTCAATACAGATTGTTTTTGTTACCTAATGGATAAAAACTACAAGAACGAAATTCTGAACGGAAGCTAGTAAAATTTGAACAAACATTTATTTATTACTCCACGAATATGTTAACACGAAAGGTCGTTGCTCTAACGCCTCTTTTAAGTGTAGTAAAACAACTCAATTCTATCATGACCTACTGGCAAAGGATAAATAAAGCAACAGATTAAAAGAAAACATTATAAACACGCCGCTAATATTACGATGTTCAAAGAGCTCATATGATTTGAACTTGAACTAAATTTGAGATAAAAGTGCGCATATTTGGGCCAAGCATTTGCTATTTAAATAATCGAGAGGCAGGTCGTATAATAAGACTTGTTTGTTTGAGTAATGATGAAATGTAACGTAATGGGGTATCTGACTAATATATATAACTATATTACTTTTTAATTCCTGTCAGATTAATAAAAATATTAGATACGTATTTTTTCGTATTTTACGTAACAAAAAACTCACGACGATACATTAATTTGAAAGCATGACGTCATCAGCACCCACTCCTGAACGTTGATTCACAATATATATTTTAGTTTTTTTATTTTTAAAAAATTAGTTGTCTTAATTTTTTTGTTATCTGACTAATTCGATTTGAACTCTTCATACCCACTTACCCAGTCATGTCCACTATTTAGTTGCTGTTATAAAGCCTAGATGGAAAAAACTGAAAGAATAAGCTTAGGCTGATATTGAACGAGTAAAATTTATTTATTTTTTCTGTTCGTCAAAGATACAATCGCAATTATGCCGAATTTTTTTTTAACATAAAACTTTCTAATGACACGGAACATTAAAGTAGCTAAGTGTCAGTGAAACACTTTTTAAATCAGATCAAGAGTTTTAAAGATAATCCCCGTACGTCCAAACTAACAAATATGCAAACTTCGTAATACTAGTGGGACGAAATCAAGAATCAAATTTGCATACAGACGGTACAAGTTCTGTTTGTCCAAGAAATGACGAAATGCAACATAATCTAGTATTTTGTCATAACTCCTGGATGATATAAACTGTATTAATGGCTTATTTGTAATATCCAGTTCAGTTGGTACCGTCGACCGCACACCATCAGTTAATAAAACTTATTAGGAAATTCAACTTCAACTGCTTAGAAATAAAGGGGACTTTCGATTGAAAAGATTATCAGCAGATGTGTGCGGTTAACTGTAAGAATAAAGTTAACGGAAATCTACTCTACCTAATACTATTCATTGATATAAAATTAACGTTGACAGGTACATTGTATGGCATTATTATTGCGATAGGCCTGCCAAAGTAGGTTGGTCGAAATCAGTGATAAAAGCAGTTTTGATGAAAATGTTGATTATGTCTGAAACGGGTGATTGTGATACAATATTTGACAGTTCGTGCTGGTTATTGAGACATAATTATGGACAAACTTAGGCAATTTAATACAAAATTATTTACTTACATAGGTCTTTTTGTGTGTACTAGTTATATTGTGTGTAGGTGTCAATGCTTGGTGCTAGGTACTAATTTTAGTGAAGTAAATTCTTCTGCCTTCTGCCTATGTTGGGCGACTGCCCATCTGACCTCCACTACCCATTTTACCGGGTAACACAGTATCCCAGGGTAAGACTGGTTGTCAGAATTGTAATGACTTAACGACTACCAAAGATCAACGTACGACAGTCGGACCAACTGCTTAACGTGCTTTTCGTCGCACGGAGGGGTCTCGGTATGTGTACAAATTGTCACCCATCCACGGACCAACCGCGGCGAGCAAGGCTCAACCTTCATTATTGGTCAAACCGTACGGCTTACACTTCAACACGAGCCTCTAATTATAGTAAAGTAAATACGTATTCATTTGAGGTTCTAAATTCACTTATGACACTAGATAAATGTCTAGTATCATAAATGAATCAATAAGAGTCTACGGTATTTCTCAATATACATAATATTTCTTATTATAAGTTACTATCTAGGTACATGTTACATTGGTAAACTAACAGTTATATTCAATATCCCGTAAGATACTGGCTGTTAGCCAGCCAGATGTAAATACAGTTAAAGACGAATAGTATGAAGGTTCTCTCTACTTAATTTTCATCTATGTAAATGTCAATTTAATCTTATTCAGTACACTCATGAGATAATGTACTACTTAGAATTTCCTTTAAAAAAATCCTGTGATTGTCCACTTTTATTTCTTTAAGTATTCTTAGTTGAAGGACATTATATTCGTCTATGTTATTCTTCGTATTCATTTTTTTTGTCTCATTTAATTATTGTTTATTATCTTAGAAATTTTTATTCTTTATTCTTCATTTATGTTCTAACCTTCTTTATTTATTTCAAAATACTGATACTTCGTTGGATAAGTAAAACATATAATAAATAGCCTATAGTGGTCTCACTGCAGGACAATGACTTTTTCACAAAGAGAAGTAACAAGCAATTATCACCACGCTTGACGAAAACTGCAGGTTGACGAATAATATTATCACCTTGTAATTCAAATTAACGCCAACATTCAAATTAACGTTATCGTTAAATAAACGTCAAATTAGCGTTACCAGTCCCTATAACAGTTGGACTTAGTGAGACAATAAATTGGTAAGTTAATACTACACCCGTTGTGCTATTGACCCACAGATCACCCCCACATTAAACCCACTCGAACCACAAACGTATCTGGTTTAGCTGTTAAGCTACTTTTACACTGCGACACTAAAATTGTGACGTACCTAAGTGTGTGACACAAATTCATGATTGTCCACACTTTGACACTTTCCTTGTTTTATTTTTTGTGAACTAAACTCATAATTATTGTTTATGTATAATACGCCTGAGTAAACCCGTGTACAAAAATAATATAGTGTCTTTGTTTAACAATAAAATAAATTTCCATACTCTGAATCTCTTGTTCTCACACGTACTTACAAGTACACTACCACGCCGAGTGTAGCTATGGTTACTTACTATTATTAATTCTTCTGTGTATGTGTGTGTGGTCTGGTGTGGTATAGTGTGTAACGTATCATTAGGATCTATATTGCGTTTGCAAGCTTTCGTGGTTACATTTCTGCTATAGGTACTAATATTATATAAGTAACTGTGTCTGTTACTCTTTTACGGCTAAACCGCTGAACCAATTTGGATGAATTTTGAATAACAACCGACACCCATGCGGGCGGATCCGCTGGCAACAGCTAGTTAAAAATAAATTAATTTACTTTACCAAACAAAATTTGCAAAACTGAAGGATTTTTTTCCAGAATTCTGTGAGACTTGAAATCTAGTTCTAGGCTAAATAATAATAAAAGACATAATTTAATTAATGATGTCGCATTACAATTTGAAGTTATAATTGTTCGCTACTTACTACAAAAGACGTACGATACGATAGGCAGTTCTTAACGCTATTTATCGATATTTGTCTTACACATTAAATTAGAATTATCATTGATGTACAACAATGTTTACATCGTGTCAAAGTAATTTCATATCAGTTCCTACTACAAAGGGTTGGTTCACCTACATTACATTGGAACTTAATTAATTGACGCCTTTTAGTGTCGCTGCACCAAGATACAGACTACATACATATTATGTATTGTGCATCTTCTTGCTTCTTCTTGTCTGTTGTGTGGTACGTCACTAAATAATAGACTGAAACTCCAGACCAGTTTGTTAATCGTACTCAAGGCTCTAGAAAAACGGACCGCATTTCAACTGCACTTCGACTGCAAATTTGCAGTTTGTGCAGTTAGTACGACTGCAATTAAAATGTAAATCTAACGTACAGTCGGTGTGCAGTTTGCGTGTAGTTCCAGTGTGCAGTTGTTGGAACTGCACACCGACTGGAATCGGACTGCATGATTTACTGTGGTAGGTACTAATAAGGCCGCACAGAGCTTGCGTAAGCGACTCTGCGGCTCAGGCAAAGGCAAGGACGGGACCGGGGTGTTTTTAGTCGGTGCGAGTCCGACATCCCCACGCCGTGCCGTCGGCGTGGGTTGAAGTCAATAAATAGCATTTCATCCCGACAAAAAATAAGTACTAATGAATATTACTTTTCAAATTAATTTGACTGTTCTTTTCCAACAATCTTAAAAACAACGACTATTACAGGTATTTCTCTCTTCGGTAAATCTATAAACCTAAGGAGTCTGAAGTTATTATTTTCGAGTAAGTGACGTATGCACCCAAAAGTTAAAATTGGTGGATACTAGTACATAACTGAAGTAACCATTCAAATAAACAAATTTACACACTCAGCCAAAACATAAATAATTAAGACACAAACTATACCGACGTTAATGATTATTAAATAGTTTAAAACAGAATTAGTTCTTATGTAAGATAAATCGGTAGGTAACTATTAAGACATGTGAGCCTGTCAAGTGGCAAGCTTGGACATGCACCGACTGAATAGGTGATAATATTATTAATTATAATTATTAAAGGCTAAGTGTGAGACTTGATTAATGGCTGTACGATAACGCAAGTAAACTTGTTCGCGCGAGTGGAACGATGGTATTCGCGAGAGAACCAAGTGTCTAAACTATTTACAGAAGTATATTTTAAGTTCTAATTAATAAAAATAGCAAAGTACAGAGTGCACAGACATTAAAAACTTATCTCCAAAATTTCCGACAGTGTTTAGAATAAACTTCCAGAGAATTTACAAGAATTGTATAAAATGGGTTCGAAAAGTTTTAAGTACAAATCAAAAAAATATTTTACTCAACTATGAACAACTTAAAGTATTAGAATATATTGTTATGTAAACTTATTATCTAATTAAAATTACCTAATTATAAGCTTCTCGCCGGTACCCAGATAAACCCAGAGAGGTTTTCGTGGTTCGGCCATTGATTGTGAATGTAGAATAAGGTTTTTTTTTGGAAAAAAAAATAATAAAAAAAATAATAGTAAAGTTTGTATAATAATTTTCGTGGAGTATTCATAATTATTTAGATCAAAACGGTATACTTACGCATATTCTCGGGATCGCCCGACTAGTTTCAGACTCAATAGGATTCTCTAGTCATGAGCTGACGCGGCGGCGGGCGCGGCGATGGTATCGCGAGTCGAACTGGTATCGGGGGTGAAACTAGTCGGGCGATCCCGAGAATATGCGTATGTTTAGTTTTAGTTTTTATTATGGGACTATCCCCCGAATACTGAAACGCAAATTAACTTTAAGATAACGTTCTTAAATGTCTGTCTGTCGCTACTTTACACCTTAAAGTGACAGAGACAGCATGAGACTTAACGGTGACTTAAAACTAATTGACCTTTCGGTATTCGGCCATAATACGTTAAATGTTGGTCTGCTAATTATCATAACATTAATATTAGTCACATTCGCCTACACAATACATGCCTATACTAAGTTTTATAAAGTGCTTTGAATTAACAGCATCTACTTGATTGTAAACTGGTTATCTTTGCCATAAACCCGTCCAAAGAAGTCAGGAGATAATAGCGTTAATTAAGTAAACTCTAGTGCTGTTAATACCACAAAGCTTTAGGTGTAAGGAGATAGTTTCTAAATATCAACCTACTTTCTCGTCGGACTTTTAATAGGTCAAAAAGATAATATTTTTTATGCTAAGCCAAAAAAATAAAAAAGAGAATATCTAAAGCCCCAAAAAGGACCTAGGCTACTTTTTGCCGCGATAACCGACATCCACGCGGGCGGAGCCGCGGGAAACAGCTAGTGTTTAATAATAATAATAATAGTACCTACTACTAATTTCTACTTTTACTGTTAGATTTAATTGTAAATAGGCTATGTTTAAAAAATCAATCCCGATTACCCTTGGTTACGCCATAACCACGTAACGACTGCACCAAATCGATTTCTTTTTTGTTATGTTACTTATTGTGGAGACAAGTTTTATATACAAGAAAAAAAACGTATGGAATTGTTTTAAATACTTCACAACACCCAAGCGAAGCCGAGGTGGGCCGCTAGTATTTTATAAAATAAATCAGAATAGAAGCTATTCTACATTGATAGATGTTTACCAACTTAGCCCATAAAACAAACGTGTTACGCTAAAAGTAATAAATTGGAAATTAATAAATCACTGTTAATAAGATGTACGTATTTTTGATGATTTATTACCACAAGATTAGTATTTTACGG
Source organism: Diachrysia chrysitis (assembly GCA_932294365.1). NCBI lineage: Eukaryota > Metazoa > Arthropoda > Insecta > Lepidoptera > Noctuidae > Diachrysia > Diachrysia chrysitis. The sequence continues at coordinate 6,384,416 of OW028657.1, forward strand.
TCATTTAAATTAGGTGCCTACTTATATTATGCGGATAACAACCGGATCCGTATGCACGAGGTATCTGTTTCGTTGCTAAGCTACTGCCAATGTTACTTTTTAAAAACTCAACGGATAGCCAAGTAGTAGATAAGAATGCACCACATTATTTATTATTTATTTTTTATTTGCTTACTATAAGCTCTTAAAGCAGGTCTATTATCGTTCTTTAAGCGAGAAGGCGCTACATGCCGTGTAGTGCGCCGTCTCGCTTCCACAAGGGCATCAGTCCTGTTTTAAGAGTTCATGGTACAGGCACTGGACTCTGGAAGCCGATCATAATATAGCTATGGAAAAGGCTAAGCAGAAAAGTTTAAAAAACCCCCGAAATTTTATAATATTGCTCATAACTTTTATAATGCTAAACAGCTTTATTACACGATAGCTTTAAAACAAAACACGTTATAATCGATCCATTCGTTTAAGACCTACAATTCCACAGACAGACACACAGAGAAAAACGTCAAACTTATTACCCTCTGTTTGCGTCAGGGGTTACACAGAGAACACTTCATACTTAACATTGCATACGCAGTGTTTACGTGTGTGAACACGAGTATCTGTATGTGGGACATTGATTATGACACGTAGACACGATCCAGACAAAAATTTCGGACAAGTGTGATCTTAACTCAAGTACCGAGGTTGACGTAAAAAATTAAAAAACATTACTATGCGTTAAAAGAATGCTCTCTCATACACTCATGTATGACACTATCAAATTTCAATCTGTACATATAAGTTTGTAATCGAAAAACGTATTTTCAACAAAATTACAAAATTAAAATTTTTGGATTTTCCTTTTACTTGTGACGTTAGGACATTATACAGAATTAAGTACGTTTGTAGTTTAAGTGGTAATCATTGTAGATCTTGGCACTCTAGCATTTTTCAACTTCTATAGAGTTCATCAAATTCAGTTATTCACATAATCATTACACCATAAATTTCACCACAAGGATTTCCGGATTTTAGCACAAAAAGACTGAATACTGCCATAAAAATTTATTCAAAATACACGTTTCTAACTTCAAACGTACATAATTTTATTATTGTCTGTATGTAAATACAAATTTTGCGTGTTATGGATTTGCGTAGACACGTCTGGTGTCGCCTTAAGTGTGACATAATTTGAACTTATGACCACAGACTGATGAAAAAGTTAGACGGATTGAAAAAAAAAAAGTTTTATAAAGAGAAGCAGCTTGGATATTTATTTTTTAAATTATAATATATATAAAATAGGACTTAACTACGCTACGTTCAAATTTAAATTTTAAAATTCTCTAACTGAGTATCTCTGACGGGTCTCTGTATTAATTTTTAACATGGTCTGTGGCTATATTAAATGCATGGCGCAAATAAATTTAGCAACAACAATAAAACAGCTTCATGTAAGGTCAGTTTTGCTCTATGCATCGCAATGGGTGGTCTAATAGATAACTAGTTCACTATACAACGACCTCCTGTATAGATAAGATAAATTATTTAAAGTATCTAAGAATAGTTTTGATTTAAATAGACTGTTAACCCTTTTAATGCTTCAGTTGTTTAAAATCGATGACGTTAATTTCTAGGAATAATAGAATGAACTGGAAGAATGGCAAACTCTTTTTGTTCTATGTCTAATGAAGGTAATATAATATCAGGATTTACTAGCTTTTTTCGCATTCATTTTTTTAGCAGTAGAGACTAAAATGCCACAGCAGCGTTCTTTCAGGATTAAAGTAAGTCTGTGTTCTTTTCTACGTCCTAAACTAAGAATAAAATTTTATAAAGATAGGCTTACTGGTTATGCAGTGCTGAGGTAAAGCAAAGACAAACGTATGCTTGGAATTCTTTTTTCTTTTCTTGCAAAAATTTACTCTTGCAATAAAGAATATAGTCCTTGTGTCACGCGGGGTTTCACAAACTTTCAAAGGACATGCACAAAGAAAATCCAATTATGACATGACTCGTAAGGTTTAAAAAATATTTATTGAAAGGCTAGAGTAAAAATAAGTAAACTATAGAATGCGCATATCGAGTATGAACTGTAGGCACTAGTATAAACAAGTAAAATCGTAAAATTAGAGACAAAACAGAGCGCGTCGTTTTATTAAAACTATCTCAAAACCTAATAGTACCCTAAAATATCGATTGTTCCGATATTATTTTAATCAGATATTTTTGCATAAACGTCTGTTTGGCTGTCATAACGGGCTAGTAGCGATGCGCGCACTCTATGCTTGGCTATGTATGCTCTAAGATAAAAAGTCTTTAATTTTTCGCATAATACTTAATTCATTCTGTGCCACTTACTACCCAGTGAGTTTAGTAGCCTAAACCATAAACGCCCACATCTGAACACAGTCTTCTAATCGATTTGCATACTCAATCGATCACTAAAATAAACCGCTCCCTGTTTAACTAACCGATTTCAGATCAAATTAAACGAGTAATAGTGTCACAACTCACAGACAATGCTCTGTAATACATTAGATGTTATTTATCAGTTGTAAAAGACAATACTGTATTTTGTTACAGCACAAGAATAGTTGCATGTTAAAACTATAAGAGTTTTATCATAAACTTATTAAAGAAATTATTGTTTTTTCGCAGATTATACAGTACCCATTATTATGTCAAAAATAATTTAAATACCTCGAATTATTATGTCAGTAATATTGAGTATTTTTTTTTATTTGCGTTTATTTACTTAAAATTCATTTGCTTTGCTTCTGTGGACTAGTACTTTATTACATGTAGGTATATAATTATTACTGTAAAATTAAGTTAAAAGATATTCTGGAGGTCTTTATTTGAATAGAACTCTATCATACTATTGACATTAACTAAAAATCATCTAGTTTAAAGTAGGTACTTTAAACATAGACATTTAACAATTACGCCAAAAATATTTTAATGTAATAATTATTATGAGTAGTATTAGTAATCCACACTTCTTTTTCTTAATTTTGTATGTTTTTACGAATAGACTCAAAAACCACGTTATCGATTTCAATAATTTTTTCACCATTAGAATGCTACATTATTCCTGAGTAACACAGGCAAACCTTACACAGTTGTTTAAAAAACAAATGTCCACATGTAGTAAACTTACCCACAAAATTATGGTAGACATGATAACAGTCACAATGTTTTAGTAATAATCTAGAAGATATATCTAAATTAGCCAGTGGCAAATTTTAGGATGGTATCATGACACTATCTGATTCTGATCTACTTAATAAATTTGCTAAAATAGGTTTCACTAATGGATTTCTGACGATAAAACCTTATCTAAGTGAGGTGTCATATGCATAATACGTCGGAAAATTTGGTCCTGTATCTGTATCAATTTTATTAATTAAAGCTTTTAAGACTATATTAATTATTCCATAGACGTTATTTTTCTTTGTACTATAATCACTAATTATAAACATATATAATGGATTTCAATGGAACAAATGTGCTCAACTAAACCTATTTTTTTTACAAGTTTACTTGCAATATGGATGGAATTCACATTTCTAGCAATCTTGTTAACCCCTCCAACTAAGCTAAATACGCTTGTGTCTGGAGTGGGTTCACGTCAATAGTGTAATGGATGAGGATTGAACCTGCGACCTCTCGATCACAAGGCGATCACCCCATATTTAAACAAAAACTCAGTGAAGGTTTATACAAAAAATCTGGTTTAATTTAAGTTGCCCGAAGTATATAAGTACATAAATCGAAGAATTTTCCTTCATAAACAGAACCTTCTTTAAATAAATTACGATTATTATGATGTAGTCGGAACATCTTGTGAGGCCTCAATAACTAAAATTTGCATGGCAATGAGGAAGCGTCCAGTTCAGTCGGATCTGTATTATATTGTATCAAATGTGAGTGCTGGAAATAAATTAGACGGTCGGGACCAATGAGCCGTGCGAATATGGCATCTCGATTGCTTTTATGCTGCTAACAAATTATAATCTAACTAATGTAATGTGGAACAAACGCGTTTACTTATGTTTTTCTTGGTCTTTGAATTATAGAGGTATTAAGCTTGTTAATGGTGTTTGTGCATTGTACCGTCAACAACACAGTTGTAACACTAATAGTTGTATTAGTGCAAATCGTGTACAAATAATAATTATTATACCTATAACTATTGAGTTATAGGTATAATCATTATTTGTACATTGTAAGTTTGAGATTATTTTGTTACCTATATAAAAATAGTTAGGTGCACCATTTTAGTTTTATATAAAACTACTGTTTAAATTTTTGACATTTCTCGCGGATTTGTTGCAAATTTTCGTTCATACATTCTTTGCAAATACTACATAGAAAACAGCGAAATCGTTCGAGCCGTTCTTAAGTGATGCTCCGTCATATGTGGCAATTGATTATTATTTATATAGAATATTCATTGTTACAAAAGTTAGTGCACCGTACCTACACATAATGTGTAGGTACGGTGCACTATAGTCGATACATCTGCGTCTGTACTCAGGTTAATTATTACCGCGTAAAAAGTTATATGAGTATTCATCCGTAAAAAGAAGTTTCATGTTTCCGATTTATGTACTTATACGCTAGCTTTTGCCATCCGTATGCCTGTAACTAAAAACCCCTATACTTATGGCAGTTTAAATACCTAAGTGAAGAAATCAAATAAAATAAAAGCTTTTGTATTTAGGGTAATAAACATAAAAACTTTTACTATTAATATAATTAATTATTAATATAATAGGTATTACGAGAATATCACTACTAGTCTTGAAAAATAAACGATTAAATAAATTTGTAAAAATTATTACATTTATATTAAATATTTGATTTCGTTGCTCAACAAGTTTTTTTATTCATTTCATAAAATATTGCAGTCTGTTTAACAACATAAATCGTTTAGTATTTTAAATATTAACCCTACATAGCTACCTAATATCAAATTAAATATGGAAATTTTTATCATACGTTAGCATCTTTTTCTATTATTAATGTTTTCCTGTGGTACCTAATTAAAATAGTTGACAGTATAGTATAGGCCATTACAAAACGATATTTATGTGAAATAAATGGACAATAAATTGCAAATGTCTTACTTATTTTTTTAAGTTTTAATTATGTCTAAGTTATTCATGTTTACTTTAGTGTGGTAAGAAAATAAAAGTTAATTTTATTATTATAATTATAAAAAAACCAAGATATTTCTTTTGAGTGTTATTTTAATTGTATGTATAACATATTTACTAATAGTAGGTAGTGAATAGAAAACCTACTAAAAATAATTACCCACTGTGCGGTAATGTTACGAAATGTGTATTTTTATATGATTAAATCATTTTTATATGTTTTTTAGGCAAAAGTAACTCGTAACTTCAAATTGTCATAAGATTTCATTACCTATTTCTGTACACCTAATTCATTTTAAATTGCCGAATAAAAGTTGTAAAACATAAACACGTAAAATTAAAACTTTAATAAAAATAAAGATAAGATTATAATTTAGCAATATCAACTGTTTTTTATGTGAATATTATGCTTCAATATAACTATAACAAAATTTAAAATAATATTTGTTTGCCTAATCTTTAAAATATGTACCTAATTATTTTATATAGGATCATTAAAATAAAATATGTCTAGTGTCTAGCCATTTATTATTAAAACAATATAAAAAAAAATGGATTGGAATTTTATTGGCGCCAAAAGTGGAAAAATGGCGAATAATAAATGCTTGACCAACTTGTCAACATGTCACACCTATCGGTTCAACGACACTCACAAAACATTTAATGCCCACGAAGTAAAAAAAGAAGTTTAAAAATATTTCCTCATCACCATAGGTATCTATTATTGTGTATGACTCAATATTTTCTGACTCAGTTTTTAGGGTTCCGTACGCGAAGGGTGCTAACGGGATAATATTACTAAGTTCCCACTCTCCGTTCATCCGTCTATCAGTCCATATAGGTCCATGTGTTATGAATTTTCTTGAACCGTAATAGGTAGCGATTTAAAAATTTTACACTGTATATTTCCTATACCGCTATAATAAAAAAAAAAAAAACAAGTTGGCGAATTTAATAATATAACGATAATTCTAGTATTAAAAAACTACATAGTGCTGTATCTTATATAGTGGTACGGAACTTCATGAGCGAGTCCGACTCGCATTGGACCAGTTTTTTTATTCAATTTGTTTAACACTTACGTGCGTTCATATTGAACTGTATTCTGATATAAAGCGGTTGTTTGTTTTTTTTTTATAGAAGCAAAATAGGTGTGAGTGTGACATATAAGAAGGTACCTACTTTTTCTTACTAAGTTTATTTCTAAGGTAACTTAGTGGCTACTTAATATAGGAAGGAAAAATGGTGCACTTCAGGTTTTTTATCGGTCATCACACCTAAATAACCAATCATTTAGGTAATCCTTTCGTATACTTACCTACTGACATAACTCTGTCACTTTGCCTGTTACTCATTCACTTCTATATCCCTTAACTGATATTATTGAAATTTAAAATGAACAAAAAGCTTAAAATATAAAAATGAATCTCCATTTCCCTCGTTCATCGCATCACGCATGAACGGATGGAACAATTTTGCTAGTTCTTTATTGTTGTGTTAATTATTGTCAGGAGAAGGTATTTATTTAAGAAAATTAAAATCACAATAAAAAATCTCACATTACCCGTGCGAAACCGGGGCGTTAAACATGTTAGAGTTAAACTTGCAAGTAATAAGGCTAGTAGATGCTAAAGGCTGGATTAATGTTGAAATTCTTAACTAAGTACCTACCTACTTCATAATTATCTTATTCGAATTCTGAGATTAATAATTTTCTTGAAACTTGCTAATGCTCTCAGTTTCATCTTCATTTGAAGAATGACGAAAGTTTCGCATCAATACGATAAATTAGCGATAAAAAGAAAACGAGTAAAGATGTACTTAAATTACAAACATGTTTTATGTTCAATCCAACATTACGATTAACCTAATATGCTATTTGCATTCTTACACATAGTTACAACACAAGAATAAAATATGTTAGAAATAGAAGTGCAACTTATGCGACGATTGTATGCGTGTACAACTTAGGGTAGTGATAATAGTGTCGTGTGTCTGAGTATGGGACATTCTTCATTCTTCTCATCTTAATTTCAAACTACAGATACTATCTAAGCAAAGAAAAAGACGTAGTGTGAACAGTCAACAAATTTGTGGCCAACATTCGTGTCGTACTATAATAAAATTAAAAATGTAATGGGGTAGGGTAAATTATAAATATGTCTAGATGGTCTGTCAAAGCTATGGACGCGTCGTAAAAAATAGTCGCAAACTTTTTGCGACTAAGGTATCATTATACGACGCAAACTGGTAAAGTTGAATGTAATTTCGCGAGAGTAGCTATCACGCACACCAACATACTAAAGTTGACTCGATTATTTTAGTTTTTTTGAAGAGCGACAAACTATATAGTTTGTCGCTCTTCAAAAAAACATATTTATAATCTGATTCTGATTCTGATTCTGAATCTGAATCTGGGTATAAGATAAGTATAAAAGTCTAAAATAATCTAATAAGTCTATCAGTGAGTTAATAAAAAAATATTAGACACGTATTAATCCTTTTTTCAAAATAAGAATACACTTGTAAATAAAAAGAATCAAAGTTCTATGACGTCATGCTTGCGCACAGAAAGCACGAAATTGTGATGTCATGTGATATTTCAAATCGGTGTATCTTATATACGTGTCTAATATTTTTATAATAAACTTCCTGACGAAAATAAAAAAAAATTGTATTCTACCCCATTTATCTTAAATCGCGCCCGCAGTAAGCAAGCGTTGTAATCAATGCTCGTTTCACGTCCATATGAGGCTTTTGCAGAGGAACAGTTACAGGCTGATTAGAGTTTTTTGAGTTATTTATTATGAATTTTAAGCTAACTGCTAAACGAAATTTGTTTGCTATCGTCGATCGCTGTTATAGGTAACTTGCAATTAACTTTGTAGTAATATGAAATTATAGCAAATTAAATTCTGGATCAATACAAGTTTGTATCCAATATGTACGCCTCATAACTCGCTTGTAAATAGTCGAGGATAAGAAGATTATAAATGCAAAACACTTTGCTCATAATTTTAAAAGCACATAGCTAAGTAAAATCGGTCAATTGCGAGTTGAACGCATACACGAAGGGCTCTCTACTATACCTATAATATTTAACACTGCATTTTTTAAGTACCGAAAATTTCTCACTCGTGTATGGTTCTTTCTTTATTTTTTCTATTTGATTACTTTTTTTATAACGGCAGCAATAATAATATATTCTGTGGAAATTTAAACAAAAGAAAATTTTAATAGCCTTCTGAATACTGAAGACAGATGGAGGGACAGTCAGCAAAGGATTTGTAATGGGGTTCAAGGAACCCTAATAAAAAGTTACGATACCAACTCATATATAAAGGATAAGCTTCTGTTTTATAAATACTTATTATTTCCATAACGATTTTCTGGTAAACAGGATTATCTCACTTATTACTCACTCAGCATTTCTTGCAAATATGCAAGAAATACGAAGTTCCTTGATCTCGGATTAATGCAAACCCGTGTTTATTTGTTCTTGTTAGTTCATACACTTTTCGTTGTGTACATCAACATTACGGATACTGAAGCTACTCAATTTGAACATTCGGAAAACAAAAGTATTTCCTGTGAATTTGAAACCTATAATGCCTTTATAATAACCAAACTGTTACGAAGCCCTTTGCCTAATTTTATTTGTATATCTAATGAGAAAATATTACGTAATGATAGAAACATACATAACATAGTAAGAAAAATAATTAGGTACCGTCAAGCTTTTAGGTCAAAAGAGACTTGAAAAACACTTAGAAAAAAAAAACATAAATTTCAAACACTACCTATTGAACAAAACATTCTTTGTTCAATGTACTTGTAGTATACACGATATTTCAAAATATGTTCTACCATTACAACTACTAGAATATTTGTGTGAATAAATGCTGTCTGTACTTGACATTGTATCCCCATAAACATACGTCATTCAACCTGATGTGTTGGCACTTGGCACTTGAATACATCCACGGAGCGCTCAGTTACAGTAGTATACGTCAAGACAGGCGACAGCTCAGTAGTTCTCACGACATAATGCCCCTTATACTGCATGTTTATTTAAATTTTGTAAGATCTTTGATAAAAGTAAATTTACGTCTAAAAACCTTACATGATCTTTGATATAGAATCTCGTCGATTTCAGATACAAATCTAAATTGTATTTTTATTTTGCGCAAGTTCTTAAATGTGTTTGTTAAGAAGTCAAAAGAGGTTTTATCTATCTGTATATTTAGATCCATTCCTCTTTGTAAATAATAATATGTATTTATTTTACAATGAACATGACTCAAGTGTATTAGTAACAATATTCCTTACCCCTATGATAGTATTCCTATTCCAATCACTTAACCTAAAACCATGAATACATGTGAATCACTGCCACAGACCTAACAATGAGGTGGACAGCTTGCAGCAATACTCACATATAAACAATCAAGTCTGCTCGCCATACAGCGCAAAATAAGGTTGGAGCTGGCTCGCACGCAGCGCACCAGGGAAGCGCATCTGAAATCGTAAATGGGAAAATCTTCATGACTATAATATACTATTTTTCATTTGTTTTAAAATAATGCTGGTCACTCACATTCACATGAATACGTTCCCATAAGTGTAGAACGACATTTACAAATGATTTCATTTCCAAGCAGTGTCGGTTTTTTAACCGACATCTAAGCGCGCGAACCTTGTTCGAATGTTTGCGCGTATGTGAGTGACCGGGGTAAGAATACGTCTTAGTATATATACAAAAGTCTAAGTCTATACACAGGACTAGGTGGAAAATGAAACTGTTGCTCATTTGTGAAATCCTGTCCATTCAAACAAAAGAGCATACAGGACGGCAACTAAAAGTTTGTTAATAGGTCTATTTAAATTATTGCAGTGATAATTCGCTCAAAAACAGAGATATGCGATTACTCACAGATAATCTTTGTGCTACTACTTTCACGCAGTACTAAAACTTTCGACATTTCAACACTTTTACGATCTAGTTCGCATACTACTGACCCACGAGCATTACGTCAAAAACTACAGTGCACTCTACATCTAATATTACTTGACCTGGCTGAATTAAGCTCAAAGATATCGCCGCCGTACGTGAATCGCCCTTTATTTTATAATACGCCTATCTTCAGAGAGGTCAAGTGATATTGGCAGCTTTGTACATCGGTTGGGTCTATAATGACATTGTTAATCAAGACGCGTGTGCCCTCACTTAGGGCCTCGTAAACGTCGTAAATTATTGGAATATAACTTTTAACACGAATAATCCTTTCGATGTGAAATCGTGGGAATTACGATAATGTAAATAGGTTATTGGGGCAAAGGAGAAGGTGGTTTGATGATATGGGGAGTAATCTTGATTGAATTTCAATTCGAATGTAAAATTGTTATTCATTTAGCAGGCACAGAAACAACACATAGTACAAACAAATATTGACAATGTTTATATTCCTGTTAGTTTTTTCCATTTACAAGACAGCTGAATCACGTGTCTGCTAAACTAATATATTATTTTTATATTTTCATTGGAATTAAAATTAATTAAAGAGAAAGGGCACTAGAAATGGAAGGTTTGAAAGAGAAATGGGGAATGCTTTGCCCAGAATCCATCAAATAGGCTTATATTAAAATAATTATTTGGCAATTGGCATATGTGGCAGTCAATTGATTACAGTTGAGCCCTTTTAGACCAAAATGGAGCAATCTTACACATTCTATATAATGAGGCTTTTCAAAAGTAGTTAGAAAATTGATAAGTGCAAATAGTCAACTTGATCCACTGATTGTAACAACAATTATTTATAAACTAGCTGTCACATGAATTAACTTAATTAAATATCAAAGTCTTATAAACCAAAAGGCCATTAAGAAGTTAATCTCTGTATTTAAACGCATAGTTCTGTCACGACTAAATGTTCATCACGTTATCTATCCAACGTTACAAGTCTGATTACAATTTAACTTAGTTGTTTTCTATTAGGTAACATCGGAAGCTTGTCGTAAAACCGTATTAAGATGTCCAGTTTTATGGTCCACGAAACGGACAGGATCCATTACTCACTTGGGAACAGTAAGCGCCAATTTGTCAACAAGTAATTATAATTCTGGTAATAATAATTAGAATTATAGTTTGAAGGGCCACACAACACGACTGGTGTCGGTTAGCCGTTACTTGGATTAATTAAACAATGGAATGTAATTCCTAGAAGAATAAAGGAATGTCTTAATATGGAATGTACGCAATTCATGTCACGTGTTCGGTGGATCTTAAATATTCTTTGGGCCACGATAAATATGATGTAAAGGGATTTTTGTTGTTCAATGTTTTCAATTGAAAATAAAATCACGGGGTTTTATAAATATTTGTTTTGTTAACGTTGGGTATTATTTTCTCCTGTGTTATTACGAGTGTATATTACAAACATAAACTTCAAATGAGTTTACATCTGTAAGGAATTTAAATCGATTATTTTACTACTGTTAGCCTAGAAAACTATACATTTAACTTATTTAATAACTTCCTGATTATGGAAGTTATAGTAATCAACTCAATGCCCATCTGTAGCTTTTTCCATCTGGAGAAATTCGAGATAAGCTTCATCAGACACATGTTTGGAAATGTTTTATGAACAGCCAGAGAAGCGCAAATTTCAACCTTTCGCATAAAATTTTCGCATTTTAAAAACATTTAGCATACAATACAGATGATTTTTTTATAAACATTTTGAAAGATTTCAGTATTAACAAATAATGTGCATGTATTGCTGCAATAGGTAGCTCACTATTCAGTTATTTATTGTCGGAAACCGTGTCACATCAGCTTACCTGAATGACGAATGTAAAAGCCATGAAGCGACTGCGACAAGCAAATTGCCGTTATTCTCAAAAACAAAACAATAGTTACAAATATTGTAACAGATGGTAATAATGTTTTGTCTTAAAAGTAAAACCAATAGGTAAAAGATATTTCACTTTATGTCTGCTTGTGTTTACTAATTTATTGTTAACGGCCAATAGTTCACCTATATTCGTCAACTTACGTGATACGTATATTGTTTTTGTTCCAGTTTTTAGAAAGATCAGGTCAAAGTGTTCTAAATTGAAGCATGTAGCATAAGCTAAAAATTGAAATCGAAAGTGATCTTTGGTTGATAAAAATTTTGGGGCAAATTTCGTGAACAAATATTTATACATTTAAAACCTAAGTATAACTATGTGCATAAAGTGTAAAAACTCTTTAGAATTAGTTTTGTTGCTAAAACTACGTTGACCTGACGTGCGCTCCTTGAATAACCTATTCCGTTACCATACTAATTGACGGGGCCATCTTTTTATGCGCAGTTTTCTTGTGACACTAGATACAAATATACTAACACAAACATACATAAGCATAATTACAAATAGCAATATACTATTAAGCATTTTAATATTTTTGATTGATCGTATTTTAATATAAATTGACAAGCTTAACTAATCAGCCACTTTAGTTTATCGATTGCCATTTACCTCGTCAAATTAAATCTCAATTTAGGGCAAATCTCAATTAACCTTAACTTATGAAAATGTTTTATCATTTATATTTTATTAATTCGTTACGTCATGTAAGTAGCCCTTAAATGTCATGGTTTGAACATAATAATATGTTTTTATGGGCCAAAATCTTCTTTTTAAACACTGGTATTCAGCTGAATCCCAGTACCGAAATCAGGTAGGCCGCTGTTAAAACCTAGCAAAATGGGGAATTATCGATCCTCTAGATACTAAAGTCACTCTCCTAATCAAACCATGCCCCACTTGTTAAGTTGTCAAAAGTGTCCATACAACTACACCTTAGACGAATTAGCACGCTAATCATTAACGTTTTAGCCGCTATTAATGTCGCATACATTGTGCCCATGTATTTTAATACATCTACCATCGACACAAAAAGAAGCGAAATCCAATCGAAATGGATGGCCAACATTGTTTGGGAAAAGGTTCGGCAGAAGTCTTGTCTATTGATTTAACGAATCTGTCTTGTTTGAACGCTGTAAAATCTAAATGTTATTCCGAAATGTGTCTTTAATGATGTTTTAAAGATCGAATTAAACATGTTAATGGTTTGGGATCGAGGTTGTGCAATTTCCCGCAAATTAAGATTCTGACCTACATACTCTTTAACTAAACACAATTTATCGATTTACCTATGATAATTAAATTTATACATATAATAATGTAGCTGTGTAATTTTGGTAGAATAGTAGCAATACTTAATCTGATCAGTAAATGTCCGACTGCCGGGCACAGGCCTCCTCTCATAGAGAGAAGGAACGAGCATTATTTTGAGGATTTTAAAATCAAATTAATGGAATCCAGGTTTCCTCATGATGTTTTCCGTCAGCGATTGTCAATGATATCTTAGAATATTTAAGAAAGTATATAAAACTTTGAAAAAGTAACATTGGTTCTTGCATGTACTGGGTTTGAACCTGCAATCTTATGCACACAAATCCATCCATTGAACCGCTACGATTTTTTTCTGATTGTAAAAAGTATTCTGATATTACCTATTAGTAAAATACACACCTAACTAACGGTATAAAATATATGATACATTACTATTTTTTTATTTAGACTTTACTGTCTAAATTAAAACAGCGTATTTTTCGCTTTAAAATTCCCCGAAACCAAAATTACTACGAAATTAATTCATAATTTCATCTAGTATTATACTAGTACAGTAAATGAATGTATTCTCTAATTACATGCATCCGGTACTCAGAAAACAATAATATTATTAACTACGATTTTAGAGCGCTGTTAAATATAATTGTGTACTCATTCACTAACAATTACTACGCCCAATAATATCCGAATTACTGAAACTAATATTATTGAAACTGTTATTAAAATTAAAACTTTTCACTATATCTTTACGCAATTATACTGAAGACATTCTTACTTTTCATGTAAAAAAATAAGGCCAGTATTTTTAACAAACATACAGGTCTTAATATCAGACTGTTTCCATTAATTTAAAATTATAATACAGGTATTCGAAGATGTACCGACATCAGTAAATAGCCTCTGGTCAGGTAACCAGCAAGCGCCAACGACCGCATATTTCATTAATTTCCATTTCCTCCACATATGCACATATCATACATAATAAACAGATCTTATTACAATAACCATAAACAAGTCACAAATACTTTACCGTCTCTAGTTTCTATAAATAGAATGTAGTCTGTTGTAACAAAAAAGAAAATTCGAAAAATAACTGTTTAAAAATCTAATGATTTGAAGTGTTCCAAATTCGATGTCGCCTGTTCCGTCAGTGGGTCCTGAAACGACAAAGCGACAGTGTCTCTTTGTTCAGTGTCGCAAGCGGGCCTCACGGGCGCGACGCGGCGACGATCCGGATCATCGGACGCATATATAGGCCGCGTCATTCATGGCACATCCTGATTGAGATTTTTGGACGGCGTTATAATTAAAGCTGCGCTCCATGTAATTTTTGACCAGCCATGCGAATTATTCGGTATATTGCGGTCCCATAATTTGCTGCAAATTATAGCTGCAAGTGTAGACGTGATGTCATGTGTAGTCAGGTATGTCATTTGAGTGTACACAGTTGTTGAATACTGTCACTTAAGTACACTTTTACGTATTCAAAAATGGCAAATGGCTGGTGTAAAGATATTAAAAACCAACGTAGGTATTTAAACGTGAAGACTTGTAATCTTCTGAACTGTATTTTCTGCAGTCTTTGATCGAAATTGAAATCGTAAATCGGACTTTGTCAACATCAAACTATTTTCCAAGTTTGTTCATCGGTTTCCAACCAACCAAATGTCGCTGAAAACGTAATTAGATATTCACGGAACTGTCATCCGACTTCCGCAACCAACTGGTGAGTTTCGTACTGAAGTTAGGTCAGTAATGGCGGATGTACACGATAGCACTAAATAGTGCACCAGCAGTAATGTAAATGGATATCGTTAGATTAATTAGTTCCATCTGAAATCATTTGAATTTCAAACTAATTTTGAAAGCACGACCAGTATAAATTAATATAGAGGTTCCAAAAAAAGTTATGAAGCAGATAATATGTTTTAAAATATAGAGAAGGCCTAGTTGTCCCTTGAATTAGCGGCAAAATACCGGGAACCGCGGTTGTTAGCAATGCGTTTAGGGATTAACCCAGGTAAAAGGAAAAGAGAAGCATCCTGATGGTCTTTTATTGTAAGAGTCCGCAAAGCCACCTGGTCTACCACAGGACCCAGGAGACTTAAGGGTGATCCCTCTAACTATTAAATACCCAGTATCTAAAAGCTCTCTTATGGCCTTTGATGTCAATCTGTAAGTACTTACCAAAATTTTATTTTCTGCAGTAGCGTCATACAATTATCCTGAAGTAGTAGTAGATTGTTACCTGGTGAAACAGTCCCTTAATTGTCTGCCTTTTTGATCTCAAAGTTATAGCTCCATAGTTGACCGCATATCCGTGGTTAAATTCTGATTCGTCACCTTTATTTCAAAGTAGTAAGGTTTCTTTTCGCATATCTTCACCATTGACGTGCAATCGACAGTACGTCGTGTCAGAACCATTCACATTATAGATTAGCTCACATTCCGACTGAGATATTTAGCTCGTGCAATTAGTATTTAGCCGGCTTTGTAGAGCTATGTTTAACAACACTGCTCGGTGTTATTTTGTGTTAATACAATATACGATGCTTGTTAGATGTTTTGATAGAATTACTGAATAATTGAGAGGTTTATTGTGTAGATAAATCATGACAATGCGGCTTAGTAGTGTTTAGATTATATGTTTTATGCTTAGATAGAGTGTCAGAGTCAAAATGATTTAGATATGACTGTTTAGTCATTACGTAATTGTTATATGATAATGTTTGTATTGTATATGTTGTACTTATTAGATGAACTCATATATAGGTACTTACCCCAGTCACAAAGATGACAACATTTTATATTGGCAACTCTTTTTTCGTTTCGTCACTACTTTCAACCTGTCTTTGTGTCCCCTGGTTTTGATCGTTGAAGATCGTCTGTGGTAACAATGAAACACAAAACTATTTTATTTCTTGAACATAAAGGCGTTGTTTTCCGCTTACAATTTCAATCTTGAGGTCAATGCGCTTAGACTAAACCCGTGATTTACTCCCAACCTAAACAAAAGCATAATATACTACAACTTACTCATTTAACAGGACACACGTGCTCATCTTTGTGTAATCAGCTCAGCTCTGAATCACAATGTAAAGACAGATTACATGTGTAAACTAAACGCGATGATTGATCGAATGACGACTAGGCCGACGTTTTAGTCACAGTTACACAATTAACGTCAAATTGTTGATATATTTGTATTAAATGTTTGCTTTTTTGCGCAAATTTGACGATTGATTGATGATGTTTGAACAAGTAGGTTTGATGTTTGAAGAAGAAGGTGTATTCTTATGTTTTTTGGTGTGTAAATTTGATTTTGATGAACTGTTTGAATTTGTATGGTTAGCACCTGTATTCCTAAGGAACTGTATTATTAAGTAACAGGTATTTTTAGACTAAAGCATGGAAGGACCACGAGGATTTTTTAATAATTTGCCAATATTCTATTTATTTTTTAAATGACATATCTTCTTGCAAGTTGTTTTTTTTTTCTTTTATTAACAGTCTTTACTGGACTATCATGTTTTAAAATAACAAAGAAAGCACATAATTGGAGTTACTTTATAACTTGATTCTAAAACAGCGGACATGTCTTCTTATCATTTCGTGTCGGTGGTTTTCTTCAGATCTGATCAGCCAAAAACACGGTCGATTGATCTTTGATCAGCCTCTTTTAAGTCTGCTGCTATAGAGTTAACAGAGCATCTGAGGGAACACAGCAGGTGGCCCATAGTCTAGACGAGTCTTAATATTCAACATAGTAACCAAAATTTAGCTATTATCTTAAGATAACTAAGTAAATACCACACTAAAATCTGGAAAACAATTTAATCTCCTGTCCTTGTTGGTTAGGTCAGATTCTGGTTAATGGTTGTAACTTTGACAATATTAACTGACCTACGACACAGTAAGATACACTTGGACTTTATAAATAGTTTTAGTATGCTCTACCCTAGTTATGATCGGTGAATAGAATGAGGTAAAGTTTTGTAGTTGAACACATGTTACGCGCAAAGATTAAAAATCGAAATAAATTATTTGAAGGTGGTGTTTTGTTTTAAAAGATAAACGGGAAACCAACAATACGCTGCATGTCAATCATTACTTAAGTTATTTTTATAGGTTACTTTAAATACATACCTCAGTATTTGTCCAATAAATTTCATTAACTATTGACCAAATTGTAATTCATCAAAATTATTCTTAACAAAGCAAATACGTGAATATATCTAAAAAATAATTTTCAGAGAGTGTAGTATAAAATATTCCTAATTATTAATAAATAATGTTAAATCACAAAATTCTATTTTAAACGATTACGTACCGAACCAAAATTCTGGAAAGGAATCGCTGTAGCTGTCGGAATTACTATTAGCTGTCTAATCATCAAAATACCGAGTACATAGTAAATAAATATCTTTCATATATCATGCCGTCACGTGAAACCGGTAATTATTTATAAGCAAAAGAAATAAATCAGCTAACATTGAGTCGATTCGTAAATATAGTTACGATTCGCAGACGTGATACGCACTTTATAATTGGTTATAAAATGTCAAAGAAATAAATATCAGATCAATAACTACCTCTTTGAAGTCAGTGTTGATAATATTAATAATTATTTAGTGAGGTTCAGTCATTGTAATATATTTAATATCTATCTACGTTCCTACAGAAAATGTTTAAATGTACATCTAGAGTAAATCATTTGTTCACTGTGTAATTTCTAAATTTAAACCGAAGTTATTTTATACAAAACAATTGGCTTTTGTGTCAATTCCAACGAGTGACGATTGATTGAATGATTTATAGGACTTCATGATTAAGGAGGCCTACATTTCAATGTAAGTACTTGTATATTATTACGTCCAAAACCGTAACGAATGCTTCTCAATCGTCACGTCTTTAATTAACGTCAATGTGACCTAGAATGCCATTCCTGTAACCATTCTATTTTCATTTGTTTAACCCTTATAAATTAATGATTATTTAGAAGAACAAAGGGTCACCTTTATTTAGGAACTAGCTTTTGCCAGCGACTTCGTCCGCGTTTCCGTCGTTTTTCGTAAAAAAGTAGCATATGTCCTTCCTCACTGTTCAGTGGTTTTGATGTAACAGACAGATTAACTTTCGTATTTTAGTAGGGAAATATAATATATCACGTTACACAAAAATAATCCTTATAGCATGATTCAGTATTCACGCGCGACGGCGCGATGGCTTATTATCGTATTTCATGTATAAGTTTGGTGTTTCTATACCGATTTCTATGATTCTTTTTTTATTGAATAGGTAATAATGTAAACTTTTTTTAATTAGGGATGAGTGAGAGTATTATAAACGTAAGAGTAAACAAATATAATCAGAAATCTCCGAACTGCTAAGCTATCGGGAGTTACACGTGTTATTGTGAGTTAACCATAAAAGATAGACATATGCTGTTGTGGGATATTTTTTAGATAATTTTATGTAAAACATTTCCGTCATACATGATTTCTATGTAGCTTTAACCATTAAGGCTGCATACGCGACGGAAGCTTAAAAAATACCGTTTTCCCAACATTTCCCTTCACTGCTCTGCTCCTATTGATTGTAGCGTGATGAAAAGTATACTATAACCTGCCCCGGAGTATGAAGAATAAATGTACCAAGTTTCGTTAAAATCCGTCGAGTAGTTTTCGTATCTATAAGGAACATACAGACAGACAGACAGACAGACAGACAGACAGACAAAAATTTTACTGATTGCATTTTTGGCATCAGTATCGATCACTAATCACCCCCTGATAGTTATTTTGAAAATATATTTGATGTACAGAATTGACCTCTCTACAGATTTATTATAAGTATAGATAGATGACGCCATAGTTACAAATCTATCAGCAAGTCATGATTTTGCCCTACTAAAGTACAGAAAAATTCTAAACAACTTTTCAATACTCTGGTATTCAAGTCATGAGATTATTAGACATGGATTCCTTTTATAGTAAAGCAAGTCAATCTATCACATCTGTCAAAGCGTAAGGTAGGAGCAATTATTTAAACAATAATTCTAATGATATGTTCCAAGAACTAGTGTACTGAGCCCAAAAACACGTGCTACAGAATTCTAGTTAATGGTAATTGTAAAGGATGGCTAAAAAATCTTGATAGCGGTATTCTGTGGCAAAAAATACTTGAGAGATTTTTTATTGATTTTTACGTGCTTACGCAAAAGCAATATTGGGAATTGAATGATTATGGAATTGTAGATGGCTGCAATACAACAGATTGACTGGCGTGTTGGTATAGTGGTTAGTGACCCTGACTGCTAAGCCGGAGGTCGATTAAGGTTATATGAGGGTTCGATTCCCACTTAGGACCTCTGTGGAACCCCACTTAGGTCCTCTAGGAATCTCTGTGTTTTGAGCATGATCATTTATACTGTGTCTAGGTGTAATATATCTATAATATATATATATATATTGTATTTAGAAATATATAAGTATGTTTATTAGTTGTCTGGTTACCATAATACAGGCTCTAGTTTGGGATCATATGGCCGTTTGAGTTTTGTCCTAAGATATTATTAAAAAAAAAAAATACAAAAGTTAGTAAACATTTTTTTTTAAATGAACACCAAATGATTTTATGTTAGAAAATCAAGTAGTATTTAGACAATTCCTTCATAAAACATTGCCTACTACAATTCGAGTAGATTAAACACTACGACTTTTTGTTTGTATTAATTACAATATTATTTAAAATATAAAACAAGCTTTTAAACGACCTTAACAACAACATTTTACGGCCTATTATAAATGACTAGCTGTCTCCCGCGACTTTGTTCGCGTGTTTCTAGTTTCAACGGTTTTTCATTTATGCTCCGCTCCTATTGGTCGTAGCGTGATGCTATGTAGCCTATAGCCTTCCTCAATAAACGGACTATCCAATACAAAAAGATTTTTTCAATTCGAACCAGTAGTTCCTGAGATTAGCGCGTTCAAACAAACAAATAAACAAACAAACAAACAAACAAACAAACTCTTCAGCTTTATAATATTAGTATAGATTACGTTTCAACAGCGGCTAATCCTGGAACCAGTTAGATGCGTTTGATTGCTTCTCTGCGGCGAATGTTGACGCAAATACGTCACTCAATTGATGTGCCACCTTGTGCCGGCTTAAGTCGTAATGCTTTGATTAATTTGTTGTTAGCTCTCAACACTTGCTGAACAAGCTAATACTAATTGATTGGAATCAAGTTTTGCAGCTATTGGCAATCTTTGTTCTATATCACCGCACCGGTGTTTATGGATTACGTGCTTATTTAAAAACAATTCTCGAAAGAGGTTGATTGACTTTAATGTCATTGACTAAAAACTTTTTGGTGGTTGTCCTTAATTTGGCAATTTAAAAGTTATTACTATTTTTTTCAAGGCGATTCAATTGTTTTTAATCTACCACTTGTAAATGTTATATCTCATATATTTAAAAAAAGTAACTTTAATTTTTGTTTACTGCGACTTAGGCATATGATAGGTAGGCAGTACACTGAGATATAGTAAAATCAAATAAGTCCTAAATAATAACTGTTACTCTATACCCATTACTCAACTTAAATGTCAAACAACGAAAAGTTGTAAACAAAAATACCAACACGTTGTTTGAAACGCTGCACAAGTTTTCTCAGCAAACAGCCCTCGGTCTCTCTAATGTAAACTACAAGCATGGCCCGTGTTTACACTGTTTTGACATGACGTTGGCCCTGTCGGAAATGTACGAATACTCTCACTGATTCGAGTGAGAAAATCGTTCAATATTCAATTTAAGGAACAAATTCAAACCGGTTTCCTTAAACAAATCGGAATTGGAACTTCAGGGTAGTTTATAAGTCAGTATTCTAGTGGGATGAAAAACTAATAAAAACTTTGATATAAAACCTCTTTTCTATCTAATACGTTCTTAAAGTCCATATAGTTACTTCCCGTATGTTTATGTGTACTGGATGCATGAAAATGCTGTTTGGCTTTATAACTTCCGTTTAGATTTATGATTTCGATTAGCATATTAGTAACGAAATAAGGAATTCCAAGTTATTTGGCGTAGGTGATTGTATGGAGTGTCTTATCACCACGTTTGACTGATTTATTATAATCCCTACCTAATTGAGAAATCTTGACTGATTAGGTACGTATTGACAAGACAATAAATTATGGATTATCTTATTAAACGTTATTATAGTATTTATTTAAAAAAATATTTCATAACTTGAGTGAAGTTTTGATGGACAATAAAAAGCTCAATACTTATATAATATTTGTGTGTGTGTGTGATTTATTGAACAAAGCCTATTTAATACGTAACTTTGGATATTTTTAGCCTTTAATTTAAATATTGTTCGAGTAATATGCTTAAGTCTCTACATCGACTTGAAACTAAGCAGTATAGCACCAATACCCTAGCTAGATAAATTAGGCCCACTTGAACTAGTTTCAAAAACACATTTACTGCCACAGATAGCAACAAACCAATGTACTATTCGCGGTGACACTGCTTTCACTCGTGCTTACGATCCAGATAATTAATTCGCTCTATTATAATAATCGTGGTACAAGAAACAATAATTCCCGCCATAAATCGAAAACATTCCAGCATTTCCATACACATACAAGGAAGTGAACTAAAGTTGGTTAAAGCCGATCACGATTTATATCTTCCTGCAACGAATATTTTATATCATGCATAACGTAAACATTTGCCCGAATGTTTGTCGTGCTAGCGCCGGTCATTTGATCTTAATAACTGTGCAAACATACAAAGTGGCCGTAACGAGACACATCTCAATTATACAATGTAGCGGGTGCACTGTTTATTTTAATATTGAAACGTAGATTAATGAATGAAACAGAAGCTGCAGCAAAAAGTTACCTCGAACAAAAAATCTGGTAAATTAAAATCGATTTTAAGTGTGCGAAACATTAATCATACTTGATTATGATTTTTAACTCCTTAGTTATTTAGTTCATTAATCATGCCATTTTTATAAGTTTAAACAATGTAAACTTTCTAATAAAATCTTGGATAACAAGAATAACGGTATCAACTTTTGTTTTTTTGGTTATCTGCTAGTTTATCTCCCGTATCTTGCTATCGTAGTTTCTTAACACTTGCCATGTTTACGGTGTCACCGCCATTTGAATTGGGCAATGTGTACATTTTTAGTGCAGCTCTACTTTTGTAACACTGTGAATGGATACGCAATTGTTAAAATTCTCTGCTTTAGAGTAGGCCTATATTGAGAACGATTAATAGTGAAGAAATTGGACTTTGAACTTTCCAACTTGCCTAGTTCCTAGTTTAAGTATAGTTATGAATTTATTTAAATGGCTACTTAGGACTTGGATAGGACTTCTCTTGGATTAAAGAGTGTACAGATATCTATTATAATCTTAGTTTTAAAACATATAGGTACAAGATGTAAGTTAGGTTGTAGAAGTACCTAATTAATCGCAAAAAAAGATACTCGTGAGTACGAAATTCTATTGTTTCCTATCTTCTATATATATTAAGGTATATAATTCTCGTGTCATAGTGTTTGTATTTGTAACTAAACTCCTCCTAAACAGTTTGACCTATTTTTATATATTTTTTCGTGTAGACATATTCTGTAGGTTTGAGAATAGGTCGTAAACTATTTTTATACCCCTAGGTGATAAAAGTGGCCCGTTCGAGAATTTCTATTCATTTATATGGCAAAACTACGTTTGCCGGGACAGCTAGTAAATAATATAGATAATCATAAATTGATTAGTGAAATTATTATAAATGTGACCTAAAAAGATTTAAAATAAAACATCTGAATATTTCATTGCTCTATATAAATATCAGATTCCTAACTAAATGGAAGCGAGTCATTAATTTTGCCAAATCACTTTTTCGTGCTGTTGGCCGGCGCCGAAGCCCGCCTGTAGCTAGACTAGTTATAAAACAATTACGTGGCCTCATATTTCATTTAACTATTCAAATTTTATGGGTGACGATTTAGCTCGATTGTTACGCATAATTAAAACCAGAAAAAATGCTTCAAGTATGGAGCTATTTAAATACCAATCAAATATTTTGCGATCTTAATTGTCGTGTATAGACATGTATTAGTTATATATTTTCGAAGATATGTTGTATAGGCTAAGGTATACATAAGAGAACTATCAAGTTTATTTTACATGTTTAAGTAAAGAAAGAAACGTTTATTTGCGACAAATCCGACGCATAAAAAACTACACAAAAAGACAATAAAGGACTAATAATAAGGTATGGGGATATACGCATCGCTTCACACCCGTGCAAAACGGCCAGCGCTCAGCATGAGTTAAGGTTCTTACTACAAGCAGAGCCTTAGCACTGGTTTTCAGCGATGGCCAACATTGACATGTTGACGCCGACCGGTGTAGAGAAAAAATATATAATTTACTAGCAACAATTAAATAAAAATATTAAAATCAAGTAGGTACATAAACAAGTATTGGTCCACGTTTTCTATTGCAATTTTTTAAAACTTTATTTTTATAATTTACGACTATATCAATGCGCATTATATAAATGTACCAAAAAGGTAAAGATAATTGTACGAATACAAAATGCGACCTGATTTCAGACAATCAAACAAAATAATTCAAACATTTACGACAATACATCGATTCTCAGATTTATATGATTGTTAGCCACGAACACTACAATATCGAGGTTGGTTTTAATCAGACAGACTTCCATTCACCAAATGTTCTGCTGGTTAGCCTGACTAGGTCAAACGGTCCGCATTATGCACAATTTGCAACACGTGAAAGCAATAACTTGTTGTTCAAACGCTAGAATATGTCGATGACAGCATGGTTTCATAGAGCTTAGTGTTGTCCCTCCTGGGTCTCTGGCGCCATAGCTTCACGCCGTGAATGCCCAAAGCACCATAAACCCATTGATTTATGATTAAAATTCTGTGCATCTATCTATGACTGCAATAATTGCATTCACCTCAGCCTGTTTTGCATAGACCGACGGGTGTGCACCTCCTATGGTGTTTGGATAAACTAACTATGGTACTGTGAGCTTATTGTACTCGTGTTGTTTTAAGAAGGCTATCAATTTATCGTTCCCTTCCTTATTTTCAATTTTCGCCTTAAATAAAAGCTTTTATCATTTTATATTTTATTTTTAAAACATATTGTGTCTAGTTTGTCCAAATTATGTATATAAAGAAACAAAATCGGGTTAGTTACACCATTTATAACTCGTATAAGGGTGGATCGCTTTTCATAATCTTTCATTTGTTGGGTTCATCTCCACCCCGAATGTCTTACGGGAACGGGGTCTATTAACGCAGGTGAAACCGCGGGGCTCCCTTAGTACTGACATAGCACGAGACTCAAAACATACCACACCTTAAACGACTTGATACATTTATTTTATTTAAGTTTAAGGACAATCTTTGTTTAAAAAATTCGTACCTATATATTTGTATTTTAGTCTATTCTCAAAACCGAACGATATAACTTAAGCTACTGTACGTCAAACTAGTCTTGACTCTTGAGCGACGGCATAAAATTAAAACACTGTCATAAAATGGTATTAGCAATTAATAACATATTATAAAACCTTCTGCTTGTTAATCTACATATTCGCACCAGCCGGTTTAAAAACAGTTGCTATTTTAATTATTGTAAATTGATAACGCGCAAACTTGTAATCGGTTGTCATAAAATAGTCTGGAGACGATACTTGAATATCTTCTTTAGTTGTAGCTAAAAAATTTAATAAGGTAATGTTATAAGAGTAAAAATACTATACAGTGCGCCTAACAGGCAACTGTAAGCACTAGTATGAACAAGTAAAATCGTAAAATTTGTGTCAAAACAGAGCGCGCTGATGAAAACTATCTTAAAACCTAATATTCATCGCACGGAAAATTAGCTAAATCAGTAAACGAGCGTAGTATTTAAGCAAAAATTTGCTTTTGCTCGGCACCACCGGCTACTAGCGACAAGCGCTCTATGCTTATCTATGTATACTGTAATAATTTTATTAATCTATATTTATGTAAAATTAATATATATGTAGGTAATATGTAGTTAATACTCACACTGTTCCGTTATTACCCTGTAACAGGTAATAATTGTAGGTATCTCATGTGAACCTCCTAGGGTTCATTATAAAATATTTGCGGTAGAAACTAGTATATTATGTGCTTATATATGCGTATACCTTGTCCGATCCTGAACCAGACCTTGTTAATTGCGGGCTTACTCTGTAACACACCGTTACTCAGATTCTAATACTCACAAGGGCTGGAAAACGTCGTACGGTTTCTTGATCAAATAATTATAAGTTATATTTAAATGTAATATTATTTTATTCCTTTTTAAATAATTTCCTTAGAATGAGAATAAAATTGTACTAATATGATTTGTGACATAAGAATCTGGAGTCCAACGGGGGTGACCTTTTCCAAGCAGTGGGATAATAATTAGGTTACATAAAAATAATAAGTTTATTGTGTATACCTAAGTATTTGAAGAGAAGAATGTCATAGGTACTCTTCCTTGCATCTTCCTTGGTATCCGAAAAATATAACTAGCCTCCTTTAAAACACTATTGATTTTTTAGGTATATAATTAATATGTATGTATATTTTTAGGTATCTATACAAATAAAAAAAATGTCTTTTTTGTTAAATTCCATGCGGAGGAAGTCGCGGGCACAGCTAGTAATAAATATTAAAAATTGTGATAGTAAACAGTAAGAACAATTATAGTGGAATTTATAATTATTTGATCTACGGAATATCTGATTGGATTAAGGAGAAATTTGAATGCATTGGCAAGTGCAGAAAGATACTTGGATCACATAGATAATATATAGTATCTAAAGCCAGCCTCAGTATCATAATCATACCGTATTCATAGTGGCTAGAGGATTAAATTAAGAGAATGCCCAGTACCAACCACTTGTGCTAATAAAACCACATTGCGAATGCAGATTGCGGATGTCAAATGCAACTCTCAGTTAATTTAGAACCTTACCATCTCCATTCTTGTTTATCAGGTTTATGTATGTAGATATTTTTCTTTGGATTCCTTCCATTGGACATATTTACCTATGTTAGTATTAAATTACTAGGATTCAATAAATCTATACACTAATATTTAACGCTGAAGAGCATGTTTGTTTGTTTGAACGTACTAATTTCAGGAACTACTAGTCCGATTTGTAAAAAATCTTTCATTGTTAGATAGCCCATTTATTGAGGAAGGCTATATAACATTACAAGCTATACAAGCTATATAAGCTATATAACATTACGCTGCTGCAAGCAAAAGTAGCGGAGCAAAAATGAAAAATGTTGCAAAAATGAAAAACCGTTGTAACTAAAACACGCGGACAAAGCCGCCGGGGACAACTAGTATACAATAACGTTATCAGTGAAAACAGTGTTTGCAGTGGTTTATTTACGGTTTTTGGTAAACGAAAATGTCTGGTGAAATAAAATCTCGAGAAAAAGGATCTTATTTTCTAGCTTTGTTACAGGCTTTTTGCTAACGAAAACTTGACTAAAGTTGTACGATGCCAAAATGAAATAATACATACCTAAAAACTGACAAGAAATTTTTGGAGGTTACAGTTTATTTCTCGCATAAAACGCAGCGTTTACAACGTGCAGTGCGTTCAAACCGTTTGCGATCTTAGCATCAGTGAGTACTGGCCCTATCCCTTGTTATTGCTTAGAAATTAGTTGTTTGAATTACTAGGTCAGACGATTAAACAGCGCGCCAAGTAAAATGGAGTCATAAAATACGACCGCCAAGTAATTTAGATAAATAGAATTGCTGTTTTAGTATCGGGAGGACTTCATTGAATGCAACCGTATATTAAATGTGCGAAAATTGTTGTTTGATGTGTTTGAAAAGATTTATAGTTTCTCGGAAATATCCGTAGTAATTTGAGATATTACCTAATACCAATACTAACCTATAAATGTCCCACTGCTGGGAAAAGGTCTCTTTTCCTATAGAGAAGGAACGAGCATTAATCACTACACTTGCTAATTGCGCGTTATACTTATTAATATTTTCTAGGTTTAAGATTGTCGCTTTAAATGGCGGCAATAAACTCTTCATCTTACAGAATATACTGAAATATATTAAATATCTAATTTTATTTATTTTTATTACATCCACTTTATTAATATAGTTGGCGCGTGATCTCCTTTATCAATACTTCTCATCTCATCATTAATTAATCGCAATGACGCAAATGTTTTTAATTTTAATTATTTACATTTTATATTAAAGTTTATGTAATAATTTTCGTCCATCTGACAACTGATGATGGGAGGATATTAAAACAATGTTTCTCTATTTTATGATAGCAAGAACTTACGTCTGGATGTTTATTATTGTTTATACATATTGGATAATCTAGTGTCTAGTCTGGCAGTATATACATAAATAATTTAAATACATAAACAAACGATTTTCCTAACGGGCACGTGAATTCAATCTTCTTCGATTCTGTATAAGCTAAATGACGTATTGAAATTTTATGTTATGGTTTGGAGATTTGTTAGTTCAACAGCTATGGTAGAACTATGGTAGAACTTAGTACAGTAAGTACATCATTCGTTTTGAACTTCAAAGTTCAGTATAAATAAATTGAACGATGTTTATTTTCTCATTATCACACATTGTACATCTCATGTAAATAATTAGACTGTTCTCAGAGACAGGTAATACCTGAGTTACAGATAAACTCACGGAAAGTCTAGTACTAAAGTAGTTCCAAAAAGTGTTTAATAGATATTGTATGTTGAAAAGTCTCCTTCTTCTTAAAGTGCCTCTCCACTACTGGAGGATGGCTGTCAGTTCAGCAAACTTCTCCCTGTCCTGCGCCAAGCGAAAAAGTTATTTTACGCAACTACCGCTTTTACGCAGGTACCGTCAAATAAAAACTAAAGTGCGCGAATCCTAAGCAAAAACGTAATATATTACATGAATTATTTATCCAGCTATTTATATCCGAGGAAATCTAATGAAAATTGGTTGGTAATGTGAGTAAACATCTAGCTATATGTATATAGACACGTTTGGACGTCAATATATCCGGGATCGAGCACATTTATCGTATGGCGCAGATTATTGGAGTTATTTTGACATGAAGCATACGGCCGACAAGTGCGATTGGAATAGATCGAGCTGTTTGCTTGTAAATATTTCATCTGTGTTTTCATGTTGATTGTAGTTTACCCTTTAAAAAGAATAATCTTTTATTAACATAAAATATTTTACTATTGTAATGTTGAAATATTTTGTTATTTAATTCCTAATAAGTAAAAATATAAGCTTAAAATCGGAATAAATAGCACCAATTTTGTGAATATCATTTTACATGTTTTTGTAATAGATGTAAAAAAATGACATATTTAAAAAATAACGATTATTAGGCTAAAGCAATAGTTTTCGAATATCATTATACATCTATCAATCACGCGTGTCTCTGCACGTCTCTAGTTAAGGTATTTTTAACATCAATATATTTTTAATATGTGGAATGTCTATAATTATAACTGATAGAATTACAAAACCAAAATAATCCGTGTCTAAAACAGTGCAAGTGCTATAACAACCCTTAAAAGCAAAATTGCCTCTCAGTTAGCAACTTAAATAATAATATTAGCCTATAATAATTTCCCACTGCTGGGCACAGGCCTCTTCTCATAAAGAGAAGGAACGAGCATTGATCACCACGCTTGCTCATTACGGATTGGCGATTTCAGATTCCAATTGTTGAAGTCCAGGTTTCCTCACGATGTTTTCCTTCACCGATAGTCAATGATGTCTTAGAATAATTAAGAAAGTACATATAAATATAAAAATGTCACATTGGTACTTGTCTGTAGAGGGTTCGAACTTGCAACCTTGTGCACGCAAATCCGTTCATTGAACCACTAGGCCACCACGACATAAGCAACTGAAATGGTACAATAATTAAGGTAATTATTTAGCTAAAGACAATGGCAAACAATGTCTCTCTGACCGATTTCCAGTGCGTTATTATTCTGTAGGAGTGGTCTGATATTCGCTTGGCCAGATTGACATGATGTCACCATTGTCACGTAACATTGCGTCACAGTCACTGAATGATTCGAGCGTTACAGAAATGGACATAAAGATTATATTTATAGAATAGTGTGTTGATATACCTAGGAGATTAACAGATTGAAACTTTTTGGTGTTTATATACGTTCTGTATTACGTTACTTGCATATTTAAGTATATTAGAGGCTCAGTAGTGGTGGTGGCGGTAGTTTGATATATACAACATATAACAGAATAAACTAAATACCTTTTAAGGGGTCATTGTACTTATTATTAAGAATAACTTTTACTATGAAATGAAAGTATCATAGAAATCGCGATAAAAGTCGCTTGCCGCATACATTTATGTACGCAGATTTCGACAAAACGTACTGAACATCTCATTTTTTTTTGCGATTTTGAGGTTGGTTTTATTTTAAAAGTTGTTCATAATGATGAGTACAATGACCCCTTACGAGGTATTGCGTTTATTCTGTTACACATTGTATATTTATGTTTCGGGTGGTAGTGGTAGCAAGAAGAAAAAACTGTAAACATTTTCAATTGACAGAAGCTGTAAATTATTTACATTTTTGTCACACACTGTTGATAATAGTGCGATATGTAGTTTTTATTAATTTTACTTTAAATGAGCATGACACCCATCCCCGGACCAACAGCGGTAAGCGCGACTTTAACTTACACTTAGCCACGAGTCCTTACCATGTAATAAACCTACCTACGCAATAGTTAAGTAAAATATTACCGTATTTGTAAATTCAAACTTTTTGTTTATACCAGTATTATGGAACATAACGAACTCAACCATAATTTCTAATAATAACTAAATAACTGACCGTACAAGATTATCAGATGAACACAGACCTCTTCGAGTCACCTTATCTTGTGTAATATCCTAATCCCTGATTACTTATCATTGATTTAGATGGGAATAGTTGGGATAAGCATGTGCTACATAACCTGTTTGTTTAGTGATATCGGACTACATTCAACGTGTCAATGATTGGTCAGTTTCGCCTTTATAGATCGCGTCTTTTGTCGTAATAATATATTTTAATGTAATAAAATATTTTATACGAACTCATTTTTGGTTTTTGATATAATTCGGTAAAAAAAACTTATTTAGATAAAAAAAAAATAAGGCTTGAGTGACACGCATTTGTGTACTTTACACAAATGCGTGTCACTCAAGCCTTATTTTTATCTTACCTAAGCAGTGCCCGAAAGGGTTTATAAATTAATTTTTATATGTTTTAAAAAATATTAAAAATTTTTTTTTCAGTCTTTTGGTATTTGCTTATTGTTGCTTATTGTTGATGCTTATTGTTGATTATTATCTTTAGGTATTTAACCTGTAAGTCAACTTGAAGAGATTTGTGGCTGAATACTGAAACTTTAACCAGTTTTATGTCGCCGTTAAGTTTCGTGCTATCTTTGTCATTTTAAGGTGTAAAGTAGCGACAGATAGATATTTAAGAAGGTCTTAAAGTAAAGTTGCGTTTCAGTATTTGGAGGTTGTTCACTTAAACGTTTCCTAAAGCAGGTGTGGTTCAAACTGCTAGGTCCATTAAACCATTAATTCACTAAGAATACCAATTAAAGCAGAATAGTAATTTATCAAGTTGTGTATAGAGACGTACACTTAACAAAATATACAGTTATTAGTGAAATTATCAATTCACTGCCAATCAAAACATAAATCGTGGTCATAAAAAACCAAGAATCCAGGTGTGGCCAACAACCCTACTAGATTTAACCGTGTAATGGTCACGTGCGTGGTACTTCGGACCCGTGTTAAAAACTTGTAACCCCAATTCGACAATATAAGCGATTGAGATGAATTACACCAATTACTTTTATAGTCATTTATACAAAGGGCCTGGTTTGTAAACATATTAATAATTCTGTTCGAGTGGGCTACCGTGCGGGCTTCTATGGTCGCTGCATTTGCATATTATACTCGTAAATTATAGTCACGTAAATGTTGATAAGTTAATCTAATTAATGTTTTGGTGTTAAATTATAATTTTAATTTGGTGAGTTGGTTAGTGGCGCTGCCGGCAGCATTTGTCATACCGATAATATCATTGATCGAATATACAAAAGTATTTCATTGTACCTATACTTGAAAACAACTCGTAACCAATTTTATCGCTACATTTAGTAATAACTTTTGACACTTCATCATAATTTTGGTTAAGATACTTACAGTAATTTTTATCGTACCATAATTATTATATTACTAGCTGTCCCCCGCGACTTTGTTCGCGTGTTTTAGTTTCAACGGTTTTTCATATTTGCAACATTTTTCATGTATGCTCCGCTCCTTTTGGTCGTAGCGTGATGTTATATAGCCTATAGCCTTCCTCAATAAACGGACTATCCAATACTAAAAGATTTTTTTCAATTCGAACCAGTAGTTCCGGAGATTAGCGCGTTCAAACAAACAAATAAACAAACTCTTCAGCTTTATAATATTAGTATAGATTATGTGAATTTAGTTTTCAAAACAAAACAAGGTATTTCGATGTTTAATTGATGTATGTATGGCGTAAACATAATAAGATTTAGTCCCACTATTGAAAAATTAACATTCGCTATGTAAAATTACACGTATTTTAAACAAACTAATATATTACACAAATAATAAAAATGCAAACAGTATGTATAATTAACAATTAGAAGCTGTTACTCACACAGGAATTGTATCTTGGCCGGCGCGGCGCCGGAAGAGATTTTATCACCGCGTTAACTAATGCTACCGTATCTATTAACGGTAACACTTCATATATTTAAAATCAACCGCCAAATTAGGGTTGCTACCAATGATGACGTCACGATTGTAACCAACAGTCCAAAATTCGAATTTAATGTATTTTTTGTTACAATATAAATAGGTATTTTACGTCTGTGTTTCTAGATACGCTATAGGTATGGCCGATATTCCTCTATTAACAAGAAGGTGAGTTCATCAAATTATTAAACCACTTTTACCTATTTATTGGTATTTCATTTAACTATATTAATTATGTTTATTTTATTTTTTTAAGTATTTAAAACACTATGGAAACCAGTAACTAATAAATATTTTTATAATTATTGAGTCTTATGGCCGAATACTGAAATATCAATCAGTTTTAAGTCGACGTTAAACCTCTTGCTGTCTCTGTCACTAAAGTAGCGACAGTTAGATATTTAAGAACATCTTAAAGTTAAGTTGCTTGTTGGGGGCATGTGTGATAATACTGAATACAGTCAATATCTCATTTACAATGGTGCAAAACAAAATCTGTCTTTACCATCGTATCTCCATCGAAGCGTAAGTAGTAGCAGTTAATGTATACCTGTCTCCGGAACCGTATCTCTTGGAGAATAGATTTTATCACTGCACTAACGAATGCCTCTGTTCCTCGCGTAACACACTTCATGTAAATAAAACTCACCTTCATTTTAGGGTTGCTAGCGACTGTTAAACGGAATCGAAAATAAAATAATATAAACAATAAAGAAAAAAATTGAGGATATTGCATTTAATTTTCGGTTTAATATTTTTTTTTATTTTCAACTTATTTTGGACTTGGTCCTGAATTTGAGGGTTAAGTATTTCAAATAATATTTTATGATTAGACATCTAGATCTTAGTTAATAAAATAACGCAATTAGTAGGGTAACTAATTTTCTGTAATAGCTGTACCTATTTTGATATTTTAATTTTATACTTAATAATTATATTAAAAATCATACTGTATTTAACAAAAAAAAATGCTTATAAACTAAACGAGATAAAAGTTAGCTTGAATGCACAATTGTTTAACATAAACATTGTTTAAAGTACCTAGAAACAGAACAGAGTTCACTGAGAACCCTGATATAAATCGTGTGTGGTACAGATCGTAGGTATTTATTGATAGTTAATGCTGCTCCGATCGTTTACCTCTGAACCAGATGAGATGAACTTGAACCTGTACTAATTTTAAACCGATAAACAAACTAAAAATCTTTATTTGTTCTGTTTATTGTATTCTATTTTTTTTTTTCATTCGAATCATTTCGCTAACAATTTAATTTTAAAGCGTTCTAAAAATTAAATTGTAATCGTAAATTGATTGTCTTTTGTTAGGTATGGTTACACTGTAGTTTTTTGTACAATAACAGCCAATAATTTGTTACAATATAAAACAGATAATAATCATCATCAAACTAACAGTTAACCTTTCCAAGTTAGAAGGGCAGCGAAAGTAACAGTAGGTAATTACGCTACGAAGTTATTTGCAGGAATTGTAAAAGCCAATTAACCACTTGCAACACAATGCAGACAAAGGGAGCATCACAAAACAACAATACTGATTTAAAATAACAAAAGAACGACGATCGAACTAAATAAATCCTGCACGAGCGAGTTTACTCCAATTAGGCTTGTCTTTCATTTAGTATCGATTTGGGCTCGTGATCTCATTCCGATCCAGAAACCGAGTGATTTATCGTCAGATTAGGCCGTGTCGATGCGGTGACGCACCCGGCCACCCATCCATGACTGACACTCCTACGTGACTTGTACTCTTGTACCTAATGTGGCCTATTTTTACACATGGGAGTAACTGAAAATACCAATGGTGTGACGCCAGCCACTGTTTACTTAAGATTTGTAAACATTATTCTGTCATCTAAAACCCCATTGATTTATAAAACAACGAACAATTTATACTTTATCGATGAAAAATTTGGCCAAGATTAAATGTATGTAGATTATGGGGATACCTAATGTATTCTATGAACTATAATAGTGGGTAGGTACCTAAAATTGGAACTAGCTGTTCTAGTCACGTTTCAGCACGTTTTGTGTGTTGGAGTCTTAACTTTTGCTCTATAAACCAGTTAAAAGGAAACACTAGACATGTTTATACGTGGATGCGAACAACAAAGAACACGGATGGAACGACGATGTAATTGGCGTCCCGAGTACTTTCAATCAGTCAACTTGATAGACAGCGGAAAAGGTGGAACAGATGCGAAATACGTTAAAACAAAAGCACAAAAAATGTATTTTACTAATAGTTTTAATTAAAGATATTCAAATATCCATGTTTTTTTTTAATATAGACCTCCTACTAATTTACATCACCTACTTTGGATAATATCTTCTGATTGTGACTTCAATATGAACTGATTTGTCTTTGAATCAATACATTATCTTTTTTGTACTTTTAATGCCTCACCCAATCAGTGGTGGAAGGTGGTGGATCATCAGGGACGTCGGCTAAAGATCTACTAGATAGAAGATGTTGTGGCACAGGCAGCATACCGAGAACTGCTGCCAAAATACTGCTGAATGTCTCATTAAAGAGGATCTAGATTGGTTCACTGCATGTCGCATATATTTAAGCAATTTAAGAAGATACATTTAGACGGGGACCTCGGCAGCTTAGTTGATAGAGCGACTAGTGCGTTGAGACAGGTTCAAGTCCGTTCTACTACATATTTATATATTATAATTATATATAGTTACAGAATAACTTTGTAACTAAACTTTTATAATAAAATTTACAAACATGTGATCGTCTATAAAAGGTAACTTTTTTATGAGCAGGACTCGGTGTTGATTCCAATCAAGTTCCGTCTACCGCTAAACGGATGTTCTTGCCAACTCATAGTCGTAAAGGACGTCAAGGCTATAAATCTTAATGGACAAGCTCCCTTTATGCACTGGATTACGTATATTTTACTGCAAGTGTCGCTATCTTATCGCTATCGAATCCTGATACACAAACCACGCGGAAACAGTGGACGTTTCAAATATTCAAATGGGAATTAGATAACGACAAATTTAATGATACAATGGGACAAAGACAGAGATATATGGCGCGGAATGCCGTGAACATAAGGTACAGCTTTTGTGATTGTGGAAAATAATAATATTTGAAGCATTATTTGTCTAAAGGTGAACGAAAATTATCGATTTGATGGCCAAAGCGTAGTGCTAAAGGGTAGTGATCAATGTTCGTTCCTTGCCTGCTCATAAGGAGATGTCTTCTTATGAAGAGGAGTAGAGAAAAATGCCTAACAGTGAGACAAATAGGTCCTAGCTGATATTTTGGTAACGTTTTTTTTTTAATTTGTTTCTTACAAGTGACTTGTATTTGTAGCTTTTCAAGTATCTAACGTAGGTGATGACTAATCAAAGTTCTTTGGAGTCATATAACAAAATTGTTCGCATTATTATCAGATGTTTTATTAACCAACAATATTATTTTGGTTGGCCTCTGATCTGTAATACAGCTTCTACATAATTCAGACACGTCTCTATTTATGTGCAAACTTAGCTTTATACCAGATTCATAATGATGAGAAGATAAATATTTATTGTTTTGTTTGAAAAAGCTTGTATGTTAAAAGTAGTGTATGAAGGTTAATACTTCATAGTCTGCTTGCATGTGTGCTAACAAATCATATACCAATTCATGCATGATATTGGATTCTTTTACAAATATACTGACCAAACAGAAATGTTTCCTCATATCCGATTTCAAAGTCAGGTGCAATAAATAACAATATTAAATAAATAAAACTGATACCTACTCAAATGTCAACAATACAGTCATGTGTTCCACCTTTATTTGCTTACCGCTTCTGTCGCAAATCTACTGGTAAAAACCTTTTGAAATCAGCAGTATGTACCTAGCCTTTGTATGTATGTACTTATCATGTATCGCTATTCGTTACTAATGATTATTTTACTAATCCCTGGTTCCTATATTCAAAAACTATTCGTTTTACTAACGGACGGTAGAATTTTCTAAGCAAAACGATGAAAATTCTAATGTCCCTAGTAAACGAATCGTTGTTTTAAAATAGGAACTGGTCATGAACTGGCCATTAGTTGTTAGTAAGTTCCATTGAGTTTGCCGCATCTTCTGTCCTGCCCGTCCTGCAGTACCACCTGCACTCCCCAGGACGTGAACGAAGCCCACGACCGGGCCATCCAGGTGGCAACTTTTTGGTCGAAAAGAGTTTAAGGGGTAGCTTGACACGAGAAGAAGAAGTTCCATGGCAAATAAAATCAAAGAATCATTACTACTGCCTTTATGTTAAAAAATACATGATTTAACTTTACCATTTTACAAAACCACTACAATTATTAATTTAAATGGTTTCATATTATAACTAACGATAGCCACACCATCCTCTTATTATGGCTTCCTAGCCATGAATAGGTTATATTAATAAAGCATTAGCAAGCGATCTTATCGCTTACTTAACATTCAGGAGGGCCCTACATCGGCGACTTAAAGTACAAGCGCCGTTTGTGAATGAAATTATAATTATCATTTGACACTTCGATAGGATATTAAGAGCCCTTTGTATTGATATAATTTGTCAAGTGCGTATTGTTTTTGAACACGTGACAATTGTTTGTGTTGGCGCCGTTCTTAGAAGCACTGCCGAATATTACGAGCCCTTAGAGGAATGTGTGAAATCAATTCTTTTGGGTTTCGTGTTGGCATGAGCTCATTGTTTTAATAGTGATTTTATGATGTATGGATTGGCTAGTAATCCATGGAGGTGGTCTGGTTAACCGTAATTCTTAAATTCCAGAGTATTAAGGACATACTGTCGAAAAACTTTATATGTGCATCCGATGAATTATATGTACCTAGCTATAAACTTGAAATTTCTGACATTATTATGCTAAATCGGACTATTATCGCCTAATAATTTACAAGTGATTCAATATAATATATATGTAAGTAGGTACCTACGTATGTAAAATAAATTGGGCATACATAAAACGTTGATGAAACTAAATATGTAGTATGTAACGGTTTTTGATACTATTTAATGAATATTGAGAGTTCTACATGGTACAAGTGGTGAGTTCGAGGCCACTATAATAACAGCTCTTCAATTCAGAAGTGATTTTTTTTCTATGAATAAATTTCTAAGTAACTGGTTGCCACGTGAAGGAACATTAGGTACTATTAATTTTGCTACAAAATATTATAATCACACACACAGGGCACAGAAACTAGCATTGATCACCACGCTTGCTCATTGCGGATTACAATTTTTGGAAGGCCATTATATAAAACATTATTAAAGTAAAAGTAAGTCAAAACAATGTAGGCGTCGCTTTGTCAAACAAGGATATTACCAATTCGGTTTCAAATGTATCTAATCAGAATGCTGAAGGAATACATCGTGAGGAAAATAGCGTATTTATAATAAATTCTGAACATGTGGAATGCTCTGAGAACGACCACCTATCATGTAAGACATAAATGGTTCAACATTAACTTCATTGCCAAGTTACAGACTGCTAGGAATTTCCCCAAGTTTAAGCAAATTCCACAATAAAAAATATATATTGCAATGTTTGTAATAATTCTGAGATAAACCAAGCAACTCGAATAGGAGCTAAGTGGCTTTTTGTATTAACAAGTAAAAAGAAAGGTAAGGTAAATTAATATCCTATCGATGTTAAGTTACTTACTTTACTTCTACTTATACTGATAAATAAAGAGATTGTCTATGTTTGTATTCATTGCATTCCCATCACCAAAAGTAATATTGTAATCATTTTATGGTATTTTTTCTACAACACATCCAGGATTTTTACTTCTATGAAGTATAAGTATAGGTTCATCTTAAAATAGATACTACTTTAGCCGTATCGAATTGACATAATTTCAGTTCTAAGATATCCCGACAAGTAAAGGGATAACCCATACTTACTTCGAGCAAAACCTTGCATTTAATATAATAACTAAGCCGGCTTCAAATAAGCATCATTACACAAAAGTAAAGCCAGCCCTGTCTTAAACGAAGATCAGTGAGCAATATAATCTGAAGTGTTGTCGCAGATTTACAAAGTGAAAGCATTCATTTGTTTAACAAACACAACTCTTCGCAATCACAAACGTTTAAACCTTTCTATAAGCAGAATTTTCGTCACAACCTGTATTTTGTACAAAGCTTTTCTTGAGCTGAATATATGTGATAAATCATCCGTGTAATACAACAGGGTGTTTACAGTTAGAAGAAGCTGTGTTCAATTGTTATTGTGATTGTTGCAGATTTCTCGCGTGTTCGCGGGACCCACTCACGTACGCACAGACAACGAGCACAGAGGTTGGCAGGCCGGTGAGTAACAGACGTCATTAATTACTGCGCTTTAATCTTGACGCACAGTGATCACAGAAAGCTTCATACAAATCGCCTTTGAAAGTACTGCAACATTGATAGCTTTAACTACAACCATTTGTTTCAATGCTTCTGTAAATACGCAAAGGCTTATTGTTTGTAGTAGGTATACAAGTATGAATATATTCATGCGAGGCTTCGTATTGAACCTCTTTATGCGTGTACGTGGCGGCTTGTTTCACCATTGCCCACTATACATAACAATTCAAACAATGTAGCTTATGAGACTAAACATCTGGGCCAATTTAGGTACAATTTCAGCAATGATATAGCCAAGTGGAACATTTCGTACAACGTCAATGACCCATCAATCAATCCGCCATTCATTTAATAGAAATAGGTTCAGCTGAATCAATGTTTCCTTGACTGCTATTGTGATTTCAAAATTTTGTTCGTGTACGTCGACCCTCATAGCATTAATATAGTTTATATATATTATGAAAGAATCTATATAGTGTTATTATTTTAAGATATTTTCAAAGTTGTTTCAATATTTTGAATTCCTTGAAGCAACCTTGGCATAGTAACATTGTCTAGAGAGATTTTAAACAACAACAGTCTCGAAATGTTAAGAAACAAACATACTTCAATCATCAAAAGATCTATAGCAAAAGCCGGTTTCATCATGTTAACTATTTAAAATATTTCGGTATTATAAATCAAAAATCCATTCTCTTGATCCAGTCCGGCTAGAACAGCAGTGCAATCAAAACTAATTGAAATGAATGTGGGGTCTAGAAGTCAGAAGCAGATTACAAGTATTTATTTGGAATATAACTCACATAGAAACATAATATATGCGGTCTTAGAAATTAAAATACAACCTCTTTGGCTAGCTTCAAATATGCATTTAGGATTTTAAATATTGTTTTTTATTAACAAAAAATAGCTTTAAAACTAGAACTTTACTAAAACTAATCTTATTGTCACCGTTTTCGGGCTGTTTTTAATTCTGTTTTTTTTTGTCGACGATTGTTGCCAACTGTATAATGTATATACAACACCATGATCAGTTTGTTACAGCGGCCAATACAATCTGGTAGAAACGTTACTGCGACAAAAGCCAATAATTATTAATTGACAACGAAGAACACTAAAATTTAATTTGGAAATAAAAATCATCAATCAATGCATTCCAGGTGCCTAGAACGACGGAAGCGATACGAACGAACACGACGATGTACGCGTGGAGCTCGTGGGGCTCCTGGAGCGCTTGCTCCAAGACCTGCGGCGGCGGCGTGGCGGTCCAGGAGCGGCACTGTCTGCCCAGGGACCCTGCCAGGTAAGCACCGAACAAAGTCTGGAGAATGTATACTTTGTTTTCAGATTCTTACCACTGATGGGAAAAGACGTTTGTACGGTGTTGGTTCATTATTCATATACAAACTCAATAATCGATAAAAATTATGATTATGAAGGTAAAATTTAATTGGAATGTATTCTTGTCAAAAAACAATACATTCCTTACATTTATAGACATGCAGCTTTAAGTGTTTTAATTGTGTTTTAAATGTTGCGCATTAGTTTTTGCTAAGAAATTAACCCCTTTAAGAACATGCATCGTATATTTAAATTGCTGATGGACATATTATATTTATTTCTCTAAAGTGTAATAAATTTCCATCTAGATAACAGCTGTCTTTAACTAGTGTATGCTTTAATATATAATATAATAAAACGGTCGTACCAAAAGCTTTCAATCAGTCTAAAAATCTGCTAGCTCTTGCAAATTAAGTCATCTATAACTGACATTATTATACCTAGCAATGATAGACGATTAATTGTGACAATCTCGATGAGCGGTAGAAATTTATAATAGACTTAATAGCGGTGTAGTTAGGTGTAATCTATCCTAACAGAACTTAAGGAGGCCTTGTCGATTTGACGAAATGTTAGCAATATAAATTATTTATTTGCACCAACTTCTCAAAAAGTTTTGCAAAACGTAAAGCACTGCATAAGGTAAAATTACAAATAGCTTAGAACTACTGGCAAGTATAACTTCTCAATTAAAAAACAAAAATTCAAACATATTTCAATTGACATTTCATAAAATAAAAATCGAACACAAAATCTTATGGTAGTAAAATAAAAGGACGAAAAACAAAACACATTCTTAATAGACCAGAAACAATTCTTATCCACAAACAAGCAATTAATGAAGAAGAACACATAACATCCTCTAAGTGTCGATAAAATTCAAATAAATCTGTCGTTATTCTAATTTCTCAACGGTCTTAAAAACCTTATACGTGTTTGACAATATAAAACAAACAATAGAATAACTGAGGAAGATTAATGTGTTATGTTTTTTGTTAGTTTGTGTCTTAATTGTTTCATTATAGAGAAGGCTATAATTAAGATAAGGAGCCGTGTCATAAGGATTGTAAGGATATAGTTTTTTTGTTGCTTAGACGTAAGTTTATAAGATACTTTTTTTTTTTGGCCGTTACGATTTTTTACAAGAATAAATAATATTAAGGTTCAAGTCATTTTTAATTAATCATTGTTCAGACTTTAAATTCAAAAGTATTTTAACAGCATATTCATTTTTTAAATAATTTGCCATATTTTTTAAATTAACCTTTTTATTATAAAAACTGTTAAAATTATAAAACCATGATTATAAAAAGTGCACAAAAACAATTTAAAACACAAGAGGCAACCCTATACCAGCGCGGCATTGATCATAGATTACAATGATATCTAATGATAGGGCGCGTGATCGATAAAGGAGCGAGGGCTGCCCACCGCGGGAGAGCCTTACTCGCTGCGCTTGCGTTGGCCGCGCGTACCAGAGTAACGTACTACGGGAACTCGGTTTAAAAACATTCTTATATATTCTGGTAATAAATTTTTAGTGGTATGAATGTAGGGTTGAATCTTGCTAATTTAATCAAACATAGTTAAGTAAATAATTAAATCAAGATATGATAATATTTTAGTGTTTGTGAATTAACCCATTTAAGCCCGCTGTGCCCAAACGAGGACACCTAACAAATACCCTCTAAATCGTGAAATATTTAATTTTACTTATTTTAAACAGTGTTTGTATGAAGTTCAATCGTTATTCCTTGTAAGGAAGCAAAAAAATATATGTTAAAGTAGTTAATAGTGATTTTATTGTTTGATTTATTTTAGTCATTGGAGAGTATGGTGTTCCTCAAAAGTTAGGATCAAATTTTACTTAGTATTTTTTTTAAATTATATGTATTTCTATACTTAACATTTTGAATATACTGTAAGGTTAGCAATACAATTTCATTTTACAGTAAAATCTGGTTTTATACAATCTGAGAAGTATGTTTATAGAGGTGTCCCCATTTGGGGCCAATGGGCCATTAGGAGTCATTTTTCCATAAGCTATCAAAATAGCAGGGTTTGATTTTTGAGGCTAAAATTAACTTCAAGGGCTCAAAATAGCAGTAGATACTATGATAGGATAATTATGACTCAGGTGTACGATTTATTGGCATTTCCTCCAAAACCAAGAACGATAATTGAAGAAAAAAAACGTGATTGCGACTGTATACAGATACATAACGTACCGCCCGGTACTCAAAGGAGAGTAAATAACGTATCCAGAAATTACGAAGACACCAGGCATAGTGGTGGTGACGAGCCATTGACTGCTGCTGTGGCTAAGAAATCGAAATTGAGCAACGAAACCGAAGAGATCCTGAGAAGCCCAAACCGGGATAAATGTGCCCCTGTTTATGAACATATCATAAAGTCTATTGTTGCACGAAATGACTACGATGATAAAGAAGAGATTGTGAAGGTACTGTAAATAAACAGGAAGGTGGTCAGCGTCCCCAGACTCTTTCGAAATCAAAAGGAATGTGTAAAGAAACCCAAGCCAACCAGTCGTTTTCTTTGTATTGAACCGTAATGCCAAGGAAGAAGAGGTACTGGAATTTTACCTAAATGTCGGATCCCTCAGCATTTAGGTGTTAGATATTGCATGTACTAACTAAAGAAACTAAGTTATAGCAACATCAATTTCGTCGATTTATAGTTTGCCACTAGTTGGGACTAAGTAACCTTCAGATATTTCACCCTACACCCTAGTCGCTTCGATGGTGCCGTGCCTGCAGTACTGGTTTTGTTCGCTATTCTATGAATCGTATATAATATCGCTCTATAATTCCACAAAAAAAAACACGTTGGCAATACAAAAAATGCTTGAAAATGATATTCGTTAGAAAATAATAATACGAAATTTTGACATTGCATGTGCCCATTGGCCCCATTTGAGGACGCCCTTTTTTTTCTAACTTCTAAAAAATAATTTCACTTTTTCATTGTGTTTTTTTAATTATTAGATGAGTATCTAGCTATAAATAAAGAAATTTCAAATGAAATACAGGCACTTTGTATTTGGGTCCAAATGGATTAAATAAGTTATACAAGTATAAGTTTTTTTTTTTGTAAATAAGTTTATAGTTAAAAATCGAGGTAACCGTCCAAAATAGTTTTTATTTCACTCTAATTCACTTATAATCATTGCTAAAGATGAAATGTAATCGAGAACAGATAGTAGCACAGTGACAACGGTATCACTGGCTCACGACCGGCCTTTGTACGATAGATATCATAATTTACTTATTTTATGTTGTTATTATATTCCTTCAATGGACAGTACTTAGTTACTCAAAGCAGGAAGTAATTGCTTGTCTGTTCCCACTTATCTTTTACCTTTTATTTTTATGTCATAATAAATAGTTTTGGTGTTACGGTAACCGTTATTTACAGCTGTATACATTTTGTTCACACGTTATTATGTCAAAAAGTAAAAGGTTTTCTGTGTTTTAATACAAATTTAAAACAAAATATTAGCTGATAATTTTGAATAAGTTTAGTAATTGCACTAAATTAAATTAAGTACCCCACAACAATTTAAAAGAGAAAACTTCTCCGTAGAGGCTAAAGTTCTGTACAGGCTAGCAGTTATTGGTTTTTATACTTAGCTAATTTAGTTTTTGTAAGTATTTATTTTTGTTTGGTGTATGAGTATATGTGTGTAGATTTTATAGAACGTTATTGTTGCTAAGCGACAAAGTTCTGAAATAATAAATAAAAAAAAAATAAAAAAAAAAACTTCTTTAGGCGCGT
Source organism: Diachrysia chrysitis (assembly GCA_932294365.1). Lineage (NCBI taxonomy): Eukaryota > Metazoa > Arthropoda > Insecta > Lepidoptera > Noctuidae > Diachrysia > Diachrysia chrysitis. The sequence goes on from OW028657.1 coordinate 6,428,187, forward strand.
TGGGATTTTTTGAGATGGGAAAAAACAATTGAACTCGCAACACTGTTACCGACACCTCTGTATATAAGTATGTACATATATTGTAATTGTTCAAGTTTTCACTTTTGTGGACAATCCCAGAGTGCCACTGTTTTTATTAAAAAGGTCTAATCTGTACTTACCTAAGAGCTAAAAAGGTTTACTGGGAATACCTTTCGTTTCCTTTCATCCACACCCATTTAATTTATGTCGTTTTCTATGATATAACTGAACTTTTTCTGTTTTACACAAATCATCAGTCATCTATAATATCTATCTATCTTTCCAGTCCATCTAAAGGTTGTCTGGAAGATATCGCTATTAGCGATAAGACCACCATTGTACCCTTTTACTGCTGTTTATTATTTTAATTCTGTAACTGTCATGGTGTACAATAAAGAATATTCTATTATATTCTATTAACCAATGTTAAAAGCCAAGTGTTTATCAATTAATTTGCTGATGACTCTTTTCACTCAACAGGAACCATCCAACAATTTACCTACATATCACACTCCATCAATCTTTCAAAGGGATTAGCCCTGTCTTCCCACATCATCGACAAGTCATCAACCCTTCGAATATAATAGAGGATCGAGCGGTACAGAGACAAACGATGTGCGTAACTAATGGCCCATCGGTACGGCACTGGCACTCGCAAAACATATCGGTTCCTCAAGATCGAGGGTTAAATGATATGATAATGAAATACATTACGTGAATGTGGAATCATTTGTTAAATGCTAGATACAGGTGGTTATGCTTCGGGGTGAGGGCTTTAGCGACAGTATTAGCTATGTTCCACTCAGTGCATTAGAGCCTTGAGTTTTACCCAATTTAATGGACCAGAGGGCTGTGCTAAAGCCTGCATCTTTACACAATAATTAAAACGTGATAAAAACGACAGTTTACCCGTATCGCGCATTCCCGATATGAGTACAAATAAAAACTGTTATTTACCATATAAAATAACTATTTGGTGACTACGGTATTCAAAGTTGACGTTTGACGACCTCCGTGGTCGAGTGGCGTACACACTGGTTTTCAAGGTGTCGCCACCTCTGAGGTCCCGGGTTCGATCTCCGGCCGAGTCAATGTAGAAAACCACTTTTCTACATTGTCTCGGGTCTAGATGTTTGTAGTACCTTCGGTCTCTGAATTCCATAACACAAGTGCTTTAGCTACTTACTTTGGGTTTAGAGCAATGTATGTGATGTTGTCTACATTTATTTAAAAATTAAAAGATCTCACTTCTTCAAGACTTGATGTATTTTGTGACAGACTTACAAAAAACTTTATGAAAAAGCAAAAATTTAGTATACAATCAGAAAAAGAAACAAAAATAATTATGCTCTTTCATATAGAGAGGCCCAAAGGATTGTAGTTAACACGGTCAAATATCAAGGCACCAGCACATTGATTTTATAAACTGGCCTAATGCCCAATTCACATGGTCGTAACGTTGAAGTGAGATGTGACGGTTATGAGTATCGATTAGACACGTGAATTTCGTCTGCCCATCACCGAACAATTGTGGCACAGATTATCTACACTTTCACATTATCTCGACCAGACAGTCTGTTCCGCTGTGTTATGTGCCTAGGTTTTAATAATGCCGCTTTTCAAGTAAAGTATATTTAAAATGCAAGGCGTGTGGAAATATGTGTAACTGAGTGACAGAACGAAATTTTCTTAATGAACCTTAAAAATAAATTTAACTTTAACAAGCTTTTTGGGTACACAGTTGAAAATTCTAAAGTATTTCTTTTTATTCTCTCAAACATTTATAGGACAGTATGGCAGTGGAAGTTAATAAATAGATGATTTGATTTGTTTATTTTTTTAGGGTTCCGTACCTCAAAAGGTAAAAACGGAACCCTTATAGGATCACTTTGTTGTCCGTCTGTCTGTCTGTCTGTCAAGACCTTTTTTCTCAGGAACGCGTGGAGGTATCAAGCTGAAATTCATATCAAATACTCAAGTCTATGGTCTCTTGGAGCTGTGAAAAAATCAAACTTCTAAGTCAACGCGATCAAAAGATACTCCCGTTTATGCCGCAAATTTTCGACACTCGCAAGGGAATCAAAACCTACAGGGTACTTCCCGTGAACTCAGAATCTTGAAATTTGGTACGAAGCAACGTCTTATAACACAGATAAAGGAAAAATTGCGAAAAGCATAAATTTTTAGTTACATCATATAATAAAAATATTTTTAATAATTTTAAACTTATTACCCCTTTACTCATGAACGCATAGTGGTATTATATTGAAATTCTTAACAAATACTCAAGTCTATAATATCTTTAAGCTGTAACAAAATCAAACTTCTACGTCAACGCAATCAAAAGATACAGCAATTAAAGCCGCATATTTTGAAACTCGCAACTACTCGCAAGGGAATCAAAACCTAAAGGATACTTCCAGACGACCTGGAATCTTGAAATTTGGCATGAAGCAACGTTATAAAGTACACATATAGGAAAAATTCCGAAAATCTTAAATTTTTAGTTACATCACATAGTATATTTTTTTTAATAATCATAAACTTACTAGCTGACCCAGCAAACGTTGTTCAGCGATTAAAAAAAAAAAATACCTACAGGTTTGTACGGAACCCTCGGTGCGCGAGTCTGACTCGCACTTGGCCGGTTTTTTTTTAGTAAAGCAATGTGGTTGAAGTTTACATTACTAGCAATCTTGCTCTAACTAAGCTAAATATGCGTGTCTGGAGTGGGTTCACGTCAATAGTGAAATGGGTGGGGTTCGAACTTGCGACCTCTCGATCACAATGTCGTATGTCACCCTAACCATTAGGCTATTGCCACTTACTTTAATCAAAATGATTCTTATTTTTTTCAACACATGGATATTTTGATTCAAATCGCCAATCAAGATAAACTATTATTACGAAAAACATTCAATTATCGGTGCCCCTAAGTCTACATTACTTAAGTATCTAAGTACTAATTTACAAGATTGTAACTTATAAGTTCAAAGATTCAATTGCCATCAGCTCGATCTTAAATAATCTAAATCGTTTAGCAACAACGTGCGTGTGAAATCGATGCTACTAAAAAAAAAAGTATATTTAATGTATTTAGAATTCTGTTACTAAGCACGACTGCTTTTTTGCCAAAAAGATTGCCTTCTCAATATTTTGCTATAGCATCAAGCGAAAGAGGAAACCATAATTTGAAAGATTTATTACGATAAACACTCGTAAAACATACATTTTATTTTTAATCACACTGCCAAAGTAATTCAATATCCTAACGTCTTGGACAGAGATAAAACAACATATTTACGATTTATTGGTTTCCCGGCACCTATATAATATGTTAAATTTAAATTTTTTTTTAAGTGCGAAACTCAATGAGATATAAAAAAATATTGAGGAAATACCTGTCTTAGATAAAAAAAATATGTCTCAATGTAACATCAAAAACAAAACTGGTATCAATATATAAAAAAAATGTTTTCTTTTTTAACGTGCACTATAAACAATACATCCTAAAAAAATAACTTAAACTATATGAAAATTGTCATTTATAAATTATAAATGACGAAGTTTTTTTTATTCTTGTTATCTACCCATTATTTGCTTGGTAATCTATAATTATATAATATTATAAAGCTGAAGAGTTTGTTTGTTTGTTTGAACGCGCTAATCTCAGAAACTACTGTTTCGAATTGAAAAATTCTTTTTGTATTGGATAGTCCATTTATTGAGGAAGGCTATAGGTTATATAACATCACGCTACGACCAATAGGAGCGGAGCATAAATGAAAAATGTTGCAAAAATGAAAAACCGTTGAAACTAAAACACGCGAACAAAGTCGCGGGGGACAGCAGGTGGTTAATAAGAATTCTTCTTTTATTAAGTTACAAAGTTTTATTTCTATTATAACAATTGAATAATAACGCAACATTCAACCAAATAATAACAAAAAACAACCTGAACTCCACCTATTAATTTCGAAAACATTTGGGTCACATCAATATTTGACGCGCAACACATTGATTTGGCCGAGTCGAGTCAAAGGCTAACACAATGCTAAGCGACCCTGCTCTACGAACATGCCAAATTAAGGCAATACTATATTGAATGATACTACAACTTTGCTAAGTACCAACCGTATTTCCACAAGTTTGATTGACACTCGGAACGGAGTTAATACATGCATTTTAATAGCTTTGTTTAGCTGCGATAACGTTCGGTGGGAATATTTGAATTGAGTTGAATAAAATAATGCATTACAATAACACAAATAAGAATCGTACGTATAAATTTATAAATAATAAATAATTGTGGACAACATCACATACATTGCTCTGAACCCAAAGTAAGTAGCTAAAGCACTTGTGTTATGGAATTCAGAGACGGCGAAGGTAACACAAACACCCAGACCCGAGAAAATGAAGAAAAGTGGTTTTTTAGATTGACCCGACCGAGGATCGAACCCGGGACCTCAGAGCTGGCGATTCCTTGAAAACCGGTGTGTACGCCGCTCGACCACGGAGGTCGTCAAATAAATTTACATGAAATAATAGATTTTTGTGTTTTGTAAGCGTTTAATATTTAATGTAAATTCAAGGTTAGGTTAGTTTTAAGAGCTTTTGGTTTTAAATGTAGAGCTTTTTAATATCATTCCCTCATACCATTCATCATGACCAAAATTTAAAACCTTCTGTTTTCATATCAAATAGAGACAGATTTAAGTGCGCACATAGCATAATTAATAATATGTAATAGGGATGTTTCCTGGGTATGAAAAGTTAAAATCTATTTAGTCCGTCAGTTAGATAATAAAAAAATATTAGACACGTATTTTTTCTTTTATCAAAACAATAAAAAAATACAAAGATACACCGCTTTAAAGTTTCGGAGTGGGGGCTTATGACGCTACGCCTCGCTAAAAATCGTAGCGAGGAGTGACGTCACGCGTAACTTCAGTTCTCTGTATTTTGATCATTTTTTGTTTGCAGGAAAAAAGAAAAAATACGTGTCCAATAAAATTCATTAATCTACAAGACGGACATTAAAAAAAAAAATAGGAAACAGGCCCATTAATTTCTAGCGTACGAGACGAAATATAGTATTTATATCCATTTCAAGGGCACAAATCGTCAAGGAAGTATAGAAGTAAATAAAACGATGTTGACAATTAAAAACAGTATATTTTTGTTGGTAACATTGTGTGCTAACATTAAAAAAAACTAAATCCAAAAATAAATTGCAACTTTTTTTAAGATAGCGGATAGAAAGCTTTTCGACACATGCGATGTCGAATCAAATTTTCCCATCAGATAAGTCACGATCATTTTAGATACATATTTAATCAGCTAATAGTCGTGTAAGCGAGACAAGTAACATCATATTACTTTCCAATTTGTTTTTACAATCGTTTTACGAGCGGAACCGAAGGTTTACGATCACAAACAGGCGCCTGCGCATGTGGCAGTTATGTACTAAAATTCCCATCAAACTATTCTTATTTATTAAATAGGCACGACAACCTTGTAAGTAAATATTTTCCTTACAATAATTAATTAGGAAAATTTAATATAAGTGTTTTAGTTTGACTGTGTGCCGTTGCAGGCAGATTTTAAAGAAACTATTGTACCTAGTTTAGTACTGTGATGTTTTTTGTTAAAAATAGTTAGCGATACTTTTTTACTTGCATTATCAGTTATTTATTTATACATTTAGATTATTAACCTCACTGGAATTAGTCGGAATACTTCACAAATCAAAACACAAGATAAACAATAAACATTCCTCAATATCAGTTCTCAGTGAAAAACAAATGAGCGGCGCGGCGTGAACAACTAATTAAAACATATCATCAAAGAGAATATCAATATCTGAAGCAATTACTCGTAGGCGTAATATAAGGCGAGGTGATTTCATAATTTTAATTACTAGACAATATCGTGTGTGGCGCCCCGCCGCGGCCGAACGAAGTACTAATGATGACCTGAAACAATGCGGTTTCATTATAAGCCTGCGCGTGCCATCTACATAGTGTAGGCTGTATACCTCGGGAACAATAATGCCGCACACTTTATAAAAAAAAATGTAATAAATATATTAATAAGTCTTAGAAAATAATAAAAAAGTTTGATAGGAACTGACATTCAATCGATATCTTAGGGTTTATCCTAAATTGTACAAACATAATAAATATGTAAGAATAAAAACAATGTACTAACTAACTAAACAATACTCCAAAACTCAGCTCATGTATAGCAAAAAACATTACAAGCTTCTGAACAAACTCAAATCCTACCTGTTTAAAATAGAAGCCAAATGATTATGGACGATATGGACGTTTCTGATTAACCTTTTATCTTAAGCGGAGATCAAAGTCATGATCTCACGATCGGCCATCAAATGAAACGGTAACTAAATAAGATGTGCGAACAGATACATGGAAGGAATTTAGGATAGCATAGACAAGAGACTCAAGTCCTGTCTCAATAAACTCATTTACATACTAATGTTAGCCAGTACCTATTAATATTTATAAACAGCTGACGTTTCACGTCTGCCCGTAGATTCTTATTTCATGAGGGTTATTTGAATCGAAATGGAGCGGATCTTGGATTGGGATTAAGACCAGGTTACAACTTTTTTCTATTTTTATACTGGTTGAATTTTTTGTATGGAATATGTACAACTAGATATGTCGCGTGGTTTCGACAGCCTAAGTAGTTTCCGTTCCCGTAAAATATATATTTTTTTTGTAATTTTTCCAATGGTTTGTTAGTTATTTTGCTATTCGGGACGGACATAAATTTAACAAATTAAAAATTATGAAAATCGGTCAACCCGTTTTTGTGTTATAAATGGTGTTACTAAACCCGACTTTGTTTTATACATCATCATCATCAGCCTATGTTCGTCCACTGCTGGACATAGGCCTCTCCTATGGCACATAAAGTTTTATACATAGATATGATTTATTATGCTTAGATCTTAGTCCATTTGCGAACACAAAACTCTCGTTTACTATATTAAGCTGCTCTTGTTTGAAATAAAAAGTTTTATATTTTGCATTTTGGACTGACATATTCTGGTACTTATGGTATATCAGTATTGTTAGTATACACTTCAGCGTAAAACTATTTTTACGAAATATCTAAAGAAAATAATAATAACGAGGGTGTCCAGTATTCAGACATAGTAACTAACACTTTTAAAGTGACAGATTCAACCTCTACGCAATATAAGGCAGAAAATTTTTATTTTCAGTACCAAATTTCTGAAACTTTAATTTTTACGTTCCAGAATGCGTCGCAGCAGAAAGAGAAGGAAACTCGCTAGAAGTATAGAGCATGGGAGACGAGCACGGAACGTGATCCACGCGCCGAACACCACGGGGCCCGACTGTCCGGGACTCGGGCGCCGCTACCACGAGTGTAACACTGCGGTGAGTGAAGATACCTTACATGCACATAATACAAGGTGATCTGGAAAAAAAACAGGAGCGTTGGTGACTTCCAAAGGTCGTTTAAATCTGGATGCCCGCTTACCCGTACTTTCTTGGACTACCCGTACGTTTTTCTTCCTTGTATTCTCGACCTTTTAATCCGCTTTCGAATTCCATGAGAATCCCATTCATAAAGAAAAACCCTGTAAAGCCTAAAGCCATATGCTGAATAGGGAATTCAAAGCCACAGAGGCAGATCGTAACAAAGTTTTTAACAAAGTTAAAAAAAAACTCGTATTCTTCCAGATTTCCGTAGATTCTGAGGAAAAGTATAGGACATTACATAAGCCTTAACTTGTATTTGGATCCTACAACTGAAAATTCACTTTTTACTACCTGTAAGCAATTATTAATGATGCAATTCATTGATTAATCAGTGCGATTATATTGTGTCTGTTATTAGGGTAAGTTTCAACAGATATTATTATCAAAACGCCCCAGGCTAGTGTTGGTACCGGTGACTACTGACCAATAAGCGAAAGGAGCATGACGATACACAATGCTAAATAAATACAAATCATTGTTGAGGCGGCACTCTTTCATTGAGGTCAATGACCAGTTCAACGTGTACTTATCAGTATTTATTAGTCATACGCAGAATTTGTATCGGGTTTGCAACGACATGGTGGAGGCGTGTTTAAGATTCCTGACGTGACGTAACTTAGAGTTGATAAATAGGGAACATTTTGTGACAATTTTAAAAAGCGATTATCAAGTACTTTGACTTATAGTAGGTATATTAGATTGAAGACAAGTCACTGCAGCAATAACATGAAGCAAGTTTTTCAAAATTCAAATTAATTTCTGGACTACCGACAACACTTTACCTGGTTAGACAGAAAGATGATCTCAACAGTCTAGAAAAGAGCTAAAAGGAAAAAGAATTTTGTATAATATATAAGCTTTGCCATCCCCGATGTCCTATCTTTAACTTCTCGAAATGTCGTGGCGGCCTAGCCGTTCAATGAACGGATTTGTATGCGTTAGGTTGGTTCGAAACCCCCCGTCCCTAGATCAAGCTGGCCCGAGCCGGCCAAACTAGCAATAAAAATATGTCCTTAAATAATTAACACTTATATCCAGCCCTCCCTTGCTGTTTTTGCCTTATTAAGATTGTTAGCAACGCACTAAGTCGAGGTCCGAACCCCACAGGAGGTGCCCTTAGAGTTTGCTGACGTAGTTATTTTTTCTATTGCTCTGGCTGGAGGCCCTTAAGGTTCTCGCCAAAAGTCCGGTAAAGCAGTCAAAGCCTGCGCTCAGGCTAACTGCGTAAATCTCATCCAAAAAAAGGTTGGTTCGAGCCCAATAAAGGCAAGTACCGATGTGACTTTTTCAAAGTAATATGTACTTTCTTGCAATCCGCAATGAGGAAGCGTGGTGATCAATCTTCGTTCCTTCTCTACATGAGAAAAGGCCGGTGACCAACAGCGGAAATTTATAGGCCGGTATTATTTATACCATCCTCGAAGATCCTCGTGATTATTTAAAACTTGTTTTATATTAAGTTATAATGTTGGTATGTTTATCACAGCCATGTCCTGGCCCTGTACGAGATCCTCGCGCGGAACAGTGCGCCGTTTACGACCGCAGGCCTTTCCGAGGCCGGTTCTACACCTGGGTGCCTTATGTTGATGGTGAGTTTATTTCATTCTATCACAATTAAAGTGTTATTAGAACTACTGTTAAACGAAAATCTGACGCACACTGGTTTGCATCTGGTCAAAAAAATTAGGCGCAAAAATCAATTTCTGTTACAACATGAATTAATGCCGTCTTATAATCTAAACTAATAAAAACTGTAATACGAAATGTAATGTAAATAAAATGAAATATATTTTTACCAAATATAAATAACAAAATTCCTTACGCCTTCAAAACATTCCTCTTCTTTTGTCCAAACCAAGCATATTGCGGATTTAAGAAAATAAAAGATTGTTTGTTAACTATTATTACCTACATATATTATAGTTAGGTAATATAAGTAATATACCTATTACCTACATATTATGTAACTGCAGGTAGGTCGTAAAAACTTCATAAATTAAATTAATTTATTATTTATGTATTTTGTGTTCCAGGCGACTCGCCATGCACCCTAAACTGCCGGCCGCGAGGGCAGCAGTTCTACGCATCTCTAGCTCTTGTAGTGGATGGCACACCATGCACCAAGCCTGGCTTCAGAGCTATATGCGTGCAAGGAAGTTGCAAGGTAAGTCTAACTAAAATTTTAAACTAATTATTATCTACCAAATACTAAGAATACCTCATAAAAAAATAGGCTGTTAGTGTATGAAGTTATTTTTTTTATATTTATTTTAACGTATTACGTCCAATATGAGTTATAATTTAGGACAGCGCCATCTGTTGACAATTAGGTCAATTGCAAAGTCGTTAACAGCACCACCGTCTATACTCTTCCGGTTTACTTCGTACAGCGCCATCTGTCATGGAATAGATGAAATTAACTTATTTCATTTTCTTTTAAAATAATATAGGTAGTTAAATTTATAATGTCATCAATAAATTAAATTCGTCAACAAATTTAACATCAAAGATATATTGATTGACATTCTCGTAAACCTTAGAAAACAATATACAAAATACAGCTAAAACAATGCTTAATTTATTTTTATACTTATCTATGGTATACTCAACTTAGGGCTGATTTTACCAACGCTAGATAATTTTATCCGAGGAATAATTTTGCATTTTTGACAGTTCTTCCATACAAAATCTGTCAGACGTCAATTTTATTCTATGAAAAAATATCTGTCGTTGGAAAAATCAGCCCTTACTTAGACATATTTCGTATTATTTTCATAGCGCTAGACATAAACTCTCACTCTATTTTTTCATCAAATTAAAATAAGTAGTAGGTACTTATTTTAATTTGATGAAAAAATAGATAGTAAATTATGTAAATTCATCACTTATCACGCAACTTAATAAAAATGCAATCACACAAAGTGAACTGTAAACAGACAACACAACAAATAAACCAAACGACTACACACCATACCTACATAAACAAACACAATTACGTTTACTTGTATAGTATAATAGCAATCAGTGCATGTCGGAATGTCCCACAGGGCGTGTTCCACCCGCGAGCAACTTCCTAGGTTCCCGTAACGACGCTAGATCTATCATTTTCTCCACACATGCAACGCTTGTGCAATCGAACGGAAGATTTACTTGCTGTAATGCATGTTTTAAAGGTAGTATCCGACGATCGAGTTTCCTGTAATTAAGGAAATAGTTGTTTTTGATCGGTTTAATATTGTATTCGGTATCTAACATCTAGCGGATGGTTTGGATAGAAAAAGTGGCATGAGGTGTTTCAGTAACTAAGTCATTTTTGGGATTCCGTACCTCAAAAGAAAAAAACATACCCTTATTAAAGGTTTTTCTTTCTTCGTCTTCTTTCTTTAATAGGATCATGGTTATCATTGGTTGTCGAAATTAATATCTAATACTCAGGTCTATAGTCTCTTAACGCTGTAAAATATAAAACATTATATGTCAACTTAATTAAAAAAAACATATAGCAATTTGTCGTTTTTCCCATACATTTGCGAGAAACTCAAAACTTCCCGTACTTTCAACTTTAAATTTGGCATAAAGTTAGGCCTAAAGTCACAAGTAAAGAAATCCGAAATTGTTGTTTTATAACATAAAAAATACGTGTTTTGCGATTACGAATAAACATATTTGCATGCATCTTTTTAAGGTCTAAAGCCCTTTTTAAATCTGAATATATTTTACGGTATTTAAACGTTAGAAAAACTACAAAAAATCCCTACAAATATTATAAATGCGAAAGTAACTCTGTCTGTCTTTCTGTTATGCTTTCATAGCTAAACCGCTGAACCGATTTTGATGAAACTTGGTACAGGGTAAGCAATTGAATCCTAAGAAAAACATAGGCTACTTTTTGCCTCAATGATCGATACCCCGCGGGTGGAACCGCGGGCAACAGCTAGTAAATAAATTTAGCAGGTCGTATTTCATTACTACAGCAGACAGTGTTTTTTTCATTTTAAATGGAAAATAATAAAAAAAGTTGAAGGGTTGGATCAAAGCAGCACTGCATTCTATTTAATAATGAACAAAATAAAACAAACTTTTTTACAATTCCTGTAACGAACTGAAAAGCATTGTATTGCTACGAGTAGCTCTCAGCTCGCCCTTAACTTACAATGGTTAATTAGTGCCTACTATAAAGAGAAGTTATGTAAACTTAACTTTACAAACAGTGGCCTCTAATTATGCTCAAAATGAACGATGATCCTTATAAAGTTGTAATTAGGAAGTCCCAAGTTATTACCTACATACAAAAGATGTCGTTAGCACTCCTTATGAGAAACGGACGAAAACAAACTAAGGGCAACAAATTATCACTCGTAATAGAATTAGAAGGAAGCACTTATATTTTTAGGGTACCTTTAAGGTAAAAAAAAACCCTTATAGGATCACAAATGTGTCTGTCCGTCCGTCTCTCACAGCCAATATGTTCTGAAACTACTGGACCGATTATGTTGAAATGTGGTACTTATATGTAACTTGGAGACCTAAAGACGAACGTGTAACGTTAATGAATTTTAAATGTGAAGACCACAAAAAAAAACTTACTTTAGAGTTATTGAAGAAAAGAGGCGTAAATTTTCCATCCTCCTTGCCTTATCTCCGAAGCTACAGCTTTGAGATCACTGGAAAAATTATAAGAACTCTGTGGTTACTAACTCTAGGAAATATCTCAATATTTACGATTACAAACATGTAATTGGAAATTTGACCATGTCATACATCATTGTAGGAGAGAACATGTTGCAACTGCGAAGTTTGTTTTTGAAGGATTAAAGAAAATTAATCAGCAGCTTTGTGAGGAACCCTCGATGCGCGAGTGAGACTCGCACTTGTCCAGTATTTTTGCAATGGAATTACCGAAATAATTTGCGAGGAAAAATTTTCTCTCAGCGTAAATCGCTACGCAAAACAAATAATGTCCTTAATTTTGTTTTCAAACACTGATTTTTTTATTAATTTGTATTCAAACGATACATTTAATGAAAAAAAAATAGAATTTCTTTTACTATTTACATTTTTTATGTAATAAAAATCAGTAATTTTACAGTAAAAATAAATTTTGAGTAAATTAAAATCTCTATGAATAACACCGGAATAATTAAAATCAGTGTCAATTTCTCATAAAGCTGTCTCAAACGTGACTTCAAATAAAGACATTAATCTAGTTCTAAACATTAATATAGTAGAAGCCGAAAAAAATTATACTACATCTGTCATTAATGTACTAACATGATGTATGTGTAAATCTGCTCTCCACACACGTGGCTCAGATGGGATTGACCGTCGTTACGGATTAATGTACCACGGCTGACGTCATTCCACTGGCATGGCATGGTTCAATAAAATCTGTCTGTTGGATAAAGATTTCACAATTTAAAGAGATTCTGATCTAATAATGAACTTGTACTCTATGCTTTTAAATATATCAAATACAATTTTTCGATGAAACTTGGCGCAGAAAGTGTAGAGCATCTTAGTGCTAAAGAAACAGAATCGGAAGACATTCTTGGGACCAGTATATAGTTTATGCCCGCGGGCTTTATCGGGGAGTGTAAGTATCGTTTGATCTGGGCACACTTGACCGAGGGGCCGCGGGCTTCTAACGGTACAAAAGATCGGTTGCCATTGTCCTGACAGTAATTGTTGTCGATTGCCCAGCGACTGTTTTAACACCAGTTTTAGTTGACCTTGGCCAACCCTCACGTTCCAACAAATTTACAGCGACTTTCCCAAACAAAGGTGTCTGTGTTGCTGGTGTTGTAAATCACACGTATACAGGTCTCTTTTGAATTTAAACTTAATGTTATGTCTCAAAATTATGGAGCTATCAAATCAAATCAAATCAAATCATTTATTTTTGTAACTAGGATAAAAAATCATCACTTTTACAAGTCACATAATACATTTTTTTTGAGCTCGCTGGATTCGACATTTCCTAACTGGCTACCCTGAGAAGAAATGTCGAAACAAACTCAGGGGTCAGCCTCTTTTGAAGTCCAGACAATCATTTGAATGACAATAATTTTGGAATTGGGTTTTAGGTGCAATGCCTAATATGACACGAGATATTATGTACATCAAATACACTTCTTGCCACCACAAGCGCCAATTCTCAAAGAGAGAAGGAACAAAGATCGATGTACCAGTATGAAATCTTTTCTTGTCTTAAATTACATTTCAGTGTGACGCATCCCGTTAATTATGTCATGACGTACATGCCAAAGCGACTATGTCCCACAGGGCAACAGTCAGTAATTTTTTTTTTTTAATAGATTTACGCAGTTAGCCTGAGCGCAGGCTTTGACTGCTTCACCGGACTTTCAACGTTAGTCATAGTTTGACAAAAAACAGAGTACCGTAAACATGTCGTAGTTATCGTATATTGGTGGTAACTGGTAATGAGCCACAGATGAGCGCAAACTTATCGACCAGTTTGACTCACTTCAATAGCGCTTCGAGAGTTCCGGAACATTTGATTGCTTAGTTTCCTCCAGTCTAACTTCCAATGAGTACCTCACGAAGATAACATTCCCAATGAAACGAGGTTTATTTTGATTCCAAGTCAAATAATAATACAGTTGGTACTACAAAGTTGGTTACAAAGGTAATTAAACAGATATTAATAATACTTACGGAAAATATCTGCAAATTAAAACTAGCATATCAGGTTTCTTTCTAGAAGAGGCTAAAAGACTAGATAATGCAAAAGCATCGTAAGTAGACGACAATATTAGTACCAAGCTACCACCTTCCAAAATAACTTTATCGAATACATTTATATTTTCGCTATCTATCGCTGTTCTTTATGAGATGATAGCTGAAATGTGCTGCATAAAAGTGGCAATGGAAATGCAAAATTGTATTCCATCAAGGGATTGCATTGTGGATTGCCTGAAGCAGTATTTGCTTTGCATCGAACGACAAATTAATTGTACAGTAATGACAAGTCGGCTCTGCTTGGTGCTGGAACGACTTGTTAGTCGATTTCTATCGGTCGGTTATTACCAATCCGTCGGTATACTAAGTACTGGTTGTTTGGAGTAAGCAATTCATTCTAATGTAGGGTTTCAGATCTACCTTGATACTTACCTTTGCAATATCTTTTTTAAGCTGCAAGACTTGTTATAAATACATTTAATATTTTAATTTAAACGAGGTATTTATAAAATTGTTCATGTTTTAGTATTTATCATCTTTTAAATAAATGAAATACTGATGTAGTCTATTTAAATGTATTTGTTTCCCAGCTGTTTGTATAGACCATATTTCTTAGTATTATTTATTTACACTAGCACAATCTATTTAAATAAAACGACATCTGTCATTAATACGCTTACACAATTGGTTTCGGCGTCGTTAAAACGTTTGTAATTACTCATAGTTATTACTGAGTCAACATTATGTTTACTCAAATGAGTGCTGTTTAAAAAAACACGTTTTGCACATGCCTACAATACGCATGGTACTAACGGTGTTACCGCAGAAATCTTACGTAGGAATAGTTTATACTAGTATAGGCCTTTGACTTTGTCCATATGTCTGTAGAAAACCAAGGCATCCGACATCAACATAGAACTTGGATAAAAAGTATCTTCTACTATGAATAAGACTATGAAGTAGATTTTTGCCAAATTTCGTCAAAATCAGTTTAATCATTTTTAGCTAAAGAGATAACGAACATACCAACACACAAACTTTCACATTTGTATATACAATATGAAATATAAGGAATGACAGTGGTCGATTTAAATATTTTTATATGGGAAACGCCATAATATTTTACCATAGATTGTTCTAATGTTCTAATAAAGATGGAAGTTAACCCTTCATTGCAATTGTGCAAGTCGTTTGTAGATAAATTTGCAGAACTTAGAAATCATGTTAAAACCAACTGCCATATAATTTGTCAGATCGTCAAGTAACTAGATAAAAGTGGGCTCATGCATAATTGAAAGTGCCGCTAGAAACACGAGGCAGTTATCAATCCGGTAGTGTAGGCGGCCATCGAAGCGATGGTTTAGTGTTAACCGCTTTCCTCGAAACTGTTATAAATGAGGCACGCGAGCAGTAAATGTCCTATTTATTACACTTAAATTAAAAGCTTTATTTAACTTGCCAATTATTAATGACAAATGTTACAAGGGATCGTTTACGATCTCACTAACTTTATGAGAGAGAAAACACGTGGAATTGTCTAAAGGAATTTTACTCGATGTTTTCCGTACAAATAGCCTTCGTAACTAAACGATGTTTTATGTCAAAATGCTATCAGCATTAATATGACGGAGGTCCGTGTCTGTCAGATCGGAGAAGGGAAATAAACAATTTTCTGTCACTTAAAATATTACTGAAACACAAGACTCTGGTGACGCACAAAGATATTTTAATAAAATAATTTATAGTTTATGATATTAAATTACTGTTAACATATTTTTATTCGAATCCAAAGTGACATCCGTATATGTATGTAACACATTTGTTATATTTGTGTTTATATTTCATTTTTTAATAAACTAGTAAATAAACGTTTAGGTAATCAGCAGTATTACCTATCGCCATAACGACGAAAAACAAATTAAGCCCAAAATTGACAGCAATAATTATAAAATTTTCTTTCGCTTGGCTTTCGCAAGTAATGTTATACCGTTGCTAATCATATCAGTTAAATACTGTGCCTTAAATAGAAGTTTTTTTTCGCAATAATTATCGTAGAATATGTATGGAAGGTTCAACAACTAGGGGCTGCTTCATGTACACCTTACAAGGATAAGGTTTTGATTTACCTTATAGGTTTTAGCTTTAACCAAGTATCGTAATTATTAGAAATATCCTGGTTTATTTCCCTGATGGGAAACTTTACCTTGGATTGAAAATAATACCTTTAGAAATGTTTAGCAACAAGCTCAAAACTACATTTTTAGCGATACAAATCCTAGTATTTCCCCTGGACTATTTCCTTAAATTCCAGGTTGACTCTTGATTAGCCTTCGCTAAATTAATATCGGACATACTGGCACGAGGCATGGCCTGATACAACTCTATCGATAACATTGTTAAACTCTAGAACATAAATTAATTAATGGTATCTCCTCCCGTGTCATACGCGGTCTACTTAACACGGACGGTTCTTAGAAGCTAGATCAATCCAGCAGAGAATTTCTGCTAAGGACATGCTTAATATTATTGTTGACAATGTATTGATTTAAACTGGTGATGCGGTTTGATTTAATTCTAATAAAAAAGAAATACTAAAGTAAGTAAACTGTTACGAATGTCATCATACCTAACGTTGTATACATCAAATAATCAATAATCAATGGAAACAAATAAAAAAAAGAAATTATTGAAATTAATCTGTTTTCATAATACGAAAGTGAGGAAAACCCTTTCTAAGACTTTTTTTATTTATTTACGCAACTAGCCAGAGCTAAGGCTATGACTTCTTCACAGGGGTTTCCTTTCCAAGACTTTCGTTGAATCTTGCCATGCAGATTATCTAAATTTTTCGTCTTTATCTTTAACATATTCCATTTCAATACCTACCTTTATTCTCATATTATTTTCATCAAACACACCATCAATTTTATTGACATACACAATTGCGTCATTTTGTGTTATGTGAAACGCAGATTGTTGTCCATCAAGTAACTCGGTACTCGCAGATAGCAACTCGATTACTATAACATTACCGTTACATCACCACCATCAGAATCAAGGACGGAAATCTCATTGTTATCAGAATTTTTCGCCTTAGATATAGGTACCGAGTATCAGAGCCTCGCTGGTCGATTTGTTTTTGTATTCACATCTTTAATCATTATTATTTCCACTTTATTTTTATTCGTCATTGTCATAACTTCCTTCTCCATTTCTATCATTATTTATTTTATCATCGACACTCCATGTACGCGTTTCTTTTAATTTCTCGTGCCGTTTAGTTTGAATATTATATTAATTTATTTAATTATCAGATTTTGTTTTTTGCGTCTGTTTTATGAGTCTAGTGACTACTAATTTACAATTCAGAATTAAATTTTTATGTAGACGAATTCCAAATAGTGTCTACTTATGGTCTTATTCATAAAAATCTCGAGGGTGTTAAGCAACTGTTTAGCAGATGCTAAAGTCAAATTCCCCATTAAAAAAAAACATGAATTAAGAATCTGATAAGCATTTGCTTAGCAGATTTGACGGAGCAATCGTGATTTTTATAAGTAATGCCACTTATGTTTAATAGTAAAACAATATTTTAGGTGAATCATAGCTATCTATGTCTGATGTTTTGTGGTCTTCAGTAGTCGCTCTGTATTTAGAGACATGAATCATGGCATTAGTTTTTCTGACGCCATGAGTTTTAATAGGCACATAATTTGTTAGAGATCCGTCAACGTTCAAGTTTTCACTATACTAGTGGAGTTTCTCCATATCCTGCTATTACCCTCGCTTTCTGCAGAGTGTGTGGCCAGGTTTTATAATTTAAAGCGGGCTAGAAATCAATCTATAACAGCGTGTCAAGAATATTTATTATGAACCGAGAATAGATTAGGTTTTAAGGTAAACGCAGCTATTACCGACCCTGATAAGACAATTTTAAAATCGATGATAATTATTAAGAGCTGTGATTGCTTACAAATTTAGTGTTTTATTTTTATATGAAACTGTTATTTGTCTAGTTAATATTTATTACCTTATATGCCCAAGTTTAGAATGTTTTCTTAAAATTAAAAAAATATTAAGTGAATAACTCGATTTTTGGTATTACCGACCCATAGGAACGGCTATGAAGCTATTAACGATTTTTATGAAGCTATTACCGAGTGTAACAAAACTAGGTATTTTGTTAAAATAAGAACAAGTAAATGTGGTTTCGTGAAGGTAATTGGCATGAATTAAGGAAGGCTTGTAAGCTTGCATTGACTTTCCTCCGCTTTTGTTGATCCATGTTTCTGCAAAAAGAAATTTTATGTATTTCGTTTGCCATATTAATTTTCATAATTATTTTTGTTATTAGTTAATAATATTAGCTAGTATTTTCTGTAACCAGTTAACCAGTGTAATGTAAAGTAACATTATGGATAATGATTAGTATGGAGTCGGTAATAGGTTCCCATACTTGCTATCACCGACTCACACGGGTCGGTAATAAGCGATGTATATACAAATCTGAAAGCGTTGCACCGACCCACAAAAACTAGATAATATGTATTTATTTGATATTTATAACTTTAACAGAGATTTTAAATAATTGATTAAACAAATAAGATTAATAAATGCACACATTATTATACGATGAAAGGTTATTTAATTATGTTCCTTTAACATAACAATAAATGAATAATTTTACTATACGTGGTGAATATAAAATGGAAAAACAAGTAAACTATACAAAAAAGTATAGGTCGCTAATGGTGTGTAACAATTGCTGATTATTTGAGATTAAAATGTCTTATTAAAATAACTGTTTTATCATCACATATCGACAGAAAATAATTAAAACTAAATATAATGTTCAGGGCAATTACCGAGCCATGGATCGGCAATAGCTGCCACTATTAAAATTATTGAAGCTTTTACTGCTCCATTTAAATTTCAAGTTTTATCCTATTAAATTACTTAAACTTTATGAAATACTATACGAAATAAAGAATTTACACTTTAATAAACACATTTAATAATACACAACAAGTACAGGCTTCGTATATTGCTGTAAAAAATCTTAAGCAAAAATTTAATGTGCTTACCTGTAGGAACAAGGACTTGTACCACACGGCCGGCGAGCTCGCTGTCGTCACAGAAAATAACGAATTTTGTATCTTTCCCGGGATACCACGCACACAAACGTTAGTTTTTACGATGCTCAATGAACAAACATTCGTGTTTCGTCAAGTATCTTCAGCATAAATCGTTCCAGTAGCATAAAAATTGCAAATTAATGGAATGGATCGGTAATAGCTGCGGATTTTCGATGGGTCGTTAATAGCTGCATTTACCTTAGTTTACTACCTTGATTTAAATGATACTCGCCTTCATGTACAAAAATAGGGTATGTATGTAAATCTATAAACCCTTATCTATTAAGCTTCCAATGGTCGCTATATTGTTAAAAGAAATATAATTATCTTTATCAGAAAACAAAATTTCATTTTATACATTTCGGTTAATTGTAACCTTTGAAAGGTTTTATGCTGATGGTGGCAAATATTGGGTCGTTACCAAAATAAAATGCCTACGTAGGTGTCGTTAAAGGGCGGTTTAGGGATTATGACAGGTGAATGAGCCGCAATGGGGCAATTAAAGCTATTTCCAGCAGATTTTCTTTGAAACTCGTAGAATCGGAAAATAGAAGGGTGGGTAAATATAACATGAAATATTTTTTTTATCTTTATAATGAGTTTTTGCCATCAGCTGGACATTAAGTACGTATGTAATGAAAAAATCGATTTGAATTTCAGATTTTTATCCTGTAAAACCTTATTATATTATCAGCTGAGAACAAAGTACCTACGAACCTATGTTAAATGTTGAAGATTTTCTTGGACTTCCTACCTTTCACTAAATAGACATTGCGTTATCTCACTTACGCTACTAGCTTACCCTCATCATTTTCGAGTTAAATACTAAATTCACTTGATACCTAAATAAAAATTAATTTATAAATGTTTATCAAAACGCGATGTTGTGTAGTGCAAGATTGCATACATATTATACTTAGATATTATATAAATAAGTACTACTTATAAGATAGACATACCTTCCTGTTTAAAAGATATTACTCAACTGATAAACGTGTTGTAAACGATTCCTTTCTACTGAACCATTATTGAAAAGTATTAACATTTTATCACAGGTACAGGACCCTAATAAGATACACTTAACTCTAATTCCGCCTAGTAATTTAGTTAGCGTGAATTTTATGGCAATTCACATAAATATTAATCTGATATTACGTAATAATGGTTTGTAAATGTTTCTTCGTTAAAAATGGTGAAATAAAACTGGCCATATGTTAATCCTTTTATGGAGGATGACTAATTAGTAGTCGCTTAAAAACTTAATTTAGGTTTGACCTTTAATATTTCTTTTGACTTTATATTTATTAGAGATTAGACTATATATTTCTTTTAATAGTATGTATATTAGGAAACATAATCAACGCGTAGGTTGTTTGGTAAGACCGGGTATTCTAGAGTAATTTGTGTCACGTGTAACATAACAACAGACATCCTAAAGGTATTGATATAAACGTACTTTTTAGCCAAAATAACACTGAGATGGGTGTAACAAATTTAAAAGTAAGACGACTTATATCTCATCGCCCACTCATTCGGAAATCACGTGTTTATTATAAACAGCACATCACGTCGAATTTAAACGTTTTTTTTAATTCCGTATCTTAGTTGCAACAAACAAATACACGACAAATTAATGTTAGGGCGACGGTATGTCAACCATCAGTGGTACGACAGCACATCAACTCGACGTACGTTAGTGATTAAAATTCTTAATGTAGCTATAGGTAAGAATAAAATCTGAACAATACTAAAACGGTTCCAAAGATCGTAAATATAACTGACCAAGACAAACGTCCACGTCACAGCACTCGTGTAATCATAGTTAAAAGGGCAAGCGTGAAGCGTGATTGTCGGATCAGAGTGACTAATTGGTAAATTACAAGTATTACGAGTCGATAGCGAGGCAGCACGAACCTTCACCCCGGCCGGGGGCGAAACGACCGCAAACAACCAACATTATGTACTTAGTACGTGTTCAGACGTGCCTACATTAAGCCCGTTAGATCGCCATTAGGAAAACCAAGTAAACGAACGCTCTGGGAGAATTGTTGGTGTTCCTCACTATTGGTTCTCATTGAGATCGAAGAAGGAAAATAATGGCTGAGTAAAGAAAATAATGGCTAAGGAAAACCTTTATATTCAAAAGAATAGATAAAATGTTTATTAGTAGAATATTAGAATAAAAGATGATTTATCATAGATATCTAAAAAAAGAAAATTTTATTTTAATTTTATGTAATGCATGAAACCTACCTGCCATTAAATTGTATACCTGAAAAAAACTATTAGATAAAAAAATACTTCTATAGCTAAGTATAAGAAAATTTAGAAATGTTTAAAAGCAACAGCATAAAAGACAAACACAATTATTCAATTAGTATGACGGACTATGACTATCACGGACGAGTTATCGACCAAAGTGCGTGGTGCGAGGCGATCCGCAATATCGCACACCGTGTAAGCCAGCCTTAGAATGCGTGAACCAGTGTAAATTTTAAAAATATTTACTTATGGTTACCGTACAAACAGTCTATCAGACACACAGTTCAACACTCTCCAATGCTTACAAATCCCGATTATAGATAAATATTAGTTTTAAACTACTATTATAATATACTCGTACCACTGATCGGTTGTAGACAAACAAAATGAGATAAACATAGACTACACAAGACTTCTAAACAATGTTGTAAATGCTATCTCAATATGTTGAACTGAAGTCTTTGTATATAATTATTTGCCACGCACGATTGTAACACCGATATAGTAAACTAGAACCGGTATATAATATTAAATAGTTAGTAATGTAAATAAAAATAATAATGTAACCTCTGTAAATTAAAATTATTAAAGTTTCGTGTTTCATTTTATTGTAAGTGTTTTTTTATGAACAATACGTACTTTTCTTTAATGTTTAAACTCATCAGTGAAATAAATAATTTTAAAACAATTTAAAATCATCTATAATTAACAATTTTATTACGCCTGTTTTGAAGGGTTTTGCGAATATTTTGCCAAAGATTTAATGTTGATATTTTTAATGGCAGAGCTCCAATTCACTTCTGTGTGATAAATTAATGATCTTCATAATATGAAAAATCGCCACAACATTTGTTTTATCTGGCAATCAAACACATGATTTCGCGTGAAATCTTTTGAACGTTATGTATTTGTTTCAGATGTATATAACATTTTGATTGTTTTTAATGCATAATAATAAATAAATAAATAAATGAATAATAGAATGATTCGTAATCATGAAACGTGCGTTATTAAAGCAATGTAAATACCTACTACCTAACTCTCTTGTAATATTGTATGTTATGCTTTTACTTTTAAACCGCTGATCACATTATGATGAAATTTGGTACGTAGTAGACTAATTTTAGTTGTGACAACTTGGGCGAAGTCGCGAGAGAAAGCATGTAGTATTTTTTTAAATGAATTAAATTGAAGCAGACTTTAAATCTCAATAGCAAAATACACGAGCGTCTTGGGAATTTTATTGTAAAAGTAATTAACTTCTGCAGGGTCTGTGGTTTCTCCCAATTGGTGTAATTAGTTCTTACAACATTTACGACGGTATTTTCCGTAGACATTTATTTTTACAATGCTTAAGCTTAACAAAATAAACTTTATGTAAATTTTTACTTTATTTAATTAAAAACAAACACGTGTTTTGTCTGAATGTTTATATTATTCTGTAAGTCGTTGCCCCTGCACTTGGAATTTTTCTTTTTCCGTTTACAAACACTTCTGCAAAAATTCAGATCAAATAAATACGTAAGTATACATTTTCGGGCAATGGTGGCTACCGCGTATAAATCCGTCGCTAGTGGCGCTAGTCGCGCGTGAGGTCGTCGAAATGTCAAATGTCATAAGTAGTATGCTTTTGTTGATGGGGTAGGTATTTAAACTCTACTAGATTGCTACTTTTTCTGTCAATTTATCAGCTAAATTAAATTACTAATTATTTACCTACGTGGAAAATTAAATATTTTTATGAAATAAAAATGATACACTAGACAGCTTTTACAAGGCGAATCGACCATAAAATAGGTGATTACCATAATAATTTTTCACGATAATCTCTGTATAACAGAGATGAATTAGGTTGAAGCAGACTTTAAAACTCAATAGCAAAATACACGAGCTGTATAACAGAGCTCTGTATAACAGAGATTATCGTGAAAAATTATATAATTTCATGTTATTTTCTTTTAACGCATTTGCAAGGTATAAAACGCAGAAAAAAAGTCTGATAAGTTGCTGTAATCATTGATAATATTACTTTCATTCATGTAAATTATAAACTCTGTGTAAATCTGTTCTCAGAAACTTTAGTTCAGATCAATTTGTAACAGAATTATGTAGCTACTACCTATTTAATTATACCTACTTGCTCACATTTAACCGTCGTGGTCGCAAAAAATATATAGACACCTATAGATACAAAAAAGTAATAGTAGGAGCATAAATGCGCAAATTTCAACACATCACACGGATTGACAAGGTACTAGCATTTTGACAGCAGTTTAGTCAAAAGTCAAACATTATTGAAGTCCGACCAATCAATCATTGTGTGAAGGCATTGCGAGACTGTTAAAACTGACATTGTTATGTTTTAGTAGCATTTACGATGTATTGCTTAATGTTTGTTACCTACCTACATTGTTGATAAAGCACAAGAATCTTCTATATCTATACTAATATTACAAATCTGAAGAGTTTGTTTGTTTGTTTGTTTGTTTGTTTGAACGCGCTAATCTCAGGAACTACTGGTTCGAATTGAAAAATTCTTTTTGCATTGGATAGTCCGTTTATTGAGGAAGGCTATAGGCTATATAACATCACGCTACGACCAATAGGAGCGGAGCAAAAAATGAAAAATGTTGCAAAAATGAAAAACCGTTTAAACTAAAATACGCGGACAAAGTCGCGTGGGACAGCTAGTTGTGTATAAAACAAAGTAGGGTTAGTGCCGTTTATAAATTAAGAACGGGTGAATTTATTTTCATGATCTTTGATTTTTCGGGTTCGTCTTGACCCCGAATACCAAAATAACAATAAAAACATCGAAACAAAAAAACTACTACAAACACGGATGAAACCGCGGGGTACCACTAGTTAAGCATACATTAAATCGTGTAGGTCATGCACTTGTCGTCAGTAAAGCTCTATTATGAAATTGCAATTTTCAAGTTACTTTTTCTTTCCAAAATATGTTTCTGTCAGCTGCCAGTCTCATTCAGTAGAATATGAGTACTTTATATGGAGCTACTACTGACGTTTGTTTTAAACCTAGATATTTTTGCCTAATAGTATAGGTACGAGGGCCGTATTGAAGGTAAAATTTTCGTTTAGTTGAGTTTTTCAGTAAGAAAGTCTTACCTAAGCTTACAATCCTGCAGTTTTAAATGTAGTTAATCTATTTTTTTTTATTTGTTTATAAACCACCCTTGCCCTAATAGAATTACATCAGTGTATCGCGGATCGCGATTGTGGATTACATAAATGCTTGTCCCTTGCGAGTAATTAAACGCCGTATCATCATTATGCCATTACCGCTGTAAAATAAATGAAAACAGTATGAACCCACACCTACGTTATAATAACATCCTGTCTATTACCTGTCATCCCTTCGAAGTCCTAAGTCAACTCAGTTAAATGGGTCCCCGCAAGGGCACGATGCAGGGAAACTGTGTGGTAAAAAAATAGGTCAAATTTTTACTTACTTTTCATGTTTGGTTTTCTAACCAATAGCTTAGTATATAAATAGGTATTTAGACATATATTAAATAAAGAACAAATATTAAAAGCATTGTGACACATTTGTTTGATGATTTGTAGTTATTTTAAGAGTTCAGAACTTTCAACAAAACACTTGGTTTTGAATAGTAAGAAAGAGAAAATAAAGAATAAGCCATATTTATAGCATGGACGAAATTCATTTCATACAGTTAGGCAGTGAAAGTAACAAAATAATAAGAATGAAAAAAGATTATGCAACAAAAATAAGAAATTGATTCTTCAAAACTTTTTAAAACTAGTTTTTAATAAAAATTTATGTGTTATTCAAATTTTAAGTAAACATATATTACAGCATTTAAAAATAATAAAGGGATTAACGTGTACAACAGTTATTGTCATAACTCAGAACAAACATAGCTAATGAGAAGAAACTTCCGTTTCTGGTTTGGACGATAAAACTAAACTAGTGTTGGAATACATTCCCAACTTTGAAAGCCTTATGTTTGGCTTAGAAACGTAATGCGTTGGACGAAACTGGGTTATGGGCAAAGTCACGGGCCGAACGTAGGCGACGCGCTGGACCGCAGGGTTGGCGAAAACAAAATTTATTTTTGTTTTTATTACTTAAGTGGTCTGAAATTAGTATTTAATTTATTTATGTCTCATTTTTACGTGTCGTAGTAATAAATAATAAAAAAGTAGAAAATATTTAAGATATATGTTCGAGCTTTTAACTTTTATTAGTTCGTTCGTAAATAACGTTACAAAACATCAAAACCTGATCCAAACCTTGTTGTATTCAAGGTCATTTCGAAAATTTACAACATCCTCGAGATTCCTGAAACAAACAGAAATACATCGAACGCCAAAACTTCGCGGCATGTATAAAAGCAATCGTAAATTTCAAAAGAATGCAAAATATTTTAAATTGGGGTTTAAGCAGTCGGAAATAACGTGTTTTACAGTGAAGTCTTGCAATATTTATCGAATACGTCCCACCCGCCTGTCTTCTTGCTCGTCTTTATTTTAAAACGGTAGCGAAACGCCTTCTGGGAGACTATTCTACAAAGTAAATTGGTTTCATCTGAAATCTAATTGTTCATTTTATTGTTTTTTTTTTTAATTTCATTAATCCATAGCCTATAAGATTCCTCTTATTTGAATTTCGATTATACCTACTTATTTTATTTGTTATTTTACGGGTATTTATGGTTTCTTAAAAAATTCTAAATGTACAATAAGTAGGTTTGGCCTGAAATTTCATTAGGTCAAACTAGCAAGAAAGTACTAGGTTTATTTCATGTAAGTACAGTTATGTAATGAACTCTAAACTGGGATGGGGCATCTACTAGGGCCCATCCACCTCTGTTCTATGGAAGAACAGACATGAATGGTCCAAAGTAGATACAGAGCTATTGTAAATTATGAATGGAAAGTAAAAATTTAGGCTATGTGTAGGTAAATGTTAGTGGATTGGTTATTAGAGCTAAATCGGAAAACTATGGCACCTGCCTTCTAACACATATAAATGCAATCAAATAGGCAGGTGGTGACTCGCCAGATCACCAGATGGGCCCCAAAACATAACCGCCACTACAGGCAGCAGGAGGCAACACCAGTGCGAGCGGCTAGGGGTGTCGAGCGGTGCGGCCCCGATTTCGCCATCGCGGGTCACAGTAGCGGACCCGGAGCGGGTTTCCTCGCTATTACGCCATTAGACACTTCCACCCCCGAGCATAGCTCTAGCGACCCCTCTCTAGCCAGCCAGTTAAGGCAAGAAAGAGCTGGGAGCCCTCCTAAGGAGTGACTCCCTGGAGCACTCAGGTCCGTTGTGTCGCTACTCACAAACAGCTCGCCACAAGCTGCCCTGCGGATGTATGCTCCTACAAATACCTTAAGATACATTTTTTATTTATATCTCAAAGTTGGAAAAAGCAAGTTAATATGCCCTCAGGTATTGCGTTATTCTCATGATGAGATAACGGCTTGCCCCGAGGGGTTCATTATTTTATTATTATTATTAGACAATATTGTCCCACGACTGGGCAAATTCCCACTCCTTTCACTCGTCTCTGCAACATTCGACTTTTCATTTCTGTAATAAGCAATAATTTCATTACGCCACCGCAGTCGTAAATTGTTTCGTGATTGTAACGAAATAGAAGTTCAATGTTTCAAATGTGCAGAATCTGCTCCCAGGTTTGTTTATTTGTCCTGTAACTGCGTCACGTCGCTCACGATGTTCCGACATAAGACATAAATTCACATTTTTACATGAATCACAAACTCGACGCTATTTTACGTTGAGTATAAATCATAATGTTGCCATATGTTCGTTATCTCGAATTAGTTATGCATTAAAGGTTAGCTACATTAAAGAATAATCGAACAATCACTTAAATTACGTATATAATTGTAAATAACAATAAATTATTACCTATTTTCTGTAAAGTTATGGAAGCGAGATAGGCAGTTGTTTCATGTTAAATACTGGCATTAAACAAAATCGTGATGAATGAGACTGGCAGTAAAGAAAAAATCTCAATTATTGTATTTATGTAAAAAACAATGTAAGTTCTAAAAACAGTTTTAAAGAAAAGAGTTTTTTTATAACAGTATAAAAGATTTCTTCAAATGAACAACATTTATTCATTCTTTACAATTTGAGGACATTTATGAAAGAAAATTTCTTTAAATATATTCTCGTTTTAAGTAAAACGTTTAAATCGCAGTAATTAAAACATGATGCTCACAATACTTTAGTAAAATCTTAAAAATATTTCAAAAGGAAACTCGGTTTAAAACTTCATTTACAAACTGAATAGATACGTCCTTATCTTGATAAATGTTATAAGAAAAACGAATGTAGGTTAATGTGTTAACTGATATGCAACTTAGAACAATTACAGGTGTTTACGAGAATTTCAAATGAATAATATGTTTCTAGGTATGTTTAAAGTAAGCAGAATATAAAAACAATTATTTCTCCCATGTTTCCATTACTGTATGCAAAAAATCCCGTGAGTTTTTAATAGTAATTTTACTTGCATGCAAAATAAGTCATGGTCCATCATTGTTATTAAAATATCATTAACCTAGAAATGAAAAGTAAATAAACATTAAAAAAATGCAGAATGCATAATTTTACACTTTTAAAAAACATCAAAGGATAAAATAATTGCAGCATTTTGTAAATTGAAAATAAAAATATCTTGCAAAAATCGTAATGAAGTCATATAAACTTAGTAATTATTTAAGTTGTTAAAAAAAATGCATCAAAATCAAAGACAGAATGAATGTTTTACAAGTCTATGTATGCTCGCAGATAAGAATTATTTACCCAAACAATTTTTAGGTCAATGCAAAAATTTACTTGCAAAACTAATATATTTCACATTAGACGTAAAATATTCAATCAAAAACCCCATGGCGCTGTATATCTTTATGAGACTAATATACAAAGAAAATCGTTAGTGAATTTCAATATCGATAATATTTCTTATTGGAATTCACTTGTTTTGTTGTACAGTCGACCGCAGATCGGTGGCTACACTTTAACTTTGAAGCAGCCTTTATTTGTAAGCAGTGAGGTTGATTTTTGTAGTTCATTATTTTCATAAAATGTGGTCGACCGTACCACATAGGCATAAAGTTTACTGAGAATGGGGAAGGCACCGAGCCCGGGGCAAGCGCCCGCGCCGCCCTGAACATCGTAAATACAACTTAACTTTGATTTAAAACCGGATTATTATTATTCCTACAGTTTACTTGTGCTACCGCTTTTCGACGCTGTGATAAAGTGAACATTATTTATTTGCAAGCAACTGTAAATAATCGGCATTAGGAGATCGACTCTACCGCATTCGGTATGCTCGTGATAACAGATGGAATTCCACGACTGGTGTCAAAATAAATTGTTGCTAGCCAATTTATAAGCTCTGGCCCTGAGTATTTATGTGTTGGACAATACATGTTTTATAAATACGAAATTAAATTCACATTCTAGTAAAAAGGGGTTAATGTGCAATAAAACTGTATAATGTATATAACCATTTCATAAATTATAACAGACTTTTGTGAATCTGTTTTGAATTAAGAAACAAAACGTAAACGTCAAAGGTCAAATGTCAAGTTGACAGTTAAAACAAATTGAAAATAGACGATACAAATTAGCGGCGCCTAATCTTATGATATAACTGAGCCATGTTACATATAAACAAATGGCACAAGTTTATAAACATTAGTTCGACGAGTAATTCGTAACGTTTAATCGAACGCACTACAAAGTGAATGTTTGAGTCGATGGATATCTTATAATGTGACAGCTGTCAATCTTAATACAATACACCAATTCAGTTTGTAGGCACTTGTTATCTATGTATCGTGTACATAAATGATGTTATGTTGTGTGTAATGTATTTACTTTGTCGGAATTAATGCAATCATGTTAAGTTGATTATTGAAACGTTTAGTAAACGTATTTCTTTAAAATGAAAAAAAATACTGGTGTCATACCTATAATCATTAATTTATTTTTGTTTTCTGAAATCTGTTTTTATATGTGTAGGTCATCTTTTAATTTCTGTTTCCTTGGTAGTTGCAATCATTTTCAGCGGAATAAAGACGCATGTGTCTACGTGCAATTTCATTCTTATATTTTCAGAATTATTAAATTAATTTACAATGCCTACAGAATTATTATGCACTCATTATAATTATATATTGGCAATCATCCGTGAAAGCTTGCGTTTTGTTTTGAAACTACGTTACGTTTGATAGATAGGACATGAAATCTAAAATGCAATAATCAGACGTTTTGAACGAGCTTAGTAAAAATGTATAGCTAGTACCTATTTTGCGAGGGAAACCCACACGTACGAAAATTACAGTTTATCCGCAACAAATTTAGTGCCTTGAGAGACAATAAATGGTATACGTGTTGCGGTATCGGCCTCTTTACTCCTAACATATGGATACAGGTATATAATACCGTCTTTTTGCTCTTCGTGTACAAATATATCGCAGATGTACTGCAAATACTGATAAAACCAAAGCTAAAACTACGTTGCCAAAGAGAACAAAAGAAAAAACTATATGTTGTTTTTTTTTCAACAAATTAAAAAGAATATTAATATGATTATAATTTATAATATCTTGGGACAACTCACACACAGCCATTTGATCCCAAACTAGGCAGAGCCTGTATTATGGCAACCAGACAACTGATACACATACTTATTTGTTTCTGAATACGTATATACATATTATAAGTAGATAGATTACACCCAGATATAGAACTCATGATGATGCTCATCACACAAATCTTAGTCCTGGGCGGGAATCGAACCGACGACCTCTGGTTTAGCTGTCAGGGTCACTGTTGGTTAAATATTCGAATTGATTAAACAGTCAGTCAGATTCAAATAAGGCTAGATTCTTGCGGCTTGTAACATTCTAAATTAAATAATAAAAACGATTCTAAATGGAAATTGCGATAAGAATCAACAAAAATAACTAGAGTATTTTTCCTTACATCTAATTACGATAAACGAACCGCGCTAAATTTTCTTATTTGCAATGTATGACAAATGCACAATTTGATTAGATAACGAATACCAAGGAATGTCAACATGTCTCGCATGACAGCGCGATATCAGAGGTATGCCAAAATATTTACCATTTTGTTCACTTCAGTTATTTGAGTAAAACAGTTAATTAGATCATTGTTTATCACATTTCTTACAGTATAAAGGGATTTCCCTCCACTAAAGAAAGTTGAATTCAATATTAATTACTTTTAGTAAATGATTTTCGGTTAAATTATTTTACGTTTTCGATTTAGTACGGTAAACTCATTTACCAACACATTAAGTTTTATAACCATGTTTCAACGGTGCCCTTTCTAAATGTCAGGTGAATAAAAGAGAATTTCGCTACAAGTTAGTTCTTTAGGAGTATTTTGGCATATAACAAAAATATGTGTAACACATGTATTTAAGTGGAACTATTCACGGATATAACACTATTAAAATTTTACACATACATAGCATTTTTTACTTTAAACCCTCTTATATTAATTTTTAACTGTTTTTTTTTACTTTTTTTTAGCAAATTATTCAGTGTTTAAAAACAAAATATGTGAATGTATCTTTTACAATCATCTACTACCACAAAATATTTATTAGTACTACGCTTAGAGGAATAATAAGTAAACTATAGAGCGCGCATATCGAGTATGAATTAGTCTAGTGCTAACAGTTCATACACAAAACAGAGCGCACCGTTTTATTGAAACTGTCTCAAAACCTAATATATTTTCGCATAAACATCTAACGTCGCACGAAAAATCACATAAATCAGTAAACGAGCTTAATAAATTTAGCTAAAAGTATGCTTACGGTTGGCATAAGGGCGACGCGCTTGCTCTATGTTAGTCTATGTTTACTCTTGGTACTACGCTTGTGCGAAGACAACCGCAGAACTATTATAGAAATTAAGTTTATCGTACGTACCGATATAAATCCTAGACCCGTGAATTAATTGCGTATAAATTAACGGCACCAGTATAATATGAAAATGGGTAATTTAAATTCGTTTCTAGGCTCAATAATTTCAGGCTTTATATTCGATTCCACTTCATTAAGAGCAGAGAATTCAACATCATAAAGTTTATAGTCAAGTACTTTTAAATTCATGGTGAATGGAGAATTTTACAACATAAGTATGTCATTAAATTGTTAAAAACCTTGACTATATTATACTTGTTTATAAGTAAATGGACCTTTAAAGTTATAATGATAATGAACTCACAAATCTATACTACATTATTAAACAGAGTCGCGTCCGTCTATCTGAACGCGATAAACTCAAAAAGGATTGAACGGATTTTCATATAGTTTTCACGAATGGATAGAGTGATTCAAGAGGAAGGTTTGTGTGTATAATTCATTAATTTTTCTCTACCCATGCGAAGCCGAGGCTGGTCAGCAATTTTAAAAATGGGCAGTTGGTGTAATTTTTTACAAAATAAGTAGTAAATAGACCTGAATTGAGTAAATATGTGTTAATTCACTTATTTTTATAGGCGCACTATTAGCTGGCATATTATACATTAGCTGGTTCCTGCAATATTGGTTTTAATCAAAGAATCTTAAGTCTGATACATGATAATTAATTACAACGTTAATTGACTCAATTTGATGGATTATTGAGCTAGAAGTTTGTACAGTGACTACTACATGAAAATTCCGATGATGCTCAAAGGTTGGCGCCAAGTGTTAGCGCATTGACCGAATATAATCGTCTGAATCATGCGCAGGCGCATACGGTGTTACTTAACATTCCTATTGGATGTTATTCACATAATTACTCAAATAAATCATTTGATCTCGGCCTGTTCTATTTTTAAAGCTTATGTGCGTTCGAAAAAGTTTGTATCACTTTATTTCTATTTACGTATATAGGTTTGTAATACTTTTAGATAACCGTATTAATTTGACCGAGATATTGAACCCGCGGTAAATTGTTTTAGCTTGTTTGTTTCAAAATTTTGGTAGTATCTTTTATATTTTATTTTTAGAACATCGAGGTAAAAATGTAGGCAAATAAAGCAAGGAATTTAATCACGTAAAGAAACGAATAAAAGTCACGTTTAGACAGCAAAAACAATTAATTCGGATATAAACACCTTTAAAGTGTACAAGAGTAGAATACTTAGTGTTTTCTTCTCCTTCATTAGATTCTATTAACTTAAGCAAAAATACCATATCGTAAGAATTTTTATTTTTTCAACTCATTGTTTTGTATCTGAGTTATCTATTAACTAAAGCAATTCGACTAATAGTAGAGCTCAACACATTAGCAACTTGTACAGTTAAAATAAAAGTAACTTCTGATAAAAGTTTAATACAAATAGGTAAGTAAATAGCTGCATTAACCGTAGGGCCCTAGTATGGGAAGCTTTTAATCAAGGTTGGTGTGAAACCACAGCATTGTGTACAAGAGATAAGCGTTAAACAAATTTGGGAAAGACTCGAGTAAATTGGTTAAATTTGTGGCTATTTTTGACCAAGGTCTTGGGTTCAGTGCTCGCCGTATAGGGCGATGGAAATACAAATAGATAGTTCTTACTAGCTGCGCCATTGAGTCAGCTACGCTCACCTAAATTGATGGTGTTAACCTTCCTGTTATATGACACCATTACAAGATTTGGGAAATTTTAATACCTTTATCTTAAAGTAAAGGAAAATATATGTAGCGCAAATCAACCTGGAAAATAATATTTAATATCTTCTCCTTGACATTAATATGTATAAGTATTCCATAAAAATTTGGTCATGTAAATATTTGTATATTTCGCGCAAACAAATGTCTTAAATCTTGGCCATTTATCAGTGATTTCTGAGCATTACTCCCATAGATCATAATAACATTATGGATGTATTTATTATGTACCGACAAACGCAATGACATACAATTTTCCTTAATAAAACATAGTGAGTCTTAATGTTTTATGAATCGAGCAATTTACATAATATATTATCAATCATCATCATTGGTGACATCTCCGAAATTAAATTACGTAATCTGTAGAAAATTACTCGTAATAATATACACGATTATTTAGTAATTATCCTATAAAAGTTGGCCATTATTTATTAACCTTGCAAAAAAAATTAGTAGCAAAAAGTTTTATACTTCATGTAATCTGAAACCTACAACATTCTTAACACGTGTTAAGTGTGCAACAATAAAAGCATTTAATGAAGTCATAAAAAATAACAAATGAATAAATAAAACAATTGCAACAAGAAACCCAAGTCAGTGATATCATGGACCATAAATCACAAAGAGGCGTTAATGTTTTGGGCAGATTGTAAACGCGTAAAAATTCCACTTCTAGATTAATCTTTAGATCTACGGTGTCTGTGAAAATGTACGCGTTACGTCCGTTGTACACACAACATGATTTATGACCGAATCAGCCGACTGTTTACTGAACCTTTTAAGGGAAATCTTAGCTTTGTTGTCGCCGAAGATGCGCTGCGGTGCGGCGTGTCAATGAAGTTCGATGAAATAACAAGTAATGTTTTACGCATATGGTTTGACTACCTTATTAATATGGTAAATTACAATTTGTTTTGTGACTTTTTTATACGAATTTCGAAATTTTGTAAATGAAAACAAGCTCGTTTATGTGTAAGAGACAAATGATTTAAAAATATGTTGTGTTAATATAAATAAATTAATGCTAATCTGCGCCCGTTACTACACTAAACTTATAAATATTAAAACTTAAAATACAACTAATACAAATTAAAAAGTAATTATTATTTCCGTTCAGGAAAGAAATTTAAACAACAATCACAAATGATTATTCTCTTTTGTAGAGAAAACACTAGTTCGTATAAAAATACTAATGACGCATCGTTAAAACATTTACGAGTCAATAAATAAGGAAAAGGAGAAATTGAAATTTAGGTCGCAATCTGTGTTTTCCAACAAAGAAATTCTTTTTTCTTTCATCATATCCGTTTTATTAAGTACATAGCCATTAAACTAGGCAGAATTCTACAAAATTTTATAATGCTTTACCTGAAAAGACTGCAACTACTGCCAAAATAGTACTTGAGTTTGTTTGGCGAAAATATGGTTTAGTTGAAGATTGGAAATTCGACTACGTTGTGGCAACTCGCCAATCCATTAACCATCTTGATAGTTACTACATGTACGGTCAACTTTCCTCCGTAATATTCCACTAGTTTACTAAACGAGGTTAAAAGACATGTATTTCTCTTAAAATGCAACCGGAATTAAAGATAAATTCCACATTTATGAACTGAGAAAATGCTAAAATAATGTATTTTATTTCACTTATTTTACAATGATATTTATAACCAATTTGCTATACATGTAGATATCTCAGCTAACACAATGAGACAACCGTAATTACCCGTTGTTTTCTATTTTGTATATTCACTATTATTAAAACAGTGTGACTCTTTTAAAAATATATTCTATCGTAAAGAAAAAGAACAAATCCTCTGTCTATTATACAAATATTATTATGAGTGATCTATAGTCTTGTATAGAAGTGTCACGTGAATCGTGATATCATCGCAAGCCTATCGTTCAAGAGCCTCGCGACGCTAATTATATGCGAAGAATGCACTGAACCAACAATATTATCAGTCTTCTAAACAATTGCATAATAATATTTTGCTAATATTTGCTATTATCGTTCACTTCTCGGTGACACGGCTTATAATAATATAATAATATAATATCTTGGGAAAACTCACACACGGCCATCTGATCCCAAACTAGGCAGAGCCTGTATTATGGCAACCAGACAACTGATAAACTTACTTACATATTTCTAAATACATACATATTATTATAGATAAATTACACCCAGACACAGAACAAATGATCGTGCTCATCACACAAAGATTTGTCCTGCGTGGGAATCGAACC
The DNA here is from genome assembly GCA_932294365.1 of Diachrysia chrysitis. Classification (NCBI taxonomy): domain Eukaryota; kingdom Metazoa; phylum Arthropoda; class Insecta; order Lepidoptera; family Noctuidae; genus Diachrysia; species Diachrysia chrysitis. The sequence goes on from OW028657.1 coordinate 6,463,807, forward strand.
CACGCAGGACAATAATATATAATAATAGTGTGATTCTCAGAGCCTGTAAACATGATCTTACGTTTATGATATATCTGTTAAATAATAGTTTCTTTTTAAATTTTGGGTTCAGTTTATGATTTCTAAGGTTTATTAATATTTATTAATATCTTTGCAAAGGAATCGACACAACTTCAAAAAAATATATAACAATTTAATTCGTTCCTAATAGTTTTGTAGTGATCGTGTAAAAATAATTATAACAGTATCCGTAAAAATACTTTGTCATGGATTTACAAGTACCTATCATAAGCGTTCTTGCGAATTAATACAGCCTCGAGTTCCCACTCTAACCTACGGCAAAAAAATAATATTGTTCACACAAATATAACACCTATTAAGTAGTTGTCAATGGTAATCAAATTATAATGTCAATTCTGAGCGTTTTCACAGTCTCACAGTACTTCGCGAAGATTTCGCATCACACGGAATTCTTTGAAATTTAATATAGTAAGGAGTTTTGAGGAAACACCTGTATCTATAATAGAGGTGTTATATTTCTAGAATAATAATTATTTTGTTTTAGTTGCAAGTAATAAATTTCGCATCGCCGTCGTGTTGCTCTATTGTCACATTATTTTCATTTGTTTAGATATTCTTATTTACGTTCTAATAAGCGTCATTAAAATTACATCATTAATTTTGAAGCTTAGTTGTTATTTACTGTTCTATGAAGGATTTTACTTTACAGTAAATTAGATGATATTAGGTTTTATTTATCGTACATTACATTCATTTGTTACAACAGTATTTTAGCAAACAAAAGTATTTTAAACTAAAAGCAATGTTTAAGGTAATACAAATAAAATTATATTTAACTTTGACAATAAAAGCGGCGATGATTTAAAACAATGAAAATTCAGAAATACAGAATATCTTTCGAGATACTCAGAATTTTTATTTTTATTTCGTTGATAATGGTTTGAATGAAAATAGTCCTCGAAATCTCTAAAATACAAGTAAACATGTACAGGCATGTATAAGGGTTTTACAGGCACGAATAATTCCTGTAGAAATTGTGTCCTTATAACCATAACAAAATCTATTATTTTTATTTTATTTCTCTCTACTATGACTGATCACGTATCATCCTAGGAAGTTTCGTGATAAAAATTCTTTCAGGCACTCGATAGGAACTATTTTTAATAATCCTTTTTTTTATGTTTCCAATATAAAAATAATTTAGTTCTTTACCTGTGTTTATTAGATTCCATGATAAGTAAACGCGGTTGGCACACACGTTTTCTTGAAAAACAGGTGTGTTCAATAATCTGGTTCATGATTGTGCACTAAAGCATTGATAAATAATAATCTTTACACACAACGATAAGTCAAAATCAATGTTTTGAAAAGAAATATTCATTCATGCGCTGTCATTCATAAAGCTATGTCCATTCACTTCCGAGCCGTCACTACGATGCTCGATCGAGCTAATGTCACGAACGTACCTATAATATCCGTATCGATGCAACATTTCGCAATCCCACTTAACCACTTAGGTAAGCATCAGATGTAATCTCGAAGGGCATCCTTGTTTATTCTGACTCCCGCCGTTATCATCACGCTTCCATTTGCCGGTAGCGACTAGAGTGGCTAATTACACCTGTCCGTCAAATACTAGTTATCTGTAAAGCTTTATCGTACATTTACCCGCAGCCGAGTTAAGACTTACCACTCTATATTTATTCAAATATCTGATATTGTCGCAACTGCGTAAGATTTATGTCTAGTTTAATAGATACCGGGTACTTAGTTAGGAATTTGTTGCTCCAAGACTTTCCCTGTCTTGTTCATGTTACGGATAAAATTGGTCATCATTGTGTCTTAATTAAGTTAGATCAAGTTTGGAACTTTGAACACAATAGCTGGATCTGCAACGCGAACTCTATTCACCTTAATTAGAAGTCTGATGAAGTTTTCACTAGAATCATGTTGAGTTACGGTGAGATTTCAGACGTAATTTGTATTGTTAATGTTATTTGTAATTTAAACTACGAGCTTTTTCTAGAAGCGTTCCAAAAATACTCGATTTTCCGAGTAAAGGAAGGTCCATTTTCATCCATTACTTTAATCGAACACATACGCGAAAAAGCAGGTGGCAATAAATACGGACTGCCTCCTGTAAAAACATTATTTTAAGATAATTCCGAACATATTTTTTATAAAGAAAACTGGGGCAGCCTTGAACAAACAATCAGTGATACATTTCCACGGAACTCGTAACTTAAACACGTGGTTCCTTGAGCGACGAGCGTATGTTTGTATGAGTCGGTGGATGAGCAATTTGTTCTCTAAGTGGATCAAACGTAACATTTCTATCGGCTGGCGGAATCGTCTCAAGTTTAAGAGCATATTGTTATGACGAACTTTCATAACATTGTAGATTTGTTAATGCTACATAATAATATATCTTTGTGATGGTGACGGCCGTTTAACCTTCTGTTCTAAAGTGGCCACTGTAAGCACTCCTGTACTCCATTTTAACACACCTAAATTTTCAGGTTTATTTGAAACCTCTTTTCAGCCCAGACATATTATTTATTGATTTTTTTCTTTACAATTTATTATTCATTGACTACAATCTTATATCGCTAAAAGGTAGAGTAGACCGACATAAAATACTTGAAAATAAATCCCTCTACGAATAGGTTTTGGAAACAAATTTATTTGTACACTTCGAAATCACTAGCTATTAATATTTTTTTATACCCAGCGATCTAATCCTAGAGTCTAAGATGAGGCACGTGTTACGCGTGGAGCCGCCGCTACAAATTGTCCATTTTTGCGTCACGCACATAAATCGTAAGGTAGTAGATGGGGCGCAGCGCGACGCCGGCACAGTCCTGCACGAGCTCGCGGCCGCGCCACCGACCGCGACCCGCCTCGTTCCCGCGCGATCCGGAAAATTGCCGCGAAAATGCGGAACTGTCAAAGCGCTTGATTGGCGTTTTAATTTTTCTGCTCACGTATTGCAACAGCGCGATCGTAAACAGCCAAGACATTGTGAAGTGTACGAAGTTTGGATGATATATTTTATTTGGTGTTCTGTTTAAAAATTCGGAATGATACATCTTTTATACAAAATATACATTTTATTTATTCTACACGAGTAAAAAATTCTTAATTTTTCTATGTAAAAAAAGATTAATCTCAATTCAACGAGTCGTAATTTGTCAAACATAATCCTCTACTTAAAAATTCGGATTAAACACGTGTTCATATATTTTGTTTTGTTTTGACAAGCTTAACGAGTTGCTCACAAATCCTGAATATAGGTGATCTGTCCGAGATTAATATATCAAAAGCGACATACGTGAAACTCGGGAAATAAAGTGGCAGCTGAAAGACAAATATACGTTTATTATGTGTACTTTAAATTTAAATATTGAACATTTTCTTACATCTATACCAAGACATTCACAACTCTACATAAAATGATTTAGAAATAACGACACTGCGTAATTCATAACAGATTCATTTTAAAATATCGATCCACTTTCAATATTATAATTAACATTATAATAATGTACTGTGCGGTTTGATAAATTAAACTCCTTATGAAATCTTATTCAAATAAACGTGTCGCTAAAATGAGAGCATGAAATTATATTAATTCAATTTATTTATAAATGAAGATAACAATACTAAAATATGCACTTATCGTTAAATAAACTACAAAACTATTTAACACCTGTAACTAGGTTGATTAATATGGCGTTGCTTAATAAAATTTAATGGACTCTCTTTGCTGCCTAAAACAAATAAAATACAATTCAATCGTTATGTGTCCTTTTAATATTTTTCTAGATATTTCGTAACATAAAAAAAGCAATTTATGTAATAATATTTATCATTCAAATATTACTGGCTAGAAAAAATACCATTACTCATTATATAATAGCGATGAAAAAGTAAAGACGTTTTTTTCTAAGTTAAAACATTTGTAAATATTCCAAGGTTGGTGGAGCCCAATGTCAGTGTGGGTAAGACTGTTATCACTACATCTATCTTATTTTTCTTATCACCCCAAAGGAACTGGGTCACTGGAGTTAAACTCGCGTTCAGTTGCATTTGCAACAGACCTACATGAACGATTATGTAGACAAGCCGACATCTCAACAGATTAGATATTTAAAAGATAGATAGATATTTTAAAGATAAGTAATTACTTATAATAAACATCGATTTGCGGAAAACGGATTTACCTTATCATGTCAAATTAAGACATTTATTTCGATGGATCAAATAACATAAAATGTTTCGATAAAGAATGGCTAAACTAATTTTAAATCTTTGATTGTTGATAATTATTGCATTTGTAGAATTTTATCTTCAAAACATATTTCAGAATATCTACCTACCTAATAAATTATCGTGTCTCCGTTTTCCGCAGATTACTGAACATTTCCGAAATGCTTTAATTCCCTTGCAATTATATTTGAGTAATGATCAATTAAGGCCAGTTGCATGTGGCAGATTTTTAATAGCAGCCTGTGCGCCAACGTTACGTTAATTTTAATACCCGATCACGTAGAACATAACAGATTGCTATCCTGTGTGTTGTGTCGCAACTTAGAGTCGTTTATTATTTAATCTATGACAGCCAAGATAAAACACCTCAAAAATGGGCCAATTACAAAATATAATAAATATTGTAAAAGTTTGCTTACGGCGTCCTCGAAGCGCCCTAACCATAACAGTTTGTTTGCCCTAAATTGGTTAAAAAGGGACCGTATTATCTCACTATGTCAATTTTACGAGAGATATGAATAACACTATTTCCTTGCTTACCTACCGTGTCTACTTTACTTTGCATAAACTCACTGTGTAAACGAGCGCCCAATCAATTACATTAACGACATCAATTTAATAAACAAACGTGATTCATTTCCAATATAAATCAAGTCTTCAAAATACATTTCAAGTAATAATTTTCGAAGTGAACTTGGCTATTTGATTCTATGAATTTTACGCAGTTCTCTTTGTACCGTTATTTTACTTAAGCACAGTTTTATATGACTAAGTATGACCGGCATTTGCTTTTTGTAACTAGATATTATTACAAATATAATATTATACATCAATTTCGATATTGCGCACTTATACATGTCATGATTTCGATGTAGTAATGTAGACGAATGCGACGTAGTTTGATGATTACATTTATTTCGTTTAATGACGTGCATAGATGCAATTTAAGCAATCATTCCTTCTAATGTCCTAGCTAGATTTAGGCCAGAGTGCCCACTTCATACATACCTTACAAATTCTAAAATACATTACATGGTACAGGTGATCTTTTTAATTAATTACTCTCATAAACCGACGGGAAAATAATCCGATACGATTCGAGAGAATTTTAATATTGTATTATCCTTCTAGCATTCTTAGGAGAATAAACCACGTGGCTTATATTATTATAAACGGCCTATAGCAATCGTTTTTGGAAGAAGATCTGTATATTTTCAGGCATGCCTCTAAGCAGATCATTAGCTAGTTATGTACTAAACTTTATGTATAAGTACATTGAGTTATTTAAGTAAAACAATGAGGTGTTATCATTTAAGCAATTATTTGAAGATCTCTACTTAACTCTACAAACATAAATCCCGTATCATTACAAACTTTATAAGAAGCCCGCATACTCAACCAAAGTTATCTTATTTAAAACAAGCTAAGTTTAATATTTATTACAATACTGATCATATCGCGTCAATGTATTAGGCCAAAGATAATAACTGCGGAATTCAATTATGAAAATAGGAGCTTTAATTTATGAACAACTTAATTAGCAGTTTTGACTAATGACCAGTTCCTATATTCAAGAAAACTATTAATTTTGTTTACGGATGGTAGAAATTACTTTATTTTGCTTAAAAAATACTACAGTCCGTTTGCAAAACGAATCGTTTTTTTTTTTAATATAGGAACGAGGTATAAGTGGGCGTATCTAGATGTAACTAACTCTTCAATCAATATATTTTTATAATCATCTAAATACAGCTTGTAGGTACTCCTCCGAAATAAAATACTAACAGGCTATTATTAGTTTCTAAATTACCTTTATCGGTTCTCTGAAGAATTTATGTGATGTGTGTAAGACGGATAAAACTACTGAGACCGCACAAGTCGTTGGTAAATATAAAAATGTTCCTTAAAATATCGATTGCAAAGTCTTTTCCGAAGCATTAATAAAGAATTTGTTAGCGTAAATTCCTTTGTCTCCGTTACCGCACGTTGCCAAATTTTTACACAAAAATAGTCGGTTTAATTAAAATGTCGAGTCCGACAACAATAACTCGTCTATTTAACTCAGACGAAAGTATTTTTTAAATCTAACCACAATTTAAAATCGCGAAGCAAATTGCTTATCACATATATAACAATTAATAGGCACGCTGTTTAAAACTGTCACAATAAAATGTCGTCAAACCGGTACAATTAAGTTCGAATTAAAATATTTTATCGTTGAAACTCACGCTTTAGTTGTGAAGGAATAAATCGCAATAAATTATCTAAGAAATTGGTATTCGATCATCGTTAATTAATTTTTATTAAGTATTATTAGCAATGTATGTTGCACTACTGGTATTTAACGAAGCGTACGTTATTTTTATTTAGCTAATTTATAATTTATGCTTCCTGTAACAAGATTGGTAATTGCTTTAATAACTTGTTATTTATTGGTTTCGCCGTTGCTTTTTGGGGTTAAAACTCGGTCGAAAAATGAAGGGTTAGTTGGTGATAAGGAAATGCGTAGTAATTTTTGAAGTTCAGAACTGTTCCGAACTTGTACGGATTAATTTATTCGCGTAGGTGCTATGGATAAATAATGAAGATCACATGACTATAATGTATTGAGATGTCTGAAAATTAAAAATCTTGAAATTTTCGATGTCATGTTATTCTATCTCATGCTGTAAATATTTAACAAAAGTATTTAATAACAAATGCATTAACTGTACGAACGTCAGTACATCCACATAACCCCCGGGGATCATAAGGATTACAGTTATAATAATAGATCACACGCCTGACTAATCTTAAAGTAAATCTAACACTTAACAGCGTCTAACAATTTGTGAAGAAATCAAAAATAATACGAGCCACGCTCCTTTATTGACGTCTTAAAAATAGGGAAGCGCATCACTAAATTTTATGAGAAATAAATCTATCGGTAATTGCGTGTAGTGTGGACCACACCTATCAGAGGGGCCTATTATCATCAACCGTGTATCGGGCCATCGACACGGCAATTAACACGCCTCACTCACTTAAGGCAAAGACGAACCTATCTAACTACCGTACGCGTTTTAAAATCGATTACATATCTATTTTGTCATAATCGTATCAACGTAATAACAAGATAACGTATAATAAACGATTGATAGCTTTTTTGCGGACCATGTTTACGATTAATCGTCAATTTAAGAAATATATGCGGTAATATAGGCGGTGATAAGTGGTGTACGCAACGCGTAGCTACATATTTTCTAAAGTTATCTTTATAATTATTGGAATTACTGTTATTAAGATTGGAGTGGCTGATTTATTTATGTTTTCGATAATTTTACCATTTGCGAGATTTAAGTTGCTTAATTTAATGTTTATTATATTATCTACGGTCGTACAGACTGAGAAAACGGGCAATAAAATAATCCAAACAAACAAAATAGTTTATTCATTCACAAAACGATCAAAGATTTTGAACATCGCCTTAACAATAGCTACGAAAACAATCATGATGTTTAACTCTGCTCTGTCGACACTTACTACCGCGATAAACACTACTTTACTTTAAAACCGACTATTAACGCGATAAAAAAGTATCAGACATAATAATATCAAAGATAATAAACTTAAATCTAAATTTTATTTTCTGAAATGTATAAATTAATAAAAAGTGTTGACAACAAACATGTATAAATTATACAAAACTGTGAATTAAATGCTGGCATATTTATTTGATAAAGAGATTTTTTTATTGTAGCGTTTCCACAAACCACATCAAAATCATTTTACGATGATGGCGCCATTAGAGCTAAAAAAAAAGTTACAAACGTTTTAGCGCGCCAACACTGATCTGATTTATTGGTTTTCGAAAGAATTCACTCTAATACAAAGAGATTAGTAATAGCATAGTAAAATATTATGAGAACAAAGTAATCAACCGTGTTGGATGGGAGCCAGGAACGGCTTGCTCAATGAGAATCGTCATTCACTGTACACGAACTATTACAATTACAACGCAAGGATTTATAAAATATACGACAGAATTTTACTAGACAATGTGCAGACATACACAAATTATTTATCATTTTGAATATACTCGTAAAAGGTTATTTGTAAACTTAAGATTATAATTCCCTTGATATTATATCTTTTATTAGAATTTGTTAAAAACATTTGTTAATTTAACCTTATTGAATAAACAGTATTTATACTCATAAAACATGTAATATTTTGCTAAAGAAATACCTCGTCTATCGTAAAGCTTAACGCAAATAGAGTTCACATACTTGAAATATTTTATTAAAACTACAATATTACGAGGTCGGGTCACCAAACACATGAGCTATCTAATGCTACGGGAGCTCCATAAATACTGCAACTATTATTCTAACCTTCGGCATGTATAAATTAGAAGTAAAAATAAAATTTTGTGACGCAAACATGAACTTCACCATAGAAACTATATCACTATGTCGATCTATTCTAAGACGTTGTAAAAGTTGTTTGCTTTTAACAGCACGCCCTTGAAAAGGTTTAGCAAACTAGCCTACAGAAACATTTTAATCGTAAATAATTTACGATTTTATTTATAACATTTTCAAAAATACAGCTGTTTGATTTGTGGCTAATAAAAAACGTCACGAATTGATTGATGTGCCTCTGCCGGCTTTTTCGGTCACATGAATCCCAGCTATTAAAATAATTAGATATGCATAATGTAATACGTAAAACCAACTTCAATTTCATGCGTCGTACATGTGTTTGTTTCGTTGTCGGTTACGACTATCTAAATAGTAAAAATGTATGCCACTCAACGTACAAAGATAGATGAATCTCTCTTGTTACTATTTGTACGGAGAAACGAGAATGCTCAGAATATAGAAGCATCATGCATATGGAAATGGGAAAGAGGAATCGCATGTGCAACAAACGAGTTTGGACAACTTATTGCTTTTACCAATAATAATATACACAAGATATGTTCCTATCTTCATAGTTTACGTTTGAAATCAGAGCGCGCTGGTATTATGTCAAAATGTTGTTAAGTTACAATAATGAATAGTACAAAAGATAGGATAAGCACTTAAGTAAAAGAGATAGCTATCACTAAACGTCCTAATTAGGAGGTTTTCGAGTCCTAAAAATGCGAGCGCTAATACCATATCTGTCTCATTTTTATATAATTTTTGTATAATATCATTGTCTACTCTTTTTGTTTAAAGACTGGGCGATGAATGGAGTCTGATTTTGACGTAAATATTTAAAAAATGTTGCGTACCGCGTCGGTATCTCAGTAGTGTCGTTATCTCACCTTCACATGTTTACTCTAGCTCTGAGTTTTATTAACACGCAGCCTATCTGTATAAAAAATTACGAAAGAATGTATATTTTACAACTCAGGGGTAATCTTCATTGCCATTTCGTCTTTTGTGACTGCTAAATTGTACCATGGTCAGTGTTGTTAAAATAACAGTTTGTTATGTAGAGTTGTAATGTACGTTGCATATGTAAAGTTATTCATTCGTGAGTGATCTACTATTGTACGGTAGTGCATAGACCTTTTTATCTGCCAATGCCGTTTGAATCTACTGTTGTCACGTCTCTTATATTTATAATTACATAGTTAAGGCACAATGCTAACTAATTATCTTGAAATAAGGGTTTTTTATTTGCGAGGATTTTCACCAAATACTCAACGCAACTTAACTTTAATTCGTTCTCAAATGACTATCTGTCGTACTTTACACCTTAAAGCGACAGAGACAGCATAGTAGTTAACGGTGACTTAAAATTGAGTTGCTTAAAAGAGTAAACTAAGACGACTATCCGGGAATTGAAAATAATTACCTAAATCAATTCAAGATCCGACTTTGTAGAGGCCTTATTTGATTAAAGCACAATTAAGTAAATTTATAAATAACTTAACATTTACAACTTAATTCTCTATAGAATCAAGTTCGCTAAGATTACGTTTGAATATTATTAAGCAGTATATTTATATGTCATGTTATCTTCGCATAAACTAGAAGAGACAGTGTACATCGTATAAATCGTGTCTACACGACAAATATACACAAAACGAATGTAGGTTATCTGCTATAATTAACAAACCGTAAAGTTTATCAATACTATTACAAGATTTATATTTATTATATATCAATTTAATCATCAAATTAAAGAGATGTAATCATTCACCTGTTAACATCTGCAGGTTACTATCGTGTGATACGAGAATCGATATCGATATAAGATAGTGGTGTTTTTAAACAAACGACTCTTTACTTACAAACATAAGTTTGTCTGGTGTAAGAAGTGACACTGTGAGTGATATTATATACTAACGAACTATGAAAATGGTGAACTTACCGGTGATAATGTTGGTGTTCGTTTTGGTAAGTATAAAACAATTTTGTAATTTTTTTTTATTAACTTCATTTTGTTGCTGGTTAGATTTATATTTTTTTAATTGAAATCTCTTTTTGTTTTATTATTATGAGTTAGATGAATAAAAATAGTCTTCCTTAGTTAATCTGAAAAGAGTGTACGTCGCAACAGTGACTGCCACGTTTCTAACCTACTTACAGCTAACAGGCTTACAATATTTAATATCATGACATTGGCTTTAAAATAGTTTTGTGCATATTTCTTGCAAACATAAAAAATAAGATACCAAAGGAGGAATTTAATTTAAAGTTTTTAATATCTTGCAGTTTTAGTGACGGTCTTAAATATCTCAAGTATATTTAACAGGTATTTTTTACCTTAATAATAATACTGGTCTTTAAATTTACCACTACTAGGCACAGGCTTCTTCTCATGTAGAGAAGACACGAGCATTAATTTACCACGCTTGCTCACTTGCGGGTTAACGAATTCAGATTCTAGTTTCTGGAACCGAGGTTTCCTCACAATGTTTTCCTTCGCGCGTTTGTCAATGGTGTCTTAGAATAATTGAGAAAGTACATATAACTTTAAAAATTCACATTTTTACTTGTCTGTAGTGGGTTCAAACCTGCAACCTAGTGCATACAAATCCGCTATCCGTTAAACCGCTAGGCGACCACGACATTTTACCTTAACATGTATTTTTGTATTTTGCAGCACAAGCTAAGTTTTTAGGTATGGTTATAAGTACAAACAGTATTAAAACAAACTTTTAATAAGATAGCTCTTTAGGTTCTCAGAGTGTAAAGTGGCCTGTTTCTCCTTTTTAAGTAATACATTATTTATGTCATGAACGTTTTCTTGACGACACCTATCTTCCGTAGACTGTCAATTAAATAAATCACTTTATTGATAATATATAAACGAATACAAATTTAAAATTGTCTAGACGGTCATTTTAAATTATTGTGAACACATAGTGTTGATTAGAAAAATTGTGCACAACACTATACTAAATTCACCAATTTGGGTCACTCGACCAATTTGTAATATACTCTTTTGTCATTGATTATTGATCTTATTACTGAGGTCACTCAATAACTTCTACCTAAATGCGTTCTAGATTGCTTATTAGCCTTAAAATAATGTACAAATAGAACATCCATCCAAAACGTTAATTATGACGTCAATGTGATATAACCTTGTAAAATACAACTCGAAGATTGAAGTCGAACTTGAAATTTTCTTTAGAAAAGATTTCATGCGTTATTTAATTTACTAATCGTAAAGTCTGACATTGAAACTGTTTGCTCAATTTTACAACCAGGAAATCAACAACATCGTCAGAATTCTTCCTCGGTTATGGAACATTGGTCAGTGATTATTTGGCGAGTGCTATGTACTGTGTGGGTACTTCGCTGTGTCTAGCGCGCTTACGGTATGGGCGGGGAATGTAGGCGCCGTCCAAACCTTAACGCTATTTGGATTTGACAACGGATATCACATAGACGTCTGCAAACTTCCAAATTGTAGTGTCACGTATTTTTCATTTGCTTAACTTTATTATTATTGGCAAATAATAAATTCTTTTGGAATTGTTAAACACACTGGCTAAAGGTTACCTAGATGTGACTCTACTTATTGTTGACGTTATAGTGTTGTTTGATCATATTGAATAAGAATTATAATGTTGCATGACCCAGATGCAGGCGCGCACATGAGTGTTTGCATAGGCGCTTCGACGCACTCCCTAGCCACCTTTGTCTTAGTTGCCGACTACGACTGAATGGCTAATTTAGAATCCCACTTATCTGATTCAGTTGTTCAGTCGACCTGAATATTCCGGTTTCATAAATTTCGTGCTCACGTCATATCGATGGCATGCCATTGTCTTTGTTTCACTATCAATAACGTCTAGTCAATAATATATACCTGAAGCCAAATAAAACATTTCAGACCTCATTTATTTATTTTCTATCTATCTAAAAATAAATAAATGTGGACAACATCACATACATTGTTCTGAACCCAAAGTAACTAGCTCAAGCACTTGTGTTATGGAATTTAGAGACAACAAAGGTACCACAAACACCCAGACCCGAGACAATGTAGAAAAGGGGTTTTGTACATTGATCCGGGGACCGAACCCGGGACCTCAGATCTGGCGACAACTTAAAAACCGGTGTGTACGCCACTCGACCACGGAGGTCGAATGTCTATATCTATCTATCTAATAAGTCTGTTTTGTCCCACTGCAGGGCAAACGCCTCCCTCGCCCTCCTTCCATGCACGTCTGTTCTGAGCTACGATGGGCCAGTCGTTTCAGTAGGAATCAAGTTGGTCTCTCCACCTTCTTTTCAGTCTGCTGCGATGGCGTCTAGGGACCCACTCTGAGGTTCTTTTAGCCCACAGCCCGTCTGACATGCGACACTTATTTATTTTATTATTTTTGTGTACACACACAAAATTGTAAAAAAACAATATAATAAAACAGATGTATAAAGGTGCTGCTTATTTCTTAAGACATCTCTTATATGAGAATCGCGCTAAAATATATCAAGGGTGAGACAGAGTAGAGGCGCTCCGTCTTTATTTAGAAGGACGAATGTGTAACGGCCTTTCAGAAGTGAAGTCCTGCCACGGTCATTAAAATTGTACACGTTAATGAACATTGTAAGCTCGACGGCGCGCTTGATACGGTCTGCGAAATTACTTCGTGTAACGGCAAAGAGACAAGCGAAATAATAAATTTATAATTCCCAATGAGGACCTCATCGCGTATGATAATGGAAAGTCAACGACTGGTCCAGTTACAGTTATAATTGGAACCGCAGCAATACTCTGGAATATATCCCGCTTTAACGAGATATTCCATTATATACCTTCATTACAATTTCGTTCTCCTTGGAGTATTTTTTCATTTTTTGGCTCAGATTTGACAAGTCGTTGTCCTATTTTTCTATGTTTGCATTAAATTGCATGCCTAAACGTTTCGGCCTTGTCCATGCTTGTGTGTGTCGTACCATAAACGACAAACAATTGAAAGTAATAAAGTAACATATGCGTTGGCTAGACAACTGATTGCACAGGGGAAATACGAACTTGTACAATTGTGTACGAATTGTGTTTGAGATAAAAGTGAGATAATGGTTTTAACGTCTTATTTTCTGATGTGATTCAATTTAATGCTTTCGTGATTATCGTATTAAACAGTTAGTCAAATCAATAACTATAAACGTATTTAATCATAGATAGACAGTACCCTGCAAGGGGTTGTTCCGTGGCTAGACAAACTAAAATTTAGCTTGCAAATATCAAATTAAAAACACTTTTCCCATAACACGTGAAATTCCTTAGACTAATAAATGTCATGCCTATAGTGACAACTTTATAGATATCTTAGTCATTTTATTTAGCCGTTAAGACGGCATAATTACGAAGATATCTATAAAGCTCTACAGCTATATTCCACTGCAGGATTTGAAGATATAGCTTTATCTACAGCCACTTACTAATTAGTTACAGGCTAAGACACCCACGGGAAGTGATAGGGACTATTCACAGCTGAGGACCACACGCACGGTCGCCTTGTAGGTCATTAACTAAACATGATAACTTAGCATCAATCCAACCGATAGACTTTCTTACCATATTCGTCTAAGCTATTAAAACACATAACTATGCTAATTAACGATTTGCAGATAAAATTGTAACTTCACTATCTACGTGTGTGGCATAAATCACAGATTTTATTGCTATCAGTACTCATTAGGTAACGCTGTCAAATAATTTAATGAATCTATCTTAAATTGGAAACGAATTTTTACGAACCGACGGTTCATGATTCAAGTGGTATTGAGACAAACTGACAAGGCCCATATTTTATATATTTAACTGCGGCTGAATTCGGCCGGCCTAACAATAATGAGTGGGCTTTTATGGAGTCGCGCAGCGCTACTGACTGTTACTTAAACATTCTCAATTAATTAAAGATTGGTCGCGTTATTTATTTTTAAGTTTTGACCTCTCGTAATTCAAATTAATGTCGGCTTTTTTACTACTGAGCTGTAAATTATTTTAAAACTGTGGCTTGTGTCTTTGTTTGTTTTATACTACACATATCATGTCTGACTCAGTTCGCTAAATATGTTATTTTTTTATCAAACAAAAGTTAAATAAATTAGGATAAGAAATAAAATTTTAATCTTTAACTTAGTGTATTTAATAATATAATAAACTATTGTGTTGTTGTTACTAAATAAAATATATAAAAATATTTACCTAAAGAAATAGAGAAACATTTTAGTAAACATTCACAATAAATTCCCTCTGTATCCTTTTTACTTAACTTTACCAACGCTACGGATACGCCGGCTTTGTTCTTAATAATATATTACTTACCTTCGAATAACCAGAAAAACAACTCTTATTTAGTTAGCCATATATCTGCATGTCCTGTCTTTAGATTAAGTAAATTATTGCACGCAATAAAACTGATTCAGTAGCACTTACTTGCGGCCGATACATCACTGTCGGCACCCTCGCCCCGTTAACGCGAGCCTCGCAACAAAGGGCGACTTCATTTACAGCCTTTAAAAATGATTCATGTCACACTTAATTAAGAAATATCCTACTTACATTGAGGTCGCCCCGCGTCCTCCCAACGTGAGATATAGATGTCCTTATCTTGTTCTGTGAACTCATAAAAGTACACATTAGAAGCGGCTAATGTTCTAAATGCATTAGTGTGACATAAATAATTACGAAATGTTTGTGAGTGCAGCGTAGGCCAGATGTGGTTTAGTACACTACCCTCGTTCCTTGTGTCCTCGCGGCCTTGTGAACTGGTTAAGTACCTACTGTGATTTAACAATCAGATCAAATGCACAATTGCACTAAGGTTAGGTGGGAGACTGCCAGCGAACAAAGACCACCTACTTGTCATCAATCAAAACCTATTATGTAACAGTTGTTTTAGTCGGTCAGGTTTATTTGTTACATTCAAATATATCAGAATCATTTGTGCTAGAAATTAGAACCTGGTCAAACAAATCTATCGAAACCACTGTAGTAATTTAAGCTTTCTGCTAAATAATAGAAAATAGGATAATTAATTAAAACTTTCTCAATGAGAAGCTGCAAGTAGTTGTAACTACTGAAAAGTAACTAATGTGTAAACGAAGCGATTTGAATATACGCTCTTTGATTAACAAAACATTATTGACTTCATTAGACAATCATCAGTGGTAAAACTTAGACAGCAGCGTCTTTATTCTCTTGGCAATAAGGGTGATTATCGAAATAAATCTATACTGCAGATGTGATGTTGAAAGTGCAGCATTAAATTCAGAAAAGTTGGTCAAAGGCCGCAGGGTAGCTTCAGTAGTTGCGCAAATACATTGAAAAACAATTGTGTTAGTATCTGTATTCATCGTCAGATACTCTATATGCCAACCATGTCTCGTTTATAACATTGTGCTAGTGTTCGACATGCTGGTATCGTACAATTTGTCAATTAGCTAAGCTGGATGAAGGATGAAACTCTTAGATATTTATAGCGGTCCCCTTTCCCCGTGTTTAGATGCAGCGTTCGTTAAACGTAAACTAATTCACTCTTCCAATATTTACATAGGTGCTTTAAAAATTGTTTCAAAGCGGTTATTGTTTCTTTTAAGTGGAAATATTTTTAGAACTTTTTTATATGTTATAAGTAGCTAACAAGATTCATCTAAAGTGATGAGTGAAATACCAGGCTTATTTCAAAAGCTTGATTAACTATTACTACCTACCTGAAATATATGTGTTTAAAAGTTTAATAATAAAACACATCGGTTTTCAAGGTGTCTCAAGCTCTGAGGTTCGATCCCCGGACGCGTTAACGTAGAAAACCACTTTTCTTCATTTTCTCGAGTCTGGGTGTTTGTGGTACCTTCATTGTCGCTGAATGCCATAACACAACTGCATTAGCTTCTTACTTTGGGTTCAGAGCATTTTATGCGATGTTGTCTAAATTTTATTAAAAAAAAAATAAACCAAAAATAAAATTAAATATTGAACAAAAGAGAAAATAATCTACTACGTAGAGTGATTCTGTAACGAACATACTTATGTAGGTTTATAATAATTTACCAAAGGTACTCGCAGTACTGTAGCCCGTCAAGAGGCCTATTAAAACGCGATTAATTGAGCCATAAAATTAACATTAAACGAGATTGAAAACAACAATAACATTACATTTCAAATACAAACAAATAATACCGAGATTGATTTATGTATCAATAAAATTAATCCATGACTTGAAAATTTATTAATTTAATCAACGCGTGGTGTTCAATGGATCTATACCGGTATTCTGCAAATAGAATAATCTAACTTTACGATTGTAAGTAGATTGCTATATCAAAACAGTAGATCAGTATCCGCTTAAGCTAACAAAGTAGAGTTACCTGAACGTTAACAAAACTATTTCTGTCATGCAAAGTAGAGAATAATACCAACAGTTATCCCTCGTGGTACTTTGACGCAGATAGCTGTGGCAATGACAAAATATCTCACCATAATCTCTGGAAATTTGCATGCAACATTTCAACTAATTCTATTCAATCGTCAAAACATATTCAAATGTATTGACGAGATATTCGGTTTAGATAAAACGTCTTCGTTTCAATAACAACCAATTTTACTACGAAGACTGTTTAGTGTTTATTGTAAGATAACCTAGGTACATCAATTTACATAATAATTATTTCTTCAATTTATGTTTGCTATTTACAATTCGATTATTACTTATTACGTATAAGCTATAGGTTTTTATTTATGGTGATTTAATGTTCAAATTAATCATGTAAACAAAGATTATTTTTATTTTACTAACTCAAATCTTGACACAAAAACGGAAAGCTTTTTCTAAATGGGGTAACAAGAGCAAAACATGCCAATTTCTATCCAATCGTTGCGTATTTTGTTAAAGTGTTTGTCAAATAAATAATTCGTCTTCATAAATTACATTAACAGTGTAAACATACCATGGATTCGGTTAAAAATCTTTCACAGTGGAAGTAGAGTTTCCCGCTTTCACATCGAGCTACGGTATAAAGTCGTGTAATCCCGGTCGGCGCGGCTCGACACCCGTGTAATACGATGACAACTTAATATCCAAAGTGTAAATCATCTTAACGCTCTATATTAAATTGCGTGACTAATGCATCATTTCTAGAAGCATGACTACTTTTATTCGACATGATAGGGGCGGGAAATTATTAATATGTTTCAGCGGGTTAGAATTTTTATAAAATAAATTGACTAACTGGATGCTACACGAGTTCATTTAAGATGTTACGTTTTACACGGTACAGTGAATAATGATTTGCGTAGAGGCTATTAAATTAGCTTTAAGCTCTATTAGGGGTGGCACTAGACAAATGTTTGGATTTTTGTATCTAGGTATTATTATTATTTTGATGTTTTTTATGCGTAGGCGGTGGGTCGCGAGGGCGTGCTGTCGGCGTCAGCAACGCGCGAGCTGCGCTGCGGGCGCCGGCTGGTGTCGGGCCTGTTCTCGCGGCCGCGGCTGCCGCTCGGCTACTCCTACGTCACCACCGTGCCGCGCGGCGCCTGCCGGCTCAACGTCTCCGAGATCACACCCACTGACAACTACATAGGTACTTATCATTGATTTTGTCATAAAAATTAAAAAATATGCATGAATATCTTAGTCACCTTAAATATGTACAACGCACTGCTTAGTGTTTCAAAAGACCTTTTCAATAAAGAAGGTTAGTGAAACAGTCGGTATCAGTTTAATTGAAAATGTCATATCACATATATTATTAATAGTGGGTCACGGGGAGACATCTTAATCGAGAGATGGAGTGTTCGGTAGTGCAAAGATCGATGTCGAATCGATTAATGGAAATTGCACATGCGCACCGCGGCGTAAGTCTTCAATAGAGGCGCCTACGCCGCAAATTGTGAGATAAATGGAGGTAGCCGTCTGCACAATTGGTGGTTAATTATTTGCATGACGCAGCCACTAGCAATTTAGTCGAGTTCAACAATTTGTTGAACGCTTGTTTATTCAATTACTTTCGTCTAATTTTGTTCAGTCGTTAGTTATAATGTGTATTTTGGTTTAGCGTTGAAAGTTTCCAACGGGTCGTACATAATGAATGGAGAATTCGCGGTGTCTGCGGCGGGCACGTACGAGGCGGCGGGCGCGCGCTTTGTGTACACTCGCGACGGTGCGCTAGACAGCGTGCTCGCTCACGGACCCATACACCACCCTATAGACATCATGGTATATAATAATACTTTTTATCATACTTAAAAAAATATTATTAAAGCTTTTAAAAATAATTAATTGCATTAACATATTATCTGGTTTCAGATTCTTTATACGCAACCAAATCCGAACATAAGATACGAATATTTAACTGACTTAGATCCAGACGAAACCAGTAACGATATACCGACGGCGAACCCAGCACCACACCACAGTGTTGTGCAGCGCCACCACCACCGGCATCACAACGTAGAGGCACGCACAAGGGACCTCGAGATGAGATCGGAACCTTCGCTATCCAAGCAGCCAGAATTCAATAACTTGGAAAGTCAATCTCAGGTGGAAAGCAATATTATTGGCAGTAGAAAATTCATCTGGAAGATTCTTGAGTTTTCGCAATGCTCGCGCAGCTGTGGTGGAGGACTTCAGATTGGGAAGTTTAAGTGTGCAGAGGTTACTGAAAAGGGAGATAAGGAGGTGTCTCCATTCCACTGTAATGGTGCCCCACCTCCAGCTCGCCGACGTCGATGTGGAGGTAGTCCTTGTCCACCGCGCTGGAGAGCAGCCGCTTGGGGGCCCTGTCCCGTCTGTGGACCCGCCCACAGAACTCGTATCGTGGGTTGCGTCCAGGACCATTCGCGAGGAATCACCAAGGTATCCGATTAATTTTAATCTTTATTCAAATCTAATCTTGTAATATTGATGACTTATTTTACAGCACTCATACTTAACTAATACTGTTTCTTTTAGATAAGTGACCAAAAATGTCCCTTGCCAATGCCTCCAAGCAGTGAATTGTGTGACATTCGAAACTGTGATGGGACTCCTGCTACGACGATTGCGCCACGTCTTGACGCAAGACGTCAAGTGCGACCTAAGGACAGGACTGACACCTTTAGAGATGGCCCTGTAATATCTCTGGCTACCAACTTGTCTGACACCGACGTCGGGACTACGGTAGCTCCGAGTTACAGCTTCAGTGCTGGAGGCGGCTGGTTATATACTGAATGGTCTGAGGTAATATTTCCTGTTATTTTTACGCATGTTTTGTTATCAACATAGTTTTTTATATTTAACACATACGTTACTTGCGTTAAGTTTGACAAATAATTCAATTTTCCAAGCAACAATATTTAAATAGGTATCAAAACTCCTTAGCTTATTTCATGAATAAATTAAACATGCTCGATGTGTTTGTAGTGTGTAGGGTGGTGCGTGGGAGGAGGGGTGCAATCTCGTGGAGTTCGCTGCGCCGACCCCAACGGATGCACCGGCCATCGGGCGCCCGAGTCGTCGCAAACTTGTGCCGTCAGGAAACAATGTGACGCACAATGGTTTACCAGTAAGATTTCTCACTAGCTTTAGAAGAATTCTAAACTATATTTTTTGACACTTTTTTAGACTTACGTGGGTCGGGTTTAATTTCTTGTTTTTTTCGCAGGTGAATGGTCTGCGTGTTCCGCTCCATGCAGTGGGAAGCAAGTCCGCGGTGTTATTTGTATTGGAGGCAACGGCAGGCGTCTTCGCGATGGTTCCTGCAGAGGACCCAAGCCAGACTTTGAACGCGCTTGTGGAGGCACCTGCAGTCCGTCGTGGTACCTCAGTGATTGGAGCGAGGTATGTCACTGAAAATGTTATTTTAAAGCTTTTATCATTTTAACAAAATTAAAATGAATGTTTTTTTTTTTGTTATCGTTTGTTCCTAACTAGTGACACTGTAACGTGTCACAGTAACCAAGGCTGAGTATGTTTTCGTGTTACAAGAATAAATATATAAAATTGGGTTGTTGAAAATCTAAATATTTAATTAAGATACTATCTATTTTATGTTTACAGCCGCAAAAGATCTTACAGTTTGTATCATAATATTTCATTTAGGTATAGGCATTTAAATTATTAGTCTACAACCTTGTGGTAGGTCGGTATACTAGAACTGTGCCAATTTTCCTTGTTCCAAATAACGAAACGTGCTCAGATTTGGTTTCAAAATCACAACAACAAATCTCGTCTCAGTTGCACCTGGTACTTAGTTGATCTACCCATCAATTTAAATAAGGGAGATAATTGCAACCGCAATGCTCTTGTAACTACGGCTGACTGCTTGCTTCGCAATCATTACCCTCGATGTTCGGACGAATTAACTTGGAATTCCAAGTTCTGAACCATTCGTGGCTATATTTATATCATAACAGGACTTTGAAGTTTAAACAAAGGATTTTACTTCCAAACCCCTGATAATCGTAGATTAGGAATTGGCTAATTAGCAAACCTTTTTTTTTAGGCTATTAACAACCTAGATGTTAATATAAATCGTCTAAGTGTTTAAACTAAAGTAGCAATAAAGGATTTACAGATTAGCTTCAATTGTTTTTTGTTTAATGAAATTATTGGTGCTAAATACTTTCATACAGTTTCCTCTTAGCCATTATACTTCACTACTACATGAATTGAAGATCAAGGTTCATGCGTTCATGTGGAATGTTTCAAATGATTAGGACAATGATTCCAAATATGCCAATGTTGTTGGGACCGCCCTCACTAATATGGCTAATGAAAAGAACGAGAACATAACAAGTCTACTAATTGATCCAAACCTTTAATTCCTTTTTTATGGTGGCTTGACTAATCTGACAATTAGAGACGGATGATGGTGACCTCAGCTGATAGAATATTTATGTACAGACGGAGTATCTAACATACACTGAGATTTTATTTCTTCACATCCAAAGCTCGCCTTCGAGACGATAATACTAGTTTATTTTTTCAATATTTATAGACCAAAAATCTCTTAGCAAGATGATCTGACACCGTCTTCCCCCGTCAGTTCCTTCCATTCCCTGCCGTCTTACATCCTTCTTGTTTTTTTAAAAACAATTAATTTTGTCCTGCCATCTTTTTTGTGGTGCAAGTTCTGTTGAACGTTGTAAGAATAAGTATCAAGCAAAGATTTTAATGTCTGTGTGGTAATGGATGGTTTTATGTGTGATGTAGTGTAAAGGGCCGTGCGAGGCAGGAGTGCAGTCCCGCACAGTGTGGTGCGCGCGCGGCGGCGCGGAAGGCGCAAGCGGTGCTGCGCGCGATGTCGCCTGCCCAGGGCTTCGCCCCCCGGCGCGCCGCTCCTGCGTGCCACCGCGGTGCTCTACAAAACCACCTGTCAATACAGCAGCCTTAAACGCACCACCTTCAGGTAAAAATTACCAATTTAGATTTAGATTTCTGTTTCGGTGAAAGTTTTATAAATTTCCTACACCCTGCAGGAGGCAAACTGCCTTGCCGGACTATCCCCGGTACAAATTAATGGGGTGCTGTTTACCTTTTTTCCTAGTACTGTGAAGCAGGTGGAATTCGGAATTTATAATCTACCTAGATCCCTCAGGTACCAATACCAAATGGTAGTGACAATAATAAGCATTATTATAGTTATTTTTGTAGTGCTTGGGCAACTTGGATTGAAACCATGAATGTCGCATAATTCATTAAAGAAAAACATTGAATTGAATGGATTGCAATCGTAAAGCTTAAACTTTCTAGTTTCAGATCCGCAACAACGCGTAACGAGGCACCAAAGTCACACCGCACAAAATGTTAAAGAGAGATCGTATGCCACCGGTAATTCCTAATATATCAAATCTTCTTCTTTACATAGTATTAAGACACTCCCGCTGTTTGTACGCTTAGACCTTTTAAACTACGCAACAGATTTTAATGCAGTCTTCAGCAATAGATAGATTGATTCAAAAGGAACTTAAATATGTTTAATTCATTAATGTTTTGTCTACCCGTGCGAAGCTCAAACGGGTCGCTAGTTACTAATAAAGTTCAAACTCAAGTAGCAAGTTTCTTTTTAGAAAATTCGTAATCAATCAACTAATTTTCGACGACCTCCGTGGTCGAGTGGCGTACACACCGGTTTCAAGGTGTCGCCAGCTCTGAGGTCCCGGGTTCGATCCCCGGCCGGGTCAATGTAGAAAACCACTTTTCTACATTGTCTCGGGTCTGGGTGTTTGTGGTACTTTCGTTGTCTCTGAATTCCATAACACAAGTGCTTTAGCTACTTACTTTGGGTTCAGAGCAATGTATGTGATGTTGTCCACATTTATTATTATTATTATTATTATTTTCTATTAATAAATTTTAACTAAATTTCTATAAATTGTTCTTCAAATATAGCAACTATTTTATTTTTCAAATAGTACCTACCTGGGTAGTACGTACTTATGATGTTTCCTGCCGGTTCTTGTCCATAAGAAGGATTAACACTTTGGAACCGCGCACTCATAGTCGTTTGATATTACCAATTTAACTTTTCTAAAGCGCTTTTTAGGTTTAGTAGAAATACAAATATTTTGATGTTAACTAACATTTTCGTATCCTAATATTCAAGTATAAAATTGGTATAATATTTGAACAATCTGGACAGCAAAGGTGTTTTAACTTAAGGGAGATTAATGACTGTTTAAATTCGAGGTAATATCTTCACATGAACATTGTGTTAAACGTATTAAAAATACAATGTTCTTTTATTCGGCGCAGGCGCATGCGTGGATAAGCTGAACAACTGCGCGCTGGCGGTGCAAGCGCGGCTGTGTCACTACCCGTACTACGCCGACTACTGCTGCAAGTCCTGCCACGGACGGTAAACCAATGAGGATTGAGTAAGATTATTTTTAATCTATGTTCTAATATATAAAATCTCGTGTCACAGTGTTTGTTATTGAACTCCTCAGAAACGGTTTGACCGATTTTTATAAAATTTTTGTTTCGTGTATTTATGGTTGGTCTGAGAGTAGGTCGTAGGCTATATTTTATACCCTTAAGTTATAAGGGTGGCCCTCTCCAGATTTTTAATTTAATTTGTTGGACAAATTTGTATGAAAAAACAACGTTTGCCGGGTCAGCTAGTAATATTATAAATATTGGGTATCTTACTGCCGAACTCAGAGTCGGTAATGGTTCTTTAACGGATTTCTTATTATTGATTTAACTTAGCCAACTCTCAGACGTTATACTAATTAACATAGCTAAATACTAGCCTATCTACCAGCCGCTATAGATTGTCACAAAGGCTTCTTCAACCAAGCTTGTACACAGCCGCAACTCACTGACGATTTCACCACTACAATCGATACGATACTATTCTCGATAAACTCATTAGTGATATTTATCTTTTTTTAATAAAAAGTATTTTTAAAAGATAATACTTTCTTAATTACTCTAAGACATAATGATGTCTTAGTTCGATTTTATCAATGGATAAAATCGGTAAAGGAAAACATAGTGATAAAATCTGGATTTCAACAATTGAAGTCTGAAATCGCCAACCCGCAATGAGCAAGCGCGGTGATCAATTCTCGTTTCTTTTCTGTATGAGGGGAGGCCTATGTTCAGCAGTGAGACATTTATTAGCTTATATTATTATCTATACTAATATTATAAAGCTGAAGAGTTTGTTTGTTTGTTTGTTTGTTTGTTTGTTTGAACGCGCTAATCTCAGGAACTACTGGTTCGAATTGAAAAATTCTTTTTGTGTTGGATAGTCCGTTTAATGGGGAAGGCTATAGGCTATATAAAATCACGCTACGACCAATAGGAGCGGAGCATAAATGTAAAATGTTGCAAAAATTAAAAAGCGTTGAAACTAAAACACGCGAACAAAGTCGCGGGGGACAGCTAGTCAATGATAATGATGACGCCTCCCATGTAATGATTTTTAAGTAACCTGTTAAATAAATTTTAATTCTATTTACGGAAATGTCGTTGATTTTCATTTCTCTCTCCAGGTACACACAGTGATACACTAAGGCGCTACAATACGTATTGTGATACGAAACGGACGCATAGTGAGAATACGTAATCTTTAACGAACCGAGAGGAACGCGGTACGACGCCGGCGCACACAAACTTCAATCTCACACGTATAAGGCAGTAATTGATCCCGCGATCCAGTACCCGTACTGTGTTACATAAGGAATCCTTTCAGAGAAAGTGGAACGCCTGACATCGCTCCAACGAACTCCTTAGAAGAGACTTCTAGAAATGTTAATGCAGAGTATTAAGTCTGAATCAAGCCAAAGTGAATCAGAGTATAACTAGATATTGGATTGACTTACCCCAATAGTGACTCAGTATCGAATGCTACAATTTGTTGATTACTATGAAATTTCGTGTCGACGATGAGTACACCAGTGTGCGTGTGGCTCAAGTGAACTTTTTAAACGTTCGAGTTTCTGTAAGTATTAGGAATAGTTTTGTGATCTCCAGATTGTTTAGTCGAGTTTTGGAGTCGATCTGTGAACTGTAGAACTCTCAAATTATAAAAATAATTTTAAAAGTTTATTTTTTACATAATTACTGCACGTCATGTTATCGAGTTGAGCACCACCTGTATGCGTAGATTTGTTTATAACTTGCCTGTAACCAAGTAATAGAAATGCATTTTACCGAATTTCGTATTGTGTATTACTTAGGAGATTAATTATTACTATAATAAGTATGTTTGGAACTACAGTTCATTTTGCATTTGTAATGCAACTTAGGCTATGCTATAGATTAAGAACAAAATAGTATTTCTTATTCTTTTAATAGTTTCTACGGTATGTACTTAGAAACTATAGTGCTCTTTCCACATGTGTCAAAGAGAATAATTGTAAGGTAAGGGAACTCAATGTAAGGATTTGTTTTACCATAAAAAATTAGAAAAATTTAAAGAAGGTTTTATGGGTAGACGAAGTATTGTCTTACATGTTTCCCTAGCCGCTACAAATGTCGCAGACGTGTGGTGAAGGCATCAGTGTTCATAATAAATAACTTATTACCCCGATTCTATTGTCAATAGTCAGTTCTGTATTATTAAAGAGTTGAATTGTGTAAATAGATAATTATTTTTATATGTATAGTGCATTTACTTACTGGCTGTTAAGTATTTATACGATTGTATTAGTTAAAACATTGTACCATCATAATAATGTATAATTAATTATGTATTAATTGGTTTTTGCTGAAAGTAACTAGAGTTTGCCTACCGTTTAATAAATTTTATCTGTACTAATAACGCATATAACAATGTACAAAAATAATAAGCTTTAAACACTGGTTGTTGTCGTTATTTACAAACTTCCTTTTACCTTACAATGTTTGGAAACAAAGCGTCGCAAACATAAAATTGTGGTACTTCGTTTTGCGAATCTACGACTAGATTTACATTTCTTCAGAAAGCGAAGCGGTAAGCGATTGTATAAAATCTCTTCATTAAATTCATAAAAATATGGATGATAAAAATTTTCGCGTTTTGTATTCATACACGCTCTTAAAAACACTTAAAGTTAATATAATATAATAAATGTGAATACCACATAGATACATAGATCTGAATAAAAAATAAGTAGCTAAAGCACTTATTTTATAGAATCAGAGACTACGAAGGTACCACAAACACCCAGACCTAAGACAATGTAGAAAAGTGTTTTTATTTTTTACCCGTCCGAAAATCGAACCCGGGACCTCAGTGTAAGTAGCGAATCCTTAAAACCGGTGTATACGCAACTAGACTTTGGAGTCGTAATAGAATTTGCTATTGTCAGGCTCCGCACTCTTTCTATTCCTTTCATCCCCGATAGTGTATTCGGGAACGCATGGCAAACTACTGCGGTGTAATATGTTACCCAACACACCTTTATCACTAATCGCCATTAAATACCATGTTAATATCCAAGTGTGAGTTGATAAAAAAAATTATGAATAAACTCCAAAGATATTATATTAATTTTCAGTATCATTTTTTTATGTGGCAAGGATTATAATGCTGTTAAAATACAGTAATTGCTCGTTATTTATACAACCTCGGTTTAAGAAAAAAGTATAAGTAGTTGTTCACATCTTTGCAGCTCTGGAAAAAATATAGCATTAAAAAGCACACCGAAGCATTTTGCCACGAACCATGGAATATTCAGTAAGCTGTTTTAAAGTCCGGTGAAGCAGTCAAAGCCTGCTCAGGCTAACTGCGTCAATCTCTTTCTAAAAAAACAGTAAGCTTTTTCTACCCTGAGCATACTTTACTTGTACTGGCTATTGTAATAAGTCATGTAAATTAGCCAGTATACCTAAGGTTAGGTAGAAGTATGTAGTAGGTATCTACTATTCAGATATGTAAACCCATTTTTTGTTTATACTGGTTACGAAACTACTTATGTCCCCAGCACTGCAACTCCATCTCTTATCAGGCAATAACACCAGTGATTGTAAATTATCTCTCAATTCTGACAACCAAAGAATAGTATAAGACACCCTATGCTTTTAAAATAATTTATGACGATCTGGAGGCCAGCCCCCTAAACAAGTGGCATTTCGACAAGCGTTATCCATGATAGAAATCGCTTACATGACATTAAATGTATGGAAATGACATTTCGTTTCGATAAGTCATGTGACTTGGGTTTCTCACTTACATGTTTGAATAATTCAACCAGCGTTATCGCTTGTCGAAATGTCACTTGGCTAGGGGGGGGGCAGATAGTCTATTTAAGTTAAATACGGTATTAAGCTGATTTCGGTGGGACTGGAAGCCGACCACAATGTAGCTTGAAAGGCTAGGCAGAAAAAGACGGTGTAATAGTGGCGTTAAATAGCCCTTATTAATATTTGGGTATGATTTTATAAGTGTACCTGACCTATAATAAAACCAAAAATAAGTTCATGTGCGAACTAATTTTGACATAAAATTTATAGGCATTTGATAAAGATGATAACTCATGTTGTCTATTAGGAAAATATTTTACTGAACTAATTAAAAAATCGCGCTTAACAGGATCTTCTTCGATAACATCTGAATTGCTTACTAATGAGTAAGCTTCAACAATTGTTATCGTATAACGAAAAAATATTAAATAATGTTGTGCAACATTACGAAGATAATACTTGATAACTAACCCCTAAATACTCAAACGCAACTTAAGTTTAAAGACGTTCTTAAATGTATATCTGTCGCTACTTAAAACTGAGTGACGTTTTAGTATTCGGCCATTAATATCTATCCTAAATCACTAATAATAACACGAAGGTCGCAACTAAAAATCTACACGAGACATCTTCAACGAAATCCACAAGAAAAATATAAAGGCTTTATCGCTATGTGTATTCCAACCCTTATAATCAATCAAATCAGCCTAACTACTGTAGGTACATAATCCCTCTCATGCCTTATCCAAGTTGCGCCGTCACTTATATCGAATAGTACCTAAATATTACAGGAAAAACATAAAATAATTATTATCCTTGATAATTTTGTTACAGCATAGGTATCATCAAGATAAAAGATTATTTTTATTACAGATAAAATAATTAGTCACATTTGATAATTTTACTAAATATGATTCATCACTATACTAACAGATTCTCACATGAGTAATTATAGGTAGG
This sequence comes from Diachrysia chrysitis, assembly GCA_932294365.1. Classification (NCBI taxonomy): domain Eukaryota; kingdom Metazoa; phylum Arthropoda; class Insecta; order Lepidoptera; family Noctuidae; genus Diachrysia; species Diachrysia chrysitis. The sequence goes on from OW028657.1 coordinate 6,492,158, forward strand.
TATTTAACGAAAAATGTAGTAATAATAATATTATCTGCGATAATACTTAAGCTTTTCATGACTATAGAATAATTAAAAGTACTATGTGCAGAAGGTTCACTTCGCGAAAAAATATATAAATACCGACTCTAGCTGCGACGCAACAAAGTGCAATTCATCTTGCAGTTGATACCTAACGCGGTATTTACCTAAACATTGCCACTCTCTTCTAACGCGTATCTCTCTGTTTGGCGCAGCGCGTCGAGTGGAGCTGATACTATTTTGGACAACTTTTTAAAGACTCAGTTTTTCCCACACTTTGTCTACTTTAAATTTGACCAGGCATGAATATGTTCAACGATTTATTTTTTCTTTTTATTTCCAGGTCTGGTAGCATTTGTGTGCTGTTCAATAAGTTTTCTGAACGAAGCTCTCTCTCCCTATACTTGGTCACAAACAATCATGTACCAGTGGATAGATGTATACCACAAGATTCTTCCATTACTTTACTGGTATAGGGAGCTTGTTCCTTGCGTCATGATGATAGTCAATAAAAGTACCTATTCCTATCCGCGTCCTGTCCAATCTTGAAAGGATCTGGTTTTGAAGACGTTCTTTTATTGACTATCATCAACTGGATCATTACTTTTTAGTAGCTTTAGACATCTAGACAGAATTGGGAATCACATCATTCAAATTCGCAGTAAACAGAATGTTTAGATATGATTCAAATATCAACGATTGCGTCAGTAATTAAGATAATATCCACGATCAAAGAAGTTTGCGTTTAACCGACTATAACACTGGAGATTGATAAATAAACTTAAGGGTAATAATATTGATTTTCAACTATTTTAAATACCTAAATATAACATCGTTTGTTACATCGAACGATAATAATTATCTCTAGTTCTCGTCGTCCTCGTTGGCGTCGTCTCAGCGGTTGGAAAGCCACTGTTGGGCATGGTAGACCCTTATAGATTGCCAGGCACTACTCTTTCGTCTCCTGAAGCCAGTTCAAGTACCTACATCATTTATACTATCAACGACTTCGACTTCTTCATATGCATTTAGGAATAAGCTGTTATTTTGATTTTACAAATATACACTTCAATTCATTTTATATAGATTAAATAATATTAAAAAAAGAAGGTACAAATAAACATTGACATTGACGGGCCTGTTGGTCTAGTGGTTAGTGACCCTGACTGCTAAACCGGAGGTCGTGGGTTCGATTCCCACCCAGGGCGAATCTTTGTGTGATGAGCACGATCATTTGTTCTGTGTCTGGGTGTAATTTATCTATAATATGTATGTATTTAGAAATATATAAGTATGTTTATCAGTTGTCTGGTTGCCATAGCACAGGCTGTGCCTAGTTTGGGATCAGATGACCGTGTGTGTGTGTATTATTATTATTATTATTATATTATAAACAAAAACACTTTTACTATGAACATGTTAAGTAATATATTATATACTTCTATCAATCAATATACTCGTACAACGAAACATTTTCGCGTTGCCCGTGTTAGTGTCTATTGCGTCGCACCTGGCACTATCTAGTTGTCGATACAGGAAACATTAATCATCTGCCCATATCAATGATAAGAAGCCACTGATATATATATCAATAGAGTTTCGAGTCAGTATATTCAGTGAAACATCACTAGCGGGACATTGCGAAAAAAATATACAAATTCATACATTTTACGCGTCTGTGCAATACGGTTTTTACGTAACTCTGTTATTGTAGGAAATATGGCAGCAAGACCGAATGCACCCCCTATGTACCCTTCAACAGTTGAAAATGGGGGTCAAGACCCATCCTACAGACCACAGACAAATAATGAGAGTCAAGGGTTCCTAGTGACCATGAACGTGATTAATTCACTAACACACATGCTACTTGGATCTATTACAATCAGTGCGTTAATATTCGCAAATATTGTAAATGCGTCATGGTTTAAACAACACGTTTATTTAAATGTTTTTGGGGTAAGTTAGGCTTGTGTATTTTGTTATCATCAAATAAATGTGAAAAATAAATAACTATGTTTTCGATTATCGGAATTCGGTGATTTATAATTATATTTTAATTATTAATCCGCCAAAGGCTCGAAGGTTCAAAGGTCAGAACTAGTTAACAAAATACTACACAGAGAGAGAGCTTTATTAATTTATCTTTGGTAAAAAAAAATAAGAAAAAAATATTGAATCCTTATTTTAACTATTAAATAAATAAACCCTCTCATTCTACGGATTGTAATACGCGGTTAACGTCCAGAAGTAAGATACAAACAATGATACTTGATCTTAAATCAGCGTTTTTTAATAAATTAATTATTTTCAGTACGTTATCTTGATGGCACAAGCTGTCTTAGCATTTAACCCACACAATGCATGGTCCTATAATTTAAAGTACCCGCAAAAGAGGACGCTACATTACGTCATGCAAATCTGTGGGTCTATATTGGCCATAGCTGGTGGAGCAATTGGAATGTCGAACGTAAACTTTAACTTGCGGTCGACCCATGGAATATTCGGTGAGTACCATCTTCATGTTCGTATAACAATTTCACAAAACACAGTTCGTATAACAATTTCAATATGGAGTAGGTTAGTGACTTTAATATAGATTATGTTATTATTAGTAATTATGGTGCCTATTTTTACAAATAATCAATCAAGTACATCGATGTGACTTTAAAAATATGTACTATGAATGTATTATGAATGTACTATGAATGTACTATGAATGTATTATGAATGTACTATGAATGTACTATGAATGTACTATGAATGTACTATGAATGTACTATGAATGTACTATGAATGTACTATGAATGTACTATGAATGTACTATGAATGTACTATGAATGTACTATGAATGTACTATGAATGTACTATGAATGTACTATGAATGTACTATAAATGTACTATAAACGTACTTTATATGTACTATAAATGAACTATTAATGTACTAGGCATGTACTATGAATGTATTATACTTGTACTATGAATGTTTCATTTATATTTTGTAGCACTTAGTTTTTACTTAGAAAATATAAACAAATCGAATTATAATTAACTATCACCTATCTATATCAATGTATTATTTAGTTTTGAAAATATATTTAACTAGTAATATAATTAAATATTTCGCAAGAGAAAATAGTAATGTACTTGTGGATTACGTAAAACGTTTAATTATGTTGTTCTTTTTTTCAATTCCATTTCTAAATTAATTTATTTAAATTTATAGCAATCTTCCCAAACAGTCTTATTAATACCCTCTCTAGTTTTATCCTAACACAATCTCAGTATTCTTGTTTTCATTTTTTCAATTTGTAATATTAACTTTTCAGGTTTCATCGCAATGGTACTGACTGTTGTTAGCCTTTTGGGAGGAATATATCATTTAGTGTTCCCGGATAAGATGAGGTCGGCTTTCCTGAGGTCCAGTCACGCTTGTGTAGGCTGTTTGACGATAACAGCTGCATTCATAGCTCTCTGTTTAGGGTTCGATAGCATGAGGTTGGCATTAGGGGACACTAACATTAACCTATTCATAGCTTCAACTGTTTTTGCATTAGTCGGGCTCTTAACTGTATCGGCAAGCAAAATAGTTACGCGGACTTGTGGCGATGGAAAGTAAAAATAAAATGTTTATTAGTGTGAAAATATCGAGGTAAAGTGAGCAACAAAATTCCATGAAAACAATCACATAACTCTTTGTTGCGACTAAGAAGTAACAGTGCCTTGACACCAGCCCCCTCGATAAGCGCTAACGCTGATCGAATCGTTCAAATGTATGGAAGTGACAAGTCCAAGTCACGTGACTTATACTAACGAAATGTCATTTCCATACATTTAATGTCATGTAAACGATTTCTAAAATCGTTAAAACTTGTCGAAATGCCACTTGTCTAGGGGGACAGAACTCCCAAACTTGCTGAACCTCAATATTCTTACTGTAATTTATCTTATCTGCCCCTTTGTAAATATGATTTTGTTGCTGACTGTACATAAAATATTAATTCAGAGTACCTGGCTCGTGATTGGTGGAAATTTACGGATAAACCAAATGCGCGAGTAGCCTACTTAGCGGATGTTAAAATCACTAACACCATATATTTATAACTTAGAGCTAGAACAATCACTGTCACCCTCATCATAATATTATGGCCTCTCTTCTGTATCGTCTGTATGTTAGTAGTAACTCAATGAGCGCGTGAGTGTTCAAAATATTTAATGTAATCATAATTAAGTTACTTATTTTTTTACGCTCATAACACAATGAGAGGCGTAAGGTGTGAAATATTTCTTTACAAATAAAAAGTATAAAACTAACTACAAATTATTATTTGTGGAAAAAAATACTTGTAAATTTGTACATTTGAACGAGGACTAACTTTTATATGATATTCATAAAATAATATTAGTCTGTTATAGTATTAAATTGTGATAATGTCGTTTGTTATAATGTAGCATTTTAAATAATGCTAAACATTGTAAATTAGGACAGGACAACTAAAAAGTACCTATTATAAATTAGACTTATTAAATAAATCAATAAATTCATTTTTGTCAGATTCAATTTACTGCGACACAAAATTAGTTTTCTAATATTAGGTTTAGTTGAACCGTTGTAGACACGATAAACCTGATTAAATTATTTATGTACACACAAACCGTCGTAAAGCAAGTATGCAATAAATAAATAATATATAAAATAATCTTTTTTTTTATTGTAAATAATTCATGTTTATCATTATTACAATAAAACACCTACCATTATTTATGTTAATTACACTTAGTATTTATCCAATGGGATGGTCTAAGACTAAGTTTAAGTCTGTAGCCTGCGTACCAGCCAGGTCGTTTAATTATCAGATACTGTTTGATAAATAGATGGAGATATTTAAAGGTAATCTAGTAATTAGATCTCAAAGCAACCGAGTACAAGAGCAATAACAAATAATACATTGTTTACAATCCATCTCACTTTATCTTATTCACTTCAAACAATTTAATTAGTCCTATTTGATTATATATTATAGAGTGCAATGTTCTTGTATATTTTGCCAACGCGGTCATTGCCAAACGCTGCCCATTATCTAAACAAAGGCTAGTTCAGGTCAAGTCGAATCGTAGTAATTAAATATTATTACGTATTGACATTGTTTTGTTATCGGCTAGCTGGAACATGCGCACGCATGCAGCTAACAAAAATTTGTCATGAAAAGCTAATGTACAGTTAGAATCAAATATGCTAGTTAGACTTTATTTATTTATTTATTCTTTATGGTACACCGTAAACTAAAGGAAACATGAAAGGAAAAGATTAAAAATTAACTTTGTATTCTTTTGTCAGATATTTGGAAAAAGACAAAAACAGCAACCTATTTTATTGTTATGCACTAGACCTATGTAGCATGTAGGGTCGCATAGCACCTGAAACCCTTGACAGTAAAAGAAAAAATAAAACAACCACATAGTTTTAATTCCATCTAATCATCACTTGTTTTTTATAATAAGGTATCTATTTACACAGCCCTATCTCTACATAACTTAAGTACAATAAACACTACAATACATTGATATCTATCTTAAAAGCGTTTACCCAAAGTATATAATAAAATGAGTCATGATTCCACTTGTACTATAAATTATTTAATACAAAAATAACTTACGTTTAAATATCACACTGAATAAGCAAAGTAATAATTATTGTTAGTAAATACTATTAGCTTTAAAAAAAATATTTAGAAAGTAATACAATAATGAACAAAGAACTAAAAAAGTTTAACCGTAAGATATCTAATGAAGCTGAAGATCAGAGAGCAAAATACTCGTAATTTCTATACAAATACATTAAAAGACAATAAAAAATGTTTTTCCTAACCACCTTATGTGTAGTAATGGATACAAACATGATACAATAATTACGATGGCAGTTTAGGGTTGAGGTAAGGCTAAACGCACACTGAGCGGGGTTGGCCGTTACGGGGCCAATATAATCTGAACAACAAGGTATTAAGTAATGTACGGAATTTATGCACAGAGTGAAAATTAAGATTAAATTTTAAGTACTGTATAGAATATTAATTCATCTTTGAAATAAAAGTCATCTACCCTTTTATATCTAGTTATAATAATAAAAGCTTGTTACGTTACTTGAACAAGGCAGAAATTTTTCGATTTTGGCAAAGTCAAAAATCATCGAACAAAATAGGATCGATAGATAAATGGATAAAGATAGATAAATAGATGATATACTGATCTATTTATAAACAATAATAAGCTTGATGACCCGCAAGTGCGCGTTCAGCCAAAACAAAAGCTATATAATACTAAATTCACCGTCCTGAGCAGGAGTGGCAGCAGTTCTGTATGTAGTACTTGTAGTGGCACAGCCGCGCCTGCACCGCTAGCATGCAGTTGTACAGCCTGTCCTTGCACTCGTCTGTAAGAAGAAAATCAGTATACTGACTAAATCAAGGAGGGTGCTTGCGACAAAGAAAAAAACAAACATAGAATTTGTTCGTTTTTGGAAGTCGGTCAAAAATCCGTTAGGCTCACTTCTCTCATTTGTGGAAATGACAGATAGACCACAAGCCAGACTAACGATGCCTTTTTTTTGTTTACGGGGTTAAAATCTAATGAATTCAACCCACGCCGAGGGCACGACGTCGGGATATGTTATATTATGCAACACCTCAGTCGCGTCTTTGCTTTTACCGGGGTCCAGGGTTCGCTAAAGCATGCTCGGCGGGGCTCCGACGGGCCTCGGTGTTTGTAGGATCCCTGCTTGAGGAGTAGGTGTTCCTCTACCCCTCACTCCTTCCGAAGAAGGACGCGTTGGACTTAGCGTCTGTATCCTCCAGGGAGACTAACGATTCTAGCGGATTAAATCGCGCAACATTGACGTAGTTCGACACTAGAAAATCCATTACCTACTCATACTTCTGGTTTAATTTGGGATGCATGGAATACTCATACTCCGACTTCTGGAAGCTCTTCAAACTTTAAAGATTATATATTATGATTTTTTAAGCGGTAAACAGTAATGTTTTAAAAGAGACGGACGGATTTCTCAATTTCTCTCTCTGTTCCAAAAATAGCTTTAAGATAACTAATCTCATACGTAAAGTGTTTTTTTTTTGCATGCACAATGGCGGACTTAATGCCTGTAGGCATTCTGTGCCTTCAGGCGATGTCAACCTTAAGGTGATGCAAAGACCAAACGAAGTAGATACCTTATACTACCAAATTTCAAGTTATTGTAAACGATAAAATTTCCTCATATAATATCCAAATGGGCAAAAACAGCTTGGTAGTATTTCCGTCAGTTCCATACTGTTGAGTACATACAGTTCAAAAAGTAAGTAGTAATAAATAAAATAAATCATAGATCGTACCATCTGCCAATGCTATGAATTCATTTTGGTATATACGCTGCGTAGTGGTACTCCTTTGTGTAGTTGCATATCCTTTTTGAGACTCTGTGAAACACAAAACTAGTTTTAAAACAACACACATTACTTTGTTTGAGTAAAACAATGACATACAGTCTACGAAATACCTTTTTTTTAGCCATTTTTGTAACATTAGATAGTGTTTGCAAAATTTACGAGCTCACTATTTGGTAAGAGACTCCTTAAAAGTCCAACAAATGTTTTAGGATTAAAACATTTTAATTTACCATAAACCTTGTTATTTACTAAATACTGTATAAAAATTCAGTTGAAGTTGTAAATGTTATCTTCAACAGACAACAGTTCCTTATTGCAGATAAGTTACGTATCTTGAAGGTCGAAGATAAAACAAAATGATGATCATTGTTCAAAGTCAAATAATAAACATGACTTGCTAAGGAAATTTTGATTTTTCTTCTGGGCTCAAACCTTTTTCTAACTATGTTGTGGCAACTACCTGCCTGACCTCTACATTATAAAATTGATCTGTGATAAATATCCCACTGCTGGGCAAAGACCGCTTTTCATTAGTACGAGCGAACGTTTTCGATTTTCAAATTCCAATTTGTAGAGCAAACATAGACAAAAATAGAGTGCGCGCATCGCTAGAAGCCCCTTATGCCGAGCGTAGGAAATTTTATGCTGTAAGTACTACGCTCGTTTACTGATTAAGTGATTTTCCGTGGGACGACCGATAGACGATGTGAAAATATCGACGGCTGCGATATTATTAGAGTAAAATTAAGTTTTGAGATATTTTTTCTCTGAAACTGTTTTTTCTTTCATGTTGATAAAATGGCGCGCTCTGTTCTAAGACAAATTTTACGATTTTACTTATTCATACTAGTACCTACCATTCACACTCGCACTTAGTTTACTTATATTTCTCTAAGGTTAAGATCTTTACCAATGGTGAGAGGTGGTGGTGGCGCGGCGACGCTGGTGGCCACGCAGTGCGGGTCGCAGGCGCGAGTGGCGCGCGGCGCGGCGCCGCACTCCGCGTCACCGGACACGCCCGCGTCCAGCCGCGCGCACACCACCGACCTACGTTGCACACCCGTACTCGACCCACTCGTACAGTTGCTTATACACTGTATTGTTAAAAAAAACTGTTCTATACACAAACCCCAAGGAAAATAAATCCCATCTAGGGCTTAAGTACTTGCGAAGACAAATTTAACTAGCTCAACCCGAACACGACGGAATTGCGTTGATTCGTTACAGAGTTCAGGTCTTATGGCCACCAGCTGGCTTTATCATAACCAGCTCGAAATTACTTTGATATGGCATTGTCATCGAATTTATTTATAAATATTTGCAAATAAAAAAAAAGTTAAATGTATATGTCTAAATCAAGACTATCAGTTAGGTTGACATTCATTATCTATAAGTACTTTAGTTATCTCATCGATTTTTATATCATAAACATCATTTACATATTAAATATCGGTCATAAAAGGACAAAATTACATGATTTTCGAAATTAGGTAAATAGATAGTAAGTAATTAATTAATTGCCAATATATGTTACCTCAACTAGCCTTTTGTACTAATTATTTTGTTTAATATTTTAGAAATATTAAAAAATAAATTGGAAACCCCGACTGCTCAAAACCAAGCTAAAAAGTAAGAAAACAAGTTTTACTCGTTAATTCGAGTCGGAGAACTTCTTAGATTAAAAAGTGTTACATTTAATTTAACAACCTACTCATTATAACGATGAATTACACCTAACAGAATTAAACCTATCATCAAAACGGATCGTTTTCAGGCACTCTTAACAGAATACTATCCTGCGCTAGTTACATGATCCTGTTGGAATTGAAAAGGTCATTGTAATTATCAGTTGCCTAGAAGTGTCAAAGCCTATCACGCTAACTGAGTAGTGGACGGTGCTAATTAGTATATCAATCACAAGGCTCCCTTAATCAAAGCGTGTCCTTTGCACGTGTATAAATATCGCTCAGGATTTATTCCGAGGTCAATAGAAAACATTATGTATATTTTTAACTTCTTTAACAAAATACCTAAAGAAACGAATATAAGAAACAATTCACACAAGTGCCAAAAATGTGCCACTATGAACCACTTGGCTCCTAAAACAGGCTCCTGGCCTAGTTTAGGAGACAGCAGTTTTGCTATTTTATATGTCTAGCTGGTACAACATATCTTTTATACCTGTTTTTTCTCTTTATTTTGTTCTAATGTATAAATAAATTATTATTATCATGTATCAAATTTTAAACGGAATAGTTCCTATTTAAAGTAGATATTATTCTTCGAATAATTAAATAACCTTGCTGTGACCTTTGTCTCTACCATGAGTTTTTAACAAACGTACTCGCTAGCGACGGCGTAAACGATTTCTATGGCAAATTTGTACAGCGCCACTAGCGGACACTTCAAGAATTAAAATGAGTAGTATGAGACGATAGGTAAAAAACCTATCGAAATCTAATCGCTAGCGACTAACGTTTTTAGCCATTACATATGAAATTCGGTACCACGAGTCACAAATTTGATAGATGTCATCGAGAAATACCGTAAGTAAGTTTTCGATAGCAACTCATGGTAGAGACACTTTTCCATATAGCAAACTATTCTCTACCCACCAATTATTGTGAAGATGAGAAGAAAATAGTCGAGTAATAAATTAACCATAAACTTTTGCTTCGTGAGCAAAGCAACGTAAATGTACAAAGAATCTATTCAAAAGACTATCTTGTAGAACAAAGAGCAGTATGAAAGTTTCCTACAAAGACCATATTATTCAAAACAAAATACACAGAGCCAAGTTTCAGTTACAAACTGGGAGTTTACGAACTTAAGATTTAGTTACTTTCCCCTCAGCTGTAACAATGGCCTTGCAGATATAGAAGCCAGAATGCAAACAATTTGAAAACCTTTTGTCTGTGCCAATATCTTTTGACATTTTACTAGCACGCAAGTTAAAAATTGCTGAATAGTTTATTATATAGTATGATACACGTGAACAGATTATGAATTACACTAAGATACTTATTTTAACGTGTCAGGAACTTAAATAACCGCCTAGTTTAAGATTTTTTTTATGTTAGTTTCAGACAACCTTACGGAAACTTCACAGAAACAACGAGAACCAAAAGTTACTCTACCATTGCAAATTACATGTGATCGATTTATAATAATGATATGTGATGATATATGATCGATCGACATTAGATTTTCCTCTAAAACTGCTACTGTCTTTTTTGCCCTTTTTCGCAACCTACCTGTCCCCAGTCGCTGTAGTACCAGGCAGGTTCGCACCCTGTGGAACAGTCCCGCTGATGAGCCGGCTTTGGAGCATGACAAGCCGAGTCCTTCAGATGTCGTCCAGTGCCGCCGATGCATAGAACCCCTCGGGCTTGTTTGCCACCACAAGGAGACGAACAGGGAGACCACTCGCCTTATGAAACAGATCCTTGGATTACAAAATATCCTGTCAAAAATGATGGAGACATAACATATGCAAAACAATTATTAAGTTTTGTATTTTTTTATTTGTCCTCACAGCAACATCTCGTTTTGAGCACTAAAGGAGTTTTAAGTTCAACCCTTATTAAAGAAACAATGGTAATGATTCAAGACTAATAGAGCATCTAAAAGTTGTCAGCAAAAAATATATGTTGCATAATAATTAGTTGACAGAAGTTTTATTGGCCACAACTAAGCCCGTATAATGTCACTATTGTCATTCCTAAATTCTATTTGATATCATCCGACCATACGATATTCTACATTCGCTATTTAAGCACAGCCAAAATAACGTATTTTATTCTGCCTCTGAAACTTCCTGTGCCTAGAGCATAAATCAGGTGGAATAAAAAAATAACGTAAGTACATACCAGTGAACCAATGTCCTTCCAGAGGTTCACAATTTAGTTTTGGGTCGCAGACGCGTGTTGACTCAGGTGCCTTCCTAGGGGTGCAACCGGCGGGATCAGCGCAGCGTACATTTCGTGTTTGTACCCCACCACCCACGCACCACCCTACACACTAAAAGCATATTTTTCTTTCTTGTAATTTACTTGGAAAGAAATAAATCATCATGAACCAATAAATACTACAGTCTGATGTGTAGGTGGATGACTTTATTTTAATTCTGGATAGTAGTATGTAATATATTATTTCAAGCTAAACAAGTTTTATTTTATTAGAAAAAACATAAAACTGTTTAGTGCAATGCATATGTTCCTGTAAAATTATGTGAAATAGAATCAATCTATTTGTTAATAGTATGTAAGCACACAATATTTCACCAAGAAGAATGATTTACGAGTGAAATCAATAGTATTATTTGAATAAGCAAAACTGACATGCTCTTATCTGTGCTATAAATCAATGGCCACCTCCATGTGTTCGGGTGATTACTCAATGCATTGTTGCAGTATTTCTTCAACATTCTTGCTGTTTAGCAAGTATTCATAAAGTAAAAAGTAGAGATTTAATACATCATAATGCACTTCGGTAATGGCTTTGGCCATGATTGAGGCCTTATGGGCTAAACTAAGTGGGTTTCAGCCTTCAACCTACTTTGTTACATATGTTAAAGTTACTATTTTAGATCTGATAACATCGCGATTAATTCCATGTCAGACTTCAGGGTTATTTAAATAATAATATATTCAGAATAAAACCGTCTGGCGAATTCTAATTGTGTTTTTTTTTGTAAACAATAAAGATATTCTAGATTCTAATCTTGAGCAAGTAACAAAAAATTATTATTATTTAAATTCTACCGGAAACCTTAGTGAAGATAAGGACTTTAATACTTTTATATCTTAGTATTTTTTTCTTTCTCATGAAGAACTTAAAACCATAATGTATGTTAATTAACTTACCTCGGACCATTCTGTATAAAGCCATCCGGCGGTAGCACTGAAAGAGTATTCTGGTCCCACATCCAGATCCGTGCTGTTAACTGACACAGTGTACACGGGACCGTCCCTGAATGCGTCCGTATGTTCCCGCGGTCGGAGCACGCGCCTAGAGGCGACCTGTCTCACTTCGGTGCCACTTTTACAGTCCGGAATATTGCAGTTATCAATAGTTGGAGGTTTAGGCGACGGACATTTTTGATCGTTGATCTAAAACATAATATAGCCAGTACTAAATTTTAGATCGCTGGGACTAGAAAGCAAGTTCTAAAATCTATTACAAACAAAAAATATGGTATCGTTAAGAAAATCGATCAAACTAACTTGAATTTATACTACCTACCAATTAGTTCAAAAGTTGTCTTACCTTAGTGATTCCTTTGGAGTGGTCCTGTACACAGCCAACTATCCTGGTCCTAGTGGCCGGCCCACACTTGGGGCATTGGGTCCAGGCAGCCGCCCTCCACCGAGGAGGACAAGAGCCTCCACCACAGCGGCGCCGCCGTGGCGACGGAACCGGCCCAGAACAGTGTACCGTCGATACTTCCCGGTCTTTGGCAGTTCCGTCTACACAACGATACTTGCCCAACTGAAAAATGCCCCATAGTCTAACAACCCATTGTATTAAACTTAAATTATATTTCAGCCAAGGCCAAAGCCGAGCCTCTGGGCTTAAAAAAACGATTCACGTAGATGACATAATTATGAACTTATTCTTTTATCTTTTTCATGAGAATGCGTTATCAAATTTCGTTTCTTGAATTATTTACAATTTAATTGGAATTTAGTACCTATAGTATCATAGTAACAATGACTTATTATGCATAACCCTAGAAAATATTCCTTTTACGTAAAAACATTAACAGACATTTCAGTCACTAAAAGATAATATTTATCGGTCAGATCGCCTAAACGCCTCATTGACATCATAAATAATTTAGATAGACGCCAAACTTACTCCGTCTGGTGTATTAAAGATTGAGTTTAGTATCTATTTAGCCTTATTTTAGAATTAATGGAAGGATCTCGATGAACTTACTATAATAAAAACTTACCTGAATGCCACCACCGCAACTTCTTGTGCATTGAGAATAGGACAATATCTTCCACATGAACTGTCTGTTACCACTAAAAACTTCATCAAATTCTTCGCCCGAATTACTCATTCCATCAGGATTCCTAATCACCACACTAGGTCTAGAAAATGAATCGTAACTATGATGTCTCCTATAATGCTTAGAAGTTGTAGGTGTTACATCAATAAAATCTGATTTCGTAACAGATTCAGTTTCCACGACACCAGGTAGCGATTCCGTAAAATATTCATATTTTATACTCGGATTTGGTTGCGTATAAAGTATCTGAAAATAAAAGAAGCGTTCATTTCTTTTTGAGTCGCAATAAAAGTTTGATGAATAATTTATGACCACAATAAATTGCAATTTGTTGGCGGTAATGCTATGTCTGCGTATTCAGGACGTTCATGAATAATATATGTATTAGCAATATGTTTTAAGCGATGGGTAATGTATTTGGATTGAATACCATGATGTCGATGGGCTGGTGTATAGGTCCTGGCGCGAGCACGCTGTCTAGCGCTCCGTCGCGCGAATACACGAAGCGCGCACCGGCCGCCTCGTACGTGCCCGCCGCAGACACCGCAAACTCGCCGTTCATAATATACGATCCGTTGGATATCTTCAAAGCTGTAAGAGCACCCGAGATTTCAAAAGTATATTCGTAGAAATCCGTATTTGATCGACAATCTATTTATCATCTAGCCGTCTATTTACATTCCTCCCACGGATGTACAGATGTTTGACTACAACCATTCAATGTGCACAGGACACATTAATTACTAGGATCGACATATTGTAAACTACCTGTCAGCGGTGTCCGAAATTGATTCCCCATCACATTAAAAGCTGACGTGAAATCGTATTCACACAAAACGAAGTGGGCATTGTATTGGTATAGTAGACGGTCTCTAATGATTTACTGTCCACTCCATCGACAATGCTGATTGATAAGTGACCAACCTCATATTCGCGGCCCATTTGCCTCCATCAAAAGACCATTCACTAAGTGGAGCGACACAAAAAAATACTATAAAACAGGTAACCTAATTCATAAGTTAAAAGTGGCTTAAACCAAACATTTAATATAAAATATGAAGGTCCAGCTAGATATTATCCTGTATAATCACATCTGTGCACTATATAAAGTTATATAGCATTTACTAGTGTTACTTTTTAATCAGACATTAGAGCTTTTTGCGAGAGATTGTAATAAAATATTACAACATTTCGTAAAATTTTTTTGCAATAAATAGGCTTCTTACAAGGTTTACATTTGTAATTGATCACAAACCTATGTAATTTTCAGTGGGCGTGATCTCGGAGACGTTGAGCCGGCAGGCGCCGCGCGGCACGGTGGTGACGTAGGAGTAGCCGAGCGGCAGCCGCGGCCGCGAGAACAGGCCCGACACCAGCCGGCGCCCGCAGCGCAGCTCGCGCGTCGCCGACGCCGACAGCACGCCCTCGCGACCCACCGCCTGCACATACAAAATTATGACAGTGAAAGACTATCTGTAAAGACGGTAAAGACAATCTGTGACAATAGACCACTTTTCTTCGAAAAAGAAACTTTCTAAACTTTAAGCGAAAGTATTTAAAAAACACATACTATTCTTTACTAAAGTTAAAAATTTACCAAGTTTGGCTTTTACAGTTTATTAGTCCCACAGCAAAGACGAATATTATACTACTATTATACTTAGACGGCTTCGCATAAAGGCGCAGAAAGATCCTAAATGATGCTTACACACTATGAATTATCAAAAGTTCGGGACTGAGAAAATAGGTAGGTATATATACATCGTATGTAAGCTAAATATAATGAAAAACAATGATGCAATTAGGTAGGAATGCATGCTGATAATTGATTTAGTAAATAGAACTTTAAAACCTTACTCATCTAGATCATAAATTAAACTAGGATCATCCCTATTTTAAAAGTCGTAAGTGGTTTTAAAAAACAACAAAGCCTTCTTATCCAGATACGGGACACAGAGAAAAGTAATTTACTTGTACTTTAGAAATGAGATAAAGATACCTTCCGAGGACAATTGGAACACAATGGTCCATGATAGTAATGGGTCGGTTTATGACTTATTGTTGTCTCCAAACACTCAATTTCTTCTAATACGTTGTACTTTAAGTACGATTTACAATCTTGATTAGTTACTAACGAGACTTCGAAAGTTTGTCAATAGCTTATCAAGCCTAAAACAAGTTTGTATAATTCAATTGACATGTTATTAACACTAAAATCAATAAAAGTAATTGTTGTTTATTATTTTATTTTATTTTAGATTTTTAATGAAAATAATGACCGTCCGAAAACAAATATATTTTTTTATAAAATAATTAAAATGAGCTGTTGAAACATTTATTTATTTACTAATAAAAGTTATTTACGAAAAACGATGAAAAAATACAATAGGTATAGGTACCTACTACACTATAAAATTATTATAACGAATATGCAGTTCACAGTCCGGGCTACCATAAAATAGACACTTTCAATGTTTTCAACAAAACTCAACAAAACGTGTACAAATAAAGACATAAAAAAGGAAAAGCTTCACACCCTTTGCCATTTAACGTGTTCTCTACTTATTGGACCACATACTTTAGCGAATATTTACGTAAAGTGCTCACTTTAACTTCGGGTTATAATACACCTAAATGCTTTAAAGTCTTTAAACCACTCACATGCCAACTGCCTTTATTAACATTTTATCGTGTAAAAGGATCGTTTATGAACCAATGTCCCTCTATTTGTATCGCACGTTTGTATAACTTAATTATGTTTCCTTCGACACATCGGTATGACGCATAATGCAGATCTCGCAAATGATACGAAATGTAATTTCATTGGCTTGTAAATGTGCCTAAGTTATGTTTAATTCAAGTCGTAAACAAAAGAAGTTATAACCGCGTTAACTTAATAAAACATCATGAGTAAGTTAATAATTAGTTCTATCGGTATTCAACTTTGTTAATTCTTTGAGTTGGGTTGTATCCAAAATATACAAGTGTGAGACAATTGAGCACCAAACAAATTTATGTTCAAAGTAAGTTAAAGGTCCCGCCTGTAATGGCATTTATTGTCTTCTAAGTCTTTGTTTGAGATAACTTCGCACAAAACGTCGGTTTTCTTAATGTCATACTCAAGAAACTCCTTAAAAGCTTTGTTTCTTATTTTATTTGTCGTTTATGCTTTTATGCGAAACTAAATGGACGTTGAATACACCGATTTGTGTCAAACCGTCACCAATTTGCCAATATTGTCTGTCGAACCATAACAGGCAAGTAAAATGAGATGAGAGATGCTCGACGTAATAAAATAGTTTTATTTACTACATTTAAATAATAAAATGTGTAAAACCAGACACATACCACGATATTAAGACAGCATTATTTTAATTTCTGAAAACATAGGCCGACGTAATTAATAGGTTTTTAAAACATGAATCCTATTTATTAATCCGATCACAATAATAGTTGTACGAACATTAATCAGCAAATACTTAGTGTATGGTTATTATAAATCAAACGAAGTGGTAATTGAAAACGTCCACTAATAGTCTATTAATTAGGATTAAGCGTGAGTTAACGAATCACCTGTCGGTGAGCGGTAACGGTCGGCTTTGAACTGTGTTTTATGCGGCTCATTGATTACTGAGCAAGTTGCTCAACTGTGACAAACAATTGACCTGCATGTGAAGCCAACATCTGCACGTTTTACGCCTGTATGTTTAAACTAACAACCTACAACACTTAAATGCAATTCTGTAACAGTAAAGTCAGATTAATTACACGTGAATGTGGTGTAAACGCTCGAGGATTCACAGTAGTTTGACTAATGAAGCGTGGGCGTAACGATCTTGAATTTTCTCACAAAACAAACGCGCGCTGCCACAGAATGCGACAAGTCAAATAACGTCAGTTCACAACTTTACATAATAAAAGCGGCGCGACCATAAACTGTCCATGTAATTGGTCAGAAAACTTTAATTGGCTTAATGTGTTCTTATAAATCAATTAATACACCAACCTCCTTTCTGGGACTGCACTGATTATATCTTGACTTCTCGACTTGCTCATTGAACTAGTAAAGTTTACTAACAAATGTAATAAACATGAAACTGGTAGCGGCAACTGTGTGCTGTCATATTAGTTTGTTTGCTATCGTTTATTACAGTAATCCATCATGATATATGGCTGGATAAGTTGTTTGCTGACAATTTTGCGTAACTAAACGCTAATAAGTTAGTATGTATACAAAAAAAAGTAAACGTGATACTTACAAGGGCGAAGAGAACGAAAAGTAGGCCGGAAGTGGACACCATGTTTGTTGTCTTCGATGTATGCGAGAGATAAGTTAGATAGCACTGATATTCACACGCGGATGATCTTTCAGACTCACTTGATGGATGTCTATCATTTTTAATGACACATGTTGAAATTCAAAACTTCATTAGTTTGCTCGATCAGTTACAATTAAATGCACGATTTTCTTACGACATAAATATTGGTCGTTGGATGTCGTTACAGTATTTAAATTATTGGCTAATTAAAATTCGCAAGCTTTATAGTTTTATGAGTAGTAAAATTATGAATGTATGTCAACGATACTGTTTACACACCTAAAACCGTTAAACATTACGTCAAATGAATCAGCTGTAATAGCATAATTATGTTCATAGTAAAACTTCTCACACAAAGTGTTCAATGCTAAACTGTTTAACATCTAAAATAATAGATTATCTCAGTTGTGATGCAGTAAAAAGGCCCGAATAAACAGTTGTAATGTCAAAATATTTAGCATGCGTAAAATAAATGGATCATTAGAATTTTGATCGTAAATTAAATTAATATCCATGAAGGTTAAACCACTAGGAGACGAGCCAAAACTCGCTCAGATATTTAAATAAAGTAATTATTATCGGTGCTCGTGGTAATGATTACTTTATTGTTAGTTGTTCGCGTTGGCAAGAGAAACGGCTGCTTTGATCTCGCTACATGAATTGATTTGAATTTAAAGGAGTATTAGTCAAATCCATGTTGATATCTTTATAGGTGCTGTCAACAACTGCCGGCTTGGAGATTGTCCGCCGAAGCGTTGTGCATTCGGTTCGACAATATCTACTTATTAACCATTTTGCATTCGTCATAACTTTACATTTATTATTTGCATAAGTTGGATTGTACATTTTCCTGTATTTTAAGATAGTTCCTTATATTCATAGCAACATTTACATTCATGAATTTACTACACGTTTAAGCTTAACCAAAGAACATTGCGCTGTAGATTGTATTTAGAGAAGAGAAGATTAGTGTAGATAGAATCTTAATACGATTACCGGTCTCTATGCCACAGAACAAGGTAATAGAAAATCTAGACATACCGTAGCTGTTTCATACTCTTTTAATGTAGACTCTAAATTGTGATTACTGTTGCAAAAACATAATTATTATATTAATATCAAGCGATATTAATCCAAAATAGATAGTTATAGTTCGACTCGCGACACCACCGCCGCCGCGTCAGCTCATGATTAAGGTCTCCTATTGAGGCTGAAACGAGACGGGCGATCCCGAGAATATACGTGAGTAAACCGTTTTGTTTTAAATAATTATAGACAGATATCGTTTTAAAAAATATTAAGATCTAATATTCCACATGTTATAATATATCTAATATATTATTATAAACATACATGAAACAAAGTCGGGTTAGTTACACTACATACAATAACTAAAAACCGGCCAAGTGCGAGTCGGACTCGCGCACCGAGGGTTCCGTACAAACCTGTAGGTATAAAAGTAAAAGTTCACGCATCACGATGATCGAGTCATAGTCGTAGTTATGGTATTTTTATTGGTAAAATGAAAAAAAAAATATATATATTTATTAAAAATATTTTTATTATATGATGTAAGAAAAAATTGACGGTTTTCGCAATTTTTCATTTATCTGTACTATAAGACGTTACTTCGTACCAAATTTCAAGATTCTGAGTTCACGGGAAGTACCCTGTAGGTTTTGATTCCCTTGCGAGTGTCGAAAATTTGCGGCATAAACGGGAGTATCTTTTGATCGCGTTGACTTAGAAGTTTGATTTTTTCACAGCTCCAAGAGACCATAGACTTGAGTATTTGATATGAATTTCAGCTTGATACCTCCACGCGTTCCTGAGAAAAAAGGTCTTGACAGACAGACAGACAGACAGACAGACAGACAGACGGACAACAAAGTGATCCTATAAGGGTTCCGTTTTTACCTTTTGAGGTACGGAACCCTAAAAACGGGTGGACCGATATTTATGACCTTTAATTTGTTGGATATGTCTCCGTCCCCAATATAGCAGAATAACTATCAAAACATGTCTCACTGGAACAGGAACTACTTACGCGGGTGACACCGCGGAGCACACCTATAGTAATAAGAGCAAGTGACCGAGTTTTAAAAAGATTCCCATGCGTAGAGAACGCGCTGCGACATATTAAACCAGTATCCCAGGGATCGTTAAGTAGCTTGTGGCTGTCGGCCAAGCTTTCGCGCCGGCTTCATGAAGGTAACCAAACAACGTGCACTTTATACTAAATGCTACCAAAACACGGTCACTAGCACATTAATCTCATCTATCAAATCTAATGCATCACTGCGAACAGAACGAAAAACGCAATAACTTAAGCGTTGAGCTGATTAATAGTTATATTAATGTTATTGATTTAGGTGATCGTCTTCAGCCAATTAGATGACTAAAACGGCGATAATGTTTCCTAGAACCAATAATGTTTTCAGGTTTTATCAGCAACAAGTGTGGTTCTGCGTCAGAATACAAAATGTTAAGAATGCACTCGAGTCACCTTGAAGTAGGATTTAATCGCTTTTTGCTGCTGTATACATGATGCCAATTTTATCTATGACCAACATATGAGTTCATCGTTGCAGAATTATTATTTTTATTAATCTTAATCATCCGCTTTATTGGAGAACTTATTTCTCGAATGCAGCTCCGAGATACAGACGTTTTTTAATGATATTAAAAACGTATAAAACTTTATCATAAGTTGTCCACTGATATGAATAAATTTAACGAGGTCTCTATCACGGCACCTCAGCCCTTAAACCACTTTATTTATCGTTTAATTTTTATTTTGGAATCGTTTAAACTTTTATTGCCGGTGACATGTTTTAGGATCATAAATCTGTTGGGACAGTGTCCCTATTTAACCCCGATTTGGTCGCGTGTCGCCACTAAATATTTTAATTATTGTTATAATGTTATTTGTCGCGCTAGAGCGGCCACTATAAAATTTTAAAACCGAAAAGGTAGTTAAGATAAATGGGTATGTTGCTAGACCGTTCTAAATCTGTGAAGGAACTGAATCGTTCTTAAAAGAGGCTGCCGACAAGACTAGAATAAAACTAGCCTATTGTTAAAATATAGAACAATTAAACAATGTTAGTGCAGTATAATGTAACAATATCTGCATAACATTGCACATTGTCTAATGAGGAAGATCATATTGTTCAATGTTCATTCTTTGAAATAGATTTTTTAAGATTATTAAACAACACTTACAATTTATCACTATAGTATTACAGCTATTCATATTTAAAATATTACCTACAATTTTGAAACATAGTTATTATTTTTATTAACAAGCAATTTAATTTATAGAATTTTAATTTATATTTACTGGCAAAATAAGAGCCGAATGTTTATTTATTTACAATTACATCTAAAAGAGTTTTTATTGATATGTGCCAAATCTAAATATACCTAATTAAGCTTAATATTTAATGATGAAGAAAGTTGTTTTTTTTATTTTTTATAATGGCGGGCATAAAAACAATATCATATTTTAGATAACGAAACATTTTAGAAAATATTTGACAAGTTTTTTTTCTTTTGTATCGTAAACAAAAAAATACTAAGATATTATTACAGTGAATGGTTACTCCGCGTGACTTTACTGAATTACACTACAATTTTATCCTAATTTTGACCCTCCTTTATCTTTGTAAATCTATAAAATATAATTATTGTTTCGATAAGGGAAAAAATTATAGAAAAAAAAATGTCAACATTCCTATTATACTTTAAATATTATAACATAGACTAGGTACCTGTATACCAAATTATATCGACATTTATTCCTCTATCTATTTTATCTACATTTGCATCTATCTCTAATTGTCTACCTTTCCAGTTAATTAGAATTACCACAATATGTGTACAATGAAACTCTTGAGGGGCTTTCAATTTTACTGGCGAACACATGTACTACGCTAATTTACGGTAATAGTAAATAAACAAGTACGATTAATGCCATGTCAACATTGGCAACTATCCAGCCACTAAACTTAACAACTAATGGATAATCCCGAAGATCCAAACATTTGTATTGACGACACAATATAATCGCATTTACCTTTCAACGGGTAAAGAGAGCAGGAAGCTAAGTAAATACTGTCTTGTTATTTGTAAAGCTTTTAGTTTGTTATAAATGTAACATTTTGACAGGTTTACGCAAAATCGTATTATATAGTGCGATGATCTTTAAACACTTCGGTGTTTCTGAGAATGAGTTTAATAGGATCAGCTTTGCAATATAAAACATAAAGATATTAGGATTAGTGTCATCTTAGAGTAAATATTATGTACAATCAACATAATAATGAGACTAGCTGCTGCCCGCGGCACCACCCGCTTGGGTATCGAATATCGCGGCAAAATAGCCTATGTTCTTTCTCGAGATCCAAGTTTATCCTATACCAAATTTGATTAAAATTGGTTCAGCGGTTATCTGTGAAAGCCGAACAGACATACAGAGTTACTTTCGTATTTATAATATTAGTTAGTATGGACAGCGTTAATAAAAGGCTACAACAGATCACAAATAATTTTCTATGTAACTACAGATTATGTACAGACCAATACCTTACCGTGTAAAATTAATTACTCAGAGAGGTATTTTGCATTATTGGAATACATTAGGAAGAATAGGCTATTGTGAGTGTGAGAATGATATTATGAAATAACCTAAATATAAAAATTACAAGATATCTTGATAACTGTGGGAGAATATAGAAATATTTTACAATTAGGTAACCTATATAATTAAATTATCATCATCGTTATTAATATGCTTTACTTTTGGAGAATATTTTCACGTTTCTCTCAATTTTTCAACGGTTTTTAAGTGATTGGTTTAAGGTTCGTATGATAATTGACACTCATTAATATTTTATGTTTAACAAACTATATTTAAATTTAAGCTTGCCTGTTTCTTACATTTTTATCCTAAAATAGTCTCGTATAAGGAAACTACTAAAAAAACTAAATGAAGAATTTTAACGACCATGGATCGTTTGATAGAGAGATTAGATCTAGCAAACTTTCCATAATAAACACCGAAATTCGCACTAAACATAATAAATTCTCACAAACCATAAAGCAAAGTACTATTGACACATTAATAGCGGCACAATTACAAATTTCGGAGAATAACAATGATGATGAATGGTGATATGTACGAAATAAAGATGTCCTCTATCTATAAAGAGGTAAGAGATGCCATAGGGTTGACAAAAAATAATTCCACGTTAAATAAAATCAGTTTTAGAGTGAAGAAGCACTTCTATTCCTTTTAGGCTTTCAAAAATGGTCAATTTTTAATTAAGCAACAAAATATAAAAAATTAAAATTAAAATAGAGAATTTAATATTAAATTCTATTTGGTAAGTAGTAGCTACTTACCTAGTGAATGATATGACGAAAAATGTTACCTATGTAAAAACAAAAAAGACGGTTTTTTTCACCAGTTATTTAATTATAACAATACAAATCCAAACTCGCAAATAATTCATAATTATTGCAAAAGATTATTAAAATCTTAGATTTAAATTGGCAAAATATTTGTAATTCAGCAACGTAGCTTTTAATACAATTTAAAAATATATTTTCCCTAAAACTAAAAAATAATCTACAAGTAAAAAATTCAAAATATTTCACTAATACGAAGCATTTAAACCTTTTCTATTTCTAACCGAAAAGTAATTTTAAATACGATTTAATCGGTTAGCCTGCAGTCATCTCAGTTTAAAACCTAAATAACACTAATTAGTGCAAATACAAGCGGCGTTTAATCACAATGCCAGCCCTAAGGCAGATGGTAATCGACCTTATAGTAACCCCAATTTGTTGATCACTATATGTGAAGCTTTTATAGCGGTCTTTTAATAATATCTTAATGAAAAATTAACACAAGCAGTGTCGCGGATGACGCGGCCAAAAAATTGTCGATCAGACATTGAGATCAACGCACTGACGCCGACACTAATTAAAATATACTTTTTAATACCGCGCAGAGTAGAAGGGTTTCCTACATTAAGTCGTCTTGTTTGATATTTGCATCGACTTTTTATTTCACAATAATACAATTGTACTTACTTTTTGTCTGAAACGTAGAACAAGCTCAAACTTTTCTTTGATCTTTACTGTTGACATTTATTTTATCTGAACTGCATTAATTTACAAAAGGTTCATGAAAAATTTTAACAACGTTCTAGGTTAATAACCTTTACTTAGCAGTCAGGTAAGGGCTGATTTTGGAATAAAATTGACGTCTGACCAATTTTGTATGGAATAACAGTAAAAAATTCAAAATTATTCCTCTGATATAATTATCTGGCATTGGAAAAATCAGGCCTAAAAAGCACATACAATTTTGTTTCAAAATAAACAACCAAAAATCTTTAGAGATTGAAACTAGACAGATTTAAAAAATTAAACAGGAAGACGTAAATAAATAGGACCCAAATTAAAAGATACACTGCAGTTAGTGCAGTTTCATGTTACAATCAACATACCGTACAGCGATGAGAATTAGCCTCGAGTTGCGGACGTCTTCCTCAACTATTAACGGTTTCTTAGTAACAATTTTACCGCATACTTAACGTTAATTTATCTTGTCCTTTGATATTTGTTGGTACACGGTAAGCGCTGATAAGACTTGTATAAGCATCCGGATAGTACGGGACTCTCGAGCCAGTCCACTCAACAGCCAACTTTGACAGCCATCAAATTAACATGGGATTGTCATTGACCGATGGTTACAACACTCTACGTTAAATATAATTGTAGACGATAAGAGAGCTTTAACGGAAATTAAATTATTCGCTTGATAGCAGACGCTAATACTGATGGATAGTTGGAAAAACACGTTTGTTCTTAGAACATAAAAGATTTTAATTTAACATACGACAATATTTGAATCGAAAAATTAATGTTAATCCGTTTAGAAAAAATGAAAATGTATGTGTCATAAAAAATGCATAGCATTACACCAATTAAAAACTCACTTTTACTTAATATAAATTAATACACTTATTTTAAATTACCAAACAAAATTAATATATAAAAAAGAATTATAAAATCTGCACGAGTTTTCCCGATGGATGTATGCGCTGCGGGTAAGTCGCGCGCAAGTCGCGTAGCCGTGCACTACTGGCGCGTAAAGCACGCGTCTCCCGCGCATTCATATGTGGAAAACCGACAAACTCACAGTGGACGCCGTGCCGTCACATACTAAGAACACTCACACACCCGCCAAACATGTGTCACACGAGATAAATCACACATGAAATATATAAACACCGCATCCAACATCAACGTCACCAGTTATGTATTATTTTGAAAGGATTATTAAACAACGCCATTCTTAAATCTTTTGGGAACTAAAGATACATTGTTAAATTTATAATTTTAAAATATTTAGCAATTCAATGAGTACGGAGACAATTGAGGATAAATAAGGCCTAATTAAATATTGGTAAACAATTTACCAATATTTCTTTGAAATATAACTTTGCTCTTATACGAGTTAGGCTAACACAGTGATTAGCACAAATAATTTTAATAACCATTTTTTCAACTTATCGCTTATTTTCCGATACTACATACTAGTTTATTCTATCTGGGTCCCATGTGTAAAGGTAAGAGCTGATTACCATTTAGCGGACACTATTATAAATCTAGAACAGCAACCAAGAATTTCTCCGGAGAAATTGTAAACTGATCAAATTTACTGGGAATTAAATTTACTGACTCGTCCATTTGACGTCATAGCAGTTCCTATACATCATTTAATAAAGCTTAATATGACTCACATAGAAGGCTATTGAAATCGCTAACATCCTTATTTCCGCTAATAAAAGCTAAATAATCACAAATAAAAAAGTTTTCTTTTTAGTTTTAATTAAAAACACTGAAGACGTGCTTTGAAATTACAGTAATTTATGTTATCTTATAATTTTATGCTGTATTTCTCAAATAACTAAATTCAGTACAGTATAACAGTTTTCTCTTGACCTTGTCTTTATCCCGGACATACCTAATTAAAGCTTTCTATGATCACAAATGCGTTATCTAAACAAAGACTATTTAGTACTTGACAACAGGTTATGTAGATGTTCGCCATTAAATTGATAGTCTGAATCTGCATCAAATAGACCGCCTATTATACTCTAAACGAGTCTATTGAGAACGTATATTGTTCAATCTGATTTTATGTCACCCAAGAATTATTGTTTTACGTGTAACTATTAAAGGATCAATTTGGAGCCATCATGAACATAAATTTTCATTCGTGCGCTTAAACCGCTAACGTATATTTTATTATACTTTATACCCTTGTCCGATGTCACATAAAATCATAGAGCACAAGAACACGATCCCATTGGTTATCTATGATTGTTTTACATCAATTATATTGCTATACCATGTGTTATTTATGAATAGATGCTTTAAAATTGTAGAAGATTTAATATAGCCATGAGAGTAATGCAATTAACAATAAAGTTTTAAAGTA
Source organism: Diachrysia chrysitis (assembly GCA_932294365.1). Taxonomy (NCBI): domain Eukaryota; kingdom Metazoa; phylum Arthropoda; class Insecta; order Lepidoptera; family Noctuidae; genus Diachrysia; species Diachrysia chrysitis. Next base: position 6,518,468 of record OW028657.1, read on the forward strand.
GTGCCAGCCAACTGTGTTAAGGAGGCTCCCACGGTGCGTGATATAGCGGATCGCCCCGCACGGCCGACCACGGACAGCGAAACGCCGCGCAGTGAGTGTTGAAAATTAAACCCAATTTAAACCAACTTAAGATGCACTTAGACTCGTGGTGGATTGCTATAGACCGGGGCAGACGCGTCTGCTCTATAACGGACGAGCATCTTTCCACGGTCGGCGGTGCGGAGTGCTGAAGCCGAAGTTTTTCATTTAATATAGAACCATATCCCTATATTTAATATTATTGTAAGATTTTTATTTTATTGAGGAAAATGATAAGACGGCCCAACAAGTATTTTGTACCGTACTACTAACGGAATACTACGTTATATTGTTATTTATAGTGGATCATAAAATAGCTAATTCAGTCATTGACATAGATTTGAGTTAGTGGATTCGTATAGCATATTTCATAGCAGTTTATTTATATACTTGTATATATAGCTACTGTAGTTTATAACCCATAAGTTGAAAAACATACCACTGTTGCGTAATTATTTAAATGTGGACAACACCATGTACACTTTGATTCAAAATATCTAACATTTATAACAAAGGGGTAGATGACTTGGTATGCAAAGGCAAAAGCTAATTAAATCAAACGGTGAACATAGCCAATAGTAGGGTTGCCCACATTTTTTGCAAAAAAACGTATAAAATGGTTTGGATTGGAAAAAGAAGTATTTGGAAAAATGAATTTGGAAGAATAAAAGTATATTTCAAAATTTGTTTTTTTTTTTTTTTGCTTTAGATGCGCATTTTTTGGTGCTTTTAGCACATGCTAACAATTTTTTGTTATCTTTAATTGTTTCAAAATTTGTTTGACAATCAAAATCAAGTCACTGTCCCCTCTCATGTCTACTATCCTGTCATTACAAAAAGATTTGTCCTGGGTGGGAATCGAACCCACGACCTCCAGTTTAGCAGTCAGGGTCGCTAACCACTAGACCAACTAGCCCGTCAAATGAGTTACAATGTTTTGCGTGTTTGTATAGCCATGCACATAAAATTGTTATTATAATGTTATCAAAAGCTGCCCATTTGGATAGCTTAAACATCACGTTTCTAGGGATAACTGTCAGTGGTGCAATTAAATATCTATTATAAGGGTTATCTTGAGGCTAAACGCTCAAATGACTGACAGCACCGACTACCAACCAGTAATTATCGATACATATATATGTTCATCTGCGCTCTTTGCAACGTGTCAAAGAAATGCCTCCTGGGATTAATTAGTCTGTAGCCGTTTACGGTATTGCAATCTTGTCACAAATCTGAACTGAGCTTTCTACGTACCTAAATGGAGACGGAATGTCGGGTTTTCTTTGCATGTATCCTATTCTAATCCTTGTAACTATAATGTTGTGTAGGTGTCTCAATAGTTCGTTACATTCAAAGTATAAGCGGTAATGTATTACGCTGTTTGTTAAGCTTTTGTCTCCATTACTATAAATAGGTGTACTATCGCAAACAATATTAATATTGTGAAGCTTTTGAAATTGGACGCAGCCTTCCGGAAACCTTTTGTTACGGTAATAGGTATTGCTGGAGTTGGCCAATATTCGTACAAAGGATGACATAACAGCAATCAAATTAAATTAAATACGTTATGAAGTATTTTCAATGCCAGGAGAACGATTTCGATTAGGTACACGAAATGCTCATCGTCTTACAAATACAGTTGTATTTAATTAACGTTTTTGATATTATTCACGCTGAAAATATATTGAATAATTTCGTCTGGTTTTCTATTGTTTTTGTCACTTAACACGTGACATCACAACAAAAAGAACTGGCAACGTAAACCATACAATCAAAGCAGGAATAAGTTAAAGCATCAAGTAAATAATATTAAGTATTTACTTCTAAAAAAACTACGTGTAATTCTTAACATGATACTAAGTATTTACTTCTAAAAAAACCACGTGTAATTCTTAACATGATACTAAGTATTTACTTCTAAAAAAACCACGTGTAATTCTTAACATGATACTAAGTATTTACTTCTAAAAAAACCACGTGTAATTCTTAACATGATACTAACACGGTTAGTGTCGTTTGCATGATAATTGAATGATGAAAAAGTACAGCAATTCTTTCGCACAATTAAAAATTCATGTCCAAAGTAAGTGATTTCAAAACAAAATCTCTAAACAGTCGGCACAGTTGACCTCAAACAACGTCAAGAGCTTGAGTTGGAATTTTTGTATTTTTATGTAAAACATGTGGCAACTTAGGCTGTTGTCAGGTTGCCCGGGGCGGCACTGGGTAGCGCTAGGTGGCGGTAATCACTGATCTCACACATACCGACCGGCGCCAGCTTCCGTCACTATTCATCGTACGTAGCTACCCGCTGCTAGACTATGCAAATTGGGAATACTGGACCAGTTTCCAGTCACGCGTTGCTGTCCGGATTACTGCTATCTTTTAGATTGTTCTACTTGTACTTCCTTGAAAAGAAAAGAAAAGCTTCCGGAAATTAATTGAAATAATAACCCGTCCCAATAGCCAAGTGCCGTTTCTACAAGCGTTAACGATAATAGAAATTGCTCAAATGACATTAAATGTGTGGAAATGACATTTTATTTCGATAAGTCACGCGACTTAAACGTGTCACTTCTATTCTTTTAAGCGATTCGAGTCCTACTAACCAACATGACGCTTATGGCGACCACTCCATTGAAGAATGAAAAAAAAGGTTTTTTAATGGTTTATTTCAATTTAAACTAAGTAGGATGTCATAATATTTTTAATACTTAGGTACACGAATATACAGCCACTTTCTATCAATCGGAACCGTTAACCGGTAGTTAGACAGTCGATCAACATTATTGACGTATGTACTAAGCAAATATTATCTTATATAATACGTAGTGTTTATCACAACATGTTGGAACAGATACAAGTAGTGTTGCTTGCCCCGCGGCTGTAGGTGACTGCAGTCATTTCTCACGCGTGTGCGCTGGCGCCCGCAGCTTCCGTCATTCGGAATAGACATGTCTGTTAATTCGATATTCTCGACTGACTGATTCAAGATCTAATTAGGAATATGGTAAAGGAAACGCGGAGTTTGGTAATGATAATTGACCGTATCAGTAACGTTTTAATAAAAAACGGCGCATAAGTAAATTTAATGGGTACATTACCGTACCACATAACGCACAAAACATAGCACTTTTCACCTGATTAGTTCCATGTATGTGATCGTGGAGTCTACCCTCCTTATAGAAATCTTCGCGTGCAAATACTATGTCACAAAAATAAAAAGTCAGCTGAGATGGTAGCCTATTGACCACCCAGGGTGCTCCAAATGCACCTACTGTAACATCACTCAGGAAAACTACGACATCCCAGGGAGTCCATAAGGGGATTAGTGGGCTCACGTATAGAAAAGTTTTTTTCTTAACTTAAGGTAATGATTACCGCCGCCCATAAGTACGTACGTATGTCATCTCACAGTGCTCTAGGTGATAGCAACTCTGTCCTCCACCATTTTTACGTGAGAACCCTAAGTTCACCAATAAGAGTGATATTTAATAATTTTCCTAACGTAGCACGCTTACCTATGCATTAACCGTGTGAATAAGAACAGTGTCGCGTTAAACAGGAGTGTTAATATCATTGATCTTACGCATACCGACAGGCGCAGCGCCGCCGACATTCTTCAATCGAAGCAGAGGCTACAGGCGCACGTAATACATACTTATTACATTTGTTCTAGTAGGTAAAGATTATCCAATATATATATTAAACATTATAGTGGTCTTGGTCCTCCATACAAAAGCTAGGAGCAAGCAACAAGTTTAACTATCGAATCGCAATAAAATACTTTGTCTGTGTGAAGCTAAAGTAATCACTAAGTTCTGCTCCTACCGGTTTTCCTCACTGGGTCTGTCTTACTTTTTGTTAGATCTGTATAAACCAAACAATTTAAATGTACTGGTTTTGTACTGAATTGCGACTGTCTTGGTAAACTTTAAACTCATTACTTCAGTTGCTTAGTGTTGTTGACTCTTTGTCCTTCATACTCGATTCTATTTACTGTTATAAAATAATAGTATTAGAGTAACTTCAATTTTGTGTTATTGGACCACAATCCATCACTTCTTTTCCCATCAGCTCCTAAGGTACACTCTTTAATCGAATTCTAATTAATCAGGCTGCGCGTTAATGCGTAAAAAATTATAAATAAAACAAAATATCCCGCCTTGTCCTGAATAGATCCTGATGTCACTACCTTTGTGGAACGAGGTTATTTAGGGTTATAACAATATTAAAGCGACAATGACTAGGAGTCAAGGTGGCATATACATATTTATGTGCATAAAATAAAAACAATAAAACTACGATAAACAATAAAGGAAGAGTTATAGGTATAGTCACTAGATATAGGTACAAATATTACTATGTATTAAAAAACCAATTTGTATGTAGATTTGATGGTTGGACGCGTACTTTTCGAGTACACCAAGATATGGTGAACCAGTTCGATTTGCACACGGTCACATATTCTTTCCGAATCACAGTGTTTTGCTAGGTAATATTTAATGTACAAAGAATACCAGGATGAGATACGGCGTTATTAAAAAAAATGGCAGTTATAGGGACTGCCGATACAAGTGAAAACTTAGAAACGCCAAAATAAATACGAGGATTTAACGTAATTTTCTTTCATTTATTTTTTATTTTAAAAATATTATATTTCACGATGATCGCATAGCATGACGGTGACGCGAACCCGTAAGATTTTACCTTACCAAAAAGAGCCCAACACGGGTAAAGAAGTTTTTTCACTTAAAAATAGGATTTAATTCTATTTGTAGAGTTGCCTGTATGTTTTTACCTATCCTAGTTTGTGCTATAGATTGTTCCTACTGCGGGAAATACTCCCCTTAATAATTATAACATCGTTTTATCGAGGGCAGGAACATAACCAGGAAATGGTGCCATTAACCCAGCTGCCAAAGTGCGGTGATAATCAGCGGGGAATGCTACGTACAAATAACACCTGTTCCATTATCATCTTGGATTGTTATTAATATGAATAAATGGACGGAAATCATGGCGATTGTTTATGCGTTAATGATACACTACTATAAACCGTACTATAACAATTAGGTACTTATGATAATCTTAATAATCACTAAGCGTTAAAAGAAAAATACTTAGAGATTCTGTTTTTGTAACCAGTTATAAAGTTGGTTTAGACATTGCAGTAAATAGGTACCTATGATAGATACCAACTATAATATAGGGTTACAAATTACAATATGAAGAAAAAGAGCAATTTGTCGACCTGCAACGGCTGCAATCGAGGAGTGCTATGCAGTGCCTATAACTTCTGTACATTCAATGACAAAAACATTGCTGTTTAGGTTATAGGTAGGTATATACACAAGAATTATATAAACTAACAAAACAAATAAATACACTAAAGAAGATTATGTATGAATCTACAAATATAAAGAGAGATATTATCCGAATATTTATATCTCTTTATCACAAGATAGGGTTCAAGTACTTCAATCGAAATATAAATCCAGAGTTAACAATTCAGATCTTAACAATCACTCGATACTACAAATTCTAATCAAACAATTTCACTATGACTATTGTTTATCATGTTATAAAATATCATTGAAGCAATAATTCCAATTAATTGCAATTTAGTTAATCACTGTAAATTCCGGTCATTAGTTTACCATGAATAAAGCGCTGGGGTGTACACGGGTCACGATGTAGGATTAACTACTTAACTAACTAATTATTAAGAGTTAAAGTTGAACTTGCTACCAAAAGGTGTTAATAGTATTTATATGTAATGTCTTCATATTTTATAGCTGTTGCAATAGCGACATGCTGGTAATATTGCGGCGCTATTGTGTATTATCGAAACCTCTTTCGGTAATTCAGGTAAACGTAAAAAGGTATTAGCATAATATGAAAAGGCTGCATAAGCACCGCTAATTTTTATGTCATAACAAAATAACACGACTTTACCGTTAACTTAAATTGAATACGTTAAAATGATAAATTTTGTTGAGAAATTCGGTATTTTTCCTACGTACAACCAATTCTATTACACAAACAATTGAGTCGAAAGTTTGTGTTGTACACGTTTATCGCTGGTTAGATACAGCCACGAAAGTGTTGGCGACATGGCTAGGCACAGGAGGGCAAAGTGCTCCCTGTAAACTACCACAACGAACACTGTCCATACAAGTCATTATCACGTAATAAACAATACACTTAATAATTTACGATTACGGCGCCGTCCTTGTGCCGACAATGTTGCAACGATTGAATAGTTTATAGAGCAGTGGAGCAGACGGTATTCGCTCGCTCAATACTCAATAGACAATTCATCTAAGTTTATTGCTTGCGCGAATAATGCCACGTATGTGTGTCGAACATACAAAATGAGTTTCACGACGCTACATAGTCTGTAAATCGCTGATTCTAATACTCATAATAGGTACTAATAAGGGTTACATCATAGTTCTGAATGGACCTTACAATGACTTAAATTGTTTATAACCGAATGGCTACAGACAAACCAGGCGGAACAAAACAAACTGCACATTATTTTATATGACGTCACCATACTGACGCCCACCTCTGAAGGCATTATTATAAGAGTTTAAAGAGTATTTTGATTCGGAGCAGGATACAAGAAACATGTTAAAAAGGTTTTACTTTCAAACTAGACAATTTTCAGCATGAATTCACGACGTGCCAAGCAAACAAATATTGGTGTTAAAATTCTACCATGTTCTAAACCTTGCCAGTTTGTGAACATGGAATGGGTAAAACAAAAGTCCCTAAAATTAGAGAATTCAGCACTCAATAAACTCAAGAGTCTTTACAATATAGGAATTAATTGGGCCACACTTGACACGTCTGAATTTTAAGGATCGACATTTCCGGTTCAAGAATGCAATCAGCTGTTTTCCTCAGATTATCTATGCCAAAGATTATTAAGTATTACTCAAAGTCACCAACATCAACTAAAACTATCAAAATTCTAATATCGTTTTGGAAGAATAAATAACCTACCCTGAGCCTTCTTTTAAAAATATAATGGCTTTGTAGGAAATACTTTTTACTTCTATACGATATATTCTATGATTGATTAATTACTTACCTTGCAGGTACCCTGGACGCAGATGGCGCGGAAACCCTGGCGAGTGCAGGGAGTACCATCCGCTACCAGTGAAAGAGACGCATAGAACTGCTGACCCAGTGGCCGGCAGTTCAACGTACATGGCGCATTACCTGAACAAAACCAAATAGATATTTATATGCATTTTCCGGAACCTTGACAGAGTTTGATAAAGTGACATAGATATTTAGAATCTGTGGTAGATCAAAGGTGAAGAAATACGAACATGTCCAACAAATAAAAAATTACCCTAAATCCTTTCTTATATTATAAATGCGAAAGTAACTCTGTCTGTCTGTCTGTCGCTTTTACGCCAAAACTACTGAACCGATTTAAATGAAATTTGGTACACATTTAGTCTAGAGCCTGAGAAAGGACATAGGCTTGCCTCGCGATGACTGACATCCACGCGGGCGGAGCCGCGAGAAACTAGTAGATAATATAACAATGTTTATTAGTAATTATCGATTAGAAAAAATCTAGCAAATACAAACTCTAATTAATAGAAGATGATTTTCAATCTCAAAACATATACCAACATATACCTAGCTGATGTTTCATAATGGTTCTACAGTAAAAACTAATAAAACAATAAATTCATAAACTGCAGAAAATCATTTACTCTGCAAGAAAACAAAATACTTAGACTAAATATCTCAACATAGAAAATGTTTAATTTTTTAGATACATAGTAGACATCTAAATTGATGAGCAGTCATCGACAATTCAATTTTATCGCTGATACATAAACCACTGACATCTGACAGATCATTAGCGAACAAATTGACAAAACAAGCGGAACAAATGCAAAGGCAACCGTTGTAATAGCTTAGATTAGTTGTCGACACACTATTAGGACGATCTACAATTTGGGTTCCAAAATAAAATGGCAAAAACACATTTATAGCTGAATTTATGGTATCCTTTTAGTGTTCCAAAGTTATATCTCATAATATTCTCTTAAAAGCTCATAAAAAGTACATCAAATTTAAATCATGTTTCTTTATTACTAACATTTATGGAAGACATCAAAATATTTGTCCTTGACCAAACCTATTTTTTTATTTGAATAATTTATAGTTAGCTGTAAGCCTATACGCTATCTCCAGTTGCCAACCCAACCTATGTTTACCGGAAAAAAAAAGTATTAAAATGCTTATTCAGTATCGGCGAACGTCGGTTACCAACTAAGCAGTAGTAGATCTAGTTTGTCATCGAAGTTACACGATAAGAAACTTGTGTCTTCACTGTTTTTTTATAAAGCAACAATCGCTTTTGTTGATAACCGCCATAGCGAAAAACCCTGCTGGTTACGGAACCATAGACACTCGAACGTTAGGTACTTACATTTATTCTAGGCTGAATGTTTTTACAGTGTCGGTCTAAGATGATGAGATGAGATACTTATTTGCGTGATGAAGCCAAATATAGCCAGCAGGAGTTAGATAAATGGACATCTAACTATTTAATAAATAATCTCATCGCCAACAGTTTTTGACGTTAGTTTGATAAGTACATGTTTATATATGTGTTAATATATTAAGTAAACATGAATCAAAAATATTTGTCCATGCCAAAATACACTGCCTTCAAGTTGAGTCAAAAGTTTCGTTAGTTACGTACATCTATAGTTTCGATTCCGATCAACCCTTTAGAAAATCTACCCTATAAAAAAATATGGTTAAGTAAATGAGTAGGTATATTACAACCTTGGATCTAGAATACACACTACAACAGTTACCAATATGGTTGACAGATTGGCTATCGATTTGCCGCAAGATATCTTGCCGCTTGTTTCGCAGCACGAGCCCCATTTGTAAATAGCGGTGTGGAACAAGTAATCAAGAAGGCCGGGCTTCTGGCTCGATGCCGCGGGCACGGAGAACATGACTCTAATAACCATTTACTAGACACGTGGTAGAAGAAAAAGGTTCTGTTTGTAGTACGAACTTTTTCAGTGATAATTGTTGGGCTTTAGTCGCAAATACGTCTTATAAAATAAAATAAAAATATTTTTCCATATGTTGGAAAAAAAATAAAGGATATTCTGCATAGTGCTTTCTGAGGTTTACGCGGATCCTATCGCAGTTTTTTTTTTTTTTTTTTCTTTAAAAACACGACTCCCGCACTAAGGAATTTAATCCTTGTGTCGCGGGGGGTTTCACAAACATTCAAATCACATGCACAAAGAACACCCACGCATGTGATAAGCATTTGTGGATCACACAAATGCTTATCACATGCGGGGATCGAACCCGCGACACGTCGCGCACAGAGGTAATTGGCGTGGTGACCTATACCACTCGGCTATCCGTGCAGTCAAAGCAAAGGCAGTTTATTTAAATTTTAGTTCCCGACGTATTGTAGGTGTCATCGAGATGTTGCTCGTTCTACCCTCACATTTTACTACCCCGTCGGGCATTAAAATCTAAATAAACCACGATAGAATCCGTTTAAGAAATAGTTCTATTCTGCATAGTCTCAATCTTTATTGTAGCAATTTTAGTAAAAAACCATAACAGCATCATTTCCTACTTAACTACGTGATTCATACGCATTTTCATTTTGAGGAATCACTTGATAAAAGATTCAAGTAAGTTTTTTTATAACTGGATCTATTCGACTACAGACTTACCGTCTATGTACGGTACCCATGTGTAGAATCTTCCCCGAAAGGGTCTTCTGTCAAACGCCGCGCACTGTTCAGCTCGACTGTTTATCAATCCATCTGGACACGGCTATAACAAAACATTAAAATAAAATCCAATTAACATAATTATTTCGGTTACTTTATTTTTACCTACACGTTAAAAAAAGGATATTACAGATATTCCTTTGCCACAGTTTTACCTATTTACATAAACACTCATTTGATTTTGGAAGCTTATGTTTATATACAAACACACACGCACACACACAAACACACATACTTACACACACACACTAAGGTTGGCAGTAATCCATGTACCTACCTAGCCGTAAAGCCGCTATTATGAAAAATATTAAGAACAAACAAAAACCTTTTCAAAGTAACCCCAGTAGGTTATTTTATCCAACAAAAACAGAATTAATGTAGGGGTTAAAGAAGGAAGAATTATTACGAACTTCTATCATAATATGAAATGCTGGAGTTCCTGTTACATATTATGTTTTTATAAACCATATGAGCTTAAGTTTTCTATAGAATTTAACCCCTAAATGTTCGACAACAATATCCGTATAGGACATCGTTAAACAAAAACCAACAACTTTTATGCCATCCATGACTTAGCAAATTGAATAGAACAATACCAATCAAGGAAACGTTTACGATGTATTTGATCGTAAATCAGTATTCAGTTTTAATGTGAGCGTATTAAGTGCTTCAGTACCGAGGGCTCTTATAGTGGTTCAATCGAACAAATGATTGCGAGTCATTACTCATGTTTTATTGACGAATGCCTGAGAAACACTCGTAGTAAGCATTTTTTTGTATTAATGTGACGTCTTGATTAACTAATCCTATCAAAACAATAAGCTGTTAATATTTTGTTAGTAAATTAAGTGAGATGTCACAAACAAGTGTTTTGACCATGTAATGTTTGCTGTGCTTTACCTTATCAATCTTTTGTGATTAGTGTGAGCGATTTTGGGCAAAGCGTAATTATACACGAACATACATAATTTTATAAATAACAACCCTTTAGCTTCGAAGCTAAAAGCCGATTAATATTCATTTGATTTACAATAATTAAATAATTATCTTGAGACAACTCACACACGGCCATCTGATCCCAAACTAGGCAGAGCCTGTATTATGGTAATCAGACAACTGATAAACATTAAAGATAAATAGCACCCAGACGCAGAATAAATGATCATGCTCATCATATAAAGATTTGTCCTGCGTGGTAATCGAACCCACGACCTCCGGTTTAGCAGTCAGGGCACAGGCCACAAGAACAACAGGCCCATCTTAAAAGATGTTAAAGGAGAAAGAAGAAATTACTTCTTTGATATTTTAAGATAACTCAAGTAGATACTTCTTTTAAGAAGCTTCTTTCAAGTAGATACGTTCTTTAGTTTTTACTAGTTACAATTCCAAATCTTTGGATATATCAATGAATTTATTTTATATTACATAGATTATCTTACACCATTGTTGCACTCATGGTATCTCTTGTCGACCCCCTGGCAATCAGGCTCGTGCGTCTGGCGCGTCACTCGCACCGTGATCACTGGTTTCTGGATAATGCTGTTGTCTGCTGACACGTTCCTGGTTCTGCAACAAATATAACATAATAATACCAGCCTGTAATATAACCCGGTGTTACTTTTCTCGAAACATGTGAAAAGGGGTGAAAGGGCTGTGCAAAGAAATGCACTCGGGACTGACGATTCAAAATTTATTAAAATATCAATTTTAATTAACTATTCGGGTTAATTAACAAGCTGCCACCGAATGTATCATATTTTCTCTTTCTGGCGTACTTTCCTCTTATATTTGTACAAGTTTTACTACGTATACAGAGTGTTACCAAAATTTTTGGTGTCGAATATTAATGCGTTAAATTGGATATCAATTATTTAATATTCTATTCGAGCTGAAATGTTGTAATAGACCAGATGTACTCTTCTCTCCTTTTGGATAAATACACCCTTTCAGTAACACTGTAGATAACTAATAAAATTTGAGCATAATAATTTATATAGATATTATACATGTAGTGCAATATGATGCCAAGATATTGATGAAAATTATTTAGATATTAAATTTTGCTCCAATAATTTTCGCATCATATTGAACGTTGATTTGGTTACTGCTTAATTAAGGTCTAGCCGTTGGCGGTTGTTTTAATTAAAACATGTTCACATGACGTAGGTACACACTTAATAACGAATAAATCATACAAGCAGACATGCTTACATTTTAATAAATCCTTAAATTGTATTTCGCAAGAAATTATCACTTGATTTATTTCAGTAATAAATCAAAATCAATATGTCAATATTAATTAAAAATGATAAATCATAGTTTGTAATTACGTTAATATTTTATACAGAAAATAGAACAAAACATTCGGGCGGCGTCAACACAAAAGCTCCAATAATGAAATCACTGGCCGCTAACAAATAGCTCTAAACACGTTAATCTAATTTGGTGGTATTAAAAATAAAAAGTAGTGATGTATCGGCCGACCAAAGCGTTCCACATATTAGTAAAAGCGACTTTACAAATGCTCTCTCCTTGTAACAGGACTAGTACATTAATTTAATGTAAATTCAACCACGAATTTGAATATTCATGTTCACGAAGAGAAAGATTAGTTCCGCTCGGTACTTACATTTATCTAAAGGTCTTTAAGAAGATAAGTACGACATCACTAGGTTTCTTGGCGCCATTAAAAAGATGACACCTGCAGATTACTTTGTAGAAGATGTAAATGAAAAGCGATCGTTTAAAGTACATTTTAATGTTCTAGTGCAACTTTATGATACTAAATTAAGTAATTACATTTTATCATCCTGTATGTTACGATGGCAAGATACTTAAAGTAAATTAATGTTGACAGTTATGACATTAAACCGCAAATAAGGATAATATTAGCTCAAAACGTCATACTGAAAAAAAATACTGTTACTTACTAAAGTAAATACTCTGTATCTATTTTTAATAACATGTATTTAAACTTTATTTAACTTTGTGCATTTAATAGGTGGTTCAACTTTTTAATATTTTCCAAATATCATTTTTAAATTTAATTGAGTATATTACAATTGAAATAAAACTACTTTTCAACGGACTCAATCGCGGTTTGTATTTAGATTTTAGTTCCGGACGTTTCGACGCCTTTGCAGGTGTCATGGTCACGTGCAGACTGAGGTGGTATTCGTCTTGACAGAAGATGTTGGTCGTTCTACCTTTTGTATTAATTAAAATATGAGGGTAGAACGAAAACCATCTACTGTCAAGACGAAATCTAAATACAAACCGCGATAAAATCCGGTCAAAAGTAGTTTTATTTCAATGTCTAAAATTCGCGTAAACCTCAGAAAGCAATTTGTATATTATTATTCTATAACCAGTAACAATGTATTTTATTCCTGTTCTTATTTTTCTGACCACCAATTTTCGTTGGAAGCAACAGATAGGGGCAATTATTCATGTGCGGCTTTATTGCCGTCCTAATGAAATGTGTACGAGTAACGCAAGACTCCCATGACAAACGACGTCCATCCTAATTTGTCGAGCATGTTACACGACAGAGTATCAGCAGGATAGCGGCTGTGTTTATAATGAAGGAATTTATTACTCGCACCTACTATGTATACTACGGAATATTGAGAAATTAATTTGATTAATTGTATCATTATAAGGAATGCAAGACGGTTAAATGTTAAAGCGGTGTCGTCTAGAGGCTTTCTTACTTAAGTTATAACTGAATTGATTGGCCATCTCAATGAAGTGAAATAACAAGAGTAAGCTTAATATTCCAGGTTAATTATAAAATTTATATCTACTCATATTTAAGTACGAATACAAGAGAATAACAATAATATCTTGAGACAACTTACACACAGCCATCTAATCCCAAACTAGGCTGTGCTTTATAGTATGGGAACCAGACAACCGATAAACTTATCTAACTACTTATATGATTCTAAATGTAACATATCTTCACGTTGTTTTGTGAGTGTATAATAAATTACCTAGAACCTATTGTCAGACCTGGGAAATATACACAAATAAATCATAAAAATCGGTCTTGCCGTGTGATAACAAACATTGTGACACGAGATTTTTATATATTAAAAGAAGATTACACCCAGACACAGAACAAATGATCAAGCTCATCACACAACGATTTGTCCTGGTTGGAAATCAAACCCACGACCTCCGATTCACCAGTCAGGGTCACTAACCAATAGACCAACAGTCCAGTCAAAACAATCACACAGAGTAAACATTTTATTAAAAATAATGCAGTAATTTAAAAGAATGTAATAAAATTAGCAATCAAACTTTTGATTCGTGAGTTTACTTACTTGTGGAAGATATTTATCTCTCATGAGCTTTTCAATTCAAACTTAAAGTGAGTGGGTGTTATAGTCATAGTTAAGAACCCAGACATTTCTTTCTTTTTCCAAATTAAATGTCTTAAATAGCTTATATTATGTTATAGAACAGATACCTACATTAGACCAGTCTCGTTCGAAACCGTTAAAGGCCGGCGGCGCCGCTGGCGGCACCCACTAATTAAGAGTGACGGTATTTTGATTACCTACTTATCTATCTAACAGGACTCCATATCTGGCCGTATTAATCCTGGATCCTCGACTCGTTACAATTATCTCGGGTCGCAAGCATTCATTTGTACGTAAATAGACTGCCCAGATTATAAATAACGGTGCAATGATTGCTGTTTGTATTATTGATTTTGATTTGATTTTTGAATACCGTTTAGTGTTTATAAAGGATTCGAAAGATATGGACTCTATTTTTTATTACGTTTCATACTTGGATTGTTTGGAAGAAATCACACTTAGCAATAAGACCGTTCATAGCTACTTTCCAACTATACTGTACTGTTTATGTTACTAATAAGCACGGCCTTAGTATTTAACAGAAGGGCCTTTTACCTGTTAAACTTGGTCTCCTAAACATAAATCTCGCAATGTATTCAACATTCTAGCGGCGTCACAGTGACCCGTGACCAGCACTCATCCCACCACACACCATCCATGGGAATCGGCCTCCGTGCCACCAAACACTGCATTCAACTGACGTTCTGACGTCAATTACCACACGTTAAAAACTACTACCTCATTAGTGCATGTAACTACAAATATGTAGACAAAAATGAAGTTTGTCTTCTTTATAAAATAGACGGTAATCGCGAGCTCATTACCGGCTATATCGAAGCTGATGCGTGTCAATCAAGTGCGCGAGTGCAAGCAATCAATGCTCCCACTACAATAACAGCTTGTTACAAGCTCCACGCTACGGGGTTTCCATTACCTTAATTTACTCGATAAAAACCGTACGAGCCGGGTCGCGAGGGCATGTTTAACCTTTGACCTGCGCACACGTTACAAGCTTTTACACTTGGCGAATATTTAATGTTGCTTTCGAGAGCGTTTGCTCTCAAATAATAGAATAGTAAATAGTTGTTTTGTTTATTGCTGAATACAGTAGGGCCGAGAATACAAGGATACAATTTATAATTGTACCTACTACTTATTTCTCTGTACCGCATTTTGTTTCCGTAATTTATAATTAATAAATCCTACTCCAGATTTTAAAAAGGCTGGTCAACACATAAATAGGTAATAACGTGTCAAACCTCATGAAGCACTGTGATTGGTTGTTAGTCTTTTGGTCAACTAATCACAGTCGTGATCAGTTGATTTGACAACAGAACCGGAACAGATTTTAAAAAAAACCGGGGTTAGTGTACAATAAATAAAGAAATAAATAAGACACTGTATTTATTTGACAACTAGGTCCAAACACACAGGCTTAGTGGAATAAATAATTAAATAAAGAATAGAGCGCGCAGATCGAGTGTGAACTGTGTGTTGTAGTATGAACATGTAAAATCTCAAAACCTAACATAACCCTAATAATATCGGAATCAATAATATTTTCGCATTAACGTCTGTCCACGGAAAAGCACATAAATCAGTAAATGAGCTTAGTACATTTAACTAAAAATGTGCTCACGCTTGGCATAAGCTTGAAAATATGCTTGACTGTGTTTACTCTGAGCATATAGGTATAATAATTAGGCATAAATACTGAAAGGATCTTTAAACACTGTAAATAGGTACTCTTTGATGTTTTAGAACAAAGACCAACCATTTCAAAAGATGATTCTGTGTTTCTGTTTTTGACTTTCAATCCTATACACTTTCGAGACAATTTTTATATTATTATGGATGTTTTAACAAAGGCAACAAAATAATTATAGAAATCAAACTGATATTGGAACGCCATCAGATAACTAAACGCCATACGTCAACAGATTGATAAATTCTAACCAGATATAATCAGTGCCGAAAGCCAAAATGCCACCGAAGTCGTGGCCGAAACAATCTAACTTAATTAAAAATTTGAGCATTTGTTGATTACAGTTTTTATACCGGTTTAGTAAATCATACGCCTATTTGTAAACGTTGATAGCAATTACTATTATGTTCGCTGACAGCTGAAAGGTATTATCACTGGTTTTGATAAAGGCGTCGTTGTTGCTAAGCAACCATTGTTTTTAGTAGTCCTACCAACAGAGGGAAGACTATTTAATTTTATGACCAGAAGCATTCAAAACTCATTTTGAACTAAACTTTCAAAGGAATTGGCTTTTAGATTGAATTTTGATGTCTCGTCCTATTTCTTATTTGGACTCCTAGCCAAATCGTAGACACAAAGAAAGCACGTGCGTTTATAAAAAAAATTGAATCGAATCGCGTTAATAACATATTTGCTTCTTTTTTTATGTAATATCATTAAACTAGACTAATGAAAAAATTGTCCTTCAATCGTAATCGTATTAGTTATATACAAGTACAGTTTTACATCCAATCCGACAAGTCGCAAGCTATAAAAGCGCCTCAAACGAATTACCTACTCTAATAAGCGTATAAAATATTGGTGTTTACCATTTTTGCTTTTATATGCAGTACCTATAATAAGATATTAATGTCCGCTTTAAAGCGCTGTCGGCGCCGCCTTCTTCAGCAATTTGTAATCTCCGGATAATTCGTTAAAGACAACTTATACGACCACGCGTAAAGGTATTTTGTAACAAAAGTAGAATGTTTATAAGATAATTTGTCCATTGATATAATATATTTTTCTGATCGATATATATCAGTAAACAAGGGAGGGCCATATGGCCCTCCCTTGTTTACTTAACTGTATTATGAGTACCTATTTAAATAAATAGGTGTAAATTAATTGCGTATTATATCACATTTTAATGACTTAATTAACTTATATTTTTAAGACAATTTTTTTTTCGTACCTTTTTAAGGTTAGGCTCCGTCATCAACATAATTGTACCTACGAAATTATTCTTTATGATAAGAATACCTGGGTAGGCACTGGCGCTCCTGCATGGAGACTCCGCCACCACAGCTCCTGGAGCACGGACTCCAGCTGCTCCACGCACTCCACGCGTACGCATCTTCCACCTCCACTTCATTGTCAACTTCCAACGGCTCCGGGACCTGGAAAACAGCACCAAACTGTTAACACTTGTATTGTACTGTGATAAACACTTTGACATAAAAATAGCCAGTAGGTTGTTAAGAATTTAGGTTCGTTTTCATTATTCGTTGTTATTAAAATCGTACATAAAGATACATGGTCTGTGATCTGTAATTATTGGATTTACCTCATACTATAAAATAAATATGTAGATTGTAGATACTAAGTATGTATGCATAAACTTTCTGTAAAGAATATCTAATGTATGTTAATAATCAAGAAATGTAGATAGACTAACTCTATAAACAACTGCTGTGCTACTCTCTAAAAAAGATTT
Organism: Diachrysia chrysitis; assembly: GCA_932294365.1. Classification (NCBI taxonomy): domain Eukaryota; kingdom Metazoa; phylum Arthropoda; class Insecta; order Lepidoptera; family Noctuidae; genus Diachrysia; species Diachrysia chrysitis. Next base: position 6,536,192 of record OW028657.1, read on the forward strand.
TTTCTTCAAAGCTTACATTTTCAGTCGAACATTTCAAGTATTTCCAGCTCTATCTTGAGGTAATACTAATAAACTAAAGTAGGGACCTAAGTATGTACTTAAGTACCTACATGAAAAAAGAATAAGTATAAAGATAATAATAATAAGGCATTAATTTACCTGTGGTAGTTCTGTCGTGGTCAAGTTTGTAGCTGAAGATAACATTGCAATTTGAACTATTACTGATGCCCTGAAAAGAAAATATAAAATAACTTTTAAAGTAACTTTTTCAATAACTAATGAAGAAAAGTATCTGGAGATAACCTGGTTTCCAAAAATTTTGAATCTGATTCGTCAACCCGCAAGTGAGAAAGTTGTGTGGTAACCAATGCTCATTCTGTCTTTACATGAGAATTGGCATGTGGGACATTTATAGGCCGGTATTTTTATTATTTAACTTTTTCACTGATAGGTAAGTATACCTATCTACGCACTGTATTATTTTATACTGTTGTATTGATTACAGAGTATGGCTAGGTAAATAAACACTAACTACTAAACTCTTGGTTCAAAAATATAATTATAAGTTATCTTAAAATTTCATAACAGGTTAACTTTTTACAGAAATCGTTAAAATCCCAAGCATCTAGTCGTGTTTGTCTGCTCAACACCTAAATAAAAAAATCTCTATCTTCCCAACAAATATTGGGTATTTCATTTTCTAAGACGAAACCTTATTTCCAAACGTAATTACTAACCACAACATACAAGATGCACGCCAGTCAAGATTCAAAACATTAAATCAAACATCATATTCCGCATATCGCTATAAATTGTTATCTGGGATACCACACGACAATTTAATGAGCTGATTGTGAAAAATAGCTGAGCTTACGAAGAGGGGTCAATTATCATCTCTATCCGCAAACAATTTGTCAGTCTAACCATAGTTCACACAATTTACCGCTCTCACGGATAACGTACAGGGTAATGAGAGCTAACAACATTCACTTACATATTGTCTAAGGTTAAACAAACAAACAAACATGGTCGTAGGTGCTTAAATTGGTCAGTGATAGTGACATGGAAACACCATGTTTATTGCTACTTTCCCGATTTGGATTTAGGCAATAGGGCTGGCGACAAACAAAACTTTAACTCCGAACCCACGTTTAAAAAAAAAACACTTTTAACAAATAGGTCAGTTTATAGTTTCAACCTATGTCAACACTTTGTTGCCATTAAGAATAGATAGGTACATAGATAAAAATATGTGTCCTATTTCCTTCAGGTTGAGTAAACATGTTCGAATTCTAACGTATACACATTAAATAAAATATGCAGGAGAGTAACAATAATGTAAGTCATCGGGTCATCGGTGATGGTGAGCGCACGCCGGACAGCCCTGTGCGGTCTGCGCCCACGCAGTTCTCACCGTGTTGCGCAATCTGACAACTCCATTAGACGTCGGAGGCTGGAGCAAGAAGCACCGCCCGAATGCACCCGCAACGCACTCCACATTAAAACGATCAAACGACTCTGTAAAATGCCCTAATGAACGTCTTAAGTGGTTTATTAAGTGCCGATCGCCGTTATTTTTATGTTAAAATCACTTCGTCTACAGCTTCCCCACGAGAAATTAATTTTTGAAGTGTCTCTATGACGAAATTTTAATGGGCTTATACTATTTGCACGTTTATGATCATAAGTCTATAAATAAAATCACAATTTGTAGCAGTCCATTCACTTTAAAAACTAAGATATATCTAGTTATTATTAAACTCAAAATAATTGAAATAAACATTCGCTACTCTGTAATTCAAATAAGTCAAACAAATGAAACGAGTTATTAGTCCACTTGATTGATACACGCCTACTTGGCACAAGTAATATAAGCAATTAACGTGTAAGTCGCAACTCAAATAGATACAAATCAAAATTAACAATGATAATTAACATTAACTAATGGCTTTCTAGTAAAATAAATATAAACATGTCAATAGTACTAATTAGATTTACGCCGGACGAACTGGCGGCCCGCGGCCAATTGAGCGCGGGAACACGCGCAAAGAATATCTCTTTATAAGGTGATGAACACATTTGAAAATAAACAAGTGAACATACAAGGAATTACGAGATCGTTAGGAGAGTCTTCACGATCTTAAGACAACATGTTTATTTGGAACACGAGTATAATATTAACCGTGTTTGCATATTATTACGTAATTATTTCGTAGGTATTTAATTAGTAAATAATTAAATATAATCTTCTATGCCTTTTTTTTCAAATAATAGGTACATGATTTAATGCTATAAGAGGACGAGTTCTGAAAATAAAGAGTTGTTAGAAAATAATAATGTAAATTTATTTATTTTCAAATTGCTCTATATATGAATTTTGTTGCGTTTTATTATTTTTAACAACCTCTGATAGGTTTTAATAGAAGTTATAAACAAGAGTTTGTAAGTATGTGTGTTTTTATCAATAAATCCAAGATACCTATTCTGAACTGGCCTCTCGACGAGGAATATTTAGTTACAGTACAACATATTCTAAACTTAGTACAGGGTAATATTAGCTAGACAAGACGCTCCTTAATGTGACTAGACTAGTTAGGTACATGCCACAGACAATTTTAGGCGCGACTCGAATGATTTAATGTCCAATTGTTATGTCATTCCAGACAAAAAATGATTCAGGCTATCTTAACAGATGGGAATAAAGGATGTTTATTCTTGTCAACAGTAATTTTGTGACTCAGGAACAAACTGTGGTAAAGGTACTTAGAAAAAAATGTTCCAGTTTCATTTTTGACCAACTCCTACAAGGTGAAGTATCTAATGCTGGTTACAAACGAATTGCTTCAGACCACGTAGTTTGTACAGGCACAAACAGTTATCTGAGAATAATTGCATCTACACTGGATACAAATGGACACAATTCAACACTGCTATAAACAGTTATATGCAGTTGTATCGCCGCCCCGGGATATTGGCCGTTATGACCAAACTGAATACGCGTACCGCTCTACAATGTAGTTTTATAGCACTTATAAAGTCGTATGTAAAGTCTTAAACGCTAAGTTAACAACCACACATAAACCATTAAATAAAACTTAATTCATTCAGTAGTGGTACCTGCATCATTAAAACTGTTTGTCCTAAACAGTAGACATTGTGGGTACACGTTAAACAAGACATGAATTCACTATAAGCAGCTGTAAAAGATTTGTTTACTCCAAGATTTAACGAGGCAGCCCTACGCTTCGCCCACTTAGAACCAGTTCCCGAATGCATGTAACAACCGACAAGTAAAGGACAATTTTGAGATCTCGGGACTCCGCTCTTGACCTTATTTTTTTTCCTGACGCAGCGCGTGCGCCCTCAGTGAATGGGCCGTATAATTTCTATTTACTTTTACTCTCAAAGGACTCTCAAGTAGTGATAATAAAAGTTTTCCGTTTGAACACGTAGAAAAATATTTATTATGGACAAATGTTTCTACGGCGGTCATTGTGCACGTATTTAGTTGATATATTGTGCGTTTAAGTTCACACACTTTACAAGTGACAGCAGAGGGTCCTTTGGAAAACCTTAGCTGTAAATTAAGTGGATAAATAAACAGTGATTTTATTTCTTCAATCGTTAATAATTGATGTGTCATGTAGGTGGCTACTATTCCCACGGAGTGTTTTGTACTGTTAACCCATTAATGTCGCATTATAGGGCACTGGCTGGGAGGTAAGCTGGATAATCAGCACGCCTACCGTGGCGCTGATAATTACATATAATCCGTGGATGTAACGTTACGTCACTTGCCCTAAACAAAGAATTGAGTAATCATTTTTAAATAAAAACCAGACAAGTGCGAGTGAGACTCACTTACCGAGGGTTCCGTAGAAAGTTTGCTGATCGTTAAGGTTAATTCTCTATAAAAAACCTTAACTGTGCTGTTGAAAAAAAGTTCTTTCATACATCGATGTATGACACTTCATATCAACTTTCCAACAGTTAATAGTGATTATCTTAACTATGTTTTATGTTCCAAACTACAAATTAAAAACATCGGGTTTTTCCTTTACTTATGATTGTGACGTGATACCTTGCATCATGCCAAATTTCAGGGTTTTTGGTCGACGAGAAGTTCTCTAAAGGATTTGAGTTTCTCGGAAATATTATAGACTTTTTCAAAAAACCCGACGCGGTTTTGAACACATAATATGACGCCTGAAATCGGCCATTTTCTTCTAATCTAACGACACCTCTCAAGCTAAAATCTATCAAGCCCTTTAGCTACAGAGCGTGCCAAAGAAATATTCATACATACTTATATACATACACATACCTACATACATACGTTTACGTACACACTTACATACATGTACTCGAAAAACATAATCCTCTTTCTAGCGCACTCAGGTAAAAACAACATAAAGGGCTTAATTTTTATTTGCGTTGACACAGTTTGATTACATCAAGGGATTGAAGACCTAGTATTTGATATTAATTTTAATATGATAAATGTCCCTGAGAATAAAATCTTTACAGACAGACGAACACCAAAGTTATTCTGTAGGGTTCCTTTTGAGGAAATTAACCTAAAAATTATTCGTAGAACTGTTACGAGGAACCATTAAATGATCATCGCACGTTTATTCAAAATATTGTCATTATAGAAAACTGTTAACCGAATTGACACAAAAATACACAAATACCTACCCATTAAGTTATAAGTTATAAGTATTTATGGTATCCTATCTTAATTCTGACGGTTCTTTACTCCAATCACAAGATTACAGTAAGTAAGGTAAAGAAAGTCTACTCTATTCAACTCTACCCATCTCACAAAACTTCCGCTTATAATAAAGCTAGAATTTAATACTTCTTGAAAATCAGTACAGTAAAAATTCAATGTACGCTAACGAGGTCTACTGGTTCCCGTCAAGATGAGATAGAGGTGGCAGTGGTCCACACACGTTCGCAGCGCTCGTAAACGTACCGTTCTAAGAGAATTATTAGGTATTGAGTTTGTTGTGTAGTTTCAGGTCGGCGAAACACTTTTATAACGCACACGTATACATAAATCCCTAAATGATTCTAAACAAAAGAAATATAAACGTAATAAATCCATATCCATATTAATATTATAAATGTGAAAGAAACTTTGTTTGTCTGTATGTTTGTTACGCGTTCACGTGTAAACCGCTGAACCGATTTTGATAAAAAATTGTATGTAGTAAGCTTGGGTCTTAAGACAGGACATAGGCTACTTTTTGTCGGGATAACCGACACCCACGTGGGCGGAGCCGCGGGCAACAACTAGTATAAAATAAAACCATAATTTATCTGTAACTGTCCTGTGCAATAGTTGCTTCTTCTCACAGGATCGAAACGAACATTGATTACTGCTTGCACACTGCGGGTTGGAGATTTCAGATTTATTTAATCCAATTAGGAACTACTTTTGAATTCATTGCATGGTTTAACATAATACTTTGTATTACAGTGTATCTACATTGTAAATAGTCTGAGTGATGTCAGTATAGATTGATAGGGTATCCCTTATTGTGCTCTATAAAATACTGTATATTCTGCGGCAGATTGCATTCATATATAACATCAATTTTATTTACAAATTCTGGAAAAGCTTTTGTAGATAAACACATCTATCACAGACACCAGTCTCGATCTAAGAGCATAGTTGCTTAATGTAAAAAACATGTGATAATTAGAAAATAAATATTTTAATTATTTTATTATTATACTAGCTATTTTCCGCGGCCTCTTCCGCGTGGATGTCGGTTATCGCGGCAAAAAGTACCCTATGTCCTTTCTCAGGCTCTAGAATATCTGTGTACCAAATTTCATTTAAATCGGTTCTGTAGTTGTGGCGTAAAAGCGCGACAGACAGACAGACAGACAGAGTAACTTTCGCATTTATAATATTAGTAAGGATTATTACATATTAGAACTAAATTAAGTACCTACCATTACTTGAAAAACTTAAAATCTTTTCATTTAAAAAATATAATTTTGAAAGTAGTACCTCGTAGTGTCTACTAGTGTTAAAATTTTGCTTACAGAAATGTATGTTTATCTAAACTCTGTTTTTATGGGTATGCGACCACTAGCATTCATAACAATAATATTTATAGCACCGGAAAGGTCTCAAATTTATCAGTTTGTTTATACCAAGAATTCGACGGTGAGACCCAGCCGCGTTGGATTGTCTTACTACAAAAAATTTTGTTTTCGCGCACTTAAACCAAGTTATCAAAAGAAAAAGTTATTTGTTGTAATAAAATAACATAATTAGATTTATTTACCATTTTCTACAGTAAATGTCTTTTAATGCCTAGTAAACGACCATCTTAAATATAATTATATATACCATTACAAAAATACTTACCATATTAACTTTTTACTAAGAAAATGTGCTGTCTTCTCCATTTTACGACTTCACTGTGAATTTTTATTTCGTAAGGTATACTTGTCTCTGTTCATTTTATTGGGTAACGAAAACTTAATGTTTTTCTTCTAAATATGGTGAATTATATGGGTCTCAAAATATTCGGGATTGAACATCTGTTTGGGTCATGTCACTTCACAATGGCTCGATGCCATAGTAATGGAAAATCCAGTTTCATGTTGCCCTGCATTATTCCTGAAACAATTAAAATATTTGATTATGAACTTTGGTACTCAAAAATTTTAAATTTTACATATCGTGAGTTTTATTTACGATTAGTCTGGCACTGCCTATTATTTTCCACAAAATTTGTGTTTAATATTTTATTGGTATTAACATTTTAGAGTCGAAAATTTAATGTTGAAAGAAAACACTGCACTTTTCCTAAATTAGGTATACATATTTTCAAATTATCATTACGACAATAAATAAATACATTCTGAAGAATATAAAAAATATAATTTTATTAGTTTAGATGAGATTAAATGCAGTTAAGTCTTAATTTTTACGCTAAACGCAGAGGCTAGGAAACGGAAATAAGCTCTAAGATAAGATGTAAACAACTCTGACTCACTTAGATTACGAAACGATCAAGAAAATGAGGTTGATGCAGTTCGTTTAAAAACCAAATATTTCTTTAATAATCCTACAAAGTAAGTACAACTTCGATTTTAATGAAGAAAGACTATTTTCGTAAATCTTTGTTGATCTTGTTTGGCTCTTTATTATGTTTTTGATCACATGATAATTATTGATAATCTTTAGATGTAAACTTAGAGAAAAAAATAAGTAAAAAAGCCATAGAGTGTACATATCAAGTATGAACTGTAGGCAACTAGTATAAACAAATCGTAAAAATAGTATCAAAACCGATTTTAATAAAACCATCTTAAAACCTATCTTAATACCTATTACGGCGATATTTTCTGTCATAAACGTCTGTTGTCACACGGAAAATCACTTAAATCAGAGCAAAAAATTTGCTTACGCTCGGCAAAAAGGGCTACTAACGATGCGCGCTATTATGGTTGTCTAAAAAAATAATATTAAATAAAAAAAAATTACATAAAAAATATTTTTTAATAAATTTTCTCTTGCTCTAATTATCAAAATTGAAATTTATGTTTACTCTAAAGATATGATATAATTTGACAGAAAAAGCCTAGGTAAATTAGTATTTTTTTTTTCTTCCCTGATATCAATATGCACAGTAAGAATATTATAATAACAAAATCCTAACATTCTCAATATTATTATTTCTATTGATATTTATAACTTCAGTACGCGACCAAGTATTTCACACACTGTAAATGCAAATACTTGTTACAAATAAATTTGTCCACAGCCTAGAAATTATATAAACATCGCACATTTCTCTAGCAACGCGTCTAGTTATCTCCTTCAGAACAAAGTCAATAATAAAGGTACATATTGTGGTACTGTTACCAAAGTATTACGACATTCGCTGCACTGTGTCAGTGTGTTACCGTGCAGACGTTATCCATATCACGTGTAGTGAATAAACAAAGATATGATATAACATGTTAATATTCTAAAACTTCAGAAATTTATTATCATTCAGGTTTCATTTTTACTGAAAGTTTTATTAAATGTTTATCAATGTCTATTTACTACAGTAGCAGTACCTACCTATAGAAATTGTAAGCATTATATTTAGCTGTCAAAATAATGACTGCAAAGATACACACAGCGACAATAAAACCGTTTGTGCCTTGAGAAATTATTAGAACGAACAATTTCGACGCCAATGCGTAAAATTTTAGCGTGACAACATAACTAATTATTTTCGTATTGTACATAAGAGTGTTTAATAGTGCATGTCCCATTAAATGTACCAAAAGCTTGGTAATACATTTAATGTCGCTTTATTTCATTTATTTATATAGTGATTGTTGTTTTGTGATCATTTCAAAATGATAGAAATATTATTAAAAAAATTATTTCCTAAATCTTTATCATAAAAATGTTTACCACATTTCACTTCTCTACAGTTTACACTTAAGCTTTTAACTTGGAATTACGGTAACTTCACAATACCTTATCATTGCGCCCGCGCAACATTGCTAAGGTAAATAAAACCGTGAATTAGGTCATAACGCAACCAAATCTGACACTACCAATATATCGAAAAAAATGTTAGGAATTCGAAAAACAATTCAGATACCCATTTAATTTTATTACAAAACCAAATATGGATGGTTAGATCGTTAATTAAATTAAACCACAATCCTTTAACAATTTAGAAAAGCTATAAACATACTTATAAATATTTATAAACAAACTTACCTATTCTAATGTGAACGCCAATTTATAACGCCTACCATCAACGGTCAAATTAAAACAATCCACTTTAAAAATATTTTGAACGATCAATTAATTTTTTTAACGTGAATAAAGGTATTCTGAGTATAAAATTCCAGCGTGTTTAAGGGCGGGATGCCGCGGTATACGCGTCGCCCGATGTACGTGCGTGCGAGTTGCTTTTAGCAGACTGGACACTGAACGCATCCGTAACATCCAAAGTGGTATGGATGGTGAGTACTTCGTTATAATACAAGGAAATCATTCCTGGCCCTTGCCAACGCCTGACAATTTATTAACAAGCGGGAATTAATTTACGCGGTGATTACGCACCTAAATTTTTATTATCACATCGGAATGCGAACGAAAGAATATGCTAATTGATAGTTAACTCCAAATTAAATATTATAACGTATAATTTAGGTTCGTGACGCATATTTGTTCTGGAATAATAGATAAAAATTTGATTGCCAATAAAAACGGGTTCGTAGACCGAATCGAGAATCAATCTTTGGTTATTCGCATTGCAATAATGTCGTTTATCATTCAATTGTTAAGCGGGCATTAATGTCGGTATCAATCGAGTATTGTTGTTTTGTGTATATACCTAGCCGAGGCAAATTCTTGCGGTTGCTAACTGAACTAAAGATACAAACTATGAATAGGAAGTTACTGTAACACGCATAGGTAATTTATGATACGACGCACTCATGCGCAGGTTTTGAAGTAATCTTTAGAATAAAAATCTTAGTTTCTAATCTTTAGTAAGTAACACTTTAAGTAATTTAACCACGTATTATCTTAATTGTTGTAAGTAATTAATGAAAATTACATTATAGAAAATATATTGGTATTTCACGCGTCTTTTCTAATCAAAATTACATAACATACGTAAATTGAATTCATTGGCTTGGCTAATGAGGTTACGATGGTTTCATATCGCATGCACATGCATTAATTTCGTCAACTGCATTCTAGCGCTTAAGGAGAAGTATTAAAGAACTGGGAATGAGTTTTTTTTATAAATAAAGACAGAGTAAGATCAAAAGTTATGTCAACAGTTTCTATGGAAACATAATTAGTCTGCACTTAGTTTTTTTTCTCCATATTATTTAAAAGTATTGATTGATAATTGTTGGTATTTTAAATGTAAGCGTAAGCAAAATTAACGAAGTTGATCACACCAAATAGTATGAAAATATCTCATCAATTTATTGAGTCACAGAAACAATTCTTAATCATCGTATAAATTATATACTTTAGGCGTCAACCGTGGGTGTTAATTTAATAGTTTCCCCTTAACAAATTCCATTGATAGAAAAGTAAAATCGTTCAAAGCGTAATAAAATTTCCGAAACGCCACGATTCGTTCGTTAACATGACTGTTTGAGTTTTGGAAGGCTTGCATGGTGGTCTACTGACACCCATACACTTCATTACAACACAATAAGCTCTCTACTCTCCTGATAACTTTTATTGTCCTTCTATTTCACTTTGCTCCATTACTGAAGTATAAATAGCCGTTAAATTATGGGTACAAACACTCTAAGTTAATGTGAACTGTATTTTGTTATGTAGATATTTACTAAGTAACTTATCGATAAGCTTTACACTAAAATACCATGTAATCGATGTTAGCACACTTGTAACAAGAGTAGGTACTTACTTCGTGTATTTATATTGTAAAAATAAATAAATCGCGTAAAGAGAGTATATTTCTTCATCTATATTTATATAAAATTCTCGTGTTAAAGTGTTTGTAACCATACTCCTCCGAAACGGCTTAACCGATTTTTATGATTTTTTTTATGTATTCACTAGGTCTGAGAAAGATCGTAAAATGTATTTTGTTTCCCGAGGTAATAAGGGTGGTCCTGGCAAAGCAACGTTTGCCGAGTCAGCTAGTAATGTATATGTTTGAGTGCGAATTAGGATACTATTCATACAAAACAAACATATTGTTAACAATCACAAACATGAAAGAATCTTGAGAACTCTTCATAACTCAACGATTATTTATATTGTAATTAATTTTAAGTACTGAAGCACTTATGATTCAACATGACAGCTACACTGTTTGTAGCACCATCTGTTTATTTACGAGCCGTTTTTAATGTTGAAACGTTTTGTATACATAATTATAATAATTTTGATACAACTTCAAATGGCTAAGAAATTATGTGCCATTTTACTATAGACACTACTTGTTTATTTATTTATTTGCTTGAAATATAGTATATAATGTAATATATAACTAGAACAAATACATATTTCCACCACCAAGTAAACGAACTTTTTATCATATGCTGAGTGCGAGATTTTTTTACTTTACTATCGCGTTGGCGTAAACGCCAATTTCTATGGAGCTCGGTGAACGCCATCTAGCGCCTTACTTCAAAACTAAAATTTCCGAGTGTAAGTTGTTAAATTTTTACGGCGACGTGACGTAAATAGTAAACGCGAACGCAAGTGAGTGCGTTAGAACCAAATGTATGGAAAACAGCGAGTGCGAGTTACAATTTAAACGGTTTTGACGTTTGAAAAGTTAACGCACTCACTAGTGAGCGCGTAAAAGTGTCACTTGAGATTTTCTAGTGAAACCGTTGTGATAGTGGTTAAATAACTTACATAATTTCATTTCTATTAATTTTGTGAACAATTATTACAAAGGCATCTCGTATATATTTCTCTTGGAAGAGTTTTGAGACCGTGCCATCGCAAGATGAGCGTAATATAAAGCGTCCCGTGGTCGTACAAGAGCACGAAACTCAAGCAATCCGCTGATGGACCCGCGGAGGGCAAGTTCATGAGAAAATTTCGGTTTTCCAAGACAGTTTTTTTGTGTCAAAACCTAAGGCAATCACTGGTTCTCCATCTTCAAAGATTGGAAGATAAGGTAGTGTATCACTGTACTTAAAACACTCTTTTTTTATCGTTCCGTCTGGCACACTGTCTTTACTATTTATAAATTTTACTATTTTAGGTGGTCACAGCCCTTGTATGCCACTGTGTCTTACCAGCGTCCAGTGGGAGTTGCTAAAAAATGTGCAGTGTCTACATGAAAGAAGTTATCAGGCTTTGAGACATAAAAACATACTGAGGAAATATAATTTCAAAATACTTCAACTGCCAGGCAAGAAATCAGTCAAGGTATGATCTATAACATGATTTACTTACTTACTATGAATAAACTATACCAATGTAATTTGAGAGGCAACTATAGGTTATACATTAGATAAGCATTTATTTATTAGTATTTATATGGCACATTGAGGTCTTACATTAGAATAAACAGTGATTCAAATATATACCTATTACCATAGCTGCTGAAGAAATATTGAATAAACTATACATGCAAATGATAAGAACATTCAAAATTAAATTATATACTTAGATAAATAATTTAGTTTAACACATTTATGGATATAGATTCAAATATACAATGAATATGCATATAGGTTATATATAGGTTTGGATTAGTTAAAATTTTAAGTGTAAATATAGTAAAGTTTGTTATTTAAAGATATTTACAACACAATATAAAGATTAAAATGTATGAATAATAGTTGGTATTTAATATTAACAGTGTATTTTATATTCTTAATGTATACATTTGTTTTACAAGTTTAAAAAAATGTATAATAATAATATTATTCTAACCGTAATATTTCTACACCGGATAGGGTAGTATATGTGAACCATTTTATAATTATTGTAACATCTGCAATTATCATGAACTAAGAAATAAATAATAGTATATGTGAACCATTTTATAATTATTGTAACATCTGCAATTATCATGAACTAAGAAATAAATAATATTCTTTTCTATAATAGTAAGATATAATATTGACCTATAAATGTACCACTGCTGGGCACTGGCCTCTTCTAAGGTTGAAAAGGAATGAGCATTGATTACCACTCAGCAACTGAATTAATTACAATATAAAAAGTGTACATATTAATAATTCTTACCTTCTTATAGGATTGATTAATTATTAAATACTTTTTTTATTTTACAGATATGTGATGACCAATATAGAATTAAATATTTAAAACCTTTGGAGGTGCAAATTATGGTTCATTTATATGGGAAAAAGTGAAAAACCAATATAATTAGAATTACACAGTCATTGCTCCAAAATAGGAAGATAGAAGTAAACACCATGCAAGCAAATTACAACAATAAGCATAGTTCTTTTACCACCTTTATATTGTAAACATTTGTAACATTAATAAAATTTCTATTCTATTTTACTGTTAATTTGTTATAATGAGTGATTTCTGTCATTTATTTTCATTGAATAAATTAAGTCTATTAGTATATCGACTGCATTACATATATATATATAATTGCAAAGCACATTAATTGTGTGAGTAGATACCTACTATGTTTGTTTGTACTAGGAAGTTACAATTTCTAGATGTAATTATGTATCTTGCCGATGGTGAATTTGTTATATAAATTAGAATTCTATTTATAGCATTGTAATAAGTGACTTATTGGTCTAGAATAAAATTATATTTTAAAATTACATTATTATGTTTTCCTAACCTAAAGACTTACCCAACTTTCTTTGTAGCATTACCAATAGGTAGTATATTACTTTGCCAGTGTAACATGTCATAGTAGCTAATTGTTCCTATTAAAATAATTAATAATCATAATACCTAGTAAGTTCATAATAAGTGTTAAGCTACTATAATATATTATATTAGAGCAATAGTACCTAGTATTAAAAGTCCAAACACCAAGATTGCAATACTTTTATTTTTAATATAATAGGTACAGTAAATCTCTGCCAGGGAAGACAATGTATATAATATAACCTATAATTATGACGAATCTTAACAATATTAATAGAAGGTAAATGGTCGACTGTGGCTGTCTTTACTCTGCATGTTTCTGTGACGGGGCCGTGGAATGTGGACATCCGAGGGCCGAAGCGGGATTCGAGGCGACCGTCAACGGCGCCCGAGCTGTTGGCGCGAAATATACGCGCACCCAACGAAGGCGCGTAGCCATAGCGGGCATAGGCAATCAAATTCTAATGCACTGCGGTCGAATACGATGCACGACACTCAAAGTCAAAGATTTATTGCACTTGAAACCTTTCATAACAATTCTGTGGAACTTCATAACTTAGTAGGTAGCCTTATGTACGCATAACAATACTCATATTAATAATTGTTGTACAAACATCCCAGTTTCTCATGTAGTATGTAATCAATGCATAAAGAGTTTGGTATATTGTGTGCATGCATGATGCATTTAGCTCGCGTTAAGGTTATTGGTCCTCGGTTTACTAAACATCTTAGAAGTTTTATCTAAATCACATTATCACAATGTAAACAATGAAACTTCTAAACAAAATAAACTATTCTTTCAAACTTGAAGTATAACCACCACTATTTAAATAGGCAGTCGCTCACATTGAGTACTATAGATACAAATTTCAATCTATTTTGGTCGGTTTATCAACATTTGCTCGTCCGTTCCACAGATTATATATAGTAGAGTCTAGTCCGTTCGTTTCGTTCGTTCTCATTCCTCACGTCTCACGGTGAGTAAACGCACACTTTATAGTTAGAGTAAGAACAACTTGCACTCGCAAGTTTACTGTCGTCGATGCGTTAGACGTAAACTCGATTTACGTGATAGTAAAGTATTTCAATTGACAGTTGGTGACTCGCACTAAGCATAGATTATTATATTTACTTACCCAACACCAAAGAATAAAACTATGCCTCAACTCAAACCACAAAGATCTCGATTAGAAAAGTAACTGCAACTCCAGCAATATGTAACTGTTTACACAAGCTCGAATCATAAGCAGACGCGATGCAGTCGATACAATGCAAGTTAGGGTTCAATTATCACCGGTTAGCGAGCTTCCAGTAAGGACACCAACCTTTGACCTCATAGAGGCTCTTGACTAATCACGGCTCTTGATATACTAACCTACTTGAACAACCTCATGTTTAGTTTACTGCCGTCAGTTTTCTGCTTTCTTTCATTTGACATTGAGGACGTACCCCACATAAGAGTTGTTAAACTAAGAACACAATGCTAACAATATTGGCAGTAAAATGTAAATCAAATAGTTAGTATAATTGGCCCCTAAAAAGCTATTAGATTTATTTACATTAAGCCTCTTTATTGGTCTCGTGGTAAAAGCGTTACGATCGTAAATGTCGCTTGAATACAAAATAAATAAAATTTAAAATTCATTTATTTTGTCGGATTAATGTAAGTATAAAAAGTTGGTGAATTCCATTATTTGTTTATTTTTGTAGGATAAAATTGTTTTTTATTAAACACAGGTATATTCTTTCATCGCTTGAAACTTACTTGAGTTACCTACTCTACTCTATCTACATAGCCAAATTTTTCTTACTCCAATCAAAGCTATCTTTTACTGAAATAACACATTTAAAGACTAACAAATAGATTTAACCTAATATATATGTATAAAGATAGTTTTTCCCATACTTCACAATATTGACTTGTACGAAGTGGCTACTTGAGTGATCCGCCAACTTAAGATACGTCCAGAAACCGCATATCAGCTACAAGTGGGTAAAGCTACTGACACACGTTCGCTTTCCTCGTACTGAGGTAAAAGTTTAACCACAAGTGTATGTCGCAAACCTTGCCAAGCTACTCAGCAAATTAATCTAATTTGGAACTCAAGTCGCTGGAGTTAATAAATTTCAAAAACTTAAAAGATGTTTTTTAAATAGGTAGGTAATGAAAATCCCGAATCTCGAACCATATTTAAAAATAAGTGTCTAAAATATTATATTTCTACTTAAAATGCTAGAAAACTAATTTTACTCGCCTAGCTTCATCTGCAAGTATTACGTTCAAAACATTATTTTATTCTCTTTTACCACCATTATGAAATAATCCTTTCCAGTAAGTAGGTACGAGTAAGCCATACAAAAAGCTATACTCTAGGCGCTAGACCCAATCTATCGCCATTAATCGGGAATGTGTTCCGTCCGGCACTGTTTACTTAAAACTACCTGTAGCTACGCTGTGCAAATATTACGTTTTTCTATATACCCTCTAATGCCTGTTGAACCATATCTAAATAGCTGGAAGGCAACTTATAAGGAAAATACAGGAACAGACACTGATCTGTATGCTTCTATTAAATGTTGCGTATAAATATATTAAGCGTCTTCTGCCCGAGCTATGTTGGCCGTCTTCAAGTCTTACCGGATTCAGCTGAATACTGTATTTTAATGACCTCCACAACCCATTTTACTGGGTAACACAGTAAGTCTGTTGTCAGAATTGTAATGACTTAACGAAAGCCAAATATTAATGTATGACAGTCGGGACCAACGACTTAACGTGCTTTCCGAGACACGGAAAGGTCTCGGTATGCTTAAAAATGATTACCCATCCACGGACAAACCGCGGCGGGCGCAGCTTAACTTTTACTATCGGTAAAACTCTACGGCTTACACTTAGCTACGAGCCCCTTACGTATAAATAAATTAGTGTATTAAAAACTTTGTGTATGGGCAAATGTGGTGATTAATTTTCGTGCCTTCTCTACATAAGAAGAGGCCTGTGCCCAGAAGTGGGCTATTTATAGGCTGGTTACTTTTATATTATTATGAAAACCTTACTAAAAAAAAACTATCGTATTTACAAAACGGCAAAACAAATGAAATCGGCAAAACTTGGCAAACAAAGACTTTTAGCTTGGTGTTAGCAATTGTAGGGAATTGGCTATACCTACAATTATTTTTGTGGAAGTTCTACGCGAATGAAGTCACGTACACAGGCAAGTGCTATTTTAAGCTTAACAACATTTAATTTAAAACAGAAATTATGAACATTTAGATTGGCATTTACTTTCAATAAAATAACAAAAAATCTATGAATTGATATTCAAATTAGTAACCAATGCTAAATTCCATATCTAAGCGACATTTCCCATTTAACACCACATGATACCAATCAATAAATAGTTCATGAATAGTTTTACGACATACGTTCGTTTCAGGCTCAAGGACAAAAGCAAAAGGAAATAATTGAAGTGGCCGATAAATAGATAGACAGAAGCTACTTGATAGAGTCGAGAGGTCAACAGGCGACAACGATCGGCAACTATTGGACATAATGATATAACTGCTGAACACCCGTGATTTCAGTGAGTCAATGACACCCCACACACATAGTTGTATCATTTGAACAGCACTTAATGTTTCATACATTTTAATAGACTGTTGTAACTGTATATAAATTCATTCGTATGTGTAAATTCGTTCGGCTTGGTCCGTGCAATTTTAGGTGGTTCATCGTTCGCATAAATATAAACTATAAAGCATACATGATATAAATTACAATTATTAACATGTCTACATGGTGTTAAGACAAGCTACATGATGTCGCAACATATATTTAAATAATTCATCTAGTTTGTCATTTAGTGATGTATGATTTATGAATCGGATTTTTGTTTTGGATATCATGATTGTTTAATTTATTTGTAAACGATTTTCTTTTGCTTCTTTCAAAATCTAAGACTACAAAGACCAACGTATGACAGTCGGGACCAACAGCTTAACGTGCTTTCCGAGTCACGGAGGGGTCTCGCTATGTTTACAACTGGTGACCCATCCACGGACCAAGCAAGCGGCGAGCGCGGCTTAACCTTCAATATCGGTCAAACCGTACGGCTTATACTTAGCCACGATCATTAAATAGGTGGGTAATTTTTTATAAAAAAATGATGCTATCTTAACGGGCTTCACTGAAAAAACATTACTAGAAATATTTCCAAGTGTTAAAGACTTATTAAAACTTTATTTCTAGTAATTTATATTAATTACCCAATAAAAGCTAATTTAATGTCTATAACATTAATAACTTTATAAGTAACAAGCACGGAGAAAGTGAACTTTATAAATCCGTTATACTAATTGCTTGCTAACAAACATCCGGACCTCACGACTCATTTAACGAAATAAATTATCTTTTCACACTTCATAAAATCATTAGAACTTTTTTACATCTTTGCAGTTTACAATTTAATTAGTAGTTGACGAAATGCTGTAAGGAAGTAATAACAGTTATTTTATTCGGTAAAGTCTATTAATATTTTTTCTCACTTCCAAAGCCAAGTAAATAGGTACCTACTATTTGTACTCACGAATTTTAGTTTCTTGGACACAATAACAAAACAAAATCACACCATAAATATTATTTTCACATAAAAATGAAGTAATATTTTTTCTACCTTATTACAATATCAAACTAGCTTACCTGTAAGCTCTGCTCGATTGAGATTATTCCTGTTGTAATTTTTTGTAATTACCGTCCTAAGATAATGAAGAATAATATAATACTACTGTTTTAAATTACCTACGTGGACAAAATATTATATAACGACAGTCTTTTGTTATTTTAAATTTATTTACAACTATTTTACAATAATTTAATGCGAGCGATTTTACAACGTAATTCGAGTTTAAGTAATTATGGAATTCGAAATTAAAAAATAAATTACGTATTGCTTATAAAAGTTGTAACCAGCCAGTTCGTTTCATTTCACCTTCGAGGTTTTATAGTATTATTTATTTATTCTATGAATATCTTTGATTTTATTTAGAAAAAGCACTTAGAAACTCTTTGGTATTTCCTTTGCACTACCGCGATAATATAATGTGAACAATTTTATAGAAGAAACCATAACTTTTCTCTGTCGATAAGTCGCGTGATGCAATGCTATTAAAATAGATATGATTCCTACTATTTTAATTCGTATTGGGAAACACA
Source organism: Diachrysia chrysitis (assembly GCA_932294365.1). Taxonomy (NCBI): domain Eukaryota; kingdom Metazoa; phylum Arthropoda; class Insecta; order Lepidoptera; family Noctuidae; genus Diachrysia; species Diachrysia chrysitis. Next base: position 6,554,761 of record OW028657.1, read on the forward strand.
AGTTTTTGAATATCTTAAAACTTTAAAGCTCTGATTAAATTTAATTAGTAGATTTAGCAATTTTATTTATTTCCGTATTTCCCTTAAGTCAAGATTATATTTTAGTTCCATAAATACTTCCACAATGTCACTGAAAACGAAAATAATTAATATTTTGAAATTAAAAAAAAAACAATACACGTTAAAACGGATGTAATAACGTGTCCTTTGAGTGAATTCGCAAAGATACTTTTATATTTTTTGTGTTTTAATGTTTAGATTAAGTATTTTAAGTTAAGTATAATTCTATAAGTATAATAATATATTATTGTATAAACAAATTTTATGGACCTCACTATCGCATTAGGTTATAAGTACAAAACCTGTAATGATAGTTGTAAGGAAGAGTGAATAAATAAATAAACAACATTGTTTTTAAAAGGTTTTAAGTTAATAAATGTTGTTCGGAAACTCCTGGTACTCCCGAATAGGTCCCAACGTGCTATTCTCACATGACGAGATAGGGTCACGTCGTGACCGCACTAACAATGTACTGTCCGCCAACAAAACCCCAATTTAATATGGAAATTGGACAACGTAAAAAAATACTGTATTTATTTACTCCCTTTATAGTACTTTAACGGTCCAGTGTGTAAATATACAAGTTAAACAAATCTGTAAGGGTCATTGAACAATCCAATTAAGTAACACATTTATTTTGTTGAAAAGTTCAACAAAATGCGTCTTTTGTCGCGGTAAAATTGCTTCCTCTATTGGAATATGTCATATCAATGTTAGTGGTAACATCCTCCATTTAATGTTGTTTTTAATGCTTGTATAACAGATGTTGACAAGTTGAATTAAGCCCCTCACTTTATGTATTACTTTAATAGTAGAGTTGGCGTTAATATGGGCAGTAAGCCGAGTATCGATAGTGTTTTGTCAGTTTTATAGATTGTTTTTTATCGATACTAGTTGTGACTTTGTGAGCGGTTTCACATCTTAATATTGACACCTGTGTTCTGTCTACGACTTGGAAGAATAAAGTATATAAATATAGGTTTTTATGGTTTTGTGTTTCGATGGCGAACCTCTTACTTTATTGCTCCGAATCAGTGTAAAAATTCCTAAAAATATAAAAATTATTGCGAGATCAATGATAATTATAGTAATAAATTATTATAATTATCATTAGGAAAAGTTACTTTACTAGTGCAATTTTACGAGTAGGTACTCCCTCTAAATATAATTCTAGCAGATCTTAGTAAGTATTAGTAAATTTTATATATTTATTTAATTAAGTACAAATACCTAATTCTAAAATAATAATAAAATAACTTAAAACAGTTTAAGCTACATTAATTCGAAATCGATCGTTAAAAAAACAAGATATTACCATCAGCTGGTTCATTTTCGACTTAGTACTTTTTATATTGCGTAATCAAAGGCGACTTATCGTGAAAATAATTAAATTATTGAACGCATCTTTATAGGAATGTTGTCAGAATTACTTTGGATAGGGTTGTCAAACCAACTAGCCCTTATTTTTGTAATATTTTAACTGTTGTCAAATTACTTTTTACCCTGCCTTCTTTTAATTTTAAAGGCTTCATTAGTTCGATATTAAATCTGCTCTTGTAATAAGAGGCAATACCTGCTCCAAAATACGTGTAATACTTTTGTTTTTTAAATGGATACTTATTGCATACTATTATTATGTATTAGCAATTATCAAAACCGGCCAGTGCCCGTACTATCTATTTTTTTTTTTTTTATTTTAATACAATGCCAATGCAAAATTTTATTCATTTAGCAGGCACAAACAACACACATTACAACAAAAACTCTCAATGTTTAGATTCGAGTTAGTTCCTTTCAATGACAGCTACTGCCTGCTAAACTAATATTAATTTTTCATTCACATTGTATTAGAATTAAAATTAAAATTATGAGTTAGGGCACAGAACGCATAGTCTTCAAATTGTAGGTGAACATTTTAACAAGAAAGATGATTTTGCTATAGTTACTTTCATTTTCGAACTCAAGTATCTAATGAAATATTACATATTACATAATGTTACATTGGCAGCCCTAAGTATAGGTTAATGACGATGACGACCAGGCCAGCACTCCGCTATCGTATCTGAACGTAAATAAATTTAATTTTACAGTGCGTCGCCGGTTAATCGACTGACAGGGTTACGGCCAACGAGCGAGTGTTCATAATAATATAGAGCTGTTAAACCGAAATTTACATTTCGTTATTAACAGTTTATTAAATATTCAAGCATGTAGTTAATTATCTGTGAAATAATCATCGTACCACGTAAAACATTAGTATATTTCCGTTAACGCTGTAAACTAATCGTAACTCTGTTTATAAACTATCAAGCTGGAACTTTTGTAGTACGCCTAAAAACTTAAAGTAAGTTTCTTCACATACAGAATATGTTCTACTAATAAAAATAAATAATACCTACATTTCACTTTGAGATTTCTTCTATGTGGAGTTAAATTTTATAAGATTTTTGTATAGTAATTTATTATGTAAGTAAACAATATGTACTTTATATTACAATAATTATACAAAATATATATTTCATGTGGTATCAGCCACTTTATGTCAATACTCAAGAAGTCATTATGTGTTTACGTCATCAAAATATTTAGCGCCTGGCGCATGGCGCAGTGCATTACCGACTAATCGATTCCCTAGCTATATTCGCACGGTCATGAGAAAATACTCACACGTGTTTACTTCGTCAATATCAATCGAATTTAGATTTTGAGATTAAAAGCTTAACCTAAGCCTAACCTATTTTTCAGATTAAAATTAAAAGTCAAAATCTAGTTAGTGCGTCAGTTCATAATGTAAAAAATTAAGACACGTATTTTTTTACAAAATAAGAAAAAAGTTAATAAATTGAATCAAAGTTCGGGAGTGGGGGCTAATGACGTCATGCTTGTGTAAAAAAGTACGAAATTGTGACGTCAAGCAACAATCGACGTGAGTTTTTAATGTAAAATAAGAAAAAATACGTGTCTAATATTTTTTATAATCTCCATTTTAATTATAAATGTTAAAATAAATGCAAAGTATCAGTCGGTTAAGAAGTAAACACCAAACTGAACTGGGTTAAAAGAAGTTTAAAATCCTATCTTTCAAATTAAAGGCCATACGTCGTATCTCGCCAACTAGCCTCTTTTTAGAAGTCTTTCTGGGCCTATTGTTACACTAACTTGTACTACTTATTTAAACATAATTCTTATTTTTTAACTGAATAAAAATAATTATGGGAAATAAGGAATTGTGTTATCTAACATTCCTTACGCACTACAAGTTGCTGTTTCTCAATAACTAAAAGATATTGCCATTACGGAAATATGTGAAATATAAACAATTCGATGAGAAAAAATCTTTAACTTTATTTTTTTCCGATCTTATCATAACAATAGATGTACTGTTTTGCATATCAAGCCACAGTGAATATAACAAACAATTTTCTATCTAGCAACCACAAGGCATATCTGAAATTATTAATAATATAACATTGTCTAGGAGGACAGTAACTCAATACACCGCGATGTAGCGAGCTGGCCGACGTCACAAGTTCATAGCGTGCCATTAGCAGCGTGGTGTCGGGTTCTCTTCCTGCCTCGGCTGCGCCGGCGCACCGACCGGCCGTCTAGCCGCACGGTACTTATAAATCGGGATACGTAAAAAAAAAATATTAATCCGTACCAATAATTCTGCGGTATTAGTTTAATCACGTGGGAATCAAACTTTCTATAAACTCTCATTACTAATTTTTTTGTTTTATCTCCTAATGAGATGTGTTTCGTATTCATGCTCACAAGTGTATCTTTGTTTTGTTATAGCTAATGCCTAATTCCAATATTCAAAAAACGATTCGTTTTTTTAACCGTCGGTAGAAAGATTCTCTAAGCAAAACTAAGAAAATCTTTTTTTTTTTTTAATTTAGGAACTGACCATTAGGCAAAATATTAGCAAACTGCCTAGTTAGATACAATTAAAACGAGTTCACGTTTAAAATAATATTATTATAAGATATATTGTCGTTTTTTTGAGCCGATTTTTAAATATTAATTTCAAATTTCGTTGAATAAAGTAAATACTATGTAATACTAAACATAATGCTTACTAAGTACCTACAAAGTATTATCATTATGATATTTTTATTATAAAATATTCAATAAACAAATTAAAAACCATTATTATTTAAATATAAAATAAAGAAATTAAAAATCGAAGAGAAAATAAGAAAACAAGTTATATCAGCCAGTAACAGCAAACTTTTTGCTGATATTCAATAAATAATTACCTTCATAATTACGTATTATACTCACATGAATTACGGAAACTGCATCATAAAATGTTGCGTGTCATATATTTACTATAAAGTACAGTCAGCAAAAAAAATGTAAATACACTGCTGGACAATAGACAAATGGACATAGGAACAAAAAAATAGATGAAAAATTATATGTATAGCTCGGTTTTACTCAACTACTTTCGTTCTAGATTTTTTTATTACCTATGGACAAACAAGGAGTAAATATCAGTTGAATTTTGCTATCTCTTCTTTGCTGTCCGTACTTCATCCCAACGAATGCAGGATGTCGTATTAAGGTCTCGGGTGCCATTTTGAGCCGGATGGGCGACATATTAATATTTTAATAATAGCTGTAAAAAATCTCATGTTCCCTTCACACTATCACGCTATGAAGTATGTAACAACTAGTTTGTTTTGTCCAAGGAGTTCCATATAAAGTAGTTTCGTTTATAGTTAGAATACTTGCTGTTATACATTGTTGATTGGCCTGTTGATCTAGTGGTTAGTGACCCACCCAGGACAAATCTTTGTGTGATGAACATGATATTATTTTCTGTGTCTGGGTGTAATTTATCTATAATAAGTATGTATGTAGAGATATATGTAAGTTCATCAGTTGCATGGCCGTGTGTGAATTGTCCCAAGATATTATAATTAGGTATATTATTATTGCTTAATAAACTTAAGAGCAAATACGATTTAACTATATTTACTTGGGTGCCATCAAAATAATTAGTTACCTACTACGTTAATCTCTATAACTGAATAGCGGACCCGACATTCGTTGTTCTGTCAATCAATTCAAAATCTAAATTTTCGACTTTTCCCGCGGATTCACAAATTTTCTTTGTCCTAACATTATCAAACACAACAGCAAAACCAGCCAAATCTATCGAGCCGTTCCTTAAGTAATGCTCCGTCATACATATGGCAATTGATTTTTATTAATATAGATTTACTTGCAAGTAACAGTGCTTCTTCTGCTGCTTCTCTTATCCTAAACAACAATTATTCAATACCGGTTGCTTAGTTATTTAAGTACGACTCCTAGACTGTATCGCGGTTGATTAAAATCAGGAATAGTTGCGCGCGGCGTAACGAAAACCTTGTTTAACCAATGATAGATAAAAATCGGCGAACACGAAAGTAACATGTCTAGAGGATGTTACGTTAATGTATTAAGAGTACCTACGTCATGGCCGCCGGCAGATTATCTAACATCAATTACAGGTGGGGCAAACTGAATCGAACAGGCCTATGACTTAGTGACGCTGGGATATTGTCTGTATAAATAACCTACAAAAATTAATAAATGTAAAAAGGTTTGGACGAAAACGGTGTAGAAGAACCGACCAAAGCAGAGCCTTAAAATTAAATTAAATTATTTAATCGTTTATTAAATCATAATTAAATTATTATACCTCAAATCGTTTGAAATTAGAACCCTAATTTTATTTGTTTTATTTTTAAATACCGAATTAAAATTAAATTATTTCATCGTTTATTATCATTAAATTATTATACCTCAAATCATTTGAAATTACAACCTTAATTTTCTTTTTAAACCCTTTTTAGTTTTATATTGTACAATACAACCGCCATGGAAACAAAAAAATACCTAATCTACATAGAGCAGAGTTCATTATTTTTTTAAGATAAACATAAATTTATTTGTAAGAATAGAATACAGTGATGGGAAAAATTTAGATCCATAACATTCTGCCGTTTCCGGCGCACAAATATTGTAGATAAGTATATGGACAATATAAGTATTATTGTGAGAAATATATTAAAATCGTAATAAATATTTATATTTAATGATAAAAAAATACACTAACAACCAGTTACAATAACAATTACATATAAACAGTAAGATAAAACATATCTACTATCACTAATATTTAACACTTTCCACTCCGGTATCTAATTTTTTTTTTTGGAGGATACAGGAAAAAATAAAGCGACATTATGTACCAGTTTCACAGCACATCCAGTTTATTCATACACTTGAATCTAGTCTCATCCGAGAACTTGTTCATTCATATACATAGACCACGGACTAACTGTGCCGTTATCGGCGGATTCATCTCAACGAGTAGTTCACAAGTCTGCGATCTGGCTGCTGGCTATGCAAATACCAACGACCACCGACCACTGTATTGGTTCTACTATACTCTGTGATCATAATCTTTATTGCCATGTTGGTACCCTATGTTACGTTAAGTATTGTCCAAATATTTCTGTTGGAATTTGAATATTGCATGTTATGCTATACAAGCCACTTCTCAGGGTTCTCTTGGGAAAATGTTGTTTTAGTATCTCAGGAAGTCTGTGTGAAAATTTAACTTTATCTACTTACAATGATGTAACTGATTAATAATTTACTTTATCTAATCCTTACTAATATAAATGCGAAAGTAACTCTGTCTGTCTGTCGCGCTTTCAAGCCAAAACCACTGAACGGATTTATATGAAATTTAGTACACAGATAGTCTAGAGCCTGAGAAAGGACATAGGCTACTTTATGCCGCGATAATCAAAATCTACGAGGGTGGAACCGCGGGAAACAGCTAGTCTATTATATAAAATGAATCCCAAATTCCCTTGGTCACGAAATAATTACGGAAGACTGCACCAAATCAATAATGAAAAAAAAAATGTTTATTATTGTAAGGTTTGTATAAAAGATAATTAAAAAAATCGTTCTTAGAAATGTTTTGAAAATCTTACACTACCCGAACAAAGCCGAACTAGCTATTTCTAATAAATAAACAAGCTGTGTTGTTTGCAATTTAGTCTTCGGATTTAAAATTAAATCTCTAGTAAGATATTTTCTCAACGTTCGCGACTCATTAAAATGATTCAGTTAGCAATATCAGATCTAAGTTTATCACGAGTTAAATAATTTCTAACCCTGTATTTAAGCAATTAACCGTATCTCAGCAATTGAGATAATCTGCGCAATTTGTCCTGCGCCCACGATTTACTTGTAACTGTTTATTTAGTGTTAGTTTAATCGTGTGATATTGCGAAAATAAATGCAGGAAGCGTGGATTAAAATCGCTGTTAATAAATCGCTCCGTCTTTCAGTATGGTGTGTGTGTTAGGCTGAATAACCTGTTATCGTGCACGTGGAGCGCATCATAGTGCAAACAGAGCCGCGCTGTGCCGCCCGATCCGGTGCCGACACGATTTGCTTAGGGCTGTCAATCTTCAAATGCTATTTGGCTAACTTACAAGTACCTTTGTCGAATTTCGAATTAATTTTATTATTTAGAAAAACAGAATTATCAATAATATTAACTTCTTGGTAAAGGATTATTAAACAGTGGGTTCTAAGGAATTAAAATAAATACCAAAATTACTTAAAAGTATTACTTATAATTAATAAAAAACCCTTGAATCATTATAGTGTAAAAAAAGTGCACAAAACTGACAAAAGTTTTTTGAACAAATATTGATTCTCAGTCATTTTCAAGTACCTAAGTACATTCGTATTGCAAACAAATGAAAAATAACATATTGTGAAAATTGGTAGAAAAATAAATTCAATCAAAATCTCCCATCATAAGTACATTCAAATATTCACGTCCATCGACAACCCTAACAACATCTGCCGTCCTCACCTCGCGTCCGGCTTCAAGACACAGTAAACTAACGTGACGGCGACACTTGTGCAAATTCACGATTCGGATCCGGAGGTGATGACATATGAACTCCTTTGTTTGGCCACGCGAGACAATCGAGTTAATTACACGCAATACGGCCCTAACGGGAACCTAATGGAATGTTATTTAAAAATTGTCATTAATTTACGATTGAAATTGACAGCTCGTCTGTGACAGATTGAGTTTTTCGTAAATGACATTCATATCACGGTTGATAATGTTTATAGGGTTCTAACAAAAACTAATGACAATGTATAATTCAAAAAATGTAAGAATTTTGTTTATCCATGCATATTTAGGTGATTTTTCCAAAACCAAAAATTTTTATTCGTGAAATTAAATGACGTATGCGATGTAGGAAAGAACTATTAAAAGTGTATAATTATTTCTCGGATAAAATTATCTGGCGTTGGAAAAATCTGTCTCTAATTGCATAATAAAATACCTAGATTGGAGTTCAAAAGGTACAATAAATATCGTGAAAAAAATAGAGATTGACTGAAAACAAACAATTATAGAAAGCTAAATTATGAAACGATAGATTTCATTTGAAATTGTGACTTAAATAGCAAACAATACAGATTAAATCCATTAAATATTAAACACATAACGGTAAGAAGATAGATAGTTCGACATGACTTAACGATGAAAATGCAATAGGCCTGTTAAATTCACATTTGCAATGTAACGTAAATGTCTAGTACCGCTCAGTAAATTACTGAACCGCAAATCACTGAAGAACTATACCTAACGTGAAAAACAAAATTGCACTCACCTACTAATCTTCAACTAACAATCGATAAAATTGCCACAATTGTACTTAAACTATTTTTAATTGCCACAATTAGGTATTTAATTTGCACGTTGCATCAAGCTAACTTTAAAAATAAAAATTCTGTATTCCAAATTGTACGTACTCAATTAAAAAAAAAGTGTTTATGACGCAGTGCGCATGCGTCCCAACTGACACCGACACTGGCTTTCGACTGTTTGAAAAAGGGCTCCACAACATCTTACATATTAGGTACTTACAAGAGTGGAAAGTAAAAATGATGCGAGTAAAAGTTTAATTGCAATGTGTAAAACTGCAAGTTAAACGGCAGTAGCATTAATGAATAATGATGTTAGCCATGATAGTGGGTTTATTTATGATCTTTGAAAGAAAATGGGACACTGAAATGAAAACTGGAAAATGAAGTATAAGACAATAATACTTTTCAGTTTTTTTTTGTATCAGGATTTGTTATGTTATGTCTAAGCGATGTCATAAAGCATAACACGAAGCCAGAGATAAAAAAGTAGACTTGAAAAAAAAGCGTAAATGTTCTAATGCTTCCTCATCACAGTCACCACCTACCATACAAAAAAGCATTTAAAATAAAACCATACATAATAGAACTATAAGAAATAATGTTAACATCAAAGTAATTAGATAATAATACAGTTCCGTGAGAATTTCAACAAGTCGAGAAAACACGAATAAAAATTAATTCAATAACATCGTAATAGCAAATCGTTATTTCTAAGCAATCTAAAGTGATTTATTACGGGCAATTTAAAAAGGAGGTGGGGTTTCTCGTCAAAAGTCGCTTTATATTCCCCCGGGTCCGTAAGTTAGCATTTACGCATTCGACACGGCACATCCTAGATGTTTTCTCGTCATAATATCTAAAATATCTACTGCAGTAAGGAATTGCTCACGTACTGCGAATGGATATCAAGTCAATTATTAAGTACACTTTTTTAAACCTATTTTACAAAGAGTTTGCGAAAACCTCACAAAAGTCGTTGATTTGCTTGCTCTAATAACACTTGTATTAGATTCTTATTCGTAGAAAATAACCATTCATTTTTTTATTGCATACTTGATTGAAATAGAATTCAAATTAATCATTTACTTATCTAAAAATCTAATGAAACGTAAGTAAAGATTAAGATTTAATGTCATACAATTACTTACACAATAAAACAGAAAATCTTGAACTATCCACTTATCTATTTCCTCTTCTGTATAACCATTATCTATTTACATTAAAAAATAAGAAAACCTACTCACGCAACACGATGCTAATAACATGTGGGTCACGAAAAACAATTACTTAGTATCTTCCTACATTTATAGTACTCGTACCACAAAGGATAATTGACCAACTACCTGGTCCGCAGCATCAGTGATGTTTTCTATCGATAAAATGTAAATAACGCTGGATATATTTGGTGAAACCTAATGTCAAAACCACTTACACGGCATTTTTTCTGCTTAACTCATTTACTTATACCTGCAACCTAAGAAATGAAAAACAAAAAGGATTAGAACTAAATGAACATTAATAATTATGACTGTAATATAATACCTGATTAATCCATTCCCATTAATTCAAGGCGTCCATTACAAAGAAGAAGTCATGTAGTATTTAATTACATCACTTATATAATGGTCTTTATGAAGCGATTATTTATGTATTATTCTGCACTAACTTCAGCTGTACTCCGTCTCGGATTTATCGATACATCCGCGGTCCTCGCTCGACGGGACCACACATTGTGGCGGGGGCTATTACCTCAGCCCACCCCTACACCGCCACGGTTCTATAATCTCTATTGCTTTCTTATTAAGATATTAACTACTGCTCGCAAACGCTATATTAATGGCAGAGCCACGCCGACCAATCGACTCGACGTTACTTACTTTATAATTATGATTCGAAATCAATGTATCTTCTGGTTCATTTGCAAGAAATTCATGATCCGCGTCTACTAAATTATTTACGCATAGATTTAGATTCTAACTATTAAATAACAGTGGGGCATAACAGGCTTGCAGTAATAATTTTCTGTCATATATATATAACAGATGCAACTTTCTTTATACAGTAAGGTTATTAATTCCAATAAAGTCGCTCTGGCCATTTAGAAATTAGTCATAAATCTAAAGATGTACGACAAACAATAAATTAAAAATCTATACGCAACGTAATGGATTCCCGATATGATGCACTTTCGATCCACTTTAGTTACATCCAATAATTCATGTGGATTCCATAGTTCGTGATTATCTGGTGATGATGTAACATGTTACTTTGATTTTCTGAGAACGTTTTAATGTGGGTTCAAGTAAAGAGATGAACTGAAGCTGCTTAGTTATCATAGTATAATGGATAATAACATGGATCGATTTATGTAACTACTTTGCCCCTATAAATCTGGAGGCTTAAGAAACTTATTATGACGTAACTCTAGTCTATTGGAGTCTTGTAACCCTCTAAAATCAGGTATCATGCTAATTTTGACCCTTGAATTTGCGTTATTATCACTCAAGCAATCTTGCAGTTCAGCATCATATCGTTTATTAGGAAAAAAACAAAACACTTAACTATAATATAATATCTGATAATAACCCCGTTATTCCTGGTAACCATTTGTGCTATCATCACTGTCATTTGTTCAAATATATTGCATTATTTAGTTTTATAACAAAACTTTGCCGTCAGAGAGAAAGAGTATGTGTTCTGTATATCCCAATTATCACCAATATTTGGACAAATACCAAGTGAAGTGGCCATCACAAAGAACTAGCTTTGTAATATAGCGTCGCACTGGCAGGCGCTTGCATCGGCCAGTTACCAGCAATAAATCTAATGATAATAATCGAAGCAGTCCACAAGCTCGCCGCGTATCCTCTATCGATTTATAATAATTAACAATCATGGGAATGACGTGAGGCGTGCAATACACGCGTTTACCGTGGAAGATATATGGGATTTATGGATATTTAAATGTTTGAGGAAATCAAGCGCTATTTACTTCTCTTTTGGTTTGGAGCAAGTATTAAGATTGGACTGACTTCAATTGATTTTTTGAAAGTTTTCCGCTAACTAATTTTAAAAAGTAGATATACATTTCTTAAATCTCTTTTTAAAAGACCTCGTATTAGAAAGTTTTTTTTAATATTTGTGTGGATCTAAGTCTAAGGTCTAAGTGATATTCTTAACATAACTTCCTTTTAATTGTTTAAATATCATCAGCAACACTATTTAATGGATAAGTATAATACAAGCTAGTTGTTATAAAACTTTACACTGCACTTCAGGAAAACCTGAATTACAACTAAATAACTTCTATCTATGCTTTACAGCGAATATAAACTATAATGGTTAGATACCTGGTACCATATTAGCTACAATGTTGCAATGTATTGAAGTCATAAAAAAATTGCATTAAATAGATACCAAAAAGCTCAAGGCATAGTAGCCGAACAGTTATATCTCAAAAATTTTAAGGAGCAAAATTTCAAGAATGTTCTCAAAAAGATACCGCAAGATCAGAAGTACTGCAGCACATCAGAATCAATAATTAATCGGGCATTATGTTATAGCTCAATCGTGTACGATCGTTTTATAATCAGGCAGTACGTTGGAGGTAATGACCGCTTTTACGCTTCTACTCCGCTAGCTAGCAGATCTGTTTAATGACGTAACTGTGCATACCTACTTAGCTATTATTCTTCACTGGATAAGCCAGCAGATCTGCCCGTAGACACTGAAAAGTCGATCAATACATCATAATAATTATGAATTATAAATTCTTATAAGCTATAGATCGAAGAAGGTAGTATATAAAAGCTTGATTCCATTGTTTGATGTATGCAAATAAACTGATGATTTACGTCTCTACTGTATGTTTTTTTTTATATCTGTAATAATCACTAGAACTTGATGAGACTTACACAAAAACTTATCTTTGCATCGGCACAATGAGATATAGGTTTAAACCCAGCAGAGGGTGAATTGGTATCGTAAAACGTAAAAAAAATCCAGGCCACCAAGATATACTTTAAAGCCTACTTAAGGTTTAAATATACTGTTTCAGTTGATTGTATTCTAGGACGATAGCAAATAGGAAGCAGTCTAAATTATCCATTGTGTTTTTTAATTCATCCTAGCTATCTCTTTTCAGCCGCGAAATTATCTATCTCTACAGAACACTGGAAATTACATACTCTATTCATCTCTCCAATATGTTTTGGCGTGAAGCAAAATAGTCAAACCCTACGGATAGACAACACGATTGAACCCAGGTCAGTGATCCCGGCGGCCCTTAGTCTAAAAAGGCCAGCCTGACCCCTCGTTATCATGTGTTGCGTTGACAAATGGGTTACGCCTCGCCCGCAACAAACCTTCAGGTAGGAATTCATTAGCTCCGTAATTAATTGTGAGGCGGTCCTTGTACCTCCCTAATACCGCTCGGCGTCTTTGAACACTTTCTTTTATTTTCTTCTACAATTTTATTAGAATTAAAGAGAAACAAAAGATACTTGTTTTTAATTGCTGTTCCATCGTTTTTGGTAACGGTTAAAAACGGTATCTATGAGACTTGTGATCCTCAGGCTTAGGCTGTCCATAATTAAAATATAATAAATAAAAAGCATTTATTTACCAAAACACATGCAAATCCGGTCCTTTCCTTAGATCTCATCCTAGAATTGATTTCAAAGGTATTCCTTTCTCCAAAGACCTTATGAAAGGGCTGAAATTCATCACCTCACAGTTTTGTATCGAAACTTTATTGAAAGAACTACGGCTCGCCTTTAAAAAGTTTATGTCATGTTAAAGAAATATATAAATGATTGCCTATCCTGTGCCGTTACTCTCTTATTTCTAACTAGCTGTCCCCCGCGACTTTGTTCGCGTGTTTTAGTTTCAACGGTTTTTCATTTTTGCAACATTTTTCATTTATGCTCCGCTCCTATTGGTCGTAGCGTGATGTTATATAGCCTATAGCCTTCCTCAATGAACGGACTATCCAATACAAAAAGATTTTTTCAATTCGAACCAGTAGTTCCTGAGATTAGCGCGTTCAAACAAACAAACAAACTCTTCAGCTTTATAATATTACTAGCTGTCCCCCGCGACTTTGTTCGCGTGTTTTAGTTTCAACGGTTTTTCATTTTTGCAACATTTTTCATTTATGCTCCGCTCCTATTGGTTGTAGCGTGATGTTATATAGCCTATAGCCTTCCTCGATAAACGGACTATCCAACACAAAAATAATTTTTCAATTCGAACCAGTAGTTCCTGAGATTAGCGCGTTCAAACAACAAACAAACAAACAAACTCTTCAGCTTTATAATATTAGTATAGATAGTATAGATACAATGCCTATGGTGGCAATTAAACATAATGAACTAACTGCTTTTGATTGTAGGACAACACACATTAACTAAATTATTACGTGCACAAAAAGTTACGATATTTTATGTAACTACTACCGCCATCTATTGAAATACATTTCAAACACTTACATTGCATTGTGATAATAATTATGATTATAATATAATAATAAATATATATGTAACAATCGATGTTCCTAATTGAAAAAGTTAAGTTTACACTGTAATAACAAAGATAGCATGTACCTAATTGAAATATTAATGTAAGAAGTGTACACAAAACATTACGTAATATTATATGTTACTCAAAGAGCGCAATTATCGCCAACAAACTGTTGCACAGTTCGGCGATATTTTTTGTTTGTAAATTTTTTATGTCATTTTGAATAAATAAATAAATAAAATAAAACGTTACTTGTTAAGCCATCTAGCGTGCAGTAGTAACACTAATATAAACCGTCATTTAGTACATACTAAATTTAATAGATAGCGTTAACGACTTCATGCATGATGGTTTTAGTTTTGGGGTAAGTAGAAATATTCAATATCAGAATTATGATTTCAATAAAAAGTAAGTACATTTAAAAGCTGTCGATCTTAGCTTTTTAAAGAATTCATTAAAAATAATTGCAAACTCCAAACATTGAATTTGGATTTTTACTTTTCATGATTAACTATTTATACTGACCTAGAGTAGTTACAAAATTTATACATACTCCAGGTATACATTTTATACAGACAAAGAGATATTCAAAAAAATACAATATAAGTACTTGAAGTACGAATAACGAATTGATACCTACAGCATGATAAACATAAATTACCTACTTATTTAAGCAAATGTAACAAAAATAGATACATTTGAAATTTAAAATAGTTACGAAGGTTACGTCTGCATCCTATGATCCAATTGTAATCCAAAAACAAAAAGATACATGAAATTCAAGGCTTCAGAAAACACATGAATGTCTTTGTGTTTAGTTACCACAAGTTGGTCTGTGAAACAGTATTTTTTTATTTAATTTTAATTTAAATGTGAGATAACCGTTAAACGTTGATCAATTACGATCTTAGGTAGGTGTAAATGTAAACTTAGGTATCCTTGTTTATAGCTACCTGATTTATTGCCTAAGTTTTGGGGTGAGTACAAATAAATAATGCGGACTCAAAGTTCTTTAAAAAATTAAAACTTAATAAAAAACGCTCGCTATTTTTAACACGAACAGAGTGTACCTAAATCCCCCATTGCTGGGCAAAGTCCTCTTCTAATGCAGAAAGTAATCTCGAGCTTTCAGTTTCAAAATCTCAAACGGATTCATCCCTCAAAAATGTCCTGTGTATTTGGAAATCTAAATGCAATTTCCATTAGACAGTGCTGAGGCTGAGTCTCAAATAAGCCACTTCACCAGCACATCCAATAAGTAGGTCATTTTGCCGCCATTACTTACCTATTGAATCACCACTCTATAAAAACTACAAGTTTCGACATTTCAAAAAGAATGAACGAGATAAAATGTATTATCTAGCAAATAACTTATCTCATATTATCAAAAAGTTACGCAAGATCGTAATATTGAAACTGTCAACTGGACCACGATATATCTATCAATTGAATTTTCTCCGGTTATCTTACAAGAGTATCGCTATCTTCAAATACTTTAGTTTCTAAATCGGCAGGGCTCTATGTGACCGCGTGTCTGTGCGGCATAGTTAGTTGAGGGTTAATTGGTGGGTGAATTAGGATGGATAGACCGAGTACTAGCCGGCAGTCGGTGGAGAAGGTGGAGATGTACGAGGTTCGGGAGCATGTTCCGTACCAAGCGGAGCTGACGAGGGCCCCGACTGCTTACGACGAGGAGAGCGGAGAAGCTTACGACTCCTCATGGGAGTCTGCGTGGCGCGCTCTCTGTCAGCTGTTCAACCTTCTACACCACATGCAGATAGCTATAGTAGTGTTTTGTGTATGGCACTTCGCTCTAACGTCGGCTCCTAATGGATCCATCAGCAACCTGCAACTGCATATTATTTTTGCTGGAACAGGCGTAAGTATTGTTTTTACTACTCTTTCTTGCTTTTCTGGTGTCCAAACGATCTGTTCCCATGTCTCACATGTGTGACAATCTGCCACGTACGTTAGGAAATCCCTAAATTGATTAAAATCATGTCAGAAAAGCTTTTTACTCGTCTACGATTGTAAATTCTAAGATAGTTTCCCTGGCATTCTCAGCAACCAACTAGTAGGCGTTTCGCCAAGACCTAAATAAGTAACATACGTTACCCATGCAGTATCTTATGTCCTGAAAGTTCTGCGCCTCTAGCTGTTAATTAATAGCAGATTCAGTAGATTCCTCACTAGCCACAATTTCAACTGAACCGTCTTCTTAAGAGTTTAATGACACATCCGTTTCCTATTTATTACAAAACTAAATGGTCTTTGTTGAAACCATGATTAGATACTTATATCTTGACACAAGGTCTATTTTAGCATGCATCTATTTATGATGCAAGAAATTTTACTTAGGTATGTATTATTTTACTTTGCACCCAAACATAAACTTCAAAATGATTTTTGTCAAGTCATCACCGTGCTTGTGATACATACTAACATCCATTCAGGCATGAATTTCTAATTTGCCTGTACCAAATCCATCCCAAGAACACAACTGACATAATTAACTTCTCAGCTGCTTACACTTTGGAAATAATTGTTTTCTCATTTCAGTACCAACTGTTCCTCGTGGAAGCAATATTGACGCTGCACAGACACAATTCCTGGTCCTTTCAAATGTCAAGAGATTCTAAACGAATAGTACACGGTTGCCTACAGCTTATAGGATCATTGTTTGTGATCGCTGGCACTTTCCTCGGGTTAGCGGAAGTCGAGATGGTCGTCTCTAGTGCTCATGGCATCTGTGGTAAGTGTATTTCTTATTTTTTTATGTTTTTGTTATATCTTCAGCGTCGCTAGAAAAAATAGTAGGTATCTAAAGCGTAATTTTAATTTGGAACATAAATTAATTGATAAATCAAAACCCATTTAGGGATTTTGTGCCTTTGTTTATTTTTGTGGAAAAACGACTCCCGCTCTAGAACATTTAACCACTTTATCGCGAGGTATTTCATAAAGTTTTAATTCACATTTACAAAGAACACCCATACTTGGAACAATAAATTTTGGTTCACACAAAAGGTTGTCCCATGCGGGAATCGAACTCGCGGCACGCCGCGCACTGTAGTAATTAGCGTGGTGACCTTTACCACTCGGCTATCGGTACATTCAAAAGTGCTTTCTTCTGCCTTCAGATATTTTCAGAAAAAAAATGTTTCTTAAAGACCTTTAATAAAATGATTCGAAGTTTCAGGGCATTCTGCAGTACTGTAAACTATTTCTTAATGTATATCTCGATATTTATCGTGTGTTATCATTAGTGATAGCTACAACATATTTGTGAGTTTTGTGGTCTCATGATAATAATATTTACTAGTAGATGAGTAGAAACAAATATCTTAAGTTAATTATCGAGTATCGTATATTAACGTTACGGTTAGCGTATAAATCGTGATCCCTCTCAGGCCATAACTAGACTACTTACGTATTTACTTCAATAAAAACGAACGGTCGAAATCCTTAGATACCTACGTATTATCAACTTCCCCTGCACCCAATGATTTTTTTTTGTGTACGGAGCGTAAATCTTACGACTTTAAACCACGCGAAGGCCTTACGTGAGGACATGTCGGACTTGCACCGACTAAAAACGCCTCGCTCCCGTCCTTGCCTTTGACGGAACCGCGGGTTCACTAAAGTATGCTCGGCGGGGCTCCGGAGACCCTTGCCCTGACGAAAGCGGAGGGATATGCCAAACCCAGATTCCTAACTTTCCATCGAAAATTAAATAAATCTCATCTGCACCGTTTCTTAAATCGTAGATGTACTAAATATAGACATGTTAATGAATAGGTAAACAGAAAAAGTTCCCAAATACAAGTTGTAAAATTATTGTAATATTTAGCTATCAAAGATGTCATCATGCTAACGATAAAATTTTGTTATTATCTTGACACGCACTTCATAACTCAACGGGTTATTACTGTTGTGGCATTCGTGGCTGCAAATTGAAAACTCCTTAACTACTAACTTTAAAGTATTTGGTACTTTAAAGTAATTCAAATATTCCCCGAAGTACTGTAAAAATTTGATATAACAAAATGTTACTATTACTTACCTATACTTAATTTGCTTTGTTTTTCAGGTGTTATTGCGCTGGCTTTTACGTTGATCAGTTTTATATCGGGCATCGTGGCTCTCTTCTCAGCTAAAGTGCGATTGATGGTTAAAAGCGGGCCCGTTAAAGTCGTACACATGGGCGTTGGACTTTTTGCCGTCACCATGGGCCTTATATCAATGGCAATGGGATTCAACATGGACTACTTCAGTGCGGCCCAAGGCGGCTTATCGACAGCACTAATAGTTTTCTCCATGATGATTCTATTCTACGTTTTGGTTCAACCGATTTACGATTTGGTTTCAACCACAAGAAACTCAATGTGACTAATGAAATTACAGGGCCCGCCTGACGATGACAGCAATGCGTAATTTTTGAACACGTTTAACCGTTACCTTAGTATTTAAATTCTACAAAATTATACCTTACTAATACTATCTTAATAATACTACACCATGGAAAACCTAATCATTATACTTACTCATTTCATTATCATTCATTTAAAAAATATAAAAAAATCAGTGTGTGAGAAAATGCGTGCTTGCAAAAGCAGGTTTTTATGCGTAACTTTGACGTTACGTATAAGAAATCCCTAAATGACTTTTGATTCGTTTCTAAGAAATATTTAATTTATCGACATAAGAATGACAGTGTTTTGTAATTATCTGTAATTAACTGTTACACAAATTGGATAGGTGCTAATGTTAAGTTTAATAGGTTAAGCATATATTTAATAATTGTTTGTTATTAGTTACTTGTATTGTTATTTTCTTATAATAATATTAAGTCTAGTAACCTAATACATGCATGTATGAGTGTTATTATTTAAGTAAATAAATGTTTCTATTATGTACCGGTTATTTTTTAATGTAAGCTTTCACGCTAAAATGACACTTGGCTGGAAAAATTTGCCGCATGTCAGACAATTAATAGGCTAAACTAACGACCCAATGACTCCCTCTCTCCTCGACCAATGGCTAGAGACAACATGGTATGGCGTAGATAAATAATAATAATAATCTTTATTGCGCAAAATTTAGTACAATACGTAGTGACTTTCACTTTACAGGATGTCAATTAGTTTAATCGTAGATATCATTACAAATATAGTAAATAACCACTATGTATTTAATTTGTAATACAAATAAAAAGTTAAAGATAATTAAATTATAAAGACAAATGAAGATGGTGGGATGCGTTGACTCCATGGTTGACTCCGATAAAAATTGCTACACCACAGCCCTCACAAACCAGAAAAATGGAAGGAGGATAAAGAGCAAAGAGACCCTTGCCCTAAAAATATAAGTATCGGTTTTTTAACCTGACCTCGACAAGAAAACCCACTAGTCTTACCTAACTATCTCAGAATACTTATTCCGTTAGGCGGTTAAAGTTGGCTTATGAAGAAACCAATGATTTGCTTAGGGACCCTATTCCCTGCGAAATTTAATAAAATTGTAAATAATAATGTAACAACGTTGTAAGAAAATCTCGTCATAGGTACTTACTACTAGCCATTCGTCTTCTACCTAGACAGTACTACACTAAATACTTTAGAGATGCTAACTACACTATTTCTACTACTACCAATCAATTCTCCAAGAAACATGGTGGAATATTGTAATGCTAATGTATTTAAGGGTGATCCCTTAGCTTGCATAAAAATAGGTACATGTTGGACAATTTGCACATCATCGTACATCATTACCGTACATCATCATCTTTTAGTATATTCGATATTATATTATGGGTAGTTGGCACAGATTCCAAAAAAAATATATAGATACCGATTTTGTACCTATTACTATAAAAATATTATTTCTTAATTAAGTTCGTCTAATTTATTTTTCTATCGATGGATTTTTTTTTTATATTAATTTTGCATTAATATATACCTAGATAACATTTTTTAATATGGCAGTTCAAAACTTATCATCAAAAGTTAGTTGTCATCGCTACCCAAAATGTAGTATGCCATTCTTTAGCATTTGTTATGTCGCTTCACCTGTTACACTTTACCATTAGACAGAGAACAACATAGAATGCTCTGAATGTAAATTGCGAAGGTCTGGACCACTTCACCATGTAAATGTCAATGTCATCGTAGAGATTTGTCGGATTGTCCGGCAAAGTTAGCATTTCGTTCATAAAATACTAGAAATTATTGAAATATCAAAGTTTTGATTAAATATTCCAATAAATAATTATTATAACTCATAAATATGGTAAGTTAAAATGGGATTTCATTCTGATTGTAATGTAAAATACGCTTAGCATAGGTTAGTAATCTTGCTTGGTCATTCAGATTCATAATAATATTTTTTGTACAGGCTCGGCGTTATGATACTCGCACAACTATTTTCTCGCCGGAAGGTAAATAATTAAACATTCTTTTTTGTTATATTTTACTTTACTTGTCAGAAACGCTAAAATATAATTGATTTTGTGTTGCAGGTCGGCTTTACCAGGTCGAGTATGCTATGGAAGCGATCAGTCATGCTGGTACATGTCTAGGTATTCTGGCGACTGATGGTATTCTGCTGGCTGCTGAGCGCAGGAACACAAACAAACTCCTTGATGAGGTGTTCTTCTCAGAGAAAATCTACAAGCTTAATGATGACATGGTGTGCTCAGTGGCTGGGATCACTTCAGACGCCAATGTACTGACGAATGAGCTCAGACTTATTGCCCAGAGATACCTGCTGCAGTATGGAGAGTCTATCCCTTGTGAACAGCTTGTGTCCTGGCTTTGTGATGTTAAGCAAGCTTACACACAGTACGGAGGTAAGGCAACATACTTATTATTAGCATTTATGATCAAAGGCCATTTTAGGTTCTACTAAAAGTATGTTATAGAAATTTAATTGGTTAATGGACATTTTGTTATCCTCATTCAGATTAGTTATGGTTCAACTTCAACAAAATCTGATCATATTATCTCTTAATTTAAATTAACCACATAAATTAGATATTTTTACATGTTAACATTCCTTATCGAACAACAACTACTTTACATCTCATACTCATTATTTTATCACCAGGTAAGAGACCTTTTGGCGTGTCGATCCTGTACATGGGCTGGGACAAGCACTATGGATATCAACTCTACCAGTCAGACCCCAGCGGTAACTATGGTGGATGGAAGGCCACCTGCATTGGTAACAACAGTGCTGTAAGTATTATTTTCATTTAAAAGTTTAATTTGATTGTGTCTCAGTTGTGTCTGCAGCACCAGTTTTTTTACAAAACATTGTTAGAATACATAAATTAGGTTGCTTAACATGTTTGACAGTTTTTATTTGGCAAAACATTTAGGCCACACCATTAATTTATTTTATAACTATTTTCTTTAAATAAGAAATGAGGGGTTCAGGTACAGCTTTAGGAATAACACATTAACAAACTAAATACACTGAAAGGATTTCTTTATGTTATTGTTTATATTATCATGTTGGTGATGTTGTAGAAAATTATAATCTTAATCAACATTATCTGCCTAAATGTCTCCTTTTTTTGTAATTTTCTGTCATCATGTTCACAAACTTATTCTAGCAATGCCAATAAAGGTTGTTGAACCCTATAATAAACTATTTGAATAGATCTATTAGCGTATAATTTATGACATAGCATTATATTTTATTTAATAAGCTGATTGCTTTTATTTGTTTAGGCTGCTGTATCCAGTCTTAAACAGGAATATAAGGAGAATGAGACTACCCTCTCTGAAGCACAGGCTCTGGCTATCAAAGTCCTTAGCAAGACTCTGGACATGACAAAATTGACACCAGAGAAAGGTATGTGTTCTTTATATCATTACTTACTACTTCATATCTCCTTACTACTTTAATCTAATCATAATGACTTTCTATATATTTAAAACAAAACGGTTTACGGCGGTGGTGTCGCGAGTCGACTCGCGACACCACCGCCGCCGCGTCAGCTCATGATTAGGGACTCCTATTGAGTCTGAAACTAGTCGGGCGATCCCGAAAATATACGTAAGTAAAATAATTTTTAAAATAATTTGTTTTAAATAAATATGAATACTCCTCACGAAAGTTATTATACACATAATGACTTTCTAACTAGTCTAGACATTTCCTGTAATAATCTAAATGTAGAGACGTAATACCTAATACCTTTCATATAAAAACATCTGCATGTTTTTATTAATTTTTTTACAACATCACATTCATTGATCTGAATCTAAAGTAAGTAGCTAACTTAAGTAAGTCGTTAACTCTTAAGTCAGAGCCAACAAAGGTAAGTACCACACCACCCAGACCCAAGACAATGTAAAAAACTGGTTTTCTATATTGACCAGTCCAGGCATAGAACCCGAGACCTCAAAGTTATTGAAACCAGTGTGTATGCTACTCCACAGAGGTGTAATTGTTATAAATTATTATCATGCATGCATTTTTTCGTTATTTTGCTTCCTGTTTGATTTATTTCACACTACTCAACCTAAATATAACTGCTTTTACCGTTTAATTTATATTTAAGTTAACATTTTATGTTACAGTTGAAATGGCCAGTCTAACGCGTAAAGACAACAAGACGATCATCCGAGTGTTATCAAGCAGTGAGGTCGAGAAACTGATTGGTGATTTCGAGAAGAGCGAGGCTGATGCTGAAGCCGCCAAGAAACAACCCGCAAAGTCGTAATCTTTACATCTGGTTGAAATAAGTTTTCTCATATTGGTACATTAAATATTTTACACTAAACTTGTTTTTTTTATACCTAATCGAGTTTAACAATCATGAGCATAACAGTTCAAATGACAGAGAAGTATGGTTTCTCAAGGATGGCTTATATCACACAGGCACACTAGAATGCTGGCGTGTGCCAGCGATACGTAGCGTGACTGTATCATAGTAGTCTACCAACCGTTTGCTTTTATAACTAGGTAAAAATTTGCGACCGGCGACACCTTATAGGATTGACAAAATAATTATCTTCGATCGTTGGTACGGTGTACGCAGCATAATAGAGCCCCTGATTACCTTTAAATTTCAACATTAGTAAGATTACTAATTTTGAAAAGTATTCATGGGCTTTATTATGCTGCGTACTAGTGCTACTCTGCTAACTTAAAAAGGCAAAAATTAATAACCTTTTTGATGTAGGAGATAGAAATACATACTAATTACTAAACTAAGAGATACTGAAAAAAGGTAAAATATAAAATGGCAATATCCGTTCAATAAAAAAATCCAGTATATCAAACCAATAATTGAATCAAATATAAAGTAAGTTGTTCTTTATAAAACCCAGTTATAAAAATATTGGCAATCAAATAGGGGAAAGACTCATAAATGTTTTCTGTGTTTTGAAAATAACTAATAATTTGAGTTTAAAGTGGCTACATATATGGCAACATATTAACATCTGCCAACGATTAGGAATAAGTAAGAAACTATTAAGCGCGCTTATGGAGTATGAACTGTTGGCACTAGTATGAACATGGAATATCGTAAAATTTGTATCCAAATAGAGCGCACCGTTTTATTAAAACTATCTGAAAACCTAATATAAAAGTATTACCCGTCTGTTGTCGCACGGCAAATCACTTATATCAGAAAACGAGCGTAGTACTTTTAGCTAAAAATTTACTTACGCTCGGCACAACGGGCTACTAGCGATGCGCGCTCTCTATGCTTATCTATGTTTACTCTAAGGTTGTCACAGCAGTCTGCTCACTGCTGTCAGAGTACATTATAAATTGACAGGTGTCATGTCATCACATCATTAAATCAATACTCAATAGTTACAAAAACTGAACTATAAATGTTGAAACTTTGTTGAAATTTTGATAGAATTGTCAATACCTATAAATATTTGCCCAATTTTCTATTTCTAATTCCTGTAATATTTAAGTTTCTGAATAGCTATTTAAAATTAACCTTTCATAATGATTACTGAAAGGGTTAGACCAGTTATTACAGTTCCTGATAAATCTAGACTTGAAATGAATGTGAGGCAGCTGCTGAATAAATGCGAGCTGATTGCTAAACAAGAATCCATAGATAATAACTGGAGGCTCAAGAAATATGTGGAGTCTTTAAGTGAAATGATTACTGAACTAAAAACTGGTCCTGAGTAAGTATTTAAGGGATTTGATACCTCCATAATGTTGGGTTCTTTTGGGATCTAATAAGACTATTTACATTTCAGTAAACCGTCTAAGAATGTGCTGGCTGAGTATTCCAAAAGAGCTTCTTTTTTAAAAGGCATTGTCCATACTGCTTCTTTGAACAGCCCCAGTGAAAAAGTAGGTAGCTATATCTTCTTTTTTTGTAGTGGTAGATTGTATTTAATATTACCAGCCTTTATTGGAACTTTAAAACAATTTTAAATCTCAATTAAAGATGGAACTATTACCTCTGAGACAGCAAAACTAAGATCAATAGTTTAGCTGTCTCAAAGTTGTCAATTCAGATTGATTTTGTTTACAGATACTGTATAATTAGTTATTTAATTCCTGTGACTTATGGCCTATAGAATACAGGAATAATGTAGCTTTATACAGGTAAAAGAATTTGCAAAACCAGTTCTGTAGTTCCAGATTTCCAATAAGAGACTTCCAATAAACAAAACTTACAAACTTTACCTCTTTATTATATTAGTATAGGTTTACTTTATATGTTTGTAGTTGGAGGCAGTGCAGCAATTGTCACATGGTGCAGCCACTATGTCTGCAGATGCATCAGCTCAAGAGATACACCAGAAAACCAGAGTCAAGTATGGAGCTGAACTCCGAACTGAGTTATTTGGACTAGGTTAGTAAATTCACTTCTTGAAAGCTGGTTATATGTCAGCTCATAATATTTTTTTATTTAATAATTTATGTACACACACAAAATCATAAGAAACAACATAATACAACAGATGTACAAAGGTATATGTAAGAATTTAATAGATTGATTTATTAGTTGATCAATTAGCTTGAACCCGCTTTAGCCCCGTGGTTTCATCTGCGTAAGGAGTCCACTTTCCAATAAAACATCTATCTCTTCAATGTTTTTATAGAAATCTCTGCAATTCTGAGTGGAAAATTCATGAAAATCGGTTCACCCGTCTATAAATGGTCATAAAATGTGTAGCTAACCTTATTTTGTTTTACGTATAATGATTAAGATCTGCCTGTATTCAATGGCTTTACATCGTCTTGTTAGTGTATTACTACAGTTACCGTTTTCGGTTTTTGATTTTTAAACAACAATTTTTTTTTTCGAAAACATTGCCACTAACTTAATAACATTGTTTCAGAAGACAGTGACGATGCGTTACGGAAACGCAATATAATCAAGGCACCAAACTTTACCAGTAACAGTAGCAGTCAGGAAGACATAGACTCACTGCTCAAATACCACCAGAACATGCAAGAGAAGGTCGCGGAGAACATGGTGATGCTCACCAAGAGTCTGAAAGAACAGTCCCAGATTGCCAGCACTATTATTAAAGGGGATACAGAGGCAAGAATGTGATAATTACTCTTTTTTTTTGTTTAGGGGGGTAAATCTAATAATTTTAACCCACGTCGAGGGCACGACGTGGGGATATGTCGGACTTGCACCTACTAAAAACATCTTGGTCCCGTCCTAACTTCTGTGTCTAGCTGCGTTCGCTAAAACATGCTCGGCGGGGCTTCGGCGGATGTGTTAATTACCTGAGTAGAATGACAGGGTTAACCTATTTAAGATACATATTTTGATAATATTTTTTTTTTTCAAATACAAAAACGGAGTCAGTTTTTTCTAAAAATTATAATTATTAGAGTATTTTATCAAAAAAAGTGTGTTATTTGTTCCAGGCTTTGAAGAAATCATCGGACCTCACAGATCGTAACTTGTCGTCGTTGAAAGTGGAGTCGGACCGCTTGCAGGAGCACAGTCGAAGTGCTTGGAAGTGTTGGCTGTGGATCATGCTTGCTATCGTCATGGTGATATTCATAAGTAAGATACTGACCTTTTTTTTACTTAAAACTAGCGGCCCACCCCGCGTCGCACGGGTAATATGTATGTATTATACATATAAACCTTCCCCTTGAAATACTCGATCTATTGCTGAGAACTGCACTAAAATCCGTTGCGTAGATTGAAAGTTTGAAGCGTATAGACAGCGCGTGCGACTTTGTTTCATGTTAAGATTCCATATTTGTTTAACAGAATGAAAAAAAACGAAAAATGTCGCCAAAAGTAACATTATCATTAAAGATTTACTTTAATGATAATGTTACTTTTGGCGACATTTTTCGTTTCCTCAATGGTTTTTGACCATTTTTATTAATGAAGGATATTTAAAATGGCTTGCAGGAACTGTTCAAATTGGTGCGAAGTTTACTCTCCTTATTTCTTTAATGCGAACAACTTAAAGCCGGTGTTGCCAATTTAAGAAAGAGATAATATTTAACAAGGAGTTGAGTTTTGAACTCATCATTCTGTAACAAAACTGTATTATAAAGCATAGCTGTTCAGAAATTTAACTGATAAAAATATATAAAGATAATTATTAAATACCTCCCTGTTATTTAAGTCCATTAATAAAGTAAAACTGTCTCTTTTGTCACAGATATGGTGCTCTTTATGAAAGTAATGAAGAAAAGAGTGATTACTTAAGGTATGTATAATAAACGTGATAAGCGGATGGAGAGTCATATTTATTCAAAGTAAATGTCTTCGGTTCATTCCTACTCAAATGTATACAGAATAAGATTATTGTTGTATTATATTAATATGTAGGTGTATCTTATGTCATCAATGTTATTTATTAATAAATGGTGTGTACATGAAATCAAATAAACATTTCTAAATGTGTTTTATATTTCCATTCAAATTACATGCATCTACCTAATTTTGATTAACATTAATCCCGTGATTATTTTATAATTTAATACTTTTTTTTAAGTGGAGCCATAGATTTCGATTTTATTGTTTTTAATAGTTTTTGGAACCTTAGTAATGATAAATAAAACGTCATAATTTAATTTTGATCAATGAATACTTACTTTATTATATTATCTTTGCTACCGAATCGATATACTGATTAAACTTCGTTTGAACATGCCAATTATTGGTCCAATTAATACTTACTACATTATTAAGTATCTAACTACTATAATCGCATTGAAAATAACTTAGAATTGTCTTTAGCGAAGGCGAGTTACATATGAAAATATATTATTATTACATTTTCAATGGACGCTGTCTCGAGGATAGAAGCGTCCAAATCAAATTCAATCAAATTACCTTTATTATGTCTGTGCGTGATTACAGTTATTGGCCCTTTTATCCCAATATCAAAATATTTGATTTACAACTATCAGTACCTATACATTTATTTTTCGTTTCAAGAAGCCGTCTCCGCCTGGCAGGAACTTTTAAATATTTATTTTTATATAGGGATATAGTTAAGCAAGTATTTCTCTCTATGATAAACAAGGGATAGGTGATCTATCAAAGCATTTTTAAGAACAATTACTCATTTGTCTATGACCACCAGATAATGTTGGTATAGTGTCGTTATTATTCTAACAAACATTTTAAACCTGTAACGCCTATTCTCTTCAATCGACAAATTCGTTTCATCTTCCTATATTGGCGAATTTAATTCGCCGTCAAGCAATTTCACTATTAATACTTTGAAGATAACGATTATAGTTTTATTTATCTTTGACAATTAGACGGTTACTTTTTATCATAGACATCTGTCAATTCGAACTTCCAGATTTTGTTGGGTCCAATTTCTGTGACGTAGAGATGGGATCCGTTCCTTGTTACTGCCAGCGAATGAGGGTTTGTAAATCCCTGGAACAAACAATACAAAATTGTTAATCAAACGAAAGAATTTATTTTTTATCTTATTTAATCAGATATGAGATAATCGATGTTTAATCTCGGTGATTTATCTCAATCAACTCATTTATTAGCGGTTGCGTTTTTAGGGTAAGATAAGTAAGTTAATTATACAAATGTAGAAAAAACATTGTTGTTAATTATTGCTTCAGGTCACTGAACGCAATCATAACACACATAAAATAGTCAAATAAAGCAAAAATAATTTAAAAATTATACTTAATTGAAAAATAATGGTTAAGGATTTAAAAATTATTAGTAAACTTACAGTGGTCGGTTCCCAAGTATCCAAGATATTTCCGTAAAGGGCATTGACAGTAAATCCACGGATGGCAATGTTTTGGGACGTCGGGCCATTCACCGCGTAGATCGTATCACCGTGAGACGCAACAGCGAACACCCTGCCCAACGTAGGGTCTTCAATAACAGTGGCAGGCTCCAACATCTTAATATAACTCTTCAAGCCAGCTTTAGGACATACGATCCTCATATTCTCTCTATCAGCGACACAGACTACGTCCAAATGTTCTAATAACGTGACGCTGTGTGGTAGGTTCAAGGTCAGCGTATCGGAATATGATGGTATGGCCAATAGTAGATTTCCTGCAGCATTGAACTTCAGTATCTGGTTGTTACAATATCCGTCAGCGACGAATATTTCTCCGGTTGTGGCGACGGCTACTGACGTCGGCATGCACAGCAACACGCGGCGGCGGTACGGGTACCCAGCCGTGAAAGCCTCGCCGATGGTCAAGCTTGGGTATTTGTGGTTGTTAGGAATGTACTGAAAATAAATAAAACGTATATTAAAAACTTATTTCAATACTATGTAGATAACGCTAAGAAACCCCTTGTAATGAGGTCATTTAAAATATTTACTTATGAGGTCTTAAAAAAAAACTTATTCTGCGTGTTCAGAAAAAAAAACTAGCATAAAATCCGAGCATTACAACGTCGCACTTGTAAATATTTTGTTGCTAGTTTTCCTAAGATTACTTCATTTATTTGACATAAATATAGTATATGTGTAAGTTAATTTGTGTAGAGGTATATATATTATTCAGTTCGGTATTACGCTTATCATCGTTAAGTTAAGAAGTGAAATCTAAATTCTTAACGTTCTTACCTTAAAAACTTGGTGCTTAGCAACATCTGTGACCCAAACATTGTCATGGTGGTCCACCGTCAGCCCATGTGGCATGTAGAAGGCATAAGCCCCCCAACTGTGCAGCACAGATCCAGTGTGTGGGTCCAGAACTAAGATCGTATCTTCTATAATGGGACCCTTGTCTAAGTTTTGATAAACGTTGGATTCGTTGAAAGAACTGCGATAAAATTCACTCAATTACTGCACAGTATATTTTTTTTCATATTCGTTCAAAGTGAGTATTCTTACCTTTCCTCCCATACTCTTTCAGCCCTGTGGAATATTACAGGTTGTCCTAAAGAGTTGATTGATACAGCTGTTATTTGGCCCACGTTCAGTGATTGCTGAGGCCAGTCCTTGACTTCTTGAGGTCTCAACACTATCTCATCTTTCGGCTGAAAATTAAAATAGCAGATTATGTCGGATGTTTTAATTCTTAACGCACTGGTTTTAAAAAATATTTCTTATTCTTCTTTTGTTCATACGCTCCTTAATAATCTCTATAAAGTATTTCTCAATGACTTCCGGAGTTCAAGGGTAAAATTCACTCACCAAATGAAGATCCAAGTTTTTCAGTATATCTTCACTAGTTCCATAACTGAAGTAATCAAAGTTTTCCCTCACTGTTTCTGGCTCGCAATGGATTCCCGTAAACGCAAAAATTACCACCAGCGCCGACAGCATTTTGATATTCGTCACGATATTTGTTGTGGTCTGCTTATTGTTAGAATCCAATGCTGCCTGCTTTAGCTATTGATTATTCGTTTAAAGACAACGAGATATACGCATGCGCGTTTAGTTATGGCTTCTCTTTCATTTTCAAGGTCAAAATTACGAAACGAGAAATGAAAATCATAAATATCGAATAAACATAGATTTATTTTTCACATAACTCGAACAAGTGTGTTCAACAAAATTGGTCAAGATACGCGCGGCACATTGTAATTTACAGTGATCTCCTACATTGTGTTGAAACAAATAAAACAAGGTGCATATCTTAGGCTAAATATGAAAATAGAAGGCGAAATTTTATTTCATTTTATACTGAATCAGTCTCAAATTAGAGTCGTTGCAAGAATTTGGCACATTAAAGATTTCAGAATGTTGTAGAGACTTATATCTACCGCAACAAGCTAGAACGTTGCAAGTGTTACTTTGAAAAATCTTGAAAATATTAGTTGTGTTTGCTACTGTCCGCGCCATTCCGAGTTAGGCTGGTCCCATATGTAGCCGGTCTCTGTCATTGAGCATACCGCGTTGTAATATCGTCCTGGGCTACGACAGTAAGACCACGAAGGGCATTTACATCGAAATAAAGTTTGGAATTCTTCCTTGCATACTTCGTTCCACCAGCATGTTCTCTACAAAAGGTTTTATTGATTAACTCTTCACACTATACAACAAGCGAAAATACAGATTAAGCTTCTAAACTCACCTCAGTGATATATCCTCTCACTGACTGGTCTGAGTAACTTCGTTTCGTTATAGATGCAGTTTCCAACATTGCACTTAACAAAAGAATTAGCACGAACAATACATATTGCGCCTGAAACGTTTATATTCTTACACAATACACACAAACACTTATACAGCTACACAGTTACAGTTATAAACACACATATACGTTGTCCACGTCCTTTTGTTGATCTTACCTTAATCATAGCAGGTTTTGGTCCAAAAATAGAAAATTATCGGGTCGAAGTAACCTTTCATTTCCACGCCCCCTGACGGAGCTTTTAGGTTTCGACTAGGGTTGTGACTGTGTCTTATCGGTATTTATTATTAAAACGCGTAGTCGTGGGTCCGGTATCTACTTTTTATTGATTTTTCCGTCGCGTGTCGATGTATTGGTTATGTTTTTTTCTAGATATAGTAGATAATACTTTTTGTTGTCAAACTGTGTTTAATCTTTAGAAGTGAACTAAAACTGTAATGTTTTCCGTACTTATAGATCTATTTTGCACGGGGATTTTTGTTACCTGTTACGATATAACTCGTCTATGAAAGATTGCCATAATTATTTATATATTTAACGGTTTACTCAAGCGTATTTCTCGCGATCGTCTGACTGGTTTCCTATGGGTTTCGAAACTAGTCCGACGGTCCCGATAAATAGGCAAATTCGTAGTACTTACCTACACACCCGTAGGTACGTAAAGATCACCCACCCACAATATTTGGAATAGGTTCTAACTAAAACTACAATATTTTTTTATTTGAAAGCTCCATAAATTTCTTATTAATTTTTAATTAAGATAATAATAGAACTTAACACTATAAATACATTCCGTTAATCACTAGCTACTTTAGACTCACGTGTTTCGTAACTATACAACAGTGAAACAAAGACGTGGTAAAACAATAAAGAATTTAAATAACTAAAAGAAATAGTAATAAAATTAAATAATTCGTAAAGAACAGGTTTGGACAGACTGAGTCAAACGTTTTGTGAAAAGAAAATGAAAAGTTTTTTATTCAAATTCGCAAATTCTCCAACCATTTAATTAAATCTTATAACAGAACGCCTGATCGCAGAGACAACGCTAGTTCTAATTGAAAAGATGGCACTAAGGTATAAAAATAAATAATTATTTAGTAAAAGTCTAATTACAATGAGCTTTGGTCGGAACTACCACTACATTTGGGATTGTTATTGGCTCTATGAGCCTAGCCGAGTGTCATGACATCACTAAATTGGTCTACATCGCCTGTACGTCTTCTATTTTGTTTTCTTCCACATTATCGTGTTCTTGCCGCCTATGGATTTCTTCTGCTTCTTTCCTGTAAATTTATATTTTCTAAGTTCTCGTGTTTCTACAAATTCTTTGTCTTTTTAAATGTTAAAAAAATAAACCTCTTTAAAACTTGTTACTTGGTATGCAATATATGAGATGATGTTTAAGCAATAGAAATTATCCACGTATATTTCTAAGAAGATTGAGAAATACTCTAGGGAATGTACATTTAATAAAAGCTTTCCATAAAATCCATCGATAATTCCATCCAGCCAAGATCGCAGCTAAAATAATTACTTACGAATATTTGTTTGAAGATTGGAAGATACTCTTGGGACACAACCGGTAATATGGCCAACATTCGCCACCAGCCTCTCCTGCCCTCTGGGCCTGAACATATTCGTCCAGTAAACTCGCGTACGGTGATTTACTGGGACTGAAAGTTTAAACATTCACATAAAATTTTCATTAGTTAAGTAAATAAGTTAGGATGCCATTTCGTTTAATTAAAACGTTCATTTATAGTGCGGTCGTTTAACTAACGGTTGGACTACTAATTGAGTAGGTAAAATTATTATTAGGTGTTTAAATAGCGGCTACACACGATTTTGATATAAAAAAATACTCTTTTTAAACCGCAACACAGTAGGAATTTGAAAGGGGCGGAAAAATCAACGTCTTAAATTGCTCTTAAGTTGGTCTTTTCATGGTATTTAGTTTTGTTATTTAAAACTTATACTCACGTAAAAAATAGTTTCATAATTTCGCCAAGAAACCCAAAGTTCTTTAGAGGATGTGATTGTATTTCACAAATAGCTCGCAAGAGGCACTCTTTGCCTGACAATCCGAAGTTAGCAAACAAGTCCTCCGCCATTCCATACAATATTGCCCTGAAAATAATTGCAATAAACTCCTTATATTTCTGATATGTAATAACGTATAAGTACGAGAGTTTCTTGATGTCCGTTGTGAAAAATTGGCCATTTAACAGGTTTGGGATTGGGTTGATAGGCCAGTCGGTCACGTGAATGACGCGTCATTCGTGCTTGTATCATCTTTAAGGAAAGCTTAAGGTTTTAACTTTCAATTTATTTACATCGCGATAAATATCTTATTGGTAGAGAATTCTAAATAAAAAAGATAAAAACTTAAACCATAATTGCTAAAATATTTTCTAGTTTTATCAGCTTCTATGATTACTTGATTGCATCTAAAGAAATAACTTTCGCTTGAATGTCGAGACAGAATTGTTTTGAGTTATTCAAGACACCAGATCCAGTATCACAAATGACACAATATGGTTCAATTCGCTACTAATTTATCTTCTCCTTACATAATTGGCGCCGGTTTTCGAATCACCGAAAGAATTTCAAACGTCTTTTCGTTGTGACTTCCTGCGTCGTTTGCCAACTATCCTTCGTGAGTGGAATTCCTGATGTGTTTATCGATGTGAAGGTGAAAGTGACGGCCAATAACTTAACCGCTACTGTTGCTAGCCTCCACGTGGTTTCCGAGCCACTGAAATACGTGCTAACGGCTTTTGCGGGTGGTCCGGCCCGACCATTCAGTACCAACATATATTTTATTTCTGTATCTTTTGAAACCTTTGTCCCTGTTTGACGCCTATTAGTTAGTAATTGATCTATTGTCGCTTTACAAAAGTGGAGCACATTAATAAATGAGACAAAGTTAAAACTGAGCTTATTGTCTAGTCTAGAGAATTGCTTATACATTACCTCTCTCCACCGTGCATTCGGTCCAATATTGCCTTCTCTACCTCAGGAGCTACGGTTTCTGTGGTAGACCTTTTGCCGCGTCTTCTATCCAAGTATTGTCCTACGTAGTCGGCCATCATGGAAACTGCAGCCCTACCCATAGATCGGGCTAGGATTGGCGGAAATGCTCCATAAGGATTTTCATTGTCCGTTAAACCGAGTTTGTCAAAATCAACTGAAAAATACATAAAATGTATTTATACCACTTGTCAATGAATACTAAACAATATACTTCTTATTCATACTTTATGTTCTTATGAATAAGTCGGATGAAAATTATTTACATCTTTACTAAACAAAAAAAAATACCACGTTTACTTAGTAATACAAAACTATGTAGTATATGCATTTATTGTCATAACTATAATAACATATATATAAGCTACTTTTTATACATATTACTTACTTTTATCTTACCATTAAAAATAATCAGACAATTTTTCTGTACTACCTAAGTTACTACATACATACATATAATTAACTATAAATAAATTAGGCTATACATGAACACTACAGACTTCGTAAAAGACTACTGACTTATCCCTATTTTGATGGATAAATCTACAACTACTTACGTCTACTTTTTATTATAGATTTATTCTAAAGCTATTGGTACACAATCAATCATATTTACAACAACTTTATTACAAAACAATAACAACAGTTCTACACACAGTATTGTTTTAAAGAACTTATGATAAGTTAACTCTATGTTAATGCTATTTACTTTTAGCTACTGTCTTCTCTACAAATTCTATTAGACCTGTTTATACTGACTTTTGAATTCCATTTTGTACGACATTTCACCTGAAATTGTTGTGATCATCAATATCTCATACTGAATACATATAATCCTTATTAAAAAAGTAAAGCATTAGGATGTAAAAGATTTTTTTTTTGACATTTACATAAATTTATAAGTCTCTAAACCAAACTCAAACTAACACGTTTCAATGATTTGGTATTCAATATCAATGTGATTAATTTATTGATAAATAAATGTGTTCCTAGGTTTAAAACATAATACATTTATATTATGAAAATCAACTGAAATGGTATCACATGATACTGATTCTGCAATGATGAACATAATTAAGGGAGACGGATCATTTTATTAAGCAGTACATAAAACAAAAAACCAACTTACTTGTAAACGGGAAACTGACAGTCATATTAGAGAGGAATCCTTTAGGTGGATGCCTCACGAATGGCATCGATAGAGACGGAGTGATTGTCATGGTGGTACCCGGAGGTAGTGCCAGACGGCCGTCATTTGTTATCCATAGTATCCTCTTCTGCCGCGAGTGCGGGATATTCTCTTTGGCCACGCCATCCTGGCTATGCAGCGAAGCCATCGGCAGCAAAGCCGCTAATGCTATGCTTAGTAATACACGGGGAACTGTTGCATCCATCGCCTACCTGTCAGCAAAAATTTAAATATAAAGCACCTTCTTTATTATATAGTTTTAATTTAATTTTAATCCATATTTAATTGAATTCGTTAATTTATAAAAAGGAAGGTGTTTGAAGGTTTTTTTTATTTTGTTTGCCATATAAAACAAAAACTGAACTGAACTGATTTTAGGAGATTCATATTTGTATTAACTTGTCGTGGTTTGCCGTCGTAGATTACTAACAGGGCCAAGATTAAAATCTCAAAATCGACTTTTGCCGTATCAATGCTAAACATAATTTTTATTGGATGCATTTAATAGGTAGCGGCTAGACATATAACACGATAATTTTGCCCATAAGTTTGTAATACGTGTGCAAACAAGGAGGTCAATTAAAAAACTTGTCAATGTCAACCGGACAACAACAACAAATATTTTTAACGTATTATTAATTATTTTCTTAATTAAATTATATCATTATGCAATCTTCAAATTGTACCCATATACGTATAAGGGATAATAACGACTACGACTTAAACGTGCATCGATTTTTAAAATCTATAGAAAAAGAGTTTAAAATAGATTTTACATCATTTCCAAGATGGGAAGAATTAGTACAAAGATTACACGTTGCTTCAACAGACTGCAAGCGAAAAATACAAGATGCAAAACTTCGAAAGGCTCTCATAATAGATAAGTTGTATATGCAATCGACCAGACCATCTCCATTTGATCTAACCTCCGCTTTATGTAGGACACAAAACAAATGGCGTCAAATAGAGTCTGATTTAAAGAAACGAAAGGTTTCTTTAGAGCCAGCGGTTATTGTAACACCTTTATCTCAACCTGAAATAGAAGAAGAAGAAGAGGAAAATTCAGAAATACCCAATCTCCACCCGAATACAGAAAACTTATCAAATAGGTCTCCACCTGAACCAGATCTAAGTTATGAACCTGCGAAGCAGAACGCAGAGGTACAAGTAGATACACAGATGGAGCCTCGTTTGCCTGTTGTTATTTATACAAATCCTCACAAGTTACTTTCTCCCCTTGGATCAAAATTCAGTACACTAAGCTATAAATCCGTTATCGGTCATATCGAAGAATTTGAGGACAAAGAAAAGGCGGATACCCATTTAAAGTTAACGTCATCAATCATATGCACTCCAAACACATTAATAATTAATAATGATTCTTTAAAACAACAATCAATTAAATTCTCAGTGACAAACTGCTCAGGAGAATATATGCATATACGATTCATAGGTGTTACAGATAGCTCTCATTTCAAAAAAACTAAACTTCTACCTGTTATTCCAAAGCGTCTGTATCCTGGAGTACCCGTCGTATATAAATTCGTATTCAATATTAACACCCAGAAAAACTTTGAGTCAAGCTTGTATTTCAAAGTAGGTCGCATTGTTTATGATAATATGCCTACAGAGGGTTTTAACATTCCAATAATTACTTCTTTTACAATAACACGAAGTGTGTCCGTTACCGATACTGTACGAATACCACCGATTTACTCTTGGCACATGAAACGAGATGATAATTATTCATCGGGTATCATAAGAATATTAGTTGATGATCCCTACCTTTACCACTTACATATCCGTAGAAGAATAGTAGACTTAGCTGAAGATCTTAATAATGTAATGTCTTTAGAAGCTTCTGGACCAAACACGGATAGCTTAGCAGCAAGAGCCGGTGACCAGCAAGTGGATAATAAAACAATTGCATCTTCTATAAAAACTGATACCACTCGAACTGAATATCAATCATTAACATATATCGATGAAATTACTATAATTGCCAATGATATAATACAGCTTGCTTTAGATACTTTCATGCTGGAATCAACGTATTTGTACTTACAACCGTATTCAAAAGTGAAAATCCCTGTTTATTTCACTAAAATGGAACACATAGGCTGTCATCAGAGCTACTATGATTTTGATTTTTATGACCCAGAAACACAAAAACTTATTTTTACGAGAACTTGTAAAATATTTGCCGAGATTTTACCTCATCCGATACAAATACAACCAGTTATTTTGGACATGTCTACATCACCAGTTTCCCATGGTTACTGCGAAGATCATTTCATTGTTTTCAATAACCACAAACTGTACCCATGTTATACTAAAATTAAATTGACGACTAAAATGAAAAAAATGTTTTATGTAGAGCCCATGGAAGCTGTAGTACCTACACTATCAAGTGTTCCTTTCGCAGTGAAATTTTGTTCAAGAGATTTTCTGTCAGTGAATCCATCTGAAGATCTAGTTCATTTTACATTTAAAATAGTTGTCAATGGTTATAAAGAGGTGTACGAAAATGTCCCTCGTTTCTTTTATGAAGTGATAGCGCCTTGCGCAGTCGAATTCAAAAAAGTTTACAATGAGAAATACTTCAAAGATGATGAAGATTCACCTTAATTATACATTAAATGAATTTTAATAACATTACTCGAACTTTAATTACGTATAATTGTGTCTTATTTCCATGTA
The DNA here is from genome assembly GCA_932294365.1 of Diachrysia chrysitis. Lineage (NCBI taxonomy): Eukaryota > Metazoa > Arthropoda > Insecta > Lepidoptera > Noctuidae > Diachrysia > Diachrysia chrysitis. The sequence continues at coordinate 6,592,580 of OW028657.1, forward strand.
TTCATACTATTTACTATATCAGATGGTACAAGAAAATATTTAATGATTATTTTGAGATTATTTAAGTTTACAAAATGGAAACCTACTTAGATGTCCAAAACATGTGGTTGTTCTTTGAATTTAAATAATCTCACCTGAATTATTTTAAAACTAGTTTCAAAAACAAGTAAGAATCCCGGGGAATACTTAGCAATGTTTGACAAGGATCAAACCTGTTAATGCGTCCGACTTGTATGTAATACAGGTCAAGTGAGTTGATTGCCTGAACCCGCATAATATCCCAGACCAGATCTACAGGTCGCACAACCAGTCCAATGTGACAATCGATTATAAATCAACGACAACTTTGATGGAAACGATTGTGCTATAACACCTTTATTATGATTTGATACCATGCAACCTGCAAGCGATCGTAAATTTAAATCGAATCACATATCATATCAATGCAGATCGATCGAATGATTATGAAAATTTCATGCAATTCATTTACGAATGTGTCATCAAAGTTAATTGTTTGTAGAGTGCAAGTGCGAATTTTAAACACCGTTACGGGTCATACATTACTCATGTGTAACAATCGGTGAAAGACTACTTAAGTCTCGACCATCGCATCATTTGCATCCTGCATAATTACGGCGACCGAGCTACGGTTAGGAGCAAATTGTTTATTAATACCTGTAAGCGCATCAAACTAATTTGTTTTTTCAGTAAGTTTAAAGGACTGTTTAAATGTACTAACAAGGTTGCTTGTGCGAATCCAAGCTGGTGACTTGTGATTGTTATCTTTTACAGCCCTATAGGTGTCTCACTTGTGAATAGCGGTGTATGATAGATACCTGGATTCAGACAATATGAAATATTTAACCCACTAGGAGCAAGTGTAATGAACGCGGCTTGACCCTTCTCTGTATCAAAAGCTTATATGCTTATGCAGTGGGAAAGTGGGCTAGTATTAATGTATTTCAATTTTGATGCTACTATTTAAATGCATACTATCAGCGCAGACTATCAAATTTTCTAATCGATCACCTTTTTTGTTGATGTTATACAAATATTTAAATTTAATTTAATTTCGTATTCTTCACACGTCTGTTAGCAATAGTAGTTACTTTAAAACACATACTGCCCTCTGTATCTGTTGTATCGAATCGATAATGAATCGATTTGTGATTATGAATTCATTTAGCATTACTTCTTTAGACACTTTCATCGATACTTTGTATGAACAATAGATTTTTTAAAGCTATTTATTAGCGTAGTGATGTCTAATCGATGCAAGAAAATGCATTACTTAGTGACAGACCTACGTAGAACAAACAGCACTACGCCACATAACATGATTTTTTTTTATTATTTTACGGAAAAAATGTAATACTTATGTATGTTGGAAATATTTAATATTAGGAGTATTATTTTCATCTTTCTTACATAGGTGTCTCTTGTTAATCAAATATGTTCTATACCCTAGTTCTAAAATATATTTCCATGTTTAAGTTCTTTGTCAGTTTCTGTTAAGTTCTTATCAATCTATTTATAGTTACATATATATATAAATATATATAGTTCTTACATCTAGTCGCCCTTTATTATCATTTTCAATGTCAGTAACTGCTTGTAAAGTTTTAGATCAAAACACCGCTACTGTGATTTCATCAGTAATAACTTTGATTGATGATATTTACTGTTATAAATGATTATATCATAAATTACTGAAGAATGTAGGTTTGTTTGTCCATATGGGTTTTTTTTTCCTGAACATCTCTCCTAACTTTTTGCTGTGCCCAACAGGATCCATAAATAGATCTATATTGTTAAATCCACTAGTTTTACGTTACCTATGGAATGGAATAATGGTATTGAGTATCTAATACAGTCTCATTAAAGAACAACTTCGGTAGTGAGTTAGTGGCACACACAAATCTAGCAAATCTAGAATGATTTGATTTATTTTTTCACTTAGTTGTAAATATAAATTTCAGGCGATAAATCGTTTTCATTTAAAACTGGTGTTCAAGAAGCACAATCTTTTATCATGGCTAATGACATTGCGATTATTTTTAGATTATCATATTGAAAAACAATCAGTACCTATAAATTAGAAATAATACAATTCTTTATATAATGTTTAAGCCATGTGATCATTGTCTTTACGTTTCTGCATGCAGTATCTCAAAATGATTTTATCTGTTCATGGTTGGTTACCCATCGTTTGTACATATTCCTGAGTCATATTTACAGCCTGGGGCAGTGTACGCGACAGGTTATATATCTCCCACACCTGCCTCTTAAGTAAAGTTGACCTAAAGAACATCTCGTTCAGTAGCTTCAAAGAAGTGCTAAGACTTAAAGCTCGTTGTGGTCCAAATCACCCCATTTCATCTCAGCCAAATGTGTTATTGTTTTAACTCGTGGACTGTTTTATAGCACCGGCATGACTCTTATAACATACGGCCCGACCTTATTTAGCGTCGCTGTGGTTTGGCAGACACATGGACTGATGCCCCACTTCGTATGGATTTGATGGGAAAATTACATTGCAATGTTTGTTTACAACCTTTATAAAGTGCGATTTCAAAGTTGGCGTTTATCCAAGTATGTCCACAATTTAATTTCAATGATCGTGTCCGCTTTAACTTAGTAGAATTATTTAACGGAATTATTTAATTAATTTTCTCATGTCTGCGCAATTTTGTTGAGATATTGACGTTAATGTTTACATGTAAAAGATAAGTTACGGGGACCTTGTCAAATGTAAACACGAGGGCATTGCGCAGCAAAATAGTCTCCTTCGACAATTTATTTTAATATTATGTTTCTTTGAAATTTCATCGTGAAGAAAATATAGTGTAAGCATCGGGTTAACAAACTTAATTCTTTACAGACCATGTAGATGAAGTTGAATGAACTGTTATTATTTCTAGAACCGCGCAGTCTCGGCACACGTTTATTTTCAACAATTTTGTGTATAAAAAATGCTATAAAAAATCTTAATTAGGTCCATTTTGCACATATAATTATATTTTTTTATTTAAAATTAATATAAATAATTCATGTGTTTAGTAGCCTAGTAGACACGTTGAAGAGTAAGTCGAGTGATACCTAATTAGATTAAATTCCTCTAATGACACAGTTGTATTTATTTAATAATAATTAATTCGCGGCTCTTGTGATAGCACAGCTAAGACAAGTATGTGTTAGTAAATTGATAAATAATTTGTTAAGTGATAGATTATAGTATAAAACCAGGACGACTAAGACGCACTTGTCGTGACACTTGGAACGGGAATTAATTGAGGCCATATTTAAATCACTACAATGTTATAACCTACCTAGAAACATATCTCTATAAAGGCTAATTAAATAAATATTCTAACGGTGGTAATTAAAGAAACTTACCTCAATATCACAACTGTTACAAAGGAATAATATTCCACGAGTCGCACCACACGGAGTAATGGTGTCCCTCCAGAACTACGGTCACTAGGTATCACACAGTACGAATATGTCCTTCTCCAGCGATCATCGCAAGATGTATCGGCTGATTGCAGGTCAGCTGCGCACGCGTCAGTCTTGCTGTTCCGTTGCCAAAATTTCGCTAACTTTCGGGCACTACTGCGCATAACAAACACTGATTCTTGAAATGTGTCCTCTTTCAATATAATCCGCGACCAGCAAATTTCTTTTTAGTATCGACAGTTGAAATTGATGTGCGTGGGCGTCACGTTCGTCCTCGAGTCCTTGGACGTCTGTAATTTCTTCGAGAGCCACAATATCGACGACGACTTTGTATTCACATGTCGCCAAAACTCTCTTCACTAATTGTGATGCGCGGCGCGTCCCCCGCTTTCCGCATTGTCGAACAATGGAGCGCAGCACCCCAGGGTGACGGGAGGCACCTCATCGCTTATGGCAGGCCCGTCATAAGGTCGCTTGTTTAGTGCCGATGTTTAGTAATGAGAGTCAGTTAAGTATCTGGTTGTACGTTGCGAGCGCTGGCGCGGCGATACCGGTACGGAATGGAGGCTCGGGCGGGTGTAATCGTTTGACGTCGCCTCGCCAGTTGGCCACTGGGTTAGCGGCGTTCCTTTTCCTGCTTCGTCTCTTAATGGGTAACACACATTGCAAGTGAATCTGATGCGCGCCAGCCCTTCAGAACCGCGCAAAGGCCGCTCATTATTATTTTTGTAAACATTTTAATGTGGGTCATGAAACACCATTTTTAACAGCTAGATTTTTCAAGTGAATGTGCAATATAACCATTTACTTCTACTGTTTCTATTTTAATTATCCATCACTGTAAATATTTAAGATATTTCAGACACGATAACTTTATGTATTTTAAGGATGCATCACTGACACTGGTTAAATAAATATCTTCTAACTATATGTTATTGGACAACTAAACACGTGTTCTTGTGCGTGTTGTTAGCTTTATTTCCTCAAATGTCAGCGTTACCTCATTATTGCGTGATCTTGTCACATTATCAAGGCGTTTAGTGTCAGTTATCTAAATCACGATTAAAGACCATTCTGTAAAGCTTAGCATATCTAAATATATATAACTCAAAGGTGACCGACTGACTGACATAGTGCCACACAGCCCAAACCACTGGACGGACCGGGCTGAAATTTGGCATGCAGGTAGATGTTATGACGTAGGCATTCGCATAGGATTTTGATCAATTCTACCCCCAAAGGGATAAAATAGGGGATGAAAGTTTGTATAAATCTTCTTAGATTTTCGACTGATTGAACTGAAATTAAAGATTGGAGCTACTATGATGAAGACGTTTTTAATATTTAATAAATTTTACACGCTAAACAAAAGTAAAGCCGCAAAAACTATACCTAATTAATAATAATACTTCTTAACGCGAGCGAAGCCGGGGGAAAAACTAGTCTTAATATATTTGTAATAATAAATTAGGACTATGAATAATTTAGGATTAAGCTAGTGCTTAGTGCGAAGACTTGTTTGCGTGGGCTTATTCAGGTATTACAGGTTCCGGGTTAAAAAGCCTGATTTAGGATGCATCCAGCCTCCATTAAATGAAGAATGCAATAAAATGTCATTAAACAGTGTGGTTTTACAGCTTTTAATGAGCAAATGACCTTACTTTATTATTGTTACCATCCCAATGCCCAGATAATGGTATCTTCAGAAGAAAGTAGGTTCGATTATTTTTAGGGTCTATCTTGCAATAGGTTACGAGAAAATGTGGGAATAATATAGAATATGGATTATGATTTCCCTTAAGATTTGATGTCATTCCGTTTAGCAAATAAAACAGGATCCATTTTTGTTCTTAGGTGTTTTAATTTAAATCTTAGGCGTTTGAATTAATTGATCAATAATTTTGTGGTTTATACCGAACATCAAAACGAATCTCTATAAATAGGTGCCTGTTAATCTTCTAAATGAATTGTTTTTGAGTTAAAGTAATTTACTAAAACTGGCCAAATATTGATATAAAAATATTAAATACAAATAGTCAAAAGGTTTTTTTTAACTTTAGACAGGACTCAAACCCGCAAGACGGCGGTGAAACCCATCAAAGATTGGTTCACTAGATGCCGCATACGTCACCTCTTAGACGTGTAACAAGTAGAAGGAAGAATTTGAACATCAGTACTGACTGATGTTCAAAGAGGACACTGGACCTCTCTAGCTTAGTTGGTAAAGTGAGTGGTACGTTTAATCAGTAGTGGCGGGTTCTATTTTTGCCTGAAGTTAAAAAAAAACCTTTTTAGTATTAATTAACTACAAATATTCGCTCTCTATCTCAAAAAAGAAAAAATATTAAAGGTGAGGTGACGTTAAAAAAAAAAGTATTCTTAATTCTATAGTATTTACAAACTTATCAACTCTTCCGGCACTGAAATAAAAGAACACAATGAGAATAAAATACAAAGAAAACAATGTTACTTATAAAGATAGTAACTAGCATTATTATTGTTTTGTTGACATAATATTGTTTTACAGAACTGAGCCGGAACGTATCGTGAGCTCTATTTCGTAAATTACATAAACTTACACAATAGCGGTAATAATTATGACTAAAGTAATATTACATTATACATTGTGGTCTGTGAAGCCCAGCTGTGGGACAATATGAGCTAATTAATACCGCAATGCACAATACTGGCCTGTTGGTCTAGTGGTTAGTGACCCTTACTGCTTAACCGGAGGTCGTGGTTTCGATTCCTACCCAGGACGAAACTTTTTGTGATGAGCACGACCTTTTGTTCTATCTGGGTGTAATTTATCTATCATTATGTATATATTTAGAAATATATAAGTATGTTTATCAGTTGTCTGGTTTTCATAATACAGGCTCTGCCTAGTTTGTGATCAGAGGGCAGTGTGTGATTTGTCCCAGTTGTTTATCTACTGAGATTTGAGGATTATCAAATATTGCCAAAGGTATAGAATCTAAGTCGAAGTAGCTGGGTCGGACTGGATGCGGAAGGCGCAAGACCTGGTATTGTAGCGCAACTTGGTAGAGACCTATGTCCATAGATGGCACAAAGCCCATAAAAATATTATACCTACCATCTTAAAAAAACGGAGGTAAGTTTTTATATGATTAGTTACATCAGCCTACCTAAATATGAAAAAAAAAACTTGTCTAAACATTGGACAAACTCATATGTCAAATGCAATAGCATGCAGCCATTCGGCTATTATTACATTAGTTGAACTACTTAGATACACCTCATTTATCAGGGCTAGCGAACAATACAAACGTTACTCTACAAAGGATTACCATTTGTTTTAAAAGTACAGGCACATACAACACAATTTCGACCTTCGAAAACCCTTTCTGAAAAAAAAAAACGTAGAAAAGATAAAATACGAAATATAAACAGTTAACTTAAAAACATTAACTTTGCTGACTTGTGTAATATTTGACCATTTCGGAGGAAGGTGGCATTTCGAATATTTGCGCGCGACTGTACATCTAACCGCAGTATTTTATTGCAATATGCGATTGTCCTGTTTCGAAGCATATTGCATTAAGCAAGACTGCGTTAAAGTTTATCTTAAATCTGATTATATTATTCTAAACATATCTTTGGAGAAAATTTTTATACATGTAGGTAAACCAGTACGTAATTCATAAGTATTAAAATTATAAATGCAAAAGTAACTTTGTCTGTCTGGCTGTTACGCTTTCACGGCTAAACCGCTGAACCGATTTGGATTAAACTTGGTGTGATGTAAGCTTGAATCCTAAAGCCGTGTCTGCTGCCGAAAATCCTAACATAACATTTGTAATAAAACATAAATTAGGGGTCTGGCCCAAACGTTTTACGGAAAAAAAAAAACAGTCGATCATGATAGATTACTTTTTGCCAAGATAACCGACACCCGCGGACTTTAGCTAGTCGTGATTATCGGGAGTATATATAAACGGAAGTTATTATCAAGTAAGTCCACATATTTGTAAATAATTTGTTTTAATATTTAAGGCGTCTTAGATAGGTCTAAGACAATGCTATGTATCACGTATTGTTTTAAGATTTACATGTCGTTAATGTACACAAATGTAAGTAGAAACTCAACTTCTCGTCCCTACTCTATAAATAATGTATTTTAGAACGGTATTGTAATGGTAATTAATTTGGCCGGCATACTTCTCCAGGGTGAAACTTTGAAAGCTACGGATTTGTATGCAAGTTGACCGGGGCACATTCACGGCCTAGTTTTCAGGAACTATCTTTCATGAAATACGAGCATTTTAATAACAACGCAATGAGGTACTGTGGAAATAGCTCAATATACACATTGTTTTGTCACTCATTCGGTTGAAGCGCTTTTTCGTATACATGGTGTAGCTACACCACCTTCGTACAAATTTAAATATAATTTATTGTGATTTTGTTTTAAATAATAAATAAAACTAAATAAAAATAAAAAGTTTTATTGTGAAAACATGTTCTACTTTTCCAATAAATCTTACATAGGAATCTCCTTTTAAGTAAAAGCAATACCTGTGCTAGGAGGATCCGCTCTTCAATAACAAATAAGGCGGATTAAATAGCATATTTATTTTATTATTGAATTTTCTAATGGTTTGCTTAAAACTTTGAACTTTTTTGTGATATTTTTTGGGTGTAAAATCAAACTTCTGTCTACGAAATTAATGCTGAAACTATGACCACATTACCCGAATAATATTCTACATAAACTGACGGCCAAATTTTTTTTTATGGGAATCTTAATGGGGTAGGTAGATGACTGGATATGAAATGGTCAAAATTTCAAGTCCGTCGGTTAGATAACAAAATTATTATATTAAAACACTATCTATACTAAAATTATAAAGCTGGAGAGTTTGTTTGTTTGTTTGTTTGAACGCGCTAATCTCAGGAACTACTGGTTCGAATTGAAAAAATCTTTTTGTATTGGATAGTCCGTTTATTGAGGAAGGCTATATGCTATATAACATCACGCTACGACCAATAGGAGCGGAGAATAAATGAAAATAGTTGCAAAAATGAAAAACCGTTGAAACTAAAACACGCGAACAAAGTCGCGGGGGACAGCTAGTAATTAGATAAAGCGAATCAAAGTTCAGGAGTGGGTGCTAATGATGTCAAGCTTGCGTACAAAACGCACGAAATTGTGACGTCACGCGACATTTAAAATCTATTTATCGTCGTGAGTTTTTGGTTTCGTACAATAAAGAAAAAATACGTGTCTAAGATTATTATATAGACTATGCCTTTGCATAGACAAATTTTCTTTAAATTAGTCATCCCCCCCTTTTTATATCGTTAACTTCCGTCAATGTCTTCAAAAGTCTTAAGAGTTTCTACAGAGTAACAGTTTTATGCATTTTTGGTTGATTTTACGCCGATAACACATCTACGATTATATAAGTTTAAATTGCTATTGCTACCAGGAATGGCAATTTAATTCATAGGAACAGTTCAACAGCAATCTTAAAGGCCAAGTGAAGGTCAGAAGTAATAATTTTCAGCGATAAATCGTTCTGGTTTCTCATCTACGCAAGTTTATAGGTGAAGCCTTTATAACTATCGCCTCAATCGATCAAATTTAATAATTTAACCCATTGGTCGTTAGGTAGGGGGGAGCGGGGAGGGCAATTGCACCTATTGCCCCCTCCCTTTGAATCAGCGTTTTTAATTATACTTTGATTGAATATTTAATGATTGTAAGTATCTATTAAATGTACAAGACCCGAATATTTAAATTCTGCATCTTTTAAATTTATTAAAATGAAGTTAAAATTTCTGCGAGTTTCAGGCACAGCCTGTATAAGAATTTATTTCAGTTTTAAATCAAGATAGTCTTATGACTATTTTGATTTAAAACATGTGTAAGAGACATGTGTATTTAGGCACATATTAGGTTTATGCTTTATAAATTCCTAAAATGTCTCCTAAATTGTACATTTTATTGTCACAGTCTTTCAGTTCATCAAAATGCTGCCGACATTGTTTTGAATTCTGGTCGTGTTTCAAGGAAAAGGAGAGCCGGCCTAAAACAATGTATTTATACAGCAATCGTCAATGAAATGGCGCTAACAACAGGATATACCTAATATATTAAGAATACATAAGTATTACGTTGTCATAGCTTTTCCGACTTTTCCGTAGCTATATATATAGCTAAAGTCCAAATAACTATTTACTTTTAATTTATCCTTCTTCTAAATATTTTATAAATAAATAATAAATAATGAAAGAAAATACCTAGGTAATAAAAACTTTTTTATTTTTGATTGGTCGTTTTATCAGTAATTCTAATTACGTAGTGATCTTTAAATATAAAGCTTGTAAACTTATGTATTAAAATACTCTTAGATATATAAGTAAATAGAAAACCGCAGAAAAAAGTATTTAGTAACGGATTAGGTACATGCTTATTGGAAATCACGTTTAGGATACGTATTACAATATCAATGAGTTCTTAGATGATAAATTATAATTTAAGTAGTTTTATAAGAAGTGAGTGGAATAGACGATCTCAAAAATGTGTATTTTTATTTTACAAACTATGATCTCAAAGCTTTTTTAGTTGTAGTTTTATTTTCATTTATATTTTATTTTTGTTAAACAATTTTAAACAAGTTTATTCTTGTTTATTTAGGTTTCTTGTATTTGGTATATTATTAATACTCTAATTAGTCCTAACTAATATTAGTCCGCCTCTAATGGCAAGACATAGCGTTCAATTATTTCTTATCTAAGTGTAACACCTTTGTACACATTTGTCCTACAAATAAAAGCATTTGAACTTGAATTTGGATTTGATTCAGACAGTAAAAGCAAAGCTGTGTCAAGGAGGATTCTCTTCAAACAAGGAAAAATATTACTTAGATAGATACCAACTGATATTGCATGGAGCCGTATTTACGTACTTTTATGAAGGTACATTGGTATTTTTGTCTATGACAGTACGTACTTTTGATTCAAATCACGTTCTTATATGCCCAAGAAACAGTAGATGAAACTTGCAGATTTGGTGGACCGCCAATTTAAAGTAAATATTCATCATTTATGTACCGAGAGTAGGTAGCATGAAAACACCTGCCTACTTATTTCCTGTTCAAATGTCGCACAAGGACTTTCTAGATATACCTACTTAAAAATTAATGTTGTCATACCGTACGGCTAACTGCTACTTGATGTCTTCTCGTGTTACGTAGTTGGATTTTTATCCGACTTGAAAAAAGGCGGCTATTATTATGACCCATGTTTGCAATATTTTGAAATTGCAAATTTTTCGTACTTTCATGGACTTTTAAACAAATGTTGTAAATTAATTAGTACTATTTAATTAATAGGACCATTTGTCCAAATGGTATATAAATCGTGTCTAGTTCATTGGCTTAAAAAACACTACTGTACTTATCTTTTGATTTGTAAATCCTGAGTTAATATATTATTTCCGTTCTTTGAAATTTATCAATAAGCTCTAGTTAATCTTGGAATGTCGTGGTGGCCTAGCGGTAAAAAAATTGGAATCTGAAATCACCAACCCGCAATGAGCAAGCGTAGAGATAAATTGCTCGTGCCTTCTCTACATGTAAAGAGCCCTGTGTCCAGCAGTGGACATTTATAGGCCGGTATTATTGTAATCTTGGACTTCCTATTTTTTATTTAATTTAGGTAGGTACGTCCTGTAATAAGTAAGTACTTTGTTGCGCATAACTTACTCAACATAATGCTTTCTGATGCGTTGAAACATCGGCAACTAAAATCTAAACAAACCGCGAAAGAATAGGGATGTTTCCTGGGTATGAAAAGTTAAAATCTATTTAGTCCGTCAGTTAGATAATAAAAAAATATTAGACACGTATTTTTTCTTTTATCAAAACAATAAAAAAATACAAAGATACACCGCTTTAAAGTTTCGGAGTGGGGGCTTATGACGCTACGCCTCGCTATAAATCGTAGCGAGGAGTGACGTCACGCGTAACTTCAGTTCTCTGTATTTTGATCATTTTTTGTTTGCAGGAAAAAAGAAAAAATACGTGTCCAATAAAATTCATTAATCTACAAGACGGACATTAAAAAAAAAATAGGAAACAGGCCCATTTGTTTAAAAAGTAGTTTTATTTCCAGTTTAATCTGATATAGGTATATCTAAGTAATATACAAAAATTAATAAACTATTCATGTTTATAATGTATGCTAAAGATATCCTGGTTCAGGGGCAATAACATTCCTAGGGATGTCTAATTGAAAGAACGAGTTAGGTTTGTACGTAGGTATGAGCGGTGTGCACCTTTTATGTGTCTCATCTATACTAATACTAATATAATATAAAGCTGAAGAGTTTGTTTGTTTGTTTGTTTGAACGCGCTAATCTCAGGAACTACTGGTCCGTTTTGATTTGAATTCTTTCAGTGTTGGATAGCCCATTTATTGAGGAAGGCTATAAGCTATGTAACATTACGCTGCGACCAAAAGGAGCGGATCATAAATGAAAAATGATGCAAAAATAAAAAAAACCGTTTAAACTAAAATACGCGGACAAAGTCGCGGGGGACAGCTAGTATTTACATACAAGCAAAAGATTTAGTTGTAACTCATAATATATTTAAAGGAAGAAAACAATACAATGTACAGTCAAGGTCAAAAGTGAAGTAGCAGTCAACTTTCGTATTTGTTGTCGCAATACACGGAGACATATTTTTTTTACAAGCTCTTTTATCAATCTTTAAATTGCAATGTATTTATGTACTATGTTCGTTTAGGTATAATCATGGAAGCTAAATTAGAACCATTTCTTGACATACAATACAATATTTTGGTGCTTTCGAGTTGGTCTAATGATGGTGGTAGAAGGTGGCCATATCTAAGCCTGTAACGCAACGACGCAATCCCATCGTGTTTGGGCTTGTTTGATTTGTCTTTAATAGTACTTTGTTTTTTAATTTAACACAAAATTTAATTTAAATTACAAAATGTAATTGAACTGCAATTGTTTGCAGTCTAACTAAACTACAATCCTAATCTAACACTAGTGTTTGCTATGACTTATATCCGCAGTCGATCATATTCTCATTTGAACCGCATTGTATGATTAGATATAGCAAATTAGAGCTTATCTAAGTGCATTGTTCCCATAGAATTTACATTCGAAAACTTTTTTTTTTTTATTTAAAAAAACTATCTGCTAAAAAGATAGTGTTGTGACATAAACACGACACTACTCGGTATAAATCGTATAATTACATAGGAATGGTTATGTGACCGTACAAACGTGTCGAAAGCAAAAAATGTACCAACCGGTCGCGAACCGGGGTACCGTCACTAACGACAGAAGATTAACACAATAATAAGATAGAATAACATTGCGTACGCGAAGAAAGAATACCAGACTGGTTTGCATTGACCAAATTCAACAAGGAGCCTCAGGCAACATTTATTTCACCTGTTTTTACCGTTGTAATGCATCGGCCTCCCCCTAAATATATATGGCAGCCTCGAAGCCTACATTTATTTTGATAACTTTCTCAATACCACAATATAACAATACATAAAGTACAATGTTGAAGAGGATCAATGGCCTATAGTTCGGTCAAAAGCCAGATAAACATGAAACTTTACGTCGACCACCGGTTTCGATTTCGCACGAAATTCTTTTGCAGGACATCATCTCAAAACCTGTAAATTGAACGTTGTTGGAATAATAAAAAACGCACTTTTTTTTGTAATGCTGATAAGTTAAAACCTATATGACTTTCATGAAAAGTCGTTGTTGCCTTATCTAATGAATCGATGAAATAATCAAATGGAAATCTTGTATAGGGAAGATAGCAATATAATTACAGAGTTATCAGATAATATTTGATAAATTGATTGGAGTTACTTCAGTATAAATCTGATTGTTGAAGTGTTAAGTGTATATAATGATGTCTGAGAAGGTTAAGAAGAGGCCTCCATTTTTCACCCTAAAACGTTGGCAGAGTCAGAAGGAGAACGGTATCAAGTTGACGCCCACGCCGCCGCTCGTGCAGCCGCAGGACTCCTCACACATGTTCAGGTCACATACTCCGCCTGTCGTATCGAGGACAGTTAACCCTATTTCCGAACCAAAGCCTAGAAAGTGAGTACTACTTAAATCGTAGACACTAATTATATTCATCGGTCTTATTGCGTCGTGTTTCAAAGGCAATTTGCGACACAAAAAAAGCATTAATTATTTTTCTGGTAACTGATAAGTAGGCTATGTTATCGAAACTGAATTAAATTATTTTCACATAAAAGTTAAAGATGCAACAGTATTTCACAATTCAGTTTAAGTACTTTATTTACTTCGGAAAGCCGCCGACAGGTCTATAAAATAAAAACAAGTTCAACCAATGAAATCATTGAACTGGTTTTCCTGTATTTACGCTTATCGGCAAAAATAATGCAACTCAATAATCGCGGACAGGTTGTCAGCTGGTGGTATCAAGGAACTGGTACAATGTTCGCTGTGTTTGGAAGTCCTACACAATCCGAAGATGTTGCCGTGTCAGCACACATTTTGTATGGCGTGTCTGTCTGTCTACATCGCGGGTTTGTAAAAACTTTACTTAATTATTATTGATATATGGAATCTGAAATAATGAGATATGAGATAATAAATATAGGTACAACCTAAGATGAACTACACTTCGAAGGTATCTGTGTGGAATGAATCAAAAAAATTATCTAAGTATTTAGAAAAAAAAGTAAGGTACCTATAGCTTATGGTCCTAGCAGTCACGCAATACAATACACCAAGCGATGCGACTTTTCTATTGTTAAAATGTGATGAATTAAAAATATACATTACAAAATTGGGTATTAAATTATTTGTACCTATGCTTATGGTACTAATAACTGTAAGCAACATAGAGTTTATTCTTTAAAGGAAAGTTTTCTAAAAAATGTAGAGTCGTTATTTTAGTAGCTATAGGTACCTAGATACTTATTTGTTAATTTCCATTTTCAGATTTAGTCGTATTCGACTGTCCTATATGCAGAACCAGAATTCAAGTGATAGGGGAATCCTATATCGAAAATCTACCATCAAATCTCTACATCGACTCGCTGTTGCAATTAGTTGGCATTCAAAACAACGTAGAAGTTGCTAAAGCGACTCCACCTTCCACCCCAGTGTTGACCTCAGCTCCTAATGGGGACGTCTTTGCGACGGGAGTGAGATGCGTACATTGCAAATCCGTATGCGACAACACTGACATCACATCGTGTGACCATTGCAAATTGGTAAATACGTAGATTATTATTTTTTCTTTTGCGATGTCATTTGTGATATTTAGTATGTAGATAACTAATTTATTCTGCAGCTCGGATGAAATATGAAATAAACTTAGATACCTATATGCTGTAATAACATTAGCATATTAAAATTGAAGCGATTTGCATATAAGCATCTAGTAATGTCATGGAAATAATATGTATTATATAAATTTCAGGGTCAATATCGTTTGTTTAGATAACGTATTTTTTACACTTTGATTTGGACTAAGTATTCTACAATTTATTTTAGAAATTCTGCCGAATATGCTGGTTGCAACATTTGGACGATATGAGGATCCAACTAAAGTCTATTTTAAAACAACTAGACACTGCCGCCAGCCATCTTGAACACAAAATTGAACATTATAAGGTTCGTGACTGGAATTTTGTAAAATTAAATCTTCTTGTTGATGTTTGATGTTATTTTGTTTTACGAAGGTAATGCTTGGGGTTAACTGTTAATAAAAAATCTACCTACTGTTTTGTCGTTGTACTGTTTAACGTTAGCTTTTTATGACAATAACATATCTAATGTGTTTATGCGAAATTATGTATAAGTTCAACGGTAGTTTTATTTCTTAGGAAGAGCTGGATAGGAGATCTAAGTCACAACTAATCAAGTTATAGACTAGATAATAATTATAAAAACCAATATACCTAAATCTAATTTAAATCCCAACATAATTTTCCATAATTATGTTGGGATTGTCTTCCAGTCTTAACGGATTCAGCTATGAACCAATATTTTACATGGAGCTGGATAGTAACCTGTCCCATAAATCGTCTTATTACATTGACAATATTTTCAGGACCGATGTGAACGAATAGTGGAGCAAATAAATATAGCAGCAGAGGAGAAAATATCGGCTATAATGGAAGCAAAAGACAAGATGATATCCGAAGCAGCTTATATGCAGAAGTCTACGGATTTGTCGGCGCTTGCACTGCAGAGTTCGCTGATTGAAGCACGGTCTGTGGCCCACAAGGCTATGGACTCCTGCGACACTACCAATGATAATGAAAGGGTAAGATTTCGTAGAAGTTTTATATCTGGAAGTATAATTAGAGGTGGTTATGGGGTAAAATGAATATACCAAAGTCTAGTAGGAAAGCCTCCATTTTGACAACATCATATACCTTACTCTGAATCTAAAGTAAGTAGCTAAAGCACTCGCCTTATGGAATCAGAGACAACGAAGAACCACAAACACCCGGACTCGAGAGACTATAGAAAATTGGGTTTTTATATTGAACCGACCGGGGATCAAACCCTCTCAGAGCTGGCGACACCTTAGAAACTGATGTGTACGCCACTCGACCACGGAGGTCATAAAATTCAACAAAGCTTATGTAAATTAGATTTTGCTATTGAAAATAGGTACACTACACCCCCTACACCCAAGAGAGAGAGAGAGAGAGACCAAGACAGTAGGCCTTTACCCTGACGTGTGTCTGAAACGGCTGAAAGTAGGAAATACCTAGGTATATCCGAGATGGTTTTTGCACTAATAATACCTATTTTAAACTAAAACAAAATATACTCAAATTTTATTTTAGTTATGTTGCCCGTAAATGTGCTAATAAAATCCTAAAACCTATAGCAGCAATATACAGCTTATAGCCGCAGGTTAACCAGATAAATTGCATAAGTTCGACCCCTAATGCATGGGAAAACATCAATTTGTCCATTGACGTATTTAAAAACAAGATTTACTTTTGCTCACTCTATCGGGAAATAATGCTTGATGCTAGCAGCTAGATGTTATCAATATGACAATATGTATCTATTATCTATCATACATCTAAATATGTAGATACATTTGTTTTTATGTCGACTAAGTATTGACGCAGTTACTAATTATTATTGTAGTTAGCTGAATTTTTACGAATAGGTACTTAATTGGGTCTTAAAATCTTGAGGTATTATTTTATTTGATAAGTTCGTTATAAATTATTATAAATATAAAACTTTATCTTTAAGTAAATAGAATTAAACGTCATTATAATGATTATTCTGCTGCTGTTTCAAATTTCACGAAAATCCATATCTTGATAATTAAATCAGAATAAATGACTTCATTCGACTGATTAAATAAAAAACATAACATTTGCAATGTGCCGATAAAAGATAATAATAAGTATTAATAGATAGGTACTTAAGTATCTAATTGTTACAAGTACCTAGCTATGATCTGAATTTGTTTATTTCAAGAATTTGTTAATTTCTCACAATATAAGTACTTACAGTTTAAAAAATCGGACAATTGCGAGTCGGACTTGCACAGTAAGGGTTCCATATCATCGTATATAAGATTTATGCCGTAAAATCGAGCAAAAACTAAAAAAAAACACGTCTCCTGCTTAGAAACCGAACCACCCACTTAAATTTTTTATTTGTTGTTAGAGCGGCAACAGAAATACAAACTCTGTAAACATTTCAACTCTCTACCTACGGTATTACGGTTCATGAGATACAGCTCGCTAACAGAAAGACAAAAAGACGGACGGACAGCGGAAGCTTAGTAATAGTGTCCCGTTGGCAGCCTTTTGGTACAGAATCCTAAAATATACCTACAATAGGCATGTTTCCTAATTTTTTTTTAATGTCCCCCTGGTAGATGAATTAATTTTATTGGACACGTATTTTTTCTTTTTTCCTACAAACAAAAATATGGTCGAAATACAGAGAACGCAAATTACGCGTGACGTCACTCCTCGCTACAATTTTTACCAAGGCGTGGCGTCATAAGCCCCCACTCCGAAACTTTAAAGCGCTGTATCTTTGTAAGTTTTTATTGTTTTGATAAAAGAGAAAATACGTGTCTAATATTTTTTAATTATCTAACTGACGGACTAAATAGATTTTAACTTTTCATACCCAGGAAACATCCCTATTGTTCAATAAGCCTTAAAGTTCTATCCATCTATCAATCAACAACTTATTCAATACATCAAAACAGACTCATTATAACTCTAATCTTATTTATAGGTGGCAACATTCATAAACCTCCATCAAAACGTGATCCAGTTACTCTCTGAGGTATCCAAATGGGACACCGAACGTTTTGTTTTCGACAAGGAGAACTTTCGCATAGAAATCGACTCTTCCACTCCCTTGGACGCAGAGTCTGATGATCCAGTAACAGATTCGCCGAAACAAAACAATCCATTGGAGAATGAGGAAAGCTTAATACTGTATTACAGGTCAGTATTCTTCGTAAGTAATAAACGACGTCCAAATAAGGTTTATTGGCCTGTGAAATGGGGTCACTTGGGTCAAATGTTAGTTCTGAATGCAAAACCGCAGTTTTATTAAAGAAAACTTTAGGTATGTTAGGTTAGTAGGTACAAACTTGGGTATAAAATATATATAAGTAATCGATGGGTCGAAAATAGTAGAAAGTTGGGTGGGTCTAAACTTTTCAACACATGATAAGGAAATGATAATAACATATAAAAATAAATGGAGTGGAATTTGTCAAAAACGTGGCTCTTATGTAAAATGTTAGGTATCTATTTTGAATCAACCTCATCAAACCACAGCCATCTGTGGTACGTACCTATTTATATATATATATTAACAGATAATATTAATCAATATAGGTACCAAAGATACGTCATGATTTTTGGCTGTTAGCAATCACAAATCCACAAGATACCACATATAATCAATAGGTAGGTACTTAGCTAACGCAGTTATGAAATAATTTTAAGTAGTTACCTTTACTAAACCAACATTACTACCGCCACAACAAAAATAAAACCAGTAATTTTGTATTTCGAAGTTTGGAACTGTTTGCCTAAAAACCTACTTAGGTCCCACATACGAAAGAAGATGGAACATCAAGTCTAAAATTGTAGATACATGTTTAGGATTAATTAAGCGTACAAAATCGTTTTTTCAACACCATTCAAATCTTAAATATTCAATGAACAATAGATACACAAAGAATACGCAGACTAAGACCAAGCAATTGTTAATCATACAAATGCTTGTCCCATGCGGGGATCGAACCCGCAGCACGTCGCGCTCAGTGGTAATTGGCGTGGTGACTTACACCACTCGGCTATTCGTGCAGTGAAATGCAAATTTGCTTTGATTTACAGACAACATTCTGCTACTTACAAAATACAATTTATTTTGTAAATACAAAGCATGAAATATAATATTATAATAATTTAACACCGATGTCACTATAGAAAACAAAGAAATAAAATACGTGATAAAAAAAAATAAAACAACTAAAAAGTGAAATAGCAACTTGTGCTTAATAGTTAATTGATTGTCACATTTGAAAAAAAAAAACACGTTCTAATAAAATCATAAATTGAGTCATCACGCAAATCTTTAACGCATTGTTATATGCGGACTGAGTGCTTTATTAATTTACACTAACACCTGAAATTTATCTACAAGTCAATCACAGTTTTTTTCTACCAGACTTAGGAATTTGACATTTGTAAGAAGCTTATGTCAAAATTAAATCTCTAGTAGAAAACTACAGATGTTCAATTTGACCGGTTGTCGTTCTATTTATACACAGTAATTTCCTCAGCAATATACCTTTGTAATTGGCAAGAGATTAAACGAAAACTAATAAATAGGTACTTACCACGGCCGACGAATATCTCCTAATACGAAAATATGTGCATGCTACATTCGCGTGCAACAAGGAATGCATTCGGCACTGTAGTGTGTTTATTTATGAAAATTAATTAGACGAAAATTCCACAGCCAACCCACGTGTTTCTTTAATAATGTAAAGAAAACTTTTTTTAAATTAGAAGCCAAGTAAAAAGTAAAAAATGGCGAAAACGAAATTCGGATCTATTCGGATGCTATGATGATAAACCACAGACGATCACGTGGTAGGCCCAGGTGGAGATGGCGAGATGAGCTGAATTCCTATATAAAGGACTGTTCCACGTTTGCTCTTAATAGAGAAGAATGGAAGGAAGTGAGGGAGGTCTTTGCCCAGCAGTGGGACAGCATAGGCTGATAATAATAATAAAAATGAAATTTCAGGAATTAATTAGAAGCATAGTAGTATATGTATAATGCTATATGTGACTTCAGTATTTTTTATAAAATCCGATCTAAAATTAATCTAAAAGAATAATATACCACTTTACCTAAGAGCTTAAATGGCTTTAAAACTACATCGTTAAGTAGAAGTCTTCGAATAAGTGTTTCTTTTGGTGATAACCCTCAAACGTCTTCATATTCTCAGATCCCGGAACTTCGTTCCACACTACGTTTTGCGCAAGTCCTACCGACCGTGCGGCGTTGGAGTGAGTCCATGGACCAACCACTTGTACGTGTGCGGCATGGACAGTCAAAGCGTTCTGGTAATGGAACGCGCTCAAGCCAAGATCGTCACCAGGCTATCATGTGACGAAATGATGTGTCCCGTTCAGATCGCATTTATGAAGAGTTTAGGAGAAATCTATGTTACAGGTAAAGTGCTCTTTAGGACGAACAATAGGTAGCCTATTGGTAACATGTAATAAGGGTCCTAGTGGTAACAATGTGAAAGTAAGAATCTTCTCAACGATGTTTAATTATGTGGAGCAGCAATCTTATATCTATGCGTTAAGTTTCAACAAATACATTCTTTTGATATCAGATATTTATTCGGCTGATATTCAATTTTTTTTTCTTGATTACAATCTTGATATGTACATTAAAACTGCGTAAATATCTACAAATTCAAAATGGGTGCTGCTGCAGTGTTTCCCTTAAAGTATGAAGATGCAATTCCCTGTTTTTGGGGAATGTGGGCACTGTCTCTATAGATAACCCACACACATGTACCTAACATGTACCCACATGAGATTTGAGCCGTAAAAAGTACAGAATAAAAATAAATATAATACAGAATAAGGATTAGACAGGATTAGCCATCTAATTATTTTGTGATAAAGTAAAAATTACCAATGATCAAGAATACATACATTTTTTTTTTGCCTTTCCAGACAAATGGAAACATTGTATCCACGTGTTCTCTAAGGATGGAGAATACTTGCGGGGTATAGGACAGAAGGGCAGTAGAGTGGGCATGCTCAGGTCACCGGAGGGCATCGCTACCGACAATACGACGCAACTAATTTATGTCGTTGATACTGGCAACGATAGAGTTCAGGTAAATAATGTTTTGTTTACGAAAATGTTACTCGTTGAAATAAACTTTACATTAACAAGGGATTTTAATGATTTCCAGGCCAAGATTATAGATGAGAAAAAATCTATAATTCTGTAATTTGGAATAAACGATTTCGTAGAGATATTTTTTTGTAAAATTAGCTGGATTTACCTGAAAATTTATTTTTATACAAAAAAATAACTGACGGTCAAATAATTTTGTAATCTACGGTTTATCGAAATATGGATTGAATTAAGATTTTTTAAATCGGCTACTGTAATGTAGTAATAGGTATTCCATTCTAGCAAACCTAGGTATTTCATAGAAAACAAAAAAAGTCAATTGGTTTCCATTTCAAATATTTATCTAAACTAACGTACTGTAGAAAGTGGTAATAAATTATGCAAATAACTTATATTTCAAGATATTTTTTATAAAATAAGTAGCTGAAGTTCAATATTTATGGCACAATAAAATTGATTAACGTAATAAAGCGCGTGTTCCGTATAAAGATATCGCCTTGTCCTTGGAGCTTAACGAATGAAATAAAAACATTCAACATTGATAATAAACGATAAAGTACTGATTCAGCTTTGTTACACGAAAATCCAGGCATATCTAGTATCTACATTAAAAACATCGTATGTAGGTACTTACACGTTTTTTTTGCAAGATAGTCGCAGAGTAGGTAATATTAGGGTACCTATCTATAAAGATTCCTCAAAATTACTCTGTGAATATCTTATCTTCTTTTTTTTAACCCTTTATGTCGAATGCAGGGCAAAGGCCTCTCTAAACTGCTTCCATTTCTCTTTGTTAGGGCTTTGCTGAACCAATTTTTGTCTTCTTAACGTCATTTATTTATGACATCCAGATAGTTGCGTCTTGTTTTTTTTTAATATTTAGTACTAGAAATATTGTTGCCCCATTATCTATGTATAATATAATACAAAATTAAGCTTAGAACAGTATTCGCCATCTCAAAAGTCATAATATTTTCAGGTATTTCAACCCGACGGTAAAGTGGTAGACCACATTGGAGTAGGTACGAAACAGCAGGCGTCGGTCGCCGCATCTATCTGGGAGACCAAGGAGGTTCTATGCACCGAACTGAACGCGCCCACAAGTGTCGCGGTAACTAGCGATAAAGTTATAGTCTTAGACAGTGGGAACCGAAGGGTTAAAGTATACAACAAGCATGATAAGACAAAGATTATCGAGTTTGGCTCGACAGGGCAAAGGAAAGGACAGTTCAGACAGCCAGAAGTTTTAGCAGTGGACCCAATGGGATACATCCTCGTTGGAGACTCAGGGAACTGCAGGGTACAGGTCTTCAAACCCTCAGGACAGCTAGTCAGAGTTTTTGGAGGGTTAGGAACGCAACCAGGCAAGTTCGGCTGGATCTCAGGCATCCACGTCACAAAACAACTCGACATCATAATCAGTGACACCAAAAACCACAACGTTAACTTTTTTTAACAGATGTATTCAAATTATAACAATTTATTTCAGTGTCGAACATAAAATGTCCATAATATACTAAATTATAATTATTGAGATAGTTATAGCACTGAGATTAGAACAAATAAAATGTTTTAATTTATAATAATATGTTATTTCATTATACTAATTAAGGACTGTTATTATGATAAAAAATACAATACAAAAATTAATTTACAGAGATTCTTAAATCGACTAAGAATTTGAAAAAAATAATTATATAATTTTAAACTAACTAACACGATGATATAAACAGGAGATTGTAAACACGAGATTTAATTTCCAATCATAGCTTTAGTTTATGAGACGAGTATCTACTTTAGATTAACGTTAACTCAGTGTAGTCAAAGATTAAACATTATGTATTAAGCCGGGTCTGCTGCGGCAGTTTATTAACAAAACAGTTAAGACACATAAATTAGGGGTGTCGCTTAATGTTTTTTCGAATAGAAACAGTTGAACACCAGGCCACAACCCTAATTTATGTTTTGTAATATTCTGTGAAAAAAACTGGCGCTGCAGACACGGCTTTACAGTACACGATAAAAGTGACCGTTTTTACAGCAATAACATTATTTATGCTACTGATTAAATTATTAATACAATGTTGATTTAAATTGCTCATACATTCCATTGAAAACTTCCGCTTATTACTTACGTTATTTGTACAGCATTTTTGAATCAACATGCGTAAATTATTTAATTGGATATTATTCATTGGACGTCACATCTACAATTCCATTATATTCTTACAAAATTATTGATATAAAGATAGGTGCTAATAAAGTTACATACAAGGTGTAGTGTTTATATTATTATGAATGAATTTCGCAACATTATCTTATCTTTTTTTAACAGTTTTAATGACTTCCTCACAGAAAGCAATATTTTTTTATTGCATATCGATTGGCAAAACTTTATGCGTAATACACCCTGTATATTCAAAATTTATAATAACATACAACATTTATAGATAAATATCTATAGTCTGGGTTACAACATTCAATACTAATTGTATGGCTCAAATCAGTCTCGAGCAGGTGGTTCGAATAATACAATTATCTACAGTTATTTACAATATCGAAACTGATTTTTCTATTTTTTTTTAACACTAAAGGAAACCAATGAGTTTTCTTACTTTTTAGATCTTAAAATTACAACTTAAAGCCATATTCAATTATCTAGTCCCGAAATTATATTTTACATAAAATGTATCTACATCGTGTCGTTTTGCATTCTCGTCAAATTTAAGGAGGCTGTTTTGAAAGACGTAAAGATATCTGCTCAATAATTAATACATACAATTTTTTTTCAATTATTTAAGATTGTCAGTATTTCAGAATACACCACTTTTAAAAAACAAAAACTTTATGTGTGTGTGTGTGTGTGTGTAAAAGAGCAGTTACAGTGCGGTATCACACGGGCCGCGTCTTGAAATGCTTGTCCCACACATGCAGATTTCCGAAAATCAGTAAAAATAAAAAATAAGACCTACTTATTTTAATATTGATTCGTGTCGACAATCATTAGCATAGTTACCTCCTTAAATTTGACGAGAATGCAAAACGACACGTTGTATATTTAGCATAAATGAGAAATAATTTAAATAATCTCGAAATAGAAAACATAAAGTCTTGATCACAAAGTAATACGCAGTTTTGAGATTAGTAGATACGCACATTTATAACATAAAACTTTGATACGTCACGATACGTTAGCGCGGTCAACGTCACAATTTTTAAGGCCCTATTGTATATAATCTAGGCCTAATGATTAACTATTACAAGATTAACAGTATACGAGATATGTTGTCTCCGTTTCAAACATATACTGCAACAACCGTGTCTGTAGCCTTAGTATTTACTTCCTACCACATCAATATTCAATATACGTACATATTTACTAAAGCATTACTTCGCATCGTAACCAACAATGTTATTAGCTAATACAGCACTAACACAGTTTAAATAATAATATAACTTTGTGACAAGAGTCAAATTCTTGAAGCATAGCTATATCACATGGCAAAATAAAATAGTCACCTTAGTAGTTGGTGCAAAAGCACCTAATTAGGGTGTTACCATACAAACGAAGGTCGATCGATATTAATCGATTGGTAGCTTTCGTTAATCGACGGATACAATCAATAATACCGATGGCAGAAAGAGGCGGGTGCTTGAATAAATAATCAAGCAGCTCGATTAACGTCGACTAATCTATTTAACAATCGATTAATGTGATGGAAACTATAGGTTGTTGTCGATTAATCCATTCTACCATTTATCGATACCGTCGATAGGTGGTGTGGTAACACCTTAGATTCATAAGTGTTGGAGGTTTGGTCGTATCTTCGTGAGGTTATTGAACTAGGATGATCGGCAAGGTTGACACCTACTCACTGCGTGGCTCTCGCCAAGGACTACCGAGTCTGTCTCCTGCGGGGGACCCTCGCTGTTGTCGTGTTGTCTCTGAAATGTACCATTAAACAAGCTAATACATGTACCAGACAAACATATTGAGAGTTGCCCTTTGAAAAAAGTTGTTAAGTAAAGTTTTTTAGTTTCTGTCTGTTTTCAATTTGTTGTTTTGTGATTTTCACACTAGGTCCTAGGCAAATATGACAAACAACCAAAGAAGGTGTGTGATGCATGATTTGACTTCGTTTTCAAGTAGTTTTCGATTAGAGTATAATAATGTTGACAGTCTTTTATTTCATTAATTATATTGATTGAGTTTGTTATTGAGCATAGGAGTTTATCATCGATAATAACATGACTTCAGCAACTAAAGGAATATGATAATAATAAAATAACATTTCTAAATCAGTACCTATATTATAAGCAAGCTTCTAGATTAATAAAAAAATATTAACCAAAAGTCTAGATAAAAATAAATAATAGTAAACCTAGTTTTTGCTGTTTTATTAATGTAAGCAGTGCAACTGAAGCATGAGATAATAAAAACAGTTTAGCAACAAAAACTTAACTATTGGAACATGAAGGTGTTTGGTAACAATTTAAATCATCCATGACTGAAAGATTAAATCAACGAGACTTATGTAAATGTATTTACTAACTAAAATATACAAGTGTTTTGAAGGTACCTTGTAAATATATTTTCTAATTTTGTCTATAATACAAAATTTTTTTAGATGTAGTTAATTTAATCCTATTTATTATTCACAATTGTATAGGATTTTTATTATATATATTTAACAGCTTCATGTTATTGTCATTAATATTTAAGTAGGTGATAGTATATTCCTCTTTGTTTACTCAGGTGATTTCATGAGGGTGAACAAAATTGAACATATCCGAAATGCTAGTAAACAATTACCCATACTTAACATTAATTACCTTTAATTCTGTAGCCAAACTACGGAATGTGTCTTCTACATTAGTGTTGTCCTTTGCGGAGGTCTCCATCACAAACATAATCTCCGGTACGTAGCGGCAAAACGACTGTGGCTCATCAGGCTCCACTTCCCGCTGATCAGTGAGGTCACATTTGTTACCGATGAGTGATACTATGACATTGGATGAGGTATACCTCCGTACTTCTTCAATCCATTTTTGTAGAGACAAAAATGTTGATCTCTTAGTAATGTCATACACTGAAATAAACAAAAAGGTTTATTTAAATCTATTTAATTATATAGAGAGTTGGAGATAACAGAACATACTTATATAAATTGGTTGGTACATTATAGATGATATCTAACACCTATCTATGACCTTAACAATATAGACAATTAAACCTTAAAGAAGATAAGAACTAAGTGTATCTACCAAATTTTTTTCTGCATCACTTTAAGGTTGACTGGCAAAAAAACCTCTCTGTCATACAACCCACCTATGTATCACCTGAGTGAGTTGTTCAGTGTTTTAAAGTCAAAGAAATGTTCTAGAACTTTAATATGGGAAATTCAAATAATACTGAGAATATTATAATTAGGTAATTATGATATCAATGTTGTAAAAATGTATAAACATCAGCATTATCAGTAAAGTGCAATTTACTGTCAGTATGATAAATAGCTTATGTTGCCATGAAAGTATTGATTATTTTGTAACTATGTTCAAAATTTAAATATCGTGTTTCCTTCGTGTTCTTCCTAGTAATACCAACAGTTAACCATAATGATTCACAGTAGACATTAAGTAGTCTTATTTAACTTGGAAATTTGATATCGTGTGGGCGTACATCGCATACCTACCGATAATTACACCATTTGCCGAGCGGTAGTAACTCTGAGTGATTGTTCTGAAGCGCTCTTGCCCCGCCGTATCCCATATCTGAAGCTAAAATATGTCATTTTTATTGTTGCGTCTCACAACATATGACGCATTTATATTATTAGATTATATAAATAAACTAACCTTGACTTTCTTCCCATCCACTATCAATGTTTTCATAGAAAAGTCTACGCCTATTGTATTTCCGTGCCTTTCTATAAAATTACCAGACTTCAACCGTTGCACAATGCATGTTTTCCCAGTTCCACAGTCACCAATGAGCACTATTTTGAATAAATAGTCGAATTGTTCGTCAGGGACGCTCATT
The DNA here is from genome assembly GCA_932294365.1 of Diachrysia chrysitis. NCBI lineage: Eukaryota > Metazoa > Arthropoda > Insecta > Lepidoptera > Noctuidae > Diachrysia > Diachrysia chrysitis. The sequence continues at coordinate 6,619,555 of OW028657.1, forward strand.
AATGTGTTAGGGTTGCGGCTGCTCATGATTTAAATTTAATTAAATGCTCAATAAAGCTTAATGTTTACCTTGTTTACTTGACTATAGAAATTGACAGCCATTTAATATTTTGACATTTTACTTTTTTAAATGTTTTGTTTTATTTTTTAACATAATCGGCACATTGGATTTTAACCACACAAATTAAACATAATTAATACTTACACACTGACTGAAAAAAAGATAAAGGTAATAATATTGGTGCAATACAGGGAAAAACTTGAAAGCGTCCTCAACAGTTTTGTTTGGAAGGAGACTTATACTTAGCTGAAGCTTATGAAATAGTAGTTGTTAACGACGAAGTTTAAAGTAATACAATGAGTACAAAAACCTATAAACATATTCCGAATCGACGCGAGGCTAACAAACCGCAAAACAAATCGGAGAGCTCTATTCTGTGGTTTGCAATTAAAAAATAAAACTGACAAGTGACAACGATAAACACAGAGTACTTGACGATAAATTTGACATTGACAATTTGATTGACTTTTCTTAAGTTGAATTGAAAATATTTACACCGTAAAATAAAAAAGAAATGATTTTAAAATGTATTTAGCTAATACATGTTATTCGGTACTATTCGTTATAGCCGCGAGCTTTTCATTTACTTCAGGAGCCGAGGTAAGAGCTAAAAGAAAAGCAAACACCAAAATCTTAGATTATAATCAGACTCATGGACATTTTTAGATCATGTTTTTAATAATTACAGATACCAGAACAATTCATAAAATCAAACCATTCAAACAACTGGGCGGTATTAGTTGATACGTCTCGGTTTTGGTTTAATTACCGGCATGTGGCGAACGTATTATCAATATACCGGAGTGTGAAGAGGCTCGGTATTCCAGACAGTCAGATAATCCTGATGATTTCGGACGATATGGCTTGTAACCCTCGGAATCCGAGACCGGCTACTATATTCAATAATGCTCATGAACAAATCAATGTCTATGGTGATGATGTTGAAGTGGATTATAGAGGTTATGAGGTAAGTTATAAAAAGTTTATATTGTAAGTAAAGCAATGATACTTATTCTTATTATTTATTGTACACAAACAATTTACAAAATATAATAATTTGACATTTGATGTACAGAGACCTATTATGTAGATAATTTTTATGTATAAATTTTGTTTTCTACCAGCAAACCTTTGAGTGATATAGAGATTGATTATGTGAGTTACCTTATTTGAATATAATTAAGCAGTAAATGGAACAATATGAGAATAGAATACATAGAATAAATAAAGAGCCTGCTAGACCCTAACAGGAATGAGCAGATCACACCACCATGCAATGGTCATTAAATATTTTAGCAATTTATATTCGCCAGCATAAAAGTTTTTTGTTTTTGTTATGTTTTAGCCATATACAAATTGGTTATTTTATTTTCGTTACACCAGTAATAATATAAAAATAAATTTGAGCTCTTGTTTTCAAAAGTTCAGGCATATAAATATAAATTTAGGCTCCAAAAAAATAACTTCCTACTCAATTGCAGGTCTCAGTGGAGAACTTCGTGCGTCTATTAACAGGTAGGGTACCACCTGATACTCCTCGGTCCAAACGGCTGCTGACTGATGAAGGCAGCAACATACTGATCTACCTGACAGGCCATGGGGGTGATGGCTTCCTAAAGTTCCAGGATTCTGAAGAGATAACCAGCCAGGAGCTGGCAGATGCCTTAGAACAAATGTGGCAGAAAAGAAGGTACCTATAGCACATTTTGTTATTAAAAAAGAAGTTGACTAACTGATTTAACAATGCATTATAAATATTTATGCTTTAGATTAATTTTTTACTTAATCAAATAATATTTAAAGCCTACTGTTGATTATCATCATCTTTAGCCTTGTAGAGCTAACTGGTGGGCTTCTTCTTTTGTTTAACCTACAAAGTAGGTACTGACCACAGATATAGATAAACCTAGATAACGCAAGACCATCTTATTTGCATTCACACTTGTCGTGCCTAGCTTTTAAGCATTGTACAGCATTATTTGCTTAACATTGCAACTGTCGAGCACGGTCTGCAACAGTGCGCCGCACTAGTGGGTTCCACAAATCTGTACTGTGCATTATTGAAAAACAAATGGTACCTACATCATATTTACAACTTGACTATAGTTTGAAATCATCTCTAAACAGACCTTGTGACATCAGAGTAGGTTGCAAAAAATGGCTTGTTTGGTTTTTATACAGATTGTGATACTTGTGTTATCTAGGTCTATCTTTATGTCTAAGGCACTGACATTTGCTTCTATTGTCATTATACATACAATATGTCCTTTCCAATGTCAATGATTGAATGTGTTTCTTGTTTTTCTTGTTTTTCAGATACAATGAGATATTCTTCATAATAGACACATGTCAGGCTTCATCTATGTATGAAAAATTCTATTCACCTAACATTTTGGCTACTGCTTCCAGTTTAGTTGGAGAAGATTCTCTTTCTGTAAGTAAATATACGTAACTTCTACCAGCTTGTGAATTATAATTTTTTGTTATTATATCAATATATTTTGTTTAATTTTCAGCATCATGTAGACTCAGCTATTGGTGTCTACATCATAGATAGATACACATACTATGTGTTGGAGTTCTTAGAAAATGTTCATCCCAACAGCAAAAGAAGTATGTCAGAATTTGTAAGTATATTTTATATTCTTTCATGATAGTTTTATGTTTTTCAATTCACTGCAATCACTGCATTTTGTGCAAATCGTATTACATATTTATGAATTTCTCATGCTTGTGAGCCTTTAACTTGAACAGGCAATAGGGATGTTGACTAAATTTTTTTTCAATGTCTGTCATCTAGATTAATAAAAAAGTATTAGAGAAACAAACATAAAAAAATACGTGTTTTTGTTTTTTTTTCAAGTAACCTAACACTTACGACTATACATTGATTTGAAATGTCGCACGACGTCACGATTTGCTTTATCTTCTTAGTTTCTAGTTGTTTTGAAATAGTAAAAAAAACGTGTCTAATATTTATTTATTATCTAATTGATTGACTAAATAGATTTGTACTTTTTACACCCAGTCAACAACCCTATTAGATGATTATGTGGCATGGTAATTGTTATTGAGTCTGAGCTATCCATTTTTTATTTCCATATTCTTAATCAATCAAATCAAATCAAATTTATTTGTTAAACATAGGTAGGTTTACAAATTATTTATCTTTTGTTAAATTTAACGCCCATCTTTAATCAAAACAAATATATTAACTGGGTACTTGTTACAGTTGGCTGTATGTCCAAAGAGCGCATGCCTATCTACTGTCGGTGTTCGGCGAGATCTATTTAAACGTATCCCGGATAAGGTGCCCATCACAGATTTCTTTGGGTCCGTGCGTCCTGTGATTATAACCACCGACCCTATCAATATACTGGATAAGCCCAAGAGAAAGAAAAAGTCTGAGTAAGTGTTATTATATTATCTTTAGCCTGTATTGTTCTACTGCTGGGAAAAGGTCTTCCTCCATTATTTCATCTCTTCCTGCCAATTCCCGAGGTAGGCCTCCAGTCGTCCCGCCATCTAAGTACTACGCGGTCTGCTGTTTTGCTGTAGGGCGCCAAGACCGAGTTCTACAAGTCCATAAGTTTAATTCAATAATGTATTAACTGTTGTTCTAATAAAGTATGGTGGTCAGAAAAATCTCTGTTAGCGAAAAAAATTATACATATCCTAGTGGATCTAGAAATTACTGTTACACAAACAAGCAGTTTTAAAAAGTTAAAATATATTGTCTTGACATTTTTTATATAAACTACATTGCTATCGTTTTAGTCCTAATTCTAACACAAGTCAAAGGTCCAAACCTCTAAGCTTTCCAATCTCTATGGTCTATAGCAAAGGATTGACCAATTTTTAGTTACTGCATGTCCAAAATCTTAAATAAATTTTATTTTCAGGAACAAAACCAAAGTGTTAGAGAAGAGGGAGTACCTACCTCAGTTCCCGATGCATCTAGTCCAAAACACAAGAACTGGCTAGGTAAAGTCAGTATTATTTAAATAAATAATTTAATATTATGCAAATTATTTTATTTATTGCTTGTAAGGTCTTCTTGAAATGGGTGTGGGATGTAAGGGTTAAAATGGTAGAGATAGTAGAATTTTATGCATAAGTTTCCAGTAGTAAAATAGTTTCCTGAGAATGGTAATTATTTCGGCAGTGTTGCCATTTGGGATGGAAATAATATATAATTTTATAAAAAAAATAAAACAACATGTTATTAAATATTCAATTTATTTTTCTATAAGTACTAAGAATAATTCTTTCAACATTATTATAAACACAACCGACTCAGTTACCGTTGGAATCTAAACGCATTACGTGGTTAGCAACGATTGTGCATGCATACGAGTCTCACATTCTGATATGAGATCAAAATCTATAGGAGTATAGCACCATTACAGTTACTTTCATAGGCCATATCTTTTTGGTCTAATTCATTCCGTATTAACTATTTGTATCACTAAATAAACCTCACTAGAAGCAAATTAAATTATTTGTAGAATTACTATATGGAAAAGTTTACTAGCGACGACGCTAATTAATTTGTCTAAAGCTGAAGTGGTGTTAGCTACGACTAGTGAACTTAGTTTTTACTAATGCTTGATTCCTATATTCAAGAACCATTCGTTTGCTTAAACGGTAGAATTTTCTAAGCAAAACGAAGAAAATGCTACCGTCCGTTAGCAAAACGAATCGTTTCTTGAATATAGGAACCGGCCATAAGAGATGCTAGAAAAGTTTTTTTTTTTTTTTTTAAATAACGATGCGTTCGCAATTTGTAGAGTAACAAGTACCAACTATTCGTCTCAAGTCTTTAAGCGGACGAACGTAACTTTAACTATGACCTACTTAAAGGAGCCGTTTCTAAACTTTTTTTTTAATATTTAAATTTTAAATTGACTAACGGACTCCTTGATACGTTCCATATTTGTTTATGGATAAAAGGCATATTTCGATGTTACAATGTCGCGAACATGAATATATTCATAACCAGGTACCTACGTAATTAATTATTACTATAATTAGAACGACCGTGACCGAATAAAGGTAATAAAATTCATATCTATGGTAACAGGGGAATTAATTTGTGAGGATAACAGGAAGTAATTTTGTAAACTATGGGTAGGGCATTACAATTAGAAACAACAACTAGATACATATTTATAAATTGTGAACTAAACAACGCTTTTAAATATAAATATTATTTGTACTTAACAATAAATATTCTTAACATCTATTTATTTACAATGTTGAGGGTATGTTGAGGAAATTTATGTCAACATGAATTGTGACGTCATAGAGTCGGTATTAAACAATAAAAACGAACAATGGTTTTACTAAATTATTGGGTGAATTACCTAATAATTAAAAGATGATTGATTGATTCAGTAAATACTTTTGTATTAAAAAGGCTTGTAGGTATGTCAAAAAGAAAAGTGGGTAAAAAAAAATGTGAACTTACATGTGAAATGTGAGTTCACATTTTTTTCACTTTTTACCAGTGTCAGGATTTCAGTGCCTGTTTTCAAAGGTGATCTCAAAAGGATACAGACTATTGTTTTATAATCCTGCTAAAAGTTATTAATAGTTAACAACGAAATTCATTGAACGAATAAATAATACAGTTTTAAAACAACATCATGTATAAAGCAAATAATCGACATACAGTCATGATCATAAATTATTGTATAACATAAAAATTGTCAATAATATTCTGATTCAACAAAACACATTTTTACCTTACATTACAAATATGTCTAGATGGACTGTCATACCTGCGTCGAAAAATATTGTCTAACTGTTGGCGACTATTTTTTAGAAACTGGTATCATTATATGACGCAGGCTGGTAAAGTAGAATGGCGTTTCACGAGATTAATACGTAGCTGTCACTACTAAAGTTAGCTTGTTTTTTTTAGTTATTTTGTAGAGCAACACTCTATCTAGACATTTACAATCTAAGGTTTTTACTATCAAGACCTAACGTCGATGATTTATTGATTCTAAAACAGTTATAACAAATGATAACAACAAAAGCAAAACTTTAAAAACTCTTTGTTCTTTGATTCAAATTATCACATTCTATGCATAGTTTGAAATACAACGGTAACAATAACATTAACTAGGTTCTAATACTAATTACTATAGCAGCAAGCTTGATCCTTTGCTCATTCTTTTTTAAATAGCAAAGGAATCAAGCAGGCAAACTTTTAAATTTAAATGCCATAACTATCAACCTACTTAGTGACTTTGTTTCTCATAAAGGTACATTAACTTTATTCCATAATTCTATAATTTATGGAAGCACTAAGGAATTTTGTTTGTCTCGTTAATTGTCTCTTAAGTGCGTTATCTATAAGTAACACTTATAACTATTTGTTACATAGTTTCATAACCAAAGCCCTAAGCGTTACGGTGCACAAAAAATAAAGAAGGATTGTGACAGGTTGGTTTTTTAAGGCAATGACACTACTATATAGTGCCTCAAGGAAAACGCTGTATCACAAAAATAATAAATTATTTTTTTTGGCTGCGGAGCGATAACAGAAAATTGACGCAAAGGGCAAGTTTGCATTTGGCCGGTGGATCAATAATACGTCCATCAATCATTTCTGTACAACGATCAGTCTTTCCAGCCATTGATGAATAATTCATCATTCATTCATCAACTTCGATACTTGTATTGTTGCTTGTGTTAATGAAACATTATCTTGAAGCTTTCAAACTGTCTGATTAGATAGAGTTCACCCGTGGGTGCTCGTCTCATCTTGTTTTACGATCTCGTAATAACTGTCTATTGTATAGTTGAACAATTGGAAGTCGTATCTGTAACAAAGTTTGCAGTTAGTCTTTGATTTCGAATTAATGTTGGAGTAAACGTAAGCAACGAGCTGAATGATAATGAACTCTCAATGTCAGCGGCATTGCGTTGGTTGCGAGGTTTAGATATAAATTATTTATAAAATTCTGTTTGGGAAAAATAAATTAACGGTGACACATTCCACGCACACTTTTGTATTAAACGAACAAAAGTCGTAAAAAAGAACATAATTTTGTATATATTGGTTAATGTTTGGGGTTTGAGGAAAATAGTTAAACACTTGAAACTTTTTTTCATTTTTTTTTAAATATAGCAATTGCTGATAGCTTCAGCAATTTCTACCATTGTCGTGTTTACTGCCGGTGTCGTGACAACTTGAAACTTACTTATACAAGTTGTAAAGGCCGTCAAGTTGACTCTTCTTGAGCCGTGAGTACAGATGGTTGATGTTATGTAACGTGTTGGTGCCTTTCGCGCTGTTGCGCCACTCAGGCTTCACGATCTCTTGGAGATGAGCCAGCTGGATCAGGTACCGTTGGTCCTCCTGCCACAAAATACGCAATCAATGCTTGAAAAACAAAAAATATAATCCCTTCAGCAAAACTGCCAAATTTTCTTTCAAATATATGTTTTTTTGGGCCAGATTGTGGACACCTACGGCTGATAAAATTTTAAATAGGTAGTAAACTGGTTCAGCCTTTTTTGTTCGAACCTACATAGATGTAGAGTTAGAAATGGGATGGGAAAACGGATGCTCAACAGCACGAACTAAAGTAGCGTGCGGACGGGATCCAGTCATTATTTATCACCCAGCCATTGACCGCCGGCCATTGTCCATTTCACGTTCACTTAAAAACTTTGAACTGCGGTATAGATTGAATACGGTTCCGAGAATATTTAGGTACCTACTGAGCTATAAATATAGGATTCGCTCCAACAGTTTGCATGAAAGCCGTCCAAATTGATATTAAGCACTAAAAAATGCAGGCTTCATGCCAATTGTATTATAATACCCGAAACTTTTGGATATTCATTCCAAGCAGATCACTTAAGTGTATTGTGCTACTTTTGGTGATTCGTTTCTTTTTAATCTGCCGATAAAATCTGTACCTAACGGTTTTACTTACATCCAGCGTCTCAAACTTCAGAATGACGTCGAAATTGAATTTGCACGGCGTGCAGAATGTGGTGTATGGTGTCCAGTGCATGTCAAGCGACCTTTTTGCTTTCACTTCGTCTAACAGGTACGAGACAAATTCTTCGAATTTTGGGAATCTTTCTAGAAAAGTTGTCGTTTCATCCGCCTGAAAATTCATAATTTGTATAGGAAGTCTAGAAATATATTATACTCGCTCTCCCCCGCGACTTTGTCCGCGTGTTTTAGTTTCAACGGTTTTTTATTTTTGCACCGTCCTTTTGGTCGGAGCGTAAAGCTATATAGCTTATAGCCTTCCTCAATAAATGGGCTATCCAACACTGAAATAATTTTTCAAATCGTACCAGTAGTTCCTGAGATTAGCGCGTTCAAACAAACAAACAAACTCTTCAGCTTTATATATTAAGTATATAGATTTTAAGTTTTGTTTTGTTGCATTCCGTAGGTAAGTAACCTACTATTTACTTGTATAACACATAAATACAAAAAAGCTTTCGTATATTTTTATAACTAACAAATGAAAGGCGGTTTTATGGAATTAATATAGATTAATTGTGTGATATATATCTACCTGTTTTTTCCTATATTTCCTAACGATCGTTTGTCCCATCTTATCGTGGAATGATTTTGGCCAGGCGTGAACAATTTTATCATTGTACGCGGATGCCAAACGTTCTAAAGGATGCCTGACGATCAGGAATGTTATCGAGTCTCCTTGAGCCTTTTTGACCATTTCTGCTGTGGGTCGCGCGTATTTCCTCCTTGCTAACTCCAGTTGTGGGACATCTTTTGTTCTAGCGAGGAAGACCGCTGAGTAGTTTGCCATTAGGTTAAAGTTGTACATCCATGATGTGGACGCTGCTTTGAAAATGTTGCACCTGAAACAAGTATATTTTAAAGTGCAGTGGTTACAGGAAATATACTAAAATACCTACTTTATTTTATGTTTTTTTTCTAATAATAGAACTTGTAGCTTTATATAAATCTCTCTCTCTTATGTTTGTAAACTTATAAACAGTGTGCTTTCTCTTTGTGACACATACAGAAACGCGAGCTTAAAATTATATTATTGGAAAGGCCATCTTTTCTACGTAAATTGAAATAAAAACTACTTATTTGAAACCAAAGTCTTTGTAAGCTGTGCAAAATGATTTGATATCACATTACAAATGAGGAATCAGCAGTACCTTGGAAAAACACATGTGATGCGTTTATCGGATATCTTGTGACTGTGTGTGATGTGTGTGTGAGTGAGGTAAGTAGTTATTTTTTATACGCTCAAATTGGACAGTAGGTAAATACTGCACTAAATAATTTACAAATAAAAACAAGAAGTTCCTTCAGAAATTAAATTTGACGATTGGTCGAGTGGCGTACACACCAGTTTTTAAGGTGTCGCTCAGATCCCCGGTTTGATTCCCGATGGGTCAATGTAGAAAACTGTGTGGGTGTTTATGGTACCTTCGTTGCCTCTAAGCTGTTGTACCTGCTTACGAGGTTACGAGGTTCAAACCAATGTATGTGATGTTTCCCACATTTATTATTATTTACTAGCTGTCCCCCGCGACTTTGTTCGCGTGTTTTAGTTTCAAGGGTATTTAATTTTTTCAACATTTTTCATTTATGCTCCGCTCCTATTGGTCGTAGCGTGATGTTATATAGCCTATAGCCTTCCTTAATAAACGGACTATCTAATACAAAAATAATTTTTCAATTCGAACCAGTAGTTCCTGAGATTAGCGCGTTCAAACAAACAAACAAAAAATCTCTTCAGCTTTATAGGTAATATTAGTATAGATTAAAGTCGGGTACAATGTTAGAATTCAAACATAGCTTAAGTGCGTAACATGCGTACCATAATTTACACAAGTATTGTTTTTAGGACAGATCACAAATAGGTTCAGACAGTTTGACCTACTGGTAGGTTATAACCCTTAATATAATAATAGTAGGTAGGTATATACCTCCTATAACAGCACAAAGGCAATAACGGAAGTTGTATATATACGCCATCAAACTAATTATCTACTTTCCTAGCTAGTGTTCAATACACTTAACTACCATGTCACGAAGGTATTAAAGCCCACACCTTACTGCCTTACTAAACTTTATACATACAGTTAAGTATGTCGTATGTTGTTCAAGTACCTACCTAATTGGTATAAGTACTTTTCTCCAATACCTATGTTAATACATGATATCTAATTAGGTACTGTTGATTGTTTAATATGCGAGACACCCTAGTTCGTTAAATGTATGCTAACTGCTAAATAGTTATTTCTTAGTTTGCTTTTATTCTTTATTTGATTTTATTTAGTAAATATCTTGATACATTTGAACTACTGCAAAACAAGAAACGACTGCACCCACGGCGCATTTTCTACCTTTTAATTTCGTACCCAATTAGTTTCGATAATAATCGAGCTATCTTGATTACACCCAGTGAAAACAGCCGATGGTGTTTTGTTAATCTGCCTAATACGCTTATAACACTATCCTAAATTTAGGATCCTAAATGAAATGGGTCTTGAATTTAGGAAGGTGCTTTCGCATTCAGTCTTGCAAACAAAACAAATGCTTTGACATTTAGGCTTCCTTATTCAACAACAGAATGTACGGTTTAATTGACATTAAGGTTAAGCCACGCTCGCCGCCGTTGGTCCGTGGATGGGTGACTATTTGTTAACATACTGAGACTACTTGGTGCCTCGGAAAGCACGTTAGGCCGTTGGTCCCGACTGTCATACGTTGATCTTTGACAGTCGTGAAGTCATTACAATTCTGAGAATCAGTGTTACTATGGGATACTGTGTTATCCAGTACAAAGGGTTGAGGAGGTCAGATAGGCAGTCGCTCCATGTACAATACGGTATTCAGCTGAATCCAGTAATATTGGAAGTCGATCCCCACATAGCCTGGGCAAAGGCTAGGCAGAAATTTCAGTGGCTAAATTAGGATGGATAATGTAATGAGCTCTTAAATTTTACCTACTTGTAAATAAAAACACAAACATCTTACCATATAACATGATACTGTCTGTTAATGAGGTACTCCCACGCATTAGCCTTTTGACTGGACGAATCCAGGCCGAACTTCGAACACTCGCTTCTTAAGTAGTCTCGTCTAACGTCCATCCTGGCATTCACCTCCATGAACTTATCTCTGGTGAGAAGACCCTCCTCGTGTGTCCCATTCGCGAAGATATACTAGAACAAATGGTATAAATTAGTCTGGGATCCTTGATATTGTCATTATTGAAGTAGAAAAATAATAGAAAGAAACATAAAAACTTTTGCTAATAAAGCCTTCTGAGGTTAACACGAATGTTACACATTGAGATCAAACTTTTTAAAAGGATTCTATTTGCGGTTCATTTAGTTTGCTGGTGTCAGTAGTATGCCCGTGACCATGACACAGGCAAAGGCGTTTAAACGTCAGGAACTAAAATCTAAATAAACCGCAATAGAATCTGTTTGTATTATTGTAAGGTAGTTTTATTTTGCTAATAAGTATATTGAGTTAACTCCGTATTCCCGTATGCATTCTCAGTATCTAGTACACAAAAAAAAGGTTTATTTCAAATAATTTAATACTCATCTAAATTTCGATTACAAATAGATATATATACTCCTTTTTATCAACATTAACATAATCATATCGTTCTCTAGATGTCTTATTACCAAGTAATTTACGTTGAAATAAAGCAGGAATAGTTTTGTATAATGCTCCAGGATTTCTTAGCTTATTCCGTGTCACATAGCGGTTTGTATGGCAATAGGAACCGCGCTAGTAAAGCTGGTTGAACTTGTAAAACATGTATCCGCTTTCCCATAAAATAACAAGGACTACACACCATATTAGTTGTCATTCGTAAGTTTTCTATTAAATAACAGTATCGGTAGACTTAATTATTTATTTGGACACTAAATCCAGGAGAACCCGTCATGTTAGTGAGTTTTACCAATAAAGAGGTGCTAGATAATAGGTACGTCAAGTGCTTTTAAACGTTTTCTAAAGTTATAGTACCAATTAAATACATACGTAATATCGAGTAACGTTAAAGTAAAAATAAGTAAGCTATAGAGTGCGTCAACTGAGTATGAATTATGAGCACCAGTATGAACAAGTAAAAGCGTAAAATTAGTGACAAAACAGAGCGCACCTTTTTGTTAATACTGTCTCAAAACCTAATATTACCCTAATGATTTCGAAACCATTGATAATCACCTAAATTAGTAAACAAGCGCAGTAGGTACCTACTTACAGCTTGATGCACGCACTCTAAGCTTGTCTATGTAGTATACTCTTAAGATCAACGCACTTTGAATTTTTTTATAAATTTTTCGTATTATAAAATCCATCCAATCATTGTACCCAAGATTAATTTAAGTTTAACTCTGCATTCAAAAAAAAGTAAGAAAAAATAAATGTTGATACAGTTTAGTGAAAATTCAATCTGCTTATTATTTCAGCGTCGTTCGCAATGTTTGGCTCGAGTGCAAGATTCATTAAACGAATATTCTCTAATGGCGGTGCGAGCGAAGACATTCCAAGGATCCTTAATTAAAGAAATATCTTAGAGCTTTCTCAAGCCTTTTATTTTATTAACATTACTCCCTCGGGCCCTTTGATGGGAACGTACTATTAATAATAACAGTGTTATACGAGTATTTTCTTTGCGTCCTCCGTGCTGTTTATCTTACAAATGGGTGGTATTGCATTCGGAGAGTATATAGTAGGTACTGAAGTACACTGTATTAGATTATAGTCTCATGCCTCAATGATATTAATCCTTAATGTTTACATTATCTTGCCTCAATGATATTAATTCCTAATGTTTACATTATGTTTGTTTAGACTTCAAATGTCTAGTTAATGTAGGTACTATCACAGTTCATTTGTAAGACGTCAGTTACCTGTCTTGTAAGATATGCGGAATTCGCGTAAATGATTCTGTTTTCTTTACTTCCAGTAGTAGCGTTGAATCACCGATTTTAAAAATGGTTTAGTAAATAATCTACAAAGTGACGATAATAAATACGATAAGGTATTAAAACTCTTTTGTGACTCAACACAACTACTCGCATAAAAAAAAAAGAGGAGGCACGGTACCGGCATTTAAAATGAGAACACTACAGTACTTTTTTTACCTACGTCGTGTAAGGCAAAGACATGCAAAGGTATGAACATCATTAAAAATGTTAAGACCGTTAGAGCTATGTTATTTTTTTCTGCACACCATGATTATATGCCACGGACAAAGACGGTAAAGCCGTTAAGTCCTGGCGTATCTAATAATATGTTACGTTCAAATGAAAATCGAAGTATGTCTGTGTACATCTCTACATTGTAAAACATTCTTAATAGATAACTAATGTGGTGGTGGTACTTATAATGCATTATCAGCTAATGTGTTTTAGCAAAACAAATTCAAGTAAAATTCGAAATTACAGACACAAGTTGGGGTTACATTAAAAAACCTGATTCATAACAATTTTGAAATAAAAATTGGTAGGTTTATTAAAAACTAGCCGTCCCCCGCGACTTTGTCCGCGTGTTTTAGTTTCAACGGTTTTTCATTTTTGCAACATTTTTCGTTTATGCTCCGCTCCTATTGGTCGTAGCGTGATGTTATATAGCCTATAACCTTCCTCAATAAATGGGCTATCCAACACTGAAAGAATTTTTCAAATCGGACCAGTAGTTCCTGAGATTAGCGCGTTCAAACAAACAAACAAACAAACAAACAAACAAACAAACAAACTCTTCAGCTTTATAATATTAGTATAGATATTAAATGAGTTTTATCACCATTAACACAATGTGTCGTTTTTAATAATTATATATTTTAATTAACGCTTTTTATGATAAAATATGTTTTTACATCTGTATTATAATTAATTAATTTAATTATGACTCCGCTGTATTTCAAATTGACAGATTGGTATAAAAAATATTTCAACCTTCAGATTAAACTCGTGCTAGCAAACTTCAAGGTGTAGGTTGTCTGTGACGGTGTGCGCGCGCCTCGTAAAAATTTACTCTCATCATTTTTCCCTAACGTGCCAAAAGAAGTATAACTTCAAAACAATTGTAGTAGGGTCAGTTAAAATTAAGTATCTTTAGAAAACTCCATCTTAAACCATTGAAATATGTCTCCTTTCCTACATATCATAAACTGCAGAACACTTTCCCGATGCAACTTAGTACATCTGCATATGCATTTCTCAGTATTACTTTCACTCAGACAGCCGTTGCACACAATCTCTCGCATATAGTACATATTCTGTCCCTCAGTAGTTTTTGTACAGGTGTTACATCGCTTTGAATAAATGTTTTCATCTTATTTATAATATACATCATACATTTAGTATTTACGAAAATTAAATATCAATAAAAGTAAGAATAGAAATTAAATACAAATAATAGAAGGAAAAACTTAAACCTCAGGCAGGACTCGAACCTGCGACCACTGGCTGGACGCGCCAGTTAATGCGTAACAAATAATTAAAATAATAAGAATAGAAAGTTTATTTGTACATTAGTATGGCGGCCTTGCGCTTCGGCGCCTATATTTCAATATCTGATAGACTTAAGATAATAATAGGTATAAAGTTAGAAAGAAGATTATATTTAGTATCTAACTGTTTTGAATAGAATTGGTAAATAAATAAATATATACTCAGGATTTTTATATGGGTTCGACTCTCGACACCACTGCCGCCGCGTCAGTTTATGACTCCTATTGAGTCTGAAACTAGTCGGGCAATCCCGAGAATATGCGTGAGTAAACCGTTTTGTATTAAATAATTATGAATACTACTCACGAAAGTTATTATACAGATAATGGCAAGGATAGGATAGGGTATTTTGTGTTTGCAATTTTTTTGACATGCAAACTAAACTGCATGAAATTGGAAAAAAGTAATGATAAAGGATGACAATTACCTAGATAAATATACCTACATATACGATAACGCTTAAAGTCTGTCTTTATTCTAAGACTTTCTACAAAGCTTGATAAGACAATCAATGATTTCGAGTATTATATTATATTCAAGAAAGTACTAAAGCTGCCGTATACAGTTGACGAAACAAGTCTCTCTAAAATTTAATTTACCCATCACGATAATATGCCGATAGGCCGATTTTACTAATTAAAAACAAATATGGACATCATTTACAATCCAAATACGATTTTCCTCTCCAAACAACAACATAATTTATCCGAACAAACAAAATAAATTGGTGAAATACTTAGGTTTAATAATATTAATGAAAATCCTATATGTTGTAAAAATAGCACATAAAAATACATTTAATGCATTCGTAGTACCATATAAGTTACTATTATAATAAAACTAAAATTCCACTGTTTAATGTAAAACAAAATATTGCTTTCTGAGGTTTACGCAAATATTAGACATTGAAATAAAACTAGTTTGAACGGATTCTATCGCGGTTTATTTTAGATTTTTGTTCCCGACGTTTCTACCTTCATATTAGAACGAGCAACATCACCTGTCAAGACGAATACCACCTCAGTCTGCCCGTGACCATGACACCTGCAAAGGCGTCGAAACGTCGGGAACAAAAATCTAAAATAAACCGCGATAGAATCCGTTCAAACTAGTTTTATTTCAATAAAACAAAATATTTATGGCGAATGGTAATGGCGAATATGGTTGCAATGTAGATTAAATATTTCGACCGTCCGCATCATATAAGTGGGCTATGGTATGGTTATAGTGATTGACAGTTTGGACTTAGCTAATTTTCCGCCCAATTACTTAACCCGTGATACAGCAGATTCTGAGCTTAAGAGCAATAATATAATGAGGTCAGTTTGGTTGCAATGCAGTGGGGTTGCCAAGATAAAATAGGGGAAGCGGTTAATTACATCATAAATGAAGTAGCCATATCTATTGAAGGCTTTGCTCAACGAGCAGTTAATGAAGTCGTGTTGATCTTTAATCGGTTAAATTGCCCGCGCTGCTAATGCAGTGGTTAAAACCTCACCTACTAAGCTTTCTTTAGTCGACCACTAATCTCTTGTCAGTAAATGTTAGGGTAAAGTACGTACTAAACAGAATATAATCCTAATATATCTAAACCACAGAACTGATAAATACAGATCTAAACTATTATGGGAATTGTTTAACTTCATTGTTATCTATACTATAATATTATAAAGCTGAAGAGTTTGTTTGTTTGTTTGTTTGTTTGTTTGAACGCGCTAATCTCAGGAACTACTGCTCCGATTTGAAAAATTCTTTCAGTGTTGGATAGCTCATTTATTGAAGAAAGCTATAGGCTATATAACATCACGCTACGACCAATAGGAGCGGAGCATAAATGAAAAATGTCGCAAAAATGAAAAACCGTTGAAACTAAAACACGCGGACAAAGTCGCGGGGGACAGCTAGTTAGTTATGCTAATACACCAGACGGACTGACTTTTGACCCGCCCGTCGCAAGATGCCTCTAGATAGTGATTTCTAGTATAATATTATATTCAATTTTATATAAAATTTTAATAATAGCATGTAATGAACACGTTATATTATACATTTAGATGTAGATGTGTACAAAACAAACGTAAAAAAATAAAAAAAAAGGTAGATATTAATATCTACCATAGAGTTGGAGAGTATGTGGATCTCCTTGGGGCTATAGGCGCAGTCTAACATGGCCATTAAAAGCTATTAAAAAGAATAAAGTGATAAAACTAGATTCTTTCGTACATATGTGGGAGATTCTATTACCGCTCAAATTTTTTTTTAACCACATTTGAGAATTATATAGTTTTCAATGTGTAAATTGCCTAATTATCCAAGGTGTTAAAATTCCATTGAAAGAGTTAACCAGTTAAGAGCAATAATCGTGTGATGCAACCAGTTTTGTAGGTTAGAATCCAAAAATGTATAGTTAACTTTTGAATCTATAGAAAAAAATAGTAGGTACTATAACGTTTATGAGTAACTTCGCTATGTAATAACACCATAAAGATAATCAGCTAAAGATAGCCGTACTTAGTTAAATTGGTTAATTGGTTGTTTATTGAAAAAATGCTTAATAAAAGTATAGTTTATTTTTGAGACTTTTTTTGCTGTTTACCAAATATTATTTCAACATATTCTAAACTGATTATTTATTTAAGTTTGTTGGCGGAATATTTTTAACTAAATAGAGAATAATAGTAGGATTAGCTTAATGAAGGGTCCTAAACCTTGCTTGTTCTTTAATTCCTGGCGTATTAAAGAACAATATAAGTACAAATATACCTTAAAGATAAAACAAGTCGCCAGTACTTATTTTTAGCAATGACAATACATTTAATCAGTAAAAGTAAAAGTGCGTTATTCTTTAATACGGATACAGTAATCCCCACGCATTTTATAGCTGGTCTTTAATTTCAATTTATATGGATATCTCCATCTACTGTTGGTTGGTCACGCACAGGCATTGACATAAACGAACTAAACAAGTAAGTGATGTGGGCGGCATAACATTAATTTCCTTTGAGATTAATTACGATTAAAATAGTTTATTAAATTCAGGTTTTCAATTTAAATATTTATTTTTAATCACGTGTCTTTGACGACCTCCGTGGTCAAGTGGCGTACACCGGTTTTTTATAAAAAAATCGCTAGGCTCTAAGGTCCGGGTTTGATCCCCGGCCACTATATGTAGAAAACCACTTTTCTACATTGTCTTGGGTCTGGGTGTTTGTGATACCTGCGTTGCCTCTGATTCCATAACATAAGTGCTTCAGTTACTTAGGTTCAGAACAATGTACGTGATGTTATCCATCATATAGGTACATACATGAATATTTTAAAATCGTATTTATTTTTAGGGGTTTTTGAGATTGGTACATAAAAGGTACCTACGTCCTTTATTTTAAAAGTGGTTTATTCATTAACGTTTTTAAATGAATAGTATCTAAAAATGTTAAGTTAATCATGTGTTTGATCACAATTTCGACTTATAGTACCTACTTATATCTAACCTAAGCTGTATACATTTTAGGACGATTGCTTGAAATCAAAATCCAGATGTTCTCTATATTCATCAATACATACACATATAATATGTAAACATTAAAACTATACACAAAATAAGAATAATAACTGTTTCAAAAGTGCAAACTAAAATCTCCGGCGTTTTAAGCGCAAAAATGTCACAACGACACATACAAACATTAAAACTTAGCCTGTTTATGTATGAGAGCTCCCAATGCATATCACAATAACACTCCTTTTTGAGCAGTCGTGTAAAAAGACACCCAACATTGTCGTATATCTGTATGTTAGCGGGCTTGGAAGTAGCAAACAAAAGTCCGCTTTAAAAACACAAAAGAACCACAAAATTGAGCTTTCATTCAGCATGTAAGGCTTGACACACACGAATCTATATACTAATCTATTTACTAAGCTATATAACATTACGCTGCGTCCAAAAGGAGCGGAGCATAAATGAAAAACGTTGCAAAAATGAAAAACCGTTTAAACTAAAATACGCGGACAATGTCGCGGGGGACAGCTAGTATGAAATATTCATAAAATAATCGTTGAAAGTTTCGCTATCAGTTGTTGTAGTTGATAGCTCTAAATTTGGCTATGGTCTAAATATGGGAGATATTTGGCTTGGTGATCAGTCTAGTCAACTGCCGTCCTAGAATCCTAGAACGACCATAACATATTATTGTTTACCGGAATACTGACCTACATGACCTTAAAATTCTGTTACCCCGGTAAATGCAATTTTCGTACACTTTACGAAAGTTTGCAGGTCGCATGTGAGGCCGTTACATTATTTCGCAGTCAGCTTATGCGACCGAGATTATAAAAAAATAAATCCAGGCATACTTATATTATATTAAAAAAAAAACAATCAGTTACAGTTAACATTTTTATTTTTTATATATAAATCGGTTCAGTAGTTGGGTGTGAAAGGGCGACAGACAGAAAGGCAGACAGAGTTACTTTCGCATTTATAGTATTAGTAAAGATTAATAGAAATGTAGACTAATACAAACAATAAAAAAAATACATCTTTTAGTGTTTAGATTTGTGCAATCAACAAAGTGGATTATACCCATTAGGTACAAAGTTATAATGTTACAAACTTCAAAGGAAGTTTGTTTGCCGCAAGCCTAAATAAAACATAACATACGAACATATAGGGCTGTAGAACACTTTGTCGTTTGCCGTGGAAGCTCGCGTGCCACTCGGCCATTATCCGACAAATCCAATAACTTTTAGCGGCGATAAAACGAACTCGCTCCTTTGATGAAAAGCAATTTCATCAAATGCATTCACTTGCACGACAGAGATAGTTCCTACGATAGTCTGTTTGCTTTGTTATTTACGTAAACAGATCGAAAGCCACTTCATAAAGTTTTAAGGCCATATTTTATTATTTTCTACTGAATGATTCAGAGTTTGATTTCCTTCGATAGTTTTTAACAAAATGTTTCGTCGATTTAAGTCTGGGTGTATTTTTGAACGGAGTGTTATTGAATGGTATATTTCAACCATTGATACGAGCGTTGTAGTTTTTACTTCTCTAACACTCAATGTATTTATATTTTTCTTAAGTGTGTCCGGCAATTTAAGTAACTATCTAATCGTTTTCAGAATTTGAAAAATCTGAATACAGCCATATTTCATTTCCTATAGCACATCTTAGAAACTCTGGGAACAAATAAGGACGGAAATTACATAAACAATAAGAATTCCTGTTTAGCTTTTTTCTTATAAAACCTCCCCGGATGTAGTCAATTTGTTTTGTTGTCTTTGTATGTTCCGGCTTGATATTTTTTCTCATAATATGGATAAGTAGGTATACATATAAAAAATAAACCCTGCATTCGTTATACAAGCCGGATATGCTGATAAATGCTTGTTACTTGGTCGGATGTACCTTTAAGTACTATCCATATCCATTCTAATATTATAAATGCGAAAGTCAATTTGTCTGTCTGTTAAATTTTCACGGCTAAACCGTGATACCGATTTTGATGAAACTTGGTATAGGGTAAGCTTTGGTCCTAAGAAAGGACATAGGCTAATTTTTGCTGCGATAACCGATACCCACGCGGGCGGAGCCGTGGGCAACAGCTAGTGATAGAAGTATTTTTTATGCGAATTTCGTTTTAGGATCTTACCCAGTTTTTTTATAAAAGTACTGAAATAGCTAAATATTCTTTCTTTTTGTGCCATCTTCTGCAATATATAGCAATCTTCTGTAATATTTCATTACTGTTTTCGTATTATTTTGAACTAGTTTAATTTTAACCATATATAAAATATCTGTCTTATCCTAAATACTGTTCTAATTATAAATAGATTATGAAGATGATTTATTAAAACGCCGTTCAAAATTAATCATAGGAAACATATATTAATTTTATAACTATCCTCTTTTTTCAAAAGAACTGTATGTATCTCTGTAGTTATCTATGGTTGTTGCATTTAATGATTTCCTTGTCTTTGATGAAACGGAAAAGGAATTAATAAATAATATTAATTAATTCGTTTAAGTTCCGTTGTAGAATTAAGTAGTATTCTTGGAAGTAACTGTAGTTTAATCCGTAATATAGGTATAAGAACCAAATAAGGTGCAATAAAAGTTATAACGGGAATTTGGTTTGATATCTTCGTTAAGAAATTAAATGAAATTAGATGAGCAGCTATGTTGTCCTGGTACTATTCTGGTACGGTTAAAGTCTTCATTTCAGTCGCGCGTTTCTTACGGTCATTAAAGAAAGCATTAAAAAGCAATAAGCCAAGGTCTGTAACCAGAAGACGGTTTCTCGAGTCTCGCACTTGAGGGTCGAGAGACTGCAGTCTTCTTGTCTTCCCTGAATGATAGAAGTTATTTAGCAAAAAAGAACGCCGTTATTGTAGTAGTCACTAAAAATGTATTTTATTGAGAAGGTACAAGTTATTCGTTTATAACTTTAATGTTATTATTTAAGGATATTGATTTCTAAACTAACAATAATAACCTTCATAGTTGTATAATGTATCTTATACTTAAATTATTGTTCCCAAAAGTTTTGAGTTGACTGTACTTACTTGATACAGAAATTTCTTTTGTTTTTTGCGGTCCCAACTTACCACTCAAACATAAATATTAAATTCAAAAGGGGAATCTGGGACCGCGGTCCCGGTCCCAGATTCCCCTCGACCCGAACTTCTACGGGAACCGGAACTACTTACTTGAAACCGCGAGACACTTGTAGTATTCAGATTATAAATGCGAATGTGATGCTTACTTTAAGTTTGTGTTGTTTTTTCTTTCATTTTAAATGTAGTTTAGATAAGAACAAGCTTATATATATTATTATTGAATATAGTTTTATTGAATAAGCAATGTTAATTAGTTTATTTAAATCAATCTATATAAGAAGAGGTCTGTGACCAGCAGTGGGCCGGTATAATAAATAATAATAAATGTGGACAACATCACATACGCTGCTCTAAACCCAAAGTAAGTAGCTAAAGCACTTGTGTTATGGAATTCAGAGACAACTTCAGGTACCACAAAAACCAGACCCGAGACAATGTAGAAAAGTGGTTTACGCCACTCGACCACGGAGGTCGTCGAACTACTAAAATACTAAATAAATATTTATTTCATTAGTATTTCATGTTTATAAAAAATAAAAACTAAACTATCATCTATTGAACAGCGGATGTACGGATAAACTCCTACAGATAATAAATCTAAACCCTTTGGTAAAATTTACATAGTATTATAATTTCGATTGCATGTTATTTATTGATATTATCAGGCATTTCGTGTTGGAAAACAGACAACATGAAAACAACTTCCATATTTTATGAACAATAAACAACCCTCTAATCATAGACATGCACGCATGGTTTGTTCATATTGTAAATATAATTAAACTCTGTATAATTAGAGACAAGCTGTTAACTGTAGTTCAATGAAAAATATAAAACATGACCTCGACACGCGACAAAAGAAGAATCAAAAAATATAAATTGTCGATTCCACACACAAAAAAAAGTGTCTAACAAAAATGTGAAACGTAACAAATGTTTTCAAAAAAATTGTGACTATCCCTATTTCCTATAAGAAACTGGACTAAAATCAATTTCGTACTCTCTCTAATAAATGGCACTAGGCAACACCTTCAGGGAATAGCATGTTATACAAATAGCCGAAACAATAACAATGTACTGTGTAATGTTTAGCAAACGATAATTCAAGGTCTTATATGGTTAACAAGTATTGTTCAAAGCCGATGACACAACTTGGTTATATCTATAGGCTTGGCCTGTCAATGTATGGCCATCAATTGTCAAAAAAATAAGGTAAATTCCAAAGTTGATAAAAAATTGACGGGCCTGTTGGTCTAGTGGTCAGTGACCCTGACTGCTATACCGGAGGTCGTGGATTCCCACCCAGGATAAATATTTGTGTGATGAGCACGATCATTTGTTCTGTGCCTGGGTGTAATTTATCTATTACTAATATATAAAGCTGAAGAGCTTGTTTGTTTGTTTATTTGTTTGTTTGTTTAAACGCGCTAATCTCAGGAACTACTACTACATACATACACTACATATTATTTAATATGACATTGTATTTTCAATGTTTTAACAATAAATCCTCATTAGGGGAAATCCGTTGATTTTTCATTTTTTATTGGTACCTATATCAAAATTTGTTAAAATTAACGAGGTATTCTCATTTTTAAAGTCGTTTTAAAAGTGTACATATTGCAGTCTCTTTAAAACAATATGAGAGAAGATGTTTGATGTGTGTGTTGATGGTGTGATTTCAGTTGATTCTCTTTAATGTCCCAGGAGGCAAATGTTATTCGTGTCATGACAAGACCGATGTGAAAACTTTCCAAGCGGCTTCAGCACATGCTTGCCAATGATCACTAAATAAATGTTTTAAAGAGAGTGTTCATTATATTTAGGACGATCTTTAGTTAATCGTTCCTCGTTGCCTGAAGTTCCTTCATGACCTTCACTTTCCTGATGGCGAAGACTTTAAACCTTCTGATTTGTTTTGCTATCACTGAATAGTTTATATACGTAAGCTATAGCGCTTTCCTGTGTCTTCATCTCTTTGCTCAAGACGTTTTTAAAATTATAATTATGTAAACTAGGACGAGTTGTGGCGATCCTTGGGGGAGGCCTAATGTTTAGCAGTGGACGTCATTCGGCCGAAATGATGATGATGAAGCTGGGACGATCCCGGATCGTGCTTTGTATGAGAAAAAATAAAACACTAATTAATTAATACTCTTTACGGGGTAACAAAAGACTGTCGCACCATAATCGTACAGTGAACGCCCACTTGAAGCCTGTATCCTTACTAAATATACCTACAATATTACACCTTCATAATATACTAGAACATTATAACAATGATTTATAGCTAGACGTGATTCACGGCCCATTGAATAGTTTGAGTGAAGGCCAAACGGGCCAACATTTATTTATGATTTGTAGGTCAGTATCAGAGGGGCAGTGCAGTAGAAGCGACTGTGTTAAATTAGCTGTGACATACTAATAGAAGGTATATTAATGTCTCTACATGTATTTTTGTAACAATGCAATTGGAATCGCTCTATTTCTGCCAGCTCTGAGGTAATATGTAGATCACACAACACATGGATAAACAAAGTCAGATTAATAATAATAAATAATAACAATAACTTGGGACAAAACACACGTGGCCATCTGAACCCGAACTAGGCAGATCCTGTATTGTGGTAACCAGACAACTAATAAACATGCATCATGCATGCACATCTAAATACATACATACAACGTATCGTTTTCCATTCTCGTCAAATTTCAGGAGGCTGTTATGAAAGATATAATTAATAAAATACGATAATTTAAAATTAATTACGATATCTGCTCAATAATAAAAACATACTTGTTTTTTTAGTTATTTAAGTTTGACAGTATTTCAGAATACAGCTCTTTCAAGGAACAGAATTGCCCCGTAGTGTCATTGTGTGTGTGTGTAAAAGAGCAGTTACAGTGCTTGTCCAACACATGCCGATTTCCGAAAATTTTAAAAAAGAAAAGTAAAACCTACTTAATTTATTATTGACTAGCTGTCCCCCGCGAGTTTGCCCATGTGTTTTAGTTTCAACGGTTTTTAATTTTTGCAACATTTTTCATTTATGCTTCGCTCCTTTTGGTCGCAGCGTAATGATACATAGCTTATAGCCTTCCTCAATAAACGGGCTATCCAACACTGAAAGAATTGTTCAAATCGGACCAGTAGTTCCTGAGATTAGCGCGTTCAAACAAACAAATAAACAAACAAACTCTTCTGCTTTATATATTAGTATGATTCGTGTCGAGAAACATTAGCATAGTTATCCCCTTGAATTTGCTGAGAATGCAAAACGGCACATTGTAAATTAAAGACAAATATTCAGAAATTACGAAGAAAAAGTCAGGTCACCTAGAATATTTCTTGTTTATAATGATTAAGTATTAAATAATTGAGAAAATCTCTACCATAAAGATATATGGCAATAATAAAAACTGATGTCACCAAAAATGTTGTCTTCCCAAAATGGAACCAAAATATTTCGTGATTGTGCTTATCGCATCAAGTAGCGTTCTCTTGTTTATGTGATCGCTTATCTCTTATCATCAGTATACTCTGATAAGAGAGTCACGCCAGATTTAGATCATCGTGATTGTGTCTTGAGAAAGATTTTTGGGATTTTTTTATTGTTGCTCAATATCTTTGGGTTTTGTTAAGAATGAGCTCATTCCTAAATTCATACGCAACACAAATTATAAGTATAGCGTTTGTCTTTTTCTATAGTAATTCAAAGTATATAGACTTAGGTGATTAATTTTTCCGTATTTATTTATGCTTTATGCATGTTGTGACTTAATGTCATACGGCATCCGTATGTGTCTTTAATAGTAATAATTGGCAGTTTTTTAATAATAATAATATAATAATAATATCTTGGGACATCTCACACACGGTCATCTGATCCCAAACTAGGCAGAGCCTGTGCTATGGCAACCAGATAACTGATAAACATACTTATATATTTCTAAATACATACATATTTTAGATAAATTACACCCAGACACAGAACAAATGATCGTGCTCATCACACAAAGATTCGTCCTGGGTGGGAATCGAACCCACGACCTCCGGTTTAGCAGTCAGGGTCACTAACCACTAGACCAACAGGCCCGTTTTTAGGGTTCCGTCTGCGGTCTGTCAGCGGGATGTATCTCATGAACCGTAATAAGTAGACAGTTAAAATTTTCAGTTTATTAATCTGTTGCCGTTAAAACTACAAATTAGAAAAAAAAGGGACTGGCACTGGACCGGTTTTTTACTAATATGAACCTTTTGTCTTCCCATGCAGTTTTTTGATATTTGTATTAAATGTTTTTTACTATTTATTATGAAAACTAAAAACGTTCATTAGTAAAAAATCGGACAAGTGCGAGTCGGACTCGTTCATGAAGGGTTCCGACTTCCTATTCTATTCTTTAGATATAAAAATCGCATACAAACAATACATAGTTAATAAGTCAGGTATAATACAAGCTTCTTTATTTATTAGGGAAATATAGAAGCTAGTAGTAACAAGTAGTGATTTGTTTTAAGATACGTATTCTTATCAAACATCGATCGACATAGTTTGTAATATATATTTTTAAATGATATAATAAACATCTTATTAAATACCCAATTCTACAGCTCAGTAACTAGATAAAAGTTCTTAATAAAACCACTGAAGACATGTTGGTCACTATAGTCACTTAACTCCATCGTAAAGTACAAGTAAATTGAGTGTTTGTTGAAAAGTTCGAATTGAGTGGTTGATCTCCGAGAGCAGTCATTATAATGGAAGTTGTGGCTTAATCTCCAAGTTCGGTCCAGTTATCGTTTTCTCGTCTACTTGTATGATTTAAGTGCATGCTAGGCGAGAAACTAGAGAGGTAAATGGATCCTGGTACGAGACTTGTTTGATAATAAACGAGCAACTGAGAGCGGTGATTTATTTCAGTTGTAGTTATCTATGGACTAGAGTCGTCTAGAGAGTCGTTATCTAAATAGAAACTGCTGTGGACTATATACGAGCTTTTATCAATTACTTAAATGTATTTCTTTGCATAATACACGTGATGGAATATATATATATATTCATTTTTCTTAGTTTGTAGTAAGTACCTACATAACATGGCAAAACAGTTATATGGTGCGAACATGCAGAAATTTAAATAAACTTTGTAGTTATTATGACATTGATACATTTAATATGAGTGTGTTGCAGGCTAGAAGACGTCTGTCTTCTTCCTTTTTTAATTCGGTTTACTAATTAGCAATACTGATTTAATCATGGTGTGCATTTTCCTTGTTCATATTCATAAGCTATTAAGTTGTTTAACGCGAAGACATATAATTGGCTTCCTTATTTTTATTTTAGTAAATATTGTGTTGGTTTAGCTGCAAGTCTTCCATAAAATTAAAATAAATAAATATTATAGATAAATTACACCCAGACACAGAATTAATGACCATGCTCATCACACGAAGATTTGAATCGAACCCACGACCTCCGGTTTAGCAGTCAGGGTCACTAACCACCAGACCAACAGGCACGTAGTATACCCAGGGTTTAAGAGATAGGTAAGTTCGAAACACTAAATATCTACGAGTGTTCTTGACATATACCCATAAAACGACACTCAAGGGAAATTACTTGGCACAGAGTGGTACATCAGCACGTCGGTATTCCCTGGAGCCTTGGAAGGTGTGTGTTGCACACTTCGCCAGTAAACACCATGTTATATAGGATGAACCCATTGTTAGAGACGCTTTTAAAATTTCCTATACAGATATTTTACCTAATCTTACAAATTCAAGAAATTTTGTATTTTTTGTTTTCGAATTTTGAGATTGAAAGACGGCAACTATCACAAATTAATATTTTGCGACCATTGCAAATTATACAGATTTAAAAAAAGAACGAACTTGAAAGTTAATAATCGGGATATAACTTATGTAATCAAATTAAAACCGTTTTGAGTCAATTATCAATTACTCTTTACTAAAAAAAACGGCCAAGTGCGAGTTAGACTCGGGCATGATGGATTCCGTACCATTTTATGAAGGCCCCATAATTTTTTAATTTATTTTATTATTTGTTGTTATAGCGGTAACAGAAATACACACTCTGAAAATTTCACCTCTACACCTACGGTTTATATGAGGTACATTCCACTGACAGTGCGGTACGGAGCCCTAAAAATTGAGCAACCAGTGAAGAGTCACCTATCTCCTATCTGCAAGATGTAAAGTCGGTACCAAACTAATTGGAAGCGAGCTAAATGGCTTTTGTAGAGAGATTCCCGATCGGCTATCACCACAAAGTAGAAAGTCTTGAGCCAAGTGCAATCAATGCCAAGCTATCGACACTTTATCTTACATCTCTCGTTTACTTGCAATTAGAACCTGTTATAGATTCAATTTGTTTCCGCACCTAGACTTATCTTGTTCCTATCAATCATCTTATTAATTAGGCGTGTTACTGGTTTTTACAGTTTCGATAGTATTATTTTATGTAATTAAAGTCTTAAAGAAAAAATAAGTTAACTATAGAGTGCGCATATTAAGTATGAACTGTAAGCAGTATAGTATGTAAGAACAAGTAAAACCGTAAAATTAGTGTCGAAACAGAGCTCGCCGTTACCTTACATTAGAGCTCGACGTTACATTATATTACCCTAATCATATCGGCAACATCGATATTTTCGCATAAACAGAATCACTTCAATCAGTAAACGAGCGTAGAACTTACAGCTAAAAAAAATCTTACGATCGGCGCTAGGGGCAACTAGCGATGCGAGCTCTATACCTATCTATGTTGACTCTAAGTACTAGAGTACATTATATGCCATAGTTTAAACATCGTTCCATTCTACAGGGGAGCTTTGGAACCCCCTATATTAAATTTCAGATGTACAACAACAAACAGACAATATACTTTTAGTATTTAGTAGAGTATTTTAGTACTTTGTAAACCTCTGTAAGAGACTTTTCTTGTCTTCTGAGTTTTTATAATGATATTTTTTTATACCATCCCTAGCAACGGCCTGAACTTAGATTTAGCGCGACCGCAGCTGTGGTTACAATTCGTAATTAGTATAAAGTAAGGTAAGACGTACTGTCCCAAGCATTTACTTGGTAATACAGGGTGAGTTTTTTGTCATTGTACAAACGAAAACTATGACCTCTATATCTATACTAATATTATAAAGCTGAAGACTTTGTATGTTTGTTTGTTTGTTTGAACGAGCTAATCTCAGGAACTACTGGTTCGAATTGATTTTTTTTTGTATTGAATAGTCCGTTTATTGAGGAAGGCTATAGGCTATATAACATCACGCTACGACCAATAGGAGCGTAGCATAAATGAAAAATGTTGCAAAAATGAAAAACCGTTGAAACTTAAACACGCGAACAAAGTCGCGGGAGACAGCTAGTCGGTTATAAAAATACAAAGATTCTGACGAGTTGAGAACCTTGTTTTTTAAAAGGAAATTCACGTGAAAAAAAAACATTCTAATGTAGAGCAATTTCATATGCATGTTCTTAATTTGTCCATTTCATAAAACATTCTTCCTGTCACAATTACTTTTTAACAAGGTCAGACTAATTTACTACTCATCGTTTGAAATGTAGAGTTGTGTTGTGACATAAAACAATTAAATATTTTACAACATAGTAAGTGTTTTTCAGAGATATTATTTTGTGTTATTACGCGCTGTTTCAGTTAATTGTTATATGAGTATTATAACAATAAACAAAATCATAAATTATCTTAATTAGCGGAACATTTTTTCGCATTTGGCGTGTAATGGAATGTTTTGTTAGAGATACTTAAAAAAAAAAAACCATAAGAAAGATTTTTTCCAAAAAAGGACCCTATTACTAAACCTCCGCTGTTCGTCCGTCCGTCTATCTGTCAGCGGGCTATATCTCATAAACCGAAATAGCTAGAGAGTTGAAAATTTTCACTGAATGTGTAGTTCTGTTGCGGACATTGCAACAAATAAAAGTAATAAAAAATCCAGTTTTGTTTTTATTTTTGTGCAACTTAGGCCTCCTGTATAAATATTTCTTTACCTACAATATTAACTTGTTTATACTATACGTTGCTTTGACGAAATTATGTACACACTGGTTAGTCAAAAGTGGTAATATGTTTAAAAGTAGGAGGTAGATAGATTCGTCTTTTTTACAAGTGGTTTTGTGTCAAAACTTAAAACACGCTTAGAACGTTTTATATAAAATTTAAAATTAACCCGATTTTCCTTATTCACTCCACAACTTCCAAACGACTGCACCAGATCGGAAAATTCTTTTTTTTTTATTCCTTTCCAGGGTTAAAAAAAACTTAAAGAAATGTTTTAGAAATCTAACACCATCCGTGCAAAGCCGGGGCAGTCAGCTAGTACAATATATTATAAACGTGACGTTAATGTCATTGTCTTGTCGTAAAATAACGTGTCAACCTATTAATGTTTAGTGCTTAGAACTAAAATTTTATTGTTATTTTATAGGCTATTATGACAATAATGAAAATGTAAAATCTGTAGATTTTATGACTGCAACTATAAATCTGTTAAGATAGATGCAAATATGTAATAGGATTTCAATTACGACACGACATAGATTAGATTATAATATTAGCGCTAAACTATTCAGATTGGTAGAGTTGCTAGTTTGTTTTTAAGATAAGAAAGTCATGTAAAAAATATATTATGACCTACCAAATACGCAGGTAATATTAAGGATATCACTTGCTGTATTTAAAACATAAAAAATCATATTCATGATAATTTATGCTAAAATTTCTCGATCGCTTAATGTTCACATTACGCAGTTATCTATTTTTAGCTCATTATTAAGGGAGCTGTGTTGAGTATCTAGTGTAGAACGTAAGAGAGTACTTGTTAAAGATCACCGAAAGAGTATCTGTGCTTGTTATTTCCTTTAATTAATAGAAATTAATTTCCTTGAAATAAAACTACTTTGAACGGATTTTATCGCAGTTTGTATTTAGATTTTAGTTTCGACGCCTTTGCAGGTGTCATGGTCACGGACAGACTGAGGTGGTATTCGTTAATTTCCTTATAAAAATTAGGTAGGTATAAACTGCTTATCTAGCTTAGCGTTTTACCTAAAAATACTTACAACAAGAATTTTAATAAATAATATTGAAATGAAAAAAATACAAAATATAATCTAATACGTGTAGTATTAGATTATATTTTGTATTTTTTTCATTTCAATATTATTAAAAAAAAAACGACCACACCATGATAAAACCCATGTAGATACCTCATATTATCATGTTGGTATATCACAGGTGCTGCGGAAGTTTGCGGTGCCAGCGTCTCATAAATGTGGACTATTATGCCAAGTTACGAGAAACGGATTCGGGTTAGGCGAGGCATTTCACACCGCAGAATATAGATATACATAGGTATATGTTAGATACAGGATACTACATATTATTATGTACGATGTTATGTATCGTATCGTCCATATAGGTAGGTAAAAACTATAAAACTTTGTGAAGGGATTATTATCCTTAGGTTGTTTGCACATGAATCATATTTGAGGGCATTAGTTTATTTTTGATGTCACGCTTGAATACATCACAGTGAATCAATAAAAGGCGACCTCGGTGGTCGAGTGGCGTAAACACCGGTTTTTAAGGCGTCGCCTGTTCTGAAGTCCCGGGTATGAAAAAAAAAATACTTATCTAAAATTTCTCGGGTCTGGGTGACTGCGGTAGGTACCTTCGTTGTCTCTGAATCCAAAACACAAGTGCTTTTGTTACTTACTTTGGGTTCAGAACAGTGTATGTATGCGATGTGGTCCACATTTATTTATTTTATTTAATCATATTGATTCGAAATAGAAATACAAAAACACAAAACACTCTAATACTTACATTAAGTTGTGCGGCGGATATCCCATTCTATTCTATCCAATTTTAATATACGATTTTTTTATTATTAAATTTGAATAATTATAATATTGTATTTATTACATTTGAATTGCCGATAAATCACGGGCAAATGTCAGCATAAGTACCTACCCATATAAATTAATATTAATAAATCTTAATATTATTTTGATGGTTATTCATTAAAAGCATTATGACTAATTAAAAGTACCGTTCAGTATAATACCTTCAGTAAACTACAGAAAGGTAGCGCTACATGGCCCAAACTTCCAGACATAAGCTTGTATTCACTTGGGACCTACAAAATTTTCCTAGGAAGAATGTTACGTCAAATTGCGATCAACGCTTAAATAAAACGTCATATCTGCAAAAGCCTTTATAATGCCCTTTGCTTCCGCGTTCATGCATCTTTTCATACATCCGCGCACCGGTCGCTCGCTACACTGGACCTTTATAGGGTACCGGAAGCATGTAGGTACATTGACGGATGATAAAAAAGGGTTCACTTCAAAAATCTTGAAACTAACAAAGGAAAATGTAAAATAGAGATATGGAAACACTCCGGCTATTTTTAAGATTCTTTTAAACTTTTAAGAAATAACCAGACATTAACTCATCAGAATTAATTGTAACTTACTGTTGCCCGGGGCTCCGCTCGTGTGGCAGTCGGTTTCATCAAAATCGGTTCAGCGGTTCAGCCGTAAAAGCGTAACAGACAGTATGGAAGTATAGATGACTAAAATATAAGTAAGTAATTATAATTAGACTAAAAAACTATTCACGTAATAGGTAAGTACCAAAGCTTGCTTTACATAAAAAAAAACTCACGAAATGATCAGTCCTTTTCTAAAAGTGGGTTAAAATGATTTTTTAAACTATACCGTTAGTGACGTAAACTTGTAGTATTTTAAGCACATTAGCAATACGTTAATACACGTGGAGATGCTAAAGATAATATTAAGTGCGTCGGTTTATGACGAGTGCAGACGAGGTTTACAGTCGATAATAATGTGTACCCTTATTACAGACGGTTTTCGTACAAGATGTTCGTTAAAATTTCTTAGCAACTGCGTTTCTGCGTAAGAGCAAATATTTAATTATTTAATAGAGTCTTTGCATAATGAGAACCGTCGTGGGAAAAAATGGAACAAACAATTCGATAAGTAACATTATAATTATTCTATAAAACAATTATTAGGACGACAATTATCTGATGTTCTAACAGTTTTATTAATATTCAAATGCACAGAATGACTCGATATTGTTTTTAACATAATAATAATAATACCAACCTATAAATGGCCCACTACTGGGCACAGGCCTCTTCTCATATACAGAAGGAACGAGCATTGATCATCAAGCATCTCAATTTTTGTAATCCAGGTATCCTCTCGATTTTTTCCTTCACCAATTGTCAGTGATGTATCAGAATAATTAAGAAAGTACATATAACTTAGAAAAAGACACATTGGTACTTGCCTGTAATGGGTTCGAACCTGCGGCCTTGTGTACAGAAATCCGTTCATTGAACCACTAGGCCACCTTGACATTCTTTAACATAAATATGGTAATTAAACACAGCAGCGCCATCAATCCCAAGACAATTCTCTTTCCGCACACTCGCACAGACTCTGTCACTTTTATACTACCTACTATCGCTTAATATTCCTAAAATATCCCTCTCAAGCAGAATCTTACTTCGAACGAATGCAATGCGTCTTGATTAATTTTGGTCGCGTTTTTTCTTGTTGAAAAAAAAAACTTACAGGTAACTGCGAATGACTAAAACATTTTCTACGAATACCGTGACTCAATTTTGACAACATGGTACATATATGTAAAGGCTCTAAGAATGGCTATAAGTTCTAACTTTTAAATAATACTATCTCTAAGTTAAAAAGTATTTAGGCCCCGATTCTAAGCCCACACTAATCTTATTTTAGGCCATCGGTATCTTTTCACGTGCACACAATTGGCAAAGGACAGACCAAAATTAGAGCTGTCAAATTTAGTTTTAACTAAAATTGTCATACAAATCTACCGACCGCGACACGCAGAAACGTGTACACTAAAATACAGTGATGTTCCAGGCAAAAACGGGTTTGCCATTTCTAAGTTAGATGTTATCCTTTTCTCACGCGGTATGTTAGTAAAAGATAGCAATGGTTTAATTTTGATTAAGTTAGCGTGCATGGGAAACCTTTGACTCTTTGTTTAGTCCCTCTATCAACGCCTTAACCGTAAAGTATACTGACTTAACCGAAATAAGGAACTGTATGTAGGCCTGCAAGTATGATTAAACTTAAACATATTTTTAAGATTGTCATTGTCGCCATCTGTATCGATAAATTAAAGATTATACTATGTTATCACGTCTATAATTGTGCTAACATTATTCCTTTATCAGGATTTTCTTTATCATTTATTATCTTCATCCTCACTAAGTAGAATATCCGGCTTACTAGAAATATAATAAAAAAATCATTAATAAATGACTCATCATTTAGCACGAAATGACTGTTTAAAGCTACTATATTTGCCGTTTAAAATATTACGTTACAATTTATTGTAAAGCCACATATTAGTCGTAATATTTTAACATAAAGCGCCTTTATTAATAAGCAGGATCGACTTTATTCAACTGACCTTGAATCAATATAAAATTTTTTAAAAGATAGTAACTTAAATAAAATGTAATAAAAAGCTTATGCCTATTTACTACAAATTAAATATAGACTATTTTAAATGTCAAACGTTCACAATGTTGGGTTTTAACGTTAGAAGGAGCAGGATCTTAGTAGGTATGTAAATGAGTATAATAATAATGCTACAAATATGGAGACTTCCGTTGACATACGTTTTGCGCATCCATAAGTGATGTTTTGTATTTTAATGAGTTTACTAAATTCCGCTAACTTGACTTTAGCGTAGTTTGTATTGAGAAAATTATGTAATGGTACGCATGTAGACCATTACTTGTAAAATCATTACCTCTATTTACTTTTTACACCGTTAATATTATAAAGTTTTTTTTAAATGATTTAATGATAAGATGACAAATTTTATTATCCTTGCGCACCCAAATGCGGGGCGATAGGTCTCCATTAGGTTATGCAAATGTTCTCTGTATTTTATCTACTATGTAAAACAAAAATGAGTTTTTTATAATTGGTTGCTTTTAATTTGTCACAGCCTGTTAAAAATCACACACACACAAATGTGGTGCAAAAAGGTTGTATTTATCATAAGATTGAAATATTACTTTAATTTACAATAAAAACTGCAGCGCAGACATAATAATCACCGGTCAGAGTCAAACCAGAAAAACAACAACAAATAAAAAATACTTGCATAACTTCCACACAAACATTTTCATCCAGCCTACAGATGTAACTTGTATGCAAGTGGGTCAGTGGATGCAACAAAAGGAAGCCAGCTCGAGTCGCAGTACGGAACCGCGTCCGGCCTATTGTGCAATATACCGGGCTATTTGTGGCCTGTAGCGTCACTAGTCATCTTGCAAAGGTCAAGAGTAATTCGCAGTATATTTGTTTAGCTTTGATTGTTTAAACTTTTTGAAATGATGTAATACCGGTTTTAAATAAGTTTTTGTGGAGTATAAAAAGAACAATCAATAAAAACATAGCTCGCTCATTGCAGGTTTGGGATTTTAAATGGTTAAATCCAAGTTTCATCATTATGTTTTCGTTTACTGACAGTTGGTAGAATTGTCTTAGAACATTTTTAAGTGTAGAGTAGACATGACGCATAGGTACATAATATATTTAGAAATACTTAGATAATGAGCCTGATATAGAACTTTCCCATATTATGATAAGGCCTGATTTAGACGATGCGAGAAATGTCGTGCGAGTTGCGGTACATTGCGGGGACGAGCTGCTATGGTGTCATAATTGATCAATCATAAATGGCAATGTACCGCGATTCGCACGATATTTCTCGCACCTTCTAAATAAGCTTTAAGTTTTATTCTATTTCGCAAAAAATGCGTGTATAAATAATAGAATTTTGCCAACCTTACAATATTCTATTAATTTCACAAAGCTCTTGTTTTTGATTAGTTATTAAGCTTTTAGTTAAGGTCCTGGTTGGGATCAATGGCGGGGCCGGGGATTGTCTATCGGCTCGCTTCCGGCACGACATCCTGTGCGCCATGTTTCATAAAAGGTTTTAATGTTATACACACCTTTGTCTTAATTTGTAATCTTGTATGGAACACGTATCAGTATCGTGTGCGTTTCGTAATATAGATTATTTTGCGTGTGTTTGTGTTTCATTTGTTTTTTGCGCATCCTCATTTATACAGTATTGTATCTCCGTGGTACGGACCTGCTTTTTATAAACTAATAGAAGTAATGCAGAGATATTAATACGTTTATGCTTCTTCTGAGGATATATTAATATGTATAAAGTATCTCTGGAACTATGAGATGAAAAGCAGTTTTATCCGTTTTCTAGCATTTGATAGAATAAGGCAGAACACATTAAAAACCAGGATATAGGCTATAGGCTTATTTTATATCTCTCGTTGCCAACCCAAGCAATGTTTACAGGATAAAAATAGCGGTAAAAACGCTAATTTAGTATCGTCTTAAGTCTGTGACCAAAAGCGTCGTAGTAGATCTAGTTGGTCATAAAAGTTAGATGATATGAAATTTGTGTTTTTAAAGTGTTTTTTATAAAGAAATTATCATGTGTCATAGCGAATAACCCTGTTGAGCAGGGCACCATTAACACATAAATTTTATTGTAAATTCATTTTCGTCGTTGTAGACTAATATTTACAATAGACTCATTTTTTATAGATGTTTATTCAAGTATGTTCTATTATTTTTAACTTGATAACGTATTTTGTTGTTAAGTGTGTGAAGTTTGACGAGTGATTATAAGACATGAATGTTTAATTTGACGTGTTCTAGGGGAAAACTTACGTTCGTAAAACCAACAGAACAAATGGTTTAATGACATGTTTTCTTTTCCTGTGGGTATTTAGGCTCTAATTATATTGTATCCAAAGTCTTGTTGATATTAGACAGTATTTACATTACAGGTACTATTAGAAATAACGAGGCAGTATTAAAATAGTTTTCCTTAGTAACAATGCTAAAATTGTACAATTCGTCAGCGCCTATTCATTTTGTAAAATCTTGTTGACTGACTAATGTGATACTTTCGCGTCAGTTATTCAAACTGAAATAAATATTTAAATTAGGTAATATATTATTATTTTAAAACTATTAGCTATGACTTGTCCGCCAATCTTTGAATACCTATAAACTTTATAGACTTTTTTGTTCAATTTATTGAACAGCAAAAGTCCCAAGGTCTTAGAAGTACAACCAATAACAAATATCAAACCACGTGGTATTAAACTAATTTGAAGACCACTGTGGTTGAGTGGTGTACACACCGTTTTCAAGGTGTTACCAGCTCAGAGGTCCCAGGTTCGATGCCCGGACGGGTCAATGTAGAAATCTATTTTTCTACATTGTCTCGGGTCTGGGTGTTTGTGGTACCTTCGTTTTCTCTGATTTCATAACACAAGTTATTTAGCTACTTACTTTGGGTTCAGACCAATGTACCTATGTGATGTTGTCCACGTTTATTTATTTATAAAAAATAAGAACCAGAGCTAGCCGATGATCAATTACATCTACAATATTTACACATGGAAAAGTTGAGGTTGAGTAGGTACCTACTTAGGACAAGCAAAATCGATAGTCGAGCGAATTTCAATAAATTTTGCTTATGGCTGTACACAGGTACATACTACATACCTACAGGTGTATACAGGTATAGTGGGTAGTCACTAGGGTTGCCAGATGGCCGGGAAATCCGGGAATGTCCCGGAATTTTTCGTCTGGTCCCGTGTCCAGTAATTAGACCTTATTGTCCCGGATTCTGAAATCCTACTAGTTTTTTATAACAATATACCTTCTAACAACGAATGATACGGCTGGCCTGCCGTATGAGCGCGTATCGTATCGATCAACGAGTAAGAAAAGGTTCACAGGTTTTAACGATAAATGGACCACTGATATATAATAAAAGTAGGTACTTATTTGAAAATAAATGGTATTTTTCTTTAAAATACATATCTAATATCTATCATATTTTTACTATGGCCGCGGCCCGACACCTTTATCCTAGAATTGTCCCGGACGTGCTAAGTTTCTATCTGGCCAACCTAGTAGTCACACAAGCATGTCGAGAATAGAAGTGATGACAACGTTGAAACATGTTCACAATGCTATGCTCTCTATTTTCAACTGACGCATAAGTACGTTTAGTGCGGGTATCCGGGTACTACTTGCTTCTTGTTGCCACGAGAGTAAATTATTTACGCATCTTGGTAGGTCAAGAAATATTTTTTTTTTGTTTCGAAATTTTTACAACTCCTTGTAGTCGGGATTGGTGTCGTTCGATTGGGCTCGACGGTTGCTACCCAACTATGTGCACCCGGGAAGAAATTTTTCCGGAAAAACCGGGAAAAACACAAAACATTTTTGAAAAAAAAAAATCTTATTACCAATTTTATATACACCATATTTGGTTAAAAATTTTACGACTTACAAATTAATTGCCAAAATTTTGCTATTTTTTTCAGGTTTCTGAGACAAATCTGACGATACCTTACCTTAAATTACTAAGAAAGTGCATTATGTCATTGGATTTGTCACACTAATACTAACTAGGGCTTCAAACCACAACCTTAAGCATATAAATCCGATCTGTCGACATCTAGGATTCTAGGTCAAATATAACCACTTATCTTAACTTCCTCCATATTAAATATGAACTTTGAACTCATAATATTACCACAAAGTTTCGTCACATACTAATTAATTTACACTTCTAAGCTCAGAAGTAGTAAATAAGCTGGCCTGGTTCAACGAACAAGAAAAAAATATGACAATGTAGGCGAGTTTTTATTGCGTAGGTTACCTGCATGAATAGCTATATTCCAAAATTCAACTTAAAAGATGTCGGTAAATTACTTTTAATAAAAACATCTCAAGGTTCTTATCAAAAGTCACCCCAATATACTCAAACGAAATAATAATAATAGTACTTTAGTCAGAGATCAAAGTATACGGACTGCTCGAGCTATCGACCGCTGTCGCGCGTCAAATACGCCTCCGGCCTTTGTTACGTCTACTGCTCAAAGCAGTGGAAGTGCTTTAAGCAGTCCGTACGCCATAGAAGGCCTTTACAGTTCACTATGTTCACACAGCCTTTAAAATAATAGTTATTGCGAATATATTTACTAAACCATGGATAATGTAAATTGTAGAATTACTCTCTAAACAGTCAAGTGTAAATTCCGCTGTTTACCCGACTTCAAAGGAGGGTAATGTGCTTTGTGTGACTTAGATTTCAATCTGTAATGACATGAGCCATTAGGTAGGACTTTGTTGTAGAGAAATCCGATTTGCGAAAGCTATGGCCAGTCAACCAATTGAAGATAAAAGTAATTGAAGAAAAGTAAGTTAGTACTGCGACACTATAGTTTCAGTACTAAACTAATTGGCGTATTATGGTATACCATACACTGGGATTGTCATGGATGGAATTGGGTGAGACACCGAATGTACATGTGCCGACAGAAGATTCCGAGTGTGGGACGTCTATTTCAAAACACAGACACTCGCCAAACAACGATAGTGTTTGAACGGGAATTGACGCCAACACGTGCCATTTACCTTTAATGGCTTGACGTTTTTACCAGGTTGTACCAGCCGTGGATGCAGTTATCAGCATCGTGGTACCCAATAAATTGATTAGCACAACCTCGCTTTCGGTTCAGTCGGTTAAAGATCAGAATACGGACACGGTCAGTGTAGTGTGTAGGGTAGATGAAAATCGGGGGTAGTCGAAAAATTTTTTACCGCACTCTCACGTCTCCGCATCTCTAGTCTGCTTGTGACCACCGCCAGTGCAACCAGGTCGAAA
Organism: Diachrysia chrysitis; assembly: GCA_932294365.1. Taxonomy (NCBI): domain Eukaryota; kingdom Metazoa; phylum Arthropoda; class Insecta; order Lepidoptera; family Noctuidae; genus Diachrysia; species Diachrysia chrysitis. The sequence continues at coordinate 6,658,608 of OW028657.1, forward strand.
CGTACATATCCTTTAAGGTAAATGCACGTATTCGCGTTAATTCTCATTACGTAATTTAATTATAAACTTGCATCGCGATAGTTGAAAAGTTTGGAAAGTGTCGCAGTGTAAACATTCAAGACATTTGTGTCCCACAGTGTTTTTTATTAGTGCAATAAGTGTCAATGTGTTACGTAACTTTAGGAGAATTTGAAAGGAGATGCTGGAAAGCGGAATTTGGAGGAGTTTTTAACCAGGTAAGATGTTATTATTATGGTTTTCTATTTATGATGTTACCGTGTGGGATTTCGCCACACTACGCAGATAGTGTCGCAGGAAATGACTGGACTATTTTAATTTCATGATAAGTAGTAATCGATATTGAGTAATTGTAATTAATTTCGATTTGTGCTCCAAATCTAAACTAATTACATAGTTTGCCACACTATTTTATTCAGAAAATTGGCATTGATTAGATTACAGCGCAATGGCATCATATCTCGTCAAATCCTTTCAGATATTGATAAAATAAAAACGACTGGCCTGCTGGTCTAGTGGTTAGGGAGCCCGACTGATAAAACAGAGGCCGTGGGTTCGATTGCCACCCAGTACAAATGTGATGAACATGATCACTTTTTTTGTGTGTATGTGTAAATTATCTATATTAAGAATGTATTTAGAAATACAAAAGTATGTTTATCAGTTGTCTGGTTGCCATAATACAGAGTTTGCCTAGTTTGGGATCAAATGGCCATGTGTGAGTTGTCCTAACTCTACTTGGCTTATTTAAGCCAACCACACAGTTATACTCAAATTTGTTTGCTAGTTCATGTCTATATCCAGTTTATGGCATGTGATGATGAACAGCCTAACAGTATCATACGGCTGTTGATCTTTAATCACAAGCAGTAATTATTAAGCAACGCGGTGTCATATTCACCTAGGTTTTACGTTATTATAGAGAATGTTTGATATAACACATATTTATGTCTGACATAATGTTATGCGTGTGGACCGCAAACTGGTACCTACGTCGCATGTAACATGAGATTCTCATCTCGTGTCGGTGTGATAAGTAGGCAGGTAGACACGACTCGTTTACAAATTAACTGTAAAGAATCACGGTATACTTAATACCTACGTTGTAAAATGTAAATAACAAAGATTATAATAAATAAATAATATATACTCTACAGCTACACTTAATATATAAAGCTGAAGAGTTTGTTTGTTTGAACGCGCTAATCTCAGGAACTACTGGTCCGATTTGAAAAATTCTTTCAGTGTTGGATATCCCATTTATCGAGGAAGGCTATAGTCTATTATTAACCATTACGCTTTGACCAAAAGGAGCGGAGCATAAATGAAAAATGTTGCACTTGTGTTCTGGAATTCAGAGACAACGAAGGTACCACAAAAAAACCCGAGATCTCGGGGATGAGAACCCGGGACCTCAGAACTGGCGACACCTTGAAAACCGGTGTGTACGCCACTCGACCACGGAGGTTGTCAGATTAATTATAGGTTAGCAATGTTTTTATGAACAACGTTTTCTTTGAGTTTTTTTTGTATGTATTTATTTAAAGTACTTACGAATATACAATATTATAAATGGATATCGAATGATTCAGACACGTTAATAGGCGGGTTTTAAGAGGCTATCAATCTTTATTCACTCCGAACTTATCCAGATGTAGCGTAACTACTATAAAATATTGTTGTTTGTAAATTCAATCAGCACCTGGGTTACTATACAGCTCGAAAGAATTTTGACGTCACATGAAGATATAAATTATTTATTTCTGGCAATTCTGACGAAACGGTAGGATAAATAAAGGTTTTAGTAATATTAAACTAATGTAATAAAATAATGCTCATATGATCCATAAATATGAAGGATAGATTATTTTTATAATAGCACTATCTACTTTTAAAAGATCCAAAATTTAAAAGTACTCGCCCCCGGTTTCTGAAGGGCTGATCAATTTAATCTGTTGTCAAATCAACTGATCACGACTGTGATTGGTTGACGAAAAGACTAACAAGCAATCACAGCACTTAGCATGAGGTTTGACAGGTGATTAACTAATTTTTGTGTTGATCAATGTTTAAGAAATCGGGGTTAGACTCAGGATTCTTCGAATCTAAGTGAATATCGTCGTAAGTGCAAAATCGAATTTCACTTTTTAACTGACTTAAAAAAATGTTCTATTTTCTTGATTAAACTCTTATTAAAAACACAAAAAGTAAAACATCTCAAGATGATCACGGATTTTTTATCTAACCAAATCTTAGCTTGTCTTTTTCACATTAATCATCGAAGAAATCATATTGGTTTGACCATCGTTTTTAAGCTCTACGATAATCTGGTTCAGTATAAGCCTTGTAGTTTTTTGTTGCTGAAAATCGCTCATCGCTGTAAATTGGCTGTCAGCGAGTTTGTAAAGGGGTTGAGTGCCTGAACGTGCTAGACGGACCTACATAAGTATCGTCGCTTGAACAAGCCAGGGCAAGGAATAGTGCATATTAAGGGTCGTAGTTCATCCAATACTTAATACCTAGGCATAAATAATAATAATTCCAGACTCTAGTTCAAATAAAAGCCTTACTTCACTGGAACAGCAAAATTAAAAAAAAAACATGGATCATCACGCACACTCACTGCGGATTATCAATGCTGATTATAATCCCGGTTTTTTCACGAGTACAAATAGAGTACACAAAATTCGAAGATATTCAATAAAAGTAATCCGAAGATAATCCCACTAGGCTGTGGTTATGGAATAAAGCTACCAATTCCATATATTTCCATGTAACCACTTCTCACATCTGTAACAATATGTGAATATTTGTTTAGTCTTTATTTACTGTATCGAGATGATGCAGTAGACACGATGACGCATTGCGACAAGCTCGTTGCCAGCTCAATATTCTGGGCCACAGATCTAAGGACATTACTTTCATCCAAAATCCATGTTAGGCATAGGTTACGTACGTAACGTAACGTTAAATACGTCCTTTTTAGATCTTTTGTAGACAGCACAATAAGTATTAAAGTCTCATTAAAATGTTGAACAAATCCGTAATTCTAAACATGTACGGTCAAAATTTATAACATTTTTATTCCTCCTGGATTTTATTTTAAAAATAATTTATACATAGCTACATATTTGTAACTGAATAACCAAAATAAATATTGGTAGCAAAACCTCCAGAAAACCTCTCGCAGATAAACACGCGATCTTAAACTCATAAAGAAACAAAGCTAATACAAAAGACAGACATTATAGAGATCAAACAATTCGTTTCCGTACACTTGCGTGACTTGGTATATTTTCTTTCTCAAATAGAACGATTCCAGATACTAATGGAGGTTTCTATGTCAATAAAATGATATGGACAGACAATAGAATCAAATGGAAAATGCTCTGTAGACGCAACTGCAAAAAGCTTAAGGAAAATATCCAGTTTGTGGAAGACCTTTAAATGTCAATGATATTGGCATTTGGTATAAATGGCGTGTAATTTTACCATAACCATGGGGTTATGGTAAACTACTGATGTTGTTAGAATTTCAGAATTTTCGAACTTTGTTAGACTACTTTTTAAAGACTTCTTTGCCATCTTTTGTTGACTACTCATTTAAATACTTCTAAACTACTACCTTTAAGTAGATCAATTAGAGTGCAGCAAAAGTATTCGTACATATAAGAAAATCTGCAAGGTTTTTATCAGCCATATCTCGAAAGGGTAAATAAATCTCAATACGAAAACCTTAAAAATGTTTCTGTGTCACTCAAACAAGAATATTTCTTTATGCTTCTACAAGAGTATTTTTTGTACAATGATCGCGATTTTAGACCTTAAAGGAAGGCATTTGGCCTTCCTTTAAGGTCTCCAAGACTCAAAATACCATTTCGCTACACACCTTTCATAGATATAGGTAACTAAACTGTCTACAGAACTACACTTTCCCCTTTCTTCATATTCACTCCATTTTCTCGCCTTTTCAATACTGTCACTACGGAAATTACATTGTCATGTGCATTATTCGACAGCTCCAAAGATAGCTACGTCGGGTTCTAAGGTTGTCGTTTCCATTCGTTGAACTATCGACTTGAACTTCAAGCTACGAATAAGTGTTTGATATAATTATGTCTTTTTTTACTTAACCTTGGTTTGAATCGTTTAGGATTGTTCAAGTGTCGTCGATGTCGCATAAACAAATTAATGCAGCGATATCTAGAACCTTTTTTTCAATTACATGTGATTTTATCTAAAGTAATTTTGTGATATACTTATGAATTCATAGTTTTTTATATACTATCTGTCCGCCCCGGCTCCGCGCGGGTGGTGTGACGTTTTAAAAACAGTTCTACATTACGTTATTCATATATCACTATTTTATTTTATTTTAAAAACTTTGTCATTACAATAAGGAACATAACAATAAAAATTGGTGCTGTAGCTCGGAAGTTATGGCGTGAAGGAAAATCGAAATTGCTTTTTATATATTTATATGTAAATATTAGTCATATACATATATTATAGGTATCTAATAATAAGTATAAATACATTACTATTTGTATTTAATTACACATTATTAAGGTTTATTTTTTCGGGAATGCTCACAAAGTTACAGACTTTAACGGAATCCATAAGCTGACGTACCGGTATCGCAAGTCAAACAGTTTGATTGGACGTGGGTTTACCATGTATGAGTGTACACATAAATAGATTTGTTGTTACTCGTGCAGGAGTTCAGTCGATATTATTTATTTACTAGCTTTAGCTGACGACCACGTGTACTGCTATCATGAGGTTCAAGGTTACTTCATAGGTACCTACTGAATACCTATTTATATAAAAAAACATGTTTGTATGTTTGTCGTCTATGCGTGCCTAAACCAATGACCAGATTGTGTTGAAGCTTTGGTAGGTTGCTCTGAATAAGCCCAAGAAGGATCCTAGCTAAAAAAATGTATTTATAAAAAAAGAAAAACGTTTTATTAACGTGGCACTGCAAGTTTGCAACATGCAATGCATGCCTGGCGTACCTAGTAGGTAACAAAATTTAATCAAAACAGTTCCATCGTATCCGTAAAAGCGGAACAGACTACCAGAAATGATTCTTTTAAATATACAGAAGGAAATTTTAAAATAAACTTACAATTCATCATTTTTTAAAGTCGGTTAAAGAATAAAACGTGCGATACTTAGAACAGTCGGTTAGTTATAGGCGAGGTGTTCCAGTTGCAAGATAAATGTGTAGCACAGCATCACGCACCGCTCGAGTCACGTTCAAGCGTTTAATTTGTTCCTAATGCCGACGAGAGATAGGAATTACAACTAGTACTGTTGTTTACTAAACGGAGCTATGTATTCTTAAATGGTTTTGTGACTTGTAGTCTTCAAGAATGTTATTAGTATTATTAGTGCCCCAGTCGCAGCTTTGGAAACTTAGCGCTATTTAGAAAATCGTTGGTGATCGGGATATTCTCGAGAAATAATTATAAATAAATGCAAAACTAGATAGGTTTGCAGGTAGCACTAACATTTTATATTATACTATACATAATATTTTTATTACATTATTATATTCAGCTTATATAAATATATAATGTAATATAAATGTTAGTGTATAATATAATTTAATATAATATAAAATATTTGTGTCGCCTGCATACCTATCTAGTTTGCTGTGTGTAGATTCGAAAACGTTATTTTAAGAATTTCCTTATGAATTTAATAACCCTTATTTATATGTATAGTAAGGCTTAATACTCTGTGCGATAGCAACTGGTTCCGTATCTGTAATAACCTATAATATGTTAAAAAAGTTAGTAAGTGCTTAAAGTTTTTACGGTCGTTATGTCGTTAGTGTATAATAAAATTGTGAAGTAAAATAATTTTGATGTGAAACATTAAAATATTTAACACATCTGTTTAAAGTTGCATGTAAATCAATAAAAATAATTAATTGTTATCCTATGCTATCCACCGAATCGAAGTTTATAGGCAGTCTAATACAAAATGCGCACAAATAGTTGGACATGTAATGTTTTAGAGGTGCTCAGTGTCTCTACCATGAGTTTTTAACAAACGTACTCGCTAGCGACGGCGTAAACGATTTCTATGGCAAATTTGTACAGCGCCACTAGCGGACACTTCAAGAATTAAAATGAGTAGTATGAGACGATAGGTAAAAAACCTATCGAAATCTAATCGCTAGCGACTAACGTTTTTAGCCATTACATATGAAATTCGGTACCACGAGTCACAAATTTGATAGATGTCATCGAGAAATACCGTATCGACAGTAGTATGTCATGGTACAAGTTATTGAAAACTATTCGATGCTCCTTTAGTCGCTAGCGACTGAAGTAAGTTTTCGATAGCAACTCATGGTAGAGACACAGGTGTAAGAGAAATTGTCACGATGTCGTGACTCCACATTAGTAGAGACGGGGTTTGTGCGATAAATGGGATTTATCTTAAATAGGCGCGTGTCCTCGTTTTACGTACAACTTGCCTCGATCTGCAAGCATTACCATAATTATCGTGCTTTATTGTTTATCCATACTCTACTCTCATATGATCGCGCCGAATATAACTCAGACTGTCTGTTATTTTTTTAAGGCCAAATGCATAAACAAACCAATGCAAATAATCTTGAAAAACACAAGGACTTTGAAAATTGCCTTCAATTATTCTTCTATACAATGGGCTAGATATTATTTTTATAATGGCCAGATAGATTAATAAAAAATATTAGATATGTACTCTTTTTTGGTATATGTAACAAAAAACTCAGGACGATATATTGATGTGAAATGCCTCATGATGTTACCAATTCGAAATTAGATTTTATCTTTTCATACCCAATCAATTTTGTATACAAAACTAAATAAACAATCGCGCTTTCTCTTTAATTCTATGACACAGATAAACTTTCTGTATCTCGCGTTGCGACTAATACATGCGTGTATGGAATTTTAATGTTATTGTCTTATCTTCCTACAATTTCTAATGTTACTTAAAGGAAAATTTTGGGAATACGGTAAATATACGCCTCACAAGATGTTATCACTAAGTAAGCACTATACTTATAGATAGATAGGCACACACTTAAAGTTAAGACCTTCATATATGTATAAATAAAAGGCATTATAAAATTGAACACGCAAAACAATCACTTAAGTAATTGCGTGACGAGGATACAATTTGAATTGAAATACCGTAATATATTTAACAGTGCATTTAAACTATCATGCGAATGAAACTAAATGGACTGTGTAACTTGCTAAAACAAAAGACATGCTAATCATTTATTGACATTTATCATAGACACGTAAACTTACTAGTTTGTTACGGTTTTTTTCTTTACTGAAAAAGTAGGGCGCGCCACAAAGGCTTGTTTAAAATATTTGAAAGTAAGGCCTGAGTATCCGAAAACTATTTTTTTTCGCGTAAAAACAGAACAAGTAGGTAATTAAAAAAAAAATGAATTATTTTTTAATAGTAAAAAAAATATATGTACCTAAATAGTAAATAGGTATCTTTTGTTTAAACTAGGTTTTAAATTTACTTTATTAAAATTATTTAAATATTTATACAAATGGTCTAAAATTAGCTCTCATAATTTTAAAGACCATTTGTATACATGTTTAAATAAATTAATATAAAGTATTAAATATTTTCTTTTTAGACATTTTAGATCAATACTACACGAACATGCAGTAAAAAAATCTAAACGTTTTTAAGCATTTCCTAGAGTCATGATATAAAAACTGTTTGTTATGATCAAATCTCAATGATAGTACTGACTAAAGCCTATAACTAAGGATTATTATCAAAGTTCCTGACAAATTATCGTGTATTATAAATCCGCCAAAAGTCTGGCCTAACCCACATCGCGTGTTAAACCGCTATACAGAAACTGTCTGGTTAAAAGAAAATAAACAAAACGATGCTAAATCTTCGTAATATGTGGTTATAGTATGAAATGAGCGTACAAAAAGAATTTTGGAAATAATTTTCTTACGGTGCAGACGGGTATAATTTTGTAATTATGGCTGCCAGGTCAATGACCTGTTTGTCCGGTGCCTGCGTGATTGACAGCGGATTCTTTCAGAGGGTCGTGACGTGTTCACGTTTAGGGATCGATACCATGGTATGCAAATAATCACTCACCTCATTGTCCGTACTTAAACATAAATAATCTTTTTTACACCTCTATTAAATAAACTATTTTTTTTAAAGCAATGTTTATGGAATTCACATTACTAGCAATTTTGTTAACCCCTCCCACTAAGCTAAATATGCTTGTGTCTGGAGAGGGTTCTACGTCAATAGAGCAATAATTGGTGGGGTCCGAATCTGCGACCTCTTGATCACAAGGCCTTCACCCTAACCATTTGGCTATTGTCGCTGAAAATTAATTAAAATATTAACGTGCGATTGGCTTGGCTATCGACAAAAGATTAATCCAAAAGTCAAAATTCTAGGGAAAAACGTGGGAAAACCTAGAATTTACCTACTTATGTAGGATTAAGATTAGATTAAGGCAATTGTTGATTCTTGACGTGCACAGAAAAATTACTGTTAGTTTTTAAATGAATTCTAGTATATCCTTGCGGTAGTTTAAGTACATAGTCGGACGTGACATTGCAATCTAAATTGCATAAACATCGCTTGACTCAGTGGGGCTATCGCGTAGTTACACGGTAGGAATCAGTTTTTTACGCAGATAGGTATCTGTGTAAAAAATATGTGTTGTTTATGTATTATGTAGAAAAAGTGAGACTATAAATATATGTGAAGAAGTAGATAGATGATACAGGAAGTTAATGCTTGAAATTTTAAACATCCCTGTCTGATCCAATAAAAGCGTATTCCTGGTTCTGGTTCTGGTAGAAAAAAATGCCCCGCTCAGGCGGCTTCTTTTATACAAAACTTTTTCGAGCGATCAGTGTTGCCTTTAATCAGTTTTATTTAAATTTAAGTATATTCACCGGGAAAAAATTATAATCTCAAATTCATTCAATAGTTGCGTATATGTGTACGCAGTACAATGCCGAATAATACTCATAAGGATCGGATAGGGTTTTTGTTGCATGTTGTATACTTGTCGTGGTAGTGATAGAACTTTGAATTAAACGTCAGAGAAATAATTAAAAAGGTCCTATATCTAGTACCTAAGCAAAAACAACATTATATGTATAAGTAAGTTTTCAAAATTTGGGCGTAAAAGAAGGTTTAAATTGTAATGTCATCATGTGTGTTATTAAAAAACAAAAAATCGCATCAACAACAGTACCTGCATAATGCAAAATAAAGGTATAGGAAAGTACTAACTTAATTAATAACGACAGGAAAATTGCAACAAACTATATAATTTATCAGACCTTGGTGACGGCGATCGATACTGTTTAATTATTTACAATTCTTGATAATTATGCGACGTCCGAACGTAAAGGTTACCTTTGCTAACTGCTGACAATTTTCAAGGTTAGAAACCTGCCTAGTTAGCTATAACTAGTATGGAGTTACATAGAAATGCTAATTTCTATGATAACTATGCTATACTATGAAGTTAGATAAGTATCTAAATGGCCAAGCTTTTTTTAAAGACCATTAACAAAAATCCAGCGCTCTCATTTTTTATTTGAATTTGTATCGAATCTTGTTGTATATTGTTTTTAAATTTAAACTATGTCCTAATCCTGAATCTGAAAAGTTTAATATGTACCTACATGGGTCAATGGCGGGTCCAGAAGTTCCTATAATACCTACTGCAAGAACGAAGAAATTCGAACTGGTTTTTACCAAAATTATTAGGCAATCGATAAACCCGTTCTTCTTAAGTTTACACTTAAAAAAATTGACGCAGGATGAGTTTCTGACTCATGTCACTTTATTTCTTGGAAAATATCATTATATCAGTAATAAAACAACAGTAAATCGCGACCAGCCATGCTTTTATACCGCGAAATAAAGTCACGATTATAAGTCGTGCGACTATCAGTCAGAGCCGGCGGCGAAAACGAAGTTGTTTTGAAGGGAATACTTTTTAAACATGGAATCAAATTTAAATTCTGAATATGTAATGTTGGGAAACATTCTAAAATACGAACTAAGTGTGAGTTCTTTTGTTTTATTTTGTTGGATATTAGAGCTTTATTTTGACGTGACAACGTCTTATAAATTGGTTTGCCGGGTGACACTTCAAGAAACTGGGTAACGCTCCGCTCACGTTATGCGCTCACAATGAGAGCGAGTGAGAGGCACGCGTCCCTTCCACTCGGGCATGGTTAGCCCGCCTAAGAGCGAGAGAGACAGACATTGCCATTGACAGTCGTTGTCACGTAAAACTTTCGCCCGTATACCGACTTTACAGGCAACCAATATTTGTTCCTGGAACGCTACTAATGATTTTCTTATGCCGCCGGAAGCCTAATCACTACTTTTTCAACTATGTAGATACGCCCCGCAATTTCACCCGCGTTTATATTATTTTAAAGGGTTTATACCTAAGTCACGTTCAAATTCACATTTCAACGCACTTTTTATTTTTTTAAATAAGTAATACAGCTTGCTACCATTTTCTCTTTTTTGAGGTTACTAAAAAGTAAACTAGGTGTTCTACCAAAATGAGAGGCAGTTTCTTTGCTTTATGCGCATTTAAGAAGTCACATCGTCGTGAGTGTTCGTGTAAACATCTCCCCGCTTCACGCCGGCACGCGACTAATGAATTGTTAACTTAGCTGTGAACATGAGGCGGACATATCATTGTATGTTGTATTATGGAAATCTCGTTTACTTTTTTTATTGGTTAAGGTGGTAGGTGTGTGCTGTTTATTTCGCAAATTGTAAGTTGCAGTTTAAAAAGAATAAGTTAGAGTTCTCTAATTACAAAATATATTTATTAAAGGCCTTTTTTGGTCGACAGTCTAGATAAGAATATTGTTAAAAATTACGCTTATTCTGTTTAACCATGAACTTATTAAGTAAAGTGTAGAACTTCAATGTACTTAATTTTCAAATTAAAAATATAAAGTGCATCAGCAGTTTTCCTTTGCCGCGTTGAAGAGTCATTGTCATTGTCTTAGGCAGTGAACCGTTACAGCACTGGGCCAAGGACGCGACTTGCATATAAATGTTTTCTTTTTACATTTTGACCTTATTTTGACATCAGACACTGGTTGGTATGTGAAAAATGTATAGAACTAATTTAAAACTGTTCTTTAAAAAAAAAGAAAAACGCCTTTTGAATTTTGAATTGTGGTCAATATTTAAAATTCTACTAGATCTGGCGTTATTAAAAAAAAACAATGATAGTATACTACTTTTTATAAGTTAACGGGTATTTATTATTTTATATAAGATATTATTATAAGATTTTAGGGCTTTTAACAAAGTAACTATTAGACGCGATTGTATCGTTTGTTGTACTTATATTACAATTGTTTGAACCCTGTTCAAATAAACAATGGATAGCCAAACTAAACGCTCTGCTTTGTTCCCATCTGTCTTGATACAATCAACTCTGTTGTAATTACGAGTAGCTTTATTTACCTAACTCTAACTGTACCTACCTACCTACTGCATAATTTATTTATGACTGAGGTGTGCAAAGATAAAAGATAAAGATAAAGATATTTTATTTGTATAAAACATGTGTACATCAATAATACATAAAATGCACATTGGAGGTGGAAATATAGTATGAGACCATCATGTTTTTACCGTTTAGGTGTACAAATGTTAATATTATAGAATTTAGGAAAAACAAAAAGCAATTTATTAACAATAAGTATCTAACTCAATAAAATTTAATCTAATAGTAACTGCAAATATACAATTGTTAGTCACTTTATTTGTATAAATTCATAGGTTAAAATGCATTTATTACATTATTTTATAACTCCGCGATTCCTGTCGCTGAGGTAAGCGGGACAGTTGCCATCGTTCAAGTTAATAAAAGCATCGTTTGTCCCGCTATTAAATTTAACGGAGTAGATGGACCAGATCAATCTTTGTCACTAAGAATAGACTACGTGGTCTATTTTTAGGTATTTACAAATAAATAAAATATATAATACTAGTTGTTTACCGTGGCTCCGCCCGCATGGATGTCGGTTATTGAGGCAAAAGGTAGCCTATGTCCTTTCTCAGGCTCTAGACTTTCTGTGTAAATTTTATTTAAATCGGTTCAGCAGTTTTGGCATGAAAGTGCGACCAACAGACAGAGTTACTTTCGCCTTTTGAATATTAGTAAGATAAGTTATTGTGTTACCTAGTATAATGGGTTGTGCAGGTCAGATAGGCCGTCGCCCATGTAAAATACAGTATTCAGATGAATCCTATAAGACTGGAAGCCGACCCCAACATAGTTTGTGAAAAAGGTTTGGCAGAAGATAAATTTGCAGTCGCTCTAAATAATTGCAAAACTTAACTAAGTGAAGTAAATGTGGTTCAAATGTCTTAACAGACTACAGTTATCTAATTACCACATAACTTAAAGACAATGGGTTACGGAGTATGCATAGTGACTAAGTTCAAACAAACGCATACCACCTGGTGAACGACCCTTGCCTAATTGACTTGGTTAGGTATTTATCTGATAAAATATTATTTAACTTCATAAGTGCGTATCCGTTTAATTAATTAAAAAACTAAGTAATTATTACATAAAGGCATTTTAAGATCAAAGTGTGTGGTATGTTGCGTGGTAGACCGTACAATACATTGATATTAAAGTAACATATAAATACATAAAAAAATAATAAAAAATAAATTCCTGTAAAATAATTTGTATTTTATACAATGGTCCGATCTCATTATTAAGTCTAATTAAATTTACGAAGGTGGTCGATAATTCATTAAATTTTAAACACAAATAACACACGTCTCCAAATTTAAACTTACCACAATCATCAGTATGCTTTAAATTAAAATGTTCAATTTGAATCAATTTAGATACCGATACAATCGATTAAAATAGTTTATGTTACTATCATCGATTGTTGATGGATTGTGTGGGAAATAGCGGCGAGTGGTTGTAAGCTCGCGTGTCTGTGAAATAAGCTTAGCGAATCCTCTTTTACTATGTTACTAGGTAAGACAGAAACATCTTGACCTATAAAACCTCCTTAGATTTGATGGTTAGTAGAGTCAGTAGTGACTGAATGTTCCTAACAAAAATCTATCGATACTTTCGCAATATAATATCTGAAAACATATGAATGACGGATAATTTCCATCTCATGCAAACGTTTATCTAACACATACAATGACACCATATTTTTAGCTGAAATTATAAACATCTTTAGACATACATATACAAATACCCAGTTAGAACGTAACGTCACAAACACGTCTACGAGTGCGTTGTGGACTTGTGGCTCTCCCATCGACAGGGATGAGTATGTTTGTTTGTTTGTCGTGCACAGCCGTCTTTAGACCTTTGCATGTTTCTTTAGTCGTTAGTAAAGCGTGGGGTGCAGTGTTGGCTTCGGCACACAGCTCGAAACATTGGGACGTCTAAGGGACGACTGTAACATGTTATCTTTTTTTCCCGTAAAACATGTTTTTGCGTCAAAAAAAATAAGGTCTATTTTTTACTTTTTTGTGGTTAGAAATTTCAGTATTTATCTAATTGTATTTTTAAAAAGTGAGCTCGGCAAAGGTAAGGCCATGGTACAGTTGCGTCCCAAAAACGCCTCTTAGTACGGGACGGCCCGCTGTGTGCCTGGGCATATAGCTCGGCTTGTGTATGCGACAACTCTGTTACCTGTGTCCTTAACATAGTAGGTGTCGTTATCGTGAATGCGGGCGCGTAATATGTTCCATTAATTTTATAGAAGTCTCTCTGCAAAAGAAGAAATTTGACCTGAATTCACATTTCGTTCGAAACTTGGCTTTCGGGTCAATGTCGAGTACAAACTTCATTTGTTTTCTCTCGATTCATCGAATGTTGATTGCAACAAATTGCACTTTCATTTGTCATATACACTCAATTTATTGCTTACAGTAATTGTTTTTCGATGTGTTTCTTCATCAGCATAACTTGTATGAAATGTGAAATGTTTTATATTTCGTCTTGACTCGATTTAATTATACTTAAAGTGAAACTTTAACGATGGCATTTTACACTCAGGATTTATTAACTTTAAGTCAATGTCTGTTAGACTTGAACGAGCTTCCAAACTCACTTAAAACTTTTGTTTTTGATTGATTGATATTAAGTGTGCGATGAATTCAATTTTCGTCGTCGTTACATGTCAGTTAAAAGCGTTCGTGACACTTTGCCGTGATGACTAAAATATAACATTTTTGGCTGTATTTTTCTTCGTTTTTTTCAATACACCTACATAAAGCCCACAACCGTAAGCTATGGGAAAACTAGATTATAAAAAAATGATATTAGTAATTTTTGTTACTTAAATTTACGCAGTCAATCAACGTTCAAAGACAACACCACCTTGTTGAATCAGTAATCATAAGTAAATAGGTCTTTTATGTTAATTCGGTTTGTAATAAAACCAGTATTCAAACAACCGTCAGCCGATGCCTTAACCGACGGGGTATTGGCCTTAGTGTTACGTGACGTGACTTAGATTTTTTGGAACCTTCAAACCTTGGAGTCATTGATTACAGCAAGGAACGTTGTCTTGAGTACCTACAATATATTGAAATTCTCTTACCTCTTGGTAGAATACTCTTTTGGAGCTGTATGTGAGGTTGTACTGCTGGTCTGCCACCATGAGGAGGATTGTGAAAGGCAGCAGGAATGCGGCAGCGGCGAGGAAGGCGACGCAGCGGCCTAGTCGCATCATGCTCAAGTTTCTACGACCGACCACCATTTTGATTTTTTCAAACTTTCAGAGTAGGTACTGCCGACTGGGTTTACTGCATTTGCCCGGCAAGGGTGACGTAGAACAATACCTGCAGAATTTATTAGAATTAATATCGTTTATCACCTTGGAAACAAGATTTCATGGACAATAAAATGGTTTCTTGAAATAATTATATATTTACTTTTTACTATTACTATCAAATAAATTAAAACACCTGGCATCGAAATGTTGCTATTAATTTTTCCTAGCTCATTTCGACCTGTGCGCAGGTCAAACCCCTCCACGTCTTCTATGGCAAAAGTTGTGGGTAGATCTTATAGTGTTGGCCTAATGATTTAAAATTTACACACTAAACTATTGTGGCAATCGGGTCACAAGTATTGAGGTCGCAGTATATTTAGCAACCTTTCTTTGTTGTTGCAAAATGCTTACGCTTTTAATATACTGGCACCTAGCGTGTGCACAAATGCACGTGTCGGAAAAAGTTAAATGAACCGCAATATCTGGTTTAATAAATAGAAAACAAATTTTAACAGATTGTTAATCGAAGTCAAATCGATTGATATTATCAGTATCGTGTCAGACATGTCGAAAATAACATTATATCGATCGTGTCTGATGAAGAAAGGGCAGTCGGCAGATCTAGAAAAAATATTTATAACGGCCTTGTTTGTTTATAGTTATAAAATTCTGATTCTGTTTCAACTTTGCCTGTTATAGCACTTTCTTTAAAAGATAACTATTTATGGACAATGTGTAGGTTGTTTTGATGTCTAAAATGATTTAGGCTGTGTATATAAAAAAAATGTTATAAATAACCATCGAGTTCTTAAGCTATAAAGGGATCTATATTGTTGAAACAAATTATGACGAAAGTTTCTTTGCTTGCTCGCTTATGGATAACAGGAGTTTATGTAAAATGTAAGTTGATTTAGTCTCTTAATTTTGGTACCAAATTAAGCTTAAATTATTTTTTTATGCACAGAAAGCATACACAAGTATAGACTAGGTACTTTGACAAGCGGACGAGAAGACATATTGTACCAACATTAGTGAATGAACTACCTCCAAAATTAAATCGAAAAATCAACTTAAACTGAATCTAAAACAGCATTACCTCTCATTATGCCCATCACTGCTATTGTTCGAAACTATATTATCAAATTACCCATATGCATCAGTTTGTATGAGTATATATCAGTTTGTTTTAATAGATTTATAATTTACCTTCAGTAAGCTTTTTGTATAAGAGCATAACACATCAGAATTTGAATTTACTACTGATAACGAGAACTACTGCCGACAAACTGTTCTGCATTTTGGCAGATTTTATGTAATTGTCCAGTGTTGCAATTTTCTTAAAAAAATAAAATAAAAACAAAAGTCATCTTATATACATATGTACTAATACATTGATATCTACAAAGAGGCGAGCGAAATAAAACTGGTACACAACTAAATATAGATAGTCAGTATCACAATCGGATGTTGATAATTGAATGACTTTTGTATATCTGTTAGGTATATCGCCTGTTGGAAGGTCCCGAAGGTCACACTGTTGTAATGGGAAGTGAGAACACATCCTCATGCGCCAGAAAGAACCATTATTTACCAGGATTGACTATTTATTTGAAGTCGTTTTCCCTAAAACTGAGAGAACTATTTAAAAAAAAAAGTTAGGAATTATATGGCTTACTACCCATAGATAGATACGAGATACAATAGACATGTTAACTATTTTTTTTTTATGTACATGAACCTCGTGGGCGATTGTCGTACACACAGGTTTTACAAGGTGTCGCTAGCTCTGAGGCCCCGGGTTCGATCTTCGGACGGGTCAATGTAGAAAACCACTTTTCTACATAGTCTATTTTCGTAGTCAGTTCTGGGTGTTTGTGGTACCTTCCTTGTCTCTGATTCACATGTGATAAAACATGTACTTTAGCTAGTTACATCGGGTTCAGAGCAATGTATGTGATTTTGTCCACATTTCTTTTTTTAATGTTTGTAACGTAGACATAATGATAAAAGATTAAAATACAGTGAATGTACATTTTGCGTGACATCACTCCGTGCTGCAATTTTTACCACGGGAGTGACGTCATAAGCCCCCACTTCTGAATTTAAGCTCTGTATCTTTGTATTTTTTTATTGTTTTGATAAAGGAAAATATGTGTCTAATATTTTTTTATTTTCTAACGGACGGACTTAAAAGATTTTTACTTTTCATAACCCGTCAACTTCCCTATTCTGAACTGGTTACCGGTTTCAAGACTTGGTTAAGACTCGATTGGTACAGGCCGGAGAGAATGGCGCAAAAAAGAGGCCATATATATACAGCTGTGGGATGACAAGGTCTGTGGATGCTGATCAACAGCCAGAATATAATTTGCGTATTTTTTTTTAGAAACGATTCCTGCACTCATGAATTTACACAAACATTCGAATCTCATGCACAAAGAACACGCAGACTTGGAACAAGCATTGTAGATCACACAAATTTTTGTACCATGCGGGGCTCGAACCCGTAGCACGTCGCGCACTGTAGTTAGCGTGTGTAACCTATACCAATCGGCTATCCGGGCGGTCAAAGTCAAAAGTATTGACGTGCCTACTTCCCTGTACATATGTTTTGTAGAAATTACCTAAATCTATATACTAATATACAAAGCTGAAGAGTTTGTTTGTTTGTTTGTTTGAACGCGCTAATCTCAGGAACTACTGGTCCGATTTGAAAAATTCTTTCAGTGTTTGATAGCCCATTTATTGAGGAAGGCTATAAGCTATATAACATTACGCGACCAAAAGGAGCGGAGCATAAATGAAAAATATTGCAAAAATTAAAAACCGTTAAAACTAAAACACGCGGACAAAGTCGCGGGGGACAGCTATAAAAGATAAACATAAGCTTAATACTGTTACAGATCTATATTTAGATAATCACATACGGATGTTGATAATTGAATAGATTTTCATAATAATACGCAGGTAGATAACAATGTCACGGTTTGGCGTAACTAAGAGGTAAATAGACAGCGATTTGCTTCGATTTGTTTAATTTCGGTGAATTTCTAACAATGGTAACTGGTAGTCATTCTCAGTAATGGTCAATAAGTAGGCTATGGACTAGCTTCATTATAAAATACATAGTTTACCATTATCCACATATAACATGTACATACTTATAGTACATACTTATAACACTCACGCACACACCCAAACATAGGTACTATCACACACGCACATACGTGCACACCTACACAAACAGACACATAATACGCTAAGACATTAAATACTCAAAGCATGCGTGCATTCTCATTTATTTTATTATACCATGTTTTTCACTTTTTTTTTGTTGTTTCTTATTAAATATGTATTAAATAGGTTATTATCAATTGTATCACTTGCAACTGGGTGAAGACACTGGCTCCTGTAACACAGGTTTCTACCTAGCTCAGGAGCCAGGGCTTCAAAAATTCTGTTAACTTATAATTTTGTGCCAATAAAGAAATTTATTATTATTATAATAACATAGAATACAAGTTAGATATAAGGTAGGTATACTTATTTTGTGTTTGGAGGCACATAAATTCTCATCTCGTTTTGTAGTGCTGTTAATGGGTAGAATAAACGACACAATCAAACTCCACAGCAGGATAATTTTATATGAATTAAACAATCAACAAAAATCGTTCTACAAATTGATAAATCCGCATTTACTCTGCGTTTGCCTTCAAAATGGCATTGGATTTAAAGTGATACTGACAACAGTAATGGTAGGTACTAATGTACTCTAATGTACTGAGTTGTCACAACCACGAAAGACGACCACAAGTCAAATATTACAAACAATATGGATATGGATACCTTAGAGTAAATAAGTAAACTATAGAATGCGCCTAACATAGTATGAACTGTGAACAGCACCAATATGTACAAATACTCAACACGAACACGGGAGCGACTAGCGATGCGCGTACTCTATGCTTGCTTATATGTACTCCAAGGTAGGTATCTACCTAATGTTGGTAGTTGGCCTCTGTAGACATTTCTAGTTTGGTTTTCCTATTACCAAATAAGACCTTTTTGTTAGTTAAACTCGTCCCCGTTCTTTTGGATATTTCGAAAAGGTTAAGCAACCTTTGCCGCAGGCTAGATTTAGATGGGTTACGGTCCCTAGTTGAATAAAATTTTATTACATGAGCGCCAAACCTTGAAATCTTATCGAAAACCGTCGGTCGTGTGTATGAGGATTATCAAATTGTATAATGTTTTGACGTATTTATATTATATACCATAGTTACGATTAGTTACCGATAAAAATAATATAGATTAGATTAAGTAAGTAGGTAATATAGGAATTGTACAAAAAATATGCTTGATTTATGATTTTGTAGCCTCCGATTTAAAGGTAAATAATATATAGTTCAATAACAGCTATCTTGTTACTTATGTGTCAGATAAATATTGTTTTTAATCGGATAAGTAGTTTCCAGGATTACCTCCCGCATCCAATCTAACAAAATTCTTAAGAATTGTTGCTACTAACAAAAAGCGACCCATTCTTTAATTAGTTTAAATTCGATTACGATTTCGACTGACGGATGACTAAACCAAAGCATTGACAGTCGATACAGATCACTAATACTGCAAATCATCACATCACAGAATGACTCAGTCTTTTGCACTCACAACAAAAACCTCACTTAAAAGTATAACAGGACCAATGGTGCTAAATCAGTTTTTTTGCAGAATCATATTATGAATTCATTTCCAGCAAATACATATGTGCTCTTACTCTCCAATTTAATTTTATTTCTAATACAATACCAATGCAACCTACACAGTACAAAAAATACTCTCAATATTTTAGATTCCAGTCAGTTCCTTCCATTGACAGCATTTTTTTTGCTGTCTGCTAAACTAATATCAATTTTGCATTGGCATTGTAATCGAATTAAAATTAAATTGGAGAGTAAGGGCACTGGTTACAATTCATTATAAAGTCGGATATTATTTACGTAGTTGCAGAAAACTGTCAATAAGAGCCGTTTAAATGGTATCCTACTACTTAAAAGTAAGAATTTGGGAAGATGTTTCTTTTTTTTTTTCGGTAAAAATACCTACTATATTTTAGCTTACATCAAAGGAACACAGGGTTATATATAGCCTATATTTTACAAAGATATGTACACAGACATAGTCGCAGGAAGTTAGTCAAATCATATTAATTAATTGTCAATACCATGCAATTTTATGAATTCATAATATGATTCAGTGAAATCACTTTAGCCGCCCAGAAGATTTATGATCTCAATGTTAAAGATGTTCTTTTATTTTTTGTTCGTTAATAATACTTATCAGGCTTTGGTCTAAATTAGGTATCTTCCATAGTTAGCTCGTCAGTAAGATTGATATTGACGACGCGTATTTCAAACTATAGCTTGGTTTAGTTTGAAAACGTCATTATTTATAGATTGCAAATTGTTTGACTATTGTTCAAAGGTTGAAAAAATATTGACAAAAAAAAATAAACAGTTATGTGTATGCATTGTGCTGTCGTTTAGGTCTTGAAAGGGTAGGTTTTGCTTGTGACTTCGTACCTAGAAACAGTTTTATGATATAGGTACCTATGTAGAGGCTTTTTTTTACTTTAGAGATAAAAGTTTATGATAATATTATTAAACGACCCTGGTTTAACGAGTGGTGTGAGATTTCAAAACAAGACCATACGTTTTAATTTATTTTATAAAAAACCTAGTCCTTACAATAAGACTTATCAAAAAAGAATCGGAAAGCGGAATGTGTATGAAAAGAAAATAGGTACTTATCTATTAAGTCTACCAGTTAGATAAAAAAGAAGAATGAAAAATGTCAAAGTTAAAGCGCTTTAAAGTTTTGCAGTTGGGGCTTGTGACGTCACTTGTGGTTAAACATTGTAGCCACAAGTGACGTCACGCTACATTTCCATTCACAGAATCTTCCTCATAGTTTGATTAATTAAAATAAAATACGTGTGTAATATTTTTTTAATATCTATTTGACGTGTAAATAAAAACAAATAGTCCGATCACCTGCTATCCGATGTTGGCAGTCTTTCGAAAGTAATGGGGTGACCAAGTAAAAAACGGGATTAATTGTTTATAGGTACATACCTATATAATAAGATAGATAGAAGCCTCCCTTTCGAATAAAATTGTTATACATATTTACAGGCTTAGTAATAAATAATTAGTTACTTACTTACTTAGTTGCAAACTACGATTAATTTCCAGTTTGCTTTCTCGTTTAAATACATATTTAGAACCGTCCCGTTTAATATCGTTACTGTTACTATAATTCGATAGAGCTACCGGTTTGTTCGACAGCATGTTATTCAAGTATGTAATCAAGATCATTTTGAACTTATTTATAAAGCGGTAAATATACGTAATAGTCATTAATCTTCTATAAATTAACGACATACCACTATCTTCATATTATTACCTATTAAAATTATAAGTTTGTGTAGGTATTTATACAAATTCAATGATAAATTATAGGTACATAAGATATGTTACCTTCTTAGTTAGTTACTGAAGTTTAAAATCTGATCACGCTGTATACCTTTATCTAAAATTCAAAATGTTGTGTATTTGCACGAATGAATAGTAAAAAATAATGCTGATAAGATAATCACGTAAGTAAAGGAGATGGTTATTATTGCAAGTTTCCCTATTAGAAGGTTTTCTAGTCCTGAAAATGCGAGCGCTAATAATCTTTTTGCCTCACTTTAAACCTACCTATTGTTATCTTTTCACTCGTACCTAGCTACCTACACATAGGAAATTCCTGATGGGTATAGAACATACTAAAAATACATACCTACTTTCGTATTGATAAAATTATCTAAATTAACGATTATCAGTTTTATTATAATTATTCATTTCCTTTGCGATTTTGAAACTTTCTGTAAAAAAGTCTTGTCATACTTACTTATTTTATTGCTATCGCATTATTTCTGTGTAAAAATAATCTCAAGATATAAATCATAGATAGTAAAAGTAATGTAAGTACTTTCTTATCAATGTAAAATTGTAAATGAATAATATAATAATCATTGAATGTTTCCCAATTACTGCAGAGTGAAAAGAAAACGAACTCGTAAATGTTTATGAAGCTGAAATACCTATCTAATCTTGTAGAAGAACGCCCAAAGAGCCTGTGGAATATGCAATTTAAGTTTTAAAAGATTATCCACCTTTCGTTCCCAGGAAAATTGGTTTGCCGTGGGTACATTTGACCGAACCCCCATTTTGTAGGAACTCGCATTCTGTAGCAAATAGCTTCCAGATTGCAACCCAAAGATATTGTGTGTACCGAACAAATGTACCTACCTACCCGTTGAATATTTTATTAGAGGAGAAAAAGGTTAATAACTTTGTAGCTCGTTCTTATGTTTTAAGATCTGACATTGTTTTTAGTGGGCGTTGTGAAATCCCAAAAAAGGGCACCAAGATTAGAGTAATTCATTAATTTATGTACACACAACAGAAAAACCATAACAAACTTAACTACTAAATAAATAGGTACATAGGTTCTGCTTATTTCTAAAATATCTACCAGCAGACCTGCGGCAGGCTATATTTAAAAAGTGGCACAAACATTAGTCAAAGTGTGAAATAAAATGTAAAAACAAAAACTGATATAAAATTAATAGAGATCGCCCGTCTAGTTTCCGACTCAATAGGAATCCCTAATCATGAGCTACGCGGCGGCGGCGGTGTCGCGAGTCGAACAAGTCCCTCCCTAATCATGAGCTACGCGGCGGCGGCGGTGTCGCGAGTCGAACAAGTCCCTCCCTAATCATGAGCTACGCGGCGGCGGCGGTGTCGCGAGTCGAACAGTTCAACTCACGACATTATTTTTATTATCTGACGGCCTAAATAGATTTTGTAGATTTAACAAAACTACATAGAAATCATGGCATAATCATACATTCAAAGATAATGATCACAAATTCATTGTACAGTCATTTTTACGTCTGTTTCATGCATAAATCATTACATGAGTTGACGAGTTTCTTGCGTGATCTCCTTTCTACTATATTATCGATAAAATCACAAATGTAGGCTCGTTATCGGTATTGAGTTGACATATTTAAATAAACCGATACAATGTAGGTTTTCAGGAATATAAAGCAATGCAAATAGCATACCTAAATATCTAATGACATTTTACTGTCATTATTGTATGGTATTGTAATACGGTTTGCTGTTTATTTAATTAAGCTTATTGTGCTGCTTACACAGCTTACACTACAGTTTGTGCTTAATAACAATGTATCATTTAACAAATAAATAGATCAAATTTAAGGCACTTTTTCTTATTATTGTAACATGTATACCGTACTGCGCCAAATACCTTCTCGCCTTTGAAATACGCATGTTTTATTTGAATATTATTTTAACTGAAAGCTCAGAGGTCTTTACGGAATATTTTAACGGCATAAAAACACTGCCTCTACATTTTCCAAACGCTATGTTCAACGCAAGAGTGCGTACAGTCGCAGTAAAAACAAATCCCTTCCAGTCAATTACATTTTAATGCCATAAAATTCTTTATAAAATACTTATAACATAAATTCAAATATTTTTGGCCATACATAACTTTTAGGCAGGATTGCCTAATTGCCTATTAATTTTAACGGTACAATGCGGACCAAAATAAACAAAAAAAGCACGTGTTTCATGAAATAGTACTCATTATGTAAATAATTTGAAACATTCTAAACTATTGCTAGCTCATGACTCAATACCATATATAATTTCTATATTTTAGGTATTTATTAATAAACAAAACGAGTAATTTCAGAATGTTCTCATACAGTTAATTAATTTCATTATTCGTAACCGGATAAGTCTTTGGGATTATTAGAATTGGTTCACTTGTTCTTCTACAATATTATGATGACAAATTAGATGAACAACGCAATAAAGCGACGGGGTTGTTCGACGCGAGTATATTACGACCATAACATATACTGATGGGTAATAACATGACATTTTAATAACCGTTACGTTGAAACAATGATACTTTAAGTATTTTTATATGTATATATAGTAAATTCTCTTGTTATCAAATTACCTATCGCTGCGTTAAGTACGCAAAACGTCAGTAAGAGAAATACGAGTAATAACTTTACTACTTTGTTTAAAAACAGCACTGACTATCGAACATCACTAATGAGCAGTTGGCTGTATATATTATTCCATTACCAAAAAAAAAATAGTAACATGAAATAATACTTACCTACCTAATTTTATTAATACCAAAGAATTTTTGCACGAATAATTAATAAGTGTTTTTTTTTCTTAGGGCTGATATTAACAACGCCAGGTATTTTTATTAGTTGAATAAAATTGACGTATGACATATTTTGTATGGAAGAACCTTAAAGGAATAAATAAATAAACTACAACTAAAATTGTGTCAAAACAGAGCACTCCGTTTTATTAAAACTATCTCAAAACCTAATATCGGAACCGTCGATATTTTCGCATAAACGTCTGTCGTCGCATGGAATATCACATAAATCAGTAAACGAGCGTTTCGCTAAAAATGTGCTTACGCTTGACATAAGGCTTAGCGATACGCACGCTCTATGCTTGCCTATGTTTACTCTATGGGAAGAACTGTCAAAAATTCAAAATTATTCGGTCGAATAATATAATCTGGCGTTAGAAAAATAACCACTTAAAATTTTAATTCTAAATATTTCTTCGATGTGTGAATAAATTTACATTTTCCAAAAGTTTTTTAAATAGATCTTCTGATCAATATACCACGTTTATTATTGTATTATTATTTTACATTTATTTCCTAATAGCTCATGACTAATTTATCTATATGGAACATCTTGATTATCATTGCGAATGTAATCAGATATTTGTTTCCAAAAAGATTAAAATGAAATAAAACTAATGTATACTACAGTTTCTTAAAATAATTCGTAATCTCTTACAAATGTCTTTAGAATAGACCATTAAGTGTTACCATCACGCATTGGTAAATTCCCAGCCTTAATTTTATTACATTTTGGATGTAACAACATCTAGATAAGACTCTTTTGTGGAAACTTTTCACTGATAAAATGTAATGATGCCCATATAGTGCGGTTTATCAAACTACCAAGGACAAATAAATATCGGTTGATAATATATGTATTAATAATAAATAATAAATAATGAAAAAAAAATCGTTGGTTGCCTGTAAAGTCGGTATACGGGCGAAAGTTTTACGTGACAACGACTGTCAATGTCAATGTCTGTCTCTCTCGCTCTTAGGCGGGCTAACCATGCCCGAGTGGAAGGGACGCGTGCCTCTCACTCGCTCTCATTGTGAGCGCATAACGTGAGCGGAGCGTTACCCAGTTTCTTGAAGTGTCACCCGGCAAACCAATTTATAAGACGTTGTCACGTCAATAAAAAGTAATAAGTAAGTATGTAAATAATTCTTAATAAAAAAATATCCTTTTGGCAAAGACCAGAAGGCAAATATAATTAAGCTACAAGTAAATTATAGTAAATAATGTAAATATAATTAAATCGTGTATTTAACTATATATTATATATAGTTATATACTTAACGAAGACTTATTACTGATTGACATTTCAGTATTCAGCCATTAAATAATTTATAAACATTCAGCGCTATAGTTTAAAAGTTTGTATCTTTTAATGTACCTCGTTACATTAAAGTTTCGAACGTGTAATACCTCTTTTACGCTGTAAATCACTGTGATTATTATTTGCGTACGGTTGTTATCAAAATTCTGACTAACTCCATTTCGATAAAGTTGTATTGATCGGAGTCACAAGGGGAAACAGAGATACGGCCGAACTCTGTCACATTTTTTTCTGTAAACATTTGTTTACTCACTTATTTTTTATAAATATGTCATAATAGATATAATTCCCACGTTCTATATTAATAATCCCTTTGAAAAACACAACCCATTGTTTTTTCGGCGATCGATTTTCGCCTAAACTTTTTACTCTTTTCAGTTGACTGACCTTTATGATTGATTTTCGTAATAAATTCAATATTTTTTACTTATGTGTCGACGAAAAATATATAAAAATCATACACATATTTAAAGCGCTGAAAACTATATTTATTGAATTGTCAAGGGAATCACAGTTTGGCGGCAATCCAAGGATTCTCGCGGTCGCACGACAGGGGATATAGCTTGTTACATTCTCTTCTACGCTTTATTATACTAAATCATTGTGTTTGTAGTAAAATTAAGTGATTGTTTTGATTTTTCATATTTGTTTTATTACGAAGGAAGTCCTCATAATTCAAAAGAATCCGGAAACTTTCTAAATAAAACGATGTTGCCAGTTACATGGTTTGGCAAAAATAAATGCGTACCTAGAAAAGATAGACTGATGCTATTTATAAAAATGCGTCGTCTCGTGCATTAGCTAATATTTTAGCATACTGTCCCTGACTCTAAATACATTATACTAATGAGTTTTTGTTGTTATTGAAGGCTGACTCTAAAAAACAAATATCATTTAAAAACTAGAATTAAAAATGAACATGAAACTAAAAGAAACTTCTCATTTGGATAGGAATAGAGAGATAAATAATTTTCAGCTCATAATTTATTCTATAAATAATTATAAATAATATCTTGGGACAACTCACACACGTCCATCTGATCCCAAACTAGTTGTTGCCATAATACAGAGCCTGTACTATGGCAACCAGATAACTGATAAACTTACTTATTTATTTCTAAATACATACATATTATATATTTCTAAATACAGATAAATTACACCCAGATACAGAACAAGTGATCATGCTCATCACACGAAGATTTTTCCTGGGTGGGAATCAAACCTACGACCTCCGGTTTAGCATTTAGGGTCACTAACCACTTGACCAAAAGGCCAGTCAAACTAGCTATCTACTAAGAATCAGTATGTAGGTACTTATCATACAAATTTTTGAATTGTATGTTATTTTGAAATTTCCAATTCAAGGCGAAAACATCAAATATTAGCATAAAACTAATTCGTTTTAAAGATAATGTAAAATCAACAATGGAGATCAAACAAGGAGCGTTGAACTATGTTGCTATGCTGTTTTCATTGTTTTGTTTCAACCGATAAGAGTTGCGTTAATTCTTGAGATTTTGTACATATTTTTTAAGTAACAATAATAGGGAAATAAGAAAAGATGGAAAGAGGGCCACTTGAATCTTTAGTTCAACAAGCGCAGGATTAAGTGATGTCGAGTGGTGTTAAAAGGTTAGACCAACCAGGACAAAAGTAGTCTATAGATATAAGTAAACAAAAAGCTTTTAATGATAACAGTCGCTATACGCGTATATTTTTTATTATTTTACCGCAAGTTCGCGGCCTAAACGGATTGATGGATTTTCCACCAATCGGTTTAGACTGCAGAGCGTGTCAAAGAAATATACAGTATATAGTCATGACATACTTATATATACTTGAAATATATACATGTCATACATATACTTGAAAACATAACCCTCCTTCTGGAACAGTCGGGTAAAAAGTGAATTAATCAAAGTAGAAATTACCTACGTAGTCTAACTTAATTACAAAAAATGGACGTCGATTAAATATCAATCGATTCCTTCGGTGACAATGACCAATAAGCTGAAACGTTATTAATTAATCAATGTCGAAATGAGGACAACCTCTTCATAACGGCGGCTTCTTGTTAATGCCGCGTAGAACTTGAGCTAATGCGGACATAACCAATTAGCACTTGCTTCATTAAAGCAAACATCTCGTGGGATACCGCATGTGACCGTGTAAATCAATTTATAAATAACAATAGATTGTAAACTCACGTTTAGTTAATAGGATTGTCTAAATTAAGTTATGAAGGTAAGTTTAAAAAACCTCTTATGTATGGGTAGAAATTAATCAGCGATACTGTAAATTATTTGGTTGCGATTGAGGGTATTCGCGATTTAAAAATCCGGTAGGTTCCCTAGTCTGGCATGTGATCCATCTGTCAATTTCAAACCAATAAGAGATAAGCTACTGGCTCGTAATTGGTGGAAATTAACAGATGGACCGCATGCGAGACTAGAGAACCTAGCTGATTTTAAATCGCGAACACCGTCATTTAAATAAAAATGAAAATGAAAACGAAACATTAAAAAAGTACTCTACCTGGTAAAGATTAAGATTTTATAAAACGTTACAAAAAAATAAATTTTATAATATCTTTGTTTTATTTAATTTAAAAGAATTTATCATTTGTTATTTTATTAAACAAAGATAAGTAAGAACATATTCTAACTTTCTATTTTTTTTTTCTTTTAATTTTCTTGCTATTGTAAAATTTGAATTCCTTTAGAATCCATCCACGTTAGAAGTTTGATAGATACTCATCATAATCAATGGGGCCAGTGAAAAATCACCTTTTTTTTTAAGTTAAGTCTGAGTATACCTTCATAAAAGGGAGAGGTAGAATTCTCTAAGTACGAAGATTTACGATGTGTATCGATGACGATGATTTTCGGTCATCATTATAATACATAATGATGATGATACATATTGTATTATATCATTTATTTTTTTTCATTTTAGTTACCTAATCATGTAGGTATTGTTTTGTCACGTCATTTTGTTAACTGAAAGGGAAATAAACATCTTGGTTCGTTGCACTTACTTTCACGTAAGATCGCGATACGCGATATAAAAGTATTTTGTGATTCATAGTAACAGGTTTAATAAAATACAGTGTGTTACTTAATTGTTTGTTGTTATGTTATTTTATTGTTGTTTTTTTTAAGAATACAGATAGTACAAAAAACTTGGTCTACAATTTTGACTATGTTTAGTATAAAAATATCAAACCATATTTTCAAAATCGGCGAATTCATTGTATTATTGATAACACATACACCTTAAAATCGAGTTAAATATCGAGATTCTCTTCTTTTTTTGAGGTCAAATGAAAATAAATATTAACATGTGAAAGAAGCTGGTTGTTTTTAACCTCTAACAAAATGTAGAGCGCCAAAAAACACTCTACCAACCTATTATTCTAAAACAGTCGTTATAATACAAGCTACGTTTCCCGGCTTCGTACGCATACATAATCAGCGGTTAGAGACAATCGCATTAGAGTTCTTAAGTTCCAAGAATACTTACAAATTACATGTCGCGATCGTAAATTACTGACGTTTAATGCTTAGTTACCTTGAGTCACGAAAATACTTTGCATATATTGGAGGAGGTACGCTTAACAAGCTCTAGAATCAATTCTAATTGAATTTGATTATTTTATTAAAATGCCATATTTATGTAGCGGCTGTATTGTTAACGACCTCCGTGGTCGAGTGGCGTACACACCGGTATTCAAAAGATTCTCTGAGGTCCCGGGTCGATCCTTGAACGGGTCAATGAGAAAACCATTTCTCTACATTGTCTCAGATCTGGGTGTTTGTGGTACCTTAGTTGTCTCTGATTCCATAACCAAGTGCTTTAGCTACTTACGTTGGCTTCAGAGCAAAGTGTGTAATGTTGTCAATATTTATTTATTGTTTTAAGTCTTATTTTTCGTTTGATGTTAAAAGCCGAAGTTACCTAGGTCCTGTTCGCGTTCTTTCCTAATGGAAAAACGACTATCATCCTGATTTTATTTTAGTTTCATTATGAAACTAGTAGTTGTGTCAACTATCAAAGACATTATACACATAAGTTACTAATTTGTCATTTTGTTTATTTGCTTTCAACATTAAATACTTGCATTATACCTACACAGTTTAAGAATATAATACCTACTCTTTTTTTCGTTGGAGGTGTTACAAAAGGCCTTAAAATTGTAGGAATATTGCTAGTGCAAATATTGTCGCTTAAATATTAGGCAACATCCGTCCGTGGTTCCGTAGGAATGTAATCTTTGAACTCATAATTACTCTGGTGAGGTATTATTGTTTAATCACACTGCGGCTCTTAAACGTTGTACGGTCAATAACCTTTAGGAAAACCTAAGTTAAGGTTTTGGAATGTTACTGTAAGGTTTTGTAGAAGGTATATAAAAATAATGATGGAAATAAAAACAATTTAGGGAAACGAATTATGGCTTCTAATTAAGTTATAAAACCAATTTTAATGGTAGCCGCGATAAAGTATGATTTTTCGAAACTAAAATTGGTTTGCTATTATCAACAAAAAGAATCGGAAATCGGATCCAGCTGAATACCGTATTTTACGTGTAACACTAACAACTGCATATCTGACCACCACAGCCCATTTTACTAGGTAACACAATATCCTATGGTAAGACTGGTTGACAGAATTGTAATGATTTAACGACTGTCAAAGATCAACGTATGATAGTCGGAATCAACGACTCACAGCCCGTTCACACTAGTCGGAAGTCGCATAAGACTAAAAGTCGAAAGTCTGATTTTAAATGTAAATCGCGTCTCATTCAATGTGAACAGCTCCATATAAAGTGTATGGTGACCAGAGCATTCGACTTTTAGTCGTATGCGACTTACGACTAGTGTGAACGGGGGGTTAACGTGCTTTTCTAGGCACGGAGGGGTCTCGGTATTTTTCCTAATTTTTGCCTATCCACAGACCAAACACGGTGAGCGTAGCTTTACATTTACCATCGGTCAATCCGTTCGTCTTACTCTTAGCCACGAACAACTAATTATGGCTTAACAAAATTTTAATGACTTTTATTATGTGACTTGCCCGGTAGGCCATAACGCGCAAGTATGCGTAAGTTAACTATGTATTGTGTTGTCTATAATTATCTACAATATACCCCTCGCTAGAGATCCATTTTTGTTTTTGAATTATAATAGTAATTTATGCTTGTAACTCACTATCTATGGAAAAAGGTTTTCCCTACGTAAACTCTAAACTATGTTAAATATGGCTGTAAACTATCTATACTAATATTATAAAGCTGAAGAGTTTGTTTGTTTGTTTGTTTGTTTGAACGCGCTAATCTCAGGAACAACTGGTTCGAATTGAAAAATTCTTTTTGTATTAGATAGTCCGTTTATTGAGGAAGGCTATATAACATCACGCTACGACCAATAGGAGCGAGGCATAATGTTGCAAAAATGAAAAACCGTTGAAATTAAAACACGCGAACAAAGTCGCGGGGGACAGCTAGTGTTAAATATATATCTTGATTAGGTAGGTATAAATGTATTAATGACTTTATTTACTATAATACAGGATATAATAAATTAATACCAGCCTATAAGTACCTAAATGTTGCACTGCTGGGCACAGGCCTCTTCTCATGTAGAGAAGGCACGAGCATTGATCACCACGCTTGATCAAGGTTGCCTTAAGATGTTTTCCTTCACCGTTTGCCAATGGTGTCTTAGAATGATTAAGAAAGTACATATATTTATTTATTTATTTATTTATTTAATACTTCATGCACAGTGTACATAGGCGGACTTAATGCCAGAAGGCATTCTCTATCAGTCAACCTTTAGGTGATGCAGAAACAAACGTTGTAGATGCACTGAAAATTATGATGAAAATCATTTTTTTTATAGGAAGAATAAATACACTACAATATATATTAAGCATAATATAATATATATAATATATACATATACACTTTCTTAATTCTAAGTCATCAATACATATTACTTTGAAAAAGTCACATTGATACTTGCCTGTAGTAGGTTCGAACCTGCAACCTTGTGCATACAAATCCGTTCGTTAAACCGCTAAGCCACCACGATATACAGGATGGCTACACCTAAATATAATTTAACTTTATTTTATTACTGTTCAAACTCAGTATTCGCTACCGACCCCGTTATTATAGTATTCCTAACACATTTCATACAGTACAGTCGACCTCACATCTTAAGTAACATTTGAAGATTAACATAACCTTTATTTCAATGTCATAAAGATTATTTTCGTAATCCGTTGTCATTACTGTACATGAAGAAGTCTTTCCCACGACGTGATGTTTTCTGACAGTTGTGCAAGTAGCTAATGTTGCAAATCTATTCTATTCACACGAGTATTATCATTTGTGGTTTCACTGATCGTGTAAGCAAGGAAATTGCCATACCTACACGCTGTTACTAAATTAAATTCCTTAGAGAAGTTCAAATCATAGTGTAAACATAGACACGCATAGAGCGTGCGCATCGCTCGTTTACTAATTTATATGTGATTTTCCGTGACGACGACTGACGTTTATGCGAAAATATCGACGGTTGCGATAATATTAAATTTTGAGATTGTTTTAATCAAACGGTGCGCTCTGTTTTGACACAAATTTTACGATTTAACATGATCATACTAGTGCCAACAGTTCATACTCGATATGCGCTCTTTATAGTTTACTTATTGATTCCTCTAAGGTTAAAATTTATTTTGATACTGTGATAAAAAATTACCGGCGAGTAATTTGACGTTGACCCATGACAACTTTTCTTTTATTAAATATTTAAGGAACTGGTATCAATTGATCTCTACTCTTCCTCAATATGGGTCGATATTTTTAGATTTATTTCATCTGGTATTTTTATTCTGATTGTGTGTTTATAACTAACCTGGGTTCGAACCTGTTACCACGCACTACGAAACCGCTCAAATATCATCAGTTTTAAAATACTGTAATTCTAGAATAGATAAATTAAATATGCCTATTCCGATTAGAAAAATAAAACCTAGCTGTTACAAAACTCCGTCCGTCAATTAAAATATTAATTAGTTTAAAATAATCACTGTGACATTGATAACATTAATGAAACTGATATTTATCTACTTCCAATTAGATGTTAAAAATTGTTATTTAAAACATACCGATAACTGTTTTAGTTACATGTTAACTGTTAACTACAAAATATAGGGTAATATTATTAGGCTTAATATAATACCTAGTACTTAATGCATGTGTATGCTGTAATTTACTAAAATTCTTCAATTATTAAGCTTGGTATGAAATAAAATGAATGCAAATCATATCATATGACAATGATGTTTATTACGATGATAATTTAGTTAAGTTAGCAAGTTCGACTCCACTTCAGGCAAGTACTAATGAGACTGAAACATCGTGAGGAAACCTGGATTCTAAAAACAGGAATTAAAAGCATAGGTACGGATCAATGCTCTCGATCATTTTCTACATTTATCTAATAAATATCAATGTAATATCCGTCTTTTTCATTTACGTGGTTTGTGCATAATTTGCACTATGTATAAATTCGCTTGTTACACATTATAACAATATAATATGTTGACGTGTTCTACATTTACCACTGCATAAGGTGTCTATAACCATAATTCTAACAATTAAATGTTTGCGTCTAAAAACTAGATAGGTACTAATTTATTTATCAAAGCTAGTTGTACGATAATCCAAAATTCATTTAATTAAATGATCTATCAAAAGTAAAACCGACGCTGTCAATTAACGTATCCCTGAGCTGTAATTTACCCGAAAGAAATTAAAAACATTTCACGCATTCACAGCAGTGGAAAACTCACGTAAATAATAAAGTATCCAATTATACAAAATGACCGTAGTCAGTATTCCGTAATGGAAAAAAATCGTGCGTAAAACCGCAGGGCAGTAGTAGTCCGTATAACTGTAGATACGTACGCAATGATCGCTAAATCTGTGTCAAACAATTGATACAGAAATGATTACTTTGCTGTATTATTATAACTTTGTATTATCGAAGCCGCAGTGGCCTAGTGGTATTTTAACTTTGTATTATGACGACCTCCGTGGTCGAGTGGCGTACACACCAGTTTTCAAGGTGTCGCCAGCTCTGAGATCCCGGGTTCAATCCCCGGCTGGGTCAATGTATAAAAACCACTTTTGTCTCGGGTCCGGGTGTTTGTCATACATTCGTTGTTTTTGAATTCCATAAAACAAGTGCTTTAGCAACTTACTTTGGGTTCAGAGCAATGTATGTGATGTTGTCCACATTTATTAATTTATTTGATTATAGAAGCCGCGTTGGCCTAGTGGTTCAATGAACGGATTTGTGTGTACAAGGTTGCAGATTCAAACCCATTATAGGCAAGTACTAATGTGACTTTTTCAAAAGCTATATTTCATGTAGTTTCTTAATTCTCCTGAGACGTCATTGACAATCGGTGAAGGAAAACATAGTGACGAAACCTGGATTCCACATCTTTACAGTAACGAACGTCCTTACAAACGTAACAATAATATTA
This sequence comes from Diachrysia chrysitis, assembly GCA_932294365.1. NCBI lineage: Eukaryota > Metazoa > Arthropoda > Insecta > Lepidoptera > Noctuidae > Diachrysia > Diachrysia chrysitis. Next base: position 6,692,683 of record OW028657.1, read on the forward strand.
GTATTCTAATTACACACATACATACACACATCTGCGATACTGGCTATCGCAGATAGATCTAATTATTCCTAGATCGTAAGCAATTGTTGAAACGGAATTGTACTAATATAAACTCTTATTGTTATTTACGTACCGTACTGATGGCCCGCTTAATAACATTACAAGGTGACTTAATTGCATTATTTTTACCTTGTGACATCTCACACACGGGCATGCTGCAGGCAGGCAGAGCCTATATAATATCATGGCAACCAGACAATAGATAAACATACATAAATATTTCAAAATACATACATAGTATAGATAAATTGCACTCAGGCATAGGACAAATGATCTTGCTCATCACACAACGATTTGTTCTGGGTGGGAATCGAACCCACGGCCTCCGGTTTAGCAGTCAGGGTCACTAACCTCTAGAGGCCCGGAGGTGAGGGAGAACAGATCAACCGTCAAAATCTATTACCTCTAGTCCGTAGATGCCTTATCGATGGGACTATTTCAATTATGTACATTAACACCAATTTGTCGTGCCTGACAAGGGTATATAGTTCCAATATTGCTTTCAAAACAGCGGAAGTAAGACACGCATTATGAAGTTATAGACCCGGTATAACTTTAACCCTGCTTCTGTCCCATGGGATAGACCTGCAGTGCCCAATTTTGAGGTTTCTAAACCACCTTTCAACTCAGGTCGGTCGTTCTGTATACAAGTTTGCTAAGAGGGGTATTTTCGACCCTTTTAATGTCCCCTGTGGCTTTCAAGTTGCACGTAGACTATGCTCTACTTACTGTCCGCACAAGTCACAAATAAGGGTATTAAGCAACTAATTATAGGGGAAAACTGTATGGCAGATACCCATTTCCAAGTCGGTAAGAATAAATTGTCCCAATTTATTTTTTTAATATTGTTTATACTTATATCCGGTATTAGCCAAGTCTACTCTACCCACGCAGAGTTAATACTACAATAATCATTTATTGAAGTAAAACTTCTTTAAGCACGCTTGACTTGTTGAGTAAGCTGGTGAATGCGTCACGGGTGCGTTACGTTAAGTGTGATCGGGCGATGCGAACGGAAGTTGAGGGGAAGATATAAGTTAGTGATGATATATAGAGAGAGAGAGAGGTACGTTTCGTATATTACTTTAGGGGCAAGAGAGAGAGGTGCGAGCACACATTTTCTTTCTCTCATAGCCAGTTACGTTTCCTATAGTATAAAGACGTTTTACTTCAGTCGTGTGGTCTAAAGCACACTTGTTTTTTTTTATAATTAGCAAGCAACTGGTTGGAAATAATATTTTAAATAGTTCAACATCAAAAAGCAACTTAGCTTCTGTGATATACGAAGCACGTGATCAAAAAGTATTTTGAAATTCATTTTGACTAATCTGTGACAAGGTTCGGTCTTTAATTAGCCGTAAAAGTTACCGAAAACAAATATTTGTCTGAAGTGTTTGCGCATACATTTGTGTCACTTACAGTATAGCACGCATACTATTGACGATAGGCAAATGAAGGGCAACGTCAAAAAATTATGGTTGCGTTCTGTAAACTGTTTCATGGTTAAATTTTAGATTAGCTGATCTTGAAACTACAAAATAGTTTTTATGGTACCTACCAATAAGAAACTACCAACAATGCTCTTGGTTATCAACCAAAAATATCCATTTAATTTACCTAATAACAATACTAGTGCAATATTTGAACTAGACCAAAAAAGGGAACCCTTTTTTATAAAAAATACGATAAACACACGTGTTAACACGTATTAACTTAAGAATTAAACGGTTGTTAATAAATAAGTAAATAATGTAGGTACAATATTGAAATAAATCAATTTGTAATGGATTTTATCGCAGTTTATTTGTTTACGTACCCGATTATAATAAACCTCGAAAAAAAAAACATTTAAAATTGCTTTATTTTCATTCGTGTTAACCTCAAAATTTAAAGTCCTTACAATTTTTTGAGTTGATTGTAAGTAGGACGAAAAAAAAACGCAGTCTATTGTTTTTTTTTATTAAATAAATAAAAAGGCAGATGTCACAAATAGTTTCAACTAAAACAGTTTGTTTTTCTCATGACCAACACTTTAATTCGTCTACATCCCATGTGCTATCAATTAATCTATTATTATTATGACTAATCCAATTTCAGACCTGAATGAACTGCATTGTACCTATATAAACATCTATGTTTGAACGTTTTATAGGCGTGAGACTGTTCGCTACCAAGGTCAAACAAAAAGTGTCAGACACAAAATAATCTTAGAAGATAATGTTTTAAACTTAAGCCAAGGTTACATAAAAGAACTGAGACAAAATTCTTATGAAATATATATTTATTTGGGGTGCTATATTAGAGCACAACGTCTGTTGAAAACTATTTCGGAAAAGTTGTTTTAATACAACCCTAGCCGATATTATTCAAGACTTCAAAGCTAACAAACAAAAAAATATAATGCGAGACACATAAATAACAAAAATAGGTGTATTTTCAATGCAATAACAATTATTAATGCTAACTACTTTATCAAATTTTATACTCTCTGAAATTTTTTTTTTTTAGTTTTGTCTATTTTTTGCGCTTGTTGTTGATCATGAATTCACCGTGATGTAAAGTAGGCAATTAGGTAGTCAAACTGTTAAAAAAACGTGCGTTCCCAGTTCCATAAATATTTGAATTGAATTCTTTAACATGAATCATGAACAAACTAGATTTTCCAAATTTCTCACTGCCCTGAAAAATTTACCTAACATTATGAAGTGGGAAAATATTTCGATACTTCTTTTAATATTTTTTAACCGAAAGATACGCATAAAATGAAGAGGGTCGCGTGAATAAATTGACAAAAGCTACCGGTTTCTATAATTTATTCGAATATTCTGAACCGAACGTTAACGTAACATTAATAGGAATTTTATTCTAAAATCTCAATGTTATAATCATTGCTTATATAATATTGTAAATAATCTGATTGGAAATTTAGAGAACGCGGTCATTCTTACAGTTAAAATTATCGTTTATTTATTTTAACGGGTTCTTACAATTTTTGACTTAGTCACTAACCCAATAAATTACTGGATTTATTGTTAAAGGTTTTATATTATCAAACCTTGACCCAGTTTTGATGACTGAATTCAATGAACTTTTTTGTATTATCCGTACTTTAAAGATTTGTTTTGACTAGAAATAATGAAGGACGCATCGTCGCATACGATTAATTTTCTGGTATGCTCTGAGGTGAGCTGCGAAATGTCAAGTGTTAAAAGACAAGTTGACCTCGTCTAAATATTGCGATTAATTTAAAGTTATCTAATAAAACATAGCAATAAAATTTGGCATGCGGAATTCTCAGTACGATATTAAATTACCATTTTTATTTATTGACATCATATCCTCTAACAAGTGAATGATGAAATGAATGAATACACCGCATGAAAGAAATCAATGATTACAGCTTAGGTATATGTACATAAAGCGATTATTATTGATTGGTCGCGAAAAATTAATAGGAAATCCATATAATTTTATGTTGTTTTTTGTGCGAAATTGAGAGTGACGGTACCCCGTAACATGAATGCAATGAACCCATCTTTAATGGCAATTCTATTGTATGTATGATTATTACAAAATTGGATGCGCAGGTAATTTTTTCATGAACAATAGAAATGAACTCTACATTGTAATTTGGTATACAAATACTATAGACCGAATCAAAATAATGATATAACGAAGTTTCTAATAAAAGCTCAACCACGCGAAGCTATATTTCCATTAAAAACCCAATGTTTATATTCTGGACAATGTACAAGTTTGTTGATGGTTTCGATAAGGTTAAAAAAAACTTTTGTACGTCCGTTTACGTATAAATAATCAAGTAATAATAAATAACTTTCAAAACAATAAATTAACACTGTATTGCGACATTACTTCACCTGTTATGTCGAAAAGTTTGAATGATGTATTAATGAGTTTGTTTTCAACTATTTTAAACCGGTTTTCAGCGTAAACATTGCCTATATCTGAGGAATATAATTATAATGTTTCGTGTTCAAATTTCATATGGCTTGTATATTTTTATTTCGTCATTGTTATATGGCCTCTTAATTTGATTTGTGAGTGTGTCATCGTATTAAAGTGCTGCAGTGCATCCGTGGGTGTCAACGCGTACTGCTACATTCTTGATAGCGTTAGAAATTAATTCTCCATTGTCATTTCTTACTGAATATCGTAAATAATTCTATGATTTGTCTCCTTTATACACAAGATTAGTGTTTTTAAATAAAAATAAGTAAACTAGAGATAAAAAGTATTATTTTCATATTCATGTTTTCCCTCCTCTATGATGTTTTCTTTAATCATAAATTGACTCTACATTTCTTATAATGCATAAATACAAGTAATAAGGTGTCATGTACTCTAGTAATACCTATGATTTAAAAAAATAAAAACATGAAAGACTATCATATCTATAATTGTATACTTACTGATTAAAACAGAAGCAAATATTGTTCATATTATTTAATATTTATGTAATACAGTCTGTCGCCATGTGCGCTTTCACGAAAACTATTCAATGAGTATGATATCATATTAAACTTCACTATTCATCAAATAAAACTGTCGGATCACTAGTTCATGAATGAAACTGGTGTTAAAAAAATATTTAAATCACGGGAAATTATAATTTGTTTATAAATAAAGGCTTCACTGCTGATACGAGTCGGTTGCGCAGTGCTCACGAATTTGAAGCGAGCGGCGCGTGCCGAAAGGTTAGTACGACCGCGCAGCACAGAAGGCGCGGCGACACTGGCGACGGCGACGTATCGACCACCGCCATCACAATGAATGGTGAGCCAGCACCGCAGTCTGCCGCTGCAAGCTGACTACTGCACTGCAGCTTTATTTCTGGCAACCTCCCCAATACTCAACGTACCTAACAAAACATTTGAATTTTCTTTGCAAAAATACCTATGCCAACAACAGCCCGTGACACGCGAAATTCCGAGCCACTGACCTGGTTCTTAAGACGTCGAAGAATTCTGCGGTTCCTACATTTATCATTCGCTTTTATATTTCTCTTCTATTTCTTGTAAATTCTGGGAGATGTTTGTCACTACGCATGCGTGAGTCAGCGAGCTAGCGTGGTGCTGTCCGTATCAGCTGATTAAATGACCTTGTATCTACATTTTCATTCAATTCTCTTTTTGATTTTATGTTTGATATAACATAGCACTTCAGCATTGTCTCTTAGTACCTACATATCTATTTATCCATTGGAGTTGTTGTTAGAACAATACGTGTGAATTCTTGACCTTTAAGAGTTATCTCATGAGGGTATAATGAGCAGAAACCTTTCAAGGTTCTCGTGTTAGGTCGCAGTGGTCCCACGAGCAAAGCTAAAGATAAAGTTTACTCAATAGGTACTGTTAATTACCCTGACTTCTCGCTAAAGTGATACTGTAGCTTGGAATAGAAATCTGTAACACAAACATCTGTTGGAACATGCTTAGAAGCTTTGTACAATTAAGTGTATTAGCCATGCACTGGAATGACGAGACCACCGTCACTGTGCAAATACATTGCTTGTTTTATCTGACGACAAACAAACACTGTTAGGATTAGATAAGCAATGTAAATCAAACTCATAAGGGATAGCCTACTGTGCGGTTGTGTACGGGTACGTGACGGACCTATCAATTAGAAACAAAACACAATCTGATCATTCCTTTGCCTATCATATCAATCGCTTCCTGTTATTAATGAATGAGTCGTCTATATTGGTCAATAGGCGTATTATTTGAATCAGTTGACTACTTAAATTATTATTTAAATAGTTCATAAACTTCCATTGAAACACGCGTTCGAATAAAGAAAATGGAATATCACGATTCATTTGACTTATTCATTGATAAGTTTAATTGAATTTCAGAGATTAAGTACAGCTGTTTCAAAAGTCAAATAGGTATATCGTGATATTCATTAATATTATCTTATGGTCATCGAAAATTCATAAAAAAAATTAAGTAGGCAAGAGAAAATTAAATTTTGTCTTTGTTGCTGTGTAGAATTAATAATCTGTTTATAGTTATTTTTTCGCTGTCGGCTTCTATTAAATATTTTATTCACAATTCGAAATTTTTATCTTTCTTTTCTTACAATAGATTTTACACGAGGGATAGTACTGTAAATACTAAAATAAAGAGAACATTAATAACATATTTAATGAGTTATGAAAACACCTTTGGCACTGTTGTGTGTGAACTAATGGCTAGTGTCGACAGAGCCATAGATAGCACACCATAATATTGCCTTATATAAATAAACAGAATAACACGCAGATGCCGTGGGATGCCTGTGGCTTTTAGGTATAATAATATTAGTCAAAGTTAATAATTTGTTGTAGGCTATTAAAAATATGGCAAAAAATTTAGGCGAAAAAACAGCATATGAAAAGAGCTCTAATGAATCCTTGCATTTGAACAATAATTCTGATTCATACAACCTATGTCCATTGTTCAGTAAACATTGTGGTTTTTCCTCTTAGCGTTTAATTAAATTAAAATCGTTTTGAAATTGCTTAAAAAAATATTACTTTAATAAAACGACTCCCGCACTAAGGAATTTATACTTTGTGTCGCGGAGGTTTCTCAACAAGCATTTGTGGGTCACAAATGCTTGTCCCATGCGGGGATCGAACCCGCAGCACGTCACACAAAGAAGTAGATAGCATAGAGACCGTATAACATTCGGCTATCCGTCCAGTCATAAATGTACGCAAACTCAATCCAAAACCTAAAACATGCAGAAGATACTGTATAATTATTTATGGCAATTTTGTACAGGTGAGATACGACTTATGATATAAAATCGTATTAAATACCTATCTAATATTTGGAAAACACGCTGATTATAAATGATTCATAATTCATGTCCTTGATAAAAATATACAACGTCACTAATGATAAATCGTGGTGGTGATTACCTTGATATTATCGAAATTAATGCTTACAAATCTTTTTTGTTTCGGAAAAATACTTTCTAAGTTATTCCAAGAACTTTAAAAACTAAAAAAGAACAATTGACTGTGAAATAAGTAAATAATAAAATGTACTAAAACTAAGACGAAACAAATAATAAACTAATCATTATACCGCTATCCGATATTGCTAAAGAATTCTCGCGAAAAGGTTTTCTTTATCAACCTAGATTTACTGCCAAGTTTTAGAGTGCAGTGCATCTAGATGCACATAATTTTAACACGTTTCCTATCTTTGTATACCTACTCGTTACGAGATATGCAATTGAAATCATTTCCTGTTCAGATCTCTCGTTATAAATAATTGAAATATTCTTCTCTAAACAGTTTACAGCTATTGATCTGCTACCTGCTATATCTGCGAACATCGAGATGAATAAAAAAAATAACGAGTGTGCTTTAGAGTCAGACCACACGACTGAAGTAAAACTTGTTTATAGACGAAACGTAACTGGCCTAACTCCCTCTCAACTTCCGTTCGCATCGCCCGATCACACTTTTTGTAACGCTCTCGTCACGCATTCACCAGCGTACTCCCAAAGTTAAGTGAGTCAAAAACAGTTTTTCTTCAAAAACAAAATAAAAATTTTGTATAGGTACCTATACCATTGTAGCATAGGTATCTCCTAATTTAATCACCAAGTCAAATATAATTAAGTACCTTTTTATTAACTTTGGGATTTCCTCATGGACTTTTTTCGCCAATTGACATTGAAGAGGTATCCGGGTAAAACACCAGGGAGTCTCTTCTTTCATTTAGCGGGGATGAGACGGCAGTACAAGGACTACATATCCAAACCCTGAACGGCAAACTGTAGGTACACAAAGTTATTGAGTTCATATCGGTATCAGATATCAATATCAGCGTTAAAACCCAATCCCACACTGCGTTGGTATTACGTAGGTACCACTAACACTGAAAGATAAAAAAAAACTTGTCATACCTACCTATGATACCTATGAAGGAATTTATTGTCCCCCAGGCAATCTATCCGACTAATCTTGATTATTAATACATATTTATTTAAAATTTATCAGATAGTATGCCAGATGGGCTAGGTGCTTAATTACTCTGATCGCAGTGATTAATATAATTTTCGTAATGATTACATTTCAGAAGTTTATTCCAGTTTTCCTTCTCGTGATGAGAGCTTTGTTTATGTAGGTAATTTAAGTTTATTGGCATCAAAAAGTAGGTAATTCATCATTGCGGAAATCCTTTAAATTTTTTCTCATTTCCATTGTTAATGTATTAACATCGACTTTCATCGATATTCATCCTGTTTTACAGAATCTATCACAAATAGGTAGGTACATGTAGAGACACAAACGTTTTGAATTCTCCAGTGATTTCTTACAATCCCCGCCAGAGGAAGCAGTCATTTAAAGTAACTATTTTAAAACGTCCTCGCGACTGCCCGCTTAGGTGACAGGAGTAGGTACAGGACTCCAGAGGTCCTGGCTAATATTAGAATAATATAACACTACACGTTGTCCCGCCTGGAATATTCCCTTGTTGATGTAACAAGGAAATATCGATGTAGTATGTGCTAAGTGTTTTGTTTATTTGTTTTAGACACGAGCGAGAAAATGTATTTATTTATTTACAAGTTTTTTATGAGACAACATTCGCATAGGGGTGTACAAAGGTACTGCTTATTTTTATAGAACACTTTTCTACCTAACCTGAACAAAAAGTACCTATTATTTTATTTTTTTTGTATTTAAAAAGGTTACTAGCAATGTGGGTGGAATTCACATTACTAGCAATCTTGTTAACCCCTCCAACTAAGCTAAATATGCTTGTGTCTGGAGTGGGTTCACGTCAATAGTGCAATGGGTGGGGTTCGAACCTGCGACCTCTCGATCACAAGGCGGTCACCCTGACCATTAGGCTATTGCCGCTTAATTATTAAAAAAAAATAAAAATAACAAACATTAGTACGATACATTTATAAATGTTAAGAATAATAAAATATATACATACTATATATATACTATGTACAAATCTCTTCTCCTAAAAATCGAGATGGAAGGTGAGTTGCGTATGTTAAGTTGCAGTAAGTGTAGACAGTCACTCGAAGAGCTTTTAAATTTGATCGGTTTTGTAAAGTTGTTTTCCTACTCTGCAATACTTTTAAGTAATGGGTAGTCTTCTCATTTTTATATTTGCTTGTTTGTGTTTTCAACCGCAGAATAACGAACGGTAAAGCTTTTTAACCGAGGTCTTAATGCGATTTCATGTTCATGTAAAGCAAGGAATTTTTTTAATAGGGGTGCGGACTGGCTATGAATAGGAAATACATATCCTTTTAGTCCGCAAAATAAATAAAAAAGAAAAAAAGAAAACTCGTATTTTTTCTTTTATCCAAACAATAAAAAACGACAAAGTTCAGGAGAAGGGGATTGTGACGTCACATGTTGGTAAAAATTGTAGCTACAAGTGAAGTCACGCAACATTAAAAAAATCTTTATCTTCCTAATTGTTTGTTTAGTAAAAAATAAAAAAATACGTGTTTAATATTTTTTAATAGTCAGACAGAGTTTATTAAAGGATCCATATTTGTGACCTCTATAAAGCAACAGACAATGCTCTGAAGGTACTTGACTAATTTTTTTTCTATAAATTTCTGGCCTCTGCTTTCCTTAAATGGAAACTAGCGTATCGTCGCAATCAATCATTAATAGAATTGGGGGCAAATGTCACATAGCATGTATCTGATGTATCAGCTGTTTATTATTTAAGATACGTCGTTACAGTGAGTGATGGTATGGGGAGCCCATACGATACCATGTTCATACCAAACCGTTGCCAAAAGTACTTTGGCACGGACGTTTTTTGGACGGTTCATAATGGATTGACGATAATTACACCTACTTCTTAATACGATGAGTTTAAGATAGTTATCGTGCATTTAAACGCAAACTGTACCTAACCTACACTTTTATCGGCTTTCAAAAAACCTAAATTTAATCAAAGTCGTTAAACAAGGTATAAGTAACAATGAATGTGATAAGCTAATTTTTATAGATATCCATACTGCATTGCGTAAAGATTTGATTGAACCAAAATATTAGTGCTATATAAAAGTCTTTTTTAATTCTCAAACGACCCCCTAAAAGCAATCTAAAACAATTACACAGTTATACTACTAACTGTTTAATTGATAACATCTGTGTCTAATCGTTAGCTTGATGGCGATTCACCAGACGTTGTGAATTCGCGTGATTTCCGCAGAATTTCCTGAAAACGAGTTGTTCAACCGTAGCAGTCCATTTGTATCAGTTCAGACACGCTTCTTAAGCACGGTTTGATTTAAAAACTAAGTGATGTAATCAGCTGTAATTTTCTTGAAATAAAAGTTGATGATTAAAAGCGGATATAATGCCTTAGTGGCGCTGTAGATAAGATTTGAAATTAAGATATAAACGATTATGAAATTAAAAAAATTAATAACACGTATTCTTTCTTAGCATTTTCTAAATTTATTAAAATATCTTTACGTGGTTTTAATTTATAATTTCTTTAATTTTGCGATATGTGTTCATAGTATTGTGTACAATAAAATATATTTTATACTTAGCTTTAATAAGTTATAATGTCGATAATAGCTATTATAAATAAATTATCTACCAGTTAATATATCTTGTAGTACGCACAGAAAGGAAAGTATACAATAAAAATTAGTATTATTAATATTTTAGTCGTTCTAAGTAAGATGTCGACAATGCTTTTATCTTTATAGGCAAAACTACTACAAAAAATATTAATACTAATCTATATTTCCGTATTATTCGTACTAATATTATAAACATATTCACGTCTAAACCGCTGAACCGATTTTCATAAAATTCGGTATGCGCGGATAATGTGCTACTTTTTGCCGCAATAACCGAAATTCACACGGTCGAACCGCGTGAGATAGCTATTAGGTTATACCTATTTCTTATAATATTATGCGCGTTAGAATTCACTTAATTTGGGCAACGACCTCAAGGTTGTATTTACTATTTCCTGATTGTGGAAAATTTTCGACTGATCTATTCAAGATTCGCAAGGTAGATACCCTTCCAATTGGGCCTTGAAGATTATTGACTCGCTTTTACATAATTATTATTATGCAGTAGGTATTTTATGTAATAAACTGTTGAGCCTCTTAATGATATTTACATATTTGCGAATTAGTAATATCTAGATTAATATCTACGTCATTTGTATCGTTGGTTTACTTATCATACTTTTGTGCTAGAGAGTAGGTATGTACCTATCAATTATTCTTAAACTTACCTTCTTAATTCAATGGTAGATTCTTGACAGAATAGATTGTCTAGATAACCTACCTTTATTCCTGTGCATAGTATGGGTTTTTTGGTCTAGATTCTGCATACGCTGTTAGGATAAAAAATAATATTAGGTACTTATAGGTAAAATAAAAGCTCACGATTTTAAACATACTTAAATGTAATCCTATACCTGCCTAGGGCTAAATAAATGATGCTATTCTAATTTCTAACATGACAATTAATATAAAATTCCTTCGATAGTAGGCAACCTACAATTCAAACAGTTTGTTAAAATAGTTTTCTTTTAGAACTAATAACAATTTAATATTTAATGGTAGAGGCATAATTACTGACCAACTAAAATAGAAACGTGCTTAAAGTAACATTATTTGTTAGGTATTAATAATAGAAACGGCGTCATAAACGCTTTGTCTAGATCCAGTCATTATAATATTAATATCTAGTTATTGATTCTAAGCCAAGGCCAAGAAGCTTTGACAATACGTTGAACATGTTTAAGTAGCATTCTATTTTAATTTTTCTAGTCGGCGGCCATTAAGAAATGCCTTTGCATATTTTGTCAAAAGAATAACACTGTCTATGACTGTAATTACTTACATTGTTAAGACATATTTTTGTATACCTATTGTATATTTAATATTTGGCCTATCGGTAGGGCTCTTGAAAAAAAAATTACAATAAAATTCCCTATAAGTTCTACAATTTTTATAGGTAACTCTTTTCTATTCTACGCGGAGTTTATTTATAGTAATTAAGTAATCATTCTACCTATGTTTATATACATACATTTTTATAAATATTTGGTGCGAAGATCTATATATAGATACCTACGTGTTCCCAAAAAAATATTGTAATCCTCTCTTATGTAGTGTGCTGTTGAAAATCCCTACCAATTATTCATGAAGTTATTATTACCTTTAGGCGTGTTCCAGCGAACCATGGCATCGGCAAGTCGTGGTATAGCCAAACATTCATTCTTTGTAGCGTTCCTACACGTGCTGCATATAAATAATTGTGTCGACTAATAGTTATTTCATATTACCGTTCATCTGTACTGTAAACCATGATTTCTTTAGACAATAACATCGTTCAAGGGTAATTCTGTATACCATACATCAAGTCATAAAATACAAGTCTTCTAAAGTGTGTTTAAGCGTACCTATATAGGACAAAGAGATGGTGCAATGCGGTGCAATAACGCAGCTTCGAATTGCGGTGGCAGCCTTGCCCATATGCCGAACTATTACGGACCACTAATACGTTGCGATTAATGCTGCCTTCAATGTGACATATAAAAGAGTAGAGTACTACTATCAACGACAATATTTCTAAAAGAAAATCTGAAGCTGCCCCTAAGAAGAAGAAAAATATCCATTACAAATGCAATACCTCAGAGTATACCTAATAATGTACAAACACAACAAGTACATACAACAATGCGCTTAAAAGCTCAATCTTATGTTTTTTTATTGCGTTCAAATATGAGCTCACACACTTGACAGCTAACTTGCCCTATATTTTTATAACCGTTCGCGCTATAACTCATTATAACCATACTTACCTATTTCCCTCATCGATACTAGTTACGATCGATCGTTTAACGGGAAAATTAACAGCTAAGTATTCTATGGGAATACAACATGTATTAGTAAAAAACATTAGAATTAGGTAAGAAACTGTATTATTTATTTTAACATTTCTCATTTCAAATACATCATTTAAACATACAAGTTACATATATTTTTGTAAACGATTAATATATTTTGATACGCTACTCGATAGCTTGTTAAAAAAGTAATATCGACTTACAATTTACCTACTTACCGCGAAAATTCTGCCATTTTAATATTTTTTTCAGAATATCTATTTGGACACTTGGGTTTTTGAGACGAATCTAACGATACCCTAACCATCAAATACCACCAAGAACGTTCCGAAGATACGAGGTTATACAGAAATTAACAAACATAATAACAGAAATATGGAAACATAAAAGATAAATACGTGCAAAAAAAACATAAGTCTTCCATGGCCTCCGGTAAAAATATTATCATTTATCATGATATCTTAATTTTCAAGCTGTAGGAAAGTTCTAGTAGTGATTTGTTTGTTGTGTTAAATCTGTTTTTTGTAAAAATTAATCCTGCCCGCAAACCAAAAGTTTATACATTTTTGGCTGTCTAATGTTTGCGGGATACCAATATCGTATTTCTCTTTCAATGCAAGCAAAAATTAAATTGACTATTAATTATTATTATCGGTACAAGTCAAAAGGTGACTTTTTATTTTTGTTAATAAGATCTGTACAAAATAAATAAAAATAAGTGTAACGAGTTCTTGATTCTATTCGGAAACTTTCTGATGATTGACATTGAGGAGCATTGATCCCAAGTTTTTGGCAGAGCACAGATTTCCATTGCCATCAACCTGACTTAGGTACTACTTAGTACCACTTTCGCTTAATGCATTCTCATCACATTCTTAAAACATGCCCACCGATTAAGGTTAGATACTGTTAAAGTACTAACCTAGCCTTTCTCCATTCATAGATCCGGCAAAACAAAACAGAAAGGTGCATTATTCTTGTACAAAATTAGTAACAGTAAGAGGTAGTTAAACCACAGAATCTAGACTAATAAGTTTAACGAGTATTTTTTGTAGAGATACCTAAATAAATTAAAATTGTATTTTAGAGTATTTTTTTAATTGTTTATTTGTATTATTGTTATCTTGTAAAAGTTAATATTCGAAATTATAGCCTGACTTGTTTTTGCCTGGACTTTTCTGTTGATATGTAGGTATAAGTAGGCTTCCAAAAATCCAAACATATCTTAAGTCAAAATAGGTAGGTGGGTATAACTTTATGCAGAATCTCGTGCATTGCCTTACATTATAACTACTAACAAGTTTTATCTATACTATAATACTATAATATTATAAAGCTGAAGAGTTTGTTTGTTTGTTTGTTTGTTTGTTTGAACGCGCTAATCTCTGGAACTACTGGTTCGAATAGAAAAAATCGTTTTGTATTGGATAGTCCGTTTATTGAGGAAGGCTATAGGCTATATGACATCACGCTACGACCAATAGGAGCGGAGCATAAATGAAAAAAGTTGCAAAAATGAAAAACCGTTGAAACTAAAACACGCGAACAAAGTCGCGGGGGAAAGCTAGTCAGTAATAAACATTAAAACCCGACTGCCCTGATAAGTAACATATTTTTTTTGTTTAGTACCTACTTATTACAGTTTACAAATTACTTTTGAACATAGGTACAAGTTGCATGTATTTTTGTAGGTAAACCATTTATAAAACCTAATAATTAAGTTAACAATAGTCTAGAACTCAAGTGATAGTATAAATAGTTATGCGGTAAGTAGGTACAAAACCTAAAGAACATTCATAAAGCCTGCTGCATTATTCATGCGAGTCAAATCACATGTATTGTATGCAGCCAGGCTGTCACCGTAATAACAGGCCCCCGTGAGATGGGAAACGATCTTTTGTGCTGTCACGTTTTACAAATGTTACGGATCGTTGCATGTCATGAAAACTGTCCTCTGTACAGTTAAAATCAATCATGATAAAATGACCACATGGTACAGATCATGTTATGTTGACCATGTTACGCTTGATGTAGCTGGTCGGTAATGAATAGCAAAACGTAATGTTAGATAGAGCTTTTCTTTAATGGTCACCTGCATTATACAGTTTAGTCAAATTACACGCGAAGTGATCAGTGTAATAATTAAAATAAAATAAAGTTAAACAAATGTTATGGCAGGGCTGGTGACTTTCTATGAATGACCCTTAATTTGTTTTTACGGGAGTCCGTCTCGAAACCTATTAGGCGGCAGTGATTTGCCAGCGACGCAGTCATTATTATTACATAAACGAGTTATTCCTAAAGTCTATTCATAAAATGTACCGATTTATTTCTCCATCCCAAACCCCAAGCAAATGAACGTATTAATTTAAATGTAAACAGAAGGCAAAGAAAAAATAAATAAATGCTGCCTCTCTTAGTCACTTACTGCGCCAATTTCAATCTCTCAATTTTAAGTTAGTTATGAATCTGTTACCTACACTAGCAACCATAGCTAGCAACATTATTTATTGTCATTGTTGACAGTGACACTACTGACATTGAGAGATGTCACGATGTCACAAAAATATTCTTACGGCGGGAAGCCTCTGTCACTTCTGTAGATCTGTCATTTAAAATGAAACAAACAAACTCAAACTTAGGTCGACAACGACATCAAGTGTTTATTAGTGATAATAGCATTAAAACAAAACTTACATATTTAAGTGTATACTAATTATGGCAGAACTACGCGAAAACCTTCGTCAAGTGTTACTTACATTCATTCCAGCGTCTGTTATCAACGATATTTCATGTTTTGTTTTTTATGATAATCACCCAAAAGACGCTAACAACATTGATGTTACAGTGTGTACTAAAAAGGGGGAAGTTAAGGAGTTTTATCATAGAGATTTGGTAGGTTGTATAAAGCTTGATATACAGCCTTCAGAGATTAGGATACTAAGAAACAAAAACTGTAATCTTTATTACTTGGTAGCGGCGAAGGAAAATATAATAATACTATCAAGAAAAGTTAAATTAGAAGTACATGTTAAATTATCTAACGTTGAGAGTTATGATATTAGCGATATTTCTTGTGACGGGCAAGCATCTTTGAGAGTATTTTGTAAAGGTGATGCTGTACCACTAATATTTACTGAAAGTTACGAGAAACAACATGAGTTTTCCGAAACATTTACCCCTTCAGAAAGTGATGAATCATTTCCAATTATATCTCAATTAAAAAGAAAGTTGACGGAAGCTAGATACAGTGTGAAATGCAATGAGAAAACTTATAAGGATTTTTTAAATATTCGTCAAACTGTGGCTTTTTCAGCCTATAAAAAAATTCATCCTAACTTTGATGATGCACTATCTATGGATGAGCCAAAAGAGGTATTTATTTTAAATGAATTCAATTTAAAAAAAAAAAAAAAAAAAAAATACTTTTGCCAAGTTTGTTATACTTTAGTACCTTTTTTTGATTCTATTAAAATTTGATCATTTTATATACCTGATATAATCTTAATACTTAATACTTAATACTTAATACTCATGTTATTACTAAAAGTTTAACATTTGTTATATAATTATTTTAAATAATATTTAAAACTTTTAATTTACAGATAGCCAGTGCATTGAAAATTACTATGGAAACACCTTGGATTAAAGTTTACAATAACAAAATTGTTATTGCTATAAATGTATTGAATTTAAGTAAAGAGTAGGTATACACAATATTTCTAATATAGGAAATGAATAAGCTTTTATTGTTTTATCTAACCGGGAGCTAGCAGCCTTCCTTTTCCTGCACTCATTCTAACAGGGTTGGTGCATAATTGTCTGTTCCATTCTACTCTTTTTTTTCTGGTCTATTGTTCACTAGTTCATTTTATTGTTTTATTTCATTACTGCACAATTCATATTAACCTTTAAACCTAATGTACAATGGCTCAATCAATAGTAAAAGTACAAACAAACCCAGTTTAACTAACTCACTAACTTTGTAACCACCTGCAAGCTTAAAAAAGCAGATTAAACAAGCTATAGTATTTGGTCATAACTATACAACCCTGGCGAAATGACAACGAAAATATTTGTTGGATTGATCCAGCGTAAGCTATTAAAAATATTAAAAAACTAGCTGTCCCCCGCGACTTTGTCCGCGTGTTTTAGTTTCAACGGTTTTTCATTTTTGCGACATTTTTCATTTATGCTCCGCTCCTATTGATCGTAGCGTGATGTTATATAGCCTATACCCTTCCTCAATAAATGAGCTATCCAACACTGAAAGAATTTTTCAAATCGGACCAGTAGTTCCTGAGATTAGCGCGTTCAAACAAACAAACAAACAAACAAACAAACAAACTCTTCAGCTTTATAATATTAGTATAGATATATCTGATTAATAATTTTTATAATTTAGCAATAAACCTCTTTAGCAAGCTTAATGACAACAAATTAATTTTTAGGACTCTAGATGATGTCCACATAATCCTACACGGTAACATTGACCAATCAGTGGAGTACACAACAAAGTTATTCATACCAACCAACTACTTATTAAACTGGGAAGAAAAGCCTACACAAACTATTGAAGGCAATATAAAGACTGCTTTAGTTGTAGTAATCAATATAGATGAATTAAAGAGTAGTGTTGTTAGCAACATTAATTTTAATGGGGTGGTTCACTATAAGAAGATTGGAAAGGAATATTTATTGCCTATTGGTGATGTTTATGTGTCATCTGTAGATGCTATGGCAGAGGAATTTGATTTGTTTTCGAGTGGTGTTATGGGTATGTCTTCCTATGTTTTTTAATTTAATTTCTAGCTTCTATAGCAGAATGCTTAAAGCTCCTTCGAATTTATTTCCTTTAATTTGTTGAATTGTGTCTTTGCATGTCTTAAAGTATCAGGGGCCATATATCTTTTTATTGTTGGTGTATACAGACTAACAGAAACAAAAAAGGATCAATAAACTAGTCCTAATATTGTCTATTTATGGCCCATTGTATGGATTTTCTGTCTAGGTCACTCTAGTACCAAACTTTTTCAAATTTCAAACTTGTAAATGGGCCTGGAAAGTGATGGGCCTGTTGGGAAAACGCTAGGCAGATATGCTTTTATTTGTTTGTTCATTTCAGATAATAACAGCATGCTAGCTGTACTTGCATCTACTGAGAAAACCGATCTCATATTGAGACATATAAAACAGAGCAACGATGAAGCGTTAACTCTTGATATATTCTGTGAATACTTACAAATGGATAGAGTTCCAAGTTCTGAGAACATAGTCATACACAGAAAGTCTCCATATCATGCACTTAATGGAGTCATGATTGTCCTGCATGGAACAGGAAATGGCAACTGTTTGTCTATATCAGTTTACTCAAGGTTAGAAAATATAATATTTTTCTAATGTTTTTAAGTTAATATTTTTATTCGATTGAAAAGTTGTTTAATGCCATCTATTGGCTGTATAAGGTACCACACAAGCTTGCCTATGTTACTTCTTTTGGAAGCCAAGAATACGTAATTACGCCATCTATTGGCTGTATTCAAATTCACAAAATTCTGTTTAACGTTTTTTATACAGTAACTGGATACAAGATACCACTGGCATAATATTCGATTTAAAATAAACAATCTATACTATAGTTCAATATGTCAGTTACCATCAGAGGTTTTAATTAATCTACTGGAATTTTCACATTTTGATATCTATTATAATATTGTAATAGGAATTTTAAACTGTTTATTGACATACCCATTACCTACCCATAGTAACATTATATTTGAACCCTATATAAGTACGTAAAAAATATTATTTCCAGAACACCATCTCAAGTACTCGCTCTAATTCACTACATACACGACGCAATACCTTACACAGTGGTCATAACAACGCCTCATCAAAAACTCACGGCCAAAGACAACACCTTATCTGAATACAATGAAGATGTATTAGAGGAAACTCAACAGTTATGTATGTATCAGAATTACATCACATCTATAACAACAAGAAGTAAACTGGTCATGAAATATTTAGACGATTCATTACTGAAAATGAATGAATCCAAAAATCCGGTCGTCCAAAGTAAAATTGGCAGTGAGATAGATATTTTTGCGGGAGGAGAACCGGCTTATTTGGAATTTAAGAGACAAATGCGAGATGAAGCGAATAAAGCGATCGTGGACACAATTAATCAAGTTACTGAAACCACTTTTTCTGAAGAAATGTGTGTCGATTGATTTGGAAGTCTTCAGGTATAATTATCACGGGAATAGTCGGATTTTAAGATACCCATGTCAAGATATTTTCATATACCGTCAAATCCAGTTAAAAAATAAAATGCTTGGAAAAATCTGTGATACTCACATATGTCTAAAGTTTATAAATTTAGTTTTAAAATATATCAAAACAAAAACACCAAATGATATTGTTTCATTATTTAATTACAATACATTAGATAAAATAATACATTGTCACAACTATTGCTTGCGAAGTATTTAATCGAATAAAACCTTATTTAAACTTAACAGTTTTAATATAAATTAATGTACAATCAAATTATACTATTAAAATAAATGTACAAACGTAAGCCGTATGAATACTGGCTGTAAAGAGGGCTTGGTATTAAAATAATAATAATTTATTAATTAAATGTAAAATAATCTTTAAATATTGAGCACGTTCATAGTTGTATTATAAACTAATTACACAGTTATAATATCTTGAGAGTTGTGGGTATTCTGATGTTTTAAAACCAAGCTAGGTCTTGATATAAAAAAAATATTTGCACACTTAACCTCAGTTTCCGAAAGGCTGTTTAAGTTATTAAGTCTATAATTAACTAACGTGACTGGTTTATCAAAAGACATACCACTAAACACAACACTTGACTTAGTGTAAGACAGATTATTACTCAGTTTTTGTTTATCGGTTTTTGAGAAATGAGTTTTAGATGATATTACACTTTTTTTCGTAGAACTATGTTGCCATTAATACTTCATAATAAGAATCCCTAAATTACTCGCTGTCTTATTCACTTTTATTGCCGTTTAACGGCTGAGCGAGACGGAGTGTGTTATATCTCAAGTTATCCTAGCCGTGCTGTACAACAAAACAATAAAATTGAGCTAAATTATAAATAAACCGACAAAACAATTCGTTAACGAATGTTCTACTTAACTACATTTACCCGGTTTCCCCTTTTTGCGATATCTTAGCACCATTAAATCAGCTACTGTCTAAATTTACATATTAAATTAAGTTAAAATATAACCCACAACCTAAATCCCTGACTGTTGGTAACAAACAATCTAATATACTGGATGTGATTTACTTGCGCTTGCGCACTGCGGAGATTAGTTTTATGCGGATAATTTCAGCTTGAGTTCCTATTCAGTTATTACTTTTAAACGTAAACTTTGATCTATGCTAGAGTAATAAATTACTTTTTTTTTGTATACATAGAGACCTAGGGGGAAGTTATTCGTATTTAAACAAAATCAATTTCTAAAAGAAAACATGAAGTAATTATAGAATTAAAAAAAAAGTTAGTACGATACTAAAATTATTACATACGGAAGTTATGTGTCTACATAATAAAATTTTACATAATTACCCAAATCAACTATAATTACCCAACTTTGTCTTAGTACTTCTGTCTAAATAACGTAGTAATTTACACCCAGCGTCAGCATTAAATGCTTCATTATTGCTTGTTCCCAACTGACGTCATTTTCCACAACCATTATATTTGTGCTCTTCAAATAACAGAGAGGATGCCTTGTCAATCCTTTCTGGAGCAAATACGCATTGTCAGGTACTAGGAAGCTACACATTGCTGCCTGACTCTTTAAACACAATCATATATACAACTGAAATAATAAAATTACTATAAAAATATTTACTAACTTTAAGTACCTACGATAAAAATATTTAAAACATTGTATGTACATTTAGAATCAATTAGTAAAATATTTAAAAAAATTACATTAAATTGTAAGTTAACTATCCTATTCTTGCATTGCACGTCCGGCCTTTAAATCTATTTTATTTTAAATTTACAAAAATAAATAAAATCGATGTTTTAAGAGGTACTTACATTAATTAGATTTATAGTTTTATAGCATTTACTATTGTGTCATACACGTTTTATATCTTAACTTAATTCTAGTATTAAAATATACAGAATATTTAATAAACATGTCTTACATTACCTACTATTAATTCTATAAACTCATATTTTACTTATTGCACATTATATTGCACGTCGTTAATTCTATTGCACTATACTCGATTAAAATTAATAGGAATGAGTTATAATCAATCATCAGAATGTTTAAAATGTCCGCTATCGTTTCTATAACTTTTACTATTATCACTGAAATCGTCTTCAATACCGGTTTGTAGCTTTCTGAAGCTATCAAAGTATACTGAATGGGTTTCTACACTTTCAGCACCGGACTCACTACGAGCCTCATTTTCCGTATCGTCACTTTCACTACAACTCACTATTTTCGCTACGACTAACTTTTTAAACACTTGTCTTGAACATGTAGAGTCACTGCTCAGATAACCAGAGTCTTGTACATTGCAACCTTTTTTTCTACGAAACCGTGACTTAGTGTGCCCATCAATTTTTGAGCCCTTCACAAAAGTGTCAGTGTTTATATTATTACACCTGCCTGAACGCTTTCTCATAAAATTTCTAGTCAAATCGCTCGGTCTTCTAACTGTACTACTCACTATTTCCATGTTTTCATATTCCGAGGATTGTGATTGGGCAGAAGCTCTCAATGGACTGCAAGAAGGTCCATAATGTGATTCCGGAGTTATAGAACTATCGTACGTGGAATCAATAGTCATATTCTTCGTAAATACCCTCGGACTGAGGCTTCTGCCAGTCACGTTTTTTGGATGAACTTCATTGACTGGTATCCTATCAGACTCCACTCTCCTAGGAGGAAAAGTTGGTTGTTCATATATTGGGTCTTCATCTGAAGGTGGCAAAGGTGGTAGCACATCGGGTCTAGCATAATTTTTTACCTGTTTTATCGTTGGCGGTGTACTTTGCCTTTGTCTTTTAGAATGCCTTAATTCTAACGTCAGTATTCGACCTTCTTCGGTTGTCCAATCTTCACTTTCTTGCCATGTTTCGTCAGTAGTATCTTCTAGGCTTTTTGAGCCGCTATAAATACCTGGTGTCAATTTTGGGCGGTCAACGTTTTTGCGGTGTTCGTATTCATGCCTGAGACTGTTGAATTTTGATGCACATTCCACTTTGTCACTCGTTTTTGTAAAAGTACCACTACTTCTTAATTGTATGCGTTGTTGACTCGGTGGACTATCATTATTTATACTTTTTAAAAGATCTTTTCTACTGAATTGATCGACAGCGTCCTTATGTTTGGGATGCTTTCTATCTAAAGTATCTGGTTCAAAACCATCAGATTCATGAATTTTTATGTAATTCTCAGGCGAGTCCTTTACTTCAATAGTTAGGCATCCAGGCTTTTCTTCGATTTCGGCTAATGTAGCTATTAATTTACGACTTCCCATAGAGCAATCAGAGCCGCTTGGTGAAGTTGGTGAGCTACCAAAGTTGTAATTGTTGTTTACGTAAACTTCACTTACTAAACTTGCCTGTGGAGCTTCAAATGGTGGGGCTTGATTTTTCTCAATTGTTTCGTAATGATTTTGCTCTACACAAATATCTCGATGTGGTGAGGGGGTATTGCTGTTGCTATTAGAATGAACTTTATATACAGCATTTCTCATTGTAAGCTCTTCTTCCAATGGTAATGCGCTACTTAAGCTTGGACTAGCTTGTGATGATGGTACATCAGGATAGTCACTGGGTGTAGATAAGGCTTTTTTGTTTGAACTTCTTTCTAAACTGTCAGTTTCATAATCATTTCCTAAAGGACTTTCAGAAGTATGTCTTGTGTATATACGTTGATTAAGATGAGTGGAGTTTTGATGGCTTAATCTTTCATCGTCAGAACTACTTTGATGGTAAGATTTTGTACTATGATCTAGAGCTATAGCTTCGTTTACCATATCGGGCAAGGCATTTTTGCTAGCGAAAGATTTACTTGTTCTTGCTTTTTCCATATTATTTCTAATGCTAGTAATACGATAGTCATTTAGTCCTATAGGTCTGATATCATCGACTCGTCCAACAGTCTGGCAGTAAATCTCATTGTGATGACAATCCAAATTGTTAAAATTGGGCAGTGGCAAATTATAACTTCGCATCATAGGCTCTGACCGAACAGATAATGTAGATGATTTCTTTGGAACTGAAAACTCTCCCATATACATTGAGTTTGAGCTTGAAAAACTGTTTTGCTTTCTTAATTTGCGTCGACTTTCACTGACAGGAAGCGATAAAAGTGATTCTGCTAAACCGTTTTGATTTGTGGGTAAAAATTCGTGGTATAACGGGTGTTGTTTTGCCGTGGGAATATTTTCCAACCACTTTCGTATACTATTTTGTTTATCGCCTTTGTTACTGAGACAATTAGAACACGCCGGGATATTGTACTTTGCTATCTGTTGGATATCATTTTCACCATCGATCTTGCACCCCGGGCAACCGATACAATTCTTTTTTCTACTATTTTCTCTCTTTAAGCTAACAACACTGCCACTTCTCTGACTACCCATTCCTTGATAAGTGTCTAAACTATTACCGTTGGAACCATTGGAGGGATAGGTCTCTTCTTCGGGAATTTGATTTAAAATTGGTTGAAAGCGTTTTGCTGCCATTTTGTGTTTTGCAATTGCTATAACTTCCCTAATTTTCACCAGAAATTCAAGCGCAGCAGCTGGAGGTTCCTGTGAAAGGCGGA
Organism: Diachrysia chrysitis; assembly: GCA_932294365.1. Taxonomy (NCBI): domain Eukaryota; kingdom Metazoa; phylum Arthropoda; class Insecta; order Lepidoptera; family Noctuidae; genus Diachrysia; species Diachrysia chrysitis. The sequence continues at coordinate 6,716,480 of OW028657.1, forward strand.
ATATCGTTGAAAATGAAACATGTAGGTACTTTTTTATAATGAGTATTAAATTGTCTTTTTATACGTACCGCCATTAAATGAGGTTCAAAATAAGCAGGGTTGAAATATAGTTTTCGGCGTGTTGTGCCTACTGGTCGAGCTATTTCTCTATCATCTTGTGTTTCGACGATAGACACATGTTCGTCTGGGAGTCTCTCAATACCAGACTCATCTCGATGGCTGATTTCGTTGTTGTCATTTTTACTTTTAAAATCAACGTAATGTTGGTGGATCACTGCTGAAGTGGTTTGGTTCTAGAAAATAGAAAGAATTAAGGTAAGTGGTGGTTAACTTAAAAACATATGTATCTTGTGTATTGTAACTTACATTGTATAAATTTTCTTCGCTTCGGACGCTACTGTCGCCAAAATCATCTGAATCGGATACATTACTTGAATCGCTTGTAAAATTTTTGTTTTCATGTAGTTGGCGACTAATTGTCAGTAACGGATTTTTCTTGACAACACCGTCGTCCTGACCCATTGCGTTCGGGAGAGTTTGTATTCGTTCGTTGTTGACGCGGACGATATCACGTTCAGTTATCACAGACCCGTCTTTCTTTTTGAGACCTTTTGGTATCCTGTTGCCGTCTTCATCAGACATTGCCTTTCTACGTTTTCTAATGTGTAAGAATAGGAAAACTGATGCAACGTAGATGAGACCAAGAAGTAAGGAGCTGATGCCAATAGCTACATACTCAGATACAGTGAGACCCGAAGAGTTTGAAGATTCTGATGTTTGTGCGTTAGGTGCGAATTGGACTTCAGTTATATCTGTAAATAATGTACTGATAAAATTAAATAAATAATTAGAAAGCTTTTCTGTTCTGATAGATTGATAACATACTGGAGTAAGGTTTGGGTGGGGTTCCTTGCACTCTGAACGCGACACATGGTGTGAACACTCCTCGCAAATCAAGTGGCGACGTGGGCGTGGCCGCGACGTCACGACATAGTAATCGTACCACCATTACTCGTCCGGTCATTCTTGCACGCACATCGTCCTCGCCGCTCCACTGGGAATAAATAAATAAACAGTTGTTTTTAAGTAAGTAGGTAGGTAGGCAAATCTGAAACTAAGACATAGCGGAAATGCTTAAATAAACAAGTGATAGAAGATAAGTTAATGATAATAGACTTTGAAAAAACCCTGAATATTCAGCCTTAGATTTTTGAAAAATCAAACTATACTGGTTTGCAAACCTAAATTGGGTGAGTACCTATAACCTACGGCTGATAGAATACGGAAATATTTTTTACCTGTAAGAAAGTTCTGCCTTCATCCCGAAAAAGATTAAAAGGAACGTCGGCATCCAAAGTGTTTCGAAGATCAAGGAAGCCTTTCCTTGTAAGAAATTGAGCGCCTGATACCGCACAAATTGGTGTTTTAACATCTGAAAAGGTCATAAAATACCGTAAGTAGGAAATATCGTATAAATATGCGACAATACAAGTGCTAATATTTGTTTGTTATGTCACTCACTTTGGAAAGTAATTTCTCTTGATGGGTGTATAATCTGGCCTTTCAGTGGCAAGTAAACAAATGGTATGCGTTGCACTGCGCTGCCGGTACCAAACGTAGCCAACGAACATTCTGTAAATAAATATTTTCATAGCTACTTAAAATCAACCTGTGAAACTCAACATACGGATGTAATACAGTAAAAAAAAACAGACATCGCCAAACTTCATAATACAAATATTTGTCTGAATCGTTACAGGTTTAGTGTGATCTCGATTCAAGATCCGTAATGAATTATTGAGCATCTCATTCATAAGGTCTTAATACTTAGTCATTATGTTAAAAAGTCCGTTCTTTAAATCCGGGGCATTAAACAGTGAATTTTACGATATTTTCACCGTAAGTGTCTCAAGGTAGTATTTACCACGCGACACCGCTACGAAGTTATGACAAGTAGAAGTATAATTACGGTTATCGATATTCCAAATGGCAACATTGAAGAAATAGGCTTACATACAAAGTAATAAAAATATTTTTAAAATAAAGTTGGCACAGATTAAAAAACGCCATTTATTTTTCTAATGGATTTACTAAATAAGTAGGTACTAATTCTGGACACATAGTTCTTTGTCTTTAATTCAATATATTTTTATAATTTCGCCAAAATCTTACATAATTTACCCTTTAACTTAAGAATACAATACCAAAACTACCTAACATGGTACCACCATGTTAGGTTAGCTTAAAGAATCATTCACTATTAAAAGATTACATCGGGAAATTAAAAAAAAAAGCATTTCAAATGTATGAATGAGGTTTTATCTAATAAAAAGTAAGGAAAATGAAAAGCTATTCGATTGTTTTTATGAAGTAATTTCCCACATGATGATAAGTTAACGTAACATTGCCTTTGAAAAGCTGCACATTTCTTTGTTGCATTGCTCCCACGTACTATTATAATTTTTCTTTTAATTATGGGTTATTATAATAGATCGATTCCTACCGAGCGGTTATTGTTCTTAGGGTTGTTTTTTTCAATGGCAGATAATTTTAACCGAGGAATAATTTTGAATCTTTGACAGTTCTCAAATGAAATCTGTCGGACGTCAGTTTTATTCTACTAATAAAAATTATCTGGCGTTTGAAAAATCAGCTGTTAGTGTATTAAGATATTTGCTTTTCGTAACAGTTAAAGGTCAAGTAGACATTTGATTAATTTATCATAATTTTCTTTACATCAGTCAATGGTCGTGACATTTAAATCCTAAGAGGAATAAAATTATTATTTTTAAAATAATTTCCGTTGATGTAAAACCGTATGTTTATTAACTAATTCGCAATACATACTTATTTAAATTCACTTTTGTAAAATTTATTCTAATCAGTTAATTATAGTCTAGAAAGCAGTGAGATTTCGCATATGCGTATAACGTTTGATGATATCTAGTTAATTCACATTGATCATCGATACAGTGTCGTTATTTACAAAACATTTAATATCAATAAGATACAAATCGTCACTTTCTCAAAACGCATTTAATATCCTTTCTATTAAATATTAGATTACTTTTGAAACATAAAATGACCGAAAGTGTAGTCATTTGACATTGAAAGTACCTAAGTAGTAAAATTGCAATAGATGAATATGTTTTGAAAATATGAATATGAATGTGGACTCTTTAAATAGTAGGGTATTTGACACCATGTAAAATATAGGATAGCTATTGGTGGCATCCGTATTGAATATGAATTTTGGAAACCAACTATTTAGTCAGTTAAGAATAAAACGAAATATTTTAAGAGAAAATCTACTTACAAAGAAAATTTAATTGGTCTACTTTGGTCACGTGATCGTAAACGGTGTGATGGGACGAATGGTTGATGACGTCAACTACCTACTGGTAAACAGTTGCGTCTCAACAATAGTCAACAACCAAAGTTTACAAGCAGTCACCTGCTTGTCACGTCACGATGACATTTGAGGCGCCATGTTGGCAGGAAAAGCGTTTTCGCGGGACAATAATTTTTTTTGCTTTTTCTCGCACTATATGTAATGGAACGTAAAATATAGATTTTCATGAGTCCCTAGACATCAGTGATTAACGTAGAACTATTTTTAAAAACCCGTCAAATATTCTATTATGAAACAAGTTTTTGTTTGCCATCGTAAATAAAAGAACATAGTTTGTAAAAAGGTGCATTTGTTAAATACCTGTAAGTATTTATGTTAATTGAAACTATGAGTGAAAAACTTGTTATTGAAATTAAATTTTTAATGATGTTTGGTCTCCCAATGCGTAAACTTCTTATATCTTATCTTATCACATAGCAATAAACCAAAATGGGATTGGACTCAATAGGTACTTTTCTACTAAACCGTTTACTTTGCATGACTTAACTGGACGGACTTACAGTCATTAGACCTGATGCGTATGTAATGCAGGTCCTACAGTTAATTACCGTCATCAGTTTTAACGGTAATTAGTAAAAGGTTATGACAACTATTAGTTAGATTGTCGTTATATAGCGGTGTGTTCAAAGATAGGATAAATTGAAAGTTTGCTACCTACATGATCTTCATTAGTAGTGGAATCTATATTTTTAAAACAAAAGGATTGTCATTTGATAGATTTACTTTTATATAGAACTAGAAATTTTAGTAAGTAGTTGTAGACAGTGTCGTATTAACGTACCTAATCATTTAAATCATCATAATTCTTATAATTAATCTTCACTTCATTGAACTGTGCCTTCCAATATTAAGTTATATATTTAGTTAGTTATATATAGTAGGTGTATTGTCACAAAATATTATGTTTATGTTGTTCCTAACACGTTTGGGTGTAGGTACTAACTCACTTTGACTTAAGTTCTATTTAGGTGCTTGCAAAACGCACTAAGCATACCATAAAATACATGTTTTATATGTCATGAGTTGGTAATTACCTGGTAGATCATCAACGCACAGCTCTCGGTCCTCCCTGAAAAGCGGCGCGCGCTGTGGGCACGCGCATGCGCACTCGCTGCTCGGGTCGCCGGTGCGAGCGCCGGCGCCGTGCTCTGCGCATCGAGCTGCGCTACACTCATCTCCTGGAATAAATTAAAGACAACATGACGCAAATACTTTTATCTTTAAAATATTCTAGCAAGAACGCCATCCCTACTACCTCTTTGTTTTGGAAGCGGACGGCGATTGCTATCTCCGCGGTACTGGTTGCTTCGTTTTTGAGTGAATAGAATGGTAATCCTTATGGAGTTCCTCTGCCCTAAGGAACACGAAGAGGTATGTCGAACTTCTAACGGCTTAAACCACCTGAATGCGTCTCCATTTTCTTTGTTAAACGGGGCAAAAGCGCATTTACGGTCTAATCGGTTCCTTTGCACCTTTGCAATCCCGTACCGTGTACCTACCGATAATAGTGAAGATGTCGCCGGTGTCGCGGCGCGCCAGCTCCCCCAGGCGCGCGCCTGCGGCCGACGCCAGCAGTAGCAGCAGCGTCGCGGCCATGCTACCCCCCGCCGCCGCCATCCGCGCTGTCTGCCGCCACCCGCATCGCTAGCAACACCTGTGGAAAATAAACTACAGTTAAGCTATGATCAAGGAAGACAAGAGTACTAACCGAGTTTCCGAATAATTATCACGGTTGTCATGGATAACATGGTGTAGAGCGTGCCAGCTTAGAGTGCCAGTAATGTTGAAACAGTCCAGGATTTTATTATTTACAGGATGGAGGATTTTATATAGTAATGTGAAAACAACCTAACCTATGGAGTTTCTTGCCGGTTCTTCTCCATAGGAGTGACATTTTGGAACCGCGCAACTAGAGTCATTTAACGTTTTGAAAGTGCCTGAAAAGGCCTACTCGAAATAAAAATATTTTGATTTTGATTTTGATTTTGACTAATATCTTTTTACTCGTGGTGTATAAATATATAAACATTTAAATAGAGCATCCCTTTAATTAATGCTCAATAGATACATCATTACGGAATCCTTTTTTTTCTTTTCGAAACGTTCAAAAAGTCTTGAAACATTTAGGTTGTACTGCAGTTAAATCTTTACATTATAAATTTAATAATACCTTTTACCTTCCTTTCTCCTACCTTTTAACCTAAGTACTTTGACGGGCCTGTTGGTCTAGTGGTTAGTGACCCTGACTGCTAAACCGGAGGTCGTGGGTTCGATTCCAACCCAGGACGAATCTTTGTGTGATGAGCACAATCATTTGTTCTGTGTCTGGGTGTAATTTATCTATAATATGTATGTATTTAGAAATATATAAGTATGTTTATCAGTTGTCTGGTTGCCATAGCACAGGCTCTGCCTAGTTTGGGATCAGATGACCGTGTGTGAGATGTCTCAAGATATTATTATTATTACTCAATTTGTGAGGCAAAAGTCAATCGTAACCTTAGCGATGACAATAAAATAAGGGTAAGCAATACTTTCATTAATAGGTATCTGATTTCTAGCGTGTAGACGCGACGCCACAACAAATAGACTCGTAAGACCGTAGCAAAACTAATCTAGCGATTGTTTCATAAGAATTGCAAAGTTGAAACTTGTATAACATGACGGCGGAATGAAAGCAATTTCTAGTGAAAATAGTGAATCGAAACGAGATGATATATGTAACATAAGTGGTGAAAGCTAACGCATTGGTGCAAAAATTCAAGTGCATTGTTCAATTTCACTCAGTTCACATGATTTCCTCTATGGCGGCGGTTGTTCAATGACACCAGCGATACCAGGAGAGAATGAACTATTTGATTTCCCATTCAGCAGTTTCTCGTGTTTATGCTTTGTGGTTGTCTTATGTTAGAAATGCAAACAAATGAGTTATGATACTGATCATATTCACTTTTAGTTACGATAAACCTTTTATAAATAAATAGATAAGTACTCTGGCGCTTCCACAATAAGTATAATAAAAAAAAAAGTTGTAAAAGAAAAAAATACATTATTGTATGATTTACCTGCAATACAATTCGAATTCTTTGTTACATGAGATACGGCTAGTTGTTATAAAACGCACTGGTCATTCTAATAAGTTGTGTTCCTTACAATTGAGCCATATTTTAGTATATTTATTCAGTATTGTTGTCGTCTAGCTAGTGCGTTAAATGCTTTGACCTCTTTTGATCTCTAATAACGGCAGGCTTTACAATTTGCTTAGTAATTACAAATAGCGTTATGAAGTCTGCGTCAATTAGGTCATCGAGTGTACGTCATACAACATCTTTAGAACAGCTTTAGTGAGTACGTGCGTTAAATTTCTCTGTTAAGTCATTAAACAACTGTAGCGATCCATAAAAACTCGCCTGTAGATACATATTTGCTTTAGTTTTCGACCAAGTGTTGGCACGTGGTCGTCAATATTGTTGACTCACCATAACTCTCGTAATTCCGTGTTTCCGCGCGACTTGTAAACGTACTTATAACCCGAAAAACGGTACCGTGGATTGGTACTGCTTAATAACTGCATTTAGAAATAAATTATATGTATTTTTACCGATGATTTGTTAACTTAAAGATTTGCAGAGATGAAAGTTCATTTAATTATCGTATAAATCTTTTTACTTTTAGAGACCTAACAATGCTTTGGATTATGTTTAAACTTTAGGTCGTTTAAGAATATTTTGAAAAAACCTTCTCTAGGTCAGAGTATTTAGATTGAGATTGGAAAATGGTGGAACTGTTCAACAGATAGTATTAAAACAGGTGATGTCTAAACAGAAACACAAAATGTCAATATTGGCCCCATTTAACACACAATATTAAACCACAATGTCAGAATCAGTTTGTCTCTGAAACTTGCTCAGCCTCTCACAACGACACCCACTGTCGACTTAAGCAGTACGAGAGCATTCAATCATTTCTCAGATAATCCCCAACATATTAACACTGGTTGAAATATGGAGGTCGTATCTCTTGCAGACAGATGTCGATTTATTGTTGTTATCCATCCCTCTACGCTAATAGGTTTCCTTAATCGCCGCAAATCTTTACCAGCCGTTCTAGATAATTATTTTTGTATGATGAGCCGTCTGGTAACCTAGAATTTGTTGTGGAAATCAGTTTAAGTCGGAATCATTGCTTTTGCTAATAGTTTGTTTAACTTCTTTTTTCATGAAATTAGGAATTATTGTTGTTCTTAATGAAAAAAAAAAAATTATAGAATCTTATCTTTTCAAAAACTTACCAAATCTCTACAGAGCTTTGGAAATTAATTGACAGAAATGAATTTAAATTCCTAGCATTTTCTATTCTTTATTCAATTTAACAAATAATTATAAACTATTAAATAAACTTAAGCTATACTAAAATAATACTTTAATATTTAATAAATAAAATTATGTAACCAAATAAAAAGAAGACTTTTTAAATCTAATTTTAGGTTATTTTAACCAACATTTTGATTTATTAATTTTAGACGTCTGTCCCGAAACCTATTTATTTTATACCCACTTGTGTAACTCGCTGAAACATTGAAATTTTAGTAAATAGACTATTGTTACCGAGGGGAAATATTTTGGTGTAGGTAAACAATAGCTTCGGGTTTCATTTAAATTTTACTGTTCGTCATCTCAAGACGTTTTGTGGCGTAATTTTGAGGGCAAATGCCTTACACTTGCCTACCACAGGATCTATAGAACTTCGACAGAGGTAAAGAATTAATAACAAGCGAACTGTACTTATAATAGAAAACCATTGGTTTTGATTTATGTATGAGTCGTGTCTAGTTTAATGTATGGATAATATGTTAGTGGTAACCGATGCTTGTACTAAATGGTTTCTTTGTTACTAAACTTTGTATTTCCTTAATTTTCTTTTAGGTTATATTACACCGGTTTTTATCGCCCAAACTTGAAGATTGTCAAACGTATGTACTTACATGAGAAACGAAAATTTTACTGTTTATTGCAGAAACTATACTTAGGTACAAATGTACCTAATTAGGTATACTAAAAACAGAATTATTTCTATTGGAATTAAATCTTGATACATACACTAGCTGTCCCCCGCGACTTTGTCCGCGTCTTTTAGTTTCAACGGTTTTTCATTTTTGCAACATTTTTTATTTATGCTCCGCTCCTTTTGGTTGCAGCGTAGAGTTGTATAGCTTATAACCTTCCTCAATAAATGAGCTATCCAACACTGAAATAAATTTTCAAATCGGACAGGTAGTTCCAGAGATTAGCGCGTTCAAACAAACAAACAAACAAACTCTTCAGCTTTATATATTAGTATATATAGATATACTTTGGTTAAAATAGGTACCTAATCCATACACCTGGTCTGTACGTAGCATCCAATAATTATGGAACAGTAATGAATCACTGCTTGTATCATCAACGAAGCTAATGTTACTCGCTGACTGCCACTTAATATTTCTGATTATTGGCAATACGTAGATTCATTGGATGTACACAACTAAGATTGCAGTAATATAGCCAATGTAGGCCTTGATTGATATTGTCGTGCCTGAGATTATCGTCATAACATCTGACATTTGAATGCGCATGCGTCGCGGTGCTTACGCGCACGCGCTGCTGATTGATGTTTTTAATGCTCAAGAGAGTAGCGGGAGCAAATATACAAGCGTAGTACAGTTTATGTAAATGATTGGATGTTGAAGGCTTACTTTTATAAATGTATAAAGTTGCAAAATTATTTATCCATTATATTAATATTCATAAAGGGGATGCGGTTAAATATTATGTTGTTAAATAACGTTTAAATATTGAGATTTTTGTAGAAACTGAAGCGACTATAACTTGCTCAAAAACTCCTATCTACCTATGAATTGATTTATATTTTTTCTACTAGAAGATATTTTTTATTAATTTTATTTAAAAACGTTATTAGCAATGTGGGTGGAGTTCACATTACTAGCAATCTTGTTAACTGTTGTGTCCCTCCAACTAAGCTAAATATGCTAATGTCTGGAATAGGTTCACGTCGATAATGCAATGGGTGAGGTTCGAACCTGCGGCCTCTCAATCACAAGGCCGTCACCCTAACCATTAAGCTATTGCCGCTTCAAAGATGTCAAATGAACTCTGTGAAAGTTCCATATGTGTTATTAATACTTACAGTTACACTTAGTTATGTAAAACGTACTTAAATTAGTAAGTAGAAGTTCTGTAACATTACAGGCTGCCACGCCTCCGGAAACCGACCGGTGCAGATGCATCTATTGAATTCGCATGAACAGATAACGATTGATCCACAACCATTACTGAGACTACCTCATGTTCGACTAAATACACACGCGGAGACTCTAACATACACATTACAGCTCTAATTATATTGGTCAAGATATAATTAATGTCGAATGTTCGGCAAAGGATTTTAGATCTTAGTGTAAAGATTTAAGGTTTTCGGTGAGTGCAAAAAGATTTTGGTTGTGCATGCCTACCATGTGTAGTAGAATCGCAAAAATAACAGAGGTGTGTTCGGAGGCCTAGGGCGCCGGGGACTGACGCCGGTCGAACTGGTTAATTGTCAGACATTATTTACATCTAGTAGCAGTTCTGCACTCATGAAGATAAATGATTACTGGGTTAAAGGACTTCTAATTCATAAGTGAACCTTTTCCCTCGAAGGAACGTTTAGGAACTATTAGGAACTGCGTATTATTGCTAATTTTGCTGACTTATATGGTGTTTGAGCGTCTCTAAATAGCAAGGAATGCCAGTTAGTGTTATGTAAGTGAAAAATATGCGGATCACGTTGAGAGGACTCTCGATAAGCCGCATTCGCTAAACAGCGGTAATCTGCACTATTCCATATACGGTTTGTATTTGAAAATGTTACCATTACATTAATTAATTATTTTATTCGGTGTTCAAAATCTAGGATGTGTGTGTTATTATCATAACTAAAATACGCTATGTCGAATAAAATAATACATACTTTAAAATAGTAGAGTTATAAAGTAGAAAATTTGTTTCAGACGAATTTTTTTTTTTTTTCTTTGAATTAGAATTTGATATGAAAACATTTGTTTACCATATAAGTAAGGTCGACCCGTTTCTTACGGTTACCATATGATTCGCATACAGAAGTTATCTCGATCCCCTGATCCATAGTAATATGTGACAAAATGCCACTGGTTTTCTATACATACATCCATCAAACTATATTCCTTTTATCACAGCTTACATCACACCTGATCAACATACGGTTTTGAAATAGATGCCTGTTGTAGGTCTGTGGGGTGTAACATATATGGGGGCACGGTAGTGCTTCCACCGAGACGCAAGTTTTGTTACAACAAGAATTTTTGTTTGTGTAAGAAAAGTAATGAATAGTGAATATACATTTTCACCTCACGCCTATTTGCATGTAGCAAAATGGCCAAGTTACATATTTTGACTAAGGTGTTGAGTTTGTGAACTTAAGCCTTGTAGAGTGAGGGCGTGTTGAGTTAAAAGCATGGCTCTACATGAGATCTGATAACTTTTAGACAGTGCGAGTCATATGGTTTCGTCTTGGCAACATTTTACATGAAAATATTTTTGGTGGGATTATATTTTCTTGTTAACATTTAGGCCGTTCCTAGAAGTATAATGAATTATTTTAACGATTGATATCACTATCTACTTACATCTACTCTATTTTTTTTATATATGCACTGTCAAAATAAATACTTAATACACCATTTTGATAAACGATCCAACCATGACTTGTACATCACATCCACTTGACACATTCCTATCAACATCTTGATCTATTTACGCAGATATAAATCGGTCTAAAAAAACAAGAAGCTTCATACTACCCGCACTTTAAACTAACATCATCAGCTATTTTTTGTGCAGCAAAACGTCTAATGATTTGATAAATTAGCGATGTCGTTATATTAGCATGCTTTGAGCAATTTATCACTAGGAGTCAAGAGCCCCCTTGGAGGTGACCACACAAGCTTTCGTACCTATAAACATAATCATAATTTGATTGGCTTTGGACACACTGCCATCGATTTATTATGTTCTAGTAGGTACCGTACTTTACTGGTCGAGTTTACTAGACCGGATACATTAATATCAGAAATGTTTTTATTGGAAACTCTAATGGGTTTTCAATTTATGACATCGTTATTTTGTAGTTTTTAAAAAGATGTTGCAAATTGTGACGCGCGGCGTTCTTTGTTAGAGCTTAGATCTTAACATTAGTAGTTAAAGTTGATTTCATTCTGTAGTTCTTTTGTTCAAAATGTTTACTTGTTTTTTTATTCCTTTCATGTTTGGAAAACACGCTTCGTACATTACATGCCAAATGTTGAACAACATGGTGGTTTAAAGGTGGAATTTTTTAACATTCTAGTTAGATATAGATATAGGCAAAATTGCAACACAGTTTTCCGAACAAATTTTTGACGCAACGACGCAATCAACGCACAATTTCGCTAAGTTATTTTAGTTCTAATATAAATAAATATGATTTAAATTTACTGCTTACTTTTGACTTTATCAACACTCTCTCAAATTTAAAACGATCGTAAAATCCATTTAGATCTAAGCCACGCATCCAAACACTTCATGATTACAAACAGAATTCGCTGGCTTGAGCTAATGAGGTCCTTATGGGAAGTGGACTTGAGACAGTTAGGTCGGTCCCTGCCTCAGAGGAAAACTAATATTTACTGATCTGGCTGACAAGCTTCTGTAGATCATAAGAATTAACCGCTCTAGTATAGCTTAACTATACCGAGTATAAGTACGTAGTTAGCATTTGGTAGGCATTGAAGAATTATCTTGCATGGGTAGTATAAATAGAGATTTTTAAACTACAACTAGATATACGATTCTACCTATATACCAAATATCATTGTCATTAAAATCAGATACTTTTAGATTACCTGCCACGGATTTTACATATTTGATTTTATCATTAAAATGTGTATAGTAGGATTGCCAATATATTTTAAGCCAAATATAGTTTTTTTTAGAAAAAGCTACAAAAAGTAGAGTATCTAAACTCAAAAAAGAAATAGTACATTAAAAAATTAAAGTATTTTATAAAAAAAATGTTTAAAAAACAAACGGTATGTTTGTTTACTACTTATATTTTTTTTAAGTGACTTTTTGCATCTTATCATTTTTATTTTCTTAATGAGTAAAAGTATCATAATATTATGCTTAGGCCACCGTTTTCAAATCAATGTAGAACGAAAGCTCAATTTAACTAAAATAGCATTTTTGCGTACTATATATTTATTCAACAGTATATACATCAGTAGGCCGGAAATATAGTACACTATATATTATGAGACGGTTGGCAACCCTAATGTATAGTCTATGCATTGTCATTTAGTATTTTAAAATAGCGACAAGATATCTTTCTTTGTGTATTGTAAACTTTCATATTTATAATAACTTAGATCTCTAACAAAGTTTTTAACCTCTACTTTCAACGTAAAACCTGTCCCCGTCATGTAATTAAATTTTGTGACTAGAACAACTAATAATGAATATTTGTAGTGTACCTCTTTACCATTAATTTTCGAAACTTAATTGAGTGTTGAATGGCAAATAAAAAGAGGCTACAAATGCGTATTTTTAGGACGGCCTGCAAAATATACTACTGTCAAATTAGGATGACCGTGTATTAATCAGTAAAAGACTGATTTGTATAATATTGCTTAATTTATTGTCTGGCTTGTTGGGCTAGTGGTTAGTGACCCAGACTGCTAAACCGGAGGTCCTGGGTTCAATTTCCACCCAGTAAAAATATTAGTGTGATGAGCATGATCATTTGTTCAGTGTCAGTGTGTAATTTATCTATAAATATGTTTGTATTTAAAGTATCAGTATCAGTTGTCTGGTTACCATAATACAGGCTCTGCCTAGTTTTGTATCAGATGGCTGTGTGTGACTTGTCCCAAGATATTATTATTTATTATTAGAAAGTTAGTTTTACTATTCTTTTACAAATCAAATAAGCAATTTCATTGAAATATACTCAAAAGCTCTTGGCAACTTCTTTAGAGTTATAATTACAGGCAATTACATTGCTGTTTGATTTAACTGTTTGATGACAAGTTGATTTCCTGTCTTGTAAAACACACATTACGGACGATTTATAGTATCTACCTATCTATGTCGTATCAGTAATAAATCAAACACACGGACAAATATCAGTTTACGCCGTAATTAAATAACACATCGACCACACATCAGTTGTAATGCTACCTTCACACTACGAGACTATAGGTCCCTCACTCAGTTTTGACGACCTCTGTGGTCGAGTGGCGTACACACAGGTTTTGAAGGTGTCGCTAGCTCTGAGGTCTCGGGTTCGATCTCCGGATGGGTCTTTGTAAAAACAACTTTTCTACATTGTTTCGGGTCTGGGTGTTTGTAGTACCTTCGTTGTCTCTGATTCCAGAACACAAGTGCTTTAGCCAATTACTTTGGGCTCAGAGCAATTTATGTGATGTTGTCCACATTTGTAGTGTGGGTATTTATTTAAAAACAATCCAGACAAAGATAGTGTCAGCCGGCTCCTTACGCTGGCCTCAACGTTCGTCCCAACGCTACTCGTCTAACGTGTGGATCGACAAATTTGCATTGGCTCGAACGTTGGGGCGAGCGTTGGGAGTGGGCTGGCGCGTGTAGGTTTTAACAAAGGATTCTTCAACAAAGCTCACGATCCGTCCACACGTTGGCGCCACCGTTAATCTTGTTGCTTTTGTATGTGTGTAACACGTATCGAAAATGTTCGTCCAACAAAAATGTCATCCTCATCCTCAATATTGTCATCCGCATGGCCAAATAAAAAAAATGATTGTAAATATAGAACTGTACCAAGCTCCTTCAATAATATGGCATCTGTATAGGATGTCTTTACGTTGGCGCTGACGGGACAGTACTGGTACAATAGACAACGTGTGGCCGCCTCTTGAAATTCAACGTGTGAAGCTTGAGTCAAAGGAAGAAAAATATTTGCAAAAATTTCGTAAGAAGTCTTGTAGTGTAAACTTAGGGTTAGGGTTTGATCTATCAAATCTTTGTTTCGGATCAATAAGTTCAGTTTTCGTAACTCTTTGCGGGTTAACTTCCCACTTAAAAAACTTAGGAATTCATTTATAAGTTTTTTTGTATATTACACAGTTGTATCGATTTGTGTGTGTGTGATAACCGGATGAGATAGGTGTCATACGACAGCTTAACACCTAAGAGAAGAAGAGCAAGCGTCGAAAAGTCGTCTACAAAGTGCGATATTTGATTATTGGTAGTGCTTTAAAATTGTGATTTACTTCGTGTTTAAAATATCCTCATTACATGATAGAAGTGTCTTATTGTAGGGTGAAGGTTTCTCTTTCATCTTTTCAGACTGTTATGTCTTTTGTTTCTTAAAATAAAATGAAAAACTCTTTAGGTAGCACACTTAGAGTAAACATTGACAAGCATAGAGTGCGAGCATCGCTTGAAGCCCTTTGTGCCGAGCTTAAGCAAATTTTTAGCTAAATTTACTACGCTCGTTTAATCTATACTAATATTATAAAGCTGAAGAGTTTGTTTGTTTGTTTGTTTGTTTGTTAGTTTGTTTGTTTGAACGCGCTAATCTCAGGAACTACTGGTTCGAATTGAAAAATTCTGTATTGGATAGTCCGTTTATTGAGGAAGGCTATAGGCTATATAACATCACGCTACGACCAATAGGAGCGGAGCAAAAATGAAAAATGTTGCAAAAATGAAAAACCGTTGAAACTAAAACACGCGAACAAAGTCGCGGGGGACAGCTAGTACTCGATATGCGCGCTATATACTTAGTTTACTTATTTTTGTCTCTAAGGTAGCACACTAAGTTGTTTTCTCAGTTGTAATATTAGTACAGATTAATAAGCAATATATTTCTCTTAATTTCCATAATAGCAGACATGAGGTCTGCCGTTTAATGTTTATCAAACACATGATTAAATAAAGTGCTATTTGCTAGCCAAAGATTGCCACGCACCATTAGGCATGTATGAACTATCCGAGTCGAGTTTTCGGTGAATGTGAAATGTTTGTTGGGCCTGTCTTTACATCTTTTTAGAAGTTGTCGGGCAGCTAACACTCGAGAGCACTCACTTCTCAGAAATATAATAGATGTTTATACACTTTTCGTCGCTACATTTTTTGAACGTGTCTACATTTCAGAGGTAATGTGTTTCTCGTATGCGCGTACAGAAATACGCAAATATTTTTGTTCGATTTTAGTCTTCTTACGCACTTGTAATGTAAATTAGAATCGTTGAGTTCTCGGTATATGTGTTTTACGGTAATTTTATGAACAATTTTGTGCACGTAATAAAGGAGATCGAATAACGAATGTCATGATAGGATTGGCTCGTGGTTATATTTGGTTTGAACAGTATTTTTTTCTGATAACAGATAGCTAATTACAGCACTCTGCTGTACGATGTTTTGCACCACAATTTCGCTTCTCAAAAATGTCAATAAAGTGCGATAGGATCGTAACATTTATCGACAATTCAATGCTCAATTTTGAACTGATTCTTAAGGTCAGTAATTGACTTAAGTTAAAAGCATCTGGTCGCCAAGATTGCGTTTGTTGAGTCCAAATATTATAAACAAGTTGAAACAAAGGAAATTAAAGCGTGGAAGATATTTCAAACGTAATTATTATTTAAATTTACTGATATGTAATAGATGCTCGTTAGGCTAACAGTAAGTGTCTCATTAAAGATCCAGTTTCAATAGAATACGTTAAACAGTACTTCTGCTAGTTTTAAATAATTAATCACTACCAATGATGCGCTCTTGCCAGTAGTGTTAGAAATTATGCAGCGATGGCAATCAAAATCAATCAAGTTCGCTTCTAATTAGAAATGATTAGCGGCTTCCATTGATTACATATTCAGAATTACTCATCATTAAAATCTTTCTAATCTTCTAATATTAGTCGGTAATGATCGTTCTTTTTGTAACAATCAATCAAATCATTAATCAGTCTTTAATTGTTATTCGGAAGCTATATCTGAAATAATCATAATAGGATTTAGCATTAATTAGTCAAACTGTCGTACATAAAACGGGTGTACGTCTGTAGGTGTTAACGCATTTGGTTGCGTGTACGTTGTAATTATTACGAGTCTTACTGAACCTGACTGCTCGTCAACTTGACTGTTAAATCACAGTATTTACAAACCCGACATACCTACTTTAAGTAGTACCAAAGTACCTACCTTTCGGTACCAATTCCCAGGAAATATACAAATATAATTTACAGTACGGTTCATTTTAATATAAAAACTTTAATTAGATACAAACAATCATTTGCTGTCAGTTCGTCTAGTTATTATTTCTGTCAAAGTATGTGAAGATGTTACCGTGTGAACGTAGTGATCGTGACGTGTGACGTCAGAACAATTGTCGATCGCTTGTAGATCGGGAACGAGGTTCTCATGGCGATTTCGCGTTTACACGTGACTATGCGACTCTTTCTATCGTACCGATACATTCTACAGTTCGCAATTATTATGCAGTGAAAGACCAGTTTTTTTTATCAAGTTTTGTTTTTTATAGCTTTTGATTGTTGTCCATATATAGGTTTTCTACTCAGTTTCGTATGTGTTTGAATAGTTTTGACCGTCCCGTCGCTCAGCCGACATTTATAACAGATTTTGCAAAGTAATGTAGGTACCTATATCTAGTAGTTGTAGTTTTTTCGTTGTCTCAGCGATCCAAAATGTGTTTTGATTTCTGATTTTTGATCGGAATCTAAATGTTATGAAAACATAATTCTCAATTTCAAATCAGATATAGATCTCAAAGGATACTTGTAGATAATATATAGGGACAGAATACTTAGTGTAGGTAGGCCTTATATTGTTTATAGTAAGGTTTATTCCACCGAACGTACCATGTAACTTCCAGGTGGCATTTTGTTGGAAGTTCATGTTTGCCTTCTTGAAACTGTCAATACTCAATACTCAATAAGGTACCCGAGGGTATTAAGGCCTAGCTAAGGGAAAATTGTAATAAAATGAAAAATATCCAACATAATCAACAAGTTTTATTATTAATCAGTCATGTATTTAAATTACTACAGAGTTAAAGCAAAAAATAGCTTCTCTAGCTTAAAAACAAAACAATATATAACTTTAAAAAAACCGCAGTCTGTAGGCCTTATTATACTTGAGTAGGGTAAAAAGGCCTATACTTTCAACTATTCGAAAATCAACTTATACTACGTAAGTTGGTATTCTTGAGATCAATAATCATTAACATAAAGCAATAGGAAGCATAGTGGTCTTAGAAAATTTAATAAATTGCCTTTATTCGCATCCATCAGGACATTGAAAGTCATCCGTATCTTGTGCGGTCAAACCGACACACTCTTCGTGCTATGTACCACTTGGAGCATCGCAAGCATTGCCTCATTGCATCGTCCATTCTATCTTCTTTGCAGGCATGACAGTACCAACTCACTTGTTTTTGTGATTTACCTTTGACGGTAGTAGACTTCTTTGCAGATACGATTTTCTTAGGATTTAAAGTCTTTTAAACTTAGTTTTTTCTTTTCTACCTGTTTTAACATCAGTAAAGTTTTCGTCTTGTTTATTTTTCTTTCTTTTGTTACCTTTCACTTCTTTACTATTTATTTTCTTTTGATTTTATTTATTAAATAGATCTTTTGTGACTGGAGTAGTCTAACAGTCGGTGTGATAATCAGATCGTCTTCTGACCACAATGCCCGTTTAGGAGGCATCGTGTCCGTAAGCACTGAAAACAATGATAAATAAAATGAAAATTTATAACTACGTACATACTACCCACCGACAAACATTTTAAACACGCTCCTACTTATATAGCAGTTTAAAAAAATAAGAGTATAATAAGGCCTATAGTAAAATTTTATAGGCCTTAATACCCACCAACCACGTGGTTACAGAAAATAAAGAATAATAAAAAATTTACTACTACAAGTCCTTTAATACGGTAACCTAGGGACAAGCATACATTAATTAATAAACGGACAGTCAATAGAGGTTTGTAAATATGTAATTTTCAAAATAACTTACGTTTTACTGAAGTCAATTTTTATAATTCGTTCCGCGTGACCGCACCGCTGAATGATTTTGACGACACTGGCGGGGGGAGAAGTGCAAGCGTTCGTCCGCCACTTTGCAGCGACTTGTATATGCTCTGAGCTTATGTGAGTGTAACCTTGATCGTCAATTACTGTATTTCGTACGTTTTTTGTTACTTAGGCCTTATTGCCCGACAGGCCTTAATACCCGCGGGTACCTTACTCAATAACTTTATTGCATTCCATAATGTATACAAGGCTGGTGGGTAAAATTAAAGAGAAACAATTATGGACCCTGTCGGGCACAGCAAGTTAGTTTTTTATAGAGGAGAGGATGAAGAGCGCTTTTTAAAAAACATAATAGGTATATTGAAGTAAAGGAAGATCTGATATTTAAGTAGGTATTATTTATGTGTAGATTTATATTATTTTTATTTATTTATATTTATATTTATATATTTATTTATTATTAATAGTTATATTCTAGATCATTTATTAATTGTTATTATTTATTTATATATAATCTGTAATATTAATTAACTAAATTATATGTAATTAAAGATATTGCACGGTAAGTAAGGTAAATAAATATATTTAAGATTTATCTCTATTACCCTAGTTGGAATTTATCTTTAAGGTATTCTTCAATTGTGTAGTAACTTTTTTCTAAGAGAAACCGTTTTAATTTATTGGTAAATATATTGTTTTTTTCTATGTTTTTTATGTATTCAGGTAGTTTATTGTAGATTTTTATGGATGAAACAAACGCACTAGAGGAGTGCATTTTTAATCGTGAAGTTGGTAAATTCAGTCTATTTCCATGTCTTAGTTTTATTTTTGTTTGAATGTCTTCTCTTTTGCTATATAATTGTGGATATTTCCTTACAAATTTGCAAATTTCAAATATATAGAGGCAGGGTAGTGTTAAGATGTTTTGTTCTTTGAAGTGTGGTTTGCATGAGTCGGTGTCTTCAATGTTAATCAATATTCTTATTAATTTCTTTTGTATTGTAAATAGCGAAGGCGCGTCTGTACTATTTCCCCATAGTATAATTCCATATCTAAGCCAAGCGAACGCATACGCATAGTATGTTATTATTGCAGTTTTGAGGTCTGTTGTTTTCTTTATTACTCTGAGGGCATATGCAAATTTAGATAGTTTAGTTTTTAATTTCTGTATGTGTGGTTTCCAGTCTATGTGTGTATCTATGTCTAGGCCTAAAAGAGTGAATTTATTTACTATTTCAAATTTGGATCCTTTATATTCGAAATTTATATTTATGGGGGCTTTTTGTCGCGGGTGGAAAGTAATTATTTTTGTCTTTTTAAAGTTAATTTCAAGGTTGTGTTCATTCATCCAATATGTTGTGGTGTCAAGTATTGATGTTAGTGTTTGGTTTATGTTTTGGTTATTGTTACATGATGTTAAGACAGAGACGTCATCGGCAAACAATACGCACGATTCGTTTATGTGGTTAGGGAGATCGTTTATGTAGACTAAGAACAGTAGGCATCCTATAACACTTCCCTGTGGTATGGAGGCGGTAACGGGTATGTTTTGGGATCTAATTAGTTCAATTTGTTGTGTTAGTGTATTGTAGTGTTCTATTTCTACGACTTGTTCTCTGTTTTTTAAGTATGAAGTAAACCAGTCATAACTTTTCCCTCGGATACCTATGTTATAAAGTTTATTTAATAATATATCAAATTGTACTTTATCATAAGCTTTTGTCATGTCTAATAACAAACCAATAGCATATTTTTTATTATCAATAATTTTGAGAGCTTCTTGAATATATTTATAGACCGCCAAAACGGTGGATCGGTTCTTGCGAAATCCATTTTGGCTGTCATTGAATATATTGTATTTTTCACAGAACGCATAGACGCGGTTACACATAACTTTTTCAAATATTTTTGAGGCTGTTGGTAGTAGGGCAATTGGACGGTAGTTGTTCGGGTCAGTTTTATCATTTTTCTTAAAAATTGGTTTAATGAGGGCCTTTTTGAGTAAGTCAGGAAAGACACCTTCTTCGAAAGATTGGTTAAGGAGTATATAGAATGGCAAGGTTAGTTCATCAGCGCACTGTTTTATCAGACTGGGTGGAAGTTCGTCGATTCCGTGGCTGGTCTTGTTTTTTAAGCTTTTAATTATTATATTTACTTCATAAGGAAAATCAAATCAAATATAATATAATGTCAAATCACTATATCGATAAAATCCGTACAGAATACATTAATGTTTGTTTATGTCATCGTAACGGAAGATTGCTTTACTTTTCCAACTCTCATTCGTTTACCAATGGATTAGCAATGTGTGGAAATGAAATTTAGTTTGGATTGCCCACTGTAATTTTATTTTGATGTCTTCTGATTCTTAGGTACTTACTTGTGTCAGTGGCGGATACACTTATTTTATCCGAATGGATGATGAATTAAGGATTATAAATTAAGTAGAAGGGTCGTGGCACGTTCTACCGGCACAGTAACGGGCTGCCCGAATCGAATTTCTATTCGGATGCAAGCTTGCTGACACTGCGAATATATCATAAAATATAATTTGTGATTAAACACGCCTAAGGCTCGCTCGTTTTCACACTGTTCATTTCCGCCTTTAGCTTTTTTTAATTGACGCTATGAAATATACTAAACGACATCTGTTTTGATGCTCTAATTTAAATGACAAGTTAATTGCTTAGATGGAATGGCGCCGAGGTGCCGGTATAATGTGCGATAACCCTAAAGGCTTTATATTATTTGCGTAAATAATTTTGGACAACTTAATGTTTATTGATCGTCAATTATTTGTTTCTTCGTGTTCTGGTCAATGTTAAAATCTATATTAAAGTTTGTTATTTAAATTTGAGCCCAGCAGTGGGACAATAAATTACTGGCCGTATTAATATGTTTACTGATTTTATCATCAGATGTAATATTTTTTTCCTGTTTGAAATTGCTATTATGTTTTAGGTAGTTTTTTCAAACAATTTAATGGTTTTTATTGATTACTATATTTTTTTCTTTCTCGAGCCTTGAAGATTGTGTAGTCTTTGCCTTAGCTCCTCAAATGGTACTGCGTTTTACTCTTTTTTCATTGTGGGTCGTTGCTATCGACTATTATGACATTCCTTAATTACTGTAAATTAACTCCTGCTTCCTTTAATATTGCTATACTTTCTTTCTTTATTATTCCTTCTAAGCAAAAACTTGCTTGTATATATTCCATTTTCTACAAATTAAATAATCATCAAACTGATTTACGCTTAAGGATATTTAGTAACATATAATAAAGTCTTAAAAAACGACACAATATATTATATCTCTTATTAAGTAGGTACTAGTAATAATATTTAATACATATCGTTAACATATTATTGACCGTGAACTACCGTTTCTTGAGTTAAAACGTAATGCTTCTCGGATTTACGACGGCATAAACTGTTTATGATACTAAAACATTTGTTTGTAAAGACACAATATTGCGAATTATTTCATCAGTTACAGAAACTTCTGTTTAATAGTACCGATGTACAACTTTTTATTTAGGAATAGATAGTACATGTGTGTGATTTGGTGATCTGCAATTAGGTATTTTTGGCCAAGACGGTTAATAATTACTAGATGATATTCCTAGCTTTCAGTTTTCCACACACTACATTTAGACTTGATGAAAAATATTCATTTTTGGTAGATAGAAGCTTTAAATAAAGCGTTCCTAGTATCATATAAAAACATTGCATAAACAAAAAAATAATATTTTCATTTAGTATGTTTCCTCTTTATAATATTATTTTGGATAAAAAAAACATAATGTTTTTTTTAATACGTATAGAACATTGTTCTCCTGACGATATAAACAACATTGTCATAACAAAAAAAAAAGATTATTTGCCTATTTGCACATACTACAAAATTTAAAATATCTTTAACTTGAGCTGTCAAATCTACAACGTTGGCGGTACCCAGTAATGTGTGAAGTTGTTTTTGTCAGCTGACGTGCGAGTCTTGTCGGTTTGGTTTGTCAAGCGAGTGGACTTTTGGACAATAACCATCGTTAGACTTGACCTTAGGGGTCCGAAGCCTGACCCGTAGTGGCCGTAGTTTACGTTACTTGGAATTCTGAGCCTGTTTTGGTAGTGTAAACAATTTTATGGTAGCGGTTTGTGGTAAATTTTGTTGTTTTAACTTTCCCTACTTTTTGTTTTAAGTATTAAATGTGCTTATTATGAATTCGTACATGTTTGTATTGTTTTATAACTAAATTATAAAAAACAACGTAGTTTATTTATTGCCGTATGCTTTTTTTTAATTAGGACGGTTTCTCTAATCAGTCTCATTGTAGATTTCAGTTTAGTCTAGACTCTTAATTTTTAACCCCCGACTCAAAAAGAGGGGTGTTAAAAGTTTAATGTGTTTTTGTAACTGTGTGTCTGTGTGTCGGCCATCGTAGCTCCCAAACGAATGGAACGATTATGGTGTGGTGTTTTTTTTGTTTGATGTGTTTAAAATTCTAGAAGTTATCAGCATTATAAGTTAATGTAATATTTTGGGATTTCTTAAATTTTCCATTTATATTTAGGTTTAAATAACCACTTTTACTTACATATCTTACCTAGCCTTTTCATTAAGAAAACCTCAACTATTACTCAAGTGTGAGTCTATAATCCAATACTAATTAAATTATATACTGAAACGATTATAATTGTCCGTTTTATCAACATTATCGCTATACGGTTCCGATCGTTTCACTGTACTGGCAATTTAGATTAGCAGTGAACAACTACACAAGTAGCGAAACTAACTGTTTGAAAGTGATAATTTATGTAGCTTGATGTGCAATACACGTGGTTAGAGCACTGACTGACAAGTTATGTATCTTCTACAATTTCTTAGAGAGAATTACCATGAAATCCAATAGAATGTAATCGAAGAAAGGTGTTAGGTTAGGTACATATATTTGTTTTACCAAAGAGGTTTAACTTGTATAATTGAAAGTGATACTGAATTGAACCATATCTGCATGGTTTGATGGTTTGAAAAATGAAAAAGAATTTCTTTTTTTTTGAAGTGGAGAATTCTTTACGCGTTTTGGGCATTTTTAGAGATGGGAAAAAACAATTGAATTTGCGACACTTACCATTACCGTTACCGACACCTCTGTATATAAGTATGTACATAATATATTGTAATTGTTCAAGTTTTCACTTCTGTCGGCACTCCCGGAGTGCCACTGTTTATCCAAGCCAAGTCGAGTCGAGTTAAGTCGTTTGGAGTTTTTTTTAATGAGAAAAAACAATTGATCTTCCGCAGTCCCACGATTTTTTTTACGGCGTCTTTAAAAGTAATAATCTTAAGGTTTACGCTTAGTTTTGATGACAGCAGCTTATTGTTAAAATTCAGAAGATTCCTTAACACCATTTCATCATATTTTACGACTTTTCCGTGCGTCCATACAACGTGATAAAGTAATAAATATCCAACGACCCAAATCAAATCAATAAGGGTTACCGAAACAATAACAATATTTCTTTATTGTTACCACCTGCATAGCTAAGACAATATACAACACATTTATCGTTTCTTAGTACCTACGCGGTAAAACAAGAAATTGTTAAATTCCAGTTTATTACGACTTTTGAAAATGTGTTCTACAGAAATGATAAAATATCAAGTTTCTTGACGAGTTGAAATATTGTAAAAGTCAAGAGACGTAAAAGTTCCTCGCTTAGAGTATACAAAGACAAGCATGGAGTGCGTGCATTGCTAGTAGCCCGTGTTAGTGTGCCGAGAGTAAGCAAATTTTTAGCTGTAAGTACTACGTTAGTTTAATGATTAATGTCAATTTCCGTGCGAGGACAGACGTGTATGCAAAAATATCGATGTTTTGAGATAGTTTTAATAAAATGGCGCGCTATGTTTTCACACAAAAAATTTACGATTTATTGTTCATAATGATGCTCACAGTTCATACTTTGTTAGGCGCATTTTATAGTTTACTTATTTTTACTCTAAGCATCCTTGATTCTATCTATTAGAACGTTATTTTAAAGTATTTTTATTAAACTGAGCCGAGTTTGGAAGGTTCAGGAGTTTGTCAAGTCAATTAGTGGAACGCATAAACGGGTTTAAAATACCTAATTGAAATGCGCGGTCTTTATGATTTATTTTGGATCTATTTACGATACAAAATCTGCAAGTAAATACCTATCAGAAGATTTCTCAGCATCTAGGATAACAACCAAAAGTTATTTTGAACGATGAGCAATGAATGGTGCAAATGTGCAGTAGCATGGCTCAAACCCGGTAATAATAATAAAATTAAATAAGCATCAGCAATCAATTCGACAGGCGTAGTAATTAAGGCTTCCAAACAGGCTTAATTGCTGTGGTTATTGGAAGGGTTATGTTTATTAGGTACCTATCATAATATCATAGATATGTAGGTACCTAATCGGTCTTTTAAATAAAATCTCTTTAGACAATATTAAATATGTGAAATGTCGTAGTGGCTTAGCGGTTTAACGCACGGATTTCAATGCATAGGTTGCAGGTTCAAAACCACTATGGACAAGTACCAATGTGAATTTTTCAAAGTTATATGTACTTTTTTTGTATAATAACTTTCGTGAGGAGTAATCATTATTTAAAAAAAAATCATAATTATTTAAAAACAAAACCGTTTTTGTTTTCAAATAATTATATGTACTTTCTTAATTATTCTAACGCCAATTTTTTATTCTATTCTTACCTATTGGCAAACGGTGAAGGAACACATCGTGCTGAAAACTGGATTCCAAAAATTGACATCTGAAATCTCGCAATGAGCAAGCGTTGTGATCAATTGCCTTCTCTACATACAGGGGGACATTTATAGGTTGGTATTATAATATTAAGTACAAACTTATGTTATATGCCAGTTAATCACAAAAAAAGCAAAGTTTAAGTATAATAATTATGATGCGTAGACTTTATTTTCATAGAATGTTTGTATGCATATCTCAGAAACAGTTTCTATACAAAGTGCAAAGTGGTTCCTCTACCTCAGAAACATTGATCATCAAACTCAAACGATTACCATTAATTAAAATAGTTACAGTTTACGAATACAGTTGTGGGTCTAACATATCTAATTGGATAAAGACCGCACGTGGCGTAACCCACGATAGACACTTCAACAATTTAATTCCATTAATTTGTAATTGGAATAGTGTGCGTAAAAAATGAAACGATTGGATTTGCTCTTGAAATTCGTTACGTTATTAGTAGTTTTCATAGTCTATACAAATGCAAATGCACTACAAGCTGCATACATATTATGTGAAATTCCTATCTTAAGTGGTAAGCGGTAGGTCTCAGGCTAACTGCGTAAATCTCTTAAAAAAAATCCTATCTTAAGTAAAATACATGATAGGTTAAATACAATTTTTGGTCCTTACAGGTACCTACAATGAAATAAGACTCTTTTTGAAATTTAGGTTAAAATATTAGTCAAAATAGGTACCTACCAAGATTCGTTTATTTTTCTTCGGATTTAGCTTTGTAGGTAAAACTGTAGACAAGTACACAAGTAAACTGAAGACAAGTAAAAGACAAGACACTGTAAAGCGTATATCATAAATAAATAGAAAGCTATGAAACTATTTTTGTATCATAAAGTCTTACTCATCAAGGGCCAGGCCATTAAGAAGGCTGTTTACAACGCAGGTGGCCCTCCACTTAACCTAAACTTCCTCTACCTTCTAATATCTACGTGTCATTTCCGTGTAACATGTAAGCATATTTTTTCTATATTTGTAGCAAAATTGGCGATATTCAACTTATATGATGTATGATGGACACGACGAAACAGTGAATTTTCTATTTACATTATGTTTTTAAATAACATAGCTTAGGTAAAAGTTAGGAAACAGATCTAATACTTATAAAAATAAAAGATATTTATTATAGCTATGACAATAAAGATATCATGAGACTGCGCGAATATTGAAGTGGTAGATGTGCTAATGGAGAGTAACGGGGTGGGTAAAAGTCCCACATTCCTCGGTCTTATCAATCCCCATAAGGCCGGGTGCCTTTTAAAGGTTAACCCTCACAAACAAAAAAAAAGGTTAGAATAACTGTGCAACGTGCTGCATGTCCATATAACGAAATATTGTTTCCAAGTCCTTTCATTTTTTAAGTACCTGTGAAAATTTAAAGTATACCTGTGAAAATTTATAGTCATTATTTCCTAGAGATCGTCGTAAAAATGTAAATGTTCTGTGTAAAATTTTGTGTATTCATATCGTTCCTGTGAAGGCTAGATGCGCGTACGTACCGGTTCGATTCTCGGCGAGAATAATCGACTGCCTAGATTACACACGCACCGCATCTCTACGTGATGACACCGGCTGCGCACGCGCAGATGTCCGCGCTCGCAGATAAATACAAATCCCCGTTCAGTTATCAATGTGAAATTAGAAAGACGTCGCTGTCGAATGGGAATCGTTTTGTACGTGTACCTATAGCCTACCTATAGATTAATATTTCATTTACGTAAATTGAAATTTCCAATACTTACCGTAAAATTGTTGAGAGCCGTTTGGATTTTCCTAAATGTTCTATTTTCTGTTACTACGTAGTTAACCACGTGCATTTGTCGTGGTGGCCTAGCGGTTCAACGAACGGGTTTGTATGCACAAGGTTGCAGGTTCGAACCTACTACAGGCAAGTATCAATGTGTCTTTTTTAAAGTTATATGTACTTTCTTAATCATTCTAAGACACCATGTGCAAACGGTGAAAGAAGGAACACATAGTGAGGAAACCTGGATTCCAAAAATTGGAATCTGAAATCGCCAACACGCAATGAGGAAGCGTGGTGATCGATGTTCGTGCCTTCTCTACTTGAGAAGAGGCCCGTGGCCAGTAGTGGGACATTTAAAGGCTGGTATTATAAGTGCATTTAGGTACTCACTTTTAAGAAATATATTTGGTGAGTAATACCGTATTTTGTGTAATGTCATCAAAACTACCGATTATTCAATCTTCTTCATGGCCGTCTAAGCTTTACTAAATACATCATTAAATTAAATAATAGTTAACCTTTAAACTCTTACAACAGCGTAACATCTTTAGTAGAAATCATAACTAGGATTTAAATTGATAATCTTAGTTTAGCAAGATACATAAAAAATCTCAATCGAAATAAAATGTTCTCGTTTCATAATAAATAATCGCCATAATCTTTTAACGTGCATTTACAATGACTAAATACTCCTTTCGCTTTAACCACATACACATGGAAATGTTATCCGCAAATATCATTACATAGTATGTTTTACCCGACTGCTAAGGTAGGGTCATTAAATGATGTAATCCGATTTATGTTATCGCTGTTTAAGCTGAATTAACTATGACATTAACTAAACGCATGACATAAAAACACACTGACATAAACATATTTCTTCAATAAATCCGAGTTTAATTATATGAAGTGTTTTTTGTGTGTGATGTCATATCAAAACCTCAAATATTTTTTTGACATTATTTCGCTGGTTGACTACGAATGAAAATAATTATAAAAGCTTTGACAGTCATTTGACTAACAGCTGACGTATAATATAAGTGTAAGTCAGGAAGGCAACTAATGACTTGCCACTGAGATCGTCCGAGGATAATAGCACTGTCTGCGGCTCCAGACCCTGAGGACAGAAACTGTAACCTGTGCAAACACGGTGACTTACTTTACTACCCGCAGTAACGACTATAATTTTGTACCATAGTGTTCATTTTACAGTAGGCTTTCGAAGAAAGTATTTCTACTTTATAGCTCAGAATAGGAATATCTATACTAATATTATAAAGCTGAAGAGTTTGTTTGTTTGTTTGTTTGTTTATTTGTTTGTTTGAACGCGCTAATCTCAGGAACTACTGGTTCGAATTGAAAAAATCTTTTTGTATTGGATAGTCCGTTTATTGAGGAAGGCTATAGGCTATATAAGATCATGCTACGACCAATAGGAGCGGTGCATAAATGAAAAATGTTGCAAAAATGAAAAACCGTTGAAACTAAAACACGCGAACAAAGTTGCGGGGGACAGCTAGTCAGGGATAAAAATCTATTTAAAATGACAGAGACAGCATAAGACTTAACAGCTATTTGAACTTCACGTTTTATTATTCCACCATTATTCATGTTTTAAATCCTCCTTTAAAAACAGTCCCTAAATACCTACATGAAAAGATGTTGGTCGAAGTATACAAGATATTTTTTTTACCATTTGCATTACAGCTTGTAATAGATTTAACTAACACATAAAATCAAGTTTTGAAAAGAAATAAATTAAATTTATAATAAGAAGCTCTTACTAAATAAGTAAAGCCAGTTTATAGATAACGGTGTTTTAAAGAGCTTCTTTGCAGCTCCTGGCATCGTCGCATGCAACAGATAAATTGATGAAACCAATATATAAGTTGTAGTTTTAAATTAGGTATAATATATAATAATGAATTGAGTTAAATGAAAACTTATTGTATGATTTATAGCCAAGAATATACCTTATTGAGCTTTCATGTTAATATTAGGACTATTATTGAAGTGATGTCAGGAAATAAAGATAGTGAATTCAGTTGCTGTTGCAATTATTTCATCAATATTCAATCCTTACCAAAGGTAATCAAGTAAATTATAATGTATAAATATATTGTAGGACAGTTTTCAGCGAAAAATAGTAAATGATTATAATACTATTTTTTTCTGGCTTTTACTAAAATATTCAAACCATTTATATCTGTTATACGCATAACTATTTTCACAAATTAATAATTACACAATGACATTAAATAGTAGGTATGTAACAAGGCAACTAGCTCAGTATTTGTGGCGCTGATGTACCGCACTGGTTTTCGGCTAGACCCATTTGAAATTACGCACAAAAAATTTACAAAAACACATTTGAAGTTTTAACAAACCTCACATTTACAACACAATAATAATATACTATCCAACTGCTTACTACTCCCAGTCTTTCTAAACACTCTTATCGCTCGTCACTTAACAGTCAAATTGATAAAAAATAGGATTAAATAACATCTAAACCTGAGTATAACATCTGCAAATGCTCTAAAATAATTGGATTAACCAATTTGTAACCACGATTATTTTTATCTCTGCATTTCACACTTCTATTAAAAGACTCAAGATTTCAATAGAATTTCGACACACCTACAAATATGTTAACATCAACAAATTAAATTGACGTTAAACTGTCTGTAATGACACACTAATAACGATAACTTGTAGAAAATAACCAAAAGTTATTTGGTGATTATGCTCTAGTGAGTGGAGATTAATTTGTAAACTATTTACACAATCGAATGCATTGCTTGAATCTATTTAGATGGAATTTTAAACGGTGTGTCGCTTGACAACACTTGAAGTTGATCAATGTCTTTTGACCTGACGCCAAGAAAGAGTTATGATTTTTGCGCATATCATTAAAAAAATATAAGTATATAAAACTATAATATTAAACATACAAATGTTTCTAAAATTGCGTAACACCAATCGGCTATTAGTGCAGTCAAATTTTTATTAGAATTTTAGTATTTCTTTACTTTTTATTTTTTGTTTATAGTTTTTTTACCAGAACAAATATTGTTGTCAATAGTTTATACATAATAATTATACTGTTGTAAAATAAATTAAAATCCATATAATTATTAATAAATTTTGCATTTTATTAAGCTAATACATTAATTATTATTTTAAAAGCTTACTTATAAAAAAAACTTTTCTCTACTTTTTGTTTCTTCCCTGGCCACTAATTGTAGAGAAAATATTTATTATTATTATTGTTGACTAAATATTTAACTATTCTAATTTATAACCGCTCGTTCCTACTCAACACCCAAAAAACAACGCAATAAGAGTTACTGCGCTAGCTCGCAATAAACAAAGAGGTTGGACATTCGGTAGCGCAAACGAGTTGTTAGCCGCGACGTGTTTCGACTTATAGCCACAACACACGGCTTAATTGGAACAAGCTGAACATGTTCGCTTGTTCGCAGCTGTTCGGACTAGTTCGTATTTTCGAAACGAATGTTATGTTAAATTGACATTCAAATATAATATAATATAATATCTTGGGACATCTCACACACGGTCGTCTGATCCCAAACTAGGCAGAGCCTGTGCTATGGCAACCAGATAACTGATAAACATACTTATATGTTTCTAAATACATGCATATTATATAGATAAATTACACCCAGATACAGAACAAATGATCGTGCTCATCACATAAAGATTCGTCCTGGGTGGGAATCGAACCCACGACCTCTGGTTTAGCAGTCAGGGTCACTAACCACTAGACCAACAGGCCCGTCAAATAATTCCAATATCTGCATAATTTTACTTTTAAGACTAAAAGTAGTAGAATAAATGAGAGAAAGGATGTTTTTGATAATTGATTACACATAAATATAAAAAAAACCGACTTCAATTAAAAAAAAAACAGTTTTAGGACAATACCAAAATATGTACGCAATTTAGTTTTAACATTTATTATTTACAATTGTTTTGATTTAAAAACTAAACAACAGTATTCATTTTGAAGAAATATATGTGGGTCTACCTCTGAGACCTCTATATCTTTATACCTTTAGCTTAGGTTTATACATATTTTTAAATCGATTCGCAATTGCCCTAGATATCGCATAAGTAACAATACCTATACAGAAAAATCTAAAACAGTCGTTTTGAGATCCTCCTCTAAGTTATTTAGGATCTAGGTATCTTTCATAATATACAAATAAGTCGTGTAAATTACTGACATTGGCTAACACAACCTGTGAAAAGCCAGAACAAAAAATAAAAAAAATGTGTTTGTACTTTAAAAAGTCGACCTACTACGCTTCGAAGCTCTTCTATTGAACTGAATTTAGTTCGTTTTTACTCGACACCACGCTTCACATTGGGCGGTCTTGTACGATTTCCGTCCAATAGTTGTTTGTCTGTTATACACTATCCATTTGAATTTCACTCCCCTATTGTATGAAAAAGTATTCGATCGTGTCTGCGCTTACATCGCTTTGAGTTATTAACGCACTAGGTACACCTAGGGCTTAAATATTGTTGCGGTTTGTTGATTAAAACAGCCTATAAAACCAGTTTATAGTCCTATATCTAGCTCAATTGTTTACAAGATCGTGACGTTGCATACAAATTAGAAATTAAAGGTAATCAAATTAAAATTATTGACAGACAAGAATTGTCGTTGAAGACTGAGCTTTCAATAAATCTTGGACGTTCGTGGACGTTATTGTTGTGGGTCATTATAGGTCTTGAAACAAAACAAATAGTTTTAATGTCTAGTTTCAATGTTGATGTAACCCCATGCTGCAAAATCTGAACGAAGAATTCAAATACAAACAACAAAACAGTTTTCAAGAAAAGCACAACAATTCACAAGCGAGTTCAGCAATGAACTGAATTAATTTATTAATTGTATCAAACGGACATCAATTAATTAAGGAATCCAATTCATGCCACTCATTGCATTTCTAAATCGGTTAAATTTAACACGCATGTACTTTGTATGCTCGTAACTAAACGTTACCAGCTTGATTAAAATTCCTCATTGAAAATAGGTAATCTATTTAATTTTCTCTTACTAATAAAATTAGCTACATCGTATCAATCGCGTTGCCGTTGAGTCGCAATTAAGCCTGCTAATGACTACATCTAAATCACCGACCTACCAGCTTCAGATTGTATCGAGCGAGATAATTTGCATTCGCTATATTATCGAGACACCGACTTGAGTAATTTACGTCTGTCCTATGTTAGTATATGGTGTGGCGTGCTGAAACAATGATAGATTAGGTGATCTGCCTACCGGTAGCAGGTTTTAGGTCTAAAAGTAAAGAGAGTTCACTCCGAAGTTTAGATAAATTCGGCCGCTACTCCTCCCGGGCAGGCGAATGTTTTGCCTGGGTCACCCTTATCCTCAGCCCTGTTCTCAGACCTACCAAATATACACAAAAAAAAAAAACGGTCAAGCCGCTTCGGCGGAATTCGAAAAACAAACACTGTGACACGAGATTTTAAGCCTCCCGCGACACAAGGATTAAATTCCTTCGTACAGGAGATTTTTTTATATATAAATACAGATTTTTATATATTAAATGTCATCGCAAGCGACAAGTTTATAACCCTAATGCGCCTCACTAGACAGCGTTACGACGCGTTAGAAGAGAGCGACAATGTTTAGGGAAATATCGATGGAGTTAGGCACTCAGCAATTATGCAAGCTGAATTTTATCTTGTTTTGTAGCAGCTAGAGTCGCTAATTATATTTTTTCGCGAACTGAACCTTCTGTACGTAGTACTATTAATTATTCTGTGGTAAAAGTAAGGATTCTTTTAGTCTTTAGATGAAGATAGAGAAACAAAAGCTACGTTCGGTTTTGTTTCGTGGTAGGTATTGTGTTTTGTTTTACAAGTTTATTCTCTTTATATAGTAAGTTTATCCGTCGTTACAATACACTTGAAAGCGATAGAGACAACACGAGACTTTACAGCGACTTATTGAGTTGTGATTGAGTATTCAGCTTTTGTTTTTTATGGTCTGACAAGTACTTAGTTTTACAAGTTTTTTTTTATGAAATAAACTTGTATAGCATTCAATTGCATGTTTTCGCTTCAACACTATAACACTATCAAAATAGTCATCGAAAATTAATTACAAGAAACATGAACTAACAAAATATCGATAACAAACTACGAACTCTATAAAAAATAATTAGGTAGTTACAATGAAAAGTATACAAGTCAAAAATGTTCACAAGGTTTAAATCAAATCAATCAAAGAAATCTTTTCAAAAGTACACAAAAAGCAATTAAGTCTACATGATATAATTAAAAAAGCCGGTAGTTCTGTTGAGAAGTTACTGGACGTCAATCAGGCTCCTTTGAGATGCGATCAAAGTTCTCACATTGATAATGACAGTTAACTTGTAGGTGCCGCGTGTAATTTGTTGTATGTAGAAGTTTATGATAATAGAAAAATATCGATTTATATTTTTTATTAGTATGTTTTTTATTTGTTAATATATATTTTTTTATATTATTATTATGTTTTTTTTTTAATTACGCGGCAGTCGTAAAATAAAATGTTTAAGATTATTGACAATAAGGTTTAAACAGTAATGGGAACTCCTGCGCTGGTTTAATAATAAAATAGTGTAATATTTATATAATAATAATAATAATATCTTGGGACATCTCACACACGGTCATCTGATCCCAAACTAGGCAGAGCCTGTGCTATGGCAACCAGACAACTGATAAACATACTTATATATTTCTAAATACATACATATTATAGATAAATTACACCCAGACACAGTACAAATGATCGTGCTCATCACACAAAGATTCGTCCTGGGTGGGAATCGAACCCACGACCTCCGGTTTAGCAGTCAGGGTCACTAACCACTAGACCAACAGGCCCGTCAATATATAATATTTATTTATAAATCATTCTGTATTTCTTTATTCATAGTTAAAATATCTACATAGTTTTATATATAAGTACAATATGAGTTATATGAATGTTCGATATACCAAAAAAAAAAAAAAACTGTACCATATTAGTTTCATTACTGAATCGAAATTATAATTTATAGTGTCATCTTCTTAAAATTAATTTACTTTACTTTGTAAAGCAGAATTAGCACAACTTTGAAAACTAGTACTTAATGAGTAAAATTTAAATAATCGTAAGTAAGTATACATAGCTCGATTTTTATTTCGAAAGAATCATCTGAATTCATAACTAATGTCTTTACAAATCAAAATGTATAAAGCTACTAGTATAAAAAATACTAGATATTAGCAAATATTTTAAACATACAAAATAGTGTAGAAGTTAAAATTTAAATTATGCAGCCATACCTTTTACGTCTTTTTTTACAAAAATCTAAATCAAGGGTTTAAATAATAGATTGTCAGGATAATAGGCATGTTTCCTATTTTTTTTTAATGTCCGCCTGGTAGATTAATTAAATTTATTGGACAAGTATTTTTTTTTTCATGCAAACAAAAAATGATCAAAATACAGAGAACGGAAATTACGCGTGACGTCACTCCTCGCTACAATTTTTACTAAGGCGTGGCGTCATAGGCCCCCACTCCGAAACTTTAAAGCGCTGTATCTTTGTAATTTTTTATTGTTTTGATAAAAGAAAAAATACGTGTCTAATATTTTTTTATTATCTAACTGACGGACTAAATAGATTTTAACTTTTCATACTCAGTCAACATCCCTATTATGTAAGTACCATACTGAAATCCACCACTTTTCACACATCACCGTCAAATCTAACGATCGACTCAACAACAATTCTCCTCTATTCTAAACAAATGGGAGGCGTACCTAACATCATTACAGTACCACCATTACAGCTGATTGATGATGCGCAGCCGTGGGCTTTGACGCCATCTTGTTTATGTTCACTTATCACATCTTTTAGATACCGATGTAATTAACGAGGCACTGATACTAAGGACTCAGATTACCTGTAGTACATACAGTCTTAATTAACATACGTTTTATTTGTTTGTTAAATGTTTGATAGCTGATTTAATGGTTAGTTTTAAAGTAGTCATGGATTGGTTTCGACTATTGTGTTGAGTATTTTGTTAAATATATACGAATGGAACTTTGATTTGTTCAATATTATCTAAACATATTTTGTAAATCATTTAAGTATGAAGTATGAAGAGCCCTAATAATAATGGTTAAAAAAGGCATTAAGACAGAATAAGCTTTAAAAAAAAAAACTGCATTTTCCTACTTATATACACACTTTCATGTGTGCAAATTTAAATATTGACACCATTTTATTACATAGCAAGATTCTAAGTATCTAAGCATTTCAATGTATTAATTACTTTAACTTACTCGTTACTCGGAAAGTTCAAAAAAATATCTAGAAGCTGTCTAAAACAAATGCTTCCCAATTAAAGTCCTGTCAAAACAAACACCAAAACATTAATCGAAACCCAACAACGGTACACAGCAAGTGTGTAAAGTAAATGTAAGAGACAATAGCGCATTCATTATTGTGTTAGTCGTAGTTTACTGTGCTCCGACCGGTAAAAACGGTTTGTCCCATCACTAGTCTGTTTACCCGATTTTCGCGCCGGCACCGACAATTTCGACGTCAGCTTTTTACAAGAGAGTTGTCTGTTTGGACGGACTGCATACAAACAAAGTTTCCCCAGTACCGTATTTCAAACGAACCAAGTTTCAGTTTCTTCACTGAATTCTCTCGATTTGGATTTAGTTCTTTGGTGTATTTGACGGTTTTTATTTCTTTTTCAAATGGTCTGGTATTCGTTTAAGGGACCTAATTGGTTTCTTATGTTCTAAATAAGTAGCCTCCATAGATGACTCTAGTATTGGAAAACCTTACTTAGGAATGTTAACCTACGGATTTTCTGTACTTTACTAATTGCTGGCTCAAGGAATTTTCTTGTTATGGCTTTACGATTTATTCCATCTTTTTTTAAAGTATTTTTTATAGCTTTTAGGTTTAAAATTACATTGATCTCGCTCGGTGCGAGTTTAGCCGTTCGATTCGCAATACCATCATTCAATTCTCCCAAATAATCATTCTTTATACGGTAAGTAAATACATCTTAATCATCATCAAATCTCCAAAGACAGCTGTGAAAACCTGCAAAAAGTTTCATGTACAATAATTGATCAAGTTCCAAATCTAAATATCACCTTTAATTTCATTTTTTACATTGATGATTAACAAAAGAGAAATAACGATCGTTCTTTTGTTTTGAGAACGAACTCTTGAAGCCCATTCAATCAGATATAACACTGTCATGTTTAACCGACAGGCGGAAGTGTGTATATCACTGTTCAAGTGCATTTGGTAAAAAATATTGTGATAGGCACGGTAAGAGCGGTAACTTTAATCGCGTGGTTAACCAACTCCTGCGTAGGATAGTTGATATTAGAATATAGGTCTATGGAACTCTTAGGATATTTTAAAAGTTCATTTTTGCTTTTCTATAAATCATCACAAAAGGACAAACGATATATAATTATTTTAAAGGACGATACTGTCATTCAAAAAGTTATAGTGCTTTATTTGATTTAGTTAGCTTACCTCAAATTCCAAAAAAAGCATCGTTACTAATGCGTTATTATCTTAATGAAATGGATCCTGAATTTAGGAAGATGTAATTGCATTCAGTCTTTCTAATTGCGAACAAACATATGCTTTGGCATTTATGCTTCCTTATTCGGTGACAGAATTAGGATGACATTTTGGATAGTGTAATAAGCGTGTAATGTCCGTCGCAATACACTTACATATCCACGTTTTAATTAAATTTACTGACTTTTAATTATTTAATTAATTTTTTTGACTGAATATTTGATGATTTTTTAATGTTGCTTCTCTGATCTTGATCTTTTTCTCCATTTGCTATTACTTAGGACACAAATTCTTCATTAGTTCATAATTTTCCATACAGATTCCATTTCTATATAAGGATGCAAACATTATAGGCTACTTTCAAGGCGAAGCATTTGCAACTTATTCAAAGTAACTGTATAACAAAATTATTCTACACTTTCTTTTCAGAATAAAATTGTATAATTCAACTTTGTATGTATGTATGTATCGTCATGCTCATTTCTATACGAACAGCGAAATCAAAGAGTAAATAATTCAAAACGTCTGTATATGGACAGCGGTGTCCTATGCGAGGCTAACAACGGACATATAGATATAAATCTTAACAATATCTCTTCTAAAGTTCCTTCTAACAGAGTGCGAATATCAGCGAAATCCAAACCTTATCGAAGTTAATCTTGTTTTGTTGGATTTCAAAAATATGAAAGAGACATATGACCTTCACCTTTGAGTTTTCTCACCTTTAAATATTGTTCTCTGTATCTTAAGGCATCATCGCTTAAACTATTGTTCGGCGAACAATATTGTCAAACCTTGTTAATAGAGTGATAGAACAACAATAAACCTTGTTCAGACGATAATACAATAATTGCTTTTGTGATTCGTGACAGCCCTATGGTCAGTTGTAACGGACTGGAATGCTATTGAAACTGTGTATGTTAATTATGAAAATATCTTAATAGACTGTGATTCCATGCAAAATGTTGCTATAGAGTTGTATCTGGTGAAACAGTAAGTCGACCTCATGATATGGCGAAAAATACAGGAAATACAGTTAAAATATATTAATAAAACAAGAAACCTTAGGTACCTTGAAAATATTTCAATTCTTGATAGAATACAACTCAAAACATCCATTCATACTATTGAAATTCACGTAAAAATCTCAATCTCTAAATTTCCTTATACCATAGCTCATACGAAAATAAAATCCGATTCTAAAATAGCTTAACCGCAGTGGTTGTTACTATTATTCCACTTGCTAAACCAATCAGTTACAAAATATCGAAATCATTTCACAGAAGCGTCAATATTAATTTCATCCTCAACTGTAACTACTTGACACGTATTTAACGGTCTTCAGAACAGTTTGTGGTTCAAGCTTTATTTATAAACTACCAAGATAGATGTACGGCAAACCGCACAACAGATTAGTTATAATGAATTACGAAAATGAACCATACTGCGTTCATATTAAGGTGCTGTCAAAGTCAAAGTTTCATCACTCATGGGCGGGCGACTGTACGTGGATGGTACAAAGGAATAAGTAACAGTTACAATACCTATTCGAGTCCATTCGGTTGTAATCTTTTGATGAGTATGGTCAACAAAAAATCGTCTCAACATAGGAGCCTTTTCTATACAATTCCGAGCACTGACAATTTAATTTAACTGACAGTAGCGTACAGTCATCTCAGTTCTGTATAATTTCATTTATCATCGACAGTTAATAGGAAAACAGTATAAACTGTTATAAACTCCTATTACGTTGCTTCATTAGTGCAGTTTCATTTACTCTAGTGTTAAAATCTCTATTTCTACTTTCCACATTACTTGTCAGATTTGTATTAATTTTGGGCATAACAACTTAATAAAAAGCATGATTACGAAACACGATATATACACCATCATCACTGCATTTTGTCTCGAGACAGGCCGTAAAAAGGCGAGCAATTCAAACACGTACAACTGAGAAAGTATTCTCGTTTCCATTAAAGAAGTACGTACGACACTCCGTAAAAAGTTAGCAGAGAAAGCTGCTGCAATAACTTATATATTATCTATAAAACTATACTAATATATAAAGCTGAAGAGTTTGTTTGTTTGAACGCGCTTATCTCAGGAACTACTGGTCCGATTTGAAAAAGTTCTTTCATTGTTAGATAGCCCATTTATTGAGGAAGGCTATAAGCTATACAACATTACGCTGCGAGAAAAAGGAGCGGAGCAAAAATGAAAAAACCGTTGAAACTAAAACACGCGTACAAAGTCGCGGGGGACAGCTAGTTTTTTATATTGCTTTAAATGCCACAATCATAGGTAATGTAGACGGCATGTGGCATCCAGGCATTCGTATAAGCCAACTGCTCTCTTAGTTGCAATTTTCTGCAATTCCTGCGTCTGTCGCAAAGCACTTGATCGACTCGTAATTGCGTCCAACAAGGCGATAGGAACTGATGCTTTAAGTAATCACAAACCCATATTAAGCTGATGAACAATAGATAGATTTTATTAAAACAATAGCCCGATATTTACTTGATAGCTAGTAAAACTAAATTAAAATGATTATTAACCTGTGAAATGGCCTGTAACGGTAGAATTTACGTGAAGAAAGTTAACGTCGTAAAAATATTTTGCAGAACATTTTAAAGGTCAATAGAATATGAGATAATACAATAGTGTGTTTTTTGTATGAGCACATACAAAATTTACACTATGTAAGGCGATAATGCATAAAAGTAATGATAGCTGACATAGTGTTAACACAAAATTTATTATTTAAAAATTTATGTTTCGGTACAGTTGGTGTCTAATCTCAATAAAATAATTGTAAGTACGTAAATAATGGTAAATGAAAGGTTTTTTTTTTTAGAGTTAACATAGACAGGCATAGAGCGCGTGCCGAGCGTAAGTAAATTTCTTTTTTACGCCCGTTTACTGATTGAAGTGATTTTGCGTGCGACGACAGACGTTTATGCGAAAACTTTGACAGTTCCGATATTATAAGGGTAATATTAGGTTTTGAGATAGCTTTAATAAATCGGCGCGCTCTGTTTTGACACTAATATTACGATTTTACTTGTACTACTAGTGCCCACAGTTCATACTCGATATGCGCACTATAGATCACTTTTTTTTTTCCTAAGTAAAAATCATTCATTCAATTAAATAAATGATTGGTTTGTGTGTCACTACGCGCAATCGTTCACAGGAATAACATGAAACAATGTGCGCTGTGGCTTACAAGAAAGTGTCATTAATCAATAGACCATCGAGGGAATCTTCATAATATGAGTCTTTAATCAAACCAGCAAAAACGACTTAAAGATAAATAGCAAAATATATGAACTTCCAAGACTTGGTAGAAATAGGAAGGTTTGTACAATGTTCTTGTTAATCTAACTGTAATCAAAGATCCATTACTGAGATTTCATTATTGAAGAACAATTATTCCAAGAAAGTTGTTCGCGTCGCCTTATAGAACGACTTATGACCTCTATTTCTTTTGAATGACCCTCGCCTTTGGACAGATCTTATGAGATCTTTATTTGCTGATTCATCGTCGGCCTATACAGCAACGTTTGTCTTGTCTTACAAATGTGACATCATTGACAGGTGGTGCAAATACGTATATACATATACCCTTTGACGAGTCCCATTCAAAAAGAAAGATTATAAAAAATATTAGACAAATATTTAAAGTTTTATTGATTATCTTGCTTCCAATAACAATGTATTGTATTTAAGAAAATTACTTTTGTTATAGGTTTATTATTCGATTGTTAATCCCTTCCATTCCATCCCAAAAAAAAACAACTAAGCATTTCGTATTCAGATAAGTCTGAGTAAAACTTTGATTTAGTTTACATATAACTAAAATAGGGCATAAAATTATCTCTTAGTCGTCCTCAAGTATGTATTAATAACTGTTCCGTGTATGTACGATGCTACTGTAGTAGCCATTTCCTTTCCCGCCTTACTATTTAGTGTGACAAGGTTCTCTGCTCTTCATAATTGTCTGCGGCAGATGGGTGGTGTAAAAAGCCGCATACCGCATAGTTGCCGGGCACACGCCGCGAGCCGCGTCGCACCGACCACATCAAACGCATCACTTGCAAAAATGCGCGTTTTTTTATCGATTAGATTTTCTACATCTGTATAATAACTTTCGTTTATTATTATTATTTCGTTTATTATTTAGTATTGAGAACATAATGATTTACTCACGCACATTCTAGGGATCGCCGGACCCTAATCATGAGCTGACGCGGCGGCGGCGGTCAGTTCGACTCGCGACAATTCGCCAAATTAATCTCGCGCAAACCGTTATGTTCTAAATAATTATAGATTTTCTACGTTTCTGTGATTTTCTTATTTTTTTTTATAGCTATTACACATTGATTGAAAATGTTTATATCTATACTAATATTATAAAGCTGAAGAGTTTGTTTGTTTGTTTGTTTGTTTGTTTATTTGTTTGTTTGAACGCGCTAATCTCAGGAACTACTGGATCGAATTGAAAAATTCTTTTTGTAATGGATAGTCCGATTATTGAGGAAGGCTATAGGCTATATAACATCACGCTACGACCAATAGGAGCGGAGCATAAATGAAAAATGTTGCATAAATTAAAAACCGTGAAACTAATACACGCGGACAAAGTCGCGGGGGGCAGCTAGTTTATTATAATTTCATGATTAAATTTCTAACAAATTAATCAAAGGCCTTAGAGGTAAATTTACAACCTGTAGAGCATTCAACAATCTATGAGGTAAACGTTTTCCTTACAAAATGCATTGCGCCTGGCCTTTGAATTTCTGTATTGCAAGGGAATCTAGTCGTGTACAAGAAAAATCATCATTTTACAACGAGTTTATTGCCTTACCAAGATTCTTCACACATTCTATTACGTAGACGCGCACGCGCAATGTCTGTAGGCTCGATGAACGATGTGTATGACATCGATCGCGTGCGCAGCCCGTGCGGGGTAATGCTGCCATTTGCGGTTAGATACAGGCTTTATGTACTAACATTACCTTCACGTAATGGTCAGCTGTACTTAATGGAAGTACGGACGCCTTAAACGATTTGAGACGCTTTACTGAAAAAAACGTATTGAAGGTATGCGGTGTGCAGTGAAGAAAGTTGGATGATTCTGGGTATGATTCAATTCCTATTTCTTATGTTAGAGATTAGTTAGATACTATTATTAAATGGATACCTAATAATTACCTTACCTAATACACAAAAAAAAACTACTTTTATTGGTAAACCATACATTCAATGAATAATTAACCGTAAATATTGCAATTTTCAGAACGTGGCTATTTTAAATTTTCGGCCCCGATGGATGCCAAATTGAGTCTATTACTAAGCCTCCGCTGTCCGTCCGTTTGTCCGTCCGTCCGTCCGTCTGTCTATCAGCGAGCTGTAGGTATCTCATGAACGGTTATAGCCAGAGACATGAGCTTCACAGATTACTATTGCTGCTATAACAACAGATAATAAATATAAATTAAAAATTAAAGGAGGGTCCATAAAATGGTATGGAAACTCGCACTTGGCCGATTTTTGTGTTTTATCCCCATTGTGCATGAATGACTATTTTAAGTTTGTAAATAGATAGGTACGTACTTTAGTATTGAATCTCTTTTGTTGTTTTGCTATACAATCTTTGGAGTAAGCAACTCATCTGTATACAGGATACAGATGAGTTGCTTACTCCAAAGATTGTTGATCAGAATTTTTTTTATTAGTATTTCTTGTCTCCTTATACCTCATTCCAGCATTTGAGTGGATTTCCCCGTATCCACGAATCACATCAAGTATCAATGGACTTTCAAACAAAAAGTCGATTCGTAAATGATTACTCGATATGTGGATTTTAGAATATGAAGTGCCACTTATATTTAAATGTAAATAGATGAATTACTTTGAAATCATCTAACGGAGATATCTAGTGACTAAACAAATATTGACGTTGTTCTTCTCTATTCTCATTAAACACTCACAATTATTATAAATATAATAGAAGGGAAGATCCTGTGTGGTATAGAAATGTGTATTTTTGGCAAAATATTCAAAATACACTCGCGGACCCATAAATCGACACGCTCTGCATTTTTCTGTATCGCGGTTTCCTTACTATTTAATACTATTTAATAGTTTTGCAGTAAACCATTAGTAATAGAGCCACATAATGTTTTATTTGAACTTGCAAATTTCTAAAAGTTTCCTAAGTTAGTAATTGGAAAAGTGTTTGTTGTATTCGTCAGCCTAATTAGTCAAGTAGGAAGTTTAACACCCGGTTTCTGAAAGACTGATCAACAAAAAAATATATATTAACCGCTGTGATTGGTTGTTAGTCTTTTGGTAAACAAATCACAGTGGTGATCAGTTAATTTGACAACAGATTAAGTTGATCAGCCTTTCAGAAACCAGGGTTAAGGCTATTTAAAATCACGAAAAAATACACTAAGCAACCGAACAAAAATATAGGTGTTACTACGGGCCACAGCTATTATTATAATTATACAATTAAAATATAAACAGAATGAAAAAATAATTCCAGTCTTTTAAATAAAACAAATGCATGTTGGCTCCATTTAGGTGACAGGGAGTGTATGTTTAGTTGTTAAGAATTGTACACTCGACGTTGCTTACAGTAATTTGTGCTTTGTTTCCATGGGAACGGCGTTAAATACCTAAATAATAGTTGCGTCGTGCTAAATACTTTAACTAGAAGCCAATCCCTAACTCACAAGAGTTCAAGCTAATCTTTCTAAGGTGTAGGTAACTGCGAGTAGTTTTTAGGGCTATTGTTTAGTAATTAGCATTTCAGTAATTCAATTGTGGTTTGTCGTTGACGTGGGGTTTTAATACAAGTAATTTACAAAGCAATGCGAATAATTATTATGTTTAACTTGTGTTTGGAAATAACTTTATTTAGTTCCGTGGTTACTCTGTTCATTACTTTA
Source organism: Diachrysia chrysitis (assembly GCA_932294365.1). Taxonomy (NCBI): domain Eukaryota; kingdom Metazoa; phylum Arthropoda; class Insecta; order Lepidoptera; family Noctuidae; genus Diachrysia; species Diachrysia chrysitis. The sequence continues at coordinate 6,760,213 of OW028657.1, forward strand.
GTAAATACTGCTGTTGCAAGTGTGAAGTTTTTCGTCTTTAAATAATTCTATGAGCTTAAATTTACATATGATTCAAGCGCTCGTCTCTTTGCTCCTTAAATATAAATAATGGACAAAATAATATCTTATAAGAAATTTAACTATGCACAATAAAAACAAACGAATAGCTAATTAAAACCTAAGATATGGCGTCAAGAAATTCTTGCTTTCTGTAAATAAAATATATAAGCATCTATAGATTCGCACAGCATAGAACTTATTTTTTATTCGTATAGCGAGCTGTCTTCTGTATGATCTTTCCATAGTATGAATCGAAGTGGCTTGCGCTATTTGTACGCTTAGATCTTTAAAACTATGCAACGGGTTTTGATGCGGTTTTCAGCAATAGATAGAGTGATTCAGGAGGAAGGTTAATATGTATAATATGTACATGCATACTGCACCCGTGGGAATCCGGGGCAGGTTTTTTATATCCTTCTTTCTTTTTATCCCTAGGCTTAGGGCTTAGGGCTTTCGATTCCCCAATAATGAAAGTACATGAATTGTCTATTTTAAAACTAAATAAATTCTTATCTATATCTATAGATCTTCAGTATTTTCTTGTAATTGACACTAACTTCGGTTTGTTGCCAATAAATCTTAGTTAACAACAAAACTACCTTTCTTATGACTGTGTTAATGCTTCACATATTTATACGATCAGAAGCCCACGGTAATCATCACAGTTATTAAGCCCGTTAAGGGTCGCCACACTTTAACAACTGCTAGAAGACGTCACCAAATCGACCGTATTTTTCCAAAATTTTATATGAGCTCGCCGCTACACGTAACCTACACAAAAAATCACCTGTTGTTGAGTGGGATGTTAGGGGTTATCTCGCCAAATATCACAACGGGACATGCTGCGATATCCACATGACACAAATGTTTGTGTAGTCCACAAATATTTGTTCCAATTCTGGGCGTTCCTTTCGTAGGTATGGGTGATTTTACGGAGGGCTTCTGGATTGTTCTTTAAAAGGTACCAGAAGCTCATCTTCATGTGCTGATGGTGACCAACGGGGTGATTCTAGTGAGGTAAAAGTCCCTCACTCCCCGGTCTTATAAATTCCCATAAGGTCGGAAGCCTTTTGAAGGTTTCCCAAAGCAAATAAAAAAAAAAAAAGGTGTATGTGCTTTGAACGATGTCAAATCCCTACGATACCTATATTATTTTTGTTTGCCTTTACCGTGGTCTGTCTGTGGCCTCCCTAACTGATAACATACAATTAATATGGTTCGTTTGTTCCGTAGTGAGGTAACCGCTCATCCGTTGAAAAGTGCAGTTGCTTTATAGACCTCATAAAGCTTAACTACTTATGGTTAATAAATATCTTGAGGTATATTGTAACAAAGTTGCTAAACTGTTTATTAATTCTCTTTATATAGATGCTAAGAAAACCAATTTTGTTGTCTAAAGGATAAGAAATTTGTAGTTTTGAGTGAGATTCCCATATTAAATTTTATTTTTTAAACGAAAGTATCTAAGTTATTTAAAACAAAACGGTTCACTCACGTGTATTCTCGGGATCGCCCGACTAGTTTCGCGAGTCGAACTGCGACACCACCGCCGCGGCGTCTGTTCATGATTTGGGACTCCTATTGAGTCTGAAACTAGTCGGGCGATCCCGAGAATATACATGAGTAAACCGTTTTGTTTAAAATAATTATGAATACTCCTCACGAAACTTATTATACAAGTATCTAAGTTTTTAAATATGGCTTTTTTTTCTTATTTGTTTATTAGTACGACTTCCCTTTGGTTTAATTATCATTTTAGAATATGCCACTTACTTGTAGTTATGACATTGTCTATATCGGCATTAAATAATAATTTTAGTAACATACATAGTTTGTAAAGTGCTTCAGCCGTATCTTGGATAGTACCTATGCAATATTTTATGTGTAATAATCTTTAATGACTCTATAAAGACAGCTCATTAACCAAGTGGCCGTTATTTTTGAATCAACTCAACTTTGTTTGTTAGTATAGTAACACAACCTATCCTCAGTTTTAGATCCTAGCCATTATTTTGATACATATTTCTTTGAATTTGAAATGTTTATGTGTATGTTATGTTTATGTTATGTTTATTTTTAACGTATATTTTGTGTTGTTTTGTTTAGTTTATATATGTACATACCTTGTTTATTTTATAACATCGCATTGGAGTTTCTGTTATGGTGTTGTAACGTCAAATAATAAATAAATAAATAAAAAAAAAAAAAAATATTTTTTACATAAACATTTACTTAAGATGAACTCTCTTTGCTAATAAATGTTGATATAACATTTGTTCCGAAATAGAGTTCGTCTAATGTGGTCAAAAGTAGCCAAAAGAGTTTTCAAAACATCTATGTATACAAAATTCTTGTGTCACAGTATTTGTAACCAAACTAGTCAGAAATGGCTTGATCGTTTTTTAGAAAGAAAACATTGTGTGTTTTCGGTGGGTCTAAGAAAAGGTCGTAATTTATTTTTAAACCCAAGTTTTTTTATTTAAATCGTTTAGTTACGTTTGTCGGCTAAGCTAGCAAATTTATAAATCTCTTTAAATAAAATTGCACTTCATTATATTTTTTTTAAGATATTTACGGGTACGAAACAGCGACACTTGTTACATAGCTCTTTTACAACTTCAACTAATTATATATCCAGGCTCTGTCCAACCAAACGATACAGCATCAAAAGGCAACTAAATAGTGAGATAACCCTCGCTTACGTGACAGCTAATTATTCACAAGCTGATTAGCACGTTACAAAGAATCTGGCAGCACGCATGGCTTATTAAAATAATGCTCTGCTACACCGTGGTAAGCCAACAGGGTTATTACATGTTTCCTTTGCATTATTTCTAGTTAGAAAACAAGTTTGAAGAGCAGGGTACAAGGGAAGTACTTAAGTTTTACTTTGAACTTTATTGCTTTGTGTAATTACTGACCAATGAACATTGTTAGTGTTACAAATAAAATATTTACATAGATTTTATTGAGAAAATGTTTACATTGCTACCTACTTTCTTTCTGGTCTCCAAGATACAAGCAATGCTTAGTTTGGAGACCACTGTACATTATCGTTAATGCTTGTTACAATTAAATTTATAATTAGTTTAAGTTTAGTTTTATTTTATTTTAATTAACTTGTAACAAATAAATTTATTCTTATTCTTACTTACATATTTATTACTGTGTTTTAGTAGATAAGTTAGTTTGAGTTAGTAGTTTGCTTCTTTACTTGTAACTTGTATAATAAATTTAAAGAGAGGTAAGGTTCTTTATAAAAAAAAAAAAAACTATTTATAGCCTGTCACAGATGGCAAAGAAATATTAATATTACCTGTAATACAATTTTTAAGAGTTTTTTTGATCGAGCTCAAATATCAATATTTGATTTTTTTACAACTAATAAAATGAGAACCGTAAATGCAACCCATAAAGTTTACAAGCCTATTATTATATTTGCCTCGTGTCGTGATGAAGCAAGTAATTACATATGTCCATTCAAAAATTCAATGTTCTTCCGGTTCTTTTACTTAGTTTTCTAAGTGCTGGAACTGAATAAACACTTTGTTTTTAGTCAATCACCATTAAAACAATTGAGTATCATCATAACAGCCAAGTGGATAATCAACCTTATTTACTACAGCTTTAAGTCACTTTCAATATAAAATAAATTACCATTGATGTGTTGTCCACTGTGGTTACTAATATTATAATTTACTTCAACAATATCTATCAACAAATCTAACAGCATAAGACCTATTCAAATAACTATCTCATACAAAGTGACTTGCACCCACTTGTCTAAGACCGATCTGTTCCCCGAACAATAAGGCAGAGATTACACGGGAGGTATCTAATGGAAGTGTCTGTCAGTCTTTATAATGTGTCTTAAGCTTAATGTTAAAATTTCCTCTTAGCTTTCTTGCTAGGTTTTCATTACGATTATGCAATTAGCTTTTAATAAATCTTTACTGTTCATAAATATTGTAGCTTTTACGCTATGACTAAGTCAGTCAAAGTTACAATAACCAACTTACCTGTAATAGTCCTGCCTGACTAGACAGCATGAAAATGCATAAATGTGTTCTTAGCTTTAGATTTCTTAAGAGTAGGCGAAAGCCTAACTTTGACGCACTCTCCAAAATACTGCTCAGTAGAGATCCAAAGCGGAATTTTAATATTATACTGGGTAATAGGTATCGTCCGAAGAGCGCATCGACGCCGTGGTCGTTCATGCGGGTCCAGCGCTTCGCGCTTCACCTCTCGCGTCCTATTGCATCCTCGTAACGCTGGCGAGATGACATATTTGCCGGACTGGTAGGAAGCGGCTCAGGACACAAGATCCTGGAGCAAATTTGGGAAGAACATTGTCCAGCCCGGGACACCTAAAGGGCATTATTTTTCATGATTTAGGGATGTTCCCTTTTATGCAATATAGTGTACGTGATAAAATATAGGACTAGAATATGTTGGATTCAGCTGAATTCAATTCAATTTTTTTCATGATTTAATAATATTTTTTTCAGTAGGTACTAAACCGTTAAGCGAAATAAGGATGTCTTTATGTATGTATCAGTTACAATCTGAACCTTACATCCTTCCCTACCTATCACAAACCAGTTCATCCTACTCAAATACTTATGTCTCAGGTCAGGAGCATGATGCACCTTTGCAGTCACCATGATTTTACACAAACAACCTCACTGTCCAATTTCACCATAACATTTCGTACATTAAATCAGCCGTATTTGTAAGGTGTTTAGTTTCTTACGTTCTTTAAAGACTATTCATCAAAACTATGACAGCAAGTGGTGCTTAAACACGTAATGAATAAGCACGGTAGCAATAGCCCTTACATGATTAATTAACATCAGGTAACAATTATTAATTATCTGATTTGCCTACTGGCACCTAATAATGATTTGAGCGGCACTTACCGTTCGTTCTATATTTTATGTTAATGATGTAGCGGTAGGTTCTAGTATTTACATATAGTATCTTGATAAAATGTCTAGATGCTTATGTTAGAAGCTTAATAAATAAGATTTTAGAAAGTGTCCAATACTTTCTATGATATTGGCATAAATTTTATCTAAATTGTTTTAGTACAACCTTTTAACTATTTAAAGGACATGGCGTAATAGTAAATCTATATATACTAATATATGTAGCTGAAGAGTTTTTTTGTTTGTTTGAACGCGCTAATCTCAGGAACTGCTGGTCCGATTTAAAAAAATATTTTAGTGTTGGATAACCCATTTATTAAGAAAGGCCAAAAGGAGCGGAGCATAAATGAAAAATGTTGCATAAATGAAAAACCGTTGAAACTAAAACACGCGGACAAAGTCGCGAGGGACAGCTAGTATTGAATAAAGCTACTGAATTTCGTCTGCACATCAAGAGTAATTTTATGAATACCGACTTTATGCTAGGTGTAGTAAAATGGATGATAAGCAGACGCTACAAACTGACTTACGAACATCAGAATAATTTACAAAATCCATTCGTTTGTCAAACAGATTGCATTACAGTCCGTCTGTTAAATCGATCGAAAGTCAATACGAACCGGACAGGTTTGTGGTAAACAGACATCGGTCATCAGGCCACGCAGAACCGGATAGAATAAATACATAAAACATTATGTGCAACATTTATAAATCATAGATATTGGCAAATTAGTATTGACTTAAACAACATGTTTGGGAAAAGTTTTAACTTTGAATCACTGATGATTGTGGAGGTCAGAAAAGCAATATTAAGTCGCTCTATGTATAATCAATATATACAAAAGTGAATCTTTATTTCCCTTGGTCATCGCAACCAATTGAATGTTACGTTAATTATAGCCAGGAAAAGGTGTTTATAAAATAATACTAATAATAATAATATCATAGGACATCTCACACACGGTCATCTGATCCCAAACTAGGCAGAGCCTGTGCTATGGCAACCAGACAACTGATAAACAAACTTATATATTTCTAAATATATTCATATTATAGATAAGTTACACCCAGACACAGAACAAATGATCGTGCTCATCACACAAAGATTCGTCCTGGGTGGGAATCGAACCCATGACCTCAGGTTTAGCAATCAGGGTCACTAACCACTAGACCAACAGGCCCGTCAGACAAAAAAGAAAATAATATAGAAAATCTCACATGACCCGTGCGAAGCCGGGGCGGGCAACTAGTATTAAATAAAAATTAAGAAACCTCCGACAAATTTTAAATAAGTAAAAGTTGACAATCTTCCAACTGATGAACTGGTCCTTGTAAAAAAGGGTAAGAACCAAGTCAATATAATTTATTTTCAAACAAAAATAACGTTTGTATAACAACTTTCGTGAGGCGTATTTAATTATTAATGAATAACATTCTTCAAAACACCTTTCTTATGCCTAGTCTACGTATTAAAAAAAACATCCGTGTAAAAATTTAACTTTCTAGGTAAAAGGGTTAAGTCAGGCCTCCTTTTGTGTTTTGCCCTTCTTGTTTTGTTGTGTTGTGTTTGTTTCACGAAATAGTCGATTAAGGACTAAAGAAGTCGGGATATCCCGAGATTGTGCGCGAGTAAACCGTCAATATTCCTAAATAATTATTAAAAAATAACGCTTAAAATCGGTCCATTCGTATGGGAGACACGATGTCCGAGACAGGCACACACTTATAACACTCTTTTTTCTGCAACAAAAAGAACTGAAAAAAAGTAGTGTACCTGTTCAGTTAGATCCGGTAAGACACAAAGCCGACCTTAACATAGTTTAGGAGCTCGCTAGACAAAAGACCAACCCTTGCTAGGCCTTTGATAGATCACCTCAGTTTACCAAGATTGTCCAACGATCAATATTGTCAACTAGTCATATTCTCACTTGACAACACTGAGATTGGAATCGTGCCTCATTTAAATTCTTCGCATACATTGATGTTGCATATCGGTACGGGATCGCCGCTTGTCATTTTCCGTTGTCGTATCGTGACGTATTATGAGAAAAACTGGTCATAAGTTGTAATGTAACATTTATAAATTATATAAACGTGAACTATGTTCAGTATAAATACTTAGGTTAAGATTTATTTTCTATTCTCTTGTTTTTTTTTTTGTATTTTCAAATCTTGGTAAATACAGCACCTTGTTGATATAATTTGAAATCCGAAAATGTATTGTAATAAATGAAAAAAGTTTAATAGTTACGATCCAATTATTTCAGGGATTAGGTACCTATGTAATATTTTGTTTACATCCATTAGATAACTTACCTTCTTAAGAATATGTATAGTCGAATTTGTGATTTTAATAAATATGTTTATTAAATTATGTCTTGAACAAGTAGAGTGCATTGGACAGTCAGTGTTAACTCGGCGTATTATTATGCTATCATCTCAAGGCGACATCGGGACAAGATATCCGAACGCACTAAGCATTTAAGACAGCCATAGAATTACTGGAATAGACTCTACGAAATAGGCTATTAAGAATAAAGATTTCATAAAAAGGAATTAACCTAAGTTTTTACTGCCCAATTGTAGGTACAATTTTGATCATGTTTGGCGAACCAATAAAATTATTTCCTTTGTTACCTAATCTTCTATAGGTACCTAACTACCTACCTAATTACCTAGGTAAAAAAAATAAATCTTAAGATACAAGTGTCGTCGACTTAACTTTAAGCCGTTAAGTCTAATTCTGTCTCTACCTATCACTTGAAGGTGTGGAATAGCGACTAATAGACATTTAAGCGATTCAGTATTTGTGGGCTATAGTATACGTAATTAGCAATTTCCAAGTGACTTTTACATCCACATATTGGTTATAAAGACAAGTCAAGTTTTGTATAATGCGCCAGTAAAATTGGATAGTCTTATATTTTTTTATGAATTTGAAAGTAGGTTATTATATAATTTTTTTAGAACAAGGCGACTGAAAGTTTTGATATTTTAAGTAAAATATACATTTAGCTCTCAAATGCCAAGGTTTAATAGATAAAGAACCGCTACTTACCAACTTTCTCAGACATTTGTAGTTTTTGATAAAGATTATTAAATAGTTGACCTACTTGAGTGGTGTTATTGTATCAGAAACAGCGGCTTCCTTTTTTATAATTAAAAAAAAACAATGCTACGTTTAGAAGTTTTTAAAATTAGGTAGGTAACCGTTATGAAATGTCAGTTTGTCGATTGAAAACACAATAAAAAAATAGATGGTATTTTTTTTTTCACTGTTTCATAATTAAATATGTTATATATATCTATATATAAAATATGTTTCATAACAAAGTAGTAACATATAAACTTTAGTATTGAAAGCTATAACTTTTCATCTGTTATACTTTACTAACCCTTACTGTAAAGTTATCATACTTAGAATCAATAAATTGATGAGCAATTAATTCAAAATACGCAGTAATTTGGTATACTATATACTGTCTGTTTCTTATAACTCTCAATTAGATATTAATTTACCATTAAATACATTTCAATATAATAATTACATCTTTGATACATATCGCCATCTTATCTTACAGCCTATCTAAGCTATCACCGACGCGTGATAAACGCACGCGACGCGACGCGGCGGCGCAATGTCGCGTTCCATCTCATTATTGTTACAATCTATAGCATTATTATGTAGCATTGTAATATCAGATGATGTTTAACAAAGATGAATTGCTGTTTAATATTATGTTATATCATTTTTTAATTAATATTATCATTCTTACCTTATACATTCATTCTGCAGTGGTTGGTGATTCACCCTGAAAGAAAAAGAAAAGAAATATGAAATGTATTTTAGACATTAATATTTTATACAAGATATGTTACTTTCATAGTTACGGACGTTTAAAACTTGATCGCGCTGGTATATGTCAAAATGTTGTCAACTTGCACTAATGAAAAGTACAAAAGATAAGCACGTAAGTAAAAGAAATAGGTATCATTAAAAACTTTCTTATTAGGACGTTTTCGAGTCCTCAAAATGCGAGCGCTAATAACATATCTGAAACATTTTTACCCATAACACTAGCTGTTTTTCGCGGCTCCGCCCGCGTGGATGTCGGTTATCGCAGCAAAAAGTAACCTATGTCCTTTCTCAGGCTCTAGACTATCCACCAAATTTCATTTAAATCAGTTCATTAGTTTTAGCGTGTAAGCGCGACAGACAGAGTTACTTTGGCATTTATAATAATTAGTAAGGATAATTGGTACTAAATAAATCCTTTGATAATTATATTAAAGTTCATCTTAGTTCTTAAACGTTTGGATTTGGAGTACTAGCTGAATAATACACAGGCTAGTAAACAAGCTGAAGTAAAGGAGAAAACATTGTAGATATAAGGACATATTTAAGTAAATATTGGCAACTTAACGATGTGGACCTAGTTAAAGAAAGCGTGACATTTTTATGAATCTTAACCTACGTTAGTTCAATGTAGTTTGCTTAAATTAAATCGCAAGAGTCAATAAAAGGCGTGTACATTGCTCCGCCCATTCAATGACTAATATACTACTAATGATTTGCGGTAAGGCACGCATAATAAGATAATGCTAATTATGGCGCTACTCGAATAATTATTTCGTTTGCGAGTAGTCGGAGTCTAGTGGAGTGAAGAGCCAATCCGAAAATGCAAAACAGTGATATCACTCTTTTTCATTATAACTGCTTGCTTACGGGACGGAAAGGGCTAAAACATATGTCAAGGTCGTGAAAGATTGACTTAGAAATAATAGCGTAAGCGAGAATACGGGAAAGAAATGTATCAGATGGAATAAGAAATAAATCGTCATTTATTTACATATATTATTATGGTTATGCGTGAAATAGTGTAAAAAAAATATCATTAAGTTAATTAGTTTGAAGCAAAAAAAAAGTGTTTGTAGAGCTGATTCCTAATAATAAAACTAAAAAAAAGTGGTAGTAGAGGAAAGTTTCTTTAATCGTGTAACCAAACCACATTGTCTTCTGTCTAGGGACCAAATTTCAAGTCAATATATTTAAAAGTTGCGAAGTAAAACCGAAATGAAAATAAGTAAACAAATTGTGTTTCGCCTAAATAAATTCTTGTAAAATAAAAGCCAGAGACTATGTAACACTATACTATACTGTTATCTATTTCTAAGATAATTGGTAGATACAAAAGTAAATGAAGCTGTAAACACCAGTAGGTAAGTTATTATGTTATATCTAAAGTTTCAATCATTACCTAATAAACTTTAATAATAAAAGGAGAAAATATCTTAAATTTAATAAAAATAAAGAGGCAAGTGCAACATGTCGTTAAACAATAAAATGCGAAATTCTAAGCTGACAAGTAACAGCAGTTGCTTTTAAAGGCCTGAGAGAATCGGAAATACTGTCACGCACGTTACGACAAGGTGGTCTGAACATAAATCGGAATTCCACTGCAAAAGGAGAATGGGCGAGGAATGGAGGCTAAAGCGGACTGCAACTGGTTAAAATACTTTTTAACTCTCACGAAAGAGTTTCCATTATTTTTATCTTAAATGTCCGCGGACTTGCCTGTTGGTCTAGTGGTTAGTGACCCTGACTGCTAAACGGAAGGTCGTGGGTCGATTCCCATCAAGGGTACATCTTTGTGTGATGAGCATGATCTTTTGTTCTATGTCTGGTGTAATTTATCTATAACACGGATGTATTTAGAAATACATAAGTATGTTTATCAGTTGTCTGGTTGCTAAAATACAGGCTCTGCCTACTTTGGGACCGCGGGGGGCCGTGTCTGAGTTGTCCCAAGATATTATTATTTGCCAAGATCGTTCTTGACTATTTTTTGTTGCTGACCAACTTTCGCCCAAGTCTTTCTTGGTGGGAGCACTTCTATAAAATTTACCCACAAATTCAGTCAAAACTTAACTTTAAGACGTTCTTAATGTCTATCTGTCGCTACTTTACAGCATGGACTGACAAAGACAGCATGAGACTTAACGGCGACACAATTTGAGTTGTTGTTTGAGTGTGATCATTCGGCCATTACGAGTTAAACGGACTCCGTTCCGCTCACAGTGGAAGTCCGGTCTAACACTCAACACACATGTTCATTTATTTGTTGTTCACCTGAACTAGATGAGTCTAATGTGTTTAAACCTTGTAAACCAAAGTAATATCGTTAAGCGATCGCTTTTTAACCAAACCGTAACCCTTGACAACCGTTAACTTAATTACATGAATAAATTTACTTATGATTACTCTACAAATAAATGTAAGGAATAGAAAAGGTATAGAGCGCACTTTAATATCTGGGTAAAATGGCCCTAAATACTGTTTTTCTTTTTCTCTTATTATATGGCAATGAGCTAATTCTCGCAAGGAGCTTATTATCGTGTAAGAATCGAAGAATGCATATGGTGCTCAAATGGCTCCTACGATTATAACACTTACTGTATTATCACAAGGAAAAGTTTCATCTGGTCAATAAGCATTGAAAACGTATCGTCCATTACTGCCATCAGCATCATCATCATCCACAGCTTTTGTCATCCCACTGCTGGGCATAGGCCTCTCCTTTCACGTGCCATTCTCTCCATTGCTGCCATATCTAACCCAACCTAAGTCCTCGTCATATTAATACTCGAAGCAATAATAAGAGTACATTATGACGCGGCGAAGCCCGTTCATTCACTTAAGGGGCAATTACTCGAGGCCAATGGGTTCGGAACGCAGTGCACTATGGCTCTGGTATTTAAAGATGGTTTTCGCTAAAAACCAGAGTTATGACGTGTGATATGGTAGGCTGAGCTGCACCGAAGCGCGAAGCTAACTGCCCACAACACTCTTCCTGCTTTTTTTAAGGAAATATATGACTGATAGATATTAATACAAAAAATTACTTTTATGGAATATTTAACACGAGTTAAAGTTTTTGTTTATACTTTTTTGTGAGGGTTCGTGCACCTGATACGTAATTGGTTCGTAAAGGTTCATAATATTTAAGATATAGTAAAACTATTGAATTCAAAAGATGTCGGTTGGGACTACTAAGTACATTAACACATTGTAATTATCGTAGAGACTAATTAATGTCCACTATATATAACACTTAGCTATACATAGGAGAGGCCTATGTCCAGCAGTGGACGAAGATAGGCTGATGATGATGATGATGATGATATATATTGATAATTAAACGACGAAATCAAAGGGCCTATTAGGACACATTTATATTTCTAATTGATTTTAGATACACTATTGCAGACAAAACGCATTATTAAGTTAACAAAATAACTATACCTACCTAAAGCTTTTTTAGCACCTTACTAAAGTTTTAATTAAGCTGAAAACATCAAAGCTCTATGACAAAAATACCCAGTCTAAAGGTAGTTATCAAAATTAATCATAATGAGTTTTAACTAGTTACGTCGACATACAAAATACCTACATACGAACATTATTTACGATATGCTCAACCAGCCTCCAGTTACTCAATCAACGCGAAAACACTAAACAGTTTCCCACAGTTGAGTAAATTCAAAAAACCACAGTCTAATGCAAAGGGCAACGTATGCCAGCTAATATTCTGTAATAAGCATGCTCACCGCGTAATAATGAGGGTGCATGCTTGACAGTACGCCGGTACAACAGAAGTTCAAGATATACCCAATGATTAAAAAGATGACGTAATTGAAGGAGGTGGGTGGGTAATTCCATGTGGCAATTAGCTCATTCATAGGCAACATAACGAAAATGTAGAGACGCAGATGTAGAGGGGAACTACTTCCGAGAAATTTGTAAAATGCGAATTTTTGAAGGGTCATATTTCTTTCAGTGTTTTTTTTTAATGTTTGGGCACGCATTATGTATGCCTAGATCATTTGAGAGAAAATAATTGCTTTATAAGCATTTTCCACGAAGGAAACAGCAGCATAAGTTTGTATGAAGAAAGATCCAAACAAAGGACAGCAAACTACATATAAAAGTGACTTTCAAGATAATATTATGCTCTTTACTGATTAATAATTTTAATCAAGAGTCTCTCTTAATGATGTCTGGTTTTGATTGACTTCACTAGAGAAAAACTGGATCAAAATCGGTAGTGTTAAGTCAAAACAATTCATCTCTTCTTGCCCAAATACGAAGACTATTTTCTTTCGATACTTAAAAAGTTTTTAATAATATATTTATATGCGATGCAATACTTCGATAAGAAGTCTGGCTATTTACAATCCAATAGTTTATGGTGCCATATTGTGATACTCAAAAGATTAAGAACGATGCTTAATGAATATTAAAAGAGTTTGAATGTACAAATGTAACTCGATTACGCAACCGTTTACAGTCCTACCAAAACCTTATATTTGAGTGACTACTTTCGGTTCAGGTTTGTCTAAAGTCCCCTTCAAAAAAACATGTATACATTTAGATAAGGTATAATAAAAAAAACAAAACACGAAATTCTACTTTCTAAATTCAAGACTCAAATTCTAAAATTAAAACAATTAAATCGAAATCGGTCTACCCAATTAAGAGCTACTATGTGACAGATGTTGTATGATTCAAAGGTGACAAATTTGCAGCAGTAGTCTCTACCATCTTTAGTTTTTCAACATCACATACAATGATACTGGCAACTACAACTAAAGGGCCTATTAAAAAAAAGTAAAAAAATAAATAAATAATGAATTGTATTACTGGCTTTCATTGTAATATGAATTCAACCTACGGTCAAGACCCTATGTCACCACCGTGGAACTACGCAAATATGCACTGTTATCATTTCATTGAATATTCTACAAAAGTTCAAAATATTTTTGTTATAATCTAACAGTGATTTTAAATCTTGGCCTTGATACATTAATGAACTTGATCAAACAGACGTAATTTATGTTTGTATTTCATTCGTTGATTAGAATGGTTTGATATATTAATTTGTTGAAGATTAATGTCTGGTTGATGACAAATGGATAACATGCAAAAAAATGAGAACTTGGATTATGTAGATATTTTTGTTTGGTGGAATTCGATATTTAACACGTACAGTAAAAATTAAAGCTCAGAATAATACCTTTAGTTAAAAAAAAACAAATGCAATGTAATTTCCTAACGTGAAATCTTTCCTAAAAACCTTCTGAATTATTTTCTTCCTACGTTTTATGTCTAGGTATTTTCCGTCTAATCACCAGTTTTTATAATTCAAATCACGGCGCACCGTGATCTGAATATCATTGTGAAGTGTTTTCAACAAACACGCGTCTTGTTCTAAAATTTGGTTATTTGCAAAGCAATGATTGACGTCAAAACGAATCGTCTTTACAAAATTTAAGTACTCGATAAATAAAAGATTTATTTACAGAAAATTCTACCGTATTTAAGAGAACAATTCTAAGGTCAATAGGCACTTATTTAAATCGTAATCCTACTTTATGTAAAAAACTACGAAAGATTTAAATAGTATTTGTATTTTTTGTTGCCGGGATTCCCGCAACCACACGGGCATATATTAATCAGAAAACAGAATAAAGTATCTAAATATATATTGAGTTCTAGATTTCACACGTTATTACAATAATAGAAAGTTTACTACATTTAGACCACTGATATTGTCACAATCCTTCAAAGATGCAGTTTAATGTACTAGCGTTAAAGTCCAAAACTTAGTTATTTTTTGGCAAAACGTCTGGTATTAGAGCTGGTACATATGCAGCGGCGTCCACTTAACTTCAGATGAACCCGTTATGCCCAATAAAAATGGTAGCCATAGTAGCCAGAACATTATCCAGTTCCCTCCAATATAAAGGCACGAGTAGACGAGGAACCAATTATTATCGCATTAAGTATGCGAACTGCGCATTGTCAAAGACGTGTTGTCTGCCGACCCGACTTTTACTTGTAACAACTAGACCGTGATTTGTCTAGCTGCACGTTCCTATTCTACCTCATTTCCATTTCTACTGAATATACGGAATTTAGTAATGAGATCACCGCTTTACACTTGGCGTACGCTACTCTGCTTTATTAAGCAGATTAGTGGGACAAAATAGGAAATATAGTATCCTTTATAAAATAATCCATAGTCTCTTAAAATCTTTGCTAAAACCAAATACTATCTCAGTGCCGGCGTATTTTGACAGATATCTTATCCTTACTAATATTATAAATGCAAAAGTAACTCTGTCTGTCTGTCGCGCTTTCACGCCAAAACTACTCCACCGATTTAAATGAAATTTGGTACACAGATAGCCTAGAGCCTGAAAAAGGACATAGGCTACTTTTTGCCCGAAAACCGTCATCCGGCGGAGCCGCGGAAAACAGCTAGTATTATATAAAAATCCCGTGTCACAGTGTTTGTTATTGAACTCCTTCGATACGGATTTGTCCGATTTTTTAAGATTGTTTTTGTGTATTTTTTTATACCACTAGGTGATCTCCAGATATTTTTTTATTTTCTATACAAATGTATGTATGCAGCTAGTCTAAATATATAAAAATGAATACCGATTTCCCTTGCCCACGCTATAACTTCCGAACGACTGCACCAAATCGTATAATCCTTTTTTTGTTATGTTCCTAATGCTAGGACAAGGTTTATAGAAAATTAAAAAAAAAATCGTATGGAAATGTTTTAAAAATCTCACAACATCCAAGCAAAGCCGAGGCAAACAGCTATTAAATAATAAAAACAAAATGAAGATATCGGTAAATAGATCCACAATAATCATTTAAATACAGAACCTTCTCGTTATATTAAGACGGTAGCATTAAACATAGATATTAAATTATTAAGTAATCACTTATTAATGCCACCTAACATGCTTATTTGAATTACAAACTTGACTAATCTATAATAACTGGCCATTAAAGAAATATTGTTTCGCATGTTATTTAACGGGCAACACTAATGTGCGATCACGTTTACGATTATGTTCGCAGCACCGACAGAATTGTATGCGATCGGCGCACGCGCCTTGCATAATTTTACTTCTATAGAAACAGAATAATATTCGCAACAATTGCTTTGAAACATGTAATGCAACACGTAGCTTTTCGAATTGATGTTGTTTAGTTGTCCATTCAATACGATCAGCCTTTTTGCGCCTTCGTGCAACGTTGCTTGTTGCAGTACACTTTGAGCGTAACACGTTGCGCTACTATTGTTGCTTAGTAAATACATTTCTTAAGCGATCCCTTTTCATACGAGTCCATTCATAAAGCTTATTACGTATTTAATAGGCTTTTACATGTTCCAAACGCAATAATTAACGACATTTTAGTGTAAGTTACTAATTTCTATTTGTATTGAAGTTAATAATGTTTTGTATGCTTAGGGGTTTTGTTAGTTTTGATTATTGTACCCACTTTGTGTTTAGGAATGAGGAAATATTTAAAGTTTCTCATAGAATAGTTCCCAGGAAAATAATAAATCTATATTTATATTAATTTGTCTTGTTTCATATTCATATATCCAAAACATTTAGTATAAAAAGCCTATGTAATGTCTTCAGAGCTTTTTTAAAATACTATTTTCGACAAATTTATATTATAGCCCCGGCCTCGCACAGGTTTTTAAGGACTTTCTCTTGACAATATAACACAACAAAAAAAGAATTAGCAAAATCGTTACATCTCATTACTTACGCATGATTCGATGATCAACGGAAATAGAGATTAATTTTATGTTTATAGATAAATATAAAATTTCTATATACATTATTTATAAGTTCTTAGTAATAAAACTGTATACATTTTGAAGAGAAAAGATTAAAACTTTTGTCTAACAATGTTTTTAATTAATTACTAAATTTAATTAACAACTTTTCTTATTTTGTTTAATCGTAAGACTATAAACAATCTCGACCTCAATCAATCAATCTTTTATATATTCCATACAAAATAATATTTTAGGTCCTAATAATTAAATAAATTTATTGATTTATTACGTAATAACTTTAATTTAATTTAATTTATTTCTATTATTAGGACGTCATACTAGAAATAAACATCAAACAAATAGCTTTAAGGATTTCATTTATAGCCACATTTAACACTTCATGATAGAATTTTATATCAATTCCGTGTTATAAAATTTATTACTGAACTATTAAATCAGCACAAATACTATTTAATATCTAGGAACAGCCACAGAGGAATTTGTTGTAACTAATTTTATTAAGTTTTCACTTAAGTATGTGGTATTTATTGATGAATGGATTTTATTAGTGTTTATATTCGTTAATGTAAAATAATAATAACATTCTTACTGCCATCAATAGTAAGAAGTCTCTTAAATAACCATTAACGTCTCTGAGTACGACAGATAACACCTAACAGAATGTTGCATTTATATATATGTTTTAAAACTAAAGAAATGAGCATCTAAGGACTTTTAAAGTTGATCCGGAACTTTTGAAATATATTTGTACTTCATTGATTGATAGCTGTATACACAGAGGCCCTAATTATTATGACACCGCATAGAAATTATATTTAACTTCTAAATCAATAGCAAAATAAATATTTTCACTTCTTCTGAACTTTAAAATATCGATATTTTTTTATATGTTGCCAGGCGCTCCTCCCTGGTGGGCGTCGTTTATAGCTGCAAAAAGTAGCCTATGTCCTCCCTTGGGATACTAGCTTAACCCATACTAAATTTGATCTAACTCGGTTTAGCAGTTTAGCCGTGAAAGCGTAACAGACAGACAGACAGAATTACTTTTGCATTTATACTCGTAATATTAATATGAATATACCTATAGTAAGATAACGTCTCCAAAATTTCTAACTTGCTTATTTCTTACATTATTTGCGTCATGATACAAATACATACGTAAGTAACACTCATCTATTTTCAAGTACAGAGTCAATATACAACAAAAACTCAAGAGCTTCAAGTTGTTTCTATTTTCAAAAAATATTCTTGCGGTTGTCAAGTGTATTTGACATAACTTTGACAAGTTTATGTCAAACAGGTGACGCGTGCCGATGTAGGTACGTGTTTTGATACATATATTCGTCACCACTCATCACTTCAGTTTTCCAAGTGCGTTTGACATTTCAATGTATTTGTGTCAGCCTGTCAGTAGGGATCGGACTTGGTATGAAAAGGAAATATCTATTTAGATAGATATCACCAGATAGATAATAAAGAAAAAAACTCGTAGTTTCTCTTTTATCAAATCAATGAAAAATTACAAAGTTAAAGAGCTTTAAAGTTCTGGAGTGGGGGCTCTACATTTCCATTCACTGTATCTTCCACATTGTTTGCTAAATTAAAAAAAGATAAATTACGTGTCTAATATTTTTTTAATATCTATGTGACGCGTAAAAAAAGGAGTCCCATCCCCTATTGCGGTGCATAAAATATTTTTACAAAAGATTTTCTCAATCTTGATTCTCAGATACGTCATGAAGCATCATGCTTCGTATCTAGAAAAATAACAGTATAAAAATAAGAAACATTACGTTCGCTAAAAATACAAACGTAATAAAACTATTTATGTAAATACTTTCTGTATGTAATGCGTAACGCACTTTTCTTTAATTAATTATGAATCGTAAAAAAATAAAAATAGTAAACTTTTAATTATTATATAAAATTACATAATATTAATAACTATACGTTGTGCGTAATTTATGATTATTTAATTAGCCTATATATTTAAACGATTATATAGCTGACGCAATAGTAAGAAACCAATGATGATGCATTAATGTTACATAAAATAAAATAACTTACATCTAAAAGTTATTTCATCGGATGATGCATATATTTAAGACGCAATAACTGGATGACTACATAAAAACCGTATGCAAAACAGTAAGTATGAAGTAAATCACCATACTATAGCAGTTACAGAATATCGCGTGCTATGATAAAATATCGTCCGTTACCTCGACACGGTGCCGTTACCGAATTGACCATAATAGACTCCAAACGTAACCGCTACGCGTGCGCAACGATCTCTCTTAATTCATTTGTCACAATCAAAATTGATAGGAATTCGAATTATGAAAAAGAAATGGCTATTATTACGTTCAATTGTTTAATTATACTCCTTATAATAATTATTATGAAGTTTAATACAATGAAGTTCAGTGCCCTTACTCTTCAATTTAATTTTAATTCTAATACAATGCCATATTGTTATTCATTTAGCAGGCATTTAACTCTTAATGTTTAAATTCCAGTCAGATCCTTCCTTTGATAGCGTTTTTTTTAAGAAAACTGAATCTACTGCCTGCTTTAACTAATATCAATTTTGCTTTGGAGAGTAAATGTAAAAAGTAAAACTAAATTGGAGAGTAAGGACACAGTTGCAAAAGAGATGGATATATTTGTCTGTGTAGCTCTATCCCTCTCTATTACTTGAATAACCGTGTTCGGCCTTAATTTCCTGAAGAAACAGCTAACACACCTTTGGCGATTTGAAACGTTTAGAAAACTGACCGGCAATCCTCCGTTACTTCCCGGATTCGTATTGTCTTAAGGGCATCCGTTTGACCATTACATGCAATCAAAACACGCCTAATGTAATATTGAATCTGTAAACAAATGAATGACCACTTCCAACTGTTGAAGTAATTTGGCTGGGCAACTATGTCAAAGTCGTAACTCGCAAAATATTTAGGTATGTTTATAACTTCGTACCTAAGTACAGTTTATCGTTCGGTAGCTGTGGTCCATGGAGGTGGGGATTGGAACACCTCGTGGACCGTTATGGCGGCCACATTGGCCAAGCCGAGTGGTAACGCCTTTCATACTTCACAGAGGCGGTACAGAGATATATGTTTACAGTTAGTACATAATACGTTTTTCATCCATTTTTATACGCTATTAACTTTAATAAGGACGCTGAACGAATGAATTCGTTTGATGTGCCGCTTCTTATTTGACTTAGATATGATTGAATCGACAAAAATATCTTTGCAAAATACCTAATACAAAACATACATTTATTTAAGAGAAGATCACACCTACATTCCTTGCAAATACAACTGTTTGATCTAAAAATATTACTCAATTATCTAACTAAACCACTCGAGTGAAACAAATTTTCTATTTATATAAATATAATCTTCTGATTTATTAGTCCCACATTACATAGAGTAGTTCATTAGCATTCTAGGCGCGTGCTTTGTTAGCTAGAATGTGTTTTTTGCCGTGAAAGTATATCTCGGGAGGAGTGAGGCGTAAATAACATCTCTAATATACGTGGCTTTTTGTAATATTTACTAAAAACATCTCGTAGATACCAATTTACATATATATTTTATATATAGGTATATATAGATAAAAATGCATGTTTGAATTTTAGTCTTAAATGCTTTCCTAAACCACTGATCAAATTGAAATGAAACTATGGTAGAGTCTTCTAACGACGACAATGTTAATTAAGTCCTCAATTAATTATTGAAGAGCGGGTATTCCTAGCACAGGTATTGTTGTTACTTAAAAGGTAGATTGCTTTGTAAGATTTATTGTATAAGTTGAACAAATTTTTGCAAAAAAGCTTTCTATTTTTATTTTTTAATAGGCCTGAAAATGAATATGTGCATTGTGCATCATAAAACAATCAAGTATACCAAGTTTCCTGCATTTCTGACATCTTGTGCAATTAATGCAATAAACGGCAATATAAAAGGCTAAGTCTGAAATATTCCAGGATGAACTTTTACAAACGTCCTTGACAATGATGTATAATGGAATCGCAAGACATCTAGAACACAGATTTCATCAGCAGTACGGCATAATCTAACAATTTATATGCGACCACATAATGTTGCCTAAAGTTTAAACATTTTATTTTTTTGTGAACCTAGGTTTAGCAATCTGCATGTAGTTCAACTTAAAGGTTGTTATGATCGATTTAAATATCATAAGTTTAGTTTTTAAATAAAATACTGACAGGATAATAATATTGACACTTGCTTTATACTACAGTCGATTCAAAAGAGAATTGTAATTTATTTGTTACTTAAATTATACACGAATGTAGCACTAAGTATACTTCGGTACTAGATGCTGAATGCCATTACAACAGTAATCCCAGAAGTAATAAATGAAACAGTTTTAAAGTAACACTGTAAGGTTATGAAAATTAAAAACAAAGTATTCTGTCGACACCTTTCATACATTTCGGGTTGCAATAACTAGAGCATTAAAACCTACTGACATACGACAAAAATAGCCGACAGAAAAAAAAACTAGTATTACCTTACATAGCCACATTGACTGAGGATCATAAGTATGCGCATATAGAGTACAATCACTGCTATAATTAATATTAAATTACATAAAAATGCAAAGACTACGACTACAGGCGCATTAGATAGTTACATTGGGTGCGCGTAAGCAATCGTCTATGACTGCATACTTCGCCGTAACTGTACGATTTGTACATCGCACGCTGGCATGCCTCAAATGAAGCACGGAGCTTTTGGTGATGCAAAATTTCCTAATAAAAATAACTAAATACGTATTTGATTTCCTTTCAGTTTTCTAGTTCCCCACTAGAAAACTGGAAGGAAATTAAAAAATTATAATGTTTAGTGCGCAGTTTGATTATCTTTTTATAGTCTATTTCAATTCGAATGCCAATTGATGTTATTTTCACTTAAACAGACATCAAATTAATGCTCGCATAAATAAAAAACAATTTAGACTGACTAGTACTGTTAAAAAAGGTCATACACATATGAAGTTGTGGCGCAAACTCAACCTTAAAATGTAAGCATGACAGTTGTTTCTCCTAAAACTCGTGTTTGTTTAAATGTTTGGCATATAAATTGTGAGCGCAGTTTAGGTATGATGAGAATATTCGGAGGTCCTCTGAATCCTAGCCAGTAGGGATAGATGCGTTATAATACATATGTATTAAAATTAATAAGTATTTACAACATTTTAACAACTGTAAATAGATTCATTATATTCTGACATCTCCATGCACCTGGGTACAAAAAAGTTTCGTTATTGGTGTTAATTTTCTATAGCAACATTAAATTTTATTTACATGCATCATAATAAATGGAAACATTGACTTTCGTTGTGAAACGTATCTTTAATGTTGAATATTATACTCCTTCGAGTTTTGATATAATATTCAGAATTTTACAGAATTCAGATTTTATTGTTATTGAGTTTAAGATAAATCGCGTGAAGTTTTCTAAATATATTTACGCTGTTAGATATTTTTGTTTTATATCACACTGGGAAATAGGCAAAGGTTGACTCTTTTGAATATTATTATAGTCATTGCAATTGATTAAAGCGACTAAAACATTTGCAATAGGTATTGAAAAGTATATTTGTTTAATTTTCTACAAAAAAAAAAAAAATTGCTAATTGATTTTCAAATGCCTTAGAATTTTAGTACTAAAAATCATTAAGAAAATAATCTTAATCGGCAAACAACCTGCTCAAATTATGATACGTTGAACTTACTTAACCTTAGTCAAAAATAAATTGAATAGATAACTAAGTATACGACGCCTACAAAAGTACTACTAAATAAAAAAGCGTTATTGAATTGTAGGCACTATGAATAGATGTTAATAATGTCATTAACAACCTCTTTCAATACAACACCGTTATATTTACGTCTTTCATATTTTTTTCGGGTCTCTTGCTTGTTAACAAAACTTTACAGCTAAATTATAACGATTGGTCTTCGTAACGAGACGATATCGATATTAGAGGTATCGAATATGTTATCAGGATATATCGAGTATGTTATTATATCTGTCTCATTATGACTATATTAGTTGTGCAGCCCTATTCAAATAAGTTTTTGTCATGGGTCATTAAACTTTGTAAATGCATCGGCTGGATATTCGATTCGTTGCTAGATGATTATTGGTGATGATATTCAATTAAAATAACTATTATTATTTTGCTCAAAATAAATATGCAACATTAACTGGTATTTGTGATCGTCTAATAAGCAAATTTTGTAGAGAAACACAGTGCTTGGGTTTTTCATTTGTATAAAAAAACCTATGAGTAAAATTATCAGAAATTTCACGAATCCGTTACACCTTGATGTTTACTGGCTATTTTATAAAATCGTAATTAATGATTTTTTTACTTGATAATACAACTAATAAAGCGCTTACTTATCTGTTCCAGTTATAAATTAAATCTAAGGATAACTTTAAGTAATATTTTTAGTTACCTTTTAAGAGTTGCTTTTTAATCCGCTTGATTAATAATTAATCTATAAACAAGTACGTAATCCGTAACCTTTACATTCTAATGAAGAAACTGTTTAATTTATTAGTTCATATAATTAGTGAATTAACCTTTGACAACCCGGATGAGGCTGTCAATTAGAACCTTGCCACATTAATCATACTGCACTTGACCTTATCTGAAAACGTTGTCGTTAGTAGAGCGTATACTATAAAAATAAATCAGTGTTCACATTTTGTAATAATTAAATGATACAGGGTGTTACCGAAAGGGTGTATCAAACCAAATGTGGCGAAGTGTACATCTGTGTGGTATAGAGTCAGCTTACAAAATTTCAGCTCAACATGAGTTAATTAAATAATTGATATCCCATTTTTCGTATCAATTATTTGACATCAAAAATCATAACCAGACCGCTAAAGCAATGTATCTTAAAATTTAGCGAGTGACGAAAGAAGATATTGACCATCGTAGTGCAGTGACACGTTTTGTTAAAAATTAGTGTCTGTTACATGCGAAAAATTGGGTATAAATTTTTAAATAATCTATTTTTGGCTGAAATTTTGTAAACTGACTCTATGCCGCATATACTCTTCCCCACTTTTGGATAGATATAACCTTTCAGTAACACCCTGTATAAAGGAAAAATGATAATAAATTTTATGTGACGCTTTAGATATTTATTACTAGGTATTATTATTTATTTATATTGATATTTTCTAATGCTGCTCTCAAAATATTCAGCGCCGCACTCGAAGCTGTCACTAGGTAAAAATATGTCAAAACACTTTCGACCCTCAACTTTAAAGATTAACATAAATAAATTGACATAATATAGGTTTCTACATAGAGTTATAAACACTCACTTACTCACTATAACTTTCCCCGAGAATTAATATATTGACTATTTATTACAAAAAGATTTTTTCAAATCTTACTGATAAATTCAGATAGGTACTAGCGCGTCCATATAAAAAAAAACTGCCGTTTGAATTTTTCATTGTACTATTTCATAGATCAAAGATCATGAAAATCGGTCCGCCCGTTCTTGAGTTATAACTGGTGTAACTAACCAGAATTATTTACATCAACCATAAGTACATCTCTGCTCTACATTTCACCCAAAAACTGTCCAATTCATAACTCCTAACCTCATTTTTATCCTTTTATATAAAATGTCAGCTTACGGATGGAACATCTATCAACATTTGCGTCACTATAAACTTTCAATCTCTTATCAAATCGCGAGACATCAGACAAGAAAGTTAAATGATAGTCGAGTTAAATAGATATTATCATAATTAAATGACGATGTCGGACGAATCAGATTAAGGATAGACAGACTGGCGCGCGCCCGACGCGCGACGCAACGATCTTTGATAATCTGGTTCGCAGACTGTTAAAAACTTTTTAATTTCTAAATTTATGACAACTTTGATATATTTTTAACATATTCGTATTAGCGTCGCTTGTAAATATGTGAACAAGTTTTTGAAGTTGATTTAAATCTAGTCCTAGTTTATTGCCGTATTTATACAAGACTTTGCAAGTTTTTGCAAGGATACGATGAAATATTTTGGCATTACCAACTGATAATAAAATAATAATCTTTATATTATCTGAAATCAAAGTAAAATGCATTTAGTAAAACCTTCTACTTTGATTTCAGAGTATGTGTAAATTTTTCAATAGCTTATTTGTACTAGAATAATCAAGGAATCAATTGAAATGTTGTTTCTAGAAATCAATAACAAGCTTTTTTTCCTGTTTTCTTATAAAAAGTTACCACACATTTGAATATAAACATCAGTTGCCAATAAACGTTTATTTTTTTAGAAAGTTATAAGAATAGCTAATTAATATCTAGGCAACGTGAAATACCGCATCAAAATGTATTGTGGAGTGTGTGCGTCAATTATCTCGAGTTAATTATCGAGAGCGCCTCTTTTTACAGAGTCGGTGGGAAACCACCGGAACAGTATTATCGGAAGCAATACACTGTTGTATACCAAAGTATGAGTGTAATTATATGCATATGTACACGATCTTATGTGTGCTTGAATACAATTTAAAGGTTCTTAACACTTTCTTTGACATTTCCTGACTCTATAAATTAACGTAATATAAAATTAGAATCCTATAAAAAAATATTAGGTATAATAAATATGAATATTGTTTTGTTAGATACTACAAATTTCTCCGCTTTTAGGTATTCTACTAGCGCTACTTTCGCAAATGCAAATCACCGTCTCAATGGAAAAAATACTAAAATAAACACTTTCATTTGTAGTCAATAGTATGCAACTATGTCAATACTAAAATGACATTTATGGTAAATAGACTAGTTGGGTAGCAAGGAGTATAAATCGATTTCAGAGAGATTAATTAATAAACCAAGTGTTTTTAAAAAAATATTTAAAAGTCAGTGGCTTACCTAACGTTTCATTTGCTGTGAAGAACGTGTGAACACTAAAATGCAGCAACAATAGTTCATTGCGATGTTTACAGATGATAGTAAATCAAATTAAAATATGTTCACATTGATAAGTCCACTGTTTATGGTTAACCATAGACCACTTGTTACTTTCTTTTTACTTTTCAAATTTCGAATTACATCGTTATCTTTTGTTTTATTTTATTTATATTATAAATTCGCGCGATTGTTATTTTTTAGTATTATTTATTTATTTTTTATTGTTAGTTTATTTCGCGAACACGTGTGTGTCGGAAGAGCGCGTGCAAGGTGACTTGCCGGTGCCGCGAGTGTCGGATAAATGGCAATTGGATGCAGACGAGAGAGCACCTGTGCGACTCATCTGTAGACATGTGGTATTGCACCGGAGATGTTAAACACGCGTATTACATTATTTTTTCGGATGTTTCACTGCAACTCGTTTTTTTTTTTAATATGCTATATTAGGTATATATAATCTTATTAATATCTACGGGGCCTCAACATGGTGTAACATCGTAATTTTTTAGCTTGCTGCCCCACTGCTGGGGTAAGACCTTTTTAATTTTGCAAAAACAGTTAGCATCAAAATCTAAACGGTCATCTTTTTTAATGATTGATAAAATTTCTACGAAACTCAAAATAAAAAATTCTGTCGATATTCTAATATGTTTAGCGCTATGCAAAAAATAATTGAGATGTATAAATTATGTTTGATATGTTACTTGTTACTTCCCAAAACTAAAAGAAATTATACATAGGTAACCAATTTGTACACTTTTTTATGATACGACATTTTAGATCAATTTTATCTAAATTACTTTTTTATCTATCTATGTACCTAATAGTCAAGACCTCGTCGGTCGATGTGTCTGAAGTAACCCAACACGAAGGGGACAACTGGGACTTTTGTTGCTCGGTTTGCGCACTCATCCCCTTTAGACCCTAACCTATCTGGTGTCAGGGTGCTCTAAGTCGGTGTACCGTAAGGTTAGCTTAGAAGGCGGAATATAATCATCGATCATTAAAAAAAGACCAATGATTAAAAGTTAAGATAAAATTTTAGTTTTGCATATCAAATATAATTATTGTGCTACCTAAAATGCAGTTAATTTATCCGTAGATCTAATAATATGTACAAATAAAATAGAGCAACGAGTTTGAAAAGTGCTTATTCGCTAAATAACGCAATATAAAATCCCTTTTTTTGTCTTTGAATTTGAATACCAATTTAACACCTTTAAAAAGTAGTTTGTTATACCGGTAAAATCCGATGGAGTTGTTTAGTAACATGTGACAAGTAATTGTGATGGCAACACAATCTATCAGAGCAAATAATATCAAAAACATGTTAGTATCGAATAAAATTGTGAGCATTATGGAACGGGAAGCAAGGAAATAAAGCACTACGTCATTTGAGTAATGCAACGGTAAGATAAGCATTTAGGTAATTCAGTTACTGTAAGTGGAGCTTCAAATAAATAGACAGTATGTAGTAAGAACATAGAATACTCATAGTCCCTATATTTGTGTGTGGTTCGCGGTCACCATGTCAGAGTATGGATCCATATCTAAATGACCTAACCACTTCCGCGTCATGTCTATTTTCCGCCTTATTATATTATTTACTGAACTATGTCTCGCAATGATGAGAGATTACGTTTTGGCAATATTTCAGAGTCAACCCATGCTTACCCTATGCTGTTTGGTAATTAAACTTGTAGTTATTATAGATATAAATATTTATGAGCTACTGAAATCCCCAGAAATAAGTTCGAATTACTCTTAATTGGACTCAAATCTATTGCTGCTCATCAAACCATTGATAAACTACACATTGACGTTCGATTTAAAAAGAAAATCAATTACTCTCTGCATTCCGGACCATCATTCAAAAATAGAACACGTGTAAAATATTTGTTAAAAAAAGAAAATATTGATAGATTTTAAAATACAATAATAATAAAAAAGACATGAAATTAAATAATAAATGTTATATTTTACATAAAAAATTGTCGGAAATTATTAAATCAATTTTATTAATGGTCTTGCTGTAGCCTATAACTGCGTATTGAATTGCAACCGTTCGACGTTCGAAGTGGAAAATGGCGGTTGGATTCAAAATGTATTCATACGAAATTAAACACTATTAAATGGAGATTGATGTCCGTTGAATCAATTTGACCGGTACACTTGCATTTAGCATTGTGATGGGATTACCGACACTTGTTACAACTGTCAGATTTCAAAATAATGTTATTAGCGCTATGGAAATAAACTACCGACTCGATCAGTGTGAAAATAATGAGTGACATCTCTAGCAATAATATTGTACAAAAGTCTTGTTTCGTAAACAAGTCTTAATTATTTTGACTTTTATATTTAAATATGTTTATTTTATTATAATTATATGAATAAATATATATTTAGTTGTAATTGATACAGTGTATTATTTTGCTGTACCAAACACACATGAACGCAATTAAGTATTTGAATTTAAATTTAAATTATGTGAATTAAAATTAAAAAGTTCTTGTGGTTATAATGTTAAACAATCTGTCACATAATAAGTATAAATAACTTAATATACCAACAAAATACTTAATTAAAAAATAATCACGACACATACAAAAAAACACTTCTTATACTTATATATTTAATACTTGGGTACTTATTGTTTTAGTATGACTATGATTGTTATGAATGGTGACGGGTCATTGACCCCGTGAGGTCGGCCTGTTAACAGCGCAGTGACGTATCTATACTAATATTATAAAGCTGAAGAGTTTGTTTGTTTGTTTGTTTATTTGTTTGTTTGAACGCGCTAATCTCAGGAACTACTGGTTCGAATTGAAAAATTCTTTTTGTATTGGATAGTCCGTTTATTGAGGAAGGCTATAGGCTATATAACATCACGCTACGACCAATAGGAGCGGAGCATAAATTAAAAATGTTGCAAAAATGAAAAACCGTTGAAACTAAAACACGCGAACAAAGTCGCGGGGGACAGCTAGTTAAATATAATTATGAAAATTTAAAAAAAAAATATCCTTACAATTTATTTTAATTTTTATTTATTTATGCTTTTTATTTTTTAATAATAAATATAAACCTAAAAAACCACTACTGCCCCACGTGGTAATATAAACCCAATACCAAGTAAGGGGATTGCATTGCATAGGTAGCACCTATTACACAAATGAGATAAAAGTTATCTGCGTATTAAATACTTAAGATATAAATAATTAAAAAAGTAAAAACTTATCAAAATAATACTCTAAATTAGTTTCAAATTAACAAAACAAAGACCATACTTGGCAGCGGTGGGATTCGAACCCACGCCTCCGAAGAGACTGGTGCCTTAAACCAGCGCCTTAGACCGCTCGGCCACGCTACCACTTGCAAAGTAGGGCGAAATAGCTGAACACATTCATACTTTCTCTCTTTCTATTTTTATCTGACCTCTTTCTTTACTCAAAACTCGACAAGATAATGCGCTTTTTACCCGACTACCAAGGATGGGTTATGTTTTTGCTCTTATCTGAGTTTGAAAAATTTTGTTATTACCTCGTATCTTGCAAACGGCTGAATGGATATCGACTGTAAAGACAGTAGGGTATCCAAATTAAGAGTTTTTAAATAGTTTATAAAAATATAATGCAAATTGTATGCTTAGCTGTATTCGGGAATGAGAAATGATAGCTGCCTTAGCAGGTCTTAATATTTCTTAGCAGGACAGTTGGGTATTTTATATTTTTAACGAAAACAACTTGTACAATCGTAGAGTGAACTAGACATCACTGATAGTAAATATTTCAAAATTGTCAGTACCTTAAGATGATAGCGGTAAGATTGATTTTCGTATTTTACTGACGAAAGTAACAATTGAATGTTTACTTAGCTATATATTCTGAACATTACAACATATTTTACTAAGTAAAACAAATTGAAATTCTCCGAACTCCTTATTTGTTTGTAAAATACATATTTTCTATAGAAAGCTGTAAAATGCGGAGGTGTCAGTTTACGAGATTGCTGTGTACTGTTACATAGTCAGAGTTACCATGTTATATCTTGACAAAGTACAGATCACACACTAGTAAAACTATACATATTCGACATTTGGGGGTGCCTAGCTAAAATGTGCTGCGCCTGATAAATCGACTTCGAATTTTAAAGTTTTTTTTTTACGAGATTATTTCATACGCCTACATTTTACATTGTAGACATTATTATTTTTAGACATCATTCTAGTCAAAATAAGCTAGATAAATGGGGTAGAAGACAATTTTTTTTTATAATATCCGTCATCAAAAACTCACGACGATACATTGATTTGAAATGTCGCATGAAATCACAATTTCGTGTATTTTGTACGTAAGCTTGATGTTATTAGCCCCCACTACTGAACTTTGAATCGCTTTATCTACCTAGTTTAAAAAAAAAGCAAAAAATACATGTCTTATACTGCTAAAGATTTCATATTATAATTCTTGCAGAAGATATTATCGACTCCTTTATCTTCGTATATAAACATGACATCTCAAAATTCTCTTAGCTACTATTATAATAAAATGAAAGGATTTCTAGCTATATTTTTTACATAAGCAACAAAAAAGTATTTTGTATCAAAATTATTTCGCACAAAACATGTAACTAAAACGAACGGACGAAGTCGCGGAGAATAACTAGTGGCTACATTATATCAGTTTTGAAAGTATTTTTTTTGTGTCTTATTTGTTTTGGTAATGAGTGTTAAGTCCTGGCAACATTTTACAACTTCTAACTTATTTGAAGTGACCAATGTATGGATATGTTTACAATTTGAATAATTTTCTCTTTAAATCGATGTTCACAATATCGCATAATTGTAATAATAAAATCTAAGTATTTCTTATTACTTCTAAACTTGACATAAATTAGAATAGAATTCATTTTGTTATCGAGAGAGTGAGTATCGAGTTGTTACTTATTATTCAATATGTATTAAATTATAGTTTTGTGTTCAATAAACAAAACTTGTTTTAAAATTATCTATGAATGAGTTTTGAATTGACATAGCTTTTAAAGAAAGTTGATTAACTGTTACGATGTCATTTGGCTGAATTAAGTACTAATTACTGAGGCACTATTTTACTATAAAAAATAGCTTTTTCAAGCGTCTCCGTCACGTGCTTCTCGGTAATCACGGCGTAAAGTAGCCGTGTCCTTTCTTGGTATCTAAGCTAGCAAGTTACCCCATACCAGGGTTCATCGAAATCGGTTCAGCCGTGATAGCGTATCAGACAGACAGAGTAAAGATATGGACTATAGCAAATTAATCTTTAAGCACAATTTTCAAATACTCATCACGGTGCATTGTAACCTTGAGTGGAGACCACCCGCTGTGACGTCAAAACGACCTGTCTTATAGCACACCGTACATATCCCTAAGTACTATGTACCTTTAAATAATAAGATAACATCATGAAGTCTTTATTACTCCAAGTTCTGAAGTTGTCACGGCGTCTACAAATGTTGTATTTCGCACAAGTTTGTATGCTTTCATAATCGTAGGCATCGTTTGAGCCATAACCGTATAGTAGAACAGGTTTTTTTAAGTTCTACTTACATTACTACTACATTTACCTACAACTAAGATTATTAGGTACTGTACCCGGACTGTTGAAGTTACGCAGAACTTGTGTAAGCGACCCCGCGATTCTGGCAAAGGCAAGGACGGGACCAGGGTGTTTTTACTTGGCGCAAGTGGACACTCGCTCACGCTGTGACCTCGGCGCGGGTTGACACATTTCACCCCGACAAAAAAAAAAGTAATAGGTATACCTGCAAACATCAGTTCTGAGAATTTCAGCATTTTTAAGACAATTTATGTACGTTTATTCAAGACGAATCAGTATCAGTATCTTGTCGTAAGTCTTGGTAGGTTGATAATACGTTCCCGACTCATCCTCAGTATTAGAATTGGAGTAAATGTGGTTTGAGCTAGTAAAACTCTTGCATACCTCTTTAACATTTCCTAGGGTAAAGAAATTCGACGAGGATCTTTACTGGTCCAAAAAAGGTTACATATATCCGTCTTATAGGTATTATGTCTTCGAGACAAGTTTTTTTTTCTTCTTAATATTTTATTTTATGTTAGTAACTAATTTAAGATTAAAGGATTAAAGATTAAAGTGATTTATTTACGACAATAATAATCAAGAAACACGATGTAAGTACTGTTTTAAATCTGGCACTAAAATGAGGTTTAGATTTATTATTTATGCTAACGAATTATAATAAATTCCTGTTTTCAGTTTTATTTAATAATAAAATATATTTTAAATTATTATAATTATTTCTGATTAGGTTTACTACACTAAGCTATTCAATGTATCTGCATAATCTACTGAACTGGGCGTGATTATTGATACACGATTTAGACTAGAGTACCTACATAAAGAAATGTAGACCAATAAAATTAGGAAAGCTATAATTTCTAATCAACTAACTGCGTCCCGCGGTTCTTCTCGCATATTTTCCATTTCTGTGGACTAATCAGTATAAAAAGAAAAAAATCTGTTCGAGATTTCAATCAGGGCCCCCATTTTCAAACCGAAGGACCTAATCTACCAATAGGAGCGCTCAAAAATGACGCGATAATGAACATACAGCGATCCTATTGGTTAACATGTTGTTCCCTACCCTACTGTCCTCGATTTTTGTACAAATTTTAACGAATACACCCCCCAATAGTTTTTTTAAACATAGCGCATCTTTTATTTAAAATCATAATTCCAAAATAATTAAGTAATCTAAAATTATGAAGTATTGGCGCAACAATCTGATATAAGTCCTATTTGTTATTCCAGGCTATAAACCATCCATGTGCAAAATTTTATCCAAATCCGTACAGTTGGATTTTATGGTAAATGTAAACTGCGTAAAGGAAGCTATCAAATATAATCCTAGAAGCTTGAGATTTTTATTCAGACAAATAACACTAAATGGTAGAAAATATAGTTAAACCCTCACACACGGTGACACCAGTTAATTACATATTTAACGAGTATTTCGCGAAACAGTGTCAGATTGTGAAGTCAGTCAATACAGAGAGCAAATTCTGCCTCATATTTATTTAAATACCAGTAAAATACTATTTTACTAGTAAAGGAAACGGTAAAACAATTTGCTCCTGTCTATGTATTATCACGGCATTGTACATCTTTCAAATACTTTTGTTTCGAATCAGTCACGAGAAAATAATAGAGTAAGATCCCAGAGCAATCAGACATAACTTATTTTCACACGGATGAAACCTGAAGTTTTCAGTAGCGTCTCGTGTGCCTTGAATACCTACGCGCTTTGTGGAACTTGCCGAGTGACACCTGGGCAGGTACCAGGTGAGAAAGGTAACTAAAAATAAGAATTATTTAACTTAAATTCACATGGCTGATTTTTATATATGTCATGTAGAATATTATTTTAAAGTAATATCATAAGTGTCAGACACTTTTGATGGACCAGAGCTTTAGTCAGACGCTTTTAAGCTACCCAAAAAATAAATGAACTTTACTTATTTTTACATGTCTGATTTTTTAATATGTTATTAAAGTATTTATTTAAAACTTATATTCAATCAGTCAGACAAATCAGAGTGACCAAACATCCCTTAAGACAAAAATTATTCAGCCAGAAGTATGAGGGCGAGAGCACTATGCATGCGATTCTGAGTGAGTGAGACGTCCATAATAACTCGGTTCCCCTTCTTAAACTCACCATCTGTTTCAATCTACTGTGTATGTGCTGTTTGCGTGTAATCAGTGTTGCCAAACTAGTGGATTTTCCACTAAAACTGGTGGTTTCGACCCCCCTTTTAGTGGCGAAATATTGCCTTTAGTGGCTAGTGGATTTTTCTAGCGGTTTAGTAGTAGAATTTAGTTTCAATTACTGAATGATTCCTCGTGAACTTTTGTTTACAACTGAGATTCTCCTTTTTGTTTTGGCGAGTTAATACTTAATTCATAATAATAGGGATGTTTCCTGGGTATGAAAAGTTAAAATCTATTTAGTCCGTCAGTTAGATAATAAAAAAATATTAAACACGTATTTTTTCTTTTATCACAACAATAAAAAAATACAAAGATACACCGCTTTAAAGTTTCAGAGTGGGGGCTTATGACGCCACGCCTCACTAAAAATCGTAGCGAGGAGTGACGTCACGCGTAATTTCAGTTCTCTGTATTTTGATCATTTTTTGTTTGCAGGAAAAAAGAAAAAATACGTGTCCAATAAAATACATTAATCTACGTACGGACGTTACAGACGGACATTAAAAAAAATTAGGAAACATGCCTATTATGCCTAAACCACAATATGAGCAAAAGTTTCGGGATTCTTGGCTTCCAGACCCACATTAAAAAGATTGGCTTCAAGTTATTGAAAGTACGGCTGGTCAAGTAGCGAAATCTAAATTTTGTGGTACGATTTTAAGGAGCCTCTACGGTGATTTGAAATCTCATGGGATGTCAAAGAAGCATCTACAACACAAAGTTTACATTTTTAAACAAGTAACTTATTGTTGTTGAGTAATTTTTTATGTTCCTGATCTTGACTTGTTGATTTAATATTTGTATGTTGATTTATTGATTGTTAATACTATATTAATATAATACTATATTTAAAACTATATATATAATTTAACTATATATATAGTTTTAAATATAGTATTTTCATTACGTAAAAATAAACAAAATTATTTTTTTAATACGTATACTTATTTTTTCTTCCCACTAAACTTTTTTTACTTTTGAAAAAGTAAAAAAATGTTTAGTGGAAAATTTTGAGACTATAGAAGTAGGGCCGTTTTTCGTTAGTGGTTTTCTGGTGGTTTTAGATGTTGAAAACCACCAGAAAAAATGATATACCCCAAATATAATATGCTATAAACTTATTTACTTTAATATTTATTAATTATTTTCTTGTTAAAGTTAATTTTGTTGAAATAAAGATGCAATAATCTCAGATTGAAAACAGTAAGTAAGTATTCTTAGTACATTGAAATTTTTTACTTTGAGGCGCATGTGCATAGTGCTCTCGCCCTCATACTTCTGGCTGAATAATTTTTGTCTTAGGGGATGTTTGGTCACTCTGATTTGTCTGACTGATTGAGTATAAGTTTTAAATAAATGCTTTAATAACATATTAAAAAATCAGACATGTAAAAATAAGTAAAGTTCATTTATTTTTTGGGTAGCTTAAAAGCGTCTGACTAAAGCTCTGGTCCATCAAAAGTGTCTGACACTTATGATATTACTTTAAAATAATATTCTACATGACATATATAAAAATCAGCCATGTGAATTTAAGTTAAATAATTCTTATTTTTAGTTACCTTTCTCACCTGGTACCTGCCCAGGTGTCACTCGGCAAGTTCCACAAAGCGCGTAGGTATTCAAGGCACACGAGACGCTACTGAAAACTGCAGGTTTCATCCGTGTGAAAATAAGTTATGTCTGATTGCTCTGGGATCTTGGACCATAATATTTTTTTATAAAAAGTTTTAATGTCATCGGGGTCTAAGTGCCAGTCTTTTGTTTAAGTACCAGCATAATTATTATGTTGTTTAAAAGTTTCTAAAATTAAATAATATTCAAATAATGACAAGGCAATAGAAAAATAAGTGTGTCCCTAAAAAATAAGTGCCTTTATTCTAGCATTAATTCGATTGAGAGAATAAAGGGACTCCTTTGCCCTTGTTTGACACGGTAAAATAAAAAAAGAAACTATTTAGGAGAAGGAAATGAAAATAATTTGGTAAATATCTGTAAGACAGTATTACTGTGTTACAAAATATTATGTGGCCCCAAAAGAATAGCTGTGGCCCATGAGGGGATCGAACCCGCGACCTTCGCGTTATTAGCACGACGCTCTAACCAACTGAGCTAATGGGCCGATGAATATTCTACACCGAAATGTAAAACCTTTCGGAAGAACTTACAAAAATGTATATGTGATAACAAATAGTTGATAAAAAGATTATTCTTAAATGTCGCAGCCAACTAATTGAAGTTCGCGCATTGTCTGAAATGAATGCCTGTCATCAAATGAATAACAAGAAAAAACAATTGACTAACTAGGCTCATAAAATATACATGACATCAAAAAAAGTCTGATTATATATTATTATTTTTAGAATACTTACCTAGGGTCTAGAAACTGTTATTTAAACGGAGATTGATTACAGAGCCATTGATCGACGAAAAAAATCTCTTTAATATCTCATTTTAGTGCATTGATAGTACTTATGTTAAATCAAATGATTAATGAGTACATTACAATGCCTGAACAATCCTAACAGAACCTAAGTAGCCACACAGATGTAGATATAATCTTAAAAGATTTTAAGTGCGTGATAAAAGGAACAATTTAATACTGGCAGAATGAATAATGACGAATTAACCAGTTCATTCACTTACAATAGTTTTCTTATCTATCCAGAGGTCCAAAACATTATAATGCATTCTATTTAAAACATTTTTTTGGACTTATCGATTGGAATACGCTAAAGTAGAGATAAAGCTTACCCGAAAATATGACATGTTTGTATAACTAAGTATATATACTATTATATTGTATATACTATATATTATATACAGTATAATTAGTCATAGCTGCGATTTTGGGTGACACGAATTTGTGTCTAAAGTTAGGAATTGTGGAAATCAAACACTAAGCAACAAAAAAAATTTAGTGGCCCATGAGGGGATCGAACCCGCGACCTTCGCGTTATTAGCACGACGCTCTAACCAACTGAGCTAATGGGCCGATGGACATATCGCATAAAATATGACACTGGCTTATGTATACATATCTAGATTATAATACCTATAATTTAAGATAAACATATATTTATTATTTGAGGTGATAAAAATAATTAAACACTGCTTACCTTTATTACTATACACAATATAATAATAATCGACAAAACACTATTCGGATCAACCGACATGTCAAACCAATATTTAAAATAAAGAAATCAGGGTCAAATTCTCTAAAACTTTTTCATAAAAAACTCTTTCGATATTGACCTCTATAATGCAAATTTAAAATTAATCGCGATTAACAAGTAGCGTTTTGTTTAGATAGAACATCACAATCTATTGTAATTACAGGGTTATGCGTACGATTATATCGCACCTGCTGTTTTCGGGTTAAGCACGAATTAAATCATAACAGTTCAGATGCCTCGATCTACTTTATAATTATTTTTACATTACACACAATAACTTATAATGACCGACACTCACACAGTAGTGTACCTATTTAAAATTGTTGTAGTCTTGGAGTTAAAATAATGTATTAATTCCTTTTTTTTAAATTGAGACTATTTTAAAAGGGCTTTTGTTAATTTTTGCTACACATAACATTCATCATCAAATATAGCGCTATTTCTATCAAAAAATGTAAAAAAAAATAAACCTTTAAAATGTCGCTTACAAATTCGCCGCTACAGGCGCTAGTCGCGCGTGAGGTTTGTTGTTATAATTTATTTTGTTGCTATAATGGTTTTATTGAATACTCTAAATGTTGTGCATATTTTTTAAGACTTCTGATTATTATGGCAAATATGACTTACTAATTAATGGCTCTCCGAGTTACAAACAAGAGATGCAAAATAAAGCGGTTTGAAAGAACAGCTAATTAATTCAGAGTTTGGTTTACTGTTTACAAACACATATTTTGTCAAAAATATAAGTACTTGTTAACCCAGTTTATTGCGCAAGACTGCTGCATACTCGATATTTTTGTGGTATGGTTAAATTTAGACTTTGATTTTGCGCCCGCACCTATTAATAAACATTGACAGCGATGACCAGTGGCGCCAACGGTAAGTGCAATAACGGTAGCGCTCATTTCGACGCGGCTTTTGATACTGAACTTTTGCTATCAAGTACCTAAGAACGCAGATACTCTAAGAAAAAAAAATTGAGGCTATAAAGACCCTCATAATGAAAAAAATGCATCGATATCGGTGCATCCGTTTGAGAGCTATAACGCCACAGATAGACCCACAAAAACACAAATAGACGTTAAACTTTTATCAAACATGTAATTACTTTGATTGAATTGTTACACTCCGTTGTAAATGGGACCCGTGCAGATCGAAGCCGTACAGTTTCCCACACTTATCATAGCACAATAGAGATATAATATCCATCATCTCGTCTAGAACACATTGAATTTTGATTAGAGAACGACCTCCATTTGACTTTCATATTGATTGAGGTATGAGCGCATCTGTGCACCATATAAGGACGATACATAGTTTATTTTCTAGTTTCAGTAAAGATTATTTGTTTTAAATAGCTATTGTGTTAATGACTGTGTAGCATAACTATTGTAGTAAATAACTATTTTTTTTTAACTTCTTTTAATAAAAAATTAAAGTGACGTATTATTAAGAATACATAAGTAAAAAAAAATGGATTTTCTTGTAGTTTCTACAAAAGTAAACTTCTAGACTATTATTAACATTTCAAATTAGCAATCATTTTGGATATTAAAATGCAGATTAATTTCATATATTGTAAGTTCATTTTTATTTTTACATGTAATAATATACTTCCAATACAAAAATAGTCCTACTAACAACACTACGATTACAAAATTGTTATTATTAAATGCTAGCTTCTCCATACCCTCGCTGATTTTCACTCTTATTATTAAAATATGGATGGACCAAAAAAAACTCTGCCGAAGTTGGCTTTTGTTAGTTTTTGAGATGAAAGTAATTTTGAGCCAAATATTTTTATTCCATTATGGTTGCCCTTCGTAGGATAAATGCATTCCTTCGGTTCTTTACTCTTGTCAATATACTTGTTTAAATTAAAGGCACCCCTTCCATTCTTTACACTTTGCAATATTACGGTGACAGGGCTAAGATATTATTAACATTACATCCCTTTTTTCTGTTGATCCTGTAGTACATTAACGTCGTGAAGTACGTCTTCAATAGGCAAGAATTAAAGCATAGAGGTTGACTTAGTGGCTAAAATCATCGGGGTGCAGAAGCACCTTAATGATTAAAGTAAGACCCCTTTCTTTTACCGGGGCTCAATCTGGAACGCAGTTTTTCCTGCATTTCTGCCATAAAGTTTTCAACATTCAGGCTACTTAGAAAAAAAACAAATTACCGTTATATTTACGTCGTTTATAAATAAACTTATAGCTTCATTGAATTTACAGAGAAACGGTATTAATGTCAATTATTTTATACGAAAGACTTTATGAGTTTGAAATGAGGAAAATATCTTGTAAATGTTGTTTTGAGATCCTCTTGTAATTACGTTATATTCGATAAGATATAAAAACCGCGGATAAATTAATTAACTGAATTGAGATTTAATTTCAAAAAGCATTTTTTTTTAATAGTAAATTAGTTAATTGTATTATTTTCCATACATTTGGTTTAGTGGTGGTGGTTTTACCCTTTTAAGAAAGTTTTAAAATGCTTCAATCAATAAACCAGTTCTACGCTCATATTTCAATATAATATATATATAAGAAAACGAGGGGCTATGTTTAAGCCGATAATACAGTTTAGCCGTGTTTGCTCTGTGGATGGGTAACCATTTTGTAAACATACCGAGATCCTCCTTGCCTCGGAAAGCACTTAGGGCCATAAGTCCCGACGGTCATACGTTGATCTTTGACAGTCGTTAAGTCATTACAATTCTTACAACCAGTCATACTTGTGATACCCAGTAAAATGGAGTTGTGGAGGTTAGATAGGCAGTTGCTCCATGCAAAATACGGTATTCAGCTGAATGCGGTAAGACTGGAAGCCGACCCCAACAAAGCTTGTGAAAAGGCTAGGCAGAAAAGATAGGTACATTAGGTTTATTATAACCAAAATACTTTACATACATGTACAGTGAGAGGAATATTTTAATATTCTTTATATATCCATTACCTTAGAAATGCCTCGTGCGTCGTTTCTTAAAAAGCCTTGTTACATCTGTATGTTAGTGTAAATTCTTTACTTCCAAAGCTTTTATCATTATATTCGCCTTTCATTCAACCTTACCGTTCGATCGTAATATTATCTGGTGTAGTGGTTATTAAAAAGCGATAATGTTTTGGTTTAATCTAGAGTTTTGCTTGAAAGTGTCGTCGGCCCATTAGCTCAGTTGGTTAGAGCGTCGTGCTAATAACGCGAAGGTCGCGGGTTCGATCCCCTCATGGGCCACTATTATTTTGCAATCAGTTTAAAACCGAAACTTCAGAAAACATTTTTTTAAGTATTTTTTTTGCCGTATTGTAAATCACAAGAACATTATAATAAGTTTAAAGACAAGACAAAACATAGTAGCAAATAACTATGTATGACGGTGTACAGACAAACAAAAGACAAACGCTCACTTACAATTTGATTAACAAAAGATAAGTTGAAGATTTTAACACCGTTACGTACAACACAACTTCGTAGTAACACCGATAAAATTCTCAAAAACTACACTATAATACAGCTTATTATTAAAAAGTATTTGTGGCCCATGAGGGGATCGAACCCGCGACCTTCGCGTTATTAGCACGACGCTCTAACCAACTGAGCTAATGGGCCGATGAATATTCTACACAAATAACGTTGCATACAATGTATTAATATCATATTATCAATTTACAAGTCATAAAAACTATGTTATCACAGATAATAAACATACTTAGATCCCCATTTAATTCTTTTTAATCCAGTGTTTGAAAAAATAAAATTATTTATTATTTAAACAAGCAGTTGTTTGTTTTATCTTTTTTCGTAATTTTTAACCCCCGACACGAATTGAATTTTATAATTTTTACGTGTCTGGCTGTGTAACTGTGTCTCTTTGTATCTGTGTGGGGCATCGTGGACCCTAAACAAAAGCACCGATCACGATGCGGTTTTTTGTAGAATGCTGACGCGATCAAGACGGTGCTTAGCTATAATTTCTGAACTTCTGTTCAACATTTGGAAAAATATTAAATTTTAAGTGATAAAGAATACGTGTCTATAATGTATATAGATGTGTAAGACGGGAATTGTCAACATCCGTATTTAATATTATGATATTTTTGTTGAAATAAATTTTCTTCCCAATCCCTCGGATTTAATTATATTGTGTCACTGTTTGTGTCGTTGATAGAAAGAAGAGACGATAACATGATATAATAGGTTGAACCGATCATTATTAATAGATATTGAGAGTATCTCAATATCTATTAATAATGATCGGTTCAACAACAACAAATTAATATTGAGAGTATCTCAATATCTACTAATATTCACCGATTTGTATGTTAAGTTACTGAATAATGATTGATTTATGTAAGTAAACCCAGGGCGTATTACAAGTTTTGCAATATATATGGCTTGAATTTCTTCATTTAAAGTGCTTTATGAAATGCAATATTATACCTTCACCACCTATCAAACAGTTATGAAATTATCAAGCAAATTGACTATTTTATATTCAAAAGAGCGCACTGCATAAAAGTGAATAAGACTCAATAAAATATCAGTCCATACATAAAAAATTTAATACGTCAGCTGATGAATTCAGATATTTATTTCGATGAAATGTGGTTTTACAAATTGGAAAACATAAATTAATTCCTTGCGATCAAAGATATCGCATTGACTTCGATTGATTGTTATTTAAGATGCGTAGGAGTTTAAAATTCGCGTTCGAATTAAATAAAACACGACACTTGCGCTGACTGTTAACAGATGTCGGTGATAATTTTAATATAGTGGCAGT
Source organism: Diachrysia chrysitis (assembly GCA_932294365.1). NCBI lineage: Eukaryota > Metazoa > Arthropoda > Insecta > Lepidoptera > Noctuidae > Diachrysia > Diachrysia chrysitis. The sequence continues at coordinate 6,801,632 of OW028657.1, forward strand.
TAGCTACGTCAAAATTGAATTAAGTATCGCCAATAGCGCTTAAAAATAAACAAAACAATTAATTGAATTTAGAATGTGTTAACTTTTGCTTACAATATTATTTTCAGAGGGCTTTTTAATGTTTGGAAGTGAAAACTTCTTTAGGCGCAATTGTTTTTTTTTTTTTTTTAGGTTGGGTAAAACCAATTGAATTTGCGACACCGTTACCGTTACGGCTACCTCTATATATAAGTATGTACCTACAATCCTACATCTATACTAATATTATAAAGCTGAAGAGTTTGTTTGTTTGTTTGTTTGTTTATTTGTTTGTTTGAACGCGCTAATCTCAGGAACTACTGGATCGAATTTATATATATATATATATACTTTTTGTATTGGATAGTCCATTTATTGAGGAAGGCTATAGGCTATATAACATCACGCTACGACCAATAGGAGCGGAGCATAAATGAAAAATGTTGCAAACATTAAAAACTGTAAAACTAAAACACGCGGACAAAGTCGCGGGGGACAGCTAGTATAGTATAATAGTTCAAGTTTACACTTGAACTATTATATATATAACCTATATTATATATATATACATAATATTATATATAACCGGAGTGCCACTGTTTTTTTTTTTGTAACTGGTCATAAATACATTAATGAATAAAACGACAAAAATATAACACAACATATATTATTCATATAAAAATATTTTCTAAAAATACTTTGATTACAAAGTCTGAAAATATTATCTTAACACAAAACAGTTCCGAACAAACATTGACTACATTACAGATTACATTTATATTGCAAATTATCTTGTTAAAACATTAATTAATTACACTAAAAATAAGTTTTCAATAAATTACTGAGCCTCTTACACATACCATGCACCATAATAATAACTCCAATCCATTTATTTCCCGAAATACTAATAAAAATTTAATTGCACAACCGGCCGGCTATAAAATTTACAAACTCGTAACATTTACGTACATATATTATACAAATAACAACTAAAACCTTATCAAATTTAAATTGAGCACAAAATGGCATAAGAATTACGATTAACACGAAATAATGTAATAATTATTAAAAAGATAAATTAAAACATTTAGGCACAAACATCTATGGTGGGCTGCTCATAAAAACATTTTAATAAATAATTTCCCGAAGATTTGAAATCAAGTGCAGTGAAGTTTTAATCAGAATACTGTAGTAAGAAGAGGTTGAGGTATAAATCGGTGACTATCAACTTACTTTAAATACAGGCAAACCTCGTTAATATTCACAATTTACATTTCCAATATTCTCTTAATACTAATCGTATTATTAACATTCATCCTACATACTAGCTAGAATAGCCTAATATTATTTAATAAGTACTTAAGTAGAAGTAGAATTCGCTATCTATTAGAGGTTTTATTACATGGTACAATTTACATTACTTATATTATTCTTTTAACGGTAGGTATTTATTAATTTAGTCGTTTATTATGTACAAAACATTAAATTATAACAATACTTTCTAACACTCTATGGTATGTAAGTAAGGGGCGTCGTCTAATTTGCTAATTGAAGCAGCCGAAGCTCTACCATCGTGCCCGGTCATTATAGATATGACACTTCTATGCTCCGAGTCACTGTCTCCACTTAATATTATATTTGTCTCGCCCATAAATCCTGAATCAATTTGCTCGTGACTTTGCATCGACTTTTGAGGTTCAAACGCATTCAATCCCAATTCAGCGAATATTTCTTTTGAATCGTCTAAGTTTCCAAAGAACACGGAATCTGTTTCTACACTTTCTCCACCTGATTCACTTCTGCCGTCACACAATGATTCTAAATCATCTGTGTCCGACTCTATTTGTAATTGTAAGACTGGTGTCTTTGTTACAAGTGATCTTATAGCTGGCAATGAAACTGGTTCTTGAATCATAGTCTTGACTGGTCTTAACTGCAACATGTATCTTGCTCTACGCTTAGATTCGTTTGAGTCTGTACTCATATATCCAGAGTCCTCGGTCCTGTATAGTTTTCTTATATCAGTACGTCGAGATCTAGTTCTAGCTGATCGACGGCCAGATCGTCTAGCATTCAAGTTATTAACTCTAGTATATTGCGAAAATCGATCCCTCTCCTCTAACGCCCTACGTCTATCGCCGGGTGGGCTTTCTCTGATCGAAGTAGAGAATTTAATAGAGGCATCTGATCCTCTACGTTGCTTAGGTGCTATAGGTGGTTTAGGGTCCTTCTGTCCTTCGATATGTCTAATCAAATCCGGGGCTTTTCCAGATCTCATGAAAGCTGACAAATCTTGACCAAAAGTGATACTGCCTCGTCTATTATAGAATTTCATCTCCTCTTCTTGCGCTTTAGCTTTAGCTTCGTAAATTTCTCTCAGGTTGCCAATCTTTCTTGTCATTATAGCAACTGGTGATTTTGTGCATGATTCACTTTCTGATGATGTCGATTTGTACTTAAAGCTTCCAGCGGATTTTAAAAGTATTTTTTCAACACGTTTCTTTGTTTCGCGCCTATCAAGAGTATCTGGATCGAACTCAGAATCATCTGTGTTGGCATTACGCCTATTTTCTATTGGAGAACCACGAACTTGAATAGTCAATGGACCAGGATTTGAAAAATTATCAACATTATTGTACAATGGTTCCATAGTGTTTATGAAAATTTCACTCGTGGCAGGTGTAATTCGATTATCATATGGTTCATTGACGGCCATCTTTACATTAAGCCAACTACTTGTCAACCTTTCCCTAGTGCCTTTCAAACTCTGATCCTGCTCAAATGATTCATTATGAAATAGTTCAGGACCACAAGCCACCGAAAATCTTCGCCTCCTCATCATATTGCGTTCCAAGCTATCAAACTCCATGAAATTATCCTGACTACTATACATTGGTTTTTTCTTTCGATTAGAAAGAGTATTATCATCGCTATGATAGTGAGGGTCTGCTGCTAATACTGGTATAACTAATTTGGGTGCGATAGGTGTAATAGTTTCTATCTTCATTTCTTCAACTTCTGTAGGGTCCACCCGTTTACAGGTATTGAGTTCGCGTATGACTGCTTCCATTTTTACTTTCACTTCAGGTGGTATTGGTGGCTCTTCGTCTTCAGGATTAGGCGATTCTGGTGGCTTTACCGGAGGTGGTGGTGGAGGAGGAAGTTTCTTTCTAATACGACGCGATGTGTGACTAGAAGGACTTTTCTTTTCTTGAGGCGGAGTCGTAAGAGCTACTTTAGATACCTTTTCTGTATTATTGATATCCAACACGTTATTTAAACCATTGATGTCCGGAACTGTATTTACTCTTATAATTTCAATCTCCTTTGGATGTATTGGTTTACTAATTATTTTCATTTCTTCAAGATTGAGTTCTTTTGTAACATTTTCCTTAATACCTAGTTCGCGAATACTGTCTTTAATAATAGTTTCTGCAATTTTTGGTTTAATTTCTGTCACCTTGAGTTTCTTTTCGATAACTTTAGGTTTAACTTCAGCTACTTTAAGGGTTTTAGCCTCTTCTCTTGTTGGCTCAGCAGATTTAGGATGTACTTCATCTTTCTTCTTTGAGTCAATTGATCTCGGTGTTCCACTCACTTTCGCTACGGATTTCAGTTGCTTAGAGTTGGCAGTAGGTGTCGGCACCTCATCTAACCATTTCCTCACGATTCTCTGTTTGTAATCTTCACTGACGCAAGTTTTACAAGAGTTAGATCTTGTGAGGGCAATCTTATGTGTTCGCGAATTATTATCGCAACCAGGACATCCTCCGCAAACGGCGGTCTTTCGACTATTTTCTTGTTTAAGACTTATTGCACTAAACCTGCGACCTCGTCGTGCACAAGGTATATCCCAGCCAAGATCTATTGCATGGTACGAATCTTCTTCAGGTATATCGGACAACAATGGTATATATCGTTTTGATGTCATTTTTTCTTTAGCGACGGTCATTACTTCTCGAATTTTAATTAAAAACTCGATAGCCGCTGGTGGTGGATTCTGAAATACAAAACAAAGATATAAGTATTAAAAAAAGTATGGATTAAATATAACTACCAACTTTTATAATATTACTTACTTTGAGATGTTCAGTTTCGAAGAACACGGGATTAAAATACAATTTCTTTCTGTAATTTGTATCTCCATTTGAAGACGGCAGTTGTCTGTTCGCGCTATAATTATAATTATTCTCGGCGGTACAATCTATGATGGAGAGCTCAGAATGCGGTGCTCGTTCAAAAGTATCAGGGGAGGCTGAACGTCGCTGTAAACGTTCATTTGCTCGGTCAGGCGTATTTCCGTTTCTTAGTGATGGCCTAAGAGTTTTCTTTCGTCGAGAGTGAACCATTGCTGATATAACATTTGAATTTAATTTCTGAAACTAAAAGAAAAAATTACCTACATAAATAAGAATATTTATTCCTTAATAATAATTTGGATTATTATTTATTGTTTATACCTTATGTGAAGAAGGATGTGTATTATTAGATGAAGAGTCAACAGTGTCTTCAGTGTGTTCACTAGCGTCTGAAAACCCGGCATCATGCAGGAAATCTCCTCCCATACCGTTAAGTTGTAACAACGGATTGCTTTTCATCATCTGAAATAACCGCATAATTAGCATCAAATCTGGTCAATGATTACTCTGTTATATTACTACAATCGATTAAATATGCGGCTTACCATATTACTCATATCGATTCGCGATTCCATAGACCCGTTATCAGTTGACATGGTATTCGTATGATTCTGTTCAGGATCCTTGTCTTTTCTCTTCTGCCTCTGCTTGTAATTGACGTAGAAAATGATTCCGGCTGCATACACGAAGATCAGTAGAAGCACGCATACGCCGATTGCTAGAGACTCTAGGACACTAAGCCCCTGATATTGCGATGCTGAATCCGACGGTACTATTTCACCAGCGTGGAACGGTATTGAACGTACATCTGTGGATCATTTTAATCATATTTATATAACAATAGAACATTTACATACATTTACAGGGAGTTGAGGTTATGGAAGTAAGGGTGACTCACCGAGTAAAGCATTATGAGTAGCACCTGCGACACGAAACGCTGCACAGCTAGCAGTTAGGTGCGAGGAAGAGGATGCTGAGCACAGCACGTGAGCGGCCACTAAACGGCCTTCAAGCCGCGCATGTAGAGCCGGTGAACCTCGCCACTGTCAAATAAATTGCAAAGATTTTTAAAATAATGTAACATTTTTTACCAAAATTTTATAATGCGTCCTAAAGACATAAAAAATTGCGTTAAGCTTAGCACCTTATTTTCTTGGACCGCAATTTTAAGCAGATTATATCTACAGTTATCAGGTGCAATTCGTTGCAGCATTTGTCACCAAGCAGGCATGAGTTTTGGTAACAAATCACTTGATAAATAAAGCTTAAAGGAATAAAAAGTATGGATCGACCAAAATCGTTTGTGAACATTTGTTAACATAATATCGGGACTACTCAAAGTTTACCTGCAAAACAAAATGTAAATGTGAATCCATCTTATAACTTTATCACCGTGAACAGATCTAAATGTGGAGTATTTGGACGTATTATACAAATTGCTCCTTTGACGCCTTCGTGTTAATCTCGGATTGCATCGGGTCCGTGTTGCATTTCAACACGCGCCCGTCGGACACAGACATTTGCTCGATTGATGGATCCAACAAACTGTAACGTTTGTCGAGACCGCACAAAAATAAGTAAAATTGTAAGCTCGAGATAATATCGCCGCGACGATACAAGTTTGTCCCGTTGCCGACCCGATTTATATCAAGAAATTAAATTATTTTTATATTATGGTTAATGACGTCGATTCGCAATTGTCGTTAACGTGATAATCTTCTTCATTTTTAATAACCCTGTTAATAATTAAGGAAGACACTTTGATGGCCGGAGTCAATTGTAAACACAGTTCTGTCAATACTTCTGTTTTTATCAATAAAAACGTTTCTTTTTTGTTTTGTAGTACGTTTTAATGTTATTATCCTCATCAAAGGCATAAAGTTTGGACGACGAAACTGGATTAATTCAATTTACATTTTTATACGAGGACTTTTTATGCAGTGTCAACATTAAAAATATTGATTCTGATATCACAAGCAGCTCGTGCCGTCTCGTATTACATTTTGATATGTTTATGTATAATTCTGGAAACTCAATTGATATAAGGGCTAAAATCGTAAAGAAAAATAATAAAGATAGTATAGTATGGTTAAATTGTGACTTATTTTACATAAAGTACGTGAGAGTTCTGCAGATAAACTTGCTACATTTGATAAAATTCAATTCATGTAATATCAGTCTAGAAGCTTGGTCTTCTCCGAATGAATAATATCTGGGCCACAACGACCCTCCTGTAACAGGATCTATCAAATACTAGGAAAAATGCTAGCAATACATATCTGTCAATTCTGAGTACGTGGACAGTTCCTCAACATAAGTGATAGTATCTAAACTACGGAGTGACACCAGAAGCGCTAAAATGTTTTTTTAGAAGAATCAGAATATCTGTTCTGTCAAAATAATATTGTGTTTTGGCTCTATTAATTTTTTTACTGTAGGATGGATCATTTTAAATTCAGTAAGACTGAATGCCGATCCCAACCTAGATTAGGAAAAGACTATGCAGAAGATGGATGTATCATTTTCTGGATCATGATATGATTCCATCTGAAGCAAACATTTTAGCCTCCCAGATCTCTCGAGCGGCCGTTTTATCTTAACCAAGTAGCCGTAACGCCCGCAACTAGTATTTCAGGAATATAAATGTTAGTTTGAAAACCTCACACGATGACTCTACGCCAAGATTTATTGCATGTCAGATTATGTATGGCCGACATAAATGCAACTAACTGTTTGTTTTATTAATATATCGCTTCTATTTATTTATAGCGGCAGATCTTTGTAAATGACAGTGCTTATTTTAATAGAGACCCTCGTAATATAATTATTTTGTTGTCAGTTTGACTAAGTTTCGTGAACCAAAGGAGTGCAAGCTAACATTTTTAAATCTTTTTTTTTCCAACGTAACATTTTTATTCGTAGAATAAAATAGGGATGTTTCCTGGGTACGAAAAGTTAAAATCTATTTAGTACGTCAGTTAGATAATAAAAAAATATTAGACACGTATTTTTTCTTTTATCAAAACAATAAAAAAATACAAAGATACACCGCTTTAAAGTTTCGGAGTAGCTTATGACGCCACGCCTCGCTAAAAATCGTAGCGAGGAGTGACGTCACGCGTAATTTCCGTTCTCTGTATTTTGATCATTTTTTGTTTGCAGGAAAAAAGAAAAAATACGTGTCCAATAAAATTCATCATCTACAAGACGGACATAAAAAAAAATATAGGAAACATGCCTATTGTCGTCTGACAGATTTTGTATGGAAGAACTATTAAAATTCAAAATTATTCGTCGGTTAATATAGCGTTGGAAAAATCAGCCCTAATTGATACACTTGTGTGTAAGTGACACCACACTATTTGTTTTACCAACTTATACTTAATACACCTTTATAGATGATTTTATCCACCTGTTGAGATGTGGACGTAATCCTATGTATTTGGCTTCAAACATTAACGTAAGGGCAAAGCCGTCCTAACTATAAAAAAAAACCGGTTTCCATCCAGTACACACGATAAACATTTTACGAGCTCCACGCGTGTGCATAACCGCGTTATGGATTTAGTACTACTGTCCTCAGATTGTATATTTCAATCTTTGATGCTAGATGTGGCCATCCTTAGTATTTTTAACAAAAATAAAAAAAAAAGATTTAAATAACTTTTATTTTCGAGTGGATTGAAGTTATATCTCCACTCATTGACCTAGTCATTACTGACCAGTGTTGTATCATTGATTTACATATTGAATCATAGGTATTCAATATTTAGTAGTAACAACATATTTCGTTTTATGAGTATGTCCAAATACTAAGTTGGGATAAGTTTTTTTTTTGTTTTACTAATATCGATATTACCAATTCTACCGTTATCTCGAGGGGTGAACTCTAGTGGCTTTAATAATAAAAGTCGCGATGGAGCTTAACAAAGGATTAACAGATTCTAATTTTAAATTCTCCATAGAAAAATTTAATATAGAATCTGCTAAGCTATCGCTAATCGCAGTCGAGATTTTTATTAATAAGGCCATAGAAGTTTAAGAACAAATTACCATTATAACTGCGACAATTTCCAACTTTCTTCTCATTGTGATTAAAATAAAGGAGAGTGTCAAATATGATAACCATCTTAGATGGTCCGTTTCACCAATTCAGGATCTTAGTAAAAATAAGTGTTAAAAGAAATTTCAGTATATCTTGCAGTAAGATCTCCTTATCTTTGTATAAAGTCTCCTCCATATCATATTGTTCAAGTTTATGATAGCGATCTTCGTGAATGCACTTGCGTAACATTTTTTACGATTCCAAATTTAAATTAGTCCCGCTTAGGAGGTCGTTTAATTACGTCTGATAAAAATGCCAATAAATATGTGAAAATAATTACCTTATTTTGATAAGTATTATAAACATCTCAAAATGAGGACTTTCTTGCTCAAATATTGGTAATGATCTACTTGGGTGGTACGCCGGAACGTTTTGAAGTTAAATTGTATTACTGAAATCGATTCCATACTTTTTGTTGTACCTAAGAATTGACGACTATTTGATTTGACAAAACAAAAAAAAAATGAAACTTTATTACATTCGAATAAAGACTGCTGCTTGAGTTTTATTTTCTGTCTGTCACTATTTTGTTCTTGTTTTTATCTATACACCTCGGTAACTATAAGTTTACTGTAGCATTCTGTACATTTTAATTCTCTCCGTTTATAGCGGTTTAGATACCACTTGATCCCATTATTCCCATTAAAACAATTTTTCATTAAATTTCAATATTGTTGCAGTTCGAATCGGAGATGTTGCGGTGGCCTAGCGGTTTAATGAACGGATTTGTGAGCACAAGGTTGCAGGTTCGTACAAATTACAGGCAAGTATACTTTCTTAACTATTCTAAGACATCATTTACCGTTGATAAAGGAAAACATCGTCTGGTCTGTCACTATAAAATTATAGGTACTATTGACCACTTTAAAAGATAATGTATAAGTACATTGATACACAATATAAAACATGTATTTTCGCGTAATAAGTAGATGAATATATATTTGATACTTATACAGGATACATTATTAAGCCTACATACGGCAAAATTTTAAATGTCCTTAGTTAAAATACTCCGTAAGCAAACCCATTAATCTAGGTATACATCTACACCATTTTTTAAGTCTCTAAAACTTAAACAAAAACACTGCTAACAAAAGCTTACCTGTAAGTATGTGCTGCCTTCATCCCGGTAGAGTCCAAAAGGCACGTCATTGTCGACCACATCCCGTAGCGTCACCCACCCAGACGCTGTCAGGTACTGAGCGCTCGTCACCGCACATATGGCGTCTTCCACGTCTAAACAAGAGAACATCAAGTTAATCGTATAAACTTTTTACTGATCCCGATAGCGGGGCAGATATTGGGTCTTCTACGTCTAAGCAAATAAACATCAAATTAATTTATTGAATAATTATAAACTTTTTGCTGTTTCTAAAAATCGCGGGGAACGTTATTAATGCTTTGTAATAAATAAACATTAATGGTCTTATTTATATACATCTGGACGGTATTAAGCAGTTGCTAAAAAACTTTTAAATGCAAATTATCTATATAAAAATTGAAATCAGAATCTGCTAATCAATTGCAAACCATCGTCCAGATTTTTATAAATAAGGCCTTAAGTTAATTGAATAAACTTTTTGCAAATTTCAAAACATAACATATTGCGTCTTCCACGTCGAAACAAATGAAGATAGTCAAGATTTGATCCCGAAACTTGGACTTCCCGGGATCAAATCCTGTACTACATAATTAATTAAATAGAACTGTAAACATTTATAATGGATTGAAAATGTCGTGAGTTATACATAAACTTTCTTATAGACTTTAGATTTGAATAGGTCCTTGAAATGCGTCGTGGAGAGCCTATCCTATCCTATCCAGTCCCATAGGAATGGGTAGATAAATAATGATATTAATTACCAATAAATATATAACGCACAAATATAAAATATATATTTATATACCAATAATATACAAATCTATAACGGTATCTTTACAAGTCTGACCTTTAAACAAACAAATATTAACAACAGCAATGCGAGTATTTAATCGACAACGCAAAAAAACTAGATTATATAAATAAAATATTTATTATTCGTAATTCCGTGTTATCCGGAGACAAGAGATAAATAATTATGTTAGCTGAATTCAAAGACCTTTTGAAATTAAAAACCAAGGTCACTGAGTCATTATTAGTATGTCATATTATTAGTAGTCATTATTTTTGTTGACGGATTAATTTAAATAATATACAACTTTGATACTTTATTAAATTATAGTATTTCCATCATTACAACGATAGGTTGTGTAATATATAGAACTATTTCACAATGTTTACCATGATCCGATATGGTCTAGTGGCTAGGATACCTGGCTCTCACCCAGGAGGCTCGGGTTCGATTCCCGGTATCGGAAAATTCTTTTTGCGTTTTCATGCTGAATTTAAAATACTTTTTTTAATTATTTGGGCATTATTTTATTGTATATATATATATAACTTACCAGTGAAAACGATTTCCTTCGACGGGTATATTATTTGTCCTTTGAGTGGTAGAAAAACAAACGGAATCTGAGGTTTCGTTGCGCCACGACCAAAACTTGCCATCAGACATTCTGCAAATAAGGAGAAAATAATTGTACTTTATTAAATAACATTCAGAAATAATTATTGGTAACAGATTCTGTATCTACTTGTTTGTTTTCGTAATATCAATGTAGGCAGGGGACCTACACATCGACTCTACTTTGTTTTTTTAATTGTTATTTATTTTTACTGAAGAATTAGCTTTTATTCTGTGTCTGCAAAATGCAGGTAGGTTGGTAGGTACTAAAAACAACTTAAGGTGTCAAACACCATCAGGTTCAAATTCTGTGACCCTTCATTGTATGTGTAATGAATGCTTATAAGATTGTTCATATAATCTCCTGCCACTAGCCTTTGAACCTTAAAATGGTTTATTTCCGCAGCCATGAGCTGCATCCTAAAATATTCTAAGTAGTTCAATTACCTACAGTAACGTCATTTAGGGCATTCAAGCGAATAGCGTCGTGTTTTTTTCTTAAAAAAGGTTACTATCAATCTGTGTGGAATTCAAATTACTAGCAATCTTGTCATCCCCTCCAACTAAGCTAAATATGCTTGTGTCTGGAGTGGGTTCACGTCAATAGTAGGTCAAATTCTGGGTGTAATTTATCTATAATATATATATATTCAGAAATATATAAGTACTTATGTTTATCAGTTGTCTGCTTGCCACAGTACAGGCTCTGTCTAGTTTGGGATCAGATGGCCGTGTGTGAGTTGTCTCAACATATTTATTTATTTACTTACCGTCAATATGATTGATGCAAACATTCTGGTCTTCTCTGAAGGCTGGAGTTTCCTGTCGACACTGACATCGACAGCCGGTGTCGTCGGCGCCGATGGAAGCCAGTGCCGTGCCGTGGGATACTTCCATGCAACGGGTAGGGCCGCATTCTACTGAACCTAGAAGTATAGATAAACTTGTAGTTGAAGTTAAGCAAATTAATAAATTATGCTACAATCCGAACAGTTTTGCAAAAACTCTGTTTGGAATCTCTAAGATATTGACAATATCTAAATATTTTGCATTTTTTTTTCAAGTGTATAGATACCTACATATTAGATAGATTTTTCAATTTAGTAGGTTTAAAGCCGTTTCTTTAGCAAATAAGTAGGCCATTGTCCCTCATAACAATGATAAAAGTGGTTTAAGCCTAGAATATTGCAAATTACCTTTTAGAGAGAAATAATCTCCACTGGCGGATCTCGTGATATTTGCTAAAGCATTATTTTCGACGGAGCTGGATGCGCGCGCCGCACTTGCTGCCATCATTAACATCAACAGTCGCGCCATCTCGAGCTCGATTGACGAACCAATTCTGAGATATGCTTTGTTTGTCATTTTGATGTTGTTCGCCAGATGGCGTTCTTCTCAAACTGTTTGCCGTCGCCCATTCCTTGCACTGCTGATTTCATGACTATCTGAAAGGAAAACAAGAAAAGTATTATTGGCTGTATTATTATATAATTTACATTATATATATTTGGCTTATGTTCATAATATAAACATAGTTATACGACCTTCGCAAATAAAACTAAGGTATCAAACTTGAATAAATATAAACTAAAATATTCATGATTAATGTTTTAACATAAATATAAATTGAGAGAAAATATCACGACTGAATATTAAACGGTTTCGAAATCGCGTCTATGAAATATTAATTATTCATATCAACTCGGAAATTAAATAAAACCAGTTACATGACACCGAAATTACAGTTTTCGCTAAAAATCCACTTTTACCAGTCTGCATAGACGAAATGTAGATATAGTTTTACAAGAGTGTATAAAAACTTTCCATTGACGCCAATGAATATTTAAATAAGAAATCCTTTAATTTTGTATTCGTAACAGAAGATGTTAAATGTGTTTGCACTCATATAGTTTCTACTATGCGTAATATGTCAATAATTTATAATAACGGAATCGAAGCGCCTACTAACTGTACAAAATTTACGATCACAAAATTAATAGGTACAGCGTTGCTTTTCTAAAGAGAATTATTTAAGGAACTTTCGGAAAAAACCTTTTTTGTTTAGGTAGAGTATCTGATTAACGTGCTCCATTCGTTATACCAAATAGCACATTCAGTTTTTAAAGTAGAAGCCTTCGTCTAGCCTTCTCTTTAACACTAATCATTGTAGACTGCTACTAAACTAATCATTTATCAGTGTCATAATTTTTGTACAAATATTTTAACATTTTGTCTTGGAGTAAAGATATTTTAGAAACCAAGACGGGTTTCAGAGTGCCTCAAATGTAAGTTCTATTTAAGTAATTCGTGACTAACTCCCGAATTCTGAATCGCAACTCAACTTTAATACCTTCTTAAATGTCTACTTATCTGTCTCTTCACTTTACTCATTAAAGTGACAGCCTGACTTTTAAGGGCGACTTTAAATTTATTTACATTTCAGTATTTGGTCGTAAACATTCCGATCATTAGCTTTATATATTACACAGTTTTGGTACCAAAAAAGTAAATTGCTCGATAATTCTAGCCCTGTTAAAGCTTAGACAGACCAAAATACTAGATTATATAGATATATTATGCTTCTAAACTTTAAATTCAAAACTTATAGTTATGAACGCCATTCAAAATTTATTTATATAGACACTTTAATGTCATCAAAAGTGTAGGTACGTACTCGGAAGATGTGAGGGGTGGGCAATTTACACCCACCTCTCTAGAAGGGGTCCTTCAAGGACCGAGGCCTGCCGGAGCTGCGCTGAGAATGCACAAGCGATCCCGCGGCTCTGGCTAAGGCAAGGGCGGGACCGGGGTGTTTTTAGTCGGTGCGAGTCCGACATATCCCCACGCCGTGCCCTTGGCGTGGGTCGAAGTCATTAGCTTTTCACCCCGTAATCAAAAAAAAAAAAAAAGGTACGTACTCTACATAAACAACTGTGTGATAAACATTTGTTCATATACAGTAATATTATCTACTTATTGTATTCAGCTGTAAAAAAGAAGGCCAAAAGGCTTTTACATCAAAGTATTTGCTACGCTCATTGGTTCGTAGCAAAATCTTGTTTTTGGAAAAGTAGGTAACTTTCTTCACCTACTTATAAAGTGTATAATTATAGAAAAGATAAAAATTTAGGCACCTCTATTAGTGCAAAACTTTAAAAAAGTTTCGAGTTTTATCTAAAATGCAAAATACCTTAGCTAACATGTATAAAACAGCCATATAAAAGTTGAAGAACCGATTAACCCAAATAAAGAGTCCACAATAAATTTAACAAAGTCATTCTTTAATATCATAACGGCAACACTACAAAGGGCCAAATCATCGACTATTTACCGTAGCTACGTATTAAAATCCCATCATTCAATCACAAAAAGCCTACCTCTACGTGATCAGAAAATTGATAGAGATGTTCACGAATTATCGATTTTATTGACGCGTAGGTGTGAATTGTCTCTTTTACCAAAATATATGGAGGGTCACGGGTTAACGCCTAGGGCGGTACCAAATTTATTCGATTTTTGAGACCGCGTGACAAAGTATTTGATTGTCGGTAGGCTTTGACAGATCGCGTGTTTATTCGTTTTATTGTTTCGATGATAGCGTTTAACTTCCGAAAATTAGCATATCTGAGTGATGGCTGATTTATACAATGGGTATAGGGTATGGGATTTTCGACAGTCATTTGTTGTTAGACATTTCGTTGTTTGATAAATGTTAGTTTTGACAATGTAATGCTACTTGTTGTCGTTTGGATTAGGATTGATAGCCTCATTAGAATAATACCTTTGTTTAATATAGTCATTTACAAACATATATTTGGAAATAGATGCTGTAGGTATTTCAATTTTATTATAAAAAAAATATTTCTTTAAATTATTTATTTATTGAGGCTTTTGAGTTTTGTTATGGTGTCTTTCTAATTTATGTCTTATATACCTACACATAAGTACATATTATGTGATGCGCATACATATAAAATAACCTTACGCGGGTATTAAGCCCGGTATTATTAAATAATTAATTCAAGATGAAAGCTTATTAATTCAAAGAAAGAAAGGAAGAAAAACATTAATTGCCTTCCTAATAGATGCCTACGCATCTAAACACTTGGTCAAATTATTAATAATATCGATAATCACTTTCGACAGCTCTGTACATTCAATCAATCAATTTAAAATCATGGTTCCGTACATAACAATTCACACATTACAACTAATTACCACTTTTCGATGAATCATCAATTTGTTTAAGAGTCATTAACACAACAGTCATCGAATTAGATGTCATTGGATAAAAATACGTTTTAAATTATTCGGTCAGAGGCCATGGGACAATCAATAATCAAATTCATTCCGTTATCGTACCTACATACTTGTAGAATTATAGATAAGTTTAAAACCGGACAAGTACGAGTCTGACTCGAGCACCGAAGATTCCGTACAAAGTTTTTTGATCGTCACGGTATAAATTCTCGAGCAAAAAGCTTAAGATTGCAGTTCATTTTTTTACCATACAGCGATGAATTACACTATCAAATTTACAACTGTAAATATAGGTAAGCTTAATCGTATAAAAAAAAATATTTTTTGTAACAAAACTACAAATTAACATTTTTTTAAGCATTATGCCCAAAACGACACAGAATCACAGATTCTATGTCGTTGGAATATATATATTTTGAGTTTTAAAACCCTTATTTTTGAGTTTCTCGGAAATGTATGAATAAAACGATATAAATGACTGTATTTTTAATTGCTTTGACATAGAAGCTTAAATTTTTATTGCATCAAAGGTCCGTAGACTTAAGTATTCGATATTAATTTAACAAGACACCACCACGCGTTACACAGAAAAAAATTAAGAATATGAGGGCTTCCTATTTTTCTTTCGAGGTACGGAACCCTACAAATGAGATATATACCTGTTTTAAATGACTTATGGGACTTGTAAATGATTGGACTGAGGCGCGAGCGGACCTCAGAATCAATAATGCACAACCGTAAACATTTTAAAGCAAAACTTAACATTTAAATGACGTGTCGATTGTATGAAAAGTTATTATAGACGGCTTTAACAAGTTCCCACATAAACATATTCAAAATTATGGAATTCGATTAAATTGAAAATTCATCATCTTTTTCACGTTTGGAAGCCTAGGGAACTGTTACACCTACTTTCAAATTAGTGTTACTAATTAAATTAATGATTCGGTGATAAATATTATTTTTTATTATGGATGGGTATTAAGGGACGTTAAAGTTTTTTTTGGGTTATATTCATAATTGGATCAACGGTTACGAATTCTTTAAGTATAGATCCAATAGTTTGAATAGTAAAATTATGTATAACTGTCTATGTCATCGTGCAAGTTTTCATCTTATCTTACTCATGTTATAAATGCGGAAATTTCGATGTATGGATGGATGTTTGTTACTCAATCACGTTAAAACGGCTGAACGGAGTTAGATGAAATCTGGTACAAGGATAATTTAGTACATGGAAAAGCGCATAGGCTACTTTTCATGATCATCATTATCGCCATTTTTTATCAACCCGCGGGTGAAAACGCGGGATGCAGGTAGTCATTACATAAATTTTAATTAATAATAAAATATTTTCTTGTAAAAGAGAGCAATGGAATCAACTTCCAAGCAATAAAAGTCTAGACAATAAATGTGAAAAAAAAAAACATTTTTATTTATTTTCCATACAAAACTTTACTAATTATAGATATTTTAATTCAAATATATGTTATTAGCACTAAATTCGCATGCAACACAGTTGATTTTAGATTCAGTTAATTAGTTACATAATGTTTTTTAATTCCGTTTTATCGTAATAATAAACATTTCGTAAGCGGCATTAAGTATAAATTATAAGTGTAGGTACTTATAATTTATACTTAATGCCGCTTATGAATACTACGAATACTCTACTATGAACCTAAACTTACATAATGGAGATAAACGATTCTAAATAAAAAATAGATGTAACTTCGACAGATAGATAATAATTAATAAATTAAACAAAACTGTTCCAACGATGACTTCAAAATTTTTCAGACAGCTATAAACAATGCCAATACAATCGTGTCTAAAAATTTCAGTAGCATCAAAACTATCGATATTTAATAACGTATTACTATTCATACAAACGGTTATAGACGCTAAACGGGCAATCGTAAATGATGATAGCCATAATCTATCACATCACGAACAAATGCCATCACAATAAAACACCAGATATTTTTAGACCAATCAAATAATAGAAATATGTGTGAGTTATGTTTTCTAAACACCTGGGGAGCAATTAAATTTTGTGGCATAGGTATAGCTCCAACCTGACCTCTTTGAAGTCTGTTTACAATGCATCAATATATCTCCATCTCTTTTTCACTTTATCCTTTTTGTATGCGCGTCTTTCTCGCTCTTCGAAATGTCGAACTTCAGAGGTGAATTACGTTTGCTGCAGCCGAAGGTTCGAAAAAAAACCAAATTTACTTATGATTAATTTAATTTAAATAAAAAAAGGAATTACAATTAATTATTCTAGTGAAACCTATTCGATGCGAGAATATGGAATGAATAAATTATGATTTTAATGTCTAAAGTTAATTAAGTTAATTTGCTGTATCGGCGATTGATTCTTGAACGGATGTTATCGATTGCAGCTGCACTTCTGCTGCGTCGGCGATTGCACACCTGCATATTTGCTGTATCGACATCTTAGTTAATATTTCGATAACATAGTAGTTTTGATGAATCGTCGATATTGATTAGGGATCCGTACGTAACACCTCCATCCTCAGAACAGCAACTATTTTGTCAAGTTGAGAGAAAATGTTGCTGGGTGTTCATTCTGTTTCTTGGTATTTAAATCTATGTCTTCGTATGAGTGTGTCTGGGGAACATGCTGCATCTTTATATCTTCTGATTTAGACATTGGCCCATGTCGGCAACGTTTGTATTTTTGAAATAGCAGGAAGCTGGTAACTGCTGCTGCACAAAGTATGAAGCTGTAGAATGGAATAGTTGTATGATAGACTGCAACTGATTCATTCTTGTCAATTTGTATAGGTTTTTCTAACATGATCTTGTTCTGAATGCTGTGAAGATCCGCTAGGTTCACTGAAGTGGAGCCAGCATTGGTGACTATCTGAACTTCTGTCTGGTTTATCTGGCTGTAAGGAATTTTTGATAACTTCAATGGTTGACCTCTTATCTCGTTATTGTCGTTGATAATGGTGAAATCTGCAGTTCTCATATAGCAATCCTTAGGGATGGTAACAAGATAACTTCCTTGTAAAGTGTTGAAATCTTTTCTTTCGCATGTTAGCTGTACTTTTGTTGCTTCTGGTAAGTATAGGGCATAATGTTGATCGTCCAATTTTTCGACTGCCATGTTCGATAGGGAGATTCGGGTGAAACGGCAAGCGTTCTTCAAGTTTTGATTGACTATGAGCTCTTGAATACAATCTGGTTCTGTCCGAATTTGGTGGCTAATTTGTTCTTCACAGAGATATATACTGCTGTACTTCGGGCATTCAGCCTCTATGTACACGAATGATTTCTCGTTTGTTGCTATATAGGGAGTAGGAGGCACGAGGGCTAATTGATTCTCATTAGGGACTATGGATAATTTATATAAATCGTATATTTCATGGGAAACAATAGGGAAATTATAAACTATTACTATTCTCTTCTCAGCAAAATATGAACCTGGTTTTATTAAATCATAGTATTCTCGTAATTCTAAATTTATTATTTCATCCTGGTTGTATAAGGATCTTAGCTTATCTATCATAGATTTTAAAACTTCTATATCTATCATAGAATGGTGTGTACTAGATGCATGTATAAACGCTAAAATATTTTCTATTCTAATTACTTCTAACATTATATCTTCTACATTATTAGTTATTATACCTAAGATCTGAGCAAACTTCGTAAATCTCACGAGATTATAATCTCGGAGGGCGTCTTTTTCTAAAATTAACTCTAGGGATGCATTGATTTTTACTTGGTTTGATGCTAGTTGTTCTAAAACAGTGTTATATTGGGTCATCCATTCTTTACACAAGGTTATGTGGTTATTAAATTCTGAAACTAATTTGTTATCATTTTCCTGTAAATTTCTAATGGCTTCATTGTATTTTACGGCATCTTGGTAATCTAAATTGCCAGTAACACTTTTTATTACTGACCCTAAGCTATCTATTAGACCTCTTTTAACTCTTACAGGTTCGAGTGATTTTATACGATTCAAGACCTTGCTAATTTTATTAGTAAGGTAATCGATCTGGTACTCATAGATACTGTAGGCTCCATTACTAAGTTTAGTTTTAAACATTTCAATTTGAGTTTGTACTGACTTTATTTGGTCTTCAATGTCTGTTAACTGTATAAATTGAATAAATGAATGATAATGCGTCGTTAGTCTGGTAGATCCTAGTTTGTACGGTAATAGTCCAGGTCCATCAGCTAACGTCTCAAGTCTTATGGTCTGAGGTCGCGTCACGTGGATGGTCATTATCAGCAGTATCATATATTTCATCTCTGGCTTATTTCGGTGAATCGAAGTCTGGATTCTCCACTCGGCGCTGCAGCTTCGTAGATTCTGGATTCTCGTGCTGGGGCTTGAAAGCCACCCGGGTGACCCGCGAACGCGAATATCGATATAAGATGTCTCTAACCGCTCGCGAACCGGCCCGCGAGCATCCTACCGACTGCGCCAATTACGTTTGCTGCAGCCGAAGGTTCGAAAAAAAACCAAATTTACTTATGATTAATTTAATTTAAATAAAAAAAGGAATTACAATTAATTATTCTAGTGAAACCTATTCGATGCGAGAATATGGAATGAATAAATTATGATTTTAATGTCTAAAGTTAATTAAGTTAATTTGCTGTATCGGCGATTGATTCTTGAACGGATGTTATCGATTGCAGCTGCACTTCTGCTGCGTCGGCGATTGCACACCTGCATATTTGCTGTATCGACATCTTAGTTAATATTTCGATAACATAGTAGTTTTGATGAATCGTCGATATTGATTAGGGATCCGTACGTAACAGGTGTCAAAATAAAATTGACATTTATGTACAGTCATAAACGAAATGGAACGTGTAACGGCAGCTTTAAAGGTCGGATCATAAGTCAATCCGAATAATAAAAATCATTATCTTCTTAACGTTTCAGAAATATGAAGGAAACCGTTAAGGCTATAGCGATTGATTACTTTTTTTATTGACTCGGTGTTAATTTCTCGATATTCATATGTACTACACCGTCTGTTGTTTAATTCTTACTGATTGTAATCAAGACATTTTTGTGCTATTGTGATGTGAAAGCTTTCGGACGAGAATTTTCGGTTTCTGTGCTCGATTGTACTTTTGTAATAAACGACTTAAGTAACTACTGTATTATATACGATAAGTTCGCGCATTATTCTCAACTGTAAATGTGCAAAAATCTACACAAAACACTTATAAAAAGTTCTTGACAAATTACAATGAGAATGTTAGACCAAAAACCAGAGAAACAATTACAACACTTTGCGTGGTTTTAGATTTAACTCTTTCAAAAACAGACGATACCTAGACATAAAAAGTAAACCGGAAATGTCACTGACTAGGTTGCTTTGGAACACTACACCTCTCAAGATTAGAAAAAAAAAATGAATTTTAAACGAAATAATGTAGAGCAAAGAAAAATGTCAAAAACTACTATAACGTCATTAGATCTAGGTATTTGACACACTTTCTCTTATGTGACACATCGGAAGTGCAAAATATATAAAACAAAATAAATTATGCATTGTGACGCAATAACGGCGGAAGGATGAGATTTTAATTATAATAAAACTAACTAAATCCTTTGTCAGCTCTAAATTACTTTTGATATTTAGATATATAGAAAAAAATATAAAAAAAAAGAATTCATTTTATAGAATTCTTAATTTTGAAATTCGTTTTTTTTTTAATATAGCCATGCTATTTTCTTAACACTCAGCGTTGAACTCGACGTTGAATAAGAGAGAAAAGAATTTTGTTTTTGACGTTGGACAGCGCTGCGTTCGACGCTGAATCTAAAAGAATCAAGTATTATAAGTATAAGGACATATTTTAAAAATATAAACTCGTCTTACAATATGATATTTAGGTGGAATCTTCCTCTTTTCAAATTACAAAAAAATACTTCAATACAAACTATTTACAAGTAACTATTAAATTACAATAAATTGCAAGCAAATTAAGTTTATTCCACATGTGGGAAAAAACATAACTTTTTAAATTAGACACTTTGTGTGCTGTGAAATTCTGGTTGTCTAGATTATTTATGATTGTCTGCTTCCCACGTAGCTTTTAGTTTATTCGTAAAAGTCTAGTGCCACGACAAACTGTTTCTACTTTCACATTATTATTGCCATATTCCCAACAATTTCAAGTTCATTACATCACATTTCAAGACTGGATTAAAAACAAAATTTGGAAACATACTACTTTAGCGACCGCTCTCAATTCACTACAAAAACAATAATTTCAACATATTGCGATATTAAAATTATAATTTTGTTATTAAAATTAACTTTAATTTTGTTGTTTACTTTCATTTGGTAATCGTTTACCTTGTAGGACTATTGGGCAAAAGAACAGATCCAACTTCTCGTTTAAATACCTACAGGGTCGATTATGTAAAAAGTATTTACAATTTCTTTAATCACATACCTGAATTGCGAAGATTGGATTAAAGATCATTTAAAAAAGTATACTATACTTACGAGTTCAAATTGAAAAAGACTGTAGGTTGGTACAAAAAGTTTGCAATGTCGAAATCAAGAGGATTATTTCCAAATACTGGAATACAGCATTTTCTAAATATCGATAGTACGTACTTAGCCAGACAAAAAGTCATGAGACCACGTGCTGTTGGGAAATTTGTTGCAATCTTTCATCTCTACAGCCAGACCATTTAGAGAGCGCTCTCTGGCTATGGAGAAGAAAGAACAAGATAGCACCCTGATGGTGAATCAGGGTGTTATCTTGTTACCCTTCACAGCTGTGAAGGTCTTTTAATACATGCAACATAGTAGGCTAATCTTTTCTAATATTTAATGCTTAAGTAACTCTGTCTGTCTGTCTTTCTGTCTATCTGTTTCAATTCACTAAATTTATATTATATTAGTTTCAATTCAAAATCACCAAACTGTTTCTTATGAAACTTTGTATGGGATAAGCTTATATCCCAAGAAAGGACATAGTCTACTTTTTGCCGCGATAACTGACAGCCACGCGGGCGGAGCCGCGGGCAAAAGGTAGTTTGAAATAAATAAGTTTCAATTTCGACCGGGCATTAAAACCTTTCAAAAAATGTTGACCTCACAAAAGTAAAATTCTTATGTAAGTAAGTCTTATTAATTATATTTTAATGAACTACGCTAAAGTTATAAACATAGGCTCAATCTATAACGTGACGTCGTTAATCGTAGAGTTTCTAATATTATACATAAACTTATTAAATTATGTATAAATATTTATATTAGGTACTTCTTCTTCCCAGTTACCGTTTCCGCGTTCGAACTTCCGTAAAGCTTCATGATTTTTTTGCAAATGTGATGTAGATTTCTCAAGTGTTTGCAAATTTAATGTCATTGACGTTCATCATGTCACATGTCTCAGGTATAATTTTCCAGTAAACTTTTCTTATCTGAATGAACGATTTGCTTTGATATGGAGCAAAAGTTTTACAATGGTCTTCTTTTATTAACTAAAACCATTAAATATCGCGAGGATAACGACTGCTATGGTTCTTGATAATATTTTGCAGAAAATCATTCATTAAAATAAATAATAAGTAGGTAGTTATTTATATACAGGAGGGGTCGTGGCTAAGTGTGAGCCGTACGGTTAGACCGATATCAAAGGGTAAGCCGCGCCCACCGCGGTTGGTCCGTGGATGGGTGACCATTTTGTAAACATACCGAGAACCTTTCATGTCTCGGAAACCACCTTAAGCCGTTAGTCCTGACTGTCATACTTCGATCTTTGACAGTCGTTATTACTATTTTGACAACCAGTCTCAATATTAGTTACAGTGTTCCTCATTAAAATGGGTTGTGGAGGTCAGATAGGCAATCCCTCCATAGAAAAAGCTAGGTATAAATATAACAGTCCTTGAACATAATTGAAAAGAAAAAATATAGTTAATTAATAGACACTTTTAGAGTTGTGTAAGTAGTAATACCAACAGTTACTTGCGTAATAGGTATCATCTTTGAGTTTTCATGACGCATAACATTGTGGGATCGTAAATATGTTATTGTTTGTTAGATAATACGTCTAGCTCATCACTAGACTCAGAATCTATTGTTTTAAATTATGATCTAATGTGTGATCTTAAAATTATTTTGTGATGAGTAATAAGCATTTAAATTTCGTGGTGTTAATGGATAGATGATAAAACTTGTGACGTTTATTCTATTCTAAAGCAAAATATTTGGCTGAATTAATCATAACACTTAGGTAATTTTTGGTATTTGTGACGCAGTGTCTAAAAGACTGTTAATTTGGTTATTTTAGAGCATAAGCTACTTGGAAATCTATGATGAAATTGGTCAATTGTATAGCTTTGTAGCGAATTTAACTACATAGGGTGGTACACAGAATTAAATTTGATATTTTGGGGATGATCTCTACTTATTACTATTAAATATATCACAATAGAAAGTCAGATGGTCTGATTCTTCATTCTAATGGCTGAATACTGAAACTTCAATTAGTTTTAAGTCACCGTTAAGTCTCGTACCGTCTCTGTCACTTTAAGGTGTTAAGTAGCGTCAAATAGAAGTTTAAGATCGTCTTAAAGTTAAATATCGTTTTAATTATTCTCATTAACAGAAAATTGGGAGCAATCGGTAAAGTTGGTCAATTGTGTGTTTCCAAAACCAAAAAAAATCCCATCGTAACCTACAGCGATGAAATAACATTAAACAAAAACCAATCGCCATATAACTATAAACGATACTCAATAAACCGATGCGATATAAGAGCCATAAAAAAGCACCTCTTACCTTACAACAACTTGCCATAAAAACTCAATAATTACACACGTATTACGTAGAGAATGTAATATTAATTCACATGTTTGTAAAAACTTGTTAACTGGATGGACCAGTTAAAAGAACTTGATCCAGTTAAGTCAGACTCTGACATGATGTAACGATGAAAGTAAATGTAACGATTATTTACAAACTTATATGCTTTTTTGGTTCAGATAATAAAAACCATCTGATACCAAACTAGGCAGAGCCTGTATTATGGCAACCAGACAACTGATAAATACCTACATAGGTACATACATACATATACACACAAAGACTTGTCCTGAGTGGGAATCGAACTCACGACTTTCAGGTTAGCAGTCAGAGACACTAACCACTATACCAACAGGCTCGTTAGATAACTCTACTTATACAAAGTTTGAAGTAAAGTAACAAAAAGTACATGTAAGTCAACTCTAAAGATAGTATTTATGTTACATACAAATTGATTCACTATTTTTATCTGCAAAAAGATGATTGATCATCATCGAAAAGTAATAAAAAATTTCGCCCATAACTAAATAGAGAATTGTATAGAAAACGTCTTATTAACCCAGTCTTGTTTGCTAACACTACTTTAATCTTCACTTAATATAAAAGAAATGATATAAAAAATATTCTCAGAAAACCTGACACTTATATTAAAATCTTTTATACTGATTTACTTGTTAATTCTGACTTTTTTAAAACCCCACAATAAACTTATCTAAAGCTTTAATTCTATTAGTCAGACGTCGGATTAGCATTTAATATTTTACAAAAAATAAATAGGCATTATTCGTCATTAGTATTTTAAATAGAAAATGCTTGTACCGTAAAAAATAACTCGTTTAAGCTCTTATAAGAAGGCACTCTACTTATCTCTAATTTCGTTTTTGAAATAACGTAATTATTTTGCGTGTAACGGTCGAGAGACCTACTGTACCAATTAAATAAACATTTATTATAGAATAAATTAAATAATACATATAATTTTAAGTAAGAATCGTCAACTGTAGATTATTAGGTAGAAAAACGTTTGTAAATACCTGTTTTTTAATGGCGCCTTGTCATCATCGGTAAAGATGCTTTACGGGCTGGATACTGGCATGCGACAAAATTTTAATAATATATATTTTTTTTAAATGTGTACAACATCTCGTACATTGCTCTGAACCCAAAGTAAGTAGCTAAAGCACTTGTGTTATGGAATTCAGAGATAACGAAAGTACCACAAACACCCAGACCCGAGACAATGTAGAAAAGACCCGGCCGGGGATCGAACCCGGGACCGCAGAGCTGGCGACACCTTGAAAACCGATGTGTACGCCACTCGACCACGGAGGTCGTCCTAAAAATGTCATTAATATGTAGGTACTGAAATTCGTAACTACATGAACGCAGAAGCGCAATTTTCTTCTATTATTTACTTACTACTATATGTTACCTAAAAACTTGATGTCTAATCAAAAAGGTACAGTCATTTGCAAAGTTATAATTAATCTTTTTACAAAACAAAAACTCTGGTTAAACTGGATATGAATATAGTTTGTGTATCATAAAATGTACAATATATTACGTACTTTATTACTTATTTACTTTGTATGAAATATCATAATTAAAGCTTCGGGCATTCGCATTTTGCACGCGAATGTGCTAATATCACGGATTTATATTTTTATAGTTTTGCCATAAATGTCTAATTTATGGCAAAACTATAAAAATATAAATTTATAATATCCAGAATCAAATCAATAAAAAGTCGCATGATTTCATCTGAATTATTAATTCTAAAAAAGCTTATAAATACATGTCTAATTAAATCACTGTGTATAATTAATAATGAATGTTAATGGTCTATAAATCATTTAGCGGTAGAGATTGGGAGTGGCCAAGTTCCACACCACATCAAAACTTCAAGACTTTTTATATAGTTTTAAAAAAAAGTTCAATATATAATTAAATTTAAACTGCAAACTAAAAACTAACTAGGTATTAAAGATTTCGTGATTATTTATGTAAGATCTAACGAGTATCTTTTTAGTAAGCTGATGTTTATGTTTTTAATTTCTTATTGCCTCTCTAAGCAATAACTCATAATATCTAAATACACACCAATCTGTCTTCTAAAAACTAACAAGTTTCAAAACTTACTAGGTATATATATAATAACTTTCGTGAGGAGTATTCCTAATTATTTAAATATAGATTTATTCATCAGATTCTTGAGATAGCTCAACTAGTTTCAGACTCAATAGGAGTCCCTAATCATGATCTGACGTGGCGGCGACGCTGTCGCAAGTCGAACTCGCGCGAGGGACTCCTATTGAGTCTGGAATTAGTCGGACGATCCCGTGAATGCGCTTGAGTAAACCGTTAACATATCTATATAATTACTAGGTATGCCTATTTTAATTTGGTATAAAATTTCCACTAACATTTCATTGAACACAACATATTAATCAAACTTTTTTTAATAACATACCCACGTATCTGTTTAATTTGATAAATGTGTGAAAATCAAAAGCGTATTAGATAAATCGATTCGAAATGGCCAACATGACAGAGTTCATGGTTCGGCAGCCAAATAGTGACAAAGTTATAATTAAGCCCTTCGATAAGAGGCGCTACAGACGAGAGACACCTTTAAAAATTGACGCGATCGCGATACACGCGACAATAAACGATAAGCTGATGATGATGTTTTAAATAAAGTTAAAAGCTTTTCGCTTGTAACTATAGTAATGTACCGCTCTCGTTAAATTTTAATAGATCTTGACAGCTCACTCCTGGGCATAATTTGCCTACCTCAGTCCACTCTCAAATACCACACGATACTCGATAAGGTTCACCAAAATTATTAAGTTTTTTTATTTAATATTTGGTATCTATAAAACGCACGTACATATGCGATTCCCAGATAAAACAAAATGGTAAATTTAATATTTTAGTCTTATCCAAATCTCGATATTCATTTGTTTTAGACGCTCGAATTGGAATGTGTGGCAACGCCCTTACTTTGGGCCGTTGCGTATGAATAAAAGATGAGCTATAAGGTAGCCCTGATAGCCGAATTGACAAGTTAAGTATAATCTGTGTTTTACGACACCTGGTAGTCTGTTTATGTCAGTGTCCGCACGTTTAAAACGGCCATTTGTCGAATAGTTTTGATAAAATGTGATGGTATGTAACTTGATACGTTAACAAAGCAATAAAGTAACTATTCATATTATATAATATGTTATTTTTAACCGACTGAAAAAAGGAGGATGTTATTCAATTCAACCGTTTTTTTAACGTTTTTAAATTAGTCTAATTATTCAAGATAGAAAATTGCACAAAACAACATAAAATTTAATTATACTAAGCAACGTCTACTGTAATCTCAGAGTTAATTATTATACAAGTTATATTCAGTTGCAGTTTATAATTATAATCATTATGTAATCAAGCATAAATAGACTCGATCATAATGTACAGTCGGCAAATCAGGCAAATTAATATCGAAGTGTTACTGATGTGTTGACTGTACCATTAAGCTGTCAATACAATTCGTGTTGTAGCAAATCACATTAGTAATGCAATTTATGCAACAACATAGTATTACTTTTGAAGCGTTAATACATACGTTATGCAAGTTATTTATTGCATCTTTAATTATACTGTTTTTATTACTTATCATACCATGAAATAAGCAGTAAGTTTGAATGATAATATACAGTTTTTCTACAAAAGGATTTAGGCTACTTTTTGCTGCCTTAACCGACATCCACGCGGACGGAGCCGCATTATAAAATTAAATAAAAAATATCGCTGAATAAAATTAAATAATATGAATAAACTGTCATAGTTCGTATCGTTTTTGAAATTGCTTTATTATTTTAAATATATCAACTCGATTTCCTAGTTTAAGATAACCTCATTTTTATTCCAGTTGTATGTTGTATATATTACAGTGGATATAGGTTATCGCGGCAAAAAGTAGCCTCTGTCCTTTTTCAGGCTCTAGACTACCTGTGTACCAATTTTCATTAAAATCGGTTCATGTATTTTGGCGTGAAAGCGCGACAGACAGACAGCCAGAGTTAGTTTCGCATTTATAATATTAGTAAGGGTTGTATATCCTCTAAATAAAATCTTTACCTATTTTTTTTTTGACTATCTCCTGAGATTTAATTTTAATCTCAAATACAGGTGATAGTTAATAAAAGCTTTTAAATCACTCCTTGTATTACTTACCTCTGTCCACAAATAAAGCCAATTGGCCAATTACTTAAAGCATGACATGTTAAGTGTGATTTAAAAGCAGGTTTTGTTACATTTTACGAGAGGTATGTAGAAAATGCAATCGTCACGGATTAAAATGACTTGTCGTGTGCATTTAGCGGTACTACATCGTTGCTTTTATTTATACAGCTGTAGCGGGAAAATTGTTGCAAGTAAGCGGTTGTAAAAGAAAATTGGTGCTACTGTAGTATGTCGTAAAAAAGCCTGTTTGATGGTGAAGATAGTATACTTTGTAGTTTTAATGTAGAGCGATAAACTTGTGAAGAATGAGGGAAGATGTGACATGCAAATTATATCTGTTTTTACACTGTTTTTATAACCTTTGGTTGGATCTATTGGAGATATTATTTTTTGCTAGAACTCTTGGAAATTAACATTTTAAATAATTGAAAGAAACTAGTGAGAGTTATGGGTATAATAAAGAAATTAATTAAAGAATTTACGTTCGTTTCAAACATATATTTTTTTATTCCTATGACTCATATTAAAGAGTGATGTACAAGGGATTGGCAAACAGACATATATACCTTTTATATTACATAAAAACTTTGTTGTATACATTCAACAGTCAATAACAGCACTAGTCTATCAAACGACCAATATATCTACATAGTTACTTACAATCCCATAGAAACAAGATAAACCGGCTTCTAAATACAGTAATTATCACACCTCACAAATCACGAAAAGGATATCAAATAAATCGAATTTCGAATCGATCAGTTTTTCTATTAGCAACACTACAACGTCTTCAACTAATAGGGGAAAGCTGGCAATAAAAAAAAATGAAAATCAGAGTCCGCTTCAAAAATTTAATACTTTCGAAATTCGTATATCGGGTCAGAGATGTTCTTTTCTCAGAATATAGTATGAATATATAATTTAATACGTATTCTAATATCGATCAAAGCTATCGTAAACATCCATAAGTGTGCCAAATAAATCCAATAAGCCACGAAGTATATTAATCTGTGAGTTCGGAAACTGTGCTAAAATTTACATTCTTAACTAATTTCTTTAACTAATAAGATATTTTAATATGATGAATATATAATATATATGTTATTATAGCTATAAAAGTGTTCGTTGATTGCTTATTAAATGTATATCGGTATTTATGTATATTTATAAAATATTTTTACTTTTTGAAAAATTGCTATGATAACAAATAAATTAGGTAGGTGAAAAATGTTTTGTAATATGCTCAAAATGTATTTAATATTTGTATCATGTCTACAACCTGTTTCCTGTTATCTATATCTATACTTATAATAAATCTGTAGAGAGGTCAATTCTGTACATCAAATATATTTTCAAAATAACTATCAGGGGGTGATTAGTGATCGATACTGATGCCAAAAATGCAATCAGTAAAATTTTTGTCTGTCTGTCTGTCTGTCTGTCTGTCTGTCTGTATGTTCCTTATAGAAACGAAAACTACTCGACGGATTTTAACGAAACTTGGTACATTTATTCTTCATACTCCTGGGCAGGTTATAGTATACTTTTCATCACGCTACAATCAATAGGAGCAGAGCAGTGAAGGGAAATGTCGGGAAAACGGTATTTTTTAAGCTTCCGTCGCGTATGCAGCCTTAATGGTTAAAGCTACATAGAAATTATGTATGACGGAAATGTTCTACATAAAATTATCTAAAAAATATCCCACAACAGCATATGTCTATCTTTTATGGTTGACTCACAATAACACGTGTAACTCCCGATAGCTTAGCAGTTCGGAGATTTCTGATTATATTTGTTTACTCTTACGTTTATAATACTCTCACTCATCCCTATTTAAAAAAAGTTTATATTATTACCTATTCAATAAAAAAAGAATCATAGAAATCGGTATAGAAACACTAAACTTATACATGAAATACGATAATAAGCAATCGCGCCGTCGCGCGTGAATACTGAATCATGCTATAAGGATTATTTTTGTGTAACGTGATATATTATATTTCCCTACTAAAATACGAAAGTTAATCTGTATGTTACATCAAAACCACTGAACAGTGAGGAAGGACATATGCTACTTTTTTACGAAAAACGACGGAAACGCGGACGAAGTCGCTGGCAAAAGCTAGTATTTATTAAATTCACACATAAATCAATATCTATACCAATAAATAAAATTGAAGTGTCTGTTTGTAATTTTAAAATAACCGCTTTTTACTTCATGCAGTTGAATGTATATACGGTACATATACCAAAATAACAATTTTAAAAATAAAAATTTTTTCAATTTTTGTCTGTATGTTTGTTCAGGCTAATCTCTAGAACGGCTGGAGCGATTTTGACGGGACTTTCACTGGCAGATAGCTGTTGTAATAAGGGGTAACTTTGGCTACTTCAAAAACGAAAAAAAGAACTAAATAAACTACATAACTTTTTTGTTAAATTCCACGCGTTCAAAGTCAGCACAGCTAGTATATATTTAATATAAAAACTTATTTTTTACAGTGATTCAGAATTGAGTACAAAGTAAAAGTAATTATACTATACTACGTAACATCAAGACTAGGGCCTGTCTCAAAAGGTGTTGTACCTTTCAAACCAAATACTCGTTTTCAAAAACATGTGTTGCCGGTAAGCGTCGTGTTCGTTGTCTTTAAATAATATATGTTTAACCGACTTCAAAACGAGAAGGTTCTCCATTCGACGGAATGATATTTTTTTTTGTATTATTTATGCGATATTTCGGGTTATTCTGATTTCGGCTATACCTACTTCAGAGATGGACCCATATAAATTTTATAAAAAATAATTACATATGTAGTATTAATATAATAATATATAATATATCTTGAGACATCTCACACACGGTCATCTGATCCCAAACTAGGCAGAGCCTGTGCTATGGCAACCAGACAACTGATAAACATACTTATATATTTCTAAATACATACATATTATAGATAAATTACACCCAGACACAGAACAAATGATCGTGCTCATCACACAAAGATTCGCCCTGGGTGGGAATCGAACCCACGACCTCCGGTTTAGCAGTCAGGGTCACTAACCACTAGACCAACGGGCCCGTATTTTTTATTGCAGTCGGCTTTTTTTTTACTTTGAATCTCATGTTACGTGGTTATATAGGCCTATTGAACCATATTTTTGTCTTTACCATAATTCTAGTATCAAAAATCTATCATAAATATATGTATAATTTAAAGCAATAATCAAAAAGAATACAACTAAACAGACCGACCAGACAGAACCATCTCTGATTCATATCTTAAAAAATATACCTTCAGCGCTTTTTTATAGGGCCTAAGTAGAGTTTTAAACATAAGCTTATGATTTCTGTCACAATGTTGATCAATATTACTAGTTTTTTTTTATTACTATATGACTTCTAATAAATCACTTAAGGTAATTAAGGCAATTAGTAACGGGACATAAGTCTAAACTAGAAATACCACTAGTTTCGGTGTAAAATAAGTCATTAAAAATACAACTCATTAATTTTAGAATCGTTTATGCAAATAAAACAAAAATTCTAAATAACAGCTTAACCTTTTTAAGTACATAGTTGACATCAATGCCTAAAGGTATTTTTACTGTCTTGATCAGTGAATATTAAAATAAATATGTAGAAAAAACAGAAATGATCTCGCTTTAAAGAATCTGATCAGACAGATAAATGCAAAACTGTATTTTTCTAAGCATCGTCATTGACATTTTTCTTATTTTCAAGGCGTTAAGGTTTATTTTTGTAATTCGTTGTAACCTTAGAATTGCGGTAAACGATTCTAATAAATTTATTACTTTCAAAAGGATATGTTATCTGAATACATATAGGTACCATCGATCAATTATTAAACTTTCTATAATTATTCGCAAAAAACCATGTAAAGGTGATACTTTTTGGAATATCTATGCACGTGCAGCCGCGTGGGAAAGTAGTTAATTAAGGATATGTTCTACGGTAAGATCGTTGATTTAATCAATATAGATTTTTCAATGATATTACTATTATAACGCGTACTTCCTAAATCTTCTCACGCTTCTATAAACATAAGACTAATCTGGCCATTTTAATGAATAAATAAAACAAAAACTATAATTTTGAAAAAAATTGGTCTAAAAATAAAAATATAAAATAAAAATAAAAAAATCATTCTGTAATAGAACCACGACTACTAACTTAGTTGTCGTCATTATAATTATTATCAAACTTAACGAAGTTCTCAAAAAGTAACCACAGATTAGATTGACATAAAAATTATGCAGTCGTGTTTAAGAAAGACACGCTGACGTGCAAACGATATTCATTTACTAAAGTTCGTGAGTGTTTCAAATATAACTACCATTTCCCATGGGAAGTGGGAAATGTCTCGATTACTTCTACCATGGGAAATAAAATTAATATGTTGGTTTGGTAGTATTTGTAAAAAGTATGCATGGAGCTTTTGATCTGCAGTGAAACATTGACAGCTAAAACAAAACCAGTAATTTATGTAATTTCATATTACATCACCAGGCCCGTACTTTCTGAAGGGAACGAAGTACACATATATAAAGTATGTAGGTATGTACAATGTAAATTGCCTAAAGAAAGACATGTCAAGCCACCTTCAGATTTGACCCAAAAAAAAGTCTTTCTCAATTTGAATCAACAAAAAAAGGTACACCAGCCAACCAGCAACAAATGTGGTTTCTTACATATTCAAATGCAATTACTAGTTTTAGATTAAGACATTATTAATTTATGGAACGAATCATATCGGCTACATACAAGTTAACTGTCTGCATGAACATAGCTCATTAAAAACAACTTTATATTCAAAATATTCTAGTCAAACATGATGTCAGCGCGTCTGATACGGTTCGAACAAGTTCTAAACATAAATATTTACTAATTATAATTAAATATTGCTAATGACATGCGACCCCCGCTGAGAATAGTTCACCATCGCCCACAGCTTTACAATGATTAGATTTGTAACTATTTCGTTTCTGTCAGGCATTTTATCGCTTCGTAAATTAAGTTGAATAGAGCACGCGTCGCCTGTGTTAAATATTTAAAGCCGATTGCCATCTTTATTAACCTTTAAGAAACAATGACAAAGACGTGTGATATAAGTAGCATTTAGGGTTATAATATAATTAAAAAAAAAAGGGTCTAAAGCTCATAGATTGATTTGAAAAGAGGTAAAATTATACATTGAATATGATGCCGAAATTCAAGACTATAAGACATTTTTTTTTATAATTATAGTCAAGTATTAAAAAGCAATTGTATTTATTTTTTCATTTAACAATATAAAATACACAAGTAACCAACTAAACGATTTTTAAACAAGTCTCTAAAAAATACTGCTTTAGTTACTGAATGTTGGCAATATTATTGTATTTTTTGGTTTTATTTCGTAGTTTTGTTCAAGTTTAGTTTAGTTCAAATTTAGTAAAAAAATACTGCTGTAGTTACTAAATGTTGGCTATATTAATGTATTTTTTGGTTTTATTTCGTAGTTTTGTTCGAATTTCGTAAAAAGCTATTTTTAGAAATAATTGTTGTGAAAGTGTATCACCCATCAGTGAAAATTAATGTGTACTTTTTTTCTGACTTAAGTTCTCATCTTTTTTTTTCTAACCTAACCGTGTTGTAACCTATGCCGTAAGTAATGTGATAAAACCAAAGTTTACGATTATTTATTTATTTATTTATTTATTTATACAGCATTATAAAACAGTAAAAGCACTAAAAACTTTACGATCATCAAGACATCGCTTACAAAGCAAAACCTATCCCCGTTCTCATAGCTCTAATCACTGCTTCAAACCAATTAATTATAATCGTACTAATTACCGCCCGCGGATATGCCCGCGAGAACAATTTTATGTTACTTAAATGAAAGGTATAGTTTGTATAGGTATAAATTTTGCCGAATGTTATACCAAAACAAAAGGGGTGAAGAATAAATTAGTTAAATAAATAATTGAAAACTAATTTTTCGTATCAGTTATCAGACACTAAAAATCCTAAAAAACCATGTCACCGCACTACGATGGTCAATATCTTATAAAGTCAGCGGTCTAGTAATGTTTTCTGGTGTCGAATAGTTCATGCAAATAATTTGATATTCATTATTTAATTAACTCATTTTACGCTCAGATTTAGTAAACCGGCTCTATACTAGATGTACTCTTCACTCCATTTTCATAGTTATGATCTTTCGGTAACAACCTGTATATGTACCAATAAATTAATTATAAAAAAATTGACCTCTGACCTCTGTATTTAGTTAGAAAACCTATAACCACCAATCAATATTTAATACGCATTAAGTCCGCCTTTCTGCCAAAATGTGAAAAGGTATAAATAATAATGGCATAAATCAAAGACAGAACACATTTAACGGATTCGCTCAGAAATGAATTCTTAAAGGTTAAAAAACAAATACAGGAAAAAAGCAGCTTTAAAGTTATATAAACACAATAACAAAAACCCGTATAAAAATGTTATTCAGTTATACCTAATCGAACCAAAGCTTTCCATAGATCGTGTGTCAAATTTGTCAACTTTAACTATCATACGTTCACCGTAAGGTAATAATAAAACTGGACAACGATATATATTTAACTTAGTTCTTATGTGGCGGCGGCGGTGGTTTCGCCAGTTTGACTTGCGACACGCTGCCGCGTCAGCTCAAGATTAGGGACTTCTATTGAGTCCGAAACTAGTCGGACGATCCCAAGAATGTGCGTAAATAAATAGTTTTGTTTCTAAATAATTATAAATACTGCACGGGTAGCCGAGTGGTATAGGTCACCACGCCAATTACTTCTGTGCGCGACGTGCCGCGGGTTCGATCCCCGCATGGGACAAGCATTTGTGTGACCCACAAATGCTTGTTTCAAGTCTGGGTGTTCTTTGTGCATGTGATTTGAATGTTTGTGAAACCCCCCGCGACACAAGGATTAAATTCCTAAGTGCGGAAGTCGTTAAAAAAAAATATATAAATACTCCTCACGAAAGTTCTTATGGTAAACTAACTACATGTTTAAAAAGTAACAAATTTGGAGTCCAAAATATATTTCAAATTATACATTTCATATACAATATTTTTCACCCAAGCACTTGTAAAATGCACGTTATTTACGAAACACCATAAAGACGCCACGTTTAAGCAAAAAAAAAAAGTGCCAGCTTTCGTAGAGACATAGAGCAAGACATAGACCCAGTAAAAGTCATGGCATAAATCGATTAAATGTAAAAAAGAAATCCAATATACAACGAGCCTTATGGTATTTGTGTTAAAAGAATCCTCTATCGAACCAAGTAATTAAAAAATAATCTTTCTAGGTAGACCTATAGCCGATAAACATATAATAGCATTTAACGATAGCTGTAAACTTTTAATAACATCAATTTAAAATTATAACTATCTGAGATAGAGACGTTAACTGGAAAGAAAAACAATAAAACTCACTTTTACCCACGGAATCTTATGGCAAAAGCCTACTTGTGTTTGACCAAATTAAATTCATTCCTTACTGACCGGGTAGCGTATATTCTCAAAATCCTTGTATAACTTTAATGTAATGTTTAGGGGCTCATTGCTATGTGTAAGCTGTATGGTTTGAACGATAATAAAGGTGAAACCGCGCTCACCGCGCTTGTCCGTGAATGAGTGACCATTATGTGAATATATCGACATCCCTCCGTACCTCTGAGAGGACATCAAGCCGTTGGTTCCCGACTGTCATACGTTGATCTTTGACAGTCTTTAAGTCATTACAATTCTGAAAACTTACTACGGGATACTGTGTTAGGCAGTAAATGGGTTGTAGAGGTCAGATAGGCAGTCGCTCCACGTAAACAGACGGTATTCAGCTGAATCCGGTAAGACTGGAAGCCGACCCCAACATATCTTGGGAAAAGGCTAAGCAGAAGACTTCTTCTTTAGTTAGTTTAATGAAGATTGTAAGTATGTACAGTATCTACATTTTAAAAGCAGATAGATAATTTTAGTGTTAGTCATAGTGCCTATATGTATCTACTACTGTGTTTTAGTTTCAACGGTTTTTCATTTTTGCAGCATTTTTCATTTATGCTCCGCTCCTATTGGTCGTAGCGTGATGTTATATAGCTTATAGCCTTCCTCAATAAACGGACTATCCAATACAAAAAGAATTTTTCAATTCGAACCAGTAGTTCCTGAGATTAGCGCGTTCAAACAAACAAACAAACTCTTCAGCTTTATAATATTAGTATAGATTGTAGCTTGAAATTAATCTTTACATACTGCAATGGACTACAAGCATTATAATAATTATAGATCATTGCATGACGGAAGTTGAGTTTTATAAAACCTATTGCACTCATCCGATGTGAAATATCTTGATAAATGATACACCTACCGGGCTATTACCGTCAACAAAAACACATTACACCACATAACTCGGCATAATCGGGTAAATTATTAAGTATACTACTTACATGTTTTGACTATCAATTAAATTTATAATTATGTAAAGGTATATTAAATATAATCTGTAATTAATATTTATAAAAACAGTCAATAAGACACGATAGTAACTTGTTTTAGGGTTTAATTATAGGATTAAAGTTTCGAGTAGCTGGTAGGGAGAAAGTGATTTATTAATTAAGTTATAATAAAAAGAGTGGCCGAATTCATAACGATAACCGAATTCAGTCAAAAAGAAAATTCAGGTTAATGGTAAGTTGGAAATGCGTACTTTTACAATTTATAGATACCTTATTTAATTATTCATAACTATGTCTAATTTTTACATAATTATTTTTTTTTCCTTTGGAAAATATTCGTTAGAAAAGTCTATTCGCTTCATTTAATATCCAACCAATCAGTAGCAACTGTTTTAGGTTTCTGAAAAACCTAAAACAGTTGCTACTGAATACTTTAAGGTCGTCCTTTAAAATGAGCCTTACCGTTATGTCGACTTTTTTTAAAT
This sequence comes from Diachrysia chrysitis, assembly GCA_932294365.1. Taxonomy (NCBI): domain Eukaryota; kingdom Metazoa; phylum Arthropoda; class Insecta; order Lepidoptera; family Noctuidae; genus Diachrysia; species Diachrysia chrysitis. Next base: position 6,838,713 of record OW028657.1, read on the forward strand.
TAATATAAACAGAAAATAATCCTCAACTTCTACTTATTTCATCAAAATTAACGATAAAATAAACGACTCACGGACGGCATAGCATGGGTATGTGTAGACCTATATTATCTATACAAAATGTTAACGGAAATGACAGCCCGAAAATACCTACCATCATTAAATACTGATTCAACTTAACGACAAAATCATAAACTTTTATTAATTAAAGATCGATAAATAACAATTCGGGGCTTATGTCAAATGATTCATGTTTTATTGAAATGCTCCGACACTTTTTTTATTTTTTGTGCTCTATGTTGTAAAAACTTGGGTCATCTGCAGGTGGTTCTTATCCCATACCGTTATATTTTTTTCTGTTCCATAGAGAACTTATGTTGAACAACCCTACCTGTAAAACTTTATCGTATTACAACTTTTTGTGAAGATTGAGGATTGATGCTACAACATAATTTTAAAGTAAAGATTTATCGATACAAAAAGGTGTGAATGTATCTTTATTAAGTCCATCACTATAATATTAGTATCGACACGTCAATGCTTTTTCTTACTCGTGGTGAAACCCTAACGAGCTCAAGCGATTTACACATTCTATATTTAAATGGCTCTAGTATTTTGCAACTATGATTAAATACGGTCAGTATTATTAAGAAACAACCTTTCAAAAAGTTATATTATTATTTAAAAACATAAAAAACCCGTCTGATTAAGACAGGGCTTTAAATTTTGATGTTTTTTTTTATTTCACCTTTTTCATACCGAATTATATTTAAACATACCTACAAGTTAAATATATTTTTGTAAACCATTTATAAAACCCTTTATTTTTATATGCTATTCGATAAGATTGGTTAAAAAAATATTAAGGACCAGTATTAAGATTCAGTGCCAAAAATCCGCCCGTTTTTTTTTTTAGTTTTAAAGACGAATCTAATAATACCTTAACTGTCAAAATCCATCCACCTATTTCGAAGATACGAGGTAATAAAGAAATTTAGAAACTAGATAAAACTAAATTTAGATACGCGCGAAAAACGCAACCCTTTTTTTGACAGTCGGGTAAAAATAAGAAGCATTACACTTAAAAAATGGAATATGTAAGCTTATTTTGTTTTTTTCTTATTTTATTCACATATTTTTTATTAAATTACTCATTTTTTTAATAGTGCTATATTTTATGAGCTGCTATTGCCTACGTAAAGGTTTTATACTAGAGACTACACTGACTGAATAAGCAGACACTTTGTAAACTTTAAATTAAAATTGATTTCCAAAGGCTTCTTAAATCAACATTAATTCAGACTCCATAGAATAGAAATCAGTGATGCGTTAGTTCATTTATCATTTACATCGAATAGTATACATTACCATCGCAAAACCGTAGGTTTGAACCTGTTAACCTGTGCTCAGTACATGGGTTGTCAATCTTCCCGACAGACCATAAACAGAATGCAAGGAAAATTAACATACGCACAAAATCTTTACTCAGAAAAGGCGCTAAGGTATTGAATTTGTAATTTTAATACCTACGCTATTGATCTCAACTTTTTACGCCTTTAATGGCCTTGGGTATACGATATCGGCTTTATTAAATAGTTATAGAACAGTCTAAAAATAAATTTGAAATCACACACGCAATATAATAATGAGTTATGATAATATTATTGAAGAATAAAATCTTCATATCGAGCGAATTAATGATTATAAAAAACAAGAATAATTATATTTATTTAATCTATATATGTGAACATGTGTAATCTTTATAAAAGATTTTTTTTTTAAGTGAAATAAAATATTTTTATGGTACGTAATTTTAAATAAAATATTTTTTTAGGTTAAATGGAGTACTTCCATTTATTTATTTTTAAGTACATAGTTATTAGAATTACCTTATCTTATACAATAATGTCGTTAATACATAGTTTAAATTTAGCCGTTACAAATAAAATAGATTCGTTCATAAACTATTTTGACATTCCGATATGATAAACGATTGTCATAAATTAAGGACGTATTCTCATATTTCTTGTCAAAATAGGCAATTTAATACAAGCCTAGACTTCGTTAAAAAACAGAGGCCCGTCCAACTTAAGCAATAGCATCTCATTATAGATAAAAGTGTGGAAAAAACAACATTTTACTAAAAATCTGTTGGCATATATCTATATAATATATTTTAGCTAAAACAGTTGATCGATTGATTTAAATTGCTGGCGAACTAAAATGGTTTTTGTATGTAAATTAATATACCTTTATCTATCAACTTAATAGTTTATGTGTTTTGGTAGACATACTTGACTACAAATTCATTATTAAATAAATTGATGTATCTCGTATTTAATATGCTACTTATTTAGAGTACTTAATATATATTTAAAAAAAAACGTTTAATTTTTATCAACAAAAATAATAAAACGTATTTGATAAACTCACCGAAAAACGTCACATATTTATCCAGTAAAACTCCCAAAAAGGTCGGTAACAATCCACAGAGTTTAGTTTAGCCAAGCACTATAAAAAAAACAATCACATTCTTTTTTTAAACGTTTGTATGACAGCGTTGTCAACGCTCCCGCGGTTTTTGACGCGACGCATCGGCTCGAGCGGACGGCGAACAAGAGTGAAGTGGTGAAGTGTTGCTATTGCTTATTCTGCACAGATAAATTCGACCCGATCACACGACCCGCCCTAAGCATATCGCTCGATTCCGGATCGATTCTCGCGCAAACACGGTCAGTGGACTCTATCGATGAAACATAAAACCTAATAATAGTGGGGATATAGCAGGTTAATTAGATTTTGCTTGATTTGATTGGTCCAGTTTGAATATATTTTTGCATGTTTTACGTGATTTCAATATTTGATTAACATTTACTTCCGCATATTATGTGTTTGGCGAAAAATTATGCTGTAGCTAAAATGTCATGCCAACTGAGGTAAGGTTTATGTGAAATCAAATATTAGATGTACCTAATACAGATTAGGATTAATAAATAAGCTGAATATTATTGTACTGTTATCACCCTATTCCTATATATACATAACATTCATATATAATATCATTCGAATTTTAGGCGCCATTTTTGTAGAGCTTAATTAAAAAAAAATGAAGTAAATCACAAACTCTCACTTTTAATAGCCAATCATAAGAAATACCTTTGGTCCATCAGAGTCTTTAATTAATGTTCTTCCTTCGAAGTTTTTATAGTTATTAAACATATTTACGGCCTATCAGATATTAAACAAATTGGTTATAGCTTTATGTTGATGATTAATAACTCGTGGCTTCTTCATTTTCGTGTCAGTACGTATGAGCCATAGAACTTACATAGGTCCTTACGGGTCAAATGACCTCCCAATTCTCAAATTTAAGTCGTACTTGTCTATTATACATATTATGTCTTATGTCTTTTCGTCGCTGCGTTACTCCTTAAAGTGACAGAGAAAGTGCGAGACTTTTTTGACGCGAAACATTAATGTAATTAACATTATTAGAACCTTTCATTTGTTTATTACCGATAAATTAGTTTAGTTGAGGGCCATATAAAATTATTCAGTGCTACAACTAACATTTTCATGTGTATATACGATAATTTGTTAGTACTTAATTTGAGGTTTAAATATATTTACCGTAAGAGTCAGCAATCAAAAAATAAATTACTACCATATTATGTTTTAGCCTAGTCACTGCGTTAAAAACCACTTAGCGATGTTTGTCTAATATTGTAACTATTCAAACATCAAGATTTTTGAAGGGTGGCAGAGACCTTTTGTAATGAATTTGATTTTTATGTATAGTATTATGTGTAGAAATGTTAAGTTATTTTTACTAAACAGCTGAACATTTGATAGCCAATTTACATTAAGTTATAGCCCTTAAATTACTCACTTGTTTAGGCGTAAAATATATCCATATGATTTTTTATTTAGGAGTAGATAATATCGAATTCTAAAAAGGTAGGCCTGCTTTAAAACCATTAATATGCTAATTTTAGTTAAATATACTTTTAAGACAATGAATCCTATTTTAACGACAACCTTTTTACAAAAAATCTCGTCCTTAACGCTTATTGAATACATACATTTAAATAATTTAAAAGCCTATAAAAATACTTTGACCACGAATGACCTCATGGTGTTAGAAGTCTTCCGATTTAAAAAGTGATATTAATTCCCAGGTTTTATCTATATCACATTGAATTAATTTTTGGCAAAGCCTGTTTTGATCCAAAAATAACGGAGTTTATTTAAATTTTTAATCAAAAGAGGTGTGCTTGAATTCGACGGATATAATGTTCTTAATACCTTACCAATGATTGGGTCACAAAGTTTTATAAGGAATGTCATACATAGAGCACAAATAAATAGTAATAAGAGTTAATGAAAATTCAATAAGAAAATTAATCAATTATGTTTATGTACTTGTAGTTTATGTATATTAGCACACTTTACTGTTGCACACTCTAAAATAAAAGGTCAACAAAAAAAGAAATTATTTTTTAACTAATAAATTAAATTGCTATTGTACCTGCCTGACACATTTTCTTTTCTAATTAAGTAACCCATCTTCGATGATGACCCTACAAATGTGACTTTGAAATTGAAAAAAAAATTGACACTAATAAATCCACTTGTACATTAGATTGATTTCCAAATAAGGAATACACAACAGTAGCCTATCACGTCTTCACGAGTTTCTAGGTCTTCGGCAAGGTCTAACTATGTTTGTGAGTCCCACATCATCGCGGTTTTTACCCACAAATTGACCAACATGCGATTATGAACAACGTAGAAATAACTTAGGTACTATGTTTGAAATGTAGAAAATTATAATTACAGAAACGGATCCCATATCTCTTGAGTCTTCACGATTTCTGCTACCAGTTAATCAGCTCGAATAATAATCTGCATTTAATCTAACTAGCTGTGCCCCATGGCTTCACCCGCGTAATTCAGTTCTGTTTTGGTAAGATATATTTTTTTTTTGTGCCCTTTTTCCGATGTTTTTATAGTCATTCTGCTATTTGCGACGGAGACAAATCCAACAATCTAAAATTATTAAAATCGGTTCAACAGTGTTGAAGTTATAAATGCTGTAACTAACCCTACTTTGTTTTGTGTATAAAATTTTGTATAATTTTCATCAATCATTAAAATTAGAGAAACTAACAAATGTTTGAAATTGAAATTTAATCATGAATTATAATGCCTTTAGACCCTTTGACGTCATTTACTTCAAGCCATTTTCACCTCTATCTTTTGACACTCAAAGAGTATTATTGCTTACCTTCATATGTTAAGCACGTAAAATTTACACTAAACTAAACAAACGAGAGCCAATGTATCACTGCCCACAACGCCATGTAACTTGTCTTGATTCAATGATCTTGGTGTGTAAATATGACACATGACAAGATTAATTCAAGAGTTCAACATTGTAACTCAAATCCCGGCTTCAGAGAGTTTTCTACTTAATTTTCTTTAAACATTATCACTCATTTACACGAACGTAATGTATTATATTGTTAAAGACGTAGGTTACCGTGTTTCTGTGTCGGGTTTCGTGTTATAGACGTTTTTGCTTCGTAATATTTGAAAGCACAATATCGTAAAAACTTTTTTGTATGTGGCTAGGCCAAGGTGACAGATGGTATTTGGTTAACTGGAGCCGTATTCTGACGTGTTAAGGCGTTCGTACATGGATTGTTAGCCAGTGATACACTTACTTACATGGACTGCTCGAGCAGTCGACCGGCTTCGCATGCCACGTGCGCCTCCCGACCTCTCTAAGCAGTCGAATTGCTTCAAGCAGTCCGAGTGTGAGTGTCTTTATGTACATATTTAGATACCTGGGGCCGGATTCTGGAGTGTTAGTTCATACATGGACTGTTCGAGCAATTAGCCAGTGATCAACATACCTCTTCGGACCTCTCAACCGTTTACGCGTGCCACAGTCGCCTCCCGACCGCTCGAAGCCGTCAAATTGCTTCAAGCAGATCGTGTGTGATCGATACAGTTGCAGCTTGAAACAGTTAGTCCGTGTGCGGCAGCCTTAGAAAAATGATTGTTCCGATGACAGAAAGGAATGGGGTTATATAGACTACATGACTGTAAAACGTCTATTTTTCAAAATGGAACTAGGATTGTTTGAACGCTTCAGAATAAGGCCCCGGATTTATTTTTGCATTTTCATTCATAGGCTTTGGATCTTCATTAGTAGCGCCATTTGAGCGTAAAACTTTTTGCTTATCATGCTTATATTTATTTCCTTATTGATTCGCTCTCTGTAATTTTGTTGAATTTTATGTAGGTAGGCTTTACAATTTAGATTGTCAATGGCGGTCGTAACTTTTTTCTTCTTCTTTCATATTCGCAATTACACGGCTTTAGTGTACAGAATTAAATAAATAAAGGACTATTAATGGGTCATGTAGCTACCGTACAATTGAACAAAACATTTATTTTGACTAAGTTTAGTAAATATTTTATTTACCGTTGATTTTTATAGCTTTATTAATTTTGGTTATATTATAAATGCGAAATGAACTCCGTCTGTGTATCTGTAACGCTTTTACGGCTAAACCGCTGAACCGATTTTGATAAAACTTGGTATGGTAGCTTGGATCCAGAAAAGGACACCAGGAAAGGACATAGGCTCCTTTTTGCCGCGATATCCAACACCCACGCGGGCAACAGGTAGTCTATACAGTAGTCTATAACTAAAGACGCAGGTATTGATTTACACATAGTACTTACACCTAGATTAAGAAAAAATATTTGTTTGTCTTTAACTTTGATTAAATCCGCACCATCTACTTAGAACAGTGGTAGTTGTCGTGTCCGTAGCTCTGTACAATAAAAGCCACAAAATATTGTTAGATACAAGCGAATTGTACTTGACCTGCATCTACCCGCTTTTTGCAACATTGTATAATAGATAAAATGGATATTGTAGAATGTAATATAAATAAGAATATAGATATAGTTTTAAATAACCGATCCTTTCAATCAACAAAAACATTGTCTACCTATTTTAGTAAATAATTCAAGAAAGAAGTATGAAATTAATATACATGACCACTAAACATCCAGTTGCATTTATTCATACAGACAGTAAATCCGTACACACTTAAGATGTTGTACATTACACGGTACTTTATAACTGTCAGTCAAATGCAGTTTTCGTGGCACCGAGAATATTTTTCTTGGACATTTTGGAGAGCTAAATATTTTGCTGCTAAACTGTGAAACTAAACTGTAAAAAATGCTTTTGATAATTTATAATTCACAAGTAAATAAGGTTATTTAATTCTGTTTCAAGATATTTAGATTCAGTTTTTTTTTTCTGCTTCAAACATTAGCCCGTAAATATTTTTGTCAAATTTTATTTTAGTGTATGTACCTATAACATCGACTCATCGTCCCATACTGTATCTATATCTTTAAAGTGAATGTAGCTATAAAAAAATATAAGCCAACAATACCTAAAGCTACAATACATTTTATAAAAAACTAGCTGTCCCCCGCGACTTTGTTCGCGTGTTTTAGTTTCAACGGTTTTTCATTTTTGCAACATTTTTCATTTATGCTCCGCTCCTATTGGTCGTAGCGTGATGTTATATAGCCTATAGCCTTCCTCAATAAACGGGCTATCCAATACAAAAAGATTTTTTCAATTCGAACCAGTAGTTCCTGAGATTAGCGCGTTCAAACAAACAAACAAACAAACAAACAAACTGTTCAGCTTTATAATATTAGTATAGATAAATCATAATCATGTATTACCTAAGATTTAAGCATGATGTAAAACCCACATTTTGCCTAGTTTGTGCACTATTTAAAATAGTATTAAAAAGCGATTTACTGAAATTGAGAGCAGTTCCCAAGTGACTTATTATAACGACCATTTCTAGTTGCTCCAGTTTCATACACTGCCATCATTAACAGTATTCTTATTAGCTTTATTCTCATAACGAGCACCAGATTATTGTAGATGCTTAAGGAAGCTTTTTGCACCCTGCTATTAAGTTTTAAATCTAATATTCTAGATTACACCAACATTCTCCAGTTTACCTTAATAAACTTTAGATTTTCTCAAACAAATTAACTTTTTTTGTAAACAGATCTAGGTATAATGTGATGAATAGCTTATTTCCTGGTTGTAAATTATCTATAAATAAATATGGACAACATTACATACAGTGCTCTGAACCCAAAGTAATAGCTCAAGCACTTGTGTTATGTAATCAGAGACAACGAAGGTACCACAAACACCCAGATCCGAGACAATGTAGTAAAGTGGTTTTCTACATTGACCCGTCCGGGGATCGACAGAACTGGTAGAAACTTGTGTGTACGCCACTCGACCATGAAGGTTGTCAGAAACATATTCCCCTAATATCTTGTAATTGACTTAACTTATGATAAATTTCACAACTTGTACATATGGTAACAAAAGGCTTGACACTTGTAGCGAACGTAAACACCAAAATTGAAAAACAACTTTCGTTACCGACCGTACCAAGGCATATCGCATTCGTTTTATAGTAGGTATAAACATGTAAACAAAGATACCAGTTATGTAGGTTTTGCATTATTGTTCTTATATATTCAGTAACTTGTGTAAATATGCAGTTTTAGGAGTGCCTTCACGACAATAGGGTGAGGTTCATACTTACGATCTCTTGACCGTCAGTTCGAGGTCGTGATTGCAGGCTTACATAATTATTACATTAAGATTGTCATACAAATCAAATTAATTGGTATGTACAATTTAATTGAGATAGATAGCATAGCAAAACATCTGTTATTTAACTAGAAAAAGTAGAATTTGTACATAACATATAATATAATATGTAGGTAGGTACTACTAATACATGTAACCCAAACAAAGACCAAAAAATATTCTATAATATTTTTTTACATTAAAATAATAAACATTACAATCAGTAAAGACAGTTTACAAAAACGTTATGAACAATAGTAAATCCAACTCGACGACGCTCTTCGAGAAAAGGTTTTATAGTGCCCACACTCTTTGAAAAAAGGTAGGTAGTGCCCAGCCATGCTATTCTCTAAACATTTAACACAGCGCTGAATACAATGTCGTAAATTTTAAAAAAATATATTTGACATGGTTTTGTTTGACGATAGACAGCGCTATGGTCGACGCTGATAGTTTAGAACCAAGCACCACGTGCCTCCAGATACTACAGTTATCTTCTAATAGATGAACTATCTATCTAGGATGCAAGGATAATCATAAAATGAAAAGCTTATTTACATCTCATTTATTAGAAACAGTCTTAAGGAAAAGTGGAATTATGTAAACACATAAGCGACCAATTTAATTCGAATAATGTAAGTATCAGGTGTTTTGATTGCATGTTTAAAACTCCATTCACATATTTAAACAGGTTATGCGCATTATGAAATATCTGTCATATTAAGGCTGCATGTTCTGTTGCATTGCAAGATCCAAGTGAGAGCAAGGTGACTCTTTAACTTAATTTTGGGTAACTTTTACTGATGATAACAAATTTATAACGTAACTAAGATTAGTATTGTTCTCAAGTAAGTAACATATGTATGGTTGATACGGAACCAGACAAATAACAGCTCTCATCAAGCTATTGTTTTCTTCGATGTGAATACTACTAATAATATAAAGAGGTAAAGTTTGTGAGTTTTTTTGTAGGAAGTAATCTTTGGAACTATAGAACCGATTTAGAAAATGCTTTCACCTGTAGAAAGCTAAATTTTTCATGAATGTCATATATGGAACGGGAAGAAAATAGGTGAAGCCGCAGGTCTCATCTAGTTGCGAATTAATTATTTAATATAATGTTTGGATTCGGCTAGCAAAAAGGCTGTGCTTATTATCTATGGGAAATGCAGAGGGTGTTACCGGAATTTTTATGGTTAAAATCAAGTCAGTGCTTGTCTGAAATGTTTTGATACGAGTCTGGGCGTTTCTTTCACATCTCATGTTTATTAACTCTTGAGTGCTGGAACGTCTTTAATGGCATACTCTTAAAAGAGTTATCGATCATTATAAGCTTATTTACGCCTTATCATGCTTTCAATGTTGATGAGACCCACCCCATGTCATCCGTTAGAGGCCTATCTACGTCTCTATAAACAGAACAACCGTTTGACAAGTTGCAATAGAATCAGTGTTGCTTATCGACATAATAACATATTCAGCTAATTGATTGATGGAGAATCTTATATGATTTAGAATATTTCTTTCTGTGTATATAGAATACACCCATGAAATATTGCTGGAATCGCAGAATAGCCGTATACCACTATGTGGGCTTCTACATAGATAGCCAAAAATAAGTTTATGTATTTTTCTGTTCATTTCGTGTATCTTTACTAAAATAACTACATTGTAAGTAAATTAAAAAGATCATTTTAAGGTAGTTTTTTTCAGCGGCCGATAATTTTTATTCGTGAAATAAAATTGACGTCTGACAGATTTTGTATGGAAGAACTGTCAAAAATTCAAAATTATTCCGCGGATAAAATTATCTGGCGTTGGAGATATCAGTTACAAATATTAGGAAAAGTAATGATCAGATACCAAGATATATTTTATACTTTGGCAATAATTAGGTCCTTAACACCTTAAGTTGTAGATGCACACAAAGATGAGGTATATAATTATCATCTAACAATTTATTTCAGTATCCTCATGAGAAGTTTATAGATAAGCCAAGAGTATTTTAATACTTGTGTTTACCGTAGTACCTACCTACAAAACCTAATCAACCTTGCCTACAAGCAATATTTCCTCGCACACCGCTAACCAAAAGTGCATCTAGCCATTTCAATCAAATGCCCGGATAAACACATGAGAACTATTGATTTTACCGTTTTACAAGTGCATACATGCGTGCATAAATGCATCGCTTTTGCAAATGTATGTACAGATTGAATCTGTGCATAGATCTGAATAATACTTAGAGTAAACATAAGTTAACTATAGAGTGCGCCCAACAGAGTATGAACTATGAGCACCAGTATGAACAAGTTTTGTAAAATTTGTGTCAAAACAGATTTCGCCGTTTTATTAACATTATCTCAAAACCTAATATTATCCTTATATCATCGGAACACGTCGATAAACGTCTGTCGCCGCACGTAAAAGTACTTAAACCAGTAAACGAGCGTAGTACTTACAGCTAACAATTTGCTTACGCTCGGCACAACAGGCTACTAGTAATGCGCGCATTCTATTCTTGTCTATGTATACTCTGCGGAATAATGACAAATTGATGTTAGAAGCTAGATTGTCATCTAGTTTTGCTGATAAACTTATATAAGGCACATCGCCCACGTAAACGGTGCCAACCGGTTGTAATAGGATCAGTAAAGTTCTGTTATTTGCTTGAGAGACGAGTTTTAATCTTTATTGTCACCTTGTACGGAATAAAATATTCAATAAGGAAATGAATCCATATGTAGACATCTATAGTCTAAAAATGTTAAAGTTACATTGCAGTTGCAAATCCGATTTTAAAGCGTAAATTAATAATAGAAGCGTGAAAAAATAGGCTCAAAAAAACACTTTTTGTTTTGGTGACATTTAAAAATGTTAAACAATGTAATTGCAGTTGCAAACCCGATTTTCGGGCGTAAATTAATAATAAAAGCGTAAAAAATTGTAGAAAAATCTAAGCTCTACTTAAATTATTATATATAGTTAATTACCGTATAAATTTAATTTAATAAGCTCTTTAACATCCACCAATGGCTATAAGACCTTATGGCCTTGTCCTCTAAGGCTATAAAGCTACATTGATACATTTATTGCTAAGTAGAGTAACGGTAAGCTATTTAGAGGTTCCTATCCTATACTTAACATTCACAAGCGTAAGTGTCTCCTCTCCAATACAGAAGTAACAGTTCAGTTAAACCACCTGCTGTGTTGCCCCAGAAGCCCAGTTATCTCCACAGAAGAAGACATAAAAGAGGCTAATTAATAAGTAATCGATGCGGCCATATTTTCGGCATGTCAGATCTAAAGAAACCCATCGATACGTAAAAAAAAGTTCATAACATCAGTAATAATATTGTACATTTCCAGAGATACAATTTTTTTATGCATCCTATGTAAGATTTAATGTAAAGTTGTACGTTTCTGTAATAAAACTTTTTATTTTTTATTTATTTTATCCTCTAGATATTTTAAACATCTATTCTGAAAGCTATCACTAAAAATACAATGCTTTTTCGATACCTATTCTTACTAATATTATAAAGTAACTCTGTCTGTCTGTCTGATAGTCTAGAGCCTGACAAAGGACATAGGCTACTTTTTGCCGCGATAACCGACATCCACGCGGGCGGAGCCGCGGGAAACAGCTAGCAACGAATAAAGGTATTTGGCGCATACGGTATAATTACAAAGTACTTTTTATTAAAATTATTTACTAACAAATCTTTAAAAAAAATGGCTTAAGTAATAAATTTTATTTTTTTTATTTAATTTATTATCATTTACCTCATTAAATTTATTATTTTATAAAAAAAAATCTTTCGTAGAAGCGTACAAAAATATTTAACAAACCATTTTAGTAGCAACAGTAAACATACACTAATCATGTAGAATTATTCATATAGTTTTATGACATTACTTAGTCTTGCAAGAGAAAATAAATAGTCAAACGAATTCATAAGAAAAGGGTTACGCCGTTAAAGTGTGTGAGATCACTAAGATATCTAAATAGGAATATTGATACTGGTTTAAAATATAAAGTGTAAAATACACTTTGGTGTGATGAGAAACGTTACGATCAAAATAATACCTTGGTCATTCTGCAAGGTCGTGTTCACTTATTGAAAGGTCAAAGAAAGTCTTTTTGACTTAAACATATATTAATACGAAAGTTTAATATTAAAACATACAGTAAGAATAGGAAATCAAATCAAAATTATTTATTTCCTCGTCTTTTTATTATTCAAGTCAATATATTTGAATATTAATAAAATTTGAAATAAACTATAAACTTGAGACTTAATGGACGTATAGTTAATACTATATTAGAAAATCTTGATTTTCTAGTGGAACTAAGGGACTAAATAGTTTTTATATTTTCATACCCAGTCAACTTACCAACCTACGGTACGGTATGTATGTACCTACCTTTTACTACATTTAGTGGTATATTTTTACTTTCTTTTTTTATGAATCTGATACTAATTAAGTCCATACACAGTTCCTAGTTATGTAGTGAGTGTAGAATAAATAAAACTACTTTTAAACAGATTTTTTATTTAGATTGAAGTTATCGACGTTTCAACGTTTTACCTTAATATTTTTATTAATTATTTTTATTTCGACCTACACTATTATGAGCTCACTGTGTAAAGAGGTAAGAAGCATTATAAGGGTAAAAGGTATGAATAGATAAATAAGAGACCCAAAATTAAATACCGTTTTTATTTCGTATAATTAAAAAAAATAATAATAAAATCTATATTTTAAAGAATCAAAAGGGATCTCTTAAGAGAAATAAACACATTGTTTTCATCTATCCAAATCCTTTGTTTACTTTAAGCATAGGAGCTTTCGATAGATTGCACTAGCGTGTCAAAGCTTTTGTAATGAAAGGCATTCACACGCTATTTCTATCCTGTAGTAGTGTGCCAAACAAGTCATAGATATTGATATCTAAGACTGATAGTCATAGACATTAATTGTTTTCAGACAATTAATATCTATGACTATCATCTTTTTTAACTGCCCGCTAAAAGATTATCTGCAAAAAAATATTATTTAGGGCAAAGTTCATAGGCATTATCTCTATATTTTTAATCGAAACTAAAAATAATAATCGTATCTCGGTAATCGAAACTCGTGTAATAACGTTAATTTAGCATATTTTTTTGACTATTTGTCGTTAAGGGAGGGTTGTTCAAAAGCATCTGGTACCGTAAGTCCGTACGTCTCTATATCTGTGTTGTTACAGGCATCGAAACATCGCCTAAAACAGTGTTATGTGTTTATTATTAGGACATTTTAAATACCCATGTGTGGTCACTACACGATACTGGTTGTTGTGAATAATAGCAGATTGCCAAAACCAAACAAAATCGTTCGTCAACGTTAAGTTAGTGAAATTCTCATAGAAGCGGCCAGAAGCGGCCATATTTAACGTTGATAGATACGTCAATGTATGTTGAAGCAAACAGCCCTTAATCTTCACAGTAACATTGCAACTAGGTACCCTTACCCACTAGGTACGTCTAACCTTTTATTTAGTTCAACATTGCCGCTAACTACAGGACTCAAGTTTCTTGTACAAAAATAAGTTTCCCAGCAAATTGCAATGAAGGCATTAGCCGAAGCTTCATCAAGTACGCTAGACAAATGACTGCCAGCAAAAAGCTAACAATCCGTGCCTTTGACGACAGAACAAAATACCGGCTGTAATAACGCCCTTCTCATTTTATATGGGATTTGTATGTAAATTACACAGACCAAAGTATAAGATAGACGCTACTCTTTCAAAATATCGCAAGAAAAAGACAAGATTTAATGTTGAAGGAATGGTAATCTTTAAAGAGAAAAATACGTTCTTTTGTAAGATGATGAAGTTAAAAGAAGGTGGGTTCAGTCCCCTTCAAAGTAAAAACAACAAAATCGATTTTAGCAACTGATTAGCAGATTCTTGTTTCTATTTTTCTATAGAGATTTGACTGCACGGATAGTATACCACTCGGCTATCCGTGTCCGGTCACCACTGTGTTCGATCTCCGTATAGGACAAGGCATTTGTGTGAATCTCAAATGCGTATTCCAAGTCTGGGTTTTCTCTGTGCATGTGATATTAATATTTGCAGAAAACCCCCCGTGACATAAGGATTAAATTCTTTAGTGTGGGATGATGTTAAAAAAAGAATTTGAATTTAGAAGTACGATGCCACAGAGCTACCAATATTTGACATTAATGCGCGTTTAAAAAAATAAGAGTATTGCATTTTGTTCACGAGTTTGTGCTTAATTAATTTGACCGCTTTTGTTAACATGCATTCCGTAAATCTTTTAAAGTCTGTGGTAAATGGACAGCTACCGGCAATAAAATATTTGATAGGTTTTTTTACCCTTTTTGTTAATATGAGCGTTATAAAAATCGACACATAAAAACAAATCTTGACGAATAACTGTATTTTAATGTTGCTCGTGCTGGGTTTTATAATAACCTTTACACATACTAAATCGATATAAATTCCTTAGAATTTATTGTGTTCGATATATTTTAAGGTCGTTGATAATTATAATGTCTTGGGACAACTCACACACGGCCACCTTATCCCAAACTAGGCAGAGCCTGTATTATGGCAACCACAACTGATAAACATACTTACCTATATATTTCTAAATGTATGTTAAAGATAGATTACACCTAGATTTATGCTCATCACACAAAGATTTTTCCTGGGTGGGAATCGAACCCAAGCCCTCCGGTTTACCAGTCAGGGTCACTAACCACTAGACCAACAGGCCAGTCTAAAATAGACTTGATTGAATTTTTACTTTAACTTGTTATTGTTACAAAGGCTGACCAAAACAGCTCATAGGTCTCGCAGTCCATACAAAAATGGATGACCAAAGCAAGAAAGCGAGAAGCAGAACAAAGTCATTAAAAAAAACACGTTGGGAATATTTTTTATAATTTTTGGGCAATCGTTGAAGCTTCAAGAAGTAGGAATATCTAATACTGAACCCTATACTGTAGATATTAGACCAACAATAAGGAAGGCATAAGTCTCAAAGTAAAATATAGAGTGCGCTTAACAGAGTATGAACAAGCGTCGTCTTAAAATTTGTGTAAAAACAGAGCTCACCGTTTTATTAATAGTATCTCAAAACCTAATATTACCCTAATAATATCGGAACCATCGATATTTTCGCATAAATATTTATCGTCGCGGTCGCACGGAAAATCAATAAACGAGCGTAGTGCTTACATCTAATCATTTGCTTAAGATCGGCACAAGAGGCTACTAGCGTAAGAGTGCGCGCACTCTATGTTTACTGCCAAACAAGTTAGTCAAAAATAATCGCCATTAATTCTTGATTAAATCCATCCATAGGCCAAATTGATTACGGCGGCGGTCTTAAAAAACGCCTTTAAAATTCACAATTAATATTTAATTAAATTTAATCGGGTCGTAGGGCATGGAAATCCGGTCAAAAACCATGGCATATAAATTTGGGCAAAAATTAATTACACAACAAGTTTATGAAGTTGTACGAATTATTAATGACTAATTATTTCTCTAGTATCCCATTCTATCAATTACTAAAAACTTGTTTGTACTTCGTAATACAGAAGCGACCTTCTCAAAAAACATTTAGTATATTGCAAACTTTCACTTGTAAGTAATAGCCGATCACAAAAACGGTTGAGTCCTACGCGCAAACTATGTGTTCCGTATCATCGTACAAGATATATAACTAACATACGTTTTATTATTTGTTTTATAGCGGCAATATAAATACACACGCTGTGACAATTTCCACTATCGACCTATAACAGTTTATGAGATACTGTCCGCTAAGATACGGATGGATGGACAACGACAGAGAATTTGTATTTGAGTCCCGTTAAGACCTTTGAGTATGGAACCCTAATAATATCTTAAGATCATCAAAATCGTTAATTACAATCTTCCTTCTATATTATTAATGTTATCAAGCACTTACGTCCAAATGAGTTATTGATTATTACATGATTTAATCATAAAGCGCCTATAGTAGTGTGATACGCGGCTACCCAACGTTTAGAAAATAGTATTAATTAACATATTTGTACTTCTACATCATAACTTTAATTAACCGACTTAAAAAAACAAGGTTCTCTTTTTCTACCCAGGAGGTTAATAATTCGACTCGTACGTGTTAAAATTTTTGGGCATTAAAAAAAGTTCGTCATTTCAAAAATATTTATGTTTGGTTCTGAGTATTTTTTATGTTGGCTGGGTCAAAAAAATTTTAGGTACTTGAATTTAAATTGCAATTAAATTTTCTGTAACACCAATGACACTTTAAAACCATAGATATGGAATAAGGTAGTTTCCGTTATTAGTTGATTAGACATACTCAAAAGACAAAAGGAAATGCTGCTAAATAGCTCTTGGAGTAGACCAATCTTGAGTCATCCGCGGTCTTAACAGACATTACATAATAGGGATGTTTACTAAAATTTAGAACAGAACAAAATATTAGACACCTATTTTTTTATGCAACCAGAAGCTTACGACGATACATTGATTTGAAATGTCGCATGACGTCACGATGTCGTACGTTTTGTGTAACATCGTGACGTAATTAGCCCCCACCCCTGAACTTTGATTCGCTATATCTCCTTAGTTTTTAATTATTATCAAAAAGTAAAAAATACTCGTCTAATATGTGTCTTTTTTTATCTAATTTACGGACTAAATAGATTTTTACTTTTCATACCCAGTCAACATCCCTATTCTGAAGTCATACTTACCATTTTACTTTTAGACGAGAGAGTTGTTAGTATCCATAATATATTATACAATCATGTTTGCATACGCATCGAACTAACACTGAACCGAGGAAATGTTTATAATTTACATCGTTTCGTCGAAGTTTTCATATTAACCTGGGAACAATGAAGCAGTTACATTGACTGACTACTACACTTTAATAGTCACGTGTTCACTTCCCGGATAAACGTACATTTTTCTCATAACACGAGCGTTTCCGTGAATGTTGCTAGTGCGTATAATTGCGACATTCAAATCAAAGTTGATGTAAGGTAATATTGTTTAACAAATGTTTTAGGAAATGCAGTTCTGTGTTGAGTAGTACCTATAATTGTGTGTGGATGTTTATGTAAATAATATTTATTTATACAAATTTATTTTTGTACTTAATATAAACATTAATGACCTAATTTTTTAGAATAGATAACTATTTGTAATTTACTCATTTGTAATATCTGCAGACTTAGCAATATAATCACTACTAGTGATAAGTCTAAACACACGCAATAAAGGATTTGAATCAGAAACGATTTTTGTAAAAAGACGAAAAAATGACTGGAATGGAACGAAATGGAATGGAATGAAAATGAATGAATGGAATGGAAAAACGAACGAAACAGGGATGCTATTTTATAGAATTATGTTCCTTCCCTTATATAGCATACCAATAAGAAATATCTTCACTATAAATAATTTTATCAAAAAGAAAAACTATAAAGATATAGCTATTAAAACTTCTTGGAATTTAATAATTAAAAAATATAAAAAACTGTCATAAAAAAGTTAATGACAATAAAACGCAGTAGTAAAACAAAATATTAATCTATACTTTTATTTTACTGCAGTATTATATTGTCATTATCTATTTTATTTTAGTTTTTGTTTCGACATGAGCATTCCAATATTAAGGTTTTTATTATAAAAAGTAAATTATTATAATTTTTATATTTATTTTTAAAACGGCTGTAGGTTATACCCCTTGTTGCGTATACATGGATTAATGCACACCTATTAAAAGTTCATGTCAATAAAATAACATAAAAATCGTAAACACTATAATATATTATATACGTATTTTACTTGGGGTCAACGGATTTGTCTCTTTCTTCTTTGTGTCTTAATTAGAGAAAAAAGATGCATTTATGTGTCAAAATACAACAGGTTTAGAACAGTCTACAGGTTAGAAATAGACACTAATGTATAAATTACAGATTCTTATGTATAATTAATGTTAAAATATTTATATAATTATAATATCTACTATTTAACAATATTACGCATTTACGATTTATTATAAACATTTACAGATTTAACGTTATATCTAATAACATCTGTCACAGACCGCTTTCAAATTTTAAAATATATCTTGCCAACGACTTTTTCTTCAAGAATCATAGAAACAGAATTTGTTATAAAACAAAAACAATAAAAACATCCACGACTGTACCTGGAAAGGTATATCAAAATCAGTTCAGCTGTTGCGGAGATTATACCCCAAACTTATATAGGTTTTATATTGCATCTAACTTATTTTAAGTTCTATTGAAAGTATTATAAAAGCAATAGACCACGTTGTTTATTACGAATAATTTATAAACTAATAGTTCGTTAAATGAATTATTTCTTCCAATGGGAATATTATGTATAATCTGAAAGAATTTTACTAATGACGAATGCTCAAAAATGTTGATTAATATGAAATGAATTAATATATTCAACGGTGTACGGCAAACCTCACGTGGCTCATGTACGTAGTTATAGTAAAATACAAAAATCGTCCATATTGCTTCGAAATAAAGGCGCCTGTAATAGCTATAAAATGTGTTTTTTACTGTACAAGTAAATAAATAAATAAATGTGGACAACATCACATACATTGCTCTGAACGCAAAGTAAGTAGCTAAAGCACTTGTGTTATGGAATTCAGAGATAACGAAGGTACCACAAACACCCAGACCCGAGACAATGTAGAAAACTGGTTTTTCTTCATTGACCCGGCCGGGATCGAAACGGGACGGCCGGGACCTCAAAGCTGGCGATACCTTGAAAACCGGTGTGTACGCCACTCGACCACGGAGGTCGTCGAAAGTGTACACTGGGCAGGTCGCAGACCAATAATTTTTTGTCAAAGTGTCGGTTTCAGGTGCCTCGGAAAGCACGTTAAGCTGTTGGTCCTGACTGTCATACTTTGATCTTTGACATTCGTTAGGTCGTTACAATTCTGACAACCAGTCTTAACTTAACTATGGGATACTCTGTTACCCCGTAAAATGGGTTGTGGAGGTCAGATAGGCACTCCATGTAAAATAGGAAATTCCGCTGAATCCAAAAGACTGGAAACCGACCCCGACATAGTTTGGGAAAGGGCTTGGTAGAATAGTGTCTGTTTCAGTGGACAATTGCCACAGATCATGAGATAGATCTCTTTAACAATCGCCATCTTGTTTATAAGCGCTTTCGTTTGCTGAATTTATTCAATGTATAATTGACAATAATGCTGATGAGAGAGACAGTCCACTTAATTAACATAATGGCTTTCACTTCTAAACAAAATACTTTTCAAATTGACCAGTTTTATTTTTAAAATATCTTTAAATTATATACTATAGAATTTTCTTGTATTTTCTCACTGATTATTATTATGAATTCGTTATCAATACTGCATAATAGAGATATCGTGCAGGAGATGCATTATGTAGATATATTTAAATTCTCTAATAATTATTAAAAATAAGAAAACTTTATTATGTAATTAATAATGTCATGTAATTTTTTGTTTGTTAATAATAATTAATCATATTAGTTATCTAAAGAAGATGTTCAGCCAAAGGCAATATTTTTATTCATACAAAAATAATTTATATATAGCCTTTGATTTATTGAGAACCTTATTTTTCCCTGTATATTGTAAACTGGGTGCATACTTTGGTCTTCTTCTTCAGTTAACCTAGGCAATTACTCAGCCTATCGCGGCCCACCGCTGGGCCTAGTCCTCTTCCAAGTTGCGCCAGAACACCCGATTTCCCTCCCGCATCCAATCCGACCCAGCCACCATTTCCAGGTCGCTATCTGTCTACCGGGCTGAGGGGCGTCCTACATTACTTTTTCCGATTCGCGCCATCTTAATTCAAAATTCAAGCAAGAAAACCCGTTGCAATTAAAAGAGGCGTTATCATACCACTAAATTATGTTAAAACAATCCAATTTACGACACATGACCGTTATAGCCAGGACAAATAAATAATGTTTTCTAGATTATGAGATACTATTTATTTATTCTCAAACACGGCCACTAATAGCCGTGATTGATCCAAAACCTGCTTCAATTAGTAGCTTAATAAAAATCTTTACAATCCTGCCTTGTTTCTCGCAAGTAAGTTTATGATTTTATAACTTTATAATATCGTAAATCATTCTGTTAGTTTAAAATTATTTAAAGCTGTCACTTGTTTTCGTTTGTTATTTATTTAAGAACTTCATTTGTTTGTGTAACGGAAGCTGGTAAAGTGAAGAAGACTAATTTCTTTTGGTTTATTTGCATAGTTCATAATAAAGCGAATTTTATAGACTAATATAATAACGCGGAAGAGTTTTTTTGCTTGTTTAAACGCGATAATCTATGGAACTACCAGCCTGATTTTAATAGATATGATGATGGCAGATAGATAGGACTATGGGGTATAAAATAAGGTACTTTTATTTTACGCAAAGGAGGTATTAGGGTTCCGCGCAAACATGAAAACGGTCGCGGGAAATAGCTAGTCTTAAGACAGTTTTACCTATTAGCGATATAAATTTAACATTATTACAACGCTTAATCCCAAACCACAACCAGACAGACAACCAGCTATAGATAGGTAATTTATGTTGCCTGCACGGATAGCTGAGTGGTATAAGTCACCACGCCAATTAACACTGTGCGCGACGTGCTGCGGGATCGATCCCTGTCTTGGACTGCACCCCTCAAGTCTGGGTTTTCCTTGTGCATGTGGTTTGTAAAACCTCACGCGGCACAATAATTAAACTCCTTAGTGCGGGAATCTTTCAAAAGTAAGTCGAAACTAAATCCATCCTTTATAAAACATAAGACTAATGTTGCCAGTTTTTCACTATACAATTATTCTACGCACTGTTCCTAAAATACTTTTTGAGCTAACATAAATCTTTGGGCAGTTTTCTTATCAAAATATACTTTCACTAATTAAGTTTTTATTGACCTCAAACAACTACATACCAATATCGTACCATAAAACTTTCGAGTTTATTTTACGATTAGGATAAAATCACTGTGACGGTGACCTTTCAAGGCAACAATATTGCCCATGATTGCCTACATAACTAGCCTTTATTGACTATCTTAAACTAGGGGTTTCTCGTAATTAAAAACTAAATGGGCAATTAAGTGATTTGTCTTATGTAAAAACAGCCTACCATAAGTTACCATAACATGGCAAGGTTTTGGCAAATGTGTAGACTAGTATAATTGAATGAATGTTCTAAGTCTGGGTATTTTTTTGAATGTTTTTCAAACTCCCCTCGTCACAAAGATCCTTAGTAAAGGGATAGTTTTTTTTTTCAATAAAAAATACTTTAGATGCACCAGCCCGGGTAATCTTTTTATCCCCCTATCTAACTTAGGCCCACTTGCAAGAAAAACCTAACTGAGAGTTAAATGCTAACACGAGGTTAAATTGTCAGCTTGCCATAAAATATTGTCAATTTAACCCCGGGTTAGCAACTAACTCTGAGTTAGGTTTTTCGTGCAATTGGGCCTAAGTTAGATAGGGGAATAAAAAGATGCCCTAAAAGTGTCCAAGTGTTATTAGTCGCTCTTTAATATAAATGAATGTTAGCCTTAGAACCAAAAAATTCAAAAAACCGCTATCACAAGGATAATGACCTTAAATCGATTTATTTAATATATACGAAACAAAACCGGGCTTATTTATGTTAAGTAATTTCAATACATAAAATATAATGCTTAAGATCAAAGTTGGTATCTATTTCACAGCTAATAGATGTAAGAGGCTGAAAATGGCGCATATCTAATTAAAAACTAGTTCCTGTCTATTAGTATTTGAGGTAAAATAAATCAGCACTCTTACTATGAGCTATTAAAGCAGTTTTATTCCGGCGTGGAAGCGAGACGCTGCTACGTGAAATGTAGTGCGCCATCTCGCTTCCACAGCGGCAACAGGCCTGCTTTATAATTTCATAGTACAGGTACGGGTGATAAACTTTACTTTCATAAGTATACATTAGTGGGAGGCATACTCATAAGTCGATTTTAAATTGAAATCGTGACATATTTATTGTTAGCGTATTGTAATTTTTTTAATTTTATGAAGCAGCTTGGTGTCTGCTGTTTGACTAAATCCAGTTTTAAGATTTATATGTTGTAGGTGTCCATTTCTGTATTGTGTGATAGATGATGAGTAAGAAAGGAGTGAATGCTGAGATGACGGGTAGTAGAGATGAATGGAAGCAAAATATGCATTGTCGAGCCCAAATAATTGGGAACAGGGCATGGAGGATGTAGGTCATTGTAGGCTTCATCAACCTAATAGATATATTAATTACATGAACAATATAATATTTATTTTATTGCATTAAGTTATTCATAACAATTTACCTTCTGACGAACTTAAAATGGTAGGTAGAACGCAAAATGAAAAAATGCTTTTAAATAGTTATTTACAGGAAAATATTTATCACTTAAAAATCTATGGAGAACTAGCGCCAACTGCATCAGTGTCTTATTAGTTATATAATTTAATTTAAAAAAATAATTCTTGTTTATGACGTAATATATATTAAACAAAACTAAATCAGACTTGTTGACGTCACATTGTAGCACCGACTTTAATAGGTTTTGCAATACTGCTAAACATAATAATTATGTATGGGTCAAATCAACAAACTTGCATAATATCCTAACGAGAATAAATTAATGTTAATTACTACTATAGATAAATAAAATGTTCTTTCACACGAACTTTAAATACCTAAATTTTTACAATTAGATTTGAATAAAATCTAGATCAAAATTGGAATTTTTAATTTAAATCTACTTTCTTAGATCCAGTTTTTAAATAAACTAATCCGCGTTATTATAGTGTTTGAAAGCTTATTTATATGTACATGCCATAGCCATTAATTACTATTCGTTATCAAACTCGCTTAACTTCAAAGACAATTTAAAAAAAAACAGTGGCACTCCGGGAGTGCCGACAGAAGTGAAAACTTAAACAATTACAATATATATGTACATACTTATATTATGTATATGGAGATCTCAGTAATGGTAACAGTGTCGCGAATTCAATTGTTTCTTTTTCCATCTTGATAATGCCCAACGCGTGTAAAAAGGTTTCACTCCAAAAATAAATTTATAAATTTTTTTTAGCCTACATAAGCTTCTTTGCCCACTGCATCCCATACCTAAATATCATCTTGCTAAATTAAAAAAAAAAAAACGAAGTTAAAATTAAAAATTATAAATCGCCAAGGATCACCAAATTCAGATATCATTTATACAAATTATAAAGTTAAAAAGACGTATATTCAATCCAAGAACAAAATAATAAGACTAACAAACACTAAAGATAGTCATAATTCTGTTTATAAAATACTAGCTGACCCGTGCCCACTTCGTTGGGCATAATATTAATAATCCTTTTTTAGTACATATGACCTAACGATTTAAATTATTTTATTAATATTAAAAATTAAATTATCTATACTAATATTAAAAAAACTACTTTTTGTAACTTAAATATAAAAGTTAGACTTATGCTGTCGTTGACTTTTTTGTAGGCATTTTCAAGCTCCACATCTTTTCTCTAGAACTCAAAAATATATCTTTCATAGTTAAGGCAGCGTTCGTAAGAAACGCTTTCATTCGACCGTTTTTTCTCCGATTCACTTTGCAAAACGGACTACCACGTAAAAGCCTTTTTATTTTTCGGTTTTTTATATAACCCTTGACACTCAGCAATAATGTGGCTTTCTATTGATGAAAGAATTTTTAAAATCGGTTCAGTAGATCCCGAGATTACCCCTTACAATTTAACAAACACACAAACTTTACTTCTTTACAATATTAGTATAGATAATACTAGAGCGAATATAAAATCAGAAAGCCAGTAAATTCCACACTCTAATTTTCTAAGAAATACGGTGTCACTTTTATATAGCCTATAAATGTAGATAATGAATTCGAAGGCAAAAATCATAAAAGCTGAGTTCACCTCATAAATCAGTTTTATTTGGAATAGTTATAAATCAAACTGTAAAGATATAATTAACAGTTTTCCAATCAAAGCGTAAATATTTGCTCTACTATTTTTTTCTAAATGAATGTTTTATATAAGATTTTTAAGGAAAATAGCTCGTGTGAACTCTTTGAAATTGTTGGCCATTGATAGCTCATTTATGCTGAGCCCTAAATGTAATTAAGTTACATTAATTTAGACGAGTCCTAACTACGCTGATTGGTCGTGTAGAAATTACACTTTCACATAATGTGACTGATTGAACAAATTAACAATGTAAAGTAATATTATTAATTACTCTTGTATTTTATAAACCACAAAATATATAAGTCTCATAAATGTGCAGTCGATTTCATTAGTATATTGGCCCTTTCAGGCTTCACAAATATATGAACGTCAAAATACTCCATAATATTGTGACAACTATAAGCATGATTAAATTGTGGTCAAGATTTACATTGATTAATATTATGTGACTGCTTTTTCTTAGTAAGTAACATTTATACAGCCAAAGGCACATTAATTATGACCAAGTTTAAATAACCAAACGCTAGGAAAGAAACTACTGTAATTTCTGGAACAATGTAAACTAGATCTAATTTGTTCGTGAAAATTGTTTTTTTTTTTAGAAAATAATTATAAATAAACAGTTTAGATATATTTTTGATAAGGGTGGTCACATATTATTGCCTAATGCACAGCATATTTCATAAGGACATATTTTTGATCTATAGGTTCTATAGAATTACTTGAGCTCTCTAACGCTTTACACTCTTTTAAACCCGATATTAACAGTGCCAATATATTTATAAACTAGACTGTACGATAGTCTCTTTCAAAAAGCGCTCAATCTTTTTTTGACAGCTTTTCTTCCAATTCGTACCTATAGTCACGTAAAACCAAATTATTACTTACAGTTAGAAAAAAACAGTCATTGACAGCACTTTTAACTCAAAGTAATGACTTATAATACAGATAACGTCGTAAAGAAGATAGTTTATTTGGCTAGAAAATTATCACTAAAACTTCAGACAGAATATAATGGTCGTCGTCTAAACCGATAGATGTCTAGTACTGAATATAAGACAGGATATATTACTATATTTAAAAAATTTGGCATATATTGGAATATAATATTGACATTATTTAACAAAATCCGCTCCCAGATGTATAAAATTATCTAAAATCGATCGCTAAAAACATTACACTAAACAAATCTTTTAGACTAATGTCATTGGACCTATAAAAAACCTGCGCAGGCCTAATATGATAACGGCTTTAAAATGTATTCAAAAAACTTTCAAAACCTACTACTTCCACTTCAAAAACTTATTAAACGTGTTTTAATCGGACTTTGAAATGACACCAAAATTCCTTTATTTGTTTCTATGTAATTTATTGAAGCGGTATGTATTTTTACTGCTGTCTTTAAGCATTTGAAATTTAAAAAAACAATTATTTTTATGTCTTGTCTTGTCGTTGGACAGCGCTGAATCGGCGTTAGCTATTGGTACCCAGCGCTCTATCGTGGTGTAATAAGGATAGAAAAGGCGCTACCAGATAGTGTTCAGCGCTTCGTCAGGCTAGCGCTCCGACCACGTCAGAGTCAAGCAGAGAATGCGCTTGTGATCCCGCGACTCCGGCCAAGGGCAGAGACGGGACCGGGGTGTTTTTAGTCAGTGAAAGTTTGATATACCCCCCACGCCGTGCCCTCGGCGTGGGTCAAAGCCATTAGCTTTTCATCCTGAAAAACAAAAAAAAAGCTAGCGCTCCGACGCGCGTTAACCATACGTTCTGTTTGACGATAAATTTTTAAAAAACGGCAATGTTTCTAATCAGCTAACATCTATCAACTATATTAGATAACCACTTAGCTAGAATTTTACATAACCACGTTAAATATTGTTCTTCCTACATGTTACGTTTGACACCGGATCATACATCGGATTTATATAATAAATAAATATTTTTATGTAATCGCCGACTTCTTTTGACATCAAATCTTAAATTAATCAAGTAATTATACAGTGGTGTATTGATTTATTTGATTGCGTATTTAAATAACAGATTTGATTTAATTGGATTGTCGGTTTTGCAATAGTTGTTTATTACGAATTACATTTTAAAATAAATGGGTACAACAGGAAAGTATATCTAGGTTTAATCACATACTTATATTTAAGTAGGTCTTTAAATCTGAGCCAAAATTAAGCCTAATTATTTCAACTTAGTAATCCGTATTTGTAGTATTCAAAATGGTAGCCAGTTTCATCATCACTATAAGCAATTTTGTTCGGTATTTCACTAATATTGATATTTAGTTGCTATTTCAGCTCTCCCTAGCTATATCTTTTTATTTGCCATAACCTAGATGACGCTTAATGCGGCCCTGCGAAGAGTTGAACATAGTAATTCATAGTTAGAAATCCCTAATGGTTAACTCTTAGATACGATATTTATTACAGAAATGCTCTTTATGGCTTAAGAGATAGTTAAAAACAAACTACTCCGAAAACTAATTCTGTTTTTTTTTTTATTAGAATAGAATATAAATTAGGATAGTTATAAACAAACAACTTCTGGCAATAACAAAATCAGTTGGATTGCAAACGCGAAGAACTAATATTAGTAACATCTTGCACAAAAACTCGAATGAAAATATTATAATACTTACGATAGCAATATACTTAAATAAAAATATTTATTTCAGTTTTACGAAATATGTCCTAAAATAGTAATTACTAACGCACGCTTGCACTAGCAAGGGTTATCTTTTAAACTGATAGTAAAATGCTAACATAAGGTTAAATTAATAGTTTGTCATCCAATATTGTCAATTTAATCTCGTGTTAGCAACTCTGGGTTAGGTTTTTCAAGCAAGTAGACCTTATAATCATTATTTGTATTTTGAAGTCAATAAACTCATTATAACTTCGTATTTGTAAAAACAATCGTAGAATTCAAAGCGAAGGGAATTATATCAAGGCTGAGTTAAATCAATTCATCCGTTCACTATTGGTCAATGCACCATCCAGTCTAAATGTCAACGAAAGTTGCATCGTTTTATATTCATAACACGATCACCTGCTTAAATATTCTATAACTAGCTGTCCCCCGCGACTTTGTGCGCGTGTTTTAGTTTTAACCGTTTTTCATTTTTCAACATTTTTCATTTATACTCCGCTCCTATTGGTCGTAGCATGATGTTATATAGCCTATAGCATTCCTCAATAAACGGACTATCCAATACAAAAATAAATTTTCAATTCGAACCAGTAGTTCCTGAGATTAGCGCGTTCAAACAAACAAATAAACAAACAAACAAACAAACAAACAAACAAACTCTTCAGCTTTATAATATTAAGTATAGATATATATTCTATAGGAAAAACAAAATAAACTTTCACTCATGCGCTTCTTAGCTAAACATGACATAACTTAGATAATGCGCTTATTACACTATCCTGCATTTAGGATCCTAAATGAAATAAGGCCTGAATTTAAGAAGTTGAATAGCATTCAATCTTCCTAAATGAGAACAAAACAAATGCTTTGACATATAGGCTTCCTAATTCAGTGATTGAATAAGGATCAAATTTAGGTTTCTAATAAGCACTTATATCAATAAACAGTTCTAATTAAATCAGAATGACAAAATAGTCATTGCTTTGCCACTAAAAAAAATGGTGAAGGCTTTAATTTTGCCTATTTACTTGTTTCGAAGGTTTATAATAAATGGTTGTAGCTGACTGTACCTTAACACAGCGAATCTGACATTGGCGTATTTACAATCTGGAGAATAATAACATTAAACTAACCATTTACCACGTATCTGTACACAAGTTTAATATATTCTGACTCACACGATTTACTAACGCGTATATTTACAGCGTTGTAAAGGTTTATTATTAAATCGTCTTTTTCATTACCAATAAATTATGGTTGAGGAAAATTACATTAGACATTAAATTTCGATAATCTTATGTTGACCTCTCAACCTTTTTCACTTTCAACCTAAAAGGAATAATCTCTCTGACCTACTAAGATTTGAAAAAAATGCACAACGGGTAAAATATCAAGGCGAATTTTACTGGTGCGTATAAACGCGATTAGTTATAGCTAAACCCGATTCTCCATCTTTGAAATTTGCCATTTCGCCAACATGAAGTGAACGGAGTTTACGCATAAACAGCAGAACCTATAAAAAAGGTAGAATGGCTATAAAACGCTAGTTTTACTTTTAACCTTAAGAAACTATTTGTGTAATAACTTTTGTGAAGAGTATTCATAATTATTTAGGAATATAGACGTTTTACTCACGCACATTCTCGGGATCACCTGACCAGTTCGATTCGTAACACCGCCGCTACCGCGTCAGCCCATGATTAGGGACTCCTATTGAGTCTGAAACTAGTCGGCCGATCCCGAGAATATGCGTGAGAAAATAAAGATAAATTTTATGTTCTGTGACAAATGAAAGCTTTGAAATTTCTGATTTGACATGTGACAACTTTAAACTCGCCGATAAGTTTGTACCTAGGAACGCGTTTACAGGTGAAATTGCCCCTTGTGTGCCTTGTTTCAGTAATAAATATGAACTAAAGAAATAACCATTAAACGTTTTACGATGGTAGGAAAGCTGCATAGTTGCTGGCAACCATGGTGATTAACAAACAACTCCCTCAGGCACAGACTAACAGGAACTTAGTCTATATCAATTTGCCAAGATGAATAACTGAGTAATATTAACTGGAATAATGGTTTGTGAAAAGTAGACCATCGATAAAACCCTTTAAATGGTTTTGAATGAGCTGTTAGACTTATATTATCTTAGAGGAATAAATAAATAAAGTCTATATAAATATATATGTGCACATATCGAGTATGAACTGGTGGCACTAGTATGAACATGTAAAATCGTAAAATTTGTATCACAACAGAGCGCACCGTTTTTATTAAAACTATCTCAATACCTGATATTACCCTAAATATATCGAAACCGTCCAGTTTTTTGTGTTAAACCGTTCAGTTGTGCTTACGCTTGGCATAAGGGGCTACTAGCGATGAGCACGCTCTATGCTTGTCTATGATTACTCTAAGTACATTATTATACGGCCATTGTTTTTAACTAGAAAAGGAGTGTGTTTTTTTATTTAGAACTTTTATATAGATACCGTTACTTTTAGGTTACTTTTTGTTAACATTTAATTCGTTTTACATCTCTATCAAGTTAAACTAACTGTGGTTACAAGTAGATAGATTGTATTATTCAGTTCTGTTATGGTTCGCTGATACAAACTTCAACATTTTGACACAGACCGGAAAACATAATTGTTTGATCTTTTGATGAATCGCGTCAATAAAAAATCGTGCATCAAACCAAATGCTTTATTCAATTTTGCAAGATATAATAACCTCCAAATGTTACAATTTTGTATATTATTATATTTATCCAAAAACAAATGTCAATTTAAAATCAAAAAGCAATCAAAGTACTGTTAAAGCTGTGTTCTAGAATACTTTTGAAATACTTTTGACAACATTTAATATTCAACTACCTACTTACATTTTATTTCTTCATTTTCGAATTCCTAAACTTGTCTGATAAAGAGCCGCTTCCGGTAAAAAAAACGACAAGTATGTTTTAATCTACAGAAAAAAATCTCCAATAATAAAATTTGCAAGCATAAGAATGTTTGCTTGTGACTTTAAGGGAAAACAAAAAATACATTTTACTGACAGTTTGCCTTTGACTTAAATATTTTAAATCAAGGGTGACTATAATGTGCTTGTGCATGTGCAACCAATGCATTTTATATTTCCGTACTAAAAACATTTACATATACATCCTGAAACGATTTGTTTTTTAACCAACTTCAAAATGTTTGTTATGAGATATCTCTGGTAATTGTGGATCTGGCAATTTCAAAAATATATTTGACATCCATATTATATGGATACCTATACGTCAGAGGTGGTCCCATCAAAATTTCATTAAACTCCCTTTTTACTTTTTTTTTTTTTAATTATGGTTGCTAGCGTAAAGATTAATATGAAACTTGAGCCGTAAAGACGAATTAGGAAAATCATCCTTACTACTTTCAAAATAAAGAAGTTTTACAGATGTTCAGCCAAAAAAAAATGACAATAGAGGAAGATCTTGTAATCAATGCCAAAAACATATTAAACATATAACTACAGTTTACTTTTCTACTTTACATATTATATTCATTTCAATAAAGCACTTTAAATTACGAACATCAATTAATTTTTAAGTATCATCACATTACACTATACAGAGATCAATAAATTAAAAGATGTCTAACGCGTCTTACTATTAATTTTACACAATAGCTTTGCGATTATTCACTTTCTAGTACGTATTGTTAAAGCAAAGAACTGTTAAACAGGAGAGGTAGAACAAGCGATATATTGCTGAATTTATATTATGATATATACTAGGAACTAGTAATAATAAAATCCTTACTAATATTATAAATGCGAAAGTAACTCTGTCTGTCTGTCTGTCGCGCTTTCACGCCAAAACTACTGAACCAATTTAAATGAAATTTGGTACACAGATAGTATAGAACCTGAGAAAGGACATAGGCTACATTTTGCCGCGATAACCGACGTCACCGCGAGTGGAGCCACGAGAAACAGCTAGTAGTCTATATCTGTATCACTATAGAAGAAAGATATCTCACATGGAGATAAGACGAGAATCATACAACTTACACAAATGGAATGATTATTAAATTCAGTGTCAATCGCAGACCACAAAATCGGCAACAAAAGCGTATAACATAAGAAATTAACTAGGTTAAAACTTCTTTTAAGTATGCGATACATAAAGCCGGCTTCCCACCACCCAGCACCGTGTGTAGATACTCGTCCAAGATAGCGCAGAAGTGTCTGCGCCGCCGGTCTGTCGCAATCCACCGCGTGTCGAAGTATACCTTACGTCTGTTAAAATAAGGTTTGATTCTCAACACTCACCTCAACGGTGCGTGCCTGCCCGTGATCGCCGGCCGGCGGGCTGACCCGCGATATTGCGCACTATAAGAAGCCGTATTTGTTTCTTTTGCGGATCATAATCATATTGAAGTTTTGCCACCCTTTGTTCAGATTACTATGAAAGCTTAAAGCTCTGTCTACGTTTTTGATCTTATCTTTGTAGATATACGCTAGTAAAACATAAAGCGCAGGCCACACCGCCAGCTAGCGGGCGGGCGGGCTAGGCGGGTGGGCGAAGCGAACGAAGGAAACTATAAAAACTACGCGAAATATTGGCGAACTAAACTATGGGGTTCACACCGAAAATTACGGACAGACGAGCGACGGGCGGAGCGCGCGGAGCGGGCGAAGCGGGCGAAGCGGGGGGCGCGGATGGGAGAGCAAGAGGTAAGCGTTCTATCTGTCGATTCTATTCGATACTCTATTCGATATTTATTATTCGATGTTCTATTCGTCGATATATGACATATTCATCGTTCACAAACGTAAACACTACACTGCTATTCGAAAGACGAGCGTCGACTAGTCTACTTGAAACGGGGAGGACGGACGAACGAACCGGGCGAGCGTCGAGCGGGCTGGCGGGCGAGCTAAGCCAGCGAAGCGCGGGCGCGCCAAAGAGGTGAACGAGTAGCTTCGCTGGAATCGTCGGATATTTCGTTAGCTTAGCTCGTTAGGTTAGTCGGTAGCTCGCGGTGTGAACCGAAGTATGTAAAGATGTGAAACGATGTTCGCCCGCCTAGCCCGCCCGCCCGCTAGCTGGCGGTGTGGCCTGCGCTTAATAAATGACATCGTCAATCTATCGTTCACCATCTCAATTTACATACCTACATATAAACAAATTATGAGACCCGGTTACCAATGGTTTGTGGTAAAATTTAATAACGGTTTTAATTTTGAATTTGTTAAATTCGGAACTACTTTCGCAAAAACGTAGGCAAGTATTTAGATTTATTTTAAGTAGCATTTTATCGGAATACAGAACGGTAATGGATGCTCATTAAATTAGTTTATTACTACAACGACCGGTAAATAAAGGAATTCCTGCAACATTATAAAATAAAACGTATATGTGTTTTTTTGAAAAGGTGTGCGAATAATAATTTTGTATTTTTGAAGTTTAGTTTCTAGGCAATAAGCAATTTTCCTGTTGTAATTTTTATCCGAAATAATATCAAATTGAATTAAAATTGATAACTTTTCAATAAATGACGATGGATTCTATAAATATAATAATACTCTTCACGCTATCTTATTTGTCTAGCATGAGTAAAAAAGTTTTAAACTTCCAGCATTTATTGTGTCAAAATAAAAAAATGTCTAAATGGTAGAGTAATCAAAAAATATTAATATTTTAAAGGATATTTAAAAGGAATAAATATATGTATCTTAATTCATTTAGCAGATAGCGGCTTCCTACGGTGCGTGGTATCGCGGTTTACCCCGCACGGCCGACGACCAAGGACAGCGCACCGAGTCTCTTTCACTGTGCGCCCTGGTTCACGTGAGTCTCGAGAATCAAACCCAATTCTAACTGACTTAGGGTATATTTCGGCTTGCGGTGTATTGCGACGTACTAAGGCTGACGCGTCAGCGCTATCACGGACGAGTCCCTTCCTACGGTGCGCGAAGCGGGGTGATCCGCTATACGGCGCACCGTGAGAAGCCAACCTTAGATTCAATGCGCAAGTCGGATCAAAATTAACTACATATGTGGTATATAAATCTTAATATCGGTTTAGCATTTTATCCTTTAAATAAGAAACTACAAATTTATAACGCCCACAGCAATAAATAACTAGTAAGGAGGCCAAAACCAAACAGCGTTCGGTTTTCGTACAAACAGTAATTCAACACCTAAAAATGTTGAAATGTAATAAATTACCAGAACGAATTTTTGTTTATTTATTATGCTAGCAAAACAACATGATCTTTAAAGAGAAAGAGTGAGATGCTAAAATATATCCTAAAGATGGTTATAGTGATTTTACTACGTGAATAGCCGAGTGGTACAGGTCACCACGCCAACATTCTAAGATACAAATTAATTATATGCAATAATTAATACGTAGACCACAAAAAAACATGAATATATATTTCTGTACCTATAAAGTCAACAACAGCAAAACGATAGGTTAATGACTCGAACTCCCCTTGTAACGATGATTCCTTTCAGGGACGTTATATTTAGAAGATAATGTTGTAAAAACTATCATACCATTTTATTGCGTCATACTATACATAATTATGTAAATTCTATTCTACTTTTAAGTACCTACCTTTAATACTAAAAAAAAATCCACAAGTTAGTACCTAAGTTCGATTTTTTTATTGTAATAATTAATGCTTTCAGGTACATAACACGCACGATGGGCTAATTTAAATTAACTAGTTTTTACACTCATTAATCAATAAATAATTCATGAAACAAATGACTGTGTAGTGTGTTTGTAACATCACCTGCTTCTTATATAATTCTGCATTCATTTCTACCACATTAAAATAATAACAACATCTTATATAAACGTTGTTTTTTTGTGTAAAAATATACAAAGAGACAAATATATTATTCTTTCACACGTTCATAATGAGTCGTGTACAATAGCTGTAGCTTATTTTATGGAATGCTTTCTTTAAGCGATAAGTTGGAGTAGTGCACATCATTACTGTAATTATTTAGTTAGATACTATTAATATAAGTAAATTAAAGGTGAACCTATGTTCAATATTATTATTAAATTATATATAATAAGCATAATACATCTTAGGTATATGAATAACTGAATGATCTATAATACTATAACTGAAATTCCTACACCCAATTGATGAAAATCTGACCAACATAAACTCTAAACTAATATTATAAAGCTGACGAGTTTATTTGTTGGTTTGTTTGTTTGTTTGAACGCGCTAATCTCAGGAGCTACTGGTTCTAATTGAAAAATTCTTTTTGTATTGGATAGTCCGTTTATTGAGGAAGGATATAGGCTATATTATAACATCACGCTACGACCAATAGGAGCGGAGCATAAATGAAAAATGTTGCAAAAATTAAAAACCGTTGAAACTAAAACACGCGAACAAAGTCGCGGGGGACAGCTAGTAAATTATAAATGTAAGTAGTGCCCTACGCTTTCTTTAGCTTGACCTGGCGGTGGCAATACTGTGCCCCCAGATAATCTGTCAAAACTCCGTTAAAATTATGTTAATTGTTGAGAATTTAGTCAACATAACTTCATAGTCTTTCAAAAACCAGATTATTTTCTAACATTTTATTAACATCAAAGGTTCTATTCAAGTAGGTTAGTTACCATAAGCGAAGTTAAAATCATCACGTACTTATTAAATCTACCGAAGTAATATGCGTGTTATAAGGAAATGAAAACAAAAATAAAAAATTAAGATGCGTGAGAAAACCGCATTATATAATTAAATTTGCACCCACAACCAACATAACTTATTGCACCAATAAATTATACGCAACAGTAGTTTTTCATCGAATAGTTTAATTAATACCATTTGTATACGTACTTTAAAAAAATGATTAAGTTAAAGTTGCTCACTGTTTAGAAATATGTAAATAAATATCGATGAGAACTTTTTATATGACGGTACAATGATTAATGATAATAATATATATAATATTTTTTCAGTTTCCATATATTATATATAAAAATATTTAGGACTGTAAAAAAAAATATGTACGTTTAATAAATATTTGTGTTATTCGATAAAACAAATATTTAATTATTGCATTTCAGCAATTCACTTCCAGTTACATCCTTCCATATTATAAAGATTTACATGATACTTATATATGAAAAACTAGCTGTTTCTCTCGGGTCGATCGAGTTGATTTCGGTTATCGCAACAAAAAGTAGCCAATGTCGTTTCTCAGGCTATAGACTATCTATTAAAAAAAAATCTATTAAATCAATTCAGTAGTTTTTGCATAAAAGCGCGACAGACAGACAGAGTTACTTTCGCATTTATAATATTAGTAAGCATTATTAGTTAATTAGGGTCGAAAACGGACTAATAGTTCCTATATTTTACACACCACTACAAAAGTATCTATGATCTGAGTTAGTACTAATTCATTTTCATTCATTCATACCATGTACATAATCCAACCACATTAACATAACTCTTAAAGTGATTGTACATATTTTCACAATATGTACCTATAGTGAAATAATGCCGCTTTCTTATCGTAGACCTTAAAAGGAACAAAATGGAAATTGCTAATGTTATACAGTAAAACATAATTATACTGGCTGATAAGAACTAAACGCAAAGCCTAAAAAAACTACATTGTTCCATTAATCATTCGACCAAACCGAGATGTTTTACTAGTAGTTTTACGATTAAATTATTCAATAAATTTATAGGCACGTAGGTATGTAAATAAATCACATTATACAGAAAAAAATAATTTAATTTATACGAAATTCAGGCCTATATTATGATAAAATTAGAAACTTTCCGAAATTTAAAACATGCATACATAAAGCTAACTAGGTCTAGGTCATCTGCTGAATTAATTCAATTTTTTAAATGGCAAACTAGAATTTCGGGTAAAACTATTAAAATAATTAATTAAAATAAGCTCCTTTATTTATAATAACGAGTTTCGAAGGTCAAAATATGGGCAGAGACAACACAAAAAATTTACTCTCTACTGTTTCTTAATGAAACTAATCCAGTTATAAGATGGCAATTCAACTAACGACCGTTATTATTAACTTACCATATGGTTTTCCATAATTTGATATACTTTGTTTGCTCAAGTTTTTTTTTCTTTCTACTATTTTAGCTTGAGCGCAGACTTTGACTGCTTCACCAGACTTATACAGAGCAATAGAAAAACTAAGTAAGTCAGCAACGTTCGCTAAGGGCACCCCCTGTGGGGTTCGGACCTCGTCTTAGTGCGTTGCTAACAATGGATCTTAGATTTTATTATTTAAGGACATTTTTTTGTTGGTAGTTTAGCCGGCTCGGGCCAGCTTGATCTAGGGACGGGGGGGGGAGCAAAATTTACGTTACTATAATTTATAAAACGCGGCGGGCCTCGCCGACGATTACGTAATATAAGCAGGTTGTGTTTTGTATTGCTATTACTAGCTAAATCGAATACTTCATGGAGAAGCTTTGTTTTATCGTCTGGGTAATTTTTTACTTCAGTTAAATTACTATGGATATACGGATATGATATAAACAATGGACGTAATAAGACCGATTTTAGTTTAATCACCATCTTGACAATTGGAAAGTACTCGTATCTTTGTGAGGTCCCCCGAAACCGTCTTAACAAAATTTATTTAACTACACACACACGCTAACACGCTACTGGCTAGCTAGAATCAAGACACAAAAAAACAGATGAAAAACAGAAAAAAACGGCAAATGTTTTACATTTAGCCCATCGTGAGAATTATGACAATCGCCAGATTGTTTTAACTATTTACTATGATTATTTGCGACAAGCAATTGACCTACTGTTTTTATTATACATTTGTATAATTATAACTTCAGAAGCCATTATTTTTAAAACAAGATTCACACTCTCACGACTATAAATGGTTATTTCGGTAATCATTTGCGAGTCTTCGTTTGAGATGAATTAGATAAAACTGGCTAAAGGTTAGGTCTTTTGAAAGATAAATTTAAATAAAAAAGGAGACAACTTAATATCCGATCGGGTGAAAGATTATTGAACTCTGATCTGAAAATCTAATACATTATATAGTATTACTATATAATGTATTAGATATATAGATAGATATATAGTATTACTTTTTTTATTTTCCAATAAAACCTCTGTGGCACATTTTTAATAAAACAACAGTTCATAGCTATCGCGGATCATAACATTATGATAATAAATGTACGTGTGTACAGAACATGAGTTTTAGATAACGACTATTGCTCATCTTTGGCAAAATAAAATTACACTTCGAGTTAGTCAATCGATCATTGACATTGAACTTAAATATACTGATTCAATAGGCACGATGACAGGGAATGAAAATAAAAATCAATTTAGTGAATCACTTAAATGAAAAAAAAAAAAAGGAAGGAATAGGGGCTTGTGACGTCACGCGAAATTTCCATTAACTTTATCTTTGTAATTTATTGTACAAGGAACAAATCATAAAAAAGTGTGCAACACTTTTTTTACCTAAAAATAATGGACAGTAAAAAAATGGCATGGCCCTATTGTTTAGATTAAAAAACTCAAAAGCTTAATCATAGAAAATATAAATATTCACAAGCTTGTTACAGAGATCTCATCCATCTTACTTTGTATCTAAGTATCAAGACATGCATTCACTCAAATTAATCTGTTTAACAACTATATAATCAGTCAGGTCACATTCAAATGATCTGAGAAATGACTCTCTTTACAATGCCTCCGTTTAAGACTTACATTTTCCTTAAATATTTCTAGACACATGTGTGGGATCGGTTTGCGTGTCAGGTGAACTTTGCCATACATTGTTTAGTGGGTAACAGTCACTTTTACATTTCATTGTTTTGCCGTCAATCATTACCTACGTTGAACGGTAAACTAGAAACTTCATGATTTGATAACTGTCACAAAACATGGTACTTAACGTTTTTTTTTTAAGATGAAAACTGGTCAACGTTTTTTTTTTCCTATAATGTATAGGTCTAAATGAATCATTTTTGTAAAAAGTATTTGTTTCATATTTTGGATGACATCAATTTTTAGTTCCAAATCTAAATAAATTAATAATTAAATTAGCCTTAATACCACAATAATTGTGGAGATGACTTTAATACACAAATAAAAGATTATATAAAATACGATTCTGTCACTGTTCGGATACTAAGACTTTAAAGTGTAGATTTACATAATTAGTCTTATATTAACTGTGTATAATTATAAATCAACACCCAACCTCATCCATGTAATTTTTTGCTAATCAAACTAAGTTATTCAATGGCATAATAGAGCTAGACCAATAAATATTTAATTTATTTCACTTTTAAACTTGTTTTAATGTGTAATCAACCTGCATTTGCTTTTTCTAAATATAGATAAATCCAGTTAGACTAAATCTATGCAGAAAACCGTTATGCAGTAAATTTTTAATCCATTCATTTGTGTCCCACTTATCGTTTTTTTCGAATTTCGAAACTGTAAAAGATGTGTCATTTTTTTGTAATATATTTTGGAAAAAACATAGTCTAGGTTCCATGATGATCATAATTTAAATAATAAACGATTTACATTTTAATAGAAAATGCATTTCTTTTTTTAATAAAACATCAAATAAATGTTTAAAAAAAACATAATATCGTGACTTTTAGCTGTTATTCTAAAGTTTATGTTAAAAGTAATTTATTAATTTTAACAGATTATTTTTCCAAATTTATTTAAGTTTTCAGTCTTTCTGCAACAAAAATAAAAAGGCATGCATTGAGATATTATAAATATTAATTTGCTTGGTCCGAGGATGGGTAAGTTTTAACTTTGGCAGTTTAGTACTTACAATTCTGACAACCAGTCCTACCATGGGATACTGTGTTACCCAGTAATATGAGTTGTGGAGGTCAGATAGGCAGTCGCTTCATGTAAAATGCAGTATTTAGCTGAATCCGGTAAGACTGGATCCGACCCCAAAATAGCTTGCAGAAAATGAAAGTGTAAATTCTTTGTAAAATAATAAAAAAAAAAAAACAGTTTTAATTTAAAGTAATGTGTCACTCAGAAACATAGAACTAAATAATTTTGCTTAAAGTGAAGTTTGCCAGATAACCTATAGCATACGACATCTAGCATAGCAACAGCCTAGGACTTAACGTACCTTCTCACCCAAAGATTGATTGGTGAAAAACGCTTTGTGGTATAAAGTCTAACTTGTGTAGGAACCATGTTTGTAGGTAAAGTTTTAAATAAATTGAAAGAATAGGTAATAAAAACCAAACGAGTGCGAGTCTGACTCGCGCACCGCGAGTTCCGTACAAATTATGCTGATCGTCACGGTTAATATTAAAAAAAAGTTAACTAACTTTGCAGTTAATAAAGCAATTTCTCATAAATCGATGTATTTAAATTTAATTTTACAACTGCAAATATAAGTTGGTACTTGTATGTATTGAGTTCCTGTTATTTTAATTACCACGGACATCTTATAGTTTTTTCTGCAATCTTTAGGTAAATAACTTTATTCAAAACACGTTTTTTTTCAAAATTGTAGCCCCACTGTAGTTACGAGATAAGGACGGTAGGGGGGATGGGAAATTCTAACGTATTTTTTTTATAACTTTAAGACTCTTTTTTATTTTTAAAATATACTTAAGATCCACACATCGAGCCCTTTCATTTGATAAGTCACACAATAAGGTTTGCAAAACTTTTGATTTTCTAATTTACCCACAAAAAGTGGACTCTGTGTTTAAAGTTCATTTATTTACGTTTCAGGTCAGGTCGGTTTCGTTAAGACACGTCACCGACTTGATGTTGCCATTTTACGTTGAGGTGGAAGATATTATTAGAATTAGAAATTAAACACGCAACTTATAGTGACAAAGAAAAATCTTTTACCCCATTGGGCAATACTGGCACACTTATAAAACAAAATAGGGTAACATGAAGGACTAGTATTTCGACTCTGTATTTAAATAAAATTTTAAACATTTCTTACTCGAACTTTCTTGTTAAATACTTTTATTAACTAGTCCCTCACTTAGTTGCTGGGGCTTTGTACAAACATTCAAATTACGTGCACAAAGAACCAGATTTGGAACTAGGTTTTGTCCCAAGCGGGGATTGAACCCGCAGCACATCGCGCACAGTGGTATTTGGCGTGATGACCTATACCACTCGGCTATCGGTGCAGACAGGTGTGTCTCTGCATTGTCCATCATTTATTTTATAACGGGACTGTTTGCTCA
The DNA here is from genome assembly GCA_932294365.1 of Diachrysia chrysitis. Classification (NCBI taxonomy): domain Eukaryota; kingdom Metazoa; phylum Arthropoda; class Insecta; order Lepidoptera; family Noctuidae; genus Diachrysia; species Diachrysia chrysitis. The sequence continues at coordinate 6,879,457 of OW028657.1, forward strand.
ATAAAATACAGGATATTCCTGAACAAAATCTAGATTCATTATAAGACTAGAATAAAATAATAAATTGTGTACATAATCGCCTTTCTAAAGTATTTAATGGTCTATTTCTATGCAAATAATTTTACACATTCTGTTCGGAAACTCTAATGTGGATTTTGAGTATTAATTGCCAAAATGTCGTGTATGTAGGTTGTCTGGCTTGGCGAGTATTCAAAGCAGTTTTGATTTCAAGATGTCTTTTATTTCCGTTATTAAAGGCATTAAAAATTAAAAAATAAAGTCTGAACTCAATACGATTCAAAGTCTAGTAATATTAATTTTATCATGCTTTCCCTAATTAAAGTCCGGTGAAGCAGTCCAAGCCTGCGCTCAAGGCTAACTGCGTAGAAGTCTTAAAAAAAACTTCAACTAATTAGAAGTTTTCTCAATCGACCACGGAAAGCCCTTGGTTTTTTTTGACGGAGGTCAAACGTGACCTTTGAAACCTGATCGACACCCAGGACAAATCTTTGTGTAATGAGCACGATCATTTGTTCAGTGTCTGAATGTAATTTCATCTATAACATGTATGTATTTAGAAATATATGAGTATGTTTATCAGTTTTCTAATTCCCATTATACAGGCTCTGCCTAGTTTGGAATCAGTTGGCCGTGTGTGAGTTGTCCCAAGATATTATAATTCATATCTTACCTTAACCCTATCAAAGTTCACGGCTAGAGCATCCAGTACCTTCTCTAGATACATGACTTCTTGCAGGTCACTGCTCATTAATACAAAGACTGGTTAGCGCTCAGCCTAGCTCAGATACAAGGAAAATACGTCACTGCAGTACAAATGGGGTCGGTGAATCGATCAGCTGTCTTGAAAATTTCGCGGAACTAGCTAGCAGGCGGTTGCTGAGCTCAATCTATAGTAATATATAAAGCTGGAGAGTTTGTTTATTTAATCTAAGGAACTACTGGCCTGATTTGAAAAATTATTTCAGTGTTGGATGTACCATTTATTGAGGAAGGCTATAAGCTATATAACATTACGCTGCGACCCAAAGGAGCGGAGAGAAAAAAGAAAAAATGTTGCAAAAATGAAAAACCGTTGAAGATAAAACACGCGGACAAAGTCGCGGAGTCAGACTTATAAAGTAAATTACAAAAGCAAAAATCTATTCTAATATTATAAATAATAATAACTATCTTGGGACATCTCACACACGGTCATCTGATCCCAAACTAGGCAGAGCCTGTGCTATGGCAACCAGACAACTGATAAACATACTTATATATTTCTAAATACATACATATTATAGATAAATTACACCCAGACACAGAACAAATGATCGTGCTCATCACACAAAGATTCGTCCTGGGTGGGAATCGAACCCACGACCTCCGGTTTAGCAGTCAGGGTCACTAACCACTAGACCAACAGGCCTGTCAGATTTATCTATAATATGTATGTATTTAGAAATATATAAGTATGTTTATCAGTTGTCTGGTTGCCATAGCACAGGCTCTGCCTAGTTTTGGATCAGATGACCGTGTGTCAGATGTCCCAAGATATTATTATTATTTAATAAAAGTATACCTATATATTATAGTGTTTTGGTAACTGCACGTCTTAATAGGTGTTATAATCGCGAGAAATGGAATACTTGTTCCGTTTTTTTTGCCTTACTAATAATAAGTGAAAATACTACGTGCTAAAATATGCATACAATTTACAAAACGAAATCTTAATAAATATAAATATAGAGAAAGTATTACGAATATTTTATGAGATAATTTATAAAATAATTTTATTATTTTTTTACAGATTTTTTTGTAATAAATTGTATTACATTATACAGTTGTTTATTTAATTTATTGATAATAATTATGTATACTTTATATTATTTCTTCTGTTATAAATATATAAATAATAAATAAATATTTAATTTTTCAGACCATAGTCTATACAAATGGTAGACAAGACATGACAAGAATTTATAATCTAATTAATATTATGTAGATATAAAAATATAATAAACATAAGAAATTATATAATAAATAACACAAGTAAATACCGAAATGATATATCATTGAATGAATGTTATATACCTAACTTGTTTACGATTTACTGTGTTTTTGTTTTCAATGTATTTTATAGACATTAATAGTTGTAGGCATATACCCAGTTCGTTTATTTTTCCTATGATTAATTCTGCCAATTATTTCAATAATTGATTAATTAATTGCAACCATCCATTCTACATGGCTGGTAAGTTGATTGCGTAAACAGTTGTTGATTAACCTAAACTTAATAAGCTGTTTTTATATTTCACTAATTGTTTTTTAATAAACGGGCACAGATCTTGTGAAAAACAAATAAAAATCGGTACAATATTTGCGATATTATTTGTGAAACAAAATTTTTATTTTTTTCATTATTAACTATGCCCCATACCCAATCTACCTGCCTACCTACCCTACCTAGGTAGGTAGGGTAGGTAGGCAGGTAGTCACCTGACGGGAGCGAAGCCGCGGGCATAGCTAGTAGTTAATAATCATAAAAAAAAAAAAACCTTTACCCTACCTACCCTACCTACCTAGGTAGGGTAGGTAGGCAGGTAGGTAGGTACCTATTCTACCTACCTACCTACCTACCTACCTTTACCAATTTCACTCATTCAATTCACTTTTCGTTCGAATATATTTTTTTATTTTCTTCAATACCAACCTTGTACTTACCTTAACAAACCCAAAACAAAAAGAATTATCCAATTTGGTGCGGTCGTATGAAAGTAATGCGCGTACACACATTTCAGCGAATATCTATCCTCGTAAACAAATAAAAGAGGTAATTCATACAATGACTAGTGTGAACTAAGATGGATTCTTATGATTAAGATTTACAAGCATCATGTAAATGATAAGCTATTACTGGCCATTGTATGCGCCGATACAAATAAGATCAATTGCATGAAATAGATTGTGTGATGCAAATCTTATCAGACAGGATTCCAAGAGATTGCATGAGGGTGGTCGAATTGACAGGGCAGATTGCGCAAGTAATGCAAGTCAACGGAATAAGGTGATGGTATACTTAATGAACTGGATTGTTTATCCATGATGTATACTATGTCTACGTGTTTCAAGTCTGTTCGGTTGTTTTAATGATTTTTTGTTGATATAATATAGTGCTGCTCAGATTTTTTTAACCTTGAACGGATAGAATAAGTCTAAATAGATTTTTTTATGAGTTCATTTACAAACCTGCGATATGTCACACACAAACTTACTGTTCTAGGGAATAAATACCCGCGTATATTACAATACTACGTACTACCTAAAAAGAGCTCGTGGCTAAGTATAAGCCGTACGATTTGACCGATAATATAGGTTAAGCCGCGCTCGCCGCGGTCGGTCCGTGGATAGGTGAGCATTTGAAAACCTACCGAGAACCTTACCATGACATACTGTGTTAACCAGTAAAACGGCAGTTGTTCCAATTAAAATACGGTATTCAGCTAAATTCGGTAAAACTAGAAGCCGACCCAAACATAGTTCAGAAAAGGTGAGGCAGAAGATTAGAATACTGCCTAAATTTTATTTCTATCGACGACCTTCGTGTTCGAATGGCGTACAACAGCGGTTCAAGGTGTGGCAAACTCTGAGGCCGCGGTTCGATCCCCGGACGGGTCAATATAGAAAACCACTTTTCTACATTGTCTCGGGTCTGAGTGTTTATTATGGTACCTTCGTTGTCTCTGATTCCATAGCACGAGTGCCATAGCTACATACTCTGGGTTGAAAAAAAAGGTAATGTAGTCCAAATTTCGTCTATAAACATCAAACCCTCCACTAGCGCAGCTGTTGAATCAATTTACTATTTACATTACATCATAAATCCAAATGCCTGCAGTTAATGTAGACATATAAGTAATAATTTATATATGAGTGCATCTAAATAGAAGCAATAAATATACTTTAAACATCGTCACATCGTATATGTAGCAAGTAATTACAACAGCATTCATGATAACGGAAGTCACATTCGGCCGACATCGACAGTCATCCAACATTTGCATCAATTCAACGTACAGAAGTAGGCAAACGAGACACATTCTCACGAGTGCCGTTAAAACAATACAAAATGTAATAACACGTACATTTTGTCGGAACGAAACATAACCGACATGTGAAAAACTAGATCAGGAATGCAAAATGATGGTGTCGACTTTGTTACTACAATAAAATACTTGATAATTGGTACACACGTTCACTGTAAATTTCACTTTTATGCTCAGCTGTAGGAAAAATAAGTGTCTATCCGCTTTAAAGCTGATTACATTTTACAAATATTAAATTATTTGTTTGAGTTATAAGATAGTGGATGAATAAAATGTAACTGAATTATAATGAAGTTGATTTCTGAGGTTCTCGCGAATGTTGAAACTTGTAACAGGTACATTGAATAACTACTATTTTGAATGGATTGTAACGCGGGTTATCGATGTAAAAATCTATAGCCACATGTGAGCAGGGAATCACTTAAGAACGGCTCGACCAATTTGACTGTTTTTAATAGTCAGGACAAAGTATGTATAAACGAAAATTTGCGAACAATATATATAGATTGACAGGGCAACGACTGTTGGGTCAACTTGTTTAAATAAAATGCGGTAAGTATGACGTCATAATTAATGACTTAATCGAAACTTTAGAGTGCGTTTTGATTTTTATTTAGCCTCAATATTGTAGTACTCAATAAGATATAAAATCATTGGTGGAAAATACTGGAAGCCAGCATAGGCAAAATAAATAATGCCAAATCAATTAATATTTATCTTTGATATTACAATTTATAAATATGTACACTTATTAACAACTCATAAAACTTGATATCATAAGTATATCAAGCGAAAAAACCAATGCAAGAATCAGGAAAGGATAATTTTGAAGCAATTTATAATGTATACTTAAAATTAAAATTATATCGTACAAATCCCAGACACATTATTCAAAGACAAATAGACAGATATTAGCCAACATGCAATTTAGTTTTTAATCAACATTGGTTCTACTATATCCCAAAATAACTCACCCATAATCTTTGACCCAACGAAAGTTGAATTGCATGACTCACATTTTTTACTTATACTTGAGTAAAAACCTTTTGAAGTCAAATAATTACACTCAAACAATGTTCTGCTGATTAATGTTTTCGTTTTCAATTTTGGATTTGTATAATACTTGATGTTATGTCCGGGTCTAAAATAACGGTTATTTTTAACCGACTCAAAAAAAGAGGAGGTTCTATGTTTCACTGTACGTATTTTTTATGTCTTTCACCGATTTCTTTATCAATTGTAGATTGATTTACAAAAACCTTTTTTATTGGACAGATTATGCTCCTGAGGTGGTCCCATTGTCACCAAGTCAGGATTTGATAAAAGAATCCCAAGGTAATCGAGGGCAAGCCTTTATTGTAAGGCACTTATTACGTGTTTCAAGAGTAACGAGTAACAGGATGTATTCTATATCCAATCATCCAATTGTTTATAATTAACATTAGAAAATAATTTTCAATTTTCAATTATGTTAAAAGGGAAATCATAATTGTAAAAGTAGACAGACCGCTAGCTACGTGATTAGAAACTTGGTTTTTTGCTTCAAAAGATTTCGCTTTCTGTTTCAAAATGTATATAAAGGGTGTTATCGAAAGCTTATATCTGTCTTAAAGAAGTGAAGAGTACATCTGGGAATACACATGTAAAGAGTAGTCAGTTAACAAAATTTCAGCTCAAACCGAGTTAATTAAATATAATTGATATCCAGTCTTTCGCCACCAAAAGTCAAACCCAGACCGCTGAAATAACGTATCTTAACATTTAGCGAGTGACGTAGTAAGATATTGACCCTCGAAGTACGGTGACACTTGTGGTATGATTTTTGCTGTTCAATTATTGATACAAAAAATTGGATATCAATTATTTTATTGACTAATTTTTAGCTGAAATTTTGTAAACTTAATCTATGCCAGTTATACTCTTCGCCCCTTTAGGTTATATTTACCCTTTCGGTATCATCCTGCATACAGAACCCACATAATAACAAGAACATATCTTGATTCATTCATCATTATTTTACATTATTACAATTTGGACACATCGGGATACTGAAAAAATAAATAAGTACGTCCCACCTATACAAGTACGATGCGAGAATCAACCATTACTTAGTAACGCTTTGAAATAGACAGCGGATTTAATTACTTAAATAGGCACATTTTAGTGATTCGTTACAATTTTGAAGTAGGTAATCCTTATACAAATTATATGAAATTCCTATCGGCAGTCGGAAATACAATTTCCTAATGGTTTATTAGTAATCACCGCTTGTAAACAATTAAATCTAGGATTATCCGCACATCATGTTACATAAACAAACAGTGAAAGTGGTGATTTACCGTCTGAACGGTCTCACAAATTACCCCTACGGTACAAATCACTATATAATAACACTCTATAAAGATTACATCACTAATGCAATTCCACAGATTCGTAAACTTTATAAAAGATTTACGCATTAATACGCGACCGAATTTAATTGCAGACCCTTTTGATTTGTTGTTAATTAAAGCAAGAAGAGTTATATAACATTGGAAAGGTATAAATCGTGTGTACGAAGTCTCATCTCTATTATAAATATTAATTTGCTATTATATTTTAGTGTGTTAATTAACGCTATGTTAATATTCGTACATACGTTAAAAACATGTGTATATAATCTACATATTTCAATTTACTGAATATCAATCAGAAAATTGCTCAGATTAAAATCAAGAGAGATAAACCGATAAACTGTTTGTCTTATAAAGGTTTGGTAAAAAGTTTTAACAATTGATTGACGACTATTTAAATGACTGAAATATAAATTTTATATGAAAACTAGCTGCTTTGCTGATTTTGCAAAACATTTTTTTTTCTCTCTTATAAATCTTCTCCTGACAATAATTAACACAACAAAAAAAGAATTAGCGAAATTGTTCCATCCGTTCACGCGTGATGCGATGACCAAGTGAAATAGAGATTCATTTTTATATATATAGATAATACTATTGAACTGACGCCCCTTTACTGACGAGAAATACATAATGTATGGTCGACTAGGCGTCAAAAACTAGCCGCACACAAGTAGCTGAGTCACAATTGGGTCGTCTACACAACCAGTAGAGAACCTTTCTCTGCCCTTTTAGCGAATAAAAACGTGACACCGCTCAACCGTACCCCGTAACTTCACTAAAATGCATGTATTCATTCACACTGACACTGATCTTTGATCCTAAACTACACCAAATTGCTTCGAAAGCCAACGGAGTAAACGTATTCATTAAGGAAGCGAAGCAACAATTTAGAATCAAGAATTTACACTGAACAACAAAAGTTAGATGTCTTTATTCGAGGAAATCACAGCGGTTCCGATCTATGAAGGCCGAACAAAGCTATTACTAGCATTATAGGTTTACAAACAACAGTACTCTTGTGTAGATAACGCAGATGGTTGGTTCGCGACATCGGCCAAATTGTAGCCTCAAGGGACTCGGCTTTGTTCAGTAAGCCCTTATCCTATTTGAACGGAATTCCGAAGCCTAAACCCTCATTTATTATTTAAGGTAAACCTACTATATTTTGTTCTGAATAAATGGGAGCTAATCTTCTAACTAAGTTTAAACCTTTATCATCATAATCGTCGCCTTAACTTTGTTACGATGACTGAAAATTAAAGAATTTTGTAATGTGACATTGATAACTTACAAATAATGAGTAAACGTGGTAATCAATGATCATGCTTTACTAAGACAAGAGGCCCTATCCCTATAGTGTGAAAGCTTGCTTTGATCAGAATTTTATTGATCAAAAGCTGTTCCTAGTGTTAATAGTACCTGAGGACAATTAAGGATCCTAAGACTATGAAGATATAATTATGTAAGTGCCTAGTTATTAAATTGTAACAAATATTAAATAATAATAGATGTGGACAACATCACATACAATGCTCTGAAACCAAAGTAACAAGTTAAAGCACTTGTGTTATGGAATCAGAGATAACGAAGATACAACAAACACCCGGACCCAAGACAATGTAGAAAAGTAGTTGTCTACAATGACCCGGCCGGGATCGAACCTAGGACCTCAGAGCTAGCAATACCTTAAAAACCGGTGAGTACGCCACTCGCCCTCGGAGGTATGTTTAAGGTTCTGTTAAAACAAATAAATGTTTAAGAACCTAAATACCTTTTTGCTATGATTATGTGTACAGAATGCGATGAGATAATTATTAGGCTTAATGGCTACTTCAAGATCGTGGCAAGAGAAAACCTGATGTCCGATACCTAAGAAGTAACCTTGAAATGAAGGTATTGACTTTCTGTAATAGGTCAAGTAACTACAAGTTTGATAAAATGCAGTCCATATTAAGAAAGTTAACGTTGCAAAATACTACTAAATAAAGCAATAAGCCAGTAATTAATACGTTTAATTATGTCAAGATGTTATAAGTAACCAATTTACTGGAAACTAGAAGGTTATGTAGTAAATTACAGTAAATCGATTTAGGTTTTAATTACTGACTTTCATTAAAAAGGATAATTAATAAGTACTTGATTTCAATGTGAGAGGTCATGTCCAAGCGATGTAGGCTGAATTGATTGATTGATTTCAATTTCATGTATCAAAAAGGCATAGAGATCTTTATAAAAAGTCAAATACTAGTAAACAAATATCATAATCTGCAATATAAAGTGTTTTTCATTGAACGCTCTAATATCTAAAACCATTATTCGGAATTTGAAAAAATCTTTTTTGTATTTGATAGTCAAATTCTTGATCTCAGCTTGAAAATGAAATCATTTGCAAGTGTCGTTCTACACTTGTAGGATTGCGTATTCGTGCGAATGTGAGTGACTAGCTTTAGATGCACAACACGTTTTTCGGGGCTGAGTCTCACTGGATCCAACTGGATACCAATAATAAACAGAGCTACTGTCTTTGACCTGTATGACCTTACCTCCACCTTCCATTTACTATATAGTGGACTATTCCTACCTGTTTTATAACTTAACTAGACATTTGGACTATAACTTTATATGTTCAACTAGCTTTTGCCAGCGACTTCGTCCGCATTTCCGTCGTTTTTCGTAAAAAAGTAGCATATTATGTCCTTCCTCACTGTTCAGTGGTTTTGATGTAACAAACAGATTAACTTTCGTATTTTAGTAGGGAAATATAATATATCACGTTACACAAAAATAATCCTTATAGCATGATTCAGTATTCACACGCGACGGCGCGATGGCTTATTATCGTATTTCATGTATAAGTTTGGTGTTTCTATACCGATTTCTATGATTCTTTTTTTATTGAATAGGTAATAATGTTAACTTTTTTAATTAGGGATGAGTGAGAGTATTATAAACGTAAGAGTAAACAAATATAATCAGAAAGCTCCGAACTGCTAAGCTATCGGGAGTTACACGTGTTATTGTGAGTCAACCATAAAAGATAGACATATGCTGTTGTGAGATATTTTTTAGATAATTTTATGTAGAACATTTCCGTCATACATGATTTCTATGTAGCTTTAACCATTAAGGCTGCATACGCGACGGAAGCTTAAAAAATGGAGTAACTTCTCCCGTTTTCCCAACATTTCCCAACCTTCACTGCTCTGCTCCTATTGATTGTAGCGTGATGAAAAGTATACTATAACCTGCCCAGGAGTATGAAGAATAATTGTACCAAGTTTCGTTAAAATCCGTCAAGTAGTTTTTGTTTCTATAAGAAACATACAGACAGACAGACAGACAGACAGACAGACAGACAAAAAATTTACTGATTGCATTTTTGGCATCAGTATCGATCACTAATCACCCCCTGATAGTTATTTTGAAAATATATTTGATGTACAGAATTGACCTCTCTACAGATTTATTATAAGTATAGACTAGCGACCTGCCCCGCTTCACATGGGTAGACAAAACATAAATTAATTACATACAAAAATCCTTCCTCTTAAATCACTCTATCTATTGCTGAAAACTGTATCAAAATATGTTGCGTAGTTTAAAATAGCTAAGAGTACAGACACCAGGTCTTAGTTTGTTTTATACTATATTAAGATAACATAACACTAATAAATAGAGATGCTCATTAAAAATATTTTGACAAACTAGTCTCATACATATTTATAAACATATTCAATAAATAAAAAATCCGTTAGAACGAGCCTCATTTGTGATAATGTAGATTTCATTAGCCCTTAAACTGCTCAATCATTCTCGATTCCAAGGGATTAAGATCGGTGCGACACAGAATTTTTAACGTTCGATATAAATCAGTGAAAGGTTTTACAGTAGTACGGCCTATTTTAGAGGCACTAATGTTGTTGTAAATAAATAATAAGAAACTAATACAATCATGACGCAGTAAAAAAATAACGACATTGCGCTACTCAGCATTCCGTACCAAAAGACCAACAACTAGGTACAAATAATTTCAAAAGTATGTAAAACGAAACAAATTATCATATCGATAAATATATATATGTTTTTTTTTTCATGCAATTAGTATTTCACATTCATGAGAAATAGTAATGCGTTTGGGTATTAGAGCAGATAAATATGCTGTTTGTAAATCGATCGCAGAAAAACTGGAAGAACTTTCATTTACATCTTCAGAGAACTCATTAGGAATGGAAACTACTTACTTTAAGTTTTTATTTCAATCTAGTTCCACTTAAACAAAAAAAAATGTTTGAGTAAATTCTCATTTATCTGCTATGTTTTGAGGGGTTTGTGGCTAAGTGTAAGCCGTACGGGTTGACCGATAACACAGGTTACTGCGCCCAAATGTAAACATACCGAGACCTCCCCGTGCCTTGAAAAGCACGTTAAGCCCGTACCCCGTTGGTCCCGACTGTTAAAGTTTATCTTTTACAGTCGTTAAGTCATTACAATTCTGACTACCAGTCTTACTTTAAAATACTGTGATACCCAGACAAATGGATTGTGAATGTCAGACAGGCAGTCATTCCATGTAACATACGGTATTCAGCTGAATCCGGTAAGACTGGAAGCCAAGCCCAACATAGCTTGGAAAAAGGCTAGGCATAAGGTTTATCAGTTATATTTATTTATTTATTTACTGCCTTTATATACATTAAGTCCAAGTAATGAGGGCTTAAAGATAAGTACTAAAGAAATAAGGTGCGAAATGTAGCGCACGTCACTTAGATGATTAAACGAATTGATTACCTTTCGTCATATGCGTCGAAGCTGAAAAAATAGATTTATGTGCAGATTGCAATACACTGCAATTGTTTGGTTTCAGTATTGCAGTCAATGTTAGGTTGTAATTACCTGGAATGTTATTACGTGATTTATAATGAAAAAATGTGTGTGTGTAAACAGATAGGTAGGTAGGTATGATAAGTTCTGTATAAATAGTATGTATAATTTCTGTTTTGTAAGTTTAAAATGTTTGATTATCTATTTTGATCATTAGTTTACAAAAAAAAGTACCACCTGAATTGAGAACCTCTTCTTTTTTGAAGTCGATAAAAATAATTTAATTTTTAATTTCTAGTTTACTAGATAGGATTTCATTTGTTCAACCTTAAAATATGACAATGTATCTATTTATAAAAATAAAACATTGCTTATCAAAAGTTTGCTTTATTTAATTACAAAAACAATTGCTGTCAGGTATATTACCTACTTGTTGCCAATTTAACGTAAACTTGTTATATTATACCTATTTCCGTATACAAACTTTTCCAGTTCAAATATCGCAGTAAACACCGAAAGTGATAAACACGTACACATCACATCGTGACAAACGTTGCCATGACAACCACGGACCGCAGTATTCGGTAAATTACCATAATGGTTCAAGATCGGTGCCGAGCGTCCCGTATAGTTATCAGAGCATCCAGCTAACGGCGACGTGACCACGCCTTGGAGACATCGCGGTTTTAAATAATATACCAGATAATATCGATACTTTCTACAAATTATTCGATAAAAGTGAGCTTTGGTACGTTTTGCGTTAGGTTTGTTTTCATTTTTTTTTCGTTTGATTCTGATCAAAGGGATATTTAGGTACAGATCAAGAAATACTAATGTCTTATGAAATAAATCGGTTAAAGATAGGTTTTTCAGTAGGTGTTCTGAAATCACGAAACATAATAAATAACAGTATTTTACGTAGTTCAGTGAAATCGCGATTAATATCTGTACTAACTTAGTGTCGAACTAATAAGTTAGACACTAAGTTAGTATAATACATCATTACGTATATAGATTTTTGTGTTAATAAAACATATAATTTCGTAAAATATTGTTCATAAATATTGTATTTTATTATAATTTCCTTCTTCAAAATTTTAATCATTTTAACGACTTCCTAATTAACGTTGAACCGTACAAAAGACATCAACGCGTTGTACATATCCTTTATAAATTAAAATGAGAAAAAATTGTTTTGTCTCTTTCACACGTTTCTTGACAAAAAAGTTCTAAAATAATTGTTGTAAATAGGATAGTAGAGTATTTTTTATTATCTTTCTAAAAAAAACATTCCGTTGATTTAAATTATTCAAAATTACAGAACATTTAGCTTAATATTGTATAACAAGTGTTTAAGATGGTAACTAGCGTGTCTAATGGAATTGACGTAAGACTAATTATATCTCACTCATAATGCTAAAACGAAGTTTAAAATATATAAAAAATCGACAAACAAACAAAAACCATCTCGAATTTCTGTGTTATTACTGTAAAACTCTTACAGTTATACTATGGACAGTAAAATGATGTTTAGTTCTAGTAAAAGTGAGTAAGTGAACATTTATTTCCCTGTTTTTTATTTAACTGTCGTTAAATAAACTAGTTTTGATACGTTCCAGTGTTGCATTAAATATATTCACATAGCTTAATATTCTGCATAGTTGCAACTGTAATGACAATTCTAGTTAACTGACCGAGACTACTCTACATTTGTAGAGCTGAAAGCAAATGTTTTTGTAGCTTGTTATTTGTATACATTCCGTTTTGATTACAGTTAAGGTTAATGTAGAGTTAACTTATAACATGTCCTTTTTAAATAATAACAACCATTTTTCTGTGTAAAATTACGTAGCTTTCTTTGTTGATCATTTATTCCATGATGTAGGGCTAAAGGAAGTTTAAGTCGTACGGTTTGAACGATAATTAAGTTTAGATAAGATAATTAAGTTTTACTGCGGTAGGTCTAAAAAAGGTAGGTATAAAAAACCTTATTTAAATAAAACATATCTTTGCCGCTTTGCTGTTAGTTCAATAAATTCTTCTAATTTCTTTTTCATAAAAATTTGTTTGTAATAAACATTTTATAGCTTGTCTCATTAATACTCAAACTTTTTCGTGCTCACTTTTGTTTTCCACAACTTTCCCAATCAATGGAGTCAGGAAGCGATTGTGATTGAAATCTTGAGGGTTTGAGAAAAACGTTGTAAAGACGTTGCGTGCGACACACAATAGCCTAGTAGCTGTGTAAACTGCTGTCGGTATTAGTAACATGCTTTATTTCAAGGAAAAACATATTTTTTCGTAGTATAACGGGTAATTTTGTGTAAAAAATTTTTGCGAAAACCACGTAATGTACCCATCATTGGGACCTTTTTTTAGAGCATACCTGGGAAACCGAACCGAACCGAACTAAATGGTTTCTGAAGATATTGAAGGTTTTTACTAAAACGTATTCTTATATAAACATCTTAAATACTAAACTTACTTCCAAACAAACGTTTACCCACAACACACATAGGCACAGTCGGTTGCGTGCATTACATTGATGCTTAAAATTAAAATTCGTTTCCCAACATTTATATTTCGTGAATGTATGTAGTTTGATGTACAGAGTGCATATAATTCAGTAATGCGATTGGTCTTTTTACACACTGTATAGGTTAAAACGAAGGTACTCTTAAAAGGGCTTTTAAAAATACTATATCAGTGGATAAAGAGTGGGTGGATATAGCCTTAAGTAAGTAAAATGGCACAGTGGAGAAAAAGCAGAACCATCTCTAGTCATGGTCAAAGACATGTTATTGTACCTACTAACGGTCCTTTTCCCCACTTAGGCTATTGATTGGTTTAGGTTTGATGATCAATTATTTCTCTCTAGAGTCTAGATCATTGTGGCGTCAACAACAAACAACATTCTGGGTCATGAAAGGACGAACATAACAGAGTTTCTATGAGCATTTATAGATTTATAGTATTAATAAATAAATAAAAATAAACTTCGAACATGACAAACAACTAAATGATTTACGGCAACAAGTCTAAATAAAAATAGATATTTGATTTAGTTCTCCAGCGAAGGACCGGTAACGGTGTTTATAAATAATTTAAATAGTTTTATTTAAGAAGTTGTAGGTTGCCATGTCAGAGATCGCAGTAAATTAATCTACTATGTGACTTATTATTTATATATATGGGTACTTACTTTTTATTGGGAGTTTTAGAAACACTGTGTAGTTTAATTAATAAACCGGTTAATGACGTTGTTTAGAACAGCGTTAAATTGGTTTTGAGCGAATGAAATATTAAGGACATTCTTTATATCACGACAAATTAACATATTTTTTGTTGTAACCGACAAACAGGCAAGCAGTTCACTTATTAGTAAGCAAACTAAGCCAGCTAGGTATTTAAAGAATATATTGGCGTCGCACACCTCGTAAAGTGCGTAAGGGACAACTGCGGCTCAGTCTGATAAAACCTACAAAATCGTTGACCAAAAGACGTTTCGTATTCGGATATATATAATTAATTTAGAGGAAAGGTATATCGAAGCTTATATAATTTTCTTTTTTGTTAAAATCCTATCAAATTTGTCTAATAGTCGACAACACACGACAGTAAAAACGGGCATTTTTGGAGGGTCATATTTCTTTAAATTATAGTTTTGGAAAAAAACTAAATAATGTATAGTAAGTGGTAGGTAAGTAGGGGCACGCATGAAGTAAACTTAGATCTTTTGAGAAAAAAAACCGGCCAAGTGCGAGTCAGACTCGCGCACCGAGGGTTCCGTACAAACCTGTAGGTATATAAGTAAAAGTTATGGTATTTTTATTGCTAAATGAAATCCATAATTAAAAATATTTTTATTATATGATGTAACTAAAAATTTATGCTTTTCGCAATTTTTCCTTTATCTGTGTTATAAGACGTTGCTTCGTACCAAATTTCAAGATTCTGAGTTCACGGGAAGTACCCTGTAGGTTTTGATTCCCTTGCGAGTGTCGAAAATTTGCGGCATAAACGGGAGTATCTTTTGATCGCGTTGACTTAGAAGTTTGATTTTTTCACAGCTCCAAGAGACCATAGACTTGAGTATTTGATATGAATTTCAGCTTGATACCTCCACGCGTTCCTGAGAAAAAAGGTCTTGACAGACAGACAGACAGACAGACAGACAGACGGACAACAAAGTGATCCTATAAGGGTTCCGTTTTTACCTTTTGAGGTACGGAACCCTAAAAACATTGTCAATCAATCTCTAAAACCATTTTCGACGCAGAAAACAGCAGAAAACGTTTGTATGAAGAAAGACCCGGTCGCATCCCCTCTTAAGTTTGATCATCCCAATCTTCTGCTAACTCGAAAGAACGTAGCAGCAAAGCAATTCGATAAATGAGAGAGTGATACTCCAGGCTATTGGCAGACTGAACTACAAAGATAACAATAACATAAGCATAAGCTGAAGCGATGAATTTTAACTTAACATTTAGCGAGTGACGTAATAAGATATTGACCCTCGTAGTGCGTTGACATGTTTGTTATCATTTTTAGTATCGAATAATTGATGCGAAAGATTCTATATCAATTATTTAAATAACACATTTCAAGCTGAACTTTTGTAAACTGACTTTATACCAGATGTACTCTTTACCCCTTTTGTATAGATATACCCTTTTGGTTATACCTGCACAGTTTTAAGTCGATCTGTTTACTACTCTTGTAGGATGACGATATCGGCGCCACTGTTTCTGTGAACGCCCGGCGATAAAGCGGCGTTGCTGCCGGTCGGCACATTACCTACAAAAAGTACCAGGCTCACAGACTGCTGAAGCAATAGATCTTATTAATAAGATTTAGCGAGTGACGTAATAGGTTAAGGACTTTCGTAATGAGGTGACACGTATGTCGATTTTTTATATCGATTCGATGAAATTATTAAAAAATTTGCTATCAATTATTTAAATAACTCATATTAAGC
The DNA here is from genome assembly GCA_932294365.1 of Diachrysia chrysitis. Lineage (NCBI taxonomy): Eukaryota > Metazoa > Arthropoda > Insecta > Lepidoptera > Noctuidae > Diachrysia > Diachrysia chrysitis. Next base: position 6,895,758 of record OW028657.1, read on the forward strand.
TGGAACTTTGTAAACTGACTCTATACCAGATGTACTCTTCACCCCTTTTGGGTAGTATTAGCTTTTCCGTTACACCGTGTATATGTATTTTACCGATAAATAATTTGCAAATACGACATAATATCGCAATGGTATGAAAGGACTTTAAAATTGTTTGTATAAAATGTAAAATAATTCTTATCTCCGAAATTTCATCAATTTGAATCTGAGCGACTGTCAAGCCTTAATTGGCGAGAAATGTTTATTTGATTGACATCAATCCACATAACTTATTAACACATAAATGATGTTAGATGGCAATTCGAGATATCGTTAAGTATATACATTTATTACCTATCAAATCAAGGTACGTTCCTTAAGTATTAATAATATTAATATAATCGAATCGAATTCTTGATTGAAGAAAATCAAGTTAAGAGCGAATTTAAGTTGCTAATTTGAAGTATCTTACCTTTAAAGAATAAATTACAATAATGATATTAATATAGTAAAATTTTAAACTTATTTTACAGGCATTATTTTACAATTGGCGACTTCTGTGGTCGAGTGGCGTACATAACTACCGGTTGTTAAGGTGTCGCCAGCTCTGAGGTCCCGGGTTTCATCTTAGGACGGTCAACGGATCAATGTAGAAAAACTACTTTTCTACATTGTCTAGGATCTGAGTGTTAGTGGTACCTCGTTGTCTCTGAAATGTTTGCCTAAAACTCTAAAGTATACGCTCTCGTAAATAAATAATAATCATGACAAGAAAAATAATTAAAACCGAAGTAGGTACTATCAGCTTGTCGTAGTGGCCTAGCGGTTAAGTATACTATATATATTCTATATAGATTTGTATGCACAAGGTTGCTAGTTCGAACACCCTACAGGCCACTAAGTACCAATGTAACTTTTTCCAAGTTATTATATACTTTCTTAATTATTCTAAGACGCCACTGGTAAACAGTGAAGGAAAACATTGTAAGAAAACTTGGATATGAGCAAGCGTGGTGTTAAATGCTCGTGCCGTCTCTACAAAAGAAGGGGCCTGTGCCCAGGAGTGGGACAATATAAGACCGGCATTATAAAAAGTATTGTAATGAAAATATTATGTTTACTGTGCGTGTTCTAATCGGATGTGCGGTTCCACGCCGCGCGCGACTTAATGTAGCTATCATAATGCCTGGCATCTCAAACATTTTCACCTGATCAACACATTCAACGAATCCAAATTCAATGAATTCTCTTCACTCTTTATATTTGCGTGACGTTTTTGTGATATCATCATTATGCAAAGTATCAGATACTTTTATTACAGATACGACAGTAAGTTATGTTGTATGTTTTCTATTTTTTATATCATTTGGTTGGGCAATAGAGTTAATATGATTAGGTTTAGGTTTTTTCACATAGGTACCTATATTACAATTTAAATACATGTTTTTTAGTTATCGTTATAAATCATAATAAAATAATCCCGCCATTTTTTTCAATACACCTATAAGGGCACTTAGGTTTATGAGACTAATGTAACGATACCTTGATTGTCGAAATCCATCCAGCCATTTAAAAGACACCATGTAATAAAGAAATTTACAAACATAGACACAGAAATATATACAATTGTACAAAATACAATAATCATAGTGCGAAAACAATAATCCTTTTTTGGCAGTAGGTTAATAATACTTACATTTATTATTTTACTCAATGTGTGGCAATGACTTTTAGACGTATTTCCCCTAAAACCACTCTGTTATTGTTCAATAATTCTTTGAATTAATTCAGTGTCAGGAGGTAATTAATGTACTAGGGACCATTATATATACTTGTTTTGCTACATACATGTCACGTTTAGGTAACTGTCATTTCAAAGAATATATGTAGGTACCTATCTACATAAATTCGCAGAGGGTACAAATCCGAATTGTATAGCTATCATAAATTTAGTAATATTTTCTACTATTTAGGTTACTTAATGAATTCTATGTAAATATTTACTCAAAATCAAAAACATGACATGTTTTCCATAAAATGATATCATTCCTTGATTACAGAAAAACGTCGAGCAAGTTAATTAACTACTTAATAATTAACGAGCAATCTTGTTTCATTAGAGTAAACGGTCACACACCGATTATACAGGGTGATTCTATCAGAAATCCTAACGAGAATCAAGTAATGCACAACATTCTTCAAGATTTTTTATTTTATAAAATGACCGATTTAAATAATAAAAATTTGTAGTCAAATATTTGAGGCAACTTAAAAGCTACATAACATCAGGTTACGAGCCTTGAGACCTAAGCAAGGCCAGTGAAACCGCGGGTTACAATTAGTGCTATATAAAATAATTATATTGGAATAAAAAAAGTCTATGTAGACATAGGCTTATATGTCTACATACATATTTTACTGGGTAATAAAACATCCTTTAGTAAAACTGATTGTCAGAACTGTAATGGCTTAACGACTGTCAAATATCAACAAATGACAGTCGGTACCTACAGCTCCACTGACATTCCGAGGCACGGAGGAGTTATATCAATAAAAAAATCATACTGTATATAGTTAGCAATATTTGATTCACGTCCCACTTTATTGACACGTAGGTACGTACCTAAATCATTCAATTTCGGCGATGATCAACTTTCTATATGTAAATCATACAAAGTGGAATTAAATCGTTACTTGTAAATATTTTTCATACATGTACATTGAAGGGTTACTAATGCAATTATTACGGTCATATAATCAAATATTGAAATATTCAGTGTTAATTCATATTACACATTTTTAATTATCTTAACGGCCATTAGATCACCTCAAACGTCGGTGTTATTTAGAAAACGTATCTTTTATTAACAATTATAGTTTCGTAAACTGCGGTTTAATATTTAAACTAATTAAAAACAGATATTAGGAGAATCTGAATTTTGATAGATTTTAAATTTTATATTAGATTACTGTAAACATTATTTATGGTGTTAATATTGTTCAAAGACAAATTTGGAGTAAACGTTAGAAATAAATATATCTATAATAATATAACTAAAAGCATTTAATAAATTATTATTTGTTGCACTTAAAGTAAATGCGCTACCACTACGCCTAAACCTGGCCAAGTTACTTGCAAATATACCTGTATTTATTACCATACAATAGTGTGCGGACTGGGTATGAAAAGAAATATCTATTTAGTCCACAAGATAGATGAAAAAAGAAAAAAACCTCGTATTTTTTCTTCTATCAAATCAATGAAAAATTACAAAGTTAAAAAAGCGCTTTAAAGTTCAGGAGTGGGTCTTGTGACGTCACGTGTTGGTAAACATTGTACACTACAGCTACAACTACACGTGACGTCACGCGACATTTCCATTCACTGTATATATTGTTTGATTTAGTAAAAAAAAAGAAAAAATACTTATCTAATATTTTTTAATAATCCATGTAACGTGTAAATGCAAAAAGATAGTCCGCATCCCTATTATACGACGTGGATACCTTTTTAACTATAAAATCTTAATGAGGATATACTAGTGTGTAACGGACCTTGATTTAATAAACAACTTTTTTTTAAAAATACATGCAAATAATATAGTCAAATTAAAAACCTTATTTCATAAAGACAGTTAAAAATGGCGAAGGACCATTATATCTTCGTTTTATAGCTTTTAAATGTATGAAGTCAAGATATAAGTGGTAACAAAAATACTTGTTTTAAACCTTAACTTTGGCCGCTTAACAATATACAAACATTTAACAGAACTGTTTCTAAACAAACCCATTTCACAAACTATTAGCAAAAGATAATAACTTTGTTTTTAAAAATATCAATATTTTTCTACTAAATAATTACCTACCAAAGCTCACAAATTAAATAAAACATTTTAACCGTTCGTGCAATACCGGTTCTATTGAGACTCAGACAATATTTAAATCATACATTTGCTTTCTAATTTAAATAATGAGACACCTAGGATTTCTAACTCTTTGTCAGACGTTTAAATCAAAACAAGGATACAGACACATGGCTTGGGCGTAACTAATCGAACGTGGACACGTAGTTTCTAAAGCTTCCATACATATCTATACTAATATTATAAATACAACATTAAGTTTGTCTCTCTGTCTGTTACACTTTCACGACTAAAGCACACAGCTGATTTTCATAAAATTTGGTATGAACATAGCTTGAACAACAAGAAAAGATATAGACTACTTTTGACCATGATAACCGGAATACACGCAGGCGAAGACCCAGGGGAAAGCTGGTGTATGAATAATACTAGCCTGTAAATGTCCCACTGTCGGGCAAAGGCATCTTTTCATAGAGCCAACGAACGTGCATTGATCACCACACTCCTTCAATGCCGGTAGTCGGTTTCATTTTTTTATATCAATAGAGTTTTTGTATAAAACTATCAATATTAGGTATTAGAAAATGTACCACAAAGATACTTGTTCAAATCGTTTTCGATGCATTAAAATCAAGATTTGTATATATATTTTGTGTAAAAAACGTCTGTTTTTTTTTTTTAATAAAACGTCTTTGGAAAATCTTGACATGGGACTGGATATGGGCTACCTTGGCCAACCTGGAAGTCTCTGAAGACTTCGGACTCAGGTTGACTGAAACAAAGATAATTATAGATTAAATTATCTCTCTAGGTGCTATACACAGACACATCTAACCTAAGGTGTAGATGTCTTGTCCTTCATGGTCTTACACCTGCACCCTGGACAATTTAAAAGCTACTGATAATGCAGTTCTCATAGCAGTATTCTGGATCGACACAATATAGATTGCCATCAACAAGCTAAGAATAAGATAACAAGTCTCCCGCGCTAAGGCGTTTAATCCCATCACAGGAATACACAGACTTAAAAACTTTGTGGACCCAAATTTGACTGCACGGATAGCCGAGTGGTATAGGTCACCACGCCAAATACCTCTGTGCTTGACGTGCCGCGGGTTCGATCCCCGCATGGGACAAGCATTTGTGTGATCCACAAATACTTTCCACTCTTGATCCAAGTTTTTCCAAGTCTGGATGTTCCCCCGCGACACAAGGATTATATTCCTTAGTGAGGGAGAGGTTTAAAAAAAAAAAGTTTGTTCAATGTGGGGATCGAAGCCGCAGTACGTTGAGCAGTTAGTAGTTGTGGGCGACCTGACCTCTCGACCAACAAATGTTCTAATGTATGATAACATTACTATACCAATTGTCATTAACACCTTTATTTCAAAACAGAACTACGATCGAATTTCGTAATGAACAGTTACTACCTGACGTGTGGTTCCTACTTATGTAGATATCTACTAACTAACATCATACGAATTGCCTGAATCCTTGTTAAGCGATGTCTACTTGCAGTAATTATTTGGACAATGGCGAAATCATCACGATGATCGTGACGATAAATTAGAAGTATGTAGGTACTTGCTATTCCAAACTTAACTGGAGCACCGTTTTGGTAATTGAATCGTTTATTATGCACCTTTCGTCTATTGCATGAGTATGTTGCATTAATTAGCTACGTACTTATTCTATACGTATGTACGATCGCGGTAATTATAAATGCATTCCCATCTGGACCCAGATAAAGGGTAAGAATGTTGGAGGACCCAGTCATCCGCGTTTCCTAAGGCGATGGAGGATATCATGAGGATGTTTTCGTTTGAAAAAGAGAGTACAATGTTATACATTAGGTACACATTTTTTCTTGTTTTTATTTTCACGGATTGAAAATCTTATGACTTCAACCAACGCCTAGGGTACGAGGTAGGGATATGTCGGACTTGCACCGAATAAAACCACCCCGGTCCCGGCAGCATGCTGGGCGCGGCCTTGGCGGATATAAGTAAACCTACGTACCCAGCATTAGGTATGCTATTACCTACATTGTATGGTTTAAAAGTATACCTACATTTAGTTGCTAACCTAGGTACATGATCTAGGAGGGTTTTTGAGTGAAATAAAATAAATGGTCAATGGTCCTTAAAATTATTACTTCATCAACAAAGAAATTGACAAGAAATGTGCAATACTGCACTGAAGTGAATGGTATGCGAAAACTTAAAAGCTTTCAACTAGCAATAAAGTATTAAACCTATATAACAGATCCCTAAAGTTAAAAAAAAACCTATTGTTGTTTGGTAGGTAGTTATTTAATACCTATATGTTTATAATAAACGTAAAAGCCATTTCAGCAACTGAAAAGTAAATCATAAACATTCATAATAATTCATGTTAAGTTAGTAAACAATTCGTATTAAGTACTTAGGTAATCTATATTGTTTTTGTACTTACCGGAAAATTATCTTGCGCAAATCACAAACGACGAAAACAGTTCACATACACAATAGCAGTATTTTCAATAGCACAATTTACCCTAAAACTTTTCTTTCAAAACAGTTTGTTGTTTTACCCACATAATTATATTACCATAGGTATATAATAAAAAGGACTTTTAATTTTAAAATAATTTGTATAAAAAAACATTCACTTAAATTTCGCAATCTTATTGAAAATGTCTCAAAACATTAAAATCGATGTCGTTTCGTATTACAGCGAGATCGCAGACCTATTTCCTCGGTACGCGTCTAAGTACTTGTACTGTAATTGGTTTGATATTGCGACGTGCGCAACTCATGCTGCGCCTGCGCCGTGTGAAGCGCGCGCGCATCGCGTGCCCACATTACCTAGTACAATGAGTATTGCGTGATTCCATTATATACAGATCATGGTATTTTATGAAAGTTCATAAAAAATATCAAATAAATGTAATTGTTTAATTTGTTGGTTTTCGCCACTTTTATGTTCGCCGTAGCAGTGATGTCACATTGTTCACTTAATCGTTGTTTTTTAATTGATTCCACTTTACAATTGCATCAAACGTTTTACGAAGGACAAAACCTTTCTTGCCACTTAAGTAAGCGTACAGATTTCGATTGGGGTTTAGGAATACCAATATTTACTTATTGTTAAGATAGAGCGGTAAGCTTCAATATTATTATGAATACGAGGAATTAGTGTACCACTGCAGGGCAAAGGCCTTTCTTCTCTATTTCCATTTATCTCTGTTTAAGGCTAACAGGCGCCAGTTCCGCGCAGAAGTGTCGAGTTCGTCCAGCCATCTCCTACTGGGTCTGCCGCGAAATCTCTTTTTATAGTTCAGCTTCAATATACCTAAGAGATTTACGTAGTTAGCCTGAGCGCAGGCTTTGAATTTTTCCCCGAACTTTAGGCGAGAACCTTAAGGGACTCCAGCCAGCGCAATAGATAAACTAACTACGTCAGCAATGTTCGCTATGGGCACCCTCTGTGGGATTCGGAACTCGACTTAGTGCGTTGCTAACAATCTTAATAAGGTGAAAAAAGCAAGGACTGGATCTAAGTTTTTATTATTTAAGCTTTATTATACCTATAAGGAATGCAGGCCTAATAACGATACAGACACATTCAAAACCTCCTAAGTAGACGTAGGACCTAAAAGACATCGCCTATTCTGACTAAACATGAATGTACCCATAAAATCATCTAAAAAGCGTGAATTTAATGTAAAATCAATTAACATCCATTAAATTATATTGCCTTGTTGACACCTTACTTGGGAGATTTGACAGGCACCAATTATCTTCTATATACGACATTACCTACCTTGCAGATAAATACGACCATTAGCGTAGGTATATCGTTAAAAATTAATAAAACGCGTATGTTTTTTTTAAACACTTCTGTCCCTCTGACGGGCAAAGGTCTCTCTATTCTCCTCCCATCTCTCTCTGGTTAAGGCAGTGGTGAACCAATTTCTATCAAAGGAGTCCAGTTCGTGTATTAAATTAGGTATTTCAGGTCATTTATTTTCAGACTTCACATCTTAGTATTTTTCTTTCTTTACATAACCAAAAACTTCCGCCGATACATTGAACAAAAAAAATAGGTACTTAGTAAAAAATATTTTTATTATTCTAATTTAACATACTAATCTATAAGAAATGTATCGGCCAGCTGTCTCTGATGAACGGATAATCTTCACCACCTGCAAAAATATATTAATTACAATAATAGTAATATTACAAATGGTCACCCATCCACGGACTTACCCTTAGCCACGAGCCCCTCAAATCTCTGCTACTAAGGCTGAGTTGCACCATAGAAGAAGTTATAGTTAAGGTTTGTGTCAAATTTAACACTAACAGTAACGCTGACTATAACGGTTATAGCAAAATGAGTTGCACCAGCGAATTTATTAGCTTTGTTAAAGTTAAAGGGGTTGCAAGTCAAATGAGGCGTGATTTACCCCAAATTCGATGCGGGTAACATTTTTAAATATGGCAACACTTAACAGAACCGTAAAAACTCGTTTCTAACGCTGTCATCAGTGTCACTGAGTGTCACTTCATTTCATCCACAGAGTACTTTTATATTTTATTGATGTTAGTTCGGTGTCTGTTAAATACAACGAAATTTTTCAAGAAAGCTTAGAAATATTTACTATTCTTTTTCGAATTCCGGTGAGCTATTGAGAAATTAAAACATAGACGAAAATTTGCTTGCAAACATTCAAACAAAGTAAGTACCTACCTATTTATTGCTTTGTCTATAACGCGTGTTATTTTTTGGTTGAACAATTTTACGTATTTATGATGAATATCTTGTTACGGCATTATGTTTTATTGTTTAAGGGAAAGAAGTGTAAACTTCAGTAAAATAGAGTTGGATAGACTTCAAACACTTTTGACAAAATATAAAAATATTTTATTTTGCAAAAAGACGGACGGCGTTAGTTCGAAACAAAAAGAAAGTGCTTGGAGTAAAATCGAACGCAAATTCAACGCTCTTGTAATAAGCCTGAAGTAATCAATATCGTTACTTATTTTACAGATTCCTGATAATGAAAATAAAAACAAATGAGTCTTCTGCGACTAATGAGAAGTGGGACTTTGATTCGAGCACACCCTACAGTTCTCTCAAGAGACCAATGTCATCACCTTTAAAAAGTAATGTATGATAATCACAAATAGGCTAATATATTATGTAAACAAATGTATTTATAAATAAAGTGCTCTTCTTATTGACAGGTCGAGCTAAAAAAAGAAGAACTGCAGAAAATTTAAGTACCAACGTCGTCCGGCAATTGCTGCAGGAAAAAAGTTAGCAGTGATTGATAACCTGCAGGAGCTGGAGCTCCAAAGAATTAAAGATTCCAGCAGGCACGCCCAGGAGCTCCATGAGCAAATGCTGCACCATAAAGAGGAGCGGCACAAATTAGAAATGGAAAAACTACACCTAGACATAGAAATATTGAAAAATGCTGATGAATTATGTTTTTTTAAATTAAATAAAAATAATTACTTCATATTCTAATTTTTTATTGTTAATGCTTCTTAACATAGCCTATTGAAATAACTGTTAATTAATTGTGACCTGTTAAGATCATCATTCCTTGCCACTGTATAGACTATATTCTCTTCCTCATAAGTCAATTCAGAACTGTCCTGATTCATATTTGACGCCAATAATGGTGGCATAGGATCCCGATATTTTTGCATATACAACGCGTTTGACACTAATTGACGGATAATTTAACACAAACTATAGCACTAACCAGCGGAAAGTGAGCGGTTACAGTTACGGTTAAAGTTATGACGTCATTTAACTATTTGTCAAATGGTGCAACTCATTTTTGGCTTAACCGATACTTTAACTGAAGTTTTGATGTTTGTTATTGTTAAAGTAAGATGGTGCAACCCAGCCTAAGTGTTTTAACCATTGGTTAATTGTGAAAAGAGATGGCTTTATCAGTCCACATAGCTACATCCTCCATGAACAATCATAGTTCTTAAACGATATATTATGAGCTTTGCTTCTTTCCAAACATAGCTCAAAACAGTGATTCGAAACTCTTTCCAAATACCTATTAAGCAGTTTTTTAATAAAAGCAATTGGACTAAATAATTTCAAGTTATCAGTGAATATAATTTCCTCTAACTCGTCTTAACACGTAACATCTACAATATGTAAAAAATATAAGAAGCACTCGTGCGGAAGCGTGTCACAATTATGTGTATGCAAAACTAGTGCACATAAATAATACCGTTTAAGGCAGTGATAACTTTTACATGATTTCAACTAGTTCATAAATTTGCAACGACAGAAATTTACGTTAATTAGGTATATGCAAATCTATACTAATATTATAAAGCTGAAGAGTTTGTTTGTTTGTTTGTTTGAACGCGCTTATCTCGGGAACTACTGGTTCGAATTGAAAAATTATTTTTGTATTGGATAGTCCGTTTATTGAAGAAGGCTATAGGCTATATAACATCACGCTACAACCAATAGGAGCGGAGCATAAATGAAAAATGTTGCAAAAATGAAAAACCTTTAAAACTAAAACACGCTGACAAAGTCGCGGGGGACAGCTAGTACTACATAAAAAAGTAAACTTACCTATCAAATTATCAATCAAATAGAAAATAATGCAAATACGTAGTTTTTTAGTAGAGATTTACTTGCGATGGTCCCACCTACATATAAATCACTTAGGCGGCCATTAGACAATCAATCTGGCTTCCGTTTAATCTGTAATCTTGGTTAGATTGATGTCAGATTGATCGTGTAAGCCTGTAAGGCATTGATTGATATTAGATTGAAAAGGTTCACACATATTGATTTTTGTCATTAATCTCGATCACAGATTGAACTGATGGCAGTTTGATCGTCTAATGGCCGACTTAAATTCACAGAAAAAAATGTTTGAATGGTGTTAAACCTAATACCACCGCCATTTATACAGTCTAACATTTGTTTTATCAATAAATACTTAACATTTTCCACTACAAGCATAAATTAAATATATATTAAAAAAAATACTGACCTGTCCTCTCTTGAGTCCAAAATATCTAGCCACGGGATCACCTGCCTGTATTCTCATCAACATGTTTTCCTTCAACTTACTGTTTCATTCATTAAGGGAAATAATTAGATCGACATTTTATGAAAATAAGAGCATTTGCATACAAAAAAAATCTAACAGGAATATACTCTCTGATATTTTCGCTGTTAATACAACATACTATCTTTACAGAATCATCCCAAGCATAAACATTTTCATCCAACTGCTACCATAGTCTAGTCAAGTCAATGCCTTTGATTTCCTAATTTCTTCTCGGCCATTTTTTGATTCACTTTCTCTCTTTAATTTTGACTAATATTTTGAAAAAGCGCATTAGTTCTTTTTTGCTTAAAAAATATTATTTATAAAAACCGAAAAAATTTATAGCCTCAGGAATAATTAAGCTTATACTTTCTTGATTAAGTCTATATATAAATATTAACTATTATGTTATAAAAGGATACTATCTAGTCAAAAGCTCAGCCTTCTCATCAGGCGTGAGCACAATGTGTTCCGGCACCAACTCGTGTTCCGTGATGTTGATCAGCAGCTCTGATTCCAAGAACTGTTCTAGGATGTACTTTGGAGCCATATCTACGAGCGACTGCTTTGCTGATGGAGTCATACCTGTAAAAGAAAAATGTTATAAATGATAAGTAAATTATTTTTAGTTTTTTCTTTATAGCATTTTTAGTTTACTTTGATTTGATTTGATTTTATTTTTATATGCCTGCCTGGACTGATAAAATTTGAAACTTATTTATTTTTTGTTTGAAATATATTTATAATATGTATATCACTTGCTAGGTGATCCCATAGTCATCAGGTCAGGATCTGATAATAGGATCCCAGGGAAATTAAGCCCTGCGCTCAATATTAGATGTTTACTGTCCATAGCTTTTTAGTGTATGTACCTACTATTTTATAAATTTTAAGTTCTTGGCTACATATTTTTAGGAACTAATAAGGTAAAATAAAAATCTGATTTTCTTAATTGTTAGTTTTGTATTTAATTTAAGCAAATTTGAATAAAGTACATTAATGAAACTGAATGAAACTGCTTACAGACAGCATTGAACCTTTTTTACAAGAAACATTTTTTTCTAATAATTAAGTGACCTTACCTGCTTGTACTACAACTATTGCTCTATGAATATTTTCTTCTTGCATTCTTGTACAATATGTTTTGATGGTCTTAATACCAATCTTAGGTTCATCAGGAAAGAAAACAAACATCTGATCTGTGGGGTCATCATTGTGAGCTACCAGTACAATCAAGTCACTTCTCGCTGGGCGTTTTTCACTGGAAGAAATAGTTGATACCAATAAGAATATAAGATTTAAAATAATAACTAAAAGTCGTCACAGACATGATTTAAATTGTTAAGACCTGAATACAATCCTACCTACAATCTCTCTTTTTATAAAAAAGAGAAATAGAAAACTTGAATTAAGAATCTGTTAAGCAGTTGCTAAACAAGATTATTATAAAATAATAATAATATAATAATAATAATAATGACCCGCGATGGTGAAATCGGGGCCGCACCGCTCGACACCCCTAGCCGCTCGCACTGGTGTTGCCTCCTGCTGCCTATCGTGGCGGTTATGTTGGGGGGCCCATCTGGTGAGCTGGCGAGTCACCACCTGCCTATTTGATTGCATTTATATGTGTTAGAAGGCAGGTGCCATAGTTTTCCGATTTAGTTCTAATAACCAATCCACTAACATTTACCTACACATAGCCTAAATTTTTACTTTCCATTCATAATTTACAATAGCTCTGTATCTACTTTGGACCATTCATGTCTGTTCTTCCATAGAGCAGAGGTGGATGGGCCCTAGTAGATGCCCCATCCCAGTTTAGAGTAAAGTTCTCAACAAGGCCACTGCGTGTTGGACCTGTGTCCCCACGTAAGCTTTTCAAAGGACCGGGTATTCTCAATACTGAGGATAGCCCGTGAAAAAAGAGAGATACAAATAATAATAATAAACTCCCAGCTCTTTCTTGCCTTAACTGGCTGGCTAGAGAGGGGTCGCTAGAGCTACATGCTCGGGGGTGGAAGTGTCTAATGGCGTAATAGCGAGGAAACCCGCTCCGGGTCCGCTACTGTGACCCGCGATGGTGAAATCGGGGCCGCACCGCTCGACACCCCTAGCCGCTCGCACTGGTGTTGCCTCCTGCTGCCTGTCGTGGCGGTTATGTTGGGGGGCCCATCTGGTGAGCTGGCGAGTCACCACCTGCCTATTTGATTGCATTTATATGTGTTAGAAGGCAGGTGCCATAGTTTTCCGATTTAGTTCTAATAACCAATCCACTAACATTTACCTACACATAGCCTAAATTTTTACTTTCGATTCATAATTTACAATAGCTCTGTATCTACTTTGGACCGTTCATGTCTGTTCTTCCATAGAGCAGAGGTGTATGGGCCCTAGTAGATGCCCCATCCCAGTTTAGAGTAAAGTTCTCAACAAGGCCACTGCGTGTTGGACCTTTGTCCCCACGTAAGCCTTTCAAAGGACCGGGTATTCTCAATACTGAGGATAGCCCGTGAAAAAAGAGAGATACAAAATAATAATAATAATAAAAGTCTTTATTTCAGATCCAAGAATAAAAAAGGCCACAATATATAGTCTAAATAAAAAAAGGTTTTCTTTTCATTCCTGGCCAAACACACAACAACTTCATTACTCTGACAGCATCATAAATCAAAATTTCTATAAGCTGTGGTTGAAAAAAATACAATGTCAAAACAGATTTAAAAAATTTGTAATCCAATAATAGCAAAATTTGTGCTAGGAGTATATTTTCAATTTACTGAAAAGGTTATCTAATGAGTGATTGAAATACAAAATTAATAAGAAAAAATAAATGAAATGCAAAATTACTAACAAACATGGAGATGCTAGATGAAAAAATAAAGAAAACTTTAGTTGAACAAACAGTGACGGAGACTACTAGACTGCACATAGGTATGTTAATATAACCACTAATAACTACTACTTTGTTCCTTGAAAATATAAATAAAGAAACATGATAATTTAACATAAAACAAATTTAAAATATATAAACATAATACCTAGGTTTGTCACCAAATTGCTCTTTGAATTGTTCCAATGTTTGATCCAACTCATCCTGTGTTACTAAATACCCCCGGTCATGGCATAACTGTAACAGAATAGTTTAAGAGGATAACATATTTAAATTTACATTGTTCAAAACAATCTTGTTTACAATGGTAAATACGTAGAAAATTCCAAAATATGTTATATTTCCAGTTAGGCTTTATAGAATCCATGAAATTTTATGAAGTTCAACCTAATTTGTAATGGAAATATTTAGGAAACGAAGTTTCGGAACTTTTAATTTAACATAACCTCACTTACCTGCATCACTGTCTTACGAATTCGCCAGAGTTTATACGTTTCTGCATCGTCATCCATGGTAACGAATATAACAAGTTTTTATTGAGCTTATTTAATTTTAACTTCCTATGGATTTTGCTTATAATTAGATAATGAAGTGTAAATAATGAAAGTTTGAAAACGCATCAAACAAACATGATTTTAGGAAGTTGACAGGCTGTCAATTGGTCAAAGTAACTGTCAAAATGTCAAGTCATATACATAGACAAGCATAGAGTGTAGCTATAGCTTACTTTATTTTTTCAAGCAAGACAGTTTGCTTGTTAAATCTATAAAACTGCTCTTCGCAAAATCAAAGATTTTTCAAGCAGCTTGCTTGACTTTTCACGGTTTCTGTCAAAATCATAAATTCTAAATAAAATACCGGTAACAGAAAATGGAAAGCGTAACTTGAATTTTAGTCGATTAGTTTTAAACCGAAGTATTTTTCTATATTTACCTATATAATTTTCTATTGTCCTAGAACCTATACATATCAAACTAATATCAGACTATTTTATGTGTTTATTTCAAGTAAGCCTTTTTAGACACATTGAATCTAGTTGCGCTATTCCAAAATGACATTTATATGAAGAAGAACCGGCAGGAAAATACATTCTTTAAAAATGATTTGAAGGAGAATGGCAGTAGACCTGAGACGACACTACCGACTCTAGCGGATTTTTGAAATCGGTAGCCATTACCCGAGCCCCCATTAACCAATAGCACCCGTTTCGCTCACCTTTCACCGCTGATCATCAGTATTTAAATCATTTAGTGATCTATACTAATATTATAAAGCTGAAGAGTTTGTTTGAACGCGCTAATCTCAGGAACTACTGGTTCGAATTGAAAAATTGTTTTTGTATTGGATAGTCCGTTTATTGAGGAAGGCTATATATCATCACGCTACGACCAATAGGAGCGGAGCATAAATGAAAAATGTTGCAAAAATGAAAAACCGTTGAAACTAAAACACGCGAACAAAGTCGCGGGGGACAGCTAGTTGTATGTAAAGTAATAACAACTGTCTAAACAAAATGGCATAAAAGCCCAGATATGTTTTGAAGACTTACCTACTTTTTATATTGTCTCATCGACTATTTTTTGTCTATAACCATGACTTAGTACTGCTAGCGTTTGTATTCACATCTGTGGTATACTATAATTTGGTTGATTTTATTTTCTCTTTCTTGTCTTATCTGTGTTCTCTTCTCCCTCTCATTGAAGTTTCTTTCATTGAGAGAGATTATTGCAGTACAAATATTGAATGTTAGCTTTGTTATCGTTAACAACACAATTTAGAGAAAATGGCAGGAATAAAGGGTACGTATTGAAGCGTATATTGATGTAAAACTTATTTGTACTACCAACATTGCAGGACATCTTTGTAGATAGGATGAGTCATGTTATTTACAAATATATTTTGGATCATTATTACCACAGCTGTCTAATTTCATGATTTCTTTTTCATGTACTTTTCGTTCATCGTTGCTATGGATCAGGGTAAGTCGTATGATACCTATTACTAAATTAACCAGACTTCCGTAGCACTCGCCTACTAATTTATTAATATGAATACATGTAATACAATACTGATACCTATCTATATTTTTTATCTTAAATTTCTTGGTACACTGTAGAGTTCATCAAACTTTGATAAACTGATGTTAGAAATAATGTTTCTAGTGTTTGCATTATTCCTAGAATGTTAATAATATGTTGGTTTTCTTTTATACATTGATTGTAAATTGAACTCCATAACCAACATGAACACTGACGACCTCTGTGGCCGAGTGGCGTACACACCAGTTTTCAAGGTGTTTTGAGGTTCGAGTTTGATCCCTGGATGGATCAATGTAGAAGTCTCAGGTCTGGGTATTCATTGAAATTTCGTTGTCTCTGAAAACAGTTTAGACAAGGTACAAGGTATATCATTTCATGATTTTTTGTCGTGCAATCGTTGTAATCATGTGTGCTGTAACATTTAAATTGTAAATATTGTTAATTGCACTGTTGTTACTTGTAACACAAATTATTCAAACACTGTTTTACAATTACCTCAGATATTTGTCAACATAAGTCTGCATGTTAGTGTTTCTGGCACATCTCAACTTTTATAAAGATTCATATTTAGAAAAGAACTATAAAATTCTGTTAAATGCTGAAACTAGAAGCTGCAGGTTATTTAAAAACTAATTCAATGTTGGATGGAGATCAGACTCGAAATCAGGGACAAGCCTGCTTTATGTGGCATTCATGCTCTATGTGGAATTATTCATATTCTTCATCAGACAGGCATTGAGTTTATTGAATCGAAAGTATAAAATGAATACTTTGATAAACTGATTGTATTCATATTAATAAACATATATAAACCACAACAATATGTGACATACAAAGCCAACTAGATTATTTAAATCCTTATATTATAAAAGCTTCTATTTCTATTTATAACTTAATTTTAATTTATTGTAAAATAAAACATATTATTTTATTTTGATTATGTTAAATTTCAAATGAATATGGAATTTTTATTTTTCAGTTTGGTGTCTCTCGCTTTTGCTGGTTCCATTGGGATGACCTTTGTTATTTTGGCATGTGCCTTACCACAATATAAGTAAGTACCTATCTAATACACTTCAGGGACTAGAGGCCAATTATTGTATACTTCCTTGTTATGTATGTTTTGGCATTAATGTAAGTATAAGAAAGAAGAAGAAAGAAAGATGTTTATGAGGATGTTTAGGACCCGTCTCGAAATTTTGAATAAATAATCTATATGTATAGAAGAGAATGTATGTGTGTAAGTATGTTGACCTAAAACTTGAGAACCGATGGAACTTTGCACATACATAAAGGGCGACATGACCACTACGACGAACATTGTTACATTAGTGCCGGATAGGCGGTGCACAGTGCGGTCAGTGATTTTTTACTTTTGAACCATAGGTCTAGTTGAAGACTTATTTAGGTGATGTGAAGTACACCGGGCTCCAGCTAGTACTGTATAAATTGAATGCTTGTGCTTTATTGTGGAGTGTAGATGTTGCCAATCATTAGACAAAACAACCTAGTTGGCAAAGTGACAAATGCTTTTACCTGCAAAGTATCTTAGGTTTAATTAGACTGTATTAACTCTATAGATCCTTCTAAATATGTATGATTTGAGTATGATGAAACATACCTATGTAAGTAAAAGATCTATGGTGTAGCAATAATCAAAATCAGGTGATCATGGACTTTGATCTTCTTCTTCTGCTTATCAGGTTCTAAATTAAAATTCTCCATATAAAAATTGAACTAACAATATGCCAAACAGTTGCTAAACACTCGAGATTTTTATAAATAAGTCGTATGAATATCTATTTGTAATTTCAATGATTAACATGTATTTATGTTTTCCAGGCAATGGTGGCCATTCTTCGTAGTTTTATTCTATGTGCTCTGCCCAATACCGACAATGATCGCGCGCCGCCACTCAGAGGGTGCGGGCACTCACTCGCCCTGCATGGAGTCTGCTATCTTCATTACTATGGGATTCATTGTTAGTTCGTTTGCATTGCCCGTGGTGCTAGCTCGTGCTACAGTGGTATGTAACTTTCAATTTATTAATTTGCAGAATATTTAACAATGTATCCCAGTCTGTCTAAACAAGAAAGGGTTCGCTCAGGTGATGTAGCAAAAGTATTTTGTAGTGTAGGTACTTGAACAATGACTGTTATTGTCTGGAACATTATTCTTATTAATCTTATCTATAACAAAAGCAAACTGATCCTATCTTAAATGTAATGTAGCACAAATTGTTCAATCACTTTTGTGTTAAATCTGAGTTGCTGTCTTTTCTGTTTTACAACTTTGGTGACTTTAGATGTAGTGAAATAAGGGTAAATGTAAGGTGAATTAGGAAATCTCACTACAACACACCATATGTGCATTATTATATGGCACCAAGTGTAAGACTCTCAACACCGACACTATTTAGACACAGAACGACACAGAAAACACACTATGACACATTTACAGTCAAGAAAGGATGATGCCTGAATTTGTAGCTTAGTGTGAAATAATAAAAAACACCTATCCAACGTCGATTGCTTGTAGCTAATGGAGGGTGGACGAGGGACATCCTCCAGGAGCATCCTCTTTTGTGTCGCTGTAAAACTAGCCACACACGTAACGATATACTTGCGCAAGTCTGCTGTATGCCTTATCTTGCTTAAGCAAAGGACAGCAAAATTTGTACAACCAGTGCTGTTAATTTGATTATTTGTATTTAATTTAGTAATTCGACAGCAAAAATTGTGCAAAATTTGCTGTATACATATGAAGTACAAATAAGCGCCGTAGTGTTAACATTATTATTAGCTTTAGTATTATGAATGGAAGGTTTGTTACTGATCAACATAATTATTGTTTTTATCCATATTTCGTGTTTCTCTATTTCTCAGATAATGTGGGGCGCTTGTTATTTAACGCTGGCAGGTAACGTCATTGTGTACCTCACCATCCTCGGCTTCTTCACCATCTTTGACATGGACGAATCCGACTATACGATGTGGTGAGAGATCTAGATGTTATTGTAAGTTGAATGGACGATCTTAGGCAAATAATATATTGTATCGTAAGATAATGTTGTGGTTTTGTTTATGATTAAGTCTGATATTGATACTGATAGAGTAACCGTGCAGGAGTTTTATGAAGAAAATGATGTCGTTAACAATTTTTCTTTTGAAAATTTATTGATAATAAAGTTAGGAACATCTGTTATGATATCCAGTATTTGGAGTAGTATAAATGTGCATATAGCAATATAAAATTGTCATTGAATGGTTTGGTTGTGACGGCTCGTATCTGCAATGTTTATTTTTAAATATAGATATAGATTGATTAAAAATTGTTTGTTTTTCCATTATGTTTTTGTGTTTAAAAATATAATTTACTCGGTTGTTTATTCTGTTGATATGAATGTAATGCAATATTTATATTATTTGCATTACAATTTTACCTACTTTAAATATAATAGACTGAAGTTTTAATTGATGCTAACTGTCCAGAAAACTTGTGAGTTAAAATTAAAATCATATTGTGTTCTAACTGGATTTGACTTTTGCAGTTACGAACTATCACTTTTAGGTTGAAATACTATTTTAACATAAATATATTTTTAACAATTAAATGTACGTGAATATTATTATAAAATATATGTTACTCACATATTGAACTAACAATATTCTATTTGTTACTATTTAAACTTGGATTAAGAGAAATTTTAGTGTAAGGAATAATTGGAGATATTTTTTTATTATTAACTGGAATTCAGAACAACTTCCAACAATTGTATACATTTAAGAAGAGCTTGTACTGTGTATATAAATTTTTCTTAAATAATTTTTCAGTAATTCTTACATTCATTTAAGATAACTGTGAACACGTAGACATTGATACCTAATATTTAATTGTTTACAATCAGTGATTTCAGAGTAATATTTACAGTTGTCAAAGTACTTATGGTACTACTCAAAATCCCAAACTGTTATGGGAACAACTACCAAACATGGCAAACCAAAATTTACACGTAAGCAATCAAATAATTTATTATCAACTAGCTGCTCGACTTCGCACGATTGCTGTAAGATTTTCAAAACATTTCCATGTTTATTTTTTCTTTTATAAAAACCTTGTTGTTACAATAAGGTATACAAAAAAAAATCCGATTTGGTACAGTCGTTCGGAAATTACGGCGTGACCATGAGAAATCAGGTTCATTTGTAAATCTATATATAGAAATAGATTAAATAGGTCATTTATTATCAATCAAAACATTATGTCATAGCCCAGTGATGTTAATAACAGTCAAATAAACTGTCAATCATAAAATCAAATAGAGCAATCATTCTTACAAATGGTTGGCAACCAGTCTCCAGCTGGCAGTCTGAAATACCTATTTGTACTGTTAACTCATATTTATATAAATCATTGATGTATCGACATAATTATAGGCAGTTATTTTTGCAGTGAATTCAGGCTAATGTTAATTAGTTGCGCTTCTAAATTGAAGGCTGAGTAATGAAATGTTATCCAATGCACTGCGTTTTTCGCTTAGTGTAATCGAAAAAAAATTCATTGTCTTGAAAGCTGCGAACGCTGGTTATTGCAGCGACGATTATTAATAGCGTTCTAAATATACTTTGGCTACTTATTTAAATTTGGTATAAGTAATAACTTCCTAAACATAATTACATTGATAAAATTGAAGTTTTAAAAATTAAAGTGTATGTTATGATTACATTCCTGTAATGTAAATTGTGTAAATATAGCATTAGTATCTGGTCACAATAAATATATCAGCTGCTTTATATCTTGTTGTTTTATTAAAGCTTCAAATTGATACATTTGTGCTGAATGACGCTTATTTTAATAGATAAAGTACCTAATTCAAATTACTTTTAGTCTTACATTAAATAAAATTACCAGATTCCGTGATCAATACAAAGTGCAATGTTTAAAGCCAATTTTTATACGGGTGTCCAACTTACAACTTCTAACGTTTTTCTCCAATTTTGGAGTAATGTAAATTTAACTACGAACCGAGTGTAGTGCGCAAGCGTACGTACACTTAATGGCGGCCACTTCGATTCGGTTTTGGTCCGTCAATAAGCGACTCGAAGTAATAATTTTCGAACCGAATACCTACTTATGAGTGCGCCAACGTCCATACAATGGCCAAACCGAATACCAGTGAGTGCATGAATGTCCTTACAGGGTCTTTGTATATTAATTTATTTCTAATCTACTACATTGAGCAATAAGTAAATAAATATCTACTTGAAGAACAAAACAATATCGAAGAACGTATATTACATAATTATGAGAAAGTAAAAAAATTGCGCTAGTTACAACGAGCGCTAAATTTGTTTGTGTAAATGAGTTTAATTTTTCTAAAATCTTAGTCTTTCCTTACTTTTGGACTTACCTGACTATCCCGAACTAACTTTTTCTTTTCTGACTTTCCAGAAAGTGGACACCCTAGAGAGCACCGCGCTCGCGAGTAGGGATTGCAATCCGGAAAACCGGATTCGGTGATCCGGCGAATCCGGCATCATTTTACGTATACCGGAACCGGTGGTGCAAATTTTGTGGCAATCGCGCTGGGTAGGCAGGTATAATGCGTGGTGAGTCTGTACGACACTTTCAAAACCAACATTGGTTATACATAATTGTAATTATATTTTTTGTTAATGTTTAGTTAAGTACGGCCTATATAGTTTATACAGAGTGAAGTGATAATAACGTAGTAGGTCCCTTGGTATAACTGTATCATTGTTTACCGTCGTTGCACGTGTTAAAGTCAGTGTTTTTCTATTGGTTTCGGTTTTTAAGCAGTTTTAATCGTTACTTGGAATATTAATAACTGTAAAAACAGTTATGTGCTAAAATGCAAATGTCACACCTATGTGACATCCATTCGTCAAAAGTACCACAGGGGTGTCAATTTCGAGGTTTCTTATGGTGCTGATTATGAAAATGTCATCCATTTGATTCATTTTCAAACCAAGCTGTTTGAGCCCTTACGTTTGATACCCATTAGGTACATTGGAGAGGTTGGTTAAACAAAAAATTCCGCTGAAATGTGTTCTGATGAAATGAAGCGGTATGTTCTTAACAAGCCAATCCCTCGGTACGCATCCTCGCACATTTCTGGTGTAAACGCAGGCCAAGACTACTTCCACCAGAAATTTGCGATGTTATTTATTATGCTAAACTTATTGCTAATGCAATTTATAGTTAGTAGGTAAGTAGTTACTTACATAGTATAAATGTGGTGGTAATTATTGACTGAATACCTACTGGCAATTAATTACTATACAATTATGTCATCATCGGCGTCAAATACTATCTTGTGTCTGTAAATATTAGAGCCATACTCCATGTAGGCTTGTTTCGTGTGACACAGTTGATCAAACCCTGGTGTGGTGCCGAGCATACTGCCACCAAACGGCAAACCAAACTGCATACCGCTTCATGTTGCACGAAATGACCTGCACATCAACAGGTTTAGGGGTGATGCGGCCTTCTGATAACGTGGTAGAAAGCTTAAGTCTAGCATCTACAGACCTCTTGATATCACGCTGTAATCTCAACCAAAAGTAAGGAATCATTGTTGATCCACCAGACAGCACAATGTTCTGATATAATTCTCTCCTTAAATAAATGGGACATGACTGAATCACTTTATCTACCATTTCATTTAGGGGAACAGTGAAATCAGCATTAGAAAACTCCGGGTGAAAGAATATTTCAGGTCCCAAAAATCTCTCGTATCCAACATCTACTGAGAATGGGTTCTTGGTTATAGCATTGATACCTGTGTAGCTTTTTATCCATTTACTGGGATCTGCATCATATTTAGCAAACTCTTTAGCTATGTCATAGGAAATGTAACTAAACCGCTCCTTTATAGCCTTTGCAGTCTCAAAACTCTGTTCTGGTGGGATACCTACTTCACGCTCAAGAAGTAGAGATTGAATAAATGAGGTAATGTTTCTACCCGCAATGGGGATATGCTTGATACATGATTCTATGACATATCCTTGAGCTACAGGCACAATGTGGGTCACATCATCTCCACTGTCAACTATAATGCCTGTGACTGTACACTCAGCAGACGGGCGCGCTGTCCAAGACGCCGCTAGGGCCAATATAGATTGATCATAAATACATAAACCAGGCACATTGAATGACTCAAACATAATCTCAGCTAAATACTCCCTGTTCTTAGGAGTATTCAGTGAAGTTTCAGTGAGCAGGAAATTGTGATCTTCCGGGTCTGCCCTTAGATATTTGAAGATACACTGTTCGAAATAGCGTTCCATCAGATCCCAGTCTTCAACGAGACCGTGCCGAACGGGATACTGCACAGAGTACCCGGTAGCGTCAAATGCTTCATCGCCGATGAAGAAATCCAAGTCCTCAACGGCCTTAGTCAAACGTCGAGTGTTTTGGCTTCCGACTTTTGCAGTTTCTTTTATCGCTATGGCTGATGGAATGATGAACTGCGGCTTCTTGTTGCCGGCAAAGCCCAGCTTGGTATACCCCGTGCCAACATCGATGACACATGCTGGTAAATGATCACACATAGTTCTATATTTATTAAATACTTTTTCAATTATCAAAAAATAATAACGTAAACTTTGATGGGTGCGGTATAATCAGTAAGATAAGATTAACAAAAAATAACGTCTAGGAAATGTCAAAGGATGATTAGTGTCTTAGATAAAAATTATGACGGTTCTAAGCAAATGACTAGCAGATTCCTAATTATTTTTTTCTATTTTTTGTAGACAATTTGAATTTAGAACCTGCTAAGCAGTTGCTTAGCACCATCAAGATTTTTAAATTCATAAGATGTTATTATATTGTGTTGATTGATTTATCAGAAACACATAATCAAAGAACATCTACCTATACCCACTAATACTATCTGTAGCCCGCGACTTCGTCCGCGTGTTTTAGTTTTGGAATTTTTCATATTTTGCGCGAAACCGTTATTCTGTTTCTAAAATATAATAAGGTATCGGCAGTAGTTCCCAGAGATTAGCGTGTAATACGTGGTACCTACTTAATCATTATTTGTTTAACGACTGGCTATATAACATTACGCTACTACCAGTAGGAGTCAGCCATCAGCGAAATATAGCCATCAGCGAAAAATGTTGCAAAATCGGGAAAAAATATTCCCTTTTGGAAATTTCCGTTGCGTGCACTGCGTAAACAGTGAAAGTTACGGTGAAAGGTCCTTAATTAAAAGTTTAAAAAAAGTATGTAGGTACCTTTTCGACAGCATAATATGTCTATCTTTTAAGGTTGACTACAAACTTTTTCATGGTATTCAAATTTGTTCTAATATAATGCACTAGGTGTTTCCCGCGGCTTTGCTCGCGTGGATGTCGGTTATCGCGGCAAAAAGTAGCCTATGTCCTTACTCAGGCTCTAGACTATCTGTGTACCAAATTTCATTGAAATCGGTTAAGTAGTTTTGCCGTGAAAGCGCAACAGACAGACAGACAGACAGAGTTACTTTCACATTTATAATATTATATATAGTAAGGATTATCAGCTAAAGTGTTTTTTTAAAAAGCATATTTATTCTTTTCCAAATAAATATTATTCATAACAAGTATAATTAATATTAAACCCAAATTGCCCGTTACATAATTTGTTTTCAATGGAAATCTTAGGAGATATCGTAGTTTTGAAATAACTCCTAAGTAGAATAAAGATCAAGTACCACGTATTATAAACGAGCTAATATTTGGAACTACCAGACCGATTTTTCTAGCAGATAGCTAAGGTTATATATACATATCTATAATTGTCCTAAAATTATAAAAAAATATTCTATACTACTTCAAGCATTCCCTGCTCATGTTTGATATCCAAACCTTAGATTATAAACATGTCTAGATGGATTGTCCAAAAAGAGGACGCGCCGAAAAAATAGTCGCTAATAGATTGCGACTAAATCTTATTCTCGCACTCTGTGTCAGTCGCTGTCACTAGATGCGCTCGCATTGTTTAGCGGAAGTGTGTTGTATAAAATAAGGGCACTGGTTGGTCATCGACGTTAGACTATATATTTTTTTGTGTTTTCAGTGTTTTTTACAATATAAGCTACTCGGAGAACGCTGATAAATTAAGTTACTTTTACATAAATACTAATTAAAAACTATGCTATAATATGTACATCTAGAAAAATGGAACGTAAATATAACGATTCATTTCACTTTCATAAGCAATCTTTACTAGTCTGTAATCAAATTGTAATTTAACAATAAATATTTTTTCGTTTACATAATATATAAATAATGTAAAGAAAGGCTTGATTTAACGTATCTTTTCATTCAAACAGTTTTATTCGTTTAATATAATAATAATACTGACTAATCAAATTTTCCCAAATTACTAAGTAGAATGAAACGTGCATTAATCATCATCCGCTACTTTGACATTTCTCACACGTCAATTTTTGTGAATCTTAGTGATTGTACCGCACCCATTAAAGTTTTCCTTAATACTTTTTGAAAATTAGATTAAATTTAGTTAACATAAAATCATGGGTGATCATTTACCAGCATGTGTTATCGATGTCGGCACGGGGTATACCAAGCTGGGCTTTGCCGGCAACAAGGAGCCGCAGTTTATCATTCCGTCAGCCATAGCGATAAAAGAAACTGCGAAAGTCGGAGACCAAAGCACTCGACGTATGACTAAGGCCGTTGAGGACTTAGATTTCTTCATCGGCGATGAAGCATTTGACGCTACCGGGTACTCTGTGAAGTATCCCGTTCGGCACGGTCTCGTTGAAGACTGGGATCTGATGGAACGCTATATTGAACAGTGTATCTTCAAATATCTAAGGGCCGAGCCGGAAGATCACCATTTCCTGCTCACTGAACCTCCACTGAACACTCCTGAGAACAGGGAGTATCTAGCTGAGATTATGTTTGAGTCATTCAATGTGCCTGGTTTATATATTGCTGTTCAGGCTGTATTGGCCCTAGCGGCGTCGTGGAAGTCGCGTGCGTCTGCTGAGCGTACATTCACCGGCATTGTTGTTGACAGTGGAGATGGTGTGACCCACATTGTGCCTGTAGCTGAAGGATATGTTATAGGATCATGTATCAAGCATATCCCCATTGCGGGTAGAAATATTACCTCATTTATTCAATCTCTACTTCGTGAGCGTGAAGTAGGTATCCCACCAGAACAGAGTTTGGAGACTGCAAAGGCTATAAAGGAGCGGTACAGTTACATTTGCCCTGACATAGCTAAAGAGTTTGCTAAATATGATGCGGATCCTGGTAAATGGATGAAAAACTACACTGGTATCAATGCTATCACCAAGAATCCATTCTCAGTAGACGTTGGATATGAGAGATTTTTGGGACCTGAAATATTCTTCCACCCAGAGTTTTCTAATGCTGATTTCACTGTTCCCCTAAATGAAATGGTAGATGAAGTAATTCAGTCATGCCCCATTGATGTAAGGAGAGGATTATATGGGAATATTGTGCTCTCTGGTGGATCAACAATGTTCCGTGACTTTGGGCGAAGATTACAGCGTGATATCAAGAGGACTGTAGATGCTAGACTGAAGCTTTCTACCACATTATCAGAAGGCCGCATCACTCCTAAACCTGTTGATGTGCAGGTCATTTCGCACAACATGCAGCGGTATGCAGTTTGGTTTGGTGGCAGTATGCTTGGCTCCACACCAGAGTTTTATCAAGTGTGTCACACAAAACAAGCCTACATGGAGTATGGCCCTAGTATTTGCAGGCACAACCCTGTATTTGGCACCATGACATAATTGTATAGTAATTCATTGCCAGTATTCTGTCAATAATGAGTATGTTGACTATTTTAAGCAATTATTATGAATTTGTAATTTAAGATTTATTATACTTTAATAGAGACTTACTAAGTATGCCTATTTTATAAGTGTATCAAAATGTTACTACATCATTAATGTTGAAGCATAGTTTTTGTATAATAACATTTAATTCCAACATTATGTTTATGATTTATGATACTTAAGTATTGAAATTCATGTAAAATCTTATTTCTTGGCTGGGTTTATTGTAATTAAAAGGCATTTCAGATTGCATTCCAGCTTTTTACCAAATATAGAGTCTTGATATAAATGTTTTTATTATTGTGCATATTAATTTGTACCTTTCCATTTTTTGTTCACTATCTTTAGTTAGATCAGTCTTTTTTAGTAGATACAAGAGTATTAGGGTTTTTTTTTTAATGCCTGATAGTTTTATCCGAGGAATAATTTAGATTTTTTGATATTTCCATACAAAATTTGTTAGACATCAATTTTATTCCACAAATAAAAGTAATCCTTAATAACCAAATTGACAATAATTGATATGCATGTTACACATCACATTGACAATTTAGACGAATTGATATCTTGTTTAATTCTCGCGAATACAAACAGATGGCGCTATTTAGAATTCCATGTATGCTTACGACCTCAAACAATGGCCAGGCTGGTATAAATTAGCTTTGTCTCGATGAAAAATATTGGTAAACATTATACAGATCTTGTTTATGATACAGTTCAATATTCGTGTGACTTACAAGATTTTGCTTTCTGAGGTTTAGGCGAATGTTAGACATTCATATAAAACTACTTTTTAAACGTCTTCTATCGCGGTTTATTTTTGATTAAAGGATCAAAAATTTTAATAAGTAGTTTATTTTAATTATAAGATTCTGTTAAATAGTTGCTAAGCTATTGTTTTTTCTTAAAGATCAATTTACCTTTTTTTACAATTTAACATTTATTACGAAACTCATTTCATTACTTTTATGGAATGGAGTGCAGGGAGATTTATACCGGTTCTCCTTCATAGGGGGGGATATTTTAGAACCGCGCAACTACCTAGTGTAATTTACAAAAGCGCAATAAAATTTGTAGAATTAATTAAAATAAAAGCGTTTTGACTTTAAATAGTTGTACGAGAGATGTGTAGAAAAATGTCATAACCAAACTAACTAAGCAGCTGCATATCCCATCAAAATTCTATTATTTGAAACTAGGTATGTATTAAAATTATGCTGTTTTCTTATGACTACCAATTGAGTAAATAAATCCTTTAAGTATAACAAAATAATAGTTGGTTTTGGTAATCTGATCAGTTCCTACCAATTAAAACCGATTAGGATGGAACCGTTCCACCGAATTTAAAATTTCTTTTAATTTTTGCAATTTGCCTGACATTTTCAGGCTTTCTTTTAACAAAATACGATTTGCAACCGTAATACTTTTGTACTTACAGAATTATAATCATTTAAATCATCAACCTAACCCTACCCTGTATGTACTTACCTACAAACGTATTACGGCCGCGAATCGGATTTGGTTAAAAAAAAAGCCTGAAACAGACCGGCAAATTGCAAAAATGGTAAGAAAATATGAATTTCGCGGGCTACCCTAACGCTTCCATCTTTAGTAGCCGTCATACATAGAATTTGTATTTTGTGTATTTTTAAATTAATGTCCGCCTCGTAGATTAATGAATTTTATTGGACACGTATTTTTCCTTTTTTCCAACTAATAAAAAATTTGCAAAAAACAGTGAATGGAAATTTCGCGTGACGTCACTACGCGCGACAATTTATACGACGGCGTGGCGTCATAAGCCCCCACTACTGAACTTTAAATCGCTGTATCTTTATAATTTTGTATTGTTTTGAAAAAAGAAAAAAAAAGTGTCTAATATTTTTTTATTATCTAACTGACGGACTAAATAGATTTTAACTTTTCGTACCCAGTCAACATCCCTATTAGCTACTATCAAAATGTGGGTAGACATGAAGATACATTTTTAAGGCGTTTCACAGGCTTGACGCTTTTCACTCCTCTTAGTTCTAACTTCATAATTATGTGAAATGCGCAGTTGACAAATGGCATACAGTGTAGAGTCTTTTTTAACTTTCAAACAGACATTTCGAGTTTTACCGTATTCATTATCTACTATATTCGTAAATGTCAAGTGTTGCTCTTTGCATTTGTCGTTCCTAATTAGTGAGATTTCTAGTACCAAAGCATATATTTTCTAGTGTGAACTATTTTCTAGGGCTACACGAGTTAAGAAAGTGTTGAAAGTGTGTAAGTGCTGTACGTAGTACTGGATTCGTCGTGACCCTTCATGTGAGTATAAAAACATAATTTTATATTAAAACTAGCTGACCCCGCAAACGTTGTTTTGCCGCAAAGGCCATAAAACCAAAAAATAAAAATAAAACATTCTGTAGAAGGCCATGCTAATCACCTAGGGTATAAAAAATAGCCTACGACTCAGACCTACCAAATATAAAAATCGGTCAAGCATGTGACGCAAGATTTTTATATATTGTAGATTAATAAATACGATTTTATAGCAATTAGTTATTATTTGAGAATGTGCGATTGAACTTGGCGCCCATAGATAGAGATGTTAACCGGGTATGAAAAGTAAACATGTATTTAGACCGCTGCATTTTGAAGCGGTTTGTGACGTTATGTGGTTATTTAAATTAACGGCTCATCGTAAGTTTTTGATTAGGTTAAAAAAATACGTGTCCAATAATTTTGATCTTAAATCTGCGATTTTCATTAGGTTATCTTACTAGAGGAAAAGGAGTGCGGTACAATACCTACTGGTAATGTACCGCACTCCTTTTTGTTTTTATTACGGAGTGAAAAGCTTATGACTTCTACCCACGCCGAGGGCTCGACGTGAGGATATGTCGGACTCGCACCGACTAAAAACACCCCGGTCCCGTCCTTGCCTTAGCCAGAGTCGCGGGATCGCATGTGCATTCTCTGCGCAGCTCCGGCAGGCCTCGGTCCTTGAAGGACCCCTTCTAGGAGGGTGGGTGTAAAGTGCCCACCCCTCGCATCTTCCGAGGAATGTACCTAACTCCTAACGGATATTGATAAAAATTTGTCAAGATCCAAACAACGCCAAGCGTTGACGATATAGCGTCAACCTTTGACGTTATTGGTTTTTAATGAACTTGGCCCCTTTTTTCTCGTTTACCTAATTATTTTATGATGGAATCTATTAATACACAACCTAATACAACAAGCAATTTTATCTACAGATCGTAAATATTTGCATTTATAATCGAGAGGTTTATACTTAATACTGGGTTTATTTGCTGCTTACCTGTCGCGGCAACCCTAAGTTCATATAACTTTTCCCAGGTGGTACGCAGGCTGTTTCCCATTTTTACAAAGCACCCCGCTAATTAGTGTGGTTATGTCGACTTGGTACGTTGCGGAGGCTTACACGATGTGCTCAAAAGAGCCAATTTCCGAACGAATCCTTTCCAATTCTACGCCTCGGTGACGCGTGTACAGATTGGTTTCAATTTTTAACTTACACTGTACCAACTAGTTGAAGTAGTTTTATGTTACACTATGTGTAGGCATATGTTCGAAGGGATTTTGTAAAATTGGTATTGGATAGTCATTGGCGCCCAACGTGGGTTTTTACAAGGGTATTTTCGAAAGGGTTTTCTAGACCTACTTTAGCTGACGACTAAAATATTCCTTATAATATTTAGAAACAGAATCTGAAAGTGCGACGTGACTAGAAAAACATCGTTTGAGTTTGGACTCGTTGCTAGGACATGTTCAAAAGCTCTCTGCACTTATTTTTAGAACATATTTAGATTGCACGTTAAATTTGGTTAGGTAGGTAACTAGCTTAACCTTAGCAACAAACTTTAGTTATAAATATTGTCCGAATGTAGATAAATTCGAACGTTAACATTTAAAATTAGACGTTTTGTAATATATCTACATAATATTATATATACCTACCTCCTACCCTGTAGTATCATAAAATATATATACATATCTACATACATTCTTTTACTCAATCACTAGGTATACTATACCTACCTTAAGTCTAATAACTATTTAAAAAGAACCGATAAATTCCATGTTTGGTACCTATGTAGGTATTACAAAGCTATGTAGGTAAATAACTAGGTACTTCGAATTCATATTAATTAAGTATCTATAACTTACAAAGGTTACA
This sequence comes from Diachrysia chrysitis, assembly GCA_932294365.1. NCBI lineage: Eukaryota > Metazoa > Arthropoda > Insecta > Lepidoptera > Noctuidae > Diachrysia > Diachrysia chrysitis. The sequence continues at coordinate 6,926,663 of OW028657.1, forward strand.
AAAGAGATTAAGAAGATTTACAAAAGACAAAACAATATATTATCTAATATACCGGTAGGTAAGTAGGGATCTAACAATTCCAATTCTTCAAGGTTTTTCCTCAGCGAGTAAATACCCAATGTTAGGCTCACAGGTGGCTGTTATGGACTCCATAAATGTATAAAATATCCATTCCTGAACGTTTAACTGACGACTTATACTCGTATTAACCAAGATTTATCTTCACTTAGTTACTTGAACTACCTGAGCGACGCTGCACGTAGCTTGAATTTCCTCTGAACATCAAATTATGTTTTCTTCGGTCTTCGGTAGGAAGTGTAGCAACAGGCCGGAAATCATAAGGAAGAAATAACGAAAAATATTTGGACTTAACTCGCGTTTGATGGCATAAGGTCGGTACATATTTTTCTTCATCAACCTTCGGGATGTATTTTCCTGCAAAGAGCAAGTACCTACCTAGCTGATGCTTTTTTGTTAATAGTCGTCATAGATACGTACAAAGATTCAACAAAAACAGTTAAGAAGGTATATATTATACATGGCTACCTAGATATTGTTACAATAGGTAGGTAAGTAGCATAGGAACGTACCTACTGTAAATATCTAGTTTAAAAAGTAAGTAACTCAACTTTTATTAGGTAGTTGGTAAGCTAACTAATGAAAGTATACTTACTAACTTAATTTAAATTAATCTAAATTTAAAACAATATTTTAGATCATTATTAGGATTATGTTTAATTATTTAAATTTTATTGTAGTAATACCTCAGCGTTTTAACAGGACTATTTTTAACAATATAATACTTAGTACAGTTAATATTGAACTTGCTTTTTATAGAGTAAATTATATTTGCCGAAATGTTAATTATGGTGGATTAATTCGTACTTCACATGGTAATGGAGCATCTTTTTTTTATTTGTATTTATTTACATATTGGACGAGGAATTTATTATTAATATTTTAATTTAAAATATACCTGAATAAGTTGTGTAATTATTTTATATACCTACTTGGCCCTTAAATTTTAAAAAATCTAAGCAAGAGGGCCGACGCTCGATTATTTTTATCTCTATTTCTTTTGGCTTTCATACGTGAAGGTAATTAGTATCAAAAAGGGTGCTTACCGAAGTAATAAACCGGAATGGGCCCTTAGTAATCGCCTATAAACGTGGAATATCTATAATGTGTAATGGCCGATAATAATATTGTTTGTCTCACTTCTATCTAAGTGTAATGTCGCCATAAAAATTGGTAGTGTTTCTAAAAGGGCCAGGTTATAACTCCCTATGGGTTATATGGTCACAAAAGGTTGACTATGCATGGTTAGGTAATCACAACATTATACCTTTTCCTAATGAGGCCAAATAAACTAAATAACGCCACGTTATTATTTTTATTTCCTGCCTCTATTCTGCTGTTTTTAGTGCTAGTTACGTACTTATCTTTGTAGAAAAATGTAGATAAATACATAATACGAACGTATGCATAATCATTGTAATATCCCGTTAGACATGAAAGATTAACAATACAATTTTATAATCAAAACTCCTCATAATACCAATTTTTTTTAGCGAAGTCCATTTGTTTCTGAAAGACCTACAATAGTAGGGATGATCTAACACAATCGGTTTTGCGGTAGTTTCTTTTGTAAACTATGTCGGCCGCTAGTAGTTTGAGCAAGTAAATAAAACTGTTGGATTCCTTGAACACAAAGTTGAAGTCGAGAAGCCAGTGGGTAATAGGAAATCTTGCCAACTCTTCAAAGGTTGGGAACAAGTGTAGTTTCCGGTTTAGGAAACGAGTTTATTAACTTCAATAATGGGCACATAGCTAGCCAGCAACCAATTAGAGTTTACGTATTTACAAATAGTGAAGTACAAGTGAAAGAGTCCTTATAACTTTAGTTTTGAATATAAAGTAGGTTCTAATGTGGGTACGTTCGAAAAAGTTGGTATTTAATATTAGATATAGGTAATTTTGTCATATATGCAGGCTTCGTGCAAACTCCGCAGTTGTAGCAAAAACTTGAGAAAAACAACGTAGAGTTGTGTTTTTCCGAGTTTGCTTTTCGTATAAAATGTAACATTGAAGTTTGTATCAGGCCTTATTGTGGACGAAAAGGGAAAATACCTCGTGAGTAGAAAGGTTAAGGAAACACATGATGGGGTAACCTTAAGGCATGCGTTGGAGATTAGCCAGTCAAATAGAATAGTGGCATTGTTGAGGGCTCCAGCTGTGGTTCCTATTTAACGTCACTTGAAGAGTTCCTGTACTGGCACATAATACTTCTACAAGCATTGTACCGACATGAAAACAAAACGTAGGTAATATTAAATTATTTATGAGTATTATATTTCATAGAAATAAAAAAAAGTATATTAACCTGCTCTACGTTTAACTTGCGACAAGTCTTTAAGTAATCGGCAAAAGAAACTGTGCTGAAATGTATGCACATAACATAATCGCAGAGCTCTGCATGTTTTATAAATCCACATTTTAATATGTAAATCTTTAGTCCGTGTCAGTTGTTCCAATTAGAATCCAGGAGAATTTACTTGTAAATAATTATAACTAGAGTTTAACTTTGTGTTTCTATTTCCAGTTTAGACTTAGGTACGGTTAAGCTTGAAATCGGAATATAAAGTGTTATCTAGTACCTACCTATTGCTCTATTTAAAATATCTAAAAGTAACTGAACCCTTTGGGGTTCGCGTTTTTGCTCTGTCGTAATCTGATTCAAAACGTCCTGTTGGCTCCGCCCGCGTGGATGTCGGCTATCGCGGCAAAAAGTAGCCTATGTCCTTTCTCAGGCTCTAGACTATCTGTGTACCAAATTTCATTTAAATCTGTTCTGTAGTTTTGGTATCGCGACAAACAGACAGACAGAGTTACTTTCGCATTTATAATATTAGTAAGGACTGGGTTATAAAAAGCATCAGCAAATAAATAAATGTAAAAAGGAACCGACTTTAATGAAATTTATATGGAACCACCTCTGAGGTCTATTACCTATCGATCATGATTTAAAGAAAAATAATTTTTGGAATCGATCCACAATTACGGGCGAAATCGCGTAACAAACGTACCAAAAAAAACACAGTCGAATTACGAACTTCCTCCTTTTGAAGTCGGTTTAAAAGAAGAACAATCATAGATAAGTATGTAACGACTTCAACACTTGCTAAATTTTTTTGTTCAAAGATATCTATGCACAGAGTGCCGCTAAAGCTACATATTATGTAACTTCACAAGACATTACACGCGTTAACAGTTTATTACAAACACGTGAGATTTTTTTGTGAAGTTTTTCCTTTCGTAAATCTATCGGAATCAAAAGTTATTGTACGAAGGTTTTTTAAATCCTTGACTTGTTTTCCCCTTAATTTTAATTTATATTTACGGAAATAAGTATCTAAATTAACTTCATTTATTATTTAAGACACAACTGCTTTTTGCTGTATAAACTTCTGATATTTTCATTTAAATATTACTCGGATTAGTATTAAGTTAAAATTATATTTTGCTAACTATTAACCAAGGTGCAAATAAGAAATCTAAGAATTTGATGTAATTTCTAGGGCGGTTATTACAAATGGTAGGATATAAATACATGACCAGTGCAAATGGCAAAATGACATAATATTCTTCATAGATTACAATAGCATTAAGTCAGTTTTTACATTTACACTTGTCAATTTAGTCACCGAGACTAAAAAACATACTTTAGGTGAATAATCACGCTTGTACCAGGCATTCAAATCTGTATCATTCGAATCTAGGTAATAGATACACGATGGGTAGGTACGTTCTCTCGGGATGAACCGGCATCCACGATTTAAATCCCTTTCTGGGAATTTTCTCAACAGGTATCCTAATCCAATTATAGTTGCTGACCGATGCGGGAATCAAAACTTATTCAGAACCAATCAATGGCGTAGCTTTCAGTTCAGTATGAAGTCCATTAAATTAAACCCTATCTGTTGGTACTTCTTGAAATTGTAGTATTGGAGGTTGGTAAATAAAGATTGGAAGTTTTAACGAATTTATTTGTGAGAATGTGTATCGAATTTATTTACTAAAAAATAAAGATATGAAACGATATCGGTCCTTACACACATAATTATTTTAAAAATGTGTTTCGTGTACTCAAAAGCAATTATAGATTATGTTTTGTATGTCTCATTTTGGTGCAATGCATCATATGGTTAATAAATTGTATGAAATTTATGCAAATTTAATGCATGACCATATGCTCGCAATGTTAGATATAAACCCCAAATTCAATTGTTATAATATTAATTACTTTACTGTAATAAAAGGTAGTGCCCACTATTTAACGTAACTAGGTAGATATTATGTATACCATGTGTATATATTGTGTATACCATGTATGCGTATGGTTGCCAGACGTCCGAATAAAGCCGGAAACAGTAAGGCATTTTGGATGCGTGTCCGGCCAAATTAGAGGGTGATCAACGGAATGTCCCTCTTTTTAAATTTGACGATTAAATTTAAGAAGTTTTTATGGTAATGATAATAAGGAACGTTTTACTTTAAAAAAATATGGTGATTTAGGTACCTATTAAGACAAAAAATTAAGTGTGTCCGGCCTTTTTACCTCAATGTCCGGAAAACTAGCTGGTCTGTCCGGTTTTTTTGGTTTTATGATCTGGCAACTCTAACGCAATGCGTAATGTTTACTGCATCTGTATATCTCTATGGTAGCTACTTAAAAACAAATCTATTTATTCTTGTTAAGGTTAAAATAATATCACACGAGTTTAGGTACCGTCGTATTGAATAACTTTGTCTTAATATTGCACAGCTCGGTAGACCTATAGGGGGAACGGTTTACAGCTAATTGCAAAGTGCAACCATTGTTTTCCCATGCCCCCTACGCCAGAGGCAACCACGAGGTTTTTAATTATTCTGCGAGACGAGATTTACCTACATAGATGTGTAGATTCAATGGTTTTTTTCCCTGACTACTTATTTATAAAGTTGTTTATTTAAATTGTAACCTAATAATCACCTGCTTTCTTATCTCAATTCCTAACTACATCGTTCGGATTTTAGGGATTTTTTTTTTCTTTTATAAATGTAATCACTCTATCACTCAAAGGTTTGCTGTTAGAGAACTCAATTTTGAGTTAAGCTCGCCTATGTACATATAATTTATTATTATATTACTGTTTTATGTGTTACATGTACAACAAAGAATTAAATTAAAAAGTTTATAAGAAAAAAGTAGCACATCGGTCATGTATTTATGACATCAAAAATTAATTTTTAATAATTTATTTTAAACTGAAGCTAATTATTGCTCTTATTCGTATTATTAGTATAAAAATAATAAGTATTGATGGCCAAATAAATACTTTTGCAGCGAGCAAAAGATAGTGCTCCATAATTATGATTAGCTTCAAAAATGTTGAAACGTAGGTACGCATATTTTTTTATTAATACTATTATTTAAATACAAAACCGAGCTTACAATTACCGGAAAAGCTACGATTGAGGTGAAGTCGGTAAATGACAATAAACCGCGTATATCATAGAAGACCACGGACACCTGTGCCGAACCCTTGTGGGAATACCTCCATTATACCTACATACATCATTCATGATTTATCACTTACGGAAAACAAAGCTAAAACAGTAAACAACCAAAGCTATGGTATCTCTAGTGATATTTACATAAAATTCAAAATAAGGAATCCCATTCAATATTAAATTCCAGAGTTACTAAAAGCTAATCTTACATGTTGAAGTTACCTATCCGCGCGTAGGTAATGCAATTTCGTTTTGATTTATGATACGACCCTTAAGTATGAATTCGTTCAACATACGTACATTTACATAGATTATGTAGATACTTACGTAGTCTATCTATAGCTGTATATGTACTTTATCTTCATTATTAATGTATTAGGAAACCGCGTTCGAAAATCTCACATGAACACGATTAAGAACTTACTGTTTTTAGTTTGATTGTGTATCTTTCATATCACGGAATCAATTAAAAAAATATATTTTTTATTATTTCTTTATTTTGTTTTTTTAGCAAGTTTTAAATTACACTTGATGTGTAGTTTTGGAATATGTTCATCAAGACCTTCCATTTTATAATCATATTCTAATAGTTAAAGCAATCATAGTTTTTCAATTGTTTTTTTTATTTAAATTGTACTTATATATTTTACTCGCATTAAAACCCCATGATTATGATAACCCTTAATTTAAAGATTACACTTAAGGGCCTTGAATATAAATATATTATTTGATCTCATAATATACGCCATTATAATTTCATCAAGACAAATCTGATGAGTTATCCTTTATCAAAATCGAACGGACATACAATACATACAGGTCAAACACATAACCCTCCTTTCGGGCTTTGCCACAATTGAGTTAACAACGAAGTTTCATTAGGTATGTTCCGACAATCTAAACTTGTACCACCAAAGATTGATTAAAGTTTTAACAATTCACAGTCCTGAGCGAACCAGGTTCAGTATTGCTAGTGATTTTCATACTATAGCGAATTGAATGCAACTTTCGATGTAACGTGCATACCTTATAGGTACACAGCAAAATATATAGGTTTGCAGGTCACACTTATATATACGCTAACATAATATTCACTAACAATTTTTTTACATACCTATTATATTTAGCTTATGTTAGCGGAATATATTATCTAATAAAAATGTTAGTGTATAAATATAATATAGCAGAATATAATATAAAATGTTAGTGTTCTTTCATTTTTAATTTTTGCGTGCCCGACAGGGTCCACGATGATCTCATAATTTTAAGTTACCACCTAAGGTTCACACTGTGGAATGCAAATAAATATTGAAATTGAAATATAATATAACATAATATAATATAAAATGTTAGAATGGCCTGCAAACCTATCTAGTTTGCTGTGTGTACACACCGAATCATTCGTACAGTGACAGGTGGTGCAATCTGTCAGCGCTCAGATATACGGAATTTATTATTAAAATATGGGTTCCGCTATGTTTTCCTCGTCACATTCGAATGAACAATATTTTTGTTCTGTTTTAAATAATATTGTTGTAGGTATTTACAGCATTATTCTTAAGGAAGGAAGTTGCGTTACATAATATTTTTGTAATTGGTCAATATAATGCATAATATGTTTTTCCTATTAATACCTAGATTGTTCTACAAATGAATTTAACGGTAATACTTAAGTATATATAGCTCAGTTAGGGTATAACTATATATTATGTCCTATTGGAGACTCACTGTATTGGCAGTTAGCTCCTAAGCCATTGTGCTAATACCGCCTGGTGATTAATAGGCATGTTTCCTAATATTTTTTTTAATGGCCGCCTTGTATATTAGTGAATATTATTGGACACGTATATTTTCTTTTTTCCTGCAAACAAAAAATTGACAAAATGCAGAGAACGGAAATTTCGCGTGACGTCACTCCTCGCTACAATTTTTACCAAGGCGTGGTGTCATAAGCCCCCACTCTGAAACTTTAAAGCGCTGTATCTTTGTAGTTTTTTATTGTTTTGATAAAAGAAAAAATACATGTCTAATATTTTTTATTATCTAACTGACGGACTAAATAGATTTTAACTTTTCATACCCAGTCAATATTCCTATTTTCTAGATAATATAGATATATCTGTGTATAGTTTAAAGAAACTGAATTTAATTAAATAATTAATTTGTCATATCTAACTGTACCATATTCTTACAAATAAATTTACTTTTATCTTTATACTAGCTGTCCCCCGCGACTTTGTTCGCGTGTTTTAGTTTCAACGGTTTTTAATTTTTGCAACATTTTTCATTTATGCTCCGCTCCTATTCGTCGTAGCGTGATGTTATATAGCCTATAGCCTTCCTCAATAAACGGACTATCCAATACAAAAAGAATTTTTCAATTCGAACCAGTAGTTCCTGAGATTAGCGCGTTCAAACAAACAAACTAACAAACAAACAAACAAACAAACAAACTCTTCAGCTTTATAATATTAGTATAGATTTAATATTTTCTAAAACTGTCTTCGTTTTACGAATAAGTCCTTGATAACTACCTTGACAAAAAAAAGAACCCTGAAGTCTAAAAGACTGTGACCCCGCAGTCTGGTTTAGATTTAATCAAAGCAAAATAATGTCTGGACTTTCTTTAAATGAAAAAAAAAGACTGATTTTATTCAATTCTTTGTCAATGTAGGTATTGTAAAAGAGTAATGACAACTGCAACCAGTGATTTGACGACCTCCGTGGTTGAGCGCCACTCGCACACACCGGTTTTCAAGGTTTCGTTAGCTCTGACGTCCCGGGTTCAATCCCCGGACAAGTCAATGTAGAAAACCACTTTTCTACATTCTCTTGGGTCTGGGTGCTTGTGGCACTTTCTTTGTAGCTACTTACTTTGGGTTTAGAGAAGAATATGTTGTCTTGTCCACATAAAAAAAATTAACTATATCACCGTTCCCAAACTTATGTATAAATATAAGTATACAAAATTTATTATTCAAGTATTATCTTTAAATACCCCGTTGGCCAACACACAAAGACCTACATGTTCACAGAATATCTAATCGCATCGGTTGACCTACCCCTGTTTGGTTCCCGAATTAGGCGCATCCAAAATACCTCGTAAAATCAATAGCATTCTCGACTCGTTGCTTCTAGACCAGTACAGTTTTCCGCACGTGAACAAAGCAATACGAAAATCAACTTTAATGTCTACAAAATAAAGTATATTTAATGTCAAAGTGTGACAGACACTTGTAACTATATAGGCGTGCAAACAGTGAATTATGTTTATTTATTTGAACTAAGTTTATATGTATTACTCTGTTCCTTCCTTCCAGATAATTTAGTGAATAATTAATTAATGTTAAATTGGAGAAGTTTTGTTAATTGCTGTTTTGTAGTTTCTGAATCTTTCGTTATGTTGTTGTGTTAATCAAACTGTGAATTTGTAGTTGTTGTTATTATTAGAATTCAAATAGACTTTTAATATTTATTTTTTAATCTAAATTTTATTGTGAACATTTACTTTTCTCTAAAAGAATGATAAAGTTTGAAACTAAATACATAATATTTTTAAAAACACGTTTGTTAGAATTCCTTATGCTAAGACAATTAAGTATGCACTAATTATTATTAACATATTTTAATCCATACTTATATTATAAATGAAAAAGTAACTCTGTCTGTCAGTCTGTTACGCTTTCACGGCTAAACCACTGAACCGATTTTGATGAAACTTGGTATAGGGTAAGCTTGGATCCCAAGAAAGGACATAGGCTACTTTTTGCCGCGATAAGCAATACACACACGGAGCTGCGGGCAGAAGAGCTCGTTATCAATATGTTTGAATACGAGTGTGATTTCCGACGCAAAATAGATTGTCCATGTTTAAAAGCAGATGGATAGATATAAATTCTCCTTGTGTCAATGTGGCGTTAATATTATAGGCGTAGGCGTTTTAATCAATAAGCGTTGGCGTCTGAGTAGGAAGTTATGTCGAGATAATTATGCAATATAATTATTCTAAATATAAAGTGCTCTTTTCTTCGCTCAATACATCAATATTTGAAATCTTAACGTTATTAAAGGATCCTGTTTTTTAAGAAAACCGGCCAAGTACAAGATAACTCGCGCATGAAGGGTCATGAGATATAGCCCGCTGACAGACAGACAGACGGATGGACGCATGAAAAGACGGACGGACGGCAAACGGACAGCGGAGGCTTAGTACGGAACCCTAAAAAAAGAAAATTATATTAATTTCAAATTCCTTTGAATTTTATCTTATTTTTTTTTTCATCTATGTATATATTTTTTGTCTATCGTTTGTAATGATTCATTACCTTTTCATATTTTAAACTCTTCTGTTTCAATCGAACAGTCTTTTCAACGTGTTAATTTTTTCGCAAGAATATAAAATTTTACTAAAAAGAAGTATAAAAATAAATAAATTAAAATCTTGAATATCACGAAGTGTGTGTATTCCTCTGTCAAAATAAGATAGCAAATATTTGAAACCATTCTGCTAAGGAAAAGCGCAACGGGGTGGCAAATCAAATTCCCTGTGCTAATATCCGAAATCCAGGCAAAGTTTGGCAAAGGCAAAGTCTAAAACAGATGAAATAAGTTCGATTCGAAATCCAAGCATTGTGAGCCGTTGGACGTGAAACTTTTTATCTGCACCTCGAATGTTAGTTTGAACTCCAACTAATTGGCTCAGTACGTATCCCGTAACTATAGTTATCCGTCCATTGGCAGGGTGCCTTAAATAAATGGTTAAATGAGCGGCTGGAGCCATAACCCTGGTCGTTAAGACTGGAATACGAAGTTAAGGATCTGACACCTCCTGTATGTTATTCGAAGTTGAATGGATCGGGAATCTAATAATAGCCACGATATTTCGTTGGCGTGTCATTAGATATCTAACGATATCTCTAATGATACGCCAAGTACGAATTTGGCTATGTGATTCTACTGTGTGTTTTCCGAGCATTGGGAAGCACGTAAAGCCGTTGGTCCCAACTGTCATATGTCGATCTTTGGCAGTCGTTACAATTCTGGCTACTGGACACTGCGTTACACGGTTACAAATGCCAACACGGATTTTGCGTTGTAAGCTATTTTAAGGGCTAAATAAGCATTCTTTGAGTGAGCAGTATAACTATAAACCACTTGGAATTTACGAGCTCATGGAATATCAAAGTAATGCAAAAACATTCCATTCGGTTCATCGGGAAACTGATCAGTTTCTAATTTCATTATTTCTGCAACAAAATTAGAAAATGTTTTTCATTTTATATCGTGTTTACAATATTCTAAATTAAGGATCCTGAATGAAATCGGTCCTGAATTTAGGAAGGTGTAATCGCATTCAGTATTTCTTAATGCGAACAAAACAACTACTTTGACATTTAGGCTTCCTAATTCAGTGACTAAATTTACTTTTATTGAGTGGCTAGTTTCTGGATAGCTTCTGTGACACAATTTTCGTATTCGTGCTAATAAATGTGATCACAAGGGTGTTCACTTGATGGATTGTTTAGTTCTATGAACGGACGTGTACAGTTCCCATCGCTCTGCGGAAAAACAACAGATATTGTTGCAGTTTCATTTAGCTGTTAGTTTTGCTTTGATTTAGATAAGCCTTTGTATAGAAATAGGAGTGTTGCGGATGTATTATTGTAATACTAGCTTTTACTCGAGGCTTGACTAGACTAGATGCTTGTTAATAACTAACTGGAGCAATGGTTTTACATACCAAAAATTATAGTACAAAAAAAAAAAACATTTTAAGTAAATTGACAATTTTGCACGAATTTAAAAGATAAGCAATAAATTTGCCGAAAAGTTTATGTAAAGAGTTCGTTCCGTAACTTTGGTTTATTTTTATATAAAATATATGTCCTTTTCAAAATATTAATGTCAGACCTTATATATATATTATTGCAAACTTTGTGTTTTCTTTTTTATCATGGTCATGTACAAACCTCTGTACCCTAGCAGTTGTGTTCTTATAAATAATAATGTACTAGCTGCGCCCTACGGTTTCACCCGCGTGTTGGTGAAAACTTGTGATAATGACGATGATGAACAGTACCCTATGCGCTATTCCAGTTAATAAACTATCTATGTACCAAATTACAGTCAAATCCTATCAGACGTTTTATTTTGATTGAGTAACAAACATTTATCCAAACTTTCGCATTTCTATTATTAGTAAGATAAGATATAGGTATATTAATATGTTCTTATTTTTCTTTTCTTTCCATCAGAATTCTTTTTACTTGTTTGAATTCTAATGTGTTGTTATTTACTGTTGCTACCGAGCAGTGTTTGAGTTTCATATAAAAATATTGACTCACATCATTTTAGCTTCCGCCCGGCTTATCCACGTGGAAAGCCCGCGGTTTTCCGCGAGATAAGAAGTAGCATCCTCTGCTCTATCAATCTATCTACATGCAAAATTCCATTAAAATTGATTCAGATGAACGAAGCGAAAAAGTAAGCTAGAGTTATGAATATAGTAAATAATGCTTATGTTACTCAGAATGTATGTTAGATATTTATACGCGGTATGAGTTCATATTATAGATATTACAGTTCTTCGTTTTTATAAGTTTTTATCAATTGATGGCCATATTTGATTAGGTACATGAAGTGCCTCGACGTGTACTTAGACATTAAGTCTGTCTTTGTACCGACACTATGCATAAAGCATTAAATAAATTAACTCTGTAATTTATTGGTCATTGTTTTTAGAAAGTATTGTCTATCAAAGGTTTCTGAATATTTATTTAGAACTTTTTATGCACTTAAAAACACATAGACTTCAATGAGTTTTGGTGTTACGTTCATAGTAATACAATAGGCGTAAATCATAAGTAAGTCATCTAACAGTATTCTGGGATGAGAGATATGTATTTTCGTCAAGATGTCCTTTGAAAAGGTTTGAAAAGAAGGCTTCATTTGATACGCTAAAAATAGACTCATTATTATTTTAAGGTTTTTTTCCAGCTATGATCAAATGAATGGAATATTATTCCTTATCCTATCTACTTGGTAGGGTTTAGGAATGTAGTCATTAGCACAGGAATCACACCAATACTATATTTGAATTACTGTTCGAGGTTAAATCTCGGTATGAATTACTGTACTTGTTGAAACAAATTATAAACGAGTTATTGCTAATAGTACGAAAGAGTATGTTATCTGCCTCTACGATACGTTTTTGGCTATAAAAATCTGAAGAACAACATTTTTATTTAATTTGAAAAGGCATCCTCTGTCTAAATTAAATACTTATATTATAATATTTAATTTACCTAAGAAAAAAAGACAGTCAAATAAAAATCCTATAATTTACATGAAAATCTTAACTTCTCAAACATTTCGCATATAATCAGCAAGCGTGCTATTATGTAAGCAACATTATACATTCAACTTTTTGTTTCCTAAAGTTTCCACATCATGTGAGAGTTCTGTGGCTTTTTGCTCGAAATAGTTTCCAAACTTTGGAAGTAAGCTAGCAAAATGTGCCCATTTTTTGGTTAGTGGTGCGCCCGAAATGCTAAAATGGACGCACAAAAGTTGATGCGTAAGTTAACATTAGAGAGGATTTAAACTTGATATGTGGTAAAATAGATGGTGACCAGGAGAGCTGTAGAGTGGCTTTATGGCAGGAATAAAACGTCGCTGTTAGCACATAACATCCTCTAAGAATTATGTAGTAGGTAAGTTTATTTTATTCGGATTTAAGGTACGTAATTTAGGAAGTTGTTTCTTTTACCGTGTGAAATGGATTTTGATGGTCAGATTGGCAGTCGTTCTATATAAATAACTGGTTTTAGCTAAACTGGTAACGTGACGGAAAAAATTACCATATATTATTGGGATATACATTGTATTTATATATTATATCAGAATTATAGGGTTGATGGGGTTGAACTTTTGTTCGAAAAAAGAGAAAAAGTGCGACATGTTTTCTATACTTTGGTACCTACTATTGGAATAAAGATTATTTTTTATTTATTTATTTATTATTTATTTATTTATTATCTTTTACATATACATCTATCATTACAGGTTACAACCTAATGCAATAGTGTAGTATAGAATAATAGAACTAAATTCTCCTCATTTTCGTTAATGCGAACTTCTCTATACATGTTGTAGGTGACTAAAAATGCGACTTTGGGAAACCCTTTCCCTAGGAGACACAAACTGTGGATGAACTGTGAAGGAACTATGAATATTTATATCAGTTGAAGCATTTAAGTGTTACTAGCTTTTGCCAGCGACTTCGTCCGCGTTTCCGTCGTTTTTCGTAAAAAAGTAGCATATGTCCTTCCTCACTGTTCAGTGGTTTTGATGTAACAGACAGATTAACTTTCGTATTTTAGTAGGGAAATATAATATATCACGTTACACAAAAATAATCCTTATAGCATGATTCAGTATTCACGCGCGACGGCGCGATGGCTTATTATCGTATTTCATGTATAAGTTTGGTGTTTCTATACCGATTTCTATGATTCTTTTTTTATTGAGTAGGATGAGTGAGAGTATTATAAACGTAAGAGTAAACAAATATAACCAGAAATCTCCGAACTGCTAAGCTATCGGGAGTTACACGTGTTATTGTGAGTCAACCATAAAAGATAGACATATGCTGTTGTGGGATATTTTTTAGATAATTTTATGTAGAACATTTCCGTCATACATGATTTCTATGTAGCTTTAACCATTAAGGCTGCATACGCGACGGAAGCTTAAAAAATACCGTTTTCCCAACATTTCCCTTCACTGCTCTGCTCCTATTGATTGTAGCGTGATGAAAAGTATACTATAACCTGCCCAGGAGTATGAAGAATAAATGTACCAAGTTTCGTTAAAATCCGTCCAGTAGTTTTCGTTTCTATAAGGAACATACAGACAGACAGACAGACAGACAGACAGACAGACAGACAGACAAAAATTTTACTGATTGCATTTTTGGCATCAGTATCGATCACTAATCACCCCCTGATAGTTATTTTGAAAATATATTTGATGTACAGAATTGACCTCTCTACAGATTTATTATAAGTATAGATATAGATAACATTATATTAAACTACTAATGTATATTGTTTTTAAACTATTTCTGTATACGTATGGTACGTGATGAGACAACGGATAAGAGATTCTCAGTTAAGGCTTTATATACACCTATAAGAACATTTTTTTACAGGTGTTACTTTTTATGAAGCGGCAATAGCTTAATGGTTAGGGTGACGGCCTTGTGATCGAGAGGCCGCAGGTTCGAACCCCACCCATTGCACTATTGTCGTGAACCCACTCCGACATAAGTATATTTAGCTTAGTTGGAGTGGTTAACAAGATTGCTAGTAATGTGAATTCCACCCACATTGCTAATAACCTATATAGAATAAATTAAAGTATATATTTACTTAAGCTACGGTGGAATTTATCACAAAACAATTAAGCAGTCGAATTATGTTTCTAAATTTAATTTCAGACATTCAATACGTTCTAAAGTTCTCACATTGAATTCAAAATTGATTAAGGAAGGAACTAGTACCTAACAAGTGAAATAAGAAGTTGTAAAAGCCCATCGATGCAGGCTTCCGTTCGGCTTGTGTAGCTCGCGGTGATTGATGACTTTCGCCGAGTTAGACGTTTGCAAAACAAAGTTGGTCCTTAACGATTACTAATGATTTCATTCAGGTCACTGGCAATCATTCACTGGCTACATCTTGATTTTTACTGTTGCCAACTCTTGTTTTTGTTTGTTTAAAAAAAGATTAATTGGTCTCCCCTTTTCAGGCAAACATTATACTGTAGCATTGAAATATGACCGGTAAAATTGTAAATAAAAACGTTTAATTTAACGGAAGCTCTGAAAAACAGCATGTTTTTGATAAGTAAACAAAGTTTTACTGTAAATACGTGGCACAAAAATTGCAGGCTGAAAGAATATAAACCATAACAACTATGGACTCTGCCGACCTCCGTGGTCGAGTGGCGTACACACCGGTTTTCAAAATGTCGCTAGCTGAGGTCCCAGGTTCGATCTCCGGATGAGAAGATGTCGAAAAAAAAGTCTTGGTATTTGTAGTCCTTTCGTTGTCTCTAATTCCATAACACAATGCTTTAGCAACTTACTTTGAGTTCAGAGAAATGTATGTGTGTACAAATGAAATAAATAAATGTGGTCAACATGTCCACATTTATTTATTTCATTTGTAAAAAATGCAAAAATGTCTGCCAGTAAAATTTAATTCCGCATTTGTATTTGCCTAAACAAAGCCTCCTAAAAACAAGAGCATTCCGTCGTATGATGGCAGTAAAACGTTTCGATAAAACTTTAAGCGTATAATTTATTCATATCGGTAATTTTGGCGAACCCTTCTATGGTCCTTTGGCGACCGCGACCCGGTTGCACTCACCTGTGACAGAACAATGGGCCACACCTCCCCTACCTCCCCTTCTCTCTATGCAACGCTGTTGGCTTTCAGACTTAAAATTTTGATGTGACCTGACTCCAAAAGTTGAAAAATAATGATTTTTGACAGTCGTTTCGGAAACGGGTGTAGTAATTCGGTAGCAAACGGATCAGCAGACGTTGAAAGTTTCTTTGTGTATTCGTTTTTTAAGTATTGTTTAAAGTAGTAATAACAAAACTAAGATAGTGTAATTTGTTATTTGTACTTCTTTTATAATCTTATGCGTCGCATTTATTTCGAATAAACGCTTTTTTCTTTCTTTCTAGGTAAATATTTTCTTCAACAAGAGTCTTCGTAGATATTAAATAAAATACAATATTATTATTTTTTTACAATATTAAATATTAAAATCTTTGTACAATATTGAATTTCTAAAAGAAACATAATTATTTATTAATAGTTATTATCAGCTTGTGCAGTCCCACTGCTGGCCAAAGGCCTCCCTCTATTATTTCTATCTGTCTCGGTCCATAACGTTCTAAATTATTCAATGCCAAAGTAAATCAACTCATCATCAACATTGCCAAGTTTATGAAAGGCATATTTAAGTACTTCCTTACATCACAACAATAACTCAGAAAGCTTACTTTAAATCGTTAGTAAATATCATAATAATTAATTATTTAGTCAAGTCCTAAGGTTAACTCCGTTTTATCCTCAACTGAGATTAAACCAAGGTGAACGATTCCATAAATCACACCTCTAACAGTCCACTAAGTTTGAACTAAGTTTCTATTACCAAGGGATAACTAAATTAAGCGATCTAAGATACAAAATTTTAGTCTAATATTTATGAAGGTTTCAGTATCAGAGCTAAACTATAACCGTATACCAGGAACGTGCGAGCACTGCAGGGTCAGCGGCCAAAATTATCGCAGACAGATCCACCGCGATATCCGATAGTAGTAAAGAGGAAAATTAGGCTTTAATAAGTGGGTTTAAAGTTGAATGTCGGTTAGGTGTCAGTTTCGATCGGTGTCAAGTTAAGCCCGATTTGAATGTCCAGATTGTAAGGGCACACGACGGCGGACGAGTCGTTGCATTTTAAAAGATGTGCAAGCTAAGATCGCCTCTTGACGTGGAGTCATCGCGCAGGCGCTCTGTGTAGGACCGCGACGCGTGACGCCGTATGCCATTCATATTTTCCTTAAAAAAAAAGCACCGAGCCAAATCTTATGTTACTTTAGGGTTGTTAGTTTGATTTTGAATTCGATAACACACACGATCAAATAGTGAAATTTTAGTAGTACAATCTGCCATCATTTTCTTATACCCAGCCCAGGTATATTTTTGCAATGGGCACGTTTATATTTGTTTCGTAATTTTAATCCTCCATTAAATTCTTAATGCTGAAACACGAACAAACCGATAATACCAAACACCTTTAGTTTTATAGTACATAGTTTATTTATCTATAGCAACGGCCACTATTCCCCTGATCACCTCTCCAAGCCGTATTAAAGTTTATCAGTTAATCATCATTAACAGCATCGGTCTGTGTTCAGCGTACCGTGAGTGATCGCGGTCTACCCAGGGCTGCTTAATTCCACGGTAAGTGTCGGTCTCATTCGGGCCTTATCGCCTCCCGAAGCACCCTGTTATCTCTGAGAATTCACTAATTTACAATCCACGAATGAATATTTAATGGGAGTGTGTCACCCCTGAAAATTTGGCTCCTGAGGTCATAGAGTAGCGATTATAGAGGGATTTGCAGTAAGTCAAGTTTAAGTAGTGATGGTTTACTTGTTGAATTTAGTATAAAACCAGTCGATTAAAGTTTTAAGGAAATCTAGAGTTAATCGGACCAGTCGAATATATATTGCTAAACAATGTAACAGCAAATAAGATTAGAAGAAAGCATAGACAATATAATCAGGAAGTTAGAAAACGTATTCGTTACAAAAAAGTATTTACATAATAACGCCGTTCCGTATTTAAGTAAAAACATAAAATTCTTCCTTATTTTACCGAATTTCCCGTCTCCCGATTCTGGTCGGATGTAGTAGGCTACGCGCGGGGGTAGCTGGCGGGGCGGGGGCACGCGGTAGTGAGGCGGCGGGGTGAGGGGGACGACGACGAGGGCGAGAGCGACGCAGCCTCCCTCCAGCAACGATTACTGATTAGTGTGGCGGCGAGTGCGGCGGGGCCGCCCGCTTGGAGCTCGAAAATGCCGCCGCCGACTCGTACACAACCCTCCAGTTGTAGTGTCAATGAGAAAAGGTTCTTCACTCAGCTCGTGTGGCGAGCGCGCCTGGCCTCAGCCCCTCGCCGGCCCTCTGCCGATTGATTAACTGTCCTCCGCGATCAGCTGACTGAGTGCGGCCGCGTGCACCGGCGAGCTCACGACACGCCTCTACATGTGCTTCGCTTACTACACTTACTACGATTGTGTCATGTTGTATATCAATGTATTTGGTGGTTGACGATTTTTTCGTGTTTCTAATGTGCGGCCTGTCGTCGCCTCCGGTTTGTTGCAAGTAAGTACATTATTTTGTTTGTTACAAAAGTTTTGATACACGGTAACGAAGATAACCTTACTTTCAATGTTTTTATTACGTTTTTCACGTCGGTATTGCTGAAACTTGGCTTTTATTTGTTGTTGATAGTTGAATTACGTTTTGAAAGTGTTCTAAAAGTACTTTGTTTTGTGAGAATGTGTTAGAAAAGTTAATGTTGTGTTATTTTAGTGTTAAAATCGGCGTTGATGTCTTTAATACTGGAAGTAGTTTATGATTAGTTTGCCCGTAGTTAGTAAAAACTATCTCTATGACATTTTCATTCATGAATACTGAAAAAGTTCGATTGATATTCAGTGCCTTACAGAATTACTTAACGATTAAAATGACTGATTCTGGGATACATGTGTTTGTGGTAGCTTGTTACCCTAAATAACAATAATTATACGGTAGTAATTACCATATAGAATTAATTTCGAATGAGGCTTCTTACTCGTGCCACGATGATTAATTAGTCACTGATATTGGTTTTCAAGAGCCAAATTGTTTTGAACATAATTAGATGTTTACGTAGGAACTTTATACTTACATATGTAAATGTTTTACATTATAAATGATCTTTGTTAAACTTATTCTGTGTGAAAGCTTACATGATTGACATACATACATTATTTATTTTAATGTAAAGTTTCTTTTCTTTTATATTAAGATTATAAGATTTTTGGTATGAAATCATTACTTGATAGAATCAAATAACAATGGTTTAAAGTTTGAGGTTTTTGGTAAAATTGCTAGAAATTTTCGTATTATTTTCTTTTTCATTAACGTATAGGTATTACGTGGGTATTACGTGTTCATATATGAAACAAATGAACTAATCAATAAATGTAATTTTGTGCTTTTTGTAAAAAACGTAGTTATACACTTAATTTGTATTAAAACAAAGAGTTACTAAGTTAAGGATTACTTTAATTTATGATGAGGACATTCATTCTTATAAAATTTTATTTTTGACCTTTGTTCCCACGGTTTTCCTCGCCTTGCTTTTCTCTAAAGGGGAAGTAACGTGATGTTAAATAGCCTAAAACCATCCTCGATAATTAGGCTAACAAATGCAAAAATATTTATTCTCATCCGACGGGTAGTTTTAGAGGAAGCTCGTTTAAACAAATGATTAGCTTTATTATGTTAAAGTATGGATTACAATTATTGTGACCGAATAGTTTATTTTAAAGTATGATTTGAAATGGAAGATATAAAATATGGCGAACAAGCAGATGCTTTGCAAGATGGTAGCCAACCACCACCTCGTCAAGCAGCGCTCGTAAAATAGATTCCCCTTTAAGTATTTCCGTTGATTTTTTCGTATTTATTAACAGTTAAATTTCAAGGAAGCCATAAACTGCACTTAGCCTTTTGCCCCTAGTAAATTGATGTATTTAATTAAGGCTATTAACGAAGTAAGCCGTGTAGTAGACGCAATAGGATAATAATGGCACATCTTTATAAATTATTCAAACAAAAAGTGATTCTATTTTTAGACAAATAATTATATTTTCATATAAGAGAGAGGCTATTATAATTTTCTGTGCACTTATTGCCGAAAATGTGCAAATCTTTTACAGCTGTTTGCAAAAATATATGTAAGTGTAGAGACGGGTAGTAACTTACCTAAAGTGCCGTTTAAATTATTATTTACACTTATTTTGTGAAGGAAAGAATATTTAGTTGGAATAGATTTTTACCTTACTCAGAAGATAAAAATAGATTAAATCGGTTTGGGATCACCATTGGATAATATTGCGATCTATGTAAATGGTACTTTTTCTGTTTTATTGATGGACTGAAGCTACTTCTTTTATAAAGGAACCACTTTAGAAATGAGTAGAGTTAAGTTGTCATTAACGCGGGAGAATAATTCTCAAGATTTTTTTTATTATTCCGGGCTTGTTACAATCTTTGTGCAGGCATACTTATTACAGAAGTGATTTTTTTAATTTACATTAACTATTCCATACACTGTTGATCTTACATTATTTAGTATACTAACAAATTATATATGATTATGACATAATAATTACCAAATCTCTATAAACTTACCTGGGTTATATACATGCATAGCATAAACATGACTAGGTACTTATAATCAAAATGTTTATCTAGGCATAATGATTCTCAGAACAACACGTGATAATGAAAATCGACAAACACAATAAAAGCTCAAATTAAATTTTCCGGCAAACTTTACTTCCTATCTATTAACTACCACAATACACAAATATCCCGCTAAGGACCAAATTTTTTTTAACCAGGATAACCTCATAATTTTCCGTTAAAACCTTTTTTATACAAGGGTCGCTATTAAACAAGGAGTAGTGTTAAAACAGGCGTTGTTATAAAAAAATGATGACTTGTCTTTGGCGCGGAAAACGCTGAGTCGGCGCGGCCCTTCAGTAAGTCAATGTCCGTGCCAGACGGGGAGATGGCTTAATGCAAACCTATTTTCCTTCCAAGTCCTTTGCATACTATTGTGATGATCAATGATTTTATATAGTTGTAATCTAACTTACAGGATAATTCCTTGTTTCGTTAAAGCTTGATTGGGTGAGCTTCATAAAATGATATTTTATACATGTTAGGTTTTTTTTCAAAATTAATATAATATGCAGCTTTTAGGTATTAAGGTAAACGTTTTCTATAGCGAACTGAACTATTAATTATTCACATTAGTACATATAAAAAAAAAACAAAACACACCTGCCGCCCTAGACAAGTGACATTTTGACAAGCGACAACGCTGATCGAATCGTTCAAGTGTATGGAAATGACAAGCCCAAGTCACGTGACTTATCGAAACGAAATGTCATTTCCATACATTTAATGTCATTTAAGCGATTTCTATCATCGTTAACGCTTGTCGAAATGCCACTTGTCTAGGGGGGCTGATACTAAAATAGCTAATATAGCATAAAAAAATGGTCCACATCACTATCGAATGGAAGTGTGCCCAAAAGGCAGGCGACATTGCCACGTTGTATGGCAATGCTTATCCTCTGTCCAAGGTATTGCCAGCCCTCGATAACTATAAAATAAGAACTAATATGTTATTCTTATTAACTTATAACATAAGTATTTATTTGAAATATCATAACATATGAAGCTCTTGAAAAGTGTTCCCAAAGTTATACTACATTAGATATTTTTATGTTCATCGACGTTTTTGTACCGTATTTTTGATTTAGGTCAGCATAAAAGGTCGTTTGGTTTCTCGACCGCAGTTTTGAAACACAGTTCTTTATATTTTAATATTGTTAAGCTGCCACTACATCATAGTCAATTAGTTATTACAATTCGCGCAGAGGCACAAAAATGGGTCCTTCTCACAATATTTCTCAGAAAAATAGAGTTTCAATGCAAATTAACTCATAAATAATGGCTGAAGCACCCAAATAATCTGAATTGTGAGTTCTCGTAAATCAACTGCCTTTGCTAGAAGGAATTTATTATCCTTTTACCCTTTTCTACAGGACAGAATGCGGTATTGTATATTGTTTATGAAAAAACAGGTCAAGTGCGCGTCCCTAGTTCGCTTTCTGAGGGCTTGGTATAAATCGCGGAATAATGAGGTCTATGGTAACATCCTATATTTTTATCGCTTAAAAATGTACCAAGTTACTTTTTAATTATTCTTAGCTTTTCCTGGCTTGGATATAAAGTAAAGAGCTGAAGTTTGGCTTGTTATTATTTCATGTTTCCCGTAATAAGCAACAAGAGACTTCTTGGTATGGGAATTACCTTAAACATTATTGTGTTCCACATTAAAAAGTTTGTACTAATATTTCATTTATACTTGTAATTAAGGAGTAGAACGTGGTTATTATGAGATCTTAATGAATATACTCTAAATTATGTGAGAATAATTACTTAAGCAGTCGTTAAATTTCTGAGTGTAATTTGTGTTAACGATCCTTTGTTTTTAAGATCCCGAGTCTATTCTATCTTACAACTAAAATGAACTAATTTTCTCAAAAGCTGAGTTTGGAGCGGAGTGTCAGACGTATGTCGGATGAATTTAATATAAGCTATGTGCTAAGAAGTGAGACTTATACCAGTTTTATACAAGGAATATTGCTCGCACTTTTATCTACGAAGCGAGTCATACGTGACCTGAAACGGTATCCCATAACTTTCCTTCGTTCGATTGTAACTGACTGAAAGACAAGACAAAGACCTTACATAAAGAATGTTTTTTCGATTTATTGCTGCCTTGTTTCCACTATTCGTTTGTTTTTCTAATAAAATGAATAACATCGAAAGAACCATTTATTTCACAACATTAATATAACAAAATCTAAACAATGAAATTAAATGTTTTGTAGCAATCAGTTTTAAGGGTTAGGTATAAGAGAGGTTTCTAATTTAAATAAGCCGTGGGAAATACAATTTCAACCCGAGCTTTAACTGCTGATCCCATCTAGGTTGAAACAAAACAAATGGCTCGCGTTCATTATAACGGCCTACAAAGAATTCCACAGCAAATTAGATCCGCTATTTGTTAAAACAAAATAGGTGGCGAATAAAAGAGGCGCGATATTTAAATGGGGAAGCGTCAACGCGTGCTCGTCAGCCGTCAACGTCACGTTCCAAGATGGCTGCCGCCACTTTAGGCGGGAAAACGTGACAAGAGTTTGTGTTCAAAATCAAAATTATGTCTGGTTAGACTTTGTTATTCAAATATGTGTACGTCTTCATATTATCTAATAAGTTATTACTGGTAAGCACATATTGCGTGTTTAGGGAAAATACAAATTGAAACTTTAAGCTTCAATTTACGTATTACTAAAGTACCTAATTGTTTAGTTGTATCCGACTTTGGTCCCAAATCATTTAAGACTTTGAATATGACAATTCCAGTTCAATTCATTAGTAAGCGGAATTTTCAATTAAGTTTCAATGTAACGGAATTGTCAATAGTAGGCAGTTTGAGTTTCCAATAGAGTTTGATGAATAGGATCTTATTACCGGGAAACTGTTGATGTGCAATGGCACTTTGCTCTTGACAAACACGTTCACATGAATGAGGTAAATTAGAATATTTGTACATTATATTAACGGTAAAATTTCATTTAAAATTTCTTTTTAGGTTAGTGTTGCATTGGCACCCTTTGGGTACTACTACACCACTTTGGTTAGAGGTACGAAACCCTAAAAAGGAACAAAGTTACTGTTACGACAAAATTTTTGCTTTTAAATTTGAATGGAAATGCTGTGGTTTTTTATATCTTTAGTACGAAAGAGATTGTAACAAAGTGTCTTACATTTGTGACGCATTACTCAAAGATATGAACTGTAATGGCTTCACGTTAGTATTCACTTGCTTTGACTAAGTGAAAATATGTCTTAAGCGGTAGTAATAAGGTCAATTATACCGCAATGATTTACTTTTGGATTTTTCTTAATAGAGGAAAATTTAATGCATATTTAATTGGAATATGAGTAGACTGTGGTAAAGTACCTTTTGATATGGAGACTATAATCCCTGAAAAGGTATCGTAGCTTAACGATTCAGGAAGATCAAATCGCGATAGAATCCGTTCTGAATAAATTACTAATAAAGTAAAAGTTCAAAGAAGATTTCTTTACACTTTTTTGTTGCTATTTACAATTATGCATACATACAAAGACACAGAGTTTAGGTGCTATACTAGTTAATAAATTATAAACAAAAACAAATCAAAATTTCCCAATCTCTTCAAATATTTTTTATAATCTTTATTCAAAATTATTTTCATATCTAAAACAATTCAAAATGGTCGATCACACAACACAAAAATAGAGCAACACATTCATGTCTGTGTATGTTGTCTGTAGGATAACATACAAAGTTTGCGGAAGCGGACAGTTCGTGACGAATCGGAATCCTGTGGTCTTACTTCCAAAGTTCTTGAGGCAATTCGTTTAGGTGCAGGCTTGCAAAAACGAGCGGGCTTAAGTACAGCCAGTAAGCTCACGGCTGATACAGGATTGAAAAAGCATTTATATTTTATAGGCAGTAACGTTATACAATACGTTGATTTTGTATAATACTAGCCTCCCTAGCCAAGTAACATTTACATTTTATAAGCGTTAACGCGTTAGAGGAATAAATAAGTAAAGTATAAAGTCCGCGTATCGAGTATGAACTATTGGCACTAGTATGAACATGTAAAATAGTAAAATTTGTGTCAAAACAGAGCGCACTGTTTTATTAAAACTATCTCAAAACCTAATAATAATATCGGAATTATATTATGTTTTAAAATATTTTATTGAAAATTCGATATTCTCGCATAAACGTCTGTCGTCGCATGGAAAATCACATAAACAGTATATTTAGCTAAAAATGTGGTTATCCTTGACATAACCACATTTACTACTAGCGATACGCACGCTCTATGCTTGTCTATGTTTACTCTATGGTTAACGCTGATCAGTCGCTCAAATGTATGGAAGTGATAAGTCTCAGTCACGTGACTGATCAAAATGAAATGTCATTTCCATACATTTAATGTCATGTAAGCGATTTCTATCATCTTTAACGCTTGTAGATATATCACTTGGCTATAGAGGCAGCCCAAGCTTCGCAACGAGTAGACAAAACATTAATGAATTATATACAAAAACACTCCTCTTGAATCACTCTGTCTATTGGTGAAAACAATATAAACATCCTTTTGGTAGTTTTTGTGATTATCGCTTTCAGACAGACAGACGCGGTGGGGTCTTCGTTTTAGAATAAATATATATAGTAAATTAAAATATTTTTTATGGGTTAAGAGTGGATTATTTTTACATACATTTTAAATAGGTTCTGCCTAAGAGCTTAACAGGAATAACAATTTTATTGAAATTCTGTGTTTAATAACAGTTTTTATTTATTTTTTCAACACTCAATACTATATTGTACTTTCTTATGTAAATTCTGCATTAACTAAAAACTTAAATATGGAAAAAATTGTGTGGCCTGTTGTGTATATAAAAGAGAACAAACAACAAACACACACATTCTTAACTTCTGTTTATTAAACCTTTATTTTACACTAACACAGTCACAAAATATACTTCAGACGCAACTCCATCTTCTCTAAGACAGGAGAGCATCAAAAAGATTTACAAAACCCTCCAGCATCTTAGCATACATATGACTTATTTTAAACTAAAAGAGTAACTTCTTAATGCTCTGAATGCTCGTTAGCAACATAACTCTGCGCGCTGAATATTCCACACACGTCGTGATATTACGGAGGCGAGTGTGAGTAAAATAACGTAACATTAATATGAATTGTGTACGATATCCCCAGGCGTACGCCTTATCTAACTCATTATGTTGAACATTAATTGTGAGATTGTTTTGTATAACGTTTTGATATACAATATTACTTTGGGATTTAATGGGAGATGTATTCGATTAAAAGTTTGTATGTTTGTTTTTATTTTGGTTTGAATGACTTCCTAAACATTTTGACAAAAAATATTTAAAACAAAACGGTTTATTCACGTATATTTTCGGGATCGCCCGACTAGACTAGTCGAGCTCGACAGTTCGACTCGCGAAACCATACTTAATGGTTACATAGTGGTTGATTGATCCTAAATGATTTGAGAACACAGGTTCTCGGTGGCTAATATACTGTAAAGACCAGTATATTAGCAACCTGCCCCGACTTCCCACGGGTAGGCAAAACCTTAACGAATTATACACAAACCTTCCTCTTAGATCAGTCTATACATTGGTGAAAACCATATAAAAATCTGTTCAATAGTTTTTGAGTTTATTGCGTTTAGACAGGCAGACAGACACGGCGAGGGAATTTGCTTTATAATAAGTATAGATAGAAATATAGATAAAGTATACTTTCTTAAATATTCAAAATTGGAGAAAGACATTGTTGGAAAATCTGGAATCCATATTAAATGAAAAAGTAGTGATCAACGGTATGTATCGATCTTATACTTTCTAAATTTCACAAACCTCTTAAACTACCTATTAAAGAGTATAAAATTATAAAATAACGGTGTTTTTTATAATTCTCGATCTCTCCAATGACAAGTGGTCATCTCACCTCCGTTTTGAGTGGCGAGAAGGATGTCTTGACGATGACATTTCCATTAGTCGACTTCAACACCATTCAAAGGAACGAGAGGTACTATTTTTATTTGTCATTACACCGATGTTGTGTACGAGGATAAGAAAAATAATAAACATACTTTATTATTTCAAATGTTTCATATTTTTATAAGTTGCCAGAATAATATTAATAAAATGTATATATTTTTCCAAATGTATAAAGTAGGTTTAACCTTTTTCTTGTCTTTATTTATTTTAGGTTCTGAAAATGCTCGTGGTACAAACAAATATAAAAGTAATGTTTTTTAAACGAGTGTAAAAAAAAGTAACAAAAAAATGCTGTGGCCTTTTTTATGGCCCAAGATGTAGTCTCGGTATAATTGTTGTTAACAGATAAATAGATGCTTATTTAAATTCACAGAAATATGTCAATATAAATTACATTTTACCTGTGATCCGGCTGTTTTTTTCTCAGATGTCTATAAAAATGATTTAAACAGAATCCAATTTACCGAACTTGATGCCGGTAAACAACTAAAAATAAGTAGAGCACCGATACTGTTTAGCTGAAAGTCGAACTTGGAAAGTGTTTGCCTTCTTTTGTTTTTTCTTTTGATTAAGTTAGTGGCGAGCTCCGAAGGAAAGAAATTTTCTCCGGGAAAACGTTTTGTTTTTGACGACGCCATGATTTCGCGGTAGATCATCGTTTACTTGAAGCACAAAAAATATGGATGTATTACAGAACATTTATTGGAAAAGTTTTCATTATTTACTATATCGCTTTGTATATCTACGACAGACAAGAACAAGAGTCTTAGTTTTGATTGTTATGTGAACGCTTTGAAATCACACAAAAGACTGTTATCAGAAGTTTGGTATTTCAAGAAAACTCTTTATTCATCGAAGTAAAATACCACGAACAACTGAACACAAAGGCCTGGGAATTATCAAGGCGATTATATAATATTCAATCTGCCTCCCTCAATTTTGCTACAATAAGAATTTCCTTGAAAGTATTAAATAGATCTCCGAAATCTGTTACACGAAAAAAAAAATTGGAATCAATCAGCATCAGTGAATCCCGATCAGTATTCAAGGTTCGGGCGCGGTAAACTTGGGTTGCGTAAAGTAATCATTGTGGGCCTTTCGACCTTACCCCTTGGCAATTTTATTTTGCTTACAAACCTTTTTGGACAGGAGTTTAATTTCCCATCGCACCTGGGACCTAACATTGTTACATCTGGATCAAAACTGGTAACTCGGTGATTCGATAACGTGACTGCCTAGCGGTATAAATGAGTTAACTATGTCGGGTGAGGCGCGGACTCGTTAACTTTACGTGGAATGATCCGTTATGCGGAAATGTAATTCATTTTGAAATTTAATGAGTATTTATTTAGTTATAACTAATTACAGTTATGTACATAGTAGCACTTAGTAACACATACAGACTAAAATAAATAATGGATGTTGGTTTTTACCTATTTGCAAAGTATATGCAAGTATTTTTGAAAACAGTCGTAGGTACCTATCTACTAATTAAAGTTTATAACATTATTTTTAAAAACAAAAACATAAACAAAATTTAAAAATTGTTCTTAAATAGATTTAAAATTGAAAAATATAACCATTATCGTTGTCGTTGCAATTACCAATAATATATTATAAAACTATTATAGTTATACTATAAAATAATCACAATATGTTATAGTTATAAACAAGTCTTGTTTGAAGACACATTTTGAAGCAAACTACTGCAAACTTTTCCTTAAATAAACCAGCTAGTTTTTCTGGAACACTAGTATAATAAAACCACAGTTAACTTTGTCAATAGTTAGTTACAAACCTAAAGCGTGAATTGGTTTCAAACGTAAACAGTTTCACTGAAATGTAAGTCGTTTGCTTTTGATGTCTGAAAAAAACCACGGCAGCCATCTTGCTGAATCCTTAGGAAATTTCTATTCAGGAAACAGAATTTCTCTTTTAATTAATAAAATATTTGATGGTAATTAATCTATTATTAATATATTAGTAGCTGCGCGCCGCGATTTCACCCGCGTGTTGACGAAAAACGGTGATAATGATGATGATGCAAAATAGCCAATGTGTTAATTCAGATAATAAACTATCTATATACCAAACTTATATTTAGTATTTGAGAAAACAACGACATTTTTTTTCATTATTTTGTAGTCTGAAAAAGAAATGAGACACTTTGAGAAAAAAATAGTTCAAGGTTATTATAATAGATCTAGTTTTCAGAGCCCAAAATACTTCTCTTAACACTGATAAGGATAAAAAATGCACAAGCATGCAAACTAAAATTATTCTCTCATAAAGGTGCAATGTTATTATATATAGGTATACACAATATAAATCAGCAATCATATGATCGTCGTAGTGAGATGACAAGTTTGTTATGGTTATTTTAAATATCGATGAATTGATGACAGAAAGTAGGTATCAATTATTTAACTTACTCATTTTGTGCTCAAATTTTGTAAACTGACTCTATACGAGATGTTCTCTTTACCCCTTTTTGGATTGCCATGACCTTTCGGTTACATCCTGTATATAAGGTTATGACGTCACACGAGGACTATTGTTGTTGATGTGTTCGTAGCACTTTTACTTCCTTATCTTATTATGGCTTGGAGTTTGTGCTGACTCGACAAGTGAAAATCGTTTGGTTATTTATCATACTTTCGAATGATAAGAAAGCATCGATTAAATATATGTGTAGGGGAAATGATGTTAAAAACAAAAGAAAAGAGAAAAAGATAAGATTACAATTTTAACGATACTGTGACATTGTATCTTTAAGCTATTTTTATGTCGAGTATATTTTATATATTTTAGGGCTGATTTTTTCAATGCCAGATAATTTTATTCAAAGAATAAAACTGACATCTGAAAGATTTTGTATGGAACCACTGTCAAAAAATTAAAATTACTCGTTGGATTAAATCTGATTATAATTCCTAAGAAAATATTATTTTAAGTTGCGTCAGCGGTAACTTCGGTTGTTTTTCTAACAGAGGGTAAAAGTTTGTTGGTATGTTGCTCACTAAGTACCTTAGCAGTTGGAGTTTGGAGCTTCAAATAACACCACGCTCAACAAAGATCTAAGGTTTAAGAAAATACATAGGTTTTTTATAAGAAGTTTACCACAACTGCATCATGACTGAATACATTACTTATATTTTATTTTGATAAATGTGGACTACGTCACATACATTAATCTGAACCCAAAGCATTTGGGTAACGGCATTGCACAAGCACCCAGACTCTAGACAATTTAGAAAAGTGATTGACCCGTCCGGAGATTGAACCCCAGAGCTGAAGAAAGCTTAAAAACTAGTGTGTAAGCTACTCAACCACGTAGGCCGACAAAATTTTCACATTAAATATAACCATTTAATCCATTGCTTAATGTTTATGTTTGTTGTACTCGCACTAGCTGGAATAGTACTGATTTGTTATTGTCTGGAGATGAAAAAAACTGGATATCTAATCTCAAACTAAGTATGATCAAATTACCGAGATAAGAATTATTGACTTTAGGGACATCAGTAATAATGGAGATTTTCTGGTCCTTTTGTCTTTGACTCAGAAAGAATAACACACTTCTTTCTCGTCGCACGTTTATGTGATCTCATCCCGTTTGTTCTGATGAGATGGCTTGTACTCAAACTTGGAAGCTATCAATCATGTCAAGGATTTTTCAAATCGACTCTGTCGGCTGTGACATTACTTAAGTTGGTTCCTATTATCCGCTTTCAAGGAGTACATGGTTTGATCTAAATTTTATTGGTAGACTATAGTTTATCTTGACATCATATAAAAAAAATAGAATGAACATGAACTAGCAAGTGAATTTTAGCGGACTAATAGACCAAAAACGGAAAGTTACACGTTCATATATATAGAGGATCTATGAAATAATATTTAAGTCCATTGCAGTCTATATTTTATCATAACAATATTAATATAAAGTCATATCGAAGGAGCTTTCTGAAAATTGGTCCTTGCGTGCGGAACTCGTTTAACCGCCTTGATAGACCAATTTGTAACTATAAATTTGAGTAACTACTACGAAAACTGTACAATAAATCATTTCTTGTTTTACTGTTTCGAATAAACAACTAACTACTAACTTGTTTCTATTTATCCAATAAGGGAACGATTGTTTTGAATTTGAAGGTCCTTTGGGACTCGTTATCGTCTTACTACTCAGAATTAGGAGCTTTGAAACTTTAATAATATTAGACTTACTAATAAAATTTGATTAAATTCTAATCGTTAATGCTCAGAAATTTTACGAGAGCCATTAGAGTTAAAAATAAATGATATATAACCTAGTGTTAAGCCTATCCTTACTTAATATTATAAATGCGAAAGTAACTCTGTCTGTTTGTCTGTCTGTCACGCTAAAACTACTAAACCGATTTAAATTAAATTTGGTACACAGATAGTCTAGAGTGTAAGAAAGGACATAGGCTACCTTTTGCCGCTATAATCCACGTGGGCAGAGCCGCGGGAAACAGCTAGTCTTTAATAATTTTTATAATTCTCATAACTTCAACTTTAGTATTTAAAAACATGTGTGGTTTTAAAGTAAAACCTACTTGCTAAGTACTTGTTCCATTTAAGGCAGTGCAATGGTGTACCGTTTAAATTAAATTCGGTCGGTTGAGCTTCGTGAGCCCGATTTGACAAGGGACTCGCTTGCAAAACTCCGCCCGCCGGAATATCCCCAAATGTTACACTTTTAACAAAATTAATATCTGGGGAAGTTAATGTTTTCTGACTTATTCATCCACATTTTCCCTCAGAAATGTTAATGTTTAACGGGATAAATTATGAAGTTTCAGTTTTAATTTTAAATAATGTTACTTGTTACAATTATTTAAAATTAAAAGTGTTTAACCACACACATGGTGACTTATGATATAACCCTCTTAAGTAATTCATACTAATATTATAAATGCGAAAGTAACTCTGTCTGTCTGTCTGTTACGCTTTCACGGCTGAACCGCTGAATCGATTTAAATGAAACTTAGCATGGGAAAAGCTTGGATCCCAAAAAAGGATACAGTCATAGCTTTTTGCCGCAATAGCCGAAACATTTTATCTTTTAATTTAGTATCCAACTTATACTATCAGCATTATTATACTACACATATACTTACATATTATACGTTATGGGTAATATATTAATATACAACAGATACAAAAATACGCAACCTTATGACATTACAAGTTTTCCTTAAACACATCAGACCCGTCAACTCGTATTTCCAGAGCTATTTTACTGATCACGACGTTTCTAATTAAATTAGCTGTGTACGATCGTTCGTTATCCTTTCGACATATTGGTGGAAGTTGTCAACTGGACCGGTGGCGCGGGCATAGTGACGTGGGTCGTGAGACGTCTATCGTCCAAGTTACCGAATAAAATGCTGTCTCATTTACTTATTGTTAGGACAACTTAGGATATCAAATATTTGTTGTAGGTGTATAGGATTTTGTTTTATTTTAGTAGATGTATGTTTGCGGACTAAAAGACCAAAATAACATGTCTTTTAACAATAATTATTCTTGTTATGTAACAAAGACTTCAATGTAGAAGGCGTTACTATTATTATTTTAAATTAAATCCATTTAAATAGTTTTGTTAAGTACAAACATATTTTACTTTAGCTAATAAAATTACTTTACAAAGTAATTTCAGCAAATGTGTAAACAATATCAGTGTTTACTGTTGGGGTATTGCGTTAAATGTGAATACATAATACAATCTATTACATCTGTGTCAGGGTAAATACCCAAGGGATTTTGATATTCGAATATTTAAGTGCAATATCAATAATATTCAAGTATTGGCACAAACATTCCATTTCTGCGCGGCGAGGCACCAGCTATACTTGAGCTATCCTGCGGTTCTCGCTTACAATGGATTTAAGGGGGTGAAGGTTGGTTGTAAGGATATTGAGAGGTCTTTCTTAACTGGTTGGATGGTGGTTCGTGCCCTCAAATGGGTTAATCGCTTGGAGTCGTTGGCGGCATCTGCACCTGACGGACTGAATTACGGTATCAAGACTGTAATATGTTCGTACAAAAAGCTTCGCATACATTTGCACGAATTTAGTTTTCGTGTTGTAATGGCGCGGATGTGAAATATTATGACAATTGTTACAAATTTGCATTTATTTTTTCTTAGCTTTTGTACTTAGGACCAACGTAAATAATGCTAACGAGTACATAATATTTGATTTGTTATGAAAATAATTGTGAATGTAAAAAGGAAACGACTTAACTTAAAACATTCAACTTAATTTATATGCGACCATAATTATAGTTACGACGTTGTTTGAAATCTATAAATAATTTCCGAAGATACCATGTAAGAAAAAAAAAACTGTCAAATTAAGAACCTCTTCCTTTTGAAGTCGATTAAATATACTAGCTCTTTATTGCGGAAATAGAAAACACTTTTATAGGAACAAGGCAAATTACTGAAAAAAAGGAAACATACTGACCAGAAATACATTTCGTCTCTGCTTTATAATCGAAAGCAATAAAGAAAAAGGACCAAAAATAAAAATCAAACATTTTATGTCTTAAAACAAAAAGTATAACCACAAAATGTACTTGCATCTTATACGACATTAAGTTACGTAATGGTCAGTAGTTGACACTTAACGAGGTGGTATTCCGAGTGCCGTGTAAGGCGGTCAAAGAGAGCCGTTGTCACGGTCCACTGGCAGAAAAGGTACCTACCGAGCAGTCTAGCGTATACAATGTAAGTGTGAGGTACGTGGCACGGTAACAGCCTTTTGGCAGTGTTAAGCTGAGAGTAGACGGTATAGTACAGTGCTGTAAAGCATTTGCAGGCAGGTATGAAGTCCTTAGAGTATGAGACTACTATGGAGACAGAACACTTGAAAAGAGGTTTCCCTATCTCATTAACAGTTATATATGACAAAAAGATGGTTTTCGGTGATGTAAAAAAGGGTGTATTCTTTTTTGTTAGTTCCTTTTTTATAGTCCTATGTGAATAAATTTTTAAATAAGAATTTTATTGAACAAAATAATTAAATGAGTTTTTAATCTTTCGCTGTAGTCTTTTAGCAATAAATTTATACCTGTTTAATTATATATATCTTACCTTTTATTTATTATTTATTAATGTCCATCAAAAATATTAATGTTCAAAGCCAATAAATACTGTTAAATATAAGACCCTGAATTAATTCCTTGAATCTAGGCATTCATCGTCAATCCATTGAGAATTTAATCAAAGAAAGCTTTACTTAAGTCCCTTAGTACCTTTTGACAATATTAATTGTAATAATAGCCTGCTACATTTATCATTTAAACATTTTTAATCATACTTTATTATTAAGAGCTATAAATTAAAAATAAATGTTGAGCCGAGTCCAACTTTGTATAATAAAATAGGTATAAATGTCAGTTCTAATGGACTTCTAAATTTATAGGTAAGTTACGCCAACACTTTTTGTATAAAACGTTCAACCCTGACTAAAAACTACAAACTTTCGTAATCGTATCTTTCCGAAAGTTTGCACGCATGTTACACACACAAACTTATATTATGTGACCGACACCGCTTAGAAAAATACTATAAATGTCGCATAATTAATTGCAAATATTGTCCCAAATTTGGGAGTACGCTTACCTGTTCGTGCGAATATGAGATACTGGCAATATAATATACATTAGTATACCTATATATTTAAATAAATGTGGACAACATTACATACATTGCTTTGAACCCAAAGTAAGTAGCTAAAGCACTTGTGTTATGGAATTCAGAGAAAACGAAGGTACCACAAACACCCAGACCCGAGACAATGTAGAAAAGGGGTTTTCTACATTGACCCGGCCGGGGATCGAAACCGGGACCTTAGAGCTGGTGACACCTTGAAAACTGGTGTGTACGCCACTCGACCACGGAGGTCGTCATATATCTTTTTTAAATTAATTATTTTTTAAATCACTTAGGAAAAAGTAGGTGTCTAGTGACCTATATTATGATTACAGTTATTAATTGTAACATAAATTGTCATTGTGTTGCCGTAAATCAAGCCGCAACAAGTGCTGGTTATGGCCGATAATAACGACGAAACGGTTTCCTAGCGTTATTTAGTAGAAAATAACACATTTTCATTTATTTAATTATATTTTAGAGAGGTTTCCGAATTTAAATGAATATTTATTGGATTATGCTAGTTTTATTTCGTTTTATTATCTCTTTAAATAAGTTTTGAAGTCACATATAAAGCTACTGAATATTTAAACAGCTTATACTTTTGTAATCTACAAAAACAGTAAAGAATTTTTTAAACTGAATATTTCATATTTCAAAAAGTCAATTTAAATAAAAACTCCCGCAGAAAAATTGCAAATTAAGGTCCGACCATGCAGATTATTTTCTGAAACAACTGGCAGGTTTATGTTCGTATTATCTGCGGGATAATATATTAATATACGCGGCCCCGTAAGCCCCTATTTCACATAGTAAATTTAAAACTGTCAAATATCTCGCATCTGCGCAGCGGGTAGGGTTGGTTTGGCTCTATTTTGATCAAATATTTACATTACCTACAACACGGGTCTGACATTTTTCTCTTCCATTCAAATTGTCAATAATGAATATTGCACGGAGCTGACAGCAGCCTGGAGCGGCCTCACACCAGGCGCTTCTATTACAATCGCGCGAATCAACGTAATATTTTATCAAATACGACGTGCTCAGATAAAATTCGCTAAACAATAGATAGTACATTTGATGTGACGTGAAAAGACGTTACTCACGGAGGGAGAGTTGGGGCCTTTGGGGGCTATTTAGGGGGAAACTTGGACCTGGTTGAACCCCGCTCATAACCTTTAAGCGTTAATGTCGACAGATGAAACAAAGGGACACCATTAGGGAAATGTCCGCGTTTGTATCGAAAAGAATACGTAATTACGAGAATATTTAATCTTTAGTTGGTCGGGAACCCATTGTTAAATTTCTATTGAAATTTCTCAAGACTTCTTCCACAAATCCTTTACGTTTTTTAATATTAAAAGTATGGTGACCTCACGGTAGTGGTAGCAATTAACTACAAAAATGTACCTTACGGCTATGTAATAAAAGTGCTCTCAAAGTTATTTTATTACCGTTGATTTTCGGTCAGTTGTCCTATGTGTTAAGACATGTAACGTTTTTATTTTATTTACCAAAAAATACTTACCTACTTTTTGTTATATAGGTACCTATGTACACTTTACTACGCGAGCATTTTATATTAGGATCAATGGATATCTTTATAAGCTATGCGAAAAGAAGATGTCTAACGTATGTAGTACAATCCTGAAATATTACACACATCCATTTTGTTCTGTAAATGTCACACGCTGGACGTAGAGTTGCCACATAGATCAATTGATAAGTAAAAGGATTAGTGAACGAAAGGTTTAACGTATGCGTATTTCTAGATTTTAGTATTGAAATCATAGTCTATTTTGTTTTTGTCGCCTAAGTTATGTAATAAAATTTTGCAAGCGTTGGACATTATTTGAGATGTGAAAAAAACCATTGAACTCGCGACACTGTTACAGTTAATATATTGTAATTGTTCAAGTTTCCACTTCTGTCGGCAATTCCGGAGTGCGACAGTTTTTTTTGCATTGCACTGTACGTTTGATATTATCTTTTCCACAAATGTCGCACATATAAGTACACTTGTTAGATAAAAGAAGGGTAAAAACAAAACGACAGCTTCTCCTAGAGTAAAGGAAAAAACAATGTACGCTCGCGTCACTATTTCAAGATTATTACCTGTTCAGTGTTCATCTAATACAGACTTAACTGTCTTACGAAATTGGATAAACCGAGGTGGATATACAACGCCTTAGCTCAGACTTAATCCTAGCTTATCAGTATTACTGTCGTTCTGTTCTATGAGAGATAGTAGGTATTTTATATAGACGCGGAACGAGTGTTAAAATTAATATCTTTATGTCGAACCCAAACTTACATTGTGTCTAAATTTTGTTGTTATTCTGTTTTATTCATTTACTACTTATGAAACTGATTCTACTTCTGGCAAATTTCATAGCACGTGGTAGGACCGTCAATTGTTTCTTTGAAACAAACTGAGTGTATTTTTTGTTATAGTAAAGTGTATTTGGAAATCACGGGGTTATTTGGGACGACTGTTAGTCATAGTAGACGGTAGTTTTTTTTTAATATCTTTAAAACTACGGTTATAACATACTGGACAGTAAGATTTAAATATTACCTACAATTAAAACACGTTATTTTGCCTTGATGAGAAATTAACTGAATTCCAAATAACCCCGTGGTTTCCCAATGGCTTTACTGTGTTCTTTTTTTATAATCATTGTCGAACTTCAATTGTTTATTAGAGACACTTGTTTTGGTACCTACTCTGTTTCTTAATATTCCAAAAAACGTCTCTGACGTATTTATTTAATATAAACAGAAACAGTCATCGTAGATCCTGGTTATATGTTGGTAGACTAATTCGGTGTGTTTTAAAAATATAATGACGGTTTGGTATTCATGCAAAATGTACTACAGACAAATGAAATTAAGGACGCCGTTTGTGTTTATATTCTGCTAAAAATACGCTAGGCATATCTGTTATAGTACGTCTCTAAGTGTATTATAAGTAAGTGGTAAAATTATAAGTTCTTCCACGTTGCTAGTGTGGAGTGTGTGCAGTGAAAAATGTAAGTAATAAAAGTGCTGATGCGGCGGCACGTTCGCGGTACGACGCACTCCTTAGCGCGCCTGATATATTATCAAATATATCGCACCTAACACATCTTGTGATATCGATATCGATAGTTTTAATATTCCAAGTATACATTATAGAGTTGTTGCTGTTCTCTAAAAGAATGCTTTTTTTAAATTAGTAAGTTTTAAATTGGGAAACTGAAAATTGATATATTTTATCAGTGCCCTTACTCTACAATTTAATTTGAATTCTTATACAATGCCAATGCAAAATTGATATTGGTTTAACGGGGAGGTGATTAAGTTTTCTTGAAAAAAATACTGCCAATGGTAGTAACTGACTGAAATCTAAACCTTGACAGTATTTTAATGTACCTGCTAAATGAAGAAAAAATTTGCATTGGCATTGTAGTAGAATTGAAATTCATTTAAAAGTAACCCCCCAGGTTAGACATCTTAATTATAAATATTATAACGCTTGTTTTATAAAATGTGTCATTAGAAATAATTAATCCTATAAATAAATAGGTTTTAGATTATGATATTTTAGATATGTTCTTAGCTTGTATGAAGTCAAATAGAATTTTGTCAATAAAGTACATAAAGAGACACGTGAGTTATATTCAAGAAAACTTTTAGCAAGTACAGACAACAAGAAAAGTCATTGTGAATTATTGCGAGTACAACATTTTTTCACACGCATAATAGTCTCTGATATTAATTGAAAATGTATTGATATTTTATTTAGGTTTCGGGATAATTCAATTACTACCAAAAATTATTTTTTGTTTTTATATTGCAACAGCACGCAATATTACACTCACAATATTGCACAGAACTGACATCAGTTTGTGATCAAACCGTTAAATTTATTATTTCAAAAATATTTGAAACTTTTGTTGTCAACCGTACCAGTGTTTGCCAGTACTCACGTATGTACATATAAAGCCTGTTCACACTAGAAGCCTGTCGTATTACATAACATAAGTGACAATTGCTTAAAATTCCACTCTCACCTCGCAAAGGATGTCACCCTGGCAACGTCAATCGTGTGCCAAGGGAACACAATAACATCGCGAAACATTAGAAGGGGTTGGCTTTTAAGTATGAATGATACAAGCTGCTGTGTTGATGTTGAGAGGCAAAATAAGATCGATGTTTGTTCCTTCTTGAAAAGATTGTATAAATATATTATCAAGTATTTTTGACAACTTTTTAACATATATCATACTATCTGTTTCCCGTGACTCCGCCCGCGTATATGTCGGTTATTGCGGCAAAAAGTAACCTATGTCCTTTTTCACGTTTTAGACTATATGTTTACCAAATTTCACTTAATTCAGTTCAGTAGTATTGGCGTAAAATCGCGACAGACAGACAGAGTTTTTTCGCATTTATAAAATTAAAGATAAAAAGACTTTTACACAAGTAAAAATATACTTTTTTATTTACCTAAGTATATTTTTTGACATATAAACTGCTATTCTTACGCAACATACTTGACTAATCCTATCTTTAATTTAACTAAAATAAACTATTTATCATAATTTTTTTAGAATTATAATTTCGTAAAAAAAATCCTTACATTATAATGTAAAATTATTTATTGTGCATAAATATATATTAAAAAATAAGTAATAAATAATTTTATTTTCAAAAATATACCACAAACAAAAGAACATTTCCATATGTAAAATTTTGACTCACAGCCATATTTTACGTGTACAGTCATGCATGAAATAACGTGTAGCGTTGTTAGCGTTGCTTATTCAATCTTAAATGTAATTTATCAAACAATGCCCCATTTGGATACTTTATTTATTGGCTCTTATTATGATTGAAGATATCGCTTTGTCTTTCTTGTTTAATAAATGTAGTTTCACAGGCAAGTGGTCGCAGAACTGAGACGAAACTTATGATATATATCCACTATCAGTTTACTAAAGATATTACATTATTTGATTAAACATAGGTACAAACATATTAGTTTTATCAAGCGAAGAATTTTGTAATAATCTTTGCAAAAAAAAAGAAAAAAATTGGTCTAAAGGTAATTTAAAATTTTCGTTTATCTGGTATTACCAAGAATCGATAGTTGCAGATTATGTGTACTTTAAAAAAACTCGAAGAGAATTCGGCATTTTCCGTCTCTTTCTTGCATTAGTACCTAATTCATTAGTGCGAAAGTGACAAAAATAACAAGTTATAATTTTATTTGAAGCAAGTTTTGTTTAACTTAGCTTTATTTCTTTAAACTCTACAACATAACAATACCCCAAGCCTTAACCTTTGCTATTACTAAGTATATAACAGGTCTGTATACCCTTAGATACGTTTTGACCCATGTTACCAATTACTCAAACTTAATTTAACATGCTGTAACTTAAGGGTCTTCTGTCAACACTATCCAACATCTGACTTGGTATGTACAGCAATATATTATGTAAATGGTTTCCGACAGTTCAATTTACCCATCATGCCTTTAGCCAATAGAATCGCTTTATTACTTCCTGATATACGAGCTATATAGTGTGACGTCAGGTCAAATAACTTAATTTAGTTGACTAGTTTATTTTCTAATACTATTATCTAATGTTATGTTACTGGCGTGCTATTAGTTTAGTGTGTTTATGTTATGCTGGCTTTAAAATTGGTTGGTTAGTTATATGGTAATGTGGAAATTATTTATCTATCTAAACATATTATAAAAAAGGCCACCACCGCGTTCTCTTTCTGAACGCAATGAACTCAAAATCTAGCAAACGTATTTTCATATGGTTTTCATCAGTGGATAGAGAGGTTCAAAAGAAAAGTTTGTGTAAATAACTCATTTACGTCTTGTCTGCTCGTTTGTAGGCGGGGCCGGGCGATATTAA
Organism: Diachrysia chrysitis; assembly: GCA_932294365.1. NCBI lineage: Eukaryota > Metazoa > Arthropoda > Insecta > Lepidoptera > Noctuidae > Diachrysia > Diachrysia chrysitis. Next base: position 6,966,916 of record OW028657.1, read on the forward strand.
TAAAATAAAAGCAAGTATTGTTTGTCATTCCTCAATCGGTACTATTTTAATTTACCCAGCGTTTTAGGTTTAAAACTAAATTACAAAATCCATTAGACTTTATGTTGCAGCCTATTTTGAGAGCAGAAATTCATCTATGCATAAACAAAATCTGATAATAAATAATAAAACACAAAAAATAAAAAAAAAACACTTCACATTTCAAATACCAACAAAATACCTATATCAAACAAAACAACTAAACCTGTCCCATATACCTACCAAAACAACACAACGTACAAATTTCCTTACAGTAAAAACTACACAGATATAATATTCGGTCTTCCATCTAACACCGCACCGGCTTACTGTCCATTTCCAGCTCAAACTTACGTGCAGCAGTTACTGTGATGGTTTTCTATTCAACGAACTGTCGGGCGCAGTACTTACTGCATATTGCGCTCACACTTCCCCACTTCAGTAATATCTTGTAGATTCCGAGGATAGAGGCTTAAAGGTATTTTTGCGGGAATTTGCATCGGGTGCAGCTTGTAGAGAGCTGTGGGTTTGTGTTGATTGTTTTGAGTAGGTATACTGTAGTATTTGAAACACTTTGCTGTTCTGTGGCTTGGGAAAAAAGGAAAGTGTATATATCTACACGTCCAGGCGGAGAGATGAGAGATATTGGGATAAACTAGACGCATATAGAAGACATGTCATCCAATTAGCCCTTAAACGGATAGTGTGGAAAGAAACAAGGAATATCCTTGCCCTGCACTAGGACACTTTAGGCATAAAAACTAAAAATATTATAAAACAAAGTCCCTCGCCGCATTTCTCTGTCTGAGCGCGATAAACTTAAAAAATTACCAAATGGATTTTCTTGTAGTTTTCACCAATGGATAGAGTGATCCAAGAAGGTATAATGTATAATTCATTAATATTTTATCTATTCCTTTAAAGCCAGGGCGGGTCGCTAGTAAACCTATATACTAATATATAAAGCTGAAGAGTTTGTTTGATTGTTTGTTTGTTTGAACGCGCTAATCTTAGGAACTACTGGTCCGGTTTGAAAAAATCTTTCAGTGTTGGATAGCCCATTTATTGAGGAAGGCTATAGGCTATATAAAATTACGACGTACTGCGACCAAAAGAAAGGGAGCTTAAATGAAAAATGTTGCAAAAATAAAAAACCGTTGAAACTAAAACACGCGGACAAAGTCGCGGGGGACAGCTAGTGATAAAATAAAATTATGTAACTTTAAAAATCCTGTATAAAAAAACTGTTTCTTAATAAGAGTTGTGCCTCTACAATTTTGTAAGTATAGGTATTTGGAAAATGAAATAGTAATTGCAAGTGGCTGAAGATTTGATGGCGAACATTTTGGAAACCTTCGTATAGCTTTTGTTTTAAACACAGTTCATGCAATTAGCTATCAAGGATTATGAAAATTTGTAGAACAGTTTGCTGCGTTTAATCTATACTAATATTATTAAGCTGAAGAGTTTGTTTGTTTGTTTGAACGCGCTAATCTCAGGAACTACTGGTTCGAATTGTTTTTTTTTTGTATTGGATAAGCCGTTTATTGAGGAAGGCTATAGGCTATATAACATTACGCTACGACCAATAGGAGCGGAGCATAAATGAAAAATGTTGCAAAAATGAAAAACCGTTGATACTAAAACACGCGAACAAAGTCGCGGGGGACAGCTAGTACTAAAATACATGAAATGTAGCATCTATTTTATAGAATATTAGTCTAGTTTGTATTAACAGCTGGGAGCTGAATGACGATCCACATTGGTTTATGATTCAGGGCTATTTGCCCGACTTTCACGCTGGGGAAATGTTTAACAAATTGTGTTGCGCTAGCTTGATTAATTTTGGAGGTGTTGTGCTGTTAGTTAGATTCATGTTACATATAGATGTAGGTCAGAATATCTCTGAATATTTTTGAGTTTATTTTTATTATTTACAAGTTAATCAAGGTTTTATTAATTTAAAGCCAAACTATAAACTATTTTTATTAATTTAGATTATAAATTAAATTTTATGTTTTTTGTTGATTATTTAGTCTTGTTAACAGTGTAGGATATAAGCTCGGTAATTTACATTAATTAATATGTCGGAAGTTACTTGAATTATGTTTTATTATAAAAGTAAGATGCTAATCTATATTTATTTAAGAAATATAATAAAAAACATATTTTTTTATAATTTAAATATATATTTAAAGATGTAATTATTTGAAAATATTAAAGTGAATTTAGTCTTTAATTTTTCTAAAGTTCTTGAAATGTCGAGGACTGACCAAGAAGTTTAATTAGTATGGTTAATGGATGTTCGTTTATGAGTGGACTTTCTAAACTTAATTCAAATTTCTGAAGAATCTAGATTTTCTAGCACGATTGTTAATACAAAGTTCTCGTTGAACCGTAAAGAGAGATGAAAAACTTCTAGAATTAGTTTATTTCTGAAATTAAATCTACGAGATTTAAATTTATGTAGGTTTGCAGTTTGTTTTAACGTAAACAGCAAACTAGTAGGTAGGTTTGCAGGCCACACTAACATTGTTATTACTTAATATATTCCGCTTACATAAGCTAAATAAAATATAATCGATTATTTAGTTTTTCCATACGAAACCACTAAAAGAAATACGACTCTCTAAAGATGCCGGTTTTTAGCGCCCTGTTCCGACTACTATCAGGCAAATTTGATAGGATTTTAACAATAAAGAAAATGGTAGAAGCATAGATATACCTTCTTCTAAATGTTTATGAAAAAAAATATTTGATCAGTCCAGTTTTGGAGAAGAAAACAGCTGAATACGGAACGTCTTTTGGTCTACAATTTTGTAGGTATAATCAGCCTCGTCACTTTACGGGGGTAGGTCGGAGGTGTGCGACGGTAATATATTCTTTAAATACCTATTTTTCAAATTCCTCGGGAGTAGTGTCTAAAGGTTTAGTTGAAAAATGTTTTTCTTATATTCTATCAAAGTATAAAAAAAAGTACCTCAAAACGTATATCAAAGAAACAACTGTTCTAGATTTTATGAAATATAAATGAACTCTATTATATTTTATTCATGAAGGTTAGAGTTAAAAGCGAATAATAATTAAATAATAAAATGTCTTAATATTTTTGACGCTGACTAAAACATTTTGTTAAAAACTACCTTGTAATTATATTATATGGTATATATATTTTTTTAGTTGAAACCAGGTTTTTTTACGCTTGCCTTTTATTTATCAACCATTTTTAGTTTTTTGTACAAATCCAATATTATTCGGTATGTCGGTCGCTCTATATGGAGTTTGTACTATTTTCGTTTCATTATGGAGATGGATTGTATTGAACAAAAGTGCAATCCAATTAAATATGAGAGAGGCCAAATATTTTAGTTTATTTTATTTTTGAAATATAAATTCTAGGGCAAAAAATGCATACTATAAAATGATAAAATGGGTTAGGAGAACCTAAAAAAGTATGCGCTAGTGTTAGGTTTCATGTTAAAAAAATCAATGATTGTAGCAGCAACAAGAAATCTTTTGAGCAACATGTTATAATTATTGTTTAAATCAAACTGACACTCAATTATTGTTTGATGATGTTATATCTACTTTAAACATCAACTTTATTGCAATTTATTGCAAACTGAATCTTATACGAAAGCAGTACAGTTGTTTTTCCTAAATCTCGAGTTTTTTTATATATTTGGCATATAAAATGCGAACGAAGTATAGTTTTACCTTAATTTGTTACAATAGGAATTAATGTTGCTAGCACTGCCTCATGAACACTTCTAATCTCAAATCAACTTCAGATAAATAATAATGATGTACAATTAATTGTACTTAAGTGCCTATACAATCTTTTTTTGCACTGGTGCGCCAAGTCGGCCTCGTAAAGTAACACAATTTACACCGAAGCATTTAATCACTATATTTCTATAACTTAAGGTTCAGTTAAAATTAGACGTCGACACGTCGACAAGTAGCACCTTTAACGACTCACTGTAGTACTTAATAATACAAACTTATTTAAATATCTTATACCTCAAAAACTGCTCCACATTAAACCAAAATGCAAGATTAACATCAGTTAAAATCGCTTCAAACTTTGCAGTATTTTATAAATTTTAATCCCGAAAATATAATATTAAAAGTCAAAAGTCAAGTAGCTTATTAGCCGAGACGCGTCTGAAGTCATTAATCTCAGTTGTCACTCGTCGAATCAAGAACAGCTCTCGTTAATATCCGCTGCAGAATATCCATGTCGCCATGAGTTAAGATCAAAAGGAAAACGGTGAAAAAGGTTTTGAAACCCCACTCAAAGACGTTTTTGAGAACTCCATAAGGCAAACGACAAAGCTTTGATATTTTTTCAATAACAAATTGTTGTAATGCAATATGTTGTTATTTTTTGATTGAAGATTTTAAGCATCTTTTTGTTTTTAAGTAGTACTGGCGATACGTTATCACGTAAGTGAATTAAATTTAGGCTATAAATTCTGGTACACAGCTGTTTACGTATCATCGTTTATCGTTTTCAAGGTGAAACTCATTTTTAGAATAAAAAAATAAATAATAAAGTTATAAAATAAATGTTCAACATCACATACATTGCTCTGAACCCATAGTAAGTAGCTAAAGCACTTGTGTTATGGAATCAGAGACAACGAAGGTACCACAAACACCCGAGCCTAAGACAATGTAGAAAAGTGGTTTTCTACATTGATCTGCTCGGGGATGGAACCCGGGACCTCAGAGCTCGCGACACCGTGAAAACGTGAATGTCTCGGTATTAATAACCCAGTTCCCAATTCACAAAAACTAACAAAATAATTAAAAGAAAACCACGTCTATAATCTGTAGAGTACAGAACAACATAGTGTTTATGCTATAACTATGATGAATTCATTTAATAAGCGGCTCGCTTGCGGAAGCACGCGCCTCCTGCAATGCATCGCTCGTTGAGAAATGGCCGACAATTTCGTACACTGCCAGATATCGTGCCTAGCACCGCTTTTTACTGGAAAATGTTAAATTTAATTACACTACGAGATTGTTATGTAAGAATCGTTTGGTCGAACACTCAAATAACTTAATGCTTTTTCTGTAAAATCTCATGCTGTTTTTGTTACTATAATGTGTTACGTAGCAAAAGAAAGCCTTTAGAAAACCTGTTAGTTAAGTTTCGTTATAGTATATCAATAAAAAAAAAAAACATTATTTTGCTTTAAATTTGGGTACAGACAGATAGTTGCATTTTGACAAATTTCGATTCTACACATTTAAAGGTAATAATATCTATCTAATATATATCTACTACGAAAAAGTGAACATTACTGTATCTAACCTTAGGCTTGATTTGACTTGTAAAGAGCACAGTTTTAATAAACGATTGGTTACAAGCTCGCACAACAATTTTATTTAAGATTTGAATGTAGCACAGTATGCCCAATTGGGTATTTGACCAGGTTTTTTTATTTAATAAACAGATATATATATTACAAACTACGTCGAGTTGTAAAAAACGCAGATTAATTACTTTCCTATTGAACTGGTTACAAGCATTTTAATATTGCTAATTAGACAGAGAGAGCTATATCATAATGTGACGTCACTATTGTTTTCTCTATACTAATCTGGGCTGCCCCGTAAAAGTCGTCGTTTTGCGAAAAAGAGATAGAAAATGCGTCACCTACTAACTTTAAAACCTTATAACTTTTGAATTCGTATATATTTTTGTGACGTTATTTTCCAGTCTTGCTTAAATTTAATACTATTATTAGAAATATTTGTAATTAATAAATATATCGATAGTAGTCCAATGCCCAATTTAACAGCAGTGTCACGTGTTACTAGTTATCTCAGAGTAACTGACTTTGTTACTTACATTTTGAAATTACTATCTTGTTCATTCATCATAAGACGGGATTTAAAATCCGTCTTATAAAACTAGGTTTACAGATTTAAACAAACCAATGTTTATTATTAAATCTTTAAGCTAATATGAACCAGCGCGCTTATAAAGTCATACTCAGAAATCCTGACATACCTGCTTTAGAAAACGTAGCATCCATTATAATATACGACGACATATTTCAAACGAAACTCAAGCAACAGGGTTTCCTTTGGGAATCTTGATAGGACGTTCCTTGAGTACAACAGCACACGCTTTGCACGAACCGCATTACGTGACCTATGACATCGTCAAAAGGTTCAAAATTGAATGATTTTCAAGTGTAAAAGAATGCGACGTCTTTTGTTTACTTCGTAATTTAAAAACAAATTGGCAATTGTTTTTTTATAATGCAAATGCTTAATGTTTTTTTGTCGCAATAAAAGAAATGATTATAATGTATTACGTACAAAAATGTTAAATAAGGTTGGTACCTCTAGAGTAAGAGATATTAAATATAAACTGTTCAGTTCTTATTAGAAGCATCTACTGCTTAATTTTAAATCAACACTAAAATTGATAAACAATTTGTTAATATTTATTTAATTTGTCATTATTTGTTAAGAAAAATATTAATCGTCTTTATTTCACTAATAAATTATATATTATTATTCTCATCTACATAGTTCTATAAAGAACTTCAAGTATGAATTTAGAAAAATGTAAGCTCTAAAACGTTTCATGAAAGAATGAAGATGAATTAGGCATTGTATTGTAACGTGAAATAAAAACATTACGAAACAAATCAACTGCTGACGTAGATAAATGTGATCATTTTGTAAGAAGACAATTTGTATGAGCCGAGAAAAAATACGTAAGACGCTACTGTATTATCAAGGGCAAAAAGTACTTGTATTAATGTTTGAAATAGGCAAAAATATTCAAAAGAATATATCATTATACATTGCAAATAATCAGCCTTAAATCAATATTCTATCTTTTACGACTAGGCAAAAAAAGGTCTTTGAAAAAAATAAATTTCGATTATACTACTAAGTGAAGCACACCAAAAGATATAATTACTTTTGTGTAGCAGTGCATCTCCTATCTCCTGTCTATTTTGGAAACGCTATTAGTTTCCAATCCTGTATACTATTCAATTATTATAACAAATCGGAAACTTTACAAATAAACATAAATTTGCCCTTCGAAAGTGACTAACAAAAATAGATTTCAGCAAGTAAGCGATATTCCTTGATGTTAAAAAAGTAGTAGATACTTAGAATAAATCGTCTTTTGTAGTTTATTTAGGATGTCGAAATTAAAACCTTTTGCACATCTATTTTTAGAAATACCTATAAAAGGTCTCTCCAAATTTACTCTCCAAGATTTGAAAAGTCAAGTCTTTAATACAAAACTGACTATTGAGTAATTAAAACCCAATATCTAAAATATAGCATAAAAAATTCTTCAGCGACGCTGTCGACTGGAAGAGTGCCTAAAAGCCTGGAGGCATTGCTGCGTTGTATTTACTTTCAGAATAACCTATACAAAATATTTGTAAATAAATGTTTCCAAGAAATTTATAGGTCAATTGACCTTTTCAATATTTTTATTCTACACACTACTCATAAAACAAAATCTGCAAGGGCAATACATTTAGAAAATGTTTATTGACAAACACTGCGAATACCTTAAATCTGGTAAAGCAAAATCGCATAAAGAGCATTCATGTTTTAATGGATATCGAAAATCAGCAGTATATATATTTTAATGGTGATTCTGGAAAAACGAACAATTATATTTAAAGTCTTCTTCTTCTTCCTCCTGCCCTTTTCCCAATTTATTTGGGGTCGGCGCACAATGTTTTCTCCTTCCATTCTGCTCTATTAGCCGTCATACTGTCATTCACTGATTTTTCCCGCATATCATCTCTCACGCAATCGATCCACCTTTTCTTCGGCCTTCCTCTTCCTCTCCAGCCCACCACCTCCAAATTCATCACTCTTTTATTCACGTGCGTTTCATCCCTTCTCATTACATGCCCATACCATCCTAAGCGATTTCCTTTCAGTTTTTCTGTTACTGGTGCCACTTTCAAACTTCCTCTAATATACTCATTTCTAACTTTGTCCATTTTCGTCACTCCACACATCCATCTTAACATTCTCATCTCCGCTACATGTAATCTTCTTTCATCCGTCTTCTTTAGGGCCCAACATTCCGATCCATACAAAATTACAGGTCTAATTATAGTTTTGTATATTTTCCTCTTTAACTTGAGCGGCATCCGGGGGTCACAAGTTGTGCCAGTGACCTGTCGCCATTATACAATTATATTTAAAGTATCCCGTGTCAATCCGAACACGGTTCAAGCGTGTAATTTCCGAGGATAAATTAAAGTTATTAGTACTTTTACATTTATTTACTAATTTATATAGCTATAGGTCTAAGTGAGTTATTGTAAATCTCAAAATTATACGGGTATTGGTATAATTTTAGCATTATATAGACAATGCATTAAGCCCGCTGGATCCCAAATCATAGGAAAATCGTTTCATATCGATAGCGATTGGATCCACCGAGAACTGACATTCATGAGCGCATTATGCTAATGAGTGTGTGCTTTTGTCCACCAACGCCACTGCTGATGCCCAGTTAAAACAAATGACGTAATTATAATACACGAACTGTTTTGACTGAGCGTTTGTGTCGTTACTGATACGTGATTAGTTCGTTTAGTTTACATAGCATATTCAAACCTGCTGGTTAGACTCGTAATATTTTATTCGCATTTCAACAACAGCCTTGGTTACCGTAGCAATTTCGTAGACGCTAGTGCTACGATTGCTACGACAGCTACGACAGCTACGAGTGCTGTTGCGGATCAATGTATAATACAGCGCGATTGGCTACGAAGCTAATCGCTTCGTTCAGTATTCTTAGTCTATTTTAGTTTCTGAACTTCTTTGCAAACTAAAAGCTTATTTGTCTGAGGAAATTGGATAAGAGTTCGTTTCAGTTATAAGATTTCTTTTAAAACTTTATCGACTAGCTCAACTGCTAAGTGGCCGGCTTAAGTATTGTTTATCTAGGAAAATTATTATAGATGTATAGTTCTCTAGTTTGTAAGGCTTTAACGGCTTTACTGGCGGATAATCGAAGATGCTCCACTAGTTTCGAGCCCGACCGGGGCCCATAATCAAGAGATCGTGACGTGGCGGTGTCGCAACGATCCTCTAGTATTCTCTAGTTTTCTTTGAAATTGTTAAGAGTATATATTGTATTTAACAATAATAACATGTTATTTTTTTCATAACTGTACTTAAAATTTCTTGGAGAGCGGTGGAGTCAATTTACGAATATAATCTGAGAACAATGGGTTTTAGAGCGCAAAGGAACTATCCATCTTATACACACCTTTTTAACTAGACATGTTTTTAAAAATGAAGCTTAGAAAAGTTTATCTTTAAAAAATAAGCCAGGACAAATTATAAAACAACCCCGATTTTTACCTTATAGTAGGTATATTTTAATTCGTTAAATATTGGCCACTAAACATAAAGAATAATATCTAAACGATATCGTAACTAACACGTCGACCGAATTAGTTGTAACACGAAAATAAAATCATATTGTATCAGCCGATACTGCCATAAACATGTCATTACAGTTAACCTCATTTATGAGACCAACGATCTCATTAGTATACTTTGTGGGTCTATCATTTTAAGGATCATAAAAGTACTATTAATAGTCGGTACATATTATCGTTAATAGTTGGTTAGGTGGTAGATCGAAACACGTAAATTAATTACATTTATTGGTTAAAGATCTTTGCTTAATATAAAGACTTATTACTTTTAATTTGCTTACAAAAAAAAATTTCTTATACGTACGCAACTAGGTACTTGTATTTGTTGTCTGTAATTAAGTAATTGCAGTGCAATCCTTATCTACATATTATATTAATAAAATCAATTGCCACATGTATGTATGATGGAGAATCACTTAAAAACGGCTAAACCGATTTGGCTGGTTTTTTGTTTGTGTATGTAATTGTTAGGACAAGGTTTGGATGGACGACTATTTTCGATAATTCCGCGGTAAATGTTGGAAATGGTTATGTTGGATGAAATGAAATTAAACATCGTATTTTTGTATATAAAGACAGGACAACGACTGTAGGGTCAGCTAGTATGGGATGAATATGTTGGTGTCTTTTTGCTACTATTTTAAAATAAGAAAGTAAATAAGTAAGTCTAGCTATGACATAAATACAGCAAGCTGGTGTTATAATATAGAGAACATATTACATTTTATTACACATCGATAAAAATATCACCTATCGATGTTATGGCTATAATAGTGAGTGATTTGGTGCCCTAATATGATCGAGTTCCGCCGTCCGACGCGCCGATTGCCTCATTAATATCCGGTAGGTACATATGCCATATAGAACCCTAACATTATTGGTGACGGTTTCAATTCACTCGGTATTTCTGATTTAAAATCGATTATTATTTGTCGGTACTTACGCCGACGAAATAGTTTCCGAGTTGACCTTGAATTACATTGTACCTATTTATATTAATTTTGTATCAGAATTTAGGTACAATTATAAAATAAGCCAACAGGTAATTTTTTACCGAGAGTTTTATCGAAAGGCATATTATGGTGTTGAGGTGGTATTTAGATTTAGGTGATTCTAACCTCCATCATTAAACAACTCCATTTTTGTTGGTTTAAATAACTATCTCCCTGGTACCTTTGTAAAAAAACTTGACTTATTTTAGTGTCTCTTAAAAAAAAATAAACGCAGAGGAATTAAATAAATAATAAATAAATGTGGACAACATCACATACATTGCTCTGAACCTAAAGTAAGTAGTTAGTAGTAGGTTTTTTCTACATTGACCCGTCCAGGGATCGAACCCGGGATCTCAGAGCTGGCGACACCTTGAAACCCGGTAAATACGCCGCTTGACCACGGAGGTCGTCAACTTATAATCTACCATTGTTCTACAGTAAACTTATGCATGGTATACGTGACGGGTCTATTAGATTACATTAAGGGTAGGCAAGCCTCCCTAGCCTGCTAATAACGTCATACAGTGATCATTAATGCTGGCTAATCGTTGCTGGCTATTACGGCATTATCCTCCCATTAAGCTTTGGGTTAATCGACCCACTATAACCTAATGACCTCACGTCAATTTTAAATTGGTTCACTTAAATCGTTATATGATGCACAGATATTTTTGCTACTGTTTTCTTGTTTAATTAGACAGTTAATTAACTGTAAGCAATAACTTAATAGAGGTTATGTGGTGTCAGTAAGACAGCTGTCAACTGTCAAAGTAAAAGCCTATTAATGTGTTAGGTTTTTAGCTAGAAAGTATCAAGGAACATTTCTTAGACAAAAGTATTTGAATAAAAAGCGTTCCATAATCACTGTCCCTGTTTATTTTTCTTTCTCCGAATCAGATTAGCACATATCCTGATCATTACTGTATAAAATCAGTCTATGAGATTCAGCGATATGTATGCCTGTGTTACATACCTATGTACCATACCTATGACCCACAGTTAGATATATGCTACGCCAATGTACTATATTCTACGCAATACATATAAATACAAAATGTATATAGCAATATATGTGCGTACCGACTCTGGTTACCGACAAAAACTAATTAAAACTGCTTGCATAGTTTTAAAATATTTTCATATGAAAAAACACAACCCTAGTTTTTTGGCTTCGCAGCAGTCGGGTAAAAACTATATTACCAGGCGAGGACTATCACGAAACAAATATCAAACACCCAAACTTTTACATTTGTATTATAATATAGTATGATATATTTCAAACTAAACCAACTCTATAAAGGTTACAGTTTGTTTTCTAACTTTGTGACCACAAAATAGTGGTTTGAATACATGTACACTTTGTTAAAAACATTCCTCTGTGGTTTCATTTTGTACACTTTACTAGTGTGTAAAGTTTTGTTATTTATGAACATGTGAATTCCTCTTTATAATTTAAAAATATGTGTTTTCATTTGATCAAAAGCTATTCCGTCATCATGTTCAATCAGCGCTTATTCGCTTATTATTTAAATATTCAAAGCCAGAAAAATGTACCAAACCTAGTCTTATTTTGACGCCATCAACATATTATTTAAATTAATCATTTCCCTGCCCCGTGAATCGTATATTCGCATTTCCATTGTTTAACTATTGCGTCTACTAGCGGGACAGGGAAGTTGTTAAATACATGGTAATATTATGTCCAGTCAGCAACAAAACTTGATGTATAAAAAAAGTTGCAACTAGTAAAAAAAGTGGTCCTATCACGAAGGTATACGGTATGATAATCCCTGTTAGTCAATTTATTGAATTTTACTCTCGTCTTTTTTCGTATTCTAATTAAGCATTAAGGAATTTATTCCTTATGTCACGGAGGGTTTCACAAACATTCAAATCAGATGCACAAAGAACACCCAAACTTGGAAAAAGCTTTTTGTGCATCACACAAATGCCTGTCACTTGCGGGCATCGAACCCGCAGCACGTCGCGCACGGTGGTAGTTAGCGTAGTGACCTATCTCGCTCGGCTATCTGAGCAGTAAAATTTTATTGTATTTAGATGTTATGTACATACGATTGTATACATTAGCTTTTTTGCAGACCGTACCTACTTATATCTAGGTGAAACATGAAATAAAAGTACATGAAATCTCAAATGTTAGGTACAATATCATAAAGTCCTTCAAACTAAATTTTCAGTCAGTCTGGACTAGCAATAGAGCTAGACTGCAATAAGGCTTCGAAACTAGGAGTTATTTACATGAACTGTTCGTAAGCTGTGTCCCCCACGCGGTGCAAACGACACGGCCATTTATGTCTTGCCAACTTTAAACACGCCGTGTTAGTTATGTGAAGGGAAACTTAGCTGCACTGCAAGTTTATTGCAAGCTTGTTGTGTCAGTTTATTATATTTTAGTTCGATACAATGTGAGTAGTTATTATGTGTAGTTTGGACGAACTTAGACGGTCCTTGCAATGATTATTATTTTCATTCTTTAATTTGTTTTTCACATTTTAATTTTTTAAATACTTATAGTTCTTAATTATTTATAGAACACCGTTGCTAAAAATATTAAATGACAGTCACGAGTCGTAATTAAGATTTTTATCCAATCATTTAATTTTGTATTGTGTGAAAGTGTTAAAAATTTATCCAAAAATATAATAAATAATAATAAAACTTATCACTCACAGTAGTAACAGTTTACATGTATTCATTTTTTATAACTTTAATTAATAATTTTACACTTTGCAGAATTAATTTTCTCTCAAATTTATATCATAAATCATAGTGGTATTGATTTAATACACTAGGTTCGAGGTTTAAGTGAGGAATGCAAGTAATAATCTATGGATTATAGCTGTCAGTGCGGTGCTTTCGTCTATCTGTAGTGGCTTTAGCGTCCGGCTGCTGGAGGTGATAACATGCTGGTTTTATATTGATTAATCGAGGGTTTTAAACAGTAGCATTTTTCAAATAAAAACTTTTTTTTAAGGATATTTTTTTGTGTCTGAATTGAGTCTGAAACTAGTCGAGGGATCTCGAAAATATTCGTGAGTAAACGTTTAGTTACAAATAAAAAAAAGTAGCTTATTGCCCTTTCTCAGGTTTTAGAATATCTGTGTACCAAATTTCATTTAAATCGGTTTGGTAGTTTTGGCCAGAAAGCGCGACAGACAGACAGACACAGTTATTTTCGCATTTATGACATTAGTAAGGATTATTTAAATAATTTGTCTAACTTCACAAAACTAAAAATACTGTTTCTGGTTATCTAACATATTGTACTAAGATTTAATAACAGAGGTCATCATTCAGCAATGATTTATCTTTTCTATTAACACTTGGGTCCGCGTGTTCTTGAAATGAGATATGAATTGCTATTAATTTTACTTCTAGCACTCACGGATATTCGCCGCTCCGCAATGAAATGGATTCCATCGTTTTTCATGTACCCCACTTTGTTCAGTTCTCCATTGGAATAAAATAAAATTCCCAACTCTATTGTATTGGAATGATTGCGTTAAATTTCTAATGAATGCTCACAAAGGAAAATCACTGTTTTATTCGTTTAACTGCATTGAATTTTCATATTGGTGACTGTTCTAAGCTTTGTGTATTATTGATAAAGATTCCTTATAAATTACTGGCTATTAATATCAAAAATATCTATAACTTATAAAGAAAATCATGTTTAGTACGAGAATGAGATTTCAAAGAGAAGTAGTCCACTTCGCGCTCCCGTCTGAATGACATCAGTGCGAATAGCAACTAGCATGTTCCCAGAAAGGCAAATATCAATAATTTTGGCTTTTTTTTCTTTTGTACACTAAGAGCACCAACGACTCAGAAACCGCTGAGATATAATCGTTTTTCAGGACGTTACTAAATGACAACTATCGATAAAAATGACTAGAACGTTTATTATTATTATTTATTTTTTTTAAATCGACTCCCGCACTTAGGCATTTAATCCTTGTGTCGCGGGGGGTTTCACAAACATTCAAATCACATGCACAAAGAACACCCAGACTTGGAACAAGCATTTGTGGGTCACACAAATGCTTGTCCCTTGCGGGGATCGAACCCGCGGCACGTCGCGCACTGAGGTAATTGGCGTGGTGACCTATACCACTCGGCTATCCGTGCAGTCAAATAATTACACGTACACATACTTATATACGAAATTTGTCGCGCTATTAAAAATAAAATATAGGTAATACAATCACTTAACGTATCATAGTGTACCAAATGGTTTGTTCCTATTTAATGTTTTTATTCGGGTTCCCAGGTGTCCAGAAAATTCAGCGTTAGCATATACAGATACTAAACGAGAAACAAATGTTAAGTAAGATTTGTCTTCAGAAACTCCCTAACTTTTCACTTCAAAGCTTTAGTTAGGTAAATAGTTTGCGGTTGTTCGGTGCCCGCTACGTGCACGATAGAATGCATTTTGTTGAGATAAAAATGCGTTAGTAGATAAACTATATACATCTACGCTGTAGTGAATATTTTGTGGTAGATCTAGTAACATTTGTTCTACGTTTATCTGCGAGTTGTAACCATCTGTTGATTTCACCACTATAGTCTAAACAACGCTATCGTTTTTCACAATTCTATCTTATAAAACAAAGTCGGGTTAGTTACATCCTTTATAACTCAAGAACGATTGAACCGATTTCCATGATTTTTTATTTGTTGGCTTCGTCTCCCTCGAATAGTGGAATAAAACTAAAAACATCAGAAAAAGTTACAAAAAATAATTGTCTTACGAAACTTACGGGGGTGAAACCATGGAGCACCGACAGTTTATCATAATTTGTAAAGAACGATAGCGCCGACAACTATTTTCGCTTTGAAATAACAAACAAATATTAATAACAAAATATTTCTTAGATATATACTTTCCAGTTTCAACGGCTTCCTTCCCACATTAAAATTTCTATAGGTCACTAATAGACACGTTATTTATTCCACAATGTCTCGGTAACAAAAAGCACTCGAAGCGAACATAATGTTATCTTCCAAAATAAACTCCATTTCTCATTCAAAGCTAAAAATAGCTCGTTCAATGCGTACGTAATGATATTCTATCGCTTTACCAGACATTATGGGTGTTTCGCGGACGGATCGCTTGTGTAAAGATTTATGCTAGTGTATAAAAAAGTTGGGTCGTTTTAGCGCACCTGGTGCCAGCGTCGTTCTGACCGTGCGGGTTGGTTTGTTACAAAATTGGTATTGTTATTGTTTTAATTAAGCGGATGACGTTTCATTGGGTGATATTTGGGAGCTGGATATCGATGTTCGTTGTTATGTTATTGTTCGATCCGTTCGCGACTATTACAATAATTCGACTATCGGAAGTCATTGGATACATCTGTCGGAAATGTTCCGCTTAAATTTTATATGATATTGTTAGTAATTTAAAAAAAATGGAAGATAAATAAAACGTTAATTTGCGACAAACGCTGCGCATAAAAGTAGTCACAAAAAGACAAGAAATAAATAATAAGGTATGGGGATATATGCATCACACCCGTGCAAACCGACCAACGCATAGCATATGCGAAGGATCGGCGTAAACGGGCTACCGACCACAGCCGCCAGTGGCCAGCGACAGTGACTTTCTATATATTTGTCTGCTGTAGCGAGTGGCAGCCACCGGCTACAGGTGTGTGACGCGTCTATACAAAATATAATAAAAAGTGTGTCAAGTCGCTATAGCATCCATATGACTTACATATTAATATTAGAAATGCGAAAGTAACTTTGTCTGTCTGTTACGCTTTCACGGCTAAATCGTTGAACCGATTTGGATGAATCTTGGTATTTGGGTAAGCTTGGATCCTAAGAAAGGACATTTTTTTGCGATAAATGCTTCCACGCGGGCGAAGCCGCGGGCAATAGCTAGTAGATTTTAATGTTACGATGATTAGCATTCTCTGGTAACATCACAAATAGTATTCAAAGTTAGTCTAATACCTACTTGAAAGTTTAGAGCTTAGTTGTTCACGTAAGAAGCAAAACTATCAAATTATTAAGTTAGTAAGATTTAATCCTATCTTGCGTAGGTAGTGCCAATGCACTTAACAAGGTACCTTGATAAATTTTGCAGAAAAAACACGTCGACATAATTATACTCTACAAAAATTTATAAAATTATAATAAATTATTTTAAACTTTTGTAGCTCTTGTGTTTCGTTTAAATATCTTGCATATTATCAAATCTAAATATATAAAACAAAGTTGAGTTAGTTATACCATTTGTAACTCAAGAACGGGTGGACATATATTCATGATAGTTGTCACAAAAAAAAGATGTCTATCGATAGTCAACCTGTTCGACTCGCGACACCACCGCTGCCACGTCAGCTCATGATTAGGGAATCCTATTGTGTCTGAAACTAGTCGGGCGATCCTGAGAATAAGCGTGAGTAAATCTTTTAAATAATTATGAATATCCCACGAAAGTTATTATACAAAAAGATGTCTAACGGGAACTTCTTATGCGAGTGAATCGCGGTACACAACTAGTGATATACTCGTATATCTGACCTAATAAATGCCTAATGTAGTATTATTTATATCCATAGTTCTGCAAGTACATAGGCATTAGGTTAGTAAATAAATTTCTTGGTTTGTACATATTATATTTTATCATATTTGTAGTTTCAGTTCCACACGGAAAACATGTGAAGATAAAACTATAACAATTTAATAGCATTATCAGTTTATTCTGGTAGAGATAGTATTTAATTGTCGTACGTACGGTGCATACCCCACAAATTCTTCCAGCTACCGTTCAAATTAACATTAATGATAATGAATGCGGGTCTGTATTGATCCCACATTAACCTACCAATGGCACCCAAGTCTCCCATTCGGGAGCACACCAATAAATTGAGATATTTGCCGTGTTGTGAACACAATTTATGTTCTTTATTGCGTTTTTGTTCGGCCATTCTACAGTAACCAGCACTTTTTGTAACAATTACTGTTTATTGCGAATTTACGATTGAATTCTGATGTAATTAATTATATGCGTCAGACTTCTGTGGTTATTTAATTGTCATGTTTCTGTATAGTAACTATAAATTATATACAATAAAGGTACCAGGTTAACATAACGCTGAGAAAGTCCTAAAAATTTATAAGATGTAATTGTCTGAAGGAAGTCTCGTTGATATTTTAAACAAATTCTCAATACTAAATTAATTATATTTAAATAGTTATTCGTGACGAGACCACGTGACCAGAGAACAGGACATGATTGTTATCCTAACAATTTAAATATGTACTTATTCGGGTATGCTGTCAAGCACTATAATTACTTTCTCATACCCACATAATAATATTTGTGTAGCAATATAGCTCGTATCTAGCCAGAACCACTTTAACACGTAAGTAGGAGTGGTAACATTTTGAAAATATCTTCAAAATTCCCAGTACGTTCAGTGTTCTCACACAGTATGTGACTTAACGCCCAGTCTGTTACATGTGACGGTTTAAAGCAAGGCTTATAAAATATCAAGCGAAAATGACCCTTAAATATTAGCAGAAGGTGTTTATAAACTGTATGACTCAGTTCTTAAAAGAACTCACTTTTAAGACTTTAAAAAAACTTACTTATAAAAACCACATAAAAGTGGGCAACTGTATAAATTTTCTTTTCAAGCAAAGTTTTTTATAAAATAGTTTAATAGTTCTTTAGCTCTTTATAAGAAACAACTGCTTTTAATTTTGTTTTGAATGAGTGAGGTAAGATTGTAGTAGCTTTTAACGTTGTTTATTGTTTATGGGT
Source organism: Diachrysia chrysitis (assembly GCA_932294365.1). Classification (NCBI taxonomy): domain Eukaryota; kingdom Metazoa; phylum Arthropoda; class Insecta; order Lepidoptera; family Noctuidae; genus Diachrysia; species Diachrysia chrysitis. The sequence goes on from OW028657.1 coordinate 6,985,197, forward strand.
TGTACGTATAAATTATATAGTTGCGTATATATATATATATATATATATATATACGCAACTATATAATTTATGATAATTTATTATTTATATGTATATATAAATATATGTATTTATTATAATTTGGGGCAGTGTTTAACCTTCATGACTGCCATAGTTTTACATTTATTTTTATAATAACTTTGCTAGAGTGCTAGAGTGTGCTTGGAAAGAGAACCGTCGTGTCGAAAATTGGAGCGAACATTATGATAACATTATAATCATTCTATAAAATTATTAAGACGGCATCTGACAACATCATGTGCTTACACAATTTTATAAATATCCAGATGTTACACTCGCACTATAATGACGCAACAGTGTTTTTAACATAACAAATACGGTAATTAAACACAGCAGCCCTCAATCCCAAGACACTTCTCTTTCCGCACTGACTGTATTATAAGAAGATTTCATTTGTTTTCACCGAATTCTTTTTACTCTTTCATGCATAATTATTTTGTTTTTACAATATACCTATGATGAAATATAAAAGCGTATATGAGTTTTTTTTTATAACTTAAGGCGGAGCACGGGTGTTTTGGCGCATATTATAAACATGTTAAATTATAATACCTATATTGCATAATCATGATTTGTGTACGTTCGTGCCTAACATTAGATTAGCCTTTACGCACTCGGCTATGAACTGCTAGAGCTATTAAGATCAATATCTGCATTAATTAGGTTTGTTGTTTACGTAGGTGTATGCCAACATAATCAAATTACGCACATCACGAGATTACTGGCGGAGCATCGATTCATATCAATTATATTAATGACTTGACGGGTAATGGTTGAAACGAAAATTCATTGTTTGAATACAGCGTTGAATTTCCTGAAGTAAATACTGTTTAGTAAATTATTAAGTAATGTTGTTTTTATGTGGAGGGGCTTGTGACGTATGGTAAGTGTAAGTCGTGTCTGATAATAAAGGTTAAGCTGTGTGTCACGGTTGGTCCGTGGATGGGTGACCATTTGTAAACTTATCCCACATCCGAGACTCCTCCGTGCGTCGGAAAGCACGTTAAGCTGTTGGTCCTGATTGTCATATGTTGATCTTTGACAGTCATCGTTAAGTTAATAGAATTCTGACAAGCAGTTTTACTATGGGATACTGTGATACACAGTAAAATGGGTTGTAGAGGTCAGATAAGAAGTCACTCCATATAAAATACAGTAAAAAACTGAATCCGGTAAGACTGAAAGCCGATCCAACACATTGATTGAGAAAAGAAAGGAAACGATGATGTAGTTTTTATTCATTAAAATATTACTAATTTTTAGATTGTTGTTGAGAAGTTATGTTTACTCACTGTTATTAATACAGTTTCATTTAATAAAATTAAAATTGTATGCTATTTACTATAATAATATAGCTTTTACAAGGCTTTGCATGACATAAAATTATTTATTATTTATTATGACTATTTAAGTTTATCTGTAAGTAAATCATCATTAATTTATGTTTACACTCTGAAATTAATTCTGAAATACTGAATCGAAATCTATGTATGATTAGAGAGAATATTAATTAATTAATAATTACAAAGCGTTGATAAACAGTAATAATAGTTATGTAACTTGTGTACTGCTTCACCTAAAAAATCTACAATTCGACCTATGGTTCAAAAGATAAAAATAACTAACGTAACTATATTCATCGGAATGAACATGGCGCCCTTTATAATGTGTGCAAAGTTGCATATCAAAATTGGGCTTACGGTTTTAGAGTTTTAGGGGAACATACATACACACATGCATTCTTCTCTCAGTAGTTTGTTTCGTTTAGTAATGGTCTAGTTTAGTTTTTTAAAAATTAAAATAGTTGGAAAAAATTACCAGGTATGCTAAAATAAAATTGAATATTTTATACTTTTCTGCAATTGTTTTTTTTAATTAGTCAGTTTTATATTTATGTGTTTGATTTATTGCAATACTTATAGTCAATACATTATAATTATTTCTTTAAGTGTACTATTGTACTATCTCTTAAGTCCACCCCAGGGGTTTTTTATAGGATGCCACCAATCTGGTCGCCTATAGCTTAAGTCACTGATTTATATGCCCTAGAAAGTTATAAAGATCCCTCCAAAAGTCCCCAAAGTATACCGCAACATCTCTTAAAGTAAAGTCCAATCTGTCTCAAAGGACCACAATTTTATCGCACAGTATACAAGGACCAAGAATTTCCTTTGAACCACAAGTACTGAATAACTCAATAACTGAATTTTTAATATAAATTACTGGTTGTATAGTATAAGAAGCTGTTTTCTTAAGCTCGGTAGGATCACAGGAATATTTCGTATATCGCTTTAGCACTTACACAAGTTAGATACACATAGTCTTCTAATTCGATAATTTGGACGCGGACATAAGGACTATTGTATTTTGATAGATTAGATTTTGATTATGTGTAATTAATACAGTTTCCTATAGCAGTTTATTTTATTACAGACTAGTTGAGCCCCGCGGTTTTAATCTCCTTGCTTTTTTCCTAAGCCACGCAACGTTAAATAGCCTATAAACTTCCTCTAGAATTGGGTTTTAGAGATGAGTGCGCTCAAACATTCTTAGCTTTATTATATTAATAAGTACAGATAGCAAGTACGTGACTTAACAATACCCAATATTTAATATAGCTTTATTACTTTCTCATGTTATAAAATAACACCAGCCTAAAATGTCCCACTGCTAGGCCACATGCCTCTTCTCATGTAGAGAAAGAACAACCATGATCATCACGCTTGCTTATTGCGGGTTGGTGATAACAGATTCTAATTTTTCTCACGATGTTTTTCTTCACTAATTGCTAGGGATATCTTAGAATTATAGAGAAAATACATATAATTGTACTTGCCCTTAGTGGGTCGAACCTGCAACCTTGTGATCGGTAGACCGCCACGACATATATTCTTAAATGTGATGTTATATTGGCACTGATATAATTAATTAAAACTAAAAAAGAGAAAGCGTTTAGATTCCTGGTTTGTATATAATAAAAGTCAAAATTTTATTAAATGAAAATCATTGATTTGGATTGTTAATGAGGTATTTAATAGATATACTATTTATTAAACAATAGGTATTTAGACTTTATCATTTGTATATACCTAACTATTCGACAATGATGAATATTTATTATGTTAAATAGAATCAAAATTGTGGTATTGTTTTAGCTTGAATAATAATGGGACAAATTTGCACTCAATTTAAATAGTCTAACTCGGGTGTTTCCGATAATTTAATTAATACATGGAATTTTTATATTATTTATGAAATTTATTATTTAAATCCTTTATGGATTTTATTTTGATTAAAAGATTTTACTTAAATATTTATACCTATGAAATGAATTTATTAAAGCTGTCCACAATGTTTTTTACAGATCATTATATTTATTATGCTTCTATATGTATTATTTATTCTGCCTATATTCATTATATGATTATAGCTTATGTGACATCCAAAATGTTCAAATTGTTTGGTTTAAGTTTCAGAGATGGTGCTGTCTACGTAACTTTATCCTTATTTGTTAATGTAATATCAAATAATATGTAATAACAAATGAAATTTTTTATAACGTGTTTTTAAATTTTACTAAGTTTCTCAATAATTGCTACCTATTTTTCTTGAAAACAACTGCACATCTACTTGGAACACAAATTCTACCATTACCACTAACTAAATATTTGAAGAAAAGATATCTTAAAAAGGCGTGCGAGCTTAATGTAGTTTGAAAAAGATTCAACAAGGTTTTTCTTTTTCAGGAAACCCGGGAAGATGAAGATCTGCACGTACTTGCTGCTGAGTTTTTTAGGTGAGCTTTTCTACAGTAATTCTTATCTCTCACGAACTGGGTATGGTCGGTACTCGTTTATATAGCTAGTTAAGTAGATCACTAGACAAAAAACTAAAGAAAATGTGATGCTAAATGTTTTGATACGCTGTAAAATTGCGAGGAAAAAAGCAATTTTTATTTACATGTACAGAACACATGAACCGACATGACCTTGTCATTTATAAATGCTGCATTCTTAGATAAATTACACATATTATAGATATTTTATTATCTGCATACATTGACTGCCTAAACATACTTATGTTAAAATGGTGATTGAAACATAAAGAAGTTTATTTATAATACAGATTATTAAAATACTCACCTCATTAAATGGTATAGCAATTTGAACGAACAAATTATGAGATCTTTGGTCGTGTTTTTTGTACCTTATTTTACCAAATAGAAGGCATAGGATGATTAATAACAAACTCTTTGAGAACAATCAGGAAAAAGTTCTGTTGACACACTTTAAAAAGATAGAATTCGTATTTAAGGCTGGTTTTATAGCTACGCTGTTAGACGCGCCGTTGAGCAGCGCCGCTGTTAGCAGCGCGCGTTTGAACAACGGGCCGCTGTAAAACGAGATTAGTACCGCGCGTTTCGCTGCTGTGTACAGTCGTCTACAAAATGAACATTAATGCGGTTAGAGTAGTGGCTATTTACTTCTTATGGAAAAGATGGCAAAGAAGACTAGCTGTTGATCCTTATAATGGTACAAGGTTACTGAGAGGCGAACATGTAAGATGTTTTTGCGATTTACGAGAAAATAGTCACAAATTTTATAAATATTTTCGCCTATCAATAACTAGTTTTGACTCTGCAAGTTACAGTCTTCTTTACGACGATCCAGCTTATTTCGCATCCCCATAACTCCAGAGGAAAAATTGGCGATCACTCTAAGATAAATGAAATAAAATTACATTATACCTCTTATTACTATAACTAATAGGCTAATAACTAATACTTGGATGGGTAGCCAAATATTGGTTTATAGATTTTTCTTAAAGCACTGACTGAAAAAGGAAAAATATATTTAATTTAAAATATATATAAACATATTTTCATGTTGTACTGTACGCATACTGATCGTATCGTAACTCGCAGCGCGCGCTTCGGCAGCGCCGGCGAACAGCGCGCGTTTACTCAACAGCGCTGCTCAAGCGCGTGGCTATAAAACGCAACTAGAACCCCGAACAAATCCGAACGCGCGCGCTTCAGCCGCGCTGTCGAAACGCGTAGCTATAAAACCAGCCTTAAAATACCAATTTGTCGGTTGATATCTTTTAAAACATAAGTCGAATATGGTAGGTAGCTAAAATGGCCGGCCATAACAAAGTAAATCAAGCTTAAAGGTGAAGCCCGCATAACTTTATTTCTCGCAATACATTATTCACTTTTCCCGACATATTTTTGTGGGAGCCAAGTATCGAACCGAATTTTGCGAGCAACTGAGCGCAGTCCTTTGAGATCGCTAAATTTGCGGACACCTATCTTTACGTACGTACATAAACGTCGAATATTTTTGATTTATTTAGCTCATAAATATTGGTAAAATATTAATATGTTTTAGGCGTAATGTTGTTATGCAAAATGAGTTACAAATATTTTTTCTATCCCATTTTGAAGCTTCGCCTCACTTAATAATAGGCCTTATGTTTGTTAATGTAGACATCTTTTTTTAAATACATGCTACTAAAGCATACGAAGTTCTTCAGTCTCATAAAAATGTCTTTTTATCCGTTATGTAAGCTGACTTAATTATGATAAAAGCTTTCTAAATGTAAAACATATTACAATTAAATTTCATAAAAATTTAACATATTATATTTTCAATTGTTCAAAATTTAATTGAAATAATGTACTATAACAGTAAATATGACTCGGAAATGGTCAGATTAAAATGTTTGCAAAAAGTAAAAGCAGCGCAAAAAATACCAGGAAAATGGTCCGTATAGGAAAATAAAAACGAATTAACTTTGTTTTGAAAGAAGAACAAATGGGAATGTAATGGGAAAAAGTTATTCTTTGTCAAACTAATTTCGTAGAAATTCGTATGTATTTAATGTGCCAGTTTCTGACCGCGTCTTCCTATAGTTAGAATAAATCTTACGTTTTTCCTTAACAGAAACTTCTTGTGCAATTCTGATTACTATTTTTAGTGTTAAACTTTTCCCTGCAAGTATTGTTGTTCTTGACTGTAAATGCTCTGTTCTGTAAATATTCTAATTCAATTTATCAAGAATTCGAACTATGTAATCTAATCTGAAAATGTAATACGCTAGTATTTATTTCAGGGCACGTATAGTTGTGCCTATATGGAAAGCTAAAAAATGGACAAGTTACAGAATAGTAATAGAGTATGAAATTACCAAATCAGGCTGGTATAATAAATAGCTCAGAGGAAACATAGACAAATAAAGAGCGCGCGCATCGCTAGTAGCCTTGTGCCGATTGTAAGCAAATGTTTAGCTAAATTTACTTAGCTCGTTTACTGATTTAAATGATTTTCCGTGCAACGACAGACGTTTATGCGAAAATTTCGACTGTTCCGATATTATTAGGGTAACATTAGGTTTCGAGACAGTTTTAATAAAACGGCGCGCTCTGTTTAGACACAAATTTTACGATTTTACCTGTTCATACTAGTGCTAACAGTTCATACTCGCTATGCGCGCTCTATAGTTTACTTATTGTTTTCTCTAATTAAATACGGCATATAAACTTAGACATTTATGTATTAAATCGGTCATACAAAGTTTCAGTAAACAAATAGCCTTCAAAAATCAACCGACATCGGTAAGAACATACTATTCTGCAACCTTCAACAGGCTATTGTAGCCGTTATAAAGGCTTTGAGAACGAGCTCCAAAGGCAGCTGGAAGTTAGCTGTCTTATCTCATTGTTAATGTTCCCTTTATATCATTTGAGAAAGCCTTAATGCGACCGTTGCAACTCAAATAGCATTTCGTAAATGTGTTTTGGACCAAATGGAAAACTGTCAGATACTGTGTTCCTTTGAAGTTATATGGTCAGCAATGAAATGCTGGAATTGGTTTACATATGCGTTTATTGTTTGCTGACCATACCGTGTTTGCTTGCTCAAAAGAGCAGGTAGGAATGTATTTTTAAAATAGCGGGTTTGTTTACATTGTTATTTAAAAACACCGTAAACTTATTATATGTTATTGGAAATCAAACTAAGGACATAGCAAGAATAATAATACCGAGTTAATAGTAAAACTGCAATTTCATATACGTAAATAAAAAGTAAAGTCTTTACACTCTGATAACCCATGTTATAAAAAAAAACTGTATTATCCTGTAAATGGGATGAGGAGGTCAGATAGGTAGTCGTTTTATGTAAAATACTAGTATTCAGCCTAACTCGGAGACTGGAAGCCGATCTTAACATTGCTTGGCGAAAAAACGTAAAAATAAAGAAGTCATTTTATTCTCTTGAATAATTCTGTTTAAAAAATATATTTTTATAATAGTATTATTACACACAACTGACTCCTGTCTGCATGCCAACAATGCCGGTGTAACCTGGTCGAAACGTCAAGCGTGGACGTATTTATGCATGTTCGCGCGAATTCCCGTTACATAGGTAATATTGTTATAAACATGCAGACAGTAGGTACATATTGTGCTTAAAAAAAAATGCTAAGTTCAATACATCTCAAATTTTGAACACGATGTTCAAGTGTTCTTTGCCGACTCTAGATACTTGGGCTAGTTTGGATTTTCTGTGACGTCACACAATAACGGTGTAAGTTTCAGTGGCTGGAACGCTAAACTCTTTGAAGATTGTGTAACAAAGTGCTTATTAAAGTTCATGAACTCACAATAATTATGCTAAAAGCTTTAGTTTAAGATATTTTACCTTTACCACAAGAGATTTAAACAACATCAATTTTTTGTGTGTTGCTGTTTGTTTAATAGTCTACTATATTAATTACTAGCTGTTGCCCACGGCTACGCCCACTTGATTGTCCGGTATCGCGGCAAAAAGTTAAATTAAAATCGGTTCAGCGGTTAAGTCGCGAAAGCGCAACACACAGACAGACAGTGTTACCTTTGCATTTATAATTATTAGTATGGATTGTTCTTTTTATAAAATGTCCCTACAAGCAACAAGCGACCCGCCCCGGGTTTGCACGGGTAAAACAGCAATATAACCTATGTGACTCAGGGATAATGTAGCATTCTTATGGTGAAATAATGTTTGAAATCGGTCCAGTTTTTTTAGTTTATTTGGTACATACCTACATACAAAAATACAATTTTTTCCTCTTTATATTAAGTATAAGTGATGAAATAGATGTTGCTCACTCGTTAGAAAAATTCTAACAAAACAATGAACAGCATAATAAACATTATTATGCTGTTCATTGTTTTGTTCAAGTATATTCGAGAAAAAAAATGAACTTAATTTTTGAGATGTTCCAAAATAATACATAAATACAGGTATGTTCCTACTATTGTTAAAATTTATGTTGCTACTAGAGTCTGTTTATGGATTTAAACATTTGCTGTAGCGCATGTTAAACAACATTTAAATAATATTGTTGTTTTGTTTACTGAATATAAACTAAACAAAAACAGAATATTTATTAGCATTACGAACAGAAGGTCCGGCACGCAAAACTAAATAGCGACTCTAGCTGCAACGAAACAAAGTGCAATTCAGCTCGCATAACCGCTTAATGCCTAATTAAGCGGTTATGCGAGCTGAATTACACTAAAAACTATCTTGATCACGTCAGCTTTGAAACAAAAACAACCCGCATCATAATCGGTCCATTCATTTAGGAACTACGATGCTACAGACAGACACTTCAAACTTCAACACACTTTTCTTTGATTCGAGGATTAAAAATAAAAGACACCATATATTTAATTACAAATATTCGCTCCGCATGCGTTAATGCGTAACAAATAATTAAAATAATAAGTATTGGGCTGCACCATCTCTCGGACATCTGAATTAACAGATTGTTAATCAGAGTCGGCGAAAGCCAAACCGTAAGGTTGGTTCACTAGATGTCGCATACGTCGCCCTAAAAGACGTAATAAAATAGAAGGCAAAATTTAAACTTCTAGGCAGTGGACTCGGTAGCTTAGTTGGTAAAGCGACTGGCGCGTCAAGCCAGTGGTCGCAGGTTCGAGTCCTGCCTGAGGTTTAAGTTTCTCCCTAACATATACATACTAAAAATCGTATCTAAACGTGTTATCTTATTTGATTCGCGAGCGAATTAGATAGATGGTATCTACCTAGATTAAGAGGGGTCTCGTCCCCCATCTAGATGGATGATCTAGATTTATCCAATTAAGGGATGGAATCGTGCAAATTACTGCTCAATTTGAGCCTGGAGTCAAGGGTAGGTAACGTATCCTAGAGTAATATTGTACCTATATAGATTCTACAGAGATACAATAATTACTCTATTTTATTTATAGTAGATAATAGATCAAATAACCTTTAATATTTGTTTTAGGACGACGTCAATATGCGTTACCTAGTGTTTCAGTTCCTCTCTCTGCTTAACCATTTTTTGTTTGGAGATTTGTGATACTTAGGCCCGCTTGCACAAGCCCGGGTTATCTTTTTAACTCTAGTTAAAAGCTAACACGATTTTAAACTTACAGTTTGTCATACATTAATGTCAATTTAACCTCGTGTTAGCAACTAACTTTGAGTTAAATTTTTCGTGCAAGTGGGCCTTAGTAATATTATAATAATTATATTATATTAGTTGGTGAGAACAAATTATTTTAATCTATATGTATAAAACAAAGTCAGGTTAGTTACACTACATATAACTCAAGAACGGTTGGACCGATTTTCCTGATCTTAGATTTGTTGGTTTTGTGTGACCATGTCAAATAGCAGAAACACTATTATAACATTTCTATTCACGCGGGTGAAACCGCGCGGCACAACTAGTTTACAATAAAAGACTATATTTTTAATATATTTCGAATTTAACTGAGACCCCTTCAGGTATGTATACTAACCCCATAAGTTTGAAAAAGTAGATAAAATAGTATAGTCACGATAATACATCTTAAGATAAATGAATGACTTGCCCTAGAACATGTTGAACAAGATTGTGTAACAAAATCTAGATGTCTGCAGTTAATAGCTCCAACGAAGATTTAATGGTTAAAGTTTCAACTTCTTTTAGTCACCGATATGCTCTAGAATTTTCCATAAGTAGGTTAATGTCTAAAGTAACTCAATAAAGAATAAAACTGTTTTTATTAATTTTACTTATATTATTAGTTTATAATATGTAGTCATAGTTTAGTAGCCGGAAACGTCTAGGAAGTACAAACGTCTATAAGTCACATTAAAAAAGAGAAAAATAAATAATCCTAATAAAAAGAAAAAAATAATATCATAATTACGTATTTTAATAAAATCTGTAATTTCAATTGTGTTTAATGTGTTTTGACGTAATTTAATCACAAAAGATTAATAATGTTAAAGCCAATTTCGTAAAGCCTCGCGAGAAAACCTCACAAGATTATTTGAAATCCATTAAACAATTTTTGTATTAATATCTTATGAATGATTTCCAAATACACTTAAATCTGTTACGAATCTACCTTAATCTTTCCATTTAGTCTTTTATCTGGAAGTACAATTAAAAGAGTCGCCCAAAACATGTAATCTCCGTAAAACTTAGGCTATCTTTTCAAGTCGGTAGATGTAAAAGTAATTAGGGAAGGCGGTGGATCTCATTTATTTTGGCCTTCATTCATTCTCGGCACGTCCGAGTTTTTTTGGACATTATTCGTTAATTACTTAACATGCAAATTAGGCGCCCGATGTAATTTGTGTACTGTTTTTAGAGCCACATAAAATGTGTAAATATTCGTCGTTTTTCGACTGAAATTGAATGGAAAATGAATTGGTTCAGCTTGAAATTATTGTGTCTGCTTCATTTGTTTTGGATTAAAAAAATGAATATTTTGTTCACGTACTAAACTACCTCTTTTACAGTGTTTATGGCCTTTTGCTGTATTTGTATATTTTGTAATGAAACTGATATTGCTTTATTTTCTAGGCTTCTTTTTAACATCACAAAATTAATTTTCTTAACTTTACATTAATCATCATTTTCAAAACAAGTTTCAGTCTGAGCTAACAAGGTCTTAGATTTCTAAACACGGATTATGTAGGTATATATTTATGTATGTATTGTATTTTTTTATAAATATTTAATATGTATTTATATAAGTTTAGATATGTATTTCATATTCATTACCGTATAATTTTACTATCATTTTCTCCAAATCATCTAAAGGTTGATTGGTAGAAAAATACATATTAAGTCCGCCTGTGCACAACTTGCATAAAATATTAGTGATAAATAAATATCAACGAAACACAAATAAATCTTTTTTACTTTTCTATATAATAAAACTGCTACAAATTATTCTATAATCTCATTAATATCAATATAGAAACCAGAAATACATCAAAATATTTCACACAAGTAATATTTTGGTTAAAACACAGTTTTTGGATAGAAACGCAAACACAGAACCTTTGGTGCCTTAATATATATGAAACGTACTGAATCTAATATCGTAATTAACAAATAGCAGAGTAAAGCACACGTGGTGTTTGGCACAAGTTTCCAGAACTGTCTCGATGTCGTCTGAATGTTAAGTAGCACAGATATTGCGACATCTGGTCTTCATGTACCAAACTTGTACAAATATCCCCTCTCTGTAGAGAAAACAGACAGTAATAGTTCTCCCACATGCTTGTGTGTTCCACAACAAGATATGAGGTTTAATTTCCAGAAAATTACTGCATCCGACAATAGTCACCTTCACCTTATAGCAACCAAGAAATAAAGTATTGCGGATTAAAATAGGGTGTTTTACCTTACGGTGACGAGAACATACATTGTCTTAGGACCAATTTTTAACGTATAAAAACCAATATTTGTTGGATCCTTAATTGGATATACTATTTTTGATAAATAAAAATATTAAACACGTATATTTACTTTCTTACGTAACCAAAATCTCACGACGATATAGTGATTTAAAATGTCACAAGACATCAACATTTTGTGCAAAAGCTTGAGGTCATTAGCCCCCTGAATTTTGATTAGCTTTGTCTACTTAGTTTTTTTCTTATATTGAAAAAGCAAAATTGTGTAACCATTTTTTTTTTCTAACTGACGGACCTTTTTAATTATTTTTTTCAGACCCAGTCATTTACCCTATTAAAGCAAAAAACTTGATAATTTCTTTACGAAATACAAGATTTCTCGCTTTCCGGACTTACCAGACCGCAGTGAGCTCGAATGTCCAATATCATCTTACACATAATTTACTTTTGAGTAGTTCTAGAAAACCCTGAAGTAATTCATCATGATATTATCCTCCAGAGACCTTGAAATCAACTAGAAAAATTACTTTATAAGTAATTCTTTAATACGAAAATTTACCTTGTAGCCCCTAAATCCCAAGCATATTTAAATATCCAAAATCCGCTGGAGAGTGACGCCACCGCTGAGCGGACACGAAATTGACTTAAAATTTAAGGCACTTAGCTAAAAGTTGGGCAAGTTTGTTCAAGTAACTTACCAAACATCGGATCCCGGTGGATTTTGACGCTCGGGACTTTACACTTTCCATAACTTGCACATACGTCACAAATATTTACCTGAATTAAATATAAGGTACTTATGTCATATTGCTCTAATGATAATCATCCATTAAATAGGGATATTTAACATTTTTTTAATGTCCGCCATGTAGATTAATGTAAAATATTAGACACCTATTGCTTTCTGAGGTTTACGCGAATATTAGACATTGAAATAAAACTAGTTTGAACGGATTCTATCGCGGTTTATTTTAGATTTTTGTTCCCGACGTTTCGACGCCTTTGCAGGTGTCATGGTCACGGGCAGACTGAGGTGGTATTCGTCTTGACAGGTGATGTTGCTCGTTCTACCTTCATATTTTAATTAATTGTTTGTATTCCGACCTACGCAATATGAGCTCACTGTGTCTTGAAGTCTTGCAGCGCTGCTCTTGGGTTTAGTTTTAAGTTTGTGAATTATTGGGTCCCAAGTAGGTGATATCTTCCAGCCGTCTTCTCTATTGAAATTCGGATGTTTTTTAATTTCAATAGCCTCACGAAACATCCTAGGTAGGAATTTGTGTTCTTTAGCGAGGATCTGTGGTTTGTCAAATCTAATATAATGACTGGAGCCTTCGGCATGTTCGGCGACTGCAGACGTTAAACACCGCCGCTCAACGAAGTCTGCAGTCGCCGAACATGCCGAAGGCTCCAGTCATTATATTAGATTTGACAAACCACAGATCCTCGCTAAAGAACACAAATTCCTACCTAGGATGTTTCGTGAGGCTATTGAAATTAAAAAACATCCGAATTTCAATAGAGAAGACGGCTGGAAGATATCACCTACTTGGGACCCAATAATTCACAAACTTAAAACTAAACCCAAGAGCAGCGCTGCAAGACTTCAAGACACAGTGAGCTCATATTGCGTAGGTCGGAATACAAACAATTAATTAAAATATGAAGGTAGAACGAGCAACATCACCTGTCAAGACGAATACCACCTCAGTCTGCCCGTGACCATGACACCTGCAAAGGCGTCGAAACGTCGGGAACAAAAATCTAAAATAAACCGCGATAGAATCCGTTCAAACTAGTTTTATTTCAATTAGACACCTATTTTTTTTTTTTTTACGTACCTAACCAAAAACTTAGGACGGTACATTGATTGGTACTGTCGCATGTCGTCACGATATCGAACGTTTTGTGTAACATCGTGACGTAATTAGATTCCAATCCTGAACTTTGATTCGCTTTATCACCTTACCTAGTTTGTAATGATTTTGGAAAAGTAAAAATACGTGTCTAATATTTTTTATAGCTCTAAATTACGGATTAAATAGTTTTTCACTTTTCATACCAGTCATTATCCTTATTTAGGAAATAGCTGATTTGTAGCGTTATTAAAAATATTCGATAGATAATAGCTTTGTCGGGATTTATTTTAAAATGTATTGAATTAAAAAAAAATAATCTTGTCGTAGAAAATTCAACAAAATTTTACCGCATCTACAAATTTAAATAATATTCTATATCTTTAATAAAATTTATATATAGGTAAGATGATTTTAGAGGTGACTGGTTAGTAGTAGCTGTGTTATCTGGGGGCACAAAAGTGTCCATCTTTTACTAATACCTATTTTGTCATATATGATAAATGTACACTATTATATACATTAGGACATATCTGTACTAATATTATAAAACTGAAGAGTTTTTTTGTTTGTTTGAACGCGCTAATCTCAGGAACTACTGGTTCGAATTGAAAAAATCTTTTTGTAATGGATAGTCCGTTTATTGAGGAAGGCTATAGGCTGTATAACATCACGCTACGACCAATAGGACCGGAGCATAAATGAAAAATGTTGCAAAAATGAAAAACCGTTGACACTAAAACACGCGGACATAGTCGCGGGGGACATTATATATTAAGAAATATAATCAGCAACAATCGGTATTTTTCGTTAATCCCTAAAAGAGCTATTTTTATATTTCCATTCAAATGTGAACGTGATATATGTACGAGTGAATACGATTAAGTACTTTTCCATCATACATATCTTTCCTTCCGTAAAGCGATTTATTATAAGCTGAGCATTGGAGGGTTTTAGCCAACATAAATGGTTCTGTTGAGTATTAAAAATCCAAGCTTTCACATAAATTCAATGTAAGGTTACATATCGGTAAGTGTAAATAAATTACAGCGATTTACGGTTGTCACAAGATTTTCCTAAAACGATTATAAAGTGATTATTTAAAACAAAACGGTTTACTCACTTATATTCTCGGGATCGCTTGACTAGTTCGACTCGCGACACCACCGCCGCTGCATAGGACTCCTTTTGAGTCTGAAACCAGTCGGGCGATCCCGAGAATATACGTGAGTAAACCGTTTTGTTTTAAATTATTATGAATACGCCTCACGAAAGTTATTATACAAATATTTTAAAGTGGGTAATTAATTACTTATTTACTGGAAATAGGCCAGACGAACTTATTTAGTTTGACCTCCTTTTAATTTGTTTTGTGTCCAGACTATTATATATCAAGATCTTTGAAGCTCTACTCTTTTATTTCTCTTCTATTAACAATGAGTTATTTATATTGAGTTATTTGAGGTTTAAGTTCGATGCAATTTCATATTTGGTCATAAAATTATTTAGGACATCGTTTGCACTAAAATAAATGGTTATTGGTTATAAATATTATTCTCCGTTTATAAACTAGACGTAATATATTGTATCAAAATGTAGGTGTAATATAGCTTAACGCTGTAATTTTCTCTCAACAACGAGTTAGACTCGCGAAACTGGTGAGTTCGCTGTTGATTAAGAACTCCATTCAAGCCAGTAAGTAAAATATATATAAAAATGGACAACATTACATACATTGCTTTGAACCCAAAGTAAGTAGCTGAAGCACTTGTGTTATAAAATCAGAGACAACGAAGGTACCACAAACACTCAGACCCGACATAATTTATAGAAAAGTGGTTTTCTACATTGACCTGTCCGGGGATCGAACCCTGACCTTAGACCCGGCGACACCTTTAAAACCGATGTGTACGCCACTCGACCACGGAGGTCGTCGAAACACGTCAAATGATCCCGAAAAATGTACGTGAGTGAACCGTACGCATAAATAAGTTTCTAAACAAGTTCATAATATTGGTCCTATCTATAGGATCAAAATTAAGCCCGTTGAAGACGGCCATGTTCGGTTTACCACTTAATACCTAAATGGCTAGTACAGAGGCAGTCTCCAGAGCTCCCTCGAGTGCGGTTAGTGAAAAGCAAACAGAGATCTGGTGCAGACGTACGGACCAACAAGTTTGCTTTTACTATTGCGTCGATGTTGGTACGTGATTTTTATTTAATGTGATTGGTTTGAGACGTGCTCTATCCAACAAAAGATTTTTTATTAATGACAACCAATCTGTTTAAACCTGTTGATTGTTGACCGAAAAAAGTTTCAAAATTCAAAAAAAAAAAAAAAAAAAAACATTTAATAAATTTTGCTTAAAATTTCACACTACACGCTGAATCAAAACTGATCTGCTACCGATATTTTATGATTTTGCGAAAAATGTTTGTGCCATGAAAAATTAAAATGGTGCCTTGTTATATGTGCGTTACAAATAATCTTAAAAACTGCTGGATGTATTTCAATAATTCTTTCACCATCAGAATGCTTAAGTATCCGAGCAACATAGGCAAATCTAACATAGGTGTTTAAATAATAAATGTCCACCCGTGCGAGGCCGGGACAGATCGCGAGTATTAGATTTTTAGTCAAAACTAAACGAAGAGAATGAAATATTTTTGAGTATTAATTATTATACAAATCTGTAGTATATTTAACAATTTACATTTAAACAAGATTAAAACTAAAAACAATAAAATTACTATCAACAAGAAACAACACTACTATTGCCTAACACGATAATAAGTTGCCATGTTAAGTGTCACATGTTATTCCGTAAGTGGCAAGGTCATTATCACAACACAATTAAACAGTTCCTATAATATGTTCTTCGTCGAATTCTTTCAATTAAAGTTACTAACGAACCCGTCTAAGTACCTACTCGCATTCCTTCGAACGTGATTTCACCGACGAAGAAACTTTTAAAAGCAATTAGGAATGTTCTATTCCTTAGTTATATTAAACTTTGATCTCTGAATCCTATGATAAGTTTAATTTTATTTCATTAAACGCCTCGTCTTAACATCTGGCTTTGGTACAAAGCTTACAATTAAAATTCTTGTCTTTAGAATCAAGGTTAAATTAAGATTTAAGCGAAGTATGGCTGTTTCGGAGCAATTTATGTTGACCAAGGTACTGAAGAAAATTAATTCGAATAGCTTTGCGCAAAGTTATTTTGATGTTCGGATTACTTTCTTGAATGTAGATTACTGTGTAACTCTGTACCATTAGGACAAAGACCTAGTATACATTTAACTAAGTCTATAAAAACTTTAATGATCATTTAAAAGTTCTAAAGATTAATTCTGCAGAGCTAATAATTTACATATTTTAACAATACTCTTAATGAACTTATTTCAGTATACTATAAATGTTAATAGCCTTAAGAAAATAAATGATGAAACAGCATAAAATAGAACTATTTATTACGCTGTTGATCTTCCATAGTCCGACAAGAAAAGGGTGGCAGCCACTTTATGGAGCCAATAGCATTCTGCACTAATTGACTTTCTAAGCTTACGTAGTACTTCTAAAACTTACGACGGTTCATTGGATATTTTCTTTTATACTTATTCCATTAATTTGAAGGGAACGTTTTTTATAGTCTTTACTTTTGTTTGTTTACATTTGCTAGGTTTATTGGTAGATCATGAAGATTGATGTACAGATATAATATAATATTATAACATGGGACAACACACACGGCCATTTGATCCCAAACTAGGCAGAACCTGTATTACGTCAACCAGACAACTGATAAAGATACTTATAATATATTTCTAAATACATACATATAATTAGATATATTACACCCAGACACAGAACAAATGATCATGCTCAAAGATTTGTACTGGGTGAGAATCGAACCCACGACCTCCGGCTTAGCATTCGACGTCACTAACCACTAGACCAACAGGCCAGAAAAATGTACATTATATTCCTTAAAAAATTAAGAATGTCCTATGTCTTTACTTGTATGTAACATGTAAGTAGTACTTTAGCAAGTCAACTAATAAGTTAGTTTACATAAAACCTCATTTCAATAAATTGCAGTAAGCATTTTATAAGCAAGATTTATATTAAGCATGTTTTCAAAATAACTTCTAAATATAAACCTGTAGAACCCTACTCAAACTCAAGCATTCGATATAGATAATACTAATTAAACCGCCATTTAAATTTACTTTTCCGTATCGAATAATATTTTGAAATAAGCCAATAATGTGCCACCAGAGAGTGTATGGTACGTCAGCCGCAACGCCGTAAGTTTGTTTCTGCATTGTTATGCATTTTATGCCTCAGGGATTCGAACTTCAGTATACTAACTGTGCTGTTTATGTTGATTCCAGACGGGTACTATTGTTGGTAACTTTTGCATAAAGTTTGGCACTAATTATGTTTCAGTATTAGTTGGCATTGCTGCTAGCATGTTCTTAAAAGCTTAGTACTGCATTAGGAATATTAGAAATGGTACCTAAAAGTCTTATTAAGGATGTATGCAGATATTTAACATGCAGAAATACTTAAATTAATTTAGATATATTTTCAGAATTTAGAACCTTACTTTCCTTCTATTAAATTCGTTCTATGAACATCAGAATTTATTCACTTTAAGGGTCGAGGCCAAGTTAAGTTTAAGTATGATCCACATCTAATTGTCTAAGTGACCTATTTTTGGGGACATCTCATACCATTACTCTGATATTCAAATATACATCTTTACCCTGTACCAACTTATGTAATAAGTTTAGTATTATTAGTGGCCATTAAGGCCTTGGACTTGGATCTTAAGAAATCTTACTAATATTATAAATGCGACAGTTTGGATTGATGGATTGATGTTTGTTACTCAATCACGATAAAACGGCTGCACGGATTTAAATGAAATTTGGTTCATAGGTAGTTTATTATCTGAATTAAAACATAGGCTACTTTCATCATAATCATTATCAATATTTTTAATCAGCACACGGGCTAATAAAGCGGTGTCACCGCGGGGAGCAGGAAGTATTATATATTTCACTAGCTGTCCCCCGCGACTTTGTCCGCGTGTTTTAGTTTCAACGGTTTTTCATTTTTGCGACATTTTTCATTTATGCTCCGCTCCTATTGGTCGTAGCGTGATGTTATATAGCCTATAGCCTTCCTCAATAAATGAGCTATCCAACACTGAAAGAATTTTTCAAATCGGACCAGTAGTTCCTGAGATTAGCGCGTTCAAACAAACAAACAAACAAACAAACAAAAAAACTCTTCAGCTTTATAATATTAGTATAGATAATACAAGTTTGGTAAAGTAACTGGAAAACGACCCTAACATAGCTTAAGAGAGGCAGTAGAAGAATCTTTGTTGCAAAAGAAAATTCATAGTTATGTAATTGTATACACCTCACACACGGCATGACATAGTTCTGTAACAACAAGTAAATAAATTGCAAACTTTGATACAAGTGCGGAACACCTGCTGTACGCGTCTGACTCCAGATTTATGTGTACACAGGACATTTGTGAGTTAAATAAGTTTCTTCGACTGTTTGCAGACTTCAGTTCTGTCAGTCCTACTTGGATCCAACTTTGTTTGTACACTGTTAGCAAATTTTACACGCGACCGAACGTTCAGAGGGTTTGGCGCCTACTATTGAAATGATCATGCTGCAGGAAATTGAGCTCGAAATTTACACTTCACAGTTGATTTCGCTCGGCACTTGCGTTTAGATCAAGTTTGGGAGTTGGGAGTTTGGCACATATTAAATCCCATAAAGTATTTAGCGTTTTATGTTTCTTTGAGTAACGGGATTGTGGGTGCTGTTTTGTTATGAAGTTAGGTTTAATGTATCTGTAGGCTGAGGATTAGTTACTTTGACGAATTTTAAAGTAAATTTGAAGTATTTTGCTTATGAATATTAAGTATGCCTCTTCATCTTCTTTTAATGAAACATCTTATGCATTGATACAGAGATTGGCCCGTCAAATCAAGTTCCCAAATGTATTAGTATTGTCATTCTCCCAACCAACACAAGCCAAAATGGCTAGGCATTAATTTCACGACATTTTGGACATAATGTAGATGACATAAAATCTACATTCCTTTATTTGAAATTCCGACTTGAGAAAATATTGTCTTCGCAAACACGTTTAACAAAGGATTGCTCAAAACTGCTGCCTCTCGATCTTATCTCTGCACTTCATTTTACGACACCAAAGTAGAAAGTCTGGATTCTTTACCTAAAAGCTAACTTTATTTTGATCACTATAATTTTTTTTTCAAATAAAAAAAGACTATAAATACCGGGACAGGCCTTTTTTCCTAAATTTAGATTTTAGATACGCCTCCACAAAAAAGGTTCAAATGACATTTATAAATTTGTTCGTTAATAATCTTTGCAATACAAGTATATACCTACAACACAATTTCAACAATATTTTTAGATGTATATTGGTTGGTTTTCAATGTAATCTTCGTAACAATATCGAAACAACAACAATGGCATATCAAAAGGCAATTTCCTCTCACAACACTTGTTCGAGTTCACATTTTAACGATTTCCTCGTCGTGAAGCTGGAAATGAGACCCAAGGCAGCGGAAACTAAGAATTCTATTCATATTCCATTTTAATATTTAAATAATTGGTTATATGTTCAAAATTCATTTTAAATTACTTAATATTAAATTAAATTCAGTCGTTGTAATGTAAGAATCCTAATTGGAAATTTTATATTTGTAATATGCGACGTCAACAACGACGTTTAAATTCGGAGTGTTATGTTAAGTAAGTAATTTATATTGACGACCTCCGTGGTCGAGTGGCATACACACCGGTTTTCAAAGTGTCGCCAGCTCTGAGGTACCGGGTTCGATCCCGGTCGGGTCAATGTAGAATACCACTTTTCTACATTGTCTCGGTTCTGGGTGTTTGTGGTACCTTCACTGTCTCTGAATTCCATAACACAAGTGGTTTAGCTACTTACTTTGCAATGTATGTGCCGTTGTCCACATATAAAAGAAAATACAATTTAATGTTCTGAAATAAGGGATTGTTTAATACTCGTTTTTTTATTAAGTCTTCTACTCAAATATTGTATACCGCTTCAGGTTTACTTAGATCTGATTGATCTTTAATATCAATCGAGTATAACCTCCTTACTTGATAAATTTCTTACTGTTTTTTTTAAGTTTTTACTTAGACTTCTTTTCAAACATTTCTATTACTATATTGTCAGTTTCAATTAGACGACGAATTTCCAGTGCGACGTCTCTTACACTAGCTAGCTAGCTCCTGAAACTAGTCTAGACTTGTCGCCCAATTCCGTCTTCAACTTCGAAAGTACCACTGTTCATGTCACCAATTCTAGCCCAGTTTATCTTAGTGTTCTAGCCCACAGTTCATTGTGCTGTGTTAGCCCATAGGTTACTGCCACGTGAAAGTCCCGCCCAGTTCCGCTTCAATTTGGCGGCGGCCTGAGCTACGGTTATTTGCGTTTACAGCTCAATGTGTTTTTATCCGGACCTGTTAGTAGTAATATTAACTACCTACTAGGCATTTCACTTTTCAATGATTAAACTGTGAATCATTCTAAAGTACCTACGAGATATCTGGTTAAATGTTAACTTATTCTAATAAAGGTGTAATTAAATACAAATATCCGCTTCGCATGCGTTAATGCGTAACAAATAATTAAAATAATAACTAATAAAGGTGTTTAAACACTTAAAAACCAAATAATGATGAAATATAACGACGACTTCCGTGGTCAAGTAGCGTACCGCTAGCTCTGAGGTTCCGGGTTCGATTCCCGGACTAGTCAATGTAGAAAACCACTTTAATACGTTGTTTCGGTTCTAGGTGATTGTGATACCCCCATTGCCTCGGATTCCATGAAACAAGTGCTTTAGCTACTTTGTATGTGATGTTTCCCACATCATCATTTATGCTTATGGTGAAAAATATTGCAAGACAAAGCGAGAAAAGGAAGGTGAATAAAAATAAACACCATATCGTTATCTCTTTCTTAAAAAAACTTTATTCGTTAGGGTTACAAATAGATCATTATATTACCTACAGCTAGGGTTGCCAACCGTCCTATAGTCTATAGTATCTATACTAATATTATAAAGCTGAAGAGTTTGGTTTGTTTGTTTGTTTGAACGGGCTAAGCTCGGGAACTACTGGTTCGAATTGAAAAATTCTTTTTGTATTGGATAGTCCGTTTATTGAGGAAGGCTATAGGCTATATAACATCACGCTACGACCAATAGAAGCGGAGCATAAATGAAAAATGTTGCAAAAATGAAAAACCGTTGAAACTAAAACACGCGAACAAAGTCGCGGGGGACAGGTAGTTGTAATAAATGTCGGGTCTTCGTACTATTGACTGTTGAAAAAATATTACATAGTACGCAAAAATACTATAATTTAGTTCAATGGAGCTTATGATCTACATTGATTTGAAAATGGTGCTAAGTATAAAGTATATATTATGATTTTTTTATTACTTACAGTAAAAGAAAGACTAATGAATTTAAAAAAGACGCAAGAGGTGCACAAATCGGGACACTTATTAAAAAAAAATGTACTAAACAAATATCCTTTTTTTTATAAAGTAGTATATTTTTTTAAGGGTGCTATATTTTCTTGTAGCTTATTAAAGATACAATAATTCGCTTTAAAAGTATTGGCAACCCTACGTACAGCATACTTTAAATTCAATAGCAAAATTGTAATACATAAAGTTAGTGTAAAATAATATCTTGGAGAAACAGACAACGAGGTAATTTAAGTCAATTTCCAATAAAGCTTATTGAAGAAGAAATACTTGCCGGGACGTATCAAGGTTTTCAGTAAAAGAAACGGCAAGTTGACTGCGACGCCGATTACGGCTGTAATCCAATTGCTTAAGGAAAATCCCTCAGTTGATTTGCACAAGAAAATAAGAAAGAGATTTGTAGAAATTGCTCCAATTTCCTCTCGTTGCTGTGATAAACATACAAATAATGCCACAATAATCTGTCAGTTACGATTTTATTATGTTAATATCTACAGATTGGAGTTTACCGCGGCATATTTGTGTGGCTTTTGTGTAATGATTTCGAATGGAATCGAAATTTTCGTATGATTGTATTCTTTAATGGGTTCTGTAGTGTTGCGTTTATGTATTGGTTATTTTATTGTAACAAGTAAACTCTATTCAATTGGTCATGTTGTTATTTTTTATCGATAACATTGTTCGTAAATTTTACGGTTATAAGCTCTTTTATAAATATAATATATTTTAGAGGAAAAAGTGCAAATGAATAGAAACAATTTTTTCTAATTACTTATTTATTTGGAAAAAAAAAAACAGATACAGATACTAATTTCCTATTTACCTTATTTCCTATTTACTACTTCTTATTAATTTCGTTGCGGGTTCCAAGACATTCAATCGTTTCCCTGGAACACACCGAGCTTAAGTGTATCGGTGTTATTCATTGCTTTTCGTTGTAGATCCTGTCTTACAGGAGTTGCAGTGATAGGTAAGTGTGGCGATAATGAGGCACCATTAAAAAAATTGAGATTGAAGCTAAAAGCACTCTATTTAATACAATATAAATACCTGTTATATCTAATAGTCTGTTCCTTTGTAATATATCTGTGTAATAAATAGGCAGCTGTTTAATTATTATTATTGGTCGCCATTGATATTTCTGAATACTGAATTAAATGGAACGACAAGTAATATATCAGAAGTATTTTGGTACATTTAACTGAATGGTAGAGTTATAACGATTAAATAAATAAATAATTATCACATAACATTTTACCATAAAAAAATAATAATAATATAATAATTGATCACCAAAAATATCAATATTTTTGTATACTTTTAAGTTCTTTTGAGCATTAATTTTAAAGGCCCATAATTAAATATTTGTCAATTTATTTTTTGCCATCGAAAATAAAACCTTTGAGAGACCGTAACATTCCGATAGACTTTTAATTAATTAAACGAATCGTTGTTACTAGTTCACTGACTAGCTTACAGTTAATTGGAATTCTTTCTTAATTTTTTATTTAATTATTGGGTATTTAAGGAATAAAAAGACTGTAATTTTATCTTAGATAGTAATATAAAGTATTGGCTTGATTTTTAATTGAAAAGTATTGATTAAAAAACTAAGATCTGAGTAGTCCAAATTAATTGTACGTAAATCCTTACTAATATTATAAATGCGAAAGTAACTCTGTCTGTCTGTCGCGCTTTCAACACTACTGAACCGATTTAAATGAAATTTGGTACACAGGTAGTCTAGCGCCTGAGAAAGGACATAGGCTAGAGCATAGGCTTTTTGCCGCGATAACCAACCAACATTCACGCGGGCGGAGCCACGGGACACAGCTAGTAGGTATATAAAGGACAAAAACGTCTGAAATATTTAAATATTTTTGAAGGCTTAGTTGCTACACATCATTTCACAACCTAATTCGTTACACTAACGACTGTAACAAAATCAATGTATTGTCACATCGTACATTTTTGTCGACATATAATCTAGGAAAATCCTTACAGCACTCGGCTTTACGTGGTCGTGAAATACTACGATTATCATAAACGCGACGTTTTCGTCATTCACCGCGCACCATTAGAGCTTGGGTGGCGAACTTCGCGAAATGGCGGGCTTTATCGCCCCCTGTATTACAGCAAGGGTGCCGGCTGATGTAGTTCTTATGTAATAAGATTTGGTAGCTTATAGACAGTTATGAGGTAAAAGAGTGCTTTAGTATTACTTTTATTGTGGCGTTGAACTAATTTTCATATATAAATGACATATGCTATGAAGAAAATTTCTTTAATTCCAATACAATGTCAATGCAGAATTGATATGAGTTTACCGGAAAAGTGAATTAGTAATCTTAAAAAATAAAAAAATACTGTCAATGGGAGGAACTAGGAATCTTAACTATGGGCAGTATTTTTTTGGACTGTATGTGGATTGTGTGTCTGCTAAACGAATAAAAAAATCATTGGCATTGTATTAAAATTGAAATTTATTCATTAGTCACCCTGAGATTGCGGTAGATAGCAAATGTGTAAAATCATGTAGGACCTTATTTATAAAAATCTCGACGGTGTTTAGCAACTGTTTTGCAGATTCTTATTTTAAATTTTCTATAATGATTTTTAATTTTGAACCTGTTAGGCAACATCCAGGTTTTTATGAATAAGAGTAATAATGCCTGTTTATGGTTTTCCAACCATTACATCTATGTTATTACGTATGTAAGGAAGGTACTAAGAGATGAGCTCATTAAGATTATCAATACATGGCACTCTGGTACCCTACTTATAGCAAAACAAAAAAAATAAATTGAAATATATAGGTATATTTTGTAGTTCCATAAAACTACATTATAAAAATTTTCGTTAAAACAAAATACACATTTGTTTATGTCGTCATCAAATGCGGGTACTTATCAGTATACAACCGCATTGGTGAGACAGAATACTAAACCATACATAATATGTGTGCGGCTTGTATAAGCAATGCTGTTTAAGTGGGATTAGTTATGTTCAAATAAGATCTGTAGTAATATTCTAGCGAACTTTGTGGTTGATTCTGCTGTCTGTAATTTTCTTTGTTAACGACGAGAATTTATAAATGAATCACCAAAATGTATATACGCGCATAACGTTTGACCGAATGCTCCATAGTGGATATATTTTTTTATGTGTATCGAACAATATCAGGGAAAGGTTTGTGTAAAACATAAAATAATAATATAATTATAATAATATCTCACACACGGTCATCTGATCCCAAACTAGGCAGAGCCTGTGCTATGGCAACCAGACAACTGATAAAAATACTTATATATTTCTAAATACATACATATTATAGATAAATTACACCCAGACACAGAACAAATGATCGTGCTCATCACACAAAGATTCGTCCTGGGTGGGAATCGAACCCACGACCTCCGGTTTAGCAGTCAGGGTCACTAACCACTAGACCAACAAGCCCGTCAAAATAAAATTTTTTTTTTTTTTTTTAATTTCGTTAAACAAAATAGTGTGACTAAATGAGAAAATAGGTTGGTAGTAGGGTAGGTAGGTAGGGTATATAGGTAGAGTAGGTAGGTAGGGTAGGTAGTCAGTTGACGGCGGCAAAGCCGCGGGCACAGCTAGTAGTAAATAATAATAATACCAACCTATAAATGTCCCACTGCTGGGCACAGGCCTCTTCTCACAGAGAAGGAACGAGTATTGATCACCACGCTTACTCCAGAATTAGATATCATTAAAAATATTTGATACGTAATTGGTCGACCGGTAGAATATTATACATCTATTTTTATTGCTGTACAAGGTACCTAATATTTAGCTGCAAAGCTTTGCCCATATCAATATACACCGAAGCATATTCATAAAAAGGTCCCTTATTTTTTATTTAGTTAACATGTAACAATTTATTACAAAGCGTACATTTAAATTTCGACCATTTTATCGATTTCAAAGGAAAAATTATAGCTGTACCGATGATACTTTTTATTCACAATTTGAATGCAAATCACATTAAACATTTTAGAAACTAAAATATCGTTTCAAATAAATTTTTGTGAATTTTTTCCTTTTTGGTAGGTAATGTTTTCATCTTCATGTTGTTTGTCCAAACTCTTTTCGAAACCGGCTTGCTCAAATCGAATTTCCATGAATCTATTACATAATTAGTTACAGGTGAAGCCAATAAAAGCGTGTTTATAAAAGAAATCAACATCAAGAAGTTTATCAGAAATATAATATCAGTCAGATGTCGTTGTATGCTCAATTATATTTTCAAATCGTACAAAAAATATTCGAAATTGTTATTTTTATCATATATTATGTATTTTTAAACTAGCAGAACTGCGTAATAACTCCTATTAAGTGTAGTAGTAGTTATTACACTTAGTAGCACTTCTACTTATAACTTGAAATATGTTTATTATAATCTGAACAAAAACTTAAAGTGCTTTCCATAGTAGTAAGCTCACCTTCTGCAACTTAATTTTAAACTACACACAGTTTGTAAGGTTAATCTGAGGTATAAAAGTATTCAGGTTTAAAACTAGATAACATAGTTTAAAGCTCAGCAAGTTTCACCCATTTTAAGTGTTTTTATAAAGTTAGTTGAAAGAATCTATTGCAGTAGCTTTTTTAAAAGATATGTTATTTTCTAAAAGTATTCGGTTCCTTGAATATGAGCTACGGTATAAACTCTTCTTCTTCTTCTGCCTTGCCTTTTCCCAACTATGTTGGGGACGGCTTCCAGTCTTACCGAATTCACTGAATACCTAATTTTACATCGAGCGACTGCCTATCTGACCTTCACAGTCCATTTTATTGTGTAACACAGTATCCCAAAGTAATACAGGTTGTCAGAATAACTTTGGAATGAAAGACTTAACGACTGTCAAAAATCAACGTATGACAGTCAGGACCAACGGCTTAACGTGCTTTTTGAGGCACGGTGGGGTCTCGGTATGTTTTCAAATGGTCACCCATCCACAGACCAACCGCGGCGAGCGCGGCTTAACCGGCTTACGGTATAAACGTAAGTTAAATTGTTATTGAAAATGGAAATAAGTTTAAATTGTTTGTATTCCCAAATTGAAATAAATTTGACACACTAAACTTTTATATTTATTTAACTATGCCAAGATAGAAAGCATTGGTATTTTGCATCTGCACATTAGTTAACTATAGAAATATTACAAAATAAAGGGCGGACTGGCAAATGCCAAGACAAAGTGAGTGGAATGCCAGCCCAGGTGTGCAATCTCGTATTTTTCATTTTTCGAATGAGCTTTCTTACTCAACCGTATATCCATATATAGTGAAATACAGACCTACCGAAATATTTTCTAAAATCATTACAATACCTATTAGTAGGTAAAAAAAGGTCTTTATTAAAAAGTACTGAAAAGAAAAAAAAACAAATAAAACTATTCGCAGCGACGTAGTTACAAATAATATTGACAGTTTACAAAAACACAATATTAAAATTCCTAAAATATACACATATTTTTCTTCCCCAAAAATAGACGGCAAATATTCCAAACGACATATATTTTAACATTATTTTATATGAGCGCACATATTGTCAAAATTACATAACCCAGGCGATAAGCTGGCCTGAAAACCGCCCTAAAACTGGCTGAAATGCAATACCTTCTCATATAACTCCACATAAACAAGAATAACATAATATAATAAGTAAATAAAGCGGCTCACGTTTGCCCATATCATAAAACGTGGTACGTATCAAGCTGTGTACCAAATATTCAGTTAACATTGGATCTACTGGGAAGATACAGAAAATACGTGACCAGACTCAGATGTGGACATCTACTTAACTGACGTAATAAACGGCTTTATTAAGGATATGTTTGTTTTTGTAAACTTTGTATTGTTTATTGTATTTCGTATTTAATAAAAGTTATGTTATTGTTTGTTTGAACTTATCTGTCTCGTATTTGTTTTACATGATTGTTGATGCGATAACGTTAAGTATATTGTAAAATGTTATATGTTTGATGTTTAATCAAGCTTGCAGGGGCCGGTGTAACTAAACTATTTACATTAAAGTAAAAGTTTTAACTTTAAGGAAATTTACAATCGTGTAATCTGTCCATCTATATATATAAAATACTCGTGACACAGTGTTTGTAATAAAAATCCTCCGAAACGGCTTGACCAATATATATTATGTAAACTTAAAAGAATATTGTTAAAATAACTCTAAAAGAAAATTCAACGAAATTGTGTCAAAAAAACTGTCCCAAACACAACAGAATCAGCCCTTTTTAAAACTCACCAGCAACATCTAACGACCCAGTGTTATAAAATTAATAGGTTTTTCAGTCAATAGGTACTTCAGAAAAACACCCAAAATTCACTACGAATTCTGTAGTCAGCACAATATTTGCAGAACCATTTACACACTCTCCGTTATTAACACTGCCTTAGATGTTATCTAAACATTTTCTTACCTGAGAGCCGCTTTGCAAGATATTCCGGAAAGAAAAATAGAATAAAAGTTGTACATTCTTATCTGGGTCTTACAGTTGAACTCTTTACAAAACGTTCGTAGTATAACGCAAATGGTTGGTAAATGTTAGAGCAGATGACTGGCTGGTGGGAAACGATCTATGTGGAAACTATAACAGAAATAGTGTGTGTTTCAAACTATTTCTATTATTTAGATGAGAGAAGCAATCTAATAAATCACTACTTAACAGATTCTGGACAATTTTGTACTAATTTGGTTAAAAGAAAGATATTTAGATTATTGTACATTTTGATTAATAGTTGTAAGTCTTAGGTGAACATTTTTAGTTGAGAATTCTTCACTCTGAATGAAGAATCGGTTACGGAACTGTCTATTAGACAAACATTATATCCAGGGATTAAGGTTTGTCAAGCTGGTTTCGGAGAACGGTCATGGATTACTTTTGATGGACACCTAATCATAACAAAAATAAAACGATATTTACCAAAGTAATCTCGAACACATTACATCGTTCCGAAGGTATTAACGCATTGAAGGTTCCACAAACAACATAGCACTTACATTTGCGTCCCTTAGGAGCACATTTACGCACATTCACCAGTGAAACGCTTCGTGTCGCCGCATAAAACTCGTATTTACATAGGAAAGCGATGCGTGAGAATGATTGATACGAATTTAGTACGCGGGAAACGGTATTCCTTGGGACTGATGAGCCCATTCATCAACGGGTGACAACTGCTACCATTACGTTTACGAATTTAATAAATATAATTTATGTGCGGCCTATTTATCACTGGGAAGGGTGGACGAAACTTATTGGGGGCCGGACGCAGTGATTTTAAAAAGGGTGATGGGATATCGAGTATGTCCCTTTTTCGCAATGCATGAACGAGTTCGAACACAAATCATGTAGGTATTATGGCTTGGTAATATTGAAATGATATGTTAGACATAGGTACCTATTTCAATGAGTACGATTTGATGTCAGCATGCCTCTTGCAGCTATCTACTAAGTCGTGTCATAAGCTCTCAGCTGAGGACTTTTAATTTCCGATGGCTCGTCACTTGCTTTACTGGCTAGATGGAAATTCTTATTTAAAATCAGGAAGTAATGAGATATGTTTTTTTATATGAAATCATTTGAGAAATCTTTTATGATGAGATGTACTTTTTTAATAAAAATTAGACAGGGCTTCAATTATAGATTTATTACTTTGATAACCCGTTTTATGTAAACTGTCGTCTAGGAAATGAGTCGTATTCGTAAATAACTTTAACCTTTAAGTTACTAATCTATTAATAAACCCTTACCAAAAAGAAAGTAAGCAAGATCGAAAATTTAAATTGAGTATAAAGTGAGTTTGAAAACTTTTCAATGTAGATAAGCAAGGAGGAAATATTTTGTGAAAGCAGGCTATATATTGTGGGCCGTATGGCGCGGACCTGTGCCAAATTACCCGTCAAAATGTTTAATGTTACTTGTTATGTTGTTCCTCGTATGTAACAGTCAACGTACTTATTTTAAATTTAAAACACCTCCGTAAGTTATAAGTCGTTGCATGGAATAGTAGTAGTTTTCGTTTAAAATTTCATGCAATCTGTCCTTTTGAGATGGGATGGAATAGAGCGAATTTACTATCTACTGTAACATGGATATGACATTTTTATGTAACGTTGCTAACACGTGTTTTTGTTAAAAAGTAGATTAGTAAGTTTTATTGTATCGTTTGGTATTGAGTGTAGGTAATAATAATGATAAAAAATAATCTTCATTTATACAAAAACCTTCCAAAATTCAACATTGCTGAAGTGGTAGGTCGCATGAATTTCAGTGATAAAAGGTCATACAGGTAGAGTAAACCCTGACTCCTAAACTAGCAGATCCTGTGACTTAGGAGTCATGAATCAGGTGCATATAATATAATACCAGCATATAAAAGTCCCACTGCTGGGCACAGATCTCTGCTCATATAGACAAGGAACGAGCATTAATCACCACGCTTGCTCATTGCGGATTGGCGATTTCAGATTCTAATTTTTGTAATCTAGTTTTCCTCACGATGTTTTCTATCGATTGTCAATGATGTCTTAGAATAATAAAGAAACTTGGGGAAAGTCACATTGGTACCTGCCTGTAATAGGTTCGAACCTGCAAACTTGTTCACATAAATCCGGTCATTAAACCACTGGGCCACTACGACAAACTTATGTTAGATTTTAAGTGCATTATAGTGAGTAAAAATCTTTAGAAAGCATAGACAACAACAAAAGTAGTTCTCTTTAAAGATAATAAAGACTATTGTACCTATATTTGGAGTATTATTGAAGTGAAAATTCCTTTAAGCGCGTTGGGCATTTTTGATATTGGAAAAAACAATTGAATTCGGGACACTGTACTGTTACCGACACCTCTATAAGTATCACATATTAATTGTAAATGTTCAAGTTTTCACTTCTAGCGGCACTCCCGGAGTGCCAATGTTTTTTTTCTTTCTTCTTTTACTTTAATGAAAATGTTTATGATTAAATGAAGTATAAATTCATAGCTTGTCAGAAATTTAATCCTCTTCCCACTCCGTCTATTGTCATAGCTTCAATGAAATAAGTAGCTTTATTCCAAACTTTACGAAGTTATTTCAAGCATACGGCGCCACGTGCAAAATTTCCTGGAAAATTTATGCATAACTGAAATATGATTTTCGTTATAAAATTTAAATTAATTTAATATTTGACATACTGTTTCAATTCTGATTTATATTAACTGCTAAGCATACAAAGAGAAAATAGTTACGGTGTGATCCTTGAGTATGAAAAACGGGTTTTAAAACTTGTAATGGGGTTTGTTCAGCTGAAAATAAACCATTTTACCAACGCCAGATAATTTTTATTCTAATTTGTTTTTTTTTAATTGACATCAGACCGGTTTTGTATGGAAAACTGTAAAAAATACAAAATTATTCCTCGGATAAAAATAAATAGCGTTAGAAAAATCAGACCTTAGTATTCTATTCTAGAAACGGGATTACATTGATGAAATTTTAAGCTTTTAATGTTAACATTGGTTCATTTCGAGACAGAAAGGTTATGCAATGGTTGCAGCATTCCTCGAATATTGTAGTTGCTAACAATAACCTGGAATGTTGCAATACCACGCCAAATGTTAACAGGTTTCGAGTTTTGATTAAAATGTTTCGTATTATACCGTATAAGCAACTTTCTACTAAATCTGTAGTAGGTACAGCAGGTTATGTGAATAAAAACAAGTTTCTTTGTTTATCTTCTTCCTCCGGCCCCTATCTCTCAGTACCTATCTCAATATTATCAATCTTGTATATTTTTTGAATAATCTTAAGCACTGTTATTTTAGTACTCACCTACTATTATATTTCTTGTATCGGCGATCACACCATCCTTACTTATTTACTTTTTCATCTTACTGACTGATTTCGTTACATAACTATTAAATAAGCTACAGTCTAGCTAGAACAATGCGATAATTACATTGTTTATGGCTTTTCTTTGTTACCTGCAAAGGTAACCTCGGGATTTCAGTATTTTCGAAAATAATATCCACGCCTGCAGCTTATAGTTTCAAGTTAAGAGTGGGTGTGGAAAAATACACAAACCTTTCTGTTTTGTAGAAAATAAGCGTAAATAACATTTAACAATAATAGACCAAATACAAAATAAATATTTATTTATTTATCTATACAATTGTTTGTCTTAGACATGTTTATAGATATACAAGTGTGTTTATGTAGGTAGCTGGTAGGTATAGTACAAGATAAACATTTGAAATACATACATAACTCAAATGTTGAAACTACGAGTTTGCTACAAACATAGTCTTATACTATACAGTGTACATTTGACTGTTGCTATTGTTATCTGGAGCCTGTTTTCGTGTGCAGGCTTCATGTAGCCTCATTCTCACTAGAGTATTTATTGAAATATATTCTATGAACACTGCTAGTGACCATTGTCTTATAAAGCAGAGATTTAGACAACAGAGACACTTAAAAAGAAATAGTTAGACTGAGGCAGTTTAATTAAAAACAGATAGTTTACCGATAGTCAGCTTACGCGCAGTTTAATGTAATAATTAGAATTATGGTGAACTTTTTAATTGATTTGAATTATTCTGCTTAATGGCTCAAGGCTGTTCGGCCAGTGCAATATTATTTCTAACTCTTGTGTGAAATCTGTTCTATCAGTGAAATTATAAGTGCATTTAAGATTTCGTATGAAATAAAGCACTAATTACATACATACCTATTATTCTCCATTACATAGGATTCCATGGGAGTTATAATAATACCGGCCTGTAATTTTATAATAATGGTGGCTCCATGATCATCAGGGTAGGTTCAGATGATAGGATCCCAGGAAATCGAAGGCAACGCTCAATTTTTATGGGCTTTTAATGCGTGTTTCAAGATTTTCGGTAATTCTCTTCTTCTTGAAATAATTATCACTTACATTAAAGTCGATTTTTTTGAGTAATCAATTAATCAAACACAGATAATTAATAAACATCACGACGCTTACTGATTGCAATATGTTGAATCAAAATCAATATAATACAAATGTTATCGATATCAACTATACGGGGATTACAAAGTCTATATAGGTACTTCTACTTACATAAACCACACAGCGAGCTATACCTAGCTATTGAACCTAAGTTGAAATAAATGAGCGTAGCTTCGGTCTTGAAAACATTGCGGAGTGTAGAGGCAGTAATTAGGCCCTCTTGGCACGCCGCGTGTTCATCAACGTCACTGCTTGTCACGTCATCATTATAAAGCTCACGTTGGTACGCTTATATACTGGATTTTTCTTGCTATTTATCGGAAAGTTTTGTGAGCATCATGGCTGAAAAGCAGTGCGTTTTTAAGAAGTTTTTGTGACAGTAATTCAAATTCTAATTCTAATCCTTTATTTCGTTCATGTTCAATTGTTATCAACCAAATAAAAAAAAAAGTAAAAGTTTTTTGTATTAAGAATTCTTTAAGATGTTTATTAAATATAGTAAGTTTTTGTTCTTCTTAATTTTATTGGGTAGTTTATTAAATATTCTATGTCATATAGTATGGGCCTAATTTTTGTAAAGTCGCTTCTTAAATGAAGCGCGTTTATAGATATTTACGACGACCTCGTTTGCAATTGTGTTTTATGATAATATAATATTATGCATGATATAGATTAAGTTACGTCACATAAAAAAAATGGTTCAATGTTAAATATCCATATAGGTATATATTATTCAGGAATATTGACGGTTTACTTACTCGCTTTCTTGGGATCGCCCGACTAGTTTCAGACTGAATAGGAGTTTTTAATCATGAGCTGACGTGGCGGCGATGGTGTCGCGAGTTGAACCCTATATATTTATAGAACCTATAGGCACATATCTACCTATATAATAATTTCCTATTGAAATCAAACATGCGCAGCTTCATAACAGTCATCTGCTTGACAGTCCATTGTTTTTTCCAGGCAGGAGTCGAACCCCACTGCTTAAGCAGGTCATTGAACTATTCCATGCTATTTCTATGGATATTGCTTTAAAAAGTTATGTCTTTCTAAAATCGATCTTAAGTCAGATGAAAAAGAGTCATTTCTGTTTACATTATTTGTTTTGTGATTTGCTAACTTAAGTTGTGAGGATATGCATCAGGCTATTTACGTTCATTGAAACCTCTTTGTGTTGAGAAGAGCACGAATAACGATTAATGCCTGTATTGTCGAGTGATTTAGTTTAATACTTTAAATAGTCTTAGTTTAAATAGTTATAAGTAAGTGTTTTTTTTTAAATCGTTTATTTAATGAGGCTTTTTTGCACTGTTGTGCCAAGTCAGCCTCGTAAGGTAACACAGATTACAAAAAATCTTATCACTAAACATCTATCTACACACCTCACCACGTTGACATGCAGCGCCTCCAAGTATTAATTTTTGCAATCTGATATAGGTATAATGCTTATCGTTTGTTAAAACTACGGTATTGTATTAAATTTTGCTAACAAATGATACAATACATGATGTTTTAGGGTTTCATACCCGAAGGGTGCCCACGGGACCCTATATTACTAAGCCTCCGCTGTACGTCCGTCCATCCGTCCATTTGTCTGTCAGCGGGCTGTATCTTATGAACCGTAATAGCTAGAGAGTTGAATTTTTTACAGTGTGTATTAAAGATAAAATTTATAAAAAAAAAAAAAAAAATGGGACACGTTTTTTTAATGGCATAAATCTTCTACGATAGCACAGAACCCTTTATGCGCGAGTCCGACTTGCACTTGGCCGATTGTTTTTAATAAAATACTTGTTCATTACTAAGAAAAGATACACACATTATAACATTAAAGGTGCACACTAAAAATTAATTTAATTAAATAATTGATATCCAATTTTTCGCGTCAATTATTTAGCACCAAATATCATTATCAGACCGCTGAAGCGATATTTGCTGATATTTGCGGTGACACGTTTGTTATGATTTTTGGTCTCAAATAATTGACTTGAAATATTGGATATCAATTATTGAAGTAACGCATTTTGATCTGAAATTTTGTACTGACTCTATACCAGATGTACTCTTCGCGCCTTTTGGATAGATATTTTCTTTAAGGTGTTATAATACATATCCAATATTTCAAGTCAATTATTTGACACTAAAAATCATAAAAAAGTGTCACCGCAATGCCAGGGTGACATCGCTTCAGCGGTCTGATAATGATATTTGGTGCCAAGTAATTGATGTATATACCTATATGTGTATAAGCATATATCGTGGCTTACACAGTAGTGCTATTTAATTAAATGCTAACAGATTTCCTGGAAACTCACTACCAAAACTTGGGTAGTTTCCTCAAAATTATTGCATGACCAATATCATTTAAGACGTTAGTCCTAAACAGACATCGAGTTTCAAATTGTTAATGGTATTATATAATTATACGTAGTAACTTGTTACTGGTGTAAGTTATCGTAATGTTTAGCTCCGTAGTTCTCTGACAATGGTATCATGTTCACAGTTAATATTTAGTCTAAACATTAAATGCAATAGGGGGTCAGACTGGGTGTAAAAAGGAAATATCTATTTAGATATTTAGATATCCACCTGATAGATAAAAAACAATCGTATTTTTTCTTTTATCAAATCACTATAAAATTCTGGAGTGGGGGCTTGTGACGTCACTTGTGGGTAAAAATTGTAGCCACAAGTGACGTTACGCGACATTTCCATTTACTGTATCTTCCTCATCGTTTGTTTAATTAAAACTGTTAGGTAGAATTCATCAAGACATTGAAAGCGCCTTTATCATAAAGTATTTAGGTTAATTTAAAAAAATTCACCAGCTTCAGCAACATACAACATTCAAGATGCTAAAGAAGCAAAGTAAATTTCTAGACAATTAGTCTTATATAATAAAGTCATTTGCGAAAAAACAGGCCTTTTGAAGGAAAGATCTTCAAAAATTCAACCAATATTAATTATATTGGAATTAAAATTAATTAAAAGCAGAGTACGGGCACAGTGCGCCTTCTTTGTTTCACAAAATAGATATTTAAAATATCTATCATACTAAAAACTATTTTGCCACTTAACCAAGCGAAACAACAAACCATGGCAGTATATAAAAAAATCAATTTCATAATAAAACAAAAAAGAAAATATAAATAAAATACAAAACAAGTAACTTGATCCCTTTTTGTGTGAGCAGCGGTCCTTAGTCACGTGTCGCCGTTTGAATACCACTCGAACGTTCCCACGCCAAGTTATGTTTATAGTTCGTTCATAGAACGAGCCTCAGACTAGGCCACGTCCCCTACAAAACTCAATTATGAGGCGTATTTATTTTTAGAAAGACTTTATACGACATTTTTTTTTTCATTTTCTTGACATAAAAGCTTTTGTTCTAGATTTAAACGTTACGCCTACCCTTTTACTGTAAATTGAGTGTTCTAATTTCGATTGTTTTTTTTTAAATAGAAAATAGATAAAAACAGATTGATTTCAAAATTTAATACACTCTCTTCAAGCAGATGGTAAAATAATATTCTAGCTTTTGCCAGCTGCCTTTTATCAAGTAGGTATGCTTGAAAAATGCAAACGAATCAAGTTTTTAAACAAAACTGTCTAATTTATTGTTAAATATGTTTTATCTTATATTTTTGTTAAAACTTTTAATGTCTAATGGACAATTTAATACAGTAAAAAAATTGTACGCTTATTTTGGTAAAACATGTTGAGTCTTTTAACATTGTACTTATTTCCATCCACATTTGCATTCTTATGTACAAAGTTACACATGTTTATACGAATAACTATATCTTTATCTTTATAATTCTATCTATTTTTGACGAATAGTTTGCAATATTTTTCATTTGGTAGAAACTACTACCTTAAAATGTATTTTTTACTGCAGTAGTTTCTACAGAATGAAAATTTTACAACACAACTGTATGTTTTTATTGAGCTACTTTAGTTTATACTTTGTACTTTGGTACTTTTCTATACTTATTTTTTAATAGTCTTCAGGAGACTTATCCCGGGGACCCGGAATTTTCAATATTTATAAGATTGACCTAAATAATCGTCCATACTAAGTCAATCTGTCCGTCTGTTTCGCTTTCACAGCTGAACTGATTCTAATAAAAACTTGGTATGGGATAAACTTGGATTGGCTACTTTTTTCGCAATAAACGACACCCACGCGGGCGGGGCCGCGGGCAACAGCTAGTATTTCGTCGTACTTCGTACTATTTTCATAAGAACTTATAAAATTAATTTCACAATTTATATAAATAGTCTACGAAATACAGAAGAAATTTCCAAGTTCTAAGTTAAAATAAAACGTGGGAAAATATTTTAACAAGCCGACAATTATTCATTGCCTCCCTTCTCTTTAATTTGCTCTTTCTTTAAATCGCCTGAGTTCGCCAGATAACTCCATTAGCTGGATTCCTAGTGGTTTTACTCGGTTTCTTGTCTGCACCCTAAGTTTTCTCATCAGAGAGAAAATTTTCATTTCCTTTAACGTTATTCTGTTCGTTTAGCCTTCGAATTACTTTTCGCCCCTTCATTATATTCTTAGTTTATATCGTTCGTTTGCATTATTTTATATTTTTTATTGTAACCAATTGTCCCACTGCTGAGAATAGGTCCCCCAGTTTGACACCAGATTTTTCTGTCTTGAGCTTACCACACCAATCACTTTAGAAGCGATTGATGTCATCCCGCCCCCGGTTCATCGTCCTGTCTCGTTTGTGAGTCCCGGCTTTAAGAACCCACTCAGTAGGTATTTTCGGCCATGTTTATTTGTGTAAACGCGCTAATCTTAGGAAATGCTGGTCCGATTTGAAAAATTATTTCAGTGTTGGATAGCCCATTTATTGAGGAAGGCCATAAGCTGTATAATATTACGCTGCGACCGAAAGGAGCAGAGCATAAATGAAAAATGTTGCAAAAATGAAAAACCGTAGTGGACAAAGTCGCGGGGGACAGCTAGTCATTAATAAAGCTGGTAAACTTATGGCATTAACTTATTAAGAACAAAAATCTATTAGTTCTCCGTTCTCCAACTTTTCTACCACTTTAATTGAACTTAGTTCATATAGAAGTTATGACTTTATCGTACGGTTACGAAAATATCTATGTTTGAAACTGCGTCCATATTTAGAAAGATTGTATTGATTCAATATGGGGGGTGGTACTGTCAGCCTTCTTTCCAAGTATTTTAATAAAAGTCTCCAAATGTTATTTCGAATATCAAACCGACATAAGACCCACTGATATAAAATTGTTTCATGCAAGTTTTGTATTACGAATACCGTACTAAATTTAATATTAAATATTAGAAAAAAAAATGCTTTGATTGATTATTTTGTATTTGTAATCTGTTTAAAAGAACTGAAGTTTTTGTAAGCACAACAATTCGCATTTCTTTCGAAATTTTGGAAGTAACAGTAGAGAAAGTCTTAAAGATTGATGTAAATTTTTAAAAGCATCCTTTTTTAATTAAATAAACTAATTTAAGTAAAACCAGTCCATATATATACATGTGAAATTAAAATATAAGATACATTAGGAATTAATTAAAAGATTACAAATTTAGATAAACAATACAAAAAAACAATAATTAATAATTAAAATAATAAAATAAACTAATACACGAAATAATAATTTAAAACTACATAATAAATAAAATAACAAAGGATAATAATAATAAACATCGTTTATCTCTCCTATGCCTTCTATAGGCACATGTAGGGTCAACCAATGCCGTATGAATGGCAAGTCGGCCCTGTCTTATGTGTTATGTACCAAACAAAACCAACTGAAAATGCCCAACAATAAAACGCAATAACTTATCATTCTGGCATGTTCGACCAACTTAATTGGCAGAATGGTTTCAAACTCTCCATCGAAGTTAAACAACGCGAGGTGTGAAGAGTTCAAAAAGCAATTTTCAATTAAAATTTGCCCTCGACTGTTTTGACAGACATTTCATTAACCTGCTCCCGTTCGGGCTGGTTTCCTGGTACAGTTGGCAACCTGCTGCAAACACGTATCAGCTGTCAAAAAAATGTCACCAAAATAATGGCTCGATTTAAGTTGCTTCGCTATAATTGGGTTAATAGTTTTATAGGATAGTATGTATGTTGTCTAGATTAGATTTTTAGTTTATATATAATATGTATATAATTAAAAGAATCTTGTTTATATTTTGCTTAGGACTAAACAGAGATAACACAAATAATATTTTTTTTGGCAGACTAGGATTTTGGACATTTTTAGAGTTATATTTTTAACCATCTTAAAAAGGAGGTTAATTGTTGGTTCTGAAGTCGACGGCATGTTTTTTACACTATTTTTTATTTTTTATTTTATTACCAACTTAAAATTTAATTTCCGCTACTTATCTAATTGACATAGTATAAATAACTTAAAATTACTAAATACGTCATCGTCCCAGTGTATTCAATTAAAATATAACTAAATTTTATTCTGTACCTAAATACTTAAAACAAGGCTTGTTGATGAAATGTTTTCCTAACATCACAATCCAATTATAAAGGTCCACC
Source organism: Diachrysia chrysitis (assembly GCA_932294365.1). NCBI lineage: Eukaryota > Metazoa > Arthropoda > Insecta > Lepidoptera > Noctuidae > Diachrysia > Diachrysia chrysitis. The sequence continues at coordinate 7,025,021 of OW028657.1, forward strand.
GACCACCTATAGTTAGACCTTCGTTACATGTCGGAGTATGTGTAAATAACGTATACCTAAGAGAGACCGCGTCAGCCACAGTTTACCCTTACGTGATGATTTTTCTGCGAAAACATTATGTACAATATGATCATATTATGAACCTGCGGCGCTTACCACGAACTCTTAAAGCATGTCTATTGCTATCGTATAAGCGAGACGCCGCTACGCGCAGTGTAGTGCGCCGTCTCGGTTCCACAACGGTAACACAATGTTATTAGAGCCATAATGAAGCTCCACTACTGTATGTGGCTTTGTAGCCTTGTTTATTTTTAATGCTATTATAATATTTTTAAACTCTTATATATTATATATACTTCCAACTTATATAATAATAATAATATACATAATAATACTAGCCTATAAATGTCCCACTGCTGGGCACAGGCCTTTTCTCATGTAGAGAAGGCACGAGCATTGATCACCATGCTTGCTCATTGCGGGTTAGCGATTTCAGATTCCAATTTTTGGAATCCAGGTTTAATTAAAAGAACTTAATGGAAGTTACTTATTTTTTATTTTTGGATTTTTGTTGTATATTTTGCTTTGTTTCTTAATATCTTTTATAAAAATAGAGCCATACAAATAAAATATACTTAATATGGCACAAATATCAATGATATATAGGTATCACTAAACTAATATTATAGGCGTGCTTCCAAAACGTCCCTACTCAAATCTAATCTGTGTTTTTAGTAAATTAAAAAATATGGATATCGTGATTTATCTTCGTATAAGGCAGATCGACCTGTTTAAAGCGGACATGAATAGAGAGAATATTATCATCCAACCTAGTCGCTTGAGAATTATCGGAAAACTAGCTTTTGCTGGTCAGTACAAATCGGAAAAAAATGCTCGGTTTGCATTCATAACGTGCCTAATGACCTGCTGCTTTTATATTGCTTGGCTGTACGAATAGAATTATGAACATAGTAATTTATATTACCGTAATATAAAAAAGTTATCTCGTCCCCAATATGCGATAACTAACAAGAATAACTAAAAAAGTTGCTCCCTTAAAAAGTCTTAACCAACTGACAAAAGTTAGGATTTACGCATTAATCTGTGGACAAGAATACACACAAATATTGCCTTACACACTGTGTATTTTTCTTCTTTTATGTGTCCTGTCGCAGGTCTGCTGGCTGAAATTTAAGAACGAAAGAACGTAAGAAATAAGCAGTACCTTTGTACCAATTTTTTCCAAGATTTTTGTGTTTAGTACATGTTCTGTTTACATATATAAATAAGTAAATTAAACAAATTTATTGAAGCAACTAAATATCTTAAACATAGTATGGTATAATTGCATTTAAGAATACTTTTTTAATATTTATATATTATGTATAATCAATTACATTTTTTATCAATGGTCTTATGGAGTCTTCTCCATTAAAATCTACCTCTTACATATCTCTTAACCTCAAATCATTTATAAAACCAGCGACGTCAGGTAAGTTGAAAGCCTCTTACTAATAATGAGCTCTAGATGGACAAAAGTCGCTGCCCCACACAATGGACTTGTTATAAAGCTAATTGGTACGATTACCTTAGAATTACTGCTATATATTGAGCCCTTCAGATAAAAATGTGTGAGATTATTAACCTCAATTTATTATGTATATAGTATTATTTTGTTCTTGAATTTTGTGTTTTTTTAAGAACAAAAATAGTTTTGGAAGTACAGGTGTTCTATATATCTACTAATATTTACTAACTAGCGACAAAACACGAATGAATTATACATACAAACCTTCTTCTTAAATCACTCGATCCATCAAAATCCGTTCCGTAATTTTTGAGTTATTATCGGCTTCAGACCGTCAGACGAGGCGCGGGACTTAGTTTTAAATATGTATAGATAATATATAGATGAGTATGCCTGGCGATTTAAGTTGGGTACTTTTTTCATTAAATATCAACCGTAGTCGAAATTAGGTTAATTTCGAACTTAAGTATGATTATTACATTAGTTATTCTTATTTCTTAAAAAGTCGCGGATGTATAAATACTAAAATAAGTTATTAGAGTAATGTCGTTACCGCGTTCCAATTACCCGACCATTTTCGGTATTTATATGTCAATATGAAAATAAATCAATTAAGAAAATAGAGGAAGTTGTGTATATGTTTATATGTCAATACGAAAAACTGAAAACTTAACTTATAGCCGGTTCCTATATTCAAGAAACGATACGTTGTGCTTACGGACGGTAGAATTATTCAAGCAAAACAAAAAAAATCTACTCTCCGTTAGCAAAATGAATAATTTCTTGAAAATATGAACCGGCCATAAGTAAGTTTTTCGGTTTTTACTGTCGCTTTTTACCTTGCCTACATATACAATTGTGTGGGTATGTTAGGTGTATGCAATACAGAGTCTATCATCATCATCCACAGCTCTTGTCATCCCACTACTGGGCCTAGGCCTCTTTTTTCACGAGCCTATCTTTTCGGTCCTGTGCTAGTCTCATCCTGATTCAATCCGAAACTTTTAAATACGTACGTTTTCTGATACAGATTTAAAATAATGTTATCCCCTTGTTATCGCTAATAGAACGTCAAAGTTCGTTCAGGTAAAGTACTGGCAAAAGCTGTTTATACATATGTATAAAGAAGTAAACCTAAAGATTTAAAAAGGAAAGTAACCTTTATAAAATAAAGAAAACACCTCAAGAAATACGCGCTAAAATATGTTAATACATACGAGATCTTCAACACCAAATTATTCTGTACTATACAGCTAATCCTAACAAATTCCAATTATCTACAGGGTAGCACTTCAATAATGATTATTCTCAGTGAAAATATACGATACCAACGGCGAGATGATAACCAGCGTATTTTATGCGAAGCAACTGTTGGAATACATTATATTTGATGTAGGTTACTCGACATTTCACGGTGCAAATAAGAATATTTTTATATTTGCACTCACATTACTTGGCGCAGTTGTTTTATTATCGTTTTATTATACTGTGAACTTTTTTTTTTTTTTTTTTTTTTTTTATCGGGTGAAACTCTAATGATTTCAACCCACACCGAGGGCACGGCGTGGGGATATGTCGGACTTACACCGACTAAAAACACCCCGGTCCCGTCCTTGCCTTTGCCGGAGCCGCGGGATCGCTTACGCAGGCTCTGCGCGGCCTCGGCAGGTTATACTGTGACCTGTTACATTGTTTCTTTTGTGATTTATGAGTTAATGCTGTACTTGGAGGTCTTAACAACTGAGGGTAGTAGTATTTAATCTGGTATGATTTCTAACAATTTATTTAATTGGCAGAGATGCCAATTATTTGTACTAATTTTATAAATGGGAAAGTAACTCTGTCTGTTCCTTTGTTACGCTTTCACGCCAAAACTATCGAACCTATTTAAATGAACTTTGGTACACAGTCTAGAGCCTGAGAAAGGACATAGGCTCCTTTTTGCTGCGATAACCGACATCCACGTGGGCGGAGCCGCGGGAAACAGCTAGTAAAGAATAAATAAATAATATATTTGTTTAAAGCCAAAATAGTACATATTTGTTTGTGTTTATGGTATCGGTATATTGTCGTCTACGTGATAAATAACACCTAAAAAGACATAAAGGATCCCTCGGACATACTTAAAAGACAGATTGTGTATCCTACTCGTAAGTTAATCCTTAACCAACACACTAAAAGTCACGTTAATTGGAAAATATCGATAGCCTGTTGACAAAGGCTTGGCTTTATCCCCTTAATAGATGATTAGAGGGTAGCGTGACAGGTCGATGAACCCAGTGTCACGTGATCAGGATCCCTGTACAAATTGACACACGTCCCTTTTAAACAAACACATTAGGAAGGCTACAGGGTTCCATTGTATCCTTTTGTCTGGTTATTTTTCGGGTATTTAGGTCGTAGAAAGCAAACGTCGGTCTTTATTAGCATCTCGTACGAGTATACACAAGTAATATGAAGTCAAAACAGGATAATAATACATTATAATATCTTGGGACAAACTCACACACGGCCATCTGAACCCAAACTAGGCAGACCTTGTATCATGGCAACTAGACAGCTGATAAACATGCTTATATATTTCAAAATACATACATACATAATACATTTATGTAAAAATTAATACACCCAGACACAGAATAAATGATCATACTCATCACATGCATATTTGTCCTGCCTGGGAATCGAACCCACGACCTCCAGTTTAGCAGTCAGGATCAGTAACCACTAGACCAACAGGCCAGACAGATGACAAGAATAGGCATTTCAGACTAACAAAGAGACTATCATGTACTTTTATACTTGTACTGTCATAAATTACATTGGACGCTTACAAAAATCAATTACCAGCTCAAAAGGTCCATAAGATATAAACTCTTAAGTGAGTTTGTATTAAAACTGCGCTGTCAGCTTTAAAACTGCAATCAAATTATTGGCGGAATAATTTATTTTATACTTAGGGGCGCTTTCGCGTCGGCAGTTACTCACCTTTTACGAGGTAAAAGTCGTTTTTAAGAGAGTTAAGACCCGCACGCAATCTCGGCGTGTAAAAATGTTCCTGTTGGAATTATTTATGTAGTAGAAAGTATCTCATATCTTCTTGATTTTAGGTAGTTTTTACAAAGTTTATCCAGTCATGTTTTACACGTCTACCTGGTTTAAATAGCCGCATTGTTATATAACTTTGCAGTCAGCCGTTTTTTTTTGTGAATTTCTTTGTAGAGACAATCGAACGGATTTTTTATTTTTCTTCTGACCATTTTTCATTTACACAATACGCTAATGTCCATTGCCATTATTACGTAGATGTACATGGAATGAAAAAAAATATAGGCCAAAATTGCTATTGTTAAAATAACGAAGCAATTATTTTATTAAATAAACTACAGTGTAGATGTAACGGCTTTTCTAGATGTAGGAGTTGATTAGAATTAACTGACCCTCTAAGATTTCAGCTCTCAAATAGTTTCTAGATTCAAAAAGAATATTTATACAAAATGACGATCGGTGAATCGAATTTAGATACCTCAGTACTCTTGTCTTTCAACACGTAGAAATTGTAAAGTTAACGAATTATTTGCATTGTTAAATAAATATCAAAAATAAACAGAACGAAAGTTGTGACTGTAAATGGTTTTAACGAACTAAAGTCGGGCTTAAAGGGTTAGATTTAAATTTAAATTTTATTTCGTTACCGGTGTTCTGTAAAACTTTAACAGCTAAATATTTTGTCTGCACAACTTCTCTATTTGTGTTGTTATACTTCAGTAATTTAACGTGAAACACGATTCGTTTAAAATGGGAAGGCCTTTCTGTTTCACTAATTGTTAGCTATTATTAATTTAATATTGTTCTGAGAGCGCAACTTTCAATTGTTTCGAGAAATAAACAATAATTTCATTCACGAAATCGACATGTTTTGTGTAACTTTTGAAACTTTCAGCGTTATATTAAATGTACACTGAATTGATTCTATGTTTCTTAGCAAGTAAGTGTTGGATACGAGCTTCAACAAAGCTCTGAGCTTGAATACATTTAAGTGAAGCCACTCGACTTACAACGTCAGACGTTGTATTTTATTTGTGCACGTTTTGCACACCACTAAAATGCAAGCAACAAAAGGTCTGGACTCAAACAATGGTAAGTGAAACTAAAATCAAATATTGAAATGAACAATTTTTAACAGTTTCTCCAGTTACATATTTGTTTTAATTTTTAATTGGATTTTTATTTAAGTTAACATTCTTGATATTGCATGACCTTCTGAAAAGTATTTAAGGTTGGAAATAAGAACATACCACCGAGAAACTTTCTGGAATAAGTAAAAGAATCGAAAGAATTCGTCTAAAATTTGTTTTAGGTATAGTATATATATATATATTTGTAATAGGTTTTAACTTTAAAAAAAACCAAGGTTGTCAATTCATCGGAATCTTTATCTTTTTTTATGTATGTTCCCCGATTACTCGAAGACGCCTGGACCGTTTTGGAAAATTCTTACTTTGTTTGAAAGGGCGGTCCTTTCCAGGTAATCAAGTGGTCCCATGCTCATCAACTCAGGATATAATGGTTGGATCCTAGGGAAATCGAGGACAACGCTCAATTGTGATATCCACGTATTACGTGTTTTAAGTTTTTCATTAATTCTGTTTTAACTTGAATTGGTTATCACTTTGGTAAATGGTTACACATTTATGTGGAATTAATTATAATTTGTAAGTCTTATAAATTAACACTTAAATACTTAAACCGTCATGTTTTCAAATATTTATTTTATGTGATCTAATTAACAAGATTTTTTTAAGCTCAAATTCACTGCCGCTAAACCAGAAATACTAATCATTTATAAACATTTAAACTAAAAAAAGACTAATGTAATGAATATTGAACTATTCCTGTGTATTTATTTGTAGCGACTTATTCGATCGAGATAAAAATATATGTCTATCTCTTTCCGGCACGAACTTCCTCCAAGGAAAGTTTTATCGCCATCCGTTGTTCCAATGAGATGCGATTGAGGAAACGAAAATGCTCTCAAAGATGTTTTGTATACTTAAACTATAGGTAATGTAACATTAAAATGTAAAGACTCTAAATCTTATTTAAGAATTAGTAAATTTTGATAAATAAATTTCTTTCAATAATCAACACAAACAACTGAATAATATTGTATACTAGTTGCAACCAGCATTCGTTGTAATGCTCCATTAGGTAAAAAGTGTTTATTTGCATATTATGCGTTTTCTGCATCGTTAGAAAACTCTACAAAAGTCTCATCACGATCTGATGATAGAGGACAAACATACAAACATTATTTTTGATGTATATAGATATCGAGTAAAACAATAGAATATAATACAATACAAACAATTCATAACGATAGTACTCAACAATCCCAATAATAGATAGTGTTAATGTAGGAACTAGGAAATTCAACAGAGCGTATGCTATATTCAAAGTTTAAACTTAACATAGTAAATATACATTAAGAATAAATAAACACACACCTCACGTCTCAGTTCAATTTATATTTTCTTAATAAATTCGACCCATTTGTTTTTCTTTTTTTTACCTACATAATATTACGTAAACAGCCAGTGCCGTTTATTATACAGACATCAAAAGACAGTTATATTAGTTCACAGAAGCATCAAATACATATCAATCACTCACTACCAGTAATAGTTAATAGTTCCTCTCGAAGCCATGTATCGAATGTTCCAAGCATATTGCCTTCCGTGTCGGATGGGTTAGACGAGTTTCCTGTGGCACAAAACGCTGGCTGGAAATCACGGAATACCTATCTCCCTGTGTATCTTCCCGTCTCAATATGTCTTTGCCTTTGTCTCATATAGGTGACACAGAAACACTGCATATCTTTTGTATGTTAAAGTCTGAGCTGCGTGTAATATTACGCACACAGTATTCTTCTTGTCAAACCTACAGCTACAGTTTCAGTCGAGATTGTATTTGGAAACATTTTAAGGATTAAATGGGTTATAGAATTAGTTTTTCAAAAAAAATGTTTTTCAAAACTAAATAAAAACACAATTATTTTCACAAAGTATCAATTTTATTTAAAAAAAAAACATCTTATTTAATATTCTTTTTAAAAATTAAGGAACAAAAAAGTGAATGTACTAAAACAAAACCTAATAGCGTCAAGAAAAAGTACTGTCTTCGCCAACCAATTATGTTTAAGTGATCGTTTTAAAACCCTATATTAATTCCGTGCACGAGAGACCTCGGACAGAGTGAGGCGTGAAATTCAATAACCGGGAGACGCGAAGACACGGCGCCACGGGACTTGTTGAGTGTCACCCACTGAAGATAGTTCGAACGTAACGTAATGCCGACATTAGCTGCGAATAGGTATTAAATTTGGAGCTATTAGGACCATTACTGATCGTTAAAGTACCTTAGGTTAGTAGCGTTTTTATAATTAAAAGCGTTGAAAGGAAATACAATATTAAATTGATTGCATTGAGGATTTAAAAACATTATTTATTTATTTTATTTTATGCTATTTATACATAAAAGTATAATGGCGGACGTAACGCCTGAGGCATTCTCTACCAGTCAACCATAAGGTGGTGCAGAGATAACAAAAAGTAGGTAAATTATACAAACGTTACGATTTTAAGTTAAAACAATAAATAATTATACTAATACATATACCTATATTAAATGATAAAGGGAAATACTAATACATAAAATTAAATACATAATCATACTTACATATAACATTATCAATTTCTTATTCTTATGTACCCATACAGTATTTGTGTTTAAAAAAAGAAAAATATAGGCCGACTTTAGGCTGTTAGAACTCGATCCAAATTAATGAACGGTCGGCAACAAAAGCTTTTACGTATTAATCTTTTTTCAGGTCAAGGTTAATGTTAGTTAGTACTAACGTATTTGAATGTACTATTTGGTTTAACCTCCTGGAACCTTAAGACATTATTCAATGTGCTTCTTTTTCTTAGCGAGTCGATCAATAGCAGTACTCAGACCAGAGTTCTGCCAGACCAGTACTCAGCCACGCAAACAGCGTTGTCCGTGGCCTTGTACAGGCCAGGTGCAGGTGGTAGGGCATGCTGGGCAGCTCATTAAATGGGCCATTGTTTGGGGAAAGATGCCATACTCACATGGCTCAGGTGGACTTGCTGGCATAGATTTCATTACTTTGGCTGACTTGGGTCCATAGTCTATTTAAAGTCTTCTCCACGTCGGCCATAGTAAGCTGTGGCCAGGGGAAAGTTTTTGAATGTATGCTACACCACCAAACCAAGATTAAAATAGAAAGTAATTATCTCAGTTTAAATTTAAGCCAAGACTTAGAAATAAATAGCCTGGAATCAACCACAAGCTGCCACATAAGGCAGCTTCAATAAATACAATCAATTCCTGTCAAGACGTCGTTCATATATCTCGGAACTAAAACTGGGTCGCACAATAACCCGCCTGAAGCCAAACACAGCACCTGAGTTGTAGCTTACGCCACGTGTTACCGCCTAAGGCTCCCACAAACGACTGTAGCTAACTAATGACATTCAATTTAGCTGTAATATCAACAATTAATTGTTTGCGACCGGAATTATTACCGTAATTGTTGTGTTAGCGGTAGGAAGATGATTAATTGTTGACGAATATGACAATACGGGATGATTAGAATACTGGTTTGAAACACTCGTAATATTATTCAATTTATTGAGTAGGTTCATCTGTTCCGTTTCTTAGTTTTGACACCTAAATAAGCCCTTGAAAATATCTAATAAATCATTTTAAGATATACTCGTGAATGAATTTCAATTCTGATACAATGCCAATGTAAAATTATTATTTATTTAGCAGGCACACAATCAATACACAGTACAAAAAAATACTGTCTATCGTTCGATTCTAGTTAGATTTTTTCATTGACATTCTTTTTTTTTCATAAAAACTGAATCAGAAAATCCGGTTTACCAATCATAATTTGGCATTGTACTGGAATTAAAAATTAATTAAAGAGTAAGGACACAGATTCGTAGTAAATTGTACAAATTAACTATTATAAATCTTGCACGTGCACGTGTCGGTATTGTATCAAAGTTACCTTACAACGCATATACTTTCAAACATACGATGCATCATAAAGTTCTTATTTAAAGTATTAGAGAAAACTTTAAAATAAGGATCAAGGATGGTAGATGCTGTGAGCTTTTCCTAGCTTCGTCCATGTTAATTAAAGCACCCGATATGCAACGAGCACGCTGAAAACTAGATAACTAACAGCTAGCTTTTGTTCTAAATAAACCTTAAGATAAAGTGGACAAGAAACTACATTAAGTGTGGCTATTTACTTAAGTCTTGAACTCGTAGTTCGTTAAAGTATTTAAATTTTCCGGTAAATAACACAAATTTCATTTTCGGATTTTTGTTCTTTCTGTTTCCATATTTACAGGAAAATGTAATTATTCAGGAATATAACGGTTCACTCACGAACATTCTCGGGATCGCCCGACTAGTTTTAGTCTTAATAAGAGTCTCGAATCAAGAGCTGTCGCGGCGGCGGTGGTGTCGTGTCGCAAAGAGTTCGACTCGCGACACCACCGCCGCCGCGTCAGCTAATGATTAGGGACTCAAATGGAGTCTAAAACTAGTCTTATTAGTAGTAGAGAAGAATATGCGTAAGTAAACCGTTATATTCCTAAATAATTATGAATACTTCTCACGAAAGTTATTAAACATCAAAATTAGTAAAGTGTAATCTTTCATGCCTTTTCAAGATTCAGTAGTCAAAGGATAGAAACGCTTACAGTTTTGCCATGTCCATCAGTCTGTCAGCCGATCTGTCCACGGCCTAGCACACAGACTAAGTAAAAGCTATATTTTATTTTAATTTATTTATTTAAGTTTTAAAAGATAGCTTATGAAATCTCAGACTGTTTGACTGTGAGATCAATATTACATAACGGTACTTATTTTACAGATACGTAGCTAGTTTTGATTGAAATAATTTTTTTTATGTTCATTTCTGATAAAGATAATTAATTCTAAACCTTACAATTTTAAATAATCTCTATTTAATATTGTAAGATATATAATAAATTATAGGCTTTATTTTATATTATATTCTGTGAGCTGATGACTAGCAGACTAATATACATGGCATTACTGTTACTAATAATAAAGTATAATACAACATTATTTTATTTGTCTTACAAACCAAAAATAATAGCTGGCCAGAATATTTAAGTATTCTACAAACAAACATTGAATTCAGTACATAAATCTGTTGGATTTACAAAACAATATTTCCGTCCAAAATCTCTACTTGATCCAGCGGTTTCGCAATTGAGCTTCTGCGTAAAGCTCGGTTTGTATATAATAATATGTAAAATATAATTCAACAACAGACAGTACTTTAAAAAGGTCAATGGACTTTATTATCCAATTATGTGTTGAAGCATTGGGGCCCACTTTCCTTTGTTAAACATCCTGTGAGAGCCACTCAACCATCTGAGACTAACCCTGCGTTTAAGATGTTTTAGGATTCTGTGAAAGCAAAAACCCGGTAATATTTATATATAAATTTATTTATTTTTATTTTATTGGCTGTAGGAATGTGTTAATCTAAATGTTAGTGGAAAACTATTTCATTACGGCTGCAAACACCAAAAATATTTTTATATTAAAATATATTTATTTGTAAATTTGTTCTTAATGTTATTTATTTTCTTATAATTTAGAGAGAGGAGAGGTAGAACTATATAATTTAGTTTTTTTTTAGTTACACTTTATATTAGTACTCCGATATTGTGAATGCTGTGTATACCTATAATAGGCATACATATTAGAAATATTATAGTAATAAATTTAGCCTATTGAAATATGTAATGCTGTTGGTATATATCAATAAATAAATAAATTACTCGTTAAGCTAAAACATGTCTATTTTGGGTACATACTGTTTAACTGAATGTTTTGAAATTCTAGCTCGTTTTTGTTTTGTTTGTACATTGTTATAATGTTATTTATTAACTTGTTCTAAAAATAATATTCTCATGATAAACAAAACGTTTGACATCGAAACCTTTTATCTCTTTAATGATGTTTAATATGTAGATATATACTTATACAATTTAAGTGTTTTATTTTTAAAAAATCTCTACGTTGATTAGCAACTTACATTAAAAATTACTATCGAATTATTTAGTTATTACAGCAATATTAAAGTACTTGTAACTAGTTCAATATGAAAGTAATTAATCTGCCATTTTTACAACTCGTCATGGTTTCTAATATATTCTTTTTAAATGAAATAAAAAAATCTTGACAATTACCCAATTAGCAGATTCTTATTTCAATTTTTCTATAAATAAATACAAATTATTTAGAACTTTCTATGTAGTTGGAATACACTGCCGACATTTTTATAAATAAAGTCCTAATTGTGTAAAGGTCTACTACTATACATTCAAAACAGTTAACGGTCATTTATTCAAGGCTTAGTAAATGCTTAAAGTACTTACAAAGTGACTAAATGTAGGAAAGGAACTGTCTCTGACCAACTACTGGCTTAGCTCAAATTGGTAGAAGTTAAGTTGCTCGGAGAATTCTCAGATCTACATAGCTTCTTTGTATTTATAAATGGTTTTTACATTTAAAACAATTGCTGAATAACATTTATTGGTAAGGCACATAGTCTATTATGTTGTTTCTGAATGATTTTGCGTGTATACTTACATAAATGATTGAATAAATTAATAGTCCATAGTATAGATTTAGCTGATTGATTCTGGAAACGTTTGTTTCTTCTTCATTCAGATTGTTTTGGTTCCTAGATTAGTTTTCAAAAAGTTTTTTTATAAGAAATATTTATTCAAAGTCTAGGCTTTACATAGAGTTTTCATGTTTTCCAAGATAATAAATACTATTTATAATTACAACTATCAATGCTCAGTCTCTCTCAGTTCTCAATCTACAGTTTGTAGACATTTTGATTCAATACATAAATATTTATATTTGTGCAAACATTCAGTCTAAAAAAATAAATTTAAGGAACACCCGACAAGTTTCAGTAAATTGCTGATATCTTTCAAAATTCTGAACAGCATACATACTCATAATGGATACAGAATATATAAAGATCACGTCAGCTTTAAAAAAAACACTCCATAATTAGTCCATTCGATTGGAGCTACGATGCAACAGACACGTCAAACTTATAACACTTCTGATTTTATGTCGACGGTTCAAAATATTTACGCAAAAATTCTGTTATACAGAACTCCTGTCACACCCACGCTTGTCCAACACTTCCCTTTGTGAGAATTATCCTAAAGTTATACTGTTATTCTGTCGCTGGTTCCTTACTTCAAGTAGTGCGAAGTGTCTCGGCGTGCCCTATCTACCCCAGTTCTGGCGCCGACACTGGCTTCCCCTATCGCGCCAAAATATCTGCTGCAAGGATCATTTACATTCCCTTTACGTACCTATTATTGGTAGTATATTCGAGTTTCCTTATTATTTGAAGTAGGTTATAAAAAACAATGTTTATTAGTATGTAGCGTTTTTTGTGGGGTGAATACAGATTTGAAATGTATTTGCTAGATATACATTTATGTAAAATACTTTATACATAGGTTTAGAAGATATTTATTTATGCTGATTTATTGGTTGGTTTATATGTCTAACCACCACCCATTTTACTGGGTATATATCCCATAGTAAGAAACTAGTATAAAACACCAAAATTCTATCACTTTTATGTATGTTTCCACGTGGCAATCCGTCACAGCTGTTCAATATTAATTAAGGTATCCAAGCCCATACGTTATTTAACATCATGACACTAAAATAGGAACCGTAGTTTCTATGCCGTAAAATGGTAAGGTGTCTTTAAAATTATTAATAACACGGCATAAAACAATTAAAAGTGAAAATAACCTGGTTGTGTACAAGTCGAACTCACAAACACAGGGTGCGTCGGACACCATTATCCATCGTACAAGATAATATATAACAGTATGTAGTTTTCATTATTAGTTCTGTTATAGCAACAGAAACACACTGTGTAAAATTTTCAACACTACCTATTACGATTTCTAGGATACCTACAGCCCGCTGACTGACAGACGGACGGAGAGCGGAGGTTTAATAGGGTCGGCACCCTTCGGTTATGATTTTTTCTTATCATCTTGATTTTGTAATTCAAAATCTTAATATTACAAATCCGAAAATAACTCTGTCTGTCTGTTACGCTTTCACGGCTAAACCGCTGACCCGTTTTTTATGAAATTTGGTAAGGGGTAAACTTGGATCCCAAGAAAGGATATAGGCTACTTTTTTTGCGATAACCGACACCCACACGCAGGCCAGGCCGCGTGCAAAAACGAGTAATAAAATAAAAAGAAAATTCTTACCAGCCACGCATTTCATTCCATAAAAACAACGGTATTTAGAATTCTCTGTTTACTCCAGTACTAGCGAACGACCGCCCGGATTTACCAAAACCCTTTAGTAAGAGGAGGCTTGAGTCCGGAATATTACGCTTATATTTCAAAATTAGCCTACATTTTGAAGATGCCCGGCATTGTAGGTAAAGCGTTGTTCTTCGTAAATCCGACAATCCTCGGGACAGATTTTGGGAAATTAGTATAATTTATATTCTGAGAATTTTTGTATTTAAACAGAATGTATGTTAAGATGAATAAATGAAATATAAACGTTGTAGTCTCCTTTTTAAAAATAAATGACAACCAGTTTTTAAACTACTGATTCTTTAATCAGTTTCATTTCAAGAATAGTTTTGGACTTCAATTAATGTAGACAATAGACATCTTGAATAGTTCTTGTGTACATTTAAATGTTTTACACAAGTCATTCAGTCTACGGGGACCAGCCCGCTACGGTGCTACGGCGTAGCCACTTGTATCAAAAGGCCAGTCTAGACGGTGCTATTATTTGCCATTTTCTACATTGTTCTCAAACATTACCTTAGTTTTGTTACATCGACTGCTTCTAAAAGTATTACCTACTGTTATGCCAGATGTTCTAAATATTAAAAAAAATTAATTAAATTACAGAATTCAATTCAAACTTTCATGGTTTTTGGTTAATGACTCTTAGGTAATGGTCTCTGAATAGCTTTGATAATAATGTATTTAATATATGCTTACTAAGTAATTGATAATCTATACTAATATTATAAAGAGGAAAGATTTGTATTTTTGTATGTTTGTAACGAATAATCTCAAAAACTACTGGACCGATTCCAAAAACTCTTTCATCATTAGATTGCTACATTATTTTTGAGTTTCTTAGGCTATATTGCTGTGCTACCCGTGTGAAGCCGGGACGGGTCGCTAATTATACATAAATAGGTATATCTTCTTTGCTTACATGTTTGGGTAATAGAGACAGATGGATTAATTCCCATTTCATTGTATAACTAATAAGGTTATAAATCTAGGTATTTACCTTCTTTATTTTCGTTATCTAATTAGTATATATAAAGTATTTTTGGTTCCTTTGTTTCCTTATACATTAGAACATTAATTTGGCTTAAATTGCTACACTTCAGTACCTGAAGCACCGTACTCGGTGCTCTACCATTCATAGAGGCAATTTCGACAGTCATTAAGCTAACGACATTATAATTCCAGCTGATAGGTATTCTGAGCTTGTATCTTTGTATACACTACAGATAGACATAATGTAGCCTAAATATATGTATATTCTATGTATTGTATACGCTGTAATTGTTAGAATGGTATTAGCATCTCATCTATAAAATGTATGCACGTGCATAACTTCCGAACGACTGCATCAAATCGGATATTTCTTTGTGTTTTTTACTTTCAGGACAAGGTTTATATAAAAGAAAATAATAAAAAGAAAAACTATTCATTATACGAAGTGAGTGACTGAATTAGAAAATAAGTAGGGTATGTAGTCGGGTAGGTAGGTAGGTAGAGTAGGTAAATAGGCAGGGTAGATAGGTAGGTAGGTTTGTAGTCAGTTAGGCTAGTAATATAATAAATTCTGAATGTAATTTTTATGCATTAATATTAGATAGTTGTATATTTGTATTGTCCAATAATCCAATAATTTTCGCTCCGCATGCGATAATGCCTAATAAATTATAAAAAATAATAGTTGTCCCAAATAAAATAATGGTATTGAAAATTTTACTGTCTGAGGCTAATAGTCGATCTTAACGTAATTCGTTAAAGTCTAGGGGTGGATTTTTCTAACGCCAGATAGTTTTATCCGAAGAATAATTTAAAATTTTTGACCTACAAAATCTGTCAGACGTTACATACAAATTTTCCTCCTCGAATAAAATCATCCGGCGTTCGAAAAATCCGTCAAAAGCAGAAGAATTAGGTAAATCAATACGTATATTATGTAGTACTTCTAGAAAAATATCAGTCAGGAGTTAGTAACTGTTACATCTTGTAAAAAACATGGTCGGATTTGTTAGGCAAAACTTGTAAAGCAGACACAAATTGGTCAACACTAATTGCTGAGTTTTATACGGGAGCTTTTGATAGTTTGTGTTAGCATAGAATCGGTGTGACACCACTAAAAAGAGGTTTTAATTGCGCTGTGAATGACTGGCTATGAATGAGGATTCTACAATCCCTATTCATGCTGTTTGCTGTAACTAAGTAAAGCTTTAACCCGCGACTTCACTCACATTGGAAATTCGAAACTATGACATTTAGCAATAGCATAGCTATCTGTTAATGAGGCAGTTTTGAAATCGGTTCAATAGTTTAGTAGATTACTGCCTCCTAACGTATAAAAACAAAATTTCTTGCCCTTTACATCACGAATGATGATCTAGCTACTAGTACTAGTAGTACTACACAACGTATAGAAATATATTAAAAAAACAAAAGAAAATTTATTTTTAAAAGTAAAACTATAATCCAAGCGTACATCAAAGACGTAGATTAAAGAGTAATACCCTATACCTATTATTAGACAGTGCAATCAATCAGCCTGTGTTATAGCTAGTAATATTCCCCAGTATGCTCCTGTCGATCACGGCCCATCGAGAATACGTCGAGAGCTCGACAATGACGCCGATCCGTAATTAAAAATGGCCGACGACTTTTATCAAAGAGCCGACCTCAACGCTGGTGGATCGTTAAATCTTTGTTTTGGTTTATGATAACAAAAATCGGGTTTTGTTCGTCTAATAAATGAGAAAAAAAGTACCTAACAGTGGTGATTTTCATTAAAAAATTACAAAAATAATAAAAAAAAAGTTGGCAGTTATATTATATAGGGATATAGAAATGAAAACTTAGAACTTTTAGTATTAAAATTTCAAATAGCCAAAATAAATAATCTTAACTAATATATAATTTTCGAATGCTCTGTTTTTTATTTTAAAAATATTAATATATTTACTAAGTAGTCACTATTTTACTGCACAATGATTCTTCAATAAACAGCCATAAGCAAGTCGATGACGCGAACTCATAAGATTTTTCCCTAACCTTTTAACCTAGCCTCAATCTGCTACAAATAAATTTTGAAAATAATATACGTTAAAATTTTTGGTCCGACCAAAGAACAGAGCTTGAATTTCACTAACATACATATCTGTAAAATACGACTCTCGTAGAGTGACGTGAATTAAAACCTCCCATATAGTATGGGAACCCTTAAAATATTCAAAATGTGTATAAATAAAAAGAACGGACGAATTTAAAGTTTAAACAAGTGATGAGCGCACGTCCGTGTCGGGGTAATCGAGGGCATAACACGTACATGTGTACATAAAAAGCGTTTGCACGTAAAAAGAACTCCATTATTCGCCCCCGAAATTAGATACGTGTCGACCGAGGTTCGCATTTATTAAAAAAGTACGTATTTTGTGCGTAAAAATAAATAATTTTGTTTTTATCATGTAACTGGGTGAAATATGTACATCATACGAACGTTTTTTTATGATGTATATTTTGATATTTTCAAGCTAAAGGGATGGGGTTTAATATTTACTTCCATAAAATTCAAAAAGCGTAGCTGTTTTGTAAAAAAAAAACATTTGAATAGCTAGTGGACCGGTAAGACCGCGTTTCCGTATTCTGACACCGTAAGTAAAATTATAAGTTTTTTGTTTCCTGGTATTTTTTTTATATTATAAATGCGAAAGTAACTCTGTCTGTCGCGCTTTCATGCCAAAACTACTCACCCGATTTAAATGAAATTTGGTACACAGATAGTCTAGAACCTGAGAAAGAACAGAAGTCTACTATTTGCCGCTATAACCGACATCCACGCGGGCGGAGCCACGAAAAACGGCTAGTAATAAATAATTCAAGCCGGTTACTGTACTGAGTAGAAAATAATCCATTAACCATACTCTACAGTAAAAGAACGAGCATTGATTGTCATGGTTGGTGACTTCAAGGACCATTTTTTTTAATCCTTCTAGGAGAATTTCTCAAGTGCCAGTACGATATTTAATATTGTGAAATATTGTGCTATACAATAGTGTTGTGTTCTGCAGTAACACAAAGGCATATTCTTCCTTTTTGAGTGCGAACTTTTCGAAAGCATCTACATTCACTACCTTTTCCACTCAAAGTAACAGATCCCCAGTATATTCTCAGAAGTCTCAGATCTTACGATACAGTTAACGAGTTAAAGAGAATTGGTTTTGGGACGAGTCCAATTCTTTGAGGAAAACGTGACATTCACAAAGCGAAATAAATAAAAGGGAGCATAAAATCCTACTAATATAATTATTTAGATATTTATTCTGATTTGAATATTATTTTATGTGTGTAATATTCGGTTACAGTAAGCTTATTGAATACTCACTTTCAAGTATGGCTTTTAATAACAATAGTTCTTTATACGAGATAGATTAGCTTCCTACTATTTATTCATCTTACTCGTCCTACATCAGCTATCTCTTTCCTTCGCTGTTCCGTGCAGCAACTAACGACCCATTAAATTCGCAATTCGAATCTCGTTGTTATTTCAAGATCATAATGGGAGTGCGGCTGGGCTAATTAGTTCGGTGTTATAAACAATGCGTTGATTGTTAGGCTACACCACTATAAATTACGGTACACTATGCCTTTTGTATACCTTTGTTCCTTGATTAGAAAACTCGTGTGCCTTGGTAAACGTTTAAGCATAATGACTGTGAATATTTGGTCTAACTTTTCACACTTTTTTTGACGACCTCCGTGGTCGAGTGGCGTACACACCGGTTTTCAAAGTGTCGTCAGATCTGAGGTCCCGGGTTCGATCCCCGGACGGGTCAAAGTAAAACATCCCTTTTCTATATTGTCTACATTGTCTCTGAATTCCATAACACAAGTGCTTTAGCTACTTACTTTGGGTTTAGAGCAATGTTTGTGATGTTGTCCACATTTATTATTTATTTATTATTATTTATTATTTTCAAACTATTCTAATACCTTGTAGTTAATTCCTGTAGCTTTGTCTTCACAATTTTATTGTGAAAATAGTATATTTTCCATATTGAACATTATCCTCAGCGATAACGTAGTTTATGTAATGTTATGTTTTTTATTAGAGAAAGAAATTTATTGTAATCGGATCCGAGATTTCAGAAATTACTTTCTTCAAACAGTTTCACTTCCAAAAGTGTAGATTAGAATACATTTATACATACATATATTGATTGCGTGTATAAATAGGTAACCTAAATTAAACATATTACTAGTGAACATTGAACACGGATCATGAATCACTGTTTTAAGTGTTCAATCAACCGTTACAGATGTGAGGGGCTCACAAGAGCTGCTTCGAAATTTAAAGGGAATTTTGGCAAACGGTTTGCATGGTTTTGTATTGAAAGTGGATCGATATAATGCTGGAATATTGACATCATTTATCTGAATAAATTGATTATGTATTTTATAATACTTGTATTCGCTGTGGACTCTCTAAAAATCCAAAATAGCGTAAATCCATACTTATTACAAGCTTTTAATTAACTTGCAATGTATGCATGTTTGTTCGAGTCAAATCTTGCAAGCTAAATTAGAACCACTTCTAGAGATCCAATTGAGATGAATTTTTGCATACTTATTGAAGTTTGGCCAATACAATATTGTGGTACCTACTTGCGATCTGATCTAATGGGTCTGAAAGGTGGTCATGGAAATTTCGTAACGAAACGACGCAATCTCATCGCGTTAAGGCTTGTTTGATTTTTCTAGTAGGTACTGTGATCCTAGCTGATTTAAAAGCTTGTAATTAAAAATACATTTTTAAGAAAATCTTATTTTTAGATGGTGTCGGGCGCATCAAGCCTATAGGCGCAGGTTTGAGTCCTGCCTGAGGTTGAAGTTTTTCTTTCAACTATTTGTATTTAATTACAAATATTCGTAACAAATAATTAAATAATTATTGTTTTACGTCTTGTCTTTCACTGTTGTCGTATCTTTATCATTTTTATATACAAGATGTAAAATAACACTATTTAAAAACAAAACAAAAACACAACACAATTTCCTTATATAAAGTCACTGTTAAAACCGAGCTTTTCGTACATAGAGTAAAAAGGATATCATGTAATCATGTAAATGCTTTCCTTTAACAAAACGATAGATACATGTTAACGTATATTGTTAAGATCGTGTCACACAAACGGAGCGAGAGGACCCCGCGGCGGTATTTTGTTTTGTAATTTAAGACATCCTTTGAAACGAGTCAGATGATATTCCCAAACATTTCACTTCAATATCAAACAATCTCTCTTTTGACGTTACATGTGACGTCATAGCTTGTGTTCTCTAAACGAGTGACGTTTTTTCGAAAGTCAATGTTGATAGAAAAATATATTATTTGTATCGTTTTGACATTTCGGTTTTTTCCAATGTTTAATGATTGCAGAAATGTCACATAGCTAGAGGGAAAAAGTGCAAAGTAGTTGGATTGCCTTGCAATGTCCCAAAATATAATATGCTCCATACTTATATTGTTCTGCAAAGGTTTTAAGGCTGCCATATAACATACTAAAATCCTATAATCACTGTTTAACTAAATGGCTCATTTTTTTCTGTAAGTACAGAGAACAAAAATGATATAGTAAAATATGTCGCATGAAAAAAACAGAATTCAGATCTAAAAGCGAAAGTAACTACATTTTTTTCTTTCTCATCTCATAATAATATTTACTTATACTTAGCCTCATTTATGACTTTTATTAGATCTTCCAAGAACGCACTACCTTAAATAAACCATCGAGTCTTACTTTAATAATGTTCCCATTTTATATCTAGTTAATTTAAAAATGATGTTAAAGCAAAAACGGCCGACTTTTTTATCCCCTGTAAAGTTTACGAGTTTGTAACACGTTTTAATGCGGTATAAACTTAAAACAATAAAAAAGAAAATAGGAAAGAATTGGAAGCGGAAAGTTATGATCCGGATTTATTCTCAGTTTCTATTAAATAATTGATAAAGATATTCTACACAAAACAATATCTCTTAAAAATATGGTACAGTAATGATTTACCCTACATAAAATTATAAATTGGCTGTAGCCCGCGGCTCTGCCTGTGGTGTGTCGTGTTGTTGAAAAAGTAGCCTATGTCCTTTCTTGGGATCTAAGGTTGCTCTATACCAAGTTTTATCAAAATCGGTTCTACAGTTTAGCCGTGACAGACAGAAATACAGGGTTACTTTCGCATTTATAATATTAAGTATTAAATATGGATAAAACAGTTTATGTGTTTTAACGTTTGTAACATTTTCGCCCGAAAAGGACTCTCCAGAATTAAATAAAATTTAGTACACAGCGGTGCGATTCTGTAAGACCTCATTCTAAACTTCGAATCTGAATCCGCTGTGAGTTTCTTGATTGGCATTCCAAAAACTCGGTTGATAATTCGAATGTGCACTAGCGCTACACTTGCGAGCGTGTCAGCGAGTTGAACTAATTTGACGTGAGATTTTGATTGATAAAGTATGAGATGACATAAGAAGTGAGATTCAGTAAGGTAATTTTCTTGTTACTTCGACGCTCACGAAATCAAGGTCATTTTAAACCTTATGCGAAGTGAGAGTGAATAGCGATGTGAGAAGCGAGTTGTTGTTGAACTTTACAGAATCGACGTGCAGGTGGTTCATGCCTCAAATTAATTTATAGGATTATTTATCCTATATTTTTTGCCATAGTAATTTCTGTTTCATAAAACCCGTGTGGACGAAACCGCGGATAAAAGCTTCTACCTCCCTAATAAACGAGTAATTCTTCACAGAAGTCTATTTATATGTAAAACTCGTTCCAATAAAATGTCGTTTACAACAAAGTAAGACTTACTATGGTGCCCGTGGCTCGTACGTCAGGGATTTGCCAAATATTTCCACCAGAGCCCCCGAGCACCCGGACAGATTCCCACCGCCAATGAATTAGCCAATAAAACCAAATTGAACCAAATAAATTTCCCATTATGTCTGCTTTTTTGTTCCTTTAAGTTTGGGGGCCAAATTTTCCTGTACTCTGTATGTATTCTTGCATCAACAATTGCGCCAAAAAAACAAAAGAAGATTTAAAAGATTGTAGTTTCAAATATCAGCTTTATTAAAATGTACTAAAATAACTCTACGTTAATAAAGGACGCTCAGTACATCGGTACAATAAACCTTTTGTATAAAATAAAGTTTGCCTCAAAATTAAAATTAATTTGACAGGAATTGTTTACACAATTAAGATTGTTTTCTTTACAAATTAAATTTTATTTCATTTTAAAGTTAAAGCTGACTTGTAGAAGGAAAACGATAAATCTGTTAACCCTACAAATATCTCATTCTTTTGATCTTTTTAATAAATTATAAATAATAATCATATCCTACTTATATATGTGAATAACGATATGATAAACTATCAGTAACTTTAAAATATTTAATGAGAAACAAAAAACCTTAGATGAATAAATAAGTAAACTATAGAGTGCGCATATCGAGTATGAACTGATGGCACTAGTGTGAAGATGTAAAATTAGTGTCAAAACAGAGCGCACCGTTTTATTAAAACTGTTTCAAAACCTTATATGTATTACCCTAATAATATCGGAATCGTTGATATTTTTGCTTAAACGTCACACGTCGTTCCACGGAAAATTACATAAATCAGTAAACGAGCACAGTTAATTTAGCTAAAAATGTGCTAACGCTTGACATACGGGGTTACTAGCGATGCGCTCGCTCTGTGCTTGTCTATGTTTACTCTATGCAAAAAACCTTCTTCTATTACTAAAAAAGTTTCAGCACGTAGTTTAGATCTGACCATTACCTTAGTCAATTATTTCTTAAAACAGTTGAAGAGCGAATGCAATCCAACTTATAATCTTCAGTAAATAAACGATGCTCGGTTGTTTTCCGCAGTTTCTTAAATTCATTAAGAAGAGCGAATGTTTAGATGGCGAAGAAGTTATTCAAGTCGTTCCATACAACTGATAGCTCTACTCTATCTCTGTTTGCGCCTTGATTGTCTCTCTCAACTTTACCCTACTTTGGTTGAATTAATAATTTAAGTCACATGAGTTTTCTTAACATTGCGAATTGGGTTCAGGTCAAAGAAAACTGGCTAAAAAGTTTTATAACTTCATTTATATTTAGTACAAGTTACGGAGTGTTTGTAGCGTTTATTGATCTTTCTGGTTCTTGAGAAAGGCCCGGGCAGCCCTTACACGTATTCTGTTTATAACTTTACCTTTATACCACGTATACATGTTTGAGAAATGAAATAGTTGAAGTAAGTAAAGCAGTATATTTACCAAGATATTGACATTATTTTTTAATTAATTAGGCTAAAGTACTACTTATATATTTTCCATATTTAAATTTGTAGATAAATATTTTCATACTATCATGTTAATTTTATTTTTACGACGATTTTATTTTAGGTTACATACTGATTTATTATAAAACCCCTAAATACTGGTATAAATATTCAAAGCCGAAAATTAATTAAGCTTACCCAGGGAAGACCCTTCATTGGAATTAATGAAAAATATTTCAGTTCAAAATTGTCCAATAAAAAATATAATTGATACGATAAACCGTCCGCGGGGCTGTCTATAAATTTCCATCGCAGTTTGATGTTAATTTATTATGTTTACCTGGTCTGCATTCAATTACGCGAGGACTGAATGCGGTGCCAACTTCAGAATTTTAATGTTAACTCTAGGTTAGTCTTGTTGTTTGTGACTGTAAAATAAGCGCTCCAATTCTGTCTGTGATTGTACTCGGTACAATCGGAGAGAGAGGTGTTTGATTAAATGATAGTGTAGTGGATATTTATCTTTGTTTATATTGCTAAGTAAATTATTTAGAACATCGTCTTTTGTTCTTCATTTTACATAGATCTTTGCAAAATTATTGTGTGGTGAAATCAAAAAGGATTTATATTCTCTACCACTATTACCATTTTGTATTGGATATATTTGCGCAAAGTTTTTATACTTCGAATACGTATCCACCTCTTATAAATCTAAGAGTCTCTTATCACATCAAGGCGTCAAATCCACGCAATTTTATTTACAGAACATTCTTCAATCTTCCCATTTCTAAAGAACTGTAAAACTAAGGTTCCTTTACAGAATTTACTCCTCGTATCGAATGATAATACAAACGTCTTTCTTTGACATTTTTTTTCCGTATTCCTTACGTTTAACAAATGTTATGTTTTATCAGCCGCGATTGCAAACTCTTTGGTATTTTTGCGTCATGTTACATGTTCCTTTTATCTTCGTATTTTATTGGATTTTTTTATGATCGCCAATTGTTTTCTTTTTACGTATCGTTATTATGTTTCGTGGGTTTTATTAATTTTCTCTTTATTACTTTTTTATTGTAGGTAACCTGCATTAAGTTATTTCGATTTAATGTTTTTTTACGTAGCTAGAAATATCATAGCCTGAAGGTTTATGGTTGGTATTTATAGCATAATATTTCTTCGGCAAAATCTGAAGCAATATCATAACTTAATTTTACTGAATATAATTAATTACAACTTTTTTATGAGATAAGCAAGCGTTTGTCTTATAATTTATTTTATGAAATGAAACCTAACATTGAACATCATGCCCACTCTATAATACAAGTACATTGTACAACTTAGTTCCCATTTACCTATCACAGTATATAAATAGACAAAATATAAATCTATGCTATAGTTACATGTTAATATATTCATAGCATTAGTGCTACTAACGACCAACATAATTCGATGCAGAGCTATGTAATTAGAATTACCATTTTAGTGTTATGTGCACACCACCTTACACATACATGGTAAAAAACCGTAAACATAAAATATTATAATATGAATAAATTTTATTAACGCGTGCGGATTATTTGCATTTAATTGTAAATATATTTTTTTTTGTTTATACGTGTATTTTATTACAATAATATGGTCAAAATTCATCTGTGAAAGATTTTATGAATTGTTATTATTTGCTATTTCAACCTTTAATGTTATTTAGAAATAATTTCAATGAGTTTTCTACGGATAAACCGAAATAATTTTGGCTTCCGCTTCATCATCTGACTAATTTATTGTATGCTTTAATTACGAACAAATTATTCTCACCAGCCCTGGCTTAATACTCAAGTTAAATTGTGTTTCATATTTAAAATTCGGAGCGCATATAATATTTAAAGTCGAAAACTTTTCTTAAACGAAGCCTAGCTGTAAAAATTAAAGATTTACTATGTTTGATGTTGTTTTGTTTTTAAATATATCCTTTTTTTTGTAAATTTTATTTTTGTGATCATTGTAGAAATAAGCTCTGTTTACATTTTTTTTGTGTTAATTATTTCTTTTAAAGACTGGCTGTATTGCTAGCGCTTTTTGTTTTGGAGAAATACAATATTACTTATGTTGACTTGTACTAAAATCGTCGAATACAATAATGGCCTTGTTAATAAAAATTTCGACAGTTATTAGCTATTGCTTAGCAGATTCTAAATTCATAGATTTCTATAGAGAATTTAAATTTATAATAGATTAATAAGGCTAATAAGTTCTAATATAATAAATTTTAACCTCGTCATAAAATACAATTCTGTTTTAAATTTAAATCTAGACCAATTACGAAACATCCCTACCCCCTAAACACAAACCGAAAGCCAACCAAAAAGTTTTACACTGTCCAAACCCTGTAGACCACGATTTATCGAACAAGTTTTAACTTCCAAATAAAGTCATAACTAACCTTAAATTTTTGAAAACAAACCTTCATAATATATTTTAGAGGTGAACCCAAATAAAACAGGCTATTTCACGTCCATATGTATTAAGTCTAGCGAAATGTGACCTTTGACATGGATTTTTCCGTCCTTTCGGCATGAGGTCAGAGTGACAAAGGTGTGTCATTTGTATCACAAATTAATGCGGTGAAGCGAATATGTGAATACAACGGGAGAGGTCAAGCTAGCTGTAATATCATATGTATTATATATAAGCACTCAATATGACCATTTGTATGTATAAACTAGTTCATAAAAAATCGATCTCACAGACAAACAGTTTTTACTGTTTTGTAGGACACTGCTAGTTTATAAGATTACCATGTACGGTTTAATTAAAAAATAATAAAAAAATATATAATACATTTATATTACTGTAGAATATTGTTACGATTTTTATTTTATTAGAATGAAAGGTACTCCGCGTCTCGGAAAGCACGTTAAACCGTTGGTCCCGACTGTCATACGTTGATCTTTGACAGTTATTAAGTCATTAAAATTCTGACAATCAGTCTTACTTTGGGATAGTCTGATACCTAGTAAAATGGGTTGTGGAGGTCAGATATAATGTCGCTCCATGTAAAATACGGTATTGAGCTGAATCCGGTAACACTGGAAGCCGACCCCGACAAAGATTGGGACAAGGCTAGTCAGAAGGCAGAAGGAATAATGAAACGTATTTGGAGACAAGAATATTTATTGAATTTACACTAGTGTTTACCGCGGTTTTACCCGCGACACTTTTCAATGTTTTTATAGTTACTTTGTTCTGATATTTGCGGTGGAGAGAAATCGAACAAATCAAAAATCAAAAGATTCGGTACAAACACAGAACAGATAAAATACAGTAGAAGGCGCATGTGGGCGGGGCGCGCGTACCCCCGGCATAAGCGGGCTCGCGCGTATGATACTCCGCGCTACACGTCGCGCACGTCAGTCTAGTTACGATCGCCACGGTGAAACAAGCCCGACTAATAAATACAAAGATGCCATTTTGTACTGTTTTAGAGTGCTAGCTAGATAGCAGCGCCAAAAATTTATCAAATGGTGTAATTTCCCATCATCGATTAGTCCTGGTTTATTTTCTATTGATAAAATTCTGAAAAACAACAATTTGTAAAAAAACGCAAATAGAAATTTACTTTATTTTGTTGGCAGTTAGGTTCACTTTTTTTTAAAGGAAAACAATTATTCTAGAACATTTCGACAATGCACAATGTCAAGTTCAGCTACTCATTTAGGCATTACCGTTATCGATAATGAGTTATCGATAGTTTAAGTATACAGACGTTTTATTTATGTTGAACTACTAAAAAAGGAAACTTTGACATAGTTAAATTTTTACAGATTCAAAATGTAGTTTTCATATTATTCGAGTAGTTAAGGCCTTATACATTTTTTTAGCTATTTTAATTTCGTTTTTACTTAATTAACTTAGGTACTTAGCAACTATAAAAGATAGGGACATGAAACTTGGTTCCTAGCTAACTTTCCTCGATACTTTAATTTTTTGAAATCAGCTCTATAAATTCACTTTTTTGCTCAATCCACCAAACTATTTAACTTAATAATATACTTTTCACACTATTTGATGCATTATCATAAATATCATTATATCTATAGATTAATGTGGATTGATTCTTTATTCCATCGGATAAATTTCGATTAATATAAGATTTTCCATTTTGTCGCTTACGTTATTATTATTACTAAGATAATCTTTCGCGACCTTGACATATGTTTAGTTCTTTCCGTCCCGTTAGCAAGCAGTTAGTATTATCTCTCTCTTACATTTGATTTCTTTTTGATCTCTTAGGTTCACTCCGCTTAACGCCGCTTACATGCAAACGAAATAATTATTCGAGCAGCGCCTTAACTCTAATTTATCTAAGAATAAAAAGTAATGTCGATAAAATAAGGCAATGCCCATGTTACATACCTATCAAAACACATTTAGTAATAAGTTTGATCCAGAAATATCAATCTTATTCGTGTGTGAATACAGCTAAATTGAATGAATTTAATATAGAGCCATCTAGCAGCGAGTAGCATAACTTTCTCTTCAAAATATTCTGTACAATAAAGGGTATACAATAAACAACACTGTTAACATGCTGTCATGGTTTTTATTCTATTAAGTAACGCTTGATAAACCGCCTACTTCAAAATGCCCAATGACGTGAAGGATTTTTTAGTGTTACGAAATACGATATACCTATCTTTGTGTGAGCTTGGGTGTGGTTTGGGTACGCTGGTTTCGGTAGAAATGAAGCGCTATGCGACTTCTACTGTATTTTATCTGTTCTGTGGGTACAAATAGGAGTGTTTAATCAAGAGCTGTCACGGGGGCAACGCCAATGACACATCAAAATAAGTATTTATAATTACGAGCTGGACTCGATAAAAATTGGTTTACCACAGCACAAAATAAAAAGAGATAGAAGGAGGGTCGAAACGCCTTTGCCCTGCAGTGGGACAGAATCGGCTAAAGAAAAAAAAACAGATGAATTTCAGAAAAGATTTTATAAATGATTTTAAAATTCTCCAATAATAAAATTGGTGGAAAATATAGTCAAGAAGTTACATTCTTTCAATAGCACATAATTTGCAGGGA
The DNA here is from genome assembly GCA_932294365.1 of Diachrysia chrysitis. NCBI lineage: Eukaryota > Metazoa > Arthropoda > Insecta > Lepidoptera > Noctuidae > Diachrysia > Diachrysia chrysitis. The sequence continues at coordinate 7,053,415 of OW028657.1, forward strand.
ATTTACAAAACTGTGTTTTAGACTAATACCTATAAATGTTTTATCATTGCCTATATAATAAGTCAAGAGGAACAAGAATAAGCTGCTTCATTACAGCTAATTACTAGGTCATTACTTCGTTATCTGTATTAATATAATGAACAATGAAAACGTTTGTTCGCACTAATATTACGATCATTTGATTATTCTTTGAGTAATTTTGCTCACGTATATAAATATATTTATAATATATAAAGTATTCTGATATAAGTAAGTATTTACTGAAGTTTATAATTGATTTGACATCTTAAGTGAAACGACAAATGTTAAGTGTAAACATACCTATTTGATCCTTTGTAAAAAAATATGCATACGTAAACAAAAAGTACCTAAAATCAACGACGCAATATTGTTTTAAGCCATGTGTTTAATTTAAAACTATGTTCCATTAAGTTAATGTAAAAATAAACGACTATTTGCCTCGTATTGTAGTGAAATTAGATGACTAATTATTTTTTCATCATATCTCTCATGACGGTCATGAGACAGACTAAATACGCAAATATCCTAATACAACAGTACTATTCTCTTTTTAGACATTTAACTTTAATGTGAGCCTCAACTGACACTTAAATATGAATTGTGTATAATCCTCAACCCTAAAAAAAAATACGTAAATCAAAATTACAAAAAAATATGTATTATCTGCCATAAAATGTGAATTATTTAATAAGTTACTTGGTTTATTACATAAAGTCGTCACTGAATTGGTTTTCCGAATCCATTCTATCTTTGTCCCCTATCTGCTCTCACTAATGTATATGACCGTCAAGACATTTGCAGCAGTTAACTCTCAATGAGATCGTACGCCGATGGACAAATGAAACGCTATTAATAGTTATTTATGTGACAATGACCAGCTATTCCTTAGAATGTAGGTATTAATATAGTAGGTATTGGAATGCATAGTAGCATGTATTTTACAAGATATATCAATGAGGAAAAGGGAATATAGATGTTGACTGGGTATGAAAAGTAATAATCTAATTAGTCCATAAATCAGATAATAAAAAAATATTATAACGGTATTTTTACGTTTTCAAAATAACTGAAAACTAAAAAAACATGACGCCGGTTTTCAAGGTGTCGCCAGCTCTGAGATCCCGGGTTCGATCCCCGGTCGGGTCAATGTACAAAACCCCTTTACTACATAGTCTGGGATCTGGGTGTTGTGGTACCTTCGTTGTCTCTGAATTCCATAATACATGTGCTTTAGCTACTTACTTTGGGTTCAGAGCAATGTATGTGATGTTGTCCACATTTATTTATTTATTTATTATTTACTTAAAGTATAAAGCGAATCAAAGTTCAGGAGCGAGGGTTAATTACGCCACGATGTGACACAAAACGTACCACATGGTGACGTCATGCGACATTTAAAATCAATTTATCGTCGTATTACGTAAAAGAAGAAAAAATACTTGTTTAATATTTTTTACCAATTTACCTGACACACATTAAACAATGTTTTGTCAAAATCCCTATTTAATGAGTATACGACCTTTTTCACTTGTGTGTTTTCTTTAATTGATTCCGTACCGGTATTGTAATTTCTAACTTACGTATAATAATTAAGACTCAAATTTATTTGAACTATATCAGGAGAAATCGCTTGATGATCCCCTCGCTGATTCAACAAAGCTATAAAAGTTATATTAAAATTTCAATTCTCCAGTAGACGTGTATAAAAACGTAAAAGTTAAGACGAGTTTGACCTCATTTGAGTTATCGGCTGGAAATGTTCCAATCTTCGGCATTGTCTTAGCCGAGGTCTGTAAGGGGACACGTCCATATATTACATACATGTCTTAACTTTGAAACGGCGCCAATTTGCGACCTACGTGCTTCATATTTACGCTTCTTAAGAAAACTCGACCAAAAGGAACTTCGAAGTTTTATATATAGAAAATACAAAATAACATTGGAAGTACTATTAAATATTTTTTTTTTTATAAACACCAGTATTCTTTCGCTTTCTGCCTACGTACGCCTTCTACTCAAATAAATGTTTCCTAAAACTCAAGTTTAATGAAATTACTAATAAAATTCATAAACGTATTTTTGTTAAGAGAGACGACGAGAGCGTGGGCTAATATAAACTATGAAAGCCTCTTTTTATTAGAAAATTATTTTACGTCCTGGTGCTGGTCAACGATCTTTTGTGTAGCGGACTCTAGACTTTTCTATTTCGGGTTCAAACCAATCCAGTAATAGAAACTTTTATAGATGAACTGTATTTACTAACTATAATGGAAAGGGGATTTTATAACTCTATCTTTTCCTCTCTTTGGTCAAAAATTTGAGTAACAGACGAATTATTTGATCCTAGCTCCATCTATTTTGATTTTTAATTAAAATCCTCGCGATACGAAAATATTTTACAGCGCCGCTTCCGAAACAAATGTACGTTTGAGTGTCGTAAGCTGGAAACCAATAGATTCCGTCGAACAATTACTTAGGAGCTCGTTGACCTATTTCAGAGAGCGGTTATTTCAATAGCCGACCGCAACCGAACGGTTTTTATTCGCCATGCGGATGACACGGACGAGACTCGCGGATATTAGAATTTTGATTGGCTCTTTATTTTAGCGAGTTAAGCATTTATCTTTTAAGGAAATTGAAAGACGATATTGTTATGCTTTAGGAAGTTGGTCGGACGATTTATTAATGAGTATTAGCTGGCTGCTTCTTGTGCAGATTTTTTCGTTCGTTTTATTCTGCATTTACGAACTTGCATTATGAATAAAACCTGAGTATAAAAGTAATAAAGTAAAGTTAGGGTTGAACCCTATAAACGACACAATCACCAATCGAATCTGAGAAACGTGACGAAGGAGAAGGATGTGGCGGTCAAGAGTCTGGTGAAGCCTTCAAAGCCTGCGCTCAGGTTAACTGCGTTAATCTCTTTAAAAAAATAAAGACGAAATGAAGCAAGTCTTCATTTAAACAAAGTCAAACCAACCCAAACTAATTCATTTATACTTTACAAAATGGGCAAATTTAAAGCCTCAAGATATCAATCAATCTCCTATAAAAATAGTAAAAAGGAAAAATTAAAACCTCAGTCAGGACTCGAACCTGCAACTAGGTTCGAGTCCTGACTGCGATTAAAATTTAATTACAAATATTCGCTTCACATTCCATCAATCTCCTAACCTAACATCAGCTTACTTTCTTTCGATGTAGTACACAACAACTATCCCGTTTAATTGTCCGTCACAAACAAAGAGTTGTATATTATCAGGAAGCATCTGGTCCCTGGCCTACCTTTAATAAAGTTGCGTCAGCGCGCCGTAAACAAGTGGGAGTTCGACAGCAATGGCCCATTACACGCCGCCCGCTCGCCCTCCTTATTTACAACTAAACAACTTTGTTTTCGTTTAGCCTCGTCTTGAATTTGGTCTGTTTTGATTTTTTATTAAACTTCCTCAAGACTCCATGTCTTAAGGAAATATATAAAAAAGAATATGTGTGGAAATGGTCAGTAAAGTATTCCAAATGCAAAACTACTTGCACGTGGTTTTCGAGTCATTTAGAAAGTTAATAAAACCTAAAATTTATTAAAGACTTTATCGCCCGACCAGTATCAGACTCAATGGGAGTCCCAAATCATGACCTGACGCGGCGGCGGTGGTGTCGCGAGTCGAAGCGATTTGGATAAACTACTGAAAACTATTTTGAAAGTTAATACGCGTGGTACGAACACCTGTTGTGTGAAATTGAGAATTACCTAGATCAATTTTATTTTAATCAACAGTATATCCAATTAGTTTTGAAAATTTAATCTTCTTTGGATATTTAGGCATAAAATCTGCTTTCATTTAAATGTAGGTAAATGATACATTTTCATAATAACATAACGCAACGCACACGCTATGTACTGGTATAATAACAATTAAGTATTTAATTATTATCCAACGAGAAAACACAAAAACAATACCTTTAAATCAACAAACTGGCTCAAAAGCTTGCAATATTTATCGATACTTACTTAAATATGATTTGTCGATAAACCCATCTCTATAAGCCTACATTGACGGTAAATAATGCGTCGTAATGTAAACTATCGTAAAAACGATCCCTTCATAAATAGTTTCTCGTGACGAGAAACGTTTTAGTCTAATTGAGTTTCCAATTCGATAAAACGGTTCGGGAATTAAACTTATCGATTAGTACAGTTGTCAATCAATTGGCGAGAATAGTTAAGTTTTACTCTTGAAATGGGATAATCTCCTTGAGTACTACTGTTAACTTTATTAAATAGTTAATTAAAAAGTATCTTTAGACAAATTTTCTTTGAGTTTAAGAGACGGGATTTAGAATTTATTTTTAGTCTTGCGCTACTGTCGATTTTAAGTCGGGTAAAGAAATGGGAAATTAATTCTTAATAATTATATTATTGTATATCATTAACGGGTTTTAAACTTACAAATATTACATAGAGCACTTTTTCTTGCACTTACTAAGAATGTATGTGTAGTAGGTGGTATACACAAATATAGTTCAAGAAATATACTAAAAATAACCATAAAAAATAACAAAACACAAGGTGAGGCAAAAGCAATACAGAAACGTAATTAATTAAATGTATATTTACCGAGAGCTTAAGTCTAAGTCATAAAATAAAAAATAATGCTTGCCTTTTTTAAATATCGTTATGTTCTAACTGGTATAAACCGGGGCGTATTAAGAGGCACTTTTAATTACGAAAAAGTCCAATTAGCAGGAAGGGCCCGGGTATAATCCTTGCGGTCACCGAGCAGGCTCAACCCGCCGTAAATAACTAAGGACTATAGCACACTAAACTGGGAACAAGACTAAGATGCGGGGAACTAAGACAAGAAATTATAATAAGATAAATAATTTAATAATGCATCAGAAAATATTCTGTACATAGTTAAATTATTAAGTGACAATGTGTACTCCTGATATTTACTACTTCTAATTAATTTAGTTGCGGGTTCCAAGACAGTCAATTGTTTTCTTGGAACACACCGAGCTTAAGTGTCTCGCTGGTATTCATTGGTTATCATTGTAAATCCTAGCTTACAGGAGTTGCAATGATGGGAAGTGTGGTGAGCTAGACCCTATAAAAAAAATATATTACTGTCTTGATGCATGCATGAACTTTGACACCCGTTAAAGTGTTAAAAATTATAACAAGTTACATACCTCATGAGGATGGTACTTTTCAATTGACAAATGATAAACAAAACACGAAAATATGTTTCCTTATGGGAAGTTGCTCTTATGGAGTAGGTACTTGGTAATAATCAATAGTGCGAAATCTCACAGTTCGGGTAGGGTCGGCTGAAAGCGAAGCAAATAACGGTATATTACTAAAGCTATATGAAATATACCAGGAAATAGAAGAACGCAACGAAAAATGGGTAACAAGATTCTGTATCGTATGGGTTTGTTTGGCGTCCAGAGACTAAGACTTCAGAGGTGTTAGTATATATTAGGTCAACATAAGTAAAGGAGAGTTTGTACTTTAAATTTTGGTAGACAACGCAATTAACTTTTGTTTTCAAGCCAAGGTTTTATGCGAAAAAATTATAGTAAAAAGTCTGATTATACAAAGGTAAAAGGCAGTTCATGGAATATGAAATGCAAATTAATCCGTGTAACGGTTCAGTAGAACACGTAAATGGAACTCAAATTGATTTACAAATAGAATTTCTCGTTAACTATTCAATGCGGAGCTTAGCCTTAAACATACGGTTTAAATATAAATAGATACGGTCCAATTGATTTTAGAATACAATTTAGTTGATGCGTAGATAGAATGTTCTATCAACTATTTTTAAATGTGGTACATATTTAAGATGGATTATAAAAGTGTTCTCTCTCAGAAAATGGTTAATTTATTTTTTATATTGCCGATAACTTTAATGCTGAACAGATCTTCAAGTTATAGCTAAGAAACATTGGAAAAAAAACCGCATCATAATCGGTCAATTCATTTATGAGCTATTGTGTGTATACCACAGACAGACACACATATACTCAGCCAGGCACGTAAAAATTATAACACCCCTCTTTTTGCGTCGGGGTAAAAACACTAGCTTACGCTCATAGCGTCGTTCGCCTTGACATGTATTTTTAACATAAAACTTTTGTCATAAAGAAATATATTGAGAGGAACTGAAATCATTCATAGAAAAAATAGAAGATCAATGCTTCTTTTCCTATAGTTACAGTGTGGTATTATAAACAATACTATTGTAATTAATTTGTTGGTAATTTATATCCTAGTGAAACTAACGTCAAACAAATGATATCCAGTTATGGTAGAAGGGAATTAGAAGGCTTAAACAGACTACAGTCGTAATTTCAAGTGATTATGTCTGGAAGCGTCCTTGAAGATGAATAATGATGCTGGGTTGAATATAGGCAGTGTTATTTAGTAATAGGGAGTACTCTACCAGCTGTATTTATAATGGAACTATAATTGTATTCTTTTATGTATAATTTAAGGTTGTTTTTTAATGTGTGGTAATAAAAAAAAACATTTATCATAATAATGGTTTTATTTATACATATATTTTATTCTGTCCAAGTAGGAGATTATAATATACTAGCTGTTGCCCGCGGCTCAACCCGCGTGGGTGTCGGCTGTAGCAAACTGTACTGTACTGTACTGTACTGTAACTGTACTGTACTGTGTAACTGTACTGTACTGTAGTCGGCAAAAAGTAGCGTATGTCGTTTTGTTGTGATTTAAGCTTACCCCATACCTTGGTTCATCAAAATCGGTTCAGCGGTATAGCCGTGCAAGCGTAACATACAGATAAACAGAGTAATTTGTATGAATAGTATAGTTATGGATTTCCTCAATTGGGACTCTGATAATTTTAAAGTTAGTTATTTTTCCACCGTACTGCGTCTACTCTCCTGTTAATTATATCAGCTAGTAGTCAGTATTTTCATTGTCTGTCTTTACGTTTAAAACTAAAACTTTTCATATTAGTGTCTATAACTTTAGGATAGAAGTTTTTAATTTAGTTTTCCTTTATTGGTTATGTTCAACTCCAAAATTTTCATAGGTAGTTTGGTATTTGACGTCTCAATAAAGGAGAAACAAGGAAAGTATTTCTGTTTCACACATAAATAATATTTACCCAAATAAATTATGTTCGTTGCAAAAATATTTTTTAAAACTCTATTTACTTATTTTTAATTTCCGGATATTGTTTGCTCTCCCGAGTAAAATTACAGCCGTAAAACATGATTAAAGATTATTTTTATTGACTTGAAGTTTAAACATCTGAATTTATGTTAATTGCTTCGTGGAGTGAATGGAAATTGTTGTTTATAAAGAAAGGGGCTTTATTAAGTTATTGTAGGCTATACTTATTTCTAAAAACGTAGTTAAATAATTTGTTTTTTACCACGAATATAACTTATTTTTTAATTAAGTTTTGATTTTTGAGAACAATTAAATTTTGAATAATAATAAATATCTTGGGACATTTCACACACGGTCATCTGATCCCAAACTAGGCAGAGCCTGTGATATGGCAACCAGACAACTGATAAACATACTTATATATTTCTAAATACATACATATTATAGATAAATTACACCCAGACACAGAACAAATGATCGTGCTCATCACACAAAGATTCGTCCTGGGCGGGAATCGAACCCACGACCTCCGGTTTAGCAGTCAGGGTCACTAACCACTAGACCAACAGGCCCGTTAAGAATAGGTACTTTACCTTAAAATGATTCAGTAAAAAAAATAATCCATACTAATATTACAAATGCGATAGTAACTCTGTCTATCGGTCTATCTGCCTGGCACGCTTTCACAATACAGATTTTAGTAAATTTTAGTATTTAGTTAGTTTAAACACTGAGACAGAACATGGGCTATTTTTTGCCGCGATAACCGAAATCCAACCGGCGGAGCCGCGGGCTAAAGCTAGATATTAATAAAATAGCAATCAATAATTTAAATAAATTATGATATTTATTCAACGAACAATACTTCAAATAAATTCTGTGCACTTAATAATTGTATTAATGCAATAAACGAAATTGTTATTTTAAAATGATTATTCGATCGAACAATATTTCGTTCATTGAATTTTACCATTAAAATGAATAAATAAAATAAAATTAAAAGTTTTATTGCAGAAACATGTTCAACTTTTACAATAAATCTTACATAGGGACTTTCTTTGAAGTAATAGCATTACCTGTGCTAGGAGTATATAAAAATACCATTCTACTATTCAATTATATAATAGTAAACCAACAGTATTTAATAAAATACAGTTAATTTTTACTTAAACTATGGTTTGCTGAAAATACTTAAAACTGTTTTAACTGTTCTTCGTGAAAATAGGGTCCGTATTAGGTTGCATTTTTCATAACATCTGTTATGAACTAGTAGAAGGTTAATACATTATATATTGATGATAGAAAAAGTAAAAGCCAAGTATATTTGTAACAAGTACTGGGCTACTGGCTTTGAATCTGACTTACACTCTCTAAAGTAAGATTAATAATCGATTACTATTTGTATGTGTAAAGGTCAGACGCGTTCAAAATTATTAGCTTTATAATGATTGTGATGTTGTTGAAGATAAAAGCCGCTACGCGCAGTGTTACGCGCCGTCTCGCTCCGTCAATGGCGACAGTCCTTCTTTAAGAGCTCATGGTACAGGCTCTGACGTTTACTCGAAATTTCGCTGTCAAATGCTTTTGCAAGATACGTAATGCGGCATACTTGCGCATACGTCGTTGTGTGTGTGACTGGCATCCAAGCACACGTTTGCGGATGTGACGAGAGAGCACTCGAGGTATTTGACTAATATTCTGTGATATAAACTATTTTCTAGTTTAAGTAAAAGTATAAAAACCTGCCTTACGTGAGTATCTTAAGATTTTTTTTTTGTTTGGGCGGGGGATTCCTCATGGACACCCACCCGCTCACTCGGGGGAGCGAACGGGTAGTGTCAGACTCTTACTGACTAAACCTGAACCGCCGTGTCTTTTAACCTAACTCTACCTAATTACATTTAACAAAGAAAATAATAATTAATTTATTGTATTTTCGAGACGCAATGCTATCTATTTTTAAAGATAAGACTAATTCTATTGGAGTCACGTTCCTTTTTCGCTTATTTTCTAAGGCTATAATCTAGTCAGAAGGTACAGCAGATTAAATTAGCTGCGAAACGTTGTTAAGATTAAAGTACTGAATTGTCGACATTGAAACCTTGTGATGTTAGTAAGAAATTATATTTTCCTAAGTAAACTTTTCATGCGATAATGGACATTATCAGCGTAAGAATACGGTTTATATTCTTATGAAACGCTTACGTTACAGCAAAGTACATCCAGTGTACAAGCTAAAGTTAGTAAAAAGTGCAAGAATATAACACAGACTTTTAAACCGAGACATTCCGATGGTTTTTAAGCCAAAGAAAAAGTAATATCTAACTATTTCGGTGTGGATATCGTTGCAGCAAAGAAATACGCGTGTTTTCGTAGCAGCGCTACGACGTAGCCCAAAAGTGTAGATTTTTATTAAGTTAGTATAAAATATTGTATCCAAGTGGCAAAACTTTTTGACTTTAATATATTTTTATGACGAATTGCTTGAGAACCGAGTACCTACGTAAGCGACATCTTAGCGACCCAACTTCACAAAATTGCGTGTTCATCATCTCAAGAAGCCATTGTAGTAAGTTCTGAAGCTGAAATGTAATACTGGGATATTATTCGTCATCTTTCCGTCCATACAGAAGATTTGACGTACCTAATTAAGTTCCAAAGTTTTTCCTTATTTCAAGAGTATTCAAGACTTCATTAATTCACCGCGAACTGACTCACGAAGTTAATAATAATTTTATCTTGTTAAGGCAAGTCTAAGTGGTTAATTTAGCTTTGATATTATGACATTACAAAAACTTTGCATATTAACTGCCTTCAAACAACCTTAGGTTATAACGGTTGAACCAACGTAAATTAACAGATATTATTCATACACGACATTAATCTATTAGGGCTATCATGTAGAAAAATGATGACGTGGAAGCGTTTTCATGGAATTCAGGGCTAAAAAGCGGCAACAGCAGTAATTTGGCGAGTGAAAGCCAGCGATTCTCGGTTGAATGAACTGCGCAGGGAGGCGCGGCGCGACGCGGCACGGCGCGACACGGCGCGTCACACGACCTTAGCCGCAGTTACCGCGTTTTTTTTAAAACCTAGTACCTTCACATGGATATTTCTTTTCTGTATATTGAATTTAGTGTGTACGTCGCTCTGCCTTACGTACGGATATTTTAGCTGTGTTCGCCGAATATTGGGTCTGACTTTTATAGGAAAATGTCAGACAACGGCCATGATACGCCTGCAGTTTCCTGCTATCCTGTACAATATGAATTTATAAATGGTGCTTTTATGCGAAATCATTGGAGCAACACGCTTTATCAAATAAAACTTTATTTTTAGATGCTAACTTTTATGAATATTTAGCTATCTATATATGTGTGTATGAGTAAACATGTGAAACATTGGTACTCGAACTCTGTTAAAAAAAGAATGTCATTCATAAAAAGAGAGGTAATTTTGCTAAATATTTAAGGTCTATTTATATCTACCTTAATCTTATTATTATTATTATACCTACCTATTTATAGATCCGAGTCAAAAGACCAACCGTATTTGATCAGCGAAGAAACTTAACCAGTCATTTTAAAAACTATTTTACAGCAGTACAAACGAAACAACTCTACATAATTTATATCCTAAGTCTTGGCAAACACGAGGTACCTAAGTGTGAAGTTCATTACATTATTCTGTTAGAACGAAGCAAATAAGCTTATATATCTCGCACGTAAATCCGCTTCTTTTAGATTTATTACCCAGCAACCACTTGCTAGCGTGATTTAACAGTGAGTTTGTATAACACTGTTTGTATATGTAGGTTGTGTAAAGTAATGTATGTTTTATGGTAGTAGCATAAGTTCGAATATCTTTTGTCAGTGCTGTCAATGAAATCGATTAGTAGGGTGATAAGTGGGACCTGTATTGTCGCAAATGTAATGTGGAAATGAAAATATTTTCCATAGATAGATACTACTAGATAGATACCGCACTACTTTTTATTTTTTGTTAGAGTTTTTCAGCACAATAATAAAAACAGGCAATCTTAAGTAGCTTGTGAGCTCTCGACTAGACTTTGATTAGAAGAACTAAAGCATGACAAAACACTAACGTGAACGGTTATTTTTTTTTTAAATGGCTTCTCATTACACTGAAGTAGTAAACCGCAGATTCGCAAATAAACTTGTGGCGATTTTAATCGGTGGCGCTCGGTATCGGCTCACGCGTTATCAATTCCGTACCACCGCTACACAAACTCTATCGAGCGTGTAATCCTGTATCTACAAATCTGTTTACACACCAACTTTTAAAATAAACGTTGCAATTACAGCTATCAAACTCTTTCTTTTTACGAAGCGATTTTATGCTTCACTTTGGCAAGCAAGGAAGGTAATTAACTTCGCCAATTAAGCAAAATCAGGTCGAGTTTTTATGTGAGTAATTATTTGTGTTTGCTCCCTTTAGAAATACGAATTGTTTGCTTATATATTGTTGCTAATTAATTATTAATTAAAACGAAAAGCAATTTGTAAATACGGGGTAAAATTTAGAAATGCCTGATTATTTTGTAAAATTAATGTTTGTTTTGTTTTTATGGTGTTTAAGTCTTCTTTTATTAGCTTATTTTTTTTCATTAAATATTTATTTATATTCATACAATCTGCCCACCCCGGCTCGTCACATGCTGCGAGATTTTCAAATCATTTCCATGTTTTTTTTTTCTTTGTTAAATCTTTGTACTTACAATAAGGAACGTAAAAACAAAAGTAATATTCAAATCGGTCCAACCGTACTAGAATTTTAGCGAGACTAACAAACAGAAATTTATTTATATATATATAGATATGTTGCTTAGAATTACTGTGTAATTTAGGAAATCTATTTGTTTAGGTAAAAACATTGCTTTACCAATTTTCTTAATAAATATTAGCTAATCACTTTCCTTCTAGCCAAGTGGAATTCCTACAAGCGTTAACGCTGATCAAGTCGCTCAAATGTCTGGAAGTGAAAAGTCTCACTCACGTGACTTATCGAAATGAAATGTAATTTCCATACATTTATTGTCATCTAAACGATTTCTATCGTCGTTATCGCTTGTAGAAATGTCACATGGCTACAGGGGTTGGTGTACAAAGTATTTTTATTGGATAGTGATTGGTTCCTAGTTTTTTAATCGTTATACATAGTTCCGTAATAAATATTGGTTATTGGAAAAATGTGAACTCTTGGAACGTCGCCGAGGCAATATTGCGCTGATGGCATTCTTTCCACACCTTACCATTGACCTCTTTGCTTTTATCGCAATACTTTGAATAGCAATAGGCATGTTTCCTATTTTTTTTTTAATGTCCGTCTTGTAGATTAATGAATTTTATTGGACACGTATTTTTTCTTTTTTCCTGCAAACAAAAAATGATCAAAATACAGAGAACGGAAATTATGCGTGACGTCACTCCTCGCTACGATTTTTAGCGAGGCGTGGCGTCATAAGCCCCCACTCCGAAACTTTAAAGCGGTGTATCCTTGTATATTTTTATTGTTTTGATAAAAGAAAAAATACGTGTCTAATATTTTTTTATTATCTAACTGACGGACTAAATAGATTTTAACTTTTCATACCCAGGAAACATCCCTATTACTAATGACGCTGTATATTAAAAGAATAAGGATATATTTATATTATTGTCAATTACGTTTAGTTTTATAGGTGCAGCAAAAATTTTTGTTTTTTTTTTCTATACAGCTATATTCCGTAATAACTTATTTAATTTGACATTTAGGGAACCTTTATTATATTTAAACAGAAACCTATATATTGAACTCACTTTATTACATAAATTGTTGGATTAACTTGTTTAATGTACTTTTTAAACCTTCACCCGACATGATACAGCCTACATTTTGTGTCGAACTTAGTTTAAAAGTTAATAAAAATTAAATCCCTCTTAAGCTTTGATCCAACCTTGGCTTAATGTTCAAAATGAAAGTAAGTTTTAAAGTCAAGCCTGCTAGCTGAGCCTTAAACTATTAGTTACAAAAAACTAATTAGAATTTTATTTTTAACTAGCAGAGCCCAGCGGCTTTACCCGCGTTCTTTCGGTTCTTGTAAGATATTAGTTTCAACAAAATCGGAATTTGTACCTAATTTTATCAAGTTTCTTTTTTTGTTATTCAAACCCTAATATTTTCCGCTAGAACATTTAGCCTTAGTTACTCATTAATAGAAGTGCCTGTAAAATTTATCTAAATCAGTCCAACCGTTTCAAAGATAGTAATTAGTAGTTCAACAAACAGACAGACAACAATAAAAAAGCTGTTTTTTTGGTAAAAGTGTATTTATTTATGTAAGTGGCATGCTTATTACTTTATTAGCTTATCAAAAAAAAATGACATTACAAACAGACACTTCAATTTTATTCACATGTTTTAAAGACATAGGCAGATCTGGTTATCAACTAATGTGGACGATTCTATTGTCATAAAACACGTGGTATGTTTGAATTACTACAAATGACATGGAATAAAACTTTGAAATTTTGTTAATATGATAAAAAGACTTGAAACAGCAAGTCTGTAATTAACTTAACTGTATACCACTCACTGTAGTTAACTGTACTGTACAGAGCAAATGCCTCTTATATAGAGTGTAAATGCACTGTGACCAGAATACTTAATTTCAGATCGTTTGAATTAAAGTTTCAGTGTCGTCCTTGACAGTCAGTAGATTCTTAAATTATTATTACAGAATTATCTTCTTTTACCAAATAAATTAGGTTTGAATCCACAACCTATCTACGATCAGTAACGCGCCTGATCTGTTTGCCTAATTACTAATTCTGAAGTCACAACCAAGCTTCAATAGATAAGACAATTTAATGACTTGAATATTCGCGTGTTAATTTATCAGCGGGGAAGGCGCGACTAATAGGTGCTTAGAAGATCATCTATCATATAAAGTTCAAGCAACAGGTCTTTATACAGGGTTAGTCGTAAATCGTTAGATTTTGAACGCAAACATTTAATTTTCTACGCGATTTTTAGTAACTTTTTGCTACCATCTATTTTAAATAGAACTAGATATAGTACCTACATAATTTCGTGGTGGCCTAGTGGTTTCATGACCGGATTTGTGTGCACAAGGTTGCAGGTTCGAACCCATTACAGGCAAGTACCAATGTGTCTTTTTCAAAGTTATAATATATGTACTTTGTTATTTATTCTAAAGCATCATTTTTGAAACTTGGATTCCAAAAATTATAATATTTAATCGCCAACCTGCAATGAGCAAGCGTGGTGATTGATGTTTGTTCCTTCTCTAAATGAGAAGAGCTATGTGCCTAACAGTGGGACATAGGCTGGTATAGGCATGTTTCCTATTTTTTTTTTAATGTCCGTCTTGTAGATTAATCGATTTTATTGGACACGTATTTTTTCTTTTTTCCTGTAAACAAAAAATGATCAAAATACAGAGAACGGAAATTACGCGTGACGTCACTCCTCGCTACGATTTTTAGCGAGGCCTGGCGTCATAAGCCCCCACTCCGAAACTTTAAAGCGGTGTATCATTGTATTTTTTTATTGTTTTGATGAAACATCCCTATTATTATATAGTACATAATTAATCATAAAAATCTGTTTCTAGGAAAAAAAATAAGTTATGAAATAGTTACGGCCTTTGGTGTGGGACGCAACATGCGTCGACACCCTTGCGCCATCCCACGTTCTCTGTTCGGCGGGCTCTCCCGGCGCTGCTGCTGGAGCTGCGGAAACCCTAAAACGGCGAAAATATAGTAATCTTATTGGTAATTATATTTTTGAGCCGTTTGGGGTTGAAACGCTCGGGACATGGGGACCAGGTGCACGAGTCCTTTTTAAGGAAATAGCAAAACGTCTGGTCGAGTCTACCCGTGACCAGAAGGCTGGCATTTACTTTGCCCAAAGAATATGCATAGCAATTCAACGTGGCAACGTTGCCAGCCTTCTGGGCACGTTTCCCGTCATTGACAACGATGACGATGAATACTTTGATGCTTGTTAGTTATTTAGTTACTTATTTTAAATACGTTATAAGTTTTAATTTTAATATAGCTTAAGTTTTTGTGTTTGTATAAATTGATACTGTAATTTTCGTTTGTATTTGTTGATTAAAAGTTATGAAACAACTTAAGTTAGGCTTAGGACATTTTATAAAATAAGGATTTTATCGCCTTACAAAATAGAGCTTTTATTACACTTTATATTTTATAATATCAAGCCAACAAAGCTGTAAACTTCGCAACATTATTAAAACTAATCTACTATGAAAATAATCCATTTTTTGTTGAACATAAATTCAATTTATTTCTAACCTTTATTTACATTATTATAGGTAGATCCTAACAATAGTTTGCTAAAGATTATTCGAACAGCCATAAAATTCCATTTCATACATCAAATATTGCCCTAAATGGCCTAAGCCCATTCATCCGATATAATCACATTTGATATGCGGTACGCAATTTCTTTACTTTGAATTTGGGTCTAAACATTATTTATATTTGGATATGATATTGTTTCCTCTGTTCTATATTAACATAATAAGATTTTTGGTTGAATTATTTGTTATTAAACTGTAGGATATCGCCGTTTAGCTGAATTCTAATCTATTTTCTGAATCAAATATCACAAAATAATAAAGACAATGTACCACACAAATCCTTTGATTTTAGTTTTGAAATTGACTGACAGAAAAAACATAAACGTTATCTACAATCAAAAGTCATTTACGATATAATTTAAACAGAATTAATATCATTTCAACATTGGTGATGACTCGGCAGGTCCCAACCTATACAAATGATTACAATACAAAATATTACGAAGTCAAAATCCCAGTTCTAACCGTATTGTTGCATTTCTATAAGAAGCTTCCTAATTCGTTCGTATTGTTACTCGCTAAAAGCATTCGCCTGGGTTCGTCTGCGAAAGGGTTCATAAGCTCTACTTATGTATACTTATGGCAGCTATTGTACGTTGATCTATTGTGTCACTAATGAGCAATCACCGCAACTCACTTCAGGCAACTACTCTCACTTATAGACAAGTTTGAAAATTATATTTGATGTGAGCATGTGCTGTAGATTCATATTTTTATATGATTGTTTTGTCTCTATACAAGGTGAGTTTTTTGTCGTTGTACAAACGAAAACTATGACTTCTATATTGGTTACAAAAACGCTTAGTATATATTTTTTTTAAACAAATAAAAATCAATCAAAATCTTCTTTCAATAACTGAGATTCGAGATGTTTTTTTGTTTGTTTGTTAAATTTTTGATACCAATCATTTTTTTAACCGAAATAGAAGTCATAGTTTTCGTTTGTACAACGACAAAACACTCTCCTTGTGTAGAAAAGTTTTGAGATTAAAAACCATGGTGTGATTCAATCCATACTTATATTATAAATGCGAAAACAAGAGTAACTCTAACCGTCTCTTTCCGTTACGCTTTTAATGAAACTTGGGACTTCCAACGAAATTATATAGACTACTTTTTACCGCGATTATTGACACCCACCCGGGCGGTGTCGCGGGCAAATCCTCATTAACTATATAGAACATGTCACATGTTCTATATAGTTAAAAATAAAAATAAATGATAGATATGATGACTATTGATCGTCTTCATACTACCTCTATTTACTTAGGAAGTAAAACAAAACAGTTTTGTTAACTGCCTTTAAAAGTTGTGTATTATCAAAATTTAGGTAAGGCCGAAATACCCGAGTAAGTATTATTAAAAATGAGAAATTAAATTGAATTAAAATTCCAAGTATTTAATGTTCCGAAAATATTAATGGTAAGCTCTACGTGGTAAATTTCTGCATAATTGTTTTCGATATTTGCTACGAACCAACAATTTGTGTGATTAGCAACCAACACAATTGTTTAACATGACGATGCACCTGTTCCAATGCGGGATGCATGTTTGGACTCAGTGTTTAACTATGTTTGAACATTACGTTCAAGTAAACGAACGAAAATTAACTATTTCTATTTTTATTAAGTTTATTTATCACCGAATCTTAATGTCTATCGCTGAGAAAAGTATTTTTGATGTTTCTGACTGCACGGATAGGCGCATTGATATAGGTCACCAAGCTAACTACCAATGTGCGCGACACGGGTTCGATCCCCGCATAAGACAAGCATTTGTGTGATCTAGAAATGTTTGTACTAAGTCTGGGCGATCTTTGTGCATGTGATATGAATGTTTGTGAAACCCCCCGCGATACAAGGATTAAATTCATAAGTTCGGGAGTCGTTTAAAAAAAGTCAATAAACCATCAAAGTTTCAAATTTTATTAAAATCATGTAACTTTTTTTCGTGTGGCGATATAACAAACTCACAAACTTTTACATTTCTAATATTAGCGGAATAATTTCCTACAAATACCAAACGGTTATATAAAACACATTAATCAGTTACCCGAATTCGTAAAATAAATCGAGTGCTCACATTTCATATTAAAAGATATCAAGGCAGCAAATTGATAACATAAATCTATGAAACAAAATAACGTTATTTAGTAAAAGGATGTATGGATACGTAATAGGGGAGAGGCGTTATACGTACTAAGAGTTATCCTCAATCAACCGATGGTTTTGCTTACAAAGCTGGGCTTTTATATAAATGAGCTAGATAAATATATCGATACTTATGTAATTGTATTCATTTATAGGTCATTTATTTCGGTAAATCTCATTATTATATATGACTGCTAAGCGTTATTAATTGAATACAGATAAATTCACTGATAGATATTCAGTAAATATATATTAAGTAACTTTTATGCCGTATATATGTAATTATAAGTGTATGTAATTATGTACTTGATAGGTGTGATTTAGACATATTTTTTTCCGTTTTACAAAAACCGTGGCTTCAAAATTGTTTTCAAATCCGATCATTGGTAGAGGTAATCTATTCAGGTTTAATATACATTTATGTTGAATTATTTTAATTATTGATAAATATTTATTTATGTTTATTAATTATTGTTATGTTTTAGCAACAATGCTAATCAATGCTCGTTCCGCTTCTACATGAGAAGGACTGTGCCTAGCAGTGAAACATTTATTAGTGTTTCCCGCGGCTCCGCCCGCGTGGATGTCGGTTATTGCGGTAAAAAGTAGCCTATGTCCTTTCTCAGTTTCTCAGGCTCTAGACTATCTGTACCAAATTTCATTTAGAACGGTTCAGTAGTTTTGGTTTGAAAGCGTGACAGACAGATACTCCATCGGATGAATCACTAAATAAAACGTTGGTTTCCATAATCTATATCCAAAATGAGCCGTCAAAATCACAGAGATACGACAGCGATATGACTCGCTCATCATCTATGCTCGAAAATTACTGTCGTTCTAAAAGTAGGTCACCGTCTCTTTGAGAGGTCGCAACACAAGTAAGGGATTATGCCAAGACAATGAGCAGAGCCCGTGTGCTCCATGCAAATCATACTAAGTGGAGGAATTTGCTATATTACGGCTGTAATTGCAGTCTGCTAGAATTCGTTTGTTCACCAGTAGTTGGCTGTTAGATAGGTAATTAATGTAGGTAGAATGTAATTGGTATTTTGAGAGCGTTCACCTCGCGCGGGCTGGCAGCGTCGCATTTCTAGGGGTTTTTCGTAATTACTTTAATAAATTGAAATCAAAGTAATTTTTTTTAGTCAAGCATTATGTTGTTAGTATTTTTTTTAGTTATTTTGGTATTAACTCAAAATAATTATCAAATTGCTAATTATTTTCTATTTGCTGTTACGATTGAATGTTATTATCTACTATAAAGTAAATGTTAAAAATTATTATAAAATATAACGATCTTGTGCTTGAATGAAAAAAAAAACTTTCATTTAAATTAATTAAAATAATCACGAAAAATCTTTAAACATGCGACATTGCCAGCCCGCACGAAGTGAAAGCTCTTAAAGTGAAATAGAAATTAATAGAGATAATACAATGGTATAGGTACGTATAACATAACAATAAAATAAATACTAAGATAAAAAAAATAACAAACATAAACCAACCAATCGACGCCGCGACGTCAAAAAAAATAGTAAAATACACCAAAAATATTTCGTTACTGTCAAAAAGTAAGGATTATAAGAGATTAACTTCACAACCAGCTAGTGCGATGTTGAATGGAGGCAATCAGTCCCAACTGTAGGGATAAAGTATGCTGTACGTCAGTGCACACTACATTTACGTTTTAAACATATAATTATACAGTAAGTAACAAAAACTCTGTCCGTTATAATAAAGACGTATTCCTAGTAACATGCGTACTAGAAAAAAATGTCTTGCTCAGGCGGCTTCTTTGATACAAAACTGTTGGTAGTACACGTGAACTTTGTCGAGCGATTAGTGTTGCCTTTGATCAGTTTTATTTTAATTTAATTATATTCACCAGGGAAAAATAATAATCTCAAATCCATTCAATAGTTACGCAGTACGATGCCGAATAATACTCATAAGGATCGGACAGGGTTTTTGTTGCTTGCTGTATGGCTATGCTAATTATCGGCAAAAATTCAATTTATTTCACTGCTAAGTATTTTTTATTCTAATAGATTTTTTTCTATATTAGGTATATAATTATTATAAAGGATTTTATTTACAAGTCTGTAGATATTGGTCAAAATAAACACAGAAATTATTGTCCTAATGAAAAAAAACATTTCTTCGTTACTATGTTTTACTGACCAAGCTCTGACTTTAATCAATATTCTGATATTTTAGACCAATAATATTTTTCAGCTAAGAGTCTTTGTCCAATCTTTACATGAAATTCATGGCTATGTTAGCAATAACAGCGCTTAACACTTAACAGCGTTTTACGACATTCAAGAAAAGTGACGGGTTGGTTCCGTTCCCGCTTGAATGAAGTTATTCAACCGTAACTGCACCATTAAACTGTTTCATCGCTGTACCATGCTCTATACAGCGCTGTTTAAGCTGTATTTATAGTCACAATTAAGCATCTATGTTGCGTTGAATCACATCAAAGACTGGCTTCAAAGATTGTTTGGTTTTAAATTTCGAATCCGGTTTAATGACAAATAAAAAAAAAAGTTTACGGTATATTTTTTTTAATTTTATTAATACTTTTTGAAACTTATTTTTTAGGTACATAGGTATTAAAACCTCTTTATAAAGTCAATGACATAGAAAAACAAAGGGTACTATATCACAGACGTGTATTTATTATATTACTTCTACAGATAAGGTATCCAAAAAAGCTGCTTAATTAAATTGTAACAGAAACTTGAACCTTAAAGACTTATTTGTACTTAATTATAATAAGTTTAACTTAGAAATTCACAAAAGCCATTTAAGCGGGTGTCTGAGTAAATTTATAATACCTGTTGAGAAATGAAACTATGGTACCTAACTTTACAAGTTTAGCTACGTCTTGCTCGTAATTTAGTATTTAGTACCTACCCTTTAGGACTAAAATTTGGCTAGACAAAATTAAGCTTTACCTTATGTAAGTACAACTGTAATTTGTTCTTCTGCTGTGCAAAGGTATCTTGTCATGACAGGGGGGCGACACTCCGCAGTTAAGGTACGTTCGGCCAGCGCGCCTCCCGGGCAGGTGAATGGCAATAGGTTGCCGCTAGCCGCATCGCACATAATTCTATTATTAAATAATTATGCTGTCGTTAACGAGAAATCTACAACCCTAACGCAAAATGCGTATATGCGAGCAAATTTGACTTTGTTTCGTCGCAGCTAGAGTCGCTATTTATTTATTTTCTCGCAAAGTGAACCTTCTGTACGTAGTACTATTAATTATTCTGTGTTGATCACCAACATTGCTTACTTGTTGATTGGTGATATCAGATTCCATTCTGAAATTCTGGTATTCACAATGAATAACTAAGATGAGTTGAGAAAACTCACATTATAATTGGTTTGGATTGGAACCTACAACCTCATACATACGATTCCGGTCATTAAACCGCTAGGTTACTACGAGTTGCTGACGACTCGGACACGCATATTCGGACACAGTTTCCGAATTGACACATTTTAATTTTAATATTATTTTAACTGACAATTCAGACACCAAAGAAACCTAAACACAAAGATATTTTGTATAATCAAATAATAAACTTAACACTATGACTATACTATATAGGTTTTTTATTGGTGGCCAAATTTTCAGTGCAAATAATATTATAATTAAAATGTGTCCATTCGGACACTGTCTCCGAGTCGTCAAAAACTCGTCAATATAATTATTGATTGGTTTCATATAGATTAATAGTGACGTATAAACTTATAGAAAAATAAATCAATAAATAAATTTCAATTATCGATTAATTCTACAAACTAATATTTGTGGTAAAATTAATTAATTAATCAACAAAATATAAATAGATGTGCACGTCAATGATACGTTTGTCTAATCCAATAACGTTGTCCTCGCACCTCGTTACATGCCTGTCATCAAGTAATTAGATACTGTAATAATTAATTTCACTCTATAAAAGCTTTAGCTATTGTAAATAACAAGTTATTCCTAACATTTATAAAGCACTGTGCAATTAAAAGCAGTGACGTTTTCATCAAAACTTCAAATTTTAATATTTTCTTCATATAAATATAAAAAAAAACTGTCATTGTTATAGTAAATTAATTTGTATTCATTGTATCTTATTCTTAACATAGTTATAGTTGCCATTACATTTATAAGACTTCACTCCATTTTGGGCAAAATAATATTTGAAGATACTAATAATTCAGTCCTCAACGGACGGGACTTACACTGGCAGATAACTGGTGTAATAAGGAGTAACGTAGGCTACTTCTATTTTAGAAAAAAATTATAATTGGTAAAAAGTAATGATGCTTTTTTGTTAAATTCCTCGCGGACGAAGTCGCACAGCTAGTAAATTATAATTCTACTGAATTTTTTCATTTGAGTTTGAATATGTCGAGCTTAAAATTGGCTTTAGTCTGCCAATCAAGAGGTATACGGTTTAAACGACCAGACAAATCCATTTTTAAATGGAACTGGTATTGATTTTTAACGAAATGCAAATGCGATTGGCCCTGCGTCCAACGATTTGGCGTCATCTGTTAGGGATAAAGTAATCTTTCTCAGTTTAGGAGACCACGGCCAAAGGGAGAGACATATTATATTTAATATGGAATCGATAATTTTAATACTGAAGAGGATATAATTTTTGAAGCATTTTCCTTTAAGGGTACTGTAGCCGAAGGGTTCCAATGGAACCCTATTACTAAGACGCTGCTGTCCTTCCGTCCGTCTGTCAACGGGCTGCGTCTCATGACCGATAAAAGCTAGATAGTTGAAATTTTCACAGAGTGCCGATATAACAACAAACATAATAACAATTAACAACAACATAATACTAATATTATAAAGCTGAAGAGTTTGTTTGTTTGTTTGAACGCGCTAATCTCAGGAACTACTGGTTCGAATTAAAAATTATGTTTGTATTGGATAGTCCGTTTATTGAGGAAGGCTATAGGCTATATAACATCATGCTACGAACAATAGGAACGGAGCAAAAATGAAAAATGTTGCAAAAATGAAAAACCGTTGAAACTAAAACACGCGAACAAAGTCGCGGGGGACAGCTAGTAGGAAAATAAAGTGGGCGCCATAAAATGGTACGTAACCCTACACGCGCGAGTCCGACTCGCACTTGGTCGGTTTTTAAATATTCAGAAAACTTAGTCTTATCCAGAATTGCACAGAACACAAAAAATGGACGTAAATTTCAATATCTTAAGTTAACGT
Organism: Diachrysia chrysitis; assembly: GCA_932294365.1. Lineage (NCBI taxonomy): Eukaryota > Metazoa > Arthropoda > Insecta > Lepidoptera > Noctuidae > Diachrysia > Diachrysia chrysitis. The sequence goes on from OW028657.1 coordinate 7,076,397, forward strand.
CGACTATAAATGTGGACCCAATGATTTTAATCTTCATTCAAACCCCAATAAATTATGTTCTATCTATTTTATGAGGACATTTTATAGTGTGCTTATATTATATGGTTCCTTTGTATGGATCGCGGAACTCTTATTATTCGTATTCAAGATATATTTCACTGTCCTATAAATTTAAATCTATATTCAAATTGGCTTTGTGCAGTGTGTGAGTTTTGTGTTATTACTAGATCGGGTGAATGCATGGAATTTGTAAGCTGTAATATTTATTTGCTTAATTATGGATTATGTTATATATAAGTAGATATTTAGTGTGTTTAGGCTATTCCAACGCGAAATTATGATTCGTAAAATGACAGCTTTAGTACGGAAGAACTGTCAAAAATTTAAAATTACTCCTGGGATAAAATTATCTGGCGTTGGAAAAATCAGCCCTAAATGTTATAAAGAATAACATGTTTATCACAGGTCTCATTTTTTCTCTCAGCAATAAAATTATACGATGAAAAAACAAACGAATGACAAACTAGTTTTCTGAACAGTAAGAAAGAACTATGTACAACATTGCACTTGCCTAATATAAGCTACATAACAGTGCGCTTACAGTGCAATTACACGGGCAATTAATTGCGCGATTATTGCAAATTTTGGTTAAAAATGATGTCCCGGCAACACTTAGCAATGTATTTGCAATTGTTTAGATCAGTGATCGGCAACCTTTTGGCAGGCAAGGGCCACAAAGTGGCTAACTAAACCAAACGCGGGCCGCACTTGTGATATAAACCCTAGAGGCCAAGCATTATAATATTTTTTTCTAGGTAGAGGAGGTATTTGACGCATAAAATATTTGTTCATTAAGGTGACAGTTGATTACGAAAAAAAAAACGTTAAACGTGCTGTAACGTTTTTTTTTCCGTAATCAACTGTTTTTTTTTAATTTCGGTGGATGTCCTGATTACTTGTCAATGTGAACTGCCTCTTACAAAAAAAACTATTGTTAGTGTAGTTAAATAGTAACTTTTATTTAAACCCTGAATAGTGATACTATGTATTATCACGAAATGATTTTATATTTTTATCTACCTAGGTAAATAACTGGCAAGTTTAAATACATCTGTCCCAGAAAAACCTTGCAACTTTCGGTGGTTAAATGTTTAACGCCAATATTTTTTCATAGAACCTCTCTAGCTCACCTTTCGTGCGCTTTGAAGGTATGCACCAGTGCCACCCGTGCCACCTAAGTGTTCGTAGTAGAATGAAGCAAGGGAATACGCAGCTGCCTGCGTATTCCCGCCAATAATTTAAATTTATCAGTTCAGTGTCATGGGACAACATATTTCTCATTTCCGTTTATGGATATAACTTGGTTGCCAATAAGCAAAATAAAATTACAAAATACTCGTGAACGTGCGCCTAATAATACTATGTTTATTTGTGTAGTATTCTTTCACCCCATTATAAATGGTTTTCTTGTAATTCTAATTAATGTCCTTGTTTTCATTTCTTTGTTATCATTTCGTTGATTTGGTGGACAGTTTTGTCCACCGAAATGATAAAAAGTCCACAGGAGTGACAAAAAATCCCATTTCGGTGCATAATTATTTCATTTCGGTGTAAATACAGGCCAGCTGTAGATTTTTTCCCTGGTGGAAATTTGTATGGGCTTTCCACCCTGAAGAAAGGAAGGCAGGGGCATGGTTTTTACCGGCTAAAACCACCGGAGTACTTGTCTCTACACTTTACCAGCCGGTTAGTTTAGTTGCTAACTACGGCGGTCTAATTTCTTTGAAGTGAGGGAGAAAATATAGTTTCCACCCATTTGGTTCATTAAAGAGGCCCACGGGAAACTAAAACAAGTTTCTAGCGCTGCATCGCCCAAGCACCACATTTATTTATTTACTTTGGTACTACAAACAGTCATTCAATTTTATATATTTATTTAGGTAAGCCTGTCTTTTATTGGTACATACATTTTCAGTAGATTTTAATTTCAGTGGATAGGTTGTATCATTTCGGTGGCAAGTTATTTGATTTCGGTGTCCGACTGATTCATTTCGGTGGCATCAAATTTTAAACACGTATATCTCATACGTTTATTAAAATATCTTAACGCCTATAAGTTCGCACATTAAGGATATCAAGAAGAATAAGAAACTTAACTATAGTTTCTTAATTCTGTATAAAAAAAAACTCTACTACAGTAGCTTTTGTGTAAAAGAGTAACAATCATCCATACATCCTTACAAACTTTCGCGTATGTCATAAAGGATTAGTATGGATTTACAAAACTTTCAAGGGCCGCAAGTAAGACGCCCGCGGGCCGCGGGTTGCCGACCGCTGGTTTAGATTATGGACAGTTTACTTACGCACATTTTCGGAATCGGCCGACTAGTTTTAGCGGTGGACAGCGGTATCGCGTCAGCTCATGATTAGAGACTCCTATTTAGTGTGAAACTAGTCGGGTGATCCCAAGAATGTGCGTGAGTAAACCTTAAATATTCCTAAATAATTATGAATACTACTCACGAAAGTTATTATACAATGTATGGCCAACAAAAATTGTATAGAAATTGCCCAATGTATAGAAGCCCGTGTGTATTTTTATAAAACCTATCAATTTATAACCGTCCTTTTAAAAAGGGTAAATTTAAGTATCTCACACCTACACACTTTATAGACGTGAGTGTTTCATTTATAAATATTTATCACATGTAATACCCACATAACAAAAGGTTAAGTACAAAAGAAAATACACGTAATGTTTACGCGTGTTCTTTTTTCCTGTTGTCCGTTTTATTAATGTCGCAATTAGAAACGGAACACTTACAATTAATTTGCATTGTAAAAGTGGAGAGGACTTTAAAAGTGATTGCTTTTATAAATCGTGGCTACGCAAATCGAACGTGTTTTTAAATAATAACTAGCGACCCGACCAGCCCCCCTAGACAAGTGGCATTTCGACAAGCGTTTCCGATGATAGAAATCGCTTAAATGACATTAAATGTACAGAAATGACATTTTGTTTCGATAAGTCACGTGACTTGGACTTGTCATTTCCATACATTTGAGCGATTCGATCAGCGTTATCGCTTTTCGCATTGTCACCTGTCTAGAGGCCCAGGCTTTGCATGGGTAGACAAAACATTAATTAATAACTTGCAAACATTTTTCTTAAACCATTCTATCTATTGGTGAAAAACATTTGAAAACCCGTTCAGTAGTTCTTCAGTTTATCGCGTTCAGACAGACTGACTTCGCGGGGAACTTTGTTTGGTAATATGGTATAGATTGATTTACCGAAGCTCTATAAAACGTAAATTAATATGTTAAGCTTCTTAAAAACTCTATTACAAGTCCAATACAGCAATCAAACCCCAATCATTACAGTATGTAACAATTTCGGTGTTATAACGGACTTCATTGACATTTGCAGGAAACAAAGTACATCGTTCCTTCCCGATCGTTCGTTAACCTCTACAATTTCCCTTACAATATATTATTGATAACAATTTAGTATCTAAGTTATATCCTCTATCAATGTGTCGGATGCCTTCTATCCTGTTCGTCCTAGGCTGGAAGCTTCGGATGCAGATACGTTCTGTCTATGCAGCTTCCGGCAATACGTACGTGTACACACGACTTTGTTTGTTCTCTCTGCAGTCAACAGCCCTATAGCTGTTGCATACTGTTGCTACCTAGAATTAAGGTAACCCACCAAATAAAAGTAAGGCTCGTTATGTCTTAGTATATTTGTTAAATGTAGATTATTATACTAACACACGACACAGACGTTTTGATAAACGTATTTTTATTTTCAATAACAGAATTAAATAAATAACTACCTATAGTAATAAATCTCAATGTACAATATTCTACAAAGGAAATTAAAACAGGAAAATCGTTTAACTTATAACTGTGTTTAATAAATAAATCTTTTGATCATACTGGAACCGCAACACACATCATTATTCATTATCCTTATGTAACCCAATATATGAGCTTACCAGCCAAAACATATTCTCTTTTAACTGTTACATCAAATATAATTTTGCAGTGTGAATTGAAAGAATGAATGAAGCACGTGGAACGTACGCTACATGTACACATTACACGTGTTCACACAATAATCCACACAAATAATCGCATAAATTCTCGACGCCTAACGTTCCGTTCCGCTTCAACTTGTTCATTATAATGCGATTAGTCAACGGCGATGCGACAGAGGACTACTCACTACAGCCTATATCGTAGGTACATGAAGACAGCTAGCAATCGCGGTTGTCGTGAAATTAAACGGAAATCGAACACTGCGGCTTGTGGCCGACTCTGACTGAGCCATTGTGAAAGGGTCCTAGCAAATACCTTGATGTGCCATCTGATTTGTACTATGGTGAGGTAAGGTTTATTGTAAAGCAAGGCTTCTAAAGTAAATAAGGGCTATTTTTCTACAAATCTAGAATGACGTTAATTAACAATACAATAAATATAAAAATAAAATCACATCTAATAGCCAATGAATCTAGTTTCTGAGTCAATGTAGCGTTGGTACATTGTTTTAATTTATATAATCACTAGCTGATCCGGAAAACGTTGTTTTGACATATAAAAAAGAATGGGTTGGGTCTCTTAGGTGTTTTAAAAATAGTTTACGACCTATTCTCAAACCTACCGAATATACACAAAAAAATCAATCAAGCCGATTCGGAGGAGCTTGGATACAAACACTGTGACACGAGAATGTTATATATAGGTATAGATTACCAAAAAGTTTTAGAAAACAAGAAACAATAGTATAATATAAAGTTTTCAAATTATTTTCATGATATTAACAGGCAATATCTATTGCCAGTTATCAGCTATCCTCCAAAAATACAAACCGTTTAAAGTTCAAACTCATTTCTTCACTGCTTCGACTTTTAAATGTACAAATTCTACAGTTCAATTAAATTACAATATATCAATAGAATAGTAGCGAATTCCTCTAACTCATTGAAAGCTGGTATGTTTCAAATTAATTCAGTAACACTAGAGTCAGCAATTAATTACTTCACGTCGATGTCAAATTACTGGATTCAATGTTTGTGCTACATTCAGTATCGAATGCACTCGGTTCACTTGTTTTATTTTATAAGCACTGATCAACAGAATCATTGACTTACGAATTGTGAAGTAGGTAAGTTGTTTTTTTGCTTATAAAAGCTAATGTATTATGGTCAAACTCGCCCGCTTCCATCCCTTGTGCATTGTAAAAGACATTACTAAGTTTACAGAATGGGATAGTAAGGTTCAACTTTGAACATAATCTTGCAAATGTTTATTGATGTTAGCCATTTCAGACCTGGGTCCAGCAGTATACATTACTACTAATGTCTGAAAAATACTTCAACATGACGACATGCAGAGCAGCTACAAAAATTGTTACGACCTTCGTGTCACGTTAGAGCCAGCCAGATTCCATCCCTAGGGTTCTTTTACATTTTCACGGCCTCAAATGACATGCGCAAAGTACGAAAATACTCGCCTAATGCGGACTTAGGGACTTTATTCTATTAGGGGCCGACACGACGTGCTTACAAACTTGTCTTAAGTTGCCATTATACGAAGCCGAAGAACTAGTTAAAGTTTGCATAGATAAAATCGATAAGTAAAGTGCAAGTCGAGTCGTTCTATCAAATGCGGTTGTTTAAACCGATTTTATCGTTTTACAAATGTACTTAACGGAGCTTAGGTCGGTTAAACTTCAGTAATTTACACAAAGAAGTAAGAAATAGGGAGAAAATTGCTGTGAACTGTGTGGGTAGCGGAGGCGTAAAAAATAGTTTCAATTTAAAAAGGAATGCTATTCTCAAAACGACTTTGTATTAGATTGTATTAAAGGTAGTAAGTGTAGAAATGTTAAAGGTCAATAATTGTTCTAGCGGTCTTTCATTCACTTTGTAGATCGTCTAAATAAAGGTAAATGTAAGTTCTTGCTAGAATCGCTCAAAATTTCGTGATCTAGACCTGTAATCGAAGAACACTCCTGTAAAAAATGTAAGCACAAAAACAAAAATTCCGGACAAGTGCGAGTCTGACTCGCGCACCGAGAGTTTCGTACAAAGTTTGCTGCTCGCCACGGTTAATTCTCCAAAAACAAACTTAACTGTGCGGTTGAAAAATGTTCTTTAATACATCAATATAATAATATGACACTATCAAATTTCGTAATACGACATAAATGGCTGTATATTTAACTAGTTGACATAGAAGCTTGAATTATTTATTGCATTAAGAGTTTTATGACTTGTTTTTGAAATTATTTTTAACATGATACCACCACGCGTTCCTGAGAACCAAATTCTTGACAGACAGATGGACAACAAAGTGATCCTATAAGGGTTCCTTTTTCCTTTTGAGGTACGAAACCCTCAAGACAGAGACAGCAACTACTTTTTGTATCATTATTAACGATAGCGTTGTTTGGTTGCAGCAGTGCAAGCGTCGCCGGAGCCGCGTCGCGCGCCCGCCATACTCGAGCCGCCGCACCACGTGGACTTCACCAATGACACCGGCGTCCTGCTCAGCTGCACCACCAGGGGAGACTACCAGGTGAGCGCAACAAATTAAACATCCACCTTGTAATCTGCCGAAAAGAAATAATCTGTTCAGAAAAAAAATTGTAGGTGGACTTCAAACGATTGTGAAACCCTCGCGAGTAATTAAATTCATTAGCACGGGGTGTTAAAAAAAAGCTGCTTGTTAAGACTAGACTAGACCAATTCTATGTACCTAGGTAGTTTTAATATTCATATTTATATTATTGTGTTATAACCTTATTAACTTGTAATTAAATACTAATGGTAAAAATGACAAAAAGCCTCAGACAGGACTCGAACCCGCGACTACTGGTTAGGCGCACCAGTCGCTTTACCAACTAAGCAACAAAGATTTTTCTTTTTTCTAATCCTCATAATAACATAAACCTCATTTTTGCGGTTGTCTACACGCATCTACGAGTACTAAGTAAAATAAATTATGTTTTTTTGCTACTATGAATCTAATTCACTCTTATTCATAAATAAATAAATAAATAAAAAATTTAGTAGAGACCCAGAGATATGGTCACACTAGCGTATTTCTATGTATAGGCTGTGAGCGGGCGCGAGAAGAAAGGACACACTTAGCAAAGCGTTTGAGGCTTTTCAGCTTGTGTATAATATGTTACGTAAAGGGTACCATGCCATCTTCTGAATTCGGCATTTCAATATAACTCACCACCTTTCAACAAAAGTTATTTTAACTTGTGATTTCATACAAACATGTTTCGACCCAAAACTTTTTTACACGTGTACAATATTTTTGTTGGGTCTAAAGTAAAGTTTCGTCGTTCAATGTTACCTTATACCTTCAAAATGTTAATAATAATTTCTACTTAACTGTGACGATATTAATTTAAGATATTTTAATAAGAAGGAGATTTGGACTTTTTTCAAACAACAACGAAATAATTATATTATAACAAGATGTAATTATAAAATTTAAACAAACGAAAACCCCTTCACAATCACGTTATTAATTCTTTTAACTCTTCTGTAAACAAAATAAAATGAAATGACGTTGAGACCCAACACATAATCCTATTACGCAAATGGTTTTGTTCCTGCTAATATAATAAAAATGATAAAGAGTTTAGCAAATAAGTCACAAAACATTGTCATTCTCAACGCGACCGTAATCACTTATTGTCAGGTGGGGATAGCCATTTGTCATCCCAAGCTTTGCCAATAAAGATGAACGATGTAACATGTAATTGTTCTGACGGTATCAAAGAAAAAGCCCTTTCTCTTGTAATCACAAAAAAATACTGATAAAAGTCACCGCAAAAATAATTCGCAAACAAAAAGTTCGACAATCGGCGTATTATATTTTTATTGGGACAACTTCATATTGCTTAATACCATCCTGCGGGTTGGATCACACGAGGAGCGTGTAACTAATGGAGTGAAACGCAATAACAAATTGGAGACAGTGGGCGAGCTAAACGGAATATTTCCCAATTTGTTTCCTCTTCCTTAATTCTTTTGCGAAAGAATAAACAAAATCCATTTTGGGATGATATTCTATCGTCCCTTCCCGTCATTGCTGAGATATTTACCTACGTCAACTTGACCCATTTACTCAATCTTTTATTTTCTTAATTTTGAATATGTTACACGTATAAATCCACACTGTTTTTTTAAGGATTTCTAGTAGAGACAGCGTGCTGCTATAAAGTTTGTTGCGTCGTTTCTTCTCCACAGCCAGAGCACTTAAGAAGGGTGGGTTAATCAGGCAGGGTGCTGTCTATTTTAATATTGACGTTTAAAAATTGCTACTTTTTAGCCTATTTTAAATAAATGAAATTTGTATTGATTTCTTTTAAGACCATTGATTTCGATTAACTAGGATTTAGATATACTTTTATTTACTCCCCTCTTATTGTCATTTAGGTCACAAAAATACTTTATCATTTATTTTATTTGTAAGTTAATTTAAAACATGCAGTAAAAAATGTGTAGCTTTGTACCTACATTTGATCAATTGAATTTGGCCCGGTGTTCTGCAACGTTGTTTTCGGTTGGAGCACCAGTAACTGGACGGACGCAATGAAATTTGTTGCGCAATATTTTAAAACGTACATGTTAAAAGAATTGTCCATTTTTAGTTTTGTGCTTTTTCCTGTTTGTTTTTTGAGTATGGGGTAATACTAAAAATGTATTGGACTTCCTATATTCATATATAATATATTTTTTACATTAGATACCTATTTGAAATTGTCTCAAATTGATATCGTTGATATTCGTAGTCGAAAGCCAAAAAAGATTAACTGGAAAAATTCGGCATTTACTAGAAAAGGAAAAAAGAAAATCCGAGTTTGCATACATGATATCTATTCCCATGAAAATAAGCAAACACGCAATACTGTGGCGCCCCGGGCCCTGTTATTTTGTTTCGGCGCAGGTATTTCCCAAGAAGCGCATATCATAGATGAAATATAACGCGCCTCTACACTTTCTACTCGCCAATCTGATTTAGTATTCACAAACCCGCTCTCCCAACTCAAATATAAATAAAGTTTTTCCATTCGACGGAATTCGGAAGTTTACGGTAGCGACCCACCGGGAAATAAAGATATGCGTAATAACCGAGTGTTTCGTTCGGGTTTTGTCGTTCATTATCGTAAGAAGTCGTGTTCACTGTATGGCAGATGGGTGCCAGATGCTCTCTTATTCATGACTTAGTTCGCGAGTCGTGTGTTATAAGCTTTATCAGATATTATGATGTCAAGCATATTGTGTTCCAAACTTTATTTTTATTTACAAAGAGATTCCTTGCTTGTTGACAGCGATATGGGTGAGTATTTATGTTCCCTGCCTTGAATACACACGCGTGTTTTTTATAGTACCTTAATTTTAGGTCTCTTTTGTTTTGTTATTTATTTTTAGCTAATCTACGAAATTGGTATTAAAGGTCAATGACACATTGAAATTGCGCGGTTTGGCGTTCAATAACCTCATTCTAAGCCTGATTATACACCATCATGGTTAGCATTAAACTTAACACCCTATTGTTATGACAAGATAATGTGACTTTGATAGTATCAGATATTGACATTAATTGCTTTGAAAGGGACGACTATACTACGATACGGGCAGTACCTACAAAGTCTGTCGTCTTTTAGTTCAAAAGTAAAATCCTTCTGTCTCGACTAAATTTCATTAAAACTACGTAACTGTTATCAATTCTTATTAATGAAGGAATCTTTACGGGTCTTTAGGTACACGAATTAAAGCAAAAACTCGTCGGTTTCTAGAATTCTCCGCAAAGTTTTCACATTCAGTTGGAGTTTGGCGGAATTTGGCTGCGAACGTTCCCCCAGGATTTTCGTACCTGCTCAATGTGGAACCTGCCAGAAATTCACGATTAATTTCCTAACTTTTCATTGTATATATTATTTGATGGCCGTTTTAATGGCGGAGTGCTAAACAATTATTTACCGGTACGTCAATTAAGATTCATGTGCCAAACTAAATAAAAGGAAATATGTTTTTTGCGACACTGACCTAAATAATATGTAATGACCTCTAAAACAAGCGTTTAAAATAACATTGATACCTATAAACAATGTGCTATAAAAGCTCTTCTACGCGACATTCCTATCTCTTGTCACGTTAACTTCACACGACATAAAATATATAAATAAAACCAAGGATCCGTCATCATAATAAACCATCGCAAATGCGCAATTTCAGCCAGCGTTTTTAGAAAAAAGATTATTTTTTAAAACGTACGAAAAAGAGGCCGTAAAATCTGTTTATTAATGAAGAGGGTGTAAAAGTGTGAGGCAGTCAACTCGGGGCGCGACTCGGGCCAAACAATCGGTGAATGCGGGTCGCAGATGCCGGCAGAAAAACTAATGAAGTACCCACCAACACGGTGCTTTTAAGAAATTGAACTATTATTATGATGCGGAGAGCGTTCTCTTGTAAATTGTTATTTTTTTGACATTATCTGTTTTCTTGTATACTGGTTGTCCATCTGACCATCGACGAAATAATATTTTATTTTATTTATTGAATGTCTTATGTCTTATGTCTTATTAATGACTTTTATTGGACACGTATTTTTTCCTGCAAACAAAAATTTATCAAAATACATTGAATTAGAATTCCGCGTGACATCACACCGTGCTACAATTATTACAACGGCGTTACGTCATAAGCCCCCCTGAACTTAAAGCGCTGAATCCTTGTAAATTTTTATAATTTTAATAAAGGAATAAAATACGTGTCTAATGTTTTTTAATTATGTAACTGACGGATTTAAACTATTTTTAATTTTCATACCTAGTATAGCTTGTTTTACCTGTAGTGCCTCAATAGACTCAAAGTTACAAATGCAATCACCACGCTTTGGGGTTTCTATTAGCTAAACTAGTAAAAGGAACCTTTGTTTTGTTTCCATTAACAGTTTCGAGTTGAAATTGTGCTCCAATTATTAAGTACCAACAACCTGAACTCCCAACTGTTTAAAAGCGAATCACCATTTCATGGGCAGTTCCGGGTAAAGTAAGTTAAGTATTTTTTAGACTATACATTTTCTTTGATAGACATTTTAAATAAATCTTGCAACATTATTTAAAAGTGATATTTTGTATGTACTACAAAAACGACGCATTCTGACTAGCACTAGTATGAACAAGTAAAATCGTAAAATTTTACTCAAAACAGAGCGCGCCGTTTTTTTAAAAGTGGTTCAATACCTTATCGATAAGTACTATCGATATTTTCATCTGTCATTAACTGTCATTAACATCTATAGTTGCACTGAAAATCAATTAAACCAGTAAACGAGCGTAGTACTTACAGCTTAAAACAAAAAAAGGGCACAATGGGATACCAGCTAGGCGCGCACTCTATGCTTGTCTATGTATACTCTAAAGTCGCTCCAAACTTACAGTCTGGCGTTTTTTTTAAATCGAGATTCGAGACAGGATTTCCCCTGCGGTTCCTCACAAACCTGAAATGTATACAGACCAAAAACACTCATTTGTTTCTTTACGTAATGGAAACTATACAGAAATATTTCACTTCCATATTACTCTGCATCCCTTTGTAATTGAAATTCGTACAAAGCAGGAGACGCATTTCATATTTCCTTAGCTTCATTACGCAAATTACAGTCACAACAAACGCGACGTATGCAGATATTATTACAGGAATACACTCAACAAGCTCCAACTGAGATGCACAGGAATAAACCTAATGTATTTATGTTTTGAACTAGTAATTTCATAGTTAATTCCAAGAACTGTGAGTGAATTTATAACTTTTAATTTAGGTTATGTATTTCAAGCTTTTGTTACATTATAGTTAAAAACATGAAGATAGTAAAATTAAGAAGTGATTTTCAATGTAATATTTTTTTAAAGGAGTTTTCCAATATAACCTTATTATGAGCTCAAATTTGGTTTAGAACATGTTCAGATTCAGTTACGTAGACGATATATATCTAAGATTATTCTAGCTTATATAAACTTCTTCGAAATGAATAGAATATGATTATACCTATGTTGTCAGAAATACAAGCACGACGGTAAACAGTGGTCGCACTTTTTACGTGGACGTTAGTATTGGTCAATATTGGTAAAAAACAAAAAAAATATTTTATGGACCAAAATTATCAGAGGTACTAATTGCAAATATTTTTTTTAGATTTAGATAATTTTCCACAAAGTAAATGAAGCGACGGCTCACTTATTTATATCTCTAACTTATTCTACAAGAACCAAATTTAACTTAAAGTGCATGATTCAAACTAGATCCGAACTGTTAAATTAAGAGTCACTATCAGTCTAACTTTACGAGACTGTCATAGAGCACTTAGTCTAATAGCTAAAGGCATTGGGAGCGGCAACCTCAAAGTCCCAGTCTGAATTCTAGCCATTTGGAATAAAATTACATAGGTATTTACTTATAAATTTTAAAGTTATCTCTTTTGTAAATTAGTAGGCGGATTTGCTTTTTCCAGTAGACATCCCAAGCGATATTAACTAGATAAAAATAACCGTAAAAATGAAAAGTTAGTATCGGGTAACATCGGTGACCAACTACGTTTTACTAGATCTAGTTTGTCCTGTTTGTCTTCGGCGTTCGACGTTACGAAATTTGTGTTTTTTGTAAAGTGATTATCGCTTTAGTTGACAACCCCTTCAGCAAATAAGCCTGCTGGTACAGTATCTCAGTATCTCAGGATCTCAGGATCTCCAACTTATTTCCCGCCACGGCGAACTACTTGAATGTCTGTTTACACTCGAGATAGTGTTTCAGCGCGGAATGTTTCCTGCAAGTTGTATCTCAACTCACTTATTTGTTTAACAACTTGTTTCACAATCTCGTTCTTGTACAAATACTATTAATTAACGTTTCTAAAGTTGCACACACACTACGTAATTTGGACTCACAATATAAAAACCTATTGTTGGAATTTCGTCCTATTAATAAAAGCGATCTTAATGTTGTATTAAACTTTATTGTTTAAATGGAGCGACGGAGACGAATGTAATTGCAAAAGTTTCCGAAACACACCATCTTTCTCCTTAAATTGATCCTATCAATTCTGCTCCAATACAAGTACTTCTAAGGAAACCTTATGCGTAATTTAAATTGACGTTGATGGCTCAATTGATATACTAATGGTATTAGTTGGAATTAAATCAATCATAATTAGGAATTCACAACCGATGCTCGTCGTTTCTGAGGAAGCCCTTTGAAATTATAAGAAATTGGACCGTTTTAAACCAATTTAATCTTTTCTAATTTCGTGATTAATTATCCAAGAACTTCAAGGACTTATCTACGTTTGGTATATTTTCTAATAACTGTAGAATAGTAGACGCTGGAGCTATGACTACAATATTGATTGAAGCCCACATATCTCAGCTATTTATCTGTTATGTGTCTATTTAGTATTACTCCCATGGACTTGGCTGTCGTAAACACTTAAGTTTTACGAGTAGTATATATAGTTTCAAGCGATACAGTAAGGGGTCGTTTCACTTCGTCGTCACGTCTCGCAGTAACGTACGGGTTAAAAACTGCAACATTGCACTCAAACTGAAGGGTAACTGAAATAAATCGTGCATTTTATTTCTTCTTAGTGTTGGCTGAGAAATATCGGTAACAATGTTGAGAACTGTATACGGAACTTGGTGTTAGATTAAGAAATGTCATCAGAAAAAAAATAGGTTGCAAAAAAATTTTGGACCATAAGATCTTATTGCGTAATTAAATATCACTTTATAGAGACTTTAGGTATATCAACAGTTTCCCCACGACGGGGGGCCGCATTCCGTGCTACGGGTGTGGCTCCAGTACGAGGCGGAGAGGCCGACGCTCTTTACACGTCGGTCTCCAATCATGATAGTGTACTGCTGGCCCCTATTGGCCAGCGGACCCCGCGGTTGGTGCGTGAAGAATTGCTATGCATTACCACGCACCAACACGAAACGCGGATGACGTAGCACGGCGGTTCAGGTTTAGTCAGTAAGAGTCTGACACTACCCGTTCGCTCCCCCGAGTGAGCGGGTGTCCATGAGGATTCCCCCGCCCAAACAAAAAAAAAAAAAAAAAAGGTATATCAACAGTGGAAAAACATTTGGTTATAACGTTTGGTAACATTTTCATGCTCAACTATACATAGAAGGTTGGAGTAGCCCTTCAAAGATAGCCCAATAAATAAGATTCCTTATTCACTTAACACAAATAAAACTATTCAGATAAACATAAAAGCCTGAAGTACTAAGAAGTATGGCAATATACGTTCAGGCAATATGAGAACTATGAGGGGTCGTATTGAGGACATCATTGGTCGAGTAGTTTTCTCAATCGCTATTTGCTGAGGGTATCCTCGCAATACCCTAATGCAAATACTGAACTTATTTCAATTTTTCTTCGGGAAAATTTCCGAGAATTCTTTGGTACTGGACTTTATTTCTTTGGTCGGTAAGATATATGTTCGCAACGTCTAGCAGTAAATTGAACTTGCGCGGTGAATTTAACAATACCTAACGTCTTATTTGTAGTTCTTGTTTTTTTGCGACCTAGTCGACATGAGAAATGTGTTTTGGTTTGACCTCTGATAGCCTGTTGCTGTTTACTTCGTTTTCTAAAGTAAGGTTTTTTATTTCTTTAGTTCGATTATTGCTTTGAACAAGTATTAGTTCGACTAAAATTCTATGTGACATCTAACAACATTTGAAAGCGTTGATGCAGTTGTGATGAGATTAACAAGTCTAAAAAATTTCATCAAAACTATCAATCAACGGAAATATTAATAAGTCTAGATCTCATTAATATTTCCGTCTACAGCTTAATAAAGGCCTACATGATATTCAGAGCAGTAATAAGTTCCGCTGGTCCCATTGATATCAGGACTCCATTCACGAAGTCATTTCTTGTTTTGTTATTTGACGAGTTCTGTGGGAGCAAGAAAACCTCCCCAGGCTAATGCCGAGGGCGGGTTTCTTGAACTCTTTACGGCCGGCCAGTCCCTCCAAACAAAGCCCAACTTCATCAAAGCTGAAAGTACAAAGAAAAATATAAAACTTGTAAGTTTCAAAGGGATGATCCCTTTATTTTCTCTTTTTGTTCCCTCGAAATGGGATACCCATAAAGAATTGTTGGAAGTGTTAAAAGAAACAAATCCTATTAAGATATCTGGTGTTCATTCTGTCATATTATAGGATGATTAATGTTGATAGTGTGTGGTGTTGCGACCCGCCGACCTCAACGTGGCGTGGGAAGTTCTGACAAATAAGGGTCTCAGTTTAATACGAAACTAGTCGGATTAACCTGAAATTTGCACGTGTCTGAGCATAATAAATATAAATGTCACTCAAGAAACCATTAATAATGTTCAAAATATATTTTCAACTATACGTTTCAAGTTTGTTTGTATGTTAGGATTACTAAGGGATTATGAAGCTACACGTTTTCAATCATAAAAAATCTCGATAAACTGATAATACGTACCTATTGGTAAAGTTCCAAAACAATTTATTTGTTTCCCGTTCTTTTGTTTTCATCATGAAAATGCTGAGAAGTTAAGATTTTGTCTCAACGTGAACTAGTCAACAACATTAGTTAGAATATAATAATACCAAGAAATGATTTATTGACCAAGAAGAATAACCAGTCGTAATATAACAATAATATGATTCCCTAATAATTTATTTATTTTATCACTACACAAGAAAAAGCTGTGATAATTTTCATAATGGTAAATAGTCAGTTCATTTTCTACATTTTTATGTAGTATACTTATGGTTAGAAAAAGCAAAAAGGTAAATAATAATCTAAACCCTTTAAAAAGATCCTAACATTTAAAAGTTAAGATACACTAAAGACAGGTACCTACACGTTCCTATGCAAGTTCAAGAAGCCAATTATTCACAGGAACTGGAGTCTGTGAACGTAAGGTACTACAGTAAATGCATTACCAACATCTTTGTTAAATAAAGCTTTACCTAAAACATACGATTTAAACCTTTTTGGAGGACTACTAAAATGATTACTTGAAAGAACAAGGATTGTGGTTTTCACGCAAATTTATTGAAAGGTAGGTGGTACCTGTAGGTGGTAATTTATTTACTTATGTTGGTAATAGTACTAAATAAAGAGAGATCTTGATTATGATGATAGGCAGCAAACAAGAATGTGACTCGACTGATAATAAGCGGTTACCGCAGCATGTGGACGCTTGCAATACCAGTGGCATCAGTCGCACTTTATCGACCTTGTCCTTCATTGAGCTCTGCATTCGTAGCTCGCCTGCAGGAACACATCACACAGAGGTGATATTTGGCTGCAGACTTCTGTAAGGTGGGGATATACTTCCCCAGTCGGGCAGTTCTTTTTGGAGCTCAGCCCTACATCTCTTAGGTATAGACTAGACTGGGGTTATGGAAATAGGTACTTATGATTTTAGAGCAATTTAAGATATCCTTTTTGAATATGAGTGTTTTGCGATTGCTATTTAGAGTTTCATATTATTACAGTGACCAACTTCCTACATTACTATTGTGTATATCCTAGAACTGTGATCAAAATAAGTATGTATTTATATACCTATCTATTATTTTTTGAGCTGTTACTATAACACTGCTGGTGACCGACAGTAGAATAAAATAAATAATAAAAAGCCTTTTATTTCTCGCCAGAATTAGCAAACAATTACATCAACAATAAAAAAATGTCAAGACACTTCAGTATTTTAAAAATTAAAGTAAAAATATAAAAAAAAGTAGTAATATATACTATACCTATTTATCTATATATATATATCTATATATACATATTTATCATTAATTTCATTATCAATAATAATAAAGGTGAACGACAGTATTGAAAACATTTTCAGTCAAAAATTTCAACTTTTAGAGATTGACCCTTATTGACTTCTATTTACTTGAAAATGTCAAGAACCTTAAATAAAGTGCTGGCTAGTGGCAGTTAATAATGCTACACTAAAATTTAGTTTAAACATTGTGGTGACAGGGTTAACACAATCACAGTTACCACTTTGTGCCGGACATTTTCTGAATAATAGAATCGATTTGTCAACGTCACTCGGGCTGCCCAGTCTGGCAACCCTTGCGAAGTAATAAAATTACCTATTTTTGTTAATATTATAATACCAACTGTTACTATTATATTGTTTTTTTACTAAGATTTGAATGTTTTTAATATTCAGTTGTATCTATACATAACGGACATGAAAAGCTCGTGGCTAAGTGTTACGTACGTACGTTACGGTTTAACCGATAATACAGGTTAAACCGCGCTCACCGCGGTTGGTCCGTGGATGGGTGACCATTTGTAAACATACCGAGACCCCCCGTGCCTCGGAAAACAAGTTAAACTGTTGGTCCCGACTGTTATACATTAATCTTTGACAGTCGTTAAGTCATTACAATTCTGACAACCAGTCTTACTTTAGGATATTGTGTTACCCAGTAAAATGGGTTGTAGAGGTCAGATAGGCAGTCACTCCGTGTAAAATACGGTATTCAGCTGAATCCGGTAAGACTGGCAGCCGACCCCAACATAGTTTGTGAAAAGGATAGGTAGAAGAAGATCTATGATCTATACATATTATGAAACAAAGCCCCTCGCTCCCCGCCGCCCGCGTCTGTCTAACTGTCTGAACGCAATAAACTCAAAAACACTTCAAATAGTTTGTGTGTATAATTCAAATAATATTTTGTGTAACCGTGTGAAGCCGGGTCGCTAGTTCAATATAAATATATCAAAAATGTTTATTTATATTGTTTTGTGGTACATTATTAAAGTCAGTGGCACGAAAAGTGAAATAATACACCTAGTTAAAACATTTGAGTTTCACACACACTGAACAAAATAAAGTTACTAACGAAACTTAATTAGCTAAAGTTAATTATGAACTTGATATTAAAATTAACTCATGCAAATTAATGTTGTTAGTTGCCGTAATTTGAAATCAGATATCGTTTTATCTAATTCTCATTATTGCGTGGTTGCCTTTATTAAATTTATATTTTGATTTATGTTACAGCCATTTACTTCTATTTATTATGATAGCATAGAATACATTTTTTTTCTATACATTTAATTTCGGTTCTTTTAATAACATTAACTTACATAATATTATTACAATCACAGTGATTAACTTTTTTATAACATTAAATATAAAAAAAAACAGGTTTTAGAGGTCAGACATTAAAATCTAATTCGATTTAATAAAAAAAAACAGTTGCACACCGGAAGTTCTGACAGAAGTGAAAACCCGAACAATTACAAAACATGTAGATATTCTATACACAGGTGTTGGTAACGGTAATATTGTCGCAAATTCAATTGCTTTTTTTTTTCAAAAAATTCCCTGCGCGCCTAATGAAGTTTTCTCTTTACAAAATATAGTAGGTACCTATCAATACCACTTACTCCCCCATTAGTTGCTGAACCTAGCTTGGTTTTAAATAGTCGTACTAGAAAGGAAATAACGCAATGAAAAATCGGAAGTCGGAAGTAAAAAATTTCAGAGAGTTGAAAAAAGGAATCGAATTAACTTAGATAAAATGATTCGTGCCAAACACACCCACGTGAGGATACCGTCTCTACCCTTTTGTCGCTAGTTTGCCCTCTTAGATAAATTGAAAATGGATGGTCTTTGTAGATCACGTGTGAAAGGATATATAGGCGAAAGTAATGAGGACCTTCCCAAGATCATTTCAATGATCAATCATACTTTCCCTAAATAGAATTTTACAAACACGACAACACCTGTTTTATATTTCAAAGCATAAATTGTTTTTATTATATTTAAACGAATTCAATTACTTCTTTTGTTTACCAATTGTTACAAAATAAAACAATGGAAGCTTTACAAGAGATTAACCTCGTTTTTTTTCATTCAGAAAACAGATGTTAATGATAATAAAGCTTAATAGCTTAGGATTAAATAATATATTTTAATTGTTATTATTTATTACGAAATAACGCCTGCGAATCGATTACTTGTAGAAAGGTTTTTTTTATTGCGACGTTCGTATGTTTTTTAGGTAATCTGGTTATTGCGGCCACTGGCCGTGGCCGTGGCCGTCTACTGTGCGAGGTCCCTTAATCTTTCACTACCAAGCAGTGAAACAGCTTATAGGTTATAAAAAACGTAGGTAATTGTGTTACTCACAAACAAGCTTATCTCTACTTTTAGCTAAAAACAACAAGTAACAAAATATTATAATATACGTACTTTTTCCTCCTTAATTTGTTACTACCTCTACTTATTTTGATGACAAAAGAAAAACACACCTTTGAACTTTTTAAATGCCTCATAAAAAAATAAAGAGCCGTAAAAATTAAATAGAGAAACATAAAATAACTTTAGGGAATAATAAAATACCTTCGCAATAAAGTTGTCAAAGGCCAAACTCGACGACGACATATCAAACATTGTCGGCCGCGATACCTAAAAATAACAACGGAAAACTGAAACTCGAATTAACTTGAAGCTTTTGAAACAAGGATAAATATCGTTTATTTTAGTATAGATTTAGTACTTGTTTTCAGTTTAACCTATTGACTATACATTACACGTATGTTAAATGCATGTTTGCAATTTTTCATTACCTATCACGATAAATTTTCCTAAAAATTTAAAGGTTTTTCTACTAATTAGATCAATTTAACAAACCAACAGAACATCTTCTGCTTAAAATAAAGTAAATCCAATGAATATATATTTTGACATTAATTATTACTGGATTCGGTATATCTAATATCAATTTGTAGCACCTAGTAGAATATACAAACTCATACTGGGATTTCATGTGTCAGTTAGCAAACGCGAAGCCTTTAAATATTCAGAGGCTGGCTCTCACTCCGCTGAAACCTAGACACAATCCACAAAACAACATTAACGAGGAAAAACGTAAAAATAAACCTTCAAGAAATTATTTAATTAATTAAAAAGAATTTGTCTTTTACTTAATGAAACGTGCTTTGAATAAAAGCTGGGTTTTAATTAAATGAGGTTTAAATTTCTTTTCAGAGAAGGAATTTAGCATAGAAAGTAAAAAGTAGAGTTTTCGAGTTGCTCTTTGACTTATTACCTACATTGTTTTGTTTTCCAAACTTTTTTTTTTATTTCCAAACTTTTTTTTTTATTTCACCAGGTTTAACGGTTGTGATGTTGTACCAGGAATCACGGTGCTATAGATAATTAAGTTCTAATTGTTCTATTTTAACTTTTATAATATCAGCCTGCAATAAAATCAAAAAAATGTAGTTACTATTTGAGCTCCTACAATTTTTTACTTTATCTGTTTCGATCTTCAGAATTTTATAATAAAATAAGACACTATTATAACATGAAACAAAATGAGTAATAATTAACAGAAAACAATCAGCTACATTCTCCGGAGATTTCATTCTTATTTCCTAACAACTTCGTATTTACCCCCAGAAGGAACCGCAACATAACCGTATATTTTTACAACGGCGTTTCTTAAACCAATGTTACCTTTTCTGCTCCAACGGAGATAGGGAAGTTTCCTTGCTGTAAATGACAGAAAAACAACAACTGCATCGTCTATTATCCGCAGCCGCAGGTAGAACGATGTTGAGAAATACCAGGATATTAAGACTTTAAACTAAGATTACATGTATAACCTACGGTCCAACGTTTTGGTGATATGCGAAAATCCACCTTCCTGTCTGCTTTGTTATAAAGACGATGTGTTAAAGTAATTTATACCAGTGCTAGAAGCATCAGTAGTAAAACTTTGAAGCTTTAATTAATCATCATAATAATATTAACACATGCATAAGCAAAAACTTTGTACTACTTTAAAAGTATGAAATTTGGCACAGTTAAAGTTTATATGGAATGCAAAAAACTAATGCTTTGGAAATACATTAAATTATTAAAAAAACAACATAACGCACATTGGCCATGCGTTTAACACACACATATAAAAATATAGAAAGTTAAATTTAAAATGTTTTAGTGTGTTTGTAATTTTTATATTGTGTTTTTGTTTTCTAACATGTTTATAACATCGCATTGGAGCTATCTGTTATGTTGAAGACTAGGAAGTCTACCTACTACTAGTAGCACAGCAACGGTTTCTTTCTGTATTTATACTACATCTTCGCCCATATAAATCTGCCTGTCTTATCCCTGGTTCTTATATTCAAAAAACATTCGTTTTGCTAATGGACCGTAGAATTTCCTAAGCAAGTCGAAGAAAATTCTACCGACCGTAAGCAAAACCATTCGTTTCTTAAATATAGGAACTGGCCATTAGACAGTAAAATAATAGGTTCATAGTAGCTCAGAGTTATGCGCTTCAGTGAACCCTCATGGGGTTAAATAGAACCGGTCAGCTAAGTCGAAGACACAGCGTGCTCTCGGGGGCATTCGGCTCTCCGCCACTCATCAACAGCTCTCTATCTATAAACTGTCTTAGGGGTAAACTACTAACAAGGTGGACCGAACAAAGGAAAGGTAGGGAGAGTTACTAACTAAAGTTAGAGACAAATCATCCTTGATATTCGCCGTCATGTACAGTGATTATTGAATTCAGTAGTTATGATCGCCGCAGTACACTCAGGGTTAAGCCACTGAACGTCAGTACTGAAATCCGACTTTATTTTTATAAGAACTAAGATCATTATTCTGCTACATCTACACATAGAAACAATTGTGCAGTGAGGCGATGAGACTAGCAACCAAATCTATACTGGAGTAGTTCAATTATTTGAACGCTATAAAACGAGTAATAGAGTCATGCATTCGGTATATCACTTACACATTATACAAAGTTCAACAATTTACAGTGAATTCAACACATATATTTTTCTTCACAAAATCAGTGTTCACATCAGTATGAAATCAGTGAATTATATTGAAATAACATTGAATTAAACACGAGTACCGACAAGCCCCGGTCGTGTCGGCGAGTCGGGTGTAATGTTACGGAAAAATGCAAAATTGCTGCCAACGCAGAACTACTTGCACATATATTATACGTTCACCCACTGGTACATTAACCTTTCACTGCTTATGATTTAAACTAAAAATATCTTGATATAATCCACTAATAATTACCTTAATTAGGAACAAGTAGCTGAAAATGTAACAAACATTGCGAATTAATCACGATTCGACTTTTCATAAACAATACATATTATTAGCAGAGAAATTACAATTACGTCGTATACCTAATTTAAATATCAAATCAAACTCGCAGATGTCGACACTACTGAGAGGATATTTATGCGGGTAGATATTTAGCCGTGTGCTCTGAACATCATAATATATTCTCTAAACATACAGCGTCAAACACAGTGTTTTCCAACGTTAAACCACGTCAAAACTAAAATTATATTGAAACATTGACGATGAATTGAATGTTATGTTTATGAATAACATGGTTGATTAAGTATCTAAACGGTTTATTAAATTACATGACAAAGATATCGTGTGTTATTTTTGAACTTAAATAAAGTCTATTCCGATGAAAACATATTTGTTACATACAACTCAAGTAAACAACTCAGAAACCTAAAAATTCTTTACATAAAACACATTTCTGACTAGATAACAAAACTAAATATTTGTAAAGAAATATTTACTTAAAAAATAAGGCCAGAAAGTACGAGATACGCGAAAGACACTCGGGGGATGTAAATTCGTAGCTTATAGCGATCCTGAACATACCCCGGAGTGATATAAATAAAACGTTGTATCGTATTAACTGTCATGAAAACCAACATGTCTCGAGGTTTCTTTATACTGACGTACATGTTTTGAAATTCACGACGCCATGTAGTTTTGTAAGGCTCATGTTTGAAGTAGCTTGCTTACGAAGCAGAATCCTTCAAAACCTGATTGAAATTTATATGCAGGTACACAATCTCAGGTACCTATACTGTGAGAAAACACGTTATTTACACGAAATTGGCAAGCGAATAGGTTAATACCACTTGCTATCTGAATGAAATTGGCAAGCTAAGAGATTACTACCACTAGCACCCCTCGACAAGTGACATTTCGACAAGCAATAACACTGATCGAATCGTTCAAATGTATGGAAGTGTCAAGTCACGTGACTTAGCGAAACAAAATGTCATTTCCATAGATTTTATGTCATTTAAGCGATTTCTATCATCGTTAACGCTTGTCGAAACGCCACTTGTCTGGGGGACTGGTTGGCAATGACCTACTACATTTTTTCTTATTTGCTCATGGTTTCAGTATTTTTTTCCAGTGTGGAGTTTGCTACCAGTGTCATGAAAAGACGACACAAACCTTACTACCTACTTTGAAATAAAGGCGCTGTCAATAGAAAAGTGTTACCACAAATTTGGTGCACGGGTGATTTTGTTGCAGAAAATTACATTATTGCACAAATACACAAGGTTTTACGTAGAATTGGGCGATGCTTTCGTAAATATGATCCGGCTATGACCGAACGAGGAAATTAACTTCGAAAATACATTTTGAAATACATTTATTTACAATAAGTAGGGATTTGTACAATGGTGCGAGTTATATGTTAAATAACTACAATGAATGCAAAATATCAGTTTAAGTACATGATGTTTTTTTTATATAATAGTAGCTGGTATTTCTATTGATTGATATTTCTCCTCAAGTTTACGGCAAAGTCACGACGAGCTTCGTCACTGTATTACATGAGAGTTTTACTTAGGCACTGTGTAAGAGTAAATTTAGCACAACAATGGGGTCCGTAATACCACCATCGTGCTCAACTTAACCCTTACCAGTCCACTGCTGGACAAGGGCAGCTCTGCCAACTTGCGCCACCATCCTTGTTGTCTGCTAATTAAGAAAACTAACTCCTATTAATAAATCTTTTTTGTTCTAGCTGGACTGGCTGCTATCAGACAACTCCCTGGCCGGTTCACTAGCAGGTCTCCGGCGGGTGTTGGCCAACGGCTCGCTAGAACTGCTCCCGTTCCCTGCGGAGCTGTTTCGGCGAGATGTGCACGCTACCACGTACAGGTGTCGAGTGCGGCTAGCAAGCGGGTACGCGGTGCTCTCAAAGAACATCCATGTACACGCTGGTAAGAATGAGTTTGAATTTCGAATGTTTGGACAGAGGTGTCGGTAATGGTAACAGTGTCGCGAATTCAATTGTTTTTTTTTTTTTCTCAACTAATGCCTTACGCGCATAAAATAATTTTTACTTATACAAATATATTTCAAGGTAACAAAATACCTAAATATAATTAAAAATCTATTACAGTTTTAAGTTTTATTAATATAATAAGCCGAATAGCAACAACAACCTAAAGTTTGCTACTAAAGCGCTGTGCGAGCAGGTTTACCGCAACGAGAGTTAAGGTCTAATTTCAACGTCGGAATATCGAACAAAACACTTAATTATGCAGTCTAATTAATTACGGAAATGCATTTCTCTTTGTTCATATGTTTGTGCTATTAGGTACACATAACTTATCTACATGCATTATAGTAGGTATTGTATTGATTGATGGCTTTTAGTGGATAGATAACACTAATATTATACGTATTGAATTGTTAATTACGTATGTATGTAATTTAATATATAAAGCACAATTTTAGGTATAAAATTAAAATCAACTAAAACTGGATAAAAAGCTCTTTAGAAACGTATTTGTCTATTATTTATGTTTTGTTTGTATATATTACTAGCTGTCCCCCGCGACTTTGTTCGCGTGTTTTAGTTTCAACGGTTTTTCATTTTTGCAACATTTTTCATTTATGCTCCTCCTATTAGTCGTAGCGTGATGTTATATAGTCTTCCTTAATAAACGGACTATCCAATACAAAAATATTTTTTTAATTCGAACCAGTAGTTCCTGAGATTAGCGCGTTCAAACAAACAAACAAACTCTTCAGCTTTATAATATTAATATAATAGTAAGTATAGATAAGTAAATAGGTACACCGCAATCTATAATATATTAAATTATATTACATTCGTATATTTTTAAACAAATATTATTTGTCACGTAGGGAACGTTTTTACGCCTTCGGACAATTCATGAAATGAAACTAAATGAAAGCAATTTGAAATCTGCAATTACGACGCTGCGAGGAAATTCACCGTTTGTGTAAAAGGGATTAAAGGGATAATGCGTAGTCAGCAGTATTTTAATCGTATCCTACTCTTAAAAAAATTATTAAAAGGAGATTATAATTACTTTCATTGATCGTCTAAAACCGCTTAGTCGCTTGTTCTGTTCTTCCAGTTATCAAGTAAAAAATTAGTCGATTATTAATCCTCCTACATTCGCAGCACTAAACATACCATGGGAAATCCACGTGCCTGACGAGTACGTGATAGCGGGAAACGCTGCGGTGCTGCGGTGCGTGGTCCCGCCTCACTGCGCAGACAGGGTCAGCAGTACCGACTGGTTCACTGATGACCAGATCACTGTTTCGCATCATTTAGGTAAGTATTTTAGTTATTATGAAAGTGTTTTAGGGAGGTTTTAAGCAACAGGTAACACATTAGATCCCATGGTTATATTTATTAGATTTTTACATTCCTTGGTTACCTAATTTTAAGATCTAGGTAGTTTTGTTTTTTAAATTCCATTTGGTTGGATACTAATCTAATAATATTTTGACTGTAATCCACTAAAATTTAAAAAAACAACGAATTATGATAGTCAAAATATGGTTTAAAATAAATTCGCTGCAATCTATGAAAATGTGAAAAGGTATAGTCGGTAACGGAGCAAACGCCTTACCTATAATTATAACGTAAAATTAGGAATGAGGTAAATATTATTAAATTCGAAGTAAATACTAGCACTACATTTTAACTGATAGACAGTTTGAACCAAAACAATTGCTCTCTATACCATTTGAATACATAATGACGATCAAAACCAATTGTTTCATTAATCAATACAATGGCCATATAATAAAATGCCCTAATAAATTCTGACTGTCAATTTGATTTACATATCTCTATATTATAACTAGAACGAGATATCAAGTTGTGATTTACATTAACTACGTGATATTCACAAATTATTTGACATAGTCGATTGTTTGGAATAATTTTGTAATTATTGTCACATCCCTATTACCCATTCGTATTTCGAAGAATAGAATGAATTCACGCACACGATGTATTCGCGCCAAAAAATATTACGTGACATGAACCAAGAATTTCGCGCCAAAGGAAATTGTTGCTTTTTTTCTCATCAAAACACTTGTCTACTGACGACACACGCAATTACATTTTCAGCCAGAATCTTATTTTCGTAAAATAAATTGAGGTGTTAAAATGGAAGTTAAGCATTTGGTACCTAAGGTATAGGTAACAATTTTACTCGTGTAATGATAACTCAAAATGCTATTCGTAGAAAAAGTAATAATAATATAATGTGCCAGGTTCTTCGTAATATTAATTTTAATATTAAAACGTGAATGCCAACGTAAAACGTTGAGATTATCGCCGTTGGCAAATGGTAATTACGCTGCCAGTAAGAGGGCAGAATAAGTTGACGGATTAACACAGTCATACCTGCCTACATACTTGATACAGTATACTTACTTATGTTGCGTGATTCTGTATTATTAAAAAAAATATATACATAAATATTTTTTGAGCAATCATGGAGCCTAAAAAGCGAATTTTTACTATATATAATTTTATTTTTAGGATCTAAGTACCAGCGTCTAGACGACGGTTCATTATACATAAGCGGGGTGAGCCCGCGCGACCGGCACAACGCGTTCCGGTGCCGCGTACGGGACCGGATCACCGGGAAAACGTACGCTAGCCAGTATTTCGGTAAGCTTTTTATTAAAACCTATTTTCAAATACTTTTTATTACACAGATATGTCATTTAAAAATATATTAATTTAAAACAAAAGAGTTCATGTTACCCCGGTCACTCACATGCGCGCAAATATTCGCACAAGGTTCAAACTAACGGAAATGAAATCATTTGCAAATGTCGTCCTACACTTGTGGGTTTGCGTATTCGTGCGAATGTGAGTGACTGGCATTTCAATTAATATAAAAATCTTAAAAAAAAATAGAAGCAGTTTTAAAACCATTACAAAGTTTAAAAAAAGAACGC
The DNA here is from genome assembly GCA_932294365.1 of Diachrysia chrysitis. NCBI lineage: Eukaryota > Metazoa > Arthropoda > Insecta > Lepidoptera > Noctuidae > Diachrysia > Diachrysia chrysitis. Next base: position 7,103,565 of record OW028657.1, read on the forward strand.
AAGAATAGTTTTTGTGTTCAATAATAATATCATAGCATAGCGTAACTTAATGTCTCTGAGAGTCTGTGCATGAATTATATTATTTGTCGAACTTGATAATGCCAGTGCCTGTCACTGGCATTATCAAGTTCGACCAAATCATCAAATGCCAGAAAAGATAATTAAAATAATATTCTAATGGTAGCATTGAAACTTTTTTACCAAGTAATTTTGAAGATTTTGTAGATTTTTTGAAGTTTTTGATATTTTCAAGGAAAGATCAGAAATAAAGCAAGATAATTTTGCAATTTTTATTTGACCTGTAATAATTTTTCCGCAACGATCAAGGAAAAAACTAGTTTCTGTGTTTAACGTCGCTGTCATATCTTGTTTCTTCAATGTTAAGGTTTGTCGTCGATTAAAGGTAAAATCGTTTTGTTAATAGCATACGTAAAAGGCATTTGAGATTTAAGAAGCTAAATCATATTTGTTTTTCTTTATAATGTTTAGGATTAGTAAAAGGGCGTCTAAATGATTATTATTATAGACGTAAACCCCCGAAGATTGATTTATCATATTAAATACAAAGTCAATTGTGATTCAGTTCATTGTATTGGACGGGTTTATAATTATTTCCTCACATCAACATTATTGAATAGAACATAATTAGGTGTCATATTGGTTAAACATAGCATGATGTTGAGGTAAGCATTAACCTGCCATATATGACGTACCTATAGGCACAGAACAATATTACTCTTAGTTTATTTATGTCTGAGAACGGGACATTATCACCTTGTGTTTCATATTGACACGTAAATTTCATCATTATCATATCAGATTATTGCCGTCCACTGTTAAACGTGGACCTCCCCCAAAGAGCGCCAATCATGCCTGTCTTGGGCAGTCCTGATCCATCCTTTGATAGCCGCCTTCAAATTGCCGGTCTGTAGTGCCGGAGGACGTCCTATACTACGTTTGCCTAAACGTGGTCTCCATTCTTACACATGTCTGCTCCATCGACCATCTATCCGTCTGCAGATATGGTCAGCCCCATCCACTTTAGCGTGCCGATTCGACAAGCAATGTCACCGATTTTAGTTCTCTGGTGAATGACTTCGTTACGAAGTTTATCCAGCTGAGATACCCCGAGCATCGCTCTCTTTATTGCTCGCTGAGCAACATTGAATTTGTGGTCCAGGCCCACGGTGAGTGTCCACGTTTCGGCTCCGTAAGTCATCACCAGTAGGACGCACTGGTTGAAGACTTCTTTAGGGATTGTGGGATCGACAATTCGAAAACGTCATGTAAATTTATAGATACATAAATTTATTAATAAAACTCATTATGTCTTTCTTTTATATAGGGCATATTATAGTGACGGAGCCTAAAGGCGGCGTGAGGCCGCGCGTGGCAATAGAGCCGCGCACGCGCCGTGTGCAAGTCGGGCAGGACGTCCGGCTGCCATGCGCTGCACACGCCTGGCCGGTTCCTAGCTACAGGTGAGAACATTCACAACAAATACGTATTATATATTTTGCAAATAAAAGGATGTGAGGATGTTTTGATTTTAATTTTGAAATCGGAACGGTAGTTCCTGAGATTAGCGCGTTCAAACAAACAAACAAACAAACTCTTTAGCTATATATATTAGTATAGATTTGCATTGAGCGTTTCTTTAAGATGCTAAAAGCTAGTCACTACAAAACAACAATAAATGTGTCGCCTCAAAATAACTCCATTTTAAAATAGGAAAAGCTCCATTTTTCAACACTAAGAACGTAATAAATGACTCTAGAATAAATATACACTAAAATATATTGTTTCTGTTTCTATATTATTACAGTGATTGAAAATGAGATAGGAAAATCCTAATAGCAAGACCGTAACAGCTAAGCAACTCACAAGAGTTTATATGACTACCGTCTTAAAAAATACAAAGTAACATTTTCTGCCGTCTGTATTCACTAGCTAAAAGGTATTGCTTCAGCAAACAACAGAGTCGTAGAGACCGGCGTTCAACAGAAAGAGGCGAAAACTCCTTAGAAATAGGTCTTATATAACCAGAGACGTGTAATGGCCATCAAATGTTTTTTTGGTTATTCATTTTCTTTAAGGTAAAATAATATTAAAACTGTGATTCAAACACACTGGTTTATTTTGGGTCGAAATTAAATGTTTGTGAAATATGTTGTTCATGCATATTCATTTCAAAACCAAACCACGGTAGAATTGTTTTTTTTTTTTATGTTAATAAATTTATTTTAGGACGAAACTGCACGGTATTTTTCGTATACCTACAAATGAAATAAATTATGTAGGTACTGAATTAGTACTAATGTAAGTTTAAAAGTAACTCAGTAACGTTAAAGTTTTTGCGTCAAACTGTCACGGTACAACAAACAAAAGTTACGCTTTCAAGCTTTTTAAAACAATGTTTTAAAATTCAGAGTTGAAATCTCTTAAATCCGATACACGCCGGTCAAACTGGGCGTTTTATATCGTCGTGAAACCGTTTTGATCTCGTTCAAGGTTTTACCGCAATTTTATAATCCCCATGCGACGTGATTCGTTTTAACTGCCAAGGAGCAATTTAGTCGGCAAAACCCGGCAAATTGCATTATACCCTTGGAACTATACATAGTGTACATATCTATGTTTCTATATTGCTCAGATCGTCTCTAGATAGGAAAATGGTGAATAATTTAAATAGATTTTCATAATGTTATCGTAGTACCGCTGTTACTTTGCTATTTCTGTTCCAGTATGTTACTGGATGCGATAAGTTTGTGTCAGCGGTTTCAAACCGTTTCTACAGACGTCTTTACATAAGATAGTCTTCATCTATCAGTTGGCTGATTGATGAACACTATCTAGAATTGAACGACTTTGGCTGTAACTATCGTTGCATGAAACCAAAGATATTTTAAATGTGCATGTAACGGGTATAAAAAAGACTGATTTTTTCTTCTAAAGCATACCGGAAAAATCATGGTTTCTGAAGATATTGAAGGTCGAAGTGTACATTATTTTTTATACTATAACGGATTCTAAATGTTAATACTAAACTTACTTCCAAACAAACATTTACCCACAAAACACACATAGGCACAGTCGGTTACGAGCATTACATTGCGCGCTATGAAAACCAGTTCTTTTTTAATGCCTAACAATGAAATCCATTTCCCAGAATTTATATTTCGTAAATGTATGCAGAGTGCATATAGACTTTAATTAAATTGGTCTTTTTACACATATATGTGTATGAGTATCCATACTAAGTATTAATGCTATAGTGCATAATTATATTAGAGAAAGCTCTGGAACAAATACGTAGTAGGAAATAGAACAATAATAATTTGTCTTTGGAATGTCATTCGCCGACCCTTTCTGTAAGAAGCGAGTAATACATGGCATTGCGCCAGTCAAGTCAGCATTGACAATAACATCATAGTACCAATATTCTACGTTAGTAGTTTTATGTAGCTATAGTAGAAAAACATTATTGGAACCCGTATGTAACCACAGTTAAACACTTTAGTCGGTATGATAATAAAATCAATTAAAAAGTCATATGCATGTACCCAGTTTTAAATTGTGACTAATGCCTGGTCTGTCCTATATTCAAAAAAAGAAAATTCTAAAAAAAGCAAAACGTAAAATATTCTATCGTCCGTAAGCAAAACGAACCGTTTCTTGAATATAGGAACCGCACGTCGATTCTGTAAAGTTCAAACAACAACTCGCTTCTCACATCGCTATTCTCTCTCACTTCGCATAAGGTTCAAAATGACCTTGATTTCGATCGGATTCGAGTGCGAAGTGAGCGTTGAAGTGACAAGAAAATTACCTTACTGAATCCCACTTCTTATGTCATCTCATACTTTATCAGTCAAAATCTCACGTCAAATTAGTTCAACTCGCTGACACGCTCGCAAGTGTAGCGCTAGTGTACATTCGAATTATCAACCGAGTTTTTGGAATGCCAATCAAGAAACTCACAGCGGATTCAGATTCGAAGTTTAGAATGAGGTCTTACAGAATCACGCCGCTGGGATTAAACGGTTAACCTATAGATACATATAAAAATAGATAAAAGCCTTACATATTATATTATTTATGTTATAAAAATATACTTTTCCAATATCTTTATTTGCATGTCATCAAAACTTTGATGATTACATTTCCAGTATCTATGAAATAAAGATCGTTCAGTATAATAAGTGATATAGTAAAACTACATAAGTCCATCTAAAACTTAACGTTACGTGGCGGTAACCAAAGTAAATGTTGCCAAGTTTCAGTGGCCAAACTTGGTCATGTTTAGTTAAATAACCGCACAAACTGAACTCATGGGTCGATGGCGCACAAAAGTTTCTTCACTTTGTATTTGTCTTTTATACGTGGTTGCAACTACTGCCTTCACGAACTTAAACTTCATACCGAATAGAAGAAGTACTCAGGTAAATAGGCGGCAATAGCCTAATGGTTAGGGTGACAGCCTTGTGATCGAGAGGTCGCAGGTTCGAAACACAGCAATGGGTGTGTTGACTATTGACGTGAACCCACTTCAGATACAAGCTGCATATTTAGCTTAGTTGGAATGGTTAACAAGATTTCTCTTATTGTGGATTCCACCCACATTGACAATACACTTTTTTTTAAAAAAAAAAACACTATTCCCAATTCTATTTAATACAAATATACAAACTTCACGAACTATAGATAACGAAAATCCCATTCTCATTGCTAAAGACTGCGTACTGGTAACACAAAGAACAAAACTGTAGATAATAAAGTCTTTTGTGATTTCTAAACGTCGACAACATAAAACATCACAAACTTCTTCAGTGAACTGATAACATTTTATGTCTTCAAAGAATTACCGTGGCGAGAGCTTCTGAATACGCCATAAACTTTCATATCCAGCCATAGTTCGAGGAAACCTTTTAGAATGCAAATGTCTCGGTGCATTTCAACTCCTTTCAAAACTATTTCTAAAAGGGAACCTAACTTGGAGAACATTGAAGATTTCGCGCCACATAGCCATTTCATTTCTGAGAAATTTCGCATAGGATACAAGACCTTATTCACAAAGGTTTTGGTCTCATGTAATAGTGTTCTGGAACGAGTGAAAGCTGAAACTATGTGACGGGTCTCTTTCATGTTACATTATCTGGACGGACGAAATACTCGAAAGTTGCTCCAGTTTGCCCCTCAGTAATTCAATCCCAAATAAATTTCCCTCCTCATAAACTATGTCAAGGGTTATTGAGTACTTCAAAAGGCATTACAGATATTTCCCATCACGTATTTCAAATTTCGTATTTTGTTTGCTACGTATTGAACGATTTTTGCTTTTATTCAACACTAGCTGTTGCCCGCGGCAATGTCCTTTCTCAGGCTCTAGACTATCTGTGTACGAACTTTCATTTAAATCCGCCCAGTAGTTTTGGAGTGGAAGCACGACAGACAGACAGACAGAGTTACTTTCGCATTTATAATATTAGTAAGGATTAAAATTTAACTTCAAAATACGTAAACCTTACAATATAAACAATGTTTATTTATTTACGGCGTGCCTTTAAGTAACTTTTTCTATTAAATATCAATAGTAATTCTGCGTAATTTAACCTGTGAAATTCGATTTTATTAATGTAATACAATTGTTTACTAACCAAGCCACAACAATAGTAAATCAAACCTGATCAAAAAGTATTTAATTCTGCTTACCAATTATGTATGTAAATAATAATTGATACTGCGGTTAACCCTAAAACACGCAGCAAACGTATAACAATCGAATTTATTTGTTTTATAATTAAAACCGGGAATAGGAAACTAATTTACTTCAATAAATCGATAGAGCTATGAAAAGCCGAGCGATGTATGTCAATTACGTTCTATCAGTGTGCTATTTGTCACGACTGACAACTCGCGAGCTATTGATGTCTTTAGCTCATTCAATGTGCCTTTTCTACAGTTACACAAAGCGACTGAGACTAATTATGATTTGAGCACACGATTTTTATAACAATTTTTATTATATTGTACGTATAGCTACTAAGAAGAAAAAAAAATATTTTGATTCTCTTTAATAAAGAACGAACGGCAGAACGTGTGTTATATGTGGTAATTTTTTCTGCCGATTCCGCAGGTACCAAAAATCTGGGTTAAATTTAAATAGGCTCAGATAATTAAGCAATGAAGTAATATGAAATCAATGCAGCTATTTTAAGTTTTATTATACAAGTGAAGTTTTTTGTCGTTGTACAAACGAAAACTAGGACTTCTATATCTGTTACAAAAACGCTTGGTATAAAAAACTCGAAAAAAAAACAAATAAAATAAACTTCAATTTCATAACAGTAGCCGTGACAGTTTAACGGTACCTAATAGTTCTGACGTTTGAGTTATTTTTTTTGTTTAATTTTTGATAGCACTTTACGTTTTTATAATGGACATAAAGTTCATAGTTTTCGTTTGTACAACGACTAAAAACTCACGTTGTATAGTTCTCGTACGTTAATTTTTACTTCTGATTTCCATAAAAATTTATAATTTTAACAATAATTAACTATCCCATCATTTATTATGAGATAAATCCTTTGCCCATCAATGGGACGAGTACAGGCCGAAATAATAACTGTCCCCCCGTGACTCCCGGATTAACACCTTCTCTCTAATGTTTCTAAAAACCTTATCATGCAGGTGGTTTCGCGAGCACCATGAGGAGCTCATACCCATAGAGAAGACCTCACTCTGGTCGCGGACGAGGCTGCTGTCTGGCGGGCTGCTCGGCCTGCAAGAAGTCAGACGGGAGGATGCTGGCCGGTTTGTCTGCTGGTTGAATAACACTGTCGGTGGAGAGTCCGTGCATTTCACGCTCATTGTTACAGGTGGGATTTTTTTCTGAATGTTTTTTTTTTGTTTCTGCCTTGTTCTTTCGTAGCAGTTTAGAAATTAATCGATAAGTGATTGCATATTAAAGGAAAAATAGCTAAGTATGTGGTTACTGTAGCTAAGCAATGACCCTGATATGGAAGACTAAATTTCCAAGTTACATAAATCATGATGTGTAATATTTTTTTTAATAATAAATGTGGACACGTACTTTGCTCTGAACAAGGTAGGTAGCTAAAGAACTTGTGTTATGGAATTCAGAGACAACGAAGGTACCACAAACACCCAGACCTGAGACAATGTAGAAAAGTGGTTTTCTACATTGACCCGGCCGGGGATCGAACCCCGGACCTCAGAGCTGGTGACACCTTGAAAACCAGTGTGTACGCCATTCGAGCATGGAGGTCGTCTATTAATCCGTTAATCCATTAATTTAAATAAATACAGAAATCTTAAACTGTAGTGAAAGTTGAATCACAATTTGTTTATTTAATCCTGTAATGACGCTCATTACAGAATTAAATAAACGTAACTCTAGTCTCCTAAACATACAAGGAAGAACAAAATACAAAATGTTCTGCCTTCGAATTCGAAGAAAATACGCTTAATTTATGCACATACGTTAAGAGTTTTCTTTAGGAGAACACGATTCACTACCATATTACGATCCTAATTGGGCTAATCGTAAAATTTTATTGCTTACAGCATTGAGCAACATAACGTATTACTTTTCTAACATTTTCCCTTCGCTTTGTAGAACCCATCTCCGTCCGAATAAAACCCGAAGTTGTCCGAACGAAAACGAATGCTGACGTCGCGTTCGAATGTAAAGTGTCGGGCCATCCAATCGAACTTGTCTACTGGGTGCACGACGCGAGGGTTGTCAAACCAAACGAGAGAATAAAGATATCAGATGACGGCCTAAGATTACATATCAAAAATTCTCAGAAAGATGACCAAGGAGTTTATCAATGTTTCGTCAGTAACACAAAAGATCAAGCGTACGGCGTGTCGGAATGTTTAATTGACGGTAAGACGGTCACTTAAATTTTATTCGCCAAACGACTTTAATTTAATTACAACTAAACGCTTTCCTCGCCATTGGACCTCCACGCTTCCTTTTGTAACCATTTCATTACATTAATTAATCATTTAAAATAGCAACCAACTTTTATAACTCTGTTTCTGTAGCTTAAAAGAGTATAATTAAAAAATGATTGAACAACTTTTCTATTACAAAATTAACTTTTCTCGTTGTTCTAACAGCGAACTTTTTTTGTAAGACCGAGCAAGGACACTGACTTTATAATATTACATTTTCAAAGAATCAAAGGAAAATACTTTACAAAAAACGGAATGTAAATAATAACAAACTTTTTTGAAATATATAAATACGATACGATATACGATACAATAATCATTGATAAAAATAATATAAAAATATGAATAGATCAATCTTTGAGTCAACTACTAATGTCACAAAAGCACAGTGTTCGTGAAATCCATGGCTACTCATTAAACACGGACATGCACTGTTATTCATACCCTAATTCTTAGCACAACCCTACGAAAACTATTTACTACCGATTAAAAACTTACTAGTAAGTCCTGGTACTTCCCTAGTAATGAAGCAACATTTCTATCATGTAGTAAAACATGTCTCCTTCCATTTCTTAAAATAATGTTTGTTAGCAGTCACCGAGGCGCGGTCCCGCGCGGCCGGCAACCGCTCGCGGCGCGCGCCCTTCGCACGCAGTACGCACACACACGACGCCGACTGGAACTTTACTGGGACCAGAGGTAAGTAAATAAAATACCTAAAACACCCAGCTAACATTTGTGTATGTAAGAAACAGAAACATCTATATGATACACATGACCCAGGGCCTGTGCACACCACGTTTTTCAAACGCGCCGTCGACACCAGTTTTAGAAGCGCGCGTTTTAGAAACTTGCGTCGACGGCGCGCTTTTATCCTACAGAGCAGTTTGTTGTCGTTACTATCGATATACACGCGCGTTTGTATCGATTCAAACGCGCGACACCGACGCCTCTGTTTGGCTACACTCGCGCGTCTGTTTCGATCCAAACGCGTGTTCGAATCAAAGGGTGCAATGGTCTACAGGCAGCGTCTCATTCGCGTGCGTGTCACGTCTGTATCGCAAGAAACGCGCGTCGGCGGCGCGTTTAAAAAATGTAGTGTGTACCGGCCCTTAGACTTGTCACTTACATTTCAGCATTTTTAATAAACGCTCATGATTGTACGTATAGGCTTTTGGCTACGGCGGTTGTACTTTCTCAGGGTTGGAATAAAACTTAGAACTAGTACCAACAGATTTGAAGCTTTTCCAACTACATTAAAATAAATTGTAGTACTATGTAGCTAAATGATGTTCAAAATTGACATGTATGTACGATCTTGAAAAGATATCCTAAAAAGCATTGAGGAATGCGAAACAGTCAAGAAACAACGATGAATGTGTTTTTTTTTTTGTGCGATGCCGTGCTTGTAAATTATCATGCAATACTTAAGTACCTATATTACTCTTATATCTTCTAATAAAGCCCATTAGAACATGAACTTAAATGCTAGTACAAATAAAAGTCGTTCTTACATAGTATACATAACAAATAATTACTTTACTCAACACAAAAACTCAGTGTAGAGTTATTCTAAATTATACCAACATAACAAACGTTGTTGACATCCTCCTTTTTCAAGCACATAATTAATTTAAAAACTCAACGGACTACAACGCGTATTTTATTAAACAAACGACCACGCCGAGGTGGTAATTTGCTAAACAAATTATCTAGTGTGGGTCAACAACTATCTGAAATAAACAAGGGTTCCATATAACTTTACCACTTACCGTCGGTGTCAGTGTTCCAAACTTTATATATATAAACAAAAGGTAACGAAGTTTTGTAGTGAAACGCGTTTTTACAAAATGTTTGGACGGTACGCATTTATTTGGAAGACAAAACAAATTTACTGCTGAACTTTTGAGTTCTTTAACTGGACAGTTTGCTTGATTTGAAGGAATGAATTGGGTTTTAAAGTTAGATTTATGTTTAAAAGTCGTTTATTATGTACACAAAACAAGTTATCATAATAATATGCACACAATGTATTTCATATTGAGTATACTGTATTGTTCTTTTTAATGCGTTTGTAGTGAATTATGTCATGATGTTAGGAAACGTTAAAAAAGTGGGTAGGTGATGCGTCTTAAAAACAGAATTTAAGTTGTGTACCACCCTGTACCTCTGACCCTGTACTTTTTTGTGCATACTCACGTTTTTACAAAAATATAATAATCGTTATATTTATCTTAAATATGTTTGTACAATTTTTTTAGCATGTATTTTTTGTTATTTTAATTTTTTATGTCTTTATGACAAAACGTAGCAAGGTTTTTTGTTATATTTAATACTAACATTGTAAAATTTAGTTAAAAAAATAAATTTGATTTAAATTTATTTTTGATAACACAAATAGTTAGTTCAAAAAAACATAGGTAAATGAGGTGTAATTCCTTCATTCCGTGTTTGTACGTTAGCAAAGGAAAAGTATTTCTTCGCGTGTTTGTTGAGCTTGGTGTAGCGTACTGTTGATTAAATAAATTAAACACGTTTACAAATTAGTAAAGGAGGAAAAACCTTTTCTCTAAAACCTTTCGGACCAACATTAAAGGTACATGTTTGCAATAAAGCTAGGTGAGAAGCAGGTACACAGTCGGAAAACAAATTAACATTACAAAGCATACAAATGTTATTGTGATTATAACATTATGTCGAACCGCTATTTAATCTCTCAACGTAGCTTTTAATTTTCTTTTCCCTGGATCAGAATCGAGATATACTGATTTAGCCATCCCTGTGCCCTTACTTATTATTTTTTGTAAGCACACAAACAACACACAGTAGAAAAAAAAAAACTCAATGTTTAGATTCCAGTCAGTTCCTTCCATTGACAGCATTTTTTAAAGAAAACTGAATGTTCTGCCTGCTTTACTAATATTAATTTTGCATTGGCATTGTATTAGAATTAAAATTAAATTAAAGAGTAAGGGTTGGTTACTGGTTGTCGTTTTGCTTTTATTTCATATTCCACTTACAGGTAAATATAATACTTATCAGATACTACGATGAGCATTTATTCCTCAAACGTTCACTTTGACAGCTTTTATTGATATGTACTCGTAAATTCAAAGGAAATGGCAAAGTTTTTACGTGACTTTTATAAGAGAGAGCACATTTTTCAGTAAAAGAAAGTTTTTGCCCGCCGCAATCCCAGCAGAGCAAAACGAACGTGTAAATAAAAAGGAAAACTTAGTAGTACATGCATGTTCAGCAGATACATTAGGTGGTGCACGACCGCATATGGTAGATATGTAAATTTTAAAACATTTTATCCGTCCGCCCGACTTCTTCATAAAATATTTAAAAGTCCATTTTTAAGCGCGGATCCGGTGCAAGCTATTAGAGTCAGCTCTTCAGCTCAAACAAAGAGCTTCAGTGACGCAGGCAGCTGCCGCGGGCGCATCCAACCGCCGCACTAAATACTAACCGCGGCGCCACCAATTAAGATCGTATCTCGAAGCTCATAAGGTCTATTTTCCCCTCCCCCGCCTCGAAATATAAGCCGCTTTGTTTCATTATTAATTCGTTCCCCGCTATTTGGTGTCGCTGCTCTTCAGGGGTTCAGTATAAGTAGGACCGTGACGTTACATCCAACCACTTATTTCTATGCCGATTTTTTTTCTATTATTTTGCTTTCCTTGTGCAAGAAATATCTTTCTAAGAACGATATAATGCTCGTGAGATTATTTATCATACTTCGTTACTCGTTGGTTTAAAAGGGTGTTGGTTTAAAGTTATTATAAAGTAGGGTTGTGGTTAAATAATATATGCAACTTTTAATACATAAAGTAACTTTATTTATGTTGTGCAAACTCATTTCAATTTATGACAAACATTGTTTTCTTTTTTGTAATATTTTAAATACGTTACATTACTATTATTGAACACAAACAGCAAATAAACTATCGTAATTAAATTCTTAACTTAAATGTTTTGCTTAACCATATAAAAACTAAAATTGAGTTTCAGAAACTTATTTCTTAGATCCTGTGACAAACTTACAAATAAATTGTTCCAAAGAGACCCTCATCAACATTTCTAGTAAATCAGTTACAGAACTTCATCTCAAATATAAATAAAGGAGAATCTAGGTAAAACGTCTGGCGCAAAAATAAAAAAAAGAGATGAAAAAAAAGTAAACTAAAATCTAAATACAAACCGCGATAAAATCCGTTAAAAAGTAGTTTTATTTCAATGAAAAAAAAGTGTAATAGTGCAAGAGCTTGTCTGTCTATAAATGATACAAGTGGCTAACCTGCTAACAAGCTTCATTTGTTACTACGGCCAAGTAAGCTGGCCAGACAGGGAGGAATGGCTTGAACCACTACCATTGATAAACTGTTGCACTTTCTACAATGTTCTAGAAATAGAAGTAATAAATACTCCGATTGAATTACCTTCGGATACTTGCCTCATCTACTGTAGGTACTTGTTTCGCTAAAAGAATTTCTGTATTAAAGTTTATTACTGATTTATTGTACCGTGCAATATATTTTTGTTGCATGTAAGTATTTATTAAATTAAATTGTCGTATCTTTTACCATTGTCTTTACAACATAGTTATTTTGACCTATAGGCAGCAAATGTTTATATTTTTTTTACATGGGTTTTTCTTATAAGATACTAGCGACACACCCCAGCTTCGCATGGGTAGCACAGAAATATAACCTATGTTACTCAGGAATAATGTAACATTATAACAGTGAAAGAATTTTTGAAATCGGTCTGACAGTTTTTGAGTTTATTCATTACAAAAATACTAATCTTACATATTTATCTATACTAATATTATAAAGCTGAAGAGTTTGTTTGTTTATTTGTTTGTTTGTTTGAACGCGCTAATCTCAGGAACTACTGGTTCCAATTGAAAAAATCTTTTTGTATTGGATAGTCCGTTTATTGAGGAAGGCTATAGGCTATATAACATCACGCTACGGCCAATAGGACCATAAATGAAAAATGTTGCAAAAATGAAAAACCGTTGAAACTAAAACACGCGAACAAAGTCGCGGGGGACAGCTAGTAATATAATACAGATAAAGATTACACTTGGTCAACCTGCCTAAGGCTGCTCGCCCACGTCCGATAATCGGTGACCGATTTTTTGTAGGAAAACGGTCTGACTATTGATAATATTAATATATGTATACGATAAAGAGTAAAGCAAATAGATAACCCCATTTTCGCTTCTGTATATTTTGTATGCCTTAACATACAAGAAATAAACTTTAAGTGATTATTTTATTAGAGCTTAAGTAGATATAATCTTTCTATGGTATTCTATATTTTCAATTCTTGAATAATTATTTACTCATTCCAACTCAAACAAAAACAAATCTCACGCGACAAAGAAGGGACTATTCACAATACCTAATAACACTGATATATTCACAGCAGTCTATCGTACTGCGTATTGATAGTGTCTGGCAAGTTCACAGACGCGTCTAACGGCAGGTAAACTATTGTAAGCGGACAATGATGCCTACGTGTCGCGTCTGCCGCTTTGTGTACCATAGACTAATAGAATTTATGTGAATTGGTGAGTTATAGCTATATTTACGTAGTTTATGTGTAATGGAAAATGCAAATAGAAGTAATGGAATATTGCAGCTCAATAGAATAAAAAATTTAAATAAGGGATTAAAAAGAATTGTAAGAAGTTTGTAAAGACTCCTCATACTTTAGAAATAAGACGATTTTTGTTGTATAGTTACTTAACATTCTTAACAAAGGTAACCAAACTTTAACTTCTTCTCTGTCAATTTTTTTTGCAGCTGCGTGATAATATTCCGTAGGATTTTAACCACATTTTAGTAATTAACGCAGAACAGTCACGATTCTACAGATAATTAAAACAATAAATAACACCACATAGTTTACGTGTACGAAATCAAAGTGCCTTTAAAACTAACCGTTAAGGCTGGGCCCAACAGCTAACAGTAAGCAAATAAATGTCGCAATTTAATGCGGTTTCTAATGAAGGGACCCGCAACCCTTCTGTATTATTACTTTGCTAGCAACGCCGAGGTATCGCGAAATACACATAATTTTAATTCACACTTTATTACACCATTTATAAAGACCGGGCTCCCAAACAATGCGAATTTGTATTAGAACAATATCAGTTTAGATATTTGTTGACTCCGTAATTATTTTGTGGTGTGCAGCGATATGAGAAACTAGATAGTACTTGAATTAGTAATATAAACATTCAACATGAGCTTAATATCTATATTAAATAAACTATTAATACACAATTACTTTGAGGACATTGTTTGGTACCTAATTATTGATAGATTTATTAGACAATTTCATGTTGTTATTGAAACTTTTCTACTAATATTTCACCGAAAATATATTAAAACTAGCTGTGGCCGCGATTTCGTCCGCATGGAATTTAACAAAAAAGTTATTTAGTTATTTTTTCGTTTTCGAAATAACCTAAGTTACTCCTTATTACATCAGCTATCTGCCAGTGAAAGTCGCTTCAAAATCGGCCATCATATTAAAATAACCGCTTTTATCCAGCCGTCCCGATTAGCTGGATAAAAGCGGTTATTTTAATATTACAAACGGACACTTCAATTTTATTTATTTGTATAGATAAATAATAATCGAAGCTTAGAAAAGTTTACATGCAAAAATCGTAGTTTTGGCTGCTATGAGCTATGGTGTTTCTATGACCTACCACTGCCAAGGCAAAGAATATAAGAATCAATCAGTTTAAACTTCAATATTACAAATTGGGCTATTCAGACCGCAGACGAGGACGACAATAAAATGAAACAAAAACCAAAAAAGATATTACGTTGATTTTAAAACAAAAACTAAGATTGAATGAACTAAAACTAAGATTTATTTTAAAGCTACAGTGTAGCCAGTTTAAATTGCGGAACTAAGTAGACACTTATTGCACTGTTTTAGAATACTAATGTACCGGCTTTCCTCTCTACAACACTGAATTATATAAAGAAATGTTATGCAGATAAATTATGCAAATTGTTTAATCTAAGCGTTCAAGGAGTATGGTAATTGTGAGATTACGCGCCGCATCCCTCCCCATTTTTCACAAAAGAAAAACCGGATTAAAGAATTTCGTACCTCCCTTTAATTATAAAGCTACAATTAGAAGAATTAACGAGAGACATGTGTTTGGGAGCGTAAATTTAAAAAAATAAAGGTCAAAGAGTAATCCTCAGGATTCGTTTTCGGAACAGACACAATCCAACTCATTTGGGATGTTCTCCATTTCGTTACCGGTAAGTTCGTTGATCCATTTTTGAACTGGTTTTCTTTTATATACTCATTTATTATTTAGGTTAAAGTTTAACGAGTGTTTGCTACCCCATCCACTAGTTTAATGGTAGTTTAATGGGATTCATGTTAATTTATATAATGGGATGTCTCATAATTGCATGTTAATTAAAAATTCTGGACACTTTCAACATCCCAGCGTCAACAATAGTGGACGCAATAGCTTCCGTTCGATGAAGATAACTAGGTGACTGTTGCACAAAACACACTTCAATCAATCATCCCTTTATATAAGCATATTTCTTAAAGTGCTGTCAACTCGACAAGAATATTTAAGGAACAAGCTGCCTGCCACGGCTTCGCACGTGGTGTGAGATTTCCAAAACATTTCCATACTTCTTTATTTTCTATTTTCTTTTATAAGAAGTTTTTATTAATATAAGGAACATAACAAAAACAGAAATATTCCATTTGGTACAGTCGTTTGGAAGTTATGGCGTGACCAAGGGAAACCGGGATTAATTTTTATATATAACAGATTGTTTTAAATATTTAGAAATATGTTGTTTTATTATTCATAGACTAATCCAATCACAAAAGTTTGAAGCAACGTACTAAGCCAGCTTTTACTTTATCATTTGAGGTGGAAAAATTATACACAGGCGGAGCGAGCGTGCCTCACTGTCGGCCGGACGGATTTCCCTGCCAGGCCGTCAGTCCGTCTCATTAATACCTCAACTACTTACACAGATAGACTTGATACGTATTCTCTCTGAAATTAAAGGAATTATTTTTAATACTGTTGATTCTATTTTAGTATGTTTGGATAGATATAGAACGCGAATAATGACGCATAAAAATAAATAACTCGGTACTTGGAAAATTACAAAAATAAACTATAAGTAAATATCAAAATGAATGTATGAAAATGTGAATAAAATAAATCTTAATTCAGTCGGCAATTATGAAATAAAAGAATATGTTTTATACAGTATGTGAACAAAAAATAATATAATGTAGTTTCATTTTCCAAAAGTATTCATTTATTTGCATGACGAGTAAGCTTTATTGAATTAAGCAAATCCATACAAATAAACAATAATTTTACAAATATAAAGTAATTTTAGATTGAATGTAAAATTAAATATCAAACGTGATTTAATTACGTGTTAATAATTTAAGCAAATAATTTATGTATTTTGCATTATAATCTATAGATACTTATAATAAATCTGTAGAAGTGAAAATTCTGTACATTGAAAATATTAAAAAAATAAATGGCAGGGGGTGTTACTAGAACGAGACCGAACCCAATAATGTGATTAAAAAAATTTTTGTCTGTCTGTCTGTCTGTCTGTTTGTTCAGGCATCACGCAAAAACTACCGGTTCGATTACCATGAAACTTGGTATACTTATTTTTTAATATTCTGGGCACCACACTGGGTACTTTTTATCCCGGAAAAGTATATACAATATAAAACAAACTTAATTTTGCGGTTCGATGCCTAGGCCCGATTGCTGTACCAACCGCAAATAATAAGTTTGTCGTAGGTCACGCCGCCCGGCCGCAGTGGAGTTCAGTTGGCGCTGCGCCCCAATTTATGCTGTAAATGTAGTGCCGAATTAAAGTCCGGTGAAGCAGTCAAAGCCTGCGCTCAGGCTAACTGCGTAAAATTCTTCAAAAAAAAAAAAAAAGTAGTGCCGTAGGTTGAATTTTGCTTGCACCGTTCGCAGCACACGCGTGGCGCGCGGCGGCCATGGATCGCTACCGTATATAAGAACGGCCTCTGAGCGCGCGTGCATTAAAAGTCCGGTGAAGCAGTCAACGCCTGCGCTCGGGCTAACTGCAGTAGACGTTTTCCAAAAAAAAAATGACTTCATAAAAGTCCGGTGAAGCAGTCAAAGCCTGCGCTCAGGCTAACTGCAGTAGAGCGCTTCCAAAAACGCGCGTGCATCATACATTTTTTGAACTTTGATTTGAACGGACGTGTCGAGTGGCGAGCGTTCGGTCTTATTAGCATTCTATAAATTGTATGTTTCAAATACTTGCAACTCTAAACCGTGCTTTTCAGCGCGACCTTTTTATTCCTTTTAGTTTTTATTAAGTACAGTTTAAGTTAGAGTTATTTAGGTTTATTTTTACAAGTCGTAGGCATAGATTTTAATTTTAAAGTATAGGTAGTATATTTGATAGTGTACGTTATTTTATGTGGGACTGTAGGTTATTTGATAATACTGTTAGGTAAGATTAGTCATTATAGATATAAGGTTTTAGGGATTTTGCTTATTTATTGAGTTTAGATTTGTTATCGGTAGGTATTTTATTTTCTGTTATTGAGTTTTTTTTAACTAGGTAGGTACTTAGGTTTTTTAAAAAGGCGTAGACCGTATAGATTTTAAGTATAGGTAGTAGTAGTGTGTAACGTAGGTTATTTTTAGTACTCTTAGGTAGTAGGACTCTGAGAGACATCAGGCTCATTGACCAACCCAGGGGTGGTAATACAGTGGTTTCTTGTGGCGATTTTAGGCAAATTTTGCCAGTTATACCACGGGGAACACGAGCTGAAGAAATCAGAGCTTGCCTAAAAAGGTCAAGTTTATGGCCTCATATTGTATGCATGCATTTAACAACAAATATGCGGGTGAGACTTGGAGATGACCCACATGCACAGCATATTTCTGATTTATTACTAAAAATAGGCGACGGAACTTATCCAAATGATGAAGGAAAAGTGGTTTCGTCCGTGCAGGAGCTAATATTTTCAGTGTACGGCGACATAAGTAATATAACATATCAGCACAATACTATAAGGTCTATTTTAACTCCTAGAAATGATCAAGCATGTGCAATAAATAATGAAATACTGTCGCTTATTCAAGGAGAAAGTCGAGAGTATATCTCTATCAACAGAATGATCGATCAAGAAGAATCCACTAATTATCCAATAGAATTTTTGAATTCATTAAATGTTCCTGGACTTCCCTCACATACAATTAAGTTAAAAATCGGTGTTCCTATAATTCTTCTTCGTAATTTAAGTCCTCCTAAACTGTGCAATGGTACTCGATTAAAAGTCGTAAATCTACAACCTAACATAATTAAGGCAGAAATTTTAACCGGTTGTGGTGCCGGGGAAAGTGTTTTGATTCCTAGAATTCCTTTAATTCCGAACAATTTTCCATTCCAGTTTAAGAGAGTACAGTTTCCAATATGTTTATGTTACGCCATGACAATAAATAAGGCACAGGGTCAGACTCTAGGCGTTGCTGGCGTCGATCTTAGCGTGAGTTGTTTTTCACATGGTCAGCTTTACGTCGCTCTGTCCCGTATGAGTAGTCCAAGAAACCTTTATGTTCATATTCCGGACGGGCTCACTGACAATGTCGTGTATACTGAAGCTCTCAATTAATGTCGTACGGTGACTATCTGTCGTTACTATTATCTTTGTGAGCATTCGTTGTAATGAACGTCAGCTTCGCTATTGGATATCCTGCTAAAAAGGCACCAAAGTAGAAATCTACTGCAAAAAACTACAGAACGCGAGCGATGCCTCGAGCAAAGATATCATTTAACCTCTTAATCACCGATAATGAGACAATATTGGTTTTCTATTGTAATTAGCCACAAGAGAAGGCCCAGAAGTATTAATACCGGTATGCTCCATAGAAAACGTTCTACACAAATAGCACTTTACACAAAAAACTCATCGATAAGTTTCGACATCCACGCGAACGAAGTCGCGGGCACAGCTAGTTTAAAATATTTTAAATCGTCAAAATCAACAGATGAAACACAGATTTGAGTATTACTATTTTTTTAAATCTTACTCGGAATAATAGCATATTCTTTAGCACGAACTGCACCAAATACAAATTTTATCCCGTTGCATTTTGTAAACCAACATTATAATAACAAAAATTAAATCGCAGTCAAAAACATTTCAATTTTTTTGCAAGCTCCTAACAAAATATGAAAATGCACATTCATTTTCTACACAAACATTAGATAACACTCCAGTTTCTGAACGTCTAAAGAGCTGAATATTAATCAGACAGACCCCGGTGCATCTATACTGCATACCGTTCACCCTGACATAGACCGAGGGGGGTATTATTCTTTCCCCTACCACTCCGAGATAATAAGCTTAGCCTTTGTTTTTAATACTCGCCAGTTAATGGGTTTGTTTGTGTGAGAGAAAAAGGAAAAATTCTGACAAATGCAAAATGTGAAGTCCTTTGATCATATCTCTGTAGATTTTTTTAATAAGCAAAAGTTGGAATTAACAAGTATTTTTAATTTTTATTCATAATATTACTACCACCCTTTTATACGTTCGTTGGGCTGTTATGATGTATGTAGTACCTTTGTATAATAAGAACAAAGGCGTTCAACATAATAAATTACCTTAATTAGACTGCTTACGACTACTAGTCCTATTACTACTACTAAGGACTGTAATCCTTACTAATATTATAAATGCTAAAGTAGCAATGTCTGTCTGTCTGTCGCGCTTTTACGCCAAAACTACTGAACCGATTTTAAATCAAATTTGGTACACAGATACTCTAAAGCCTGAGAAAAGATATAGGCTATTTTTTGCCACGATAACCGATATCCACGCGGGCGGAGCCGCGGGAAACAGCTAGTAAAAATATAAAATTGACAAAAATGTCAACGACTTTCGCCTTTCAAATTTACAATGATCACGTAGAGTTGCAATATATAAAACTACTTTTCCAGAAAATGTATCGCACAACAAAATACTTATCGACCTCTCACTTCAATAAATTCTCGGTATTTCTATAGAATAAACCAGTTAGCTGGAAAATAGAATTCGAGCGAAATCGTGCTTTTATATCACTTTATCAACAATATGTTGAAGATATATTTATTTAATTTGTTACAGAATCCAAGCCGGAGCTGGTGTATTGGTTTTCGGAACAGACCTTGCAGCCGGGACCAAGTGTATCTCTGAAATGTGTCGCGATGGGCCATCCTCCGCCACAGTTCACGTGGCTACTTGATGGGTTTCCTATACCCACAAATTCAAGGTAAAATAAAATAAAACATGGTACTTTATTGGAACTTTAACGATTTTCTTAAATTGATGACTTGTTCCCAATCTACTTAGAAAATACATGAACCGTAGATTATTACTGTTAGTTTAGTAACCTATTAGTTGTAGTATTTTCGAAAGATAAGTTTTATAAAATAAAGTTTTGATCCAGGAAAATTTTGTTACATACTTATGTGCTGTAAGTCAGAAAACTTTATAATAGGTTCTGATAGAGTTGTCAGAAGGACCGTAAACAAAAACTTTTAATATCAGTGTGAGATTTAATGTTCTACCGTACCGTTCAATATGTCACTGTTGCGAAACCTTTTCTTTCAAATTCAGACACCAACATAATCCTACATTTAGGTTCGTAGTCGGGCAACACGTGACGCTGCAAGACGACGTGGTCAGTCACCTAAACATCAGTCGTGTGACGGAGCAAGATGGCGGAGAGTATGCTTGCGTGGCATCCAACACTGCAGGGAAAGCTCTCCACGCGGCTAGAGTCAACGTGTATGGTCTGCCTTACATCCGAGAGATGCCTAAAGTGACAGCAGTCGCGGGGAGCGACTTGAATATCAAGTGCCCTGTCGCCGGCTACCCTATCGAGTCGATTACGTGGGAACGAGGTAAGCGTCCCCTAACTTATTCACAGTTTGTTTATTGAACACTGCGTGTCGAAGTTTTTGCAAGGAATTCAGGAATCTTGGGTTCTACAAACTGTATTTACACGGGAATTTTTATGAGACGAGCTAAACGGATTAGGTTTCATTCCAAGATCGATAATAATTACTAGATCTGTGTCTTTGGTAAAAACTTTAAACATAAATAAAACTAATAAGCCTCTACTAATTTAACGTGTTATAAATAATGTAATATATCGTTGATACGGGAAAGAAAGTCGAAAATAAATTACTTACGAAATCGACTCTTTTACTGCTAAACCATTACATCATAACTCCTTCGATATGACAGAATTCTTGCCCAATAGACATTGATAGAGGCATTTATTAGTTTATTCACGCTGAGTATTACATGCTTTGCGTCAATTCTTTGCCAAATGCCGGTTGATTTAACGAACATTCTGGCAACTCTCCCGGTCTCTTTACAATAAAAGCACTAGACATTTTGATGATGATGTGATTTTACTTTAGTACAACAATTTTCTTATTTGTAAGTCCCTATTATTTATTTAAATGTCGATAAGGGTATCGTAACAGTCGGCTACAGAGAAGCGACCGAACGGGTATCAACTGGCCGCAAACCATTAATATTTAAATCAGAGCGAGCCAACTTAGTCAAACAGAAGCTTGTGGCTTATATATACCACTGAAATCACATAATGCGTTCTAAGTAAACGAGTGTTTTTAGTTACTTAAATAATCGCATCTCGTAGCCATAAATATACTTCGAAAAAAAATAACGCGTTCGCCACGCCCGATCACACTCTTTATAACGCTCTCGTCACGCATTCACCAGCTTACTCTCCAAGTCAAGCTTGCTTAAAGAAGTTTTACTTCTAAAATATAACATAAATAGCTCGAAATTTTAATATAAGGTACCATTATTTTAGGTTGTAACAATAATAGTAGGTACATCATTATTATTTATGAGACAAAATGTATCTCAAGAGAATGTTTAATATGGAAAATGAAAAGTAATAAAAAGACAGTCTTGTTTTGTAGCGTCTCAATGATTCAATATACGTTAGGGTTATCAAGTTGTAAAATCTGTTTCTCTATTTTGCTGTCGCAACGAAAACGTATTATAAGTATATGCAAATTACATAGACTAAAAATATTTTTCTTCAACTTTTGCTAACAGGTAAGAAAGAGAGAATAATACCAGCCTATAAATGTCCCACTGCTGGGCACAGGCCCCTTCTCATATAGGAAAGAAAGGAGCATTGATCACCAAGCTTGCTCATTGCGGGTTGGCCATTTCAGATGTTTTCGTTCGCCGATTGTCAATGATGTCTTAGAATAATTAAGAAAGTAGGTACATATAACTTTGAAAAAAAAATTCATCGGGACTCGCCTGTAATGAGTTCGAACCTGCATAAAAACCTTGTACACACAAATCCGTTCATTTATTTGTTTCAATTAAGGTTTTAATAATACATAAACCTACAGACACGTGTTCTTTTTGTGATTGTAAGCTTATTAATATAATTCACTTTATAAATAAGTAGCCTATCTTTACGTTTCATACGAGGTTAATCAAATAAATTACAATCATCAAAAAATCTAATTTCACTTTTACGACGTAGTGTCTCTCATTAGTTCTTCATATTACTTGCCCTGGGTTCTAGATCAAGGGCTGTGCGCACCTTTATTATTTTATTCAAAGGTGACATCCCTAGTCCTACTAATGATACGAAATTGACATAATTTTTGTCAGAGCCTTACGTACAAAAATTGAATTGCCGCCTGGGGACTTTTGTAAAAATGATTTTATTTTCCCTAAATGTAGGTATTCGTTGTACTTTTTTCGGGAAATATTTACTGATGAACACCTTTACTAGATGATGCTCTGCTTCAATACGTTCATATCAAAATTTTAAATAGTCGTATATTATTTTCTTTGACTCGTATGTGATTATGGCTTAGTGACTCAGGAAGGACCAACTGACAATGCGAATTTCCATTAATTCTGTCAGGCAAACATCCATCTACCGAATGGCATTATACCGTTTCTAGGACACAAGACGTTTAGTATGTAATAAGCAGGAGAAGTAGTAAAGGTTAATATTTACCAAAACAAATGAACGAAACTACAATTTAGTAGCAGACGACAAGCAATTTTTTAATTACCAAATATCACGAAAAAAAATTGTATAATATTATCAATTTAAGGTCCATTTCTTTTTTTTTAATTTTTCATAATATTAATCTTTAAGGTTTAAATCAAGCGCCTCTACGCAGCTAGACTAACATTTATAATGTAAATATGATCGTTATTTATTATGAACCCAATTACTTCGCTTTTTTTTCACCACAACTCCACATAATGCTCGGAATAATAAGTTTCAAGTTCTTAAAAGTAATTAACCAGATATACACGGAATTACCGACATATCTTTTTATTTCTTTTTTCTTACCTTTTCCCAATCTATGTTGGGGTCGGCTTCCAGTCTTACCGGATTCAGCTGAATACTGTATTTTACATGGAGCGACTGCCCATCGACCTCCACTATACAACTCATTTTACTGGGTCCCACAGCATCCAATGGTAAGACTGGTTGTAATAACATTTAGATGAACAGAAAAAAAACTACATGTATACATAATCCTTATTAAGTATTTTTATGTACTTAAAACCCATTTAGGTACTTTCATACATTTTATTTTAATAAGCATCAGTCTTTACTAGTAGCCTTTTATGAATACTATGAAAAACTTGATATGAATTCACAAAATGTAGGCCAACAAAATTATCTCTGAAAATACTTTTTGCTATGCTTGTGTATACATGTGCTATTAAAATAAACGTAAGCCAACATAAAGTAGTTACTGTTCTAAATTGATTACATTGAGCTAAAATAGACACATACACAAGGAATCATACCTTGAGGGAGACTAAATGACTTTAAACTAAACTAATTAGGATTTTTTTGCGGATTTGAACCTGAATTCCTCAGAATGACGACCAAAGAGTTTTTTTACTTTTTTGAAAATAGTAACCTCAAACAATATACAACAAAGAAAGTATCCTGGGTAATCCATATTCCGCGAATATTTCTGATATTAATTAATTATTTATGTCCGATTTTCAACATTCAATACTACACAATAACAATTACACATGAAACGAATACTACAATGTCACAAACTTAACAACACCGATACTAAATTTGCGGACAATTTTATATTATGTGATCCCATAAATGTCATTTTAATGTTATAAACTTCGTAACTTAACACCTGAATGGATATTGAAACATGATATTTAATTACGTTATCAAATTTAATTAAAATTACCCATGATTTACATTATAATATCTCTTTTTCGAAATGTTTCCAGTATAAAAAATAGCTTTAAATTTTCTAGAATAATACCCTATCTTCCTAAAAATATATTACCTACGATTTGAATAGGTACAATTACCTAATACACTTCAACTTAATTAGTTATCTATTTGCCCCAAATATAACTTATATAACAAACAAAGATATAGACCTGAACATTATTTTATATACTTCTAACAAAAATAGGTGCTCAATGTCTACTAAATAAAAGAGGACATTCACGGCGAAGCGAACGACACTTTAGTCAAACAGTATCGAATTAAGGCCCCCGGGGAGGTGACGGGTAACGTCTTTTAGCAACAGGTTCCTAAGAAACTAGGGCAAAAGGTGAAACAAAATAACTACATATAAGTTTTTGATTATCCTCGGAGTATTGTCAGTTCACAAGTTTAGGGAGGTTTCGTTTTTGTGCTATGTTATTACAGTAATTGTAATCCTTACTAATATTGTAAATACGAAAGTAACTCTGTATGTCTTTCTGTCGCGCTTTCACGCCGAAACTACATAACCGATTTAAATGAAATTTGGTACACAGATAGTCTTGAACCTGAGAAAGGACATAGGCTTTTTGCCGCGATAACTGACATCCACGCGGGTGCAGCTGCGGGAAACAGCTAGTCGCATATATTGAGTCATTTTTATTACGAATGTTTTGAAAGGATTTGAAATTACTTGCTCGCATGTCGCATGATCGATAAATCTCAAATATGTACGTGCGTATTTAATCAGTGCGTTGATTGCTTGAATCATTAACAGTACAAAATATTTTGCAACGCAATTTTTTAAACTAAATAAGTACAACCGAATGGGTACCACAATCTGCATTTTATTAATCACAGGATTAGCTACTCAATAGCAATGCCACGAAGAATAAAACTGGTTAAGTAGTATAAACAAACATTATCGTATTTTCCATCGAGTTTTTTCATTCATTTCCTGTAAACCGTCGCATCGGCATAAAATATGTTTGTTATACCTTTGCCTTGGAAATCCCGGCCGAGAAAATTGCGCCCACAATCTAATAGGCTAGACACCTCGGCAACATCCAATTAAGGACAAATCTAAGTTATTTCCCTCTTGTTTTTCCTTTTCACAAGCCTTTAAGAATATAATAGACTGGCAACCCGCCCCGGGTCGCACGGGTAGCACAGCAATATAGCCTATATCACTCAGAGATAATGCAGCATTCTAATGATGAAAACATGTTATAATCAGTCCAGTAGTTTCTAAGTTTATTCGTAACAAACGTACACAACAATACAAATCATTCTTTTTTAGAATATTAGTATAGATATAGATATATTCTGTATCAGAAATAAATATCTATATCTAAATATATTATATTACAGTTCAATCAATGAATACCTAATTTAAGTAAAAGTTAATCGTTTAGCGAATTATTTTCGAATCTGGCATAGAACTGTCAGCCGCACTGCTCTCATATTAATTATATCGAGATGATAAGGCTCTGTAAGATATTCAACGGGACTCCTGAGTCAACAACAATTCAAGAGTCGAGGCAGGGGTCGTCTAGGGCGGATCGCAATCAGTAATTAGGAACCCTCTGGTCGAACGCCACTATATAAAATTATTTTTGGATGTTTTTATTTAACTTTATTTTATAATTAGATAGATAAAAATAATTTAGATATAGGTACCTATGTTAAGTCTATCATGGTCTATCAAAGTATTATACTTCGGTTAAAAAATATTCATTATTCTAATTTTATTCAAAGTTTATAAGTATTATTTAGTAGTAAGTATTTAGTTATTTTAACGAAACCCAACACTATACACTTTCAATGAAAAAAAATAAAATACTGAAAATGTTTTGAAGTTTGTAATAAAAAAAAAAGAATGCTTCCTGTTTATTGTGTAATTCTCATTTTAATTTCTTTTTCAACTAGAGCGCTATAAAATGTTAGCCCCATTTCTTTATGGTAGAGTCTATAGAAAGGGCGCGCAAAAGAGTTATAAAAGCCTGGGAAATAAAACATAAAATTTAAATAATAAACACAGAATAATCTTAAATTCTGTTTATTAACACAATATGCGCTGAAATGTCAGAATATAAAAGTCAGTCTTTTTACCCGCATATTATACGATAAGTCTGGTATACAACCACTAGAGATTACCACGCCGTCTAAGCTACATAATGATGTAGGTATTCAATTCAACTCAGTAATATCGTGAACACTAAAACCTCAAACTAAAATATAACCAAGTGCTACGCGCCGAGTGAATTGGCTTAGCAAGACCAACCAATTCAAATAGCCAAGATACTCAATAAAGAATCCCAATAAATTTATCTTGAAATAAAAATTGTTAAGATCACGAAACCCTCCTCTCGTTTACCAGTATTACTGAGAAAGATCAAATTAAGACTGGCCGGTCACTCCCTAGTAATTTTCCTTTTTCGTTCGGAACCCTTGTCAACAACGAACCTTATTTTTCATAGCGTGCCCACTCTCATTAAGCTGACCCACGGTTTTTGATACCTGCATCGATACGGTTTTATGAATCAAGAGGTGAAAAACAGGGTTACTCAATATTTTATGAAGTAATTTTCATAAAACAATATTATCGATATTTGTTGTTACGTTGTTATAAAATGGTTTTCTGGACTACTGGGTATGGTCAGCAATCGATAAATACTACAAAGATACTGTTATAAATTACTAGCAGTGCATAATTATGTAGCTAGACTTTACTTTACCTACTATTGAAGATTTATATAAAATTAGCATAATAAATATTTAAAAAAATATATACCTAAATTTATTAGTTTAGTTTTGTTTTAAGTATATATATTTAAAATTGTAAATAAGTAATTAATAAAAGTAGTAGAATATATCTAATAGTTGAAACGATCTCAATTAAAATCGGCGAAGGAAAACATCGTAAGGAAACATGGTACCCAAAATATGAAATCTGAAATGGCGAACCTGTAATGAGTAAACTTTGTGATCAATGCTCGTGCTTTCTCTATATGAGAAGAGGCCCAGCAGTGGGACATTTATCGGCTGTTATTATTAAAGACAATTTTCTATGTAATGGCTTGAGCACATACAACATTTACTAAACCCATAAGGATTCTGATATGACTGGCCATTTATAATTCAAAATCACATGTACGAAAGCAGGCTAACATTTTAAATAGGTACGTTAAACGTTGACCTACTTCCAAATTTGAATATTTAAATTTAAAATTGGGTATTTTCGAATGGCAGTGCACATTTTACCAAACTTGCTACTGCTCTAAGCAACTGTTGAAATTTTATTTTAACTGGAAAACTCTCGTTTGCCTGCTGCGTATAGCTACGTGGTTTTGCACCAGCTATTTTAAATTGGAAATTGTGTTTCTCGGCGCGCTTAGATTTTTATTTGAATTCATTAAAAGAGTTGAGTTCTAAACTAGGAATCCAATATATTTTCGACATTGTTGCATGGTGTATGTATATTATAATTAAAACCTTTTTTTGACGTCTGAACAAACAAAATCCAAAAAAAAAAAATTAAGGTACAGGCTCTAGTAAAGAATGGCCTTTTAAACCAAACTTTTGTGTCACGATTTCACAATAGATACCCAATTTGTAAATGTCACTATTTTGGGGACCGATCCTACCTATTTTCTAAGACGAGTTAAAAAGTTTTAGGTACTAAATAAATGGCTTTTCGTTACTCAAAACTGGTCAACCATTCAACTTATTAAAGTATTATAAATTCAAATTACTTTAAGAAAGTTCCTGATGATGTCAGAAGTTTCTGAGTTGTGTTTTCGTGTTACGATTCGCAAAGCCAAGACTTGGATGTTTAAACCACTGTAATGGCCGAATACTAAAACGTCAATCAGTTATAAGTCGCCGTTAAGTCACGTGCTGTCTCTGTCAGTTTAAGGTGTAAAGTAGCGACAGATAGACATTTTAGAACGTTTTAAAGTTAGGTTGCGTTTAAAAGCTTGTATCTCCTTTTAAACACTTACACACTTGAATGATATTTTGTGTCATTAAAAATTCTGTAGAAGTTAGTTTTTCTATCCCAAATTCCACAGCAGTAGTTATTTTCTAATCAACGAATTATGTAAACATTGTCAGTGGTCTTAGGCTTATGTGCAATGCGTTTTGTATCGAATTGCTTTAAGTTATTAAAAGAGAAAAAATATACTATTGGTATTATATGTTTATAGTCGAGAAAATTCAAACATTTACAATTTGTAACATTGATTTCAACACACCAATTAAGAGGCAATTATTTTCTCGAACAGATGGGCAGACTCTGCCTCTAAACCGACGGCAGAAGGTGTTTCCTAATGGCACGTTGATCGTGGAACAGACGCAAAGAGGTGAAGATGCTGGCACATACACGTGCCAAGCTGCCAACAGACAGCGGCACGCCGCCAGACGTGACGTCGAAGTACAAATACTAGGTCAGTGCTATTTGTCCAGCTTTCGAACAGAATTTTCAGGCTAGTTTGCTTGATTTGAAATTGGCACTACATGAACCATTGCCTACTTAAAAAGCACTTTTTGTCATTTAGGTATTAAGGTCAAAATAAATTACCCTTTGCTGATCGTAAGTTTATTTGGAATTAACGATACAGTTTTCAGGTCCTTTTTGCTCGGAATTTTCTTATTTATAGCTACGAGTATAATCGAACGGTAAAGGTACTTCATTTTTGCTACCAAAAACCTTTATTAAGGTCTTTATATTTTATATAACAATGTCAGGGCATAGTTACGCTAACGTCGTCCTATTTTTGTCTAAAAATTATTACACGATAGCTACAAAACTGTGTTCGTTTTTTTTACGTAATAGGTCTATTGTAGCTAAAAATACTTTTCATACTGAACAACTTTCAATATAAATCATTGCATAATGACCTTAACTTTTCTTCGAAAACATTATCTAATATGTAGGTGATTAGATTATGAAATCCCAAAAATGTTATCCACCCTCTTCTTAAAAGGGAAATTAGAGCATAAACTTTCTCATTTTCTTTACTAAGATTTAATGCGCTATAAAATCACGAATTCAAGAGGGGTGGAGTTACTCATCCGTAATTCATTAAAGTTAGCACGTTTACCATTACCGCGGCATCCACGAAGCGTTAAACTCCCAGCTAACCCTGGTTAATAGGGCAATAAAATAAAAACATAAAAAAATTGAATGAAACCTTTACAAAGTAACCCTCTGAAATGAGGTCCGCGAAATCAAGGCTGAAAGCTTTAAGATTTCATTCTAATTAACAGTTAGGCACCCAAACAATTTATGACGAAATTAAGTGCGTTGACGTGGCGAAATTGCGCAGAATTTTGGGATATGAATAATTCTGCGTGGGTAACACTGGCCTAATTCGCTCGATTCATGTGTAATTCTACAAATGTCAAGTACGAAGCCAAACTAAAGCAGAAGTTCATTGTTTACTAAACATTCAGATACAATCGTTAAGAACTCCAGCTGATACAGTCAGGAAAAGTTTTGTACCTAAAACTACCTAAAGAGACAGATTCATAAAAAGATGTATAGATAGGTTCCTACGTAAAAAAACGTGGATGACTTCCGTTGCCATAAACCAGTATTACGCCAAACAAACATAATGAAGTAGATTTTTTTTTTTCGAAAATTTTTAAAATACTTTTACAAAAACATTAAATTTAACAAATGATTTCATTCTTTTTGCAGTTCAGCCAAAAATTTTGCCTATACCGGCGCTAACAAATTTATTAAGGGAAGGTATGAGAGCGGCAATCTCTTGTCAGATCTTAGAGGGTGATTTGCCGGTCGCTTTTCGGTGGGAGAAAAACGGACAACCTGTGACGTCATCGCCTTACGCGCCTAGTGGAATAATAACACGAAGAATGGACGAGTACAGCGCGTCATTGGTTATCGAGCAAGTGACGTCACTACACAGCGGGAATTACACGTGCATTGCCTCTAATGTAGCTGGGTCAGAGCGTTACACAATACCCCTAACAGTAAATGGTAATAAAAGTTTTCTTATTTCATTTACCTTCTTTTCCAAATACGGTGGTTTACTGTAATTCTAAATGTTTAGTCCCACCCCGATGGCGTTTGGAACCCAACGATGTGGCGGTAGCGGCAGGCCAAGATGTGACCTTACAATGTCAAGCTGATGGTTACCCTAAACCGACAATAACGTGGAAGAAGGCAGTGGGTGAGTTGAATTTTCCATCAACAAAAATATTTTCTGTGATACATTAAAAGCTAATTAAGGGACTGATTATGTGATGTTACTTATAAATATTTTGTTATAAGTATTATTATGTTACTCAGTCTGAATTTTAAATTTTTCGTCATCCACTAGTGTCATAATAGGTAACTGGGTCAAATTTCGCACAGGTAACACTCCTGGCGAATACAAAGACTTCATGTTTGAAGGGAGCTCAAGGGTCCTGGAGAATGGCTCCCTCGTGTTCGAGCGAGTGGCCAAAGACAGTGAGGGACATTATCTCTGCGAAGCTAGGAACGACATAGGCGCCGGATTAAGCAAACTCATCTTCCTAAAAGTCAACGGTAAGTAAAAAGCTGTTCGTTTTTCTAATTAATAAAGTAATCCATTGTCGATTTCCCGCAGAAGTAGAGAAGGCCACGACACTTGCGTTAGCTTTCCATAATGATAAATTATAAGATCCAAAGACCGGCCCGATTCCAATCTTTTTCAAATTCGGTCAGTCAATTTGCCGAAGGAAATAGAATTTTTACCGCGAAGATCATATACCTAGCTATGCCTACGCAGTGTATAAAAAAGGAAGCATCTTTTTTTTTTCGAAGGTCTGTGAAAAGTTGTGGAATGTCTTGATGGAGGATCCGTCGCAACGATGAGTTTCGCCGGGACAAGCCCGGGTCGTACTCAAATGAAAATTCTTTCGCGTCATTATTGTTTTGTTGCGGAGAAATGGAGCTGTCCTTAGCGAAATAAATGTCAAGAACGCATTGTCTTCTAACTGGAACTATTACGTTTTATAACCTCCTTTATAAGAATCGAAACCTTTTGTGTCTTTTTGCCAAGGAACATTGCTAAATGTTGCAGTAACATTTGTAAATTACATTATGGTAGCTAAGTAGTAGTAAGTGCAAGCAACACGAAACGAAATTGAATTTTGTAAACAATTAAGAAACTCCCTCTTGATTACTACGACTTCGATATTTCATCGACATTTCAGAAAAGAAAAGAAAAGAAAAGAAATAAAATGTGGAACACTCAATAACTTTTATATCCGTCCATACCTTTATTTAATTCTATAGAATTCCGCGACGCCTCGATAACTTGCTCAAATTGCCGAACTGCCAGCTTCATATTGTACCTATATAACATTAAAGGAAGTCCATTTTCTCACCACTGTGCTCGGTCCCTGATGCTGGTGCTCTCGGTACTTTAAAACTTAATTTAGATCGTTCTGTGGTTGGACTTATATTCTATTGCTAACTTTTATGAAAACTTAAGTGAAGGCAAAGTTACTTTCCCAATTAACTGCAGTCACAATTGTGTTAAGAGAAATATAAGTTCACTTCGCTATTTAGAGTTGATAGTTTTGTTTGTGGTGTTATGAAATGAAAACATAAGTGAACTTCTCGTGACGAAACTTTGATATTAGTTCTAATTAAAGAATAGACACAATAAATGTGACGATGTATTTGTAGTTTATTCGATTGTCGGCGGTCGGCAGCGCGAGCGAGCGCGTCTGAGCAGAAAACTCAATGACCGTACGTCGCAATACGTCTCCTCTTTATTGGAAAACGAGACAGTTGGCTTCCACTAGAATAAGTCCGCGGTGTACGTGTTTGTATTCGACGATATTGGCTTTTGTTGAGGAGCAAATATCATGAAATATCGTCCGTCGTGACGTTTAAGAAGCCGTTTATTTATGATTGTTTAAATCAAACCTCTTCGGCTCAAAAACACATCACAGTGGATATTGTTATTTATGTAACCGTTAACAAATCGTAGATTGTGCAAACACCAGTGAAACTTTCTTCGATTGTGGTGGACGGCGGCTCCCTAAACCCGTCACGTCCGCTAGCAGTTTGTAAACAGTTCCGCTTCTAGCCGTAATCGTATTTCCCGCTTGTTTATTTCGGTTTGACACAAGGTTCACCAGGATTTACACATGAACAAACTTTGTAGACGTTCACTTGAACCTAAATAAATAGATACGAAAGTTATTTTCGACTGCTCTCTAAAAAGTAGACCTGATTTTCAACAGCGTGTCGCAAATGGGGCTGTAATATTTTTAACAGCCAGTAAATCTTAAAAAAATGGGGGTTTCGTAAACAAGGTGCTTGCCAATAAATAAAACTGGGCCTACAGGCACAAAATAACGAGCGTGCCTTTATGGAAATATTTTTTCGCACTTCTGCCACGGCACTCAAAAGGAATATAGAGTAGACGCGTCGGCGGCGGTTAGAAAAATCTTGGTATCAAACCATAACCTGATTTCTTGTTCTTATAAAATTCAACAAACACATCTGGTTACATATGCGAGCAAACCACTAATATTTTAATTTTATTATGATTTCATTAAATTAAATAATATAAAACCAAGTTGGGTTAGTTACACCATTTATAACTCAAGAACGGGAGGACCGATTTTCATGATCTTTGATTTGATGGATTCTTTTCTACCCCGAATAGCAGAATAACTATAAAAACACAGAAAAACGTAACAAAAAATTGTCTTACGGGAACGGAGGCTACTTACGCGGGTGACACAGGAGACCGCTAGTGATTAAATAAATATTGAAGAAAGAATTCTGCTTAATAGCAATTTTCAGTTAACAGCTACTGTCCCATCTCGTAGATAACATCGCGTAATAGATGGGTATTCTATTGCCAAGTTCTTATTGTCTTGGACGTTAGTTACCGAAACATAGCACGAACTGGCTCGATTAGGTTAGTTGATTGTGAACCTGTCTTGTGTTTCTAATATCCTGACTTCTAATAGTCCCTAGCTCTCCAAGTTTATCATTAGAATTCTGTTCTCATTCTGACATTTAGTTAAAAGAACATTCGTTAAACCTTTCGATCCTTCCGTTTTGTACACAAATTTATTAGTAAAGAAAATAGAAATGGTTGACTATGCAAATAATGCTAGTTTGTCTCAGATAGATTAGCACAGGTAGCTAAGTTTCATGTGCTCCTATTAAAGACATAATAATCTTAATATTCAATTCATTAATTGGAATGCAAATAAATATTGAAATACTGTTAATTGATGACCGTATGATATTAATTGATGATATGATGTTAATTGATATCCATATGATAGTAACATTATGTATTTAAGTAAGAAAATGTGTGTTTTTATCTAGCTCCTGCCCGGTTCCCTATGAAAAGTAAGACGGTTCAGGTAACGGCAGGAGAGGCAGCACATCTCCAGTGCGCTGCGTCAGGGGATGCTCCCCTGGAAGTCAGCTGGCGAAGTCCGCATCACCATACCATCGCACACCACTTGGATCAAAGGTACTGTGCCTAAATAGGAACATATACGATAGAGATTACATAAGCTGGTTAAAAGAATTGGTCGCTTCAAGAAGTTATTTTTTTTTAGTAATCTATTATGGGTAAAAGCTATCAGAACAGAATTACTTTATTTCGAAAGGTAAGCATTTTCACAGAATTCCAGCTGTATCAACAGTACTTTATAACCTACACTTGACGAAAGTACCTAAGAATGTAACAATCCAGTTCAAGTACACATAAATAATTATTTTTAAAAGTAAGAAAACTTTACTAAATGTATTTTTATATATGATGACCACTATTATCTAAAACATTATAATTTACACACTAGCAGTGCCTAATAAAGTTTTAGATCGTTTGTTAGCCACAAATTTTTATTAAGAGTTGTCTTTCAGATACACGATACGAGAGCAGGTGTTAGACGATGGCTTAGTCTCGGAGTTGAGCATACTGCAGACGTACCGACAAGACACGGGCGCCCTGACATGTAGGGCATCCAACGCCTACGGACAAGATGAAATGCTGATACATCTTGTGGTGCAAGAGGTGAGAATTACTGGTGTATGTTTTTTGGTAAATAGAAATCTTGGCTAGGGGTACAACTGTGCAAGGTATAAGAACTGAGAATCGGTTTTTTAGAACATTGAATTAATAATTGTGTGGCTTTGATTTTTAAATGTATAGCTTATTAATAAAATGAATTATTGTTTTCTTTAACTGATACCCTTACTTAACGAGACTTAAAGCTTATTTAGACGGTGCGAGAAATATTGTGCCAGTTCCAGTTCATTGCCGTCTATGATTGATCATTTTTGTCACTATAACCGCGCGGCCCCGCTATGCACTGTAACTCGCACGACATTTCTCGTAACGTCTAAATCAGACCTTACTATAAATATTTTAATCAGCTCAGTATTTTTTAAAGAATCCGTAGATAAAAGTGTCTTTATGTTGTTGATTGGCATCTGGTGTGATTGGTTAGTTATGAAAAGAGGTTTTCTTTTTTTTATAACAGGTACCAGAAATGCCAAAGAACATAAGAATAATAGACCAACAGTCTCGTTCGATACAAATTTCGTGGACTCAGCCCTACGCCGGCAACAGTCCGATCATCAACTACATTGTGCAATATAAGGAAGCACCAGGTAAGATCACATAAAGAAAATATGAATATACTTCGAAGAATAGGCATATACCGATGCCTATTCTTTGAAGTATTTTGCCGGCTAGGAGGGAATCTTTGAACCATCACCTTTCCAAAACATCTCTAACAGGTTTTCTGGAAATAAAAATATTTGAATTTAAGCCTATCAGGGAATGCGTGACTTCACTAGTCTCCCAAAATCTCGTATAACTTTGTAACAAAAACAGGTTCATTGCACAGACACAAAGATCGAGGTTTGGCTGTTTCTTCATATAAGTCACACTACATTAGATGGTATACGATTGTGTTAAGAAACTCACTCGTAATTCCCAAACGGGTAGGCAAGGGGTAAAAACGAATTACGCTAGTCAACCTTAGAATACTTTTTTTATTCTTCTTGTACTTAACTATTATGCACCCCGGCTTCTCACAAACCTTAATCTTGAATCACTTTAGTAATTGGTGAAAACCATACGAATATTCTTTCGGTAGTTTTTGAGTTTATCGCGTCCAGATAGAAAAACACGGCGAGAAATAAATTTATAAAATGTGTACATATTAACTCTTCCTTTTTACTTTTAAATATTATTTTCTATTCTACACTATTGTAGACAGAGATCCTTATTTTATTTTAAAATTATAAATGCAATGTCCACTCTCGTAATTCTTTGCAGCCCATTATTTATTTCTATAAAGAGAGCTCTAAAATTTTAGCGCCGTAGATGCAGTACACAAATCATTTTAAAGTGCTTTGCTACAACTCTCATTTATTATTTAATGGATGTAAAACCTACTTTGTTTAATAAAAATATATGTCATAGAACTCGGCGTGATAATATTATATTTACATCGTAAGCAAACAGCTCGTTGCAGTCACTATTGACAATGGAGGTATTTTTTATTTAAACTTGCGCAAATTTATGCTAACTATTATTACATTCGGGACATCAATTAAGCCTCACTGTTTGAGCATTTTAAAATGTTAAAGAAAATACAATCTCCCTTTAACTACTGCTTATAAGTAGGTAGCAACAAGTGTTTTTGTCTGAAAAGTGAAATCAAAAAGGATTACGTCGTGTGTGTGTTTAAAATACCTCCCTATTTGTTATCTCTCTACTTTTGTAACAGACTCATGGCCATCCACGCCTCAAAAAGTGATCGTGCCGGGCAGTGTGACGTCAGCGAGCGTACAGAACCTGCAACCAGCTACGTCGTACCATTTGAGGATAATTGCGGAGAACAGACTGGGACAGAGCGAGCCCAGCCAGTTAATACAAGTCACAACAACTGAAGAAGGTAATAATAATTATTCAATTTATAAATTCTCCTGATTTATTTCATTTGTTTTTTTTTTTCTAAAAAAAAATAGATATTTAAAATACAGATTCAATTCTTTATTCATTCAAAGCAAATTTTTAAGAATATGCTATTTTTTCATGTTTTTCTGTCCTTGAGGCAAAGACTTCTACCGAAGAAATTCCAATGAATCACAAATTAAATCATGAACTAAGGCTTGGAGACAAAAACAAATTAAAGCTTAACCTACCACATCATTAAAGCTACATAATTTAAACATAAATATACGTACATGAGCAAACGTCTTCCTTCAGTTCCTAGCGGTCCGCCACTAGACGTGAGGGTTGAAGCAAAAAGTTCGACGGAACTTATTGTGAGCTGGGAGCCGCCACAAAGGGACCTCTGGAATGGAAACATTCTGGGATACTACGTCGGCTTCCAAGAAGTGAGTTCATGTTTCTTTACGTCGTTTTTTTAGTTTAGTTAGAGACGAATGTATTTTGTTTTTTAAATAAGGTGAAAGTAGTCTTTCGATTTCAGTTTGGTGTAGGTACCTACTCTTTTTAGAATGTAGTTTTTGATCATGCCGTATAAAAGATTAGCATTTCCGAAATAAATAATTGCTAAACAAAATAATGTTCTAGTTAAACAACGTCCTTTTGCTAGCGTCCTTTATAAAACTTCTGGAAACCATATTACTTTTTGAAGTTAAGTTTCTTAGAAGTAAATTAATATTGTGGTACTGGATAAATAACACAATATTAATTTAACTCTAAGTTTTGCTGAAACAACTAACATTTTATAAACTTGTAAAAAATAAAACTTATTAATTTTCATGTATTGATTTCTGAAATTGATTTTTTTTACCCCTCCCAGCTGAACAGCAACAGCACAGTACTAAGCGCGAGTGGTCCGGGCGGTGCGTCCTACACGGTCCGCACGGTGGAGGGCGCGGGCACGGCGCGGGCTCGCACCACGCTCTCCGGCCTACAGAAACACGCCGCGTACGCTGTCGTCGTGCAGGCGTATAACAGCAGGGGAGCGGGCCCTGCCTCGCCACCCACTACTGCTACCACCATGGAGGATGGTACGCGACACAGTGAAATAAACAATAAATATTTAGAACATAACGGGTTTACTCACGCACATTCTCGGGATCGCCCGATTAGTTTCAGACTCAATAGGAGTCCCTAATTATGAACTGACGCGGCCGCGGCCGAGAATGTGCGTGAGTAAACCGTTATGTTCGAAATAATTATGAATACTCCTCACGAAAGTTATTATACGATATAAACAATAATAAGTGCGTGTCATCCAACCGGTGCTTCGTACAGTAGAAGAAGCGGACACGGGCAGTGTTAAGCAGGAGTGGTCCCGGAAGCCCTGAAGTGCTTTCCACACGTACAGTGCATGCGCTGACTACGCTTTCCGAGTTGAAAAAACACAACGCTGTCATTGTACAGAACATCTTATTACATAATATGCGATTTAGATAGCTACCAAATAAATCGGGACTGTTTACCATTAAATAACTTCTCTGTGGTCTTCTCCGTGACCTTTTTATATCGATGATTTGTGTTTCAGTGCCGAGTTTACCTCCCGGAGCTTTGCAGTGCACAGCGCTAAGTTCACAATCAGTGCGCGTGGCTTGGGAACCTCCACCTTTACGCGGAAGAAACGGAGTGTTACAAGGATATAGAGTAACTTACGCACCCGTCACGGATTGGTATGGTAAGTATTCATTTTTATTGTACAAAATTTATGAAAGATTTTTTTTATAATTGCCTATTATTCCCATATATCTATTTCTACCACAAATTATTTGAATATCTATTTCTAATGAAAACACTTGCAACTAAATCTATGGTAGAGACAGTAATCGGTTTGTTTTTAATACACTGTCACTGCACTTTTCTACTTAACTTATAACATCGAAACATACATTGATTCACTTTTTCTTAATCATCGATGCGACACCAGTATTTGCACAGCTATCTTAAAATCATTAGATCTTTTTAACTCTTTACTTGTTCATGAATTATTTATGCCTGACTTTCTATCTTAATTAATTTCCATGTACTTTCCAAAATCAACTTCAGTTAAGTTTTTATTACTTCGGAATCCTGAAGTAACTTCGATTTCAGGTAACGAAGACGCTGTGACGAAGCAAATATCGGGGTTACATACAACGCTGTCTGGATTAAAACGGTACACCAACTATTCAGTGACGGTGTGCGCGTTCACTGCAGCTGGTGATGGAGTCAGAGCTGCTCCCGTCTACTGCCATACTGAGGAAGATGGTAAGTAATACCTATTCATTATTTTCTCCCCAGTTCTTGGTTGGCTGATTTGATATTAAATCAATATATTTGTCCAACACAGTTCCTTCAGCGCCTGCTGACATCAAAGCAGTTGTGTCTTCCCGCAACAAGATCTTAGTATCGTGGCTGCCACCATCATCGCCGAATGGAGTCCTTGTAGGATACACTTTGTATATGAGTGTCATAGAAGACGGAAGAGAGGTTTGTATTACTATCTTATAAATTGCAGTAGGAAATAATAAGGATTTTTCAAAAAATTTGTTTTCGTCTTGAAATAATGTGTACATGTTCTAATTGATAGTGGTTACTGTTACAATACAAAAGTTCTGCAAAAAAAAATATTAAAGGATGGTTGTTTATATAGGAGGCCTTAAATAAAACACAAATAAGACTTTTACGCCATTATAGTCAGCTGCTATCTTAAGATCAAATACCAATTGGCATAAATATCATAATAATCCATTTGTTAAATATCATCGTCTGCTACAGCTTTCGTGTTATACTATCAAATCACCAAATCTCTTGTGGGTTAACACATTAACACGCTCTACAATTCCTCCCTTTTGCTTGTGCCACATTCATTCATATTTTCATACATGCGACCCGGTTGCGAGTACAACAAACCTGATCTTTTTGAAGGATATCACCAGTAAGGTTAGTGTGTCCTTCTCGGGCGGCCCCTAATAGCATCCCCACTAATTTTTTACTTTACTCATCCTCTGACCACACTATTGTAACATTTAGTTCATAGATGTTCACATATTTCTCTTGAAAACAAATATTTATTCACCTACTATTAAGTAACAGTGCACTTTTCTCATAATTGGCCCCTGCGTAATGGCCAACGTAGCCAAGAAATACGCATATAAAGGACCTATATTTGTATGATGCATCATATACAATTTAAACTTAAAATCAGAATGTATTTATTCGTATTCACGCACATAATTACTTCTCAATATGTATTTTTTCAATCTGGTTAACTACAACCGCATGCAAAACTCTTCACTTCTGCATCTACTCTCCTATTCACTTCTTCTTTAACCACACCATACTTTTTTGCCATACAGATTACATTCCTTCATTTAATAACTATTTAACTCCATTAGATTTTAAACAATTTAATTACATTTAAATATCTACTTATGTAGTTATCATTATGTAGGGATATGGTTCCTCTAAAAATTACTTTCTCGTAATTTCCTATGGTTAATGTTCTATAGGAGGGTACCCACAAACGCATGCTGTCTCCAAGCACGTTATCCCACGAGACATCTCGTTCTCCGCCTCGAGCCACCCATCAGTTCTGGGTGTCAGCTTCCACCAGACTTGGGGAAGGAGAGGCGACACGAGTAGTCACAGTATTACCTTCGGAATCAGGTTAGTCTATAATCCATCGTCTGACTCTCAGAGAGGAGTAACACCAAAATGGAATTTGGAGCTTACAAAACCTTAAATTAAGTACCTTAGTTAACCAAGCCATCGTGCAATGTTTTTTATAATTACTTTCGTCTCATTAAAAAAACGAAGAGAGAAACGAAATCGCTTTTCACTAAGCTTCCACCAACGAAAGATTAGGTTACTGGTGTTCATTTTCTTCTATTCAAAAAAAGCCCGTTTTTTGACAGTTCCAGCTCGGATAACGTCATTTAGCCGCAGCATAGTGACGCCATGGAAGGAAAATATATCACTGCCTTGCAACAAAGTAGGCGTCCCTACCCCAACCACCATTTGGAGCATGAACGGAGCCACTTTAGAGTCGACATTAAGGAAAAATGTAACTAACGACGGGTCTTTGATTATCAGGTAACTATTTCAGCAAAAAATCGATTCAGCTTCATAAGACTATGACAATTAATTCTTCTAGAAATTTAAAAACCACGAAACATTTAATCTTATGTTCTTCTTAAGTGGTTTTTTTTTATCACTAGGGCTTCAAAAACAAAACCACGATTTTTTATCATATCCTTTCTCTCAATTGACATAGTATGACACAATACCTGGACAGCGGTAACTACACTTGCTCAGTGGAGAATGTTCACGGTCGGGACGAGGTTACATACAGCGTCGAAGTGAAAGTCCCTCCACAGCCACCAGTACTTGCAGTAGTAGACTCTTATGCGGATTCCCTGCATCTGCAGTGGAGCGACCAGGGTGATGGAGGCAGCCCTATACTAGGTAAGATTTTATATAATCGCAAGTGCAACAAACTTTTCTAGTACAACTGTTCTTGGCACGTGTTACCAAGTTTGGTCCAAATTGCTTAAATTTTGCGCCACTGAAATTAGAAATAGGTATAACACGTGTGCTTGATAACTTTTTTGAGTGTTCTATAGGTGGTTATCGCTGCGAACTGCAGTTTTAGTTAGCAATTTAAGAGCAATAGTTTTTAAAAATTATATAATGTGATTTGTGTCGACTTTAAAATTCTCTTACCTAAAATTTTTGTTTTTTTTTTTTAACACTCTTCCCTATTAACCTCGTAGTGTTCGATATGGCAAGTATTTAATAAATTAATAAACGTAATGTAGGTACATACATATTTTGGTCTGGTACCACTCCAGAATAGAATAAAATAGAATATTCTCTATGATTAACCAGCTCATACAACAAGCAACGTATAAATATTTATTCCTAGGGTATGTGATCAACTACAAGCGAGAACACGGGGACTGGGAGGAGTTGCAAGTGGAAGCCGGTACATCGGAGCACGTTCTACCGAACTTGTGGTGCGGAACTCGCTACCAGCTTTACATCACAGCCTTCAATCGTATCGGTACGGGCTTACCATGCGATATCGTCCACGCTTACACTAAGGGCACTGGTGAGACTTTATTTATATACAGTCGGTAATATACATTTTGTCCCTAAAATAAACAAATTAAAAATTTTGGGGGATGAAGAAAAAATCACAATTAAAAAAAACAGTGGCACTCCGGGAGTACCGACAGAAGTGAAAACTTGACCAATTACAATATATTGTACATACATATATACAGAGGTGTCGGTAGCGGTAACGGTAACCGTAAAAGGTCGCAAATTCAAATGCCCAACGGCTTAAAAAGTTTTCACTTCAAAAACTGCTGATCCAGAGTAGAAACCCAGTTTACATAACTTGTAATATTTGGCTCAAGTAGGTAAAACCTACTATGTTTTATGATTCTTATGTGACTTTTTCATTTCCAAATCGAAATAAATCAATGATTTATTTTCATGCTTCTAGTTCCTGTTAAACCGAAGCACTCTCAGATGATAACTCTGAACACGACGACGGTGACCGTCTGGCTGGACTCCTGGGGAGATGGCGGCTGTGGCATACTGTACTTCGTTATAGAATATCGAGAAATCAGTCAATCACAGGTTTGTATTTCATCTGACCAAAAACAAATTAAAGTGCTTAATTCTGAATTTCGTGCCTCGGAATGGTCCCGACTGTCATACGTTGATCTTTGACAGGCGATAAGTTATTAAAATTCTGACAACCACAGTCGCTCCATGTAAAATACGGTATTCAGCTGATTGCAGAATCTGGTAAGATTGGAAGCCGACCCCAACATAGCTTGGAAAAAGGCTAGGCAGAAGAAATAATTCTGAAATTGAGAATTATAGTACCTAATAAGTTGAACTAATTAAATTTAAAAAACTTCGATTATTAATTGTAGTCAAAAAATACATGGGTGCCTTCGGTACAGTTACGGTAGAGTTATTATTCAGCCAAGGGATAATTTGAGTGAGTCAAAAATGGCATGACAACATTTTAATATGCTGTTTTATTTTTTAGTGGCGGCTGGTGTCGAACAGCGTGCAAGCAACAGAGCGCGTGTTCAGCGTGCCGGGGCTCACGCCCGCCACGCATTACCAGCTGCGCATCACGGCGCACAACAACGCGGGCCATGCCGTCGCACTCTACAACTTTACCACACACTCGCTTAGTGGCAGTATGTATTTGATTCCTTTGTTTTTAAAAAGGTCCTGATTATTTTAGATCCTCAAAAATTGTTAGAAACTTGTGATAATACTTCAGTGGAGATGTTGGGAGTTTAAAACTTGATTGAACATTTTTCGATTAAAATTCAGAACTGCAATTTTTGAGCATCTTTCCTAGAATGAAATGTCAACATTTCCAAAATTTATTTTCTTTTACTCAATTCTAAAGTATCTGTGGTCCAGACAATAAATCTTTTCTAACTATGAGTTTAGCATCATCCCTATTACAAACACACTGTGTATATTACAAATCATATCATGCACGCGGCGCAATGGTGCCTAAAATATTAAATAATCAGCGCGATTCTTCGGGTTCGATGTGATAAAAAACAACAAAATTAAAGTTTGTGAAGAAATCCGAGAGGAGTTTGGTATGATGGATATCGTGTTATATGGAAACTGTGAAGACGTGAGGTGTATTGGCTCGGCATAAGGCTGGTGGTATGTGGACAGTGGTGGGGGTGGCGGCGGAGGGCGAGGCGGCGGGCGCACTCCCCGCGCGGCCGGCGCTGGGCGGCGCGCGCGTGCTGCTGCCGGCCGCGCTGGCGCTGCTCGTGCTCGGCGCGCTGCTCGCCATCGTGCTGCTCGTGCGCCGGAACAGTCAGTATACCACGCACTACTAACTTCCTTATTATCCTTTGGACTTCTTCAGCCCTGGGTCAGGCGGAGGTATACCAGATAAAACCATCAGGGTTCCGTTTTTCCGTAGGACCAAGAGGCAACGCATTGCAAACTAGCATAATATAGCTTAAAGTGCAACTTAGGTTTGGTTTTGAAAAGGACCTACAACTAACACCAAAAAAATATTTAAACAAGATTTGGTGCATTTGATGTATCTACAATGTAAATAAGCAATCTTTTTAACGAACCAGACCTACACTTCATAAGTCAAGGTATGGCTTGCCTTGAAAATAATTTTAGATATAATTGTAGCCGTCTTAGCAGTAAGTAGATTACATTGAACGTCCAAAGCTGGCCATAAAATACCTTATTTCTGTACTAAGGTGCCAAAACTTTCCACATACATACCACATACAAATGCCTTTAGAAGCTGGGGCCACGGAGACAGTGGCGACGGAGAGCGGCGTGGGCGAGTACCCGTCAGTCGCACAGCTGCAGAACAAAGTGAACCGCGACCAGCAGTACCTGGCCGCGCGCGCGCAGCACCCGCCGCCGCAGCATCATTACAAGCACGCGTCTAATGGTAATAAAGTGCAAAAACTATGGAAATTGAAGTAGGTTTCTCTTGGATGATACCATGTTGAATTATATTCAAAGCATTTTTTCTTACAGAAATAACTACATATTCAGGTAATAATTAGGTTTAAAACTTATATGAAGCTTTGAGGCATATACAAATAGTGAATAGCTGCTATGTTACATACTCCATTAATAAGCACAATTCATGCGATCTGGATCACCTAAAAAATTCGAAAAATAATTCAAACTGAAATTGTTTATCCTAAGTGTAGATAGATTCCTACTCCTTGCATTTTTCTTCTGATGATTAATGGCATCAAAATTCCATTTCCCCAGAATACATAGAAGATATTTGTCCGTACGCGACCTTCCAATTAACGAAGCCGACGGCGTACAGCGAGAGCAGCTACAGCGGCAACGTGTACAGCGGGCCTTACCACTCCGTTAGAGGTTCCTTCGTGTACCACGACCTCAAACAGAACGACAAATATAAGGTCAGTACCAAAAGTAAGCAAACATTATTGTCCCAGGACACAAGAGCTTGAAGTAAACTGGAGAAGACTATTGCCGATATTGGGAAAACATCTATCTTCTTCTTTTTCTTCTTAAATTGCATCTCAGACTAGAGAACTAAAAG
This sequence comes from Diachrysia chrysitis, assembly GCA_932294365.1. Taxonomy (NCBI): domain Eukaryota; kingdom Metazoa; phylum Arthropoda; class Insecta; order Lepidoptera; family Noctuidae; genus Diachrysia; species Diachrysia chrysitis. The sequence goes on from OW028657.1 coordinate 7,147,999, forward strand.
TTTTTATTTAAAAAAACAGCTATCGATTTGGCCATGCTTTGAGCTATTCAAAAACATTGTCATTAATTCGAGAAGGCCATAATTTCAAAGGGTTTAAAGTTTTTTCGAACTATAGCCGTTTTAACGCTGGACGAGTCAAAGTGAGTTTTATTTTCAAAACGAGTCTCAACTGACATTAGGAAATCAGTAAGAAACTCTTGTTAAAGAATATCTCTGCGACGTGTGAAAAGTTGTACCTCGATATCATTTTAGGGTTCTTCTGCTTTCTGTCTGTAAGCAACTTGCTTATAATATGCAAATTGCATCATAATTAATTAAACTTTTGGAATATTATCACATGTCTTTTTAATACAGGGTAAGGAGCCAGAGTACACTAAAGTAAGAAGAAAAGGCAACAGACTTCGAGACCCGCACTCGGAGAGCCAAGGTACGACCTTCTTTCTTTATCCTGCTGTATCCGTCCAAAATGCTTACAAGTATCTCTGAGAGTAGTTAGCTACATAGTTTTATTTTACGTAGATTGCACCTTCTATTAATTAAGTTTACTTTGTCCCGTTTAAGTTTAAGGAATGGAATTCGAATTTGACATAATGATCGCCTTTTATGCAACCTTTGGGAGCGTAACTGGTGTTGTAATTTATAAAGGTAAGCATGCACACAGTATGTATTGTGACATACCTTATATTGTTTTCGTTTTGTGTGTAGCACCCTTTCATTCATTGTCATGACCTAGTAAACGTTCCCGCTTATACATGTTCGGCGTCCATGTCCTTAGTGTTTGTTGTACGCTCAGCTCATACATCAACCATGAGTTTTTTTCATGTCACGTGCTTTGTCGTAAGCTACGCCACGACGCCAAAAATTTATTAATTAATACATATTTCATATCAGATCTGCTCAGAACTTCGAGAGTACGAAAAATACCTGGACAATTTTAAATCAGCAAATTGCGAATCACTCGTACTTTCGCAGTGTTACCATCATTCGTGGCGTGTTTACGGCTTAAAACATTATCTGAGCAACACCTGACGTGTTCGTTCATATTACAGAGTCGGACAACTTGGGGTCGACGGACTCGGAGGTGAAGAAGATACTAACGCTGCACCTGCCCATTACAGAGTACGAAGACGATGCCAGCGACGACGCCAGCGCGCCGCACTCCGACAGCGAGCCCGCCGCAAGGCTCCGGCCGGCTCATCCCACTGCATGTTCGTTTATGCCCATTTAGACATACTTTTTCTTTTCTAGCTCTTTTCTGAACTGTGTTGAAAGTTTTCCGCCTCACCGGATATAAGTGATGAACAATTTATTGAAGCCACTGCCTATTCAACCTTCAAAATTGTGACCAAACGGAAAACAAAAGAAAGACAATTCAATTACCTACGAAGCGTTTAACCTTATTGTGAACCCATCCAAAAAATCTCTTGATTTTTCTGACATAAGTTTCAGTTTCCAAGTTAGATTGATTGATTGATTCTTAAAAGTGTAAGTGGAACACTCTAAGTTTTTGCAATTACAAGGCTTTGGCATTGAACAGCACTGACCTAAATCAAAAAATCTGACTAAATAAGGAATTATTTTAATGTATTAAATGATTTCTGATCTTGTTAAAACAAGATCCCCGCTAAACAAAAAAATGTATCCCAAATCCCTCAGACCCAAGCGTCGAGCGCGAAGAATCGTCATCATCATCAGAGAACTCAATGGGTGGAGTCGTACGGAAAGCTTTCCCTTCACGTAAAGGCAAGGCGGGTGCTCTCGGCAAGAGGCACGTGCGGTCCTCGTCCGGCTACAGCAGCCACAACGACGAGACCACCTTCAGGTACCTGTAGACACTGTGAGCAAAGTAGATGACTTACATATTTTATTAATTTAAGTCTTATTGACAGACCCTTATGGTCTGTTTTGCTGTTGCTTTGGTTTTTGATTGGATTGATTCAACTGTTAAACAACATGTAGACATAATTATTTTTTATCTTTTTCAACTATAATTTAAATTAAAATGTCAAAAGATTGAAGCAACTTGAAATAACTTGAATTTGTTAAAATAAAATAAACGATAAGTACCTAACTTGACGAGATATCAATTTAGAATCCAACAAGTAACAAATTTTTGAATTAAATAAAAACAACCTGAACTCAAATAAATGCTTTGAAGAAAAATGTTCAGCTAAAAAACCTCCAAATTATCCGTAGGCCGTTTATGTATGTTATGTATGATACTCATTACCCGCAGCATATCCAACTACCCTTCCTTCAACGACCACATCCACCCGCCGTCGCGCTTCTCAGACGACACGGAGTGCGAGCACCCGCGCCGCAAGCGCGCCCCGCACCCGCACCCGCACGACGCCAAGGTCACGCGCGAAGCCTTCCAGATTAACGTATGAAACTATTCAAACAACCGACATCGGGAAAGAGAACTAACATTAGAAAGTAAATTGGCATTGGGAAGTCTATTGTAAATGGCAGCACTGTCGACCGATCGCGGTTATACCACAATTGACATTATCAAAAATCAGAAAAAAGTGTTAGAGTATTGAACTCTAACTTAAGCCAGAACGAGGATTGGTAAAATTGAAAAAGGGTCCCGATCGCGTTCCTTATATATTTTTGCAATTTATGTTCGTATAATTAAAATTTCATGCGTATATGTCCGTCTTTCTTTTAAACCAACTTTGCCGCTGGTTAAGTTATTTGTCGAATTTTGAATAACCTACGTCGGCAGTGACGTCATTTATTACCACTTTCCACCAATCTAACCTTTCAGAACGACACTACTAAGACTTATTACCTTTTTTCAAGCAAGCACGTGAAAAAATGTAAACAAAATATACCCACATTGAACATTCTATTGTACTTTGTGCAGTTGACAGTTCTATTATAGAATTCTTATATGAGGGTAGATATGTTTTTGTTTGCCTTTTATCCCAAGCTGCTAGATAAGGTATACTAAATAATTTTGAGTAATTTACTCAGAATTACATTGTCATATTGTATCTATGTAAGTATTAAATATAATGTGTTAAGTTTTGCTGCTCTTTCAGAGTAGGCAAAAAGGCGTGGTCAATCTGGGTTCATTATAAAGCTATATGCACATTTATATTATTATATATTGGAAATAAACATGGCGATAAAACATATTTATGATTCTACAATAACACTGCCTTAAGTTTTGAAAATTTGATATAATTATTAAACAAGCTTACACACTGACTGCATATTTCGGATCTAATTACCACACGTGTAAATCAATACAAACTTCCATTTCTCTAATATTGCTACCGTATTTTATTTAAGATTTTGTATTGTAATATTTTTACATAACGGTTGCCAAACTCCATATTGCTAGAGTTGTAAATAAAACTGTAGATAGATAGGTATAGCCAATATAATTATATTTATTCTTTAGTGCCACGTATAATATAGAAACTCATTAATCCTTTTTGTACTCCGAAACTGAGTATTTTAAACGAAATGGCTTTAAATGCCGTAAAAGTTGTAGGTTCTAAAACCACTGGTCGTTGTGTAAATATTAATGTAATTAATGTTAAGTACACATTAATGACTATCGAATATAAAAAATAAGAAGAACAATAATTAAAGTTAAAATATATATTTTAAACTTAATGCCTTATTGACCAAAAGTCTTAAAACTAGTTACGGATGTAATTGGATAATTATATCCCATATTTAATGAAATATGAATTGTTTAATTGTTGTAAAGTTTATGGAAACGATAAAGTTTTCATCGGCAAGTCTTATCATTGTCTATAACATTAAGGTTTTGAGGTGTGTAAATGGATTTTCAAGTAACTATTTATATCTTAGAATTATGGTAAGCAATTGTTGAAGTGCCAACAGTGAAGCATGCAAATATACTTGTTATATGTACACACAGTTTACACAGTCGCCGACTCATAAACATAAGACTTTAATCAATTTATTACAAAATTAAATCAAATTCCCAACTTAGCATAAAACCTACAATTCTTTTCGGAGACTGCTTGTTTGAGAATAGATTTAAATTCAATCATTTTTTTCCTATCCTGTGGTTCGAGAATTCTCGCTTCTTGTAATTTTTTTTTTGTGTGAAACTTTCCAATTTTTGTACTATAATATATAGAGGATCTCTTTGAAACCGCATACCTGCAAGTCTTTGCAAACATGCGCGGTCAAAGGGATCAATATACATCAATTCGTGCATAATAATCAATGTAAATTAATAAAATGTTAGTATTTGAGCCAACGCAGATCCAGAGGAATGCAAATCAAGAGATTTTTTAACCACATTGAAAACTCAACTCTATTTTTAAAGCACTTGACAACATTATTCAATAAAGTATATTTATGCAGCCCGTTCTGATGTCTTTGTAAATAATTTGGCACTTTATAACGTTGCTATAGAGTTGATTTTACAGTGTTATTAGTTAATCCTGTGGTGTGCGTTCCTGTCGGGATGCGAGGTACCTTAGTATTATACAATCCTCAGTAATCAGTAACACGTGACAATACATTTACCTATAGTTTGGTGAATACGGCAGAAAGTTACAATTTGTATGTACATTGTAAACTGTATCATGTTGTAGTTATAGTTTATCGAGTGTTGAACACAAACTGCGTTTTGTATTCGATTAACACAATATTTTAAGTGAGTTGTGTGGGTTTATAATGATTTACAATTGTTTACGTTGACACTCTTTAGTAATTCCAACGAAGACTGCCCTATATTTAATTGAGATCTATTTTATATAATCTAGACACAATTACCTAATGCTAGTCGATACATTGTAGATGTTTTAGCGATCGTGACGTAATCATTTCATTTTATTTACTTACTGTTTCAATTTTATAACATTTTTTATTTTTATTGTTCATTTTTGTGTTCGATTAAACTTAATATTAGATAAATATAATTATGTATTCTGTTTTGTCTTTCGCTTTAGGAAATAATTCGGTGAACTATTTATTAATGTCACAGTCTTGGCACAAATATAATGTCCCATAAGTATTATTTTAGTAAAAATAGTTCTTTATAATTTAATCACATTTTATCACAATCAAAAATCATTATAAAAACTACTCGAAATCATTCTGAATTCTAGTCAATGTACCATATCATTTTTAAACATTTTGTTAATATAAATAAATACACAAGTATAATAATTGTAAGGGTTAGTTAATCTTGTTGTTACAGATATGTTTTTATAATGCAAACAAATGAGTTATTAGGACAGTATGATGTGAACGAAAATAAAAATTCATTTACTTGAAAATTACTTATTTATTTACCTTACACTTAGAACTATATTGTTTGTCACTTTTTACATTCCTATTACACGAAATCATTAAGTTTAATCGTGAAATTAGTACCATTACACTGTAATGGACTGGCCTATACAAGTCATTTTAGAGGTTAGCGCCCAGTTTATGGCGGCGGGTTGCGCGGGGAGCCGGTTTGGTGACGAGCCGATGCGTCTGTTCACTTTTAGCTTTTGAGTAACAGTGAAATTATGCTATGCGGCTTTGTGCCAGTTTTTGCCGGCAGCCTAATGATGTCGTCGACATACCCACGGAGCAATAACCCATCGGTATAAGCCCCCGGCATGCCTGAAGGAGCCTAGTGGCAGAGAGTTTATATATGAGGTAAAAAAAGTATCAAAACTTTAACTTTTCTTTTTTTTTAGATTTTCATTTTTTACAGTTTTAAAACAGTGTTTAAAGCAGTGGTAATCTGCAAAGTGTCGTTTTGCATTCTCGTCAAATTCAAGGAGGTAACTATGCTAATGATTCTCGACACGACTCAATAATAAACTAAGTAGTTTCATTTTTCTAATTTTCGTAAATCATCATGTTTAAATAAGCTTTTCAAAATGCGGCCACTGTAGCACCGCACTGTAACTGCTGTTTTACACACAAACATGAAGACACTGCCTACCACATACACAACGGGGCGATTCTGTTAATTGAAAATGGTATATTCTGAAATACTGTCAAACTTATATATATATATTATTGAGCAGATATCGTAATTTTATTTGATTCAGTCTTTTATAATATGACGAAAATGCAAAACGACACGTTGTATACAAGCCAACTACTCATGTGATAGTATAACATCAAACTTTAGGACACTGTCAAGGAAAAAAACAACGTCAGTGGTAATACTTGGACATGTGTTACGCATCTCAAGATTGATTTTCTTTTCTCATTCCTACTAAGACTTAGTATAACTCACAGTTTCGCCTCCACTCAGTCGCTATCACTGTCCGCGTCGGCTGCGAAGTCGTAAGGGCGGAACTTTTCTCGAAAGTTCTTAACATATTCTTCTTCTTCTTCCCTCGACAACTGACATTGTCGCCAGTCTGCCTTATCCTCGCAGTTGAGTATCGGAGGACATGATAACACGTCTCTGAGAAAATATAAACCATTTTATTTATACTTAATATTATAAATGCGAAAGTAACTGTCTGTCTGTCGCGCTTTCACGCCAAAACTACAGAACCGATTTAAATGAAATTTGGTACACAGATAGTCTAGAGCCTGAGAAAGGACATAGGCTATACCGCGATAACCAAGATCCACGCGGGCGGAGCCGCGGGAAACAACTAGTAATATTATAAAGAGGAAAGATTTGTATCTATGTGTGTATGTATGTAACGAATAAACTCAAAAACTACTGGACCGATTTAAAAAATTCTTTCACCATTTGAATGCTACGTTATTCCAGATTAACATAGGCTACAAAATATTTTGAAAAATAAATGTCCACCCGTGCGAAACCGGCCGCTAGTTTTAAATAAATAAGATTAATATTTTGTATATAATATTTTGTATACTTACCTAACCATTTGACTTTGGAAATCATCAAGGATTTTAATCGTCCTAGGAAAGGTGAAGGGGAGGGCGTACCTGTACTTACTATGCTCTATATGGTAAGACCGGTATAATAATAACGCACATCTATAGTACTTCTGACATTAAGGCGCCTTTATTTTAAGGCAGTAAGGTTGTTTTTCGTACGTCGTTGTCACTATCAAGCAAGCAGCAGGTAACACACAAGTTTGCCTCATTCACTCGCACCAAATTCTCGTCACTTTATGATAAACCAGGCTCTATAACCCAAACGCTTTAGCAAAAAATTAAAGGTAAACAAATGTCAAAAACATCATGCCAGGTTTAACTTGCCGCAATTCTGAAATACTTGTTCTAATGTCAAATAGACTGTAACTGTACTCTTTAAATTTTTCAGCTTATATCGCCATTTTGGTTTCTTTATAGTGTAATTTAGTGTGTAATACCTTTTATACGTAGTATAATATTTGTAACACACAGATAATCCTTACTTATATTATAAATGCGAAAGTAACTCTGTCTGTCTGTCTGTTTATCTATCTCTTTAAATGAAATTTGTTACACATAGAGCCTGAGAAAGGTCATAGGCTACTTTTTGCCGCGATAACCGACATCAAACCGGGCGGAGCCGCAAGTTAACACGTTAAACACGACATCAAAAAAATCTTTTGTTGGCTTTGTATAACAAAATTGTTTTGCTAAAGCGGATTGGGTATAGTATTTATATTGGCAAGTAGTAACTACCTTCCAAAATGTAGCGGGAAGTGCTGCTTAGTCTTGGCGTATATCTGTTCCCCGGAGGGCAGTTCCGCGTGGAAGTATGGCGCGCCCGGCAGCGTCACCTGCCTGATGTCCGTGTACGGCGGGAGCACCTCTATCTGGATGCTGTTGATGCCAGCTTCGTCCTGGACAGATGGGAAATAGACATAATGTTAGGTAACCAAGATAAGTAATTGAAATAACTAAGAAAATGACGAATAAGTTTTTGAAGTAATATTAAACTGTATATGACAACGATTATGATTAGGAATGTGCAACGACTTACAAATATTGTGCAAAATCTTTGTGAGATTATACACAGCTTATTGGAAACGTCGACATATATTTTAGGGTCTGTGTGTGCATTTAAAACGTAAGCTACCTACTGTAGTACTTTGTGTATAAAAAAGTCATTGAAACAATAAAAAATTTAAACAACAAAAAGGAGTATTTATTTAAAACAAACGGTTTACTCACGTATATTTTCGGGATCGCCCGACTAGTTTCAGACTCAATAGGAGTCCCTGATCATGAGCATCGCGACACCACCGCCGCCGCGTCTAACTAGTCGGGCGATCCCGAAAATATACGTGAGTAAACCGTTTGTTTTAAATAAATATGAATACTCCTCACGAAAGTTATTATACAACAAAAAGGAGGTTTTTCTCTTGCACATGGCCCAGCTCTAAAAACCATTCCTGTCAAGTACGAAAAATTAAACAAAATGCAATTGCAAGTCATGGTTTCCCCAACGCCATACCTAACTCCCTACTTAGCCGGCTATTTTAGAGTGCTAACTAGTCTTAATTAGCCCTCTATCACCGGGAAATCTAAACAAATAAAATTAAGGAAATGTATTTTTTTTATATTTTAAAGGATATAGGTAACTTACCTGGAAGATTTCCAAGATCTGCGAGTCACAAGCGCGCGGCACCGGCACGCATTGTATCTGCATGTGTGACGTGCGATAGTTGCGCTCAAAGAATACAACTAACATCTTCATCGAACCATAGAACCTCTTTAGAGCTTCCTTGAATTTATTTATTTCGTCCATTACTTCTTCTGGCACCTGTAATAATAATAAATAATACATTATGTACCAGGTTATAAAAAATCGGACAAGTGCGACTCGCACATGAAGGGTTCCGTCTAATTTTATGGAGGATGTTAAATTTATTTTTATTATTTGTTGTTATATCGGCAACAGAAATACTATACTCTATGAAAATTTCAAATCTCTAACTAATACGGTTCACGAGATAGGTATAACCCACTAACAGACTAACGAGCGGAGGCTACGTAATAGGGTCCCGATGGGAACTCTAAAAAATTAAGTAGTTTCAACAATAACAATAACAATGTTTAATTTAAAAGTAATGCATATTGACCTTAGCTCGATAAAATTAGCGCTTTTCTCCGTATGTACTCAATTAAAATTGTACTTTCATTATGTACACACAATAATGATTATGATATGCTGCACCTATCCGCTATGATATGACTGCACACACTCTAGGTATGTGCTACAATATGCACATATTAACCTACGTGTCACAGCCAAATCTCAGTCAAACGCCGAGCGACGACCGGTCGCCGCGCTACCTCCACTTGATTTGAGTCTACTTTTGTATGAAGAAGTTTGATGATATAGGATCTTTAACCTCTAGTTCAACGAGGTACAACTCTGAATCAATGGGTTAAGTGATAAATCCTGACAACTATACATATATCATTTAGGTGCTGTTAACAAAAATGTTAAATTATCCAAGATGTATAATTACCCGAGTACTAGACTGGTGATGTGCAATAGGAAGAATGAGCACATGATAGGGCGTCAACGGTCCCTTAGCTAGCGCCAGGTAGCAGTGCGTGCCCACACTTATCACTAAATGCTTCTCCACAGTTGGGGAAGACAGGCAGAACCAGCAAGAATCTGAAATAAATATAAAAGAATTAATATTTTTATTTGATGACAAGTGAAAGGTTTTGTTAGGCTGTTCTTTAAATTAGGGTTAAGATTAAAATTATTATATAGTTTTATGTTTTATCTATAGATTCATATTAATACAGTTATCAAAATTTGTAACATTCATAGAATCATTTAATTTCTAAAACAGTCTGCATAAACAGTACTAAATCTATATAAATAAAACAAAGTTAGGTTTGCTACAATATTTATAACTCAAGGATGGCACCACTGAATCAATTCATCATTATCCTCTGAATAGAAGAATATCAGAGAAGACATATAAACGAATTACGCAGTTGGAACCGCGGTGCACAGCTAGTAAACGATATTTCTTATTTTAAATTACCTGCATCAAATTCTCTCTTCTTTCTCTCTGAATCTTCGCCTCTCCTTTTCCTTTTCCCTCTGTCATCGTCTTGTGCGTCCATGTTAAAAAAGTACTGGCCATTGTCTGTGATCTGCAAAACATTTCAGTTGTTGAAACAAATCTTTTTAACCAAGAAAAATTGTTTTGCAGGCCCTGGCTTTGCACAGCAATATAGCGTTACTCAGGGATAATTATAATGGTAAAAAAATTTCGAAATCAGTCCTGTACTTTCTGGGAATTTGTTACAAACATACAAAAATAAAAATCTTTGCTCTTTATAATATAATATAGTTATGCAAGGGCCTAGATGTATACACAGACAAATTAATTTTCCGTTTGTTGTTGGATTTTAAGTGCAACTTGCACAGTTGCACTTTAAGTATAAAGCATTTGAATGACCGAGTACTATGATTTTAACTTAATAATCTCTCACACCCGTTTTCTGAATGGCCAATGTACAGTCACAGTGTAAAGAAAGGGTCAGTGTACAAAGTATGTAGCACACTGCAAACAGTAAAGTACCTAGTACTATGTATTACCTTGACAACCTTCCCAGGTTGATGTTGTTTCAGCAGATCAGGGTCATACGGACAAGCGGTCTCATCGGTTGTGCCCTGCAGTAGATCTGTCACACGCATCTTACTGATTGGCTGTAACGAACACGCGTACACCCACTTCTCTTTATCTTTGTTACCAACTGGTGCTAAAGCTATGAACCTTGTAGCACCTTCTCTATAGTCTTGATGTGTACTTAAATTTCTGTAAGAGTAGAATGAAAAAAATTACATTAATCTATAATAGTTCTTTGATACATTTATAATTATAATTTTAGGTCTAATGTCTTCACAAAACTATTAAAACCCTTTGGGCGTGTTGAGTATTTTTGAGATGGGAAGTTGGAATTCGCGACACCGTTACTGTTACCGACACCTCTGTAATTATGTGTTGTAATTGTTCAAGTTTTCACTTCTGTCGGCACTCCCAGAGTGCCATTTTATTTTTACAAACTTATCTATTTGCAATGTATGTATGTAAGTTTGTTTGTTTAGGTCAAATCTTGCAAGTTAAATTAGAACCAGTTCTTGACATCCGATTGTGATGAAATTTTGCATCCTAATAAAGGTTTGGTGACAGTACAACATATTGGTACTTTTGAGCTGCTCTGATGATGGAGCCAGAAGGTGGCCATAGGAACTCTGTAACGAAACGATGCAATCCCATTGTGTTTAGGCTTGTTTGATTTGTCTTCACTAGTACTTTGAGCCTAGCTGATTTAAAAGCTTGTATACAAATACATTTCTAATAAAAGCTTATTAAATAAAGAGGTGAGTAAACTGCTAATGTAAAAATAGATAATTTAAATACAACATGTATAGAATAAGAGTTTTGTTTTAACCAAACCTATTTTTACATATTTCTGTCTTCTACAAATATTCTATCTATTCTTCATTATAGCCTACAACTACTTATAATTTTCTTATTGATTATTGGGATCAGTATTTAGTAAATTTACATAAAAAGGTATAATTTACCTGTAAGGTTGCCTCTCAAAATGTTTGTCGAGTGATGGTACAAAATGATATCTAGGTTTAATGTGGATAGCAAGCCAAGCTAACAAATTTGATAAATTCTCTTGTGGTACATCAATCTGTAACAATTAAGTATACAATAGAAAATGTATAATAGTAATAATATATTGGGACAAAATGGCCATCTGATCTATTTGTACATTAGAGTAAATCAGAAAATCTATGCATGTAGTAACTTACATCACAATTATTTATACACAATAACAATAATCATGGAATTAAGATCTACAAACTTTTTGACATTCATCCTGTTGTATCCCAGTAGGCCACAGAGTTGTGATCAGTATATCCACCCCTCTGTACTCACTCTGACCTCTAAAGCAGGCATCCCTCACAGCACTGCAGTTGCTCGGCTCAAAGGTGCACAATGGAACCTCCTTACCAAGTTCCCTCCTTGATAGACCAGTCAAATAAGCTATTTTTAAATCAGAACTGGTTGTAAATATTCCTCTCTTTCCTGGAAAATGGTAAATTTAAATAACTATAAAACAAAAAAGAAGTTTATCAATTTAAAGTACATAAATATTAAAGCAATAAAATCATTTTGTTATTTATAAAATGTTAAACTCTACAAATTTATTAAAAAATGGTTGATACAAATGAAATACTAATATTTTACCCATGTAAATGACATTTGGCACAATCTCAGAGCCTTCTTCGCAATATAGTGATACATGTTCTGGTTTAGAAGGACCAAATACATATGTAGTTACTGGTACTGAAACAAAAACATTTAAAATTAACAAGATAAGGAATAAAGTACTACATGCACAATACAGGGTTTATTAATTATTGTAATAAGTTTTGGCAATTTACCTACCTTTCCTTGTACCCATTTTATATGCATCTAGCTGTGAATTATCATCACCGAAAAAGGTGCCCACGCATAATAATACATCAAAGGCCCCACACTTCTTGACGATGGTTTCAACGCGGGAAAACAAAGCATTGAAATTTCCATTTACGTCGCCGCATATTAGACTGAAATAAGACATAGATGGAACATGAAGAAACTAGCGGGCTGTACATTTAAAGTGCTTGTTTCTTATAAATTAAAAAATATAAACTTGAACATTAATTATTCGTACACATTTGGAAATTAATACGATTTCAAAGGTTATTTTTTAAAGCACAGAATACAGTAAGTATTATAAACAGTAATAATTTACTTACGTTTTTTGTTTATCATCCATGGTGGATATATAATATAATAGAGTTTTTGTAAACAATAAATTTGAAGAATGCTTTAATTTAATGTTTCAAAATAAATTTACACATCAATGACTTTTGACATCTCTCATCTCTGATGACAGATTGATTCAATTGACACTATGACAGTTAACATTCGCGCAAAAATGGACTGGCCACCTCTACAGATTTAGTGTGCATAACTGCTTACTTACATTCAAGATCGTGGTTTCAACAAATATTCGCTTTTAATAGGGTTGTGTAAATTTTAGACCTACCCTTACACATAACGTAGGCGTAGCTGTTATTCGTATTAAAATAATAATGTGAAACACAGTATATAAAATCATATGTAATTTCGATACAACCCGTTATAATAAGTTACTATTTTAAACAAACAACGTCATTAACACAAATGTCGAAACCGGCTGCCGAAATATTAATTTGTTTTAACGTAATATGTCAACCTTGGCACACAACCGTATAGTAAACATAGACCAGCGCATAAAGTACGCGCATCGCTAGTAGCCCCTTGTGCCGAGGGTAAGCAAATTATTATTGAGGTTTTGAGATTGTTCTATTAAAACGGCGCACTCTGATTTGACTCAAATTTTACGGTTTTACTTGTTCATACTAGTGCCAACAGTTCATACTCGGTATGCGCACTTTATAGTTTACCTTTTTTTTTCTTTAATCGGATAACATACAACTAGCATGCCATTTCGTTCATCAAACGTATTAATTTAACAAGAGACAGAGTATAGTTTTATGTTTTTATATCGATTTAATTGATATTTGTATAATAATCATGGGACATCAGTGTAGAATGGCATCTCCTTTAGTTTGTATACTCAAAAGTTTCAATGGCTTTTGCGTCAATGGTACAGTCCAGCTTGTAGTAGAGGTAGACATCCTTTATATTTTAGAAATATATGTTCTTTCATTAACAAAAATTAGCCAATAACAATTGATGCACTTGAACATGCAACTATGATTTTAAACAGAGAAAATGTTTGTTCTGACATAAATTATAAATTTGAACAGGAGCCAAAAAATGCATATCCAATATTTAAAAATTAAAATTTGGAAGCGTTGTTTTGCTGTCTTATCTGTGTCATTAATTACGTATTTACGTCACTTTGTTTGTAATAGAAATATCCCGCTTTTTTAATGTTTATAAAATTAAAAATACGTGTGTTTGCTGTTAATTTTCTTTAGTTTATATGATTTAGGGTAATCCATTGTTATTCAAAACATGGCTTCATCAAGCAAACTACCCGGCACGGGTTTAGAAGATGTTGGAGTTCCAGGGCAATCATATCTTCGTGATGCCCTCACGAGCTGCACTGACCCTTTGAAGGCTATAGAAGAATTTCAACTGGAAAATGGTATTTTATTACCATCTTTAAGACCTATGTTGCCCTTGCTAGACCTTCATGGAGTACGCCGGCTCGATTTTCATACGTCTGTGTTAGAAGAGCTTAGGGACAAACTGATTGCACACATCAATGAACTAGGTCCAAAAGATGGTAAAGAACATGACAAGAAACTCAAAGAACTACTTTCTAAAAGCTTTCCCGTTGTCAGGGTTAAGGCCCTCAGACCAGTTATTATGAGTATACTTAAAAACACTCCACATATTGATGATAAATATCTCAGAGTTCTGGTCAAAGACCGAGAGTTGTACAATGACACTGACACGGAAGTAAAGCGTCAAATTTGGCAAGACAACCAATCGCTGTTTGGTGATGAAGTATCACCTTTACTCAGTCAGTATATCAGAGAAAAAGAAATTGTATTATTTGACCATGATAATTTAACAAACTTATTTTTTTCTCCATCACCTAAGGTGAGAAGACAAGGTGCTGTTGTACAGAAGCTTGCCCATATGATTGGGAACAGCATCAAATTGTATGATATGGTGTTACAATTTCTTCGCACATTGTTTTTGAGGACCAGAAATGTACATTATTGTACTCTGCGGGCTGAGCTGCTGATGGCATTGCATGACTTAGAAATACAAGACATAATATCTATAGACCCATGTCATAAGTTCACCTGGTGCCTGGATGCATGTATCAGAGAGAGAAATGTAGATATTAAAAGGTCAAGAGAGCTTCAAGGATTTTTAGACAGTATCAAAAGAGGACAGGAACAAGTCTTAGGAGATCTTTCTATGACACTGTGTGACCCATATGCTATCAACTTTTTAGCAACATCAGCTATAAAAATATTACAACATTTAATAAACACAGAAGGCCTTCCAAGAGATAACACAATATTAATACTTTTGTTAAGAATGTTAGCATTAGGCTTAAGTGCCTGGATCATGATTGATTCTCAAGAGTTTAAGGAACCTAAACTTGATAGCCAAGTTGTTACAAAGTATTTGCCAGCAATCATGTCTCTGATGGTTGATGACCAAGTAAGAGCTTTACACAACAAACTGCCTCCAGATGAAAGAGAATCTGCTATTACTACTATAGAACATTCTGGGCCACCACCTGACGCTTGTGAGGCATACATGAGAGAAAGTTCTGTATGTGGGGTCCTAGCTATGTACTACACACTACATGCAGCTAAATTAAGAGATAGAGGAGCTCTTTTACGTATTTTAAGTATTCTAGGCAGTTGTAAAGATGGAAGAGCTTATGAAGATCCTTTCCTACATGCTTTGGTAGCTCTCTTAGTGCAGTTACCTGATGAGTTCCAGGGTGAAGACTTTAGTACCGTGTTGTTTGATGAATTCTTTTTCGCTGGCTTATCAAAAGACAATGTGACGAGACATTTACTTAAATTCTTATGGTACATACACCCTAAGTTGCCAGAGACTAGAGTCCAAACTCTCATGAAGGCTCTCCAACCTGGTACACAGCACAACGAGTCAGTCCACAAGTTGTATGAGACCTTACAACAAAAGATGACGACGCAGACTGAACCAGTTCCTAGTACAAGTGAAATGGAATATTTGGACTCACCACTCATGAGTGTTCCTACGCCAGCACCTTATCATATATAATTAAGCCTTAATGTTACATGCTTTATTCATAATAAATCTGTTTACTTATAATTAAGATAGTATATGAGTTGTCTTATTGGTTTATTAAACCTATAATGTAGTTGTTAAAGCTATGTATTATTTATTCTCTCCCTGACAAACCTAGTCCTGTGCTTAAGCGTTGCTGCTTGAGTATTTTTAAAATTACTTATACCTAAATTCTTTGTATCTAAATTTCTTTTGCTATACTCATTGTTTTTAAATACTTATTCTTGTTAAGTTTGTTTCAATGCGCAATAATAAATCCTCAGTGTATTATTATGTTTAGAAAGGAAAAAGTGTACATCAAAATTTAATGATTGTTCATTAGATTGGTTTGAAAATGAAACTAACAAATCACTGTAAAATATTTATTAGTAGCAACTTACAGTAAGCTTCAAATTAATTCATAAAAATATGTTAAAACAAATTATTTGTCGGTCATTAAACAGTACAAATATTACAATTACTGGACGGAACGAAAATGAGCATTTATAGTATTAAAAATACATTATTCTGTAAAATTACATTATTAATATATAAATATTTTTCAAAAATAAAGAATTAATTTTTCGAGTTAGATAAAATGAATTGTTATGCGTTGACTGTTAGGCGCGGTGGTCACGTCTGTCGGGCTTCATGTCCAGGGAATGCAGGGACCGGAGGGACCGGGACCGCTCAAATAGGGAGGGGTCCGTGTAGATTGGCTCGCTGCCGTCGTCGAAGGCACTTGCAAGTCGTCCCGACGAGCCCGCCTCTTCGCCCACTTCAGCAAACGTTCGCCCTAAGCCGCTGAAACAGAAAAGTTACGTTAGATCTCAGCAACTTAATTTGTACTAGACGTTTATACAACTAAACTACGGTAGTCTTTGCGTTTGTTTGTTACTAAAGACTACCGCCTATTTTCAATCATGTTTTCATGTAAAAAACATTCGAATATGAATAGCGGACTTAAAAATATTTCTCATGTGGGAATCGAACCTGCAGCGATACATGTTGAAAAAACGAATGAAAAGAAACTATACTTAGCCTTATATCGTATTTTCGAAACTCCTA
Source organism: Diachrysia chrysitis (assembly GCA_932294365.1). NCBI lineage: Eukaryota > Metazoa > Arthropoda > Insecta > Lepidoptera > Noctuidae > Diachrysia > Diachrysia chrysitis. Next base: position 7,164,819 of record OW028657.1, read on the forward strand.
AATAAGTAGGTAATAATATTTTATTGTATGATGCCAAAATTTTATGTTATTTATAAAAAGGGTTCATTTTAGAAACTCGGGGCATATGTCTTACCTACTGGACTAAACATAAGGTACAAAATGCCTTGGATTCTTCGTGAAATAAAAACAAGAACAGTTACCTCAAGGAGAAGGGTTTATGCAGATGCGAGGCGGAGAACAACGAGGTGCGAGTGGGCCGGGGGCCCGGGGTCACTGGCCTTAGCGCAGGCGCAGGTGATGAAGCCTGGATGTTCTTACGTAGCACCCGCCAGTAACGCCTGCGTGTAAATTGAGTTTGGTTATTTTTTATCTTCCAATAAGGTAGAGGTACTATTTAGGTAGGTATACTTATTATGAATTTAAAATAAGTTTCATAGTAGGTACAGTAGCTGTGTCGAGTATTTTATTTGTTTAGTAGGATCTTGGATAGACACTAAATCACATTTCTTCATGACTATGTAAAGATAAACTTATAATTATTTTTTATTAAAAAATGGACTTTATTGGGTACACAATAAAATCCACACACAAAAAAGAAGGTGCTTCCTTAGAAATTTTACCGGGCGCACTCTATCTAGCTAAGGTGAATATGATTCTATATGAATCGCTGTTTATGGCTAGCATGCTAACTAGATAATTAGAGTCCGTCGAATTTGTTTTATCAACCAGTTACTAACATTTTTTTTATATTTTATTTCTGTAATAGTTACTTAAACGGAATTAAAAGCAACACACGATATAAGTAGGTTCCAAATCTAAATACCTAATATTTGTGTTTCTGACATTTTAAAACCATAGGTATTTCTTATTTGTAAACTTTGTCACACGATTTATTATTCAAGTGTGTTGTAACACGTGTCGTGTCACTAATAACAAGCTCCAGTAACAGTTATCTTATTACAACTCATCAAATCGATAGGATATCGATTAGTACAGTCACGAGAAAAAGTGTTAAGTTATGTATTAGATAAATTGGGCGACTATAGTTAGTAATTAAGGTTGGTTTATGAGATAATATGGCGTGTTACCAGTCACTACTTTCGACGATACGAAGATACTAATAAACTTTTATATGGATCTGTATCACACAGATACCTAGATCATATAGGTAGGTAACTCATACTAGCAGACAATTCATATCCATATTAATATTATAAATGCGAAAGTAACTCGGTCTGTCTGTTACGCTAAACCGCTTAACCGATTTGGATGAAACTTGGTATGGAGCAAGCTTGGTTCCTAAGACCTTTCTAGCCTGTCACCTACGAGGGCGAAGTTGCAGCTACTATAAAATACGGTTGTAAAATCCGCTTAACAATTCTATTTGGAATTCTTATGCTAATAGCGAAATATTAGAAACATAGGCATGTATTTTGCCATTGAAAAGGTTAACAAGATAGTCACATGTTCGAAGCATTTATTAACATAAATAGACGATTGAAATAATGAAATAAATAAAAACATCTCATTCTTATCACGTGTTTATTGAACGTGAATGTATTTTTTTATTATTTATTTAAATATTTAATTTTATGCGCATGATTTTTGTTCTTGTAGACTACATCATGCAAAACCCAAACATAATGAGGTAGAAAAAAAATATATTAATTGTTTATTTTATTACTGTACCTAACTGGGTTATGGGTAATAAAATTCGCTATCATCTAGCAAACTTTTTAATTAATTAATTATTTTATAATTAAGTAGGTAGGTTTGAAGTACTTACCTACCTGATACTTTTTAGACTAGGTAGATGCCTAATTTTACGATTTACTGAAACCCCTTAGGTAAATGTATTTTTTTATTATTTATTTAAATATTTAATTTTATGCGCATGATTTTTGTTCTTGTAGACTACATCATGCAAAACCCAAACATAATGAGGTAGAAAAAAAATATATTAATTGTTTATTTTATTACTGTACCTAACTGGGTTATGGGTAATAAAATTCGCTATCATCTAGCAAACTTTTTAATTAATTAATTATTTTATAATTAAGTAGGTAGGTTTGAAATACTTACCTACCTGATACTTTTTAGACTATGTAGATGCCTAATTTTACGATTTACTGAAACCCCTTAGGTACCTATATCCTTTCACATTTTGTTCTGACTCTCACCTCATACTAACATTAAATAATCAGTAACATATTTAAACAGTAACCTGGCTTCAAACAAAACTTACCTATAAATATACAAGGCAGCAGTAAGCATAGCCAGGAGCAGCGACAGTAGAACGCAGAGGGCCACTAACAATGCTCTGTAGTGGTACGGTGGGACACATATGCCGGCCGCAGACACGACTGGGGAGGAGTCACTCGGGCCATTCTCTTCCAGCAACTCGTTGCGGTTGTCAAATACCTGGGGATCAGTTGTCAGTTGTTTTAGGGATATTTAGTAGCAATAATATGTTGACGTGGACATGAACAAAGGATTTTGCCAAGCTAGCTATGTGTTTACAGTTAGGTAGCTTTCAGCACCTACGTTTCCTAAATCCACTTCCAATTTATGGAATTCACAAAATGTACTTCGACAATAATTAAAATTTAAGAATACCTACCCTTCAAATTTTAGTAAATTGGCTTATACATTATAGCTAAAAACCATCTCGATCACGTTAGCTTTAAAAAAAACCGCGTCATAATCGGTTCGTTCGTTAAGGAGCTAGGAATTAGGATTCCATAGACAGAGAGATCGACACGTCAAACTTATAACACCCATGTTTTTGCGTCGGGGGATAAAAAAAAATGTTTTGATAAGAACATTTTATGAAAATGCGTAATACTCAAACTAATCATATTTTTATTAATAATATTTTGTTTCTGTATAAACTTTCTGCTAAAAAGTCTTGGCCTTGACTTCCCAAAATTACTGTAATTTTTCGTTAGATAAAAAAATACGCGGTGGCTCACATTGTTGATAAATGTAAGCCCCACTAAAGTGGTCTCTCAGTGAAGATTGTAGTATCAACGACTTCAAGATAAACAGTTTATATTTGTTGTCAAAATATAGTATGAATAGTAGTTTATCTGATATTGTAGGCTTAGAATCGATATTTATACACCGACATTCTTCTGTCCAATTATCTAAGTAGGTACGATAATGTTTTGATCGAATATCGACATACTTTTGCAACGCCCTGACTATACAAAAAGGACGAAACCTTTGTTATTTATAGTTTTTTTTTATTTATTTATTTATATATTTATTTATTATCTTTAACATATACATCTATCATTACAGGTTACAACCTAATGCAATAGTGTAGCAAAATAAAATAAAACCTTAAATCTAAACATTCATACACACAATATAACAAGCGGCCTTGGTGAATTCATTCAAGGAGCATGTGAACAGATCGACGTGCTCTGCTATAATGTTGAGCGACCGCAGCGCGCGCGTCAGTGGCGCCCGCTGCAGCAGGTTGGTACGCGCCGGCGGCACCGAAAACAACGGCGGCCGCCGCCGCCGCCCTACATATCTATCCGGCACACACAGTCGCACGGAATCCAGAAGTTCGGGGTTGTGTATGCTCCCACGTGCCAGTCTTAATAAATATGAGGCAAGAGTTACTTCTCTCCTCACTTCAAGCTTGTAATAGCCTACCATACCCAACAAGAATAGTGAAGGATATAAAGCTGGGTATCCTGGATACACACCGTACAATTTCAAGTATAAAAATCGAATAAATTTATTTTGGATGCGTTCTAACATTAACTTATATTTAGCTTCATGCGGAGACCATATAATCGCATTGCACTCTAGGTGACTTTTTACAAGCGATTCATACAGTGCTCTCAAAGCTGCTAAATTCGAAAACTGGTTCGCTTGTCGTAAAACCATCCCCAGATTACGATATGCTTTCTTGCAAACACTGACAATATGCTTACTAAACCTAACATCTGAATAGAAGTGCACGCCTAAGTCCCTAATCTCTGTAACGCGCTTTAGAGGTGTTCCGTTCATATGGTATGTGTGATGGTTCGGAGAACGCGCACGGCTGAATGTTAACACAGAACATTTATCTACATTAAAATAAAGCTTATTATCCAGACTCCACCCTATAATACTATTTATGTCCTGTTGCATCGTACTATGGTCTTCACTCTGCTTGACCTTATGAACAAGTTTAAGGTCGTCAGCAAACAATAAAGGTGTAGACCCTTTGACGACTCTTGGTAGGTCATTAACCATAAGAATAAAAAGAAGAGGCCCTAAATTACTTCCTTGACTTACACCAGATCTTGTAGCGTAGGGTTCGGAGTGGTGTCCGCCACAGTCTACGTATTGACATCTATTCCTCAGATAGCTGGTAAAAAATGTTAGAGTATGCGGAGTGAAGCCTACATTGGCAAGTTTAGATAAAAGGATATCATTATCGACGGTGTCGAAGGCCTTTCGGAAATCAAAGTAGGCCACATCTACTTGTAGGCCAGCGTCCACTGTAGGCACAAGATGAGTCATCAGATTTAGTAAATTCCCCGTTGTCCCCCGCCCAGGACGAAACCCATGCTGAGCGTCGGACAACTGAGCACTTACTTGCGGATACAAGCTGCAGTGAATGGCCGCCTCAAATACCTTGGCTGGAGTACATAATACCGCGACGGGTCTATAATCTTTAGGTTCTGAACCCCCACTGCCTTTGGGTACAGGTACCACTCGGGTTAACTTCCAGCGCTCTGGAAAGGTTGCGGTCTCAATACAGACGTTATATAGGTGCAATAAAGGCCCAACTAATATCGCTCGACTATCTTTAAAAATAAAAGCCGGTATCCCATCAGGCCCTACGGAGCGCTTCGGCGGCAACCTGTCTAGCGCTCGCTTCACGTCGGCGGGCCCCAAGCGCGCGAGATGCACACGGGCGCCGGGCGCGTCTCCCGCGGCCGCGCTCGCCGCCTCCACGCTTAACACGGCCGGTTCTTGATTGTATACGGACTGAAAGAATCTCGCAAATTCGCTGGCGCATTCCATTTCTGATAGTACTCGTCCATCCTTCACTATTTTACAATTGTTTGTGTTGTGTGACTTAGATCTAATAAAACCCCAGAACGAACGCGGATCTTTTGCCAAACGATTCTGTACACGATCACTGTATTGGTTATGGGCTCGTATAATTTCAGTCTTGACTTTAGACCTATATCTAGAAAACGCCTCATAATCCACATGTAATTTAGTTTGTTTGTATTTTTTGTGTAATTCATGTTTGTATTTAATGTTTTTAATTAAGTCAGCAGTGTACCACACTGGGTAAATACGCCTATTATTATGTTGCTGGTTCTTTTTTAAAGGCACGCACAAGTTGAAAATATTGTATAATTTATCATAGAAGAAATCTAATATTGCGTCAGAATCATTTAACTTATAAATTTCACTCCAGTCAATTTCAGTAAACATATGGTATAAATTAATTAAATTAGCTTTATTGAAATTCCATTTAAAACCGGTTATTAATTGATTTTGAGAATTAATGGCTTGTGTATACAATGGCAATGATTGCGCTGTTGGATTGAAAGGCGCGGGGGGCGGCGGAGGCCGGCAAGCGTCAATCCGCAGGCGCACGTCCAGCGGCGGGTGGTACGCGTCCACGGGCTGCATGCCCTCGTCCGCCGCGCTCACCGACACGTTACTGCGCGCGCTCAATACTAGGTCAAGTTGTCTACCGTTACAGTTAGGTACCTTATTATACTGAATGAACTCACCAAAGGTCATAAAATATTCAAAATAATTTAAAATATTAATATTACATGAAAACATATTAAAATCTCCTAATATAACAACATTATTCCTATATTTATTACAAATTTTTTCTAATATATAAAACATTAACATATATTCATCCTCATCAGTCTGCGGTGGAATATACACTGTACAACATGTACACAAAAAACGGTTATGCATAAAAACAGTTGCGCAAATAATTTCAAATTTATGTTTGTTTACATCGACCTCTAAAGGCACGCGTCTCAACTCAAAACGCGGTGTGGCCACTAAAAGTACGCCGCCTTGTTTACGTCCATCCGCTCGATCGCATCGTAAAACCTGGTAGCCTGGGGCCACGATTTCTGCATTTGGTATAGCTTCATTAAGTCCAGTTTCAGTGATGGCGAAAATGTCAGATCCCGAGGATTCTATGAGGGATAAAAATTGTGTTGTCTTTGTTCGAAGACCTCTAACATTTTGATAAAGAATTTTTAAGTTTCTACTGGATTTACTGTTGCTTGGCTTTGTATGGGCGGCGAAACCAAACCCACTCACTGAATTCTACATCTAATGGCCAAACTTTCGGATCACATAGCTTCTCGAAATTGGTTACAGAAACTCCAATCTTAAAAGACGCGTAGTCTCTCTCAGTTTTAGGTACTAATTTCTTAATATCAATTTCCAAGTTATTTCCTAACATTTTCTTAATATAGTCTTTTAGATTATCTTCTGTCGTGCTCTTATCTAGCCTCCACACATGTAAAAACTTCCTTCGTTCGACCACTTTCAGTGATAGTTCTGATGTATTTCCACCTCTTTGTACCGGGTTATTGAGCCTTCTGTTGTTTTTGACTTCAACCCAAGGATTTTGGTTACTTTCTTCGACCGTCGTTTCCGCCACCTTTCTGGCCACCGTCGCATAGGTAGCTTCCGAATTCGACGACGACGCGTACGGCTGTGAGTTGTTATCGCTGCTTGCACTCAGTGGAGACGCCGCCGGGCCAGTGGCGGACAATGGCATACCAACACTTGACTGTTGTTGACGTTGGCCATGGCTGGTGGCTATGTATGTTGCGTTAGAATGCTTCTGTTTAATTTTCATGTTATCAGATTTTAATGTTTTAATTTCCTGTTCATACGAGTGACATTTGTTATTAGCTTCGTTTAATTCTTCTCTTAACTTCATATTCTCCATGGCTAAGACTGTGACAGTTGCCTTAATTTCTTCTATTATTTTAATTTCAAAAGCATTCATTTTAGCCATAATCACGCCTTCAACTTTTTTCATTATATCTACTGCACTATCAGTTGTTCCCTCAGAGGTCAATGACCCCGCATTCTCTTGCAAACTCATTGTTACTGAAGAGTTGTTAGACTCCTCCCTGTCCATAGTGTTAGAGCGAGTCGCGCTTATTGGAGGGCTATCTTTAGCTCGACGCTGGGGAATATTGGAGCACGAATTGCATTTGAAACTACGTTTCAATTGTCCCTGAGTCTCCTTAAACGCCGCCGGGGTAATATTCATGCATTTATAATGGTAGCCCGCTTTACAACCATTACATTTTATAATCTCACCAACTTCAATCTTTTTGCAGCAAACCGTACAATTCATTTTGAATTACCCACACGAGTGAAAGAGTGCGAGTATAATAGGTACACAGTTTGTTACGAGTGTGAAAGAGGACGATGGTCGGTTTAGCTGTTGTGTTGCGCCCGCGAAATTGCCAAAAACTATCAAACTTTAGTTATTGCTCTAAAAGTATTGTTCAATACTATTCATAAACACTAATTAAATCATAATATCTAACTTTAAGATCGAATTTAAAACATATTCTAGTGAAAGAGTAGGTACGCAAATACTCGTATTGACGAGAGTGAAAGAGAACGATGCGCGACCAAATATTTCGCTGCACCCGCGAAATGTTATTGTTGTCACTACACTTGTTTTATACAAAATAATGTTCAATATGGTCCAAAAACACAAATTTAACACTGTACTCCATTTTCCTGAAGTTTATTACCAATCAAGGTCCAATTTAAAACATATTTAACACCATAAAGTCCAAGTTAACTAATTATAACTTCAAATATAGCGGGAACGTCCGTACACCGCGTCACCGTTGCGCGCGCGTATTCAGTTCCAGCACTTCCAGCTTTCAATATTAAAATTTTCTTAAAAAAATTTAAATTACCTTTTATATTTCCAAACTAAGTATATTAGGTTGTCTCAAAACAGATTGGGATATTAACAGACCACACGTCACACAGATATTATATACACCAACTTCTGGTGGCTATTATGTACCTTATAGCGGAATATGTTTCCGATGGGCGCTATCTCCCTAAACATTTTTTTAGAGACGAATTTTATTTACCCACCCCGACTATACCCTACCTATTTTTCAAATAAGCTGTACCTATATGATTAGATAACTTATAATAAGCCCTATTTGCATATAAACTCCTTACATGACCTTTAAATCTTACCTCAATCATCTTCCTGACATGACTAGGCGTTTCGACCTCATCCTTTAGATATTTGTCAACGCTCGCTTCTTCGTACGACACTTTATACACTGTTCCTGCATTTTTCTCATCAGTTTTATCGGATTTCGTGTTGTTTTCGTCATGAGGCTTGACTTCGGCGGTGTCGTTACCTTCAGCACTTAGAGTGGAGTTCACATCTCTTCTGCGTCGGCCGAATGAAGGCTCCGATCGTCCTGTGTGACTTGGACAGTACGCCTGGAAAATACATCATGAAACTGTATATATTTTTCAAACAAAGTCATACATGGGCAAAAATTTTCATAATTCACATGACATCATACAAAAAGTTTTGATGAATAATGTAAGTAGGTACCTATAGCAAAAAAATAAAAAATAAAAGAAAGACCTACTGAAACTCGGAGTTTAATCGAACACCATTTTTAAACCTTATTTTTGACTAATTCTTACAAGTAGGAGATTAGTTAAAACTTAGTGGCACTATGCGGTAAGCAGTAAAGTAATCTGCTCAAATCATAACAACGCCGCCTGGACATAAACTAAGAAATTAGCCGATAAACTTTGCCTCCTAACCGAAGTCAGTGAACATAATTTCCATACTTATCATAACCAGCAATTGTACCATTTGTTATTCACGTGATACTAAGATATGGTGGAAGGTGAAGAGTTCGTATAGACGACGCTAAAATTGCATAAACAGTAGTCAACTTTGTGCAGGGAACGATAACATTGATAACCCCGGCAAACTGGATGAAGCTTGATAAAGAATATTTTTACATGCATTGACGTAATTGAAATCATGTGTTATGTGTTATTATTAGATAGATAACGGTACCGGAGATAATTGTGGTCGGATATGTTTACTTCCTGTGTTTATGCGAGAAATAACTGAATAAATTTCACGAAATGACTGCCTGGTAGTTGCAACCTTGTAGTGCAATCTAGAGTCCTCGTCGGAAAGTTTGTGGTCGTCAATAGCAATCTAATAGAGTTTTGCATACCTACTAGCTAGCCGACATCTCCTACAGTTGAACATATTGTACTTGGCAATTGACCACAGGCCTTATTGAAACCACTTGTCCCAATCATCTTCCCTTCATTTATCATTGATAGGTACCTACTATAACTCGTCTAGCTATGAATATGCGGCGAACGCATTCTGCCTGATTGGTTGCCGGTATTGGTCGATTCTTAGAGTAAACATAGACAAGTATAGAGCGTGCGCATCGCTAGTAGCCTCTTATGTCTAGCGTAGGCACATTTTTAGCTAAATGTACTGCGATCGTTTACTGATGTAAGAGATTTTCCGAGCGACGACAGACTTTTATGCAAAAATCTCGACGGTTCCGATATTATTAGGTTTTGAGATGAATAAAACGGTGCGATCCGTGTTGACAATAATTTTACGATTTTTCATGTTCATACTAGTGCCAACAGTTTATACTCGATATGCGCGCTCTATAGTTTACTTATCTATTCCTCTAAGGGTCGATTACTTAATAATAGTTAATTGATGTTTAATACTGACTGGTTGACATCCGTCCCGACACGTACGCACGGTGGCCTCGAACACTAAGAAGTTTGATTCAGGTATTTTAAACGCATTGAAACGCGCTTCCAATGAATCTCCGTTCCGTCCTTTATCTAATTCCGGGAAAACGTCTGGATCGACTGGGCATCTGGAAGATAGAAATAAATCGATTATAAACATAGGTTTAACACCGACAGGTTCAATCAAATTCAACATTTATCTTCGCTTCTAAGCTAGGTGGCTAAAGCAAGGTAAAATAAATTAAAAAAAAACCTGGTCTGTTGATCTTCAGAATTTTACGAAAGTCGTTTATTTTTTGTAATAGTCATTTATTGTATTACTAAACAAAGCTAGCAGAGTTTGCAAACAATCATAATATATCGATAAAAGAAATAGATATTAGAAATATTTTTTTTGCTTACCCAACTCGATCAATCAACTGCACCGAACGTCCGGAATATGGATCTCTAGCGATTACATTCGTGGCGAAAATATCGGTTGCATAATTGTATCCGTCTTGAGCCTCCAGCCTAAACGTTAGTGGGTCCCCAACAGCAATAGTAGTGGTCGGTCGTCCTTGATACAAGATCATCAGACGGACTTTGGAGTTCAGGGAACTTTCTTCAGGCAAATACTCGATGGGGATCGGGCTTCCCGACCTGTCGACCAAATCATACCCAAGACTACGGTTACATTCGAAGCCAAACTTCCTCAATTGTTTTTACTGACTTTGAATGAATTTATTAACGCTAATGACTAGATTAGATCTGAGTTTTAGAAACAAATTCGTTCAAAGTCTGTCGTTAGTAGCTGTTAGTGATAACAGCACTCAAAAACCATCCTACAACTACTAAACTCACTAAACCAAGATGTTAATACATTCCAGTAACATGTAAAAAAACTAGTCAAAACAAACACATCGCTTTATAACACCCAGTATCTAATAACGATTTCACACATTCCAAATACACCACCAATAAAATAGTCGAGAATGTTTCAGCGGAATATTGTTACGTGTGGTAACACTTGTAATAAACAATCATGTCTAAACTAATGCAAATGAAAGGAACATTTCAGAAGCGAACTCATGAAAACACGCAAAACCTGTTATATTGTTAATATCCTAGTACTGTGTCCATTTGATAAAGAAGTCATATACAATGCGGATACTTATTTATAACTACCTGCTAACAATAAAAATAAACACTCGGTTACTATGTTAATTAAATGGTTGTTTAATAAAATCTTTTTACTTACTAAAATAGTGTATTTTATCAAATAGACACAGATCAGTTATTGATAACAAGGGACTCACCCGGCGCCGATGTAATTAGATGTAACTACGGCCTCAGCAGGGCCTCTGAACAGACAAGTCAAGTTGAAACGCTTGTCTCTCGACGTTTGGACGTTGTCGCTAAATTGAACCACTACGATATTCGTCATTGTGTCTCCATACTGCAATAAACGTTATATTATAGACAGAAGATTAACATTTTTAGTACCTAAATTCAATTCGGAAGTCTTAGAATCTCACTCTGTTTTTTGTACATTTGTTGCGTTTTCGCGGTTTTAAGACTCGACAAAGAACATATTACGCTATAATATATTTTGTTGCGATAACCGCCATTAACGCGGGAAGCCGCATAAAAAGTTGGCATTACAGACAAAATAAATAAAGACACACACAATTGTCATATTAGTTAGTTCAGTTCAGTTCAGTTCAGTTTTTGTTTTGTATGGCTCCGTCGTCGGGAAGACATATTAGTTAGTTATCTATATTGCTTCATATTGTTAAACTGACAATGGTACATTATTAATACTTGGCACTAATCAACTATTGAATCTAACTACTTGCATTTGTTGCGACTTTTCAATATTAATATTACATATTATCACGCATTGTTTTCAAATTGTTGTAGTATTTTTTTTTAGATACGCACCCGCTGTGTCCCACATTCGGGGTAGCCATGCGCTCCAGTGATTCGCAGTGCATTCACAACTCCGCCGACCCCGCGGAAGAAACAACGGTCATAGAAACCGTAAGTATACATGCGACCGTAGAACCCTTCAGGTAATCGGAGAGTGAACTCCATTCCATCCTCGTTACATACTTGGGACACTGGAAAATGTTTAAAGAATTTAAGATACCATAGCAGGTATGGGTGCATAAAGTGGAGCATAATGTGTTTTGATAACTAGCTACTGCAGTTATGCAGAACACATCAAAACACATTATAGGTACGAACTTATAATATTTTAAATTCTAAATCTACTGATTCATAGAATAATGAATTATTTCCGACTTATTACTTATGTAAGTATTCACTGTTTTGAAAACTATCCTTACCATCCAAACAGTCATCAGCCATCCTTCCGAGAGCTCTTTCGTAAAAGTCATATTCGTTTGCTGTGTTATCAAAATGCGCAGGATTGGCTGCGTCTAATTCACGTGTGTCACGATCACTTAGCTCACAATTGTCCCGAGGCTCGCCAGCGTACCCGCCTTCCCTGTCAACCAAATGTGGGTCAGTAATAATGCTCCTATATTTACTGGCGGTGACATCATACCGTGTTTAGTTACCTATAGTTGAACGACCGGCAGATAAAGTCTCTGGCCTCTATGCACTCGCGTTGGCAATGTGCCAAAGATTGAGCGGTAGTAAAACGCCGCACATATTTTCTTTGCATACGCTGTCTGCCGACTTGTCTGAAGCTGTCTTCTTCACAACGCGATCCTTGCCACGGTCTCTGTCCAACAGAAGGTCTTCCGAGAGGACCACCAATGGGACCACCAATCGGGCCACCGATCGGACCGCCTATCGGGCCAGCGATTGGTCTGCCAAGTGGTCCGTTGACTGGTGATCCTACTGGTCCAATTGGTCCATCGGGCTCATAAACAGGACCGCCGCCGTATACTGGACCACCTTAATTATAAAATATGGATATGGTGATTATCATGGCATGTATTTATATTTATTAGTCTTATAATTGCGTACCTATAGGTCGTTCAACTGGTCCAGATTGGGGATAAGATCCACGATATCCGTTTGGTCTCTCAATAGGTCGCCGAACACCAAAACTGGGCCTCGGTTCCACTGGATATCTATTCAAAGGTAAGATTTATTACATCAAAATCATTGAATTTCATGCAGGCATCGAACTATCCTTCTATTCATGCATGCAAACTATCCTTGTCAATTTACCTGTCTGTTCCTGGACGAACCCCTCTATCTGGGAAGCGTTCAGGTCCCACATAATCTGGTCCGTAATAACCACCTCGTCCATAGCCTGCTGTGAAAAATCTCAGTCTAGTTATGTTATCAAACAATACTATACCTAATACAAGAGTATTTAATAAAGCTCACCAGGATATGACGATCCGGTCGGCGGATATTTGTCATACAAGTCTGGGTAACGGTCCCCGCCTAGCGGTACCGGGTCGCGGTTCACTCCAACCGGGTACCTACTAAACGGGTATCGTCCTATATCATTGCCACCATATCGGTCCTGATCGACTCTGTCGGGATAGCGGCTAGGCATCCACCCCGGTCTAGACGGGTATCGTCCATTACCTCGAGCTGGATACCGCTCTGGGTATCTATCTACCGGGATCCTTTCCGGATACACATCGATTGGGTATCGGCTTATAGGATATCTGTCTGCTGGATATCTTCCGATGTCGTTAGAAGGATAATCATATGGATATCGTCCACTGTCTATTGGGTAGCGATCACCACTAGGGAGAGGATATCTTCCGCCACTTGAGGGATATCGCTCTACGCCGGGCGGATATCTATCTACTGCTGTTGGGTAACGCTCAACTCCTGGTGGGTATCTGTCAACGGCGGCTGGATATCGGTCAGCGCCAGCCGGGTAGCGGTCGACAGGAACTGGGTAGCGATCGGGGCCAACTGGGTAACGGTCAGCGCCAGCTGGATAACGGTCAGCGCTAGCTGGGTAGCGGTCGACAGGAACTGGGTAGCGATCAATACCGGGCGGGTAACGGTCTATACCGGGTGGGTATCTATCTACAGGATATCGATCTGCGACACTCGGTGGGTATCTGTCAGACGGGTAGCGGTCTGATCCGACGCCGGGTGGGTACCGGTCGTCGGGATAGCGGTCGTCTGAACCGGCCGGATACCGGTCGTCTGGGTACCGATCCGGTCGACGGTCGCTGTACCGGTCATCGTCCGAGTACCGGTCGTCGTCCGGGTAACGGTCTACGCCTGGCGGATATCGGTCCCGGTCGCCGCCATTACTACCACCTTTAAATGAAAAATTTTGTTAAAATCACACTTATTATAAGAAAGTTATGTATTCTACTAATATACATGCAAACAAACATCTATTTACTACAGCTAACTACATACTAATTTTAACAAATATTCAGTCAAAAACATACAGAAAACTATGCTATAAACTACGTTACTACAATAACATGCTGGCAACAAAATAAATAAAATAAAACAAAGACTACGAATTACCTACATACTTCTGTAACCTAAAACACTACACACAATACTTACAGCTACGTAGGTACTTACTCACCTTATACTAAAACATTCTTCACTTTTATCTAAAAAACTACAATGTCTACGACCGATAAATTAAGACCCAATAAAAATACACTATTCCTCATCCCGTTCTCAATACTGCTACAAATACGTCAAATTATTGTTAAATGTTATCAGCAGTCGTATTTAAACAATCAAAAGTTAATGTATAACGACATCATTTCTATGTTATACGTTTTAAATAAAGAAAAATCTTTTTTTTTTTCATTTCTTTTTTTGTAACATAATAATAGCAAGGAGCAAGGAGGTTTTATACTCCTAACAACATTAGTAACATTTATCAATAACTCAAACTAGGTACTACCGTTTCCTATCTATCATGCATCGAACCTGTGGAGGTGGCGGGGCGTCCCCCCCATGTACCCTGAGAAGCAGTTCCTGGACTCCCTGCCTCGGTTTCACCAGCAACTAGCTGATCTGAATGCCCAAACCATTTTCGTCAACATAGTAACTATAATTTTGCCATTACAGTTTTTGCAGATGTGGATTTAAATTTTGATTATACCTTATCTAAGAATATAGTACTTTCTATATACTTTATGTACTACATAATTTATGTTATAGTGTTTTGATTGTTATAGCTCTATGTAGCTTAGTTTTCTAAATATCAATAGGTAGATAGATATGTACTGGTTCTCATAAAACCCGATTATTTTATTTGCTGTATTTTCGCTCACAGTGACACTTTTATCGTACAGGATCACACAAAGCATGTCATCCTTGCAATATTTGTTGTTTTTATCCCTATTAGTACGAAACTTTATATAGTAATCCACACTAATGGCAAATAAACAAGATCTATTTATAGAAACAGGAGGGTCAATGTCGTCCGATCTTCTGCTTGCGTTGTTGAATCAATTGACTGGCATTTAAAGGGTGTCAAGTGCTCCCTAAATTAATAAATGTATAAAAAACTCACATTTTCATGTATATGCATGTATTTATGTTTTAAATGGATACATTTTTTGACATGGTCTTTCCGTACACACAAAATCCGTCGCAATTAACATCCAAAATGAAGGGTTCAGTAACATCGTAAAAGATTTATGCCGTGCCTAATTTATTTTTTTTATTTGTTATATCGGCATCAGAAATACATTATTTATTATTATTTATTATTTTTAAGCTAAAGAATAGAAAGATGAATAGGCTGTGTCTTATTCTTATTGTGTACAAGAATAGTATAAACTGTAATGACAGCTTCTGGATATGAATTCATGATTCCAGTTATTAAGAGTTATGAGCTTAGTAAACTAATAGAAAGGCCACAGAAAAGTTATGATAAAATTAATTTTATTTAATCGTCCCCCCTCCCTACATCCTCCCTCTCCTGGCATCCTTGATTGCTCACAATAATAAACATACTACGTTATCGTTTCTATTAATCCCAATTTGTTCTCATACGTTTATTGGTTTCTTCCTCCCATTCTTTCACAAGTGCAATACGTTATATGACGTCTAAACATTCTCATGTAATGTGATATTGTTTACGACCTATATACCTACTGGCTAAGTATTGTATCCCGTTAACACAATTGTTCTGAAATCGTACTACAATATTTTTCAATTGATTCATTGTATCCGTACAGTATTTCAGATACTGGCTTCGTATTTTACGACATGCCATGAACAATGCAAACGCTGACGATACTCACGCATCAAATTTTCATAATAATCGAAATCGGGATCGTATAGCAGTCGCATGCCATCCTTCTGATTGTATCTGCTCAGTCGGCATGTCCTGGCCCGGTCGCTGTACACTGCCGACCTGTGGACACCCACAATACTGTCAATGGCCCACTCCATCAGTCACATACTTGCATGACCGACGCACGCAATCGTTTAATGAACTTGTCACACCTAATCACAGTATTTGTTACAAGACAAGAGATAAATTATCGACATGTTTTCCATTTTAGTAAACCGAAATAGAGATAGTAAGTCTTTGTTTTTATAGGTCAAATTTAATCATATCAACATAAAAATAGCGGACGTTATTAAAAGGCTGATATTTTTCGGAATAATAAAACAAGCATATGAGCTTGTTCTAATCCATGTTTCTGTACAATGTTCCTGTTAAATGTTAGTAAAATATCGGATCGGAGTTACAAAACGGCCTTTTACGGTCGGAAAGTTATGTAAATATATGGACGTCAATTGAAAAGAGATGACATGTTTGCGTGTCGAAATTGTGCTCAAACGACACAGTTACATAGGCCGGTACATTACCTGCATTGAAAGCTGGTCTGCCTCAAACATTCGTCTAAACACTCGCTGAGTGAGCGTCCGGTGATCTCGGAGTGAAACTCGCCGGTAATCCGGCTGTTTCTGTATCTCTGGAAAGCAGTGTCCGGCCGGCGTCCGGGCGAGAAGAGGTGTGACGTCACACTGTTGTCCGGATACTCCGTGCCGCGAGCTGTCACCCGATGAGAGACTGATCATAATCGTGAGAAAAACCTTATTGTGGTTTCATGCAACATTACTTTCAATACAGTAGTATATTTTAGTTCGTTATTTGGCAAACATATTACACACTAAATATTAGGAAATATTTGCGAGGTTAAGAAAAATTCCCAAGTTCATATTAGTTTAGTGAGGGTCATGTTATCATGTGTGTATATGTAAAAACAAACGTTTATGATAATACTAACGATTGTCCAGACAAACAAGGTCGTAGAAGTGATGCGTCGGTGATGCGCTCACAGTCACGTCGTCTTTCTGCGACACAGAATCTTCCTCAGAGAGAACGCACTGGCGAGTCATCGCGTCATGCTCGATCGACCGACAGAAGTATCTAGAAAAAATCCCAAATATGTACAGCTATCTAATTAGCAAAAAAACGTAAAAATAAAAGTAAAATAATATCTTACTTTTCAGCCCGAACGCACATTGCTTGGCATTCATCTAGAGTCATATTAGAAAATACATCTGCTTCAAATGGTCCACCAAGTCGCTTGTTTTCCTCTTTGATAAAAACTGCTAAACCGTCGCAGCGTCGCTCGGCTACAAAAATATTATTTACCAGATTAATTAAATTATATGAACCCTAAATGATCGATGAATTAAAAATAATATTTACCGTTTAAGCATGTGTTTTCCAAGTAGTCAGCATTATGGTCATCCTCCAACAGCTCTGGATGTGTCCGTCTAGTAAATCTGCTCAAAGAACATGTCCTCAAGGCAGAGTCAAAAGTAGCGGATCGACACACAAAACTGAACTCTCCCAAACATTTGTCTTCACATTCTGTACGATTAGCAACCATCATTTCCTTCAAATCTGATGGTGGTAGTTTGAGACGTTTGCGCGCGTGACGTTCAAAAACATAGCGACGGGAAGGACATTCTCGCTCCGGACGATTCGCTAAAACAATGAAAATGACAATGACCATTGTGTCGATCAGGAACAAATAACCATATCGTTAAACTGTGTGGCAAACTTACATGTAAGGCAAATTTCATTGAAGTGAACGCTGTTTGGCACGATCATGAGAGTCCCGATGCCTTCGGGAGCGGCTTGTTCCCGCGTCAGGTAACATGTGGACTCCTCGTATTCTGGTTCAGGGCTGAACGCGGCTATACGGGCTCCAGGTTGAAAGTCTATAGAGTTGCAAGTCCTAACGAGGCTGTTTCCTGAACGATCACGCAGACACAAGTCCTGGCATTTCTCCAACACGCGGAAAGGTGGCGCCGTTTCGCGTACCTATAGGCAATGAATTATGCAATTTTAGTAAAGTCCAAATGGGTATTATTCGGGTCACGTGCTTAACCGCACAATGTCCGACAGTTTGTCAACTGTTACTGTGTAAATGTTGTTGTTTGTAAATAAACGGTACACAATATAAGTCTAAAAACAAAAATACTACAGAATAGCTAGCATACTAATTTATCAGAGGATAATATACATAGTAATATTTGAATTTTGACTGCACTATTTATATACATTGTGATTTTGACTGCACGGATAGCCGAGTGGCATAGGTCACCACGCCAATTACCACTGTGCGCGACGTGCTGTGGATTCGAATCCCGCATGGGACAATTATTTGTGTGATCTAAATGTTCTTTGTGGATGTAAACTGATTGTTTGTAGAACCCCCCGCGTCACAAGGATTTAATTCCTTAGTGCGGATATTGTATAAAAAAAAAACAAAATAAAAAGGAAATATACATTAATACCACAATGACCCAAATCCTTTACAAAACTTTTCCTTAATTATTCATTTCTTATACTTACAACGTCGTCGTCGAATCCATGTAGCTGTTGATTCGGCAGTCTCTCATACATAACACGACCCATACCTTGGTTGCATGTCGTTTGAGCTGGAACAATGCATCGTATTTTTAGCTTCATTACATCATGCGTCAGTTAGTCTGACTGGAAACATGCACGCTAAATATAAACATCGATGTTATCACATATCGCCTTAACCATCGTCTTGGAATTAGGTCAGTGATATCGTATGATTTTAAACATTCTAGAATAAGTATTTGACAAATATCCGTCCTCATTTTAATGTCTCGCTACTTTCCGTTCCAAAACTTAAGGAAATCAAAAGATCTAATCTGAAAACCTCCTTACTTCTAGGAAATAGACCTCCAATGTTATTTAAACGTTTGTATTTGTTTTACGGTAAGTATCTAATATTTTATATCTATTTGTGATTCTTCCGTATTTATTGTTATTGATGTTTCGAGTGTCCAAGTGCTCGAGATAATGAATAACCAATATACGGAAAGGAAAACAATGGAAACAAGAAAATAAATTATAATTTGAACAAATAAACAAAAACAATGATTAAGATTAACTTTTTGCTAGATGATAACACGTCACATTGAAACTGTCGTAATTCCGTGATGCTGTACAAATGCTTGATCCAAGTCTGGTTGTTCTTTGTACATGTGAATTGAATGTTTGTACAACCCCCCGCGACACAAAGATTTAATTCCACAGTGCGGGAGTCGTTTTTAAAAAGTAGGAGGAAAAATAAAGAAGAATGCTACAGACAACTAGTAAACGCTGTATTAATAACTTGTGTTGGTGAAAACGTATTATATATCTAAGTAGCTATATTACAGAGGCATATAGACTTACCATTAGCCATGGTGAGCATGGTGAGCGCAGTGAAGGCGTGCATGACGCTCGCCCCCCGTGGCTTCATCTTCTGACGCTACTTGGTGCCGCGTCACCGACCACTCATATGGTCACCTGCAACAAACAAGAATTATATTATACCATCCTTTTGTGACTGTAAAAATAATCATAAAGGGTTCTTTTTTCGTTCTCTTTCTCTTTTAGGGTTCTGTACCTCAAAAGGTAAAAACGGAACCCATATAGGATCATTCGAATGTTAGTCCTTCTGTCTGTCACAGCCAATTTGCTCCAAAAATACTGGACCGATTGAGTTGGAATTTGGTACACATATGCAAGTCGGTGACCCAAAGAAGGACGTGTAATGTAAATAAATGCATTTTAAACATGGGGACTACTTTTGGAGATTAAAGTAAAAATAAAAATAAAACATTTGTGCATACTAAATATATATTGTGTAATATATCTAATAAAAAAGGGGTTTTGGAAAAGATCTCATTCTTTATTAT
Source organism: Diachrysia chrysitis (assembly GCA_932294365.1). Taxonomy (NCBI): domain Eukaryota; kingdom Metazoa; phylum Arthropoda; class Insecta; order Lepidoptera; family Noctuidae; genus Diachrysia; species Diachrysia chrysitis. The sequence continues at coordinate 7,184,751 of OW028657.1, forward strand.
TTTAAAATAAGTATTTAAAATAATTAAAGAAAAAAGGCCAAAATTTACTATTTCCCCCGCTTATCTCCGAAACTACAAGGCCCAATTTAACTGAACGACTGCCTATCTGACCTCCACACCCCATTTTACTGGGTACCACAGTATCCCGTGGTAATACTGGTTGTCAGAATTAACGACTGCCAAAGATTAACGTATGACAGTCGGGACCAACGGCTTAACGTGCTTTTTGAGGCACGGAGGGGTCTCGATATGTTTAGCCAAAATCACCCATCCATGAATTTATTGTGTTTGGCACTGATTTGCAATTCCTTGATGTGTTTAACGCAATTTCGCAAATATCGGACGAGAAACAATCGGGAGCAAGGTTATGCAGAACAAATATTATGTACAGTAGGCTTTAACATGTAGTAAGTAATTACGACCTTCGGCTAGGAAATTATGGTGGACGATTGCATGGGGCCGTGCTTATGATGATTGCGGTGTACAATATCCATCTAAATTATATTTTGTGAAGTAAATAGTTCGTGTATTGATGGAAGTATGTCAAAATTGCTGTTTTGGCTGTTGACTGATTTATAAACAACTAAGCGAAATACTGTATTGTGAAATAGTGGTTTAGAAAAGGCTGATTAGAAAAATAAAAAATAAATAAATATTAATTTTTACAAAACATAGTTTTAGTTTTTAATGGAAATTGTCTTGAGTGATGATAAGTTTATCATCATTTTAATTCAACAAACTCGGATTTTCTTATGCATTTCTTTTTCACTTCTATATAAAAAGACGTATTCGGGTGAATACGTCTTTTCATATTTATAGACTTTAATGAGCCTTATGTGTTACAGAGGGACTTATAGTCCTCAAATATAAACAATAGTGTAGGACTTAATTTTAACTATGTAAATCATGATATGAACTTAACACATTAGGTGAATAAATATTTAATTTGAGACACAATATTAATATATTTGCTTTCGAGACAATAACATGTTTTCCATTTAAGTAAATATATTATCAAATTATATTACAAGCCTTTATGGACTCTGCGTGTAAATATGCTTAGCACTTCATAGTATTACTTCACATCAATTGTCATTTCTAATCACAGTTTCTAATGGTAGTTTAGTAGCTATGGCAACCAAGAATTTTAGGTAGTTAGATCGAACGAATTTAAATTACAGACTGGCTTTTTACTTCTTATTTAAACTATTTATATCTATGATTATTTTTGAATTTCCTGAATGTTGTAATGATACAGGGGATGAAATTTAAATAATGTTTGAAGTCCAAGCTTCGTTGGCTTCAATTCGATTAAGATTTATATAACACTAAATAGTGTGATAGTAAAACTACCGAACATATAGCCGGTCATTCTATTGTACAGGATTTATGTTGTATAGATTGAAAAATGAAAGTTAAGGTCCAAATACTTCCATTTTAGCGAAAACAAACGTGATTTTAGGGAAAACAAACGTGATTTTAGGGAAAACAAACGTGATTTGTATTTAAACGTGGACGCTCCCGCAGACCTGTGCCCTTACTCTCCAATTTAAATTTAATTCTAATACAATGCCAAAGCTAAATTGTTATTCATTTAGCAGGCATACAATCAACACACAGTACAGTAAAAATACTTTTAATATTTAGATTCCAGTCAGTTCCTTCCATTGACAGTATTTTTTTGTTTAAGAAAACTGAATTTCCTGTATACTAAAATAACATCAATTTTGCATTGGCATTGTATTAGAATTAAAATTAAATTCTAGAGTCAGGGCACTTAACGATGCAATAAAAACAGTAATCTTGCAATGAAAGCTAACAATAACCACGAACATTTATCATGAAGCTCTAACGAGCATAACACCTATACTGTAGTACAACAATAAAGGTTATTTATAACATTCGCAACTATCGAAGCACGAAGCGACGTTCAATAACCACGATACAAAAACATCACTACCTTTATGTTTTATAATACAGTACAGTTTGATATCGATGGTATCCATATTGAAATGGATACATACCGACATCGACACCGTTACTTTGCGCATGCCCGTGAAATAGACGCAATTAATTTTATTGTATTCAATATAAAAATGTTGCGAAAATACTGAATAGTTTTACAGGGAAATTTTGTTGCTGTATTGAGGCTTGCGATATTTATGGTAGGTACATGGTAATTACCGTGTGTTTTAGTACTACCTATATTATATTTAGGCCCCATAATATCAGTGTACCAATCCTACATCAATTCAAAGGACCGTGACTCCCAGAAAACATAAAAGCACTATTAGTATTGATCACGAGGCTCTCTATGACTGTTATTATATATTATATCTAATCTAATCTAATGAGCCCGTCTTGTCCCACTGCAGGGCAAAGGCCTTCCTCGCCCTTCTTCACAAACTTCTGTCCTGAGCTAAGATGGACCAGTCCTTTCGGTAAGAGCACCTTATCCTCGGTCTGCCGCGATGTCGTCTAGCGTTATGTGGGACCTATTCCGTGATTTCTTAGCTCAAAGGACGTCATGACATGCGACATACATGACCGGCCTATGATTTTTATATATTTCTAGCTCTTTCCCGCGGCTCTGCCCGCGCGGATGTCGGTTATCGCGCCAAAAACACATGATTTTATTGCTTTTTGAAACATGGGTATCCTTTCTCAGGCTCTAGACTATCTGTGTACCAAATTTGATTTAAATTGGTTCAGTATTTTTGGTGTAAAAGCGCGACAGACAGATAGAGTTACTTTCGCATTTAAAATATCAGCAAGAATTTTTATATTTTTTAATAATTGGTACCACAAGTGGAGCGCGTCGAATTATCAACTAACATTATAAGTACGGTGTGAAAATGTATACATTTGCAATGTACCGTATTTAATTATTGTAGGTAACTGACATACATAATAACATGTTAGTATTTATACAAGTAACAAACTCAACATTTTAATCACTTCCTAGCTTTGTTTCGCAATTTCATAATAACATGTATTATAGATTAAAACCCTATTTACTCAGCTGACTAAGTATAAAGGAAAATGTCGTGACTCGTGAGAAATTCACGATTTCAGAATGTCAATCAGCACCGTTCGTGTTGAATAATGTTCTCTTCTTTTTCAGTCAATTTCTTCGGTCTCTTTATATTTTCCTGTTTTGTTTTAATGACACAATCATTAGAAGAATAAATAAGTAAACTACAGAGTGCGCATATCGAGTATGAACTGTTGGCACTGTATGAACATGTTAAATCGTAAAATTAGTATCAAAACAGTGTCTCTACCATGAGTTGCTATCGAAAACTTACTTCAGTCGCTAGCGACTAAAGGAGCATCGAATAGTTTTCAATAACTTGTACCATGACATACTACTGTCGATACGGTATTTCTCGATGACATCTATCAAATTTGTGACTCGTGGTACCGAATTTCATATGTAATGGCTAAAAACGTTAGTCGCTAGCGATTAGATTTCGATAGGTTTTTTACCTATCGTCTCATACTACTCATTTTAATTCTTGAAATGTCCGCTAGTGGCGCTGTACAAATTTGCCATAGAAATCGTTTACGCTGTCGCTAGCGAGTACGTTTGTTAAAAACTCATGGTAGAGACACTGAGCGCACTGTTTTATTGAAACTATCTCAAAACTTAATATTACCCTAATAATATAGAAATCGTCGATATTTTTGCATAAACGTCTGTAATCGCACGAAAAATCACATATATTCAGTAAACAAGCGTAGTACATTTAGCTAAAAATGTAAGCACATTTTTAGCTAAATATACTACGCTCGTTTGGCATAAGGGACTCCTAGCGATGCGCATGCACTATGCCTGTCTATGATTACTCTAAGATACAATCAAATTACATTCACACATTAAAAAAACAAACAAATAACTATGTAATAATGTTATGTAAACATTGTGTATCCCTAATTGTCTCGATGTGAAACATTTTATCAGCTATTGTTATGTTTAGGACTTAATTGGAACATGAGTATCAGTTTCCTTAACAGTTTTCCTTCTTGTAGCAGATGAAATAATTATTAATACTGTTTATATAGAATTAGGTACTGCGTCGTAAATGATTACATGAAAACAAATTACTATATATTGTTATTTTTAAAAGATTCGATAATGTTTAAGAGTACATTAATGCAAGAGCAAATATACAAAATATTTCGTCGATTTTTGGAATCTGATTGATTTTAACTTATACGCAATTGACATGAGGAAATGGATTTTAAAGCAAAATTACTTAATCTAGTTTTGCTTTAAATTTTATTTCATCAAAGATTTTAGATTAGGTGCCTATCTTCAGTAATCTAGATCTAGGTATATTAGGAATGCTATGTAGAACATTCCGAAACCGATAAAAATTAAAGATAAGAATAATAATTATGTAATTTACTTTATGTTTAGTGCTGACTATCTCTTTTATATTATAAATAATTATAATATTATATCTTGGGATAGTTCACACACGGCTATCTGATCACAAACTAGGCAGAGCCTGTATGGCAACCAGACAACTACTAAACATACTTATATATTTCTAAATACATAATACCTATATATAAATTACACCCAGACACAGAACAAATGATCATGGTCATCACACAAAGATTTGTCCTGGGTGGAAATCAAAGCCACGACCTCCGGTTTAGCAATCAGGGTCACTTACCACTATACCCACAGGCCAGTCAAAATTCGATTCAACTTTCTCAAAATAATAACAGCATTTGCTGTGACGCTGTGATTTTCTAACAAGAAGATGTGTGGTGTGCCAGAAGGGTGTGCCAGGCGTAGTGGTTTGTACAAAACAAGGACAGAAAAGTACAAAACGCCCAGTAAACATAAATTCGCGAGTATCAAGTGTACATAGAGGTTGAATTAGCAACATAATGAACCGAAATCTACATGACAATGTCGGCCCGAAGGTTTGGACTATGAAAATTTTGGTGTTTCCAAAAAATTGTGCCGATGGAAAGCGGATGCTTGCTTCCGGTGTATTGTGCCCGACCGATGTCCTCGCCGGGCCAATTGGGCAGGTGACGTTGGCCAAATGTTGATACAGTTATCTTTGCCGTGAAATCGGTGTCTGACTGATGTGAGATCGATGAATTCTGAATAGAGATCGTCTTTTGTTTGACTATATTACCAACTTGTAATTATGGTTAATAGCCTTTAGGTATTTGAACGGATTTGAACTGTTGTATTTATGCAGAAATATACAGTTGGTAAGTGGTAACTATATTGTTAAAGATATACAGACATTGTGGTTTGAAGAAAAGCAAACGGTTTTAGCATTAACGGTTTTGGCCTACGAGGTTTATAGTGATTATTTTACAAGTGCACAGATTTCAGTACCTTGAAATATATTTATCCAAAGAAACATATCTAAAAATAACCACCACACCTAACTGATCTCATGAAGCAATAGATTGATAAGCAATTAACCTATTTGTGAAAGTCAAGCGTTTTGTTCGTCAATGTTTCCTCAAATTGAAAGCGTACAATACATCCACTGATCAAATGGAGCACATTTCACTGGAACCAATGACGAGGAACGAAACGGTGTGAAAACCGTTCGAGTTACCATTGTAGGGCTTGGGTAGGGCTAGGCTGGGCTCCGATGGACCCGTGGGAAACAGCGAGGGCTTGCATCACCAAAAAATATACTGCATCCTGACTATAAAACCCATCTTTGGAATTTTTGGACCACCGAAATTCAAATAAAAGATACCTATGCAATTGTTGGGAATGTAGGCAGGTACATTCCACTATTACTCGTGGGAATTTTTTATGCGATATACTTCCTATGTAAGCTGAAAAGAGTGACATAAAAGTTATTAACAAAACATGGAAACTGTCGCATCCATCTGATTGTTTATTTTTTATAATGTTTGTTTAAAGCTAGGTAGAATAACCATGAACCCTGGTTTTAGGCCTTAGAGAAAAAATAAGTAACTATAGAGTGCGTCTAACGAGTATGAACTGTGAGCACAGTATGAATAAGTAAAATCGTATTCTTTTGGTAAAAACCGAGCTCGCCGTTTTATTAAAACTATCTCAAAACCTAATAATATCGAAACCATCGATATTTTCGCATAAACGTCTGTTGTTGCACAGAAAATCACATAAATCAGTAAACGAGCGTACATCAAAAAATTTACTTACATTTGACACAGCTTGTTACTAGCGATGCACACACTATGCTTGTCTATGTATCAGTACTCTAGTTATGACAAAGGTTTGGATTTGGAAAATAAAGGGATTCGTTTTAGGTATAAAAAAATTTATAGGTGCAAAATTTTTATAGAATTCAGGAGCATGTAATTCTAGGTAGGTATACGGAAAAAGATTTAAAAGTTTAGATCGTCTGCCAAATAGAATGTCATTTGTTTTGAGAAGTCCATATTCTATTTTTACAGTAGGTTTGCTACGTCTAATATTTATTTGTTGTGCAATCTTGTGGAAACTTGAGGGAAAACCACGAATAGGAATTACGGGATATCCCCGAGTTTTGTGTTTCAGAAACTCATATACAGGATGTCCCAGAAAGTATGGACCAACGATTACGATAATTAGAAGTATCAGAATCACCCCTATCTGTTTCGCGTTTTTTTTTAGTTTTCGAGTTATAAAGACTTTTTCATTAGTTTTATGGTATTTCTGTTTAGATTCCCATGGTTAGTCGTGAAACATAGAATTTTCTGAATGAGCTTAATAGTGTGATCGGATACATAATTTACTACAGTAAAATGTAATCTTAAACGCTAAAAAAATATTAAAGTGAAAACTTTTATACTTAAACTTTTTAGAAATCATAATTATTTAGAAAATTGCTAGTAGAACTCTCTCGACACCACCGCCGCGTCAGCTCATGATTAGAGACTCCTATTGAGTCTGAAACTTGTCGGGGGATACCGAGGATCTAAGTGAGTAAACCGTTGTACATATTTAGATATCAATACATAATTTCAGGGACACCCTGTATTATGTTTCTCTGATTTGTAACGGTTTACAAAATTCGTGGTAAACTGTAAATTGCTTCATATTGCCAAGAAGCAATGAAATTACGTGTTCATAAACATAGAAATTTATATGTTCAGACATAGTTACTCATTATTTATTTTGTCATGGGCTTTGCAGTGTTTGGACGGAGAAACATTAGGTACAATGTGATTTAGAAATCTTAATATTGTTGTAACAGGTAGATAGTCTGTGGCATTACCTGCATACAGTTTACTCTTGTTAATATTTTTTTTTAAATCAAACATTTATTTTATAATTAAATTTATACACCAATAATATGAATAAGTTTTTTGTTACTTTAGGTGTACTATTTACTTAGTGTTTGTATTAAAGTCGAAATACTATCACAAGACTTGTAAAATAAGCAATTAGGTATATTTGTAAAATAATTAGGTAAAATAAAAACTTTTGAAAGTACGAAATACTAAAACATTATTATAAGGTAACACAATCTTTTAAACGAATCTTGCAACGTGCAAAATCATGTGATTCCCCGAAACTTAAAATGCATTATCTGCAATCGATAAGCCATCAAGGAATTAGAACGATGTCACTTAAAGAAACAAAACCCACATTATATTTGAAACAAAAATAAAATCAAAGGATTCCCCGAAACAGAAAATGCAATATCTGCAATCGAAAAGTCATCAAGGAATTAGAGATCGATGTCTCACCCACAGTCACTTTAAAATAAAAATAAAATCAAGTAATTCCCCGAAACATAAAATAAACATTATCTTTAATCTAAAACTCGTCAAGGAATTAGATCTATGTCTCATAAGAAAGCTTAACCTACATTTTATTTGAAATAGAGATTAAATTGAAAGCCAAGTAACTGACTCATTTAATAAACAGACTGATTTGGATTGCGCAACAATGTGCATCTGCACTGTACTAGGTGCAAACCATGTTTCATGTTCATTAGCTATTGCATAACGTTACGATGCTATGTGCAAAATAGATGTTTATGTTTAGAGGTATTTATGTTTCAACAAGAAACTAACAATTTGTTATATCACTGTACGAAAATTTTACAAAAAAAGTTTGGCGGATCCTATTTAATTACAAATATTCGCTCCGCATGTGTTAATGCGTTAATGCGTAACAAATAATTAAAATAAATAATATTAGTATGTCATATATATGTATGTAATATTGATCTCACAGTAAAACAGTCTGTTCTGATTTGCGAAACACTGTTTAGTTTATAAGTTTACTATGTATCTTCTAAAACATAAATAAAAAATAAAGAATGCGCAATCTATAGTTTAATTATTTATTCCTGTAAGATCCCAATAAGTCCAGGGAAACAAGAACTAGGGCTACCTAAATGTCAACGCGAAAAACATGAAACAAATGAACATAATCATACATCGAAAACGTGGTCAGCTTGACTGATAATAACAAATTGTCTATAAGTTCTATAACCTGCAATATTCTCTGAGAAACAAGTTCGTCGTTTGTCACCTGTGATCACGCGACAATCTTGCACATAAGCATGCACATTTACAATGGCATAGTCAAGGTATCGTCTATCAGTACCACTAACCTCAGAAGATAACGAAACTGATTAAAATAGTCGATTTTTACAAAAACAAAACTCAATGTAACTGGATATTTTAACTTTGGATTAATTTAATTTTTTATGTTGGTACTTATATACATTTTAAATTTACCAGTAATTTTTAAACAAAGCTGTTAGTACAACTGCAATAGAACTGCAAACCAACCGTGCAGTCCGATTGCCGTCGGTGTGCAGTTAGCATGGAGATAACTACAAATGTGCAGTCGGAATGCACTTGAAATGCAGTCCGAAATGCAATCTGTCTAGAGCTATGTCAAAACTTCTTTCAAAATTGTTTTGGATACGTCACAAGTTATGTAAATGTTAAAATTCGGGCATTACACAACACCTTCTTTAGCTTATATATGTTTTATTTATGTACAAGACGATTTAGTACTTCATATAATAGATATATACTTTACATATTTGAATACTGTTTACACTAACACATCGCCCGATTAATCGACATAGATATACCTCCCTATACAAAAATATTCAGCAGGTCAACATCCATCATCAATAACGTAAGTAATTAGGGTCTTATAGTTACTATTATAAATAATCGGTTAACATTTTTTTATGTTATATTTTAAAATGTAAAATTACTATCGGTCAAATAATTTTAACTTCAAAAGAAAAACGACATTTAAATTTCGAAGCAATCGTTAGTTTTTGTTTAGTTTTGCAACAATTTTTTTTATAATCGTTTCCATTCGTTTGCAGTGCAAAGGCCTCTCTTCCCTCCTTCAAACTCTCTCCGGTTAAGGCTGTACTGAACCCATTTTTATCGAAGGAGTCCAGCTCATCCCGCGGTCTACGTCTGGGTCTAATAATAATAATAATATCTTGGGCAACTCACACGGCCATCTGATCCCAAACTAGGCAGAGCGTGTATTATGGCAACCAGACAACTGAAAAACATACTTACATTTTTCTAAATACATACATATTATAGATAAATTACACCCAGACACAGACCAAATAATCATGCTCATCACACAAAGATTCAGACAATAGTGTCATTTACAATAGTGTCGTTTTATTCAGACAATAGTGTCTGAATAAAATGCAAATGAATATTAAGTAAGTTTTAAAATTAGAATAAACACACACTGGCCACAAATAGGTATGGCCATATGTGTTTTAAATTCTTATTTTAACACTTACAAAAAAAAGTTTTTTTGCAGAAACGTGTACTTGTTTGACAGAAAAGAAAATTCCCCTAATTTTTAGAAAAAAATAAATAAAAAATAAAAATCTTATGAAGCCTAAGTAAGTATATCTAGATTTATTCTTCATACATAATAGAAAAGTACTTAATGTCATTCTGTTATTTAATCTTAAATTCCTATTCCGCGTAGTACGCCTTATCTAACATCGTATAGTAAAACACGAATAAAACTAACTATAAATTATACAACGGCTATATTATCTGGATTGTGAAAATATTTTTCTACCCAATCTTAAAATCAACAAGCATTCCATTAAAGAATGTGCAGAATTGTAAACTGCAAATCATATAAATTAATGGTAAATGGACAACCACGAGTCTAAAATACCTTAGGGTCGCTAGTCTTGAGCGAAGTCTTCCTGTCAATTTCCAACAATCACAGGCCAATACCTTGTCTCTCATTTTTTTTATTTTTTTTTATTTTTTTTTTTTATTGGGACAACAAACAGCAGTATATTAAGGTTTACAGTTCAAGTACTTAATTGGTGGAGAATGACAGATTCACCTGAAGCTACATTACTTTTTAAGGAAAAAGTTGCTCTTACACGCTTTGCCAGCATGTTTTCAGTATTTCAGGGATTTATAGGTAACATTACACCGTACCCATGTCGAGTAGCCGACAACATAACAACTGTGATATATTACCTTTGAGTATCTATATGTGTTTTTAAGTATTTTTTACGCGAAGTTCTAAATAAACATACCTGATATAAACTATTGATATTTTTAGACGGGTTTCCGCTTTGAATGAATCTATACTTAATATTATAAAGCTGAAGAGTTTCTTGTTTGTTTGTTTGTTTGAACGCGCTAATCTCAGGAACTACTGGTTCGAATTGAAAAATTCTTTTTGTATTGGATAGTCCGTTTATTGAGGAAGGCTATAGGCTATATAACATCACGCTACGACCAATAGGAGCGGAGCATAAATGAAAAATTTGCAAAAATGAAAAAACCGTTGAAACTAAAACACGCGAACAAAGTCGCGGGGGACAGCTAGTATTGTATAAAATTTATTAAGGTAGACAAAACATCAATGAATAGGTACACATACACAGAAACCTTCCTCTTGAAGCACTCTATCTACTGCTGAAAGCTGCATTAAATTACATGCGTAGTTTAAAAGATCTAAGCTTACAGACAGCGGGAGCGGCTTTGTTTTAAACTATCTAAAGATAAAGCAGAAGCAATTACTAGAAAATGGGTACGTATAATACATATCCACATGGCCTCTTAGATTATCATTTGTAGAGGTCCCTTATATTTTAATATAATTAAGTATTTCTACGTGCAAGAGTCATGTCTATTGCACAATAAAATGATGAAATGGATATTTACATGATGTAGCAATTTAAACAAGAACTTTGGAATGCATATCAATCGTTACCGCTTTCGTATGATCTAAATATTTTAAACTATAGTTTCCTATGTAAATAGAACTTAAAATATAAAAACACTATAATGATTGTTCCCTTTTACTGCACGTGCAGGGCACGCTTAACGTTGCATAATGCAGTCACACAACGCTGCGCCGGCGCCGCCCTAATGCCATGTTTTGTTATTATTCGTTAATTATTCAAAGCTATACGGAATTGAATAATGTATTGAAAATCTTGTGAATATAGTATTAACATTTGTATAAACCAGTATTGTAACTTGGAAATAATTGATGTGAGATTAACAATCGTTGTGCAGGTTGACAACACGCAGAGGTTCAAAAAGGTGGACTGCTATTTAACGTATAATGTACCTGACAGGCATACCGTGATTTATTGTTAGGTACCTTTGCGAATACGATATTACAATAACCAAGTTCATAAAGCATTTCTATACTATATAAATATTAAAGGTCCTTTACTCTAAAGTCAAACTGGCCTCCTTTTTATAATTTTTATATATTGATCCAACGTAGTACAAGTTTACGGCGTAGCGCCCAAGACGGTAACTTACTTGAGCTTTTCTGTCAAGGCGGCCTACGAGACGTAGCACTTGCCGTTTCGCACGTAGCACTTCAGATTCACAAAGTCCAAGCAATCACGCTACACACGGTCGCTTAGTGTCGCCAACACTCCAGGAACACAGCACGGGCTAACCACTGGGCAGTCGAAACCAAATTGTGGCCATTTCTACTTCATAATTCAGTTAAATCACATTAAGGGGGGGACGACAATAGGAGAGCATCGATGTGAGCGAATCACACCATCGCTACGCATCGCTAAATTTCCATAAAGATCCATGTTTTTTAATGCTGGTGGCTGAACGAGTATAATTGTACTTTATGGGCATGCGTGGACTATTGTTGGAGTAACAAATTCAGTGCGAGCGACCTGTGTGGTCATTAAAACTTATACCTAAACACGAAGGTGCTCATACCAAACGGCTATGAGTGTTTTCTTAATGCTCTATGACATTTCTACCGTCAGCCACTTAAAGTTCTCACTACATGATTCACCTAAATTAACAATTAATTATATTTATTATCATTAAAAATATATGCTTATAATAAGCAAAGAAATAATACCCAAAGCTTTAATACTCATTAATACCAATCTGTTTTTCTAATACTTACTAGATTTGACCAGATCTCATTAAACTTTGGAGCATACATTCAGTGACCCCAAAGAGTGCGCTTTTCCGGAAGCCACGTACAATGGCATGAGTCGTCGGCGCGCGCACGACATCCAATATGGCGGCGACAGTTCGCGCCATCCGCCATTACACGCCAGCTATGGCAACATGATTAATCTATAAAAAATCTAACAAGTCATGTCTGTCTGTAATTTTCATATAAGTAGCTATATGAAAAACGTATGGAAATTGTATGTGAAATTATTTTTTTTAGAAACTCTGTGGAATGTTTTGGCTATTTAAATTACTGGAGATTAGATGGTAATCTTAATTGCTGTCGTGGTCATAGTTTTATATTGACTAGGTTTGTATAGACTGGGTGTATGGAATGGAACGTGGAAACCAGACTATTTAATTACATTTGTTCCATTTTCATTAATCATAAGGTGTTTTTTTGTTATTAATAGAGTGATAATTTGATTTAAGCCAAATAAATTAAAAAAGAACTGTGTATTACTGGAGTAGACTACTTAATAGTTAATGAGTTTTCTTAAAATAATGCTGTCAAAGGAATTAACTGACTGCAATCTAATTGATGGTATTTTTTTGTACTGTGTGTTGTTTGTGGGCCTGTGTAACAATTTGGCATTGGCATTGGATTAGAATTAAAATTAAATTGGAGAGTAAGGACACCGGTCTTATTGCTTAAAACTTTTTCCTGATATTATTTTAACTTACATTTTTTCAATTTCTACAATAATCGGAAATGTCATATTTAAATCTATTGCTACAATAAAATACATATTTCGGAAATTAAATTATTTATTCATTCAAATAATCAGTAGGTTCGTAGTTTACTAACCTTTTTTATTCCGACACCAGCAGACATATCCACAGTACCTCGCTGGTTTAAACTCTAATTACAATATTGTTTCACTTGATGACCTTGAATGCGGTTAAGCACGGTCATCACTCATCATCGCTGATCGGCAAGCTGATTGTCGGCCGCCATGACGGTTCAGAGGATTTACAAAATGGGACAAACACGGTAGGCGGATCACAGCCGTGTTATACAATGGTAATCCTGGGAAAATGTTATCTTAGTATCTCGAGGAAGTGTTACATAGTATTACGTAGGCACATCCTAAAAAGCCTTTGTAAGGTCAAAGGCCAGTGGTTTTTAATTAAAAAAAGTTTAAATACCAAGAATACGTATGAACTGTAGGTACTTCCAATATTCAAGTTGATAATTGAAATATCTAATAATATACCTGATTTGCAATACCATAGGATACTGGGTTACCCAGTAAAATTGGTTGTGGAGTTCAGATAGGCAGTTGCGCCATGTAAAAGAAATAAATAAATTCAGCTGATTCCGGTGAGACTGGAAGCCGACCAACATAGCTTGAAAAAATGCTAGGCAGAAGAATAATGCCTGAATGGCCTAATATTTTTATTCAGTAGAATAATCACCGGTGAAGTGAAAAAATTTAACTAAGATTTCGCAAATATATTTATTACGCATTAACACCTGCATAGCCAATATATAAAATTTAAACCTCAGGCAGGACTCGAACCTGCGACTACCGGTTCAAAGCACCATGCAATCATGGTGTTACCGAAAGGTAATAAAAAAAAAGCGAAATTTTAGCATAAAATCAACTCATTTTGCGCATCAAATAGTTGACTCAAAAATCGTAACCAGACAGTTGGAACGATGTATTTTAACATTTAGCGAGTCGCGTAATATGATATCGAGCCTCGTAGTGCAATGAAACGTTTGTTATGATTTTAGTGTCTGATAAATGATGCGAAAATCTGGATATCGTTTATTTAATTGATTCTTTTTGAGCTGTAGTTTTGTAAACTGACTCTAAACCAGATGTATTCTTCACCCCTTTAGGATAAATATAACCTTTCGGTAAAACCCTGTATTATTACAAAGATTAAGCTTCCTAGCTCTTCTTTACGCAATAATAATGAAACTATTAGCTTCGGAAAAATAGGGTCTTACCAATCATAATAAAGACCTAGGGACTTAATAATCCATGGAATTCCCGTCTATTGTCACCTGAAAATACTGGCCTAATAATGCAAAAAACTGTATAGAAATCTATTAAAATCAGATATAAACTTTTTGTCGAACAGGGAAACTATCGTAATTGACCGCAGTAAAAATAACGTTGCTTTGTCCGAGACAAATAGTCATGCACCAATAAACTTAATAAATACGTAGCAGTTAAAAATAGGCCATAATAAATAACGTGAACATGAGCGATAACTAATTAAACACAGTTATATTTAAACGCTGAGAAAGGATAAACAACTTGTGTCATAATAACATGTAATTAAGGTATCTTATCAAATAAATGTTATCTTAATGTAAACATGTTCTTGAGTGTAGTGGTTACGTTAACTTTCAGTTGGAAGAAAGCAGTCCTTTACATTCTAAGTATACGTAACTGACGGACATACACGTACTTGCACTGATAGTATAACATTTATTATATTTACGTTCGTAGTCATTCATTAAGAGATTAAAAGTCCACATTGTGAGCAATTTCTGTAGTTTTGAAAACTACCCAGGTACTATTTCTCAGTTAAAAGACAAAATGATAGTCTATTGATTTTGGTCCAACCATTCCTATTTACAAGAAGATAGAGTAGGGATAAGCGTATTTGTGACGACCTCCGTGGTCGAGTGGCTTACACACCGGTTTTCAAGTTGTCGTTAGCTCTGAGGTTCCGGGTTCGATCCCCGGCCGTGTCAATGTAGAAAATCACTTTTCTACACTTCTAAATTTACATAAAAAATGGTAAAGAGACATAATGATATTTTTTTAGTCTGATGTCGAAAACCTGCAAGGGGAGGTATTAGTTGGTATTGACTAGCTCTTCAATCTTTGTAAGAAAAAATCTCTTGTGTTCTTTATTTCATAGTTTTTGCTTAAACTCCTAAGTATTCGGAACAGCTTCCATCTTAGATATTAGTATGGCTGATCCAGACACTATTTTTAACTAATTCAACAATTCTATTATAACAAATATAATATTAGTAAGGATTCATATCCTTACTAATATTATAAATGCGAAAGTAACTCTGTCTGTCTGTCTGTCGCGCTTTCACGACAAAACTACAGAACAGATTTAAATGAAATTTGGTACACTGATAGTCTAGAGCCTGAGAAAGGACATAGGCGACGCGGCGACCGTTCGACTCGCGACACTACCGCCGCCGAGTCAGCTCATGATTAGGGACTCCTATTGAGTCTGAAACTAGTCGGGCGATCCCGAGAATATGCATGAGTAAATCGTTGTGTTTTTAAATAATTATAGATAATAGTTACTACGTAAAGAGCGACTGAATGATTTTGCCCATTTTTGCTGGGTAATAGTATAGTGTACAATAAATAATATTCTATCTATCTATGTCTCCCTTTGTAGAACTAAGTTATCAGAATAATAAAGGGTAGATGACTGATAAATATAAGACACGTATTTTTTGTTTTTTTTTTTTTTCATACAAATAAAGTACAAAGTAGATAAGCGAAACAATGTTTAGGTCGGGGGACTAAAGAGGTCATGCTTGCGTACAAAACGCGCGAAATTGTGACGTCACGCGATATGTTAAATCAATGTATTTTTATGACTTTTTGGTTACGTGAAATTAGAAAAAATACGTGTCTAATATTTTTTAATAATTTATGTAACAGACTCTAAAAAAACAGTCATTCTTTGGCTGTGACAAGCGGGAACAACAGCTAAACGCGTTTTCCGATGCACGATATTTCGTTAGTTATAGTATACATTTGCACTATTTAGCGAAAACGATGTGTCTCGTTGGCTATTATATTATAATTATATATATTAGATGTAGACCAACCTTAATGAATGAAGTTTAATACCTATTGTTTTAATAGTAGGAAATGATTCTGCGACATTGTTATTATCTGTATACTGTAGTGACTAGCGGGCAGTTTAAACCTTGAACGGAATGTCAACATATTATCCACCATGCTTCACATTGCTCAAGGTAATAATTTAGCCATGGTGTAATGTATACTCTTACTAATCGTTTTGACTGCGCAAAGTTACATAATACTTTGAACGTATTGATATGTATTTAAACTTGTAAGTAGGTTCAATTTTTCGAGTGTAGCCGTCCTAGAAAAAAACAACAGCGTATCGCTGCTGTTGTTTTTTTGTCTACACTGTAGATCCAGGCAGTGAGGTAGTCCATATTAAAAAAAAATACAAGTCGGTCGTCAATTTTATTTCACGAGTAAAAAAAGAATTGGCCTCGGAGAAATCCACCTTATACTGCATATAATTCTGTTTTTGTTATTGTTTTGAAGTGATACATAACTTCATTACAAATAGCTCAGCAGCAGTTTTAAACACTGTTTTACGTGAATCACATTTTTGTGGACATACTAAACGTTTTTTGAAATTAAAATGACCCTCTTTATACTGCGCAAGGAAACTACAGAACATTGTTCTAACTAAATCATTATGTTACAGAATGACTTAGTTAAATACTTGTCGTATTTAACTTAACAAATAAGCCATTATTAAACACAAAGGTAGTGTTTGTGTAAATACGATTTAGAAGCTCTGAACAACAAAAAGTCAATCACTGCAAGGACAGTGGAGTCATATAACAGATTACAAAGACTACTGGGTTAATGACACAGGAATTATTTGGACATTAACCATATGTTCTTTCATTTATTGCCTAATGTCGCTGTCGATATTAAAAAGAGTAACGAAACCAATGCAGTGTTTAGGTCAAAAATAAAAATTTAATTTTGAAAATAAATCTTAATTTATTTTCAAGAAATTGGTTAGTACCTATGTATATTAATTTTGAATCCTTAAAAAGCTTCGTAGTTCGTAGCCACGGAGTGCAACCGATAATGATAGAATAAAAACAATATTTTTACGCAAATTACTCTGTTATTTTTAGTATTTTTTTTTTTTTTTTTTATTTGCGTTACGATGTGAATGTCATATCCATACCGTATAGGTTTTAGCATACTAAGTTACCCCTAAGTTAGTTGGTTTACCCCTTCGGGACAGGCATTGCATTCTTCAACCTATCTACGAAATTGTTCAGTGTCTTCTAATGAAATCTAAATAAGAACTTTTTACTAAGTTTTTATTCTAGGGGCTCCGTTTTACTGTTACGATACAATTCAATGAAGTAAGTACAATGACCTTTTTCAATTCTATCCATAGTTAGCTCTCGCTGACAACAACTCGATATGTTACCTGTTTTTTTTCTTTGTCACGGTCCATTGTTAAGTTTGCGGCGTTGCCTACTTGTTACAATACTCAATGGAGCAATACTTTTAAAAAATATTATCAGAAACTTCATTAGCCAATTGAATTGCTTAACATAGTTCTTTGCTATTCTTATATTGGTAGGTATTTGGCGTGAGCTAATTGAAACATGGTGATACAATTATATAAATGTCAGTAGAAAATCACAAATGACACAACAAAGCCAAAAATTTAGGATTTTATTTCAAAAACAAAATTAGAACAAGATTCGAAAAAATATTGAATTTAATTATTTAAAACAAAACGGTTTACTCACGTATATTCTCGGGATCGCCCGACTAGTTTCAGACTCAATAGGAGTCCCTAATCATGAGCTGACGCGGCGGCGGTGGAGTCGAACTGTTGTTTTAAATAATTATGAATACTCCTCACGATAGTTATTATACAAATATTGAATTTGATTTTGATTATGTCCACCCGCGTTTTGGACTTATCGGGAGTGCATGGGATTTCGCCTTTTTTTCTTGTTTCTGCAACTGAAATATGCTTCAAATTGATAATTTTTTGTGTTGCAAGAAGGTAAGTGTGTCGAACACGGATGCTGGGATTGGCCAAACGGGAAGACTTTTTGCACTGCATTTATTACTAGGTAGCTATGCATAATGCATAGCACAAAGTAGATGTTATAATAAAATTTTAATAAAATTTTATAAGTTAAATATTATTTAATTATTCTTTCTGTTTCAGTATTCTTTGTAGTCTTAAAATTAGAAGTTTTAAATAAATATTTTTAGATAGGATCGGTAAATTAAGATTCTTTGTATAACTTAGCATTATGGAGATAAATATATACATACACTTGATACAAGAATGTAAATAGTAGTGTATTTGAATAAGCCTAAACATTATCATATACGAGTTGACGTCATCGCTATCAACTGAAAAAACATAGTCAATCCTTTGTGTGAACTTAACTTAATTAGTGTACCATTAATAATCATAGTAAAAAAACAGACGTGGTATTAAAAATAAAAAAAAAATGTACTATTTTCAAAGGTTGCCATAGCTATTTTCCTATACAAGGATTATGGCGATAGAAACGATAAACGCTTTACAAAAGACACTGAAAACACAAATTTTGTATTGTCTAACATCGATGACCAACTAGATCTGCTACAACGTAGTTGGTCACCAAACGTTAGCTGATACTGAATTTACGTTTTACCGTTATTTTTATCCAGTGAACATTGATTGGGTTGTTAACTGTAGATAGAAAATAAGTCTATAGGAGACTTCTTTTTTTATTTAGTGCTTTGTCAATCTGCTGTTATTTACAGCAATTTCTGCCAGTGTTGTGTAGTGTAGGTACTGGACACTTAACTTAGTGAAATTTCGTTAATCGTTAACGTTGATAGAAAAAGGCATGCAAATGACATTAAATTGATTGATTTCGAAGCAGTTGAGCCTTTTCTGTCAAAGTTAACTATTGTAGAAATGTAACTAAAATATTATATTTCTCGATCTAACATCATATTTATCAATTACGTATTTATATCTACTTATCATAATTATTTGAATGAGCATTTCTCGAGAGGCACTTCAATCCTAACTCAAACACGAGAAATCCCAGTCATATCATTATGCAACCACAGTTCCAAGTTTAAAACGAGATATGTCAAACAGTAAACATTGAATAATAACCTAACAACTGCCGCGTGTTATGTCCAATTGTTTTATCAAAGCAATGTGCGTTTATAAGGAAAATAGAACACAATCCTAAATAGGACTACTTGCAAGAATAACGCTGTAAATCTCAAAGTTTTTTTAAATAAATTTGTCCTTCTGTATATAGAGATACCTATCTATATATTACATATATACACATACCTAAATAAGTAGTCAATAATATGTACTTAAAGAATTGCAAAAGCCATCTAAAAAGTACGCTATCAAATAGGAAATTATGCAAAAAAACTACTTATCACAATTTAGTCAAAATGGTTTCCTACCGTCAGTCCATAATTAAGTTTACATACATCTTTTTACAATAAATTATTTTATTTATTCGAAGACAATACATTACGCTTTTAAAACTAAACACGTCTAATTTACTACTGTTGCAATCAGCAAGGTAATTAAAATAATTGCTACTGTTCTACCAGTCTTGATCCTAGCGTGTTCATGAACTTAACCTTGGCTGGTGTTAACACGTTGTGAATTCGTGATACGCATTTTTTGCTAATAGAATTCTTGTATTATACAATTGTACAGGTAAAGCATAGTTAAGTATGTTTCTTAATTTGATTACGTTGTCATTGAAATCGACATGCGTTAGGTATAATGAAACAGAAAAGGTAACTACAAAAAGTTTTTAATTCATAATTTCCATACTAATATTATAAATACGAAAGCATGTCTGTCTTTCTATATGTCTGTTACGCTTTAACGGCTAATACGCTAAACCGATTTGGATGAAATTTGGTATGAGGTATATGGGGTAAGCTTGAATCTTAAGAAAGTGCATAGGCTACTTTTTGCCGCGATAACCGAAACCCACGGGGCGGTGTCGCGGGCAACTAGTTTTAAATATAGAGCTAGTTTATAATATTCTATCAATTCTGTTTATATGTATTTCGAAATGCTCGACTTATTTCAAATTTTCAACTTGATTTTGGGGTTGAAATAAGTCGGTTGTTTTAAAATACTCCCCGCAAGTGGTAATAGTCAGTCATCGCCCGCTATTTTCTGTTTTGTAAACAGTATCTAATAGTATTATTATGTTTACGTTGAATAATCATAAGGAAGTAATAATTGCGTGTTATGTATTTCCAATATTATAAACAATGAGTTATTTAATAAAAACCGCGGTAAACCGCATTTCAGTCCATTGACTTTTACAATAAGTATTATAACTCATGTTAAAGATCTCACATAATTAAATATTATTTATTATTTTAGCTTTAGTTATCTAACTTAGTATTACATGATAAATCCAGTGTAGATATTCTACGATCCGTTTCACTTTGTAATAAAACATTATTGTTGTATTTTTGCACACTTCTGGTGCAATTTAATTATAATATTTTATTATTTATAAATAACTTTATTCAAGGCGTAATTGGTGCCAAATTTCACCTCATGATCAGATATTGCGCATGAATTGCGAAAATGCCACTGAAATCAGTTGCAACATCATCCGAAACCGCTATTGTTAAATGAAACGTTACGAAACATTATTTTCATTGGCGTTTCCCTTTAATAAATAAAAAGAAAATTCAATTAATCCTTGACCTACTTTTCTTATCAAAATATACCTAGGGTTCATTTTTCGAAAATTGTTAAAGTTTGTCATGTAGTTTCTATTTATTTCTTACTCGTAATTTATACTTTAAGTTTATTTTCGACCAGTAAATAATTATTCCTCAGCCAACGCTTCCATCGTATCTCTAATCTTTTTGCCGTTCAAGACTTATTTTTCTAGCTCAAATCTCTTGAGACTCTGCCATGCTCATCACGCATGACTTGACTTAGATATTAATGCTATCAATGTACAAAACAATTGAAAGTTGTTTGTACAAGTTTTCTATTCCAAACTTGAAGTATAAACACACAACTTCTTTACATTTTATTTATTTCTAAATGCAAGCAAAAAGTTTGTTTGCATTATGTATATCAATTTATTTTTATCCTTATAACATTGACCGAGATCTTGACAGCATATTTCCGATCTTGATTTATTTATGACCTTATAAAGTTGCATTGCAAGATCAATGGAAAAAAGAATACTGCACTATTTTTGGACGTTGCTCACCTTCTTAATAATAGTATTGATTATACCTGTCTACGTGATCTGAAAGCCGTTGTATAAGTTGTATGGTGCATTTTGGGTCACGGGCGGTACTATGGGTGTTGAGGAGCGCTGCTCGAAGACGTACCAAAGTTATAACACAGAAAGTTCAACAAAACCATCGCATGATGACTGATAAAATGGCTTACACGTTCTAAATATGGACTCATTTTTATCTAAAGGGCTTTAGGTTCAGGTTCTTTTGTAAATGATGATAAATGTTTGCGTTAGAGGTTGTTATCTAGTGATGTTAGAAGTGAACCTTCGGCGTTTGTTGTTTGTTGGGCCGCGCCGGTTGCCGGGTGCCTACGTGACGAAGCCCGCGTGGCGAGACCGGGGCGAGGGGCGCTGGGCCCGTTTGTTTTGTTGCGTGCGCATTTTAATGATGTGCTGCTGTCTATATTATTATCGATAAAGTTTTTGTTGTATGTTTTGTTAAAACATAATAGGTGACGCAAAAAAAATAGAGTTTGTTATCTTTATGGATAGGTATATTGCTGATCAAGATTTTTCTGTAAAAAATAATTTACATAAAGGAGCCTAATTAAAATAATATTAAACAACAAACTCAGTGTTCAAAGACGCAAACAGCATGTTTGTTCATATAGTATTAGTATTAACGTCGCGACGTTATCAAATAGCCGTAAAACCGGTATGATAGGCTCGTCGATATCGATAAACGCCATGTAAACATTGCGAACGTCGCTAGTGTATCACTCACTGGAGCTCGTAAGGAGCAAAACACAACAAAGAATCAGTCGGTTTTACACTACCAACGCGAACGGACGCTACAAAAATAACTTGAAGAGAAATCTGGAGTTCATTGAATTAAACACTTGTAAAGTAAAATAAAAGTTCTTGAAACACTTAAGTATTTGAAAGAAGAGAATTCTTACAGTTTCGAAAATGTTTTCAACGAAGAAAAGTTTGGATAGATTCCTGCAAAGCTACAAGAGGGAGATTCGTCGGCAAATCAGTAAGACGACCAGCGTGACCAACTCCGATGCCATGGCCCCGAGGCTTGACCAGCCTGCGGCCAAGTCACCGCAGATCGACGAAACTGGACTACCCAAAAAGCTTTTGAAACTGCAAAAATATCACAGGTCAGTGAACTCATTTGAACTCAACGACATAAAGTTTGCGTAACCGTCGAAGCCGTATCATGCATTGAGTTTGCATTATTAATGTAACTACACACACTAAAAATAACACGACCCGTGTGACATTAAAATAGCGAATTTGATCCGCTGATAACTGATGCTAACATGTGAAAACCATGTGAATACTGCATGATACAGCTTCAAGTTACCGAGAATCGTTGTTGTTGAAAAGTGTCCTCCTCGTGTTTACTTTTTAGGCTATAGAACAATATTACCATGGCAACAGATCAATAAGTAAATATTTTCCTAAATTACTTCACAGATAACTTATCTTGATGCTTATAAATCACCCATTTGTGATTATTGATAAATTATTTTTCTCTTGTAAGTCGGTCGATGAGAATTGACGAGGGTATATCTTTTAATGTGTAGATTCCTGTCAACCCTGACGACCCAGGAAATGCCGATGGCTACCCGCGGACTGTCCGTCTCGAAGGACCAGTCCCGGGAGTTCATGGCTTGCTTCCCGGACATCGTGAGGGACCTCACTAAGACTAACAAGCACATTGATGTGCCAGAAGCCAGCAAGTGGTTGGCTAAGGTACGTTATATGTTGCTGCGGTCGCAAGACAAGTGCGTTGTACAAACTGGTTATGAAACCTGACTAGAAACATGTCCGCCGCGTCTGGATGGCCTTAAGACATTACCATTAAATTATCGCAATGCTTTAATATATCATAATATTATCTCTAATTTGCTCCGCTCCAGTAGGTTTTATAGCAGTTCAGTGCCTCCTCATCTTTTCACAATTAGGTCTGTTTTTAACTGAGAATGTATTTTTGTCGTGCAAACACTTATCGAAATGCTGATTAGTGTTGTATGTGTCCTATATTTGTTCGTATACAAACAACGAGTTATGACGTCAAACGTGCTAACCTAGTCGCATGTAAGTGCACTTAATCTGCACAAAATGTAAACAGTTTCAATCACTTGCAAGTAATATAACACATTATTACTTATTTGTTCTGATGTGATTTATTTAATCTCGCATACCTACCCACGTTGATTGCAAATCAATTTATCAACCTACTTATTTAACTGTAACCAGCATTTTAATAACTAAGTAAATACCCATGTCGCAATTTTTAGAACTAAAAGTCGTGTTATTATTAAATAGTTCAGAATTTCGATACTACCAGTTCTTCGGTAAAAAAATCACTGCGCTGTATTTTCAAGGCTGACTTACAAACCGATTTAATTATTTTTTATGGGTGCCCTAAAAGCCCGTTGATGATATCATTGTGTAGGTATAAGATATTAAACAAAGGTTGACAAAGTCAATATAAGTAATTTAACAAAAACTAACACGGTAACACAATTTTTATTGTCCTTTACAAACGTGAAGTAAATATACTGTTTGTTTCAGCTGTTACAATACAATGTGCCGAACGGGAAAAAGAACAGGGGTCTGGCAACGATTCTGGCTTACAAAATGTTGGAGAAGAAAGAAAATTTGACGCCAGAGAATATTCACTTGGCTAATATGATGGGATGGTGCGTCGAAATGGTGAGTTATCTTAAGCTAATTTAAGAAATGTAAATGTTAAATCTGTGTAGGTAGGTAATAATAATGCCTGACATTGGGACTAGGATTTAGAATAGTTTTTAATTCACGGTAAATTTACATTACACTTATAAATACTTGGGACATTTTGAATGAGAGTAGCATCCTAATAAATCAACTTCGGATCTTGCTTAGTAAACCTAACATTTTTTTTAAAGCAACATTGACAACCTCCTTGCTCGAGTGGCGTACACACCGGTTTTTAAGCTGTAGACAGCTCTGAGGTCCCGGTTTCGATCACCGGACGGGTCCATGTAGAAAACCATTTTCCTACATTGTCCTAGGTCTAGGTGTTCGTGGTACTTTCATTTTCTCTAAATCCATAACACAAGTTCTATAGCTACTACACTTTGGGTTCTGAGCAATGTATGTGATGTTGTCCACATTTTTTTATTTATTTTTGGATCAAAACACTGCGTAGGTAGTCCGCATATTAATATGTATATATTTCCCGAAACCAGATACAAGTTTATCAAGTTCTTTTGTGGCCTTCAAATGTTTGGCAAATCTTATCAACTCATGGGTATAAAATATCCAGTTTAAAGCGATTTTCGTTGTTCGAGTGCATTCTTTACATAGGCTTATTAGTATTCTTCTCATATCTATGCAGCAGACGACTGTTCTTACAAATTACCATTGTTTGTTCATTGAACGTCGTTTTAAGTACTAAGTGGACCTTGTTTGTAGTGGCAAAGTGCTGTATTTTAAGTCAAAGTAAATAATTATTACACTGCCTATAACTTTTAAAACGGTGTTACCATAAAAATTGTTTCTTACATCGGAGTGCCAAAAATAAACTTATATCGCTTCTCAAAATAGAAGCCATATGTAGACTACAAATGCATAAATCCGGAACCGTATCAATCCGAATTTTATCCCTAATTTTATTTTCGGCTAGAAAGTTACTCCTTATAGGCCTTGTTAATAAAAATCGCGATGGAGCTTAACAAAGCTTAACAACGGATTAACAGAATCTAATTTTAAATTCTCCATAGAAAAATTGAATATTGAATCTGCTAAGCAATCGCTAATCGTAGTCGAGATTTTTATTAATAAGGCCATATATGTATAGTCAGATCTGCTAGTATAATCTTATTAAAATCGGAATAAGCAGATAGAGAGACAAGAATTTAAAAAACTGACATTTAGATGTTTCGAGCAAATTACTGTAATAGCCAAAAAAAAACTTTTTTTATACATTTGTTTTGATGATGTAAAATCACTGCATTTAAGCTTATTTTAACATTGTTTTCTGCTACAAGCTACGACGTAGATAGCCTTAAACAATATTTACAAAGACTGAAAAATTTCATAAAAACAATGTACGAATTTTTGTAGAATGAGTTTCATTTGTTTTCACAGCTGCTGTCTCGTGATGTTTTTAATTGCAATACCATTAATAGACTCAGACTATATTGCGACGTTAACTACTTTTGTTTACATCTATCTTACAAGTTGTTTAATTATTATTGTTATTGGTTTATGTAACACGTAGTTAATAGACTTGGTTTAGAACCTAAGGCGTGATAGTCGGTTGGGCTTCTGTTTTTTTTTATGGGTCTATTCCGCCACAAATGCCTACCATTGCAACTCCTGTAAGCCAGGATCTACAATGATAACCAATGAATACCGCCGAGACACTTAAGCTCGGAGTGTTTTAGGGAAACAATTGACTTTCTTGGAACCCGCAACAAAATTAATCAGAAAAAACAATTTTCCTAGGCATCGGAATGTAAGAACTTTATTTTTCATGCAAAATAAGTATAATGTTTATGTTAATTTAAAAGAAAAGTAATTAAGATCCTAGGTCAGTTATCCACCGTCTCTTTCCAGCTCAATTATACTTTAAAATTCTAACACACACATTTCTTACATTCATGATCAACTATAAAAAAAAAAACAATCATAGTTATGTAGTTGTTCAACCCACGAGATGTAAACAAGTGTACCTATGTTTATGAAACAATAATTTGTTTAAATCATTAATGTCGAATTGATTGATTAGCCCTACACCATGGCGTCTGTTTGCTAAATATCTAGAGGAAATACCTAGTTTGTAAATTAGTAAGCTAGCTCTTTCGACTATTAATAACTGAACTGTTTCTAATGGTATTATGACCCCGTTCACTCACATGCTCACAAACATTTCGACAACGGTTCGCGCGCCTGATGTCTGTTAAAAAACTGACACATCTTGGAAATTAAATCATTCGCAAATGTCGTCCTTCACTTGTGGGTTTGCGTATTCGTGTGAATGTGAGTGACCGGCATTATAAAAGTTTCTTGTCTCTTTCCTTTTTTTGCCTAGTTATAAAAAAATGGGCACAAAATTCACACTGTATTGTGAAAGGATTGGACAAAGGTTTTTACCCTGCCGCTAGACAGCAATGACTGTAAATAATACAAGTAAGATACAATTCTAGTTTAATTATTTTACTACACATTACTTCTAATTATCTTTAGCAAAAGTAAGTTTAACCTACAGGGTATTTAATATTGACTTTTATCTAGAAGTTAAGGTGACTTTGACAGACGGTTAGACACAAGATTATGTAAAATATAAATACTCAATATTATGTAGTCATTATTTACAGACATAACATACTTAACGCTACAAAAAATCTCTTGTAAAGAAAACGTCCAAAATCATTATCAATTCAGCTTATACTTGACCACTGTTTGTATGTCCACTGCTGGCAACTGTGTCTGGGCTTCTATGTATAAATTTAAATTAATCTTAATTCTTTTGTCCCCAGTTCCACACCCACCAGCTTCTTCTCAACGATATCATGGATGGCTCTGAGATGCGTCGCGGCGCCCCGTGCTGGTACAGACGCCCGGATGTCGGCCTCAGCGGGATCAACGACGCCTCTCTCGTTCAAGCCGCCATGTTCTCCACACTCAAACGACACTTCAACAACAAGCTATACTACAAAACTGTTCTGGAGACTTTCAATGAGGTTTGTAAAGCATTTTTTTCATCCTTGTTCTCACGGTGATAAACTTTGCACTTAACGTAATAGTTAGTAAAACCTTTTAAGTTGGAATTTTGACAACGAATAGAGTCATACCGGCACGAATATTTTGTCCACAATTCTGGCCAACGAATGCTTAAGTTATGCTACTTATACCTAAATAAATAACTAAACATAATCAGCCTTAATAGCTTTTTGTCGCGCGTTTTCTTTTGTAACTACCATATTCTTAAAAATTGCTATAAACAAAAACTTCAAGGCAATAATAATTTAAAATTCCTTGTAAGCAAAAAAATGCTGTGAGCAAAAAGATCGAAGCAATAAAGAATTCGGGCTATAAATAAATTTTCATTTCTAGTCGTCATTTAAAGAGATTGCTCATTTTTATCATCGCCCCTATTTAATTTTATCATGCACGAAACAGACACGTGGTTGGTACAATATAATCGTCTGTATTTTCTTTAAAAACTTAAACAACAGAAGAAATTACGGGCTATACTATACGATGTGTCATGCATAAACTATGTACTCAAGCCTTACACAGTTTACGAGTAATTATCGTATATAAAAGACTACTATGCATCTTAATTAATGATCGAACGTATGGCCATAAACGTGACTAACACAAAGTTGTACAAATAGACCCAAGTTACACGGGCAATTGTTTTAAAAACAAAAGTAAACTTATCATCATTCATATCATTCATATTGATGTAGACAAAACAATTAATGATGCAAAAAATATGGTTTATATGGTATATATATTTTATCATTAAATTAATCGAAAAATTGCAATCGTTTCGTCATTTACAACGTGGTGATAGAAGTATATAAGAAAGACAGATAAATTTATGCATAATTTAATCATAACTTTAAAGATTAGTAACTTGAGCAATATTTTGACCGATAACCAAATCACGTACAAGGTATAATAATATCAATCAATAGATGATTTTAATCGTCAGTCAAAAAAATAATGTTTTATTCTTCAACCACATGGTCATTTTTTGAAACTGACATTTAAGTATAATTTGAATGTTTACTTATTATTTTAGCACTTTATAAATAAAATATGAGAGTAACAAGGTCTTAGGAAACCTATATAAACAAGATATTTACATTTATACGGCCACGCTAATGCATCGTGCCGATGCCAAACAGGTTCTACCGTTGCACCGAAGCTTTCTTTTGCGGCCATTGTTTTGTTTTGCGGCTAAGTCTGGCTCGGCATTTGAATGACCTTCCTACTACTCGACAAGTTTAGAGTTATTTTAAGATCGGAACTGAAGGAAAACTGCATCAAGTATTTTATTGGGTCGCGATTTTATTAACATTCCAATGTCAAAAAAGATGATAATTTTTTATTATAATTATGTCAATGCAAAAGTTGTTTTACTTTAACTTTAAAATTATAATAGTTTATTTATAGTTATTTTGTAGTATAATAGTGTATTTTATTAATAACACTTCTAATAAGCCTAATTTTCTTTCCAGATGTTATTAAAATGCTCGATCGGCCACCATCTTGAGAAGCTCATGTCAAAGACAGATAAGCCCGACTTATCGCTGTTCACCATGGACAAATATGAAGCCGTCACAAAGTACAAGACCTCATACCACACCTTCCAAATGCCGGTAACGTTGGCCCTGCTGATGACTGGCGTCGAGGACCCGGAGACACACAGACAAGCCAAGACAATCCTGTTGGAGATGGGAGAATTCTTCCAAATTCAAGTGAGTTGATAATCAATTATTGTATTTACTAAGTCATTATTTTTTTGTAAGATCTTTTGTTTCTTGAGTTCTTTTTCTATATGCTAATCTGGTATAAACATAGAATTAATATAAGTATTCATATATTATTTTCCGGTTGGCATCGATATCTAAATATGTAAAACATAAATAAACACATCAATTTATTTTATTTTATTTATTGAAGCGTGGGTATTAATAGTCTTAATAGTTAATAATAATCACCTATTCATTCAGCTGCACACAATATGATTAAAAACAAATTAAATAATCAAATACCAGTTTATAAATTATTAATAGTATATGTATCATGATAAAACATGTATCATAGTATATGTGTATCGTTAATATCCTGATATTAGTAGTAGGTATTTCGGTGTATAAAACAAATAACGACAAATAAACTAATGTAATTAAGGCTCGTTAGCTTAAAAATAATTCTAATTAACATGTTTAAGTAACAAAAAAATATTTTTTTCAGGATGACTTCTTAGATTGCTTCGGCGATCCAGCTGTCACTGGTAAGAATGGAACCGACATCCAAGATGGAAAGTGTACCTGGTTAGCAGTAGTCGCTCTACAGAGGGCAACGCCCAAACAAAGGCAGTTCATGGAAGAAAACTATGGGAGCTCGGACCCTACAGCTGTCGCTAAAATCAAGAATTTATATGAAGAGCTCCAACTCCCACACACATACTCAGTCTTCGAAGAAGCCACATACGACCTTCTTAGGACACAAATCCAACAAGTCACAAGGGGCCTGCCACACGATTTATTCTTCAAAATCTTGGATAACATCTTCAGGCGAAGCATCTAAATACTTATTTTTAGTCTTGGTTAAGTTAGCGAATTAGAAACCGGTGCAAAATCGTGATGTATATTTGTTTAACTATACTAGAGTACTTGATAGACACCCGTCGAAGAATAAAGTTATCGAGTGTGTCGAAGTATGTACGTGACTCGTGAGCATTGAATGTGATTTGCATTGTAGTTAAGATTTTTATAATTAATAGCGAGGGGCTGAATATATTGAACTCTAATCCCCGTAAATTTGAGGAGAGACAGGTCGGAAAAACAAAAGAACATCGGGAGAAAAAAAAAGAAAAAATAAAACAAAAAAATATCGTAATATTTAGATTCATTTTTTAGATATTACATTTGAATTTTTATACGATAATATCAATATAAGCCAGTTAAGGTAGTCATGGATGCATGTTGTAGAATTAATGAATAAATTATACTTAATCCTATACTTACCTAATGGTCTAATTACTATATCTACTATACAATAATGTTTTAATAAGATTAAATGGATTTAAAATAAGCTTGTATTTCTCTCGATGATGATATTAAAACATGGATTGCAATATATTTCTTTTTATTTATTTTCCTCGCCGTATAATGAACAATGAATAAAGGTTTGAGAATGCTTTTTAATTTCCATTGATCCAATCAATGGCAACTGACAAGATTACAAATATGTTAATTTAATATTGAATTTACCGAAATAAAGGTACATAAAGATTTATTACCCGACTGCGCCTTAGAGAGGGTTATGTTCGAGTGTACCTATGTATGTATATTTCTTTGGCCCGTCTTGATACCTACATAGCGTGATTAGACATTCATACTTACGGATTATTACAATTTAAGACGCTGGTAAGAAAATCTGAGTAACCTGACACATTAAATCAAGTAACGCCTTTAGACAAAATCATAAGGCCCCCGGTTTCTAAAACGTTGATCAACTTAATAATTAGTTAATCACCTGTCAAATCTCATGTCAAGCGCTGCGATTGGTCGTCTTAGTCTTTTAGAAACCGGGGTTAAGTATTCTCTGAGGGGTTACCTACTAATAAAAAAGCGCGACTGCAGCGCTACACCCGCGCTGCGGCCGCGCATCAGTTCATATTTTTTATTTATATGGATTTCCGACCGCAACGCTGCAGCCCTGCTATCGCGGCACAATATTTTAGGGCAAATTTAAAGGCGACCTAAGCCTTAATGGCCCTATTAATAAAAAATCTCGACGGTGTCTTTGCGTCGCCGTCCAAAAGTCCAATACGATGTATTTTAACATTTCAACGATTATTTTTATTTATAAGTAGTAGGTTTACTTTTTCCGATCTCTCCTAAACCACATTCCCTATGAGTTACCACTCAAAAATGAGAATCTATCAACCTTCTGACAGCTTACTATTACCTGCATACATCCCCAAGTTAAAGGTTTTTGCAATTTGTTGTGGAACCTACCTACTTTCTTTCCATAAAATACGTGAATGAATACATTTCGGTACAGGGGATTTAGGTACAAATGTAGTTAACTTAATATATATTAATGTATAAATTAATGTTGTACAATCCCAACAATATACGGGTCGAAAGGATAACCTCTTTTTATGCAGTCGGTTGAAAAGGCAGCACGCATAATCGATGCGCCTAAATAACACTTTTGTCATGCAAAACCCCATTTCAATAAGAAAAGCGAGGATCTATTATCTTCAGTAACCCTTATACAAGAATAGTGGTGTCAATCAGATAAATACTATTTCCGTCGTATATAACTGCTAAACGCCTTCTTATTGAGTATTCCTGTCTAGAATCCCGTAGAGTTTGTGAGTGAAACCTGTAGCGATGAATTCATGTAGAAAAATGGCCAGCAGTCTAGCTGGGAAAAGTTTTTCAAAGGCTAGGAACGAGTTTTGTAAAAGGTATGCATTGTTTTTTTCTTTTTTGTTTGAGGTTAAAAGTAGCAGCCTTCCTGTGTAATTATAGCTGAGTATTTATGTGCATATTAGGACAAATAACACAAGAAACCGGTGAGCAACAAATCTCATTAATAACAATTATAATTTATTGCTGTTATTATTTGTAATAGGTAAGATCCACGAAAGCTATTTTAACAATTATAGGCGCAAGAACTGTTAACCGAAACAAAACACGTCCTTTATTAACATTCCCCACATTCCACAAACAGCTTCATGATTACCTGCTAACCAATCGAGACGTGTACAAAACTTTCCCTGAGAAAAGGTCCATGATTTTAAAAGTAAGCAGTTTGGGCACACATAGGTTTTCTCGCCATTCAATATAGTTCTCTTTTTTTTTCTAGACTCGTTCAACGCTCTTGCAGTTCCGCGACAAATAAGTTTGACATGCAGAAGGAGAGGGTAGAATTTCTCAACGCCCTGCCAGGCGTTATTGATGTCCTAGCTAAGCACCAAAAGTTTCAAGAACTACCAGCAGCTGACGAATGGATGAGAAAAGTGAGTTTGTGAAAAGGCTTTTTTGAATGAAGCGTATATCTATCAATGTCACTGTTTGGGTACCTATGTTTCTTTCAATCTTCATACAACAATAGGATTACCTATAATAATAGAGGCTAGATCGTGGAATTGTGGAACTCGTTAAAAATGTTTCCAATGCAGTTTATAAAAAAGTCATACAATAAACTAAAAATCGTGCATTTCCAATTAAGTATATTACGTCTTTACAATATAAATAGCAATTCTGTAAGACCTTATACAATAAATTGCTAATACAATTATCGTGTACAACGCCCAGCAAACAACCTATGGAAACTTACGACATTGGTTGACACACCCACTTGGAAAAACATTCCTACGTCACAGATTTTTTTGGACGTGCACGCAAAGTTCATTATCTAAGGCTTACTAAATAGGTTGAGACCAGGTACTAAATAATATTTTTAGAGAATAAGCAGACTAGTGCGAAATGGTAATTTAAATAAGTGTTATTTTCATTTAAGATTCTAAAAATATTATTATTTTGGTTGTTTGTTAAAGTCATTATAAATGATTTCACAATAATAATTGATGCGGCTTCCCAAATAACGACTGTTGGAAATCAGTGCATTGTACCTACCTACTGTTATTTGGCTTCATTGGTTGACCAGCAGGATAACAACAATAAATAATTAATTTGTTTCGAAACCAATAATATGATATATCATATTATTGGTTTCGAAACAAATTAATTATTTATTGTTGATCCATTGATTAACCTATGACTTAAAGAATCGACTTTGGAAATGTACAGATTCGCCAAACTTAATTAATAGGAATTCTTAGTGCAAGGCCCAAATCAGGAACTGAATTAAGCATTCAAGAAATTTAGGCCTGCACTTTATTATTGCCTTAGCTGAAATAAAAAAAAGGTGGTGAAACGCTCAATTTTTACATTAATTCTTACATAGGGCTAAGCAATACCTGTGCTAGGAGGACCCGCTCACTAATAGCAAATTATAATGAATACCTTTGAATATAGCACCTTAGGTACCTATAAGTGGTGTGTATGCACCAATTAAACTTTCTTTTGTTTATGCCTTGAGAAATCAAACAAACATCCTGTAATAACCGTAATGGTATGTAATCACCGCTAAATATTACAACATCAACAGAGCATCATCGTCTGTTGATGCAATACTGAGCCGTTCGGCCGTTCCGATATTTGGAAATTCGCCTGCAAACATTCATTGTTCGAATTATGGGAGAAAATTAAAAGAAGAAAACCTGTTTAACACGGATGATTCTAAGAAATTAAGAGGAAAATAATTTTACCTTCCGTAATGCAAACTGTCAACTAACGGTTTTAACATTCATAGCAATTAGTAAAATCTATACGGGCGTTTTTGAGCCCCTTCGAACAATAGAAAATTTAGGTAATTTCCAAAAAATCTGACATAAGCCAACCGCAATTTTTGGAAAAAACTAGACAGGAGAAAATGGCGATATAGAATCCAACTAAAATATGTACATTTCAGGTATTAAACGGTAATCTAATTGGCGGCAAGAACAGTAGAGGCCTGACTGCAGTTCTAACCTATAGAATGATTGAAAGTCCAGAGAAAGTCACCGAAGAGACCTTACGACTAGCTCGAACTCTCGGCTGGTGTGCTGAAATTGTAAGTGGTTACTCACCTACCCTTTTTTCACCTAGACTTTAATAAAGATCAACTTTATATGAGTGAAATATTCACATCGAAAGAGATAGGTGAATGATCCCGTATCACTTATAGTCTTTGATCAAGAACGCATGGTACAGATTTTTCAGTAGGTGCACTACTACTCTGATTTATTTACGACTAAATTTTGATTAAAGATTTTTTTTTTATACTATATAATTACTACAAAATTATTTCTTTGACAAGATTTTGAAGAGTTCTATCAAAGTATTAGCGATAATGTATAAAAAATGTTATTGTCCACAGTTGCAAGCATACTGTCTGGTGTTAGACGATATAGCCGATGGCTCTATAACCCGTCGCGGCATGCCCTGTTGGTATCGAAGGGACGAAATTGGTGTGCCCAACGCAATCAACGATGCTACACTCATTTACTACTCTCTGCTGCAGATTATAAGAGCTAATTTCGAAACCTCGCCTAATTACATGGATTATGTTCATAATTTTAATGAGGTTTGTGCTTTACTGGAAAACTGTGTTATTGTCTTTTGTATCATTGCCATCATCAGCCCTTTTGCAACCTTTTTGGGGATCGATACTCCATGACTTTTTAAATGTTTCTGTTGCATTGATGCCAATGTTTTTCATTAGTCGGTATAGATACATTCATACATGATACATATTCCGACATCTGACCCAACATGCTGTTATCATTTGGATATAAATAACGTTAGTGGGGAGGCCCACATGCGTGGGTAGTGCATGAGTTAGTATTTTTTTTATTTAAATTTACTTAATGTTTTTACAGACATTGTTCTACACATGTTTTGGACAATATTTGGACATCATGACGGGGCTTCAAAAAAAGAACTACAACCTATTTACAATAGAACATTACGATGCTATCGTAAAACACAAATCTTCGTATTATACATACAAACTGCCTCTAACTCTGGGAATGATTTTAGCCAACAATTTAACTGAAGAAACTAATAAGAACGTGGAAGACATTTCTTTACTATTGGGAAGACTGTTTCAAATGCAGGTAAGTTGCAAGTTATGGATAAGAGCAGTCCAATTCTTGTCAATGGTCTTATCTTGGAGGTATATTAAAATAATATTATATGTTCAAATCACAGGATGACTACATCGACTGTTTTGGAGACGAAAATCTCACCGGGAAAATGGGTTCTGACATACAAGAAGGGAAATGCTCTTGGCTAGCAGTCAATGCTCTGCAGCGCTGCAAGGACAACCATCGTGCTGTATTTACAGTGTGTTATGGTAGCAAAGAACCAGCGCACGTGGAGAGAATCAAGCAGCTTTATGTACAGCTTAAAATTCCACA
The DNA here is from genome assembly GCA_932294365.1 of Diachrysia chrysitis. NCBI lineage: Eukaryota > Metazoa > Arthropoda > Insecta > Lepidoptera > Noctuidae > Diachrysia > Diachrysia chrysitis. The sequence goes on from OW028657.1 coordinate 7,220,006, forward strand.
GCTGTACAAAGAAGAAGAAAATTATATTTATAACAATATAGTACAAAAATTAAAAACGATTCCTTCAGCATCAGAACGTGCACTCTATCAAACTGTTTTAGATGATACATACGGTAGAAAACGTTAACATTTGAAACCAATTTATTGAAAGAAATAATTTATTGAAATATTTGTTAAATTGTAGGTATAATAAGTTCACGTCTGTATTTTTCCTTTTTTTATTAAATAAATTGTGTGTGTTATTAATTGTTACAAATTTTACCAACCTTAACATTTGTATACTTTTAAGGATAAAGCAGTGCTTGCTGCCAAAACTCTAACTCCGCCGCAGACACGACTTTAAGTTGTTAAAAAAGCAACGTCTTAATTTCAAATAAGTTATTTATTGAAACTGAAATATTTTAGTCACAATCACTAATTAAAAGTTAATGTGTAAAGAAACGTAATAAGTATTACGTCTGTGGTATTTACACGACAGTGTCAAATATGCCAGTGTCAATGTCAAAACTGTCAAAGTAGGAGATAAATTCACTGTCAGTACTGTCAGTCAAAGTGTTCTAAGTGCGATGAGTTACGTTCGCCAAATTTCGTATATTTCAATTTATATTTACTGCAAGTAATACGTAAACAGTAATAAATCATATCATACTTTAAAAGTAAATCATCAAAAGGTTGAGTCTATAAATTATAATTTTTCATACAGAAAATATTAAAATCGGTCAGAGAAAGTGGGCACGTAGCTATTACTTAATTAAACATGAATAACATAAAATTTCTTCGGCTTGTGAGTAAATCACGAATACTTTGTGGTAGTTATGAACAATATCCAGGGTAAGTTTCAATATATTGTTTAGTAAGCGTGATACTGATTTGTACACCTTTTAAGTTCTTATCTTTGCTATGTTTAATCATTTGTAAACATTTGCTGTAAAAGTACCGGGGCTGTTTATGACTAGAAAATTATATATAACATAAAATCTACGGTAAGGACCTATTTTGTGCAAATTGAGACACTATTTAAATAATAATATACTTTATGGAATAGAAAGTTAGTGAGACAGCATCATCAGTATTCTTAAAACATAATTTAAAACGTGACTTATTAAGCGAGAGAGAATAAATTATGCATCAATAAGGTAACACAAGGTTACTTCTGTCGTATCTAAATCAAAATCTCCAGTTTAAGTGGTGGGGGAGCTCATTGAAGATAGCCTGCTTACCAATAACTATTATTTACTTGTAGATGAGAGCTAAAGAGTACACACACATTATTATAGGTACAGTGAAGTAAGCAACATCTTTGTCTATTTAGGCTATATAGTAAGACTAATAAATATAAAAGAAAATACTCCATATTGCATACCTTCTTAGTACTCAAGTAAATAAGGTTAAATAAAAAAAAATTGTTTATAGAATATTTAACAATGTATATGTGTTCTCTATAGTTTTAAACATAAATGTATTAACAAAATATGTTTTACAGATTACAAAAGCTGGTGAATAGATCATCATCAACTAGTGTATCAATATCACAGATAATGAAGGAAAAGGAAGTATTCCATGATGTCTTGCCCGGCATCATAGACAATCTGCAGGCCAGTCGCAAGATATCACAGCTTCCTGAACTCGCTAGCTGGATGAAAAAGGTATGTATTTCCTGGCTTTATATAAATGCACTATTCAATATGCTATTGGTGCTTAATATTGTGTGATAATTTGATTTTTGCCTCATACTGGTGATACCGTGGTCAAGTGGCGTACACACCGGTTTTCAAGGTGTCGCCAGCTCTGAGGTCCCGGGTTCGATCCCCGGCCGGGTCAATGTAGAAAAAGCACTTTTCTACATTGTCTCAGGTTTGGGTGTTTGTGGTACCTTTGTTGTCTCTGAATTCCATAACACAAGTGCTTTAGCTACTTACTTTGGGTTCAGAACAATGTATGTGATATTGTCCACATTTATTTATTATTATTTATAATGTAAGCTTGGACCTGAGTTTATTTACCTTTATACATGTGCATAATTTTAATTATATTATATTACATTATTTTACTTAATGTCTACATAAATATATTTCAAAAAACGTGAAATTTAAAACTTGTACTAGTTATACAAACAAACAAAATAAGTCCTATTGGGAAATCATATTATGTGATTAAATTTTCTCAATAGGGCTTTGCATACATACTATTTATATATTATAGTTATTATAAAACCATATTATGTAAATTTTGACTTAAACCTATACTTAGGAATTGGTAATTTATATTGCATGGTCCACTTAAATATCTAACATTTTATTTTCTATGTAAACATTTTATACATATTTTTTTATGTACTGTATTTCTTTTACAGGTGCTTGAAAATAATCTTAGTGGCGGAAAACATTCGAGAGGGTTGATGACTATGTTTGCTTATGAGATGCTTGAAAAGCCTGAAAATCAAACAGAAGGGAAACTGAGACAATCCAGAGTCCTGGGATGGTGTTTAGAAATGGTTAGTTTTAGTATGATTTTTGTAACTAATCAGGTCATCGAAATTTAAACCTTATATTCTACATAATAACGGCCGAATACTTAAACGTCAATCAGTTTTAAGTCACCGTTAAGTCTCATGCTGTCTCTGTCACTTTAAGTAGTGACAGATAAACATTTAAGAACGTGTTAAAGTTAAGTTGCGTTTGAGTATTCCGGGGTAAGAATTGAATTTCATTTAACTGTACCACAGTATCCCATAGTAACATAGGTTGTAAGAATTAAGCTTTACAACTGTCATAGATGACAGTAGAGACCAACGGCTTTACGTGCCTTTTGAGACACGGGGGGTGTAAACACCGGTAGCTTCTTAAGTCCGAGTTTTACTGATTATTTCATCACAGAAATACGCAGTGACTATTTTTGGCTCGAAGCGTGATTTGATCCTGAGACCTCGAGCTCGCAGTCGCGCCTGCAACCAGTAGACAAACGAGACAGTCAGTGTACTCAAATAAATTGCACACATCAATTGATGCAACCACATTATTTACTAGATTAGATAAACTGAGTCTATGCACTCCAAATACTGCTTAATTTTAAATTGCCATAAAAGAACTAAAGCTAAAAATGACAATTAAAAAATACTTTTTAGATCATGATCTTTATTCTTATCTTATCATCCTTTATCCGGTAAATACAAAATATGGACACTCACTATTTAAGGCAAGCTAAGGTACCTCTTATCTAAACCGATATCCAAATAGGTCGGCCATTTTACTTATTTAAACTGTGACGAAAATAAAACTATATACTTCACTACGAAACTAAAATAATGACAAAAAAATATGTAGCAATATACACAGTGTTAATATGAAAGAAGTCCTGAGTCCTGAAACACAGCAATAACTAGAATGTATCTAACGTATATTAAAAACTGTAAACAGTATATATTTAACCTGATAGTTTCCAGTTGCAATGAGGTGAAACTACGGTTATAAAAAAATAAACACGCATGATGGGTGTATAAACAACTCTGGAACAGTTACCAGCGTATTTTTTATTCAGATCTGTCTTTATAATTTGGAGTTGAGCACAGTAGTCTTACTCTCTCTCTCTCTGATTTCCTCCCTTGTGTTGAAGTTGAAGGTCGAATATACAAATGAATCAATCTTGGGTTGACCTTGAATAAATCAACGTCGGATCTTGCTTGGCTAAGCCTAAATTTTTTTTTAAAGCAAATTTGACGACATCCGTGTTCGAGTGACGTACTCCGGTTTTCAATCTGTCGCCAGCTCTGAGATCCCGGGTTTTTGACACTTTTCTGCATGATCTCGGGTCTGGATGTTTGTGGTACCTTCGTTGTCTCTGATTCTATAACACAAATGCTTTAGGTACTTAGTTTAGGTTCAAAACAATGTATGTTATGTTGTCCACATTTATTTATTATTATTAATAGTTTTCCTAAAAATATGGTATTTGTGACTGTCCACACATTCTATAAAGGTTTACAAAAATAATAGAAATAATAGCTTTTTTTTAATAAATGATTAATCTGTTAGGTATCTAATCTCACTTTTACGCATACAATCACGGTATTTCAACTACTAGGTGACTTGAACGTTAACTCTAATACAAATTTAACGGAAGTAACGTTGTTACCCATTACAGCTTCAAGCATACTTCATAGTTGTAGACGATATAATGGATGGCTCGACGACGCGGCGTGGCGTGCCGTGTTGGTACCGGATGCCGAACGTCGGGTTAGGAGCGATCAATGACTCCATACTCATCCACTGCGCTATTATGGAAACTTTGGAGACCTACTTCGGCAAAACAAAGCACTTTGTTGATGTTATCCGGCTGTTCAATGAGGTACGGTATTTTTAACCGAGTTTAAAAGGTAAAGATTCTCAATTTGGTGGTTTTTTTTTGGTATGTTGGTTACGCGATACCTCCGGCAATAGTGTATCGATTTAAAAAAAAATATTTTCCTCTGATAGGGTATACCCTGGCACATATAAATTTTATTGAACTCGGTTCCTTTCTACGTTCATGTGTAATCAATTTATTTAAGTTCGCTTGCACAATGATTAAGTACTTTTATGATTACCTTTATATATTTTTGTGTGTCAATGTTTCTTAATGAGCATATTGAGACACTGTCCTAGCTAATAGAGTAATAGCTCTAGTGTTTTATAGGAAGTAGTTATGTATATAAATATGATAAGTATTTTCCTTCTAAAGATTGCGATATATACTTTTTAACTTCCAATACGCGCTTCTGTTGAATTAAAAAAATAATCTGCTCCTGTCTGGGTGTGTTAAACACTATTACTATTATATATGTTATACTATTTTGCATCCAATAGAACAATTACTATGTCCTTATAAGCCGCCAAACCGACGCTTTTATGCGATGCATTTTTATCACTTAATCACCAATTCTCGGCATACATAATTTATCATGTTATTGAATCGATGGCAAACATTTTATATTTATTTAAGAATATGGACGTTTTTCCCACGCGCTTTTTCGCGATCACCCGATTAGTTTCAGACTCAATAGAAGTCCTTAATCATGAGAAGTGGCAGCGGCGCCTCACGAAAATCATTTTATGCTTGATGTATCCAGATTTTTAAATGAAGTCTAACTTCTAGGCTCTACTATTCACATCCATGGGCCAGCACCTAGACTACACGACAGCGCAGCACACGAAGCAAGACTACAGTCTGTTCACGATAGACCGCTATGAGTCCATCGTACAATACAAGACGAGCTGCTACACTTTCCGACTGCCAGTGTTACTGGGACTCGCCTTAGTACAAGACGTCGATAAACGAATTTACGCCGATATTGATGATATTTGTTTCAAGTTGGGAAGGCTGTTTCAAATGCAGGTAAGGACTGTAGTTAAAAAAATTCTTCAGCTTTATCCCATAATTTTGGTTTGCTTGCTAGCCTATTCTTTCCCGTATACATTGAAATGGTGCGAGTAAGATGGTTATAGTATTATCGTTTCTATTTGTTTGGTAACGGGAGATAGGGTGATTGTCCCAGATTGGGATGGTCGCCAGACGCTCTATTTTGACGCGTCCCGATTCGTTTCGCGCGCCAATTGAGCAGATAAGTACATGATTTAAAAAAATAGGGAAAATGCTCGGTTTTTATGTGCTTAATTGTTCAGTTATACCCTACTATTTTTTTTTCAAGTCAGGCGTATTTGAAATAAATAGGCAACTGATAGGTATAGTAACTACCTATATAGGTATAGGCTACAGCTGGTGGGCCAATAGACTCAGTGTTATGAAAAGTGATACTGCCAAATATTTCCCATTTTGCATTAATATATCACAAAATTTATTATTATTTTTTCTTTTGTTTAATCTTGTTACAACACTGAATTTTTAAGATTTATTGTTTTTTCAGGATGACTACATAGACTGTTACGGCGACGAATCAGTAACGGGCAAAGCCGGCACCGACATCCAAGAAGGTAAGTGTTCGTGGCTCGCTGTGACAGCTCTACAACATTCCAACGAGTCGCAGAAACATCTCTTCACAAAGTTCTACGCTAGCAAGGAACCAGAACATGTAGCCTCCATCAAACAGTTGTACAATGACCTTAAGCTGCCCGAACTGTATAGACAGAAGGAAACAGAGATTTATGACGATATCGTGCAAAGGATAAGAGCATTGCCTTCAGAAACTGCACCAGGATTCTTCTTTAAGCTTCTAGATATAACTTATAAAAGGAAACATTAATTAAATACTAGTGGCCGACAACTGACACTTTAATCAGTTTTAAGACGCCGTTAACTCATGCTGTCTCTGTCATTTTAAGGTGTAAAGTAGCGACAGATAGGCTATTAAGAACGTCTTAAAGATAAGTTGCGTTTCAATATTCGGGGGTAAGTGCACCTATTGTATGTTGGTTAAGCAAGTGTGAATACAATAGAATAATTACGATTGGATTTAAGTTTTTTAGTTTAGTTTATTGAGCAGCTAAAATTTTATTATACGTGGTTAGATGTTGGATTGTGGATATTATACTATTTATTAATTATATTATACCACAGTCAAGCGATCGTAATAGTTGGCATCAGAATTGACCACGGTGTCTGTACTGGTAGCGAAACGGCGCGCTACACTGCGTGTAGCGGCGTCTCGCTTACACAACGGTAACAGTCCTACTCTAAACCCGGTCACTCACATGCTCGCAAACATTCGCACAAGGTTCGCGCCCTTTGATTTCTGTTATAAAACCGACACAGTTTGGAAATGAAATCATTTGCAAATGTCGTCCTACACTTGTGGGTTTGCGTATTCGTGCGAATGTGAGTGAACGGCGTTATAGTAAGCGCACTAATCCTTTAAAAGTGGCTACGGTATTTTAATAAGTAAGCAAGTTATCTATATTATTATTACTTAATATATAAAGCTAAAGAGTTTGTTTGTTTGTTTGTTTGAACGGGCTTATCTCAGGAACTACTGGTCCGATTTGAAAAATTATTTCAGTGTTGGATAGCCCATTTATTGAGGAAGGCTATAAGCTATATAACATTACGCTGCGACCAAAAGGAGCGGAGCATAAATGAAAAACCGTTGAAACTAAATCACGCGGACAAAGTCGCGGGGGACTGGTAGTCATACATAAAACCAGATAACTTGCTTACAAGTCATTTAGCTATTCTTCAAACAATTGGTACACACTTGCTTAGGTGAAAATTCTGTTTGTATGGTTGAGTACTAGTTTGGGAAAATTTGACTGCCACTGATCGACACTCTAAGGAGATGAAAATAATTTTATCTTGTATAAATAGAAATAAATTAACGTTCATAATATAATAACTAATAACATGTGTAATGAGTAAATAATACCTATTTTAAATCGAATATTGTGGGTGTGAGTCATGACAATATACTTATGTTTTATTTTATCGTTAGAGCTACCTCGATTATAATAATCTAATTAAAACATATTTTTTTAAGTTTTATTTACCATGTTTAGTTGGCGCAAATTGATATAAAACTATTTTAAATGGATTAATACTTATGATTGCAAGCTACGATAAAAATATTGAATAAATCACTATAAAATCCGTTTTGAATAGTTATTTTACACATTTTTACCATGGTCACACTAATCATACTTCTGTCACTTTTCATGTCATTGCTTTGTGATACATTACATACTAATTAAATGTTATGTTATTAATGAAAATGTTTGTCGAGTTTTTAATTGCTTTAGTCATTTTGTATTTCTGTACATGTTTATGGAGATCGTCATATTTAATAATATTTATTTTAATTCTTCTTCTGCGCAACCTTTTCCTAGCTATGTTGGGGTCGGCTTCCAGTCTTACCGGATTCAGCTAAATACCGCGTTTTACATGAAGCGACTGCCTATCTGACCTCCACAACCCATTTTAGTGGGTAACACAGTATCCCAAAGTAAGACTGGTTGCCAGAATTGTAATGACTTAACAACTGGCAAAGATCAACGTATGCGAGTCGGGACCAACGGCTTAACATTCTTTCCATGCTATTTTAATTGCTACCTACAAAAGGCCCTTATTATGAGTATATTAGCTATGATTCTTCCGTTCATCAAAAAGAGATGACTCTTTCTGGCTGTATAGCTCCATCCCTTTTCTCAATGGAAGAAGCTGGGAAAAAGGCTGATTTATATTAAGTGTTATTGACTTCAAAATCAAGGCAAGTCAATACTGTACTGACCCAACACTGCCACCGTGGAAATTGGTCGCTTCAAGGCTGACTTAAATGATGACGACAAGATGGACTTCACCTGTTACTGACTAAAAATAATGTAAATCAGCCCTAATGTAATAGTAGGTCTGGTATAAGTTTTCTTGTTACATATTGACTGTAAAAATAAAATAAATGATTATTGTTAAGTACCATTTTTTATGCGTAGGTATGTTTTGTGAAAAATGGGATTTTTTTAACTAATATTTTATACTGAGTGTTTGAGTGAATGTAAATGAAGGCTGTTCTCAATTTTGCCGCCAGAGGCGCTAGTCCGAGACTGTGAATTTCCATAGTTAGTGGGCTTTGACAGCAGACGTGACCATGGCGCTGAGAGCAATGACGCAATGACACGTAAATTTATGCAATTAAATTATTGCAATGAGTAGCCCCATTGCAATAATTTACGTGTATCTGCTAATTTATAAACTTAACTTTATATAATAATCAATGGTTAACAAAAAAACACAGAAATATTGCTGACAAAAACTTTGAAAATCAACCTTACTGCCTTGGAAATGAGAGTAAAAAAAAACGCCGTAAAATGTGCCAATATTATCCAAAATCTAATTAAAAGCCCACATAAGTTGAATGTCACCCTTTTTTAGTCTTGTTATTAAGTGGACCATTTCTGTATAAAATATAGAGTTACACTGCTACAGGTATCTATATAAATATGTTATATTTTTCTACCATTTGGTAGATATATTATAGTGTCGAATGTATGTAACCGAGTTAGTAACTCTCCGTGTGTCACTAATAGGTACTTGTGTAGTAAAACCCGTAACCAATGGTGCTTTATTCTTAGTAAAATAATATATTGTAACCAGAATACCTATTTAAATAGGCAATAATTTCCTACAATAAGGAATATGCGCGATTTTTTTTATGTATGTGATTAGTTATTCATTTACACCGTCTTAAAAATAGAAAATAGAACATCATATTTAAAAAATGTGATATACAATGTCAAAATAACTATTAGTTCTTACATAAGAGTACCTATACAGCATTTGAAACTGGAGCCATCTTTATATATGTCGTCAAAATGGCGCGGAGTCGATATCAACGGCGAACAGGAACAAATTAACACAGGCATTAAGGCGTATGACGCCATTATTAGGTCACAAAAAGGCGTTGCGTTTGAATATTCTTTTACATATTTTATTTAAATTAAAAACTAATAATTACGTTATGTATTAGAACTAAAATAGCATTTGATGTAAAAGTTTAAACCAAATAGATGATTAGTGCATATTCCCTATTGAGTCAGATTTAGACAAATGACGTCTATTCTGCAATAAATAGATTCAAAAATAGAAAGCAAGCAATAATAATGAATACGAAACAATGAACTGTCAAGTCTAATTTAAAGTCTCCTATGATTTAAATTAACAATATTTTGAATCTCTTTAACTGCAGAGATTGGCGCGTGTTTGTCATAAAGTTAATAATAAAAATGAACATTAATTATTATCTTCGCTCATGTAAATAGGCTTAAAAGACTATGCTATTGGAATTATAATTTATTGTATAGTTAGGTGTCGGTATGGTAGCTTTGATAATCACTTCATAGCTCATATATAATTTAACATTCAGATCATAATCATATTACGTGAAGTGTTGTAGTTAGCATTTTGTATAATTATAGTTCATAAAATATAGCTTGATACCTGCGACGTTTGTCAGAATGACATTACTAGGGATGGGAGCGTCTTTCGTATTTTATCGATTATTTTATCTATGTCGAAATGAGTTTTATAAAAAATGACATTGTAACGACATTGAAAGAAACAATTAAAGATGTACCTAAGTTTAAATCATAATAAGGTGAAAATAAATGTTTTCTTTAGAAAACTCCCCACTATCGGTTTATTTTGCCGTCACGTCGGCACTCGTACTGACTCAAAAAAAATGGCACCCGCTTGTTTCCTGCACGCGAAACCATTATTGCCAGACTAAAAAAATACGAATCTATAGTTAAAACATTATTTTATTTAATAATTTTATCCATTTAAATACTAGTGAAATTTTCATACTATTATTTTATCGATATTCGCCTGTCAGTCAGTTACACGTCCCTACCAGTCTTCAAAACGCGTTTATAAAATAAGCTAACAAACAAAAAATATTTAAGAAAAATTAGAAATTATTTAAATTACCCTTGTTTTTACTGGTATCTTTATAATAACATGATTGTTTTTAAAAATGTGTTCTATTTTTATACACAAATGTCGTATTCATATTTAAAAACTTGAACTTTTTCAGAAATAAATTTAGTAAAGCTGTCTTTAAAACAGAGTCGCTAACGTCGCAGGTATCAAGCTATATTTTATGAACCATAAGATACAATTTGTGCCTTGTGCGTGACAATATGTAATCTTTAAGAGTGGCCTGTTAGTGTAGTGGTTTGTGACCCTAACTGCGAAACTGGAGGTTGTGGGTTCGATTCCCACCCAGGACAAATCTTTGAGTGATAAGCATGATCATTTGTTCTGTGTCTAAGTGTAATTGATGTATAATATCGCACGCTTAATCATATACTGACCGATTGGTGTTTCGGTCAAAGTTGAGTTAAGTATACCAAGAAGTTTATTTTAACGCCCTCTTTCGGCCTATCTCGGATTTTTTTTGATATGTTGTTTCTAGGCGGAGTTATACCTATATCTGTCTCTATCACACGCAAACGTTTCGGCAAATGTTTTTACGAGACAAAGACAGATATCAGTATGCAGCAGTATAACATAGTTAACATCACGTGTGTTTATTTAAAAGTGTCAAATTAGTAGTTAAGTCACTTTAGTGTAAAAATCAAAGGTAAGTTTTATTGAAATAATTTATACAAGTGTGGCCAATTGTTGAATATGCCTATTTAGTACAAAATAGGATCGAAATATTCACGAATTATTCAGTGTTAGTTCTGTTTTATACAAAAACATGTTAACAATGCTTTGACTGATTGTGTATTATGCCTATATTTTATAAAAACTGTTCCGTTTTGCCGGTAGTGTTTTGTCGGCTTTAGAAGTTACGTCAGTTTTTTACAAAAGTGTTCTTGGAATCTGAAGTCATACTTTGTTATGATTCTTTATTTTATAAAACACAATTGTCTTTTATAAAATTGTTGTATGCAGATTAGATATTGTGTCACTAATGGATTAAAATAATTAGTTTAAAAGAAATGAGAAAGTAACCTAACTTTTTTTCAGAATGTCTTCAAGGTCGAAAAAAATAATGGAATTGATTAATTCTACAACTGACCCTTCTCGTGACGATACAGAAGCTCAAATTCAAGATCCCATTCTAAACCCAGACCCTAGTCAATCTCCGATTCTAAATAATACGTCTGATAGCAACAAAGAGGCGTGTGACATAGATGAAGATAGTTCAGTTCAGAATGTTGTAGTTGATGTCGAGGTAAGTAGTCGTAATTATTATTTTATTCTTTCGACAGGTTTATCCCTTTTTATTATGGTATTTAATTTTTAAACTAGAATTCGCGTCGCGTCACTAGAGTCGCGTTATTAAGTTTTCCTGTCATCTTTTATTTTAGGTACCCGTTAGGGAGTGTAGTTGTGAATACTAGATGATTCATGACTTTTTAAACCTTGTATTTTGTCAATCGCCATCGGTTCAAATTGCGTGAATCTTCAAATACCTATTCTTTTTTACAGATGTTATGTGATATTACTAATAAACCTGAAAACCAGCGTTATTACAATGCTAAGGACTTTTTTGAAAGCGAGGCCACTCATCATCATAAATATTCTAGCCGTAAAAGAGACCAAGTTGACTACAATGTTTCACCCGTACATTCTGGTGAAGTCAGTCCAGATATCAGCGACAATGACGATCCCACCTATGATAGTCAAATAAAAAGAAAGAAAATAGAACCAGTACATCCTTCATCACGTCGGTCATCATCTAGCTCCAGCAGCTCTTCATCCTCCAGTTCAAGCAGTTCCAGCAGTTCCAGCAGTTCTTCATCTTCTGATGATACAGTGGTACAACCTTCTACTTCCGATCACGTGAATGAAAATACTATCAATAATACAGATACTACAGCTAATGGACAGTCAACAAACGGACAAGAAACAAGTGAAATTGAAAACTCCGAAATGAACGAACTCAATATAGAAGAAGAAACAGAGATTATTAAGAAGAAAGGTAGAAAGCGCACCAGTAATCCTCAAAAATGGAAACAAAACATAAATAAAATTCTAAGAAATTCTGGACACTCCTATGAGACCGCGAAAAAGAAAACTGTTGCAGCTCGTGAAGTGAAACCACCTTGTACAGACAAGTGCAAACTTAAATGTTCTGAAAAGTTTACATCTCTTCAAAGACAAGCTATTTTTGATGCTTATTGGAATATTGGTGAAGTCAATCAGCAGCGATCGTTTATTCAGTCTTGTATGTCCGATGTCACTCCTAGGTATAAATATACAAACGCCACGCGCCCAAGGCAAGCTAATAAAGCTTTTCATTTTATAGTAAATGGTATATCAATCCGGGTTTGTAAAACATTTTTTGTTGGTACGCTGAATATATCCGATCGTGTAATTCGTACAGTAATCCAAAAGTGTCAAAACTACGGAGTTTTGCAAAATGATCGAAGAGGTAAACACGACAACCACACCACTACTGATGAAATACTCATTTCAGACATTAAAACTTTTATAGACTCAATACCAAGGGTTCCGTCACATTACACAAGGCAAACATCTACTCGCGAATACATAGACGGGGGAAAAACTATTACAGATCTCTTCAATGACTTCAAGGTAGCGCAAGAGAAGAACAGTAAGCCCTATGGTAAATATTGCATGTTTTACCGTACATTTACTAAGGAATTTAATATTTCATTTTTTTGTCCGCGAAAAGACCAATGCGATCTTTGCCTACAGTATACAAATTCAAACGCAGAGCAAAAAAGTATGATTCATGATAAGTATATAGCTCATATAAAAGAAAAAAAGCTATGTCGTATTGAAAAACATGATGACCGTTGCAAATTAGATGACAAAAATAAAGTCTTAGTGTTCGACTTGCAGGCGGTGTTACAATCGCCACGAGGCGATACATCAGCTTTTTACTATAAATCTAAATTAAATAGTTATAACTTTACCATCACACTCTTAAACAAAAAAGTTGAAGCCCAGATGAAAGATTCCTATACTGATGTAAACTGCTATTTCTGGAATGAAACTGATGCCAAACGCGGTGCTAATGAGATAGGCTCCTGTTTATTGGATTGCTTTGAGAGACTATGTTGTGAAGCAGGGGTAAGTGCTAGTAATAGTGATGGCCTGAACTTGATTCTGTATTCAGACAACTGTTGCGGTCAAAATAAGAATAAATATATAGTAGCGCTTTATCTCTATGCTGTAACCCACCTGAATATAGAATCAATCACACACAAATTCTTAATTAAAGGTCATACTCAAAATGAGGGTGACAATATTCACAGCCTGATCGAAAAAGAAATTAAAAAGAACTTAAAATCAGGACCAATTTATTGCCCCCACCAATATGTAACAATTATCAAAAATGCCAAAAAGACTGGTCAAAAGTTCCGCGTTCACGAACTTACATACGACTCATTTTTAAACCTAAAAGAACTGCAGGAAAATTGGGGATACAATTTTAATGAAACTGAAGATAAAAAAGTTATATCATGGAATGATATCAAAGTTATAAAAGTAATAAAAAGTGAACCTTTTTCATTCTATGTGAAAACATCATACAACAACAATGCAGAATTTGAAAAGATAAACGTACGAAACAAGAGAAAAAAAATGAATCCCCTATCAGAGCTGACAACAGTAAAAGCATACACGGGCAAACAAGAACTCGGTGAAAATAAAAAAAAGGATTTAAAAGACTTACTTGATAAAAATTTGATACCCAATTTTTATAAAGATTTTTATGATACGATTCTGTAATTAGGGTGAATACTTGCAAGGTGCAAAAAATTTGTATGTGAAGTTTAGTCTTGTAGTGACTGATTAAGAGCCTAACATTTAGAAAATTGATCTCTTAATTAATAAATAAGTACAATTAGGTAGTATCGTGTTGTTAAATAGATGATAAGTGTGACTGTTGTTATTTCCTTGAGAATCTTTATTCAGATTTACGGTTTGTTTTTAGATTACCTATAAATTAAAACTGACTCTTAATATTGTAAATTTAATATTGATCTCTTCGTTAAGTTTAATTCGTTAATTTTATAACCTAGGACAAGTTTTTACTGCTTTTTTTTATAAAGTTTATAAATTACATTATTATGAGTCAAAGTTTCTTTCAGAGTTGATTTTAAAATATCTACTTACTCGTATATACAAATTGTGTAGTAGGTACCTACAGTTAATTATTACATGACTGTTGTTGTATACAAGATTTATTTTTAATTAAAGTTTGCTTTGCAAAAAGGTACAATGCACGAATGAGGCTACTGTTATCCTCATTGGTGGTAGGGACTGACACAGGTCAGCATTTTATTTGAACTTTACTATGTTTTTGATTATTTTTTTAATGAAAAAAATAAATAAAACGAAATATTTTGTATACTTATCTTTTATTTTATAAACCTTGATAGACTCATTATCATAACAATGAGAATACATTGAATAAAATACGGACTCATTTCAAAATAATGTCACCAGTATTAAAATTTTAATTCATAGTATATTAGACCCATAACTTAATAATGAGTATTCTTTAGTTTTATATTAAATAAAACACGGACTCATTTCAAAATGTGTCACCAGTATTTAATCAATGTAACTTTATCTTTTATATTAAACTGACGCATCTTGAGGAACATTTTTTTAACCGACTAATTTATATTAAAAAATCTAAATTTCTTTAAAAAATATATTTAAATACAATACTCACTTTATCAACTATCCCTTCAATACATTATTTCATAATATAAAGCTATTTTCTTTGAGTAATAAGCCATTTTTTAAGGAAAGTCAGGTTTGCTAAATCGTATTTTGCGATTTCTCGAAAAACATCTTTTTTGAGTTATGTCAGTATATGATTAAGCGTGCGATATGTATGTTTTTAAAAATATATAAGTATGTTTATCAGTTGTCTGGTTGCCGTAATACAGGCTCTACCAAGTTTGTTAGCAGATGGCTGTGTTTGAGTTGTCCCAAGATATTATTTTTATATTGTTATTTATTTAACTTAAACAAATATTTGTTAAACATACACTATTTTTCATTTGCTGTGGTTTCAGTTTAGTCAGTAAATTTAAGTTACCAGTGACACTGTATTCACAGATATTCTATATTATTATGAGCTATGAAGCGTTCTATAAGTACATTTATTTATGTGTAGAAATTGAATATGATTGAAGTACATGGATACAGTATAAATAAATGGTTTATATAAAATCTGTTTTTTATTAAAACTTTCTCTACTGCAATGCTATTTGGTGGTAGTACTTTCGCATTACAAGTATATAAAAAATATTAATACAATATAAAATATATACCTGTAAACGTACATTGAAATTGGTCTCATAATTGAATATTATCTCTAATTTCTTTCTAATGCAATTTATTGGTAAAAAGATAATGGCAAACAACTTGAACTAAATGCGTCGTAGACCACAGTGGCCATAAATGGCGCGGACTTACGCGTTTAAGTGCCCATACATCTTGCAGAGATCTATAAGTAGACTCCTGCGCAGTCTAAATGATTGATCAAGTTACTTGCCAATTACTATAGTTTATGATATTCAAACTCTTTTAAGTTCTACTTCATGATGCGTACTGAATTGACTGTACTCTTCAAGCTGGTGCGAGACACAAGTCTTATACACCTGAGATTTAAACTCTCCGTACAAAATAACCTTTGAACCTTTATAAATTCATTTTTTAAATCCCTATAATAGGTCAATTATACTATTTGACCTTTCCAGTAGGTACCTATAATTTATTACTTTCTAGAAATAAATTATAAGTTCAACGGTAGGAATGTTATAACGGTAATACCACATGATAAATTAATGTTTAAATTAGAAATTCTTATGCGTAAATACTTCTACGATGTTTTATTGTATTGTGTAGCCGTCTTTTGCATAGCTTACTCCACTCCAAAACTCTCCAAAATAGTAAAAAAAAATAATCACAAAATGGCTTCTTTTGTTCTCCGTAACAAGTTATTTTTTAACAGTATTAGACAGTTTCACAATAATTTAGCGCTGACAGATACCCCGACATTTAATATAAGGAATAGGGAAGCACTTTTGAAAGTTTTTCCTGAAATTATAGATACTATTAGCAAGGGACCTATACTGTCTACACAGCCGACTGTTGCAAATTGGGTGAAAGAGGTTAGTAATTCTGTTCATTCGTAATTTTATGTTTTATTGTTAAAGGCTGGCTAGAATTATTTGGAACCTTTTGATAATTTGACTGCACAGATAGCCGACTGGTACCTATATGTCACCACGCCAATTACCACTATGCGCGACGTGCTGCTGGTTTGACCCCGCATAGGACTAACATTAGTGTCATACACAAAAATCTGTTCCAAGTTTGGGTATCAATTTGTATGTAAGTTGAATTTTTGCGAAAACCCTCGCGATACTTGGACTAAATTCCCTAAATTGACCTAATCTTAGACCTACCTACTACTATTTTTTATATCCCTAGGAGATAAGGGTGGCCCTGGCAAAACAACATTTGCCGGGTTAGCTAGTATTTGTATAAAATGCTTAGGTACAGATACTTAATGAAATTAATGTTGCAGATGTTACAGTACACGTTAACTGGAGGTAAGCTTAACAGAGCCCACGATGTCACAGCTGCGTACGTAATGTTGGAAACGCCTGAAAACATCACGGACAAGAAAATTCATTCAGCTCATATTCTGGGCTGGTGTGCTGAAATGGTACCTATATTAACACATATTTACAACTTACTTTTGGGAATATTTGTTTCATAACTCTCAGCTATCAAATTGAAAAACAATTATCAGAACTCTTGAGTTCGGGTAGTGCAAAATCTGGAAGTTTTTTTTAGAGCGAATCTCAAATGGTGTCTTAATATTTTTGTTGTGGATCTTTTCTTCAGATGCACGCATACATATATATGATAGATGATATAATGGACTCCTCAACGACGCGTCGAAACAAACTATGCTGGCACAGACAGCCTCATGTTGGCATAAACGCGGTCAACGACACCACACTGATAAATCAGGCAATCTTGGAGTTATTGGAGACGCAGTTTAAGCAGACACCCGTATATTTGGATTTAGTCAAACTGGTTAATGAGGTAAGTGTCTAGCTAGTCGTGCCCCAGTCGCGCGTAAGGTCGCCGAAATGTTAAATGCCTAATTCGAGTTATAAAAAAGAGGTGCAAAAGCGGTTTGAAAGAATTGCTAATTGAGAGGTTCGTTTGTTTACAAACTAAATACATATTTTGTAAAAACTATGTTTATGTCAAATATGACTTAAAAACTTTATTTCGCGCTTGGACTAAAGAAGAGAATTTGACAGATATACTTTACTGCCCTGCTCACCATGGTGCCACTGGTTAATCTCGTCAAAGAGATTATTTAATTGTGGTTAAAGGAAACAACATACCTACGCATAACTGTCCAATAGATGAAATAGAAAATCTGAACAGCCATTTACAGAAAAAATACTGGCCAACAATAAAATCTTGTGCATTGGCATAATCCAAAAAAGAGCTAAGCTTGTATATAATACAAAAAACATACTATTTCCAGACATTGTACTTCGCTGCTATAGGACAACAGTTAGATAATTCCACGGTATACTCGAAGAAAAAGAACAATCTAGAAGGTTTTACGATGGAAATGTTTAACACTACTGCCATACACAAAACGGCTTACTCCACTATGAGATTACCGTTGCACCTGGGTCTCATGTTGGTCACGGATGGACAAAGAAAACTAAAGAAGGAATGGACCGACATCTGCTTCGATCTTGGAAAACTTTTCCAGCTGCATGTGAGTTTTTGTGGTTAATATAATATTCAGAAAGACACTTAGCAGTATTATATTAACTAGATACCTATGACTTATTTGGATATCTATGGGCAATTTAAGTTTGAACTTCTTTTAAATCGGACTAAACTTTAACCACCTTTTGATCACAAAAAAATTGTGATTGATTGGAGAGTCTCAATTGCTAAGGTGAAAGAATGCAGCAACGTACCTATAAAAGACTTCACTTATTATCAGAGCACCCTGATGCGCCGCCCTCCCCTTTACCGTGTCTTAGTGCTTTATAATTAACCTTTGTAATACAATGGATAAATAAATAATGACCTATATATTTTGTTAATAGAATGACTACTCAGATGCGTATGTAAAAGAGAGCGAGTCGGGAAAGGCTGGCTACGACATCCAAGAAGGAAAACTGACATGGATAGCAGTAACTGCTCTGCAACACTGCAACGAGCAACAACTAGCTGTCTTCAAAGAATTCTATGGAAACCCAGATCCTGATCATGCTAAACGGATTAAACAAATTTATGACGACCTTAAAATACCTCAGCTTTATGAAGAGTTTGAAAGTAAACAGTATAATGGATTACAGAGCAGAATAAGGGCGTTACCAACTGAAGGAGAAAGAAAGTTTTTCTTAAATCTTTTAGAAGGATGGTATCAGAATGCGTATTGATTATTTAGAACAATTATGTTCTAAACAATTTCTTCCACGCCGTAGTTTAGAGAACCGATATTTTCGGCACCGTATTTGAGGCTGTTAGTATATTGTAATAGGGATGTTTCCTGGGTATGAAAAGTTAAAATCTATTTAGTCCGTCAGTTAGATAATAAAAAAATATTAGACACGTATTTTTTCTTTTATCAAAACAATAAAAAAATACAAAGATACACCGCTTTAAAGTTTCGGAGTGGAGGCTTATGACGCCACGCCTCGCTAAAAATCGTAGCGAGGAGTGACGTCACGCGTAATTTCCGTTCTCTGTATTTTGATCATTTTTTGTTTGCAGGAAAAAAGAAAAAATACGTGTCCAATAAAATTCATTAATCTACAAGACGGACATTAAAAAAAATAGGAAACATGCCTATTGTTCAAGTTTTTATTTCTGTCGGCACTCCCGGAGTGCCACTATCCATGATCCTTATACCTTTGTCATGCATGCTGTTCTTTTTTTTTAGACGAAATTGTGCATTAAAATTAATTATTTCATTACGAACCTGTGTTTTTTTGTAAATACTTAAACCTAAAATAACCGTTAAAGCCATAGCATCGATCTCGGTTAATGCCAAGATTAAAACTACAGCTGCCAACAAAGAAACCGACGCTAAGACCAGAAAAGAAAAAAGTTTTATTTAGTCCCGAGGAAAAAGAAAATATTGGAAAGGAGTATTGAATCAGCTTATCTACATACAAAAGTGAACAATTCCTAAATAATAAATATTTACTTAGAATAATAATAGAAGCTATAGGCGTTAAGTATTAGGTCCTTGTCAATTTAATATCCAGGGTGTCAGGAAATACGAAACATCCCTTGCAAAAGATAAAGAAAGAGCTTAATATTACAGCCAATTTGTTTAAAACCTAGTTATTTCCTGGAAATCGAAATTTAAGTCATTAGTTATTTTCGTAAAAGAACGCTTGATCATGATGATGACTGCAAGGGTAGGAAAGTTTTACTTGAAAATTTCGGACATGGTCACGTGAATAATTTGCGTGGAAATAAGCTCTAGGTTACTTTAACCCCCTGCAAGGAATGTACCTGACACCCTGTATCTAAGTGTGATGAGAAAGCATGGTACCTAAATAGGTAACTAATAGGCAATAGTCTTCGACAGAGCAATCAGTTATATTAGTGTATTTCTATTTGCGTACTATGACGTGTAAATATGACTTAGGCCGCTCATACACAAACTGCTTGCAGCAGTCAATCGGTATACTGTAGAATTTTATGTAGTTACACACATACACATACTGCTTGATGCAATATGACGGCTTCAAGCGATCGACAAGAGAAAATGCCGGGAGGAGCACATGACACGAGAGCGATCAGTAAGAGAATGTTGATCACTGGCTAACTGCAGTCTGTGTACGGCCAGCCTTACCAGTGTTATATAAATTATTATTATATGATGCAGATGTTAATTTTATTCCCATTAATAAAAAAATGGGCTTTAATAATATATGGCTTCTAATAACCATAAAAATAAATGATAAATTTTTTAAAACAAAACGACATATTTTCCACTGTTTTTTATTGCACGAAACAATTCCACTACTTAAAAATTTAGTCCCTGTCGCGGGAAATTCACAAACATGGGAATCACATAGGTACACTAAGGTCACCGAGACTTTGAACTAACGTCTAAGAATCTAACAAATGCGCGCATACCATGCAGGTATCGAACTCAGCGCTATTCATATTATTTTATGTACCTAGATGATCACTCACCTTGCTTTCCTTTCAAGGCATGGAACGTAATTTTAAATAGCCTTCACCCATAATATAACCTTCCTCGAGAATTGGGCTCTCAAATGCATTTTTTTTTTTTTTACAAATCCGACTGTTGGTTACAGAGATGAGCCCGTTAAAACAACAAACTCTTAAGCTTTATTATGTTATTAACAACCCGCTCCCGCTGCGCACGGTTAGAGAAAACATTAATGAATTATACCTACACAAAACCTACCTCTTGAATTACTCTAACTTTTGCTGAAAACTGCATTAAAATCCGTTGCGTAGTTTAAAAGATCTAAGCGTACTTACTGATATCAGAAACAACTTTGTTTTTAAATACTACGTAAAGATAAAAATAAGTATTAATTATTTTAATTATTTGTTACGCATTAACGCATGCGGAGCGAATATTCGTAATTAAATACAAATAATGGAAGGAAAAACTTAAACCTCAGGCAGGAATAGGCCAGTGGTCACAGGTTCGAGTCCTGCCTGAGGTTTAAGTTTTTCCTTCTATTAATTGTATTTAATTTCGAATAAGTATTAAGTTAGATCGAAAAGGTATTAGAAGCAGTTTGATAACATTGCAGTATACTGATCATTAGTATACCTAATATTATTAGTGATGCGAGCCTAATCCCACTCCGAGAAAATATTATAGTGATCTCCAGTAACTGCAGATATTTCTATTTATAAGTATCCAGTTTGAAAAATTAATAATACAGATTTAAAAGGACTACATAAATGGCATACAGGCATGTAGACTGGGTATGAAAAGTAAAAACCTATTTGGTCCGCATGTTAGACAATAAAAAAATATTACACACATATTTTTGCTTTTCCAAAATAAGTAAAAAACTATGGACATACAGCGAATGAAAGTTCAGACGTCACACATTCTAAAAAATCTGCCTAATTTATTATTTAATTACCTATACATCTATAAATATACCTATGTATGGCATGCTATTTATATAAATATCATTATCTTAAACGACTCTATCATGTAATAATATTTCCTGAAATAGAAGTAATATAAAACAAAATTATTATTAGGTTATTAGGTAATTCAATAAAGCTTGAACAGACTGTTTTTTTCAGTAAACATCAGCAATGGCATGAATACAAAATGATAGCTACATGGGAAATTTCGCGTCACCAGGGATCAGGGATGAGAGCTATTTGAAGTTCACCCAGACTTGTAATAATCAAATTTAAGTAAGTAGATAGACAGACCTTAAGTTATCGGCAGCTTAGAAAATAATTACAAGCCATTTGCTGATTGATTTATTATAGTAGCGCCCCGCCCCGGCTTCGCAAGGGTAGACATTAAATTTTCAAAATATTCTATAGCCTATGTTAATCTGAAATAATGTGGTATTCAAATGGTGAAATAATTTTTGAAATCGGCCCAGTAGTTTTTGTCTTTATTCGTTACATACATACATACAAATCTTTCCTCTTTATAATATTAGTATAGAGGACGGGTGAAACCACGGGGCACCGCTAGTCAATAATATTGTGTATCAGTTTCAAGTTTGCGGGGTTTCCATTTAGCGCGCACTTTTGACGCTTGTATACTGTTTCTACTGCATTACAGTGCACGAAAAATGCGGCGCCAATGAATCGAAGTCAAGATCCTAAACGGGGGGCACCCTGAGAACTGCCCCCTAGACAAGAGACATTTTGACAAGCGGTAACGCTGATCGAATCGTTCAAATGTATGGAAGTGACAAGTCCAAGTCACGTGACTTATCGAAACGAAATGTCATTTCCGTACATTTAATGTCATTAGAGCGATTTCTATCATCGTTAACGCTTGTCGAAATGCCACTTCTCTAGAGGGGCAGTAAGCACTCTAATGCTCTAACTAGGCAACCCTTTCACCACGATAGTATTTTCCAAAATTGACAGTTTATGTGAAAGACACAAGAAGACTGCATCAAAACTGGATATATACTTGACTAGCTATTTCCCGCGGCTCCGCCCGCGTGGGTGTCGGTCATCGCGGCAAAATGTAGCCTATGTTCTTTCTCAGGCTCTAGACTATCTGTGTACCAAATTTCATTCAAATCGGTTCAGTAGTTTTGGCGTGAAAGCGCGACAGACAGACAAACAGACAGAGTTACTTTCGCATTTATAATATTAGAAAGGATATTGGCACTGCAGCATCTAAACGCTTTAATTGTTTCCTAAACAGAGAGTTTGTCAAGGTAAAGGGAAGGAAGGAAATTAGTCTATGTAATTATCTCAATTACAACAGTGTAATACCTGCAGTGCACACATTCACACGTCCGTACGTAATATAGATACAATCAAAAAATATTCTTAGAACCTCTTGTTAGTTACCTAAAGTTTGTTTTATATTCTTTTAAAACCGTATATTGTATGCTCCTACCTTAAACAATAAAAAATTACAACTTATGAGCAGTGATTATTCGACATCATTTGTAGTGACGGAATTTTAACGTATAAGTAGGTATCCTAGTACATTATTGTTGTTATCTAAAGGTTTTAACTTGCAATGGTCACTTTAGTTCTTCGCAAATTATTTTTTAGTAACATCAAACAGGTGCACAAAGGTGTCGCGATGATGTCAACTGAAATGTCGAAATTTAATAAAAAAGATAGGCAAGCTTTGTTAAAGGTTTTGCCTGAAGTTATACAATACGTAGGCAAGGGTCCTACGTTGGCACAAGTTCCAGCAGCTGCAAGCTGGGTTAAAGAGGTTGGTATATTGTTTTTTCTTCGCGTTTAACAGCTCAAACTTGTAGCTCGTGATTCTCCAAAATAATCTTTAGCCTATAGATCCCCGTAACATTCTATTTTTGCCAGCGTTAAATTAAACGTTACTTAGTTCATTTCAGTACATTGATATTTTGTCACGAGGAAGACAATTTGGTACTTATATAGTTAAGACCGTAAGGCCATAATCAGAGTCATGAATTCAAATTAATTATGCTTTGCAGATGCTAAATTACATGCTAACTGGAGGCAAGTTAGATAGAGGACTCGCTGTCTCAGCGGCGTATCAATTTTTGGAAGCTCCTGAAAACATTACGGAGAAGAAACTACATTCAGCTCGAGTTCTGGGCTGGTGTGCTGAAATGGTAATTTAATTAGATATTATATATTCTAACTCTACAAAGGTTTTATGGTGACTCATGTACAATTTCCTAATTACAATTTCATGCAGGTATTAATTAATGCCTTTAAACTACTAAATTACTCGGGGTTTTCATGATGAGATGTTTTAAGACATCAATTGTTCTGATGGAAAAGATTTGCGCCTTTAGCTCAAAAATAATGGTTCTAAAACTGCAAAATACGTGCATCGAACTATTAGAATCTTCGTAATTGTAATTGTTCCCGTATACTATTTTGTTCTTAACGTATCATATTTGTTTTATTATTTGTTTTAAACAGACTCACTGTTATTTAGTGGTGATAGATGACATTATAGACTGTTCAACGACGCGCAGAGGTAAATTATGTTGGCATAGACAGCCTCATGTCGGCATTAATGCAGTGAACGACACAACCCTGATATATCAGGCATTAATGGAGTTATTGAGCACGCAGTTTGGCAAAACACCCGAATATTTGGACATGGTGAAACTCGTTAATGAGGTAATTGTGTTATATCCATCATCGTTAGAAATATTTCAAATAATTGATTAAAAAACGTAAAATAAAACCGACTTGAAAGTGATATTCATTTGAAATTAGAAGAGAATCGACGAAAAACTTGAAACACGTAGAACATGTCTATAAAAATTGAGCGTTATCCTCGATTTCTCTAGGATCCGATCATCAGATCCTGACCTGATGATTATGGGACCACCTGAAAAGTATACCCTTTTAAACACTAAATAATTTTCCACTTTGGTTGAGGCGTCTTTGAGTAATCGGGGAACATACATTAAATGCTTCCGACAAACTAAGAATTCTGCTTTTTTTTAAATTGGTTGAAAATAATAATAATTTGGCTCTAAATAAATATTTACAAAGAAATCGCCAGCTGTTGGCATGAGAATCAAAGCGAGCCACAAAGGATATTCCATTGCACAACAGAAGAATATCATTTATCAGTTGGCAGTAAGGTTAAATGAAAGTGCAGATCATTTTCTGATGTAGTTTTGTTTGCTTTGCAGACACTTTACATCACCTCTATAGGGCAGCATCTAGACTGCACCTCAGCATATAATAAAAAAAAGAACAATCTAGATGGTTTTACGATGGACCTCTTTAATAATATTGCCATATGCAAGACTTCGTACTATACCATGAGATTACCGTTGTATCTCGGCCTACTTTTGGTGAAGGATGGACACAAAAAACCAACTAAAGAATGGAACGACATTTGTTTTGCTCTTGGGATACTTTTGCAACTCCAGGTAAGACACGTGTAACATTACCCCAACAATAAAAAAATAGTGACTAATATATTTCGTTGAAGGGTGGGCAAATCACGGTGCTGTCCATTGTATTAACGTTCTTAAAGTGCTACTTTGAAAACTTGTTGGAATAAACGAGTTTTTGATTTTGTTGGAAGTAGATACAAATTATTAAATCCCTTCCTTAGGGGAATCGGACAAGCATAGAG
This sequence comes from Diachrysia chrysitis, assembly GCA_932294365.1. Taxonomy (NCBI): domain Eukaryota; kingdom Metazoa; phylum Arthropoda; class Insecta; order Lepidoptera; family Noctuidae; genus Diachrysia; species Diachrysia chrysitis. The sequence continues at coordinate 7,245,300 of OW028657.1, forward strand.
CGCGCATCGCTAGTAGCCTCTCGTGCTGACCGTAAGCAAATTTTTAGCTAAAAATACTAAGCTCGTTTATTGATTTAAGTGATATTCCGTGCTACGACAGACGTTTATGCAAAAATATCGACAGTAGCGTTAATATTAGATTTATAGATAGTTTTAAAGGCGCGCTCTGTTTTGACACTCATTTTACGGTTTTTTTGTTTATACCAGTGGTTACAGATCATACTCGATAGGCTGTCTAGTTTACTTATTTTTTTTTCTCAAAGATCATTTCCCAAAAGCGTCCTGAGCCAAAAATGTAAAATGTTGAGGTACTCTAAGAATGTTTTTATCTGTTATCAGAATGACTACATCGACGCGTTTGGCGACGAAAGTGTCACAGGTAAAGCGGGCTCAGATATCCAACAAGGTAAACTGACTTGGGTTGCAGTAACAGCGCTGCAACGCTGCAACGAGCAACAACGAGCGGTCTTTAAAGAATTCTATGGAAGCGACGATCCCCATCACGTTAATCGGATTTTAGAAATTTTTGAAGAGTTGAAGATTCCACAGATATACGAGGTTCATGAAAGTAATGTTTATAATGATATAGTGAAGAAAATTAATGCGTTGCCAACTGAAGGGGAATCAAAGTTCTTCTTAAATCTTTTAAATAAATGGTACAAAAGGGTGCTATAACGTAGTATAATGATTCAGAGTGTATTGCGCAGTATTATCTTCTACGTCAATATTAGTAGGTATTTACATAAAAGACGGTTTAACTTTTGTAAAAGAATAATGTGGGATGACGACCTCTGTGGTCGAGGAGCGCACACACCGGTTTTCAAGGTGTCGCTATCTCTGAGGTCCTGAGTTCATTCCCTGGCAGGGTCAATGTAGAAAACCATTTAACTATATTTATATATTTTTATCTCGGGCCTGGGTGTTCGTGGTACCTTCGTTTTCTATGATTTCATAACACAAGTGCTTTAGCTACTTATTTTGGGTTGGGTTTAGAACAATGTATGTGATTTTCTCCTCATTAATTTATTTATTTATCATAGCTATATATTAATAGCTTGTATGATGAATTCTGAGCTTTACGACAAAAATGTATAGCGTAGGTAAGTATTGTAATAATGTTAAAAGGTTATTTTAAGGGAAGGTTGCCCATTTAAGATTGGTTGATAATGGTAAATTATAAAGTTTTCGTTAATAGGAGTGTCGTGTTTGGAATAAACTTTTAGATAGGCCCAGATGGAATGAAAAGCGGACTGTATCGAAATATTATATTAAACTTTTAAACAGTAAATTTAGTCTAAATAAGATTAATTAGAGAATGGTGCGTTCGTGGTCGCGTCGTAGAAAGGTGTGTCCGGCGCGCGGGCCGTCGTCGTCGTCGCGCTGCTTGCTCCCCGCTGCCGGATGATGCTTGTGTGTGTGTCTTGTGTTAACGTGTGCGTTAACATATTCCCGGGCCACCATGGAAAGGCCAGCCCAGCTGATTGAGGAATGCTTTGTACTCAGTCCGATGGTCCATCCAGCAATGGGCATATTTTATGAAAGGCCCGTCTGATTGTTCCGGTTTTTATTTTGATGTCCGCTACTCGTGCTTCTCCATCATGTCCTGGATACAGTTTCACTATACGTCCCAACGGCCATTGCGCCACTGGTAGCGCCTCGTCCTTCACGATGACCAATGAACCCTCTGTGAGCGCGCCGTGTGAGCGATGCCAGCGCGTTCTTTGGTGCAACTGGGAAATATATTCCTTATTAAAGCGTCTCCAAAAATGCTGACGCAGAAGTTCGACTCGTTGATGACGCGGCAGCCGTGCCGAGTCGCAGTCGGACATCTGTGGATGAGGTAGAACAGTGAGAGTACGACCAATTAAGAAATGAAAGGGAGTGAGAGCTGAGAGATCAGATGGATCGGATGAAAGAGGTGTAAGAGGCCTTGAATTAAGAATGCCTTCTATTTGGACTAGCAATGTATACATTTCCTCATATGTGAGGTGTGCCATCCCTAGTACTCTTTTGAGATGATGTTTCACTGATTTAACAGTGCTCTCCCATAGGCCCCCGAAGTGGGGTGAATATGGAGGAATGAAGTGGAAATTTACACCTTGTTCTGCAGCGCAACTGTAAATTGACTCACTGTGATTTTTGAGAAAGTTAGCGATCACACGCGCAGCACCCACCAGATTTTTCCCATTGTCTGAATAAATATTATTTGGTTTACCTCTGCGAGAAATGAACCTGTTAATTGCTGCTATGTACGACTCTGTCGTCAGATCTGTAACCAACTCCAAATGCACGGCTTTAACTACAAAACATATGAAAATACAAATGTATGATTTAACAAGTACACTTCCACGCCCCTTACGGTTGTTGATCATAATTGGCCCTGCGTAGTCAACACCTACGTCACTGAATACAAAGTTTGCGTGCAGTCTTTGTTTAGGTAACTGTCCCATGATAGGTGTTACAGTTTTACCTTTAAACCGTTTGCATATGACACATGATTGTGTAGTTTTTCTAGCCAGGTTTCGACCAGAAATTGGCCAGAAAGCCTGACGTATGTGTGATAACAACAGTTGCGGGCCAGCGTGTAGAAGTGTGATGTGATATGTTGAGAATATGATTTGAGTAATGTGATGAGCTGGGTGCAGTAGGATAGGAAATTTTCTATCGTAATTGTATGGCGATTGTGCTAACCTTCCGCCCACACGAATGAGTTGATTATCCCCTATAAAAGGATTAAGTGAATTTAATTTATGTGAAGTTGGTAACTGTTTGTTGTGTAATAATATTTGATATTCCTCACAAAAGAAATCTAATTGCACTAACTTTGCTAATTGATATCTAGCTGAATTAAGTTCGCTAGTAGATAAGGACATGACGTCATCTATACACACCTGTTGGCGTTTTGTACTGATATTGTAGTTTGATTGTTTATGTTTGCAGTTATGAATGAACCGAAGTATGTAAGCTACAATGCGTGTAAGTTTGTTAAAATTTGAATATTTGTAAATAAATGAATTGTTATTAATTACATTTTTGTGCGTGAGATGTGTTTGGGACCGGACTTCTGGAAGGTCAGATACGCTGAGATGCCGTGGTTGTTCAGGCCAGCTATGATTATCATCATTCCTTAAAAAGTCAGGTCCTGAAAACCATAAAGGTGTAAGAAGTAATTGTTGTGCATTGGTACACTTTGTAATTATGTCAGCTGGATTTTGTTTGGTTGGTACATAGTACCATGACTGTGGTTCAGTATGTTTGAGAATGTCTGTGACTTTGTGTTTGACGAATGTTTGTAATTTGTGTGTAGGTGAATTTATCCAAGATAAAACAATTATTGAGTCACTCCAATAATAACACTTACAGTTGTTTTTGTCGCGAAGTGAGTTTAAAACTTTATTACTTAACTTAACACCGGTAAACGCGGCACATAATTCAAGTCGCGGTATCGTAAGTGTTTTTAAAGGAGCCACCCGTCCCTTTGCGACTAACAGCTGAACATTGGTAGTGCCACCTGATGTATATGTACGTATGTATGCGCACGCACCATACGCCTGTTGCGAGGCGTCACAGAAAATATGCAGTTCAGTGTTATCGAGCGATGAGTCATGGAATGCTCGCCGAGGAATAGATAACTGATTTATAAAAGATAACGATTCTAGGAATTTCACCCATTGTTGTTGTATTAAAATCGGTATTTCACCGTCCCAGCTGATGTTGTTTATCCACATCTGTTGCATTATTAATTTAGCTTCGAGTATGCAAGGGCTAATGAGTCCTAATGGGTCGAAAATATGACCTATAGTGGATAAAATTGTGCGTTTTGTGATTTGCTTTTGTGATATTAATTCTGAATGTACTTTATATGAAATTGTATCTTTGTTGATTTCCCAACAAATGCCTAGTGTTTTTGATGGATCGTTTGAACTAAGATTAAATGTCGCGTTATCAGAATAAGTGAAACCTAGTTTTTTTAGAACAGCGGGACAGTTAGACTGCCATTTTCTAAGTGGAAATTGATATTTTTGTAATTCGGAAAAAACTCCTTTGGCAATTTCCAACAGTACCGACTCGTCATCTGTCCCGGTCAAAAGGTCATCACAATAAAAATCATGCAAGATGATCTCGGAAACCAGTTTGTGATCATAGTTGTCCGAATGATTTTGTGTGGTTTGACAATCTAGGCCTATTTGTTTTATGCAGCGTGTTGCTAAAAACGGCGCCGAGGCCGTGCCATATGTGACAGTGTTGAGCGTGTATGTTTGCAGGGGTTCCGTAGGATTATATCGCCATAGGATTTGTTGTAGGGGACGCTGATGTTCTACCACTACTATTTGGCGAAACATTTTTTCTATATCCGCTGAAATTACATACTTATGTTGACGAAATCGTATGAGTATGGCAATGAGATCGTCTTGGACTACAGGTCCTACTAACTGAATGTCGTTGAGTGATAGCTTTGAGGATGTCTTTGCGGAACCATCGAATACTGATCTGAATTTTGTGGTGGTGCTTGACTCACGTATAATGCCGTGATGTGGTAGGTAGTATACTGGTGAGCGCTGTACGTTTGTGTTGGTGCAGTTTGCACTTGATTGTGTGTTTGATTTATTATGTTTTAATTGAATGTTTTTATGTGAATGTTTGTTCAAAGTCATGTGACCTAATTGTATGTACTCTGTTATGAAGTTTGAGTACTGTTGTTTGTATTTGTGATTTGAATTCATGCGAGTTTCTATGGAATAAAACCGTTTTTTGGCTTGATAGTACGAATCACCCAAGCAATCAGGTGATTTTTTAAATGGAATAGTGACAACGAATCTGCCATCACTTTGTCTTGTAGTTGTTTGAGTAAAAATGGTCTCGCATGCATCTGAGTCGCAGGGATCGTTGATTTGTGAATTAGATAAACTATCTAGTTCCCAAAAGCGTGATAAATGATCTGAGTTGTTGTTATTGAAAAAACAACTGTTTGTCTGTTTATTGGTGTCTGTTGTACATCCGGAAACTAGCCAGCCTAATTCAGTTTCTTGTAGTGTAGGTTGTTGTTTACCTAACCTAATGTGGCCGCTGCCAATTATTTGCCAGAATATGTCCGCCCCTAGCAATAGGTCAATTGGGGCGGGTTCATAGAATTGAGGGTCGGCTAGTTTTAAATGTTTAGGTAGATTTAAACTTTGTGTATTGATGCGCATGTGAGGTAATGAGTGTGCGATTGTATCGAGAACTAAACATGACAAATTGGTTGTGAACGAACCATGTAATGATTTTATTAGAACATTTGTACGATGAAAAATTTTCATATGTTGTTGACTTATGCCTGATACTGTGCCGTGAATGGGTTCGAATGTGAGATTGAGCTTTATACTCAGGCTGTTTGTGATGTAACAGGAAGTACTTCCATTATCTAGTAAAACCCTCGCCAAGTGTGGTGTTCCATCACTGGCGATGACATGCACTAAGGCAGTGGAAAGTAGTACTGTTGTGTGTTGTGAGCTACTATTACTAGCTAGTGTGGTGTGCGCAGTGTCCTTGGTCGGTTCCTTATGTATGTGTAGCATTGTGTTATGTTTCTGTTGACAATATTTACATGCTCCGCCACGACAAGACTTCGTTTCGTGACCGTTATGCAAGCAGTTTGCACAGAAGTTGGAAAGCTTTGAAACCTTTTCAATCCTCTTTTCCACAGTCATTTGTTTAAATTGTGGACAAGCGAATAGATAGTGGTGACCTTTACATAAGGGACAAGTGAAGCGAGATTGCTTATCTTTATTGTCTGATTTGGATAAATGTGGGTTGGAATCTGTTTTGTTAATGTTTTTAGTGTCTTCAAGATTTTGTAAAAGCATGGAACGATCACTTAGACATGTTTTTAAATCTTGAAATGTGGGCTTTTCTACGATGTTGTTTTTGTTTGTTTCCTTCCAATGTCTGAGTGTTGTGAAGTCTAATTTGGAGGTAATAAGATAAATTAACATTGTATCTACTGTGGGTTCGCCTAAATTATTAAGAGCTCTGAGATTTTTATTTACTGTGTCTAGTAATTGTCTGAGTGATGTTGCGGATTCCTTTGAAATGTTTTGTATGTTGAATAATGCGTGAAGATGATTGTGGATCAGTTGCTGTGTGTTATTGTATCTTTCTGTGATGAGTTCCCAAGCTACTCTGTAATTGTTTGAGGACATTTCTAATGATTTAATAATATCGGAAGCTTCACCTTGCAAAGATGCACGCAAATAGTGAAACTTTTGAATGTTATCTATAGATTTGTTGTTGTGTATGAGTGATTCAAAAGTGTCTCTGTATTCGAGCCAATTCTGACATTCCCCCGAGAAGTGTGGAAGGTCAATAGTGGGTAATTTAATGAATGCTTTAGTCGCTGTTTCACTTACAGTTGGAATTGGTACAGACCCGTCGACGCAGGCAGTTTCATTTTCTCGCAACAGATGTATGCCGAGCGCAAGTTGATATTGGTATTCCATTTCAAACTGCTCCCGCTCCTTCAGCTGTTCTTCTGAAACCCCAATAATGTCGTCGATGAGGGTTTGATTTTTATCGAACTCGTTTGCAAGGAACTTGTAGGACTCTAATCGATTTCTTAATTGTATGATGTCTAAATCAGACAACGGCTTTTTGGATTTAAATAATGACTCAAGATAATTTTTAAAAACCGTGACCTTTCCTTTATGGCTGGATCTCCTTTTTTTATATGTATTGAGCTGAGGAGTGTCATATTCATCGGGCTTATTTGATGTTTGAGCTGATTTAGGATCAGTCATAATTGAAATTTAATTAAAGTAATGTATTTAATTGAAACGTTACTTAGATTGGACTGGGAATGTGGCGTGGCAGGCACTGCGCGATAATCACGTAATTTTACCAAATTACCCTCGGTGTGATGATAATTCGGTACGCCGAGAACAAGGTGATGTAATCTGTGTAGGAAAGAAAAATGTATTAGAAACTACAATAATGAAAATAAATGATTGATGATGGGAAAGAATAGAAATTCTAAAAAAAATCTGCAGAAGATTGAGAAAAGTTAAATGTGGGTAGGTGGGGACAGAAAAATTCTGATGCAATAATTGCTTATGTGAATAATTTGCTATAAACTATACTATGGATGAATTTGTGTTTGAAAATGAGAATGGATGGCAATTAAGCAAGTTGACTGAATATTTGATGACTTTGAATGAGTTTAAAGGAATGAATTGGTCCAACTCACGAAACTGCTGCTACCAAACCCTTTTTTCGTCCTTTGCGACTGATGTGGCCAACGCTGCTTGAGTGGCTGCTTCCAGATGCTAGTAGGCTGCAGTAGGCTGCGTTCGCTAATGCGATGTCCTTTGTTTGACCTCTAACTGATTTCCGGACGCGTTGTGTTATGGCGTGGCTTGCGACCGCGACGCGATTTTTATTAGTCTTACTTGACCTAGAGCTCGAAGGACCATAGATAGGCCCAGATGGAATGAAAAGCGGACTGTATCGAAATATTATATTAAACTTTTAAACAGTAAATTTAGTCTAAATAAGATTAATTAGAGAATGGTGCGTTCGTGGTCGCGTCGTAGAAAGGTGTGTCCGGCGCGCGGGCCGTCGTCGTCGTCGCGCTGCTTGCTCCCCGCTGCCGGATGATGCTTGTGTGTGTGTCTTGTGTTAACGTGTGCGTTAACAACTTTGATTAATTATAAGAAATAAATTATTTACATACATTTTCTATTAGTTTTTTTTTATAAACCCTTAAATTACCTATTATTATTCGTTTTTTTTTTATTAACCTTTAAATATTCATGGAAAATTAAAGTCGAAACCAATAATACTTGCAGCAAAGCAAAATGTTTTTAAAAATTGGCATCCAAATACAGGAAAATTAAACACTTACCTTATTAATTGTTGCTTGTCTTCGATTACCAAGATTGAAGAACATCAGGATAACCATATAGGTCACAGCTCCCCGTTTTAAGTCCATAAAACAACTAAAACAAAAATGAATGTTATTTCATACGTGTATACCAAAAACCAACTAACTAATGTACCTACTTGAATAAGATACTTACTTGATAACTCATAAAAGTGTTATTGATATGTTTAAGTTCACTTTGTTAACTAAGTTCTAGCCCTCCCTTGCTGTGTTTTCATTATTAAGATTGTAAGCAACGCACTAAGTCGAGGTCCGAACCCCGCAGGGGTTGCCTTTAGTGAACGTTGCTGACGTAGTTAGTTTTTCAATTGCTCTGGCTGGAAGCCTTTAAGTTTCTCGGCATAAGTCCGGTCAAAGCCTGCGCTCAGGCTAACTGCGTATATGTCTTTAAATCGTCACTCTGAGATACCTATAATAAATGTATATGCATGTAAAAAAAATAGTGATGAATTTGAGAGGTAGATGGTTTGCGTGAAAGAGATTTATAAATGAATAATCTGTGAATGATAGCATGACGAGTAATAGGGTAGAATGAAAAAAAAAACAATTTTACGCCGATCCAAAATAAGTCGGGATAAGGGCAGGAAAAAGATCTGCGATACCTAATATCAGTGTTGCAAAGGAAGTGTTATTATTGCAGAAACGAACGATTTAAAAACTAAATTTTATCGGAAACAGAAACGGATGCGGAAGCAAAAGTGTAAATAAATATTATAAAGAAATCACTTCTTACAAATTATGTTGTTTATCAAAGTAATATTCAAATCAGATTTTTTCAACCTTAGATAGGTAAAGATAATTTTTAACTAACATAATTTAAACAAACTTACTAACAAATTAATATAGAATAACTATATTTGGAATAAATGGCTTATTTATTATTATCATAATATTCGAAATAAAGTAGTGGCAAATCATTTTATGAATATATATACAGTAGTTTGGCAGCTTTAACACAAGTTCCGTTCCGACTTCCGTTATAAAAGATTTCCGTAACGAAACTGAAGCAGAAACGGATGTCAAAAACGGATTTTCCGAAGTTGCGGGAAAATCCCGTTGCGTCCCTACATAATATACAGAAAATAGTCACTTACCTGTAACGAAAACTAAAATAAAACACGATACTAGGTCTATCATAGTATATTCCAAAAATATAATGTTATACATGACGTTGCTTTATATTATCGAGTACAGGGGTACTTAACGACCCTTAAACAGTACTTAAAGTAAAATGCGTAATATTAACTTAAACTTTTGCAAAATATAGTACACTATAGTTTGAGTCTGTTAAGGAATGTTACTAAATGTTTTGTTATTAATCAACAAAACAACGGTCGTTTTTACGACGGATTTAAACTGTATAAAAGTACATTCTCATAAAAATTAAATTTTGTATTAATGCTGAAAAATGCTAAAATATTTATCAAACACATATATTTTGTAGTTGGGTTTACACGACGGTGCGGGTTATTTATTAATTATAATGCTGCATTATAATTAAAAATTATTTAACGAATTCTTACGAAAGAAGAAATGGATTTTCAGGATGATTCCTCCAAATTACATGACATTTAAAACCCATGTTTCTGCATTCATATTAACGGCTTACTAGAAAACGAGATATTCAAATAATTACCTACGTCTATTGCAGAAAAATTACGAATTTAACAAAAATATACTGATAATTATTAAAAAAACTAGGCAATTGATATCTACAGGATTATAATAATTGTGTCAATGTAAAACAAAATCTTAATATATTAAGGTTTAGTGGAGCTGATTCTGTTAAATAAAAACACGTAACTAACATATTAAAATTAAGTGATTTACAGAAAAATCAATTTGAGAAAGAGTATTGTTCCCTGCGCTCTCGCTGTCTCGTCTTGGCGGGGGCACTACCGTGTCTCCAGATATTAGCAGTTGCATATTTTTTTTATTGAAGTACTTAACTATAAATTATAATAAATACGGTGAAACAACTATAAACATTTAAAAACATTTAGTAACATTACGAAACATCCCTCTTTAACTTATTAACAGTTAATATACCGAATATAGAGTACTGAGGACGTATTCTGACGTTTTAATAAGAAGATTGTTCCAGTAACGACTAATGACGCTATACAAACAGTTGAATCACAGAACAACGGAAACAACTCAGCGAAACTAAAATAACTTTAAAACTTCAGAATACGACCACGAAAATTAGCATTTATCATCAAGTGCGATAACTTTTACAAAAGTATTTACTGTGTTGAACTGACTATAAGGCGTCTACTATAAAAATAAGAAACACAAAAATTAAATGTTCTTTCTTTAAATACCTGTAAAATATTTCTTATATTGCTGTAATTGGCCAATCTACAATAAAGTAAAAAAAATATATTCGCAGTAAAAGTACCGTCATACACTGTTGAATTATTCTAAAGTTAAAACTATTTTAATTCGGTTTTATAATAAAAGCAAATCAAATAGTTTAATCAGAAGTGAGCGAAAAACAGAAGTGAGTGAAATGTGTGGACTTAAGACAAAATCCAATTTTTATAAACAGCCAGATGCGAACAACGAATAAAACATAATTTTGTGTTTCCCACTAAAATAGCAAAGTATAGTACGTGCTAATATAATTTTGACTAGTAAGCACCAATTGACTAACAATAATTATCCCTTACAAAATCTATATACAATCTTATTTGGCTAATAAAATTTAGCCAATCACACAGCTTTAGTTACAACGAAAACCTTTAATTACTAAATAGATAACTATTCTTATCGAGCGAAAATATCAAATTAACGTTTGAGCGACATATAGTGCAACCCTATTAAACGCAAACAAATCGCTTTAACATAAAGAAAAGAAATACGTTTTGTGCATATTCGTTGAACCAGTAAAATAACATGTTAGTCGTGTTGATCAAACACAAAATTATTGTGTTATTATATAAAATAGGGGGTCAGTAACAAAAAAATCTTGTCTTTAATAGAGGGGAATTTACGAAACTGTAGATGGCAGCACTTGAGCATTCAGGTGGGTTTGCCATACGTTTTAATCATATACTAGTATGGAATTAGTAATAGAAAATAAGGGAAGATTATAAAACAGAAATCCTTTACCAATGAAGTTGGACTATTTTATATTTTTTACTTATTTAGAATTTATACAATTTGTTGCATGCAGTAATAAACTGACCTTTTTAAAACGCTCCGAAAGTTAGGTTAGCGTATCTAAACAAATGTCAGTCCTTACATTATGGTTAACCTATCAACAGAAAGAGAAACGACATAGAAAAGTCTACTTTACTGCTTTGAAATAAAGACTATATCGACTTCAAACTAATGTGCGGCTGAGTAACCTGTACATTTTTACAAGTGTAGATAGATCGATATCAATTAAATACTAAAATGATATTATTATTTATCATGATTGGCCAACGGTGGCTATATTTACTAAAACAATATGAGTAAATATGATGTATAATTCGGTGGTTCACACAATACACAACCTATACATATATATGTGTATTTAGTGATGTTTTTATCTTGATCTTATAGTCAATGTTTCACCCAACTTTTAATCTTCTGAAGGACCTCATCTTTCCGTTTTGATAGAACAACGATTATAATTATTTAGGCAAACATTGCCATATTGATTTTTATTCCCTTCTGTATTGTAAAAAAACATCGTATATTAACGATATTCATACATATTGAATTGAAAATCATAAATACAGTATGGATTCGACATATTATGGACAACACTTGAAAACCCAACTGTGAGGTTTCTAGTGTTGTTTAACAAAAAAAAAAAAAGAAATCTGTCCAGTAATTTGGTCTAAAAATTAAGTTTTAAAACTGAGCAAATTTAAACACTCTGTAGAATGACAACACTAGATTAGGTTATGTAAACAATTTGAAAATTTCAGTTTTTTAATTAATCGTTTCATTAATTTTCAACTTTTTATTTAATAATCAATTATGTTATTTTTCAATGGATGAGTATTACTCGTGATTTCATTTATTGCCCATATGTCGTATCGATACTGTAAAGCTACTCCATTGGTTTTCATATAAAATGTACATGTTGTTGACCAATGATGATAATAAGCTCAGTGACAAACCATCCAGCCTAAGAACTCTTACACAATACAAAAATTTCTGATCCCCAGTACAATAAACAGTTTAACATTATATTATGTATGTTATTTTCAAGTAATTATGCTTTGTACACGAATATAGATTAAAATAATTCTAAATATTGTTACATTACATACAATACCTTATCTAATCGGTGTCTACAATTTGGCATTTTTAATACCAAACAGTCACAAGCGAATTAATATCTACTGTCTTTACCTGAGAGAAAAATACAACGTATTATTAGATAGTGCTTTCAATTCAGTCCATATTTATTTGTTTCTATTTACTCCGGCGTGTTTCAACTAAATATTACGTCTAGTAAAACGAACGTTTACCCAACTTCGGCCAACCTTATAACTATCACCAATATTTAGCATACATACACTTACTGACCGTTATAAAAGCATTGGGCACTCCTGGAAACAAAAATTTACACTAAACACTATACAGCCAAAACATTCCGTTATTTCAATAACAACCGACCTCCTTAAGTGACCACTTAAAATGCGCGGAAAAATAAAACGCACTTGTTTTCAAATTCGAAAAACATCGAACGTCAAATTCACAGTTGAAAATGGAAATTCAGTTCAGAAATGACATTAAATGTAGTATAAACATCGTCCTCATGCAGGGTCAGTTTGTGTAAGTATGGTCAGCAGTGGGCTTAGCATGAGGCGCCTGTGGGCTTCGGACCCGGTGAGGGCGGCCACTGTGATCCCAGCTTGGTAGGAGGCAGGGATCCGAATGTGCCGCGTCCTAGTGCCGTACTCACCCCACCCGATAGCTCTCCATTCGCGAATCACGTTCGCTACTTGTCCTGTAATAGAGAATTGTTTCTATATTATCTATATAATATTGTATTCTAACTCCAATACAGGAAAGCAAGAAATATTTAGACGTGACTGACGGGACAAGTAAAATAGTTCCAAATAATATAAATAGCTCACCCAAAACATTAAACGTATGGAAGCGGCGATCAGGTACGACCATTAGCGGCGTCAAGTCAGTATTCGCGGTGAACCTCGACAGTACATCTCTGGTCCGGACCAGCAGGACGGACGGTGACGTCAGATGCGGCCACAGCGTCGCTTCGCGAACACACTCCACGGGGTTACAGAGGTACACGCCTCGAGGGGAGACCCCGAACACCATCTGGTGGTGCCAGGCGTCGGGGATGTCGCCCTCGCAGCCCGCTTGTAGGTTTAACGTCAGAATGGGTACTGCGCCTGTAAATAATTAAATAAAATTTGAACATATGTATACCGATGTCGTGGTGGCCTAGTGGTTCAACGAACGGAATTGCACAAGGTTGCAGGTTCGAACCCACTACAGGCAAGTACCAATGTGACTTTTTCAAAGTTATATGTACTTTCTTAATTATTCTAAGACATCATTGACTATCGGTGAAGGAAAAACATCGTGAGGAAACCTGGATTTCAACAATTGGAATCTGAAATCGCCAATCTGCAATGAGCAAGCGTGGTGATCAATGCTCGTTCCTTCTCTATATGAGAAGAGGCCTGTGCCCAGCAGTGGGACATTTATAGGCTGGTATTAATAATAATACCGTGTGTAACCTAAATATGGTGGTAATAAAGAGTTACTAAATGAACCTTACAGCTTTAAGATAGAGATGCTTAACCTACTTCTTTGCGTTGCCACAAATTTAAATATACCACCGACTGGGAAAGGTATAGTGAAGTGCGAAAGTAACTCCGTCTGTCTGTTACGCTTTTACGGCAAAACCGACGAGCCGATTTGGTTGAAACTTGGTATGGGATAAGCTTGAATCATACAGACTACGCTACTTTTGCCGCGATGACCGTCATCCACACGGGCGGAGCCGCAGGCAATAGTTAGTTTACTTATAATGCTGCTATCCTTTATACCTAGAGTGATCCAGTCAGCAAGCCAGTGCGACAGCGACACCACTCGTTCAGGGTGCGTCGGGAAGAACCTGGCGGTCACCAGCCCATCAGAAGCCCTGTGTATGCCGGAGACCAGGTCGGCGGCTGTACAACCAGCTACTGCACGTGATAGTAGATACCTTTTAAAATGAAATAAATATATTATTTATTGTGAATACATTCTATGATATTCTGTATATCCGAATTAATAAAGTCATATGTTATTTATTTCTAGTATAATTTATTTATTTATTTATTAATAATTAAGTTATTATTTAAATGCGTATAATAAAAACATCCTATGTTATAGTGTATTTATTTCTTCACAATATTATATTTTGTTTAAATAATATAAGTGCTCTATTTAACATTTATCGAAGGTGAAATTTATCTATACTAATATTATAAAGCTGAAGAGTTTGTGTGTTTGTTTGTTTGTTTAACGCGCTAATCTCAGGAACTACTGGTTCGAATTGAAAAAATCTTTTTGTATTGGATAGTCCGTTTATTGAGGAAGGCTATAGGCTATACAACATCACGCTACGACCAATAGGAGCGGAGCATAAATGAAAAATGTTGCAAAAATGAAAAACCGTTGAAACTAAAACACGCGAACAAAGTCGCGGGGGACAGCTAGTATAAAATATAGCTTTTTGTTGGTAACGCCACCCTAACAATTTAAATTAAGTAAATTTCAAGTTCTTACCTAGGTAATGGAGCGTTATTTGCTCTTTGTCGTGCACCAACTGATGAGGTAATCTTTTCTAAATTAACAGGCACACCTAAAGCATTCTGAAAAGATAATAAGTTATTTATTATATGTTACACTTTTAAAACTAGATAATTGACATATCATAATTCATAAGGCATAATTTCCCAGTGTCAAAATTATAGCAGCTAAATCATTAAGTTAGTTATTCATGAATGCTTATCCCTGAATAACTAACTTAATGATTTTTTTGGTTATTTGAAAGGTTTAACTAATCATAATTACCAACTAAGGTTTCCTCACAGAAGGTTGTCGGGCGTAAAAAAATATGACAGCAAGTGAGTCATTTACAAAATTTAGCCCTTCATGGACACTCGCAAAAGAAGATAAAAATAGTGACAATTAAATTTTAACTAACAAAAACATTAACAACAGCGGTGGCCCCGCAGGCCGAGGTGCTGATCTGCGTGACCTGCCGCTCACAGGCCTCACACTCCGACCAGATCATGCAGCGCGGAGGCTCCACACAGGCAGCTGCACTTGAACTGCTCGCGGTCGCATCACCCGCCTAGGCAGAAATTATAATTTTATTTATATGCTGGATTTAGTTCAGTACAAAATATATATTATTATGTCATGGTATGATAAGTTTTTCGTTATTTAACTTGGTATATAGGTCCAGTTTTAGTTATTTTAGATACTACTGACCAATAGTTAATTAATGTCATGAAATCTGTATTTAATCAATCTGAAATCATGAGTCATGTGAACGTTGCTGACATAGTTAGTTTTTCTATTGCTCTGGCCCCTTAAGGGTTCTTGCCAAAAGTCCGGTGAAGCAGTCAAAGCCTGAGCTCAGGCTAACTGGGTAAACAAAAAAAACTACCTCAAGCAGTCTATCTACTTGCGGCCTTACAGCAGTTTTATGTCTCATAAATACTCTTCAATTCATTCATACTTAACAAACAACTCACTACTCAACTATGAATTATGCGAGCCTTAACCTCGACTTTTGCATAGATATCGCGATAAACAAGCCTATTTGTCTAACAATACTAGTTGACAAGAAATCTAGATGAGTAACTTCACTAGCTTGATTCAAAGAAATGCCAAATATGAAATAGGATAAAGCCAAATAAAGCCAGTCTACCTAAAGATGGCTCCCATCTGTCAGTCATCAAAAATCATTTAAAAGTATAATCAGTTAGAAGGTCAAATGCCGAAAGATTTATATATTCAACTAACTTACAATAACAAAATCTAAAAAATAACACATTTTAGCAAGACACAAAACAGAGACGTACATTTTATTTTTGTAGTTTGATTATCCGGTTCACATTTAAAACTCTTTTATAAATAAAAGGAAAATGACTGGGTTTTCTTACATAAAAAATTGTTGTTCTATTTCAAATTATTTACCTTATCAGCACCCTGATTCTCCACATCAAACCTAACTTTATCAGCGATCAGCTTCTTAGCCATAGTAACATGGTATAGTGCTGAAGACAAATTTGCAGTATCAAGCGTTGCTCCTTGGTTAATTTGGTATGCAAATGGACCTTCCACATGTTCTTCTTCATCTAAAAATTAGAATAAATATTTGTTAGAAATGGGGTTTTATGGTATACCTATATAATTATTTATATAAAAAATCAGATTAATCTCTACATACTTATATTTTCATTTCATGAAGTAAACCATATTATAATAATAGAAAAAAGTAGAATAAAAAAAAATAGTTTCAAGGTCAAAGTGGTAGAACATAATATGGTATTTTAGCAAACAACATACAAGATAAGAACTAATTTCTTGAAACGAAATAAAGACAAAATTAATTAAGATGAAAAAGAAAAGTTTTTACTCACAATTTAATATCTTCCTTGGTGACACTAAATCTCCGCTTGAAACATGAAGACTGACAGGTATTGAGACTGGTCCATGTGACATTGTCCTCCTAACAATTAAGTGTTCTCCTCTAGAATTCACATGAGTGATGTATGGACCAAAACTGTAGTTTTGATCTACATAGTTCTGACTACTAGTGCTCTCTGAGGCATCACCATGCCCCATATCAACCCCTCGACTTGTGGATGGCACGCTATATGAGTAGAGATCGGCTTCTACGTGTGACTCTGACGCTGTACAAGTGGGAACAATCACAGCAGGTACATTATACCTAACTGCAGGCACATATTCTGGTGATGTCCCTCTAGGCACAGATTCATTCTCCTCAGGCATATTACTAGCAGACTCTAAGTCGGCATCTGGAGATGATTCATCTCCAGTGTCCACTTCCAATGAAGGCCCAGGATCAAAATCCATTTCTAGGAAATCCATGTCAGGACTAGATGCCCTTGAAACTTGCTCTCTCACAGCTGCAGGTGCCCCTTGCTGTGGCCCTTGATAATTAGGCATTGGTAGATGTTTCTCCAAAGGTAAACCCATGTCCAGACTGAAGAATGAACTCGGTAAATCTGCTAAATGCTCACCACCTCTGTATGTATAAATACATCCATCCTCTGACCCTAAAGAGTAGTCATCATTGCCTGTATCACTTGAGCTGTCCTCATCCAAATTTGGCCTATTTAACTTTAAACTTGATGGCCTCTTCCTATTCTCTCTGAAAGAACTGTTACCTGGGTTATCAGATGCTCTGCTAGTTCCACTCGTGGAAGGTAGACTGCTACATCCTGCCTTATCTACAAACACTTTGTGCCTCTGGCAACTTTGCTTTTCCTGAATAGATTCTGTGCCATTATCATACAATACAGGGATACATCTGCTGTTGCCTGCAACTGCAAAATCCGCTTGATCCGAATTAGAATTAGTTATTTTGTTGTTACACTTTTGTAGTGGTATAGAATTACTTGAATTTTTAGTAGATTCCGATTTATTATCGCTACACTTACTACTTTGTGAGCCTGATTCATTGCCAGCTAATGAATTGGTTTGATATGCCCGAGGTCCATTTAAAGGAACAAAGCTCGACCCTGGATTTGATGTCGATGTAAATAGATTTTCAGCGTTATCCCGTTGCCCTGGCTGGGTAGGAGTACTTTTAAGGTTTTTCTTCTTTTCACCGTCACCATCGACTTTACCGGAATTCTTCGTAGACTGACAATCTTTAGAAGAATCCATGATTACAAATACATCGTAAAAGTCGGCATTGTTCGCTTGAATTTTAAGGTTACCAACGGCTTGTTGATATGAATAGAGGCGACAAAGAAGGCACTAAAATAAAGTTACGACATGATACGAACAATAAATTAACGGAAAAGCTAAAACATTGAATATATAGGGCACAATCTGTAAAAGGAAATAATAACAAACCAATTCGCAATATTCAGATCAAAATCCTAATTTGACATATGACAGACTTGACACTTGAGAAAACAGTCCAGTTTCCTCTTTAATCTTTGGTGCAAGTTTTCTTGGGCTTACTCATGAAGCTATAGCTAAATACTTTATTCAAGAAATTAGAAGGCAATACTTAGATCGATAAAGAGAAATCCTGCCTTTTTAGTGAACTATTCCAAATATTTCAGAACATGTTAATAGTTTTAATGGATTAAAGCAATAATATTTTGGATAGACTTCTTAAACGACTTACTTTTGGGCTAATTTTGAAACCCAAAGTAGTCTATGCGGAAAGAGAAACGTCGCCGTCGTAGTGAAAAATAGAACTAACAAATTGATAACATTATTGTTATTGTAAACAATCATTGAGAAGACATTTAAAAATATAACTGTTTTAGCATAATTTTATAGTCACGCAACAGCGGTTTGTTATATATACATAACAGAACAAAGCTGCGCCCTCAATCTCTTAATAGTTCTCCTTTCGCACAGACTGTATTCGGTATTTTTTTAGTCTAAGCTTAATTAGCCTCAGCTTAAATTTTTTTATTAAAAACATTTGGAAAAAAAACTGAACAAAAATATATATATTTTTTTAAATCTTTATTTATTACTGAGGGTTTAATATAAATTATGTCACCCTCATAAAAATATATTTGAAAAATTTATATGTGTAATTAAACCACGTCTGCAACACCAGTTTTTTTTACAGTACTTAGTAAGAAAAAATATAGGTATTAGGGATACGGCCCAACTTTTTCGACAATTTTTATTCGGCAAACGTTCAAGCCACACCCCTAATGTGTAGTCTATTAATGTATTATTCAAAAACTGGAGCAGCAGACCCAATTTTATTTAAACATTGACTGAACTTGTGGGTTTTATGTTTAATTAGGCGTGCTCTGCTATATTTTTAACAAAAAAAATTGTTCGAAAACGTAAATTAGGGGTATGACCTAACTGTTTTTATTCGGAAAAATATTTAGGCCACACCCCTAATTTGTTTTTTTACAATATTTTGTTCAAAAACTGGCGCAGCAGACTTAACTTTAGAAGTACAAGCTATGATTGTCAAATTTTCTTTCATACATTTCACAATGACAAATTGATTCAACCAGCTGTGTGATTTCTAAAAATTGCGTCTTATTTGTAATATTATAAATTTATCCCTTAAACCTTTGTTTGCAATCGTTGTTTATTGTAATTTGCAATAGTCACGAAGAACTTCAGATAAAATGGCATACGCCTACTTGTTCAAATACATCATCATCGGCGACACAGGTATTGATTTTATTTCCTGATATTTTATTTAGACTTTTTCAGGTTTCTGTGTAGTACATTGTGTTGTTTTTGTAGAATGGATGTTATGATTTCAATAATATTTGATCGTATTGACGAACTCAATCGATACACATGTGATTGTCGTAGAAATTAATGTTTGTGATAATATATTTTTCCACCTACGCTATTTAGGAACGACGTCAAGTAAGGACTAATGCGCACAACATCAGATATTGTGTGTTTAATTTTCAATTTAGTGTGTTAATGAGGATTAATAAGTTACACTAAACACAAACACCAAAAAAAAATGTTTATTGTTTAAGGCTAATTCAAGGCCTTGCTTTGTTTTTAAAGCAGGTTTAATTCATAAAACGTGTCTTATGATCTATTGATTTAACATATCTTATAGGCATATTTGTAGGTGATGGTTGTAAACATAATTATTATTTTGTATAGTATGTATATTCTTTGTTGTTGTGGTCTGAATATTGACTGATTAGTGTTTGAGATAAGAGTTCAAAGCTCCTGTATCTAATTTATGATCTGTTTATGTAGACATCACCTGTTTTCCTTTGTCTTTTTTTATTTAATGACCTCATTTTGTGTCTGTACCTATATGAATATAATCTATTTCAAATGTAGAATTTTTGTAACTGATAAACATGTTTTAAACAACAAAAGAGAAAATAAAATCTAATATTATTTGTATTCAAAATATATTAAATGGGTCTAGCTCACAAAATAGGCATGAAATTTATGGAAATTAAGTATTACTTTTAAATTACAACGAAAAACAAAATTATAGAAAACATATTTTTGTTCCCAGGGGTAGGCAAGTCATGCTTACTACTCCAGTTCACGGACAAAAGATTCCAGCCGGTGCACGATCTCACGATCGGTGTAGAGTTTGGTGCTCGCATGATCACCATTGACGGCAAGCAGATCAAACTCCAAATATGGGACACTGCTGGACAGGAAGCATTTCGGTAAGTTCTACTCAAAGAAGATTTTTTCATTGTTTTCCTCTTTGCTGATGGTTGTGATCTCCTAAATGTGGTCACTCCACTTACTGTGATGCTTCACCTTTTACTATCTCTGGCATCATGGAGCACATTATGGAGTTTGATTGATAGGGATGCTACCAGCCCAGATATTATAGGACCCACTCTATTTTCCCTGGATGTGTCAAGACATCATGTTATGTATGTTTGTCTGAATGATCCTTGTAGACTTTAAGTCAAATAAAAAGGAAGCAGCCTATTGTTTTTGGTTTGAGCCTAATATACTAAGAAATCTACATTATTTACTTTTTTTAAGTTACTAGTTGCTGTTGAGAATATGACAGAAAAATATAGAAAAGATAAACAAAGTACATAATGATATCATTTCTAAGTGCCAAGTATAATAAATAATTAAATAGTGTTCATTTATACTTATTCTTGTTTACAATAAGGTATAAGTAATGTGCTTATTACACATTTTATGTTCCTAATTCAGTCATTGAATAAAGAAGCCTAAATGCGACAGCATTTGATTTGTTCACATTTAGGAATCACATTCAGTCTTTTTCATTCATTCAATGTAATCACACCTTCCTAAATTAAGGACAGACTCCATTTATGATTCTAAATTCAAGACAGTGTAATAAGAGCATTATTAAGACACAAGAGTAAGTGTGATTAATCATGTTTTAAAACATTGACAAAAGTAATACTTTGTTTTTAACAAACAGTATTAATGTTATGTATTCAGGGAAAGCACTTCATCACAATGTTTAATTATGAAGTCTTGTGTAATTGAAACCATAGTAAAATGGATGTTACAGAAATAAAATATAAGCCAAGGGTAGACAGTAATTCTAAAAATAGTTTGTACTTAACTAGTTGAGCCTGCAGTTCCCAACTTATCAGGTTGAAAAGTATCCTACGATGTGTTAATCCAGTAATCCAACTTATAAACTTTGAGCCAAATTTCTTCAAAATATCCGTTTAAAATTTTTGTATAAAAATATCAGTCACAAATTTCTACATTTTTATTATTAGTATGATATCACAAAAACCTGCTGATATCTTCATAATAATGGCTGGGAGATATATTCAGTATTTAACCCTGACAAATGTAGCAAGAGCAATTATTCAAGGTTGACTACCTAGACTGCTCATCAAACATTAATCTCATTCATGCATATATATAGTCCCTTAACTCATGTTCAAATGAAATGTCTAGAGACTATGTGCTCTGTGGTTTTAATATATTAAACCACAGAGGCATATAATGCTATAGTTATTTATAAGTGTCTGTAGACTATCACATAATGTTTCAGAATCATTACATTTTTGAGTCATTTAGATCACTTTAACTAATCTACTTTTAAACACAATAGGTTGTTACACAATGGTTGCAAGTTATGCATTCAATTGGGCTTGAATGGGTTAACTTGTAACTTCTAATCCTTAGACAATTAAGTACCTTCTAACTTTTAGATAGATATTGAAAATAATTGAGAGATGTACATAACATACAATATAAATATAATCTAATATTTCCCTTGTGTACTTTTGATCCTATGAGTCAGCTAGTTAGGTAGTACCTATATAATTATAGACATATAACTCACTAATCGTTCAAGGGTAAACAAGCACATTCAGCATCACAAGCCTAGCATTGACCAATTTATATTTAATTTACTACAAAACGAAATAAGGCCTAACTTTGATCCCTTGTACCAGTAACCTAGATACAGTTAATTCAGTTGTTTATCATGTATATGTTTATAAATAGAATTTAAATGATTTCATGCTTAACAGGGCGTATAATAATGTTTTAGCTTTGAACTCGAAAGGGAAAAATTGTCACGTGCGACTCCGAAAGATTAAAGACAAACTATTGGAACTTATTTCGATAAAACTACTATTGCATGCCGGAAACATGCAAATGTTAGTTTTATCTGTTTATAACATGTCGTTCGGTTCATACTCAGAATAAAGACAGTCGAGCTATTTACTTTATCTTTTTCATCAAAGTATTTTTTGTAACTGTTGTGCTTTGCATGAAACATTTTGCCACAAAGGTCACAAAAACGGTACTTAGCACCGAAAATATTAGTGTTGTTAATCTAAGGTTAAAGTAATATCTAAACCATACTATTTTAAATTCATATCGGGCCCATTATCAGTTGTGAACATTATTGTTATTTCGATTAACCTTGATTCCACATAATTAATTCACGCACAGACTGTAACTACCTACTCTCATTTCATGCAAGTCTTTGTTGTAGAGTAAATAAATGAGATTAAACCATTTAATCATTGAGCGCGATATACTGGACTAGAAGATGAAAAAAAAATATTGTTTTGTACATAATAAAGACTTTTTTAATTTTTATTACCTACCAATTCAAAATATAGCTAATAGTACCTACAAGTACAGAAGGAACACTTCGCAAAAAAATGATTAAATAGTGACTCTAGCTGAGACGTAACAAAGTTCATTTTAGAAGAGAGAGCGTCGCTCTCTCGCTCTGGACTGACGCGACGCGTTATGGTTGTCCACTTATCGCTTACGACAACATAAAGCCCATTGAATAAATAAATACGTAACATTATTACCATTATCAACGTAATTGCTATTCACAATCATCATCTATCATTCGTTGCAAAAATCACCACCTACGTAGGAGGCGCTGGCCAAACTTCCCTAAACTACTGAGTGAAAGTAAAACCCTCTGCCTACCACTGAAATAAGGCTCACTGTCAGTATGTCTGGATACAAATTTTAATATATAAGGCGAAACATCTGATTTCTAAAACAGAACTAACAAATAGATGTACAGCTTGTTTTCAAAACGGAACTAGAAGATATTGAATAGTTGATAAGTTTTTAAAAGTTCTTGGGAACAATAACTAAAAGCGGTAGTTTATTTTTTAACGACTTCGTCACCGATGTGTCTAATCACTGTGTCACGTGGGTATCACATACATTCAATTCTCATACCCAAATCACACCTAGGCATGGAACAAGCATTTGCGGATCACACAAGTGCTTGTACTGTACGGGGATCGAACCCGCGGCACGTCGTGCACAGTGGTAATGGGCCACTAGCCTATCCGTGCAGTTTAGTTGTTCCATCTTATGTATTAAATAAAAGACTTACCTATTTACGGAAAAAGGAAGTTCCCTGAATAACACAATTCAGGTAAGCTTAAGGAAATCTGTAATAAAGGTCGACCCACTCCACTCCAAAATTATTTTGTTTATCTGCCCATAACAAGAGAAATATTTCTATGAAAATATATTTTTGTTTCCTTAAGCACCCTTGAGGCTTGAATGAGGTTTAGGGAGTGTAACACACTGTTATCCCATATTATGTCTATTTCAAGCCGAGTTTTTGTGTAAACATGTGTACAATAAATATAATGTATATTTCAGCCGAGGGAAAAAACTGGCTTTAGTAGATATTCTTGATTTCGATTAAGATGTACACGTAAATCGTCGTAAACATGCTGAGTACCTATTCTTACTTGAGGTGTTGATAATGTTTTAGTAGGTACTTGTTACTTATTTTGCCTCAGTGATCCAAAATGTCTTGACCTCCGACACGTAAGAATTCCATCCCTTTATGTAAATCAAAACATAATAGAAGTAGAGTTACGTCATTGTTTTATCTTATTATGTTAAAGGAATCACAATATTATGGCATTTTGATCATACTGATATAAATAACATAAATACTATAGGTACATTTATGTCTTGTTTATGATTCTTGGACTCTGACACGAGAATTTGCTACTGTCATAAACCTTTGTTGCCAATTTTAACGAGATTCCAACGGATATGAATACTTATAAAAAATTGGACAAGAAAGAAACAGACATATTTTACCCCACTCACATGAGCTATTTCTAAGTTCATCAACATCTATATATATACTTATAATATTATAAAGAGGAAAAATTTGTATTTTTATATGTTTTTACCGAATAAACGCAAAAAAATAATGGAACGATTTCAAAAAAATATTTCAACTTTATAATGCTACATTATCCCTAAGTAAAATAAACTATATTGTTGTGCTACCCGTGCGAAATAGGGACAGTTCGATTACCAATTAAAAAGTTAAAAAACATTGCATAAGTAATCCTACTCCATCCAGATGCAACTGACAAGAGACAAAGTGGAATTTCATACATCCTCTATGCTCATTAGTTTGGTTATAGGAGGCTGATGAGTACTCAACCTTAAACTAAACAAGGATGTTTTTCACAGATCAATCACGCGATCGTACTACAGGGGCGCGGCGGGCGCCTTGCTGGTGTACGACATAACCAGGCGGGACACATTCAACCACCTCACCACCTGGCTGGAGGACGCGCGTCAGCACTCTAACTCCAACATGGTGATCATGTTGATTGGAAACAAGAGGTGAGGATTTCAGTGGATGACTAGATGTACCTACCTAACGATACCAAGCTTTACTTCAATGTGGTGGCCGATACTCGTATACCCTAGGAAGGCTGAAATTTTATCCTATTCAAATAAAAAAAGGTAATAGCAATATTTATCCAAGTTCGAAGTTATCGAAATAGCCTCTGACTTTATTTGGTCCATATAAGTAAAGATGGCCCTTTTCACCTGGGACTTATTCTAGTATTTGAAAGGATTTAATGTTGTTCGACATCACACCCAAACCTACGGAGATGCAGTCGATAATATACTTAAATCAATGTACCTTTCTAGCTCGATGTGAGGACAGAATAACGTTAATTTCCACTTAAATACAAGTCTACCATAATCTAAGCGAGAAATTACATATTATTTATTCAGCAGTAATCGCAAACAAGGCTAATTTAAATTCCACTTTTCGAATACATACAGTACACAGAAACTATTGTTACTACTAGCAGCAAATTTCGTCTGAAATATTAAACAGAGTTACAAAACACTTTGCACCATAGAGACGTAAATGTTCTCATGAAACCGTGGCATGTAGAACAAACAGCGAAATGATGATTTACATGTGGAACAAAATACGTTTAAACATTTGTATGTAAAGTTTCCGTGAAATATTGCGTTGAAATGTCCCTACGGAACTTAAATTTCGAGCTCGTAATATTATGCTAACTGTGTGAACAAAGTGCATTGTTGTGGTGGCCGTTATCTTTTGTGACTTAGCTAATGTTTCTGCTTTGAGTAAGTTCACCGTTACAGCTGAACGGAAACGCTCTACGGACAAGTTATTGTTTGTAAGTTACTGTAGTTTGTTTATTGTACCTACTCCTATACCTTATTGTAGAATTTAACACTTATTTACATTCTATTAGTTGTCTATAGAGAATATATGTATATGAAGTTCTCGTGTCACAGTGTTTGTAACCAAGCTCGTCCGAAACGGTTTTTAAGAAATTTTTCGTGTATATTTGATAGGACTGAGAATAGGTCTTACTATTTTTTATACCTTTAAGTGATGAGGGTTGCCCATGCTATTTTATTTTTAAACACAATTTAGTTTTTTTTTTTTTTTTGTGATTAAAAATGAAAGAAAGAAAGCAAACCTTAATTTTCATCAGCCCTTCTTTTTTAATATTTTTTTATATGGCAAAACAATGATTGCCAGGTCAGCTCGTGTAGGATAAAGTTATCTAGATTCTTGTTTCATTTAACTGTTTAACATGTGTTTTTCTAATTACGACTGTTGTGTTTAGAAGGTTTGTTATTGTTTTTAAATAGCTTCTTAATTATTATGTAAAACACCCACATGGAAATTAACATTTTGTTGAGAGTTAATGGACGTATTGTCGCAAATACTTTCTTTGTACCTGGCATTTCCTTGTAAGATAAGGAAAGGAGGATGAATAACTTAAAAATAAAGAAGAGATATTAACGATAATATTTGCTGGTCGCAGTGCATGCGGAAGGCGGAGAGCCGACTGTTATGGCGCAACTTGGGAGAGGCTAATGACCAGCAGTATCCCGTAATATTTTAAAACTTATTTCATTACAGTGATTTAGAATCGCGACGCGAAGTAAAGAAGGAGGAAGGAGAAGCCTTCGCCCGCGAACACGGGCTCGTCTTCATGGAGACTTCGGCGAAGACCGCGGCCAACGTCGAGGAGGCCTTCATCAACACTGCCAAAGAGATCTACGAGAAAATACAGGAGGGAGTGTTCGATATCAACAATGAGGTCAGACACGATTTCGCTTATCTATTAATCGATAGTTTGTTCGAATGGTTTCACTTTGAACAGGGTTTTGAGGTAGACTTAAAGCTTTGGAAAAACAATATTGAAGTGAGGAACTTTAAAAAGAAAAATCTTGAAAAGAAAAGTGGCACCTACTTTTCAATCTTAATTTCTTTGTTGATTTCAAAAATTATAGTCGGTTTCGTTTAAATTTTCGGACAACCAAAATGAAAAAAATATATTTTTATATGCAAGTACAGCTTAATAATATGAACTTCTTGTCCAGGCGAACGGCATCAAGATCGGCCCCCAGCACTCGACGGCGGGAGGCGCGAGCGGTGCGGGGGGCGCGGGCGCGGGCGGCGCGGCCGGCGGCGGCTGCTGTTAGGTGCTGAGCTGCACACACTGAGGAGGGAGCGCGGCCCGCGCCACCGGGCTGATGAGGTGACCCACACTGATAAACATAGCGTATCCTCCAGTTACAAATACGAAGACTGCTTTTATAGGTTCAACTCAAACCTGGGCACTGGAACTGTATATAGCTGTTGCTCATTTTTTTCACTTATAATATTTTTTTTTTTTCAATGTTACGTTGGGGCTTCCAGACTAACTGGATTTAGCTAAATACATTTTTTTTACGGGAAAGTTTTACAAACTTGTTATATATAATATGGGACAGATCTATTCAAAGTACCTATATTATTATAGTGATAAACTAATTTTTGATTTCATCGCTGTGATTGGCCATACTAATAAAGTATGAATCAATTACAGTCGTGAGATGAATTTGACAATAGATTAAATAGATCAGCCTTTCAGAAACCGGGGGATAGTAAGCTTTAAAGCTGAAGAAATTTAACTGGAAAGTGTTGCATTTGACTTTGAACTGCTTGTATACGTTTCTAGGAGGAGGTGCAGCTGTGTGCAACGAACATTGGTACGAAACTTACGCATGCCGGATTAATAGGATTATTTTATATATGCTACAGAATAGCTTGCGTCTGACTCACGTTATAATATAATACGCCGCTAAGGCACCTCTATACTTAGTAGGAATATTCAATTACCTTAAATTAATGCCATCTATCACAAATACTTGATTCTGTAAATGAACAACAATGAAGACAGATCAAATTCTAGCATTCAATCCATTTCCTGTACCCGTTTGCGATATATTAGGTCTCCCAAAGTCGATGGCAATTTAAATTTAATCTCTTAACTCATAGGCATCTATATACCGTACACATAAGTTTTATTCGAACGCGTTTATATATGGAAAATAATGGTTACGTCGAATGGACCAGATGTGAGAAATTAAATAGTCGTTATGTAATGTAATAATAATAATATAGATCCTTCATACGATTTTCTAAGCTTTTATGTAATTTTGTGTATGTAATTCTGTGTATATTTAATTTGCAAATTTAATATATAATATTTCACAATTATCTTGTAATCTGGCATTTATTTAAAAGATCGTGTTATATGTTGTATATCATCGTAGTCTCATGATTGTCATTATGTTGGCCAAATATGGTATTAAGGTGTCTTTTATATAAAGTTCTGTACTGGTTCATGACTATGGTTTTTGTGACTAGTATGAGTAAATGGCACTCGATGGATGGAGTTCATGCGCCACAGATCTTTGTATGAAAACAGCTTTAAACTAAGCCTCGTCGACAATTTGGTAGCGAATCAATGTTTGCTACAATATGTGACGAAACATTCACTTGTATTATATTTCGTAGCCTGAGCTACAATGTTTAACTGGTACATACATTATATATTTAGGTTTACATAATTATATTGGAATATTAGAAAATATTTTTATTATTTATGTCAACATTTTAGTTTATGAAGATTCATCTGTACAAATTGGGTAAAATTGATCCTGTTTAGTGAATCAAGGTGAACATGTTGTATATTTTTAGATTTCATCTAATTATAAATAATTTCTGGTACCTTCTTTACCTTGCATCGAAGATTTGAGACCAATTTGTCAGCTATTAGATCAAAATACCAAGTATGCTTTTAGGTGGTGGCCTAATATAAATAGTTATGCACAAGATACCAATTTTGGAAAGGTTCAGAAATGATAAAATTGTAAACTTAAAAAGGACTGCTTGCAAGGTACTGAAAGACATGATTACAAAATAGGTTATTTTTAAGTTTAGCACATTGTAATGATATAATATTTTGTAAGGTTACAATATGCAGACACATTTGTAAGGTGTAATTCATGAGAGTAAATGTTGAAAAACAATATTGTTATCTTTTATTTAACTCCTTATTTATTTACATGTTCAACATTTTAAAACAAATGAAATCATACTTCAACAATGCATAAATCTTACTGCTATGTATCTGATGCACTGCTTGTATCCTTATTGGTATAAATATTACACATTTCATTCAACACAGTAAACACACAGTTAACTATCTCTGGGGTTTTCATTTTGACAACTCCATTGCTCTTTACTTCTGCCCTAGGCAATGTCACTTCACACAAGTCAAAAACAGTGATGTCCAACTTAATCATGTAGAATATTTGGTTCTGTAGTATTTGGTACGCTAATGTTACTAAATCTGATTTCTTGCCATCTTCGTCATTGATTCTGAAAGAGTAGAAACACTTATTGAAATACAATACCAAGCGTAACAGATATAACACACCAAGGGCTTAATCCTACGTAATTTATATCAAAATCGAGAGATAATTCATTAACTTTAAGGATAAAATGATCAGAGCCTATGTGCTTCGTTGGGCAAATATACAAGTAAAAATTTTATTACTATAGGCTAAGCTATGATCATATGTATTCACTGGTTTGAGTTACACATACCTGTTCCATATGATTTGAATGTCTCCAACTTCAAAAGATAAGTTTAACTTGTCCTTGTGGTCAACTTGTGGAGTCCTGTACATAAGTGTAAAGGGATCTGTGTTACGAGATGAGTCATTCTCCACGAAGTTGAAACCGAAGTGTAGTAATTGTTGCTGAAAATAAACATTAATAGTGCTAATTAGTTTTATCGTCATAAAACATTAAACAACATAGTGATACCGTATTTCGAATATCAGTCTACCGATTTTGAAATTGAAAGTCTGATTTAGAAATGTTTATATTGAGTCTGGGTGTTTGTAATTTAACACAGAGATTTAATTCCCTGGTGCAATGTTGCTTTTCTCAAGCCTGCCTGCAAGACAGTATACCTCCGCCTATTATTCAGATGTTAAGGTGAGATTATTAACCCTTGATTGCTACGCAAAAAAGCAAAAGCGTATTCTCGGCGCCAAGCTTAGATTTTTTTCATTGGATTCTGTCATGTAGTTGTAATCCTACTGGACACATTTAGCTGAGTCATGTGATCGGTGGTCAAAGGTTAAAAAAACATACTACAAATAGTCATGTGATTGGCGGTCAAAGGTTAACAAAACATACTAAAAAAGTAAGTGGTAACATTATCACCTGTGTAAAAGAAAACTGTTTGATCTGGCAATCAAACATAGTCTGTAATGTAGCTTTAACAGCTGTGCCAAGCCTCTGTTCTCCTCTCTCTAACATGTATGGTAAATGTGTGGCGTTATCCAGACTTATACTGATCCCCCAAGATAACAGTATTGCTGAATATGACACCTTGCTTTTACTGCTGATTTCTTGACTTGTTGATAATACATTAATCTGAAAGATAGAAGTATTTTTAAATATGTAGTTTTTATTAGTACTTTTAAAAAACTTTGACTTTTCAAGAATACCTATCTTAATATTTTTAAAATAATTTCATTATATGAAGGAATATAAATAATACCGGCCTATAAATGGCCCACTGCTGAACAAATGCCTCTTCTCATGTAGAGAAGAAACAGGTATTGATCATTACTAATGTAATGTATAAAAAACCATAATGGCAATAAGCGCTTGAATAAATATTAAGAATTGTATTGTCATGCATTGCTTATTTTAAATGAACTGTATAGTTTTGTTTTTAAACAGTTATGTGATAGCATTTCCTTTAATAGTGGTCATGATTAAGATACAAATTAATATCAAACATTTCCTTAAATTAAGTAGTATTTATAACACTACTGTATGTGATGAAAAAAAACTTTCTTATAGTTATTGCAATTATATGTCTTCTTGTTTGTTTTGTGTTACATTAAAAAGAATAGAAACCAGTTGTTATAAACAAATTTTACACAAGTCCTTATTTATAAAGAGAATAAAAACTGTGGCCTTTAGAATTACTTACAATCAAGGCACTAGCGTCATCCTCAGAATATTTTAAGTTAGCATGTTCTTCGATTTGTACGACGTATTTTGTAGATGCATTTGCCGTCACTGCACTTACTAGAGCTTGTCGAATTTTAGAAGCATACTGCTTAAGTTTTACCGTTCCGTACTGTAAGTCGTACAACGGAGAGACTTTACTTAGCCGCCACAAGCCTTCATTGTATATTGCTGTAGAAGTTTTCAAGAATTAGTAAAATCACGAAGAAAACATCAATGGTAAACAACACAGTGCAACATCTTACTGGCCAATGGATCGCCTGTAACAACATTTTTTGAGCTTGAATTGTTATTCAGCTGCCAGCCAGATTCGGTTCGAAATCGAGACATCGTATGAAATTAGTTTTAGGATTACGGTTCGTTGATAAAAGGATAAACACAAACAACCAAAGAAATCAACAAACAAACGGGTTCGTCAATAACTTTCAAAAGGAACTGACGGTTACAGGGTTACCCGTTACAATTTTATGACTCTTTTACACGATGGTAAAATTAAGTAGCGTAGACTCCGAGTATAAATAAATAAGTAAACTTCTGCTTGTGCTTGCTTATAAACTCTTCTCTAGCGTTAACTATAAAAATAAACTAAACATTAAAAAAGGCTAAACTACCGGTTTCTTGGCACGTTGGTTTTCTCCAATATTTTCGAATATTACTTTAATATTTACAGTCTACTACTCAACCTCAGAAATAGATGATAGCGAAATATTGTGAACACGATTGTAGCAAGCAAGAAGATCACCGTGGAGGAAAGAGGTAAAGGTACAATTAGGTGTTATGATTCTGTGATTTAAACAAAGGAAAATTGAGTAAAGATTCAGGAAGAGCACTGCAAATGATTCGATTTCGACTAAAAACATAATATTCACCAAAGATAAAACAGACTTAGTAATGATATTATATGTCATATGGTTTGTAGGGCATTATTTAGTTTAAAAGGTTTATTGTAAAAATACATACATACATACAACTACTTAACATGGCGTGTAGAATAGAATATTATCAGTAAAAGTAGATATGATGACTGGCAAACCTAAAAACCTATGTGTCAAACAGCTGATTGACAGTGACATTTAAAAAACCCAATTCAGCTGTGTCCTGTCAAAACGAATGTGCGTGTGTGTGACGGTGTGACGTAGTCTATAAGAACTTGTTGTTCCGTCTGTTTTCTGTTCGTAATCGTACATAACTCATATTCAGATTGTTCATTGTGTCTTACTTAACTTATAGAATTGCTTACTACGGGGCACAATCTTGATTATCAAAAGAAAGATTCAGACAACGAAAAGGTATGTCATGTACTTGTTGTAGTTTGCGTTGATTCCAACAACAACAACTGAACGAATGCACAATATTATCAAACTTTATCTTTAAGTGGAACGCACGTAACTTGTTTATTCGAAAGCGTGAGTTTAAGCTGGACTTTGATACTGATAATTAATGTTGGTGAGTTAAAACTCGATTTCGTCTCATTTACGATTCGTTCGTCGTGAAGGATGGAGCAGCTACGTTTTGACGGTCGTGTTGCGGTGGTGACCGGTGCCGGTGGCGGGCTCGGCAAGGCGTACGCTCTGCTTCTGGGATCGAGGGGTGCTAAAGTGGTTGTCAACGACCTCGGTGGAGCCCGCGATGGCGTCGGAAAATCAAACTTTGCTGACGCCGTTGTTCAAGAGATCAAGGACAAAGGTAAATAATGCAATTCATACTCTAATGTTAATAAGTTAATTTGAAATTTAATGTAATGTATGTAATAACATTCACTAGGTACATTAAAATCTAAATAAGTTGCGATGGTTATTCAACTTAATAATTCCACATTTAATTTTGTCTGTAATCAGTTTATTTAGGTATATAGTCAATACATTGTTTCTATAATTTGACTTTGAACCCTAGCTTTTTATAACTTTGACCCTTTGGGCAAGAGTGAATAAGATTTACATATTTGTGCAACATGAATGTAGTTTTAATGACAACTTATTAAGTCCCTGTACATATATTAATGTACAAAAATTGCAAATGTTGTATTTTTATGAGGAATACAAAGTTTGCATGTATATTTTTTGTGATACATATATACATGCAGACTTAGTGCTCAAATTTGTAAGTCTATAATATTTAAATACAATCAACTTAAAAACTTTTTTAGAAATAGTAATACCAGTGTGCATAAAGTAGTTTTTGTTTGTTTTTATTTTAAGCTATATTTAATTAGCTTCCTTGAAAATGTTATTGTATTTCTGAGAAGAGTTAATTGCCCTGCAGTGACATGGTTGGTTTCAAAATTAACGGGTAACATTCCTATGTACCTCAGAAATAAATAAAACAAAAAATAATTATAATGGCCTTGACTAAAATTCAACAAGCATAAACAGATTTTTTTACTCTTATTTCAATGGGTATCCACAGCAAACATGCCATTTACATGTTTTTCTTAACAAAGATTTTGTTTAGTTATATTTTTAGTTATTTATAAGTCCTTTATTTGTCAGTTTATTATAATGATATGCTAGATCTAGCAATTTTTTGGTACAGTTAATATAGTTCATTCAATTCAGTTTAAAAAGTCTCACATTAAAATACTTCTTTATATAAGAAGTTTACTTTATTGCACTTTTTAAAATGATAATTAATGGTAATTTTAACTTTAAATGAATGGGGGTTAAAATGGTAATGTAAGTAGAAATGCCTGTTAAGTTGTATTGTGGGCGCATTTACAGACATTATTTACTCTAAACTAGCTGTCGCTGGCTCCGCCCGTGTTAGTGTTGGTTATCGTGGTAAAAAGTAGCCTATATCCTTTCTGGGAATCCAAGATTATCCCATAAGTAATTTTATCAAAATCGGTTCAGTGGTTTAGCTAAGAAAGCATAACAGACAGACAAACAGAGTTACTTTCGCATTTATAATATTAGTGAGGATGTAAAACCAGCTTCAGATCAAAAATCCTTTAATCACACAAACATATCATATAAACCTCAAGGCAACCTCAACCAATTTGTGTTTTACTTGACAAACTTGTTTGATCCACAACTAAACCTACCCTATTTAATTTGGTAAAGTTCTCCCAAAACGTCTGATCTGTTTACCATCTCAGAGCAAACTTAAATCTATACAGATCGATCTATCATAATTTCTTATACACTGTGAGTCTTCTGTGAATCATCTCGGAATCATTATAAAGCCATTTTTCCTGTGAAATATCACTCACATTGGATGGTTATCCTAAAGGATATGTAATGAGAGTTAGGGAACTGATAGTGGAACTTTATTCACGCACAGGCATCCTGTGCAGATGTTTAGTCTCCTTTGAAGCAGACTGCCGTGACCGAAATTCGGTTAAGAAGACATTATTATAAGTACCCTAACTTGTAGGTATATTAAAAACATATGTTATGTCACAGGTGGTATCGCAGTCGCGGATTACAACAACGTAGTCGAAGGAGAGAAGATTATTAAAACAGCCATAGATAACTTCGGCAGAATCGATATCCTTATCAACAATGCTGGCATTCTCCGTGATAAGAGCTTCACAAAAATGTCCGACCAGGTACTATTTCAATATATTATCTCTGGGTTACTAGGTACACTTAAGCCCTATAATAACGTAGCAAATGTAAAAAATTGATTATCCATTTTATATGTGTTTATGATGGTTGATAATAGCTTTGTGTCTAGTTATATACCTACATTGACAAATAAACGATTTGTATTTTGTATTTTTTTTTTATTTTTGTATGATAGTATTTTTTTTTATAATCTATTGAATTTATGGTGCTAGATAGTTAACATAAATCCTTGATTGAATGATATGGATTCAAGGACGCAGTCTACTATGGGTCTACGCTTAATTTTTCTACTTTTGACGACATGGTATATATGCTTATTTCTTGGTTAAAAATCATATTCCAATAAAACTTAAGTAGCAAATGTAGGTATAGTAAACTTACACAGTAACAAAGTATGTCAACAAACTCTGATGAAGAGTTTAAATAACATCGATGTTTTTAAACAATTGCTAATTTTAATGATGAATTTATCTTATAGTAAACAATGACATCCGTTGAATATAGATGAGTAATGTTTTGTATTTTTAATCTTATTGTTTGACTATAAAAGAAAACAACTTCTCAATATCAAGTCAGCCTAAGCGCTATTGCTGTATTAAAATTTAGTCTTCTTGTGTGTAGGTACGTATCGATGATCGACTATTCAGATTCGAAAAATATCTGCCTTACAAAACTACACTAACTTTATATTAAATCGATTTGCCGATCTATAGACACATCTATTTATGGATTTATATTTGCTACAATAGGTAATAAATTATACTATAACTAGCTGTTTTTCCCACGGCTCCGCCCGCGTGGATGTCGGTTATCGCGTCAAAATGTAGCCTATGTCCTTACTCAGGCTCTTAACTATCGGTGTACCAAATATCATTTAAATCTGTTCTGTTGTTTTGGTGAAAGCGCGACAGACAGACAGAGTTACTTTCGCATTTATAATATTAGTAAGTATTATACTTACATAAATTTACCTGTATTGAGAATCATCAGCTATATAGTAAATATTGTTGTTTTCACATAGGACTGGGACTTGATCCACTTGGTACACTTGAAAGGTGCCTTCAAAACCACACATGCCGCATGGGAGTACTTCAGAAAACAAAAGTATGGCCGCGTTATCATGACGTCGAGTAACGCTGGGATTTTCGGCAACTTTGGACAAGCTAACTACAGGTCAGTTAATAAGCTAACCTGTGTATAGTAGAGTCTGTTTAATACCGTATTTCTTTTGTTTAAAACACTGTTACGTCATTATAGTGCGAATGTAACATCTTGACATTTATAAAATTATGATAGAACATAATGCTTTCAGATGACGTCTTCATAATTGTTTTATAGAACGATTTAAATGTTTTCATAATGTCGCACAGACTACATGTATTTTTTTTAACCTAGGAAATCATCTTAGACTTTCTCCGTCCTGAAAAAGGCAGATACTTCTTGCTTTCCTTTATAGAGAACCAGGCAGGAATACATATACTTTTTTTTCATACTGACTTATATAAGTTCAAGACAGCGTAACGAAACTTGTACCTTATCTAAATGCTAATACTTGCTTAGTAATAATAAGACCTTTACACATAGCTTATCTAAATTAAGTACATTTCAGTATATGCAGTTAAAAATACGTGAAGCCTGTAAAATTTATTGCATAGTAACTAAATACAAATCTATACTAATATTATAAAGCTGAAGAGTTTGTTTGTTTGAACGCGCTAATCTCAGGAACTACTGGTTCGAATTGAAAAATTCTTTTTGTATTGGATAGTCCGTTTATTGAGGAAGGCTATAGGCTATATAACATCACGCTACGACCAATAGGAGCGGAGCATAAATGAAAAATGTTGCAAAAATGAATAACCGTTGAAACTAAAACACGCGAACAAAGTCGCGGGGGACAGCTAGTAATAAAATATAGTAACTACTTGCGACCCGCCCCGGGTTCACACAGGTATACGAACCATTAATGAATTATACACATAAACCTTCCTCTTGAATTACTCTATCCATTGGTGAAAACCATATGAAAATCCGTTTAGTATTTTTTGAGTTTATCGCGTGCAGCCAGACAGACGCAGCGGAGAACTTTGTTATATAATATGTATAGATATGAGAATACGTACCTTGAAAATGTAAGCTATCTTTAATAAAGTACTTACATTAGTTTGATCGTATTTATTTTACGCTAGCGTATTGTAGATTACTCGTCATTTATTTTTATTATGGGTTCTGATAAAGCGCTAGTGTTGTCTTAATGTTACCAGCATTTATCCGTAATATCAAAGTTTTATCAAACACTTGATAACATTTGAATTATGAGTAAAAACGAGATGTATCTTAAAGAAATGATAGCTTTACGATTGCAACTTCAAAATCTATAAGTACTAATTTTATTTTTCAATTTAAAAAGCTCTTTATTTTTTTTGTTTGAACGCGCTAATCTCTGAAATTACTAGTCGGATTTGAAAAAAAATATAAAAAAAAATTGCATTTCATAAACCAATTCTCGTGGATGCGCTAGCAAATGATAAAATTACTAAAGTACCAATAAGAAAAAGTGTATAATTTAATGCAGTTTACATTATGACTAAACATTCCGCTAGCAACGGAAATAACATGCTCAGGGCTAAAGGTCACCCATTCAACTGCTTTAGTTTTTATATAATTGTATTAAGTAACAAGTTAGGTAGGTACTATTTACAACTTTAAGTAATACTTTGTCTTAAAGTTGAATGTTTAGGTATTTTCACTTCTTCTGCCTAGTCTTTCCCAAGCTATTGCGGCTTCCAGTCTTACCGGATACATCTGAATACAGTATTTTACATGGAGTGACTGCCTATCCGACCTCCACTACCAATTTTACTCGGTAATACTACTACTATAATGTAGGCATCTTCACTAAATACAGTGTAAATACCCCCCAGAAAATATGTATCAGACGGGTACCTATACAGGTAGGCTAGACGTTAAAGTATTTGTAACATTATTCTTACCACAAAGTATGACAGTATTTGTATGCCATTTTGAAATTTAAATGGCCCTATTATTTCGCAACTGGTATCCTTATCCTAAAAACTTATGGTCTCACATGCTTAGTTAATGTTTTCCCTCTTCCACATCAACCCATTACCTTCACAAATTTAGGGCTAATAATCACCCAAAATACAATGTTCTATGTCTTGTAATGCCGCAAAACTTGGTCAGTTCCACGAATTTGAAAATTAAACCAATTATAAAAAATAAAATTAATAAGTAAATAATAATAAATAAATGTGGACAACATCACATACATTGCTCTGAACCCAAAGTAAGTAGCTAAAGCACTTGTGTTATGGAATTCAGAGACAACGAAGGTACCACAAACACCCAGACCTGAGACAATGTAGAAAAGTGGTTTTTCCACATTGACCCGGCCGGGGATCGAAACCGGGACCTCAGAGATGGCGACACCTTGAAAACCGGTGTGTACGCCACTCGACCACGGATTTCCACGACCACAATTCGTCGCTCTTTAACTATTTAGGGCAGCCTGATCAGCATACAATCAAGGTTCTATCTCTTACAGTGCGGCTAAACTTGGTCTAGTCGGTTTGGCCAACACCCTATCTATCGAGGGCGCTAAGTACAACATTAAGGTGAACACCATCGTACCCACCGCCGCGTCCCGTCTCACTGAAGACATCCTGCCCCCAGAGATGTTTGAGGCGATGAAGCCAGAGCTGGTGGCACCTGTTGTTGTGAGTATTAAGATTGGAGATTTCTATTGATATTAGGCCTATAGATTTAATGGAACTGGATGTGGCAATTTAGATGACAAGTATTTTTTCATTGCAAGAAAGTCTTATAGGACACTTGGTAAAGCTTCCATGGAACTACTGTAAATTCAAACTATTCCAAATGACCTATATTAAAATACGGCTCCTATTAAAAAGTTCTAATATACATTTTCAAAGAGCATTTATCAGTGGATATTGTTGTTCAGGTATACATGACCCACGAGTCGTTCCCCGACACTGGCGCCGTCATCGACTCCACCCTGGGATTCGCCACCAAGGCTCACTTCGTCAGAGGAACTGGTGCACCACTCAGGTAAGTTCCAACAACTTATAGAACTCTGATCTTCTTATTTCCCATCTTCAAGAATTGCTACCATAGAATGTGTAGTTATGGGCTATATACTATGTACCTAGGTCTAGCAATGTACTTGAGGTATCGGGTTAGACATAAATAGCAGTCTATATTATTTTATAACAATCTTATAGTTATATCGTTATCAACATTTTCACCATCATCTTGTAAATTCTACACTTTTTGCCTATTATATTCCACTTAATTATAATAATTAAAACGACTATAATTAAAAATACTAGAATTAATATACAAAATACACAGGTTTAATACATCGTTTACTTTATTTACTTTATTCATACAATATTGTAAATAGCCAGTTATAATAGCTTACGTTACTAGTAAACAGATGATCAAGGGGCAAAATAATAAATCAATTTTTATCTTATTATCGAATTTTATTGCACACGTTATTTATTTAATAGTAAGGTAATTTATTAGGCCTGTTTTATCATATCAGCAATGTCCAATTTATTATTGAAAATTATAATCTTTATTATCTGAAGTTTTTATAGATACTTTGTTTCATGAATAATAATTCTTACTAGCCTTTAATTGACCTAGTGCTAGTCAAAGGTCTCTTCTAATACCTATGGATAAGGAAAAAAGGAATTAATCACCATGTTTGCTAATACGTATGTTGAGGGGGTATGAAAAGTAAAAATCTTTTAAGTCCGTCAGTAAGATAATAAATAAAATATTAGACACGTATTTTTTCCTTTATCAAAGCAATAATAATTTACAAAGATACTGCTTCAAAGTTCAGGAGTGGGGGCTTAAGACGTCACACCGTGGTAAACATTGTAGCACTGAGTGACGTCACCAAAATATCCATTCACTGTATTGTGATATTTTTTTATTTGCAGGAAAAGAGAAAATATACGTGTCCTTTAAACATTAGTCAACATACCTAGATTTACATTAATTGTGATAAAACAACTTAGTTTTTAGAACTATGAAATTCTCAGGTCTTAGTCCAGTTATATCGTAAAATTATTCATAGCAAGCTTTATGTTTATATTTCACAATGATAAATTGCATTTTGCCCTATTTTATAAAATTAATGCGTATATTGTTGTTATCTAAAGTTTGACTCTTATTTATAACCGAGTTCTTCTGTTCAATCACTTCATATATATAAATTCAAATGTGTGATTATTGGAATATTCGTATCTTTATTTTGTCATTATTGCATATGCAGACAAATAAGGGCTTGATTCAAGCGGATCTTTTCATTCGATCCCTTAAATGGGATTAAAAAATAATATTTGGTTCCAAACAGATCTATGTTTTTTTTTATTTCTATTATTATATAATACTGTTATATAAAAATATGCTAGGTATGTAACAATGGTTTCGATGATATGTGTAAATAATGATTGGTTGACAATCGTATTAATTCATCAATATGTTTTGATTGAAAGTAAAATGGGTATCGTACACAATAATTTAAAACAATGAGATATCCAATGTATTGTTCTACTTTTCCCACAAGAAACAACAGAAAATCTATTCTATACTCACTCGTTAGGTGATTCGTCAAAGATCGAATTTTGGTCAGCAGTTGTATAACGTTTCTTTTTTTCTAATTCCTGACATTGATAGCTACTGAGAAATATGTTTATTTTCCACAACATCTTTTGTTTAATCGTCTAAATGTCTTCTTAATCAACCGTTTAACCTATTTATAGCACTTTTAGCACCTTTTTGCACAAGGTTGCCGGTTCGAACCCCGAACCATTCAGAGCAAGTACGAATATGACTTTTTCAAAGTTATAATTATTAACTTTCTTAATTATTCTAAGACATCATTGACAATCGTTGAAGAAAAAACGTCGTGATTAATCTTGGTTTTCAAAAATTGGGATCTTAAATTGCCTGTGCCTGTAGTGGGACATTTATAGGCCGGTATTATTACAATCTATACCTACATCTTTAATGCATAATTTCAAAACGGGCACCAAAACAGCGACGGTTATTATCAACTACCTCAATAATCTTTATCAGGTCAAAGCCCTCAGACCCCGTGACCCTGGAGTCGGTACAACAGCACTGGGCTAAGGCTGTGAACATGAAGGACGCCGTCCACCTCGACAAGATGGCCGACGTTACTCTGGACCTCGTCGAGAAGTTGCAGGTGGGTACATAAAATAGGAATACACTTTTTTGGAGTGTGTATTATGGTTAAAATATAGTAAAATAATGAATACAAAGATGAAGTTGCGCAAAAGATGATTTTATAAATAAAATGTAAAAAATAAAAATAGTAAAAAGTAGATAAATCATAATTGAATTAAGCTATAGAACTTCATTTTTAAACATATGTTTATAAATGAACAATACATTTCATGAAAAAAAGCAAAATTACCTAAATATTTTCACAAAATATAATATATCTTTCTTTCTATGTCGGTTATCGCTCTAGACCTAGACTATCTGTGTACCAAATTTCATTTAAATCGGTTCAGTAGTTTTGGCGTGAAAGCGCGACAGACAGAGTTACTTTCGCATTGATAATATTAGTAAGGATAATGGATGTGAAATACATGAGTCTCCCTCTGAACTACTAATTAATACAAAACTTCTTTTTTTAATTTGATTGAATACAACAAAAGACAAACACTTCTTCTTTTCATGTCGATGGCACTCATATTCAAATTCAAAATATGCCAAACACTAAGTACCTTCTTATTTTTTTTTTTTTAACGTCTCGCCTTGCGTCAATATCCTTATCGGAATTGTCAGTATGGGGTACATTATTATGTATAACAAAATGCTATCTTAATACGTAATGCGATAATACGATATCAAGCAAACGTATGACATTTTCAAGTTGTTTGTATATTTCAAAACACTTTCTTTATCTTGTAATGTTATTTATCTTGTGACGTTTTATTTTATTTTTCTTTTTACAATGTTATGATTAATGACATGTAACTATAGATTTTGGATTAGGTAAAGTACCACTTCTTTTGTTTTTGGGACTCAATTCTTTATTTCAGTTGTAGGTGCAAATATTTTACTTTTCAGTATTCACTGTGGATTGTAGGTATACATTTATTTGTCAAACTGTCTAAACGCTCAAACGAATGCATATTTTGTCGCTCACAAAGCCAAAATTCTCATTTTTGCTTACCTACCTCTTTTGAATGCTCTGCAAAAAAAATATAATTGGATTTTCGTATTTAGAGTATTAACAACTCAAATTAGACCACAATATTTATTTCCAGGACATTATTCACGTAGACTGTTCTTTATTTTCTCGTTATTCGAATATCATTAATATTTTTTCCCGTTTTTGTCATTACTAGGAATTCCAAGAGCGAAGCAACTTGGATGGTGACCGCGAATCTTACTGGTCCAAGTACAGCTACAATTCAAAGGACCTCGCGCTGTATGCCCTCGGAAGTGAGTATCATAGGTCTTGTACATCATATTATTGTAAAAGCAAAAAAATATTTAAAAACAGGATATTATTAATTCAACATGTAAATATAACAGCTGGGTTTTTATGGTTCCGTATCTCAAAGGAAAAGAACACTTATATGATAAGTTTGTTGTCCGTCAGTCGGTCCGTCTTTTTTTTTCTCTGGAACGCGTAGTTGTATCAGGTTGAAATTAATTGTTGTTGAGTATTTAAGATAAAAAATTCAAGATTCTATGTCAACGTAATTAAAAAATACAGCTGCTTATGTCCTTTTTTCCATACAAAATAAAAAATGTTTTCTCATACATGTATGAGAAAACATTTTTTCAATGGCACATGGTTAAGTTGGGTTTTGGAGAATTAACAAACAATTAGAAAACCTTGCACGGAACCCTGGGTGCGCGAGTCAGACTCGCACTTGTCTGGTTTTTG
This sequence comes from Diachrysia chrysitis, assembly GCA_932294365.1. Taxonomy (NCBI): domain Eukaryota; kingdom Metazoa; phylum Arthropoda; class Insecta; order Lepidoptera; family Noctuidae; genus Diachrysia; species Diachrysia chrysitis. Next base: position 7,287,629 of record OW028657.1, read on the forward strand.
TTTTTTGAGCGCAATGATTTCAACTAACGAAATGAGGCTGTAATTAAAATTAAAATTTAGTTATTGGTTTATTTCGGAACATCATAATAAAAATTTGTAAAAGTGTTTATTTACAAGACATTACATTTATAAACCACTTGTACTAGGTATCTAAAACCGTTCGTTTTTCCCAGTCGGTGCGTCAGTTCACAACGAGACCGACCTGAAGTTCTTGTACGAAAGCCATGAGAACTTCTCAGCGCTGCCCACGTACTTCATCCTGGCCGGTATGTGCCTGGAGTCCCCGTTGGTGGCCAACTCCATGCCGCCCGGTAAACACGCTGACTTCACCAACGTAAGTGTAACTTATGTACCTTTAAAAAATTTAATTATATACCAAAAAGATGTGTAACGAGTGAAAATACCTTACGTGTTTTTTATTTTTTTTTGTTTTTTGAGAGAGACTAGTCTCTTTTGTCTTTGAAAAAAAATGACAGATACGAAAATGGAATTATAATTTTTTCCCTTATAATTGACCTGTGATGGCAACAAATTATCTTTTTTATATTGCTATTTGCGGTATCCGTACATCGGACCAAACAAGATAAAATGTTTACAGACTGAAATCCAACTGATTTTTTTTAAATCTGGATTCTATGTTTATGTGACTAGAAAAAAAAAAAAATATTATTGAAGTTTACACTTTTAAATTATTCTGCTCGTCTCTTCTAGATCCTTCATGGAGAACAGTTCATTGAGTTCGTTGACAGCTTCCCCGGAACCGAGGGAGAGTTCACAATCCGTAGCTACGTCACCGACGTCTTAGACAAGGGATCCAGTGCCGTGTCCATCGTCAACAGTGAGTATCGACTTAATAGAACTTGAGTATAGCGATTGTGCAAATTTATACCCTAGGGACGTAAATTTAAAGTCCATGATTATAAACGTGTGTATGTTAGTTTGTAGTAACCGATAAATCTTTGGGACTACACAATGGCATATATATAAATAAAATTACTAGAATAGCAATCTTATTTTGAATATAATATATGCAAAATAAGATAGGATAAGTTCAGCAATAATATTTTAAAATATATGTGATATGAATTTTAGAGAAAAAACTATAGTATTTCTAAAGATATCCGAAAATGTGTTAAAAATGTATGAAGAAAATAATATAAATATTTCGAATGCGTTGGCATTCATATATACGGTACACAAATTTATATAAACACTAGCTGTCCCCCGCGACTTTGTTCGCGTGTTTTAGTTCCAAAGGTTTTTCATTTTTGCAACATTTTACATTTATGCTCCGCTCCTATTGGTCGTAGCGTGATGTTATATAGCCTATAGCCTTCCTCAATAAACGGACTATCCAATACAAAAATATTTTTTCAATTCGAACCAGTAGTTCCTGAGATTAGCGCGTTCAAACAAAAAAACAAACTCTTCAGCTTTATAATATTAGTATAGATATTTTATAATTCATTCAATTTTCTATCTAACTAGGTTTATTTATTGATATTTGAATTAGATTAATGTATTCTTTCCTCTTCCTCTCTTTTCAATTTTGCGTACCGACAGGGTCCACGATGATCTTAAAGTTTTAAGTTACCACCTAAGTTTAACATTGTGGAATGAAAATAAATATTGAAATTGAAATTCACAGTATACAGTGCATTAGTTACTGTTGTTATTGCCAAAAATAATTATGATATCTTAAAACATACTTTATTAATGTCGACTCGATTAGATTAAAATATTTATAATCATGGATTTGTAAATAATCTACTTTAAATATCCAACTACGGTATTGTTAATTGAATTAACATCAATATATATATATAAGGGATTAAACGTCAGGATCTACTTGGTTTAATCGGTACGTCTTTTAACAACAACAAAATTGGTGTTTTACGGCAACTTAGCATATTAAGTTATGCTAATCATCTTATATTCATAATTTAAACAAGCAAATTGTAAATAGCTGAAAAATACTTAAAATGTTTATCGTATAAAACTATATATATATATATATGCATATACAGATTCAAGTTTTACGATTCTTTTTATTCCGATTTGCAATACACATAGTACATACGTATAGTTATCTTTTTTAAACCGCTTATTATTATGTACCATCTTTGTCTCATCAGCTACTACTGCATAAGTAATAAATAACAATAGTTTACACCAGACATGCAATCAAAACTGATTGAATGAAAACATTTTCCTATACTATATATTATAATGTTAAACTATTGTAACTATAACATCATAGTTATTAAAATTATCAATCAATTCAGCCTATCGCGGTCCACTACTGGACATGCCTCTTCCAAATTGCACCACTACACCCGTTTCTAAAGTCCGGTGAAGCTGTCAAAGCCTGCGCTCAGGTTAACGGCGTAAATATCTTTAAAAAAAAAGAAAAAACTCCCGTTCCTCCGCCTTCCGCCTCCAATCTGACACATTTACCACCAGGTCATTGGTTTATCGGGCTGGGGGCGTCCTACTCTACGTTTGTCGATACGCGGTCTCCACTCAAAGACTCGTTTGCGAAAATTATACTATCAAAATTTTCTATAATTAACAAGTGCCATTGATCCCCAGGCGAGATCTACCAAGGCAAGCAGTTGGTAGCGCGCACACAGCAGCACATCTTCGTGCTGGGCCAGGGCGGGTTCAACGGCCCCCGCAACAGCAAGCAGTCGGTGGACGTGCAGCCCGCTCCCAAGAGGGCCCCCGACGCCGTGGTCGAGCAACAGACCGCCGAAGATCAGGCGGCTCTTTACAGGTAACTTGAATATTAAGGGCTGGTTGCTTCAACATACATTGACATGTCTGTTAACGTTAAACATGGCCGCTTGTATGAGAATTTTATAGTGACTTAACGTTGACGTACGGACTTACGATAACAGACGGTTTGAAACAACCCACACTAAGTGAGTTAGACCGAAAAGTTATCTTATTGCTTTGACTTAAAGTTCCGACCTTTTACAGATAACGTAATCTGAGAAAGCATGAAAGAACAAACCATTGGCTTTCTGCGTTGAGTTAAGCCCAATGTCAAATTGTAACTACTGATGTGCGGTGGATGTTATACACATCGCACTTTGATAAGAGTATATTCACGGATTTGATATTCATTCTAAAATATAAGTTACCCGTGCAAAGTCTCTTCTTTTTAATTATGTTATAAAACTTTCTACTAACTAGAAAGTGTGTGTAGAAGTGGCGACTGGTATATTTGAATAAACAATATCCTGTAGAATTCAGGATACTTACTCTATAAATATCTTGTAATTTATTTCTAAGGTTTTCATGGACATCGTAGTATATTGATAGATTTATAATATTGTGTGATTATTCCAGGCTGTCCGGAGACTTGAACCCGCTGCACATCGACCCCAGCGTGGCGACCGTCAGCGGCCACCAGAAGCCCATCCTACACGGACTCGCCTCTCTCGGTTTCTCTGCCAGACACGTACTGGCTAAGTAAGTTATTACTAGACATTTAAATCTCCACTGATTGTGATGACTTCCCATAATAGTAACTAAGTACAGATAATGACGTAATTATAATACAAGTGTAAGTACATATAATGTAAGTGACTAAAGGAAGAGTTTAGTGTAAAACATAGGTATGTATATAGTAATGGGCCTTATTGTATTCGATAGAAAAAGATATAAAAGGCTTAATCTGTATAAAAGTCTAGGCTACTATAGCATAGACTTTAAGTTATAACTATGTGGTAACTAAGTCGAAAGAAACTATAGTAGTTGAAAGCCTTAGTTACCACACAGTTAAAACTTACATTACATTTAAATTAATTTCCTAAACTTTGCTTGTGTTTTTTGTTTACACTTTTCGTATCCCACAGCTAGTTAAAGACTTCTCCCAGAAGTTTTCAAACATCCTTTTTGGTCAACGTCTTTTTATATTTCGTTTATCTGTCAGGTACGCTGGTAACGAGCCCAGCAACTTCAAGGCTCTGAAGGCTCGTTTCGTGAAGCCTGTCCTGCCCGGCCAAACCCTCGCCACCGAGATGTGGCTCGAAGGCAAGCGTGTCCACTTCCAAACTAAGGTCAAGGAGACCGGCAACATTGTTATTGCAGGTACATATCATTTGTATTGGCTTATTATAATTTATTGACTAAGTTACCGGAATTAGAAGCAGATTAAATTCTATGCTGCTAAAATATAGGTCCCAAAGGTAAATATCAAACCAATATGATGTTAGGAAATGAATCTGTATATATTCGGTAGGTTTGAGAATAGGTCGTAAACTATTTTTTATTCCCGTTCTTTTTTTTATTTTATGGCAAAACCATGTTTGCCTTTTCAGCTAGTAACAATATAAATAAAAAAAACTGAGGCTGAAACTATTACATAGGTGATATAGCTTAATTAAAAGTTCTAGCCCTCTATGTGCCACTTATTGTTTTAAAGACGTGAAAATTAGATAATCGGCCAAAGTATGGTTAAGGTTGATATACTATCTGTACAAATAGTACATGTGCAGATTGTATATCAACCTTTTTATGACTATATTTTATTGATTTTATTCACTTGGTAGTCTTATTCTCAAAACTTGTAGATGTTTTCTCATTTTAACGTGTAATAAAACCTCTGCATCATTTTAACAACAAAATATTTCAGTCATAACATAAATCTCTCATTTCCCATCCTAGGTGCCTACATCGACCTGAAGAACCTAGTATCTGGTGGATCTGGGTCATCGCCTGCGCCGGCCGCGCCCTCTGGAGCTCTCAAGAGCGACGCCCTCTTCGCCAAGATCACAGAGGAGGTCAACAAGAACAAGGACATGGCCAAGAGCGTTGGTGGCGTGTTCGTCTACAACATCACTGAGAACGGAAAGACTGTTAAATCTTGGAGTGAGTATAATATTTTAAGTTTTCTAGATACCAACCTTTTCATAATAAATATTGCTATATTTTTAGTACAGTTTGGGACGTACGTGTGTGTAACACAGAATATTATTGAAGCAACACAAAGTGAATTTTACTACTGCTGCTACTGAGCAGTGCTGGGAACATTCACTATGTTAATTAAAATGTATGCTAGCAGTACTAAATTGGCAGTTTCAAATAATATTTTTTTATTCCATTGATACGTAATAAAAAAGATATTTAGAATGTTATAGTTAACATTAATTTTCAGCAAACAGCTTTAAAATTTGTCTTATTATCTAGTCTAGACCTAAAAATATCAGTGATTTACTTTTGGTCAAAGGTGTTTTTTTTTCTTGCTAATGAATTTACACATGTATTTAAAATAAATAAATTTTTATTCACAGCCTTGGACCTCAAGACTCCTACTGTATATGAAGGCCAACCCAAGAGTGGAAAGGCTGACACCACTATGACTGTTTCTGACGGTGACCTAGTAGACATTGCAGCAGGCACACTCCAGCCCCAGGTTGCTTACTTGAAGGGAAAACTCAAGATCTCTGGCAACATCATGCTCGCTCAAAAACTTGGCCCACTGCTGAAGTCCCCAGCCAAGATTTAAGATATAGCATGTAAATGGGTCATGGAAATGGATATATTATTTAATATAATGGAAGAATGTATAAGCAATACCAGTTATAAGCATAAGATGCAAGTATTAAAAGCAATAATGTCAAATACTTTTTTACTTATTTCAAACACATTAGCCAGAAATTGCATTTATGTTGAAGGGTATATGTTATTGATTGACAATCTGTGATATGAAGAAGACATATGAAATTATTTATGGTTCAACCAATTTCTGGCGCATCCATTTTTGTTGTCACAATAGTTCGAGAGAATGTATTATAATATATATTTTATGGTGATGGAATTATACACCAATTTTATAAAATGTTGTTTTATTTATATAACTGGCAATAATTTTCCTTCCAAAAATAAGTTTGCTTCCTTCACTTCAGTTTCCCAAGCCATTTTCATATGAGGTTGTGCTGTCAAGTCTATGAATTTACTTGCTTGAATTTCGGGCAACCCTTTTGTTCTTATTGCTGTCCCTAATATACAGCAATAAGTACCTATGAAAAAAAAATACAAATAAATCATTGTATGAACCCCATATACCTATATAAAAGTACTCTGTGTATGAACCTAACTGCTTATTGATTTAGAATCATACAATGCTTCCAAATACTGCATACAAATGAAAGAAAAGGAACTTATTCCGTTAGTTCCTAAACAATAATAAGTAATTCAGAATTAGTCAAAATAATAATAGCCAAATTCTAATAATATTTAATTACCTATAGGTAGGTACCTATATTATCTAATTATGTGGTTCAATCTTGAACCGAAGTACATAAATAATTTGGGTTTACGTATACGAGTATTACATAAAGTAAATTACCTTTTCGTAACGACGTTTTGTCTATAATACCGTGTGCGGTCTCGCATTTTGTTATTTTTGCTCGCCCTGTAGTATCAGAAATTATTAAAATATCTGCGCCAACTGTTTGTTCTATTGTTCCCTGCAACCAAACGTCCACTGGACAAGGCTTATTAATTAAATCTTTTATTAAATATTTTCTAGGATCTAAAGTCATTATATTTCTAACATAACATGAACAAAATGAATAAAGAGAATATATATTAATTTCTCTTAATCTATTTCATCGTAAAAGTTTGTTTTAACTTTTTGACACTGACATCATATTATATGCACAGAACAAAATATATACTCTACCGAGATTATATGACAATTGACGATTTGACAGTATTGATTCTGTCTTGCCAACTAGTTATATAAATTTGAATAAAAAAATATTTGTTGCCTTATTTTAATAAATATTTTTTCATTAATTTCTTGACGCTTGGCGGTATTTCCTTTTTTTTATTATGAGGTTAGGTTCGCTAGTCTGTCATGTGGTCCATCAGTAAATTTGCACCAATGAGTGACAAGCTACTGGCTCGTGATTGGTGGAAAATGTCAGATGGACCGCAATGCGAGACTAGCGAACCTAAAGGATTTTTTACTAGCGAAGTAGCGATCACCTTCGTTATGAAGACAGCATCCGAAAGCATTATGTTCTTATATAGCATACATGCTACGTTCCTATGATAATATATCACATGTTACACTTGCATTATTATGTCGAAACAATGTTTTTAACAATAGAATACGGTAATTAAACACAGCAGCGCCCTCAATCCCAAGACGGTTCTCTTTGCGCGCAGACTGACCTGAACAACAACGAATTATGTTACCAACCTAAAATTGTTAAAGAAAAAAAACAGTATAATCGTAACTTTTTATTATTTACAAAAACGACTCCCTCAGAAAACCTAGACTTAGAACAAGCATTTGTGGATCACAAAATGCTTGTCCCATGCGGGGATCGAACCTGTAGTACGTTGCGCGTGGTTATTGTCCTGGTGACCTATACCAGTCGGCTATCCGTGACGTCAACTGCAGTAGCGCTCCGCAACTTTGTATGTTTAATACTTATTTGTGCAGGCAAGTAATAATTTTATCAAAGGCCAGACAGGTTAACTTTAAATTTAATCAAGTAATTCTATTTATTATTTTGGGAGAATCCAAGTGATTTCGTTCAGATAGAAAAGACTAAAGTATGTTTTGCGAATTAATAACGCTTTGTAAAGAAATACCTGTACTACTTGTACCTATAATTTAATATGCAAATATAAGTAGGTACAGTAGCTGCAAAATAAATTGGTAAATTAAATAATATTGTCGGCATATAAGGGTGAGTTTGGGCAGAGAGGTACAGCACGGACGGGACGCGACCAAACACGCAACAGGCTACCAATAAATTGACTTCTGCGCATCTCCACTTATTTTACAACTAGAACGGCGATGGCTGCTTTTTCATAAATTATTTTGTGAAAATACCTAGGCAAGGGAATTGACTGCACGACCCGCAGATAGAATGCTAAGCTCGGAGCGACTCATCAGTAGGCTTTCTGAATAAAGGCTAGAATAATTGAGTTAATGAAATTATTACCCATACGTAGCCATTTACACACAAATATTTAAATAGATTATTTAAGGATTTTTTTTAATATAAAAAAATATCTGTTCAATACTTAATAAGACATTTTAATACACCTTGGGTATCTGTAATTAGGTATAATAAATACCTAACTAATTAACTACAGTTTTGGCCATAAATCTCATTTAACCTCTTTTTATGTATGTTTGAAGCAAAACAATGCTCACCCACTTAATGACTCACTAAAAGCACACTCAAAGAAATATTCAACACAGATTACCACCGCAATTATTTCATCCGCATCAACACGTAATCAGTCGTTTATATAGCGAAGCTGCAAGCATGAAATCACTCCGATACTCAAAGCCGACCCATAACAACTCAATCAACGCAATTTTAAAATAAACTTTTTTTTATACCGTACAAACACTGGCCGCCTTGAACAAAAAATATTCCTCAGCGAAGGTCTTAATAATGACTTTCTCGAGAACTTGTTACATATGGACAGTGTTGGTTAGTCGTATGTACAGGTTTATGAAGACAGGCCATTTTGGACCTTATGGAAGTGTATTAATCTAGTAATAGATAAATCAGAACAAGTTAGTCTAAAAACAGTTGTACGTGATTAAAATAATGATGATGTATTAAAAAAATATGATGTTTAAGTAGTACCTACCTATTTTTTATCTCTGATAAGTTTGTAGTGATCCGCTTAGTCTTTAAAATATATCTAATATTACTTTATATTGCCTACTTGCCTACCTAACGACATTACAACATTTACAACACCTCGATAAGTAGAACTTATATATTATAGAGGCTAATATAACCATTCATCTTAACCCTACAGATCCGACAGGGCCGAAGACAGTTCATTCGGACTCGTTCGGCCGGTACCCGTAGAATATTAAAATAAAATAAAAATGCAACAAGTCTATTCCGTTCAGTGAGATACGTTTATTCCGAAGAGACGCAAGAGGTGGGAGTGGGTGGGGTCGGGAAGGGAAGAAGATATGAAGCTGTCATCTGGCGGTGTGGCGGGACCGGCGCGCGGCGGGGCTCTCGCTCGAAGTCTCGACTCTAAACTAAACACAACTCAATCGGAGGCGCGCGCGCGTACCGTACGAACGCACCAACTTACTCGGCCTTGCGTTCGGCATAAACAAAACGCAAACAAATACAATACAAGTTATCGTAATAACGCGGACTTAAAAACGGTGTTTGTAAATAAAACTTTACGTGTTATTTCAAGATAACAGTGATGGTTTCTCGTGACGTTGATAAACAGTGGTATTTTTGTGGAAGATCGTAAAAGTTTAACAAAAACAGGGAGTTCTAAACTTTCCAATGAACACAGGCCATGTGACTACGGCGAGAACGGCGAAGCAAGATTTGTACGTGCGTTTATCTTATTTTAACTTTATTGTAACGTTTCTAATAATAGAGAAGAACAATTATTGTTGTTTGTTTACTTAATCGTTTGTTGATACAATTGTTTATTTATAATTCATTAATTAAAAGCTAAGAACATTTTCAATATTTTTTTGCATGGCGTAAAAAATAAATATTTATGTATAAACTATAACGTAAACACATAATTATGTAATTTTTCTTGGCCAGCATTAAGATGAAGAAAGTAACAAATCTCATTCATCAGTCAATATGAAAATACCAATAAAGATGTTAAAGTAAATAAATCATCTAAGTAGGTCAATTCAGTAAAATAACTAAATTAAATTGTAGGTACATAATAATATATATCGAAATCAATTGATTGTTTACCGCAAGATTTAAGGTCACTCATGTCATGATTTACACAACAAATGCGATACGAAGCACCAGTAACAGGGATCGCAAGTTAATTCATCGCATAGTAAGACACATTTGCATACTCGTGATATCGCATAGAAATAACTCAATTGATCAAGTATGTACTGGACGCAAAACAGTATTGTCCTCGCCTTTCCCGTGTCCTTAGTTGTAGCACGAACGTGTATTGAACTAATGAGATGGTCTATTAAATGTTTGACGTAAATATATCGCTCGAGAATAGGCTGCCGACGTTTCATGAATTTGAGTGGACAATAGAACATCGGTACAAGATCGCAATCAGAATTGCAAAGTTAGCGATGTCTATTTTCGAGTGCGAAGTTGTAGCGATTTAAAAATAAAAGATTCCAGATTCTCGTGCGCTCAGAATGCACTTAGACTGTGTCTAATTTTGTTGGTTGGCAATGTGTGTCTCAGAACAATCCTAACTAGACTTTTCTAATATAAAATACAAAAAAAATACTCATTTGATCCGTAAACATATGGATGCATACCATTTCGCGGAGAGCAAGAACATAATTTAAATTCTAAACGCATGAGAAAATATTATGTCTGAGTTATGATGTCAAGAATGGGCCTTAGGTGTCAGACAATCGTCAAGGTATGAATTAGTCATTACATGACAATTTTCTAATCTAGACGGACGCACGTTCTGCACATAAAGCTGTATTCATGGCTGAGATTGATTTATTACCGTGCGTTGTCCATAGTAATGGTCCTTCCCTTCTTACCTGTAAAGTGGTTCCCGTCAAGGACAAATGTATAAATAACAGCAATGAGTAGCATGCCAGTAACGAAATGTTTGGAAAGTCGGGTCATTTGTAATTATAACGTTATCATTTTGTTGTTCTTCAAACAGGAGATTACCAAAACGCCCGTAACTCCTAATTGCAGTTTTTCTGGTCCTAATTTAGTTTAGTTTCCATGTTAGAGTTTGCAATATTTAAGTGTAGGTATATGATAAATGGAGTCAAATGAACCGATTCCGACATAGTACGTAGTTAGACGGTAATTAGTTCTAAAAAGATTTTCAAGGAGTCACCATACGGCCGTAAAACATCAATAAGGCACAATTTGTAACGCAACTTGAGTAAGCGACATCTTAGACCCATTTAAAAATATACAATACACAAATGTCAGAGCAAACCGTCAACAGTTGAAAAGGTATTTTATTTTAACGACCGAAACGTCTGCGGATTTCGCAGAACGAGTGGCGACCGGAAAATTATGATAATTTACTTTTCGGTATCCCACAATAGACGAGCGATGTGGCAGATGTCAGAATAATTTACAATTAATTTACAACAAATTATAATTTTGTGTGCTATGTTATCTCCGATCACAAAACAGAATTTTATACGATAAAATCTTTATGAATAAGTTGTTATGAAGATGATGCATCTCTGGCGAACGCTTTATTATACTTATGTGAACATATTGCAAGAGTTCAGTATCAGTGGGACAAAAATAGCTAGCAAAAAAATTTCATATTGCTAACCTCCTTTTCTGAATTCCGACAAGTAAATAAACAATAATTTTGAAACGGGACTGAAATAGCTCAAATAATACTCATTATATACTCTTTGCTCTACTTTGTACAATAAGAGCCGCCTTGTCGACTACCGATTTATTTAAATAGGCAGTGTCGATAAGAACATCTTTTTTAAGTTTGCTGTTTCTCAGCATCATATATGAATGTTCAGCAAAGACAATGATTACCTACGAATGTTTATTTTCCTTTTCACGATGCGAGAAATCGGATATCTGCAGCGTCAGATGTCTCTAATCTATGTTTACCTTCGTAATTAACTGTGGATGATTAGTCTTCAAGAGTATTATGTTACGAAGGAACGTGCTTTATTTGGATTACTGTAGTAGACAGTACTTTTATCTCATCTTAGTTTTGTTTATATGATTTGATAGTGACATGATATGACACGAGGCGAGAAATATAATGCACGTGTTTGGATGGAAGTCGTATGGCTGGTTATATCGAGTATTTTAGTTGGAATTATGGTTGCCACAGTGTTAACCGATTTATTCCATATGGGAAACAACTGAATCTAGATATTTTATGGACTTATGTCTGTCCTGTTTAAATTTTGAATAGGAAATAATAAAAACAGAACTGATATTTACTGGGCTTTCAGTCGGATGCTAAAACACTTGCCTTATTTCTCAATGCATACAAAACGGGTGTATTTTAGAAATAGTTACTAAGTCGAGGTCTAAATCTTAAGTATGCATAACGGCAATCTCAAATTTAAGTGTAGAAACGAAAACAATTGGCGTGGGTAGCAGGGCTTGTCATAATAATGATCCGAATTCGAATAAAAATATCGGTGGCTGGCTTGTTATAAAGCAATTCCTTTTATACAGAACATAAACCTAAATGAGGTTTTTTATTGACGCCTTTGTCCTTATATTAAATTGTAAAAACGAAAATACGTTGAATTTTTCAATAAGAATAACAAAACATATTTACGAGGTGTCTCGTTGCGAAACGGTAACACGTCTTAACGGTTACGACCGTTTTATCGGCAGCGTTACCAAAACCGATCGCCTTATTCAAACGTTGTTTTCCTTATGGTCACGCGTGCGAATGATCTCCATACTTGATATAGAACTGCTATATTCATTTCGATGTTTAGAAACAAAAAAATGTGTTTGGTGCATTAACTATTCTGACCCTTGCAGCTGCAAGCCACATGTCTTAATTTGTCTCCCAAACCGACCTTTTTGATGATTTATGGACGGCTCCGTTCGTCCTTGCGTTTGAAATCCCTTCAATTTGTAGATGCCGGGGATGTTTCCAAATTGAGACTAAAGTTTTATATTTACTGTTTGAAGTTCTGTAATCCTTGCTTTTTCTCTTTGATTTTATATTCGCAGGCATTGTTCTTTAAATCCCTTTTTACGAGTACTTCAGGGTACTTAAGTAAAACGAACAATGATTTTCATCCCATCTTAAAATCCGAAATAGTAGCTAATGTGTTCTAGTTGAAGGCACAAATAGACAATTATAATAAAGTGTTAAGAATAGCTACCTGCGGCCCTTTTGACTCGTTCTTTTTTACGAGCTACTGTTCATTTTTTTTTGGTTATATTTTACCATGTCCTGTCCAAGAGATCAAGCGAAACTTACCTGCGTGAAATAAGTATTAAGATGTCCCTTTGTTGTTAAAAGTTACGCAAGTTTTAAGTTAGATGCTATTTTTATTTTTTGCCAGGATTAACTAATCCAAATGTCGCTTGAATTGGAAACGCATTGTATGATTTTGTTCTTGAATGTTACATGCAGAATCAGAAGACCTTAGTAGCAAAGTTTCATGCATTTGTTTTTGCGGAGAACTCCAAAAAACACATCTCGAGCTCAAGTGGTCGTGTTGAGCCGGACGTCCCTTGGATTGGAGCCAATCAGTTCGCTTCCGTTCCTGTAACAATAAACAAAATACAAATTTCTTTGAACGGATTGAGTGTTGGGTGTTCGTGATAAATATTGTTTGTATGACTCCATAAGTTGTCAAACATTGGAATAGTTATGTATAGTTTTTGGAATAAATATTAATGAATTCTATATGCATTGGTAGATATTTTAAATATTGGGGAAATAATGCCCTAGATATAATCAAAACATTAATATTTTTCTGTTCCAAGCTTATACTCAATTTTACTGCTGTTCATGATAATAGGTACTTCATGCTAAGAGCCTCATTGATTTGTAGGGTAACACGAGACTTGTGTGAAACCGTGCATCTTTAGTGTGACCCGCATAATCTGTCAATTGTTTTATACTTGCTAACAAAAACTGTATTGAAGTCTTAGTTTTAAATCATTCGTTGGAGAAACACCATTAATCACGTCCATTTTAAAATCAATCACTTGCCAAGAAAGTTTGTTATTGATGTTAAGTTGTTTTATGGAAAAAAATATTACAAAAAGAATTTATAATTGAACATAATGTAAATACTTTTAATAACCATATTTCTTAGTCAGTTAAAGACAACTAATCTGCCATTATTATTCATAAATCAAGCTTTTAATGATATCATTATCTTTATCACAATAATTTATAGTATTAATAACTTTATAGTTTTGTACCCGACTGTTGTTTTATGCACAGTCTTTACAATTTTAAAAACATTGGTGCATTGACCACGATCGGGTAAATCTAATTTTAAAATTGTATGATAATCAAACCAAAAAAAAAATGTCTATGATTAGATCGAGCAAAAAGTTTAATATGTACTTTTCTACTAAAATAATTTAGTTAATGGCATCCAATCAAACCTTTTTTATTAGATTTTTCTTATACATAATGACGTTTAATAAGTTGATAGCGAAAATAATTCATATAAAAGTGGTTGCTATCAACGATGCATCGTATCTGTATCTGCAGGCGTTGGTATGGTTGCATTTTATACGAGTATGTCCGTAATAGGTGTCCTGTTGCTATGCGTTCCCTGAAACAAGGCTAGCGGCATTCGAATGACAGAGGAATTATCTTGAACTATTACTAAGAATTGAGACCGAGTAATTAAAGTTGCGTTATATGATATTTGCAACGGATTTGGCGAATAGTAACCCTTGTTTCTTGTACCTAAACTATCTATTTACTCTTAAATAGAGATGTAGGTTTAGATTTTCGAAGTACCCAAGGTCTGAAAATACTTTGTCTGGTTTCAGTGTGAGAAACAGCTTAGATATATCTTTGTTCATTTGCTTTTTTATTTTATAATATTAGTAAGTAAATAAGTATAGTATAGATACTAAGAACAGGTACGGTTGTACGTAGAGCCTTGGTGTAACTTTGGGCAGATCTAGTAAGATATTGTTTTTGGAGCTATTAGTAACTACAATATCTATTAAGATATAATTGCAATAATGATAAGATTATTACTTTTATATTGTAAAGTCTTGTATGTCAACAGCCCTTATCTTCGAGGGCACATAATTGCGTTAATCAAAGACAAAGTTTGCGATAACCTCATTATAAGTGTTACAAAAGAGTTTACACAATTATACAGTAAACCACGCGTCAGTGATAACAAATAATTAGGAAAAAGCTACCGTACTACTTTGAAATAAAGATTATATATTTGTCATAGTGAATCTATGGATTGGGGGTGGACTGTACTCTATCTGAACGTCCTAGTAAACGATGACTTGATTGCACTACGAAATATTTAATAAAATTGCTTAATTGTAGATAAAAAATGACGGTTATTGCAATTTTAATTTAATTATCGACCTCTTTTGATAAACTTGTTTATTAATGTAAGAAAATAGATATCCGTTCCAAGTACTTATGTAAAGAATTTGTGCAAGCGTTAATCAGCTAAAATACCGCTAAACATAATCTTTAGACAAAAAAACAGTTTCATAATTTTATAACAGTGCAAAATATGCACAATCGTAGAGATAACCAAGTCAAATAATAAAGACATTTTTGGGTTATTGGATTAAATGAAGACTCCGTAAATTAAGATAAAACAAATATACTACTTCAAAACAATTGTTTGATCGAATCAAATAAAATTCTCCAGAAAAATATAAATGTTCTTTTCTCGAAACTGGCCTTTTCAAGTGTTCTTACCAGCCAGCAAAGAAAAACTAAAAGTGAAATTGTTCGAAATCAAACATTCAGCTTGTAAACTAAACTTGCTAGCAACAAGTATTAATCCTGATATTAATTGACATTTGACGTGCCTTATCCTTACTAATATTATAAATGCGAAAGTAACTCTGTATGTCTGTCTGTCGCACTTTCACGCCAAAAAAACTGATCCGATTTAAATGAAATTTGGTACACAGATAGTCTAGAGCCTGAGAAAGGACATAGGCCTCTTTTTGCCTCGATAACCGACATCCACGCGGGCAGTGCCGCGGGAAACAGCTAGTTATTCATAGTGTGATAATTTCACACGGGTCATTGCAGCGCGCAGCGGTCTTACAATATTGGTCGTGAGCGATAACGCCAAGCAGACATCGGAAACTCGCGATAACATTATCTAAATCACTTGTTTTCTTGTAATTAGTTCACAATGTATTGCGTAAGTGCGATGTTTAGTTTGATTTAGTATTTGTAGGACAGTTTAATGATATGACAAGTGTTGAATAAATGTTTACTTTGACGTATTGTTACTCTTAAAGCATGCAGTTAATTGACATGTTTATTATTTGTTCAAGAATAAATAACCTACCTAAGTTAAGAAGGTATATACGAGTATATCTAAAAATACATAGATACGTCACCCTTTTATTCATTTTACTTCATGCATTATTTATTATTAAGAATAAAGAATAATGTTGTTTATCCCTATATCTTCGTTCGCAAAGATATTTAAAATTCGTAAATGACTTTATTTAAATAAGGTTTAAAATCTTTACCAACATTGCTAATTGCAGTCCATAATAAATGAATTTTCTATTCAAATTGATGTGATATTAGAGCTTTTAATGTAGTACATCACACACACAATAACTTCTCGGAAGTTCCTCTTATGGTGAGATACCTTCGTCTTATTCCAATATGAAATCAAATACAGCTAATATTAAATATTTCCACATTCGAGGAAGAGTACAAGTTTTAGAAAGCGGATTTAATACAACCATTTATATTTATATTCGAACAAAATATGTCGTATTATAAAATACACCGACTCTATAAAAACCGGAATCGTAAATCAGCAGACATTCGTTAAAGGTATACGCTCCATCATTAATTTCTGTGTAGTGATAATAAATCAAAATGTACTTACTGTTCACCGTTAAATCTGGGATGCTGGGACCCGTGTCTGATAAAGTTGTAATCCAATAACCTATGGATTGAATATCGATGAAAGATATTTTAACATTTGACAGAATGCGAAAATATATCTACAAACAATTGACAATCGCATTACCTTATACCTTATACTATCGTATTTGCATAATCGGGACCCTGGTGCCTGATTATTCTCTTATGGCAGTTTTAGTGCATGCATTTTGGTTTTGTTAAATATTTCTGTATATGGAAGTTTAGTATATAAGTAACCCAAAATCAGTCTTCTTCTTGATAATGTTTGGAACTGCGAGTCAATTTTCAAACGTTTTTTCTTAACTTTAATTTACGCTTGTAAAAGAAAAAAATCTTTTAGAGTTTTAATAGATTTGGATATATTATTTAGTTGAAGATTGCGACCTATTCAACAATCAAACTAGTTAAAACAATGCTCTACGGAAAGGAAAAAACATGAAGAACATTCTTTGACATTAATTGGCTATCGGAGTTTACTTCGAAGTCAAACAAAATGCATTTATTACATGATGACTCACTAACAGCAACATACACCAGGTGGAATGTATCCTTAATTACTAATTAGCTTCAAAACAATTCTCTCAACAGAATTCCTATCAAATCCGTTTCGAACTCAGTTAAGTGAGCATTCAAGCCAGCTCTTAGAATAATACTAAGTTGAAATCGCTATTAATACTTGCAAGAGCTGTAAATTACTTCCATGTCATGTTTATGGGTGTAGCAAAGCTAGTTTAGAGCTTTGCACATAACTTCGGATAGTTTATCATAACTTTCGTACTAAGCCTTACTAACTTCGCCCGATTTCGAGCAATTTATTTTAATATTAGCTGAGACTCGCGGTTTTACCAGCGTTCTTTCCGTTCTCATAAAATATAATTTCCTGGCCCTCGTTTTCCGGTCCCTAATTTCAACGCTGATTTTCGAAGTCAAAGTTACTCTTTATATAGTTAGCTACCTTCCATTAAAATCTTAATAAATCGGTCCAGTCGTTTTCAAGATAACTCAGAACAAACAGACAGACAGACAGAAAATAAAATAAAACGTTTGTTAGGCATAGGTATCGAAAAATAAATGTATGAGTTTAAAAAAATATAGGTATTATTTTGGCATTACAAACAGACACTACAATTTTATTTATTTGTATTGATATGGAATAAATCTTGCTTAAACCGAAGTGTAGCTGCTTTAATTAAATACTTCATTATATCTTAGCATCATGTTTCGATTGAACTAAATTCCTTAACCATAAATAAGCAAACAGTTTGCATGTCAAAGTGAGGCTTTCAAGGAATTTCCTTCGTAAACTGGTATTCAAAAAGTATGCAGTAAAGTCTATGTGTTCGGTAGCTGTTTGTCCTCGTAGTTGGCGCCTAACGACATGCAATAATGAGCTGCGCGGGAACACGACTTGTTTGTGTTACTGGTTAGAGCGGCGCGCGCGCAGCCCCACTAAATCATACACCGTTTATGCTAAATCAAATCAAATCAAATCAAATCAAAATTATTTATTTGCATTAAACATGTGTGATAAGGGTGCTAAAACGACCTAGTACGTTTACTTAATTTATGTATGTATTTTGTTATTGGAAATTGTAAGTTCGAAACTTCGTTTTGAATATAATGGAACGAAGATGTTAATTTAGATAGTTTACTTGGTCTTTATAGGGCAGCCTTTGACAGAGATTCGAATCTAGGCGTTACTATGTACAACGCCATGTTGATATACAGCTTGTGCGTAGTTGCATAATAAAGTTGAACATTTTAAGTGTTATATTGGCTGTCCGGTTGGTCGAGTGTGTGCGAGTTATTACTCGCTTTTCACACGTGCCCGCTAACCGCTCTCTTTGGATTACTCCCGTAGAAATGTCGCAGCGATGCCTTTCTCGGATTTCGATTTAGATAATGTTTAAACACGTCGGGTACAACGTCGGTGCCAAACAGATATGGTGTGGGTTTACTTATCCGTCAGTTGTCACGACCACGGGCTTTCACGACTTCGTTTCTGTAATATTGACGCATGATTTTATCGCGATGCTCCGTCTATTATTCTTGTCTTCACACACATCTCTTACCTAGAACTGGATAGAATTTGTATGCGCTTTCCAGTTACAGCTGAACGAATCATATGATCATTGAGGCAAGGGTACTTTCATTTCATTCCCGGCCAAGCCGGTTCTAACTGCATAAATAATGACACAATGAATGAACTCATGTAATATGACATGAAAATAAGAAGACCAATATGGATATTTAGTAATTACGAATAGTAGAGTAAGTATGTTCTTCGAATTCGATATTACATACCTTACCAAAGACTCAAGGACTTCATGCTCAAGTTATTTTTTTAAATTAAGCCCTGGCTCTTGGAATTACTCGCTAAGGACATGTCAAATATTGGACTTGATAATATTTCTATTATATAATTCAATTACGAAAGCAAACAGCTCACGTAGACCGCTACGCTGTTTATCTTGAGCTACTGTGTTCGTCCTTATTGTTATGTAAATAAGGGCTATGTTTAAATGCAGGTAACAATTGTTATTGTAATGTAACACTCAGTGAGTGGTGGACATCTTAAGTTGTCAGTAGTCAGTTTGTTTTCTTTTTGCATCGGGAACTCTTCGGCGGACGACGACCTTATCTCGTCTCTGACTATTAGGGGTGTCAAGATTTACTTTAGTTTTTTTAATGCATTTGTTGAAATTAAATCTTGCGTGTAATCTGATCTTAAGTTCAACAGCTTAGGGTAATGTTACGCAGCTGTAAGGAGCTGTAAGCATTTTAATTCAGTGAAAGGTAATACTTAATCTAGACGGTATTTTAATACGTCTTTAGAGACCTCAAAATTTAAAAAGCTCTTCATCTATATCATCCTTAACTTTAAGGATAATTGGCCGATAATTTTTCGATTTCCATAATAATATAAATTCCTAATTTTAAGTATTCACCAACCCTATCTCAATGTTACGGTAAATGTGTAAGTTAGTAGCGAGTGACGAGTGGACGTGACGCGATTCTGTTTGTTTACGGACCGACTCGGGCGGGTACCTCTTCCGAGAACATACGAGCTAGCACGAGAGTTCCCGAGGTTTACCGAAAGTTACCGACTTCTACCGAGCGTTATGTGATGACCAGGGAGGCAGCAGCTAGGATACTGCTTAATAATGGGTACATTATAGGCAGTACTTGAACTCTACATTTGCGTTTAGTTAGCGTCAGATAGTTTTTTAAAACGTCTCCTGCACGTAATTTAGCAGTTGTGTCGCGGGGGGCTTTACAAACATACAAATCATGCACATGCACTAAGAGCACCCACTTACTCACTTAGAACAAGCATTTCTGACCATACAAATTATTGTCCCATGCGGGGATCGAACCCGCGGCACGTCGCGCGCTGTGGAAATTAGCGTGGTTACCACTCGGCTATCGGTAAAGTCAGATTTAGCGCTTGTTGTAAGTTAAATTTATTTATCTTACCGTGTATGTTTAACTTAGTTCGCGTTGTGTAATAGTCTATTATGACCTGTATAGGCACTGCGAACCTGTAAACGTTAACGTACTAAATTATAAGATGATTTTAAGTCTCTACCTTTCGCTATTTTTTAAAATTTTATGACATTTGAGTCTTCAATGTAATAACAATACTTAGATATTTTAAATCAATTAAATATGATTATCCTATTAAATCTTATTGCCTATTGGTTACGGCGATATGGTTAACTAGTTGCTCGCGGCTCCGCCCACGTGTGTGTAGGTACTCGCGGGAAAAAGTAGCTTATGTTCTTGGGATCCAAGCTTACCCTATATCAAGTTTTATCAAAATTGGTTTAGCGGTTTAGCCGAAAACATAACAGACAGTTAGCAAAAGTTACTTTCGCATCATGCTTTTCGTAGCTACTCTATGTTTATTGGCGTAGCGCTTCATGTTATATAATAATGTTCAAATTATTGTACATTTCTCTACACATTTTGTTTGGACGTTATTGTTAAATAAATCCCAGAAGTGCCCGAGACTTTATGTTACATATTAAACTATAACACAGAACCCAAATAAATAAACATAAGGAAATCAGATCATGAAGAATCTCTCTTTTGTGATCTTACAACAACTCATTCAACTCAAGAGATTTATTATCTAGAGTTCTAGACACATGTTTATATTTTAAACACAAAATTGTTATTTATTTTAAATTCTTTTCTTCTTCCTAGGTGATGTGGCTAGCAGCGGCGTTGCTGGCCGCGATCGCTGCGGTCGCGGGCGCGATGTCGTGCAACGAGGCGCGCACGCGCTGCGCGTACCGCACGGGCTGCGGCGCCGCGCTCGGCAACTACATGATGATGTGTGAAGCTGTGCTGGCGGAGTCTGCGGCGCCGACTGCCTGTCCTAGAGAGTGCGGGAATGCGCTGATAGCTTTAACATCGACGGAAGAGGGAAAGGAGCTTATGAATGTAAGTTAACACTTAGAAAACTGTTTTAATGGTTGCTGTTATCTAAGGACTTTGTAACCAAAATGTTGTGAAGTATGACTTTGAATTCATTCGTATTCATAAAGGTCATAGATTAGTAGCAACTTCTGTGATATCTTATACAATGGAGTAATAATAATGATATAATAATATCTTCGGACAACTCACACACCGCCACCTGATCCCAAATTAGGCAGAGCCTGTATTATGGCAACCAAACAATTGATAAACATACTTACATACATATTATAGATCAATTACACCTAGACACAGAACAAATGATCGTGCTCATCACACAAAGATTTGTCCTGGGTGGGAATCGAACTCATGACCTCCGGTTTAGCAGTCAGGGTCACTTACCACTAGACCAACAGGCCCGTCAAATTAAATCCTTTTAATAAGCTTTATCCTGCAATTGAAAAATGTTCGCTCTTTTATTCTGTTGTACTCTAGAATTAAGCGTCCAAAGAAGAAGGAATGTAGAAGTTAGTGTTTTATTTAGACTTCTTATCTTTAGCTTACCTTTGATTTACATTCATGATATATAAGATAAAGAAATATATTAATGTATTGGCTAGTAATAAAACATTGTTTGAACCAATTAATTAACGTTACATATCAACTAGTTTTATATCTTACGTTAAAATATAGTACGAGTAAATTGCGTGGGAAGCTTTGGCGAATGTCCAGTAATATATTATGCTGTTTTACGATCAAATTGCTGCAGTTTATAGTGACAAGTTGGTAGGTTAACGGGGTTTGACGTAAAATAAGGAAGCTGTCTTGTACTGATTAGAGAAAGTTTCATTAATGATGATTTTATAATATCGTTTGAGTTGGAGATAGATTCGGCTTAGAAGAATTTTTATTTCAATAATTGCAGATTAGTAGAAATATTATGCTTGATAACTGTGATAGCTAGGTGTTCGTTAACCTTAATTGAAATCTACAATGTGTATCTAAGTCACTAGATTAACTTTAGGATTTAAGAAATTTGAGATTTTCTGTAATTTTTTTACAATAAGAATATTACTTGACTCTCTCAATCAGTACTAATTAAGAATATTATAGCAATGCTTTTTAAAAACACAAATTGTTAATCAAATATGCGTTTGACAGTAAATATGTCACAGTACACTTAAACTTTTAAGGATTCTGACCAAGTTTCATCAAAATAGGTTCCGCGGTTTAGGCGTGAAAGCGGAATAGAAAGACAGACAGAGTTACTTTTGCATTTATAAAATTAGTATGGATAAATTGTACCTTGTAACCTTCATCTAAGTATAGCACCTTTATCTTTGAAACCTTCATAGAGCCCGTTAAGTGCTTTATTTTGCACATCGAGATCATAACGAATGCATGGTTTATATCTACATAATTACATAGTTAATGTTATTATGTGAATCGTGTACTTTGTCACACTATGTGCAATCTATATTCTTGAGAATATGTAACTATGATTTCATTCAGTAAATAATAAAACACTATTGTATAACAATAGTAGATAATAGAACCCAATGCTGTTGTACCTTGAAGATTTAATACAATTCATGTATGAATTGTATTAGAATAATTATGTAACCATCCTTACTAATATTATAAATGCGAAAGTAACTCTGTCTGTCTGTCTTTCTGTCGCGCCTTGAAGCCAAAACTACTAAACCGATTTAAATGAAATTTGGTACACAGACAGTCTAGAGACTGAGAAAGGACATAGGCTACTTTTTGCCGTGATAACCGACATCCACGCGGGCGGAGCCGCGGGAAACAGCTAGTCTATACTAATATTATAAAGCTGAAGAGTTTGTTTGTTTGTTTATTTGTTTGTTTGAACGCGCTAATCTCAGGAACTACTGGTTCGAATTGAAAAATTCTTTTTGTATTGGATAGTACGTTTATTGAGGAAGGCTATAGGTTATATAACATCACGCTACGACCAATAGGAGCGGAGCATAAATGAAAAATGTTGCAAAAATGAAAAACCGTTGAAACTAAAACACGCGAACAAAGTCGCGGGGGACAGCTAGTATTTAATAAAGGCACAGTACTAAATTATAATTTAGTTACGACACATAATATAATAGTACAATTACGATTAAAGTCTTCACATAATTGATAAAAAACATTTGGAAACATAACTCCATACTTGGCCTTCCCTTAATGACTTCATCTGTTGGAAATTGATTCATTCACCTTAACAGAAACTGGCTAAAGTCACGAACAGGCGTTGAACACGTACCGAGGTACAATTGAGATCTCAGCTTAATAAACCAATTACACGAACACCGACGCGCAATCATCATCTATTTATAAACTGCACTCCGATTCAATTCAGATTGATATTTCACAGTTGAGACTTGTCGCAATTACTCTTCATAACAGCTGTTTACGGCTCTCACTCAATTGGGAAACCAACCCGTTGTTTAAACTCACGAGTACGTGTGTGGAGGTCTTACTTATTCGGTGCTGTTTAGGTGCACGCAGCAGACGGCCCGCAATAAAATCTAATTTAGACGTTGTGGGCAGATTTGTCCGACACGACGGAACGTCGAGGGTCGCGGTTGACGACCTCGGACGAGCTAACTTGGTACCTAGCACGACCACGCTAGCACGGGATTCCATCTTACACGTACACGACATGTTGTACTGTCCAACAAAAATTTGAAGCCTTTAGACATTGCATGAAAATTGTATCAGAAAAGATAGCGTGTAAAATCGTTAAATAGTTTGTGTTATTTCTGTGTTAACATTCATCACGCAAGAACTCGATAATTAACAAAAACTTATAAGTTACCGTTCGAAAATAATTACCACGGTTTGGTAAAAACCCGTTTCAATTTTAATAACTGTCAGGTATGTCTGTTTTCAGTTTGTGTGTCGAAAACAAAGGGTATATTCGCAAAGTCATTATGTGTAACTGTACATGTCTTTAAGAGAATACGTAATCTCCGTTTACAGATTCCGCATACATCCTTCATTGAATGTGTGGCGTAAAGATTTCATGAATTTAAACTGGGATGAAACGTGTGAAGTATGCGAGATTCGTTTCACGTGTTTGAAGCACGTGATAAACAGGACTGGTGTACTTTTGGCTTTATTATTGTTTCTTGAAGCTTTATTGAACGTTTGTGTACCGAATGTGTAACATTCCGTAGTTTGAGGTAGCCAAATCTAACATTTGAGGTTATGGAAACATATATAGCCAAAATGCTAAATGTTCTAAACAAATCATACAAGAAGGTCCTCGTAAAAAAGTATGAAAAAGTATTTATTCAGACATCAAATTCATAAGGCAAGTAACCCCCTTTTTTAGAAATATGGGTTTAGTTTTGAATCCCCTTCTGTCCTTATTGTATTTTTACAAGTATCTACTTAAAATTTTCCTTTCAGCTTTTCCAACTATATATATATATAACTATATATATATATATATATTATATAGTAAAACTTCAGCGTTGTACTATAAAAAAATATTTGTTTGGTCGTGGGATTGAACACAGGTTTCAACTGTGGAAATTAGAAAGTTTTGCATCTAAAAATAATACCTTAGCCTAAAATATATAAATTTAATAATATCAACTTCACCAACCTATGCTAATATTATAAAGAGGAAAGATTTGTATGTATGTATGTAACGAATAAACACAAAAACTACAGGGCCGATTTCAAAAATTATTTCACCATTTAAATGCTACATTATTCCAGATTAACTAGGCTATTGAAAATTTTGAAAATAAATGTCCACCCGTGTAAAGTAATAATAATTTGAACTAACTAAACCAATTTAAAATATATTAATTTAAAACGACTTTAAAATACCACCGTAAAAGAACTCCTAATTAAACAACAACTCAAGCACATGGAGGTCACTCGTGTTCACCGAATGGCTAGACTAGTAGCTACCTGGATTATCTCTAAGGGTTTGCAGCTGTGCGCTCTGCGTAGGTGGAGTTCAGTGCCTGTTTGTGCTATAGTTCGTATCGCTATCATGCTGCATCTGGCCTCAAGTGGAGCTAATGCATTGAAAGCATAACAATTCGGGTAAATGGTATACTTAGTCAATGTAACAGAGTAAAATGTTAAGATTACCCGTTTTTCTATCTTTAAAAAAAAAATATATTTAAAACCGTACGTCGTGTCGAATAATTGATGCAAAAATTTGGTAATATAATTTTTAAATAACTCATTTTGAGCTGAAAAATTAAATTACGTAAAACTTACAAAAATAACTAACCGTAGTCACCTGATAAAGCCCTTACGTCAGTGCCGCAATGCACAGCATTAGAATAGATAAATAAGAGATAATAGACTCTAAAGCAATATAATTATAACACAATGTCCTACAACTAATTCAATAACTTTGTTTACTCAGTACTCATCATCATTTACCGAGTGTAAAATTATTTTACGGGTAATCAGCTGACTGCAAACCGTCATTTGTTTTCTACGCTACAGACATTTTTATTAAAATTTATGTCATCATTATCTCTACTTTGTTTCAACGCAACATTGTGTATAATTCACTGTCAGTTGAACATGAAGGAATAAAATGTCAGTAGACTAGTCATTGTTTTTAAATATTAAAGACTTTTGCTATTTCATTTTAATGAAAGCAGCTGCAGCTAGAATTCGTTTGTTTACAAATTTCAATAAGCTTTGTAAAAAAAGTTTAATTTTCAACTAAAAGTCATATGTTAAGTATTAAATTAAAGGCAGTAATGAAATTGTAGCACCATTAACAATTGTGTCAACAAAAACAGACTGTCTTCACTCGCGGACCCCCCAGACTTGCAGGTGCTTTCCGCGGACTAAATTACGGAAAACATTACACCATATTTGAACTTATTTACATGTTGCACTTGCAATTTAACGACATTAAAAACTGCTTTCGTATTGACGGATTAAATGAACATTAACATTCTGTTACCTTACCAAATCAGCTGTGGTTTGAGGTACGAATACTACATTTTCTGTACCTACGACCAATGCTAGATAAAGGAATTTGAACTCAAACCGGTCGGCCCTTTAATTATATTGTAGTAGTGAGTGTGATTACGAGTGCTACGATGGACAAAGTATATCGAACGGCAGAGCAAAGGAGCGGCCGCGCACAACCTTGAGATTTGACGTCTTGATCGGGACCTACCGCAGCGTCGACTCTTGCGCAGGTGTTGCTTCGTTCTCACAAAAAAAAAACTAAGCGTAAGACGGGCGGCCGTGTCTTCATTAATCCGAGCTAGATATCCGGTAAATTGACCTTAAATTTTAGAGCGTGGATGATCGTTACATCTTAACAAACCAACTGCCAATTTTGGAGGTCGATTCTCTTCGAGTTGAGCATTATTTAGCCATTTTGTACGCCATTACCTATTCATGAGTGCATTCTTATGAGTTCAGTGTTACTCGGCTTGTTATTTGTAACTTGTACTGGTAATGTGGGCAATTTAAATTCGAGGCTTAAATTTGCGTGTCCCATTGTACATGTATACAGGCCTTGGAATAAAACTCCATAAGTAACTTTGTAAACTTAACTAATGGGCTATTTATTTGAACTGAATTAATGTTTACATAACCGGTCGCGTTGTAAATTTCACAAATCACACCATGTTTTGATAGTGGATAGATTCCGGAATGTTTGGCGTCGTAAAACGTATTTTACGTCCGTACAACGTTATTATTATGCGCTATAGACCGCGAGGATTTACGAGTTTCCCTAAAACTTTATTACATTGAATTATTAATAGAATTTCATGTGTATGAAGAGTTTTTTTTACAATCGAATGCAGTCGGTTATCGTAGAGCGTTGATTGTGAGCGTACACGTTTAATAGTTTCTTTTTATCAAGACTCTTAAAATATTTTTACTAGGTACCTCGCCGTTTTTATAATAAAACTTTTGAAATATGTTATTGTGTGGGTATTCTCCGTGAAGTGTCTATAACAGTCGTTCTGAACTAATTACTCATTTAACATTGAAGCATCTATGATTGATCTCAATTTTTAAAGAATTTAAAATGACATATCCAAACTATTATGTTCAAGGTTGCTTTTGCTTCTGTAACAATGAAAACTAATATATTTTAATTTGTTACAGTGCGAATGCGAGGACAAGTACTGCTTGGAGGCGAAACAAAGGATCGACATATGTAGGCCTCAGGTGTTGAGAGGGGCAGCCAATGCTACTTCTTCCTGCAGTCTGTCCCAGCTCATCTGTCTGGCGGACGCTCAGTGTGCCACCGCATTACAGTACTACCACCAACTCTGCCGGTCCATGTTCAGAGGCAGGAAATGCTCAAACAAGTGCCTTAACTCCATAGAGATACTACGAAAGCAAGACAAAGCTGCAGCGCTGACGGCATGCCGTTGTGACGGCAATGATTACGACTGTCCGAGAATGCAGAATAATCTAGCGAGGCTCTGCTATCATAAGATGAAAAATCACACGAAGAATCACGACAGACACAGGGAGAGAAATAAGAAACCACCTACAGAGGAAGTTCCTGTCAGTGCAGCGAATGTTGTAAAACTCACAAGCCTCATAGCCCTGATGTCTGTGACCTGCATCAGCTTCATCACGTGATACAAGGCCACTTCTAGGATGATTAAAGTTACATATGGTGTATATCGAGGACGTATAGACACTGCCATACAAGAGACTATTCGTGTGAAGTTTTCTAGTGCTTTTAAGTAGAAAATATTAAAGTATAAGTAGGCGATAAATTAAAGTACAATCCAGTGTATATATGTAAAAACAGTATTAGTTAACTTAAGCTAACGTGAGGTAATCAAGGGTAATTACGTAGATTGTTGTTTATATTTTAACTATTGTCTTAATATGAGAGTGGATGTGTTGCCGCCCACGGGCTGCGCAGGCGTCGCTATAAATACGGCGGCGCCGGTGGTCCGGTGACAAATGCTGGCCAGTTCCCGATGTAGCGCCACGCCGATTGATCTAACGACTGTTCCGGTTACACCATCATCCTCACATATTTACGTCAAAGAGAAATTCTTTTATCTCTCTCTTTGACTACAAATTTGAAAAGGATAGAATGCGAGTTGAGAAATAGTATGAGATGTGTAGTGGATTAGGGAAGTGGCTGATCTAATGACATAGAAGCTGAATCCGGTGGGCGGCACTAATCGCCCCGGTGATGTAGGGCGGCGGTTAATGTTTTACAAATATGCGGCATACGATGCCAGAGTTTTTTCAGGCAGTCTTTTGATTCTTTTCTTTGACATCCGTTTGAAATAGTGTGTCGTTTTAAAGTAGATTTGTAGCTTGTGAGAGGTAGATATGTGTTCTATGCGTATATACTTAAATTTTTTTTTCTGAAATTAGTATGCATGTCAGTAAAGGTTGGATGTTGGTGGTTAGTAGGTTAATGTCCAACATCATCATCTTCATAATAGTTACGAACTGGTTAGAGACTGTTCGACTTTAAAATAACTTAATTAAGCGCACAAATTCCCTAAAGCAAATATATTATTCTTCGTAGGTACAACAGAATGCAATAAAAATGAGATACCTGTCTTGCCACAAAGCCATTGCTTTTTTGAAGTATCTCATTTAAAATGTTGAGAGCGTTCGAGTGACTCGTAAAGTTGTGCAAACGTAAATGTGCGTATTGTTGGTAAAACCGTGTCTTGGTACCGGTGTATAATGAAGAGATGGAAACCGGTCGCGGCCGGAGCGCGCCAACAACAGATCAAATCAGAGCAACGTGAATGAAATAGTTTCATTCTGTTTTATAAGATTTATAGTTGTTTGTTTAATACTAAATCTGTCTATTCAAAAAATTCTAGTAGATGGAGTTTAAAGGCGAATAAACCAAGGCCGTACGGGCTATTTGTTTAGTCATATCCAACCAAGCAACCCTCCATAAGCTCCATTGAATCTTTTTAAACGGTGCCCCAGGATTTACATTTTCACTTGTTTTATACAATATTTTAAATCCTTTCTTGGTTAATTGACATCATATTATAATTGATTTATTTTAATACTGCTATCAATATTATTGTACCACCGTTGACAGTATATTCTCTGTGCATATTTTTTCCCATACAATTCTTATAACTAGATACGATCTAAATAGCAACGGCGGTGTATCAATCAAGCTCGCAGTATGCATAAAACGGACTACATTCGATGTTTCGCTGTCATCCAAGAAACATGGTGACGTCACCGCCATATATCTTCTCATACAAGTGTCACCAAACACTTTGTATGCATCTCGCAAACGACGGCGTACTAATGTTTCGTCGCCCGAATCATGTCCTTATGCATAATGCAACGATAATGCGCGGAATACGAAGTACTCGTGATTTTACTTTGTACGATACGGAGTTTGTAAAACGGCGCATGTTTGTAAATTGTTAACATGTAACATTAGGCGGGATTATTGAGTCATTACAGTTACATGCGATAATTTGGTGTATAATAGTGATGTGATTTGCTTGATCACATTTCTGCGTTTCGATTTTTGTGTTTTGCTTCGTAAAATCGATTAGTGTTGTTGTTTAATTCATGTTTTGGGGAAATTACTTGGATATTTAATTGTTGCTTTGATACGTACCTCAAGTACGACAAGGATACGATACAGAATCTCTAGCCATAAAGCTTGACAAGAGCTTAGACCAAGAAGATAACAACCATTTTAGTATAAATATTTATTCATTCTGTGTTTTATTTTATTTTCTACGTTTTCATTTTAATTCAATAGAAATACTTTCAGTATATTTTATACCTCATTGCTATAATTATGTTTGTATGTGTTCATTAGCTTGTTATGATAATGTTTGTGTGTGTGAGTTACTTTAAAGTGTTAAGGGCGATTGCTCGATTCTAAGCACTCGTAAATTGTAAAATAGAGGGGTCTTTTCGATTACATTTACGAATTATGATTTTCGAGTGATTTAATAATTGAGTTGTATTGAAATTTCCAGTTAGGTTAAATAGGTAATTTAAGTTTAGTTTAACTGTAAGAGAAGAAACTCATTAACCACAGTTTACCAAAGTGAGATTATTAGAATAGTTCAAGAATTGTAAATAGCTGTAGTTTGTATTTTAATTTTAGCAATTGTTTCACTATGAAAATTCGTACAAAGTATTTTAGATTAAAAACGAATAATTTATTGAATTACATAAAACTAGTTTGTAAGAATTGTTGTATTTTGTTTCGTTTTGTACAATTATTTTAAGGATTTTAATTGTATTTATTTTACAAAATTGCAATAAATTTTCTGTTTTCTAAATGAATGTTTTTCTTTAGTTATTTCCTAAGGTAAATATATAGGTACACGCAAAATATACTCATATATGTAATGTAGAGTTAATTCAAGAGAACTTGTACATTTTAAAGAGGCATCCAGGGTGTCATATATAATGGGATTATTCTCCATAGTCAGTTTTTTCTCTTTATAGTCAGTTTTCTGAGCATTTCTGAAATAAACCTATATTAACCATTATTTCCGAAATAAAATGCCGGTAGTTAGCGAAGGTTTTTGTTTCTTAAAAACCTGTACATTTTATTTATAGTTTAGTACCTATTCAATATTAATAAAATAGCATCTCATTAATTTAATAAATATTTGGTTACTTTAGACTGCCAAAGGTAAAAGTAACAGTTATTCAAAACTATTTCTACTGGTTTAAGTAGGTACTTATAACTGGCCTTTCGGGTCGGACAGACGAATCTGGTATCGGAAACACACGTGTGCGAAGGACTTTAGTATCCTATTAAAAAAATTGTTAAGCATTTATTTATTTAATACATTGTAGTAAAATTTCTTCACTATTTAAATGTCATCGACTCGATATGAAGATTACACTATGACCATAGAACGAAAGGAAGAAAGAAGGAAAACTTCTTTAAGGGCCAGCAAGACAAAAACAAAAGAATACACAGATTTTGGTAGGTTAGGTACTGCAGTAAAATATTTCAGAACCTACACCACAATAAATAACATGCGCCAACAAAAGGTCTCTCATTCAGACGAAATGCTGAAACGCGGGTTTAACAAAGCCACTTGAGTCTCTCAAAATCAGCGCTAAAAGCGCTATAAACGCTGATTTTTAACGAGACTCAAGTGGCGAACGGATATTATGTTTAGTAAGACGAATAAAATAATTAAAGAACAACAAAACATGTTTATTCTGTTATTTATTTAAAAAATAATATATGACACTGGATAATTACTTGTAGGTAGTGCATGAAAACGTGTCAATGCCAGTTACAAGACATGTTTCACAAAGTGAAAAATAAACAAGAACATTCACAACAAACAAAAGCCAACCTTTCTACTCGCTGCAAATGTCTAATATGATAGTGATAGTCTGTACTAGAAGAACAACACTGCTATTTTGGAAACATTGCCGAACTCACGACTCTTGTATTTCAAAATCGTGTCAAGTAAGACTGAAATGTCGATGCTGAATGTTTAGAGAAATATCATTGCCTACCTAGGTACTACAGGTAATGCAAACTGGTGTCATGTCCTTTATATAGGCATAACGTATAATGATAAGGTTGGCCGTGAGAAAAAATTGCAGCGTACGTACGTACCACTTAAGCACCATATAAGTCATAATAGAGCTGCTTTGCTACTAGCTAAGAAAATTAAAAGGAAAAAATGAAAAGGAAAATGTCATTACAATTAGAATAGAAAGATAAAATGGAATTTAAAACAATGTCAGATAAAATATAAGTAAATCATACATTAATGTCATTTCATCAATAATGTCATATTTTAGATCCAATAATATAAGTGCAGTACTGAACGCACCATGGCTAGTGCAAGATTATTTTTTATGTATTTGTTTAAGTGACTAACTAGGACTACTAGTACTAACTGAGAGAATAATTTAGCAAAAAACGTAAACAAAACGTTAATCATAAATTCGTAGCCGTAACAAAGAATAAATAACAAAGTTGATTTATAGGACGAGTGACAATGTGTTTTTAATTATGTAATCAGAATAATAAATAAGACTAGATCGCGTCGTGTAGGTGTCGCCCACCCAAACTGCTGAAGGTGTCGCAAGGTGCGGCGATTATTCTAGCAAGACTGGATTTAATACACATTGATAAGACTGACGTCAAAATGACCATATCAAACTAGATCCTATGAATTACCAAATTATGTAAAATAGAAAGTACCTGCATGGCTCGTGGCTAAGTGTAAGCCGTAAGGTTAAGCCGCGCTCGACACGGTTGGTCGGTGGATGGGTGACCATTTCTAAACATACCGAGACCATTCCGTGCCTCGGAAAGCACGTTGTGCCGTTGGTCCCGACTGTCATACGTTGATTTTTCACAGTCGGTAAGTCATTACAATTCTGACAACCAGTCTTACTTTAGGATACCGTGTTACCCAGTAAATTAGATTGTGGAAGTCAGATAGGCGCTCCATGTAAGATACGGTATTCAGCTGCATCCGTTAAGACTCGGAAAAGGCTAGGCAGAAGAAGAAAGTACACACTAAACCTTTTCCTTTACCTACCTTTAGTGTGTACTTTCTTCTTAAATAAAAATATAAAAAAAAAAATAAAAAAAAAAGGTAAATTGATAGCTAAGATGTATTAGCTATCTATTTACCTTTGATTATTATTGTATTGTATTTAATGCTTTATGTATGAGTAAAATGTTTGATTTGTTATCCTTTAATCTTTATTGCACATATAATAATGAGTATTAGTATCTAAATGAAATGTAAGTAGCTCTTTTACTAACAATTAAACAGAAAACAAAATGCAATCGTAAATAATGGCCGTTACAAATGAAACCCTGAACAATTGACAAATATAATTAAATGATTTGGTTTAAAACGTAAACTTAATAAACAAATGAATATTTACTAGAAAATTTTAAATTTAGCGATTTAGCGAACAAACTGATAATGAATTTATTCCCACTTCTAAGATTTTCACACGCTTCTCATTTCAGCGGATACAGCACTCAGGATATACCCTCTACAGGAGTGCTAATCTCCAAGCACCTCTCGACACTAGGCACCTCAGCTAAGTGCCTCCTTTGATCCCAAGAGTCCGTACGTGATCAAACCGACTTTGCTGAAGAGTAACAGTAGGTAGAGCTCTTTTGCGAGCTTGGGAACGGATGTGCTGAGTTGCGTAACACTGCTGGGGGTATTGCAAAAAGTATATCCGGTACTCAAGGATTGGTGGGACCTGTGGCTTTGTACAAAACTTTTGGGGACGTGACTGTACATCCAATTTTGAGGTTGAAGTTGAACTGTACATTTATAAAAACTATGTAGGGTGAGTATACTTATTTTAGGTGAGGAGCTTTCGATTTGATCGTCAAACTGATAAGAAAGATTTTTTTGCGGTAAATTACTAGCGTTCAATATGACCCTGGCTTTTGTGGCGTAATTTAGGAGCAATATCATTATTTATAGAATCTGTATTCGCAAATTTATTAAAATTACCTCAACTTTTAAGAAAACCCTGCCATTTTACATCAATACTATCCAAGGAGAAATTGAGTTCAGCAAAACCTTTTGAAAACAATATGTAATTTTTTATTTGCAAATAAATAAATAAATAAAAATAAACATATAAATGTCCAGATCATTCAAACTATGCGACACCTGAACCGAAAATTTAAACATATTTTTTTACTTCCTGTGGTTTTCAAATATTCAAGTTTCGATTACTGCGTTAAATTTAAGCTGACTTGGTGTCGGCATGTGGTTTTGTGGTCACCGTACTTTTACACCTAAAGTAATGTATTGGAAAAAATATAATTGCTTGGTTACCGCATCTAAAATGACTACGGGTCATTCCAGGTTATGTATAATGTGGTTTCGATGGGCAATTTTTGTGTAGATAAAAAATCATTTAACAACTAGCTGTTGCCCGTGGCTCAGGCCGCGTGGGTTATCGGTGATCGCAAAAAAAAATTAGCCTATGTTATTTCATAGGATCAGTTCAGTTCAGTTTTTGTTTTGTACGGCTCCGTCGTCGGAAAGACAAAGATTTTGTCAAAGTCAGAGTTGGAAAAAAGAGTGTACAGCGGAAAAAAAAAATTAACAAAAAAACTAAAAATTGTAAAGGAAAAAAAACCTGTGAACACCTTCCTTTTTAAAAATTCAAGCTACCCTCTTATAAAATTTTATTAAAATCTGTTTAGCGGTTTAGCCGTGAAAGTGTAACAGACAGACAGGCAGCAATACAGACACACAGAGTGACTTTTGTATTTATAACATTAGTATCGAACTGCTGTATTTATCTTGTATTAGTCTTGAAGATATTTCCGCCTTCCATCTGTATTTCTTTACAAAGTTTCCTAGAACCAGTCAATCAGGGCTACATGACCTAACTTCAGAAAATTACTCAAACAGTTCTTTAGAAACAGTTATTGATTATGAGGATATTATCTAATCAGAGCGCGCTCTAAATTTGCATTGTTTTCCGAGCCGGCAGCGCGGCCCCAGGGCTCCACGGGTGGTCCCAATTACACGTAGCGAGCCTTCCACGTACGACTTACGTAACCCTAATTATTACCACTCCAAGTAAAAATGACCATTTGTATAGACGAAATGCCGGTAGACAAAAAACCATCCGAAATTGTGCGTGTTCTATGAAATATAATGATTAGACGATGGCGACTTGGAATTCCTAAATTAGCTCCTAAAGTCTTTTGGTCACGGCATTATTTAACTTATCAACGTTTTTTTCAAATGCCGAAGCTTTATTTAATATATTTACAACAGCTCAATCATTAGGTACTATTTTGGGAAGCGTATTGATGGGTATATAATTAAGTATAGTTATTGCTTCATGGTCAAGCAATTAGTGGGTGTAAAAAAGCGTGTACTTATTTGGCGATCGCCAATTATTTTGGGAGTCTTCTTTAGGTTTATTGGTGTATTATGAAAGAATACGATCAAAATAATGTAAATGTTGAATAACAACGAGGAGTGATGTAGTCATTTGCGGTTTTTAAGCAACTCAATTTGGTCATACCTACATCAAAATAGTTTTTATTCATGAACCTTCTGCCTATGGATAAATAAGTAGTAAATATTTGCATAAAAACGTCTCAAATATTAATTACTAGCTGTTGCCCGCGTGGATGTCGGTTATCGCGGCAAAAAGTAGCCTATGTCCTTTCTAAGGATCCAAGCTCACTCCATACCTAGTTTCATCCAAATCGGTTAAGCGGTTTATCCATGAAAGCGTGACAGACAGAAAGACATACGGAAAGACGGAGTTATTTTCGAATTTATAATATTATTGTATGGATAAAGACGTACTTACCGACATATTTTGTTCCTAAAATATTAAACTTACTACGACTCTTTCAAAAAGATTTTGTGTTTTCTTCTGATTAAAAACTGTTTAACCGGTGCAAAAACTGAAACCACTTGAAATAATGGAACTTCACCAAGACGATATTTTTTCAAGAGGTCTACTGCTCTTAGCCTGATCGCAGGCTTTGACTACTTCACCGGACTTTTTCACCATGACATAACAATATACATTTATTAAATACTCACTATCGCCGCACTATTTCCGGCGTAAAAATGAGCTTCTAAGTTAAAAGTGGTAAGACTGGGCAACAGATTAATCATATTTTGGATATCAATAAACTAACCATGCTAAATCAATTTAATTCAAACCCATACAACTTATATGATCGATCTAATTTAAATAACACATACAAATTTTATTGTAAAGCCTATTATTAAACGGTTCTCAAATATCGTAAGTTACGTCCAATTTATTCACCAAACATACATTATACACACAAGCTGATGTCTATATTAATTTAATTACAGTATTCTACGTCTATCAAAGTTTTTAGAGGCAGTGAATCATCAGCGAGATTAAAATGTGGTGCAATGGAGTCGTTGTTGGACCACCGCGCTAGCTGCGCCGGCGCACGAACGATCCACGCCTCTAATCCGCGTCTCTTGCGCAATGCACGACGCGACGTTTACATGTTCATAACTTTGGATGGAAAAGTATTAGTTGCGGGATAAGCTAAATTGAGTCGAATGTTTTCGTGTTTTGTAACTTAAGAAAGCTCAAGTTACTTGCTTAATAAATATAGGTAAGACAGATTTAAATAAAATACTTAGTTATATATGTATATATATTTTCATGTGGAGCTTGTATTTATTTCTTTTGTGTTATAAACTAAATAAATGTGGAAAACATCACATATATCGCTCTGAACCCATGGTAAGTAGCTATATATTACTTGTGTTAAGGAATCAGAGACAACGAAGGCACCCCCAGACACCCAGACCCGAGACAATGTAGAAAAGTGGTTTTCTACATTGACCCGTCCAGAGATCGAACCCGAGACCTCAGAGCTGGCGACCCCTTAAAAACCGTCTACGCCACTCGACCACGGAAGTAGTCAAAAATAAAACAACATTTTGTAATTTACCGTTAAAAATTAATATGTACCTAATTAAGAAAATATTTAAATATTTTGATCAATAAACATAAAAATTTAATGACTTCATTAAAATTGCGCGATTATCTGTCACTTTACTAAAAGCGAGAGAGAAAAAATAACTTACTAAGATATCAACTAGTTATTGTGTTAATTCAAGACTTAATGATAAAATAAAAAATATCTTCTATGTTAAAACAAGTTTGGTGTTTATCTTGTAATCTCAATTATATGTTGTTTCTCGGTTCCAGTTCCAATGTCAAAGAGTTTTACTGCTTCCTGTAGGCATGGGAACGACTGAGATGTAATATACTTACGAACACTATTACAAACTTGTGGAAATGTGTTAAATTAATGTGTTCTAATTTGGTTAGAAAACTGGCTTTTTATACGGTGTTGTTTGAAGTAATCATTTTTTTTAAATTCTGCCGGCGAATACTTACTAAGTAGCGACTCCATTACAGATATAAGAACAGAATTTTTTATATTTTTGTTTAGTTATACATATTAAGCTTTGGAGCAAAGAAAATTTAAAGCTATGAGACCTTTAACTAGCATTTAAATTGCGTCGTGTGTACCATGAACCTTTCCATTTTCCATGGGGTCAAGAAAAGATTAACAAGCTATACAAATGGACAGTTGCAAATAATAACTTACAAATAAAAACTCGTTATATTCAGATACGAATGACAAGGTTAAGAGAGGAAACATATTATTAAAATGTTTTAATGGAAAATAGACACCAATTGACCCCCCAGTCGAGTATATATGTATTAAACTATATAATATGATATTAAACTCGACATACGACTTAGTGGTTTTATCGCATTATCATGTCTTCGTTTGTTATAAAAAGGAAAAGTTTCAGCTGCTAAGACATGAAGAAGAAAAGTCAAGTATTGTTAACCACGATTAATGACAAGGCATCCTTTGCTCTAGGAGAACGAAAATAGGAATATAGACAACTATTTTTATTTATGTCCGTCAGGTAAATTAAAATATTAGTCACGTATTTATTTTTATTTTTTACATAAGCATAAGCATATAAATTGATTTGAATTGTCGCATGACGTCACAATGTCATACGTTTTGTGTAACACCGTGACGTAATTAGCCCTCACTCCTGAAATTTGACTCGCTTTATATTCTTAGTTTTTAGTTATGTTGAAAAAGATTTTTTTATTCTATATTACGGACATAAATAAAAATAATTGTCTACATCCCTATTTTCTTTCTCCCAAAGTAAAGGATGCCTTGTACTTATCATCTAAATATTTTTTGATTTCTCATACCTAGTCAACATCCCTATTGTCACAAAGCCAGGTAAAACTAGTAACGTAATTAGTACCTCACCACATCGGCATTTCCGTAGGCTTGCCATATATTTTACATGTAAATATATTCTTTCACACGTTTCCAACGTTTTGTAACTTGCCGCCATTTTTAAGCACATTTGCTTACTTTACAATTATTTAACAAAAGAATTAGCATCCATCTCAATGACACTAGTATCCGCAATTTGTAATTTTAAATAGTTGAAACATTTTGTATAATCAATACAGTGTTTCTTATGGTCAATGGGCAAAATATACAAAGCTCTATGGGCCT
The DNA here is from genome assembly GCA_932294365.1 of Diachrysia chrysitis. Classification (NCBI taxonomy): domain Eukaryota; kingdom Metazoa; phylum Arthropoda; class Insecta; order Lepidoptera; family Noctuidae; genus Diachrysia; species Diachrysia chrysitis. Next base: position 7,325,718 of record OW028657.1, read on the forward strand.
ATTTTCATGAATATTTCATGATACTTGCTTTAAATAAGATGTTTTCGAAATGTCGTCGCGTCTTGGACCAGCACAACCTTACACATACCTCCACAGTTTTCCTAAACATTATGTTTAAACATGTACTGCTCCCATGTCATAAACAATAGAATGAATTTGTTTAATTATTAACTGAGGAACATAAATGGGTCATCTATTTTTGTAGCACTGTTATTAATTTGCGTATTACTCATTGTTTAGGCGGGTATGCGTATTCTTAGGTAGACTTCGCAATTTATATTATATTATCATAGTTTAGAATTTTAGTCATTGTAATTTTGACGAAATTTATTTATATAAACAGTTTATATATTTACATAAACAGTTCAAATAACTAGTTTATTACTAAAAAAATAGGTGCTCATAACCAATTTCATCAGTGTTCAGAAAGATCAAACAAAAAATGCGGGTACTTTTATTTTAATTTATTTGAAACGAATACTACTTTATCTCTCCTCAGTCGACATTTAAAACGTCTCTTGGCCCACCTGTTCTTCCCCATTTTCTTACTGTGCGAAATCAATAATGTGCTTTTTTCAATTAAAGATCATTTTGAGATGGATGTCCGCGGGTGGTCTGTGAGCGTCACCGTACATTATACAGTCTGTAATGACGGCTGATGATATTGTCAGTAATTATGCCGACGAATAGTAACGTGGTTCGTGGTTGCGCCGTTTGAAACTCTGTGTGTGGCGTGGATATCAAAACTGAGCCATTAGAAAACTTTTGAAGGTATTTGATGCGCTGTACTTACCTCCATCAAAGGAGAATGTGGAGATTGTAGATCGGTGTCATTAAGCCAAGTGCGCTTGCTGCAGGTTCGATTCAACTACGAAATTTTCCAACTTTATTTAAAAAGAATCCAATAATTCCAATTTTATACGGCGGCATGTATTTCTCCTACAGCAGGGAAACTATTTATTCATATTAGTGAAAGGTCCTCATGTAAAATTTTCAGTAAAGTAAGTGTGGAACTTATTGCCATAAATGAGATTTAAAAGAAATCTTACCCACCTGCAATGATAAAATAACAGGAAAGTATCAACGAGTTCTGGACAAAACGTAATCCCTGGCTAGCCTAGCTATTAATACTGAGATTATCCTGTTTCCCGTGATTTGATAAGAAACTCTTTAACCTGAAATTTAGCTTAGTTACATGAAGCTCTTATAAAGATGGTATGATTTTAACATTACTTTAATAAAGGCAAGTTCAGTTTAGTAGTTTTTAAGTTCGATAATCTATAGCAAAATAGAGGGTGTAAAAAACGAAAACCACGTATTGTGTTTGTTTTAGATATTTTCTTCTAGCGCATACCTGGGAAGCCATGGGTTCTGAAGATATTGAAGATTAGTGTCCACTATTTCTTTTTTTAGTTTTTTTACTAAAACGGATTCTAAGTGTTTATAACTAAACTTACTTCCAAACAAACATTTACCTACAACACGCACACACACAATGGCACAGTCGGTTGCGTCATTACGCCCTCTAAAAAGTAGTTCTTTTTGAATGCCTAGATATTTAGTTAGTTTCCTAACATTTATATTTCGTAAATGTATATAGTTTGATGTACGATGTGCATAGACTTCAGTAATGCGATTGGTCTTTTTACACCCTGTATAAATCTCAATTGTTTGTTTTAAGTGAACCTATTGTACCTAAATTAGGAAAGAGATCGTAATCAATTCTTACAGAAACAAAACCAATAAAATTGTAATAAATTGAAATCGTTCACAAGTTTTGTAATTACCTTCTGAGGTGTACTTACACATCTCCAGACGTTCTCTGGTACATTTATTCAATTATTTATCGTCTAGTACTTAACAGTATTCAGTGTTTAGTGGTGCAATAAACATTAGAATCGTGTTCTTAACTCACAGACCACTATAAACTTTTCCATCAACCAAGGATGGGCCTTTAGTAAAGTGATACCTATATTATTTTCTTTTCAGGTTCAATAATCAACTTGTATTGAAGAAGAGGATGTATTTAAATGATTTGCAAAAATACGGTGCAACGGTTGACAAAGTTAAATCTTTTGATAAGGATATTTAGAAAAAAGAGGTATGTAAAAACGATGATTTTTAATTTGAAATTGGTGTGAGTAAATTATATTTTAATAATAATACCGGCCTATGAATATCCCCTTCTTAAGCAGGCCTCATCTCATGTAGAGAAAGAATGAGCATTGATTACAACGCTTGCTCATTGCGGGTTGGTGATTTCAGATTTCAATTATTGTAATCCAGGTCTCCTCACAATGTTTTCCTTTACCGATTGTAATTACCGATTGCAACCTTTTACACATTTAATCTGTTCATTAAACCAGTAGGCCACCATTTAACCACTTAGAATCTTAGTATCAGTACTTAGTATTAACATTGTCAAATAAACCGTGCGAGTCGGACTCGCGCAGAAAGCGTTCTGTACCATTTTATGGAGACCCTTTTTTTATTATTTACACTCTGTTAAAAATATCAACTTTCTAGCTGTTACCATTTATGAGACTCAGCTCTCTGACAGACAGACGGACGGAAAGAGGAAGTTTAGTAATAGGGTCTTATTGGCAGCCTTCAGGTACAGTACACACCTAACAGTGTTTAAACTTAGTATTTTTTTATGTTTTTTTTGTAGGCATTTCATTGACCATTGGGAGTCTAGATTTCAGATGTTTTAAATAACAAAATATCTCTCTATTATTGCAAATTATCAGGCATTGTATAAATCATAATAAATTTTATTTAGGTTATTGTTAGCCAACCCTGATACATACATGAATAGAGACTCAACTCAGCACACATGGGAGCTTTTTCTGTCACAACACAAACAGCTAAACTACATAAATCTAAAACGCTTAGAAAGGTATCAGAAATGTATTTAAACCTTGAATCACGATTCTCAGTTGTTTACTAACGGTGCTATGATGGAGTAGTGGCTTCTATCCTTCGTGTTTCTTGTAAGGGATGTGTTATCAAACCTCATTGGTTGATAGATTGAGCTGTAGTCTCGATGCATCATGTGGAGATTTAATGAAACATGTTTTTTTTTATCTATATTAGAAGATAGAATGTTGATTGGTTCTATGCAACTGGAGTAGGTAGGTAGATACAATTTAAAATTGACTAAGGAATTCTGTTTTATTGCAAAATTAAGTTGTAACCTCCGAATACTGAAACGCTACTTAACTTTAAGACGTTCTTAAATGTCTATCTGTCACTACGTGACACCTTAGAAATTTTTGCGGTGTGACTAATAGAAAAAAAAATCCTGATATTAACACTGGTGTGATTATCTGGTGTGACTAACAGGAAGACAAAGTGACAGAGACTTTATGAGACTTAACGGTGACTTAAAACTGATAGACGTTTCAGTATTCCGCCATAAGACTAGCTATTTATTATCTATTTTCTAGGCGTCCTATTTATTAGGAAATCTTGACTCTTCCTTAGTACCTATAATTATAGTTGACATACGACTAGAAAGCGGAATGTATCTTTAATTCAAAGATTCAAATATAAAAGATCTTACAAAAAGAGCCGGCTATAAAATCCAAGAATTTAAACGTTCATAAAAATCAAAAATTATATACGTTTATGTCATCTTCCCGGCTATAATCTTCAGATAATAAATTATGAATGTTCTTAGAGGTTCGACCTCAATCCGCTACTGGATACCGGCGTTACCTTATTACCCAACGTTGGGAAAAGGAGTGTTATGTTTCTTTGTACCTTACACTTAACTACAATATTGTTTCCTGTTTTTTGTTATGTACAAAACGCCGACGTATTTAAAGATTACAGCCTAATCTTCAAAGGTTTTAGTGCATTGTTGTTGAGAGAGGTTTTTGTAGAAAGACTCTTAAATTTTCATAATTGAGTACTTAACATCGTAAAAACAATATTGTCCTTTGTCGTTTCAGAGGGCCGTAGAGATCCCTGCAATTATATATAAGTCTTTGCGAAGTTTGTTAGTTCTCAAATGTCTGTCTGTCGCTATATTCAGGTTTCACGGTGTATATTATTTTTAGGTATCCAGTTGAAGTCTTCCCATTTTTTTTAAATACTTAAAAAACTATCATATTTGGTTACTATGTTTTTAAATCATGTATTTAATACTTGGCTATATTTTAAATTTCCTACGTTATATTTATTTTATTTGACCAATAAAAAAAGCCATGTTAAATAAAGGATTTAACAAACAAACGGGGTTGCATCTGTTTTTGTTGTGATAAGGATCCGCTAGGACATTGTTAGTATTGCCTTGTTCACCCTTCCGAGAACGAGTCACAATATAAAATAAACAATTAAGAGGAATAATCTGCAGTTTATTTGTATTTTTATAGTGAAATTACAAAAAAAAACCGTGTTTATATTTTATGTATTCTTTTCCGGTCCTGGTCAGATGGAAGAAATTAGAAATGTCTTAAGAAATAAATGAAACCTTTTTACCTATATTTTCCTTATGTCTAATGCCTGGCACCTATATTCAAGTAAAGTTTCGTATTACGTACGGACGGTAAAATTTTCTTACCAAAACGGAAGAAACTTCTACAGTCAGTGAGCAAAACGAATCGTGTCTTAAATATAGGAACTGCCTTTAAGGTTCCCTTTTTCTATTTGTATGTTTGTACATAAATAATAAATAAATCAAAAACCGGACGGAAGTTTCCGATTTGCTCACCGAGGGTTTCTCACAAATTTTGCTGATCGTCACGTATTTGTGTAGATCAATGCACCTTGATGAAAATCCAATGTAAGACTTCAAAAAGACAAACAATAGACGAAGAAAACTTATTTAATTGTTTCTTCTTTTGTTTCACACGAACAACTCAATTAAGACAGCGGTGAGATCACAATAAACCAACTGGTTTGAAACATAATGAAATGTCCTGGCTTTTAGCACTGAATTATGCAAGCTAATAAACCTCAATGGTGATTATTGGTTGCAGTTAAAACAAGTATACTGGGACATGGTTGCGCATACAAATGAGCTAGCCGCCACTAGACAGAGTCTTTAGGAGAAAAGGTAAGACAACTAAATTGTGGTGGGATTACTATGTATTGTAATATGCGGTGATTGAGTCAAAATCAAAATTCGTTTATTCGAAATATGCTACTAAGTAGCACTTTTTGAAGGTATAACAAATAAACCGACAGCACCTCGTGTCGCTCACCCTTCACCGCTTCCTAAGTGCTCTAAGTGTGTATCTTAAAAAGTAATTTATATTTTCTATTTAGAAATGTGTTGGAATTAGTGGATTATCTACTGATATTAAGTAGAGTGTTTGCGAAATAAGTCTGCGCGTGGATAAAATTGGAACTAAACCTCTCGTCGCCAATATGTTGTTTTTGCGAAGAGTAAATATTATTTAAATAATACTTCAAAAAGGACAGGTTTATAGATTTTGTTACATTATTTATTAGTAGTATTTTCAATAGCTGGCAGCATTAGGAACGCCGTACGCTGTAAGGTACTCCACCTTTCGCGCGCAGAGTTCTTCTTGCGCGCTCACTATCCGGTATAAATTCATAAATTCCAACTCTATGATAGACAATTCCAAATCTATCTAGAGTCATTGACCTATTGACAATGTGTAGAGCAAGGGAATTACTAGACTACAGTTCTAGAGTAGTTTTACATTTCATTTGTCAAATGTTTCCTACCTGAAACTTGCGCTATTCAAGTTCAGTAAATAAACCTGTCGCACATAAAGCGTCCACCTAACGTGTAAAATAAAGCGTTGGATCCGACACTTCAACACGTTTTAGTTGTAATAGGAACTGGTGTCATAAATCGCGATTGCCGCCATACGATTATTACAATAATTTATAGTTCAGGGGTGCGGATAGTTGAGTCGATAGACTCGTCAAACGACTGAATGGTAACTTCGGTAAGTCGGTATAAATCATTCAGTTTTTATAAAGGCATCATCGCCTCTGTCGCGGCGGCGTGGCGGCGACATCAAAGCGCTGCATGCCTTTGTAGAGCCGCCTATGAAGTCTTCATTAAAAAGCTTAGCTTTGATCTGTCATTCGGTTACGTGTTTGATTGCTTCGTATTATAATATTTGACGTTTGGGTAATTGTCTGAATGTGGTTATAATGAGTGTTGGGTGTACGATTATGCTTGGTTATTTTGGTTAGTACGTGTAAATTGTTATTAGTTGTTTTTTTATATTTTCGTGGGAACTACGGTTTCTCATAAGTTAGCTACTTAATTTACATAGATATTAATTTTTTTATGAATGAGCATCTGCCTATATGTATTCAGACTTAACATTGAAAGCACTTAACATACAATTCCGTTGCGTGCACTTCGCTATTCAGAAGTCTGGATACTTTGGAGCAAGCACATTATTCTGAGAATAAGCACTTACTCATTGGCAGTAGAAAAAGGTAAGGCAGGCCGCGAGCGCTGCCTCGCCGCCTCGCCGCCGCCGATAGAGTCATTATGTTCCATTATTCTACACCGGACCTCAAACTTTCATAGCGCTCTCCTCTTGCTATAAATATTTTAGTATGACAAGTAGGTAAGGTTTTCAGAGCGTTACTTTTTATGTAAAACTAGCGACTCAATATTAATAATGGTAACACAGCAATATATATATATCTTATGTTACTGAGGAATAATGTAGAATTAAAATTCTAATGGTGAAAGAATATTCGAATCGGTTCAGTAGTTTTTGAGTTTATTAGTTACAATCATACATCTTTCATCTTAAGTTATATAGTGTGGTTGGTGGTAGTTATATAGTTATAATATGTGTGGTTATTGTGTGGCCGCTCAGTTGGTTATGAGTGAAGTAATATTTGTACTTTTTGTGTGATCTTAATAGCAGAAGATAAACAACTAGAGTTATTAAACTGGTGATGAAAATTGGCTGATCCAAGTAATGTAGAGTTCTTATAGAACAAGTAAATTTTTAAATTCTAGTGCAAATATTGATCATGGCAGATTTATATACAAAGATTGCCATAATATAAATAAGGGCCAGTAATATAAATAATATTAAATATAATACAAACCAAATTTGGGATCCGCTGCCCGTTGGTAGGCTGATTAACTCGTCGCGCGGGGCGCGGGCGCCGCAAGGTTGCGGGGAGAGGCGCGTTGCCTCCAACCATAATGTATATAATTTTCTTCCTTCGTTTAAAGCTTGCCTTTTTTACCACACTATCTAGGTACCGCAAAGGTCAACTTGACGTACGACGTCATATTATCTGATAGATAATTGTAAAAATATTGCCTTATGTGTATTACATCCAAGCTTTTGCATTCTTTTGCTAGCATACTTTTTGTTTTTGTGTCCAACCACCAGCACCTTTGCTGTTTCTGGTGCATTCGATTATAATCACGGGAATTTTCTCTTTCCAGATGTAATATTATTTAGAATTTCCAAAAACAAAACATCGTTTCTTATTAATTTCTACTAATTTAATTTGTACTTGATTGTTTAGTTATTGAGATGTAAACTCAAATGACATACTACATATAATAATTATTGATATAAAATAATACCGGCCTATAAATGCCCCATTGCTGAGCACAGGACTCTTCTTATATAGAAAAGAGAATAAGCATTGGACACCACGCTTTTTGGAATCCAGATTTCCTCACGATGTTTCCCTTCACCGATTCTCAATGATGTCTCAGAATCTATACTTATAATAAATCTGTAGAGAGGTCAATTCTGTACATCAAATATATTTTCAAAATAACTATCAGGGGGTGATTAGTGATCGATACTGATGCCAAAAATGCAATCAGTAAAATTTTTGTCTGTCTGTCTGTCTGTCTGTCTGTCTTTCTGTCTGTATGTTCCTTATAGAAACGAAAACTACTCGACGGATTTTAACGAAACTTGGTACATTTATTCTTCATACTCCTGGGCAGGTTATAGTATACTTTTCATCACGCTACAATCAATAGGAGCAGAGCAGTGAAGGGAAATGTTGGGAAAACGGTATTTTTTAAGCTTCCGTCGCGTATGCAGCCTTAATGGTTAAAGCTACATAGAAATCATGTATGACGGAAATGTTCTACATAAAATTATCTAAAAAATATCTCACAACAGCATATGTCTATCTTTTATGGTTGACATATATACTTCCCAGCCGATTTCGGCTATGGTGACTGCTACCGACTATCACTTGCAGAGGAGCCAAGGTGGTCAGCTCTCTTGTGCGCCCTTTGATGGCTGCAGTATCCTATCTTATGAGTAAACGTGCGCGCGCATCGGCTGCACGTTAGGACACCGTCGACATAGTTATAAAACATGGCTGATGGTGGTCTAGCCTTAAGGGCATCACGCTTCGAATCCAGTTCGACCCTCCTTTGCTCCTCGAAACCATGAACCGCACTCCTCACCATGCACCTCCATTCAGGGCGGCAAATGGCCTTTTTCTCCCATTTCTGGGGATCAATATTGCACCTTTTCATGTGTCTTTTCTGAACATCCTTGAAGCGTAAGAACTGGCCGCCTTGTTTCCGCTTGCCGTTCTGGAGTTCAGAAAAGAAGATGCGTTTGGCCACCCTATCATCATCCATTCGTAAAACATGTCCACACCATCGGAGCTGTCGCCGCATCAGGTATGCTTCTATGCCGTAGACATTTGCGCGTCGTAGCACTTCGGTATTTCTAATCCGGTCCGACCATTTGATTTTGAGAATGTCTCTTATGCACCTTAAATGAAACCGGTCCAGCGCCCGTATATGTTTCCGATAGAGGACCCATGACTCAGCAGAGTATAGAAGATTTGGCAGGACTATGGCCTTGTAAACGGAGATTTTTGTCGAAAGCTTCAGATCATGTGATTGTAAGACTTTGGCTCGTAATTTACCGAAAACAGCTGATGCAGCGCCTATGCGATGGTTTATTTCGGCGTCAAGGTCACACTTAGCTGTAATTGTGCTGCCCAGGTATTTAAACGTATTCACTTGCTTCAGCTCAGTATTGCCAATGGTTACCTTGATAGGTTCTGTAGCTCCATGAGAGTCTATTGCCATCACCTCAGTTTTCTTCACACTGATTTTCAGACCGAAACGGCAGCAGACTTCCTGAAGGTTCGTAATCAGGTCCTGGAGTTCTTGTGAAGAGTTGGTAACAAAACACAGATCATCAGCATACATGATCTCCGTTATAAGAGCGTGCGATACTTTTGTGTAAGCTTTTAATCTGGCCAGGTTGAAAAGTCCCCCATCAGTCCTGAAACGTATTTTGATTCCCGCAAAAGTTTGTTCGAGTGCTTCTCTGACAACAACAGAAAAGTAAAGAGCAAACAGTGTTGGTGCAAGCACACAACCTTGTTTAACCCCACAACTGACAGGGAAGAACTCTGACTGATCACCATTATAGGTAACACAGCAGGTCATTTCGTCGTGAAGAAGGCGAATCATTCTAACAAACTTCTCAGGACAACCTAATTTTGCCAGTAAAGTCCAGAGGGCGTCCCGCGGCACACAGTCGAATGCTTTCTCCAAGTCCACGAAGCACATATACAAAGGTTGACTTTGTTCCCGACTTTTTTCCTGGAGTTGCCGGATGGAAAAGATGGCCTCGCAGGTGCCCCTATTGGGACGAAACCCAAATTGAGTTTCTGGCAATATGTCCTCGGAGACTGGTAAAAGCCGGTTGAGAAGAACTCTGGCGAATATCTTCCCAGGGACAGAGAGAAGCGATATACCCCGGTAGGAGTTGCAGTCAGAGCGGTCTCCCTTGTTTTTATACAGGGTCTGTATACGGGATATTTTAAATTCAGGCGGTATTATTTCCTCGTTCCAAATGCGATCAAAAATTTGCCAGATGTAAGTGTGAAGTTGCTCCCCTCCGTATTTAAGCAGTTCTCCGGCGATGTTATCAACGCCAACTGCTTTTTTATTTTTCTGCTCTTTGATGGCTCGAACTACTTCAGCGAAAGTCAGTGGCTCAGCCAGCGAATCATTCAGCGGCAAAGGACAAATACGCTTTATATGATCAAGATCTGCTAATCGATCTACATTGAGCAGGTTGTTAAAGTGCTCTGCCCAACGATCAAGTATATCCTGCTTAGCAGTGAGTTTTTGAGAACCATCAAGGGATCTTAGTGGTGTGCTATTTTTAATGGAAACGCCAATCAACTTATGCATTTCTTCATAAAAAGCGCCTAGTTGGTGTGTGTCTGCGAGCCACTGTATCTGTTCCGCCTTTTCAAGCCACCATCTATCTTTCATGTTCCTTGTTAATCTTCTTAAGGAATCACAGCTACTTCGGACTTCTTGAGTGAGATTATGATTACCTTCATTACGCTTTATGAGTATACGATGCTGTTTGAAAGCTTCAGTTAGGGCCCTATCATTCTGGTCAAACCAGTCCTCGTTGTTACGTTTTTTGCGTCCTATGATTTCCGTAGCCACAGTCAGTACGGAGGATGACAACTGTTTCCAGTTTGATATTAGGACACCTTGCTGGGCATCAAACCCATCTAGCGTGTCTATCAGCCCTTCCTGGTATTTTTCTCGAAGGTCCGCACAATTCAGTCGGTCTAAATTGAGAGATATTGGTTTTGCCCTGCAGGATCTTCGTGGTTCGCGAAGGCGGAGTCTCAATTTAGTTACCAGAAGCCGGTGGTCTGTCCAGCAATGCGCGCCGCGCATGACGCGGGTGATAAGCACCTGGGAGATGTCCCTTCGTCGGGTTATGGCGTAATCGAGGAGGTGCCAGTGTTTAGAACGTGGGTGCATCCAGGTGGTTTTGAATTTGTCGCGAAGCCTAAACAGAGTGTTCGTGATGGTGAGGTCGAATTGGGCACAGAGTGTGAGTAGTAATTGTCCGTTACTATTCATATTGCCCACACCATTATTTCCAATCACGCCCAGCCACGACTCAGTATCTCTGCCAACCCTTGCGTTAAAATCACCCAGCAGAAGTATTTGCTCGTTTGAACGTATGTTGCTAAGGCATTGGCAAAGTTCTTCATAAAACTGATCTTTGACACTGTCCTCGTTACTCATTGTTGGTGCATATACGCTTATCACATTCAGGTAGTTGTTGTTTTGTAGGTGAAGGCGAAGTGTGATAATGCGGTCCGAGATGTATTGCGGACATTCAGACAGTTTCTGCGCGATGGTGGATTTCACGGCAAACCCTACGCCAGCTAACCTTCGCTCAGTTTGGGGTCGTCCTTTCCAGAAGAATGTATACCCACCACCGATTTCCTCGAGTTCGCCTTGGTCAGCCAAGCGTGTTTCGCTTAACGCTGCTACATCTACGTTGTAGCGACCAAGTTCGCGTGCCACGACAGCAGTTTTACGCTCCGGGCAAAGGTTTCCGTCGTTGTCGATTAATGTGCGCACGTTCCATGCACCAAATGTCATAAACGATGTTTTTATTTTATTTTTCCTGTGACGTCGACCGCGAGTAGTGGGGTGCTTAAGCAGCCGCGGTTGCTACTCCCCCAATGTGATGGGACAAGCATTTTTTTAGGGCACCTTTTCTAGCCCTCTCCCCGGCTGAGCGAGGGAAGCAGTGCCTCCCTAAATAGGGCTGCTTCATCACCTAAGGTGCTGCCCAATCCACACTGTTGTCCCAATTGCAGTGCAGAAACGACCACTCTCCTTAGGCTGCCATACGTGCAGGCTTCGGACAAAGCCGGGTGTGCACCACAACCCAACCTCTCTACTTCAGCCCATCGCCGTAGGTCTTGATCAGGATCCGGTAATCAGGAGCAGTCAGTTGCGCGTGACATATTTAAGTGCGTAAGTGTTTGCGCTGGCACAGATGCACTCTCTCGTCCTCCGCCTTCTATTCCCAGTGGAACGGAGAGCCGCCACGACTGGAGAAGGGTTTGGATGCAGTGAATGGCCGACGATCACTTTGACCTCTGTCGTCGCCCTAAGCCTATCACAAGACTTCACTGCCCCGCCGAACCCGCCACCACCGGTTGCTTATCAGCGTTGGTGTGCCATCTTCGCCGGGGCAGATTCTGCGCATAGAGCGGGAGGTATCCGCAGAACCGGTGCCGAAGCAGCCGGTCCCCTTCACCGGGTCTAGCCCACGAGTCGACGTGGTTAGCCGGGGTGTGGCCGCTGCATGCGTTACAGCTACTTGGAGCCACCGGTGAGAGATTGTGAGCCGCCGCAAATTTAGTGAGTTACCTTTCGGTCGACTAAACTGCACAGATGATTGGCGCCCCACTACACCCCAAATCTATGGTTGACACACAATAACACGTGTAACTCCCGATAGCTTAGCAGTTCGGAGATTTCTGATTATATTTGTTTACTCTTACCCTATAATACTCTCACTCATCCCTAATTAAAAAAAGTTAACATTATTACCTATTCAATAAAAAAAGAATCATAGAAATCGGTATAGAAACACCAAACTTATACATGAAATACGATAATAAGCCATCGCGCCGTCGCGCCGATTTTTTTTTTTTTTTTTTGGATGAGGTCTACTGCAGTTAGCCTGAGCGCAGGCTTTGACTGCTTCACCGGACTTTTGGCGAGAACCGTAAGGCCTCCAGCCAGAGCAAGTAAAATAAACTAACTACGTCAGCAACGTTCACTAAGGGCACCCCCTGCGGGGTTCGGACCACGACTTAGTGCGTTGCTGACTATCTTAATAAGGCAAAAACAGCAAGGGATGGCTGGATCTGAGTTATTATTATTTAGGGACATATTTTTATTGCTAGTTTGGCCGGCTCGGGCCAGCTTGATCTAGGGACGGGGGGGTAACATTTACGTTACTATTATTTATAATACGCGACGGGCCTCGCCGGCGAGGACGTAGTATACGGCGGTTGTGTTTTGTATTGCTACTGCTAGCTAAGTCGAATGCTTCTTGTAGAAGCGTTGTCTTATCGTCGGGATAGGAGAGAGTGTGTCTAGGACGTTTTATCTTGGAGATGACTGAAGGTCGGTATCGCGCGGCCGCTACGATAAGCGGGTTACGGTGGGTTTCGGCGGTGTCGAAGAAACGGGTCGCGGCGCGTTTCATGAACTGCTTGATTGTGGGCAGCTTTAAGTCACAGTGCAGCTGCAAGTTACGAACGTAACCTGGAGCGCCCGTGGCTCTACGCATGAAAAGGTTTTGTAGAGTTTGCATTCGTTTGAGTCGATAATCGGGTACGTGAGAGAATACGACGCTGCCGTAAGTCATGATAGGTCTGACGCACGCAGTGTAAATTCTCTTCTTGCAAGCAAGAGAGAGTTTACTGCGCTTGTTCAACATACAATGAAGTCGGCCGAGGGCGAAGGCGGCTCGCGCGCGTGCCGCTTTGATATGAGGCACGAAGCTAAGCTTCTGATCAAGGATCACACCCAGGTATTTGGCTTGCTGCTCCCAAGGGATAGGCTTGCCGAAGAGGCTTATGGGTGGAGCGGGAACGGGAAGCCGCCGTTTTCTACTAAATAGTACGGCTGCGCTTTTGGTAGGGTTGACTTCGATTCTCCATTTCGTGAACCACTTCCCGAGGGCCGTGACCGCGGTCTGGAGAGTTCGACCTATCGCTAAGGGGCTGGTACCTGAATAATAAATGGCCGTGTCGTCGGCGTACAGAGCTACTTGGGGCTTGCCACCGCGTGGAATGTCGCTGGAATACAGCGAGAAGAGGAGTGGAGAGAGGACGGAGCCTTGCGGGACTCCGGCGAGGATCGGGTGAGGGGAAGAGAGTGTGCCTTCAACGCGATAGCGAAAGGAGCGATTCGACAAGAAGTCACGGATGATGTGCACGAGACGATCTGGCACTTCGAGTTGGTACAGCTTGTAGATCAAGCCGTTGTGCCAGACCTTGTCGAAGGCCTTCGCTATATCGAAGAAGAGCACACCGGTGAGCCGTCCACGCTGAAAACCAGCGCTTATATGCTCGACTATACGGTGGACTTGTTGGACGCACGAGTGTTCGGTTCTAAAACCAAACTGCTCGTCGGGTATGAGACTCCTGGACTCGGCATAATCCATTAAACGGGAGTAGATGATTCGCTCGTATAGCTTCCCAAGGACTTTGAGTAAGCTGATAGGGCGATAACTAGTTGGCTCAGACTTCGGTTTACCGGGTTTGTGGATGCCGATGACTATCGCCTCTTTCCACTGCTGTGGAAAGAGATTGTTGCCTAATGCTGCATTGAAGATGCCTGTCAAGAGGATAACTAATGCTGGAGGGAAGAGTTTAATCACCTTATTGGTGACTCCGTCTGAACCGGGCGCTTTACGAGGGTGTAGGTCCTTGATAAGAGAACGTACTTCGTCTACTGTTACCGGCGCGAGAGGGTGTTCCGGGTCCTCTGAAGGAGGAATCGTGGCCTTACGTTCGACTTCGGCGTCAACTCTGGCGAGGTGGGCCGGGTCGACCGGAAGGTTACTGGGCGTACATTGAGCCTCCAGGCTGTCGGCCAGGCATTCCGCTTTCTCGTCGTCTTCAAAGGCGAGGCTCTGATTCGGACGATTCAACGGGGGCATGACCGCTTCGTCGCAACTACGTAATCTACGTTGAAGGTTCCAAAACGCGTGATGGTTAGGTTCTAATTGGTCGAGAAACCTATCCCACCGATCCTCACGCAGAGCCCTTATGCGTTTCTTAACAGCGCGCTGTAGAGAACGCATACGGGCGCGATTAGAGTCGTTGGGATAGGTGTCGTAGGCGCGTATAGCCGCGTTCTTCTCCGTCAATAGGGCACGGGCGTCGTCCGGTAGGAGCCAGCGAGAGTCTTCTGTCACCGGTACCGACCGCGAACACTCGTTCACCAGGGACTGCACGTGCTCAGTGAGGGAGTCGATCGCGCCTATAGCGTCTGTCGCGGATTCTACATTGTCCGGTATCGAGTCTAGGTGCGCGGATTGGACTGACTTAAGGCGAGTCCCAAGCTTCGTCCAGTTCGTAACTATCTTAGTGGGGATGGGTTGACCAGCGTCTGGAGGACCTACTCGCGGACTAAAGGACATGATCACTGGTCGGTGGTCAGAATCTAATTCATGAATAACTTCAATGGACCGAAGCGCTAGGTTGACGTTTTTGAGTAAAGCTATATCTAGTATGTCGGGGCGGTGGTTGACGTTCGCGGGAAAGTGAGTGGGATTCATCGGAGCGATGATATCGAAGTTTAATTCGGAGCTAAGAAGATCAAGATGTCTACCTCGGTTGTTACGAGTGTGGCAATTCCACGCCTCGTGTTTCGCGTTTAGGTCGCCTGCCATAAGGACGGAGTCGCCTAGAGCTAGAAGAGCTCGCAGGTCATGTCGTAAGTCGACCCTCTCTGTTGACGGAGGAATATATATTGAAACTAAATACAAAGGTCGATGCCCGGTCATGCCAAGACGACAGATGGAGGCTTCGATGTGCGACAGCGAGGGTGGATCCATCGGAACGCAGTACAGTGACCTTTTAAAGTAAATGAGCGTGCCGCCGCCTACGGCTCTGGTACGATCGTTACGGATTAAGTTGTAATTCGCGATTCGCGGGTTTTTATGAGACGGTTTAAGAAAGGTCTCCTGTACAAGAAAAACGTCGAGTTGATGATCACGGAGAAAAGTAGCAATTTCGTCGCGTTTTTTATTAATGCTATGCGCGTTAAAGTATCCTAATTTAAGGGATCGGGGTTTGAGTTTACCGGTGTTAGTAGCCATTAGAACGCGGCGGCTTTGTATGCGGCGAACACATCGCTGAACTGCTCCCTAATGAAAGGGGCGTGCAGAGGGTTGGGGTTGGCTCTAATCGCCTCCGCCATAAGACGGATGCGATTAAAGTCAAACGACTCATACACCTCTATGTAATTCTTGACCGACGCTGTGATGTCGGCCGGAAGCGTCGGGGCCAGAGAGGCCGCGGCCGACGGTGACGCGAGCGCGGGTCTTGGTAGAAGCGCGGGTTTAAAAGCGGTAAGTGGGATGCGAGGGACGGCGGGTCCCTGTAAAGCGGGGAGAGACGCGACCCCTTTAGGAGGAGAAGCGAGAGTAGGGAACGCACGCGCGTGCGTTTCCATGTTCCAGCAGGCCCCGGTTGGGCGTTGCGGGCTGAGACGCGGCGGAGCGGACGCGGGGTTTTGCACGGGGGCCGGCGCACGGGCGACGGGCCGTTTCGCGACGGTTCTCGTTTTGGGTGCCTTCGGACAGCCGCGGTAGTTGGCTGGGTGACCCTGTTCGCCGCAGAGAACGCAGCTAGGGGGCTCAGCGCACTGAGTGCGGTCCTTGGGCCGTGGGCAATCGGGCGTTCCGTGCTCGCCGAGGCACTTCACGCAGCGAGGGCGCGCGAAACAATTCCGTTGCGAGTGGCCGTACAATTGACACCGGTGGCATTGGCCAACGTTGGCGCGCTTGTACGGCGCCTCGACTTTTATGCCAGAGAGTTGGCAAACAGTTTTAATATTAAATATGGACTTGCCGTCCGCTGATCTCTCAGCAACGACGAGTACCATTTCGTAGGGTGACTTACCCCGCCCGCGGTACATACGGTGTACCTCTAGAGCAGGGATACCCTGCGCTTTTAGGTCGTCTAGGATCTCCCTAGAGCCTATGTCCGCAGGGACAGACTTGATGACGACCCGGAGGACCCGCTCCTCCGGGAGGGTAAACGTATGATAAGGCAGGGCTCTCTCCTGCAGCATACGGGTGAGCGACCGAAAGTCGGCCACTGTGGGTACAGCTATTTTAATGCCGTCCTTGACAGAGCGGGCTTGGGTGTAATTAACTTGGTGCTGCGTGCACCACTTGGAGACCTCAGTCCACTTTCCTTTCTCCTGAAGGAAGATTGGAGGAGGGACCGAGCCGCCCTTCTTAGGGGCTGACGGAACTTGGGGCATGGTGTTGGACACCTGTGGGGTGGTAGTGGGCGCAGGCGAGGCCGCGGGCTCAGCAGCGGGCTGGGACGCCGAAGCGTCGACGGAAGGAGGCGAAGCGCCAGTCTTGGCGGCTTTAGAAGGCACTTGTTGGGATTTGGTCCTACGGGTGCGCTTCTTGCCCTTGCCAACAACTTCAGTAAAGCCGTCGGTGGAGCAAGACGAGTCCGATGCTGTTAAAGCATCACCGGAATCGTTAGAAACAATTTCCATTTCGATGTCTACCGGGGACGGTGAGACAGAGCGAGGGCGGGGGGAAGGGGCCGGAGATGCGTCACGCGCAGGTGTGAGGCTCGGCGAAGCGGATTTGGCGTTGGAATTCGGCTTAGAGGCCGGAACAATAGCCGGGGAAACAATGACTTTCGACGAAGCCGTCGAAACAATGGGGCGCGGGCGCGAGATAACGCCTCTGTCGGCGCCGATCGGCGATAGCGAGCTATCGAATTCCGCTAAGTCGGAAGGGTCTAATTTGCGGGCCCAAGCCTTGAAGAGGTCTTGGAAGACCCGAGAGTCCTTCATCTCCTCGATAAAGCGGGGCCAGAGGGCGTCCATTCTTCTCGAGAAGACGAGAGACACTTTTTAATTAAAAAAGAGAAGCTAAAAGCCTAACATGGGTAGAGGGAGGGCGCGCCTACAACAAATACCCTAACTAATAACTAACTCCCCGGGTGGGTACGCCCGGGGATGTGTGACCCTCCCTGCTGGGTGTAAGCAGGGAGGTGAGTACCTAAGGTGTGCCTTAAGCTGTGGTGTACCCGTCGCCAGTCTTATTGTGCGAGCGGGGCCCTGACCAGTCTAGTGCGAAGGGTGTAGACACACCCGACCGACACTAGGTGTGTAGCTGAAAGGGAAGCCAGAGACTAGAGCCGACTAGGAGACCCCCCAAGGCCGGTAATCTAGTTCCCGTCCAATTGACTGCTTTACCCTAAAGGGGCTCAGCGGGTGTGATTGGGTCAACACCCCCTCGGTTTCGTTGGCACCGAATGGTTTCCACCGAGGACCGCGAAACTGCGGTTTTATCCTGAAGGGACCAAGTGAATTTAATTCGCGAGCAAAAGAAACAGAGATTGATCTGCCGCCGCCTTGAAAAAGGCAGCTTTAGATCGATCGGTTAGCGTAGGCGGGGCTACGCAGAGTGTTACGCGAGCGTAACAGGTAGCGAGACGGATGACGTCAGCGGGCGAGTCGCAGAGCGGCACGTCCGTTCACGGCGAGTGTCGGGCGCAGAGTCGCCGTCGCGCCGAATACTGAATCATGCTATAAGGATTATTTTTGTGTAACGTGATATATTATATTTCCCTACTAAAATACGAAAGTTAATCTGTCTGTTACATCAAAACCACTGAACAGTGAGGAAGGACATATGCTACTTTTTTACGAAAAACGACGGAAACGCGGACGAAGTCGCTGGCAAAAGCTAGTAATTAATAAAAGTACATATAACTTTGAAAAAGTCACATTGGTACTTGTCTGTAATGGGCTCGAACCTGCAACCTTGTTTACACAAATCCGTTCATTGAACCACTAGGCCACCACAGCATTCTATGTGGTTCAACATAAATAAAAGAGTAATTATAGGGCTGTAGAGTAGTGGTTAGTGGCTTTTACTCAGTAGAGGTAATGGAATATTCAGTCTCATACCACTTACCATCACAGAAGATAAGGTTTCTTACGGACTAATTAAAATACAATTGCGTTGACTCTATGTTTCAGTTGAGGCCATTTAAAAGGGACAGCGTGGGTGGACAGCGGCCTACGTAATACGTATCTATCTAGCACGTGTGCCGGATGTAAAGCCTCACAATTGATTTAAAGTTATGTAAATTATTTTTTTAAGTCCTTTTGTTGATCAAATTTCGTTTGGTGGTATTTTGAACTGATTGTTGATCCTTGTGATTTGGATTAAGGTTTTTAAAATAAGGACTGACGAGAAAGCTTAGAGTAGAAGTATGATGTTGTGTTGATTGATAGATCGAAACAAAAGTGTAGGCCGGCTAATATAAATAAAGGTATGTAAATATGTTTAGGTAGAGCATCATAGTCTAGGGAAAATATATAAATAAATAACTCAATTATTATTAATTATTTGTTACGCATTACCGCATGCAGAGCAAATATTTGTAATTAAATACAAATAGTTAAAAGAAAAACTTTTGGCGCGTCGCCAGTAGTCGCAGGATCGAGTACGTTAGTAGTTTAAGTTTTTCTTTTTAATATTTGTATTAAATTACAAATAACTCAACTCAATGTTAGTTTCCAAACTACAAATTACCTCTATATTCTGTCCGCAGTCCGTTCCAAGATAACTAATTTCGGTTTGTCATAAAAACCCTAAGTCAGGTTTAAAATTTAGAATCCTTACTAATATTATAAATGCGAAAGTAACTTTGTCTGTCTATCTGTCGCGCTTTCACGCCAAAAGTACTGAACCGATTTAAATGAAATTTGGTTAACAGATAGTCTAGAGCCTGAGAAAGGACATTTTTGCCTCGATAACCGACATCCACGCGGGCGGGAAACAGCTAGTAGTGTTATAAATATTTCGATATTTTATATAAATGTCGTACTCGTACATAACGGCTAAATGAATTTTATCACAATGCTTCAGTAGCCACATTAAAAGGTCACCAATAACATAAACTCAACTCGGTTCAACATGAAACGAGCTTTGTTCCCGCTCTACAACATAGTTGCAAATTGGTTTTCCAGTCGACGGTATATTTCCTGTTGCTTTATTTGATTTATGTAGAAATATTTTAATACTGTGATATTTTCTATTTTTGTGACTGTATTTGTCTGAGTTCTAACGTACTAGTGCTGAAAATATAATTTAAACTGTAAATCAAATTATGTTAAATATTAAACCTTATCTATAGTAGAGAAAACTGCCTGTGCATAGTTTAATAAAAGAAATAAATTATTAATTGTTAGAGTATAGTACAAAAGGTGAGAAACAAAATAATATGATTGTTCGACCCGCGACACCGCCGTCGCCGTGGCCGCTCATGATTAGGGACTTCTCTATTAAATAATAAATAATATAAATAATAAATTTATTTATTTCTCTCAAAAAGTACATTACAGTTCGTATAAATTGTAAGAGACATAGCTGAAACATAACTTTTTGAGAGCTGGAGTCCGCACTAGGTTCTAGACCTGTATGACGGATCTCCAGGCTCTCTTACTCCTTACAGTCTAAAGAGATAAACAGCAACGTGAAAACTTTACATCATCAGCAATAATGTACTGTGTAAATAAAGAATGAGATATTAATTAGGTGTGCTATATGTGTGTGTGCGTGTGTGCGTGAGAGTGAGTGAGTGAGTGAGTGAGTGAGTGAGTGAGTGAGTGAGTGAGTGAGTGAGTGAGTGAGTGAGTGTGTGTGTGTGTGTGTGTATGTGTGCGTAGGTGTGTGTGTGTGTGTGTTTGCGTGTAAAAGGAGTATGTGCATTCGAGCGTGTGTGTGTATAATCAGCTGAATCTATTGTAGTGTAACTATAATTTTTTCTGTCTCTGTATAGTCTAATTTGAAAAGCCAATTTGTTACAGTTTTTTTGCATTCAGATAGGGTCAAAGGATAAATATTTAAAGTCTTATTAATTTTGTTATAAACATAATTACTGAGGAAATAAAAACTATGTTGAGCCAAACTACATTTAACCAGCCTAGGGGGACGAGCACCATATTTACGTCGTGTGTTATCAAATTTATTAGGATCATAGGGAGTCAAAGAGTGAGTGGTAAGAATAAGGTTAAGAAGGAATAATTTTCGGACTGTGAGAACATTGCAGATTGAGTATAGACTTATAGTAGGGAAAGTGTAGGGTAATTTCCATCCTACTTTTAGTATCGATCTCTGGGCACGTTCCAACTTCAATATATATCTATTGAGTCTGAAACTAGTCATGCTATCCCAGAATGTGCCTGAGTACACCGTCAATATTCCTAAATTAATATGATCTTATGTTCTACCATGTATGTACCTACAAATATGTTAGAATACTTACTTAGTAGGCAAGGTATATCATATTTGGCCATATTATATATACATACCTATATATACAGCATGTAACAAAAACCCTGTCCAATCCTTATGATTATTATTCGGCATCGTACTGCGTACACATATACGTAACTATTAATTTTACGAATATTATTAAATTAAAATAAAACTGATCAAAGGCAACATTGATCGCTTGACAAAGTATACGTGTACTACCTACAGTTTTGTATCAAATAAGCCGCCTGAGCGAGACATTTTTTCTAGTACGTATTTTGACCCAGGAATACGCCTTTATTGGATCGGACAGGGTTTTTGTTACATAGGTATATGTGTTCGTCTATCGTCCAAGTATTGGCAAACGTACAATGACATTAAATATTTCATTTGTCACCTATGTATTCGGTTTCTCTTCATTAGGTAGAAAATAATTAACAAACAATGAACACAATAGTTTACGTTTTAGGTAATCAATATTTTGGTAATCCGCAACGACTTATGAATTAAAGAATTTATTTGAATGTATTTTAAAACTTGTTTCTAAGTATCTAGTAGGTAGGTTCAACAATGGACGTATTCAAAAACACTTGTGGCATAAAATACAAAGTTTACTAATTGAAACAATGAATTATTTTGCATGTAATAGCATGTTAACATATTATAGCCCTGAAAGGTATTAAATTAAATATGTAGTAAGTAATTACTAAGTAATTATCTGAAAGTATTCATTGGTGCTATGAGGAGACATTGCCCAAAAAGTGATGTGATAAGACACTTATATAAAAGTCTGGCTATTCTGCTTTCGCTTAATTGTAATTTTGCTCTACAAAACAATTAGGTACATTTAGTTTCCCTGTCGATATTTATAAAGTATAGATTTCTGGGACACTGGAAAATCAGAACTTATAAAGCAACGATAAATAATTTTCTTCAAACAAGCATCTACTTCAGTATTTTAGGTAGGTATAATTTTTTTTATTTTCATATAACAACTCCCGCACTAAGGTATTTAATCTTGTGTTGCGGGGGTTTTACAAAAATTCAAATCACATGCACAAAGAAGACCCAGAGTTGGTACAAACGTTAGTGGATCACACAAATGCTTGTCTTATGCGAAAATCGAACCCGCAGCACGGCGCGCACAGCGGTAATAGGCATGTTTCCTATTTTTTTTTAATGTCCGTCTTGTAGATTAATTAATTTTATTGGACACGTATTTTTTCTTTTTTCCTACAAACAAAAAATGATCAAAATACAGAAAACGCAAATTACGCGTGACGTCACTCCTCGCTACAATTTTTACCAAGGCGTGGCGTCATACCCCACTCCCCCCCCCCACTCCCCCCACTCCGAAACTTTAAAGCGCTGTATCTTTGTAAGTTTTTATTGTTTTGATAAAAGAAAAAATACGTGTCTAATATTTTTTTATTATCTAACTGACGGACTAAATAGATTTTAACTTTTCATACCCAGGAAACATCCCTATTGGCGTGGTGACCTATACCACTCGGCTATCCGTGAGTCAAATATTATACTTAGTTGTAGTTTACCACGTAATGTGGTCTTTTGGACATGTTCGGTATTGAACATTATGGGCTTGCCTGACTCAGCCCACGAACACGGGTATATTAACATTCCCTACAAGACAGCGAAGTACTAAGCTTCCACGAAATTATTACAAGGAGACCGACGCTGCAAGAAAATATCATAATATATAAGAAATATCATAATTACGTAAAGCGTAAAACATGAAGCCTACAGCGCAGTTTTCAGGTTAAAATAATTGAATTAATTGCTTGTTATAATTGCATTTATTCACACGACCATTTTTGTGTAATTATTTATTAGTATATTAATACGGCAAGTCAGCAAGAGATTAAGTACCAAAGTATTTTCGTTTAATGAAAAATGTTAAAATTAAACTAAGTGTATTTTAAATTCATTTTTTTAAGTTAGGTTGTACTGTGCTAGCAAACGTTTGTATTGGATCTCAAAGAAGTATTGTAACTAGTTATTCTTTCAATTTTTTTACTTTCAAGATTCTAATAACCGTCAACAACAGTTTTAAACACTACTCTTATACTTAAGCAACTGCCTAGATTGTAATTTTACCGTTTAAGTTTCTTAGGTCAATGAACCCCCTCTTTGAAGTAAGTCATTTACTTACCATTCCTCTCCATACTACTCTTCGGTTTACAAACAAAAGAATCAACAATTCACATTTCTACACCGCAATTTCCAATACCAAGAGTATAAACACGACGTGCTTTCCTTTACCTGATCTTAGCTTACAAAAACAGGGTGTAGAACAAAAAGTAGGCGCGAGCCGACGCGTATAACAACTTCATTGGCGCTAACGAGCGACCCGTTCTTAGGAGCCGCTTGATAAAACCTCTACGGAAAAGAAAAAAAAGTATTGTGTCCCGCTTTCTCATTAATGTGGCTCTGTAATTAATGTGGTTTGGGCTAGTAAGTGTACGTGTATGTTAAATAGGCAGGTTTGGGTTTAATGATTCTTTTTCAGTAAGCAGCATCTTACGGCTGTGTTGCCAAGACTTTAGATAAGACTGTTTTGAATCTAGTATATAAGTGTGATCAATTTGTGGCGGTAAGACTTTTGCGGCAGAAATTTAAAATTTCAATAAGTCTAGTTAAGTAAGACTCGGTGAATTTTAAATCCTTGGAATACACTTTTTCTTTCCATTATTCAATAAAATGTAGAGACGTAATGTACCTATATGGTTGGTCTATGTTACACTTATGTCTGGATTAGATCTGTCATACGTCGATCTTTGGTAGTCGTTCAGTCATTACAATTCTGACAACCAGTCTTACCCTGGGATACTGTGTTACCCAGTAAAATGGGTTGTGGAGGTCAGAAAGGCATTCGCTCCATGTAATTAAACGGTATTGATCTGAATCCTGAAGATACTGAAATGGATTAAACTTTAAGGAGATAGTTATTCAGAATTACGATCTTTTTCCAGTGACGTATTTACTATAATTTGTTTAAAAATAATAATACAGACGTACCTATGTTTCCCAATTAGCGTCTGTAATACCATATAAGTAGGTTTAACAATGGTATGTTAATAGCCATGTAAGTAAGCTAAGTACACAGTTACA
The DNA here is from genome assembly GCA_932294365.1 of Diachrysia chrysitis. Lineage (NCBI taxonomy): Eukaryota > Metazoa > Arthropoda > Insecta > Lepidoptera > Noctuidae > Diachrysia > Diachrysia chrysitis. Next base: position 7,349,693 of record OW028657.1, read on the forward strand.
CACTTCGATAACGACTTTATCACCGAAACAATGTAATACCAAGTCGAGTACGATTACTTACATTATTAAAACAAAACTGTGGAGTAGAGAAAAAACAGTGTATACAAAATACTGGTACTGGTCAATTAGTGTAATGTAATGCTGAACCTTTTTTGTCAGCTCTCTTAACCTTAATATTATCTCGGAGTATAACTAAGTATATGATAAGGGGCGGATTATTTCAACACAAGATAGTTTTATCCGAGGAAAAATCCTTACTAAGTAATATTATAAATGTGAAAGTAACTTTGTCTATCTGTCTGTCGCGCTTTCAAGCCAAAACTACTGAACCGAATAAAATTAAATTTGTGAGGACATAGGCTACTTTTTGTCGCGATAACCGATATCCAAGTGGGTAGAGCTGCGGGAAACAGCTAGTATTTAATATTTGTCAGTTCTTTCGTACAATTTGACAGACGTCAATTTTGTTCCTTAAATTAAAATCATCTGGCTTTTTATGACATCGGTAACTAAAATACAAGGAATAATCAATAATTACAAGTGAAAGTTGATATTATTAGTGTTGAATACAAAGGTGACATAGGTAATAATATTAATGCCGTCTCTACATTATATGACTACCTTTTTAATTTGATTTTATAATGTAACTTATCTTGCAGCTTTTAGAATGAATCCGACTTCAATTTCAACACTAAATTTCATTACTATCGAAAGAAAAGATTAGTTATTAGTTACCTACTCTCGGATAAATACACACGTCTCTAGGTACTTTATTGAATAGTGTCTTGATAACTAATAGCATCTAGTCTAGGCTTTAGGTGTTGCGTGTATCTCCTTCACACTCAACTCCAGCCTAACGACACGCAGACCAGTTCTAAGTGTCCCTGTCTACTCCCGCTTATCGATGTAGGAACAAGTTTTAAAGTAAATATATGGATATAAAACAAGTAAGCAAGAAAACACTGTTTGTTAACCTTATTGCAATATACGTATTAGATAATATATATTCAGTTTGGTTGATATTTTTGTACTAGGTATATTCTGAAATAGTTTATTTATTTTATAGCAATTATTTAGGTTATTAAATAAAATTGAGGCGAGTTGGTAAAGTGTATATCTTCTTTGATACATTTTTTGTGGCCGAATCAAATAAAGCAAAATAATGAGTAAAGGGTAGTATTATGTACCTATTAATAACATTACTACAGAGTGTTAAAACATCTAGTTAAAGCGGATACTTTTGGTATATTTTGAGGTGGACAACAAGCTTCCCTAATGACTATACTCATTAACTGAAGCGATAAATGACAAACAAAAAAAACATAAAATTTATCGTTAAATGACAATTTCATAGTAACTTTCTTAATTACATAGTTACATCTATTTTTATATTTATGTGATCTAAGCCCTTTATAATAAGGTCTATTTTTGTATAAATCTTGCTAATAAAAGATACAGTAATAAGTTTGATAGCCGCGTCCAATATTACAGCCTTGATTACTTAATCATTTTATTTCACTAAATGGGAAGGATACTTTACGACATCGTCCGCCACTAAATTGACGCAATCGGTTTTATGGAGAGGCAAAACGTATGGGTCTCATTTAATATTTAAAGTTGGAAATAAACTTGATCCTTTATATTATTATCAAATATTCGAAGAGTTGTCAAGTATCAATCCGAAAATTTTAACATCGGTAATGATTCTTTAAATTAGATGTTTAAAAACTCTTTTTCGTGCAATTTAGAAGAAAATACTAGAAACTTGAATGATTGAATACGAGTAGATTTAATTTTTACTAAGTATTTATAAGTAGGAATCTTTTTTTTTTTTTTTTTTTTATCGGGGTGAAACTCTAATGATTTCAACCCACACCGAGGGCACGGCGTAGGGATATGTCGGACTTACACCGACTAAAAACACCCCGGTCCCGTCCTGGCCTTTGCCGGAGCCGCGGGATCGCTTTACGCAAGCTCTGCGCGGCCTCGGCAGGATAAGTAGGTACCTACTGAAACTCTAACCTGATTTGGCTTTAAACCACCAGAACACCAGATGCTCAGAGTCGAGTTAAAAATATATTACAAAACAAAATTTTTAGCAATCAATTAATATGATAAGTACTTAGAAAGTATACCTAATCCTATTTAACAAGAACATTAAGAAATATTTGTTCCTGAAAGTGCCAATGGCCATTGCCGTTCATATTTCATAATCACTGACAGTTACTAAACTATTTTAAGCCAAGTAGAAGTTATACTGCTCGTAACATGGCATACTTTACCCACATTAAAATTGCAATATACTATCATTAGACTAGGAAATGATTCTCGTTACTAGCTTATTAAAGGAAACCCAGTAAACCAGTGTTGCTAGAAACAACTATTAGTCTTGTATTTTAACCTCAAAAGCTCTATTAAAGCTGGCTAGTTTTACGACAGGCAACATTGTGTCGACGATAAAAACATAAAGTTATATCCTGCGAAGAAACTATTGTGTTCGTTTTATAAGTCCCGGTAACAGCCAGCCTTAGTGCCGTTGTTGCATCTGTACACGTTTTCATGTTGCGCTGGCGCAGGTAGATAACCTTTGGCATTATTTTTGTAATATAATGTAAGTTATTTATTTACTTAAATCTATTTATTAATGAAAAAATTCAAAATAAGGTCCAGAGTAAAACATATTCTACATGTTTCTCCTCATTTCATGTAGAGTTAAAAAATTAGAGATAATTTAATTTCGACTTAAAAAAAGGTGTTAACTAGGGTTAAACTACGTGTTATGCAGTACCTTGTACAGTGACTTGACGTCAAAAGACCTGACAAGGAGTATTCATTTACCAAATATATACTTTAACAGTTTACGTGTAACCAATGAAATAATTTATTTCTAATAATAAATAATTTAAACACACAAATGCTGCCGATCCCTGCACGCGGTCCTCTCGCATCCAGCTGCGATATCTTCATTTGGCGGTCGGCAGGTGTCACGTGGTCCACTCTATGCGTCTCACTCGCACCCACACTAAACCCCATCTCCATCCCTTTCCCTTTTGTGGACTCTGTAAGAAAGCTTAGTAAGGTTTGTAACATTTTTTTTTGTTGAAGGTTTTATTTATTTCTGTCGAGTTCCTGCAGTTACAAATAAATATGTTTATTTCTTCGGCTCTAACCTTGAGGAAGAAAGTTATCTTATAGTTGTATGTTTTTATGAGATATCAAGAGAAGAGGTCCGGTCTTGCATTTTAAGTCTCGTATGTTATTAATTAAATACCATTTTGAAGTAGTAAGAGTTTTGACTTTATTAGTTTATATAGTATTTTTTTTATTAGGCGGTGATTTATTTTTTAAGCAATCTTATATCGAAATTAATGTTCAGTCTAACAGAAATAAAAAAAGTAAACTGGCCATCTTTCAACATCTTGCGGTAGCAAGCAAACACAACTGCAATAGTGTCATCACGATCACTCAAATGCTTACGTACTTGTGTCAACAAAAGTAACATAAAAAATAAATACAGATTAGCGACTTACTGAGAAAAACAAAGAAATGCTCCCAAAACAGGAGCTGTCAACCTGTATGGATAGGAAACTTTTTACATCTCGATTTCTTCTAGCGCTTCGATTTTAAACCTTATAACTTAGAGGGTAAGGGTTATTTTCTATTTTAGTGGTGAAAAGTGATGGTAAAATAAGGTTGGTGTTATATAGTTTAGTTTACAGAGCTCTGTGTAAATATTTGTGAAGTGGCAGTCAAACAGCCGAGTAATCTGAGCAATGTTGAGACTGGCGGATTATCTTATTCACGCAGTGAGCCGGAAATAACTTGATCTAGGTATTGTTTGTTGTATGCTGAATATAGTTTTAATTTTGATAAGAATTTAACATAAGTCTAATTTAAACAGGATGTTGTAATCTTTTTGAGGTATGAACAGTTAATTTGTAAATTTATAACTTGCAAAAAAAACGTGTTTATAGTATATTTTTGATTTGCAATAAATTTAATAGGTACTAACCTTAAAAAGCTTTATTAAAATAGCTTTGTATAAATATAATAAGTAATTGATTTAAGCCCACTTGCACAAATAACCCAGAGTTAGTTTCTAACACTAGGTTAAATGGGCAATATTCTATGACAAACTGTAAACCTCGACTCGTGCAAACAAGCCCGGTTAGGTTAGACTTTTCTGTTCTTACACGTAGGCCTAAGAAATGTAGAGCACTTTTCTTACCACAAAATTTAATTTAAAATCTTAAAAGGATCGAAGCACTCTTGTCTTGTAATTCCATGACATAATTAACGCTTCGATACGACAAGAAAAAAGAAACAAAATGCTTTTTAATCCGAACTCAATCTAACAATTCGAATTTTAAATTTCAAATTGTGACGGACATAAAAAAAAGGACTTCGACGTCAACTGATATATTGATAGATAAAAAAAAAGAGAAAACAATCTCGGCCATGTCTAAAATAGAGTACAAATTGCTTTTTTTAGGTGGCTATAGCCAACCGTATGGTGAAGCGATTAATCATTATATTAGACTAGCCTTATCATCATATAGTATCGGGAATAAAAACATAAGTGTACCTAAGAAATGTTAAAAAATAATCTTGTTTATTCCACCTGCGGCGTGTTGAACTTTAAAGACAATTATTCTAAGTGGGCAATGAAAACATTTATTGTTTTACCGAATGCAGTCATACAAAGATTAAAGGAGTTTACGTTGTGAAATTATAAGCGTAGCCTAATGCTGAATTTATTAGTATAATCAACAATTTGTATTACCTACACCTTGTTTATAAATGTAAAACTTTATTCCATTTGAAACGCAAGGTGTTTTTTGCCTCTGTCAATTATATTTAACATTTCTGATTATGGGTTCATTATTTCGCGATACATACTAATCCAAAAGTCTTGTAAATATTTGAGTAATAACTTAAAAAAAAACAAGGCTTTACTTTTGTACTTGGATGTACATAGTTTTGATGTAGATCTTTGTAATACATGATCAGATTTACATAGAAATTTAGAACAAATGTACAGCATGGCAAATAAAACCGGCCAAGTGCGAGTCGGACTCGCGCACCGAGGGTTCCGTACACACCTGTAGGTATATAAGTAAAAGTTCACCCATCACTACGATCGAGTCATAGTTATGGTATGATAATTGCAAAATGAAAAAAAAAAAAACAGAATTATTTTTTTTTATATGATGTAACTAAAAATTTACGGTTTTCGCAATTTTTCCTTTATCTGTACTATAAGACGTTACTTCGTACCAAATTTCAAGATTCTGAGTTCACGGGAAGTACCCTGTAGGTTTTGATTCCCGTGCGAGTTTCGAAAATTTGCGGAATTTTGCGGCATAAACGGGAGTATCTTTTGATCGCGTTGACTTAGAAGTTTGATTTTTTCACAGCTCCAAGAAACCATAGACTTGAGTATTTGATATGAATTTCAGCTTGATACCTCCACGCGTTCCTGAGAAAAAAGGTCTTGACAGACAGACAGACGGACAACAAAGTGATCCTATAAGGGTTCCGTTTTTACCTTTTGAGGTACGGAACCCTAAAAAGAGTTTGGAGAAAACGAGGGCGATTGTTTCACACATATGGTCGCCGCATATATTACGACGCAAAGGATTTTGATACTTTTTCTATTTTTAAGCACCATTTCTAATAGTCTTATTCATTTTTAAGTAGGCACTATAATGAAAATAATTACGAAATACAATTACATTGATAAAAAAGGACACAACACGCAGGCACAACGTCTACGCTGAAATGATTATGCAATTAACAATCAATTAGCTCTATCTGTCATCACCTTAAACACTTTTTTTCCAAGCTAGGTACAGGGTACATCACCTTTGTATATCTAAGTAAGTATGCATCTGTATTTACAAACAAAGCCAAGCTAAAGACACCTTTTTTAGTTTTATTGTCTGAAAACATGCTAGCAGGGTGTAAGTACCCCTGCCGGAGCCGCGCTGAGAATGCACAAGCGATCCCGCGGCTCTGGCTAAGGCAAGGACGGGACCGGGGTGTTTTTAGTCGGTGCGAGTCCGACATATCCCCACACCCGTGCCCTCGGCGTGGGTCGAAGTCATTAGCTTTTCACCCTGTAATAAAAAAAAAAACAATGTTGTAAGTACTACGACTGAAGAATAATAGTTACACCTTCCTTAAAATGTAAAGTACCCAACAGGCTTACATTATGTATGCTCCCGAGAATGGATTATATTATTTTGCTTATTACTCAAGCTCTTCGAACGAGTAGGCGTTGAGGCGACCATTGTAAGAGCAGACATTGTCATCTGCAAACAATGATACTTCTTAATTGAACTTAAGATTCAAGCAGGTTACTGAACCTTACTGAGTCTGGAATTTACATAATAACGTTAAAACTCTACCTACTTAAGACTGCAAAGGTAGTACTTACATTTACATTTATAGTACTTACATTACTTGACGGGCCTGTTGGTCTAGTGGTTAGTGACCCTGACTGCTAAACCGGAGGTCGTGGGTTCGATTCCCACCCAGGACGAATCTTTGTGTGATGAGCACGATCATTTGTTCTGTGTCTGGATGTAATTTATCTATAATATGTATGTATTTAGAAATATATAAGTATGTTTATCAGTTGTCTGGTTGCCATAGCACAGGCTCTGCCTAGTTTGGGATCAGATGACCGTGTGTGAGATGTCCCAAGATATTATATATATTATTTGGTATAATAATGAAGTACATATACGATAAACTTATGTTTTGTCTTCACTTAAGTAAGCCCAAATAATAGTCTGTGTAGACATATTTTGACTGGCCTGTTGGTCTAATGGACCCTGACTTCTAAACCAGAGATCTTAGTTCGATTCCCACCAAGGATACATCTTTGTGTAATGAGCATGATCATTTTGTTCAGTGTCTGGGTGAAATTTATCTATAATATGCATGTATTTGGAAATACATATATAAGTATGTTTATCAGTTGTCTGGTTGCCATAATACAGGCTCTGCCTAGTTTAGGATCAGATGGTCATGGATATTATTATACCTATTTGTGTGACATCCAAATTTTACATAACTTAGTATTCCTAATACATAATATAAGTATGGTTGTCGAAAAGTTTTTACATTGTTTAAATCGCTATAATAAAAAAGTTTTACTTTAAAACTAAGTTATTTTGCGACTACCATTCATTCCGTAGTCTTAAAATACTTCAACTTACACTTCTACTCGCATGCTTCCTTGTTTTTTAATTATGAATATATTTAGTTTTATTAATGTGATTCCAGAGGTATCTCTGCCTATTATTTCGGCGAATGCTGGTTGGTTGCGTGATGGAATGGTTTACTAAGTAGAGACGCGTTGTTTATCTAAATGGTGCTGATTGAGTTAAGCATAAACTTGTAATGAGCATTCTAGTGAATGTTACATTATTTACTAAATGAACTGGAGCGTTTTAGCGAGCATTCAAGCAAGCGTACTTCTTCTTATTCTTTCTTTTCTTTTATTTAAAACGTAAGCATTCTTGCTTCTTAAGCGTAAGCGTTTAAGCAAGCATTCTTGCGCGAACGACACTAAATTTACTTTGAGTTTTTTGCCGAGCCGAGCTATTTTATCATTATTCCGTCACATTTTTTTAAATAATTTATTTTTTACGTAAGTACACTTACTAGAGCGTTCGCTAGAATTATAGTGAAAATTTTCGTAGCGACGTTTGGCTTTATGCTTGGCTCGGTTCGTAGTTTAGTTTGACAGATTTAAAAACAGCGAATGCTCGATGTTCTGTTACAAGTGAATGTTCAAATCTATCAGCACCATTACTAAAGTGGAATAACAATTAAATTAATTTACTTTATTTATAATAATAAGCTGCTGAGACTAAATTCTGACCACAAATCATCGAATTTTATTTTCTGAAGCATAATAGTTAGATTAGAAAAATACTACGGTTTACACTTAAAATTAATCAAGAACAGAAGGAATAAGAAACTCAGAGTTATTTATTTAAACTCTTTATACCTTTAGGTTTCCTAGTATATTTCCTAATAATATCTAACTAGTTAACTGGCTAACAGCGACAAAAATCCAGCCGTATACTAAATCAGAATACTTTACGACCTTGACAGCTTTCGTTAAACCAAATAAATTAACATTTTCTTATCTAACACAATAATTTATGGCGCATACGATTTTCGAACCAATAAAATATTCATAAGGTGATAAAAATTTTTCCGAGAAACGGTGTAAAACGAATAAAAAGTGGTGGCGTGTCGTGTTGCCATAACTGGCTGTATATGGCACCCGGGAAATTGGGTTTGTTGTTTCTCCGACTCGGTGTCGTTGTACAACATATCTACATAATTACTATACAGTCTGTATGTGTGTATACGATTTTATGTTTCACATACGATTTATCCTTTAAAGTAAGTTGTTTGAGATAAGTTCGGCGCCGCTGAGACAGTTTACGAACGTATTTGGTAGTGTTCCAATGCAATAAGTTGTAAAAAGTGACATGCTTCTTACACCGTTTCCCTTCGTTCAAGCTGGTTATAAACGACTAGCTGACCCGTACCCACTTCGTTGGGCATAATGTTAATAATCCTTTTTTAGTACATATGACCTAACGATTTAAATTATTTTATTTATATTAAAAATTAAATTATCTATACTGATATTAAAAAAACTACTTTTGTAACTTAAATATAAAAGTTAGACATATGCTGTCGTTGACTTTTTTGTAGGCATTTTCAAGCTCCACATCTTTTCTCTAGAACTCAAAAATATATCTTTCATAGTTAAGGCAGCGTTCGTAAGAAACCCTTTCATTCGACCGTTTTTTCTCCGATTCACTTTGCAAAACGGACTACCACGTAAAAGCCTTTTTATTTTTCGGTTTTTTATATAACCTATGACACTCAGCAATAATGTGGCTTTCTATTGGTGAAAGAATTTTTAAAATCGGTTCATTAGATCCCGAGATTACCTCTTACAATTTAACAAATATACAAACACACAAACTTTACTTCTTTATAATATTAGTATTAGTATAGATAAATAAATATTAAAGTCTGTTGATATAGAAACTTTTATTTAATTATTTTTTTTGCCACATTAAGGAATTTAATCCTTGTGTAGCGGAGGGTTTTACAAACAGAAAGAACACTAATTGGAACAAACATTTGTGGATACAAACTATTACAAAGAAAAACTTATAATATAAATATTCCTTTTTACTAATCTGTTGTATTATCGAAAAAATCTCGGCTATTCAATCATTCACCTTCATATGCATTGCAAAAGATTAATTAAACGATCAATAATTCAAGAGCTAATTTAATACCTAACCATTTTAAATGTTAGCAAGTTACCTATAGAGAGATACAATAAGATTAAGTGTGTCGTAAAACGCTATGTAATTAATATTTTAAACGACGACAGTTCCAATAACGAGTGTGTAATTCAAAGAAATATAATTTAGTCAGCACGAGCTCAGCCGTTGACATTCGAATGGCACTAATTTATTGACGCTATACAGCTGATTAATAATGTATTAGAGGTTAAACAATATATTATGTTTCGTTTTAAGCTTAGTTATTTGTGAGCAAGTAAATAAATGGAATAATAAATGTGACTTCTCTGTGTGAGAAGCCTACAGCTTACAGAAACAGTCCCAGTTTCAGAAAATTCATATTCGTTTATTCGGTTTTGTAGGACATGTATACAACCATGTTACTGTATTTTTTTTTTGATAAAGGCCTTGCCATACCATTTGCCTTCCAGATTATATTATTATCAGATGTCTTCCCTAAGTTGATTAACATCCGAGACATCCTCTTAGGATTTTAATCAGACAAACGTTTGTTAAAATAAATCTTATGTAATGAAAACCTATGTATCCAGAGTTTCATCTTAGGGGAACGCAATAAATTTATTTATTAAACCGGCTTATCTATTGTTGTTGCCATGCATATTTTGTCAAATCATTTATACATATTCTGAACGTCATTAATACTAATTGATATTCAATAATGACCTGCGAATTATTAGATATATCTTTAGGTAGGTATAAGTAATTTATATAAGTATTTTACATATTGTTATCAAATTTAAAGTCTGCATGCAAATAGGTTCGTTGGTGGGGTGCTCAGTATCCGCGTTGACGTTCGCAGGTTCAGGTTTTGATACTGATGCTTGAATAATCTGTAGGATCATTTATTTGAGTCTAGATATTATACTTTACCTACCATGATTATTTATCTCTATGTCTCTCAAATACCTAGATCAACAGTAGAGTGTTTTATGACTTTTGATTATTCGGAGGCTAGTGTAGACTAATTTAGATTTTGTAACTCAAAAATATAAGTAGGTACTTAATTATTCCTATACAGTAACGACAAAGAGGTGCCATGGAATACTATGTCAGTTGACGCTCCATTTAAAATACAGTATTTATTTAAATCCGGTAAGGCTGGAAGTCGACCCCAGCATATCTTGGGTAAAGGCTACACAAAAGAAGGTAAGACAAAGACTCTAGATATAGTTAGTCACTTACAAACCTTATTTAAATAGGTTTATCTTTTATTCCATCTAACAAAATAAATCACTAACGCAACTGCTTAAAAAATCACAATTTATATCCACGATTATTAAGATAGCTTTGAATCACGCAGTGCAATCTTAAGTATTGTAAGATGCCAACAGGAAATAAAAGTCGTGAGAATAATATAAATTAAGAGGTACAGCTTTGTCCCGACCGAACCGGGCCTTCGATAATTGAGACGTCAATTTTTTCTAAGCAGAGGCCGGACCGGACCGCTTTTTGAATATTTATAACGTGAGCGGACCGTAATTTAAGTTTACCTCTTGTTATCTCAGTGGCTCTATCAAACTCAGTTCATTTCTTATAGTTACGTACCTACCCAATTGTAATAAGTGGACTCTATAATATACTCTATATGAAATGTTAACCAGTTATTGGCGGGCATTGTTTTTAGTTCATTCTTTTTATTTTTTTTAAATGCCTGAGTTTTAAACGCAATGGAATATTCTCTTTTCGTTTATTTTATCCGTTGCTGTCATAAAAAATTGTAGACTTGACATTTAGTTTAACTAACAAAAAACAAAGTAAGTGCGATTAGATTCACTGTTGGATTATCTATAGTAGATAATCCTACTACTAAACATTAATGATTGTAAGGTATGTCCTACCATTGATTAACAACTCAGTTAATACGTTACATAGGACTCTTTTTATCCAGTCCAGCGGTTGTACCTAGGAGGTTTAAAAGTCTGGAAAGGTGAGCAAATAATGCCCTGCACTTAAACCTAAACATCCTCGTAACTCATACCTTAGTATAATTAAGACGAACAGAATTATTTCCTCGACATTAATCCCCTTTCACACAACACGTGACGTGCTCAGGTAAACGGACAAAGCGATCGACGTTTCAATACATTTTTTCATGCAACTATCATTCAGCCGTTCCCTATTAAAATCTCTGAATACATGATATTTAAAAAAAATCTTTTACTAGACTCGTGCACAATTTAAACGTCAATCATGTTGTCTTTAAAGGCAATGCACCTAAGGCTTTGTTAATTCCACGGGTTTTGTTCCCGAGTGCACTGTGGAGCCTTTCTTTGCTTCTCTGCATGTCTCATGAGTTGTAAATCTCTCGTTTTGTGTTGCAAATGATCCGTTAAATTATTGCTGCTTCTTTATATGAACGCATTCAAACGCTTTACATCTGACACCTTTAAATAATGGTGTAGATTATTAGTTTGTTAATTGGTGTGACGTTTACTGTTTTGTAGATGATGGTACGGTAGCATAATGGGGTTTGGCTTGGAAATAGTAATTACGAAGACAAAAACAAATTTTAAAATTCGTAGATATAAAGACCAACGAGTACAACCTACCTTTAATCTGGAAAATGTAAAACACCAAAATTCTCTATTCATCCCCGCATAATATCTATTCACCCCATTTTCTCGTAGACCTTTTAATTGAAAAAAATGTTGTAGGTAGGTCCTTAAGGACACAAGTTCGAAAACTACGCAAGTATGACGATTCCATATAGATTAGGCCTACTTATGTGTAATACTGTAGATGCTGATCTCTTTTTATTCCTTCAAAATCTTTTAAAACCCTACCTTTACCAAAGAATATGACGGGCAGAAGGTATATTATAGTTACCTACAGATGATCCAAGTTTATTAAAATAGGTAGGTACCTAATTACCTAAGTACATAAAACTATGTAGGTATCTACAAACACCTAAGTTCAAGTTCTATATTTTCGTCTAGGTACTAGTCCGGTAAACAGTGACGGCGAGTCTTTTGGTGATGAGGCACGTTACACAACTAACTATACACAAGCGACCACAGTGCCATCTATCCATCTGCTTTAACAACTACATAGCGGACTGAAAAACTATTCTCATTGAATATGTTTTAATACTATTTAAATTCTAACTCCATACATATTAATTAAGTAGAGTTAGAATCTTCAATTAAATTCAATCAAATTCAATCACATACAATTAAAGAAAAGTATAACAGAAAATATTATATATTTGTCTTGTCATTTTATACCATATTAAATATACTGAATAAAGGTAAATAAATAAAAGCTTTAATAATATAGAAAAGATTGCTCAACTAATTTTCACTTATAAACATGTTTTTAATTATTTTTATCATAGTATTTTTGCTACAGTGGCATTCTTGCTACTGGCTTGGAAGACATGTTATTTGAGCTAATAAATAAACAAAACTTCGAACGAACCAAAACCAGATGAGAACTTCAAAGAACGATCAATGAACGATTGCTTCCAACGTCAAGCAGAGTAATGTCAAAATTTTGACAGTTTTCCTTTTTATTTATCTCATATTTATCAAATAGAAAGTGAATTGCGAATTTAAGATATAATTTAAAGAATTATTTATAGTGGAAGAATACACGAATTATATGTACCATACGGATTATTAAGTGACTATATTATTTTTGACGTAGTTCAGGGTATGTATGTTAATTTTGTTACCCACTTACTTTTACTCATTGGCCTAAAATTATTCGATGGTAAACTCATTCACTTCAACGTCTCGAAAAAACTTCAGTAATGCTTGTTTATTGCTAATCGCCCATATTACAGCGTTTGTTTTGCTTCATTATTTTGATCCAAGGTTTATTTTTATCTGTCTCTCTCGACCCATATGTCGTTAGTGTACCATCTCTTGAGTGAGGAATCAAAGATGATTATAATTGATGCAAGTACGTATTAAACTTTTTGTTTTTGCAATAAGTCTCAACTATTCAGTTACTGTATTTGGCAACATTTGTACCTGTGTCCTCTAACTGTGACATTTTACTAAAGGTTAAATCATCATCTTAATTTATACTCAAAACTTTCACTTACAGATATTTAGAATGTGGTTACTATAACAGTTACGGAAAAAATTGGTGAAAACAGACTAACAACAATAAAGTATGAGTGCCGGTGGGCCACAGATAATGAATAACTTGCCACCTGGAGTTAATGTCGACAACAACTTGTTACCTGGGGGACCCATAATAAACCCAACAATGAATAGAAATAGGAATAATAACCAGAATCCTTTATTTAATGTGAGGGAGAGGCTGTTTCATGCATTATTTTTTAAATTTGCCCTGGCCTATGCTCGGACATTTCCAAGACCTGTGCGGAGGTTCTTTGAGTTCCTAGTACTGTTGAAGGCACTTGTTGCTTTCTTTGTCTTGGCATATATACATATAGCGTTTTCAAGAACCCCTACAACATGCTTGAATCATGTGAAGGATTCATGGCCTAGGGATGGGATATTGCGTGTGGAGATATTAAGAAATCCAGCTCAAGATTATACTATTGAACAGAGTTATGCTAAGGAGAAGAAATTGAAAAAAGACAAAGAAGAGGTAAACTCTATGCTCGGGATGTTAGCAACAGAAGGGTAAGATTTATTTTTAAATAATGATAATTAGATAAATTTACTTTTCTGCTATTCACAGTGACTAGCAAATCAAGTAGTTTTAAGATTATTTATTTAATAATATTCTTATCTTCATTAATACTGCATGGCATAATAAGGACAATGTATGAGAAAACCAATATTTATGATTAAAAAATATAAAATAATGTATTGTACTGTTTAGATATTTTTGTATACTATTTATAGTATCAATATAAGTTACATCTATACATTTTGTGCAGTAGTCTATTTTATAGGCTACAAAATGAATTGAATTGATAGCTCCAATAACATGTTTCAGATTGTACAAACTAGTTTATTTAATTTTTATGCCATACTAAGTAGAATTTAATTTTTCTTTTAGATTAAAAAATTATTTTGAGTAACAACTGCAAATATTAGGAATAGTAAATAATAAACCTACATAATTATATTGCATACAATCCATATCAATGCATACAAATCCAAATACCATACCAAAAACAATTGGTATGGTTAACCCTACCAATTTTTTTTCTAGGCTTGGGCTCAAGAAGTGGAATAGGCTACTTTTTGCCGCGATTACCAAAATTCACGCAGGCAAAGCCGCGGACAATAGCTAGTTTACCCATATTAAATGATGTCTCATCTCATTTTACCACCATATGCTAAAGTAATAGTTTTACAAACTATATAACTTTCAAGTTAGGTAGAGGCTTTCCAAAAATGCTAAATCAGCAAAACAAGCAACCAAGGCGGGTCTTAAACCTCTGGCTATTGCTATTACCAATGCCATTATCTGACATTTTGTTTTTGAATGATGCTATCTGGTTTCAGTTGGTCTGTCTGCAGCAGAGTATTTAATTTTAATTGATAAGAGAACTGATTAGTTATTTTGAGTTAAGATCACTGTACCTGCTATTTGTGAAGAACTAGCTTTGGTCCGCGGCTCCGCCCGCGTGGGCCTCGGCGCGCAAAAAGTAGGCTATAACCTTGCTTAGGATCCAGACTTAGCCCATACCAAGATTCATCACAATCGGTTTAGCAGTTTAGCTGTAAAAGCGTAACAGACAGAACGACAGACTTAGTTATTTTCGAATTTTATAATTTAGACAGTAAGGAAGTATGGATTATGGAAATGTATAATTGCTATGTTGTGTCTTATGATGATTCAAAATGTCTGTTAATGATAAATATTCCTGATAATTTAAAGATAATATCTAATTAATAAAAATAAACAACATTAAGTTATGTTTTTAGTTATTTGTTTTGTTCATTGGACTTTGGTGAATTAAGATTAATATTATCAGAACATAAACATTGTTTTTGCTTACATTATAAAAATTATACAAGATACAACAACAAATGTTTTTATTGCAATGAGATCAGCTTTACAAGGAAATTACCATATTTTTTTAAAAGTTAGTACAAATTCCAATTTAATTATAGATCTATACATTTTACTATAATTAATAATGTTATTTATTTATTATCATCCCATGCTATCCCACTGCTGGGTAAAGGCTTTTCTCTCTTCCTGGACGGAATTCTTCTCTATTAAGAGCAAGCGTGGACCAGTCCTTCATATAGGAATCAAGCTCATCTCGCCATCTCCTTCTGGGCCTACTACGAGGTCGTGCGCTCTATGCCTCGCTGGCAAACCGCGATAATTGATAATATTATAAAACTAAAAAAAAAAGGACAGGATTACCTTAGTATTCCACTCAAATCCTTCAGTAGCTTATTCATTACAACATCAAATCCTTAAAAGTTTTTGATTTTGTTATTAGCTTTTATTAGAAGAGACTGTATCAAACAATCAATTAAGTTACCAACTACTCCTAGTAGTACGGTTTCCGCACTTAGTCCCTGATTTGGACCATTGTATGTCTGCGCTGCTATTCCAGCCAGTACAAATCCTTCCAGGAGCAGATTAGACTTCCAAACCTTCTCAGTGTTGGCTAGAAATTTTTGGTGTTCCCAAGGTTTCTGCCCGGATTTGAGTGACGCCTGTGCATTCGAGTAGCAAATGCGCTATGGTTTCTTCGGCTACCATACACGCTCTACACAGGGGACTTTCTCAATGCCTATTGTGTGAAAATGTTTTTTAAGAGACTGTATCCACCCTAATTGATATTTACTACCACCTGCAACTACTCCTGTATTAAAATCCATACCTTAACCTATAGCACTCAGAAATAAATCTACAAAAACTCAGATTTAAAAAAAGGTTGGATTATGTATTTGGTAGGTTATATTCCCTATATAAAAACTAGGAACAACACAAAAAACTCTTAACAATATAAGCTTAAATCTATACCTAACCTACCTAACCTACCAATTATGTTTATTTCAGGTTTATAACAATAGAGTCATCATCAGACGACGATATAGATGACGATGATTATATTCGTGATGGTACAGACTATGGCAACATCACTCGCGTTCACGATGACGCTGAAGAATCTCCTGATAAGGTCATAGAAGCTACTATCATAGATACAAGTACAAAAGGAGGGACGGAAGAAGATAAAGACCTTAATGCCACTATAGTGTCGAACGACGAAGTTGAACCTACGTCATCTATTTGGGAAGGAATATTGGGATTAGTTGAAGATATTGATACAAAGTTTGGAGATGTAAGTACATCTTTCTTTGTCTTTGATCCATTTCTAGTATTGGACTATCTACTTCTGCCTAGTCTTTTTCCTAAACTATGTTGGGCTTGGCTTCCAGTCATATCGGATTCAGCTGAATACCGTATTTTACATGGAGCGACTGCCTATCTGACCTCCACAACTCATTTTAATGGGTAACACAGTACCCTATGGTAAGACTGGTTGTCAGCATTGTATCGACTTTACGACTGTCAAAGATCAATGTATGAGAGTCAGGACCTACGGCTCAACTTGCTTTCCGAGGCACGGAACTGTCAAGTTTTAAACGTCATTCATTTATTTACAGTCACTTGTAATGAACAAACACCTTCTTAAGTTAGGGATATGAACTAATGGTACAAATAACAGTCATGCATTACACTAGCTATTGGCACTTAATAAAAAGACAAGGTAACACAGAGCGTTATCAACCAGTCAAACCTTTGTTTTGGTAGAAACTGATATTGGGTAGGTAGCTACTAAAGTTATGTTATTTTAAGTTATGAGCAGATAGTGAAAACTAAAATAACAAAGAAACTTGAAAGTGTGAGAAATATATACAAACTAGCTTTCGCCCGCGTAAATTCGGTTATTGCGGCAAAAAGTAGCTCATGTCCTTTCTTGGAGTTCAATCTAAATTTCTACCAAATTTTATCACAATCGGTTGTGTGGTATAACCGTAAAAGCGTAACAGACGAAAGATAGTTACTTTACCATTTATAATATTACGGATATGGATAATCCTTATTTCTGTAGTAGTTGAACTACAATATATTTCGTCGATGTCTGTCGGAATATGTTACATGGGCTCCCAGTGTAGGAGCCCCGCTGTCTAGGATCGCGGTATTTTGCTAATGCATCTCCGCCTAGCCTCGGTTGAGGGGAGGGAAAGGACCCTGTGTTCTATTAGCCGGTAAGCCCGGGACTACTCCGCCTTAAAATGTATCCATCTATATCTATCTATATAAATAAAAATTAATTACCACATATATGACAAAGCATTTTTATTTTGTTTTGTTTGTAACTGTCAGAATAAGTTTTTTATGAGTGAAAGTTTGCGAAAATAAGACAACGTCTGTCGGGTCAGCTAGTTAATTGTAAACTTATTTTTTTGTATTTGAGAAAATAAACTAAAGTATATCATATATAGTTTTATGGTACAGTTTCTTTTGTTTCTTTCTATCTTTGTAGGTTAGTAAGTAACGTAGGCGCTTCCAAAACTTGTGTCCAATTTTATCAAATGTAATTAATTACTTAGTCAGAGACTGACCTAATTTGTAGCACGACGAATATTTTGAGCGACACCTAACAATTCATTAGTAGTATTCATTAATTGTGAGCGCAATCGATAGAGCTACAAATAGTTTAACTTATTTTTAAATTCTTGACATGCTTGTACTAAAAAATAGGTGTATAATTACAATAATACAGGCTTTTCTCTCGCGGCTCCCTACCCGCGTGGATGTCGGGTACCGCAAAAAGGGTAGCCTCCTTTCTTGGGATCCAAACTTGCCCTATACTAAGTTTCATCAAAATCGGTAAAGCGTTTAAGGACATGAAAGCGTAACTGACAGACAGAGCTCGCTTTATAGAGCTGCATATATCTGCAGCTGCTTTAGGTAACGCTGTAAGGACTTGTTTGTGAAAATTTAAGGCAGAAATGCAAAATAGCGGTAGTACCACCTGCGTACTTAATAAGTACCAACCAGTAGGGCAAAGACCTCTTATAAACATCACGAACGAACATTGATTATTATTAATATTCATAATATGAAACTGCATTAACGTTGTGTACTAGAGATAATACCGGTTATCATACGCAATTATATTTACATTTAAACCGAGGTCAGTAAAACTTATTTAAAGGTAAACACTAATTTAATAACAGTTTGTTAGATGTCTGTTAGTTATTAAAAATATTGACGTGACGTAATTTAGAGATCATGTATTAGAAAGCTAATACTATTAAGTTTTCACGAATACCAATAAATATAAATAAAAGAAAATGTATGTGTGTATGTATATTCACCTAAAACTCGAGAACCGTAGCCCAATTGATATGAAACGGAAATATATATTTATTTTATACGGACTTAAATCTGGCTTCATGAACTTAAGATTGATAGACTGAAAATGATGATGGAGATTTCACATAAATTAGATAAATGTTTGTAATGTTTCAAGTAATTAAGTGAGGAAATGAGAAGCAAATCAATGTCTATTATTAACACGCAGCACTTTTTTGTAAATATACATACATTATTCCACACTTGAAACATTCTGTTCACTATACTCGTTACTTTATAGCATGGTGCGGGAGATTTTTAAACAAAAAGTTCCTATACACTAATTTATATTTCCATTATAGAAAAGACGTAATTATTTTTTTCTCTGATCTGAATACTGTGGGCAAGATAAAATCTTAATATCCTAGTCATCTCATACTAACATCTGTCCTACGCACCGTGCTAGAACACAAATGCAATAAACGATAATAATACAAATAAGTTTTTTTTTTAGTAGGGAATATCATTTTTAAAATTAAAAATCAATAAATATTGTGATTAACATTTCTTATCAATTTTCTGAAGAAATAACTTGATGAATGAGCGGTTTTTTTTATTGACGTATTTGATTACCTCGATGCATAAACATAAGCAAGCGTTGTATAAATTACCATTATACGTTACATAATGCTGTTAACACGTAGTTTTTCTTATGAAATCAAACACGTGTTACGTTAGGCTGGGGATTATTGTAAACCTGGGTCATCTATTGCTCCAATATAAGCCGGTTACTTAGAAAAAGAAATTGGTAATGTCAGGCAAAAGTTACATGAAATTACCACAGAATAATAAGTTTTAGGTGCTTATTATAACTAGTCTTACCAATCAGCGGATCTAATTTAAGGTCTAAATTGTTGTTCATAAAAAAGCTATCGTCAGCAAAAAGACCGCCTATTAAACGCTTAAAAAAAATACCTTTAATAAAAGCATTTTAAATGAATATGTTTGGTACTAAAAATAATTAATTATTCTTTATTTTCAGAATACTCTTGATGAAGCAGCTGCTAACGACTCCTCAAAAGGTAAGCAATACATTTTATATACTTTAGAACAGTTCGTTGATAATTATTTACTTAATATTAATTAAATATTTTTATCAAAATATTTATATTGTTTTTTGGGTTGCTTCCTTATCGTATCACGTTGTATTGTCGTTCATCCAAAGTCTTTGAGGGCAATTAACGATAAGGCCGGCCTGTATACAAAATACTTGCGATTTTTGCACAACAAAAGCATTGTTTTCTATTTATGTAGCTTTAATTTATTCTACTGAATAAAATACTAGTGGCAACTACGAGTACTATTTGCTATTTGCGTTAAGGTTCAGTATTTATACAGCGTTTTTTTTACTTAATTAAAATACATTAGTATTACGATACAAAAGTTGCCTAAAACTCAGCTGTTAAGATACCATGATCTACAGGATACATTAGTATTACGATACAAAAGTTGCCTAAAACTCAGCTGTTAAGATACCATGATATACAGGGTGTAACCGAAAGGTTATATCTATCCAAAAGGGGTGAAGAGTACATCTGGTATAGAGCCAGTTTACAAAATTTTAGCTTAAAATGAGTGAAATAAATAATTGATATCCAATTTTTCACATCAATTATTCGACACCAAAAATCAAAACCAGACCGCTAAAGCGATTATCTTAACATTAAGTGAGTGACGTAATAAGATATTGTCCCTCGTAGTGTGGATACACGTTTTTTTTAGGATTTTTAGTGTCTGAAGAGTATTAATTATTTAAATAACCCATTTTGAGCTGAAATTTTGTAAACCGACTTTATACCAGATGTAATTTTCATCTCTTTTAGATAGATATTGCCTTTCGGTTACACCCTGCTGATCATGGCATCTTAATAGGTGAATTTTTAGGTAACTTATAACCTTACGTTAACACCCTTTATACTGACTCTTTCAAAATGTCTGTTATACATAGTATTTCGCCTTTAAGGCCATCTTATCAATGCGTTTTTTTTTATTGTGCAATTAGAATTACTATTAATAACCAATAATCAATATTTAATAAAACCATAACGTACTAAAATAAAATGAATGAACAGTTAGTTCTCTTTAATATCATGAACGTGTTCCTAAAATAGCAATGATTATTTCATGTTCTAAGCGAACATTGAAAGGGCTTCTCTTGACGTTAAAACTAATAAGCTTATTATAATTCCAATTGTTTGACATTTAGGCTCGTCATACTCGACATAAATACGTCATAATTGTTATGTTTTGTTATGTAGGACTGTTGAGAACAGCAGCTTGTTTTGGATAATGTTGGTTAGCCCATAATTAGGCTAGTTCGTAAGCCTTATATACCTAAATAAATTTATGTCTAGAAATTTGGACGCATGAGCTGTGGGGAGACCTTAATAAATGAATAAGAAAGTAAACATGTAAATTAAAAAATAATTTAAAAAAAAATGTGTTTTTTTGATTTTTGGAAAGTTGTAATTTTAAATATGGGATCTATATTATCTTTATTTAACGAGTAGCATCTGTGATTATATTAAAAGTACGAAATTCCTTTAAAGATTTTCGGACATTAACCGTTCTATAACAAAAGAATAATATGATCGATGAAGATCAGGTAAGGTAAGATATACAATAACTTTTACACGTCACTTTTTTTTCGGGCTCTCTGCAGTCGACATTTTCTAACTTTCTACTAAACTGACCTAAGAAAAAATGTTGAAACAAATTCAGGGGTCACAAATAAGTACATGTGTTGATCTAGGACACGTAGGTTTTAAAGTAAAGCTGCGACTCTTACTTTATAATAACATAAAAAATCAAGTATACATAATTACATATATTTATTCACAGATGAAGACTACATCCTCGAATACTCTCTCGAGTATGGGTTCCTGCGTCTCTCCCCCAGCGCTCGTCTCCGCCTCAAGATCCCCGTTAAGATCATCACGTTAGACCCGCAGCGTGACGCGTGCTTCGGCGACCGGTTCTCCCGCTTCGTGCTAGACGAGTTCCTAGGATATGATGATCTACTCATGGCGTCCATTAAGACGTTGGCTGAGCAGGAAGATAATAAGGGATATTTGAGGTGATTTTTGTTGAAATATAATAACTAGCTGACCAGACAGTCATTGTCCTGTAAATTTTTTAAATTTCTCGCAGAATTTTCGCAAAGTTTCGTTCATTCAAACCTAGTAAACCTTATCACACTGTCAATTGCAAACACAAAACAAAAGAAGTCAAATCGGTCCAGCCGTTCTTAGGTGATGCTTGGTTATACATGTGTATAACAAAAACTGTCCGATTCAATCAAGGCGCACTCCTGGTTCAACATACGTACTAGACAAAACTCCTATTGAGCCTGAAACTAGTCGGGCGATCCCGAGAATGTGTGTGAGTAAACTGACAATATTCCTAAATAATTATGAATAAGTACTCCTTAGATAGTTATTATACAAATATTCGTATTAACGGAAAAACAAGGAGTGTTTTTGAATATCACAACACAACATTGAACAAGGTTGTAGGTTCGATCTGTGTTATTTTTCTTAAAGGGAAATATTTTTAGAAACCTAGATTTGAACGAAGGAAAGTAATGGTTTATTGTTAAAACAAAGAGCGCGTACGAGGATAACTTGTTTGATAAATTTCATAAATTACTATAGGAAGGACGACCTTTCTCTGTAATGATCATAGCTAGTTGTTTATTTAATAATGTTTTGTTTCAGGAACGTGATCACAGGGGAGCATTACCGCTTCGTGTCAATGTTAACGGCGCGCAGCTCATACATTGCAGCCTTCTTTATTATGCTGGTTTTCGTAAGTACAACATTATTTAATTAATTAATAATAATAATAAATAAATATGGACAACATAACATACATTGCTCGGAACCCAAAGTAAGTAGCTAAAGCACTTGTGTTATGGAATTCAGAGACAAAGAAGGAACCACACACACCCAGACCCGAGACTATGTAGAAAAGTGGTTTTCTACTAATAACACTAGTTTAATACTTATGCCACTAAATACCTTTACTGTGATCGTTAAATGTAAACAAAAAGGTACACAATTAAAAAAGAAACGGTAATTAAAAATCTATTTAGAAAATGCAAGCGGCAAGCTTAGCATTGTATACAAGAGCCGCGTTTGCACTGAATTATTTTTGAATTATTTCTCAAATAAAACATGCTATGTCCAAGCCACTAAAATATACGTTAAGTCTGATAATATAAGTTAAATATCGAATATTCAATTATTCTGATTTTATTGTTTGGCTTATAGGTTAACAAATACTACGATGGTGCTGCCATCTTGTGTCGGGTAGCGAAACCTGCTTACTACTTTTCTTTTGGGAACCTCTTTCACTTTTCGATGTTTACTTTACCGGACTAGCGGCGAGTAGCGAAAGTTACTTGCTTGGGTCAAATGTGGTACCGTTCGCTTAAATGTTTACTCAAGCTCATAGATGGCGTTTTCATCTGAAACAAAATTATATATTTTTATACTGTAAAATTTTACTTCTATATGGGATGGCACAACAAAAGAAACGTTTAAAATGTATGCACTGTTATTTAAGTTATTCATAGCATGTTATGTAAATACTTATTCCGTTTGCTCTGCCACCCAAAATGTTTCTACGCCTCCGAAACGAGAGAACGCCATTTAGCTATATTTCTTGTAGAGATGGGCCGAGTACGAGATTCACCGAGTAACCGAATGCCGAGTATTAATCGAGTAACCGAATACCGAGTATTATACTTTTATTTAACTGAGTATACACCTGAATAATTCGGTTCAGTACCTAATAGCGCATAAACAGTATTGTTCACTCTACGATTGCGCGGCCAAAATGTATAGTTTACGTCACACATTATACTCATGAACATTAAAATCATTTTCACAATTGCTATCTACTTTTTAAATTAATAAATGATTTTTCTTTCTTCTTTTATTTCTTTATTCTAAATGGTTTTTTCACTATTTCTCTGACCTAACTATGATAAATACTGTTCGTCAGTGGAATAGAGTTTTTCGGCCGAGTATGGCTATTGAAAAAGACCCTAAATTTGCAGAATTCGGATGTAATAAAAGCATAAATGAATTTTTTTTGCAACATTTTTCATTTATGCTACGCTCCTTTTGGCCGCAGCGTAATGTTATATAGCTTATAGCCTTCCTCAATAAATGGGCTATCCAACACTGAAAAAAAAAACGAATCGGACCAGTGGTTCCTGAGATTAGCGCGTTTGAACAAACAAACAAAGTCTTCAGCTTTATATATTAGTATAGATACTCTGCATATTCGGCAAATTCTTCAGTAGCCGTACTCGCCGAATAACTCAGTTCAGCTAAAGAGTAGTATTTTCTATAGTTAGCTTTAGCTTAGAGACAGTTAAAAGAACATTTAAAAGAACTTTGTATGTATTCGGTTAATCAGTAAAACTAACAGCATAATAAGCTACTAAAAGCTTCCATCCAACTTAAAATATAATGTGTCCCAAACGCGTTGCATTCACAAGGACATTACAGATCAATTAATAGGTTATCGCGAGGCGCGGCCCCCACGCCACTAAAATCAGGCTCTCTCGCCAAGTTACAGTTATTGCGCTTTTACAGCCCTTTCAAAGTTTATTACGGTTCCAAATTGTGATGCCCAACCTGCCTTATGTTTGTTTTACAAAACTTACGTGATAGCCACTTCTGTTGGAACTCGTCTGATATCCGAAGTTTCGGTTGCATTCAACTTACCTTTATTGACAAGAGGAAGACCAACCGTCTTGTCGTAAATTGTTTTATTTTTGTTTTTGAAGTTATACTTTTTTTGGCGCGTTAGGGAATATGTATTAAGATAGATTTTTTACGATGCGCGCGCACACTTTTACAAAAATCTGACACCCTGAAGTTAGCTAGACAAAATTTTAGTTTTTCCAAACTACCTACTGTCAAAAGTCAAGATGTCCGATGCCAGTTTTGGAGTATAATCTGAAGGTTAAAATATTTTTTTATACCAATCTGTCAACCACAAGTTTTTTTTTCAAGTTATACTTCTTTTGGTGCGTTAGGGAAAAATGATGAGCGTAAATAAGTATCATATGTGTGTACATAAGTACACACACACTTTTTTATGTGTGAAAGGTGATATGACAAAGAAAGGACTGAATACTGAGATGACGAGTAGTAGAGATGAATGGAAGCAAAATATTCATTGTGCCGAACCCAGGAATAATTGGGAACAGGGTGTAGATGATGATATATAAATCGATCACAACTTAATACTTTTCTCTTTGAACCTTAAAAGAATTATCGATACAAATTTGTATTTCAGTACTTTATCAGTGTTTAAAATAATTTTTAGGCCACCTTAAAAAGGTTTTTATAAACAGGTCAAATAAAAAAAATAAATAAAAAAAAAATATATATCAATACTGGTTTTAAACGATACGTATTTCCCATGGATATTTTTAAAACAAAATGCATCTTCTCATATTTTTTCCCATTTTTAATTAACAATATAAAAACTAGTGTTTTTATAGGAGAAGTAGTTGGTAACGCAACCCGCAAGCCATAGTAATACATTTTTCTCAGATTACTTTTACAACTTCGCGAACTAAACGCGCGTTTCATATCTTTTAAAGCAAAAAGATAAAAACTATGAATTGTTCTCGAGTTCTTCTATGAAGGAAGCAGGTTGAAGTCGGTTGGGTTTTGTGTTTCAGAGACACGGTTTTATGTATGTTTATTAAGTAAAATATAATATTAAACTATTGTCTTTATAATTATCTGGAAGATTATATTAAATTAATAAGTTTTGTGCTGTCTAAGGGACCGAGTATAAATGTTTTATAACTTTCATAAGAAGTCTCTTAATTGCAATAAATATAGTTGTACCTATAATCATATTTGCAACATTACATTAAAAATTGGTTTTATATTATTTAAGAAAGGAAGTACAAAAAATGACATAAAAACAAGTAACGTAGAGGAAAAGAGTCAGGAAAACTGTTTTTAGCGACAAAAAGCTACAATTTAAACGACAATAGAGCTACCTAAACATTAATGTATTATTATCATTACTCGTAGCTTCACAAAACTAGGTATTGTATTATCAAATTAATGTAAGCGCCCATTCTATTAGCAAATCCGACGTACATGTTAATCAACAACAATATCATATTATTATTGATTTCCATTATTTGCCGATGTGTGCGTACGAATAGAGTATAATGTCGGCATTGTATTTGACAGGCTACATGCAATATACGTTACAGGAACTAATTCCGCAGTCCTATGCCACTGGCCGGAGAAATTGCATTAATCAATTGTCAAACCCCGCACGTATTGCCTAACATATATTCGGTTTCGCGTGCTATGGGTTGTCGAACCTCAAAGTGGATTGGGATATGCATGCTAGATATCAATTAATATAAGTCTCGCTACGGCTTCAGAATGAAAGGTTGAACATGATTTCAGATTGTGTAAGCAAAATGAAACTTTACTTTGAATACCAATGTCGAAAGTTGCGCAAAGTAATTGTTAACAAAAGTATTGTTTAATTATTTGTATGGCGTTACGAAAGCCGTTTTATTTTGTAGAGAAATATTACATCATAAAAAAAATACATTTCTAAAAAATTAACAGTACATAATCAAACGATTGTTTATAATACTTGAAAGGTTTTTTTTTCAATCGTACAAAATTATAAATATAACACAATTTTCTCTAAACCAAATTAATTAGGACGGCTTTTTTATTATTGTATGGCCCTCATTTCGTAATTGCGGTGCGAAAGTGGTTTTATGTTAAAGGAAAAGGTTACATCACCTGAAAAATAAATCTCTATGAAATTAAAACTACATTAATAAACTATTGTTTAAGGGTTAATGTGTTTGCATATTATATTTTACCTAAAAATATTTGAACCAAGTGAGAGATGCTTTTTTACAATACATACTAATACATTGCTCTTGTGATATCTGTAAAAGAATACACATGCAAAGAAACAATGCAGAAGACAATCTGTTCATTTTGCTACGCTTGAACGTTCTTTTGTTCACATAAAAGTTGGCTGCATAAGTCTCATTTTATAAATTGATGTTTGCACAAAATTATCAACTGATACCTACTTCTTTGAAACGTTTACACGCTCCCTTTAATTCGTCAGCCAAAGTTGTGTCGTTCATAGTGCTTCATCAAGGTAAACCGGAATAGTAATAACTTCATATTCGAATTCGGGAGTCGAGGAGGAACAAAAGCGTTTGTCGAAACTCTCGTTTGATCGATCACTGTTGGGACCTATAATAAAAACAGAAGCCAAGGCATTAACCACTATGCCTTTTAATATTAACTGTGGCGGACGATCGATGTGGGCCGCTCTTTACTTTACGGCGACCGTAAAAACTAACAGCTCGCCGGTGGGCGGATTACGTGCGGCCCATTGCGTCGTGCGGGAAACGCACGCTCCGTCGCGCAGCGTCACGCTGCACCGCCGGCCGGACATAGACGAAAATAGTTCGGCGCCTTTCATTAACCAACCGATATAAAAAATCACTTTTAGAAGCTTTCATATTATGCTGCCTACTCTACTATATTGTTTGTTACAGATTTAGACCAAAAGCTTTTAAAAATATATTAATCCCGATACACACATACGGCTAAACGTAATTCACTTAGTTTGTTTTTCAGTTTCGGTTAGCAATAATACGGGAAAATACGTTAAAACTAGAGCTTTAAATTTAATCCGGATAACAATTCCATTTTTTATATGATTTGGGATTGTTTTGACAATACAATGGCATTCGGATAGTGAAAGCAAGTGATTGCATGTCCAAACAAGCGGGAAGCTTGTATAACATGTACCTAAAGGTAGTTGGGAAGCGTCCCTGAGGCCGCTATCAATCTTTTCGCCACATCATTTGCTCCCCGCACCGCCTCGCCGCGATTGAATTTCATTAACGAAACGCTTAGTGCAGATTGAATCCATTTAAGTAACAGTGGGATCGGCCCTCCTAAATGTTCTCTTACGCAGAAACATTGTATACGATTGAAAGCTACTGGAATTTTCAATTTTATGTTACATTTTATTAACAGCCTTGACTTTGTGGCTTGGACACGGTACTTTGTTGGCCGGACCTTTGAGAGAACATTTTACGAACTCTTTCCATGGTACTTTGCTTTACGTGTAGTGACAACTTTATGTTACAATGAACACATTTAAATGATAGCGGGGTTTCTATCGTAGTAAATCCAGCCCAAATAAAAACGAGATTAATCTTCACTAAGGCTTGTTATATTTTATTTTTGGAAGCTAGATTTATTTTAGAATATATTACTATTTCACTGTACGTATAGATACTACTCAAGGTTTTTCAAACATAAAAACATCTTGTAATATAAATAAATGTATACGAACCTCATCATAATATTTCCATTAATAAATGGATATATTTTTATATCCATTTATGATTTCGTGCCTTGCTAAGAAAACTAATTAGATTTCCTTGCAAGCCAGAAATTATAAATATATGCTCATTGATCAAACCTGACTACACATGAGACCTAATTAACACACCCTTCTCAGTTATCTTAAAATAGTAATCATTCGTCCACTCAAAGGCCTAGATTCCTTGGACTTAATCAAATAATTTTACTTTCTTTTTTGTTTCAGACGGTGTCCATTTCCATGCTGTTACGTTACGCTCACCATCAGATCTTCGTATTCATCGGTAAGTTTTAATTAATTGATATTTCATTGAAAAGAGAAACAAGAAAAAAAATATATTATATTTATCAAAATAACGTAAATTGACGTATTTTTCTAAAATACGAATGTAAGCAATCAGAGATGTGAAGATGTAAAAATTCTCAAGTCGTGAGCTGGCTCAGGCAAATCTTTGTAATAACAATAATTGCGAATACCGCCCGCGGCCGCGACTCACCCTATTCCGTTCTCCTGTAGAAAAATACCGAGTCGGATTTACCTAGCCAAGCCCCACCCCCTCACACTTTGATCCGTCGACAATTAGCCAGATAGAGATAATTTGTTTCTTTCCGTATTTGGCTCGCACCGCCACTGGCCTTGGTGTTTCAATACGATGATTGTTTCAATTTTTTTTAAATCTCTTTCTTGGAAAATTAAATATCTCAATTTTCATAAGACGTTGCTCTGCATGTTATTAAATTTATTGTGGAAGATTTAAGATGAACTCGGATTTACACTTCACAAAACAAATACAAAAAACATACGTAATTGTTTTTTGTATTTGTTTTGTGGAGTGTAAAAAGCAAACAAGGTTGTTATTAAGCAAAAATACACAGAATTGGTCATCGTATTATATTAGGTTTAAATTAATGATGTACACGCTCGTTATTATATCAGGGACTTATGCTACGTTGGTTCTGTTTTATTATTTTATTGATACTTTTATTTTGTTACGATGGTATATAATTAGGGATAAAACGATACCTTCTTGGTATTGCTATTTTTACTTGGTACTGTTATCGAAATAAAGTATCGATACCTATTCGAAATTGGTGAAAACGTAGATACGTATTGAGTACTTACTTAAGAGCAATAGGTGGGTAAAATACTAAAGAATCTATTTGATTTTAAGTACATTTAAAAAAAACAAGTAAAGAAAGTGTGTTTTGAAAGTACTTCCCAATTTAATTAATTTGATATAATATTTTTTCCATTTTTTTTTTCCAAGCAAACGATAGTTAGATTTGAATGCTCAAATAGATTTGCCAAATCGACCGACTTAATTTGCGGTCCGTTACCATAGTAATTTAGGATATAATATACGAGAATAATCCGACCTAAATATAATTCCATATATTGTATTCTGCAACGCATTAAAGCGTGAAACGATACCTTATACCGTCTCCGAGAAACACCTTTTATCATTTTTGTATAGAACCTTAACAGTAAAATAAGATTTATATCTAAAGGAGCTCTTAGCTCCAGTTTGTAGGATAAACTATTCAACTCACAATATCAGATAAGGGTAAATCTGTTCAATGGGATCCAGTTCGTTTCTATGACGACTCATCCCTGTATATAGGCGGTGTATGTACTTGCGAACAGGTAAAATACCGCTTTGACGGCCCGTATTTTTTAGTACCGCGTTTTATAAAAGCTTTTTAAAAGGCGCCATTTATTTTGTTAAAGTAAAGAGTATTTCTCTGTTTTGTAAATGATAAAGTTGATTTTTGTTGTCTTTCGTTTTATTTTTGGCAACGATTATTCTATCCTATATATACTGTTATTTTGTTATTTTTGTTTAATTCATTTTGTTAGATATTTTTACGTGTTTGTGTTTATTGATTATAATACTTTTGAAGGCATACCTGTAGATAACCCCCTTTGACCCCAAAAACAAAGGTGGGAAAAGTGAGTAGTTAGTTGCATTTAATGACTCATATGATTTGACAAATCAAAAGTACCTATTCTTTGTTTCAAATATAAAACAAAAAGATGAACATTTTTGCTTATATACTGCCACATGTAAAGCAAAAGATTATTAAGCTATTTAATACTCATGTATAAATACACGTCGACAGAAACGTATGATACAAAGAATAAAAAAAAAACATGACAAAACATGTCGTGGACACTACAAAGGCTTAAAAAACAGAAATAAAAACTCATTGATAAAAGAGAGAGATATTTTAATATTATCACAATAGCGTTGTAGTACCACACTGATCTTAAACAAACAGTGTGTACGTTACAAAGAAGGTTTTAACACAAACTGGAGCACTCCTCAACCAGCTTATCGGATGAATAAAGAGATATTTTTAGGTCGTAGATCAGCTGTGTAGCGATCCCACACATGGACGGTCTCGGACTTAGGGGATTACACCTGCAACCTCACAATTGTATTCTTTCTTGTTCGAAAATAGTATTGAGGAGTTCTTATTGAAATGTATTTTAGGAATGATAAAACAGAGTTTACTCTAGTTACCTATATTTGTGGTTTAGTTACGTCCTAGGATGTGTACAAGTTAAATTATCGTTGTTAGTAAATAATATGATGATTAAACTGTTTTAAAATGATTTATATTATATTGAAATATGCTGATATGTCTCGGGTTTCGCCGCAATGAAACTGTTATCCCTGTTGTTACATGAAGACAAGCCTATATCAAGTAGTAGGACATTCATCGGCTGAAAGGAATTTGAGATAAACATACCTTAATACATTTACGTTAGTTAATTTATTAATTATATATATTTTTTTTAAATATTGTAGTCTCCATATTTAATATTTTGAAGAATAAACCATTAATTTCTATGTTTTTATACGTGATAGTTTCAAATCACAATTATCTTTAAGTCTATTTCTTTTAGTTTGAACTCCGGCAATATATTTTCGCAATCCATAGTCAATTATTTTGCCGATCAATTCAATATTCGTATACGATATTTTCTATCAATCGTAATAACATGAAACCATGTTATTGTATTTTAGAATTGAAATATGCTGCGATTTATGATGTGGAATAACATTTTATTTTTTCTTTTCAAGCGTAGTCGGGACGTGGGTTATTTCTTTAGAAGATATTGCCTTTGTAGAGATTATACAGGATTTAAAATAGATTATTTGTTGCTTTACAACGTAAGCAGTTTAATGCTAATGAATTAATACTTTGTGTTTTAAATGTTCAGATTAAAGTTCGTTTTAAATTGTTTGTAAAATTCTCAAATATGTTCAAAGTAAAAAATTTACGATAAATATGAGTACATTAAAATGTTGGCTATTGCTGTGTTATTCCCAAAAACAAGCATTTTTAGTCTATTATAGATATTGGAAGTATTCTCTATTTGGTCGGAGAGTCGTACACTCGTGACAGAGAGGTCGTGGTCACGCCTTAGTCGAATCTTGTGCCATCAATGCTCTCGCGATACGTTGCCATGTAGCTCGAGCGATCGATCGCGAGCATACATTTATGCTGTAGTGCGTCGCGATTGATGAGGTCTGTCCACCGTCTGGGAGAGCGCCCGCGAGATCTTTTCCCCTCAACTTTCCCTTGCACCTTGACCAGCCGTTCCATAGAATCTTTGTTTCGACATTTCTTCTCAGGGTAGCCAGTTAGGAAATGTCGAATCCAGCGAGCTCTAAAAAAATGTGTTTTGTGACTTGTAAAAGTGATGATTTTTTATCCCAGTTACAAAAATAAATGATTTGATTTGATTCGTTACGGGTATTCCTGAAGAACTCGAGGATTCGTATTTGTACCGTTGACGATATCTCTCTTTGAGTTAGATGTTGAGTTCTCTCAGGATAGAAATGTAGGTACGGTGTGCCGTCCAAGGATTTCTGAGAAGACTTCTCCAAAACACATTTCTAGTGCGTTAATCTTGCGACGGTCTTGTATCCTCAGTGTCCACGTCTCAGCTCCATATTGGAAGTTTTCATTCTCCTCAATTTTCACTGTTAAAATACATAATCATATATATTACCAATTTAATAACAAAGGTTCTAACATAACATTTTACCGATTTATAAATCAAATTCCATATAAACACTGCGGTTGAAAAGCACAACAGTATATCATTATGATATAGACGCAATAAAGGGTCCCTATTAAATTGACGCTAATACCATGCAATGTGGTAACCTCGGTTCACTAGAGCAGTATTATAATAATTAGTAGCGACGAAATATTTCCATGTCGATATTGTATGGAACAAAAGAACCGCACTGTGCGGTGGACGGCCGATACTGCTTGCCGCACATAATTTAATTATTGTCGGTATACGTTTAATGAAGTTGGTAATTATCGGGGTTGCTATACATTGATGACTGTTATTAAATTCGTCTGGATACCCTACTCTTACCAATTACTACATAAAACTTTCGTGTGAAAAAGATAGATGGATAGAATATTCTTTATTGTACATCACAAAGGTTACCTACAGCATACAAATATAGGTACTGGCGCTTGTTCTACTAATTAAAATTTTATTTATGTACCCTTTCTCCTTGTAATCAGATTGATCCACCTGAATCTCTAACAAAAGATTAAAACAAAAAACGGCTGAACATTTACATAATTAAATATCGGAATTAAGCCGACGATCCCGAGGAGATAATTAAGTGTGCCGCTAATAAGTCTCGGGATATTTTTATCAATCTTTCCTCCGACATTTTCAGGTATTTAAGATGCTTGTAATTTTCCAAAGCTTAAACATTTTCCTTAGCTGTTTTCTCGCTAATGGATGGTAGGAAAAACAACCGTATTTAAGGATTATATACAACAAATGATTTTGTAGTCTGTTTTTCACGAACAAAAAAATATTTTTTGTAAAGAAATTAAATGGTGATTGTTGCCAACAGCGTAATTAATTATTTTAAATGGGAACGAGATTACCTAACGTTAACAATGATGTGAGAATTTTGACAGTCAGGAGATTTAAGAGGAAGTTGGAGCTTACATGTGTTCTCATTAAAAGCCTCGACATGAACTCTTTGTTCAAAAAAAATTGTTCATAATATTAAAACTCGTTTGATCTTTTAACGAAAATTGACAGTAGGTGTGCGGAAAAGGAAATGAATAGCTGAAATTCTTTGTATAGTTACTACATATCGTGAATTATTATGACATAATGATTGACTGGCCTGTTGATCTAGTGGTTAGAGACCCCGACTGCTGAACCCTGAAACCGGGTACGATTCCCAATTTTGACCCAGGACAAATCTTTGTGTCAAATAATTGTAGCAACCCAACTCACTTGAGGATTTCGGAGATGCAATAGTTTATAACTTTAGAATAACATTCTAATGCTATTTTAGTTTATGCTGAACTAAGTGCATGGCGTAGCACGAATGACTACATACTTTTCATGTCAGGCATGTGAGTACACACCGGTTTCCAAGGTGTCGCCAGCTCTGAGGTCCCGGGTTCGATGCCCGGCCGGGTCAATGCAGAAAACCACTTTTCTACATTGTCTCGGGTCTGGATGTCTGTATTTATCTGTTCTGTGTGTGGGAAGGTAAAGCATTGATTCTCACACAATACGCCATAAAACGTCCGAGGTGTAATGGCCTGATTTTTTGCTATTCTAGTTAGGTATATTAATTATAATATTTATTGCTTTAATTCTAGTATAAATTATAATAACAGGTATCATAAAATATACGCCCCACAAATGTACATAAACGTTAGAATTTATATGAAACAAGTAATTTCCAATTGGCGTTTTCGAGACGTTCTCGTTTGCACGGCTTCAAGTGCTCGCTTCGCTTCACATAGCAAATTGCTTCACTTGCTTTACCCGATAAACTTACTATTGCTAACTGCAATCTCTACTTCACGAATTTATATTTCCTTGAATAAACTTGCTAGTAATTATCTTCGTAAATAAAGACGGGTGATAATTTATTGAGGCATGTTTGTTTAATTATTATTTGTAAGTTAAGTTATTTTATGTAGAACGCAATGTTTGACGTCGTTTTAAATGAAATGGTTATGCTATGGTTTCGTATTTAGTTATTTTTTATGAAAGTGGGTAGCGTTTAATTGAGCTAACGTTTAAATATACTAGAAAATAAAGATTAAAAAAAAGGATGTACTGTTTGCCATACTGCTGTGCACATTGACTAGTCGTTGTCACATTCTCTCTTTTAAGGATAATAAGGTTTTCTCTCTATTTTTATTTAATTACAAATATTCGCTCTGAATGCGTTACTGCGTAACAAATAATAAAAAATAAGGGATTATAAGTTCGGTTTTCTTCGCCCCGCACCGCCGACCGTGATAGCATAGACCCGTCTACCCAGGTAATATAATATAATAATATCTATAATATAATAATATCCTATAATATAATAATATCTTGGGACAACTCACACACGACCATCAGATCCGAAACTAGGCAGAGCCTGTATTATGGCAATCAGACAACTGATAAACATACTTAAATATTTCTAAATACAAACACATTATAGATAAATTACACCCAGACACAGAACAAAAAATCATGCTCATCACACAAAGGTCTTTCGCAATCCACTGCGATTCGAAGTATGCCTATATATAGTATGTAAGTGGGTTAAAATTGGGTTTGATTCTCGAAACTCACTGCGCGGTGCGCCGCTATCCGTGGTCGTCAGCCGTGCGGGGTCATCCGTGATACCGCGCAACGGAGGAAGAAACACTACTCCTTGTTATTCTTCTCTTACAATATTTTATCACAATATCTTTGCAAGTATTAAAGTACTTTAAAATAGGTCATGTTAAAAAAATATTCCTGTAAACTGAGTTCGCAATTTCCTCTAAAAATATAGTTAAGTGGACTTTACGCAAAGAAGACGTGTAATTGCGGCCTCGAGTTGTTTTCAAGTAATATTGAATTTTTTCAGATTAAAAAAACTGCAGTTTTCTTCCACGAACATTAATTTCTTGACTAACTATCATCTAAGGTTTCGCATTTTTAAGGATCACAAATGTAGCTCGACTTTTCAGGCTGGAATATTTAAAGTAATTATTTAAAACATATATTTAAAGTAGGTTTATTTACTCTATGCTAGAATTAATTTGTTATTTTATTCCTCCAATATAAAATATCTGTTGGTTTCACATTACCATCTTGTAACTAGAATTTTTCTTCAAAATAACGTTATACAAAGCATGTCTTAAAACACTTCACAATAAGTTTTTCATTAAAATAATTAGGTTAAATGTCAGACTTTACTAAAAAGGATCTTTTATTTGATCTTAGTCTTATTTTTTTAATCAAAGTATCTTAGTGAATGTCAAAAAAAGCCTCAATTACCTAATTATATGAAACCTTACAGCTAGGAGATTATTTATCAAAGACTACTTGAAATATTTGATAAATACATACACGTGTACTTGAAAGCAAAGAAAATTATTTTCCTTACAAAAATGAATACTTACAAGTAGCTTTACGTGCTACGAGTAGTCAGCTTAAATAATATTTCACGTAAATTTGTCTGAAAATGAGCATCCTCTCATGTTTTAGTACGCTTTGATTGAGTGCCTTTACCAGCTCTGGTATTTCTTCATTGAGTATCATTATATAATATTATGATAAGAAAATTGAGAAAATAAATATTTTGCGAAGAGCGAGAGACTGCTTATTACTAAAATAGCATTTCTAAGAAAATATAACTAATTGGACACTCGCTTTTGAAAATCAGTATTTTCTTTAAAAATATTATCGTTATAAACGGTGGATTAATTTTATTATTGTACTTTGTTTTTGAAGCTTTTAATTAATTTGCAATGTACATAATGTTTGTTCAGGTCAAATCTTTTAAGCTAAATTAGAACCACTTCTGGACATCTAATTGAGATTAAATTTTGCATACTTTTAGAAGTTCGGCGACAATACAATATTATGGTACTTTTAAGCTGGTCTGATGGGTCTGATGGGTCTGATGGGTCAGATGACCATAGAAACTCCGTAACGAAACGACGCAATGTCATCGTGTTTAGGCTTGTTTGATTTGTCAACTAGTATTGTGACCTTAGCTGATTTAAAAGCTTGACTAAACATTTAGTTTTAAGAAAAACATATTTGTTTACTGAATACTATGATTGCTCTTTATTGTTATAGAATATATATATATATACATAGATTTATATATAAATAAGCTGTTTCCCGCTGCTCCGCCTGCGTGGATTTTGGTTATCGCGGCAAAATGTTGCCTATGTCCTCTCTCAGGCTCTGGACTATCTGTGTACCAAATTTCATTTAAATCGGTTCAGTAGTCCGACAAGCGCAACAAACAGAGTTACTTTCGCATTTATAATATTAGTAAGGATGAACAAATACCTATAGATACAGTTAAGTCTTGAACAGTTAACAGATAAGAACGTAAAAATAAATTTTACGCCGGCGTAGGTTTGAAAATCTTTTAAGTATCTAATTTGCTTTGCAATTTTTTCCTTATATAAGCCGATTTACGATGTAATTCGCCCAATTATTTAGCTCTCAAATTGAACGTAATTTTCCATAGCAATAAGGGATTAGAAGGTATCGGCGAAAACAAAATAAGCAGATAATAATGATGTGCCGACGTCAATAAATTGTTACTTATTTTCTTCGCTTGGGCCACGCTCCGGAAAAGTTAATGTGACGATATCGTCTTTATGAAAAGTAAGCGCTCCGCGTTAACGATAGCTCTGGGACAATATCATTTTACCTCTTATTTCTCGTATTTCTACCTAATTAGGGCAGCGGTGTCGAAGAGGCGCCGGCCGCCCTCGCTCCGGCTTGCACTAACAACCGTTTCAAGCACGGTTTAATGCCAATTACCTGCTCGCTCCATTGTTCCGAGCGTCAAGTATCGCCGCCCGACTTCCCATTCCGCGACTT
Source organism: Diachrysia chrysitis (assembly GCA_932294365.1). Lineage (NCBI taxonomy): Eukaryota > Metazoa > Arthropoda > Insecta > Lepidoptera > Noctuidae > Diachrysia > Diachrysia chrysitis. Next base: position 7,386,721 of record OW028657.1, read on the forward strand.
CAACAGATAGCTATGCTCGTTCGCGAAACCTACATTGAACAACATTTATCAGAAAACGTTTCATTTTAAAATATCATAAGTTATTTCCTTAATGGAATTCGAAATAGCTAGCAAGATAGCATATTGCACAATATTTAATATCGGCGTCGTTCTTTGCTACCAATACTTTACGGTAATATAAATCCGCGCAGTAAATCGTAGAAAGTACGCAACGAAACGGGAACGGGGGAAGCGACGGCGAAATTAATTTCACATGATGAATGATGAACGATGACGATGCAATTTACATCTCTTTTTTATTGAAAGCTCAAAAAGTGTCTTCCATTGAACAAATTTCGTTTAACACCTGATACGATCTTAAGATACTCTTAATCTTGTAAGTAGAGTAGGTAAAATTTAAAAAAAAATCAGGCATAATTAGGTTCTTGATCAAACGGCTTTTTATTTTCGGAAGATGAAACTGATGAAACCATTATATATATAGATTTAAGAAAATCTTCTATCGTAATCTTTTTATACTTTTACTTAAGAAAACGTAAATAGAGTGACCTTTTCCGGTTTATTTCTCTTATGATTCGTCATATCAAACCCTTTATTCAGCCAGACAACATCAAAAGATGTGACAGAGGGAACAATGGCGCATGTATCCGATACAGAAACGGTACCGGGATTATCCCACCTTAAGCAAACAAACCGTCCACAAAGCTCCGACAAACTGAGAGCACACGAGAACTATGCTAACGAAAAGACGATAAAACCTTTATCTTATTACGGATCTACTCTCCCCGAACCCGTGACATAGTGCGTCGCCTGAACCCGATCCTATTTAGGTGTATTTTTAGGGGACACTTTTTCAAAGCGGTTAATGTATTTAGTGCATTTTTTCGCGACTTTTTAAATCTGATTTTGTCTAGTCTGAGTGCACAGTCTGGTCTGCGGTTGCAGTATATACGTGTACAGTGCAGCGATAGATAAATCGTATATTTTTAAAGGTTTCCGTTGTCGGCTCGTAAAGAATGATCCGACGTCTCGGGCGACACCATTACTTCTCGTGGCGCATGAAAAATTCATATAGCTGTCGTTTGATCGCGTTAACGTGCGGCGTCGCCGCGCGCGCACGCCTCCAGGGGGCTCTAAGCACGGCTTATGGCACGATGCGCTCTCCTGTACTTGTTTTAAATGTGCACTATAACACTTATTCATAATTTCGCTTTTAAAATTATCATTTTTGTTATGGAATATCGATATAACGTAACGACTAACCGTCCTTGTGTTTGTGCGAATTTCGTGTGAAGTACTTTATACGTGTATTGTGCGAAAACAAAACAAACAATAATCTGTTTTTATGTAAAATGTTTATTTTTAAAAGCCTTACAGTAAGTAGCATACGTTACATAAAAATTCACTGGATTCAAAATCAAAATCAAAACTCATTTATTTAAATTAGGCTACAAAGTAGCACTTTTTAAACGTCAAAATAATAAAATAGACAGCACCCGATTTGCCCACCCTACACACTTACGTTGATATCAAAAATATTTATTATTAAAATTATTTATATTTAATAAATCTGTCCCAGTACCTACAGAGATATTTTCTTCACAGGAGAGAAGTAATAAGAATCGTAACACTCTATTTCCACTGAATTTAAATGTTCTCCTGTTTTAATAACATTAGTTATATATAGTCTGAATTACTTTAAAGAAACCACGATACAGGGTACCTTAATTTAGTATAATTATTTAAATTGATGTAGCTAAAAGTAAGGTATGCAGATTTTATACCTTATCTTGTTACATACTCATATTCATTAACTTTGTTTCAGTGGACTTACTTCAGATGCTGGAGTTCAACGTGACGGTGTCGTTCCCCGCTGCACCGCTGCTCACAGTCATTTTAGCGCTTGTTGGTGAGTTACTTTACATGTTCTTATCTCGCGTATACTCAAACGTTACTTAAATTTAATATAATTTTTAGTGTAAGTATATATGTCACCTTAAAGTGATGACATGAGGCTTAGTTTTTTTTATGGATTCGTATGTTTCCTTACTTTACTGCCGCATACGATTTTTCACGGCTCTTTTTTATTGAATATGATTTTATTTTTAAAGATTAATTTGAAACAGTCTCTTGTCGGTTCTTTTCCGAAGAAATTGAATTTTAGAACCGCGCAACTAGGGCCATTTTTCAATTGATCAGGGTTACTTAAAATGAAAAACATTTTGATTTGATTTGGGCGACCTAAAATTAAGTTGCGTTTGAGTATTCGGCTTTAAACAACATAATTATAAGATTAAATATCTATTATAATTATTAATAAGCTGCATGTGCTTCAGCTTCTCATAGTCCTAAATAGCTTTACAAAAAGCTGGGCATCATACGCACACTCTGACATATTAAACAAAACACTTACGTGGCTTCGGCCTCTAATTTTACGTTACACAATTATGAATTTATGATTTTATATTTTAATGATGTTATTTTGTTTTTAAAGTAAACAAATTACAAAATAATGGCGAAGGACATTGTACTTCGTCGTCGTATAACCACAGGGCGGATTTATACCCTCACAAAAGATTTGATTATAATTGAAACTGTAAATAATATCAAATTTTCCTAATCAAAAGTCTGGCTTCTATTTATTTTTGCTTGAAATGAGGTCTTTAGAAATTCGCCTATATTATGTTAAATAAAAATATGAAACCTAATTAGCTGACCGCTTTAATAAATACTTTATTTAATCCATAAACTGTTCGGTGACCTCAATGTTTGCAAAAATACAGGTTTAAAAACCAAGAAAACGTTGTCGATCATCATCTTTTTCCTGCCTTATTCCGACATCATTCCTGTAGTGTCGTACAACAATAATTATGTTGAGCTACCATGACACTAAACTAGTTGAGATTAAGATCCTTTTAAGTCTAAACTACATAAAGTATCTATTAGACTGCAGTGGGAAGTGCCATAAATGTGCCGAAAATACATTATGCACATAAGAGGGTGTTGATATGAAGCAACTTTGCTCACTATTATGTTCAGACTAATTAGTGTTGCACCAAACACGCGAATAACTTAAGGTGGTTTTCGAGCCAACAAATTAATAGTTGCGACATCGTAGAGGCTCAGGGGAACTTTGGTACCTGCGGCAAGGCGTGGCGTGCAAACATACGGAATATGTACAGGGTGGCTTCAATTTACACATAGCTGAATTTTCACTATGATAAAAATATAGTATAATACAAAGCCAGTATCGAACATGTTATTTTGTGGAATTGTGTGATTGGTACAAAAAATAATTTAATTTTTTACTGAATTTGAACAAAACCATGTGTGATATAATTATTGCAAGAGTGTTCGTTGGGCTAACGAGGTCAATATTTTGAATTCCTAAATTTCTAATACCTTAACAATAAAATTCATACTATGTAAGTATCATAGTACGAAGAGATTTCAAAATTATCGATAATTTCTTGATTCAATGCCTCTTCGGTCACCGGTGACCGACGCGCATTGATACAACAATCTCCGCGTTTAACGTGTTAAATATTTACCAGCGGTTTCACTAGTAACGAGTATAAACAATACGTTCTTACATTATAATTTATTGCAGCTTACATTTGTTAGAAGTATCTACAACTTAACCTAGATTTTCAGGCATCCTGTATGCAGCATTCATATATTATTGTAGCGTTTGATAGGTACTTAGCACATAAGCAGCTCTCGCAGTAACGCTACTTGAAATGCACACGTTCGTTGCAAAGCTTCCGTTTGCTCTTTGACGTGTGTTGCTTTTGTGAAATATCCTTTTGATGAGTGTCGTACTCGATCGTTGTATGCTCCCTTCAATATACTGGTAGATAGTTCTGTATGAATGAAAAGGGATTAATAATCGTCTTAAATGCTTTATGTAAGTTTTAAGAATCATGATGGATTAATCTGGTTACAGAGTATTCTGGATTTTTACCCGATTTCCAAGGAAGAGTTAAGTTTTTTTGCGTATCTTGTGCTTGACTCTATGTTTGTAAATGTTTTTATTACCTCGTATCTTCCAAACGGATGGATGGATTTCGACGGTAAAAGTATCGTTAGATTTGCCTTAAAACCCAAGTCTTCTTAGATAAGTGGTTTAAGAAGTAAACACAATGGCTGATTTCAGGTGGAAATAAATAATTCTCATGAGAAATGCTAAAATAAATAATAATTATAAATGAATAACCATGATTTTTATGTTTTTAAGGGCGATTTTTACCCCACGACAGATAGTTTTATACGAGGAATAATTTTGAATTTTGACAGTTCTTTTATACTAAATCTGTCAGACGTCAATTATACTTCACGAATAAAAATTATGTGGCGTTGGAAAATTCCACCACAACTAATACAACTAGTTAGGTTGGTTTGTTGTTTTATTATTTTGCTCAATCAAGCAATGAGTATAACCATATGTATGTTGCAGTGCAGTTTATCGATTTGGGTAATGTGAACCTAACTAAATGTACACGTCAACATGACGTCAATCACTTAAGTTACGAAGATCAAAGTAGAGCTGAGCTGTCATTGTTCAGTCAGGTAATAAGACTCTACACATATTTTGTAAAGGTATTACGAAACAAATGATAGATCACTGACTAGGTGATATCGGGGGGCCGTTATGCGGGTTGGGAGAGACGTTGTTCGCAAGTTGGGCGCCACTCGCCCGTACCAAGTTAACCTCGTGTCGCAGCCTTACCTTTTTCCTCATGTACGAGAATTTGGTGTGTCGAGTGTCTTGGAACGTTAGTAGGTCGGTCGATTCAACAAGTAAGTCGGGCACGGCGCCTGTTGCGCGCGGCGGGCGGGGCGGGGCGCCTGTTGCGCCTCACAGACGCCTCAACCGCCCACCACGTAACACTTGTGCTTTGCCCATAATGAAGATACTTTTGACCTACTTCAATAGGTTCGTGTCAGACGGCCGAGAAGTTCGATATCGCTTGGGGGAACAGGATCCTAAAGAGTAGTCACATAACTCGAGCACTGCTACACATGCGGGCCAATCAAGTCTTTTCTGTGCAGGTTCTTGATTAGCAACTAGGGTCTACCTATGCGTAGCTATTGTTAGTCCAGCTCCTCGTTGTGTAAGAGGTACAGTATTTGATTGCATATCGATTCGCTCATTTATATTGGTTTTCCTCCTCCACCGCATATGTTACTCTTGAATTACGTTGTGCTGATGTTTCGATCATCACATTTACGTAAATAATTAGGAGGTGAGTTTGTCAGCGACAGTGTGATATCGTCTCATTATACACGTTCCAAGAAGTTACCTGTATCAGTAACGTCCGGTTGTGAAGTACCTACACGAGTTTCACATAGGCAGTTCAAATACTCGTTGAAAACTGCTGTTTAATATTTTGTTTCTTCTTATCCACATGTTAATAGTATCACCTCTGTTTGTAGCATCAATTACTTACTATTTTATGAGTATAGTTGTCCATGAGGTTATCCAACATACAAGTGGTAAAGCATTCGCAGGACCGTTTGCGTCCATACTAGCCCAAAAAACCCAAACTCTTTCATCGTCATGAACAATGCTCCTTGATCATGACGATGAAAAAGTTTTGGTAACAAGTGTGAGTTGAGCACTGTTTTCAATGAAATCACGAATTTATTGACCATAAAACCATCCTGTCTCCATGGCATTTCTATAATGGGCATTTGACAACAGATGAACAAAGCTTTTATGAATACGTGCCACTTTTAGTGTTGGAGAAACCAATTGCAAAATATTTTATACTTTTAGTTGGCACTGTACGAGCACTTGTCTAACTTTATTGTTTCCATTAATATCCTATTTTTAGGAAGTGCTGTAACATCTTATGATGTGTTATGACATACTACAACACCACATTTCAGGTGCTGTCTTAAACCATGTAATGGCGGCTGCCTAATTCTCAAACATATTCAGAACAAAATACTTCTGCACTAACCGTTCTTTTAAATACTTACACCAAATAAATCTCTAACATCTTCATCCGTTATGGAATCACACCATCGTACATTTGATCACTTAAAGAAATGCAATAAACATCAAAGGAAATTCAAAACGTTGGAAAACATTCAGCTGTGTAATTGTAGTTGAAGTTAAAATTAATTATTATTATTGAATTTGTTCTTGTAAGGCGTTCCAGGGCCGAATTCCGTTTAATAATAAACAAGCAAAGGCTTCTGAACGTACTTGGTAAACAATAACAAAAGCAAAGCTAAAAGCTCCGTCGAGTTGCTCCTAACGAACGATTGATTCGCCTTATTATGTAATTTGTTAGGCCCGTATTTTAAGTACCTTGTAAATCATCTAATTTCATTCTGAAATGTAACATTTCTTTGATATCCTTGTGTTCTTTATTTTGTCATGATCATATCGGTGCAACATATATCATCTGTGGCATAATAGTTTCTTCGTATACCTATGTCGCATATTTCATTTGTTTTACATAGCTTAGCCTCGGTAGTACCTTTCTTCCTCTCATGCTATGAACTTTTAATTCAATGGTCATGATATTTTAGGTGATCCACTTTGCTTCATGTTGTCTATGTTGAATGGCAGTTATTTGTTTATTTATTTTCGAATCCTAGGAAGGCTAACATTTTAACCTAATACAATTTTCTAGGATTCGTTCGGTTTTTGAAAGCCGTGGTGCGCCCGAAGTATTCGTCCTGGATTTATATGCACACAGTTGTTGCGGGTTCAGATCCAGGCAAGTACCAATATGACTTATTTTATGTCATATGTACTTCTTAGATATTCTAAGCCCCAATCATTAATTAAGAATTTACTTGTGGCAATGCTCACCACTCTGACATGGGACCATTGTCTTGCGAAGTAAAGCTCTATTGGTATACCTTTGCCTTCACTTTTGAATATTTTCACTATGGACTCAGGTCCAGGTCCACATTAATGGACGTAAAAGTAATGGAGCTATTCACGTAATTATTAAGATAAGAATAAACCTAATGCCGGACTAATTTATAACCGTTGTGACTGTATTCAACGTAAAAGTTTGTTTTTTGTAGAAAAATACCCAATAAGATTTGTTAGCACCGGAAAACTTGAAATAAAAAATCACCCTTGTGACTTTGACTTGTTACATAGGACATCGAACTGTCACATCAAATATATTGTCTACCAATGTAACGTAGGTATGTCATGCGTTATGATCAGAGCGTTCATCGAGCGAAACATCAAGAGTTTCTTTCCATGAGGCTCTTGACACAATATTTTGTTTTTCATACGATTCGATGATGTTCTTACTATAGTTGTTTGGTAACTTTGATTCTATTGTATACTGCCTTTTATATGGCTGTTACTATTGCCTATCTCTCATTACAAAAGCATCACGGTTTTATGAGTTGTGACACTATCAGTTGATTCAATCATGTCACAGTTCAATTAAGACTGTTCTACGAATATCACCTAATGGTCAACAGTGAGCCGAAAATTATTAACTTTATCATTATCGTCATTTACCTTTTTTGTAACTTATTTCGAGGTAAAAACCTGTACAAACGCTATTTCGAAGCCCTTTTAAACTAGAGTATAAAAGAATTAGTTTTACTCTAATAGTATTTTCCTGTATTGTACTGTCGCAGAGCTAAAAATATTTTCTATTGCTCTTGCACAGATGTTACCTTTATGGTTACCTAATAGTAAGATCAATATAATCCACACTTCTTAAAAAATTACGTCGTATCAAATAAGATATTGTCAGCAAGTCTAGTTCGTATCACATTATTTTACTAAATTGTCGACGCCATACTAGATTTAATGTCGAATGCCTTAAGTACCTGTCAAGTCTCAGAAATTTAGAGCACACACTGGGCCAAATAAATGTAAGACAAAGGACACCGCAAGCCGTAGGGAAATCAGATTAAACAATAGACTTTAAAACTCATTCTAAAGTCGGATTCCCACGTTACAAGATAGATATCAAGGATCACTTCGCACGACCGACGACTATCTGATGCTGAAAAATAAACTTGACATTATTATTATTCTAAAACGTGAAATGCAAATATTGGAAGATACCTAAGCATTATGTGCTTTTACTCTTGCGTATGATACCTCGATATTATATTCGTCTATACATATTTTAATTTCTTATTGCTCAATGGGGTGGGTACCTATTTGAATTGATGCCGACTTAAAATACAAAAGATACAAATTACATTTTCAGCTATAAAATTACTTCAAGCTTTCAAATTTATCTCATTTAGCGATCACTTTGTTAAATAGTCTATTAAAAGCAAGTTATCCACCAGATTAAACTCTCACACTTGGTGGGTCTCAGCCAAAAAGGTTAAATCTGTTGTAATTTATCCTATCTTTTGTCAGACAGTTTATTAAAATGCAGTTGAAATATTTTAGCTCTCGTCTTTTGATTAAGTCCTATTAATAACAACTTCAAATTTTCATATTCAAACTGTTGTACACTAATTAAAATAAAAGGTATTATCATCTCTCATACAAAGGGCAATCTTAAATTTTCGTACCGAAAGACGTCGCATGAAATCTTGACATGAAAACTTGCAATTGCTAATGAAAACTTAAATGATCTTTTGTTTAAATTAAGTATAACGTTACACGACAAAATTATAGAGGACCAACATAATACGATTTAAAAATGTATTTAACTTTAAGTTTTGAAATTACATCTACGCATCCATTTAGTTCTCAAACAACCTTTGTGCACAAATGAAGTTTCCCTTTGACTTGAGCAATGCTGCCGTTCTAAGGAAAAATAATTTCAGATGATGAGTTTTACAAATAAGATAATACAATTCTCAACAAATCAATGGACTAGAATTGTTGGAATTTCTTTGTCTTCTAGTTCATTATTTATATTAAAATTTATTCGTATTGACGGGATGGTGGTAAAAGGGAACTCTTTATTGTTCTGTTATAGATTATTGCTTTTATTGGTTTAAGGAAAATTACCTTGCATAATTATATTATTAGTTTATAAACATTACAGCAGTGTGGCAGCAGTGTGGCTTAAAATTCTATAAACATTGCCCATGCAAAATACGACATAGATTTAATGTGCTATATAACATTATTGCACTTTTATCTATCACCAACCTTTAAATATACCTAACCAAAATTTGAGTTAAATCTGACTACAAACAAGGTATCTGTAGTAAGTCTGACTCAATTATATTGTTACGGGTTTGTACAGAATTTCTAATCTTGAAGTTGAACACGTATGCAGCAGCGTTGCATATCGTCTGATTAATATCGTCCGCCGCGACTCGGTCGTATGGATTCAGACAACTTTCAAATTCCACAGAATATTGTGAAGGAACGTGTACCGAGATCGAATTTTAGTTCAATTTCGTTGCATATTAGGTTTTGTTTCTTAAAGATGTTTTATAATTTACGAGATGTATGTAAGCATAAGCAACAGTAGGTAGTTGAGCATTCTGTAGTATATTGTATTAAATAAATAGACTTAACTAAATGGTAATATGTTTTGTTATTCATTCAGAAATTTAGAACAAATCGTAATATAAACACTAAATATATTATACATAAAGTTTTCCTATAGTACGGATGTAAACTACGATATACATATATGTATATTATATTTAATAAAAATAAACCAAACCCTTATCTAATAAAACTCAAAGAATTGGTATCTTTATCAATTCGCATCTTTTAAAAGTTTTCTTTAGCAGTAGGTAATTTCGGGAAGCTTACGCATTTTAAATTTCAATCTGTCCCCGACGATGCTATCGTGCGCCGCTCGTCTCTGGGTCGCCACTCGTGAACTTTGAAAAATGACTACCTAAAAGATTATTTTCAATCCGTTCTCGGCAGCCACCAAGAGGTTCGGCATATTTAATAAGTTCTATTATCTACATCACTTTTGTCCGGACGACGAGACGTTTCAATTATACCCGGGTCAGATTGTATACTTCATAGACTTTGCCCGATAAACGGGGCTAGCAACTTGACCGTTTATTTTTTGCTCTAAAATAAGCCGACTGAAAAGGAAAAAAATAAAAGGTCGTCAATATATTCGTCGAACGCCGAAAACAATAACGTGAAAGCAAAGGTGAGGCGACGCAGGCGGGCCTATTTCAGTTGTGCTCATGTTTTTGTTTGCTCGCGCATCACATCACGTTTTCCGCGAGCACGTACCGACGCGTACGCTGAATACTAATGGATAGCAGCGGATAGACGCCGCTCAGGTCGCGCGTCCGAAAATTGGATTCGCATCGCATACACTGCACACAGTATTAACACCCGGCCGTCCGAAACAATGTCCAATCAAATGGAGTGCGTCTACCCTCCTTCTGCACTCCTATCCAGTTAGTATATTGGTTACTAGATCCTAGTCAAAACTATTTGATGAACAAATGTTTTTCAATCCACATGCGATACCGAAGCCACATGTAAGTGATGTTAGTTTTAATGATTCAATGGATGTAAAAATAGACCGCACCCCATTTTAATTACAGGTTTTATTCGAGATCTGGCTATGATTTTGGCTTTATTGCATAATAAGGCTTATGGTACGCGCGTGACGAATTATAATCTGTTTCGAAGCCGTAATCCCAGGGCATCGGCGCGAAGCATGAATCAACGTTGTTTGTACGTTGCACCACACGGCTAGCCGGTACAGAGCAGCTCACTGAATTTGATTGTTGTTTTATTTTTAGATTGTTTGGCCTGCCGGTATTCCCCTCGAATTTTTTTGTGCAACAATATAGGCCATACTCCTGAAAATGCAGCTTTGTACCGACTAAATAAATTGTAATTGAAAGCTTTTACTCCCATGTTCTGATTACGAAATGAATTTTGCTTCACTTCAAAATCCTTGTGTAAGCTATCGCACGCTTCGTATCGTTTAATTCCCTGGTGTATGAAATATTGTCGAGTATCGCTGAGACCGGTTATTAATTTGCAAAATGTTCGTAGATTTTCGATTCGTGCCGAAGCTCTTAAGCCCGTTACTAGCGCAGGCTGGACGACAATGGAGGCGACCACGGTATTGGATTACTACCCCCCCCCTTAGGTGTCCCGCTCCTACAAATGGGGATTTAATTTGCCGTATCCGTAAATACAATAGCCGGAAATTTGTTTGCCTCCCCATCGTCTCACTCGTGTCTAGTGCAATGAAGATACTCATGATATGCATGCGAATGCTTTTAAGTTTCTGTCGTTTTAATTACTAGTAATTGTTGTCTGTTATTCTGTGTTCTCCTTACCTACTTGATTTTTTAGTTATGTGTAGTAATGTCGCAGCTAATTATATACGGCTAAATGTTTAGTCAGGCTTTGGGTGTCGGTCGCGTAAAACAATAAACCGTGAGCTCGGGTGGCATGACGGGGCGGCCACACGAGACGCCGATGACGTCGCATTAAAATGAAATCCATACGGGTATGATTGATGAGCGCCGCAAACATACTACGCCGCGCCCGACTCATTCAATTTACTGTCATCACATCGTATAGAGTGCAGTTTTATTATGAAGCTTTCCGATTTTTTTTGGCTACATGTAACTGAGTAAGTCGGCTACGCAAACGAAGTTTAAATTAAAAAGCGTTGTTCCGGCTAAGTACCTAATAGATCACGTTAGTATCTAATCTTAATAGATAAACGTGTAGAGGAAACTGAATAGGTGCTCTGGAATCACTGACAGAGTAATAGAATAATGTCAACACAACGGGCCGAGATTTATACGGTGCTGGCTATCCGACACTAGATCATCTGTCCGTAAGTCCATTTGGCCATAGATGCATTTTCAGGCTGTATCGAGGTACCCCACTAATCAATGACAGCTTGACATGATTGCCTAGAATTTCTCGTTACAACACAAAGCCTCACAATATTGTTTCTCTTTAAACTGTTACCACAATGCCAATTAAAACTTTATCAATAAAATAATTTTTATATTTAAGTAAAATTTCAAAGTAACATTGAAGAATAAATATTGTTCATTTCTTGACAGCTAATATTTTTACAGCGGCTTGTTGCTCTAATAAACACCGGTTCTGAGAAATTTCATTTCTTACCGCAATTGCTGGCGATGTGATTATCTCAATAATTTGTCTCGTTGTTCCCGGCAGTGCCTCGTTTGGCCGCGAGCACTGTCTTTATGGCGGGTTCAGTCCGGCTTGTTTGTTCAACAGAACTGGAAAATTACCTGGAGTGCTTTTTTATTACATTTAAACCTGCTTACGTTAAAATGCCCCGTGGATTATTCCTAGGGATGAAAATGTCGATATAAATTACTTTTGATGACCCAAATTACCTTTGTACATGAAATAAAAACAGTCGTTATATGTGTTGTATAAAATACCATAATGTATGGACTTTTGTCTATAACACATTAGTAATTGTAATAAACAATTATTTTATTGTGTATCTTATAAAATTAAGCAGATTTTCAGCACACAAAACTTGTATCGTAATTAATATAATAAGTTAGTAGCTAATTAGTGATGATCAACACAAACCTATCGAAAGCTAACTACGAAGCCGCGTAAAAGTTTCCATGACGTCGTTTACGTACAATGTTTTCATATCTTAAGTAATTTGTAATACGATCTTTTCGCTACTTATAAGTTTTCTATCGGAGGCGAGACGAGGTGCGCGTAAGTTTGTAATAAGAGTTAGTGTCTGCTGGTAACAACTCGGCAGTAGGAGTTTTAAGAAGTTTCGCCCCGTTTGTTTGATTCTTCTATCGCCGTGAGCCGATACTTCGACCGGAGCAACGAGTGCCACTGATACTTTTATTATTTCCTTATGGACTTAGTGCAATCAAGTTTCTAACTTGTTCACTATAATGGAATTTATTGTTTATTTCTGTTGCGTAATGCTCTTGCTTCTTGGAAATGTAGTAATAACTACATTTCCAAGAAGCAAGAGCAAGATATATTTAATAAAATAAAAAAAACCGTGTTTGTGCTTATTTAGTTGTAAATCATTTTTATTTAAGCTTACACTTCTAGAAGAGAATTATGTATAACAAGCAGAAAGTAATTAATAAAAAAAAAGTCTTAAAAATTAACGCCATTCATAAACGAGTAATTTACCATGTGTATAAATATTGTCACCTTTCATAAAATTTTCCTACCCTATATTACGTGCATATGTAGGTTCAAGTTAAAATCAATGTTCATCCGTGTGATAATCTTAGAACAAAATTATCATCTTCGCCTACATATTCATGATGCATACGTAATACGGTAAAATCTACATTGCTGGCTGTAAAATGTCAAGCAGTGTTCACTGAACCGAATTAGTATAATTGATAGGTCTTAGCGATGCACAAGTTGATGTTGACGTCGTTAATATTTAGCTCCCGTGTAATACTTGAGTTGACACGTCTTTAACGCTAAGTTACTCTTATGGACAAAGTAACATTCTTGTTATGACAGTTTTTGCATAAACTGTCATCGACACGAGGTGATATTTGATTCTGTACTTTAGTTGTTAGGGTGTTATTGCGTGTCTTAGTTAACTTAGGACGGATTTTACTAACGCCAGATAATTTTATCCGAAGAATAATTTAGAATGTTTGACAGTTTTTCCATACGAAATTTGTCGAATCAATTATGATCCATGAATAAAAATTACCTGGCGCTAGAAAAATCTGCCCTGAGTGGTTGATTAAGAGCTGAATAAGATCATTTAATAAAAATTCCTATCCAAAATTCGATGACGTAATTTTGAATTTGGTTGCACAGAAAACAGACTCTAAATTAGATATAATCTGATATGCATTGGATTATATAACCTTACCTTTATTTAGCACATATACCAAATCATTGGGCAAATCAGGTCATCACATAAATTAAGGAGTAATTCAGCAATCGAGTTATACCGTATTAGTTTATTTTCCCGACACGTTCATTATATTAGGCTGAAATCCAACGAACAGTCCCAGTGGACATTCCCATAATCATATTAGTGCCATATTTGAATTGCGGAAAATCTATCGAAAATTAAACACCTAGCTCAAAGTATAATAAGTTCAATATGAGCTTTAAGATGGGATCCAATGGTTTTCTCCTTTATTATTAATCCACATTGGATATGATCTCGGCCAGACGCTGTTTTATCTTAGATGAAAGCTGAAACTTTGCCCGTACGTTCCTTCCTTTGGATTTAATTGAGAAAACTTTGTTTTTATTCAGGAAAAAAAAATTAAGATTAGATTAGGCTAGATTTTTGTCTTAACTCTTAGACCTTATAGCTTTTATTGTTTAAAATAAAATAATGTTTTCTCTATCATAGTATGTACCTATATCTGAAAAAAACGTTCTTGTTTATTAATCTTTATTCCGTATTTATAGCAATTTGATGTAATCTTTAAATATTTTTTTTAGTAGTAGTAACTCATCAAAATAAATGTTTATAAATGGTATACAAAAACAGGTATATGCAAATTGTGTGCTTAGAATGTAATTTGAAATGAGAAATGCTAATATAAATAATTATTCGAAAAAAGCCTTAGCAGATCTTTATGTTTCTTAACAGAGCACTCGGGTTTTTTGTATTTTCTAATACAACTTGTATGTCAAAAAGGTTGCTACGCCGTAGCACCGTAGCATAAATGTAGCATAGATTAAACAAACGGTAATCACTAGTTATTTATTTTTGTCTAGCTGCTACAAATTAATTTACTTGCAATTGAATTATAGCTTGAGAGCTGATTGCAACCCAAGTATTACCACAAAACAGGTATACAAAAACAAAGCTTCGCACAACACATTAAAGTGTTGGTAATGCTTAGTGGACTCACGTTCCGAGGTGTAAACCCCGATAGCGTCGGGCTTAATCTAACTAAGTGAATTACTCTGTCGGTACCTCCACTATGTTCCTTGCGCTGATGGAATGAAATAACCGAATTTTTTACTCACCTTTATGCTTCAACGATACAAACAATATTTCCACTTCGTATTTTCGTTTAATTACAAAACTGACAAACAACTCTTGTTAATTTTAACAAAGAGAAACATATCGCACGTCAAACAAAATTTAATTTCGAACACATATTACTTATTCAACTGGCAACGGACGTCACTTTGATACGAGGTTCGTTAAATAAAATCAGTTCATTTGACATGTATTGCTTATTGTGTAATGAAAACTGCTCATCTGTAAGGAGACAAAGGTAAAAAACGTGACTACAATTCTCTCAGTTGAATATTGAAAATATTATTTTCCTGAAAAACATTTATTTTACTTGCATGTTAATAATTACGTGCATGATTTTTGTTCGGCACGTGAATTTTCAATGTGTTCATATCAAGTCATAGACATGTTGACGGATACGATACTCAATCAACCATCCATACATTGCTTACAAAATCACTAGCGATGGCTACACGCATCTCATGTGGTATCGGTATAGAAATCGATGATGAAACAATCGAATCGTTCCGAGTGCTCGTAACAGGACACGGGACGTAAAGTGAGCCGAACGAGCCCGGACTCGCCGCACCAATCTGCCAAGTGAATTACCCCGACGAAATCCGACGTAATCTCGTGAAAACTGCCACTTTGCCGCACTCCGAGTTATACGTGTTTATCTTGGATCATTATGATGATACATATTGGATTGGCATAACATATCTTATATAAAAATAAATATTTATTGTAAGGCAGATTTTTTTTTTTATTCTGGTATAAATAAATAAGATTAACAATTACAATGCTGGTACAGATTTGAGGATATTATACAAAGGATAAAGTTGCTGTTGCAGTTGGCATTTATGTTTGATGATAATCTAAAATATTGAGCATTGCTATAATATTATTTCCTGAATGAAAAATCCCACGTTGTAATACTGAAGCGAGTTTTCGATTAAACAGGCGGACGGCCGACAAGGCAATAACCTACGCTTTATGATAAAGTTAATTAGATAGAACATTCGTTCCCTCGAGCAAGTATACAGATGAGACGATGCAAACGGGCCGTCTTTTGTAAAATGCTAAGAAAATGGTAACGAAAATCAACAGACTTACTTCCGCCGTTTGACGCCCCGTGGACCTTATAGTCTAAAAGAAAAGGATGAGTTTTTAAATTTTTACAATATTTGCACATTTTTGCAGTATTGAAAAACGATTAAAACATTTATTTAGAACATTTAGTTATATATATATATATACATATAGTTATAGAATAATCCGGTAGCTAAAGAAGCCAGGGTTGTAAAATTTTACTTTTTAATTAAAAATAGTTAATCTTCATTTCGTGGCAAATCTTGTTTGATATAAATCGCGACGCTTTCACCGCACAACGGCCCACACATAAGTTTAGTGATTCATTTCGAAGTTTGCGAAGAACGGACGCGACGCCGTGCTCGCCTCGAGGTATAATTAGTTTCGTGATCGGCCGGCGGGCGCGGCCCGGGCCGACGGACGGCGGAAAAGTCAAACAAAACACGGATATCGACGCATATGCGACTGCACGCCGTTCGTCCTGCAGTACTGAAAGCGATTTCATTATCAGTATCAAATTATGGCCACTGAAATTGGTTTATCTCGGAATATACTTAATAACTTTTGCTGTTTATTTCGCTGAACTATAATGCCAGGTTAAGAACATATTGCCGAAAGTCGTTGTTTTGACAATTTTAGATATTGCCCGCTTATTTTCGCCAATTTTCGTACATACAAACGTCATATACAAAAAAAAACAGATAAATCCGTCTAGCCGGCCTTATATAATATAGAATTGACTTTTATTTATAAAAATTAGTTTAATCTTAAATAATTATGATAATGCAGGGTATTCGTGTAAATCTTGTATGAGAATCTTTGATTCTTAGACCAAGTGAACTAGCATATAAACCCGACCTAAAACTGCATAATTAAAAAAAAACTGATTTGAAGCAACCTGATATATGCAAAAAAAAACTTTCCATTTAAAACCCACACTCACACATTTCTATTACAAGTCCTGAAACATAATACCTGAAAAAATATTGTTTCATTCATCAGAAACCGAACCAAAATAGCGCATCAATTAGTTTACCGAGAAATTCTGTTTCAGTATTTTACATCGCTCTATTTTAGCGAGGCTTAAATATTGGTCGGAAAATAACAGCGCTGCACTGAAGTGCCCCACTTATGGTTCAAAGCCTGCAGTTAAGTTGGTGCCTCTGTTGAAGAATTAAGTCAGTTTGTGTAAATTGGTAGCATCCGGCGTGTACCGGAAGCTATAGGGAGCCCACCTTTACCGTGCAACTTTTAATTATACGGCGTCGCATTCGTGCCTCGTTTGGTCGAAAGGTATCGGCCATAAATTGATGTGACGTTGGTTAATTAAGTTCTTTGATTGTCAATATTTGCCGTAGTTTTTACTCACTTTGTTACCTACGCAATATTTCATATGGGCTTCGTACTCTAGTTTAATCAACAAATCACCATATTGAATCTACATTTATTTGTCGAGTTAGAAACTCTGTTATTAGTTGTTACATTGTTGCTGTTCGCGTATGAAGGTAAATATCGCCATTATTTTGTTTTTCATACGCGTAGCTTTATAGGTTGACTGTGTTGATACCTATCATAGTTTTAAATCGAATTCCGCAATATTGCTTGGTCGCCACTCCCAGGTGAGTTCACCTAGTCGTTTTTCATTTCGCAATGCATACAATTCAGTACTGTGATTCTTTTATGAAACTAATATGAACTTTATTATTGTGACAACGATATATCAGCTTTCATGTTATTGCTATTGTTGTATTGTCAATGGATTACTTTATGAAATCCAATATGCATTAAGCTTGCGGTGGCGGGTAATATTCTCTGCTTTATTTTATATTTTCTGAAAAGAGATGTTTTATAAAATGCACCCATCCACGCAGTATTAATATCTAAGAAGGGCTTTATTTGCAGAGAGATTTATAGATAACTTTTTATACGATAAACGGTATAAGTAGTGATAACATTGATTTTAGGAATTTTATTTTTAATTGCTTTGAATTATTTACGACATTTGAAGGCCTAATTCTTTAATTATATATTCTTGTGTTAGCAATTAGGCTACTAAAATTAAGATCGTTTTAGGAAGAAACATTTCATCAGAAAACATTATCAATCATTTCCCAAGTTGCAATAATCCAGCGGTTCGGCAACAGCTGTTTTTTAAAAGTATATGGGTTGTGTTTATTTAACATCATGTCTTTCATCCGTATAATGTTAATAATGCACACGACATTATATAGTACGTATGGAATTTAATATTTAAATATTACCTGTGTATTAAAACGCCGTCCGATATCGGAAAATTCCAACTTACGATATACAACATAACTTTTCTCCTCGCGATTGTCGAGCAAGGACCCGTAGTATTACGTATCCTGTGCATTCGTTGCATATCAGTTTCCAAGTCGCATGGTGTTCAATTGCACGATGTCGAATTGCACTCGCATCGGAATGGACCAGCTCCGACGCTCTTCGATATTTTCTGAGAAATACGTGTATCACTCGTGTTATGCGGTCTTATGACTGATACGAGAGTTTCAAGAAAATGTTTTTCGATATTCCAGACTTTAAGGTTTCGACGTCATGCCATTGAGTTCTGAGGGTCTTGGGTAATGTAAATACTTGAATGTTTGCTGCTGTCTCTGTAAGGCATGTTTTTAACGTAAAATAGACTAACAGTCTGCTGAAAAATAATGGGGGAGTCCAAACTGTTTTTTTTTATGAAAACTGCTCTGTCAATGTCAAATCTTTAAAGATTTTGGAATCTTCGTTATGTTAAAGAAAATGTGTGTTAGCCTTCTTAAATTGTTGTTTTGGTAGTCATTTCTTGATAAAGCCTTAGTAACTTATAAAATACTAGCTGACCCGTGCCCACTTCGTTGGGCATAATGTTAATAATCCTTTTTTAGTTCATATGACCTAACGATTTAAATTATTTTATTAATATTAAAAATTAAATTATCTATACTAATATTAAAAAAACTACTTTTTGTAACTTAAATATAAAAGTTAGACATATGCTGTCGTTGACTTTTTTGTAGGCATTTTCAAGCTCCACATCTTTTCTCTAGAACTCAAAAATATATCTTTCATAGTTAAGGCAGCGTTCGTAAGAATCGCTTTCATTCGACCGTTTTTTCTCCGATTCACTTTGCAAAACGGACTACCACGTAAAAGCCTTTTTATTTTTCGGTTTTTTATATAGCCTATGACACTCAACAATAATGTGGCTTTCTATTGGTGAAGGAATTTTTAAAATCGGTTCAGTAGATCCCGAGATTACCCCTTACAATTTAACAAACACACAAACTTTACTTCTTTATAATATTAGTATAGATTAATAACGTAATTTCAAATTACCTTTTTAACATAGTAACTTTTTTAACTAACACGTTAAAAATGGTTGAGTTGGTCTTGCAACCAGCGATAAAATAATAAAATTAAAAACTAAAATTCTGCAAGAAATTTACGCTTGCTCTACATAAAATGATGAAATTACTGGTGCGGTAATCTCATGACTGTAAATAAATTACATCGTCGTAGCCACGAGCTCATATAGTGTTCAATTAATTTACCTAGTTTTAAAATACACGACGCTGCATGTTTTCAGGATTCCGTAGTCAAACGAAGTAACTCTTTTATGTCTTACTTGTTTTTTTTGGTCGAACTGTCTGGTATATGGCAGATGTTGGTGGAGTCGAGAAATGGCAGGTAATAGATATATTTACATGCATTTAACTATTAACGAAGAAAGTCCTTGAGAATTTTAACTGAAGGTACCTAGTTATGATTTTGATGCCGTACCACTGTAGGTACTATTTTTATTTGATAGTTAAGAAATCGTTTCTTATGTAAATAGAGCTCGAAAACTTAACTAATCTGACACGTTTGGTGAGATTTCAATTAAATTATATTTAAGTAAAATTAATTTAAATCCTCCTTTCAATTAGTCCCAAAACAGTAGTATGTATTATCGATATTTGCTCCCCTTAAAATGGAATAATACCTTGACTCCGCAGTTCCAAATTATTTAAAGTGTAAGAACACGGAACCTTCGATCCGAACTGCCATCCAAGAATTAACTCATGTTTATAACAACATTTAAATTTACCTGTAGGTATTCTAAAATAAAAATCTATCTATGTTTGAAAATGTTGGAAAGTGTGAGGATATTGAATTAGTAGCGGATTTTGCATTTTTTCCTGACTGTGAGACAAAAAGGCGTGGCGGCGCCCGTCGGACGCTGAATCAATTACGTTACGTTGACGCGGCCGGTGCGGTAATTCGATCCGTCGGCAAATGTTGTTTCGACCGCGGGGCATGTCCGATGATGGCAGCCAACCTGCGCCATCATGCACACAACTCTATGATCAACTTCCAATCCAAAATGTGCGCTCTAATTAGTAGGCATATACATGTAATTCTATTTAACTACAATAATATGGTTTATACTGGGTTAAGTATTAATAAAGTATCTTTTACGTTTAGCTTTTTTTTTTTCGTGTTGGATAGCGCATAGATACGATTAGCACAGGATCAGAGAGCACATAAATAGGTATGCCGATGTAACTGATGAAAATGTTATATTCTGCTTCAAAAGTCATTTTGTAAATTACATTTCTCGATTTAACAACGACGACACACCCTTTTTTTGCAACGATAATAAAATAGCAACTCAGTTACAACGGCTTGATGTAAAGGTCGCAAATAATTAGGTATTATATATTATTTTTTTTAAACCGTTAAAATTACGAAAACAACGTTTATCCATTTCACAGCTCTTTATCACTTTGGTACTGCAAAGAAAAGGTTAACAACAAAGATTAAAAAGGTGCAATTTTATTTCATATTGTTAACCATCTGGCTATAATAAGGGTTTATGAAATTTAAGTGAGAATTTGTACATAAACACAGTCGTTTATTAATACCTTTTTATTTGTAAAACATGAAAGCAGTTTCAGACACACCACTCATTAAAATAAAAACGGATTTATTAATTTTCAGTATCAAATTGAAATTGTCAAGCCTAGGTATATCTAGGTTACGCAATGAACTAAATTTGCCTAGTTACATAACCACATGTCAAACGGGTCGTAATTCTAGTTAGCACTTGGAATCCAATCGACATCGCGTCGGAAACAGTGAGCAACGTGTAGGCATAATAATAATCTGCTTAACATTGGCTGTAGGGAGAGTCGGGCAGCAGATTTTAGGCGAGTGCCAAAGCGGATTATCGAAATTAACCTCTTCAACGGCTCTAATGATCGACTCTTCCACTCGAGCACCAGGGGTTCCCTCTCAACCGTTACAATCGTTAATAATACCCACTTACTTACTAAGTAAAATACCTTACTTTATCTTAGCGAAACATATCTTGTAATTATTGTTCGTGATGAAGTTTATCAATTTTGAAAATAGACTAAAAAGCTTGATTTTTTTTTAGTTAACCATGCATTGTCATCGAAACGTGTATGCAAATTTCAGCTTAATCAAAAACTGGAAAATGGAAAATTTTACTTGTCAAATTTTTTTTCGTTGTTACATTTGTAGCTATGAAAAGCGTGTTTAAAAAAATCAAATTATTTTTGAACTTTGAAAATCTACCAATATTAATATTTTAGAAAAGAATATCATTTATTTTTTAGGACATGGTAATAACAAATGTTACAATTTTAGAGTAGTTCACATATACTACCGTATCCGGTGTAGAAATATTAACATTTTAAAATATTTATTCCTGTAAAATATTTCCATTGTTAACTTATCACAATAGGTTAGGGTATAAAGGCTCTATATTAGATTGTTGCATCAGTTGGGGACTAATCTCGTACGGGCGCAGGACTACAATAGGCTTTATTAACATGCATGCATCCCGTTCGATACAAATTGGCGATGAGTCGCCGGCTCTGTCGCGCGCCGTGCGGCGGGCCGACTCTACCGTGTAATAATGTGCTCTTCTGTTGGAGACTAGGACCTAGGTCATGTATGTTAAAAGATTGATTTAAAGGTACATCTGGCCTTTGTGTGGTAGATTAAAAGAGGTAGGGATGTATTCTGTAATATTTTAGCTGCAAAGTCTTGTCAGTTATAAAAGTACAATATTTTTATACTGTTAAGTACAATATTTTACTGTTTAAATGATTGAATTAATTCGATTCAAACTGAAAAATCTGTGTTAAATAATGACTCGTTATTTGCTATTAATGTTAAAGTTGCCGTCTAATTAACTTGAGTACCTCTTCCTTATAAAGCGACCGTGGATTCTCCGAAAAATGTGTGTTTTAGGGGAAAACAATAACACTAAAACTTCATCAACCTACTCTTTATCAAACTATGTCGTTGGGATCGCATTTCTGTTAGAGGGTGTGCCTTAATAATATTATTTTTTCAATGAAATATACCAAAAGACTGTCTTTTGGATTTTCGACTGACAGGAACCTTTATTACGATTAAAATAAAAATAAATCATATTTTAATCAGTTTGATTGTATACAAGATTTATTATACTTTGTTACTGTGTTTAAATTCTTTAGGGTTTAGGTTAAAAAGTTTGCTGTATATTTAAATTATCAACGCATTTCTGTGAATGTTTGTATTATATTAACGCGTGTTACGGCATTTTGCAATTTGCGGTCGTATACCGATAACAAACTGAAAATAATCTCAAATATATAAAAATGTCGTATCGTAGTGTTGGTTATCCAACTCCTTTTAAACGGCTAGATTTTTATGATTTTTTAGTGTATATTTGGTAGGTCTGAAAATAGGTCGTAAGCTATTTTTTATACCCTTTATCGTTAGGCGGGTCGGCTAGTAATTAATAAAAACGCCCTTATTGTATTTTGAAAAAAGTTTTTGTATAATTAAATTAAAACAGGTCACGACTTGATTAATCAAAGCGTTTTCAAATATTTAATCAATTTGTAATATTTACGTAGTGATTAAATACTTCTCGTTTCGTATTTGTTCCGATATCCAAATCTATGTTAGTTACATGCTACGTTTTAATTTGATTTCGTGTCCGGAACCACTATTTGAGTTAATCAAAGATAAATTCAACGAACCTTAAATGTAAAAGTTGATTTACCTAATACATATAACACATCTAAATGCCACATTATTTAAGTACATTAAATATTTATTGTAATCATAATATAATATAGGCATATGTGTATAAAAATCTCAGTAAATGTCAGTAAAGCTAAAGCGCTCTAGTTTGCAGTTCGCATACATTATAGCATTATTAAAATTGGCTATTCCCAAAAAGATATTGAAAAAAGATGATATAAGATTTAAATGATGATGATAAGAAGATTCTATAAATAAACAAGCCCTCTTAGAAGTAGAAGAGATTCGCGACTTAGGTGTCATATTAGACAAGCAACTTAAGTATGATAAACATATATTAAATATAACATCTAAAGGGTTTAAAATTTTAGGATTTGTATTACGCAATAGTAAAGATTTTAAAAAACCCTCCACGAAAATCAAACTGTTTACGACACTAGTTCGCCCCATTCTCGAATACTGCAGTGTAGTGTGGAACCCCCATTACGAAGTCTATACGAAACTCCTAGAGAGCGTTCAGAGGCGTCTTCTTTATCATCTTTTTTACAAAGACTTTTTAGTCAAAAAACTTAGTAGCTACGACGATAGATTAAGGCACTACAAAATGAACCCATTGTCGAATAGGAGAAAACTGACAGACCTCATATTTCTTCATAAACTATTTAATGGAGTAGTGGACTGCAGCGATTTGCTTAGTATGCTGCAAATAAACGCGCCGTCTCGATTACCACGTGTTAGTAGTTTTAATTATTTCAATGTTCCCCGATCTAGGACTAACCTAGGTCACTTCGCTGCTTTGCCAAGGCTCTGTAGGCAACTAAACATCTTGTCTAAGCGCGGTTTAGATATAACCTCTCCGAGTTATATATACAAAAAGAAATTAAAATTACTACTTTCCATATAAATCCCATCATTATTATTTTAATTCTTTGCTCTGAATTACTTTTTAAGTGTATAACTTAAACTTTAGTTTATATATGTTTTACGTTCTGTTTCAAAACTTAAATTTCTCACATAGTATGTAAGTTTGTTCACCTGTGTGTCTAAATGTAAATGCTGTGATCTCCTTTAATTGAGGGAGCACAACTCAAATGTATACTCTACTTTTCTCTAAAAATGTAATTTGTGTATTCTTCGTTGGAGATCCATATATAAATAAATAAATAAATAAATAAATAAATAAATAAATAAGATCGAGCTCTTATCCTTTAAAAGTCCAATCAATCCTGTCTGGTTTGTGATACCGGCTAGTAATAAGTGTTTTTTTTGTTGTAAAAAGGTATTAGATATGGTTTTACCATAGAGGTAACATTGACAAGCTTAGAACGTGCTCATCGCTAGTAGCTCAGTATGTCACGCGTAAGCACATTTTTAGCTAAATGTAATGCGCTCGTTTACTCATCTATGTGATTTTCCGTGCGGCGACACACTTTTATGCGAAAATATCAACGGTTGCGATGTTATTAGGGTGATATTAGGTTTTGAGACAGGTGCGTTCTGTTTTGACACAAATTTTACGATTCTTTATGTTCATACTAGTGCCAACAGTTCATACTTAATATGCGCACTCTATAGTTTACTTATTTATTCCTTTAAGGTTGTACCGCGTATTTTAACATGTTTTAGTTATTAGTTTGTAAAGTTTTCACACAAAAGGTTATTTATTTATGAAATTAGTTTCATAAAATCTATTGACTTACTTTTCGCAGAGTATTTAAAGCACATACATTATTAAATTTAATATAACAACTGAAAGTGTTGGCCGCGTTTGCTCTGTTAATTTGATTAAAGTGGGTTGTTAATGTTGACCGCGGCTGATATGTTTGATGAGGCCACTGCCAAAAGTAGGGCCGTTGCTGAAAATATGGGTAAATTCCAATTTTCATTTATCAAAGCTATTTTTTTAATATATTACTCACGAACCTTGCCTTTTTTATAATAGAAAATATATGAGAGATTATTCTAGTTAAAAAACTAACGTATCTCCCTGCTTTCAAAGCATTTTAAGGGTTCCGCGGCTAATAAAGCATTCCTTGTAAGAACTATTAATTACACCTTACAGGTCACGCTAAGGTTTAATTTTATGGGTCCAAGTCATTGAATCACTCCCTTAGGATCTGGATCATTAAGTGGGTAAATGGTTAATGAAAATAGAATGAGCACTAAACATCGAAGCGGAATTTCGCCAGTCACCTAGCCGTCGTTAAATGTTGTTATCGTCGCGATTAAGTAACAAAACAACTTGGCTGCAGGGCGGAGCGGGGAGCGGCGCGGGGCGCGGGATACGTCGCGAATAATAATCTCAGTTTACGACGGCAGCCGAGAGAATCAATAAAAACACTAATAATGCACAGACGTAATCCGGATCGTGCAACGTCGCGATTACCGGCACTAACGAGATCGTAAAGAAGGATCTCCAATGCACGGCTTAGCCGAAACATAAGCGCCGCGGGTAGGCGACTCGTAGCTAATATATTGACATCAGTGTTACCTACTAGTGTTGCACGTACGTAGGTATCAACATAATCCTATTATTTACACTAGCATTGCCCCGCGGTTTACTTGCCTTGCTTTTCTTCCAAGACAAGTAAACTGATGTTAACTAGCCTATAGCATTTCTCGAGAATTGGGCTATCAAATAGAAAATCATTTTTTCAAACCCGAAAAAACAAAACAATAAAAAGAAAACTAACTTTATTTAAATATGAGTAAATCTATTAATGAAGATTAATTATAATTATTAATCATCAAATAAAAATAACCAAATAAGGCTATTGCAAAACATCTTTCGTCGAAATACCAACAATCAATGATCGAACAGCAGAAGTTAGCGAAAAGAACAATCAAATGTAACAGTTTTTTTTGTAGAAAGAACCCTAAAACGGCACGCTATGTCCATTATTCTCAATTTGCGGCAAGTTGAAAGAAGCGCGGACGGCAGACGCGGCGGGTGTCCCCCTTGATTAAACCCCAGGAAGTAAGAAGTAACAATTTGTGTGCATTCCGACAGTCTCCGCCAGTTTATACACTAGCTCCTGAATTGCACTCCAGCTTACTTGATTCCCTTTTAGAATTTCATAACTTTTATTACTTTGTTTTTGTGAGACTTAGTTGTTCACTATTACCAACAAAATTCGTTGCTAAACAATCTGTTTCTTTGCTTATTCATAGATTAAATAAGCCACAATTTTAAGACTAAATGTTCACATTAGATACAATAGAAACGAGAATAGCCGTAAGGAAAAAAAAACCTATAGGTAATGCCTCAATAAAACTGTTCTTAAAAAGGTTCTGATGTATTTAAAAAATAAGGGGTAACAAAAACACGGTAAATATATGCACGATTAATGCATTTTATCGCGTTATATTATTATCCTAATAAGCTGTACGGACGTGTATCCTGGCTGACGAGGGCGACGCGACCACCTGCAGTCCAGCGGCTGCTGTTGACACGAGCTACGTAAACGTATCGATACCTGTCCGATGCCGATGACCGCTCCCTACCCGCTTTACATTATTTTACTCCACGTCATTTTAAATACATTTTAAAAAGGCTATGCGACTAATTTTATACAGTTATTTTGAACAAACATGACGCACGTGACGTCACACGCTATTAAGCGAGAACAAGATATAGAATGAGTGAATTAGTTTTTACTTGAGTGTGACGTCACCTGAGTTGCTCTATGAGTTAGTGATCAACGTACACGGACTGCGTGAGCTGGCGACCGCTCTCGCGCTTCACGTGCGCCTCTCGCCCGCTTGTCTTTTGTTTTGTCGACCGCTCGAAGCAGTGGAACTGCAAAAAATATACAGAAATTTGCGTGAAATATAGTAAATTATGATTTTTTATCCTATTATCTAGTAGGATGATCATAGTTTGTTGTATATTTTTAATGTTGTTAAATAACCTATTTGATCTCTTCCCTCTCCCCCTTATTTATCCGTTGATAGGTAATTCTCAGGCATAATTCTAAAGCTAAATACGATTGTTGACCGGCGATTCTGACGCGTACTAGAAATGTCACTGTTCATAGTAATTGTTTTAGTTTGTCGTTGTTCTAAATAAACACTGTCTTACGACAATGTTGTCAGTACTGGCTCATGATGCCCGGTGATGTTTGATCAATGTTTCGATCATTTTACAGCGATTCACTAGGCGCCGTCTGTCGCGCGTGCCTCACACCCGTCTCTCGCGATCTTCGCGTAGCGCCGGAATTAAAATTAATAGCAGACGGGCGGAGGCACGTCGTGGTAGGTCCGACCCGACCCCAGTAATTTGTTTACTCGTCTCGCTCAGGATTACGTCGCATGCTCCGCTGAATAGGTAACTCCCGGTGACTTTTCATAAGTATCAGTCAACTTCCACTTGCTGTGTTAATGATTTTTTATTGTTTTAATAACTTTACTACGTGCATATTTTTTTCCGTAAGCTGTTGTCGGAGTTTATTTTAATTTGCGAGCGCTTTAAAAGCCTATGGTACTGCGTTACTGTATTACATGTTTTATAGTAGCCAATATCGTTAACGTTAAAACACTGCCAGTGACTGGTAATCTTACTAAAAATGTTGCTTGTATTGTGATAGGATATGTACTAAAATGCGTTTACCAATCTATCGTGGGAGCGCGCCTTTTAACCCCTGTCACCACTCGCAGCGTGCACTCACCGACAAAGCTTCTGAAATGCGAACATACCTGTACATGAAATTTCATTAACCATATCGCTATAAGTTTGGAGCGCAGACGAAGCACGTATATAATTCAAAGCGCGAGTTAATTGACCGAACATGGTTATGAATGATACGGCTAAACGTCGCCGGAGCCGGGTCGAGTGTCGGGCGGTTGCCGGCGGACTTCCGATCGCACCCCAGCGTGTTTATTGTATCAGTGTCGAGGCTCATCAAAATGCAAATAAGGCACGCCCAGGCCGCGGCGCCGGACAGTTGTTGGCGCTCTATTGAGTTATAATTCTGACTACATTCGAGTTTCCTATGTACCTTTGATTCGACCGTATTGTGTCTGCCCCGTTAGGCTGTCTATCCACCGCGCCGATACCGACACGATAATCACATAAAAATGTCGGGCCCATTTAAGGACACATAAATTTAGTTTTTTTTATAGTATTTTTATTTACTACATTGACATTACGGTCCGTATTTTAAGTAAATCAGCGTGGCTGCTAGAACGGTATATTTCTCTTTGTTCTCCTGCGAGATATTTCCCATTTGAACAAGTGGATTTTTAACGTTCCTCATTTTATTTTGGAAAATTGCACGTGACATCACCCAGGTCTCAGGTGAAAAAATGCGACTTTTATCACCATATACAAAATGCTACAAATCTAAATTAATACCTATTAAAAATAGTTTTCATTTTACCGATAGTAGTAATCTAAGTACCTACCTATACGATAGTGTGTTAGGTACATTTTTCAATATTATTAAATTATAACCTTGTTTAAGAATAACAAGTGTACCTAAAAATATGCTGAAGAACCAAAAATACTTAATATTATAAACTGTTATTGTAGAAATCTAGTTATTTATTAAAACGTTTAGATTTTATTGTTTTTTTGTTTGTATAATTTATTTTCAAAATTATATTACTGGGGTAAATTACTAGACAAAACAATTAAAACAGACTTAACCACCGAAATCGTCATCGGTATTATTATCGCAGTGGACAAACGTTGAGCTACATGTTGGCGATATATCGGTGAGAAATTGGCAACATGTCGACGACGCCTTCAGTAGTCAGCCACATTTGAATGAGAACTCAATCTTTTTGAAGATTGGATTTACGATTCTTCGTAATGTACCTATAAAACATTTGAGAACAATGAATTAGAAATAAACTCAGTCTTTGATATCGCTTATTTAATATTCTTTGTAATTTTTAGTGGTTCTAAAATAAATGCTCAAACCAACTACTACTTCAAATATTTTACACCCAGCTCAAAATGGTTAAAGTAACACAGTAAATTCATACACATTTCGTAGAGCTTACATGCAAAGCAGCTTATAAACTCGACATAACGTCTTCATCTCAAAGACACAGGAATGAATCGTTCGGGGTGTAGCTGCATGCAGTTAATAAGCTCCTGGCTGGATGCTCGGATTTCGGTCGTTAGCGCGTAATTGTCGACACCTAATTAGTCGTCGACACTCGAGCGCCGCTCTCCGGTGTCGCTATCACACATGACCCGCGATATTTAACGCGGCGCGACGTCGCGGTAACGTCGACCATCGTGTACTTGCTGCGGTTCTCCAGGTGCTTTATTAACTGGCTTGAATGAGATGGCTGGTGTACAAGTTGCACTTGTACTCACTACTACTTGTACCCACCGACGACGAAACGAGAAACAATCGACTATTTTCTCGCTCACGAAACGCTCAATAAGATGTTGATCTCGTGTCAATAAAATTAGTAGTTAGAGAACTCTGTAGCCACTACTTTATCGCGGCGACAAGAGCTATCAAAGATATAATATTCGTTGAGCGATGCATGCAGGTTGTGGCAACGGCTGTTCTGAAAAAAAAAGAAGCGAGTGTTGCGAGTATCGCTCGTCGTGAGCATACACTCGCTTGTAGCCCAACGACAAAACTATCAGGACTACACACTCGCTTCTTGCTGCTAACCAACTCGTATCCAGTTCATAGCTACTCATCGTCAGAGGCCACGTGCCTTAGTTTTACGTCTGTTTCTACCCGTCTGCGCCAAAAGGAGGGCTGTTTTTCGCGTACATTTATATATATGTATGTATGCTGTGCTGTATTGTATATATACGTAAAAAAAATGACAAGTTTTCACTTCAAAAATCAGAATGACCGATTTTAGACCATATTAAATGACCCCAATTTTTTTTTCGTCAAAGCCTTTGAATTTTGTATAGTATATGTTTATAAGTA
Source organism: Diachrysia chrysitis (assembly GCA_932294365.1). Classification (NCBI taxonomy): domain Eukaryota; kingdom Metazoa; phylum Arthropoda; class Insecta; order Lepidoptera; family Noctuidae; genus Diachrysia; species Diachrysia chrysitis. The sequence goes on from OW028657.1 coordinate 7,416,680, forward strand.
TTTTTTAATGTAAAAATAAAAATTTGCAATCTGGTTTTACAGTTATTTGCATATTTCTTAATATTTAAGTTTCATAATTGTTCGTGTTACGGTATATAAAAAAGGCTGCGAAATTTTCATCTAAGTATTGTTACTTACTGCAAATTAACCCGCACATATTTTGGAACTTATAAAACAAAAAAAGAGCTTAATTCGTTTGACTACATTACATATGAGCCATCCCTATAAAGAGCTGCATTCTTTATATCTTAGCGAACATGCCTAGCTTTGGTTCTGAGTTTAAACATTTGTTTTTCTTTATAGGTATGGAGGCGATCATGTCGGAATTCTTTAACGACACGACGACGGCCTTCTACATTATCCTGATCGTCTGGATAGCAGACCAGTATGACGCGATTTGCTGCCATACCGCCATCGCTAAAAGACATTGGCTCAGGTAAGTGGACGTTTGAAAACTTGCATAACTTTGAACTTAGGTAAATTTCTGATTATGAACATTTTGATTTATCACAACAACTAAAACCTGAATTCAGGGTGAGTTGTCCTAACGTGTAACGTAGTATCAAATGAGTAAATATTTGAAAAGTGAATTGTGTCTATTGAACCATGGACAATGTAATTTTTACAAAACAATAATTTGTCCGTTTTTATGCACCTTTTAGTTCATTCTGTGCAATCGAAACAATAAAATATTGAAACAAAAATATATACAATTTGGTCGCGTGGCCGATGGCGTGATAATTTAATTAATCCACTTGTTATCGCGTCCGCTGAGTGTCGACATTCGACATTGTTGCGGGGTTCACCTATTGACACGCTCGGTCACATTCAACGAACTGTATTCACTGAGCATTTAGGGTGCATTTACACTATGGATGTCTATGCAGCCGTTTGTCGCCTACAATCATAAAATTATTGATATTACGAAATCGTAACCTGTACATCCTCGTTGGTTAAAGAATTGGTCGAGAAATAATCTTATTATAAATACAGTCCAAATTTCTAAAATGTGTGCTGAAAGTAAATTGAATAGTGTATTGCATCATAAGGAAACGTTAAAAATATTATGACTTGTTTGCTATGTGGTTGCGCCCTTATTTGTGCATTCAACGATACATAACCTATAGGTATACATACGCATGTATCGAGGAAAGTATAGAGCCCACTGTAATTGTTTGTTTATATATTCTGTCGATATTTATTCTGGGCTCATTATTTTACGTGACGTTTGGTACGTTTGTGTAAATATCGACATATCGCAAAGTGACGAGTGTCTCGCGGCTAAGTATTTATTTAACGTACGATTGATGTTTAACGAGCCTTTTTCATGTTTCTGAAAAATATATTTGTTTTATAAATATTAACTTGAAGTCTTTAAAGTAGTGAAATATTTATTACTTATGATGATTTATTTATTTAGCGACGATTTAATTTGACTTGACCTTGTGTTTTGTAATTTTATAATATTATAAATTTCTTAATAATATTAATTCATTTTTCGTTCCACACCAGTGTAAGGTAAAAGATTTTATTAGCTTTCCTACATTTTGCCTACTCTTGGACTAAAGCTTTAGAGTGATAAAATTACTTGAGTTACATCAATTATCCCATTCATAGTTACTCTAAACATAATAATTATGACTTGATAGGTATATTATTGATACGAAGGTAGACAAAAGTGCTTTCAGTTCGATAAAAAATAAAAGTATTGTTTTATGGTACATCATGATCAGTCTTCCCACAGTATTATTTGTCGGGGCACTTTGTTTTTACGCCTACTTCTGTCGCGCGTGTTTCTCCTTAATCAAAAGGCGTCCGGGCACGAAGCAATTTGGCTGGCCGTCCGCGCGGGCAATAAGGAGTGAGCGCTATTAAAACAAGCGCAAATAAAGCAAATTGAAAACGGCACCGCTTCCCCCCTTCGAGAGGGCTAGCGCCGACCCCGCGTCCTCGCGTACCCCGCAAAAACAACGGACTGTCGTCTGGAGAAACCGCTCCATCCAACTGCTACGTTTGTCTCCGAAACTATCGATACGTGTACTCCTACGCGACACCAAGATATGATTTGATCACCAGTTTCTACTCCGTTGTAAAATGCTTAGATAAGATAAGATAAGATAAGATAAGATAAGATAAGATAAGATAAGATTTATTTGTAAGAATATGGTACAGTTACGATGTTACAAAAAATTTTGATCCATAATATTCTGCCGTTTCCGGCGCACAAATATTTGAGTAGGTAGTTACAAACAATTTTTATTCTAAAACTATTACACATAAACAAAAAATTAAAAAAACAATTACTATAAAATAACAACATAATAACACTTATATTTAAAATTTCCAATCAGGTTTCTCATTTAAAAAATCACTTATAGAATAATAACATTTATATAACAGGAACTTAAATAACTTATTTTTAAAATTTCTAATGTTCATATCTTTAAAACAAGTTGGTAATTTATTGTAGATATGTATTGCCATGCAATAAACGTTTCTTGAGAACAGTTGTATTCTTTGTTTGGGTATATTCAATTTGTGTTTCTGTCGACTAGCCCTTACAACAACATCGTTATGTTTTTCGAATAACATGTAGTTTTTATGCACAAAAACCGAAATTTCAAAAATGTACAGTGACGGGAGTGGCAAAATGTGATGTTTTTGGAAATGTGGAATACAACTATCTAGCTGGTGCAGTCCACATAGAGATCTTATGCACTTCTTCTGCCCTCTAAACACTCTAATGGAGTCGACAGAGTTACCCCATATTATTAAGCCGTATCGTATTATTGAGGATACATATCCATGGTAGGCAGATAATGCTGCCTGCATGTTGGCTACACGTCTTAAGCGATACAGGACATAAACAAATTTATCTAATTTAATGCATAAGTTATTAATATGTGCCTTCCAATTACAAAATTTATCTATGGTTATGCCCAAAAACATGGTGTTTTCGACTTCACTAACAACATTATTTTTGTATTCTATTTTTAGTGCTTCCTGTCTAGTATTATACGTTTGAAATCTAAAAGAATAAAACATTTACTGAAAATAATGTCTAAAATATATCAGCGCAAAATATTGTCTCATAAAGATTGCCAAAGGCTATCAAAAAGAGAATTAAAAACTAAAATAAAAACAAAATTTAGTTAATAAACTCTGATATTAAGAGCGCAAAATTAAAAATGTAACTCTTTTCAGAATAGAGCAAATACGATACTTCTTCTGTTTCAAACGAGTTCTTTGTCAATTTAATTTCTCGTGTGTTCGTTTAACTTCACATACCAAAGTGCTTTTTGCCTCTATCTATTCCATTATATTAACTGTGACGTAATAAAAATATTAAAAAATATTGCAATCTTCCTCTTAGGAGCTGCGAAAGAGCCTTCAGTCAACGTTGAAAGAGTTTATTTAATGATATCTGGTTAATGCAACTTTTATAAAATACGTGGAGGCTTTTAGCTGTAACCTTATTGGCGTTTGGGATGTTCTCATCTTGACAAACTGTGGAATATTATATTTTGTGTCAATAAACGTGTGAATAGCTACTTAAAGCAAGTAATATACATACATTTTTACTTACATAGCATGAAAAGTTTTTAAACTTTTGAGAAGAGATTTTGTCTAGCAATAATGAGATTGAAAAAAAACATTATCAACCTTATAAAAGAATTAAGGGACATTAATTAAGATGTATTTCGCAAAATCATTGTACCAACATATCTTTACAGCACATAATATGTTATAGTAAACAAAATTACTATAAAATAAATTATAAATATAAAATAATGCAGAAAACGAACCATTTCTGTAGCAAAATGTAATTATTCAGGCGCAATATCGAAAAAAGAGAAGTTTGACAGGGATGTTAATAACAATGCGTAATTTAATTAACAACGGAGAATTTTAATTAACTATTCGTTTCTGACCAGACTTTACCAACATGCATATTTTTGTGCATGCATTGTTTTAATGTTGTGAAACTCTGTGTTGGAGTTCATATTATGTATTGAAAGAATATTTGCTTACTATTGAAATTCTTGTTTAATAAAGAACGATTATTATACTTTAATAGATAAACTTTGATTGTGGGACAGGAACTGTACTAGTTTTAGTATAATTATCTTTTACCAAGAAGAGTAAGCTTTGTTGATTTGGGACTTACATCCAATATTTTGTAACTAACGTAACGTAATTGTCGAAGTAGGTACTTGTGCAACCTGAAACAAAAAAACATTGTTTTCCATTAATATTTGCAATGAAGATTTGTTATAGTAATAACCTTATCATGGACATGGGTCTTCATTATTATGTTACTTTATAATTAGTAGGCCGATTGCGGTATACAAAGCGTTTCCGTGTCAATTAAATGCAATGTGTTAATAAGTGCGTGGCCAGTGTTTGCGGAGGGCTAACCCTCAAGTTGGTCGCGGACGCGGTCATGTTACGTTGTTCGGGGCACTCGGGACCCTGTGGTCGGGCACGCCGACCGCGTGACGAGCGGCTCCCCGCATAAATCTCCACGACCGCCAATTAAGGCCCGCCCCGACAGTTTGTCTACGACGCCGCCCTGATTGCTTTCACTGCGACGCAAGCTCAACATCCATGTTGGGACAACTCTTAAATTGACGAATATACGGTGCCAATAAAATACGAAATGCCCTTAAGATATCCTCCGAGGTGCTGTTTTCTTTTCGGCATATTTTATTTCTTCTATTTTATCTGCGTTATTGTACCTAATAGATAATACAGATCTAGTAACCATTTTTCATGATACAACTTTATTACCTTCAGTTAATGTTGTCTGTCGAAATAGAGCTATAAGTAACACAAAGTTTTATTACTACACACCTTATTAAAAAATCATATTAATTTTCTCTTCTTGCATTTAACCACGGATGTGACTTCTGACATTGAGTGCACCCCTGTTCCCATTTATAACAACCCCATGCCCTTGTCGAAATCGATAACCCTTTGTTTGTACATCCACCGATACATAAACGGCTATTGGTTTTGTGACGTTTCTTTTCAAATATTTTCCAGAACGTATACCGTAGCACTCGTAAATGTAATTATTTTATTAAAGAATTATGAAAATCTTTTCGCAATTCTTTAATAAAACTTTAACTGTTGTACCTTTAACTGTCGTGCGTTTAAAAAAAGGGTCGTCATAAATACTTAATAATAATAATAAAAACACAACGCAGTTAGGCTTCAGATTGCGCTTTCTTTCGCAGAAATAGAACCCTAGATACTTCAAGAAAAAAGCAGCTCAATGCATAGCTCGTTACAAATAGGCCAATTCCATATAATGCTGTAATATGTGTGCGATTTTATTTATAAGCGTGGTGTGAGAGTTGACGCGGGTGTCGTTAGGGGTGTGCTTCTCGTGTGTCATTTTAAGGATGTGCCAAATTGAAGGCTCCAGCGTTATCGCGAGGGGAGTCTGATTTATGCCCCGAGCCCGCGCCCCCGCGCCTTCGATTAGAGGTTTATTCACTCGGCCGAGGTCAGTTTTCTTATAGGAACGATGCCGTAATATAGTCGCCTTTATGAGGGCTACAGAAATAACACGTTAATAATATCCTTGAAAATGTCAAAGCTTTGATGCGTTTGTTGCAATATGAGGTGTAATTTTGGGATTACCGATTTACTTTCAAAGTAGTTATTTTAATAAGCAAGTGTGCTTTTTCAATATAATAATTATTCAAACATATTTCAAACTATTGTGTTCAGTACTTAAGTAGTTTCTTTTTTACCTACTGACCTTAATAAATGACTTTTTTAGATAAATAGCTCTCATGTTGTCTCTTCAGATACACAAATTTATCAAACTAAATAAATTAAAAAATGTTAAAACTCAGTTTATATTATAAAGTGTTAGATAGACGTTAAAACAGGCCTTCGAAATTTTGGTCCCAAAAAGCTATATTACTATTGTCTTCACTAATACACGCAAGACTTAAACTTACATTAAACTTGGTTTTCTGAAATTGTAGCGGTTTTATCTTCGACACGTCGAGTAACGTAGAAATCAAAATAAATTAAAGGATAAAAAATTAACATTTTCTTTATGAGCTATAGAAAATTTGTCATGAATGTTCAAATACAGAAGTTTGGAATCATTTAAAGCGAACCTAAAGGAAATATAGGTGCTAAAGTATATGAGAGCAGGTGCCAAATAAATGTCATTGTCAGTAACACGCAATAAACGCAGCGTGTCTGGTGCGGCAGTAAACCTGCTTGTCTCAAGTTTGCTGCGGTTTAACGTTCCGCTCCGTTGCCGCTGTTATAGTTTTATGTCCGCTACACGCCACGGGACACTCGGATGCGACAATTGTCTTAATTGGAAATGTTCACTCAGAAATTGTACTCATTTTTATAGCAATTTCATTTTTATATGTTTCTTTAATTGCGGTGAATTTTATTTGGAGTTGTTTGAGCAGTGTAATATCAATTTTATATTTTGTCCTGAAAAAGTTCTGTTTCCTTTATCATGTTTGGAAAGATTTTACCTTAATTATTGATGTACTAAGGTTTGAGATAATTTGGAGTTCAACGAAATATTTTACGCCCAATTGTTAAGTATTAGACACATTTCGTTTCTTAGTAATATCTTATTATCAATGAGTAACTATATTTTTTTATAAAACGTATGTTTTTCTTCGGGTCGACCCAATTCTTACGGTCGTAGAAGACTATTACACGTCCTCACCCTTGTTGCGTCTTTAGTGTGGTTTATCGTCGATGTTTTCGTGATACTTTGACACTAGGCTGTTGTCGCCATCGGGTCGTGCCCACCCGACCGGGCGCCGAATGCGTGATGACGGCTGGCAGCTAGCGTTAATTACGCTTCGTTGAACAACGAACGTATGCCGAAAACACTCCAAACCGCTCTTAATAGATCCTTGTAAACTGACGGAAATACTTTCGGTTCATCTTAAGAGTATTTAGCGTCAAATGAAATTACATTTTCTTTTCTTCTTAATGCTGTAGCACTATTTGACGATCTGTAAAACTTACCATATTATGCTTACATATATATTTTAGCTTAAAGCGAACAGGACGCGTATACTAAAAGGACAGATATAAATATGCAAACTAAGTTCTTTTACTTGTAAAACGACTACAACTAACACTTTCTCAAGTTGTTTACATGTACAATATTTTACATAAATCGAAATAATCCGCAATTAAATCGCAAATGAGTGCGATCAGCGTATGTCGTGCGGCGATTAGTCGCGGCCGTCAGTGTGGCGCCCCGAGCGGTGCACAGTGGTTTAAAATGTGTGTGCTAGTCAAAATATGATTTACCACTTTTATTATGTTTATTTATTTAGAGATTTTCGATTTTAGGTGAATGACTCTAAAATACTGAATTTTAACTTCATCGCAAAGATTTAAAAAGTAATTAATACATTATAACTTATTAGCGTAATAACGGTTTTAGAGCAGGTTGTCTGGTGTCCATAAAACAATAATCCCAAACGAAACTATAGCTAAACCACATTGTTTCGATTTAAACACAGTTTGTTTGATTAAAACTATACGTGTATGATTATTTTGATAACCTGCGTAAAGTTCGATTTACTTTAATTACTGGACACAACATAAGCATTTTGTTGTTTATGTATACGGATTTAATGTGCGTAAATATATTTTGGCCCAGTTGTTTAGTAGTAGCGGGGCACAGGGCGGCGCCACGCTTGACGCCGCTCTCTCATTTGCATCTCCACATAGATGACAACTTGAACACTGATGGCTGCCTCGAAATTATTACGAATATAAATTTAAGTTTGAAGTACCTATATACAATAAATACCTATTTTTTTTTACCAGTTTGCCATGAAAGGGTTGTTTTTCGCGTGTATCTTGTATGTATGTTTTTATATTTCTATGATTGTAAATTTCTTTATTACCTCGTATCTTCCAAACGGCTGGATGGATTTCACAGTTAATGTAGCGTTATATTCGTCGCAAACACCCAAATGTCTTTAGATAACTGTGTTTAGAGAAAAAAATGCGGAATTTTGGCGATAAATTAATTGTAGGTTTCTTATATATTTTTTAACCAAACCTATCGAGTAAGGTCACAAAATAGAGGGTGTTTTAAGTAGTTTACAAACATAAGAAAATTGTATATTTGTATGTAATTTGGAATAAGAAAACTAAAATAAATAATTATTAGAAAGAGCAAACAAAGCCTTAGTGTTTCTTGTACAACTTGGTACAGAATTAATAATACAGACGTTTAAAAAATTTAACACCTATGTGTGTTAATTATATTATGAGTAACGTAATTATTTAGTAAATATTAAAATTATACAATACAAAAAAAAAAACTACAAATGATGCTGAGGATTGCTAAAACATTAATATAAAATCTTGCTAAAGAGGAGTGATTAATTAAAAATTACAGGTTATTACTAGGTTATAAACAAAAGAAGTTGCTTTTGTTTCCTAAATAGGTTTGAATGATTGTAAAGCAAAAAAATATAAATTATATTTCATTGAGCTGGAGTGGATTGGTTTTGATGTATATTATGTTAGACACATAATAATATGATTTGACACGTCACCGTCGGTGACATGCTAATTGTAACCTAATCATAACTCAATTACATCCAGCATTCACCACTGTTCTTGTAACTTATATTAGTAATACCATACCTACATCTAAGTATAACTTAGTACTAATTTTAATTATTCATTTATGGATGTTTGTGTGTGAGGTGTAATGAAGTAGACGTAATTCATTTAGGCGTGACAAACGAATATGCTTAGGTTAAAATCAAGCCTTTCAATTCAACTTAGACTCTAAAGTCTCACGCATACATTAATTGTTGCCTATTTTGAGCTTCCAATTTAAATGGTATTAGATGATAACATATTCGTTTGTCACGTAATTAAATGTTCTTTTTAGTATTGGGTTAGCGCATATATAAGTTTCTAAATATATACAAAGTTCAAGCAAGTAAATACACTTGGTTAGTATTCGTTTGTTTTTTTGCTGACATAAATCACTATTTTTCTTGCTGTAATATAAATATTTAGTTGACCATTTAAATCATAATCTGTATTTGTTAAGGTAGATGCGTACTCAATTATTAGTAATTATTCCATAGCTTAAATCTGAGATATATCTATAAAGCTCGTTTGAATTAGCCGAAGGAGGCGTCAAAATATATGTTCCAGTAAATTGTTTAACGGCGCAATTACATTAGGTAACTTAATTCCGGACCATCCTAATGAAGTTAACCGTATCTGACAACAGATCGCAGCGACGCCCTCAATTAAATTCTCATTATGGTTAATACGCAATGGAGTTTACTATGCGACAAAATTGTTAAGTAAAATGACTGAGTCCGACACAATTTTGCATTCAGTTTTGATGACAAATTGCTGTTGTCATTATAGTACTTGATTGCGAATGCGTACATGAGTTTGACCATAAATAATCATACAACATTCTGGATAAAAAATACAGTGATTAAAAAAAATATTACTTTATAAATTATTCGCCCTTATGATCACACTACTGGGCAAAGGCCTCCCTTCACTTTTGCCACTCTAAAAAGCTACTTATTTGTCTATGCCGACAATTTTCTCTATAGTTTGACGAGAGACAATTAAATATTAAACCCTGTAATGTTCATATAATAAAAAAAAACGTCCTGCCACCAAATAATTAATTTCTAATTTAGTCTGTATGTATTTCGTACACTTTTTTTTTTCCTTTTATTTGTTTCTTAAACTTAAATTTCCAATAACGTAAAAATTTATAATTTCAAGATATTAGACTAAGCTTTGAAAATAAATTTGGCAATCGATTTTGTGACGTCATTCACAGCAACCAAGTAAGTTGAGGTTTAAAATCGCTGCTTTAAAATCGTCATTGACCCTTTGTATTTATTACCAATTTATTCCCTTTTAAATATTTTATTAATTACATATCTCCAAACCACTTGAATCCGTCCATAGGTTACACACGTGTTTATAACCAACGTTTTATTTTGATCGAGTGCGGCGGCTGTCGCGCTTCATTTGTATATCATTAGCAGCACGTCTCGGCTCGCAGTGCACTGACATGGCATTTTCATAATCGACACCATCGCCGGTCGACTTAACAGTAGCGCATAAACATGAGCACGATTAACTTGTAGTGTTTAAGATAAAGGTTGTATTCCATTATTTATGTTGAGTAGATTCTATAGTGTTTTATGATAGTTGATAAGAAATGTGTAGAAGGAAATAACGGTTGACGAATCTTCGTCGATAAATAAGGAAACTTATTCACACACTACAGATAGACTTTTTTAAATATCTCATACTCCACTCTTAACCATTTCCTTTGTGTCTCCGGAATATATGATAGTCATTTATTTTCAAAGCCAAAAAATACACGAAGTAATATTAGTATGTTTTCTTATACTCTCTATGATAAAACTATCGTTTATTGTGATTTACATTTATGAAAACTGCACCTTGGTCTGTCACCAACTGATTACGAAAAATATTGTATAAATTCCAATAAAGTACACCACTGCAGCAATTCAATCAATATAGAACTGGACAATATATTATGGGCTTGGTAAAATATGTTCGAGGCAAGGATGTCGGATGATCGGTCAAGTGTTGTTTGATCGCGGGCGCGGCCAGACGCTCCTCTGTTTGTCGCCAGTGTTTGACCGCCATCTTTATGACCGCCCATCGCCTGCCAGTACTCCAAGTCTAGCGTATTTCCAAATTGGAAGAACACACCTTTTACTATAGCTTTTTGCTGAATTATGATGTAAATATAGGGAATAGTAAAGTTCATTATATTAAAGGCTCTAGAAATTTTAGCACAGCGTTGTCGAATACCTCACAATACAACAAAATAAACTAACGAACCAAAACACGAATGAAATTCGGCAATATTGTGTATAAATTTTGAAATTCCACGTTATTATTAATGTTTAGCAAATATATTCGCAGATTATGCCAATTAGGGTTCGGTTCGGTAAATTCTTTTGTGCATTTATAACATATGATGTGGTGGTAATATTCCGTTCAACATTCAGTTGATACGAAAATATTCCATCTACGGAAATGCCTATTGTATAAATTGTTTACAGTAAAGCAATTCGACCGACGCCAATAGTATTATTGTGAATTTGGTCCAATTGTGTCAGAAAATATTTGGTGGGTATTTTTACACGTAAATCTTTTACACGTGCGAATCATTATACAAAGGAAAATATTTTGTGCTGATAAAATTTATATATTAGAAATAAATTACATTGTTATTTATTTTCTTTATGAATTCAATCTTTTGGTAAGAGCTTACGCCAACACAATATTTTTTAAGTTATTGCTAGAAATTAATTCCGCGTTTTGTGAAAACAAAAAAACAAAAATAAACCTGTAAAATAAACAAAAAATATTACAATAAAATTTGGAATGTTGTTATCATTCTCAGTACCTACTTGGTTAGTTATATTATCTTACTTTGTCCATACTACATAATAAATCGAGAAATCCGTCTTGATGCCCATGACAAATGGCCGGGCGGATGATTTTCTGACCAAAGAATTTATAGAGCATGTAGTTTTTATGTATAACACTACCTGATTTCGTTCATACGCACATAATGAATCGAGAAATACGTGGTGATGCCCATGACAACGGGTCGGACCGATGATGTTCTGACCAAAGAATTTATAGAGCATGTAGTTTTTATGTAGAGCAACCGAATATCGATGAGGTTTCGCACCGTAAAATACGAATAGCGTCGGTATTTGACCAGGTTTTCGTATTGCATTTTGTGCATTCATTGTTGTGAGAGCGCGAGTGCAATTTTTCACAGTATTTGCGGGTGCGGCCGGGGTTCCATTCCCTATGATTTCATTATTTGCTTTCAATCAGCATTGTGAGCCGGCAACACCACGGCTCCCCCCTCCCCGTCCCGCCTCATCCCCCTTTAAGTCCCGCACTACCATCTAAAGCGAATTTTGTTTGGTTTCGTTTTCGGATGCTGTTTATTGTTGAGTTACGAAGATTTTTGTGCCATTAAACCCGTGATTCTTTTGTTTTAAAAAAATATAGGTAACAATATTTACGTTCTGATATTTCGGATGATATCTAGCAAGAATTATGTAAAAAGGACTGGTGTTTCTAGCATTCTAACCGTAGTTAGTATTTTCAATTTATATTTTGTAAAAAGATTAAGTAGTCTAGCTACTACAGACAATATAAGGGTTCTTTAATGTGTTCCTAAAATTATTGATCCATAATCTAAAGTGCCATTTTTTATGTCCTAATCATCATTTTCTCCCAATGATAACTTGCCCAAACTTAATGTCACATATCACATGCCATAAAATATAAACCGCTAAAAACAATATGCCCTAAATGTGTTTTTCATTAATATTACAATCAATAATATACATAAGACTTAAGACCGTTTTCAATAACAAATAAAGTACTAAATGAATTTATGTATCTGAAAGTATTTAGAATCTTTTTGGAAAAATACTAGCGTTATTTAATTCTAAGGTAAATGACTGTTTTAATATTGTAATTAGAAGAACCGGTCACAATTGAAACATAAACATAATTGTGTTTGTTTCAAATAAAAAGACGTAGGTAACATCATATTCATGCTTCACTTATTAAGATAACTAAATTTCCTTTCAATACAATTACAATTAATCTTGAACGAAAAATAACAGAAAATAGAAAATAATTGCTTCAATAATTATTATAGAGAGTCAAAGCAGGATGATCGCACCAATGAACCGTGTACGATAGTTTCCGTTGCCTTCTCAATAATAAGCTGTTGTCGTCTACGAACGCATCTGGCAAACTTCCACATCCTTTATGAGGTATTAATACTTATCCTGTACTAATTAATGTAGTGAGGTGTTTTGTTGTGTTTTTTGTTAAAGTTTTTTTTGTTATTGCAATAAAATCCTAAAAAGAGACACAAGTGGTTTTCTTAGTATTAACTTAGACAAAGGCCATGTGACAGTCGTTTACAGAACTAACCACTATTTTTTCCCTATTATGGTACATATTAAAATCTCAACTATAGGTATCAACTTTGAAATTGACGCTTTGCTTCGATTCTACTTTGTCTGTAGTATGAAGGGATCATATATATCGTTACTGATTTAGCTATTTTTAATGGCTCCTCCAAATCAATAAAAGTATGAATATAATTTATAATAATTAGCTCCTTTGAGGCTTAAGTGTAAATGGTTGTAAATACGTTATAACGAGCTGCAGAATTTCTAGATACGAGATATTATATTTTTCCACTAATTAGCCATCGACGCCTTTGCAATTTTTTTATTTTGAAAGCGGCGTGGGTTTTGGCTTTTGATGATAGTGTATGAGATTCGTGGGTGTATACATATTCAAAATAAAAGATTTTTTTTAATGTATAATTTAGAAAACGTTATAATAAAACAATTAAAAACATTAAATAGTAGTTATTATTATAATTTTCTAATATTCTAAAACACATTGCATCTAAATGTTTAAAATTCACAAACCATACATAGCTTACATAACTTTTAAAATGGTCTTTTACATTTCACATTTTTATAAAAATCAAAACTGAATTTTTAAAATGTTGCTTTATAAATTTTGAATGTTTGTGTCGAAAAGAAGCCGACAGCAGGGAAGTGGAAAATGTTTGATATTGTTACGCCACCGTCTCGGCCACGCTAAAAGGTGAATCCTTATCGAAGCGCAATTGGAAAGAATCCTTGCAATGCTTTTTCGCGGCCTTTACATGCGTAAATATTGCTTTTTCGTCAACTCGTGTTTTTTATATTAAGCCAATTTAATAGGAAACAGTAATAACTATTTTATGATTAAATTTTATGTTCACTGAATTGGGTAGGTTAAAACTACCGGTAGTAACGGACTGGTACCGGAGTTAGATAAGCGCAGATGCTATCCACAGCGCAAGCGAACTTGTGAAAGACATTTAATATAACAAAGGAAATATAATGACCATATCTCTGATCATTGTAGTCCATTAATGGTTTCCTATCGGCGTTAAATCTCGATAGACGACGATATGCATAAAACGGCTGCGGTTCGGAAGCCGGAGCAGCGGTTCCATTAAGGTTACATACGACAATTGTTGCCGTTTAAAGATCGGAAGTCGATCGCAATATTATCGTTTAGTGTTATGCCTGGTGACAAGGAAAAGCTCTCTGAGCGAGGCTCGCCCCCTGACGTCGCCTGCGGTGCGGCGTACTACCCACTCTCGAGAGCCCGTATCGATATTGCACCACTTAATTTTACAGTTTGCGCACTCTGTACCTAATTATATTGCAACTAATCCTTTCTTCTAACAAAACTATCCTAATGTATAGACTTCATGGACTTTACTACTTTTAGATATACCTACATATTTTGAATTGATAAAAACCACCATTCGATAGTCCATAAATTTTTAGACAAGAATATTTTCCAAAAAAAGCGGCCCTAATTGATGCTGTGTAATATGAAAACGTCTGTGGCACACTATTTCGCTTTGCATTTAACTTGATGGTTTCTTTTAAAGTTTCTCGTTTGTTCCCGTGTAGGGCTTCCTCTGCACCGGCTTTAGTTTCGGTGTACAAACAATAACAGTGCGGGGCGCCCGCGGCGCACCACCCTCATGTTTGTGTTTTCCATTTAGGAGCCATCGCGGCTTCATTCCTATACTTAAAGACCCGATAGTTTTCGCCTTTGGTTACAAAGTAGATAGAACTTTGTAACAAGTTATCAAAATAGTGCACTTCTGAAATTATAAACATTTTTTATATCTACTTTGTTCGATAGTACCTATGAGTCCATCAGAGCAGTAACGTATGCTGCAGATCTACGTTCTCGTGGGTGACGCACCGTCGACGTCCAACAGCGCGACCGTACGGCGCCACCCCCTGCCGGCGATCATTGCTCGCCATTATCCCTCCCGTATTAAGCCACTTAGCTCAATCATGATTAATGTTTTACCGAACGCGACCCGACCCGAGGCAAATAGAAAAGTTATTTACTCAGCGTCGTAATTAGGCATTCACGACGAGTCGCTGCGCGCTGCGGGCTGTCTGCGCGGCTTTGTCACCGACTAGACCGGTTGTCTGCTTTGAATGCGTTCCGTTAATTTTGTTCAATAGCCTTTTATTTCTTTACACACATCACCAACGTCATTTCAATTCAGACATGCCGCAAATTAGTATTCAGTGCGATCTTAAATTACGTTTAGTTTATTAGATTAGTCTATTAATATAGAGAACTACTGTCACGTATATTGTTAGTCACTCAGCTAAATTATTTCATACCTACCATAAATGTATTTTATGTAGGTAATAAACAATATTAATATTACCTACTAAAGTAACTTTTTAGTCTTTATAAATGACCAGTTCTAGACAGTCGTCGTTCTATGGAGGGTGTCATTTCGTCTCGCTTTTGCTAATTAAAGGGATTACGCGAGAGTGCTCGTGTTCTAGATAACAACATCTCTTTCCGATATCGAGCCAGCCTGCAACGGAACGTCTAATTGTGTCTGCAAGAATAAACCCGGCTATTTAATTCCATGTAAACTACGTCAACGTTTGTATAGTTCACTGTTGCGACTTAGCGAGCTCGAATCTCGAATTCTCCGAATATACAAGTAACATGAATAGGTTTAATTATTGTATCTCTAATTATAGCCTATCTCAATGTAGGGATTTCGTGAATCAATGTGCTCGGAAACCTAACAATTAAGTGCCTATTCAGAAGCGCTGTGTGTGTGAATGTGTGACGAACAATGTTAATGTAAATTTAGTATAATACTTATACTAATATTACTTTCAACAGTTTGACAAAATCTTTTGTAATATGCATGATGAAAGATGGGTAAAACCCATACTTCTTCATCTTCGGACAGGTCAAATAGGGTTTTCATAAACATAACTAGTGTGGGTTTGTTTTTTCCGAATTATTTGCGAGAAAATAATGATGTAAACGATCTTAAGCTTGTTTATCTTATTGAGTTTCATTTTTATTCCAAGTTGTTTATCTTATCGTTATTTTTCCGTTGCTAATTAGTAACTAATATGTTTTGCGAAAATAGATGATCGACCTTATTTTTTTATCTTATACACGTGTATCCTGAGATTTAATACGGGTTGTTGAAGGATAAACAGATAAAAGAAAAACATCTTATAGAATTACTCAATGACATATTTTTCTGCTAATTAGATGTTTATTTCAGTCTTTTATGACTAATCTGCTAAAGTCTTATGTTACTTAAGATAGTTTATTTGTTAGATAGATACAATAAAAGGTTTTTTTGGTAAATGTATTTGTCTTTGAGAGGATAAAAATTTTCGACGTTTTATATTTTGTTATTGTTTAACAATCTAACAAGGCAACTTGATAAATCTCTTATATAGAATCCTAGATCGTGAAATAGAAAAAGTATTAGATAGAATTCAATATGTTTTAATGATCACAGTGGGTTATAAAGCAGAAAAAGCGACCTCGCGGCAGGTCCAGTAGGAGATGGCTGGACGAACTCTACACCTTTGCGCGGAACTGGCCCCTGTTAGCTTTAAACAGAGATAAATGGAATGAGAGAAGGGAGGCCTTTGCCCTACAGTTGGACACTAATAGCTCATAATAATAACAATATAACAATACCTTGGGACATCTCACACACGGTCATCTGATCCCAAACTAGGCAGAGCCTGTGCTATGGCAACCAGACAGCTGATAAACATACTTATATATTTCTAAATACATACATATCATAGATAAATTACACCCAGACACAGAACAAATGATCATGCTCATCACACAAAGATTCGTCCTGGGTGGGAATCGAACCCACGACCTCCGGTTTAGCAGTCAGGGTCACTAACCACTAGACCAACAGGCCCGTCAAATATAATAATAATAACCTATCAAATTATAAAATAGTCGTACTCTTGAGTCGTATATTGTAACTTTATTTATAAAATATAAAATTGAAGTATTATATAATACAGTAGATTAGGTCCAATTTACAATGTGTCGTACATTTGAGGGCCTTAAAACATTGCCACGTGTCTAAGGCGAGCCCGCTCCGTGTCGGGCACATGAGTAATTAAATTAAACGTGTACACTTTAGGACACAACCCATTGTAATCACACTAGCGGGCTTTATGTTACATTGCTTTCACTGTAGTACACAATATTCTATACTCTTAGTTAACAATGTAACAATTTTGCTTTTTTTTTCTGCGTAATACTAACGGAAATATATGGTTAATGAATATATGATTTCTTTGTTAGCGATTTCGGTAGTATCAAAATAAAAGCTGGCCCGCCCCGGTTTCGCAAGGGTGTTGTGAGATTTTCTATACTTTTTTTTCTATTATAATAACGTTCTCCTGACAGTAATTAACACAACAAAAAAAGAATTAGCGAAATTGTCCCATCCGTTCACCAAGGGAACTAGAGATTCATTTTTACATAATATATAGATTAAGCTATCAATAGGAAAAAAAATGTTTTTCTATACATTTTTTGTTGCGTCTTTCAATGGAATAGTTTGCTATGAAACCGAAACCTATTTTCAAAAGTCACCACATTAGTTAACAAAAGTAATTTCGCTTCACGCATTCAAAGTTTACAATATTGTTTAATTGTACGTTGAACCAGTACTCGCTGTACGCGGGCCGACACACCGGGTCCGCGTCTGGTCGCGCTGCACGTTCAGCGCGCTCAATTCACGTCACGAACACCGACCGTTTTGTTTGCGCTTCCACTCGCTTTAATACGTAATTTGTTGTGAATGCCGCGAAATTGGCACACTGACAGCCGTCTGCTATTGAAAACGTATCAACTAGTAAACAATCGTTCGCTGTTTTCGGGACCTCATGTCTCGGTGCTTTTAACTAAGGCTTTATGTGGATGCAATAGAATAACATACATTATTAATAGAATAATATACATACAACATAATTACTTCAATTCTTCGGGACATAGGGAGTGTCTCTTGTATAGCCACATAGTTTGAACTATAATTTATTATAGATAGATAAGAAGGTACTACACTTGTCTCGCTGTTAAAAGATGACAAGAACCTTGAAATCCCTGCTGAAAACAATATACCTCATCCAAGAAACAACAAGACAGCTTCACTAAAAGAACTGTCATAATTTTTGATAGACTGCTTGTAACAGAGCACCGTGGAGGTCACTACACTTGATAATAAAATCGCAGACGGGCCCTTTTGTGCGGGCTCGGGCTCGGAAGTAGCAATTTTTCCATGACATCCGGCGCCCCGCTGCGCTGTCCCCGCCAGTTGCCCCTCACCACCCTCCCGCGCGCCCAGCTCTGCATAAAATATTGTTCCGCAAATGCTATTCAACGATATACTCGAACGCTTCCTAAATGACTTGTCGACACGGTTTTTATCGCGTTTATTGGTCTTAATAAGGCTCCCATCTCGATATCAATTTTACAGATGAATTATTCCGACGCGATTATTATAATTCACAACTACGTTCACGAGATGTAAAATATGCGCTTCATGCTGACATTTCTAGTCAACCGTGAATAATTTTATTGAGATTCGCAGATATTACCCTACAATGTTTATATGTATAGGTGGTATTTTTAAAAGCTAAAGTAATCGCAAAGGGCCTAGAGAATCGTAACTTTTTAATTATAGTATATAAGTGTTTTAAGTGAACCTCTTCGCCTGCACACAATTTCACGCAAGTTGTTCACTATCCAATAAACTACAAGTGCCCCACAGGCTTCGTTTCAAATTCAAACTGAATACTTTCGATTAATTTAGCTTGTTCGACAGCTCGTTTTAATAATTTACTCCGACAAGCATCGACTTTGGCTCTTAATTGCCAAGTGTAAAATTTTTAATTATCAACTTTACGGCGGCGCTATAGAGTTCAGAACGTAGTGAAGTGCCTCTCATTTAGTGTCCGGGTTTACTGTGGTAGTTTTTGTAGCAACGCCGGGCCGTATCGCAAATAAACAACGGTACAACTGTTAAATAACCCTCAATGGACAAATTATTTTCGTTTCTCGACGGCATTTGTATCAGTTTTCGAAGGTAGAACAGTATCGCTTTCAAAATAGGCTCGGCAGGATCGACTTGTTTATTTAATAGCTATTAATTTGGCCTGTAATTACATTATTACTCAACTGAACTTTCAAGTAATTTTAGCTAGTGTCAATTATAAGGCAAAGATTTTGTATCATAATTATTTTGTATTCTATTAGGTGTTTTAGTAATACCTAGAAATGGAGACGAAAATTTACAATATTACAATATCTTCCGGAGACCTACTAAAAATAACAACTTGAACACATAAAAAATACATATTTATCTCATAACATATACCTATGTAGTTACATCAGAGAAAAACTTTTCCTTACACGGCTCATGTTGGACGGCTAGCGGCCGGCGGATCAAGGGTAGTCATGACGATACCCCTGGTCCTCTCGCCTCTGTTATTAAGCTCCTCTCAAACAATATGCCGCAAATTGAGTTAACTCACTAATAATGGTATCGCGACTGCAGAGGGCTCTCCTATTGAGGACAGAAGCAATCTTTCCTCCTCTCCCCTGCGAGCCTCTATTAACCTTTTATTCGATTTGGCGAGATTAATAGCCACGATGTGTCTACGCTGAGAAATGTAGGTTATATTTTTTAAACATTCATCATGTTTGGTTGACAAAATTTTTACAAAGATAATTGGATCGGTTTGGTGTCCTGTTTTTATTTTTAACAGACGTATTAATTTACTATATCATATGTAGTTTAGACATGTCTAAAGAATTTACAGGTAATGAAAATAGATTATTCTTCATTTTATAAAATTTTGGTTATAAAACTGAAGTCCTATCATTTTCTCACAACATGATATTAAGATGTCGGCACGTGCACCTACTCACACAGTATAGTTATGATTGTGTCGCGGCACGCATGCCACTCCGCGGCATAAGACTCGCTCCCGACCGCGACCGACCTATGATTTCAATTATTGTTTGATGTCGTTATTTCTCTTGTGTTTATTCGGGACGCGTTTCTCCATTTTTTACTTTACCCTTCCACCCTCGTATTTGCAGCACAAATAAGACGACGCGGAGGTGCGCTGCCTAGTCTCGGTAACTGATATGTTTGGCGCTTTCCGTCGAGATGTTTAAACAAGACGCAGCCAAATCGAATTGAGTGCAGTTACTTTGAGATGCTGTGTTTCACCTAAGATCCTTCTGATAGCTCTTTTCACGATACATGCGACGCTTCAGTTACACGCAGTTTGCTCTTCTTATAGATACTAATGTAAACAGTTGCATAAACTGTTCTTTTTAGAACTTTGTGTTGAATTTAATTTTCTGACTTTGATACATACTTATATATTGATGATTGGTATCTAATTTAACTAAGTGAATATCATTGTAATGAATACACGTGTCAAATATTTACTACTTCTCTTTTAATGAATCTGAGACTGTGCTGTACCGACACCTACACACATTATAATTCTTTTAATAAATGATAAATTTTCTTGAGAAAAACAAGGTGTTTTCCATGAGCTTACCATTGTCTATTCATCCTTTGTTCAGTTAATTAGTATCGGGTTACAAGAAAACACAGCGTCAAGCCTTTCGACACCCATTGTCCTCTAGTATGTGACACTGAGAACTTAATGGACTGTCATACATGTAGTCTCGACGAACTGCGTCATTGTTTTCCTCACATAATATACCTGTAAAACTAAGAAAATCCCTAAATAACTACTATAATGATACATTTCTTTGTTCGTTGTCATGGCTAAGAAACATGAGTACACTGATATTTTTAAAGTAACATTGTATGAAGTACTAAGTGTATAAAAAGAACAACAAGGTGTGACGCGCTGAGTGAGCTAAGATGTATGCGGCGCTGTGCAACAGGCGTGATTCAAACCGTTGTTGCGGGATTGCTAGCACCTGCGGCTCATCTCACCGACACGACAAATTTACTTCTATTATCCAGCTCCTAAAGTTCATTTCAGGAAAGCAACGCCCACTCAGCCAAAAACTATAGCCTAAACAAAAGTTTCTCGGTCTCCTTGAAGTGGGTGCGGTAAAGATCATTTTCGTAGCGCTATTGTTCCGTTTCCAAACGCCAGGGCAATATTTCAGCACTTTACTAAGAAATAACAATGCGGTGCTCGAGCGGCGAAAGCACTATAGTTGTGGAATAGAACGACGTAAGCAATGCTTCATCATCATCGTAAGAAGACTCAGTGCATTCTTGAAAATAAAGCGCAGCAGCGTTGCACTTACAAATTGCTTTTTCAAATGTTTCTTTTGGGATTTCATGCTTGTATGTCTTCTACAATATAAAACGGTTGTACGTAAATAAGTATTTAGACAAATTATTAACATCGTAACTAACCGAGTGTTTAGCGCTATCTTTTTGTTTATTTTAAAATCATTACGATATAATCTCAATTATTTCGGGCTATATGAAATCGTATCCCGATATGTTTCTGTTACATCGACACAGGTTTCTTAATTTTTCTTTTTTTGTGAAATTATATCAATGCGCAATAAAAAACACAATAGAAAATAAATCCTTGAAACGCAACTTAAAATTTATTTCTAAAGAAAAATCATATTTCGTTTAGAATTATAATATTAGGTACATCAACAAAAAAACCTTTACAAAACATTTAAAACTTCTAAGTAAAGAAGATTTCGAGCTATACATAAAAACCGGTCAAGTGCGAGTCAAACTCGTGCGCCGAGGGTACCCACCTATTATACCACCATAATAAAATTGGTATCATTTTTATTTGTGGCGAAGTTTTAAGAGTGTGTGTGAGTGTGCTGTAATGGTTGAGTTTTTTTTTATTGTCTTAAATTTTTCCTTTATTTAAAAAAGCAAGATCTTACTTTTTGCTTTTTGCCAAATTTCGTGATTCTAGGTCAACGGGAACTACCATATAGGTTTTCGACCCAAAACCTAAAGGGTACTGTCGGTTGACCTAGAATTCTCAATTTTGGTTAAAAGCAAGGTACACAAGTAAAGGGAAAATTCCGAAAAATTAAATAAGTTAAAAATTAAGGTTAATTTTGGTACTTACAAGTATTCGCAAAAATCAAAATTTGGCCATATATTTTTATCGTGTTTACTTAGGACCTTGATTTTTATACACCTAATGCCTATAGACCTCAGTATCTCGTATAAATTTAGACTTGCTAGGTCCACCCGTTCCTGAGAAAATCGGTAGTGACACACGACCAGACGGACAAGAGATTGAAAATATAATATAAAAATAATAAGGTTCCTTTTTTCACCTTTTGAGGAACGGAACCCTAAAATTACATAAATATCTAACAAACAAAATATTACTCGAACGGCTCCAAAGCCTCTACTTACAAAATTGAAAACAGTTAAGAGTGGGTCGAACAATACCAATGAAAGAACTTATATGTTCGGTGTTGTGACAATGGCAGATCAGAGTTGTTATAAGCCTTCGCAGGTGTCGCCTCCTTTCCATACAATACGCGTGGTCGCATGGCGACAAATATTGAGGACGTGGGAACAGAAAAGTACCCGTGTACGGTCTTTTAAAACAACTCCAGCTTTTATTTCTTTGTAACAACGTTTTATTTTGTTTAAGAGTCTTATAAAGGGTCCTGTTTTCTGTTTTGGTATATCGTTTTGTACAAATAATTTCCTAACGATAAACATTTAGATATTTGTTATTATGACCAAAGTTAGTGGAGAAATATTCGTGTATCTCAGGGGTTCCCAAACTTATTTTGTCTACTGCCCACTTTGAGAATAAATTATTCTTTAGCTCCCCCATATTTTCACCAACTTAAAAACCACTATAACTTCGAATTAAATAAATTATTTTGAGCTATATTAGCGGAGATTTGATTTTTTTTCTGAGTCTCTTACCGCCCCCCTTTAGGCCTGCAGCGCCCACAAGTGGGCGTTATCGCCCACTTTGGGAAAGGCTGGTGTATCTCTAGGGAAAATAGGGAAATCGAAACCAGTCCAAGAGCTATAACCTTTGAACCATTGTTATTGCTAGCACCTACATACATTCGGCTATTCGATTCTACACATGGTATGTTTACCTGATTAATATAGATTTACTTTCGATTTGTTTTTATTTCCAGTAATATCAAATGTTGGTGTAACAGAAATACCGAGGGTAATAGAAAATATTATGATAACCGTCCAGTATAAACAATCGCTAAACAATACGAGCTTCTGTAATACGAATCGCAAACAAGGATTGTTTTTGGTTTCATTAACGACCGACGATTTATGTGGGAACGCTAATGAAGCTTCTAATAAGATTAAATTATTTCACGTGTATATTCGTTTGCGAGTATTATGTTAAATTATTTGTCATTTTATATGGTATTGTTTTGCTTACGTAAAGATAAGAATAATTAACCTAATTAACAATAAAACTTGTGGTAATTGATCCCTTTAACATAAAGTATTTCATTAAAATTTTAATAAAACAGATTTTGATTGTCGTTTATTTAAAACTCAAACGTCGAAGACAAAGTAATGTGAAAACGGATGTTGTAGGAAATAGCTGAAATTTCTCTCAAACGTGGAGTTTTTGGGGGCGGCCGACGTGCGTACTGGTAGCAGGAAATATCCGGTGTCCGTAGTGACGCTCCGGGCTGCTTCGGGCCGGGTAATAATGCCATTTCCGATGAGGGCCCGCGGGCCGTGTCGACAACGAGATTAGGGCAAAAAGACGGGAATTTAATAACACCACCGACACACGTCTCACGGCGGACAAACAGTCCCAACGCGACCATGCACAACTGCTGCTCGTGTAACCCTAATTTAGTTTACAAGCACTCTGTCTTCGCCAAGTGTTGCTTGGACATTCCCAACCCACCTTACTGCCTAATCGTTTACGTTTACCTTCAATATTTCTCCACCCAGTATAAAAGTACTTTCATATAATTTTGTAATTTTGCTATACAGAATTTAAAAGGTTCTCTTAAAAATTTGCGACGTGATTGCAACGTGAGCAGTTCAAAAACGGAAATGCGGTAAAAACGTTTCGTGATCGCCGGGCACGTGACCAAGCGCTACGAAACCTCTACGAAGTGGCGGTGCTACGAAGTCTGCGTAGAACTTTGTGTATACGACAGTACGACTATAAAACATCGTAGCTCTTGAGTTAAAATCTTTTATTATTATTTTTAATCGGAATAAAACAATAATAAAATGTTTTGTACTCGTATCGATACATGTTTCCTTGTGCGAATTATATTCTCATATTACTTAGACTGAAATTATTATCGCCAAGCAGAGCACCTATCTAAGCAATTTGCGAGTTTTATGAGCATAACGAGATATAAAGTTCGTTCTACTAAAATCAACATAATAAAATAATAAATGAAAGAAAAACTAAATATTGTTATAACATAAATTCCTATTTATACAAACAACATTCGAACAAATAAATAAATTGAATCCCTTTGTATACATTATTAATTTATTATGTACTAGTACGGTAAAAATATTCAGCTGATATTTATTATTTAGAATTACTGTTAGTTGAAATCCATACTTTTATGAAGCCTATATTTCAGCATGGTTAATATGTAGGCATTTGCGTGTAATTTAAGCGAGATAATCAAAGCATATGCATGCGTTTCTTAATTACCGGTAATAGGTGTCTATGTATAATAAAACTATATCTATAAAATTACACAATCTTTCTGTTTCTATATACATATTATATTTTTTCCAGTTCTGGGCTGCTGTAAGAAACCTCTTAAGAAATAAGCAGTACCTTTGTACCTATATTTCCTTTGTGTACACAAATTAAATAAATAAAAATTACTGTTTACGCAACGACAACTGGTTGGGTTAAGAAAACTTTACCAATTTTTGCAACACAATTCGATGGAAGCCTTTCAATTTTATTCATAGTGACCAATTTTAAAACTGCTGCCACAAGTTTCTGAGTATTTCCCAACAAACAATTACGTTATTGTATTTTTTATACGCCAGAAGTCGTACAAAACGTTGGAGTTTGCAACCCTTAGCAATTCTGAATTGGTAAATCAAACTTCGTCCTTGCGAAACTCGACTAAATAGCGGTACCTACTTACGTCAGACCAAGTTGGGATCTTTGTCGTGGTGTGGGCTTCCTTCTGGCAAATCGAGCGACCCGCCGCGGCTTTCATATCTCGTACTTGGCTTGTTAACTCTCAAACTGTTTTGGGGATGTTGCCAATTTGGCGACGTATCGTTTTGACCTGCCTTAAATATTTGTTGTAGTAGGAATTACAAACCATTATTGTTTGTTAATCTTTCATGTTTTTTTTATGTAGCCTAAATTAGTTCCCGCTGCTGGGTAAATGCCACTCCTTGCATCTTCAAAACTTTTCAATGATTAGCGATATTGGCAACATACGTCCAAAAAATCGGATAAAATAACTTATCCTAATAACGTAAAAGTTTTGTGCCACGTTACTGTGTTATAAGAGCAGCTTTCGGGTTTTGGAAAACCAAAACTTATAAAAAAAACCTCATTAAATACCATTCAAGTATCCCTAAATCTGATCCTGATCCTATCTCCCGTGGTATCCCTAAATCTGGCTAGTAAAAGTGTTTCGTCTCGGTTACCTCAACTATATTGAGATTGGCGTGTCGCAGTAACTTGCGACTAGACCAAGTTTGTGTGTTGAACCGCATTCGTCGGAGTCGATCGCAACTTCTGCTTGCGATTAGCATCGACACCAACTTGCTCCTCGCTATATCGACATTCTAATTTCATATTGACTACACGAATACCTATGTCGATTACACTTCAATGGGGAGAGTTTAGAGATTTGTTTGGTTAATTAGTGTTTGGCGATGAATGTAATACAATTTTATAAAATATTCAATGCAAACATTATGGAATGTAAATAGCCGCAAACCAATGTCAGCGGGATGGTACCGGGATATAACGTATTATGTGTCCAATGCGGGTAATTGACGGGCACGTCATACAAACAACCATGCATACTTGTAACTCAATATTATAAGCGTGTTAAAGTTCCTTTTGTCAAACCTCAGACTTTTATAATAAACATTTCTTTTATTATATTTTGACTGTTAAAGTTAGATAAATATTATTTATAAGTGTGATTTTAGAACCTATATGGTCTTATTACAAAAAGCAAGTTATCTAAAAACTAGGTTTAAACCTCTTTACACTATGAGGTTTATGTATAGTTAAACCTGTTTTTAAATAAACCGTTTTTTTTAATAAGTCCGAAACGAATTAAAAGTTAGTATGCTTATGAAATATTAGAAGATTCACTTTATCATATTATGTAACGAAAACCTTGTGTAATCAAGATAAAAATATAACATTAATTAAATACAAAAGTTAAAACGAGTCACTGAAAAACTTCGCGAATTAATTGTGTTAATAGCGCGGGTGTTGTAGTGGATAACACGCGACATTCCCTTTTTGTCCAGTTTAAATGTTATAGTTTTTCATTAAGTTAATTACTAAGTAACTGTCATATAAAATTCTAGTAAATTATTACCACACTAGATTGAGTAGCGTGCACATGGAGCTTAGTGCATTAATTTCACGTGTGAAAGCACGTTTTGAGGTGTACTTGTTAGGCAATGTATGCTCCGTGTGTTGATCATACGTTGTTATTAATAAACTTGAGGCCTTTAGTGTCGCAGCGGGGGAAATTATTGGATAGTTGGTATTGTCAGTAGTCAGTGGTCATAGTCGCGATCGCAGCCGTCGCGCGGAATGTTAGCGGAATTTCATTTCGTTAGTGCCGCGCCCGGCCAGGGTTGCGGATTCCTGCGGTCGCCGCTCGCCCCGACCTAGCGCCCTCAACAGTCGTTCATTCTGTTATATATTCACGAACTTCAACATACGTCACGGCGAAACAACCTCATCATTCTCCTTTATGGAGTAAAGATATAACAAACTTCCAAGAACCTCGTTGCAAATTTAATGGCGCTAAAAGAACATTATTATCATAATACACCGAGAGTACATTGATTTAAGATTGAAATAAGGCAATTTTCGTTAAAAGGAGCACTGTGTAACCTAATTGGGAGCATCCTTTCATATTTTTTAAGCGCCATTAGATGTTCAGCCCAACGATGAAATATTCAACAAAAAGAGCGTCATTTTAACTTTTAACAATATTTTGCTTAAATACCTACTTACTTTATGTTTTTTTTATAACGTTAAATAGTTTTAAATGTTTTTATTTTAAATGGCCGTCAGTAGTAACTAGCAATGATGATTTATGAGTAAACGAGTTTATTCCCCATAATACCTACATCAATTTGAACTGTAAAGGTTTCTGAAAATCAAATAGATCGTGGACAGATAACCTAACATAATTAAATTGTATTAATATTAAAGCGAGGATTACCCGAAAATTAATCGTGACCCGAAGATTCCGTGATCTGATAAATAATATTCAAAGCATTTCTCGATGCTCGTCAAGTATTGTAAAGAGAGCGTCGCGCCGGCAGCCGCTCTCCATAATATTGTGTTATACCTTATCGAATTTGCATGTTTTTACTGAATAACATTCCTTTGGCGCAGTCGAGATCAAAGGCCGAGGCGAAAGTGATTTCGCACTGAGTTAGTTCAACAAGATTCAGTTTCGCCCCGCCTGCTATCCGGCTTCTGAATAATTTTCGTGTAATAAGGAAAATTGTAAATGGGTATTCGACTTCTGCTACTTTATACAGGCTATCAGTTGACGACGCGTGACGACTTATTTAAACGTACTAGTGATCATGGGAACTGGCTGTGTATTTTTGAAGCTAATAGTACGAGTAATAAGAAAATGTGTCACGACAATTGCAAGATTTTTACACTCACTAGGTTCTATATTATTTGTATCTAGTTATAAACCCCTATTACAAGAAATATAAATAAGTATTTTTGAATGTGACCGATTTCTAACTTATGCTAAGCGATACTTATACTTAGCCGTTCACTCACATTCGCACGAATACGCAATCCCACTAGTGTTGGGCGACATTTGATGACATGATTTAATTTCCAAGCTGTGTCGGTTTTTTAACAGAAATCAAAGCGCGCGAACCTTTTTCGAATGTTTTCGCGCATGTGAGTGACCGAGGTTAGGTACATGAAAAAAACCATCAGTCAATGTCTATTTTGCAGCATAAGCTACTTAAGAAGAACCTTTAAAGGGAAATAAACTAAAAAGTCACACGTTTTACAGTCAAGACATAATTTACATTTTCCATTACAGAAGCTATAAAATATTTATGGACGAAATAACATTAAGAAAACGCCGCTTGTTTCTTCTAACATGTATGTTTAATGCGTTGGTAATCTTACGTCGTTTGATGTCGCTCAAAGCGACGCCTACAGAGCTTAGCTGGACGGTAGGACTGGGTCCCTCTTTAAATTATTCTGAGGACGATCTTTCGGTGAAATTGTTACTTAAGAACTTAATCGACGCGGTGCTCTTTGTCTGTGAAACAGATGTTTTCTCAAACAACATTTTATTGAATACCAATTTTATTGTCTCCTTTTTTTGTTTTTATACATCAGATTTTAAATTGCTTTCAATTTGTTTTTGTAGAGTTTTTAGTACTAACCTATATTTCTGGTGTAATTTATGCAGTATTTTTTATATCTATATTATTATAGATATAAAAAAATACTTGCTGTAATATATATATTATATTTTTTATTTCGTTAGTTAAACGCAAAATATGAATTTCGTTTAAAGTAAATTATGTAATAAGGTAGGAAATCTTCAAATAATACAGCCCGGAATGAATAAACTTACCAAAACAACTTCAATAAGCTTCAAAATTAATATGAACTTTTTGAATTCTTTCAAAATATATTGGTGGTAAGCAACAAGGGATCACGTTACACGCCACGGTTGCACGTGCGGGCCCGAGATTTACCTCAAGCAACTAATTAGCGGCCTTGTGCTTCTATTAACATGGAAATCGTACCCTTCGTGTATACAGCGCTAACGTTCAGACGCGTAAAGATATACATTCATTTGCACTTATTTTAAAAAGTTTTTTTTAAGTCTTGGCAGTTTTTTTATGACGCATTCACATGGTATGTTGTGGTACTTAATTAGATAAATCTGACTATACGATCTCTGTGGTTAGTGGCCCTGATTGCTAAACCGGCGGTTCGTGGGTTCGATTCCCACCCAGGACAAATATTTTGATGAGCATGATTATTTGTTCTGTGTCTGGGTGTTGTTGATCTATAATATTAGTAGTATAATAGTATGTATTTAAAAATATGTAAGTGTGTTTATCAGTTGTCTGGTTGCCATAAAACAGGCTCTGCCTAGTTTGGGATCAAATGGTCGTGTGTGAGTTTTGCCAAAATAAGATTATTATTATTTTTATTATATTAAATTGAATATTATATATATGAGTATTTAACAGAAGGAGATTTATTAATATTAAGAAATCTTCAAGATCAAAAACCTTCCAAATGCACGAGATCTTGTCTTGTGTCGAATTATATGAGCTACTTTTTGGAATGAAATCTGTCAAAAATGTATTAAACCGATGTAATGGTGACGAACCATCGTATTAAAAAATTCAATTGACAAAACGCATCATTTTATACAAAGCTGCAAAAAGGCTTCTCTACACTCGAACATAATAAAAGACAAATGTATAACTCAGTGAATATCGATTTCAAATAAAATTGCAACCTTTTGAGATAACGAGGTGACATTTCCCCTTTTCCGGACCCGTTTGTCGCCCTTGTCGTACATTGGGAATTTATCCACCGAAATAAGCAGATAACGAATCTAATGGTATCTATACACAAGTGATATATACGATTGGCTCGAGCCGCCTGTGTAAACCATTGTGTTTGGCACTTGTCGTGTTGCATTTTTGAAATATGCCGCACCCTCTAACTTGTCGCGCGGAACAAAGGTTTTGATAGTTTTGACGCGTTTTATATCAAGTATGGTGTATGCTCATTCTTACTAATGAACGATGGCTAAGCAGTGATTATTTTAGAAAATTAAAATAGGTATTTCAAAGGAAGATCTGTCTAAAATATTTTTTTATTATCATTTCGTTTTATCTACTCTCGCACTGAGGAATATAATCCTTGTGTCGCGGAAGGTTTTACAAGCATTCAATTTACATAGACAAAGAACACCCAGGCTTGGAACAAGCGTTTGTGGATCACACAAATGCTTGTCCCATGTGGAGACTGAACCCGCAGCACGTCGCACACCGAGGTAATGGGCGTTGTGACCTATACCTCCGTGCTATCCGTGCAGTCAAATGATGCATTTCTTATCGAATTTATTTAAACGTAAGGTCTAAATTAACCATCAAATGCAAGTTGTTGATCTAAACTTTAAAGCATAGAGAGATTACACATACTTTTTTTTATAACCTTTTAGGTGTCCCACTGCTGAGCAAAGGTCTCCCAATTCGCGCCAAGCTATTCAGCACATACCTTTTTGCAATGCTAAACATTTCCTCTGTCTATTCCTCCTCTATTATATGTCATATAACATACAATTCCAATTGCAATTCACCGAAGCAAACCAGTTTCACTTAAAAAAAGCAACATGAGAACTTCGTGCTAGAACCGTAGGTAGTACCTAGAGAGGAACTTATAATCAAACATGGCGTCTTGTGTTTCAATAAGCTCCTAATGATGTCCGCCCACTGCGACGCCGTTGCTTCACATATACTTGTTGCTTGCCCGACGTTACCACATAAAATAAGACGCACAAAAGGTGCACTCCTTGAGATATAGGTACTTCGGAGGCCAAAGCATAAAATCTATATATTATATATGTATATAAAAATTAATCTCTATAACCCTTGGTCATCGCATCACGCGTGAACGGATGGAAAAATTTCGCTAATTATTTTTTTTGTTGTGTTAATTATTGCCAGGTTAAAGGTTATAAAAGGAAAAAAAAAAAGGTTCACACATCACCCGTGCGAATCCGGGGCGGGCAGCTAATAACAATGATAAAATTAAGATGTCCCCGACAAGATTTGACGAGAAAAGGGCTGATATTTTTTTTAAACTGAGTTCACCTAATGTCTTCTAAGCTAAGAACCCTCTCGAACATCAATATCCGTTTAATAATTTAGGAGCTACGATGCCATAGACATATACGTTCGTTAAATACTTACATTTCTTTTCTCGTCAGTGGTTAAATTCTACTTTTTTTAGTTTGTATACATTATTTTGCCAACGTGTTCAAAGTTAATATAAAATTGTACTTCGTGGCTTTCTTATCTAGCGTCAATGCGCCATTTTCCGTAACGAGATAACACTAGAATACAGTTTATGTGATAGTTTCTACTACACGCTTGTTTATATTACCGAGCTATTGCTAGCTCTGTAATGGATATTCAATTCAACATCTCTTGTTCTTGGTATCAAGTTTGTTGTATGTAAGAAAATAAACTAAGTAAACAGCATTGTGTTTTCTTTTGATTTGCAGAAAACGGAAAATTCCAGCTTTGTTTTTCTACTCTGTATTTATTTAGATTCCACTTTTAATTAACGCGTTTTATAAAGAAGATTTTTTTACCATTCAGCTCTAAGGAGTTTCTTATAGATGAACTTTAAAAACCGGGCAAATGCGAATCGGCCTCGCGCATTAAGAGTTCCTTATCGTTGTACAAGTTATACCAAAAAACACGTCACAGGTGTGAGGACACCTATTAAGTTTTAAATATTATTTATTTTATTATTTGTAGTGTAAAGAAAACAGAACAATCAAAATTCAAACCTAAACTAAACTGTTAATATAAAATACAAATTACCTACATTACATTAGCTACATTCAAATTAAAAATAATTTGTTAAAAGAATGAGTAGCTATAAATTGTGTTTTACTATTCCTCTGTCTACATTTAATAAAATATGTATTGATCTTTGTCCACAGATTCTTCTACCTGTACCACTTCTCATTCTACGCTTACCACTACCGGTTCAACGGGCAGTACAGCAGCCTGGCGCTTGTTACCTCATGGCTGTTTATACAGGCAAGTATTCTATAGTAAACTCCCTAAAAAAGATTTCCAAAAAATACAAGTGTTTCACAACAGTGAAGATCAAAGTATCAGTAGATCAGCAAACCGATCTTTGAATTTATAAGTTCACTTAATTGGATTAAATTAAAATTGTATGAGCATTATCCCATCCGAATATCCTCTCCAACTCTTTATTTGTTTTTTATTAACTTCTTTTATAAACAATTTCGATTATCTTAAACGGCTGATATAAAACAAGGTTCTTTCTGCTCAATCGTTACTAGAAAATACATCTAAATTCAATTAATAAATTTTAAAATTTTATCTTAAATACCAGACATAGGTGAAGTGGTTTTTTTTACTAGAAATCTATCAAGGAAGGAACAGTTTTTATAAATATAATTCTCAGTCTTGGTCATAATAAGATGGGTGACCACAGGTGGTAGTTTCACTGTCCGAATATCATTTGGGCATTCCATAGCTATATTTGTGCTTGTCTAATATCTTTCGTTTTTCATTTTAACTCGACATTTAAGTGTTTAGTGTTTACCTTATGTCAGGTAACTGCTTGACTTATTGTACTTAGAAGAAGTTTGGTCATTCTGTATAACGAAACATGTAAATTAAAATATAGTTGTCGCAAGACTAAAACTGCGCATCCATGCAAAATTGATGTACTCAAAATGAGATATTAAAATGTGCGACTAGCCTATTTACCAACTGCTGTGGCGTGTTTGTCGAGAGTACTTTGATGTCGGTCAGAGCCCGCAGGCGCCACGCACTCGCCACGCAGAGCCGTCGCCACGCTCTATAGACAAACTGTTTGTCTAAAGCGATATTAGCTTTCCCGACTCTGTTATTAATATTGTTGAAAAACTCCGTCGTGCTAACTGATGCGTTATTTCGTTAAATGTAAAAATCAATACGAAAGTATAGTAATGTTTATGTAGGTTCCGACCAGCTTGTATAAAAATAATATGTTATTACAAAATAAGTATGGACGTTACAATACGCGGGTCACGGGGTCGTTGGGTTGCCTTCGGGACTACACACAAGCACCTCTCTCATAGACACAGACACACACACGCGCAGTATTGTGTTCTATCATAGCTGCACGCGATCTCGGGACTTATTATTTTAAAAACTATAAGAGAGACCTCCTTTACTGGCTCTGAAGGGTCGGGTCGCGAGCATTTGTCAACAAATCATGTCTCTCATACGTTATTGTGATTGTGTTTGAGAATACACTTGACGTCACAGAATTCACGGTAGTAGTCTTTTAATGTTAAAGAAATAATGCGTTAATGTATATTGGTAATATTTTGTATAAATAGTAAGGCGACCAATAATATTAGAACAGAACAAAAACCCGGAAAAAAAGTGATTCTGTAATGAAGTTATTATATAATAATAATTAATGGTAGTACCATTTTATGACACTGCAAGTTACACTATTTTTCAAAATGAGTACCTACTATTTAAATAATATTCTGCCATTTGTCGATTATGAAAGAGACAGTCAATATTATACTTACTAAATTGACATTGTAAATAACACTTAGACTTCATTACTACACAACAAAAATTGAATGTCCCATTTACGGGAGTTGTTCCAAAAAACGTCGGTGTTCGCGTCAAAGTTTTGTCAAATGCTTCCCAAGGCGATTCAAATGACGACGGTGCGTGTTATATTTTCCGTCCGCTCTGGGACATGTCCCGCCCTGACACATTACGTTAAAGTGATTTGTGAATAGACGTACGCCGCTTCTGATTGACCAATGTGACCTTTGAATGCTTCAACTGACAAAGATCTTTTTAGCATTTTAGCTAAGAACAAAGTTAAGTAAAAGTTTTGAATAATAAATTGCGTTTAGGCAAAACTCTTTCAACACGTTTGTAAAATATGTTTGTGTTTTTTTAATGTCTTAAATGCCATGTTCCCATATTTTAGAAAAAAATAAATTTACAGTGATAACTTAATCTACGCAAGAAATAAAAAAAAAATACACTAGAATATCTGTCACACAATATTAACCATGGTCAACATAGTCTATTAATGTGGTATTAAAGTGATACAATACAAAAAAAAACAACTATACAAGAATTTTAAGGGGGTTACCCTTAACATTATTGTATAGTTCCTACTATTGTATAGGTGCTACTAAGTAACAAACATAGATAACGTAACCTGAGGTTATTCAGACGGTGTGTCTTCGGCGGATCTACTCCAGCGTCGATTTCCGGTCTCCATGCTGCACGGAAGTTAATAACACGCCGAGCGGACCCACACCCACACACACACACCCAAACATACAAAACATACATATATTTATACCTAACTGATGTGTCGGAATGGAACCCACCTGTGTTTGTGTACTCTGTTAATAGTGACCAAGCTATCAGCTTTGTGGTTGATGGTCACCACTGTCTTGCCTTAGATTGAACTATGTATGCTTTCATAAATATATGATCTATGCTGTTTAAGCGCCTAACTTATCATAAATAACTATAATTCTTTTGGTCGAGTCATTAAAGTGGCTTGTCTAAAAAGTTTAAGAGGTTAGGTTAGGTTTTTAGGCAGATTTTAAATTGTTTCACATCAGTTTAAATCTTCCTCATACATATGTAATCTGAGAAATACGGTCGTGAACGATGTATTTTGTAAGCGAAGCGCAATTATAAACCAGTGTACTGATAACATTTGGCCCTCGAGCCAGCTCAGCCCCGGCACGCGGCACTGAGAGAGTAGGCTCTACCGGATTACAGCGCCACGACGGCGACGAAAAACAAGAAGCCCCTCCGGAATGCAAAGTGGGGGCTTATCTTATAATCATCGAGCGTGTCAACTTATTATTAAAAATCATATTTCATGAGGTCGGGCCAGCGCGACGCGGCTCGCATAATACCGCCACCGACGTGAGATCCTCCTCGCATTAATTTTAACAATCGGAACAACTTGTTGACAGCAGGCTCAGATACGATTTAACATTTAATTAATAATCACTTAACTTTCTATTCTCTTTGAATTTTTGATGCTATAAAATAATATAGTCCGTCTGCGCGGTTCATAAAGACTAACTCGACGCCCCTATTATTTTGAAGGTTTAATAGGCGTGCTTCAGTTAATTTCTGTCAAGTCCTAAATCAACAGAAAAGGCCCGCTTTCGTGGAACATTGTAAAGTGTTGTAATCTTCCAGATCTCTTGCAAATTATAGTTAAACTTAAGTCAAACACTCTCAGCGGCTTACTTTGTGGTGAACATAATTATAGTACGATACCTCAGGGGCGAGTGCGGTACCTTTAAACCAGCCTTTGTCTATTCACTTATAAGGATAAATAAATATAAAATAATATATTAGCATTATAATTTGTTAACGTAGTGTTCGTATGCCCCGGCATTTGTTAAATGAAAAAGGATTTAAGAAGAAAAATGTCTCGTCGAAGAAGGCCCGCGCTCTTTCCTTCGTCGTTTTTTTCTTTGCATTTTAAATCAAAATAACTTTATTTTCTTCGGAGTTTTCTACCGTCTTGGCATAATCAACGTGCCGCCCGTAAAGTGTTTATGACAATTTTGCGGAAAAAAATTATCATCACAAAGAGGTTGAACTTGCTTTTAAAGTGTTTGGTGCTTTCTCGGCGTAGCTTTCGATGTGAATTGTGTACGTGGGAGTAACGTATCAGAAGTATCTACATGCATACTTGTACGTTTATTAAATAGTTGCACATCTGCCTTATCCGGTAGCACAAAATATTAAAGTTCAACTTCAATTCCTACAAGTTATGCGAATACCTGGATTATTTGATGCTTTGAAGGTGAAAATGTTTATAATATATTTATATCTAATTATTACACTATATTCATCACACGTAAGACATTTTTACTTGTGCTTCTGCGTGTATCGCGCTTAAAGTGTATAAGTACCATTATACCTAAAGAAGACTTTCATTAGAAAAAGTTGTTAAGCTGTACAAACGTTGTCAGATAATTTCCAACAGCCGAGCACCCAGAAAACTTTACGAACGTCTATACTTTCCTGCGTAATCTGTTACAAACGATCTGAAAATTGATAAAAATGACCTCGTTTTTTATTCACGTATCTATCTAACAGGGTGGGCGGTAAATCTCAAAGCGACCGATTTTAATGGATGTATAAAAGGGCGTCATCCTTGTCCATTAAATACCTTTTAAACGTTTGATCCTTTTTTATATTTGCTATAGCGATGATCCGCGAACAGATTGGAGCACGAACGGGTGGTGTTAATTAAGCCAGTATAATGTATCCCGTGTTCCACTGACCTATCGTCCTCCTCTCAAAATGTGTGCCGTTCAAATGGAAAGCGATTTTACATCTACAAATCCATTGCTATTTTCATGTATCTCAAATGAAAGGCAAAAAGACGTACCACATTAAAAATAAACGTGTTATAATTAGAATTTATAGACCAGACCTCCACTTTGATATAACAAAATGAATGATGTAAAATTATTTCAATTATATCTGTCAAGCACGGCGCACGCTGCGAATAATAAATCATAAAGGTGTCGCAACTTGTCTCCGCCGGTAACCCGTTACACCGCCACTTGGAAAAAATCAAAATAGGATGGGATCAGAAAATATAATTTCAAATAAAAGTTGAGTCAGGAGCGGTCACAAGTTTCTTAATTAAAACTTACGTCCGACGACGCGAGGGGTGGGAACTTTGACCCAGAAATAAATAAATAAAGACTGGGGAGGAGTGACGACACCGTCACGAGTCGCTCATTTATTTGTCTAAAGGAGTTTTGCTCAGTTCGACGGACGTGCTTCATAATCTGCACTCACTACATCTAGCCGGCACATAGAGCGCGCGTCGCTACTAGCCCCCGTCTCGCCGCTACTATCGACACCTTATCACTTCTCCATTTATTTAGTACTATTCCCACTAGACACTGAACTTAAAAATAATATAATTATGTTATGAATATTTTTTAATAAATATTATTATTGCAGCACTCCATGCTGTACTTCTTCCACCACTATGAGCTGCCGGTGATACTACAGCAAGCCCAGCTGCAGCAGTTGCTTCTGCGTACACACCGCGGCATGGCCGGCGTGATGGGACTGGCGGGCATCGCGGCACTAGCCAGCGGCGCCGCGTACCACGACGCTCCCGGTACAGGCACACAAGCATCGCCTCCAACCACTCAGTCCACCACTCAGACAGTACAAAACACCGCGCAATCGACCACGCAAACGTCGCCGTCCGTCTCCACCGCTCAGACAAACACCACTCACACGGGTGACGTGGCGGTGGCTAGGCCCACTGACAATAATACTCTAGAGACCACCAACTCAGGTGGAGATACACAAGAAAGTTCTCTTGCTGCGCGTCCCACTGACGAAGTAAGAGATTATGACAAGGACAACTCTGTCTCTCCCGGCGGTGATGCCGGCATCAAGATAGAAGAAATCGAGAGAAAAAAAATTGACAATAAGATAAAAAATTCCAACGGCAACTCCGTTAATAATGAGGCTGCTCATGCAGTCTTGCCGAGTGGCACGAACGACGAACCACCTGATAATGTCACCGACATGAAGGACAAGATTTCTACTTTAGATCGCCGACGAAGCAAGACCATGGGTCTGAATGACGACGATCCACGTCTGATCGTCAACAACGAGGTGGCTACAGATAGACTAGCTCCCAGAGCTTCCCCTGAGGCTGACGATATAGACTAAACCATTAAATTATTCTGATGTCGTTTTACAATATAATAATAATATCTATGTGTTAGTTCCGATTAATCTTAACCGCTTTTGTGAACAAGTAAAATGTTGCTGTAAAGATAACTGTTAATATAATACCTATATCTAGTAGATGATACTGTCTCATGAACTTATTAGAGAATTTATCTTCGAATAAGATCAAATAAGTCACAATACAACGGATGAATCTTTAGTAAATATATTGATCAAAAAATATGTTCACGATGTTCTTATTTTTATAGAAAAAAAAAACTTAATTTATCGTATGATACAAGGTGATTGTAGTGTAAGAAGTATTCTGCCATTACCTAAAGCAAATCTGTAAATATTTATGGTGTTCTAATATTGGATGTATTAGAATTTTGTGTTATTGAATTAACGTGTTACTTTGATTATGCTTAGAGGTTGGCGTTGGAGGTTGGCATACTCTATTCAGTGATTTAGTTTATAGCAATTAAATATTTTTGTTCAAATAATGTGGATTATTTCTTTCATAATTCCTTTCACCTCACACTGGCCATCGTTTGCTTTACACACTAGTTTGACATTATTTATAAGCTCCTAGTGATATTTCAAGTTCTACCAGTGTCCGTTAACTAAAAGTATTATACCCGTAAAATACATATTAATTAAGGATTAACCTTAAAGTACGGAATCTCATTTTTTTGAACCTAAAGGAAGCATCAAAGATCTTGAGATTCTCTTTTATAATAGAAATTTACACTTTGATAACCAAAAAAATTATAACGTTTAAAATCTAAAGTTGCACCGGGACTTTAAGTACCTAACTTTATATTGATAGGAATAAGAAAATAATGACATTTGATTTCTAACTGACTTCAATAGAAGGTATATTTTTTTTTGTTACCCGATATATCCGGAAATTGTAGATCGATTTCAAAAATCTTGTAATAGCTAGAATGGTTCCTCAGAGGCGGTTCCATATAAATTTCACTAAAATTAATGATGTAGTTTTGTTTTTGTTTTTAATTGAAGTCGGTATTTTTTACTTTAATGTATAATCAATTATCTTGTTAGATAATGTCAAGTCTGTGTAGCTTATGGCCGAATACTGAAAAGTCTTATCAGTTTTAAGTCGCCATATTTAAGTACGTCATAAAGTTAAGTTGCGTTTCAGTATTTTGGGGCAAGACTCTTACTTACGTTTTCATCTCCTCCTGAACTAGCATTATCATAAAACTTCCACCATACCATTCACCATCGAATATGTAACACTATGTGTTCAGAATGCTGAACACTGCAGTAGTCAGGGGTGCAGTGAATGTGGGAACTAATCTCGCGCCTACGGCCATAGGTGATAAAGAGAAACTTTGGCTTACCGTTCGGCTAAATTCATCAGTAGTTGGTTAATCTTCGTGCAATTTGCGCCTAGGGCAAGCGAATTGCAGTGATATTCTCTTAACTTTTAGTTCTCCTTAAAAAAACATGATAGGACTGGCCTATTGGTCTAGTGGTTAGTAACCCTGACTGCTAAACTGGAGGTCGCGGGCTCAATTCCTACCGAGGACTAATCTTTGTGTGATGAGGATGATCATAATGTACTGTGTCTGGGTGTAATCTATATAAAATTCTCGTTACAGTGTTTGTAACTAAACTCCTCCGAAACGGCTTGACCGATTTTTATATTGTGTACATTATATTTTTATGTGTAAGTGATAAGGGCCACCCCAAAACTTATGTTTTGGACAAAATTTTATATTTTTTATGATTTAGCATAAACTCAGCTATGGGATCAGCTAGTTTATCTATAAAATTTAGCAATCTATAAGTATCTCTATCAATTGTCTGATTGCCATAATACAGGCTCTGCCTTGTTTAGGATCAGATGGCCGTGTGTGAGTTGTCCCAAGATATTATTATAGTTTATCAGGATTCCTTGGTATATGGAGACATGTAGGTCTAGAGGGACACTGGTGGACAAAATTTCGGCGGCCCGCTCTTATTAGTACTACATTAAGTTTGAGCAATACCTCATGTCGCCTAGTGGTATACGTGGACAAAGTGCAACCAAATGCCAGTATAAAAAAAATGCACCGCGGACATTTTGTCCTCCCGTGTCCCTCGTCTGCGAAGGCCCTGTTTTATGCCAAACCCAAAAGAAAATCTGGAAAAGTCCGGAAAAAAAGTAAGTCCGCCGGAATCTGGCAGAGAATGAGCTAGATATTCCGCAAGTCCGGCCTAAGCAGAACAAAAGGAACAAGGGTGATTTTAGTCGGTGAAAGACATAGAAAGATGGAGAAAAACATTTCCCTACGCCCTCAGCGTGGGTTGAAAGCATCAGCTTTTCACCATGAGAAAAAAAGGAGAAGTAAGTACGTGTTTAATGCGGTAACTTCTTGATCGTTTGATGTAATGAATTTTCTTTAAAGACTTTAACTTTATAGAAATGATATAAGTTTTTAAAATGTCTTTAGAATATATGCCATGTTTTTTACCCAATTCTTAAATACGTAGGGAAACCCTCCAAAGTTGAGGATGGCTGAGATTTTGTCCCTCAGGAGGAGAGTATGTGTGAGACTTAAAATAATACCATGTTTTTTTCGGTGGCGAACGTCAGAGTGCAGACGCTCTGCGAGAAACCTAAACAAAGGTTCCTTACTCGATAGTTATTGTTTTATATTAAATATTTTCTGTTTGACTGATTTTTAGAATTCTATCCTAGTTCTTTAACATTATCATCTATATCAATTCTTCTAGAATAATATTACAAAGAGGAAAGATTTGTATGTTCGTAACGAATAAACTCAAAAACTACTGGACCGATTTCAACGAATAAACTCAAAACTACTGGACCGATTTCAAAAATTGCTTCACGATTAGAATGCTATAATTATCCTGAGTAACATGGGCTATATTGCTGTACTACCCGTGAAAGCCGGGGTGGGTTGCTAGTGTAACCAAATATTAAAGGTTTCAAGTGATAGGTATGATCTGATGCCCTTCAATTACTCAAGGTGTGTGTAGTATTTTGATTTCAGTGGCACCCATCGGTTTGTACCTTGATATTTGTGAAAAGGATTTAAGTAATCTCTCTTCTACGGGTCTATATTGTGTTATGTGTATATTGTGTTATAGTTCTGTTTATTAAGAGGACAGGAATCTCTCAGGTTTCACTCATAATAATACAATTACGTAGGTTTATAAAAAAATTGTTTATTCAACTCAAACTGTTAAGAAATATAATAAAAAAATGTTATTTTCATTTCACAGTACTAATACAATTTCAATACATTTATAGTTAGTATTTAAATGTTAAACAATTTTTATGATCTAAAATTTTGACGTGACAACGTCTTATAAATTGGTTTGCCGGGTGACACTTCAAGAAACTGGGTAACGCTCCGCTCACGTTATGCGCTCACAATGAGAGCGAGTGAGAGGCACCGGGCATGGTTAGCCCGCCTAAGAGCGAGAGAGACAGACATTGACATTGACAGTCGTTGTCACGTAAAACTTTCGCCCGTATACCGACTTTACAGGCAACCAATTTTTTTTGTTTATTTTGACGTGTTGATGTCGCCAGTCGCTGACGGCCGCAAGTTGCTCGGTGAGTCGGCTCGGTCGCGTCTCTCGTCCGTTGAGCGCCCGGCCGCCAGCCTTGTTTCCAATCAGCAAACAAGAGATAAAAACGCCATCTACGAACAGAAATTTTAAAAATGTTAATAATATGATTAGGACGACGACTACAACGGTTAATATTGATATGATGACTTACAAAATATCACTTAAATATAACAAATTTAAAACGAGATTTAACAATCTTGTAATATTTTTAGCTAATGTTTTAAAACAGTTATTACATAATCATAGTTAATATCAATCCATTGTTACGATCACTACTCGCCATAACTTCGTAAATACAATTTCGTTCATTTAATCATTGTTCTTCAACATTGATGAAGTGAACATGTATGTTTAAATGGTAAATGTACTAGAAGTGGCTGACAATTACTCATAGAATCACACCGACAGCAAAGTTACATTGTGGATATAACACAGAACACAGTTTTATATTGAAGCGGGTAATGATTGCTTAATTACCTCCTTGCGACCACAGGTCGACCGCTAGATTGACTGAATATTGTCAATGGACATTGATCTAGGAGTTAATCTGTGTATGCGCAACAATCTACCAATCATTATCAAATAGTCTTCTTTTTGCATCTTTGGCGGGACACTTCTGATGAATTACTCTTTGTCAGTTATGTGTATTCTCAAGCAATAACATCTCGTAATGTGTGTTAATTCCCCAAGAATACACATAACCTCGAACTAAGAGTATCTTCGTCTTTTCAGCGACATTTTCAGCTTCATGGATGTCCGTCCGTTGAACAAGATCCGTGCAGAAGAGTTCAAAATAATTGACAAAAAGGAAAATAAAAATCTATTGCGATATCTAAGTTACAAAGGGTCTATAAGAGACTAGACACACGAGATTTAACTTACATACATACATTGTACCTATATACACTTATAGTAGCTTCCAGGTTGTTTGCATTGAGTGTAATGTTCACGGAAGCATTTCATCCGATGATGGCTATTACAGACAGCTCTTAACATTCGCAATGTAGTGAAGATCCCACATAGTAATTTTTAAACTATGTGGGTTATCGTAAAATAATAACATCGCAGACAAAGACAATTTGCTTAAACAGGTGTACATCAATAATCTTATATATACTATTATATAAAGCTAAAGAGTTTGTTTGTTTGTTTGAATAGCCCATTTATTGAAGAAAGCTATAAGCTAGATAACATTACGCTGCGACCAAAAGGAGCGGAGCATAAATGAAAAATGTTACAAAAATGAAAAACCGTTAAAACTAAAACACGCGGACTAAGTCGCGGGGGACAGCTAGTACATAATATATGCGTATTGGAGGTGAGACTTAAAAAGATTAGATCATGTTTTTACCGTTTAGGTGTACAAATATAAAAGATGATAAAAAAAAATGTGAAAAACAGATTCATTATATTATACAAAATCAAATGCTCTTATTTATTATTATAACACACATTACTATCATTTATAAAATCATTAATAGCATAATAACATTTATCAATAAATAACTTCTTTAGAGCTTTCTTAAATAGAACTGTATTCAATTGCTTAATATTAAGTTTAATTTTGTTTAAAATTTTAGGCGCCCTACATAATATTATACTTTTGTGTAACAATGCTGTTTTAGCCGGGTGTACACAAAGCTTATAATCGCGGCGATTTCGTTTAACAATATCAGATTAGTGTGGGAAAAATTGTGGGTTACATTTTACAAAAACAGCGACTTCCAGTATGTAGAGTGATGGTAATGTTAATGTTTTATGTTTGACAGAGAATGGTTTGCAGCTCTCAGTGCTTTGAATACCAAACATTGTTCAAAAGCAGCGTTTTTGTATTTTAAATGCTGTAAGTATCTTTAATAGTCGAGTTGCCCCAAAAAATGATTACGTGTCTAAGTAAAGACTGGAATACTTTTTACACAAACAGCAACTGTTGTTTTATGTTTATTTATTTTATCTATAATAAAAATTTAATTAACTTTACACTTTAGAATTAAATTTCATTAAAAAATATAATTAAAAGGAATTAAACTGAACGCTTTGAATGTTTTAAACTCGGAATACGTAGGTAGTACAAAAAACAAATGAAGGTATGTTTTTGGTTTTCTAAAAAGTCAAAGATCAAAAGTGATTGTTTATAATGTAATAATATAGTGATGCGGGATTATTAAAGTTTTGCAGTAATCCTTATTATTTGCTTTTTGTTCCATAAAGTACCTAAGTAGATTCGTGTGTGTCTAGTTCCTGTCTTACTGTGGGCAGTATGTTTATCAATTGTCTGGTTGCCATAATACAGGCTCTGCCTAGTTTGGGATCAGATGGCCGTGAGTTGTCCCAAGATATTATTTTAGTTTATCAGGATTCCTTGGTGGAGACATATAAGTCTGGAAGTATATGTAAGTCTGCAGACGAGAGACACTTATTAGTACTACAATAAGTTTGCACTTTCTCGCGCAATACCTCATGTTGCCTGGCGGTATACGTGGACAAAGTGCTACCTAATGTAAGTATTAAAAAACGCACTGCGGATATTTTGTCCTCCCGTGTCTCTCGTCTGCGAAGGCCCTATGTTTTACGCCAACCTCAAAAAAAATCTGGGGCAGGACAGGAGAAAAAGTAAATCCGCCGGAATCAGGCAGAGAATAAGCTAGATATTCTGCAAATCCGGCTAAAGCAGAATAAAAGGAGCCAGGGTGATTTTAGTCGGTGAAAGACATCAAGAGATGGAGAAAAACATTTCTCTACGCCATCAGCGTGGGTTGAAAGCATCAGCTTTTCACCACGAGAAAAAACGGAGAAGTAAGTACGTGTTTAATGCCGTTTTTAGGCTGAATACCATCCTAATTCTTTAAAATTATCATCTATGTCCATTCTTCTATAATAATATTACAAAGAGCAAAGATTTGTATTTTTGTATGTTCGTAACGAATTATCTCAAAAACTACTAGTCCGATTTCAAGGCATAAACTTTCAAAATTTTTATCCCTGAGTAACAGAGGCTATATTGCTGTACTACCCGTTCGAAACCGCGGCGGATTGCTAGTATATATATTAAAGGTTTAAAGTAATAGGTACGTCTGATACCCTCCCAACTGCTCAAGGTGTGACATCTACGATCAATGAAGATCAGTAGTATTTAGGTTTCAGTGGCACCCAACGGTTTGTACCTTGATCTTTGTGAAAAGGATTAATGTAATCTGTCTCCTGCGAGTGTATATTGTGTGTTATGTGTGTATTGTGTTATAGTTCTGTTTATTAAGACGTCAAGAATCTCTCAGGTTTCTATCATAATAATACAATTACGTAGGTTTATA
Organism: Diachrysia chrysitis; assembly: GCA_932294365.1. NCBI lineage: Eukaryota > Metazoa > Arthropoda > Insecta > Lepidoptera > Noctuidae > Diachrysia > Diachrysia chrysitis. Next base: position 7,461,371 of record OW028657.1, read on the forward strand.
AAATATTTGTTTATTCAATTCAAACTTTATGGAATACAATAAAAAAAATAGATTTTCATTTCACAGTACTAATACAATTTAAATTAACTAATAGTTTTACAGTGAGTATTTAAATATTGAACAATTTTAATAATCTAAAATCTTGTTTTAATTGACGTGTCGACATGTTGATGTCGCCAGTCGCTCGTAGTCATGAGGGAAGCGAGTTGCTCGGTGAGTCGGCTCAGTCACGTCTCTCATCATCGTCTATCCGCCAGCCTTGTTTCCAATCAGCAAACAAGAGATAAGAACGCCAACTGCGAACAGTAATTTTAAAAATATGAATATAATGATTAGGACGGCTACAACGGTTAATATTGATATGATTATTTACAAAATATCACTTAAATATAACATCAAGGTAAATGAATAAATGTTACAAAAGATTTGCGAAAATTTAAAATGAGATTTAGTACTCTTAATATTTTTAGGATATCTTTTAAAACAGTTAATATGTACATAATCACAGTCAATATCAAACCATTGTACGATTACTACTCGCCATAACTTCGTAAATACAATTTCGTATTACAATTTTACGTTCATTTAATAATTGTTCTTTAACATTGATGAAGTGAATATGTATGTTTAAATGGTAAATCTACTAGAAGTGGCTGACAATTACTCATAGAATCACACCGACGGCAAAGTTACATTATGGATTCTTGTAAGGGAGAACATCTAAGAATACAGAACACAGTTTATATTGAAGCGGGTAATGATTCGTACCTCTTTGGGACCACAGGTCGACCGCTAGATTGACGGATTATTGTCCAAGGACATCGATCTAGGAGGTAATCTGTGTATGCGCAACAACCTACCAATCATTATCAACTAGGCTTTCATGTAGATACCACCTACATGAGCTCATCATTTATTCCACACTCGGTCCAGAAAAATACTGAATCTTCATTTTCCATCTTTGGCGGGACACTTCTGATGAATTACTCTTTGTCAGCTACGTGTATTCTCAAGCAATAACATCTCGTAATGTGTGTTAATTCCCCAAGAATACACGTAACCTCGAACTAAGAGTTTCTTCGTCTTTTCAGCGACATGTTCAGCTTCATGGATATCCGTCCGTTAGTGCAGAAGAGTTAAAAATAATTGACAAAAATAAAAATCTATTGGGATATCTAAGTTACAAAAGGATCTATAAGATAAGAGACAAGACAAACGAGATTCAACTCACATACATACATTGTACCTATATACACTTATTATAGTATCTTCCAGGTTGCTTGCATTGAGTGGTGTTCACGGAACCATTTCATCCGATGATGGCTACTACAAACAGCTCATAACATTCTCAATGTAGAGAATGGACCACATGGTTATTTTTAACTTATGTGGGTTATTGTAAAATAATAACATCGCAGGACTGGAATACTATCTACATAAACAACAAATTTTGTTTTATGTTTATTTATTTATTTTATCTATAATTTAAATTTTATAAACATTACAATTTAGAATTTGCTTTCATTAAAAAATAAAATAATTTAAATTGAACGCTTTGAATGTTTTAAACTCTGAATACGTAGGTAGTACAAAAAAAATTAAGGTATGATTTGGTTTTCTAAAAAGTCAAAGATCAAAAGTGATTGTTTATGATGTAACATAGTGATGCGGGATTATTAAAGTTTTACAATTTGCCTTATTATTTGTTTTACTAAGTACCTAAGTAGATTCGTGTGTGTTTAGTTCCTGTCTTACTGTTGGCAGTATGTATGATGTTTCTTCATTCTCGTGTCTTAAAACTATTCAGTCGACATCGAAATAAAGGCATGTTTTGAGTTTACAGAAGTACCTGTCATATGTATTGTTAAAACAGTTCTTTGATTTTATTTTAGTCAATAATGTACAATCAAAGACTTAATTAAAATACTTATACGAAATGTTAATTTGAATATTTGAATCCAGACTTGAATAAGTTCGTTGTGTATTGGATCCTAAACTCGAAACAATAAGTTATTATTAGGTTCTGTTATATTACGGGTAAACAAGTAATTGTTTGAAGTTTCAGATAAATAAATACCTTATTCAAACTTTTTGGGCTTAAATACACAAGCAGTATAACTTAGATTCATGTAATCAATGACAAAATGTAAAATAAAGGTCATATAACAGTCCCACAATATAATAGACAGACAAATGTCTAAACAATGTCACAATTAATATTTGTACTTATCTGTGTCTTATCCGGGTTATGACTGGGACGAAACAAGAAGGGCAGTGGGACTAATCGCGGGTTGGGGTGCGTCGGCACGAACGCTCGCCGGCATCCGCACAGCCGGGTAACCGGGTAATCCGGCACATCCGCACACAGCCGGTAATCCGGCGCGGCGACCGGCCGAGCGTCGACACTCGGATTTACTGCCGAACGAAACAGACATACAGCTGATTGTCGAGATTAAACGCCGAGACCGCAGCGTTTTAGAGAGATTTACCGTTGTTTGGAGAACATCCTACGATTTATCGGAACGGTCCAGTTTTGTTAGACGCGTTGTGAATAGTTAGGTGAAGGTGATATGAAAACTTTGCTAACAATTCGTAATTTATTTTAATAATGTTAGTAGGTATATCTCGAAAATTTAAGCAGCTAAGAATGAAATATAATTAAGAGACCTTAATGTTTGCAGGAGAAAGCAAGAAACCTGCAAAATATTTCGAATCACCTTCCCAACTATGACCAGTGCAGGCCAGCCCAACACGTCGCGATTGTTAAGGTATGTTTTATTTTACTATATACCTAGTTGTAAAGTAGATGTATTATACTCTTGAATACTTTTATCACTACGCATTATCAAAATAGAAAGATTCTATGATTACCTATTCATGTAAATATTAAGACGTATTAACACATTTATAATTCCTGTTTGTTATGTGGCATCTTTATCCGACAATCAGATATCAAACGGCGCTTACCCGATAACGGAGGTTTTATCTGGCTCCGTTATCTAAAGGCGGGCTCTTTGATCCGACGGCTCGCTTTGATGTTGCTCGCGCCCTTTGTGCCGTCGGCCGCCTCCGTGTAACCTGCACAGACGATTAAGATACAATACGATGACATCGTTAACTGTAGTTTGGTTAGTTTTGGCAAATAAACATATTTTTCTTTGAATAGATATCATTTCACAATAACCTGTAAAGCTATTTTATTTGGTTTACATATTTCTAGAATTTGACTGTTCGTACTGTGATATATATTTATGTTTAAAAAGTAAAAAACAAATGTATTATAATACATTATCTATTACACTATATTACAACTATGAGATAATCAAATCCTTGTTATAATGAAATGTCACTTTCAGTGGAAATCCTTTTACAGTGCAATCGTTGTTAAGCAACGTGAGCTAACAGTTGTAAGCTAAAATTATATAAATTAAGTGCAGACGGCGAGAGCGAAAAGTTGTCGAGTCTCATAAATATGAAAGACAATTAGTTCTGCTTACCACCTGTTGAAAGTGGCGTAAAGAGAAAATGATTAATGTAGTGGTTTTGGATGGTTTTATAAGGACGTTTTACTTTTCAAGTGAGTCTTTCTCACGGAACACTCTGTAACCTGTATATTTTTTAAAAGGGACTAGCCCACCACCCATGCCCGTCATTGCAACTCCTGTAAGCCAGGATCTACAATAATAACCCATGAATACCACCGAAACAGTTTAGCTCGGTGTGTCCCAGAGAAACGATTGACTGTCTTGGAACCCGCAACGAAATTAAACAGAAGTAGTAAATAGGAGGAGTAGGAAAACAAAATGTTTCCATTAACCTGTATATATCCATATTATCAAAAGGCGTAAGCTAAATATCTCAATATTTTAAATATTAAACCAAACTTGAACGTGACAGGTCGGTTGCAGGCCCCAATTCAGTTAATAGCCCAATTAATTCTATTAACATAACTTTTTACCCTTGTAACAAGCCCCATAATCTCGCTGTGATCAACATAGATATACACTATTAATATATACGGTAAAAACACGCATTAAACTGTATAAAATTAAAAGAATATTTTGTCTCTTAACTGTTCTACCTTTTTTGATTTCATGCCGAACTATTTTAAGTTTTGACTCTCTGTCATAAAGTATAGTATTGTTTGAGAGTATAACACTAGGTTCACAATCCTTTTTATATTTTACAGCAGTCGCGCCGTGTGGCGATTACAGTGTCGTTCATTCATTCGCTTTTATTGTCTGAACTAAAATATTATGACAAGTAACAGCATGTTCGCATTGCCAACAACTGCAACGTTTTGTTTTTAATTTTTGGTATTAATTTAGTAGGATTTGATTTTATTGTTTAAAATAAAAGTGTTATTTACTGTACTGTACCTATATAAGAATATAGTAAATGTAGAAAACATTGTCTAGTTTTTGATTTTAGTATTAAATGTGTGTTTTTAATTTTCTTTTCTTATCTAATCAACTAGCTGACTTTGTCCGCGTGTTTTAGTTTCAACGGTTTTTAATTTTTGCAACATTTTTCATTTATGCTCCGCTCCTATTGGTCGTAGCGTGATGTTTCCTGAGATTAGCGCGTTCAAACAAACAAAACAAACAAACAAACTCTTCAGCTTTATAATATTAGTATAGATTCGTAAAGTAGTCATCATTGCAATATTGCTAGTCATACCTTAAATATATCTTGAAAAAAAATTGATTAATGAAGTGAAAAATTCTTTAGGCGCATTGGGCGCATTTTTTTTTAAATGTGAAAAGCAAAAGAATCCGCGACACTGTTACCGTTACCGACATTGCTGTATATAAGTATGTACATATATTGTAATTGTTCAAGTTTTTACTTCCCGGAGTGCCACTGCTTGTTAATAAAGCCCATAGGTATATCACACCACAGACACGCCCCAATCACTCAAATGTTCAAAAGCATAAAAATGTTAACATTTTTTCTGGTCTATTATATCAAAAGCTTTTACCATTTCGCCGCTTACAATTCATCCTGGGGCGAGCGGTCGCCACAAAAGCAACATTAATTTTAAAATACACCAAAAGAAATTAACTTTCACTCGGTGTTGGGGGAAAGGTAAAAGTTCCAAACGAGAGAACACTTGAAACGACTTAAAAATAATAAAGCGGACGTAAATGCGAGCAACGCCGGGGACAATCCTATGTTTATATTGTAGCTCGGTGCTTCATGCTTTTTGAAAACTTGATTTTTAGGGACTTCTAAGGGAATGGCGATAAATAGGCTTGCAAGGATTTTTATTGTATTATGTTCCATTTATTTTTTGTGTAGGGAAATTAAGTAGATATATCGATAAGGGTATTTTTTTTTTATTAAGTCGATTACGATTAGCTTATTAATTTATTTCAAAATTTAAAAGCTGTTTTGTAGAATAATACTAATTTAGGTAAGTTTAACAAATTATTAAGATTATTTATCAAAAACTAAACAACAGTTACAAACAAAATCAATATCTTACTCTTCCGCTACAAAATCAAATATCTATATCTAAACCAACTCTCAAAATCAGACACTCTTAAATGAACATTAAAATATTAATTAACAAATTGTACTATCCCAACACTACCAGGCCATAGATTTTCTCTTGAGCGTCTCATATTTCAGACGTTTTCATTTAAAGTAGCGCGCTCCCAGCGGCGTACTTAAGCAGTCTGGGACATTATAGACTAATTTTTATATGCCTTTTTGTAGGAGCTAAGGATAATCGAACTGCCAATCCAGACTTGGAACAAAGAAGCTTTGTAGAAACTATTAGCAAGCCCTCTTTAATAAATCAGTCTCATGAAGGCTACACGCTTTTGTTTTTGCTAGCTTATATTAGCTTGTTTAAACATTAAAACTTTGTGTAAGTTATCTTTGAAATTTATTTGGCGGATAATGACAGTTTTTTTAAAGTATACATTTGTGATATGCTTTTGTTTTTTTTTTGCATTGGGATTGTTACATTTTGTAACTTTGTCGTACATATCATTATAATTATGAATTTAAATAAAAGACTTGCAAAGAAGTATTGAGCTCGCTTTCATTAATATAACAATATACTATTTTTTTGTTAACCACGTAATATAGGAAAACTGCTTACAATACTGTTGTTTTTTATAATCAATACATCATGTTACTGTTTGTGTGCTCTCATCTTAACATCTTAAAATCTACGATACTTCTACACGTGAAGACTTGTAATTGGCTGTCTTTTAACTATGATTGTCCATCTTATTAAGTTTTATCTTAGCTGTAAGTCTTCCATAGTATAATAAATAAATAAATAAATAAATAAATAAATAAATAAATAAATATTATAAATCCATATTAAAACCTCAAGAAAAAAATACAACTTTCCAAGTTCATTTTTCTTAAACTCTTTAACTACAATCTTTCATAAACCCGCCACAAAAACTTCAGCAAAAAATATGCATATCTAATAGTGAAACAGAAATGAGTTAGCAAAGGGGTTCAGGTGGCAGCACTGCGCAGCCGACAGGTAATTAAAATGCTAATGAAGCGAGAGACGCACCAGCGTTTAGCCTTTGGATGCTGGATATCTAATTTACTCGTCCGAAACATACCAGATATTATAAAGATGCGAATCTTCTTTATATAGTAAAAAATGCTCGTTTTATTAATTTCTTAGACATTTTTACTCACTGAGTTAATGAATTATTTTTAATTTTTTGGAAATGTAAGGTAGTAGTAGGTGTGCAAAACAAATGACGAACTGCTAAGATTGGATAAACTATTGTATACGAAATAATTATGTAAGTTTTAGTTTAGACAATAACTTGTCTCAAGTTAAGTTAGTCAAATTGTTTAGTGAATATTTTGATAACTGTATTTGGTGGAGATTCTGTTTGTGTATAAAGTATATTTACCTGTAAACGAATTCCAAAGTTGGATTCGAGCGAAGTAACTGGCACGGTTCTTGATTATATTCTTCCTTTTTTTTTGTAGCTTTGACTCCTCATCTTCTGATTAACTCGGTCATGAGAAGACATTTTTACCTGTAAAAGAAAATCCATGTTAAGAACAGAAATATAAGTACACGATTAAGTTAAACCAAAAGTGTATTTTCTTTGTCAAGCGCCATCAACTCAAGACAATATAGTTCCGCCATTAATCAAACTAACTTGATTTAAATTACGCGGTGACATGTGACTATAAGCTGGGAACAAGTTGGGTGACTGCGCGGGTGACTGCCACCGCGCGCCACACCGCCCTAACGCCGAAACGCCGCCGCCCGAAACACCGACACACATCAAAGAGCTCTGCGATGGAGGGTTACGCCGAAATAATCCCAACGATAACTTTAAATGAATTCGTTAATTACACTAGTGTTGATTCGCTAAGAAATACACCCCAGGGAACAGCTCACAAATTACCTATCAACAAAATTAAAGCCACTGCTACGGCCTCAGACGATCGGCTTACACGCTTTTACTAATATCGCGTGAAAATTATTTATATGTTAAGCAAGAGTAGGGCGGTCCCATGCGTACCGAAGTGATGTTTAACCCAATTCCGTAATTCGTATGTTTTGGTTATTAATTAATGAAGTCATAGAACGCGTTTAATAAGAAACTGAACGTCTAATGTGATTATCTGTAAGCATATTTAATTCAAAGTTTGTTAAAAGTGTTTAATGTGAATTAATGGAACAAGTTGTGATAAATTTCAACAACTTTAGCAGTCAGATGTCATGTTACTTGTTGCCAAATACGTGTTCTTAATAAGTATTTAATTTGACGTGTCTTGATATCGAGAACTAATTTATTTTATTTATATTCTATCTAATTATACTTCAATATGTTTGTCATCAAACGTATTTGTTTATATTAGTAAATGAAATGTCAGCTAGTAAGATACGACATGTAGATTAAGGATCGAGGCTAATCTGAAAATAAGTGTATGTTCATGTGACAGTCATCGAGCCGAGTCGGAGCGCGGCCGGACTGCGACCGGACGGCGGGCAGCCGGGACGGGCTAATCTCCTCGCATGTTGACTCTACTCAATAACTAACTTCAAACATAATTATCTTCGTCGATTTCCCCTAAAATTGGCGGTTCCCTCGGAGGGATTCCCGCGATATTGCTCCGACAAATTTCTTGTGCCAACACCGCCGGCGGTATCACGATATTATCGAGGGTCATTGTTTGATTATCTCATTATAGGATGATTGATTCTATCAGCATTCATTAAGATGTCGCCTCGATGACCGGCCGATCTCTTCCTAATTATATTTACAAACAATTATTGGTGGCAAATAATATGATCCGTATTGGCACCATCCTATCCTATCGATATGTAACATAGCGTGTAACTAGCTATAGATTGCAGACATGTGCAGATTGGTAGTTGGAGGGCGGCTTTCAATATCATTATCATGTTATCTGCTCGTAAGCGGTATTAAGTAAGACGTGTGCGTGCGTGCATATTGAAGACGGTGCAATTTCACGACACATCGCGTCGTTGTTGGCGGTAATAAATATAAAATATGTGCAATGCGGCCCGCCATCTTGAATACCAAGTGGGCCACACCGACTAACTACAAATGATTTTAAAAAACGTCTTCCCCGTCCGACGCCCTCTAACTCGTTTACTGCATTTTATATTCATTATTTTACCGCCACCAGCGCGCTTTTACGACGCATTTAATACTCAGCAATCATATTACGCTATAGTTCGTGTATACCCACTGTAAAGCTATTACTAGTTTATTAAACAAGTACAAATATTACGTAGACACTCTCATTTTCTTATGATGTAGCTTTGTTGTTATGTTTTTTTTGCTACGACGTAGCATGCTACGAATATGCGCAGCTACGAAAAACAGCCGAATTTATCAACGTGAATGTACTGTCTAATATAAAAGTTAATTAGTTAAATTACTTAATATTAACACACAAACATATTAACAAAACAGCTAATATAATTTTGATGAGTTGTAACACAAACATTACGAACTTTTCGGTTTACAATTAATTTTATTACGACGGACAAGTGATGTGTTAAAATTAACTTTTAATTTGTTTTCCCATAATTTTACACGGCAGCGTTGAGTGACGGCGCGAACAGTTGACGGCAAAACGTGGCAACTCGACGTCCTGAAGTTAAACAAAATAGGCAAGTTGGTGATCCATCAAATGTCAGGGAAGAGATCAGGCGACAAATTTTAATTCTGAATGAAGCTCTTAAGGGCGCGGTTTACTGCGGGGCGAACTTAATGTTTCGCGTGACTCGAATGCTGAGATATTATTTTAATTTCAGCCCCCATCGGCCGCTATCTGAGGTGACTCGCACACCCAACTTTACATATTTTTGAGGGAATAAATCTCGTTTGATGAAAAAAGGAATTTCACTGTAAACACCGCATGGTTAATGGAATTTTTGTTTAGTATTCAGTGTGGTGAAATTAGGTAGGACGCCTTGCGAGGATGCTGTTCAGAATACAGGGTGATGCCGGCTCGTGTGCAGCGCATATCGTATGGAGACCAGATGTGAGCGAGGCATGCGGTACGTGGCCCAAATATCTTAGACGCGTTAATAATAATGCTGTGTAGATTACTGTATTCAATATATTTGAAACAGCTAATACCGATACCTATACTTATTCAATGAATAAATAAAACATGCTCACAAATAAAGGCAAACGACGCCTCCCAAAATCGTAACCAAGACACGACATTTTACGAATCGGGATCACACAAAATCCGTCTTACATAAAAGCGAGCGGTGTCCCCCATCAAATGCACCGAATCAAAGGACTCTGCCGAAATTCGCAACAATTTTATTATTCAATTATGGTTCGGTGGCGAGCAATATGCCAGCGTGAAAATGACACCCTCCACGGTACCACGGACTTCCTCACACCCTCCGCGCCCCCAGATTAAGGCCGACTCGATACTATATCTCAGATAATAAACATGATGGTTAAGGAGATCACTCCGGAGCACAAACTTGTTCACAAATTAAGCAAAATAAACGCGGGTGAGCTTGTGAGGCTGCGGCGGCGAAATTAAATTTGGATAGTCGCGAAGTTGAGCACAAGTTTATGTGCACGTGCACAAAATGTAGACGCGGCTTCACACCGACGGGGATGTATGAATGTTACAGTATGCTGTGCCGGGAACATTAGTTTAGCGCCGCATAAAGTTGGACTAAACTAGCCTTACTCAGAGATATAGATGTGTTGACATACCCACGTAACCATTTAATGTAGACACCTACACATATAGTCTCGATAGTGTATTGGAGTACATTTGCTCATTTCGAAACACTCGATTGAATTCAGTTGAGGACACCGCAAAGAAATATAGTTGAAAGCGTTCGGGCGTCTTAGTCTGTAGATTGCGATCACCTACTGGCTTGCCGCGCACCGAGTGGATTGGAGTGGGACCTCATCTGTTCGCCGTCAGCCGAGACGTGGGGTGGCCCCACACCCCTCGCCCCCCCTCCCGCTTGCGAATTGCGTTAAATAAAGTCAAATTGAGCAATAAAGGCTGGCTCCCCGCAGTAATGCAATAGAATCGCCGTCCGACGCACAAACTATACCGCTAATTTACACCATCGTTAACCGCTGTATACCTGAAATTTCTATTATATTGAGTAGCATAGATTTTGACGAAAATATTTCAGTAAGCGATTGGTCCCCAAATCTGGCTGTTTTTTTATGTGATATACACGTGTTTGTAGAAACACTCATGACGAAGAAAACACCCAATATTGAGGGACATTTTTTCCTCAAGAAAAACGGAAAACCACCTACTCTCAGGTGAATACGAATTACATTATTGGACTGAGATAAAAAAATAATCAGTGTTTAAGTTAAAGGCACTCAAATCTGAATGATAGGTGCTGGCGATAAACGAAGCTTATAAGTGAAAACAAAGTTAACAGTGAGTGACGAGGGTACAGCTCTGTTGTTATGAGACCGTTTTGAGCCAAGAAATCATCGCCGCCATTATACTGACTTAAATGTAGCAGGGCTGCCTCCAACTTAAGACACTTTAAAAATAATTGAAAGCTATCAGATCTACCAGTTCATTAGCTTAGTTTATTTATTTAATTAATTTAATATTATTATTATCTTAGAATGTGTTTTAAACCAATTTGTATCTTGACTGATAAACTGAAACTTACTAGAATAAATTTAAAGATAATATAAAACTTCCTTCTATAATTTTAATAGCTTACCGCTATTAAAATTATATTCGATGATTAATTGTAGCTATCAAACTTTAAAGACACCACAACAACTACATTCTTACCAAAAAAATACAAGAGTGCCAGCCCTAAACTTAACAAATAACCCTTCTACAGCTAGGCCGCTTGTTTCACAGATTCGGGCAAGGCGGTTAGGTTTAAAATTCAATTTATTTCAATTTGTGTGTAATCAGAGGGGGGTTAACACAAAAATACGCGCCCGCTTTATATTGCGATGTAACTTGATCGCTTAACGTTGGCTATGGAAATGAGTGTTGTACAAAACGGGGGCGTGTAATTACTTGCTACTGATCTATAGTTTTGCGTTTGTTGTTTTCAGGCATGAAATTGCTGGTTAAAGTACTTGGCGAATTACTTTTGCCATGTAAAATCTTGTCAATTTCAAAATCGAATTGCTATCTCGAAATGACTAGCTGTGCGCACCCGCGTAAGTAGTTCCCGTTCTCGTAAGATGTAATTTTTACAATGTTTTCATATTTCTGCTATTCGGGATGGAGACAAATCAAACAAATTAATAAAAAATGATAATAATCGGTCCGCCCTTTTTTGAGTTATAAATGAACTAACTCGACTTTGTTTTATAAAGATGCGACGTTGTATGTTTGGTTAGGTAAAATTTTTGTAGCACTATTAGTGTCTGCCTTTTGAAAAATTATCAATATTTTTTTCTTCATCTTTAGTAAATATGTCTCTATTGTTTTGAGAATATTTACATATGTTCTTTTTCGCCTTTGAGTGAAGCCACGTTAAAAAGGTTCAGTATTTCCAGCCGATTATTTAAAAACACACATTAAAATACATGTGCTCTATTATGTTTTTTCTTATCATTTTGTGTGTGTTCATAAATTATAAAATAAATAATAAAATGTAATAAATATTAAAACAAATTCCTTTAGCAAATTCGCCGTATCCTCCCGTCACTTGTCACAATAAAAATTCAAATAACTTGCACTCACACTCAGTTGTTTTTTAAAAGCGTTTTTAATATTCCTCGACCGTCTTTGCCGGTCTACGGCAATTGCGCCTTGTTTTAAAGCGGGCAAATTGAGCTTTTTTTGTTTATACAAGTTGAAAGCAGTTGGAGCGTGGGTAATCTCTTTTACGTTTGTTGGATTTGAGACTGCTCAGAATCTTTTTCATTCGTTTCGTCAACTGTACTGTTTGTCCGTGTTATTCGCTTGTTTTGCTCGAGACGAGAATTCCTCACAGGCGGGCGGACGCTCACTATGCGTGTAAATTTTTAAGCTTCGTCGTGTTTCTTTTATTTTGTGATGCTGGTTTTATTTAAATTTGTTATTTTGCGATTGTCTGCGGATGCATCTTAGCTATTGCTGTGACTTCCTTTGATAAAGTTGAACTCGCATGTTTTAGAAATAAAAGCTAGCAGTTACGAATGAAAGCGGAAAAAAATATTGTTCATCAATTTTTGTTGCTGACTGTACCATGCCTACATAAATCTGTATCATATGTCGTGTAATTGCCGACATACTATCTCCATACATCACTCATGCCGGCGCCAATCTATCAATCATCGTGTAGTATCAAACTGCAATCATATATCGTATTACTAAATTACAAGCTCCGTTAATCAATAGACACAATACGAGCCACGAGACGGTTTCCGAATAATTATGCAATTACGGTACTCGCGTTCACGTACCAATTACTCGTGTCAATGATACTGAACTAACTAATAACCCTTGTGTTCTCCAATTTAAGTCGCGAGCTCACACCCAGCATTAACATGACAAGGCAGGCTAACAAGCCGTACATGTGCCCCGACAAACAGACTCCACTAATTTGAAATGTCACAAGTAAGAGTATTCCTGCAATCGTATTTCACGTTCCACACATATTCCGACAAATTTCAATGCAATACATCATGTACGCGAGCTTATATTCCGACCGACGGTATATTCTGTATCAAAATTATTTGAATAAGTGTCGCCGAGGTATTCAAGGTACGGCGCGGCCTAAACATAATATTAAAACAAAAGGGTGGTTTAAGCCCAGAATTCCAAACACTGCGGTCGGGTCTAAAAGAACTCGCCTGAAGCTTCCATTTGAATTTGCCGGTGATAAAAACAACTGAAAATAATTCATAAAAGTGAGCGAAATAAAAGTTCACAATAGCAAAGACAAACGCGAGCCCGGGGCAGACGCTCCAAATTATCTTTTTGCCGGGCAACGTCTTCGCTCTTTAAGAATTCTCTTTTAAATTGTGTTTCGGTTTTGGTCTTTTTGTGGAGCGCTGTCCTTTGGCCGGTCGCGATGTTCTGCATTAATAACGCGGGTTAATATTTGTAGTGCGGGCATCAGCTCCCTTTGGTGGCGGAACAAAATCCCGCGTTTGTGGACTCATATTTTATTTGTTTGTGTACACGTGAACACAAACTAGCCCGAGACTATGTGAGCGCGTCGAGATTTTCATTTATTTCAGTGTATGTGACAGTAACGAAATGACTACGAATATTGAAGCAAATTTTTTACAGCAGAAAACCAAAAGGTCATTCCAAAAATATGTTTCAAAAAATCTCATAGCGAAGTGGAATGAAAAGTCCATTTTAAACAAAAACAAAACCCGTGTGAATGATTGGGTGTTGTGTGTAGCGGGCGACGGAATAACCCTGGCGCGGGCGACCTCGCGGGGCGGGGTAGTATTGCGTCTTATCAAATGCAAACACTCGCGGCTCGTTCCGGCCATTGGGCCCGAACACGACTCCTATTATTTTTATTTTCTCACATCTTCGCGCTCAGATACAATGTTTTAGATTAAATCGACGTTTTTTACACTCGTTTGGTTTCTAACATCGATAGTCAGGTTTTATTGAGAAGGGTAAGCAAGGGTTACGAGCTTCACTTAAATTTGCAATATAAAAAATACAATAGCAACGAGAGATAAGCGAAAACTGTTCACATTATTGTCGTGTATCGCGGAAAATGGTTTCGGTTAATTTACATTCTAGCCGTGTTCTAAAAATGTTGTATTATGCCCAAATGTACCTATACATATAAATTTACATTATCTGTAGACAGAAATGTAATAAAGTCTATTTAATTCTAGAAATAGTTTTAAAAATCTTTTTAAGGACTGTTTGTCTGTCAGTTGGTCTTAACATTCTTGCTACTTATAATTGTCATTCGTAGTTCTGTAAATATTTAAACGAATTTCTCCCCTTCTCTAAGGCCTTAAGAATCCATCAAACTTTATAATCCTCTTCTGGGAACATAAAAACACATTTTTAACTTATAAATACTAATAACACTAATAAAGGTGCTATATCGGGTACAATATGGCGGGTCGTAACGTTACGAGATGTTAGGCAGCGACTACGGGACCCGTAAAAAAAGTAATAAAATCCAAATAAATCCGAGCCCTCCCCTGTGTAGCTTCTTCTATTATTATTATGAACATCAAAATATTACTTCACGGTTTTCCCGCTACACGAGGTAAGTTTGAGGATATATTTTTTATCAAAAATAATGAGTGTGTAGTTTTGACGGAGCGGGGAACTCTCGTCTCGCTGTAATCGAGTTTGAGCAGGACGCGGTGAAATAAAAACTTGATGAAAATCTGGCTGAAGTTAACTCGATCTGGCTGTGGTTTGGCTTTTTAAGTTTATTATCACGTTATTGGAGGCAACATGCTGTCTACTGCATGGATATTTATTTGGGATATGAGTATCGTTATGAAACAGTGCTACGAGATAATAAATCAATAGGAGTCGTATTGCTGAATAAAGATGCTCAATTAGAGTCGTATTATGGCCTGGACCAGCAGTGGACTGATACGGGCTGATGATGATAAGCGTCTATTTTATATCGTTACACATACTTTAAAAAATAACCATATCATTATATGCGAACAAAATTCTATAATACAACAATTGAAATTAAGAAAATTTACCACGTAAAAACCGCCAAAATTACATCGACATTAAACCAAGATCATGCATAAAATATCATCAAAAAGGCAGTTGCCAGGTAAGTGAGTATACAGTAAACGAACGTTAGACTCGTGGGGAGGTCTATTTGAATTTGTTCATAAATAGATAATAAAGGGTGGCTGAGTTCAGCGACGGTTTACTAAACTGCTTTATTTGATAAAGATTGCGGCGGAGCGACGGTGAAGTTTCTCGTGAGCGAAGTACGGTGGGTACTATGGCTTGTCGATGTTCGTTCCGAGTGAAATGTGAGATTTATTTTGCTTTAAACTTTAATGTGTTAAATGTTAACTTAGTTTTAAATGAGAAGGCAAAGTAATTGATATTCATATGTTTGAAAAAAAAAGTAAGAGAATTTTTAATCAAATTAATTAAAATAAGAAATAGTTTCTGTTCTATTTATATTATTTGACCGATTTCAAATCAAATGTAATTATTTACGTGCCAAAATTATTATTACAATTTCAAAGCGGTATTATCTCATGGGTATCTCTTTTATGGTGTCTCGAAGTAATTTACTTTCGAAATACTAATCGAGTTCCCGTAGTAAAACAAATTGCTCTCCAACTTTCGACACCGCGGTGTTTCATCGCGGCTTTACAGAATCCGACTAAGGATTAAAAATGTAATTCATTATGAAACAAAAAATGTCGTAAAATTGCAAATGAAATTGTATTACAAAAAGTGAGATTTAATTCATTTAAGTGGTCGTATCCGAGGGGCAGGCTTAGTATGTTTTTGCGATAAATTCTACGGACCCATCGACCGCAGTATTGTGTTACGAGGCCTGGAGGTACACAATTTTATTTTCCGCTTTTTGGGTAATCAATAGGGGAGACTCGACGCCCCTAAACAACTGAAACGAATATCCCGAGAGCTATGGAGCCGTGTTACACCTAAAGATTTAACATGACTAGGTATAATTTTATTATTTCTAGTGTGGGAAGTAAACCACAATTAACCTTGGTTGACTTGTTGTTGACTTAGTTAAAAATAGTGTAAAAGTTAATTTCAATTTACGGCCTAGAAAATTATTAATTTTGTTAAAGCAGTCACATTATATTTTGCTCAACTGTCTTATATTAAAGCCTTGAGACTACCTCTTTTTTATATGTATAGCAGCTATCGCGAACTGAAATTGCTGCCTCAAATATCACAAATTTTAATATTAACTTCGCTGTAGGAGATCAAATCCGCGTCGTATGAAATGTAAAAAAAATATATGGAGTTAAAAGATATTTAAATTCAAACTTGGTTCGACTCCACGGTTGGCGCTGTCGCAATAGTGAAATCTAATATTCATTCCAATGATAGGTAGGTATTTATATTGAATGAGAGCTCTTCGCTAGATTTTACGAAAATCGGACCAATTTTAATGTTATTGACTTATTTTTAGTACCTACTACGTTCTAAGGCTCTGCAAAATATTTATTCGGTATTCGTATCTTCAATACGCGCTCTTTTAAAATATGGATATTGTACCCACTGTCTTATAGAAAAAATAATATAGTGGGTCCAATATCCATACTATAATAGAGAGCGGCTTTAAATATTCTTGTGTGCAGTACTTTTTATTTGACCTTCCTTGAGGTAGTTGTGCATTCTGTACATATTATTTTGTTTCAGTAGTAGAGCATTATTATAAAATTTAAATTTATCATTTTAAACGTTTCTGAGAAACACAAATAAAAAAAGACGAAATTTTTTAGCGAAGTTGATCTTACATATTATATAAAAAAGCAATATAACTAAGTGTAGTAAATGAATTCTAGTACCTACTCCGTACTTTTTAATTTTAAAGATCACTTTCTTTTTATTTTTACATACCTAAGTTACTGATTTAATGGCCAGTATCAAAAACCTGCTTACTAGACGATCAACAAAAAGTCCAAAAATCTTTTATATAAAAATAAAAGTAAAAAGGTAAACAAGAACGCAGCATTACGTCATTGCCTTCGATATTTCGATAGCATTCGACCGTGGAAAGTAATCGTTCGGCCGCAGACAACGGAAACGTCTCGAGTGGATGATTGATCCGGAAAATAGGTCCTCGAGATGAACGCACTCCCTGATGCACTCGTACGTACAGTCCAGTGAACATCTGCTATAAAACTTTGACGAAAACAAGCCTTAATTTTAAGGCGACAAGGTGGATTATTGTAATTCGTTGTAACATGATTTGTGGTTGAGAGTATTCATGATTATTTGGACAATTCAGTTTATTGTTTTGTGCTTGTAAAATTTCTTACGGTTTAATACGGATTCAGGCATATCGTATAGTTTTCAATACATGATTGACAAAGTCAATAGAAATATTAATAATCTGAATATATTAATTCTGTCATATTGGAATACAAACACGAAAATAAAATTGCTTTTCAGTGCGTTTATAAAAATAGTTGTAAAAGCTACATAGGTCAGTTTTAATTACTTAGTGTATGTATACCTAACCATAAACTTTTTGAGGTCACAAAACTAGAACGCTTGTTAAGCTAAAACCTAAATTCATTCATTAAAACATAAAAATGTCAACTCACATTAATTAATTCAAGGGAAAAACGGCAATCGCCTAATGTGTCGACACGGAGACCATAAACTGGTAGAAGACCTCCATTATCACATTAGTAAAGTGGTGTTCTGTAATTCGTACATTGTTAAAGCAATATCAGTTTATTGTCAAACGTATAAGGTGTAAATTAGAGAATGATGGTGCCGCTAATGAATGGAGCAGTCGATGGCGGTATGATAAATGGGGGGCGCGGTCGCGAATCGAATACTGTAAGTGGATTAGCCACGAACTTCACGATTTCGTATTCCGTGTACTTGGTTAGGAGTTTTTTTAGTGAATTCTCAATCATAAACTAACTATTATACTATTAGTAGCTTAACTGCATGAAATACATAAAATTTGCACCTCAGCGTTAATTCTGTTTATGTCTTAACCTCAGTAGCAATATAACTAAGTAAGAGGTACATGGTAATTGACGAGGAATATAAAACGCATTACATCTGAGCCAGCGCAATTTTCAAGACGTATAGTTTTAATAAACGTGTTGTCGGCGCGGGCCGTGCAGCGGCGCGCCCGTGCTCGCCGCAAGCATACATTTAAGTGCTAATTTAATTAATTGTTCTATATCCCTATATAACGTAGAAACACGCACCCCGCCCCGCCCCGCGCCCCGCGCACCTCTTCCCTCGCCGTCCTACAACTAACCAACAACCATATTTTTCACTTACACACGGACACAACAAATTGGCTCAGTTATACCTCGATTTACGTCATGAAAATATATTCATTCACACCGAAATATACATGTAAGGCAGATACTGTAACTGAACGATCGCTCATGTCAAACTAATTTATACCTATCTAAAAAATATTTTTTGAAGATTCTAATGGATGTCACCTGTGCCGCCTATCCCCTCTTTTCGCTGAACAACTTTGCCAATTTAACTTTATTTGTATCGAGCAATATTTGGGACTTAAATAACTTTTTGCGAGTACTTTATCGGCCTTAAATATGGTGTAGGAAATGAAAAAACAAGATAACTGATTACATAAGAATGCTATTGGAATCGACTAGAGTGCGGGGTGAGGCCGGTGCGAGGGGGCATGAGGGGGGGCAAGGATGACAAGAGGCGTCGTGAAAAGAGATCCGCCTCGGGCCGGATTATTGAATTATCAACAAAACATCGTACGCCTGAGAGAGTACGCGCCTCTAATTACTTTCTACTCTCTTTGGCGTATCATCTCAAAATCCGATGAGATTTGATGAGTAATCGATCGGCCCCTAATTGCGGACGCTACGATTTGTTTGTATTACAAATAAAAAAGGTTGAATGAGGAAATTTACACGCGCAATAAAAATAGACGTATTAAAAACAGACAAGAGCCTTAAACGGGGCTGGAGTACGACTGTCGGGATTTTCCGGGGAGTGTTTTTAAGCGATCCCCGGTGGAGCGCACCATCCGATATATACGTTCGGCAAATTAAAAGCAGGCCATGCGTGCGGGCATTGTGAAGGAGGGCCACGTTTTATTGTTACCGATTTGTCTGCACGGAAAAACACAAATGGCGCGGAGCCGAGTTAAGCTGTCTGTTAATAGAAGAGGCGATGTAAACGATAGCCACGGTCGCCAGCCGGCCGCAGTCGCCGATACCCACCCGCTGTCAACACAATGCCGACTTACCATACGTAGACAACATTACGTATTTCAGCACTACTCTAATTTGCAATTACCTTTCAAAAACAACTGTTCATTCCTTTCTAAATTTAAAATATCGATGATGTTTCAATCCCTGCTTCGTAGTATTTATCACAAAATAAACGACTATCATAGCTAAACACAATGCCCACTAGAGACTCATACTCGCTATCCCTTGTTGTTTGCTAAAATAATGCCAAGATTTTGATATGAGCTCTCTACGTAACAGGAAAATATCCAAAAATGAGTTAATCAAATATTAATCTGATAAGTAAGAATGTAGAGCTATACGAAATGCTTTAATGGAATGTACGCGCCCAAATTAATGCATAAAGCTTTTTATTCATCACACTTCATATAAGGAAGGATTACTTATTGAAAAGGTCACACGTATATTTTTGTAGCGGGAGAAAAATCAGGCACTTTAACAAGACGACATGACTTCACTTTTTACTCACTAAAATATTTAAACGGAGAAGTTGGCATCGCTGAAAGGGATCGGGGCGCGGGCGGGGGTTACTCGTGTGAGAAATAGCTCCAAATATCTGGCGACTATCCGAGGGATTCCTGCCCCTATTTCCACGGGATCGCGCCGAAATGACAACAGATTTAGGGAAAGCGTCAAGCGAGGTGTGAAATGTATCCGAGCGCGTTACGCCTTATATGACATTCTTCACATCTACTGTAAACGTAGGCGTCGAGCCGATTTCCTAATCTTCCTTTTATTAAAAAGTTGTCGAGTTGAGAACGCCTTTACCTCCCAACACCTTACCTCGAAGGTACACATATATTTTATGGAAAAAATATTTATCACAAACGTGGGTCTTACTTAGAAGTCGACAATATGTCCTCTGAAATGTATTCAGTGTGAACCGAGCCTGCAAACTCGTGGAAGATTTGCTTTCATTCATTCTTCCGCTTGTCGAAAGCTTGACGTTTGTTTGAATATGTGATTTCGTTTCCGCAAATAGAGATTTGTTTCCACACAATATGGCCGATGTGCTTTTGCATTTTATTGGTGCAAGGTCCGTAAAATGAAACCAGAATTGTTTTCTGAAATCTCACAGATATTATTAATTCGTTTGAAATATTGAGTTTTGTTGTAACAATGCACATGAAACAAACATTATCATGTGATTTTTAAGCATGTTCTACCGATCTAATACTTTTCGTTCTTCATCATTCACACATTAGTTTAGTGTACCAGTAAACCAAATGTATGAGGTACCTATTCAACGCAAAAACCTTGAACTTTTGCATTTATCTGTTGATTACACATAAATGTAAAAGTTAGATACCCCATAAAGAATAAATATTAAAACCGAATTTAATTAAATTTATCAGAAACAACGCGTAACAAAATTACAAGTAAAAATATCATGCCGTCCACTTGAGAACCTCTTCCATTTCAAGTCGCTTAAAATTTAAATTAAGTTAGTTCACAATCTACCTAGATTCTTATTAAAGATAGGTACTACAAAACCCGCACAAGTGATTTTCGAATACCTTAAATAAGCTCCTTATTACTCTGTCCATTAAGTGCGGCGTAACGTAAGCGACACTTGTAATTAGCTTTGTAATCGGAAGCCGCCGATTTCGGGCGTACTTTGCGGCACCCTAATTGAAAATTAGCGATTCTATTGTTACCTCTACCCGCCGATAATGAACTGTTCAATTAAACTGATTTAGTTTATTCTAGTTTTTCAAAATCGCGCTGATATTAGAACATGTAATAAGTTGTTTTGTGATCGTTTGAGATTGACCCAGTTTTTCGGAAACACGAACTGGACCACTGCACTATTAATTAACTCTCTCGATAATAACATTTGAAATATTGAAGACGGCAAGTAGTAAAGTCCGTTTGAGGTTGATCGGGTATGATCTGGCCTCAGTCAGCGATAGGCCCGCGCAGGCCGCCCGACCGCCGGCGGCCCAACTCAATGGCCACAATCAAGCCTTTACCCTCATTTAAATATCAAAACAGTCTCTTTACGCGCGGTTTAGCAACCTCTATCTACCGCCCGCGCCCGCAACATAACACAAACAAATTAATTCGAATAATGAACCCTAATAAATAGGGATCTGTTTACCCCATAAAGAATAAATGTTATAATAATTGGGGCAAGAGGCTACAAATTTACAGTTTTGAATCCCAAATTTTGGAAGGGTGAATTAATTTGGTACGTATTTCAAGAACAATGTTGTTATAATACAATGAAAAGTTTCACCGCGTGCGGCCCGCACTTTATTGTGTTTGATAGGTTTCGTTCACCGGCTGTGTACCTGGCGCCATATTTCATTTCTAAAACTTCCTAGAATCTTTGAAACAACATCCTAATAATCGAATTGTAAACGGTAAACTTTCCAGTTAATAAACAAAAGTGAAAAGTAACCGAATGAAGTGAGAAACGAGAAGTGCGTTTAAAGCTGAACAAAGCGAGGTGTCAAGATTAAGCATCAGGAGCGTGAAGGCGCGCGACGCGGCAACTGCATGAAAATACACTCTAAAATTGTTAACGGACTATAAAACTGCACAAAGGCTTTTCAATTAAAACTTTCAATGGCGTCCTGGCGCTAATTATAGCGCGGCCCAGGGACATCTATTAGTATAAAATAAAGCGCAAACCGCGGCGACGGCGCGTCGCAGGCCCGCGCCCGCCGCTCGCCGCGCTCGACCCTCGCCTAAGTGAATTCCGTTAATTAAACCATAAAAACTTCGATAAATTAAGATCCCAGCCAATTCCCCTCTCTAATATAGTCGTGGCTCGAAAGATTTCAGATGCAAACGACATCGATACAGCCTGGCCGGTGGGGAATGGCGACATAAATTGTGTCGTGCATCCACCGACCCTCAACATTTGTTTGTGGCTTCGTTTAATTTTAGTTATTGTACCGGTCTTGTAATCGGTTTGTACCAACGTCGTGGAGGGGCCTCTTTTAATAACCAATAAGATGATTTTATTGCCTGCCAGTTTATTAAGACTATTACTTTTAATAAATAAAATTTTGTCAATAAATTCCTTTGTTAAGTTGAAAATACATCGACATTTTTAACAATAGTTGTCACCACAGAAGCCGAACCAATATCAGGTGCATTAAATGGTCGTCGTAGTTTGTCGGAGCCGGGAACACCACACGATAATTACTGCCGGTCGAAAGCAATACACTAGACGAGGCGCGCCCCTTGCCACCAAGTATGGAAATTTTCATTAGTGAAATTTGAGGTTAAACGCGTGTGTGTTTTAGTTAATTGGTCCGTGTGTGGCGTTGCCCGACGAAGCTTATGCCACTTTTTGTTGAAATTTCTCCTATCAATTTCACCCGAATTTCTGGTTTTTCGACTTTCCCAACTTCATTATAATGTGCTAATGAATTTGCTATTGTTTGTTATTAGGGCGTGTGGCTGTGTGGTTGTTTGTACAATATTTCGTCGGTGATAAAAAATAACTGTGATTTATATAAATAGACTTACAAAAAGGTTTTAGTAGATATATAATTATAAAAACTAATCAATAAATAATTAATTTAAAAACTAATATATTGCTTGAGAATACACGTTCGTAAATAAATAATTTCATTATGAAACCCCCAACCCTCCAATGCTCGTATTTAAAGTAATTTCACTTTTTAGAAGAAACAGATAAAACAAGTTTCGGGATAAGTTAAACATTCACAAAAAATAGCCGAAGAGCTGTACACTAAACAGTATTCAAGAGTTGAAAAGCGTTCTCAAACAGAAGTTTTCCGAGTTGAAAGCAAATCCCGCTGAACATCTGTCGCAGAAAGCCAACATTTTCCACCAATAAAATCTTTTTCGAGAACATTCTCTCGTCTGGCGGCAGTCAACAGGTGGATCCTTTTAGCAATTCGAATGTAATTGCCGTTTGCTTGCATTTTGGTCGCTGGGATCACTTTGGATCTCTTCATTTGATCTTATATGAAAATAGCTGCGAAAGCGACCTTTGAGGGCTTTATATAAGAATTATTAACGCACTCTTATCGGTATTAGCTGTACCTTTAACATATCTATGATCATTAATTAAGGCTATATATAATTTTATACCCACATAGGTAAACACGTAGCTCCTGAAACATAACTACAATAAAGCAAGTGAAGCCAACAATAACACAGGTAACAGCCCTACGCAAACAAGACAGCTCCGACGGTACCGCTACAAGTGCACCTAAAATACTCCATACATCCGAAAATGACGCTTCAAAGTGGTCCACCAACATGTGTGAGCCGGAACACTTCAGCGCGTGTAATGGCTGCGTTTGCCGACCCAGCTAAAAGCCACTGAGCTAGTGTCAATCAAGCGAGAAAGCCACTCCACTCCGCACAGTACGTTATCTGTCGAAAGTACGCGAACTACATCGCTCTGTAATCCCACAACCATTCGCAGTGCACAGAACCGCTCACTGGAATTATCAACACCAAGCTATTCTAGATATTATTCAGTTTACACAAAGATGATAGTCGCGTGAAGTGATTTGCCACATGCCGCAGCCTTGTCGCACATAAACGACGAGGCAAGTTTATTCTCGCCCGCAGCGGACAGCGCGGCAAGACGCGTCAAGATTTAAGTAGTTTACGCCAGGAAGTCCGATGCCGTCTTGTTTGGTCTGTGAAACTCGCTAACTCGATATTGCACGCTCACTTTATACCCAAGTTTAATGTCACGCTCTGCCACCGGCTCGCTCTTATATTCGCCGCGGGAAACATTTATTAGTTTTCTCCTCAGTGCAAGAAGTCCAACTTTTGTGTTTCGGTATTGTTTATTCTTTTGTTTTTCAATAAGTTCCCATTGAACCACTATAAATCCAAGCTTTTTAACTTTGAACACTCAAACAGACGCGGAAAGTTTGTATATTTTGTGTATAGTAACTTTTGTATTGTGTAAGTTTTGTAGCTTAAATACAAAAGGGGTTGAGTTTCGCAAGCCCCTAATTCTCTGACAGATGCAGTGAAACTTTCAGTAAAAGAGCAAAGGTACTTGTACTTATTAGAGAATTGTCTAGTGAAATCCATTATTCGCATAAAATTACATTAACCGTTTAAATATCAAAATCCATTCCATTTTCTAAATATAATGAATAGTCCAAATAAACCAGTAACATCACTTACCGGCCAATAAAGGCCGAACGAAAGGCAAGCAATTTTACGCGGTCATTAGGGTATAAACCGAACAGGTCTATTAAAGCTCTGAAGAGTGTAAAGCGATCCAGTTTAAATTGCGGGTAGGACGCAATCTGGGAACACGGTATAAAAGAGGCATTAAGCGTACTGCCGCCGAGACGAACGTCTGCCCGCACCCGTGGCGAGCCGCGGTGAGACGCAAACCTGGGGTAGAGAATCAGTGACCGAGAAATGTGGGAATGTTTAAAGGTATTTACGAAGAACAATTATTATAATAATTAAAATATTTTTACATTTAATTTTGACAAGAAAAGGATGATAATAATCTTAGTATGTTTAATAGTTTAAGCTAGTTGTCTAGCATAGTTTCATTTCATTCTCAATTTTTTTTTTATAGTAGATTTTCTGTTTTTTTTATGCTAATTTAATATGACAGGTGAATCGAAAATAGACATCAGTTGAAGTAAGACAATGGAAGTAAGGCCTACGTACCACAATTTTCAGTTTTTTTTTAAATAGTTTATTAAATCGTTTTGATATTAGTTACACGTTTAAAAATTTAAACTTCGTTCTTTACTATGATATTATTATAAGTAAATTTAGTTATGTATATTTAATGAAGACGCTGTTAATATTCTTAGCATTCGATTTCAATGAACATGAATAAAGAAATTAGGTACAAATTAGTAGTTATAAAAGATTTTTCTTCATTTACTAAAACTTAATTTTAACTTAACATTATTATTTTGTTACTAACTACGGGTAAATTAGATCAATATAAAACTGTTTAGTATATCGATATATTTAGTGTTCTTCTAGAACTCTTTAAATATTCGGTGTTACTTTCAAATCCCTTCAGTATAAGTTGTTATGCAGTAATAATATTATGATCATGTTCAGTCGCGTCATAAGGGCGAGTGGGACTTAGCTGATATTTGAAAAGTTGCAAAGTGAGTTGCACTCAAACGATATCATGAGCTTAGACGTCTATAATATTGTGTTCGCAAATACTTGTCTCGACTGCATATTTTTTTAAATTACTTTAAAGAGAACGTGAATGTTAGGTGAAGTTAGAAATTCTGTGGTTTTTATGATTTGAATTTTAAATGTAGATTAAAGTGAGCTATTATGCTGATAATTTGTTGGTTTAGTGAGTAAATTCATAAAAAATTAGTATAATAAAACTAGATTGAAATATGTTTTTTTTTCATTTAAAGCTCAAAAAGAAGTACATTTTGTTAAACATTTTTATATTTAATTTTATTCTTAGCGCATAAACCGCTTTAAATCGCTCATATTTTTTATAAAGTCAAACTCGTAAAGGATTTCAAAAGAATTGCTCGAAGCGAAAATAAAATGATTTTATTTCACTTCTCCAAATTCTTTGAAGGAGCTAAACAGAACTCACCGCATTGTAACACTACGAACGTGCTGTTAGAGTAGAAAAATAAACGTGAACACGTGAAGTCGACAACCTGTAGTTGTCTTGGCGTGTAAAATAAAACGCTACGTGATATCGGCACTCGGTACATTCGCCGAGTGTTGCCAGACAAATATTTTTCCATTTTCCAGACCCTCCCCAAATCGAGGATTAGGCGGGCAACCCCGGATGCTTTGTTTTGTCGGTTATTGCTGCAAATACTACTTATTGGTAAATCGTGTGTGGAGGATGTGAACTCAATGAGTGTCTACTAATATGCAAGCACTTGAATCGAATGGTTCGATCTTTTGTTGAGCTCTGTTTTGAACTACAGTCAAAATTGTGAGTTTGGGAATCGTGTACGTTTACGTACGTGTTTCAAACGTTGCTTTATTGTATTTAACGTACCAAATTGTAGTAAAGGATCTCTTCATGTAAATATATATATATCAGATTTGGGCCAGTTCGGTATATAAATATTGCGTATATTTTTTGCAAGACATTTTACTCAAAAGTGCGAAAAGATATTTTGTGTTATATTAGCAGTGTGTCATCCACAAAGCGGGCTCATATCGATCAGCAAACAGCGGCAGAGTGGGCAGGTGTCCCCCGCGCAAACAGCACACCCTCCGCGGACGCCCCGGGCTCACATGAAAATCACGACGGAAATCCCATATTGCCTACATCGGGGACGGAAGCACGATTTTATAAGTTAAGGGATTTGTGTCAATATTGTACTAGGACCAGCCTAAGTATCCGTTGTGCCCATCGCAGTTACATCACACGAACATCCGTCAATCCGAAACTTTATTAATTTAAGACGTTATGTTAACAGAACACATTTGTTAATCGTTCGACTTTCTCGACAAATTCTTAAGTAAGTATTTTTGTTGGCCCTCTTGTTCGAAATTCGTAAGTGTACCCTGATTTATGGAATACATTTGAACGTTCACGGTTCGCGTGCCAGTTAAGAAAAATACGAAAATATGATCTCGGGGTAAAGTTTGACGAGAAAAGTTCGTCCATGTTTGGGTAGCTGTTACATGAAAACAATTTCTAGTGTGCAACTGAATACCCCGAATTAAAATGTAGGGTTTATTTTTTGTTTAAATATGAGTAGTTTTTTACATTGATGATATTAGATGGCCGTTGAAAAACCATTTGTCTATCTGGGATACTGGATAGTGGATATAATATAATTTGAAACATTTTTAAACTTTATTAAACCAGTAAGTGATTGGAAAGAGAGCTTGTCTTAATATTTTCAATTTTCTTCCCCTTCAAAAGTCTGGTTTACACATGTTCATTAAAATCTTAATAACACGGCATCTCAATTACAAGCGTACCTGCACGTAAGAGTTTCACGAAATATTTAGTAGCGGTACATTGCGAAATAAGAGCAGCCTTACATTGAGCTAGCGGGGGTTAATTAAATACGAGTTTGTTACAGGATGTTCTTGTTTGAGACAAAGAAATAGGCAAAGTTCAGCGGCGCATGCGCTTTTAGGTTTTAAAGCTGTGTGGTCTTAGCTAATGTTTTTCAGCCGGTCTCAAGAAACAATTATTTTTTTATTAATACTTTTATTTATATGAAAAAAGCATTAGGCTTTTAAACAGGAGTCGTTTAGATAAAACTCAAAAAATACAACTAACTGCTTTATGATATAAGCGTAACAGCGAAACAAATCAGGATTTATTTATCAGGAAAATGTTTTTCAGAAGCTAAACAAGAACCCGGGACAAGTTAATTGGCTAAACTTTACAAAGCTGGTAATTTTCGACCGATACCTGTGACATTCAATGAATACTTGTACAGATTCGAGCGCCCTATAGCAACCGCGTCGCGCCAAATAAAATTAACAAGCCAGCTACGCGAGGTTACTTCCAAAATAATTCTCCAAAAGATTTTCTAATTTGTTCTCTCGTCTCAGACTCGTTTTTCGCGAACCGGGAACCGCAAGCACGAACACATGCGGTCCCGGAGCAATCCTTGCAAGGATCCATTATAGGCCTACCGTCACCCTCCCAGAGTGTCTTATACATCGCCAGACGTTCGTCTTTTGCCAGCACAACGGCGCACCGTAAAATACACTCTAACACTTATTAATATGAGTCAAAAACGTTTGAATTGCCCAACACATGTTTAGTGCCGTATTCGCACCGCGTGCGCCCTTTGGGTAATGTTACGTAATAGGTAAGAGGCGCCGTGATTTTGTCAAAGGTAAGAAAATTGGTTACGTTAGTGGGTAATTTCGGCTACCGAGATAAATGTGAATTATGTGTCTACGGATTAATCTGCGAGGATTTTATATTACCGTGTTACGACGTAATTATAAAAGTTTTGGACTGTCTTCAAACATAATCGTGTTTTATAATAATTATTAAACGCTAAGTTAAGCTTTATAAGATATTTTAATGAGATTATACGATTAAGTCTTTCATTAATATCTCATAAGGACGAAATTCTTAAATTGTGTTGAAAATAGAACTTTTATTTTGTATACTTATTAGAAAACACTTTATTTACTTAAGTCATTTTGTCTTTTATAATTTTACGTTATGTACAAAATGTAGGTTTTTGTTAATAAGTGTATACTTTAATACGTTAATGATTTATATCGTTTTTTTAGGCTGAGTAAAATAATTCAATGTGGTTTTACGCGTTGAAAAAAACCTTCTTAACTCTATTTTTGCTCATTCTTCCTTTAACCACATCCAAACATAAATGTAATTAGGAAGATGTTTCTTATTTCCTTAATTCTCGTCATTTAATTAGCGAGTACCGTCGGTAAAACAGTTCGTAGTGAAGTAATTATCGACAAGCAGAACATTTCTACCTAGTTATTTAGATCTCAAAGGAAATGTGTGTGAGGAAATAGATTGAACCGTCATAAAATCGATATATCGTAAAAGTACATGTAAGTATAGTTTAACTGTAACTGGTAAACAATTGTTTTCAATACCCCAGATTTTGATTGGAATTTTCTTTATTTAATTAATATTATTTAGTTAGGTATAGAGCAAAGCAAAATACATTTCGGCTTAAACCTAATACCTACATTTCTAGATTTTCGTTTCTCAAACAATGAAAATACTGACAATGAAGAATCCAACGAACCAGAAAACAGTAAAAAATCATAAAGGAAAATTACTCAGTTTATTTCAAAACTAACTAAAAGCCCCACATTTCTGCGCTTAACTAAATTACGCACAAAGAAAACTTTTCGAGGAATATCAAAGAAGCGAAAAAAGTTAAAAAATTAAAAATTTGATTACATTAAACACGCCGGCGCCGGCGGCGGTGATACTTCATTTCTGTAACGAGATGCAAGGGCCCTCCAAGTCTCACTTTGGTTGCGTGACCTAATTTAAGGGCACGTTATTTTGCTCACTTAATTTGCCTCATTCGTGTTTATTCTGCGAATGAGGAACCTTTGCTACGGCGAATTTTTATTTTTCTTCTGCGTAAACTTAATTGAGTGGGGAGGGGACGTCGCGGTGCGGTTGCGGGCGGTGCCCACAGTGCGAGCGGGGCGACGAGCGACCCGAGCGGCGCGAGCGGGGCGACGCTGCACCCACGCCTCGCTTCAACCTCCATAAACATTTATTGTCGCTCTACATCTCACTAACTTCACTTTTACAGAGTTTTATGTCCGAAAAATTTACGCGAGGAACGTTACTTTGCGGCCTTTATTGCGACGGTGGAATGCCGCGGGCACACTGCCGTAATTGAATGTAATTTCGTTAGCTTCTTTCGTTTACCGCTGTAAAATAAAATTTTACGTCTTATTTATTGTCACGAACAACAATATCTGTGCAGGGCTTTCCTCTCTCACGTACGACAGAGACAAGTAATAAAATCGTTCTAATAAAGTCCGGACAATCACTACATATTTTAATGTACTCTGTCAAATAACGTTTGAGGAGTATTATTGTCGACGATATGGAGTATTTCTCGAAAGACATTTTTATCATCTATAAAACTGAACAAGGTCGTATTGCGGCTGTCTGTTTTTAAACGAGTTTAATTAATTTGAACGAGACGGTATAAGTAAGAGCCGAATTCAATTAGTACTTAAAAAAGTAAATAGCATATTGATCCGAGGTACCAAGTTATTGGAACTCAATGCGTTCCGCAGTTATTGGAAAACTGATTTTACTGACGTCACGTATTTACTTTAAACAGCGAAAATAAATTAAGATGAATCTGACGAGTTAATTAATTTCCTTGAAAATTGTGCGCCTGGTGCAGTGCAGAATGGCTCGTATAATGTTGATGATTGACATGAATGCCAGAAGCATATACGAGGCTTCGTAAACTTTTGGAATATTTTCCCCGAATCAGACGCGCTATCAATTAATATCATCGAAATAATGTGTATTTATTTCCCGAAAAACTGGGAAATCAATAAGTTATTATCGGGAAACCGTACGTCGTACGTCAAGGCATGACACTCTGTAATAAGGCTTTTAAAATGCGCCCATTCGTTATGAAAATGTAAACGAATTCCGAATATTTATTTGGTCGTTAAAAATAATAGAGTTGTTGCTTCCTTATGATGACAGTTAGCAGTGTACCGGTTGTACTTTATCGCTTTAGTTCTCATAATTTATATTGAGGGGTTAATTAAGTAGAGAATTTTGTTGATTTTAGATTTTATATTTGTGTGGGCTTTCATAAATCAGGGTTTGTGCCTTTGCTTAAAAAGGCATTTACTAAAAAGTTATCCGTAAAAAAATCCTCAAATTAGATTCAAATTGTGTAGAGGTTTTTTAATTTACGATTTGTCATATTTTTATATTTTGGTAACGTACGTAATTATTTTTATTACGTCATATTATTTACACATATACTACACTGTAGTGTCGCTTTACTATGATACAATTAAACATAATATACAGCTCATACACACCCATACACATATACAATTATACAAGTTATACATCTTCAGGAATGCGAGATGATCACATAGCAAGCATTCAACATCAAACAACATACGAGGCAGGTTACTTAGATATACATACATATTGTATGTACCCATGTATATGTATGTATGTAATTATATTATGTAATTTACTTGGTATAATGACGTCATTGATATCAAAGTGTCAGAAGGATAGAATGTTGCATTTTGTTCAGGACATAATTGTTAAAATATTATGCTTAAATTATATTTTGGATGAAGAGATAATTTTAAAATAAATGTTTAATGACTTGGTACGCAAGAATTTTGCTATATTTATTTTATCTACTGTTGTTACATTAAAATTAAAATCATGTCAATTATCTGTTGTTGTGAAATGTATTTGAAGTACAAAACGTAACTTGCGTATAATAAATTAATAATTCTAACAAATTATCTACAATTGTATTTCACACAACTGTAAGAACAGTTGCAATATATGAACCATTTTATACTCATCCCTGTCCCACTGATCCAACTTTACAACCCTAAGATCCGATTCCAAAAGCAAACACACAAAGGGTGATGCGAAAAACATATTTTTTATCACGTTGTACAGTGTGCTCACGTACAGTCGAATGCCATATTTCGTCGCGTCATTATTTCGCCTTATACTCTGACTGGGGTTTTCTTCAAGGGCCCGTTGTCATAGCAACGCCAGATTTGACGAAAATACGACGTACAGCATACAGATTATCCCGAATTTTAATGTAGGGAATACGCTCCAGGCATCCGGCCGGCACGCTAAACTTGTTCACTAGGTAAATAGTTTCAGTTTGCTTCGTTGTTGTACACAATATTGCGTTATAAAGTCATTTTCGTGTAATGTCGGTGAGTTCCCAACTTGACTTAGACGGCGATGCCTGCTAAGCTTGCGGTAACTCGCGTACACAAGGCATTAGCTAACTAAGTCTCCTGTACTAATATCACATGTGTTTCGTCTTTAACGGGTTTATGTCATACAAGATATTAAGGTATAATATCCACTCTCTTAGTGATTAAACATAAACTGTACACGAGTCTTGTTTATGAAGTCTTTGGGTACTTATGGTATTTTCTAATTTAAATCATCATTAAGGTATATAAGTAACGATCTAACGAACCTTAATACTTAACAAATCCGAATAATTAATACAAATAGCAATTCCGTTGCCCACGTACCTGTAAATAAACAAAGGAGTCTCTAATAAAACATTTAACCTGAACAAAAGAAGACCGAAAAAAAGACGCAATTAATTGAGGAGCGGCCACACTGCAATATGTGAAGCCATTAATTTAATTCAGTGTACGTACGGCCCGAGACACGGTTTTAACCTTAATTGAGATTTAAGAAGACTCTGGGAGGTTTTTGTTTCGATGCAGGCGCCTCCGGCAAGACGCCACCCTAAGCCCAACTAAGAAATGTACCACCGCGGTACCTATGTAGGTATAGGTATCCCTTCTGCCTTTTATAATTCAGTTGTTTGCGCGCCACGGCACACTTTTAGCCTGCCTAATTAAATGTTAAGTGACTTATTGTGACTGCGTATTTCAGGGAAAACTCTTTGTAATCCTGCCTTTTTTATTTGTCTGCTTTACTGAAGATATTTACGAATGATTTTGTAAAAGTATCCGATGTGTGAGAAGACATTTATACTTCATTCATTGA
This sequence comes from Diachrysia chrysitis, assembly GCA_932294365.1. Classification (NCBI taxonomy): domain Eukaryota; kingdom Metazoa; phylum Arthropoda; class Insecta; order Lepidoptera; family Noctuidae; genus Diachrysia; species Diachrysia chrysitis. The sequence goes on from OW028657.1 coordinate 7,493,939, forward strand.
ATTTACTGATTTGGAATATTCTTCTATTTCCCTTCAAATTTCTACTATAAATAACTGTTATCGGTTAACTAGTTCTAACCACGGTCCTGGACGGGTAGGGAAAATTTATGCGTGGGTAAATACATAATAAATGTATAAAATATAATATTAGCAATTTCATTCTCGATCAAGTTTTGGAAATAGTCCATTATATTTTAATATTTAAACCACATATATACTAATATATTATAAAAAAAAAAGATTGGTATTTTTGGATGTTTATAACGAATAAACAAACAACTAATCATCTCTTAGTAACATAGGCTATATTACTTTGCTGCCTGCGCGAAGCCGGGACAGCAAGGCAAAGGCGCTAGTGTAATATAATATTAATTTATTTACCATTATAACACTTTAATGGGCCTCCTTATAACAAATGTACAAAGCATTTTTCCATTTTCAAGCTCATCCATCCCCCGAGGCGGTTCACATTCCGACTTTAGCGTTACGCCAACATCGGCAAGCGAGCATCGCCGTAATTTATTAGATCAATGTATTTTAACTACATCAAAATCGAAAACAGCTGCATTAATACCATAATGCCCGCTTAAAAGGTTTTTGTAAAATAAACCTAATATTTTATTCTCAAAGCAAAGATACGTTAGCCGGTTAATACCTTTACAACATCATACAAAATTCGTTGTATCTAATTCGAGGCTTATCTTGCCATCTGTAATCTCGCCCCCGTTGCCTACTGCGGAGATACCTCAAATACCTCGCCCCCTCTTTCCCCCTACCCTTGCCCGCCACTTTCCTCTAGCACCCTTCAGCCCTTGAGTTCTTAGCCGAAGTTCATAATACCCTATTAGTGGCGCACACGACCGACAAACATACTGTATCTAGTTGACTTACTCGTTGTGTTAATTTTTAAACATCTGCTATTGATTTGTAAAGTTATGGAGATGATAAAAGGGATGAATCCTCTTTGTAAACCATTTAGACGTCTGTTTAGACACAAACGGCCGCAGGACTGATACTGATAACTGGGATAATTGTAAGTTAAACTTTAGTCAAGGCTTTGTATTACGTCGGTACATATTTACAACACTATGAAAACGGACTTCATAGCCTCAATGCTAAAATCATTACTTCACATCTGCTACAAACATACTTTAATTAACTAACTCTCTCCCGAGGTAATCCCGATTCCTAATTGGCGATATCATCAAAAATATAATTCAGTCTAGAGAAGTATAAACAAAATATAGGTAAGTAATATCTCCCCGCGGAAGGGCCGGGTTCACTGGAGCGAGTAATAAATCTGTTGACAATCTTTAATTCGCCTGCCTCACCGCCCGTCAGATAGCCGACGACGTCTCTTCATAAAAATGAAATCTCCCTCTAAGAAGCTTCCCTTATTTGTATTGTTTAATGTTGATACTTTTATTATTAAAATGTTACGCAATTATGATGCCAGGTATTTTGTAATTTTTTGAGTATTATAAAATGTAATTTTTAGAACGTTTTTGTTTTAAACAATTCTCTTTTATATCGCGTTTTATTTAAGTTGGTATTATATTAGGTACTAAAGATACGGAAAAGGAGAATTTTCTCATAAATCTGCTTAGATTAATTCATTAACAAACGAGCCGTATCCAAATGTAACCCCAACTTCCTACAGAATACATCTGCATGCAGCAAACGTCCCCAACTATCTGTTTAAACGGCAACTAGCCTCGTAATGACATATAAAAAGCAGACTGCACTAAAGCACACGTGGCGCTGTGACGATTGCTCGTTCACGACTGGCCGCGTCCGGCGTAAATTGTACCGTGCGCCCATTGAGGGTAGGCGGTCAAAACCCGAATTACACCCAAATGGGACGCCGTAATTTGTACATTGCCGGTTAGAGTCGACGGAGAGAGATGTTCTTTGTGCTATATAGGTCAGATGTCAGGTCATTAGTCCACGTATTTGTACTCACACATCCGTAGTTAATGTTATCTTTTGCTCCGTGCAGAGGACTGTCATTACAGTGATGTTTCAAGTGAAGTGTTGTAGTTAATTATGATGTGTGATTCAGTAGTTTTGACTTTCATCATTAAGTGGTGATACAAAGTGATTTCGTTTTACGCCTTATGAAATGGTAAGATCTTTTTTCAATCCTGTAAATGCATTATTTAATTAACGTATATATGGATGTGTATAGTTGTTTACACTACATAATCTATATATCTAACTTCTATTTTTTTTATGTTTATTTTTATATCTATTATATAAATTACCAAAATCCAAATCAAAATATTTTTATTTCAAATAAGCCTTTTCAGGCACTTTCAAAACGTTCAATGACGCTAGTTGTGCAACACTTACCTAAATAAATAACCTAACCAAAACACTAGACAAGAGGCGCACGCTGCCTCACGAAACCACGTATTATTTAGCGCAGCATGTGCGAGATGCAGCAATAGAAATGAAAACCGAAGCACAAAGGGCAGCGACCATTAGCCCGGATCTAGCCCAGCTTAACGGCACAATAGGGCTTTGAACCACGTGAACGTTGGACCATAGGCACGCATCCGCATATCGACGAAAATACACCTTTGTTATAGGATTATGAATTTGTAACATGATTAATATGTAAAGATATGTGACTTATGTGTTTGGCTAGACAAATATATTGCTGTATTAAGTACCCATTCAATGGAGGAACACTTTTTGTAATAGGTATATAGTAGTCCCCCGCCGCGTTTGTCTGTCTGAAAGCGATAAACTCAAAAAGTACTAAACGGAATTTCATATGGTTTCCACCAATGGATAGTGTGATTCAAAGGAAAAGTCGTGTGTTTTGTCTTAATGTTTTGTCTATACGTGCGAAGCCGAGGCGGGTAGCTAGTGTTAGAGATAAAATAATAGTACTAAAGCTTCTAAGCATTTGTAGACTAATTAACCAAATCCCAGCTTTACTTAGTTAGGCTGTTAAAAATTAAGCCGATCGTTGTAACGAATGTAATGTCTAGCGTTCCGTCAAAAAACTCATAAAAGAGACGTCTACGGACCAATCACTTGTATACCTTAATATCACAGTGGAAACTGCTCAAAGTTATGAAAAATACAAAAACCAATTAGGACAAAAAAAAGAACTTTCAATTGAATCCAGCAAAAGTCAACGCGCGACCACTTTAATATTAAACACTGAAGTTTAGTAAATTTAATATTTTACCAACAATGTCTCGAGGGGCGCTGAAACTAAATAATGTCTTAAAATGTGAAAGTTTTTGAGCGGAGCTTAGTCCCTGTAGAACGTACGGAACGGAGGAGGGTGCAACTAGTTCGAAGGAAGTTATTCTGTGGTATGCCATCCCGAAAGCTTCAATAAACAACGCTTGCACAGACTACGGTAAGATTAGACCTGATACTACCCGATAATATTTAAAATCTATTTAGATTCATCGTATTATCTTTATTCATTAACGATGATACATATTAAAGGAACTTAAGTTAAATAAATATTTTAATTAGGTCTATGTCGTCATATTTTCGAGTCTGTAAAGTTGCAATATAAAAATGTTGATGACTATTACTTACTAGCTGTCCCCCGCGACTTTGTTCGCGTGTTTTAGTTTCAACGATTTTTCATTTTTGCAACATTTTACATTTATACTCCGCTCCTATTGGTCGTAGCGTGATGTTATATAGCCTATAGCCCTTCTCAATAAACGGACTATCCAATACAAAATAATTTTTCAATTCAAACCAGTAGTTCCTGAGATTAGCGCGTTCAAACAAACAAACAAACAAAACTCTTCAGCTTTATAATATTAGTATAGATGATTATGTTATTCATGTATCGTCCTTTAGTGAATATAATTCCATTGGGTATTATGTGTATTATATAGCACTTTATAGCACTTTGTCTAATTTCAATATATGGCTTTTAATTATTCCTAACTAAATGTTGGAAATATCACATTTTAATATAGGTATTCATTTGTTATTAAACGCAAAACTTTTAGATGTGCTTAAAACGAAATAGAAAGTCATAACTGCGTATTAAATTCAAAAACAAATACGTTGAAGTTCGCATTACTCTGTGAACCACATGTCTGCTTATATGGGTTGACGTATTTATTATTTATTTGGGAATTCTCGGGGCCGCCGCCGCAGAATTATGGAAAAATAACTCATCTCCGGCGACATATTGACTTCGCAGACGGGGAAATAGAGGTTCGCATCCTTTCGGGAATTGCACCAATACTGCCGATACAAACGATACGAACGGTACTGTTGTTCAATGCTTTTGGGTTTTAGCTTATTGGTGTTCCGGTATCGTTGCACGTGAAACAGGAGCTCTCATAATATATTGAAACGTTTTGAATAGACACTGACATCAATATGATATGTGTTAAATGAAATATGTGAATACGAAATGTGGAAAAAAAAAACAAATGAAGCGTAGCGTTTTATGATACTACAGTGCTATACCTGTTTAAAAAATCTAAATAAAGAATTAGAAACAACCCAGACAAAACATTGTAAGTTTGAAATCGATAGCTCTTTTTCATTGCTAATGTACACGAAAACGCAACTTTCACGACCGCATTGTGACTGATTTAGAAAAAAGCTATCAGGCTAACAAAGGATACGGTACAGACAAAACCACTGTTTATTATTCCCGCTCCATAAGAAAGGCTACTTTAAACGAGACGTTGCCGATTTCAATAACAGACGAGTTCATTGAATAGAGTTACCTCATAACATTTTTATTGTAAGAGGTTTTCCGTCGACAGGGGAGCGTAAACGGTCTAATATTCCTTATATCGAAAGATTGGGGTGACGCTACATAGGAAGATGAGCGAGGAATGGGAAAGCTAAACGAACCTAACATGCATTTGGAACAATACAACCGTTAATCGTCTAAATCGAACATCATTTTGTTCAGTAGGACATTGAGTTTCGCTCGTTTTTGTTAAGTGACATGGAAACCGCGATTATTGAGTCTTCGATGTACTTGTACCTGAGATACTTTAATATTGGGTTATATGATAAACTCATATGAGTTTGATAGAGATTTTCATGATGAAATATTTGGGGAAAGACGTAGGGTTGAGTGCGATATCGTATTACGATTTGAGGGGTATGGAAATTAGCTTTTATATATACGTATGCATATATTTTTGATGCGTTACTATTTGTATTTTTTAAGATGTCATATTCAATTTCTACTATATTTTTTTAAATTTTCAGGTACTGCAGTTTACAGTTAGTCAGAGAATCCAGACTAGCCAAATAAAGCCAGGTAAGCACCATTATAAAAACATCTTAAAAACTTTGAACCGTTCACAAACAACTCATTAACCATTTAAGTTTTAATTCCGTCGACAAAGTGTTAACCGTAAAAACGCTCCCTAAAATAGCGAATAAAGTTTTATTCTTAAGATTAGAGGAGTCGGTATCGTGCAGTAAAAGAGATAAACAGAGTCTGTAAGGCGTAGACAGCCTGTAAACTATTTTCCATGTCAGCGAAAGTGCGCGTTTATGAACACGGAGTTTATGATGGCGGGGGACCGCGGATCCGCCATAAACTGAGCACTGGCAGGTGATAAAGCGGATCTGCGGTTACTAAATTCTAGCTGCATTTTAACGAGTACACTTTTGAATTATTTCACGGCTCTTAAACAGAAGCTGTGAGTGCAGATTGCTCGGTTTATTGCTACAAGCATTGCTCGTGTATTTTTAACGTAGTATTCTGTGATGATGTTGGTATTGCTGTTTGTGTAATTGATTAGTATGCGTCGCTGGAGCTAATGATAAATGACTGGGCAAAATTAAGTTGACGCTAAACAACGTAATCGGCCTGCACGTTTCAGTTCGTTAAACATTATTGCAGTTATATAGCGTTTTGATCGTTTTCAATTAAGTATTTTAAATCTTTTATGAAGAATTCAATCTAATGGGTTTATTTAAGACTTTAAGTGCCAGCGGATCGGTCTGTGTAAAAGTTTATTCGTAATTTCTGCAAAAAATTAATGGTTATTTGTTCAGACAGTTTTACTATTGAGAATCATTTGTATGGCAGTTGTTTTGACAATCTTTTAATCATTATAAGAATATATGCTTACTCATAATTTAAATTAGAAACATCATCCAACCAACAAACAGTGTTGATTATCTTTAACCCCAATTCACACTCGGATCTAGCTGGTTGCAATGAACTATCGAACATAGGAAATAAAGCCGAGGTCAGACCGTTTCTGTTTTAAGGAGCGTGTTATTTGCACGGCAGGTTACCGGCACCGCGTTGCCGGGTTGCCGCCGGTGGACGATTTCCGTTCGCCTGGACTCTATTTCCGGCCTCCCCGTGCCGCCGGCGCTCCGTTTTGTATTGCCAACAGCCCCAATTACGTGTGAAACTGTATGGAGACGAATTGCTTTGTTGGCTGCTGTACCTGTGACCTAGTGAGACAGTTTTGTTAGACTCTCATTGTCTGCGCAGCGTTCCTTGCTCAGGCACAAAACCTTAATGGTTTTGCATATGATCAATTCAAGTTCTATTTCCTAATTATGTTTTTTTACTGTCTTATTGATTTTTTAAGTACCGTTTTGCTTCATTATTCTACGACTATTTAAAGTACCTAGTGCATCCAATAGAATTTAAGTGTCATACTTATTAATAAATAATAAATTTTCACGGATATCGACCGTGTGCTGTATGTATTTTTATATACATGGAAGAAGATCGTTTTAATAATGTCTTTTAAGTTTCTATCGACTATAGGTACATGTATTTATACCGTTGCAAAGTTAGTGAGATACCCCAAAATATTGCAGAAGGATACATGTCGGATATCATGGTTGTTGACTTTGTTTTCGAGTAGTTCCCGGTATATTGTGTGCCGAGGCCCGAGGCAAGGCATAGTTTACCTCACTTGAAAAAATGAATGGCCGAAACACAAGCCGTATTGGAAGCTCACATTCTTGTTTAAGAGCTACGTTTACATGAGATTTATTATTTTTTATTGTGAATAATTGGGTACCGTCCTTCTATTAGTGTTGAGAGTTGTTTAGATTTCATTATTGTATTATTATGTTTTGAGATTTTAAGTGTACCCTTTCTGGATCACTAGTTTTGGAATTCAATATTTAGTATTCATCAGTTTAAATTTTAAAAGGTTTTTTTGTTTAAACTTTGAACACATCCTGAATATTTTATTCATACTACTATTATTAATGCGAAAGTAACTTTGTCTGTCTGTTATGCTTTTGTGGCTAAACCGCTGAATCGATTTGGATGAAACTTAGTATGCTCGGATGCCAAGAAAGGACATACGCTACTTTATGTCGGGATAACTAAAAGCAGGTGACAACAACGTTCAAAAATGGCGAATATCAAAATTGCTCGCAACCTAACACCGCGCCTCTTCGACTAATTTATTGCTCTTATAGACGAAGTACCGACATATCGCGTCACAACTCAAACACACACTCCACGTAAGTGAATAAATGGGTAATTCGACACCGCCTTCCGATATTTCTTGGGAGCAACTTCTAAAACTCACCCTTAAAGTCGATCAATCATCGACCGACGCCCGACCGATCATCGCCTGAACTCTTTCATTTATCTAATGAGTTCTGAATGGCCACACCCCACGTTCGCCGGCTGGGTCGTGATACTTCGACACGTCTTGATGAATTAATCAGGTGGAAACGAGTAGGTACGTTACCTTCTAATAATGTTACATAGTTTCTTTATTGGGATACGGAAGTAATATGTTTAAATGTGGGGTATATTTACTGCAATTTTAGATTGTGAGGGTGCGTCCTCTATGTTTATTAAGATTATGAACGCGTTCTATAATTTTGGATACTTCAAAGATTTTCATTTGCATCTTTATGCTTAAAGGAGAAGCGACTTATTTAGGCTTATGAGCTCTGGACTACCAACTTTCTTTTATATTTTACTTAAGATTCATTTTGGTTTTATCACAACTTACAATATTCGATTTTTTTATAGGAACTTTTCTATCATTTCAGTAATCTATCATTTAAGGAATAACTATGTAAGAAAAGACTTATCTATTGCAATAAAACCTCAAGACTAATTCTAGGACAAGACCAAATCTTACAGTTCCATTTATTAAAGGTAGCAAAACAAAAATAAAACACAATTCGTGAGTAGCGGCACAAAGTGCAGGCGTCGGTCTTAAGCTTTCTGTCAGACTTAATGTTGGATTCAAGCTTAACCAGATCTGAAATGCGCTGGCCTTAATCCACTTAAAATAACAACAGGGCTAATGTTCTGCCGCAGAACCTCGGAGAACCTCGGAAATTCTTATTGTGTTGTGTCGCAGGGATTTTGTGCCAATTTATAACAAGTTGGAGCTACCGCTTGGCATGGCGCATGGCTTGGGCGTGGCATGCACTTATAATAAATTTGGGGAGTTGTACGTAATCTTGGCACCTTTGCTAGATAGTAATGTCTCTTTATTTTCAGTCGTACCGTTGCTTTGCTTACTTGTTATTTTTGTAAGCGTTTGGATTTTTAAATCAATGTCGTGTACTTTTTACATCTTTATTTAACGCATAATTCATCAAAGTAAAATTTTATCAGTATCTAAGTCTTCTATCTAATTTAGATACTTTAAAAGCATAATTAAAACTAGATATCTCTATTATAATAATCCTCTAATGTTATTAAAACGCAGTGTGAGACTCCCTTATACTCGTTCAACCGGAATTTTGAGGGAAATTAGTTTTGAGCAGTTCAAGTTGGAAAGTTGTTTATATCCCAGGGGTGCGACTCATTTAGAGAAACGCAACATCCTGCAGCTCAAACCATTCAACTTGGAAGGCGAAGTTTCAACTCTAATTGAACTTTTAATTGTCATACGATATACATCAAGCGCTAGTCAAAAATCAATGTCTGGCTGCATTCTCTTTAATTACTTTAATATCAGTAACAAAGGCATTCTGCGGCGTCGTGCCGGCAAAAAGGCGCGCGTGTGAGATGTTATGAGCGATCGCTACAACCGTCCAACTTCGCCGACCGGTGTTCATTAGAACTTAGACTTGTATGAATTTTCACCAACTTTCCGACGTAATGAACACTAAAAGGAGGCAAGTTTGAACGCTTCAAATTTTAATACTCCGCCGCGGTGCGCCGCGGACACGGTTTTAAACTAAATTGGCCGTATGGAATTCATAGGTATCCAGCGCCTGAGTTAGAAAACCAATATCCTCTGTAACTTGCTACCAACGAACTCTGCCTCCTGTTTGTCTGGCTTTTGTGATACTTTGATATGTTTGAAAATTAAACCGCCAATTCGAGTTTTGGTGGTGACTTAGAACATTTTGGGAGCGCCCACTCGTGTCGAATGTTGGAGATTAAACTTATAAGTCTGGCAGGATATTAGGTAGACTCATAAGTCGAATAAAGAAGATCTTGTGGATGTTTGAAACAAAAAGTTAGCTTTTACCATATTAAAAAATAGATTTTTTCGATTAGTAATCTTACTATTATCGAATAAGATGTTAATTTCATTATACAGTAGTCTTGTGAATTAATTACGTTCAGAAAATACTTATTATAATTTAAGCCTCGTTAAAATTAAACATGCTCAAGCCATTTTTTTTACTTTATGAATGACAAAGGCTGTGTGCTGTTCGTTTCATTTCAATAACGCATTTTTTTACGCATAAATGAATGATAAAACAGTTTTCTTTGTTTTTATCAGATTTATGAAAGTTATGTCAACCGTCAGAACATAACATCGGAAATATAGTTAGCCGTTATCATAAAATACACGATTAGGTACGTTATTAAAGCCTATTAAAGCATTTACGACCTTAAAGTGTTTTATAATCAGTTTTCTTTTTATTGTTTGTGCTGAATATTTTTATTGCGATACAAATGATTTATTTGACCAAATTCAATTGTCTAGTAATTTTCGCCGTTTACAATATAAATTACTTTTTATTTTATTTCAGATCGTTGTCTGTGTTTCAAAAATACTATTTAGTAAATCCTTATTTCTTGTGGATTACGAGTTTTAGGATATATTAAATTCATTGCGTATTATTTTTGATGCTTTATTAAATGAAAATAAGAAAATAACTAAAATTTAGCGAAAATCGAACCCACATACAGTGTTTAATAATATGAGGCCTGGTCTACTTTACCCTAGAAACTCATGAATGAAACTGGAGTTTAACTCTTTCGGGTTCTCGACCCAATAAATATTAAATATCAGTCTCCGAGACCCTTTGAAGTGCCACTGTACCGAAAGGGTAGACTACTAACCTATTGTAACTTCTCGAATTAAATTCCTAACAAACCGATGCCACTACTTAGAAATATAATTATATTGTAACCGATTTGTAACGTTAATTATAAAGGAAATAAGATCTATTTTTGTTTGACTGGCTAAATTTATCGTGATGAAAACATATTTGTAGATGTTTAATAATATTTCATAAACTTAATTATTTAAATAAATTGAGTATTAAGTGCCGCACTGTTGGGAGTTATTTGGTGCCCAACGTGGGACGTTTTTTGTAATAATTTTACCACGAGACTAGGTGAAATTTGACCACGACATAATTTGGTTGAATTTTTGAGAGATATCATAATTTTTTGATATTTTTTTTAGACGAAATTTGGATTAATACAAAAATAAGTATTTTTTAATCTGAGCAAGCCTTACTTTTTACATTTTTTTAAACATAGTGCAATATAATATTTTCGATCCTCATTGTACTCCAAATCTGTTTCTTTTTTTTAACTTGTATTATTCAGAAAAAAAAACATTTACGTAGCTTTAAAAAAAAAAACTTGAATACTATTCAGATTTTTTAATGATTAAACTTTAATTAAATAAATTTAACGACTAAAAGTCGAGATAACAAATTAATAATTGCAAAATTCATATTCTCATCCGATGAGGAATAAATATTTTTAATTACAAAATTATCATCAGGCAATTTTTTTTTAAAAGAAATTACTTAAATTGTGCATCAGAAAGTAGATGGCGAAAAATTAAATCATAATTTTGACGATGTTTTTTTATAAGTCCCTAAAATAAGTAACTTTGTCAATATTCATAACTGTAGGTGCCATGTAAGAAATCCTAATAGATGTTTTTCTCTACTATAATCTACCCATAAATTACCGTAAACTCAATAACTTCCTTAAATATTATTATTTATTATTTAAGTAATTCCTTAATATCAAGCCGACGGCTAACTATGAAGGGACTAAACATTAATCTGATCTCACTAAAAACGTTATAATTCATAACAATAATTTCAAAAGTAATTCTAACAAAAGTAATAAAATTATTTAACAAGTTATACAACTTTTTCTTTCAAATAAAACATTTATTTTTAATGAGAAAATTTTGTAACTCATTTTTTTAACTACCTATATTATTTTTATTTAAAAAGGGATTTTAAAACAAAAAAATACTTAAAATAAACACCGTCAGAATGTACCTACTAATAATTATTGTATTTGTTTTATATCTTTATAATAAAATACTTGAATGCTTTTCAGATACATCAATTTGTGTAATTTTACGGTTCGTACACCAAAATGAACTCCAAATCAGAACTTAGAAGTGCAAAGAATTTATTTACCTCAAAGAACGAAAATTTTCTAAGTTGAAGTCTCCATATTTAAGTAATGTAGTGTTTTTATTAACTACTGATAACAGCCCATAAATTGCAAAACTAGATTATTCAATTTATCAGGCTTTTTTATATTCTTCTTCAACAAAGAATTAATATTTCTAATCCCAAAATTACGGGCAAAATCTATTTAAAAAAATTAATTCTATGTAAATTCTGTATCGGAAAGACGGCAACCTAACTCAAAAATTATAATCATGATTTTGGAATATAAATTCAATGAGTTTATTTTTAATTTGAGTTTTTTTTATAAGTCCCTAAAATAATTAACTTTGCCAATATTCACAACTGTAGGTGCTTTGTACGAAACCCTAATAGATTTTTCCTCTTAATATACCTAAACCCCTAAATTACCGTAAAATCAATATTTCCCTAAATTCTCCATGTCATAAGTTTTTTTAAATAATAACGTAAAGAAGATTTATCACCATCGAATTAAATTAAAAAGCAATAATCCTTTTAAACTCAGCCTCATTGTGATATTCAATATTAAATTATTACAATCCTAATGTTATTCCTTAAGTAATTCCGTAAAATCTAGCAAACGAACTAAAACTGGAAATCTATCATGGGACTGAACATTAATCTGGTTGTGCTAAAAACAATATATGTAATTCAAAATAATAATTTTAAGAGTCCCCTCAATTATAACAAAGGTAATAAAATTATTTAACAACTTACACAAGTTTTTTTTTTCACAAAATAAACTTTTATGTGAAAATCTTGTAACTACATTTTTATCAACTATATTCTTATATTCTTTTTATTTTAAAAGGGCCTTAAATACAAAAAACGGCACTGTCAAAATGTATATTAAAAGAATTAATATTGTATTATTTAAAATTAAATATCTTTAAAAAAATTCTTGTATTCTGTTCGGATATATCAATTTGTAATTATACGGTCACTGTAAAGTTAACTCATAAAATAAAAAAAAAATCTAAGTAAAGTCTGCAAATTACCGGTAATGCAGTGTTTTTATTAACAGATAACAGCCCATAAATTGCAAAACTAGATTATTCCATTTATCAATTTATCAGTTTTTTTTATATTTTCATTCGACCAAGAATTAATATTTCTAATCCCAAAATTACGGGCAAAATCAATTTAAAAAAATAAATTCTATGTATATTCTGCATTGGCAAACACAAAAATTATAATCATGATTCTGGAACTAAAATTCAGCTTTTTTAAACCTATTTTTTTATAAGTCCCTAAAATAAGTGACTTTGCCAATTTTCACAACTGTAGGTGCTGTGTAGAAAATCTTAATAGATTTTTTCTCCTAATATAATCTACCCAAATTTTTACTTCATCTCAATAATTTCCTAAAATTTTACAAGTCATTAGAATTTGAAATAATAATGTAATGACATTTCATCGCCGTCGAATTATATTTAAAATCAATGTTCCGACTAAACTTAGCCTCATTGTAAAATTAAGATTAAATTATTACAAGACTAATTTTATTTATTTAAAACAAAACGGTTTACTCATGTATATTCTCGGGATCGCCCGACTAGTTTTAGACTCAATAGGAGTCCATAAATATGAATACTCCTCACAAAAGTTACTAATTTTATTATTTAAGTAATTCCTTAATATCAAGCCAATGATCTAAAACTGGAAATATATCAAGGGAATGAACATTAATAGTCCCCGTAATTCTAACAAAGACAATAAAATAATTTAACAATTTTTACAAGTTTTATTTCTCATAAAACGTATAACTTTTACGTGTAAATCTAGTCACTCAACCATCTTTTTAACGAACTATCTTCCTAATATATTCATTATATTTAAAAGGCCTTTAATATAAAAAACCTACGCAAAATGCACACCGTCAGAATGTGGGCGATGCTAAGTGCAAAGCACCCGCATAGTAGCGTTATCAGTGATACGCGGCCCGACTCGTTAATGAGACCGATCAATACAGCAGTTCTTATCAACACTCCAAACTTTAGTTATGAAAGTAACTAACTGTCCCCTCTGTTTGTTCGTCCCGTTTTACCTGCATATCTGATAGCAGCCGTAATTGTATACTTTTTTACCTTTCAGTATTTATTTTGTTTTAAAACTACATAATTACGTGATTTTATTTTACCAATTAATTTATAACTATATTTTTGCCCAAAAATCCTAATGATCTTTGCAATAATTAATTTTTATTTTATTTTATGAATAAAAGCTATTTGATTTATTTAATTTCAAATTGTGAAATATTCGTTAAGTGATATTTAGAAATCGTTCGAAAAACTATATAAAGTGTAAAATAAATATTAAATTATGAGAATTATTACCGCTACCTATCGATTTTATTGCTAAACTTGTATTTTTCAAGAAAACTGATCTAATATATATTTTCCAGTGAAAAACTATCAAATTGCGCAAAATTGTGCAACTCTAAACCATTAAAAATCGAATAAGTCATAACATTTCCTCTATAGCCCGTAAAAAGTATTCGAAAGTATTTTTTAAACTGATTGGCATTAAAAAGACTGATTTTTAAACATAAAATGTTATGTACGTACTAAAAAATCCTGCTGATTAATTTTAATTTGAAATACGCGGAACAACTATTATTAAGCAAGAAAATGACTCTGAATTTAACAGTTAAATTATTTAACGACCCTTTGAATCATAAACTTTATTTAAACATAGTTAAATACAAATTTTAAAGGTATGATCAATTTTCAGTATGATTTTTTCTTGTTTTTTTTTATTATACTTATACACTGGAGGTTGGAATTTTTATTTAATATTCTTTTGTAGCGTTAACCTACCTATACGTAATTGTTATTCGTGAAAATATTAATAGCAGGACGAGTATTAAATTCTTTGCTATCAAAATAATCAAAGAAAGTACTAAAATAAAGGCTCAAAATATTATTACGTCTTATTCTCTTCTTATCTCGATCTTAGTTAATACCATCCAAAAAGAAAATCCTTTTTCAACGTTTAAATCATTCCTAGCGATCCTACGCACCAACTAACCCAATTTAATCCAAAAAATAAGCCCACAAAATGACAAAGACCTGCTATTTATTTTCACCCGTTTCATATTGCAGAATAGTCATATTTTACCGGAATTTTAAGCGCGGACGGCGAGAAATTTAATATTATAAGTCCCTCGTTGGTAATTAGCGCAAAAGGCTTCTATCTGGGGTGTTTATTAGCAGTTAATAGAATAGCGGAACTCAGCAGGCGGGAGAAGGCTCCGTTTCCGCGGCCGTCGCTCGCTGCCGACAACCTGTTGCCGACGGGACCGCCTTCCGCCCATTCAACTCAGCATTTTTCCAAGTACTTTACCTTACTTCAGGAATCTCAGCCGACTCTGAAAAATCTAGACTAATTTTACTTACCACTGACGAGACGAGCCCGACGACTGGATCGTTTTTAATTCACCAAATTAATAACAAAAAAGCAATTTTAATCGAATTTTAAGTTTTTTTTAAGTTTTATATTTTATTTTTTAAAAATAAACTCAAAAATGAAAACATAAACGATACTAATAAACTATTTGTTACCAGAAATCAAATGTAAAAAGAAACGAATAAATAATAAAAATGATTTGACTTTGAACGCGAGCGGCGGCAGAGTTAGTTAGCGACTTAGAATTGTAGAGATACTGGGAGAGCAGAGCTCTGGAAGAGAACCAGAGCGAGGCGCGGTGCCGCCGCCGCGGCTGACTGCAGAATGATAGCGGGCTGTACGGCCACGGGCACCACCCCTAGCGCACGCGCGATTCAGACCCTCCACTGCGCATGTGCGACATCCTACCGAAAAGTAGAAAAGTGACTCCTCCAACGTAGATACACCATTATGTACTAAATAAATATTGTATCGTAATAGATGCCGATCCCAGTATATAATTTTGACCTAGTTGAAGATTTTTATGCTCGATTTGGAGCATATAATTTGAGGGAATCTGAATAGTTGTATCTTGAGCGCGATTACGTTCTCCTTCTTATATACGACTTATGTACAGCCCGCTTTCATATAGGTACTCGTTTGTTAGGGTGGGCGATTAAAAGACGACCCAATGTTTTATAAAAACCAAGGTTTATTATATTGTTCTACCGTATTTTTTCTCGTTAGTAAGAGCGCTATAAATTTCTCTAATGCCGCTGAAATATCCGTTTCTGAGTGAAGTCTCGTAGTTCCGCGGCAACGCTTGGAACTTGGACATAATGCGGTTGTCAGATCCGAGGAACACACGCATCTCGAAAGCCAAAGCTATGCCTGCGTCGTACGCGTAGTCAACGCTGTGCCCGCAATGCGGCTTGCCTTCCGAGTCGAAAACGCTCGTGTTGAGGAACAGATGCACACCTCCTGTTCTCTGGTTGACTCTCAAGCTCACCTCGCCAGCTACGCGGTGTATTAGATGCATGTTAGCGGGACTGTTTTTCGTGTATCCGTATGGATAATGAATGGCGTGTCCGTCACGTTTGATAGATAGATACACTTTTGCGTTTTTCTTGTGTTTCGCTATGACGCTTTTTATGAAAATAGTCTCATTTTCTGAAGCAGGTGCAGGGCCAGGGTAAATTGGTGAGAAACTGGATTCGATTCGCGGACAAGAGCCCCATTGATTGTCAAAGTTTCTAGTTAAATCAACGCCATAGCTTAGCTGGTCTTCCGATGGTCTTAGATTTTTTTTCCAGGGCACTTGGCTCTACAAACAAACAATTCGAATAATAATTTTATAATGTATAACAAGCGAAGTATGAAGTTAATCGGGATTATTTTCGGCTTTATTATATGTTAAGAGTTTATAAGTAGTAAATTAAGGATTTAATGGCTATAAGCTTTCGTGGTAGACGTCTACAAGGTAGACACACAAGAAATATCGGATTGTTAGAATATCTCTGACTGAGAACATTTTTTGCATCATTTTTTTGTGAAAAATACATATTTAATATTATAAATCAAATGCAAGCAATATATACGTACGTATCTGGAATACTCCTGTCCATCGGGATTGGTGCAGGGCAGGATGACCCACGTGACCTTTTCCAACATGACCTCGTACTCCTCGCAGGCCACCAGCTGCTCCAACAGGTACAGCGCCAGGCCCACCGGCTCCGTTCCTCCTTGCTGACCTGCCTCTATGATGATTATGGGCTTGGGAGGTGCGTCCTCATTTTTATCACCTTCTTTTTCTTTGTTTAGTATTACCTACGTCAAACATTAAATATATATTATCTTTGTGTCTCTCAATCTCAGGGAATTAAGCAGGGAAATATAAAGTTTTTTTTTTTTCTAGAAATGAAAAACTAAAAAAAGATGACTATCTACTTCACCTCGTATAAATGTCGGCCTTCAAACGTCATGTCATCGCTGACTACATTCACCACCTCGCTGCAGTACTCTTTAAGAGCCTTGAGGAATATAGTGACCTACAACACACAAAAGTATTAGACTACATTAACGTTTTATACTAGTACATCATACAAATAGATGATTGCTTAGTACGTACAGTGCTTGCACCTATGGCTGCATCTTCTATACACGCTGCCTCGTCCCTGTCCAACAGGGTACGCAACATCTTCTGATAGCATTGTCGCACCTGCTTGCAACTGCACATTTACAAAGAAAAAATTAAAACGTATTTAAAGAAAATTCTACTTAGCTAAATGGTACGCTGATATACTTACCTACATTTCTGATCAGTTGACCAACTCACTAAAACAAATCATTGTTAATATCGTTTAAAAATTATTAGACTTTAAATGAAAAAAAAAACGATATCAAAACAGACCTGGGATGAAAAGCGTAAAGAAAAAGTATAAAATATGCATGTCGCGTTTCTTCAAACCTAACATAACTCACTGTTACCTCAAGAAGGCAATCATGTTCCGGAAAGAAATTTAAATTTATTGCGGCAGTACTAACTGTTGGAAAACAATAAAACAAATTTGTTTTAAATTTTTATTCTTATACACTATTTCATGCTATCAGTCTTCAGCAAGTCAGTTGTTAGGACTGGCCTCTCTCTTTTTTCTCTATTGACCAAATTCTTTCTTGATTTGGACTCCAAATGCTTTGAAACCTTCATAGAACTGTGGTAGTACAGTATGTAGGAGATTTTCTGGGAATGTGAACTCGTGTCCGTCGGTTAGCTCCATAGTGTAGGAGTAGGGTACGCCAGCGGCTCCGAATGCAAAGTCATCACTACCGCCAGCCGCTGGGTACCATTTACCGGCGCTCATCACTTTAAAAGGCAACCCTCCGGCTTGCACCACCGCCTGTGACACCGTCCTTGCCATGTTATCCAACTTCCTCCAATCTTTTGGCAGTATGTCTCCCGTGTAACCCCACGGATACACCAAATACTGCCCGTAAGAGTGAAGAGACACGTATAATTTCATATTCTTAGAATTATCCATCATGACATTTCGAACCATTTGTGTCTCCGGCTCTGAGAAGGGTTTGGGTCCGGCGTAAGTTTCCTTATGGCAGGGATCATTTGATACTCCGCTTACACCCCACTTAAACCCATAGTTGCGGTTGCCATCGACACCGTAACATTGGTTTTCGCCGTTCACTGATCTTGTTTTGCGCCACATACGATTCTGAAGCAAACATTAATGAAATAAGTAATGATTGCTTTTTATTATTAAAAATGTTTAATACTTAGTGGTGAAAAAACGTCACAAAAAATAAATCACACGCCTATAAAAGGCGTGTGATTTATTTTTATTTATTACATGTAATATTAATTTCACTACTACCTGTGTATATAAATGATTAAATAAAATAATAAATACAAAAAAATATGAATTATGAAAGCTACGTAAATAAATATTTTTAGTATCATATATATAAGCTACTTTATTCTAACTAACAAAGACATAACTCAACTTGCAAAAAGGACCAATTTTATGAATAGAATACTAACGCTTCTGCTAGACCTGGTGTACTCGTACCCATCAGGATTGACGAGTGGAAGGATGTACCAGTCAACGCCGTCCAGCTCGCCGCCGCTCCGCCTGGCCGCGGGTTCGCTGGACAGCCGGTGGATGAGGTATAGCGCCATAGAGGGAGCCACCCATTCCCTGCCGTGGATACCTACAAGGGTGGTAGCGATTACATGCAATATTTTGAATCACGGGGCTTTGAACATTGTTGAACAATTGACAACTATCTTCCGGACAGGTAACGGTGCTACGTTGCAAGTTGTTCAGAGGTAAATTAAGTTATATTCTTACTTATAAGTAATTAACTAGACCTACTTTAAATTGTTTGATTATAACCTGGTATATAAACCAAAAGCTACACTATATACAAGTTCGGCGATATTATATATAAATATTTATTATTGGATTCTATTTGAGCCTATAGTCTTTAATTTTAAGGCCGGTCCATATTTTTAGGACGACTTACCTGCATCAACAAATATAATAGGATTATTAGCATTGGGATCAGTGGATATCTTGACGAGTTTCATCTTGCGGCCCTGGTAACTCTTGCCGAGGTTCTGCAGGGTCACCAGGTTGGGGAACCTTCGGGCTACTGTTTCCACGAACTCTAGCATCTATGGCAAGATATTTATCACTTAAACTATACATATGACAGTATTCGGTGAGAAAATTATGCGAAAACTAAGATACTTTTTGAAAATATGTACTCAATTTTACGTTACAAGTTAATAACGTTATTAAAATAAGTACATTTGCCAAAATGCATTAAGATTTGAAATATTTGTTGAACACATAGCATGCTGTAAAACGAATTTTGAAAATCGTTCCACAATCTACGAAGATATTGGCGAACATACATAAAGAAAAAAATCGTGCAGTGGAACATAGAAACCCCTTTTTTTAGGAAGTCGGTTAAAAAAAAGATGATTTATGTTTGGTAATTGATATGTTGTACATACAACCTAAAGTCTCTCTAAGAGACGTCCAAATATTACCTAGACAAATATACTTAGTTGAAAAAATGACTCTGTGTTACGTTATAATAGTATGGACACTTACATTTGCGTATGCATTAAATTCGTAAAGATTGAAGCTCTGAAGCACCCTTCTTCTGGGCGTACGGTCGGGCACATCCTCCAATGTCCTTACAAATAAACAAAAATACTATTAGTATTGTTATGTAAATACTAATAACATGAATTATAACATTACTAGCTGTTTCCCGCGGCTCCGCCCGCGTGGGTGTCGGTTATCGCAGCAAAAAGTAGGTAGTCCTTTCTCGGGATTCATGAAGACATTTACTTCGTTTGTAGATATTTAAAACCACAAAAAAGGAAATATACGGAAACGGTGACTACCAACGCGGGTGAAACCGCGGGGCATCGCTAGTTTACAATGAAAACTGCAACATTTTATATCCTGGAGAGAACCAATTATAAAAGTGCAAATATAAAAGAAAGAAATAAAGAAAATATATTTAGTTTGTTTCACAGAATCGGCTCCCAACTCAGTTTAGTGCCACCTGTTTCAACGAGATGGCGCTGATATTCTGTTGGTACTGGTAAGGCAACCTTAACTTTGCCTTTAATATTTAAATACCTAATATATAAATTTTTTATCCTATAACAGAAATAGAAGCACTTTGCATTTTGGCTTTAAAGTTCAGTCAAAGCAGTTTAAGGCAGGCTTAAACTGACGGGAATACGAGGCTACAGTAAGCTGGACACATTTAAATGGCCACCATTTTAATGTGTCTACAAAAATGGAAGAAACAATCTACAAATTCAAATTAGATTTATCTACAACTAAGATTTTGGATAAATCGATAATTTACTTCATAACAGTCTTCATTTAAAGATCGTTTTTAAAGATTCAAAAAATGTATATTTGTTACAAATACTATGTTGATGTTAGGTCATAAGTCATCCACAGTAAGTACTAACTAAAAATAAAATTCTACTTACGAAATATTTTTTTATCTTTCCAGCAATAAATGTATATGTGTGTGTGGCCATGAATTAAAAATTGTCAAAAATATTAAAACACATTATAATTAATTAGTTGCGATCAGTAATAAAATATACCTTACCTGCCATAATTAGGTTGTTTCACCTGAAGTTTTAAACCTTTGGTTTTCGCATAATCCTCCACAAACTTTAATTTATTTGGAGGCACTAAGACATCTAGAGTGTCATTGATACCTCGGCTCTCCTTTAAGACCTCTACTTCTCCAGATGGGTCCTCAAAATGCGACGCTGCTTGTAGATTGTCGGGGGATGTTGGGTACAAACGTATAAGTGTGTGGCTGTAAATAAAATATGTTTTAACGCCTTGTGGAAAGTGAATAGCAACGAGGAACTCAGTTTCGAACACTATTTAAATTTAGAATATTGCTTAAATCCTTTAACAAATTTTCTATTTTCTAAAATGACAGTGCAGGTAATCAAGAAAAAAAAGCTAGACTATCTTTAAGTGGACAGTATTAAAATAAATATGTAAAAATATTAATCTTTGCATTTTAATACTCACTTGTCATAAGTGCTATTAGCACTAGCTTGCCAAATTAATCCGAATAGACCTGATGACAATATAAAACATTATAATTATTTCATTAAAATAATATATTTTTTTTATACATTTATTTAATTAATGTTAGAGGTAGGGAAAAAAAATCACTGCATTTTTTATTGGGTTATGATACTGTTGGATAATATTTAAATAAAGGCCAATTCATAAATAAGTAGCTAAAAGATAATATCTATAAATACATTCTTTCATTCCTTCCTATTGTAAGACACAAATATATATATTGTGTTTTACTTTATCAAATCTCGGGCGTTGAAGACTGAAATATCGTGGAATATTCCCGAAATAAACATTAATGCGCTCCTACATGCCTTTAACGCTTAGCTGTGTATGGGCATTAAATAACCTACGTGTTATGCCACTTTCATAAAATACCAGGTACACAGTAACGTTTCAAATAAACATAAGAAAATCTAAACCAAAAAATATTTTATATTACGTTACTAATCTATATATCTTCTATACTAATATAATATTATAAAGCTGAAGAGTTTGTTTGTTTGTTTGTTTGAACGCGCTAATCTCAGGAACTACTGGTTCGAATTGAAAAATTCTTTTTGTATTGGATAGTCCGTTTATTGAGGAAGGCTATAGGCTATATAACATCACGCTACGACCAATCGGAGTGGAGCATAAATGAAAAATGTTGCAAAAATGAAAAACCGTTGAAACTAAAACACGCGCACAATTCGCAGGGGACAGCTAGTATATATATATAATGCTTTGTTCTAAATGACGGATCAACGTATAGCCTAAACCGCTGATCGTAGAGACCTGAAACTTAAAGGATATGTATGGTTTATGTATGACGTAGGCATCCGACAAGAAAGGATTTTTCAAAATGTTGCCCCTAAGGGGTGCAAAACGGGGTGCAAAACGGGGGCAAAGTTTGTATGGGACTACGTGATTCTTTGGTTCAATCTACTTAAAATTTTCCATACGCATTCTTTAACAGTAATGATTAACGACGGGTTTCGTATTTTATTGATACTCATCGCCAGTAGAAAGTTATTTTGGGGGTGATTTGCATCGTATTTGCAAAATAAAATGTAATTTAAATCAAAAAGCACTTCTTTTTTATTTAATTGCTTACATTTTATTTTGACACATGTTTGAAAACTCAAACCGATTTAATAACAAAACGTTGAACTCACATAAAAGCTTGGTGCTATGATATAAGTACACTTTAATATTGGACTTCAACGCGGACGAAGTCGCGGTTAAAATAAATTAAAAGTTAGCTAGGACGAGTTATTTTTTTACTATAAGTATAAAAAAAAAACGCCGATCATTTATGAAGATTTACAGGTTACATTCCTTGTCACACGAATTCTATTTTTAAATTAAAAATAAATTATGACATGGTTACCTAATTATCGTTGATTAACTGTCATATTATAAAGGTCACGTGCAGTGTCGGTTTGTAGCAAATTTTTTAAAACATGTTCAAAGTATAACATTTAATTCGTATGTGTGTATATTATACAAATTGAAATGTAACTACGATTATACTTAGGTATTACAATTAACTAGATAGATGGAGCGATGACATTCGCAAAGTGGCTGGCAGTGGTTGGAGACGAAGAGCTGAAGATCGAGCTCAGTGGCGTGCCATAGGAGAGGCCTATGTCCAGCAGTGGACAAAGATAGGCTGATGATGATGATGATGATGATTACAATTAAATAAAATAAGAGTTGTATGAAGCTCACTTTTGTTCTTTCTTTTTTTACGGTAATAAGATGTTACGTCACTATAGAGAAGGAGCTGGTACCTACTGGTGACCAAGAATAAACCTACTCAAGTTTACAGTTTATTTAATGTACCTATTATAATTGTCAATGTAAGTAGGTATTTCCTAGCCCTACAGGTAACAGCCCACTTTCTAGTGAATAAAATATTTATATTATAAGTACTTATAATAATATAATATTTATTAAAACGTTCGCCACTTTATTAAATGAGCATAATATATTTTCTCTTTGGCCGGGCAACGGAGCTAGAGTACTTCTTTGAAAAGTATTTCATTAGGGTGAAAACACATGCAATATTAAATAAAAACTCCTTCGTACATAACTTGAAAAAAAATCTTGAACTACATCGATACCTAAAGACAAACAATATAAAGGTCATACGTCTCCACATACGAGTTCTATCCAATAATAGTCAATTACGTAGGTATACATACACCAATGTTATTAGAACACCTCGTATTTTTTTTTTATTTATCATTTAGACTATTCTTTTATATAATAGCATAAATAGCATTTAGATAGTTTACAGCAGACCAATATCGCTCACCATGCATTTATTTAGAACACATTCAGACTTAGGTATAGTTATATAATATTGGCTTGCTTTTAACGGTGAACTAAATAGCAGAATAGTATAGCATAGTCTGAAATTAGCTTGAATCGTGGATCAAAATCATAAAAAGATGACAAATAACAAATCATAAACAACATAATGGCTGCAAACTAACAAAAAAACCACTTAGTTGTCTGTAAGTCATACGGAATGAAAAGTAATTACAATATTATTGTAGTATAGTAAAAACGAATGTGTCTCCCATGTTCTAAGTGCATTGTCTCCATCCGTCTATTGTATTTAGTAGGTACATAAATATAGGTAATTAAAACGACTCGTTTCATTATAAGTTGAGTGTGAGTGAGCCCTAAACGCCAGGGGCCGCAGTATTTATGTCACGGCTCTCAGAGGGCAGATTATTTGCGTCAAACGATTCTTTAATTTGTGGCGACATTTTATCGTGTTTCTTTGGCTTCAAGTAATTGAGCTCTCTTTACATAGATTTGATCCGGCTTCAGTTCTAAGACCAATTTCGTACCAATTGACATCATTACAGGCCCTTTGATCGCTCTGAATCCCCGATGATTTTAATTTAATAAAATCGCTATATTTTCCTATTGAAATTAGCTGCATTGGTTTGAACGAAATTAAAGTTGAATTGAAAGGGAGCTCTTTGATCTGTAATTAGTGTGTGGGACGATAATTCGATGTAAGTAGTCATTTATAAAAATTGATAGAAAATTTCCAGAGATTTTGCTATTTTCATGGCTTCTGAATGTCTAAAGATTTTTGTAATTAGGTATCTATTCAAGGAACTTATTGGGTTTGCTTTTTATGTTTCTTAATAAATTAGATGGCCTGGCTCCTTTGTAATTTTCCAAAACATTCAAATTTAAAAATCGATATTTGTAAGTTTTGTTTTGTTTGGATTTGGATGCCAGTTATTAGTACGTTGTTTTAAAAAGAATAAAACAAAACAAAAAGCAAGAGTTAATTTAAAATGGTCTGCCACTTAAATACTATCGTAAATTTAATGGAGCTTTTAATGTTCTAGGAATAAAAGCGTTCTGACCACAACCTTCCTGTACGTATGTACCATCACGGCCGGATTAAAAGGACTGGCCATTACACAAATTAAATATCCTACCATGTTTTTATTTAATGTGAACAAAAAACCAAAACAAAAGAAAAAAGTACTTGCTTCTTTTTATTTAAAAAAGAACAAATAGTTACTGTATATACAAGACACTAATTTATAAAATTTTTAGAGTACAAAAAATTTAATCATAAGGAAAATTGGATTTAATAAATAAAACTCTTCAATTCGCAGAGAGCAAATCAAAGCGACCTATGACTAAGTGTGAATCTCTTTTCGACAGGCCTTTGCTCTGGAGAGAATGCAAATAAATTTTGATTTAGGTATGTATATTATTGCGAGTGTATTTCCCGTTGGGAAAGCAGATGTGTAGGTGCTCTATACTATATTTTAGACAAAAAATTATATTAAAATCTAAGCAAGTTTTG
Organism: Diachrysia chrysitis; assembly: GCA_932294365.1. Lineage (NCBI taxonomy): Eukaryota > Metazoa > Arthropoda > Insecta > Lepidoptera > Noctuidae > Diachrysia > Diachrysia chrysitis. The sequence continues at coordinate 7,518,941 of OW028657.1, forward strand.
AATCATGTACTAGGCAAGATTAAGTCAAAATATGTGTTATGCCTGAATACTAAAACGTCAATCAGATTAAAGTCGCCGTTAACTCTCATGCTGTCTCTGTCACTTGAATCTGTAAAGTATCGACAGATAGACATTTAAGAACGTGTTAAAGTTAAGTTGCGGTTGAGTATTCGGGTGTTAATGTGAAGAATTAAGTCGAAATCTGAAAAATCCTTACCATAAATTTAATTACTCTCGGGAACGCTCTATTTTAAACATACAATTAAATAAGAAAGGTATCAAGCCCAATTTTTTTGAACACTGAATTAATCATTTAGGTGTCACGCAATATGTATTTGTGTTTATGGTTGCCACTACTTATTTTCGCATAGCATTCTCGCATCGCTTATTTCAATCATTCAATTTTGATTTTATTCGATTAGTCACACGTTTTTGATGGTTCCAATTGTATGCAGCGATATTAGATTGGCAATAATTTGATTATCGACTAGCGGCTGAATCATCACAACACTACCTACCCTACCTACCTACCTACCTACCTATCCTACCTACCTATCCTACCAACCTATCCTACCTACCTATCCTACCTACCTAACCTGCCGACCCTACCCTCCCCTCACTATCCTACACTACTACCTACCTACCTATGTGAGAACATCAACTCAGTCACTCTTCAGTCACTCTCTTGACGAATTATGAGATTAAAAAATGTGTGTTTTTTATTTTCTTTTATATTTACCTTGTCTTGACTACAACGAACACACATAAAAAAGAATTATGTAATTTGGTGGATTCGTTCGGAAGTTATGCGCATACATACATTTTAGAGATTCATTTATATACCTATATATATAATATATATATAGACTATGTAGATTATGTAGTTATCAGTAACTCCTTTCATTTATGTATTGACGATGACCAACGGTTGATTTTAGTGAGGAAAACTACCACTCTTTACGGCCCTGTAAATCCTCATACAAAGACCTTGTCAAGGACTCCACCAAAACAAAAGAAATAGGTTTATAAACCAGCATAATCAATAAATCACTTTTACTACAGAAATTAAAAAAAAAAAACATTCGTTTGAGTAATATTCAAACCGAAACTGCTTACAAGGCAATACAGAAACAAAATTAAAACTGTGAAATCACGGAAATGAGTGAGTGCGAATACGATAAGAAAAACAGTTGAATTCACATAGCATAAATAGTTTTTTTCCTCAAATTACTGGCAAAAGGCAGTTTACTCAGTACATAATAATAACTACTCGACTTAAATAACTTACATTTAAATTTTAAATGTTTCCTTTAAAATAAATGGTTCTACTGTCATTATTACATTTACCTTACCGACAAACTTGTAGCCAATCGATGTAAAAAAAACATTAAAAAAAATACTGGCCTCATTCATAAAAATAATGTCTGTGTTACTAAGAAACTTCTAAAATCAAAATCTCTATAGAAAATTTGAAATAAGAATCTGCTAATCAATTGCTAACCCTATAAATAAGACCACTGGTATCTATTTTTATGTTTCTAAAATATCCAAAAAATAGTAGTAGCTTAAATTGGTAATGTAACTACATAAGTGTACTAGTTAAGTAGTGTTGTCCTACATACACTACATTACCCAAATGCAAAAACATTTGTTTTAAAAATCCGCTAGGTTTGCATATTGTCTAACATGTGACAGATGGACCACAGTCCATCTGATAATTTACACCAATGAGAGACAAGCTACTGACTCAAAATTTATTTAACCCTCATAGAATTTTAGTGCTCAAATTTAAAATTAAATTAATGTCATAAATCAAAACTTTCTATAATTCTCTCTTCCTTGTAATTGGAGTTCCTAATTTTATATCATATTTTAAAATTACAATAATAAAATTTACGAAGACCAGAAATAAAATAAATCCGCTCATTATAATGACAATAAAAAAATTGAGAAAGTTCTATCAAAGCTATTGAAAATACGTGTGTTGTTATGTCAAATCACCCATGTTCCTTTCATAGGTGCCATATTAAGAGCAAACTTCAAACGATCCAGGCTGTTAGAATGTTTCCTTTGCCTCCCAATCAATGCATGTAAACACGTTAAAACCCAGTAATGATGCCTTTTTTAGTAAGCTGACGATTCGAAGTAATGAGGCAGACTGAAGGCAACGATTCTATTATAAGATGACTATTTATACGACAATATGTATCAAATTGATATTTTTCTCGCAAACAAATTACAAGCTTCTCTAACAAGCGTCTTGTTGTTTTGCTCTCGTGCTGGGCTGAAGATTGCATGTTATGTACCTACGAATAAATGAGTAACGTAGAAATATTGTAAGTATTAAACTATACCTATCTAATGACTGTTATTTGATCTGTACAATATACATTATACAATATAGTTTTAGGGTATAGCTTTTTACAAATAGTGAAATACACACTACAACTTCTAAACCTTTTTTTAACGTAAGTATTTTAGCTACTTATTTGTTGATGAACGACAATTAGGTCTTAACTTACGGAAATATTTTTGTAACACACGAAAGTTAATTTAAAACAAAAATTTGGTACTTCATGTTTTTTATGGAGGCAGGTACGCTTTATTTAATTACCATGGAAAAACAAAGTAATTTAACAAATTGAAATTTCATATTGCATGAAATGAGAATTAGTATTTTTTACTTTTGGTACGACAAACATTTTTTTCGTCAAAACATCCTTTTGTTTATAATCAAGAGTTTAGATGAATTATGAACACATTATTATACTATTTGATGGTTTAAGATTTGTTTTATGCGCAAAGGAATTTTACCTTTTTAAAATATATCAATTCAATTTAATTGTAATATGAATTAATCGGTAAGATTTTATAATTTTACCGATTAATTTAATTCTTAATTTATATTTCAATGACTTGACAGCGATACTCGTTTTTTTCGATTATATCACCATTTTACATGAAAATTATCCATAAATTTTGCTAAATACAAAAATGAATGATCTTAATGAAACTTTAGAAGAGTGTTCTAAATATGACCTCAGAATGTCTTAGCTAAAAAATATATTGCATTATGTATTTCAATATATTTTTATATTTCAAAGCAAAAACAAAATACTTTATACTTAGCGTGGAATTGCAACTTGTAATACACACCAGGTGTAGCTAATCGTAAATATAAATAAATAGCTACAACAAGAAAACAATTGAAAGTGTATTTTAATTGAAGATACCGTTCTCGAAACAAAAAGGCGCGTGTCGACCATGATCAAACACAAAAAAAAATTAAGACGTTGTAAAATGTCTATTTGTCTACTTCACACCTTAAATTGAGAGAGACAGTGTGAGAGAAAATCTAAGAAATTATTATTAAGAAAAGCATATTATACCGTCGCAGAATACTTAGAAGATAATTTAAAATTGTATAAAATTTAGCTAAATACATAACTTTTGTAAGCTATAAATTAAGATATCGTTATTGTGCAGTTTGCATGCCGTCTGGTAGGATATTATTATGGTCAATGTACTATGATGTATTATGTTTGAACTTTTTTGGACCCATATTCGCAAACGATTAAATGATTTGATTTGATTTGAGACTTAACGATAACTTAAAAAAGACTGCTTTTGGGTGTTCGGCCATATATATCTACCTATATTTTCTACTAACTGATCCCCGCGGAATCACCCGCATTCATTCTGTTCTCGTAAGATATAATTTTATCTGAAGCGGAATTTGTTTATAAACATTGCTGGAAACCGATTTTCTAACTGAACATAAATATTTTTGGCTAGAAAATTACATTACTCCTAGTCAGCTACCTACCTGCCTGTAAAATCTTATTAAAATCGGTTTAGTCGTTTTTAAGATTGCCCAGAACAAATAGACAAACGCACTTACAGACAGACTGGCAAAAATATTAAAAACGGAAAAACGGTATCGAGCAAATAACTACAAATAGATACTTCAATTTTTTTATATTGTTAATTTTATACTTAATTACTAATATTAAATTATACGCGTGTCGCGTTGCACAAATTATTAAAACACATATTGAATCAAGATAAAACGTGAATATATGTAACGGAATCGAATCTACAACTCAAGCACTGAGATATCATTTTCCAAAAAGGATCTACAAAAATAGGTTGTATAAAATCTACTACATAAAATAAAGTCACACACCTCGAGTTATATTAAGTGTTAATCAAAGACTAAAAGAGAAAATAAAAAGTATATTTTCAATAATGACTCAATTTGTATGCAAATCTTATGCAGTATAAATTTTCTTAAACAATTACACTCACCAAACACAAAAATTAAACGTGCCATAACTGTACACTTAATTAAGGAATACCACGAGACCTAACTGCCAATTAAAAAGAAAAAAAATATCGTATTTGATGTCGGCAAGTAGTTACGCGCGTGCGCGCGACGCCGAATGATCTTATGGACTGCGCCTGCGCACAATCTTGGATCCAGGCCACGGGAGACTCTTCGAACGATCGTAACGGTAAATAGCAACCCTAATTACGCTTTTACCAAGGACGACTGAACCTGTCGTAAAATTACCATAAAATATGATTACCATAAAATTTCTTTCATTAATGAATGTTTTCTTGGATATTTGAAACACGAGCTAAGATTTTAGTGCCTATTACAGCATTAAGTCGTATTGTTTTCTTGTATTTTCATTTCTAACTGCAATTTTTTGATAGTTAGTATTTGGCCCGTGGCGTTACTCAACCATTTAAAAAAAAATGCAGTATGTTTATTTATAAATATTTTTTAGTTTAATTTCTTCCTGTCAGCCGCTGGCGTGCCTTAAAACCTCAATGGATTTGAATAAAAGAAAATATATAATTTTAATATCATAACCATGCATTTGAGTTCTCGCTCCGTATTTAAAATAAAATTTAGTTATTAGTACCTACTTATATTATCAGCATGTATTACGTAATTTGAACACAATTTTTTTATTATTACAACACTTGTCCAGATTGCAACAACATATAATGCCATTAAATCTTAAGAAAACTAGAAAAAAAACTTCTCTTTCCATACCAATATAGAATTATATATTCAGTATTTTGTGGACAAAATTATTTTAAAATTATTTTCAATGAGTACCTATAATTAGGCTATATCTTAAGATTCAAATCGTATTAATTTCAGGTTGGGAGCCTTCCAAGTATTAGAATAAGAATTGGTTAGCCCGCTTGTGTGCAAGCGTGATAATCAATGGTTTTTCTTTCTCTGCATGAGAAGACACTTTTGCCTGTCAGCGGGACAATTACATACCGATATGGTGATTACTCCCATCAATATAAGATAAAAAGACCGGTGTTATTTATCTATAATATGTATGTATTTAGAAATATATAAGTATGTTAATCAGCTGTCTGGTTGCCATGATACAGGCTCTGCCTAGTTTGGGATCAGATGGCCGTGTGTGAGTTGTCCCAAGATATTATTATTTCTTTCCTTTTTGATCCATAAGTTCTTTACCAGAAAATATTCGGTATTGAAAAATGTTTATTGCATAGTTATCTAGGCCAGTATTGCAGTGCGGAGAATAGTTTTTATTTTGTAACTGGCTTTATGATGGATGATTCCATTATCTGCATACAAGCTTTTGTACTGACGCAAACCAATCCGTCACTTTATCTAAAACAGTGGCAGATAAAAGCCGTGTTTAAATAATTTCGCAACGAAATCATGGATGGATGACTGTTAGCACTTATTTTAAATAGTTACACACGCGTGTACCTAACCGTCTTTTAGAGCGAAGGCCTATTCTTATCAAGAGCAAACAAGTATTGATCAGATTGTCTAACCACTATGGATATTTAATCTGAAACATTAACATAATACAGAGATGTTATGTAAATGTTTTTCTTCAACGTTAGTACACGTTTTGTTTTAATTAATTAGGAACGTGTGCTATATCTATATATACAAAACAAAGTCAGTTTTGTTACACCATTTATAACACAAGAACGGGTGGACCGATCTTCATGATCTTTGATCATCAAAAACATGTAAAAAAAGTTACGAAAAAAAAAATTACTTACGGGAACGGAGACTACGCGGGTGAAACCGCGGGCACAACTAGTTTATTATGGTTCTCAGTTCTCTCTCTCTCCAGGTGGACCTGTACTTGCAATCCTAAAGCAATCTACTGCTATTACCTAAACCTACTCTTTAACTTTTATTTTTTGTCCAGGGGTGACCCTCTTACAATTCCATCGCCCAGGGGAAGTCGAAAGGTTATATAGTCTTACTAAGCTACCGGGGTACCTCGTCTTTCGCTCTACCGGGGAGCAGACGAAAACGCATTTAAAAACTACCGCGATAAGTAAATTCACCTCTTCTTTAACCCTTCGGTAGCATCTGAGATTAAAATAGAAAACGAGCGATCAGCTAAGTAGATCGGGTGTATTGAACTGCACAAGTACCGGTTAAGACCCGCCTACACGGTAACGGACCCATTGTCAAGTACGACCACGGTTACTCGTCATCGCTATTCAAGGAACAATATAACAACATCAGCTGACTTAGAAATGTGTATTTTGAGAATTAACTTTTGTCACAATATAATGTTGGTAATATAATCGAGACGATATAGTGGATGGAAAACACTAACTACCAATTTCTATAACCTATCCGTAAATAATTTTCCCTACAAGAGATAGTAATATGACTTAAGCACCGTACAAATTATGTCATATTCCTATCTCTGATAGGGAAAACTATCTTCGGATATGTTATTGAAATTGTCCCGTAAACAACTGACGCGAAGCTCGGATGTGCCTGACATGTTTCGGGCCCATACGAAGCCTTTAATCGTAACCTCATTAGTTACGATGAGCCACAGTCATGTTTTCAACGGTGTCAGTACTAGATATCGTTATGCCCAAGTGCTCCAAATTCAACCAATCAACATATTTAAATCAGATTCATAAAAGCTCAAACTCTTTATGTGATAAACTACTCGGGGAGTTATTACACAAAAGAAAACTTTGATAAAATAAAAGCTCTACGTTTGACAGTCATTAATTTTATCCCGGGATATCATATCTGTAAGAACAGAGACACGATCGCTTTGCAAAGTATTTTTGAGTCTGCTGAGTCAAAAATGACAAAAAAAAAGTATCATTGCGGTCTTAATTGACTGTTAAATTTAAAGAGTTAGAATAATACTCTACATTAATTCGTCTCACTTAGTTTATGTTGTGTTCATCATCCTTGGTGAGTCTTTCAATATTTCAATTTAATTCTACTTAATATATACTTTTAGTAAAAGCTTTTGCTGCTGCTAGGTATATTATTAGGCAGTAGGTATATTATTTTAGGTAAGATAATATACCTACAGACTGAGTCAAACCCCTTTGTAAAGTCAAACGACTGAATTATAATTTATCTCTTTCACTTGCATTGTTAGGAGTGCATTGAGCTCAAAGTGTGTTATGCTTTGTGAAGAATCTAAGTATGTGTGTATTAATCTAACTGCTTATTTTTGGAAAGCGAACATCAAGGCACTGAACATAAATCTGATAAATCATGTAGACAAATGCAGGTTGGGTATAAGTCTGCATCGTTAATTAAATTCTTCAATAAGAACTTGATTAAGTAAATGATGGATATGGAGATAGGTTCTTTGATACCGCCCACAGTCACTGCCTAAAAAGTGCCCGCAAGTGTTTAAATTAAACAAATACGCTTAGTAGGTATACACAAACTTGATTTTTAAAAGAGTTTAATCACGTGCGTGACGCACGGCCTGAATAACGGACGGATGGCATTAAACAAAAGCAAGAACGCACATTACGCCTATAACCACGAAAACGATACGTTCACTTTCTTCGTTCTCTCTCGCATTATTATTTTTGTATGCACAACCAGTTGTAGCAGCAACGTGACTGACACACTTACTAAACTGCGAACAGAACTTAACCACAACTTTCTTCTACATTACCGGTTTTATACACAATCAGAACTAAAATACAGTTATAAACCAGTAATGTAAAACGTACATAACGATTGAGTCGAGACTTTGAACTAAATATTTTGACACGGTAATCGGTGACGCATAAGTTATATGCGAGAGAAAGTGTCGTTCATCATATTTGTCGAATAATTATTGTTTATTTAAATTGTACTTTAAATCTTAAATGGTAGCATGCTTAAGAAAATTAAAAAGAACTTAACTATATTATAATATTAAATTAATTCTAAGAACCTTAATTATATATATACATAAAATAAATAACAAAATAAACTATTAGAATTAAAACATAAAACCTAAAATATGGCATCAAAAAATTCGTTCACATCACTGTCCACTGGGAGTGTTCCCAAAAGGCTGGCGGCATTGCCACGTTGTATTTGGGTGTAATTTATCTAAATTATGTATGTATTTAGAAATATATAAGTATATTTCTCAGTTGTCTGTGTGAGTTGTCCCAAGACATTACGTTATCATTAAGAGATCTTAGGTTAGAAATATGCAATTTACGTAGATATAATAGTTATAAGTACTTGCTTGGATTTAAACATACGGTTGGGATGGTTACAATGAATTTAAATACAATGTATATGTATAGGTTTGATACAATTTTGATATTGAACACCTCAATACCTACAGGTAGCAAGGTTAAATTTTACAGTCATTTTAATAGTATATTTTATATCGCGAGTATAAACACGTGAAATGTAATGTATATTGCATTCGGTGTGAATTTATAACTAGTTGTGTATAGCATATCGATTTCACGCATGTCAGAGTTATAGGAAATTAATGTACTATCCGGTAGCTGTTTAGAAATGGTTAAAATACTAGGAATTAATGGCAAAGTTATTATAACAATATTGTATGTGTATTACTGGGAAACTAACGCAGGTAATTAGTATTAATAATTTATCATTATCGTTATGAACTAGCTGTATTCAACATGCGTTGCAATGACACGTAAAGTAAAATAATATTTGGTTAGATGTTCTGTTTATAAAGAGTTTTTGTTTACAATATTTATTAGTCGAATTTTTGGACGTGAATCCCTCGTGCGTGCTAGAAGACTGCTAAAGTTTCATCACAATCTATCAATCAATGAATTAGGAATGCATCGAAGACAAATATTTATTAATTTATTTATTTTAGTAGATGTTAGGAGATGATAACTCCTTACATTATTATACTATGTTGGCATTTATTATATTTTATTTTATCTAAACACGATTACTTCAAGTGGCTCCTGATTTTTTTCGTAAATTTACACAAATGTTCGTGATTAATAGATGCCACACAGGATTTTTTTATGTTTGTTACGCGGTGAAAATCTAGTGCTTTTAACCTACGGCGAGGGCACGACGTGGGGATACTTACGTCGGACTTGCACCAGCTAAAAACTCCCCGATCCTCACCTTGCCTTTGCCGGAGTTCATGCATCAAGCATGCTCGGCGGAGATCCGGCGGGGACCACACAGGTCCCCCCAATGTTGTATTGCATCTTGTTCCAACAAATGATTTTGGTTTTTATATTCGTTGTCTATGATGACGTGTCTGTATGTTTGTTCTATTCGGAATACTACCCGAATAACACCAAATAAATGAAATTTAATGCCAATAAGTTAAGTATCGAGTCATTGGCTATCATTTCATTTCGCTATTTTCTACTTTTGTGAGGCCAATACATAATATAAATTATTTCTGCAGAAATACTTTTGTTTAGGCCATCTTTTGAATGGAAATAATATTCCTAAAGGTAAGTAAACTGTGTAACATCAATTATTAAAATTTTGACAAACATTTTCGTTGCAGTCTAGTTTAGCCTAGTTTAAAAAAAGTTTGATAGAAAAAGAGAAAGAAAAAGAAACCTGTAGCCTTTATCCAGCAGTGGAAAAGTCCAAATCACTTATTTTACATGTGGCAACCAGTTACTACAAAATAGTCCAGTCGTTTTAGATATTCTAAGCCCTGTAGATGATTGATGACCTGTAGTACAACCAATGATTACCGGATTAGTGAAAAATAAGTATAAAAATGCTTATTCAGTATCGGCTAACGTCGGTTACCAACTAAGTAGTAGTAGATCTAGTTTGTCATCGAAGTTACACGATAAGAAACTTGTGTTTTAACTGTCTTTGTTATAAAGCAACAATCGCTTTTGTTGACAATCGCCATAGCGGATAACCCTGCTGATCTGGGGAATAATTCCGATTGAGGTAGATTTTAGTATACACCTTTTGCATGAAAAATCTACGTTGATATCAGACTGTATAAATTTTTATTAAAATACTTGATAGCGACTATTGCGCTTCGCTTCATCTAAAAAAATCTACAGTTAAACCTATGGTTCAAAAATTAAAAACCACTGCCACCAGAGCAACCTATCCGGCACCAACGTAACCATATTCGTCGGGGTGGTAATGTTGTCCTTTATATGTGTGCAAAGTTTCATATCAATTGGGCTAACGGTTCTTGACTTTTAGAAGAACATACATATACATATACATTCTCTTTTTTTATATTGATTGATGCAGATTATTTATACATTGTATAATACCAAAACCCAGCTCGATCGAAATGATTCCGCAGATGAAACCTAAAATGACTGGAATAAAATGGGCTTACACTTTAAACTTTATGTCACAAATCTAAACAGCATTTAATATGAAGCGTTCACATTTATTAATATTATGACTGGCCTGTTGGCCTAGATGTTAGTGACCCTGACTTCTAAACTGTAGGTCGTGGGTACGATTCCCACCCAGGACAAATCTTTGTCTGATGAGCATGATCATTGGTTCTGTGTTTGGGGTGTAATTTATATACAATATGTATGTATTTAGAAATATATAAGTATGTTTATCAGTGGTCTGATTGCCGTAATACAGGCTCTACCTAGTTTGGGATATCTGATCCCATACATAGGCTGTGTCGGAGTGGTCCCAAAATATTGATTATATTATAATAGATGATCATATAGTCTGTTTTTGTTATTCAGTGTATCACTTGCCTTTTTTAACTTGCAATCGGTTTCGAGTTCCACAATATATGCACTAAAATAGGTTCCTAGTACGATTACTTTGAATGTATTTTTCGATAGGTCCACAGATCACCGAGATTCTCTCTTGCTAGTTCCAATTAGACAATTAATAATAGCTTCACCCTATAGTTGATTGGCACAGAATGCCTTCAGGCGTTATGTCAGTCTTTATGCAATATTTTTTTAAAAAGTATAAATAATTAATAAATAATAATACGGATTCCAAAAAAGGCGATTTTTTTTATTACTATCTACCCTAGGAAGTGCTTCATGAAAGAAGACATGTTTTACATTACCTAGACCTTTTTAACCATTTGTTTTTTTATTGATAAGTAGATTTAAATTAACATTAACAATGGTAAATTAATTTTTTTACACTTATTTCTTTTTTAAACTTTACCTGGAAAAAATAAAGATACTTTTTTATTTTAGGTTTTATTTATAATTGTAATAAGTGTGTTCATTAATGTGATCATAATACATAGTTGCGTAATATTTCAGACGAAGAAAAACGCAGAAGTGATATATTAGAGGTCTGGTAAGTACATCAAACTTTTGGTTAAAAATTCTTGAAGTGCTTACAATAAACAATAATTTTGCGTAACAGGAAACCGAACCCGGCATTTGACTTCAGAAGAGCTGAAACTACTAAACAAATAACTCCTGATCCCAAAAATGGAAAAGCCACGTTCAGGAATAAGGGATACAATGTGGATAAGTAAAAATACCTTTATTTATAGAAATTCATATAAATTTTAGTAATACGTGAGCTTAATGTCACGGCTCAGGTACTGTGTTGACCAACATGTTTTGTGAAGTTAAGAACACTTTCCGTGATATAAGTGGCAACACTTTAAAAACGTATCTGTTAGGTATCTTTTCAAATTAGGGATCTCTTCATTTTCTTCATACTTCTTTCAAGGAGAAGAAATTAATTTTAATGTTTTCAAACAAACTAGGGACTTATTTTTAAATTTGCAAACTGTTGCCCCAATATATAAAAGAAAGAAATAGAAGATTTATGGTGATCGGCATAGCCTGGAAAGTAATGAAAAATGTACATAAGGAACCTGGTAAACCTGGTTGAAAGTATGTGCTGGAACAGCTTGTAAAAGTGTGTAGCTTTTCTGGGGGTAGGTCTATACTACAGTGGAGGGTTCACAGGCTGGTCACGAGATGATGATGATGATGATTTTTTTGAACCAGGTTCACCAAGGGGTTTCGAGCCGAAATAGGCCATAATGTGCCGAAATACATTCCTAGAAATGGTCAGCCGCACTTAGAACCTATTGAAATGAGTCGTAAATATAGTGCAGACGACGATGATTACGATATATATAAAAAAAGAATTGCTAAAAGCAATACTAAAAAAAGACATGGTGGGAACAAAACTCACAATAACATGGACAAAAAACATTACACTGACAAAACTTATACCGACGATTATAGAGGAACTATAAATGACTATGCTGAAGATAAAAATCAGTTTATAAAAACAAAGCACCACAAAGGTCAAAATTCTACGATTAAGAACTCTAAAGTAGGTAGAGAAAAGGGTAAAATCGTACATAAGAACGAAAACAAACATAATAGTAATGATAAAAAACATCAAAGTGATAAACGTATCACCGATGAGAAACGTTTGAATAATAAACAATATTCAAGTTTTGAAAAGCAGATTGATGTTATAAAAGCAAACGATCTAAACAATGAGAGGCATCATAAAAATGATAAAACTCAGACTAATGATAAGCACCAAAATAATCTAAAACATCAAAATTTAGTCAAAGATGTAACTAATGATAAACATTTCAGTAACGACAAACAGAATATAGCTAAACATCAGAGTAACAACAAAAATCACAATAATAATAAACAACAGAATGATTATGATAATCCAAACAAAAATAAATTCTCCAAAGATAAGAATCATCTTAGGGAGAAAGGTCACAGTAAGAATGTGGGCATACAGGCTATAACAACGAAAGCACGTGAATCTAAATGGCCCGTACATCACCACCGGGCCAAACTTAGAACACACGACGATCATCCTGTATTGAGGTAAACATTTTCGAAGGGTTCCGAAAGTTGGAAATGATTCTAAAAATTTTCAACAAGTTATATTATAATGTAGGACATAGAACAAAATTGACAATTGTATGATATAGTTACGTACGTTACAGTTACATTATTATGATTTTTTATCTTTGTTAAGTACTAGGTAATGTTCACTTAAATGTACTAATGATTTTAGTGGGTAATATTTATCATCATTAAATAACTTGTTAATACACGAGTAATTATACAGAAAGTAGTCAATGCTTTAACTTGTTATAGATACATACATATTTAAATCCAACTAAAGTCGCATTTATAATCTAAGGTTCGAGTTACTATTTATTTTTAAAATACTTATTTAAAATTGTTGCCGTAGTTTTGCTATATTATGTAGTTTCAACATAGGTACCATTATACGACCATAGTATTCCTGGACTACTAAGGCCGATGTTGATATAGTGTTGAAATTAGACAAGTAAAATTTTATTGTAAATTATTTATTTTTTTCATACTGTTTTTAGGTCGACGAGAATGACACCAATGTATCTGATGCAGCAACCTCCTGAGGAGTAAGTAATGTAACAATAAATCATATTCTCGCTACAACATTTAACAAACTAAAACGCAAGAAACTTAAAAAAATATTTTTTTTTAAATGACGGGCCGCCATTGTTTCCCACTAAATACTGGCGTACATACAACCTAGAGGCTTAAGGCGATATACAATTTTGTTACATCTGATGATTTCGTTTTTACTATATAATTATCCCACTGCTAGGCTAAGCCCTCCCTCCATTCTTTCCAGCGATCCCGGTCCCTCGTTTTTTCTTACTTAGCAACTATAAAAGATATGGATTTGAAATTTCGTTTTTAGATCAATGAGAATATGTTAAAAATAAATGGTGACCAGTAACTCTATTAAAGGAGTCTGTAGCTCAGATGGTAAAGCGATTAGTGCGTTGAAACAGTAGTAGTAGATTCGAGTTCTGCCTGAGGTTTATTTTTTTTCTTTCTACTTCTACTTTCTATTTAATTATGATTAAATAAAGCCTCCATAGTTAAATTTTTTTGAAATCAACTCTTTAAAAACACATTTTTTGCTCCATACACCAAAATATTTAACTTAATGGAACTTCTTTTACACTATTTCATCCCATAGTCATAATATCTAAATAAATTTGGATAGATTTATTTCTTATTCCATTCGATGGGTTTCGATTAATATGAGATTTTCGATTTTGTCGCTTACGGTATTATTTCTAAGACAATTTTTCGCGGCCTTGTCATATGTATAGCTCTTTTCGTTCCATAAGCAGGCAATTAGTATTATCACGGTCTTGCATTTTGGGATTCGCTCTTCACTCCGCTAGACTCCGCCTACTAGCAAATGAAATATTCTTGAAACAGCGCCTCAATACCTCAGCTCAGTATGAGCTGTGGTATTGAGAATCATCGTCTTACTATCATAGTATTCTAATTCAAATTGAACTGATGTATTTTGCAGTCAAGAAAAAGAGGTAAAGACATCGACAGTGGAGCAGCCTGATAATGCTGCTTTCTACCTCAGTCCGTATTCAGTAAGTTGTGTAAAAAAATACTCGTTACAAGATTCCTTCCTAAAAAATAACAGAACGAATGCGGATCTGACTCGCGCACCGACGATTCCGTACAAATTTTAAATTTTGCTGATCGCAGTTAATTCTCCAAAAACATAGTTAACTGTATCAATCTCTCATAGATCGATGTATTATAATATCAAATTTACAACTGTTGTGACGTTAGACCTACCATCATGCCTAGTTTCATAATTCTGGGTCGACGAATTTAATTAATAATTATGTTGTTTTTAATATTCATTGAGTTTCATTGAGTATAAGTATCTTATCTCTTTCAATCAGGGTGTTTGAAACAAAACAAGCGGGAAATAAATTATGCTAGTGAAGTTGTGTTCTCTCAACTTAGGTTTAAATATATTTTGTATGTTTTTAGCTGGCAACTCAAATGAAACGAATTATGGATGAATTTACAGATGCAAACGTAACAACTGAAGTATTAGGGCGTACTGTTGAATACAATGATATACTCATCTTCAAGATTACTGAAAGTAAGAATGATAAGAGCAAATTTTTCCGTGCTGAGGAGAGCAAGTATATGGATGAAGTTCCTGAGAAGAGGATAATTTTCATAGTTCATGCACTTAGTGTGATGGGGATTGGTTCGTTGCAGTGTTTGCTTACAGAGCCAGACCTTAAGAAACTAATATCTTACTACGTTAAACATTTAAAGTTATTTGACATATTCTTGATGCCGATGGCTAATCCCGACGGGTATTCTGCTGTGCATTCGGTAAATATATCATTACATATTAAAGTAATTAGAAAAAGTACACAACTAGGTACTAAAATCTTAGCGTTCAAATTAATTATTAATTTGATTACCTTATGTCTTCTGCCTAGCCTTTTTTCAAAGCTATGTTGGGGTCTGCTTCCAGTCTCACCGGATTCAGCTGAATGCCGTATTTTACATGGAGTGACTGTTTGTCTGACTTCCACCACCCACTTTACTGGGTAACACAGTAGTAAGGCTGGCGAAGGATTTCAAAATTATCCAAGTCATAATCGCGTTGTTTCTCGTCCTAGTAACATTTAAATTAATGGAACGCAGGTCTTAAAGTTAGCATTGTGCACAAGTAAAGTATCATAAGTAGGAGTGGGTTGTAGAGGACAGGTGGAAAGTTGCTCCATGTATATTCTACAATATAAAAGCTTGACAGGAGAAGAAGCAGCAAGAGCTTTAGTGGAAAACTAGGCCTTTTTAGCTTCCATGTGCTAAGCAGTCATAAAATCCAAAAAATTGTGAAAAATGAAGTTTTATGATTTTTTTAGAATTCTATTTGGAATAAGAATATATCGCCACAAGAGGCGTGCCCAGGCGTGGCGTTGGATCGAAATTTCGACGTAGCTTGGAATAGTTCAAAAAAACTCAGCTCCTGCAGTCAAATGTTCCCGGGCAAAACTCCATTCTCGGAGACGGAAACAAAAGCAGTCAGGGACGTGTTCCATTACCACGGACATAAGATCATCGCATATATCCACGTTCACGCCGGCACGTATACCGATCACGTCTTTAAGGTAAATCTGGCCTAGTAGCATTTACTTTAAATATTATGTAAATTGTATAATGATACTAGAAACATAATTAAATAATTTATTTATATGAATTGACACTTTTGATTGCTGTAATAAATAAATAAAACGGACAATATATTTTAAGTTAACTATTAAAAATTAAGATTTATAATTACTCAATCAAAAAAGCGAAAAACAAGTTTCTTATAAAAAAAACAAACAAACACATATACTAACATACACAATTTTAGGGCGACGCCATACTGTACCCCAGAGGCTTTACCGAGGTTCAGTCAGATGACGACAAGTATATTGATCTGAAGGGAGAGATCGATGAGGCGATGAAGAACGCATCTTTTCAAGTTTTGTCGGTGACCGTAGATACTCTCCACAACTGGTACGGGAAAGTATCAGGGACCAGCGTAGACTACGCAGCTACTGTAAGTTTTCGGTTAAGGATACAGACAAGGAAATAAAATAGACGGAACGTACGCTAACAAAATCTTTTAACGACGTGAAGTCGCTAATTTATTTAAACGAATTAGTTAATAATATTAGTAAAAACGCGTATTTTTGATTTTTGAAAATTTTAAACAAAGACAGAACTCGTTTTGTTCTTTGGTAACCTCTCTCAGCTTCATTCCATACGCACAGAGCTTCCATCATCATCCTTAGAGAAAGACCTGGAATGCACTGCTGATATACTCATTATAAGAGGCAAGACACAGCTTTCCAAACATAGAATACAGAGGCTTCATTAACGTCTGTCATGCATTTCATGTATGTTTAAGCAGTTCACTCGGAGTTGGAAAAAAAAACAAAGTTTTCAATTTTGAACATGTCCAGGAAACTTTTTTCTACTGGATTCTTTGCATTGATTACATGGCATGACATTCATGCTTTTATAACCATCGATTGACTGATGTGATTACTTTACCATGGTTAACGTGTTAATATTATTATGTTGCAGGTATACGGTATTCCATATGCCTTAGAATTTGTAATGCAATTGTACGAAGCTGAAGTATCGGAAAACGCTTTGACCGAGATTTGGTCAAGACTTATAGACACATCCTTCAAAAACATTTTCAAGAGCCTACGCTCAAATGATATCCGAAGAAAGTGATTAAATGATAATTAAAAAAAAAATATCTTTGATTTTGGCGTGGAACAACTATAACATTAAAATTATATCTACCTAATAAAATTATGTGCCACAAAATAATGTTTGTTTGTTTTTTTAAAGTCATCTCGAGTTATTTTAATGTAGTATCTATTTATATAACACAGAAATAAAGTTTATGATTTTAACATAATTTACGACTATTTTTACAACCAAAACCACCAAAAAATTAGGTGCATGTTTATGTCACGATTTTATATTTTCGGAAATGAATCTAACATAATGGCTAATTAAATCAATGATCCTATCCGTTCAAACCAGATAGAATACAAACATTTGTGGCTGATTGCCTTTTGGGATTATTCGATGTCCATTCACAAATGCCCGAGCTCACTGACAAGGGCTAATTAAATTGATATTATTCGATTCAGTTAATTGAATGTCGTAATCGATATAACAAGATGTCGTTGGAGTTTAGAGTTAATCGAAAATAATTACAGGGCACAGCGGGGGTCCGAGACACGAAACAGGAGTAATAAAGATAAGGCTTCGTTGGGGGAAAGATGTCTGCACCAAATAAATTAGTTCAATAAAACTGACTTGTTTACATAATAATCTATATTATTATTATTACTTATAATAAATCTGTAGAAGTCAAAATTACATTGAAAATATTAAGAAAATAAATGGCAGGGGGTGTTACTAGAACGAGACCGAACCCAACAATGTGATTAAAAAAAAATTGTCTGTCTGTCTGTCTGTTTGTCTGTTTGTTCAGGCATCACGCAAAAACTACCAGTTCGATTACGATGAAACTTGGTATACGTATTCTTTAATATTCTGGGCACCACACTGGGTACTTTTTATCCCGGAAAAGTATATACAATATAAAACAAACTTAATTTTGCGATTCGATCCCTAGACCCGATTACTGTACCAACCGCAAATAATAAGTTTGTCGTAGGTTACGTCGCCCGGCCGCAGTGGAGTTCAGTTGGCGCTGCGCCCCAATTTATGCTGTAAATGTAGTGCCGAAGGTTGAATTTTTCTTGTACCGTTCGCAGCACACGCGTGGCGCGCGGCTGCCATGGATCGCTACCGTAATAATGACGGCCTCTGAGCGCGCGTGCATTTATAAAGTCCGGTGAAGCAGTCAAAGCCTGCGCTCAGGCTAACTGCAGTAGACCTCTTCCAAAAAAAAAAAGCGCGCGTGCTGCAAATGTATGATACATTTGTTGAACTTTGATTTGAACGGACGTGTCGAGTGGCGAGCGTTCGGTCTTATTAGCATTCTATAAATTGTATGTTTTAAATACTTGCAACTCTAAACAGTGCTTTTCAGCGCAACCTTTTTATTCCTTTTAGTTTTTATTAAGTACAGTTTAAGTTAGAGTTATTTAGGTTTATTTTTATAAGTCGTAGGCATAGATTTTAATTTTAAAGTATAGGTAGTATATTTGATAGTGCACGTTATTTTATGTGTGACTGTAGGTTATTTTATAATACTGTTAGGTAAGATTAGTCATTAAAGATATAAGTTTTTAGGGATTTTGCTTATTTATTGAGTTTAGATTTGTTATCGGTAGGTATTTTATTTTCTGTTATTGAATTTTTTTTAACTAGGTAGGTACTTAGGTTTTTTTTATAAGGCGTAGGCCGTATAGATTTTAAGTATAGGTAGTAGTAGTGTGTAACGTAGGTTATTTTTAGTACTCTTAGGTAGTAGGACTCTGAGAGACATCAGGCTCATTGACCAACCCATGGGTGGTATTACAGTGGTTTTTTGTGGTGATTTTAGGCAAATTTTGCCAGTTCAAATCAGAGCTTGCCTAAAAAGGTCAAGTTTATGGCCTCATATTGTATCCATGCATTTAACAACAAATATGCGGGTGAGACTTGGAGATGACCCACATGCACAGCATTTTTCTGATTTATTATTAAAAATAGGCGACGGAACTTATCCAAATGATGAAGGTTTATGGCCTCATATTGTATCCATGCATTTAACAACAAATATGCGGGTGAGACTTGGAGATGACCCACATGCACAGCATTTTTCTGATTTATTATTCAAAATAGGCGACGGAACTTATCCAAATGATGAAGGAAAAGTGCTTTTAAATGATAGGTTATGTTGTACGGTTTCGTCCGTGCAGGAGCTAATATTTTCAGTGTACGGCGACATAAGTAATATAACACATCAGCACAATACTTGGTTATTTAAAAGGTCTATTTTAACTTCTCGAAATGATCAAGCATGTGCAATAAATAATGAAATACTGTCGCTTATTCGAGGAGAAAGTCGAGAGTATATATATGTCTATCAACAGAATGATTGATCAAGAAGAATCCACTAATTATCCAATAGAATTTTTGAATTCATTAAATGTTCCTCGACTTCCCTCACGTACAATTAAGTTAAAAATCGGTGTTCCTATAATTCTTCTCTGTAATTTAAGTCCTCCTAAACTGTGCAATGGTACTCGATTAAAAGTCGTAAATCTACAACCTAACATAATTGAGGCAGAAAATTTAAAAAAACGGTTGTGGTGCCGGGGAAAGTGTTTTGATTCCTAGAATTCCTTTAATTCCGAACAATTTTCCATTCCAGTTTAAGAGAGTACAGTTTCCAATAGGTTGATGTTACGCCATGACAATAAATAAGGCACAGGGTCAGACTCTAGGCGTTGCTGGCGTCGATCTTAGCGTGAGTTGTTTTTCACATGGTCAGCTTTACGTCGCTCTGTCCCGTGTGAGCAGTCCAAGAAACCTTTATGTTCATATTCCGGACGGGCTCACTGACAATGTCGTGTATACTGAAGCTCTCAATTAATGTCGTACGGTGACTATCTGTCGTTACTATTATCTTTGTGAGCATTCGTTGTAATGAACGTCAGCTTCGCTATTGGATATCCTGCTAAAAAGGCACCAAAGTAGAAATCTACAGAACGCGAGCAATGCTTCGAGCAAAGATATCATTTACCCTCTTAATCACCGCTAATGAGACACAATTGGTTTTCTATTGTAATTAGCCACAAGAGAAGGCCCACCAAAGAAGTATTAATACCGGTATGCTCCATAACATTCTACACAAATAGCACTTTACACAAAAAACTCATTGATAAGTTTCGACATCCACGCGAACGAAGTCGCGGGCACAGCTAGTATATTAATAAATAAAGAGTTTGTTTGTTTGAACGCGCTAATCTCTGGAACTACTGGTCCGATTTGAAAAATTCTTTCAGTGTTGGATAACCCATTTATTGAGGAAGGCTATAAGCTATATAACATTACGCTGTTACCAAAAGGAGCAGAGCATAAATGAAAATGTTGCAAAAATGAAAAACCGTTGAAACTAAAACACGCGGAAAAAGTCGCGGGGGGCCGCTAGTTAATGATAAATCGTTCGCAAGAGTTGAGATAATTTTGTATGTATATTATACTCTAATTAGTAAACATTACAGATGTCTATTCAGTATGCGAAACTTTCGAATTTGACTAACCTATGCCCTTACTCACCAATTTAATTTTAATTCTAATACAATGCCAATGCAAAGTTGTTATTCATTTAGCAGGAACACAAACAACACACAGTACAAAAAAAAAACTCTCAATGTTTAGATTCCAATCAGTTCCTTCTATTGATAGTATTTTAGCTAAGAAAATTGTATTATAATTAAAATTAAATTAGATAATAAGGGCACTGGCCAATTTTTTTTTCAATTGGCAATTTCCAATGGCGAACTAATAAGGTTAACTATTTGGTCGTTTGTTGCTCTCTTTAAGTACTCTTTTTAATTAAATAATAACACCCAGACAAACAAAAATAAATGATCATGCTTATCACGCAAATATTTGTCCAGGGTGGGAATCAAACCTAGGACCTCCGGTTTAGCAGTCGGGGTCACTTACCACTGGACTAACAGGCCAGTCACAGATATAGATCACCACTACCTCACGTCAAAGAAACAAATACAATGTTCGATCGCCCGAAGTTGACAATACTCATTCCTTTTAAGTGAATAAAGAATGTTTTTGTGATAACAAGGCACCTGTCTTCGTCAAATCTTTATGCTTGGTCCTACTACGTTACTTACGAGCTGGTCTTTAATGGTAGGAATTTCTAATTTTGGCCATCCTTGTAAATTCACAACACCATCTATAAGTGTGTCATATCTTATAGCAGTTACTACGTTAGTGATAGGAACTGTTAGATATTACACACCTACTTATTTTAATGCCCGTTATAATCAATTCAGTTTTGTCTTTATAAACAGCCTCTTACTCCTATGATCTACACCGCTTCATAAAACTTCGTAAACGTGCTTTAAGATTTACCTACACAAAAAAACTGTTAGCAGAACCGACTCAATCTTCATCCAGAGCCGTTGCCGTAAATCGGAAAGCTGACCCTAAATTTCCTGCTAAATGAATATTAACTTTGCATTGGCATTGTATTAGAATTAAAATTAAATTGGAGAGTAAGGGCACAGGTTATTCAAATTCGAAAGTTTCGCATACTGAATAGACAACTGTAATGTTTACTAATCAGAGTATCATTTACATACAAAATTATCTCAACTCTTGCGAACGATTTATCATTAACTAGCGGTCCCCCGCGACTTTTTCCGCGTGTTTTAGTTTCAACGGTTCAAAATCAAAAGATTTTTGTTTCTCATAAACCTCAAAAAGGCACTTTTAAGAAACGTAAAAATTACAGAACTAAATGACTCTAAGTGCGCGGTTCCAAAGTGTCCTTCCTATGGAGAAGAACCGGCAAGAAACTCCATAGGTTACTCTTTTAAAAATAAGTTTAATACATTCAAAGTAGGTACAGTATTAGATAAAGATATGCGTCAACAACTCAATGCAGCCGGCGGTAGTGGCAATCTATACTAATATTATAAAGCTAAAGAGTTTGTTTGTTTGTTTTTTTGAACGCGCTAATCTCAGGAACTACTGGTTCGAATTGAAAAATTCTTTTTGTATTGGATAGTCCGTTTAATGAGGAAGGCTATAGGCTATATAACATCACGCTACGACCAATAGGAGCGGAGCATAAATGAAAATGTTGCAAAAATGAAAAACCGTTGAAACTAAAACAAGCGAACAAAGTCGTGGGGGACAGCTAGTTAATAAATAAAGTAAAAATAGCATCTTCGATAATTTAAAAAATTCAATGTGTAAGAATAGAAACAATCTACGCTGTTGACGCATTTACAATCAAAGAGAAAAAAAATAAGCTATATGCATCCTTTCAAAACTATAAAAGAAAAAAAAATAGCGAAATAGAAAAACCAAGTTTACATACAATACATATTATGTAGTCACGAAAAAATACCTAGCAGGAATGTCAAGGCATGTCAAGTGCCTTCAGGAAATACAGGCGGCTTAGTAAGAACTAGTCTAAGTAAGCAAGCAAATTTCGTGTACCGCCAGGGAGGCCACATGTGCAGATACTATACAATCCATGCCTGCTTGTCTTCCACGTAGTCTCTAACTTTATAAAATGCTCTCTTCAAAAGAATTGATTTGACACACGTTTTGAATTTCTTACCAGGTAGATAGGTAATAACTTCTGGATATTTGTTGTAAAATCGTATTGAATTCCCTAAAAATGATTTCGAGTTTTGGAACTACTAATTTATTTTTATTTCTGGTTAATTTTTGCAACATTTTCATTTATGATTTGGTCGCAGCGTAATGTTATCTAGCCTTTCTCAATAAATAGGCTATACAAAACTGAAATATTTTTTCAAATCGGACCAGTAGTTCCTTAGATTAGCGCGTTCAAACAAACAAACTCTTTAGCTTTATATTTAAATATATGGATTCTTATTTGGCTTGTTGTCGCATACAGACGTGCTCATAAATGCAACAATAAAATACTTAAATTGTCAATTTATAAATAGTGACCTAGTTTGTAGTGTACTTTAGCGTGTTATACAAATTAGGGTGACGGCACCAATCATGGACATGTTAAGCGCACTAAATTAGAATTTCGTTTAAAAATGGGATGTTTTTGACGATACAAAAATGGTGTTTTTTTTATCGGCACTCAAATACATGAGGAACATTTAAACAAAACCAAAAATCCTGTATGCATAATATATAATTAATAAAAAATATATAAATTGAAATTTACGAAATCACCATTGATGGACATCAAAAATTCAGTAATGGACACCCAGTCATGGACATGGACCCAATTATGAACATCCATTAATGGACACTTTTGTATTGAACACATAAATGAAACAAATGATGTCACAAATCAACTTTTATTAATGCTATCAGAACTTTCAACATGATCAGTCTTAGATTTCCAAGGCTTTTCTTAAAAAGTGATGGAACCACTACACCTAAAGCAGCTTCTAAAGGATGTTTTTGAGGAGTTACGTCAGGTACAGGGACTCTGGCAGTAGTTTCTGATGCACTCTCGGGTGTTGCTGATGGGCTTTCCGTGTTATTAGTTCTTAGGACAAATTCCGGTATTTGGTTTTCGAATGCTTGATATATTGGGAATGATTGGATCTGCGTAGGTGATGTACTACAGGATAATTCTTGATTTTCGATTCTAATTCGGTTTGTCTGCTCGTGTCGCGGTTCCTCCATTTGGTCAGGTAATTCACTTATTGTAGTTAAAGCTAAAGAATCTCGGCATGGCTCAATTTCAGTGCAGTCTAGTGGTTTGAGAGATGATTTTTTCTGAGATTCCAACAGCAGAGAACCTTCCGTGGTTAAAATAGCCGTCGAATTAGGATGTTGCACTTCACTTTCTGTGTTATATGGAGCAGCTTCAGATGTGGAGAGCTGATTCTCTACTGAATCTATTTGGGGAATAGACCTTTCACTATTAAACGACTCTTGTTTGTTTTTGGCCCAGATTAAAAACAGCGATTCATCTTCACTTGGTATGTTCTGTTCAACGGTGCTCCTGTCTTTGAGATATAATGCGTTGAACAAGTCTAACTTTTGTCTCGAATAAACAGCAACTATCTCAGCTTCCAAGTATTTCACAAATTCTATTTGCTTTGGGTCCACTTCCTTTTCAATAATTTGTGTATGTTTTTTTTTTATTTTACTTATATCAATGTAGTCTGGTCCGAAAGGGTGCAAACCTCCAGCTCTGAACCCATTCCGAATGCATTCTTCTGATATTGTGCTAATAGCGTCTTTTAGCACAGGTGCAAAGTGATCTTTTTTCAGGACTTTACCCAAATTATTCAGTTGCCACTTAGAAACTTCTTTTCTCCAGGCTACTTTCAATAGGCGAAAGACTGCTAAATCCATTGGTTGAAGGATATGGGTTGAGTTGGGGTACAGAGCAATGAGCTCTATGCCGTTTGCGGAGCAAAAATCTGATAGATGTAATGTTAAATGTGATCTGTGGCCATCTAAAAAAAACAGGACGGGCTTTGGTATCTTTTGCTCCTCTAGCCATATATTTGTGATATACTCGTAGAATGTGCTTCCACACATCCACCCTGATTCAGATTTTCCTATGCCTCAATGTTCAGGAACAGTGGCTGTTATGTGCGCTGGCAGTCTTTCATACTTAAAGACTATCATTGGTGGTGCTAATTGACCGGTGGCATTGGCAGTGAGTAAGACAGTTAGGTTGTCTTTTTCATCGCCGCAGAATTGGTACAGATGTTTTTCTGCTTGTTTACAAAGAACTCGGCCTGCTTTAGGTGCCAAAAAAAATGCGCTTTCGTCGGTATTAAATATCCGGCTGGGTTCATCTAAAACATCTTTTAAACCTATACCTTCTATGTATGTCGTTATTTCATCGAACCATTTGCGAATGCCTTCTTCGGTAACGTCATCCCTCGACTTCGAAAGATTTTGTGCTGTTTTTTCTGTGATATCTGGATGTCGTTTTAAAAATGATGAAAACCAATTTTTTCCAGGTTTTTATTTGTAAAAGGATTGGCCTTCCTTGATCTAATATAATTTTTTGCACGCTCTCTGTTAATAATTGTCTATTTATGGGAAAGTGCTTTTCACTCATTGCGACTAACCATTTTACAAGAATGTCCTCTTCCTCTGCCGTGAGAATAGTTTGAGGCCCCATAGCACAAACTGCAGGACTTTTGCCTGTCACCTTGTTGTGCAAGGTTATTCGAGGAACCCCAAACCGGAGGGCGGCTGTACTTATCTTTTCTCCCATCCTTACAGCATCCAATGCTCTCCCCATTTGTTCGGGGGTGTAATTTTTCTTTGGTGCCATCTAAGACAAAACAAATAACCCAATTATGGACATTAAAAATACCCAGTTATGGACATCGTCCATTATTGGTAAATAAAGAGCAATCACAAAATCAACTCAACTCAAATGTTTAGTGCATCAAATTAAATAATTTAATACAATAAACTAAAAAAGTAATAAAAAACTTAAGCATGGACACTTGTCCATTACTGAATTTCATAATATATCGAATCCAGTAATGAACAAACCCCACAAAAAAGTTATGGCTGTGATTAGACATTTTTAACTTAGCTCAATTTACTTGCTATATAGTATTATTCAGTAAAAATAATATCAAATCTCATTACAACACAACACAAGATAACACCATGCACAAATATGTACTCACTTCCTTAACGATTTCAACAATAAAAATGGATTTTCATGACCACCGCGCGCAACGAAATTTCACTTCGCAGCCATCTTAGAACAAAATGGCCGATTTTGGTCACGTGTGTCAAAATGACAGCCCAAACGTCTATTGGTTATGCTTTAGTGTTGCCAGTTGAAAAATGTTGAGAAAGTTGCTTAATAAATTCGATCAACGAAAAAAATGTCCATAATTGGTGCCGTGTCCATTACTGGTGCCGTCACCCTAATGCCGTAGTGTATAAATTTTAAATAATGAACATTCTTTAGTTGGTTAATTACGTAATTATGGACGGTAGCCCCTTTGCTCGCAGCGGTGCGACACGCCGCACCCCTCCACCGACACCGTCTCCAAAACAGGAACAAGACCAGGAAGAGTCTATTGAAGTGATTTCAACTCCAGAGATCCAAAAGTGGCTGAGCTCTATAGAACTGTACCTAAATGAGGTCTGCTCAATTGCTTCAGAAGGAAAACTCCGATCAGAAACTTAAAATTTTTAGCCACTGCCTTAAAATTGGACACGGAGTTTCACAAATGGCTGTGCAATATCAGTCATTAAAACAGAAGGCAGTTCAAACTGTTACTGAAAATCGTGATCTGGCAGTCTGCATATCAGAACTTAAACAGTCAATCCAGGAGTCTTCAGCGAGACAAGAGACGGCAAGTACTTCTTTTGCGGATATGGTGAAGAAGGGTCCCAAAAAACTATGTTCGTCCAAACAACCTTAGCTCGGTGGTGATATATCCTAGTGATAACTCCAAGACTAGTGACGAAACAAAACCATTGTCCAGAAAATTATATGCCCTGAAAAAATGAACCTGAAGGTCCGAGCAGTTCGTAAAATTAAAAACGGAGGAGTCATTATCAGCACTGAATCCAAAGATGATGTGGAAAAATTAAAAAAGACAGTCCAGCTAGCTACCACAGCCCTTACCATCAATGAGCCGCTGAAACGCAATCCTAGAATAATAATTTTAGGAGTTCCCGCAACAATGGCTGAGAGCGAGGTTTTCAAATGTATCTATGAACAAAACCTAGCCGATAAACTTTCTACTATGTCTAGAGATACCTTTTTGACCTCGATCAAACTAAGCCACAAATCTGGCAAGAAAGAATCTGAATATTGTAACTTTATTATTGAAGTACCAGCCGTCGTGAGAAAAGCCCTCATCACTCAAGAAAGGTTATTTATAAACTGGACTTTTGCCGGGTGGGAGATTTCACTCTAGTAACTAGGTGCTTTAAATGTCAGCAGTATGGCCATGCGGCCAAAACCTGTAAAACTGCGGCTCCATCATGCGGTCAATGTGGTGAAGAGGGCCACTTGATTCAAGAGTGTTCAAAGAAAGCGGACTCCCCGAAATGCGCCACATGTCTGCGCTTCAAAAAACCCAGCAATCACAAGACGGGAGATGTCGAATGTCCTGCCCGTAAAGCTGCCGAATTTAGGTATATAAATTCAATTAATTATAAAGGCGCCTAAGAGCGCCACTAACTTTTTTTTGTTTAAGTTCTAATATTATATTTAAATTTAGAATGCACGTAAATTTAATTTCCGAAATTGATACCCATATACTCCGATTTTGCCTTTCAGAAGGAATTTTCCCTAAATGTCTAAAAAAGGCAGTAGTGAATCTGGAAACAAACACTTAATAAAGAATTATAGACCCATATCGCTACTTCCTTCGATTTCAAAAATTCTTGAAAAAATAATAAACGTCAGATTAATTAACTATCTAGAAAAACATAATTTCCTTTACCCTATGCAATTCGGTTTTAGAGCAAAGTTATCCACATCCGACCACGTTACAAAAGAACTTGACAAAGGGAACCAGACAAAGGGAACCAGACTTAGCCAAAGCGTTTGATACCGTGTCCATTTGTAGACTTCTAAAAAAACTAGAATATTTGGGAATAAGGGGTAAACAGCTTAATATGTTTGCAGACTATTTAGACGATCGATACCAATGTACAACAATAGATAATTTCATAAGCGATGATCAGAAAAACTCTGGTTACGGTGTTCCCCAAGGATATTGGGTCCTACGTTATTTCTAATCTACATTAACGATTTGTGTAATTTAAACTTATGTAACGGGAAAATACTTTCATATGCCGACGATACAGCGTTAATTTTCTCTGCTAATACCTTCCAGGAACTATACGCGACCGCCCAACTAGGATTTAACCTTGTAAATAATTGGCTCAGTCAGAACTTAGTAACATTAAATACTGATAAAACAAAATTCATTCACTTTTCCATGCGCACGCTACACCGTAACGACACTAACCCTTATCTGTACGCACTCCAATGTTCCAATCCAACAGTCAACATGTGCACTTGTCCCCGTATCGTTAAAACTAATAACATAAAATATCTTGGGATTATTATTGATGAAACATTGTCATTTAAACTGCACATTGAAAGTTCAGTGAACAGAATCCGTAAATTAATGTTTGTTTTTAAAAAGCTAAGAACTATCGCAGATTCAAAATTAATCACCCAAATATACATGGCCTTATGTCAATCTATAATCCAATACTGCATTACCTCCTGGGGATGGAGCTCCAAAAACTGTAATTCTTCCTCTTGAACGAGCACAGAGAGCCATCCTAAAAGTTGCCAACGCCTATCCCTTTTTTCATCCCACTCAACTATTATACAAATCCTGCAACGTGTTGACTGTTCGGCAAATTTTCATTATGCAAATAATATTAAAACAACACACTATGCTAGTGTACGACTCTGATTATAATAACAAGAGACGGAAAGATATAGTCTGCACGTCTTTATCAAGCATTAGACATATTTTCTTAAATAGATTCTTCGCATTTTTAGGTCCTTTTCTGTACAATAGACTAAATAGGGAACTTAGTATTTATAATTTAAATTATTTCAGCTGTAAATACATCCTGAATAATTTTATAAAAAAATTGTCGTACGAACATACAGAGAACTTACTTATAGTATGTAAAAAAAAAATTGGTTGCCTGTAAAGTCGGTAAACGGGCGAAAGTTTTACGTGACAACGACTGTCAATGTCAATGTCTGTCTCTCTCGCTCTTAGGCGGGCTAACCATGCGACGCGTGCCTCTCACTCGCTCTCATTGTGAGCGCATAACGTGAGCGGAGCGTTACCCAGTTTCTTGAAGTGTCACCCAGCAAACCAATTTATAAGACGTTGTCACGTCAATAAATTTAATTTAATAACATCTGATTTAAAATGTCACTGCAGCAATTACCTTTTGTTTTTGTTTAAGTTATTTTAAGGTCACTCAATAAAGATACGTAAGCACTAACTAGTCTGAGGCACAGGTTTCGACCTAGTTCAGACAATCGTGCAATGTTGTACTTTATTATATAATGTAAGATATATTGTATTATAATGTTGTACCTACGTTTTTATGAATAAATTATTATTATTATTATTTATTATTTTGTATCTCTCTTTTTTCACGGGCTATCCTCAGTATTGAGAATACCCGATCCTTTGAAAGGCTTACGTGGGGACACAGGTCCAACACGCAGTGGCCTTGTTGAGAACTTTACTCTAAACTGGGATGGGGCATCTACTAGGGCCCATACACCTCTGCTCTATGGAAGAACAGACATGAACGGTCCAAAGTAGATACAGAGCTATTGTAAATTATGAATCGAAAGTAAAAATTTAGGCTATGTGTAGGTAAATGTTAGTGGATTGGTTATTAGAACTAAATCGGAAAACTATGGCACCTGCCTTCTAATACAGATAAATGCAATCAAATAGGCAGGTGGTCAATCGCCAGCTCACCAGATGGGCCCCCCAACATAACCGCCACAGTAGGCAGCAGGAGGCAACACCAGTGCGAGCGGCTAGGGGTGTCGAGCGGTGCGGCCCCGATTTCGCCATCGCGGGTCACAGTAGCGGACCCGGAGCGGGTTTCCTCGCTATTACGCCATTAGACACTTCCACCCCCGAACATGTAGCTCTAGCGACCCCTCTCTAGCCAGCCAGTTAAGGCAAGAAAGAGCTGAGAGCCCTCCTAAGAAGTGACTCCCTGGGGCACTCAGGTCCGTTGTGTCGCTACTCACAAACAGCTCGCCACAAGCTGCCCTGCGGATGTATGCTCCTACATAGACCTTAAGATACATTTTTTATTTATATCTCAAAGTTGGAAAAAGCAAGTTAATATGCCCTCAGGTATTGCGTTATTCTCATGATGAGGTAACGGCTTGCCCCGAGGCGTTATTTATTATTATTATTAAGTATAGATATATTATTATATAAACAAGTCAGTTTCATTGAACTAATTATTTGGTGCAGACATCTTTTCCCCAACGAAGCCTTATCTTTATTACTCCTGTTTCGTGTCTCGGACCCCCGCTGTGCCCTGTAATTATTTTCGATTAACTCTAAACTCCAACGACATCTTGTTACATCGATTACGACATTCAATTAACTGAATCGAATAAAATCAATTTAATTAGCCCTTGTCAGTGAGCTCGGGCATTTGTGAATGGACATCGAATAATCCCAAAAGGCAATCAGCCACAAATGTTTGTATTCTATCTGGTTTGAACGGATAGGATCATTGATTTAATTAGCCATTATGTTAGATTCATTTCCGAAAATATAAAATCGTGACATAAACATGCACCTAATTTTTTGGTGGTTTTGGTTGTAAAAATAGTCGTAAATTATGTTAAAATCATAAA
The DNA here is from genome assembly GCA_932294365.1 of Diachrysia chrysitis. Lineage (NCBI taxonomy): Eukaryota > Metazoa > Arthropoda > Insecta > Lepidoptera > Noctuidae > Diachrysia > Diachrysia chrysitis. The sequence continues at coordinate 7,549,617 of OW028657.1, forward strand.
CTTTATTTCTGTGTTATATAAATAGATACTACATTAAAATAACTCGAGATGACTTTAAAAAAACAAACAAACATTATTTTGTGGCACATAATTTTATTAGGTAGATATAATTTTAATGTTAGGGTTGTTCCACGCCAAAATCAAAGATAATATAGATTATTTTGTCATAAATCTTCAGAAACAAAAAAAAAATTTTTAATTATCATTTAATCACTTTCTTCGGATTTCATTTGAGCGTAGGCTCTTGAAAATGTTTTTGAAGGTTGTGTCTATAAGTCTTGACCAAATCTCGGTCAAAGCGTGTTGCCATGCGTCACCGTCATAACTATACGATTGCATTACAAATTCTAAGGCATATGGAATACCGTATACCTGCAACATAATAATATTAACACGTTAACCATGGTAAAGTAATCACATCAGTCAATCGATGGTTATAAAAGCATGAATGTCATGCCATGTAATCAATGCAAAGAATTCGGTAGAAAAAAGTTTCCTGGACATGTTCAAAATTGAAAACTTTGTTTTTTTTCCAACTCCGAGTGAACTGCTTAAACATACATGAAATGCATGACAGACGTTAATGAAGCCTCTGTATTCTATGTTTGGAAAGCTGTGTCTTGCCTCTTATAATGAGTATAATATCAGCAGTGCATTCCAGGTCTTTCTCTAAGGATGATGATGGAAGCTCTGTGCGTATGGAATGAAGCTGAGAGAGGTTACCAAAGAACAAAACGCGTTCTGTTTTTGTTTTAAATTTTCAAAAATCATAAATACGCGTTTTTACTAATATTGTTAACCAATTCTTTTAAATAAATTAGCGACTTCACGTCGTTAAAAGATTTTGTTAGCGTACGTTCCGTCTATTTTATTTCCTTGTCTGTATCCTTAACCGAAAACTTACAGTAGCTGCGTAGTCAACGCTGGTCCCTGATACTTTCCCGTACCAGTTGTGGAGAGTATCTACGGTCACCGACAGAACTTGAAAAGATGCGTTCTTCATCGCCTCATCGATCTCTCCCTTCAGATCAATATACTTGTCGTCATCTGACTGAACCTCGGTAAAGCCTCTGGGGTACAGTATGGCGTCGCCCTAAAATTGTGTATGTTAGTATATGTGTTTGTTTGTTTTTTTTTATAAGAAACTTGTTTTTCGCTTTTTTGATTGAGTAATTATAAATCTTAATTTTTAATAGTTAACTTAAAATATATTGTCCGTTTTATTTATTTCAGCAATCAAAAGTATCAATTCATATAAATAAATTATTTAATTATGTTTCTAGTATCATTATACAATTTACATAATATTTAAAGTAAATGCTACTAGGCCAGATTTACCTTAAAGACTTGATCGGTATACGTGCCGGCGTGAACGTGGATATATGCGATGATCTTATGTCCGTGGTAATGGAACACGTCCCTGACTGCTTTTGTTTCCGTCTCCGAGAATGGAGTTTTGCCCGGGAACATTTGACTGCAGGAGCTGAGTTTTTTTGAACTATTCCAAGCTACGTCGAAATTTCGATCCAACGCCACGCCTGGGCACGCCTCTTGTGGCGACATATTCTTATTCCAAATGTAATTCTAAAAAAATCATAAAACTTCATTTTTCACAATTCTTTTGGATTTTAGGACAGCTTAGCACATGGAAGCTAAAAAGGCCTAGTTTTCCACTAAAGCTCTTGCTGCTTCTTCTCCTGTCAAGCTTTTATATTGTAGAATATACATGGAGCAACTTTCCACCTGTCCTCTACAACCCACTCCTACTTATGATACTTTACTTGTGCACAATGCTAACTTTAAGACCTGCGTTTCATTAATTTAAAGTTACTAGGACGAGAAACAACGCGATTATGAATTGGATAATTTTGAAATCCTTCGGCAGCCTTACTATGGGATACTGTGTTACCCAGTAAAGTGGGTGGTGGAATTCAGACAAACAGTCACTCCATGTAAAATACGGCATTCAGCTGAATCCGGTGAGACTGAAAGCCGACCCCAACATAGCTTTGAAAAGGCTAGGCAGAAGACATAAGGTAATCAAATTAATAATTTAATTAATTTGATTGCTAAGATTCTTGATCAGTACATCAAATCAAATTCCAAATTCGGGTAACGGTTGGTACCTAGTTGTGTACTTTTTCTAATTACTTTAATATGTAATGATATATTTACCGAATGCACAGCAGAATACCCGTCGGGATTAGCCATCGGCATCAAGAATATGTCAAATAACTTTAAATGTTTAACGTAGTAAGATATTAGTTTCTTAAGGTCTGGCTCTGTAAGCAAACACGGCACCGAACCAATCCCCATCACACTAAGTGCATGAACTATGAAAATTATCCTCTTCTCAGGAACTTCATCCATATACTTGCTCTCCTCAGCACGGAAAAATTTGCTCTTATCATTCTTACTTTCAGTCATCTTGAAGATGAGTATATCATTGTATTCAACAGTACGCCCTAATACTTCAGTTGTTACGTTTGCATCTGTAAATTCATCCATAATTCGTTTCATTTGAGTTGCCAGCTAAAAACATACAAAATATATTTAAACCTAAGTTGAGAGAACACAACTTCACTAGCATAATTTATTTCCTGCTTGTTTTCTTTCAAACACCCTGATTGAAAGAGATAAGATACTTATACTCAATGAAACTCAATGACTCTAAAAAACAACATAATTATTAATTAAATTCGTCGACCCAGAATTATGAAACTAGGCATGATGGTAAGTCTAACGTCACAACAGTTGTAAATTTGATATTATAATACATCGATCTATGAGAGATTGATACAGTTAACTATGTTTTTGGAGAATTAACTGCGATCAGCAAAATTTAAAATTTGTACGGAATCGTCGGTGCGCGAGTCAGATCCGCATTCGTTCTGTTATTTTTTAGGAAGGAATCTTGTAACGAGTATTTTTTTACACAACTTACTGAATAGGGACTGAGGTAGTAAGCAGCATTATCAGGCTGCTCCACTGTCGATGTCTTTACCTCTTTTTCTTGACTGCAAAATACATCAGTTCAATTTGAATTAGAATACTATGATAGTAAGACGATGATTCTCAATACCACAGCTCATACTGGGCTGAGATATTGAGGCGCTGTTTCAAGAATATTTCATTTGCTAGTACTTAGGCGGAGTCTAGCGGAGTGAAGAGCGAATCCCAAAATGCAAGACCGTGATAATACTAATTGCCTGCTTATGGAACGAAAAGAGCTATACATATGACAAGGCCGCGAAACATTGTCTTAGAAATAATACCGTAAGCGACAAAATCGAAAATCTCATTTTAATCGAAACCCATCGAATGGAATAAGAAATAAATCTATCCAAATTTATTTAGATATTATGACTATGGGATGAAATAGTGTAAAAGAAATACTATTGTTATTAAAGAGTTCGTTTCAAAAAAAATATGGAGGAAATCTATGGAGGAAAGTTTCTTTAATCATAATTAAATAGAAAGTAGAAGTAGAAGTAGAAAGGAAAAAAATAAACCTCAGGCAGAACTCGAATTTACTACTACTGTTTCAACGCACCAATCGCTTTACCATCTGAGCTACAGACTCCTTTAATAGAGTTACTGGTCACCATTTATTTTTAACATATCCTTATCTAGAAACGAAATTTCAAATCCATATCTTTTATAGTTGCTAAGTAAGAAAAAACGAGGGACCGGGATCGCTGGAAAGAATGGAGGGAGGGCTTAGCCTAGCAGTGGGATAATTATATAGTAAAAACGAAATCATCAGATGTAACAAAATTGTATATCGCCTTAAGCCTCTAGGTTGTATGTACGCCAGTATTTAGTGGGATCCAATGGCGGCTCGTCATTTAAAAAAAAAAAAAAATTAAGTTTCTTGCGTTTTACTTTGTTAAATGTTGTAGCGAGAATATGATTTATTGTTACATTACTTACTCCTCAGGAGGTTGCTGCATCAGATACATTGGCGTCATTCTCGTCGACCTAAAAACAGTATGAAAAAAATAAATAAATTACAATAAAATTTTACTTGTCTAATTTCAACACTATATCAACATCGGCCTTAGTATTCCAGGAATACTATGGTCGTTTAATGGTACCTATGTTGAAACTACATAATATAGCAAAACTACGGCAACAATTTTAAATAAGTATTTTAAAAATAAATAGTAACTCGAACCTTAGATTATAAATGCGACTTTAGTTGGATTTAAATATGTATGTATCTATAACAAGTTAAAGCATTGACTACCTTCTGTATAATTACTCGTGTATTAACAAGTTATTTAATGATGATAAATATTACCCACTAAAATCATTAGTACATTTAAGTGAACATTACCTAGTACTTAACAAAGATAAAAAATCATAATAATGTAACTGTAACGTACGTAACTATATCATACAATTGTCAATTTTGTTCTATGTCCTACATATAATATAACTTGTTGAAAATTTTTAGAATCATTTCCAACTTTCGGAACCCTTCGAAAATGTTTACCTCAATACAGGATGATCGTCGTGTGTTCTAAGTTTGGCCCGGTGGTGATGTACGGGCCATTTAGATTCACGTGCTTTCGTTGTTATAGCCTGTATGCCCACATTCTTACTGTGACCTTTCTCCCTAAGATGATTCTTATCTTTGGAGAATTTATTTTTGTTTGGATTATCATAATTATTCTGTTGTTTATTATTATTGTGATTTTTGTTGTTACTCTGATGTTTAGCTATATTCTGTTTGTCGTTACTGAAATGTTTATCATTAGTTACATCTTTGACTAAATTTTGATGTTTTAAATTATTTTGGTGCTTATCATTAGTCTGAGTTTTATCATTTTTATGATGCCTCTCATTGTTTTGATCGTTTGCTTTTATAACATCAATCTGCTTTTCAAAACTTGAATATTGTTTATTATTCAAACGTTTCTCATCGGTGATACGTTTATCACTTTGATGTTTTTTATCATTACTATTATGTTTGTTTTCGTTCTTATGTACGATTTGACCCTTTTCTCTACCTACTTTAGAGTTCTTAATCGTAGAATTTTGACCTTTGTGGTGCTTTGTTTTTATAAACTGATTTTTATCTTCAGCATAGTCATTTATAGTTCCTCTATAATCGTCGGTATAAGTTTTGTCAGTGTAATGTTTTTTGTCCATGTTATTGTGAGTTTTGTCCCCACCATGTCTTTTTTTAGTAGTGCTTTTAGCAATTCTTTTTTTATATATATCGTAATCATCGTCGTCTGCACTATATTTACGACTCATTTCAATAGGTTCTAAGTGCGGCTGACCATTTCTAGGAATGTATTTCGGCACATTATGGCCTATTTCGGCTCGAAACCCCTTGGTGAACCTGGTTCAAAAAAATCATCATCATCATCATTTCGTGACCAGCCTGTGAACCCTCCACTGTAGTATAGACCTACCCCCAGAAAAGCTACACACTTGTACAAGCTGTTCCAGCACATACTTTCAAAACCAGGTTCCTTATGTACATTTTTCATTACTTTCCAGGCTATGCCGATCACCATAAATCTTCTATTTCTTTCTTTTATATATTGGGGCAACAGTTTGCAAATTTAAAAATAAGTCCCTAGTTTGTTTGAAAACATTAAAATTAATTTCTTCTCCTTGAAAGAAGTATGAAGAAAATGAAGAGATCCCTAATTTGAAAAGATACCTAACAGATACTTTTTTAAAGTGTTGCCACTTATATCACGGAAAGTGTTCAGTTAACTTCACAAAACATGTTGGTCAACACAGTACCTGAGCCGTGACATTAAGCTCACGTATTACTAAAATTTATATGAATTTCTATAAATAAAGGTATTTTTACTTATCCACATTGTATCCCTTATTCCTGAACGTGGCTTTTCCATTTTTGGGATCAGGAGTTATTTGTTTAGTAGTTTCAGCTCTTCTGAAGTCAAATGCCGGGTTCGGTTCCCTGTTACGCAAAATTATTGTTTATTGTAAGCACTTCAAGAATTTTTAACCAAAAGTTTGATGTACTTACCAGACCTCTAATATATCACTTCTGTGTTTTTTTTCGTCTGAAATATTACGCAACTACGTATTATGATCACATTAATACTATATGTAATTTATATAATAATATATACTAATATATACTAGTAATATAATACACTTATTTCAATTGTAAATAAAACCTAAAATAAAAAGGTATATTTATATTTACCAGGCAAAGTTTAAAAAAAAAATAAGTGTAAAAAATTAATTTACCATTGTTAACGTTAATTTGAATCTACTTATCAATAAAAACACAAATGGTTTAAAAGGTCTAGGTAATGTAAAACATGTCTTGTTTCATGAAGCAATTCCTAGGCTAGATAGTAATAAAAAAAAATCGCCTTTTTTGGAATGACCAAAATATCATGGATTTTAATCGTCGATAGTCTAAAACATATTATCCGTATTATTATTTGTTAATTATTTATACTTTTTTAAAAATTATTGCACAAAGTCTGACTTAACGCCTGAAGGCATTCTGTGCCAATCAACCTTAGGGTGAAGCTATTATTAATTGTCTAATTGGAACTAGCAAGAGAGAATCTCGGTGATCTGTGGACCTATCGAAAAATTTATTCAAAGTAATCGTACTAGGAACCTATTTTAGTGCATAAATTGTGGAACTCGAAACCGATTGCAAGTTAAAAAAGGCAAGTGATACACTGAATAACAAAAACAGACTATATGATCATCTATTATAATATAATTAATATTTTGGGACCACTCAGACACAGCTTATGTATGGGATCAGATATCCCAAACTAGGTAGAGCCTGTATTACGGCAATCAGACCACTGTTTAGAAGTCAGGGTCACTAACCTCTAGGCCAACAGGCCAGTCATAATATTAATAATTGTGAACGCTTCATATTAAATGCTGTTTAGGTTTGTGACATAAAGTTTTAAGTGTAAGCACATTTTATTCCAGTCATTTTAGGTTTCATCTGCGGAATCATTTCGATCGAGCTGGATTTTGGTATAATACAATGTATAAATAATCTGCATCAATCAATATAAAAAAAGAGAATGTATATGTATATGTATGTGTATGTTCTTCTAAAAGTCAAAAACCGTTAGCCCAATTAATATGAAACTTTGCACACATATAAAGGACAACATTACCACCCCGACGAATATGGTTACGTTGGTGCCGGATAGGTTGCGCTGGTGGCAGTGGTTTTTAATTTTTGAACCACAGGTTTAAATGTAGATTTTTTTAGAGGAAGCGAAGCGCAATAGGCTCCATCAAGTATTTTAATAAAAAAATATTACAGTATGATATCAACGTAGATTTTTCATGCATCCATGAGAACACTATAATAAAGGTGTATACCAAAATCTACCTCAATCGGAATTATTCCCCAGATCAGTAAGGTTATCCGCTATGGCGATTGTCAACAAAAGCGATTGTTGCTTTATAACAAAGACAGTTAAAACACAAGTTTCTTATCGTGTAACTTCGATGACAAACTAGATCTACTACTACTTAGTTGGTAACCGACGTTAGCCGATACTGAATAAGCATTTTCATACTTATTTTTCACTAATCCAGTAATAATCGGTTGTACTACAGGTCATCAATCATCTACAGGGCTTAGAATATCTAAAACGACTGGACTATTTTGTAGTAACTGGTTGCCACATGTATAATAAGTGATTTGGACTTTTCCACTGCTGGATAAAGGCTACAGGTTTCTTTTTCTTTCTCTTTTTCTTTCCAAACTTTTTTTAAACTAGGCTAAACTAGACTGCAATGAAATGTTTGTCAAAATTTCAATAATTGATGTTACACAGTTTACTTACCTTTAGGAATATTATTTCCATTCAAAAGATGGCCTAAACAAAAGTATTTCTGCAGAAATAATTTATATTATGTATTGGCCTCACAAAAGTAGAAAATAGCGAAATGAAATGATAGCCAATGACTCGATACTTAACTCATTGGGATTAAATTTCATTAATTTGGTGTTATTCGGGTAGTATTCCGAATAGAACAAACATACTGACACGTCATCATAGACAACGAATATAAAAACCAAAATCATTTGTTGGAACAAGATGCAATACAACATTGGGGGGACCTGTGTGGTCCCCGCCGGAGCCCCGCCGAGCATGCTTGCATGAATTCCGGCAAAGGCAAGGTCGGGATCGGGGAGTTTTTAGCTGGTGCAAGTCCGACTTAAGTATCCCCACGTCGTGCCCTCGCCGTAGGTTAAAAGCACTAGATTTTCACCGCGTAACAAACATAAAAAAATCCTGTGTGGCATCTTTTACTCACGAACATTTGTGAAAATTGACGAAAAAAATCAGGAGCCACTTGAAGTAATTGTGTTTAGATAAAATAAAATATAATAAATGCCAACATAGTATAATAATGTAAGGAGTTATCATCTCCTAACATCTACTAAAATAAATAAATTAATAAATATTTGTCTTCGATGCATTCCTAATTCATTGATTGATAGATTGTGATGAAACTTTAGCAGTCTTCTAGCACGCACGAGGGATTCACGTCCAAAAATTCGACTAATAAATATTGTAAACAAAAACTCTTTATAAACAGAACAAATACTATTTTACTTTACGTGTCATTGCAACGCATGTTGAATACAGCTAGTTCATAACGATAATGATAAATTTTTAATACTAATTACCTGCGTTAGTTTCCCAGTAATACACATACAATATTGTTATAATAACTTTACCATTAATTCCTAGTATTTTAACCATTTCTAAACAGCTACCGGATAGTACATTAATTTCCTATAACTCTGACATGCGTGAAATCGATATGCTATACACAACTAGTTATAAATTCACACCGAATGCAATATACATTACATTTCACGTGTTTATACTCGCGATATAAAATATACTATTAAAATGACTGTAAAATTTAACCTTGCTACCTGTAGGTATTGAGGTGTTCAATATCAAAATTGTATCAAACCTATACATATACATTGTATTTAAATTCATTGTAACCATCCCAACCGTATGTTTAAATCCAAGCAAGTACTAATAACTATTATATCTACGTAAATTACATATTTCTAACCTAAGATCTCTTAATGATAACGTAATGTCTTGGGACAACTCACACAGACAACTGATAAACATACTTATATATTTCTAAATACATACATATTTTAGATAAATTACACCCAAATACAACGTGGCAATGCCGCCAGCCTTTTGGGAACACTCCCAGTGGACAGTGATGTGAACGAATTTTTTGATGCCATATTTTAGGTTTTATGTTTTAATTATAATAGTTTATTTTGTTATTTATTTTATGTATACCTATATAATTAAGGTTCTTAGAATTAATTTAATATTATAATATAGTTAAGTTCTTTTTAATTTTCTTAATTAAATCTTAAGGTGTTATAATTTAATTAAAAATAGTAATTTAATTAAATAATAACACCCAAACAAAAATAAATGATCATGCTTATTACGCAATTATTTGTCCAGGGTGGGAATCAAACCCAGGACCTCCGGTTTAGCAGCTGGGGTCACTTACCACTGGACTAACAGGCCAGTCACAGATATAGATCACCACTACCTCACGTCAAAGAAACAAATACAATGTTCGATCGCCCGAAGTTGACAATACTCATTCCTTTTAAGTGAATAAAGAATGCATTCCATCGAAGCCTTTCTCCTTTCACACTATATAGGTATGTACCCTCGGAAGTGTTTTAAGAAAAATGATCGTTACTATATGTGAGGCCTTAAATCTTGACCGCGGAGACATTAAAAATTTCACTACCCTCTAAAAGTGATGTTTTACTGTTCCTAGATGTTATAGCAAGGGTCTGGGCTGTGTGACCGCGGCCCAAGTACAATATATAAAACACTTTTATAGTTACCGAACACTGTTGTAGATCTTTAGGTTTTATAATACTAAAATTAGAATTCTGAAAAGGTGATACAAAATAAGTTTTTATTAAAAATGTATTTTTAATCACAATATTTTCAGTTAGGCTGACAGTACTAGTGAAGACCAATCAAATAAGCCAAAAAACGGTGATATTGCGTCGTTTTGTTATGGAGTCCTCTATAGCCACTTTCTGGCTCCATCATCAGACCAGCTCGAAAGTACCATAACATTGTACTGTCACCGAATTTTTAAAAGTATGCAAAATTTCATCTCAATCAGGTTCAATCCGGTCATTTGACCGGAACAAACATATAAACATTATAAGTTAATTAAAAGCTTGTAATAACTTAGTTTTTGTAATAACAAGGCACCTGTCTTCGTCAAATCTTTATGCTTGGTCCTACTACGTTTCTTACGAGCTGGTCTTTAATGGTAGGAATTTCTAATTTTTTGGCCATCCTTGTAAATTCACAACACCATCTATAAGTGTGTCATATCTTATAGCAGTTACTACGTTAGTGATAGGAACTGTTAGATATTACACACCTACTTATTTTAATGCCCGTTATAATCAATTCAGTTTTGTCTTTATAAACAGCCTCTTACTCCTATGATCTACACCGCTTCATAAAACTTCGTAAACGTGCTTTAAGATTTACCTACACAAAAAAACTGTTAGCAGAACCGACTCAATCTTCATCCAGAGCCGTTGCCGTAAATCGGAAAGCTGACCCTAAATTTCCTGCTAAATGAATATTAACTTTGCATTGGCATTGTATTAGAATTAAAATTAAATTGGAGAGTAAGGGCACAGGTTATTCAAATTCGAAAGTTTCGCATACTGAATAGACAACTGTAATGTTTACTAATCAGAGTATCATTTACATACAAAATTATCTCAACTCTTGCGAACGATTTATCATTAACTAGCGGTCCCCCGCGACTTTTTCCGCGTGTTTTAGTTTCAACGGTTCAAAATCAAAAGATTTTTGTTTCTCATAAACCTCAAAAAGGCACTTAAGAAACTTTAAAATTACAGAACTAAATGACTCTAAGTGCGCGGTTCCAAAGTGTCCTTCCTATGGAGAAGAACCGGCAAGAAACTCCATAGGTTACTCTTTTAAAAATAAGTTTAATACATTCAAAGTAGGTACAGTATTAGATAAAGATATGCGTCAACAACTCAATGCAGCCGGCGGTAGTGGCAATCTATACTAATATTATAAAGCTAAAGAGTTTGTTTGTTTGTTTTTTTGAACGCGCTAATCTCAGGAACTACCGGTTCGAATTGAAAAATTCTTTTTGTATTGGATAGTCCGTTTAATGAGGAAGGCTATAGGCTATATAACATCACGCTACGACCAATAGGAGCGGAGCATAAATGAAAATGTTGCAAAAATGAAAAACCGTTGAAACTAAAATAAGCGAACAAAGTCGTGGGGGACAGCTAGTTAATAAATAAAGTAAAAATAGCATCTTCGATAATTTAAAAAATTCAATGTGTAAGAATAGAAACAATCTACGCTGTTGACGCATTTACAATCAAAGAGAAAAAAAATAAGCTATATGCATCCTTTCAAAACTATAAAAGAAAAAAAAATAGCGAAATAGAAAAACCAAGTTTACATACAATACATATGTAGTCACGAAAAAATACCTAGCAGGAATGTCAAGGCATGTCAAGTGCCTTCAGGAAATACAGGCGGCTTAGTAAGAACTAGTCTAAGTAAGCAAGCAAATTTCGTGTACCGCCAGGGAGGCCACATGTGCAGATACTATACAATCCATGCCTGCTTGTCTTCCACGTAGTCTCTAACTTTATAAAATGCTCTCTTCAAAAGAATTGATTTGACACACGTTTTGAATTTCTTACCAGGTAGATAGGTAATAACTTCTGGATATTTGTTGTAAAATCGTATTGAATTCCCTAAAAATGATTTCGAGTTTGGGAACTACTAATTTATTTTTATTTCTGGTTAATTTTTGCAACATTTTCATTTATGCTCTGCTCCTTTTGGTCGCAGCGTAATGTTATCTAGCCTTTCTCAATAAATAGGCTATACAAAACTGAAATATTTTTTCAAATCGGACCAGTAGTTCCTTAGATTAGCGCGTTCAAACAAACAAACTCTTTAGCTTTATATTTAAATATATGGATTCTTATTTGGCTTGTTGTCGCATACAGACGTGCTCATAAATGCAACAATAAAATACTTAAATTGTCAATTTATAAATAGTGACCTAGTTTGTAGTGTACTTTAGCGTGTTATACAAATTAATGCCGTAGTGTATAAATTTTAAATAATGAACATTCTTTAGTTGGTTAATTACGTAATTATGGACGGTAGCCCCTTTGCTCGCAGCGGTGCGACACGCCGCACCCCTCCACCGACACCGTCTCCAAAACAGGAACAAGACCAGGAAGAGTCTATTGAAGTGATTTCAACTCCAGAGATCCAAAAGTGGCTGAGCTCTATAGAACTGTACCTAAATGAGGTCTGCTCAATTGCTTCAGAAGGAAAACTCCGATCAGAAACTTAAAATTTTTAGCCACTGCCTTAAAATTGGACACGGAGTTTCACAAATGGCTGTGCAATATCAGTCATTAAAACAGAAGGCAGTTCAAACTGTTACTGAAAATCGTGATCTGGCAGTCTGCATATCAGAACTTAAACAGTCAATCCAGGAGTCTTCAGCGAGACAAGAGACGGCAAGTACTTCTTTTGCGGATATGGTGAAGAAGGGTCCCAAAAAACTATGTTCGTCCAAACAACCTTAGCTCGGTGGTGATATATCCTAGTGATAACTCCAAGACTAGTGACGAAACAAAACCATTGTCCAGAAAATTATATGCCCTGAAAAAATGAACCTGAAGGTCCGAGCAGTTCGTAAAATTAAAAACGGAGGAGTCATTATCAGCACTGAATCCAAAGATGATGTGGAAAAATTAAAAAAGACAGTCCAGCTAGCTACCACAGCCCTTACCATCAATGAGCCGCTGAAACGCAATCCTAGAATAATAATTTTAGGAGTTCCCGCAACAATGGCTGAGAGCGAGGTTTTCAAATGTATCTATGAACAAAACCTAGCCGATAAACTTTCTACTATGTCTAGAGATACCTTTTTGACCTCGATCAAACTAAGCCACAAATCTGGCAAGAAAGAATCTGAATATTGTAACTTTATTATTGAAGTACCAGCCGTCGTGAGAAAAGCCCTCATCACTCAAGAAAGGTTATTTATAAACTGGACTTTTGCCGGGTGGGAGATTTCACACTAGTAACTAGGTGCTTTAAATGTCAGCAGTATGGCCATGCGGCCAAAACCTGTAAAACTGCGGCTCCATCATGCGGTCAATGTGGTGAAGAGAGCCACTCGATTCAAGAGTGTTCAAAGAAAGCGGACTCTCCGAAATGCGCCACATGTCTGCACTTCAAAAAACCCTGCAATCACAAGACGCTCCCGTCTTGTCGAATGTCGAATGTCCTGCCCGTAAAGCTGCCGAATTTAGGTATATAAATTCAATTAATTATAAAGGCGCCTAAGAGCGCCACTAACATTTTAAAATCTGGAAACAAACACTTAATAAAGAATTATAGACCCATATCGCTACTTCCTTCGATTTCAAAAATTCTTGAAAAAATAATAAACGTCAGATTAATTAACTATCTAGAAAAACATAATTTCCTTTCCCCTATCAATTCGGTTTTAGAGCAAAGTTATCCACATCCGACCACGTTACAAAAGAACTTGACAAAGGGAACCAGACCTTAGGGATATTTCTCGACTTAGCCAAAGCGTTTGATACCGTGTCCATTTGTAGACTTCTAAAAAAACTAGAATATTTGGGAATAAGGGGTAAACAGCTTAATATGTTTGCAGACTATTTAGACGATCGATACCAATGTACAACAATAGATAATTTCATAAGCGATGATCAGAAAAACTCTGGTTACGGTGTTCCCCAAGGAAGTATTATTGGTTCCTACGTTATTTCTAATCTACATTAACGATTTGTGTAATTTAAACTTATGTAACGGAAAAATAATTTCATATGCCGACGATACAGCGTTAATTTTCTCTGCTAATACCTTCCAGGAACTATACGCGACCGCCCAAGCAGGATTTAACCTTGTAAATAATTGGCTCAGTCAGAACTTACTAACATTAAATACTGATAAAACAAAATTCATTCACTTTTCCATGCGCACGCTACACCGTAACGACACTAACCCTTATCTGTACGCACTCCAATGTTCCAATCCAACAGTCAACATGTGCACTTGTCCCCGTATCGTCAAAACTAATAACATAAAATATCTTGGGATTATTATTGATGAAACATTGTCATTTAAACTGCACATTGAAAGTTTAGTGAACAGAATCCGTAAATTAATATTTGTTTTTAAAAAGCTAAGAACTATCGCAGATTCAAAATTAATCACCCAAATATACATGGCCTTATGTCAATCTATAATCTTATACTGCATTACCTCTTGGGGTGGAGCTCCAAAAACTGTAATTCTTCCTCTTGAACGAGCACAGAGAGCCATCCTAAAAGTTGCCAACGCCTATCCCTTTTTTCATCCGACTCAACTATTATACAAATCCTGCAACGTGTTGACTGTTCGGCAAATTTTCATTATGCAAATAATATTAAAACAGCACACTATGCTAGTGTACGACTCTGATTATAATAACAAGAGACGGAAAGATATAGTCTGCACGTCTTTATCAAGCATTTATAGACATATTTTCTTAAATAGATTCTTCGCATTTTTAGGTCCTTTTCTGTACAATAGACTAAATAGGGAACTTAGTATTTATAATTTAAATTATTTCAGCTGTAAATACATCCTGAATAATTTTATAAAAAAATTGTCGTACGAACATACAGAGAACTTACTTATAGTATGTAAATAAATTTAATTTAATAACATCTCATTTAAAATGTCACTGCAGCAATTACCTTTTGTTTATGTTTAAGTTATTTTAAGGTCACTCAATAAAGATACGTAAGCACTAACTAGTCTGAGGCACAGGTTTCGACCTAGTTCAGACAATCGTGCAATGTTGTACTTTATTATATAATGTAAGATATATTGTATTATAATGTTGTACCTACGTTTTTATGAATAAATTATTATTATTATTATTTATTATTTTGTATCTCTCTTTTTTCACGGGCTATCCTCAGTATTGAGAATACCCGGTCCTTTGAAAGGCTTACGTGGGGACACAGGTCCAATACGCAGTGGCCTTGTTGAGAACTTTACTCTAAACTGGGATGGGGCATCTACTAGGGCCCATACACCTCTGCTCTATGGAAGAACAGACATGAACGGTCCAAAGTAGATACAGAGCTATTGTAAATTATGAATCGAAAGTAAAAATTTAGGCTATGTGTAGGTAAATGTTAGTGGATTGGTTATTAGAACTAAATCGGAAAACTATGGCACCTGCCTTCTAATACAGATAAATGCAATCAAATAGGCAGGTGGTGACTCGCCAGCTCACCAGATGGGCCCCCCAACATAACCGCCACAGTAGGCAGCAGGAGGCAACACCAGTGCGAGCGGCTAGGGGTGTCGAGCGGTGCGGCCCCGATTTCGCCATCGCGGGTCACAGTAGCGGACCCGGAGCGGGTTTATTATTTATTATTATTATTAAGTATATATATATTATTATATAAACAAGTCAGTTTCATTGAACTAATTTATTTGGTGCAGACATCTTTCCCCCAACGAAGCCTTATCTTTATTACTCCTGTTTCGTGTCTTGGACCCCCGCTGTGCCCTGTAATTATTTTCGATTAACTCTAAACTCCAACGACATCTTGTTACATCGATTACGACATTCAATTAACTGAATCGAATAATATCAATTTAATTAGCCCTTGTCAGTGAGCTCGGGCATTTGTGAATGGACATCGAATAATCCCAAAAGGTAATCAGCCACAAATGTTTGTATTCTATCTGGCTTGACCTGATGGGATCATAGATTTAATTAGCCATTATGTTAGATTTATTTCCGAAAATATAAAATCGTGACATAAACATGCACCTTATGTTTTGGTGGTTTTGGTTGTAAAAATAGTCGTAAATTATGTTAAAATCATAAACTTTATTTCTGTGATATATAAATAGATACTACATTAAAATAACTCGAGATGACCTTAAAAAAACAAACAAACATTATTTTGTGGCACATAATTTTATTAGGTAGATATAATTTTAATGTTAGGGTTGTTCAACGCCAAAATCAAAGATATAGATTATTTTCTCATCAATCTTATGTTTCAGAAAAAAAAAACACTTTTATTAATTATCATTTAATCACTTTCTTCGGATATCATTTGAGCGTAGGCTCTTGAAAATGTTTTTGAAGGATGTGTCTATAAGTCTTGACCAAATCTCGGTCAAAGCGTTTTCCGATACTTCACCGTCGTACAATTGCATTACAAATTCTAAGGCATATGGAATACCGTATACCTGCAACATAATAATATTAACACGTTAACCATGGTAAAGTAATCACATCAGTCAATCGATGGTTATAAAAGCATGAATGTCATGCCATGTAATCAATGCAAAGAATCCGGTAGAAAAAAGTTTCCTGGACATGTTCAAAATTGAAAACTTTATTTTTTTTCCAACTCCGAGTGAACTGCTTGAACATACATGAAATGCATGACAGACGTTAATGAAGCCTCTGTATTCTATGTTTGGAAAGCTGTGTCTTGCCTCTTATATTGAGTATATCAGCAGTGCATTCCAGGTCTTTCTCTAAGGATGATGATGGAAGCTCAGTGCGTATGGAATGAAGCTGAGAGAGGTTACCAAAGAACAAAACGCATTCTGTTTTTGTTTTAAATTTTCATAAATCAAAAATACGCGTTTTTACTAATATTATTAACCAATTCTTTTAAATAAATTAGCGACTTCACGTCGTTGAAAGATTTTGTTAGCGTACGTTCCGTCTATTTTATTTCCTTGTCTGTATCCTTAACCGAAAACTTACAGTAGCTGCGTAGTCAACGCTGGTCCCTGATACTTTCCCGTACCAGTTGTGGAGAGTATCTACGGTCACCGACAGAACTTGAAAAGATGCGTTCTTCATCGCCTCATCGATCTCTCCCTTCAGATCAATATACTTGTCGTCATCTGACTGAACCTCGGTAAAGCCTCTGGGGTACAGTATGGCGTCGCCCTAAAATTGTGTATGTTAGTATATGTGTTTGTTTGTTTTTTGTATAAGAAACTTGTTTTTCGCTTTTTTAATTGAGTAATTATAAATCTTAATTTTTAATAGTTAACTTAAAATATATTGTCCGTTTTATTTATTTCAGCAATCAAAAGTATCAATTCATATAAATAAATTATTTAATTATGTTTCTAGTATCATTATACAATTTACATAATATTTAAAGTAAATGCTACTAGGCCAGATTTACCTTAAAGACTTGATTGGTATACGTGCCGGCGTGAACGTGGATATATGCGATGATCTTATGTCCGTGGTGATGGAACACGTCCCTGACTGCTTTTGTTTCCGTCTCCGAGAATGGAGTTTTGCCCGGGAACATTTGACTGCAGGAGCTGAGTTTTTTTGAACTATTCCAAGCTACGTCGAAATTTCGATCCAACGCCACGCCTGGGCACGCCTCTTGTGGCGACATATTCTTATTCCAAATGTAATTCTAAAAAAATCATAAAACTTCATTTTTCACAATTCTTTTGGATTTTAGGACTGCTTAGCACATGGAAGCTAATAAGGCCTAGTTTTCCACTGAAACTCTTGCTGCTTCTTCTCCTGTCAAGCTTATATATTGTACAATATACATGGAGCAACTTTCCACCTGTCCTCTACAACCCACTCCTACTTATGATACTTTACTTGTGCACAATGCTAACTTTAAGACCTGCGTTCCATTAATTTAAAAGTTACTAGGACGAGAAACAACGCGATTATGAATTGGATAATTTTGAAATCTTTCGGCAGCCTTACTATGAGATACTGTGTTACCCAGTAAAGTGGGTGGTGGAAGTCAGACAAACAGTCACTCCATGTAAAATACGGCATTCAACTGAATCCGGTGAGACTGGAAGCCGATCCCAACATAGCTTTGGAAAAAGGCTAGGCAGAAGACATAAGGTATTCAAATTAATAATTAATTTGATTGCTAAGATTCTTGATCAGTACATCAAATCAAATTCCAAATGCAGGTAACGGTTGGTACCTAGTTGTGTACTTTTTCTAATTACTTTAATATGTAATGATATATTTACCGAGTGCACAGCAGAATACCCGTCGGGATTAGCCATCGGCATCAAGAATATGTCAAATAACTTTAAATGTTTAACGTAGTAAGATATTAGTTTCTTAAGGTCAGGCTCTCCAATCAAACACGGCAACGAACCAATCCCCATCACACTAAGTGCATGAACTATGAAAATTATCCTCTTCTCAGGAACTTCATCTATATACTTGCTCTCCGCCGCACGGAAAAATTTGCTCTTATCATTCTTACTTTCAGTCATCTTGAAGATGAGTATATCATTGTATTCAACAGTACGCCCTAATACTTCAGTTGTTACGTTTGCATCTGTAAATTCATCCATAATTCGTTTCATTTGAGTTGCCAGCTAAAAACATACAAAATATATTTAAACCTAAGTTGAGATAACACAACTTCACTAGCATAATTTACTTTCTGCTTGTTTTCTTTCAAACACCCTGATTGAAAGAGATAAGATACTTATACTCAATGAAACTCAATGACTCTAAAAAACAACATAATTATTAATTAAATTCGTCGACCCAGAATTATGAAACTAGGCATGATGGTAGGTCTAACGTCACAACAGTTGTAAATTTGATATTATAATACATCGATCTATGAGAGATTGATACAGTTAACTATGTTTTTGGAGAATTAACTGCGATCAGCAAAATTTAAAATTTGTACGGAATCGTCGGTGCGCGAGTCAGATTCGCATTCGTTCTGTTATTTTTTAGGAAGGAATCTTGTAACGAGTATTTTTTTACACAACTTACTGAATAGGGACTGAGGTAGTAAGCAGCATTATCAGGCTGCTCCACTGTCGATGTCTTTACCTCTTTTTCTTGACTGCAAAATACATCAGTTCAATTTGAATTAGAATACTATGATAGTAAGACGATGATTCTCAATACCACAGCTCATACTGAGCTGAGGTATTGAGGCGCTGTTTCAAGAATATTTCATTTGCTAGTAGGCGGAGTCTAGCGGAGTGAAGAGCGAATCCCAAAATGCAAGACCGTGATAATACTAATTGCCTGCTTATGGAACGAAAAGAGCTATACATATGACAAGGCCGCGAAAAATTGTCTTAGAAATAATACCGTAAGCGACAAAATCGAAAATCTCATATTAATCGAAACCCATCGAATGGAATAAGAAATAAATCTATCCAAATTTATTTAGATATTATGACTATGGGATGAAATAGTGTAAAAGAAATACCATTGTTTTTAAAGAGTTGATTTCAAAAAAATTATGGAGGAAATCTATGGAGGAAAGTTTCTTTAATCATAATTAAATAGAAAGTAGAAGTAGAAGTAGAAAGGAAAAAAAATAAACCTCAGGCAGAACTCGAATCTACTACTACTGTTTCAACGCACCAATCGCTTTACCATCTGAGCTACAGACTCCTTTAATAGAGTTACTGGTCACCATTTATTTTTAACATATCCTTATCTAGAAACGAAATTTCAAATCCATATCTTTTATAGTTGCTAAGTAAGAAAAAACGAGGGACCGGGATTGCTGGAAAGAATGGAGGGAGGGCTTAGCCTAGCAGTGGGATAATTATATAGTAAAAACGAAATCATCAGATGTAACAAAATTGTATATCGCCTTAAGCCTCTAGGTTGTATGTACGCCAGTATTTAGTGGGATCCAATGGCGGCTCGTCATTTAAAAAAAAAATTTTTTAAAGTTTCTTGCGTTTTACTTTGTTAAATGTTGTAGCGAGAATATGATTTATTGTTACATTACTTACTCCTCAGGAGGTTGCTGCATCAGATACATTGGCGTCATTCTCGTCGACCTAAAAACAGTATGAAATAAATAAATAATTTACAATAAAATTTACTTGTCTAATTTCAACACTATATCAACATCGGCCTTAGTATTCCAGGATTACTATGGTCGTATAATGGTACCTATGTTGAAACTACTTAATATAGCAAAACTACGGCAACAATTTTAAATAAGTATTTTAAAAATAAATAGTAACTCGAACCTTAGATTATAAATGCGACTTTAGTTGGATTTAAATATGTATGTATCTATAACAAGTTAAAGCATTGACTACTTTCTGTATAATTACTCGTGTATTAACAAGTTATTTAATGATGATAAATATTACCCACTAAAATCATTAGTACATTTAAGTGAACATTACCTAGTACTTAACAAAGATAAAAAATCATAATAATGTAACTGTAACGTACGTAACTATATCATACAATTGTCAATTTTGTTCTATGTCCTACATATAATATAACTTGTTGAAAATTTTTAGAATCATTTCCAACTTTCGGAACCCTTCGAAAATGTTTACCTCAATACAGGATGATCGTCGTGTGTTCTAAGTTTGGCCCGGTGGTGATGTACGGGCCATTTAGATTCACGTGCTTTCGTTGTTATAGCCTGTATGCCCACATTCTTACTGTGACCTTTCTCCCTAAGATGATTCTTATCTTTGGAGAATTTATTTTTGTTTGGATTATCATAATCATTCTGTTGTTTATTATTATTGTGATTTTTGTTGTTACTCTGATGTTTAGCTATATTCTGTTTGTCGTTACTGAAATGTTTATCATTAGTTACATCTTTGACTAAATTTTGATGTTTTAAATTATTTTGGTGCTTATCATTAGTCTGAGTTTTATCATTTTTATGATGCCTCTCATTGTTTTGATCGTTTGCTTTTATAACATCAATCTGCTTTTCAAAACTTGAATATTGTTTATTATTCAAACGTTTCTCATCGGTGATACGTTTATCACTTTGATGTTTTTTATCATTACTATTATGTTTGTTTTCGTTCTTATGTACGATTTGACCCTTTTCTCTACCTACTTTAGAGTTCTTAATCGTAGAATTTTGACCTTTGTGGTGCTTTGTTTTTATAAACTGATTTTTATCTTCAGCATAGTCATTTATAGTTCCTCTATAATCGTCGGTATAAGTTTTGTCAGTGTAATGTTTTTTGTCCATGTTATTGTGAGTTTTGTCCCCACCATGTCTTTTTTTAGTAGTGCTTTTAGCAATTCTTTTTTTATATATATCGTAATCATCGTCGTCTGCACTATATTTACGACTCATTTCAATAGGTTCTAAGTGCGGCTGACCATTTCTAGGAATGTATTTCGGCACATTATGGCCTATTTCGGCTCGAAACCCCTTGGTGAACCTGGTTCAAAAAAATCATCATCATCATCATCTCGTGACCAGCCTGTGAACCCTCCACTGTAGTATAGACCTACCCCCAGAAAAGCTACACACTTGTACAATCTGTTCCAGCACATACTTTCAAAACCAGGTTCCTTATGTACATTTTTCATTACTTTCCAGGCTATGCCGATCACCATAAATCTTCTATTTCTTTCTTTTATACATTGGGGCAACAGTTTGCAAATTTAAAAATAAGTCCCTAGTTTGTTTGAAAACATTAAAATTAATTTCTTCTCCTTGAAAGAAGTATGAAGAAAATGAAGAGATCCCTAATTTGAAAAGATACCTAACAGATACTTTTTTAAAGTGTTGCCACTTATATCACGGAAAGTGTTCAGTTAACTTCACAAAACATGTTGGTCAACACAGTACCTGAGCCGTGACATTAAGCTCACGTATTACTAAAATTTATATGAATTTCTATAAATAAAGGTATTTTTACTTATCCACATTGTATCCCTTATTCCTGAACGTGGCTTTTCCATTTTTGGGATCAGGAGTTATTTGTTTAGTAGTTTCAGCTCTTCTGAAGTCAAATGCCGGGTTCGGTTCCCTGTTACGCAAAATTATTGTTTATTGTAAGCACTTCAAGAATTTTTAACCAAAAGTTTGATGTACTTACCAGACCTCTAATATATCACTTCTGTGTTTTTTTTCGTCTGAAATATTACGCAACTACGTATTATGATCACATTAATACTATATGTAATTTATATAATAATATATACTAATAATATAATACACTTATTTCAATTGTAAATAAAACCTAAAATAAAAAGGTATATTTAAATTTACCAGGCAAAGTTTAAAAAAAAATTAAGTGTAAAAATTTAATTTACCATTGTTAACGTTAATTTGAATCTACTTATCAATAAAAAAACAAATGGTTTAAAAGGTCTAGGTAATGTAAAACATGTCTTGTTTCATGAAGCAATTCCTAGGCTAGATAGTAATAAAAAAAAATCGCCTTTTTTGGAATGACCAAAATATCATGGATTTTAATCGTCGATAGTCTAAAACATATTATCCGTATTATTATTTGTTAATTATTTATACTTTTTTAAAAATTATTGCACAAAGTCTGACTTAACGCCTGAAGGCATTCTGTGCCAATCAACCTTAGGGTGAAGCTATTATTAATTGTCTAATTGGAACTAGCAAGAGAGAATCTCGGTGATCTGTGGACCTATCGAAAAATTTATTCAAAGTAATCGTACTAGGAACCTATTTTAGTGCATAAATTGTGGAACTCGAAACCGATTGCAAGTTAAAAAAGGCAAGTGATACACTGCATAACAAAAACAGACTATATGATCATCTATTATAATATAATTAATATTTTGGGACCACTCAGACACAGCCTATGTATGGGATCAGATATCCCAAACTAGGTAGAGCCTGTATTACGGCAATCAGACCACTGTTTAGAAGTCAGGGTCACTAACCTCTAGGCCAACAGGCCAGTCATAATATTAATAATTGTGAACGCTTCATATTAAATGCTGTTTAGGTTTGTGACATAAAGTTTTAAGTGTAAGCACATTTTATTCCAGTCATTTTATCGGTTTCAATTGCGGAATCATTTCGATCGAGCTGGATTTTGGTATTATAAAATGTATAAATAATCTGCATCAATCAATATAAAAAAAGAGACTGAAATATGTAGGTATATGTATGTTCTTCTAAAAGTCAAGAACCGTTAGCCCAATTGATATGAAACTTTGCACACATATAAAGGACAACATTACCACCCTAACGAATATGGTTACGTTGGTGCCGGATAGGTTGCGCTGGTTGCAGTAGTTTTTAATTTTTGAACCATAGGTTTAACTGTAGATTTTTTTAGATGAAGCGAAGCGCAATAGTCGCTATATTTTAATAAAAATTTATACAGTCTGATATCAACGTAGATTTTTCATACAAAAGGTGTATACTAAAATCTACCTCAATCGGAATTATTCCCCAGATCAGCAGGGTTATCCGCTATGGCGATTGTCAACAAAAGCGATTGTTGCTTTATTAAAAAGATAGTGAAAACACAAGTTTCTTATCGTGTTACTTCGATGACAAACTAGATCTTTTACTACTTAGTTGGTAACCGACGTTAGCCGATACTGAATAAGCATTTTCATACTTATTTTTCACTAATCCAGTAATCATCGGTTGTACTACAGGTCATCAATCATCTACAGGGCTTAGAATATCTAAAACGACTGGACTATTTTGTAGTAACTGGTTGCCACATGTATAATAAGTGATTTGGACTTTTCCACTGCTGGATAAAGGCTACAAGTTTCTTTTTCTTTCTCTTTTTCTTTCCAAACTTTTTTTAAACTAGGCTAAACTAGACTGCAACGAAAATGTTTGACAAAATTTTAATAATTGATGTTACACAGTTTACTTACCTTTAGGAATAATATTTCCATTCAAAAGATGGCCTAAACAAAAGTATTTCTGCAGAAATAATTTATATTATGTATTGGCCTCACAAAAGTAGAAAATAGCGAAATGAAATGATAGCCAATGACTCGATACTTAACTTATTCGCATTTTGGTGTTATTCGGGTAGTATTCCGAATAGAACAAACATACAGACACGTCATCATAGACAACGAATATAAAAACCAAAATCATTTGTTGGAACAAGATGCAATACAACATTGGGGGGACCTGTGTGGTCCCCGCCGGAGCCCCGCCGAGCATGCTTGATGCATGAACTCCGGCAAAGGCAAGGTCGGGATCGGGGAGTTTTTAGCTGGTGCAAGTCCAACTTAAGTATCCCCACGTCGTGCCCTCGCCGTAGGTTAAAAGCACTAGATTTTCACCGCGTAACAAACATGAAAAAATCCTGTGTGGCATCTATTATTCACGAACATTTGTGAAAATTGACGAAAAAAATCAGGAGCCACTTGAAGTAATCGTGTTTAGATAAATGGGACGAACGCACACACAAATTACGAAATGAAATGCCAACATAGTATAATAATTTAAGGAGTTATCATTTTCTATGATCCACTAAAATAATTTAATAAATAAATATTTGTCTTCGATGCATTCCTAATTCATTGATTGATACATTGTGATGAAACTTTATCAGTTTTCTAGCACGCACGAGGGATTCGTCCAAAAATTCGACTAATTAATATTGTAAACAAAAACTCTTTATAAACAGAACATCTAACCAAATACTATTTTACTTTACGTATCATTGCAACGCATTTTGGGCTAGTAAAACTAGTTCATAACTATAATGATAAATTTTTAATACTAATTACCTGCGTTAGTTTCCCAGTAATACACATACAATATTGTTATAATAACTTTGCCATTAATTCCTAGTATTTTAACCATTTCTAAACAGCTACCGGATAGTACATTAATTTCCTATAACTCTGACATGCGTGAAATCGATATGCTATACACAACTAGTTATAAATTCACACCGAATGCAATATACATTACATTTCACGTGTTTATACTCGCGATATAAAATATACTATTAAAATGACTGTAAAATTTAACCTTGCTACCTGTAGGTATTGAGGTGTTCAATATCAAAATTGTATCAAACCTATACATATACATTGTATTTAAATTAATTGTTACCATCCCAACCGTATGTTTAAATCCAAGCAAGTACTTATAACTATTATATCTACGTAAATTGCATATTTCTAACCTAAGATCTCTTAATGATAACGTAATGTCTTGGGACAACTCACACAGACAACTGATAAACATACTTATATATTTCTAAATACATACATATTTTAGATAAATTACACCCAAATACAACGTGGCAATGCCGCCAGCCTTTTGGGAACACTCCCATTATGTATACCTATATAATTAAGGTTCTTAGAATTAATTTAATATTATAATATAGTTAAGTTCTTTTAAATTTTCTTAATTAAATCTTAAGGTGTTATTATTTACTTAAAAAGAGTAGGTATTTTAATTAAATAATAACACCCAAACAAAAATAAATGATCATGCTTATCACGCAATTATTTGTCCAGGGTGGGAATCAAACCCAGGACCTCCGGTTTAGCAGCTGGGGTCACTTATCACTGGACTAACAGGCCAGTCACAGATATAGATCACCACTACCTCACGTCAAAGAAACAAATACAATGTTCGATCGCCCGAAGTTGACAATACTCATTCCTTTTAAGTGAATAAAGAATGCATTCCATCGAAGCCTTTCTCCTTTCACACTATATAGGTATGTACCCTCGGAAGTGTTTTAAGAAAAATGATCGTTACTATATGTGAGGCCTTAAATCTTGACCGCGGAGACATTAAAAATTTCACTACCCTCTAAAAGTAATGTTTTACTGTTCCTAGATGTTATAGCAAGGGTCTGGGCTGTGTGACCGCGGCCCAAGTACAATATATAAAACACTTTTATAGTTACCGAACACTGTTGTAGATCTTTAGGTTTTATAATACTAAAATTAGAATTCTGAAAAGGTGATACAAAATAAGTTTTTATTAAAAATGTATTTTTAATCACAATCTTTTCAGTTAGGCTGACAGTACTAGTGAATACAAATAAAACAAGCCGAATCACAAAGATATTGCGTGGTTTTCATATGGAGTCCCCTCTTCTGGGTCCATCATCAGACCAGTTTGAAAGTACCATATTTCACCGTAATTTTGTATTGTCACCGAATTTCTATAAGTATGCAAAATTTCATCTCAATCAGGTGTCTATAAGTGTTTTTAATTTGGCTTGCAAGATTTGACCCGAACAAACATACATACATTGTGATGAGTTATTTAAAAGCTTGTAATAATTTATTTTTTGTGATAAAAAGGCACCTTTCTTCGACAAATCTTTATGCTTGGTCCTATTACGTTTCTTACGAGCTGCTCCTTTTGGTATGAATTTCAAATTTTGGCCATCCTTGTAAATTGACAACACTATCTATAAGTGTGTCATATCTTATAGCAGTTACTACGTTAGTGATAGGAACTGTTAGATATTACACACCTACTTATTTTAATGCCCGTTATAGTCAATTCAGTTTTATCTTCATGAATAGTCGCTTACTCCTATGATCTACACCGCTTCATAAAACGTCGTAAACGTGCTTTAAGATTTACACCTACACAAAAAAACTGTTAGCAGAACCGACTCAATCTTCATCCAAAGCCGTTGCCGTAAATCGGAAAGCTGACCCTAAATTGGCCCAGGGTGTGTTATAACAGCCTGTTAATATCCCTATAAAGGACGAGTATTTTGCGTAATGATGGAACTGGGCTCAAGGCTAAGTGTAAGCCATGGTTTGACGGATAATAAATGTTAGGCCGCGCTCGCCGCGGTTGGTCCTTAGACGGGTAACCAGTTGTTTACATACCAAGACACCTCTGTGCCCCGGAAATACGTTATGCCGTTGGTCCGGACTGTCATAAGTTAATCTTTGACAGTCGGTAAGTCATTACAATTCTGACGACCAGTCTTACTATTGGATACTGTATTACCCAGTAAAATGGGTTGTGGAGGTCAGATAGGCAGACGCTCCATGTAAAATACGGTATTCAGCTGAATCTGGTGAGACTGGAAGCCGACCTCACTTTGGAAAAAGGCTACGGAGAATATTTTGTTTTTGGTGTAACGATGAAGTACATTGTGTAGTGTGTATCAAGTTCTTGTTTGTGGGTCTCTTTTCCGTTCCTTGTAGCGAGTAGTATATATACATTTGTTATTCTTCTTGCTCTTCCTGTCCTTTTCTCTATTTATTTGGGTTACCAATTACCCGTCATTCATTTCTTACAGTATCGCCGATTTTTTTTCACATTATTTCTCACACAATTCTTTTACCTTCTCTTCGGCCTTCCTCTCCATCTCCATCTATTCAACAAAAATAAATTTATACTGTTTTATCAAAATAATATTCATTATTTACGACGGCATATTCTGATAAGCGATTTCGTTTGATTTTTTTCTGACATTGGTAGCACTTTCCAACATCCTCTTATATAGTTTTTTCTAAAACTACATCAATACATCATTGGTGGCAAATGTTAACGTTAATTTCTTTATCACTCATATTAACCCGTTAATTATTTTAAACTAACTTTTTTATTCTTTTTTCTGGGTCAAACTCTCCGAGCTTTCTTATACAGCAAATTGTAAGTTCAAACGTTTAGCACTAACACCTTTCATCTTTAACAAAGACCTGTTTAGTAAATCTGTATCTTTATAAGATAGTTAATTAACTAGGTTTCCTCTCCTCTCTCTCATCTCCATAAGGATGTCTTGTTTGAGACTGAATATCCGCCTTTATAATAGACTTGCTTGCTTAAACCAAAACCTTTTTGATATTTTAAAGTATAACATTATATTAAACGATCCTGCTTACACTATATCCATGACTAGCAAAGGTTACTTATCAAAAGATAAGATAACATTTTTTAAAGTTGGTACGGGTCGGGAAAACAACGTTCTCCCGACCTATACCTAAAAATATTCCATACAAATTACAAAGAAATAAATTATATAGGCACCAAATCAACATTAAATCTAGTCGTTCGGTATTTACCAAATCGCTTTTAACTTCAAACATCAACGGTCAAGCCAAACAACACAATAAAACACCAAAGAGGTAATGAACCTTATTTGTTCGAGGTTAATTTAAATCAGAACTCAAAAGCAAGAATGTAAGGGCTCCGAAACAATAGGAACAAACAACATAGTATATTTTATGCCGAGATTTACAAGGTACTAAACCCTGCAAACTGGGCACGGTCACGGAAAACAAGCACACGCATACTGTAAAAAATAACACCGATTTCAAACATTATAAAAGTTTTTCTTGCGGGAAAACATCACGTACAGAGAATCCAGAGATCATAGTACCTTTTTTTAAATGTGTCGTATGCTAAAACAAACGAATGAGCATCGGAAATGGATCAATCCCTGAACTATATTGTGAAACTATAAGTTTTATTGGTGTTATAAATATGTGGTAGCTACTTATATTAGAAGGATTAAAACCCACGGTTGGCTGGATAAAGAGAAAAGAGATTTCGTGATGTTCGAGTGATCTAAAATATAATAAAAATAAATAATAATAATATCTAAAAAAGTGCCTAGCGTGATGAACATTGCAATACGTTATTATGTCTCTACTTTTGCCTGTTAACCCTCCCTCATTCTTTCAATGAAATTTGTCATATTACAAAACATTTTTACATAATTCCCTTACTCCATCTCACCCCCGCAATGAAACGTCGGTCCCTAATGGCTGTCTATGAAGTACGTAGTACATTAACATCAAATTTCGTCGACAATAAAACAAACCGTTAATCTCAATGATTTTCCGACTAAGAGCAGCTATAAAATCGCAAAATGGAGAACTAGATATGACACAAATACTTCCAATGTTTGTGATATTAGTATTAGAGAAACATTTCCATAGTAATACATCAATGGAATTAAAATTATCAGTAAACGAGAACTTTATATTCAATAAGGACATTCGCAATAATAATGCAATTATACCCATAAAATTCTATACAAATATATTAAATAACTGACAGTAAATCTGTTGAATTATAGTAGAACAAAATAACAAATAGTAGAACATCAGTAATGTAATTACATCAGTCAAAGCTGGTATAAAACCCGGGCGCGTCTCCATGATTACAATAAAACTGCACTAAGGGCTACAAACAGTCCCTAACTCCAAATATATCACACAATTAAGCCTCAAACACGTTTTTTCGCGGCCGACTGAGTTTAATTCATTTTTTCCCTTTATTTCACAACAAAGAATTTATTTTCATAACTGATAATAAATGTCAAGTCATGGTAGTAATAAAGTAAGTGAACTCAGCTTCACCCTTTGCCGTCGCAGGGATACCACCCCTCGAATATTTCTCAAATTACAGCGTTAATGTGAACAATTAACATTTTTATGCTTTATCGTGTAAACAAAATCAATTTGACAATTTAAATACTGTATATATAAATGTGATTTGTTATTTCAATAAAAGACACGACGAATTTAAAGTCGACAATTATAGTTATTTAAGTTTTGTTTGGTCAATTTATAACAGACTAGCGGTTCCCCGCGGTTACACCCGCGTTTTTAGTTTCAATTCCCGTAAGACCACTTATTTTCGTGATGTTTTTATAGTTTTTCTGGGTGGTTCTTTTTATTCGGGGTAGATACGAACCCAACAAATCAAATATCATGAAAATCGGTTCATTCTTTCTTAAGTTATAAATGGTGTAACTAACCCGACTTTGTTTTACAGAAAGATAGATATATAGATAAACATATTACTACTTTTTTTAAAGGCAGCCGTAATTCAACCAAAAAGATTGTAAAAAAATCATTGAAAGAGAGTTGAGAAAATAAAGCAACGACTAAAAATATTTTTATCTGTTTAGGTATATAATAATTACTCTACTGCGACCTAATTTATAGATTCTTATGAACCCATACTCAATAATAGAACATAAATATAAGGCAAGTGACAGGTACAATATACGTAGGTACAGTGACAATTTACCCGCGTTACGTTCATATGCATAATTGCTAAACTCAAATTTTCATTTCACTGCTCCTGTGTCGAAGTAAAACTGTCAGATTCCGTTAACGTTGGACAAGTAAACAAGATTTACATAAAACAAGAAGTATTGTTCAATGAAGTGGTTGAGGTTTCAGGGACGGGTTTTTATAGAAGGCTATCCAATCTGCTAATACGATGGGATAGAACTAAATCTCGAGAGGACAACCGTCCCTCTACTCTGAGAGCATCTTCAAATGAAATCGTTGCACGAGTGTTGCGAAATATGGGACGTCTATTGCACTTGGGGATCGAGTTAGAATTCGTTTTGCATGGAATTTAACACCAATTTATATGTAACTAAATCTCTGATGTTTTTTTGTAGAATTTAGCGTTTGCGAAATGTGGAGTTCAATAAATTTTGAACCAGTCTGGTAAGTACTTAAGTGTCAATTGATTTTAAATTGAAGATTTTCTACAAATCTATGACCATATTACTTTTATTGTAAATAGTACCTATCCCATGTTAGTTACTAATATTATAAGTGCCAAAGTAACTTTGTTCTGTTACACTTTCACGGATAAACCGCTAAACGGATTTTAATAGGACTTAGTATAGGGCAAGCAAGGACATAGGCTAGTTTTTGCTTCGATATACCTAGGCGGCCGGAGCCGCAGACACCTTTTTTTTTTTTTTTTTTGATTACGGTTTGAAAAGCTAATGACTTCGACCCACGCCAAGGGCACGGCGTGGGGATATGTCGGACTCGCACCGACTAAAAACACCCCGGTCCCGTCCTTGCCTTAGCCAGAGCCGCGGGATCGCTTGTGCATTCTCAGCGCAGCTCCGGCAGGCCGGAGCCGCAGACACCTAGTAAATTTATAAATGCCTATTTATTTTTTTAGCTTTTAGAGAGACTAAAGTATTTACCATTGCGTCAGTGTTCTAAACTTGTATGCTGAATATGCTTACTATATTAATATTAATGTAATTATATTCAAAATATTTTAAAATATAAATGTAATTCCTCAAAATGTGTTTGTGTCCTCGAAATTATTTTGTAGTTTGCATGCCTTCTGGTAGGATATGGTTAATGTACACAACTATACATTATGTAAGAAGTTTTTGTAACCCTTTTCCGATAACTAGATAAATAAATTATTTGATTTGATATTCTTATGTTTTTTTTACATTAGGTAAACTCACACAGGTTTGGATTGCGGTGATAAGGTCGTGCCAACCTACAGACAATATGCTGCATTATTGCTAAGTGTCACAGAATAGTTTTATATTTGAGTCAATGTTAATCTGTCAGTCTAGTTATAATTAAAATGAACAGCCTTACCTAAACAAATATTAATCACAAAAGAAACCAATATAAATACAGAAGCTACCAATATACTTCAATCAGTTGTGAAGTAACCTTACGAATGCATCATTAAATAGCACGATTCACAGACCCTTCGTTAAACAGTCTCCGATCTCAGTTCAGAACAATCTTTTTGCTGTCAATTACATTAGAAATCTTACTCCGTTCGGGTAGAATTTCCATACGAACACACCGGTGCACTCCACTTGATTGCCTCGGGTCAAGCTTATCATTTCTACACCGACTCTTGCATGTATCGATGCTAGTTTTGTTTTACAAAAGTAACGTATGAAATTCTGACCTCTGCTTCAGAGAGATGAGAGTCTGTACTATACTTATAAGATAAATGATACATTTAAAATAATAATACTTATAAGATAAATAAATATATACTTATATTATAAGATAATAAGTGGATTCGGTACATGTATTCGGCAAAAATATACTAAATGAAACTAATTTATCGAGGCTCGGTGCCTAAGGTATTTCAAAAAATATGTAGCAAGTATTTACACATAACTAAAAAGTAATAATTTTATCTTTGGCAATAACGGCCAGTAATTGTTACAACCATAAAAGTAAGTACTTTTAGGGTTGTGTCTTGTGACGTTTCCATTGTAAATCTCACTGGTTAGTTCAATATAAATGATCTAGACTTTGGAAACGAATTACACAAGTAGGTACATAATGTTGTATAATACCAGGATCATAGCAACAGTAAATAACGTTATATAAAGTTTGATCATACCCTAAAGGCATCGTATAATCCGAGTAAGCAAATACTAATATTGTGTTATTATAATTCATGTTTGTTATTTCGTGAGCACATAATGTCGGTTACTTAATCGCTATCGAGGAACTGTGTGGAGCACGCGGTAGAACAATATCCTGAACAGTATCACTTGCATCCTTATAAAAAAATAAGTATCAAAACTATAGAGCGCGCATATTGAGTATGAACTGTTGGCACTAGTATGAAAAAGTAAAATCGTAAAATTAGTGTCTAAATAGAGCGCGCTGTTTTATTAAAACTATCTTAAAACTTATTATTACCCTAAAGTCGATATTTTCGTATTAACGTCTGTCGCCGCACGGAAAATAAATGAAATCAGTAAACGAGCGGGGCTACTAGCGATGCGCGCGCTCTATGCTTGTCTATGTTTCCTCTGTTTGCATCCCTGTGCATATTGCCCACGGTAGTGATGAGCACTCCGACATCTTACAGGCTTACACTACATTGCATTCAAGCAACCACCCTTTCTAACATAAACGAGATAAGGTACAAATTTCCACAGCAGCGTGGCACAACTACGCCCATTTTAGTCTGCTATTAAAATAATAGCCATGTCAAAAGCACTGCTCGAGTGACGCGAATACTTTCCGACTGCTTGGCTTTATTTTATTGCGCATGTTTTAATATTAATTGTAAGTTTTCTGCCTCGATGAGCGGCCGACGACTTAATGCTAATGTATACGCTTGTCAAAACGTTTAAGGCGGATAGTGAAATTCATGGCAGTTTATTTGCGCGCACAATTTCATTCTCGTTATAAATAAAAGGGAGTCCATATAAACTTGATTGTTTTACCTCAACTTTAACTTGTACTTCGGGAGTTTTGCGTAGACAATAGCGGGAAGTTTTTAAAGGGAAAATTATGACAAAAGCTGGATTTATAAGGGCCCTCCCTTTGGGGTGGTGGGCCCGGGCCCCGGGCCGTGTGCGGCCACTGGTCACGTGCGGAGCTCACGCGGCAGGTTTCGTCACCCTCGGATCAGGCGCCTTCTGAGCCAACACGCAGATGATGACGACAAAAAGTGTTTCGCAAGCGACTTTAACTTGGCAATTGTATGGCTGTATGCTTTGAATAAAACTTTTTTGTATTTTGAAAAATTTCGCAACAGTTTCCAGAAATTATGAACTGTATTAGTAGGCAAAGAAATGAAATGGAAGAAATTTTTCTTTTGATGTTGGTATTGTTAACAATTTGTATAGTTTTTCAATTTGTACTTTTAAAAGTAATTATAGGTTTGCGTAACGAATACTTTTATGGGTTGCGGTCATACTTATTTATTTTTTCAACAGTTAATTACAAAATTTAACTTACCAGCAAACACACAACCCTAAGTACAGAAGACAGATGTGTACTTAGGTATATAACAGCGACCCACGCAAACTAGAAATAATTTTATGCAAACTTAACATCAGACTACATTTCTTCCAGACATTATTTTGTCATCGAACGAACAGCTAAGATTAAAATCTCGAAACAAAAATAACTGGAGGGCGAAGCGACGGGCGGACAGATCCCGTTGAAATAGATAAAGCCCTGAGATACCGTCAACGTCACCAGCTGTCACAAATATGTGACAGCTCGTTAGGGCCGCGGGAACACACCCGGCTTTGGGAATATCAGCATATGGACGCAATACACAGTACGCACAATGTAGGACTCAACCCGTAAATTGGTATACACCTTTCTACTTATTGTCTGAATAAACCTTTATTTGGGTTTAATTGTAATATTTTAAGTATGTAAATTGGATTGCCCAGTGTTGGTGGAGCGTAAGGATTGAAACCAACCCCCGGAGAAAATAAGTACCTATATACTTGTTTTGTAAGGATTTTGGGTACTGACATTAAATATTTGTTATTAACTGATTTTTATTCAATTATTTTACGTAGTACCTATGTTATTATATAACAACAAAAATATTTCTTTTTTTTTAAGTTTAATTGGAAAATAGTTCAGACTGTTTTTCAATTTTCTCATTGAAGAATTATTGTAATTTTAAAGTATTAGTATGTTATAATAATTATGGTACATAAGGTGATACAAAGTAAAATTTGATCACAGCATATTTCACCTATTCAAGATGCGCAAATTTACAATAAAGTTATTCTAGTTAACATGTTTAATTTTATAATTATTTACTGTCTATATGCCTACAATTATTTTGGAAACCACTTTATACCTACTATAACAAAAATGAAATCGTCATTAACAAAAGGAAAATTAAAATACTAATAGAAAAATACTTTAACAATTTGAATAACGAGGCATAGCTACCTTAATGATATTTTTAAATTTAGGTTTTATATATAAACCAATTATGCAAAGCACGATTTTTTTTAGAAGGTAGTTCTACAATGGGGTATAGTTAGGAATTATAAATTAATTGTGAATATACATATTTATTTGACGGGCATGTTGGTCTAGTGGTTAGTGACCCTGACTGCTAAACTAGAGGTCGTGGGTTCGATTCCCACGCAGGACAAATCTTTGTGTGATGAGCACGATCATTTGTTCTGTGTCTGGGTGTAATTTATCTATAATATGTATGTATTTAGAAATATATAAGTAAGCTTATCAGTTTTCTTGTTGCCATAATACAGGCTCTGCCTAGTTTGGGATCAGGTGGCCGTGTTTGAGTTGTTCCAAGATATTATTATTATTATAATCATTCATTAAAAAAATAAAATAAAAAATAAAAACAGTTACGTCTAAACATCTCTAGTGTATTTGTCTTTTATTTTTATTGTCGTCGTGTTCAAAGATAAATAAATGATACTTTACTAATTTGGTTTATTAATTTAATAGTTAAAAGCTTTTGAGATTAAAATAATTTAGAGTAGAATAGAATTTAGAAGAATAGGATTAATTTATTTGCTTGAAATATAGTAAATAACAGATCTTATTAATTAGTACAGTTCATCATATTTCGCTTACTAAGTTCGGCATGCAAAATTATAACCAATTCTTCTTCTTCTTCGTAACACTGTTTGCAGAGCGGTCGTGGTCATCAGGTCGTGACTTCAGTGGAGGCATAATAACCAATAAGCTAGGTATTTATTAATAAAATTTATGACAAACTAGTTCAACTTACAATTCAATTCAATTATTTGGACTACATTACATATATATATATATAATAGTTATTACTAATACATAGTTGTTATATTTATATTAATTATCTTCTAGTATAGCAAATTGTTAAATTAATGACTATAATAGTTGAGTATTTATTTATTAAACAAGTAAAACAATAAGGTTTATACTTATAAGTTTGTAAATGAAAAATGTATATAACTATTTAAGCAATGAGGAAGATACAACGGTAATTTCTGATATTAATTTAATAATTTAATAACATATAGGTATTGCACGCACACATTTTTTCTGCGCTATGAAAACCCTCGTTAAATCCGAAGAGTTACCCCAGACGACATATTCCGTAACGAATAATTAAACATATCTACTTATGTAGGCATAGTATAAATAATTATTTCGAAAAGCGAAAACAAACCAACTTACCCTAGTAGGTAAATAAGGTTAGCATCTAATGTAATTCCTATTTTTTTTTTATAATTTTAAATATTAACAAACTTAACTTTATTATTACAATGGTTTACGTTTAATGGTATTTGGTGACTTTTAAATCGTATGAGTTTAGTTTTTTCAAAATATTTTTGCCTTAAACCATTTAATATCTACCATCAAGACTTTTATTTATTACAGTCTCATATGCATTCTATTTGTTACATTCTAAGTTGACAGTACCTATGTATATGAGGTAGGTACTAGGTAGGTACTACAATTATATTCTAAGTACGGCCACTGTAATAAATCTTATCTTCTATGATTTCATTGAAATTTGGCACATAGATAGTTTGCATACTACCCGGAATAGCGCATAGGCTATTTGTCTACATCATCGTTATCAACTTTTTTTTTTAATGCACGTGAAACCGCGGGGCGTTTCTAGTTTTATTATAACTTCACCTTTAGTGTACACTGTGCTCTGTGCACTTAAAACATTTTAGTTTCAATTAAATTATAGTTAGGTATATTACATTTCACTATATACAAATAAATTTTATTTAATCTTATTCATTTAAGAGAAATTGAGGGGCTCGTGGCTAAGTGTAAACCGTATGGTTTGACCGATTTTTTGGCCTTGGATAGACGACCATTTCTAAACATATGAGATCCCTCCGTGCCTCGAAAAGCACGTGAAGCCTTCCCGAATATCATACGTTGAACATTGGAAGTTGTTTAGTAGTCATTACAATTCTGACAGTCTTACAATGGGATTCTGTGATACCCAATAAAATGGGTTGTGTAGATCAGATACGGGAAAGACTTAGATAGGCAGTCGCTCCACATAAAATGCGGTATTCTGCTAAATCCAGTGAGACTAGAATACGACTCCAAAATAGCTTGAAAGACAGACAGAAATACTAACAGCGCCATCTGTAAAACAGATCAGAGTTATACCTAAAGAGACATCTAGTTTCGATAACTAGAAACAGTACTCATATAGTTCAGCTATTCGTTGATAGATGCTGCTTAACAAAACTTTATACTATTCGACAATAGATGTCACTGTATATTTAGTTCTATACGTATCCACAGATGGCGCTGTTATCATTTTCAATGTTGCCATGTACTGCAAAATTAATTTGAAAAAAAAGGAGTAAAATGAAAGTGAATGACTGAGTGTTTTAATTAAATAGCTTTCTTATTATGTACATAAATAAAACGCTCTGGTAAAAACCCTGCTTATAGTTTCATACGGTTATTTAATAATGTACAGATTTTTGGTACCGTGTTTTTAATTTCTGGCAAGAGCGGAGAAATTGTTTTTTGGCAACAAGGATCACAGTTTTCGGGATGGGTCAAGTTTGAGAGCTGCGGTCGGAGTTGACTGGACTGTGGTTAGATGTGTGACTGTCGATTCATGTAGTGTTTTGTTTATGAATTAAAATATTGTTTATTTTATTTTTATACCGTCGATGCAACTGAAACGTAAGGTAAGTGAACTCCCAAAACGTTCTTAATGTCAATAAACTCAAAGTTTTACCTGTGTCTTAACTGAGAAGATGGGTGTTTAATTCGGGTTTAGATGTGTTAATCTTTGTCGGTGGTTATTATTTATTCTTAACACATCGCCCAATACTTAGTCAGTTATGTTTGTTATACACAAATTAATAAATACCGCATATTTGACTTGATTTAAGGTTTCTTAGTGTTGTTCTTAAAGTTAACTTAAGTCAAAGCATCAAGCTTGATGGCTTGATGCTTTATTATCATAACTAAAGTTAAATTAAGTAGGGATTGAATAAAGAAAGGGCTGCATACAATCTAATTGACAGAAACACGCGTATTTACAGTTAGGTAAACTTATTTATAACCTGTCTTGCAACTTATGCACTTATTGCACCTACACACTGCCCTAAATCTTTAATAAATTTATTCATTAGTTAGTTAATCATTGGAACTCGACTAATTTATCTTACTAATAGAATTAAGTTAATTATTCGAAATCCAGTACTAGGTTTAAAATACCTACACCTTTTTAAAAGTTATTACCTACTTTGAATGTTTATTTACTATTACTTAAACAAATTAAAATACATTAAGCATATCAAAACTTTGTCTGTGTTAAAATGCTACCATACATACCTATTACCTTATTATTTGATAAATAATTTCAATAAAGACTTTATTATTTTTAGTTTTAAAACTACTGTTTTTCAATCAATTGTACAAAAATATGTAGGTTCAAAGACTATCTTTAGATAGATTTAAACTACTAGTTTAATAATAAATAAACTTAATATCACTATCTCAAAATTCTAAGAAAGCTAGGAATATTCATCGTTTGATATGGTAATCAAGAGATATAAGTACATAGTCAATTTCCTGTTTATTCTTTAATAATTTGACCAGAAAATACATTCAGTTTATAAATATAAATATTAAACAGATAGGTATATTAGTTTTAATTGTTGACCATACTATAGGTTTCCATAATGCAATTTATCTAGTTAGGTATAGTCCATTTATATTTCAATTTATTTCCATTAAAACTCTAAGGAAACCAGGAAAATCCATTGTTTCATTATCATAATTATATTATTATATATAAAGTAATCAATTTCCTGCCTAAACAATAAATTGACCGCTCAGAATAATAATGTCTAAACTTGACCGGAAATAATGTAACACATAATTAATCTCATTGATGAATAGGTAGCATATTTACCTTATTGGATGATTTAATTGGTTTAGATTACTTAATATGCCATAACAAACATTTTAGTAATTAATTGACAATCTTCAATAAAAAATATCAGCTTGTTGCCGTTACAGGGCAAAGGGACAAGCTGAGACAAGAGCCCTTTATAAGAAAGGAATTGCAATTGTTGATGAACTACCCGATTGCAAAGTCAATTTTGAATGATTAAATACAGGCTATTTAGTGATTAATCTTAATTAAAACTCGTTTGTGTGCAAATCTGAGAACTAAGAAGGTATTAATTAATAATTCTTATCACAATAAATTAGGATTATTGTTGTTATGGCCAAAATAGTTAATAATGATTACTTAATCTTAAAATTAGGTTTACTTACTTTATTCTTGTTTTATATTTTTGTGATAGATTTTTTCTGTTATTTTTATGTGAACCATACCTGCTGATTACCTTGACTTTGGCCAGATTCATAGTACAAAGAAAATACATTTTTTTTTTTTAGTAGTCCAAAACCTTT
This sequence comes from Diachrysia chrysitis, assembly GCA_932294365.1. Classification (NCBI taxonomy): domain Eukaryota; kingdom Metazoa; phylum Arthropoda; class Insecta; order Lepidoptera; family Noctuidae; genus Diachrysia; species Diachrysia chrysitis. The sequence goes on from OW028657.1 coordinate 7,588,479, forward strand.
TTTATTATTTATATATTTATCCTGACCTTGTACAAGTTAACAGCGATCTATTTCATTCTAACATACCATTTGACTGATATACTATAAATTAAAAAAGCTTTACGACTCTGGGCCCATTAAAGACCGGCACTTTTTTAAATGACATAGGTGTATAAATATTATATAAACAGTGTTACAACAACGAAAAATTACGGGTCACTTACCTATTTCCGTCATTAAGAGTGAGATTTTTAATTGAAGTTTTAATATATGTATCTACGGCTTATAACATAACAAAAACTTAAGCATTCAGAATACTGAATAATGAAAATAGTATAAAAATAAATGAATGATCATTTTTTTGTTTAATAAAGTTAACCATTACTTCTAAGCTTATACAATAATGCCAGTGTTACCTAACCTACCTGATAAAAATATCTTCTATGATTAGATAAGCATCGAGTAGGAGATATAATGGCTCATCATGCAGGATGCTTAATAAAAAAATACAGTAAATCCCAAATTCTCCATCAGGGAAATTATCCATCCCATAGGCCAAAAGATACCTGGGTACTGCTTTGTCCATGGACCACGTAGTATATTCGTATAAACTCAATTCACAGTGTACATATATAAATATGTTAGTAAAACAATTTCTTAAATATATAGGTACAGCCAGTTATTTTTGGTGATTGCTTCACCAGAGCAATGCTCTTAAATTAATAAAGAATGTTATCTTATCAAGTTCGTGAGTAGTTTCCCTATCTGTATTAACAAGATGTTGAAACAATATATAATAGTAAGTGCATTAAATAACCATGTCATTGTAGATATATTTCAGCGGAAATGTGTTTCATAAGAATAAATTGGAAACGCATCTTCCATGTGTTTACTACGTTTCTGCGAAATAATCCGTATTCCATTTGGCACCTTGGCAGTATATTTAAGTTGCCGGAGCCAAGCACATCACTGCTTTAAGCCCGTGACGTCATATCGTCACAACTATATCCTGCGGTCGTTAACCTCACCTGAAATATCTGAATACATATTGCGCGCCATGTGTTGTTTAAATGTCAGTTTCGAAATAGGTCGCATGCATGAAAATATTCTAGTTGCCTTCATACATTGGAAATAGCGGCCGAGAATCGAAAGAACGCGAATCACAATTTTCTTTATGTAATTTTATGCCTGAAAATAGATCTGTTAGAGCAACTTTGGAAATTAATTTTTGCTGATTACTGCAGTCAGCCAGCAAACCTGTATATTAACAATTTTATAAATATTTTTACGGTGTTTAAGAAACAATGAGTGAAATAAATAAAAAGAAATAGATTGATCTATCAGCATTACTGTAGGTACCTATATCTTTTTACTAACACACTACACCATTATATTTTACAAAACTAGCCAGTACAGAGATTTACGATGCTGACAAAACAATAGATATTTTATGCGATATCGGCGTGTGTGGCACTATGCAGCAATTTGAATGCAAACAAGGCTTGGAGCTAAAATAAAGGTTTATATTCTACACACCATGTCAGGATATGTGCCATTAAACAAACATGGCGACAGTTTACCGATCCACTTTTATGCACCTGGATCATATAGTACCTATAGGTAGTTAAATTTTTGAAAAATGATCCAGTTTAAACCAAAATTAGCCGAGTTGTGTAAGTCATCTCGCCAATTAACACAGTCCGCGACGTGCGACTTCGTGCTGTTCGATTCCCGCGTGGGGCAGGCATTTTTGTGATCCACAAATGCTTGTTCCAAGTCTGGGTGTCCTTTGTGCATGTGATTTGAATGTTTGTAAAACCCCCGCGACACAAGGTTCCAATTTCTTAGTACGGGTGTTGTATTAAAAAAATAAATCAAAGATTTTAAAGTAATATTTTCTTTTCCTACAATGAATATCTGTCCAACCAAACCTTTCTTTGAACTCTCGTGAGGACTGTGCTGTAATTAATAAGTTTTTCTTGGCTCACGAGCCAAGCTGCTCGTAATGTTGCAAAAGACAAGTATCCAAGAAAAATTCAACAGCTAAAGTATTGCGATAGATCGGTATGTTTGTAAATGTAGTCTTGCGTAAAGTCTGTTTAAACTGACAAGTTTATGTTAGTGAAAGTTTGATATTTCCAACAGCTGACAAAAACCCACGGTTTGAATATCACTGAAATTCTCTCGAGTCAGGCAAGCGATAGTCTCTTTGACTTGCTTTGATTTGACGAGGATGGAGCAAGGGTCTTAGGTGTCCGGGCTCAAAGCTTTGTACGCAATCGGAGGAATTATATGCCTAAATAATTATAATAAATTGTCATGGATATTTATCACATTACATTTTGGTACCTATCATACTAGGTAGGTATGTGCGGACAAATTTATTGAAGGACTCGTTTATCACAATTTACACGTTAATATAGGTACGATATTTTTTCACGCACCAGTTGTAATTGTTATTAATTAGTTCATTATAATGTTCATGATTTTAATTAAGCTCGAAGTAGCATTGCAAGTTTTATCAGGGTATGTAATATTCATAGTAGTTTACGACAACGATGTAGGTACATTCCTATATTAAAAAAAATGTCCTTATTTTCTTGAAGGAAAAAGGCAGTTAGTTATGGTCTTTGGTACCTACGTATAATTAATTAATAATAATACCTATTCTGTTCAAAATTAGGACACTGTCGAGTTAAATGAAGGACGAACAAGAGCGTAGTTACCCGACACTGTCAACACGTAGTGTACAGTGTACTCGCTGCCCATTTTAATCCAACAAAATTACTCGCTTAGCAATTGTCATAATTAATAAATTAAAACTTGTTTTGGAGTTTTCTGAATTCTTTTATTAGGTGCTACCTTAATTCAACTTTAGGTTGGAAGAATCTATAAGTACCTATGTAGTTTATTTTGTATTAGGGGCAGTATCTATGTTGTTGTTAAATAGCGCAGAAAAAAGTTTGGCGGCTCTGAAGTTAGCTGCAAGTTGAGTTTCGCTCAGGGTACATTTACGCACAAAAGTGATTCGAATATAAAAAAAATATTAAAACGATTGTGTTTTTAAATCTAAGTTCCTACCTAGCTTCCGCGACAGCGCATCTTGCCACGCCTTCATCTACCGCGTAATGCCTCGCAGGCCCAGCTAACTTCAGATCCGCAAAAGTCACTGTCTGTTACGGTTCCACAAATAACCCCTGAACCAATTTTGATGGAACTTGGCTACTTTTTGCAGCGATAACCGACAGCGACACCCACGCGGGCGCAGCCGCTGGTAAAAGGTATTGTTATAATAACGATGAATTTTCTTTATTATTAATTGTAATTTTCTTAAAGTAGCGCTCTCGAATATCTTATTTTTCAAGTAGTTTATGTGCATATTTATATGAGATGAGTTATTGAGTCCCACGTAATTAGTTCTCACATATAATTATTTATCACAAGGTTAGGCAGACTGTGAGAAACGTATGAGCCTTAGCTTATTACGTTTAATGTATAATATTCTTGTTGCCTCTTATGACGAACACGGGATCTCCAGAATATTGTAAGTCGCCGACGCCATACATTTACATAATAACCTCACTAGGCCACATAATAGACTACATAACAAAATTGGCTCCACTTACACCCATTTTCCACCTAAACTTTTCCCCGTTTGGATCATTAAAACAGTTTCCATTAGTGAACTAACAGCTGATTTACATTTTAACTGGCGGCCAGTAAAGATAACTATCGTTTGTCTGTCTCCCGTCTCGAAAGCTGCTTGACCCAGTTCTTCTCGTTTGCGTTCTGCTACCTATTTAGGACCTTCTTGCCCCGTATGAATGATTTGATTCAATCACGGTGTAAGTCGTATCAAAACGTTATTTTTGATGGCCCCGTTCTGAAGTGGTCGCATACACTGCATGTGTTTGAGCAAGAAATGCATATGGGATGTTTGTACAAGTGCATATTAATCGATCGGTTGAATTTTTTACTGATGATCAAAAATAGATCGGGTCAGAAACATTTTGAGGAGTATAAACTCCTCAATTTTTTTTTATTATTTCAACTGAACAATAGAATTAGCGGGTCGCAAGGGTATACTTAATGTTAGTACTATCAAATTAGCCGCACGCGACGCTACTAACTATGGACGGTAATAATAGCCTAGGTATCTGCAAAATAGGTAGTTTATAAAACCTAATATTTTAAGTTAAATTGTTGTCCATAAATATTCAATTGTTTCGTCTGAAAATAAAATTGGAATCGACTTATTATTTTATGTTAAATACCGTTAAAAGGCAAGACCAATGGTTAAAATCGTCCTTCACATTTGACGTGACATTGTTGATGCCATCATAAAACAGTTTTAATGTCTTTAAAATTTAGACTTTGTAATTACCTATGTATTTTAACCCTCTACTGCATGAATTATGAATAACATGAAAAAAAAATATTTTATGGTTGTTTAGGCTTTATTTGGGGATAAAAAATAGGACGAAAATGAAAAAATCTCATTACATAAACTGAAAAAAATAAAGAGGTCATATATGGGTTCGTATGCACATAAACAAATTTTAATAAAAAAAAGTACTACAGACATATATGGGTTCGTATGAAGAATAAAGGAAAAAATATAAATTTGAGTGTTTAACATACAATAAAAAGTACAACAATTTTAATCATGAAACGCGGATAAACAGTTTCGTTTGTCATTGTAACACAAGAATACCATGCATTTTTTACACTTTGTGTAAGATTTTTGGCCACAAAATTGTCTTTTTTGACCATTCAGGTTTTTCATCCATTCACGGAGTTTAAAGGTACATCTTGATGTCTGGTAGGAAGTTTCCTTATTTTCTTTGGTATAGTTGATGCCTGGATTGGATAAAGCAGGACTTCCGTGCCTAGAATCAGGCGTTCCATCTCTACCATGATTTTCAGGATGCCCTCTTTTTATTGCCATTACGGATTTACCAGATTTGCGTAAGTGTTCTGAAACAACTTGCTTGAAATCAAAAAGAGACATGTAAACTTCTGGGTTGTTTCTGCACCAAAGTATCCAAGCATTTACAACACACATGTCTACCGTATGAAAAAACAACAAGTACGCAAGCAACGAAAACAAAATGGCATGCCATGCATGCAAAAAATTAATAGCGCATACGAAACCATATATGGTACCGCGGATAAATGGTTAAGTTTGATTAGAATGCATACAAAACCATATATGGTTTCATCATAAAAGCCCCCCAATATGATCGAAACATACAAAAAAGTAAACATTAAATCACAACTATATAAAATAGAACAATAACAGCACCATATTTCGTTTTTTTATGAAACAAAACTTACCTTTATCACGTATAAAATCTTTTTTGAAAAATGTGTTTTCAGACACCGAGTTGAACTTCACACAAGCGCTAAGTAAAGTGAGATTATAACCAAAATTACTTCAAACCATAGGCAGCAAAATATATTTTCGTATTGCTAAAATAAAAATCAAAATGTCCACTATGCGTTTAGTTTTTGCATGTGCAATATAAGTGAAAAAAAAAAAATTGAATCTGGTGAACCATATATGGGTTCATATGCAGTAGAGGGTGATTTGTTTCTATTGGAAAGTATCAAAGTTATGTTCTATTTTAATGCATACAAAGACCTTTAAATGCTGTACAAAACGGCTAAAAGTCATGAGTGCATTATTCAAATTCTTTGCAATATCAAAATGGCTTTTCGTTTCGCAAACATAATTTTCGCACTTCTATTTCTGAGCAAGACCTAGATATTCATAAAACTAATATTTGCTGAAACTCAAACTGTTACAGATTTTTGCAATTTATCTCTACATTTTCAGCATAACGAGTTAACGAATAATTAGCAATGAGACATTTTAATGCGCGTGGCTAAGATATCGATTTACTATTGAAACATATGCTTTGATGCTCGTCACGCCTCGGACGCTAACACTTACCATAGCGTACAATGAGTAATATATTATACCTACCTACCATCTGTGCATTGCTCCTTAATACCAGACAGTTTTTGTTTTACATAACGGCTTATTTTTTGTTGGTGTTTTGTTTGAGATTCAAACAACTGATCGCCGTGACCGCTTGTCAGACGAAAAAATATGGGGCGTTTTTGTTATACAGGGCACCTACAATTTGGGTAAAATACCTGCGATAATGTGCCTTTATTTTTTCAACGTAGGTACCTATATCCTCATACTATTAATTCATCGGTTGTCCTTTAGGAATAAAGTTTGAAACTTCGAATGTAAGCACAATTAAGTTGAAATCACTTTGTGGAAGTCTTGCCACAGACTGGCGTGAAACACGCAAATCAATGTAGATAACTTTTTTACACACCCGTGTAAGAAGGTTACGTTGGCCTATTTATTGCGTCTTGGCTATGGTACAATTTAAACTGTTACAACATGTACTGAAGCTGTCACTCGCTAACCGTTGCGCGTTTCAAGAATAACGCGATTGAATCATCACAATAGTCTCTTTACAGTCTTGTTTGTGACTCATTGGTCGAGATGTAGTTGCATTATTCGAGGTCAAACAGGAGCCAACATTAAAATCACAGCTAACCGTTTATGTTGACTATAACATCGTAAATTTCAAATCCCGAACGTTATGTCTATATTCCGCCAACAAACTTCTCAAAAACATTATTCGAACCAAACAACGTTTCCCGAAGCTTTTTAACGGCAAACAAACAATGCGATGGGTCCGGCAAACTCATCGAAATGGATCGCTTATTGTTTGAATGGGTGACATTCTGGTTGGGTTACGACCGAAAATGACGTCATCGGAGACCATCAACTGGCTTACTTTACAATTAGGATACGAAGTAAACGATCGATTGTTAGTGTAATTCGACTGTTTAGTTTGTGTAGTAGACTTTTTAATTAGTGCACAGCTGTGTACATCTAATTCATTCGGAAAATGAGAGGCAAATGGGCATGTTGCCACCGCTACATTATATCGTAGCTTAATGTGCCGCTAATATCTTATATGGCCCATTCCCAATCTAATAACGACCGTGCTTTAAGTCTTGCTGTGTAATTTAGACTAATATAAAGTCTAATTGACCTACCGCAAAGTCTCCAAATAGGTCGATTCGATGCGCAGCCACTATTACGGTTCATTACATTTTAGTGTTCCACAACACAAATTTCCCTATTCTCAGAAATTTTGTGCTATGGAAAATGATATTAGGCTCTAATGACACGAAAATATGATATCCTAGGCATGATAAGCAGAAACTTTCCTGAAGTTATTACTACCCAACAGTAATTAATAAGTAGAGCTGTAATGATAGTATCTTCGTGTAAAACACTGCAAACCGACCTGCTATAGAAAGAGGCTAGGTTCATAATTACTGTATGGGTCAATATACGCTCTACTTTTGAAGCGATTGCGCCGCGCCAATCCTGGGGCGAACCCACTCGCATTGTCATCAATGCCGGTCATTGTGGCCAATAAAGTGATTAATTCAGCCCATAAATGTATTCCGCCGATCTATTTCGAATTAGGGTCAGTGTTACCACCCTGGACGTTGCAACATCTTGCCGTCGCTCAATTGGCGTCGGAATTGACTACTTTATGGATATGATAGTTTCAATATTGAACGCGATGATTGGTTCGACGCCTGCAATAGTGTTGCAGTTCTAATGTCTGTAACGTTTTGAATATAATAATGTAGATTGTAGATCCTTATTTGTCTTCAATTACCATCTACCTATATTTATATATTTTGGATTCGCGTTTATTTTAAGTGATTTGTATCTATGTGAAAATGATCTAACTCCTTTACATGTTTACAATCTAAATGCTTATTTTTAACATTGGCCGTCCACGATGTTTGGACATTAGAAACAATTTAATCTGTTTAGGTCCGTCTCTGGGTGTAACCGTTTACCGGATGCCCATTTAGCAAGGTTTTTATTTTCGCATTTTTCCGCACGTATTGTTTTCTTTACAAATTACAACCTACTTACAGAATAGGCTATTTGACTATTTTTAAGAATCGTTTTAAATTATTCTTTATATCATATTAAGCTTATTGTCATTGATATTTCCGGGAAATCTTCTGTATTATGAGTAAAAATCAATATTGAAGTTTAAATTTCCAGAACCGCGGCAAAAACGCTGTTTCTGTAATGGCGCCGGTCTCGTGACATGCGTGACGTCACATGCAAGTAAACAGAGTTAATGAAGTTTGTAAAACAGTGCATTTCATCGACTTTCTTGAAATTTATTGAATACAATGGTCTATAAGTAGTGTGTAGTGCCACAATGTACAAATACTTCTATAAAAAGTCCACAGAAACTGTTTATTTCTGTACCAACGAATCGCAAAAGGCGAAAAATGTGGCTACAGTTAGCTCGAAGAGATCCAAATGCCATTCAATCACATTCAAATGTCTTTATGTGCGAAGATCACTTTGATGTAAGTATCACTTAACTTTATACATACCAGATAGTAGATAGAAAAATATCGGTAATGGATAAAACAAAATAACATCTTTAATTCCTAACCTCTAAAATGTGGCCTTATACTTAATACATTTATATACAAAATAAATGATTTCTATGGGGTACCTACACTACTGTTTTTACATTTTTAAGTTCCGCAGCATAGTAATCTGCATTATTCTTGAAGAAAAGTGCTACCTACCATAAATGCATCTATCTTAGGTAGATTGCTGCTGTCAGCTCGCACAAAATTTGCCTCCATATTGAGATTCAATACGAATATTTATGCCAGCAGTTATAAGATTTATCAAACATTCCTTCAGAAATCACTCAAAAATCGAATATAACACTGATAAAACCCAAAACACGAACTAGACTCAGTCAAGGAAGCAATGTTTACTTGCGTGTGACGTCACAAGAATCTTAACCAATCACAGGGCGTTGACCGTCACAGATAAAGTTTCAAAAAATATTATATTTTGTTTCGTGTAATCTGCAAGAAATATACATTTTTTTGTCTAAAATTAAATGAAAGATGTTATTTTCCGCTATTTTCTGATATGATGACCACAATTTGGGATATATTTTTAATGTTGTCAAATAGCCTATTGTAAACTTATAGGGAATACAGAAGTTTACTAACGAACTGTATTGAAATTAGAAACCTACAATATGGGCATTGATTATTCATTTTTATTCATCCTACATTTTATTTCATTTTATTCATCATCATCCTAACTTTGCTTTATACAAATAACCCAAAGCCTTAACAATAAAACTTTCTCTAGCCAATGTAATATTATACACAGCAATAAACACTTCACAAGTGCTGTTCAATGTAATTCTCATTAGTAGACCGCCTAAATATTATCATAACTGTCATAAGTTCTATTCGGGGAATGTGTTTTCTCACATTGAACTTATCTGTTGCCCGTCCAATGGGTGCAATGAACTTTCTAAGGGCTCCGGATAAACCGTAGGTAGTTGACGCGTGCGACGATCGTAAAGAGGAAAGGTACTTGACGAATACAAGTATTATTTTACTAGCTTTGCCTGCGGATGCACTCACATAAGATGTTCTAAATGTTAAGTCATCATACCAGCCTATAAATGTCCCACTGCTGGGCACAGGCCTCTTCTCATATAGAGAAGGAATGTTGAGTAGCTTAGCAAAATTGTCTTCCATGCAAGAACAAGTTGCTTCATTTCTTCAATTGTAACCCATAGAAATAGATTACACGTATTCTTCTTAGCGTGTCGATCAATGAGAGTAGTTTTTTTTTTTCGATCCAGTAGGTCTTCAGCTACACGGACATCATTATCTGTAAAGTTGTACAGGTCCTCGTGTGTACAGGTGGTAGGAGTACTGGGCAGCTCATCAAGTGAGTCATGGTTTGGGTAGAGATACCACACTCACGAGGCTCGTATTGAAATCTCTTCTTTTGTGATACAGAGAACCCAAGTTGTTTTTCTTATTCGTAGAGATTGCATTAATAATGTACAATGCACACATGCTATCTAATAATACATGTATCAGTTTCCTCATTGTTTTGAAAGTACTGGGATTAAACATCTGTTGTACAACATCACAAAGATTCGTGATCACGAAGCCTTGCATGCAAGTGAATACACGAAAAAATTATATTACGCCATATGGGATCTGTAATCGGTTTCAACGAACCGATGATAATATGTACCTATAGAATCTATACACACGCTAATTTATAGCTCATGTAATGTTACGAGTCTTAATTAATTTTCAGAGCGGCTGGTTTTATTGTTAAGAAATATTTACTCAAGTTTCTCGGTTTAATGACTATTAGACTGACGTATCCGTCATGTACAAAATAAAGCTTCGATGTATGAACTCGGCTTTTTCTAATACCCCAAACAGATTAGTAGACGGATTTTGTAATTACTGTACCTACAAATTCAGACAAATCGTAGTTGAACTATGTTTAGCAAATGCTCTTCAATTAAACTGTTTGTATGAGCAGTACATAGGTACAACGATAACAGAATAAAGGAAAACGGTTGGTATCGTTGTCTTGCACTAAACATCTTATACAGAACTATTTGCTCAATTCCCGCAAAGGTCGGCTTAGAAAGTTTAGGGCAACACCCTATTTAGTTTAGTCTTATATCTATTTATCCCATATGCGACCTCATTCTCGAAGTTATCCTAACACTGGTGAAGCAACTACACCCACGCGAACCAGATTTCTACGCAACTGGTTATAAGATATAGTTGTTTCATTAAATATCCCACAACACTTTCTAGATACTGAGTAACATAATGAACATGATTATTCTATACTGGTGATAATGTATTACTCCCACTTAAAGTTATTTGTATTTTTTTAATTAGATTATTGTAAACAAAATTATGATTAAAGTAATGTGCCTGCGGCTGCCCCCGTAATGTTTCCTGTTTATAAAAAAGGAGAACGTAATTGGTTTGATGTTCCAGGAAACTTTTTAACTTTTGGGTATCACATATCAATATCAAATCAGTAAAAACTTTCGTTTACACGTGAAATGTTTGAATTAGTAAATTAATTTGGACGCTTGACTTTACATTGATTGATTTTTTTTTTACTTGACTGATTTTTTATCTGCATGCCTTTATCAGCTTACATTCTAAAGTAAGAACTTGATCAAAATGAAACGGCATTACCAACCTGTCACAAGTTTTCGGAGCAAGGACTGTTTTGTGGGTGTCGTGGTTGCAAACTTGCTATTTATGCATGATTGTAATCTTTGATCTGAACGCTTTATTAGTGCACGTGGCTAAAAGCATTGCAAACGTCCGCAATTTTAGTTATATATAACACAGCAATGGCATTCTGCACTTTTGATTATTTCCTCCCGAGTGTTTGAGGCAGCGAAATTCTATGTTCTTCTGAGGCTGAACACGATTTCAATTATTTGGTAAGAGTACCTTCGTAGCTCATGGTTTATGGGTATAGAACATATATTTGACTGCTAGAACCAGTTTCCATGATACCTTTTCTTGTATCAGGTTACATATTTTTCTTCTACTGGTTCCACAAACATTGCGACATTCTTTTCTTTCTTTTATCTTTCCTTGTTCTGTGCAGACGCTAATTCCACGTAATAAAAAAGTTAAACAGGATAAGGAATGTCTTTGCTACTTGTCTCCCCCTATATAATCAGTAGAACGCGAAGTTATGCGATTGCGTCACGACTGGATAAACAAACATGCAATCTACCTCTAGGCTTATTTTTCTCATTTCGGATGTCACCGAAAAAGGCATCAATCATTATTTTGTTTTAATTTAACACAGCCCCATTTGGAGTAGTGTTCACACTGGAGCGTAATAAAGCTGTCGAGACCGTACAAAGTCGTATATTTTAAGGTGAACCCAATTTGTCAGGGCGTCGACATATGGTACCCGTTGCCACGATATTAAAGACGTACAAATATAAGTATAACTGATTTAATGCTTAGCCATGCGGGATAATCTAATACTCAGATTATACGTATAATGTTTGGTTTGTCATGTTACGTAAATGTTAGGTCTTATTACAGAAGTGAAAATGATATAGGTAGTTAGGTACTTATGTATACTTGGTGAATTTTTGACGTGGTTTCATAGTCTAAGGATGTGTAAGAGTCAAGTCTAAAGGAAAAAGAAAAGAAACAAATGAAAAAAAATTATACAATTTTAAATAATGTTAAAGTAAAAAGCTGTAGATATTCTAAAAATCGAGTAGTCATGGTGTTATTTCTTGCGCAGACATAATTTTGAACGACTATGCGTTTTACGATATCAATGACGATGATATCGCTATTTCTCGAAAGAGGTCGAGCGAGACTCGCTAACCAAATCTTACGCATGGATTTTGTGATAGAATCTTTTACTGTTTAAAAACAATTGAATGACTGACTCAATAAAAAGAAAACTGACTATTGTACCAATGCTTTGTATGCTAAAGTAAGTCTAGTAATGTCTGACTGTCTATTTATACGTTCGCACAATGTTCTCGTGATCTTGGACGGTCAATAGAACTTGTAGATAAGTACGTCTTGTCTCCTTTCCCGTCATATAAATAAAAATTCGGATAATTCTTGTAAACATTTACAACTTAATCAAAATTGGCCTATTAACCTCGTTAATCGTAATTACGTAAATCATAGCAGTAACAGTACGGGAGACATCTTTGAGCATGTAAATGCAATCTTTTAATGTTTTTATAGGTACCGACATAAATTCATATAAACTTGGCGGTATAAATAAACTAATACATTCCTTTTAGCAGTTACAGTCTCTCGTTTATGCTCACTTAACTTTTCTTTGGCTAAAAATAACTAATTAATTGAAACCAGATATATTTATGTCTAGTACGTATATAGTAATTTTTGAATGAGCGTAGTGGATCTATTACCTGGCTGAATTAAGCATTATGAAAATTTTTAAAACCACAGAATGACAAATTTCTTCAGTTATTTCTCCTGCGTTCAAAACATCCTTGACAAATAATTAGCCTATTTAAACAATTAAGTGTGTAGGTACATATATCATCAAAGATATCAAAAGTGTGATCTAATAGTTGATACCCGTGACTGTATGTAACACGCAGGTAGAATCTTTCACAACCGAATGATGCTAATATCAGGTGCGAACAGGCGAGGTGTACAAAATTTCCCCGATGCTATGATCGTAACGCGAAACATGCTTCGGGGCGAGGTGTCTGATCATAAAACAGGCGTTCGGGCGGAACGACATACGTGGCGGAAGGAATTGCTAATATTCCGCCTTTCGTGATGTCACTGCTCATACTTGTATTAGCAAAACATCAAGCTAAACTAGACAGTTCGGATTGATTGCTAGCAAACGCAATTCTCAACTGATATTACCTACTAAAATATATCTTCTGATTCATCAGTCATCAGTCTTTTCGAATGTGACTCGTGTTCTATGAACAAACTTTTGACTGATCGTTTTAATAAATTCTTGACACGACATTTGTTACTTGTCATTAGCATTACTGGTTGACAGACTGGCTCAATGCACTTTAGTGCCTTCACATCTTCTCACGCCGTTAAAATATTTAATAGGTAGGTAATGAGATGCATCGTTCACACTTACGGCGTAAAGCTGGTCATACAGTGAGAATTATCACTGTTTTAAACATTGATCTCAATATGTTTTTGACAAAACGAAACTTGTAGAATTTTAACAATTTTTTTACTTATTTCTTCAGCGAACCTTGGTGTAATACTTAAAATGTAAATTGCATAAGAGAGTTTCCGACAGTGTTTTATAAATATTAATCGACGAATCTTTATAAAATGATGTATAATATAATAACATAGAAAAAAAGGAGATCAACCATTGTTCAAACTCAAAATGTCCAAATTTTCACCATTTAACCAAGTGACTTACCATTTTTCTTACCAGAAAGAGGTTAATTGAAGCTCTTATTTGAATTTAAATAAATTTAAATCATTATACGCCACTTAACCATCACAGCTAGACTGCATATATTCAGAAACTTTCCATTTGCAAGGCTAATATTGCGTGTGTTTTAGATTTTAATTGTTCTATCAAGACTAATCGTTTGATGATATATTACTGTGACAGACAGTTACCAGAAACGATAATTAATACATAGTAAGTTTGGCTCATCAGACACGTTAACATGTTCATTAATATTGATTCTATTTTGTCGAGGTAAGTCGATATAAAGTATTCTTCATCAATTATGCTGTTACCTATTTGATTCATAATACGGCTTACCTACTCACGAGACATTAAAAAGCATTGATACATAAATATACTTTTTACGTTATTTTTCATCACATTTTGTCACCATAATTAAGCGGTTAAACTTCTATGGGATCAGGAATCAAAGACACTTCACCATGTTATCCGTTTAGGCAGTCACATGATCAGTCTAACCGTACAAGCTAAGATAATGGTTGAATATTAATATCAATGGAAAAATATGGACGGAATTTCGCTACTTTTGATGTAGTTACTAAATCATTTTGCAATGTTGCAATAAGCGTGATAGCTACTCATCATTCAAACAACTGATTTAATGACGCAGTTAAAACTACAGACTTGCTACGATGTTTTGTTAATTAAGTAAATCATCGAGAATGACAGTTAGCGATTATCGCAAATCGCACAGAAGTTGACATTTAAAAAGACGTGTGCATATATCCGTATGTTCTTACAACAGAGGTGATATCAGAAAACGCGCATTTTGTGATCCGTGTTGAAACTCGGCTATTTTCATTGTATGATCTAAATAACATTGCGCAATGTTCGATTTAGATCAAACATATGAGGCATTCTTATTTGGTGTTACCGTAATCATCTGAAATACTTTCAATGTTGCTAACAGAATAAGTAAAATTGTTGTCTGAAAACAATCTGTCTCATGTCTGTGTGTGTATCTGTCACGCTCGTTCCCTTAGCAGCACATGTGTCACACACTCTTTAATTATTTTTCGTAATCACTATTGGCTTTTAGGAACTCGTTGCATTGTTTCGTTATCCTTTTTTTTAACCAATTTCTTACAGGCATGCGTTAGATGCGTCTATTAATTTTAACAAGACACGCTTCACCGAGAAATAACTTGTTTGGTCATTATAAATTACATTACTTTAGAAATGAAAGTAAATACATCACAATATGTATTTAAACGCTAAACGCTTAACGCTAAGAAACATTAAGATCTGTTAGGCATGTTTTATTATATAAATTAAAATCTGTTAGGCATGTTTTATTATATAATAATAATAATTTATTTTAATATTTCTCATTCCAAATTATATTTAAACATACCAATTTGTTTATACTTAAACTATTTATAAAACCCATTATTTTGATACCCCACTCGATAGTTTTAGTTAAGAAAATAATTACTTATACTATTGCCAAAATCCTGACTTTCTTTAAACACCTAATTATGAAAAATGGGTTTTTGAGACGAATCTAATGACATCGTAACTGTCGTGTGTGATGTGTTAACGAAATCCATCCAGCCGGAAGATACGAGGTACCTAATAAAGAAATTTACAAAAAGTAACATACAAAATAGGTATGCGCGAAAAACATAACCCTTTCTTGGCAGTCGGGTAATAAGACAGTGTTTTTTTATTAAAATCTTTATTTATGCCCGTAACGCATAGAAGAGCATTTTAAGAACATCAGTAAGACAAAATATGGAAGGCAAATAGGATACGTATAAAATAGATAATTCTTCAAAAACATATAGCTTTTTTGACGGCAGTTCAATACGAGACTTAATTGAAGTCCATCATGCATTGACTTTGATTTCAGGACCTCCATGACGAGTATGATATCCATCAAGGATGAGTAGGTTTGAGACATTGAGGACAACCGTTATTGTGCTAACTAGTTGGCCACTGGTGCGTCAGCCGTCAAAGCCCGCTAACAAACGATTCAATTTGCTATTTCAGACCTGAAATGCGACTAGCGCCTCTGGCTGCTAAATCGCTAAAAGTAAAGTCATTGTCTTTAGTTTTGACGATAAAAAGTGATGCTATTATTCTTGAATATTCTCACTTTTTAATATGTAGGGTGCAGGGGGAGTTGTTTGATGTTCTGTGGGTGCAACGCTTGTTGCATCGTCGAGTACCGACATGATTTTAATTTTAGTTGCCATTTTCTTTGCTGGGGGGACCCTTCTTAATGTATTAACTAAAGACAACAGAAATAGCCTGTCTTCATCTTGGTTACTACATTCACATTTATCTCTACTCTCAACTGATTGTTTTTCTGCTTCAATGAGTCTATGAGAAATAGGTTTCTCTTGTAGTTGAATTTTTCTCTGGCGTTTTGCTACTTGTCTGTTAGGTTGCGAGTCCTCCTCAGAATCTGCAGCTATTGCAAGTGGGTCACATTCTTTTGTTGTAACAACCTTGTGTAGAAATTGAAGGTGTTTAAAATGTATGTATTCACTTTTACGGGGCCCATGACCTGCCCCAGAACTCAGAGAGTGTCGTCGCTGAAGTTCTCGAGTGAAACAACCTCGGAGGCTTTTCCATCTTTTCTGCAACGCATCAACTGAAAATATTAAATAGGTTAAGATTAGTTTGTATAAGTTTTAACGTTGTAACACTATGTGTAAATTTTCAATACTTTGGTTAAATACACAAGTTTGTATACAATCATGTCATGTCAACGTATAAATAATTGTAAAGAGTAGGTAATAAATTTATTAGATCTTCGCCAAACGATAATGTATATTTTCGTGCCCAGGGGTAGCCGGCTGTTAATTGACTGTAGCGCCATCTTTTATTTGTATTCAATAAACATGTTTATAATTATCCACAAATGCCGTTGATTTGGTTGAATAAATTGAGAAATTGTTGTAGGTATTAAAAATAAACAAAATAAAAGATGAAGATATTTATTGACTGGATTACTCATTTCATTTATAGTGAATTCAGCTTTTAAAATTTAATCATCCGAGATGACTTAAAAGGATCACGTTCACCGTTTGATTATAACCTCAAAATATGATGCTTTAATGTTTTAAATCAATTTACAGTCAGTAAGTTAGTCAGGAAATCAGGTAATGCTAGAAAACTTAAAACATAGTTTTGGTTTTAATGCGTATGAAAGGGTCTCTGAACAATATTCTTTACACACTCACCTATTCTTTCTTTTTCAATGTTCGTCAGTTCCTCGTCGTCTTCTTTGAATATATCTACAAGTTCTTCCCAACACTGAATTCTTAAAACACGGTCTGAATAATCACTAGATGTACTATCCCATAAACACGGACGGTTGCGAACTTCCTCAATTAATCTTTTTGTATCAAAACCATCGTTACTCCATCCATCCATCCTTTTGTCCAACGCAATTTACACTTGTTTTGTAGAATATATTATTGTGTTCAAAATATACCTTCAGTGGCGGGCGGTTGGCCACCGTGTGAGTGAGAAGCAACTCATTGACCGGCGACGTCGCCAGCTCGCCAGACTCTGCTACTCGGAGAGTCGCTGTAACTGGCTAGTTGACAACATGGTTACGCCTCCAAATACGCGGCGTTGCCAAACCGTCGCGTCGCCGCGTCGCCACAACGCCAAATGAGATAGCTGTATACATTTCAATAATGACGTAGCTGGCGACCGCGCCGTGGTGTTTTTGTCAAGTGTATTGTTGATGATTAGCTATTATGGTCTACCTATAGCTAATAATTTCTGAAGCTTAGCTTTTTAATTGCCGATATTTAAAGCAGTCAGCATTTTATATTTGAAAACAAGGCAAACAAACCATGATACTGTAAATATTTTTTTACATAAACCACCACACAGTATTTGTAAACGATACTCCAGATTTTTTATGATATTTTAGTAAGGAGTTTGGTTTTAAACAAACAGGCAGGGCCACACGCGGCGCGTGACTCACTGTCCATCATCAGACACGTGGATAATGCCCGTCAAGCAAGCCCTCGAACTAGATAAAGTATTTTTTATTAAAATAGTTACCGAAAAGTGTCTATTCATTTATGCCTGTAACAATAAATATACATACACAAAAACGTTTGGTCAGGTCTACCGGTATGGCGTATTTATCTTTAAGTAATCTGTTATTCTTTTAATGTTGTTCTAACATGAATAGGATAATGTTGACTAGTTCTAAACGGTGAACCCTTGCGATTTGATAGTTGTAATAACAAGTATAAACAAAATACAATACTACATAAATGTATATCAGATATTGGTAGCAGTGGAACGAAATTAAGCTTTGGCTAGGCTTGGTGACAGTAAGTAATTGGCAATCCCTAACGAAGTGACCGAGAGTGGGCACAGGGAGCGTAGGAAGTTGTCGATGACATGGTTTAGGCTTGTAAGAGCTACATAACATGCAATAAACCCCAACAGAAGAAATATAAATTAGGCACATACTTTATGAATTTAGTATTTACAATTTTACTAAATAATTTAATATTGCCCGCTTTATCTGTCACAAGCATATAAACATCAAGGAAAATGCATTGATGTTTATATGGTTGTGATCGATATATTTACATTTTGCTATTGATCTGGTGGTGTTATTTTTACATGACGTGACACATAATAGTGAAATGAGAATACTAGAAGCAAACGTCTCTGACTGTTCTTGGCCTATAATTTAAATGGAAGTAAATAATATTGTACCATCATAAAACATATAATCTTTTTTGTTAGCTTTTCTACTCTTTCTACTTCTTTGCCCAGTTGCTCAGCTTTATAAAGTATTTTATCTTGTGTCCCGTTAGAATCACTATTTTATACGTTATCTTGGCGTTAATGTTAGCTTTTATATTCACTACAAAAGTTAGGTGCTGAGTTCCTGTTGTCACCATATATTGAATAGAATGGCTTTACCTATTGTATTGTAGGTAACACTGAGTGCATTTTCAGCAATGATACAAATTATGTAAGTAATAATAAGCTAGGTAAATATTTTTAAAATTTCTTTATATCCGAAATTCATAGCTTAGGGGCCGTCCATATATTACGTCATTCTAAATTAGGGGGGGGGGGTTGGTCTGCGGATGACGGCAAATGATAGATGGGGGGAGGGGGTGTTTCAAAATTGACGTCATTCTTATTTATTTATTTATAGTTTATTGTTCACGTACAAAAAGATTATTTCTAAAAAGAAATTTCTTCCAGCACACCTAGTAAGTGAGACTGCAAATGTGAGAGGCGGCTAAGGCGCGTACAGTACTAAAATAACTGATAATAAACATACATAATGCAACATAGATGTACACAAATACAGTAATAACTACAGATAAAATACTCTAACAATAATATTACATATAATACTAGCTGCCCGCCCCGGCTTCGCCCGTGGTACTTACATGTATTATACATATAAACCTTCCTTAAGAATCACTCTATCTATTAAAAAAAACCGCATCAAAATCCGTTGCGTAGTTTTAAAGATCTAAGCATACATAGGGACAGACAGCAAAAGCGACTTAATTTGTTTTATACTATGTATTGATAATAAACACAATACTTAAATAATAACTACAACATTATATAATTATGAATCGAGCCAAAACGAATATCGGGAGGATACGGAGATATTACCCGTGATCCAGAATTTAAAAGAATGGGTGAAAACTCCGTGGGAGTTATCCAAAGAAAAGTAAAAAATAGGGAATAATAATATTATATATTATTATTCCCTATTTTTTACTTTTATATTATATTATACCAATGATTATTGCCAAAGTAAAAATAATAAAAGGTGATTCTATAATCAAGTGTTTTAATCATTAATACCCTATTTTTCTCAAATCTGCAATGTTTTAATTTTGTCAAACTGGTAATGACGTCAATTTTGGGAGAAGGGGGGGGGGGGGTCATTAAGAAATGACGATAGGATGATTGTAGGGGGGGGGGGTCTAAAATCTGAAAAAATCGATGACGTAATTTATGGACGGCCCCTTAGTTACAATAACATGAATCTTACAAAAACTAATATTTAGGTATTTGTTATAAAATTCGAAGGTTTTTAGATGGAATTTTGGAGGTGAAGTGTGACATTGAAAAACCTTAACAAAATGTTCGTATTACAAAGAAACATGGCGTGTTAGCCGACAACATTTTTTTACAGTGCGATTAACGCCGGTAGTGCCATATTCTAGCCCGATAATTCTTTTTATTTGACATGCAATCCTTTAATTACTTTCTAGATAATTGTAGGCGTGCCACATGACTATAATATTATAACACGTTTATGTGATACACTATTGTGTACCTTACCGACATTGCTAAATAGCCTTGTTTATCCTATGGCTGGGTAATCTGGGCATAGACCGCCTCTTGGTTATACGCTTCTGCTCTTTGTCTTGCCACTCGTATCCATCGGGCTCGTTTTGTATCATCCAACCATTAGAATTTTATATTATAGTTTGTACTTTAGCCAGACAAGACTTCTTTTTTTGAAAAATACGACTACTTCAATCGGATTAGTAACTTCCTATGAAGCAGTTTTTAGATTTCAAAAGTAATGTAAAACTAGGTTTTGCTACTTATAACTTTATCTTGTAGTCTGAACCCAGACAAGAATTCTGCCAAAAAAAAGAATCCATTATTTATATGAATGATTTCTTTACACGACTCTTAACATCTGGATGTTCTGGGAAAAGCTCTACTCTATTTCCGAGATTGTTATCACGTATTCAACAGCATTATAAAGATTAGTCGTTAAGTTAATTCTATCGCGTGAGCAAACAATGCCGTGTGGCCCACATAGAGCTAGATAGGCGTGAAGATAGATGGTGGTATCTCGTCAGCATAGCACCAGTTCCACGTAAACAAACAAAAAGACTTTTCCTCTTAATTACGTCACATCTATCACGTACCTACACGCGACCGCTCGATGAATACTCAAATGAGAAACTCGGCCCATTTTTATTCAGCTAAAATTTCAGTATGAAAAGTTAAACATAATCACGCCCCGTGTCCTCAAGTTGATTCAGGTCATACCCGCTAGAATGATATAAATAAAATCTAATTTTGCAAAACGAGACTGCCGCCTAATGAGGGGCGCAATTATGAACCTCGACCTCTTATCCTTAATAGGGATCAGAGTTGTCTTATAATTATAACCATCAGATTTTACTTCGCAGTTTATAAACGACGTAGGTGTGGTTACTCCATAGTATAAGACTGTTGAAGACAAATATGTATCAACCATGATTTGAAGTTAACTATAATTCCAAGCGGTACTACTTGATCAAATATTCAATGGACCACTGTGTACCTAATACCTATGTAAGATTACTTGGTGTTCCTCTCCTGCGGCGGGCACTACAATTTTCATCCGCTGGGATGTAGTAAACGAATACGGGCTTTCTTTGCTTCGACCCTCTGCATCATTTATAATCATAACTCCTCCAGCGAACACTTTAACTTCGCACCTCGCCTAGCACTCGCCTTGATGTGAGTAAAGTGACGGAAAACATTTTCGAGAGAGACTTTTGTGCCACTTGCGTCTTTAAATTCAAACTTTTCATGAAACATATGCAGAAATTTGTGACCAACGTTCCCACCAAGCGATAGCTACACAATAGCTTTATTTAGCTTTAAGAAGTAAAATTTCGAAATCGGTACCTTTAGCGTTTTGCGCTTCATTGTCATTAGGTACTCTATTCTCGAGGGATCCTATATAACTTTTATTAGCGAATCGTTAGGCGTGTGTGTGGGGTCACTCGTAAATGTACAAGGTCTTCCCCTCCGAACCAGGGTCCATTTAATTACATACCTATTTAGAGAAACATACATGATAAATTTAGGCAATACGTAAACGTATAGGTAGGTAAACTTGTTAACAAATCTAAATATATATCATTAAGTGCAATGTTTTTTGAAAAATTAAAATATTTGGTTGTTTCTCCACGGTAAATATCAGCTAATGTTCCGTCTAAGTTAAAACAAACGCGTACAATAAGTTACGAGACTTGTAATGAAATTCCCGAGCTTCGTTTGATTAAAATAAGTCTGTGATGTCGGTCTCGAATTCTCGATCCCGCAGTAAGTTCAAGCAATTGCGTTATTGGAACGCAATTCCGCCAATTTAAAAAATCTAAGAAGTGTTCGGTCGGAAAATATTTTTAGTTTGTTCACGGATTGTTGAGACATGGTTACAGGATATTTTTGATCTAAGCTCCTAATAGAATTTATATTGAAATAGACTTATAAAGATGCTGTAATAAAGACAGTGATTTAGGTAAGTAAGTATTAAGATATTTTTATTTTATGTAATATTTTTACGATTATTGATATAAAACTAAAGTGCTTTATACTATTTCCTAACCCTATTATAGGTATACAGGTAGTACCTTCTAGGTACAAATAATTGGGACAATCCAATTACTGTTTTTGAGCTGAAATTTTGTAAACTGACTCTATATCTTTTGAATAGATAGGTATAACCTTTTGGTAGCACACTGTAAAGGTGTTGAATATGGACAAACAAAACATGACCAATAATTAGAATCCACGTTTGACTCCTCAGGGGTTGAACGTGGACCAAACATTAGTGTTCAAAAGTCTAGGTTTTTTTAATATACTTACCTAAATTAAAAACAATGTTAGGTCCTACAATAATAAGATAATATTTTATATTCTAACCCGAAATTGAATACGCCTTTGCTATATTTTCAGCAAAATGCCTAATTGTATAAATATCGCTATGGTATTGAAATTAATAGGTATGGCTGATACGTATATTGGTAATTCCACATTACATTATCTACATAACCTATTCTGGCAACCGGCTTTATGACTTGTTTCCTGCGCCAGACTTAAATATGATCTGACTAGGATAACAGTATAGTCGGGATAGATAAAACGTAAACTCCTACAGAAATAATTCTGTTATCAAGCAAGAATAAAACCATTTATTTGTAGCGTCTCTTACCGAATTATCTTTATATTCAGAAATATTACCTGTTTTAATAGCTCATTTCAACATTTTCTACATTCTTTTTAGTCAGTTCTTTTTGTTAGTCAGCTAGTGTTATATACCAAAGCGTGTATTTTCCGTATAAAAACATACCGCAGAATTTATTCCAGTTCATATGAAACATGATAATATGCATATTATGAGCCCAAATCCTAGCTTTGGAGGATTTTGTATTCTCATGTTTGCCGTTCATAATACAGTGATGTCTCTGTTTACATCTTCGTATAAAATATGGGTAGAAACAAGATCATATCTGGGGGCACGGTAGTGCCCCCGCCAAGACGAGCCAAGCGAAGCGCACGGGCACTACCTACCTTTTCTCGAAGCGCTTCGTCGTTTTTTTGAACCCTCATAACTTGGGTTTGGATTATGCTAGATCAACAAAATTTTCGGGATATATTGTCAATAGCGGACTTATTGAACATATTAAGTTTTAATTACATTAGCTTTTATACTTCAGATTTTATTTATATCTAAAAAACGCTAATTTCGTCACTGACTCACTGATGATCATCAAAATTCTTAAGGTATTTCCTAATGTCCTAGAAAGCTGAAATTTTGTATGTAAGCTAGTATTAGCACACAAACAACAAAAAAATTATAAAACTTGTAACTTTCATCCCCCAACCCCTTAAACCAGGGGATGGGAGTTTGTATGAGACCTGTAATTTTAAATTAAATTTTGTTGACGCTAGAGGTCTAATCTAATAATCTAAAACTTGGTTCCCCTAGATATATATATATGTATAGGTACTCCTTGTAAAAAAAAAAAATAAAAAAAAAAATTGTTACAAACAACTTACAAAAAGAAATGAAATCCCACCAAAAACATTTTCATGTAAAATGTTGCCAAGACGAGCCCATATGACTCGCACTGTCAAAAAGTTATCAGATCTCATGTAGAGCCAAGCTTCTAACACTACACGCCCTAACTCTACAAGGCCTAACTTCACAAACTCTACACCTTAGTCAAAATATGTGGCTTGGCCGTTCGTTACTACAAGAACTATTGTATAACACAAAAGTAATGAACAGTGAATTAATTTTTCACCTTACGCCGATGTGAATGTAGCGAAATGGCCAAGCCACATATTTTGACTAAGGTGTAGAGTTTGTGAAGTTAGGCCTTGTAGAGTTAGGGCGTGTAGTGTTAGAAGCTTGGCTCTACATGAGATCTGATAACTTTTTGACAGTGCGAGTCATATGGGCTCGTCTTGGCAACATTTTACATGTGAAAATGTTTTTGGTGGGATTTTTCTTACGTATAATATAACCAGTGACTTGTTACATAGGATATGTATTGAGTGAAGTAGCAATATTAAACAAGGCCAGAGAATATTGGAGTTTGTTGGAAAAACTTATTATACTGAAACAACACTGAAAACGTTAGGTTAATCTAAATATGAAAATATTTTGTGTACAATGTTCGCACAAGCGAGGAATATGAATGAGGGGCGTCTGCCGCAGTGACGGCGTCGGCGCCACATACGCGATTCATGACGTATTTTATAGGGATCTTGCATAACTCATTGATTTAGTGTATCTGAATAATCACAATAAAAAAAAAACAATTGTAATCTCTCAAAAAAGTATTTATTATCTATTGTTTTTTTACCTTGTGTCTTTCCAATTCTGTCAAGTTTTCTGACAAAGAATTTTTGAATTAAAAGGATCCTGTGTAGTCACGTTCCTAAAAAATCGGTGAGTTTTACTCAAAATACGTGCAAGAGTTGGAGCGTCGTATTAGCTTTGTGTGGGTGATTCGACGTTTCAGCCGTCAATATCGCGTGATAGATTCCTTTTCTATCGTATTATTCATTTTATAATCCAAAAAGCATTTGTGAAAAAAAGAAGCATAAAATAAATTTTAAAATATTTTCTCGTAGCTGTCAACTACCCCATTATGCTCAATGGAACTGATATTTTCTCTGACTATTCCCTTGTAGCTTCCGTATAAAAGTCAATTTATTTTATCTTTTCAGGTCAATTACCCATCAACTTGGTCTGTTCATAAAGGCTTCCATTCCATTGATTTAAGGTAAGTTCTTCACATTTTAATACCTACTGTATTAGTAGATACTTATAAATAATAATTATAGATTATACATATTCTTAAGTTGTATGTATAACTATGACTAATATATAAGCGTTTATTATTGTAATGATTTAACAAACAAAGTGGTCTTATTCGTCAACATGTGAGTAAGTGCTCTAAAAACAAGATAAAATGCACGCACAAATATCGTAAACATGCGTGGCTCACTGTCCAATGCATGTTACGTTTCATTTGCAAAATTGTATTTTTATTAAACATAGTAAAATACATTTCCAATAACAACAAAAGCCCTAAAATAATGTTTACATTAACAACATTTTAAATCAAGTTTTCAGAAACTCATTGATCAACTGTTTTCTCTGTAATTTTTTTTTTCAATCGAATGAGCTCATTATTCCATCAATTTGAGTAATCGAAACCACGCATGACAGCTGTCTAGTGAGTCGGTAAGTTAATTATGAAGAATACCTACTTTTTATACTGGTATTTTTCATTACTTTATGAGAACACAGTTTTAAAAATGTGGTTACGTTTGGCTCTAATCAATGTTTGTGGATAGCAAATATAATTATATTTTATATGCTCTGGCCCTTATAGTTCTCGAAACAAGTCCAGTGAAGCAGTCAAAGCCAGCGCTCAGGCTAACTGCGTAGATCTCTTCAAAAATACATTTTATCTCTTTAATAGACTAATTAAAACGCTCATTAACAAAAACCGCAACACTTAAGCTTCTGTTTTAAATCGATAAAAAGTAACGTTAGCGGATTTTCCTTATTCCATGATCAATAAATTTTCACCTACTTTAATTAAATAATAATGTACAGCACCATTTCCTGCAAAATCAAATACACATATATTTTAATCACTTCACTCCGGTGTAATCTCCAATGTACACTGTGTACAGTCATGAACATGTATCGCTTGTAAAGGTGGGGCTTACGAGTTTTATTGTCGTGTTATTACTTATTACACGCACGCGGCGCGGCGTCAACGACGATTTTTGAGGACATTAATATTGTTTTGCTGTGTTCGACTGTACTTCATCATTTTGCTGTTTAGCTGGTGAATTTAAAGCTAGTAGGTAATATTTTGCGATAAACGAATACTTAATACGGCTATAAAATCCGTAACTGTTTTATAGATAAGTTTATTTAGATTTTAGGTAGGTACTTAATTAAGTGGTTTTAATTCGTAAATAATATGTTTTTATTTTATTTGCATTTCTAGCATCCTATTTAATATTATCAATAAAATTAAGTTTCCTAAATCAGCTAAAATGCGTGTCTCTGTATAATACATAATTAACTTCAGAAATTACATGAAAGTGTCCGACGCACATTCTTTACACGATATTATTTAACTTGTAAAGAACTCAAATTAAACAAAACATTTCAGTGTGTCGTGTTGGTCTGACAATTAATATTACTTAAGGGCACAACTCTAAATATGCGTTACGACGAACGCTTCACTTATAAATATTACATCAATCTTCATTAGAAGCCGGGTTTAGGTACAACTTGACGATGTAGGAGCACGTAACTAAATAATAATCGCGACCAAAATCTAACGCGACCGTAATCACAATCGTTGAGTATATATTTACATAATTACGTAACTAAAGCAGTTTTTACCTAATGACCTTTCGGGTGTAAAGATGTAGTTATAGATTAATAGATGCTAATTTTGACTCACAAGTGTGACATTTTGGAATTCTGTTGACTTAGCAATTTTCTGATTCAAAGTACTAACAGTGTGCAGATTCGGCATGCATTACACTCTTTTGGTACATGTTTCTGGTATTCTCGTCACCAGACATTTTTGAAGAAAAAAAAAATTTTGCCCTTTGAAGTTCTCCTAAATTCTTCTGCTTTCCCTTTATCGGGCACCAGGCGGCAATGCATGTGTAATTTATTTACCCCGGTTTCAAATCTCTAGGTCAGTACCAGCTGTACCTAATCGGACAATAACCCTTGTTCCTATACCAGCGTTGAAAGACGTCCCGATCTTGGCGAGAAAAAGTCCCAAAAAAAAAATTTTGGTCCTGCCGTACTAATTTTGATCAGCTACTGATGGCTTTGTATGAAAAGGCCAATTTGTTTTTAATTTCTTTGGGCAAAAACATTATTCCAAATGTGACTACAGATCCTTGTAGCATTCTGTATATATTCCTCTGAAGACTCAACTAGCCTACTATAGGATAAATCAGACAGTTATCAATAAAGTAACGTATTTTCATTAAAAATCCTTTCTATGGCAATTTTTGCTAACTACTGTCATGTAAACATAAATTAAAACTCAAATAAAAAGATACGTTTTTAAAAACTACTTTTTATAATATATTTTTTTACTGTCCCGCTTTCGACGAAAAAAATACGGAGTTTTTTTCTTAAAAAGTTGAAAAAACCGTATGACCAGTAGTGTCCTGAAAATATGAAAATATGAAAGTTTAGTATAACATCCATATGAACAAAGTTCCGGAGATAGTAGAGTTATATTTTCCTGATGTCTCGTCTATACGTGCGCTATTGTGGTTCTGAACACATTGCCTCAGGCGCTGCAAAAGGATCCGGAACCAACTGTCACTATAACATTAGATGTCTTTCCATATTACCTTCTGAATTCCTTTCATATTGAATTATCTTTCCCAAGCGGTGTTTCTTGTTGCCTATTGATTGTTGTTGTACTGACCTATTTGTATTAAAATATAGTGGTCAGTCTCGACTTTCGTCCTTTATCGCTAGCCCTTAGTATTTCTTCACGGGTATCATGACTCGTGACGTGGTGGCCTAGTGGTTCAATGAACGGATTTGTGTGCACAAGGTTGCAGGTTCGAACCCATTACAGGCAAGTACCAATGTGACTTTTTCAAAGTTACATGTAGTTTCTAAATCATTCTAAGATACCGCTGGAAATCGGTGAAGGAAAACATAGTGAGGAAACCTGGATTCAAAAAATTTGAATCCGAAATCGCCAACCTGCAATGAGCAAGCGTGGTGATCAATGCTCGTGCCTTCTCTATATGAGAAGAGGCCTGTGCCCAGCAGTGGGACATTTATAGGCTGGTTTTATATATCATGACTCACGTTTTGGACAGACTGTGTTATCATACTTGAAGGTTTAAATACCTTATAACATATCTAAATCAGTCGTGACCTCCACACTATATGTAGCTAGTATGTTAGCTAAGAACTTATAATACTCAAAGTTTTAAAGCAACCGCAGTGACCTTCAAAATACCTCGAGAATACTTGCCCTTATTCACGGTATGTTGGTATACTGTGAACTTTGTTTACCTAATTAAGTAATACCACTTCACTATCCGAAATGAACGAATATTTGTACTACACTTTTCTATGTGTGGAGGCTTGTAATTAGCTATTTGATAATATTACACTCATTATATCATTTTTCTGTTAGTCTGTAAGCCTTCTTTAAAATGTAATAAATACACTAGCGCAATGTTTCCTTTGTGCAGGGATGCTTACTATGGTAGATTGGATAATTTATTTCGTGAATGTCGGTTATCGCGGCAAAAAGTAATCTATATCCTTTCTAAGAGTTCAACCTAACTGCATAACATACTCAATCACAATCGGTTGTGTGGTTAAGCCTTGAGAGCGTAAAAGACAGAGCGACAGAAAGACAGACTCTCACTTTTGGCATATATAATATTAGTATAAAAAGGTAACTTAATGGGGCTATCTCAATTTTGATTTGCATATCAATGTGAGATACAATAAAAATCTTTTTATTTTTATTTTATTTTTTTAGTATGGATTAACTTACAGGACTAAAATAAACGAAAGATAAAATCTAAGAATAAAAGTTGTCTCTAGAATTTCATAATCTCGACTTAATCTTACAACATAAAGCTAAAGGATTTAATGAAAATGTTAAGATAATCTTAAGTAATTGAATCGTTTTTTCCCGTCTACGGCTTTTATAATTCTGCCCTATATTCTGCCTCGAAGTTCTAAACTAAAATATCAAACTTTCCTGTCGTAGAACTTACCAAAATTATTTTAATCAAAGTTAGTTCTTGAAAACGTTTAATGACTACGTTAAAGTGGTGATAGAAGCGTTTAATTAAAGCCCGTTTGTCAAATTTACACCTAATATAAACTAGCTGGTTGATATCAATAAAATAGCATCGAAGGATTTCAGTCCATACCAAGTTTCATTAAAATTGGTTCAGCCATAAAAGCGCAACATACAGACAGAGTTACTTTCGCATTTATAATATTAGTAGTAGACATTTACAAGGCTTTTAAAATTTAAATTTTTCATCATTTAAATATTATTTCGTTTGCACATAATTTTTAATTACGTTTGCATACCTACTAAATTAATTTGACTTTTAGAGTGATTTAACTTTTGCCATATAATTTAAACTACATATTATTGACCTACGAAAATAAAATCTAATTAAAAAAACTGGCTTTGTTAAAAAAACAAACTATTTAATCTCTGGTTCTACCAAGATGTAAATATTTACCGGAATGAATATTTTAACACCCACAAAAGTTGTCCGATCAAAAGTCCTCATAATTATTGCACAGATTTTGCAACGAAAGCCATTATTGCGTAGAAAGAAACTACTTTTTCCAAAAACTTTTAATATAATGTTTTAACATTTTACGCAGAATTTTTGCTAGAAACAAATTGGGAACACTACAACTCTTAAGTTGATACTTTAAAATTCAGGGTTTAACTAGAAACGAGAAGTTTGGAACTGTTTTACTTGGTTTGGCCCCAGTTGCTACTTGCTCCCACTTCTGACTTTATTGGGATCAAAGTTTAAGATTACATAGCGAAAATTCTTCAAGCTGTTATTACTATGGAGCATTAATGTTATTAATTTTGCATGTATGAAATTTTGCCAATAAATTGTAAGTCAGCAATATTTTTTTGTATGTTACTGTTTGTAAATTTCATTATTACCTCGTATCTTCCGGCTGGATGAATTTCTTTAACACGTCATACACGACAGTTACGGTGTCATTAGATTCGTCTCAATTTTTTTTTCTTAATTAGGTGTTTAAAAAAAAGGCAGGAATTTAGCGATAAATTTTAGTCATTATTTTTTAACAAAACCTATCGAGTAGGATATCATAATTAAGGGTAATAAATGGTTGATATATGATATAAAAATAACTTACATAAATAGTTTTAGCAAGTCGGGGTTTTACTTTTTTTTCCTAATACAAATTGTTATTCATAAGTAATTAATTTGCTAACAAAGACAGATAATTTTAAAACAAACTTGACATCTATTTAATCTGGTATAAACGTAACAATTTTCTAAAATCAATATCTGAACTGTAATATTAAATAGGTTCATGTTTCAAAAGTGTTTTTTCGCCGAAGCTCGTACACAGGTAGAACAAAGGGTCGGGCGGCATCAATACTGAGAAAATAAGCTCTTCAATCACCTTTGTACTCGCTTTATAGCGCTCCGAATAACCTATTGTTACTACTATAATGACACTTCTTTGAGTTATCTGAAGTAACTTCCTTTAGCCTTCAGCATATGAGTTCTTCATTTCCGTTTATTGTCGACAATAAACAACTCGAACTCCATTTTCCATCATAAGAATTTATAGAGTTATTATAATAATAAGTAATTGCTGTTAGGCAATACCTTAATACCTTTCTAAGAAACTCGAAGTATCGGGGAAATTGCGTCATTCATCATGTTACAAGAATTAATTAAGTTTAGTAGACGCCAGGCCAGTAAAGGCCTAATTATTTGCCAAATAACGAGAAACCTACATTTAGGTACACAATAAAGTTTTTACGTTTCCTGCTTTTAAAAACAAATATTTATTAAGTATTATTCTGAGGCATCCGGCCTCGCCAAACAAGAAGAGCGCCGCTTTGACGCCGGATGCGAGAATATCAGCGCACGCGCATACATTCTAAAGTTCGATCCACAAACGTCAATCCATCAATGTCCGTGTTCGCACCGGAAAGCGATACTCAATTTGTAACAAAATGAATTTTATTCCAATATATTACTTTAATTGGACACCTTTACTGTCAACAGCCATAATCGCATTACGATTAGAAATCTACGGAAGCTCTTGCATTGTACCTTTGTGAAGTCAATTGTATAATGTTATTCATAAAACAATGGAGCCCAATATTAGGAAGTTGTTGTAATAAAATTTATCGATGTTTTTGTCCGCATCAATAATAAAACCTTCCTACTATTGATTAACAAAGGTAATGTTATTTTTAGACTTTGGTTTAAGGGGGCGAGTAATATAAATGTGATACGTACAAATTGTGAGGCATATAGGAGACCAGGAGCCGTATTAGGATCTGTCTAATTCATTATATTTCTATTAAAAAATGAAGTGTCTGTATAACACCATAAGTGCACTACATAAGAATAAAGATCGAGAGACAACTCGACATTGATGCAATTCTAGTCGCTCGGCTCAAACTCGTTCATCCAGATAAGGACTGCAGTGCTTGCCACTTCGCTATAAATACATCTCATAAAACGTGGCTTCCTCGACTAATTAAATATTTTAAATATAACAAACAGCCTTGAAGCACCATTGGAAGTGTTAACAATTTACAGAAAAAACTAAAACCTGTTAGGATAGTCACACTCCGTTAATTTTAATTACGGTTTATAACTACTGGCATAGAACTGGATGAGCGTGAAATATTATTTAATCAAATTAGCAGTGAACTTCAGCAATATCGAGCCTACTTTGTTTTATATACCTACGATAGTCATAAACTAGTTGGCGCTGACGATCTCGTTCGCACATTTACACTTCAAGATGATAGAACGAGACGGAACGAAGATGTATGTGTATTTATTATAGCAAAGGGCTAGCTCCTTAGAGCGACTTGCTCATTAAAAGCCCTTGTACCGTCCATTTTAGGTCACGTCGGCGCCTGTGGACAATCCTCCCAATAAGGAAACGATTGCTACTTCCATATTTATGACTGTGTATAAAAATATATCTGTTATCATTATTCTGCCAGTCTTTGTCCATAATGCAAGTTACGGCAAGAATTACTTAATGGTTTGTGATCAAACAAGTGACTAAGCGTCTATTTCTAGTCCACAATACCATTTTGATCTACAAACAGAGCGAAACAAAGTTATTTTCACCGCTGATCCTTTAACGAACTCGGGGGTAATGCCTGACTCATCAGCTATTTTAAGTTGTTACACACGTTACGCTTGCAGTATCAACAGACAATAAACATTAATCGGTTAAATATATGTGACAGTTTAATTACCTGTTTACTGCGTATCAATCGTTTGACAATAGTAACTCAAAGCGCACGCATCGTGTATGGTAAAAACAGTGATTTCTATATCTTTTGACAGTCGCTGCCCGCTTGTAGAAGCTTCTGTGCGTCGGTTAACAATTAGAGCCAATTAAAGAGCATCGACGCGCGTGAAGACTCGTATCATAATATCGCTTAATCAATTTGATCGCGAGCAACTGAACTGGAGGTCATTGACATTCAACTAGCGTTTCTTGTTACGTTAAGTTGCTAACGTCATACACTTGCATTAATTTGTTGTACAGAATGCTTTACTTTGGTAATCCTTTTCATTGGTGTCGAGATAATCTATGACGGGATGAAACATAAAATGGTCCAAGCCCGGTATTTGGGTCGCGGTGATTGCTCCAACGCCCAGATTCCCAGCAACAATGCGCTGTCCCACTCATCAGCGGCCTTTTGTCTTGATACACGTCCCATCCCAATCTATTTTCACGAGTAGGTTAATTTTGATATACAGTATATGTTACGTACCTAATTGTCACAACTGAATAGGTAGTTGAATCTTGAAAATGTGATGTCGCGTGCACGCTGTTGCATTACTCGATTAATCAACTCTAGAATAATAATTAGTTTATCATGATGATGCAATTTGCAAAAGAAATACGGCCACTGACCAGACAAATACCGTTTTCCGCCTAATCCAAATAGAATAGACTAACGTTAGCGAACGCGAACAAGCGAATACTAATCCTGGAGTCATCGTTTAAAAAATGCCCCGACTTTAATTTGCATACAATAACCGGTTGTGAATGGCGCTGGAGTACGTGTCACGCTCCCTCCATATTCAGAGGAATTACGCGTTTTACTTAAATGTCACGTGACAATTTCCCACACATTGTGCTCCCGAACCAAAGCCTGTTCCGTCGGAAAGAAAGAATTTAATTTGTTGAGACAAAATGAGCAAATTGATTTCCGCTTTGTTATTTTTTGGAAACCTTTTTTATTCGCCCTTAAAACAGCTCAATGTCACGGTCTATTTTTGCGTGTTTAATATAAACTTTTCGTGTGTTTTCACTTAATTAGTGTTAAATACGCTTTGAGCTGTACAATGTACGTTTAAAGGTCACTGAACAAGTTCTGCTAATTTGTAAAGTATCTAGCAACAAAAAAGTAAACACAGATATTAAACGAATTTAGGTGAACTCGTGATAGACGAGACTAAAAAGAATAATTAGCAGCACAATTATTATTACCTACGAGAGTGCAAAGCTCTAAGCAAATGGCTTTACACGCTGTTATAATGGTACGTTCTGAATCACAATACCAGTACTTTGCGGCTCTATGTTCCATTTCATCGCGAGCGACGTAATAAACGAAATAAACGTATACAATATTCACACACCTATTTAACCTGATCCCATTCAATGCTAATTTGGGAGAAATAACAATTTTCCTTTATAATATAATCTTTTGGCGTTTCCCGTCTTAACATAGCTATAAGAATATTTTGTTGAATCAGGACGGTTGGCGTTTATTTATCAAGATCTGTATATTTATTTAAATCATTGTATAATTTTATAAGAAAATTTGATTTTTTCTTCATCGAGTTTTGATGGTGGATCTGTATGTAGTACTATTTTTACATCCACAGTTTGTTTCTTTGAACTCTATACCCTACTCCTTTGATTTTAATTTATAAATTTTATATATTTATAATAAAATTATAAATTTTATATCTTTGAGCCGATTGTGCGTAATAGCCCCTGACCTTTTTGTTAGATATCACGAATAAGGTCAGCGCAAATTATAGATTCAACCCTTCTGACATTTCTATCAATTGCTATATTTAAAAAAAAAACTAATTAAAACGGACTGACAAAAAGTGATCAAATATCGATTACACTTGCAAAAATATTAAATTCTGTATTAAAGACCTACTAAGTACCTATCTGCGTACAAAGTGCCATTTGTGTCCAGTATATAACCCTCAATGATCAACAGAAAACTATTTTTGGAGCATCTTTAATATAATCAAAATAAAAAAACCACGTCAGGGCAACTTAAACATTTGAAACCAGGTTATCAGTTTAATCACTGTTTTTATAGGCAGCTTTTCTAAAACAATCTCATAAAATCACACTAAAACAATATCAAGCTTAATGTTTCTAGAAAAAACAATAACCTGAATAAAACAGAGCAAATATTCGTGTATTTTCATAAATATTTTACGACAGCAGCGCTAAAATCCCGCAAGCCATCGAAACAGGAATGTGCACGTTTGTTGTAACACGGGATTACTTAAGTTTGGTTAGATATGTTTCTTCGACTATTGTTCTCATTGTAACAGAGTCCCTAATCTCTCTCCTGTTTCCCGAATTTTGTATATTTGCTATCGTTGTGACTTCATGATACGCATTGCGAAAACTTAAGAGTGTACTCATCGTGAGAGCTTGTTCTAGTGTATATTTATCTCTTGAGTCAGCGTAGACTAGTTTTAGCGACTGTAATTTACGACTTATAGTTCTTCGTCCTAGCTTTTCGGCTGCCAGGTTGCTTTTAGCCGTATTTTGTGCTCATTATGCCCGTCTAGTTTTATATACACATAATAATATACTTATTAATAGCATTACTTATTAATTATGAACAACATAGAAACATACAAGATACCTACGCGGGAAAAATACAACCCTTCCTTGGCAGTCAGGTAAACAGAATTCAGTTTTAGATATGCATTTGCAGCGTCGCAATAATAACTAAGTAGCAATAAAAAAGTCCAGCATTAACTTCTTTTTACTACGATAAGAACTTGATAAATCATTGGCTCTAATACTTAGTGGTAATAGCCGTTACTGAATTCGCAAAAAAAAAAAGCAATCGTCGAGCTCACTCACGATAATGCACTTATCTCATGTGGTTGTCGATAACGATACTCTTAATAATGTTTGTCTCGCCGACAATCAATTCACTTTCGCTAATACCAGCCGAAGTCCCCGTATGGCGAGACAGTGATGAATCGCGGCCATAAAGACAATCTGTCTAGATAAGCCTAATTTATTATGTCTTATACACATAATGATATAATTTACCCGCTTTCAATAACGTAGCACACAAAGACACACAACCGATTAGCCTCCTTTAAAATTCCATGTCATGGTCAACCAAGTTTTTCTAAAATTCTTTTCTACACGCATCATACTACACAAACCCTATCTTTATCTTATTCATGTTGCTGTAGTAGGCTAATTTATGTGTATGTCCTTGTTAACGAAATTCTTAAGCGATAACACGATAAAGGAAATCATAGAAATTCAGTTCCTAATTCTTAAAATTCAATTAACTGCCTTTACTGAGGTCGGAATTTAAAATAAAGTGTAAAACTATTATATAGATCGTATAAAATCACAACGTCTACGGAAGACCGCATTTGGCTGTGCTTAAGTCCTTCGTTTTTCTATAAGAGAGATCGTAAAAAAGGAACGTTAAAGTTCAATACTTACGAGCTTGGGCGCTCCCCTAAAGGGATTGAGCTTACGGCATTGTATTGTCTCGATTTAAACCCGTGCGCCGCGGCGGCGGATCACGATGCGTCGTGTATCGTGTCTCATCTATACTCTCCAGGGAAATTGAACGGTACACAAGGGTTTCAATCCGCTAATACGTCCGCTTAGACTTATGGCTTGTCAGTGATAATTAATCCAACTTATTACACCTTAAACCGACTGTTTATAACTTAATAATGAGACAATACTTATAAATTATGTGAGTAAAATCATTTCACACCATATGCTATATGATTTAACACAAAAACATGTTGACACGAAATGACAAAACGAAATTAATGGACCCGCTCGTGTGTGGACTTTATCGTACACATTTTAAAAAATAAAACAAAAGTAACGGGTTTTTTATATTACTATTTTTTTTAAATGTGAAGATCAAACTTGAAATGAAGAGCAAACATGAAACATGGTGTTTATAGAAACTTGTTCATTTATAAAATTTCCGGATGCTCTATATTCCTTTGAACTCACATAACAATGATCATAACTCACAATAAGTCTTATAAAGCCATAAAAAGAAAACTAACGACACTTAACTCTTCATATTCGCTTGAATTGAAATTAATTTCATCAGTAGGCCACGTCTCATTTCACAAATGGACTTCAGGCGAGTTATGAAAGGAATGTGAATAAACGAGATATTGTTAAAGGCAAATGAGTTGACGACTCGATCGTTAGTAGCTATTTGTAAAAAAATAGGTCGCCATTGTTCGGTTGTCGACCTACGCCTTCTATTATGCCTCTTTGATCAGATAGTAAACACAACTTCATTTGTATATCTATGTAAATATCATGTTTTACGTAAACAGTAGTAGTAGGAGACCATAGATATTGTTTAATGATAACCCTTGTTGACATATTAACGAGAAGTCGGAACGAATTGCTAAGTAAGGGTGATGAAAGACATGGGCCAGGGCCTGCCCGAACGTTACGGGCTATTTCTGTTTCAAGACGTTGACCTGCTTCTATCTGTATTTGGAGATGCATTCCTCGCTTTTCAATGTTTTAACAAGATCAGAATTTTTTGGACATGTGTGGGCTTTATGTTTTTATTGTTTCACTTGCACTTTTATAATGCGATCTTTCTATTAGCAACGTCATTACCCTCAAACGCTACAGCCTTACAATAAATCAGTTTCATCCCGTCAAGGGTCGCCGGCTGAGTCCACGTTTGTGTATTGTTAGAGTACAATGTGCCCCATCTGCAATTGTTGGGAACAATTTATGGCATAGGTATGGCTGTACACTTGGTCCAAGATTTTTTATTCAAATGTGTTGCTCTTATATACGTTATGTATTTGGAAATAGGAAATATTGGGACAGCACAAAAATTACAAAAGAAACCCATTCTATAATTGTTCATTTACATATTACACGATAAACTAAACTTCCGATTCCTGGAAATAAAGCGATGGAATTAAACTCGTTGAGAATGAGCTAACAATATTTTGGAAGGCCACGGATTCTTACTTTGTAACGTAGAGGTCGGCCGCTTTCGGTTACCGCACGAGTATTGATTTACCCTGCGGCAAAGAACTTTCTGTTATTAATACCAACTCCATTCAAAGTTTAATCACAATAACGTAGTCGGTAAGTTGTAATTAAACAAATAGTACGAATAAGCGAAAAGCGACCGGTTCCGCACATCTTAGTAATTATGTGAAGACAATTGGCAAAGTTTCTAGACATCTTTCGTTTAATTGAAGAACTTCTTGATAATACCATCCTACTGCTACTTTAAAATTTAATTTATACTGAAAGTCTGTAAAAAATTGATGAATATACTGTGTGCGCTAGCATTTCAAATTAATAATAAAATACCGTGAATTCTTTTAACTCACAGAGAACAATTAACATAAAAATGTGGCTTTTGATTAAGTGTTGTACGAAGAAACGGTCGCTTTGATGTCTTATTGTTAGTAGAGGTTGGCGCTGTTTCCCTTTGCACATTTTAAATTTTCTCAATTATCTTTCGCTCTCTATAACCATACTCGTTGATTGCGGACTTCTGTCGGACGTGTCAACTGGAATATTATTCACTTAATCAAATCTCACCGTCGAAGTGCTCTGTAGGATCCTCGAAATTCTAACAGACCGGTTCCATCTGTCATACAAACGTTAATAATTGAATTTCAACTGCAAACTCGAGACCCGCTTCGCAGTGACCTCGTGAAATTATCTATTTATTCAACCTGGGCTGAGGATTTTCACGTAAAATTTTTGAGTCTAATTTTAAATGTAACTGCTTTCTACTTACTTTCTTTCTAACTTGGGGTTTTATGAAATGGTTTCGTTTTGACGTGCACGTATATTGAGTGTTAGGTCCGTCAAGGCTCAAACCTTTTTACCAACTCTCTCGAATTAACTTAATATCCCGAAACATGTTAGCGCTTATCCTTATAAACAGGTACTTGATACAGTTTCTGTGGTTTGTGTGCGTACAATATGGTCTTGCGGCTGTATCGAATAAAGTCCATGCATAAATTTGTTGGAAGAGACTAATTCATTTCCTCTGTTATATTGGCGCTCTCGAAAACTTGATGTATAGGTACTGTCTTCTGATTTTGATAAAAAAATAAATTTACTCCCAAGAGTATTTCAATATCACAACATCAGAGCACTCTCTTGAAAATACAGGAATGTTTCTAAACCCAATACTATCATCTATCATGATAAAATTAAAGAATCTATCTATCCCAGTCACAAAACCCTAAATAACTGTGACGATAACTCCGTCTTATTTAATTAAAGCCATTATTCCACTATATCTTTTTTTTACTCGGCCTTCCCAATGTTACAGTGAATTGTTTATTCGCTGTTAAAAGATTCAGTCACAGTCAGTCTTAAAAACATGTTCTTCAGTAGATAAAGCACAACTTTAAAACGTAAGCTCTGAATATTGTTACATATATTCCGTGCAGCGTACTTGCCTGGTTACTATGCATTCGTATAAAAGCTTTAGCATATCTAGCAGTAACTCTCTAGACCGAACACTATAGAATTACGTAACGTTTCTTGTCTACAAAGACATGTAATTTCAGTTGTGACCACAACATTTACGACCTGTTGCGCTCCTAATAAAACACTAAATTTGTCTAGGTTCACAGAATAACTTCTTATATTTTCTATAGTAACACAGCCGCATGGGAAAGAATAAACAAGAGTAAGTCTATTGTCATCTAAATCTCCTAAGTGATGAAAAGCTAGTGTACTTCTAGAAGGGTTGAGGGGAATCTGGGACCGGAACCGTGGTCCCGTGGTTGAGTGGTAAGATGGGACCGCAAAAAAACAAAAGAAATTTCTGTATCGGGATTTGACTCCACGGATAGTAGAGTGGAATAGGTCTCCATGCTAACTACCACAGTACGTGACATGCTGCGGGATCGATCCCCGATGTGTGATTCACAAATGCTTGTTCCAAGTCTGGATGTTATTTGTGCATGTGGTTTGAAAGTTTGTGAAATCCCCCGCGACACAAGGATTACATTCCTCGGTGGTGCAATCGCGAGTCTTTAAAAAAAGCGATAAAGTGGATTATCATTTTTTTTGTCGTTTCTTTTGGGTAACAGGATATTTAACCGCTCAAATGGACTGTTGGTTTACTTTTCCATAGAAAGTCAAAATTACATTCTCATTATTTGTACAATACTTGTGATTGCAACAATTTCTCCGTGAGTCTTATAATGTCTTATCTGGTATCACGAGAGGCGCCTGTTAAGCAATACCATCCGTATCTCCGTCTGTTTGCCTTGTCGTCTCTGGCCTAAATTTTCCAAGTTGTTAATGAAAAAGCTCCGTCGCCCCGGCTCGCCGTGTAATTTCACTTCAAAGCTGCCTCCGAGGCCCGTTTGTTATTTTTCGTAATCACAAGCACGGAATATATAATACGTTAGAGCCCCTTGCCTTGATGCGTTACTGTCTTATTACTTTTCCGTGTTCATCGTCTCATCATTATCGTAATTACTCTATCTTGTTCAAGTAATCGTTCCGTTACTATTATAGTTTTTGTTTGCTTTTGTAATGAGGCTGATTAAAATGTTTATCGAAGCAATAAAAAGTTTCACTTTTCATATTTACGAAAAACTCAAAACAAGTCTTAAGGTTATCGCGTTATGCATATCATTTTGTTAAGAAGATTTAAGTATTAAATGTCTTTATGAATCAAAATTTCATTACATTTTCACAGACCATAAAATGTTTAAAAGAGGAAAAATGTGATCCCTAATTAATTTTACTTTGTACTCCTTGCTTAAATCTTGTTATTGCTTGTTTTGAATTTAATTTCTGCCGTAGCGTCTTGTTCGGAATAATTAGTTATTCAGCGGTTACCAACAAATTCGGTAATTAAAGTAATTTTGTATATCTTTGTATTGTTTAGTAATTAATGCCCCAAAAATATATATTTTCTTTTTATGGAAAAACAATAATGAATATTTAATTAGTAAAGACGTGCTCTTATTTTACTTTGAGTGTACGGGTATGTTTGCTCAAAGTCAAATAAGAGCATATATCTTTATTATAATTATATAATATTATATGAACGTGTTCATAGAAAGTTTTTCTCTTTGCCTTTATGATAATATGGCTATATTAAAGGCAAACTTTTTAACGAACGCCTTCGAAATAAAAGCAAATCCATAACGACATCGAATACGTTTTTTTTATGCAAAGGTCCGAGTTCTTTCGTTTGTCAGTGATTGATGACATTCCAAGAGACGTCGGCCCTAAAATAGTGTGGACAAAATGAAACTGGCCGCGTGGAATAAAAAAACACGCTTTAGCAAAATTACATCTCGCACATGAATGAAGAAAGTCTTAAAAAAATGGTATTGTTAGTCATACTTTGTATAAAACCTCATTCATAAAAGCGAAGCATATGTACAATTGTACAAAGTATTATTTTTGTAGTGAAAACTTTAGCCGTGTTGGGCACTTTTTGGTAGGGGAAAATCTTATGGGTTCGCGTCACCGACATGCTCATGACTGTTTAATTGTGGGATCATTGTGCAGTACAATAGTGAGTACTAGATAAATATACTATTTATTTATTTTGGAAATTTCAAATTTTACTAAACTTAACGTTCTAAGTTTAGTAACTTATATCGGCAGTCCCTATAACCGCCATTTTGTTTTTCGTCACTTTCCGTTGCTTTTGTGGGTTTGTAACAACGCGAAATTCTGTAAAAAATTCTTTTTACTTACTTCGCCTGCCTAATTAGACTCTCGATAATTTCTAAAGATCCAATGACGTGCCTTCATAATGACTACTAAATAATCTCTTTAATTATGAAATACGTAGAAATTGCTAACGAGATTGCGGTCATTGATAAATATAAGTATGTTGTATGTCAATGACTAATCTTATATTTGTCGAGAAATATTTTTGATACATTATCTTTGATAAGGCACAGCTGATGTGTGTACGGTGCGAGGGGCGGGATTGGACTGACAGTAGTGACAGTCGGCGTTCTCTCCGTTCATAGCCACAGTCAGTTGTCTCGCGTCGTTGGTGCTGGTCGACGCCCCGACTCTCCTCTATCCCATCTCTATGTTACTCCGTATAGTTTAATCAAAGTGTTAAAAACAGTGTATTAATGACAAATAAATCATATGTGTAAAAGTTACTGTGATAAGTGAATAAAATTCGTAATATTTTCATCGCGCCGTGTTCCTTTTACAACATTTGGAACTTTGTTGCAAGCAGTTCAAGGTATACTTACTTCCAGTTTATTTATAATTTAGATAGCAACAGCTATGTTTAATCTTATCTTTTATTTACAAATAGAGTGTTTCATTATCGCTTATTTAAGAAGTTTTTGTAGAATGCATATTTTACTTATTGTGTCGGAGTTAATAATAATTTTATTTTATTATGCTTTAAATTTTGAACGTGTTTCAATCAAACTCCACATTATTAACGTTACAATATTTATTGCTGTCGTAAACATTTAAAAAGGGGTTGAAATATGTGAGGAGAGCTATTGATTCGCAACCCTAATAAAATTCGCGTATTGAGAGAGCCCTATTTCATATATAGAGAGGGAAACGCATTCGCCTCGGGTTCTCTTCGGATTAAGATCAGTCAATTCAGTGCAAGTCATTTAATATAAGAATGTACGAAATTACATTTACGATTGGCATGTCTGTATAAAGCAAATAAGAGACATTTTTGGAAAAACGAATATTCTATATATTTAGTAAATTATAATACCTTTTTGCATTAATTACATAAAAAATGCGCGTGAATAATCTGTATGGACCCTTTTTTTCTGGGTTTCCTTGTCTCACTATTATGACAGAACCGTGTCACATTATAACTCTATTGTACCCTTCATGAATGATTATGTCATAACCCTTTGTATACTAGAATCACACATTACTCCTTGCAAGTAAACGAAGAGTAATGACGCTGCGTGTAATATAAATTTGTACTACACTTAAACGTATATTTAGTAGTTTACTGCCTTCTACGAGTCTATCCGGCGTTGGTCAGTGTATTAGAATTCTTGGTAGTAGAAACTGTACGTTGTCATGGCGACAGGCAGAAGGCACGCAACTTCGTCACGCACAGCCGACTCAACAGTCACAATTCCTGATATACACCGACAAATCTTTATAGTCTGAAATACTACCTAAGATCTTGACGCTTAAAACAAACCCGTTCATGCTGTTTCAGCGCTTAACCAAGCCTCAACCGTGTGAAATTCAAAAAGTAATCTATATGTTAATCAGGGTCATGAACTTTCAAATTTTATGAAAATCTGCTGAATGACAAAAGACTAGGTTAACAGATAAACAAGACGGGTTATTGGTGCCTCCGGTATCCTTAAGCATAATGTAATTGTTATGATTGCATTTTATTTTTATTTTCCTCGTAACGGTAGAAGGAAGCTTCTGGTTTTACTGAGATATCTTAATATTTCGTATTTTTGTTCCAGAAATAATTTATTTTTATTATTAAATTAGTTTTTGGTAACTTATTTTTTATTGCAGTTGTATAAAAACAGGTCGTTTTCTATAATAGTGTCTACAATCTAATCTAGTTTTACGGGGGTTATGATCGGTCTTAATACCGAACCCCTTTTCAATTTTACAGTTCCTTAATGATTACTTGATAACCATTTCACCCTTTGCGCCCTAATTTCTCGTTTAATATTACACGGAATTTATATAATTATGATTACGAGGCTGCATTGGACTCGTAAATCATGTAATCATCTTTTTATTTATTTAAACGATATGCGAAAGATGTTTTTTTTAATATTCAGTTTCAATTGTTTGTAATACCTACAATGTTATTTATGTGTAAACAAAAAGCCGACTATGAAAGTGAAGACCCCAGTAAGCGTAATATGGAAAACATGTGACAAAAACAATGATTGTTTATTGACATTCCTGTGTAGCAGAGGCAGAGCAATTACTTTATTATTTATCGGCATGTTCCATTTTCACGATGTTGTCGTTCCGAACAGTTAGTCAGCATCGTTCCACACCTTTGTCTTTATGAATTAAGGATTAGCTGTGACAAAAAAGATCAATAATTCTTTTAGACAACCGATGTTTTCTTTTAACCATAATAAGCATTACTTACGATGTGATTAAACAAAAATGCTTGATACCACTTTTCCTTTCTTGTTAATTGCCGACACAAAAAAAAGGTATAATGTACCTATGTGGTTTGTAATTTAAATTTTCTTTTATGTGTTAAGGAAATTGATCGAAAGTGTTCTTAGGTATTCAGCTACAATACTAGGAAGATATTCAGTCGTTTGAAATATCAGCACTTCAAAGTCGAAATTTTGTCGGTTGTCTGTTTTTAATTTTCTCTGCTGCTGTGTTGAAACTAGTTTGTCAAATGTCATCAACACCATTTAAGCCGTTAATCCTCAGACTGCCAAACAAAACTTGACATTAATAATATTAGATGATTAGAATGAAAAATATATTCCCGTTTTCAACAATCTCCCCTTAGCTAGGGGCGCGCTCAACATTATAGGCATTTCACAAAGGAACTGATCAAATAACAATCATACAAAACAAAGGTATTTGCTTACATGCAGCGTTTTTATCTTGTTATATTATGTATGATCTCGTATTCTTTAGAATAAATAATTCGACCCTGGAAACTCTAACTTTATTTAAGGTAGTATGTGAATTTAGGGTCAATGTAGGTACTTTTCCTAAGAATGAAATAAATACTTTAATTTTATACCAAAATAAATTGCGTAATGTACAATGTAAACTTTGCTAGTTTGACTAGTTCTATATGTTAGTTGTTATAATTTAGACAGTACAATACTGTCTAAATTATAACAAGTATGTATTTTGAAATGTTTCCTGAGTCAAGCTAACAAACATTATA
The DNA here is from genome assembly GCA_932294365.1 of Diachrysia chrysitis. Classification (NCBI taxonomy): domain Eukaryota; kingdom Metazoa; phylum Arthropoda; class Insecta; order Lepidoptera; family Noctuidae; genus Diachrysia; species Diachrysia chrysitis. The sequence goes on from OW028657.1 coordinate 7,632,648, forward strand.
ACATTAGACAGGCGTTTGGATGTCTGTCTGCCCATCCATATAATCTGCTTCCTTGCATCCCATGAGAGTAAATCTCAGGCTTCAGATCTGTAAGGCAATCATAATCTGCAACGTATGGTAACTGTTTACTAACTTTCGTAACTGATAATCTATCAATTTGTCAAGTATTTCTCCACTAAAGATAAGACAATTGTATGCCGCTTTTCAAAAATCTTTATAGAATCTAGTATAGATAAAACTATAGTTTCCCATTGATCTAATGGATCAATAGGATTAGCTTCGGATGTGTCTGTCATAGAAATGTTTATTCTGCAGTAAAGAAAAAATACTAAGAAATTCTACAGTCACCTAATTTGGAACGGCCATTTTACGGTAACAACGTGGTCTGTTCGTACCACAAAATTGAGATGTTAGTTTTTCTGCAAACGTCACTCAATCAGTTGTACTCGTAGCGTGAAATCAATAGCACCCAGTGCTGAGATCACTACGAAGAGAACTTGTACGCATCTATCGATTGTGACCGGCATATCTTTAACCCGGGGCAGGTGGCCTTGTTTGTTTATTCATGCTGTACAAAAGGATTCCACGATTTCTTAGCTTGGAATCTGCTGTCGACAATGATTTAACAGTTATCCAAAGAAATTCGATTTGTATGTCATTGATGTGCAAGACACGTCTTTTCCCAGAATCGAGAATTCACATGATACAGCATACGCTTCTCTTATCACTTAACACCGGTAATCACTTAATACATGTGGTTTCCAATAAAATCAGAAATTAAAATTGATAAATTCTTTATTTCCTGTGCTTCTTAGCACACAAATTAATCGCACTATACAAAGCTTTACAGATTAAATTAAATGTAAACACGGTCGAAGGGCATTTTCATTATTAATTAACTCTTAAGTAATGAGCTTTATTGATTGACTTCAAACAAGCAATTATTCAACTGATTCAGCAATCGTTTAAAACAACTATCTCTTTGTCTTCTCGATTCTCGAGATATAAACCATCCTGTAGTTTCAACATTTATCACAAGCATTTGTGCCTTCGTCAGCGGCCAACAATTTAATAGCGCTGTGTTTATTATTTTAATTGGTTGTTTCGGTAACCGGCCACTACAATGTTGACTCTAAACAAAGAATAATATTTCTGACTGAAATATTAAAGAACATAAACTGCACTTCGTAACACTATTTGGGCGTTCCTGCAAATGGCTTGGCTTGGTAACAAGTTTAATACTAATTATGAAGTTGTTGCTGTCTAGCCAGCAGCGTCTCCGCGCTATCTACAAGGCATTGGCATTAAGCGCATTACGACTGCGTGTGTGGGGCCAACACTAATTACACGCCGCACATTCTCGGCTTAATGCCTTAACTACTTGTACAAGATTGTACGCGTCTTACTTAAACTTAAGCCTACATTGCTATTATTTATACCCGTAATTATTTATTTCCCCTCTTATGTTCCAAACTGCTTACGTCATTTCAATTTAATTAAAGTATCCGATTATGAGTAGACCTTTTACATTGTGTAGTCTCGTGATGACTGTAGACGTCAAATCTCCGTAATTTGATTATTGCTACTGGTAATTGACGCGGCTCTTGTATCTAAGATGCAGAGGGTCGTTCCTCGCAGGGGCGTGGTAATTAAGTCACTCACCTCTTATTACGTTGATTCAAGACGCTATCAAGTATACACATCGATACCTTATTAATTATTTATCATAGTTTCTTTATATTCTACTCGTTACATCAGCTCGCACGTCCACTTTTTATTTGAAGCTGATGAGCTAAACTAATCAATGCGATCGTAAGAACATTATGTCGTGTACATGTTTATTTATGATAGTTATATTTAATTAAATACCCTAACCTTTTCCCAAGTTCGTTGCGAACCACTAAGTATATTAAATAACTCTTTGAAGTGTTTATGTTATGCGTACTTACAAAATTATTTACACGTATTACTTGAAGAGTACAGGAAGTGCGTATATGATGTGTATTTAAACATCTATTAGTACTAACACAATGCCTCGAATGTTTAAATTACACAACGTGTATCTGTATAACTGCAATTAATTAATATGTCAACTAATGCATTGAATGTAACAATGGAAAATAGCACGCACTAATCCTATTAACCCGAGTGAACTCAAAGCACCATTATCTGTATCGTATATAGCATTCGCTATGCAGTTTAGTAATAGTCTTAGTAATGAGTGTTAATCGGGCGTTGCCGTGCCTCGCTGTATACCAAACATGCACGTATCTATTCTATGAACTACATTCCAGTATTATAGCATGTTGTTATAGGAAAGTTTCATTCATTTGTTTGTAAGCAGTGAAAGTAGAAACACTATTGTTACACTGCTTTATTGTATGACAAAGTTTGTGGATTTTCCCAAGAATTATTGCTAATATTTGAAAGTCGATTTAACCTCTAACTGTAATTGTCTTCTTGTGAAGCTAAGTTTTTCATTGAATTAATGTTAACCAAAATCTAAACAATTACTATCAATGTCAAAAGAATATTAAGTATTAAAATGAATATTTAGCTCTATCCTCTTAAACAAAAAAAAACAATAGTACATTTTATCTTCGTCAGCAAAAAGTTTTGAGTCTTACTGTTTCAATGTTACACAGTTTTCCTTGCTATTATCATTGGGCAGTACGAATACAAATGTAAAAAAAGAGCTTTATAGTCACGCAGACCGTAAAACTAAGGTACTAAGGGCATAAATAAAATTACCGTATAAATGTCACTTGCAATAGTTACGACCCCGACGATCAAAGAGCAAACTAATGTGCAATAATTATCCATATCGAATTGATTTTACGTTTTAACAAAGCTTGCAACCGAAAGAGGTCAAAGCACTAGTAAAGTACAGGCGGTACGGGTTAGTGCAATGCATATGACGAATCGCGATCCGAGCCGAGTGCATGACAGTTCAGTCACACCGATTAATTTGCCCAGGAACCGCCGGCGCGTGGAGCCGCGCCCACGGGGACCGCCTGCGAGACGGGATTAGCTCCAACTTAGACACCAAACTGACAACCACCTTGTACAATATCTCGACGTAATTGAATTTCTTTGATTCTAACACCTTTATTCAAGCACGTAATGGAAACCGCTCCTTTATTATCCGTTTATGAGTTTAGTTCATTTACCTTTACGAATAGCACACTAAAGCGACGTTTTCAGAGCAGTAAATAGACCATGACTTTCGTATACTGTCATTCGTTGTGTTCCTATTTTAGGATGAAACTCAATATTGCATAAAGGTTCAAATAACAGCCAGTCAACGTCGGTTTTTGCGGACGAAGCGTAATATACTTCAAACGAGTCTTTGTCTCAATTTCACTACAACGCTCCACTATTTCCCTCGCATTCATTCTCATTCTGTCAATCAAGCCGACAATCCACACGCACGTAGTTTTACGCAGTGCTCTTGTTACTTTGGCTATAGGGTACCGTAGACCGTTGAAATTGACGAAAATCTCATAAATCAAAGTTGTCTAAACTTCGCTATTCGTAGCACGCGCTTGTAGTAGTGATTCACAATGTTTCTACATAAATTGCACGTTATCTGACAGTTAGATATATTTGGTGTCTATTTACCTTCAACCGATAAGCGGGATCTCAGCGTCCTGGTATCCGACCTGACGAGGCATTTATATTTTTTGTTGCCCTAGCTATAATTCACACTATTCGCGAGTCGAATAGTAATGTGGGCGTTACGCGCACGATAACGTAGTTATGTTTACTGGATTAATTCTTAGCTACCGATTTCTGTTTATCACCACGCCGCTTATCTATATCAGTACAATCGCTGACACAGACCTAAGAAGTCAAATATTTGCTATAGAAATATAACGTAGTATCTATCGTCATTATCACCAACGCTGGGTTATTTACGCTTCCATAAAGCGAGCCCACAAAAGTTGCGCAAGCGATCACACGGCGACAATTGACCGGCGGCCCAGATGACATCACTGGCTGCCTTGCCCCCTCGGCGCCATGCCATCTCTGCTCAATATCGATGGTGTTGCAACATTCATCGGCAATGTATTAATTTGGGGTATCCATTTGGAATTATCTACGGTCTGTTGAACTTTTTCTATAGCACTGTTGTCATTACTTTTCTCTTTACTGATTTTATATATTATACCGTGATAGTCCCGTTTTATATGGTGCTATTAAAGTAGAACTTTTACGCGCGCCTTGTAATCAATGACATAAAAGTGTAGTGTTTGATAGTAAAACAGGTAGCCGCGCTCTGTTGACACGAACCGTCCTTGAATTACAGTAATATCAATAAACAGCGGCCCTAAAATTTCAGTAGTGTGCGGACTTCCTAGCTTCATCACCACAGCTTAATTGAGTCATACGTTAATTAATATGAAGGCCCCAATAAACTGAATCTAAATGACCGTTTACACATACTGGCGTATACCCCTATTATCAATTTCTTTTAAATTGGCCCTTACATTTATTTCAATAACAGCTGCTATCGATTTACGAGCCAATTAAAGTGTATGGATTTATCGTTTCACTCGTAAACTGTAATTGTAACAAATATTTGGTGACACTTCGTTGTTTCAATGTCGACTTGTCGAAGTTTAGTTGAACAATTTGTCGATCGGAAAATAATTATGGAGAACATTAAATGGGTGTTCGGTGGTCGATAGAACTTTATCGACGTTGTAAATCATTTCAAAATTAACATCGATAAATTAGTTTTTTGACACACCTCGTATTAAATCACACTTCTATTAAAACAAAATAGAATGAAGTTCAAATACAGGTTTTAAAACGAAACGATAGATCATCTTATCTACCTCTGTCATTTCTTCAAGAAACCGGTCAAGTACAAGTTTGGTTTTTACCTGATTATGGGCATAAGTACAGCTTTCACGACTAATTATACCTTTACGACTTATTTCTGATGGACTATTCAGTCAACGTAAACGAATTTAAAGATTTCACTTAGTAAATGGTTAAAAACTACATAAAATACCTAATGCTATGACATTGACACTGTGTTATTTGAGTTGTATTTTGTGACGAAAATAATCTTCGCGTGGTTAGGTATACAAATAATGATTCACACATTAACTGACATGAGCTCACACTGAATCATTAAACCTTGAATCAAACTTGTCTCGAGGTTTTACAAACATACGTTTAAAACGGAGAATTTGTACCAAAACGAAAGCATTTAAATGAAATATTTCGCAATTAACTCGGTTATGAGACTATGTAAAAGACGTTTACTGTAAACGCAGCACAAAAAGCACTTTACATAATTTTTGAGCGGTGCAAAGCGAATGGAATTGCGAAAGTTTTGGAATGAATATGCAAGGGTTTAAGGTGATGCAGTTCTTACAAGGAAAATAAATCGAATAGTATCAAATAATGTCATGTGACCACATTTTGTAACTTAATACATACTTGCGAATTAATATCAAATTCAGTACTCTCAATACAGCAATTTTTTTGCACGTGTTTGGTAAAACAATACTTTATAATACCTAAGTTAATATTGTCAATGTGTAACTTATAATATGAAGTCGTATATACTACGCTAGAGTAAATCAAAATGGCGGAACAGACAAACTAGCTTGCTCAACTCAGATCACGACCCCAGCATTCAGTCGCTACGAGGAGGGTTGGTGATTTAATCAATACGGATAAATACACTGTACCGAACATACATCATAAAAATACGGAGGAATCATACACCGAGGTTTATAAATAAGCACTTATTTGTGTTTATTTTTTTTAATGCGTATTTGGTAATAAGTTAATTATTTACCGTTTTCATTTCCATACTCTTTTCTTTAAAGACTTAAACAATTAAAATATACATCACTAAAAAGCCTCAACCGTATTTATTACATGTTTCTGTATAAATCAGATTACAATATATGCTAAAAAATTATTCCGACTGAGCGGATTTTCGTTGTATATAAAAAACTCAGGTATTGCCCTTAAATGGTAGTAGCGTTGCGGGCGACGGCGATAAGCGGACTGCACAAATGCTCACACGACTTGTTTTGCCCATGCACATGTCGACTCCACGCTGTTAATTCGTTACGACCTGGTTAAGACATTCGATATTAATAAACTTTACAGATAGGTAGGTACATCCAATACGTCTACTGCAATCAAATTACTTTTAATTTGCTCGAATTTAGAACCAGGCTCAAGTAATTATTTGTATGAATTTAAAAAGCCAGAGCTCGTTTAAAAGTTGTTTTTTTGTTATTACAATACGTGTGTTATAAAAGCATAAATCTTTCGTCCTATCTAATTTAGATTTATTACTGTTATGAAAAAACACGTTACATCGTTATACCGCTACCAAAAAACTAACTGTGTTAAAATTTCATTTGCATGTTTGGAAAAAAGCTTCTAATGATTTTTACTCATAGTCGTGTGTGTACTGTGTACTCATATACCAAACCCCCGAATACGGAAACGCAAATTAACTTTAAGACGTTCTTAAATTTCTATCTGTCGCTACTTTTCATCTTACAGTGACCTAGACAGCATGAGACTTAACTTAACGGAGACTTAAAACTGATTGACGTTTCAGTTTTCGGCCAGTCTTACTTTTGTGGATTCGTATTAAATCTGCGCTACTGTAATATTTGTTTTTAAGTATCAATTTTGATGTAGACAATGACAAATAATTACCGCGAAATTGAATGGTTTTCAATTGGCCTACCATTCATACCCATGTTCACAAAACGAACGAACAAAGGGACTAAAACCTTTCGCCGCTTGTAATGACATCATTATCGACAATAACAAACTCAAAACGGATTTATAGTGTAAAACTGGCAGGGATAGATTTATTATTCATCGTTAATCGTAGTGAATACAAATGAGTTCATCGCGAATCTCTTTACAGTATATAGTACCTACCAATGACTAATTGAATAACAAGTGTCCATCTTTATTAAATGCTATTTGTGCCTTAGTAGGAAAGAAGAACTTTAAACGGTTCCCGCACTTAACTATTATCTATTTACCTTGAACCCATTACTGTAGTTCATACTCGTTACTTAAACCTTTCCTTTGTGGGTATATCTGGGTAAGTAGGTATGATTCTATGATATGTGTTACATAAATGGGTAACACCAAGTCCTGTTTCCCGGACTAACTCAAGTACCTATCATAATAAAAATGCTGCGTTATATAGGACAAAGAGAGTAAGAAAAGAAAACCAAGTAATGAAACTGTCAGTTCAGCTTTGTTATTTTATAAAATTTCACAGACTACCTATAATCTGACGTAATCTAATAAATCAATTATTTAGATTCGCCGGGACCCTTCTGTTAAGGTTGTAAAAGAAAGTATTACCTACATAGAATATTTAAAATTTTGTACACGTACCTATAAGAGTTTGTAAAATAATCCTCCCTCGCACTAGCAATTAATAGTTTTATTAATAGATAGCAGTTTCTCGCTTTAACAAGAAGTAAAGTAAACCACTTGCTCAACGTCTTGTTGTTTGTAAACATCAGCTTAGGGTAAATATCTGTCGAGTTTACGTTTACAAAGCAATGGCGACACGTTATTTGCCTAATAAGATCATTAACACAGTATGGACACACGTCAGTTGTCGTGTGTCTGATAAAATTCGTGAGATTTACACCAGAGTTGACCAGCGCCCTAACTCTCTACCTACTTTAATTTTAATTCTAATATAATGCCAATGCAAAATTGATATTAGTCTAGCAGGAGGGAGATTCAGTCTACTTAAAAAAAAAATGCTGTCAATGGAAGGGACTGACTGTAATCTAAAAATTAAGAATTCTTTTATACAACATTACTGTTTGTTGTTGGTGTGCCTGCTTAATGAATAAAAAGTCTTGCATTGGCATTGTATTAAAATTAAAATTAAATAGGAGAGTAAGGGCACAGACGAAGCTAAAATATGTAGTTAGTAACATACCTAGTAGGTCATAGTTTTATATACTTTTGTTTAGATGTACTATTGGCATAATGCTGTCAGTTCAACAAAGACCGTTTGAATAGGCAGTGCCCTTCAGTCGTTTTCTACACGCTTCAGTTAAATCTAGAATCGTAAGATAATTCACTTCTACTAACATACACATGATTATTTGATAAAGCATGCACTTATATGCAAACAACACAAAACTCGTAAAAATACCTGATAGGATTGAACTATGGAGATATTAATATTCTTTCATTGCCTACTAACCATACACCTGACACTACCTGTCTCTTTCTACGAAGTTTATTCAATACTATCCATGCACAGAACATAACTAACTTATTTAACTATTCTCTTTCCCTTACTAGTCTACCTACAACATGAATATGCTTAATATTCTATTCTCTGATAGATAGAAAAGAACATTCAATGAACTATTACAATAAAAAAAACAGTTGCAGTAAAAGTTTATACCCCAGTATTTCTGTGGGAATACTCACTGAAACAATATTCCAATGATTTGATTCACCGTGTTACGCGAACTGGGTCAGGAATAGTCAGTATAGAGTCAGGCTGAGGGTAAAGTTGGCAGGCAACGGATGTAGCGCCGAGCACCGACTGTCCAACAAACTTGTAATAAAGCCACGACCACTGCTAAATGCTATTTGCTGTGTTCAACAAAGCTTGGTTTGTTCTTCAGTAAACACATCATTATGCTAAGAAACATACTACCCGTAAGATATATCTAATGTTCACTAAAAACTCTAAGATCTTTGCTTCTCAGACGAAGGTATATTTTGTATGTTTGGAAAAGTTTGAGGACAAAATTTACGCGATTTTTTTTATTATAGTATCTATACAATTTTATTGTACGATAAATACGGAAACGAGGCACCCTCACAGAAAGCAAATCTCACTATTTTCTCTTCCCCTAAGATATATAAACTTTGAAAGTCAAAGTAGAACCGTTAAACTTTTAGCAATCACAAATCTAAAAAGCACTTGAACAAATACCTTTTCAAACTTATTTTCAGGTAAGTTTACCTAGTAGGTAGGAATAAGGTATTCATCTTTTTAAGTATTCATGACTAAGTGTTGTAAAAATCTTTGTAATATAAATTAAAATTAATTCGACCTGAAGATTAATTCTATTCAAACGACGGCTATAAATTCTCGTGTTAATTTCTAAAAGACCTCATTTACATAATGCTATTTTCTTATCTTTTCAGGTTAAAAAAGTTCCTGTAACGCCGTCCATTGCGGCTTTAATTTAACAAGTAAGTTGTTTGGACCAATTTTTTTTTATAATATCAAGGTTGTTACCCCAAGAGCTACACGAGCCTGTAGGATTGTGTATGTATAAATTAAAATTACATACAGTTGTTAGAATCACAGTCAGTTTTTATTCTTTGACCAGTATTTTTCGGAACCACTCAAATAATTTAAATAGGCACCTCTTAATTGTTTTACGCGAAAGATTTTTACGTTCTGTCGCGTTAACATATTTTGACCACGATGAAAATGTAATAAAAGTCTTAACCTTGTTTGCAAAAAGCAAAGCAAATACTCGTTCCAATCGAAATACGACACAGGGCTAATCAAGTAAATTGAATCGTCTACAAATTCACTTACGTTTTACTTAAACGAACGTTTTTACAGCAGTAAGACACAAACATTTTTATCATTTGTTTATTTATACTGGTATAAATAAATGTTATTCTGTCCGTGTGCTATATCAGCCGCAAATGTTTTCACAGATGCAACTTCATAAAATCATACTTAAACAATTGCAATGTTAGCCTCGTGAGTATCAATTGAAACTAACAACGCGCATCTGTTTGTTCCATTTTAATATAGGCCACAATAGAACGCAAATACACTAATTGACGAGCCTATTGCTTTTAAAGTACCTACATAGGTCCTAGGTTTACGAGATAGTTGACAAAGTTTAGTATTTTCAAATTCACAGCAAACAGCATTCTTCAAAATAAATATGAAACAGTAATAATTTTATCATCTTGTTTTGAAATGTGCTGTGTACTAAATATAATGCATTTTATACACGCAAAGTAATTTTCATTTGATATTTCCACACGCTAATGTGAAATGGGAAACAACGATTAAACTCAATTTAACATTAACGTCGTACAACGGTCCATACAACAGAGGTAACATTTTGTTATTGATAGCAACTTTATTACAAAGCTGTAAAGTCTATTTTCGTAATTCCTTGTTACAAATGTCGGGCCCACCGTATGGATTATGCTTTGTAAAATTGCAACCCAGTTATAAAAAAAACATTATTAAAAAGTGCATTGAACCAAGTGCTTATAAATTATGAAATCCAGACGTTAATACAGACAATCGTAAATCAGTTTTATGGTGTCTGGCTATAATGTCCATTATCCATTAGGCGATCTACTCCGCAGATGCAATATTTTGCAGTTCACATAGGTACTCATGCTAACTTCTTTACCTACAACGGAGTATAAAACTATGCAACTATTAAAACAATGGCCAGTAACTCTAGGCTTAATTTATGTTTATGAATATAGTGTCTGTCGGGCCAACCGCCTATAGCTTTACGTCCATGAGCTTTAGTTTCTATCACGCCTATAACTCAATCTTACGATTTGTAGATATGAGGAATAAAGGAAGGTATTCGCTATTTCTAAGTTCAAAGAAAATAAATAATTCACACAAAGGTCTAATGTATCCAATATGTTTTAAAGACAATAAAAACAGTTGCAAAACTGCCACATTGATGAATATAATCAAGAATATTAATAACGTAGAAATTAAACGTAAAAATGTTGGAGAATTATAATAAAAAAACATAGTATGAGTTAAGTCACAGTCACATGACAGTTATATTGACTATGCAAATAACCATTTATTTGCATAGTCAATATAACTGTCATTATATATATTCATGTCAAAAGTATAATATAGAACAGATTAAACAAGCATATTCCCATAGTATTCCGCTACATGTGTTATATACTCCTAGTAGCGAAAGTATTTATATGTAAATCAGTGTCGGTCCGTCCGGGTGCCTACGTGGGTTCAGTGCCTCGTCTAGACAGGCATTGTACTATTCTACATAACTGCCACCCCAATTTACAAACTAATAGCTATATGCATTGCATTGCATATCAATCTTTTTACATTGCCATTAAAAGTTTGTACCTATACCTTTGCAAACACAATATAGGTGTACCTAATGTGTGTATGTACTTACAATATATTTCATTTCATTTGAGTAAATATGAAAGTATTTGTAAAGCTCTTTCAGTTCAGACCCGTCGCCGCATCGTATTATTATATTATTCATGTAACAATTTCCTTGCGAATAAAATTCTAGCTAGCGTGTAAAACACAAGATGGATTCATACATACCTTAATGTGTAATCTTACATTAATTTGCGCAAACCTACGTACCTACTTGTGGCAAAATGCACGAAACAATTTCTGTGAAATAAAAAAAATAATTGTAAACAAAATCATTCCGCAACCATAAACATCGACCTGTGAATATAATTATACAACAATACAAAATGTAAAAATAAAATTCAAATGAAGTAGGTAATTAATGTCCATCAACATTAGGCAAATATACATGATCCGATGTTGAAAACGATGTGTAATTTTCATTGTGTTTTTCATCCAATAAGTGCATTGAACCTCAGCCAATTGGCAACAGCTACTGAAATATATTTTAAAAGACATTTTTCACAATATCGTGGCTTTTTTCATATTCCTATCTGGTGGGCTATCTGTCTACAGCCAGACAAATAAATGGCCGTTCCACGAAATGTCTGGCCATAACGGGAGAGGTGTTTTGGGGCCAGTGTCGTGTAAATCACAGTCTGGTGCAGCCGGGCTGTCCGCCCTTGTGTACACATGGCGACAATATTGCACGCCGCTCGGCTTAAACGATAAACGCACACCCAAACGACAATGTTGCTTATTATGACGACTAGAGTGCGCGATGCTCTAGTTTCACGCTGTCATCTTAAAAGCTTGGTATCTTAGAAAGCTGAATATCTCGGTACAACGGTCGCTATGACACTAAACGTTCTTGTAAACATCGGAGTATACTCATAAGTAAAAGCCAGTCGAGGAAATTGTTGAACAGAACTATTGTGGGAGCAATGTCGAGTAAATCGAGAAATGCGGTTGATAATAGACTCACGAATACAAGTGCCTTCTTGACTTTATCGACAGAAACCTTTTATAACAATTTGTATATATTTTACACACACATAAACAGTTTTACTGGCAAGTACCTAATTAAACAAGCTTTTGCATAAAGCCTCGTTTTATGGTTAATAGCTTCTAATGCAAATTGCGTTCTAGCTTAACTCTCGACAATATTATAGACCCCCATTACCAAATTATTTTACGCAATATTTTATGATTCAATATTAATTCTTAACTAAAGTATGTTTCAAATTAATATTTTTTACTGTTATTTTACATAAAAAATAACCGAAATGTTCTAAAAATCATAGCCAAATACATCATTGTAGAGATCAAAATATGCTTTCAAGATCTGATTATCTTAGCTTCAACGTCAAGTATTATTAAGTCATTTGAGTAGGTATAAAAAGCAGTTAAATAACAGACATTAAGGCGATGACCTTAGCATACACTTGTTTTCTTGCTCCCAAAAACTTTTATTTGAAAAATAAATCTGAACGCCTTGTCGACGTTAAGAAAAATATGCTTTAAGATTATTCACCGAATCCCATTGCCGAATCCAAATCATCTTATAATTCAGTGCCCGCCTCTTCCATTTGGGTCGCAGATAATAGCACTGTATCCGTATACATATACCTTGGTTTGTTCGCGCGAACACCCTCTCGTTTTGCCTTATTTAGTTTAATCTCTTTGTCTCTAATTTACTGTGGAATGAAGACGACTTTAGGCCTTCCTAAATTTTCTTCATTCTGAGCCTACATCTTATATTTTTTATTTATCAACTTTAAATTATCTTAACAGGGATAATGCGATAGTTAAAAAATATCTTTACATTGTATAAAACAAAGTCGCTACCGCTGGTTGTACGTTTAGAGTTGAATGCAGTTTTCATCAATAGATATAGTGATTCAAGAGGAAGGTTTCTATGTATAATAAATGTACAGAATAGCTAAGAAATTCAAAGATTTTTAATGTTAAAAACAACCATGTGAAGCCGGGGCGTGTCGCTTGTATAGATTGCAGCTTTACACCTTAGCAGAAACAATAGTATAGTCCAAACACTGTTCTTCTAGTATTATATTTACAAATCTTTACAATGATATAATTATCTCTACTTATTTTACAATAAATAGTTGGTTAGCTTAACATTCCAATTCCATGGCCCGAAGGAATGCCCATGTTAAAACAACCTCTTCACGTCCTAACTTTCTTCGTTAGTCAAGTGACATAATTTATTAATTATAAGAAATATCTCGTCAACCATAGTACCTGCTAATCATGTGTTATCGATTGCTAAAACTTCAAGTATAATAAAATATAATGAAATATTACAAAGATTCGGTCAAGTGGCTTGGGAAACGTTAACATTAACTAATACTTAATAAATTATAAATACTTTATACTAAATACATAATACTTAAATAATTATAATAAATTATTAGAAAGATAAAGTCGATTGTTTAATTGTTTGTTACACTAGTATATTTATTAACTAAACATCTTCACATTAACTATATATGTTTATGTATCTAACTATTACTTAATATAAATTAACATTATTCTTTATTGTAACATAGTAGAAATAGTAAGTTCCTAGTAAATTCTCTTAAGTTGGTGTTAATACACGTCTATTATATCGTGCAGTTCGGTAATAGTCCGAATTGCTCAGCGTGATGAACTCTTAAAGCAGGACTGTTGCAGTCGTGCAAGCGAGACGCCGCTACGCGCAGTGTAATGCGCCGTCTCGCTTCCACAACGGCAACAGTACTGCTTTTAGAGTTCAGGGTACAGGTACTGGTCACAGCCGAATTGGCGAGTAAGTTTGTTCTGGCTGTTGACACCACCAGCAGCATTTAACATTGCCACATACAAAACATAAAAATCTAAATCTAGAATTACCGCAGAACTCCCTATTTAGCTCCCTTATGCTCCTTTTTCATCACTTGCGCACTTTACACGACGCAGCAAAGTCGCGTTTGTTGAAATAATATACCGGTCGGTTGCGACGGTTGTGTTATTGTATGGAGTTGGCGTTGCGACCTACTTATCCGGATTCCGTTACTGCAAAATATTAAGATAATTAAAAAACTCATAATAAACGGACTAGTCATGAAAGTAACACCTCAGAAGTGTAATAAATTCTCTTAATAAAAAATATTGTTGAATAAGTTACTTACCTATATTATTCAATGAGTTTTTTGCAGATTATTGCCCTGTAAAATCCTTGTAAAAGCGCTGATCATAATTTAACTGTGTTCTTAGTCTTTTGTAGGTTCAGACTTTTTTCTAAAGCTATAAAATTGCAAATACGTCTGGGTTGTAAAACGGTAGTCCCTCGGAGACAGGGTGGAGCGGTACTCAGAAACTTTTGTGGATTTATTTTTCAACATTCAGCTTTGCGCTTTTCTCAGTTTATACGTCCATGTAAAATATTTACTTAGACGACTGAATGTCAGTCTCATTCCAAAATAATAACTGCCGAATTGTTTTTATGATAATAGTTTGCCATTATACAAAATATGCATTTTCTACGTCGAATAATTCTTCCATTGTATTACTATTTTCAACTGAGACACGGACGGACGGCTTTTTGCTCCAGTTTGTCTTAAATTTATTCAAAACCTGAATAGTGTGCCTTAATTAATGCTTCATTCTATATTAGGTACACTTTCAACTAGTGCCCTGAATGTAAAGTTTCCACGTTTTGATTATAAAGACATAAGAATGCCGTTCTTTTGCTTCAATAAATTATTATGTAGGTATCTAAACGTTTGCCAACAACATATTTAAACGAAAGTCATAAAACGAAGGTATAGGCAGAACTACGATTATTTACGAGCAGACTATAAAACAACACACTGAAAATAGATGTGCCATTTTAATATTGCCATAAAACCTGAGGTGACGGAGTAACCTGGCATAACACGTGAAAGATATGTAATTCACACGTGTTCATATCTCATGAACCTCAAGTAAACCTTATTCTGGAAAACAATCAACGAGACGAGTGACAGCCTCTTCCGAAACTCAATTAAGAAAGCTCGTAAAATGTCTCTGCCTCCAATTCTTGCCGTCGTTACCACAAATTTATTAGACGAGCTACTAAACTACGGTTTAACGATTGACAACTATTGATTTGGGTTGGAATTGCGTCCAAAATGTATGACTATTGTTTGATATCCCAAAAAAATAGAGCTGCGTTGTCCTAAAAAGATTCGGATCTTTTTTTTTAAGCCGTAACAATTTATCACAACGTCACCTGCTCACTTTTTGCACCCCTCATAGGCTGGAAACAATACCCCTTTTTGCCCTTTGCGATTACACACAATAGTCGCTTGGGTGGGCTTCTATCGATGACTGGAGGCAGACGTGAACGTAAAACGTATAAACACACGAACGCAAGAGACACATGCATATTTATAGCGGCTGGATACTGAGAACTATGACATTATGATGCACACACGCGCAAGTGCACCACGTGACTTCCGCTGTCGAAATAGATTGACGCTGCGTCCGCCTTCGGGTCAGCATCAGTCAAGATTATATAGTTCTAAGAATGTTTAACCTAGTTATATGCATATATCAAATTCCTAAACAACGCAATGACGTCACAGCTATATTTTCTGCTTGATTATACGTAGTTGTAGATATCTTTCCATCCTGTTACGTTTCGCTGAATCCAAAAAATACTACCGGAAATCTTTGCTTTACTGGCAGTATTTTCGAGCTTTCGACGTTTAACCACGTCCAAAGAAAACTCTTTTAAAGATATTTACTTAGAATTTCCCTTTAAAATTTATTTGTGTCAGCGCTTTTATACAGATGCGTGATTAATTAATGAACTGTCTTTCTGGTGAAATTTGGAGGCTCTTTGTGAGGAATAAAATAATCATTAGATAAAATTATTCTTAATTGGGTTTTTGTCAAGATTTTTATTATTTTATTTAAAAAAATATATATTTAAAACTATTTCGAGTTGTAAAAATGGCAGATTAATTATTCATATTAAACTAGTTACAAACACTTTAATATTGCTAATTAGCCACCTTGGTAATTCTCCATACTAATCTGGGGCTGTCCCGTACAATTCGTCGTTTTGCAAAAAAGAGATAGAACATGTGTCATCTACTAAATATAAAAGTTTAAAACTTTTCTATTCGTGTACATTGCTTTATGGTTATTTCGTAGTTCTGCTTCAATTTAATACTATTATTAGAAATAATTGTAATAAATAAATAATTCGATAGATAAATCGTACTCAAATATCCATTTGTTCGTTTATCAGAAATTTTGCATTAGAAACAAACACGAATTACGTTTAAACTGGCAATATTATAACTTAAAAAACACGTGAACCTTGTAGTTAAAACTCTTTTTCTGGCATTATTATAGCAACAACCATTAAAAGGAACCGAGTTGCCGACTTGAGTTCTGGATAGATAGCATCGTGCACGCAAAGAACATTTCAGAAGTAAATTTAATCTGATACGGTGAATTATTCACGTTATGACGAGCCTGATTACCGGCTGACCTAAATACACGATGCGGAATGTAGTGTAGTGCCGTATTCCTATACCTTCCTACCCCTAGCGACACCGCGCACGGCTATACACAGGAAAAATATACCACCTCTGTAATAACATAAATCTAAAGTCCGTATTACATCGACTGGTTGTCGATAAACAAGTCTATCGGCAAACCATTACTGGACACAAAGGTATCTCTGTGTTAGTAATTGTTTAATAATACTCTCCGATTACACGTTCTGTTTAAATCGAACAAACCCAGATAGCTTTCAACGTAACAAAGCAAAACACGACAGTTAATAACTGCATCATAGTAGCGGCAAAGATATAAAATCGTACTTTCATACCATCATTTCCAAAGGCCCCCAAGATATGTACATGTAATTATCGAAACACAACAAGTTTTGATAGAATATATTATAATATGCCCGAAATATTAGGGTACGTCTGCTTCCAACGATTTTCGATCGCATGTATTATCCACCCCTCGAATGAGGGTCTTATTCTTTTCAATTTTCCTTATTTGAACATGTAGAAGCTATGAGTAATGGTACCTACGGGTACTCGGTATCATTAGTGATCACTCTTACAGAGTGATATGAAGTTGAGTAAATATTAGCACATTTCTTTTTGTCTGTCATTTTAAAATACCCAAAATTCTAATCGCGATTAAAACGGTTTGCAGAATAATTGTATGGGTACGTGGAATTCAAGTCTGCACTGTGGTATTAAACACAAACCTCTACCTCTACATACAGGGTGTATAAACGCAGACGAGATTTTGTCGGGGGAAAGATCCATTGTGGTAACCCTCTTAGTCGGTCCCCTCACAACCCAAGGGTAAGCTGTCAGAGTGGCTGGCTGCCTTTAACATGCTTACTAACTTCAAATAGTAAGTGCCTGTATTGTGTCTAACCAAAATTTTGCTAACCAATCTCTTGAAAAAATAAAAATTATAATGTAAAGTAGGTAATGAGAAAGTATAGAAACTGACGAAAATTCTCAAAATTGTTACCTAACGTTAAGATGTCCCCCAATCTTAACCTTTAAATAAAATTTTAATAACGAAAGTAACGTTTGTTGTTCGTATCAATAATTAAAAAGCGAAATTGTAACTTTTATTTCACTACCACATGAATAAATTAACGGTCCGTAAGCAACGGTCCGTTCTATGTATTTTGTTTGTTGCGCATGCCTAATTCTAAATCAGTCAGCAACTTCGTTATTTTGCTTATCTACAAAAAAAAATTGTTTATTATAATTCTAAAACAAACCATTCAAATTGATTGTGTTTTTTTTTGCATCCGCTTTGAACAATATGCATAAAAGACATTGCCGTCAACCAGTTTATACCCTATACCTACATTTACATCGTATACTTCTATATTATATACGTTTCCTCTCATCTTTATAGTGCAGACTTGATAAAAAGCTGGCCGATCGCAAGCGATTGACCGACCCCTGCATCCGCACATTTGCCTCAAGATTTTTCCCCTCGGCTGAATTAACATAAAAAATAGTTTTATTCAGTAACTTTCTTTCTTAAAAAGAGGTCAATTTGCTAGAAAAGATTTAAAAAACAGGCTGTGACGTTAATGGTGTGAAGTGAGATTCATACTTGACCGTTTATTGTTAAGCATTTTACTTCGAAGCGGATCCGCGTCTCGCGTTCTCCTTAAAAATAATTGGAGTGGACGACTTACGCCTTGAATTTCTGAATTCGTCATAAATCTTTTTTAACTGGTCTGTTTGTCCTTCAAAAATACGCGTAAACTTTTATCTACCTCATTACCGTTTAAGACGCTTCGTTACTTTTCGTGTTTCCGTAAGTCACCGAAATTAACATAGTACCTCACCTACGTTACTTTGTTGTCTCGAGGGAGCGGGGTGCGCTACATTAGTATTTGCCTCCCAGATTACTGCGTCTCGTGAAATAACGACCACGCCTGACTTTGTCGTCTCAAGAGTTTTTAGGAATCGACTCGTCTGCGTCTTTAAATAAGTACACAATTAACTCGAACTCATTCAAAGTATATTTGAAATTAAACGTTCGCTCTTTCAATATTGGTTCTCGTCTCGAGTGGTTGTAAAGACCACATTATTTTAAAAGGGATATTAAAGTATTCCCTGAAGTGGTTTCGCGACAGCATGCTAAGGAAGGCGGGGAGCGTTCAAAAGCTCGATTCTATTTGTGTCCAATCATTATGCGCCAACACGCGCCTTTAACTGTGTAACAGTACCCGAGTCGTTTCCGTTGGTCCTCCCTTCTCTTTCTACTTTATTACCCAGTCATTTGTACGCGATATTTAACAAAAATTTATCTATATTTAAACTTGACATGGAGAGCTAAACCATGTCAAAGTCTTTCTCCCTAAAACGAGCGGTTCACGTTTCATTTGAGTCGTTTAAGATGTAACTGATTGCTTACTAATTCAAGTGCATTATTGTAAATTTATTTATTGAATTTATCCCATATAGTTATAAATTAAAATTATGATTAGACCACAGCCAATAATTCTCTATAATCGAAATAAACTTTAAACTGTAAATTTTATAAAATCATATCAACAAACAACAATAATATAAGCAATGTAACGTGTTTTAACGTATATCGTAGCTACATAATTTAAGCTGTAATTTGTTTGTCCCCAGATAATCATGGTGTGTTTATGAGTGAAGTAGTGGTGGGGAGGCGAGATGGGGCAGGCGCGGTACATCGCGTGCGCGCTGCTCATGCTGTGTCCGCTCGCGCTCACAAGGCACGATGACGACTTCGCATTCGACAACAGCGAAGAATTCCAGGTCAGTGCACTCCCACACTTCCTACTCCAATATAACCAACAGGACTTCCAACTATTATTTCAGAATATTAATTATATATCGTCATACAAATGACTGCGTCTATTTGTAGAGCATACTCACGCGTTACGATAAAACAATAGAAGCGTAAACCAATTTTTCTTTGACTTTTCAGGTTGAATTAACAGCAAACCACTCAGAAATAGCAAAAAATGGCCTAAGGAGGTTATGGGGCGTGCCCGACACATCGGCCTATGTAGGACATCTGTTCCGAATGGAAATCCCTAAGGAAGCTTTCTCGGGAAAAGTAGTAGCATATAAGGTATGTTTACTTTCAAAAATAACACAAAGTCATCAATTTCGAAGTATGATAGATATTCATTCTTCAGGAACGACCAACAAAATAAAAATTCCTTAACATCTTAAAATCAATAACTTGATAACGTATAATATGGTAATAATGTACTTATGAGTACGTACCCCGCTTATAAGGACGCTCTCAACAAGACGCCGT
This sequence comes from Diachrysia chrysitis, assembly GCA_932294365.1. Classification (NCBI taxonomy): domain Eukaryota; kingdom Metazoa; phylum Arthropoda; class Insecta; order Lepidoptera; family Noctuidae; genus Diachrysia; species Diachrysia chrysitis. Next base: position 7,652,659 of record OW028657.1, read on the forward strand.
ACGTAAGGCTCTTAGATGCCATTCGCTTGGCTGAACGCTAAGAGTCCACCATCTCGCGCCGCTGACGATGTAAAGGCAAACTGGGGCCCACATTGTGAAGAGTTCGTGATCGTTCTGAGAAAAAAGATAGGTGGCATATAGACACCAACTACTTACAGAATTTTAATAGGTACATAGAAACAAATAATAAAAGAATATTATGCTCCGACTGTATATGTATCTTTTGAGCGAGCCAAAACCCTTCACGCTTTTCCAATCATCTGATTGAACTATGAACCAATATTAACCAGGTTCGTAATGAAGACGGCCGGCGCATGCCTAGTTGGCTGGCCGTGGACTCGAGGCACGGCCTGATCAGCGGCGTCCCGCAGAAGCAGGACCTCGGCGCCCACACTTTCACCGTCACCGCGCACGGGAACACCCGTGGGCTCACTGCGACTGACTCTTTTACTATTGAGGTGAGTTTTTGTGTACTTTAACTTTTCCAATAGAAAACTCGCAAGAGGTTGAGCCTTATTCTTTGTCCCGTTGGAAAATCTCATGGATTTCTTTCGTCTTTGGTTGGCGGACGAGCCTAGAAAGGTGGTTGCATAGTACGTAATAATTTTGTTCAATTCCATAATTTCAGAAAGCAGTAAAAAAGACCTGAATAAAAACAGAATTTTGAAATTAATGAATGATCATTCATTATACTAACATATTATTTCCTCCCTTAATACCCGGCTGTCAAAGACGGCTTATGTTTTTCGTATGTTTGTAAATTTTATTATTTCCTCGTATCTTCTAAACGGCTGGAAGCATTTCAACAATTAGGGTATAGTATAGTTAGAGTTGTCTCAAAAACATCAACGTGTTGTTACAAAAAAAATGTGGAATATGGCGATAAATTTGTAAGTCGTTAATATATTTTTTTAACCAAACCTATCGAGTAAAGTATCAAAACAAAGGTTTTTTTTAAAGGGTTCACAGAAATATATGCAACTTTTATGTTTATATTATGTAATGAGTATAATTTGGAATGAGAAATTTTCGTTATAAATATACGGGCTAGATGGTAAATTCAATCCGTTTTGCAAGCCCATATCTATATCAAATGTATAAATATAGAGTATCTATGACTAACACAGCAACACACTTATCTGCTACAAATTCTTTCACTATGCGAGTTATATACAATGACGTCATGGGAACTTGCACGTCCTGTGGCGTTCCCGTTACTACGTAATGAAATGTTTCTCAAATGTATGCCTTTACGGAAACGTTTCCGTTCCGATGCCTTTTCAGAATATACAGCCTTTGATTAATATACCTACTGTGAATATTAATCATAATTACGTCATATTAGTAAACGGTCGTTAGAATAAATGAAATGAAATAGCAGTAACGTACCAAACAAACATTATATTCATCGAGAACGCTCGTTCATATAAACTTATCTGTAATGTATTTTCAATAAAATATGTACAGTCATGGCCACTTCCCAATTAATGGGCTTCATAAATGCTATGATACGTTATGAGTGCTGTTACACATTGCAGAACATAAATCAAACATTTTATTCGCCCGCAACAGATACCAGTGTCGTAAAAATTAAAGTATCCATGTACAATGTTGTTATATGATGTTGTATGTACGGAATACCAATATATTACTGTGTGGGGCGGCCCACAATAAAGTTTGCGACATTTGGGCTGTTCATTCGGTCATTCAATTATATTATTGACATTACATTAAGTTGGAGGGTGCGCCGTTAATAAATGAGTTTTATTTTAATGTCCACGCACTTTTCAATAAATGCGACTAATTTTGAACCGCTATAGAACTGTCAAAGTAACTATACGGGATTTAGTAAATAAATCTTCGTTAAAATTGGGAGATTGAAGTAACTTTCGGAGATTGGTTTAATACATGAAATCGATAAAAAAAAGAGCAAGTCATTTAAGTTACAGTTGTAGTAAGTGCTGTTTGTGTTATAATCAATAGCTGTGTGACTTCGTTTTAGTTCTGATATAGGTACTTGGATTTTCTCATTTATATATTATTTTTTATTTAAATAACTGCTGGATAACGAAACAAAAATATTTTTGTGCGAAACAAGGCTATCATCACAATAACTTTACATCTAGAAATAATAAAATTGATCCTTACGCGAATATTTTTAAAACTATTCAGTATAAGCACTGTGTATTTTATCATAATTTTAATAAATATTAAAAATACGAAATTCTTTTCATATTTTCTTATCAGACTATTTTACAAGTTCTGAATAAAAAATATATTGTGATTAAATATTCGAACATTTGGCAAAAGAGAGCTATAACTTTAGTCTCAATCGAAGGCCAATGAAGACAATATTGAAGCTACTCCTATGCTTACTAACTGCCACATAACTTCGGCCAGCGGGCCCACGTTCAGATCGTTCATTGATATCGTCTACTATCCCATATAGAGGTTAATGCTTAACTGTAGGCGGCTCTGAATCGTTATGATTATTACAAACTAAGACCAAGATCATCACATAAAAATAAAGAGATTTTCTTTGCAGAATTTAAAACACACTATTAGATGTAGAACTTGCTTTTATCTTTTATTTAATTGATATTTTCTTCTCAATTTGCTATTTCTTGTAAATTATTACTTGTAGATACATTTTCCTCGATAATACCTATACTTTTGAAAAATTATCCCCTAATTACCTTCGTTGTAGTACAGCAAAATAGAAAACTGTTAGTGAAGTAAAATTATCGCTCGTAGGGATACTTCTATACTTAGGTACTGTCTTAATATTATTAAGAGATGATTGCAACGAATAAACTCAAAAATTATTGGACCGATTTCAAAAATTCTTTCACCCTTCAAATGCTGCATTATCCCTGAGTAACATAAGCTATATTGGTATTGCTCTGCTACCCGTGTTTCTTCTAATTCATATTTTTATTTTTCTACTTATATCTATGTTCATTTTCCTTCTTATCGAATCATTATGTCGAAAAACTTCTAAACATTTAATATTATATCCAAGATATTTATGGTCGGTACTAGAAAAAAAACTGAATAACAGCAACAAGCAGTATATTCTTATACTTATTTTCTCTTGATAATTGTTTTGTCTAGTATATGTTCCTAAGTATGAAGTACCTACAATATAAATATTTTTATTCCAGGTGAAGAAGGCTCAGGATAAGCCGCACTCGAAGTACGGGTCCTGCGTAGGGGAGGAGAGCCGGCTGGTGCTGGTCATCATGATCGACGGCTCCTTCCACAAGGTGTCCCCGCGGCAACGGATCCGCGCGCTCATGCAGCTGGCCAGCTTCATGGCGCTAGACGGGGTAAGTTGTTCGATAGATAGAAGCAAGCTTGAGATAAGTCGTACTTACATGCAACAACACACAGAGTATTATATAATATAGTCTCCTCTCCTAAGATGGGCCAGGTACTTCAGGATCAAAAGAATGTAAGAAAAAAAGTGTAATTAATAGAAAAGCGAATGAATATGTATACAAAATTAACATTCTGATTAAGTCGTTGTTGAAACCCATTATTAGATTTTGTTAGAAGCTCTCTCTCATAGACACACTATTAGTGTAATTTGCGTTATTAAAATATGACAATGTGAAGTATTTGGATTTAAATATGACATTTCTATTTCCAGGACGAGTTCTGGATGGAGCCTTACAAAACAGAGACGCACTCCGATACGATCATGAGTGGGGTTGGTTCCGTACAACGCAGGCATGGAGACGCCACTACCGCCATCTATTTGAATGTAAGTTAACTGAATGTGGGACATAAACCTTCTCAAAAACCGGCTTTGAAGCTTGGAGTGGACACAAAATTAAACATTGGATTATCGGCTATCCTTTAAAATTGATAACTTTGAACAATGAAATTAAAATATAAGGTAGATAATTAATTAAGTATGAGGTATACCCAATCGATGACAAATGGCCAGAGATATCGCGTAATAAATATACAAAAAAACGAATTTAGGCGCGCTCCTCCTTTGGACTGGGAATATCTCTATTATTTGTTACTGGGAATGGTTATATCCTTTTTTAAACGAGTTAAAGATTATTTTTCGTAGGAATTATTGAGACCTCACTGAATGTAGACTAATTACGAATCATCAGTCACCGGTGACTGAAAAACAAGCACTCTAACAACCACTCTTGGTTTTCACACACACACAACTCACAACTCTGTAAACTTACATGATAGTTCAACGTTCTTGTTCATTCAATGATATATCTACTCAAGTGTTTATCTCTATATTATTGCATATTGTATTGTACTACAGCACTTCTAAAGAAATAAAGATTATTATTATTAAAAAGATTATTATTATATCACAGTAATAATTAAGTCACGATTACTTCTTTCTGCTAATTCTTAAAAACAATTACGAAGTAGGTATGAAATACTTAGATTTCTACATTCATTTAAGAAAACAACAATCAGATTATTTGATTGATATTATCAAAGCTTAATTACACGATTAGTCATATAAGTAGACGCCACTTAAAACATAATTGCTTGGTAATGACATGGATGAGTTAATGTTACAAATTGACGTAACAAAGTGTATTGATTATCACGCAATGTCTCCGTAGAGGTAGGCAAACCTTTATTTAGTAAACCCACATTTTAATTGTAAGAGACAGTGTTTTCATGGTCACTTTTTACAAAATTAGTGCTTACTAGCTGAGATAGCACAAATAAAATATTTTATGTGGAACCACACTTTCTATACTTACCAATTATATTTAGTAATAACTAAGCTTCGCGGTTTCACCCGCTTTCTTACCTTTCCCGTAAGATATTATGTCATTTTTTAGTGCGGGAGTCGATATTGGTGACGGGCCTGTTGGTCTAGTGGTTAGTGACCCTGACTGCTAAACCGGAGGTCGTGGGTTCGATTCCCACCCAGGACGAATCTTTGTGTGATGAGCACGATCATTTGTTCTGTGTCTGGGTGTAATTTATCTATAATATGTATGTATTTAGAAATATATAAGTATGTTTATCAGTTGTCTGGTTGCCATAGCACAGGCTCTGCCTAGTTTGGGATCAGATGACCGTGTGTGGCATGTCCCAAGATATTATTATTATTATTATTATATTAAATTATTGCTCGAAATCCTTATATTTTCGACTAGAAAATTAGCCTATGTCACTCCTTATATAGTCAGCTACCTGCCTATACAATTCTTATTAAAGCACCCGTTTTGAAGATTACTCGGACCATACAGACAGAAAACTTTTTAAAAAAAAACTGTCTTTTTTAGGTATACTTGTCGTCCATGCCTTTATTCTGTAAAAAATAAAACAAAATTGTTTCCAGGTGGGTTGCGGCAACAAGCTGTGGAGCCACCACAAGGTGCTGGTGGCCGGGCTGCGGGAACAGTCGCGCGACGGCACGCTGGCGCACGTGCTGCGGCTGCCCGTCATCGGCTGGCGGCTGCTCGCGCTGCAGCCTGCGCCCAGGATAAAGAGACAGGTACGGTATCGTGGAAGACATTGTGCTAAGCTTAATTATGAAAGAAACAAATGTTTTTTTTAACCATACTTAAAAAAATGGCATTACAACGCATGCGAGGTGTAGCTATATCCCAATCGCTTTAGCAAATAATTAAAGGTAAACAAACAAATGTCAAAAACAATATGACAGGTATAACCCGTTGGAATTGAGAAACTAACTACTTGTTCTAATGTCAAATAATCTGTAACTTGTACTCTTTAAATTTGTCACAATTATAATTATAAAAATAAATTTTTAAGTTTTAAAGATATAAAGAATACAGGTGATTATTTGTTGAAAATTATGAAATTTCGCAATGATGTTTATGAAGTTAATCATTATAAACGCGACATCAAAAAAACTGGTGGCTTTGTATTGCTTTACTTTTTTGGTAAAACGCACGCGGATGGAGTATAGTACTAAATATTGATCTCCCTCAGTTGGAAGGGTCCGGCGGCGGCATCTACGACGCGGAGTACGACGGCGAAGACGACGAGGCCGAGGCCGACGCCGACTACAGCGGCTACGACGACAACGATGACGAGGACGGCTACACCAACAATGTCGTCGGCTTCACTGATCTGGTGAGTGCGCTGTGGATATCTATGTGGTTGCTGTTAGCCAGTAATTATACGTCAAGGAAGTCAGACCTAAAAAAATAATCTGATCTAAAACTATCAAGAAATGTTGCATAGATACATTGTTTTACACAATTAGACAGAATTCGAAAGACAAAAAAAACAGTGACAGATTTGTACAGAATTAGAAAATATATCAATGTGTACATTAAAGTGAAGTGTCATATTCGTATAACTACATCTCAACATTAATCATTGCTTGATTTTAATAAGAAATTATGCGACAGTCTAATAATCTACAGCCCACCTAGACAAGTGACATTTCGACAAGCGATAACGCTGATCGAATCGTTCAATTGTATGGAAGTGACAAGTCCAAGTCACGTTATCGAAACGAAATGTCATTTCCATACATTTAATGTTATTTAAGCGATTTCTATCATCGTTAACGCTTGTCGAAATGTCCCTTGTCTGGGGGGCAGTTCTGTTGATCAAATTTTATTTAAACTTTTGTGATACCTACAACAGCGTCTTTTAAAAGAAAAAAAAAATTTGGAGTTTAGTTAGATATCCAGTAAGGTGAATTGAATTACATGATAGGTATGATGAATTGATGATATATGGTTACATGATACCATATTTATATTAGTACTACAGTTATGTAATTAAAAAATAACATAATTAATGAAAGGGGAAGTTCGGGCTATAATAACAAGTTTTTACATAAGGAGCTTATAAGGCTCGCTTTTGTCACGCTGGGAATCAAGGTTCAATTAACATCATTTCAAACAAACATTTCATACTTATCAATGCAAGTCAATTAATATTAGTACGGAACTGTCATACATTCTATGTATCTTAGTACTTTATGCATCATTCAATACTCATTGGAAAATAAAACTAATAAACAATTAAAAACAATTGAATATTTAACGATGATTCGAGAATATATTCTTTGTGTGAATAAACACGACAGTTATTTTCCAATGAGTACAGTTAGTCATCCCCCATATATAAGGAATGCAAATCTTGCACTTAAATGTCACCACATTATAGCAGCATTGGTACTGGGATCCACAGCATGGAATGTTGAATGAAGTGTCCTTTATCACTCGAGATAAACCATTCCTTTCATCTGTTGTACACCTGCCTTTGTTTTTTTTTTTCATACTATCATTCAACCATTCTACCAAAAATTACCCACTATTATTTTCTAGGACCTGACATTTATCAAGACATCCAATTTCACCTTATTCACTTCGTTTTTATAATGTTTACTTTTACGTATCATATCCGCTACCTAAATCAAAATGCCTTGATCGCAAGATTTTGTCGTGAGCTGGGTTCAATTCCTAGTGAAGGCAAATTGTTTGAGTTTCCAATTTCAGCCCTGTCCTAACTGTCGTTAAACAACTCTGGCGTATACAGACGTATCGTATTTATTTAATAATCATGAAACACTTGTGAGCTTTGTGTGTGGTTATAACAACGCTTTACAATCCAAACGCAGCTTATATCACTGTACAGAACTAACTGTCGCATATTAATCAAAGCTGAAACGGAAGCGTGTTGAGCATGGACTTAGAACATTAAGGATGCACCTCGATCGATGTCACAAACAATACACTGCTAAATAAACGTATAAACACAATAACAACTTCATTTTACTCTACTCTCCTCGAATTTTTATCAAGATATCGGGACATAATTTTAATAGTACTTCCACTATCCTAAACACCTTAACTATATAAGCCATACACATCAAAATTGCTTTAGAATTAATATTTAACATCTCAGAATAGAGTAACAAATTTTTGTAACAAGTCTCCATGATTGACGTTAACATAGATGAGCTACTACTACACAGACGTTTCGGTGTAGAACAAGTTCGAGGTTAGTGTATGATGTTGTGTCGGTGTGCGCGCTTAATGTCCGGGTCCTTGCGGAGTAACCACAGACAGGCCGCGGTGGCGCGCTCGTGCGGCAGTACTAACGTGCGCTGTGTGTAAGGTGGCCCCGCACCCGCACCGCCACCACCACGGCGAGCCCGGCGCGCCACACACCAGCACCCACACGTTTCAGACCGAGAGCGCCGCGCCCACGCCCTCGCCCGACCCCACGCCCACGCCCACCGCCCCGCCCTCCAGCCCGCCCCCTCCCCCTCCCCCGCCGACCGCCATGCCCACCATGCCCACCACCACGGAGGATGCCCGCGAGGATACCACTCCCGAGTCCGCAACTAATTCGTTTACCACGGAGGTTTGTCGTAACCCGCTGTCGAGTTTACGTGTCATGCATGTGCGTGTTGTGGCCCCCAAGCATGCTAGGTTTGCGCTAGAACTGTAGTTGTATTATGTGTTTGTAAGATTTTAACGAATATGGGTTTTTTTCAGCCTGGTTGCCAGTACAACTGTGAAAAAACAACTAATGCAAATACCAAATCATGCTTTTTCGAGTATGCATAACAGTTGTGCGAGCTAAAACCAATTTGTAAAAAATATTTTGCTAACATCGATTACAAACTATTGTGCATCATCCATTGCCTCGTGTGTTTTATAATTCAATCTTTAAGTATTTACATACCAAGTGCTAAAAATTATATCCTATCCGTGTAAGCTATTTTATACTTGAAATAGTTTTTGGAATGTTTAAATAATTTAACAATATTGTACCCTTTTATCAATATTGTAAATCGTTTGTAAACTAGTGCATATTTCGTGGTAGAAATTAGAATTTATCTGATTACTATTAAGCATGTCTGTGTTAATATACTTTTGTATTTAAGTAGCTACTCCTTTTGAAACTAATACTCATAAACACAAACTTACTATAAAGAATCTTTACACAAACTGAAAATGGACAATCGTATTAAACATATCTGATGTTCTTTTTCTTCACGTCACTAAAGATGGAATTTACTTCCTCTATTCTAAACACACACGCACTACATAATAACTGCGCATGTCCAGACTCATAGAATGTGACGTCACGACTACCCAAGTCACACGCCGACAGTGACTAAAAGCACATAGTTCCAACACAACACATTACAACATACAACTCTTAAAGCACCCTTTGAATATTAATTTCAATCATTTCTCTGCAGCACAATGAAGTGGGCATAACAGCTCTTTCGTCATCACCATCAGAGACTACAAACGTGAACTTCTCAGTGACTCCCACGAAACCAGCAAGTCCGAGACGTCTCGATACATTCGCACCAGTCATTGTAGAAGAGACCACAACGTTAGAACCCGAGTTGGTACGTACAACTTAAAAATTATCAGTAATCCTAACTTACACCTGTAAAAGTTAAACTAATAGTGTGTGGACTTTGATTTTCCTTAACAATGGGTTCATTGGTTATCACATTCATGCCCCATTGAGTAACTTGTATGTAGATACGTTCTCGACTAATCTGCGACGTGAAGACAATGATGAATTAACATGTGATGTATATACGGTCATCTCGAGTGTATGATACACTAGAACTAAATGGTGCCTCTATAATCTTTTCCTTTCTGGGTCTAATACTTCGTTTATCTTTTGTAAATATAACTTTGATACTTTATTCTCGTTGTCTTAACGTCTATATTTCACAACACATCGTGTGAGCGTCCGCATGGCACTTTCAGCAAACCGTAATAATCCGTGAGTCGAACGAAGTCCCCCTGCTGTCATCGACGGAGGATGCGTCTCCATCTCCTTCGCCGGAGCCGACCACAGCAAGTACTACAGAGGCGCCCAGTAGCCCGGCCCCGCCCAGCAGCCCGGCCCCGCCCACCGCGCCACCCACAGCCCCGCCCCCGCCGCCCACCACGCCGCCCACCACCGTGCCCACCACGTTGCCCACCACCACGCCTTTACCTGAGACCACCTTGCAGGAGGTCACCAAACAGGTCCGTAACATTTACAGAACCTTAAACACGTCACACGTAAGTACAGTGTCAGTAGGTTACTAAACGACATCCAGCATTAGCCATCTAGGTAGTTTGTACAGAACTAACTATTCAAAATTGTGTGTGAATTGATTTTACTAGATAATTGGCCATCATGGGTGTCTGTCATCTACCTAACATTAAACCATTTCAAAATTAATAATTGGCATACAGGTATTGTAATAAAACACTTATTAAATGTACAAAGAAATCCAGTTTAAACGATACAACGTTATTCTTCTATTGTTAAATATAACCTATTAAACGCGGCTACTTTGCACAGATAAAACAAAATTTTGTAAATGTCACCAAAGTAAATTGTAAATAAGAATGTTATAGTAATTATAATAGTACTTACTTCATTTTATACATATCAACAATAGGGGATCGGACCATTTTTTTTAGTTCACGTCTCATAGATATTAAAAAATAAAAATAAATAATAGATCTAACTAGATATTTCCTTTTCATACCCAGTCCGCTCCCCTATTTCTTCGACAAATGCCGCATTCAGTTATTTTAACAAATTCGGATTATTTAGGAAACTAGCCCAACAGAGGGTAGAAGCACAATAATCGGGCAAACGACGGAGACGGTGACGTGGGCCGCCCACGTTAACCAGCCGCCCACGCTCAAACACCACATGAAGAAGTTAGCTATCACTGCTGGCAAGGCTTTCAGGTATTTTATAATGATATAATTCCTTTATTTCTCTTAAACCATATAAAATACATTTTTAAATATATATTAAAACAAGATAAAAAAGAACAATATACATTTAAAAATATAAAATATAGTCTCCAACCGACATCGGGAACAGGGTCCAAGCTGCCGGTGGTTAGGGCTCCAGAGAGAGGAACCTCCTCACGATACGCGCCGTGTCAAGAAGTACCGCCTTCTGAATCAAACCCTTGACCCAGATGCCTAACGAGAGCCTCTTAAGGTGTTGGTCGAGGCTCTTGGCTATTAAGCCGTTGGTTGTCACGACTATCGGGACAATGATTGCTGAGTCCACCTCCCACATGTCGACAACCTCGTGCGCTAAATCCAAATATTTTATTTGTTTTTCTTTTTCAGCCTTCACGAGGTTCTCGTCATGGGGGATAGTGATATCAACAATCATTGCCCGGCGCTCTGATCGATCTATCACCACTATATCAGGCTTATTGGCTACAATAGTCCTGTCAGTGATGATAGATCGATCCCAGTACAATGTGACACGACCATTTTCGAGAACTGGGTCGGGAACATACCTGTAGTACGGTACCTCAAATTCCACAAGTTGGTATTTCAAAGCAAGCTGCTGGTGGATAATCCTGGCCACTTGGTTATGTCTATGCAAGTATTCGCCGTTAGCAAGACGAGAACAACCCGAAACTATATGTCTTAAGGATTCACCCGGACAGTGACATGCCCGACAAATGTCAACTGTGCCATCCTTTATGATATATTTTCGGTAGTTGTTTGTCATGATAACTTCATCCATAATTGCACATACAAACCCTTCGGTTTCTCCGAAGAGGTCACCGGAGCGTAGCCAAGCCACGGACGCTAAGAAATCTACGTCGGGTCCATGGAGGGTCCGATAATAGCGTCCGTGTAGCTCCTTGCTTTGCCATACATCCTTGCGGTCTTTGACGCTTAGTACGACAGGTTTGCGCCAGTTCTCCTTGCCTAAGGAGAGCGAGGTAAGGCCCTTATCCACTACTACCACATCTCGATGCATCCCCACGTCAACTTGGAGGAAGTACTCCCTGAGGTTACATACCTCGCGATTATGGAGGGTCTTAGCATTCAAAAAGCCTCGACCCCCACATTTTCGCGGGATATATAACCTCATTACCGATGACCGTGGGTGGTGCATTCGATTTGCAGTTAGTAGTGTGCGGACTCTCCTATCCAAGGCGTCTAACTCAGTCTGAGTCCACTTGAGTATACCAAAGGAGTACATCAACACTGGCATGACCCAACCATTAAAGGCACGCACCTTGTTACCACCTGACAAAAGACTAATGATATAATTTATTATTACCTTGATCATAACTTTCAACCATTTATATGTATCGACATCCAAAAGGCACACTATTACTTCACTACTAATGCCCAAAACTGTTTTATTGGTGTCCAATCAACACAATACAACATCGTATTTGACGAAGTCCGTTTTCGAGTAGCGTACACACCGGTTTTCAAGGATTCGCTATCTCTGATGTCCCGGGTTCGGTCCCGGACGGATCAATGTTAAAAAAACCACTTTACTACATTGTCTCGGTGGTTGGTGGTACCTTCGTTGTCACTGATTCCAAAACACAAGTGCTATATAACTACTTAGTTTGGGTTTAGAGCAATTCATGTAATGTTGTTTACATTTTTTTTAATTTATTTCAGGTACATAATCCCGGCGGACCTGTTCACGGACCCTGAAGAGGGCAGCAACCTTACCTTCACGATGTACGAGGCGGAGAACGTGCCGCTCAGCAACAACTCCTGGATACAGTTCATACCGGCTGCGCGCGAAGTTTATGGATTGTAAGTATGACACTTAATCGGCGAAAGTTATAAAATTATATGGATTTACAAACACTTTAAAAAGTTAAAAACGTTCTAAGTGAAATTTAACCCGTCATTCGTTTTACCATGTGCTGTAGTGTTTAGTAAACCCAATTCAAATCATGTCTAGTGATTTTTAACTATATTGGAGGACTTCTAGACTCCAGATGAATTTTAAATACTCAAATTTTATACGTTACTAACTGACCCGGCAAACGTAGTTTTGCCAGGGCCACCCTTATCACCTAGGGGTATAAAGTTCGTCAGACTTCAATTACAAACACTATGACACGAAATCTTTCAATAATCAAATCAAATAAATACAATTTTACTAGCCTGTTTTCGTGTCTTAAAGTGTGCTAGAGAAAAACCTCTCCGCGTAGTTTTCACACCCACATATCAAGACATTTTCTTACTGATCTCCTCTTCTCCAGGCCGCTGGAAGCCCACGTATCTCGCTGGAACTTCATAGTAGAAGCTCAGGACAGCGAAGGACTGGTAGCTCGCGGGCCCCTCGACATCACCGTGCAGCAGCACAAGAGCGGCCGCACCATCAACCACCAATTCATCATGGAGTTCAAACTGATCAAGGAATACAATTACGCTATCGACTGGCAGATCAGAGCGCTCGAAGGGATAGTAAATCTGTTCAGAGATACTGATATGGACCATCTGACAGTACTGAATACGACACAGAATGGTGATACGTGCGAGTTCGTGTGGACCAATGATACGCTGCCGAAGGATCCCGCGTGTCCGATGGATGATATTAATAGGTTGATGAAGGTCAGTTTCTCCTTATGCTTACTTTATTCAGGAGTTACATATGACGTTAATAGGATGTGAAAAGTTAGATAAAAAAAAAAACTTTAAAACATAATTTGCTCATTTATTTATACTTGGTAAATATTATTTTTAGGCTTGAAAGAGCGACCATAAAGTATTTTCCTCTTATCAAATGTATGATATTATTGTAGCATATAATATAAATATAAAGTACTAATTGTTTATGTTAGTTGATTGTATTTGTCCTGGTTTCTAAAGTGCCTTACGCACCGAGGTACCTTATGAAAAGTTAGTTCGACTAATCGGCTGTGAATGTGTGGTGCACAGATAATGGAGTCGAGCAGCAAGGCGGGCGCGGCGTCGGCGGGGCTGGCGCGCGCCATGCAGCCGGCGCTGCGCGTGGCGCGCGTGCGCTGGCGCGGGGCGGGCCGCTGTGCCCCGCCCGCCGCCACGCGCGCGCCCGACACCTACCCGCCCGTCACGCGCAACCAGGTCGACCACCTCACCGCCACCGTCTCGCACCTCTTCGTCTACAGGGTGCCCGAGGTAACCACACACACCTACTCACATGTCACCACGTCAGACGCCACGGAGCGCCCGCACTCCTCAGTCCCTAGCGAAGGAGCTCCCTTTAGCCAGCTACCCCCAGATTACTGTTTATTACCTAATTGTTCCGTTTAGCATTTTCCCACATGTTCAGTTTCGAGTTTCAGGGTCACCAAATGGCACTGAATCAGCTGAATCTTATCTATACAAATAAATAAAAATTTAAGTGTCTGTTTATAATATTAAAATAACCGTTTTTTAATACATGCATATGAATGTATATGTACAGTACATATACCAAAATATCATTTTTTACAATTTTGGTCTGTCTGCGTCTGTCTGTTTGTTCCGGTTAATCTTTGGAACGGCTGAACCAATTTTACGGGACTTTCACTGGCAGATAGCTGATTTAATAAGGAGTAACTTAGGCTACTTCGAAAACGAATAAAAAACTAAAAATAAATAATTTATAATTTTTAATTAGATTCCACGCGGACGAAGTCGCGGGCACAGTACCTTATATAAACCAACTCCGACTTCCACAATCAACCACCCTTTAATAAGCTATATCATTTGAATTCGCTTAAAATATCTTTCCAGGACACGTTCTTCGACCCGGAAGACGGCGACACTCGCAACCTGGCCCTCTCGCTCCGCTACAGCGACCGGACGGAGCTGCCGGCGGGACACTGGCTGCAGTTCGACGCCAAGAACCAGGAGTTCTACGGCTTGCCAGCGCCTAGCGATGAAGGCAGCGTGTCCTATCAGCTGGTGAGTTTAAATTTAAAAGTTTATATACCTAATCATTAAGTTGAAGGAGTAGGTACTGGTTTTAAGGAACACTTTTAATTACAACAATTTTTTTATCGATGAAGTACAAAAATACTTATATGTATAATATACGAAAATTAATATTATGCGATATGCTTTAAACACTCAATACTATTGTTCCAGAATGTCAAGAATATATAAATTGTTTGCACTTAATAATTTTAGTTCAATTTGAACTTTGATCTTCTCTCCCTCTTGTTATTGTCAATGCTCTAAAATCGTGAACAACAGAAATCATAATACTTTATCGTACTTTCAGATTGCTGAAGACTCGAGCAAGAAGAGCGCTTACGACAGCCTCATAGTGGAAGTAGCGAAGGCGCCGACAATCCGGCCGACAGTGGAGTTCCAAATGACGATGGAGTACCCGTTCGAGATGCTGGCGTACGACGCTAACAACAAGAGGAAGGTGGTGGAGAAGCTGGCGGCGCTGTTTGGACAGAAGGAGACGGATAATATCAGGATACAGAGTATCACCAATAATCCTACTACTATTATATGGTGAGTACGGTTTTTAACCAACTTCAAAATATGATTTTTTTTTTGTTTGTTTGTTACGCGATATCTATGACAATTGTGGCTTTATTTAAAAATATATTTTTGCCTTATGTTGGATAGGTAGGCTATTATGTCATGAGGTCTATCTGTCAATTTCCACCATTGAGAGACAAGCTTGTCTAATTCTACTGGTAATCGCGTCTGCCCTTATTGTTACAAACCACGGAGACATGACTTTAAACGTCATAAGAATGCAAGAATCGTCGAGATTTAAACAGCTGCACTTTGATCAAAGTTAACCTTTAAACCTGTAGCCTCGCCTACTTTGTTAATGTCTTATTGTTTTTTTTTTTGCAGGTATAACACAAGTCTACCAATGGACCGTTGCCCCAAAAAAGAGATCGAAGAACTCCGCAAAATGATAATCGTTGACGAGCGAGGGTCAACAGGCGCTGCGCTCAAAGAGAACGTCGACCACGTGTTCGACAAAGACTTGAAAGTCATGTCCATAAGACTTATACCCCTCGGGCTCTGCGCCGAACAAAACACCAAAGTACCGAAGACGACGATACAGGTTCACTCAGGGTCGTCCAACCTTCAGAATAATAAGGCCAGCAATGCTGCTGACCAGAGCTACCTGGTCACCTTCATCATACCGGCCATCGTCATCGTCTGCATGATATTACTTGCTGGCATCATTGCCTGCGTGCTCTATAGGAGGCGACGAACAGGTACTGTAACCCACCACATTACATAACATGTTACAGATTGTAACATTTTAATAGTATTATAGCAAATGCGGTTAAACTAACATTTAGTTTTAATTCTGTAGGAGGTGACAATGCTTGAATAAAGGTGATTTAAAAGAACAGAGTATTTTAGTGTTTCACGATATTTTGATCAAACATCATTGCTTCTCACATATTGGAAGAAAAGTAAAAAAATGCGCTAAATTAAGTACCTCTAACTTAATACACAGTACTGCTTACTTATGCTAAACACCAAGGTTTTTATACTAAACGCTTGGAAATTTGCTACGAGAATAAATGTAAATACACTTCGGTGTCATGGAGAATCACATAAAAAAATAGTTATTGTTATGCACATACGTGGCAAAGTTGATCGTTTTCCGCTAGGCGTTCATTTTAATGGACTTACATAATATGCACTTAAATAAATGATGATGTTTGAATATTAAAGAAAATATGCACATGCTGCAGTAACGCTCTGGTAAATAGGTAGTGTTGTTGTTATATAAAATATTGTGATTGTAATATTGCAGGTAAAATGAGTGTAGGCGACGAGGAAGAGCGGCAAGCGTTCCGGTCGAAGGGCATCCCGGTGATCTTCCAGGACGAGCTGGAGGAGCGCGGCGAGGCGGAGGCGGTGCACAAGAGCCCGGTGATCATGCGCGAGGAGAAGCCGCCGCTGCTGCCGCCGGCGCCCGACTACCGCGGCGCCGACGACGCGCCCTACCGCCCGCCGCCGCCCTTCGCCGCCTCGCGCACGCCGCCGCGCCCCAAGGCCACGCCCACCTACCGCAAGCCGCCGCCCTACGTGCCGCCCTAACTTAACTAATCGACCCACACCCACACTTCATTTCTACAATTTATTTATTTAACTATTAAATCTTTTGGCAGCATTCGCGCACCTACAATCAAATGCATTTATAAATTAGTTAGAAGAGTAATATGTCGACGAAACGAGGAATTGTGCACAGTTTAATGTGACTACGAATTTCTTATAATGTAAGTACGTCACGAAGTATACCTGAAGACTAAGGTAGTGATGACGATTTTTCAATTATGTAAAAACTGGAGACTTCACAATAAGATAATGTACCTAGTGTTATTGTTGAAGTAGATGATGTTACATTAGCTCTTAGATTAAGCGAAGTTCAATCGAATGAATGAATCGTATGCAGTCTTTAAACAAATTATGCATGCTGGTAGAATGAGAAGAATATAAATTATACATTATTAATATTATAAAAAATTGAGAATTTAATTATTCATGAATCTATGCAAGTACGCATCATTTGAAATAAAGTAACTTTATGTTGACATAACAATGTCAATTACCTACATTTACAACGTATTTATTTGCTAATGTACCAAAATGACAGTAATAAAATGTTTGGCTAAAAGCGTGCCATTGTTTCACAGTTGTTATTTAATGTAATTTAAAATATAACATATCGAAAGTGTAACATTTTAGCCTTTAGCGTAGATCTTCCATACACGTTATATTTATAAGTAGTGCGTGTGTGTGTGTGAAGTACATTTGAGGTTACTATTGAGTGCGGCGGAAGTGACGTCACTGTCACATCGCCGACAATTTAACGAATCGCTGTTAATAATGCATGAATCGGTTATGATTAGCTGGTGTGTAAACTATAAATTACAATTAACATACTATTGTAATGAAATATACAACTGACTCTAGTTATAGGCTACGAATAGATATTTTTAAGAATGGAATATCATTTTGTACTTGTCTAATATTACCATAGTTTGTAAGGTTAACAAATTATGTAAACTTAGGGACTTGAACGAAATGAGCTATAATAATAACTTTTCCTTTGGATGTATTTTTTTCTACTGTATACTCATTTAGAGTTTTGCATTTATAGATCTTTTTAGTGTTATATACAATTTTATAGGCCAGCTACATTCAAGTGTTCAGTTGATTTTTCTTTGATTCTAAGTTTTGTGATAGGCGTACTTAAATGTCCATATATAAAACCGTACCATTTTCATTCCTTCAGTCTTATTCATAGCTATTGTTTTTCCCTTTAAATCTGTTCTAATTATATACGCACATAATTTATGTAATTAATGAGCTTTTTATTTTAAATAAATAAAAATTGGTCTAGAAATTATTTGTTTATTTTTTTTCACTCTACTACCTAATCTTCAAGAGAAACAGCATACAAAAGGCAAATATTTCTAACCTCACTTTAAAACGCTGTGACGGTAAATATTGCTTAAGTCTCGCCTGTTCTGAGCTCATTATAGAAATGAAGTACACATTTATATAAAAGTACTCTGTGAAGTACACTTCACTTATCTCGTTATATCCTAGAATTCCTAGATGTCAAACTCATCATTATGAGACATCGGCCAAAAAGCCAATGATATAAGCTTAGGACATTAGAAATCGCTCGAAGATAGAGACAAATAGTATATTGAGAAACGTACAACGGAATTGTTAGTTCTTATGGTATTTTTTCATAGTACTTGAACACAGGAAATAGTAGAATAAAAGGGTTACCTTTATATTACGGTAAGATAAGATAAGATACTTTATTTGTTCAAACATGAGTACACATACTATCCAGAGGTATAATAAGTAATAACCTAAATACTTTTCTTACTATATTATCTCATTATCCTTCTTTCGTCTGGTGGTTTTTTTTTTATTTTTGTTGTCTGTGACCAACCGCCTCTTGCTTGCTGTCAAATTGACATCTTGCATCTTGCTGCTTGCATATATTGTTAGTTAAAAGTTGGTATATTTATTAGACTTTGTCTTTAGAGTACGTATTGTAGGCAATGTTCTGATAGTAGTGATAGTGAAGTGCTATATTAATTTACAATATATTTTGTCACAAATTTCATATCTATTTAAAATGACGGAATTACGAAGAAAAACGTGTGCAAAAAACATAAACATGAGAAGTCTTCGCCTCTCTCTGAAATATCAGCCGAAAGTGCTAAAGCTTATAATAAATTTGCGGCAAAATATCAGGAGGAAAAGTAAACTACTAAAAGGACTTAAACACCGCTTAAAGGATCTGGTAAAGTAACATTTATGATAACCCCCATTATTTTGACTTATTTAAACTTTATACACACAAAATACTTATTCTTATTTATGCACAAAAATAGGAATGGCGGACTTAACGCCTGAGGTATTCTCTAAATTCCCTAAATCTGATTATTTAGCAATATGCATTTATAAAGTGACCTGCTTCGCTGTTAATGTGCTATGTAAGTAATTAATATGACATTAAACATTCCTACTTTTTAGGAAAATAAGACAATACCTATGGATGATAAAAAGATTAATAATTTAAGCACTGAAGTTGAAAAACCTGTACAAACTGAACAAACAGTTAAATGTATACACCAATCAACACAAACTGACGAACTAAACAAAACAGATGGAAGCAAACCAGGGTCTACTCCAGCTCCTGACCCTAAGAAAGAAAATGCTGGATGGGATATAAGCGATAAGAATACTGAAAGTATCACTGACCAAGTGAAGCAAGTAGCTCATGAAGCACTCAATCAGTTTGGCATGGTCTATGTCGAGTCTGCCGGCATGTACTATGATTGCAAGACTGGATATTATTATAACTCAGTAAGTATATTTCAGTATGTACCTTAAGTACCAGATTTTAATTATACATTATCAGTATAAATAAGGGATAATTTACTAGTACCTATCAACTAGAAATGGGTAGATGAGTGAGTGACAAAATCGAATTGAACTGTAAGTTAGATAATAAAAGAATATTAGATACATATATTTGCTTTTTCAAAATTAGAAATTGCTAAGTAGATAAAGCAAATCAAAGTTCAGGAGTGGAGGCTAATGAAGCCATGCAACATTTCAAATCAATGTATTGTTGGAAGTTTTTGGTTATGTCAAAAAAGACAAAATGTGTGTTTAATATTTTTTAATGGTCCCCATTTCTATTTCTAATAAAAGAAAGTATATTATGATAACTTAAGCATTTTAGATGGAAAGATAGGTCATGATGAAGAATGTCCAAAACAAATAATTACAATAGAAACAAAAAAGTACTGTTCAAAAACTGATGCACAGTTGACGTATATTTTCTATTTAATTAATATTGTACAGATGTAGCAACAGATCATAATCTACTATTTTAAACATTTAAATTAAAGATTAAAAGAATTCAACACTCCTTATTATCCCACTGAAATTATCCTGATTTTATTTTCAGGAGCTGGGGTTATACTACCACACAGACACACAGTGCTACTACTACTATTCTGAAGAGTCAAAATCCTTTGTGTTCCACTCATACCCAGACCGGAGCGCCACAAATACTGCATTGGAGGCTCACCAAAAGAGCAAAGCTAAGAAACATAAAATGGTGAGATAAAAATGAAATTTTTACTGATCTACATAATTTTGTTGGGCAAACATTAATTTATTTCCATCGATAGTTTTTTTTTTTCATTAAAAAAAAAATAAAAACTAAATTTGTTGTTTTGTTTCTACTCTACTACTGCATTTCATGGTAGTTTAGTAATGTTGAATATTTTTTTTTCTCTTTTAGAAAATTAAAAAATGTTACTTACGTATTTTCTCTTTTTATCAAAACAATAAAAAATTAAGTGTAACAGTGCCGTCGCGCAAAGATTCCACTGTAACTTCGTAATTTTTTATTTACGAGACAATTCAGTCAACATCCCTATTGTAGTAAACATCCCTTGTCAAAAATGTTAATTATTTGATTTGTTATGCTTTCAGGCAAGAAAAACAGAAGACGATATTGATAACCTGACGAAAAATCTATCTCAGGTTTCACTCCGAGGCAAATCGGCCTTAGGTAAATAACTTGCTGAATGGTTACACCAATACCAACATAACTGTTATATTACAGGACAAGGAAGATGAAAACCTAGTTCCGAAGAAGCCCAAAATGGCGAAAAAGGCTAAGAAGAAACTTGAGAAAAAGGACCCTTCTTCTTCTTCTGCAAATGAAAATAAGGATGAAAATACCAGTGAACAAAAAGAAGTAAGTGATGAAAAATTAACTGATGATAAAACTGATGAAAATGGAGAAACAAATTCGAAAACAATTGAAGCAAGTATTGCATCAGAAGAATTGGAGGATGGTGAATGCAGTGACTCTAGTGCAGAAGATTCTGATGATGATGACAACAAGTCTAATGCTAGCACATCTACGGCTAGTGATGACGGTAAATTGGTGGCAAATATATTTCTTTGTATTTTTCTTTTGACTACTAACAGGTAACAGTTTTCTGATACGAAGTATGTCTTTGTCTTTGAAAATTGGAGACATCAATAAGAATATATTTTAAAAAGATGAAAATCTATGCAAGTTTCGACATCAGAAAAATTATTTCCTGTTTCCAAGAGGATTAGGGGGTTTCAAAAACATTCACTACTGAAGTTTATTAAAAATATTGCTGTGCATTTTTTGTACGTCTTAAAATACATAATGTAGTATGTTTTGTCAACAAAATAATATTTTTGTCTAGACACCGTGGCCAAACACTACCCGCCGTGCATGCGCGTGATAATCCGCGAGACTTCAGTCCCGAAGCTGCGCGTGGGCAGCCTCTACATCGTAACCAAAGATGGCGGCACCGTCGGCAGGGAGGGGGAGAAACACGCAATAGTGCTTAAAGATCATAATGTCTCGAGGGTGAGCATGTAAAGATTTCATTATTCATGTTTAGTTTTTTAATTAAGGTATTTATCCATAGCTTGTAATGGCTGAAAATTCAAACTGGATTAAATTATTGCAAGACATGAAAACAGCAATTCAGAATATAGAGTACAGTACAGCACTTTACCCACTAGATTGGACAAAAACCATTCAGTCATATTTGTAAATGTCCCATGTTGTACTCTATTACACAATCTGAACCTAAAGTTATAAAAAAATCTCGTAAATCTACAATACAACCTGAACCAAATTCAATATAAATATTTTTGAGGTTATTAGTGCCATAAAGACAAACAAATAACTCTTCTATATTATTTTATTTAGAACCATCTGGACATAAGATTCGACACCACGCGGAACCTATACGTGGCGACGGACCTCGGCTCTAAAAATGGAACGGTGCTGAACGGTAGCCGCATGTCGGAGAGTCAGATCGAAAGTTTACCTATGGAGGTAAGGTTTCATCTATTTTTTTATACTTACTTTCACATTTATAATATTACTATGGATAACAGGTTCTTACCGTTCCTTGTCGTTCATACTGTCGCTTTTAGGATGTGTTTCTCGAATTCAAATAGCCTGAGATAGAGAAAAATGGAGAGAAGAAACTGGCTTTTACCATTTTTCTGTTGGGGTGAAAAGCTTATAACTTCAATCCACGCCCAGGGCGCAGCGTGGGCAGTGAGGACAGTTTAAGCTGATAATTCAAGTGATCTTTAAACGTGATGTGGGTAAAGTAATTCTGTTTTAGATTATTGGCCGAACACTAAAAGTCTACGTCATCTAGGCATTTGTTTTTTAGCGTGTAAAAACAAATACGGTAGGTAATTCTTTCACGCTAAAAAATAAAGTATTAGTAAGGGCTGTGCGTAAGGGCTATCATAATATTAATATTATTATAATCTTCTCTTCTAGATCGTCCACGGCAGTGTTCTACAGATTGGGGAAACTAAACTACTGTGTCACATACACGCAGGCAACGACACGTGCGGGCATTGTGAACCGGGACTGATTATGGAAGGTATGTAGTTTGACGTGTATTTAGAAACTATAGAATTGATGTATAATCTTTATCTGTGAAGTTAAGGAGAAGTATCATTTGTATTGTAGATTTTTGTAAATGGTACAAGCGGTAGTTCTTTCGTATTTCATTTTTTTTAAATCGTTTGAGTAATTTTGTTATTTTTATTTAAAGTCGTTTCTTTTTGACATTTTTGTTTAATCAATTATTAAAAGAATGACTTTCCACAAGTATACCAAAGGCACATTTCAGAATTATCAATTTAAATTACTTTCCTCTAGTCACTATTATCACCTACATTGCTAAACCATTACCAGTAACATTTACTTCAAAAAACATTTATTTCTACAAACCATATTAAACAAATCATTTACTCTAAAAAACATTTATTTCTACAACCATATTAAACAAATTTAAACTCTACAGCTACTGAAAAAGAGACGAAAGTCGCTTACACTCGTACATGCAACGTCCAGAAGCAGCATCAACTTGAACTGGCTCGACTCAAGAACAAGTACGCGCCGAAGCCGCTGGCTATCGAGGAGACGGCGTACAACGACAGGGCGCAGGCGAGGCGGGAAACTGTCGGGTCGTCGCACCACTCCGAGAAGACGCAGACTGCAGATATTAACGCGTAAGTGATTATCACACGGTTTCTAAAAGGGTAGCGGTATCAATTAATCAGGTGTCAAATCAACTGAATCTTACTGTGATTGGTTGATCAGTGTCCAACTCTCCAATTAAATTTTAATTCTAATACAATGACACATATTAGTTAGCACAGTACCTTACATAACATCTGAAACATGATCGTATTGGTAACAAGCTGGGATTCCAAAATATGAATCTTACGATGTCTAACTTTAAACTAACTAATCACCGATTTGGTTTTAATGCTATTTCAATTCTAATTCATAATAACTTAATGATTAGGTTTATTATTTCAATAATTTAATAAAATACAAAAAAGTGCAAAATATAAGAAGATGAGTTATCTAAACGCGACGCCAGACCTAATATGACGTCACAGTCCGTGCTGCATATGCGTTATTGTTTCCGTTGCCATCAAGTCTGACGACAGTTTGACGTCAATTCACGCAATGAGAGAAGATGGCGCCGATTTCAAATTCTATAATTTTTAGGCCAATTATGGTTATTTTGACATCGTATATGAGATTTTTAATTATAATGTTATATTTTCTAAGTTACGACGTCTTATGGTGTAACTAAACAATTGAGCACATGAAAAAATCGTGCCTGTTCTCTATTAGTTGACCTTGGATAATGTTACTACCTTTTTATCGTTCATTGCTTACAGCTGGTGATAATGTCCGACACACAATTTATTGTACTAATATTTTTTTTTAACAGATCAATAACACCCGAGAACAAAGGATTCAAGTTATTGGAGAAAATGGGCTGGAACAAAGGCGAGGGGCTCGGCAAAGACAGCCAGGGAGAAACTGAGCCGGTAAGTCATTACCTTATTTACTTATCTATCTATATTATAAGGTTCACACGAAAAGAAAAATTATGAAAATCGGCATGGAATGGGTTTTTTTTTGTAAACTCGACAACAACGATGATTTTAACTTTGCGCGTTTGACAGTTCGCCCGTTCGATGTATGTTAATTTAGCCAAAACTTACGAAAGACGGGACGAAATTGAATAATTCATTTTTTGTTGCGTTATTTATAGTCCTTATCAAGTTTTGTATAAAAGAAAATGAAAAATAATTTGTATGGGAAAATTTAAATATCGGTCTATGAAAAGTGGAGACGTACGACACGAGAGCTGTGGTGTATTCATTAGGTACACCGCACGTGCAAAGCCAGGGCGGGCTATTAGTGTACGTGTACATGCTAATGTATAATTCATTGGGTATAGGTATAAATTATTTCGCAATGAGGCTTAAGCAGTAATTATGAGGGCAGTAAGTGACCACAGTCAAAAAATACCATATGTATCTATATATTGGAGGAAACAATCACTAAAAACATAGAACATCAAAGATTGAATGTCATTAAGCATTCAAACTTGAATTATACTTTGTATTCATTTTTAAATATATTAAAAAACGATTTGGTATGTTAAAAGTTAAATTGCGGGTAGTAAACGATTATTAAAAAAATGCACCATTATCTTACGTCAAGTAAGAATGCAAAATGAATTATAACTCCATTTCGCTTTTGACGTGACTAATTAGTTTAGTCCAAATACTTTAACCTTGCTACAGAGTCGTTAAATATTTTACCGTCAAGTGCGAGTCGTAGTTAGCAACGCAAACTCTGTACCATCAACAAAGAATAGGGAATATGCATGAGAGTTTTTTGTGTTTAATTTTTCAGTTACACCTGTCTTAACTCTAGAAAATATAACATCGTAATAAAAAATGTGATTACAATGTCAAAATAGCCATTATTTCTCACATAAGAATTATATCATTTGAAACAGTCGCCATCTTCATTATGGCGTATGACGTCATAATCCATTAGACCAGCGGCGTTGCGTTTTTTGTATTTTAATCCTGCGTAGGTATATTTTGCGATCTATTTTAATTAGAACTAAAATAGAATTTGATGTAAAAGTTTAAACCATATCGGTGATGTGCATATTCCCTATTAACTGAGCGTTCTTTACCCAGTTGTTATAAGCCAGATAAGATAACCTCACTGCAGAACCAAGGCCTCCCTTTCCCTTTATAACCCATTTTCGTCCGCGTTAAAAATTGCGAAAGACAAACCAGATGCCCGATAAACCGAATTTACTCAGGCGAAGATGTCGGAGTTTTCAAGGGCTGTCTAACGAAAGTTTATATACAACCACATTTGCGTCTTCTAGATTTCTGATTGTTACAAGACTAAGGAGCTATAATAGTCTTGGTGTACTTATTTCACTTATTAATTATGATACACTTGCAGAAAAGAGAAGTAATGACAGCACGCTCTATTTGTCTAGGCTTTTAGTCTATGATGCACATGAAATATAGTACCAACTACATAATAATATAAATATATTTAAAAAAAGGTTTGTTTATTTTATTTCTTTACGCCATACATAGTCGCCGAAAAAGGTTATAATGTTTTTGGATCTTATTTCTGTTTTATAACATCCAAAGCACATGCGTTCTGGTCATAAAAATTAAGTATCTTGTTTTTGCATCTTCATATATTATTTCAAATGCACTTTTGGATGTTTTGCATTTTATTCGCGTATATTAGAGTTTATGAATACCAAATAATAACGACTGGTTCTAAACTCAATGGTAATCAGTAAAGGATGTACTAGCCATATATTCTAGCAGTAAGGTATTATTGCATATTAATTTACAATTCAGATCAAATATAAGATAATGCTTTAAAATTATTATAATCTGTTAAATAGAGAGCCCTGGAATAAAATCTAGGAATGGTCTCCAAAAATCGGCTTCTTGGTTAAGTCCAGATATTGTTCCTAATTATTTATTATATTTTTTAATA
The DNA here is from genome assembly GCA_932294365.1 of Diachrysia chrysitis. NCBI lineage: Eukaryota > Metazoa > Arthropoda > Insecta > Lepidoptera > Noctuidae > Diachrysia > Diachrysia chrysitis. The sequence continues at coordinate 7,678,858 of OW028657.1, forward strand.
AACGACTCCCGCGCTATGGAGTTTAATCCTTGTGTCTCGGGGGATTTCACAAATATTCAAATTACATGCACAAATTACACAATAATTGATTCAAAATGTTTTATGTATACCGAATTTTATTTATCTTCGTGTCTACATTTAGACATATTTAAATAAAATTATATCTAAGTATATACTACTGCTTAAACGCGATTTGCGAACGTCATTAATTTAAAGTCTGTATTCAGCCTAAACTTGTCGATACACAAAAAAAGTGTTGCCATGTAGAATTCTCGACCAAAATATTTACCGCCGTACTTTATGTTCCTAAGTTTTACACGGGATACGTACGGACTCCAAAACGCGTGTTTTTCGTTTTTGGCAATAAGCTTCGTCTGTAGGTCAGGCGGGCGTGAGCCTACCTGCCCATTTAAAACAATTTCAGCACTTGTTTTATTTTGCGTCGCAACGCATTAGACCCGGAGTGATGGCCCTCCATTAACTTGTGCACACTGTGACGTTTACTGCCTGTATAAGTGTATATTCAGGCTGTCTGAAAATTTAATTGTTTTGGAACATAACTCGTATGAGCAAAAGTGGTTAAATTGTTTTAGAACATTATTTCTTGGATTTACTTTGGGTATGAATTTAAATTTGAAAAGTGATGGCATTCTTCTACCTTGTCTAATTATTAATATTATTATTGTTTTATTGTAATTTTAATCGGTTGGAAGCACTATATAGAAAGGCAAATATTTTAAAAAGATAAATTAAATATGTATTACAAAAAAATACTAAAATATTTGAACGTTTGCTGCACCTTAAAGGTATGCACACTTACCCTTCGTCGCGCTGCAATTACTGTTCCATTTAGACGTCACAACGCCAAGCTATTAAAAGTAAATAAACGATCTGCGTAAGTGTAGCGTGTCACGGATCACTCCGGGACAGGAGGCAGTGACGTGCGACCGCGAATAATGACGATTCCTGCGTATTGGAACATTAATGTATGTTTGTGTTTACTATAACCTTCCGGCATATAATAATAATATCTTGGGACAACTCACACTTGACCATCTGATCCCATAGGGATAGCTTGCATAATGGGAGTGAAGACAGAAATGTCTTATATAAATAGAAAAATATTTGCTGAAATGTATGTACTCGCATAACGTCCCAACGACTGCACCAAATTGGATAATTCTTTTTTTTGTGTTCATTATTGTCAGAAAAAGGTATATACAGAAGAAAATAAAAAAAAAACTATGTTTTTTTTTTAATCGGGTAATATTAATAGTGAGCGTGTATGAGGCAGAAGACGTCTGTGATAGATCTTCAATATTTTGTCACATCAAAAAAACAGGAAAAAAATGTTGTACGGGGACGGGGACTACGTGCGTACGCAGGTGAAACCGATTATTAAAAAATATTAGACACGTTTTCCTTTTTTACTTAAACAGACAAAGATACAGTGAATGGCAATGTCGCGTGACATCACTTGTAGCTACAATTTTTACCAACTTGTCAATAATTTTTATTAGTTTGTTTTTTATTTTTTATGACGACATATTATATCGATGTTAATCTGATTTCATATAAAATCCCACAAAATAACAGATACTGTCACAACACAGCAAATTAAACCAATCTTAGTTCTCATCTAAATCATTTGATCTCCAAACTTCGTCAGAACAAGAAACCCTCAGACATTTGTCGCGTATTAACCCGTCTTATTGCAGCACCCAGACGTCTGACTCATTATTTTGTTTTCGTCAAATACCGGCCTTACCTGTAGGTGGCTGTTGGCTGTACGAGACGAATGCCATCAATCATTTATACAAGGGCTTCGGTAATCAGGCCCTTTGCATTCGTCGACATTCCCACTAACATTGAATTTAATAAACTGCATTTTTTCTTCTTTTGAAGTTTTGTAGTATGGTTAAAGTTAAAGTTCGCAAGATACGACGATGTAAATAATTTCAACCACATTTTCCATTGAAATTTTTGAATAATAATAATTGGTAATACACTAGCTGTAGCCCGTGGGTCTGCCCGCGTTGGTGTCGGTTATAGCGACAAAAAGTTGCCTACGTCCTTTTTTGGGATCCAAGCTTTCCCCATGTTTCATCAAAATCTGTTTAGCGTGAAAGCGTAACAGACAGATAGTTACTTTCGCATTAATAATATGTATTAGTATAGATATGGAAGTATGGATTATTTATTTTCTCATCTCTATCAGAAATCAGAATCTACGTTGTATGACGTCATGTTTGAAACATTGAAAAGTTGATAGAGAAAGTATTGTTATAAATATTATTTGGTGTATCGTTGTTTATAAACAAAATTATATACCGTTATGGCTTGCTAAAGCTCATAGGTTTCCTAGTTATGTTTCTCTTAGGGTATGCTAGAGCCAGGTATCATTAATTACTATCACAATTCAATAGTTCGCTGTACATAGTTCAAGACCTATGTACAGTAATATGATATAGCATTTATATTGATACTCCTTACTATTAGTATAGAAATTTGCTTTGTATGATAAGGTCCCGATTCTGTTAAACCCACACTAAACTTAGTTTAAAACATCGGTACCTTTTCACTTGTACACAATTAGAAAAGGACATACGAAAATTAGAGCTGTCAAATTTAGTTTCGAATAATATTCTCATACACATCTACCGACACGCAGAAACGTGCAGTAAAACAAAGTGATGTTCAAGTTGAAAACTAGTTTGACATTTCTAAGTTAGTTGTTATCTGTTGCCGTCCTTTTCTCACGCTGTATGTTAGTAAAACATAGCAATGGTTTAATTTTGGTTTAGTTAGCGTACAAGGGAATCGGCGCCAATAACTTATAAATAGTTGATCTTCTTTAGTACATAGTACGCCTCTCTGAAGAATCTATATAAATAGGTGATATTACTCGTTAGTAGGCAGACAGGTAATAGGCTACCAGAATTTTCCGTTCTTATAATAAGGTATAAGTACCTACGGTAAATTATCTACCTATTTTCCTAACTCATTTTCTCAGAATACGTAGTTGTATAGAATAAACTAAGTGCATGTTTGTAACTTTGTCAGGGATTTCAATAAACATATTACTCTATTTCTTCCGAAAACAAGTGCTTTCCGCAAATCGTTTATAAAGAAACATAACAATTTTAAGAGTATACCCATGCGTAATTTACATACTACTTAGTTATGAAATACGCCTAGGTCGACCTATGACGACTTTCCTATTTAATATGTACTCTCCGCCTACCTTATATGGATGCTAATAACATTACCTACTGTTGCTATTGTCTAATAGTTAATTACCTAAGCTTTGCAGTTCTGACAAAGCCGTCGTTTTTTTATACGAGCCGGTGGTATTGACACGTTCTTATTAATATTTCTGGTCTATGATACACTGAAGAATAACCTATCCCAAACTTTCAAATCAAATTAACATGTTTATATGGAGGTAATGTAATTATAAAATACGAGTTTAAATAGGTGCGGAGTTTTAGAACTATTCTTTAAATTGTGCGATATGCATCTTTTGAATTTGTTTTTGAAACCCTATCGAAACATATCTGATCCGTGGTCACCCAACGTGTAACTCTATCTTATATAAAATATCTTACCGTTATTGGTTTGGAGGCAATTTAGTCATTTGTCGGGTGTCTGCCGTGGGCCGTCTGTCTCGCCGGCTGCGCCCCCACTACCTGCGTCTTACAATGTTGCCACAACCTCCACACCTCGTATATTACACTCCCAATAAGACAACTGTTTAGCCTGCCTATGGCGTATGTAGGTAGCCAGTTTAATTTCTTTAGAACTCCATAAGTGACCGTGACTTCATAGGGCATAGATTCTTAGAATAATTCTAGTAGTCTATTTCGTTTTTGAAGGTTTTATCATCTTTGTACCATAGATACCAATTTACATGACAAAAACTGCTTATTATAGAAAAAGAAAAAGTATATTTAGCAGGGGAATTAAACCGAGTACCCAAATATACCAAAGTTTATCAAAATCGCCTTAGTTTAGCTTTGAAATCGTAACATTGTTCATCAGTTCACAATATTATATGAAATTCCCGATGAAATATCCGAAAAAACCTTTAAAAAAAATCTATAGCTAGCAGACAAATTTTCTAAGAAAACATTCACTCCAAAGTTTGGTTAGTACCTACATTTGCTAACTCAATATTGAAATGTCTGTTCGTTTGGCCGCGTCACCGTCGTGTCACTCATGCATATGGTCCGTCCTTGATGAGTTTGCTTATCTGTCCGGGCTGAGCGGTCTGTCGCCTCGCGATGCATTCTCGATGCACCGAGTGCTGTGTCAATATTACACTGACTGCGTCTTCACACGGCCTAATGTGTTTAAAAACTACACTCGATCACATCACTAGTAAAAAGAAAATAGAGATAGCTACTTTATTTCATAGTAATAAAGTTCATTTTCGTTCTTCGTTGTGGCAACAGATTTGCGGTTGAGGATACTTTGGAAATTGCCGAGAGTCGCTTTCAAGATGACTATCGGTTGTATGCTCTCAGCCAATTGTGAGTTTGTGAAGCTCGTCAAAAACATTTCCCTATATCACAAGAGTTCCTTAAACTACTTATTGACGTCTAGAACCAGTAGCTGTATTTCTTTGGACTTAATGCAGGAGTACCTTTGAAATAGTAGAATATTTAGTTAGGGATTTGATTTAGCCATTAGGAGGACAATTAAATAAAGCTCAAGAGGTTTTTTGTTTGAACGCAAATCTCTGAATCTAGTCTGATTTGTAAAATTTTTTTGCGTCTTATAGCACAACTCTTGAGGAAGATCATAGACTATTTAAACTCAGATTACATGCCTTGGGAGATAAGCAAGGCAAGTAAAACCGCGGGGTATAGCTATTAAAGGATTAGTGTTGTAAAAATACTTAGGTATTACTCGCAATAATTCTTAAATGTAATGTCTCTGCAAAACATTTTACCTCAATAGAAATGAAACTGTTTACTTCTATTTGTTGCTACCCACCGTCGGCAACCTAAAGCATTAAACATAACGTTCAGAAGTTACGACATTATTCAAGAGAAATCTTTGGTGACAATGTTATAGTAAAATTGAAAACAGTAAAACGATGCAAAATATTACTCATAACCACACACGTAGCGACTGAAAGATGGAAATAAGTTTTGTTTTTAAATGTCTCGAAATGTAATCTCTGAATTCGGAAACTTTTTATTTTAATATACTTATTATTTAATAGAGTTAAAGCTGATAAATAAAATATAAAATAATATTTTAACTTGTCAGATACTTTAAAAACAATCGTAATTAAGTTTAAAAGATATGGGGAAAATACACCCAAATTATTGTATTCCATAAAATATAAACATGTAAATGTGAAAAAGGCAACTTGTATTCATAACTAGCTGTTTCCCGCGGCTCCGCCCGCGTGGATGTTGGTTATCGCGGCAAAAAGTAGCCTATGTCCTTTCTCAGGCTGTAGACTATCGGTGCACCAAATTTCATTTAAATCGGCTCTGTAGTTTTGGAGTGAAAGCGCGACAGACAGGCAGAGCTACTTTCGCATTTATAATATTAGTAAGGATTTGAAGAACCAAAGTAACCAAAGGCGCTGTGAGTTATAAAACTTAACATGCGGATATTATTACATTCGGATCAGCTAATGATATGCTCTCATATTGGCATAATATAAATTCGTATCATAGTGCCTCGTCTCCAATAAGATTATCTTAGCTTATATTGTAATTGCAAGGACTCCCGACATAACTTGAAAATGAGTAAAAAGGACAAGTTTTTTGTGGGTGCATTTTACAGTCATCTGAATTCAATAAATATTAATGCCCCCATGTTATCGTACATGTGTACATCAATAAGTAACCCGAATGCATATTTTACTACCAACTAACGAAGCTTGAATGAAAAATTATTCAAATTAGTTAAATCTATACTAATATTATAAAGCTGAAGAGTTTGTTTGTTTGTTTGTTTGTTTGTTTGTTTGTTTGTTTGTTTGTTTGAACGCGCTAATCTCAGGAACTACTGGTCCGATTTGAAAAATTCTTTCAGTGTTGGATAGCTCATTCATTGAGGAAGGTTATAGGCTATATAACATCACGCTACGACCAATAGGAGCGAAGCGTAAATGAAAACTGTCGCAAAAATGAAAAAACGTTGAAACTAAAACACGCGGACAAAGTCGCGGGGGACAGCTAGTCATTAATATACTCCAAAAACATTGTAAAGATGCTTACAATGTTGCGACCCGACGCTGTCGAATATTCTGCGCATATTATGAAAAGTGGACGTGCAAAACGGAAAGAGAACTTTTGGTTTTTTTTTATAAAATAAATACCGAAGCGACCCACGCACGCTGACAATAAACTTTATTTTGGGACTCCACAAAATGCGATGTCTTAAAAATCAACCCTTTTTTACTTCCACTGAAACCGCCTTTTAACCGGTCGGAAAGGCACAAAAATGAAAAGATAAAGTTTGAGTAAATGTTAACATCAATCTGGCACGGCGGATGTGGGCTCCAAGTTATTATTTCGGCGCTCAGGTGCTTTACAAAAGTATTATAACTTTGGTTTCAGTATAACGTTGCGCTTATAATAATCAAAATATTTCGATCAGAATCTCACTTTAAAAAATGTAATATTAGTACTAATTCGCGAATGCATTGTTTAATGAATATTAGGTTCAAGAGTAACAGTGTTTTAAATACTTCCAAAAAAAAAAGTTCTAATACAAGGCAGGCTCTGCTAATCTTGCAAAACAAATGATTTAATAAGGTAGCTTATAGGAGCTTTACTAGGTGACTACTTGACTTGCTTGTTTAAACAGCAGATTTTCCTATTTGTAATAGCTATCTTTAAAGTAAAGATTATTTTGATGGCGTCTTTCATGAAATTACTTTGAAGACCCCCGTCATTTTTAATTAATTACATCACTGCGGCTGCATTCTGATTCTTGGCGTGTTACCGCCGAGTTTTGGCTTCTGACTTGGGTTCTGTAGAAGATGCACATAATATATGTTGATGATCTCAAAATCATAATTTCAAATGTTTTTTAATATTGTTTTTTTCTAAGTTCCATTATACGGCTAAATACAATAATAAACTTTATAGTAACTAATGATATTATACAAAGTATATTATGGTTCCTTCATAGTTATTGACGTTTAAAATCTGATCTCGCTGACAATGTCAAAATGTTGTCAACTTACAGTAATAAATAGTACAAAAGACAGGATAAGGACGTAAGTAAAAGAGATAGCTAATAATAGCTATCATTTGAAACCATCTTAATTCGGAGGTTTTGGCGTCCTTTAAAATGCAAGCGCTGTACTAGTAAATAAATTAAAAATTTAAATAGATCATACTACTTACTATGTATTTTAAAATGTTGCTAAATCAATCATATTAAATATAAAAATAAGGCAGACAAATCTACCTCAAGTAGTATGATCTATTTAAATTTTTAATTTATTTACTAGATGGAATTACTATTATTAAATGTTCGTAAAAACTAAACAGCGTCTCACAAACATTTTCCTCTTCGAAAACTCATGGTTTCCTGCAAGTTCGTGTCACAACTTGACTAGTAAGAAATTACTCAAAGTTAAATAATAATAGTACACTTAAAGTCATCAGGTAATACCTGTAATTGTGAGGAGAGAATACCGTGACTGTTCATTACCTCAACATAGAGATAAAACTTGTTCTATTTGTTGATGTCTGCGCAACATTGTTGCATTGATATATTTCGCTTCAGGGTCCTTATTCTTGACATTGAAGTCAGATAATATGCGTAAGTATTAGATATCTAGTAACGGATGTTCTGTTTTGATGATTACCTACTTAGTACTTAGTAGTACTTACCCACAGTGGAAGAAAGGACGAAAAGCTTGGAAAAAGTTGTTGTATATAAATTTAAATGGTTTTTTTTTATCAGAGCCAGTCATATTTCATTGTTCGTGTTATAATGATATACTTTTATTATTTTGTAACTTTCTATTTAAATGGTCAAAAAAAGTCGTCCTATGAAAAGCGTATATGCATTCTTACAACGGTGTATCTATGGATCGCGGAAAGAGGAGGGGTCGTCTTAGGGGTTAGCCTACTAGCTAGTCAAGCTACTCCGAAGTGCCTCTGAGTTTTACCGTAAAATTCTTAAAGTGAACTTTACTTTACACAACCTAAGGTACAATAGGCATGATTCCTATTTTTTTTTAATGTCCGCCTGGTAGATTAATGAATCTTATTAGACACGTATTTTTTCTTTTTTCCTGCAAACAAAAAATGATCAAAATACAGAGAAGGGAAATTACGCGTGACGTCACTCCTCGCTACAATTTTTACCAAGGCGTGGCGTCATAAGCCCCCACTCCGAAACTTTAAAGCGCTGTATCTTTGTATTTTTTTATTGTTTTGGTAAAAGAAAAAATACGTGTCTAATATTTTTTTATTATCTAACTGACGGACTAAATAGTTTTTAACTTTTCATACCCAGGAAACATCCCTATTGTCATCAATTTTCTTTAAACTTAATAAGTATAATTTTATCATTTTTAAAACTGTAAGATATGTTGTTTAGTGTTTGCAAAAATCTACCCTTAGCGGGGCCTACGCTTCCGAACTCCTAACAATCCTGATTCCTATTTCTGACAAGGACTTATATAAGACGTTGGTATTCTTAAAAGTAAAAGTCAAAGGAAATCTTTAAGAAGCTTTTAGAATAGCCGCCCAGACTACATTTAATTTTGCTTGACACTCAAACGACAATTCTGTGGTATAATCTGTACAGTTGTCGCACCTTAGGCCGGCGAATAAAAGCATTACATCCAGCACTGCCACGTCTTGCCCTCAAACCAAGCATAATGTAATTAGGGGTTCTATTCCACGTTTGACAAGTAGAGTAACACGAATAGATTTATGTTAAGCTCATGCCATTGCAATAAACTCACTTTTCAAATATAAATCTGTAATGCTTTCTGAGGTTTATGTGAATGTTAGACATTAAAATAAAACTACTTTTTAAACGGATTAAATCTGTAATTCATTCGATGAATATTTATAATTTGAAATACTATTACGTACTTTATATTGCGTTTTGTTTTAATAAACTTCTGAAAGTCAGTTTATCGATAATCTATCGGGTTTTAAAATATGGAGATAATTAAGCATACAGAACATGCATAAATAAATATTTGTTCTGCAATTTTTCTTTTCAATTGCAATCTTCAATAATTTAATATAAATAGCCTAATTCAGCAACATATCTATCAATAATATATAACATAATATAAAACAAAGTCCCACACCGCGTCTGTCTGTCTGAACGCGATAAACTCAAAAGCTACTAGCTAGATTTTCATAAGGTTTTCACCAATGTATAGAGTGATTCAAGAGGAAGCTTTGTATGTATATTTTATTAATATTTTGCCTACCCGTGCGAATCCTAGGCGGGTCGGGTATGCACACAAAAAGGAACCATCTAACGATCTTCGCCATTTCACCCACTACTTTGCAACACTTGTATCAATATCACCTATCACATTATTGTATAATTTATTATTATTAGAAGGCAATATTGTAAGTAAAGTATTGATACACGAGCCACCTGCTGCAATCCCTTCTTATTGTAGATACGTGGCTATTCTAAGAGGAACAACAACCTCATTAGTTAGCTGAAATATTCGTTGTAACTGATTTCATAGTTATCTGCGATAGGCCTGTCAGCGCGGCACAACGTATGCTGGCTCTAACTGCCTGCGATTAATATTTCTGCTCGAAAGCTATATTATTATAGCCCTCAGAACAGTTACGTGCGTGATGTAAGAGCTCGTCGACTTTATTAGTGTGCCGCTAACAACAGGTTTAACCGTTACAGAATTTAGTACAGACACTAAATTTTATCATAACTATCCATGTTCAAGCATAAAGATAGGTATTCTGCTATTTTGAGTACTCGTATATATACGTTCTGTTTTGTAAAAACTTCTAATTAGAGCAGAATATACTTACCTAATACAAAACACTTGAATAACGATCTTTTTAAAATTCAGTCTTCAATGTCAAAGTAGCACGCGATGTTTTGCAGTAAACGCTAATAAAACTATGCACACAAACCGTGCAAAGTGTGGAATTAGCAGTCGGCCAGGGATTTAGCTCTGATAATGCGGTACACTAATAGCTTGCGCTCGCAAACCTGCAACAATGTAGCTTGTACCGCGCCGCGCTCGCTGCCTGGCGTATTACAAATCGCCCGGCCCCGCTCGACGCGCGCAATCTTTTACACGCTCACAACTATCTACCTCGTGCTGCACATTGTTTGTATACTTTAATAGGATACCATAATTCACCTGTCAAACATACTTTAATAACGAACATAGTTTAAATTGATCACGCTTCGAGGCTTGATTGATATCACTCACCTGGTCAAATGATCCCAGATTTTTAGTTCTAGAAAATATTCAATTTGTAAGCCATTATCACCTGATGACCTTACATTAATAATACATTTAAATTGCTGAGCGACCACAAAAGCTTTACGTGTATTTTTCGAAAACACATGCATTATAAGGGTTTAACTTCAACTTAATTGAAGATTAATGGAGCTCTCGCGTTCCTCAAAATTTAAAATCAAAATTAATTAAAATACAAGGAGCATTAGGTTGAGACGGCGCGGGGGGAGGCCCGGCCAGCTCGCCACACTCCAGACACAATGCAAATTGGCCGCGTTCGCCGGCCACACCCGCTGCCCGCGCTTGCACACAACCCAACCACTGCACTGTTTAATTATTTCGTACAGTTTACAAACAAATTTTATTTCATTACCAGAGGTCATTGCACTTGGAAGTCCAGTACCTACAGCTAAAGCGGAGTCCATCATCTAACTTAATATCATTTTGAAATTGGACGATTTTGATGCAAACGAGATAAGTACAGCGACTCAAGTCGGTCGTAAACAAGCATAAACTGATATCCTAATTTAACTGCTGTAGAAAAGTACTCGCGATCGCCGAGGGCTCGCTTAAGTTAGAATTAACAACGACAGCGACGCATACATTACTGAAGAAAATAAGGACCATGTCTGGTAGGTCCTCATGTGCGTGCAGTCTATTAAGTCGCCTTCGCATTTCTTATGCGACGTGTAAAATCGAAACATTATCAGACCAGACTCCATTATAGTTTTAGTATGAAAGTATTTTACATTTTTAAATGTGTCTACTTGGTAGAGGCCTATTTAGTAGGGCTTTTAGCACGTTCGCCAATCGTAAGCGGACGAAGGCCGCCTTCTGAAATGAGCTGAATGTAGGCTCGTAACACTTAAATCGAAACTTTACGGTTGTATTTATTGACACGATTGTATGCTTAAATGTGAAAACATAACGATACTCGACACGAATGGACAGACAGGAATCGTTTTTGGCTTGTCTAGTTTTTTACTTTTTGATCAGAACTTACTTTATAGGCGTATCGGACGCTTGAATTTCTTACATTTTACCTGGTTGTACTGTAAAAAAACATAAATAGTGTCGACTATAGATACTAAAGAGGTACTAGTTCCTACCATGTAAGTTTATTGAACGTCATCAAATTTCCTTACAGCTCATGTAGGTGCGGTATATTTGCATGTCCGTCACCACTCATTATATTCCCCTGCAAGCCGCTCATAAAGCGAAATAAGCAGAGGTCCTGCAATTCGTATGCAGATGAGGAAACTTCACGCAAACATGCCAATTGCAGGAGACTTATTGACTTGACATTGAAACTAGTAATCTCTTTATACAAACTGTATTATTAACGTCAGATTCTCGCAACGTTTAGTGTAAAGTATATTGTATATGTTGGCTTTTTTTATAAATCACTATTAAATAAGCAATACATTTGTCCCGCGGTAGAACAATGAGAATAATTTGTAAAATAAATGATTCGCGACGCATTCTGTAACTTAATTTATATTTATATGTAGTCATGTAAAAATCAAGTAGTTAAATGAAATGCATTGATTGTAATAATTTACTTTTTTGGCGTTTTTTTGTTTGGCGTTAAGTTTCTTTAAATCCATAGCTATGATAGGATATAAATGTTTATTTTTGCCTCAAAATCACAAACTCTAGATGTTACTTTTTTAGTTGTTACACATGTAATTTATATTATTTATGTAATTTCCCTGTGTCGAAATAGACATTCTCTACCCGGTTAAATACAGTAGCTTAATAACAAAACTTGTAATATCAATATTATGTTACCAAGTGTAGATAACTATAATTTCCCTACTATTTTGCGAAGTAGGTACTCGAATGCAAAATATTCTATACCCTAGTGTAAGACTAGGATAATGTGTATATCAAACACGAGAAGCTACATACACAAGCGCGAGACACCGCTAGTTATCAACTGTCTTACTCGCTGTACCAAAGTTTAAATTTCCACACAAAAAGCAACGTGGAACGAGTTGCTAATAAAAATATTATCTATTTTAAATTTTTGCAAGTCGTCCCAAATGGGCCATAGGCATGTAGGACGAGTTGACGATTCACTCGTTATTAATATTACTAGGATAAATACAGTATACAATCACTTCTTATCGTATCACCACCATACCCATGCTAAACGAAACTGGTAGAGATCTTAGTAATGTTTGTTTCTGTAATATATTTTACCAGGTAATATTGTATCTAAGTAATATCTCTAAACTATTGCTACAAATAGAGATATTAGATTTTATCTTTATTCACGCCAGTTCATTTGATATGATGGCACATAAAATGTCTCTGCAGATGATATAAATGGCAATACAGTTTTGTCAATATAGCAGATATCTTGGTTGTATTCTGATTCTGTAATGGGGTCTGTAACGAGTCAAAAACCCCAGACAAGCTAGGGTTGCCAGTGTCGCATCTGGTCTATCTATCATTCTCCACCAATGAGAGAAAAGCTACTGGCTTGTGATTGGTGGGATTTGACTGATAGACCTACCAACTAGCGACCCTATTTTGTCTCGCGAATACACCCAAGGCGTATTAATTTGTAACCCGATATAAGCGTGTTCGCGTTCACACTCAATATTTTGAAAGTGGCATCCGTAATCGCGTATTATTTAAATCTTTTAAACGTTACTTAAATCTTTTAAACGTTACTTACTTCTTGAATCCATAGTCATATATCCACATTTACACCCATCCGTATTTACAGCCGAGAGTCATCTTTGGTTACCGTCATCAATTCATGAGCCACATCCGTGTCTTGATCCGGATTCTGGTTTGTTTTTACATAAACTATATAATAACTATACTTTTTACATCACTTAAATAGTTATCTACTCTACAGTTTTGTTCCAAGGAATTACCTTAAAATAATCTTTAATCAAAACCTACTTTTAATAATCTGTATGTAAATTGTATCGGTACAGATTAACTGTTTATAATAGTAGTTCTTATTATAATACGGCCCACAAATACATATTTTTATCAGTTACCATTAGCAAAGCGTATAGGAAAATCACATATTTGTATTCAAAACGTGGTCATAAAATATCAATTGTAGATTTTACGAGTTTTTAATACTCATTAAATGAACTGCAATATTCTTAATAGATTTAATCCCTTGAAAGCCAAAGTTTAAGGAATTGAAAAATCGGAATAAATATCTAGTGATCTCATGCAAGCATTACCATCAACATTATAAGGTTTGAACTTAATATGCAATACCTATGCATAATTGTATATATTTATGCGGAAAAGATGGTCTAGTTAACATTATTCTAGATGAATTTCCTTTTGTTTATATTTAGTGAAATATAAAATTGGTTCTGACAAGTTTAATATAATGTATAGTTTTTTATTTCATGTAGAGATTTAGGATTATGTGTGTTTTATGTGTTTGATGCCCATAGCTATCGTTTACATTGAAATTATGAACTAGTCTATAGATACAGCCTATAGGTATCTAAGACGCGCGGAAACTGATTGATTGCTCATACATTGTCAACGATATCTTGACAATATATTTATAAGGGTAAAGTCATGTTGTTGGCACGGACCCCAGCCTTGACACACCGAGTATGCAAAGTAGGCAAATCCAGACAGTCGGCTGCGACCCACGATAACTCACAGATACAATCGTCCAACAAAATAAGTATTCTCACAGAATCTAATTTAAATTGCTCGCGTACTTCGGTGCATAATAATATATTAAGCGTGTATAAGGTTTGTTTTTAAATAGGCCATGCAGTCAAAATACCATAATGTCACAAAATACCGAAATTTATCGATATTTTTATCTTTTTTTCCAATACCATATCTTTGCGTAAAATAATTAAAGGTGTAATTTAGTTTAATTACATAGGAGTTTAATCCTTGCGTCGCGGGAGGTTTTACAAACATTTAAATCACATGCACATTGAACACCCAGACTTGGAACGTACATTTGTGGATCACACAAATGCTGGCGTTGTGATCTATACCACTCGGCTATTCGTGCAGTAGATTGTTAATTAATCACATGTCAGTGATACTTTGATAGTTGTTAGTTTTATTTTCATCTGGTGTTGTTTCATTAACATAATATTTTAGTACCTGGGATAATAGAATATGATTTCCTTTATGTTATATTCCGATTTTCAGTGAAACATAAATTTGTTCTCAGAATTTGTTATTCTATTTCAATTGAAGTGGGTCGAATAGTATTTTGGATGCACGCCGAATTATTTGTTGCGTGTGTAGCTACTGTAATCAAACCTTTAAGCATTATTTTTTATTAATTATTTGTACCTTCGATTGGCACAAATTATGTATTTTTTTAATCCAATATAACATCTAAAAATGAGACAAAAGTTTAAACATATATTTAAGTCTACTTTAAATACCTATCATATAGTACAGTAATAGACGTAAATAGCATATTAAATCGTCGTAAACCTACTCAAGACAATGTTTTCCGTCGTAGTTCTCATAAAATGCTAGTAACAATGCAACAATAACAGTTTTCTGAGAGACTGCAACAAAACTGTCGTTGGAGCCGTCATGCAGTGCGTCAGCCGTCAGCGGCGGCTATCTAAACTGCATCGGTCCTGCGCCCGCGCACGCCGCCGCACATGCACCGCCGCACCGCTCGGCCGCGCAGCCAACGTAATTGTCTTTAATGCCCATATTAAGACAACCGTCAACTTTAAATTATGCACATTCACAATATTATGAAGATCTTAAATTTTATTGTGACTGATATGAAGGATTGTGGTGGGTCTTTATGATAAACGTGACTTGTTTTGCTTCAATTTGTAGAACTTTGTTGACTGTGTTCTTAAATGTCATTGACAACTACAGTCATGTTGTGTGGTGTGATAAGCGCTTAAGATTGATTGATATCCAGTAGATCTGTCTTATCTGGTGCATAAACATAAAGCATATCAAGCGTGAGTCTAGGCTTTTATTCCCTTTCCTAAAAATTACTAACCGTTTTCCATGTTCTAAAATGCCCTATTTTAAGCTCATAAACGATTGCCCTTTTTTAGAACGTGAAGAACTGAAACATTTGTCTCAACAAAAAAATAAATAAGAACGTTCAATTGTGAAAACGATTAGTAGTTTAGTCATCATTCGTCGTTCCAATTTACGTCAATAACGTCGATATCAGTGAAGACTAGTTGGTGCGATACCATCAGCGCAGTGGGATCGCAACATTGTCGCGTGGGATTTCCTCGCAGGCTTACCGCAGACGATGGAGACGATCGAGTTACTGTGGTCGCTCTCTGCCGGTATGCACTAATGCGCTAAGTTCACTCTCTCCATTATCTTACTTTAGAAAGGTTTATACTATATGTTATAAGTTATTATATTTAATATGTTTCTACCTTTGATTTATATAGAACATCTGGGAAGAAAATGACGATAGAGACATGCCGTGTTTTTTGCTTTATGTAATTCGAAGCATGTGTGTTTTTGAGTCAATATTCGACGTTTGGAAGTATTTTGTGACAGTATTTACTTAATATTCATAAATGTAATAATTTAAATTTTATAAAATATTTTTTGCCTATTATTTTAAGTAACAATAACATTTTAAGTAAATGCCACCGGTGTTGTTCTCGAAACCGGCAGCCATGCAACTGTACCGCGGCGCATACAGTCCTTATAAATAAAACTTATTCATCAGGCAATTGTGATTGGTATTTTTTCCGCTAACAAAAAACCGTCTAGCCATGTAATGAACGGCATTGAGTCTTCTATACATGGCCTGTTTGGCTGCAAGCCGTTGCCCCGCAGATCTCCATACAGTTTGCACTCGTATGTATGGCACAGGAAATCTGGACTTCCGCCCGTCTAGGATATTCACCTGGCTAGACAATGAATCGCTAATAACACATTGTCTGTGAGTCTGTCTGTCGTTAAAAGTAATGCATGCGTAGTTACCCGTCATTTATGGTCTAGTGATTCGGTGAGCACTTTTTTCTTCAGGTCAAATGGTGTGACGGTCGTGTTGTATAAAAACAATGGGATTGTTTGGAAAATTTTCGTTTCGACCAAGTGGCGTTCGGTCATTTATTAACTTATGATACCTACTAACTTGAAACTAGAGGCGAAAGGTTTATAAGATAATTTGTTGGGTAAAATTAAACATCGTATTCAAATAATTCTAGAAATGTGACCAAGCAGACGTTGTGAAGGTTTCACACAGCTTGAAAGCCACATCCAAACATCAAGAAATAAAGTTGGATGTCTTGAGAATAACATTAAAACACTGAACACGTAATGGGTTTACTTATATTAAAGGAAAACATTAGCCTCCTTGTTGCATGCCGCTATCTCAACGTTTATTTTATATGACATTGAAAGATAAAGCAAATGGAGAATTGTTTTAACGTTTCTTAATTTTAAATTTATTTTGTATGAAATATAATTCTTTTCGAGAAATAAATTTCATATTTAACGATCTAGATATTTTTTTTATCATCCGTTTTTGTTTTCGGCCAGTATACACTTACCTACTCACAGAATTTATTGTTAGTTGAGTCAAAGAAAATCAAATTGGCTTACATTTCATTAGTATTAGGTATAACATTTAATATTAATTAAAGTTTTACTTCTACGATTCAATATTCATGTTATGAGAGGTCACCGAGAAATCCTGATAGTATATTCAAGTAAATAATTATTCTACTAATAAAATATAAATGGGAAATCATACATACTTATTAGCATATTTTCTTATAACCTCATTTCATTAGCAACAACAAATTACGAAAATCGACTTTATGGCTTTAAAAAAAAAATGATGTTTGTGTTACTTGCCAGTTAATTAATTTAATTACACTAACAGCATACCATAAATAAAGGATAAATCTAACGTTTAGATCATGATATTTCTGAGGATACTGAGGATAAATGTTCAGCATACTTCATGATATTCCAGCATAGCATATTCCATGTAGTAGATATATTTTATCTACAAAAAACGAGAAATACTTTATCGAAGCCGTCGAGTCAATTTAATCGGTATTTCAGATTCATCATCAGGCAAAGTTGTAAGAACTATTCTTAGGATGGAAATTGTTTACAATAAAAATATCCATCCGTCACTCATTATTTTGGAGTCGAATTTAGTTATGAAAAATCCGTTGGGTAGCTTTCCCCCAACACTGTCTTACTCCTAATTTAATTCTTTGACCTTTATTAATATAAGACTTATGTATATTATATTATTTTTGTTACAGGTACCGCTTATATCTAATGATGGCACTTCTGGGCTCGGCGCCAATCGCAACACAGCTACCACGGTGACCAACACCCTCGGATCCGCCACCATGCGGCTCGCCAGTCGGACGAAGATGCTCAAACCACCAGCCAAAGCTTTTCTTAATGTTTTAGAGAACGACGACGAATCTGAGTAACTTAGGCCACCGATTTCATTCAATTTAATAGTCGTTAATTGACATGCAGTCAACTCTCTTTTATACTCAGACGAAACTTAAATTTAAGGCGTCCATCCTGTACAATTTAGCTCACACACCGTGACAGATTATATAGATATGTCTCTGTCGCTGTCCCGTTGAGTCTCATGCTGCCGCAACTAAATGAACTTAAAATTAAGTTGCGTGAAGGAGGCCAGGTTGTACTGGGTGGCGCAAAAGTACTGGCACTAAAGAAAATACTTTTTTTTTTTTTATATGACATTTTCTGTCATTCTGTTGTTGAAAATTGTGTAGTGAACAAATGTAAAATACACTGAAAATAAACATGGACCGTTTTACTCCCCAAGAACGTGGAATAATTGTGTCAATGTTCTTACGGAATAATTCATCAGTGATAAGAACACAACGTGAATTTCGTCGACGATTTCCCCACCGTCCGGCACCGATTGGTCGCACAATTCGACGCTTTGCCACACGCCTTGAAGCAACTGGCTCAACATTGGATAGACCTAAGTCTGGGAGACCAAGAACAGGCCGTTCAGCTGAAAATATCGATGCTGTGCGCGAAGATGTGGAAGAGTGTCCAGAAACATCAACGAGGCGACGTGCCACGCAATTGGGCATTTCCAGACGGACCCTGCAGCGTATTTTGGTGAAAGACTTAAAGATGTTCCCGTATAAAACTCAAATGACTCATCAGCTGCTGCCTGCTGACCACCGAGCTCGTCTAGATTACTGCCAGCGCGTCATAAACCTCAACCTTGAAGAGGATGATTTTCCTTCAAAATTGGTTATGAGTGACGAAGCGCATTTCCATCTCTCAGGGCATGTCAATAAGCAGAATACTCGGTTCTGGGGCACTGATAATCCGCGCATTATTCAAGAAACACCTCTACACCCACTAAAAGTTACTGTATGGTGTGGCATCTGTGTTGACAGAGTGATCGGACCCTATTTTTTCGAAGACGCTGGAGGCAATGCGATTACTGTCACTGGAGAACGCTATAGAACCATGTTACGTGAGTTTTTGATACCCAGTTTGGACGAATTGGGGCTGGAGCACATCTGGTTTCAACAAGACGGCGCTACGGCACACACAGCGCGCGACACTATGGACTTAGTGAGGGACGCTTTTCCAGGCCGAGTTATCTCTCGTTTTGGCGATTTGCCTTGGCCTGCAAGATCACCCGATCTGACCAGTCCAGACTTCTTTCTTTGGGGTTTTTTGAAATCTCGGGTGTATGTGAACAAGCCACAGACTCTCGCAGCTCTAAAAGAAAACATTCGTCAAGAAATAACGAACATATCGCAGGAAGTGTTACGGCAAGTTATGCAAAATGTCATAAATAGGGCTCAAATGTGTATCAACTCTGGAGGTCACCATTTAAAAGACATCATCTTTAAATCCTAATGGTACGAAATTTAATGGCACAAATATACATTTAAAAAAATCTAAATCTAGTTTTCTAATTTAGACAAAATGTTATAGCTGAACCAAATAGGGTCTTTACTTTTGCGCCACCCAGTAGAAAAAATAAAAAAAAATTTTTGGTTGAAGAAACTATCGCTGTCGCACGGCGTTCGGCCTATCCGTGGAAGTGTGACAAGGACAACTGCAGATCCGTCTTAATAGCCTAATTACAAAATTGCAATTCGAGGTTTTTCTCTTTCGACAATTTCCTCATCCAATATTGATTCAATTTAAAAAAAAAAAGTATACTGAATAAGAAGATTATAGACTATGCGCCTATGTTTTCCTTAGTTATAATTTTTTTACATAACGCCTTTGAAAACAGCGATCGATATTGGGATATTTGGAGGGTTCCAGTGCTTTTAAAAACAACGTATCATCAAAAAGAAAAACGGGCATTAAACTAGTTTATATCACATTACTTCAAAAACCATTGCTTTAAATTCTTTAAATTCATAAACAAGCGAGAACATGGGCAAGTATTCTGCCATAAGTCACTTTATGGTGGAATAATGTAGCGACTAGATTCGTTTAAAACTTTGCCATATCAAAAGAGTGTATAATAATTACGTGATTGTTCCAGTGCACACAAAGTAAGACACCTGTACCGCTTCGGTATAAAGCTATTAACACTAGGAATACCAATTACACGTCTCTGTGTGTAATGAATATCTTTACATAATATAAAATCGTCTCAGGAGCTTATTGTCTAGTTCTAGTAAATTCCTTTCTTACTAGGCTAGGTGGTATAGAATATTTATACAAATTCTTGGTCCTAGAGATATCTGCTGGTAAAAAATTAAGACTGCATGGATAGCCAAGTGGTATAGATCACCACGCTTTCGATCCCCGCATGGGACAAGCATTTTGTGTGATCCACAAATCCTTGTTGTAAGTCTGGGTGTTGTTTGTGCATGTGAGTTGAATGTGTGAAACTCCCTGCGACAAAAAGATTAAATTTCTTAGTGTTCAATAAAACTCTGGCTCAATAAAAAAGTTGCAGTTCAATAAATTCATAAATCGCGCTCATATTTTACGATCAATTTAAACTTTTTGTATTTTATTAAATTATTGAAATTAAAAATAAATCATAACGTTATGAATTAGACTGAAATACCATTAGATGTAAAAATTTAAAGCAAATTGGTGATTTGTGCGTGCATATTCCCTGTTCCTAATGAAACAAAAACGCATTTACTTAGTAGCTGTTAGGACCCGACTTCGTGTAAGTGGAACTGTGATGGATATATCACATAATAATAGTCATATTGCATCTAACTTCAAATTATGTATTTTTATAACATTAAACGGTGGTACCATTGAAGCATCACGGGCAAAACTGAATGCAAAAGTTCATGGTTTGAAATAAAAATGGCTGTCAATTTTTATTGAATACAGTAACACATAATATCTGTTGTATAACGACTAAAAAGTCGCGTTTATTTCACCCGACTTTACATACTGCTAGTTTATAAAGTAAGCAACGAAATATTTTATAAATAAATAAAAATACATTTATTGCTACTGAAAACAAACACGGTGGTATATATTTATGAATATATAGTATTTTTATAAATATAGTTAACTTATCAATATTTGTTGTAAATAATAGCATGCTTTAGATAGATAATCATGTAATTAGTTTAAAGTTGACAACTATATATTGATACGTGGTTGAAAACTGATTACATTTAAGTTTAATTTAAGTCTTGTGTTTTATTTGTGACCTACCTAATACATTAAATATCTCTAAAGTTATTGTAAGTAAAGTACCCACACGTTTATGAAGATGTTGAAGCGAACAGTTTACAAAGAAACGCACTGACAGTAAACGTCTGTTGGATTGGAAGGTACGATTAAAAACAAATGACAAAAGTTAAATAAAACTCCTAAGGTAAGCAAAATCTTTACATATGTAATAAACACTAGCTGTTGTCCGCGGTGTTGTCCGCGTGGGAGTTCGTTATCCCGGGAAAAAGTAGCCTATGTTCTTTTTAGTTCCAAGCTTAGCATATACTAAGTTTCATGAAAATGGATAGCGTATCAGACAGACAGAGTTACTTTCGCATTTATAATATTAATATTTTTTATAAACATTTTCGTGTTACAAATAGTATCGGAATAACTTAAATTAATTAGTTCAGTAGCTTAGCAAAACGTAAGTACTACTCTATTTCTTACTCTCTTTCCAGAACATTTTTCATCTATAAGTACGTTTGTAATTAAATACAAATAATAGAAGGAAAAACTTAAACCTCAGGCAGGACTCGAACCTACGACCACTGGCTTGACGCGCCAGCCGCTTTAACAACTAAGCTACCGAGGCCACCGCCGAGCTTAGTTGTTAAAGCGGCTGGCGCGTCAAGCCAGTGGTCGTAGGTTCGAGTCCTGCCTGAGGTTTAAGTTTTTCCTTCTATTATTTGTATTTAATTACAAATATTCGCTCCGCATGCGTTAATGCGTAACAAATAATTAAAATAATAATATATAAGTACGTTTTTTAATTATAGGTTCAATTTCCATGTTAGCACCTACGTACTTAAATTTTTGTAATATTCAACTCATCGTAGCGTAATATTATGCTATGTCCTCTGATCATAATGTAGGTACCGTTCTTTAAGACTCATTCTTGCAAATATATAACATATATTTACATATTTTTTACTTCCTTCTGCAGCAATTCGATCTCAGTGTTAAGAATCTCCTCGGACGAGGTTTGACCATCGCTACTAGAGTCCTGCACATAGTTCCACACCCCGCTCTTCTCCGTAAGAAGTAGGACAGGTCTCCGAGATAGTAAACAGCTTTTCTAAAAGTAAAGTTATATCTAAGGTAATTAGCCTACACATCCTCATTTTCCAGTTCGATGCATTTTCACATCATTATAAACTCATTGACACGCCCAGGTGAAAACTCGCCGAGAAATACTAAGAAATCCAAGCGTGACTGAATACGTAGGCTTTCTAAACGATCTCTTGAAGGAAATAACCAATTAAGATATTAATTGTGAACTTTAAAATAACGTTAAACATTAGAACCTGCAGGCTTACTACCGAAACTGGTTTGGTTCTGTTTTTGATTTTGATTTGAACTCAATTCGGTTCTCGATTTGATCCTGAATTGGTAGATACTCTCGAACCAAACCGAATCGAAAAGCGAGATCCAGTTATAATCCAGTGTTATCAGCGTTGTTAGCAGTATAAAGGTGACTACGTCATCATAAAGTTCTAAAAGTCTTCAGTTTATTCAGTTTTAATAATATTTATTATATCTTTAACGTTTAAGATTTTCTCTTAGGTTATTCTTGATCGAGCTTAGTTACAACTCGTGCCACTGCGCGATCTGGCACTAGTGTCGGCTTCTAGAGTACCAACTCGATCTCAATTCGATTGAAACAAAACTGGACGCAGTCGGGAGTAAGGGGGAACTAAATGTTTGATTTAAATAAATGCAGAAGTGTATTATGTGTCGATGAACGGATTTTCTTATCCTCTTAAAATAGTCTTTAGAATTACTCCTACATCTTCCGTAAAAGGATCATGTAAGATTTCAAATTCTTAAATAAAAAAAGAACAAAAACCGTGTCACTCTGGGAGTGCCCACAGAAACTTGAACAATTAAAATGATATACATACTTATATTCAGAGGTGTTAGTAATGGTAATAGTGTTGCGAGTATTTGTTTTTCTCTGTCTCACAATAGATTCTTCTCATCTCAAAAAAAAAATTCTATGATGACTTGACTCGACTTGACTAGACTAGAACAATTACAATATAATTATGTACATAGATACTGTATATACAGAGATGTCGGTCGCGGTAACGGTGACAGGTCGCGAATTCCATGGTTTTAGCCCATCTCAAAAATATCTTAACGCGACTAAAGAAGCTTTCACTTCAAAAAAAAATTACTTGAACTAAGCAAACCAAACGTGAACAGCGAAATAAATATAATTGAATCTAAAATGGACTGTCGCATTTATACCTAGTTGTTTTACGATTACAACTGGTATTTAAACCGTCATACCTAACTTGTAAAGGAAGACGGCAATTATATAAATGCCTACAATATCCATATCTAGGGCTCTATTTAAGTTATTGCTCGTCGGGTCGGTAGCGAGTGGCAGTTGCAACCGTATCATTTGTGTATCACATTAGACATGTAGAAATAGAAATAACCGCAGTGTCCGCAGTCGATTGAGGAAACGCTACATTAAAGCCGGCTGGCTAATAGCTGCGAAAGGTAACAATTAATATAAGTTCCCGAGGAATCGGAGTAAATGACAGACAACACGTTTGCAGTGGGTTTCCTAGAACAGCGAATACCGAGGCGCGCCGCTCGCCGCCGCGTCCTGTCAACTCGCCGCTCGGCAATTTACTTGTCAATAAAAACTGTTGAGTGCCATTTCTGAGGAAGGTGTTCCGTATCTAAATACTTCTAACAGAATTTGTGAATTGGCGTGAGTCAGTCACTGTTTGTTGGGATTCTGTTATTGTATGGATGGCTTTAACGTTTGCGAAGTAAAGAGGATCCTAATGATGTGTACTTATTTTCCAATATAAGCAAATCTTTATCCTGAATACCATTATGAGTAGGTACATATTAATATTAAATTAATGCATTTTTTACGTAAAATATTTATGTAAATCATCCACCATACATAGACACTAAAGTATTTAAATAGAAGTACGATATGCTACAGCGACGCCTGCAATTTTGATTACCCTAGTTATCGTAGCAATTTTAATCAACTTAGAATACATTAATTAAAATTCTCCTAGATTTAAAAATTCATTAAATTACCCAAAGTTATAATCTGAACTTTTAAACATAGTTCAGATTACACTAATTTTTCCAACTGTGTAATTAATGTAGGCATCCCAATTCCATCATTAACATTTTGGTGTATCTATGTATTAATTAGTGGTCATTAGCACTTTAAATAGAGCCATTTGCATCGAAACTGACCTTATCTGAGGCCGATGCGCTCGTATTGGATTGCCTAGACCGCCCTGGCAGTTAATAAGGTAACGTTAGCTATAAAACGATTTTAATAAAATTTCATTAAAATAGCGGATTTCATTTCTAGTGTCGTCAATGCAGATTCAGTCAAATAAAATTAAAATGTTCAAATCCAAAAGTTATTTTTAGTTACGATAAAAAATACATATTTTATTATGTATCCACAATTCGTATCTATACCTTACTTTATTCGTAAGTTATTTCTTATTTGGCGAGTAATTAAATGCATCTTAATGCCAGCGTTATTTTAACTTCCCACCTCGTTAAATTTTTACCTTTTTGATAAGGTCTACTTCAATTAAGCTGATAAAGATCCACTATAAAATCTTGAAATACCTAATAATAAGAAACGGCTAAGGAATAATAACAACAAAATTATATTTTCTGCTTGAGATTTAGCTACCTGTATTGCTAAAAATCAAGGCGTAGCTAAGACATTACTGATATCTAGTGCACTCACTATTCATAAGTAGGTAGTGTAATTATGTAATTTGTCAGATTTCAGTCATGTTTTGTTATATTGGAATCAACAGATGTCTCTTTTTAAAGAGTGACAGATTAAGGTTTTGGTCTAATATACCTTTCAGCTATTATTATTAAGTTCAAAAGTATAGACCGTCAAATTTTAGAACAGACTTTCAGTATTCCGGTGAAAGACTGTCTAACATAGACACCGTTAGCTTTCAAATCTCGAAAGCGTTTTTATTAGACGACAATTATTTAAGTACGTACTACTTAATAGGCAAGACTTGATTGTATGGGAAATCACCGTGGTCACTCGGCATCAGACTGGACTGCGGGATGTGGCTCGCGTGTGGTGGCGACATGCACTTTCATACAGCCGGTATTTACGGCTGCGGAAACGCTGCCGGTTTTCGATGGCAAACACGCGACACGCCACCATAAAAACATTGAAATAAAATCCATTCTTTTGAATTCGAATTTTGTGCTCTTGCTTTTACATAGATACTTATATATTTTATTGTCATTTACATTTATTCATAAATGTCAAAAAAGTATCAATGATTTATTAATTGAGCAGGATCTTACAAGTTAACGTTACTAGATGTTTAAATTATGAAAGACCCGTTCTGAAAATCGCAAAGAGAATGTGTAATGCCTAAATAAATCAATTTAATTTATCTTAAGCAGATTCATTGCTGTAAACAAATGACGACCATCAAAAGTATTAAAAAAAAAAGATATTTAACTATTTTTAGTACGAATACACATCGTTCTGTTTTCCCACGCATCGCTGAGTCTTCGACTGCAATTTCTTCCTAACATTAATTCGGTTTTAATTATAAAACAATGGGTCACCCACCTATAAATGGAGTCTGGATGAAACAAACGTTACCCCAGTGTTTCATGCTCATAAACTAAGCGTTTTATATCATTTCTGTCCACATTCGACATATACAACACTAGCTGTCCCCCGCGACTTTGTTCGCGTGTTTTAGTTTCAACGGTTTTCCATTTTCGCAACATTTTTCATTTATGCTCCACTCCTATTGGTCGTAGCGTAATGTTATATAGCCTATAGCCTTCCTCAATAAACGGACTATCCAATACAAAAAGATTTTTTAAAATCGAACCAGTAGTTCCTGAGATTAGCGCGTTCAAACAAACAAATAAACAAACAAACAAACAAACTCTTCAGCTTTATAATATTATAGTATAGATTATTTAATTATCGTTCGTTAATAAAAGCATGGCGCAGAGGTGAATGGTAGTCGACATATTATTTCGGAGAAGGATTTTTGTTAGTCACTAGTGACTGGCAGATTTGGTAGGTAAATGTGTTTCGAAGTCAAAAAAAATCATACTTATTGTTTGTGGGCTAATACCTATTTAACTATATAGAGTTTTGATTACGACGGAATTTGTTGCATACCTACCTGTATTGTGTATTATATATTAGTACGAGACAGCAAAAAAATATTTTTCATGCTTAAGTTTTTTTTAGCAAACCCCAAATTCCAACTTGTGACGTTTTCTTCCGAGACGAGATGTTAAAGTTGTTAAGGATAAGTTGTACCTAAGCTGCCTCTACATCTTGATGATCGATAAATATTACATAGCGCATATTTATGGCTACAACTAAGTTGTCACGTAAAGTGTAAACCACCGTTACTATCGGGTTGTATATCTAAATGAATATGTGAAACATTGCGCTGGACATCACTCGTCAAGACGACGTCGGCAGGTGGTCCATAAATGCTTCGCCAAAAAAGTTATTGTTCACGCCGTTTACACCTGATTGAATAAGGCGCCATCTAGTGGGCGTATCCACGAACCGTTAGGTTGGTTCGATCGCTACGGTCGTTGCGTGGCGCTGGTATCGCCTGCTCTCAAGCGCACCGACGCGACGCGGCGATGGGACCCGCGAGTGTAAAGAACGTTCTAGTGTTGCTCTGATACTCCTCGAGAGCGCTGCGCTGGTGCTCCTCGTGTCTCTCCCGCTTGGTCTTGGTTGATGCGCTATCATCAGATCTGTGAACTACTAATACTCCTTTCGAACATTTCTATAAACTATAACAACTAACGAACTGCTTTGGGTAACACGCTGTTCCCACGCTTGTGATTTGTGTTTGTGACCTTGTGCACCCGTACGCTTCATTTTCTTCACCTGGGGCTGGCTGCTATGCGTGTGATGAGACTGTGAACGAGTCGGTCAGCTTACGGGTAAGTGGATGAGCTTTCTTGGCTGGCTTGCCTGTATTTTAGTCGGGTGTTAACGCGTCGTACTTCAACCGCTCCTTTTATTTTCCCGCTTTTGTTCTATAAACCGCACCCCCATAAGTTTTGGTCCATTCGAACCGGATTAAACCAGTGTTATTATAAGTATTAATTATATATAATATTTGCATTTAAGTAACTGTGCTGTTTGTTAAATTACGAACTTATTTAAGTGACCCACGCGCCGCCCGCGTGGTTCGCGTAGGTATACATACATTACCTAGTTACTTATTATTCTATATCGTTTAATCGATTTACTTACCTACGCTTATTTTACAGTACCTATTAATATTATATTAATACATACATCGCAGTTTATTGAATACTTGTTCAATAATACTTTATTTTCGCATTAAATGGTAATTACGCAGTAGGTTATAGTATAGGTAGCATTTCAAAATGGCGTCCGAAGCCAAGTTGAAAATTATTATCGCTAAAAAAGAATCTGTATTCGAGCGTATTAATAATTTATATAATTCCTCAAAGAAAATAGTTATTTCTAATATTGATACTAGAAGTAAACAAGAATTTCTAGCCGCTTCTTCGAATATCGATAAATTATATACGAATTTTAACGATCTTTGTGATCAATATAACACTTTGTTACTAGAAGAAGACCCTGATTGTAAACTCAATTATAGTGACTGGAGCTCATTTGAATCATTATTTTCTACGGTTCAATATACACGTACAGTTTTATTGGAATCTCGTAGCGCGAGTTCCGAGAAAACGGATACTCGTGATAATAATAATTATACTTGTCGTTTACCGCCGCTTGAGTTAGTAGGTTTTTCTGGGCAACCAGAAACCTGGCCACTATTCTATCAAAGTTTTAAGACTAATGTTCATGATAACAAAAGGTTAACAGATGGTCAACGCGTACAATATTTAGTAGGTAAATTAAGTGGAAACGCTCTCAATGTTTTCGCGGGAATTATACCTAACGAGTCTAACTATTCTACTATTTGGAACGCTTTAGTTACAAAGTACCAAGATAAAAGGTTGCTTGGGTCTTTGTATATAAATAACATACTCGATTCAAAACTTTCTAATAATTCACATACTCAACTAAATAACTATATTGAACGAGTGCATTCATCTTGGTCAGCACTAAAGCAATTAGAAATTAACGATTTATCAGATTTTATATTTACTCATCTCGCTATGAAGAAATTAGACTCTCAATTAATTAAAGAATTTGAATTATCTGTACGCGATAAAGATATACCTACTAGTGATCAATTAGTTAATTTTATACGACATCATATAAAAGTTCTCGAAAGAACAAATGTTGTTCGTCAGTATACCTCGCATAATAATAATAATCAGGGTTCCAATTCATCCAATATGCATACTCGGTCGCGTTCTTTCGCACCGAAAGTGTCTCATAGTTTTGCTATTACAGAAGATAAAGTTGAGAGTAGATCCGCGTGTATGTTTTGTAAAAAACCGCAACATATACATTTATATGAATGTGTGGAATTTAAGAAATTATCTGTCAAAGATCGCTTTAATTTTATAAAAAATAATAGATTATGTATAAACTGTTTTAGTAGTAAACATACTTCTTTTAACTGTGGTTCTTGGAACACTTGTAAACAGTGTCACAGGAAACATCATTCGCTATTACATTTTAATAACGATCCAAATCAATCGCAACAGAACGTAGGTGTTCACAATAATTATAATCGCCCTGTACCCGCTTCTTCTAGCGCCGCCGCCGCTCCGGCTGACGCGAATCATGCGCTCCCGGCATCTTCACAGTCTGTGTGTATGCATACGAACACAGCTGCGCCGGCCGAGACCGCCCCGCGTATTGATAATAATAAGTTGAAGGAATGTACTAATTCCACGAATTCGTTCGCTTTACGTTCATGTAATAAAAAGGTTGTATCTCGTAGTCAACTACAGAGCTCAATTGTGTTACCTACTGCGCAAGTATATGTTCCTAATAATGGAAATCGTTTTGTTATAAGATGTTTAATAGATAGTGCTTCTCAAAACAATCTTATTACTCTCGCGTGTTGTAAAAAATTCAAATTAAATATTCTACCGCTTGTTAACTCATCTTTGAAGTCTGTAGGGTCGTTGTCGACACCTATTAGAGGTTACGTATCACTTACCATTCAATCTCGGGTTTCTGACGCTGAATATAATTTGTCATTGTTAGTGATTGATCATATCACTGATCAGTTGCCTACTCACGAAATTCATTCATCTGTTGTAGAACATTTTAAAGATTTACCGCTCGCAGATGACTGTTGGAACTCACCCGGGGATATAGATGCGATTCTTGGCGCTCAAGTATTCGCGTTTATTATTCTAGGAGGTAAAGTGATACCACCACCGCTAGAGCAATCAGCTGATTTTTCGGACACCGCTCGCCACGTACCTCACGCGCTCGAGACTACGCTTGGCTATATTGTCATGGGTGAGATTCCGACTCTCAACCGTGAAGGTATAGTCTGGTCCTTCGGCCCTTTAGTGGATACTTTAAATAACAATATTTTAAAATTTTGGGAACTCGAGGAGGTGTCTTCTATAAATACTTTAACTCCGGAAAATCAAGATTGTGAACAGTTTTATAAATCTTCAGTTAAAAGAAGTCCGTGTAGGCGATATATTGTTTCGCTGCCTTTTAAAGGCGATCCTCAATTATTAGGTAACTCTTTCACGCACGCTCAGCGTAGATTGACTGCGCTGGAACGTAAGTTTAATGCTCTCCCCGCACTACGTCAAGCTTATAATGACGTCATCACAGATTATATAAATAATGGTTACCTATCCGAAATACCTTATTCTTCGGCTGCTATAACTGAAGGTTATTTTATACCGCATCACGCTGTTGTTCGACCTGATAAGTCAACAACAAAAACACGCATCGTTTTAGACGCAAGTGCTAAAACTGATAGCGGTACATCGCTCAACGACTTATTACATATTGGGCCTAATTTACAGGCAGATTTATTTTCGCTTCTTTTAAATTTTAGATATTTTAAAATAGCTGTAACTGCAGATGTACGTCAAATGTACCTTAGAATTTTACTAGCAGAGAACGATCGTAAATATCAAAAAATATTGTATCGTTTTAATGATACCGAATCTATACGTATTTTTCAATTTAACTCAGTAGCATTCGGCCTGCGTTCCAGTCCGTTCTTGGCTATGCGTACTGTCCGCCAGTTAGCTGAGGACTATCGCGATAGCTTTCCGCTCGCGGCAGAAGTTGCCATTAAAGAGCTTTATATGGACGATTTAACAACGTCAGTCCATTCCGTCGATGATGGAATTCAGTTGTCAGACGAATTACTCGCTTTATTCAAAGCCGGTGGATTTGATCTCGTCAAATGGTCTAGCAACTCTGCTGATTTTCTCGCTCACCTACCCGAGTCATATCGTACAGCTATCGAATTTACTGACGATAGTGACTCACTTAAAGTCTTAGGCCTAAAATGGCTACCTACCGCTGATGTATTCTCTTTTACTACTTCCATTCCCTCTGTCGGTATCACTAAACGTGTTATACTTTCAACAATCGCTCGCTTGTTTGACGTACTGGGGTTCGTTGCCCCTGTTATCCTTTACGCTAAGTTGCTAATACAGGATCTCTGGCTTGCAAAAGTAGGTTGGGACGAAGAACCTCCTAAACAGATCGCTGAATGTTTCATTAAATTCAAAAATGAATTGTCGCTTTTATCTGGTTTAAAAATACCTCGCCACTTAGGTGTCGCTGCAGGTTGTGTGGTAAATCTGATCGGTTTCGGAGACGCTAGCATGAAAGCCTACGGCTGCGTTCTATACCTGCATGTGACTCACCCCAACGGTAATATAGATATTTATATAGTAGGCGCTAAGTCTAAGGTGGCTCCACTCAAAACTGTATCGCTAGCACGGCTTGAATTGTGCGCCGCGCTGCTTCTTGCTAAACTTGTTAAACAAGTACATACTATTCTTCATAATCGATATCCGATAAAGGAAATATTCGCATTTAGTGATTCCACTATCGCTTTGTCATGGATTCACTCTTCGCCACACCGTTGGCAAATATTCGTTGCCAATCGCGTAACAAAGATACAGGAAAATTTAGCGCCGGACCGCTTCTTTCACATTAAAGGGACCGAAAATCCCAGTGATTGTTTATCGCGAGGTTTATTACCCTCACAAATTATTAATCACCCGCTTTGGTGGCACGGTCCAACTTGGATCCGTTGTCCCGTTCTTGAATGGCCTATCGTGCCATTTGATTCATCCCGCGTTGAAGGTACTATACCTGAAACAAAAAATACAGTTACCCTTACTACAATCCTTGATATGGATTCATCGCCTCTTCTTGAGCTCGCCCTCCGGGTATCTACCTGGAAAAAATTATTACGTGTAGTTGTTTACGTTTTACGCTTTACTAGGAAATTGCCTCGCTCGCCTATAATTCAGGTTTCGGATATTGAAGCCGCTGAAATAGTTATTCTTCGCGAATTACAGCGCACCTTTTTCGCTGTTGAAATTAAAAATATAACTAAAGGTAACTTACCTTCGCCTTCATTGAGAAAACTCGATCCGTTTGTTGATGAAAACGGATTGCTCCGCGTTGGTGGTCGATTGACAAACGCTAACCTACCTTATGAAAATCGCCATCCAATATTGCTTCCCCGTCGCCATCATATAGTCGACCTTATAATAGATGACTGTCATCGCTCCAACTGTCACACTGGTTCGCATCTTCTCATGTCTTTACTAAGACAGCGCTATTGGATTATATCTGCTCGAAACGTTATTCGACAACGCATTCGCCAGTGTAACTTTTGTTTTAAAATTGCGCCATCTCATCCTACTCCTCTGATGGCTAGCCTACCCCCTGCGCGCGTACAAGAGGCTAAAGCTTTCACTCACACCGGCGTCGATTACGCTGGACCTTTAAATATTACACTCGCACGTAAGAGGGGAGTCAAAAGCCAAAAGGC
This sequence comes from Diachrysia chrysitis, assembly GCA_932294365.1. Taxonomy (NCBI): domain Eukaryota; kingdom Metazoa; phylum Arthropoda; class Insecta; order Lepidoptera; family Noctuidae; genus Diachrysia; species Diachrysia chrysitis. Next base: position 7,710,955 of record OW028657.1, read on the forward strand.
TTACATATGTCTTTTCGTGTGTTTAACGACCAAAGCCATACATATTGAAATCGCTTCAGACCTGAGTTCCGAAACATTTTTAGACGCCTTCAAACGTTTCCTGGCTAGGCGAGGACCTGTTTCTGTTATTTATTCCGATAACGGCACCAATTTCATCGGTGCAAAACGACAGTTGGATGAGTTATACACTTTCTTGTCCTCTAAATCTACATCTTCTGCTTTTCAGAATGAATTTAATAATCATAAAATAACGTGGCGTAATATACCAGCTCGCGCTCCCCATTGGGGAGGACTTTGGGAAAGCAATATTAAAAGCGTAAAAACGCATTTATATCGTTGCATTGGGCAACAATTACTGTGCTATGAAGAATTACTGACGGTACTTACCCAAATTGAATGTCTGTTAAATTCGCGTCCACTGTGCTTGCTGTCCGATCAGCCGCACACTATTTTAACTCCCGCGCATTTTCTTAATACCTTACCTTTGCAGTCATTACCTACGTATGAAATTAATGAAACTATGAGCCTCCATAACCGAAAGAAATTATTAGATAGTTTAGTTCAAAGTTATTGGAAGAAGTGGCATGTAGATTATTTACACACACTTCAATTGAGACAAAAATGGAATACTCCGGATGTACCTGTTGAACCAGGTACACTTGTTCTCATTCATCAGGATGCTTCTCCGCCTCTCCGCTGGCCTACAGGCATTATTGAACAAGTATTCCCTGGTAAGGATGGAGTCGCTCGCGTCGCCTTAGTGCGAACTACAACTGGCACTTTCAAACGTCCAGTTGTAAAGTTATGTCCGCTACCGTCACAATAATTTAAATTCTAGCACAGTTATTTACGCATTTATATACACCTATATATATATATATACTATATTTATCATATCTCTTTTTTATTTCAATTCATACCTAGTCTTAGGTTTATCTCATTTAATTTTATCGCACTGGTAATTTCCAATAAATATAACTTTATTCCGCATTAACCTTGCGTCCTTCCCATATGATTTCCCTTTGTTCCTTTTGAAAATCCTACAGATTTCCAAGCCGGGGAGGATGTTCACGCCGTTTACACCTGATTGAATAAGGCGCCATCTAGTGGGCGTATCCACGAACCGTTAGGTTGGTTCGATCGCTACGGTCGTTGCGTGGCGCTGGTATCGCCTGCTCTCAAGCGCACCGACGCGACGCGGCGATGGGACCCGCGAGTGTAAAGAACGTTCTAGTGTTGCTCTGATACTCCTCGAGAGCGCTGCGCTGGTGCTCCTCGTGTCTCTCCCGCTTGGTCTTGGTTGATGCGCTATCATCAGATCTGTGAACTACTAATACTCCTTTCGAACATTTCTATAAACTATAACAACTAACGAACTGCTTTGGGTAACACGCTGTTCCCACGCTTGTGATTTGTGTTTGTGACCTTGTGCACCCGTACGCTTCATTTTCTTCACCTGGGGCTGGCTGCTATGCGTGTGATGAGACTGTGAACGAGTCGGTCAGCTTACGGGTAAGTGGATGAGCTTTCTTGGCTGGCTTGCCTGTATTTTAGTCGGGTGTTAACGCGTCGTACTTCAACCGCTCCTTTTATTTTCCCGCTTTTGTTCTATAAACCGCACCCCCAGTTATGTTACTTGCCAAGAGCAAGAGTATACCTGCATACCCAATTGCTGGAACAATAAAAAAAAAACGTTACTGTTATTTTTGCTATTCTGTATTTTTCGAAGTTAACTTCAAAAACTGCCTACCCACAAACAAAATTTTAATTTTCGAATTTTTGTTCTATGCTGATGGAACAAATTGAACCTGGTGAAAAATTGAATAAATGCGATGATGTGTCGCGACGGTCGCGTAACTGATTGGTAATTACATAATATAAATACAGTGTCCTACAAATAACCAAATAGATTTTTTAATATCTGCTAATAGAAATGCACCTTAATATGAAAAGCTTGTATTAATCTGAGAGCCAGTCTAGACGTGGTTACTTTCCAATGCGCGGCTTTTCCAGGTGAGTGTGTAAGGTCAGGGTGACCTCGGCAGGTGGCGCCAGGCACATTAGCTATGCGGCGGGAGCGCCGTCTGACTCGCTTCCTGTCACCCCACCGCCCCCCACGCAACCGTTAGCGAAAATCATCTTGTATTGTTGTACTTCATTATTTAGTTTAGTTTCTTTTTTTTTCGGTGTACCGAGTAATTGATACTTTTTTGGGCAATCCTTTTATTTAGATCTCCTTGAATGAACGTGTTGTATGAAGAGAAAACGCATTTTATAATGTGTCATCGACAGAATCAGGGAATAGATGGAATTTTATTATAAGCATATGTTTTAATCGTGGGCACATTAAAGAAAGGTGTTCTCAATATACCTAAAGTTTAGCTCGTATGCAAAAAATTGTAAATTATCGAATGAAGACGAACATTGACCATGACGCAACAGTAGCTAAATAATATAATTCAAAAAATAACATAATTATCATAATTAGGTGCCTCTTATCTACCGGGTGTTAAATACTTTAATCTTTATTCCTATTTAAACTGCGCGAATTTAAAGTACTGTTTACTAACCACTTTAATATTACACGAACTTGAATAAAATAACAATGTGGAGTTGTTTACACAGTATTATTACCGTCAGAAAAAATAATAACAAAAAATAATACGTCTAGACACAGTAATAATACGCGTGCTTTATTTTTACTATATCGCGTAAACCTCTTTTTTTGTGAACTGTGCTTTTGAGTGAAACATCGTTTTTTTCTGATGGTACGCTTGAGAAAAATATTATTACTTGTGTGTGATAAAAGTAATATTTTCGTCAGCCTATGATTATAAATTAAATTTATTTTTGTTTTGTAATTTTAGACGGAATAATTGGAAGAAGGAAATCCCGAGGCTTTGGTAGGTAATTTAATTTTAGACGATTCCATTTAGAGATTTTATTTTGGAAACTAACAGATACAAGTAAATACACAATTTTACAAAAACAATAATAATACATGATCCAAACTAGTTTTACTACAATTATACATATACAGAAAATGGCGGATAAACGAAGTTTCAGTGAATTTATAAGTAAACAAACAAGAAAATACAATAGAAGTCCAAGCAAGGCAACCAACTAAGATTAAAAAGATGAAAAAGAACATCGAATAGTACTCCTAAATATGGGCAGTTAGTCATAATTAGGTGTATACTAATTATTTTTATAATTAGCCCATACTATTCTACTGCTGGCGCTCCTCCCTTTTTATTGATCTCCATTTTTCACTACCGCTCCAATTCTAGAAAAACATATCCTTGTCCTTCGTGGTCTGCTAATTTTCAAAACATTGTGTCCGGTTACTAGCAGCACCTACTAGGCTCGCCTGTTTACCCATTACAATTAAACTATTCCGAGGCTGTTTTATTATGAGTAGAACATTACAAAATATCGTACGATTTCAAAAATAACTTTTTCGACTAAACATTCTAATTTTAGCGGAGAAAACACTGAGCAGCTCAGGATGCGACCCCACTTGTTTACATTCGTCTTGAATACGTTTTCCATGCCGACAGACGAGTAAACATTGGAAAATCGACACTGTTTACACAAGATAAGTACTTTTAAAGAGTTATAGTTTTAATGTAAGGTCAACAGAAAAGTATTTAGTACAAATTAAATCAAATCAAAACTAATTTCCAACTAGGTTTCGAAGTAACACTTTTCGAACGTCACCGTTTCATCACTTCCTAAGTGGTCTGATTGTGGAGATGACGGCTTAACAAACTGTTAATCTTCCTTCTGAACTTATTAAAATAAAATAATAACTATGCATATAAGTATACAGAAACTAATGCAACTAGTCCTACGTGAAATATACAGATACATGAGAATTCAGTCATAAATGCGTCATAGTTTTTAGTGTTATTCGAGATTGGGATCCGGGACATTGCAGAATAAAATTAGCCTTATTATTTACGGCTATTTTAGATTGTGATGTACCTAAAGTCTACTTTTTATTTAAGCCGTACATACTAAAAGTTAAAACGTAGGTATGTTGTTAAAATAAATCGCTGCCGGCGCTGAGCAGAGTCGATAGATTACTGATTACTATAAAGCGCAAATGAAATGATCCAGACTTGGTTTGTTTAGTGGAAATTACCTACACGTGTAATTGAACGTTAAATATTATTCGCAAGTATCTTCTACATTCATACTGAGTATTACTGAGTGTGGATTGAAATGAATAAGAATTTGAAATGCAATGAGCCTGAGCGTTCTGAATAAGAGTGATGCATTCTGATTTCGGTCTCGATTTATCAGAGATTTTGCAGTCAATGAAAATGAAATGTACTGTATTCAAAACTTATTTATTAAATTGGCTACAAAGTAACATATTTAAAGTAGTAGTTCGACTCGCGACACCACCGCCGCCGCGTCAGCTTGGGGACATCGTCATGATTGGGGACTCCTATTTAGTCTGGAACTAGTCGGGCGATCCCGAGAATATACGTGAGTAAACCGTTTTGTTTTAAATAATTAGGCTACAACGTAATTTTCAAACGTCATGTTACAATGGAAAGCACCCTGATTCGCCCACCCTTCACCGCTTCCTAAGTGCTCTGGCTGTAGAAAGTTAAGTACTTTTAATTTTATAATGGTACCTATCGACCTCAAACACTTGTTTTTTTGCGCGATCCCTAAATGATCATTATTATCTACAGAGTCCAAGGTCAGTAGATCGATTCCAGTCACCGCAAGCAGCACTCTTTCACGAGTATGACGCAAGGATCAGCCATCACCTCCTTCGCCATATTAGAGGGAATGAGATAACCCGACCCATGACTCCACCGAAGGCAATAACAACTAAGGGAGCATGACGAATCTGTATTGATTAATAATATAACAGTGGAACGAAGTACATACTTATTAAACATTTGTAAAAAAATCATTTTTATATCTCTTGCATCATTTCTTTGCTTCTTATACAGTAACTTCTCGAAGCTGCAGGAAGCCATAGATTAGGAGTAAACTATAAAAACTTTATTTGAATCATACCTATAACATTATACCTATGTTTTAGTTAGTTTTTATAATCCTTAAAATCTCATGTAGTATTAAAAGTTTTTGCGTCCTTTTCTTTAAGCAAACTCTCCTTTTTTACGAGTCCAACAAAATTTACAGGACCAGATTTTAATGTTGAATACTTGTGGGACGTTTGGTGCAACAGGTGCAAAACGACATCTTATACAGTCGATCGCACATCAGTGGTGACAAAAAAGAAAAATAACCTGACAGTTTCGAAATACAGGCATTCGATAAATTTCAGGCCACTGCTGGGTTCTTCTATGTATATGGGTTACCAATGTAAATATGAATGAAATAATAATAAATAGTAATGAAAATATGTGCCGGTGGGGTTACAGTACATCTGAGCCATGTGAGTGTGGCATCTTTCTCCAAACAATGGCCCATTTAATGAGCTGCCCAGCATGCCCTACCACCTGCACTCGCGAGGACCTGTACAAGGCCACGGACAACGCTGTTTGCGTGGCTGAGTACTGGTCTGGGAAAATCTGACTGCTATTGATCGACTCGCTAAGAAGAAGAGAACCAATGTAAAAATATTTGGTACCACTGATTTGCGATTTACAGTATTTACTCCAGAAGTTACACGTGTATCTACTATATTCATAAACCAGAGACCAGAGTTTTACTGCTATAGGAGTATTTATTTGTAGCTTACCTCAGTATCTAAAATACTCCACTAGTTCTAAGAACAAATGGCTGTGCTATACCTACTTACCAGCCTACCAGGTACAATGCCGTATCTTTAAATGGTGCAGACACTATTAATGCTAGTTTATTTGTAGATCTGTTCTAAAGCCTCGCTCACTCAAGATGGATATCACTCGAAATCCAGATTCGATTCTAGGAAACGTTTACCTATATTATATTGATTTACTCCGTGAATCAGCTTTAGTGCGCGATCGGTTCATAAAAATTACTTGAGTTATAAAAACGTGTCTAGCCAGCCTAGCAACGAGTTTATGTAAATGTGAAAATTTTTATTTTAATTTAACGCGTATGAGAAAGTTGTGTTTTTTTATAAGTCTAGACTAGGACATGTGTAGGGTAAAATTCAGTGACTCTGTAATGTATTATGAATTTATTTTTAAACTTTAGAACTTAATTAAACATTTCAAACAGACAGTGTTTCTTCGTCTCTTTTATGTTTACTTTTGTATGCTTATTTCAAAAGTTATTTTAATTATATCTGTAAAAACAATTGAGCAAAGTAAACAAAAAATCTGAATGGCGCCATTGAGACGTCAGGTAACTATCTAAGTTTGACAGCAGCTGTCAAAGCTAAATACTCGCTATATCCGCTCTAGTTTTAATCAGGTTTATTAGATAATTGAAGTAATAAACATTAAAGATTTATAAACAATTTAACTAGATAAAACAGTTTACAACTGTAATACATACATAAATAACTAGACTTCCCGTAGTTAGTATTTAAAATAGTCTAGAAATCTAGACTACATTTATGATCATTCACTAAAACATTTTGAACTAGGTAAATGAAAATATTAAACATTATTTAAACTTAAATCGTTTAGGTAGGTACTTAAAATTGAGTTAGAACCTACTCAAGACGACTTGATTAACTCCGTACTTTTTTCAATACATCAAATCGGTTGCCCTCTATTGATAATGATAAAATCTAAACAATCAAAACATAAAAACGGATAAGTATCATTCTATTCAACCTCATTACAATAGACGCACAAATGACGTCACACAAAAAGGCCGGCGCTGCAAAAAGGTGCATTATCAAACGGCAGAGTCTGAATGGAGGTGAGCAGAACAGGTGCGTGTCAAGGTCGCAGACGGCGTAACGAGTCCCCGAGGTGCGCGCGTCTGCCGAACGACCTTGGCTGTTTGTAACCTGCCTTAGTCCCATACACCCGCTAATCGAAAAACGTTTTAAAGGTAAAGCTATACATTGGATGAATAACGAGTTGCCTGTGCGTTGGCGTACATTTTAAAACGTGGCTACCTTTGGCGGGAAATATATTTTGCCGTCAAATATTTTCAATATTTTACTAATGTATTTATAACCCTTTACAAAAATGTCTACAAAACACGTAGACAAACAATTTAAAATAAAAAAAGGACAAATTTAAAATAAATGTTAAAAATATGCGGCGACTTCGATTTAATCTTTTTGGACACCTACATGCATATCTAAGCCTCCATGTTCAAAGCTCGATGTCTATGTCTAGGCTTTTTTATATTATATATTTTTTTCTACACATATTTGTTTATGAAAAACTTAAAAAAAAAAAAACATTTTTTATAGAAATTACCGATATCTATTTATCTGCCCTAACTACATTGATTTAGAATAGTTATGCTAAAATGCCATACCTACTGTTTTTCTAAATTTGTTTTTATCATACAGTAGCTAATTTCAAACATAATTGCAAACCAATTATTTATTTTTGTCTGTCGGTAAAACCTATAAAAATTTATACACAAAAACAGAATACCTAAACACACTTGAAATATTCGGGTAGGTACCTATAGTATCTTGGGTATAAATTCGAAGTAGAAATCAGGAAATTATAATCAACATACCTTGTTTAAACTGTTGCCATGGTATTCATAATTTGTTCTCAGCTGAAAAGTCATAGGAGGTTTTTTATCTCAGTCCATAGATACGTTATAGCTTGCGATTCTACTGATATGCAAATTATATTTAAAAGTTAGTTGTAGTGTAGTTAGTTAGATTTTTATCTGCCTATGTGCTAACAAACAAATAGTTTGTAGGGTCATGCAGACTCAGTGGCATTCTCTTTCAATATTCACATATCTACAAATGTGTGATCACAAATTATTTTAACCCCTCATACCTAAATCAATATTTGTAACAATAAACTTTTGAACAAACATTCATAATTAACAATAACAAAAACGAATCTAAAGTAAACATTAAATCGGCAATAACATAAATTAATTATCATCAACTGTAATTGTAGATACGTTTAACAACCCTGACACAATATTAAATACAGTAAATATGCACTTATTTGTATTTTAAATCAATTTATACACGTATTAACTCATGTTTTCCACGTGTCTAGTTTCTGTAACCAATTAGTAAGTGCACCTGCCAACAGATTTACACAAATAAATTGATATGTCTGTCACAGCGTGCATTATAAATTAATGCTACACAGACTGGCAATAAATACATGATTACAATTTATTTTGCCTGCTATAAAATATTAATCACCGTTATCTCGAAAAATTGTATTTACGTATTGTCTCGGCCAATTAAATAACGCTGACTTAAAGCAAACATTTAGATCTCTTTCAATTAGTTTTTTATTGTTACCAAACACTGCTCCTACAATTGGTTGGTATAAAAACAACTGGTTATCTCTTTAATTAATTCAGAAAGATGATTTTATTATTCTTCATTTTGTTAATTGTTTATTTATGTTTAACACCCCATTATTTAGAAGATTAATAAGAGTCATTCGCGCAGACTTATTCACCTTGAATTTTATTTATTTTTTTAAGTATAAGATACAAACGAGTGGATTTATCGTCTTACTAGTAAAGCTTATACGTACCTATTTATTTTAAAATGAAATTTTATAAAATCATATTATAGGGAACACATTCACGTAGCTTATACGTACATATCCTATTATAGATCGGGGGGATATATACTCTTGAATTTATTTAATTCTAAAACAAATCTAATGCCAAATTGATATTAGTTTAACAAAAACGTGAAAAGGTTTTCTTTAAAAAAAAATTGTATATTGTTTTGTTTGTGTGCCTGCTAAATGAATAACAATTTTGCATTGACATTGTATGAAAATTGAAATTTATTTAACAGTAACTTAGTAAGGATTGATATTGTGTTAGAAAGTAAGACCCATGCAATGAAATAAATATGTGGTAGGCTTGTGACAACAAAAGTCCGGTGAAGCAGTCAAAGCCTGCGCTCAGGCTAACTGCGTAAATATCTTCCAAAAAAAAACCTTGTGACAACATTAAAAGACATAAAAGTCTTCTAAAGCTTAATATTAACGGTTAAATATTTTCTAGAATGTTCTAGATAATATTTAAAAATCATTGCAGGTAGACCAGCATACCATTAACGGAATTAGTTACGGTTGTTGCATGTCATTACCATCATCGCCATGTATTCATGTATTGTATGCCCGACAATGAGCGATCTCTGTTTGTGTAACGTGTATCCTCTAGGCCTACGGAAACTGTGTGCTAACTATGTACATAGTCATTTGAGAGTCCGACCCGACATAGATGTCTGAATAGTTCACACGCTTTTTTTGGATGCGACATTTTTGTGTTTTTTTTTTAATAATTTAATCGTTTTTCCTGCCCATTGGCAATGGTTTATCAGACATTTTATTCCAACCTGGAATTACTCAACTGGATTCTCCTACTTTTTCTTTTTTTTCCTAACTGAACTGCAGAAGAAGCATGTATTTTTTTTTTTCTAACCTTTTTGTCCTACTGCATGGGAATGGACCCTCCTTCCATCTCTATCTGGTTTAAAGGCATGTTTTGCTTGACAGGAATCAAGTCATTCATGGTGGTCAAGGCTTGATCAGCGAAATTTTGGTTAAAAGACATTGTTCCTGTGACCTAAAGAAGCTTATCATCTTTAGGTTTATGAGACTGGTGTGAAACAGACAAGAATGGCAGAAAAGAAAGGTAAGTCGACCTTTCACTTATATTTTATACTCCGTTCTTTATTTTTAGTTTGGTAACCCTTCTTGCAGTTGTGTTACATTCCACACCTCTAACGTTGTATCATAGTTGTCGATCGAAGTGGAACAACGTTATTGGACCACGAATGACTGAAGTAGGGATTATCATTAGTAAGCTTACCCACTAATACCGACTATCTAAATCCATCTTAAATATAATCTGGACTTAACGAACGACAGCTGTTGCTCGTCTAGTTAAGTCCAGCTTTACCTTAATCCTATATAAATAAATTTGCGGTCTAGTCTAGATTTTGCGGAACTCGTATCTATTTGCTGTTGATCTGTCACATACTTACGTCCAAAATTCTGTTGCTGTATCCAGATAACACCAACTTTTTTTAACACAACATAACAGGAACAGAATACCATGATCTTTAAGATGTACATTCTTTTTTTTTAAATAAATGAAAAAAATTGTCTAAGGCGTATAATCCTGGTGTCGCACAAACATTCAAATCACATTCACAAAGAACACCCAGACTTAGTACAAGCATTTGTGGATCACACAAATGTTTGTTGACAAAACGTTGTTCCATGCGGGGTTGGAAGCCCCCAGCACGTCGCGCAGTGGTAATTATATCATCTTTTCATAATACTTACATTCATAGCTAGAGCTAAAAGAAGACAGTACATTTATTTGTATCTAATTTTCACTTGTTTTTTTCGTAGTAAAGGCCTTATCCAACCACCCTCTTTACTTCTTCACTGTAGTATGTAGTGAGTGTAATGCATGTTCATCCATTACTCTGCGGCCCAGGACAGTGCACTAACGCATTCAAGTCACCTCCAGGGCATTCGTACCTCGGCGGGTCTCATGTACGCTGCCAGACGTGCACTTAGCATGTTCGTCCGGCCGAAACGTGATCTCGCAAATCGCAATGGCCTGTCTAGACGTCGGAGGCCGCCTGTCTGCTCTAGCCATAGTCGGATGGCCCATACAAAGCCACCAATTATCAATCCAGTAGCCGACGCTAATAGCTATAGCCGTATTGTTCATATTTCAATGGACACGTCTACACGTCTCGCGTCTGTGAGAACTGTACGAGCGAGTACAGATGTTAATTAATATGCCCCGACTTTTTATGCGGTCGATGAACCATCGAGTGATAAAGGTATAAATTCAATTAGCAGGGTAGAACACCTATGTAATAATGAGATGTAACGCGAAAATATGTTTGTCGTTCGTGACTCATTTTTACCGCTGTTGTGGACAACTGTTTATTTATATGTTGCATTGAAATTAGGTTCTTGTAAAAATGCTTTTAGATATTTCTTGGTGATGTAATTATAGTAAGAATAATGTATTTATCAGTTAATGAGCAGATGCTATGGTTCTGAATAGATTCGATTAGACATTATCACAGTATTTCGTATTAAATCGTATAAGAAACTCTTTAACTTTCAACTAAAAACATATTAGTTTAAATGAACATTACATCTCATAGTTAATAACAAAACACCATCACCATCCTCACACTTTAATGATAAATTGAACTCGCGTATGACTTAACAGTTTTTGTCGAGCGACCATATAACAATTTCCTAAGTCATTTATTTACAAAGTAATTTAATATGATCATTTGTTACGGCTACTGTGATACGCACTGTAATTCTAATACATTAGATGGAACGTCGTGTAAACACAGACGAGAGACCAGACGGTCATCAATCGAGATCGGCAGAAAAACGCGAACGCGGAGTTGGAGTAAAAAGTGGCACAGACGCGGATGTGCTGGCCGGGGAAAAAACTAGTTGCATCGGACACTCGTGCGCAGCGCGCGGCGTGCACCGCCCGCGACCCGCGCGATCCAGCACCCACACCGACTCACTATGCTCAATGAAACGTGAACTCTACACATTATTACTCATTAACTTTGTTCATTTTTAACATTCACCACATGACCGTTGAAACACTAACTAGCTACTAAACATATAAGTGTACAACAAAATCGTATGTATTTATTCAGCATTCGAAATGTAATTCAATAATCAAAGCCGTAACTTATGCCTTCAGGTTACTTAAGATTCCGCGTCTGTAGATAACACGCACACTGAATTTTAAAGTATTGTTATCTAAAAGCAGCTCATATTCACTATCTTAGAGCTATTATCTCTCGGTGGAGAGTGCCATATTCTTTGGCTATTATACAATAAATAGCGGGTAATGGTTGACCGAGCAACGGGCGACTTTATAATTGGTGTAATGTAGATAAATAGTTTATTAGAGCGGCCTGTCTATCCGTTCGATAAAGTCGAAATTAAATTATTACCAGTTTCATAATCACGCCTCCCTTATAGGGCGTCGCGGCGTGGCCTGTGTCCTGTGCGTATTTAGCTTTATCAGGAGCTATAAGTCAGTCGATACCGGCCGCTACTCTATCGCCACTAGATCGAGGTGTTGCAGCTATTTAATTGTAAATTTTGTATCGTTTGGTGTGCTTTAGATTAATTCTATATCACAGGAAAGTACAGTACTTACTTTACCTTTTATAACTGCCTAAGTGCTATAAAGAATTGTGATAAGTAAACGTTTAACAGTCCCCTTTAAATAAGTGTTTGATAAATATCCGGCACTTCGTTTTATTTATTTATTCAGGTTTACAATGTGTTAAATTCACAAAGGTAAAACATGTTTTTGGCAACAAAGAACATGACCCCTCAATGTGCAATTTGTCTTTTTTATTGTAAGAATAAGCATAAAGAGACCAGTAAAACATATTTAATCTAAAGATTACACCGTTATGTTTAAACTGTAGTTACAAACATTTGTACTTTAAAAAAAATATCTACGCAGTTAGCTTGAGCTCAAGCTTTTACTGCTTCTCCGGACTTTTGGCTAGAATCTTAATTTAAACTTAAAGGGGGGCCTTTAGTAATAGAAAAACAAACTACGTCAGCAACGTTCACTGAGGACACCCCCTGTGGGGTTCGCCGGGTACGGACCTCGATTTAGTGCGTTCCAAATAATCTTAAAACAGCAAGAGAGTTATCTAAGTTTTTATTATTTAAGGACATATTTTTATGACAGATTGGATAGGGATAATACAGGATAGGGGCACACTTTTCTCGATATTTCCTCTACCCATTAAATGTGGTGCAGTTTTGCGCTAATTTTTTTAAGGGATTTTAAAATTCATTTTCTTATCAAACTGTTTTTGTCGTCATCGAAAAGAATAGCTTCAATATCTAAAAAGCTTGTATGCAACCTTTAAAAAAATCAAAACTACTTTTTAAATTTAATTTGTTCTGTAATTACACCATTGTTTTTTCTATTTAATTTATTTGGCTTAGATTAGAGTATACAAACAACAAATGTGTTTAAATGTGATGTGCGAAGCTTACCTCATCTCCGTAGGCTACGCAAGCACTTGCGTAGTCGCGGTAAAAACTGATAGTTTTTAGTCGTATCATCGATAATGCGTTTTTAATCGATTTTTTAGCCATAACGTCATTTCCAGACGCCATAAACTATAAAGGATACGAAGATTTACGTACGACAATGATAATTATAGAGAAATTATAAGAAACAAATTGCTCTTTAAGTAAGATTTAATTTGATGTCCAACGATAACTGATGTAGGTAAGGCGTAAAGTTAAATTATTACTAAGTTATAGTTCTATATAGTATTTTCTACAGTTTCCGATAGTAATAATGAAGAATTTTGTTTTATTTAGTCTAAATATTAAAAGGAAAACCAACATACCAGAATCAAAATCAAAATCAAAATTCATTTATTTTAAATTAGGCTACTAATTACTAAGTAACACTTTTCCTCCGTGGTCGAGTGGCGTACACACCGGTTTTTAAGGTGTCGCCAGCTCTGAGGTCCCGGGTTCGATCCCCGGCCGGGTCAATGTAGAAAAAGCACTTTTCTACATTGTCTCGGGTTTGGGTGTTTGTGGTATCTTCGTTGTCTCTGAATTCCATAACACAAGTGCTTTAGCTACTTACTTTGGGTTCAGAGCAATGTATGTGATGTTGTCCACATTTATTATTATTACTTTTTGAAAGTCAATATATCAGACAGCACCCCGACTCGCCCACCCTTCACCGCTTCCCAAGTGCTCTGGCTGTGGGGAAGAAACGGCGCAGCAAACTCTTCAGCAGCACGCTGTCATTCATTTTACACAATAATAAAATTATGCTACTAGAATTGCCCTACACACCTTAACCCTAAATAATTATGCCGAATTCCTATATCTATTAAAAACCAATGTATGGATCCGTCAATAATTTCGCACGTACCTATATTCAAATTGCACTGTTGCTGTTACACTACTTAGGTACACTGTTTCAAAATATTATGAGATCTATAGTTCGCCTTGGTACGCCGGGATACTAGAAAAACAATACCTACGTCTCATATTTTTTAATAATTCTAATAACAAAGTGATTAATCGTACTGCCTGTTACGAATAAAACGAATATATAATAAGTCTGGGATTTAATAATACGAATTATTTAAAAAAATGTCATTTGTCAGAGGTTAAATTAGTTGTAATTTACGAAACAAACAATAATTGTCAAATTATAATGAAATAGATTATAAGTGAATGATTTGATCTTTTATTGGTACTTGTACTTATTTAATATTTGGTATTTGTTATTGCTTGACTGTGTATCTTGTAGGTGACGGAGCACATTTTACTTGACAATAAATTAATTATTTGGACTTTTGTAGAACACTACTTTGAAATTCAGCTGAACTCAGATTAAAGGACGCATCTCTAAAACCGCTCTTATATAAAAGATATTAATGGATGTTTATGTTGCACTTGCTATCCGGAAAACAGCCGGCTTGTTTACCAACTATAAAATAATAATAATAATATTTTGGGACAGCTTACGCACGGCTATCTGATCCCAAACTAAGCAGAGCCTATATTATGGCAACCAGACAACTGATAAACATACTTATTTTTTTCTAAATACATACATATTATAGATAAATTACACACAGACACAGAACAACTAATTACGCTCATCACACAAAGATTTGTCCTGGGCGGGAAACGAAACCACGTCCTCAGGTTTAGCAGTCAAGGACACTAAGCACTAGACCGACAGGCCAGTCAAAGAAATGAACAAGACCGAACGAAAATATTTGTAATCGATACCGCAGGCAAGCACTAGTATAATTTTATATTAGTCTGTTATAATTCGACAAATCACCATCAACTCCAAACCGACCATCAGTCGAACAAAACAACGGTCCAGTATTGTCACATATTATGCATCAGTCATCAACACAAGGTCATTTAGGACGTATTATAATCGCTCACAATTAAGGTAGGTCGTCATGTAGGTGTTTATCGACGTCTCGTAAAAAATAGACGGTAAAATAAGATGAATAACTGTCTGCATCCGCTATTTAACACTGTATAGAGGTTTAGTCTGCTGTGGTGATTTTTTTACTTGAGATTTTTCAGTGAATCATCAATTCTTAACAAATGTGTGTATATCTCATATTGTTAGTATATGATATACTTGCCAGGTTGCCAGGGTTGCCAACCGTCCTATAATATATAGTATTGTATTATATTTTGGGTCAAAATAAATACTATACTGTTGAAGATGTATATGGTACGCAAAAATAGTATATTTTAAGTAAATAGAGTTTTCTATCTACTTTGATTTAAAAATGGTGCCGTAATGCATATTATGATAATTTGTATGTGAAAATAACCAATATTAAAAGATGCAAGAAGTACAAATTTTTATGCTTTTTTTTTGTAACTTATTTAAAAATACTATATTTCGGTTAATAATTATTGGCAACCCTAAGTATATCTAACATTGGATAGATTTCTCCTCCCTTTCCCTTTATTCCTTTAGCTTAAAACCATGCTTGTACCAGTGACCTGTAGCCAGTACCTACATATTAAGTTAAAAATACAGATATTCTTTATTCAATCGAACTTGAATGGCGATATGACTTTATCAACGGTCTTATTCGACACTTATTCACTGTTTTTCTAGAGTTGTCTAATAGTGTGTAATGTCTATCGAGTTTGTTAACATAGAGAACTTTGTTATGGCGGCTTCAATTCAATTTTTGTTGTTAATGGCTCCTTGTCTTCAGGGTGACAACGATTCTGCCAATGTCAGAGTTGGGAAAACAAGTATTTACCGCGAAAAAAATAATAATTGAAAAACACAACTAAAAATTATATACTAAATAATAATATAATAATAAAAAATCACTGAGCAACTTCCTTCTTATAAATTAACGAAGTTTAGATTTCTAATAGTGACGTTGCGATGACAATATGACTCGAAATTTATTGATTACAATAATTTTCTACAAAATTTTTCGTCGTTCGAGGATAGGTACATTTCTCCGAAATAATTACTAGAATCTTTCTTATGAGCACGCCTTATACGACCTCTCGGGAAAACGTTTCTCGGTACTGATTGAGGGTGAATAGAAGAACCTTTAAAACCTCTACGATTACCACTCCTGTAGAGTCCTCGTATTCCAAATTATTTTCAAGTAGACTACAAATTATATTCCATATTTACAATTACTATGGATTTTTAATTATAAAATAAAAAAGGCTTGAAATTTCGCATTTGTATTGAGCTTAGTTATCCTTTCTACTCTGTTAGGTTATCCTAATAGGGTCTTTTGAAACGTAGGAAATTTTGCAGCCCTAAGCTTCCGTCAATAATAGTTTTAAAATGAAATAAATAGTTCTTAATATATTTATTTGTGTTACTACAAATTTATTTACTTTTGACCTTAACAGAATAGGGTATTAAGTTATTACTTAATACCCTATTCTGTTAAGGTCAAAAGTATGGTATTCCATGTACTGAATTATTTCTTTCATATTATGCACATAGAAAGTTTATAGATACACGCTGTTAATAATAATAATGTCTTGAGACATCTCACACACGGCCATCTGATCCCAAACTAGGCAGAGTCTGTATTATAGTAACCAGACAACTGATAAACACATATATATTTCTAAATACGTATTATAGGTAAATTACACCCAGACACGGAACAAATTACCATTCCCACCTAGGACAAAGATTTGTCATAGGTGGGAATTGAACCATCGACCTCCGGTTAAGCAGTCAGGGTCACTAACCACTAGACCAACAGGCTAGTCAAATAATACAAGGCTGTAAAAACAAGTTTCCGCCTGCGTATCTATTTTCCCGCGCTATAAACATAATATATTTACCATTATTTTATAGTCTAAGTGTTTTTCTAATATGCATTTGGCCTATGAAGTTTCACCAAGACTTATTCAATTGTTTTGCGTCAAAAAATAACAGACATACATTATAGACTCGAAAGTATGTGAAGATAAATATTTTCACAAACAATCTCCGTGGTCGAGTAATGTACTCTTCGATTTTCAAGGTGTTGCTAGGTCTGAAGTCCCGGGTTTGATTCCTGCACGGATAAATGTAGAAAAACAATCTCTGATTCCATAACACAAGTGCATTAGCTACTTACTTTAGGTACAGAGCAATGTATGTGATGTTTTTCACATTTTTTTTTATCGCGACTATAATATTAGTGGGATTGTACTGTCAGTAACACGAAGTAACATACAATACTTATGGTTTGTGAGACGTATATTTTAAACAGCCTTGACACGGCATTCCGTTGAGGTGATGAAGCAAAAAGCTCATTGTAATGAGTGTTTGTGAATCTATTTCAAACTCTACATTTGAAGTCGTGAGCTAACAAAAAGTTGTTACTTACTCATTATTTGATTTACTCTAGGAAAACTAACATCATTAACGTGTAAAGATAACGTACAAGAAATTGCGTGTCATGTAGGAATATAAACATTGTTATTTAATTATCTCATTATTTATTTAGAAATTACAAGTTGTATTAAAACTGAAAGACTCAGTAAATCGGGCTATTTTTTATTTATTTACACGTCACATAGATATTAAAAAAATATTAGACACTTATTTTTTCTTTTTTAATTAAACATTCGGTGGGGAAGGTACATTGAATGGAAATGTCGTGTGACGTCACTTGTGGCTACAATTTTTACCCACAAGTGACGGCACAAGCCCCCATCCCAGAACTTTAAAGCGCTTTAACTTCGTAATTTTTCATCGATTTGTTAAAAGAAAAAATACGAGTATTTTTAGTCTTTTTTTATCTATCTAGTGGACTAAATAGATATTTCCTTTTCATATCGAATCCGCTCCCCTATTTCAAATCTTTTCTACATACAAACATATTTTACACTAAGGTGGCTGTGGTCGGCTGCCCGTTTGCGCCGACCATAGATAAATTTGTTTTTTTGGTAACCTATGTTTAGACTCGTATTTTATAATCTTTTTTACTAAAGTTTTTATTCTGATCCGAGGTGTGAACACCAATTCCCCATCGAACGGGTTTGCTCGTTCGTGATGCTACCTCATTAGTTCAATACGTTCGCCACGGATTAGCGGGCTTTCTTCAACTCTGCGGACTCCAATTACTAAATACAAGTAACAATTAACGCGCACTTAATCACAATGTTGTAATTAATTATCACAAACACGTGTAATCAATGGAGCCATAGAGACTGACACGCGATCTGTTTGCTTGGCCGTTTCTTCGAAAGCCAGCATCGTGGAAACGCCGTCAGTTTGTTTACCGGATTTATTTACAAATTTTCGAAATTTGTTTTGGCGGCTCCTCTTTATACATAACATTGGTGTTTTCCCATGGCCGGCAAGACACTACGTGACACGTGCTGCGATGCAGACTTTGACTTGGCTAGGAAGCCTAATAGCGTTCTCACAATCATGGATTTAACGCGGAAAAATAAATGAAATCATAATCCTTCATTGCCGCAGTCGCTTAAAAAGTCGAATTAGATTAGTCAATATATAAAAGAGTATTTTTTTTAATTTATTTACTTTACTAGTCATTTATTTAACCCCTCCAACTGAGCTAAATATGCTTGTGTCTATAGTGGGTTCACGTCAATATTGCAATGGGTGCGGTTCGAACGTGCGACCTCTCGATCCGTTGATTTCTACATTTTAATTTGTCTAATGATTCCATTGACTTATAGCTTTTAAGCATAATAAGTGTATGCATATAAATTCCTTAAATAGGAGTCGAGGTTTCGGCTGGCTCTCGAGGTAAAGTAAACACTGATGTTCGTCTGTTTGCGCAGTCTAGACACGATGACATAATGCCTGTCTGCATCGGTCACTGTAGTGCATGCACAACTAAATAGATCGTTTTTTTTTGCTTAACATTATATTTTGAAGTGTTTACGTAAATCAAAACTTTTTGTTGTGTCTGATTATGATGAGTCAAGTTTTAAGACTAAATCATGTTTATTTTACTCTATTAAATTGAATTTATTTTTTTGGAATTCTTTTGTAGAAAATTTATTTTTTCTAAAGTTTTATAACTCTGTCATAATAATTACCAAAGTCTTGATGTCTAAAACATAAACTAATCTACAAGAGTGCTAATTATTCACCATCACACTTAGTCTAAGCCAGACTATCTCAAAGTTTCTACGTGATCAATCAAAAATCTAAGTCAGTAGTTAAGGAAAATATCTCGTTAGATCATAACAAGTAAATACTGGAACTATAAGATGGAAAGCTGTTCTCAATGACACGCAAAGCAATTTACAAATTCTGTTGTAAATAACTCAAGGAAAGTCTGTCTCACCGGACACCACTTTCAAAGGAAAAGTTGATCTCGGCAATTATTGTAAACATTTATATACACAAGCTGTAGCTTTATTAGTCTTAATGACATTTATATCGACTTTAATCGATTAAAATTATTTCAATAGAGGGCTGGAAACGACAGTTGTTATGTCGTTAAATAATTTAGCTTTATCAAGAGAAAATTCATAGGACCGCAGTTTAATTTATTGTATTAAATATTTTCTTGTAGCGGAAAGATTTCTGGCTATTGACAATTTATAGGTGTAATCTGATTTTCGATTGTCATGATAATCTATACTAATATTATAAAGCTGAAGAGTTTGTTTGTTTGTTTGAACGCGCTAATCTCAGGAACTACTGGTTCGAATTGAAAAAATATTTTTGTATGGGATAGTCCGTTTATTGAGGAAGGCTATAGGCTATATAACATCACGCTACGACCAATAGGAGCGGAGCATAAATGACAAATGAAGCAAAAATGAAAAACTGTTGAAACTAAAACACGCGAACAAAGTCGCGGGGGACAGCTAGTGATAAAATATAGAGCTCGGAGAATTAATTTAAAAAATCTTAAACGTTTTGATTATGAAATTTACATAAATAAATAGAAAACTCAAACTAATATTGAACTAACAATGCTCAAACCTGTTACACTCACACAATTTAATTTGTATTTTATTTACATTTTTGGGAGCCAGTAGAGATCCTCTTTAAATCGCGATACCTAATACGTCCCGCAAACCCTAGGCACTCACTTAATCTCACCACCATTGCTGTTAATTGCTAATCCTTGGCAAAAAAAACTCATGTCGACACGAAGAAGATATACCTATATTTAAATTGATTGTTAGTAAACAACCATCGCAGTATATTTGATCGGAGTTGCCAATTTAGTTAATAAAGGTGAAACTGATAGAACTATTAGATCGTAAGCTTATGGAGAAATAAATAATTAAAGTGATTTGATATTAAACAGTTTCATTTTTATTACGTTATCTCTTAAACCATTACAGTAATGGCATGATTATAAAATATATACGATACTAGAGACCATCGTTAAACTCCAGTAATTCAATTAATCAATTAAGTATACCTCTAGAGATCTAATTATTATGGTTTTTGTATAACAGGATGCTGTCTTAAGTAAAGCGTTGAGAAATTCTCTCAGACGTGAGAAAGTTGAAAATGGCTCCATGAAATAACACCTGTACCCTACCATATGTCAGCATCTAATAAAATTTAATGGAAGCAAAAGTAGTAGGATACCTTACTATGGATTAATTCAAGGAAGCGGTACAGGTCCACATTCAGGACTTGGAGTAACTACAGGTTTATTGCTAGTAGTATCCAGTTAATTGCAATAATAATAAAATTATTGTGTCTTACAGATCAACTTCGTTCGACATTTTCGTCGGTATACTATCTAAATAAGTGTCATATTTCTAATTATTGAAGATCTTAAGTTATCATTAAAGTATTGTTGAAGATCAAAATAAATTACAAGTTAAGCAAAACATCTGTGTTCACTCACCTGTCCTTTACAATGACTTAGTTTTTCGCGCAAACCTAACCGCGATGTCGTCTCCATTTCCGATCGCACCTCAGACATAAAGTGTGGGTACAGGGTACATAGTTGTCGTGTGAACACGAATTAACGGTACCATACTGGTATTGTGTCCGTAAATATAGTGTACATTCAGAAATAGCCGTTGCCAGCGAGGTAAACAAGTGGTGTGTAAAGTTGCCGATTCGACCAAATTCTTGGCATCGCACGCCTGGCCGCATATTTGTAAGGTTTAAGTCTCTGTTGGTATTTGTTAATGGTTGGTATTGAGTTAGTTAATGGTGAAGGGGCGGTCCGAGTTCTAAGGACTAATGTTCGTTCCGATCGCTCTAGTAAGTAGTAACAGTACAAGCCGTGTTTGATGTGAAGCGGATCACTTCGCGCCTGCCAAATGTCAGCGGTAATTAGCGAATGTCAGTGTGTCACGATTCTTTTATGTTGACTGTAGTTTTTAGACGTCTATCATGATTTTTATTTCTGTAGTATAACGTGTAAAATTAAAATATGAGCGTCTATTTAATTCATAATACCCGTGAAATTAAAGAATGAAGTCTTAAGATATACCTACATATATGATTAACTCTTGTATTTTATGACTGTAAATAGATGTTTATTAAGAAAAATAAATTAACTAAAATAATTCTAACTCAAAAGCCGAAAGTTAACTTAAACTAGAGTATTACCTAAGTATTTAAATAGATTAAAATTTTAATTCCTGTAATTTTTTTTCATGCAGAAATCCTTTTAAAATTAAATATCTTCAACAATTTTTCCGACATTATGAAGGCGGGCCCTGATAATATACACACGTAAACAAAAATCCGTGTTACACCTACATGCGTACAATGCATACTAAACGCAGATAACTAAGCATCATTTATCAAAACAAGACAAAATTTGACGCGTGCCTTTATTGCCTATAATTGCAGTTGCAATGTGTCGCGTACATTTTGAGACTCAAATATTATTATAGTTTCTTTATACCTACGACCTACGTATATTGCGCAACAGGACAATGACTGGATAATGATTATTGTTTAAAAATGAAATAAAGATTAGCGATAATTGCGTAATTTTAAGCAAGAGTTTGTATAAAAGAAAATGCGAATTTTGTATACTTTTTTATTGGGTGAGAATGACAAATAAAATATTTGGTCTAGTTATGTTATAAACTGGCTTGGAAGAAGCTGGCATAACATATCAAGGGAAATGGCTAGTCAAGAAGAGATTTTCATTTCTGAGTAGGTAATAGGTAGGTATTATTTCTACGTTTATCTCGAGAAAAATAGACAGGCCCGCCCACTTGGCATCTCTCCTTAATTTATTTTTGTTCTTGAAACAAATCATAATTAGCGTCTACTTCGGTGGTCTAATACTAGGAAAATGGCAGGTAAAATGTTTATGGAATTTTCTACAAGGAAGTTTCCTTGTAGAAAATTCGAGTGATTCGTCAACTCGTCCTACTTGCCTACGGCCCGGCCCATTTAGGAAGACTTGCAGATAATTAACTTTGCTTTTTGTGTGGGACTTGAAATTTTAGTAAGGTTTGGGAAGAGTTGCATTATGAAAATATTTTTTATTTTAATTTTTTATTATATTATTATTTTTTATTATAGATTTTGATATTCCGTAAATGGGCCGTAGGCATGTAGGACGAGTTGACGAATCTCTTGAAATTCACCGCCATGTGCTGAAAATCATAATATAAATATAATTTACAATCTTTATGTTGTCTTGAAGCTAAGTCCCCTGCAAGGTAGTACCTAAGTCGTGATATAAAATATAATTACCTTATTTACAGTTAGTGCAGCAAAAATAACAACCCATAAACCGACTTACACTATGAGTATTAATAACTTAGGCCGTCTAAGTTACCGTACATGGTATAAAACATGTTTTTCTTACAATTACTGGGTCACGCCACATAGCTTGTTATAAATTTAATTACTGATAATTAAAGTTGCAAGCGTGCTTAAACATATTTCTAACAATCTTTGTATTTCGAGAATTTTGATTCAAGTCACATGAAATACTTACAACAAGGTATTTTCAATTGTAATTTTAGTCTAAAATAATGTATTGCAATGTGTTTTAGTCTAAGAATACCACATCAAGCATTTCCGTGTGTTTAAAGGAATCTCAAGCAGATTCCCCGGGTAATATGACGTAATTCACTCTGACAAGCTCTTGTTTTGATGCGCGTTTATAGCTAAATCTTACACACGTACTTGTTTACGTCATAATTCATTAGAAATATGACGTAAACAAGTATTTCTAAATACTTCATGTTTATTATGGAAAACCAGAGCCATTAGCTAGGCTCACAGTACTAATGAAGACAAATCAAACAAGCACAAACCCGATCTTTCAAAGTTCCTATAGCCACCTTCTGGCTCCATCATTAGACGCCAAACTTATATAAGTAAGCAAAATTTTATCTCAATCGGATATCAAGAAGTGGTTCTAATTTAGCTTGCAAGATTTGACCTAAACAAACATGTTTGTAAAAATAAACTTTAGCCTTCTAATTAAGTTGTCCAAAGAAAACATAAATTAATGAAATAGTTTTCTCTATCTTTCTATATTATAGGTGGGTGTGAGTTGCTCTGTCTCCAGAAACGCCATACGCCTTTTATTGCATTTACCAGTTACATACAGGTCAAGTTCAATTTAAACGTATGCAACAAATCTACAGTATATACAAATACCAATCTGATGGTTATTTAAGTAGTACTACGCCTACTAATTTGGTACAAAATACATTACCTCAAAAGAAATTTAAATATATTCACATTCTTTAATCCTTTTAGAGATATGTATTAGCGATAGAAACACATGAACTAGTTAACTTCTGTCACAAATATGGAAAATAAGGAAAATCAGAATGTAGAGCAGCGAAAAAAAAATACATTTAAATATCTTCTGTAGTCTTCTGATTATTGAAACGATTGGTATATAAAACTCAAAAAGCAAATAAAAAAATGGAATTTCAATATAAGTAGTATAGCTTTACGGTAATAATACTGACATTCGAGATTTTTTTTCGTTTGTTTGTTTAATTTTTGATACCAATCGTTTTTATATCCGATATAGAGGTCATAGTTTTAGTTTGTGCAATGACAAAAAACTCACCCTGTATAGCTGAAATCCCAACAACCTATTTTCTGAGATTAGGTACTTAGCGATTTTCAAAGATAAACTTATGACAATATCATTTCCTTGTTCAATTCATGTCTCTTCTACTCCCTGTGCCCTTACTCTTCAATTTAATTTTAATTAAAATACAATGCCAATGCATAATTGTTATTCATTTAGCAGGAACACAAACAACACACAGTACTATAAAATACTCTCAATGTTTAGATTCCAGTCAGATCTTTCAATTCACAGTATTTTTTTAAGAATGATTTCATTTTAGCAGGCAGGAATATTTCTATATATTCCTGCCTGCTAAAGAATCTAAACATTGAGAGTATTTTATAGTACTGTGTGTTGTTTGTGTTCCTGCTGAATGAATAACAATTATGCATTGGCATTGTATTTCAATTAAAATTAAATTGAAGAGTAAGGGCACTGCTTTGTTCCCAATATTTTTAGGTCGGCGCAATTTTACTTCCATTCACACCTACTGGCTACTACTGCATTTCAACATTTACCCTTTTCTTTCTCATATCATTTTTTTTTTCGGTCTTCCTCTGATTGTCATCCATTCAGTGTTTTTTCACTAATTACTCTTTTTGTTATGTGTCTTTCATCCCTCCTCATTACAAGCCCATACCATGACAGATGACCTTTCAACTTTCCTATCTTAGATGTTACTTTCAAACTTCCTCTGATATGTAGCCATCAAAATATTCGACTTGTATCATAAAAACCCTAATAACCCCAAAACCCACGTATGAGTTGAATTGAATTCCATGTATTTATGAGAATATTCTTGTATACGAATTCCGTTAAAATCTTCATTTGCGTACTTGAAAGTTTTAGTTTATTTACAGTGTATGTATAAAAGGTCTAATTATACCTGGAGGGAAATAGAGCACGTCGGACAGACAGACGGGACTCTGATTATAAACACACGGTTGCTCAACGCTGTAAACACTAAGATCAGGGCTGCGCTATGAGCATTATACAATAAAATCTTCGTCTTAATGCGGTTTCTTAAGATCTAAATTAGCAAATATTTTTTGAAGTGATAAATTGAAATTAATCTAGTTTTTCGGATGTTATCGTGGCCTATTGTTTAGTTCTACGTTAGCGACAATTACTGTCTTCTTGAAACTACCTTTCGTCTAAATAGGCAATCAAATCGAAATATCATAAACTTTTGACAGCTAGGACTGCATTTATTTACACAAAATTTTTAATTACAATGATTGTCTGGACTTTAAAAGAGGCTGACCCCTGAGTTTGTTTCGACATTTCTTCTCAGGGTAGCCAGTTAGGAAATGTCGAATCCAGCGAGCTCTAAAATAATGTTTTATGTGACTTGTAAAAGTGATAATTTTTATCCTAGTTGCAAAAATAAATGATTTGATTTGATTTGATTTGGTACTACTAAGTACTACTAAATTGAACTTGAAATACGATTGTAAAAGTTGAATAAGGCATATTCAACTTTATATACCATACTAACCATACGAAAATCCGATCGGTAGTTTTTAGTTTATCGCGGTGAGACAGACAGGCAGACAGGCAGTGGACTCTTTTATAATATGTATTGATGTGGTTGTAAATAAATCCCACCTAATTCCAGCTAGGACTGATTAGGTGAAATTTTAAGCTTCCTTATAAAGAGTACATAATTGTGGCACTTTTACCGTGAGATTCCAGGCAATATGTTCACCATTAGAGGCGCGCCTATACATAGGAAGTCGGAGACCCTTCAATAAAAAACTTATAATCGTAAAATTATTTACAATCTACTACTTGCCTAGGCTACAAAGAAACATAAATACATAGAATCATTACATTTAACATATGGATATCTAAGGTATTCATATAGATATAGATACTATGTATGTTACATAGGTATATATAATGTCTTCATTGAAAACTAATAAAACAGTGTCAAAATCGTAGCATCTGTTAAACACAGAAACATCAAACGAGTTTATTGCGGCTCCAGACTAGATGTTACAGATTTACGGTGCAAATCCTGTTCAAAAGTAGGTATTAGTGTAAATTCACGTAACACTCGCTCTGCCCTAAACGCATCCCGGAATCCAGGGCAAAATAAACATACAGACTTGCAAATAACTTGCAAACATTAATGTTATGTTAAACTTAGGTATATTACAATAACAAGTAAGCAATAGAAACGTAAACCAACATAAATTAAGAGTAATTTCGAAAATTATACATTCGCGTTTCGGTTCGTGTATTATTTGCAAAATTAACGGAATGGAACACATGACATGATTGGGCATCACAGTGGCGGAAATGTAAAGTCTGTCATTTGTGCAATTACTGCCAGCCTTGCACAGGTCACCCAACGGTTTTCACGAAATGCACAGGAAATTTTAAATTAAATAAGGAACGTGTTTTCTTTTTTGTTATTCTTTATTTAATTATATTTTCGCCAGTTCTTTTAGTGAATGAGTGATTTAATTTGAAAAATAAAATATGAAATATTTGGTTTTTGAATAACAGCACAATTCATTTTAAAATATTTTTAAATAAATCAACAAATATAGTTATGTAATACTTAACACCAAATATGTCTTCATTTTATAGTCTGATCAATATTAAAATCTACTGACTTCTTAACAAATATTGACCTGATAATATTAATAGATAACTATTGTCGAAAAGCTATAGGTATATTTGTATTGCGGAGTAGTGTTTTTTTTTTAATTCTGTAATTTGATTAGAAGTAAGTAATTTACAGGTCAGCTTCTTTAAAGGTTTTATTTTAAATAGGGTAGATGAATGGGAATAAAATTCCAAAATCTAATTAGGCCGTCAGTTATCTTAATAAAAAATATTAGAGATGTATTTTTTGCTTTTTCAAAATAAAGCGAATCAAAATTCAGGAGTGTAGATTTATGAGGTCATGCGCCAAAATGCCAAAATGCACGAAATTGTGACGCCATGCGACATTTCCAATCGTATATCGTTGTTAGTTTTAGGTTACGTAAAATAAAAAAAATACGTGTCCAATATTTTTTAATAAACTCACTAATGGACATTGAAAAAGAGGTTAATTCGTCTACTCCATTGCGGGGTTCAATCATATGCATATATCCATTTGTAGTTTTCCTTGAAAGTCAGAGTAAAGTTTTAGACCAACTAATATGTAATATAGGTCATATTATATAACTTATAGGTATTCTTTAAAACACAACCCTGCTAAATATATAATTGAATGAGCAGCACACCTACACGTGCCTACGCTCGGCCGACGAATCAAATCCCGTGATCAATCACTCCATAAATCCATACTCTGTATAATTATTAGCTTAGCTTCAACTAAATAAATATGTCTGTCTAAAATATTGTATTATCTCTTTCGTTTTAGTCATACATACTTGATGTGTGTTTCTGTCTGTTTTTGCGGCTTAAATTTGAACTGATTTGATTAAAATTGATGTCCGTAAGACCTATATTTCGAAACTTTGGTTCGTAGATAAGCAATTTTATTTTTAAAGGGCAGATGAAGTCGCAGACCATTATTAAACCATACCTTGTACCTTAGTGACAGTCGTCTCTGCGCTTGTCAAGTTACAACCTTGTCTGTCAAAGCCTCACTGCAGTCAGCAGCCTCCAAAGTCTTTAAAAAATACTATCAGCCCTAGACTAGAATAACTTACGTGGTAAAAGGACTTTGGGCAACGTCGTCGAAGAGAGTTTGACATAGTTATATTCTTTAATTAAAGCGGCAATAGCCTCATCATAGATCACTAGGCAGTCACCCTAACCATTGTTAGGGTGACTGCCTAGTGATCGGGAGTTCGCAGGTTCGAACCCCACCTATCGCACTATTGAACCCACTCCAGACACAAGCATTTTTAGCTTAGTTGGAGGGGTTAACAAGATTACTAATAATGTGAATAAATAAAAAAGAAAAATAATTAGTATGAATACAATAATAGTACATTTGTTTTTCTCAAGTAAACACAAGAAATAATTCGTATACGTACGTAATTCAATCTTGTTATTTGCTAGTCAACGTACACGCGGGGATTAACATAAATATCGGTACAAGCACCTAATATTTAATGATTTATAGACAGACCCACAGACACATTAGAACTCATCTGCTAATCAAACATAAAACCTTTTTACATAATCATGACTCACTGTCTGCTTACATATTCCATTTATGAATTCTTCCTTTATTTTTTTCTGAGAATGCTACATAAATTATGACATTTGTCTGCAAAACTAGATGCATCTCTTGCATACATCAAAGTCGCTCATTTTTTTGTGGATAGACAAAAAATGACATTTACATGGAAAAGGACACGATAATCACGAACGACTGTGTTTGTGACCATTTAATTTGACAGATACTAATGATACCTATAACATTCGTACAAGTAGTTTCTACCTGCCACTTATTATACAGACAAACATACAACTTTAAGCATTTAGATATATAGAATATTTTATTTATGCTTATAATTACAAGATTTTCGCCAGTGTTCGATCACGGAATGTGGAGTGGGTCTTAAATCTGATGGTACCGTTGAATTCAAGTCGAATGGTCAATCACGAGACGTAGATTATATCCTGTCTGTGTCGCGTCGCCGCGTGCAGCCGGCGCGGACCCGCAATCAAGGCGGACTTCTTGAACCATTACCACTAATAATCGGTGGCCGGCTACTGTGCGTTCTCAAAATCATTAGCGCGAGAAATAAACGACAAAATTTTTCAAGAATTCGCATAACATATACCCTTTTCCGCGGATTGTGTCTTTGATTCGTATCTTCATACAATTATTATAATTTAAAACTAAATGGATGTATAACTTAAGCATAAGTAAACATACATAATGATTAATTGGTCAATTAAATAGTAATGTAACAATATTAGGAATAGACGAAATAATACATCTTACAAGACAAACTTGTTTTTTAGGAATGTAACGTAATAAGCGCCCTTGAAAAGACTTCAACGCTTAACCGACATGAAGTTCATTGATCCAACGCTATTATTGAGCATGCTTAATCAGATTAACTTCAATACAACTATGTGACTCGTTATTACGTAATCTATAAATTATATAAATCTAAAAAGGAATTAAAATAAAGAAGCTCTTCGTTCGGCGGACATTTGTTGTCCGTGACTTTGAACATAATATATAATTGATAAAATCGGTAATGAGTTGATAAGAGGAAATAAGTTGCAAATGTGTGTTAGTTAGTGGTGCATCTGTCGCGAGTGCGGCGGCGAGTGTCGGCGGCGGCGGAAGGCCGCTGGTCGCGTGGCGGCGCGGGTCGTCGACACGCCAGCGCGCCACCACTCGCGGCCGCGGCTGCACTTGCACCGCCGCCGCCGCCTCGCCCGCGCTCAGTCCGCGTCGACTCTCCGCAGGGGTACAGCGTCGGATGCGTGGCCGGGGAGGTGCAGCGGTCACTTGTTGCAGGCGCGGCACGTGTGTGCGGTGGGTGTGCGCGCACGTGCGCGGCGGCGCGCCCGCTCGCAGCCGGCCCAGTGCCGCGGCGGCCGGCGTGGAGCGCAGAGCGCCGCACGCGCCGGCATGCGACGCTAGCGGGAGCATGCGGCTGCCCTTGCTGCCGCTGCTCGTGCTGCCGCTCGTGCTTGCGCGCCCGGCAGCAGGTGAGCATTGCATTCTATACTTTACACTACACCCACCACACATCACCAGTGAAGTTCCCACTAGTTTGCTCGGAAAACTTCATTTCGTAAACTTTTGAATTTAAATTATTTACCCGGTAACATCAAAAGTTTCTTACATGTTTCAAGTTACGCTCGGTTTACTGAAAGCGCAAGATAAATTACCTTACCATACCTTTATTATAAGTTTGTTAAAATACCGTAGACCGTCTGTAAAAAGTTAAAGTTAAACTTAAAGTTTTTACGCGTTCGGGAAATTTGACTCCGTAAAGATAATGCATTTCGCATTCGTTTTGATATTATTATTTTCATCGTTGCAACATAACACATTACAAGTCAAAAGTTATAAAGTTTAAAAGTTCCCACAACTTTCAGTAGGTTATGGAGAACTTTCAGCGTGTGTTTGATATTTATAAGGTTATTTGGCAAAGTTTTCGTTTACTCACATTCTATATGGGTATGTAATTGTGAATTGAGAACGTTTGGCACAGCTGCATGTGTTCATTGTTTTACCTGACCGTTTTATCTACCGTGTTCTTATATATAATTATTTGTAACTCAAAGATGTGATAATAAATTACGTGTGTGAATCTAATATATATTTGGCGTGTTTATTGGAGTGTGTAGGTAGAGTATAATTAATTGGGATGAATTAATCGCGACATGTGATAAGTAAGGCGGGCAGACCGGTGGGACGGCTTCCGTGCCGCGTTACGCGCGCCCAGACGCGGACCGTTTTAAATGTCCAAACTTATAATAATATCGTATAAATGTTGCGTATTTTATCAGACGTAATTTTTGTTCAATCGATTTTTTGTTATCGGCAAACTTTTTATTATAAAATTATTGAAATTCTGCATTAAAATAATTTGTGATAAAAAATGTATGCTGTGTTTTTTAATTTAAAGAACTAGTGGCAAAGCTTTTTCAAATCATCAAAATAGTCTCTCTCTAATTGCTACTTGAATAAAATTTCACAGAAACGTAAATTTGATTTCGGAATATCTACAAAATTCGTCGGATACCCCGTATAAAAAAAAATAACAAGTTTCAAAACTGTATTCTCAAGTGGTATAGAATAGATAACCGTACATAACAACTTAATTTATAATTTATTAAATTGTTTTTAAGTTTAAAATAAGAAAAATAATAATTATTATGTTATTTCCATTTTTAAATACTAGATTTATTATTTTTAAAACAAAAAATAACTCCACTGATGAGAGAATTAAAAAATTGCTCTAGGTATAATAAATAACGACTCTTTTAAAACTGATCAGAAAACAATAGCACTATTACACAATCTGTTGCTATGTTAACTAACCTTAAAATAAAACAAAATATCGCCCAATATCGGCTTATTACAGTTTCCTTTTTAAAATCGCTATATTCACGAAATATTTTATTAATACATGCATTCGTTGAATGTTAATTTAAATAAATTCACTGAATTTATTAGAGCTTTAAATCAATATAAAATAATTTTATTTTAATGTGTAACAATCCCAAAATCCACGCCAATCATTACGTCTTCAAAGTATTAAGCGCTCTCCAAGTGTAAATTTTTAAATATCATAACAACATAGCAATATTTGTATTTGAAATAATTATTTCTCTAAATATAAGATGATATAATATGAGTCATCGTCTAACTTCATCTCTGAAACAAAGTCTCATAAAAAGTTAATTACTGCAAAGCTTTGTCATTTATTAATCGGCCTTAGGATAAAAAATGTCTCTGAGTAACATCTTAATTTCCGAATACAGTCATAGGCAACCGCGATCGTTTCTAAGAAGCAATCAAAGTCTCATAAAAATCTTTAAAAAAAGTGAGGAAAATAAATCGTTTTAATTTTAAAACAACTTTTAATCATGAATATATTTTAATTCGTTAAAAAATTTGCAACATTAAAGTACTGTCCGTTTCGATATTAATGTTTGAAGCGGCTAGCATTTGACGTGTCATTTTGTAACCGGTGATAATTATATATGTACTTACATTTAAAACTAAAAATGTCATAGATAAAACTTTGACTTTTGCCTAACTATATTGTAGTCGTGCTTGCAACTACTATTTAATAAAAAAGTTATGAATTTCTACATATTGGTTAGTGTTTGTCAGCTTTTTAATTGATATTCAATACAAATCTTGGACGAGATGGTAACGGCTTTAAATAGACAAGTAAAATGGTCAGTTTGTGATTTACAAAGTGCATGAATTCAAACAATTTTTTTTTTCTTTCAGTATTATTAATCTTTGAATTTCAAACAACCTTTAGATTACGTTACAGCTTTCTTCTTAGCAAAGAAATATAATGTTCTGTGTAATATATTCGATAACGTAAAATAATTAATGAAATGTAATTATTATTTGTAAAAAATGAGTAAATAATTTATATACTACAACTTACAAAAGCGCTGAAGTTTTAACTCTATAAAACTTGGACAAAAAAAAACAAAATATAATTATCTGGGACTGTTATATAATTATACTAAACTCATAGTAAGTAGCTTAAGCACTTGTGTTATTGAATCCGAGAAATCATATGTACCACAAACACCCAGACTAGGGTCAATGCAGAAAAGTTTCTAAATTGAACCGTCCGGGGATTGAAGAATATGTTCTCAACTGTTTTATAAAAAGTCAATAAGTACATCTCTACTTACCACTATCGCTCGAATAAAATATAAAATAAACAAAAAAAAGCTTTGAAATACTCTATTAAAGGATTATTGCAGGCAAAGGACTCTTTTAAAGAAAACGAGCATTTTTTATTAATAATTAATCGTAGTTACTGTCTTGTTACCGTATTGTATTGGTATATTTATTATTTGTATCAGGTTTGAAATTGATTCTTATTTCATTAAATCATGTAAAACTTTATAATTATTAAAATAACAACCAAAAATCTAAAAACATTTTAAAGAATTAGAAATGGAACTGGTATAACATTCACTTGTTTTATAATTGTCTACTAGTTATATTGGACCTAACACAATCTAGGCAGGATTCCAACGTATCTATAATTAGAGATATTTTAAAGAAAGAAGATATTATTAATGAATGTAGAATAAAAAGTGACTAGTTGGCTTGTGAAGCAAATAGTTGCATTGACGCGGGACACAAAGGAAGCACGCTTGTGAGTGGCAGAGAACGAATTTAGAGAATTAAATACAAATATTCGCTCCGCATGCGTTAATGCGTAACAAATAATTAAAATAATGAATTTAGAGAATATTTTAATAATTAATTAAAGGAAATACCTGATGTCCAGATTTACGTAAACCGTAAATAAAGTTTGTCTGTTCCCAAAAATGAATATTATCTTTTAATTGTTTTCGATTAAAAAACTACCTGCGATTTTCCAATGGTCATTGTCATGATTTTGTCATTAGACTCAAAGTCAAAGTATTTTGTTTTTTTTTTTATATACATAAACGAAAATTAGGTACCATTAATAAATGCCTGATCCTTTTCTGCCCTGCAATGCAGCAGTTTAAACCTAAATTTAAAAATATATTTTATTAAAAATATCGCTTTTTATTGCAGCCATAAGACATCGTCATTTCAAACTAATTGGTTCATCAAAATAATTGCCATATTTTTATGCGTAACATAAATATCGTATTGGCTGCCAATATCGTATCATTTGCGGACCCAAAATAATAAGCGGTGCACTCAAATCCGAAAAATGCGGTCGTATTTGAATAGGCTATAAAACTAAAGAACCGCAGGTATGCGGCATAGTTGGTTACACATAACTAAGTCTGAATGAAATTTTTCGTCCCAATTCTAAAGTCTATACTTTGAATAATTCGCCCATAAAAGTGGCTATGTAAGGAGCTTACATGTGGCACCAACGTTTAAGTGAAATTAGCGGCAGTTAGCGCCTGCTTCTATGTATTTAATATCCACTTAAGTGAATAAAATAATATTTCTGTCTGGAAAACATCCGTTGGTTGGCTAGACGCGCCGCGGTGGCTAGCGGCTGCCCGATATTACGCATGTAGCTTTAAATACTGGTTTTCACATCATTAACTTGACGTCTAGTTGATTTCATGACCTCCGTGAATTAATAAGTGTTGTTAATGGCTTTATTAAAACATTATAGTTTGTTACAAGATAAGGTAATTTGATTTTTAATAACTTTATAAGTCGAATGATTAGATTAGTGGCGTAACTAGTTTCTTAAGAGCTATGTAGGTACATTGAAAGCTGATGTTTTTGTTCGAGATTAAGGACTTTTTTCTGTTTAGCCTTTTCCAAAGCTATGTTAGGGTCGGCTTCCAGTCTTACCGGATTCAGCTGAATACCGTATTTTACATGGAAAGCCTGCCTATATGACCTCTACAATCCATTTTACGGGGTAATTCAGTATCCCATAGCAAATCTGGTTGTCAGAATTGTAATGACTTAACGAATGTCAAAACCAAGTATGACAATCGGGACCAACGCCCTAACGTGCTTTTCGAGGCACGGTTTATCAATAGTATACAAAATAAATATACTTACTAAGTGTAAAATACAATTATGTTAAGATGAAACACTTAAATAGCATTAAATACCAACTATTTCTTATATGTTCAAACTTTGTAAAACAAAAAAGAATACAAAAAATAATGAAAAAAATTAACGAGGCATGTAAAAAAATTCATATGAAGTTTAAATCTTTTAATCAATTTTAAATGTATGCACGTATGTAGATGCCTGTCTATCGCACAGCTTACCACTGCTAATGATGGCCGGTTAATCAAATATGCCTAACCTAAATCTAGTAGGTACAGTAATTGTGTTCACGAAACAGAATAAAATACAAAACAAATGAACAGAATGAAAAAAGAAGACCAATAAAATGGAGATGATTGTCCAAGAAAACACATAGTAAATTCTAAATATAACATTTGAATTGAGATAATAAAAAGAGCACATTACCTAACGCAATTACGAGCTCGCAAATGTATTGTGAACAAGGCTCGTAAAAGTCATCAAGTTTGGACGATGCGAGCATTTGGCTACATTTTCGTGTGGTGGGTGCATATTTGCATGTGTAAATAAATATTAAAGAGTTCGGTCGTCTGGTCGCTCGATCTGCCGGCGCCGATGATTCGAGAGGAACCGCATCGGACGACGTGCACCTGCGGGCTGGTGACGATCAACGTATCGATATCGATGCTACGATAAAAATAAAAAATCTTTAAATTTTACGATATATTTTGGACGAAAGTTTTCTTTTACACCTAATTACTTTTTTAAATGATTTATCTAGATACATAAACTTCCTAATATGACCGAAACATTCCGGATAAGTTATCGATAAATTAAAAGCGAAATTGCCCCGTACTTGCGGCATTTTGAGAGGCGTAGTGACAGCATAGTTTACGAAGACACTTGTCGAAAAAATGACGAGTGACAAATTTATCGACAGCCAGTGCGTAGGTACGGCTCACGTATGTCGTTTATTGTTCTCCAATATGCACATTACGTCGCCACTAACGGGTTTATTGCTTTGGAATGATCGCGGCCGTCTGCATGCCAAGCGGCGATTCCTGGTGATCGCCCCTTTGAATTATGCGCACGGGCACGCTTACGCGTCTGCATTCAATCGCCTCACGAGATTTATGTGTGTCCCGCCTGTTTGCCACATACAAATATTTCCATGAATTTCGACGTGAGAAGTCCGGTGAGCCCCGTGTGCCCAGTGCGCCTGCCAGCCGGCCTCGTCTCTCTTCACTTTCAACATTACACCACGACATCTGCTTTATATTATCGCGAGTTTAAGTCTTCAACGAATTGCTGCCTATTTTTATACACTTCATTAATCATAACGGCTAGATTCAGTTTGTTATCTATGCAAATGTAATCGATACAACGGTATATTTTATTTATTTCGATTCGAATTCATTAAGTAAATACATCTAAAAGCTATATCAAGTCCAATCGATTATGCTGTGACTTGTTTATGACCACTAGTTTATTATAATAAATCTTGGCTTAGTTTTTAAATCACTGACAATTAATGAAATAAATATAGTGTTTTATGTACTGAACGAAAGTTTATGCGAGAAAACTGACACATTAAAATTTGCTAAACTCTGTCATGTGGACGTTACACATTTATCGATATCTCAATAATGACGTTACGTGTATATTCGCATCACTAGCGTAAATGCATGGCGAGGTGCAGTCGTCAGTGCAACGTTGAGCACTCCCCCGCTATTGTTTGTAAGAATTGAAAAAATACGCGAGTCGCGGGCGCTCGACCCGCCGCCGGTCGCCGGCCGGCTGCCGGACCAGACCAGACACAAAAACCAGAGTATATAATAATAATACACTGTACTTCGACGTATTTTCTCGCTTGTCTTTAATTACGCGATATATTAACTAATCTATACTATTATATATTAATATTATAAAGCTGAAGAGTTTGTTTGTTTGTTTGTTTGAACGTGCTAATCTCAGGAACTACTGGTTCGAATTGAAAAATTCTTTTTGTATTGGATAGTCCGTTTATTGAGGAAGGCTATAGGCTATATAACATCACGCTATAACCAATAGGAGCGGAGCATAAATGAAAAATGCTGCAAAAATGAAAAACCGTTGAAACTAAAACACGCGAACAAAGTCGCGGGGGACAGCTAGTAACTTATATTCAGAGTGCTGTAATGTATTTTTTACTTAAAACTTATAGCTATCATAATGAGACTATCAATACCTTTTTTAATTTATTCGTTCGCTTTTTTGCTCTTTATTAGCAATAGTTTATGTTCTTAATTAGGTTTTCACTTCTCAGAATACGTTTACAATCAAATCAGACCAAAAAGTTTAAAACACAAAACACCAGTTTCATAATCCAGTTTCACGGAAAAATATTTTTAAAATTGTATTTATAAAATATTTCGGTATTCAATATCAAAAGCATTTATGCTATTGAATATCATGGAGCATGGTGCATGGTGCAGTGAATTTCGCAGCAACTCCGAGTTATTGTTTTCGTATGCAGACGACTATCCGATTACTAATTGAACCTACGAGCTCTCTCTACAATACCTTTATTTTATATCGGAATATAAAATATTTACGCATCCATGTTTTTTGTACGTAGGTAATTATAATTGTTGTTTTTCTTTTTTAATGGTTTTTGTGTTTTTTATTCGTTGTATCATTCTTAATGGTTTTTAGGTAATGTTTATAACCATATAAATACAATTATTTTCAGCAACACACTAACATTATTGGCGTATATTTTGTGGGAAATTAATTGATCATAAAAGGACCTAAGCCATCCTTTGTTTATTTAACTTAGTTAAAAACTAGGTACTAAATATAATAGATTTCAAGTCCTAAACTTCTAGAACACAATTTCAATAAAATATGTCTTCGTTCCCGTAAAATGTAATAATTTAATAACTATGCAAACTATGATAGTTTACGTTTAAATTTTAATAAATCTGAATACGTAACAGTACACAGTTAGGTCTCCGCATACTAAAGGGTACATTAATTATATCGTATACCTAACAATTACTCCAATTAAACGCCCCTAAAATTAAAATATTTAATCAAACGGCTAGACGCTGACTTGTCATATTATGCAAAATGTGGTTTCGGTCCAGACACCTGCTTAAATTTGTCCTTCATTGTCCCAGAAACGAGATGTAGGTCGGCTGGAGGCTGCCAGACAATCACAATTTTAAATGAGGTACCCTTTAAGCAGGCTAGACGGACTTTACAATACCTATATAAAATGCATTTCATTATCCCGTCGCTAGGTGTCTACGGAGGCTTTATTGAGCTGTCTGAGCAGGCCTTTGTCATAGCCACTTAGAAGTTAGACGGTAAAACTTTATAGCTCATTAATAGTGATCATCTTAGCTACTAGTTAACTGTTTTGTAGATTTTATGACGTACCTTCCATAAACCCGCGTTTTGTGTTAAAACTAGGGAACTGTCGTTCTGTCGCCTTCATGTGATTGCTAACTTGCTTAACTGATAGGTATATTAAATTTTGACAAAGGTTTAATTTTATTTCGAGACTAAATTATACTAGCTTTTGATACAGTCCAGAATAAATCAGGGACATCTTAAACCTATAATAAAAAAAAAAAAAATCAAAAATTCTTTACTTGAATTTGTTGTTTTTTTTTAGAAAATGCCTGTGCTCAGTAGTGAACATTTATCGGTTGATATTTGTAATATGTTAAAAATTACTTAATGTCTTACCTGTTTTTCGGGGATATTTAACGTAGGTAGGTATGTACATTTTTTATATTTTAAATTAAATCTTCGAAATATGATTAATTATTAATAATATTAAATACACTCAACATTTTTATCAAAATAAAAGCGTGCGAACAGGATGTACCAATAAATTTAGGAAAATTTCAAAATTACATACACGTGACGTGACACTTTGTTTATTAAACGATCAGCCAAAAATAATAGCTGCTTTTCGTAAATCTCTCAAATTATTATTTTGACGTAATCGAGTCGGAACGGATGTTATTCAATAATTTGTTGATACTACGGATTAAACGGCCAGCGAACATAATTAGATTTACCGATTTAAACTCTATACTATTCTTGGGCCATTCATATGATGCCCAGTAAATAGGGTTATCAAATTATACGTTTATAATACTACCATAACTCGTGTAGATTATATCACGAACAAATTATTAAAAAAAAAGTTAACTTATTTCAACATATACACAATACATATTAAAATAATAATATTATCACATACCAAAAAAAGTGCGTAAACTCTATGTCATTCAATTTCTATCAATAAGAGTCAAGCTCGTGATTGCGGGAAATTGACAGATGGACCACATCATCATCACGGATTTCAAATCTCGAACACCCCTCGTTGGTTAAACTATTATCATGAAATGTAAAATTTGTAAATATAGTCGGTAAATGTTTATAAATAATTACCTAAAATAAAAAATACAATGTCAAAATTTGAATATAAAAGCAAAATATCTTTCTCTATTTTTTTTTACATACCAAAAGTCAACGACTCTTTTAAATTTGGAACTATGCGTTCAATTGCGTCAGTTGTCAATTAGATGGTTTTCAAAACTTTCTTTTTATTATGAAAAAAGTTTTTACTCCTGTAGTTGTCACTAAGCCAGTTGACAGTCAACCCTGTGGATATCGGTTGACATGCATGACGCGCCACTGGTCTATTTACAGCTGCCCGCTCTTGACACCGTACTTGTTTGTTTTTCACGTTCGTTTAGAATTTGCCCGCTAATTGCTCCAACAATATTATCTGTACACATCGGATTGTAGCGAAACTATTTTCGATGGAGATAGCGATTTGTACACGTATTTTTATGCTTCATTGCGCTTTTTACGACGCACGTGGTTTTTTACTCACGTACTGTTTGAGTCTCCAATTTATTAGTCGAATTTATTTTCTTTTTTATGTCATGACAAAGATACTAATGATTTGAATTTCGGCTAATGATAACAAATTAAGCTTTCAATTTTGTTTAGATTTAGTTACATCAAGGGTATATTTTTCCAAAAAGTCCTGTTAAAAGAATATTCAATACTTATTATATAAGTTATTACACCAAACATTGTTCAAAAATACTTTTAAAAAATAAAATTTGTAGTTATTTAACACCTCGTCTGCGACGCGACGGCCGGGGTTACTTCGTCCCTACTTAACAACCACCACTTCAGCTCTTGACCTGGTTCTCACACCTACATCTCTTAAATACAACACCTCATACTTTATAATATTACTTTATTACCAAAATCGATAGCCAGTTAGTGTATTAAGCCCTGATTGAAAACTTCTAACAACCAGTAAATAAATCACTCCAATGCAGCAATGGTTTTGTTATATTGGTTATTTTATGATGTAAATGAGTTAAGGAGGTCTTAGGCAGACGTTTCTTGTAAAGTTCATGTTTTCTGTAGGTATTCGATGAGATTTTAAGTTGAAAATGTTAGACAGAAAAAGCTGTAGGTCCCAATTGGGTGCCATTTATGAATTACAATTATTGCTTTTTAAAAAAAATATATAATTTGATAACACTATGTTAGGTTTCTAGACTTTAAGTTTGAAAGTTAGACTCAAAACTTGTTATATTTGAATACCTATTAAATATTATCGATTAACATTTAGCTCACGATCGACTTCTTAGTTCCTTTTATCAAAACAAATTAATATGCGATACTAGCGCTCGCATTTCTGAGAGTTCGTGTGAACGTTATGAAGGTATAAATGTAATGATCAGGATATTATTACTAGAAGCGATAACTATTGTCCTCACAATAACTAAATTACGTGTTAATTATGAAGCACTCTAACACTTCAAAGCACTTGATTTCCTGTCTCATCTAGAATGTATATAATTTACGTGCGAAGCGAAGAAATGGTAATGGATGGAACGGATAGCCGAGTGGTATAGATCACTACGACAATTACCAGTGTGCGCAACGTGCTGCGGGTTCGATCCTCGCTTTGGACAAACATTTTTGTAATCCACAATTGCTTGTTCCAAGTGTGAATTTCCGATAATGTTTGTAACCGGCGGCACAGTGATTAAAACACTAGTGCGAAAGTTGTTTAAAAAAAAACCATTGTCTCTTAATTGTGGGGCTAAAGATTCTTATTTAGAATATAATTTAATATCCTGTATATTTAGACTGTGTATTACACACTAGGGGTGCGAACTATTTTTTTAATCACACGTCACATAGATTATTTAAAAGTATTGGTCACGTATCTATCTTTTTTTTATATATATATCTGGTAAATAGATATTTTCCTTTTCATATCCACGCCTATTGTACATGATAAAGATATATTTAATAAATTCTGTTACGACTCGTTATAACACTACATGACAAATAAAACTTACGTCACTTGTTTCGGGACTTTTTGTACTTACGGTTCTTACATCACTTATTATTTAAACAATATGTTTTGGACATCGAGTACGTACGTACTATTCTGTGACACGCGTGACTAGATGGTAATAAATATTTGAATAGAGCACATAAAACATAGGCTACGTGTAACTGCTACATATTTTTTGCGGCAATTTCTCACACCTACACAATCACAGCCGGATCACGGCTCCGAATTGTGGCGCCAAAGTTGACGGAACCGACCAATATATGACTGTACGACAGAGTATGAATGAGACCAAGTGTTAGGCTGAAAAACGCGTTGTGCAGCATTTTTCGCTGAGAACAAATGAGGCTTGTAATTTTTATATTTTAAGCCTTAAGAATGAGTGTTTTCTTACCAGATAATAAAATAAAAGTAAAAGCTTGTGAGTATATTGAATGTTTGTTGTTCTTTCACAGTGCAGTTAGCACAGATTTATAAGAAAATTTACAGTAGCTCATACATCAGAATATTACATTTCCTATAATGTATACCTGAAAGTTATAGATACCACTAAATCTTAATAGTTTAGTCGCTTATGGCGGATTTTTTCATCGCAAAATAAATTTTATTCGTGGAATAAAATTGACGTCTGACAGATTTCGTATGGAAAAACTGTCAAAAATTCAAAATTATTCCTCGGATAAAACAATCCGGCATTGAAAATTTTTCCCTTAGAGGTTTAATAAAAGAAATGTTCTTTTTTGTGTGAAAATAAAAATCTTTTACGGAAAACTACAGGCACTGCGCCAGCTACCTTTTGCAATTTTTATCAGGTTACCGTTATTTACTTTATATTCACCTCATGAAACTGTTCTGGATCTGCTGTAAATTACTATTGATAGTGACGAACTGGACACCAGGCAGTGCCAGCCAAGTGTCGAGTGTACATCACGTCACACTGATCTCAGGAAGAGAGCACAGAATACGTATATTGAATTTTAATTATGTATCGCTACACATATTAACATATTAGGTACGTTTCATGTGAGATAGAACTAAGTGTTTTATTTAACGAGTAAATAGTAAATTAGTTTAGTTATGTAATTATTTTGGCATGATGACGGTGTATGAAAAGTCTAGCATATTTAATCCATTAGTTAGATTATAACAATCATAATGAGATAA
Organism: Diachrysia chrysitis; assembly: GCA_932294365.1. Lineage (NCBI taxonomy): Eukaryota > Metazoa > Arthropoda > Insecta > Lepidoptera > Noctuidae > Diachrysia > Diachrysia chrysitis. Next base: position 7,752,832 of record OW028657.1, read on the forward strand.
CAGATATATAAGTAAAACATACAAAAACCATATTTAATTTATGAACAATAAATTAAAGTTTTTAAAAATACTTACATAATATAATATGGTTTTTCTTTATATTTAGATAAAAAATACGTCATGAAATGTCGCATATAGGTAACCAACGAATTATCAGATATACCGAGCTTTATGGACTTTTATACCCATACTTTCAAAGAGTTAAAGATGTATGGAGCCTTACATGTAAATAACAACTTTTTTTTATAAAGTAACTATAATGTCTTCTATATACACAGCTATACATCAAACTTATCTTCACTTCTTTACGTCGCCAAATTCATACTCTAAGGCTGAAAGATATAAGGAACATGCTTCTATGGGCGGCGGGGTCACTGGCCGCTCTCGCCACACTAAAATCATATTCGAATGTATTTACATTTCTTCCAAGGTGCTTTACTGCCAAGTACGAAACGAGAACCGGTCAAGCGCGCTCTGGACATTAACGCGCTATTTATCAATGTTAAACTTTCGCGATTTCATTAAAAAAAACGTTATAAGTTGCTGTGGCCGCGACTCTAATATATTCATGCGGTGGTTAGAAAGAGTTCGGAATAAAGATTTTGTACAAAGATTATAAAGATTTGGAAATCACACAAACACTTATTTTTAATTTATTTTTTCTTTTTCCTTAAGTTGCTTCAAATACAGTGAATAAAGGTCAAAAATCCTTATGTATCAGAAATTATGTGAAATCTTAATTTAAATTAATGATGTCCATTTTTTATTTATTTACTCGGAATGAATCTAATAATAGTCGTTCTTCTTACGGTGATGATACGATGTTTTTTCGTGCACAAATAAAACATAAATCTAATTTATGTAATATGATACAAAGCTCTAGAATTTTTATTTGACTGTACCAATCATCAGGGATATCATATTTTCCAATAGGTAACTAAACACACACCTTGATTTAATTTATTATATCTTTGATAAATATAAATAATAATAAATAATAATAAATGTGGACAACATCACATACATTGCTCTGAACCCAAAGTAAGTAGCTAAAGCACTTGTGTTATGGAATTCAGAGACAACGAAGGTACCACAAACACCCAGACCCGAGACAATGTAGAAAAGTGGTTTTCTACATTGACCTGGCCGGGGATCGAACCCGGGACCTCAGAGCTGGCGACACCTTGAAACCGGTGTGTACGCCACTCGACCACGGAGGTCGTCAAAGTATCATTTACAGTTTAAAATATGATCTTGTTTAAGTACTGCAAACTATACCTATGATAGTAAAAGATTACAAAATGCAGTACCAAAAAAGATATTGCAAGAATCTGATGAAATAACAATAATAGCACAATGATGTCGTTACACACCATCAGTCTCTACGAAAGAGTACTTAATATAAACCTGTTATTTGATAAACCATTTTAAATGATTACAATTTATATAAGCATACACGTAGTTACTTAGACTAGTTTTACTTATGTAACTATATGTAAATAAATCACTGTTATTATCTTAGAGCATCGACAATTCTAAGGTTAACATACCAGGGCCTCTAGACAAGTGACAATGCGACAAGCGATAACGCTGATCGAATCGTTCAAATGTATGGAAGTGACAAGTCCAAGTCACGTGACTTATCGAAACGAAATGTCATTTCCATACATTTAATGTCATTTAAGCGATTTCTATAATCGTAAACGCTTGTCGAAATGCCACTTGTCTAGGGGGGCAGGTTAACAGACCCTGAATAGCCGATGGATGAAAAACAAATTGTTTTTTAAACCAAGGTATATGGGTTGTGGGATGCCAGTAGCAAACAATTGCATAATTCAAGTTGCAAGTTAGGAGAAATTAAAAAAGGATATATCAAGAGATTTCGCATAAGCAAGCGCTTAGCAACAAGATAGAGGCTCATTTTAAATCGTTAAATGATTATACATAATATAATTCGTAAATCGTAGTATACATATATTATCTACTAGCTGTCCCCCGCGACTTTGTCCGCATGTTTTAGTTTTAACAGTTTTTCATTTTTGAAACATTTTTCATTTATGCTTCGCTCCTTTTGGTCGCAGCGTAATGTTATATAGCTTATAGCCTTCTTCAATAAATGGGCTATCCAACACTGAAAGAATTTTTCAAATCGGACCAGTAGTTCTTGAGATTAGCGCGTTCAAACAAACAAACAAACTCTTCAGCTTTATATATTAGTATAGATATAGATTTATCTGTAACATCGTTAGTCTAATAATCATATTGATTAACATGTCCGCAGTTAATAAAAACACCTCATCAAAAAGTTATAGCATTTTAATCACCTTGCATTGATTTATTTTAAGCTAACTAACGGGTGATTACGTAACTGTCTGAAAATTTGTAATGCACTATGACTAAACTGTTTTAGACTACCTACACAGATCGACAGACGATTCTAAAATATTGCGTGCGTTACAAATATTAGTTAATGCCTTTTAATTTTATGGTTTTTGTAATTGAAAAGCACGCGTGTGCGATATTGTGAATCGCCCCGCACCGCCGACCGTGGGTAGGTACTCGTCCATGATAGCGTAGACGCGTCTGCTCTGGTCCGTAGCAATCCACCAGGAGTCGGAGTTATACTTTAAGTCGGTTTAATTTTGGTTTTATTCTCAAAACGCACTGTACGGTGCGTAGCTGTCCGTGGTCGTCGGCCGTGCGTAGTTATCCGTGATATCGCGCACGATGGAAACCGGCTTACCGCGTCATTCTTACAAGTCAAAATGATTTTTAATACTTTTTCATTTCTAATATGTAGAGTCAATTCCCATAAGTATTGTATATACTGTATGTTGTATATTATATATACTGTATTGTATAAATGTATATGTGTTCCTATTATTAGCTCTAGAAGCTTCATATTATTATGTAATTAATATAATTAGATTATTGGTACTGTTACAACTGCGGTTACTAATATTGCTACTATTAATTTAAAAATAAAGATTTTGAAATGAGAATTTCTTATCAACAATCTATGAAGAAACCAATGCCTTTACTCTTTAATTAATTTTAATTCTAATACAATGTCAAATTTATATTGGTTTAGAGGACCTGTAATTCAGAATTTAATGTAATTTAGAAGAAACTAAATGGAATCAAAACATTTTTTGCAAAGTATTTTTTGTAGGTACTGTTTTTTCTTTGTATGCTCACTAAATGAATGATAATTTTGTATTGGCATTGTATTAGAATTGAAATTAATTCAAGAATAACCCCCGTCTCTACTCACTAGTCTAAGATAGTCCGACAGTTACGATCGTCCTATACTTTACAAGTTAATAAAACCCGCATGATACCTACAAAAGCCAACACAAGTATAATTAAAGTGTTTAAAAAGTTGAAGTTAATATCTTAAGAGATTATAATCAAACAAAACCGTAAGCGAATCCCGGTTGACGATCGATCATAAAAGACCATAAAACTCATAAAGTTGGTCCTTAGTTCCGTAAACCGTATTTTCGAAGGAATAGTTGTAAAAAGTCAATCGATTAGTAGTTATAGGCATGTCGGGTTGCGGTCGCTTGGTTTCGTTGCCGGCCGGCGCGGGCGCATTGAAAAATAGTGTCTGGCGGTCGTCTAGCGCGGCGCGGCCGTGCCCCGTGACTCACGCGCAGGAATCCGACCGAATACGGCGCTCGAGCTAGCCTCCAGACATCTGTTCAATTTATGTTTAGTCTGGACCCGGAGCGAACGTTTTATTATACCGCACAATTGTAATTTCGTATTATAATGTAGCGTCGATTTGTAAATAATGCCAACCTATAAATTTAATCAGTTCTTTACGTTATGTAGGTCCAATTGTTAGTCTTGCTACACTTTCGTTTAATATTGCATTATTGCACAATTTAAACGCAGTGTTGTTTAATTTATTACACAGTATTTGTAATCTATTTAGCTCATTGCTAACATTCACTATTTATATAATATTTGAGTAGGTAACTTATTGATTAAAATCATTTATGATCCTATAAAGACGATGATATATAAAGATGATGATATAAAGACTTAGGTTCCAATGATTAGGTACCAAGTTTTCCGCGCAAATACTAACGTTTTTCTTTTTTTTTCTGCTAACATATTGTATGTGGTCCTTTTTTCCTTAGCCGGGATCTGCTGGACGGGGATGGACCGCAGCGGGCGCTGCAGCTCGGTGGCGGCGTTACGCGTCGGCCGCGCCGAGTGTTGCGCCGGCGCATCGCGAGCGCCCGCGGCCTGGAGCCCCGACGATATAGATAGTGGACAGATATTCTTCTACAAAGTGCTTTCCGGAGGCGTCTCGTGCGTCGCCTGTGCAGGTAATTATCGCAAATTTTATTTACAGTACAAAATAAAATTGAACACGTCTTGTTAATTTTCTATAGAATTAAATTTAAAAGCAAATGAGTTGTTGAATGTTGTGTAATGATCAGTAGTCTTTACGTGCCGTAAATCAGGATACTGTACAGAAACAAATACATAACCAAAGCTCAGAAGACAATTAGGCAAATGTATCGATACCAAAATAATTATATAAACAAAATATTACAGAACAATTGAGTAAATCTATGATATATACAAAATAGAAATAAATGTTCTTATCGATTTTGAGACATAACAATAATGACTAGTGATACACATTATACCTATTGATGTTTGCTATCGCGTTTGTTTACGTCTGTTTGTCGTAGCCATTTCCTTATTAAATTAACTAAATGGCCACATCCTTCCGGGCCAATGATTCTAGGAAAAAAACAGCCTAATTAGAATTCAAAGAAGGTATTGTTTTTGTAGTAATTTGAGACGATGAATGACGCCATCCAATGAAGCAAGTCTATTTTAGGCGGTGTAATAGTATTGTCAACTGTTTTAGCAGAGATTCAAGAGTTTATTAAAACAATAAAGGATTTTTCACAGCATGTATTTAAAAACGATATTCTCAACTTTTCTCCATTTTTATATTAGACCTATTTACTTTAAAGAATCCTCTTTTGAAGCTAGTACCATAGTGATAATATCTATAATAATAATATCTTGGGACAACTCACGCACGGCCATCTGATCTCAAACTAGGCAGAGCCTGTATTATGGCAACCAGAAAACTGATAAACATACTTACATATTTCTAAATATGTACATATTATAGATACATTACACCCAGACACATAACAAACGATCGTGCTCATCACACAAAGATTCGTCGTGGAAGGGAATGGAAACTACGACCTCCGGTTTAGCAGTCAACTAACCAACAACCAACAGGCCAGTCATCATAGCGATGATTACTACCCACATAAAAAGAGGACTTTTTAAATTGAGACCAAATCCAACCAGGAAAATTTAAAACCCTGGGACTGTCCTACAACTGCTCAAGTTATAGTTAGCCAGAGTAGAACATTCTACTTACAACCTATCCTTCACTAGGCACAAATATAAAGCACAAATTGATCAAACCAAGTTTTCCATTAAGCGAGCCTAACATTTAATGATCGCGTGGTAGCCACCAACATAATGGGTTGCGGTGAGCCAATCGCGGTCGGTGTAATGACGAGTTAGGGCAAAGCGCGCTCGTGTTTAGACAATACAATAATTAACATGAGCAACAGGAAATGTAACAGGGTTTATAAAACGCTTGACGAAACCTAGAACTCTGTCCATACTACCTACTACTATATGATACTTGTACGTAAAAGCGAGTTCCATTTGAAGAATCTGTCTGCAAAAGAAACAACATCATAATTAAGCTAACGCTTATAGTAAAATAAGTATTATAATAAACTATAGAGTGCGCATATCGAGTATGAACTGTAGGCACTAGTATGAACAAGTAAAATCGTGAAATTTGTGTCAAAACAGATCGCGCCGTTTTATTCAAACTATCTCAAAACCTAATATTACCGTATTTGCGCATAAACGTCTGTTGTCTGGTGTGTAAATCAGTAAAGAAGCGTAGTAATTTTAGGTAAAAAGTAGATACTACACTTGTTTTACTTACGCTCGGCACAACAGTCTACTAGCGATGCGCGTACTCTATGCTAGTCTATGTAGCCTCTAAGGGCTTACTACATAATTATGTATATTCAAAATTTTCTAGGTTTATGGAAATGTACATGGGAGATGGTTTTAATTAATTCTGATGACTTAAAAAAAGTTAACAAACAAATAAAACTATATCCGACTGTTAGAAGCAATTTCTGAACAAATAATAAATTTGGGACGTCGAGTGCATCGCCCGATAGATGAGCACTGCGCATCGAATCGCTCTTGGCAGTATGTCAAAAATTTGAATTTAGAAATAAACAAATAATTTCTCAAATAAATGAATTGTTTTGGCAAAGAAATCTTATGTAAGACCATTCATCGTAGCTCGCATAGTTTGTATATCGTATATTATGAGACAGAAAATAACAATTTGAACTGATTGGGTGTGAACGAAATATTACAATGACGAGAACTAATACATTGTTTTGTAAGACTAATGCGTTCTGGGACCTAATGTTAGATACCTACATTTAATGTATTCATTCAAGAATAGCACTGTTTTTTGCAGTTTTTTTTTTTACATATATTTTAAATGTATCACGTATAAATAGGTGTATTTTTAGGGTTCCGTAAAAATGTGTGCTAACGAGTCCCTATAATACTAAGCCTGCGCTGTCCGCCCGTCCGTCTGTCTGTCAGCTCAGCGGGCTGTATCTCATGAACCGCAGCTGTGTAGAATATCAGATAAAAAGTTAGAATTTTCACGCAGTGTAAGTATACTTTTGTCGCCGCTTTAATAACAAATAAGAAAATTAAATAAGAAATTAGGTAAAGGGAGTGTAATAAACGCGTAAATAGTAAAAGAGTTTGTATTGTTATACCTATTCACGAAAAAAACAAAATATGATAAATAATTAAAGACACGTCTAAAAGACGTCTTTTGGTTACCTTTGCAAACGAAGTGTTTTTTTTGTGTGAATCTTATACGATGCATCGTATAAGATTTATGCCGTTAAAACTAAGCAAAAATATCTAAAAACACTTCGTTTGCAAAGGTACACAAAAGACGTCTTTTAGACGTGTCTTTCATTATTATTCCCTTTACCTAATTTCAAATTTAATTTAGATGGTACGGGACACTTCATGCGTAAATCTGACTCGCACTTAGCCGGTTTTCTATTTTTCTCATGAATTTACACGAATAAAAATACGTAACATTTTAGTATTATTTTCTTTTAATCGTTTACATTAAAGTCGTCACTCTTAAACACTAAAATTGTTGAAATAACCTGAGAATCTGGTAATTGCTACTTTTGTCATTTACGAGCGATGCACGGACGAGTATTTGATATCTTACTTTGATCATCGCTCGAACATATTTGCCGGGCCATCACGACAGCCATAAAATACTCGATTCTATCTAAACATTTTGATATTTATCTAAATGTGTACGTTTAAATATCGAGAATTATGAGCTTCGGACCAGATGCTGAAGAGTCGCCGTAATCGCCATCGTTGGACAAATATCTACCGGATATTATCATAAGTCTTTGAGTGTTAACTATGTAAAACCACATTATTTACATAATTTAATAGTAATATAAAAATAAGTAATAGAAAAATAATTGATTGCTACGACGCTTAAGTGGTCCTTTGGTACGTAATATGTGCCGACATTAGTAAAATAAATTATGTGTGCTGTGATTAGCGCAAATTAACAGTCGCTACTTATCGCTATGATTTAGTTTTATTATAATTATTATGTTAATGATATCTATGAATGATTTTTTACTAGACTATATTTCGTAACCGTCTAATGCTAAGTTTGAAGATATCGACAGCTTAATTAATATTTATCGCACACTAATAATCATTATTTCGATTAAAAAATATATATTTACTGCTACGACTTTTTAATGGTCCTTTGGTACGCGATGTGTGCCGATATTAAAGAAATAAAATAAGCATTCAGTGATTAGAGCAAATTAACTGTCACTACCTTTTCAAATTTAAAGTATTATTATCAAGAAAATGATATTCAACAATATTTTTTTTTAAACTAGATAATTTTGCGCAACCGTCTAATGTTCAGTTTGATTATAAGTATCAACAGCTTAATTATTATTTACCGCACACTAATAAAAATTGGGAATATAAAAATATAAATTATTGCTACGGCTGTTTAATATGGCTATAGCTTTAAATGGGCCAATTTGTGGGTATTTATGTGAAATAAATTATGTGTTGTGTGATTAGTGCAATTTGACTGTCGCTACTTTTCAAGTATGATTCATCATCATCATCATCATCTTCAGCCTATAAATGTCCCACTGCTGGGCACAGGCCTCTTCTCATATAGAGAAGGAACGAGCATTGATCACCACCATCAAGTATGATTACAAGTTTTAAATTATTAGGAAACTAATATGATTCATAGGATTTTATAAATTTTATCTACACAACAAGCTATTGTAGCTACAATTATATAGGTAATTAATAGATTAAAAAATAATTTAAAATCAATTTCAGACATTTAAATTGTAAGACACTATGCTCGTATACCATTTACTGTAAATGGGACATTTGCATTCAGATACCAAAACCCGGTGTAAAAACTGGATACTCGATGCGTCGTAGTGCAAAATAAGCTACAGAACCTACATAAATACCTAGTGTAATAAGGGGATAGGCTTGAGCCCTTTCGTGTCTTGAAAAGCACGTAAAGTTCTTATTCTTGCGCCTGGTCTCTCTCTGGTCATGTCGGCTTGCCGATGTCGACTCATCGGACTTTAAATGTAAAGAAATATATTGCAACTGTGTCCGCAGAAACAGTAAGTAGCGTAGATACTGAAATATCTCCAGCGTAGATGACGGACAGAGTAACTTTCGCATTTAAAAATACATGAGCGATCATCCATTTTATAAAAAATATGTAGGTACAAATTATACACATCAAACTTCTTCATTTACCGTTCTTTCTATTTGTGAAAACCGTATCAAAATCCGTTGAGTGGTTTAGGAGGAACTAGCTGACAACGTAAAACAGAGGCGGAAAGCGACATTAGTTTATATTATGTATTGATGTTGGATAGATATTTCAGCAAGTATTGTTTCTCCAGAGTCTTGCGCCGGCGTGTCGTGCGGCAGCGGGCGGCGCTGCGTGGTGCGCGGCGGGCGCGCGCGCTGCGTGTGCGCCGCCGCCTGCCGCCGCGTCGGCGTCGTGTGCGGCAGCGACGGCCGCACCTACCCGTCGCTGTGCCGGCTCCGGCGACGGGCCTGCCGGAGGCCCGCCAAGCATCTCGTGCTTGACTACCCTGGACCTTGTCAAGGTGAGTTTTGTAAGCTCTACAATTCACAAAACATCTTTAAATTTTTAAAAAAAACTTAGTTAACTAAATCCACTTGAAGATCAATTGGTCCTTTCTCTTTTAATGTATTTGATTTGTTCGGTAAATAGCCGAATATAATAATATTTACTCGTATCTGCCAAAACTGCAATGCATTTTTAGCTACACTGAGAAACATCAATGCCGTTGTCTTTTAAGTTAAATAAGGTTATAAAATTCTGTAAAATTCTGTTAAAATTAATGTTACATTGCACATTCAGCAAGTTGATCTCCTTATATATTAATCTTGGTGAATTTCTTTCTAAATTATGTCTCACTAAAATGTGACTAATTACAGAAAACATAAATCTACCTTTATCTACATTCTACGCCTTTAAAGATAAATAGTTACTTTAAACTAAATACTTACAATCACTATAAAACAATCAGCTCTATTATGCAAGCCTAATAGTGGACAATATTTAATCAACCGTTGAATAACTTATTAGTCATGAACACGACAGTAGATAAAGCTCGCTCCTTCATCTGGAATATGATTTATTAATTACGTGATGATTATACAAACTCCAACACATGTACGTCGCTACTCAATCATTATTATATAAGCGTACACTTAAAATGCATATTAAAAGTAACTATATACATGTATAAATAGGGACATGATTCATTATCGTTCACTTGGCAACAAGCAGACCATCCATCATTCACAATCGCAGGCACCTAGTAACTGTCTAGCCGACTGGATAAATATAATACCTGTATACTGTTGAAAGCCCCGTCAAAGTTTACTGGCAAATTATTGGCGCGCTCAAGCTTGACCGGAGCAAACGGCCGCCACGCTGATCGCCCCCCAGAATGTTGAAATCGTTGAAATGCACAGCACTGACGCAAACCCATGAGAATAACAAACTAGGTCTGACAAATAATAATTTCCATCCAATACTAAGGTGCGGGTGCAATCTGGTATTCAGATATTGTAGGTCGAAAACTTTAATACGTCTAAAAAATGTAACGATAATATTTCTTTTCTTAGACACCATTTGTAATGTGTCTCATTACAGATTATAGTTAGGTCAAGTCACTGTGGCAGCATTATTTTTTATTTTCCGTGACGTTAACCAATTACAGAGCTGTGTCTGCCTTAATCATGTTTCATTCATACAATATAATGACGTGCATTTTTTAAGTCACTTGCAATCATTTTGTTCATCAAGTGCAGAAATTACCGGAGCATGACAGTTCAGAATGTATAAATGTTTGCAATTCACAATTCTTGTTATTGTCATATCCGATAATGATAATGGCATATGGCGAGCTTTCGTTTTATTCGCGCAAGTCACCGCGCAGGCTGCGTCTGCGCACTTTCGCACAATGGCGTCGTTTGCACCTCTCGCGCACATGCAAATGCGACACCGATGGCACTGATGACCCAGCCTTGCCCTGTTTTAATATAGCTACTAAAATATCGTGAACATGCCATAGGTATACTTGAGTTTACTTGGAAACATCAGATAATAAGTACTAAGTGCTTATTGCATCAAATATGTAGAGTTAATTATTTTAATTTTAACACTAAATTAACGTAAGTTTTATACGCAAAATTTTGAAAATGTGTAAATAAATCTTAGGTATAGAAGTATGCACATCCTAGGTCTAGACTATTCATATTTGAAACCATATTTTATTTTCCACGCCGCCTCCTAGGCCAGCAGAACAATCGCCTATTGAAAGTCACGGCAGTTCCGACTCACCTCGCTAAATGGGAGTTTCGCGGATTTTCTTTTGTTCTAAGTCGGGTGCATTAATCCTGAGTGCCGTAATGACCGGACACACCCCTACTATCGCTAGACCGGCTAGTAAATTGCCCGGTTCCTAGAAGCCAGCTACATCTCTATTGGGATCGCGACTCAATAATGGCTCATTGCGATGCGCGATACGTCTGGTCGAACGCGTCTCGCCCGAGGTGCATGAATGTGAATGAGAGTACGCTACTAGTTGTTCTCGAAGGCTACAAATCACGTAACTAAGAAGTTGGTCTTGTAATGAAGTTGGAGTGCCTTACATGAATAACATATAAGGCGATAGTGATGGTAGATAGTGATGTGTTATAAGTAATTACTCTTAAAAATAAAACTAGAATTTGCCATAGTGCAAGATACCCTTAAGAACCCTTAGAATATTGAGTACTTACTTACATATACCTAACTAGCAATAGTCTAATTATATTTTTTTCTGTAGGTAAATAGGTTGTTGATTTCCCTTATAAATCCTAGACAGAACTCAATCTGGTATCAAGATTCAGAGTTCAAATATATGTGATTATGACAGTGTATTAATTTTCTTCGAGTTTCCGTAGTAACCCATACGCTACTACGATTGTTGGACTCATCGTTTTTTGTCGGGTAGGCCCTGAAGGTAACTAATAGCAGTGTTCTGGTAAATAGTGGTTAAGATACTGATGTATTTGTACCTTTCTGTTATGACCTGCAACTCTTAAACACGTAATACGAGTTTACCTATTCGTGAAAATATTGACTTAAAGAAGTTCATTTTAATTAAATATTATGATTGGGAACTATCAGCCGATTATATGTAGGTAGTTATTGTTGATAGATGTTTTGTATTTATGGTAGAATAGCTAACTTATGGAAAATGAACTAGGAAGTGGCAGTTGCAAGCCAAAACATTGTCTTCCCATATTGTACATTCTAAGACATGTTATACTGACATTTTCTGGTAGATAAGATTCTGAAACGAATGATCTAGTAAGATATAAAATACTAGCTGTTTGGCGCAGCTCCGCCCTCGTGGATGTCGGTTATAGCGGCAAAAAGTAGCCTATGTCCTTTCTCAGTCTCTAGACTATTTGCGTACCAAATTTCATTTAAATCGGTTTAGTAGTTTTGGCGTGAAAGCGGAACAGACAGACAGAGTTACATTCGCATTTATAATATTAGTAAGGATGATACGTTGATGGTTGAAGAGATAGAGAAAGAACGATGAATGAGTGATCATGTGAATGAAAGAGGTAATTATAATGACGTTGAGTGAATGATAATGGCGCGAGTAACGAGTCACAGAATTTCACAGAAAGAAATGTAAAAGATAACGATTATCACCGGTCAACATTACCCACCTTAAATTACAAATTACATTTAGTAAGACTTAATAACCTAAATTATCATAGTGGCGTGTTAACCCTAATGACGATGCAGTCTGTAAAAAGGGACTGCAGTCTGTGACGTAGGTACTGGTATATGATTATAGTATTCAGTGACCTCGTAAACAGTGGAATATTAATTGTCTCGATGTCAACATAATGCCAGCTATTTTTACTTCTATCAAAATAAATTAACAGGTCTTATTGAAATTAGGCTGATTAAATAATACCTACGCCTAAAATTTATGTATAAATGTGTTTAATAGTTAATTAAGTAGTTGAATTGTTTTGCTACTAAAACTGTGGTTGTAAATGGAACGCAACAAGTCATCAAGCGCCGAAAACATTTTTTGTACGATAGCATTTTATGAATATCTATATTTATTTAACACTTCCACAAAATTTTACTTCAAAAACTTTCGACAACAAAACTTAAAATAATTACAGATTATCCCAAAATGGTAGTGTATGATATTTTGTTATTGCATTTAAAGTTTATAATTATTGGTAACCATTTTAGTATTAAACTGTTAAGTAATACAATAATTGACATGTTGTAATAGGACAGAATAAGTGCAATTAGATACCTACGTCCGTAGGTACAGGACGGAAAACCGGCCTAGACGACCGTTACCCGCGCCCGCGTCGCGTTCAATCACATGTGCGGGAAACGTTCTCAATGGATAGTCTGTGTAGGTATATGTATATTAGTACGTACATAATGTTTACATATATTATATGTTTGAGTTGCGTTGTCCGAAGTTAGCACTTTACGTAGGTATTACTGACCTGTGAACTGTTTTTTATTATTTATTCAAAATTGTGAAAAAGTGTTGCCCGATTTGTAACCCTAGTAGGTCGGATACTGCGATTATTATAGGTTTAATATCTAATGGAACGCCAAATATTAAACTTTAATTAATTTATACTTATGACTAATATTTTCCATAATTTAAAAGAATAGACAGGATTTTAGTTTTTTTTTTATTATATTTAATTTTATTTATTGGGGAAAAAAACAATTACACACTTAGGTAACATCGTTAACAAGACATCGGTTAAATTATGCAACTTGCATAAGTAACAAAAGGTTATATGTTAGAAAAATGCAGCTTTTAAAAATTTCTACCTACTGAAGTACTAATTATTATAGTTAAATAAAATAATGAAGCTCGGCAGACGAAGCTTGCTAATGAAGATTTGTCAGACTCTTTTAGAAATCATTTTCTTGATCCTCTACTCGTCGAATCCCAAGAAAAACTAATGCAAGTAGTAGAATTTAGAAAACATTTACTGTGAAGCACCTAATGCAGAAGTACTAAAGTAGAGGCACCTTCACAGTTTCTCAAACCGGTCTCTAATAAAGTTTCTGTGTAAAAAGCACTAACTAATGTACCAACCTTTTCATATTTAACGCTTAGCTTCAACGAACATTGCGTTTATAAAATTATCTGACAACTTTACGAGTAGGATGCTCGTTCCAAGCAAGAAAATAAATAACTTGATTAAATAGCGTCCAGAGACAACTTTCTGTAATCGTATTTTATGTGGTCCCTTTATTACGCGATAACGTATTACAGAATTAAACACTTTTCACACATTCCGTGAACCGGCAAGCCGGTCAAGACTGCTAACTATCCGGCAGCAGCGTATACCGCTCTACGAGAATACGCGCACCGGTACGCTTATCCATATGCATTCGCCGCCGGATTGCCGGTATATAAAAGGACCTTAGCCACGATCAATGTATAAGTGGTACAGTAAAATAGACTCTTTACTTACCATAGGCAATTTTCTCCTAGGGACAAGCAAATAGACAATGAGACAGTCTATTAAAATCAAATTTCTCAAAATATTTTAATGTCTTATCTTACAATAACCCTGGATAGGTCAATACGGATAGGTAAAGATGACGGTTATCGCTATATCCTTTAGCGAGGTCTTATCGCGCTGCTGTCTTAACCGCATTTACCGAGACTCAGACGTCCTCATTCCATCTTACGATTAATCAGCGACACTTAAGTTAAACTTGATTCTAAACACCGCCACGCCATGCGTTTACGAGCAAGACGACTTGTCATAAACCACTTATTGTTCATAAGTATTATAACTGTAATATACTTAATAGCTTTTGACTTTACATATTGCGAATTAAGTAGTAGGTATGACAGGACACCTCATAGGGAAATCCCCGCATGTGATACAATTTTATTTATTTTATCTATTACTAGGTGTGCAAATTAACAAAATTTAAAATTTTGAATTTTTCTAAAATAAAATAGCCTAAGTTACTCCTTATTACAGCAGCTACATTCCAGTGAAAGTACCGTCAAAATCGGTCCAGCTGTCCCTGAGATTAGCCAGAACAAACAGACTGACAAAAATTGTAGAAAATGTCATATTGGTATATATGGTAATATGTACCGCATATAGATACATTCATATGCATGTAGTCAAAAGCGGTTATTTTAATATTACAAACAGTCACTTCAATAATAAATATTTGTATAGATATACCTAAATATGAATCTCTATTTCCCTTGGTCATCGTATCACGCGTGAACAAATGGAACAATTTCGCTAATATTTTTTTTTGTTGTATTCATTATTGTAAGTTTTTTAAAAATCTTTTTTTTTTTTGCAAATCTCACTACACCCATGCCAAGCCGGGGCGGGCAGCTAGTGTGCTATAAAAATATTTTTTACTAGTCTTGGTGTACTTTCTGTAAATTTTTTGTGCAACTTTTCATATAAATTTTTATCTTTACAGAGCACAAAGTAACAAAATATACCTCTATAGCTAGTAATATAGAACTTGTTCTATGAGTTGGAAGATATGACACCCGAGACCCTATAGGTCTAGTCTAGAACTCTAGACCGCAATACGATCTTTGTAAATAAGACGCGTCGCTCGTCGCGTCGACGGCAGTTTGACTGATTTCTATCAGGATATAAAGTTACATCAGACTAATAGCCATGCTTATAGAAAGTTACCAAGGATACAATTAATTTTATCTTATATTTTATAGGCTTTAAGTATACGGTAGTGTAGAATTTTATACAGCTCGTTTCTATTCATCGATTGGAATGATAAACTAGAATGGTGGTGCATAAAGAATTTATAATTACACAAGGTGTGTCCAGTAGCTTTACTTCATAAACATCCGTTTATAATATGACAAGGATGTTAACTAAAATTTTTTATGTCCCTCAAGTAGATTAGTAAAAATATAAGACCCATATTTTTTCTTTTTTATGTAAATTACATTTCCAATTTCAAATTTCGCACGACGTCACGATGTCGTACGTCTTGTGTATTATCGTGACGTAAATATTCGCATTTTCTCATAGTAAGTATTTAGATATTTTAAAAAAAATTAGGCAGTCTTATATTTTTTATTATCTTATTTACGGACTAAAACGATTTTTTTTTATACCCAGTTTTCATACCTTTTTTTTTATACACCATAATATCAGAACCAGTAGAAATAGCCTCCTGCTTTAACAATTATTATATAGATTCTATTCCTACACCAACTTGTACAAATAATTATGTTAAAAATAAGTTTATTGCAAATTCCATGTTTCTTATACCTATGTCCGAAAATGAGGTTAAACAACAGATACTATCTTTAAATAATACCAACTCAGCTGGTTACGATGAGCTTAACACAAAAATACTTAAGGCATGTGTTGAGGAAATATGCATGGTATTGACATATTTAATAAATCTGTCCTTTTCACAAGGTGTGTTTCCTACAGCACTTAAAAAGTCCATCGTTAAACCGTTACATAAAAAAGGTGAAAAATATGAAATGAATAATTATCGTCCTATAACGCTCATACCCATATTGTCTAAAATATATGAAAAATGCATGTACCATAGATTAACCAAATACTGTTCGAAATTTAATATTATAAGTAAAGAGCAATTTGGATTTCAAAAGCACAAATCTACTACCTTAGCCATCTACTCCCTTATGAAAGCGATACTAACCAATGTCAATAACAGTCAGCTGACGACGGGGTTATTTTTTGATTTATCGAAAGCTTTCGATCTAGTTTCGCATGATACACTACTAAAGAAATTAGAATCTCTTGGTATTAGAGGATTATCACTTCAGTGGATATCATCGTATTTAAATAACAGACAACAAAGTGTTACCATCACAAAACTTGATAAAAATAACGACATGATATCATACTCCTCATCATATAAAATCATAAAACGCGGTGTGCCTCAAGGCAGCATATTAGGGCCCATCTTATTCCTTCTCTACATAAACGACATAGTCAACGTAACTAATCATCAATGTTTCCTTTATGCTGACGACATTTCTATTATTGTTACTAATGACAAAAAAACATGCTCTATTAGTGATCACGAAAAAGAAATAAACAATACAATAGATAATTTAATAACCTGGTTAAACAATAACAATCTATCTATTAATCTTAATAAATCTGTATATGTCCAATTTAATAAATGCTATAATGATAAATATAATTTCCTATTAAATATACCAAAAATTACACCAGTCACACAAAGTAAGTTCTTAGGAGTAACAATAGATGAACATTTAGACTGGAAAGCACATATTGACAATATATGCACTAAAATAAATAAATTTGTATATGCCCTCCGACAGATTAAAAATATTACAAATATAAAAACGGCCGTGATGTCATACCGCGCTTATGTTGAATCCTCACTGCGGTATGGACTCATTATGTGGGGAAATGGTACTAATAACCAACGAGCATTCATAGCACAGAAAAAATGCATACGTGCAATATACGGGATTCCATCTGATGAATCTTGTCAACCCGTTTTTAAAAAGCTTGGTTTGCTACCTTTACCTTCACTTTATATATATGAAGTTTGTATGTTTGTACGAAAACATAAAGAAATGTTCAATACTGTAGAGGAACTAAGTTTAAACACTCGCAGTCGGCGAGACAAATACCGACTTGTATTGCATGATCTCCCTAGATTAACTAAATATAATAAAAGTTGTTTGGCTATGTGTATACGCATATTTAATAAATTACCTTGCACATTAAAAATTCTTAACTGTAAAGTTTTTAAAGTTAAATTGTACCAATGGCTTATTATAAATAACTTTTATACCATTAAAGAATATTTAGAACATAGGTTGAAATGCTAATGTAATAGCATAGTTAAGTTTGCATGCTTTAATTGTAAGCAAAACATGTATGATCGCAATTTAATGTACCCAACACCTTTATATACCATGTTTTAAGCAAATAAATATATTATTATTATTATTATTATTATTATTATAGGTACTTATAACTCGTTGAAAAGCTAAAGTCAACAGCCATATTACCTCTACTATCTACCTATTTAGCTTTGTTAGGTTGGAATAAAAGACAATCATTATCATTCGAAGTTTCTATTGTTGGGGAGTCCTTAATTATTAGAGTAAACAGTATAAAACGGTGTGGCAGCAATAAACAATTAGACACTATATCTGTTCCTTTACCTTATATTACGACCATTTATCGTGGTTTAAATTTTTCTTTCTATTTGTATTTCATTTTAGAGGGTAGTTGCGAGGGTGTGCGCTGCGGCGGCGAAAAGCGCTGCGTGCTGGACGCGGAGCTGGGCGCGCACTGCGTGCGGTGCGGCGCGTGCAGCGTGGCCGGCGCGCCCGTGTGCGCCGTGGACGGCCGCACCTACGCCGGCGCCTGCGCGCTGCGCCGGGCCGCCTGCGAGCGGGGCCGGGCGCTGCCGCTGGCCTATAGAGGACCTTGTATAGGTAACAATATTTATGTTTTTGGGTTAGGTGCAGTCACCCACATATCAATGGTAAAAACTTGTAAGAGAGACTTAGTGGTCTGTGAATAATTCTGAGCCTGTTTCATGTAATTAAATACAAATGTAGAGAAGAAAAATTTGAACCTCATAACTGTTGCGTGTTTCGCTCTAAGATGTGTAAGAAGAAAGGAGAAGTTGAACATTCAACCAGTGACATCTGTGATCTGTAGCTTAGTTGGCAATGCGACTGGGGCGGCCAAAGCAGTAGGTAGCCACGGTTTCGAGCCCTGCGTGAGGTTATATTTTCCTCTCTCAATATTTCCTAACCCTCTAACAACAAACGGAAATCATCAGCAAAATATGCCACTGTGGTTGGAAAACAGTTAGCATGATTTTAATATTTTTAAAACTACAACGTATATAATAATTCTTTATTTCAGTAACTTACAACTACTACAATGTATCTTACATACTTCGTATATCTTCACAATAAAGGTTCATATTTTAAAACCATAAGATATTTATAATGTTTTGGTGTTCCAGCGAACGCGACGTGCGCGACGACGAAGTGCGGCGCGAGCCAGCGCTGCGTGTCGGGCGGCGCGAGCGGCGCGCGCTGCGTGTCGTGCGGCGCGTGCGGCGCGGCGGCGCGGCGCCAGCTGTGCGGCTCCGACCGCAACACCTACCCGTCCTGGTGCCGCCTGCAGCGCGCCGCCTGCCACGCCGGCAAGGTCGTGGACCCACTGCACACAGGCCCGTGCAAAGGTAACCACCATCTATTTTCTCTTCGTGGTCGTCATTCTTGATGACCTCTGTGGTCGAGTGGCGTAAACACCGGTTTTCAAAGTGTCGCCAGCTCTGAGGTCCCGGGTTCGATCCCCGGCCGGGTCAATGTAGAAAACCCCTTTTCTACATTGTCTCGGGTCTGGGTGTTTGTGGTACCTTCGTTGTCTCTGAATTCCATAACACAAGTGCTTTAGCTTTACTTACTTTGGGTTCAGAGCAATGTATGTGATGTTGTCCACATTTATTTACTTATTTGTGTCTAGCGTCTGGTATATTAACTTATGGCTAGGATCAAACGGTGAATGACAGCAACTCCAACTCCAAAATCCCCCAAAAATATATCGGTCGTTGCTAAACATGACCGTGCATATAAAGACACAGGTTGATATACTCGATTGCTAACCTTAACCCATGAGTAAACATGAATACAATGATATAGACGCATTTGATGTAGTCAGGACAGCGATCAACATTAGCTGGAAATAGTTATTTCACATCAAACTCTTTCAAAGTTTTTTATTAAATCAATTGAACACACATACTAATGTTTCATATTATGTAACTAAACATCTTTCTTTTGTCCTCAGGCAATAAAAACATAACGGACAATAGTGTGATTAAGAGACGTGCGCGAGAAGTGGACACCACACGCGTCCTATAGTCATAGACTCTCTAGATTTATCGTGGATACCCACTGGCTTGGTAGTGATTGACAAGCTGACGTAGAGCGCGGGAAGCGTCGTCCGTGCCGAGTGCCGAGACGAACACGTCGATGTAACAAGTTAACAAGTCTTTACGCATTCTCTTCGCAACAAATGTTTAGAAATACTCAGTATGGGATAGTTGTGCGGTTTAATCTGAGCAACTGATGTGCCAATTCTGTGGAAAAGGCCACTTCCATCGATCTATAACTGGTTCCATCATTCATGACTTATCCGGTCACTCACATTCGCACGAATACGCAAACCCACAAGTGTAGGACGACATTTGCCAATGATTTCATTTGCAGCTGTGTCGGTTTTTAACAGACATTAAAACGCGCGACCCATGTACGAATGTTTGCACGCATGTGAGTGACTGGGGTTAGTTTTGGAAATCTGTCTCTGACAGAATTTAAAAGATCAATTTGAATGTGGTAATTTGGAATAAAATAGGGTTGCCAACCGTACTATAATATAGTTATTGTACTATATTTATTAGGTAGTTGCAAAATTTATATATTTTAGTTGAATGGAGCTTTCAATCTACATTTATTAGAAAACGGTGCCATAAAGCATAATTTATGGCACTTTTACTGTAAAGAAAAACAAAGTTAAACAAAGTTAGAAGATGCAAGAAGTGCAAAAAATTATTTAACCAACATACTCTCTTTTTTACATACATTTTTAAAAGTGTACGTGTATATTTTATTTAACTTATTCTGAAAATACTATTTTTAGCTTGAAAAATGTTGGCAGTCCTAGGATAAAGTGACCGCTCTACCGATTTTCAGTTTATGTTGAAATTCAAAAAATCTTAGCTAGTTTAGACTTGATAAATCTATCGAGCCTGTTGCACCCTTTCGAACTTTGTAGATAAATAATTCTATATAGTTATAGTTTTAAATAATTAACACTTACATTATTAAATTTGAGCACCAAATCGTACTTAATATTTAGTCAAAATGTTATACATAGGGAGTGTAGTTAGCACAATATTTGGAACTTAGGTACTTTCTATTATTAATAAATTCTAACTTCCGTCTTGTTGAACGTCGCTACAATGAACGAAGCTCGTATTAGGATGAAATAACAATTTCATCGGACTGACATATTGTTCTTAAAATTTAATTAACTCTTAGTACTTTAAGACTTAAATAATTTTACTTCACGAAATGTGGTGAACGCTTAATGCAATATTTATTATTAAGTTACGAGTATGAAGTTTAGTGCAATAATTTTATTGAAAATTGTATGAAATTTATGTTATATGTTTTGTTTTGTTTGTCTTTACACATGGCTCGTGATGCGTAGCACAAGAACGTATTAACGTAATTCGGACATGTTTAGAGTGTTATAAAATACGTTTTCAGTATTATGTGTATGTAAGATTTTTAGACTATCGTTATTTTCTAAACATTTTACATTGAAAATTAAGTGATTTTATAGAGTGTAGGTAAAAAGTAATTTATTGTTACTTTTAAATTATTTCCAAAAATGTTTCCAAGACTATTTGTATGTGAGTTTTATCTTCGTGAATTTCTCAAATGGAATCAAAGCAATGTGTGATGTCACAGTAGTAGAAACAACTTTCTCGGCGTCCTTCTTAGCTTTAAATAGTTAATGTGTTTTTAATGTTCATTATGTGTAATGTGTCAATTCAAGAAAGCAGATGACATAATCTTAAATACACACTTACATACTTAAATAACTATTATTTTATCGGAAGAAATTTCAACTATTATTACTGCTCATGGCACTATTTAAAGGTCATTTGAAGGGAACTTAAATTAAAATATGAGTTATGTTTTATTGTTCAATTCACCATAAACGATGAACTGGTTCAATGTTCATACTTCATTCGTTTTATTTCCTGTAAATTCGGAGAGACAACGCAGCTCAATAGTTGTTGAAGTCATTGTATAGTCATAAAAGCTTAATAATTAATTATATAATGTTAATTTACGAACAAAATAATTATTGTTTATTTGTGTACTTATTATTTAATATTGTGAACAAAACAATACATAATACAGTTGCTCGGCTCTTGTCAATTATTTCCTAGTGCTAATCACGTTGTTAACATTGTCTGACTATAATAATACTAAATTGTTGTAGTTGAATTCATTGCAAACATTAGATGATTTGTATAATATATTGTCCTTGTTTCTTCATAAATATTTTACACTGTTTTGTGCATTATTATTTAACCCACAGATATATAGATGGTCCTAGATAACGCAAGTATCATGATCTGTATAAAAACCAATTGCAATTTTTTTACTACCTCCTATGACGTCACAAGCACTATTGTATGTATTGATGATATCAAACTAAACTCAACTAAAAATATGATGTAGGTACGAATGGTTTGTCAATAATGCCCGGTACCGCGTTGCCATGTTAAGCATATTATGCTTAAACCGGGCACGCGAAGTGGATCCTCTTGCATTATCTAGGTGTATCTACATCTGTGATTGAACCCCTCAACAATCAACCCCGAAATGACAATCCAGAACAAAGCTTCATCGTGACTATTAAGTCACGATGAAGCTTTGTGAATATTAATTTAGTTTCTTTGAATTCCATATTTGGCAATTTCGACCAGTTGGGATAGTTCAAAAATGCGTTTTGAGATCAATGTTAAGCTCAAAATAAAACCATTACTTGACTCTACAGACTCTTTTATTGTGTACGAAAGGAATGATATTTTCACAAAATTATTTAAAACAATGTTCAGATATTTATATGATAATTTATTCTTAAATTGTCAAATAATCATAAATGAACTCTTTTTTTACAAACTTTAGCTTAGTGTATAAAAAATACAATTATAGATGTCCAATTGTTTGTTGGCATAGTATTTACGTTTAATGTAGGTACCTAATATTTTAATTAACTACAATTAAAACAGAAAAAAATAAAATAACGTTTAAGTCATTTGCAGCTATTATACAAATCTATCTGCAAAATAAAACTAGTGGACAATAATAACAATAGTTAATTTTTTCGAACGCATGTCTAAAAGAAGTATAGCTTCCACAAGTAGTGCTGTAATGAATGCACCGGTATTATAAAAACAAAACAGTTCAAAGGAATCCGCCATAACACAGCCCCTTAATCACTAACAGTAACAAATCTAAGACTAAGGAAGTCGCACCAACTAACATTTAATGGACTATCCACACACATACGTGGCAACCAGAGTCGTGGCCAGGCCACGAGTTCAAAGAAGTCTTGAACCAAAGAAGTCTGGAGTTTAAAGACATATCATTGCATACAACATTATTAATAACAGGATACTTGACAGCATGTAAAATATAGGATCTATTGATGGCATCCGTATTGAATAAGAATTTAGGAAACAAACTTTTTAGTCAGTTAAGAAAAATACGAGATATTTTAAGAGAAAATCGACAAAGAAAATGTTTTTTTTGTGTTCCTCTAGTCACGTGATCGTAAACGGCTGTGATTGGCCGAATGGTTGATGACGTCAACTACTTGTAAACAGTTGCGTCTAAACAGTAGTAAACGACCAAAGTTTACAAGCATGTGACGTCAAGATGGCATATGAGGCGCCATATTGTCAGAAAAGCGTTTTCGCGGTATCAATTATTAAATTAACTCATTTAGACTTGATAATTCATACATTTTTAAAACTTTTTTACAATGTTAACCTTTCTGTAATCCACTGTATATGGAATGCAAAGATGACAAGGTCTGATCGAGGCCTTTCGCTTCGGTAAGTCGTGCGACAACACCTGACGGGACTCGGATGCAGGATCTCGCCACGGCGACGCTTCGGCCACGTTCCTGGCACACCACAGATGTGTGTGGATAGTCAGTCTTAAAAATCTACTCTACTAATAGGTTACAATTATAGCGAATACAGAGCCCCTAGACAAGTGACATTTCGACAAGCGATATCGCTGATGGAATCGTTCAAATGTATGGAAGTGACAAGTTCAAGTCACGTGACTTATCGAAACGAAATGTCATTACCATACATTTAATGTCATTTGAGCGATTTCTATCATCGTTTACGCTTGTCGAAATGCCACTTGTCTAGGGGGGCAGGACTAAACATGGATTTACGTAGCGTATAACTAAACACCAAACATAAATGTAGTGGGTATGTTACTGTGAATGTCCGTCGAGTATGTTAGGTCTAGGCAATAAATATGTAATATATAACATCGGTAAACAACTTGAGCGTGGAAATCAACCAACCGCGATCAAAAAGGCCCTCATACCGACCGCGGTTAAGAATTTCGCTAGAGCTGCTAGTGTCGCACGACGTGTACCTGTAATTCTCCAACAATAAGAGACAAGCTACTGGTCTATGACTGTTGGAATTTGAAAGATAGATCTGATACGAGCCTAGCGACTCTAGCTAATCTTTGCTTTGCCCCCATTGTCAAAAAGTGCGTAGTAAAAGTTTCATTATTAGAACCAATAATGGCGAATACATAAGTAATGTATTTGCGAATAGATGTTGTTTACATTTTAGTCCCTGTTTGCTAGAATAGTTGAAACTCTCTACCTACCAAACACTCTTTTTTTTTTTATAAAGGACTGCCGCACTAAGGAATTTAATCCTTGTACCGCGGGGGGTTTCACACATTTGAACAAGCATTTGTGGATCACACAAATGTGTATCCCACAGTAGGATCGACCCGCAGCGCGTCGCGCACAGTGGGAGTTAGCGTGGTCATCTATACCACCCAGTTATCCATGCAGTCATTACTATAATAACTTGCTTTCAAATTATCGTAACCCACGTTAACTATAACAAAATAAGGCTTACCAACAGTTGAATATAACCCACCAACAATTCAATATGACTACTATTATGGACTATTTATCTAAACTATATATCTTATGTATATCTATCTATACTATAAATATATATAATATCTATGTATACTATAAATCTATCTAAACATCGTAAAAAAAACATATTTATTATATCATTGTATGTTACAAGTTACGAACGGCACATTCACAGCAACGGATACAAACATTTCTATACACAGATTATCTATTTTCCTCCGTTCACACACAGCGATAATCGTGCGGTAATTTCGTTGGCAACTATATAACGTAATTATTACCATGGAGACAAAATACATATAATATACAGTATGGACCAAATAGTCACGTAAATAAAGAAAATTAAAATTCTTTATTCCTATGGGTATCCTAAAATACCCCTTTGATATTCAACGGTTTTTGATAATTTAGGTAACATATTTATATTACTATGTTTTTCTAATTTTTAGGGAAATACTATGGGGGCTATCTTTAAAGATTTATAACTTTTTTCTTTACTCTTTTTATGATTCCTTTTTGTGCGATGAAACTATCATGAAATACATAATACAGGTAATGAGGAATCAAAATTTTCTTCATTGACGTGAATATTTGGTCCAACCTGTTAATCTCTCCACATTAAGAATGCTTAGTACGGATATCACGAGGACATTGCCAAAAAGTTTGTTTGTGTATTTTGTCTTTGGCCACTCACTGTTAATAAACTAACCCCCGAATACTGAAACACAACTTAACTTTAAGACGTACTTAAATATCTATCTGTCACTACTTTACACCTTCAAGTGACAGAGACAGCATGAGAGTTAACGGCGACTTAAAACTGATTGACGTTTCAGTTTAGTCCACGATTCCCGCGTGTGTTAACGGCGGCTTTAACATTTGTTTCATAAGACGTGGGACTTCACACACCCTCAACGTATAGGCGATAACACGCTATGAGGCACTTCATAAACATACTGATATAAACAACTAAACATTAGCTCTTTGTATAGCTATCGGCAACTGACTTGAGTAATACGCGTTTTAAGCTTTGTGGGGGAAAAGTAACAAAGACTTATAACCAAACATAGATTCCAAATTCCCCTTTTTTCCATCAAAGATGCCTAAATAATACCTCTGCGCAATCAGTTTATTATTCAGGTAATTTGCCGATAGCTATGTTTTACGTAAAAAGATCACACATCAAGAGGCAACAAGAACTTTAATTTGGCGCACAATTCTAGATCTTATGTAAATAAAAATAGAAACCAATATTGCGTCTCATAGTAGTCCATGTTATCGACTACTCAATTGGGATGTCGGCTCATACTTATAATAATTTATAACATTAATAAATACGATCTGTGTGGCTTGACTTATTAAATTACATTAATTAGCTACTTGCTTAGTTTAATTCATGAACCTGGTTTCTGGAAGTCTTGTTATTCGATCTATAGTCAAGTCGAATGTCAACTAATGTGTTTGGTTAACCAAAAGCTTTAACAGCTGATGATTTGACATATGATAAACTAATTTTATTAATGTTTATTTCACAGCATATGCTAATAAAACCAATATGTTTATCAGGCTTCCAGAAACCGTGTGTTACTTAATCTATTTTCCATATTAATTTCTGAATGATTTGAGGATATTTCTTCAGGAAAACTTAAGGCCTATTTCTGTATCATATCCAAAGATAGTTTTCTTTACTAGAGATAGAATATTGACATCAACACAATACAAATTATGTAAAATTCCAATCTTAAATAGAAAAATCTATCTACGGATATGTTATTGAAATCAACCATAGGACTCTTATCGCTAATTTTAGTAGTTTTTTTATACTTTTTGCTATTGAACTTGCTGCATCGTAGTCTTAGTAAAAAGGTCCATAGTGAGAGCGCTCAAGAAGAGCGGGATAGAGCGGTGTTGGTGCAGATGTAGCTCTACCAACTCGCCGAGAGTCGCAGAGTATTCGGTGTGAACCATCTCTATACCATCGTCGTCCAGGTTAAATGTAAGGTACTCTTCCGAGGATTCCGCGTACATGTTTGATATCCTGTAATGAAATATTTTAGTTATGTAATAAATATTGTAAATACTTTTGCGGCTTTAGAGTTTGAGTTCGATTTATTTTAGTCGTCGTTTGGAATGAACTGCCGATCTAGGCAAAATCTCAAAGATTTTAAGATTTTGCCTAGATCGGCAGTTTATTCCAAACATTTATTTTATTTAATATTTAATGCACTGTAAGGGACATAGGCTGGCGTAGACATGTAACATTATTGTTTTGTTTATAGTAGTTACAGTCGGTAATTGTAACAGTTATTGTACATACATTTATACCGTCTTCAAAATATGACTAGACATGGATAACATACTTTTCGTTGTATAATTTCAAATACCGTAAAATATGTTGAATAAAAATAATTGGGGTGTGAATAGACTCAAATTTGAAAAAGGATTTCTACCTTTTGTGTCGCATGCATATAGTTTTACATAAAAACAGCTCTATTATAACTTTTTAATAGTTCAGAGTCCTCGTAATCAATACCTTTAATCTGTAAAATTTAAAAAACCACTCTACAAAAATCTGTATTAACCCCCTGCATTTCTATACACCCCAATTTACCGTACACCAAACTAAAAACTCACCTATAATTTTTGTGGCCAGTTCTATCAATTTTATAACCTAACAACATATAACAGACATCTCTGTACTCTTGAGCGGAAGATGTGAACTCCTCTTTTAATCTGAAATATAAAGGGCAAACTTAAACAATCGTCCTAGCCACGTCAGGCTTACCAGAATAATAAATAAAAAAAAATAAAGTGTGTCAGCTTCGACGCACGACTAGAGTTTGATCCTTAAGAATTATTATTGTGTAGATTAAGAGATCGAAATCGAGTCGAGAATCTCCTTTCATCTCCTTTTAGAAATCCGTCAAATATGAAAATGGAGTAAACTCTAATAATAGCGAGGCGATAATATCCTCTCAAACTCCGGCCGTTAATTATGGTAAAACGTTCACAGCGATATTAATCCATCAGCATACAAATAAAGTTGAAATTAGTTGCGGTTTGCTGGTACCTTATGGACCAGTCGAAGATGACGGTATTAAGCATTTAATATCAATAAACCATGCACCTGGTACAAGCCGGAACTGAGGGGTTGACTGCTTTACAGTACTCCATTCCAAGTAACAATGAGGTCAACAAGACAACATGTATGTTTGTGTTTTAGGAATGACTCAGAAAAACTTTTTGGTAACATACCTTTTTAGTTTGATTTTACTGCTCTCTAGTTGTTGCTTCAACTGCTGTATTTCTTCAGGACAGGCTTTCGAGTCGCCGCCATCACGTAAAGCGGCCTTCAGTCTTTTGATCTGAATATTATAAGAATATGCAATAAATACTATAAAGATTATGTAAAACTTATAAATTAGGATTCCTGAAGTAAACGCAAATAATGCGTGATTACTTTTGATTTTGAAATATTTTTGGTAGGAATAAAGTTGTAATCAATTCTAAATTTAACATTGGAGGGTGGGACCAAAGTTCATACAAATTCTGTCATCGTCCTTTAGGTAAAATTATCTTTAACCAAATAGTTACTTACTTCAAATGCATGTTGTATAAGAGGATAATATTGTTATTGTAACGTTTGTATATTATGTCGTAAATTCATTAAACAAAACTTTATACAGAATCACTTACTTCTTCTTGAGCTGCGTCGTAGTCCAATTGGACTTGTTTATGAGCTTCAGCAGCAGGGTTGTCAGCCAGATGCAGGATCTTAAATGAAATGGACAATTAACCTACTAATACATTACATAAATGAATCTTTCATTCACACATACCAGAAAAAGGGGAAACTTATGGAAAGGAAAAAAGCAAATGAACTAAACTGCAGATGACTAAAATTGTAACAGCTGAAAAGTAACATGTTTTATTTATTCTTATGCAAATTCCAAAACATGGTCTGGTATGACTATAATTGACCATCAATATAGTGTACACGGCGCACTTAAGTTCAAATGGGCAACCCTCGTGGGTTGGGCGTGTCCGTCAATCGCAGTAGTTTGCACAGCGTTTCCGTGACCCCCAGTATAAGGGAAGGGAAAAGCACTCCGGTGGTTTTAGCCAGTAAGAGTCATACTCGTCCGCCTTCCCCAGGGCGGAGAAAGTCCATAAGGATTACCCCGAAAAAAAACAACCGTCAGTCTGTGTGAGCAGCGTCGCCACACGCAGCGTAGTTTAAATTAATGTAGTAGGTACCTTGGTGGGCGCGTGCGCGGCGATGCGCTGCAGCTGCAGCTGCAGCGTGTCCCGCTGCGCGCGCAGCGCCCCCGCCTCGCGCCGCAGCGCCGCCGCCTCCTCGCGCGACGCCGCCGCCGCCGCGCGCAGGCTCTCCACCACTGCACACCACATATATCATCATGTCTTTAAATATGTCTTGTTTTCATATGATAGTGTCTTTCAATTGCTTAGCTAATTATTTAAAACAAAACGGTTTACTCACGCATATTCTCGGGATCGCCCGACTAATAGTTCGACTCGCGACACCACCGCCGCCGCGTCAACTCATGATTAGGGATTCTATTGAATCCGAAACTAGTCAGACGATCCCGAGAATATGCGTGAGTAAACAGTTTTGTTTTAAATAATTATGAATACGCCTCACGAAAGTTATTATGCAAATTGCTTAACTATTTACTTTTATAGAATGGGGGATAAGGGGAAAAAAAACTGAGTTCCTTGAAGGTCCAGAATAGCGGCAGTCCAGAATAGCGGCAGATTGAACACGGGTGCCAAACTTGTTTTTAGAAAAAGAAAAGGTGAAGCACCCACGTTGTTGAAGCCGAAAAATACCAACCTAAAATACTCTTCCGTCTCCCTAGAGCTTAGAAAATGTATAAAGATTTCCACGGTTAAAATGCATGTATGTAAAAATGTATGTAAGTATTTGTGAGCAGAAGCAGGTATAGTCAGTGGCGTAGCTAGGTAACCAAAGGCCCTGGGGCAAAAATAAAACTAGGGCCCCAAGTAAACTATTTAAATTCGTTGGTTCCGTATTCGTCGTGTACCGAATGCAATGTATATCGATTGACAGAGGGCATTAGCACGGTAATATTATTTATCAGTATTGTAACTTCACATAAACATTTTTTTCTGGAAGAGATTTACGCAGTTAGCCTAAGCGCAGGCTTTGACTGCTTCACTGGACTTTTCGGGAGAACCTTAAGGGCCTCCAGCTAGAGCAATAGAAAAACTAACTACGTTAGGAACCTTCACTAAGGGCACCCCCTGTGGGGATCGGACCTCGACTTAGTGCGTTGCTAACAATCTTAATAAGGTAAAAATAGCAAGGGGGGGCTGGATCTAAGTTTTTATTATTTAAGGACATATTTTTATTGCTAGTTTGGCTGGTTCGGGCCAGCTTGATCTAGGGACTTGGGGTAACATTTACGTTGCAATTATTTACGGCGGTTGTGTTTTGTATTGCTACTGGTAGCTAACTCGAATGCTTCTTGGAAAAGCAGATGGCAGGAGAGAGTATGTTTGGGCCTAATCTTAGATATATAAACGGACGAAGCGCGAGCTACCTATGGGCCTCGTATCTCAAGATGCGCTTGGCATGCAACCGCGAATATGCCGAGCCCCGTGACGAACAGACGGTGTTTGTTTTTTAAACAAAATAAATACATATTTATTTAAAACAAACGGTTTACTCACGTATATTTTCGGGATCGCCCGACTAGTTTCAGACTCAATAAGAGTCCCTAATCATGAGCTGACGCGGCGGCGGTGGTGTCGCGAGTCGAACTGATGTTAGCGGCAAAATAAATACAAGTACTTATTTTAAACTAAAAAAATCTTATTAATATTGCAAGGATTATTAAAATTGCAATTGTAGAATATTTTGTGCTGTACAAAAAAGTTTTGAATTAAGCTTTATATTTTAATGTGGATTTTCGTACATCGTACGTCTCAGTCGAAGCGCAAATATTTTTCGGTCGCAAATTTATCAAAATGATTTGTTATTTAGTCCTAAATTAAACATATTATAAGCATGGTTTTTAAATTAATTCTCCTGATAAAAAAAGAACATGCATTTTTATTGAACACTTTCTATTTAATTCACAACGTATTTTGATGTTTAAATAAAAAAATACAATCACAAAATAAATTCACTAAACTAGATAGAAACTCGAAATATGTGGACATTTTTTTTTTAATTTACTCGTCACATATACTATAAAAAATATTAAACACGTATTTTTTCCTTTTTACTTGAACAAATTATGAGGAAGATACAGTAAAAGGAAATGTCGCGTGACGTCACTTCTAGCTACAATTTTTACCAAGACGTGACAAGCCCCCACTCCTGAACTTTAAAGCGTTTTAACTTTGTCATTTTTTATTGATTTCATAAAAGAAAAAATACGAGTTTTATTTTCTTTTTTAAGTATTTGGTGTCCTTTTCATACCCAGTCCACACGCCTATATGTACCACGCGACTGTATTTCAAAAATAGGGTCGATTTACAATACTGATAGATAAAATATTACCGTGGCAAACCTATAATGCTCCGACTACACATGTATGCGGCTCTCTCGAAGCTTTGCCTATTTGCTCACTAGAAAGTAAAAACGAGACAAAAGCTTCCGTTTCCGTCAAACATTCGTACGAATACTATCCAAGTGTATTAGGATTTTTATGAATTATGTGGATTTTTCCTAACTTGTCTTATCATGTACCCGGCTCCGACACAAATCACGTCTTATCGTCTTCATCAGACTGTAAAACCCATTTTTAACCTTATTGTCTTATAAAAGAAACACACAATATGAAAAACAACAAAATACTCATTCAAATACATATATATTAAAATGGTTTTCCTTAAAATCAAAATCTTCTACAACTTGGATAAAAAACTTTGTGTTATGTTTGTCTATGAACGTAGTAATGGAATGAGAGATATACTTACAATCGTCTTAAAATAGTTAAGTATCGATAATATATGATTCCCGGTGACGATAAATAGGTAATTGTGATTTGTTAATTATGTACAAATTAAAAAAACAAAAGGGGGGCCCTCGGACTCTGACTTACAAACGATGTAAGTCAGAGTCCGAGGGCCCCCCGAGCTTGGGGGCCCCGGGGCGCAGCCCCGTCTAGCCCTCCGATAGCTACGCCACTGGGTATAGTATTCAATACCGGAGTGTTGCGCGGAAGGATCGCTGCTGGCCAGCAGGTCGCGGTAGCCCTGTAGCGCCTTCTCCAGCTGCTCGACCCTCGCTGAGAGCAGAGCCGCCCCGCCCGCGCCCGCCTCGCCGCACATCGTCACGGTCAGCTCCTTCTCGTAGGAATCTAACTGCTCTCTGTACCACAAACAAAACATTTTGTTAATAACTTTTATAAAAATTCATAAATACATGCTACCGTATCGGGTAGCTAATGCAGCCCGACGCAATCGGTGCACAGTAAGCTCGTCGACGCGCAGGGGTCATGGCGGCGAGACGGGTATAATTTAAACGGAAGATCATCCCAACCAAACATTTTGAGCATATACAATTTCACCAACAAATTATGATGTTAACAAGAATACTTTATCAAGATTTTTAGTGATACGGCGTCAGAAACAGACCGACATCATTAAAGTGCATGTTTAAAGAAATCTTACGTCTTTGTCCAATTCGAGAGAGAAAAATCAAATACTGTTAATTACGTGACAAATTTGTAAAAATACCAAACATAGATTTTCTATACCACATACTGAATACGTCTATAAAAATAAAATACGCAGAACTCACCTATAGCTGTCTCTCTCCCGAGTGACAAGTAACAGTCTCTTCTGCAGCCTATGTATGAGATTCTCGTGGGTCTTCTTCACCGCCGCCAGGTCGTTGACCTTGGCAGTTGCCTTGTCGCGCTCAAACTTCAGCGTTGCCACTTCCTACGACCAAAAACGAATATGTAAACTTGAAGAAACCGGACAATCAAGCAGTATTGACACTGACGTTAAAACTAAATGAAATAACTTGTTCGTAAAACTAAGATCTTACCTCAGTGAGTTGAGCCACAGTCGACTGCGCTTTTGACGTAGTATCGGCGGCAGTTATCTGACTGTTGAATGCAGATTCGAGCGCACTGGTCAGGCTACGAGCAGTCTCTATGCCGTGCGCACGGGCGGCGGTCTTCCACTCATCTAGTGCTGACTCGAGTAATGCTACCTTCACCTGTAGGAAATCAAGTGTGGTTTCAATAGTAGCATTAATTTGCTTATGAGAAATATAACTAAAACTTCACCATTATATAAAACACGATTTAATTAGTATGACACTTTAGCATTAGAATATAATGGCGGCATGCGCGCTACATCTATTGAATTTATACAATTATTTACTGAGTAAAATTTAATTTACCAGAATCGTTTATATTTTGTCTAATTTTATGATTGCTATATTTTGGGTTTCAAATGAGCTCCACCTTTTGATAAAGATCTAGAAATTAAAAAAATCGCACTTTATTCTACTAAGTTCGTGTTCGCCATTTGTACCCTTTGATTGAACAGCGAGCGCACTGTTTACATACGCGTGTTCGTTATTCACTTCCGATTCGCACGAATGTGTAAATATGTAAAAACTGACTTGTGTCAGTAAATTATGCTGTCTGATGATTGATAAATCATTCAGTCACGATATTATCCCAGTTTTTAGTTTAAACGCGTTTGGGATGATATTTGCAAATATACTATCATACAGTCTCAACATTTGTATAAACAGGATTTTTTTTTTAATATTTCTGCCACGCAATTTCAAAGCGCTGATTAGAAACAGACAATTTACTATAATTTTAATAATATTTCTCTATTTTTTTTATGTATTTTCCTTGTAAATTTAATATCAGACTGAACCCCTGACAATTTAACTACAGGCTATGTTAGAATATTACCTTGACTTCATGTAGCTCGTTCTGCACCGGCTGCAGGGCGTCAACCCTGGACTGCAGCACGTGCACCTGTTCCTCCAGCAACAGCTTGTTGCCCGCTATATCTCGGAGGGAGCGCTCCTGTGCGCGCAGTCTTCCTACTTCTTTTTCCAGTTCTGCCATATTTGAGAGGCGTTTTTGTGCTGTCTGTACGGTGGCATTTGGAATACGTTTAGTTAATTGTGCACTTAGTGATTTATTACGTGTTAATTATGTAGAACACGATGATAAATAGATTTGTATAATAACTTTTGTGAGGAGTATTCATAATTATTTAGATTTTAGAACATAACAGTTTACTGCTATGTTCTCGCAAAACCTCGTGATTAGGAACTCCTATTGAGTCTGAAACTAGTCGGGCGATCCCGAGAATGTGCGTGAGTAGACCATTATGTTCTAAATAATAAATAGATATGTTATGAGTCAGTGATATATTTGCTACAATGCTCTTTGTGATTTTTATAATAAAAGTTGGTGACTGGTGATGTAATTCAGAAGGAGGATCAAAATAATTGATAAATATGATAATCATCATCATTGGTTCAAAATTATTTAGGTGGTTATTTACTTACTACTAGCTCTCACAGGGTAACTTATATTTATGTCAGATTTTGTTAAAGGATATTTAAGTAGAGATCTACATTGAGTAGTCAAACTTATATAACTATAGACTTTAAGAGAACCTTCTCTTTGACCTCCAAAGAGTAGAAAAAGTATAGTGCATCCGTACCCTAATGGCACTATAGACTTAAACCAGAATAATACACATGCACTATCATGTTAAAAAAAAATATATATAAAGTATATATATAAAAAAAGCATATTTTTAATTTCTCAAGACAATAGTTATTACCTTAACCTGTTGCTGCCAGTCATGGTACGAGTCTTTCTCATATTCCAGCTCCTTCACCTTGTTGTTGGCACACTGCAGTTCAAACATGGTCTTCTCTAATTGAGTCCTCATTGTTGAGCACTGCTCAGCCTTAGTTGTCAGTCTTGCTACTTCCTTCTTCAGGAGTTCTGACTCTGATTGAGCACCTTCTAAGGCCTGGTGGAAAAGAATTACATTAATATCTAATTGGTTAACAAATGTACATTTTGCCACATTAAATGTTAAGTTAACATAAAGTAATAAAATCCTATTATAATTTTAAATTATAATCCATAGGAAGAAAGAAAAAACACTCCTAATAACTATAATTGGAGGCCAGTAGGCTTATTTGTTATCTTCAGTTGCCAACCCAAGCGATGTTACTGGATAAAAATAAGGGTAAAAACGATATTTCAAAATCGGCTAACGTCGGTAACCAACTACGTCGTAGTAGATCTAGTTGATCATCGAAATTAGATTATACAAAATATGTGTATTTACAGTGTCTTTTATGAAGCAATTATCGCTTTAGTTGACAACTGCCATACCGAATCACCCTGCTGATCACTTGAAGGCCTAAACATAAAGGACTCTACCTGCAACAGCTCATCCATATCTTTCTTCATCTCCGACAGCTGATCCTTGCTGCTCACATTAGCTTCTAATAGCTTATCTTTCAATTCCGCAATCTGTTTCTGCAAGTCTATCTTCTCTTGGTCCCACTTTAATTTATTATCCTTGTGTTGTTTTACAGCCTGCAAAGAAAATGTTATGCTTTTAATTTAGACTGTAACTAGAAGTAAAGTTTTTAAAGCACCTGATACAGGACAATGGTTTTTTTTTTCTTTGAACCAGCAGTGCCCTGCTGTTGCATCTCATCAAAACCGGTCCTCCATTCTAGTT
Organism: Diachrysia chrysitis; assembly: GCA_932294365.1. Lineage (NCBI taxonomy): Eukaryota > Metazoa > Arthropoda > Insecta > Lepidoptera > Noctuidae > Diachrysia > Diachrysia chrysitis. Next base: position 7,788,188 of record OW028657.1, read on the forward strand.
CTTTTTCTATGTTTGTATAGTTATTCTGCTAATCAGGGTGGAAACGAATCTGACAAATCAAAGATCATGAAAATTTGGCCTTCGTTTTTAAGTTATTAGTGTTACTAACCTGACTTTGTTTTTAGTATAGATATTTAATTATTTATTTTACAATTTCTCTATGTGACCAAGTAAAATGGGTTGTGGTGGTCAGATAGGTAGTTGCTCCATATTACATATGGTGTAAGCCGTGTCCAACATATCATGGAAAAAGGCCACACCAATGAACAATATTAGTAAAAACTTATCAATACTTTGCAGTTGCCTTAGATTTGTAAATAACTTTTAATTTCAAGTTTATGGCTAATCATAAATGCAGTTTTACTACAGGTATCAACATAATTTATCACATGGAATGTTGCGGATGTGAACCATGTACCACAAAGGCTATGAGAAGGCAATCATAAATATGTATAGGGCTAGACTAGGAAATAGAAAAGATATCCAACCTCATTGTAGTCATCCTTAAGGTCCTGTTCCCTTCTCCTGATAAGTTGCAGCCTGTCTTCCATTTCTGAGAGTCTTCTCTCATCTCTCTTGTGTTGTTCCATGAGACAGCCTTTCTCCTCATCAAACAGAATCTGCATCTCTTTCCGTAATGTGTGCTGGTGGTTCATACGAGATTCAAGCTGTATTATCTGGAAGAAAATAAGAGATATAGTTGTTATAATAAGTTATATAAAACTAAATAGTTCAGTAATACATATTACTTGTTGCTGAACTGCAAGAAACAAAAGGCAATATTTCAAAAATATTTCTAAAATATATATATTTTTTTTATAACATATTTAAGCTAATTAGGTTTAATGTTATATTATTTACATTTTTCCGTATTAACTTCTCAGTCATACTATACTAAATTGTACAATTAATAAATCGAACACACTGTTTACCTGGGCTCTCGCCGCAATCAAATCACCCTTCAGCCGTTTAGTCTCCCACGGCGACGCTGGAGCAGACGCCGGTGTAGAACTGGATTCTGTTCGCAGACGCTTTTCAGGCGTAGACATATCATTCATCAAACCAATGCTAGACTTTCTTTTGCCAAGAGATAATAGGTTACTAAGCCCTGCAAATATTATACCCAATTAATACAGCATTTCCTATAAATATTCTTTATTGGACATCAAAAACATAGCATAAAAACTATTACCTTCTTTCAGAGACTGGTTACTATCTGAAAAATTCAGTTTTGAAGCAGACGATAGTTTGTCTTTCGGCGGGTCGGTATTGATCACCCGTCTAAATGGTTCCAAAACATCGTTGAACAGAGACATATCTCCTTCCTTAGCCATCTCAATGCAAATACTGATAGTGGTGCTTATATTAATTTTAAACACTATTCATTATCAATCACAAAACTTGAATATTTTAACAAAAAACTATGCGCAACAACGTTAAAGCAAGTATGTTTGACAAAACCACACCACAGAATATAAATACCCTTACAACCAACACCTTTGCATAAACAGCCAGACAGACGAAAAAAGTAACCACAGAAGCAAAAGATCCTGACCAAAAAACGGTACGGATTAAAAACAAAACGCGACACAAAATGTTAGATTAGAAATGATCAAATAAACTAACTTACGTTTAACCGATAGCCGAACCAAGAATGTTCTAACAAAGGGACTAAATTTTTCTCATCATGCGCATGCGCAACGCTCAAACGTACGTTTTGCCCGGTTGCCACAGAACATTAAAGTGACCCGCTACATGCCCCGCAACATTTTACGTAAAGCGGGTTATGTTCCACAAGGTGTTGCTTTAGTATTACAGGAACTTTAAACATAGTTTCATTTATAATCAAAATTTGACAGCATGTAAAACATAGGATCTTTTGATGCCATCCGTATTGAACATGAATTTTGGAAACCATGTTCATATCCAAAATTCATGTTCAATATAATAATAATGAAAAAACAAGACGTTTTAAGAAAAAATCGACTAAGAAAATGATTCTTTTGTCTACTTTAGTCACGTGATCGTAAACGGCTGCCATTGGCCGAATCGTTGATGACGTCAACTGCTTGTAAACAGTTGCGTCTTAACAGTATTCAACAACTAAAGTTTACAAGTAGGTGACATCAATATGAAATGAAGCGCCATATTGTCAGGAAAACCTTTTTCGCGGGATATTTTTTTGTTTTCCATTTTTCTTGCACTATCACTATCCATTACATATACCATGTAATGGAACGTAAAATGCCAATGCTGAATATCGTTCGTTGGGCATAATGGGCATTCGTTGGCTCGTTGGCCCGGTGTGTATGCATCATTAAAGGCTTTAGAACGAAAATCGATAAAATTTTACCTAATAAGAAATACCTTTTTAAACCTCGGAAAATTTAAAGACAATGCTAAAATAATACTAATCCTCTATAAATAATAATTATTAATAAATAAATAAATGAATAAATAAATGTGGACAACATCACATACATTGCTCTGAACTCAAAGAAAGTAGCTAAAGCACTTGTGTTATGAAATTCAGAGACAACGAAGGTACCACAAACACCCAGACCCGAGAAAATGTAGAAAAGGGGTTTTCTACCTTGACCCGGCCGGGGATCGAACCCGGGACCTCAGAGCTAGCGACACCTTGAAAACCGGTGTGTACGCCACTCGACCACGGAGGTCGTCGAATATTAATGGAAAAATAATGTCACAATATAATTTCCATGCTTGATGTAATTTAATAACAGAATACTAATAACCTAGCGGCGGCACCCCACCCACAGATTAAAGACTAATAACCCCACCCACCCAACTAGTGTCAAAGTCAAGTCAGTCAACAACATTCACATCACATGTGTTCTGTTCTGTGGTGGAGTAAAATGTGTTTTTAAATAACACTTTTATTTTTGATCATTTCCAAGTTTGTGTATTATAAATATTCTCTAACATGGATGATGATCAGGATCAGTACTTTGCTAGTTACGAGAATTTAGATGTGATTATTCAAATTGCATTTCTGTTTAATATTGATTTTAGTATAGTTTTCGCTTTACTTACGAAGTATCTCATTCTAGGTACATAAGTTAATGCTTGAAGATGAACCAAGACTAACAGCCTATAGGAATGCAATTCTTGGCAACATGGATTACTTTAGAGATAAAATTGTTATGGATGTTGGATGTGGGACTGGAATATTATCAATATTTTGTGCACAAGCTGGAGCTAGAAAAGTATATGCTATTGAAGCTAGTAGTTTGGCTAATTTAGCCAAGGAAGTGGTGAAGGAGAATAAATTTGAACATGTTATAGAGGCAAGATACTTGTATATTGTTGTATTTCAAAATATATTATTAAATTTAATTATAGTATATTACCAAATACTATGAATCAATTTAAATTGAGATCAACCAAGGTTTCCAAAATTTTATATTTTATGAAAAAAAAAACTTCTATATTAAAAAATAAAATATCATACTTTACATTGGGTTATGATGACCAAATCTTCAAATGTTATAAATATTCTAAATTAATACCAAAATAAGTATTTATCCTTGAACAAATTATCAAACAGATTTTAGCTGTTTACTATGCCATCTGTAACTATGTAAATCTTCTTAATATCTGATGTTTGTACAGGTAATACATGGTAAGGTTGAAGATATTGTATTGCCACAGGAAATGAGTGTGGATGCAATCGTGTCAGAATGGATGGGCTTTTTCCTACTACATGAGGGTATGCTGGACTCCGTGCTATATGCCCGTGACAAGTTCTTAAAGGTTGGAGGTGAAATGTTTCCGGAAAGTGCTACCATTTATGTTGCACCATGCAGGTGAATATCAAACTCCCTCCAACTGCCCATATTAAATTATTACAACATTAACACCCAAAATTAAATACATCTATGGATTTTTCATTTAGAGATCAAAGTATGTTGATGAGTTAGATAAAGGTACAGTATAAGAAATACTCAAATACTAAATCACTAGAATAATTACAAAACATTCTTAAATACAGTTTTATTTCACTTTCCAGCCTACCATCACTATTCAACAATTGGGAGAATGTGCATGGAGTATCCATGAAATGTTTTGGCACAGCGCTGAGAGAAAACAGAGACTTCCAACCAGAGATCATGGAAATAAAACCGGAGCACTTAATGGGCGAAGAAGTGGCCGTCTGCTGGGTCAACATGAGAGAGGATGAGGCACACCATTTGGATGTGTTCAATGTTAGACATGTTGTTGGTAAGGTCTAAACTACTTGAATTATTAAAACAATACAAAACCTGACAGAAAATGTGCTAGAGAAGGAAGAGTGAAAGTAAAAAAGATATCCTACTGAGAAACAGCACAAAAACAATCTACAAATAAAAATATGTATAGTTACAGTTTGTATAAAAAATAGAGTTCTAAACACATTATCCATACAAATTGTAATGTTAACTACATAGTTATTTGGTCAATAACTTCCATGGTATGGGCTCAATAGGCGTATTTGCTATCTCCATTTAAGGTAAACGCACACTTATCCGAGCCTAACGCGTCGAAAGAATCGAAATCAATGAGGCCTCGCACATTTATCCTCACCGAAAGAATCGACCGCGCCGAAGAAATCGTTTTGAATAATACAATGAAGAAGTACTCGCGCGTTGCTCTGTCGTACGCAACTGATAGAATGCGAGCGCATCAGTTGAGTCGACCGCATCAACCGCGCCGAATTTGATGACGTAATCCGAATTCGTCTAGAATTTCTGGGGTTCTTACACATTCGGTGGATTCAACGCGGGCAAGTGCGAGGTTTCATAAGATTTCATATAAAGGACTCTCGTTTCGTTCAACTCGTTCGATGCCTTCGGCTCGGATAAGTGGGCGTTCACCTTTAACAACCCAAGAAATGTTCACTGGATAAAAATAACAATAAAAACGCAAAGTATCGGTTTACGTCGAAGACCAACTTCGTTTTAGTAGATCCAGTTAGTCATCAACATTAGATAATTCGAAATTCTCTTTTTACACCGATTTTGTAAGGCGTTTATTGCCTCACTTGATCGAAAGTTATAATTCCACCATATGGGTTAAAAATGAGGATTAATGCAAAACATTCTGTCCATTTAAAACAATATCTATGATCTGTCAGAAATCCTCAACAAAGGTGAAAGTGTCATTAATCAAAAGTAAATAGTAAAAAATACATCAATTTAACATTATATTTTCTAAGTTCTTTAAAGTTTTATTAGAAATACTAAATAACCAAACATAGTGTAATTAACAAAGTAAATAAAAATGAAGAATACCAATAGTATGACCCGATATGTTTATAAAATTACCCTTTGAGTGGTCTACAGCGCTCCAAAGAATTGTAGAAATGAGGAAACATATAAAAAGATGTACTATGAGACAGCTCAAACATCGATTGAAAGGAATGGTATTGTAGTTGACTTGTTTTCGTACATGTGCCTTAAATCTTTATTGGAATTTGTTATTACGTTAACACATTTCAATGAATATAATCTATTGTAGGTACTTAAGTCGCTGGTGACCCGCGCAGCACTTAAGACTGTAATTTCTTAATTAGGCATTGTTTTTCTTTCCTTTTGATCGCCAAGAGCGTGCTCTCGGCGCCAAGCTACGATTTCATCCTTTAATACCTACGGAATAATGCTGAAGTAATATCGATAAAGCAAACGAGCAACTGTTAGTGTTTAAGTCTGTCATGCAGTGGTGCGGGACCGTGGCGTGCTGGACACATTTTGCTTCGTCATGTATATACATATCTGTGGCCTTCAAAAGATTTTTGGAAAGCGAAGTTTATCCTAAGAATCCTCCACTACCTATTATTCTTTCGTAACTGTATATCTTTATTTTTAGGTGCAAGCAAAAACGGTTACTACCAAGGCTTCTGCCTATGGTTCGAGTGTCATTTCCCCAAGTTTCCTGACAGTCCAGGAGACAGTCGCGTGGTTCTGGACACGAGTCCGAAAAGCGCGCCTACACATTGGAAACAAACAGTGATCGTTCTGCCATTTCAGCAAGAAGTGGAAGAAGGGGAACCTATCGCCTTCGATCTGGCCATGATCAGGGACACGCACAAAAATAATAGAAGGTAGTTTATAATGATACAGGCAGGTCGCATGGTGGATTAATATGCAACTAAAAGTATGCGCACTAGTTATTTCGTAAGTCTATTTGGCGGGGCAGAAGAATGGAGGCTGGTGCGCGCCGGCGACGACACGTTATTGGTAGATCAGTTGCTCTTCACCACTCGCGATTCTACACATGCGTCAATTATCTCAACCTCAACCAGTTTCGCCGAGCGATCTTACAACGACCGCGCGACCTTTATATGATTGTGATTAATCAGTTACAGTGCGGCGGTAATTTAGCACGCCTGGAAAGAGCTACAGGATATCGCTGTTTCTGTCTCATACCGTGCATGTATAATTGCATCTCGCTCCAACTATATTTTATCTCTTTTTAGACTCGCCAAGTTATATAGACCTTACTGTACAGTAGTCTGACTTGTTTTTATTTGTATAGGTTTAAGAAATAATGGAACTGTAGTTTACCTTGGACTTATTTCAGGTGTATATTTGTACATTTAAAAAGTGATAAAAGTTAGACATATATACACATACAGTCCATAAATTAAAGTAAACATTTGAATACCTTGAATAAAGATCTAAAGTATCATGTTTAATGCCTGCCTACCCTTTTTCCACAAGCTATGTTGGGGTTGGATTGCAGTCTTACTGAATACCGTATTTTACATGAAGTGACTGCCTATTTGAACTCTACAACTCATTTTACTGGGTAACAAAGTATCCCTTAATAAGACTGCAAAGATCGACGTATTATAGTCGGGACCAACGGCTTAACGTGCTTTAGAAGCACGGAGTGGTCTCGGTATGTTTACAAATGGTCACCCATCCACGGAGCAACCACGGCGAGCGCGGCTTAATCTTTATTATCGGTCAAACCGGCTTATAGTTAGCCACGAGCCCCTCAAAAGTAGTATGTTTAATAAACTTACTTTAATTTCAGGTACGATATACAATTGACGATGTTAGAGCCAGAAGATGTTGAGCACCCTCTTCCTTGCTCCTGCCATCTTACCACATGCATTGTCACCAAAGCATACTTGATCCAACAGGCTGGTCAAACTTTGATCGTAAACAATCTGGTCTTGCAAGAAGAACCAATCGATGATGATGAAGACGATGATGATGATGGAGATGATGATGATAATGATGATGGTTAATAAAATCATTTTGTTAAAATATTTTATTTTATTTGTATATAACAATAATCATATTAACATTAAATCATTATTAATGTATTTTAGATACGCTATTTATATTCCAATTACTTTTGGGAGTATATTAGTGGTAAGAAATTTGTCACATGTGAAATCATAATTGTTAAACTGTACCTACGATTAAATGTAACTACAATTACATGAAATTTTATTTAGTAGTTGTTGTTATTAGTTTATTATTATTTTAAACAAAAGTATATGAAGGACATTCAATTATGAGATATTGTTGAACCAGAAAAATGCAATGTTCATAATAATCTTAGTCTGTCTTGACTAACATTTAATAATAACTAGCTGTTTCCCGCGGCTCCGCCGGTGTAGATGTCGGTTACCGCGGCAAAAAGTAGCTTATTACCTTTCTTAGGCTTAAGACTTTTTGCTACAAAAATCCAGGATTCTCGTAAATCAGAAATCGTCTTTTATTAAATAGAATAATATCAAACCTGGTATCAATTTGCCCATTTTAAACACTTACGCTGCGGTGACTGGAAATATAACCGCCAATAAGGTACACTGTTAAGGGTAGGTTGTTTCAAAGCGTCTGTAATCGTAACAGTACGTCAACGTTAAGTCTCTATAAAATTCTGATACAAGCGACCATATTTCACATAGCTGTCCCCCGCGACTTTGTCCGCGTGTTTTAGTTTCAATGGTTTTTCATTTTGCAACATTTTTCATTTATGCTCCGCTCCTTTTGGTCGCAGCTTAATGTTATATAGCTTAAATAAATGGGCTATCCAACACTGAAAGGATTTTTTAAATCGGACCTGTAGTTCCTGAGATTAGCGTTCAAACAAACAAACAAACAAACTCTTCAGCTTTATATATTAGTAAGTATATAGATTTACAGACATGTTATTTTATGTTAACGTTTAAATAAGTATTTATACATTACATATTTCAGGTAATGAAACTTAACAACATCTATTGTCATCTCCTTTGATTGTAAGCCACATGTACCCAAGCGGCGATCGGTTACCGCGCATGACGTCACAGCTAAATCTCAGTCAAACCCCGAGCGGCGACCGGCCTCACTACCTCCACTTGATTTGAACCCTTTTTCTTTGTGTTTAGAGACTACTTTTGTATGAAGAAGTTTGATGATATACGATGTTTAACCTCTAGTTCAACGAGGTAACTCACAATCAATGTGTTAATACCGGTACATGTTGTATTGATCGTGTTAGTACCGCAACATGTTGGTAACGGATTGCGTGAGCTGGGCCTCTCCGCTGAGCCAGCGGTTGTAGTCGAGGCGCATCAGCAGGCGCGCGAGGTACACGCCGCACGGACGGTCCCGCAACGATACTAGTAACTGCATCAACTGCTTAACTAGTTTGTTGTAACTGAAATGAGAATAAATAGATAAGTATCAGGGATACATATTTAACACGCATATAACAGGGATAAGTATAAGTATCAAGGAATGTGATCATCCGATTGGGATAGAATAAAACGATAATACCGAACGATTTTTTTATATGGTTTTCTCCAATGTATAAATAAATATAACATCGTGAGGAAGCCTGGATTCCAACAATTGGAATCTGAAATCGGTCACCCGCAATGAGCAAGCGTAGTGATCGATGCGCGTTCCTTCTCCATATGAGAAGAGGCCTGTGCGCAGCAGTGGGACATTTATAGGCTGGTATTATATTTCTCCAATGGGTAGAGTGATCCAAGAAGGTTTGTGTGTATAATTCATTATTGTTTTGCCTACCCAGGAGAAGCACAGGAAGGTCGCAAGATTCCTCTAATGTCCGACAAAACCCTAAAAATACGTAACTAATTTGCAGATTCAAGTTTGCATTTATGATTTATCTATGTATTCCAGTCTTATGACGTCAAAACTAACTTTACGGATGTTATTTCGAACTAGCACAACTTAATCTTAACACAAAATAAACCCGACTACATAAAGAAAAAAATATTATGTTACATTAATTACTATTCGCCTTATTTATAAAAATCTCGACGGTGTTAAGCAATTGCTAAGAAACTTCTAAATTCCAATTCTCAGAAAAAACCTTGCCAACCACCGTCGAGATTTATATAAATAAGGCTATGTATCTTAACAAATTCATAGTAACTTCTGAATGAATACAAGTTACCCGAACGCCATAGTATCTCATCATATTGATGAATATATATAAAATTTACCGATCAGAATATCCCCTTATATAGTAGTCTTCGGCCTCGCGATCCGCGACGGAGTTGTTCATGCCGCAGAACGAGTGGCAGAGTTTGAGCAACTCCATGATGTTGCAGAACACGGGGTTGCTTAACGAGTCCGCCGTGTCGCCCGAACACTCGCTGTCACACGACTTGAAGAGAAAAAAATAATGAAATTTATTTATACGCAAAGAAATAATGAATGAAAACTAGCTTTTGCTGTAAACGGCTGGTATTTTCAGTTTTTAACGTTTTCACAAGTGGGCTTTTTATTTAGGCCTAGACCTGTCCCCTGCGGCTCCGCCTGCGTGGGTATTGCGGCAACAAGTTGCCTATGTCATTTTTTGGGATCCAAACTTACCGCATACTCAAGTTTCATCAAAATCGATTCAGGTGTTTAGCCGTAAAAGCGTAACAGACAGACAGACAGAGTAACTTTTGTTTTAAATATATTTTATATAGCTCAAAATGCTACTGAACTAATGACCATTTGGTGCATTCTGTAATGTATTATGCAGGACCAGTAACCGGGCAGCTAGAGCATTTATTTGAAAACTTGTTAAAACAAGTAAGTTTTTTACTGTCTGGCCTGTTGGTCTAGTGGTTAGTGACTCTGACCCTGTCTGCTAAACCGGAGCTCGTGGATTTGATTCCCACCCAGCGCAAATTTTTATGTGATGAGCATGATCATTGGTTCTGTGCCTGGGTGTAATTTATCTTTATACATATTAATGTATGTATTTAAAAATATATAAGTTAAGTATGTTTATTAGTCTAGTTGCCATAATACTTTGCCTAGATTGGGATCAGATGTCCGTGCGTGAGTTTTCCCAAGATATTATTATCGAATGAACATTCTAGAATTCAAACCAACTTACGGATGTGACAGTCAAGAACGATTGGCTGAGTATATCCGCGAGGAACGTCGCATGCGCCTTCTTGAGCTTCTCGAAGTCGTTGGTCTTGTACACGGCGTCCATGAGCCGCGAGAAGTTCGTCTCCAGCACGTCGGCTTGCATGTAGTGTTGGAGGTTGTCCATTAGGAACATCAGCTTGTTGTGCAGCTGGCACATTGAGAAACTGGGAATGATAAGTAACGATATATGAGACAAACACACATAAAATGTCGTGGTAGCCTAGCGGTGTAACGTACAGATTTTTATGCAAATGATTGCAGGTTCGAACCAACTAAAGGCAAGTACCAATGTAATTTTTTTAAACTTATATGTATTTTCTTAATTTTCCATTGGCAAACGGTGAAGGAAATTATCGTTAACAAACCTGGATTCAAAAAATTTGAATCTGAAATCGCCAGCCCTCAATGAGCAAATGTGGTGCTTTCTCTACATAAGAGGCCTGTGCCCAGCAGTGGAACATTTATAGGCCGGTATTATGAACACACGTAAAACATACAATATGTTATCATGAACTTTATGTTTCGTGCTACATTACGTACAAAGGCAAAGAACAATACAAAAATATGTCGAAAAAAAAAAGTTTATTTTTTTATTTGTTTCTCACTTTAACCTCTTTGCCCGGCTCCTAAAAGTTGTAGCGTGATTTTAAACACCTAATAATTGGGCTATTCATTGTAAAAATATTATTTCAAATCCAACTGGCATTTCCAGACATATATTATTCGCCATATTATTCAATGGATCTCAAATACAACAATCTCGAAGAAAATCATAACCTACAAACCTCGTAGACTGTTTATAAGTCTTCCACAACGCATGTAAGTCATGTTGCGTCTTCTTTATCCTGAGCAGAAGTCGGAACATGTCGTTGTAGCGCGCCAGCACCTCCGGCGTGAAGAGAAGGTGGAGAGGCCACTTGAAATCGTACTTCAGGATAATGCTCGACCAACCGTCCGATACTGGAACGGTGAAAACAGAATTATAATGGCTAAACCGTAAATTCAATGGGAGTACCGCTAGGAATTTTTCCGCCAGAGGCTCGCGCGTGATGTCTCCGAAATGTCAAATTCCATAGTTTGCTGTTGGGATCCACGGGTTTATTGAATTACACTTTAAATGTTGTGCATAGTTTTTATATTTTCCAATATTTCTAATTATTATGGCAAATGTAAGTTACGGATCAATCACAGTCAGTACTCAAAACGCCGAGTGTTGAAAAAGAGGTGCAAATTTAAGCGACTTAAAAGAACAGTTCATCTAAAGATTAGTTCGTTTACTTTTTATAAACACACATTTTGTCAAAAATATGCTGCCCGTAAACTTAGTAACGAACTTTGGAGGCTATACTTCACGACCTCACGTGCCAGTGGTGCCAACTGGTGAGCGCAATAACGTTAGCCCTCATTTTAAGTTACCGTTAAGTTTGATACTATATCTGTTACGGAGACTTAGGAGCTATATTTTATTTGACACTCGATATCCTCTTGAACGCCTTATATTTGAATTTTGTTTGAGTATTTGTTAGTAAGTTATGAAGAATTTAATCTTGGTTAACAAAGGTTTCTAGATTTAGAAATCGGGTAGTGTGAGATTTTTAATTTTTTTTTTAAGGTTTTTTTATTTTCTTTAATAAAAACCTTGTCCTTACAATAAGGAAAATAACAAAAAAATAATTATCTGATTTGATACAGCTGTCGCGAATTAAAGGCGTGACCAAGGGAAATCTGGATTCATTTATATATATATATATATATATAGGTAGATATATCATGGATCATCCAGAAAATATTTGTTCTATACGGCTGTACGTCGTGCTCATGTACGTCGGGTACAGCCTCGTACCCGATATACAGCCATATCGGGTACGAGGCTGTACCCGACGTACATGAGTTATATCAACACACACATGCAGACAACAACTATTTCCATCTATAAGTAGTAACAACAAATTACAAAAACTTAACACATTTTATATATGCGCTTGTAAACTAGTATAACGTTTCTTACCAGTGGAACTGTCATCATCAATAGTAGTATTTGTAGAGACATTCGGCTTCACATAAGGCAACTCAAAACTAAACTTCTCTATATCTGCGCTGTTACTAAGGAACACTGCCCGAGCCGCTAGCTGGAACGCGTGGTTCATATCTGAAAATAATAATCTAGTTTTTAAAACGAAGCCGCAATAGGAAATAGTTCATTGAACTCCAAATACACTACCAGACATAATATAGAATTCAGGACTTAATTAACAGGATCAATTGGGAAATGCTAGATCAAATTGAGCTTGTTTAAGTTTACAATGGATGGTTCATGATTAAACAGGTTGGACATTCTTAAATATATACTGCGTGCGTATGCATTTTTAGTAGTGGTGACTGGTGTGCATTTTTTTGCCCGACACATAATGTCAGTTTATATAACTTTGACGTGGCGGAAAGTTTGCTCGAGCTCCTGAACGAACGGGCCAATTACGATGCGTTTTTTTTTTTGTTAGAATGTGAAGTGATGGTTTTAGCTATAATAGGCTATTTGACAGATTTATAATTTCTATCTTGAATTACTTGGTTACGGTTAAGAATTTCACCCATAAAATTTTTTCAAAAAGAAATTACGTATTTCGTAAGAAAATTGCAAATAAAAATTCAAAATTCAAATAAGCCGCCGAAACGCTTTATTCAAACAACAATATGTTTACGCGCGGATGACGTCATTATAACATTAGCCAATCCGGGTCGTTTCTCAATGTGTGGCGCGAGAAACAAATAGCCAAACATATTTTTGTGTTTTTGGATATATTAATTGTTTTAATTTTTAATAAAAATGATGTGATTCACATGAAAAACTCTCATTTTATGCATTTAAAGCAAATAATCACAAAAATATTCATAGTGTCAAATAGCCTATTGCAAATAAAAATTCAAAATTCAAATAAGCCGCCGAAACGCTTTATTCAAACAACAATATGTTTACGCGCGGATGACGTCATTATAACATTAGCCAATCCGGGTCGTTTCTCAATGTGTGGCGCGAGAAACAAATAGCCAAACATATTTTTGTGTTTTTGGATATATTAATTGTTTTAATTTTTAATAAAAATGATGTGATTCACATGAAAAACTCTCATTTTATGCATTTAAAGCAAATAATCACAAAAATATTCATAGTGTCAAATAGCCTATTGAGATCCGGTCAGCATTTTAAAGGGTATTCAGTAATTTTTTAACTAACTAACCTACCTAACACACTTCGAAAGGGTAAAGTTAAATGACTGTCACTATACTCACCTCTAGTGGATGTCCTAGCTGTGGGCCTGTCCAGCATGTGAGCTGTGAGCCTGAGCAGCTCCAGAAACAGCTCGCCGCGGCCCAGCAGGTAGAAGTCTTTCATGAGACGCAGCTCGTGGATCAGCTGTGCTTCCTCCACTGCTACTGTCCATAGATGCTAAAAGAAAATATCCTTAAATTGTATTAATTTTCATATTCTAATTACATATGTAGAAAAACGGACGGCTAAGTAACAGCTGATAGTCTGATATTTAGATAGGTGGCCTTTTTAATTGCTGGTATTTAATTAAGCTTCGTTAAAATTTAATTTACTTTGCAGGAGACCAACACTTTGAAAAAGGCTGAGTCAGACATATTATTATATGATAAAAGTAAATAAAAGCCTTTAACATTACTTTGACTGGCCTGTTGGTCTAGTGGTTAGTGACCCTGGCTGCTAAACCAGAGGTCGTATGGGGTTTGATTCCCACCCAGGACAAAATAATTGTTGTGTGATGTGCACTGTCATTTGTTCTGTGTCTGGGTGTAATATATAAATATACTTATATATTTATAAATATATAAGTATATTTATCAGTTGTCTAGTTGCTATAATACAGGCACTGCCTAGTTTGGGATCAGATTGCCGTGTGTGAGTTGTCCCAAGAAAATTTACCTTAGTAACACATTCCTTTATTTCCCTGATAACTCCTCTAAGATTACAAACTTCAAACACTTCAGGGTTTTTCAATTTCTGCAACTTTTCATGGAACTCCGCTTCTTTATCTTCCCAGATTGTGAATCTGAAAGAACAGCTAAATGATGAGGTGTAATTGTGTTTGAGTCCCATAGTTAAGTACTATTTAAACATAATCAGTGTTAATAGTTAGTTTGACATAAATTTTACTGAATAAGTCACAAGCAGTTAGTAAAAACAAAAAACGTTTATAAAACCCTTTTTTTTATGGATCCTTACTCAATAGGTTTGCTTTAAAAAAATATATTAACGACTTACAACCTACCACCGTAATTCTGAAATTTTTCATTTTGGAGACGATTTGAGGTTTAGAGACGACTCTAACTATACCTTAACTGTCGAAATCCACCCAGCAATTTACAAACATAGAAACAGAATTATACAAGATACGCGTGAAAAACATAAAGGCGCGTCGGGTAAAAAAGGAACCCTTTTTAAGTATGAACTTAAAGTAATGTGTAAACTTTAAATGAACTTTTTCTTATAAGCAAAAAGGTTAAATCCCTACATATTTATGACCTTCTGTTATGAACAAAGGAGTCCACAATAATTATGTTATGTGCCTTGTGCTACAAAAACTGACTTATATGTAAAAAAAATGTATAATTACCTTCTTGAATCTACACCACACTTTTGCAGTGGCATCAATGTCCTGCTAGCAACAAATGAACTATTTTTCTTCACTTTCTTGGGATCAAACCCAAATAAGATGATAGTCTTGCCAATAAACAGTATCTCTTGTGCAAGAGAGAGAGGCACATAGTATGGTATCATGCTAGGATTTAAAACATAGCCACATTCTAATGTTGCATCTTGGAGCTGAAAAATATAATTTAAATTAGATATAACTTGTTGAGTTGTCTACATACAGTTTATAGAAAAGTACATAGCTACATACTACACTAAACTCAAGTAAAATGGGATCAAGATAGTAAAAAGGTATGGTAACTTCAAAATTTAATTTAAAAGAGCTATATTTTTTTGATGTTTTTGAGATTTTTGATATATTCTTCTTTTCACAATTTCTTTTTTAGCAAGTTTGGGTCCACTGCTGAACATATGTGTGACTATCTAATATGTTTTTGAAATACAGCATTTGAATTCTCAATAACACAAAAAAAACTTTTTTAAATTATTTTTTGTGATAACACTTAAAAATACATAACTCACAGTTGACACAAGTGATTTATCACAAGTATTGGTTGTGGATGGAGAAGAGAGGAAGGTGTCTGAAACCTCATTTGCCTGATTGTGGAGAATGAAGAACTCTTGATATGGGTCCTTCAGCTCACCATACAGTAGCCATGTACACAGTTGGTTCACAAATACTTTGTTTATATATGAGAATATCCTGCAAATAATTATGTTTTATATATTTATTATTCTTATAATGTACTTCAAATAGGTTGTGTATAGTAAATCACAGTAAAATTGTACCTAAGTAGGTACAATTTTACTGTATTATTTTATATTATTTATTTAGTATTATATTTAAGGCATAATTTATGTACTGTTACATAAATTAAGAGGTCTGAATAAAATGTAGTGAATATGTAAGAGGAGGGGTGCTTTCTCGAATAATACCATTTTGTTGATTCATAATTATTTATTTAATATCACACTTCAAAACAACTATTTACTTATTTAATATATGAAATAATTTTAATTAATTGAAATAAATTCACAAACAAAATCAACAGTAATATTATCAGAGGTCCGTCTAGCCCGAGTGCCGACAAACGAATGAGCGCGCTCTCGCTGCGTACGCCCTTTTTATAGTGTGAGTGTAGTGGGGAGCGTCGAACCGGAACACGTGTTGAACAAAGGATGACGATGACGCGATGTTTTGTGGTGTGCATTATATTTGCGCCGATACGGCCATTCTGATGATAGGCGCGTCCCTGCGCCTAGATCGCATAATGATCTGGAAATTTAATGAGTATTAATTCTCATTACTACAAGTTCCTTATGTCCGTGTCTTTGAACCTCATAGCCTCATCGCTAATTTTGGTTACATCCTCGTTACAAAATTGGTTAACCTCATAGCCTCAGCGCTAATTTTGGTTATAATCACAGTGCATTAACCTCATAGCCTCAGCGCTAATATTGGTTAATCTCGTAATTTACCTTTAGATTTTACCGATTTAGATGAAATCCCATTGCTCGTTTACATTTATAGCTATTGCTACTCACAGTGATTAACAACTTTGGATGTTAATCAACGTTTTCTTCATTTTCCAATTCTTTATTAATTGCCGATATGGCCACGTCACTTTGGACTCCAAATTTAGGAGCGCTTCTTAGTTGTTCATGACATACTTTTCTTGAACGACCGCGACCGTTAATTCGTCTAATTTCATATCGGTCATGAGGTAGTACCTTTCTAATTTCGAAAGGTCCATCATATTTTTGGCTTAGTTTGGTACCAAGTCGTGGGGGTTCTTTTAACAAGACATATTCACCCTTCTCGAATCTTTTAACTTTAGCTTTACTTTTATCGTATCGAGTTTTATCTTTCTCAGCTTGTTCGGTCATCCTTGTTAATACAGCTTTTTTCAACATCTCCGGGTCTATACGCTCATTGCGTTCGTCAATGAGGTTGAGCAGCTCAGGAGGAACACTGCCCCTTTTTCCAGTTAACAATTCAATAGGTGTGTGACCTGTTGTTTTTGAAAAAGTGGAATTTATAGCTAGCTGGAGAGCTCCCAGAGATTTCATCCAATGACTTTTATGCGTATTATTGATGACGGTCAATCCATTCTTTATTATTCTCATAATCCTTTCCACTTGACCGTTGGCTCTACTTGTGTATCCAGCACATTGATGTAGTTCTATCCCATATTGGTCGCAGTAATCTTTGTAATGGGATATAAATGCGCCATCACCATCAACAATAATGCGTCTTGGAGCTCCAAAAAGGAAAACTATTTCTTGTAGATGTTTCAACGCACTGGCTTGAGTTTTGTTTTTTGCGTGTTGTAATATAACAAACTTTGTGTAAGCATCGATGGCCACGAAAACATATTCCTTTTGAGAAGCATTGCCACTGAGTTTTCCAGAAATGTCGATGTGGATGGTATGAAAAGGCTCCGGTATCTTTTCTATTGTGTGCAGGCGACTTTGTATGGCTCCAGATGCCCCTTTCATTGTTTTGCATATAACACAGTGCTCGACAAAGTATCTGACAGTTGAAGACATTTTAGGAAACCAAAAATTCTCCTTGAGTTTTGCCAATGTCTTTTCCCATCCCATGTGCTTAAGTGCCTCATGATAAGTATTTATGAGACTCCATTGATAGGATTGAGGGACAACTTTAGTGAGTTTTGTCTTATCGTTTGTTTTTGTTTTGTAGTGTAAAACATTATCTTTAATTACGTAGTCCGGATGCAACTGATTATTTGTATGAACTTCTTTAATGATTTTACTCAAGTCAGTATCACGACGTTGTTCTACAATTAGCCAATCATTTTTAGTTGATAAGTTCATTACGACTTGAAGTGGGTTTCTACTGAAGAAATCTGCGTGTTTCAATTTTTCTCCTTTTCGGTATTCAACTTCAAATTCAAAATTTTGTAGGAACGCCCACCATCTGTGTATTCTAGGTAGCAGTTCTTGTTTATAACGTGATGCTTTCACTGCATTACAGTCTGTCATGACTGTGAATTTTCGCCCATATAGAAAATGACGAAAGTGCTTGATTGCTCTTACTATTGCCAGTGTTTCAAGCTCGTAGCTGTGGTACTTGGATTCGGCTGCAGTGGTTCTCATACTGAAATAGCCAATAACATGGCGTATTCCATTTTTTACTTGAATTAACACAGCTCCAAACCCCATAGCACTGGCGTCTGTGTGGAGTTCGATAGGATAGTTTTCCTGAAATATTGTCAGTAGCGGTGCCGATGTCAGGTAATTAATTATTTTTGCTCGTATAGCTTCATGTTTCTCTGTCCACTCCCATTTGACACCGGTTTTTGTCAAATTGTACAAGGGTATCATCACAGTTGAGAAATTGCATATGAATCGACGAAAATATCCCGCCAAGCCATTAAACTGTCTTAGCTGCTTAACATTTGTTGGAGGCGGGGACCTAGCCAATGCTTCAACCTTGGCTGTACTAGGCCTCACCTTACCATCAGTTACTATAAATCCGAGATATTCAACTGAAACTTTCAGAAATGAACATTTCTTAATATTGATGGAAAATCCACATTTTGTAAGTGCTTCTAGAACTTGTTCCAAATTCTTGATTCCTTCATCAATCTTTGCGCTTGGTATAAGCACATCATCCATGTAAACGAGTGCTATTTTGCCTCGAAGGTCTCCTAAGGCCTTATTTATAGCCCTTTGATAGACTGAAGGAGCATTCGTTAGGCCAAACGGCATGGCAAGGTATTCATATTGGCCGTCGGGAGTGACAAATGCTGTTTTTTCTATTGAAGTTGCTGATATCGGCACTTGATGGAAGCCCGCGGCCATGTCGAGACAGGTAAAATATTTCGCATCAGCGAGTTGATCTAGTTGTTCCGAGATTAACGGTAGTGGGTAATGGTCTCGCACCGTGTTTGCATTTAGTTCTCTATAGTCGACACATAATCTGTCTTCTCCATTCTTCTTTTTTACCATTATTATAGGGCTTGCAAAAGGCGAGTTGCTTTCCCTTATAATATTTTTATCTTGAAGCTCCTTAATCATAGTCTTGACTTTTTCTCGTTCAACAGGCGTCAATCTGTATGGCCGCCGATTAACTATTTTATCAGGGTTTTTCAATCGGATAGATAGTTCACCAGTCGTGATTCTGGATCCAGATACGCTTTCTCTAAAGTAATCTTCATATTTTTTAAGCAAACTCATCAATCTGTTTATTTCTTCTTTATTTTTTAAATCTGTATTTATAGATCTTGAAGATAGTTGCCATATATTAGCAGCTGTTTTGTGATGTTCATCTCTTGTCATTATAATGCCACTATGTGATAGTGTAACTTTCAGACCCGGTATATTCAAAATATCTCTTCCTATGAGAATATCTGCAGGTAACTCGTGGTCTAAGACAATATGAAGGTCAAGTTCCAGATGCATACCGTTAATATAACAGACTGATGTTACTTGACTGAAGGATATAACGGGTACTGGTCCGATGCCCTTCAGATATGTGGTCTTGTTTGTTTTTGATCCAGGAAGTGAAAGTGCTACTGATTCTCTTACAAGTGAACAGTCCGCTCCGCTATCAAATATCGCTTGAAAATGTTTATTGCCAATTGCAATAGAAATACCATTCTTCATATCATTGTTTTTGACTTGGCACAAGTTAATGTTCTTCTCGGCATTGAGCCGCTTAAAACAAGTTTCATAAGTGTGTCCCGTCATGGAGCAGTAAGTGCATTCCTTTCTCTTCTTCTCTTTGTTCTTGTTTGCGTCCATAGATTCTGAAGTTGATGGAATTGACTGTTGGTGTTGTTCAGTGCGAGTACGCGCCATTGCATTTTGATTACACCATCGAGCTCGATGGCCTTGTTTACCACATACAAAACATGTAATACCCTGATCTGATCTATTGCCGTCGGGCTTCATTTTTTTGTTTGGTAAGCGGTCTTGATTTGGTGGCAACTTACGTTTACGCATTGTTTTAGCAATGGCAATAAGCTCTGGAACGGATTGACATTTAGCGTTAAGAAGTTCTGTTCGAAGGTCGTCTTCTATAATGCTACCGATCACAAATTCGACAGCATCTTGTTCCGTAGGATCGGGTTTCACGATTTTTTTGAACATTTTCCAAACATTAGATATGTACTCGGGTATGTTGTCAGCATCATTGATGGAGTAACGTCGGAATTTCAAAACGTTTGAAAAATATCTTGATTCTGGCTCGAAGGTTTGTAGCATGTCTTCTCTCATTTCAGCCCATGTGGTCGTCCGTAGTAAACAATCATCGGCCCAAGATTGCGCTCTTCCTTTTAAGACACCAGCGGCTTTTAAACGTACTTCGTGGTCTTTTAATTTGTACTCCGCTTGGGTTCTGGTTATCAAATCTACCCATTCTCTCACGTCAGTTCCTTTGTCAGGGTCAAAACTTGGAAAATAGACGTCGGAAATGCGGATTGATCGAGTTTCTTCAGAATTGAATACTTTCATCATTTCAGCAAGGACAGCGCGATTTTCTTGAGACATTTGCATCATCATTTCGCACATAGTATCCTTAAATGTGTTAGCCAATAGCGCCATGGTAGTAGCAGAATTTCCTGGCACCGGTTGATGGCGTTGGTTCGTCCCCTCTTCTGATGTAAGAGGAGGGGTGCTTTCTCGAATAATACCATTTTGTTGATTCATAATTATTTATTTAATATCACACTTCAAAACAACTATTTACTTATTTAATATATGAAATAATTTTAATTAATTGAAATAAATTCACAAACAAAATCAACAGTAATATTATCAGAGGTCCGTCTAGCCCGAGTGCCGACAAACGAATGAGCGCGCTCTCGCTGCGTACGCCCTTTTTATAGTGTGAGTGTAGTGGGGAGCGTCGAACCGGAACACGTGTTGAACAAAGGATGACGATGACGCGATGTTTTGTGGTGTGCATTATATTTGCGCCGATAAATATTCATGCTTGTATATTTATTTATTTTATAAATGTAATTAGTATCCTTGACAATCACTTTACAGAAATTAATGAACTATATAAAGTTTTAGTAGTAAAATACTGGTATCTGGTAAATTTTTAATCATCCATATAAGAGAAACTTTTAATTTTTTTGTCATCTACCCAATTACAGCAGGTGTACACGGCGATAAGGTTGAGTATTGCTACTAGAAATTATTTGTAGTAAAACGACGTGTTGCAGGTTTGACAGTTTATTTTTAACTAACTTCATTATGATTAATGTGGACTGTAAGTACATGCATAGGTACATATAAACACCTTTGTATAGTCTACTAACATCGCATGTTATGCGCTCGGACATTCCGCCCACCAAAGGATCTATCCTTTTATATGAAAAAATAACAGTACAATGATAGTAAACTATTCAATATTAATTGCTATGCTAATTGAACTAAATAACAACAAAAAATCGAAATCGAAGTTTCTTCACTACTCATCTCAAAAATCTAATGGTAAGTAACAAAGTGTAAATAAATGTTATTATGAATAATTAATTATGTTTTAGTTTAAGTAGGTACATACATCACTGGTAAGTAACGGAATGTTAAGCACTCAGTATATATATAACATCTGTACATTATATATAGTTTAGCGTAAGTTCTAATGATAATACATCATTTATTATTTTTATTTTGCAGGTAGGTGCACAGTTCATTCATAACTTCCAACCGCCCACCGTTCAAGATTAATTTAATTATCCGTACAAAACATTTACAAACTGTTATGTATATTATACACATACAAATAGGTAAGTTGTAAGAAGTTAGGAATGTCTGTTCG
Source organism: Diachrysia chrysitis (assembly GCA_932294365.1). Taxonomy (NCBI): domain Eukaryota; kingdom Metazoa; phylum Arthropoda; class Insecta; order Lepidoptera; family Noctuidae; genus Diachrysia; species Diachrysia chrysitis. Next base: position 7,810,056 of record OW028657.1, read on the forward strand.
AGTTTATTGACTATGAAAATAAAATAGGTAAGCAGGTAAGTTCTTAAACGTAAGATAATACACGTATGGTAAGTATATGCATATTTAAGTATACAATCTAGTTAAGTAACTTAAGAATATAAATCGATATGTAAACAATTTTATTATAAAGCAAGTTAATAATTATTACAACTAAATAAACAATTTTTTTTTTTGTAAACTTATTGTTTTTTTTATTTTTTGACCATTTACTTAAGTCTTTTGTTTAGGTAACATACACAATTTACTTACAGGTCTTTTATAAACACAATTCTTACATTTGACTGACACTACACGAGTGATACCGTCAGGGCCTACATGCTTTTCAATAATTTTACCCAATATCCACTTACTTGGAGGTACATTATCTTCCCTTAGAATCACTATGTCATCGATTTCTGGTTCAGTGGTTTTGGTATTCCACTTATATCTTTGATTCAGATTTACAAGGTATTCCTTATACCATCTGTTCCAGAAATCGGTGACCATTTTCTGAGTTAGCCTCCATCTATCCAAACTAGAAATATTACAATTTGCATAATTTTCGTCAGTTAAATTTAACAAAGGCTCGCCAATCAGAAAGTGGCCCGGTGTTAGTGGAAGGGGGTCACTGGGGTCATCACTGATCACAGTTATGGGCCGTGAATTTAAACATGCCTCAATTTGGGCCAAAACCGTGGCTAGCTCCTCGTACGTAAGAGTGGTATCGCCTATAATCTTTTTAAGGTGAGTTTTCGTGCTGCGCACCCCAGCTTCCCATAAACCCCCAAAATTGGGTGCATGAGGAGGTATGAAATGCCATGTAGTACGCTCCAATACTAACAACTCCGCTATTTCACCATGAAACGAAGATTTGGCACTGTTAAACATCTCTTTCAGCTGCTTGTCTGCTCCCACGAAGTTTGTGCCGTTATCACTATAAATGTCATAACAATGACCTCGTCTTGACGTGAATCGGCGGAAAGCTGCGATGAATCCTTTCGTTGTCATATCGGTGACGGCTTCTAAATGTAAAGCGCGCGTTATCATACATATAAACAGGCATATGTAGCCCTTGTACGATTTAGATCCACGACCTGGTGAGAAACGAATGTTGATGGGACCTGCGTAGTCCACACCAGCCGATTTAAAGGCTCGCTCGGGCTTTACTCGAACCTCTGGCAATTGACCCATCAGTTGGGTAGTATTCCTTTTTGAGTATCTGATACAGGTGACACATTCACGGTAAGTTTTCTTTGTGAGATCTTTAGCTCGTAAGATCCAGTATTTTGTTCTCAAATAATTAAACATTACTTGAGGACCACCATGCAACGTCCTAAAATGAGCGTCCTGAATTATTAACCTGCTAAGATGACTCTTAGCGGGTAATATTATTGGATGTTGAGTGTCATAGGCCGTTTGAGATTTTTGGATACGCCCTCTTACTCTTAAAATCCCGTTATCATCGATAATAGGGCAAAGATTACGTAGCTTACTCTTTTTAGGTACATGGCCGTCTAATTTTAACTGCTTTATCTCCTCTTCAAAATTAATCGCCTGGACTTGTTTAATACACATGTTTAAAGTTTCTTTTATCTCACTTGTCGTAATAAATTTCGGAAAACATTTACGTTTGTCTTTAGGTAAATTAAAATTAAGAAATCTTCTACAATATGACATGATTCTAAGCAGTTTCGATAAATTAGAATATTTAATCCAAATAAACTTCTCTTTTATATTACATACAGCTGTCAAAGATCTCACACGTTCCTCCTCTTGTGTATCTTCGATATTGTGCGTCCGAGTACTGAAGTTTAGACTAGACAACCAAACTGGTCCATTCCACCACAGTGATTGGTTCAACAACTCTGGACCCTGTAAACCCCGTGACGCGCAGTCAGCTGGGTTGTTATCTGTGCTCACGTGCCCCCACTGTTGGTAGTCTATAATGTTCAGTATGTCTGACACTCTGTTGCTAACGAACGTGCTCCAACGACTTGGTCCACCTCTCAACCAAGCCAAAACAATAGTAGAGTCGGTCCACGCGAATAGGTTATCTTTAGGTACACCCAATACTTGAGATGTCTCTGAAATTAGTTTTGCAGCCAATGCAGCACCACAAAGTTCCAATCGAGGAATCGAAACTTGCTTTTCGATTGGAGCTACCTTTGTTTTCGAGGAAATAAGGTTTACATACCCTCGCTCGTCATTAACGACCCGCATATACACTGCTGCTCCGTAAGCGGCTTGAGATGCATCTGCAAAGACATGCAGCTCCACCTTTGTTGCATGAGTGTGATGTAACCATCGTGGTATGGTTAAGCCTTTGATGTAAGCCAAGTTCTCTCTATATCGTAACCACTCTGCTTGTAAAATACCATCAATAGGTTCGTCCCATTGTAGACCTGTCTTCCATAATTTTTGCATGATCATCTTCGCAATTACCACAACAGGAGCTATCCATCCTAAAGGGTCATAAAGTTTAGCTATCTCTGAAAGAATGTGTCTCTTGGTTACAGGTTGTTTGGGCTGTGGTAAATTAACAGTATATTCAAAGGCGTCGACTTCCCTATTCCAACTCAAACCTAATACTTTAACGACACTACTATCTTTGAAATGCAACTCATGATCATCCCGTTTATTTTCTCCAATGTATTGTAACAGAGCCTCACTATTACTGCTCCATTTTTGAAGATAGAATCCTCCTGAGTTCATTAGATTATTCATTTCGTTGTATATAGTTACCGCTTCATCTTCCGTCTCACAACCTGTCATCAAATCGTCCATATAATAGTCATTCTTTGTTATTTTCGCTGCAACTGGGAACTCAAACAGCTCATTATCAGCCAGTCTCTGCAATGACTTAACTGCAAGGTATGGAGCACATGCTGTACCAAATGTTAGTCTCAATAATTTATAGTGTTTGACTGGCTCGTTCTCTTTAAATCTCCATAATATCCTCTGATAGTTTGTATCTTCTTCTGCCACACGAACCATTCTATACATTTTAATGATGTCAGCAGTAATACAAATTTTGTGAACTCTCCACCTCATCAGTAAGTGACGCAAGTCTTGCTGCAGTTTAGGACCAATAAGAAGATCGTCGTTCAAAGAAACGTTATTAACTCCTTTACACGATGCGTCAAAGACAACTCGAAGCTTCGTAGTATCTTTATCTTCTCTCGTTACGGCATGATGCGGAAGATAAAAAGCCTTAGAATTATTAATATCTGTAACATCAACTTCAACCATATGATTTAATTGTATGTATTCCTTTATTACTTTATGATAATCTTCCCGCAGTTTGTTATTTTTATCTAACCTTTTCTCTAAGAATTTAAACCTTTTAGTCGCTATTTCCATTGATCTACCATTTTGGCACTCTGGAACTTCCTTTCTAAATGGTAGCCTGACTACAAATCTTCCGTTCTTGTCTCTAACCGTGGTAGCATCATAGAACTCTTCACATCTTTTTTCTTCTTCTGATTGTTTCTTTTGTATCATGTTTGGTTCGTTTTCCACTTCCCAAAATAGTTTAAGTAGCTCGTCTTCCTTGTGTTGCACATGCAAACTTGTGATTTGTCTCCTTGCTGAGGTAGATTCTTGTGACATCCTTCCAGATAACACCCAACCTAAGATTGTATTTTGCGCTAATAAATTATTCTTAGGATGCTTAATAATGCCATCTAACAAAACGTCGCTGTATACTTCAGCGCCAAGTAAAATGTCTATTTTGCCCGGTGTAGTAAATCCTGGATCAGCCAACTCTAAGTTTGTTATATCTGACCACTCAGGAGTGCCAAGGTTAGTATTAGGTAGAAGTGTCGTCAATGAATGCAATACATATGCATTTACTCTAACGAATGCCCGGGGATTGTAGCGTGATTTCACAATAAGTGAAACCTTGTGTTTAATTCTTGTTTGCTCCTCTCCCACGCCTGACACCCAACCACTCACAAATTCACGTTTAAGATTAAGTAACTGAACTGTCGCTTCCGTTACAAAAGATGCCTGTGACCCTTGGTCTAACAATGCTCTAAGTATAAATTTGCAACCATTCCTGCTATCTACTAACACTTGTGCAGTAGCTAACAGGACACTATTTGTATGAAAATTCTCTTTAGAAAAGTTGGTTACAATGTGTGTATCATTAGACAAAGTATTAGGCTTACCTCGCTGTGATTCGGTCACAGTACCTGTTGGTGTAGACTCACTCTCACTCGTTTTCTCGCTAGTGACTCCTCTCTCTAAGTGCAAAAGTGAGTGATGACGCCGTCCACACTTCCGACAACACGTTGACTGTCGACATTTGATTACGGAATGCGATGGCGCCAAACAGTTGAAGCACAATTTACTGTGTTGAACAAAGTCTTGTCGTTCCTTAGTAGACATATCACTGAACTTCTTGCAATGGTATACGTAATGCCCTTCATTACATAGCGCACATTTCACTTCGTGTTTTTTCTCGTTCTTCGTAATGTTCGAATGAAAGGCTTTAGGCTTGAGGACCGGTTTAGCTTGCACCACTCTTGGTTTATGACCATCCATCATTTCTAATGATCGGAATCTCGCACTCAGGAAATCTCGTAGATCTGGCCAAGTGGGCGTGTCGTTGTTTTTTATGCTCAAATGTTGTTCCCACTCTTTAACCGATTCGGAATCTAATTTTGATAGCACCAAGTAGTTGATGATCAGGTCCCAAGCATCAATATTTACATCCATGTTCTTTAAAGCCTTCAAACAAGTCGCGGTTGTGTCCACTAATTGTTTGATAGTACTCGCCGAAACTATTTGTATCGATTTTTGTGTAAATAGTTTTCTTAAAATCTCGTTAGTATTATATCTCTTGTTATTGTATCGTTTCTCTAGTTCATTCCACGCCTCTTCATAATTTGCATTCGTTATAGAATAATTTCGTAGTAATACTTCTGGTTCTCCAACTAAGTTACTCTTAAGATATTGTAACTTTTGTACAGGCGATAAAGACTTGTTACTATGTATTAAAGAACAAAACAAGTCATAAAACGATTGCCATTCCTCATATTTTCCAGTAAATGTGGGTATCTGAATACGAGGTAATTTAACATCACAATTTAACGGTGTTTGCGTACCGTCATTCGGTGTAGATATATGCGGATACGTAGGAAATTGAAGCTTAGATGAATCCAAAAACTGTTGAAGAGCCTCCTTCAAACTCGACTTGTATTGTATATATGTCTCTTCGAACTGTTCGTACATGTTTTCTTCAAAATAAGAATCTTCCTTGTCATCATCTTTACTAAGCTTCAAAATAGTTTGTTTGTGTCCTACCTTAAAGTTATTCCATAGTTCTTCTAATGTTTCTAACCTCGTTTCCAAATAAGGTCGTTTTATTCTATCTTTAGGTGCCTTTTTGTAGTTCTTCTCAGCATTTTTCAAGTGGTCTAGTAACTCTCTTTGATACACCAGGAGTTCCTCAATCCCAATATTCGATGTCATAGTTAAAATGTTCACAAAACACACTCAAATTTACTATTTAATTATGAAGTTATTAGTAAAAGTATCTTCAACAATGCTTATCGCTGTGGAATGCGGGGTGTCTATTGTTCTCGCGGCTCGCTCGCAGTGGCCGGCCGGTGCACAATATCCGTCTCGAATAGGACCAAATGTACACGGCGATAAGGTTGAGTATTGCTACTAGAAATTATTTGTAGTAAAACGACGTGTTGCAGGTTTGACAGTTTATTTTTAACTAACTTCATTATGATTAATGTGGACTGTAAGTACATGCATAGGTACATATAAACACCTTTGTATAGTCTACTAACATCGCATGTTATGCGCTCGGACAGCAGGGGTAAATGATATGTAAATTTAAAAATATAAGTACCTGACTACAGCTTCATGAACTCTCTCATTTCCATTTAATATATACTGATGCAAGAGACTCAATATTTGACAGCCAGTCAGCCTCCTTTGTTCTATAGTGGCTATTATCTTGCTCAACATGTTAAATAGGCCTCTATACTTCTCTACGTAGCTGTACACAAATGAGAGGGTATAATTGTGATTGCCAATTACTAAAGCCTCAACCTCCATCAAAGTTTTCTTGTAAGATTGTATAACTTCCGAAAAACCTTCGCTAAGAGCTTGTGAGTAGAGGCCACACATTTTTAGGCCTGGAAAGCATTTTAGGAATATTATAACAAATACCGTTAAGACTCGAGATCCCTGGTGCTAGTAAAGGTAAACTTTTAAGAATATTATTTCAAAGTTTCGTTAGACACTTTCCTGACCCATGAGACACATAATTATTATGATCATTAAAATTGTTTAACTATTGCGTCTACTGGCGGGACAGCTAAGGTGTTAAGTATTAGTCGAGTGTTGAGATCGTACCTGCATGTGTTTTCCTAGAGCGAAAACCAGTTGCTTCAATAAATCGTTGAATTTTATGGTGACTGGTAGCTATATCATTTATCCTGCCAAATATTTCTGCGTCGCCATCATTAGCGTATGCTATCAGGCTATTCTACAATTTTAAATTATTACATATTACAATAAAAATAATATTTATTTCTATATAAATCATAATAAATGGACCAGCCTTACCTCCTCTTCAGTGTTGGCCATATTCGAGCAATCCCACAGAATTAGTAAGGCGTCGTGTATCATTTTATTTACCTTTAAATTCTTTATATTAAATCTAGAACAACTAAAATAAAATCAACAAACAATTAACCAATAACACCAGTTTAAATACAACCAGACTTTTATTTCTGTTTTAGTGTTTTGTAATTTGTATGTCAACAACAAACGAAATTTCAATTTAATTTAATGTCAATTGTCAAAGCTCTAATGTCAATATTTTTAGCAGACCTGGCCTGAAATAGTTTCATTCATTCGTTAGTCGATTAGGAAGGTTTAGTAGATGTAGAAATAAATGATGAAAATATTACACTTATTTATAGTAAGTTAATGTTTTTATATCATCATATCATAACTTATAAATACGAAACTATTAAACGAGTAGATTAGCTGACTTGATGTAGCTGACAGTTCAACGTTGTTTTAATCTGTAGAGCGCGAGCTTTTTTAACTAAAGACAAAAGTTTTCTTATTGTATTTATATGCGCCCACGCTGTATTGAGTGAGACTTTAAGCACTGAACTTACAACTATAGAATAGATGATATTGGTTTGTTGAATGTGACGTACCTATACAAGTGATTGTATCCTGTAATGATTTTTTATTGCAGAAATAACAAAAGATTCTGAAATAACACTCATGTCGGCAAGACAGAAACAGTTAAAGTTTATTTGTTTGTTTTCAATATGTGTTTATAAATGAATTTTTAGAATGGCGGAGGCTTGTAGATTTGGAAACCATAACATAGAAAGTAAAACATCAAACAATCAAGATGAAAACTTTTGTATCATTCATGTTTTATGTGTATTTATATCACTTGTTACAATATTAGCAGATTTGACGACAGGTAAGCGAGTTTTTGTTGTTCTTAATAATTGGTCCCGACTTTTTTTCTGTTATGGTTTAAATCAATGGGCCGGCCAGTTTCATGTCTAAATATGTTTATAATTTACTCACCTATTGTTTCAGATATAATAGTATTTGCGGAATATTGTAAAGATGGTCATCTTTACTGGGCCCTCGGCACCTTAATTTTCATAGTTACTCCTAATATACTAATAAATATATTTTCAATTAGATGGTTCGTTACTGATCAAAAATCGAGTTTACGTCATTGGATTACTCATATATGCCTTGTTGGTTTATTAGAGAGGTAAAGTATAAACTACATCACAAAATTAATTAAGTTTTTTAATTCACCTAAAGCACTTGTATGTAAAATTTAAATTGTTTCAGGTACATCATATTTTTGCGGAAAGTATTTGTGTGTAAAAATTTAGAATCCATAAAAACTCATAAGTTGATTTCTCAAAGAAATGATTTGAGTTTGTTACATTTTTTGTACATTTTCATTGGTACGGTGCCGCAAATAATACTACAGACATACGCCGTTGTAACATTAGATGAAAACTACTATACGAAAGGTAGTTTTTAATATTTTTTTTAAACATCAAAATGAAGCAGTAATTCTTATTATATAGGTACCTAACTGACGAAATACTTTTTTTCTTTCAGTTTTCGCCTTAACTGCGTCGATTGCCTCAGTTATATGGGGTTGCGCGACATATATTTACAGTATTACAGCTTTTTCAAATGAAAATTTTAGCTGGAATTCACTTCTATTGAAGTTGTTATGGCATTTTGGAATGTTGATTGGCAGAATCCCGGGAATTTTATTATTCGCTATAATTTTCGGTATATGGACACTCATTCCATTAGGTAAGACTGATTAATCAATAAAATAAAATATGTTTTGCTGTACTCTTAAATGAAAAGAAAAAACTAAGTTCTTGCATTAATATGCAAAGCTCCAAATTTATCGCTCATGTATGTGTAGTAATATAAATAAAAATATTTCCTTTCAGGTTTACACTGGTCAGCAATGACTTTTTGGATTATAGTTCAAAAAACCACATTTTGTCCAAACAAATTGGAAGAAACTCTTTACAATGTCGTTATGGGATTTGTCTATTGTTTTTGTTATTTAAACTTACGAGAAGGTCATACGCGATATCGCTTGATGTTATTTTACACGTTAATGATATCACAAAATTTTGGAAGCTTGTTTTTATATGTGCTAATTTCTGACTCTGAGAAACAAAGAAAATCGTGGTCTATTGCTGCAGCCATATGCATTATATTTGGTACTATTATTGGTGAGTTATACAAGAATTTCATGATTTTAAAAGTTACATATAGCGTCACAATGTTTCGTAATGTTTTAAGAATTTACTTCGGTTAATCATTGAATTGTCATTACAGGCATTTGCTCCATGGTATTATACTATAGATATTTCCATTATACGGGGCCAATTTCTTGGAAGAATGCGGTTGACGACATCGAATTAAATAATAAAGTAACTGCACAAGAATCCAATAATAAAAGAGAGCAGGGGACTGGTTTGAACCATGTCAGATCATTTAAAAGTTCGCGTAAAAATGAAAAATCGGATAACAGTTCAAGGTATGTAGTACATTACTATTTAAAATTATTGTTTCAAAATGATAGAATGATAAAGGGTTAAAAGTGATTTTAACGAGTGCCGCACTTATATAGCGTCGTTGTATCGCGCGGGTTGTCTTATACATAAAGAACACTAGTAGCAGTTATGTACATACAAAAGGTTTTTTCAATATACCCTATTTGTTATTTCAGTAAAGACATAGCAACAGAACCAATTCCAAGACAAGACAGTGAAAACGCTGATAAAAAGTTCCTATTGGAGCATTGGATTGCCAGGTCTGGTACACCTACATTTACATCAGCACCCATCGGTAATAATAGTATGGAAGTTTCTAGCGTAGAGTTTTACACTGTAGAGAACACTCCTCAAACGATTAATCAAGACGATGATTTTAAACACAAAAACAACAAGAAGCGAGCGATTTGTTCTCCCACTGAGCTAACATTAAAGTTAAGCTCTATGGAGAATCTAGAAAGCTCGATAGACGAAATAACTTCCAGTAATTTAAACTTACACAAACGTAGAGGAATCTGTTCTTCAGATGCGTTAAGAGATGATTTAACGAATATAAATCTGGACGTTTGTAATTTAATTAATGAAGAGTTTATGAAAATGATCAAAACAGACAGTTCGGAAATAAGTCATGACACAGACGGCTCTAATAAGAAGACTTCTTCAGATTCCATTGATATGGATTTAGATCTAAGCTTTAGCGATATTAATAGCTCTGATATAAACACATTTAATGAAAATATTGTGCAAAAATTATGTTTGAGTGCACTTAAAAATATTAAAGTAGGAAACCAAGATGCAGATATAGAAAACATTCAACGAATAGCTTTAGATATCCTGAAGGAAATGTATGCCAAAAAGGATAAAAATAAGAATGGAATAGGAACTGACTTATTTCCTTCAAAACCTCGTGAGTTAGACACTCCGACCGAGATTCTATCAGTTCATGATTATGAAAATATTTGTGCCGTAAATATTGCCCGGGAAGCGTGGGGTTTAAGATCGTGGAATGGTTACTCCGATATCGAAAACTGGCTTCATGACGGAAGTGTTGTAAGAGATAGAAGAAGAGATACACTAACATCTGGAAGTTCTGAAATAAGTAGCTGTATTTCACAAGATTTAAAAAATGCTATTTTAGCTGCACCACCGTTTCCTAAAAAGCCACATACATATTCTAATGTATTTGTTAAGTTTGATAGAACAAATCAAGATGATTATGCGAATACCTTAGTTTCTCATGACGATACCTTCTTAGCTAAACCTTGTATGGCCGAAGTTAGCAAGGATCCTAACCATTTGGAACCTATTATGGAAGAGTTGGACGATTTAGGTGACATAGATCCTTTAAATAAGAAAAGACTGAACTCTGAAAGTTCTCTTGTTGCCACCATTGATGAAATTCGCAAGTCAACTGTAACGAATTCTCCAAGAAACCTATACCACAGACGAGAACATTTGTGGGATTCACCTAAATTTAATACATCTACCAAAATTGATCTAAAACAAGCGCTTTGGAAAGAACCTTCAAAGTTTGATCCCAGCAATATTATGGAATCACTGCCAGAGAAAGAGAATTTCTCGAATATAGCACAAAGATCAAAGTTCGAAACAATTAAAAAAGAGCTAAACGTCTCACAGACTACCTCAGATTTAAACAGTACCGACAGTACAGTCTACAATAAAAATACAAGACGACGTCAGAAATCTAACTCAAACAGTGTCAAAGTCCAGGGTAAAAAGAGCAATATTAAACCCGAACATAACCAACAGGATCTATCAAATAAGGACATTGACTTTCTATGGCAATTAGTTTCTGGCAGCTCTGCACCTATTAACTGTAGTGAAGATTGTTCATCTAACAAAATCTCCACATCTTTACAATCACTTATACAAAAAGATACCGCCATGCCAGTAGTGAATACATCGGCATCGAAAATATCAAACGCTAAAAAAGGAGCACGAAGTCGACCAAGACGAAAATTTTCCATACTGAGAGAGAAATTTGAACCTAGACTTAATATAAATTCCGATGAAGAAATATTATACCACTCATGTGATATAACCCAACCGCAAACCGATTCTAACGTTGTTAGTGTAAAAAACCAATTCGACGCAGAACTTGGAATAAGGACATTACCGCGGAAACAAAACTATGATAACTCATGTTTTGTAAGTAGTGAAAGTGATAAACTTTCAACAGACGTTGGATGTGATTTGATTATGTCAAAAAACATAAAAGAAAAGCGGTCTCTATTTATGAAACAAGTTTTAAGCCCACCAAAATTTAATACTAAATTAAGACATAAGGTATAAATTGATATTAATTATTTTTTACAACATGTGAATACATTGTTCCTAGTTTTTTATGGCTCTGGAAAAATTAAGTCATTATCAACATGGATCTCATGACCAGCGTAGTCATTTAAACTACCAATAAGTTACATTAAATTTGGGAAGATTTCCATTGACTATAACATTGTCTTTATAGTTGAAGTTAACTTGTTTAGTTGAATTTAGTTTAAGTAGGTAGTTAGTTATGACGATAGTCTTCCGTAATGTGATATTAATGACAGAAATTTACTAGGAAGCGAGAAGTCTTTATAGGACTACAGTGACTAATAAGTATGTGATAATATTATATACACACCGGCAGAATGAGCAAAAAAATAAAATTTTACTAAGAGATAGTAACTCAATTTTAAAAGATGTCAATAGCTTTGTAATTTTTTTAATATACATTTAATGAAGTGTAAGATAAGGATAGGTGCTATCTTTTATTTTTGTTCTGCTAATTCTACCATTGTATGTATTAGAAATTGTGAAACTAAGACATATCGTAATCTTGCCTTTGTATTTTTATACTAAGCCAGTATTGTATACTAAATATAGCAAAAATCTAGGAATATAATAAATTGTATTAAGGATATATATGATGTTTGTATTTCTAATTAACCCACACACAAATTTAATATAATATTTATTATAATATAATAATATGCTGCCATAAAAATAGATTACGGATGTAACTACTCTAATAAAAAGTATGTATAAGATTTTATAGCATTTATAATGCTTCGTAAATAAACAACAATATTGTCTCGATTATCACATGATACATTTATAATAAAAACCAATTCTAATATTTTTCATTATCAATTAACATTACAATAACATAGACAAATATTACTCTTAACAACAGTCTTCTTAAAGAATACAATGGCTCATACTATCTACATAAATAAAGAGTAACTACTCTATTACTTAGGATACATCACTAGAAAAATTACATACAAAAATACATTAATTCAACCTTACTTCTACTGTAAAATTAATAATTTTTTGATATTTTTCTATATATAATAATAAATAAATATTGATCTCTTATTTAAAATTCTAATGCTTTACCTTGATGTAGTAATGATGATCAACATTTAAGTTATGAGTAAAAAAGTTAAAGGTCAGTTGTCATCACATTAGTTAGAAGGCGGATACGATGAGCATTGCAGTTTCTGCATAGAATATGGTCATCGAGAGGGTAACATCCACGGCCTTCTGACTCTGAAGAAAGCAAGAGCCCACAGTCTTCGCAGCGGTAACATCTTACATGGAAACTGCGATCCAGTGCAACCACTCTCACTGTTTCTTCTTCACCCTCCTCTGGCATAATGGGTAGCTCACAAACACAGCATCTTGGTGCAAACTTCTTATGGAAGTCCTCAATACAGTGAATTTGATTCATTGCATCTACTGTGAATGGAATCCCATCTAGACTTTTGCCACAAACAACACAAGTAAAACAGTTGGGATGGTACGGTTTTCCAGTTGCTCGTAAAATTCTGTCCAGAATAGGCATGTCACAAACAGAACACTTCTCTAAGGTTTCATAGTAATCCGATTCACAGAACGGTTGACCTTCTACAGCATAAAATGGTTTCCCTTGCAAATTTACATTGCAGCGGTGACAACAAAAGCATTTTACATGATACATATTTCCCATGGCAGTACATCCTGATCTCTCTCCAATTACTTTACCATCACATTTAACACATGTTCCAAATACATCCAAGTCCTGGCTGTCAGATATAGACTTAACAAGAAGATTAGTAAGTGCATCAACCTCCTCTTCTTTATGAAGCGGTGACTTACTTGTGTTAGACAAGTTATTTCTATAATTGTGCATGGAATTAGTTTGAGATGACAGGTTGCTGTGTGGGCGCGGGTTAATAGGCTCATAAAGTGACTCATATGTTGAGGACTGTGAAGCACCATACTCCGGAAATTCGTTTTGATATATTGGGGGATAGTTTTGTCTTTCTTGGTTATAATTTATATTTGCAGTGGCTCTGACCAACTCACTGTAGTTAGAACTTACAGGAGAAGGTGGTGGCAAGAACTCATCGTTACTATGGTTTGTATTGTATGGTTTCGATGTTGAAATAGAAAAAGATGGTGGCGGAGGTGGCGGCGGCGGTGGTGGAGGTACTGGCGGCAGGTTATCATTGCTTCTGTATGGAGGTATATTGCTATATGTTGCATTATAGCTTTTCGGTGGCAGAGGTAAATTCTGTCTGTATGAATTGTTAAAACTTGATAGATTTAATTGATTAACATTTGCGTAATCTTTATGAATCGAAGGACGAACATTGCCTGGCGTTAGCGTATTACTGTACATTGTATTATTGTTGTTTGTAGGCGGCATTATCATTGATGAATATGACGGCTCCCTTATAGCGCTCACTACAGCACTGTGAGGGACCTGAGGTTGAGCCTTCTTTTTTGGCGGCACAGCTGGTGGTATTTTCTTAACTTTGCCAGAGTTATTTAAATCCTTTGCCATTTGCAGCTCGGCTAATTGCTTTTCTAACGCGTCAATGTTATCAAGTCGTGACATTTCTGTGATATTATTGACCTGATATATGATAATGGAAGATTGGCAAGTGAACGTTAAAACTTATTATTATTTACCTTGCATTTGTTAAAACCATGAGTTTCTATTGAATAAAGATACTTATAACACATTAATAATCCTTTGTTAGTAGCACAGTCACTTTACACATTTCAAGAAAATGGTTTTCTTATCTTATAATCCACTTGTCTCGTTCACCTTCCTTTGGATTTGTCTCGACAATGACATGTTTCTCTACTTCAGCCAGCACACGTCACGTCAACTCACGTCATATCACAATGCGACATGCTTTATTATTAAAATGATTAAATGACTCATACTTTACACATTTGATTTTAAAGACGTAAATATAAAATAATTCTAATAATTATTTGTCTGTTTAAAATACTATAAGTGACTTCAATAAAGTTCATAATTCTTAGGCGATTATAATGATAATAAAAAATAGTTTTTTACGCATTATGCAATCTGCATCTGTATCCTCTTCTCGTCTCATCTATATCTCCTTTTCGTTCACTACCATACCGGTCATTCATCCCATCTGGCAATTCATTCATCTCATTGACTGACAGTGACAACAATACTCGCTAGTATTCACAGAGTACTTTTATAGTATTTGTGTTCTGTGCAAACAATATCGCCAAAGCATTTTACTGTCGGCATGATTTTTGTTTAGCAAAATAGTAGTTATTATCTTATTATACATATTGCAAAGTTTTGTATTTAAAATATAAGTTAGCTACAGTACAGAGAAATAATATAAATTTAAACAGCAGTTCCACTATCTACAAATCCACAATGGCTATGCAATGTCAACTATGGATGGGCAGTGTATGTGTTAATTGTTTTGACTACTACATGGGCTTTCTTGTATCATATATTTTATGTTGTTTGATATTAATGTTTAATATTGTAGTAACATGAACATGTTATTCTTCTTCATTGTGTAAAAAATTGTAGATTGCCAAGGACTGCAAATTCTTTATAATAAATGTTTATTTATTTACTTTTCTGCTATTAAGTTCAATTTTCAGATCTCAAACATACATATGCATAATATCATCCTCTTATATCCTTAAATTATTCAGAACTTTAATAGTTAATTTAAAATAGAACTTAAATCTTGGCTTGTTACATTTAAAGGATTGTTTGAGTACTAATATTTTTCTAATAACCTAATGGCAGAATCTATAACTTCCTTGGTGTGTGATGAAAGATAATTAATATTTTTTTTTTTCAAGTTGGAGCCCAATATGACGGAGAGCTTCATAATGGCTGCTTTCAACCGCATGGGACAGCGGCCATTAGCTGTTAAAGTTATGAGAAACAAATTCACCGGAGAACCAGCTGGATATGCTTTTGTACATTTTCAGGTAAAATACAATTATTTATATACCATTTTTTAATAAATTACTGATTAGTTTGTAGACTAAGATAAAATAAAAGGCAAAAAGAAAGAAAATATGGTTTGGGTGGTACAAATTATGCTCTAGTATTTTTGTTATACATACTCCTGCATGAAATACTTTTCAAATACACACTTATGGCTTGGTGTAGAGATTGAACCAATGGATGCCCAGACAACAAGGATAATTTGCCAAAGGCTAACCATAAAAATTTACTAGAGGACATGTCTACTCTATATTATTGGAGCACTCAATCTTTAAAGACCCAAGCTTACCCAATACCAAGTTTCATCAAAACGGGTTTAGCGGTTTAGCTGTGAAAGGGTAACAGACTGACAGAGTTACTTTTGCTTTTATAATAGCAGAATATATATATTATCTTTTACAGACCGATGAAGAAGCAATTGATGCTATGCATAAACTGAATGGTAAGCCTATTCCTGGCACATTCCCTGTGGTAAGGTTTAGGCTGAATACCGCATCAAGGGAGGCACGGGCCAACATGCAGCAGGAACGAGAATTCTCTGTGTGGGTCGGAGATCTAAGCCCTGATGTTGATGACTATTCACTTTATAGAGTATTCGCTTCTAAGTATTCTTCAATTAAAACAGCTAAAGGTATGATTCATTTAATTTGTTAGGTTGCAACATCAGTGGTAACATTAATGAAAGTGAACCTTACTTGCTCTGCTGTTAAGGTCTGTGTTACCACTTATTTGCAGGCATTTATGTAAATATTAGCTGATGCCCGCGGTTCCGCCCGTGTGGATGTCAGTTATCGCGGCATAAAGAAGCCTATGTCCTTCCTTAGGATCCGAGCTTTCCCCATATCAAGTTTCATCAAAATCGGTTCAACGGTTAGCTGTGAAAGCAAAACAGACGGATGGACAGTTACTTTCGCATTTAAAATATTAGTATGGATTTTGCTGTCCTGAGAGCCACGTGTGAACATTAAGATTCTTTATTGTTGTTTACGATTGGGACAAGTTTATATGCTAAAAAATGTTTAGATTATTTAAAAATTAAATCTAGCTTTCGCCCGCGGCTTCATCTGCGTGCTTCTTTGTTCGTAAAAACACTGTATAATATAGATAAACATACCTTCTGACACTTAGCAATAATGCAGCTTGTTTCACCTGTTTATAAATTAGTATTGGAAGTTGAAGATAAATGCAAAAAATTACTTTATAGGTTTTGCTTAAATATCATAATAATCAATGCTGCATACATCTTAAAAATAATTAAGAGATCTCTAATTTTATTCTGTTACATAATTAGTTAATATTCTCTTTTATTTACTTTGGCTGCCCTAAAATTATATGGCGAGCCCTTAAGGTATAATTATTGGTTTTTAATGCTTTCTGTGTTGCTACTAGAAATAAATGTGTTGCCTTATTCATATATTTTCATTCTGTATGGCCTTTTTTGCTATAAGTTTATGTTATAAAAGAAATAGTGCTTTTTCTATTTGGGAACTAAAAACAAAATATTATCAAAAGTGCTTTTAAAGTGTTTGTAATGGCTGCTGCCTTATGTCAACGACCCAACATTATCCAACAAAAGAATCGCAAGAAAAACGCATGACAAAAATCTGTTTGCTATTTGCAAAAATAATAATAAATGTATTAAAAATTTTGCTATTGTCCGCAACTATAAGCACGGCTGATGACTACGCTTTAGTCCAACAACGAGATTATGAAATTAATATTATGTTGGTTCCAGTAATCTTGGATAGCTCAGGCTACACAAAAGGCTATGGATTCGTGAGGTTTGGCAATGAGGAGGAGCAGAGAAACGCCTTGTACGCGATGAACGGGTATACTGGCCTTGGATCTAAACCGCTGAAAATTTGCACTGCTGTTCCCAAACCCAAGGGAGCCACAACCCAAAATCCTACAACGCCACCCGCTAATAACACTAACTATAGCAGCGGAACGGTAAGTTAATAATGTTTTTTAAGCTTTGTTGCCATGCACTAACTTAATTGTTGACAAATTTTTCCATATAGGAATCAAAATATTTGGTGCTTGTTAATATAAACCAAACAGAACCAGATGTATCAGTATGTAACAATATGTATAACATAACGAATTAGATACACGTAAATCAGTAAGTTACGCTACATTCATATGGCTTTATCATGTTGGATATGGAAACACATTTTCATTTATCGTCTAGCTAAGTTGGCTACTGTACTGGGTGGGGGTAAACTGTCAGCATATTAAAAAGCGAAGTAAATTTAATGTTATAGGAGTACAATCAATACTATGATCCGTCTGCATACTGGCAGAACTACTCTGCGTGGTCTGGGTACTACGGGCAGGGCGAGCAGAGCGCGGCGGGGCCGGCCACTCCCGTCGCCGACACCGCGCAGCCGCCACCGGCCAAGGCGCCCGCTGACGATCTGGCCCTTGTCGGTGAGTTTACAAGCTTATTTATATTACCCATTTCTTTTCATTTGATTTGTATCACTATTTATTAATTATATGCATCAGTTATCGTATACATTTATAGGTAAAGAACATATTAGGTATGTAAAATGGGCAATGGTATTAAAACAAGTTGTATTAGTAAAAAACCGACTGCTAAGAAACATGGATATACTTTTGTAATCCATTTATAAAACCCTTTATTTTGATAACCTACTCGATAAGTAAGGTATAAAAAAAATATGATTTCGTATTAAATAGGATAGACAATTAATTTCCAAAATTCCGACCTATTATTTATTTAAAAAAATTAAATTTGGACACTTTGGTTTTTGAGACAAATCTAACGATACCTTATGTCGAATCCATGTAGCCGTTTGTAGGATATGAGAAATTTTAAAACAGAAATATATAAATATAAAAGATACGCGCGAAAAACATTACCATTCCTGGGCGTCGGCTAAACATAGGACCGAAATTCAGTACGGTGATAGTTTACTGTTAATCCAGTTTAATCCAGTGATCAAATAAACTGTTTGTGTAGCTGTAAATCAAGAAGTGTTACAGCAGAGTTAAAAATCAACCTGCTTTAATGAGATCTGCGAGGTACCTTGTGATCAACCATTTGCTATTTGTAACTGATCAGATCTGAATAGCTATTTCGGACTTACTTTAATAAAACAAAACTATATTAAAAATATGTATTAATCCTAGTTCTACAGATGCTGAATTCTTTCCACTTGTAATGTGGGTGAGGGTGCTTATTTGTGCAAGTTGTTTTTTTAACTTTTTTAATGTCCTTTTATATTTTTATGCAGAACACAAGAAAGTTATTGATGTAGACCAACTGAATCAAGAATTTATGGACCCTGAACTGTCTCTCTGGGATAGTTTAGAATCATCGCAGTGGTTTCCTCATGAGGTGGTCGAAGCACATTAGCAGTATCAATATAATTAATATTAAGTTAGATGTGTTATTGTAAATAAATACGAGTTTGTACTATTTGGCTTATTATTATGTTCCTAGTTTTTCTTGACATCTATTACATTTTTAATGTCGACTACATTTACACCCACATCTTTATAAAAATGGGAGGGCTGTAATGTAATATTTACCTATTATTCGAATTTTATTAAATTAACCTATCAATTGATAAAATTCTTATTCCTCCACAACATTTTTACAATTTATGACCATGCATGCCACACACTAAAACTTGGCACGAAGAAGCAATAGACCATACAGAATGGAAGAATGAGATGTAATGACAAAAATACCACCATACGATTCGTAAAGCATTAACGAAAGGCTAATTAATCTACTCAAGAAATTCAGGATAGTATACAAGTGTAAATATAAAAAAGAACTCATTTATTAAAAACATTATTTGCAACATTTTCATATCATTATGTAAGAAATCATGCATAATTTCATTCAAAGCTTGCTTATTATTAGCAAATAACATTATAACTATTAAATAAGCAGTTACGTGATATCCTATACCTACTTTTGAACTTGGGAGTCTTTAATCGAAGCAAGTCGAAAATGTTTATAAAAGATAACAAATTCTTAAATTACATGTTGACAGATTTTTTTTAAATTTTTTAATAAATTAGGGATGATGACTAAAAAATTTTCAATATCCGTCATAGAATTTGGACACGTTTTTTTTCTTTCAAACAAATAATTATAAAGATACAATGAATGGAAATATAGAGTGAGGTCACGCCGTGGTATATTTTTTGCCACGGCGTGACGTCACAAACCCCCACTCGTGGCCTTTGAAGCGATTTATCCTTTGTAATTTTTTATTGTTTGTTAAAGAAAAAATACGTGACAACCGACGGACTTAATAGCTTTTTACTCGTCAATATCCCTATTGTAACACAACATAAATTCACTATTGAACAATTCTAAAGTTAATTAGTTGTTAACTTTTTGCAATAGTTAAACGCCTCCTATTAAAGTTTTACAGATGACGCTCAGAGACAAGGTAATTAATGGCAGCATTAACTTTAGAATCATCAAACAGTGTTAGCAATTTATATTTTGTTTACAATATAATTCATCTGAGATCACATTATAGATTCATTTATTGATTGATAAAACAATATTTATATTACATACAATATTTTACATTACATATATTATTATAATACATATTATTATATTGTTGTTATATTTTACATAAACAATTTGAATATGTATCTTTTTTTCTAAGCTTGATCTTCTAAGTTCAAATGGTCTTAACCATACGAAATTATTACACTAACTCAATTTTTAAATTGCAGAGATCAAATAATGACAATAATCTCTCTGGTAAAACAACCCAGTGATGGATATTATATTTCAAAACCACAAACCTTAACTGAAAATTGAATAACTTTTGTTTGGAACTTAGTCCGCCCATACGCGGACCGCTCGAGCAGTTAGCAAGTGATCAACATACACGGGCTGATCGAGCTGTCGAATGATCCCGCGGTATTACCCCCGCGCTCTTTATTAAACACTAGCTGTCCCCCGCGACTTTGTCTGCGTGTTTTAGTTTCAACGGTTTATCATTTATGCTCCGCTCCTGTTGGTCACAGCGTTATGTTATATAGCTTATATCCTTCCTCAATAAATGGGCTATCCAATACTGAACGAATTTTTTAAATCGGACTATTAGTTCCTGAGATAGACGCGTTCAAACAAACAAACTCTTCAGCTTTATATATTAGTATAGATTACTACCGCTTTCTGTCTGGGAGCTTTTGACTTGTCGACCGCTCGAAGCAGTCGATCTGCTTCAAGCAGTCCGTGTATGTGTGTACATAGAAGACTATTGATTACCTTGCAGTCGCAGTCCGCGTATGGTCAGCCTTATTTTCAATTCAGATATAAAATAAAATTCCACCTGTTAACGTCTCAAATGCAAATGACTTATAAAACAACAATTAATATTAATTTACAATTAAAACTAAGTATATAAAAATTAAAATGCAGCATATTTTGGGTAATATTGAATCGCCAACCCGCAAGTGAACAAGGTTCTCGAAAAAATTGGCCTTGCAGTGGGACACTTGACACACATTATTTTTATGTAATAATAAAGAATAGATATCATAAATAAAAAAAAAACTTACATAATATTATACACCTAATCGAATCTAAATGTTTAAAGTATGTTAAATCCAGTGTTGCCACAAAAGAGATTAATGTCAGACAAATTTAAATCTGTTTACCTTCTTTTCTCTTATATCGTAACTAGCTTATACACGCGACTTCGCACGCATTTACCTTTTAATGACCCTATGACACAAACAATATATTTTTTAAAATCAAACATACAAAATTTGTATTTATAACAATGTAGAAAAGCAACAGATTCAAAACCGTTTAAAGTTGGACTTCGTTTTGTAGTAACACCGGCAAAACTCACATAGTTGCATTACATTAATCCTATTGTTATTTATTTACAAGAATATGTTACAGTAAATTATACTATTGTACATGATACTAAAACTTAGTACCGTAATATACGTTAAAATTTGTAATGTGGAAGCATGCAGCTACACTTTACAGTCAGTAATAAATTTAAAATAATTCGAAAATTAAGAAACTCTTGACATATTTTAGAAAATTTCTGATTATTTTTATAATGTCGAGCAGATCTTTATAAATAATAATAAAAGTTTCTTTCTATACGTAATGCTCTACACGGTATATATCGATGTATTTTTAATGCGTTATAAGAACCATGTCCATAACGTCAGCCTTCACAAAAAAAAGAACCGCATCATAATCGACCCATTCGTTTAAGAGCTGTGAAGAAAATATTTTTTTTTTCATTATTACACCCCTCTTTATGCCTCGGGGTTTAATAATAAGTTTATAGACATTTGTGATAGCTCATGGTTTGACTTATTGCATAAATGTCAGTAGACACTGGAAAAAAAAAATAGTGGAGATATCTTAAATTGCTATGGTAAATTATATTAATGACAGAAAAGCAGCACTGAATTATATGTTATACTTACGTTCACGGCTTTCAAACCGGATTAATGTTCTTTTGCACTTTGTTATACTACACTAGTCATGCACGTTTTTTATACGTTTTTAAAGCTGTGTTATAGTGTATGAACTATGTCGCTGGCGCTTCGCAGGGCTGGCACCTGTTAACTGAATGACGCCAGGCGTCGAGCTCGGCCGGCTGTCCTGACTCGCAACACTACAAGGCGACGTCAAATGGGGCGATGACCCCGCAGATATACTTTTAGGCGTTTTCTCCCCTTTCTTCATGTATGTAACAACTGAGTTTAAGAACGAGGCCGGCAAAGCAATAGGTGTTAACTGTCCTCCGCCGTTAGCTATGTATGTTTGTAACATTTTCTTCGTGGGGGAGTTGGGGTCGTCGACCGTTAGTACCACTAATGATCCAGTTTCTATGTTAGATGGCACCACTGGGACTTGTGTTGGTGTTTGTTTGAGGTCGGGCGTCTTGCCTTGCGATTTTGTTGGGTCTAACTTTAGTATGGTTGCCATGTCGGGGTTGGTATTCTTTACTCTTCTTTCTTGTGTTGTAGATGTTTTGCTTGTGAGTGTGAGTGTTGCGAACTGTGATGTGGAGGTGGATTGTGCGGTTGATGTCTTCGGCTGCGGCGGGCTCGAGGCCGGTTGCTTGACCTTCCGCTTCCGTGCCTTTGCCTCGTGGTGTCGTCGTATTAACTCATCCGCTGAGCAGGTGCTGTCGATTTTACTTTGAACAGATGCAGGGAGTACTGAACAACCCAAGGCTTTTGCTCCTCGACCTGAAAAAATAAAATAAAGTTAAGTACTGCCAACCTAATAGGTCGCCAAGCCACCACTGGCTGAACTCGTCTCACAAATGTTACTACATACAAAGTTGTGTACATACTCTGCCTGACGCGAGACTCTTTGACTTCCTTCTGCCTCTGCCGCAGCTCCCGCGCGTGCTCCCGTAGCTGCTCGGCCTCGGCCCTAACACGTCGCTCGGCCGCCTCGCGCTCGGCCTCGAACTCTTCCAGCAGCTTCGTAGCGTCCCACCTTGATGTCGTCCTAAGAGCTTTGTCCACCTGAGCCATGTTGAGTCTCTCTTCTTTTTTAAACTGTAGAAATGTAAGTGAGCTTTATTTCAAACACATTTTGAAGAGCACGGTTTTGGCGTCAGACCAGTCGGTCGTTTGACAGCAGCGACCGGAGCTTGACTGTAAAATAGTGTCTCACAAAACAGTACAGACTGTTTGACTGTAAGATCAATATTACATACGTCGTACAATATTTTGTCGCGAGTCGAAACAGTTGAGTCTAAAACTAGTCGGACGATCCCGAGAATATGTGTGAGTAAACCGTTTTGTTTTAAATAATACGAATAGTATGAATATATGTTATAGGTTGACAGTACCTTCAGCTTGAGATCCCTGCGGGTCCGTCCGGGGAACAGCCTCTCCATGAGCATGAAGTCGGTGCCGAGCGCGGCGAGCGCGCGGTAGAACCGCACGGTCTCGGCGTCGGACCAGTCGGCCGTGCGCGGCGTGCGCCGGTAGCGGCCCGAGCTTGCTGTGCCCCAAGCTCCTTCGTGTACAACATTCGACGACACTTTACGGGTTTCTGACGGTTTAATTACCTATTGGAGAAAAAAGTTATTTACTATTGAAATAATTATATGTTTGATGCATGTAAAGCTGTTTGATCTGCGGCTGATTTCTCTCCAGTCGTCTCAGCCTTAGCCAAGGAATCTTAGAGTATACATACACAAGCATAGAGTGCACGCATCGCTAGTAGCTCGTCACAACGCGAAATTTTAAGTTGTAAGAACTACGCTCGTTTTCTGATTTAAATGCAAAAACATCAATGGTTCCGATACTATTAGGTATTAAGATAGTTTTAATAAAAGGGCACGGCGCGCTCTGTTTTGAAACAAATTTTACGATTTTACTTGTTCATACTACTGCACACAGTTCATACTCTTTTAGGTGCACTATGGTTAACTTATTTTTACTTTAATCAGTGAATAGGGAGTGCGAATTTGTTCGCACATACACGTCACACTGAAATATCTCCCGCGCGAGAAACTGTTGTGACCGATATTCGGTCAGAAGGACTTTATTATAACTTTTAATTTCACACAATCACTAACCAAGCTCTGTTCATCCAGCATGATTTCCCCGTTAGGTCCCAGTTTGATCTGCGGCACGGGAGCAGCGTCCGCCTCTGGCTGCTGCTTGGTCACTACCTCCGTCTCTTTAGATGCCTTACGAACCGCTTCCTCCTTCTCATTAGCTTCCTTGGCATTAATCTCGTCTTGATCAGGACTGGATAGACAAAATTGTTTTATAGAAATCTAGATGGTTTCAGACTTTTAGCCAAGTGGATATTAATATCTTTTTTACAATGAAGTATAATGCTATCTTATATAATAAAATAAATCATGAAATTTCTCCTCCGCATTTAATTGGATACAGAGAGTTATTATTGTTTTTTTGTAAGGTATAAATCGATTACGATAAAATAAATATTGACTACTTCCGAAATACGTATAATTTTACACCTCTAAAAAAGAGGAATACACTCCTAGGATTCAAACTAGATAAAAAAAACGCATTTATTCTTCGTAAAATCACCAGGCTGACCAGCTATAATAAGACATCCTCGGCCCAAAAACAGGTTTCATTACAATGACATAATAATTAAATACATATACATAATAGAAAGAAAAACTATAAGATATAATAATAGCAAACTCTTTGGTTTATTCCATCAAAACCGTCGCCATGGTTACCACTATGTTTATTTTTAGTTAATGTCAGTTTTACGTATTCAGCTAGATTTTGATAATCCTGTGGGCACCATACACTTTTCCGGGATAAAACGTAGATGGGGCGGTGGAGGTAGATAAGTAAGTAAATCTGTGCCAAATTTCATCCAAATCCGTTCCACCGTTTCTGGCGTAATGGAGCAACAAACATCCATACATTCAAACTTTCGCATTTATATTATTAGTATAGGTTAAGTAAAAATACAACATACTCACATAATGGGGTTTGATGTTGGGTTATAGAAGATGAGGTCATACATAGTGAGCGCATCTCTTTTGACTGTCTCTCGGCGCCTGCGCATCGCCGCCATGCGCCTTGACATGTCCAGCCGACGAGATCTGCATTGACATATAAATATTGTTATATAAAACAAGACAGTGATATATTTCTTATGTTCTACACAACCAAAAAAATGATGAAAATAAAGATTTATAGATCCAGTAGCAGTCGCCAAATATCGCCATGTATTGTTATTACTAAGCATATCTTTTGTGATTTAAAATTATAGTAAGGTAGGCAATAATATATATTTTTTTGCTTTTCATAGTTTCATTATGTTTAAGTAAAATTATATGTATAAAATTATACTATACTTCAATAGTAAATGTAATCAACACTTACTTTGATAAGTGTTTGTCCTTGACAGGCGAGGCAGCGGCCAGTGGCACCGCCGTTGCCTGGCTCACACTTGAACATATGGAATCATTTCTGATACGACTCACTTCCCTGAAAAGTAAGTAATTGTGTAATACGAAATTTTACTACATAACTTCGATAAAACATATCGAAAGGAATAAGGAGTACCTACTAATATTCAGAAATACAAACAGAAAGTGTTGAATTATGTTTTCATTAATGATTGATTATTTTAGACTAGCTGATGCTTGCGGGTACGCCCGCGTCCTTATCGGTTATAGCGAAAAAGTAGCTTATCCTTTCTTGGGATCCAAGCTTTCTCCGTATCATTTCAGTTTCATAAAAATATGTTCAGCGGTTTAGCGGTGAAAGCATAACAGAGAGAGTTACTTTCGCATTTAATATATTAGTATGCCTATTGGGAGAACTCAATGTCCAGCAGTAGAACGATGTTGGTTTGTATACCAAAACGTTTTAGAATATTTTTTTTAATCTTATTGTGTTAATTTGGAATACTTTCTACTTTAGTTGAATATGAGACTTCAATGCCCACTAAATATTATTCAGGTAAAAAGCCGGCTCATGTTAAAAAAAAACGACATTAATATGTGGAAGTGGGATGCTGGAATCTTTTTAATTAAATTAGTTCATTAAAAAGGTTTTTAGCACAGTTACCTATTGGGCAATGACAGCATGGTGCTGTGTGACGTATGCGAGTCGTGTCGTTGCCGCGACGGAGCCGGCGTACTCGACCCACCGCCGCTTAAAAGCGCGCGACGATTTTCATCCTCTGATTCTGATGCACTGCCCTGAAAATGTATTATTTTTATTTATTTATTGCGCGCATATAAATGAGTATATTAGAGGAAGTTTGAAAGTGGCACCAGTAACAGAAAAACTAAAAGAAAATCGCTTAGGATGGTATGGGCATGTAATGAGAAGGGATGACACGCACGTGAATAAAAGAGTGATGAATTTGGATGTGGTGGGCTGGAGAGGAAGAGGAAGGCCGAAGAAAAGGTGGATCGATTGCGTGATATGCGGGAAAAATCAGTGAATGACAGTATGACGGCTAATAGAGTAGAATGGAAGGAGAAAACATTGTGCGCCGACCCCAAATAAATTGGAAAAAGGGCAGGAAGAAGAAGAAGAGGAGGAAGAATAAGAAGAAGAAGAAGACTTATTGCTTATCGTGGTTTGTGAAAATGCATCCAGCATCATGTTAGAAATGCTTTATCTTTATGAGAAGAGGCTTTTGCCCAGACAATTGCAGTCCTATAATAAAGCTGAAAAGTCTGGCGGAAGCTTGTAAGAAACTTAACTGTGGCATAAATGTGGCCATTACATATTATATTTAATCAATGATTTACTTTAGATTGTAACTTTGAAAGTCCCAGATGTCTGAATTAACAATACAATACATCATAATTATTACATGTTTTTATACTCTTACACTATTCATAGTCATTACTTAACTTGTTACAGGTGTTTAAGCACTGCAGATAAATATATCATGTGCTATTTTTTTTTATTCCCTGTTTTTGTTGTTTCTAACCTTACATATAATTTTTCTTTTCTTGACCTCTCTGAATATTATTGTAAAATAATTTTTGATTATGGAATGATAAATCCAGATTGACTTATTTATCCATCTTAATTAATCCTATTAACTTTTTTATCTTGATTGTAGCATTATATTTGTAGAGCCATGAAACATAATTTAAAAAAAATATATAAAACCTCACCTGCACACTGTTTCTTCGTAAAGGCGCTAATCTTGGCACAGGCCGGAGCTTGGTTCTCACTTTGCTTGGAGAAGGCAGTGGCACAATAGGATCAAACAATACTTCAGCATTCTCAGATATAATCTCATTCTTTAACAATGCTAATGGCTTGGGGGCGTTGGAAACTGGTTGGAGTGGCACTATACCATCCATTACTGTATCTTCAGTTATACTTTCCGGTACACTTGGAACATTGTAATCTGAAACCATGTTTTAAATTGCATATTATGTGGCTTTGTTCAATAATAGAGAAATAAGTAGCTATAAGCAACTAATCCTCATTTCCACTCTTCATTTTTATAGAGTAAAATATATATATTTTTTAAATAAAACAAGGAAATAAGTAGTTGTCATAAAGGTACATATTTAGTCAGTTATATATTTTTCTTGAAAAGAAAAACATTGAGTAATATGTGTTTTAATTGATTTTTGAGATTTTTTTATTTCATTATTCATGTAAGAGTCCATAAATAATTAAAACAATTCTCTAACATAGAGATTTTACTACCACAATAATTAAATACACTTACCATCAGATATATCACCTCTGGTAACTTCTGTTGCTATACTTGTGTTAGCACCCTTACATAATTCCTTTGAATTTCCATCAATTTTATCAATACCCATTATATTCTCCTTACTTTTGTCTGGAGCTTTTTCAGGTGTAATTGGCGTCAGTCTTTGAATACTCACCTCTACATTAGA
This sequence comes from Diachrysia chrysitis, assembly GCA_932294365.1. Taxonomy (NCBI): domain Eukaryota; kingdom Metazoa; phylum Arthropoda; class Insecta; order Lepidoptera; family Noctuidae; genus Diachrysia; species Diachrysia chrysitis. The sequence goes on from OW028657.1 coordinate 7,837,844, forward strand.
GGTTTGTCTTGCGAGAGGTGATGCTACATGTTTTCTTACAGGACTGTAACTTCTTGGTGAAGCAAATACATTTGGCTTAGCATTAAATATACTTGTGATAACAGAAACCTTTTCAGAACTCTTTGGAGTTGCAACCTTTTTAGTCATGTTTGTTGTAGATGGACCTACTTCGTCAGTTTTTTGTTTAATATTACTGATGGCGTATGGTGATTTTAATGGTGAAGCTGTGGTGATTTTAGGAGAAGGTATCTTTTCAGAAACATTATTTATAGAGCGAGGTGATACTAAAGGAGAAACTGGCTTAGGAGACTTCTTTTCCAAATTATCTTGAGTTTTAACAGAACCTCGTGGAGTTTTAGGACTCCGAACTTTTTCGATATCTTCCTTTTCAAGAATCTTAGGTTTCGCTTTCTCAGCCCCATCATTATTTTTTCTTCGCGGCGGTAGTGAGGTAACAGCTTTGATTCTTGCTCTTCGTGTCGACATTTTGCACAAACAATAATAAAAGATGTCAACAGCACCAAGAAATTGACAATGCACCGGCTATTAAAATTTATTGTATGTATGTATTCAATGTTAAGTATCTACGATGCGATATGGGACATCCTGAGCTCGCTAGAGTATTAAATTAGTGTTCTGTGATAGCACTACGGATCCCCACGCAAGCACGCACTTATCAAATCAAAATACAAGACATGACACTGACAGTTGACACTTGACAGAAAACAACAGGGACAGCTGCTGGAAACGGAAATGATATATGATTATTGTTGCCAGCAGAAATTAATATTTTTTGCAATTTTATTGTTGCCAGCGTATAACCTACATTTTCTTTGATAGTAAGTACGTATATATGAGCGGCGCCAGATAGTACTGCCATCTAGTGATCAATATGGAAGTTACAAACTCGTCAATCAAGCAATCTTATTGTAATTAATGTTACTTAGGGTTCATTTTATAAGTTCATTGCATTGTTTAATTAATTGTAAGCAATCTTCTACATATTTTAATATAAACTTAACTTTATTATGTAAAATAATATCATATTCACTCGATTGCGGTGCCATCTAGTTTAGTTGATTGGTTACTAATTACAATAACAAATGCAATTGGCAATTTAAAGTTAATTATTAATTTGATTACATAATACGGGTTAATTATTTGTAATTTACGGATTATAATTTGTAAAGGATATTTTTAGTATTTCTCATTTTTATATTAATATGCTAATAAATAGTTTTGAGCTAGTCACAAGTTCTGTTGCAACAATTTATGTTATTATTTCCGCCTCAATTTATAAAGATTGTTAACTAATTAAGTTAATTAAGACATTGAAACCTTGAAAGACCAATAATTATTTTATATTGTTTTTTTATGAAATTGTAAAGAGTAAATAGAACTATATTTGAAATAAATAATTAAATAAATATGCAGTTGACAGATTGCCATGTTGGATAGTTAGTTACAATAAGTTTTGAGGGGGCTCTCTTGCATCTTGGACTCGCCAGCAAGCGGGTGTTCGCTGAGTTAATTTTGTGTTCCTGTCTTGGTCAAGTATAACAGTCTGTATTAACTAAGTAAGTGTCCCGTCTTATAAACGTCTTGTATTCGCTTAGTTATTAATAAATACCATTGTTATTGCAGTTTGAAGTTTCATTGTGAATTTATGATGGATCCTGGGGAGCGTCATGGGGACGCGCCGACATATATGTTTTAATATCACTTACAAAAAATGCTGTACTCTAAAGAATACGGTTTGAAATCGTAGTATGGAATCGTAGTAGCATAAATCATTCAGGGTTTGTTCACGTTTGTTTTTGCAAACGCAATCTGCCAGTAAAAGCTGCACTGAGCTTTCTTCTTTCTTACCTATTTTATCAATAACCATACTGACCATTGATATTTATCTTTTGTATATTCGGTTGAATTGCATATAAACTATCGGACGCGACCAGCAGCTAAAAGTTAAAGGTAAGTACCTAAAAGCAAGGGTGTACCGACTCTTTGGTCCATTGGCAGCATTCAGATTTTTTTTATGTTTAATACGTATTTTTTAAAACAGATGTTTTGCCCAACAGTCGTACCAGGACTATATTATTTACATTCATACAGGGTGTCAAATTTATCGCCAACCCGCAATTTTTTTTTGTTTTTTAGGCGGTTTTATTGGAGTAAATAAACTCCAGGCAGGGGGAAGCTGCTCCCTCCTGGTGATTCGCAAACGACTAGCGTATTTGCTGTGAAAGATATACCCTTCACCGTTAAGGGATATATCTATCATAGTAAATACGTTAGAAGGTACTTGTCAGGAGTATTTTCTAACTTCTTTACTTTCAAAGTTGTAAGTAGTGATATTAACAGGGTTCGAACCTTTCGGGTAGAAAGTTAAATATGAACCAACAATAACGAATTTATTAAAATCTGTTTAAAATATAATATATTTGTGGGGTACTGTAAAAATGACTATTTTTGCTTTATTAAAGCAGCTCGCTGGCAGTTGTTTTTCAAACTAAGAACAATGTAGTTTGCATGTAATCTGTATTTACTTATTGAAGGTAGTTTGCAAAATTGTTTGAGAAACATTTAGTTTCTAGGTTAATAGGTGCTAATGCCTCCACTGAAGTCACGACCTGATGACCACGACCGCTCTGCCAAGAGTGTCACGAAGAAGAAGAAGAAGAAGAATGCCACTCGTACACGAGGCGACGCAAGTCTCCGATACCCGTCGACTTTAGTCTCCAATGAACGAGCGTGCCTATGTACGAACCTATATGAGTTTGTACGGCAGTAGTTGCTTCGAAACGAAAATCATCGGGTATTTAAGACTTACTGTAGTCTCGTGTATGAACGGCCGGTGTATTACGGTTATATTTTTTGATAATTACTTACTTAGAAAGCTAGCGCAGTTATATAAATCAATTATAAATAAAGTATCATTGTTATCATTGTGGTTGCATTTCCATGAGGACCAAAAAATCAAAAAAAGGTGTTTTCATTTGTTTTAGCCGAATGCGGAAGATACTTGACTATCGCATTCACAACTTCTGCTCAATATGACAAAGCTTCAATACTCTGTCAAACCTTTTCATGAATAGTACTTAGGTACCTATACAGGCAGCTGGTAAAACTGTCGTCTGTCGGGTAGGGAGAACATTCAAACAACGAGGCGGTTTTCTTCATTCTTTAATGCATTTTTTCACTAATTTTCTTGACAGCGATGAGCACTTTTGGTGACAATAGTTACCAGAAATTATTAAAATATGTAACAAATAACAGTTCAGATTAAAATGAAATAAATTTTATATAGGTTCTTTTACTTACATCCAGTAGATCAACTTCTCAATAAAAATAGATCTCTTCTATAAAATTTATATACTTTACAAAAGCGGTAATGTTAGGTAGATAAAACAACAATAAATAAATGCTTCTGGGAATGAAACGCAATAATATTTTCTCTTTGTAGATAAATTGACAGATAGTCACTCTGCTAAGACCAATGTATTGTATAAATATCTTACGAGTACAAAGTATCTATTGGTGTTAGTCGCCAAAACTGAGAACTAGGCTGCGTTCATCTACAAGTAAGCTACTGCGTATTCGTTCGTCATTCAATAACTATATTTTGGCTAAAAAGTCAACATTTGCAAAACCGTCTTTACAAATTGTCACGACACTATAAGAATTAGTCAACGATGATTCGTGCCAAAGTTAGCGGCACCGGCGCGGCCGCGGGCTCGGCGACACCAGCTACTCCCGACTGAGCCTCGCTAGGATATGTCGCTCATTATCATTATACCTAAGTAACACTATAGTTATCCAAAAAGTTATAAGCGTCTGCGATAAGCCATTTCATTGCCATATAGAAAGAACTAAAGTGGATATTGTAAGAATCAAACGATAGACAAGTTCCAGAACAGAGTATTGTGAAGTCATGCACATAACTGAGCTATCTACTGGTCTCCTACGGTGTGTCGCCGAGCCGGCAGCCGCGGGCGACGCGCAGCCGACCGCTGCCCTATCACATAATGTAATTCGTCCGAATTTGTTAACGCTCCGGCCTACTTATTCCTACAAAATGATCACTATCGACAATAAATTATTTCACCTACAATTAAAAATGTATGAAGTGTAGTAGTGCATCGAGAACCGAGACGTCCGTCGCGCAACGCGAGCGCACGGAATAATTGACTGCACCGCTCGAGCGAACGCCCGCTAACACTCCGCCCAGACGAACCGCGCTAAGGCAACCTCGATATTACAATATTTACATACAGAAACGACTCTCAAAAGATTCGAAGCGCTACTGATCCACCTCTACTTAGGAAACTGAGAGATTTGTTTGCGCTAATTAATGCCGATTATTTATCGGTAGATATTACTACTTATAATTAAATGAAGAAAGCAACTGTGTGCTATTGGAAACGCGCGTGAGGCTAGTTCAGTTGTGCGTCGCTTGTGCATGCCTGGAGCCGGCGGCCGCGGCTCGCAGCGCCGCGCGCCCCGCGGCCGCCGCTCCGGCCCGGCCTCGTCCGCGCGGGCGAGCGGCTGGGGGACGCTGTGGGTGCGCGGCCGGCACGAGTCCGCGCCCGCGCCCTTCCACGTGTACCCACGATCCAACATTTATACGTAAAGAGCTTCCAATAATATAATCTCTGAATCGTGATAATCAGGAACGTTTATACACTTCGTACTTAGATAACTCCGCGATCGAATATTCCGCATCAACAATATAGAGGTCTATTTCTTACGCCAACAAAGCATAAAATAGTGATATCTTTACATTTCAGTCTAGTCTATATAATTATTTCCTCTTTTAATGGCAAGGTATCTCTATAAAGATTCAATAGTATCATTCTTCAATATATAACAGGTATAATCTATACAATCGAAATACGTCACGTATTCATCGATTCCTCACAGCGTCAATGATATAAAATTTAACCTAAATTATAACACAGGAGAATTAAGTATAAGATCACAAAATGAGATTCAACGGGCGGCGCGGAGTCCGCGCGCCCGGCGAAGTCGCAGCTATAATACTCGTGTCTACGCTACAACTAGCGAGCGTGCCGCGGACGCTCGCACTAAGCCTAGTATTGCTATGTCGCGCACTAGCAGAGGGTGCGGCGTCAGGGCGCGAGGCCGGCGTCGGACTTGTGGAAGGCGGCGGCGGCGGCCAGCGGCGGCGCGGCGCTGAAGTCGTGCTCGGACTTGGGGCGCGGCAGCGCGGCCGCCACGCCCAGCCCCGGCAGCGCCACGCCCGCCATGCGGCACGACGCGGCCTGCAGCGGCTGCAGCGCCAGCCCCAGCGAGCGCTCCGACAGCCGCGCCACGCTGTCGTCCGACAGGCTCACGTGCTCCGCCTCCGCCGCCAGCGCGTTCACTACGGCGTTGATCGTGTTCCCCTCCGACGTAGTGTCGTCCTCTCGGTGCGCCACTAGGTTCGGATTCTTGCCTATTTTGTTTAGTCGTTCGGCGGCAACACTCTCCATGGTCCGCCGCATCAGAGGGTATTGGTCAAGTACAGCGTTGAAGTGGTCCACAGACAGGGAGAATAGGTTGCAGTACGTCTCGGCGCGGACGGAAGCCACTCTTCGAGCGTTTGTCAGGAGACAGATTTCACCGAAGTAGGAACCGTCTGACAAACTGGTAGCCACCTCCCCGTTTGCCATCACGATGTCCACGATGCCTTCTTGGATGAAATACATTTTGCTCCCTATGGTTCCTTCCTTGATGATGATATCACCTGAAATCATAGAAAAAATAATTTAGTGTCTGATATATTAAAATTACTCGACATTAGCAATGGTAGAGTGGAGGACCTCCACTCTACCATCGAATCGAATATTTAGACATGTAACGATTGTCAGTGGTTTCATGAAATATCAGGAGAAAAAGAAACTTGGCTGGGGCACTTCCGTGCCCCCAGATAAATAGAATTGTACTAACCAGGTTGGAAGACTTCGTAACGTAATTTGGTCACAACGTCTGACACGAAGTTAGAGTCAGCGTTAGCAAAGAATGGTACGGAGGCCACGAGCGAGCGACAATTGTAGTTGATGACGTCTTCCCGCAGCTTCTCGCTCAGCTCGCCCAGGATCAGCTCCTCGTCGAAGAACTTGCCCTGGTAGCGGTGCTCGAAGTACTCCGTGATTCGCTGGCGCATCTCTCGCGGCAGCTTACGGTACGCCATGTACTCCTCCACTTGTTTCACCTAAAATACGTACACAGAAAGCTTTTAAATGTGAAACAATGGACCGATACGGATCACACACGCCTATAGCAAATTTGAAGTCATGCATCTTCTAAAAACCATTGACTGTTAGAGACAATAATCACTTAACATTGAAGTACAAACTACACACCTGCAAACAACCGACTCATCAACAATACACTGTATAACCCTAACAAATAAAGTCCAGCGGTTAGTGTACCCATGGAAGTAAATAGTTATGAACACCCGTTAATATTTGTGAAATGTACGAAATAATGACATTAGTTATTTTGATGGAGACATGAGTATTGGTGCAGATGATTGATTCTGTAATATAACAACCAGTGAAACACTAAACAAACATTCGCTTTGTACTCACGTCTAATCTCTGAAACAGGCAATGAAGGCTTTAGTGATCGATTTATTAGATGGGGATCTTACATAGAAATTTTTAGTCAAACACATGCATGTACGATTTAATGTAAGGTATCGTTTGAGACTTATTGAATACTTATTCAGAAGTTCTGCTACCGAAACTTCGTCCAATTTATGTCTTGCAGTTGCCTCAGCGCAGGTGTTCATAACGATTTATCTCCGACATTTTACGAAAAGAGGTTAGGAACAGTCCACTAAAACGGTGATAGATTTAATGAAAACTGTTAACATAATAAAATATGATCGTAACAAAGGTATTTACCTTTTCACGGTATTGTCTCCGTGAGGAGTCAAGACTCTGAATGAGATTGGTGGCGTGACCGAGGAACAGGGCGTAGCAGGTGGCGCCGGAGATCATGGAGAGCATGGTGAGCCACATGTCGGTGAGCGACTGCGGCGGGAAGCGGCCGTAGCCGATGCACAGCATGTGTGACATGGCCTTGAACAGCGCCCACGAGTACTGCTCCAACCAGAAGGCCTCCTGAAACGTAGAACAGTAGAAATGTAATAATGTTAATTACCTGTCCTATTTTAATTTTCATTTATTATATGCGTAGATTTGGATTATGTTTTGTTGTTCTAAATCCTTTTATATATTGATTCTATTTATATTTGTGTTAACGTCATTGAACATATGCTCATAGCTAGGTGTACTGTGATTTTCAAGTCTATGTGTAGTTTTCTCTCCAGTCCTTTTGCCTATGTAAACATATATTATACCCTTTTTTATTATTATTACTTGCCATCTTTAGCCTGCACGATTACTATTAGTTGTTTTAGTCTTCATTCTTGTATATGGCTATTGTCTTAATACACAGTTGCATACCGACCTGTAGTTCGTTTATTGCGACCCATGAGTTTGGTGGGAAACCTTGCAGCATAGGAACGAGGAACTGAAGACAGCCAGACCAGTGCCCGATCAACAACATCATGCAGATCAGGTTGAATATCCGCATGAAAACCGATGCCATGTTGAGGAACTGAAAAGAGAACGGCATACATTAACAAAGTCGGTATGTAAAGTAGTTTCGCCTCTAAAGGAAGCCGTGCGGACTGCGCGCGACAAGGACGCTCGAGGTCAAGCATCGCGATGATTCTCTACCGATGGAGTCGTAAACAAGTGAGAAATAAAATATGAACGCGTGAGACGAGTCGTCTTGCGAGCATGCGTGGTGGCGGTAGGGTGCGAGTCGCGCGGCCGCGGCCGCCGCGCGGTCGCGCGACCGCACCACCTGCGCGCCTCAGCCCGCGCGGCCGCCGGCGGGACGAGGGTCGGAAACAGAAACGCCAAAGAAAGAGAGAAAGCGAAGCGAACGCAGCGGACTAAAGGACGCCTGGCAGCGCTGCCGGCAACATGCTAAGCGGGCGAACGAGCACATGCGCGCCGGCTCGTGCCGACCCTGGTTACCTTGAAGATCAGATTGCTTTTGGTGCCACCCTTCTTTTTGGAAACGTCGGAGCTGAGACGTCCCCTCCGTTCCGTGCGCTTTTTTTGAAGATTCTGCAAGATCTAGAAAACAAGCGAGAAACACGAGATAGTAGGAAGAGAGCCAGGCGCGCCCGAAGCGCGGAGGGGTCGGCGAGCATAGGTCGACGCGAGGTGTGCGGGGCGGGGCTGGGGCGCGTGCAGGCACACACAGGATGCACTAACACCGAGACGAGCGGACGCGGGCTAGTCCCCTACGGGTGCGCTAGAGCGCGGCGGAGCATGCGGCACCTGCGAGGCGAGGTCGCGCGAGCCGCCGTCCGCATCGCCCGGCTCGTCACGCGGCTGCGGGGCGGGGCTCATCTGCACACAACACCGTCACTGCGATGTCGCCACCACCCTCTCCGTACTCCACTTCTCACTGACTCTCCGCTTCGTAACCTTGCTTGTAACTTTGTTCGGACGGAACCACTACCTAGTCTTTATGTGGTGCCAACACTAACTTTCTAATGTTACGCAACAAACTCTGGTATATTTTTGTTTTATTGGTTTCTTGTTGGATGGATTCTTGGAATGCAATTAGCATCTAGAGGTCTACATATCATTCAGAAACTACACGTGCTCACTTTCTCCGAATATGCAAGTATTTAGTTCTATTCGGTTTTGGTCTTTATTATTAGTCGCGTATGGTATGTATGGTATACATAGTGACGTTTATTGTTTTGAGTTTAAGTTGTACAACGTCAGCATCAGCGCATTAATAGTTCTAGAGGCTTTAAAAAGCGGCAACAAAATATGAACATTTCGGCAAATAATATTCGTAGTTGGCATGTGTGGGACGGTTCGGGTCGGCGGACACGTCGTACGCGGGCGTCATTCGCGGCGCGGGCGCAGAAACAAGAGACAGAATCAGACTTCATTAGTGAGAGCGTGCTCAGGCAGAAAGAAGCTTGCAGAGAAGCAGTAGAGAAGTGCAGAGCGGGACGTGGGGCTCACATACAGTGGGGGGCGGGATCAATGGTATAATACAGGATTACAACAAAACTCCATAATTACGTCTTTAGGATCACTACGCTAAAACAGTTCACATTAATACTCATTATTATCATAAAAATACAAATTTAAAGTCACGATATAGCCAATCATTTTTTCATTATATAAAATTTTAGGTAATCTTCATTATAACTTTAATCCAATATTATAAGGTCAGTTTTAGTAGCGTATTTAGTCATGTCATGTTAGTAAATGTGAGCGTAATGTATTAGAGCAGTGTTAGTGGCTAGTAGTTAGGGTAACCCATTTAATGTGTGGGTTAGAAGGTTATGATGGCTTACATATACTTCCTCCCATTGTGATACATATCGGACGAGTCTGGAGAGCCGCAGCAACCGCACCAACGACAGAAGCTTTGCTAACCGAAGTATCCTGAGCGCACGACCCGCGTGAAGAATTTGAAAGCTTTCACTAAAGTCCTGTCAACATAAAAATACACGGTTTAAACGGCAATGAGTGGCCTAGTGATGCTCAAGAAGATATTGTTCCGAGCATCTAATCGGTAGCGGCTAAACTTATAGTTTTATACAGACGAAGTGTTGAAGACATGCATAATTGCAGTTTTTGAAAGATTTTATCAGCCAAAGAAAAGTGCCGAAGCATAATAAACATGTTATAATTATGTTTTGTAAATTTACAGTTTCAGTTAAGATCAAGTGGGATAATCGTCTATTTTATTAGTGAAAGCTGTAATTAAAGTAAATGTAATACAATAGGCTTTTAAATATTTTCTGTGCCTAATCTATCGTATTAAGCTTCAGTACTGATGCAAATTGTAAGTTATTGTAGGACTATTTCAACTTGTCAGTGTAGGCTGTTAAATATTACAATTTGGTCGTGTTGTAGTTGGTAACAAGTCAAAAGTATAAACGATTAATAATACATATACATATATATTATAAAACCCAAGATCTCTTTATATATATTATAAATAGAAAACCAAATACACAGAAGTGGAAAACTTGTTATATTAGGAAGCTTTGAGACCATGCTGTAAACAACACTGAAGGTAGAAACCAAACATTAGGAGGAAGATAGAAGACGACGTGCATGTGACCAATGAAGAGATAATAGGAAATACAACTGTATATACCAAATTATAAAGATATACAATAAAGACCTCCGATACAACAGAGTGCAATTTAGTGGAAGCATTTTAGAATAGCTCGTGCATAAAGTTGGAAAGTGCTCATTAAAATCTCCATAAAATTTTAGAAAAGGATTTAGTATCCCATACGATCACATAAATCGAGTACATAAGGTCGCCCCTAGAGCGGAGAATAGAACGACATTGAGGAATCATATGGGTTACTGATGATAAACGTGCAGGTGATGTGTGGCCGAATGATTCAAATTATATTAAATAATAAGAAACTTCGATGAAAATGAAACTGGTGTGCTTAATCAAACCTTTGCATGTTTTCTTAGACCCTGATAACACAATATACTAATAATACACGATGGCGCACAGGTTCTCGTGGCGGTTGGGTAAAAGTTCACAATGAGAAACAAAAACAAAATCAGAAACAATAATAACATATTGTCTATAAAACAAATGAACACCCAAGCTGAAACAGAATATCAACAACATAAAAGACAGATTAAAACTATAGTAATAAGAACAACACGGCCAAATTGCAACGTACGTTTACCTGATTGAAGATCAAAAATATATAATCTAGTGGTATACTAGAGATGAGGTCAAGGAAGAACCATGTCCTCAAATAGTGCTTCGCTATTAACTTGGGATCTAATATCACTTGTTCTGCATTATCTTGCTGCATTATTCCTGGAAGAAGAAGAATATACATCAAGAACAACACTACTAAATAAAGAAGAGATATTGAAGTACCGTGTGATAAAGGAGTTTACCTGTTCTAAAATTAACAACGATATCTATAAGAAATATTGTGTCGGAGAGACAATTGAAGGCAATCCAGCGCGTACTGAGGTCGTCGTTGAAGAAAGAGATGGCGACTGGCAGGATGATCAGGTTGGCCACTAGCAGTAGTAACATACACAGATCCCAGTAGAATCTGTAAACAATAGAGAAACCAGAATTAATTACAGCGTAAACTTACTGACTCAAATACATACGAACGTATTACAATGTTATACATTTGGAGTGTTAAATCTTGCCGCATCTTATCTTAAAAAAATCACTTGCGATTATATATTTTTATTTTGACCTTTCAGTCGTTCTAATTAAGGTTCATTGTTAATTGGCTATGTAGTCGTGATCGCTGTGTTAAGATTTCAATAAATCTTTTGACCGATTTTAATCAAACTAATAAGGAAAATGGTATAGCAATTTTCTCAGAATCTGCTAAGATACGTCATTTATCTTCAGTTAGTGTGTCAGTTAATCCGTTTCGACAGGTGAGTAAGCGGGCTACATTGTTGCAAGTGGGAAGCGAGCAGGACGCTTACCGTGTTCATAACAATTACTTAATTGAGAGGCGATTGAGCCAGCAATTGCTCGTGAAATGATCTCATCTGGCTAACTAGCGCACCAGCCTCTCCAGCAAAGTAACATTTCTACGTTAACTCGAATCGAATCGCTTAAATGTATGGAAGTGACAAGTTTAAGTCACGTGACTTATCGAAATGATATGTCATATCCATACATTTAATTTCATTTATGCGGATCATCGGGATTCGGGGCTGTACGCGAACGGTCTTTAAACATATGAGATGTCGTAAGCACTATATTATAATGTAGATTTAGTTAAGGTATAATTCCGTTGCTCTTTTGTTAAAAAAAACATCTACAATTTTGTTTTTCAGATATGACTCAAATTTCAAATTAAGAATGAGTTAATTCGTATTATTTTGCCGTCTTTTTTTGTTAAGTGCAAGGTTCTGCATGATTTTAGATAAAGTTGTTGCTTATTCCGTCTTTCTTCATAATTTAATAAAACTAAGCAGTCAAAAAGGTAAGTAAAATACCGTGAAATCCGTGAGATCTAGCCGGCAGACGGTCGCGGTTCTCAGACATATAAAGAGGTAAATGACGGCAATTCTCAACAATAAGCTTGAAAAATGACCTCTATAAAGTCCTGTCGGCTAAAAGCCACGTAAACCGTAAAATGGCAACTTCAAACCATGCTAAAGTAAAGTTGTTTAAAAAATAGTAGAATTGTTAATATTATTATGCTCAAATTTGGTACCTACATAATACTTATAACATAAATGTTCTATACAAGTAGGTATTAAAAAAAAACATGTTGACCGTAACAGTATTCTTTTTTTTTTAATGAAGGTTGAGGTTATAATTTTGTAATTGGAAAGAAAAATGCTATTAAATTCGTGAATGCATTAGTCAAATAGTGCAGCATGGTTGTGGTGTGGGGCGAGTGTGTACATGTGTAGTAAATTTTGTAGTTTAGTTTAATTTGTAATCGGTACCTATAGTATACTGTATTTTCATTACTTTGATAACTGTTGCAACTATATTATTCGTTCAAATAAAAATGATTTATTTATTTCAATAAGAAACGTTGAACAATTTTTACTTTGATTAATGGTTGTACAGTAATTAATTCCTTATAATTACTTCCAGATAAGAATCATGACATATAAATACTGTTTACATATGGTAATGATGGCAATCTGTTCTTAGAAGTATAGCAACATTCTTTTGAAAAGTAATTCGACCTTTGCCTACTTACAATGTAACCTTATCATCTGTACTTACCATATTTATCTATCTAATACAATAAAAACATTGTAATTAGACCGTGTTTTCGTTTAAGTTTACAATTAATTGATAATAATTGACTAAGTATTTGTTGATGAGTCACTAATGCAACAGGTTTTATTTTTTCCTCTATTTAAAAAAAAAAACTTAAATTACAATATAGAATGTAGGTAACTAACTACAAAGCATTTAATATTGTACAAAATATGTTCAATATTGTACAAATGTTCCTATTATAAGAAAGTTATTTCACATATTAATCATAATAATTATTACTTAAGTAATATGTAAAATTATTATTACTGCTGGGCAAAGGTATCAAAGGATTACTGGGCAAGGGATTAACAATTATTAAACTTAGAATTTATTGTCATTAAAAAAGGAAATAATATAATATAATAATACTTAAAATACAAATTTGTTGCATTATTCAAATTACCCGGTAAATAGTATTCTTTATTTTAAGCCATGATATATGAGAAGGTCGCTGAGGGAATGAGATAATAATGGGCATGTTAACATAAAAGGATTTGCGGATATGCGTTATCCTGTTGACAATGATATTGTACTTTAAAGAATACTTTATTCAGTATTTTATACAAATAAATTTATTGCTGAAGATTAAGTTCTTAAGGTATTGGTGAACGGATTAGTGCTATGGATTTCAGCTTATCCGCTGTCATATCCGGCCTAGGCACTAAGTATTATAGTACTTACTTAACTGCTTGTAGATTTTGGTTTAGTATCTGATTTTTTACGACAAGTGTCGATGCACAAACACTTGAAGTAGAGACTAAGATAAAAGTTATACATCTTAAATACATTTTTCACATTATGATGGTCGATATTTGATTCAAAAATAGATAGGTAAGTAAACTTGACCTTGGACCAAAGTCGCCCTGACTTTGGTCCAAGGTCAAGTTTGCTCAGCGAGTTATGGACGAGCTATGCTTGGTGTGTCTCTAAGAGACCGAATCCAAAACGAAGTGATTCCAGAGAACAAATCAAAGGAACAGACATAGCTTAACGAGTAAGTAAGCTGAAGTGGCAGAGGGCTGGCCATGTCTGCCGAAGAACCTATGTCCGTTGGGGCAGACGAGTTCTAGAGTGGAAGCCGCGAGTCAGCAAACGGCAAGCGTGATGTAGGTGGGGTACTCTGCGACCAGAAGGATCGAGGACATTCGTAAGATAGCAGACAGTAACTGGAGGAGGAGAGCTGAAGATCAGCTCAGTGGGATGCCGTTGGAGTGGACGGATACGGGCTGATGATGAAAATATATATTTCTGTCCCAAAATATTGATGTTAAGCCCTACATCTTTATTGTTAAGTATTTCTGTAAACAAGGATCACCCACGAACATAATCTATACTCCTTTGTCTAACAAAGCCGTTGACTTAGAAGATTACAATTCTGAAATTCTCTCTAAAACTGACGGCAGGAACTGTATCGCTGTAATCCGATTTGCTCGGTTGAGTCTTACAAATTGCATACTACATTTACCGTGACAACAAATAAAATAACTTGAAATCACAGCTTTTTGTTTGCTCTCGAAACACGTCTTTCATTAATTCTGTTAAAGATTTTTTATGCAAAATTTGAAGCAGATTAGACCAAAATATCACGTTGTCCTATACAAACTTTCGCCCCGTTTTTACCCCCTTAGGGGTAGAATTTTGGAAAATCCTTTCTTATCGGATGCCTACGTCATACAAAGAACACACCCTCCAAGTTTCAGATTTGTACGAACAGCGGTTTAGGTTTTGTAGTATCTTCGTTGTCTCTGATTCCATAACACAAGTACTTTCTTTGGGTTCAGAGCAATGTATGCGGTGATGTCTAGATTTCTTTAATCTTAATATGTGGTTCAGATTGCCAACCAAGAAATTATAATACTGTTTGCAGTGTGAAGTAATTCTTTCATTATATTGCTCCTACTTTACCGTGTAAGGTTTATTATCCTACATTAGGTCTGTTACAGGCCATTTACAGACTGGTATTACAAAACTAAAAGTGCTAATGCCCCGATCTTCCATTTCCTATCCTTAAACATGTTAATGTCCCATTTAAGTTCTTTAACACACGTAAAGTCTGTTGTAAGCACTTAATGTCCCATTTTGATCCATCATGGGTATACGCGTCGATGATGGGACATAACGTCCCAACATTTATGACAACATTACCAGGTTGATGGATCTCTGGTTTACAAATGGACCAATAAACTTCGTACCTACGAACTGTTGTTCAATTCGTGTGGAGTAGTTAGTACCATTGTAATGGTATGCGTTAGAAAATCTTCATCGTGGTGAGTAACGTTTAATTCAGTTACTATCTCTTTTTTTAATTACTTGTATAGAATTCTTCTTCTAATAAACACTTATCAACAAATATTTACTTATTAACAATATTGAAAATTGTTACACAATAGTGTTCGAATTTTACAATAAACATCCCAAGCCCATAGAACAGCTATGTATCCCAATTTCTAATCCATCGCCATCTAACATTTAAACTTACCGCGTTGCTCACATCCTCATAATTTGAAAGACTTCCCCCCGAATACTGAAACGTAACTTAACTTTAAGACGATCTTAAATGTCTATCTGATGCTAATTTACACCTTAAAGTGATAGAGACAGCATGAGACTTAACGGCAACTTATAACTGATTGATTTTTCAGTATTTGGTATTTTTTTTGATATAGATAATACTTAAATACGAATTAACATAAATATTTAATCATTTTCTTATTTAAAAAACAAATGAACCTTACACTTTTATAAATGTTTAGGTACATATTGGTCAGAGACACACTAGGACACATTGGACTGTGACACATTGGGGACAAGTGTATAAGACGAGACGTAGTCGTGTAGTATTGTAAAGAGTTTAAAATAAAATGTAGTTTATTTTTGCCGTTTTCTTTGTAAAGTTTTCTTTTCTGGATACCAAAGGATTTGTTACAGCTTTTTTCACAAAATATGTAAAGTTTAATGTTATGTACCTACAGTACAACGTAACCTATATCTTCAAAAGTAGGACTGAGATATATTTCTCACTTATTTAAATAAATCTTATACCATATATCAGTTGAATGCTTCAACAAAACGTTGCAGCTGCTTTTGTGATTTAGAGGAGCTTTGAGGCGGCGAAACGGATAAATAGAGTTAGGTATAAGACTGAAAATTATTATACTTGTTTTATAGTATCAACAATTATTAACGATTTTTTTACAGTATCACATTTTTTTTTAAACACTATAGTGTTTTAAAATTCAGAAGTAGCAGTATTATATCTATAAAATCCTTAAAATAAGGAACATAATTAGTACCTACTGTACCTCATATAATAACATTCACTTACGGTAAAAATACGCTACACCAGCTCCTTCCTTTTTGTAGGATCTTAAAAAAATTATGCTACCTTTCCTCCGAGGGTGTCGTAAATGGGACACAAGGATTACGGCTCGCTCAGAGGGAGGCACGCGACCTCATGTGTACTAATAAAACATTTTAGAATCACCAACTAACAGTAGTAAGGACTAAGGAGTTAAGAAATGAACATTAAGTCAAAGTCATGAATAAAATGCCTCATATTCTGAGCTTCAGTGTATCTAAGTGAGATTTAGAAAACCATTAAACCTCGATAGAAATCAGGAATGAACTTCCTATCTGTTGTCTACAACAAAGCCTGTCTATTTAAAAAGTTCGTACTGAGTAATTAGGCAGTTAAGCTAGGTATGATGACGTAACAAATCAGAAAGACAGAAAAACACTTTTCTTCAGTAAATAACATAGTAATTATGAAATATGCGCACATTTTTATTATAATTTTGATAACTTTTTCTTAGATTTTATAATAAATCTTTTAGATCAACCTTTTTGGTCATAAACTACAAGGTAAAACGAACATTTATTCATTAACAATTTTGAAAAGCTCTCCCAGAGACTACATTGCCCTCGTCTTACATAAAGGCATTAATCCAATCTAAGTCTTTGTTGGGATTATAAAAGATTATTACCGACACAAAACAGCGGCCATTCTCGCTTAAATTAGCTATAGCTGGGTTGTATGTATATTATTTACTTACCTTTGTGGTTCCCTAATGTCGCATTATTAATATTTTTAGTAAATTACTGGCAACGTGAGAGCTCAGATCTCGACCAGCAATGTATCTCGATTTTTATTTCGATTGTGTTTTGTTTCTTTATATATTTTTGCATATCTAGTCTAGTCCATTTTCTGTTGTGGAAGTAGAATGATGACTGTAGGTACCAAGTATTTTGCGGACATTAACGTGTCAGTAATTTTACCAATAATGTAATAGTACAGTCAAACGGGGCTACTTTGACTTAAAGGGTTACTTTGACAGATTTTGGGGCTACTTTGACAGAGCGCCAAAATCGGTTCTAGGGATGACTCTCCTGAAATAGAAGATAGTGTCTCAGCTTTCAAGAATAATCAACCAGTCCCTTCAACCTCTGGACTGCTTACAAAGCACCAGACTGATTCCGGCGAAGATGTGCCTCTGAGTTGTTTGGTTCGCAAGAAGGAAATCAAAAACAAGGACAAGAAGAAGAATAAGAAGGAGTCTAATTTTTGTTATATCTGTGAGTGCGACTATAGGTACTCCCGCCATTCTGTTGACTGGATATGCTGCATTACCTGTAAAAACTGGGTGTGTGGGATGTGCAATAAGGGCTCAAACAATCCGTCATACGAATGTGTGGTGTGTGATGAATCTAACTAATTGTTTCTTGTCTATAATATTGCCAAAGTTGATTGTTACCTATCTTGTTTAAATTGATCTCAATCATATTAATTATTACTTAAGAGACTGATTAAGTGGCATTAACAGTACCTTCGGTACAAATATTGTAATACTTGCGTTAATAAAGAATAATTTAATTGTAAAAATATTTGTTTTCATTTAAATCCATGTAGTTTTTTCAATGAAATAATAGAATTTTTGGTCAAAATGATATCAAAGTAACCCATGCTTTTACTATCTTTGACGTCAGTTGCATTTCAATGCCTTGTCAAAGAAACCCCACTTCTGAGGTTACTTTGACATTTAATAAATTAAAAAAATGTAGGGAGTTAGGGGGGTGGTAGGTCTTAAATTTGCCATAGATTTGATAACCAAAGGACACATTGTTCTGTTGGCGTAAAAAAAAGTGAAATTCAAACCGTAAAAAAAAGTTACAAACCAAAGACCTCCAAAACCTGTTCAAAGTAGCCCCGTTTTACGGTAACTATCGTGAGGAGTGTTCATAATTATTTAAAACAAAACGGTTTACTCACGTATATTCTCGGGATCGCCCGACTAGTTTCAGACTCAATAGGAGTCCCTAATCATGAGCTGACGCGGCGGCGGTGGTGTCGCGAGTCGAACTGTCAGTTCTAAAACTGAACTGAACTGTCAGTTCTGAAGCTGAAACTAGTCGGGCGATCCCGAGAATATACGTGAGTAAACCGTTTTGTTTTATATAATGTAATAGTGATCAAGATGTAGTTTATCGTAAATCTTGCCTTAAATTACAAAAGAACAGTGTCCACTAAGGCTAAAAATATTTATTTTTTGTATCTTATCCGGGCCGGGTAAATGCGTCATCGTAAACAGGCAACAGAGAATTATGACCGGCCGATGGAAAAATACTGTTAAAATATCAGTGTTTATTGGATATTATATCGTGGGTGCTTCATAATAACGTTCTTTATTCCTGTAACAATAAAATTTCAGTCTAGTGTCAATTCACGATTTATTTTAGACCTTAGTGTTATATAGTGTTACTAACTTTTATTTTTGCCGGCTCTAAATTTGGTTTAGAAGTTTAGGAGTTGAGGCTATTGGCAAGCACGTATAGTATTATGTAAGGTGTAGTTGAACCACTTTTGTCGCGATTTTACTAACTACGCAATAAAATTCAATGAATCGGATACCTGTAATTATTTGATTTCACCCGCCAGATACTTTTTACTTGTGAAAAAAATTGACGTTTGAAATATTGTATGGAATATTGTATGGAAGAACTGTCAAAAATTCAAAATTATTCCTCTGACAAAACTATCCGGTGCTGGAAAAATCCGCCTTTAACTGACAAATCATCGTGTAAAGATATTTATTAAAAGTACTAAGAAGTCCATCTAGTTTAATTAATTATTTCTCAGATAAAAATATCTGGCGTTGGTAAAATTAGCCCTAAGTACGATACAAATCCTGGTTCTAATCTGAACAAGCTAATATTTAAGATTTTTAAATAAATACATTTATATGCACGTTCAATTTCGTATTATATTCATAAATTGCTTATAAATTGTTTGTTTTGCGCCATTTTCAGTTTCTTTTAAATCATTTTGTTTCTGAATAAAATAATGAAAAGCTAATAAAAATCGCAACATAATACACCTAATATGGAAACATTTATCTACCATATCGCTATCAATTTACGTGATTGCACGCACATCAGTTCATCCGGTGTAATCTCTATTACGTGGGTAATAGAGTCGAATTTGCTTTATGCATTGTATTCATTGCGTACATTAACAGTCATTGCTTTAATTAACCTTAATTCGATGCACTTACCTATTGTTGTATATTCAAATAACGCAGTACTATGAGGAACTAATTGAAATGGTTCAGATTCAATCCAGCATCGATGTGATTACATTCAAATAAGTAACAGCGAATTGATTGTTTTTTCTTTTAATCTATTTTTTTTTGATTTTTCGATGGAAAATAATAATAATCAAGCACGTGAAAATTAAATATTGTAAAATTATTTTGTAAATGCATGGAATAAAAGGGTTTTATTTTTTATTTCATTTGTTTATTTTATAAGTAACAGCAGTTTGATTTGATCCGATTGATATTTTTTAGTTTTTTTTTATTTTTATTTTTAAAATAAATGGTCGGATAATTACGTAGACGCGTTGTTGCGTAATTTTTTAATATGGGTAAGCATTTTTCGTAGCTGTGTTTAGTGTGTAGTGGCCGGTAGCTGACAAGTGTAAAAAAGTAAATGTATATTTGAATTGTTGACTTATAAGTGAAGTATTTTTTTTTCTTTCTGTTCTGGCTCCAAAGGCGAAGCTTTCATTTATGTATTGTGATAATTATTTGTAAATACCTTAAATGTAAATACATGAATATTGTAGAATGAGCGGCTTATTTAATTTGTTAGTCTGAACATCTCTATAAGTGAATCTATTTATAATGGTAAATTCAGATGTCAAAAAGCTTTGTTTTGTTCACAAAATATAATGAATTTCAAATTGAATTAAGTTCTTCCAGCACAAGAGTATTTAAAGAACTTAATTTGTGTGAAGAGGGATGAAAAACAAGATTACATATATTTGTGTGTCGAAGGCATAGTCAAACCGCACTCAAACTGGTCTCTATGTGTGAGATGTTGAGATGACACACAACTACAAATTAACATCTGCAACAGAATTAAGAACAGAGGTAGGATAACCAGAATTAACAGGAAATCCAGCTATTTTCCTTCCAGGAAATCTACGAATTAATGCGCGGGCGGCGCCTCGTGGCCATCTTGTAAGTGAATAAAGTTAGCGCACGCGACGACAGGAGTGACGTCACTCGCTAAAATGAAATAAATACTTGAATGAATCACGAAAATTATACAGTCGTTATGAAAATCTGAGTGACTCAAAAATTCATAAATGTAGACTACATTCGGCCTGTCTTTGAATTGAGGCCTGGTTTTAGCAGTTTTGCATATTTAAATTGAGAGCTTTTCCTTAATATTATGTATCTAATTTTCATTTCTAGGGCGAGGTGTATTCTAGTTTTTATGCGAAGTGTTAAATTATGTTTTGCATTTTGGGTAGGTATTTTAAATTAATAGGTGTAGATTAATATGCAGTAGATTTTAAAGTTAAGGTAAATCTAATTTTAAATATAGGATATTAAAATATGTGGTTGGCAATATTAGACTAAGAGCTGATTATACAATAGACATTTTTTTTTATTCGTGCTGTTGACAGATTTTGTATGGAAGAACTTTCAAAAGTTTTAAATTATCCCTAGGATAAAGTTATCTGGCGTTAGAAAAATCCAATCCAAAGCCATTAAAATAGTAAAAATTGTTATGGACCTTATAACAGTTAAGTATTGCATAGTATTTATTATCAATTAAACATTTATTCATCTTAATTTCCTGATTGATAAGCGTTATTTCTTATCACATATACCTAATTAAAACAAAAGAAAAGTGTCACATTTATACCGTATACATGTCGCTGACATAACCGCAAATTTTACGCAACAATTACTCAAGAAACAAACAAAGCGTCAAATTGTACGCACTTGTTAATGAAGTCTCAGAGCTGTACTAAGTAGGTATAGTATATCCCTCTGTCGATAAGAGCAAAGACAAAGGTGAGATTAACGATCGCATCACGTGAGACGACCGTAATTAGAACTCGTGTACAGGATGTAACCGAACTCCTGTTGAATTCTATGTAGGTATTTATATACGAAGGATAGAACACGCCATTGTTTTATTTGGAAAGATTTTTTCTGAAGTGTTTGATTTTTGTCAGAAATCGAAAGTGCTTTAACTTATCTAAACTCATATTGCTTTCTGAGGTTTAAAGAACACAAATTCACACAATTTTCGAAATCGGTCTAGTAGGTTATGAGTTTATTTGTTACAAACGTAGTATATCTACTAATACTAATAATGTTACTAAGTGGAAATATTTGTCTTTTTGTACGTCTAAAACTATCTATACTAATTAATCTATACTAGTACAGTTTTTTTTAACTAACAATAGATTAAATAAAATAAGTACCTACATACTGGGCGGTATAATATAAATCAAAACTTAATATATTACCACAACAAAAATTGATAGCTTTCTTGAACAGCTTATAGGTAATATCTTACAAAAAGCTTTTTGTTACATCCTTGATGTAAGGTGACCTACAAAATCTTTATTAAGAGGTCCGTATCCGTGGTTAGGTGGATCGAAAGTTTCGAGTTGTGGACCCTTTGATATGGCAGATAAATTGGACCTCGTACACATTTGAATTAGTAAACAGGGTTGAGAGGTTTACTCTTCAGAAAATTTATAGAGAACTAAGGATTATCAAGTAAATTTCACGAGTAGGTACATCACGTAAGCTGGTTTAGGAAACTTCTGAAAAGAGGTTTGTTACATAATATCTTGGACATATTAAAAAAGATGTATCTTTATTTGTTTGAAAGATGACAGTTAGGACGATTTTGTTGTTGAACATTCTCGTATTTTTGTCGCACTTAAATGTTAGGTAACACAGAGTTTACGCCATCCCTTCTTTCTTTATTATTACTTTAAATTTTGCAGGAATCACTGATTTATTAATATTTAAGATTGCCGAGGAATTTTTAAATTGATTTAAGTAAGTAATTGTTTGAATTCGATTTTGAAATTCCGTCGTTTTTTTTTTATATCACACTTTAATAGTTAATGAGAAAGGAACTTTATAACACAATCAGTAGCTTCTGTGGCAGTTTGATTACACTCATTATGTCATTACGGGCAGAATTTTAACACATATTCGGCACCGTACGAAGCCATTTTAGAGGTCGTTAAATGGAATGGACTATAACTGACGAACATCAACTCGTGATGACATATTTCGTGGCACTAGCTTCTTACACTTCTTACATAACAAGAATGATGACGTCACGAATTTAAGCGAAAAACCTATTATAAATTTAAAAGTTTGTGCGGATAGATGTATAGATGTTAGAAATTCTTATCTCGCAAAAACTACTAACTAAACTAATTCAGACGTTTGTCACACCGATAGTTTATAATTTGGATAAATAAAAAAGATACTTTATATCTCGATAAGTTCACGGGATCAGGGAAATTACGCAGGTAAAAGCATGAAACACTGATGTATGTATAAATGATGTGAACAATATATTTTATGGATGTGGTTTTGGTTAATAAATTAATATGTTTCATAAAAGAGTGGTAAATGTTTAATGCTTTTAATATAAAGCTTAATTTAATAAGATTGTAAACACCGTTGTGGTGGTTGCCTACTTTGTAGTGAACTTAACGCGACTTAAAAGAATACTCACCTACATAGATAAAATATCCTAACCAATATGTTTTACGACATGAAAAACTTAAGATGACCTTAATTTCACATATTTTTGAATCATAAACAAAAACTACAATCTTAACTTTATGATTTTAAACAGATATACTTAGTAAGAATATAATTATACGTGATTAAATTAATTACCACAACTAGTGTAAGTGATTTCGACAGCCCCTATTATCCGGCTCACTTGAAATTGTCAAATGAGATGTAATTTACAAGCAGATAGATAACAACGGTATATCCGTGTCAAATTAGACGCAGACTGCCGTACAGAGATACGCGGGCGCGGTGACCCGATCTAATTGTCAATATTGCTAATTATATTACGTGCTTGTTCATATTTATGAGATCAGTATTGATCAGATTACGATGTGTAGAACGTAATTGAGTCGAGTTGTTTTCTCTCTAATATTATTATGAATGCGATAGTTACTCTTGAGTGTCTGTTACGCTTTAACGTTTAAACCACTGAACCAATTTTAATAAAACTTAGCATGAAATAAGCTTTAATTTCAAGAAAAGTTGCCCAGTGTGCTGCTTTGGAGTTGGGTGCGCCGTTTCTTGTCCACAGTTAGAACACAAATGAAGCGGTGAAGGGTGAATCAGGGTGCTGTCCATTTTAATTTTGACGTTTAGAAAGTGTTACTTTATAACCTATTTTAAATAAAAGAATTTTGATTTTGGTAGACTACTTTCCCCTAAAATAACCGTCATCCACACGGGTGTCCCGGATAAAAGTGAGCCCGTGAAAATTAGTGCCCGAGAGTGGGACACATTATGTTGCACACAGACACTGCGCAGACGAAGAGTGTCTGTATTTATTTATTTATGTATGTCAAGTAAATAAAGTCAAAAGTGTTTTTTTTTCATACTATTTATATAAGTAGCTTTGTAATGTTGTTCAGTTAGCAGATTACATTAAATGGATATCGGCCGCCTGCGGCACTTTTGCAGTGCCAGCATTCATGCATGTTATTTGTACCTACTTTGTTTATCTACGTTTACAAGCGAATTATAAACGGGAGTAGTTGACTAATCGACTAGTTCGATTGACGTGGCACATCACTAATTAGCTTAATTAGTTAATGGTGCGTTGCGCATATTAGCAAATTTGGTAATATATATCTGTACTTTTGATTGTAATTAATGATTTATTCGAAATGTTGTGATTATATTTGGTAATAGAATTGAAAAACTGTTTTGAATTTACATAAATCGATTGGTACATTTGCGTTTAAATACCTACCTACTTATATTAAAAAAACTTACTAAAAAAGACAGCACCTATGCGGAGGCAGGTTTTGTATTAAGGAACTAAACATAACCAAATTAGTGTGTTAAATAAATTTGCAAGGACAAGATTTTTTTTAAATGCCTTGAAATTTTTTATTGAAGTCAGAGGCAAATTTTGTGATATATTGAAATTATTTGTGCCAGCTCCTCTAAATAATATTCTGATAATAAATGTTTGTTCTGCAGCTTACCAAGGGCGATGAGAGTTTGCTTGCCAAAAAGAGTTTCAACAATATTAAATTGTCTGGTACGAAATGAAAATTTCAAGCATTAACTCATCCTGCAGACTTTGTGGTAAGCAAAAATAAATTGTATTTATTGTAATGTGTAGAAATTTTTAGCCAACATTTTAAGATAGATAAAAATAATTTCTATAATTAATTGCGCAATTTCTTTTACATATTTTTTTATAGACCTTATTTTATTTCCATTAGGTATCTAATTATTTAAGTATATTTAAATATTTAAGCAAATGTTTATTTAAGTACATGGTGTAGTAGTAGCAGTGCATTTTTTGTTGTACAAGGTCTACAAGTCGTTGATTAGGTAGTAATGTTTTTGTAAGAAAAAAGAAAGATAGAAATATATTTTTTGTCATACAAAAGAGCGCACACAAAAAGCTTATTAACTAAACGAAACTTAATAATTATAATAAAAGAAAAAAAAAAACAATAACAATTTTTTTAGGATTTATTTTGTCTAACTACTCTACTCTATACTCTATTAGATTTGCTGTAAAATTGAAATTTGAATTGAAAGATTTGAGAAGTATCGATATCAAAGTTAAATTACTTTAAATCCATACTATTTTATTCTCTCGTTTAGCTCTAAAAGCTGTTTTCTCGTAATATAATTTAGCCAGCCTATTATCTTTCTAGTCTTTGCATAAATTTCGATCCAGCGCCACTTAGATCTCTTACGTTATAAGCATGTATAAGAAAATGTGGAGTTAATTAAGAAACATTAGCGCACGTGCCTAATATTATCTAATCAAGTCTCAGTCACCACCAAGTAGGTAATATGTTTCATAAACTTGGCAACATGGATCTCTGACGTGAGCAAGTTAATTCGCCGTTTGGGCCGGTCAGCTCACAAAGTTAGTCTGTCGCCCGTCTGATTACTGAGCCAGGCGGCCTTAACGCGTCGGTTAAATTTAACCTTTTGTTTGATGTTAGCCGCCAAGTATAGCTAATAATATACATAATGCTTCTGTAACAATTCGGAAGCTATTTTTAGAGGTGCGAATGGGCGTTTCGGTTTTCATAAATATTTTAATAGAGAATTCACAAAGTTAGTTTTGAATTATTTGTGTAAAGAGTTTAGGTAAAAATGCTGGAGATTGATCTAAAGGTGCTGATAAACTTGAGCATTCACTTGTAATGAATTTTACATTGTTCATAAAATAAACACAAGCGTTTTAGCGAGCATTCTAACGAGCATTCTGTCGAAAAGACAGTAATTTTGCTTCTCACATTTTGCTGACCCTAGCAATTTTGTCACTGTTTCTATTTCACTGTCACATCTTCGTGAAGAATACATTTTTTGACATGTATTTAGGTAAGAGCGTTGGCTAGAATGATACGATATTTGGTTCTGTTCGTTATTCAGTTTGATAAATTTAACAACGGCGAACCTTGGCTGTTCTATTACAAGTGCACGGTCAAGTCTATCAGCACCTTAATACTCTTTAGAGATCGTAGAAATGATCAATTACTCAAACGTTACTAAGTGTAAAGTCATCGTTTAGTTTTATGCTGTCTCAGTCTCTTTAAGGTGTAAATAAATAAATAAAAATACATTTATTGCTACTAAACTAATAAAACACAGTACCTAAATATTTTTAAATATCAGTCTCAAGACAGCGAAGTTTTTAGAACTTCTTTAAGTTCTGTGTATGTAGGCACTAGTTAGCAAAGATATAAATATGACTTTGACTGCACGGATAGCCGAGTGGTATAGGTCACCACGCCAATTACCTCTGTGCGCGACGTGTCGCGGGTTCGATCCCCGCATGGGACAAGCATTTGTGTGATCCACAAATGCTTGTTCCAAGTCTGGGTGTTCTTTGTGCATGTGATTTGAATGTTTGTAAAAACCCCGCGACACAAGGATTAAATTCCTTAGTGCGGGAGTAGTTTTTTAAAAAAAAAAAAAAATCTTACAAGCAGAAGTATGAGGTATCAAATGTCGTACATAACACTTTTAAAATAAAATATTAAGCTTATGTCTACTCAATAACAAGCAAATATAATAGCAAACACACCTGTTAAATAAACATAAAAATATAATTAATATATCCGTCTAATTAAATTTTATTACAAACGATAGAATCCTTTGAGTTATGATACATAATTGAGGAAATTAAGATTTAATACCACTCAAAGTTACGTTAAGTATGTTTTGACGACACCATTTCATATTTCTTGGAAAAGTTATGTTGATTGAAGTGTAAATTTTGTAATATGACATTGAAGACATGAATACACCTAGGAACTTGTATTTGATTTATAATTTCAAAACTTAGATGAATTCTTTATTAAATTAAAGGATGTAAGGAAAAAATATATAGCTTTTAATATACATAAGAAAAAGGTATATTACTTCACTTACACACCACAGACACAAAAAAAAAATGTATTTATAGTCAATTAGGGTTTCATTTTAATTTAATATAGTAATGCTTATTTATAGTCTGTTCCCTACACTAAAAGAAGGGATAGGGATAGATAGGGATTAAGGAAATAATCGAAGCTATGATAGAACTTTTACTACAGTGTTTGATGGATTGGGGCTGGTCATATTTGCTGAAGGCTCGACTGCCAATGTTAGCTTTAGCAAACATTGCGCGGTACCTACCAGTCATGTCTACTCAGGCCTAGACGCGAAGGGCAATGGAGTGCATCCGGTGGTACAACATTATTAAGTTACATATAAGTAACTCTGATATTTATTGGTACTTATAACATTTAAAGAACTTTGCATGCTCTTTAATTTATACTATTAAAGTTACTGTACAAAACGAAGCGTTTGCTCATTGACTGAATTCTAATGAGCAAGAACCTATTACTATTTCTTTGAAAAAAAAAAAACGAATATTTCCTTCAACTCATTTTTGCTTACCGACATTAGGAAAACTCAGGCCTGCTGCTTAAAAGTTAATTTTAGTAAATACTCCCCATGTCCCTAGTTTAAATATTGTAAACAAAATCATCATTATAGGAAAAATAATAGAATCCTGTCATTGTTTAAAATAGCTAGGTAAATAGTTCATAGTTAGATGCATAACTATTTTGTTTAAGTAATGATGTACCTCTATGGGTTATAACAATAGTGTTGCGTTATGATTTGCTAAACACTAGTTATAATAACTGCGCACCTAACTGCTGAATATGTTGTTCGTAATATTTTATGTATTTCAATAAAATATTTGAATTGGTTTTCTATCGATCAATGTTAATTGTGAACTATCTTACACGTGAATGATAAAATGCACGCGGGTCATAGAAATGTTTGCGGGGTACACAAGTCAAAAAGGTTTAATAAATATAACTTTATCAGTCTTACCATGGGATATTGGTGACACAGTAAAATGGGCTGTTTAGTTTAGATAGACTGTCGCTCCATGTAAAATACGGTATTCAGCTGAATCCGGTGAGACTGGAAGCCGACCCCAACATAGCTTGGGAAAATGATAGGCAAAAGGAAAACGCTTTTAAATTAATCAATGTTTTTAAAAGAAAATTAGAATGTACAGTTAGGCATTATCTATTCTATGTAGGTATTTAAAACCTAAATTTCCGTCAGTATGAGTTGATTGACGCCTGTCCTTGTACCTAAATGGAACCCTGCAGGACCATCCGGGCTAGGTTTACAGCCACAGACATTGTACTGTACGTAGTACTAGACTTTATAACATTAAAGTATCTCGCGAGGCCAATACATTACATGGCCGTATAATTTTACATTTATCACAGTTTCAGAATGGTACTTGCTTTGAATTGAGAGCTAATTTGTGCGGCGTTGACTTCAAGTGGCCCTTTGTTTCAGTTCGTTCTAACTATCAAAGGTCTGATGATGTTATACACAATTTGTACATCAGTAAAGTATGGAATGAAGTGCCACTTTATACAATTATCCTTTGTGAAATGGGTCGTTTTGAAATGTAGGATGGATATATTTTGTCAACTTGAAAATTGCAGCGCAGATTTTGAACTACAACTATAAAAAAGCTAGCGTTTTTCTAATCTAATATATTAAAATGTCATGTCACAGTGTTTGTTATAGAACTCCTCCGAAACGGCATGACCGATTTATATGTTTTTTTTCGTGCAAATATATTTAGTAGGTCTAAGAATAGGTCGTAGGCTATTTTTTACACCCCTAAGTGATAAAGGTGGTCCTGGCAAAACTACGTTTGGAGAGCTGAGTCAGCTAGTAGGTAAAATATAAACCACTATCAAAAGGTGCACTTTATTCTACACCACATTCAGTTATTATGTTCTGAGTATATTATCTACTAGACAACAATAAAATAATAAATCAGTGTGGCATACTTTCGATGTTAATCAACCAGTCATGGGACTATTTATAATTATGCGATATCAAATAAATTGTGACATATTTTGCTAAGTCTCTTTAGCAGACCTTTACAAAAGTCTTAAAGGTTTACGACCTATTAAGAGGGCGCTACGTAACTAATGCTTTGATAGCGTGTTAAACCACTATTCGACTATCTGGAGGGTTCCGGCGCTTCTTAGAAACACAGGAAGCTCATCGGAAACTCTTAACTATGTAACCTGATATTGTTTAGATTCTAAACCGCTTTTGTTCATTAGGCAATTAAAACAGTGGTCGAATAAAAAAAAAATGAAAATCGTGAACGCAACGTTCAATTATTGAACGTCTTTTGTGTTGTGTTTTGTGTTAAAAAAGACGATTCTCGCACTAAGGAATTTATTCCTTGTGTCGCGGGGGTTTTTTTATGAGCCATTCACCAAATACAAGTATCATTCCAACCAAACTACCTTTTTAGGTCGTCTCCAAAAATGGTTTAAACACTAAAATCACGAGTATTTTCACATGATATTCCCCAATCCAGATGCAGTAGATTATTCTGAAGCGAAGGTGAGGCGATGAGGGATTTGTTAATCTAGTTCACTTGGATGTCTAACTGGCACATCAGGTCTGCATTAGCATCCCTTAGGGAAGCTACGTCTCCGAACGAGATCGAGCTATACAGAGGTTTATGTAAAGGTATTTAAATTGTATTGAGAAGCTACTGGATTTATTGGCTGAGCAAAATAATGGTTTATTTGCAGATGTTACGGATTTTAAGACGACAGCAAAAGCGGAAGATATTTTTATCACTACTGCGACAATATGCGCTAGTTTACGGTACACAAAGAATTGATTTTTAACATAGAAAAATGTAACAGAAAGATGGTTGCATAAAAAGTACAGGAAAAATATTTTATTCATTTAATGGACGTATTTTTATGTATGTGGGTAGGTTCCTATATGTCCTGTCCTTATTTTTTAAAAGGCTTGCCGTAATTGTGTCTATACAAAAAGGTTGTATTTAAAGCAACAGATTTATTCTTTACGGCGGACTAAAATTGAAAATCAAGACTGCTATAATGCTACTTACACATTCATACACCTAATAATAATATCAAACCTGATCAGAGAATAATTCAAATAACAGTCCTAATATCGTATTCATGGTCTTTGCATTTAGAGTAGCTACTTTGTACTTTTGATAGCAGTTTGCTTTGTATATTTTCAATATTTGTCCCTCACATTTCTGTGGCGAAAGTCAAGGAAATGTCAGCGCTGACCTTTATAGGGGACCGAGTTACGCCCAAAATTACTGTCGCAAATATGCAAATGTTGATAAATTGGCTCTCTTTTAATATTTGATGTGACAGCCTTTGATTTGAAAGGTATGGCTTGGTCAAGGAATAAATATTTGTTGGTCTGGTGGTGAGGCTGTATATGTGTTGAAGTTGTATTTATATTAGTGTTTACGTTAGTGTTGACAAGTAGAATTGGAATTTGGTTTGTTACTAACTTTGTTATTGTATTTGATAACGACTTTTTGAGAATAATTAACTATTTTTTTTTTGTATTTTTGTTGCTACACGATAACCGGCAATTGTGAAACGATTTAAAAAATAATATCCCATAATAATTAGTATTAATTAAATTGAAGTCGGTTCTTCTTTACATTTATATAATTATAACCAATTATTTTATAATAATTATATTTTAAATTAAATATATTTTTTAAATTTGTAGTTAAGATATTCACAAGTATATCAAAAGCATTCAAATTGCACTTCAGCTGTAAGTAGGAAATCTGTGCTAACCGAATTCAGCGAAGGAAATTTCCCGTCTCTCAGAAATATAGAGAACCCGTGCAGCTGCCTGCAGCTTTAATTTGAATGTAAATCTGCTAAATTACTTCAATTTATCTTGTTGCTTGTGATGAGGATAACCTAAAAGAAATAGTGCTAGCAGTGTGCATAAATCCTTTGTTCTGTATCTGAATTTGCATCACCTCGTTTACTTTGCAGTAAACGACTGGACAGCCTCGTCTCCTTCCCTCTTATTCCACGTTACAGTAGAGAAAACGGGATAGAGTACCTATATATCAAGTACATACCATTCCGGCCAATTGCGTCACGCTAGCCTACTCGCTTCCAGGCTTTTGCATAATAGGATAATACCTGACTGTCATCTCGAATACAACGGATTACATAGACTAATTTCGTTGAGAGATGTTTCGAACTTTGTTGACATTCAGGCCGCGAACGTAGCAAAACATCAAATATCTATGTTTCCTTTGATTTTCTATAAACGCAGTGTGTCCAGTGCCTACAAAAAACAACTGAAATCCAAAAGTTAAAAAACTTGATTTAAAATTAAAATAAGTCTTACATGAAACCCGGTAGGGGCACAGCAAAATAAATACAGCATTCATTACAACTAGATAACTATCTGTCTATAGTTAAGCTAATATATATTTTAGAAATGTTAGTATTATAAACTAACCCCCGGTTTCTGAACGGCTGATCAATTTAATCTGTTGTCAAATCAACTGATCACGACTGTGATTGGTTGACCAAAATACTAACAACCAACCACAGCGCTTAACTTGAGGTTTGACAGGTGAGTAACAAATTTTTGTGTTGGTCACCATTCAGTCACAGTAGACTCCATCGGCTGTCTGTACGTCTAGCTAAGTGTCCTGCATGTGCCTTACATTATTCAAACCGCCTACGTCACTAAAGCTCTACTTTTCTTCTTGAATAACTTTAAAACCAATCTATTTACGATCCAGTAGTTGTTTATATTGTAAAATCTCTGTATCGTGAAGGGCACGAGTATTTTTATTTACGCGCCCTACATTTCTCATTCATCGCTACTACGTTGATCTTAAAATAAACTTGGATGTATCGGCTTAATCCTTCAGGGATTTCACAACAGACATTGAACCAGATTTCGGGTAAATGAGGAACGCAATCAGATTTTAGATGATAAACTAATTTGGTTAACATTACACTGTTTACGAGCGATATATTTTCAATCATAACCTTGAACTTTGTACTAGTTTGTGTAGGAATAATAGATACACTCAATTGTTTATGTCTAAACATCTGTCTAACAAGATCTATGTAAATTTGTAGGTACCTAATTACATAATCATTGTTTTGTTTGCGAAAAGGAGTATGTATAGTTGCACTATAGAGTTGCAAATCCACGATAATATAGTACTCTATAACTCTGTCGGTGTTTCTGTTACGCTGTCACGGCTAAACCGATTGGCTACTTTTCGCCGCAATTAACGCCACGCAGGCGGAGTCGCAGACAACAGCTAACTCAACATAAAAAGCTTGGCTTATTACAAGTCTTCGGACATTAGTTTGATTACTGTATTTGTTATTTATATAGTAATGTACCCATATTTAATGTTTAATACAATAATTTTATTAATCTTGGTAAAAGTAAGTATTTTATCATACTTGGGTTTTGTTGGTGATAAATGACCAAAATTATCAAAATATCTGGAGGCTTTTCTTAAGAAGGCTTTCAAAGTAAGCTTATCTGCAGAACGTGTTCAACCGTTTCAGTTTTAAATGAGAAAGTTAACTAAAATATTTAATGCGACTGCGATCTAGGTTTTGCTGGAAGAAAACTCCGTGTTGAGGCTCGGCTTTGTTCATAAATTTTTAAACATGTAGGTACCTATTTGATATGTTTTATGACATGTGTGGACGATAAAGAATAAATATAATCTAATGTTGTTTCCACTTTGTATGTGTGAGTACATAAATTGTTAAAAAAATAAATAATAGGAATTAAGTATATTTGTGTCAAGAAAAAACATAGCAATTCTTTACTGAGATGTAAAGCTCTGAAACATATAGGTACAACGTGGTTAAGTGTGTCTAAGTCCAAAACGCGTTTTGTTTAACAGAAACCAATGCGTTTCTACGTAAACACATTACATAGGACCCCCCCCCCCGTCCCTAGATCAAGCTGGCTCGAGCCGGCCAAACTAGCAATAAAAATATGTACTAAAATAATAATAACATAGATCCAGCCCTCCCTTGCTGTTTTTGCCTTATTAAGATTGTTAGCAACGCACTAAGTCGAGGTCCGACCCACCGGAGCCCCGCCGAGCATGCTTTAGCGAACCCGGGACTCCGGCAAACCCCACGTCGTGCCCTCGGCGTGGGTTGAATTCATTAGATTTCACACCGCAACAAAAAAAAAAAAAAAAAAAAGTCGAGGTCCGAACCCCACAGTGAACGTTGCTGACGTAGTTAGATTTTTTATGGCCCTTGATGTTCTCGCCATAAGTCCGGTGAAGCAGTCAAAGCCTGTGCTCAGGATAACTGCGCAAGAAAAATATTACATAGGACTTGCAAGTTAATGTTTAATAGCTTTAACTTGCAAGTCTTATGTGCCACTGCAATACCAACATTCCGGAAGTAGTCGTAACAGATAGCTATAGCATGCTTTCGAGTGTTCTTCCCATCGGCAAAAGTGCTGGCACCGCATTGGTAGGATCAAAGGACTGCTATCAGTACTTTTTTTGACCTTTGTGTTTCTCAATTTGGGAGTAAAAGCTTTTCAAAAGACTCGGCTTGAAAATGGTTACACTGACAGTTCAATATTGTAAAGTACATATTAATATTTAGTTTTTATTGCTACGCATTGTTTTACTAAACCTTTAAAAGAATAGATATTCTATTATAAACTTTTATTTGCATTAGGTTGTTGGTATTTTAGAATATCTACTGCAAAGTTTACTGTATTTAGTATGAAAATATGAGTGCTCTAGTAGCTTATCGTTTGCATTTTTGATGAGCAACTCTAAAAAATAGGTCACTGTCACTTCATTTGCAACCAGTCTGCCCTAAAGTTATGAATATAAAAGTTATACTAAATAATAGGTATATTATAAAGTATTTGTTTTTTTATAAGACTATGTTATTTAAGTTTTTGTCTCTTTACTTTTCTACAAAATCGTTACCGAACAGGTACCTACATCTGATTATCTGAAATATCCAATCTTACAACGGAAATAGGTATCGAGTGTAAGGAAAATTTTGACGTCGATGTCGGGAGAGGCTCAAGAGGGCTCGAGAGGGCGAAGTGGCCGAGAGTCACTTGTGTGAGGAGCCAGAACCACCTGAACGTGTCGCCGTCGCCTTTTTACTCGGCCAACCCAATTCTACACTATTGTTTAGGCACGACCATAGAGTATTTGGAATTCTAACCTCTGTAGACACTTTTTGAATGAAGAATTTTGATAATTGTTTGTTTTTAATTTGATTTTTTCCTGTCACACATGTAACAATATACTTGCGCAAGTCATAAATTGAGAACTCGGTCTTTTGTCGGGTAGAAAGATAAAAAAAAGAAGTTTCATGCATTATAATATTTGGTGAGTGTTAGCAAAACAGAGTAAAAGGCTGAAGAGAAAAGACGCCATATTACCTACAAAGCGTTCTAAAAATTTAAACGGATTACGTAATGATTAAGGTTACGATGAAAAGAGTATTTATGTTTATTTATTTATATTTTAATACTCCTTATTCTGTCTGACCCAGTTCACAAGGAATTCGGCCAAGCGGATACGATTCCAAAGTTTTAGACATTTATTTTGGCGGAACAAACAAATTATCTTACGTTGTCAGTGTAATGCTAATTGCAATAGTTATGTATCAATAAAATAGTTTATTATAACTGTTGGTTTGTCACGCCAATCGTGACAGTACGATTAGAGCTGAGCTGTTAAACTTTGTTCATAAATATGTTTATCCTTCGTGTATGTCAAGGAATTTCGTAAATGGTATTTATAGTGAAAAATTATTTCCGAAAACAAGCTTGTATGTTTAAGTTTATTTTTAAAACCACTATCCTTTATAAATACTAACAATTAATTAACATGCTTATGTTAATTAATCAGTAACGTGACCATATATAACTGTTACTATCCTTACTATATACCCATAGAGTTCCTACTCTAGGTGATACGAACAGGAAAACTAATGTTAAATATGTAGTTTGTAGGATAATAACAACTATTGTATGTGCTACGTAGTAATAAATCTAATAAGTTTGAAGGTGTCTCTGGATAAACTAAGACTAATGGCGGAATAATCTCGATAGAAACAGCTGCGGTGTGAGAAATGGCCATTTATTGTATACACGATACGCAGACACGTAATAAAAAAAATAAAAGATAAGATTTATATTTAAAATGACATAAAATATTATTTATTATATTTTACCGACGTAATATGAATCAAGAAAATATATTAAGTACTTTCATCGAACGTTTTGTTAAAGAGTATTGTGACAATTAATAAAATAATTATCTTTATTAGGTAATAATTTTATTACAGTCGTTAAAAGGCTTAAAGAAAAATGTTATATTTTCTGTGCAATCATTTGTTATTTCTCATTCTGTTTATTTTTATCTATTATTGTCACATAATCTATAGAACTTGAGAAATTCAGGTAGGTATACAACGTACAACGTTCGTTCCATAAAGATTGCCTATCCCGGTAATATTTTGAATGTCGGTCGTAAAAAGCACGAGGAATGCATAACGTGCCCCAGTCTGCGCGCTCTTCCAATAAAAAATAACTTATTTCGCTTCAGTGAGCCCGGCCTGAGACTTACTTAACTATGTTTACCTCCAATACGGAGGCAAACCAATATTTTCCCAAAAATGCCACTCAATAAATACCTAGTTCCTAGTCTTAAAAAAGTAAATCGCGTTCGAAATTTAAGTACCTAGATGCGATCGTTCTCATAGATAACAATACAATAGAATTTATTTGCCAATGTCTGATGTCACTCGGTTTTATGATTCGATTTCAAATCGATTACTTACGTAATTTTAAATTCAAGACGTCTTTTAAAAGCTTGGAGACGTGTTACGCTGCGGTCTCTATTCTTCAAACGAACTAGACAGGTGTTCGAATACTAGGTATTTCGGCAATTTATGATCTAAATTCTGAGCACGAATTCTTTTGGTTTGATGTTCACTGGGTGGCACCGATTGTCATGTTATAATCGATTATGGACATTCTTAATATTCAACATAGCACGTTATGTTTGTAGGAAACGTACTGGCAGGAAATAAAGTTTTTTTAAATGATGTAGATACAATTTATTTAACTATGTTTAAATTTTATGATCGTAGTAAATTATGTGGTCTCACAAGTAGTCACCATTTGATTGGATCATATGAAGAAGGAGGTCATAATAATCTTTTATAGTTTTAGGGTGTTCTTATTCAGTATTTACTGCAATATAATACTAAGTTAACAAATGAACGTATTAGGTAAGAACTTTATATAGCTATTCGTTTTGCCCTACTTACACCTCAAGGACGATGCGATAATTTAAGAAAAAAAAACGCAAATGAAACCAGCTACAGAGTTCAGGTATGGCGATAAAAAAGTTCTTTGTCCAAGTTACTTTTCATTTTGTTTTATAGCAAAAACTATGGTAGCCGTTATTTCTGTAATAATAGTAAAAACTGAGAATATTTTACAGTTTTTCTTGAAGACCGTCAGTGGAACAAAAACACCTGTACCTGAAATACTTGGACAAAAAAAAAACAAACAGAGGAGATTATGAAAACTACCTATATAGAGCAGAGAAAGGTAAAGGGTACGAAAACAAAAGCATTCCATGACGAGAAACCGTGAACTTACATAATACACACACGTAACGAGATCCTTGCCCAAGTCTGCCGTATTATGTATCTTGCAAAAGCATTTGACAGCAAAATTTGTACAACTATTGCTGTCAAATAGCTCATTTATATTGAGTTAGTCATGTAACAGCAATAATTTAGCTGTTTAATAAAAAAATATGATGTAATAATAAAATGGCAATAGGTTTTATTAAAAAAAAAATACACGGTAGTTATTTCCTGTTATTTTTAATTAAGATAATGGCAGTGTTTGATGCCTTCGATACTGGAATTTAACCAACCTCATTTCAGTTTAAATTTCAGATCTCCTACTACCATATTTGTTGGAACCTCAGCAGCTAACGAAACAAAACCATTTTATTTACTGACTCAGTAAAGCTTTAGTTAACTGCTCAATTGTAACTTAATTAAGTGTAAGTGAAGTCTCTGGCAATTAAACAAAGTTTAATATTCTATTACAAAATTCGTAAATTAAATGAGCTATTTTAGCTCAGACGATGCAAACATAATCCTTGCCCATCGTAGCGAGTAATCCTCTTATTGCAGTTTATTTCAATCCGATGAACACGCGGACAAAATGGATGCGTTTAACGAACACTACTTTCAAAATAATAGTGGTGTTTCGAATGGGTATAACGACACACTATTAAAATGTGGTACTGTGTGAAATGTTATCTCTGATCACTACTATAAACCAGTTTTTTTTTTACGTTTTTTGACCATAAATTATCGAATTTAATTTTCGTCAGCATTTTTCTTTTCAGATTACATGCCCGATCGGAATATTACAATTATTTACAAAAAAATTGAAAAGACATTATTGAAAAATATTGAATAACATAACCAATACACTGTTTGCCTGCACAGATAGCCGAGTTCTATAGGCCACCACACCAATTACCACTGCACGCAACTGCGGTTTCGATCACACAAAATATGCATGGGATAAGCATATCAGTGTGATCCACAAATGCATGTTCCAAGTGTGGGTGTTCTTTGTGCATGTGATTTGAATGTTTGTAAAATACCCCGCGATACGAGAATTAAATACCTTAGTGAGGAAACCGTTAAAAAAAACTTATTATTATTTATCAAATCGTTAGTATTTTACCAAATATATAAAGAACTAGCTGTCCCCCGCGTCTTTGTCCGCGTGTTTTAGTTTAAACGGTTTTTCATTTTTGCAACAATTTTCATTCACGCTCCGTTCCTTTTGGTCTCAGCGTAATGTTATATAGCTTATAGCTTTCCCCAATAAATAGGCTATCCAACACTGAAAGAATTTTTCAAATCGGACCAGTAGATCCTGAGATTAGCGCGTTCAAACAAACAAACAAACAAACTCTTTAGCTTTATACATTAGTATGGATTTGTATGCCTAAATAACATAGCTATAGACCTATAGTATCAGTATCTAATACGCAATGATCTAGTTAAGAGTTAGAGGGGGTCAAATCATGCTGAGTAGAATCAAATGGACTGTATAACGATCGGTATCACGATAGAATAGATAGAATTGAATCAATCAATAGTGCTCAAAGAAGCTCAAGAAAAAAAATATATACTAAATAAGTTTAGATAATGATAGCTATGATAATTTAAGACAAAATGTTTTATATTCACCTACTTAAGATACACAAATTTTTATAAAACATATTTTATAATTCATTTAATTTTTTTATTTATCTAGGTTTCGTAATTGATATTAGAATTAGATTAATGTATACTTATAAGCACTTTTTCTCTCTTTTCAATTTTGCATTTATCGTGAACACTTCACGATTATCTCATAGTTTTAAGTTATCACCTAAGTTTAACATTGTAGAATGAAAATAAATATTAATATTGAAATTGAAGTTTCATTATAGTAATATAGAAGTAAGGTAAATGCAGCTATTAACGACCCATCGAAAATCCGCAGCTATTACCGATCTATTCCATTAATTTGCAATTTTTATGCTACTGGAACGATTTATGCTGAAGATACTTGACGAAACACGAATGTTTGTTCATTGAGCATCGTAAAAACTAACGTTTGTTTGCGTGGTATCCCGGGAAAGAGACAAAATTCGTATTTTCTGTGACGACAGCGAGATCGCCGGCCGTGTGGTACAAGTCCTTGTTCCTACAGGTAAGCACATTCAATTTGTGCTTAAGATTTTTTACAGAAATATACGAAGCCTGTACTTGTTGTGTATTATTAAATGTGTTTATTTAAGAGTAAATTCTTTATTTCGTATAGTATTTCATAAAGTTTAAGTAATTTAATAGGATAAAACTTGAAATTTAAATGGAGCGGTAATAGCTTCAATAATTTTAATAGTAGCAGCTATTGCCGATCCATGGCTCGGTAATTGCCCTGAACATTATATTTAGTTTTAATTATTTTCTGTCGATATGTGATGATAAAACAGTTATTTTATTAAGACATTTTAATTTCAAATAATCAGCCATTGTTACACACTATTAGCGACCTATACTTTTTTGTATAGTTTACTTGTTCTTCCATTTTATATTCACCACGTATAGTAAAATTATTCATTTATTGTTATGTTAAAGGAACATAATTATATAACCTTTCATCGTATAATAATGTGTGCATTTATTAATCTTATCTGTTTAATCAATTATTTAAAATCTCTGTTAAAGTTATTAATATCAAATAAATACATATTATCTAGTTTTTGTGGGTCGGTGCAACGCTTTCATATTTGTATATGTCGCAGTAAGATAGATAAAGCCGTAATATAGTTATATCCCTAGGGATATAATTATATACCGTAACATAGTTATACGAAAGCGAATCTTTACTATCTCACTAGGAATATAGTTATAAAACGGTCCAAGTTTAGTGATATACTTATATTACTAGATTAAGTTTAGTGAAATAGATTTCGGAGTGTGCGGCGCAGGCGGCGCGCCGCCTCCCCCGCGGCGGGGGAGGGGTTCGTTGTGTTTACGCACTCCCCACGCAGTCAGTCGTACACTATTATTCAAAGTCATATCTTTTTTGTTTAGATTTCTTTTTATTCATAATAATCAGTAGCTTAGAATCGACTTTGCCAACCCCGACACATTTGGTTAGGTTGGTAGGTTTTTTTTTTTTCTGACCCTTAGAACTGACTTTGCCAACCCCGACACATTTGGTTAGGTTGTTAGGTATTTTTTTTTCTGACCCTTAGTACCGACGAACCCCAATATATTTATAACACTGAACTTAATCTAGTAATATAAGTATATCACTAAACTTGGACCGTTTTATAACTATATTCCTAGTGAGATAGTAAAGATTCGCTTTCGTATAACTATGTTACGGTATATAATTATATCCCTAGGGATATAACTATATTACGGCTTTATCTATCTTACTGCAACATATATACATCGCTTATTACCGACCTGTGTGAGTCGGTGATAGCAAGTATGGGAACCTATTACCGACTCCATACTAATCATTATCCATAATGTTACATTACACTGGTTAATTACAGAAAATACTAGCTAATATTATTAACTAATAACAAAAATAATTATGTAAATTAATATGGCAAACGAAATACATAAAATTTCTTTTTGCAGAAACATGGATCAACAAAAGCGGGGGAAAGTCAATGCAAGCTTACATGCCTTTCTTAATCCTTGCTAATTACCTTCACGAAACCACATTTACTTGTTCTTATTTAAACAAAATACCTAGTTTTGTTACAATCGGTAATAGCTTCATAAAAATCGTTAATAGCTTCATAGCCGTTCCTTTGGGTCGGTAATACCAAAAATCGAGTTATTCACTTAATGTTTTTTTAATTTTAAGAAAACATTCTAAACTTGGTCATATAAGGTAATAAATATAAACTAGACAAATAACAGTTTCATATAAAAATAAAACACTGAATTTGTAAGCAATCACAGCTCTTAATAATTATCATCGATTTTAAAATTGTCTTATCAGGGTCGGTAATAGCTGCGTTTACCTTAATAGAAAAATACATAAATGTCCACTGACAATGTTGCTTTGACATTTGTACATTGCGTATCAGAAGAGGTACACTCTTTCTAAATAGAAAACCAGCGAGCAGTGTATTATACACAAAAACAAATGACAAATAGATTAACAGACTGAAAATTCGTTGTGGCGCTTCTAAACTCAGGTTGATAAACAACCTTTTTTTCTAAATAAAAAACTGGCTGGAATGTAGTGTAGAAAAATGTGTACACAGACTAACAAAGGTAACAATAGCCGTTGTAAATTGTGAATAAACGGTTATAGCGTACTGCACGGTCTTGTTCATTCACACTGCGCTGTGGTTTTTCTTTCTCTAAACTAAAACAGTTCCGGTGTCCGCTCGTGTGTTTCAGTGTTTAGGTTCCGCTAATGTGCAAATAGCTGTAATAAGCCGCATGCGATGTTATTCCGCTATTTTACCTGCCCTTCAAAACACGTAATTGTGGTTCATGAAATTATTGTAATCTGTACACTTGGTTATGTATAGGACGTATATAAGGACAAATCAATTCAATAGTTACATAGTTCTTTAACAGCGCTATGTAACGGGCGATACGTTAAATATTAAAAAGAGATGTTTTTAATATCGATGGTCAAATTACTACATGCATTAATTTTTTGTTAAAGTTTTCGCTATCACGAAAGCGAGATTATGAAAAGAT
This sequence comes from Diachrysia chrysitis, assembly GCA_932294365.1. Lineage (NCBI taxonomy): Eukaryota > Metazoa > Arthropoda > Insecta > Lepidoptera > Noctuidae > Diachrysia > Diachrysia chrysitis. The sequence continues at coordinate 7,878,999 of OW028657.1, forward strand.
CACAAACTCATAGAACACCGTTTAAAATTTAAAAATATCAAATCGTTTAAAATACCAGACATTTCTTTCGTGAAATACTAGAAGATATTTCAAGTCAGGAACATGCTGCCGCACCAAAGACTAGTTCAGATTTTTCCCGCCCATAACAGTCCATCATAGAAGTCCGCAGGCCATAAATTAAGTGAAGAGTGATTTCAACTGGACGCCCGTAATCTCCGCAGTAAACCGGTTTCGACATCATTAAAACAAACTTTATGAGTTAGCTTAAAAAAACTGCAATTTTATTGCTGTGAAATTAAATTTCTTTTAATGCATCTTAAAATTCAGGAGACGTTCTTTGATTTAATGTACTTTAATATTACATTTCTTAATTTGATTTTTTATTTCAAATTAGAATTAAGAACGTCGTAAGTATTCTAAACATGAATATTTTTTGTTACTTTTTAATTTGTTTGACTTAAAATAAATGTCGATATTCTGCTGCGTTCTTGTTTATTTTGACATGCTTAGACGCGTCATCATCAGTAAATTTAGGTGATTCAACTCATATCCGGGGGAAAACAGAACACTAGAATAGTTTTATTTAACCACAAATTGGCAGATTCATCGAAAACCGATAGAGTCATAAAACTAATATTGGAATTGGAACGTTAAACTATGCTCGCGTCGGTCGACTATCTCGAGAGTTTGCACATTCATCAATTTTAAACGTCATAAAATTGGTACTTTGTTAAAAACTGCGGTAAATTGCATCGCAACGAAAAATATATCAATAAAAACCATTTAATAACTATGTCACTTATTATGATAGATAGGTATCAGTTATCACATATTTTATTCATGTCTATATTTTGGCTTTCATTGCCTGAGTAAGTAACTTACACGTTAAATTTTTTATGATGATAATTGTGTAACGGCTGAATACTGACACATCAAAAAGTAAGTCGCCGTTAAGTCTCATGCTGTCTCTATCACTTTAAGGTGTAAAGTAGTGACAGATGTACATTTAAGAGCGTCTTAAAGTTGCGTTTCGGTATGCGAGGTTCAGTACTCTCATAATAGGGTATGAAAAGTCAAATTTGCTTTCTGTGATGTTGCCTAATGGAAAAGAAAATGCAAGAAACTACATGAATAGTTCAAGCAGCTTCAAGAAGTCTAGTTGTCTTTAGTTTGTGCGCTGTTGTCAGCTCTCCATACGTTGCCAGCCCTTAAAGCTCGCCTCTTGAGGAAGTAAGTGCTAGATTTCACGCTGGCTGGTAAAGTTCAGATCAAGCACTTGGCGCGTGTTTACAACTACGTACGTGAACGTTGGACGCGTGTCAGGTCAAGAGTTTGTGGAATTGAACACCCTGGAGTGGTCCGCAGTCTCCGTTCTACTCCAATTTATAGTTAGTACAGTTTGTTTAGCACATGTACCAAATTGATTATTGAATTGAATAGATAAGGAATATGTTCCTATAATAATCTTTTTTTCCGTATAAGAATAATATTGGATAGGTCTAAAAATAATATAACATCACTATATTATTTATTTAGCGACTGCAAAAAATAATAAGTAGAAATAAACAGTACCGATGTGTTTGTAAACACTGAGACAAGGGGCAATGAACTTATCAAAATAAATAGGTTTAAGACGCATGAGTAGATTGTGTTCATTAACTTTTATTTGTAACAGAATAACATATGCTGATAATTATGATAATCTAAGCACCTAAAAGAAAAAATGGCGACACAATTTATCGATGTGACGTCTGTCATTGTACTTTGTTCTTTTTAGCATTTGATTTGTTAAATTTAGAACTGTTTTATTTCAAAAGCTAATAATAAAAGTGCATCTGGTTTGAACAAAATTTATAATATAATTTAAGTCGATATATTTTACGAAAGTTTTCTAAATTTTACTTTATGCATACATTTATTTATTCAATACAGATAGAATTTGTTTATAAAATAATTTATTGTTTTCATGCATAATTCCTACATTTGCCGAATATCACTCAGTAAAGTAATTGAATATCGAATGCTGGATAAGAAAATAAAAACATTCGTTTTCTTAGAATTCGCTATAACTCCGCGATAGCTAAACAAATAGAGTATTTTCGTCTTTATGTGCGAACAGAATAACACAAACAAAATGCAACTTCAACCTAGACATAATCAACATATACTTTTCGTTTTATTAAGATCTTTTTTTAAAAACGAAACTATTTTTTATACCTCTAAGTGAACGCATTTTTTTTTGGGCCACATTTTATATTTTTTATAAAGCATTAAATTAATTTTTCAATTTATATAGCAAAACGTCGTGGTCAACTTGTTTTTTTTGTAAATACTTAAGTTTTCAATAGTTAATGTAGATCATAAAAAGTATCCAGAGTACTTTTGAAAATTTCAAAACTAATTTTCTCATTCGCAATACGTCCTACCTATTTTTTCTTCTAAACCCTTATTTATAAATCTACCAAATCAATATATCATATCTCCTTAATAACTTGAATGGGTTAAGGTTCTTGAAATTTATAAGAAATTAGCACGTAGTTACGCTTTCGCAAGCAAATTGCAATGTCAATATTTAAGTCTCAGTCGACAGCGCCGAGCGAAGTTCTGGGCATAGTGACCTTTCCCTTTTCCCTTCATGTTTCATTCAGTGTATTAGCCTGCTGTTCACGTAACAATCGATACAGATTACTCTTTACTCGAATCGAGTTTTCACAATCGGTACCACATTTAAGGAGAATTAAACACGAAACGTTGGCTGAATGTAGAAAACGGTGCTTAAAAGGTTATTACAGATATTACTTTAATCACATACAAAAAAAAAGTAAAAGGAGCATAGACAAATTACAGCGTTCCATAACAAGAAAAAAAAGAGATGTCTTTTATTATTTAAAAATCGAACTTAGATTAAGAAATATATCTATCGGGCATCATGCTTGAATAATAAATAATCCCGGTGAGAATCACATTCAATCAGAGTGTGCGATTTCCTAGAATACCTACAGTTATCTATAATTAAACTAGTATCTAATAATACTTTGTGAATAAAGCAAAGTTCGTTAAAACATTTTTTCAATACTTTTAATTTTCTATGTTCAGACGAAGTTAATTAATTTAATACAATAACGTAATAGCTTTGGGAAGTTTGTTAAACATTTAATTATCTTCTATTTCAGTTTCTTTTTCGTTCGGACTTTTGTTAGATTATTTTTGGAGAAAAGATTAGCCGTTAACTTGGCTGATAGATGGCCAGTTCTATTATTAAAAAAAAAAACATTTTTTTTTGCTTACGCTGGTATGTTCTTCGTCTTGCTTAGAAAATTCTACCATCCGTTAGCGAAACAAATCGTTTTTTTTATATAGGAACTAGGCAAGAGTAAGTTTGTTCGTATAAAATATGGCGATATTTTAACAATTTCAGGTTACAAACTACCTATTACGTTTCGTAAAAGTCGGAGATTTCTCAGTTTTAATTGGTTAGTAATGTCGTTTGTGTATTAGGGTCAAACGTTAGGTATTCTTGAAGAATGCTTGTTAAAATAACTTCCATGTTTAGTTAATTCCGTTAATGTTGGTTCTCGTATTTCATGCATAGACGTGCATTCAGTCTTTAGTATGAATTGAACGTAGAATTCTATAAATACTCTATGGTAGGTCATGCCGTGCTTTGGCCTCGATTGCGTTTACAGGTAGGAAGCTTTACCTACATAAAACATTTTACTTGTTGTGAAAATGCTCAAACTACGTGAGAGTATTTTTGTAAAAGGTTCGAGTCAGTATATTTGATTAAATTACGATTATTTTATGTCAAAGGTCACTGAACCTTTTTCAACACGGTTTCACAGTCGTAAAAGGTTTTAATAAAGCACTTAAGTCCTTTAAGACTTTAATCCCCGGTTTTTAAAAGGCTGATTAACACAAAAAATAGTAAATCACCAGTCAAACTTCATGTTAAGTGCTGTGATTAGTTGTAAGTCTCTTGCCCCTGAATACTGAAACATAACTTAATTTTAAGACGCTCTTAAATGTCTATCTGTCGCTAGTTTACACCTTAAAGTGACAGAGACAGCATGAGACTTAACGGTGACTCAAAACTAATTGTTGTTTCAGTATTCGTTTTCATTTATCGTTCGCATTTATTTACTAGCTGTCCCCCGCGACTTTGTTCTCGTGTTTTAGTTTTAACGGTTTTTCATTTTCGCAACATTTGCTCCGCTCCTATTGCTCGTAGCGTGATGTTGTATAGCCTATAGCCTTCCTCAATAAACGGACTATGCAATACAAAAAGAATTTTTCAATTCGAACCAATAGTTCCTGAGATTAGCGCGTTCAAACAAACAAACAAACAAACTCTTCAACTTTATAATATTAGTATAGATTTACATTTATTCATTTATTCGGCCATTTGTCAAAAAATCACAGTCGTAATCAGTTGATTTGACAACAGATTAAATTAATCAGCCTTTCAGAAACCGGGCGTAAGTTGTGACTGTAAACTGTAGTTTATATAAATAGTAAAGTTATATAAAAGATAAATATTGTTAGCTTGGTTTCGTTCTAACTTTCAGTCGAAGAGACAGAGAGCAAATACAAAGATATCTCTTGTGTACGTATTTAATTAAAACTTGGTCCGAACAGCCGATGGGGTGTTTAGTACATTGCTGCTATTGTTTTACGACTTTTTCTGTTTCATGGAGGAACGCATTTACTAATACCTAGGTATATTGGAGTTCGTTGAACCTTGTCTGTAGTCTGGAAATTATTTATCTTGTAAGTGATTAAAATATTGATTAAAGAGATTTATAAGACGTATAAATCATTTAACAAAATGGCAAACTTTACGTTACCTACTTATAAATTTGTATTTTATAGATAGGTATATCAAATTGAATAACTCGACTCAATAAGAATTAAATTTTGGGGTGAGACCAAGTATGCATAACTTGATTGAACAATTTAACAAAGTATTCCGACAGCAAACAAACAAAAAGAATATAATACTACACTGTGACTTAGCGCCTGAGTGCGAGACAGTTATATGAATAATAAAAAATGATTTATTTTTTCAATAGTTTCACCCCCAGTTTCTGAATCGTTGTACAACACAAAAATTTGCTAATCACCTGTCTAAACTTATTTTAGGTGCTGTGATTGGTTGTTAGACTTTTGGTCAACCAATCACAGTCGTGATAAGTTGATTTGACAGCAGATTAAATTGACTAGTCTATCAGAAACCGGGTTAAGCATTCAGCGATAAAAGGAGGTTTGTGTAGAATTCTAAAAAGTCTTCTTCAAATGTGTGTGTAAAAGCGCTTAAATCTAGCGCAATCCCGCAGAACTTTAACTTCTAGGCACTAACAGTTCTGCTTTTAAATTTATTTCGTGCTGCTACGATGTAAAACTTTCAATTGCTAGCAATCCTGTTTGTTTAGGAGAAACAAGTTAGGAATTATTTCATCAGTACGAATTAAGTAATAAAACTTTGCCTGTTCTTCAATTGATTGACAGTTTAATTAGGTTATTTTTTAGCTTAGGGAAAACTTAACTATTATATGAGACGACTTCCGTGGTCAATTGGTGTACACACCGGTTTTCAAGGTGTCCGAAGCTCTGCTGTTCTGAGTTCGATTCCCTGACGGGTCAATGTAGAAAACCATTTTTCTACATTGTCTCGGGTCTGGGTGTTTGTTATACCTTCGTTGTTTCTGATTCCATAACAAGTGCTTTGAGTTAAATGTTTACATAAATTAATTTATTTTATAAATAACCCCAATATGTGGTAAGATTATATTTATGTATGACATATTATGTCATAAATAAAGATAATCTTAAATTGGTGAGGTATAACTGACACTAATAGGTTTTTCGCAGGTCCTTTTGATTCTGTAAGAAACTGTTGAATTGTAATAGAAAATGAATTAATTCTGATAAATTAAAATAATCGCATACTATTATGTAATTAATGTAATAATTTTGCAAGACTTTACCAAACATAGTAAAACAAAACTTATGATAAATCGTGCCGAAACGGAACTCATTTGCGTTTTATACAAAAACAAGAATTTAGATATTTAGAAAGATTTTTTAGATACACTTTTTTATAAGAAATAGATAAACGAAATTTGTATGTCGCAAAGTACTTATAATTATGAACACGTGACTTCCACTTAGCACTTGCCATAAAAACAGGACGAATAATGATAATCAAGAAGACAATACGTGAACAACAACAGAATCGATTAGCCAGTACATAGAATTTTATTATCACACATAAGATAATGAAATACATCTCCTTTACGTACATTTTATTGCACTCATAGTTGTAGAATGTCATTTTAATTGTCCCATTACTGAATGCGAGTGCACAATGATGAATAAATTACCTAACGTCACTATGTAAATCACCGTTCGTCCTGCAATATCGTAAACAGTATTTTTAAGTGCACATAATGACACAAAAACATGGCGTTTAGTTGTATTTTACGTAATTATATTGCTAACTATCCATGACGTTTGGATGGTGTTTGAAGACTCGTTAACTTGCTTGTTTGCTTATTTCTCAGAAATAATATCATGTAAATAAAAGGAAGTACATTTAACATACCAATATACAAAAGAAGCGTTGATTGTCCGGAAGCAAGATGGGTCGACGACATAAGTAAAGTTTCGGGTCGAATCTGGATGAGACTAGCACGGGACCGGAGAGAATGGCACGTGAAGGGAGAGCCCTATGCCTAGCAGTGGGATGACAAAGGCTGTGGATGATGATGATGATGATACAAACACGACATTCAAATGATAAATTCACGGTATTTGCCATTGGAGAAAGTAAATCATCTAGATGTATAAAAGAGACATTATATATAAAAAGCGATTTTTAAAAACAATGATAAACATTCAGGCCATCTTAAGTCACTATCAGTAGGTATTCTATATACGATCAAATCAATTTTGACTACTGTAATCTTAAGAAGCTTCATCACTCATCAAAATGAATCTCCAAAACTACATTTCTCTCAAGCTTGGATCAGTTTTTACTCAAAGGAGTACCGACTCAACAAAATTACGTAAAAGAGAGTAAACTCGACTAGGTATTAAATCTGCATTCGGACTGCGCCAAATATAATTGAAATCAGCAAAAAATAAAAGCGTCTCTGTATTTTCAGACAAGTAAAACAAATGAATGTTTTAGAAGGCGATAGAATTAATAAGATGTTCTATTTTATTCATTTGAGTGTAAGTTAAAGGCGTCTGCCTACTTCACCGTATCATACTATCACCGCACTATGAACATATCAGCCCCCCTAGACAAGCGGCATTTCGACAAGCGTTAACGATGATAGAAATCGCCTAAATGACATTAAATGTGTGAAAATTACATTTCGGTATACAATTATAATGATACGGTGTAGTGTGAAGGCACCTTAAATATTGTTCACACTAATTATATTGTCGTGAAGCTATACAAAGATTTATATTTATGGGAGTAATGCTTTTTTTGTTTAATGTAATAATTTAAATAAATTTAAATGTTTTTTATATAAACCAGTCATTTATCAAGAATAACTCATGAGTTTTAAATAAAGACATCCTATGTTTGAGTTTATAAAAATAAACATAAATTAGATTAGAGATAAATTAGTATTTCTTAAGAATTATGTGACAGAGTCGTTTGCATATTGAATATAGGTTCAATAAATGAGTTTGTAGCTATATACTTTATATATAAGTATATTTACAACATTGAATTTTAATCAGATGACAGTGTCAGTCTTTAATAAGTATAGTACTCAATAAACCTGTTTATGATGAAAAGAGCTGGAAACAGCTAGATTATTCATTGCAATATATTATTAGTTTGTGCGCAATAACGATCAGCTTGTAATCTATAAAAATCGAGTAGACAGAGGTATGTACCTAGATTCAGCTAAGCACAAACGGGCCACTGATCATAGCCACCGTTATCCAGTGCCACACATTTTCCAGATAACCATATCTACTCGCATGTAAAAATATAAACATAGTTTAAAGCTGACTAACAGTTACAACCTAAATTAAAAAACAAAAAAACATTTATTTGCAGATATTAATTTCTCGTGGTCTACCATTTAACCTGCCAGAAAGATTAAAATACCAACAAATCTAAAAACAATTTCAAAATTGATTTTTCTAACAATAACAGTAAATTCAAAAGTCATAAAACATTATTCAGACTCGTTAACGAATTAGTTGCGATTTCAAATTCAATTATAATGGTTGTAGTCAGCGTTATTCAGTAGTCCATGAGCCGTGCTGTGCGATATTGATCGCAACAAACTCTATTATGCAGCATACTACTACTAGCTCTCCGCCTGTACTGTATGGAAGATGGGGTGAACAGGTTCTGTACTATATTTTTTTGCTTTTTGAAAGACAATTGACTGACCAGTTCAAAGAATTTTCCCAAGACGCATTTCATATTGTGTTTATTCAGTCTATGTATATTGTCAACGAAGACTGGCCTGTTCTAGATGGTAGACTTTTGATCAAACTTTAGAGCATTGAAAATGGAAGGCGCCATATCGCACCAAATATTAGGAGATTTGCAGTTTTTGCGGGGGACGAGGTAACTCACTAATACAGTACACAGACTAATGAAAAACAAAAATGTATCCTGACAGACGCACACCGATCTAATTCCGACACACAAACAAAAATAATTAGTAATACTATATGTATGACAAACGGATTGTGTTTTTAAATTTAATGGTTTAATTTTAGAAAAAAAAACAACGAAACAAAAAAATAGAATGTGACATGGTGATGATATGTTAATTTGTTTTTTTTTTTTTTTAATTTTATTAAACCATAACATATCCGAACGATAGATATATGAATGAATTACTATTAAATATCTCAGCTAACAATATAATAAGCGAATTGATAAGCACGTGCATGACGCAGAAGGTAAATGATTGTGACGTCAGCATTCGATACTTTTAATCAATGCTATGTAAGTATGTACACGTGTGGCCCATAGAGTTCATGTCTATGTTTACATAGCTTCACGCTTATTTAAAACTAATGAGTACATCTAGTATACATTTTAAATCCACGTGCAGTTTGAGTATTAGGCTAAGGATATGGTCCTATTGAAGGCTGTTAGCTATTAGACCTATTTCTTTATTTTATGTTACTCTAAATGACTTCTAGAAATATGGCTATGTAGCGTGGAGTTTAACTTGTTATTGAAACAAAATTCAGTACACCTAGACTTATCACATAAATTTTGTGAATCACACACATCCTAAATGAAATAGTTCCTGAGTTTAGGAAGGTGTTCAGTCATTTATTATTCTTAAATGCGAACACAAAAATTCTATGCCATTTATGCTTACTAATTCAGAGACTGAATTAGGATAGTGGATCAAACTCATGCCATTCGGCTATCCGTGCAGTCAAATATCTTCTTCTTCCTGCCCTTTTCCCAATTTATTTGTGGTCGGCGCACAAATTTTTCCTTCCATTCCACTCTATTAGCCGCCATACTGCATTCACTGATTTTTCTCTCATCTCTCACGCAATTGATCCACCTTTTTTCAGCCTACCTCTTCTTCTCCAGCCTTCTGTGGAGGGCTCTGTGGTATGAACTAAATTTTGACAGAAATAAACTAAAATGTAGTCGTTTCCTTACTCGTCTCGTCTTGAACTAAGTACTCTATAATTCTTAAACTACTAGTTAACCGCTCTCAATGGGACCGCGCCCTAAAGATCAGTGGTGCGTAATTGCGTATTTCTCAAATGTTTTTCTAATCGTAATATCGTCTTTCGTCATATCAATTGCATTACCATTATTTACTCAGAGTTATAAGCACGCATTTTTATTACGTGACAGATATGCGCAATAATGTTCATACAAGTATTGTTTTTTACAATTGAAATAAAAAATAAATATTCTGCTTTAAAGTGTCTATATTATAGTTTGTAATAGAAATCATGATCAATGTCATGTTGTGATAATTCAATTTTATTGTTTTTACATAGATTGAAATCTCAGAATAATAAGTTTACTAGCTGTTGTCGGTTAGCTTATGTCCTTTCTCAGGCTCTAGACTATCTCTGAACCAAATTTCATTTAAATCGGTTCACTAGTTTAGGCGTGATTGCGTAATACACAGACAAACATTACTTTCGCATTTATATTAGTAAGGATTAAATGATGCGTGTAATTCTGTAGGTGTGTCAGATTACTACCTAAAGTGGATATTTAATTCAGTAATGATTATTTTACGAAATGTCCCAAAGGGCAAGCATGTAAATTTTAATAAATCTCTGATATTTCTTAAACTGGATGCGACAATAGTCAATAAATTTAATTCTGTAAATTTTAAACTAAAATTGTATTAACTATAAATTTATACTAATGATCCATTCAACAGCATTTGGCAAATTAACCTAAAACATACATGCAGTTTTACACAATTTTTTCAACGTTTATTATCAGTGTTTACTAATACTAGTTTTGAACGTATCTTCGGTCGTTTTAATCAAATGTTGATGAATGTGGCACAGGATATAGAATCGGACACCGGATATTAATAGTTGAATAGCAATCACAGCGTTAGACCCACCCTGCCGTATTACGTATCTAGTAAAAGCAAAGCAAAAGCAATATCAGCAAAATTGTACAAATTTGTTGTCAAATTTCTAATTTGTTTTACGTTATCGCGACACGAAATACGAATTATTATTTTGACAGCAATAATTGCACAATTTTTGCTGTTAATTGATGTTGCTTTGCTTTTGCAAGATACGTAATACCGCTGCCTCTCGGCTAGCTAGGATACTTTTTGTCGTAACGTAAACATTGCGAAAACTAATATAAATAATTACTTAAGTTATGTATTGATAGCGATATATTACAATTATTTTAAATAAAAAACATAATAAACAACTATTTTTTTGGGATTTTTCATGATATTCAGATAGTACTTTAAACTTAGAATAAAAAAAAAACTCAAATTCTAATGAGTATATCTATACAAATATAATAAATAATAAATACATAGTTTTGAGAACTAACTAATTAGTACCTAATACCAAAAATATATAAGAAATTTAATGTTATGTCAGGGAATGTTTAATAAAAAGGTCCTCAGTACTTAGTTAAAAAGTTGTAGTAGATAATAATTATGATTTTATGTAGTATCATTGTCTTACAAGGATATTCGTTTTTTAAAAATATCAGAAATATCCAGTATGAATATATGATTTAGGTTATTAAGTTCTTAATTCAGTGTGTCGGACTGGTCTGGGAGCGAATACAATTGGTTCAAGAGGTTTTGAGAGGTCTTTAGAGAAGTGGTTCGTGCTTCTACGTCGATTTCCATTCGCATTAAGAATTAGTTATTAAAAGATTTCTTTGAGATCTGAGTCAGTTATGCATTATATAGAAATATTGGTCAGTTATTAAAATTTTATTTACGAACATAGTCACAATGACATAGATAAGGTCTTCAAGTATGGTACAAAAATAATGAGACGTGCGTGAGTTGTCCCAGGATATATTATATTAATTAAAAAAGTCTACGTTCAACGGAAAAGTATTGGTTTAATATGATACACAAGGTATATTCGGCTGTTGACCTCTTCTATTTACTGTTAGGTAGTCGAAATTCCATCAACTGCTTATCAAGTTATATGGCTTTTAAACCATCAATAAATTTTACCATCCCTCCAAGTCTTTATTATTTTATGATGAAATAGGTATCCTAGACATGAAATACGACAGTGCTCGTTTTCTTTATGACCTGCGTATAGGGGATTTAACACAAGGAAACCATTAATCAGTTTCCCCATAAAATATACAGCATTGTTTGTTGTACCTTGATTTACTTCCATTTAAGATTACTGCTCCAGGAACTGTTTTGATGTCAGCTATTGTTTGCTCATATCGATAACATTAAACCATGTATTATAACCATGTGGAACTAAAATGGTAATCCAGAGCTTTATATACCGTAATTTAAGGCAAATACTGTAGGTATTAATAAATAATGAGACTTTTTAAATAATAAAAATAATGTGTAAATTCTATATTTGTATAATATCTTTCGTGAGGAGTATTCATAATTATTTAAAACAAAACGGTTTACACACGCATATTCTCGGGATCGCCCGACTTGTTTCAAACTCAATAGTTCCTAATCATTAGCTGACGCGGCGGCGGTGGTGTCGCGAGTCGAATACCTATGTAAATTCTAAGCTGATCTGAAGATTGCTTTCCACGGTGACCCAATTCGCGGATCATCCCGCACCGCCGATCGTCGGAAGATGTTCGTCCGTGATAGCGCTGACGACGCTGACGTACGTCTGCCCTGGTCCGTCGCAATACACAGAGAGTCGAAGAATACCCAAAGTCGATTAAAATTGACGACCTCCGTGGTCGAGTGGCGTACACACCGGTTTTCTAGATGTCGCCAGCTCTGAGATCCCAGGTTCGATCCCCGGCCGGGTCAATGTAGAAAACCACTTTTCTACATTGTTTCGGGTCTGGGTGTCTGTGGTACCTTCGTTGTCTCTGAATTCCATAACACAAGTGCTTTAGCTACTTACTTTGAGTTCAGAGCAATGATGTGAATGTTGTCCACATTTATTTATTTATTTATAATGGGCTTTCATTCCCAACTCAACACTCACTGCGCGGTGCGTGGCTATCCGTGGTCGTCGGCTGTGCGGAAAGATGGCCTCTAGCTTGAGATACCACTAAACAACTGCCAAGGTAGGCCATTGATTCTAATTTTATATCATCAATCAATCGAGAAAGCGCAGTTTTGAATACTGAAACTATCTTCTCGTTTCCTTGAATTATTAGCTGGTAGATTAAAAAAACATAAGTTTAAATACTCTTCAATCTTTATAAAAGTCAGTGGTCAATTATCTCGATATACCTAGCTCGTCGGTTAAAGGATCAATCACAAGGTTCAACTATCCATCATACTATTCTAGGATATTGTTTCTTGTTGATTGATTACAATCTCTGTGGATGCTTCAAACAGATTTAATAGACTTGGTATCGAAATAACTATTCTACACTGGTATGTGCTTCCATTTTTTTTATGCCTTTCCGTTAAGTTTTGACTTTAAAACGAATGACGATGACACTTGACAGATATTGTTGCATTACAGCGATCGCAACATATTAAAACTTGCGTTGATGGCGTTAACAAAATATCATAAAGTACATTAATTTATACTAAAATTATAAATACGAAAGTAACTTTGTCTCTCTGTCTTTTTGTCCGTCTGTCTGTTGGCTTTCACGGCAGTACCGTTTAACCGATTTTGATGAATCTTGGTACGGGGTAAGCTTGAATCCCAAGAAACGACATAGGCTACTTTCTATTACGCGATAACCAACATCTACACGGACGGTTCCATGGGAAAAACCTAGTTTATAATAAGGGACTTAAATACAAAAGGACTACATAAGAAGAATAATAATAATATCTTGGGACATCTCACACACGGTCATCTGATCCCAAACTAGGCAGAGCCTGTGCTATGGCAACCAGACAACTGATAAACATACTTATTTATTTCTAAATACATACATATTATAGATAAATTACACCCAGACACAGAACAAATGATCGTGCTCATCACACAAAGATTCATCCTGGGTGGGAATCGAACCCACGACCTCCGGTTTAGCAGTCAGGGTCACTAACCACTAGACCAACAGGCCCGTCGCTCTAGAAGAATCTTTTTTTTACAAGTCTACGTAGCTGCACTTACTTACCATATAGCACTTTTATATTATATCCAACCTTAATCTGTAATTCAATGTTAAATTCTCAATTCCCTGGCTAGCAGTCTTGAACGTATCTTTTTACCTTGAAACTGGTATAAACGTTTGAGTATGATAATTCGGATATTCCCCGTGTTATCCCGATTAGGTAACATGTTACGGGCTACGGACTCCGTGCCTTAATATTTTAAGGCTGCTGGTACAAAGAACAGACGTTATATAAAAGTTACGTAAGTCAGCTGTGTGCGATTTTTCGCGTCTTGTTTTTCGGCACCAAGCATTTGCCTCGTAGTGTGTTTTAATGTCTAAAAAAAAAATAAAAAAAAACTACTTGCAATTTACTTGCAGGTATTTAAAGTGTTTTCTAGGTGTGTGGTTATGTTCTACAAAGTACTCAATATACATAATTATTTAGTTATCTCATTATTCCTTTCTTACGAGACTCAAGACATTGTTCATATATTAAATATAAATAAATAAATGTGTACATTGCGTATTAGAAGTAAGTAGCTAAAACACTTGTGTTACAGATCGAAGGTAGCAAAAAAACCGTAAAAAAGTGTTTTATTACATTGACCGGGTATCGAACCCGGGACCTAAGAGCTAGCGACAACTTGAAAACCGGTGTGTACTTTATTCGACCACGGAGGTCGTCAATTCATATATCTATTCCTTTTACGGTCAATACTTGCCTTTGTAAAATAATTATCGTCATAACCGCGAGTGTTTTTCGGAGCCTTACTAGAAATACACGACTGTTGTAACGAGCAGTCGCGTCATAGAGCTTTGTTCAATTATTGAGTTCTCATTGTCCGCGCTTCTCATACGACTAATGTTTTATAAACATTACCCGCGATATGGCTGTTGTAGGAAGCAATATCGATAAGCAATTTCTTCATTTCCTAGTAGCGCCATTTGTTATTGCATTTGCCCTTGATTTAAGTTCTGTTGCAACCCGATATTGTGTCGTTTGAGTTTAATTGGTACCTAAGTATTTTACATTGATTGTAGTCAAGCTGTGGCTAAGTGATTGGTTCTCTGTACGATATGGGTTACATTACTGCGTTGCATATAATGTATGAGTCAATTGATTTTAATGCTGAACTGTTCTAAGGAAATGCAATTTATCGTTTACTTAGGTAACAAGTATATACGAAATTATTTAATTATCCTGAACGATAAATGTTATTGTAATAACGGATATTAGTTACAATTATGAAGTCAAGGGACAATGGTAAAAGAAAAAAATATCATGGACGCAATATTAAATGGCACTGAGGACTAAATCGAGCTTGCAAAGATATATGAGTGGTGATGTAACGTTGTATGTTACCATCAAACAGAACAAAGCTTTTATGCCTAGTTTTTGCGTAACGCTAAAAACTTTTTTCGTACAACCTGTGCGGTTTCCCTCGAGAGCCAGAATAGCCAACATTACAAAAATTCACAAAGTCATGTTTAAAATATACGTTTTTTTATCTAACTAATTTAGTCAGTGTATTCAGCCAGTAATAAAATAACAGGCGGCCCTCGCCGCTGGCCGTATTTTTGTCCGAAACAGACATGAATTTCAGTTTTTATATGAATCGTCCGTGTTTTCAGACTCGTTAAACAATCTCGATGAAAAACTCATATCGATTTACTTTGTTGCATTTAACGATTGAATTTGTATAGACTTTTATATATTCGGATTTTAAGTTTCTAATCCGCACGTTTTCAACGTAAACTATCATATAAATATCGATCAGTCTGTGTTAGTTTTTCGCATTTCTAGCTACTTAATCGTATTCGTCTGCTGTGTTCTCGTCTGCCTGAGAAATGTAAGGAGTAACATATCACGTTAATTGCAAAATGACGTCACTACCTGTAAGTACAAAGTTTATGATCGTGTTTATGGGCCATTTGCTTACAGAAATTACTTTGTACTACTTTCCAATCACTGTACATTTCTTCGCATTGTTTATAACTTCGATAATTGTTTATGAAAATTATTCCTATTTTGAATTTCGAATCATTTAAGTAGTAGTGCTTCATAACTTCATCAAAAGACTGCATTTATGAAGTAAAACTTCATTACGCATGTTTGACTCGGTAGCTGAGTAAGCTGGAGAATGTGCGACGAGTGCGTTACGAAAAGTGTGATCGGGCGAGGCGAACGGAAGTTGAGAGGGAGATATAAGTTAGTGAAGATAGAAAGAGACAGAGTTACGTATCGTAGATCACTGTAGGGGCAAGAGAGAGGTGCCAGCACACATTTTCTTTCTGTCTTTCTCTCATAGTCAGTTACGTTTTGTATATAAAGAAGTCTTACTTTAATCGTCTGGTTTAAAGCACACTCATATTTTTTCGTTTTTTTTTACGTCAGCTTTTAAGATTGTTTTATATTCAATTCCAAATTGTCAAAATTCATAAATCCAGAGAAGTTTTAATCACTTCCTCTAGTGCCAGTCACTTTAAAAAAAAACAAGTATTCAAATTCTAAGAACGACAGTATATAAGGTAAACTGTCGCTAATGGTATTGGCCTCAAAGTGAAATCAATTCTCGCCTCCGACTTACACGAAGGTGTCAGAGACAGTAATCATATTGCAAATGGCTTCGAAACGGATCCGTTATTGTGTACTTAGTTGTAGCCAGACGCGATCAGGTGCGATCCAATTTGTGGCGAACGATCTCCTCGACTGACGATACCTGTTGCAACGTAATAGGACGCTGTTCTTGACGCGTAGAACTTAAGTTTTGGTTGAGAGGTGTTGTTTTTGGATTGGCAAAAATAGTTTGTATATCAGCTGAATTTATGCTGTCAAGTTTTTGAGTGAAGCCTCTTATTATATATCGAACTTATTAAGGAACAGTAATTTAGTAATTAGTAATCATAATGACACAGACGAATACGGAAGTTCTCTAAAATAACAAAAAAAAATGGTAAAGAAAATCTCAAAATCCACCATTTGTGCATGACTGATCATATAAATACAAAATAATTTTACAACAAAATTATCTAATAATAAAGAAATGAAGATTCATTACTCCATTTTAAAGTTCGTTGTTGACTGGATGTTAACTTTATCTTCTAAAGTTGTCTACATTCTTTTTCCTTTGGTCTTGTTTTGAAAAGTCTGAAGTAAGCCTGAGAATGGGGATACTGGGGAACTAACTTGACGCGGTTTTGCAATCTCACTTTCACTTGTTAAAGTGTTCTTTTTCGAAGCCTCGCGCATCTCCAAGATAGGGCTTTAACTTTTGTACGAAAGTGTAAATTTATTAAACACTGCGATACATCTCTGAGATAAGGTCTGCTCTATTCCACTTAAAATCGCATCGTCCAAGCTTCATATTCATCTAGTAACACAATAGTTGTCATCGATATCTACGTATGCGTATTTTGTACCAGATTTTTGTAGATTTTCTAATATTACAATCATAACATCAATAAAATTCAATTACGAAAAAAGCCAGCTCCTTATTAAAAAAAAAACAAAAACTTCTATTTCAGAAAAAATAGGTACGTCTTTTTTCATTTGTTTTTTGAGTTTTTATACCAATCGTTTTTATAATCGATATAGAAGTCATAGCTTTCGTTTGTACAACGACAAAAAACACACCTTGTATTTATATAATATGATTTGATTGTTTTCTAAAAGATGTTATTGTATATCTGGTAATCGCTGGTTTGGTAGTTGAAACCCTTGGCATTGGAGCTGAGATTCGCTCGCTAACCAGTTGTATCAGCTTCCAATGAGCTCGTTTCCTGGCAACGTGGCCGTGCACGGGACGTGTATTGTGCGGCCATTACGAAGCGCACCGTCTCCATTGTTCAACGCAATAGCTTTTGATGAACATTGTTACTTTGTTGATTTTATTAATGGAGGTGTGTTAGCACTGATTGTGCTCTGCTATTCTTCGTGATTTGGCTTCGTTTTATTTGTACTGGAACTGATTGTTGTCTTTTTGACGTCTGTTTTTGGTGGCTACTTTGAACGTTCAGTGATTGTTTGATTTATGGAGCTTCGTATTGCACGTAAAAGACGCATTATCCATACAGTAGGTATACAATCTGCTTGAATTGTTCATTAATATTATTAACTTTTTGATTATGTTTTTCACGGCAAATAGATCATTGTAGTATGCTAATACATCAATAGAATTTTTAAGATCAGTTTGTTAATCTTTTATTCATTGAGCGATTATCTTTTTCCTTATTTTTTTTTCCTTTCCGCATTATTTCAATTTTAATAACATTGACAAAACAAACAAATTAGTTTAAAAGATCCCTACTAATCTAGTATTCAATCTACGAAGAGAGAGACAAGCATCATCTTCATAAATTCTATATCGAGTATCGAATCGCTGGATCGATTGACTGTATCTAATCGAGACAGCGACTGGACTCGGCCGGAAGCTGTCCAACGGACGACACCGTCCGATAAACGACAAACGTTGGACTTGGATTTCACTTCACATCCCGAGATCATTGTAATGTCTAATCGTTATGAAAGTTCGAACGCCATTCCTTTCACTTAATTATTCTTGTATAAATTTGTTTAAAATTAGAATCACTAATTTGATCACAAACTACTTACTAATATTGATCTTTTTTTATTATCTATTATAATATGTACACCTACTGGCTGTACAGAAATGAATCCATAAAAATTGTTTATCATAGTATTCATACGGTACATGTTATATAATATTATGTATGGCTTCAATACGAATGATGATTGCATGAATCAGTAAGAAAAACATATGTCGCATATACAGCTCGTGTTTTGTTTTTGCACATAATTTCAACCAAAACAAAATGTTACGATAACCTTTCGTTAAAATAATTCAATTAGATACATTAATTTATATAAGACTTGTCTGATACAATGACCTTTAGTAAGACTATTCATAACTGAGAATTCTCATAACATAAGGAAACATAAAATTGATTGAACACTAGGCCCTCTTTAGACGTTAGCTGGTTAGCTCCAAGATTTTTAATATGGTTCAAATATTTATAGGATCGACAATAACTTTTTATCTGTCAACTGTCACTTCCGAAAGTGTATGGAATTGTACGCATTTATTTTCATAAATTATGATTTTTTTAACTTAAGTAAATAAAATAAGGTAATAAAGAAAGATATAAAATAATCAAGCAATTTACATATATTTTTTTCTTTTTAACACAATTTTTACATTTTGACAGCCAAACTGGCGGCAAGTCATTCCTATTCTTATTTCAAACGCTATTCGAGTACTTGAATTTACTTGGATTTTAATTTCAAAAGCAGGAATCTCGTTAGCAGATTCAATTGCGAAGTTTCAGGATAGTTAACACGATTTTCACGTTTATGGGAATTTGCGATGGCGGTCTAATTACCATTCGTGGGCCGAATTAGGTTTACAATGCGGCCTTTGTGAGCTCAGCTAGAATACTGCCTCCGCAACATAAAATTTTGTAAACAACGTGTTGTGATTTTGTCTAATAAATTAAAATACATTGCAAAGAGGTTGGCTTCAGCTTCGTTTAGACTAATTTATTGTTCGGACCAATATCTGCAATTAGGTATGTTCAAAGGTTAGGTGTGGAATGAATGATTCAGGTGGGTGTTTGGTGCTGTTTTGATGGAAACTTTTTCTTCTTGTGTAGTTTAATTTTTTACTCATTACATTAGTATACAATTTTGGGAACTACTAAAGTTTCAGACAAAAATAGTATAGATAGGTTATTTTTTTAACACATGTTTGACACAAAAATTTGATTTACTTAGAATAAAGCACTCTAAATACGATAAAATATGACTTCATAATTAAATGCGTACATATTTCAAACTCGGTACTGAGCTCAAATCGTTGACAACTGACAATGTGATAACAGTGCTATGTAATTACACATTCAACACTTTTGTAGTGAACGGTCGGCTGAACAAAATGATCGGCAGATGACTAACTGCTACGTTTACCGAGTGAACAATTGATCGCGAAAATATAACATCACACGCGGTTTTGATAGCTCCCAATAATACTGCACTCTGCACTTTAACCTGTGTGAAGCGACACCCAAGGGTGTCGGTCTGTTTGTGTCTATTTGTGGTATGGTAGCTCCTATATCGGTTATATAGGCTCCTATAGCGGTTTTTTTTATTTAGAGCTGGCGTGATAGAGGTTAATTGAACACGGATGACGCGTTCTATCTTTCATTATAATATTATACGAATTAATGAATTATACACACAAATCTTCCTCTCTATTCAGTCTATCCATTGGTGGAAACCATATGGAAATCCGTTTGGTAGTTTTTGAGTTTGTCTCGTTTACGCAGACAGACTGACACAGAGGAAAACTTTGTTTTATAATATGTATGGATAATAACAGCTATAGTACATTAAAAGTATGTATTACAGTTTTACTGCAGGTCGAAATACTAATATATATAAAGAGATGATGATGAGAATTAATGACCATTGGTCACCATGCTTGTTGAGTACAAATAGGCTATTTAAGATTTTGAAATTACTAGATTTTTTCGTTATTTAGAACCAAAATTCTGAGAATGAATTAGATGTTATGTTAAGACAAGTATATTAGGTAAGCTCATATAGTTTTGGCCTTTATTTTAATTACAAATATACAAGGTTATAGACGAATAATATAAAACGGTCCCACGATCAACGAAAGATCTGGCGTTTGCATGAATCAGTATTATTTATGAAAATATCACATTATAAATTCTTGATTCAATTTATATTCAAATTTGACAGACGAGACATGATTATAATTTATTTGAGACCTTAATTGAATACGTTTTCTAGATTACGTAAAATAGTTTCAGCTTATTTTAAAATTAGTACCAGATGTTTAAATCTTATATGTTTTCATTTTAATTTCAATTATAAGGGGTAAAGATTGAAAAAAAAATGCTTTGTTAGATGATACAAGTGCCAAAATAAACTTTAATAGACGCATAACTAGATAATAGAATAACAAACATAAAAAAAACAAAAGAACATCTGAGAAAGACAAACACATTTAGAATTCTGAGAACATTGTTAAAACTGTATCAAAGAAAGATCATTCTCATTTCATAATTAACGTAAAAAGTACTTGAATAAAACAAGACATTGAACGTAAATTAAGGCAACATGCCCATGAGTTTACGTCATAATTACTATTGCTCGTCAAAGTATTCGAGTAAAAATATCATACTGTTATACTCAACCAATGCACGGATAATGTAAACAATGAACCGAACGATATTACTATGCCTCGTTAATTATATGAAGCGCTAATTACAGTATAAAGTATATCGATGGGTTTTCAATGCAAGTAATTAATGACCTGTCATAAAATATCCGAAAATCGATGGAATATGTTGAAGTGTGTGTTGTGTATGTAGATAGATTTTGCAACTTTCATGTACCGTATCTTCTTCCAAAGAAATATACCAAACTCCTTGGTAAAGGATTCCCGGAAGTTTCACCATACGTTTTTATATGAACCTTTGTTCAGTTTTGATTTTACTTTTGTGGAGCAACAAAAAGTAATAGTAACTGGACTAACCTGAAACTACTGCAAGGATGTATGACCCAGTGGCCGGCTGCTTTCTGCCTGATGCGCTCCTTCATCAGCGCCTTTTTGGAGCCGAAGAGTTTCATGGCTAGTTTGTTGTCGGTGGGTTGGAAGAGCGCCTGCAGCTGGTTCCGCAGGAAGCCTTGCTTGGCGTCCGTGGCCGGAGGAGCTGGTTCCACTGGCGTGCCATACAGGGACACATCGTCCAAACCACCGAAGTGGACTTTGCCGGTGCCGCTGCCCTGCTTCAGCGACATATCGGCGTCGCCTGCAAACAAAATTAATAATAAGAACTCCGAAAACTTTAAAACTGTAGGATTCCGAATTTGAGAAGAAAGAAATAGTTTATAATAGAGGAAATGAGTTCCATTCTTCAAACCGGGAAGCTGCTCCTAAAAAACCGAGTATGTATCTCGTGTGGCAGTTGTCTGATGGATACCAGAACCGAGACTATCACTATAGCAAAGAACTTGAATGTGAATCAATCCCGTCTTTCCTCACATTATGTTGTCGTAGTAGATTGTGGATAGATAGCTTCTGCATGATCATAGAGAAATTGACTGATAGACATAGGATCAACAAAACCGAGTATGCTGTCTATCATTTCAGAATATTATGATTGGAACTACATATTTTATAGGTTCAATGTACTGTACATAAATCTTTAAACAGATTTATTGCTTATCAGCACGTATATGATATGGAACACTCAGTACCTACAACATTTAGAAAATATTTTATAGCATTTGAGAGTAATATTATAGTCAAACAAAATTTATTATCCTGATTAAATTTATTTTCGAAAAGCTTTCAGTCAATATATTACATAAAAAGTGGAATTCTTTACGTTAGGGACAAATTAAATTTACACAGATGATTTAAGAAATCACGATAAATGGAAAAAGGAAATTTACTTTCGAATTTATATTTACTTTTAATCTTTGACATTCCATAAAAAATTTAAGCTGTATATTTGTAGATATGTTTAAAAAAGCAAAAATGTTTTCCATTCATACATTATACTGAGCCTTTAACTAACCAAAACTAGTGAATGTAACGGCAACCCCGAAGTGGTGCAATAGTCTATTCATGTACGACAATACGTCAGGGTCAGTGACGCTAGCAGTGCACAATTGTTCCAAAATCAATAGAGATGTGAACGCGAAACAAGGCTCGCGGCAGACGCCCGCGGCGCGCCAGCGACCCAATGTTATTGTTCTTTTAATGCATTCGCTTCCACTGAAATGTTTCCAATACAACAGTACCCGACTTCGTGAATTACTATCACGATACATTTATTATTCTCAAATAGTAACGGCTCAAGGGACATCACAAATTTAAGATACAATGAGCCCGTTTCATATCTCAATTGAACAACAAAGAACTGCTTTATACGTGTTACAAAAATAACATTGATTCCCGCAAAGGTCACACAAACAAATACGGTTTGAATCGTGTATGGTTTCGACTAAATTAAACGGGATATTGCTGAAACAGGTGGCGGGGTTGCTATAAAAAAAGTAAACAAAATGGTGAAATTACATAGCGAAAACTCAAATGGAATGAAATAACTAAAATGGAATAAGTGAAACAATTGATTAGTTGAAACACCAAAACAAACACATTCTTGGAAATCTGTAAACAATCGCACGGCTGCAAAGGAACAAACAAAATGTGTATAATAGCGGAGGCACGCTGAATGTCGACGTATCATGATTGGGTGCGTTAACAAGTCGCATGCACGAACATCTCGGTATGTTCATTACAGCTGATAAAACAGACGATTAAACAATGAGCCAATGGCACTTCATTGATTCAAGTGGCGTCAACAGTGAAACGGGAGACGTCCAATCAAGCATGCGTGAAGCTACACTGCCCTAATAGCAAAATCGTTTCAATTATCAAATATTTTGTCGTTTCTTTAAGTAGCTCGGATTATGACACCATCCTGTTCCTTTTCAAATTATCTGTTCTGTTGTATGCTCGGTTATTGCTCTGCTTTTTGTCTCGTGGTTTATAAAGCCAGAGGTGAAATAACTTCGAGTTGTCTCCATTTTTATCACCATAAAATACAAAGACTTATCACTTCTTTATCAGATAAAAGGAAAACGTCTAAAAATTTACATTTTGTGTCGAGTCTGTAATTCTTTTTAACATGATACATAAATGTAGTCTACACATGTTCGTTCTTAGCAATAAATATGTGGTATACACATTTATGAACGATTACTTCATTCTTCATTAGATGTGAACAGATATTCTCGATATACGCGACCTTAATGTATCAAACTGAGATGAAAAGACGGAGCAGGTTTTGCTATAAACAATAATGATTCATTATCTCCGAAACAATAAACAACAGTTAGATTTATGCCTCGGAGAAATATTATTTGACTGCAACTCTGTTGCGCTCAAAAACTTTAATTAAAAGAGGAGTTGTTTTCAGAACGAGATAGGTTTAAGAAGCAGGTGAGCTTGGAGATGCAATTAATAAAACTATATCCGAAGAATAAATTTGAGAATTTCAAAACTTGTAAATTTATTGTGTAATGCAAGGCGTGGCGAAATAGGCATGTGATTGATTATTTTCTTATTCACTTAATTAAATTGGATGCATTTTTTGATTATTATTGTCAGCCTTGAAATCAGCAGCTGACGATACGTTTAGTGGCGGTTGATGTCACGAGATGCGGACACGTGAGTCGCCAGGGAATTATAAACATTCCAAGAATATACTTAGCCGAGGATTTATGAGTGGTTTGCTTACTAGTGGTGTGACATTTAGAATGTCCTTCGATTCCTTTCATAGAAAAAATTATAAAATCTTGTTCCATTCTTGATTTTTGTGGGAATAATTTGTGTTTTCTTGAAAACAAATTATTGGAAATTCTATTTTTCTTTAGGTCAATTGTATATACAAGCAGGTTGAAGAATACAAGCAGAGGCATGTAAACATTCTCATATTATGAGACTGTTTTATCGATTGAAGGGCTAAAAGCCAGCGTGGCTTATTTGAAATTCAATTTAATTAAGGACGTTAAGACACATCACTAGCTCACTCGAAGTTTCCTTAAAAACTATGCCAAGTATTAATGACTCATGCATAATTAATCATTACACTCTTGGAGATTATGTCGAATTATGTCAATATATATTTGATTTACAACACCATTACAGAAGCTCCAATGCAATGTTATAAAATAACATACATGTCTCGATTTCTCAGAAAACATGCTTGAAATAATAAGGAATATCTAGAGAAAAATACTTTAATAGAGTGACTCATGAATGTATAACATTTGTAATTTCGTAAACTTCATGAAACTTACCTTTAGGCATCTTTAGATTTTTAAAGTTCCCTTTAAACGTGACGATTTGTGGTTAGCGGTTAGTTATAAATAATATCCACGTGGCGCTCCATGCAGTTCTCAAGCACATCACATAAAACACACATCGAGGGACACTTCACAAAACGAACACTTTACATACAATATTAGTTATCATTTACACTATTTATTTCACTAAGCTTTCATAATTAACATCCTTTGACTAAATATAATTGACTAATTTGGTTTTGGCTTTAGATTTTGGCTGAAATGTGACAAAACATAATTGTGAGCAATTCGTTCGACGTTATCGCGTCTATTATTCCAAGAGCTACAACATTTCTCGATGTTCACCAGTTTTTTCATTTAATCTTTCCTGTCTAGGCGTAATAAGTTTTGACGTGGATCAACAGTTAAGGTGCAATTTGACAACAACAGTACCTAAGTGCAAATTGTATCTGAGAATAGAACACAAGATGTCCCCAGCAATTACGGGCCAATTGAGACAAAAGGATAATGTTTGGCCGCCGTGTCAAGGTCAGCGCGCTTTATTCGTTCAATTGGAAATAAAAATTGACACGCTAGATTTATTTATTAAATTTATTTTTGTTGGATATCTCAAAATCATTAATAATTTTAACTGAAATGTTAATCCTCGACTGTATTCTGGTTTTCTTGAGGCTAAATTTTATTAGTCTCAACTAAATTATGGAAGAACTTACATTTTATAGCGTTGAATATTTTTAATTGATGTCTCTAATAGTATGCTTAAACTTCCTGACAAATTACAGCATCTAATAAAGTATTGCATTCGCGATTCATTCTCCTAAGCGACAAGGAATAATTATGTGCACTCAGCTGTTAATTAACAAGCCGTATAATAAGGCAACTGAATGCTCTAAAGTAAGTAGGTAAATGTCGATATCATATTGACGACAGATCGCAATTATTATGATCCAGTTGTTCGAGAGAAATCGAGAAGGTAGTACGTAGGTATTTATTAAGGTGTAATTCTAGGTTAGAATAGAGAATTTCACACGATTCTTAATTCTATAGTTTCTCTAAACTAAACGTAAGCGTCTAACAATTACACGGTAAATTTATTTACGATTTGAGCGAGGTAACTGAAATAAATTGGATGCTCCGTGAAACATGTGTTTGTGTTATTGTTTGTTGTTTTTGTTATAGAGACGTCCAATATTTTATATTAATATGTTTTATAGTAATTCTACTTTCATTGTTTTATAATAGCATGCAGTAAATTACTTATTTGTCCTTGACTTTTGAACTATTATCGTTAACGTCATTTAAGTGCGATTTTTACATTACATTATACTTCTGCCTACTTGCTATTCAGCATTAATATGTTTTCATAACTTATATGAGTAATATTGTCGTAATGAGCGTGCTTTAAATGTAAATCTTAAATAAATGTAAACAATTACATTAATTTATTTACTCAGACTTTTATTAAATAACGCCATATTGCCCTAGTAAATTAAATTACCATTTCACGTGACTTTGCGGTATATACCTAATCGATTATTTTTTGTTTCTAATGCGCCGATAGCTAAAAACCTATTTAATTTAAAATAACTATTAATAATGTATTATTTATTTAACTTCTAAGCACAAACATTGGAGCACTAAGGTTCAACTTCCACTATGTGTACGTGTTAATTATTATGTGCCTTCTACACACCAGTTAATTCTCAGAAACATTCTAGAAAGTTGCTTTGAGGACGTGTGGAGTTTGTGCATTAAACCTGCGTCTACCGCACTAGGACACTGCAAAAATGTTTTGCACTGCTTAAATCATTTTATAGTTTAATTTAACGAGAAACGTCAATAAAAACAAACATTAAACTAACATAAACACAAAACAATGTAGTAAAGTTAATGTGTCATTGGCGTTGATAAGTTACAATGAATTTTGTAGCCACATAGAATTATAATGTACAGAGCGTTATCGGGTTTAATTTTAGCGTCGGGAGCACAGCGGGTTGAGCGTGTCGTGTCTGGTGAGCGTTTTGGCGCACTTGTTACTTACTTTCGCGGCTGGCGAGTCCACATGTGTACTTCACTACACTACGGAACAGGTAGCTGGTGAACCTGGCACAACACATGTTCAATGTTTTCAATTTAACGTCAATGTATCGAGAATGTCATTTTGATTGGCGAGCGGCGCGGGCGGCGGCGATGTGCGGAGAGGCGAGCGCGACTGATCGACGCACATAGCACTATACAATTGACCGGCTAGTGGTAGTAGGGCTCGCTTTCGATGAGAAACGCCACGGGCGCCCCCCGAAATATACAACGAGCTTATAATACCATGTATTGTAACCGGAGCGACCGAACGCCCGCCCGGGTCCGCCTGCCACCATGCACTGATATTTTTTTACAATACAGAGACCAATTAATGCCAATGACTGACGAAACCAGAAGCAGATCAGTGGTATTTCTCAGCTAATAGGTCTAATGTTTACAACAGTTTTATGGGTCGATAGCTTTACGACTCATCCTAAACGTGGTGGTAACTTGGGAACTAATTTATGGCATCTTTGTTCCACGGGTGATTGACGATCGAGTGACATTTAGAGCTGGTAAGAGGCTCATTAAAAATTCATTGTTGTGCTCCATAGAAAGTTATGTGCGACATTTCGCTTGGCGAAACGAGCAATAATTTTTATTGGGGTTCTTATTCTCGGATTATTTTCAACGACTTTCGAAACAGCTGTTTCTTAGGTGTTGCAAGCTAAAAATCGAATAATAACGCAGTGTATGTTACCAACTTAAAAAAGAATGCGTACTTTACTTATCAGTTTTTTTACTTCTATCCTTCGTAAATAACTATAAATACATTTTACATGTTAATAGCCTTAATTAGCACACATTTTAAATACGCCAATGCGTTAGAATTCCCCGATCGACCAGCATTATAGCAAATTCCTGGTAAATTCTCAGTAAGCCCGGATCTTGGCAGTTTGATAAATGATAATACTCTTGCCCCCTATTAAGTATATTGGACTTTAGTACTATCATTACGTAAATATGGGTAATCAAACGTAGTCTGACTACATCTAAACGAATATAGGCGAGATACAAATAGTAGTAAATATCAAATTCATTTTATCCCTCAGTACTGGTTAAGGAAAAAAATACAATTTATAACACAGCCCTAACTGAATCTGAATCACATTTTTATTATTTTAGCTTGAGTAACATGCTGTCGGGTTTTTTTCTGTTAAGTAATTCTTACTAGGATTCTTAGTTTGGCAATTTGCTTGTATTAAGTTTACAGATTATTACTTTTGTATAACAATTTTAAGTTGACAGCACCTTGTTGTAATAGTAGTAACGGTGATATTTGTAATCTATTGTTTGATATAACTGACGTAAGTGTTCATTGAAACCGTCATCGGCAAAAAGTGGGTAGGATGGTAGATACACATCATAATTATAATTAATTAATTTTAAGTAGATACCTCATAGGAATTTATTACAGTAAACATTTCATTGTCATTTTTTAATACTAGATGGCGTTTCTATCTTTCTAATCTTAGTTTCGAATGAAAAAGTTAAAAGTTAAAACAACACCATTTAAGAAGTGTCAATGCTCAAGTATAATAAGTTATAATAATTCAGTGATCTTTCCTTATAAGTAATAAATTATGACAAGGAAAGATCGAGAGTCTAATAATAAAAAAACGAATTAATTTGATTGCTGTCTTTAAACATGAATGAGTCATTTAGCGGTATTGTTTTACTGTTCAGTAACCTTAATTACTATCCCATAAGTATGATATTTGAGTGTCTAAAGAATTAAAATTGAGTGGTGGGCGTGTGATTATTATACAGGATGTAACTGATATGAATCGTGTTTCAAATAGTTACTGCTTTTGCCTATAGAAATAAATAACCTTATCCAAGAAAATAATGGTTTTGAAATAAAAATTTAGGTCCTCCATATTGATTTTGATCAGCTGATGACAATTACAATGTTCAGTAAGTACCCTTTGTGTATGTTACAGAGATCATTGATACTACCAGCTATTCGTAATAAATATTATCTACCTGTAATAAAATTAAATAAATATTCTATTCATTTCCTTATAATTGTTTATTTCTTTGGGCAGAAGCAGTATATCAAATATGTCAATGCATTCCCGTTACACCCTCTAACTAAGTCAGGTGACACATGTTTAAAAAATAAAAAATACTCAACTACAAAAATAAAGTGACAGTTGTAAAATTTTGTAAGACCACTAACAAAATAATTACATATTTTCCTTGTTCTTTAAAAAAAAACTACTGTGGTTAGGACGGTTATATTATCACGTAATTCTTTACCTACCTATTTAATAAAACTATTAAATAAGTAAGTAAATAATTATGTGCATAATTAGCTAAGCAGGTATAAATTTCTGTACACTATGAGAAGATCCCTACAAGAGGAAAGTACTGCTTGCCCACACCGATAACAAACTTGAATATAAAAGATAATCCATTGTTAATAACCCAAACAATCTTATGAAATGTTCAATAAAAACATAACTGATGATAACATTCACAGAGATGGCAGACATTGAAAGACATGAGAACTTTTTAGTTTATAATTTTCTCAACTATAAATCTATATTGTTTATGCTACTTTGTTTTTATTCTTCTAATGGCGTGACCTCAGC
This sequence comes from Diachrysia chrysitis, assembly GCA_932294365.1. Classification (NCBI taxonomy): domain Eukaryota; kingdom Metazoa; phylum Arthropoda; class Insecta; order Lepidoptera; family Noctuidae; genus Diachrysia; species Diachrysia chrysitis. Next base: position 7,908,355 of record OW028657.1, read on the forward strand.
CATAGTCAGCAGTAAGTTGGTAACTCATTTCTTCATTTAGATTATTTTTTATGTAGGTATATCCCGTCTGAGCTATAATGACAATTGAGAGTATTGAAACCGTATAATGGAAAACATATTCCGAGGTTTAGAGGATCGCTACTGTTACCTTCGCCTGGTCCTCAATTGTAAAAGAAGAAACAACGGTCTATTTAAGTCGAAATTATGCCCTTCGTCAGCCCCAGGATAGAGGAAGTGCATAAGGATTTCCCCGGGTCGAATAAAGTTTATTAATGAGAACTAGTGATTACGGTATCCTGTACCCACGTCATCTTTAAGGCTTGGCGCAAACTACCGATCACTGCCACCGGTTGCCAGCACACTGTAGCGCCATGAGTCGCCACTCGCTACAGTGTAAAAGTATATGAAAAACAAAAAAAATCCGATATATTTTATGAAATTGCTGATAAGTTTCAAAAGGCTGAACAGACCGTCATAAATTATAGCTAAGATCTATCTCGAATAAGCCAGCTTTTAAACAAAACAAACCGCATTATAATCGGTTTATTTGTTTAGGAGCTACGATGCCAAATAGACACAGATAGACAGATCGACACGTCATACTTTCTTTTTGCATCGGGGGTAAAAAAGTGTGTTACTGGCCACCGCCACCGGTGGCTGTGGTCGATGGCCCGTTTGCGGCAAGCCTTAATCTTGTTTTACTGTAAAAAGGTTATTCCCCTATAGACAAGACAATGTCATAAAATACGCGTCACCTTTACTGACGATGGTCAACTTGTACAAACTAGGTCTGAGATGGATCTGATTATTTAAGAACGAAAGATAAATAAAGTTATCTTATGATCTTACTCTGACGACCTCCGTGGTCGAGTGGCGTATACACCGGTTTTCAAGGTGTCGCCAGCTCTGAGGTCCCGGGTTCGATCCCCGCCGGGTCAATGTAGAAAAAACACTTTTCGTCCACCATCAGTGTACTGGTCATAGTGTGACAACATATTCGCATTCCTGTCAATTTTTCCTTAACGTAATTCTAAGAGTATTGCTGACTACCCCCTTATAATCCTTCTCATTGCAGTTCAAAAAATGTCAACTGTCGACTAAGATTTTTGCAACATATCAAGGTTACATATAAATGTCTTGATTTTAAAATGTTTCAACATTATATTTCTAATTTATTTAATAATAAGTGTTGTTATGTTTATTTTGTAACAATTGTAGCTGCAGTTCCCACATTTTGATTGCGTGAGTAGGTAGTATTGTTGGCAGTATAAATCATTTTGATGTTTCAGTAGTATTTACTTAGGTACAACTTAAAAAACCATACCAGTGCGAGAGAGACGCGCACACCGACCGTATAAATTTTGTTTATCGTCACGGTTAATTCTCCAAAACAAATTTAACTGTGCGGTTGAAAAAATGCAGTCTCGTACATCGATGTGTCGATACACTATCAAATTTTTAAAATGTTATTATGAGTTTATAATTGCAAAACAGTATTTTTTATGACACAAAAATATTTTTTTTTCTTTTTGCTTCTGTTGCGACGAAAGTACGCTTAGGTCTTCAGTGTTTCGAAAATTTATGGGGAAACCAACATAAACGGCTGTATTTTTTATTGCGTTGACGTAGAAGTCTGATTTTTTATTTCGTCAAGGGTCCGATAGACTTAAGTATTTTATGTTAATTTCAACACGATACCACTACGCGTTCCTGAGAAAACAGACAGACAGACGGACAACAAAGTGATTCTATAAGGATTAATTTTTCCTTTTGAGGTTAGGAATCCCCAAAATTGTGAAATTTAACAACTTTGGTGTAATCTTAAAAAACACAAAGAAAATTCTTTATGACACATAAAAAAGATTGTGTTTACCATAAAATATGAATGCATTGTTAAACAATCGGATTTACTCACTAGTTTAGTGCTAAATTGAGAATAATTTGGCTCAAAATATTTTTTAAATGAGTATCCACAAATTCATACTCAAACAAGAGTTCATTCACCTTAATATTGCTATGAAATGACTGACAAGAAAATGTAAATAGTGATCTTGAAATCACATCTCTTACTAATTATTTAAAACAAAACGGTTTACTCACGCATATTCTCGGGATCGCTCGACTAGTTTCAGACTCAATAGGAGTCACTAATCGTTTAAAATCTTATCTTAAAATTAATCGTATAAAAATAAAGTTGCCTTCTCCGGAAAAGGCCAATGAAAATTTTATTGGGCTACAATACACAAATATGATTTGGATATGACAATAAGATGCAATTAAATCCCTCCTGCGAAAGTAATAATTATCAAAATAACCCTTTTATGTTACAGCATACCTATAATATAATAAATTCTTTGTGTAATGCAATCATCTAATTAAATATTTACATAAATAAACAGGACATTTCTAATTTAAACGTTTCCCTGAGTAATACGGAAAAAGTGAATAATTAAGTGATAAACAATCGCTTTTATACTAATTAGTATGAGTGTGCAAGATTGTTACAGAATAATTGATAACCTTTCGGTATTGTGAGATCTTTGTTCTGTCCTATCAATAAAACAATTAATTTATAATTGAATGCTTTGTTTTAACGACTTACATAGTGTTGGTACTTAATTGCTTTTATGTTCCTGTATTGTCTTAATTTTTTTAAGACTAGTTGGTATATTGGATGGTTCAAATTGGCAAACATCTAGCGCCGCGAATATTCTTGTAAACAATTAGATGTCACTATTAAATCAAATGATTATACTTAAGACTATTTAAGGTCTTAACTTAATCAAAATTAAATCAATACAATTGCTAAAATTGTAAAAAAATATGCGTTAGGTTGTATGAAATATGTGCAGAATTAGGAATATCAGTTATTTTTAAGGTAAGTTTTATCTGATACTAATTTTAGATGAAACTTAGGTAAAAGATTAATGTATAATGGCAGCTTCATGAATTTACTACAGACTACATAAATTACCTCTCTTATGACTGTAACATAAAAATATTCTTTCTATTTATAGTACGACTTAAATACATGATCGTTTTACTGTTATAACTAAACGGCAAAGTTGAATACGCAAACAAATCCTGATATTAGTTCAAAAATACAACAGATTACCGTCAGTTCTGTCACGGCAGAAATCTTAGGCCAAAGTGATTCAGCAAACTTGTATACAAAAGAGTATACATTATACAGTAATATACAAGTTATAGAATATTTGACAACGTGTTAATAGCCTGTAGTGTATGTACATATTAATAAATGCGGCGTGGAGAACATTGTGTCTGCCTTCACAAATAGCCGAAACAAGTCAATGACGTGCGGAGCTAATTAAGCTATTTATTTATGTATACATTAACGAAAAACGTATCTTATTCAAATGTTTCAAGATCTACTCCCTTCTTAAATGCGTGTACTTTAAATGCTGAATTAAATTGTAAATTTATTCTATTTATTCTAGTTTTGTTTTTGTCTTCTTTTAAAAAAAACGACTCTCGCACTAAGGAATTTAATCCTTGTGTCGCGGGGGGTTACACTAGTATTATCTTGACTGGCCTGTTGGTCCAGTGGTCAGTTAACCTGACTCCTAAATCGGCTGTCGTAGATTCGATTCCCATTCAGGGCAATTCATTGTGTGATAAGCATGAACATTTGTTCTGTGTCTATGTTATGGGTGTAATGTATCTGTTATATGTTTGAATTTAGAAATATATATTAGTATCAGTTATCTGGTCCAGACAGTTTATCAGTTGTCTGGTTGCCCTAATACAGGCTCTGTCTAGTTTGGAATGATTTAGTTTATTAGCTTTCTCCAATTGATCATCCAAGCGATTTTTACTGGATAAAAATAACGGTAAAACATAAGGTTAGTTTCGGCTAACGTTGGTGACCAACTACGTTTTGGTAAATCTAGTTGATCAACGACATTAGACGGTACGAGATTTGGTTTCAGAGTTTTTTTTTCAAGCGATCATCACTTTAGTTGACAACTGCTATACCAAATAAGCCTGCTGATGGCCGTGTGTGATTTGTGTCAAGATATTATTATAAAGAGAAAAACATATGTTCGTTTCGTCGTAGTTTTGATGATTGTCATCCAAACAGGATGACAATCATCAAAACTACGACGAAACTCCGATTTCAAAATAAATTTCATTATGAGCGTTTACCTGAACAAATAGGTTTTATATTGAATAAATATCTACTTAATTACCTTAATCATTGTTGTATTATTAGCAGTAAGTTTTGCTATATATTTAATGTTTGTCTAAAAAAACTAGTTTCGCATTTTTTTCTCCTTATTTCACCGTATTTATACCTAATTATACACAAGCGCTTAGTCAAACTGATCGCCAAAGAGACCTTTCAAACGGAAACCAATTTAAAATGAATTGTCTATTTGTAGGGAACATTGAAGCTCTACTTATTAACTGAAACCATTCAGATGTGTCGGTATTGTCGGTGAACAGACCGAAATGATTTAGATCCTTACATCGTTGTTCAGTATTGTGTTATGGTGATATCATACTGTGATACAAACAAGACGAGACATTTAACAGGGTAGTACTGTTTTGACTGTGATTTAGCTTACATGCATAGCCTCGTAAGGCCCAAAGACCTAATGAATGGAAAACAAAAAAAATTCATTGCGGCCCAAGAAAGTTATTAAAATCATTAAATGTGAAACGCGAATTAAATGTTTGTAAAACCCCCCGCGACACAAGGATTAAATTCAGTGCAGGGCTCCGAACCCTTCTTAATTTTCTTTATTTTTATTTTTTAAATGGATACCTAGCTACCTAAAATTATGATAATATGATGTTAAATATACCTACTAATTAAAATATCAATAGTTATTACACTCAACATATCTAATTTTGACAATGTTTATTGTTAATTTGACATTTAGAACCAATGTATATATTATGGTAGAAGCATTTTATTTAGACACTTTATTACTAATTTAGTCCTGGGCCGCCTGCGCCTACTGGAAGAAACTTTCCTAGACCAAGAGCTACTGGACCGTCCGAGTAACGGTGTGTCTGTAAGGCTAGAAATTCTTATGGTGATGAGTCATAGTTGGCTAAGTACAATGACCATCGCCTGGCACGCCTCAGCCCTGCACCTCATCAACCCCTATAGTTTTGAAAGTGTCGGAAACATTTAAAAAAAAAACTTGTTCCTGTAAGCTTGAATCTTTTTAATCATTTAGTTTATTTATTATTAAGTTAAAAAAAAAATTGACAGGCGTTTTCGATGAGCACAAGTACCTGACAGGTGAGCCTGAAGGTGTATTATGTGTAAATTAAAATAAACTTTATTCTGTAAAGTTGAAATTTACAGATATGTTTCTTTAAACGATTTAAAGTAAGTTGGTACAATGACAGGCGGTTCTGGCTAGCATAAGTCCTTGACAGGCGAGGGGAAAGATGCTATGGGAGTGAGTAAAATTAATGCTGCTTTTTGCAATATTTCCTCTTCTTCTAATAATTCGCACATTTTTAAATCAATATTATCATTTTTTAATGTGACATAATTGTTTCTATCTTTTTTAACAATTTTAATATCGTCATAAGTATTTAATAATTTTTCTTCAAAAAGTTGAGTACTAAAACTGTAATCTGTGCTTTCGCCATTCTCTTCAAGAATTGCTTTTAATAATTCTGAATAATATTTACATAGGTATGTGAATGAAAAACATCTTTTTTTATTTATCACTTCTTCGGTGATGAATATTTTCATTTCCTCAAATGCCTGTTGGTGATAATATTTCCAAGTTTTTTTTGGTGATCTCATAGCCTTATTTTCTTGTTGCAATGTATACAATGCAATCGTTCAGCAACTGTTATTATAGTAAATAATGGGACTCTCTGTATTGCTTACTCTTTCGTAAAATTCATTATTTTCACCGAATGCTCTTAGAGCTTGCATTAAACTTTCTGTTTCTGATGAATGCAAAGCTTGAAACCGCCCTTTAACTCGTTTATATTTATTTGTACAAAAGACATATAACTTATCATCGCTACTTTCAGATGTTGGTGTTTCGCTTTCCTTAATATCTACTGAAGACCTAATTCCCTCTGTTTCTTCATTTCTGTGAAAAAAATAATTGATTTCAACTTCAATTTCATAACCGTTCTTATATATCTTAAAACTGCTCATAATTTGAAATTAACTAATGCTAATTAATATATATTTAGTAGTAAATATCCCGAGGCAGAATTTTTGTCTTATTCTGCTGCTGAACCCTGAATGTCAGGAGTATCAGCGGCAAAATTTTATTTGATAGTATAGGGAAAATAATATAAAATCTTTTTATATTTTGCCGCTGAACCCCCTTCATAATTCCGGATTTTAAATTATGTTGTTTCCTAATTTTTAATATTGATTTGCTTTTATCCAAAGTACTTTTTTTTTTCACAGAAATGTCTGATGAAGAAACAGAGAGAATTAGGTCCTCAGAATTAGGTTTTCAGATATTGTGGAAAGCGAAACACCAACATCTGAAAGTAGCGATGATAAGTTATATGTCGTTTGTACAAATAAATATAAACGAGTTAAAGGGCGGTTTCAAGCTTTGCATTCATCAGAAACAGAAAGTTTAATGCAAGCTCTAAGAGCATTCGGTGTAAATAATAAATTTTACGAAAAAGTAAGCAATACAGAGAGTCCCATTATTTACTATGATAACAGTTGCTGAACGATTGCATTGTATACATTGCAACAAGAAAATAAGGCTATGAGATCACCGAAAAAAACTTGGAAATATTATCACCAACAGGCATTTGAGGAAATGAAAATATTCATCACCGAAGAAGTGATAAATAAAAAAAGATGTTTTTCATTCACATACCTATGTAAATATTATTCAGAATTATTAAAAGCAATTCTTGAAGAGAATGGCGAAAGCACAGATTAAAGTTTTAGTACTCAACGTTTTGAAGAAAAATGATTAAATACTTATGACGATATTAAAATTGTTAAAAAAGATAGAAACAATTATGTCACATTAAAAAATGATAATATTGATTTAAAAATGTGCGAATTATTAGAAGAAGAGGAAATATTGCAAAAAGCAGCATTAATTTTACTCACTCCCATAGCATCTTTCCCCTCGCCTGTCAAGGACTTATGCTAGCCAGAACCGCCTGTCATTGTACCAACTTACTTTAAATCGTTTAAAGAAACATATCTGTAAATTTCAACTTTACAGAATAAAGTTTATTTTAATTTACACATAATACACCTTCAGGCTCACCTGTCAGGTACTTGTGCTCATCGAAAACGCCTGTCAATTTTTTTTTTAACTTAATAATAAATAAACTAAATGATTAAAAAGATTCAAGCTTACAGGAACAAGTTTTTTTTTTAAATGTTTCCGACACTTTCAAAACTATAGGGGTTGATGAGGTGCAGGGCTGAGGCGTGCCAGGCGATGGTCATTGTACTTAGCCAACTATGACTCATCACCATAAGAATTTCTAGCCTTACAGACACACCGTTACTCGGACGGTCCAGTAGCTCTCCTACTATCCCGATTGATTTGTCTGTGGAGAAGTAGACGTGGTTTGATGTTTTAGTTTTCTTTATAAAATCATTGACAGTAGTTGCTATAATTTATTTATTTAAATTTTTGCAAACGTCTGCATGTATTTTATGAAAGAGTGGTCTTAGTAATTAATGTAATTTTACTTAGTTGAGCTAGCTAATTACTTAAATACTAAACGAAGTTTGAACTAATGTTCTCACTCCCCATAGAGCGCAAACTAAGTAACTTATAAACATTCTAATTATTGTTTTAATTGAATTATATATTCTTAATGCTATAAAGACAGTGACATTGGTTGATGTTGTATTAAGTTTTGGAGAAATAGTATATCTTGGTTATTTCGGGTTATATAAAATTATTATTATATAAGAATTATAATTATATTTTCGATATTTTGCAATTTTGAAAATTTTTGATCTTAGTGTAACATTTAGTTGCCACAAAATGCCGCTTGTTTGCTGATAGTAATTTTTTTATTAGTTGTTTTGTACAATTATTCTACAACTTTTCAAAACTATTATTTTTGTTACTTAACAATGCGTAGATACCTAAGTAAGTGTAGAATATAAAAATACTCTTTGTTTCTTCAACAAAAACATAAATGTCTGCAGATCTTAATTGGTCATTAAGGACAGTCAAAATATACCCTTCGCCAGTCTAAACAATGGCTACATTATGATCCATTAGGTGTAGTGTGTATGTTTTGCACGAAACCTTCGTACTTGAAACTCTTCCGAGGTGCAACTTAACATTACATGGCTCATTTACATTAAGGCTTTAAGCGGTCGTTAGCCTGCATGCAAACACCTATGAACGGGCTAATGCTTACTGTAAATGTTGGCTGCACATTAAGAAAGACTTATTTCTGTTCGTTGGGAATATATTGAGTTAAAATATTATGTGGTGGTACCTCTGTTCTTCTTGTAATTTACCTACAATGTAATGTATATACCAATATAAATGTCGTGATGGTCTAGCGGTTTAACGTACGGATTTGTATGCACAAAGTTGCCGGTTCGAACCCACTACAGAGCCTCTAGACAAGTGGCATTTCGACAAGCGTTAACGATGATAGAAATCGCTTAAGTGACATTAAATGTATGGAAATGACATTTCATTTCGGTAAGTCACGTGACTTGGACTTGTTACTTCCATACATTTGAACGATTCGATCAGCGTTATCGCTTGCCGAAATGTCACTTGTCTAGGGAGGCTGAAGTCTCAATGTGACTTTTTCAAAGTTGTCTACTTTTTTATTTATTCTAAAACACCACTGGCAAACAGTAACGGAAAACATTTAGAGGCAACCTGGATTTCAAAAATTGGAATCTGAAATCTCCAACCCGCAATAAGCAAGCGTGGCGATCAAAGGTCGTGCCTTCTCTACATGAGAAGATGCCTGTGCCCAACAGTGAGACATTTATAGACCGGTATTATTTACACCACTTAAATTTCTGTTGATTTTATTGTTTTGTGAAGTTGAAATATAAGGTCTAGGGATATTCTTTTTAAACATTTTCAGTGGTTTCACTGTGTTATCACGGCAGATGTCTAAAATTCTGAACACGTTGTCAGATTGCGCTTTGGAATATGAAAGTTAGGCATAAAGAATTCATCTCTAGTGCACAAACTTAAATTGCACACGCCTAGAGTATAAATCCTGAATCTAGTATGTAATATTAGTCTCTTAGTTATCTATGTTTGGATATAATACTTCTCCGTTTTAGTATTTTTCTACCTAGTTGGTACCTAAAGCTATCATCACAGGTCATATTATAATACACAATACCGTTATCGATAAATGTACGCGGCGTGTGAGTTGAGGCAGTAATTAAAGTAATTTGTTTAATTAGATTTAGTGTCATTAATGATGTTTGTTTAAACTATGACACACTCGTTTAAGATAAACGTTAACGCATGTGTAAAATACGTTTTAGGGTCTCTGTGTGTTTTCTCTTCTCGCTGTGTCTTAGTGTTTTTTTCGAGACATCTATGCAGTTTGCTTGAGCGCAGGTTTCGACTGCTTGACCGGACTTTAGATGTCTTCACCGTACCATGTTTTTCTATACCGACCATTATATAACCTATCCTATGGCTTGACTATGTCGGTACTCTTGAATTTAATTCCAACCGATTGACATTGAAATTATGACGGTTCGTAATCTTGAACTTAACACTAGCGCCAAATTGTTTCAATATTATGTGTCCATTGGAAGTTTTTTAACGAACTAACAGTACTAGTATCAAATCACAGACAGATTATGTTTTCAAATTTCTTTAAAAAAGAAAACAAATATGAGATCATCAATATTATTTTTTGACATTGTATTGGAATTGAAATTAATTAAAGAGTAACCCCTGATATGTATAGCACTATAGCTTAATAGGTGTAAATTTTGTTAAGGTTGTCAGGACCGATTTAAATAAGACGTAAGATTAGTGGAAGCAGTTCATAAAGACACAGTATGCAATTATCATTAACATTTTTATTCAACACATAATCAACTAAATCGGTAATAAATAAAGTTATTACTTCCGTTTTATATTACTCAACTAATAATAACACCGAAAACTAGTTTGACATTATTAAAGTAATATTTATTATCTAAGGTAGTTATTATTTTGAGGTCATCTCAAACTGGTTTACACCCAAACTGCCAAAGAAGGGTTTTAACAGTTGTAAATATAATAAGTAACTAACCATAATATATCATATAATTACCTATATGCTATAGACATTGTCGAAGTTATTATTTACTAGTGGTTTATAAAATACGTGAATCAGACCCCAATTGCAATGGTGACTGTAATTGTGATTGCGTATAATCATTTTTGTGGAAAATTGACAACAATTTGTTATAATGTTGATGTTTTATTATAGTGCCTATACGAATCTAAAATAAATGAATAAAAAAATAAATGTGGACAACATCACATTGCCCTGAACAGAAAGTAAGTAGCTAAAGCACTTCTGTTATGAAATTCAGAGACAACGAAGGTACCACAACACCCAGACCCGAGACAATGTAGCAAAGTGGTTTTCTACATTGACCCGGCCGGGCATCGAACCCGGGACCTCAGATCTGGCGACACCTTGAAAACCAGTGTGTACGTCACTCGACAACGGAGGACGTCTAAATCTACGTTGCCTAACTCACTATCCGTCATAAATCCAAAATTTTACGAAACATTCTAAAAAGTACCTAGCTAGATACTTAATGCGTGGTCTTCCACGAAATAAGAGTTGATAAACTATCATCCATCCATCCTTCACAAACTTTAACATTCTTAGTATTACCACAGAATAATTAATAATACTACGTACAGAAGGTACACTTCGCGAAAAAACATATGAATAGCGACTCTAGCTGCTACGAAACAAAGTGCAATTCAGCCCGCATAAGTGCCTAACGCGATATTAACCTAAACATTACCGCTATCTTTTAACGCGTAAGTCTGTCTGGCGCGTCGCTTTAGGATTGTAGAGTTGTCGGTTGCGACAACATAACTATCTAACAATAATTAAAATACGCGAGACGAGGCTAGCAGCAGCCTACTGCCATTCGCCTGCCCGGTAGGCGTGCCAGCCAAACGTAGATACCTAAACTGCGGGGTGGAACCCCCCTGATATTAGTAGGATTTAAGTAAATAAATACAATATCAAATGCTGTTGAATATACTAAACATAATTACGAGCATAAACTATAAAAATAAATTACTGTCTGTCACACAAACAAAACACAACCATATTTTTAATCTTAGATTAAGAAACTCCCATATATACTTGTCCTCAATCACTCTTACAAGCATTAATTTCGATAACATTCATACTATACCGGAAGGAAGGAGCTGCGCTTGCGCACGACCGTGGCCTTTACACATGTATTATTTAATGTTTATTTATGTGACGTGGATGACCGCCCCCAGACCATTTGCCGAACATTTTTGACTTTATATGTAAGTGAGAATTTTTTTAGGTACTTTTATCAAGATCAAGTTTCAATGTTTGTTTTTAATGCAATTAATCGTACACTAAGCAACTTGTGATTAACTGCAACTTATACTCAACAAACAGGTACAGACCAGTCTAAATAAGTATTAGATCTGTTTCGAGGCGAATATAGTATCATAGCCCAATGTAGGTTAATTAGCAATTTTAGCAAAGCATCATCTATAAATTCTATATACATATTATAGAACAAAGTCCCCCTCTGCGTCTGTATGTCAGAACCCGATAAACTCAAAAAGTACTGAACGGATTCTCATATAGTTTTCACCAATGGATAGAGTAATTCAAGAGGAAGTTTTGTGTGATTTATGTTTTGTCTTATCGATATAAGCCGGGCGGATATGGGCTCTAGTACAATATATTAAAGGTTTTATTCGAATACACCTGCAGAAGTATCAATAAAAATTTAAGAGCATTAGCAAGATTTATATACGGGCTCCTTCATCCCAATACTCATTAACACCCCTACAAGGATTAACATTCATTGATCATTCTGTAACTTTCATTATTATGCTAACAATGAATTGTGCCTAGATTAACGGTGTAGGGACTTAAAAGGGTAGTTTACTTGAAAGCCGAGAGGCCGAGGCGCCTAAGGCCGTTCTTGTTTCATCCGTCTCTGTTTATATACCCAGTGTGTACTAATTGCTGATGATATTATTGATCATTAGCAAGAATTTAATACAACAGTGTTATCGCTTTAAGTACAATGATAAGTAGTTCAACTACACGGATAGCCAAGTAGTAGTCAAAGGTCACCGCGCTAATTACCACTGTGCGCGACGTGCTGCGGGTTCGATCCCCGCATGGGACAAAAATTTGTGTGATCCACAAATGTTTGTTTCAAGTCTGAATGTTCTTTGGGCATGTGATTTGAATGTTTGTATTTTTTTAATTTAAATGTTACAAATCTAAATGACTTTACGTGTGTGGTTCCAAAATGTCCTGCCTAAGGAGACAAACCATGTAGAAACTAGGATAAAATTTAATTACATGACCTGAAAATTTAAATTACCTTTGTAGCAGCGCCTAACACCTAAACCACATTTAATTTTAAATGCTGGCCAACTTTTTCATCCTTTAACGTCTACGGTAATATATTATTCGTGAGTAGATCTCAACGTTACTCTGCGTGAACAACAGGCGTTAATTATTCAAGGATTTGAAGAAGTGGGAAATGGTACGGAATCAGGTCGGGCTCCTAACAGGCCCGTACATTCTGATCGATGGAATATTCAAGTGAATTACACGACCCAGTACCGGAACTATATATGTAGAAGCAATTGCTAAACGGTTATACGTTATCGTCTGTATAGCGGTCTAAATATAGTTTGCAAAGGGCTGAATCTTAGAGTAATAAGTAAACTATAGAGCGCGCATATCGAGTATTAACAGTTGGCACTAAACACATGTAAACTTATAAAATTAGTGTTATAAAACAGAGCGCATTGTTTTATTAAAACTATCTCAATATCTATTATTACCCTTATAATATCGGAACCGTCGATATTTGTTAAGCTAAATAATTTATACGCTCTGCTCAACCCGAGTCTGTGTGGTGTTTATTAAATATTCGGCTAGGTGGCTGGACCAAGAAATATAAAACACCGGAAAAGGCTGACAAAGTCCTGAAAAACATTCTAATTTGAATATAATAAATTCTAGTTTTTACTTCTTTACTTAATTTAAACGAAAACGCTTAATAAAACAATGAGTAATTTACGTTGTTCTAGAAATTCCCAAATATACAAACATCGAGCTATCTAGATGAACATGATCAAATGCTTGAATGAAGATATAGCAAAAAATAAATTAGACCGGTAAGGATTGTCGGTGTCGTCAAATAAACAAGCGATAAATATACTTAAATATAAAACCTCATTTGTTTCGAATTAAAACTAAAGGAGTCATTTGGATCCATATTATATCCATCCTATGCTGTTTTTGTTTATAATTCCAGTTTTGTATCTTTAACTACGTCACTGTTCAGTCTATGGTAAATATTATTTGAAAATAGAAAACGAATTACAAACAGGTAATATTATCTAATATACTGCTCCTTCCCGTTCCGAATTTTATGTTTCAGGGTAAAATTGGGAACACGAAAATTGTATGTAATCTTCCTGTTTTCGGAGAAAACTAGACAATACGCTGCCTAGGGGCTAGGCTAGATAATAGGTAGATGTGCAAACAACTAGATAGAAAATATGCTGTTATAGTGTTATGTTCTTCTTGCTTTCAATTCTTATCTGTATCTGTATCTTACACGTTCGAAATACAATTAAATTTTTTAGATGTTTTTTTTTTTATAAGTTTGGTACCTTATAAAAAAAAACTTTTACTGGTGTAAAGGCAATAAGACGTGCTTTAAATAATCAAAACTTATTTCGTTATTTATTAAATGACATATTTCACAATAAAAACCCAGATATTACATAAATAATAAGTTACCATATATATTATTGCAATTTTAATCAGAGCCGTTTCATCTCCTTGTTCTTTGAAGATTGACCAAATTCCTTGACGTTTGTTCTCATTAAATGTTTGAACCAGCCAGGTACATTTTTGGCTATTCGTGAATACACAAATAATTAATATTACAGTTATGTACTCAAACGTGGCCCGAACAACAACAATTTTACATAGTTTCATAGTTCATTAACAGAGAGAGTAAACATTACATACAAAATTGGCAACTCAAACATTTAATGTGAGTGTGTGCCAAATTGGACCAAGCGTTCCTACATCATATTATTAAAAGTTCAAGGTATTTCGTGGATGGATATTATATAAACTTTTTTCACGCCATTGTTGTTTTTTTTTTATGACACATCTAATTACACTCGGGTTTTTGAGATGAAATTAAACGTCGAAATTTATCCAGCTGGAAAGAGGCGTGGTAATAAAGAAATTTACAAACATAGAAACATACAATATACGAGCGATAACATAACCCTTCCTTGGCAGTCGGGTAAAAACAACCGGATCAAATTATTCATATAATGTATTAGAAATTTTATTTGTTATTATGATTAAGAATTGTGTTTTGAAAGTTTTTTTTTTAAGTTGGTACTGAAATGTAGTTTGTGGTTTTAACATTTTCAAAACCACAATAAGGTCGATAATAAGTGTGAGGTTGACATAATCCTTGTTGGTCATGGAATTAATTCTGCCGCGTTAAGGAGGGCCCTCGAATCAACGAAATCGACGCGACCTTCGGGCTAGTTTGACATCTTTGAAGGGAATTATACGCTGTGGTCATCTGATAATTTTAATCATTTGACTTTTATATAAATAGGCATGAGAATCTAAATACAATTATTTTTATCATAATTTATATGCAAAAACTTAGGTACGTTTTTGCTGTACCTGTTCATGACTAAGTTAAGGAAAATAATGTTATTTTAAAATAAATATAGTTTATTTTTATAATAATATATATATAAATATTTTTTTATTAAGAAGGAACTAATTAACGTATATAATTGTATCACCACATTATTCCCTTTGAAAATAGAACATTTCTATTAATTGCAATAATTGATTTATATTTTTATATAGGACAATAATATAGAATTATATTTTAAAATGACCTTTTCGGTTTTTACTAAATTCGTATTATAGTTATTCTAATAAAAAGTGTAATTCTAAATTCAAAATCAATATTTTCTTACAATAAAAGCTATTTCTTTCATAAAAAAAACAGTTGTAAAACTAAAACGGGTTTTCCTGTACAAACAAATTCCGAACAAGTTTAGTTCGAAATTCAAAAATGTATTGCACACGAGAGGTACAAGTTTTGTACGTGAAAAATAAAAAGCTTTTATAATATAATTCGCGACAATGCTCTCGGGCTAAGATAAATACTTTCTTGTAACTAAACCAACAGCTCGCCGACCTTACAGCTCTGCGGTAAAACTATATTCTGCTACCGTTGTTACATAATAGTTCTGTGTTAAGATAACCGAACTATGGGACTACAGGGTGCCAAGGCCAAATAATTTTTGAAATATAGCTTTTGAATGGAAGAAAACTGCAATGATCCAAGGGAGAGAGAGAGAGAGGTTTAAAAACTAAGTATTTTTATTAAAAAAAATAGCGACCCGTCCTTAGCTCCGCACGGGTAGACCAAACATTAATAAATGACACACAAAAACCCTCCTCTTAAATCACTCTGTCTATTGGTGAAAACAATTTGAAAATCCATTCGACAATTTTTGAGTTTATTGCTTTCAGTCAGACATACTAGCAGACTGACGCGGCAGAGGGCTGTTTTATAAAATGTATAGATAACAGATAATTCAGTCTAATCCAATTAATAGTTTAGTAAAAAAAACAACTGAATTATTTAGTTTGTTCTCAAACGTACATTTTGTATGCAATAACAATACCTTATGCCATTTATAATTAAGTGCTTTTTTTTCGGACACTATGTATGCTAAGACAAAATAATTATAAATAGAAACTTATTTATAAGAGCCCTAAATTAATTTAGAAGCGATTATTAATATTTCTAAGAAAAAAAACGAAGACAATATGAACGTCAGCGCTTTTTTGAAATGTAAGTGTTAGTTGTTTTTACGCATATCCCATTCGGTTTTAGTATCCGTTGGTAACTGTGTAACTTCTTAGAGTTCTAACAAAAACTTATTTCATAGAACAAAAGTAAATTCATTCATTTGTAATCGACACTTTGAAAGATAAATAACACGTGTAGCTCCGTCCTAACACAACATTGTCTGTGGAGTGAATGAAGGGTCTAAGGGCGGGTCTACATGAAGGAAACAGAAACATTGTGTTTTCTTTTTTTAACTTTTTCTGGCTGTCACATGTTTGGGATTAGTATAGGATTGTAAGAGATACTTTCGGTGGTCTGTGGGTATAAGCCTACTGTTATTTTTGTAAGGTTAGTAGATAGCATTATATTTAGAACAAAATAGAAAGACATTTCTTGTTTTACTTGTAATATGCACAAATAAACTTATTAAAGTTATGTTGTTTACTAATATTATTTTTTTTTCTTATTATGTCGTTTTAAAACAATATAGTCAATCAATAATGTCATAATAAAATTAATCAACTGGTACTAAATTATAGAAATCGCAACTTAAATTATAATTAAAATATTCGTTAAATAAGTAGCTATATTAACCCTTCCTTGGCCGTCGGATAAAAGATATCAACAACTTTTGATATTTATAATCCGCGAACTGTTGACAGCATACCGATTAGTCATAACATGAGCAGTAGTACCAACTTAAGTTTAATTTGAATGTTGCCGCACCTGATATCAGGGGAATGACCGCCAAAATGGATGCTTAAACATTATTGGTCGTATTTGAAAGACGAATTAGTTCTGATTCGATAGTTTATCTGAATTTTTATTTTTGTACTGCAATACAATGTTGTGTTTGGTTATAGGTTTTTATAATAGGTTGGATATAAATACGGGGCGAGATAAAACCGACCTGACCTTACTCAATGTATATTTTAGATGGTACGATAAAAAGTTATTTCATTCATTCTAATTTTAAATACATGTCATGGCGATGGAATAGACGGGTAGTAATAACTTAGGTAACTGGAATTAGAATATTAAGTAATTTTCTATGTATTTAGTGATGCATGTTCGTACAATCTAAGTTACTCACCTATTTCATATTTAAGTTAATTGACACATTAGGTCTCTATCCCATCATTTATAATAAAAAATCTCGATCAAGCCATTTGTGACGCACTTATTTAACCAAAAGAAAAAAAAAGGAGAGTTCTAAAATCAAATGCAAATAATTCAAGTTGACGTTATTATAATATATTTTTTTATCTCTAGGCTATTCTTGTCTTTGTCTCGCTTGTTGCAGCCGATAATGTAAAAAGTACATAGTAATAAATCGAATAAACAAACGATTATACGTATTTGCTATAGTTATATCGATTAGTTATCGTATTATATTATTATTTATCTGTGACGGTAGTAGCTGACGTAGGTCACTAAGGTGAGGCAGGGGTCGCCGACCACGCTTTATCACTTGCATGTTTATCTAGTCCTTGCTATACCGTCCTAACCTAAATCATTAAGGAAATAACTATTACTTCGTTTCCTATAAGATATTGATGTATTTCCTATCACTTTGTTTCTTTTGTGTTTATTGTAGCTAAAAATAAACTTTCTTTTGTTTCTGTATTTCATAAGAAAATAAATAGCTAATAAATAGTTGGTCGAGACAGAAATAGTTCTAACGAACCTTACTGGATACGATATTCTTTTGATACATAGAGTAAACATAAAAAAGCATAGAACGTGCGCATCGCTAGTAGCCCCTTATGTCAAGCGTAAGCACATTTTTAGCTAATTGTACTGCGCTCGTTTACTGATTTTTGTGATTTTCTTTGCGACGATAGACGGAAACGTGCGGAAATATCAACGGTTCCGATATAATTAGGGAAATGTTAGGTTTTGAAATAGATTTAATAAAACGGAGCGCTCTGTTTTGACACTAATTTTACGATTTTACATGTTCATACTAGTGCCAACAGTTCATACTCAATATGCGCACTCTATATTTTATCTTATTTATTCCTCTAAGGTTTTTGTAAACAGAATAACGTATATTTAAAAAAAAACGTAGGTAAGGTTTTTTTTACATACTTACTTAGTTACAAAAAGCCAACATCTGTCTTAAATTTTGTCGACGAGTATTTGTTGTCTTCCGGTTTCTTTTGAAAACATTGAGAAGAAAATGTCTCTAACAAACTTAAACATTACTACAGGGTCAGTCGTTTCAGAGATGACCTTGGCAAACAGACAAAACATAAAACAGCTGTTTATATAACTGAAGTCGCACTGTAGACGAAAAATATAATTTCGGTGCAAAAAATACTGGCAGATTCCTCAATTTCAACTTCATAAATTTTTTACTATGATAGCAAAATAACTTTATTACAGACTAATTACAATAAAAATCTTTTCAGAAATGGAAAACGTTTTGTTTTTCTACTGTTTTCTTTAAGGGATTAAAGATTAGATATTATATAGGAATATGTATATTATCCCTCACAAACCAACATAATTAGTGTAATGCGATACCTACGCTATTTAAGGGTTGATATTTTTGTTCGAACAATTTCCAATTTGGAAAACAATATAAAAATGTACTTTTAATAAATGCAAAAAACCACAAAGGGAATAAAAAGAAAACGAGTGTGCTTAAGACCACACGACTAAAATAAAACTTTATATACGAAAACGTAACTGGCTATGAGAGAAAGAGAGAAAGAAAATGTGTTCTCGCATCTCTCTCTTGCCTCTACAGTAATATAAGAAACGTAACTCTCTTTCTTTCTATCTTTACTAACTTATATCTCCCTCTCAACTTCCGTTCGCCTTGCATGATCACACTTTTCATAACGCTCTCGTCACGCATGCACCAGCCTACTCTCCAAGTCAAGCATGCTTAAAGAAGTTTTACTTCAAAAAACGCAAAAATAAAACCGAAACAATTGAAACTCTATCTACTAGCTTCGACAGGTAACATCTTCATCTAAAGGTTTAAAGACGACATTCGTCTGCCTTAACGCAACTGTCTATGTTACATTAAGATATTGACTTACGCCGAGCGTACAGATACGCGAACAATGTAGGCGGATGGCACCGGCGTTAACACTGTCACACGGAACGAAAGCTATCAGTCAAATTCTCCACGACTGTCAGACGATTTGCAACATAATAAAAACTTTGCAACGTACGTGTTCCGAAACGTCGAGCTGACTGTAGGGCTCATGGGCGAGACTGTACGTTTAAAATATTCAAATCAATATTAGAACCTACGTAACTGTATTTTGTATTACAAAATTGTCGCAGCGTCAATATGTTTATATCGATACAGTGATATCGATTGAATACAAAGACTATGATCAATTTCTAGAACTGAACAATGCATTTCATACAATGCATTATAATTGTTGCTTCCTATAATCGCTTACCATATTATGTCTGAAACATAACGAGACAATACACGCTCTTAATGTGGTCGAGGGCGTAGAAAGATATCGTCATTCCAATGTCAATCAAACTAGTTATTCCATTGCCATCAGATTAACTAACAACAACCATGACATTGAAATAAAAACGCTCAAAAGAGTTTTATCATTCGAGCATACTAGAGAAAACATTCCAAATTAAAAACTCTTTTTATTTAAAACACACTAATGTCGGTCGAAATTAATCATAATTGTTGTGGGTGAAGGCAAACGAGACCTTTCCATATCACTTATAATGTCGGCTGGCAGCGCGCGACGGTTAAATATAACGAGTGAACCGTTCAAAAACGAGTGCACGATGTTGATCACTATCGCATAAGAGGGTTAATGGGGAGCACGAGATTTTAAAAGTGCCAAGTATGTGAGACTTTAGGAAGGTAATTCTATTAGATATCGTTTTCATTAGGAATTTAATTTTTAATACATAGTTCTATTATTAATAAGCCTAAAAATTCTGCGTTTTAAAATTAAAATCTGACAGACGTACAATGAGTAAAGATTCTTTTACAACAAGTAGGTATCACAAATATATTTTTAGGAGTCCCTTGTTAATCAGAATTGGTCAAAGTCAGATTCAACTGTTACTCATCTATTTAAGTAGAATTTTAGTATCTAGCCAAGTCACATAGATTTTTATTGAATACAAATGTTAAGATACCAAGAAATATCGAATGCGTAACCGTAACGCGTACTACTGAACTTGAACTGAAAATGGTAGTGTATCGAATCACAACTCAAGTAGGAGTTCTGAGAATATTTATGATGAATAACAAAACCGAGTCACGTGGTCTTACGCATGGTTTAACTACCGTATTAGATGTGGATTATCAAAGTGTGACTAAATCCCGCCTTCGACAAAGGTCAGGTGATAAGAGGTTGGAAATCAAAACTGTTTACACTTCAGATCTGCACGCGGTGTGTGAATTTGATTACGCGCCGATAGCTTTTTGTTTTAGTGTACTAACGTCCACTGAACTGTCGCTAGTATGAGGAATTATCAAGGCCTGATTATTCCAACAATATGGGTTCGATATACGATACTTACTATACTTTACAAAGAAATTCCTTGAAAGTCCCTATGGAGAAAGCAAGTACATTTCCATCCATCATCATCTTTCTAAACCCATTTAGCATATTTTTGGTTTTTCTGCATCAATACGCAATACCTCATGAGACTAATGCCTTGCAGTGTTACAGTTACAGGCTAATGTGGATTGCCAGAAACAATCAAGTATTTTCTCTGTTTGTGTTGTTACCTACCTTTTGATCATGAGGTCTACCATCTATCAATGCTAACGACTGTTTGCAGCACTACTCCTTTGTCCCGATTTCTAAGCCTAGGCTTGTCTATACAGACTATTGGCAAATCGATTAATTGTTGGTGAATTCGAACATTGGTCAGTGTGGGGATTGGCACGGAAATGGCTTGTTTCTACAACGATGTAGCCACTTCCCGCAATTTATCTGGTTGTACATTTATTTTATCTTGCGAACTGTTATTATTGCCGCGAAACAGCCAACGTTGTTCAGATCTACGAAGAAAATTGAAAACGAAATGGATAATAACAATCTTAGGAACGTAATTACGTCAGATTGCCAGATATGTGTTTATACAACTGAATAGAAGGAAATGTTAGACGAAAAATAAATTACAGGTTAAACTTAAACGATCAACTCTGAAGAACTAAAATGTTTGAATAAATTCTACATCAGATCTATCTGTCAAAATAACATTTGAGAAGTGGGTCAGCCCTTTATCATATAAGTTTTTATAGTGGAAACTATGATAACAGACGGATTAAGTGCGAAAACATGCCAGTTTTTAGGCGACTGGCAACAGATGTATTCGTCTCTTTATTTTGCTTTTTTTAGTGCTGGCTGAATTTACATCTACGAATACAGTTGAAACAGTGGGCGAAGAATATTTTTATTCCAAATTCAAAAACGAAAACTTTCGGGCTTTAGTTATTGTTTATTAAAACTATCGGTACGTACATTTTTCTACCCCTAAAAGTCTCGAAACTCTTTAGAAAATAAATATCAGTATTTTTGTTGATATAAAAAATGAACATTTGATATTTTTATTAATAATTGAACATTATTGGTTTGCTTAGCTAACTTAGTTTTGTAATTAACGTACAGCTGAGAGAAACAGAATTTAATACCAGATACATTAATACATGAATATACATTAATTTTATTTAATTATTTCGTCTCGAATGAGTTTACTTTGCCAATTCATGAATGAAATGTAAATCATTTAGTATTGTTTAACTCTCTTATTTATAATTATTCAATGTAGTTGATATATTAACGCAATACATCTTGTTAATTTCCATTTGGTATAATAAGAGTTGAGTTGAGATGATCTACATTTCTTTGACAATATATGACCGTGTTAGAGAGAAATTGTTTTCTTACAATTTCATTCTAAAAATCTTCGTCTGGGTATTGTCTTACTTTCACTTCACTAATATACAGAAATGAATGTTTGTCTGCTCGTTTTCTATGAGTTTTTATCTCGTTCATATTTAATTATGGAAAAAAAAATTGTGAGTTGTGCGGTTCTGATGGAGAAAATAATTATGATAATAAATGATTTTCAAGGTATTTATAATTCTCATTTAAATATTCCTATAATATACTCCCAGTTTCTGAAAGGCTAATAAATGTAATCTTTTGTCGAATCAACTGATCATGACTGTGATTGGTTGACCAAAAGACTAACAACCAATCACAGCGCTAACCATGAGGTTTGACAGGTGATTAACAAATTTTTGTATTGACCAGCCTCTCAAAACTTGAGGTTTTTTTTTTCCTTCTCTCCCATTTGTGATGAGAGTCTTTTGGCTCGCACATCTGTGCATCTGCCATATTCAATTTTTGCAGCAACAATTGAGGTTAATTTGGCATGCTTATATGTGCCATAGTCAAAAAGAAAAAAAAAAAAAAAGAAGAAGAAAATAAAATTGAAATTCAAAGTTGTGTCAAAGTTTCATTTTATTCTATTTCTGTTCGAGATTTGCTGTCATAACCATACGGAAAGAGGATTTGATTTATCGAATAATAGTTATGTATAATATTATATTATAATAATAGCACTTAAATTATTGTTGCTTACCGTAGATATAGTTATGTGAAATAAATGTAGGTAATTACTTACGACAAATAATACTATTATGACGAAACATAGAATGCATGCCCATTGTACAGCCATTATGTCACAATAGTAAATGCATTAAGTGTATTGTGACATACATAATGCTTTACGCATTTTCTACTTTGTCAACATGAGCATCATATTCTTACAAACATCTAAATTCATTTCTAGAAATTTAAAATATTTTAATAACAATTCCCGCGTTAAATATAAATTTGCTTTTAAAATTCAAGCAGGATCGGATCGAGATCTTCTTTTAAATAATAGATAAACATTTGTTTTTATTTTTATAAACCGAAATTGCGCATTTTATTTTTAATTCCGTTAGCAGTGTACCTACATGCTTTTGTTTTTGTGCTAATTGTGTTTTTTTCTTGCCTGCTTTTTTTTCTGTCTTGTTGTATTGGCTTATATAATCAATTCAAATTTAATTTTTATGTAATCTCCAAATTGTAGTGAATAAACGCATTCTTTCTCAGTATATAGTCTGTCCTGTAGTACTTAGAACAGTTATTAAAAAGTATTTTCGAAGGTTGACTCCAGGGAGTTCAAAAAAGTGACGTGTAAAAGTGATTGCATATCCTCATTGCATTATAAACGGTTTCAATTTCAATTTATTTTTTTAGTAATATACCTAACGGGTAATTACTTTGAATTGCAATTTTCCTAATTACTCATTGACCTGTCTTCGTACTAATCATAAACGTCATTGGGAAACAAAAAGTTTTGTTTTTGACGCATTACAGTCTATATTGCACAAGTCTCAACATTTTTTTTACAACTATCACTGATGAATGATCTTCCCACAGCAATATTTTGTAACGTATGACAAGATGTTACTCTTCCGAGCATTCCATCTAATAATAGATAATATCAGAAACAGAAAACCGAAAACATCAGCGGGAAACCAGACAACACTAGTATATTATTACAACAATGTAAGAACGCCCTATCAATGCTAATGACAAATTAAAAAGTCATTCAGTCGTTTTCCTTAACATTTGGTCTCAATCCGACTATTCTCATCGCGCGTGTATGCTCCAGTATTCTCAAAGAAAGGTACAAAATTCTTACTTAAGAAATACCTGAACCCATTCCATTTATAACACGAAATAAACCGTTTTCCGCGGCAAAGATAAAGTGACCCGTTTCAAGCAGTCCGCATTTGTCAAAATTTCGCGCGAAAATGATATAAAACAGCTGACGGTGACGTAAACACACAAAAAATGGATCTGAAATGAAACTAACATACCTACTGACTTAATACTGATAGATATAATTGTAAACAAAGAATACATTACAATACTTTAAAGAGACAATAACACGTGTCCGTAATATCAGAAAGGACGATTACTCACTCATGTTTAAATAGTGATCGACAAAAAATATATTAACATTCTTAATTAATGACGTCACATGACCTAGTGCCGAAGAAAATAAATGAAGTTTAAACAGAATTATAAATAGCGGACAAACTGTTTAGTACGATATGTAAATTAAAAACAAAAGAAACTGAACTAATGATGTTAATGAGTCTTTAAGTTATGTGGTAGACACACCTAAATCAATAAGGAAATCCCTTGCCAGCCTTTAGACAGAAAGTAAAACAAATATGGTCTATACAAGGAAACAAAAATGTCACTGTTCTATACAATCCCAAAAGTTTACAAAAGAACAGTTGAGTAATAAATTTAAATTTTGACAGGAACTGCAGGCGCCCAATAAATTACAATTAAAAAAAGTCGTCACCTGATAAAATATGAATTCTCCGAAGCTGCGATAAAAACAGCTTTAAATCGATGAAAATGTAAAATAATTAAGCAAATGATGATAATCTTGCTAATGAAATAGAAAAATTGGGGATTAGAATAAAATTACAATTCCGTCTAGGTATTGGAAATTCGAAATCTCTGAAATCAATAACAAAAATAATTTTACGAGAAGGGTTCCTAATTACTGTCTCACGAATATAGTTATTTATATTAGCGTCATGTGTTGCGGAATATTTTGTTTAGCTAACACAAGTTTGATCGTATCAGTTAGCTACTTAGTCTGAGTTCTCTTAGGCCAAGTCTTAAGGGATATACGCTGGTCTGCACTTAAATAAGCACTTTACATAATAATTAGCAATGACACGTGACGAAGGCATTTTGATTAGAATTTGCAAATAAATTCATTTAACTTGGAATTCTTGCCCTTAGCTGTCTTATGAAAGACGTCGGCGATGGATGGGCATTTAATTGGAAAGTTAAAAACGACTGGACTAAAGTAAAAGTATGGTCTTTATTAGAAACTAGCTGTCCCCCGCGACTTTGTTCGCGTGTTTTAGTTTCAACGGTTTTTCATTTTTGCAACATTTTATCATTTATGCTCCGCTCTTATTGGTTGTAGCGTGATGTTATATAGCCTATAGCCTTCCTCAATAAACGGACTATCCAATACAAAAAGAATTTTTCAATTCGAACCAGTAGTTCCTGAGATAAGCGCGTTCAAACAAACAAACAAACAAACTCTTCATAATATTCTCTTATAATATTAGTATAGATTTAATATTCAAATAAACCCGATCTATTGTTAAGGCGTATGTTACAATCTACTACTTTTCGAAACTTCTAAACTTGCACAAGTACAAATGTAAGTCACATTTCAATAAAGTACCGTGTATCGGTGTAGTATCGTATAGTACCGTGTGAAATCCAAAGTACCAAAAACATCCAAAAATTTCGTATTTTCACACGGTATTTGTCCGTGCTTTCATAGCGCGCTCTCATTGAGCAAACGAATTGATCCAGACTGGTTCTATTGTGTCTGTGAATGAGTTCACCGACTAGATGTAACAGAGTACCTATTTGTGTAAAGTTGGTGCACTACCGTTTTTATAGGAGGATGTTTGTCATTTCACAATTAGTGCACCACAAAGCCTCTCATTATTGAATTTGGTCGAGCCTCGTTCCATGTCAATTGCATAATGCGGTCCCACACGCTCATACATCATTTATTGGCATGCAAAATAGTTTGACGCCGAATCAAGTTAACATGACATGATGACACCACTGGCATATATTATCTTTTGAACGGTTGTATTACCTGTAGTTAAATTTAAGGCTTAAAATCTTGTAAATTTCGCTAAAGAGAATGTAAGTTATCAGATATTAAATAATGTTAGGGTCACTTAATCTGCAGCTAATGTTACTGATGAAAAAGATACTGAAGGAAGTATTTTTTACGAGAAGTCTCAACGAGCTCATGAATTGACAGATTTTGTGTTCTGAAAATTTGTCAAAAGAAGATTGCATTGTAGGTACATCAATCTCGAGAGATGAATGCGGATTTTAGTGTGGGTGTTCAATTGTGTCAGTTCGTGTAGGCGATATTCTTAGTGCTTCTGCGGTACTTGACCAATTTTATAGGAAATCGATTGATTCTATTGTAGCTACAAAACCGTTTTTCACTCTAATTCTTTAAAGATTTTATTATTTTAGGTGGTCTCTTAAAGTTTTTATCGGTACAGTTACGTGGGTGGCGACAATCGATTCGCGCCACTTGGCACATCGATTCCCAATTCGAGTTTGAATGACAGAAATTATGTTTTTATCAGCGTCGCGTCACAATTATTCTCGCGTTTGTACCGTTACGGTTACGTGATTCCAACCTTTCAGAATATCGATATAATGAGATTTTTTCTAATCGTCACCGAGTATTCGCCGTCGGCAATTAGTCGCCGCGTATCTAATGCCACACTAGTATCGTTAATTTGTTTAATAAACATGAATTAATCGTCATCGTGCGACGTTCGCGCCACGTGACTTCGAATGGTAAATAATATTGTTGCAATGTCAAGACTCAAGTGGGTTGTAAGCAATATGTGTTGGTAGTAGTGTCGTGGATTATATCAATTGAACTGGGGTATCGGTTGGGCCGGTATCAAGTGTACCAGCTGCTCCGGGGGTACTGAAGGGTAATCAAGATCGGATTGCGATCATCTTCTACACACGATACGCTACCAACAAATATAACTGTTTTATTACACGTTATTTTGATTCTCTACGCAACTAATCAAACATGTGTGTCGATATTTTTGAGATCTTGAACTTTTTACGATTCAATCCAAGCATTGTTTCGGATTCCATCGACTTGTAATCGAGTTTAATATTTGTGTTTTTAAAACTTGGTTCTGCTGCAGAAACACATCGTGTATTTATTTTTGACATTGAACAGTGTTAACCAAACAATACTTACAGTCGATTATGTTTTCAATAGATGCATTTTCTTTTCAACCTCAAATAAGATTAGCCAAATGAAAATGAATTTTCAGGCGTAAAAACGAATGGATCGGAATATTTGTGATCTAGCTAATTTTAAATAAGATTGGGAAATATTTGTTAATATAAAATGAATATTTCTGGAAGCTCTTCTATTCTGAAGTATGCAGTAATCGTATCACGATGGTGTAGCAATCCAGTTTGGCACTAAGACGGCACTATGTGTTAACCCAGTTTCACATTTATTT
The DNA here is from genome assembly GCA_932294365.1 of Diachrysia chrysitis. NCBI lineage: Eukaryota > Metazoa > Arthropoda > Insecta > Lepidoptera > Noctuidae > Diachrysia > Diachrysia chrysitis. Next base: position 7,935,621 of record OW028657.1, read on the forward strand.
CTGTTAGTTATGTTTCTTTTTAAACTATTTTATGATTTTCGTATGTAATAATGGTTTTATTCAATGTTGATAAATGTGACATTTTAGATTTGTTACACAATGTTAGGACATGCGATAACGTCGTTCTAATTGCTTAGTGAGCACTTTTTATTACAATTATGTTTTTATTTGTTGAGGCAGCGTATCCTATTTTGAGTTCATATTTATTCTAAAATAATATGAAATATTTACATTATTTTTTCTTGAAAACAAAATAGGATTAAGCAAACATTTATAGCTAATTAATATAATTATTTATCAATTTTATTAATAGGTACTGGATTGGATTGTCGAGTCTTTGTTTACACTGAATTTATTGTTATTTGTTTCAAAGTATTCAACAATATTACCTAATTGTTTCCCATCAATTCATACTTTTTTAACATTTATTTTCATTGTTAGTCCCTTAGTTAGACCCCAGTTGGCGAGACAAAACAAACCCGAACATATAGACATGTACAACATTTATAAGCTTCAACACTGAAATTTAAATTATCTACGAACGTGACAAAATCCCCTTCGCGACATATTTCTTGAATAATTTCGCACACGGTGAAACAATTCCTTCGATATGAAACACTGCACACGCGACACGGGTTGTTTGATGGTATTTATTTGATTGTTGGCGAGCTTCGTTCGCGTAAGTATGGAGCTTTAGACGTGGGGGGTTGCGCGCGGCATGTCATCGCGCTCCACTGGGCGGCGTAGGACTGCTCGCTCGCCGCGGCTGCTCGCCGCTCGCCGCGGAAGCCATGCGCGCCTCGCCAGCCGCACATCACACATGCTCCACATTCATGGTCAATGCTAACTGCTTGATAGCCTGTTCCTGCTGCCCAAACTCGACGAATTTCAATACAATGTTAAACAACAAATTGTACCAATTACACGCATGTTGAGTGCGTGTAATTAAAGCTGAACCATTACTAATTGGAAAATTACACTTGTTACTATCTAAATTGGGCTTTTAGAACTCACAAGAATGACAAGATTCTATGGCGAAGTCAATTAGCTGATAATAAACATACACCATTGTAATGAAATGAAACACCATCGTTTTCCTTGATGCCCACTCAAGTGTACGTACTCAACAGTGATTGGTAGATCTCGATCTAATCCTCGCGGTTTTCCCAGGAGCTTCCTATAGGCTGTATTTATTAGTCAGTCGAAATTCCTATCAGTTTGTTTTTCGATCAGGTCGGCGTGGGCACGAGCAAGCTATTCCGCTGAATGTTTAACGGTTCGCACGGAGAGCGGCGTCAACTTTGCAAATTTAATGTTAGTGCGCCTTAATTGTTTCAGGAAATGGGTTTCATATCCGCGCGCAGTACCATCGTGGACCGAATCTTCTCTTTATACTTGTATGTACATGGTACAGTTCCGGTGTGTGAGTGTGGAAAAAATAATAATTGTGATTGGCGACCGAGTTCCGGAGCGTTATGATGCTTAGCGGGAGCAATTTTGTGATTCACCAGCATTGAAAAAAAAACTCTAACTGCAGACGGAAATTTCACAACGACCTTTTACACGGTTTTAGTCGAACATTTGAGTAACCTTTCTTATGTACCTAATCGATTCAAACATCCTTTGTTATATTTCGCTCGGGTATTTTGGCGCGTCATTTCAGTATTATCTTATAAAAATAATTCCGAGTAATTCGAGGTACTTCCCGTTGTGACGAACACAGATCCTTTACCTGTTCGCTGTAGATTAATATTGGATATTACGACAAGGATGTCGTATGGGGTACTTCTTCATAGTACAATCAGTAACGTCTGTCATTGAAGTTAGGCGTAGGCATTACGTTACAGAGTCCTAACTCAATCCAAAAATATCAGTTTCTGACATCTAAAGTATAAAAAATTATAGAGCATTTTATCGTGGAGGGAACAAATATTTAAGGCAGCATGAGCCCTTGATGTAGTGCTGCCTCGCGGCCGACGACAAAATATAAAAAAGAGATCACGACGAATTGTGGTTATTATAGAATCGTGACTAGAGGAGTTAACAAGGATTTCAGGGTGAAGTAGCTGATCGGTGTTATAATGGTACTACCATTATAACAGCGATCAACAGTGGCATTGGCTATCAGGATTATACTAGTTTTGATCGATCCAGAATCTGCTTACACAGGATACGATACTACGTGCTAACAAATCGTTACGTAATCACATAATAGTGGTAACAGTAGTTCCACGTAAAGTTCACCTGTTTCTAAACTACAGTTTATGGGTTTCTCCGAGAAATTTGGGTTTTCAAAGTTCAATTCTCACCTATTACTAGAACTGTCACTGACCCTGACACGGATAGATCGCGCGATGAGTAAGCAAACAGTTGCCATTTTAAACATTGCGATGCATTTTTTGTCGACGTTTCGGCAATAATTTAATGTAATACAGAAATAACGCAATGTAATGAGACAGAAAATAAACATGAAAAAATTAAAGAAAAAAGATTTGGCCATTAAACGCAAAATATAATCCTAAAATTGCGTTCATAAGCATTTCATCAATTATGATTTTAGCAACAGAAAATAAGAGATAAAATAATCAAACAATTGAAAAGAACACTTAAGTAGTTCAAAGAATTTGTCAAAGGGGTTGAACCAAGTGAACACGTCACAAGATTGTGCAAGAGATCACGTGCCAACGTATTCGACCTTTACGTACTAGCGAGAGATCGGAGACGCTGGCACTTGATTTAAATCTACTGCCCTTTAAACCAATAAGAAGTGAGGGTGAATATCTTCACGCATTTACTCGTACGGGGGAGCGAGCATGAGTCACTGCAACTTTATGAGCTTGCAGTGTAATGTGTGCCAATTTTTACGTTGCATTTGCATTTATATAGACCAAGTATATGCATTGTAAAATTATTGAACCAAGAAAATGGTTGAGTTAGATTTTTAAAATCTAAGTATGATACATTTAGATTAGAGCATTCTGATATTTTTCCAGTTGACTGGATTATAACACCTATATCGGAATGTGTAGGAAGTGATTCCTCAAGTTCAGTTCAACGGGTTTAAATTGGAACGCACAACCTCTCAATCGTGAGTGAACGCCTCGTTGAAGTAAGTAATAGTCCCCTCCTATACGCGAGTACCAGCAAGATCTTATTGAAGATGATGAGAAGGACAATATTATAGCACTAGATACTGTTATATAAAGTTGCAATTTGAGTTTTTAATGGAATAAAATTGTGTAGAGAAACCAATGCAATTGTGTATGTATTCGTTGTCTCAGTTCGTGCTGCATATAGTTAATGAGATAATTTGAGAGAAGCATGTCCGTCAACGTGTTATATAGTGTTTGACTAAATATGTAGGCACGATGATAGAACTTATCATCGTAATAATCGTAACAAATTTAGAGAAGAACTTACATAGACTATGAAAGTAAATTCAAGAATAATCAAGAAACCAGTTGAAGATATAGCGATATAATAACACGCCAGGTACCCTGTAATGATGAAAAAAGGTTGAATCGAATCGTGTTCAGGAATCTGATAGGTACTTTACCTTACTCCTGTGCAGTATACAAAGATAAGCTTTAAAGAATGATTGGATATCAATTTACCTAGCAGTAATGTCTCGTCGTCGAGGGCGGTGACGAGCGAGTCAGTGCAGCAGGTGTTGGTGTTGTCCATGGAAATGCGCACGGACGCGCAGTCGGCCGGCGAGTGCGGCAGCTGCTCGGCTGACTGCGTCGCCACGCGCCCGTTCGCCAGTCGCAGCGACGCCGCACGCCCTCCCGTGCCTGTCGCCGCGCCGCCTCCACCATCTTCGCATCTGAAGAGAAAACATACAATAAGAATGGTTTTTGACAAAATAGTAACAAAAATTTTGATAAACTTGTTTTTGTTCCGGGAAAACTCATGGACTTCCTCCGCTCTAAACAAGAAATTGGTATCTCCCTTACTGTAGTAATCACTTAGTCTTCAGCAGTGAGGCTGCAAGATGCTCTGCGTGCCTTTGGAAGTTAAAAACGTATTGAATTGAGATTCTAGCTAGACAATGTCAAAAATGTTAATAAATTTCCAATTTTTCGCATCAATTATTCGACACCATAAATTATAACCAGATCGCTGCACTATGGGACCAAACGGTATTTTCCATCTCAAAAATGGTTCGGACAAAAGTCGCGTTACTCAAACCCTTTTGATTGTTCTATGTTCTCAGATGATAGACCTATCCGACACAATAGTAAATAAAAGAATAAAAAAAGTTTTAGGTATATAAAATTACACCCAATCTTTATACTTTGATAATTTTACATCAACTAGATTACTCATTATGGAAGTTCAACTTAAGATACATTATATTTTCTTCATGGGAATATATAAGTATTATACATTTTTGGATTGCTCAAGATCTCTTGTTTACAACTACGTTATGTTTTTATGAGAAATGTTTATTTATACTTTTTTTATTAAATTTGTAACTGCTATAGAGAAAATTTCCGTCTTTTTAATTTTCAAGTTGAGGATTCCTTGTTATCGATGGCTGCCGATGTTAATGACAGTTTTAGATTCCCTAATTATTCATTAATACAAGGAAATGAAAAAAAAACTGCGTCATTACTGCGCCATTTCGAGCTAGATGCAAAAATGTCGACCGAAAAATATTTTCACATGAGGGTTTTTTTTGCGGTGATTATATTATTTATGTGGTTAAATAATATAATCACCGCAAAAAAAAATATAAAAATTATGAACGTATGATAAAAATTATGTCGCATAGTTCTTATCTGTTGTGGTAATTATAATCAGTATTGGTTACAGTATCCTATGAGAACTGTTTTTATCAATTTTCTTATCGGTTTTGCACAAGTTACTAAAATAACCTATTTTTATTAAAATAACTTAAAATATTTTTTTTTAGTTTCAAATTATTTAATTACGTAGTTATTAACTTACTTAAAATACTTACATAAAATTTCAATTCAAAATATCAAGACACAAAAGAGTTATAGATTTTTGAGATGGAACGCACCGTTTGGTCCCATAGTGCGCTGCAGCGATCTTAACATTTAGCGAGTAACGTATATATTGACCCTCGTAGTGCAGTGACACGTTTGATTATGATGCCGAATAATTTATGCGAAATTTTGTAAGCCAGATGAAATCTTCATCCCTTTTGGATAGACATATAGGTAACATTCAGTATAGACCACAATAAATTCATTTTTAGAATCTTAACATTGTAGGATTAAAATCGTCAGCACTTTTTGTCACTGGGCTAAATACTTAACAGTAATGCTGCAAAATCTAGAATACTATTATCAGCTTAATTATCTTTTTGTCGTCTTTTGTACTCTTAAGGCATGTAACTAAGTAAGTAAGGTAGCTAAGGTTTTATATCAACTAATCAAGAGCTTTCTTTGAATTCTGTGATTTGTGTCTAAAAATTTAATGAATAGATAAATTTTATTACAGTTCAAATTTTAGCTTTAATCCATTGGACTGTATGGTTTTGGAATTAAAATATTTCATACTAACCTTGTGTTTACAGAAATTGTACTAAGGTTTTACGCAAATAGTTATTGTGTTTCTTCCATATGGTTTCAGCGATATCTGTTGAATATTTTAGCCAAGAAGTTATCATAGCCGTTTCTGCTCAGTAAAACATAATACGTACTCTGTTTATATTCCGTTAACAGCATATTAAGGACCACATGCCTATCTTCAATTATGTTTTGATAACATGCAAAATATCTAACGGCAATAGTGTTTTCCTTTCAGATCTTTCTGGAATTGGTATTGAATTTGGGTCGGATATATTTTTATTGGCGGGACGTGATTTTATTTTCTAAAGCTAGTTATTTTTGAATATATATAATTTTTTCAAGTTTATATGTGTGACTTACGGTAAGTGATAAAGTTGAGATAAGCTTAATGTTCTGAAATTTATATTTTACAGCGACTAACTATAATTAATTTATACATCCTTTTGGAAATAAAACAGGCATTAATGATGATTTTTTTTAATAATGTCAAATCGAAGAGCTTTCGTTGAGGTTTAAAAAATTGTGATATAGTCTCAGTTTTTCAATAATAATAAACCATATTTTAAAATTAAGTTAGGTACTCAATTTATTAATTATTTTTGGTATGGCATATATTTTGATCCTTATTATTTATCATGAATACGCAAAAACACGCCTAAGATTACTGTATAAATAACTGCCATACGCCTACCCGGCAGGCGCTACAGAAGAAACTTAACTTGCATTTTTTCTTCAATATTCTGTAGGTTTGATATTAAAAACATTTATATAGTTCTAAAACTGTAGGGTCATATGATATTAAAATATGGAAGCTGGCCTCCAGTTCCTGACTACAAAGTTTACGGGTACAGTGGAGTGGCTAACTTATTCATTTGTTTTGGTGACTCTCCATTTGTTCAGCAGTTTACGAGCTTGAGGCTAGTCGATACAAATCGGACGTGATGCGAACAGTGCTATTTGACCTTGGCATGGCTGGCTATGTTCTTTTACCTTCTTGCTATATTCTTTTTGACTATATATATAGGCGAACTTCATGGATACGTTAGCATTTTTTTCAGCGAGTTGCTGTTGATAATTTCATTAAGTCAAGTGATATTTAAGTGCGATTCCATATTAACCGTTTTTTATTTGACAGGAAACTTAATATTCTTTTCAGTATAACTGTTAATGTTTTTTACTAAAATAACATTGTCTTTATTATATGTCTCAAGCCCTTAGGGCCGTCGTGCCAATTTAATTATTTTACTGTCACGACTTGTGACAAAACATTTTCAATGTCATAATAATTATGAAAACTAGCGATTACGATCAGTCAAATTTGTCCAAAAAAGATATTAAAAAAACAAACAAATTTTTAGTCCGTAAATAATTAAAGAAATTAAAATATAAGTAATATTTAAATATACTACTTACTTACAACATACCTAATAATATAACATATACATAACTTAACCTACATTTATACCTACGCGACTAAGAACTTAGCTATTATTTTCAACGCGCTACATTCATACCCATCGGAACTACAAAATGGTGTCTTGTAACTCAATACTTTGTACTAAGAAAGAAACAAAAGAAGTAATGTAGTCTTTAACAGGCTTTCGGCCTTCGGCCTTCGCCTTGCGTAAAGTGGGACACAATTTTCGGCAGTAGGGTTTCAGCCAATGATTTTTCAATGGCTTCCATGCGTGATCTCGAATAAATGGTGTCCAGTTAGGGTAAACATGCACAAGTATACAGCGTGCGCATCGTTAGTAGCCAAATTATACTAAGCGTAAGTACATTTTTAGCTAAATGTTCTACGCTTGTTCACTGATTTATGTGATTTTCCGTGCGAGGATAAACGTTTATGCAAAAATATTGATGGTTCCGATATTATTAGTTTTAATAAAACGGTGCGCTTTGTTTTTGACACTTATACGTTACTTATACTTACTTATACTTGTACGATTTTACATGTTCATACTAGTGCTAACAGTTCATACTCGATATGCGCGCTCTATAGTTTACTTATTTATACCTCTATGGGTGTCCGATACACTTCGTGCTCAAATAATGGTATTATGCTAATATCGTGTTTGGAATTTATTTTGCTTGTGTTGCTCCGTTTATTTGCTTTAGACATTAGCGGACCCGGTTCGGGAATTTGGGTTTCAAATGGTTACTATTTTTGTGTTTGTTTATGTGGGTACACTGGGTACATAGGTATGTGATTACTTTGCGAGTTGCTTAAACTTATAGTTTTATGTGAGTTTCTAATTGCATATTTTTGGGTAACAAACTATTGTTCCACTTGTAACTTTCATAAATATTTAATAATATAAATATTATGCTTAAATAATAATATGGAAATAAAAATCATGTTATTAAAATTTGTGTATTTTTATTGTATCTTTGTAGATGACTATTTCTAGCACTCCAGAAACCTTTGAACATTGGACTGTTACGTTTTAAATGTAAATTCTACGTCTATTACGAAACAATAAAAACAAACATGACTAATAAATTAAGAATTAATTTGGGCATCGTTATTAGCACAGGGAGGCATCCATTCCCAGCTAATTGAGGACGATTCGATTCTATTTTATTATTATTTAATTCGTCTAATAAAACGAATTGCGCAATAAAATGCCGATGAGAAATTATGGCGTGTATGACGATACTGTTTGTTAACTATTAGAGTAGGTATATTTTAACTTTACTTATTTATAGTCTAATGTTAACGGATTGCTGACGCACTCTCAATAACCCTGTAAATCTATAATAAAGTAATATAAACTTATTAGAGAATTATATCAATAATAAGAGAATACAAGCAAGGAGGTTAAACATGCTACTTAAAGTATTTTTTTAATGCTTATTGAAAATACAGCCAGACTTAACTTGACTTAAAAAAGAATAAGAAATCGTAATTTTCACATTCTTTTGTCTATGATAAATATTTTTCTGATTTAAAAATTTTCGATTTCTAATTACCTTCTCATAACTAAATATACAATGCAATATCGTATTGTGTTTGATATGTTTACATAATTATGTACATCGTGTTATTACTTATTAGTTCTGTTGGGGCAAAATATGATCTGGTAATTATAGCAAATTCATTTGTGTCCGGAGAAACTTAGTGGCTACTACTAAACTATTCATAAAAAATATCATACTGTAAAAGTAAACAACAAAAAAAAAAGAACATTATTAAGGGCAGGCTATCAGTGGGGCTCAACAATAATATTTTCTCCCGAAAACATATTTATTTAATTTACTACCATTGTAACTACGGTAATAAATCACTTCAAACATCTGCATTTTCGGCCGCAGTCGTAAAAACAGTTTTTTAAATCACCCGTAGCTATTTAATGACATGAATTCGATACATGCTGGCCACAATAAATTGGTTGAATGGTTGTTTTCATTTTAAATATGAATTTATTTTCACAATACTATAGTATGGGGTTGTTACATGCTACCAAAAGGACTGTCAGACGCATATTATAGCAATTTAGTAGGTAGATGTTATGTATTTAAATATTCATAAATACTTTTTTTTTTCGATGAATGTAGGTAATTTCTTTTTACAGTTTAATGTTGACATTTTAATTTTCATCTATAAATAAATAGTCATTAAATAGGGTTGACCCTATTTAATGACTATTTCTTTATAATAAAAATTAAAATGAGTTTTTTTTTGTGCTTCAAAACGTTGTATAAAATATTTACCTTGTCTATTTCTTATGGAACATTTCTAGGACTTAGCTAAACGATTACTGACAATTTAACCATTGAAAAATATCAATGAAGAACTGTTGCTATGTGACTAATTGACAAGGAAGAAAATAAGTGCTGCAAGGAAAAAAAAAAAAAGAATTAATTACTTATTTAACGAGTCTCATTGTTTCTCTTCGGACAATATAATAAGTAGTGGTAAAAAACATAAAAAACCCGACTGTCCTGCTAAGAAACATTATTATTTATTTTACCATTTCTCATTCCAAATTACATTTAAACATACAAGTTACATATATTGTTGTTCACCATTTATAAAACCTTTATATTGATACCCTTAAAAAATGGCTTAAAATAAATTATCGCCATTTTTTTTTCGAAACTCCTTTCAAAGGTTATTTGGGTTTTGAGACGAATCTAACCTAAGATACCTTAACTGCCAAAATTCATTTAGCAGTTTGGAAGACACGAGGTAATAAAGGAATTTACAAACATACAAGAAGCACGCGAAAGCCATAACTCTTAAAAAGAAGAATTACTGTTATAACTCATGGATTTATAATCTGTTTCATTTGTAAAGCTCTATTTAATTAAAAAACAACGACTATTATAATTTCCGCAATAAAAGGATTTTAATAAATTTAAAAGTATTGAACAATAGCTGCAAAAAGAAGAAAAAATTACCTTACACAGTAAAATAAATCGTATATCGTTAAATACTTGTTAGTAATATATTAAAAAAATAATTAGTTTTTAACAATATATGAATAAGTACTGACATTTATAGTGTATTGTTTGTGTCTTTGTGACATATCGTATAATCTGTCTATAAATAAATATAAAACACGTGTTGCAAAATAGTGACGGAAACAGATTTAACGAATGCACCGTCAAACACCGACTTTTTTAGACTTTAACCTAAGTAATGTCACACATAGTACATAAGTTTATTAAAATAATTTTAAGGAAAAAAAAAACCTATATTTTTTCGAGCGCTTATACAATGAATTAGTAACGACATCAACAGTGCTATAATACAGGTTAATACGATCGCATTCTGTAAGTACTTATTTTTAATTTATGTTCATTTTTTAAATAATAGAAAAAAAATCTAGCGATTCCGTTAAATAAAAAAAAAACATAATAATAAATAATTTATTCAAATTATAAATAATACTTTTTCGAAATAAATGATTATTTAAAACCTTTATGCATTAATATTCCTCGTTATGTCAGTCCTCAAACATTAAACCAAGAAAATTTACAATAGTTAAATGAAGTACGTTTGTCAACGCAGTCTCATTGTTTTGTTCAATTTCAGGCGAAACAAAGGACCGACTAATGTAACTAATTACGTGTACCGAACGCAACAAAAACATATGTTTTGATTATATTTTATTAAACTTACGCGACTTACTTAGAACTAGCTGTTACACGCGGTTCCGCACGCGTGGGTGTCGGTTATCGCGGTAAAAAGTAACGTATGTCCTTTCTCGGGAGTCAAGTTTACTTCATACCAAGATTCATCAAAATTTGTTCAGCCGTTTAGCCGTGAAAGACGGACAGACAGAGTTACTTTCGTTTTTATAATATTAAGTAAGGATATGGATTATTGCGGTATATATATTATGCTTGTTGACACGAATGACGCAATCATTAAATTGGATCTGCATTGTGGAAAGAATGATTAAGATTATTGTTCATCGCATCGAAAAGTGTAGTTGCACAAAGTAAACAATTTTATAATGCTAACCTATACACACATATACTCATCATTATATTCATGAAAGTATAAATATTGTTTAAGTTTTATGACAAAAAAACACAGAACCTTAGAGTAATCATAGACAATCATAGAGTTTGCGCATCGCTAGTAGCCAATAGTATGCCAAGTGTAAGCACATTTTTAGCTGAATGAACTACGCTCGTGTCGATTTATGTGAGTTTCCGTGCGACGACAGACGTTTATGCAAAAATATCGACTATATATTTAATTTATTATTATTTCTATATTATTAAGGTAATATGAGGTTTTGAGATAGTTTTAATAAAACAGTGCGATCTGTTTTGATACTAATTTTATATGTTCATATTGTGTGTCAACTGTTCATACTCGATATGCGCACTCTATAGTTTACTTATTTATTCCTCTAAGGATACAATACTTTTAAAAGTCATATTTTCAGTCGCCTTGATCTATCCTAAACGTAGACGACTGAATTTGGCAAGTTAATTGTATACTACATTTTTCCATTTCATATACCTATCTATAGTACTTATTTTTACTTATTCATATACCTATAACTATAGTACTTATTTTACTTGTGGTTTCTATAGCAATACAATTCTTTTCTAACGATGTAGCACTACACAAAAATAGTAATCACTTGGATAGAGTGAATCCATTTGAGTCTCTCTTGTGTACGCGACATGCATTCACTACATACTCCCATTTAAACCAATCGCTGGAAGCCTCAGTTCAACCCAGTTCCACATGATCAATAAATACTTCGAGGTGACCCAATGCAGGGGATTTTCATGCATTTACGACATATTTATTAGGCTAATAAAATTACACGCCAACACGTGTTAAATTATGTATAGTTGATGTTAGGAAAAAGGCTGTGAAGCATAAATACAACTTATTAATAGACTTCTATAACATTATTAACTCTAGGTTTTATTAGCAGATCTATTAAAATGTCACTTTTGTCTAGAAAAAACACCTACATCTAAGTATAGTTTACTTCAACTAAGGAACTCATGAACATTCATTTGTTTCTGAAGTCAGCAAAATCAGGCGAGTGTTGTTGTAACTTCTCCAAGTATAGCAATCAAGATCTATCTTATATATTATACGTAGGTACCTTCTCTACAGCAAAAACATAGAAGAACTAATTAATATCGTGATCTAGATTGATTCTCCCAGCTTTTTCTCCGTTTGCTAAGTTACTACGTTCTTACGTAACTTAGAATTATATTCCGAACTCGTCGATTATAATTTCAGGAGGCATGATAGGTAATTTATCTCTTTTTTTGGTCACGTACACGTGGTTAAAATCTTATTTTTTTGTTAAATATTGAAATTGTAATTTATTTCTTCTTGTCTTCTTTTTTTTCGTAATTTAATAGGAATAATAATTTGGGAATATGACGTCTTAAAATAAACTTCGTTTTTTACTGACGTTAAACACATAACAAAAACACCAAATAAGTAGGACAAAGAGAACAGAGAACAATTCCCGAAATACTAAGCTCCTAAAGCGCTGTCGGATAGTCATTCGTAGAAATTCTGAAGCGCCACATGACACAGTATCTCGGAAATCGTTCATCCCACGCCTGGCTCGAGTACTACCGGGAACCATTTCTTTCAAAAATTTCCCTGAACAAATAATATTCGCTTCAACTCGTACAGCGCATTATTCATACGAGATACCTAGCTTCGGTTAAAAACCCTCGGAGGAAAACTTCGGTGCTCCACCCGACCTGAACTTAACCTACCTAATAATTGCTAGTCAAAGTTTGCACTTGTTACATTTTGTTTCATTGCCATTCGAAACTTTGCTAATAGTGTTACATAATGTAACCTTTGTTAGCGGCACCAAGGCGACGGGTACTACAATCAAGATAGCTTAAATCGTGCATGCGATGCCCTCTTTTGCTGTGATTTAATTTTATCTGTAGCCTAAAAAACGGAACTACTAAGGTTGACAGCGTTAATGTTGCTAAAAGAAGGCTGTTGCTTGAAATTCCCATGAAAATCTACGTATAACATCCGCTCAGAAGTATAAATAATTCTGGAGTCCATGACGGCCGTCTCTCGATCTGATTATGCCAAAAAATCGAGTAAAACCACGTACGACACAGTTCGTGATAAGTTTCAGTAAGATATTCTATTCGAAGGTCGGCGTATAATTTCAACGGTTGGATAACTGTATGTTTCCGCTCTAGTCTCGTGGGATAGCTACTGAGTGTCGGTGTGCATGACGTATGGCCGCACGCCCCCTAACGAGGGAGGTTTGATACCGGGAATTCCTCCCAAAATCACCAGAATAACTTAACCTACCTCCCCGCCTCCAAAACAAGGCTTAATAACAAAGAGAGATGAGGCCTTATTAGGCATCGCAGCTCAATTTCCAATGGACGTCGCAAATGGACGTTTATACAAATTGTATAATATGTTTGTGAACTAAAAGTGCGGTTTTGTACGTCGTTTTATTGTTATTTTTGTTGTACGGTGTTAATTAAAAAAATGCACGACTAAAGTTTCAGTTCGGTGCCAAATTAAATTATGAGAGAGATGTAATTTAATTTCGTATATAGTGGTCCAAATGGGAGTTTTTAGTAAGTTAGTACCTATATGTATGCTATTAAGGTATGATTTTCTGAACTGTTTATTAACTTAAACATAGCAATGGTTGTTGCTGGATTTTAATCGGTTCTTTTCTTTTTGAGAAAGCTTAGGTCGTAGTCTTATTTACTAAATTTTGAGAAACATTTGAAGATCGTCTGCCTTTTTCAGCGATATCTCTACTAGAGCTATATAAAGAGACATACTTCAAAATATTTTTTGGGCCGGTATTTAATGAGGATATTACGCCGCGTACAAACACTTAGCTGTCATCCAGTTGCGAAAAATCGTTTGGTGTCACGCAATACTCAAGTGGTGAAAGAAAACTGAAGCAGTGTACTTGACACTGAAGCGACACTACCCGACGTAGGTAAGGAAAGGTCTCGACAAATTTAAGATAATGCTTATGTAGTGAGCAGAATTTTGAAACAATACAATACTTAGTCGATGTTTTTTAAACAATTCGGTATATTTAAATAAAAGGATTTGAAATCTGACGAACTAATAGAAAAGGATGAGCTACTCCATAAAGTTGAGTAAACCTACGGCTCTGGGAAGAAAAATAACTGTCGAAATATTGAAATATTTTAAAAGACAAGTGACCCTAGATAATTGGATACTAGCATTACCTACTTATTGAATTAAACAGACATTATCCATTTAATATATGGCTAAATGGGTAGTGTGTGGATCGATTTAAGATTTATCAAACACTGATTATGGACTCTAAAAGAAAGCCTTTTTTTAATTTTTAAACGAATTTTATTGCAGTATGTCCACGAATGCAGTGCATACAAATCTAAGAGCTGACTGCAATATATGCAATGGTACGAAAGAATATAGTATTATTAGGTACTAAAAAACGCAGTGAAATTTGTATCTAAACTTTGTAACCGAATTTGTAGTACTATTAGTTTTTAAAAGTTATTATTTAAAAAATAATAATAATACAGTTTACTGTCCGAAAAATACTTTTACATTATTAAGTTGGAATAATACAACCACAATACAATTTACTAAAAAATAAAGAGGTAAGCACCTACAAGCGACTGTTTTTAGTTTTAATGGTGGATGGAAATTAATGGTATTAGGATAGATTTTCATTATCTTATTTAGTAGACTAAAGTTAGACCTAAAAACCTATTTATATACCTACAGAATTCGTAAATGCCGTACAGACAGCAGTTCAGACCAATGCAGACATGTTCTATCAAGGCTGCTAACAATTTGATTACTTGGCCTTTGAAACGGTGAACCTAGTTATTGGATTGTGCTCACAGACTTTTAAGTGATGGTTTTAACTGTTTTCTGTGTTAGTTTACTAATTTCCAACGTTTACTACGTTGTTATTTAAAAATAAGTATAAAAAAAGTTAATATATATTAGTCCGTACGTTAGACAATAAAAAAATATTAGACACGTATTTGTTGCTGTTTCAGAATAAGTGACTGAGGAGATAAAGCGAATTCAAGTTCAGGGGTGGGGGCTAATGACGTCACAGGTTCGCATAAGACGTCGGAAAATAGTCTATCCGGCGTTTAGAATAATATAATATCTTTTTTTTTATAATATTTTGGGACAACTCACACATGGCCATCTGATCCTTAACTAGACAGAGCCTGTACTATGGTAACCAGACAACTTATAAACTTATATATTAGTAAATGCATACTTATTTTTATAGATAAATTACACCCAGACACAGAACAAATGACCATGCTCGTCACATATTCATTATAAAGATTTGTACTGGGTGGGAATCGAAGCCACGACCTCCGGCATCAGGGTCACTAACCACTAGACCAACAGGGCAGTCAAAGAATTACGTACAATTATTCTCTCACTATTATGACATATGCAACATCCGTATTTCTCATCTTTCCCTTAACCATATAATGGATGGTACAAGTACAGAAACAGTAAGTCACTCGATCTTAATTAGTCTTGAGGCAACTTTCTGTCACGGCGACACGCTCAAGGAAAACCCGCTGAGATTGTTTCGAAGACGTATAAATCAATGCTGATTAATACATGAGGAAAATTATATGTAATAAAAATAATATACAGGGTGTGTTTTTAGTCGTACAAACGAAAACTATGACCTCTATATCGGTTATTAAAACTATTGGTATCAAACAAATGAATAAAAAATCTCGAATGTCAGTACTATTACCGTAAAACTCTTACGGCTACTGTATTAAAATTCCCTTTATTTTTCGTTTGTTTTTTGAGTTTTTTATACCCATCTTTTTTGTAATCGATATAGAAGTTATAGCTTTCGTTTGCACAACGACAAAGAACTCACCTTGTATGTATATGTACATTGAAGCAGATTTAAGAACGTAATAATATGTCTTTGTTTTAACATATACATTATGTACAATAATCATTGTTACGTGAAACACGTGGCTACTACTTATACCTGAAGATTTTAGAGATAACATCATTATTGTTTATACTAGGTACTTGCTAAACATCAAAGCCTTAACGATACATTTTCTTTGACGTAAATTTAACTTAATTAATTTATAGTAATCTAGCGACCTGCCCCCGCTTCTCATGGGTGGACAAAATATTAATGAATTATACACAGAAATCTATCTTTTGAATCACTCTATCTATGGCTGATGACTGTATTAAAATCCGTTGCGTAGTTTAAATATTTAAGCTTACAAATAGCGGCAGTGACTTTGTTTTACACTATCTGAAGAAGATTTCTCAAAACCCTTTAATTGATAAAGCTAAAGTAGTTATTGCTAAAATTTAAAACAAGTTTTTCTCATAAATTTGTTACTTCCCCTTAGGTTTAAGTCGTTAAAACAAACCTCAAAGCTTTCAATTTTATAGTTTCTATAAATCACGGCCTGCATAGGCCATACGTGCTTCAAGCCAATGTAATAACGTTTGCTTTATTCAATATTGCGATCTTTAAACTGGAAACAGCCGACGGTATTGGTGGACGTGACTTGAAGCTGCACCCCACACGAACTTACATATGTACGAGTACATTTCCATACGTTTTCGCCAATCTTCGTACATCCGTTGTTTGTTATTAATTTCGACAACGAGGCTAACTGAAGGAACAACGCGTGTATACACCGTTCTGAAGCGAGGCAACCTTTTAGCCTTAACTAGATTCTGTCTAAATCTCATTTTAGAATTGAAATGGGTACCATCCGTAGTTTCAGGGCGTATAATTAAACCTAAGCGTTGTGAATAATGAAAGACCTTGTTTGTACTTAAATAACGATGTTCTTTGTAGGGATTCTTTATAACACTCAGATTTGGCTGGAATTTATTAATAAGTTTTCGTTTAGTATTAATGTTTAAGTTTAAATTGTTGCCATGATTAATGGGTTTATCTTGATTCCGTTCCGCAAGTGTTGCCAGTTCTATTCATAGAACGAATTTTGTTTAATCGTTTAGTATTTTGGAACACGGAAATTTAATTTTGAAAATCTTTGTTCTCTGCTTATCTAAAAAGGTTAAAAAAAGGTTGGATTTGTACCTAAGTGATAAATTAAATACCACAGGCATTGAATTAGAACCTATATCAATAAAAGTAGGTACAATAATACATTGTTATTATTGTGCTATTAGTAAATATTGGATCTCATTCGATTTACCGATTAAGGAAATCGACAACCACAAATGCTAAAGTATATGGATATTAGCAGTGAAATGCTGACGAGCCCGAAATTATTGGCGATGATGATTGATCGATACGCCGCAAGGGATTGCTACGGCTTAAACGTGGAAACTTGCATTTATGCATTTGCATGTTACATGGTTATTAATTATATCCGGCGTGTAAGCTGACATACATAGCTCATATAGTATTGTATACTTGTGTGTTGCAGTGTGTGTTAAAGACGAGGATAACTAAAGTTGTGCATGTTATGACTACCTCTACACACCTGAGCAACGCTTTGAGACTTTATACAACTTTGTCTTTGTTTGCTGAGCAGTATATAAATATCGTGTATGCAGGGTGTTACTGAAATGGTATATCTGTCCAAAAGGTGTGAAGAGTACATCTGGTATAGAGTCAGTTTACAAAATTTCATCTAAAAATGAGTTAATTAATTATTAGATATCCAATTTATCTCATCAAGTATTCAACACCAAAATCATAGCCAGATCGTTTAAGCGATGTATATTAACAATTAGCGAGTGACGTAATAAGATATCAACTCTCGTAGTTCTGTTACACGTTTTTTTATGTCGAATAAATGAAGCTAAAAATTGGATATCAATTATTAAAATAACTCATTTTGAGCTGAAACTTTGTGAACTGATTCTATACGAGATGTAATCTTCACCCCTTTTGGATAGATATACCCTTACTGTAACACTCTGTATAAAAATAGTGTAGTAGAGTAGGTACTATAAAATTATTATGAACAGAAACAGTGTTCTTCTGATAAATCATAAAGAAAGTCAATACTAAACCTATTGATTACATAGTTCTAAATAAAACTTGGTGAATTGTTTATTTTTCTAGTTCTATTCTGAAGTTAGCTTAATACTAACCAAAAATAACGGTTGCCAGGGTTTAACATTTATGGAGATCAAAGATAATGCAAATATACAGTAATTTTGTTAACGCATTGTAGGCTGCCAAAGATGATATTGATGACGATGGTTATAAAAGAAGTGATCTTGTATAAGTCACTTGCAATCATTATATCAAGGAAAAAATTGGTTACATAATATCGGTAATAATATGGTCATAGTGCTTCAACGTTTTATTAGATCTAAATCAAACGTTATTAGGCTAGTACTATTTATAATGACTGCACCAACGTCATAGCTTCGTGTATCGGTATACCTATAATATTAGTAACACTTTTAGTTATAAATACCTTATATCTACATAATATTTGTTAAAAATACATTTACTATTATTAAAATGCTTAAATAATTGAAAAATAGGAGTCTTATTATATTTAAATTAACTTATCATCTAGGAAGTCTTGTACTGAATGCTAACATTTACCTAATAGAAATGATATAATTTGCTTTTTTAAACTTAATAAAAAATAATAAAGACGAATTAAAAAGACGTCTTTTTGAAAAACAAAATAAGAATATCATTAAAAAAGAAAAAAGATTAGAAGTAATCCTTGATATAAATCACGTCATATAAACGGAAAAATTAAATTAGATACTTGTTAATAAGTATGCAGATTGTTAGATTTCAGTGTCATCGTATCAAGAAAGAAGGAAGGCAGCCATGACACAAGAGCGATAGGTAATGGAAACACGCACACTTTGCTTTAACACCGATGTGGGTTAAGGCTGAGCCACCCCAAGCTTTACCGTGAACTCTGGTGCCTGTCAGTGGAAGCTTGATAAGCTGATAATTATAAAACCGAAAGCCTGAGTACCAAGTAGTACAGCTTTGTTTCATTTCGCTCGTTTCAGTTTCATTATACCTAAGTATAGAGGTCTGCATCTATTGGGCAGCGTGGGCAATCCTGTTGTATTGAAATAATTTGTTTTATCTTTGGAATTTAAACTACAAGTTCAGTTGATTGGATCTAGGGTTGCCATTTTTTTTTTAACGAAATATTAATTTTGCGATAAGCTACTAAGAAATATACATTAGAAATATTTATAGTACACTAAATAAAATATAGTATTTTATAGAAAAGTATAACAAAGAAAGGTTGTTTACTATAAATCTTTTTTTTTATTTACTTTTTGCACTTCTTGTATCTTCAAATTTTTTTTTCTTCCAGTAAAAGTATCATTATATTATGCTTAATGGCACCGTTTTTAAATCAATCTAGGTAGAGAGCTCCATTCAACTAAAATATAGTATTTTTACGTACTATATGTTTCTTGAATACATAGGCCCAAAATATAGTACAATACTATATAGGACAATGGTACGAGGACGATGATATTATAGGACGAAGGGTAAACCGAGTTAAAGATCTACTCGTAACTCGTAACAACGTTAACTCAGTATGAATCGGACCACAGCTATAATTTTTATTACGACTTTTAACACTGAATTTTGTATTATAACTAAAGACAACATTCGTAACATTAAGGTCTACAAAAATACATATTTTATCTGACTGACGGATTTAACGTTTAATGTAACTCGTACTTATATTTAGATTGAAACTCGAAAGCTAACGGAAGTTTGAGAGACTCATAAGCCATGATTAAATTTGACATGCAATCTATGAATTACACATCCAATTTGATGCTTAATTTTACTTCCGTACGTCGCGAACGTTGTTCACTATCATTAATTTAATGTAGATAGTTCATACTGTATTAGCTTTGACCGTGAGTTGTTAATTAAAGTTCAATACGT
Organism: Diachrysia chrysitis; assembly: GCA_932294365.1. Lineage (NCBI taxonomy): Eukaryota > Metazoa > Arthropoda > Insecta > Lepidoptera > Noctuidae > Diachrysia > Diachrysia chrysitis. The sequence goes on from OW028657.1 coordinate 7,955,572, forward strand.
AAATGTAAATTTCTAGTGTGATTCGCCTAGATCCTGGTAAAAAAGAAGGAATTTTCTTGGAACATGCGACAAAAAAATCTCAGAAGAAGAATAACTCAGAGAAGTATTTGAGAGTAGGAAAACCAAATTGTACTCTCCAAGGGAAATGTATATGCACTCGTTAGGTTTGAGCCGGTAAGAAACCTTAACAGAAACTCTCTGCCTATCCCAGGGCGGAGAAAGGACATCCAGCATTTTCCCTGTGCAAAACAGGCAGCAAACTGTGATTGGGAACCTTTGAAGAATGGGCTATTTTATTTTAGTCAAACGGTCGTGAATTTATTCTTAGGAAATTTTCGAGAGCTTGGTTTATTTAAAAACAAATGAGTTCGAGTTCAATATTAGACCAGTTACCCTTCATTATAATGAAGTTTAAATATCTATAGATACAAATTTTTCTAGAGCTATGTTTATTTAAAAACAAATGAGTTAATTATTCGGGGTTGTACTCTGCATATAATGAGCTGTAGGTACGTACACAATTAATAGACCGAACTGCATCTGCTTGTGCACCAGATGGCGGTTCGTGCTTGAGTAACTTACTCAAACCACTAACTGTAGTAATAGTAAGTGCAGTATGTCTTCATACTATGCTTAAAGGGAGAGGGAAGATGTATGCATTTACACAAATAATGTTCAAATTTTTGTTAGGATGTCTTGCCTGATATGCGGCTTTATAGGCGTCCGTATATTCACATTTTAATAACATCGTCTAACATTGAGAATGTTTTATTGTATTCAACATTTTTGCAGAGAAACTAAACATGATATTTTTCAGATTAGAGATATAATGAGACCGAGATGGAAGATAATAAACACTATATTGTACTTGGCAATTCAGAATTAAATTTGGTTAACTAGCTGTTACCCGCAGCTCCACCCCCGAGATATAAAGTAACTTTATGTCCTTTCTTAGGATCCAAGCTTACCTCATATCAAGTTTCATCTAAACCGGTTAAGCGGTTTAGTTGTAAAAGCGTAACAGAGAGACAGACAGAGTTTCTTTTGCATTTATAATATTAGTACGGAAATAGATAATAAAAATAAAAGCGAGCTTTTTTATAACTTAGCATGTGCATTTACCTATGTTACTCCTGCGGAGGTCTTTTCCGTAATGTAGAGATTTGATTAATAGTTACAATATAAATAAGTGTCCATTAATCATTACTTAACTATTGAATAGCTGTAATAACTTTGTAAGTATTGACGTATGCATTTAAAGTCGTCGTAATTTTAATATATTTATGTTGATTTGACGATAATTTAATAATTCATTCATTATATTAGATTTTTACATGTATCTGTATTTTTCTATTTGATTGGATAAAAAGATTTTTAATGTAGTGTCTTTATGAACAACTGTTAATTTTCGCGTCCTATAACAAAATTAAGTAATTATCTGGCAAGATGCGCTTACACCTCTGCTTTCTCTTTCGCGAATTTTCTGCCTTGCGTTACGCATAAGTCATATTAGGTATCTGCATATTTTTCCTGTAAAATAAGTACCTACCCATTTATTAATAAAAAAATTGTCATTAGTTTAAAACTTTTTTAAGCCAATACGATTTTATCACATTTTTGAATGATTGGAGTATCTTGCATTGAACTCAACACGATCAAACTAACGTAAACGTAACATTTAACGTTATTTTACGTTCATTGTCAGTAAATAGAGTCGTGCAACACACTGTAATACCTATTAGCCGTAGTCGGCCAACATTTTGATATGCAAAAGCTATTTTACGGATCGGCTATCGGAACAATCCTTTTAGCCTATCTCTATACAATGAAATGGACGATAGCATACCACACGTGTACGTAAAAGATATTTCTAAAGTGTTGCCAGAAACGTAATACTGTTTATCAAGAATTCTAAACTTGTATACCTACTAATATTAGATCGATTTATTACATAACTGTTTCTATGTATTCCGATTGCCACTATAATAATTTCTTACTCATATAATGCTATAGAATTAGTAACGATTAATCTGTAATCTATGGTTGCGCAATAAAGCGAAAAACAATCCCAAGAACAGGTAAAATGGTCGTAGGTATTGAAATCAATTATATTACAATGTATAAGGCAACATAAATTATGTATTTTCTGAAGGGCTGAAGCCATAACTATTCCATTATTACATGGTAGGTACCTACTGAATCTTACTGTTCTACCATCCCACTGTTGGGATAAGGTCTATAGTTTTTTCTGCAAATTTCTCCGATTCAGTGCCAATCCTGACATTAAGTTCCGATCTGAATGCTTTGCTGTATCATCGACCCACCGTCTTCCCGTATGACCGACATATTGAATCCCTGTATAACTCCATTTCCTCTCAGTACTACAAAACAAAGTTCCAAAATGTGACGTCACATAATGACCTAATTATGGATCACATGTTAACATTACACGCTAATTATTGGCAGGTTTGATCGATAGTTAAATGGAAGAACTGAGTTTTAGTTAATTTAGAGTTGTTACTTACTAAATTTTAATAGAATACTGAATCGAGATTAATAGACAAATGAATGACGACATCCCAGGTGTTGGGTGCTAACACAGACTGGCACCATTGTGAGCTTTACCTAACAGGAAAATATGTGCATAAGGAGTGCAAGTTACGTGGTTAATTGTACAACAAATGTTTAATGCATGTTGGTAGTTATATTATATCTGTCTCATACTGACTGCTATAATATAGCAGCAAGCAAATTTTAAAAAGAATTCTTAAAATCACAGTAAAGTATAACCTTAAAGAAAAAATAAGTAAGCCATAGAGTACGCACATCGAATATGAACTGCAGGCACTAGCCTAACCTTAATTTTACGATTTTACTTGATCGTAAAATTAAAATTAAAACAGAGCGCGCCTATTAAGTACTTTTTCGACTTCAGTCCTTAGTATATCTCTACTTTAGTATAACATGCAAAGTTACCTACGCTACTGTTTTGTTTTTCAAATCCAGTGTTCAGATTCAATACCTACCTACATAGGTACTCTGCGAATTCCTCGAAGTCTTGGATTTAAGAGGTCTGATGTACAAAAAGACAAGGTATCAAAACAAAATATCATTTTAAGAGCTAAACTTTTACTGATAAAGGTTCAACTCTATAAAACCGTCGTTCTAATCTAGGTTAACCTTCACTACCTAAGTATTAAGTAAACAGTAAAATGTACCTGAAAAATCAATAGTTAAGTGCCTAGACTTTAGAACAAAGAAAATGTAAGAAAAAAAATTACGAACAGTCCCTGTTATCCCCAAGTTACTATAAAATATGGTTAAAATAACATAAGACTTGCCGTAACTTAGATAAATACAGACCAAAAATTTGGATGCCTACCTACTACCTATATTATAAAAGTACCTAAAATAAACCTAATTGCGTTTAATTTACAACAAGAACATACTCTACCAAATAACAATATCTACATAGGTAGGTACCTACCTACCCTACCAAACACTTACCTACGTACAAAAACTTGAGTCGATAAAAGCTAATAGGGCGCCCCTCTAGTTATCGGTAGACCTAACCCTGGATGTTCAGGTAGGCCGCGCGCGACCTTGGAGGTCAGGGTCGATAGTGAACCGCTTTGCCGTGTATCTTGGGCCGGCACCGATGACTTACGCAAACAGCTGCTGCTGCCGTGTTCAAAGTTACGTCACTCTTCTATTTTAAGGGTTGAAAATTAAAGCAAAACTTTCAAAGCATATTATACTACATGTAATAGCTCATTTGATTATGTGTTTCGCTGTAATTTACAGTAATAAGTCGTATTATTATTGTAAATATTATTTAAATCAACCTAATATTTCAATAACGGCATCTAGCGGCAAGTAGCAGAACTAAACTTCGTGTATGAAACGCCATCTATTGTTGAAAGAAGATACTACTTGAAAAGAATTGTCCAACTGTTTCTCTGAATAACCGCATGGCGCTACTGTCGAAAGCTTTTCAGGCTTTTCACGTATTGGTTTTATTTTTTATTTTTAAGCTTAAGTGCACTCTGTTACAGCTTTTTCCATTAGAGTAATGCATTTAGTTTAACTTCAAAACCGTCCTTTTGCGTTAAAAAAAGATTTATTTAGTAAAAATTTTCTTCATTAAAAAGAAGTGACTATAGTAGGTATATTATATATAGTGACTAACTAGCCTAATAACTTATTTATTTTCTGGAGGTATTTAGCAAAAAAAACCCTACTGACTGTAGCAAACTTGAACGCCCACTCAGTAAGTAGGTAGGTATATAAGGAGGTACCTACTTCAATTTTATAACTATTTGTTTCGGAGAATTGCGAATGTTTTAATTAATTACTCAGGCAACATAACAAAGACCATTTATATTCTCGAACTTAGCTTGATTGGATGGAGTTCATTATTGTTTGACCTAGAAATAGGTACAAGAACCTACCTATGTACTTAAATAGGTAAATAGCAGAAGGTTATTGCATTAATATAGGTGGTTAGTTATGATGGCAAACATTGGGATTTTTTATTTTAAAACAGCTCCTTTTTTACATTTTGTTACCTACTATTTGTGAATATTGATTTAAACTAAGGGTGTTTTCACTTCTAAACATAATCTGCACGTAAGCATGCTAAGTAGGTATTATTTACATTTAAAATATTCGTTTGGCTAGAATCCAATCTCAATCTGCGTGATAATGAAAACATAGGGAATCAACAGTTTAATAAACCACCGGTAGATGGCGTTGTGAATTCGAAGCTTTTACTATAAAGCTTTTTTTTATAATATGAAATGTAATAACGTGGAGTTTCTAATTTAACTGCGTTTGTGTGTCATTGAGGGCTACTGTTAGCAATTTCATCGCCAGAGGCGCTAGTAGTACACGAGGTCCGAAAATGTCAAATTCCATAGTTTTTTGGAGGGCTTTGACAACTGACGCGCCAGTGGCGCCAACTGGTGAGTTTAATAATAGTAACCCTCATTGTAGACGTAATGGGCTTTTTGAACTCTAAGTATCACAAAATAGGAAATTGTAATGACGTTAGTTTAGATACCAAATAGTAAATCAGCTTTTAATAGATTATACTTTAATCCCTTGTTTAATAAAACATGTTATCTATTAGGCGACAAGGCAACATAGTTGACCGAAATTACTGAACACTAAAACTCGCATGCAATCGTTTTATATGCGTCACCAAACAAAATTGATAGGTGTCGCGACTCGATACCATTCTGCAACTTTATTTATAGGGAAATTGCGCGTGTTAGTGTGCCTTTACCGTGTATATTTGGATAGTAAAATAACTACCTACCAATAGGATACTTAAAAAAAAAAAATAGTTATCTATTCCAACTTTGGATCGTAATATCATAAACTACACATCCGTTTGTAAGTTGAATGTGAAACCCCGTGCTATGCAAAGAAAGTGATTTAGAAATCGTATTTAAAAAGTAGTCGAGATGTGCAATATAAGTAAGTACTTTTTTTTTGTGCCGACGCGTCTCAGTAATTAGGTAGATGAATACAAATAAAATTAATCAACACAATCCCTTAAAAAAAAGATAGATATTAAAATAAAATATGAAACAGTACCTAACTTCAGTTATACCCAAATACCAATTTAACACTGAACAAAACACATTCATCAGGAAAACCTTTAACCCTGCGCCTTCGAACTCGATTGTAATTGAAAAAGTTTTACAGACAAAATAATAGGATTTATTCGAGACACGGCGAATTAGTCGGTATAACGGGACGAGATCGCGGACGCCCGTAATTGCTGGGGTTCGTGGCTTTAAAAATGGTTTTATAGCCTGACTTTCTTTCTTATTCTAATACTATCATTATACTATGGTAGGTATCGTAGGCATCGTAGTGTATTCTCGTGAACATGAACAATCGATTCTTTGTTTGGTAAAGAACGACGAAACAGAAGAGGTCTATAAATATATAGATTGACTTGCAAATTCAAACGCGTCACATACAAGCACATTACATACAAACTTACATACTCACACACAAAACAATAACATAATTACGTCATTACTAACTTTAAATAAATACATAGATTTTTAAATTTAAAATCTTTAATTCGGAGGAAGTTTTTTGGGTACTGTAATGGTATGATGATACAGGTGTACTTGATTTAATAGAAGGTCACTACTACAAGAATAATAGTGTAGTACCATTTTGTAGAGATAAGATTTTATATATTTTTTTTATTTTTATATATGAACTATTAATAAAAATGTCGCAATCAAGGTCATAGTGTAGACGTAGCTTAATACCAGTCACACTCATTCGCACGAATACCTACGCGAACCTACTTACGTGTGGTAGGGGCATTTGCAAATGTTTATGCGATCTTTTTGTATCGCGCTTTTTCAAGCGGAACGAATATGGCATTTCTTGTATGCGTGCAAAATTTCGTGTTGTATAAAGTAAGTGACCAGGATTATTACAGATTTTATATCCCAAAGCCTTTGCTTTGTTGTTCTAAAATACGCGGCTTAGAACTTTGACTGTGATTGAGATTACTGAAAGCGGTTAAGTGTTGTGCTATTAAGTTGGATTTTACAACAGTTTATAAAAGGCCAATCATAATACAAAGTAAACAAAGTTTATGTGGATTGTGTGCCGTTTTCATTTACTGTTTTAATATTCAGTTATTAAAAAAAAATTGTTGAAGAAGATAATATTTTTAAAGCTCTTCTATAAGAACTGCAATAAGGTTTACGAATCTATATATTGGCAGTTTTGCCAAATTAATTACTATGTATTTATTAGAAATCCAAATGCCTAATGTGTAAGATGTTATAATTTAAATAAGTTTTTGTTTGACATCCTTAAAATAACGCTTAAAAAATATATATCTAGGCCATGTTTTTGGGAAGATAAGTGTGTGTTTTGTAATTTATAATGAATATAAATCGATTATTATAAGTAGGTACATATTAAACATTATGCGATAAGTACATATAAACTCTTCCCTAAATAAACCAAAACAATTTACAACAACCTTTTAGTCCAATTAAGTGATGAACTGCCCAATCAAATCATAACATACGCATAAAGTCGGACAATGGCCGCTGTAGGCTAGACGGCGTGTCGCTAATCCTACAGCGTAAACAGTAGCTCGGTGATAAAAATGGAAAGCGCTTTTAGCGCTGTAAGTGATTCATGGTTAAGAACAAGCCACACGGATTTAGGTACTTATCTTAAAGGTAAAGCCGTGCTTGCCGCAGTTTATGTACCATGACCTTTCCATGCCTCAGACAGCATGTTAAACCACAGACACTGTTAAACCTTAGTAGATATACCATTACAATTCTGAGAACCAGTTTTGCTATGAGGTATTTAACTTACACAACATAACCCTCTTTTTTGGCTTCGCCGCAATCGGGTAAAATACAGGTCTAAGGGATATACGGTGAGGCTGGAAGCCCCAACATAGCGTGAGAAAACGCTAGACAGAAGGCAAATAGAAAGCGCTGTAAGCGCTCGATCGGTGAAATTCGCAGAACGATTCTATATATAGAGTGGGTCAATAACGCGACGGTTTCGTCCTTGCTAGCCGAATATACACTGTAATCTTCCATTTTAAGGTTGGTTTTGCATTAACAGTTGTATTGGTTTTGGAGTATTGTGATCTATTTCGGATTTTCGTACTATATAAAGTTAGGCGCAAAATGGTGGATAAAGTTCAAGATATTTGTTTTTAGTTAATATACGTATAAGGTAAACGCAGCTATTACCGACCCTGATAAGACAATTTTAAAATCGATGATAGTTATTAAGAGCTGTGATTGCTTTCAAATTCAGTGTTTTATTTTTATATGAAACTGTTATTTGTCTAGTTTATATTTATTACCTTATATGCCCAAGTTTACAATGTTTTCTTAAAATTAAAAAAATATTAAGTGAATAACTCGATTTTTGGTATTACCGACCCATAGGAACGGCTATGAAGCTATTAACGATTTTTATGAAGCTATTACCGAGTGTAACAAAACTAGGTATTTTGTTTAAATAAGAACAAGTAAATGTGGTTTCGTGAAGGTAATTAGCATGGATTAAGAAAGGCATGTAAGCTTGCATTGACTTTCCTCCGCTTTTGTTGATTCATGTTTCTGCAAAAAGAAATTTTATGTATTTCGTTTGCCATATTAATTTTCATAAAAAATATTTTTGTTATTAGTTAATAATATTAGCTAGTATTTTCTGTAACCAGTGTAATGTAACATTATGGATAATGTTACATTACACTAAATTAGTATGGAGTCGGTAATAGGTTCCCATACTTGCTATCACCGATTCACACGGGTCGGTAATAAGCGATGTATATACAAATATGAAAGCGTTGCACCGACCCACAAAAACTAGATAATATGTATTTATTTGATATTTATAACTTTAACAGAGATTTTAAATAATTGATTAAACGAATAAGATTAATAAATGCACACATTATTATACGATGAAAGGTTATGTAATTATGTTCCTTTAAGATAACAATAAATGAATAATTTTACTATACGTGGTGAATATAAAATGGAAAAACAAGTAAACTATACAAAAAAGTATAGGTCGCTAATGGTGTGTAACAATGGCTGATTATTTGAGATTAAAATGTCTTATTAAAATAACTGTTTTATCATCACATATCGACAGAAAATAATTAAAACTAAATATAATGTTCAGGGCAATTACCGAGCCATGGATCGGTAATAGCTGCCACTATTAAAATTATTGAAGCTATTACCGCTCCATTTAAATTTCAAGTTTTATCCTATTAAATTACTTAAACTTTATGAAATAATATACGAAATAAAGAATTTACACTTAAATAAACACATTTAATAATACACAACAAGTACAGGCTTCGTATATTTCTGTAAAAAATCTTAAGCAAAAATTGAATGTGCTTACCTGTAGGAACAAGGACTTGTACCACACGGCCGGCGAGCTCGCTGTCGTCACAGAAAATAACGAAATTTTTCTCTTTCCCGGGATACCACGCACACAAACGTTAGTTTTTACGATGCTCAATGAACAAACATTCGTGTTTCGTTAAGTATCTTCAGAATAAATCGTTCCAGTAGCATAAAAAATGCAAATTAATGGAATGGATCGGTAATAGCTGCGGATTTTCGATGGGTCGTTAATAGCTGCATTTACCTTAAGTTAATTATAAATGCTTTTTATAAAAAAAACATGGCTATTTTAATTAGTCTGTGTTTATGAAAAAGCGACACATTGCAATGACCGTTTGGGACGAAAAGGGATAAATCAGTAACACCCTCAGTTTTGGTAATCTATTTCGGCCATATTATATCGACAATATTTCTCTTAAACTTTAATCTGAAAAACAGAACCTCAACTTGCAATTGAATAATCGTGGTGATAAATACTCGTTTCTTATTTGTTTGAAAGAGCTCTTCCTTCTGTAGGACAATATCTGGCCGTATCTATTCTTTATTTGAACTTTAACAATGCTCCTCGTAAAACTTTGTAATTTAATTAGCAGCATCCAGTAAGATTAGAAGCCGACTTCAATATACCCACTTAGTAAAAAAGTCTACGCACAAAAAGTATACCTAACCCAGATTCCAGATTTCAATCAAAGAAAAATTACGAGTACCAAAATAGCACTGGTATTATATTATAATTCCTTTGTATAAAATGTCTTGGCAAGGACAGGGCGTCTGTAGGATAATTAGATCACTGTTCTGGCAACCAGAGACAAAATAAAGAATAAATAGACCTTTATGTATACAAATGGTAAAGCAAAAACCTACAAAGGCGGCCTAGAGGGGTTAGTTATGTCATTACGGCTTAAGAAGGCTTGAAATATTGTCAAATGTGTCACTAGGTCAGGACAAATATATAGCAAGACAATGCCGGCTTGCGAGAAAACTTAAATGATGTCAGTGCATACTTTTATATAAAATGTCCCCACTCAAGTTTTAAGGCTACGATTTTACAATGACCCGTGTACAATGATACATGTTGTGCCACTTATGGTTCCTCTATTGTGAGATTTGATTCATGTAACTGGATAAAAGTTTGGGATCCAATGGAAATAGTTTTTGGGATTCAACGACAATAAAACGCAATACTCTCGTTTTTTTTTTTTATTTGGGATCCAACGGATATACATTATAATGTTTTGAGGAACCCGACGCACAAAATATTAAACTGGGATTTAAACCTGGGATCTAACGAAAATAAATGTATTTGTTTATTTCCGTACGGCCATATTTGTTTAATTTACAAGAAATGGGACGTTAAAAAATTTAACTCACCGAGTTTGTTAAGTACCAATGTATTATGACTGGTCCTAAACAAAAAGAGAAGTGGAAAGAAAATTTGAGTAGAGTTGCGGATTGGGGCACATTTTTAATACTCAAATATAACTGTTAGTATGTGAATTAACTTAAATTAAAATGTCAACAAACTCAGACTAAATAATTACAAATCTTCGCACTATTACAAACTTTTACTACGATATTTTTGCAAGTTACCTCTATTCAGACACTAAATATTGCCCCAGAACTTATAAGAAGTGTCCATATATACCATGTATGTTATATATGCATGCAAAAAAATACTTTATACGTCCAGCTAACCACATAATGCTCTCAGGCCTAATAACAAACACAAAGGATTGGTCGGTCAACATTTGCCTCCAACATTTGTGAATGGGGCCAACATACCTCATTGTATTTACACCGGTGGTCAAGTTGGTACTTCTCTCAATATTTGTTCGTCGTGTCAACCTAATGAGATTGGCCGTTTAGCTTTACGATGTGTCGAATGAAGGGGCGGTATGGAAACTGTTTGTTGTTTTTTTTGTACAAGTAACTTATTGTTTGTCATATTTGAGTATTTCAATAGAATTTATTGAGAGAATAATTAGCTTAAGTGGAAAATAGGTCAAATGGAAATTAATAAATTGATTTTATATGTGATTCTTTAATCCTTTAAAGATTAGGTATTGATCTTTAGATTACGCTGTGATTGCACAGTCTATTTGAATGATCCTTAGAGTAAACACTAGCATAGAGCGCATCGCTAGTAGCTCCTTATGCCGAGCGTAAGCAGATTTTCAAGTGATTTAAGTGATTTTCCAAACGACGACAGATGTTTATGCGGAAATATAGATGGTACCGATATTACTAGTGTAATATTAGGTTTCAAAATAGTTTTAATAAAACGGCGCGCTCTGTTTGCCACTATTTTCACGATTTTACTTGTTCGTATATAACCTTTTGTCGTGATACCGACCCCACTGACGGTAGTTCAAATTGCCAAGAATTGTAATTAAATGAATGTATTTCTTTAAAGTGGGTACTTACTTCTCATTTAAGTATATTTAAAATGAAAAATAAATCCAGTCACGGCTAACTAACGTCCTTGATATCGTGAACTTTTAACTTTTTCTACGAACTAACATTTTATTATGGCCTTCAAATGAAGAAACATTATCGGCCTTATCGCGTAGAAAATAACTTCCACGAATGCTATAGTAATTGCACTTAATGCGAACAAGCAGCTGATCTATAGTAGCTATGTATTTGATACTAGCTGTGCCCCGCGACTTTGCCGCGTGTTTTCGTTTCAACAGTTTTTAATGGTTTCAACTATGGGTCGTAGCGTGATGTTATATAGCCTATATATAGCCTTACTCAATAAACGGACTATCCAATACAAAAAGAATTTTTCAATTCGAACCAGTAGTTCCTGAGATTAGCGCGTTCAAACAAACAAACAAACTCTTCAGCTTTATAATATTAGTATAGATAGTATAGATTATAGTATAGATATATTGATCTAGATTATTTATTGTCTTTTTTTTAAATTACTCCCGCACTAAGGTATTTAATCCTCGTATTGCGGGGGTTTTACAAACATTCAAATCACATGGCACAAAAAACACCCAGACTTATAACAAGCGTTTGTGGATCACACTAATGTTGGTCCCAGGCAGGGATCGAACCCGTAGCTCGTTGCGCACAGTGATATTTGGCGTGGTGACCTATACCACTCAGCTATCCGTGTAGTCATAATTTATTTATGCACATTAACTTAAATATAAACAATTTTTTTTATAAAATCGGTCAAGGCGTTTCGGAGGAGTTCGATTAAAAAACCTAACATGACATTTTTACATATTAGTAGAAGATAACTGTAAGGTTTATAAGTATTATTCAGACGTTTGATGGATGTACCAGTAAGTAGCAAACAACACGAATTTGTATTTCGGCACTATTCAACTTCTCACATCCTAAGTAAACATCAGACAATAATCAGAGACTTCTGTATAAGCAATTATTTATATCAACCTGTATATATATAGGGATATAATCCAGGAATACATTCATATAGTTATTATATCAAACGAGAAAATTGCTTCTAATCAACTTATCTAATATCAGGAACAACGGAACTTCGAGCAAGTTATCGTAAGTGTTTTGTTTCAGTCGGGGTGAAATCGCGATGGCCTTTGCTTAATTACTAATCAATATGTATACTTGTTTATAAATGTTAGTTTTATACTGCCTTGGATGAAACCTTGTGTTAAAATGTTAAGGTAAGAGACTGCAACTGAAACTTTCTAGAATGGCTATGTTGATAATGAAGAGAAATTTCCTTAGAGTTAAAAATTTTCTTGAAATAATTTATTTTTATGTCTTACTATGCTACTTACTAGCTATGCAGTTAAAATGTTAAAATGCCATATGCGTTGCAATGCCAAAATAAAAAAAAATCTCTCCCCATACCAATATTCATCCAAATCGGTTCAGAGGTTTAACCGTACAAGCACAACAGACAGACAGACAGACACAGTTACATTCGCGTTTATAATAATAGTATAGAAGTATGTATGGAAAAGAGAAACACAAGATGGAATGAAAACTGTGAGGGACGTTCTTTCATAGTTTTCCTTTACTACTGTTATGTACTTTAAGTAGCTATGCCAAGAATCTATCCAATGTGGTATTAATATGTATTAGCTTCTTCTCACCATATCTTGTGCCAAGTAATAAACGTCATCACTGTATCTATGAACTACCGTGTATCAACGATCATAAGAATATAACAAGCACTAAGGAAAATTATTACGTCTTTCTTTCTGCCTTAGCCTGTCCCAAGCTTTGTTGGGGTCTGCTTCCAGTCTTACCGGATTCAGCTGAATACCGTATTTTTACATACAGCGACTGCCTATCTGACCTCCACAACCCATTTTACTGGGTAACACAGTATCCCAAAGTAAAATTGGTTGTCAGTATTGTAATGACTTACCGACTGTCAAAGATCAACGTATGATAGTCGGGACCAACGGCTTAACGTGCTTTCCGAGGCACGGAGGGGTCTCGGTATGTTTACAAATTATTAATTGATTGTAATTTTGAAACGAAGTGGCGCGTCAATCATCTTGATAAAAGACAGAAAAATAATTTATTTACTAACACGACCGTAAAAATGATAATTTATAGAATTTAAAAAGATGTTGATAAAAGTTTTAAATATGCATTTCATATTATAATTTCTTATTTATGTGTTATATTTATCAACACGCGACGATCATTTCTAACACGACGGTTTCATGACTAAGAGGTTGAGAACCTGGTTATAAGTGTAGTTTTTTTTTAATTAACAATGAAAAACAAACACTTATGTGAAAGTGGGTGTTTACATTTTTTATTTTTTAATATAACGTCTTATATTATATTATATTCAGCTTATGAATGCGGATTATAATACGTAATAAAATTTTAATGTTAGTGTATAATAATAATATAATATAAAATGTTAGTGTGGCCTGCAAACATATCTAGTTGACCGTGTGTACATATTTATTCAGCAAATTTATATAAGCAGACTTATAAAATCAGTTACTTCAGTGATTTTCACATGTCTGTACAACGTTCGTATCTTAATACAAGTTAATAATAGACGAAGTGAGTTCTCAAACACAGAACACTCAATAAGATTTAAACTCAACTCTTCATATTAAATTAAACAAAAGAAAAATTCTATTAAGAGCGTGTCGGAGTTCTTTTCAAATAACGTATGGGTTGCCATAGCTATTTGAATCGCTACGCCGCTCCGTAGCTCGTAGACTCCGTCTACGTGACCGGCCTACGCCGATCGTAGTCGTAGCCAAATCACTTTTCAATTCCCGCTAAGGCTTACTTACATTAGGTTGATAGAATATTATTATATTCATATATGCAATAAGGACGATTATCGCATGATTTGCAAAATGTTTTTCCCGTCCTATTCATAATTATATCGTTTTCCTTCATTTCTTTATGTAGGTACTTGTTTATGGGATAGTAAAACGGTTTCGAGACAAACGTATTGGAGATACGCGTCTTATATATAAAATAAGGAAGCTGCTCGTGTTTTTCTTTAGTGTATGTACTAGAATTAGGAATTCGGGTTATTGTTAAAGAAATTGGTATGGACATTAGATGTATGCATTTTTGGGACATATTCTTCAAACAAAGAAACACTTAAGTTTGGTATATCATTAAAATTATTTTAAATTAATAAACAGGATGTTTATTGTTTTCAATTAATAAACAGGATGTTTATTATTTTAAATTAATAAACAGGATGTTTAAATTCCAAGTAGAAGAAATGAAAAAATGTTTTTACTTAAATATTTACGAAAACATAAATTATATATTAATCGAAATTATACAATTTATCTATGTATCTATAAATTGGCTATGAATTAATAAAACAATTACGAAACAATATATAACATGAATGTTAAAATATATTTCTTTATAACTAGACGGTGAAGTCTGAAACTTCGTTGTTACGTGAGTCGATTGCGAATCGTAGACATTGCCCCGCGATCCCTCCTCAAACCCCCCAGATCCCCGCCAGTCTCCGCATACCCCAAAATACATCCTGCCACACAGCCTAAAAGGTTTTTATAAAATACTTATTACCTAGACGTAAATATTAGGTTTGACTGACAGTAGTTTATTAAATATTGATAGCTTCGTTATGTAATAATGATTGTATTATTTTTTATCGAGGGAGTTCGTTATTTCTAAGATATTATTTTTATTACTTGGTGTTTTCGCTTGATTTTTGTTCGTAGGTTCGGACATTATAAATAGGTTAAGTTTAGTTAAGAAATAAGAAACTGTGTTGGATTCATGTAATTATAATAAAGTCTTTTTCTCCTAATTTTAATGTATTATCACTATTGTATATTTAATATAATATATCTTAGGACAACTCACACACGGCCATCTGATCCCAAACTAGGCAGAGCCTGTACTATGGCAACCAGACAACTGATAAACTTTCTTATATATTTCTAAATACATACATATTGTAGATAAATTACACTCAGACACAGAACAAATGCTCATCACACAAAGATTTGTCCTGGGTGGGAATCGAACCCACGACCTCCGGTTTAGCAGTCAAGGTCACTAACCACTAGACCAACAGGCCGTCATTTATTTGTACATATCTAGTGCTAACGTATTTTTGGTATGTTATGATTATTTTTTAAACGAGAGATTGATTGGTTGTATGTCTGATATATAATATATACGATACTATAACTTAAATGAGAAACAATTTATTGTGTACAACGTAACATAGTATAACAACAATCGACATTCATTAAGTGCCATGAATAATTTAAACCCGACCGAAATAATTACACAATTACAGGGAATGAAGCGCCCATATTTTTTGTCAAAAACAGTTTAGGATAAAAAGCATATCGTACAGAACAAACATACATTATGTACTTATGCCTGGAATACACAAAGATAGTAATATACCCATAAAACCTGCCACCAAAAGTTACTAAATTCAACGTGGTATATAATTTTGATAATGTTGATTATCAATTTGATATTTTAGAACCAATGTATATGTATATTTCCTAGTGGTAGCATCCTAAATATAGATTGGGCCTAATAAGGTTAACAGTCAGTTAAAAAATATCTTAAAGATATAAATACCAATACTTAAAGCTAAGCTTCAACTGAAGAATTTTCGAACTCACATAAATCAATAAAATGGATGGGATTGAACCGGATTGTCATCGCCCCTATCGTTGACTCACTCAGCTATTCAAAACTTTTATGGTACAATACACGAAAACCCGAGTAATATTATGTTGTATTTGATTTTATCAGATACATAATATGAGAATGCTTGATGATGAAACAAAGGTTTTACGACCTTTCCACTAATTGTATCGTAGAAGGGGAAATATGAGGTCAAGTAAGTTCAAGCTCTGGTTTTAATGACGTATTGCTTTTGGTTTGATACAGAATTGAGGTCATTTTGTAATATAAGAGTTTTAATTTTTATGTCATGTTCAAGAGTCTTTCATTTCTTTTACAAAATCCCATTTTTTTTATTATCTTCTTCAGAATTTAATAAGAAATTCAATGCCATATTATTATTAACTTCAATTTTTATTATTTGTTGTAGCTACAACAGAAATACACTGTGAATATTAGCTATTAGGGTTTATGAGATACAGCTCGCTGACTGACAGACGGACGGACGGACAGCAGACGCTTATTAATAGTAGGTCCCGCTGGCATCCTTCGGGAAACGAACTCCATAAATAAAAAAAGAAATTATATCATCTTATCCGTTTCATCAATAACAAATACTTATTTCTCAAGTAACTTGATGAAGTAAGATCCACTATATCGAGTGCTCTCATCTTCAACAACCTAGTTAAAGATAACATGTTATATTAAGTGTCATTAGTTCCCCTCTGCGCCTTGAGGGGACATAACGTTGTCAATTCCGATAATACGATGCTCCTTTGTTCATTACCTCGTTAAATATACTTAGTAGCGTCGTAAACTTGAAATACGATTTAATAGCCCGCCTTAGTTATGGTATTAAAGCTGAATCGAGTATTCCAATAGATACAGACTGATTCTAACATCTATACCATAATTAAAGATGCAGCGATACCGATGCCGATAATCAGAAACTGCAGGTCATCGTAAAAAGTATTACGATTTATAACGATTCTTAAAACTAGTTTGATGTTATTTTTTTTCGTGAACAGGAATGCAAGACAGCATCGATGTTTGCGCTAGCAAAACTAATGACAGCCATCTTTCATATTTTCGTTTAAAGATCTCGTTACCAAGTCATGAACAGGCCATCAAACTAGCTTCTTGGAAAAAAGGTTATATGTATAAATTTTACTAATTTTAAGAATAATATTTAAATAATTTAAAACCAGTCAGTTATTAATGTCTATAACGCGTAATTAGATAAGACTTTGGTTTTATACCCTCGATTTTACCATTTAACGTATGCGTGACTTTTTTGTATTGATTCGAAATCATGCAATGAAATAGGGGGTGTCTGATTACACTATAAATAATTAAAACCCTAGCTACGTATTGGTATCGAAATAACACAAAGGTGTAAGAGACAATTTTAGGACTTTAACTAGATATTCTTTATGTTTGTTTAATGTTTATGTATATTATTATATTCAAAACTGTTGCCTACGGTTCCGCCCGCGTGCGTGTCGGTTATCACATATCGTCAAAAACTAGTTCTTTATCCAAGCTTACCGCATAACAAGTTTCATTAAAATCGGTTCAGTGGTTTAAGCGTGAAAGCGTAACATGTGATTATGTCGATAAATCATTACTTAAGGTTCCAGTTTATTCCGTATGGAATTTTATCAATTTAGTTGATAAGGAATAGAAATATAGACTGGATTTTACAGTTTCAATTTGGATTATGGACTAGTTGTCCGCCCTGCCTTCGCGCGGGTGATATGAGATTTACAAAACATTTCCATTACATTTTTAATTTATTTATAAAAATCTTGTCCTTACAAGAAGGAATATAACAAAAAAGAATAATCCTATTTGGTGCAGTCGTTCGAAAGTAATGTCGTGACCAAGGGTAATCGGGAATAATTTTTATTTAGATTCAAGCTTCGACGTTGGCCTAGATTATTGCTTATCATTCACCATGGTAATGATGTATATAATTGGCCACGTTGCCAGTTGCTAGAAATAAGGAGAAATCTTGTAACACATTTTAGCTATTATTACTTAGCATTCTTAGTAAAACTAGGCTTTGTTGAAAGCAGTACAAGGTTTCAACAAGTGAGATTGGAAGTAGGTCATTCCATACGGCCTAGAAGTTACATGAAAAAAAAAATAGAATAATATATCTTGAGACAACTCTCACCCGGCCAACAGACCCCAAACTAGGCAGAGCCTGTATTATGTACAACCAGACAACTGATTAACATACTTATATATTTCTTTCATACATATTATACATGAATTACACCCAGACACTAAACAAATGAATATACTCATCACACAAAGATTTGTCCTGGGTAGGAATCGAACCCACGACCTCCGGTTTAGCAGTCAGGGTCACTAACCACTAGACCAACGGGCCAGTCGAATGTTTATAGCACAAAATTGTGACCGTTACAAAAATGCTATCGTCATTGTTTAGAAAATACTGATGCTAAGTAATTAAACTACTTTTAAATACATAAATATGTATGTAATTTGTTAAAATTGAAGTGATATTGTAAATGTCATGTTAAATATGTATAAATTACGTTATTATTGGCCTGGAATTCTAAATGCTTTTCTTGAGGTAAAGCAATTAAAGACCTATTGAACTACATGTAAAAAGAAATTACGTAAGTATAATGGGTCTTTGATACAAATATACAAAAAATATTCATCTTTAAGTATAGTGTATTATATATTATTACTCTCTGATTCATCATATATGTCTATGTCTCTATCCCATCTAAATTTATATGTAAATTAACTTAGGCACCTACTTCTTTTTTAGAAGTTATCTCTGCATCACCCTTTGGTTGACTGGTAAAGAATGCATCAGGCATTAAGACTGCCATTGCACATTATGTATGCATAAAAGTATAATTAAATAAAATAAAACATTAAAAAGATAAAACATCCTAATTCCCAGACGTGTACGATTACCAATTTAATAAAAGTACAAAATAGTTTATTTAATTTATAGTGTTGTAATAAACGTAAATGGAATCGTGAAAGTATTTGATATTGACTTGATAATAAAAAGGGTTAGGTCGAGTTCACTGAACTCATTTGGATTTACTTTTTATCAAGGCCAGTTATTCAAGAAATTTCTGTGTAAATAAAATAAATGTAGGAAAATTTAGAAACATCTATTATTTTCTAGAAACCAATTTGGATGCCTCTATCTATTTTTAGCCGTCTAAATATCAGAAGCACGATAACTCAAACCTAAAGTTCATTCGTGTAAGAGCCTACGAAAGAAATCACTCAAAGTCAAACCTATCCATTATAATAATGAACTACCAATAAATTACAACTGAAAACAATAAGCTGAACAATTACGGGAAGATCAATGCCCTCATTATTAAGCCCCACGTTGGGCGCCATTATTTATTCAATACAAAACATTATTTGAAGGCAGACGGTTTATCGTATCTATAACGTTTGAGTATTTTATCCATGCGAGATATAAAGCGATATCTGAAAGCTCGTAATCCAACGTTACTTAAAACTTTTGGTCAAGGTCAGGGCAAGGACTATTTAATGCTACAGTTTTGGCTTGAAAGTGAAGCTTCGTGCTGCATTCTATGGTAATATGGCCTCTGACCTAAATACGATGAACTTTTGGCTCAATGAGTACTTGTAACAAAGATTTTTTTATTGTATTGTGTATTAAAATGACATGAGATACCCATGTTAATAATGCCGCCATCTTGTTTTATAATATTCAGATGTTTATATTTATAATAGCATTATGTGCATTGTAAAAGTAGGTCTGTATAATGTAATTCTGACATCACATTTTGTACACTAAATTAAGACAGATGTGTATAGAAAATGTTATCATGTTAGGATTATTAATAGTCCTGTATTCCTAGAACTAATTGAGCAAAACTTAATACATAACGTTTATTGATGTAACTTATTACAACTTTTAATTGAAATATCTTTTCCCTTAGGCAACGAAGGCACGTCTACAAAACATGTATATAGGTCGCTGTTTATTTGTAAAATACTAGAAATGAAGAGAATATTACTTCTGAATGTAAATGTTATGTTAATACTATGTATGTTTATGTGATACTGTATAATATACTGGTAATGCTGCTCAAGAAAGATGTGCCCCACGTTGGGCGCCCTTACGTAACGATCGACAGGCATGAGTGAATTTAGTAAGCTTACTGTATGTATAACATTGAACAACGTGCGTCTAGTAATACTTATCTAAACATCGATAACACCTAAACATGAAGCTATAAGCACAAACCTTCATCCGACATGGTGGCTGATATCAACACGCAAAATAAAACAACAATTGTGGGGTAACATTTATTATAGCAGGCATTCGAATTACGGTTGACGATGCAAACAGCAAACTGGGACCACAACTCCGACGTGAAACGGAAAATAAGAAAACTGGAACTTTAAAGCGGGTGAGCAGCTGGCGGTCGGAGCAAAATAAACATAATGCGAAAGAGTCGCCGCGAAAATAGGTTTGACTGGACTCTTTGCACAGACGCTCTGCTTATTTAGCCACTTTATACAACTTGAGTGGCACTCTTTGAGCTGCATAACCACCACTTTAGAGTAGCGCCAGTATCTTTAGTAAGGAAACAGAAAAGGAGGGAAAATAAAATAATAAAACAGTGAAGGCACAGATGGTAATGATATAACAGAAGCTTGCAAGACAAACAATGAGCGTTGAAGATAGAGGAAGAAACGTACAGATGGTTGGTCTGTTCATGGTCATTGTTGTCGTGCGCCGGCTGCGAGCCGGAGCGCCGCAGCCGCCAGATGGCGTGGCGGGCCGCCACCAGCCGCGCGAATCCGTGACGAGCCACACTCGGGAGCGCTACGCGCGCATTCTCACCCGCGATCAACAAGTCACGCGCGGACACCGACGCACCCAGCCAGTGCTCACCATGCGACCAGGAACACGGGAGCGAGGACCGGCGAGGACAAGGCGAGGACAAGGCGATCAACAAGTTACAGAAGGACGGGACCAAAAGGAACCAACTTCCACCACGTCAGAACGGCGGCTTCGACGTACGCGACTCCGTTACAGATCAAACTTAACAACTTTACGTGCTAATATTACCTACTAATCACGAGCCTGTGATACTACGAGCAAAAAGCTAGCCTAAACGAATATATCACAACCGAATATCACAATAAAGCAGTGGCAAGCGAAGCTTCGTGGACGGCGGCGGCTTACGTAACGCTAACCTATACTACGCGTGTAAAACGTGCTAAAATTTATTGATCACAGAAACAAGCCTTAACACTATGAGGTTTTAATGTGCCCTTCTGGTATATTATGTAACGGAGTCGCGCTGTGTGGAAATTGTGAAGGGTTTGTCTAAGGACATGCGCGCGGGATGGGGGCCGGGCGAGCACTGGCCGCGGCGTTGGCCGGTGCGCCGCCGCGCCCCGCACCTGACGCGCGACCCCCGCGCCTTCCCCGCGCCCCGCGACCCGCCACCGCGTCCTACCCCACGCTTGACGTTTGTCAAGTGTTCCTGTCCAGCTGAACTCAATTAACACAAACACGCGGTATAAACATCTTCCAGCCAGCGTTAAACTTATGGAAAATTAAAAGAGCACGTGATTACTTCCAGCTCTACAATATTTCCCGCCCAACGAACCTTTTGCATTATAAATTACACTCTTCAGGTTATGAAGCGATAAATTTTATTTTTGGAGTTTTAGTGGTTACCATTTGTTTTTAAGGAGGTATTCTGTACAAGATTTATGAATTGGGTAAAATTACGCCCCTCGATTATTAAAATTACTCTGATGAGTAACAATTTGTGAAAATATTTCATATATATTTTAGGAAAGGATTTCCAAGTTATAAGAGTTTTTATTTCAGGATCTAGTTTCAGATAACCTTTTCTAAACGAGGTAGTCATTAGGAAACGCCGAAAAGAAATCAGAGGTCAAGGTTTCTTTCCCAGACATTTCTCGTTATACAGATTGGAAGGACAATGTAGGGTCCGCTCGACTGACAGATTGAGGTAGGGAAATAAATGAAAGATAATATATATTTTGTTTAAATGTAGCTGGTAGAGTAATAAATAAAATATGACAATTTTAAATAGCAGATATAAAAAATATTATTTTTGCTTCCAAAATGTCTACAATAGTAAGAGTCGCTTTTATTTCAATATTAAAAAGGTTAAGTAATAATCTGTATTCAGTGTTTATTGTTTGTGTTCTACAAAGTAATAAGTATAGGATTGTAAATTCGATAATTGTAGTTATAACAAGCTTGTTAATGACACTATGATTTTAATTGGAAATTAGCACCAACTTGACTTGTAGGTATTGAGCATAATGTAAGGTTGAAAGGTTATGTACGCTATTTATGTTATTCTAACCGTAAAAGCGTAAAAGGGTCAAACCACTTCAATCACTAAATTACAATTAATCATCTCCTTCGATGATTAATGTATTATCAAGCTTCTAAATAATTTTATTGCACGATAAAAATTAACAAATCTGCCAAAATACATCACTTCAACGAACGGATTTATGTGCACAAGGTTGCAGTTTTGAAACCACTACAGACAAGTAACAATGTGAGTTGTTCAAAGATATATTTTGATTCTTTAAAATCATGAAAATGGCAATTATAATTTTGCATTATAATTATTTTAATAATAATTATAATTTTACAATCCTAATTATATATAGGATCTTTTTCCCGGGTTCAAAAATGGTATACTAACCTTCTTGATAGCTTTTACATTGCTGTATCGCAAAATACGAACTTCGCTAGCGAAAGCGCGTCTATTTAGAATGACGTCACGGCTTAGCGCGTCACAAGATCGATATAGACATACATACATGTAGTAGGTAGTGCAAGTAGAAGTGCCAACCCACGCAAGCCTAGAAAGGTCCCAGCAGTGGGATAGTGTGTAGATTAGATAGATCGATAAAAAGCTGGAGAAATTGTTGCGTTAAGGTATTGTTTATCCATCATTATTATTGTGTAGTTGTATGTTGTGTCCTACAGGGTCCATAATGTCCTAAACATTATTTTATAACATCTAAGTAACATATTAAGAGCAATAAAACTATTGAGTGAGACATGTTACATATACCTAGACTTGGTAAATTAGGTGATATCTTTAATATAAATAATAAATTATTATTATAATTTTTTTACATTGCTCTGAGCAGATAACACGATCTTTCATTTATTCCATTCCATATGGAATCAGCAGAGACAACGAAGCTACCACAACCCAGACCCGAGACAATGTAGTAAAGTGGTTTTCTACATTGACCTGTCCGAGGATCGAATCCGGGACTTCAGAGCTAGCACCTTGAAAACCGGCGTGTACGGCACTCGACCAAGGAGGTCGTCAACTCAAGGTCGACATCTTGAATACCTTTTTATAAGAGCCTTAAGGATAAATATTCATTTTCTCTAAGTTAGAATGTAATTTTCGGTATTGATTTTACAGTTGGGTTGGGTATATATACCTAAGTAGGTCTTTATATCTACAAAGGTTTTTATACTCGGCCTAAGATACCAACTGCCTTCAATGACAAGTAAAAATATCCTTAAAATGTTTAAGAAAATTTCCACTAAGCTGTTTTGAACGTGAGATAAGAATTCTCGTTTTTATTGTTAATAGCGATTATAATTTGAATATTTTACGTTTTTGTACTGTCTTACATAATAAAAAGAAGAGAATGTAAGAAGTAAAGCCTATTTTCAAAGAATTAAATGTAAAGGAAGATAAATAATATTAGGTAAGAAAATTGAATTTTTTACAACATTAAGTAGAAAAAAAATGCTATTTTTGTAATATTAAATAAAAGTATAAAGAATGATTGTATAATGGAAAGTATTTCAGTTTTTTTGCTTAATGATAACTGTAATTCACGTTTTTTGTAATAAAAAGGATCTAGGTGACTACGCTAAAATAAAAATGTATTATTCTTGTTTTTTTATTTTGAAATACCTATCTATAAAATTGCAATTATTGTATATTACATGAAAAAAGAGGTTACATTACAGAAGGGTAAGGTAAAAAACCATTAAATGATAGCTTGACTAAAATATAAACAGCGCCATCTATCGTCAAATAGTCGAACCACTACAACTTGTACAGCCCTACTATTTTCGGTGTTACGTTTTATAGACACTTCAGGTAAGGGGCGAAATGTGGATCACGAGCTAATCTGCAATATCGGTCGCTATACAAACATAAAGCCTTCGAAACGCCCTTGAACACTGCCCTTTGTGAACGGGACAAAAGAAAATGGCTTCTTTGAAACGGTGCTAACAATTGTACTGTATTATAGCTACGTTTCTTGCATTGTGTTGAGGACATCCGGCTCACTTTTAATGTAACAAGGACACTCTTGAATGAATATCATACTTACTATATTTTAATATTTGAGGAACGTAAATGTATTTTTGGTTGATTATTTTTTGTCGTTTTTGCAAATAAGTATGTTTACCTACTGAAAACATAATATTCTTAGTGTGGGAAGTACATTCAATTAAATGAATTAACATAACTTTAAGCCAAAACATAGTACGGTAAATAGGGGTGAATAGAAATGCAGGGGTGAACGTTGTTGAAGTGTATTTGTTATTGTTATTTTACTGATTAAAAGCATTAATTATGAGGATGCTTAAGTATTAAAAATTATAAGAAAACAGTTTTTATGTAAAATTGTACTCATGCGACGTAATAAATTGTACGAATCCTCCTTTTTCAAATTTCACCTCATTTTACGGTACCTAAATAACCAAGTTAACTTTACGAAATTCTTAATGAAGGTTAAGTTAAGGCACAGATTCTAATCTATTGTTACCTACTTTAGGTACAGTAGTACTAAAAATATAAACGACAAGCAGTTTTCCTACAAGCGAGAGACACTACAGACGTGGAATCTAACAAAAGCACGTCAGCTGAGCTTTTGTAGCGTACTTACTATTCGCTACTCGGCAATAGATGGCGCTATATGCCACTTAAAGCTTGAATATGCTTTTTAGTATTCTTTATAAAACAATGATATAGTTCTTAATATTAAAAATAAATAAATATGAGTTCATACATATATTTAGTTGGTCACTAAACTAAAAATTTAATACAAAATGATCAATACTTTTGTTCAGTGTTGTTGAAGATTCATGTAACGAAGGTACCTATACCCTGTTTTATTTCGATTCAAAATCCAAGTAATACTCAATCTAAATTTAGCTAAATAAAATTCATCGTAAAACAAAAAAATTCTGGCTGTATTTAGTCATGATGTCATGTTGTTGTAACCAATTAGTAACTTATCTAAAGTTTTTTGTTTAGTATTTTAAATTAAACAATTTCATATACCCGTGGGTGTCGTAAAGTGGAATGAAGGATACATAAGGTTACTTTACATTACCGTCGCATCGATCTAAGGACTGAAAACGCTTCTTAAACTTTGGGCTCAAAGTTTTAATCCAGAAGTCTGAAATATGTTTATTTGTAAGTTATTTTTAGAATGAATATAAAATGAATGTAACAGCGAGCCTTTAATGCATATTGAGTTATTATTATGTAAGTGTAAATATATTGCGTAATTATAATTTTCTATAGATTTTTCACCATGTTTTCCTAAGTATGAACATTGAACAGGTATCAAAAGCTATGATATATTGTGGGTCTTAAAGAAAAAATAAATGAACTATAAAGTGCGCAAATCGAGTGTGAACTGAAGGCAATACTATGAACAAGTAAAATCGTAAAATTTGTGTCAAAACAGAGCGGCCGTTTCATTAAAACTATCTCAAACCGATGTTTTTGCATAAACGTCTCTTGTCGCACGGAAAATCACTTAAATCAGTAAACGAGCTTAGTACCTACTTACATCTATATATATATATATACTAAAATCTTTTCTATGTATGCTCTAGGTTGTGGGTATTGCTCGATCAGATTAAAAGTAGCTTACAAAACTTTTTTTTTACTTGTTCATATATTATTGTAACTAAAGAATAACTCCCATATCGCGATTCACATACACAGAATACACCCTCTTTTAAAACAACGAATAAGGGACTAATCTCTCTTTTCTGAAAGACTGTATTATTTAATCTCTTGGTAAATCTAATGGGATTAGTTGAACAAAATACTAACCAACAATCTGACAGCATTTTATTTAAGATTTGACAGATTATTAATTAACAAATATTACTTTTTATTTGAATTTCGGGAAACCGGAATTATTCTTCTAAAACCTTTTAAAAAGTGGATGCTTCAACAGTCGTCTGGGGGTATTTATATAACAGTGAAAGAAGAACAAGAACTTTAAAGTAATATTTTTACTCAAAGGTTTAAAAATACTGAATCGCTAGCATTTATTTAAAGCGAGGTCCGCCCACGGCTTCTTGAAGGTCATATCGAAATGACGTGGGCATGAGCCCACTCGCCGACTGATTACCGGGATAACATCCTTTTCAGAAACATAATACTTTAATATGATAATTATGTAATAAAGTTGTTTAGTTCAGTTCTGTTTTAGACAGATATTGTAATGAACATTTATAAGTATCTTAGAGGAATAAATAAGTAAACTATAGAGTGTGCATATCGAGTATGAACTGTTGGCACTAGTATGAACATGTAAAATAATAAAATTAATGTCAAAACAGAGTGTCCCGTTTTATTTAAACTATCTCAAACCCTAATATTACCCTAATAACATCGGAACCGTTGATTTTTTCGCATAAACTTCTGTTGTCGCACGGAAAATGACATAAATCAAAAAAAGAGCGCAGTGCATTTAGCTAAAAATGTGCTTAAGGTGCTACTAGCGATGCGGATGCTCTATGCTTACTCTATGATAAATATAGTATTCTTGTTACTCACAATGGTCTACATCTGGGACTAACTTAAACCATACCCACAAGAAGTACTTAGTTGACAACATTGGAATGATAGTTCTCTTTTCAATCCCCGACGCAAAACAAAGAGTAGTTTAAAGTTTTACGTGTCTGTCTGTGTATCTGTCTGTGGCATCGTAGCTCCTTAAGGAGTTGAATAATTTTAATGCGGTTTCGTTTGAAAGCTGTCGTCATCAAGTGAGTTCTTAGCTATAAATTATGAAGATCTGTTTAGAATTATGAAAGATATCAGAAATTTAAAAACTTATTTTTTTATTTGTTTAAGGCTAAGTTTAAAATACTATTTAATCTGCATTATTATATGTGAAAATAACAGGAACGTTAAGTGTAACGTATTCAGATATAGGTACATACTTATAACGTACTCAGTGGAGTATGATATAAGTATGTACCTATATCTGAATTACATCAAATACCTAAGATGATTGATTGAATTTAAACTTCACCATTTACTTAATTTATTTAAATATACTTGAATGAAATATAGCATCAAACATTCCCGGAATTCAGAATAAAGACGTCCAAGTTTGTTTGTTTTCTTGCAAGTTGCTAGTAATTTCCATAAGAACAACAATACTAATATAACTCAGTCTTGCGTTTAACTATCGACATTTAGTATGTATTAAGATAACTGATTGGCCGGACTGAACAGAAATGTACTGCGTATACTCATAATAAACGATTGACATTGATGTATAGCACTCAAAAAGGGCAAGAAATTTTTTTTTTTTTTTTTTTTTTTTTTAAAAGTCATCTCACACACGGTCATCTGATCCCAAACTAGGCAGAGCCATGTGCTATGGCAACCAGACAACTGATAAACATACTTATATATTTCTAAATACATACATATTATAGATAAATTACACCCAGACACAGAACAAATAATCGTGCTGATCACACAAAGATTCGTCTTGGGTGGGAATCGAACCCACGACCTCCGGTTTAGCAGTCAGGGTCACTAACCACTAGACCAACAGGCCCGTCAAATACAAACAATTTAAAAAAAATGAGTCTTTATTATTCTGGAGATACGCTTATTAATTTTTTATTTTAAGCCGGAACTGTCTCACTGCAGGGCAAAGGGCTCAGTTCCTCTTTCCACATGTTTCTGTTGACCGCTGTTTGTGGTCACTCCGTTCTTGTACGGTCCAGTTCATCCCTCCATCTCCACCTGGATCTTCCTCTATTGGTAGCCCAGTCTGTAGAAGCTTTTGCCCACGGTTCGTCTGACATACGGAGATACGCTTGCATAGGGCTTTTTGAAAATCCTTTTATATTTACAGAAATATACAGTCGACTTAATTAACATTTTTTTTCCATAAATAGCATATTTTTACTTATATTATGTAACTTTCACTCGTACAACAAATATATCTTTTGTGGCGCTTTGCTTTTATGCTCATGTATCGTGATATAATTAGGATCTTATTAATAACATAATATTCTATTATCCATCGACATGTAAGTACTTCTCAATAAGAAAATGAATAAAAAATCAGCCACTAGCTGGCATTTTGTAATAACATAAGGTTTTTAGCTAAAGTATATAGTCTCTGTAGTTCTAATAAATTTATAAGCATGTTTAGACAACTTAATATTATCCTACTCCGTACCTATCAAAATATATAGAGGTCATGTCTCAAATATAAAGAGCTTATTACTATTAATTGGGGCAATTTCAAGACTCATGTTGTTTTTACGAATTTCTTGATATGAAATCCCGTTGGTCCCTGAAGTCAAACATTGGATCTTACCGTCAGCCTTCGCCCTTTAACAAGATCAATGAAGCTGTTTGTTTAATTTATACTTTATGTACGTATGATTAGGTTTCATTTTTCTACAAATTGCCCACGGCTTTACCGACGTGGACTATAGGATACACTAAATTATACCATCGGCACATACCTACAACGTACTGTGTAATCCATCATCGCACCGTGGAAATTGCCGGCTTCAGTCATCTATATCCGTTACGTCATTATTGCAAGAAGAAGTAACAAATGCACGAATATTCGCATTTGTAAGACTTGCACAGAAAATTTTAGAGAAAATAAACACACAGCAGATAGGTTTGCAGGCCACACTAACATTTTATATTATATTATACTAGGTGTTTGGTGCGGCTCCGCCCGCGTGGATTTCGGTTATCGCAGCAAGAAGTAGCCTAAATCCTTTCTCAAGCTCTAGACTATCTGTGTACTAGATTTCATTTAAATCGGTTTAGTATTTTTGGCGTGAAAGCGCGACAGACAAACAGACAGAGCTACTTTCGCATTTATAATATTAGTAAGGATTATACACATTTTTTTTTATTACATATTTTATTTAGTTTATGTTATCGAAATAAAAAAACTGTTTGCTGTGTGTACAGAAAAAACTAAACTAAGAAAAGCACGTGTGGGAACAAGAAACATTTTTAAAATGTTGTTCTGAGAAATAATTTACATTCATGATATTCAAGAAATTTTCACATACAGAATGTATTCAAAAATACTGTATTCAGTCATTAAGGTATTTTTAAAGCACTACCATCCTCCTATCTAGTGAAATAACTCATGTTTAGATGCTCATCTTATGTTGTATCTTCAGAGCGTGTTACAAACGTGCTTAGATGCTGTGACTTGATCACTTGAGTAGACTCCCAAAGAACCTTTGTAGTATGTTTGTTGTTTTATCTGAATTTAACACGAATGCCTTGCGGTTTTAACTCGAGCGAAGCAAATTTGTATATGCTTAATATTTTGGATAAAAAGTCAATAAGATAAGTACTTACTATTATTAGATTATTTTTGTTAGCTACGACGATAAATTTTTTGATGCTTGTTAGCTATTACTAAACAATTTTGCTTGGAAATGTATTTAATTAAATGAATATTAATCTTGCTAATAAGTCTTCTTCTTTTTTTTATTTACTTAATTTTAATAAAGTTATAAGTTTTAATTTTAATATAAAATAAGTTTGTTTTGTATTAATTTTTTGTGGTAAATAAAACACAAAAATTTAACATGTTTAAATCATTATGGGTAATAAATTAGGTACCTACTTCTAAGCACCTAAAATGCATTTATGTTATACTTACACTACTTCGTCATGTCCGAATATTTAGGTATTCATATCGCCTACATTGCAATCGAAACATGTTTTTTTAAGTAATTAGCTTAGACATTTTAAAACCTACTTTAAAAGTATGAGGTTCTCAATTCGACAGTATGTTTTTCTTATATGTTTGTAACGCAAAATGTCCGGCAAATATAGATCAATTTCCAAAAATAAAAAAATCTTATTCGATACCTAGAGATATAATAGATGTGGTCTCATATAAATTTCATTAAAGTCAATTCTTTTTATACTTATATGTAATCAATAATGGTACATTGATTCTAATACTTTTATTGTACGTTTATAAAATGTTTCAGTGTAAAGTATTTTAAGAAAGGAAACTATTAATACTCGACGCCAAATGATTTATCCTCTCTTGTGCTGGATTTCACACTGTTCGATTTATTGCACTCCAATAAAATAC
This sequence comes from Diachrysia chrysitis, assembly GCA_932294365.1. Classification (NCBI taxonomy): domain Eukaryota; kingdom Metazoa; phylum Arthropoda; class Insecta; order Lepidoptera; family Noctuidae; genus Diachrysia; species Diachrysia chrysitis. The sequence goes on from OW028657.1 coordinate 7,986,090, forward strand.
GTGCGCTTTGCTATGTAAGCTGTGACAATTTATATTTTAAATCAAAATCACTTGGTTAAACGAAGGCACTTGTTAACTTTTTAATAAATGTAATTATAATATTGATGTCTTGTTTACGTACCGATATAAATAAAAATGAATTGCTACATGTATGACGAAGCATCACTGGCTTATGTCTGCACTTGCGGCAGACAGGCGCGACCGATTTGACAGTTTTTTTTGTGTTAATAATTGTCGGGACAAGCTTTGTATAAACGAAAATTTGCGAAAAATCCGCAGGAAATGACGCATTAAATGAAAAAGTCTTCCTTGAATAGAAGGTACAATATACAAGACACGTCTGCTAAAAGCGTATCAGAAAATCATCTGATTATCAGCAAAGTTCTTTTGATACAGTTTGTCGTTGTTTTTTTTTATATCCCTTGTACCTTGTACATGTAATTGTACCGAAGCAGTTCAACATACCAACCTACTTTAAAATTAGTTTTTGCTTATGCCATTGTTGTTCAGCTAATTTTAGAATAAATAGAATAGTGTAGGTGTACCTTAAAACCAAAAACGGTTCTCTTTTATGTCAACAAAATCAGTTTAATTAGACGATTGTAACGCGTTTATCCTTACTTATTTCATAAAAAGCTTCAGTAGATAGTGTCGGCATATCTAATCGATATGTTATCGTGCTCTGCATCGATCGGTACATTTTTAATATCGCCGTGTAATCGCAGTGACGCGTGGCGCGTGGCAGGGGTATGTTCGCGACCTACGTGTGTTATCGTAGGGTTAGCTTTGTATGAAATGCTTGTCTGTTTGTTGTTCCATATTCTTCACAATTATTTTGGCCAAACCCAGTAGTAGTACTCTCATTTGTATTATCTTCTTTTTCTTATCTTTCATCTTTGTCTTATTTTTTTTAGTAGTCTATATTAGATCCCAAGCATTTCGTCTTGCAAATTTCGATTTGACCACATGACGGGGCGCATGTGGCCAGATATCTGAGAGGATCAACACACCACTTACGCCAAGGTCGACCTCTACGGCGATGTCCTGCCTCAGGTGTACAGTAGGTGACAATCTTTGCCTACCTGTTAGGCTACAATCGCGCGACATAACAAACCCACTCCCACTTAAGCTTGGCTGTTTTTTCTCCCACATTCGCTACTTGAGTTATAGAACGCTACGTGGTGTAAACAAATAAGTATGTTACGCTAGTAGAAATAATAAATCACAGTATTTTAAAGAAAAATATAAAATTGGTTTCTATATATTCGTAGTCAGAGAGAAGCAAACTAGAGCAAGTGTGAGTAACGCTTGTTTCTTGCGACTTCATCACGTGTGATTGATGCACGTTTTACTCTGCATGAGTTTTACCCGACATAATTTACGAGAACATGGATTTAATTATTTTAATTAAATCCTATCTAATTAAGGAGCTCTGAGCTGGTATTACACTCCTGTCATTGGAGTTATCTCTATCTTTAGTATTTTCACTTATACATAAGTGCGGATTAAAAGCAAAAACAAAAATGTGGTCTAGGTAACTGCTATAATGCGCAGTTACCACTATCATAAGTGTTACAATTAATTCGTTTTGCCAATCTTATCGAACTTGTCACATATCAATGTCGCACAGTAAAAGCTTTATGTTTTACCTGTTATCACCCTAATCCCACTAAGTATTATTTAGTTTTTAGAGAAAACAAGTATATTTTTAATATTCAATTAAATAGCCCTTTCCCAAAAAACATTTGTATCTTCTGTTAAGAAATGGATAACGTTTTCCCCAATAAATGAGCTTAGGTGTTCAGATAGATTTAAGATGGAGCAACTGCCTAACTGATTAATCCGGTAAGACAGACAGTCGCTACAACATTTTATAAAAAGCTCATTAAATGTTAAATTGTTATTTGGATAGGCTTTTATCGACCCATTTGTTCTTCCGATCGATGAACCGACCTCACCTTAAAATTTCCTACAAAACTCTGCTCACACTTTAACATTAATTTTCTAAACATTGATTTAAAACCAGCAAACATACCTCGAGACATAAATCATTCCATTCCTAACTACATCTGTAACTATAACATATCAACTCACGATATAATCTGATATCTTACCCCCACTTTTTTCCTTACCCCTTCGGCCCCCATTTCCCCCCGGGGTCGTCAATCATCTAAGAAACTGGACCATGTCTTTTTGCCCTATTGTTTTAACGGATCTACAATTGATGGCGCCTCGAATCAAAGAAAAGGGTACTCTTTTGTTATACAAGCAAATCATCGCTGATAGTAATTGAAAAAATATATTTGCGCGGAATTTACTTTGACTCATTTTGGGACGAAAAATAAGAATAAAGTTTTAAGTTTTTGGATGTTTCGGTTTGCATCCGGTTCTTGTTGAGTATAGATTCAGTTCTAGGTTTTTAGAATATTGTATTTTGTGTCTGTATTTCGTAAGCCACATACCATGTTTGATAATGGAAGAAGGAAAACTCGAAGACATTTAAATTTTGTAAAATAACTGGATAATAATTTAGCTCATTCAATCAGTATTCAACAAGGAACTCTTATATAATAGATTCGAAATATATTTCCGTCTGTCTGTCTGTTCGCTTCAATTCCCGATACGTTTTACCATGGAAATTTAGGAATAAAAAGAACAAATAATAAGTTGGATTAATGATTTTTATGATAATAATTCTGTAAATACAAACGCATTACGACCGCGAAATGTATTTCTATTGCCATAAACTATGCGTCGCAACATTCCCAATAATGTTTATCTCCACTAGTGCTGTGCCAAGCAAAGAGGGGCCGTCATTAAGTGCAATACTTTCGCGTCACTAGCACGCCCACTCAAGCCTAGTTGATATTACTCCTTGAGTTGAGGGTTATATAAATAACGGTTTATGCGTTTATTTGAGTTTCATAAAATTACTCCTTATTTTCTGTGTGTTATATCAGAAGCAGTATTACGACATCGTTTTTGTCACTACAATATTTTCGATACAGAAAAAAGGAAGTAACCAAATTTTTTCGGAAAATGTCAAATTTCACAGCTAGTGTACAGAATCCAGACTTGTCAAAAATATATCAAAGGGTGGGTATAACGTGTAAGACGACATATCTCATTAGGGCTATTAATAGAATGAAATTAACTATGTACCTATATGAAGCCCTAAGTAAGCGACGAATTAAAATATGATTATAATCACCTTACTAATACAAATGTTCTAAATGCGAAAGTTTAGAAGATTGAAGGATAGATGAATAGATGGATGTTTGTTGAACAATTGAACGGATTTGGATGCATTTTGGCACAGATTTACTTTACTAAATTAAATAGCGTATTGTTGCTTGTTATAAATACCACAGAATTAAATTGCGTGCGAAATATACATACATGCACTCGAAAAACATTTGAGTGGCTTATTGGTCTAGTGGCTTGTGACCGTGACTGCTAAATCGGATATTTTGGGTTCGATTCCCACCTAGGACCAACCTTTGTGTGACGAACATTATCATTTATTCTGTGTCTGGCTGTAGTTTATCTATAATATGTACGTATTTAGAGATATATAAGTATGTTTATCAGTTTACTGGTTGCCATTATACAGGCTCTGCCTTGTTAGGGATCAGATGGCCGTGTGTTAGTTGTCCCAACATAACAAGCATAAGTCATTTAATTCCTTCTCACACAGTCATTCGCATAATGTTTCCAAGTTAATCAGCCAACATGTTATTAACAGGCAGCTGTTTATAAAGTGCGTAACAATTTAACAAGAATACTTTAGAGAAACTTCAAGAACTTCGAAGGAAGTCTTAGAAAGTACAAAACGTGCTATAATTAACTCAATTTACCTTTAATTTTAGAGTTACACATATAGCTTTAAATAGGCAAAAAGTTAAATTACGCCGACTTATGACTATTTATTATTTAAATCGTACGTAAACTAGTGCTTAGCTGAGGGTTTGCCCACCTTCCGTCTTCTTGCTTGGTTCCTTAGGGCCGTAACGTGAAGTTGAGAAGACTAACTTTTTAAAGAATTCTTTTATCTTTAAAACGATTTTCGCACTATATAAGTATGTTATTTTTTGTGTCGCGGAGGGTTTCACAAACTTTCAAATCACATTCACGAAGAACACCCAGTCTTAGAACAAGCATTTCTGGATCACAATTTATTTTTCCCATGTGGATATCGAACCCGCAGCACGTCGCGCACAGTGGTAGTTAGCGTGGTGACCTATAACCACTCGGCTATCCTTGCAGTCTTAATGTACGACAAAATGAAATAAGTTTGTAAGTTAGTCTCTAAAACTACAGAGTTCAATTATAGCATATAAATTTATGCCAAGAGCGAAGAGTTTCCTTAACTCCATAAAGTGCAGAATACGGTTCGCAACTCGGCGAACTCGGGCAGAGAATGCGCGAGCGATCCCGTGACTCCGGCCTGGGCAGATGAAGAGGACTGGAGGGTTTTTAGCCAGTGACAATCAGATATATCCCTACGCCGTGCCTTCGTTGCGAATTGTATTAGCTGTTCCCCCCGAAAAAGGTCTAGTACCTAGTAGTGAGACGTAGTAAAGAAAAGGTATTTAATATTTAACGGACTATATAGGTAATTAAAATATTAAATATTGTGATCGTAGATATTCTTTGGTTTCTCCCATCCTTGGTACGACCACAAAGTGAATCAGCTAACATGTCATTAGGCACAGTCTGCAAACAAATGTTTGCTAAAATTAAGTTTAGGTAAGTATTTTGTATATACTAGAAAGCATCTTCACAATTCGTTGTATTCGATTTTAAAGATACAAAGTGAAAAATGCAATTAAACTTTTAAAGTTTGTTTGCAGATAATAGGCATGTTTCCTAAATTTTTTTTTAATGTCCGCCTGGTAGTTTAATGAATTTTATTGGACACGTATTTTTTCTTTTTTCCTGCAAACAAAAAATGATCAAAATACAGAGAACGGAAATTACGCGTGACGTCACTCCTCGCTACAATTTTTACCAAGGCGTGGCGTCATAAGCCCCCACTCCAAAACTTTAAAGCGCTGTATCTTTGTATTTTTCTATTGTTTTGATAAAAGAAAAAATACGTGTCTAATATTTTTTTATTATCTAACTGACGGACTAAATAGTTTTTAACTTTTCATACCCAGTCAACATCCCTATTGTAAAAGAGAATCAAAAATCCTATTTTATTTAGTAAAAGTTACAACTATAAATAAGAACTCGAAGAAATAAATATGTTTTTTTTTAATTAAATAAATCCCCTCTTGTGTAATGTGTATCCTATAGAAAAATCGTGAATATCGCGCGTAACCCAGAGTACGCTATACTTATAAAAATCGACTGTTATTACGGGTACAATAGGGTCCCAAACCCAATTTTCCGTGAGATTATTCCCTTCCCCACACTGCTGTAAACGGCGTAGGGTATGTTATAGACTAGGTATTTTGTTAGATGTAATTACATAACGTGTACTAAATTATACAGCGGAATAAGCTGGTCTTAAGTAATACGTTAGGGCATATAAATATAATGCTTATCTATCTAAATGTTTTTTAAACGAAATTTTCCGTATTTTTTTTGAGAACGAATGCTTTGCAAAATATTTATAAGAGCGACATTTACTATATATCTAAAAAAAATATTAAATACATAAAGTAATAAATAAATAAAATAAATAATAATAAATAAATGTGGACTACATCACATACATTGCTGTTGTCCACATACATAAAGTAATGGATCGTTATTAACTTACTCATCTCTTAATAAATAATAATATTTTTTTAGCGAGCTTTAATTTCAAGCTGATTTTTTATTGCTAGGATTTTCAACTACACTTAAAGCAGACGACTGTAATAATTAACAGTCGTTTCATATTTATTAAGAGACTGAAAAGTTAAGTTAACAAATACCAATTATGAGTAAATTAATAAATTTGTTTATAATGTTCAAATAGGAGCAATTTGGAGCAAAAAATAATTAATGGTTTATGTAAATACATACGTGTACATTGTACATACATAAGTCATTAAACAAATAAACAAAAGACACTCACACCTTGCAAATAACCAGCATTGCATTCAGACATAGTCCAGTCGCAGTTGACAGACTACATGTAAATTAAGTAGACCGCGGCGCTAAAGAAAGTCTTTCGGCTCACAGCGAGGGCTCTCGGCTCAAGTGGCTCCGTCTAATTAGTGCTGACAGACCAGACACTATCGCGACTCTGAAGACATTCCCCAAAGAATACGCGAAAATGGTCCTTAGTGACTAGTGTATTTTTTTAAAAAACAAAATAATCGTATGCTGTATGTATGTCAGAACGAGATACGTATTGAAATAAACAATTTTGATCGATTTTTTTTCTTGGTTTATTTAATTGTAGTCTAGTTGTAACCATCGTCGGTATAAAAATAAGATACTCGTAATTACATTGTATGAAGTTGGCAGATCAGACCTTGAATGACCTTGACTGTTGCTATAAATACACCACATAGCTATTTACCCTATCTACCGTATCTATGTAGGTAACAAATTTATGTACAACACTATAACGCTATTTTTTTCTAATGTAATGTACTATAAAATTTAGGTTAATAATAAATAAGTAAATAAATGGACAACATCACATACATTGTTCTGAACCCAAAGTAAGTAGTTAAAGCACTTGTGTTATGAAATCAGAGACGACGAAGGTACCACAAACACCTAGACCCGAGACAATTTGGAAAACTGTTTTTTTTTCATTGACCCGTCTGGGGATCGAACTCGAGACCTCAGAGCTAGCGACACCTTGAAAACCGGTGTGTACGCCCCTCGACCACGAAGGTCTACAGACCGATGCGTGACAAGTGTGAATTAAAAAAAAAAAAATCCGTCCCATAAAATTAGTTTAGCTCACTGACAATAACAGATTATTACCCAAATACAAATCACACCCTTTATGCCATGTCCGAGACATAAATAATATATCCGGCCTTCTAACTTCCTGGTCATACGGTTAATCATTTAAGGGTAAGTTGTACAAAACCCTGACCTCACCAAAGCCCCTTTTCAATCGGCACCGATAAACTGATAGTGTATACTAAAACTTTTGACCAAAACGGATACATTAATTAAGGTGAAATTCATTTAGAATTAATTGGCGTGTGTGTTAATTCGGGGGTTTTAAAAATAACATTATCAATCAATTAAATCTGTTTGTAAGGATCAACATGGAGATTGGCCTCTCACAAGGTAAGTTTAAAAGAGTATAAAAAGGGATATATATTTTATTTATATTATTATGCAGGGTGTTACCAAAATTATTTACTTAAACTGATAATATAAAAGTGTATATATATACACGTGTGTATTTGCTGAACGTAAGTTCGATGGATTAATTTGACTGTTTTTTTATTATGATTTTAATTATTTATTACGCATTACCGCACGCGGAGCGAATATTTGTAATCAAATACAAATACATAATAGAAGAAAAAGTTAAATCTCAAGGACTCGAACCTGCCCTGCCGGAGCTGCGCTGAGAATGCACAAGCGATCCCGCGGCTCTGGCTAAGGCAAGGACGGGACCGGGGTGTTTTTAGTGGGTGCGAGTCCGACATATCCCTACGCCGTGCCCTTGGCGTGGGTTGAAGTCATTAGCTTTTCACCCAGTAATCAAAAAAATAAATAAAAAGGACGCGGACCTGCCTGTGGTGTAAGTTAGTTAACACATTGTTAATCAGAGTTGATGACGCCAAACGCAAGATTGGTTCACTAGATGTCGCATACGTCGCAATAAATAGAAAGCAAAAGTGTTTTTTTTTTTAATAAAGCAATTTTTACCTTTTTGCCTATTAGACAGGTATTACTTAGTTTTTGTTTAGCTAATATAAAACAAATCTTGAAGGTATGTAAATCTTGAAGGTATGTGAGTCTTGTAGTTTGACGGGCCTGTTGGTCTAGTGGTTAGTGACCCTGACTGCTAATCCGGAGGTCGTGGGTTCGATTCCCACCCAGGACGAATCTTTGTGTGATGAGCATGATCATGTGTTCTGTGTCTGGGTTTATTTATCTATATATGTATGTATTTAAAAATGTATAAGTATGTTTATCAGTTGTCTGGTTGCCATAGCACAGGCTCTGCCTAGTTTGGGATCAGATGACCGTGTGTGAGATGTCCCAAGAGATTATTATTATTATTATCTTGTATTTAATTCAAAACACAACCGTATTATAGATTTACGATTTTATCTATAAAAATCTGCAAGGGCTTAGCCGGTTGTGGGGAATTTTCGACTTCGCTAAGTAATTAATGTTCGACTACGCGTTCCATTATCGTAAGCTGCCCAACGTACATCGGCTTATAGTTCGATTGTAAGCCCGCAAATATTCATCGAAATGTTTTTATTAAACACTAGCTGTCCCCTGCGACTTTTTTCGCGTGTTTTAGTTTTAACGGTTTTTGATTTTTGCAACATTTTGCATTTATGCTCCGCTCCTATTGGTAGTAGCGTGATGTTATATAGCCTATAGCCTTCCTCAATAAACGGACTATCCAATACAAAAAGATTTTTTCAATTCGAACCAGTAGTTCCTGAGATTAGCGCGTTCAAACAAACAAACAAACTCTTCAGCTTTATAATATTAGTATAGATTTAATACGTTAGTGTATTAATATTCTAATAAATTCTTACTATCGAAACACGAAATACTACATAAAGATTATTTTCATGCGGTTTTTTTAATTATTTAAAACTAGCTGTGCCCCGCGACTTTGTCCGCGTGTTTTAGTTTCAACGGTTTTTCATTTATGCTCCGCTCCTTTTGGTCGCAGCGTAATGTTATATAGCCTTCCTCAATAAATGGGCTATCCGAAACTAAAATAATTTTTCAAATCGGACCAGTAGTTCTTGAGATTATCGCGTTCAAACAAACAAACAAACAAACTCTTCAGCTTTATATATTAGTATAGATTAATTTCATAGTTTCTCTAAAAAATACTTTTAGTTCTTTTTTAAATAAATACTGCAATTTCTAGAAAAGTTGATCAAAATATTACATAGGCTTTATTAGATATCGAAAAAAAAAACGCGGACCGTGGACTCGGTCTATAACACAATTTTAGTATTCCACGAGTCCGTCCATTTACCGGATAATCCGCCTGGCTTATCAAAAGCTTTTTACATACCTATGGTAGGATAGTTCGTATTCGTATTATTTTAAAAATATTTCAATGTATTTTATGAAAAAGTTCGTTTGAATGATTTAAACCAATAGCCCGCTTGTCAGCTATCTCATGAAGTAATTAATAATTATATTTTTGTAAGATATTATAATGTTATGCACAGATATTAAATTAATAAAATACCAATAAATAAATAACATACCGAATCAGAGACAACAAAAACACCCAGACTCGCAAAATCTGCTCGATAATTGCTATCATCGAGCAGGAGATTTTTTTGTTATTTCAGAAAGCAGCTCATAGTTTTATTTCGACATTGATGTTGATTTTTCATCATTTTAAAATTAGATGAATTTATTTAAAACCTTCTTAATCACATTAAGTATTCGAATAACGTGCATTTCTCTCATATTTCGTTAATTTTTACTCTAAAGCGTCAGATTTCGGACATTAGTTCAGCTACGGATATAAGACAATTTCGCTCCCACAGGCGAGTTAAATTACTGTTGCCAGCTACAAATATTATATTTTGTGAAATATATTCGGTATAAAACTCATTGGTATCTTGAACTCTATATTAGCTTTAAATTAGTATTTTGTAGAGGGAAATGAAATGGGAATGCATTTTTCTTCATCCTGTTGGAAACTCTACATTTAAATCATATTAGATATATTTGGATGTAAAATTTTACGGTCAAGAGTAGTGCAGTAGTTATAAGTTGTGCTGTGCTATTATGCAAGGTTAGTGGTAAGTAGTAGTAATTTAACAAACCGACAACAAAATTGAGACAAGTAATAACTGAACCACGAAAAATGTAAAAACGCAATGGATCCCGCTGGTATAATTATGACAAAATGATGCCAAGTCCAAGTCTTAACTTTTGCACTAATGAATAGTACAAAAGATAGGATAAATACGTAAGGAAAAGATATAGCTATCATTGAAAACATCCTAATTAGGAGGTTTTTGAGTCCAAAAAAGGTGAGCGCTAATAACATAACTGCCTCAATTTTATTATTTTTATTTTTATATATATTATTATTTTTTGTATCCAATAAAAACGGTTTAGTTTCGGACGTCCACTAAAATTTCATTCGTTCGTTTCGTTCATTCGACCACATTCCCAAAACATTTGCAAAGCAAAGGAATGTTTTACAAGAACCACCTCGTAAACTGCGAAACAATAAAGTTTAGTAAGAAGATGGAGTCAAGCCAGTGTAAGTCTGAAATCTCTTAAAGATGTAGAAGTAATCTTAGAGACTTACCTTGTTAGGTAGGTAAGGGATAGTTAACGGAATATTAAAAAACCATAGAATAAAATACCTTAAGAATTAATCTTTTTAGGTTCGTAAAACATAACGCTTACTTGGCAGTCGGGTAAAAGCTAACCTACCTAAGAACAGTTTTTATTAAGTGTAACTAATGATTTTATTTGTTCATGTATGTTGTTCGTGTGTGTTCGGCCCAGTGCTGGACATATGAATCGGTTTATACTGCTCCAGTATAATACTTCTAGAATGATCTCATAATGAACAAAGGTATCTATCCCGTAATTATTAAAATTTTGTCTTGAAAATAAATTGCCGGTACTTTTTCAATATGTTTTGTATTTATTAAAAAAAAATCGGATAAGTATTATATGGCTTTTTGGAGCTCTCTTTAGTTTTTAATTTACTTTTATTATTTTTTATTAGAGTAGCAACAGCAATAGACACTTTATGAAAACTTAAACTCTCTTGCATTACAGTTTATGAGATACAGCCCGCTAAATAGACAGACAGCACTACAGTAATAGAGTCCCGTTGGACCCTTCAGGTACGGAACTCTAAAAACTGAACTGAAAGACCAAACCAGTTTCATAAATTTCCTGTCTGAAGTGTAATTATAAATCACGGTCATTGATACGAAATGAATGAAATATTCCAATATATCGGAATCGAGAAGTGGACGCCACAATATCCGCGACTAATGACCATCACTCGCGGGTGGTAAGTCCTTTATGGACAATTTAAACTTTATAAAATAATTTACATGGGGTTGAAATTTTAATATATTAAAGTTAATGGAATATAATATTGTACAGAGTAGGTCAATTTACAATTATCTATAATTTTGTGTTTTTATTTTTAGTTTTGGTTGTAGTCGATCAACTTCATGAATAAAAAAAAAATAAGTTTATAATTTTAACAGACAATGGTAATAATGGTAAATTTTTCAAGTATAGCATAATATTTTCTTTGCAGATTGTCAGATTCTGTAATTTAGTCCTTATGTCTCATTAATATTAGATTTCATTTCCAATAATAAAGGACACATTTTTCTTTATAGACCACACAGAAAAGTTTCGTAACATTTCCTGAGTCACCTTTTCAGTGACCCACATACGATGACGTCACTACATCCTTATTTACCGAAGGCAATTTTGTTGGATAATAAGTAATTGTGCCCGATTTAAGGAAAAACATTTTCCATTTTTACGAGGTTCGTTGTTTATGTTGTGAAAAATCGAGTACATTTTGTGTACAAGCTAGGCATAACGCAGTGAATGTAAAAAATCGCAGCTGCATTTTTTCAGGATTTGTTTCTTAAAAATATATATTTTTTAATGCCTATTGGTGAATGTTAACGCTGTGGAGCAAAAAATTCAGGCAAGTGCATATTTTCAAGATTTTTTTTTTGTTTATATTACTTTATAAAATACCGTAAATAAAAGTCCAACAAGTAAGTAACCTTTATATGCACATTATTTTGTACGAAAGTTTTGAAAATGGCAATTAAATTACTTTATATAATAGACTCGTTCAAAGTCAGTAGCTTGAATCCTTCTACCAAAAATAGCATATTGTCTATCAGTGGCAAGTTACTTCATACTGAATCAGTATTCAAAAATACTACCGTACTCTTGTACATTTTTATTAATTTCATAGCTTACACGAACACATAATTGGAACGAATTTAAATTGTTTGTCCAGATTAAATCTTTATGAGTTTCAATAAAAAAAGGTTGGTATACCAACATGTATTGGCCGAATTAATTGTCTCAAAAGGGAATGGTTAAACGACGACAATGTTGCCAACGTACAAATTTTATATCGGGATTTAATGGTGAGGTTGGTAGTATACACTGGGGTATTAAAATTCTAATTTTAAAAAGAATACGTGTTTTTTTTTCGTAAAAGGCAGGGGTATTTGAAAATTGAAGCCAGTCTGGTTTTATTCATCTACGTGTAGTCTAAACGCCCGGAGCGCGTCCCACTACTCCATATTATGAATTCGGCACGACCTCAGCTCGTTTCCTCTAGGCCTTTCCATCACCCGTGACATTTTCTACCCGTATTACTCGGACCCTTACAGGTAACCACAGGTGAAATCTATTTTGTTAATAATATAAATAGCTTTGGTTTTTGATAAATAAATAAAACTACAACATATTTAATCTTTTAAAGCAATATTTTGTATCAGTTGTTGCATTACTGATTTGAGTCTATTCTTAAGTGTAAAATAGAAGACCCAGAAACAAAACAGTATACTAAAGAAATAGTCAAAAGAATATATACACCTCTTTTTATTTTAAATAGTCAACAAGTCTACGCAAACAACCAACAATCCTTTTTATGTTCTCTTAACATGAGCATGAAAAAATGACAAAACGTACCAGTGATACATGTGGAAAAAGCATAAAAAAATTACCGCTATACAAACTTGTTCGCGGCACATTCTCACAATACACTCGACGTGTAAAAGAGTAATACAAACATACCTCTTTTGTGTATTTTGCTACTTTCACTGCATCCATTTTGTAACTGAATTAATCGCTTACGCTGGCGCAAGGTGTAGGCGAAAGCGGGTTTAAGAAAATTAGGTACCGCTTTATAGGATTTTCTAAGTCCTAAAATCACTAATTATCTACTTCTATGAAGTTTTCTAGTTTCTCTGTTGTAAATGAAAAAATAAAAAGTATATAGTTTTTGTTAGTGTAAAGGCACTAAACCAAGTTAAATAATAATTAAATAATACTGCGGGTTCGATCTCCGCTAATGCCTCTTGTGCGCCGTGATTTGAATTTTTGTAAAACCCTCTGCGATACAAGGATTAAATTGCTTAGAGTAGTAGTCGTTTCTTAAAAAAAATAAGAGACAGTTTCATTAAATAATACAACCATTTTAAGCCAATACAACCAATTATAAGTAAGTTTAGGAAGTATAAATAAAACCATACATGTAAAATAAACAAATAATTTGCTAGTAAAGATTGCTTGTTTAATATTCTAATCGAGTTGACGACACAATGAATTTAGAATTAGCTGCGCAACGCAACTTTATGATGGAAATAAAATTGTATTTCATTCGTCTCAAATATTTGAATGAGTTGGTCATACAGGTACATTTGAGAAATATTTATATTTCAACTACTTCTAAATAAAACTTGTAGGTTAATTTGGTACATATAACAAAAAAATAAAATTGTTCTAAATTATGTGTTGTTACGTCCAAAGTTTATAAGGTATTGATTAGAATAGAAATACTACCATAGCGGTAATTAATATTTTTACTCATTTTGAGTCATGTCACTTAATTTATAAAGATATTATTATTATTAATTAAATACGGAGTATAAAACATTTCCTGATAGTAACGAAAAGTAATTCTAACAAATGAAAATGTAATTAAATTCCGTAGCAATAAATTAACTTCATTATAACTTAATTAATATATTGTTCGGACAGATAATAATGAAAATGTGAAAATGAAAATCCAATTTTCACATGAAAATCTGGAATTTCACAAACTTTTGTTTTGTTTGAAACGGTTTCTCTGAGTTTTTTGATATTTCCGCGGCAACGTAATAAAGTTGATACAGAGAAATATAAAATATCAAGATACCGTTTCTTTTATTAATTAATAGTTGTAAATTTACCGGTTTTTTTTTGTTACAATAACGGATATAATATTTATTATTTACGTTAGTGAAGACTAAACTAAAATTCTTAATCTCAAAAAGATCTAATCGCGTAGAAAATTAACCTAATTCACTGAACATTGTTCTATTTTAAAAATAAACAGTTCTTAGCGCGCTTTTCCAATAATACCAGAGATAAGCTCCTGACCCAACTTTAAGCTTTCTTTGCTCTTTTAGTTTAAAGCGAAGTTATTTTTTACATAATCACTTAAATCGTTTATTGCTTTTCAGATACTTTGGGAACTGGCTTTCTCCAAATTACATATTTACTGAACAGGAGTAACGCAAGTACAAAAAAGGTTCTACTAATAAATATAAAACCACCGATTCCGTTTAAACTTTTACATCTAATGCTATTTCAGATCTAATCCCTAACGTATTGATTAGTTTTGATATTTCAATAATTCAATAAAATACAAAAAAGAAAAAAAGAAAAAATAGATTGCTAATTTAACGAGGGATTTATGACATATCAAAACGCACGCCATTGATTGGTACAAATATGACGTCAACTGTTCTTGAGTTAGAAATAGTGTAACTAATAAGACTTAGTTTTAAAAATAAATGATCAACTCACTACTACGCTACATCGTAATTAACCACTATATTTGATTTATGTAATCTCAGGGAAATTTCCAAACCGTTTTCATTAACACTTCCAATGTTATTCCATCGAGTTTCGGGATTATTTCTGTGAAAGCCGCCGGCAATTTCCGATTAAAAATATTCTTGTTGCCTCTTTTAAATCGCTGTCTCTCGTAATCTTTTCATGCCTTAACCCTCAATGTTTTTGAATAATGTAGGTTCGTTGTCGCGTGTCGACATGAACTGGCTTGCGTGTCACCAGCGTTCTGTTGACGCTTGTACTCGGTAACGCCATCAAACTTACACTTTCCAACCTACATTACATGTAGTTCACATTTCATTCACCTGGGAATAGAAGATCAACAGAAATATCAACGCAATAGGGATGTTGAATAGGTATGAAAAGTAGAAATCTATTTAGTCCGTAATTTAGATAATAAAAAGAAAATTGCGGTTATAGGGACTGCGATAGAAGTGAAAACTTAGAACTTTTATAATTAAAATTTGAAATTACAAAATAAATACGAAGATTTAAAATAGTTTTCTGTTATTTATTTTTCATATTAAAAAATATTAGTATATTTATTTAGTACTCACTATTGAGCTGCACAATGATTCTTCAATTAAAGTCATGAGCATGTCGGTGACGCGAACCCATAAGATTTTCCCCTATCAAAAAGTGCCCAACGCGGCTAAAGAGGTTTACACTTCAAAAATATTAGACACCTATTTTCTGCTTTATCAAAAAACTATTTAAATAAAGCAAATTAAAATGGAGTAAGGGCTCGCTACGTTACAAACCAGTACACTTTGTAGCAGTTAGTGACACCATACGACATTTTAAATCTATGTAAGTTTTTGATTACGTGAAAACGGAAAAAATACGTGTCCAATATTTTTCATTAACCTACTTGAAAGACATTAAAAATAAACTTGTAAACATCCCTATTGCAGTGACACGCAAGGGAATAGTGTGTGTTTGTTTGGCATAGGACGAAGTTAATGTTACTACTGGATTATTTAAAGTATTTCGAAGGCAGGGTGGGCCTCCAGGGAGTGTCCTTACGCAACGTTTGCGTTTAAAAAACATAGGTGGATGTTACGTGCCGTTTCATATGATTTTATCGTCAGTTTTAGTGTTTGTTTTGGTTTGTAGAAGGTTACTTTTATGAGGTCCGAGGTATATATAAAGAGGTATGAATTTTAATCAGTTTTACGCATAAAATTACTAATCATATATAGCAATAGTCTTTCAACTAAAAGAATGGAACGTACATAGTGTGTACATAGTAGATTAGTTTATTTTTTTATTTCTTTTGTGAATATTATATATAGTTATAGTGAAGTTTATTTGATTTAAAAAAAAAACTAATAAATAAATAGTGTGCAGTATAGAATATTTCTGATATGATATATAATGCTAGCACAAATAATAACTATAAAAAAGTTAATTTTAGTAAAGGTAAGCTTAGATTTATTATTTACGTATAGTTTATAATTTTTTCCAGAATATTGTACTAAAATACTCTATCTTACCGTAACAACAAAACAGTATCATATATCTTGTTTAACTTTACTTAAAATAATCGTTCATAGTTTTCTTTTTTTTTTTTTTTTTTTTTTTTCTTTTTTTTTTTTTTTTAAAAGGTTACTAGCAATGTGGGGATTTCACATTACTAGCAATCTTGTTAACCCCTCCAACTAAGCTACAATGCTTGTATCTGAAGTGGGTTCACGTCAATAGTACAATGGGTGGGGATCGAACCTGCGACCTCTCGATTACAGGGCCGTTACCCTAGCCATTAGGCTATTGCCGCTTCTCATTTTAATAAAGGTAAGCTTAGATTTATTATTTACGTATAGTTTATACCGACATAATTATTTTTCCCAGAATATTGTACTAAAATACTCTATCTTACCGTAACAACAAAACAGTATCATATATCTTGTTTTACTTTACTTAAAATAATCGTTCATAGTTTAAAACGGCGAGTTAGAAATTTGTTACTGTTGGTATTATTTTTCACAGTAAACATGAACGGGGTAACAAGAGTTGTTGTATCATGGAGGAGCTTAAGAGATGTTTGGTTGTGTGGCTTTGGTGTATGTGCTGTAAAACTGCGAAGTTTAATGAAAATTGGTATAGTAATTTGTTTTGTGAAAGACTAACATATATCCTAATAAACTTTTACCTTATTAATATATACTTCTATATTAATATAATAAAGCTAGAGAGATCTCTGAAACTCTACCAGTCGGATTAGAAAAAAATATTTTTCCATTTAAAAGCCCAAATCTTGAGGATGGTTATAAGCAATTTAACTTCACGTTGCCCTGGTTCATGGGCTCATACTAGCTCTATAACCTTCGAAGTGTTGCTCTCTTGGTTGTTTTCATCATTCGTGACCTCTTACTGGAAAACAGGGAACGCAGTTACCACCAACAAGACAAAGTACTCTCAAAAGACAATGTAGAAAACCGATTTTCTACATTGTCTCGAGTCTGGGTGTGGGTGGTACCTACTTATGGCTTAAAGCAAAGTGTTTACACATTATAACAAAAAAAACTACATATATTTCAAAACAATGAGTCCCGCCGCGTTAGTCCATCTATCTGACCGTGATAAAGTCAAAAAGTATCGGACAGATTTTCATATGGTTTTAATCAATGTATAGCGTGATTCAAGAGAAAGGTTTTTGTGCATAATTCATTTATGTTTTGTCTATCCGTGCAAAGACGGGGCGGGTCGATAGTAGGTAATCTAAAAAAAATGGTGTAATAAAAATTAAATTAAGTTATTATGAATACGTTGTGAAACACCTATGAATAAGTTATGCGGGATCGTTTACGGATTCATGTTATATTCACAAGATTCTAGCTCCAAATCTAAGCAAGAACTATGCATTATTCAATAAAGTAACTAATTTTGTTTAGTTTTTTTAAATATTTGCTTTGGGACAACGTGAGTTGGAAGTAAAAAGAAGTGATGCAACTATGTACAAAATTATTCCAAATCTCAGTGTTACCTTTTTTATATAAATTATTAATTTAATCTAATAAATATTATCTTGACACAACTCACACACGGCCATCTGATCCCAAACCAGACAGAGCCTGCATTAAGGCAACCAGACAACTGATAAACGTACCTATAAATTTCTAAATACATACATATTAAAGATAAATTGCACCCAAACACAGAACAAGTGATTATGCTCATCACACAAAGATTTGTCCTGGGTGAGAATCGAACTCAAGACCTCCGGTTTATCAGTCTGGGTCACTAACCACTAGACCAACCGGCCAGTCTAATTAAAATTAAAAGTTGCTCTTACAAAAGAGAGCCATGTATCTCTCTTATCGTATGACAGAAGTGTTATAAATAATGCAAGAAATAGCCGTTAAAGAATGTAAACAAACTTAATGTTAAAACGCTAAGCTGCTGAACCTAACAAAATTTCGTGTTATAAAACAATATTTATTGCTAACAGCTTTGCCATTTAGATTACAGGCGATTATTGTTAATTATTGTTCACGTACATGTGAGTTTGCCGTAAATCAATGTTTAGTAGCACATGCTAGCATATGCTAACGTTTACTTAGTTTATTGAATAATAACTCACTTTAAATACAAGCTTGGTATTAATTTTTATCGCAATACCTTGTGTAGTTAAAATTGTATTTGGTGTTAATTACATCGCTAGCCATAGCTTTTCGTACAACTTTTAGAGGCATTAAGCAAATATTTATAAATTGTCAAGGTTTTTTTGTTATCAATTTTATCAAATTTGAATATTTTACAAAGTTTTAGAACCTTGGCGAATATAGATAATTTTTAGGCGCTCAGAAGTCCCTAAAACATACCTACCTTATAAGTTTTCTAAAATCTTATTATTCATCAATTTCCTGTGTAAGTAATTTACACGTTTTTTTTTATAAAAAGTGAACAGATTGGAACAGCGACCATTCAAAATTGGAGCTTAAAATAATAAAAAAGTTATCAAAGCACATTGTTTGTGATTACTAACATAACTCTTAACAACATTTCCTCGCCAAATAAAACGATTTAACGGAGGAAATTTCAGTTTCCCCAACCGTTTGCCATTGAGTATAGGTAATTACTTCGACAATGGGCCTCTTGCCTCCGTTTTTTTCCTTTATAAGTCGTAGCGGTTCTTTTACTTTTTATTTTAACAATTCTCGTTTAATGGCTATAATACTTTACTACTATTAGATCAATAACTGAATCGTCTGACTATTTGGAGGGTATTTTTTGTAAAAACTTTTTTTTTCGGATTTCTGGTGATTTTGATCGTGACTGTAACTTTAGCTTTTGTTTTTGCTTCGACTACGCTTTAGACATAGTTATATACTTCTATAGGTTGGTATTCGTTATCGGTTACAGTTATCGCGGCAAAAAGTAGCCTATGTCCTGTCTTAGGATTCAGGCTTATCTCATACGAAGTTCCATGCAAATCGGTTAGGCGGTTTAGCCTTGTAAGCGAAACAGACAGACAGACAAAGTTACTCTTGCATTTATAATATTAGTATGGTTTTGGAAGTATGGATTAATGCTGTTGTATTTATAAGTGAGAGTGAATGTCTGGATGTTAGTATTTTACAAGTTTTAAATTTTACACTAGCTATTCAGGGTCGAATTTTTATGAGACTAGCACAGGACTGGAGAGAACGGCACGTGAAAGGAGAGGCCTACGCCCAGCGACAGGGGATTTACAAAAAACCTTAATATAAGGTTCTATCATCGAATAGTTCATATTAATTAAGCAATAGATAACTAAATCAGGCTGCAATGAAAAGAAATGAAATACTATAAGAATTTACAAAATTAAGAGCAATAAAACTTTTACTCCGACTGTTGAGAAACTACAATTACAATTACCTGTGTGAGTTCAATAGCAAATAAAAGAAGGATCGTTTATAGCGACCGTTAAGCTACTGTTACTCGGTGACAGCGAGCCACCGGCGTCGTTAACGTATCTATGTTCATTTTATCGCGATAAAACTGCAACAATCACTTTTGTTTCGTTTGTCGATCTTTGAAACTTATATTGGCTCGTTTTAGGGTTCCATACCCTCGTACGGGATCTCCTATTACTAAGCATCAGCTGTTCGTCCGTCTGTCAGCTGGCGTGTATCTCATAAACCGTAATAGGTAGACAATTAAAATTTTCAGTGTGTGTAATTCTGTTACGGCAATAACAATAAATCATAAAAAGATAATTATAATTAAAGGGGGCTTTTCTACTAGGAACGTGTTTTTCTTGGCGTTTTTTGCTTAATCTTAATAAGGGGTAGACGACTGAAATGCTTACAAAGTTAGTACCTATTGCTATATTCGCTTAAAAATAATAATAATAAATTATATAAAAAAATAAACTTCTCTTGAATGGGGACTGTTGGGGACACCACATAGTGTTTTTTTGGAGTTTGTTGCTAGATTTTAACGGCATAAATCTTGCACACATTGCATTTGGCAAAAATAAAATCGAATAGGCTATGTTATACTCTTATGTACTCACAAATTAAATACATAGGTTAAAATTATGCCTTATTCGTAATTGGTATATTGCTTTGGAATCTTGGGTAGGTTTTACAAATGTAAAAAAATATTGGTAAAATACAGGTACAGGCAGAAAATAAACCAATCGGGACTTAAGACATTATTATAAAATGTATTAATTATATAATCTAAATACCCTAGTATTTGTCAGTAAATTAATATGAACATAAATGTAAACATAAATTCAGTGCGTTATTCTTTTAATAAAACAGACTTATAAATTTAACTAGCTGACCCGTGCCCACTTCGGTGGGCATAATGTTAAATCCTTTTTTAGTACATATGACCTAACAATTTAAATTATTTTAAAAAATATTAAAAATTAAATTATTTACACTAATATAAAAAAACTACTTTTTGTAACGTAAATATAAAAGTTAGAATATGCTGTCGTTGACTTTTTTGTAGGCATTTACAAGCTCCACATCTGTTTTCTAGAACTCAAAAATATATCTTTCATAGTTAAGGCAACGCTCGTAAGAAACGCTTTCATTCGACCGTTTTTTCTCCGATTCACTTTGCAAAACGGACTACCACGTAAAAGCCTTTTTATTTTTCGGTTTTTTATATAACCTATGACACTCAGCAATAATGTGGCTTTCTATTGGTGAAAGAATTTTTAAAATCGGTTCAGTAGATCCCGAGATTACCCCTTACAATTTAACAAACACACAAACATTACTTCTTTATAATATTAGTATAGATAATTCATTTTGAAAACAAACCTTATATTTTTCTTTCGTTTTCATCTCACGTCTACACGTTTTAGTAACATTGAAATTTGCGCGATCAATACAATAATAATCTTAGTTGGTGTACCGCTCTGATAGCTTAACTTAGTCTGTGGTTCGAGGTCAACTCAGGTCAGAGGGCGTCTTAAGTTGTCTAAGGATTGCTTTTGCTAGTACAAATAACAAATAATAGTTTTTGTAACGTATAAAGCTGGGTACAATAAGATGGGATATAATATTATGAGTATCGTTTTTAAAAATCGTTCGTTCGAATTCATTTTACTAAAATTCCATATCTATACTAATATTATAAATGCAAAAGTAACGCTGACTAAACCGCTGATTGATATTGATGAAACTTGGTAAGTTGGGTTCCTAAGAAAGAACCTAGGTTATTATTTCCGGCGGGCTTAGCCACGGTCCACAACTAGTAAAGGTAGGTTCTGTATTTCTTTATAAATACAGTACCTACTAAGACTAAATAAATAAATCGGAATATACTTTTAAGCCAGTAGTGCATTAATGATCAAGTACCAAACCATAATTTTACCATAAATTTGAATCAATAATATAGTTAATATATTTTTTATCAAATTGACAATTCTCGTTAAAATTCTTAAAAAGAAAATCACGAAAAATCTTGTCAGTTCTAACGCTTTGACATATTTACCTATGTTACTCTCTTCAAATAAATTAATGAGCACATTTGATGTAGTACATCATTTATCTAAACATAATACTAATCAACAATGTTCTACAGTACCCAGGGGTCACGTGAGCGCATTACTTAGTCACCGCGTCCACTCCATCTATCCCGACACTATTAGCTGGGGTCCCCGAGATTTCCAAGTGTTAAGCCTTTCATAAAGTATGAAGTGACTTCCAGACTATTTATTACGTACCGTCCATATTAATTTGTAAACACGGATGGACATGAATGTGTTTACCTGGAGTGAAAACATTCGCTTTTGTTGATGCTTCAAATTAGAGTAACGTAGGCTGTATGGAGGCAAATGTACTAAAGCCAATACTTAGGAATAGAAATTTTACATAATTTAGTATCGAAAAATATTTACAGAATATATGTTTATATACAATATTATTTTGTTCAATCAAAATCAAAAATCAATTATCTTTATTTGCCAAAAACTCTTTAGTTGCTCTTTATATGTTTCATCCTCTGTATCACACTACAGAGGATGAAGCATATAAAGAGCAACACACATTTTACTGTATATTTACAGCTTGCAAATTTAAAATTTATAAAAATGAATTTCAAAGTAAAAAAATATATAAATTCTACATCAAAACGGCTCGACTGATTTGGCTGATTTTTTTGTTGTGTTCGTGATTGTCAGTACAAGGTTTGTATAAGCGAAAATTTAAGAAAAAGTCCGAGGAAAATGTCGAATATTGACAGAACAACGACTGTCAGGTCAGCTAACTAGGTAATTAAAGAAAGTCTTCCTTGATTAGAAGGCACAATATACAAGTCTTATCTATTTGAAAGTACCTATCAGAAAAACTATTTTTTTAATAACCGATTGTAGGCGTCATAGTTTTCGTTTGTACAACGATATCATATATATACGTTCATACGATACCATATATATACGTACATATATCTGTACACATTCCTACACGTTACTTAAATATTTTCTTTCCGAAGGTTGAGGATTATAGTAAGGTTATAGAGATCTTTACCTGTGTTAGCCTTTACACTTGATTGGTATAATAGAATATATTCTGCGTATTTAGTCATTGTAACCAAAATATGGATAAGAGCGATTTATTTAAAGAATTGTAAGTTCTGTCTGTATGAGATTTATGTTGCTTACATGCAAAATAATATTTTAGAACTGTTATTATCCGGATTCTAATGACAAATAAACAATATAGAGTTGTAATACTTATCTTTTTCTGTATGTAATATCTAGATCTATACATATTAAAAAAAAAATATCCCCCACCGCATCTGTCTGCACGCAATAAATTCTAAAACTACTGAACGGATTTTTATATGGTTTCACCAATGGATAGATTGATTCAAGAGAAAAGTTTGTGTGTGTAAATCATTATTGTTCGGGTCGCTAATAATAAATAATTATAGCTTTATCACAGTACAGATTGCAGTAAAGTTATTAAACGCTGTAAATACTACGAACCTTAAAAACCTCCGTTTACCTATTAAAGCAGATGCATAATAGAAATTCTTTCACAAAATAGGCAAAGTTCACGCTATTGATTTTGAAATGCGTTTAATTAAAGGTAAAACAATTTGAAGCTTTCATATTTTGCTGGTATCAAGAGAAGTTGTTTGAAAATGTTAAAGTTTTGAGCATACGGTAAACTTGTTTTGTTTTATTTATGCTTTTCGTTTGCTTTATATTTTCTTTTTGCATTCGAACAGTTTGTACAAACTGCCAGATCGAATATTTAAAAAAAAGTGCTAGTAGGTAGTAGAAGTATTAAAAAAAGAATATGAAAACTCATTTTTGCAGGTAAGTTTTTTTTAAACAATTTTTGTCTATGTACTTACAAAACAAACTAAGCTTTTTATTTCAAAATTGAATCATAATGTATTATTATTAGGTCTTAACCTCTTTTGTTTTATATTTTTACCTTCTTTCTGCAATAAAGTAGCAGTTGTTTTTCTTTTATAGAATTATATATATCACATATTTTTTCAAAATATTGTTTTAAAACAAAAATTTACTATTCTACTATTGTTTGTGATTTGTTTGCAAATTCGTACATCAAGTTCAATTTTACTACTTTCCTGAAAGTACTCCTAGATATTTTCTCTTCAATGAACTTACTATTTTCTGGGAAATACGGTATATTGGCTTTAAAGTTGGCCAGATTTCTTAAACAGACGGTGGCGTGTGCCAAGGCAGTAACGAGTTCAATGTGTTATCGAGGTGTTTTCGGATACTTGCAGTCGTTTTGGACGGTAATACGACCTCATTCGTTGATACATTGTTTTTAAACGAACTAAGAACCATCTGTGGAGTGTGGAATCGTAGAAAATTATCAGATCTTAAGTATATTGGAAGGTTGGCTTCGTTTATTTGAACTATGGTTCATTATATTTAGGTCTTGATTGCTTAAACTAAAAAGTGCATTGCAAATATTTATTAACTAGACAAAAATCGTAAGAATATGAGTAGGTACATAATGAGAAATCTTTAAGACCAAGGAAATAGAAAAAGATATTATATTTTCTTACTTTAATTTTAGCAAATAAAAAAAGTATTTATTTCACTAACTAAGTATGGTATCTCAAAAATTTCGAAAAGATAAATATTGTCAAAAAGTGCTGTGGGAACGAAAATTCAATGTTTGGGACGGAAAGGATTTAGAGGAAAAGGGTTTTTGAATCGGCGATCATCGATAACATAAATGGTGACCATGAATCGAAAGGCGGGTTGTAAGACGATGTAGGGATATTCTACTAGATAGACCGGGCTCTAGTTAGGGTCACACGAGTTTGATACCGGAATACTGACATAATTTAAGAGGAAAGAAATGCAGTAGTATAGAAATTGATGTTTAGACAAAAGATACAAAAGACAAAAGATATGTATTAAAACTAGCTAAACCAATGCATTAGCTAGTTTTAATACATAGAGATATGAGAATGATTCTGACCTTATTAAGATGTTTATTACATGTACTAAAAGTGATGCGATATATATTTTTTGTATTTGTGAATAACTGCCATCCCTAGTAACAAGTGTATTATTATAATAATAAAATAAATAAATAATTGTGGACAACATTACATACATTGCTCTGAACCCAAAGTAAGTAGCTAAAGCCTATGTTATGGAATCAGAGACAACGAAGGCACTACAAACACCAAGACCCGAGACAATGTAGGAAAGTGGTTTTCTACATTGATCCGTTCGAAGATCGAACCCAGGACCTCAGAGCTAGCGACCCTTAGAAAACCGGTGTGTACGCTACACGACCACGGCGGTCGTCATAATATTAAAATAAACAGTTTTTTATATTATAGTAAAAACTTTTATATAATTTATTAAATTACCATTGGCGCTACTAACCTTCTACTCATTGCCACTTTAAACCATAATATCCAGAATTAACTTATATTTAAGTATCACTAAGGCGCAATATAACGTGTGCCACTGCAATATTGTAGCAAAATGCAATATCTGCGAGAACACGCAATTTTAAATTTAAATAAGGATACTATATTACACCTGTGCTTGACATGAGCTTTACAAGGTTCTAGAATTTTCTGCTATAAAATTCAGTTAACTACATTGCTAACATATTAATTTTGACACCTTTATTTCGGTAATAAAGTTGATTTTAGTAATTATAATAATATAATAATATCTTGAGACATCTCACACACGGTCATCTTGATCCCAAACTAGGCAGATCAAAATCAAAATCAAAATCAAAATCAAAATATTTTTATTTCGAGTAGGCCTTTTCAGGCACTTTCAAAACGTTAAATGACTCTAGTTGCGCGGTTCCAAAATGTCACTCCTATGGAGAAGAACCGGCAAGAAACTCCATAGGTTATACTCTTTAAAAAAAAGGTAATATGTTGATACATACAATGTTAAAAAAGAAATACAATTATCTTAAAATATGCGACAACAACGTAAATAGCAAAATGTAGTAAATATGACAACAAAAATGGAAGAAAAATAAATAAAAAATAATTAAGAAATCGTACATTTTACTTCAAATTACATTGTCGTCACATTAACAATAGTCTGATGCCTGAAGCACAATAGAAAATAAAATAAAAAAAAATATAAGTGAAAAAAAAAAAAAAAGTAATAATTTACTTATAATAAATATGTAGTCCTATTCAAATCCCTAACAGGAATGTCAAGGCATGTCTAATGCCTTCGGAGGATAGAAGCCATGGGCAGCTAACTGTAGTAGACAAGATTAAGATGATATAACAGACCGCCAGGGAGGCCACATATGCAGATGATACTAATTCCACGCGCGCTTATCCTCGACGTAGTCGCTAACCTTATAGTAAGCTTTCTTTATAAGTATTGATTTCACGCACGCTTTAAACTTTTTATTTGATAGTTTTGTAATCCCATCCGGTAACTTATTATATAAAACGAATAGAAGCAATAGCAGAGCCTGTGCTATGGCAACCAGACAACTGATAAACATACTCATATATTTCTAAATACATACATATTATAGATAAACTAGCTGTCCCGGCAAACGTTGTTTTGCCCTATAAATTAAAAATACCTAACCTACCCTACCTACCCTACCCTACCTACCCTACCCTACCTACCCTACCCTACCTACCCTACCCTACCTACCCTACCCTACCTACCCTACCCTACCTACCCTACCCTACCTACCCTACCCTACCTACCCTACCCTACCTACCCTACCCTACCTACCCTACCCTACCCTACCTACCCTACCCTACCTACCCTACCCTACCTACCCTACCCTACCTACCCTACCCTACCTACCCTACCCTACCTACCCTACCCTACCTACCCTACCCTACCTACCCTACCCTACCTACCCTACCCTACCTACCCTACCCTACCTACCCTACCCTACCTACCCTACCCTACCTACCCTACCCTACCTACCCTACCCTACCTACCCTACCCTACCTACCCTACCCTACCTACCCTACCCTACCTACCCTACCCTACCTACCCTACCCTACCTACCCTACCCTACCTACCCTACCCTACCTACCCTACCCTACCTACCCTACCCTACCTACCCTACCCTACCTACCCTACCCTACCTACCCTACCCTACCTACCCTACCCTACCTACCCTACCCTACCTACCCTACCCTACCTACCCTACCCTACCTACCCTACCCTACCTACCCTACCCTACCTACCCTACCCTACCTACCCTACCCTACCTACCCTACCCTACCTACCCTACCCTACCTACCCTACCCTACCTACCCTACCCTACCTACCCTACCCTACCTACCCTACCCTACCTACCCTACCCTACCTACCCTACCCTACCTACCTTACCCTATTTTTTATTGTAAGTCATCAAAAAAAAAAAAAAAAAAAACAAAAAAAAATTAAAGTTTTTAATTAACAAATAAAATATAAGGGTTGATCGTAGAGGGATGAAAATTTAGGGTTGTATGTATTTTTGTATGTTGTGTCATAAAAAAATAAAAACAAAAAATTTTGCCTAAAAAATAAAAAAATAAAATTAGGGGTGGACTACCCTTAACATTTAGGGGGATGAAAAATAGATGTTGGTCGATTCTCATAGATACCGGATAAGCACAAAAAATTTCATCAAAATCGGTCAAGCCGTTTCGGAGGAGTTCAAGTTCGAACACCGTGACACGAGAATTTTATATATATAGAGATTACACCCAGATACAGAACAAATGATCGTGCTCATCACACAAAGATTCTACCTGGGTGGGAATCGAACTCACGACCTCCGGTTTAGCAGTCAGGGTCACTAACCACTAGACCAACAGGCCCGTCCAGACTGACTGAATTGACTTTTACCATTTGATTGAACTGTGGTTTTGCAATACCTAGGAATTAATTGCTGGGTTTCGTTATAATGCACTATACACTCTTCCATTACACTCCGTAATATAGATATTTAGAGATATCGATAAAGCATTTTACGCTTATAGGCTGTAAAAAAATCTGTTAAACGAATTATACAGCTCTTTTTTTAAACTCATGATTTTGATCTATGGATTTCTATTCAAATCACGCAATTTTCTGCATGCATTTAAAACACATAGTTTTATGAACTAGTATTTAACTTAAACTAACGTTCAAAACATTTTTCGAGAATAAAACTTTCGTCATATAAAAAATAAACTTTTTATCACATAAAGGCCCGCTTGCGCGAGGTTAAATTGACAGTTTGTAATACAATATTGTCAACTTTTTATGGAGTTTCTTGCCGATTCTTCTCCATAGGATTGACATTTTGGAACCGCGCAACTAGAGTCATTTAACGTTTTGAAAGTGCCTGAAAAGGCCTACTCGAAATAATAATATTTTGATATTGATTTTTTAATTAACTTCGTGTTAGCATCTAACTCTGAGTTAGGTTTTTCGTGCAAGTGGGTCTAAGTGTTTTGTCCGTGTAAACGCATTCCTAGGAATATTCACCGGATTTTATTCACAGAATTTGTTGAAAGCAAATCCCGAAACTCTTTATTAAATTTACTTAGTTAGCTCTCCTTGTTCTCTCTATTAGCACTACTAGTTAGTACTTATTTGTTAGGTTCGTTCATTTAAAGGTCCTATATCATGAATTATTAAGCTGCATAATTGTAAGAGTTGAATAGCACTTATTTTAAACCAGCTGTTTCCCGCGGCTCCACCCGCGTGGATGTCGGTTATCGCGGCAAAAAGTACTGCAAAGACTACGTCCTTTCTCAGGTTGTAGACTATCTGTGTACCAAATTTCATTTAAATCGGTTCAGTAGTTTCGGCATGAAAGCGGGACAGACAGACAGACAGAGTTACTTTCGCATTTATAATATTAGTAAGGATTATTTTGAAATAAGGAAAAAGGACCAAATTGAATAAAATTAAAGGTATTTTACTCATAATATTGTTTCATCATATTTAAAGAATGAGATTGGCATAAACATCCTATTAGTACATAATTCGTGATACAAGGGGTGTGCACGAGCCGTGCATGTTTAATTTTAATCTGTAATTTTTTCAATACATTTTCATAATTTTTGTTTAAAATTGAGAATGAACTGAAAAATAATATTTGTCCAGACTGTAACGTGATATGTGGTTAAGGCTGTGTTGAAGTCTATAAATATTTGAGAAGGCATCGGTGCAAGAGTTTTAATAAATAATATCGTAATTCAACAACGTGGGCACCTTGCAGTGGAATAATTACAAAAGTAAGGTCACACATACACAGTGCTCTTTTATAAGTATTTCTAAAATTTTAACAATTTTTTTAGGGTATTTATAATGTATGGAACACTAAATAAATTACTTAAAATGTGTAATATACATGAAATTACCAGTTATATATATCTCTCTCTATCTCTCTATCTGCTTTAAGATATCAATCAACTTTTGTGGTAAGACAATAAACGGATTTCTTTGATTATTCAGATTAATTATAATAGAAACATTTAAACTAAAATGCACTAAAATTGTACCTACACTACTTCTATAATGCAGTCCAAAAATACCAACATTTTGGAACTATTTTCTAATCGAACAAAAGCTTCATAAAAACACGCTGAACATAAGAGACATAACGTCAAAAACAATACCATCCAAATTCCTAAATTCATTTTTTCGAATCTGGCAAACAAAAGCAGCGCTATGAAAAGCACGTGTGTCTTCGACATTAATGTGTTGCTGGAAGCAAGCCACACCACGACGCAGCCACCGTACTGTCGAGACCTAAGACCACAATACACGGTACATGCTTTCCTAGCGACTCCTAATATTTATTAGTGGTAAGTGTTATTTCTCAGCAGCGAACCGATGTAAGCTAAATTAAAAAGTTATAATAAACCTGTGTAAAGATATCGCAGTTTTATTAAATGTTTTTTGCTCTTGATTTTTCAAACCTCAGTATTTTATATTCTTTATGTTTTTATGTTTCAGCAATTTTTGACAACTTTATAACCAAAATATACATTTTAAGTGTTGAAAATAATAGCTTTAGGAACAACGAGATTCTTTTTCTGCCTTGTCTTTTCTTAAGCTATGATGGGGTCGTGTCCGGTAGACTGGAGTCTTACCGGATTCAGCTGAATACCGTGTTTTACATGAAGCGACTGCCTATCTATGTAAATGGTTACCCATCCACGAATCAACCGTGGCGAGCGCGGCTTAACCTTTGCTATCGGATAAACCGTACTCCTTATGAAGCGAGCCTACGAGCCTCTTTAGAAACCACAAGATTGAATACATTTTATTCTGTATTTAAACCTAATGCTTTTTTAAGCCTTTTAGCCTTTCTTTTTGTTTGTCTACTCTCTTAACCACCATTGTGAAATTGTTACTGTTATTTGTGTAATAAAAAACAGTAACAATTTTAGATTTTTCATAGTTTTTTTTTTGTAAGTACCTACAAGTTTAATTTTAGTCAGTAGGCACCTGATACCGTGTGACGAGAGCATAACTTTATAATGATGGTACATTACTCAGCTTTCGCGTTATATTTCATCCGCCACGTGCTAAGCTGAGCCAATCTTTAAAAAAACCAAACTCTAGGTAGGTAACTTAGATGAATAAATAAGTAAACTATAGAGCGCGCATATCGAGTATGAACTGTTCGCACTAGTATGAACATGTGAAATCGTAAAATTTGTATCAAAACAGAAAGCACCGTTTTATTAAAACTATCTCAAAACCTAATATTACCTAAGTAATATCGAAACCATCAATATTTTCGCATGAAACGTTTGTCGTCGCACGGAAAATCACATAAATCAGTAAACAAGCGTAGCACATTTAGCTAAAATTGTGCTTACAATATCTAAGTCTCCTAAATTGCACATTCGGAAGCCTTTAAAATGTTGAAATTTTATTATCAAACAAGTAAATGTAAATCAACCTTTATATAATTGATAGATTAATAGATAGTTTTAAGTTACCTACAAACGTAAACTACATAAATAAAATACACCAAACTTACCAAACAAATGATTTTACAAAAATGGACAAATCCCAACGTCCACTTGACTCTATTCAGAGGACAGTGAGTAAATAAAATAAATGTAAAAGATCGACTGTCGCGTTAAGCCAAACCCCAGCCGACTTCGGGCTGATAAATCCGCAGTTGGGAACATTTTTATGCTGAAATATCTCAACTGTTACATCTATTAGCAAAAATGAATTGAATTTTTATCCCTTTGAATTTTTGTGCATTCATTTTTTATAAACATCGTGGTCTGTCTTTACTATATTGTCAAACCTTTAAAACGAAATATACATAATGATAAATATTATTAGTTAAATGTACAGCACTATATATAAATATCGCTTTATCGTATAGTAACCGTTTTTTATAATTTTCTATAAATTGACTTCGTTTTAATGTAGGTACATTAAAAATAAATCGTTTTTTTAAAAAAAAAACCTTTTAACTGATCATTTTTGCACGCCTGTACCTATCTACTCTTCCTCAAATTATTTTTGTCATTTTTACGCAATATTCATTTATTTATCTATGTAGTGTACATTGTGGAAGCCCAAAATCGAAAAACTCTTTTTTCAGGTTAATTAAAAAATATTAATAATCTCGCAGAACTATGTTACTGGCACGAATTATCATATCATTAAATTAAAGCAGTAGTTTATCTACACACACCTTTTTTTTTACGATATTTAAATATACTAAAAAAGGTTTTAAGCCCGCCTGTCTGAACGTGTAGGGCGTATAAATAAATAAAAAAACGGACAATTGCGCCTCTGGCCTGAAGCACTCTATAAGGTTTTGAGTTTCTCGGAAATGTATGTGGAAAACCGCAATTAAATGGCTGTATTTTTATTGCGTTAATATAGAACCTTGATTCTTTTTTATCAAGACGTTCGTATACTATTTCATATCTATTAATTTCAACATGGTACCACCACGCACGTACCTACTGTACCTTATTTTTTTTTTGAGTCAGAGAGATGGACAACAAATTGATCCTATAAAGGTTCCTTTTTTGTTTTGAGGTACGAAACTCAAAAAAATCATTAAACATTACGACCTAATTTTCATTTAACACAAATATAAAACGTTCCATTCGATTTAAGACCCGTCTCACGAACACTAAACAAGACTATATATTACTCAAACTATCAATTACGTGTCCCGAAATTCCGACAACAATCGTAAGTTTAGTAAGCAAGCATCTATAAATCTGTGCCTCGGAGACAAGCTAAGTGTATGTACACAGCTAATCACTATTGCCCCGAGTTTGCTCCAGTTCAGAAATCAAGAGACAATAGGTACACATACAGAGTATGAATTAGAAAACCTATAGAATACGTAGGTACTCACATAAGTGTATTGTTTTTTACATTATATATACTTATTTAAAATTAAAAATGTTGACGAAAAATTGATTTTAAACTCTGTAGTAGTGTTTTAATTTTGTTTCACCGTTTACTAAGCATTGTTCGCACAGATTATTTAATTGTTATTTAACACCGTTAAAATGCTACCTAGCCTAATACCAAGTTATTCTTTTACAGTTCGATCTTAGTGCAATATCTTTAAACATTTTTTTATTTATAATTAGTTTAAATTATACTTTATTAAGTTTCACATGTACCTTTTTATCACTTAACTGCTACGTCACGAATTCACAACGTAAGAGCGGTCAGACAATGCATAGATAATGATAACCACATTGGGTGTCGAACCGAGACCAGTTACCATTTTAAACACGATTTCCATCGTCATACTCTTGCTTTGCTTTTTCTAGGGCTGTATGCAGAGCCGACAAAAAGTTTGTTTATTATCTAATATACGATTCAGGCAATAAAACAAATTGTTTTTTACAGAATGCCGTACCAATTTTTGTACTGAATAAATATTCATGTTGTGAGATTAATGTCTACAAAAAGTCGCATTAAGTAAGGTAATAAATAAAGAAAGAAAGGTTTTCTATAGGTATTACGTATCTATTTGCACTCATTTGTGATTCATAACAATATAGCACCGACTACACTAAAATAATATAGGTAGATAGGTTCAACAAACGGATTTGTATGCACAAGGTTGCAAGTTGGACCTGCTACAGGTAAGTAGGTAACAATGCGACTTTTTTAAAATTTATATGTAAGTACTTTCTTAATTATTCTAATTTCTAAGACACCATTGGCAAACGGTATAGGAAAACATCATGAGGTTACCCGAATCCTCATAGCAATTAATGGTCGCCAACGTTTTCAAATTTTACTGCCCTGTTTTACTGACCTATATATAATTTACTGACCTATATATATCGAAGTTAAATTTTAATGTATCTTGTTTTTTTTTCTTGATTTAATGCCTTACTGATTTACTAATATTCTCGACTATTTAAAGTCTACGTATGAAAAAATACTTGAGTATTTATTACTTAAGCGCTCTATACCTCATTCATACTGCAAAAAAAAGAACACAAGGTCTTATTGTAACCGTACTCAGGTGATATCTGCTCGAACTTGTGCCCAAACATAGCACGTTAGGTTCAAGTGTATTTGTTCGAAAACTTATTACCTACTTATTATTAATTACTCTCATACCGTAGCGAAATAAAAAAAAGCAAAATAGGTCTTAAAAGTAGTTAGGTTTTGCTTTTGTCGTCCACAAAAGCTAGGTATGTTAAAATGTTGTGCATTCAGGGTGTTTTGTAGGGTAGGTATTTCACCGTTTCAACCGGCCAAACACCATGACGTATACTTTAAGCTTTCAAGTACCATTAATATATACAATTTTGCAACATGAGGGATGCCATTTATTGATTTAATTTGACAGACTCTTAAAAGTGTTCAATACTTTAAATTAAGTTTATAAATGTTATTTAATTTTAACTTAGAAGTTTAATAAATATTCGTTGGATGCTCAATTATACTTAGAAATATTAAAAAAAATATCGATTTCCGAAATTTAGTATCCGAGTTAGAACGTAGACCATTAATCGTAGTGATTTGATTACCTGTTTCATAATGGCGATGACAGCCCTAATACCAGTTGTGTCCACTTGCATATTCAGTTATCGAGACCGTGTTCCCATTGGCTAGGCTCCAAATTGGCCTCACATATCTACACACCATACATATAAAACCTACAATATGTTGTACACTGCAAGCCCAGTAAACACGTCCATTTTAAACTTTTTCCAGTTTGTAGAATAACGAAATTATCTGTGACGTAAGCTGAAGTGAGGTTAATCAAAAATACTTCGGCTAAAAATCTATTTATAGACGTTGTGTTGGCGTTCCATCTTTTTAAACGTGTTTTGAACTATAAACGGGTCTTTAGGTAAAGACTACTAGAATATAATATATATTTTCTTTTTAAAAGTTAAATATTTAAAAAAAAAATTTTTATAACAAGATTTATGACAAACAACCTTTACACCTCAAGTTTCAATACTCAATATTTTATTACATTCCATAATGTGTACATAATATAGTTGGTATATTAAAACATCGAATCAATTATGGACCCTGTCGGGCACAGCAAAGTTTTTTTTTAGTTTAGAGTAAATATAAACTGTTTGTAATTAAGATTCGACACGTTTAAAGCCAGTGATTTTTATTATATAACTTCCATGAAAAAAACAATTGGGCGTAATTTCAAGACAAAGCAACGTTAGAAGATTTAACTTGATAGCTGACATTAGCAGAACTGGTCAAGGTACCTAACATTCTAATATATGTTTACCACTAGTCTAGTGAAGTAGTTAGCCCCAATCCCTTAAGAATAGGACAGTTTCACGATACGATGAAACCTCATTTTTAGTTTTAGAAAAATCACTAAAGTTCAAGCACTATGCACTGCGCATTTGACGTTTCCTTTTTTCTGCTAGTATGCGCAATCGCTGCTATAATCGCGGCTACCGTTTTGGCTCGTCTATTTATCGTTTAAATTTTTAAATAATTTTTCTTCGCATAAAGCGATATTGTTCTAAGGAAATAAAAATACCAGTTGACTATCGAATCTATACGATCATTAAAAATATATTAAAAAAATTATAAATAGCCTATTGTGTTAACTTTCCTAAATATATAATAAAAGGTTAGTACTATGTTATAAACTTACATAACAGCACCCAGGTGGCGGCAAGAAGACAAACGAACTTACCTGAAAAGAAAAATGAATAATTTAGTATAAAATATTCTCGCCAGAGCTTGACTATGGAGTATTTTGTGAAAAGTTTCTACACTGCTAAGTTGACGGCCATTTAGAGAAAGAGTTGAAACTACCTCACTTAGCAGATGATAAAAAGATTTATGAAGTTTTAACACTTTGTTTATAATATTTAATGAATATAAATATATAATTGAACTTACAAAGATTCTATAGATTTCGGTAACAACATATGATATAGGCAAATATATAAATTTTAAAGGACATCAAACAATTCTTTTAGGTATAATTTTTTGGGTATATTTAATTTAATTGTTGTTAAACTCTAACCACAGATTGTTATTGTTGATTATTAAAAAATACAAATGGACAAGAGTGGGTATTCCGACGGAACTACCAATTTATACCGTTAATCGAGATGCTTATAATTTTTTATATCAACAAATAAAGCTACAACTACCAGCATCAGTATACAACTTTAACATAGTGCAGTATTTGCAATTAAGCGGCTTTAATTTTTGTAACAGTCGACTCTTCGCTATTTCCTGGAGTAGGTACGAAAAAACGAAATAATGAGGGAGGAAATGGCGGCAGTCATCGATAGCGCAGCCTGGCCGCAGATGTCTAACGATGCTCTAGTCTGCTGCCTCATTAAAAAGGCCAATGGTTCAGGTATAAAAACATCATGCTCATTTGTGGGATGAAGTTTAAAGATGATTTTGGGGTATACAGTGACTACCTACATAGTTTAGACATAGGTTTCACAAATTCATCGTAACACACAACACATTGTAAGTACGTACAGTATTTTCTCAATTATAAAATAAAATTTTATATACACACATTTACGCGGTTAAATATTTTATAAACAAACTATTTTTATGTGCTTTCATAAAAAAAAAACAAAGTAATTCGAAAAAATCGACGAGCGGAAATAATATAGGTATACGCACTTTAACTAGTTATTTAACACTACTTAGCGAATGAGTTATTAATGTTTTAAAAATAAAAACAAAAGCATATCTCAATCGCAAACAATCTACCACCATATATCCTCACTTGAAAGCAATCGAACAAACTCAACTCAATACCAATAATGTATAGTCACAAATAGAGATTTCCTCAACACATCTGAGTTGACACGTGGTGTCGGCTCTACCCCTAGGGATCTGTCGCCTGTATTTTAAATCACACCGACTCTCGTAACAGAACGAATGAGAAACATAGAGGAATTCGCTTTCCTGTTTAATGTTTTAGAAGATTTAGAGATAATTATTTAGGATGTTTTTTTTACTAGAAGGAGTGTTGGACCATTTTGGTGCTAGTGAAATTGGGTATCTGACAAGACATTTTTTTATTTAATTTAAAATAATATATTACAAACTATGTCGAGTTGTAAAAACGGCAGATTAATTACTTTTATATTGAACTAGTTACAAGCATTTTAAAACATTGCTGATTAGACTGAGAGAGCTATATCCTAATGTGACGTCACTATGGTATTTCTCCATAATAATCTGGGGCTCCCCGTACAAGTCGTCGTTTTGCACATGCATCACTTACTAACTTTAAAAGCTTATAGCTTTTATATTCTTGTATATTTTTTTGATGTTCTTTCGTAGGTCTGTTTTACTTTTTTTAATACTAATAGAAATATATGTAATGAATCAATAATTCGATAGTAGTCAAATACCCAATTATCAACGGTGAAAAATGTCGCAGGTCGTATAAATCATGAGAAATGTGAACAGAAAACTTTATCAAAGAAAAATACAGCAATTTATTAGGATTTAATATTTATAACTGCAACGAGATGTTTCTTTTTTTCAGGACATTTTTAGTTTTTCTGTTATTAAATTATTAGTTTAAAAAACCATCAAAACGGATGCTTATTATTTTAACAAACAAATGGGTACATCATATATTATTACGAAGTTTGAAGCTATATCAGTTTATTATGTATTTCTCTTTTAAACCAGCAACCCACAATGCTTTGGTTTGTGTTTATTTTTCTTTTCTTAAAAACATCGTTTGCAGCGGTCCGAACAAATAAAAATACTGGTTTTAGTTAAATCGGCGCAGCATTGGTTCCTTACCATATCACTAACAATTCAATGAACATTGAATTTAATTCTTTGTAGTATATATTCAAAGCAAGATTCTAGATTTGGAAAAATGTTTTGAAAAAGGATTTATAAATAAAGGAAAATCTTCGAAACAGGGAATTGCATGGTTTCGTATTAACATTGTACGTATGTCTGCGTAAACATTTTTTTTTGTGGCTTTTTTAGACTTCTGTAATTAATATTTTTTATTATAAGACTAAACCAGTCCTTTAATATTAAAAACTTAATTAAATTAGTAGTAAAACGAATTCAGCTTGCAACATCTACGTAAATACTTTTCTAGATTTATAAAATAATAACTTGAACGAATAAACCAACACATACGCGGTGTGTTAATTCATTAATTAAGATAAAATTAACTAATTCCTCGTATAACATTATGAAGGCCTTTCAAATTAGTGTTTGTTTGTATTCAAACAGACTGAAGTTCTAAGTAACCTAGGCACGTTGGTATAGTCTAGTTATAATGGTGAACGGGGAACTGGTCTAATCGACCCTACGAAAATGAACCATAAATGACATATTGGAGAAACTCTCTACACCTAACCACACAGATTTTAAAAATAGCTGATAATTGTCAAACGTGTAAACATATCTTAAATATGTATATATCCTATTTATCAATAGTATATAATATCAATAGCTAAAATCCAACTTGATCACATCAGCTTTGGAATAAAAAAAATCCTATGACGGTTATTCGTTTGGACGCGACGATGCTACACGTTTTACTTTTAACACCTCTATTCTTAGATAGGTGATTAAAATGTACCTTATGGCTTAAACATAAAAGAATTAGGGAACATTTCCTTTCGGCATGAGTTAGTGTATAGTGTATGTATGTTTATATAATTATAGTATATATGACATTATGATGTGTATTTTAAGTATTATTTTAATGTATGTGTATTTTTAATTGTGATTGTACACTTCTTTCTATCCTCATTACATATTTGAATCACTCTACCACTCAAAGGTTTGCTGTTAGAGAACTCAATTTTGAGTTAAGCTCGCCTATGTACATAAAATTTATTATTTTATTACTGTTTTTATGTGTTATGTGTACAATAAAGAATTAAGAATAAAAGCGTTGTCTATATCAGTTTTTCCACTGATCAATATGCTGCGGTTGAGTGTACGGCATACAATTTTTTCGCAATTAAAATGTATAATAACATTGCATGGTTTCATGACACAGTTATCAGAGTAGTAAAAATAGAATGTACGATCTTTCACATAGAGAGTGTTATGTCGACTCAAAGATATATATTTTTATAACATTGTTAAAAATGTAATTAAAAAAACAATTCATTTTGTAGCGATAAATGTACTTAATAGGTAATATGAAACTATAGACACAAGTATGAAATATTAATTCTACTTCTTCATATAATACTAGCGATCCGCCCCGGCTTTGCATAGGTAACACAGTAATATAGCCAATCTATATATCAATAATTCCAATAGTAAACATTTTTTTTAAATAGTTCCAGTAGTCTTTGATTTTATTCGTTACAAATCTTTCATCTTCATATTATGATTAGTAGATATATATTTAAAAATAGATATAGATAGACTAATATACTCCAAGCTTCAACTTCAAAAGAAACTTAGACAAACCGACAATCACCATTTCCTACCAATCAACTCTACTTAAATACCAATCTACTCAGAGGCGTCCCCAGTTGCACCATGATACTCAGTCCTCCGCCTTCTGCACTCAGTTCGCCCCATCTAGCTTTTTCCGGTTCTCGATATTGAACTGATTTAAAGGTTTATTTTTCATCCTGTCTCAATTATAGAAAATACAGATTGTTAAAAACCAATTATTACCCGACATCAAAAAACAAAAGCTTAATTTTAGTCTTGTTGGTGTTTGTAAATGCCATTTCAAAATCTACTGAATGAATCTTGATTATTCTTGTTTTATTTCCTTACATTTACTTTAAATTAAGTTATAGTGTAAGTTTCATCAAAATCAGTTGAGTAGTTTTAAATAGAGATCATCACAAAAATATTTGTCCTGGGTAGGAATCGAACTCACGACCTCCGCTTTTTTGTTAAGAGTGTACCAAGCATAAGAACAAAGATTATTTTTCCTTAAGTAAATTATTGCTTGTGTCAAGAATTGAACATACCATATTTAAGCATTTTTTTACGAAACCAACTAGGCAATCTATAAATTAAGGTGTCCATATTAAGGTAGGATCGTCCGTGACCCATCAATGCGCAGTGCCTCGGATTTGGGTCGCGATAAAGACTGGCCGTGTCTATCCCCATTGAACGAGTAGCCTCCATTAACATAAGTTATTATCCTGAGGATGGCAAATGGTTGGGGAAGCGTGATACCAATATTTCTGATAAAGTTAGGAACGGCAAAAGCGTATTTTATGAATTGATTACAAAAAAAGCTCATATAATTAATAATATGTATATTTTAATAGCTAAAGCCATAAACACATACGTGTATTTAAAACTTAAGAATACTTAACGATTGCTAATTTTATAAGTAGTTGCATAAATCTTGTCGAATTTCTCAGTGACGTAAGAAAATACAACTGATTCCCACTTGCTAAAATTCTTATCGGTACGATACAATCACGATCATGAATATGTTTGTACGTATATGCCAAACGCAGTATTATAGGTACCGTCTCCATGACAACCACTTATATTCATAATAAATCCAGTGTCAACAGGAACTAACAAATGCACATCACGAAAAAGAACATAAACACAATTCATTCGCGTCTCTAGGGAAATCTTAATTTTGTAAATTAAAAACGTCCTGGCTAGACGTCGTGAATAAAATATCATCTTTTTCACGATATTCTTTTTTAATACGCCGCCAGCAGTTTCCACAGCCCTGTAAAATTATCTCCCGTCTGTTCTGTTGCCAGGTTTATATTTTCATTTCATATACGTAACAGACAAACAAAACGGCGTACGTTCACGCGTAATTTGTTTCGAAATACGGAACAATGAATATTGTTCAAACAATATTATATCGCTTACGAAAATGAACTTCATTCATATACATTTTGTTTTATTATGATCAGTCATCTCTTTATATTATACTAACTGTTTCCCGCGGCTCCACCCGCGTGGATGTCGGTTATCGCGGTCAAAAGCATTGATATTTAGATATTTATATATATTACTAGCTGACCTGGCAACCGGTGTTTTGCCAAGACCACTCTTAATAGCTAGGGATATATAAAATACCCTGCGACCTATTCTCAGACCTACCAAAAGATAAAACGTAAAAATCAGTCCAGCCGTTTCGGAGGAGTTCAATAACAAACACTGTAGCAGTAGATTTTTATATAAATATTAGAAGATACAATTAAAGCGAACCGTCCTAAAATATTCGTCTTAAAATCAGTCTGATATAATATTTATGACGTAATATTAAAGTCAGACAGACACTGTTTTATTCATGTATACGACAATCACAATAGTAGCACGATAGCGTTGCATTTACTGTACGTAGTGTATAGGATTCCTTTGAATAACTTTAAATTTTCAACCAACAAACTGCGGCCAACCACTATACACACAACTAAAAACAAAATAAACAATTGTGTATTCTATAAAGGATTCAGGTCATCGACCTTCATTTAGTTTTATTCAAATACAACTAGGTACGAAGAAATATTCAATAAAAGATTTATGAGAAGAGAATTCTAGTTCTTTTTACTACATGGTTTTATGGCAGTGTCAGATTTAATTTAAATATTGCTTTTAAAACTCTCAAAAGGTACACTAATGGTGCATTAAAAGTCTAATTAATACAATACACTGCATTCCACAAAACATACCAAATTCCTAGTACACATAGAGACTATGCGCAAATGCGCGAGAATTTGCACGCGTCCTACGGAATTATCTTTTTTTTTCCTGTCACAACAAATATGAGCCTTACTTTCGTTGAGTTAAGAATGAATTTGCTATATTAACTTTTAGATTTACGCTTCGATAGGATCCGACTCGGCTGTATATGAATTGACCCTTAGGTATTGAATACATGTATAGACGTATATCTAATGTATAACTTTATTAAAGAAATAGTTAGTAGGAATTTAACAGAAAGTTTAGAAAACGGGCATAAAAGATCTCATTTCAAAAGCTACTTGCCAAATTTTTATTTTTTTTTAAGTTTTTGTGCCTTCTTGCGTATTCTTGAACAAATCTTGATTTTGAAATCATCAATCGGTGTTATAAGAGTAAAATCAATATTAATGCACGTTCCTTTCTAGTAGGTAAGAGGGCTATAGCCGTAGGGTAAAGTTACAGATTTTTTATATCTTACCTTTACATCCCTATTTTATTTAAACGGTGTCAGTAGAATAACTACTTCATCTTCCCTAACGGCATAAATGCAACTCACTTAAATAATAAAGTTTTTAAAACTAAGAATTAAAAGATAAACTGTTCTTAAGAGCGGGTGATGTTTTCATTTGAAATACGAGTTCGTTCTGAATTGCTCGGATAACACTAGACTTTAATGGTGATAAACTTTACAGAAATTGTTTGTCGTTCTTATCATTTTATACGATCTTTAATAACGGAATGGGTTTTGTTAAATCGATACACAGAACAATTTTTATCCATATTTATAATTATTTAAGTAATGGTCGTGTGTAAAATATGGTTTTGTCGGTTGCGAGATGAGATCGTATATTCGTATTTCGATCTTATAATCCTTATTTTTATTTTAAATATTTAATTTCCAGTTACTATGATATGATATTTAAATGTTTAGATAATTAATAATTAAAATATAATAATTAAAAAAAATCAAATGGAAACTATAGTGGCGATATTAACTGAGCCAAAACACTTTGAGCTAATCACAGGAACAAATCCATAATAATAATTTTAAGTATCCATAAAATGAGACCTTTCAATTGATAGAATTTAGATGTAAATGAAATATACTTTCATCTATATCTAAGCCAACTAAAAATCTTGAAGATACTCGTACAATTGTAATGTAGATTTACGTGAACGAAGCAACAACTTCATATTCAAATTATTTCTTCTTCAACTAAGCTTACAAAGAACATTTTTGCATTTCAATCGAATTCCCAAGTTAGAATTTACATTTATGGAGTATTAACTTACTTTAACTTAGAAATATTATACGCAGTGCGAAAGGAAAATTTACGTGTGTTATTATTGAATTCGAAATACATAGGTATGTTTCCGGACTTCTTCTGTAGTCTATATACAGGGTGTTACCGAAAGGTTATAACTATGAATAAGGTAAAGTGTCAGCTTAAAAAAAACAGCTCAAAATTAGTTAGTTAATTAATAGATTTCCAATTTTTTGCATTAATTTTTCAACACAAAAATCATAACCAAGTACATTTAGCGAGTAACTTAATAAGATATTGACCTTCGTAGTGTTTGGTACGATTTTTGGTTTACTGGACTCTATACCAGATGTAGTACAAACCCCTTTTTGATAGATATACCCTTTCGGTAACTCCCTCTATATACTGTATATATATCATATACCATGTATATGCATATACATAGAGCATCATTTAAAAATGGCTCAACCGATTTGGCTGTTTTTATTCGTTATGTTTGTAATAGTAAGGCAAGGTTTTTATAAACGAAACATTGCGAAAAGTCCGCAAAAAAAAAAAACTCGAAAAAGCCGGGAAATGTCGAAAATTTTGATTAAAATTTTTATACAGAGGTCAACGAGTGTCGGGACTGCTAGTATTAAAAGAATACCAAGAAAAGAAAAATGTCTTTTAAATTTATAAGATTTTGTATTTTATGTGACTGTTATCATTTTAGTTTAAAGTACTCGACAGTATGCGCTAGAAGGCTTAAGTAAGGAACAGTTTCTAGATTTATTGTGTATTTAAATCTAGACAATATAAAGCTGAGTTTACAAGTACCAAGTACCAGATAGATTTAATGTGAATACCTCAGACAGTGATTTCAAATTAATTCTATTATATTTTTTAAGAGAAGCACATTATACCAAAATAATGTAAATAGGCAAAGTACCCAAAATCACACGCTAGACGAAGGTAACCAAAGTGGTATGAATTGGGTAACCTATACATAATAAATAAGAACAGTGAATTCAACCTAATCCGAGGATAAAAAGTTTTAATCTCTTAAATACACCCTGTTGGAATCTGAAACCACGCAGCTCAAATATTGGCTAAACGATTCAAAGAAAAACATACATTTTTGGTTGTTTATTAAACTTTTTCTAAAGAAACGGTAAACTAAGAGAGCTAAAGAATAAAAAAAAAATTGGTTGTTTGTAAAGTAGGTTTACGATCGAGATGTTTACGTGATAACGTCTTATTGGTGATATAAGTTTTTGGGAAGTAAGGAATTAATGAAGATAACAATTTTTTCAAATTTTCATAGTTTGTTTCACTGTTAAACATTCAACGAAAACTTAACCGCACGAGAAAATCTCCATTCGTTTATATGCCGCTAGAGTGAGAGAGACGGAAGATCGGTCCACTCACTCGAACGCTATGCCAGCCTCCGCTCGTGAGGATTCCGCGTGACAAGTTTCACGGAATGACTGGCAGCGCTCGAGATGAGACGGGAGATCGGTCCGTCTCTCTCTCGTTATACCTGCGATCGCGCTCGTGAGGTTTTGGTGTGACACAAGTTTCTGAACATGTCACCCGACTAAAACGATTTTAAAGACGTTATCACGTCAAAATGT
The DNA here is from genome assembly GCA_932294365.1 of Diachrysia chrysitis. NCBI lineage: Eukaryota > Metazoa > Arthropoda > Insecta > Lepidoptera > Noctuidae > Diachrysia > Diachrysia chrysitis. The sequence goes on from OW028657.1 coordinate 8,029,799, forward strand.
AAACAGCTGGTGTTGAAGCGCAAACGTCCAGTTCAATTTTTTAATACTACGTAATTTTTGATCTACGAATGATTGATGTGCTACGAGTGTAGCCTTTCGTAGCATGTGCTACGATAAATTAAAGATGCCAATGAATATAATGTTCATTTTTTTAACAACATCAACCATATATAATTATTCAATTAGTTCATCATTTTGGAAATTGCAGTTTTGATCCCAGCAATTTTCAATAATCATAAATACGCGAAATGTACGAGTAAGTATACTGTTTAAATAATTCATCACCCATCCAGCAATTTGTATTTTTAAGTCACCGGCGTCAAGTTCAAAGAGACGATACACTTTGTAATTTATGATAGAGTTTAATTTTATTTTGTTGCTTATTTCATTGCTTCTCATTTGTCAATTTATAAGAAGGAAGTTGCGCAAAGGTTTTTTATTTATTTTTGCTTTTATGTATTGTTTTGTGTTGTTGTACCTTTTATTTGCAGTATATACTTTTTCTCTCTACTCTGACATTGGCAGAATCGCTAGCCATTCACAAAAATTGAATTGAATTGAAAAATACTTAAATTCTCGTTCAAAAAAAACACAAAACGCCATCAGCCCTAATATAAAGCCCATATATCGATAGAAACATATAAATTGTAGTGAAACTTAGCACATGCGTTGGGATCCTATCGATCCGATCAAATATCAATTTTTGAATTGAGACAAGCTTGCCAACGGAAAGTTTTAAAGCCTCACAGATGTGATACACAAAATTTTAAATTGCATTATAAAAATAAAATATGAGTACTTTTATATTTTTCTTCAGATTTAAGCGAATTCGCTTCCGCGGCGGGTTTCCGTGCGATTGTGTTTTTTTTTGTGTTAGTCTTTATCACCATGCTTTTTTTTTCATGAGTTTAAGTAGGTACCTAGTTTGACACTCACTCTGTGGAGTGTAAATATGCATCTTCTACAATATAGGTATTAAGTAGCATGTTACTTTTGATATTACAAGTAATCGCTTATATTTTGATTGGCTAATTTCTATGGGTACTTGGGTAGTACTGTAAAATACAAGGAATTCCCATATTAGCTCTAATTCGCAGAAGTTTCAAACAGATATATATATTCGGAGAATAATTTTGACAAAGTTTGAGGATTAAGACCCAAATTGATAAGTCTGTTTATTGCGACTAGTTAGTAGAGTAGTAGTTCTAGTAATAGTTTTATAATAGTAATAGCAGTAATCGTAGTAGTAATAGTTTTTCAGAATAATGTCAAGAGTATGCAGTTATCGGCTGAAGCAGCGTCGTCTAACGCTAATAGCGCCATACTTCACAGACTTTACCGAACGTGGCGTAATCCACCTTCTAATTGCCTGTGAACGAAAGACGAGAATTTAGGAGCACCATACATCTTCTACCATCATAATAAATTAATAGGTTGTAATGAATATTTAATATCTTGAGTCGAAGTGAGTGAGCGTGGTTATCACGGTTTCCGTTGTAAGATGACGCCGTCCACCAGTGGGACAGATACAGGCCTTATTTATGTTCCATCACGGTGTAACTTCAAGAGAATAGAACCAAGCTTTTAAACGGTTTACGTCAGAAACAAAGGTCCCACGAGCAGAGGCCTTTAAAAGAGGTTTTTGCCTCGTGATATTTCATTATTTAGTATGGGTTTATCTAACTTTTAAACTCCGTGGTCGCAGGCAGACTCCTGCCACTGAGTCGCGAGTGCTTGCGACCACGGCATTAGCTGTTGAATAATAAAGTAGGTATGTGAAAACCTTCAAATATGAGTACTGCATTACATTTTAATTTATATGTTCTCCATCTGATATTGAATTAAGGCTTCATGTTAACAGACTGAAATTGAGAACCAGTCTAAACTCCCATATCCTTTAAGTATTATGCTTAAATCTCTGTTAAAAGGAAGATGCAGACACCGCGTCCAGTTGTTTTCTGACTTATTACCAGGATACCTTATTACCCAGTAAAATGGGTTGTGGAGGTCAGATAGGCAGTCGCTCCATGTATATACGGTTTTTAACTGAATCCAGTGTGACTGGAAACCGACCCTAATACGACTAAAGTAAATGCTAGAAAGAATCGTGTAACTGAAGATAAATAAAAAAAAACTATAATCATTAGGTTTCTAATGGGGAAAGAATATTAGTCTCTTTTTTTCCTTTTCTTTACGTAACAAATAACTAATAAATAAATAAATCTGGACAACATCACATACATTGTTCTGAACCCAAAGTAAGTAGCTAAAGCACTTGTGTTATGGAATTTAGAGACAACGAAGGTACCACAAACACCCAAACCCGAGACAATGTAGAAAAGTGCTTTTTCTACATTGACCCGGCCGGGGATCGAACCCGGGACCTCAGAGCTGGCGACATCTTGAAAACCGGTGTGTACGCCACTCGACCACGGAGGTCGTCAAACTAACGATGATACTTTGATTTGAAATGTAGCATGACGTAACTATGTCGTACATTTGGTGTAACATCGTGACGTAATTAGCCACCACTCCTAAACTTTGATTCGCTTCATCTCCTTAGTTTATAGTTATTTTCAAAAAGCAAAAAGTACGTGTCTAATATTATTTTATTATCTATCTTACGGACTTAACTATATATACACTTAAAACAAAACTAAACTTAACTAATAAAATCTCTAAAAAATAACGTCAATAAATTCATCCACGTCGCTGTCGACAGGAAGAGTACCCAAAAGGCTGGCGGCATTGCCACGTTGTACGGCAATATATATCTATTTACGGTCTAAATAGATTATTACTTTTTAGTTAGTCAACATCCCTATTATCTAACTTACGTTTGTATATCCAGCCAACATAGCATGTACATATAGCAAGTCTTGAATGTCATTCGCTTCGGTCCAATGCCACTACCGGTCTTACCCTAAGTACCTACCTAAAACAAACCATTTTACTAAAGCTGAATAAAAATACACGTTGTGCGTAGCGATGTCAAGGCAACAGAGTCACACGGGGCTTGGCCTTTACTTGGTATTTAGAGGCTTTGTTGCCGCACATACTGGCCTATTAATACCTTTAAGAGGCATAAACTTTAATATCCTGATAAACTGATGTATGAAACTTTATGACCTTAGAATGAAATAAACAACGTTGATGCGTATTGGAAGCTAACAGCGTCGATGATTTAGTACGTTGTAGAATCTTCTTGTTTAAACCTTAAATAGATATATCGGAAAAATATACAGTTTATTGTCTACTAGCTGTTTCTCCCGGCTCCGTCCACGTAAATATCGGTTATCGCGGCAATAAGTAGCCTATGTCCTTTCTCAGGCTCTAAACTGTCTGTGTACCAAATTTCATTTAAATCGGTTCAATAGTTTTGGAGTGAAATACAGACAGAGTTAGTTTCGCACTTATTATATTAGTAAAGTTTAACAGAATATAATAACATAAGTAAATACGAGAATTATTTACAGAGATTGAAAATAAACATACAGCCCGTAGTACCATACGCAATATGAACAAAAACACTTTAGCAGATTTGTATATTTTGTGTAGTTTACCCATGTCTTCGAAAGATCCATTGGCCACATGTGTGTATGTAACAAAAAAAGGAATTGAGCCTCTCATAAATTTTGTTACAGAAGAAATATTTCGTAAATTGTGATTATTATTTAATTATTAAATTTTGTTTCGAACAAGCAAGGATTTGTCTTTTTTTTTTTAAATATTGTAGTATCTCTTTTTTTTTGCTTGCGTAACTTTTATAATTTTGACGATACCATGGCCGGGACCAGCTGTTTATCAGGTATGTGCCCCCCACAGCGTATACTGAGCTAAGTCCCTTGCCACACGTATCGTTTTATTTATCTGCTTTTTTTGTTTTTGTGTGTGTGGCAAAAATAAATGGTTTAAGTCACATGTCTGTCGTCAAAAACAATTTCAGCAAAGATTTTGTGAGATGTTAAATAAAAGCCTACCTTCATGAATTCATTAAACTGTCTAAGGTATATTATATTTATTTAATTAATCTCGACTTTAATGCTAAGTCGTCTTTAAGATTTTGTTAATTTACGCTCTTAGTTAAATAAATATTGAATGTAGTATCTAACGTAATTACCTACAGTTCTAGTAAATTTAATCTCGACACATGTAATGAGTGATTAAGACTACGTTCATCTACTAATTAATCACGGAAGCCTTTAGCATGCACGGATCACACTACTAATTGCTAGATTACATTGTAATAATGGAGCTGATAAGTTTGTAGATATTACATACATAATAAATAGCCAATTAGCCGCCTGTCTTAATCTATAATGACTCACATACTTAACATGTTGGGAAACGTAGACTAATAAAGTCAAGCACAGTAGAGGAGTGGACTGCGTATGAAAAAGAAATATCTGTTTAGTCCACCAGATGGATAAAAAAATAAAAAAAAACACGTATTTTTCCTTTTATCAAATCAATGAAAAATTACAAAAGCGATTTAAAGTTCTGTAGTGGGGGCTTGTGACGTCACTTGTGGGTAAAAACTGTAGCCACAAGTGATGTCACGCAACATTTCCATTCACTGTACCTTCCTCATCGTATGTTTAATTTAAAAAAAATTATGTGTCTAATATTTTTTTAACATCTATGTGTCGTGTAAATAAAAGAAACATAGTCCGATCCCCTATTATAAATATGAGAATCTACTTGTTAAAAACCATCTACAAATCAAAATACAAATTAAAAATAATATCTTGCTAAAGAGCTTTCAAAGTGATGATACCTACGTACCCCAAATTCGCTACTAATTATTTAATTATATAAATTATTGCTAACTAATTAACTTTGCATCACACCATGAATAACTCTACATCGACAGAATTCTTGTTCTACTAGAACTAGAGATGAACAATAATGTAAAAACAATAGGGTTAATTTTGGCCTTCACTACATTCTCGATTTTCTTTACAAATAAACCTAAAACACTATCACAAACTCTTGAACAACAGAATAGTTGTATCTAGTATTCAAAAGAGTTTGTATCGACAACACTTTATGGTCGCGCTAAGCTCCATTCATCATTAAAAAGATACTCGGGTCCGAGCGGTTGACTTAATTGATGAACCGTACTTGTACGCCAATAGCACCGACGCGACGTCACAACATGGCCGCTTAGTACTGGAATAGACACGAGGAAATCAATTGAGAATTTGCTGTCGTAAAAACTTTGTAGCTGTAAAATTACGAAATTTTGTGTTATTTTTATCTAACACTAATTTGAACTTAGGTACAATAAAATAAAGATAAGTTTTTTTACAATTTATTTATCAAAATTGTTTTAATATATATTTTAAAATTGTGTTTTTTTACAAAATGTATATTTTTAACATTTCTCTGTTTTTGAGCGATAGATTATTCCATCCATTGTTTTTTTTATTGAGTAATTTGTATGTAATGTTTGACAGTGATACTTTACGGGTAGATGATGAAATATCATCTATTCAACATGTATTATTCATCTTACATATAGTTTCATAATTATAAATACGATTGGTGGATTATTTTAAATATTTTTTGAATCAATTAGCGTCTAACAGTAACTCGAAGTATAGTTTTAAGTTTATGATTTGTTTTTGTTACGATAATTTAATCTCCATACCTACAAAAAGGTATGTTAATTGCCAGATACTTTTTAGACAATTTATAACAAAAAAATAAATTGCCATGTTATAGGTACTTTAGGTACGTAAACTTTTACAAATATTTTTTGATAAACATAATATAGACAAGTAAGTGGCAAAATATTGTGTAAAGATATTATGTGAGCCCATATCTAATAATGCAAAACTTACGATAAATGTTTTGGACAACTGCCTAATATGACAGTCAGAAGAATTTAATACCATTGCCTCGACAAATGTGTTATGATAAGCGTTTGCCGGCATTTTTATTTCTGTTTATCGCTATTTGTTGGGATCAAAACTATGACCTATTTTAGTTCATGAAAAGCATGACCATAAGTACTGTTAATAGAGAAATAAGTGAAATCGGAATAAATGTAAAGAAAGGCCTATCTTCTAACATATAAAAATCTCTTATCACAGTGTTTAACGAACTCTTCTCAAACAGCTTGTCCGATTTTTATGAAATTTATTGTGTATATTTGGTAGGTCTGAGAATAGGTCGCAGTCTATTTTTTATACCCTTAGGTATAGATGATAGGGGTGGCCCTGGCAAAACAACAATTGCCGGGTTAGCTAGTAATATTATAACTATTATAAGTCTTGATAGACTATTTAGAGAAATATCTTTACAATGAAATAAGCTGCGGTTATATAATACAATTTTCAAGGCATTAACCCCTCATCAACGTCAATCTAAACTCAAAACGCTTATGTACCTAACTATCACATGCATATCTCAGCAGTAATAGGTCGCAGGTCGGCATCAGGTATTCGGAGCGCGTCGACATTGACTGATGGCTAGCCTCAACATTCCAAGACGAACGTAATATGGTACATTTGAAAGAAATGCAGCCCGTTTCGGGCCGACGTATACGAATAGTTGCCGTCAGATTAATTGGATACTTGAAGGACTTACATTACTTATGGCGGATTTCACGAATCAGCGATGTACATACGAGTACATTAAAAAAAACGAGTGTGCTTTAGACCACACGACTGAAGTAAAACTTATTTATATACGAAACGTAACTGGCAATGAGAAAATGTGTGCTCGCACCTCTCTCTCTCGCCCCTAAAGTAACGGTAACTCTCTTTCTATCTTCACTAACCTTTATCTCCCTCTCAACTCCTGTTCGCCTCGCCCGATCACACTTTTCATAACGCCCTCGTCACGCATTCACCAGCTTTCTCCCCAAGTCAAGCGTGCGTAAATAAGTTTCACTTCAAAAATGCGTTTCTACGAACTAAGTTATCCATAATCGAGTATAAAAATGACGGATGTCAAAGCCAGAAAGTCATAGCCATTCTACTATATTTATGGTTTTGCGGTTTTTGCCAATTCTGCGATCAGTATTATCATATTAGTCAAAAGACGTCCACTGCTGAACATAGGCTTCCCCCAAGGATCGCCACAACTCACGGCCCTATGCCGTCGGCAACCAGCGGTTTCCGGCGACCGTCACTAGGTCGTCGTCCATTATAAGTACCAGATAAGTTGGTGAAATTCATATTGGAGCGTTGAACTCGATTAAACGCAAGAATCGAGATTAAAGCCTAATCGCGTTCATATACGCCCGTGAAGTTCTCCCTAAGTTCGTATTTACATTGTAACTGCTAATAAACAAGCTTTTCCTTCATGTTAAACTTCGTTTATTGTGTTTGAAACTTGATATGCAGCCTCAAAATGTAGTGAGTTTGTTATAAACTAAGGTTGGAGATCGAAGGTTTCAAAGCTCGGTTGATGCAGCAAACTGATGAGTCCCGGTACAGCATTAGCTGAGCCATCTCTTTTTGCTACTGTCTTCAAACTAATATTTAATAATATGTACCGTGTTTTTGTTTTTTGGTAGCAATAAATGTCTTTTTATTTTTTTATTTTAAAAAGACCGTTTTGAAGAAGGTTTGCTGTTATTACTGAAATGGGATAGACAAAGTTATAAGGCATGTTATATTACATAGAAATAGTTTCAGTTTTGTTTTGCCTTTGCGATGTAGAAAATAAAAGAAAGAGAAATTAGGTTTGGTAAAAAAATAAAGCGCGGCGTAGCAAAAAACATTTTAATCTCGCTACCATTTACAGGTTTGCTGAGAGAAAACTCAATTACATATTATGCCTTCCTATGTTCATTAAATTTCTAAAATTGTATTATAGTACCTACTATTTATAACGTGTCTAAAAAATAATTAAGAGAATTAAGAGTGAATACTTAATAAAACACGTAATAATTGAGTTTAAAGTCAGGAAGCAAAAACAAATATTTTTGCTGTATTTTGTTGTTAAAAAAAAACCAAATGTTTTTCTCAGCTAAATGACCCACAATCCAGAATTAATACTTATTGCATTCCAAACAAAATGTACACAAAAATTAATTCACACGGCATCTCAATTAGTAAATATGGCTACACTGAGTACAGCCATTACGAAAATGTTTTCTGTAGGTACTTCAATTTATCACGGATGTAAAAGCTGGGTTATTTGAGCACAGTAACGAGAAAACAATTATCTTTCTGCCTGTACTTAATTTATACTTATGTTACTATTCTTTATTACACTGGACTCATATTTATCTCTTTTAAAAATGAAAATCAATTGCCACATAAGTGTAAGCCGTACGGTTTGACCGATAATACAGGTTAAGCCGCGCTCGCCGCGGTTGGTTCGTGGATGGGTGACCATTTGAAATCATACCGAGATCAATCCGTGCTTCGGAAATACTTCATGCCTTTGATCCCGACTGTCATACGTTGATCTTTGACAGTCGTTAAGTTATTACAATTCTGACAACCAGTGTTACTTTGGGATACTGTGTGACCCAGTGACATGTGTTGTAGAGGTCAGATAGGCAGTCGCTCTATGTAAAATGCGGTATTTAGCTGAGTCCGGTAAGACTGGAAGCCGACTCCAACATAGCTTGAGAAAGGTACAACCGATTTTTCTAATATTATAATTGTGTTCATTATTGTTTTTTGACAAGGCTTATATGAAATAATATTTAGAAAAACTAACGGGACTAGTCGGATAGTTAGACGGTATTTTTGTACGAAAATTTAATAAACTCAGGCGACATACATTTTACTCTTTTATTTCTATATAGTGGGAACAAATGAACTCTGTCTCGCTCGATTTTATGAGACGATGAAATGAAGGGGAAACCTACCGTTTTGCAAATTGAGGCCCGGGTTGCAGACACCGAGATTAGATATGTTATGTCTGTTTCATGAAATACTGTGAAGGAAAGTAACAAATAAGACGACTGTTGCGTAGTAGTTGGAAATGCTGAAGATTTATTCAGTCTATTGTATTTTAGTGATAAAGTTACAAAGTAGAAATATAGTAAGTATTTTTATTAAAAACTAGCTGCCCGTTCGGCTTTGGAAGGGTGGTGTGATTTTCAAAACATTTCCGAACGTTTTTATTTATTTTCTTTTATAAAAACATTTCGATAAGGAACATAACGAGACGACCTCCGTGGTCGAGTGGCGTACACACCAGTTTTCAAGGTGTCGCCAGCTCTGAGGTCCCAGGTTCGATCCCCGGACGGGACAATGTAGAAAATGACTTTTCTACATTGTCTCGGGTCTGGGTGTTTGTGGTACCTTCGTTGTCTCTGAATTCCATAGCACAAATGCTTTAGCTCCTTACTTTGGGTTCACGTAGTCGTTCGGAAGTTATGGCGTAACGAAGGGGAATCTTAGATAAGAAAAAAAATATTATGTTATGTATTTATTTTTAAATCATCATTTGACTATTTATTATTCTTTAATTACTGTCATCGCATAAAAGCACAAAAATTCAAATTATTATTCATTATTATATTATTCATTACTAAAAACACAAATCCCGCTTAAACATATTTACGATGAAGAACATTAAGTCCACATGTTTGAACTCATCATTTCAACGTCACCCTCACTTGTTTTAAACGTCGCATAAAGGATGGGTACACCTGTTTCAGCTAATTCCGTAATGAGTAGCATTTTCGACGGGAGTTAGTCAAATATTTGTGGCTCTCGTAAACAACAGAGTTGGGAAACACGGGTTCAGCCGTTTGGGACCTTCCAATGCGGTTGCGTACAATCGAGAACTCATAATTGCAGGTTGACAATAACGACTTTATTTTCTAAGCAGTAAGGTTGACTTTTTCATTCATTGTTAGTAGTGCCGTCACTTCTAACAATGAACATCACTAATGGTTTGTGAAACCAGTGTTAAACATAGAAAAATGACGGATGGCGCGCGTGAAATGAACGTGACACGAGTTTTGTATTTTTCTTTTGAACGAATTGTTCTGAATTTGACCGATGCTCTATGGGTTGAGTAAAAAATTGTATACAAGTGTCATCACTTTATAGTTTATTGTATATAAACTGAATTAATATTTCATTATTTATTTATTCATAAATCATTAACACGTCTGAACCATTACATTGACTGCACGGATAGCCGAGTGGTCATGGAGTGGTCATTGGTGGTGGAGACGTCATTACGCCAATTACCACTGTGCACAACGTGCTGCGTGTTCCATCCCTGTATGGGACCAGCATTTGTGTGATCCACAAATACTTGTTCTAAGTCTGGGTATTATTTGGGATTTCCCCGTAATACAAGGTTTAAATTCCCTTACGGGAGTCATTTATTTAAAAAAAAAAACATTAATTAAAATACGTATATGTATTACTTTACAAGTACGTGCCTCTCAAATTTCTCTTTTCAAATTCAAATTAAGTAGGTAATACTAATGTATTGAGTTCAACGAAATAAATAAATATGTATAAATCTGAAAAAAAACGGTTTTGTTGTTGTATACTAAACAGAAACATTATTCTACCATCACAGGCAAAATAAACATTCGAGAGCTCAACAAAGTATTAAATTGACAGGATTTTCCTTCCGATTAATATTGGATAATACACATTGTGAAAATGACCTAGCGCGCTTGTTCGGTCAATCAATTACTCGTTCACTCGTTCGCGTGGATCCTTCATAACTCAATCGTGTCTTAGATAACCGGTTATATTTTGGTATGTAGGTATGATGTATGTGTTTGTCTATTTATTGTAGAACTGTGATTTTAGTGTGATAGGTTTTACAAATTTTAAGCCCAGTTTATTGCTTACTTTAATTTATCTTATTCATATATATTTACATAATGATTTTTCTATAATGTAGTATGTGAAGACCTCTTAACCCTTTTTAGATCTATCAAAAAAAAATCATTATAGATATCTATAAGTCTAAATTAGTCGCGCGCGCGCATCCTCTCGTGTTGCATGTGTCGCTGTTGTTAAAAATGTCGTCGGTTACGTTAAAATGTAACGCGTGTAATATAGTGATTGATGAACTGTTAGCCTATATACAGAATAAAATATCGGTGTCCGACGAGGACACTTTAGTGAAATTATGTGCTTCAACATTTTCAAGTGAACAAATAGAGAGATCTAATAAATTATTGATAGAATCCCTCCCGACTGATATGCGCAAATCAAATCGGAAAGGAAAAGGCAAAGAGAACCGCATGCTATTAGACATTATAGCCTTGTTTAAAGTGACTGAAGCTGATGTGTTACCTGTATTTGTCGCGCGGGACTTAGATAAACTACCGCCCCTAACCGTCGATCACTTGGATGTGAGTAAGCTACTAAAGGATATAGCTGTTGTACAGGCTGAAGTCCAAACAATCAAGGAGTCCTATGTAACCAAGTGTCAACTCGAAAATGTAAAGAAAGAATGTTACAATAGAAAACTGACGCCAAAACCATCTCCCAATGCAAAAATTAACTTGAAGAGAGGTGCTCATAGCGACAACTCTCCTATGCAGCCACGGGACGTTTTTGTAGATCTTATTAATGATGAGTCATCGTGTCAGAGTGATAAGTATTCAAAAACTCTTTGTGTTGAGAAAGAACCTTATACGGAGGGTAGAAACGGGCCGTTACTAATTCAAACGTGCGGTAGCCGCTGTGACAATGAACGTGACGTACCGAGCATCGGTGTTGGCGGCGGGGCTACGTCACCGTGTCTCGCTGATAACGAACCGGTTTCTCAGCTGTTACCGGTGGCACGGCCGGCGCCTCAAGAACGTTCATATGCAAGTGTCGCGCAAATTGTAAACAATGCAAATGAATGGATAACGGTGCGTAATAAGAAAACACCTAATTATAGATTGCAAGGTAAAACGGGAAGGGCAGTGATTGAGTCGGCAGAGAAATTTAAGGCGGCTGATAGGAAAATACCTATATTTATTACCAATGTTGACAAGAGCGCCTCAGATATTGATATTATTAACTATATAGAAAAGAAAACTGAAGAAAAGGTACTGCTTGAGAAAATAGCTATTAAACGACAGTGTGAATATAACGCTTTCAAGTTTTTTGTATCTGAGTGTAAGGTACCGTTATACCTTAATGACAAACTTTGGCCGCAAGGCGTTGTGTTTAGAAAATTTATAAATTTTCGGCCAAAGCGTAAAGTGGAGGCAGCCGACACTAATATATCGAAATATGGGAGATCGAATACTTAAGTTTATAACATTTAATTGCAAAAATGTTAAACGGTCTGTGCAGAACATTAGAGACCTATGTAAAGATTGCGACATAATAGCGTTACAAGAAACCTGGTTGCTGCCAAACGAGCTGTCGTTTTTAGACACTATAAGCGACGAGTTTAGTTCAACAGGAGTATCTGCGGTAGACGTGACAAAGGGAATGTTGGTCGGACGCCCTTATGGAGGAGTGGCGCTGTTGTGGAGGCGGCGCATGTTCCAGGAGGTTACCGTTATTCAGTGTGATAATCCGCGCATCTGTGCTATCAAAATAGCGTGTAATGCAAAAGCGTTTCTTGTGGTGTGTGTGTATATGCCTATAGATGTGAGCGTAAACCTAACGGACTTCACAGACATATTGAGTTCGGTAAGTGCAATCATTGACAATTCTGGCGTAGATTGCGTGTATATTTTAGGTGATTATAACGCTCACCCAACTGAACGATTTTTTCGTGAACTGTTAAACATCTGTGTGGATCAAAAATGGTCTTGTATTGACTATGATATGCTAGGGATGACGTCAGATACTTACACCTTTTTAAGTGAGGCACATAATAGTAAACGTTGGCTAGACCATTGTCTTGTGAGTCAAGCTGCGTTGAACACCATAATAGATGTGTCTGTATTATATGATGTACTTTGGTCAGATCACTACCCACTTGTTATAAAATGTAATTTAAATATGATACTTTCGAAAACATATGATGTTAAGATGTGTCAAAATAAATCATTATGGGGTGAAAGGTGTTTGCGGGAAATTGAAGTATACCAAAATGAATGTAACAAAAGACTCAGACTTATAGATTTTCCTCAAGAACTTGAAAGTTGTGGTGACAAAATGTGTAATGTTTTATCTCATAGATTAATTATAGATAGCCTATATAATGACATTGTGCGGGCCTTGACTGAGGCTGCCATGGTAGGAAGGGAGAGAGGCAGTCAAAGTAGAAGGAAAATTGTTGGTTGGAACAAACACGTAGCTGAGGCTCACAGGCAGGCTAGGCAAAAGTTTAGTTTATGGAACTTTTGTGGTAAACCTTCATCTGGTAATATATATGAGGAAATGCGCGAAACCAAAAAAGTATTTAAATCACGGCTAAAATGGTGTCAAGAGCACGAAAATCAAATTAAAATGGACATACTGGCGGCGCAACATTCTAAAAAAGATTTTTATGGTTTTTGGAAAAATACCAATAGATTGAATTACAAGCCTGGACTGCCTGTGAGTGTGAGTGGAGTGACTAATCCTGAAGATATTGCTAATCTCTTCAAAGATTATTATCATGTAAAGTCACCATTAAGCTCAACTCGGTCGATGGTGGATGTTGAGGCTGGCATGGAACCGGGAATCAAGTTCAAGGCCAAGAATATAGCTCAGACTATAAAGTCCATGACAAGAGGCAAATCCCCGGGCCATGACGGGCTCAGCATTGAGCATCTCCGATATGCGGGACCTCATTTACAAAGGGTGTTGGCCTTGTTGTACTCCTTCTGCATAACTCACAGCTATTTACCCATGGACATGCTTCGAACTGTGGTAGTACCTGTGGTTAAGAATAAAACCGGTGACCTGGCCGACAAGTGTAACTACAGGCCCATATCCCTAGCGACCGTCATCTCTAAGGTGTTTGATAGTATGCTTAACACACAGTTAAATGAACATATCCGATTGCATGACAACCAATTTGGTTTCCGCCCGGGTTTATCTACGGAAAGTGCGATACTGTGTCTTAAGCATGCCGTCAGTTACTATACGAGGCGCAAGACCTCAGTATATTGTTGTTTTCTCGACCTTTCCAAGGCTTTTGACCGGGTTTCCTACCATGTGTTATGGAATAAATTGGAAAAAGCCCAATTGCCCATCGCTTTTATAAATATCCTGAAGTATTGGTATGGGAACCAGGTCAACAGTGTCAGATGGCAAGGAGCCATGTCGCGCACGTATAGGTTGGAATGCGGGGTAAGGCAAGGTGGGTTGACCTCACCAACGCTCTTCAACCTCTACGTGAACGAACTGATTGGTGAGCTCAACAGAGCTAGAATTGGTTGCCACATTGATGGGCAATGTTTTAACAACATCAGCTACGCTGATGACATGGCGCTCCTGAGCGCATCGCCATGCGGCATACAAAAACTAATTAGGGTATGCGAAAGATACGCTGTAAGTCATGGTCTAACATACAATGTTAATAAAAGCGAGGTCATGGTTTTTGAGGTAAAGGGGAAAAGTCCCAATATAGTACCAACTCTTCTACTCAACGGTACGCCACTAAAAAGAGTGTACAGTTTTAAGTATCTGGGACATATCTTAACACCTGGCCTGAAGGACGATGACGACGTGGAAAGGGAACGGAGGGCGTTGTCAGTGAGAGCAAATATGCTGGCTCGCAGGTTTGCAAAATGCTCCCAAAATGTTAAAATAACGCTTTTTAAAGCTTATTGTACGTCTTTTTATACCTGCAGCCTGTGGGCCGGATATACTCGAAAAGCTTACAACTCCCTTCGTGTCCAATTTAATAATGCATTTAGGATGCTGTTGGGATTGCCTAGATTTTGCAGTGCGTCCGGCATGTTCGCCGAAGCGAGAGTGGATAGTTTTTCAACAATAATGCGCAAACGGTGTGCATCCTTGGTGCACAGGGTTCGGGCTAGTTCCAACAGCCTTCTAACCATGATCGCTGGAAGAATAGACTGCGTGTACATGAATCACTGCTGTGCCACCTCACATGGAGTCAAGGGACAGCGCTGATTCATGTACTAAAAATTAATACATGTTATAGTATTAAGTTCTGTTTGTATTAGATTACTAACATAGTTTTAAGCTTACATGTGCTACTAACAATATGAGTCTGTGAAACTTGAAATAAATGAATTAATAAAAAAAAAATTAATAAAAATAATAATAAATTGACTCTGCAAAAAAAAAGAACATAAATAAATTTCTAAACTATTCATTACTAAGAATAAAAAAACATCTAAATTCCTACATCGTCAGCTAAGCAAAAGTAATTACCAATATGCCAATAAATTAATGCAAAGAACAGTCAACAAGAAAGTTCATTAAATTAACACCTTATTGTTTGCACATGAAAACGTCCGATTGGAATATTTTATAGCCAGTTAAATATACATACAGCCAAGAACAAAATTTATACCAAGCATTCAGTCGATAATTTTTATACAAATTTAAATCTGTCGTTCACAAATTTTAATGCCAAAAAAATACGTATTTCTTTTATTTATATTCGGTTTTCAAATAAATAGATAAATATTCGCGTATTTTGCTAAATTACATTAATTATATTACAATTTGTAAATAAATGATGAATATAAATAGTAATAAATGTGTGTATGTTTGTCTTTACTTTCCTAAACTATTGATCAAATTGTGATGAAACTTTAGTAGAGTCTTTTAACAATGCCCGAGACAGACACTTTTTACTTAACATGGTATTGCAACGGGGTGCAATTAGTCAAGTGAAAAAACTCTTTATGAAACGCATTTGTTTTTATAAAGTCTGTCTCTATTATCTATTTTGCGCCCTGTACATTCAGTATGGCTAGGGATATACTCGTACCTATACAGAACTCATGAATGCTAAAATATTATTAGCAACTTGCAATTCACTGCAGTTCCGTAGTCTAACCACATATTAACGAGGTAATACAGTTACACGAGTTATTTGTAGGTTACGATCTGGGTACTAAACACTAACTGACTAATATAATATTATTGAAGGCGAAAGTTTGAGTCTGGGCGTATGTTTGAATATGTTTAGGTACGAACCTTAGAGCTAACTCTGACATTGAGGGCGCCCTTATGTCAAGGCAGTGAGGTGCATTTTTGTATGTCTTTATTGTGAGGTCGATCGTAGATTGTTTCAAGCGTATATATTTAGATCCCAGGGTATTTACTGGGAGGATTTGTATTTTGAAGTAAGTTTGGCGGTTTAGAAATGTATATTTGTAGTAATTCTGACTTTATCGCACTAAACATAATATCTAATCAGAACTCTAACCGGCCTACTTAAACTTTGCCATCTATATTAATATTATAAATACGAAACTAACTACGTCTGATTATCTGTTCAGCATACTACATTTCTTCCTAAATTTACGAGAAATCGATCGCGGTTAAGTACCCCAGTCCCAGAACTTTACCGTAACGAGAGCCGCAAAAACCTTACACTTCCGATCGTTTATATTTACTATAAGAATAAGAGCCACATATTATATAACATAACTTAAGTAATATATATAACGTAGGCAATCAAGATTCTGAGATAAACAGTTATTCTACTAGATAACAACGAAATTCCAAGAATAAGTTTAATATTTGCAAACAAACAGTAATAAACTAAACATCGGTGCCTACGCTTCAGCAAATGTCAGAATACAATATTACTAGTTTTCATCACACTTTGGACGTGGGCGGATCCGCGCTCACAGCATAGTTCAGAATATCGACTGATTTAAATTCTGTGGAGCTCGTAAATATTCACGGAAGAAGTAATGCGTACTCACAATAATGTCATAATCCTTTGGCAAGTCGGATTACAAAATGGCGCTTTATTACCCATACAATATGTGCAATAACTAAGCGAGATGAAATATCTAACTTAAGTACCCATTTCTTTCTTGAATTATTTTTAGAGGTGGAGATAGAATTTATTTGTAAGTTAGAATGTTTTATTTTTTAAGTTGTAAGTTAAATTGTTTTCTACTTTAAAGAGTTACAGAGCTAAATAATACGTACCTATTAGTATTTATATGTAATTATTTTATCATAGTATAAAAAGTTTCATGTCATCTACGATTGTACAAAAAAACTTCACCTTTGTGCATAAAGGCAATTATTCATATATAATTAGGTATAGGTACATATTCATTATATTATTATACTTATTAAACAGACTTGATACAAAATAAGACAATATATATATTTTTTGTTAATTATTTAATATCGACAAAGACAAAATTTTGCAGTTACATTATTATTTTACAACTTAATAGAGAGAAGCAACATTTCATATCAATGTTATCTAAAGTGTCAAAGAGAAAAGACCGTAGTTATTGTTAATTGGATCATAATGGACTCTTAGTGTTCTCTGAGAGGCGATCTCAAGAACGTGTCTATTTAATCACCCTTTAATAGAGACAGTTAAGCATTGACGTAAGCTTTGATCTGGAAATCATTTTCCGAGAAAAATACGAGTAGAGGGTGAAGTGTACATAAATAACACTATATAAAAGTTTAAAAGAAATAATGACGAATGAAGAAACAATGGCATTCCAACGGATTGGCAGGTTAAAATTCAGTTGAATAGGGGAGCGGACTGGGTATGAAAAGGAAATATCTATTTAGTCCACCAGATAAATAAAAAAGAAAAAAAACTCGTATTATTTCTTTTTTTTAATCAATGAAAAATGAAAAAGTTAAAGCGCTTTAAAGTTCTGGAGTGGCGGCTTGTGACGTCACGTGTAAGTAAAAATTGTAACCACAAGTGTCGCCTTATCGTTTGTTTAATTAAAAAAAGATAAAATACTTGTCTAATATTTTTTTGAATATCTAAGTGTAAATAAAAAAAATAGTCCGCTCCCCTATTGCAACAATAAATTTGACCAGACCCTGAAAATAAAAAAAATTATTGTATTTTCTTTAAAGTGAACCGAGATATTTCAGTGTTAATCATACTTCCACGTAAACCGTTGATTGATTCTCAAGAAATTATACTTCATGTACTTGTAGATAAGGGTCTTAACATCAAAAGTTATACATAGTTTAGCACAACCAACTTGATGAAGCAACAGGGATCGCTTTTGTTCCTGCCCAACTCACATTCCCACCAATTATGAGCATTGAACAATAGGTACACTACATAGTTACCTGACACTTGACATGTCCGAGGAAACCTTGAATTGTTTGAAGCCTTATTAACTTAATTATGACAAACATGAGTTGTGTGTGAACCCATGTCATATTTAGTATTGTTTAGACATTAAATATGGTAACGTTAATAAAGTATAATTTATATTATGGATTCGGACGGAGCTAGTTTTCGATCAACTTGCATTGACCATGGTCACGAGTAAACTGATGTCGCAAAAAAATATTTAATACTGTACTGAAATACACTATCGTCAAAGAGTATTATTTTTCACTACCTTTTGCGTACCACAAATAAACAAAAAAAGTGCCCGAAGTTAGTCTGTCTCTAACTTCACATTACACAAATTCAAAAATGTTAGAGCAATCAAAATTAAGTTTCACTCTCTTAAGGTTTGGCTGGCCTGTTGGTCTAGTGGTTAGTAACCCTGACCGCTAAACCGTCGTAGGTTCGATTTGCCCAGGACAAATCTTTGTGTGATGAGCATGATCATTTGTTCTGTGTCGGGATGTAATTTATCTATACTGTAATATTATAAAGCTGAAAAGTTTGTTTGTTTGTTTGAACGCGCTAATCTCGGGAACTACTGGTTCGAATTGAAAAATTCTTTTTGTATTGGATAGTCCATTAATTGAGGAAGGCTATAGGCTATATAACATCACGCTACGACCAATAGGAGCGGAGCATAAATGAAAAATGTTGCAAAAATGATAACCGTTGAAACTAAAACACGCGGACAAAGTCGCGGGGGACAGCTAGTCTTTAATATGTATGTATTAGGATATATATAAATATGTTTATTAGCTGACTGGTTGCCATAACACAGGCTAGTTTAGGATCAGATGACCGCATGTGAGTTTTTCCAAGATATAATTATTTAAAAGTTTTTCGCTTGTACCCCATGGTACAGGCGCAAAATGTTAGTTATTTTCTTTATAATTGTACGTAATGGTAACTTAAAATTCAAAGAATCAAACCAAAATTCAATATTAAATGTTATCTACTTGACAACAGCGACTTTGCCTACAACATTCAGTGTTGCTATAGTCCAGATTCTTTACCGAGACGGCGGCGACGGGACATAAATCATGTTTATCGGACATCTTTCTTTTAAAGATCATAAAAACGATTTTAGGAAGCATTTTACAACGACAGAGTTGTATATTGTTGAGCTGAAATAATGGATTGTCCATTTACTTTTTACTGCTTTTTATTTAAATTGTAATAACAAAAGCGATATAAAGTAAACCATTTTTTTTTTATGATTAAACAATATTAGATGTTTTTTTTTACTAAATATAGAAACTAGACGTATAATGAAGTTATAGCAGTACCTAATAAAATAGGTACTGAGTGACTGTATTAATGTTCATATTTTGTCAAATCAAATCAAATCAAATCAAATCATTTATTTGCTTAATACAGGTGGGTATAAACAGATGTTAAAAATAAATATAAAGAACACTGTATCATTACCTAATAAGGTGTGCAAATATTTATGTTAATCAAGTTAAATCATTATTAAAACTACATAATTATATCTATTAAAATAACATTACAAAATTAAAATAAATTCGGAATACAATAAAATGTCAAAGGTTTAAAGATAAAAAAAATCAAATACAATCAAATAAATTAAATTATTGGTCAAAAAAGAAAAACAAAGAAGAAATGTCAATTCAAATTATGTGTCACATTATTTTTGTTGTCATAATATTCAATGTCAATAAATTACTGTTACAGTCTTACAATAAGTTTCTATCTATATTTTTATCCTGCAAGTACTCTTTGACCTTATAATAACATTTATTTACTAGAAATTTGTGCAGTTTCGACTTGAACTGATGGACAGGTAACTTTTTGACATCGTCAGGCAACTTATTATAAATCAATGATGACATACAAAGAATACTTTTATTGAGTAGTGCTGTTTTCCCATATGGTACATCAATTTCTAATCTGTTCTTGTCACGTAATTGTCTGTAACGGCTTTTAAAAGCAGTCTTATAATAATTAGGATTTAATTTCACAAAAACATTAAGTTCATATATGTACAATGAAGGAAGTGTCAGAATTTTTAAGCTTTTAAAGTAGGGTTGACAGCTAGTAGTGCTGTCTATATTACACATTGCTCTAATGCATTTTTTTTGAGCTTTAAATAAGGATTCCTTATCAACTGAGTTGCCCCAAGATATAATACCATATCTTAGGACAGGTGCGACAAGTCCGTGATAAGCAGCTAATACGGTTTCTTTATTAACAATTTTTGAGAGTTTATACAAAGCAAATGAGGATTTATTAACTCTTTTACAGATACATTCTAGATGTGTTTTCCATGTCAGTTTATTGTCAATATTAATTCCTAAAAACTTTGTATCTGTCACAGGATGTATTATTTCGCCTTGGTAACTAACGTTTATATTTGTCAATTGAGTTCTCTGATGAAAGTGTATTATTTTTGTTTTGTCCATATTTATTTTAAGATTATTTTCGTTTAACCATTGTATTATTGTATTTAAAGTTTCGTTGACTATGAGCTCGTAATCATTTGCTTTGTCTCCTTTTATTATGACTGTGCTATCATCTGCAAATAGTACCATTTGTTGATTGATATGGTTAGGAAGATCATTGATATATATCAAGAACAACAAAGGACCAAGGACGCTTCCTTGTGGAACTCCAAATTTAATATTTTTCGAGTTTGATTTATGTTTTATTTCATTTCGTGTTTTTTGACATATTTGTGTTATTTCTACTATTTGTTTTCTATTATTCAGGTATGAAAAAAGGAGATCTAGCGCTTTACCTCTTATGCCATACATGCTTAATTTTTGCATGAGTATCCTATGGTCAACACGGTCAAAGGCTTTACTCATGTCCATAAAGATAGCACATGTTGGTATTTTTTTTGTCGATGGCGACGAGAATAGTTTTCAGTAGGTCATAAATGGCCGTATTTATTGATTTCCCCTTTCGAAAGCCTTTCTGTTCGTCTACCAAAATGTTATATTTTTCTAAGTAACTGTATAGTCTGCTATATATGATTTTCTCAAATAGTTTCGAAAAAATGGGGATTAACGCTATGGGTCTATAGTTCCCCATTTTTTGTTTATCTTCTTTTTTGTGTAGTGGAATGACAATGGATGTTTTAAGTTTTTCTGGATATGTTCCGTTAGAAAAGCATAAGTTAATTATATAGCATAGATGAGCTGAAATATCTGGGGATACATATTTTATGACTTTGGTGCAGACACCATCGTCGCCCACGCTATGAGTATTTTTCAGCTGCTTTATTTTTGTGTCTACCTCTATAGGTGTTGTGGGAGAAAGAAACATTGAGTTAATTTTTGTGTTGATTTTATGATTTGAGGGTCGAGTTTTGTTTTGACTATCACTTTTTAAATAATTTTTTTGGTCAGATTCTGAAGCTTGGTCAATAAAAAAGTCATTAAAATAATTCGCAATAGATTTAGGATTTGTAATCTTGATGTCATCTTTAAGTATTTCTGTAATAGGTTCTTTTGGAAAGTTAAATTTGGACTTGTTTATAATTGACCATGTCGCTTTTGTATAGCTTATCTTCAGTTTACACAAGAAACAAACATAAAAAATATAGGTTTCTACAAGACCTAATAAAACCTTGTACACAACAAAAAACACCAAACATAAATTAAATATATACAACAACACAGTGCAAATTTATTTTATCAATAAATATTTTTTCTAACAACGTCACCAAAAATATAAAACCTATCTTATTCTAAATGATAGCCTACAGATTACGTCGGTAAGCGAGAGGATGTCACCGCCAGCGCGCCGGCCATGACAGTGAGGGTCATAACAGATGACGGCTGAGATGAACTACTAAATAGAGGCTGGATGTGGTCCGGCTTTACTGAATAGGCCAGTAAAACTAGACCATAGCTAGTTGATAATTAAATTGGTAATTCAATTGTACAGTGCGGTTTAGAGTGTTTATTTTTTTTAATAGTTATTCTAACTGCCGTACTCAGCAGTGGGACAATAACAGCTAGTATTCATATTCTTCGACACTCAGTTTCCATTTCTAGTAATTTATTGTGAATTGTCATTTTAGACATGTAATATGAAAATATATTAAACTAGCTGTTTCCTGCGGCTCCGCCCGTGTGTGTATGTCGGTTATCGCAACAAAAAGTAGCCTATGTCCCTATGTTAATTTCATTTAAATCGGTTTAGTAGGTAATTTGGCGTGAAAAACGGACAGACAGACAGAGTTACTTTCGCATTTATAATATAAGTAAGGATTATTTATTTAAACTAACTTTGATAATCTGATAGATTTATAATATAGAATCAGCTTAAAAGATGGTGCTACAAAAACAACAGCGGTTAATTTATAACCGCCCAGCACTTAAACGAGGAAGCATAATAAACGTATAAAAATAATAACTGGGGCTTAAGCGATATAAATTATACTGTACAGTGATTAGCAACGAGTAACCTGTCATTAAATATGTAGATTATAATCTGCTAAGTTTTATAGCCTAGAATATCGTTCATAGTTTGATAGGATTTATGATTTATTGTTTCAATGCGAATCTGAAATATTGCGTGATTTAAAATTATATATATGTTTTATAAAATAAGGGTAAAACCAGGGTAGTTCCTTCAGGAGTTTAGTTGCCTCGATTGTAGAGTAGTATGAGCTTAGTTTTGCGGATAAATCACATTTTATTTTTTTTATCAAAATTTTCATTTATCAAAAGACCCTACAACTACCTGGGCTGAGTTGCATATCTCAGTGCGATTGCATGAGAAGGAAAGGTGGGATCACAGTTTTTGCGGGACATATCCTCTTTCTCGGCGGGGTATCTATCGTAAACGTAATTTATACGGATTAGGCAACTATCCCCTACACGAAATAGTTGTCCCAAATTATAGAGGTCAGCAGAAATCGTCAATACTCTGAAAATATCAAAGATATTTTTTTGTGCTTTTATAAAGTTAAACATAATAAACCAAAGAACCAACTTGTTTTGCAAATAAAGTATTTTGCTTTTCATGCTGAGAGATATAGAGTAATTTCAAAAACTGTGGCAACTATTCGACTTTTAATCTATAGGTGTGAGATAAAACTTGATAGATAGAAGTCGTCCCAATGGATACATTACGTTGGATTTATCGTTCGCCTTATAGATCATGACTATGTTTACGTCCCGTAAAAATATTCATACGAAACACAGGTATTTATTTATATTTATAAGTATATTTATATATACATAAAAAAGAACCTGCTAGACGTTTAGGTACCCTAAACTATTCGAAAATTTAATTCTGTAATTTATAGAAATACATAGCATCAATCTATTTAATTCTACCTCAATATCTAACATAAGTTTTTTTTAAGGTTTTTAGGAATGTGGGCGGAATTCACATTACTAGCAATCTTGTTAACCCCTCCAGCTAGGCTAAATATGCTTGTGTCTGGAGGTAGGTTCACGTCAATAGTGCAGTGGGTGGGGTTCGAACCAGCGACCTCTCGATCACAAGGTCGTCACCTTAACCATTAGGCTATTGTTGCTTCAAAGTAAAAGTATTTTTAATACGTAAGTAATTTCAAAATAATCACAGCTAACCAATTTACAACGACCCCAATCAATCTATACTCAATTACTATAATCGATTATATCCCGCAAATTCCAATACAATATAATCACAATCGAATCCAATGGCCGACATAACCAACATAAATCGATAGAGAAGTTAATAGAAATCGAGCAAGCGACGGAGCAAATAACAACAATATGCGTGCCTTGTCAGCAATTTGTCAGTTACATCATTGGAACAGTAATTAAACGGCTAGGCGTTCAACCGCTTTATGCCCTTACATTGACAGGTATCTCGTAAACTTAATTTTTATGAGGACCGTGGGAGGTTTAATTGTACTGTTTTGGTAGAAAATGTTAGATGGAATAGAGGACGCAAGACGTTGTGATAATTTATTTCTGTAACTGTGATTTTACTAGTATCTATGTTATTTTGGACTTATACCAAATATTTGCGATTAAAATGTTATAAAAAATGTTAAGATATTTTTTTTATAATTTTTATGTTGTGCTTGCATCTTTTATCGAATAATATTCAATTTTCATACCTGCTTACTATGCGTTTTGTTGTGTTATATATTATATAACAGCTGCATTAATATCATTTTACGAACAGTAAGCTTAAGGGGATAAAAATATATTTGCATGCCATGGCAAGTGGCAAACATGTTTAGCTCTAATAATTTTTATTGTCAACGTACTTACATAAATAATAATTTGTGTATGTACGATGACAACCTACACGTTTTAACAAATAAGTAATTTATTCTTATTATTATTGTTAAATCACCGTG
This sequence comes from Diachrysia chrysitis, assembly GCA_932294365.1. Taxonomy (NCBI): domain Eukaryota; kingdom Metazoa; phylum Arthropoda; class Insecta; order Lepidoptera; family Noctuidae; genus Diachrysia; species Diachrysia chrysitis. Next base: position 8,054,289 of record OW028657.1, read on the forward strand.
TGCAGGTCCTTTAATGTACCTACAGTCTCGTTAACTCACGTCTAAGTTGTTTCAAATGGCCAAAAAATAGGGAAATAATATTACATTTTTTGAAAAGTCTTTATGTAAAAAGTTATTTAAATTACCTTTGACTACTAGATAATATTACTTCTTTATTTTATATTCTTTTTTAAACGTTTATATCTATTTTACGTTTTTCTAGATGTAAAACCAGGATGGGTCGCAAAAAGTATTTTTCTTTAAGTAACCCTGTGTCGAAAAAGGATTTTATCCTTTAACAAAATAAAGGATGAAAGGACAATGCCTGCCAAATGGCAATTGGGTTGTTCTTATCAGATCAGCACTCAACACTCTAAGTGGTCTTCAGAGGCATGATTTTGCAGTTTTTAAGAGCTGTTTGATGATTTTTTAAGACCTTCATAACCACTTTAAAAAATTGTACTCATCGAAAAATATTTTCTACCTTAATAAACACAAATTAAAATTATAATCTTTAAGGGCTGACTTTTCCAACCCCAAATAATTATATCCGAGGAATAATTTTGTATTTTTGACAGTTCTTCCATACGAAATCTGTCAAATGTCAATTTTATACCACAAATAAAAAATATCTGGCGTTGGAAAAACAATCCTAAGAGTTGTTAATACAAGTGCAAGAAAACGTTATTCTTATAGCTACACACAAAAATTAAAATGCTGGCACAGAAGCAAGAAAAAATACTTGTAATGTATTTGGACTTCAAGTTTGTTTTTCCATACTTTTAAGGACATTTAAATCAAATTTGGAACAAAGTCATAACTATTCATAAGTCTGTTAATGTTTGGCATGAATAAAGAAACTTTTGAAACAAAACCGCTGTATCCTATTTAGAGCGAGAATAAAAAATAAAAGGAATTCCGTCATTTTAATCATAAAAAGATACTCTGGTAGTAATGAACACGATATATTGTAATGAGCACGCAACCTACACTTTTGTATGGGTATCTTCCGTATATACCTACTGAACTTGTCTATAGGTAGGGACATACATATAAATATACGTATACATATATTACCTAAATTTTCATAAAAATAAATAAAATTGAGGTGTCTGTTTGTATTTTCACATAACAATTTCCTTATTAACAATTCGACGCCCCAATCGAATAAAGACGTAAAAGCTTTAACATGAGTTTTAATTTTATTGCATATTTGCATTCTACGAGATAGGTTACATTACCTGAATTTTTATCATAATTTTACTGCTGTTATATTTTAAGTTATCAAGGAAGACGTCTTTATACTTCCGAAATTCTGCACAAAATGTATGGCAGAATAAAGTCATTGTGACTTCTTAAGTTAAGTCTCTTGCCCTTGCGGTAGTAGAATAACACGGCTACCTTATACAACGTCTTTATTCGTCTAAGTACATTGAGTAAGTTAATTTGTATTCAAGTCTTACGGCTTTATTCGTATAGTAAATCAAATATCTGCGTGACGTAAATATTATTACAAAATCATAATAGTATAACTTTCGACCACGTCGTTTGCATACGTTTATCAAAGATTATTTTTTGAAACGTATTTTGAATTTATATTATTTAGAATTACTTATCACGGTTGTATGTTTTACTACAACCATGATCTACAAATTTGTTTATCATTATTACGAGGTAAGTATTTGTTACGATGTATTTTTTTTGTGAATTATGAACGCAGGAGTATTTATTCGCCCTGTGAGCTCGTTTTGTTACTGCTCTGCCCGAGTGTAGCGCGTTCTCCACTGTCCGAAATAATGTGAACATTGCGCGCACGTCGCGTATACGACTTATTTCAAGCATTATATTAGTATCGTTTTTTTTAAATATGGCTTCTATTAGCAATAAATGTTTGCGTAATTTACGTTGTAGGCGATTATTGATTCTATTAAATAGTGAGCTAAAGGCTATATATACAACTATGTATAATTCTATACGGTTGCATTATACTGATTACTTCCTACTTGACTACCTCGGTGATGCACCGAGTAGTAGTGTAGTGAGTGCGACTTCTAGGCACAAGGTCTCGAGTTCGATTCGATGCACAAATTCAAGTCCGGTCAATACAATTTGAATTTATTATGAAAACCACTCGCTTATATTGTTTTATATTGATATAATAGTTGTGTTGTTAAAATATGACTACTTTTACTTTAAGCAATACCACATCCAGCGATATTGCTACCCAAGACGATGCAATAAATGATTATTCACTGGATGTGTCATAATATATTCCATCATGATCACCGTCACTTAATTCTTCTTCTGTTACAAAATCACTACAAACAAATAAAATTAAAACAAAGACTTTTTAATCTAATTACCCTGTATTAGCGGCATTAGTTTTTGGCTTAGTAGTGCAAAATCACGTTTAATGTCAGGTGTGAATTTTATTGCATACCCTTACAATTTGTATGAAGTCAAAAATTCTGAACTTCCTGAAATATCGAATGTGTAAATCACCAGACCAGATGTACTCCATAATAAATAATACAAAAATTAATAAAGAAAAACTTAATTTAAAGGAGATGTAGCAAACAGATTTTTATGATTTTAAAAGCTTCATAACAGGTAAGATTAAGAATTGGTTTCAGGACGATAAGAGTGAAAAGATATATTGGACTAAAGTCAGAGAAGTCAAAATTGATTTTGTAACTCCCGATATACTATACTTCAGGTACACTTTAGATGATGAGTAAAGAAAATTTAACATTAATCGCCAAATTTCTCGTCGTCAAAAGAACCACACTTGTCCTGAAAACCAGTCTTTACAATCGGCTTATATCGAATTATTTTCTATACACAGGCTCTCATACAATGATTCAATAAGTTTATGTGATTCAGAGGCTATTCCGATCCAGTATCAGGAGATTTACAGAAGACTGGTACCCATTAAACAGTCCTTAACTAATGTAGGCCCCGAGATAGATGACGAGGAAGAGGATAATGCCTGAATGATAATTTTAGTGGCGAAAATATATAATTGTTAGTTATGATAACTGCTTATTTCAATTGTTTATTATAATACGTAAATATCTTGTGGTTTTATTATTGTTTAATGTGATTATTTACAATTAGTTCCTAGATAAATAAGACGGATAGTATATTTCACTGTCTGTCATATTTTTCGTATGACGCTTTATAATAATATTATCATTACTAAGATGATTTTTTATGTAATTAGGTTTTCGTTAGTATAATTTAAAAGATTTTTGTTAAGATTAAGATTTAAGTGCCATTTTTATTTGTTATTTATTGGTGAAAAGAATTCGTCTTAACCTGTTAATTTACTCGTGGAACTCTCTCAACAAATCTCTAATATATCATAAACGATTATTATTGTGATACTTTTTGTGAATGTTCATTAAAGTCTGATACTTTACTTTTATAATTAGTGTGTTTTTGGAGCCGGAAGATTATTATTTTTTAAATAATATGCATATTCTTCAAATAATAGCCGGTTGTTACTTTAGAGTCTTGTTTTTCTTTTTATAGTGTTGTTAAGCATTTTATTTTTATTTTATAATGTTTTAGTTGTTTAATAAGTAATTCTATAAAAAAATATATCCCAATATCATTTGATTTTTTATGTTTATGGTCAAATAAGTTCAAATTACATGATATTTTGATATCTTAAGTATTAAAAATGTTAGCAATGAAAAAAGACTTATTGCTAATGTACGAATATAGAAATATCAAGTATTTGAACGAATAAAGGCGTATAAGTATTATACAAAACTAGTAAACGCTTACAAAAGCATGCTCAGAGGTAGGTATGTATGTAATACAAATACACATTGGTAATAGTTTGAGACGAATAAGGACGTGAAAATTGATACAACAAAAAAATGCACGAACTGGTAGATGAATATAAATGTAATATGGTTTTTAATTATTTATTCAAAACTTATGGATTCATTATATTGGCTTTTACATTCATCTGAAAGCTATTTTTTTACCACATTTTACCATATATCATTTGTTGGTGTACTAGATTCGTACAAGAATTGAGAGCGTTTTTTACGTTTTTTAGCTCTCCTGTAAAGTAGCAGTTTTCATATTACCGCTTTGTTCGTTTGGAGCGTCGAATTTCCTTTACTTATTTTTATTTTAGTTTTCTATCTGTGTGTTTGTTCAGGCTAATCTTTGAAACGGCTACACCGATTTTGGTAAATAGGTAATGTTACACGGAATATCATATGCTACTTTTATTTTAGCAGAAAGATGAGTTCGTGGGCGAAATTAAAGCCGACTTTGTCGACTAAATTTATGTACTTTTTACGCAGACGAAGTTGTGCGTCACAGCTAGCTGCTAAAAGAATTGGGTGTGCGATAATTTTGTGAGAACAGCGTTTAATAAATTGTATGGGATAACTGGCGCCTCCCAGTCTTTATGAACGAACTTCTGTTGCTTAGGTATTTATGTACTCTGGATCCTGCTCATTATGCGTATACAGATTGTTATTATGCTTTCAGGGGAATACGATTTATTGGATGTGTAAACGATTTTCTATTGCTCTCGTTTAGAAACTAGAGTATGGTAGGTATTATTATAAATATCGGGAAGAGGTTTTTCTTTATGTCAGATTTGTTTATGTGATACGACCTTTTGTAACATAATTTGAGGTAAATAATTAATTTTTTTAGAATTAATCGGTTTTATCTAAAAACAGGTTTAAACCTCTATAAACTCCATGATATCCAGGTTTAAACCTGGTTTTAAAGTAAAATAAACTGCTTTTTGTAATATCGCTAAATAAGTTTTAAAAGTCGCACCCTTTTTTACTTTATCTCTTAACGTCTCTTTATTTACACACTATACAGTATTATACACTCTTTAAATCCGATTTAGTAGGGTTTATGTAGGAAAATTAAAGGAAAAACACAGTCGTTTTTTTGCAGTTTGTTTGGCTGCCTGTCGGTGTACTATTGTTTCTCACGAAACAACAATGCATTGACCTGTTTTACAAATAAGAGTACCTTTTACAGTCGGCTCCCGTCAGTTGACGGTAACAGCTGCCGTGATTGATGTGTCAAACATAAAGTCTGTTCGGTTTGTGTTTTGTTTAACATTTTCTCCATTTGAACAACTATTTTTTTTTTAACATTCAGCGCTGAGCGCTATAGTTTATAGTTTAAAATTAACGGGAACAGTAGTGAGTTTTAAGCTGAATGTTTAGATATGACACTAATGGCCGAGTACTGGAAAGTCAATCAGTTTTAAGACGCCGTTAAGTCTTACGCTGTATCTGTCACTTGAAGGTACAAAGTAGTGACAGATGGACATTAAAGAACGTTTTAAAGTTAAGTTAATAAAGTTAAAACTGGAACGTATTTCAGTATTAGGAGTGAGAATCATAGTGATAATGACTTCATACAAATTATACGATCAAGGCTGATAAAGTAGGCTGAAGTAAAGGTGAGGATATAGGTAGGAGGTAAATCTCACTAACTCGTTCCATGGAACGATTCGTCCAACTAACTAACTAACAACTAACGACCTACATGCATACGGCCCATTTGGGACGACTTGCAGAAAATTAAAATAAATAATAATATTTTCATTCTGCAACTCGTCCCACTCCGTATATTGCCTCCCACATTGCTTTTTGTGTGGCACTTTAAACTTTATCAACTGTCTTACTGACTGTACCAAACGTTGATAAAGTTTAAATTTCCACCCAAAATGCAACGTGAGACGAGTTGTAGAAAATATTATTTAATTTGATTTTTTGAAAGTCGTCTTAAATGGTCCGTAGGCATGTAGGACGAGTTGAGGAATCACTCGTTTCATGTGACTAATATAATTTATAGTGGAACTAGTGGAAACAATCCTAATTTACCATCATAAGATGAGCTCAGATTGAAAATAATGTGAATGCCGGCAAAACTGAGCACAAAAGCTATTCAGTCATTAATAAAGAAGAGTCTGGATAATTCTTTTGTTGATCTCGTTAACATTTATATTAAGTAGGTACTACATTACGCATCTCGAGTTGAAGAAGCGTGTATTGCGTATCACTCATTGGAGGGGAGAGAAAGTTACAGCTCTATACATTATGTATGACAGAACACGCATAAAGACACATCTATTCTTATACGACTAATTGGGAAAACATACACAGCATTGTGGTAATACGGCTGCTTATTAATTAAGGAGTTAATTGAGGTTTTTTCCATGGAACGTAATTATACTGTCAGACTATGTGAATTTCAAAAAAAATGCGTGTATGTTATCATATTCGAAAACATGCGCTTAAAATTAAATTTAGAAAACAGTTTACGAATGAAACGAATTCAAGCTATCCATACTACTTATATTATAAATGGGAAATTAAACCGCCGAGCCGATTTGGATGAAATTTGGTATGGGTGAGGCTTGGATCCTGAGAAATGATATAGGCTACTTTTTGCCGCAATAACCGACACTTACGCGGGCGGAGCTACGGGCAACAGCTAGTATGTCATAAACCTGAAAATAGTCTTAAATTATTTTCGCACAATACCAAGTTATGTCAAAGGCGTTGTCAATATAATATTTACATAGAAACACAGACATTCATACCAAATCTTGGATAAATTAAAAAGGGAAGCGACCTTTTTTGCCTACCTGCGACAACCGGTGCCAGCGGCCGGAACATTGAGAAATGAAAAGAGATTAATCCTTATATTTCTGTCGTAATATAACAAAAGTATTATTTTATGAATGAAACCATAACTTTACCTAAGCGAAATCTATCAGTTAAAAGAACTGTTTCCTATTTAAATAAAAAATAAAACAAAATAAACAGTGATTGTAATTTACGGTTTTTTTTTCATTTAATTTTGTGTTATTCTCATTTTACTTAATAATTATTTAAAACAAAACGGTTTACTCACGTATATTCTCGGGATCGCCCGACTAGTTTCAGACTCAATAGGAGTCCCTAATCATGAGCTGACGCGGCGGCGGTGGTGTCGCGAGTCGAACTGCGAGAGTATGCGTGAGTAAACCGTTTTGTTTTAAATAATTATGAATACTCCTCCCAAAAGTTATACAAATTCTCATTTTCATTAATTTATTTGCGTTTCTATAGCAAAGTAAACCTTATGAGAGATACATATAAGTGCAATATACGATATTTTTTTTAAAGGTACAGTACAATATTCTGTCGTCAAAGGTGAGCACTCATTTAACTTTATGTAGCCCTTAACTTAGTGAATTACGGCGCGATAAAATTATGACTTGAAATGAACAACAATTAGTTAGTCAACACAGGACGCGAAGAGCCATTGTTTTAATATAATTAAGTTGATGTTGCGTTGGAAAGTTTTCAAATTTATTTTTCCTGCCGTTTCTGTATTTTTTGTGTACATATTTTGTTCTCATCGAATTCAGTTAATTAAACGTTTGAAAGAGTATTTTTTGTACGAATTGTATTTAAATAAAATTAAATGGGTCTGTGTTTACTACATTTTTACCCCCGATCCAAGAAGAGGGGTAATAAGTTCGACGTTGTGGTCCGTCGGTCTGTTTGTCTGTCTGTGGGTCTGTCTGAAGCATAGTAGCTACTAAACGAATAAACTGATTAAGGTCGAGATGGTTCTTAGCTATAATTTATAAATATGTGTTCAGAATTTTAATAGTCATCTTTCTGTTGTAGGGGGTTCGATTTGTATTTGTGAATTGAATCTGAAACCCGCGGCAATGTAGGTATTAGAAGCCCTAGTGCAAGAGTTGTTTAAAAAATAATTAAATAAATGTCATTTTAAAATTTTGACACAACCAAAGTTGCTACTTATTCCAATATCAAGCATTCACTTGTTTTTATTTCAGGTAAATTTAGGTAGCCTTTTTTCTTTTCTTCGAAAAAGCGCGTCGTTTATTAAATAGCTGGAATCACGTAAGTTAAAATATAAATGAAACGTGTTCCGGACATTGTGATATTATCGGCGGCCATGTTAAAATCGTTTTCGCTTTAGCAGAACGTTTTTCATCGTTAACATAACTATTATCGCTCTTGTACAATTACGAGGTACGTGTTAATTTTTGTAGCTAATAGGATTTATATTTAGTTGGGTTTGTTTAAGGAAATATAATGTTTGCTGGGTGAAAATAAACTGTAACTTTCTTTGATGATCATGTATATATGTGTGAATAATGCTTGTAAGTATCCGAAAAATCAATTTTATCTCATTCGGCAATTCATGTTCTTAATTGCTACGTCACGCATTTCGTATTATAAATTTAGTTGATAGGACCAATAAATTTGAGATAAATATCTCAGCGTGTTTTCCTACAATAACTTATCAAAATTTACATACAAATTAATAATATTATCATAAAACAGAATTTCTAAATGCATGTTTTTTTTTGTCTATCGGTCTGATTGTTCCGGCTAAACTCCAAAACGGCTACACCGATTTTGGCGTAACTTCGGTAGATAGCTGTTGTTACAAGGAATATCATACGATTTTATTTTAGAGAAAGGATAAGTTTATAGGCAAAATTAAAGCCTATGAAATTGTTAACAAAATTGAACTTTCTACGCAGACGAAGTCGTATTTTCCTACAAAACAATTTATTTTAAAAAGCAACTTTGCCTACATTGGTAATTATTTATTTTATAGCTAAAGCCGCACTTGAAAGCAATGTAAAAAATTAATTGATAAACTCGATTACCTGATGTTAAATATTATCATAGCACTCTTAAATTACGGAGGATTACAATGCTAAATTGCTATCGCGACCCTTTAAAAAATTCCGCATCCAACCGCTCATTCATTATCAAATCGATAGATTCCGGTCACAGAGAATGTCCCCAATCCCACATTAGGCACATCCAAGTTCTCCCCATTTACTGCTAACTGAAATTACCGAACTTAAGGGCAGCGGAACCGGACGCCATCTATTTCTACCCCCGCGGCCCTCGGCGCCCGCGGCCCTGGCCCTGGGCCCAGTAATTAAGGCCGCTTATCCCGTTGGCTAGTTGAACAGTTTTATTAACAGCCTGTTTCCTTAGTTATGTCCTGGTAAAAAGAATTAAATGCACAGATCCTACGTATGTTGTTTTTAGTTGTTAAGAGTAGCCAACCCGTCATGTAATTGTAACTAATGAACTATTTAAGTGTATTTGATGTTTGTGATAATAAATTACTAAATAAAACACTATAGGTAATCGGCTGTATCCTGCCAGACTGTACGCTAACCCTAACACGGAAATGTTTTTTTTTTCTCCTAACAAAATAAAAATTGCTTTATCATATAATTTAAATTTCGAACTGAATGGTGTAATGTTTTCTTTTATGGCATAAAAAAACAATTCGGTAAATTAAAGTTGTTCAAGGCTTTAAAATTATACGAATTTTCGGTTGATCAGATTATTCCAGTGTAAAAGCAAATTAACCTTTTCCCATCGACACAGCGAGCACCATTATACGAAAAAACAAATGAAATCGCAAAAAAGTTACGGTTTACAAAGCTTAACAGAATTGCAAACAAATAATCCTGTTACATCAACATAATTGAGTAAACATGATTAAATAACTTGTTCGCGTTTTTTTTATTGCTGAGGAGAAGTAAATAATCAGATAAATGTAGAAAATATTTCCTACAGTAGGTTGATTAGGGTCATAATAAATAATAATAACATCGCCGTTAAATTTAAATTACTTTTCGCCGAGTGGTATAGGTCACCACGCCAATTACCTTTGTGCGCGACGTGCCGCGGGTTCGATCCCCGCGTAGGACAAGCTTTTGTGTGATCCACAAATGCTTGGTCCAAGTCTGGGTGTTCTTTGTGCATGTGATTTGAATGTTTGTAAAAACCCCCCGCGACACAAGGATTAAATTCCTTAGTGCGGAAGTCGTTATTTAAAAAGATAAAAAAAAAAATTGTGGCCTTTAGGTTTATATGACGACTAGCGGCCAAGAGTAGACCAAAACATTAATAAATTATATTATAAACCTCTTCAATCACTCTATCTATTGCTGAAAACTGCGTTACGCAGTTTAAAAGATCTAATCGTACAAACAGCGGGACCGACTTTGTTTTATACCTACTATGTAAAGAATAACTAAATTGTAGTGTTGATCAACCATTAAAAAACAAATACGAATACTTTCAACCTACCAAATCGAGATCTTTGGCTGCTTAATAACTTTAAGTCACATAATATTCATTAGTCTTAAGATCTTTAGACGATTTAGACGTAGGTACCTCTCTAAGCAGTCTACAGTCCGTAAACAAAACTAATCGTTTTTTTAATATAGGAATTGGCCATAAGACAACTTTCATACTGTCTAAACAAACCGATGCAAGAATTTTGATAATGCAGTTCTCCAAGCAAAATTCTGGGACACAATATAGATTGCCATCGACACGGTCAGAAGAAAAAGATGCAAGAATCTAAGTTTTTGCGTCATGAGACTGGTGCGTTGAGCCAGTAGTCGCAGGTTCGAGTTCAGCCTGCGGTTTAAGTTTTTCTTTCTACTATTTATATTTAATTACATATAATCGAAATCAAAATATTTTTTCTTTTCCAGTAGCCCTTTTCAGACACTTTCAAAAGGTTAAATGTCTAGTTGCGCTATGATAGCATATTTATTTCTGTAATAATCAACGGGAGGTAATCTAAAAGCACTTAATGGGAACACACGTTATCTGCGGATATCTGTTGGCAACAATTATTGAACGTCAAGAAACCATTAAAGCGATCCTACAGACAATCACCTCGCTAAGTGGTCGCAGTTAGAGTACACATGAAGCCATGACGTTTGTAAAAATAGCCTGTAACATACAGGATATAATACAATTGCTAAAATGTTGAGTTTTAATTTTTTATCATGTGTATTTGTGAGTTGTCTTGAATTTGACCCTAAACTTAGTAAAAAAATTAAGAAAAAAAATAATATCAGCATATATATTTTACATGTTGTATGTCGTTGTAGTAAAATATTTTAAAAGATCTAAAATATAATAAAAATAATTATTGACGACGATGAAAGTCTTCATTGTTTACGTGTGTGGCAGAAGACATTAATTTTAAAACCTGTACTATTCATATAAAATAAATGAAGAAAAAAAAATATACATCTTGTAATTTTTTTTATCTTCTGTACGGTCTTTTTCTTTGCTTGCCGTATTTAAATAAACAGTTTATACATTTAAGTAAATAAAAAAATAAATTTCAGTTATTTCTACAAGTTGACGCACAACCCGCACAACCCTCTTGAAAATATATTTAAAAACATTAAATAAATATTGAGTTGCGAAGCGATCACTTGATCGTGTATCACTTAAGTTCCACCCACTTACGTCGCTATCGTGATTGGATTGGAATCAAGTGTCTTCTTTCATTTTATCGTAAATTTACTTCCAGTCGCTTATTCCGTTTTTTCCCGTTGACTTTGGGTTTGCATCTGTTTGACTTTGTTACACTTCAGAGGATTCTTTCGTTCAAAATTATTTATAGATGTCGATTAATTTAGAAATCTTATCTTATTTGGTTACGGATGATCGGGTTATTATTTCTCAGTGATTTAAAAGCGCGCAAGGTATTCATACTTCAATCCCAGGACGGAGTAATGTAGTAAACCAGTTTTCTACATTGTCTCGGGTCTGGGTGTTTGTGGTACCTTCGTGGTTTCTAATTCCTTAACACAAATGCTAAAGCTACTTTACTTTGGGTTCAGACCAATGTATGTGATTTTGTCCACATTTATTTATATCTTACTAGCTGTTTTCGCGGCTCCGCCCGCTTAGATTTAGATTACCGCGGCAAAAAGTAGCCTAAGTCCTTTGTCAGGCTCTACACTATCTGTGTATCAAATTCCATTTAAATCGGTTCTGTAGTTTTGGCGTGAAAGTGCGACAGACAGAGTTACTTTCGCATTTACTTATAATATTAGTAAGGATTATTAAATGGGACCTCAATGAAGAAGTTTCAATAACATAAATACCTTTGCCTATGATACTCATGAAATCAATCATAAGCTCTATAATTGGTCTTAAGATTCGACGGTATTGGAAACTAAATCAAACACAGAAACATGTAGGAACTATACAGGAACGCGTGTCATGTCTCCCTAAGTTCTAAAACTTATACATGCAGCGTCTAATAAAGTTACACTACCCACCGTCGAGTCCCACCTCTTATTAGTTTGTTTGCCTACAAACAGATGTACGTAGATACTCACAAAGATCTACGTATATTCGTACACAAACTGTCAAGAGTTTGAGTATGAATACATGATGTAGAGCGCAATAAGTGTCCGAACTTGGGCCAGCAGAATTTCGAACGGAGTTCAAACATTCGCTGCTAAATGGACATTGAACTATCTAAATGTATAGAGAACGATACGGAACTATTAAATTACTTGTTATGCGACTGGTGTGAATGGTAGATAAAATCATAAATAAATAAATAAATGTGGACAACAACACATACATTGCTCTGAACCCAAAGTAAGTAGCTGTAGCACTTTTGTTATGGATTCAGAGACAATGAAGGTACCACAAACATCCAGACCCGAGACAATGTAGAAAAGTGATTTTCTACATTGACCCGTCCGGGGATCGAACCCGGGACCTCAGACCTGGCGACAACTTGAAAACCGGCGTGTACGCCATTTGACCACGGGGTCTTCATCAATCAATTATCAATGTGTAATCTATCTACTTTTTTTCTCAAGGTATAGTACATGCGTCTAATAAATACTCCGATGTATTCAGTTCACTTTCCGTTTGCGTAGGACTGGAAGCAGAATTGGCAGAGACATATTTACCGATATTATTGTATTGTGTAAGAGGTTGTTGTGAGGTTCCTGACAGATTGAATGCTGCCATGATCTGTCCCAATTAGTGTTAATCCTATTAAGTCCCTAACGAGATTGTCTCTCAGTTAGCGGCTAACTGAGATCTGACAGCGTTACAGATTAGCTTAGTACAGTTGGATTTAGTTTTAAGACAGATTTGGCGGACTTTCAGTACCTAATGTGATAAATTCAGTACCTTAATAAAAGTTTAGTCAGAACTATGTTATTTAATGTTGGAATATGTAGTTGCTAGTTCCATTTTACCTAAATATGAGATAATTACTCTCAGTTGTATGTCATTTATACTAAAGCAATACGGAAACATTAGATTTTTTTATTTTATGTATTTTCTGTCGTGCTGAGAATGCGCTGGTGATGCCACGACTCCAGCCTAGCCAGAAGAAGAGGACCGGAGTGTTTTTAGTCGTTGAAAGTCCGACATATCCCTACGCCGTGCCCTCGACGCAGTTTGTAGGCATTAGCGTTTCACTCCGAACACACTATACCTACCCACTATACTATTGCCATAAATTCAAAAGTAACTTTATCGGTCTGTCTGTCTGTTATGCTTTTACAAATAAACCGCTGAACCTACTTTGATCAAACTTGATATGGAGTAAGCTTGAATACCAATAAGGACATAAGCATCTATTTGCCGCGATACAGTTATCGCGGCAAATAGACTATAAATATAAATACTACGCGGGCGGAGACATGGGCAACAGCAAGTACATTAATGACTTAACTTTTTTATATTATTTTCATTCCAAAAAATATTACGTGGATCTGTTCAAAACATCATCGGATCAAAAACGGCCGATTTTAATACTGTCACTTAAGAAGCATGGCTGAATTTTCCTGCTGCCTACGCCTAACAGATTAGCGGATTAATTCATTATTAAACCAAGCTCAGCCCATGATTTCAACCGTGGAAAAAAGTATTCCGAGTATTGCCGGTAAATATATAGGCCAATAATAACAATTTTGTGACCTAGTGGTACAGAGAATTTAATACCTAATTATAATTACCAGATTTACTGAAAATAATAATATTTATTTCCAGTTAACCTAAGTATCAAAGCAAGTTAAGGTGGTTATATCTAAACGATAAGATGTCTCTAGTAACATGGAATAATTATTTAATCGAACTATATTCAATTAGTAGGTATATTAATTAACAACAATTACGGTTATATACTTAAGGTAATTATCTAATCACAAATTAATTGATAACTCATCATGTGCACCGTAACAAGTACTTAAACATGACAAATAAATAATACAAATACAAAAAATCCTTTTTCTGTCTGAAACGCTTTTAAGCCACTGAACCGATTCTAATAAAATTTGGTGCGGAACAAGCTTGAACCAAGAAAGGAGTTACGTTACTTTTTATCGTGATAACTGACATGCACGCGGGCGAAGTTGCGACAAAAGCTAGTCATATAACTCTCTCCATTGAATACCGTAGGAGATTGTGATTTACAGCGAGGGACTGATATTATGAATGTACAGCTGTTCTTCCCTCCTCCGACATAATTCCTCCTCTTTTACGATGCCCGAGGGAAAAGTTTCAGTTAGCTATATTTAGAGACTAGAGCTGTTCTGACGATAGCAATTGTTTAAAAGTACTTAATCACAGCCTGCATTCACTATACTAATAACGATGATAATTATCATTCTATACGGGGAAATCAGAATAAATTATTAATAAATAGTTGCATCAAGTAAATGCGTAAACCTTTTTTCTTTCCGTCTTATTGAAAGTTAAAAAAATGATATTTCATAAACTTATACGTTTCTAAAAAAAAATCAAGAAATAAGGTTAAGTTATAATATAAGAATATAATATAATGTAAGAATTAAAATAAAGTAAATTTAAAAAAAATAATATTATATTGCCCTGATGTGTCAATCCAATAACACATACTTCTACAATACAATGAGGGTTTTCGCGACTTTAAAATCCGCTAGGTTCGCAGTTCATGTGGACCTTCTTTCAATATCCAATGACAGACCAGCTACGGGCTCGTGGTTGGTGGAAATGGACAGATAGACCTGTAAAACCCTCAATTCAAGAGACCAAGTATATAGAAGAAACAACTGACTATCGGGCATCGGCGTATTGAACCTGCACGTCTGGCTCAACCTAAGTAGTCAAACTTGCTGTTCATGTCGACTGGACAATCTAACTATTTACAATTTTTATAACATAATATTTCTTTGTAAATAATAGCTCTTTCTCCTTAACAGATTTGAACCAGAAGGAAAGATTTTAGTGTTTAAAGAATCCCACTTTTTAAAGTAAAACTTCTTTACGCACGTTTGACTTGGGGAGTAAGCTGGTAAATACGTGACGAGAGCGTTACAAAAATTGTGACCGGGCGAGGCGAATGGAAGTTGTGAGGGAGATATAAGTTAGTGAAGATAGAAAGAGAGAGGGTTACGTTTGGTATATTACTGTAGGGGTAAGAAAGAGGTGCGAGCACACAATTTCTTTCTCTCCTTCTCTTATAGCCAGTTACTTTTCCTATATAATAAAGTTTTACTTCAATCGTGTGGTCTAAAGCACACTCGTTTTTTTTTTATTCGATCGTCATCTTATATTTTCCCTCCGTTAATACACACGTCTGCAAAAAGTAGGTCACTGACAACTTTTCTTTCGTTCTCATTTTAAATATAACATTATTTATAAATGAAGTTGACAGGAATTTTAGACACTTCTCGCCGGTATTAAGAACTCTTTGTTTCAAGTGAGTTGTTTTCGACAAAAGGTCACTAATTAAGTCGAAAGAGGTTGCTAGTACTTTTTTATATTTTGAATTTCCTGATTTTTGTTTTTTTTTAATAACAGTTGTATCTGTTTCATGTTTTGCAGAAATCGTTAATATGTAAGGGATGAAAGGAATTCTAAGTAGGTCAAGCATGCCCCACCCTGTTTACACCTAGACCCCTACCTGTGTTCACTTGATATCCCGTAAGCAAACACGAACTTATATAACTCTATTACTTGTATTATACAACGAAAAGATTAAATTGTCCTTATTTGAGAGGAATTTTATTAAAATTATAACTTACAAAAACTGAACTTGAAGGAAAGAAAGATAAAAGATTAAGAAACAGTTATACATCCAGAAATGTTTATAAAAAGATTTCGCTTGAGGAAAAAAGGAGTGTTTTAAGCAAGTTGTTTTTTCTATTTAATTTTTCCTTTTTCTCAAAAGTAAGTTAAAGAATAATTTTGCCTTGTCTTTAAATATTTCATTTTCTTATGCCACCTATCTACTTACAGCTTTGAAACAAGCTGGTACAATGAAATATTTAATGTACAAACATTTCTATTATTCAATCATATAAAGTAAACTGGTTTCGCTAGTAAAATCAAATAACATGAAATATTCAATACCTTTGTTCCGTAGGCTTTGTTCTGTAATAGGTAATGTAATTATATTCATAGCGCGCTGCGCATTAACTGATTAATTCATGTATTTAATTACTTACACCTGTCGTTTGATTCCGATAAACAACCTTTTTTGGCAGTATTTTGTTTCACTATTACACGATTTCACGCTTGTAAAATCAAGTTTGGAACGTTGCTGTTTAAATCCTTTGTTAATATGAGGCAGTGTTTTTTATTTGCGGACAGTGCGGCTTAAAATTTAGAAATGAGTTATAGTTTGAAAACTTGATAATATTTTTACAGATTAGCTTTTTGAATGAAGAAACATTTTTTTACCTTCTTTAATGAAAATGTTTGCGTATCTAAAATATTATATCTTGTGTATAGGACGTGTTAGATCAACGCTTGATTAAATCTAGCTTTATTTTGCTGGGTGGTTGTTTCCACTTGGATTTAAGCTCACGTTTACACATCGATAAATGTACATACCTGTTCTCATGAAACGTGTTCGTTCTTAGTGAGAATTGGAACCAAAGGGTTGACTGATCTTTGCCACAGAAATTGTAAGAATTAATGTTTGTATTAAATTGAATTCAATATAAAAGCAGTGCAATATTGCACATGTTTTGTGGCCTCACTTTTTTATATGTTTGTCTGAAGTTCTTTAGTAGCTTATATTATAATTTTGGCTTGAAATCACTCACTGTTAGGTATGAGCTTCCTCTTCTTACTAAAATTTCTCTCAGTTCTATACATTATTAAATCTCTCCTACGATGCGCTTTTGTCGTTCATGTCTACATATGACTTAATCCTTGTTACCATTCGGTCAATATCTTTTTTATACGCGATCGCTATTTCTAACCAGCCCCTCTAGCTACGAGTAAGTTGCATTTCTACAAGCGTTACCTCGAATTGAATCGCTCAAATCTATGTGAGTGACAAGCCTAAGTCACGTGACTTATCAAAATGAAATGTCATTTCCATACATTTAATGTCATTTAAGACGTTTATATCTTCGTTAACGTATGTAAAAAATTCACTTGGTTACATGGGCAGTATAAAGAGAAAAACAAATGAATTTGTTTGAATTACGAACGAAACATATCTAAAGTAAAAAAAAAAGACCTCAAAAATTCAAATTGTAACAGCGGCATTACAAAATATTAACAATTTAATGAATGTTCAAGCGTGTCACGGTCGCGAAAATGTTTTACCCGGTTCACTCCACAGGGATGAGCCGAATCTGACTCGGCTAATGAAGTGAAATAATTGATTAATTGCGTGTCAGTCGGGTCGCGGCCCCCGCTAATAACGACTTATGACTCTTCTGACTTACGGCTATAAATCGCTTCCAATGGTAGGCAATTCATTACTGTTTCATTAGGGCTAGGAAAATAGAGGTAGGACGAAGAGTAAAAACTTTGGTAATGCTAAAAATAAATTTTGATAAATTGATGATTTTATTATTTCAGATAAGTAATAGTTTTTACAATAACTATCCCTTAGGAAGGGATTTACATCCATTTCATATGGATATTACAGTGCCATGGGAATTCCTACGGGATACTGACCCTTTATAAAAGGTACATTTAAAGGACCCTTCTAAAATGAAAAATGTCAACACCATAACTTACTTTGATACACATCATCAACTAGAGTCGTTTATCGATTAAAAAATGCCTGATAGAGGTTTAACTACTTGAAATTAAAATATTTTGATTTAATTTGATCACAAGCACAACCCCTACTAATATAATAAATGCGAAAGTAATTCTGTCTGTCCGTCGCGCTTTCACGCCAACACTACTGAATCGATTTCAATGAAATTAGATACACAGATAGTCTGTGAAAGCACTGAAGCTACTTTATACGATGATAATCGACATCCCAGCTATATGTTATATGTTTCTATTATTGTAAAATATTAAAATAATTGAGCGCAAAGTGAGCATACTAAATAATTTTTTTCTGAATCGTTAGTAAACTAATGATAGGTTTCTTATCCAGAAAACTTGTCATGACATCAATTTAAACTAAATACTTAACTAAAGCAGCTTATCTTGCTCCAACTAAACCAATATAGCACGTAACAACCATAAAATACTCAGAATAGGGTGCCGTAACTCACAGTAATACGCATCCATTACCGGTAACCGGCCTAATGTGTGGGTAGACACACATTCTTAAACCTTAACTTATTCCTGAGGGCCCGAGAGATGTCTTACGTAATTGTTGCTCTAGATTATTTATAACTCAATGTAAGCTATATAGGTTGTAATGAAAATGTAGATAGTCAATTATTTCTAGTTTTTTTATTTTTAGTTTTTGGCTTTCCCAATCCACAACCCCAATCTTTCCAATAAATCTTTACAATACATTTTAGAAACTAGTTCATATTTCTCATTATACACGATGTGTTTATTAGGCCTTCAATTGTTAAAATCTAATAACTCAAATAATTACCTATCATTGACGTTTTACAGAAAATTAGCGTAACTTTATTATAAATATTTATTTCAATAATGTAGGTACAAAAATCCTATCTTAATTTTTTCTTAAATTCCCGAAAATCATTGTGGCCGAATTTAGCCGGCAAATTTATTCACAATCGATGCAATACTTGCATATAATAAATATAGATACCTCTAGGTACATGTTAAGTAAAACAGCAATCAAAACGAAGCAAGATTATATATGGTGACGTCTCTAAAGCTCGAGCTCAAGGAAGATGCTCGTCTACCGCTGTGAACCGTGACATCAGGAAATAAAACATGTCGTATCTGCCGTATTACATACATAAATAGGTTCAGCATGTGTATTGGAAATGAAATATAACTTTTTATAAGGCAATTAGAGTCATTGTGATTAGATACTTATACATAAGCTGCTTATGCATGCATTGTACTTAAACTATATATCCGAGTACTGCAAGAAAATCCTACAAAATACTTAATTTTTAGTATTAACCTACGTGTTTACACATTTACATCAAACACACCTAAGGCTTAATTAAGTAGGTTAACAAATCTCATCCAAATCCTGTGACACGTAACACTGCATTTGGCTACATTCATCTAAAAAATCTACGAAATAACCTATTATTAATAGGTTCTGTTTACATTAAAAAAAAATAGTAATAGCAACACAAATTATAGACCAAATAGGTTATCTAATCGAGTACCAACGTATTGTCCTAAAGCAGGGCAAACCTACAGATTTCATACAAATACCAATCGTAATTACCTGTCGTATAGTTCAAATTACATTGAAATAATAGATTCGTAGATTTATACTGATTTACATAATTGAGTTATTCGGGTGCTCGGGGAAAGGTATTTGAAGAGATTGACTTCAATTACCTAGAGTCTGATGAAATGAAATAAAAACTCTTTGTATTAACTCAGGATACCTACAGAGAGAGTATTCCTATTATTCTTCACAGAATAGGTGCTCGTAACTGGTTTGGAAAATATTTGAATCATATACCGTAACTTGATACTCTGTTTATTGATTTTCTCAACGATTATAATGCATAAAACATTATTATAAAAATAATCATTTAATTTGACATTTGATCCTTTTTTTAAATTTTTTTTTAATTTACTTTGTTAAAATAATACGATTTTTATTTTTTATAGCACTGCAAACAATTTATACAAAAACAAAAACTTAAGCTATAATTTATTTGCCAAACTGATGTGTGTTGATGTCTATATGCAAATGTATTTTTAAGTTTAGAAACTATAAGCCATAGTGGATAATTTTAAATCTTAGTATGCAGTAAGTAGTAATATTCTACGCTACTGCTGAGAAAGAATTCGCTATAGAAGCAGCTCAACAACATAACAAACACAACAACGCTATTTAAAAAACCTATATCCAACTAATGAGGTCTTAATTTTTTTAATAATGTTTATATTAAATAAAATATTAGATGTTTGTTACCATAAATCTCATTTAGTGTTTTAATTTATTAAATCAAGTTCTGGCTGGAAATTTGGAGGCGTTTGCGGGTTCCCCATAATAACGGAGTTTATCTTCATTATTTGAACCACGCCTACCCTGCCGAAAAGCTTCTCTTTTAAACGGTTATGGCGTTTGCCGCGGATATTTTATCATCAAATATTATAATGAGTAAGCTAATCATTGGGAGCATTTGTTAATTTAACACTGTTTTGGTTGGCGAACATTGTTCTTTCCAGTAAAGCTATAATTTATTTTCGAAAAGTTAACAAAAGAGACTAATTTGATATTCTATTTCAAAGCTGTTTGGATATTCACAAGATCTTAAATGTATTTAATATAACACATATTTCTCGCAACACTACATGTACCGTCCACGTCACGATATTGGTAATACCTAATGGATTTAGAAAGTCAACTTTACCACATTGAAATAAAGGCGATTTCAATGACAACTATTACACGGTTAACTGTACTTACATAAAGCCACGCTAATTTCCCGCAAGAATCATTCGACTCAACGGAGATCTCATAATTAATCCTGACCTGCATGTATACAATAATACTTATTTCTATTGTAAATTTATAAAGAGCGTGTAACCAGGGGGTTTCACTTCTTTCAGTTTAATACGTTCGGCCGGCGCGCCTCCCGGGCAGGCGAATAGCAGTAGGTTGCCGCTAGCCGAGTCGCGCGTAATTCTAATATTAGATAGTTATGTTGTAGCATTGTTACTAATTATACGTAGTGTTATTAATTATTTTATCGTACCTACTTATAACTAAGCCCTAATGCTTCAATTCTATTATTAGGTGGTATTGTTGCAAGCGACAGGTCTCCAACCTGACGCGGCTTGCCAGACACAGTTCCGCGTTAGAATAGAGCGGTAACGTTTAGGTAAATATCGCACAAGGCATCAAGCGCTTTAGCGAGCTAAACTGCACTTTATTTCGTCGCAGTTAGAGTCGCTATTTATATTATTCTTTCGCAAAGTGTACCTTCTGTACATAGTACTACTATATTCATTATTCTATGGTATAACTAAACCTTAATGCTTTAAGCTTATTTACATGTAATATCCTCGTAAGGCCCAACCTACAATTAGGACACTATAAATTACGGCCCAATTTACTTACTTAAAATAGGCACTAGTAGTTGCGGCCCAGACTGGATTAGTAATAAAGTGTCTAGATCAAAATGATTTTACCTTCAATAAACTTTAAAAATACATTGATTCCAAAATTATATATACGTTGAATAAAATAATATTCGATGGCAGTGTTCAGTAGATTTGTTTTTTAATTTACACATTTTATTTATTTTAGGTCTCTGGGCGGACATTTAATGATTTTAGTAAATCTATGTCCGGAATAAACCCTTTTTGTTTTCCTTAAATTATCACCTTACGATTAGTGTACCCTTAAAAGCCATATATGTAAATAAGCTTACCGTATTACTTGTCCCGTGACCTCGGTCAACGTAACAAAGACGCAAGTATTGTGGCTGTATACCTTGCAGGAAACAACTTAAGTAATCTACACCCTCTATAACTTAGAAATCAGGCAGTAATTAAGGGGAAATAATACGATTGTGTACATCAACAGCGATATATTCAATTACTGAAGATAGAAGTAGTCATTGAATGACTTAATCCTTACTAATATTATAAATGCGAAAGTAACTCTGTCTATCTGTCAGTCTGTCGCGCTTTGACCCCAAAACGAATGCACCGATTTGAATGAAATTTGGTACACAGATAGTTTAGAGCCTGAGAAAGGACATATACTACTTTTTGCCGCGATAACCGACATCCACGCGGGTAACAGCCGCGGGAAACAGCTAGTGTTTATATAAATTATCGTAATATGCATTAACTATGAATACAAGTTTCAGCTCAATTAATTGGGGGAAACTGGGCTAAACCTAAAAAGAGAAGTGCATCTTTATTTTTAATTAAATAAAAGCTTAGTATACCTCTTCTAAACTACTTTGGCATTTAATGAGAGTTTAAGCTTCAATTAAAACTAAATATGTGCTACTTCTTTTAAGTGCAGAATCGTGTTCTAAAACTCAGTTTAAATATTCACTTGTTTGCGGACGAGAATGCATTTTTCATTTGTTTTGCGTATCCATTCCAGTTTACACATTAATATTAGATTCTTTGTCGTGCTAGCATTTCGAAGTTTTCGCTTTTGAGACGGTTCTATCGCTCGGCATCTGTTGTCACCCGTGTACAGTGACACATAATCAGAATGTTCAACTTATATTTAGAATTAAATACTTTAGAAATAATGATAAAAAAAAAATGTTTTTACGGCATATTAGTCTCAGATTTTAAAATAAATATTTATTGATGTGAACTCTGTTTAACCTTTTATCAAACTTATTCTAAATCGTGGTAAGCTAATAGTATTTTGGTTAACCAAGCACATTTAATGATAACATTATATAATAATGAACTTAAGTTCCGCTGTCTGTCACTATCAGTAGTTCGTCTATGATCACTTACTAAGCTTTAAAATGTATAAGCTTCAAACGTAACTAAGTTGTGTTTTGTACAATTGAAACCGAATAACCTACCACTTCCATCGGGTCTTGATTCTATATCTCCTTCGATCCAATCGTTCGCACAAAGAAATCTCTCGTTCCTCTTTTTATTCGACAAACTGGGTTCAAACATGGCAAGTTCGAAAACTTGTTTACTGCAAGTTACGTCTCCGAGTGCAGACGTCGGCTAAATCGATTGACGAGTTATATCGAGATG
Source organism: Diachrysia chrysitis (assembly GCA_932294365.1). Classification (NCBI taxonomy): domain Eukaryota; kingdom Metazoa; phylum Arthropoda; class Insecta; order Lepidoptera; family Noctuidae; genus Diachrysia; species Diachrysia chrysitis. Next base: position 8,077,229 of record OW028657.1, read on the forward strand.
ATAATCGAAATGCTATCGATATATCTGACTGTACTTTACTCAATTTCATTCCATGTGCTATTTTTATTTATAACCTTATAGTCATGGTATAATAAGGCGAACCAGTATAAAATACAATCATATACAATCTAGGAATTACCGCAAATATAAACGTTAGCCAATTCTGGTTAAAAGCTCTGTTTCACTTATCATTTAAACACATGTCTCTAAACATAGACATTACAATTTTGAGAACATGTCTTACTACTAATTCTTACTTACTATATATTTACTAATATTAAGCAATATATTAGCAATTGATAAGTAGATTTTTATTTCAATTTTTCCATAGAGAATTTGAATTATGATACTATTGCTAAGGTACTAGGTACTTCTAGTATCATAAAAATTGCTTAACATTGTCGAGATTTTTATAAACATGCCCAATAAATAATACCAAAATCTAAACGTTTTTAAACAAATATTCATTATTATTCATGGCTATAGGAGAAGACACGAACTACCGTTTGCTTAACATAGGTCGATAGTCAAGGGGTGCCCCAGAAACCGCCGTCAACTTTGAAATACCAACCACTGGCCCCAGTCCAAGCCAAAGGACAAGGAAACTTCCTAACAATCAGATAGTTTTAACTAAAAGTAAACTTAATTTCGTCCATAGGGAAATTGGTATTATAATTAACACCGGAATATTACCCACCTACAGTTACTAAGATGTTACAACATAATATATTAATACAGTTTTTATACGTTTACTTTTTTTTTAATTAATGCGTGAAGTGTTTTTTTAAATTGTTTAACGTTTTGTAAACAAATTTGAACATACGAGGACAAGCATAGAGCGTGCGCATCGCTAGTAGACCCCGATGTCAAGCGTAAGCACATTTATAGCTAAAAACTGCGCTCGTTAACTGATTTATTGGATTTTCCGTCCGACGACAGACGTTTATGCCAAAATATCGACGGTTCCGATATTATTAGGGTAATATTAGGTTTTGAAATAGTTTTCATAAAACGGTGCTCTCTGTTTGGACACAAATTTAACGATTTTAAGTACATGTTCATACTAGTGCCAACAGTTCATACTCTATATGCGCGCTCTAAAGATTTTTTTGGAAGAGGTTTACGCAGTTAGCCTGAGCGCAGGCTTTGACTGCTACACCGGACTTTTGTGCGCTCTCTAAAAGTCTAATCATAAGTAGGTTCGGCAATTTTCATTCATGATTTTTTTTCTCAGGTTTATGTTTTTTCTGTTTGTTTTTATTCTTGATAGCAGAACTTAATTAAATAACGTACAAAACAGGAAAAACAAGGCATAAAACAAGGAGCAAGCATCGCTCCTTGTTTTATGCCTAATTATCGGATTCACCTCATTATCTGATCCACGATAATTTGTAAACAATTAGCGAACGCTCCTGTATAACAACTTATAACTATAAATAGGACCTATTTTATTGCAGACAGTATTTTATTTTTCGTATCTTTACATAAATAAAGAAATAAACAAAACACTGTCAGTATATTTTAATTTGGCGTTGCTGTATGCAGATTGAGGCATCATTAATATTCTCTTAATGTTGTATTGTTGCATTATTTTCCGTAATTGCAAAACTCGGAAGAGTGGCAACACTGACAACGCTATGTTTTTAGGTCAATAGCACCAATTTCTATAAGCCTGTAATATGCAATAAAATTGCAATTGCAAATTTCATTTCGGCTAGTAGATAAGTTTATCAAAATATTAAAGCTTTACTATTTTATAAATTACTTATAAGTAGTATTGATTCGAAACTGCTGAGCCGATTTAGATGAAACTTTGTATGGGGTGAACTTGGATATCAAGAAAGGCTCATAGGCTCATAGGCTACTATTTGCCGCGATTATCGACTTCTACGCGAGTGAAGCCGCGGGCAAAAGCTGGTTATATTATAATTTTGTTTCAAATAAACATCTAAGTACCTATATTATTTTTGGGTTGGCTTCAACCTTTCTTGTGATCTAAGCATACCCCATACCAAGTTTCAAATAAATCGGTTCAGCAGTTCAGCCGTGAAAGCGTAGCACACAGACAGACAGAAAAATAAACAGACACTATAGGGGATTTCAAATTTATAATATTACATGGATAATCACTGTACCTACTACACTGAATCTCTGTATATAATATACAAAATTATAACTATAGAAAAATCTTCAGATGAAAATCACCTTAAACACAAACCTACATTAAAACTTTTAACACAAAAGTAACTTCATAATAAAATTCTTTTTCCATACGTTATATTGGAAATAAAACCTCATTACTTTCCCTTCCGGGTTCGCGTCGAAACATAAAATATCTTCATCAAAACTCTTTTCGAGTTTTGTTTGTTACCATCATATTACAATTTCTACGAGTAGCAGCTGGTGATGAAATTTTTCACGAAGGAAAACCAGCGGGAATTATAAACGTTACCTTTTGTACTGAATGTATAATCATTTATGTGGTTTTTTGGTGACGTTTAATAAAAAGTTTCATTATGACTAAGTAATGCTTAGATAAATTCTGAAAGAATATTAGTAAAATATCTTAACTCCGCAGTTACTGTGGCCAACTTCTGGACTCAAGATAATTAAATAAGTAAGTAAAATATATTCTCTCTAAACTTTTGCTGTGCCCGACAGAGACCATAAATGGTTATATCTTGTTAAATCTAAAGGTAATTAATATTATGTAAAATGTAGAATATTTGTGTGAAGTATACGTTAGATACCTACATACTCAAGATAATTATATTAATTCTTAGATAAATATTTTAATTCTAATACATATCTTAAAGATAGTTTTAGACATGGTGTCATAAAAATAGATAAAATCAAAACATACCTACATAAAAAAAATTATATTCTGATCTCTGAGGTTTTGGTGGGTTTAAAGAAAACTAAATTTCTAGGTTTATAACATACATAAAATGTGCTTTTTTTAAATGCCACAGTGCCCTTTCTGGTACAAGGCAAAAGTCTATATTAAAAAAATACTAGCTTTTAAATCAGCTCAGGCCATGGTACTAGAGAAGACAAATCAAAAAGCCCAACCACGACGGGAATGCATCGTTTTATGATCACCTTTGGGTCCCATCATCAGACCAGTTCAAAAGGTAGTAACGAATAGGTAAAAGTAGGTACAAATTTAAACATGAAGAATTTTAGCTCAATTGGATACCCCAAAATGGTCGAAAAATGGTTTGCAAGACAGACAACCCACAAAAATACTTACGAACAGTGCAAGTTAAATAAAAGTTTGCAAAAAGGCGTACGTATCACTAGAACATGTTAACACATTCATATTCATTACAGTTTAGGATATCTAACAAATAACCGCTACTATTGAAATCCAGACATAAAATTAATAGGTGGCTGGCAAGCAGAGTGTAATGTGGATTGATTAATGGATGCCGCTCCGAAGCCGTGACAGTGCGCGTGGGGACAATATCTATTAGTCATAGATCACAACACACGATAAAGTTCAATATAGCTAGCATTCGGATAACGAACTGGACTGTGGGTGGTTTAACTCATACGGTTCTACAACATAAGTAGATATAATAACATAGATTGCTATTTCGTTTAAATATCTTAACTCTTCTACACTTTTACTCAAATCCTTACTAATATTATAAATGCGAAAGTAACTCTGTCTGTCTGTCGCACCTTCACGCCAAAACTACTGAACCGAATTAAATGAAATTTGGTACAGAGATAATCTAGAGCCTGAGAAAGGACATGGGCTTCTTTTTGCCGCGATAACCGATATCCACGTGGACAGAGCCGCGAGATACAGCTAGTAGCAAATAAATCAAACATTATAATTTCCAACACTTACTAACGAGCCTATAATGACACAAAATTAAAAGACACTACAAGCTTTATAGTTAATTTTCTCGATAGATCATTTTCTGTTCGTATTTTAATTATGGTTTGTACCTACATACTTTATCGATATAATTAAAAACGTCTCCAATCACTATCAACATTTATCAAAACTGACGTATCGATACCCCGCTGTAATTTCAATCTCCGATTTTGACATGTTTATAATAAGTGTCCATAAAAATGATATAGATCACAATGAAACGATTCACTTTTTGTTAAAATTGATTTAAGTAGGTGTTCAATGTGGGCGTTAAAAATTATTTATTTATGTAAATCGTTGAAAATTTGATAAATTCGGACTAAAGTCGATTAAATTTGCATGCACGGTCACTGACTTATACCAGATATAAAGTATTCTTATAACAGACATCTTTTTAAATCATTGCCTGTTATTAGTGTCGATATTATTTTTGTCTGCGTTTATCGAATTAATCCTATTTAACTTTGGATAAAACTCGGTTCGTTGCAGCAGTTCGTCGCGTCATGAGCTAATAATTAAGATAGGTTTCTTTAGGATCATATCGCGTGATTAAAACCATTTTTATATTTATTAATCATATCTATGACAAACAATTGTACTATGTTCAATCAAAACTTCAAATTTATTTATTTTCTCTAAAGGTACAAAAATATTAGATACTTAAAATGTCTTTGTCTAAACATCCTAATTTTTAAAAGAGGTAATTTAGTTATAAATTCCTTCGAAAGCCATTATATCCATGTTTGGTGATTGTATACATTAGGTTGTATACCAACGCCTCAACGACAAAGTTGGCAATCGCGTGTAAGCCTTTTACCTTCGAGTGGCGTATTAACCTATTTTCTTCAGCTCAGTCTTTCAAGTTTTGCGGGAAAACCACTCTATATTTTTCTTTCCATGATTAAGTGGCAAAATGATTCTCGACTATCCAGAAAAAGTTTACTCGATAATCGTATAGGAAGACTTCTGATTTTAGCATAAAATATACATTTAAGATTGCTTAGAGAGCTTAAGATTTTGAAATAAATATTTGAGAATGCGTTCCATCGGTCGAACAAAATGAATAATATTCACCACACAAAGTGAAATTTGATCGGCTGTCGGACTTAACGACTGCGCCTTAATAGACGAGTAAATATTAACTTCGCTAAATTATTTATTACTAGTCGCAGCCCAGCTTCGCACAGGTTGACATTTATTTTCAAAATATTCTTATTCAAATGGTAAAGTAATTTTTGAAATCAGCTTAGTAGTTTTTGAGTTTATTCGTTACATACATACATACAAATCATACGTAGGTATAGATTAATATCCATTGCCAAGTATTTATTGTTTTTTTTTTAATTTTATCGTTCTTGTCTTAACATCACTTGACCTGTCAAGATTCATGTTAATATTTACGTTTTGGCATTTAAGGTGTCTGCAAAATCTTTTCACGGGTAAATCCGGGCGGAAAATATTTACCTTATAAAGTTCAATTAGTGTGGGAATCTCGCAAAAAGGTACGCGAACACCTGATACAATCCCTTCATCCTTATTCAAAACAAGGGTTTGGATCCCCCACATTTGTTACCCACAAAAGAAAATAACGGAAATATTCCACCATGCAAGTAATACAGTACGATTCGAAATAGTATTTATCACTTTATAGAAAAACGTTTCTCTTTCAAAGTACCAGTATTTACTTCAAAGGTCTTGCAATCCATACAAAACAGATAACAACAGCCTGTGATTTAAAAGACAATAGCAAATGGGGAGTTACGCAATAATAAATTTATATAGAGGGGAATCGACGATGGATTCTGATATCGTGAGAAAAAGCTATGGAATGGCGCGCCCTATATTCAGTAAATTTCCATTTTATTTTTCCGCAGTTTTGTACGATTTTTTTTGTATTATGTTATATATTTTTAAATGTTACTAGTAATTTGGGTAGAATTCACATTACTAGCAATCTTGTTAACGCCTCCAACTAAGCTTAATATGATTGTGTCTGGAGTGCAATGGGTGGAATTCGAACCTGCGACTTCTCGATCATAAGGCCACCCGAACCATTACGCTATTACCGCTTAAAACTGCGTTACATACTTTGTTGATAACACCTAACGCATATTTCAGTAACATAACCGAATAAAAATGTCACTGACTTATGAATAAAGTGTTTACACGAGATGCGAATGTGCCATGGTTTTATGAACATCAAATAATAACGGGTATTACGAGGGCTATATAGCGAGGATTATTTTACGGCAGTTCAAAATATTGCCTGTATCTGATATTTTATGTATTCCGTGTTAAAAATCTTTTTATAACATTACGATAGACTGAGCAGACTGTATTTCACAAAGGTCTTTCGTTTCATCTTTATGTTACTACAAAATAGCGGCAATAGCCTAATGGTCAGGGTGACGGCCTTGTGATCGAGAGGTCGCAGGTTCGATCCCCACCATTGCACTATTGACGTAAACCCACTCCAGATACAAGCATATATAGCTTAGTTGGAGGGGTTAACAAGATTGCTAGTATTTTTAATTATTTAAAATAATATTTATTTTATTACTATATATATGGTCTTTTTATTACAACTAATTAATCAACATTGTGAAAATATAGTTGAGTTAAACACCTGACGTAATTTGTACTTAATGCAGTGAATAAATACGCAAAAAAAAAACAAAATATAGTGCTTACTTCCTGGTCATTCAATTCATTTTTCTTATTATACTGTTTAACTCACTATATCTACATATTAACCCGCCATATCCATCCCTTCATACAAGGTAGTAAATCCACATGTAAAAATGTACCCCAAAGACATAAAAAAATAACAAAACCACTGAAATACCGCAATATAAAATCCAGGTCAAGTGATTACAACACTTTGAAAATAATAAATACAATACATAGTTGTCAAACAATGGAGTCAAGAGTTTGGTAATTAAAAAAGTGAAAATTGGGAACGGCTTGTACCTATTTCATAGTTTGTAGATAACACATTTTGGCCGGTCGCCAGATTTTGACATTTGGGTCAGTCTGTAGGTCATCAGAACATCAGAATATAAGTATTTTTTACTATGTGCTAACTTGAAGTTGGTATGCAATTAATGAGAGAATCAGTTTTCGGCTTGATCGCTGAATATTTTAAAATACATTATTTTTTTAATTATTTTGGCAATGAAGTCGTCTGTTACTGAAAGTTTAGTATATACTTAAAGTAGGTATATAAATTTTCCTGATTAAAACAAAACACAATACTTGTATTTTTATGTACAGTCTGCAACTAAAATTAATGAACACAATTAGTTTTACAAAACACCTAGAACACAATTTAAAATCTGTAAGTTGATGATGCGACTAGTGGCCCGTTCCTATATAAAAGTTCAAACAAACAAACAAACAAACAAACTCTTCAGCTTTATAATATTATATATAATATATATTATAATAGTATAGATTTAATAAATTTTATTGTGTTTTGCTGTATTGTAAATCTGATTGTGTTCATCCACTTAAGTTGCTGACCACAAAAGATTTGAGAACCCGCTCCAAACTGAACTAGGGATGCAGAATGCTCATCATGCGAGGATGGAAAACTCGAATACTTAACTACTTAACCAAAAAAAAACATATTCTACTTGCATCTGTGTTCTATGTAGAAATACAATTAAAAGAATTTAAATATTTCGATTGTAATATTCATTTTATTTCCTTAATTTGATAGATTAGTCCGTAGATAGATATGTCAAACCCAAATACGGCGTGTTCTGTAACTCTAAAGGATTAAGATGATCTGTAACGAGTCTGTCTTTACAGGCCGTCTGTAACGTTATCAGCTGTACTGCCTAAACCATTAATATAATAAACTAGGTCTTAGGAACTTTGACTTTAAATTACTAGATAGTGGTAAAACAAATGTTATGTATTTAGTTTGAAATTAAAACGGTCACAAACTATGAACATATAAATAATTTTAAATAATATTAATAATACTTTGTAGTATGAATTATTATAAAAAATATTTGCAAATTTTAAACAAAGCGAGTTTATTTTTCTTCCGTCAAACATATCTATACTATAATATTATAAAGCTGAAGAGTTTGTTTGTTTGTTTGTTTGTTTGTTTGTTTGAACGCGCTAATCTCAGGAACTACTGGTCCGATTTGAAAAATTCTTTCAGTATTGGATAGCTCATTTATTGAGGAAGGCTATAGGCTATATAACATCACGCTACGACCAATAGGAGCGGAGCATAAATGAAAAATGTCGCAAAAAAGAAAAAACGATGAAACTAAAACACGCGGACAAAGTCGCGGGGGACAGCTAGTGATAGATATATTTAAAAGCATAAAATACCGAAGCTTCAGACCATTTTATTATTTTCTAGCGACCCATCGCAGCTTCGTACGGGTGCAACGTATTATACATATAAACTTTCATCTTCAATCACGCTATCTATTGCTGTAAACTGCATTAAAATCTGTTGCGTATTTTAAAGATCTAAGCGTACAAACAGCGTGTACCTCTTTGTTTCATACTATGCAATGTTAAGATACGTAATAAAAAATAAAATATTTCCATAAATATTTTAAATATTAAATACTTTTGCGCTAAAATATCCAAGACTTTACGGATAAGATGTTTAAAAATTATGTCGAGATTTTTTTACAGAAAACTTATAAGGAATATCATGTACATATTTTAATTTAGATGGATGTAAAATCACCCCGTGTAAACGCTGACATATTGATTGAATTACGAAGTTCTGGCTCGAAGCCAACTCATCGAACCTGTTAGCGAATGAAAATCAAGAGCCTATTTTACACTTGTATTACAGTAAACGATCATTTGGACACGCTCGTCAATTAAAATTGTAATAACCATGCCAAAATTTCAACCAAAACGGTGCTCTAATTTTTTAATGAAGAAAGTTCGTATCGAGAAAGCATGATAAGCTTGTTAATTGTATTGAAAAAAATTGTAGGTGCATACAGGGAAGCAGCAAGAACAGAAATGCGTGGTCAAATTAAAAATAATACATCAGCCAGAAAAAAAAATGGGCACCCCGTACAAATTTGGATCAGCTGATGATATGATATATATAATTTTTTTTTTATGGTAAGTCTAGAGAAATATCTTTTTTGGGAATTGACTCGATTCTCTCAAAGAAGGTTGTTCATTTCTTTGGGCAGAAGCAATATTTTAAATATGACCACGCATATCTTTAGCACTCTATATAACATTTTGGAAAACAATAACAAATAAATAGGTATACTATGTAAAAACAAAAGGGTGTCTTTAGAAATTGACATTCGAGTTACATAAATATAATTAAAATTGCCTTCATTTTTAACAACAACAAACTTATTTTATGCATTCATTCATTCATTCATCAACGGTAAACAGTTCACGTCACTATTCTCTTTGCGAATGATAAATTTAAACCCTCTTGATAACTTACTTCAATAATTCGCTTGCGCAGCCAATCGATTCGATTGTCATTTTGTTTCCATTCAGTTAACATTGTAAACACGATATGAATCGGTCCAAACGACCGTACACACATACATTGCGTAGTTCGTTTGCTTTACGTTGACATATTTACATTGCTGCTTTTCGAAGGAACTAACGATTCGGTTCGATTTTATTTGACGTTGCATATTTTTCTATCAAACTAATCTATACTAATATTATAAAGCTGAAGAGTTTGTTTGTTTGAACGCGCTAATCTCAGGAACTACTGGTTCGAATTGAAAAATTATTTTTGTACCGGATAGTCCGTTTATTGAGGAAGGCTATAGGCGTTAACTACTAATATAATACTTAATAACATCACGCTACGACCAATAGGAGCGGAGCATAAATGAAAAATGTAGCAAAAATTAAAAACCGTTGAAACTAAAACACGCGAACAAAGTCGCGGGTAACAGCTAGTCTGATATATAAAAATCTCGTGTCACAGTGTTTGTTATCGAACACCTGCGAAATGGCTTGACCGATTTTTTATGAAATATTTTGTGTATTCTTTATAGGTGAGAGAACTGGCCGTATTTTATTTTATACCCGTAGGTGATAATGGTGGCCCTGGCAAAAAAATTGCCGGTCCAGCTAGTATACTGTATATTAGTCTTTATTGAGCAAAACTTGTCTAAAAGTCTATCTTAAAATGCATGTAAATATCATTTAAAAGTCATAACCTTACCTAACTTATGAATATAAAGAACTACAGCTTATGTATTTATATGTATTTGAAGTTTAATGTGCACTGAAACATAACATTGTCATTTAGGGAGTTGTTTTTTAGGAACCACCGCTCCCGATACACAACTATTCGAAACTTAGGCCACTGAGAATTCCCTAACTGATAAAGACAACCATACTTTGACTTTGGGCGGTCGCAGCCGCGCTAGTATCCTTTCATAAATTCGGAATAACAGATAATTTAGTGTGGTGTTTAGGTTTTGTGACAATCTCTTGGTCGCGTCGAGCTGCCTTCCCATCGGATTGTGACAGGGAATAGAATAAGCATTTTTTTTGTTGTATGTACCACGCTCGTTTACTGATTTAAATTTTGTCTTGTGCGGTGACAGACGTTTATGCAAAAATATCGATGGTTCCTTTATTATTAGGGTAATAATAGGTTTTGAGATAGTGTTAATAAAACGGCGCGCTATGTTTTGACACAAACTACTACTCGTTCATACTGTGCCTTGCTACCTGTGCTTACAGTTCGTATGCTGTTAGCCGCACTCTATAGTTCACCTATTTTAAATGTAAGGACAAACCTGAATCCAATTTTGTAATACATGTTTATTCAGTTATATATTTTTAAATAAATGACTCCCGCATTACTGAATATAATTACTATATCGTGTGGGATTTCACAAGCATTCAATTCACATACACAAAAAAGTCAGACTTCCCTTGCGAGGATCGAACCTGCAGCACGCCATAGGTAATTGGCGTGGTGTCATAACCCTATAACCACACGACTATCTGTGCAGTTGAAACATTGCATTCAGCTGCAAATTAAAACCTTACACATAAATAATTTCTTAATAACAGAGTTGTAAATAAAAGGTGTTTTAAATTTAAAGATGTGTTTTATTTAGCTTATCTGTTATTCCATTTCAGGTATCGTTATATTTCTGTGAATCGATGTTTGTGTGTATAACTGCGTATCGTTAACTTTTGCGAGCGGTCGGTCTGTCCAACCCGACAACCCGGTCCTGCACTTTCACAAAATTTATCGTTTTCATTCGCCGGACACATGAATATTTAGAAGCTATATGCGGCCCGCCAGCGTTCATTTCATTCATAAAAACCAACAAATATTAAATTGGCGGTCAAATGTGTTCCTTTATCATGTGTTTTTTCAGAGCGCTGAAAAATACGTGATGAAGGTAAATATTACCTGAGTGAACTGTATTAATTGCTATTATGTTTAGTGTGATTACGTCACACTTTTATATGCACATGATTAACTTGGTTATCTCGTATCACATTAGGACATGGATCTAGCTAGATATTTGTACAAATAAAGATCAAGCTGAATTTCAAGATATTTATAGCGTACATTTATTCTATTCCTTATTAAGTAAAAGTTTTGAATAAAATTCAGTGTCGAACACAAAATACAACTGCAAATAACACAAAATAAAACAAAATTAAGATCTAAATTCTAAAGGATTATCTCGCATTTTAATTACCCGGTTCCAAAACGTCAAGTCAAACAGACAGCAAATGAATATTGAATTTGTCTTTACCGTTCAACGGTTATCCGCTATACCCGGCTCCGGACCCGGGTACCGAAACACCTAACTGAATATTAAAGAAAATGACTCCGAAAAAGGAACGGCCGTGTTTTTATTGGCTCCTATTACGATTAAATCGGATCCAATTGATTTTTACTGGACGAATACCGTAATAAGCTTTATGAAAACAAAACGTGATTAAATTGAAATTATATTTTAACTACTGGGCTTTAGCTTACCGGTAAATGCTATATATTCAACTTTTTTATTGTTTTTGCTCTATCATTAAGGATAACTACTAGAATTAAGTGTTTTAGAGGTGTCAGACATAAAATTATTTTCATTATTCATACGTGATAGCATGTACCTAGTTATATGTATTTGTATCGAACGGGAACGTAAAGTATGATTAAACGTTTTGCATGTCTGGACCTTATGTCATGTTTGTTTGTGGATTTACAAATAGATATATGCTTCCTGTCGATTGGCCTGCTGGTCTAGTGGTTAGTGACCCTGACTGCTAAACCAGAGTTCGTAGGTTCGATTCCCACCCAGGACAAATCATGTGATGAGCATGATTATTTGTTCTGTGTCTGGGTGTAATTTATATATAATATGTATTTGTATGTATTTAGAAATATATAAGTATGGTTATCAGTTTTGCGGTTGCCATAATACAGGTTCTGCCTAGTTTCGGATCAAATAGCCGTGTGTGAGTTGTCCCAAGATCTTATTTTTAATATAATGGCGTTCGCGATTTTTGACCATTAAAAGCGTGGAAGTTTGTGAACGTTTACAAAGATTTTGTCACTGGTATACTTACCTCATGCATGATCAAAGTATTATACGTGTATGTAGTATAGAGTAAATTCATGTCAGACTCACATCTTATTAAATGTTGTATTGTGATTCGAGAAACCACAGCTTCAGTACCAAGATATCTTTTACCTCGTCGGCAAAATAACACTGCCCATCTCACTCACACGCAAGCCAATCATATTATATTACTATCTCTTTCAATGTTTGCTTCCTGCGTACCTTGAGATAATTTTGTTGCCAAATTACTTCCAAAGAAGCATATTTTTACGAATGTTGGAACGATTTTCATTAACTTTATATTGTGAGAGACGGGAAATACCTAAACAAGTTGCTTGGAAGTTTCTCATATTATTGAATGAAGTTCTATGACGTAGTAATGTATTCATTTATAAATGCGTTTACGCATGCAAATAACAATGTATAAAATAAATAGATAAAGAATAATAATAATTACATCATGGCGTAAACAGAATAAGAAGAAATAAAAATGAATTTATTATTTAACTTAAAAAAATAGAATAAAAGACGATCGTAATTAATATATTGGTCTTTGGCTCAATGCAAAACTTTTTTAATGTAATAAATAAAATAAAAGAAAATTCATTTGTTTCAATTATAATAATTCAAACAAATGAATTTGAGAATGAAAAGAAGTAGGCACTTAGACGATAAATGAGTAAACTATTAACTGCGCATATCATGTATGAACTGTTGGCGTAAAATTAGTGTCAAAACAGAGCGCACCGTTTTATTGAAACCGTCTCCAAACCTAATATTACCCTAATAATATCGAAACCGTTGATATTTTCGCATAAACGTCTGTCGTCGAACGGAAATTCACATAAATCAATAAACGACCGCCGTGCATTTAGCTAAAAATGTGTGCTCTATGCTTTACTTTGTTTAATATATGAGTAGGAACAGTATATAAGATCTTATAAGCTTTGGCAAGTAAAGGTTCGTGAAACCCTTGTTGTCCTAATTAATAATTTCTTCGACTATAACAACTATTTCAGTAACAATGTTTTTGTTAAACACTTAAGGGCTTGTTCAGAAACTTCCTAATTAGCTTCATGTTAGTTATTTGGATAAACTCATGAAAGTATGTTTTTGATAACTGTCCTCCTTTTAGTGAACTTGTTAGTTACAAAGGTATGGCTGAATGTGCCCGCGGCTTTGCTTGAGGTGTCCATTTTACTCTGTCATGCCATCATTTGTACAGTTTTATCATCATTCCATTCAGAAGTTGTGCCGTTATTCAGTAAAGTAAGTATTTAAACTTTCCCTTGAAGTAATTTTATTTAAAAAAAACTTCGCATAGGTTCACTTATGTTTTCATCCAGGTAACTACTACTACATCTAGGTATTACCACAGAGCATAATGTTTATATGCTCTGTGGGTATAACACATTCAGTCACTGAATTAGGAAGCTTAAATATCAAAGCATTTGATTTGTTCGCATTTAGGAAGACCGAATTTGATTACACCTTCCTAAATTCAGGATCGATTTCATTAAGGATCTTATTTTTAGGATAGTGTAATAAACGCATTACATCAATTTAACTTCTTGAACATAAGTAATTGCATTCCTATTTAAAAAAAAAGGAGTGTTTTAGACCACACAACTGAAGTAAAACTTCTTTATATACAAAACGTAACTGGCTATGAGATAAAGAAAATGTGTGCTCGTCTCTCTCCTGCCTTACCTAACTTATTCAAACTCCCTCTCAAGTTCCGTTCGCCTCGATCGATCACACTTTTCATAACGTTCTCGTCACGCATTCACCAGCTTACTTCCTAAATCAAGCGCGTGTAAACAAAAAAAATATTTCAAGGATAAGGATAAAACTCTATTTCAAAAATGTATTTTAATAAGAACCCAGTTATTTATACAGTGTAAAAATAATATTTGAGACCCTTGTGAAATAATTTTCAAACAAAATGTGTTCAAATATGACCCACCACGAAGATTACAAGCGTGACGGTTATTGTAATATGAGATTCGTTCAAACATCGAACCCTTATTGGGCCTTCGCCAAGGTCGTGTGACGTCACTGAGCGAAATGACGTAAGAGAACATCTTGGTATTCTAGTCCAACTGTCTAGATGTTGTTGGAATTATCTGAAGAGTTTAGCTGTGACGTAGCTCTCTATCCTAGTTAAATGTCAAACTTACGTAAATATTCAGTTTGTTCGTTGAAGATTTGTTTACTGTTTAGTACAAGAAATATTGGTAGCCGGGAATAGTCGTAACTTTATTGTTATATTCTAAGCATTTTTTTAATCTTATTGCTTGCATATTTCAGTGTGTACAGGTACTGTATGCTACAGAAATGCGTAGCCATATTTGAAATGTTGCTTCTGCCCATAGAAATGAACAAATTCGGCCTAGAAAATTAATAGTCAATCTTCGATCAGCTGATCATAATTTTGCATGACAAGGCCAATTCAGGAATTAACTAATTTAAATTAATCCTTGAAGAAAATTGTTCATTTCTATGGGCAGAAGCAGAATTTTTAAATAATATTTAATGTGTGTTATAATTTTTAGACCAATTTCCTAGCACCTGTATAGTCAACGTTCATGGTGTCTAGCAATTTTATCGTAATCACAAAACTTCTTTTTTTTTAAACTTTCAAATATAAAGTGTTTTTTTTTCATGGTTCTGGTGGTTTATTTTTGTTAATGTCTTATGTTACTTTTTCCTCGCCCTAGTAACATTTTTTCCACCTAAACTACAATAGAAAATACTTCTAAACGATACCTAGTAATAGGGTTTCCAATTTTATCATGCCATCTATCTATGAGAATATTAAACAAAAAGAACTGATTTATTCCAAGGAATATTTTGTCTATCTAGTTTATGTTCTAAGACTTCTTATATTTTACGACGTGCTGTCAAACGTGTATTAGAAATTGTGTTTTTGTGATTTAGCATAGGTAGTAATATTTTATATAAATCGAATATTCGAAGTCAAATATTTTCAACAGTATCTATTGCATATTGAAAACGAAAACCGATTAATTATTCATGGTCCGATATAAAAATGTAACCAGTGCTAGGTGGGCTAAATACTCGTTTTTACTTTGATGGCAAAATGGTCATAATTTAGGTTTTGTGGTTAACATGAATTTAATTACGAGATTAAAATTCAAAATTCAAAAATTATATTAATTATAGTAGTATCGTATTTATTAAAAAAGATTTTTTGTCAATTTGTATATTCCCCTACAGACTTGCTATGGCAGAATAGGTTAACTTAAATTATTCCTTTATTTTATCTACTTATATAACTAATGTTAATTTTGTCAGGAACATCTGGCTGCATTGATTTAGTTCCCTTTGGACCCCAGAGGCCATAAAATATTGGACAACCGTGCACCCCGTTGCTGGTGACAGTTAATTGTCCCATATCAGTGGGCTTGTGCTGGCAACCTCGGACAGTTACTTTAAATTTACCATCTGAAAACATCCCCATTAAGGGTAAAAAAACTTTATACTAAAATCCTATCAGTAATATGATACTAAATATCAATAGTCAATAATTAATAAATAAATGTACACAACATCATCATATTTTTTTCTGAACTCAAATTAAGTAGCCAAAGAACTTGTGTTATAGAATCAGAAACATCGAAGCTACCACAAACACCCAGAACCAAAACAATAAAAAAAGTGTTTGCTTTCTATATTGTCCCGCCCGGGGAACGAACCCGATATGTATTTTATCCTACAAGTGTGAATAAAAGCACCCAGTTAGGTATCACTGAACAATAAAATAATAAACATTTATAATATAAATATTTATAATTTATTCTGTAATTATTGCCTATTATCTTTTATTATAGATAAGGCATTTTTAATTATACGAATATGATCAAATAGCTTTTGTTATGTTATAAAGTAAACATTCTTAATCCGAAGTCCATTTATAGTTTGCAGCTATACTTTTTAAATGGTATGAAGTTTCATCGTCGCGCTGTCCCGTATCAAATTATTAAGCGAACATATAAAATATGCATCGTCATGAAACTTGTCAATCGAATATGAGTGCAAATATATCGTGAATACAAAATATTAGTTTAGTCATGAAACACAGTTGCATTTAAATAATAATATAATATAATGCGGACTCAGCAAACGTTGTTAGGGCCACCCTTATCAAATAGGTCAGATCTACCAAATATACCCAAAAAAAATCCTACAAATCGTTCAAGCCGTTTTGGAGACGTTTGATAACAAACACTGTGACAATATATTTTTTATTTATTTGAAGATTATTATGGTCTCTGAAATCAAAGAGCTAAATGACCGCAAAAGACAGGTAGTCAATAAAAACACCTAAGTATAATAATTATGAGTATAATTATGCTGGATTTTTCTTTATGATTGAACCTCAATTGAAAAATGAAATTATAATAAAAAGAGCTGACTGCTGATTATAGAGTTACCAAACTCGTAGACCTGTCAGCTATAAAATACAGTGTCAAAACACGGACCGTGTCAATTTAGTTAGTCGCTAGTTCAGACTAGTTCAGTCACTTAACACGCCGAGCTGGAGTTTCTTCAATAGATGACATCCGCAACAAGGTCTCCGTGTGAAATAGTGTCACTGACAGGTTTAATATACTGTGTGTTGGCGATCTAAGAGCATCATAGGTTACAAAAACGCTTGGTATAAAAAAACTCAAAAAACAAATGAAAAATATTCTCGAATTTCAATACTGTAGCCGTAGGAGTTTTACGGTAATAGTACTGATATTCGAGAGTTTTTTTGTTTGTTTATTAAATCCAGATACCAATCGTTTTTATAACCGATATATAGGTCATAGGTTTCGATATAAAACAACAACGATAAAAAACTCATCTTGAATTGTTGAAACTGGAGACTGTGTCGTATAGAGAGGAAAAAGAGGATACTTTGTCCTCCTATTCTCCTCACGTCCTGACCACTGATGTTGTTAGGCCCGTTTCATCCACCCCAAAATAAACGCTCGCATTTTGCCTCTACAGCACCATATACTTATTTTACAATATATTTTCGGCACACTGTACCTACAATATTTTACCTTCCACAATTCCGGCTGTTACACTAAATCTCGCTCATACACCGCCACTATATTAAACTCGTATAAAACAAAAAACAAAGTCCGTTGTTAACATTCTGCCATCCGCGCAAACAACTGCTCCACAGTGTATTTAAATTTTACAAATATTTGTTTTGTTTTATCAAGAGCACTTAACTTTCATTGAAAGTGTTGAGTATACAACGTTGAAATAAAAGGAAACTGATCCGTGGCTTTAATTAGCGCTAAGTGGGTTAAACAATAGCACTTTTATAGCTACACACGCTGACTATGTACGTAAAGGGCGGAAATACATTCTACGCGGTTTGAAATCCACTTTGCGGTACGACCCTTGTATGCTGGCCAAAGACCTAAGCTGCTACTATAATTGTTACGCAAATTTCAACCGTTTTCGTCTAAACACAAGGTTCAGTATAGAAAACGTTATTCGAGTGACTACGCTGTAGACATGGCAGAAACCGTTGCTACGAAATTCTACGAAGTTTCGAGCTACGTCACATTCTTGTCTACTATACTGGCCTATGTGATATCTGATTATTCGCCAGTAAAGAGAATAGTCGTATGATTTCATGGAAAAAGGTCAAAATACTATATCTAGATAATTCAGATGTGAGAAAGGGTTATATTATATTTTGTCTATTATGTTTGACTGCACGGATAGCCGAGTGGTACAGGTTACCACGTCAATTACGGGTTATCTTTTCGCATGGGGCATATTTTGTTTGATCAGCAAATGATTTTTCCATGTTTGGGTGTTCTTTATGCATGTAAATTGAATGTTTTTGAACCCCCGCGAAAGGAATAAACTCCAGAGTGCGGGATTCGTAAAAAAATATTTAACGTTAAAAATCTTGGTATGCTCATCTCATTGTTATAACAAATAAAAAATCCTTAATTAATCATCGATCATACAATAATTAGCTTATAACTAGTCACTGCAAATTTGATCCCGTGAAACGACATTTATATTTATAGTAACAGAATACTGTGCACATTAACATTATGTGTATAGCAACATTATACCTATTAATCTGTGATGTTGGATCTGTTATGAATAACCGATCTTATGTATTTATGTAACAGTATTAGTTACGCTTTGAAAGCTCTTGTAAATATCAACAATAAGACGAATCTGGGGGCACGGTAGTGCCCCCGCCAAGACGAGCCAAGCGAAGCGCACAGGCACTACCTACCTTTTCTCGAAGCGCTTCGTCGTTTTTTTGAACCCTCATAACTTGGGTTTGGATTATGCTAGATCAACAAAATTTTCGGGATATATTGTCAATAGCGGACTTATTGAACATATTAAGTTTTAATTACATTAGCTTTTATACTTCAGATTTTATTTATATCTAAAAAACGCTAATTTCGTCACTGACTCACTGATGATCATCAAAATTCTTAAGGTATTTCCTAATGTCCTAGAAAGCTGAAATTTTGTATGTAAGCTAGTATTAGCGCACAAACAACAAAAAAATTATAAAACTTGTAACTTTCATCCCCCAACCCCTTAAACTAGGGGATGGGAGTTTGTATGAGACCTGTAATTTTAAATTAAATTTTGATGACGCTAGAGGTCTAATCTAATAATCTAAAACTTGGTTCCCCTAGATATATATATGTATAGGTACTCCTTGTAAAAAAAAAAAAAAAAAAAAAAATGTTACAAACAACTTACAAAAAGAAATGAAATCCCACCAAAAACATTTTCATGTAAAATGTTGCCAAGACGAGCCCATATGACTCGCACTGTCAAAAAGTTATCAGATCTCATGTAGAGCCAAGCTTCTAACACTACACGCCCTAACTCTACAAGGCCTAACTTCACAAACTCTACACCTTAGTCAAAATATGTGGCTTGGCCGTTCGTTACTACAAGAACTATTGTATAACACAAAAATAATGAACAGTGAATTAATTTTTCACCTTACGCCGATTTGAATGTAGCGAAATGGCCAAGCCACATATTTTGACTAAGGTGTAGAGTTTGTGAAGTTAGGTCTTGTAGAGTTAGGGCGTGTAGTGTTAGAAGCTTGGCTCTACATGAGATCTGATAACTTTTTGACAGTGCGAGTCATATGGGCTCGTCTTGGCAACATTTTACATGAAAATGTTTTTGGTGGGATAATCTTGACAGAATAATATGTCTCTAGCTAATCTTGGTTTGACTGGTGCTTACTTGATTAACACCTTGTTGACATTTTGATTTCTAGTATGAAATTCACTTTTTTTTTAATAATTTTATTAATGCAATAATTTTCGTTCAATTCTTAAAAAATAATTTCTTTTTTTCCGCACTGTGGACTAGTTCATTCGAGGGTTTTAAAATTTTCATACACCAAGTAAGTCCTTTGCCCAGTAGCGACAGTATAGGCTAAAATAAAAAAGTATGTACATTTTAATTAAGAAATCTACCACATTTTACTGAAATTAGGAAGCAATTAACCAATTTCTTTATTTTAAGTTTTGTAGTATAAAATCCTGCAAAATTAAAAAATCTACTGTCAAAAATACAGGAAAATTTAATAAAGGAACTCTGTACCGAATTGCATTTTCACTAAAACATTTTCAAAGCTTTTAATAAAAAATGTGAGTACCCCATCAAAGCTCAACGATACATAACCCAATCAATGGTTTCTTTGGATTTCACATAAAACGCGAACAATAATTTTGTTTATGGTTTGGAAAAAATTTATGTACCAAGTTCGTGTATTACGTGTTTGTTAAACCTTGCTAAATAAAGTTTTATGTTATTGATATAAGTTTAATAAAATCTGGTTTGTTATTAATTTATCTGGTTTGTTATTAACTAGCTGTGCCCGCATTTTCGCTCTCGTCAACTGACTACCAACCCTACCCTATCTACCCTACCCTACTCTTCCTACCCTACCTATTTTTTTTTGTTTTTAAACCTTCCCTGTATTCTAGCGAACAAAACAAAACAAAAAAAGAATTATTCAAATCGGCCCAGCCGTTCTTGAATTTTAGCGAGACTAACAAACAGCACTTCATTTTTATATAGAAGATGTGTTTTCAGTTTCTTAAATATTAGGCAATAACTGTGTAAATTAGGTCTTATATGCATTGCAATGAAATAAGAATATTTCTAATTTTTGGAAGCCTCTAAACATAATGTAATATTAAAAACTGTTTCCTTTGAGTCTAATAGAGAAGCAAATTTTTATTTTTGTTGGCCTATTTCGTGTCTCAGGGATAATTTCCCCTTTCCTTCTTGGCAATTTTTTACTGCAACCAGTTCCCTTGAAAACAATCTGTAGTATAAGTAACTGAACAAAATTATGTTAAACTTATTTCCTAATTGATTATTTAAATAATCTTAAGATTAAACCTTAATTTTGCTATCATTTAATTTTGTGAAGAGAGCTATATTAAGTATGTATTTATTCATTGTTCATCCTGACAGCATTGCCATACAACGTGGCAATGCCGCCAGTCTTTTGGGTACACTTCCAGTCGACAGCGATGTGGATGAATTTTTCGACGCCATTTTTTAGAGATTTTATCATTTAAGTGTTTAGTTTTGTTCAAAGTGTATATATGGTTAAGTTTGTAAAATTTTAAAATTGTACATAAAAATCCTGAACATTACTGATCTTCAACTTTTTTTCGCCCTGTTAGCGCGTTTTATCCACTTAATTTCAGCACAATGTAAAGTAATACTCATCGATAGGTACCTTTCTCTACAGGACGGTTATTGTACTGCTGTACAAAGGAGGTAGTAATAATTTGTACTTCGCTTGTTGTGGCGTACAATATACACTTTACATTATTTATTGAAAGAGAAAACTATTGTTATAAATACTGCTTGGTTTTTCTGTACATAAAGAAGCTTTTGTAGAAAAGTTACAGACGGTTTTGTAAATATTTTAATATAATTAAGTATAATGGAATTTTCTTTAACAGTTCATTTATTTATCGGTACTACGTTTGTCTATGTGGCCTATTGACAGACAGAATGTGTGGATATAATAGCACAATTTTCCTCAAAGTTTCAAATAAAGGCATTTATTAATAGATACAAGTACCTACTTACTACTAAAATTATTTATATTTCTATAAATTATGATTCAATTTTACTTAAACAATACAATCTACAGTGAAGTAACTAATTCCATACACAAGTACGTATTAATAGTTGTGTACTCCGCACATCAATTCTTGAACAAAGCAAGTTCTCGTAACTATCTGCGAACAATGATTCAGACCGTCTCCATTCCACTGTGAGGAACAAACACGTATGAACGGTTTAATTCAAAACGACTAATCATAATATGATAGCTTCCGATGTATCGATGAATGCGAATGCCAGCGTATTGAATAAAGTAGGGTGCGTGCCAATTGTGGGCAATACAGGCCACTGACGTCCGGCAGGAAAACCCGACAACAATCACTGACCTTGCTGACACATCAGCCAACCCCTTTTGCACATCAATCAAAATGATTTATCTACTACTTTGATACCAATATTTAGAATTAAGTCAAGTCCTGTAGTGAAGCTAAATTTGGCGCTGTTAACCACGAATCCTGTAATATGTCGTATTTATGGCCGTGCATGCATCCGCAAATTTATATAATTGATGCCGCGATTATCGCCCTAATTGTGCCCGCTAGAAGTAATAACCAGTTTAGATTCGATTACAGTTTTCAAAAGCGTATCTTGTTACAAAGTTAG
This sequence comes from Diachrysia chrysitis, assembly GCA_932294365.1. Classification (NCBI taxonomy): domain Eukaryota; kingdom Metazoa; phylum Arthropoda; class Insecta; order Lepidoptera; family Noctuidae; genus Diachrysia; species Diachrysia chrysitis. The sequence goes on from OW028657.1 coordinate 8,099,471, forward strand.
AAGGTTCACTTTTGAATACTAACATCGAATATATGGGACTGCTCTCTGGATTTAGGTTCGGTAATTGAATATTCTCATCCCAATGGTCGCCTGTTCGACATTTTGATGACTTGTCACTAGAGCACGTTTGAGCGTCTTTCAAATGGGATTGAATACGAACGGCTTACCTTAACTGACTCGCATATTACTTTTGAGTGGCCAATCAGTGCAATCAAAAGATCGCCTACCATACAGTAGATGTTAACTCTTACCAACAAGCACTCAGTTTATGAAAATTTTATCGAAGTCAATTTAGACTATTGTTATAACTGAGTTAATTCTTGATAGCAATTGCTGACTCTCCTAATAATACGAAAAAAATAGTTCATTTCATAATCATGTTGTAAAACATATTTGAGATTGAAGCCTCCTTTTAAGCATAAGTTGCCTATATTAGGAGGAGAAAAAGTGTCTAATAAATAGAATAATACAAAATACACACATAGAAATGCTAAATAGGTAATAAAGCAGTGACTCACGTGTTATTAGCGGACGAAAGCCGCCGGTGCAGGCTGCGCAGCGACATGGCGTACCCCTAGCAGGTCGGGCTGCCGCTGCCCTTGCCGCGCGGCCGGCGCAGCGCTCGCGCCCCGAAGAACGCGCCCTCTTCGTTGCAGGACTGCGAGCGCTGCGAGGCCAACATGCCGGCCGCGCGGCTCAGCGCGTGCAGCGGCCGCACGCGCGCGCGCCTGCCCCACCCGCACCCCCCCACCACCTCAATCTTGCTGGTCCCCGCGCACCCGCGCGCGACTGTCTCACGTCTGCCGGCCCGCCACTCCTGCGCGCGCGACCATCGAACTCCACACCCGCGCGTCACAACCACAACCCACTTGACTACACTTACTTATATCTTAATTAAGCTAACTAATGCGTAATTGGAAAATTGAAGGCGCTTTGTCGTTTACTCGATTAACTTTATAACCTACTAATTAATTTACAATTTTGTGCGGTCAGTCCTGCTTCCCGTCGTAGTGTCTGAAACAAATAAAAAATCATAATTAGAGCATCGAGTCGGATGAATCGAGAGGAAATTACGATTGATCGACCCCGCGGTAATCGAATCAGTGCGTGCAAATTAATTTTACAAAACGAACCGTGCTGATATTAAACGAAGTATTATGTTGCAGCATTAGTCGCGATCGTATATGTGCGTCAGTGTCATAATTAATCTCTATGTTTGGATGAGTTTCGAGTTACACGTAGGTACATTAAATAGAGTCACGAAATGATTTTTGTTTTGAATGTAATTAGGGAGCGAGAACGAGCAGCAAGTTTTAATGAAATGGTCAGATGGAGTCTGCCCCAGTTAATCTTTTGAAAGCTTCTAATCCCTTCCCACTTCGAACCGGCGTGCAATGTTCATAACGTATCTTGTATCGTTATAAATACCTGAGGCAGTTCAAGCCAAGGTTTGTTATTAAGAAACTTTATAAAGCACCTACTATTAATGGAGCTCATCGCTAATAACTTTTATACTGGGGAGGTAAAAACTATTTTATGATTTATAAGCTTGTTGCCAGTTCTGATCTAGAAAAAAAATGTAAATTTATTTGCCATCATAAAAAAAAATACCTACATTTGCTCTCAACTCAAGTAGGTAGTTAGGTACATGATAGACATACATTCAATGATACGAAACAGACATTTACTCAACAAGACACGACACCTCATCTTAAATTTATATAGATCCATTTTAATAGATAAACAAAATAGCAAGAGGCCTTCAAGTACCTATTTACAAAAAAACAATATTTTTTCGAATGTTTAAGACAGCTTGCAAAATTATTAAGTTTTGATTTCAGTAAAATTTAATCTGTCGAGTTCAAACTCATTCTAAAACAGTGCACACGGCACATTGTATCAAACTGACAGCAACAGACAATCGTGGCCCTAATTTTTAAACGATTTCCTTTTAATTACCATTCCTGTCATGAACAGTTAATTACTCGAATCCATCTTTATGGTCCTTTGCAATTAATTTGTTAATTATTCCTATGGATTCCCCTCTGAATGTTGTTAAGGCTAGGGATTTAGTATACTTTATGAAATTATAAAGCAAGCTTTGAACCAAAAAAAAATTGCTTAAAACCATTATTTGTTTGAAATAAACAAAGACTTTTTTTAACAAAATAACAAAACACTGTTTTTTTTTTTAATTACGAGATTAAAGTAAGAAAAAAAACCGGATTCTATAAAAAAAACAGACTTACGCAATATGAGCTCACGGAACTAGTCTAAATTATAAACCGCGAGAGAATCCTTTACATAACTGTTTCATTTGAATGTCTATAATTCGTGTAAACCGCAAGAATCTTTATGAATTACGAAATTTTCAGGCGTGCTTTTAAGCCAGGTTCAACATAACCCCATATTTTAGCTACTACTACCTAACTGCAGTATGTGCACTAGTACATACCTACCTCCCTAATCCATTACCCGCATGCCGCGCTGAATGCGGACTTAAGTGACTTACAGAATACAACGAAAATCCTACTTTATTATTTGCTTCCTAAAGTTCTTTTTAAATTCATTTCGGAACCACATTCTGAACGAATGAAAGAATTCCTTTATTTTTAATAAGTACGTCTTATTAAAATACTGATAAACCCTTAATTTAGTCAAAGTAGTAGCATGCAAATATTAAGTCGTAAATATCTAAATTAGAAAATAATTAAGAGTCAAAAACTCAAAAAGAATGTCATATTTTAACGCTTTCTAGAATAAAAAAAAATGTTTGTTTTAATATAATTACAGATAAACAATAGATGTTGACAGGATATGAAAAGTAAAAATCTATTCAGTCCGTTAGTGAAATAATTAAAAATTACTAAACTAATACTAATAAAAAAATTCATAATAAAAACTATGTTACAAAATAAAACGTACGTCATCGTGAAGTCACGCGAGACTTTAATTCAAAGTATCATCGAAAGTTTTTCCTACGTAAAAAAAGAAAAAATACGTGTTTAATATTTTTTCTAATCTCCTTGACATAACAAAATATAGTCAACAGCCCTACTGTTAGTAGAACATTGTAGTGATACCCAAAAATGTATCTAAACTTAATCCTTGAAGCTTCTAAATTAGTGTGAACTGGTGTAAATAGTGCTACAGTTACAGTGGATGGTATATCAACGTCAACCCGCGCGTCGGACCGTCACAACTTGCTTCACTAAATTTCAACGAGCACAGCTCTATTGATCTAACTAAATTACTATTTGTTTTTTTTTTATTTCGTTAAATAAATGTTGCAGTACTGAACTATTTTATCTTTGATCTGAGTCACACACTCGCGAATTCAAGTTGAAAAGCTAAAGTGAATTTCGAGGTCCCGAGTTTGACGGCCGGGTCAATGTAGAAAACCCCTTTTCTACATTGTCTCAGGTCTGGGTGTTTGTGGTACCTTCGTTGTCTCTGAATTCCATAACACAAGTGCGTTAGCTACTTACTTTGGGTTCAAAGCAGTATATGATGTTGTCCACATTTATTTATTTATTTAAAAAAAAAGAATTTATAAAGGGAACTAGGCAAATAATAACACAAAGGTACAATTTTAAATGCAGATAATTTGGGTATACGATATTTTAAACACTTATTTAAAAACAGGAAACATACACAATGCTACATCGTAGTAAGTAATAACGAATTTAAATATTAGAATAGTGTTGGAACAACGGATGACAGATTGCCAGTCGGCCGTATAACCTACTGAGACCCACTCGTCCTAGATCCAGCCTCACAAATTCAACATCTTATTTCTAAACCAACTTATAATGAAAATAAAAGTTTACAGTACGAATCTGAATGCCATATAATATAACATTGAAAATTACATACATCGAAAAATTAGAAACAGTCTTTTGTTTTTTAAGACATTAGGAAAAGTTATTTCATGCCACGTAAGAGATGGCATGTTCTCGAAAAACTTTCTTGAAGTAATAATTTATTTTAATGCTGATAACCGCGTTAATTCTCGAGTGAAACGAAGCTAGCATAATACTGTCAACATTATATTAAAGTTCTAAGTATCTAACTGAGTCATAGCGTGGATTAAACTCCCAGAAGATTGCAGTCACTGCACAAAATTTGAATTAAATACCATTTTAAACCAAAGAAACTGCGGATAGTAACATGATACGCAAATTACCTAATATGATAAGGATATAATATAATTTAGTCGGAACTATAAATATTTGTTTTCTTGTACCTAAGTTTTCGTACGCCAATCTTAAAATTCAAAATTTTTATAAAATATACCAGCTGTCCCTCGCGACTTTATTCGCGTATTTTAGTTAAAACGGTTTTTCATTTTTGCAACATTTTCATTTATGCTCCGCTCGTTTTGGTCGCAGCGTAATGTTATATAGCTTATAGCCTTCCTCAATAAATGGGCTATCCAACACTGAAAGCGTTCAAACAAACAAACAAACAAATAAACAAACAAACAAACTCTTCAGCTTTATATATTAGTATGGATTTTACTGCTAAGTAGGTACACGTTGGGCAATTATTATGTCAAAAAATGCAATTCAAAGTTCTGCGAATCACACACATTAATAATGTAGGTAGGTACCTATATAATTTATAATTCCGACCAAAGTCAGTGACACACAGTACAATACACCTCCATTTTGATAACGGTACATAATCAGAAATATGCAGAGCTTTATTCTCGCGAGGAACAAGAAACCAGTTTTATTTGCACTGCAATATAAAACGCACGGTAAATAATCGTGCTCATTAAGTGGTATAATTATCTACACTCGTGCCAAGCATTGTTCATGAAGCTACGTTTTGTTTTAAGCTTGTTATTCATAGGATGAGCTGAAATCTTAGTTGTAAGAAGAAAACAGGCATTTGTTAAGACGCCGCAAAACTAAATTCGGTCGTGTGTAAATGAGAAATGTGTTTACTCGTCTTTAACTATGTTATGTAGACTTGGCAGCGTTGTTAAATTTGTAGGTACCTACACAATTGTTATTATTTTTCGTCATCAAGGATTATGTGAGAACACTAATTACTGCCCAAAAATTTCGAGATAAATTATTGAACTTAGTATTTTGTTGACGTAATATTCTAAAAAAATATTAAGTTTTTTATGTAGAAATGTTTATTCATACCATGTAGACCCTCTTTTCCTTGAGTGTTCATCATATTAAAAATAATGCGCGTAACGACATGCTTATGTGTAAAACTCGCGCATAAATGCGAGACCACGGGCGTAATTGGTATTCGAGCGACGCATGAAATAATTGCATTGGTTTTATAGAAAAAGTTATTTTTGAAAGGGTTTTCTGCTAATAATAATTCAAAAATAAGTTTTTTAAGCTTGCACAAGCAAGAAGAATACAATAATAGGAAATTGTGTATACTCAAAATTTACAATACTTGTGTATTGTACCTACATTTGTACACACAATTTCTTATTATTGTATTCTTTATAAGTATGTACTATGCTGATGTCGATTAAGGAAAATAAAGAGAATTTTGAATTTCAATCGGGTGCTTATGAGTCTACAAAAAAGGAAAAGTTTAATTTCAGGTTGCTGGACAAGATATTAAGAGGAATTTACATGATGATATTAAAAGTAATATTACATTTATCGTGAAGTATGTTCTGGCCGAAAATAAGACTTTTATTATGAGCTTTATAAACATGGAAGTTTTCGTGCAGTTACTGGGATGCATTAAGAAACACATATTAGTGATAAGATTTTTTTAATTTGTCGTTATTTGTTTTACCTTACGAGTCTGACTTGGCGCATTAGCGCAAAAATCTTCATTAAATAAAATGATTTAAAAAAAAAGTGTATTATGTTATCTATTATTTTAGGATTGCAAATAAAAATGATAAAAAAGAAAGCAATATCTCCGTGCCAAAATATATGTAACTAGCTGTCCCCCGCGACTTTGTTCGCGTGTTTTAGTTTCAACGGTTTTTCATTTTTGCAACATTTTTCATCTATGCTCCGCTCCTATTGGTCGTAGCGTGATGTTATATAGCCTATAGCCTTCCTCAATAGACGGACTATCCAATACAAAAAGAATTTTTCAATTCGAACCAGTAGTTCCTGAGATTAGCGCGTTCAAACAAACAAACAAACAAACAAACTCTTCAGCTTTATAATATTAGTATAGATTATAGACAATGAAAGACACGTTAACGTCAAAATTAACTTTACCCAATTAATCAAAACCAAATTATTGGCTGACAAAGATTTAGAATAAGACAAATAGATTGCTACCGAACATTATTTGCTTACCACGGATTTGATTTAGACTTATGATTTCCAAGAGCGCGTATTATGAGACTTAATTATAAACTTAGAGATGGAACCGCAATAATTAGTGGCGGTTCAACTGTTAATTTAGGCTGTGACACTTTAGTACCATGTCTGTATTCCCGGAAAATAAGATAATGTTTGACTCTCATATCCGGGTAATGATATGTTTAAATTTACTGTAACTAGTCCTATGACCCACACTGATCCCGATTTAGGTTTTTTTTTTTTTAATGTGGACAACATCACATACATTGCACTGAACCCAAAGTAAGTCAATAAAGCACTTGTGTTATGGAATTCAGAGACAACGAAGGTAACACAAACACCCAGACCCGAGACAATGTAGAAAAGTGGTTTTCTACATTGACCCGGCCGGGGATCGAACCCGGGACCTCAGAGCTGGCGACACCTTGAAAACCGGTGTGTACGCCACTCGACCACAGAGGTCGTCTAGTAGTACAAGATTACGTTTAGTAGTACAAGATTTGAAAAATGCCTCTGTATGTCTTTTGTGGCCCTACATACAACATACCTAATACTACATTAAATGATGAATTAGTTAAACAATGTAAATAGATGTTATATACTAGACATTCTTGACCATCTATTTAATACAAACAACAGGGAAATTTATTTGTTTATTATATTTTTTTGTTTATTTATTTATTTAAAAAAATTTACTTATAATTGCAATATAATTCATTCTAATATAATAGGTATACAAATTTTGTGACCTAAACTAGGGGTTACAAGTTCACTTGGTATGCCATTAAAATACTTTATGTGTTTTATCAGTGTCAACTCGTTGGTATAGTAACTTTAAGTGCTGTTTCAGTAAAATACTCATAATAAACATTATTTTTAATGTTTATTTTATATACATATGTACAAGGTCAAGTTAACTAATACTAAGCACGGGTAAATAATTCGAAATTGTTTTCAACTGCCTACCCACTAACTCTCCACATACAATCCGGTAGTACTTACATAATAAAAATTATTTACCACGTCAGTATCAAACCGTCTGACCGCTAGTATCAGCCGACGACGTTTAAATCAATGCGGCGTAAGAACGATGATTGATTCCCTGTTAAGCCTTGATTGATTAATGACCGAGCTACAAACTCCCACATGAACTACACTTCAAAATTCACTTAGCGGTACGTTCTTACTTAGCTTCTACTTAACTGAACTAGGCACTAACTAGTTTATATTGACGACTTTATAATTTGCAGCTAGATTTAGAACATTAACGTGCATTAATTTTAATATTTACATTTAATTTTTTACAGCTCAATTTTTGATGTATGTAGTGAAAAACCATTTAGAAGCGTTCTAGCAGTACTGAACTGACTAAAGATTAAAAATAATTAAACCATTAGAAGTGTGGGTCAATTTAAGATTCCAAGTATAGGTACCTATATGATGTTAAGCCGCAGGTTGCGACGTGCGATCGTATCGCAATTTACCAGGAAACATTTAAAAAGATTCTAATTTGAATCAAACTCCGGCACACCTCCACCCGCGCGCGACCACTTCACTAACGTCGCAGAACAAAAGGGACTCGTTGCTCAACAAGTCGCTCTTCAACATCAAAATCCGAGAAAAATCCTTGAAATATAACAAAGCAGCGCAAAATTTTCAGAGTAATTAGTTAAAGAAACCTAAAACGGGCGCCGTCAATACGAAGAAAGTAATAAAGCTTGACACAATTTTAAAGAGCGAGCAAGTACTCGGTCCCAGCACCTTCGTATCGATTTTTCAGTAAGTTTATTTTCGCGGTGCCCGTCTCGTTCCAAATACGAGGCATTGTACCGCGGATTCATCGCCATTCGCCGTCTGGCGCGGCTATTGTAAGCCTCACCTCACTACACTTGCACTTCAACAAATTGATGCGCACTGAATATTAACCTGATCTGAAATTGATCCTGACTTGTGATAGCATAGAACCTCACATTAAACAATTTCCAATCTCTTTAGGGAAAAACTAAAAGCATCTATCAGAGTGTTTCTCTTTTCCACATTAATCTAACTTACAAAGCAGTACGCTGTTAATCTTTTAAGAATGTCGCAAATAAGATTGTAAGTCCATTCAGCCTTCCTTTTGCTTTTGTTTTCATTACATCGTATAAACCTCTTTTGTTAATCGCCTTTCATCGATCCTACATGACTAAACCATTGAATGGAACTTTTTTCTATTTTTGGCGTTTTTTAAGTGTTCTAGAGTCGAAAGCGTGCCATTTTCAAAGTTCACAGAATTGGCCTCATTGCTAATAGACTGCTCTGATATTTATAGATATCTGTAAACGTTGCGAAGTATTTCAGATTGGAGTTAGACAGGTTTTCTCATAATAAATGTATCAATCGGTTTGTTTATAGTTTGTTTCCTCTAGTTTCGATGATGGTTACGTACACATGAGATCACTATCTTCATGTACATGACGATAGTGATCTTATTTAGAAATGCCTTAAAATTCTCATTTAATTTTGATTATAAAACTCAATAAATCTCAAAAAAATTAAGGATGTTATAAGTAGTTACGTAGGCGATTGTCATCTGTTTCCATTTTTTTTCTTTTTTGTCATTATTCTGAAAATGCGGGACTCCGTTTGGCTTCGTGTCTGGCGTATCGTTCTAAATTTAATCTTTGTAATATAAATCCCCATAGCCCATAAACTTATTACTCGTGTGGGTTTACTCGTCTCTGATGACGTCACAGCGCCGTGCAGTTCAAATTAGCATAACAATAGCAACAATAACACATAATTATTTGATCACAATGCACTGAGAACTCAGGGCATTGTTATACTGCTAATATGTACTCTTTAATGTCATGTACATTAACAAACAGACAGTAAGGTTTAATTTAATTATGTAGTCCTGGAAGTTTACTAGAGATATGGTATTACGTGATTAATGCAGAAGCCCTTAATTATGAGAAACTGCTTGTCTTTATTTGTATCAGCATTGTCTGGAGTTGAAGCAAAATCGTTATCTGCGGTTGCATATTTAGAATAGATATCTGTTTTAAATCTATCTATCTAGAAACATAAATATCTTCTTACGTAGAAATGGTGTGATTGTAGGTAATGTACCGTTGTTTTTTTTATAACTAATTAGCTACAAAAAGCCAGTAACAATTTCTTATTCAAATTTCTGTTCAGGGTCCGGGACAGTTTTAGGGCATTATTTTTCATTCCTTGACAAGTCTCAATAAAATCTTAAAGTAACTTACCCAAGCGAAACTAGACGTCAAAACCGCATTTTATTCAAAGTAATTAGTGGTGTTTATACAAATTAATTCAAGTACCGATACCCGGAAACTTCAAAATAGATACATTCTGAGAATATTGGTATCTTCCATTAATTGAACGGAGATCAAATAACGACTGAACCGAGTCGTATGTCGCTAATCAAATAACATAATCAGTGAAATTATATTACATCTGTCGCATCTATGTTTACTGTTAAACTTCTAATTAACAACGCATTGAGTATATCCTTAGCCTGCTTATTAGTTTGCTTAATTGCTATTAAATCTAGAAAGGGTACATAATTTAAGGTTAGGGACACGTTTTCTATCTATGCTCTATATTGATATCATATTACACTATTTGACTACTCTATTTGACGACTGCCTCGTTGGCCTAGTGGTCGCAAGCGCGACTGCCGGGCCCGAGGTCTCGGGTTCGAATCCCGGGTCGAGCCAAAAAATAGTTACTGGGTTTTTCGTTTAGAAATACTCAGTACAGCTCAGCTCGGAGTCAGGAAGTTAGGTGGTGTTTACACCCCCGTGCCTCGGAAAGCACGTAAAGCCGTTGGTCCTGCGCCTGATCTCTCTCCGGTCGTGTCGGATTGCCATCCCATCGGACTATGAGAGTGAAGGAATAGAGAGTGCAACTGTGTTCGCGCATACACTCGTGCACTGAAATATCTCCCGCGCAGATGGCTAATCTCTGTTGAGAGAAGCCGCCGTGGCCGAAATTCGATCAGGAGGACATTATTTGACTACTATTATAAAGGGGAAAGATTTGTACGTTTGTAAGGAATAAACTCAAAAACGACTGGACCGATTTCAAAATTCTTTTACCTTTATAATGCTACATTATCCCTGAGTAACATATGCTACATTGCTGAGCTTACCAAGCAAAGCCAGGGCGGGTTGCTAGTGACCTTAAAAGGTACCTTAAATCACAATCAACAATACAAGTGAAACTATTTTGTTTTTGAGCGGAAACCTTCAAAAAGTATTAGTTCCAAGGTTAACCATTCCTTTAGGTCACAATTAGAATATGTTCTGATAATGTTTCAAAACGTAGATACATAAGTACTTTTTAGAAAAAGAAACCTTGTTTCAAGCCTGTTCAGGACCGTTTACGATCAAATTACTTAATTACAGCAAGTCTATAATGGGCCGGCCCGGGCGTGATTAATATTTAAGGTAGGTATTTAGTTTACGTCTTATGGCCTGAGTCTTATCTCTCAGACATAAGGTGAAGTCATTATTTAGATAGGGTAACTACGAAACTCTGCGACATTGGAGGGTATATAACAACTTATGGAAGAACTATACAACTACAGTTACATGATGAAGCAAAGTTATGTTAAACGCAAAAATAATTTGAAAATATTAAATTATACACTACATATCTCTTTAGTAAATAATCTGAAAAAAAATAAAACTTCAACTTTCGATGACTTGCCAGTCCGTCCCTAACTTATTACAAAAAAAAAGGCTACATTACGCTACATTGTAATATGGCATTTTTTTTGGTTTCGTAAAAAGTACAACAATAAAAATTATAGGTACAGTAAGTGCAAACAGCTGAATATAACTTCTACAATAATACCTATAACAATAGAGTAACTTCAAAAACATAAACCTGACCTTGACCTACAGAAATAGTGACCTTCATTGGAATTATTGAGTAGGTAAACGAACAACGCTATAAGTAACTCCCTTCCATTGTATTTGTGTATAAAATGTATTTTCTAAATATGTTTATTTTGTTAATTATAGTCAAAGTCAATTGTTCTGTATCGATCGTTAGTTCAATAGAAGCCTAGTTAGCTTTTATTCTCACTTTTACTAAACCTTTTACTTTACCCTTCGATATTTATAAATATAACTGAAAATGACATTAAAATTTTTAGGCCTTTCCCGCTGATTAAGTAAATTTTTGTTCATTGTCCTCATAATTACAAACACAACCAAAAAAACTAGCCAAATCGGTGCCAATTGATTTTTATTTATATATATGTAGGAGATTATACATTAATGGCCTTTACTTTAAAAATCTCGACGATGATTAGCAATTGATTAGCAGATTCTTATTCCATTTTTATTTATAGATAATTTGAATTTAGAAGTCTCTTAGCAATTGCTTAGCAATGGCTTAACACCGTTTAGATTTTTTAAATGTTATGATATGGTTGTATGTTATGTTAGGTTATGTTTTTTAATCACACAAACAGGTTAGAAGCAACATTTCACGTAAATTATTACCATACAGTTTTACTCCTCATCACGGTTAAAAAGGCTAGGTCATGAACAAGCAAATAAATGAACATCGTAATTTTTGCAGTTATAATATTAGCGACATGAGTTGGCACGATTCTAGCTATACGCATCGTAATAACAGTAAATGGCGTGTAATGGCACACTCTATTACGTCACACTCGACTCTTACAACTTGCATGGAACGATTAACAGCGCGCAATATATTTTGTTGGTCACAAAATGAAACGAAGTCACAAAACTGTTTGTGGGAAATCGCGCTGAGAAGGGAGAATCCTATGCTAGAAGCTAGACTTGTTGTCGCAAGCCCTTAGGCTAAAGGCAAGCATAAGAGCTCTGAATATTTAAAAACATGCTATATGAAATTGGGACGACTCGAAACAAAAGGCAATCAGGTATACAATGAGTTTGAAATTAATTATGGTTAAGTTAATGAGGATAAAATCAAAAAGGCAAATAAAACTGTTCTAACGTAAAAATGCTGTAACTAAAACCCGAAAGAACACAAAGCAAGTCTTATAATCAAATTATCCAATTCTTATTCGAGTCTTATAATAAAATCCGAAATATTCTCAGCAAAAATGCTCATATTTCAGTTAACGTGGGATATAATTGAAAAATAAAAAACAGGTGTTAAGTACAATACACACATGCTAATAACCTTTATATGCGAACGTTAACTTTGAGTGGTAAAGAGTACCGCAAGCCTAAGTGGCCCGTTACAACGGTTTATTTCAACTATTAAGTTTAATTCTAAAGTAAATAATTATTACGTTTATGCCAACAATTTCAGCCCTTATTAAATTGAAACATGATTTTGCGTTAACGAAATCTTTTCGAAAATAATTTTGGTATTATTTTGAATGAGTGTAATTTTGGTTTTGTCATCTACAATAATGAGAGGACTTTTAAAAATAGATAAAATTTAATAAATGACAAAAAAATGTAATCCGGATACGAATAATTCGAATATCCTGAATTTAAACAATTATAATGAATATAGCATTATCAACATAGCGAGATCAACCAGTATTTATAGTAGGTGAGGTACTTTTAGTTCAAAAAACGAACTGCAATTTCCGGATGTTTTTTACATCTCAGAACTAAATACTTCTTGGTTTTAATTATAGGAATTGGTCGATTTTCAGATGTTTTGCACGGTTAAAGACGACTTCAAGGTTAGGTCAAGTCTTTCTCGTTTTCTCCCTAGGGGAGTAACTAGGTTTAAATGTAGCAGCTAAGGGTCTTATTGTGAAGCTCGGGCCTCTGTTAGAGGTATAGCTACGGAACTAGGGGCGTTACACTTGGTATTTTATTATTTAAACGTGTTTCTGTCTTGCGTAATTATACTTAGGCCCGAATAGTCTGGCATAAGATTGATTAGCATCGTAGAATATAAATTGTTTAGCATATTTATAACTGTTATAAGATGTTACCTTAAGTTAAAAAAAATCGTGTAATATACTGGCTTGAAAGTAGATATTATGTTTTTTTTTTGTTTAGAATATTCCACTCACAACACATTATTATGTCTTATTACTAGCCGTAGTTTACGCCTATGTCCAATTAGTGTACATAAGTAGATAACCATTACGGGTACTGTTCACCAAACCGAAACAAATCGGGTATAAAAGTATAAAAAAAAGTACAATGGTACTGTCAATTTACATTTTACCTACATAGATATTTTATATTTAGTATCTATTTGCACATCTTTAAATTTATTTGATTTTGAAATTAGAATTGATTTTGAAATAAAAACTAATATAAAATAAAAAAAAAAAAAGAATTACGTGTTACTAGTTCAATATTTTAAGATATTTTATATGATAAATTTAATAATATTTTATTAATCATTCACATCACGATATGCTTTCCACAAATTTCGAAGTCTATTTGTTCCGTACTGGCATAATTAAGATCGCAGGCAAGCTCGCTTCTAATTAGCTAATCAATTTTGACAAGGCCAAGTTATTGCGTGCATAACTTGAGATTAGATCGAACCCACACCTTTAATATTAAGTTTAAGTTAGCGTGGTTCAACCATGTGGTGCGGTGAGAAAACCTCTTCATATAAGGCTGTTTTAGTCTATCCTCTTTGCCTATGTAATTTTCTTAGCTCTATGATTATAGGCTCAGATGTTTAAAAGCTAAGTACATAAAAGAAAATCTTTTAATGGGTTATATAATTTAAATAGAGTTTTTCTCAATTATGTATCAGGAATTTATTTTAATAAATCTATGAATTTTGATAAAACAATTAAGTATCTATGTTTGGTTATTTACAAATAGATGGAAAATATCTATGTAATTTTCATAACTAATGCTTCAATAAAATAGGTAAACTTTTATTGAAATTAACTCTATCTAATTAATAAAGATAAAATTATTCAAATAATTTTATCTTTATCTGACCCATTAAAGGCAATTCTATTAGCATAACTTAATGAACTAACCAGCCAATTTTAATTATTAAGGAAATTTCTAAATTCAATTTCAAATGTGGAACGTCTAAATGTCACTGGCCATTTTGACATAACAATGTTTTAATATTTGACGAACATAGACAACTGGTAGCTTGTTTTAGTCTTATATTTTTATAGGTTCTTCGTACGAAGTACGTAGTCCGTGTTAAAATAACATACGAGAGATCATTACAATTTAATAACAGAGGATAATTAGATGATGTAATTATTAAATGTATAAGAGAAACTAGTCTTCGTAAGTAATTTAATTTTTAAGAAAATTTTACACAGCTACGATTTTACTGGCAGCTAGAGCTTTTAAAATATTAAAAATATAGTAAAATCTTTTTACACGTATCCTTATTACCTACAAAAGTGTCAACAAAACGAAAAAAAAAAATACCAAGCTATTACTACTATATAGTAAGAAAACATTTAAACTACATTAACAAGTTCCAATCGGTAAAAGCGAATCTAATCACGCAAACATCTCAAGTATGTATTATGCAGTTGCATTACTCTCTCCGATGTGAAAAGAGATCAGAGATTCTGTATATAAAATTTCAAATGGTGAATATTCTAGAAATTAATATAGCTAAAAGAATATTAATGTTACATGTGGTAGTTATAACTCAAAGCATGTTTCTACATGAGTTATATTCTCAACATGGACACATTTTCTGGCAATTTCGCAACTGTTACAATTGTTGATTACTATTCTCTTAACGTTTTCTAGGAGTTTACATGGGTTAGTTCTTTACTAAAAATATTTTTAGGAGTATATATTTTTTTTTTTATGTTTTACCGGCGGCATGTCGGGTATGATATAGAACCTCTTCGACTTAGTGCAAATTATTAGGATAGTTTCGATTCTCTGCTAAATATAAACTTTAGTAAGTAAAGTTAAGTTTTATTACAACAGAAAGCGAAGTGACTAAACATTTATTCCTAAGCATTAAATATTTATTTAGTATTACTACATATATTTATTTAGTGCTCCAGACTAAATAGTATGCTTATATAACGTTGTAATGGCCAAGCGGTTTAATGAATGAATTTGTGTGCACAAGGTTGCAGGTTCGAACCCACTACATGCATCGTGAGGAAACTTGGATTCTAACAATTGGAATCATAAATCGCCAACCCGCAACTAACCAAGCTTGGTGATCAATACTCGTTCCTTCTCTACATGAGAAGAGGCTTGAAGTCAGAAGTTGGAGATTTATAGGCCGGTATTGCTTATATTATTTAAAAACATAAATCGAAAAGTCTTCAAAAAAAATCCGAAAACTAAATAAAGACTTTATAAACCTACGAAAGGTCATGGAATTACGAAAACACAAGTAAAATGCATAAGAATATACACAATGCACTTAAAATACCCACAGCATAATAAAACCATACTCATATTAAATACACAAACACATTAAATAACATATACGGGAATACTAAAAAAGCAATTGTTGATATTACACCCACACTCGACTCATACATTCGAATGTTTGTGTAGCATTGCAAAGTTTATTGTACGCCCGCGAAAAGATTCGTTACATACGAAAACACTTGGAAACAAAAACAAACGTTATTCGCCCAACTAACTAGAATGTAGAGTGAGTTAAAATGGTGAATGTTAATGTCTCACGTCAGGGTCTCGAGTGAGCAATATAATGTCGATTGGATGTCGATGGACGGTTGTTTTACATTTGCAGACCAAATGTCAAAATAAAGAACTGTCGGTCTAGGTGGTTAGTGACCCTGACTGCAAAACCGGAGGTTCGATTCCCACCCAGGACAAATCTTTGTGTGATGAGCGTGATCATTTGTTCCGTGTCTGGATGTTATTTATCTATAATATGTATGTATTTAGAAATATATAAGTATGTTTATCAGTTGTCTGGTTTTCATTGTGCAGGCTTTAACCTAATACCTGGCCCTGTAGCCAAGTGTAATTTCTACAATCGATAGAAATGGCATAAATGACAATAAAAGGATGGAAATGACATTTTATTTCGATGAGTCACGTGAATTAGACTTGTCACTTCCATACATTTGTGCGATTCGATCAGTGTTAGGGTTTGTAGAAAGGTCACTTGGCTAGAGGAGCTGTGATGTGGTTGTGACAGTGACATTAAACTGTTTACTTTCGTAAGTGACAGTTACGAGTTTCTTGCACTGTGTTCAACTGAAGTAGAGAAAATACTACTTCATAAATACTATGTATGTATTAGGTATTTGAAAAGTTGTTTAATCAAATAAATCTTTTAATAATATTTACGTCTCAGTCATGATGCTGCAAAGACCTAGGTCACAAATAAAAAAAACTCGTGAATACGCTGCAAAATCCAGTCGAAAGTGCATTGAAAATACCTCACCGTCTCGTCTGTCTTTTAGAGCTATTTCAGGCAGGATTTGCCGAAAACGAGGTAACGCTGACGTCAGGTTACGATACTGAAATATTCCCCTTTGATCTTCTATGTGGCTACCAATTTTTAAAGTGAAAAGAAGAGGACCTAAAAGCTCCTAAAAATATGAATTTATTTCCAAGTTAATCATTGTCTGTCTCTACATTCCAATAGTAAACATTATCTAATATTAAACACCGTTTTTGGTAAGAAATATGTACTTCAAATTAAATTCATTTTTAATTAAAATACCTTATCCAACTCGAACCTACTTACTTACATACTCTAGCAAACTACATCCCGAATAAAACTAAACAACACAAAGGATTCGAACTAGCCAGCAATATATCCAACCTTTATAGACTAAACTAGTATTACTCGTTAGAAGTTCACTGATTGCTAAACACACATTGGGCTTAGATCGATGGTGCTTGTAACGTCGTTCGTTGCACTACCTGTGTCAATAACTGCGCTGTTCATGTAACAATAGTGTGATTGATAAATTTCGTTTAAAAATCTCGTGTGATTTTCAAAGAGTTTGGTTTAGAGAAATTTATTTAGAAGTCTAAATCTCTAACCTGACTATAACCTAACTTACCTACTCAAAATAAAAATCAATATGAAAAAAAAAATACTGCTAGGTACCTCTCTATCTACTATCGCGCAAATATGTATAAATACCTTTTGCCCCCCAGTTTCGACCAGGTTACACCCGCCGTGGTCGCAAGCAGAGTCTAACATAGTTTTTTGCCCTGGGATTGAAGAAGAGTAATACCAAATTCCAGTTAAAACCACCAGCAATTCGAATTACTTGTCGCACCAGGCAGGATTTTATATCCTAACTACAAAATATCACGAAGAGTAGGTATACGAGATTATAAACAAAACATTATTCGAAAGAATCATAGTAAAGGTACACAAAAACACACTAAAATAGTTAACAGCGAAACAGAAATTTCAACTAAAAACTGTAACAAAAACGATTAACACAGTATACTAGTAGTCGCTGCAGCAATTAAAAGTCATTAGAGCATCTTACGTGGCAGTTGACAAGAGCGGGGCGGAAACAAAGCGATACCTAGAAAGTAGATACCTAGCATGAAAGTGCTCGAAAAGATTATACCACAAAAAGAGCAGAGACCGGAAAACGTTTACCCTTCCAACCCTTTTGGAGCGACGGTAAAAAAGTATTGCAGCACTAGATGCGCGCCCCGGTGCCGCTCGTAAACTCGTTTCCCATAGGAAATGGTGTTAGTTTAATATTTAGATAGGCACTGTTTGAGGATTTTCTGTTTCTGGTATTTTATATTTGAGATAAGTATGGTCTGTAGAGATTATTAATATGTTAGTGATCATTTCTAGCTCAGTTAAACCAAAAGCTTTATTAGGTAAATAACAAAACTAATAGCATCGTAATAATCAAAATCGATTTCTTTTTCTTCTTTTTTGTTATTTTTTGCACTACTAGGTATATAGAGTACCTAGTGCAGTTACAAAAAAGGAAAAGAAAATGCGTTTTTGTTTCTCTTTTTGACATCGTCAAAAAATCGTACGAAATTAAAAAAAAACTATTCTGAACATTAAACTGTTTTGAGCGGCACTAATAATAAAAATATAAAACTGGTCTGAAATCTATAAATAAAATCACTAACTTCATTAAAGTGTTAAAAAAGAAATAAAAACAAGTCGCACATGAGGAAAGCAGGTTGGTTACTTATGTGACCTGCTTGGCGTGTAGGGAATGCGAAGTTTTATTTTTTATGCTAGTTCTTTTACCTTGCATGGGTTAGTGAGCTCTGAATACAGGCCTAAGCTAGTGCTCGTAATAATAATTGGTGTAAGTAAACGCGGGCAAATAAATAAAATATATTAATGTATTTTTTGGTGATTAGTCCAAAAGATTGAAGGAGTATTTACAACTGCAAATGGAAGACAGTGCTGTATAATTTCTAACTTTTGTGAATATAAAAACAATAACTAAACAAGCAGGTACGTATTAAAAACTATCAAAAAGTTTTAATGCGTTTTGTCTCGTATATAGAGATATCTATCAGTTTCATTTACCTACAGCGATGCCAGACTACAGAGAGGATAAATACCTTTGACACCTATAAACGAGTTATGGACGGACTATGCGATAGTAACACCGTTAGTATAAATAAATTATATACATAAGCACATACATTTGTATTCAAAACATCGTAATTTTTATTAAACCAGCTTTTTATTTAATCCTAAATTATTTCGGAAAGCATTTAGTTATATGAATTATTTATTGACTAGTAAACGAGAAAAAAGTAAATAAAATAGTCTCGTATTACACACAGCCTTACCGCACTTGGGAATATTCTATAGAAAAACTTCATAGTTTTTAAATGCAAAAACTACTTATATATATATGTAGAATATTCGATTCAAACATTCGTTTATTTTTTTGTTTTTCGACTGGAATTAAAGAGGTTTTCATCATCTCGATAATTATATCTAACCAGTAATACATTCTCAGCCACGTACGAGAAACTGCTTTAATTCAAGTAATTAAGAAACGCTACCGCTTTAATTACCTACCTACCATTAAATATCGTCATTACCTCATTTTTGTTTGTTCAGTAAACACTTTATTATTTTGTCCATTGTTTCTGTTTCACCTGTTATCTGGACAGAAAATCTGTTAAGCTACATTAAAATATACAAATATACATCAACGAAAATGTATGTACCGGACCCTATCTCAAAGATCGGAGGGCGCGCCGATGACCTTTCGACGCCAACTCCATCCGGCGTTCGGCCACCACCGAAGCCGTTTATACCACCATAAGGATAATTTATTCGCACATTCCGCGATTACAAACGACCGCCTTCCGCAAACGCTGTGTGATCACAATTCACTTGTATGGACCAATGATTGTTTGCTTTTGAACATTTTCAATCCCTTTTGTGTCAAATAAAACCAAACGCAAAGGTTCAATACTTTTTTCATTTAGGTACATTGTTTTTTAATAATGTATTCCTAAAACGTTTCTTTGCATCATCATTCTTCAGAATTTAATAACAAAATAATGCTTACTGGACCGTTTGAATAAATGAAAAACTTCCTACTAGTAACAAGAAACATAATTAATTTGGTCATTAAGTAATTAAGTACATACATTATTTAAACTTATAATTCGGCCTTCGAAATTCTGCTACCAATCACATGTTCTTATATTAACTAAACTGTATCAGATATCCAAACCAGTTTCAACCAAGTATTTTTTTCCAGTTTGGAATGGTTTCGAAGCTAACACTGGCGAAATAACAATGCGTTAAAAAAACAAGGGAACATGGTTGCTCCTGTTTGTAACGAGCGACAAGCCACACTAAATTGGTTGGGAAGGTGAAACACAGGCCGATACACCTGGAAGTGCCGGTCATCGGGGAAATTGAAGAGATGCGCCATCGAATATTAAATGACGATAAAAAAATAGGGGAAGATGAACTCAAGGAAGGGATAGATTGAGTTTAAAAGTAAAAAGTATGTATATATAATACACTTGTTTTAAGTTGAGCAAATCACTACAACAAACTTGGAAAGTTAGCCGTTGGTAATTCAAACTACCATAAGAAGAAACCTACAAAGTGCAAACAAGAAATGAGTTCAAGAAACGGAACATGAAATAACTGGTTTTCATTAAGAATTGCATACATTGTAGTATATACGACAAAAAAAAATGATTTTATGATGAGTTTCGAGTAACAGAGGCAACGAATTCATAAATAACTGGCTACTTGATCCACTCTAAAATTTCGACTGTGACAGAAATATTTGCGGACTCTGATTTAAATTCCGACTCCAGCGTAATTTTCTGCTCGTCAGCATAAAACCACTATTTCCCGAGTTAATATCTGAGCTCGTATTTTAGTTGGACATTGTGATACTGTCATTTAATCTGAAATAACATTGCAGTGATAAATAATTTCAAACAAGGATGTGGAGGAAAACTTTGAAACAAACTTAAGTCATTAAAACATGTTGAAGCACTTGTAGAAATACTTCCATTGTTCTGTTAGACAGTTCCAGTGAGCTAAGTGATACGTTAAGCACACAAACACGACGAGTGGGCAAAATCAATCCACGTCAGGCCCGAGGCAGTGGCCACTAAGTGCCTCGACCCGCTGCTCAACCTCACTACCATTCCAGAAACAAGGAAATTGGCTCATATTGTCTGTACAACGAAGCATCATTTCAATGTTCGTCGGCTAAAAACCTTTCCAAGTGGCAATAGTGCTCAAATTAATCGATACTTTGTTACAAGGTTGAACACGTGCTGTGGCTCTCATATATGCGATTTTAATATTAACTATGAAAAGTTGGTACGCCAACAAAAGACATGCAGTGAAGCTAGCGGGTGGAAATAACTAAATGGCTGCTTGAATATAAAGCTGCGGGAAGTGAGTACGTAAAATACAAGAGTATCAAATGTGACGTAACCAAAATTGAGCTGGCAGTCTGCAGCGTGGGTGGGCAAAGGCTGAAGATGATTACGGTCGACATAATATACTTTTTACTGATAAATCTTAACTCAAATGAATAAATTAATGAAAATGACTGACCTTGAACAGGCTTAATTTTAAATACAACTTTAATTATTAATCTCGGGTTTTTAATGAGTACTGCAATCATTTAGTCCCAAATATTGGAACCCAAATTAATTTTATGACGTTCCTAATCCTTACTAATATTATAAATGCGAAAGTAACTCTGTCTGTCTTTCTGTCGCGCTTTCCCGCCAAAACTACTAAACCGATTTAAGTTAAATTTGGTACACAGATAGTCTAAAGCCTGAGAATGGACATAGGTTTCTTTTTGCCACGATAACCGACATCCACACAGGCGGCCTCGCGAGAAACAGCTAGTAGACTATATGTCTCTACTTTACACCTAAAAGTGACAGAATGAGATTTAAGACATTTAAGATCATCTTCAATATAGTGAACTGAATTCCATATGATATCAACACTAACTGAATTGGCAGTTCTCCAAGCGACGTGCACTGCTTGAGTCTAAATAAATAACAAATTCTAGGTTATACGGAGGATTTGATACCTTGTTCTTGGCCGAAAACAGGTCTCACCTTGAATCGTAAACTGAGGTATCATAGAGAATAAACAAGCAAAGAAACTTAGACTTTTCATAAAAGCAAAGCAACGAAGATTTTTTGGTAAACCTAGATCGAATTTTGTGACACATGATAAAAATGAATTAAATAAAAAAAAAAGCCATACAGGTTAGTTAGAAAGTAACTAATAACATGTAGCTTTATGTTCAAATGGACCACTACAAAGTATCTACTGACAGCCGTTAATTTTCAGTGTGTAGGCTCTGTGGCTATACATCACAAATACCCGGATGACGGACGTTTAACCGCAGATAGTTAAGCCCGTAACCACAGAAACTGACTGCTTCCCAAAATAACATAGTACTTTACCTTTCTATTTATAGAAATGGTTGGTGATTAATGGCCTTTTTATAAAAATCTCGACAGTGTTAAGCAATTGCTAAGAAAGATCTAAAGCCCAATTCTCTATAGAAAAATTGAAATAGGAATCTGCTAATCAATGCTAATCATCGTCGAGATTTTTTATAAATAAGGCTATTAATGTATTTGTTTTTTAATTAATTGATTCAATAAAATTTAAAAACATTTGAATTAAATACTCTTTTTCTTAAACTCACTACGAACTACTTTCTGCAACTTCAGTTACGATTCAAACTTCGAACGCATAAAAATGATTTATGCAAATCTTGAACTACTAAGCACTCGCAAATGATTCACATGTTCATAAAACGCAGAACATTCTCGAAAGCCCTGTGTTTAATGATCGAAAGTACATTGTATTTGATACATATTATCTGAATTCAGAGTATTTGCCACGGCTGTCAGCGGTGTGAATGGGACGCGAGTAGGCCTTTGTCGCGGGGCCCTTGTACCAAAATGCTCGCACACAAGCCCTGTAACTAGTGACACGTTTAGACGTGAAATGATTTATTACCTCACAAAGATGTCCCATGTTTTATTACTGTTTGATACTGTCGTTAGCTTTGGATAAAGGATATATTGGGACGAAGTTCACGCGGCTTTATATACCAGGGATTTATATTGATAAATTGTAATCTTATTGAGAGATATATAGGTAATATAAGTGTATATTGGGTATGATAGGTATTAATATTTGAATGGAAACAATGTGTGTAATGGTTAATAGTTTTAAGTCCATTTTAAATTAAGCCATAAAACAAGGCTTTTTAGTTAATTATAAACTTAACTTAATCATTATAAGTTAAACATTTCCATCCACTTTATTGTGGTATCGATTCTGTTTATATTATACTAGCAATTCGCCCCGGCTTTGCATGGGTAGCACAGAAATGTAGTCTATGTTATTGAGGGATCATATAGCATTATAATAGTGAAATAATTTTTAAAATCAGTCCAGTAGTTTTTGAGTTTATTCGTTACAAACATACAAAACACATCTTTCCTCATAATAATATTAGTAGACAAGTATAAATAGTATAGAAATATAGATTCATCTATGTATTTTTTTTTTATTTATACCGTAAATCACTCGGAAACGATTATTACGTTCGTCTCGTTAGTCAAAACAAATTACAAAGCATAACACACATAACACAAATTATTATGAAAAAAATATGTTCGTGTAAGAACAAGGTATTTTAACGACGGCTTCTAATATTTCATGAATGATTCAGTAGCCTTGGGATATCAAAACATATAATTATAGTGAACATAATTACGATAAATGCCTCTGATGGATAGGATTGTTCAATTAAATTGCTTCTAATTACGGGAAGATCTCTTGTGATATAATTAATTATCTGTCGACAATGTATTATGCAAGCATCCAGTTTGCACGTGGCTATCAATGTGGACCATTCTAATAATTATACGTTTGAGGTTGAAAGATATATACTCATTGGTTAAAAAGCTTACTATTTTTAGACCGCTGAAAATATACTCGTAAATTGCTAAGAACCATCTCGATCCCGCCAGCTATCAAACAAAAAACGTATCCATATCGGTCAATTCGTTTAGGACCTACGATGCCACAGACAGACACAAAGACAGACTTCAAACTTATAACAACCCTATTTTTACGTCAGGGAATAAAAAAGAACGCACTAAACAGGAAAATAAACTTTCAACCATAAAGTCCGGAGTTAAATAGGTTTTATTCTAATGGATAATGTTTCTGTGAATGCCAGTAAATGGAGCAAAGGTAACTTGCATGTTCGGTCGGTAATGAAAGGGAACTTTCAAATGCCAATACGCAAACCTATTATTGTAAGGTATACGTGTTTTTGTACGACGAACCAACTGAGTACATGAAGTCTAACAAATCGACTTTTAAAGGAGATGTAATGTGTTTATGGTTAACTAGTGGTAGCCTGCGGGTTCGCCCGCATGGGTGTCGGTTACTGCCGCAAAAAATAGACGTCTTTTCTCACGATCCAAGCTTACCCCATAAACAAGTGTAACATGCAGACAGACAGATAAACAGACAGCTAGTTATCTTCGCATTATAATATTAATTATGGATTTTAAGAGGTTCTGTTCAAGCGAATTATCTATTAGTGTTTAAAACAACCACGTTTTTTAATACATTTTGCGTGGGTATCTATATTGCTAAGTAAATTATAAATCGATTTAAATAAATCTTTTAAAGTGAATTCAAGATTATATCAAGAACTCCCATATAAGTTTGTTATGATGAGCGCTTAAACTTTCATTCATAACTTATCATTGCGAAAACGTCACACACCCCGTATTGGTTTAATAATTTCTCTACGACTATTAAAATAGAGTACAAGACAATTAAATAAAATTAAAGCGGCTTCATTCCCTTCTCTATTTACTACAAAATTAACAGTCAATCGTCTACGAAACTACTGAAGTGATTTTGATAAAACTTGTGAAGTTCACTTAGTTAAAAGATACTTACTTCTTCATTGAATTGTCTATCTATTGCAATTTGTTATTTTAACAACTTATGAAACTGGACAAAATTGTTCAGAAGCTAATGGACCAACATTTACGAATATTCTGTTATTTTATTTACGTTTTAAAGTCACAATTATCCTGAACCTCTAAATAGGTCACAAGCATACAAAAGGAAATAAGAATGACCAATAACAATTTATAAACAAAAATCAAAAATCGAATACTTATTAAACATTTCAAAGTCAATAAAATGAGTGAAACGAACCGCTAAATGATCTCAATAATAAAAGCTATTGTAAATAATAACACGATTGAACTCAAAGGAACATGATGTGCAGACTATATTGATTCGTAATTTACCGGAAAAGCAGTTTAATGTACAGGAAGAAAATATAAAATTATGTTGACAAAATTTGTGACAGCTTTCCGGTTCACTAAATATTTTTATGGCTCTTTCGTTTTGTGTATTAGGAAATTTGTCGCATAAAATTTAGTACCTGCTAAGATTTTGGTAATTCATGTTTTCGAAATAATGGATTCCGTTGGATAATTAAAGAGCTCTAGCCTTAGAGTATACATTGATAAGCATAGAGTGCACGCTTTGCAAACTATTTTGAAATTTTTTACCTCTACATACTACACTCGTTCAGTGATTTGTCGTGAGATGGCAGACGTTTATGCGAATATATCGATGGTTCCGATAATATTAGGTTTTGAGATAGTTTCATAAAACGGCGCGCTCAGTTTTGACACTAACTTTACGATTTTACTTGTTCATACTAGAGCCTAAAATTCATACTTGATATGCGCAATCTATAGTTTACTATTTTTTTCTATATCTGACGGAAGATGCGTCGGGAAACACTAGAACGGACTATTTGTTTTAGTTACTAAGAGTTAGGATTTTAAATAAAATCTTTACTATCATTAAATCAACAATTACGCCTCAAAACCTATCTACCTACTAATTATAATACTTGAACATTAATAAGCTTTAATCATAGAAATCTAGACCCATTTACTTTATTACGTCAAAATCTTCATACTAACTCCTTGATTACGTCATGACGTGTGCAAAACACTTGATATTGGTAAAATCTTGACCTTGTTACTCATCTAACAGGATAAACAATGCATAGACTATGCTAAGTTCTCACGGCTATAAAAAAAGAAGTGCTTCGTATATAGAACATGATCTCTTTGGTTAATAGTTAATTTAACAAGTCCTTCCCTTTGTCACTGGCTGTTTGTTCTTTTTTTTATTAAAGCTTACTTTTATAGCGATATTTAAATAAAGAACGATATTTGTTTAGTTTTTTTTTTCTGCTTAAGTTACGGTTTGTGGTACGATATTAGGTTTTGTACGAGTGTAATATATTTTATGTGTTGCTGATATATAGGTTAACACTTATAACAATATCGGAACCTAAATTAAGTTATTTTTGCATCAAGATAGAAGGTTTGTAATTACCAAGTAATTTGTAAAAAAGGAAAAGCTCTCGAGAGTTTGGACTTTTATAAACATTAAATAGATTTAATAATAGGAATATAAATATAAAAACGCGTTTTATTGAAAAAAAACCTTGTTGGTTACGTACGATAATTATTATGATTAAATCATTTTAAAAGATTTATTTATGACTAGCTGTCCCCCGCGACTTTGTTCGCGTGTTTTAGTTTCAACGGTTTTTCATTTTTGCAACATTTTTCATTTATGCTCCGCTCCTATTGGTCGTAGCGTGATGTTATATAGCCTATAGCCTTCCTCAATAAACGGACTATCCAATACAAAAAAAAAATCAATTCGAACCAGTAGTTCCTGAAAAATATATATATTGTTAGAATTAATAGTAAGTAGTCCAAAACCAAGAGAGTAGAACAATGCACATTCTGTATAAAAGACTTAGAGTAAAAATAAGTAAACCATAGAGTGCGCCTAACAGAGTCTGAACTGTGAGCACCAGTGTGAAAAAGCGTCGTTGTAAAATTTGTGTCAAATTAGAACACGCCGTTTTATTAATATCATCTCAAAACCCAATAATATCGAAACCTCGATATTTTCGCATAAACGTCTGTCGTCGCACGGAAAATCACTTAAATTAGTAAACGAGCGTAGTACTTACAGCTAAAAATTTGCTTACGATCGGCTCAACGGGCTTTTAGCGATGAGCGCACTCTATGCTTGCTTATGTATACTCTAAAAATAATTGTTTTGCACTTAATAGTACGCTTACAAGGTAATTTTATTATTATTATTTAATCATGTTTTACGATTTAAAATGTTTACGACCGACGAAGATCAAGATAGCGTCTCTAAAACTGTAAGTAGCTATTACTTTTTTAATCCTTACTTATACCACAGACTAAATAAAACGGTAGACGCACCGTTCCTTAAATGAAGCAGGAAAAAAGAATACAATTAAAAAAGGAAGTCAATCATCCTATTTACAATGTTTTTACGCTTCATTACTTCATTAAATTCTCTTGCTAATTTGATCTGGGACTAATACTTAAATTAAAGACATGATTATGATCAGGTAATCAAAAGCAATTTTATCAATTATTATTTGATGACCTTCGTGGTCGAGTGGCGTACACACCGGTTTTCAAGGTGTCGCTAGCTTTGAGTTCCCGGGTTTTATACCCAGACGGGTCAATGTCGAAAATTTATTTTTTACACTGTCTCGGGTCTGGGTGTTTGTGGTACATTTGTTGTCTCTTAATTCCATAACACAAGTGCTATAGCTATATGTTGTTTGCATTTATATTTATATTTAATATGTTTTCGCCTTTTCTGCACAAAAAGTAATTTTTTAACCTTGATTGCGAGTTTATTTTGTACCAAATTAATAACAAATAAATAATAGGACAGTTACAGAAAGGTCCGCGGCTCAGTCCTTGTAAAAGGTTCGGATTTCCGAGATGAAAAGTACCCTTTGTTCCAATTAATTAAAAATTCTTCTTCCGAGCTTTCATTTAAATCTCAAAACATCTTAACATTTAACTTTTGCATTTTTAACTGCCATGTTAATGAAATAATTAGGATATAATGATATCTATTGATACTTTAAATTATTTCTAAAAAAAATATGTGGAGATAGTATTTATAGTGTTATATATGTTTACGTTATAAATTACTATTTAGAGAATTTTACTAGTAAATTAAATAATTTAATCAGACACGCGATTTTTAAACCAGATTTTTGTGCAATCAAAATATTTTTACTTCAAGTAGGCCTTTTCAGGCACTTTCAAAACGTTAAATGCCTCTATTTGCGCATCAATGTCTAATACAGCATACGTAACAAATTAGAAACCCATGAATTTTAATACATAAATAAATATCAAATGAGTCTTTAAATAATAAACTTAAAAAAAACTGCAAGTAGGTTCTATAAATTCTGTTACAAAATCCTGGGAATAAAACCTCTTGCTATGCAATATGTTTACAATCCAACCAGCCATAAAGTGTGGTGTTTATGTAATTATTAACACTGCCATAGTGCCCATTATCCGTTTACAGGCAAACCGATATCCCACATGGTTAATTAATCGGTTGGTTTTCACAAGCTCTGCTATATTTAATGGTATGAAAACGATGTTAACGAAGCAATTAAAATAAAATTAAAACAAAATAACAAATTAAAACTAAACCGCTGAACCAATTTTAATAAAATTTAGTACGGGGTAAGCTTGGATCCCAAGACAGGACTTAGGCTATTTTTTGTGGCGAGGTATAATTAAAGCTACAAATGTTATGCATAGACATCAATACTATTTAGTTAACTGATAAACTAAGCAGATGCAACATTAAGGACTATTTATGTACAAATTAGTGGTGCCTGTAAATCAGTAAATAAAGAATTATTAGAGACTAGCTTTTGCACGCGGCTTCGCTCGCGTTAAGAAGTATTATTATTAATTAGGTATAGTTTTTGCGGCTTTACTTTTGTTTAGCGTGTTAAATTTGTTAAACATCAAAACCCTATTTAAGCGGACGTCTTTATCATCGTAGCTCCAATCTTTAATTTCAGTTCAATAAGTCGATAAAATCTAAGAAGATTTATACAAACCTTCATCCCCTATTTTATCCCCTTAGGGGTGGAATTTATCAAAATCCTTTCTTAGCGGATGCCTACGTCATAACATCTACCTGCATGCCAAATTTCAGCCCGATCCATCCAGTGGTTTGGGCTGATAGATCACTATGTCAGTCAGTCAGTCACCTTTGAGTTATATATATTTAGACTATGCCACTTCATTATTAAGTACACAACACAACAGCCAAATTTGCAATATCTTTTATAAAAATTACCTTCTTTATGCAAAAGGTTATTGAGAAATTCTTAAGAGCACGCGGGGTTTGAAATTAAGCTGGGAAAATTCTCTCACTCGCTATTACATGGGATTTTATACCGTCGTAAACTAAATGTGGGTTCTCGACTCATCTGCCCACCCCCTTTAAGGACTATATCGCCGTATTAATGGTAAGGGATAAGACTAATATAAAATATACACCTCGTTACTTTTGTGATTGCAAACTCTAGGTACTGCAAGATGTTTATTTGACATCACATTTATTCCATTAGATTTTTGTTAACTATAATATAGATTATATATTCTGATTGATTTACAATGATACAAAATATTTAAGCGTTACACTTGGACGAGGGAATTACAGAACAGAGTAAAATAAGAAGAGAGACCCAGCAATGATAAATTCGGAACTAAATTATACATATAAAAATAAAAGATTTTTAAGCTGGCAACCAAGTTTGGAATCTGTACCGAAACTTGGAAGGTTCATGGAATATTATACAACTGGTAACTTCCACATGGGTACACAAACATTTTATAGAAAACAAATAAATTAATATCATTACACATTAAGCAACATACCTGTATATTTTTCAACCAAACGCAGGATCTAAAAAGGTATTTTCCTGTTATCAGAACAATATCATGTACACGTCTGGAACAGTACATTTTTCTGTTCAGTGGTTTGACTAATACGATGACATGTTATTTTTAACTCACATTGCTAAAAACGTAATAAAAGAGTTCTATATATATCACAAAAATAACTTTTCTCATCACTATAATTTCCTCATGCTAATAATACGATTTTAATCTTAATTCGAACACTATATACGCCCGATGTTTTGAATGTTTTACAGTTATTACGGTCTCTCTAAACTACCTTCAAATGAAATACACTAATTCTGAACATAATTTTCTTTATGTTGGTAGCAGACAATTTTAAATTATTAACATCAGTCGTTATTTATTTTATTGATTAAATACTTAATGGCTTTCTCCCAATACAGTAACGGAATTTTGATCTGAAGAAAAAATTACAAGACTTTAAATCTACCTCAGTTTACCAGGACTACATAGTACCAAGGATTACTGTTAAACGCAATAATCCTGGCACGCATAAGACGCGGGATATGTCGCCCAAGTCTCGCACAATTTACTGCGTGGTCGAGAAAAGGAGCTGTGTACTTAATTTTGGCATTTATTAGTAACCAACTTGTCTGTAAATTACGTGTCACGTAGTATTTTGAAAATTACATATCGTTGCAATCGGCACAAGTTGAGAGAGGCCATGTTTACTAGTGAGTAGATGCAGAGTTGAATGAAAGAATAAATTATCGTTCTTTAAAAGTTAAAAGAATTAAGACGAAAATATTCATATAAGAAAACATTTGATCAGCATCGGAAGCAAAACGAATCGTTAAAAAAGTATATACAATACTATTAATAAAACTGGTCAAAGAATTTATACACTTGCTCATGGAGACAAAGAAAATATATATATTTGAACTGTCTACGAAGCGTAGGACTTTTGTACACGGATTTAGGGCACCGGAATACAGTTATCAGTAACTTAAGATTTATGTCACTATTTAGATAGTTGAGAACTCAGTATGACCTCATAAGATATTAGTTCTATACTCCCCTTAAATTGTAGGACAACGTTCCTCCATTTTAGTGCCAATTCAAATGTGATTTTACAGCAGAATGCTTTTTGTGTACGCCAAGCAGCGAAGAACAAATTGACTTAGCGAGCTACCAATACATTTTTAAAAGCACTGAATTTTTAGGATTTTATCGAGCTCCTGGCATTTTTTTTTCTAACCATCCCATGCAGGGCTATCTCCTTTCATCTTTATCTGTTTTTGTTTTTATTAATATAGGTATATTAGTTAAGCATATTGGAATGGACATGTTACGCAAATAAATAATCGAATACTCATATATAGTTTTAAGTATTAATTATTTGGAATTATGATCATTAAATTTAGTTGCAATTTGGATGGGAAATCAAAGTTTAATATTTGAAATGACAAGACTGAAATTTTGAATAAATTAAGAATATATGAAAGACTGTACTGAATAATATGATGCTTTCCTATAAATAGAAGGTATTGCGGTGACTTGATTGATTCGTTTTATTACAAAGGTTGAATATAATGTGGAAGACAATTATACTCAATCAAATTATATAAATAAAGGCTCCTTATTGCGTTCAACGAAGCTTTTCAAATGATTAATGAGATTCTCGTTAATTATTCAAAAATAAATAATGACATAATATGTATTATAATACTTTTATAAATAACCCTCTAAAAGTGTTTTCGATAAGATCTTATAATATAAAACGCGTTTACTCAAATATCACAAACACTATCATGATAAATTAATGGTCATCTCCTTGACAGATTTTTTTGTCTAAAGCGACGTCCCCCTAAGAAACGATCATCTTAACGATTTCAATTGTCCCCTCGAGAGCCATTTTATACATTATTACTTTTTCAGATTATTAAATGTTGGAGATAAATTTAACCGATATCGTAAATTTAAATCACTCAATACATTTTCTTAACAACCTCGGTGAAGCTACGTCCAATTCTTGTCCTTCCAAAATCGTTACCGTTAACTTTTATTGGTTCCAAAGAACAAATTCCATAAATCAGGAGCATAAGACGCTTATCCCTGCAACAGATTTTCCACGAATGAATGGTTTTTTTATGTGGCCCGACCTTCCAATTAGGCGGCACTCTATAGAAACCTCTTAACTCGTCCTTATTATGCTCCTGCCTAAGGAAATTATGTACGTGACTACTTAAGCACAAATACATAATTAGATAGCACACTGATTTCGTTGTTTTTAATTTGAGAGCCACGGGGTATAACCAAAGCGCGAGTTCCACGTGAGTTTGGCAAGCGGTCAGGGGTCCGGTCGTTAGCATACACCGGGACGCGGACGCGGCATGTTCCGAGAAGCGGTGCCGGCGGCGAGCGGGACTGCTGGCCCCTGAGACGCTGGCCGCCACCAGCGTCCCGTTACATAACACACCTGCCTGCCGCGACTATCTCACTGGCCGGACACCGGTACTTACTGCATCGATTATGTCACCTCTCAGCTGATGGTAAAGCACAACGTACGAACGTATTCCGAGGTTATCAGTCGCGCGGTAGCTCGCTTTGCGGAAGGCGGCCGTGTGATAGAGCGCGTGGGTTCGAGTCGCGGGGTCGATGTAGGGGAGGAAGGGGCACGGAGGCTGCGGACTCACCGTGCGGATGGTTACATAAGTCGATCGGCGGGAGCGAGGACACGTGCAGCCCCTCCGGGGCTTGTGGCGCGACTGGCCGGGCGCCGCCCCGCGCCACGCCACGCGGCCCGCCGCCCCGCGCCACCCAGACGCGATTAAGCAGCCTTCACGTGCGACTCACGCTTTAAAAATCCGCGCCTAATAAACCTCACCTATACTTCAAGTTACAGATTACGGAGCACAGATTTTAGAGCTAAGATTATTCATCCCGTGTTTACGAACGTATTAATGCCAGTATTTACATAAAAGTACTCCAAGGTGGTATTATTAGACTTAGTCTAGACTAGACATTATCGGCGTTAAATATGCTAACGTATTGGCTTTATTATTCAAGCTCTGTAATCTACACTTGAGATACTTATTTGCTTGTGCTCTACTTTATCTAAAGTAAGTGGTTATAGAGCCTGAGCAATCGTATTGGACACAAACACATTATTTGCATAACGTGACACATGAATAACCCATTGAAGCTGATAGATAGGTACATTAAGTTTTGCCAATGTAATACTGCTTTAGATAATTATAATATACTGTAAATAATTTGATTATTCTTATTCAACTTGACACCAGTTAGCCTTATTGGTTTTATATGTAGATTATTATTCGATGTTTATTATACCCAAACGCTTTTATATTCCGAATAATTCGTAACATATTTGTGGTAGGTACAGTCAGTAAGTAAATAGTTTTAACATTAAACTTATACATGGTTAGAATAATAATCATATAACTACACAATAAATTTAGTTGTTTTTAAAGTTCCTTCTTGAAACCTTTCACTTTTTACGACTAATAAAAGTGTTCCAAGATTTGCGAGTATTGCAGCATGGAGCACTTGGTTTAATGGCGTAAGGCGTGGGAGCGATAATCCCAGGGACGCGGGTTCGAAACCCAACGCGGTTCACAAATATTGACCTACTTGAAACGTTTAAAACATGTATAGTTATACTATTATTAGTATAAACTTAGCGTTTAAAATACTAAATCCATATACTATATAATAAATGCAAAAGTAACTCGGTTTGTCTGTTTGTCTGTTGCGCTTTTACGGCTAAACCGCTGAACCGATTTTGATGAAACTTGGTATGGAAGTAAGCTTGATTCTTAAGGAAGGACATAGGCTACTTTTTGCCGCGATAACAGAATCCAACGCTAGTTCTTAATAAATAGAAATAAAAAATACCGGTTTTAGAAGAATCGGTAAGAGTGGAAGCCGGCAACGACCGATATAAGAAATATATTTTTTTTAAATTATATGTCTATGCTAGGCTTATGCAATATTGCAAGACTTAAACATAATTAAAGAATAGAGAACAAAATATAAAACAAATATCATAGATGAATCAAAAGATAAGAAGTAGGTACCTACTTATAAAACAATATATCAAAGTCTAACTATTTTGAAGCGTAAGTTACAATTTGAAAAGTAATTATGTTTTATACAATTACCTAGTCAGAAATTGATGAACAAAATAGCGTGGGATTCTGTGCAAAGTGACATAGTTAAAGCACTTGAGCTCTTTTGATTCCGAAAAATTCGGAAACTTTTACGAACTTCGGATAAACTTGTCTTCTCCTTACTGTCCCGTTCTTAAACAATTCATTAATTCTATTGGTTCTTCATTAAAATTTTATTTATTCTTTCTGTGTTATATATAAAACCTTAAGTTAAATGTAGATAACATTAATTTCTCACGTACATTACTCTGAACCCAAAGTAAGTATCGCAATAGCACTTATCATATGGAATGAGACAACGAAGGTACCACAAACACCAAACCCGACATAATGTAAAACAGTGGTTTTCTACATTGACTCGTCCGGGGATCGAACTCGGGACCTCAGAGCTGATGATACCATGAAAACCTGTGTGTACGCCACTCGACCACGGAGGTCATCGCATTTCTGAGATGAGGTAGGCAGTTGCACCAGTGAAATTGCCGTTTACTGGCTCTGGATGATGCGAGGTAGACGAAGTCACTCTCATTTTACATTTGTAATTTTTACACAGCCTTTTCATCACTTAAGAACTATTACCATGACATTATTTAAATGATATATACCTTTTACATCATCTCAAAACATTTGCATGGTTCAGACACCTACAATCTATATACACGCAATGCAAGAT
Organism: Diachrysia chrysitis; assembly: GCA_932294365.1. NCBI lineage: Eukaryota > Metazoa > Arthropoda > Insecta > Lepidoptera > Noctuidae > Diachrysia > Diachrysia chrysitis. The sequence continues at coordinate 8,133,933 of OW028657.1, forward strand.
ATTCTTTGCAGTACTTATAAAGTAATATTAGTAGGTAATCACTTACAGCACAATTTTAAAAATTCTTTAACGCATTTTTGCATATTGTTCTAATCTTATTCCCCTATACGTCCAACACTAAACCTTTTTGGAAGTTATTATTGTACCTACTTATGGTTTAACTGAACTAAACATAATTCAAATGTTAAGTAACTTAATTTTAAAGTGCCATTTTGTTACACTCAGTGAACAAGCAGACAATATTATTTACTTGAATGACACCTCCGCACATTAACAAAGCTCCCATAGTTCCCGAGAGAAGAAACCCACGCTTTTGAACTATGACAAAAGTTAAGATCCTTTATTTAAACTACGAACTTTATCGTGAAAATTGCTGCCAAAAGCCTTCTTTTACGATACTATACATAGTTACTATAATTATATTTACAGTTGAAGATTATGTTGCGGATATTTCGTGATTCAACGCCATCTGTTGTCGAGTAGCGGATTTATTAACTGAGTCATGACTGAACTGAATTGTTTGTTTAGTGCCATCTATTATAGGATTATTTGAATAAACTTACTAGCTTGTTACCTAATACTCCGTAAACTATTCAGTAGGAATAATATTTATTCAAGTCTTCATTTATTTGCATGGATAGTAATTTTAAAACGTTATTGGAAGTAATTATTAAATTTCTTTAGCAGTATTAATCTTTTAGCGCTGTCCTTCTGATTCAGGCGCTATTATGGTATTATACTTACACGTCCAACGGTTACATATCATACATAATCAATCAAATATCTGGTTAATGCAGAATCAATGTACCTACCTAGTCTGATCAAAACCAAGTAAATCGACTTTAGTTTCATAGATCAAATTTTTCAAACCAATTTTTCATTTACTTATTTTCAAGATAAATCGTATTCTATGTCACTCGACTATAAGTGAGGTATCTATCTGTTAGTGATCAAACTTTAGAAATCGGTAAAGTTGTTACGAAGACCTCCCACATCTAAACAAACTTTTTCTTATATATGTAATTGATTACATATAATATAGGTAAAAAACCGGCCAAGTGCGAGTCGGACTCGCGCACCGAGGGTTCCGTACACACCTGTAGGTATATAAGTAAAAGTTCACCCATCACTACGATCGAGTCATAGTTATGGTATGATAATTGCAAAATGAAAAAAAAAAAAATCAGAAATATTTTTTTTTATATGATGTAACTAAAAATTTACGGTTTTCGCAATTTTTCCTTTATCTGTACTATAAGACGTTACTTCGTACCAAATTTCAAGATTCTGAGTTCACGGGAAGTACCCTGTAGGTTTTGATTCCCGTGCGAGTTTCGAAAATTTGCGGAATTTTGCGGCATAAACGGGAGTATCTTTTGATCGCGTTGACTTAGAAGTTTGATTTTTTCACAGCTCCAAGAGACCATAGACTTGAGTATTTGATATGAATTTCAGCTTGATACCTCCACGCGTTCCTGAGAAAAAAGGTCTTGACAGACAGACAGACAGACAGACAGACAGACAGACAGACGGACAACAAAGTGATCCTATAAGGGTTCCGTTTTTACCTTTTGAGGTACGGAACCCTAAAAACGGCTTAAAAGTTAGAATAAGTATAACAAATTCAGTATGGAAAAATAAATGCAATTTCATTTATGAGTAATTTATTATTTTAAATAAATTATCAATAAATACATGTGGACAACATCACATACATTTCTCTGAACGCAAAGTAAGTAGCTAAAGCACTTGTGTTATGGAATCAGAGACAACGAAGGTACCACAAACACCCAGACCCGAGACAATGTAGAAAAGTGGTTTTCTACATTAACCCGTCCGGGGATCGAACCCGGAACCTCAGAGCTAGCGACACCTTGAAAACCGGTGTGTGTGGCGACCACATAGGTCGTCGAGATTTTATTATCATTATTTTCCAGTTATTTTGATTAAACGATCGATTTTGAATGAATGAATGAATATGGGACCACTGCGGAGGCTTTAAATCAAATGTAATAAAAAAAATACAGATGAAATGAAAACCTCCTGCTTTTTCTTTGCTAAAGTCGGTAAAAAATATACTTACTAGTTTCCCGTTGTCTTCTTAAATAGTTTTTAAATATCTCTTCTACATCTCACTTAAAACAGTCAGTGCACAATAAACACTCCACTAAATAACTGTTTGTACAACAAATAGGCAAGGTTTAACTAAAAACATTCACGAAATCAATATTTAGTTAGAAAATAAAACTTCATGACATTTCAACATCGTTTATTTTCGAGATAAGAATAAATGATAGTTTAACTACCCACATAAATACACAGACCGTTACTCACAGTTCAAAATTGCCATAATAAATTTAGAGCTTATTTATTATTTATGTATGGCTAGCTAGAATAAAATTAATCTAAATTATTTTCACTTAATCTAAATTCGTAAAAAAGAAAATCTATATTAGGCCAATTTTTTGTGTTTAATTAACAAAAAATAGTTTATAAATATCAATATTGTTTTATTTGACAGAAACTCTTACGTCAATAGCACAATGTAATAGTTTCACGTTTTAACTAATTGTTAGTATTAAAATTGAATTAGAATTAAATATAAGAAATCTGTCTAAAATGAAATTGTTCGAAGGTGCTGCCATATCTAATGTCCTCCTGACCGAATTTCGGCCACGGCTTCTCTCAACAGAGATTAGCCATCTGCGCGGGAGATATTTCAGTGCAAGAGTGTATGCGCGAACACAGTTGCACTCTCTATTCCTTCACTCTCATAGTCCGATGGGACGGCAATCCGACACGACCGGAAAGAGATCAGGCGCAGGACCAACGGCTTTACGTGCTTTCCGAGGCACGGGGGTGTAAACACCACCTAACTTCCTGACTCCGAGCTGAGCTGTACTAAGTATTTCTAAACGAAAAACCCAGTAACTATTTTTTGGCTCGACCCGGGATTCGAACCCGAGACCTCGGGCACGGCAGTCGCGCTTGCGACCACTAGACCAACGAGGCAGTAATATCTACTTAGCTTATGAGTAGGTACTAATTTTTACAGTAGTGCAACAATAAACAGTTATTAATATAATTAAAAAAAAAAAGCATAATTTCTTTGGTTACTTTTAATCTTAGAGCGATGCGCACACTCTATGCTTGTCTATGTTTAATAGACAAGCATAGAGTGTGCGCATCGCTAGTAGGCCGTTGTGCCGAGCGTAAACAATTTTGTAGCAATAGGTAGGTAGGACGTAACAAGTACGTACTACGCTCGTTTACGGATTTAAGTGATTTTCCGTGAGACGATAAACGTTTATGCGAAAATATCGATGGTTCCGATATTATTACGGTAATATTAGGTTTCGAAATAGTTTTAATAAAACGGCCTGCTCTGTTTTGTCACTAATTTTACGATTTTACTTGTTCATACCAGTGCCTACTGTTCATACTTTTTGAGCGCACTCTACAGTTCACTTATTTTTACTCTAAGCTTTTAATAATACATTTTATACATCAATTTGATTTATCTGGGGGGTGACTTACTCTAGAATATATTCGAATACAATGTCATTGAATTTGTTATTACAACACACAGTTCAAAAACACAGGGTCGATAAGTAGATTTCAGTAAGTTAGTTAAAATATATTTTTTTAATTTTTTTTCATGAAAACTTAATTTCTTGTCGGCTATAATCAATTTTGTATTGGCATTCTTTAGAATTAAAATTATTGAAGAGGTCAAAGGGCACTGTGCATTTTTTAATGAAGTAACTAACAAACGGTTACATAATGTCGTAATGCATGCAAACTTATGTTTTATCTAGGTACAGATTTGGCTTTTAAATTATATCTCTTTTCACATTTATAATTTAAATCAAGGTTATATATATATAGCTAGATTCTTCTTATTCAGTCGATGGCAATAGTTAGATTGCATTTGGTTACCATGTTGTTTATTTTTTATTGCAACTCCATGTTCAGCCTAATATTTTGTTGGTGTGCTAATATAAGACAGATATAGTATTAAATTAAATTAAATGTGGACAACATCACATACATTGCTCCGAACCCAAAGTAAGTAGCTAAAGCACTTGTGTTATGGAATCAGAGTCAATGACGGTACCACAAACACACAGACCCGAGACAATGTAGAAAAGTTGTACATCATGTGTAAAAATGTTAGGCGTTGGCAACATTTATGTCATCTGCTATCAGTCTTCCAAATAGATAATAATAAATAATTTGTTGCATTATAAAATATTTACCTCGTTCCTGTATTTTGTTTTATATTTTTATGAGTATTATAATGCATGATACAAAAAGGCTACACAGTTTTACGTTGATTTTTCGTAAGGTTTATAAGTTCGAAGTTCGTAATAATACAAATGAAACGACAGATGCCTCTTAATGAAAATGTCTAAATATATAGCAATTAACTTTACAAAATATTTTGAATAGATCAAATCTATATAATTCAAAATTAGGCTTATATCTATAATAATATTAGAAAGTGGAAAGATTTGATCGTTTGTTTGCATTGAATAGGCTCCGAAACTCCTGATCCGATTTGAAAAATTCTATTACTGTTGGGAAGCTATACTATCTCGGGGTGAAACCAGGCTACATTATATTTTTTAATTTTAAAATTTTTGTTAAATACCCGTGCGAATACGGGGCGGGCTGCTAGTACCTAATATAATTATTATACATATTTATTACCAATCACTTAAAGGAACTAAATAATTCGAGTTTGAACGATAAAGCAAACGCTCCAAAGGTTGTCATGGCTCACCCTCATTAAATCCAATAATCTTACTACAACATTTAATTGACGACGTTATTAATCAATTGAAATTTTGTCAATTACAAGCTATACACATGAGCGAGTACAAATCAAAGTTATTTAAAAATATGAGGTTATAGGTACTTTTCCCAAAACGTGGCAACAAGATGTGGCCACTTAATTATTAATGTTAATTTTGCTTTACTTTTGGCACTGATAACACCATTTTATATAAAAAAACTCTTATAAAAACTCCGGAAATTCACAATAGAATGTATTTTATTTTTACTTGTCTTGTACTAAGGATCCAGATACACTCAAATATCGATTTATAAAAGTTAGTTAGTTACAAATGTTTCTGATAAATTCTGCTTCGTTAAATTCGCGCTGTCTCTAATTTAGTATATATTTCTCGTCATCTTACGCTAAATTTACACATGATAACATAAAATACTTTAATTGTAAAGATGTGGTGGGTAACTCACACCAGTTAACATACAATAACAACATGATTAAACTTACATAACGTCAAAATTCTTATTTATAATTATTTACTAGTGTTACGGTCTACCCGGAAGCTAACTGAGGCGCGACTAGGGTTGCCAGACGTCCGGATATAGCCGTACACCGTCAGGCATTTTGGTTGCGTGTCTGGCCAAACTAGACGGTGACCAGACGAATGTCCGGCTTTTTAAGCTTCTTAATGACCAATATTTTATTGTTGTATTACATTTTAAAAATATTTTATTGTAAATGATAATAAGGATAGTTGTACTTAAAAAAATGATGGTGATTTAGGTACTATGGCAAAAAAATTTGCGTGTCCACTGTCCAGCTTTTTCACCCAAATATCCGGAAAACAGGCGGGAATGCCCAGCGACCCTAGACGCAACCAAAGCTATCGATGAAATATTCGTTGTTACTAGGAGAAAGGGCGTCCGGTACTTCGTATAAATATCCCTTCAACGACGGCGACAGATCATGATTAGAGAAATTCAGGCCAAAATTGTCGTGCCCGGTAACAAACGCTTGAAACCATAACACATATAAATTATTATGTATACCTTCTTAGAAATAACATCAAGATCATAAAAACTTACTTACGCCCGCAGCAGATCATGCTACAGAAATACCTTTTCACTACCTTTGGCTTCGTTTTCTTTGGCGACGACGTTGGAACTCTTTGGTACCTGGAACTGTGCATCGGTATGACCAGCTCTAGAACAGAGGCGTCATCATCTTCGTCGGAAGCTGTTAATTCCACTTCGTAGAGGGGCGGTGATGAACGGTCTGGACTTTCCTCGCCTGACAGTTTCGATCCTTTACTGAAGTCTTGAGGCCATTGCATGATGACTAGGTCATGTTCTTCTTCGAAACTTTTCTGTAAATTAAAAAGAAAACTATTTAATGGAAAACCCATATGTCAACTCTTTCTTAAAAACATGCTAAAGGTACTAGTATCTCCAAAATAGAACCCAAGAACCAGGGTACGACATTTCTACCATCGAATTTGCACACATTTAAATAAGTAGCTAATTTTTTTTTTGTAATTTTTGGTAAACCTGAAGAAGTTTATACTGATCCACCTTATAAGTTTATTATTTTGTTACTAAAACATAATTTTCACATGGTCTGTTTTGTATAGGTATCTTTTATTACAAATCGTATATTTACCATTGCAGGCCGTTGGTCAGTGTTCCTCGATCTATGCGTCGTTGGTGAGGGAACCTGCAACTCATCGTCACTGCTGCTTTCGTCGCTAAACTGGAAAGAAGATAATAAGAGTATGTTAGTAATTCAATAATATACCAAAAACCTAATAAAAGGCATATACCATGTCAGTTAAAATGGCAAAAAGGAAGTCTTTGCACCTTCCCTAAATGAATTTAGATTGAAGACATGCTTGCTCAAAAAACAGCCTGATAAATCAAGGTGATTAACTAGGTGTTGCCTGAGTGTCCGTCCGCGTGAGTTTCGGTTATCGGGGCAAAAAGTAGCCGTTCAAGCTTCTTCAAAATCAATTCAGGCTTAATGTTAATGGAAAGTGTTACTTTCGCATTTATAATATTAGTATGGACATGAATATGAACAAACAACAGAGTATTCTAAATGTCTTAACTTATTTTTATAGTATTCACTGTGTACTAACCGGCCGCGCGTCAGCAAGTATCAGTCTTCGTACCGCATCGTCGCTGTCAATGCCGCTGTCATCGGGCTCCCGGGCAGGGATCAGCAACCCGCCACCGCGCTCTACTTCACCCGCCAGCTTGATGAATTACTTCACACGGTTCCGCACACCTGGAATTAATAACAACAGCTGATAAGTCAGAATTTTGAATCAAGAATTTGTGTGTAAAAATTGGGGAAACCCTGGCCTAATTTTTTTTCGTAGGACCCATTTTTACTTTAAAGTTTTTAATGGACGTGTTAAATAAGTTTTTGAATTAGTTGCCTTTTTCATTTTAATCTTTTTGTACATACTTAAATGCTGGTAATTTTGTAGCTTTAGTCGGTAGCTGTGTTTATTGCTTACTATTTGATCACTAAAATATTTTAGCACAATACAACAAATTAAGAAATACCTTTTTCTAAAATCGATTTAGAGATTGAATTTAGTATACGAAGTAAAATAAATATTAGTCGAAATAAACAAAACTATAAAACTAAATACGTCTGTGATCAAAATAAACAGTTCAAGTGTATTCGTAAAAGCGCCGAATCCGTAGCTTAGAAAGATAATGCATAAATGCATGTTCTAAATATAAGTCAATCTGATATAGAGCAATAGAAACTGGAGTAGATACAGTATTATTCTGGCTTCTGTACACGAATAATGGTAAAGGTCAGGCATGAAAATAACACGAAGGTCTCAAAATAAATGTGGACTTCATTGTCTTTGTTTTCAATTACTCTGAAGCAACGTCGGTAGATGTAGGCACAGAGTATATTTTAATATACGGCATTCCGTATGTTAAAAAAAAACTCTGTGCCTATAACAATATGTAGGTCTGTATTTAGCAATAACCAGTAACAGTTCTACTTTAAATCAATTTTACATTTTGTATCATTCAATTGTTTTCTTTGTTTTAGGTACACAAGAAAGTAAGGTAATAGCCAGAATGCTTTTTCGATTTAGTAAACAATTATAGATATGTTCTGTATGGATTTTCCTCGGTTCTATATTATTGTTAATTCGTTTTTCACGCTACACAACTGACATTAGGGACTAAGTAATTGAACCTACGCACTAGTCATGAAGGACACATAAAGATCAGCGTTAACCACGTTGTCACCCACGTAATAATCAAAATCTTTAATTAAACACCACGTAAAACCTTTTTTTATGCAAATTGTATTGAATTTAAATAGTGATCGCGTTGATATTATTACGATTATCTTTTAATGTATGATTTATTTTAATCCGTACCTTATAGAGGCCAAAAATACTAGATGATACCGGTACGAAAACACGTCAAAACTACACAGTACTGCAGCCCAACTACGGAGTGCGAGGGGAGCCCCGTTGCCATGGTAACGAAGCCTTGCGCGCGCAGCCCCGCCGCACACAACCCACTGTCAAATTTATTTACGAATTTGTCAAACTTTTTCAAGGCGTCCCAAGATTTTCGATACAATTATTGTATTTACTTTTAATTTGTTTAATTAATATTTTATGAGCTTCGTACGATGGCGCCTAAGAAGGTAAGTGATAATACCTATTGGTTTAAAGCATTCGAATAAGTTTACAAACATGAACTCATTAATTTGAAACTTTTGACAATGTAATTAATTTTAAATTCCAGTTAACTGAAATGGTTTTATTAAAATCAAATAACTGTGATATGCGTACTAATTTATTATGGACAACTTGATTTGATTTGACAGTGATTATATAAGGAGTAGCAACATCGATCAAACACAAACTGAGGACGTTTGAACTCCAATATTTGTACTTGGTGAACTGTTTACATTTATCTTTGTTATGAATTACATAAACACTCGTGTTCAGACTAATTTACATGTCAAATAATATTTCGTAACGACTTACTCCATCTAACTTAAACGAACAACCGAAATAAAAACTTCCAAGAACGATTTTCTATTAAATTCAGGAAAAGATTCCGTTATATTATTAGTTTTATTGGATTTAGTAATAAACACAACAAACTAGTTAATCTAATAACATTCGGGTCGATTATGACAAAGTAAACAAATCCACAACATAATCTTAAAATAACGTCCATTGCAACAAATACTTACATATTATATATGATAACGACCAAGTATAACTCATTATAACTTTTAAATGAGATTATTTTACAGAATCCTTCGTAAGTATCCATTCTTAACACGACAAACACAAACAGGTTTACGAAGACCAACAGAAACAAAATACAGGTACAAGCAATAATTATAAATACACACAACAATACATTCAAAAAAACCAATTAAGAACAATTTTAATATACTTTTGCCTGATTTAGATACCTAGCCCGCAAGGGATGAAAAAGAAATTGCCAGAACTCTGGCGAAATAAGTCCCCGGAGAAATCCCTCGGATTCCTTCTTAAGCGGTTGAGAGTGAGTAACAGTCCTTAGGACAAAGCATGTGTGTGCGTCACTCCATTGTAAATACGACCTTGTACCTGTGTTTGTGTCCGTCTTGGCCAATGTTGGCCGTTTGTGTGTCTTCGTCGAGCATCAGGCAACTGGCGTATCATATTCAAATGTTGGAGCCAATATATTGGCTACCAATGTTGGAGCATGTGCTAAAGCCAAAATGCCGTTCATATTGTACATATTAAGTGTTGAAGCACTTGTCACTGGATCAATCACTTCGCATTATCTTTTTATATACTATTTGTGTAACAATACTCATAATGTGTTCGTTTTGCACATCCTGTGTCCTGTGTCCCTGTCTCATTCCAAGCTTCGCTTTATTTCGTGAAGATGATGACTTGCATAATTTTGCTATCAACGCAGTTAGCAATGCTTTATTAATAGTAGTTTAGTAATCACTGATAAAGTGCGTTTTAACTACCATGATTTTGATGACAAATTTTAATGGAAAATGAAGGAAACTATAAAAATATCGCAATAATTTAAATAAATTTAATAGTGAAAGATATATTAACTTTTTTATTTAGTTTGTTTTTGATATGGACTTTTTTTTAGTTGGTTACAAATATAGGTCAAATTTGCAATGAAATGTTGGTGTAAAACAAAAACCGTTAAAACCTTTTTGCTCCCTAAAAATGCTACGAACACTTTCGTAAATATTAACTTGTACGACACACTATAAATGAAAATAATTTAATTAACTATTATAAATTAAGTGTTTACAAAGAACTATCTTACCTATACATTACAACTTCAAAGTACAAATCCCGGTATTTAATCACGACAGTTCGTCGCAACGGCTAACTTATCACTGCTGTACCAAATGAGAGTTAACGAAAGCAATCAGTCATAACTGTTGGTGATCACGATAACCGCTATCAGTATCCCTGGCTATCGATCGCACGCAACCCTGATGCATAACGGAAATGTCGTAAACTTTATGTTTATTGCCCTTTATAATTTTAGGCTGTAAAATTGGACCCCAAATATAAACGGGGTAAGCTTAAAATAAAGGAGGGATTGCTGATTTATTTTATTATGCGGCTGCCAAATTAGGTAATATATATTATTTATTGTTGGATGATAAATAATCGCCAACTTACTTTTTCGTTTCTAACAATATTTTAAAAATAAAACATTTTTATTTTTATTCACGTGTTACGTATCTATCTTTCTAACTCTTGGTCAGTTTTAGTGAATTCTTATACTATTTATTTTTGACGCTTTTGTGATGTGTAAATAATGGAAAATTATTATTTATATCTATATTAATGAATAACAATGATTTATTTGATAACTAGTGCAGTTAATCGTGACGCAAAAATCTATACGCAATCCTGTTTATTTTACCTTCTATAAAATATTCAGTTGCGTGTCGCATATATTCTAAACGGCACATGGCACGCGTGCCAACAACCGTATGACGTAGGTTATTACAATAAAACTCACTATTCCGATTCAGGTTTAAAGCCTAATGCGTGTACTACGAGAACATCTTTGATTACGACTAAACGGCAATATACGTAGGTACTAAAATTGATATGTAACTACGCAGTCAAAAGCTATTTTCATGTTTCCGCGTTTTTAAATTAGGGATAGTAATTTTATCGTTATGGACTACTCGCTTTTTTTTTTTTTGGATGAGATTTACGCAGTTAGCCTGAGCGCAGACTTTGACTGCTTCACCGGACTTTCTAGACTACTCGCCTCTTTACAACTAACAGAGAGCAGGGTAAAGCAAATGTCTTACATTATGATACGGTGTGATGCGGCGACAATAGGCAAAATTCTGTCGAGTTTTAGTAAGTAAGTAATTTAAACAGAATCTCTCGGTATGTTACGCTTTTACTGCTAAACCGATGAACTGATTTAGATGAAATTTGGTATGAGCTAAGTTTAGGCTTTAAGCATAGGGTACTTTTTGCCGCGACAAGCGACACCCATGCGGGTGGAGCCGTGGGCAACAGTTATCATTTTATAAAGCACAAGTTGGTGAAACGCAACACGTACCAATATCTTCAAGTACAAGTATCTGCAAGCTCGGGCTAACATGACGTCAAACTTTATGAAGCCACTATCAAGCCACTTAATCTTTGTACTACTTCGTTCAAAAGCTGACTATAAATCGTTATGAACCTAGGTTTATACACAAAACAATAAAGTTATGTGATACAAAATGCCTTAGGTACAAGTGGTGCCTTCGGTTGGAAAACATGAATTGTTTAACACAAAAACTCTGTTATAACTTGTTATTTTTACCATTTTCTGTTTCTACAGTACCTTTTTAAATATTGAAGAAAGTTTGCACATTGCACATTGCAACCCGAAGTGATAGAAGCAAACACAAGCCATTAGTATGCATAGGCCCAAATGACATATACCACTCTTACTTAAACTATGTATAGCATTGTTAGAGTAACATCTTACAATACATAACTAGGTATATGTAAACTTACCAAATCCCCTGAAGGGTGTGCCACTGGTTTTGACGAAGGTTAAAGGGTCAATTTATCGAGAACATGGTTATACAAAACATTGACTTACTGACCATACAGACAAATTATATCAAAACTCTTAAAAACGAATAATAAATTATCTGAAAAGTCGTAAAAATTGTAGTTTAAGTAATTAAAATTTGTTATTTTTGGTTATAAGAAATGCTTTTAAAGGCTCTATTTTAAATGCTCTACACAGTACCGTGCGCAGTCTACTGACTACTAATATACCCGCACCATTATAGCTCCGTGATTCCAGTACTAGCTAATGCCAGACACGGGGACTAATTAGAATTTGGTGACACGCCCAGCCGGGGGAACTAATTTAATAACTTTGTACCGATAGCAAACACGAAAAAATAAATAAACCTACTTTTGATTAGGATACGTTTGAAAGTATACTTGCAATGATTTTATAATAACAAGTTTCAAGAAAATATTATAATCTTGTAAATATTTGCACCAATTTCGTTTTTAATAAATAAAACAAAAAGTTCCTCTTAGTAATAAGTAATAATGTAATGAAAGCTGTAAAACGCATAAAGGAAATCATTGCAATACAGCAACAAACAAAAACTAATTTAGAAAACATTGCATCTGTTGTTTATTATTAAAATCAGGAAGATATTTAGAAAAGCTCTAAATAAACAATTTTATTAATAAAATATTTTAAACAAACAAACAAAACGAAGCTTAACCACGCTAAGACCGTCCTAAAGGTCATTTTATGACCAATAAAAAGACTGCCTTTAAGTGATTTCCCATTGCTAACTTGTAAATTAACGACTAAGGGATCATAAGGGAGTTTTACATCCCATAATTTACCTCTAGATCACATAATATATATTTAAAATTAGCTTAATATTCTTGTTGGAAAATAATGTGAATCCCAACATTCTATTTATGTTTTAATACCGCATTTCATGTTTCTTTGCACAATTCTGTACAAATTAGAAGCCATAACCGTAAAAACGTTGTTGCAAAGTTTGCAGTAAAACAAAATTGCAGATAAATAAAATTTGCTCGATGTCAATCTTTTGCGCGGCATCGCTGTTAGTACAAGGTACATTAGTTATGCCTTGATCACACGTACCGAGCAAACCGGCGAGACAGTGCTCTCGGTCGAGTACTCGGTACGTATAAACATAGCGCCGAGTGCACGGCCGAGCGCTCGGCCGAACGAAGTGGCGAGACAATAGCTCGGCTGCCGTTCTACCTACTAGACCGAGTTACCACCCTCCCGCTTCCCCGCACTGTCTCGCTCACTCACTCGGCAGGTTTGAACATGCACTGCCTCGCCGCTCGCCACTCGGCCACATGATTGTCGCGTCGCGGGTCGCCGCACGTGGTTTTTTTGAGTGCAGTTGTTTAAAACAAGTTAAAATGTCTACAAATATCAAATGGGACGTCGAAACAACTATTAAATTTATACAGTTATATAAACTACATCCGTGTTTATGGAACTTTAAATCTCCTGAATACAAGATAAAACAAAAACGGGATGCAGCATATAATTCCATAGTTAATGGAATGAATATAACAGGATTCGGTACGCTAGAAGTTAAAAATAAAATTAAAAATTTACGGTCGACGTACCAACAAGAAAATAAAAAAATTCAAGAATCGAAGAAATCCGGAGCGGGTCTCAGTAATGTGTACACTTCTAATATTAAATGGCTGAAAGAGATGGAAGAGGTGTTTTCAAAAGATTTAAACAAAAATATTTTTGAAAACGTAAGTACTTTTTATGTTATAATGTAGATAAGGGAGACTGGGGACACTTGATCCCCTATTTTTATTTTTATCGCTAATTTATTATATTTTTTGCCGTCGTTGAATGTATATATATATATTATTATATTTATATACTAATTATTCCCAGTGATAAATTAATAAATAATCAATTCTTCCTGATATAATATCAGGGAGAGTAGTTTTCGGCCCAAATATCATGTAAAATACCAGTTCACCGTACATTTGGGAGATTTCTACTGTTGTTACCGATTAAAATATCTATAACATTGTTAAAATATGTCCCCTAGGGATCAAGTGTCCCTAGTTTTCCCTATTTCTTAAATAAAATTATGAAATCATTCTGTTTTGCCACGATACGGCACCTGCCCCACTGAAGAACTCTGCATATTTATCTCGAAGCTCCCTTGCTGTACGTGCTGCATTGTTGGTGCTATGATCAGTGATAGTTGGCAAAGTAGCTATAAGTTCTCGCCTCCAACTCCCCTCAGAAACAGATCCCGAATCTATATCTTCTTCATCAACACAACCCCTTGGAAAGTAATGGCCGGGACTTGTGAGACGTAACCAATTGTGCAGCGCACATGAGGCGCGAATAATTTTATCGGTGGTTTCGTCATTAGTTGGTATGGGTTTTTGAAAAATTCTAAACCTGCTTGCCAGAATACCAAATGCATTTTCGACGATTCTCCGTGCTCTAGAGACTCTGTAATTGAATATTTTTTGTTTCGTTGAAAGATTTGTGCCACTGTATGGTTTTAATAAATATGATTTTAGTGGAAACGCATCATCTCCAACTAAAAATCCTCCTTTTGGAAGCAAATTATTCTCAAGATCACTACGTAATTTGCTGTTTTTGAATATCCCCCCATCTGAATTTCTTCCATTAGCCCCAATATTTACATATCGAAAACAATAGTCATGATCAACCACAGCCATCAAAACCACACTGTTGGAACCCTTGTAATTAAAATATTCACTTCCACAATTCGGTGGTGCTTGAATTATCACATGCTTCCCGTCTATAGCGCCGTGGCAACCAGGGAAATTCCACCTTGTTCTGAAGCCTAATTCTATTTCTTTCCATTCTTCATTATTCTGCGGTACCTGAAACAATAATTTATTTTCATTCTATTTCACAGATTCCTGGTCCTACTAATGAAGACACAGTTTCTCAGGACAGTAGCTCTGCTACATCTTCGCATCCAAACATCAACCAGGAAGTATTAGCTAATACAAGTTGTACATCCATTCTTAAAAGCATTCTGAATTCATCAGGATCTTCTACCTCTAATTCATTAAAAACAGTGTTTGTGGCGCCAAAACTAGATCTTCTCGACATCCATGGCCTTGTCCAAATGCGGCGTTGCTCCTTTTCCAGCAGTTCATTTAATTCTTCTACTAATAGTGGAATAAGTAACTTTGTATATTTTCTAATTATCTTTTTACGATCCATCATGTCCGAATTGTAGTCTCAATAGAACTGAACTGACTGTGCTTATTTCAAAACGTGTGTGAACAGCTACTCGCTTACTACACTGTCTCGGCATAGAAACATTTTACTGTCTCGCCGGTTTGCTCGGTACGTGTGATCAAGGCATTACACCGACTAATGCAGTTTAGTTCACTCGTCGGTCAAAGTTCATTTGTTTTCTGGGTGAAAACTACTCGTAATATCACACTGCAGTACTGATTAGCGCTTCCTATGCTGAAGACTGAAATATTGGATTTTATATAGTTTGATAAAACAGGTTGTATCCTATGTCTTCCGAATCGGAAGATGACTCTGACGTAAGTACAATTGGTACAATCAACGAACTTTTGCGTGAACCATTAAACAATAACGATAAAAGGGGGATAATACAAATGATCATGAATAAAGATAACATTCAGCATTCTACGGGCACGCAAAGGTTTAATCGTTTGTTTACGCTTGCTTCGCTTAACTAAAAGTGCCTCGAATTATTTATAGTCGAATTACATGATCGTTCCCAATAAAGACCTATCAAACAATATGCAAATGTCTCTAGAATATTTACTCGTAAATCCGCTCCGAGTTCTCAAACGTTTAGAAAACTAAGCAGTGTTTCATTTGCTGCCAGACATCGCTTGCGTGCTTGCGTATTTCTTTATTTCTGAAGTTAACTGAAAAATTTAACCAAAATGTTGAAGGCTATGATAAAGCGCGCTCTTGTCAACGAAGAGAAAGTGCTTCTAAACAAAACATTGCAGTGCTTGGATGTACGTAACCGCATAACGCAGGAGTGTGATACATAAATGTTTCTTTGATGTAATAATATTCCATGCGTTATTT
Organism: Diachrysia chrysitis; assembly: GCA_932294365.1. Lineage (NCBI taxonomy): Eukaryota > Metazoa > Arthropoda > Insecta > Lepidoptera > Noctuidae > Diachrysia > Diachrysia chrysitis. Next base: position 8,149,890 of record OW028657.1, read on the forward strand.
AGCAGAAGGATGTGGTGGCCAAGTCTCGAGGGAATCTTATGGAAGATGAAAACCTTGACTGGCTTAAACCGCGCCAACTTCTCAAACCAGACGACCAGGAGGAAGTTCCTGAAGCGGTAAGATAAATCGCTTTTAAGCTTCTTCTGCAGTTTCAATGCTAAGTTCAAGTTTGAGATACTTGACGCCAGAATACAATATGAACGAATCTATTTATCCACAGCCCTTTTCCGCGAGAAACTGATTTCCGATGTTATTATGTATTTCCTTAGGATCTTGAAGAGGAAGTTGGTCGTATTTTGACGACAATAAACCCTCAATGGGTGGCAGATGAAGTGGCCTACCATTATGGTCAAGGCAAGTTCGTGGTCAAGCCGAGGCCTACTTATGGGAAGGCGTACCCTCTCTTCATATACCAAGGCACGGCTATTCGCAAGGATTCGGATGAAGCTAAGGCCCAAATCGCCGCTGGATATGGTAAGTAAACATTTACAATACTATGGTATCAATGAGGACACGCAAACTCACAATTCTTTCACAAAACTTGATGCCAAAAGAACATTCAAAGTTGCCTATGTGATATTAAAATTTTGAATCCCTATGTCAATTTAACAACACTGTATTAATGAACGCAGCACATGATTGAAGTCCCGATAATGTACAAAACGTAGGAATGGTGGGCTTCGACGACGCTGGACCTAAACGGGCGAAGGTCAAGAAGTCTACTGCAGAAGAAGAAGAAGAGGAAGAACCAGAACCTGAACCAGCTCAAACTGAAGATGCGAAAGCAGAAGGTAAAAACTAATACTCGAAGGCAACTTAAATTTAAGACGCTCTTAAAAGTCGATCCATCGCTAAGTTAAAACTAAAAGTGATTGAGGCAGCATGGAAACTTAAAATTCAGTTGCGTTTGAGTATTTTGCCATAAAACTCGCACTGACTTTTAAATCGATTGAACGAAAATACGAAATACACAGCGAATCGATTCAGATCAAAGATCGCACTCACTTCATATTTCAGATTCATAAAATCGTACCAACACGCACTAAACTACATTTTTGTGCGGCTCGATTCTTATCGATACAAATGATGTCTGAAACAATGAGTTACTTGCGCAATTCTCTTGTCATGTCATGATATTTTTTAGGTACGGTTTGTTAGGGTTAAGAAGAAGCGTGGATGATATTTTCTCCATATAAACGCTCTAGCCTTTGTTTTCGCTGATTTATGACATTAAAGCTATGGTTTTTTTACAGTAATATAAATATTAACTAGTTGTTTGCCCCATGTTTTCCTTTTTGATAATACATTATTTTTAAGTGGGATTTTCAGAGGCGTAGTTCACAAATTTCGCAACTATTCATAAAAAAAAACATATCAGTGAGTACATTAGACCCGAAGCAAAATATATTTTTTAAATTCTCGCCAAAAGAATTCCTTCAATTGCTACTTCAATTAACGATAGTCAATTCTCAACTATATTAGACATACTAAAATTATTTGTTTATTGTATTATCAGAGGATCAAGTTGGAGAGGAAGAGAAACCAGCCGTAGAGGACACGGAAGCTGCTCCTGATGACCAGACCCAGGCTACGGACAGTGCTCAGCCAGCCGAGGGCGAGCCAGCAGCCACCGAAGAGCAAGAGGAAGGAAAGGACGAAGACCGTAAGTTAAATAAAGATAATGTGTGTAACACTATTGTCTAACGTATTTGCAGTTTCACCCGCCATTTAATCTTTAAAGATTAGATTGTTTGTTTGTATTGAATAGGCTTCGAAACTGCCGAACCGATTTCAAAAATTCTTTCACTGTTGGGAAGCTACACTATTTTCGGGTGACATAGGCTATATTTTATTTTTTAATTTGGAAATTTTTGTTAAATACCGAAGAAAGCGCGTGCGAAGCCACGAGCATTAACTAGTTGTAAATAAATCGGATTTTTTTCTATATGATATATAACAAAAAGTATGGGAAATTGTTTCTCTTGACTACCGTTTCTTGGACTACCGTATCTTAAAACAGATGAACTTTCGTGTAGGTAATTTATACTACAGGTACAGTTCATCTTTTTTATTATTTGGCCCAAGATATTATTGCAAGCATTATTGTTACTGATAGGTCTACAAAAAAGTCCGCGATGGCATACATGTGTATCTTACAAGGATAGGTTACAAGAACGATTTTAGTGTTTAAAAAATTTTTAAGCTAAATGAAAGTTATTTAGACTGAAACGATATTCATTAAGAATCTCATTTATGTAATTTCTTACCTCGCCAACTACCTTTAAAACTAATTTCCTAAAATCCAAGAAGTGGAAGATAACGTTATTAGATAAGTGAAAGTTGTAAAACAATTCAATTTAAAAGTTCCTTATTCGCGTGTTTTGATGTCTAATTTTTATCAACCTTTGTTCTATCACCATGATAAACAACAACGTTTTGTTAAACTTCATGTTAGAATATTATTACAAAATTAAAACATTCTAAAACTGTTTAACAAGTCAAACACGCTCCTAATTTAAAACTCTGATTTTGTTTAAAGGTGTATAATAACTTTCGTGAGGAGTATTCATAATTATTTAGAACAAAGCGGTTTACTTACGCATATTCTCGTGATCGCCCGACTAGTTTCAGACTCAATAGGAGTCCCTAATCATGAGCTGACGCGGCGACAGATCGACTCGGGACACCATAGGTGTTTTAAAATGCGATTCATAACTAAGGATTTTCATCCTGAGTTATTCAATTCGCATTTCATTTAATTCCGAACTGAATGAGCTCACAAGATTTGAAATGTCACTCGATAAAACTCTATGAAACAACAAACAACAATCGCAATATTTACAACATTAGAATAACTGTTACTTTTTGATTGGCCTGTTGTTCTATTGGTTAGTGACCATGACTGTTAAACTGGAGGTCGTTGGTTTGATTCCCACTCAGGACAAATCATTGTGTGATAAGCATGACCATTTGTTCTGTGCCTGAGTGTAATTTATCTATAATATGTATGTATTTAGAAATATATAAGTATGTTTATTAGCTGTCTGGTTGCCATAATACAGTGTCTTCCTAGTTTGGGATCATATGGAAAGATGGGTGTGTGAGTTGTCACAAGATAATATTATAATAACAATCAACCGTTTACGAGATAAGATATTAATCGAGTATTCTCGAATCGAGTTGGTAATATGAATTTTGTTTTATTTAAATACAGAGGGGAAGAAAGAAGTGGATGATGCATTCCTGGACGAAATAATCGACATCAAACCTAGGATCAAGAAACTGGCGAACCAGTTCAACTTCTGTGAGAGAGCCGCACTCACGTACAACTACCCGAGACGGGTTAGTAGAACATGCTTAATTAAGAGCCGTATTTTAATGGTTACCTTTATATTTTAACTCAATATGGTAGACATGAAAGAATATATAAAATTTATAATAGTAAAAAAATAAGTACTTATACTAGTTAAGGTTTATCAATGCGATTACATATGAGGCCTAGTGGACCATATATAGGCTAAGTTGAATAAATGTAATTAGGTAAATGTGTGTTAAAACAAATGCGTATCAAAGTAGTCCAGAGCTTACTCATGCACTTCGCGGTGAAAATCTCGAAACACGTGTTGTAAACAGTCATAAACACGATTGCCAAAACAACCAAAATAATCTCTACGATAATACGTAACAACACGCTTAGAAACCCATAACAATAATACTCACAATTCTACACTAAAACCTCTTCATTCCACAAAAAAAAGTATCACTCACACTACAATACGAAAAAAAAAAACAATTGACGATCAATTTTAAACTTATTAAAATAATATTTCACGAGAGTTTTTTCTGCCAGTGGTTTTCACGTATATACGGACGCGCGGCCGCGATGCCCGCTTGTCCACAAATACATCGCAAGATAATAAAGAGATGTAATCTATAGTATCTGTATGTGTTCGTATGTGTTTTAGTCCGTGGACACACAGACCGTGCCGCCGCCGCGTGCCAACTACGGAGCGACTGCTCTCCAATGCATAATTTTCGACTACTACCAAGAGGATTACGCGAGGAAAATGAAGGAAAAAGAGGAGGAGAGACCTAAAAGAGTAATTAAACATTTATTTAATATAGTAACACTGATGTGAGAGCTATTTGTTTTTCAGTTTTGTACCTACTTGATTCATAAATTTTAGAAGAAATATTTTATACTGGATACCTAAATTATAAGGTAAATATTTTCTTAAAGCAAATGACACTACAGTGTGACTCCCACAATTTTGAGATCTTTATTTTTATTGTTTTTTTTTTAATTAGGTTTACTTTTTTTTTAGCTCTGTTATTCCTGCAATCAGTTCAAATAAACATATCGTTGTCTAGTTTCAGCATTTCCTTTTTTTTAAGTTTAGATATGCAGCTAAAGTTTATTTAAGCTTCATTTATACGTACTCTACATAATTGTGTAGTAAATGTATTGTCAAGCCAATTAAACAGAACGTACCAATAAAATTAATCGCAGACACCTTTAAAATGGTGTCGTGGTCCACTCATATACCGGATTGTATAATAATAGTTCCCAGTACCTATCTAGTGCACACACTGTAATTATAATTACATATCCACGTATCTCTGCAAATGTGTTAATACTATTTATTCAAATAATTATTAGTTCACGGGAACATGTTAATGTATTAGTTTGTACGAGTAGGTACCTACGCTCTCTTAATGTTTCGGTTTTATTGCACGATGCCGACGGGCGAAGATATCTTTAAATACTTATTCTAGTGTTATACTCGTTCTCAATGTTTTTGTAGACTTTAATCCATTCAATACCAATTATTTTTATTTATTGAGAAGCTTTGTAGAACACACGTGCCTTTTAAAAATTTTCGTGGGGGCCAAACTTAAGACAAGAGAGGCAATAGGTAAAGACCATATTTAAGTGGCTGACATTGAAAGTAGATATTTTTTTGGGAAGCTTATGGCTTATTCTCTTACTCTCTTAGTAAGGATAAAGATTATAATGATCTCTCAGCGGTCCGTTTTCTTAGCACCGAAGGCAATTAGTTTGTATTCAATCAAAGGCATCATTGTAAGAATTAAAATAAAGGAAATTCTTACTGCCTCAAATATCAACAATCTAATTAGATTTTCTGTAACTACAACTATTACTATTGTTTGGAATATAACAGTTGAGGAAGAAGAAGGCAAAACACATGAAGTCGGAGCAGCAGATACATGACGAGAAGCTGGCGCAGAGGATCCGGGAGGCCTGGGCTATCCTCGAGAGGCTGGTCAACCAGAACATTTACGATGATATCGGTATTCCAATTTAATACGTTTTAAAAGCAATAAGTAAAATTTACAAGTGGAAGATTCCCATATCGATAGCAAAGTCTGTGAAAAAAATAATGGTAAACTGTCTCATTATTAAATACTAGATGTCCCCCGCGACTTTGTTCGCGTGTTTTAGTTTCAACGGTTTTTCATTTTTGCAACATTTTTCATTTATGCTCCGCTCCTATTGGTCGTAGCGTGATGTTATATAACCTATAGCCTTCCTCAATAAACGGACTATCCAATACAAAAATAATTTTTCAAATCGAACCAGTAGTTCCTGAGATTAGCGCGTTCAAACAAACAAACAAAGAAACTCATCAGCTTTATAATATTAGTATAGATTTCACTTCTTTCTCTACAACTAGATCTTAATTAAGTATTAAAACATTTATGATCGAAATTTTTCTACTAACACTTTTTCACGAACAATGGTCCAATCAAGAGGCTAATTGCGAGAAACAGCCCAGCTAAACTAACTAACACTTATCTTGGGCCTAGCGGGAACGATGGCGGTTATGTATACCAGGAAAATATTTCATATGACCGAAATTAAGGAAGTAAAATATTATCTCATAAGGATATCGATATAACAATAGAAACTAAAAAACTACTATGCTAAATATAATATACATTGTATTCTAAATATAATGACACCATTGACAATCGGTGAAGGAAACATCGTCTTCCATAATTTGATATCTCAAATAACCAACCTGTAAGTGAGAAAGCGCGATAAAAACTCGTTCCTTCATCCTTCGTTCCAATCCATACTAACCATAAATTATTTTAAAACCTTAATTTTCAGTGACAGAGATTTGTAGCTATTTAGCAAGAAATAATTTAAACCATCATTTTAGAATGGAACAAATAGCTTTTAAATATCAAAATAATGTATTGTTTTAATCCATAGCTCAAGATTACCGATACTGGGACGATCCTTCGGACGAGTTCCGTGAGGGGATGGGCTCCTTGCTGCCTTTATGGAGGTTCCAGTTTGACCCCATGAGGTGTCACGCCGTCTGCGACGTGCAGTGGAATCCTCATTACCAGGATCTGTTCGCTGTGGCATATGGTTCATGTAAGTAGCCCGGGCAGAAATTTTGTAGAAATTTTGCAAAACTGTTGTACTTACTGTTAAATTTTTTGTTAGCTATAAAATGTTTTTTTTATAAAATTTTACATTTTGCATTCCAATATTCTAGTTTTTTTTTTCTATCGGATTTTCGTCGAAAAGCATTGCATGTTTTAATTGTAATCACGAAAGAAAAATGATGAATCGCCACGAAAATCTGACGAATAAATCGTCAAAATAAATGCACGTTTATAATTTAAATTCTTTAAAACCATATTTCATCGTTATACATCTCTGAAGTCACGCGATCAAATACAAGAAGATACATTCATCCTTATAAATCATGGTACATCCATTTGTCGCAATCTCCGTCCCAAAACAGTTTCCATTCTCGTTCTGAATGGGAAGCAATTGTACAAAGGGGTGACAACGGTTAGTCAAACGATACTGAATACCCACTTGACACCCGGCTTCATTGAACATGTGACAATAACGCCCAAACCGTCCCGAAGGTTAGATACGTATAACACAGTTTTAGGTCAAATGTTACTCTACGAAGTGTAAACAAGTTTATATTTAGCGGTTCGCTTATTTATTTGTGTTCTTAATGAAGAAGCGACGCTTATACACCACTTAGCGGTTTGCACTCGAAATAGTACGGTTAATGGAGACTGTCAACACGCTCTGAAGTATATTGTCTATATGTTACAAGTTAGTAGGAGGAAACTAACACAATGTAATACTTTTCTTAAATGATTTCTAAAGGCTCAGCACGGCAACGAAGATGTAACAAATTGTCTGAAAGACACTCAAAGATTGCGTCATCGCCTAATTTAAACAAAAATATATTATTTGGTTGCTAATAAATTATTTGGTTAGGGTATTTAAGTTTTGAGTAACACGTTATAAATGTTTCAGTTTTCAAAGCGTTTTTTCTTTTAAAGCCGCACCTTTTCTATCTTATAATATTGTGCCAGCAATCGGGATGATGAAGTCGTTAATGTTTACTTATGAGCTCTAGTTAATGTTATTGAAAATATAAATTCCCATTTACGTTCCAATTTAAATAAAGCCTTAGTACAGACTTATGGTCTTATTTATAAAAATCTCGACGGTGTTTAGAAACTGCATAGCAGATTTTAAACGCAAATTCTCCATAGAAATCTTTTTTTAAGAATCTCCTAAACACCGTCGAAATTTATATGTCGATACGGGAATTTTAGGCCGTTACTAGAAAGCCCGACGAAGCTTTCCTTGCTTACTGTACAATAGACTACATAGTTCCTCTCAAATGTAATAAAAACAATATCTTTGCAGTGGACTTCACAAACCAGCAGAAGATAGGCTGTCTGTGCCTCTACAGCATCAAGAATCCCGCGTACCCTGAGTACTCTGTGATCACAGAATCTCCAGTCATATGCCTCGACGTGTACAAGGAAATACCCTACCTTATTTGTGTCGGTTAGTTTTTGGGTAATTGGGGCTCATTACATTGTTTAAATATACAAAATGTTGAGAATAACCAACCGCCTTTAAGATAAGATACAGTTGTCAGTTTAAAATACTTTGAGATGCCTGGAAAGTATTATCAATACTGATTTGTTTTTACAGATCGACTTGTTGTTCTTGCAATTATTTCATCACTTTGTCATTAGTCTGTAGAAATTTATTTCGACAAAATAGACGGGTCCAATATAGTATCATATTACTAAGAGATTAAACTATAGACTGATATAGATGACATGTAGAAACACCCTTAAATAAAAGGAAAATATAAAGTTCTTTAGCAAGGTCGCTGATTGACTACTGAAAATTAAAACACGTATCTTGCAAAAATTAATCAAAATATCTGGAAATGTCTCTAGGGTAGCAAGATCTTTGTTTTCGTTGGTTTCAGGACTATATGATGGCAACGTATGTGTATACAACGCACAACTAACCCTGGAGTCGTCTTACCAATATAAATCGGATTCTGTTCGAGACAAACACTGCAACATCGTGTGGGAGGTACGATTCTTGAGAGATCACACTTTAAAATAATATTTCTTAGACATTACAGATATAATATTGAGCGATTCTTTGAAGTTGTGTTAACTGACAGTGATGTTTTCGTTATTATAAACAAACACTCGCTGTTTTTTTAAGATTGTAGGTACTCATCATTGTAGCATAGTTTACGTTTTTGTTTCGATTGCTATGGATATTGACTGAAAATTTCCATATGTAAATCAAGCGTTAGAATTCTAAATAATACCTAACCACCCTTTAGAAACCTAAGATACATCTGATATGTGTACATACAAGACATTTTTACCTTCTATCAACTAAAATACTTCTGTACCTACCTAAATTTCGTTTATATTTTCAGTGGCTGTAGGTATATATTGATTCGGAAAACTGTTTTGCTAAATATGCACCCGAAATTTAATTGATAATCAAATTCTTGTAGTAATAGGTATCTGTTTTGATTCTATTAAATATAATAAATAATAACAATAATAAAAATATAATAACTGATTTCATTAACACGTGTTAGAAGGCAGATGTCATAGTTTCCCGATTTAGTTCCACTAACATATACCTACACATAGCCTATTTTTTTTTATTTTTCATTCATTATTTACAATAGCTTTGTATTTACTTTGGACAGTTCATATCTGTTCTTCCATAGAGCTGAGGTGGATGAGCCCTGGCAGATCATCCCAGTTTAGACTAAAGTTCTCAACAAGGCCACTGCGTGTTGGACCTGTATCCCCACGTAAGCCGTTCAAAGTACCGGGTATTCTCGCTACTGAGGATAGCCCGTGAGAAATAAGAATAAAATATATTAAAAATTGTTTACGTCTCCTTAAGATCCGCTGGGGCCCTCGGCTTATCGACGGAGAGCCATCATTCTTCTCGATCTCTGGCGACGGGCGCATGGTGCAGTGGGCCGTGATGCCGGGTGAGCTGCAGGCCACCACCATCATCACGCTGACTTCTAATGTGCCGCCCATACCCGGCCCCGATGGAACTATGCTCACTGTTAATAGTAAGAACAAAACTTCAATTCATTTATTAGAGACCTGAGACACTCGACACTCAATTTTTATACTTTTGGAAACCTTGCATTGACTTAACTTTAACTTAATCGCTGTAGTTTCTAATGGTGTGGTTGGAACCAGTAACGAACTAAAGGTGCTAAATTTTTAAAAGCTTATGTGAGGATTGAAGACCAGCTGTCGACGCAAGTTATCATAATTTATTAATTTATTATTAGCCTAAAATGTCCCACTGCTGGGCAAAGGCCTCCCCACCCTTTTTCCACTTGTCTCCCTTAAGATCCGCGGCCCAGTTCGATAAAAACGAATCTAGGTTATCCCGCCATCTCCGCCTATGCCTGCTTGGCTGACGCTTACTATTTGTAAGGACCTTACAAATAGTATCATAAGTGCCAGGAAAATGAGATAGAGAGAATCACTTATAATTAGTGGTAAATAATGTGTGCTATTGTGCTTAGCTTACCTTCTTAGTTGCTACTCTACATTTACAAAACTCTCAAAACTTTAGATAACGAATGCTACATAAAGAAAAGGAGTTGTTATTATTCCACCCAATTAGGTACTATTTTGGAGGACGAGGAATGGGAACAAATAAAATTATTTGTTAAACACATAAAATCTTGAAAAAAAGGTAGAGACTGAAACTTCTCTAACTAAACTGTAATGGTCGTAATAATAAAAATCGCGACGGAGTTTATATAGCAACTGATTAACAGATTTTTAATTTAAATTCTCTATAGACAAAAATAATTTAGAATCTGTTAAGCAATCAAATAAGGCCGTAAATTACCATTTTTTAACCTACTTTTAAACACAAAGATTTCATCTTCTATGATTCTCGTCCAGGCTGTGGCAGTTGCGTATGCTTCCACCCTGAAAAATCCGAGATCTTCATGGTGGGCACGGAGGACGGTATGATCCACACCTGCTCCCTGAAGTACAACCGCAACTACGTGAGGTCGGTGCAGGGCCACCACATGCCAGTGTACAGGATCAACTACAACTACTTCAATAACAGCATCTACGCGTCGTGCTCGGGCGACTGGCGCGTCAAGATATGGGAGGATGGTAGGGAGTGAGTAATTTACTTCCTCTTGCATGAATACGAATAATTTACCTACTTGATGTTTCAGTATTCGGCCATAAGAGTATCGTTTAAAAGTTTTCTGCAATTATTATATTAATAGGGATGTTGATAGTCCGTTATAATAATAAAAAAATATTTGATTCAGTTTATTTAAATAACTAAAAACTAAAGCGAATCAAAGTTCAGGATTTGGGGCTAATTACGTCACGATTTTGCACAAAACGTAAGACATTGTGACGTTATGCGATGATGCGTAATTTTTTGGTTACATAAAAAAGAAGAAATACCTGATCAATATTTTTTAATCTACTTTAAAGAAATTAAAAAAAATATCAAACATCCCTATTCTGAGTTGTTTATTCAAATTGTAGTTTTTACTCCAAATTAATGAAAAACAACAAAACAAAACGTTAATTTGACGGGTTTGTAAGGTCACAAAATTAATGAAACGAGTACCTACCTAATAACTTAATGTTGCTGCATATTCATATCTGTTTAGTGAATTAACTTTTCGTTTTTGCCAGTGAGCCCCTGTTTATGTTCGAGTTGGGCTCCCCAGTGGGCGACGTGAAGTGGGCTCCTTACTCCAGCACTGTCTTCGCCGCGTGTACTGCTGATGGAAAGGTAAACTTAGATATAATAAGAAGGTAGGTATAACGAATTTCTGTGTAGAGTACCTACCTACATTTAATTTTAGTTATACCGACAGATTATTATAAAACATTCGGTACCTTTGTAGTTAGACAGATATTACGAAGCTCTTTCTACAGTCGACCCCCGGTAATCTGACAAGCGTTTTACAGAGCGGTGTCGGTCTATCGTATTTGTCGGATTTTAGAGTACTGCCTAAGACTATACACTACACAGACAATATGCCATCCCCTATAGTCCGGAATATTTTGAAGAAGAGTACTTTGTAATCGAACAATATACAGATCAAAAATTCTATCTTAACTAAATTTTATGTACAATCAACAGTGATAGAACATGTCGGTTTACGGGGGCCGCTGGATTAGGCAGGAGCCATATTACCGGGTGTTCATATTTTATAGGTTGTATTCTATACTTAACATTTTATAATGACCTTTATTATTTAATAAGCATACAAAAACGCTAATATAAAATTAAGTAAAACAAAATAAAAGCAATTCTTACTTTCTTGAATAAAATAACAGACTTATTGTAGATAGGTACATTGTAAACTACATACATTTCATACAGCGTCGCTCAGACAATATCCGCCCGCACGACAAGGCGACCACGGAGTTAATAATACCGTGGGTTAGCAACCGTCTTAGCATTTCCTCCTTACAGAAACAATATTCCTTTATCCCCATAACATTTATTTATTATGTATTTTACTGAAAAGTTTTCAACTAACAAGATATGATACTGACTGTGAATGGTTATACATGCAAAGGAAGACCGAAAATGAGATGGATGGATTGTAATAGATGATATGAGAAAGAAAGGAGTTAATGCTGTGATGACGAATAGTAGAGATGAATGGGAGCAAAGTACGCATTGTGCCGATCCCAAATAATTGGGAACAGGGCAGGGAGATGATAAGATAATCTGAAAAGTGTTAGTAATATATTCGATGAGCAGAATTCAATAAATTGGTAGCAAAAATTTATCGCAGAACTTAAAGAATGTAATTTAATAGTACGTATACTTAGTGTTGCATTATCTTGCTCTACAAAATGTAATAGCTGTGTGGCATGACCATAATAAGCAGTATTAACAAACTAAGTATTAACAACATAGTATTAACAACAATTTTTTTTGTAAAAATAATAGAGCTTGATCGGCTTAACTCTCTCAAGGAACGTTCAATTTATAATGTACGCGCCGTAATGTAGGTAGGTAGGTAGGTAGGACTTGTGTAACTTCCTGTCTTATCAATTTTCCTGTAGGTACTATTATATCCTATAATCCATGAATGTTTCAACTACTTACTTACATATTGATTAACTTCTGTCCAGGTGTACGTATTTGATCTAAATGTGGACAAGTATCGTCCGATCTGCGTCCAGGCTGTGGTTTCCAAGAAGACCAAGAAGCTGACCAGAATCGACTTTAACGTGAAACTGCCTGTTATAGTGTGTGGAGACACCAAGTAATTTGTTTACATTATTATGTGTTTACTATTACTGATACATAGTAGAATACACTTTTAAACCTGTTAGCAAAGCAACAATGAATGCTATGACGTCATTCATACAGATACACATCACACCTAACAAAACAAAAACATGAAAATTACATTACGATATTCATTATATCGATGTTGTCGCCCTACTCTATTATCCATGCCGCAGCATTGGATTACGTATTTCGCCACATCATGCATGGCCTCCATAGCTCAGGGGTTAGAGCACTGGTCTTGTAAACCAGGGGTCGAGAGTTCAAATCTCTCTGGGGGCATAAAATTGCTTAATTTCATTTTGCTTTTTATGTATTATATTTAAACATATTCTTTTGTTTTTCAGAGGAACCTGTCACGTTTTGAAGTTATCGCCCAATTTACGAGTTATGTGCAAACCACCCAAAAAAGCTCAAGGAATTGATCAGCGAACGTTGCAGGTAAATTTCGTTATATTTTCATGTATTTTAAGCATAATTAGTGAGTTTTCTTATTTCGCCTTATGTTGAATAGATTATGAAACTAGACAAGCTGCTGAGTTTAGTCCGGGACCCGCCATTCGAGACTGGAGTCGTGGACGAGAAATTTGACGAGGAATGAACTTAAACCAACTAACGCTGCGCCCCCAAGAATGTAATTTTAAATCATAGTATTAATTTAATATAAATAAAAGACATTTTTACTCATTACTGTATAATTATTCTAATAAAGCTCTAAAATAAATACTTAGAACTAATACAATGAAAGATGTCTACAGAGCGAAAGGCACGTAATCCAAATGCAATTTTTGATAAACTCTCTAAACAAAACGACGCCATTTTGAATGGTCGCTCAATAAAGCCCCTGTAGACGATGGCCCACACTAGCTCGATATCCTTAGAATTAGCTACATAGTTATATAACATAAGTCCAATTCATCTAAAAACAACCTTTTCTTTGAACATAACGAATTTAATTTTTTTGTCCTTTTTTAAATATACTCTAAGTTACACAATTTATTCACTGAATTAATGGCCGAGTGTTTGATGAATTTGTATTGACTGAATGATATGTTTTACTGTACAAAGGAAAAAAAATAAGTCTATGTGGGCCATAATTTACAGAAGCAATCCGAAATAACACTAACACGAGACTAGAACGTACATCAAGTCGTCGACGTCGACGAATATATGCAATTCTTATAAGAACAATATAACAAGCAAATTGGACTAGGCTACAGATCACATAAATATTTAATATTTTATCCTATTATTACAATTCTAATAGAATAATTGTGTTTTCAATGTAATACATGCATTAATTTATATCTGTTTTATTAAAATCTGATTCTATTACATAATTATTATCATGGTGAATAATTCCTAGTTCCGTTTAAAAATCTATTATTGTTTTTTAAGTTAGATTCCATAAATGCAATTTTAATTTATACAATAAAAATATTACACAAATACTTTTAGTTACTGAATGATAAACGATATTTGATAAATAGATCTCTTCTAACTTATATTCAAAATATAATTTCTAATTACTTATTGATAATCCTTAAGGCTAATGACTAGTTCAATAAATTATTGCACAATTATTGACGAAAATGTCAAACAAAAATAATTATGTTACATTAACTAATTTGTATAAAGTGAGATTTCTAAAACTCCAAATATTTGTTACATAAATTGTGCAATTTCTGATACAAGCTTATCTTTATACTTAAAATAAAATGTACATACAAATTCATGAGTATTATGTTTTGTGTTACGACAAATTAATTATCTTAAAAATATTTTTGGTTTACAAACTTAAAACAGGTAGATCAACAAGCTTAATATTTAAAAAAATACCAGCATAATAAAAAATAAATAACGATTATGTTTCACCAATGATGCGTTCGGATTACTGATTATTCAAATCAGGTTTTAATATCCTATGGATAGAGTAGCTTCGGTCCAAGTTTGTCACACCGCTCCACAGCATTCGCGCCTAGTTTGATATCTAAGAAGGCCCGAGCATCGTTCGGAGCAGATGCTTGACGTCCCGAAAATGTTATCTGCAAGGATAATTTTATTATACATATTACAGTAATATAGTGGTACGTGAACTTAAGAAGTACTATACTTATATTTTATTGGGTGTGTTATGGAGCCTTGAGAAATGTGTATGACCAGTTCAGTAGTAGACTGGTATCCGTTGAGTTGATTGAAGTTGCAATATAAATTCAATCCTATGCCGGCCGGCCATATTAGAGGTGTCTATATTTGTTTGAAAAACGGAAAAAAAAAACAATTAGGAACAAATATTAATCATCAATTCTCATGTTACCTGTGCAAGTGGATGTAAATGCCTTTCAGGGAACTCTTTCTGGTGTGCTAACACCCAATCAGCGGGCCACATAGTACCATTGCGGGCTGCAAATGGCAGTATAAGCACATAGATTCTGTTGGTAGCGGAGTATGCCACTCTATAGTAATGTCCCTTAGTCGCGCGCTCCCACACGTAGCCGTCGGCGTCAGCCCCGCCGCGCTGCAGCCACGATACCCGCGACACGTCTGATGCGTGGATACCGATCTCAACGTACTCCGCCCAGGGTAAGATGTCGCCTCTAGGAATGGAAAATTGCTTCTATTATAATAATATAGGACAGAAAATATATGAAAAGAGGGCTAGCCAGTCCTGTTACTTCAGACTATAAATGCCAGTAACTAGGTACTACCTATTTGCCTCATAAATTCTATTTTTGTAGTATTTCATTTCATGTTTTTGAAGTAAAACTTCTTTAGGCGCGACTAGGGAGTAACTCAGATTTTTTTTCTGACGGAAGTAACGCTTACTATAGTCTGTGTAGTTTCCGCCATTTAAAAATAATAATTCTGATTGGTTGTAAGTATGTGTGTGTTCCGAAATATAACCCAGTATACTGGCCAGTGCTCATGACGTCATGAATCCGACGCCATATTGTACTGGTGTGCCGCCATATTGTACTGGTGAGACAAGTGTGACGTGTATTAGTAGTAGATCATAGAGCTGTAAAAGTAACGAAAAAAAAACGTACCCGTATGTATTCGTTACTATACATTCATATTATACTATATATTCACTACAAAGAGCAAGCATCATCTCATCATCATCAGAATCACTATCAGATGAGTCAAATTGTGATTTATGACGTCAATGCACTGGCCAGTATATTTCGGAACGAATCAACAGTATGGCGTCGATTCATGACGTCATGAGCACTGGCCAGTATACTGGGTTATATTTCGGAACACACACTATATGTCATATACTACACGCTTCTTGACTTATACGCCAGCTAGTGGCAAATATCATAATCAATTAGGATTATTTATTTTCAAATTGTCAAACGGATCAATTGTGAATAGCAAAGTGAATGAAAAATTCAACAGTTTTAAAAACATTATTTTAAATTGCAAAATTTTTTGAAAATCTCTAAATATACTTGTTTATTTATTACTTTTAAAATAAGTAAATTAAAAATAAATTTTCTGACAATTGCGACATTTTATAATATTCAATAACAAGGTTATATTGACATGTGCTGATCTAACCTTCAATTTGCTACTCTCAATTATTTTATTTAACAAATGAAAGTATTTATAAAATATGAATGTTATATTAATGAATTTTAAATAGAATATAAAATGAAATAGTGAATATTAAATGAAATGGCAGAGTCCCAGGAACATTTTACTCTTTCATCAATAAATAATAATAAAAGAAAAAATCAAGCAAAGAAGTTTTACTTCAATCGCGCGTAAAGGTTACACGCACACACTTTTTTTTATATTGATTGTAATTTACTATTTTATACAAGTAGGTCTATTCCAGTCAATATTAGTTTAATTATATATTAATTAAACTAATACAAGAAAAAATAAGAATTTCGCTCAAACATTATCTACAAGTTGCAGAGATTCTTTATTTATACCTCATAACAGCACCCAGTAGAGAAGTAGTCTCGAGCCAACATCGCGCCCCAGCCTGCACTAGCGCGTGCAACACGTGACCTGCAACACGTCGCATGTTGCGGCGACAGCAAGGCGGCGTGTTGCGACCCGACAGCATGTATGACGGCGTGCCTTGGACAGACGGAAAGCAGCGCTAAGGACAAGCAACAGATAGATTAATTATATAGGATTAATAGCTGACCCCGCAAACGTTGTTTTGCCAAGACCACCCCTATCAACTAGGGGTATAAATAACAGCATATGACCTATTCTCCAACTTACCGAATATACACTAATAAATCTTAAATATCAGTCAAGCCATTTTGGAGGAGTTCTATAACCACTGTGACATGAGATTTTTATATATTAGATTATACAAACAACTGCCCAAAGCAACTTGCTCTAATATCAAGTTTTGAACATAATTATTTCACAAAACAACAAACCTGTGTCTCCCTTTTACATCCAAACCACTGCACTCTGCCATCTTCCCTGATAACTGCTTTGACTCCCAACTGCTTGTATAAAGCTACCCGGTAGTCTCTCATGTGACGAGAAGCCCTCTGCTTGGCCCCTGGTGTCTTTAGCACTCCTCGGCCAGCCCCAAGCTTGCCATCAGATAACTGGATCTGTAATCAATGTCGTTTAGTAAATAATGGAACTAATTTTTTTTTTTTTTATATAATATCTTG
This sequence comes from Diachrysia chrysitis, assembly GCA_932294365.1. Classification (NCBI taxonomy): domain Eukaryota; kingdom Metazoa; phylum Arthropoda; class Insecta; order Lepidoptera; family Noctuidae; genus Diachrysia; species Diachrysia chrysitis. Next base: position 8,167,221 of record OW028657.1, read on the forward strand.
GGACATCCCACACACGGTCATCTGATCCTAAACTAGGCAGAGCCTCTGCTATGGCAACCAGCAACTGATAAACATACATATATATTTCTAAATACATACATATTATAGATAAATTACACCCAGACACAGAACAAATGATCGTGCTCATCACACAGAGATTCTTCCTGGGTGGGAATCGAACCCACAACCTCCGGTTTAGCAGTCAGGGTGACTAACCACTAGACCAATAGGCCCGTCGAATTATTAATACAACTAACATAAAAACATGAGAATTATCTATTGAAAGAAAATATAAAATCAAACCACACCACAAGGAAATGGAAATAATTAATAAAATTTTATGACACTTATTTAAAGAAATATTATTATGAATCCAAGTTAACCCACCTTAACTCCTTTTACAGTAGTCTGCAGGTACAATGCCTCAGGGAATGGTAATGCAAATGGTTGTGGTAACTTCTGCAGGATGGCTGTCTGGACCAACAGTGCATGTTGCCCGTGTACTGCATCACAAATCTTGCCTGAAGCATCCTTACTGTAATGTAGAGTCCAGTCGGCATAGTTCCACTGTACTTGTAGACATGTCAAGTGTGAGTTGCCAACACCTACAGCGACAGCATGAGTAGGGTTTGCCACTGCAGCTGCCATCGCCAGTTGTAATACACGGCGCGACACGCGCGTTGAATCAGGTACAAACAAAACATACTCGGTGAATATTTGCGCCAAAGGATTGTAATCATGCGGTGACGCGCTCAGCTTCAGCTCCAGCGACAAGAGCTTAACATTTCGTAGAGTTTCGTTTGACACTGAAAACGGGAACGGTGGATATGGGGTACTCTCAGACACTACCACCACTGGCATGTTAGGAAACGCTGACACAAAGGACTGCACACTATCAGCGATATCATTTTCAAAATCTTCAAATTGGCGAAACACTACGGTCATTAATTTAGACAAGTGTCGTGATGATCGAGGGTGTAAAGGATTAGGTGCCACAGTCACAGGGGCAATAGGATACATTGATGGTAACAGGTAACAACATATCGAAATTATTACTAGTACTGTAAACGCTATGTAAAACTTGAATGTTAGACGACCGCGGAATAGACGATAAAGCATTGTTTTTATTTATAAACTCACACATTTCAATCATTACATCAATTATTTATTTTCATCGAAAATCGAATTTAGCTTTTCGATTTTACCAACATCAACATTTTATTTATTTTGACATTTTAAAATTAATATTGCCTGTTAAAATTACTCTTAGATAAAACACATTAATATACTGATTTTTTTATCGTAGTAATTACAATTTACTGAGAGTAGATTGTAATAAAACAACGATTTATAAAACCTAAATAAATGTAAAAATAATCTAGATTAATACCTAATACATATCTTGCAAAACAATAAATAGTCGACAATGCAACGGAATTGAGTCAGTAGTTGACTTGACAAGACAATAGACAATAGACGGAAAGGAACGACGTACGTCACGTTGACTTATGTCAAAAAAAATTACGTTTACGATTTTCGAGTGGTTCTAGATTTGGAGTAGGTACATTAAATTATAATTTGGTTTTATTAATTACTCTGTTACAATGGAAGATAACAAAGATTTTGAGACATTGGAACCTTCTCTACGAAATGTAATTGAGCAGAAATCTTTGAGATGGATTTTCGTTGGGGGGAAAGGTGGTGTTGGTAAAACTACGTGCAGGTATATAATTTAAACAATAAACAATAAATAATATGAATGACTTGTTCCAATCAAATCTAACAATGCTTATTACTTACAGCTGCAGCCTCGCTGTTCAATTAGCGAAGGTCCGGGAGTCTGTCCTAATTATTTCCACAGATCCAGCCCACAACATCTCTGATGCATTTGACCAAAAGTTCTCGAAGGTAGGTTATAATTTATCCATAATTATTTATTGTTGTTACTCGTAGCAATGTAACGACTTTTTTACGATACTAACAAAATAAAATGTATTATCAGTGTGAAACATGTTATTTTATTTGACAATATGACTCACATTTTATTTTTTGCGTGATTTCATTTATAATATTATGCTGTAATACAATAGACCAAAATTCGCACTTCGTTTTCTATTGTTAATTATTCAAATAAGTATATTACGATAAACAAAAAATATTGTTTTTTAGTGATCTATAACTGCTATAAAAAACTTTCTTTCAGGTACCAACAAAAGTGAAAGGTTTTAATAATTTATTTGCGATGGAGATAGACCCTAATGTTGGGCTCACAGAGTTGCCTGAGGAGTACTTTGAGGGGGAGACAGAGGCCATGAGGCTTGGCAAGGGAGTCATGCAGGAGATTGTGGGAGCCTTCCCTGGTATTGATGAGGCTATGAGCTATGCAGAGGTAACAAATACAAGATCATAATATAAAATAGCCACATTGGTTGTAATAATCATTATTATTTTCTAATACATCAACTATAATAGAATTATATTGAGACTGGTTTATTGTAATGCACCTATAATAAGAGTACATGAAAAGCTCAAATTTTGGCCATCATCTAGTCAATGATATATATTGTTATAATGCTGTAATTTCAAAGTTGAAATGGATAGATACTGGCCACCTACATAAGAAAGGATTAGTCACTCCATGGCTTTGAAGGGAAATTCTACACAACATAATATGACAGAGATTAATTTACTTAATTATGGTATCATTAAATGAGTAAATATCTGACTGTCACCAATTTATAGTACATGTACAACTTTAGTATATATTATATGGTTGCTTTATGCATGTAGTGGGCTAAATTAATGCAGTTTATTAGATAAAACTGTAGCACTTAACTATAAGTAAGATTATGACTGTTACTTGAGTCACTGTGTATAATTTAACAATATAACTCAACTTCTAGGTTATGAAGCTAGTAAAAGGCATGAACTTCAGTGCTGTGGTGTTTGACACAGCACCCACAGGGCACACTTTGCGTCTGCTATCCTTCCCACAAGTTGTAGAGAGGGGACTTGGTAAACTAATGAGGCTCAAGTCAAAGGTATGGGTTTTTCTACTTTATTACTTTATGAAATTCTTTATACAGTAAAAATTCATTGCTATAGTGTGCATATTTTGGATTACATGTCTATCAGAGAATATGCATTGATGTGGGATGTACAGAAATATCTTAGATTGTACAATAATACTTATGCAGAAAGGTGTGATGTCATATTAGTTCAGACTAATGGTGTTGTAATTTTGATAATTCATAAATCACTATATATTTTACTATTTTTTTTTCTATATATTTTGTTGAATAATTCAAATAAAAAACTAATCATTATGTTATGATTTAGAACTGTAATAGTCATTTTTGCATATTCCCTATTCTAATGAACTCTACAAAATCATTGAAACATAACTCATAGATCCTTGAATTGAATCATGTAAATGTTGACCTGTAAGCTATTTAAATAAACAATTTTCCGACAATGAGGTTAGAACAGAACTAATGTTTAATTCAACATGTTCCAGGTGGCACCATTCATCAACCAAGTGGCGACACTGTTTGGCTTGGCCGAGTTCAACTCCGACATGTTTAGCAACAAAATGGACGAAATGTTATCAGTTATCAGACAAGTTAATACTCAGTTTAAGGATCCTAACCAAACCACTTTCGTCTGCGTCTGCATCGCTGAGTTCCTATCGCTTTATGAGACTGAGCGTCTGGTTCAGGAGCTAACGCGCTGTGGTATTGATACGCACAACATCATCGTGAACCAGCTTCTTATGCACACCGCCGCGCCCTGCGACCTTTGCGCCGCGCGGCACAAAGTGCAAGAGAAGTACTTGGAACAGATTGCGGACTTATACGAAGACTTCCATGTGACTAAACTGCCTCTATTGGATAAGGAGGTCCGCGGCGCGTCGGCTGTGAACGCGTTCTCGGAGTACCTGCTCGCGCCTTACAGTCCTCCCGCACCCGCCACGTGATCTGCTCTTTCCCTACCAAAAGCTGTTTTGTGTATATCAGTCGATAAATTTTATAATCAGGTTCTAACTTCATTTCTAAATTAAATTTTATATAGGTGAGCGAAGGTGCTATTTGTCACAGCTTACGTTTTGTAGTATTGCTAGCGTTTGTGAACTCATTGTACACTTTCAAGGGATTTGGAGATACATATAATGTATCTTATTTAAAACTATACTCTCTTCACATTGACAGAAAAGTCATAGTATTCTAGAAAATAAATGTAATAATATATACTTTTCATTTTTTTTTATTAAAACCCATTATGTGCTAAAAATCTTTATCTATTATTATAATTTTAAAAATTTTACACATTGATTTTAAATCAAAATCAAGACAACTTGCCAAATGAATAAATATTGCTATTCTAATCTATACATGGCAATTTATATTTATTGCTATAACTATACATCAATGCTGTCAACTAGAAAAAAATACTGATTCATTTGCATCACTTGCACTATAAGTTAATTTCAATCAAGGTACTATAAAAACAGCCTATGGCAGTGTTTGTTCGATTACAATAAATTATAATACATTTTTAAAAGCTATAATAAAATGCTATGCTTTAGACTTCATGTCGTAGTATAAAATAATATTAAAAATAATACAACCATTAAGCACAAATGAAAACCCGTAACTTCGTAAAGTAACTCAACTCACGCAGTTTAAAACATTCCAATAAAACGTAACAATGTCTTTCACATTCGCATACATAAAATATCTCGATAATCTCAACCAAAACAAAGTCTTTGCAGCCGCGTTAGACTGTACAAGCGTATTACTTAAAAAATTTACCATATCAATATCGGCACATACAGGTTGGCCTTTAAAAATGAGTGAAAAACTTTGGTCATATCTAGTTAGTACCTATGGTACGGGTAGGTTAGCCCACGTCAGAATATGCAGATCGCAAAAGGGAACAGAATATTACATCTTCTAAGTGCGCGTGTAGTGGCTAAGCCACAGATTATAAAACAAATGAAGTGCGAACTTGCAGCTAAACGAGCGAGTATGTTATTTGAAGTGAAGTATATTTACACTCGCAAGTGTAGCAATTGAGTAAAAAATATAGTAATTAACTTTTTTATGTTTATAGCACTTCATTCGCAGCATCTTTCGTGGGCTAACCTCATCAAACAGTCATCACATCTCACATGCCCTACAATGTCCTCGCAGTCTGGTATAACTTTAGTATTCGCGTTTGTGTCAACTGGAGCGGTGTTGCTCGGGAAGGTGCCACGCGGCGAGCGCGGCGCCGAGCACGGTGCCGAGCAGCGCGGCCGCGCACGCGCCCGCCTCGAACAGCAGCTTCGGTGTGAACACGCCCCAGATCATGAGGTGCCGGCAGTGGATCGTCGCCGAGATGGCGCACGCAAATACCTACACAAGTTATTATAATTAGAAAGAATGCATGGGTAAAAAAAAACAGGAATCAAAACTAATTACGAACTTATTCTCATGTATTATAAATTACTTTAATGTTTACCATATTCAAGAAGAAGTGAATTAGAATTATTATTAATCTAGAATTATTGTCAGATTTACAATTATTCTATTACATTTATTTTGAAACTAGAGTTAAAATACTCTTTCGTAGTATTTATACTACTAATAATAATTCGTTATTTTCGCAGAGTCTAGACATGTTCGGTTTTCGCGGTCCCTTTGACGCGGTACTAAAACCGACAAAAATCGGAGAAAGAGGCGCAAAGCCGCGAAAAATATGCGTAACGGCTCTATATTATATTACTACTACATTATATAAATTAAAATTTGGTACATACAAGTATAACTGTTATGAAATTTGTCAAACTGATTAAGACCAATGGTTGGCATTACACATTATGTGGCTACTATATACATACCCTGATTGCGAAGCAGAGCATGAACTTGAGGCAGAGCGAGAACACGGCGGCGAGCTGCGTGCGCGGGCCCACCGCGGCCGCCCCGCTCGGCCCCCACAGCGCCAGCAGCGGCACCGCCGCGCCGAACATCAGGGGCGTACCTGACATGTACATAACATTGCTAACTATATAAAAAAAAACCAGTATAATTTATTGGAATAAGGCTATAAGGTAGAAACAGAAGGTGACATCTGTAGCTTAGTTGGTGAATCGACTGGTGCGTCGCAGTACTGCAGACCAGTAGTCACTCGAATGCGTTCTTCAATGTTTCTATTACGTTAAAACAAAACCTTGATGTATGAATTACATTAATAATTTTTAATTTTTATTTCTATTAATAATTTATTAATAGGTAATTAAATTCATTTATGAATGAATTACATTAATGAAATTTAAATTTCATTTTATATTAACGTAATAAAAACATCTAAGACTGAATTCGATTTTACAAATAACGAAAAATAGGATAAGCAAACATACTTTTGTATCTACAATAGAATCTCGTTAGTAATCAAAGATTAAAACGAATGTTTAATTTAAAGATAGTAAATGTGTGTCATAGTAAAACATTTATCATGATTAAATGATACGATACAAAAAAATGGGCATTGCAGTAACTTTGCAGATATTCATAAGCATGATAGTTTTAAGGACCCTTCACTCCTAGATTAATTTGTGTTTACGAAGAAAATGGTTATATATATACCGGATGGAGTCTTAAAATTTAATTAATTACATAAAAATACCGGGTAAAATCATTATCTGTATTTAAAAGCTCTAAAGTAAAATCTAGACTACGTTTAACACGAAGCTAAACATGCGAGTGTACAGTATTTCAACTTACCAAACAATTCAAGCGAGATCAATGAGGCAGTGATAGGGGGTCCAATATCCAGGTAGTTGGGGTCTCCGGCGTGGAAGGCGGGGGCCCAGCGCACGTGCCCCAGCGTGGCGTGGTGGCCAGTGCCGTAGAACTGATAGCACGCCAGCAACGCCCACATGCAAGCCACGCTCGAGTTGCAACGAGTTGTTAATGCTGTTGACATAACGAAGTAGATATAAAAACAAAATATAAATAAATATATCATATAGTAGAAAAAATACTTACAAAACTTTGAAGAACCCTCATTTTTAAGTAAAGAGACTAGATTAAGAGCTAAATATGCGACAACGAATGCTAAAGCAGCCGATGGTGCGTAAGCCGCTCCGAGAACCAGAGTGTTGGCCACGTAGAGTATAAGGCCACACACCATCAGAGGCAGGCTAGCACCGTGACCCTCCCGGCGCCAGACAAGTGCGAACATGGTTGCGAGAACCAGCCATGCACTGCGCGCGAGAAGTCGGGCTCGACTGGGAGACCCCAAAGAACCCCAGCCTACAGCCCAGTGCGAACACACGAATAGTCCCGCTACAACGACGCCATACCCGCGCCAGCCCACATGCCGCCTTGAAATAGCCACGACGCCGGCCACTGACCCCAGTGCCAGCACCAACGCCGGCCGTGAGGCTTGCCCTGTAGGCACGCCAGCCCCCGCGGTCCAACAATCTCCCTGCTCCTCCCTACAACCCCTATACAACCGAGAACCCGCCAGAACTGCTCCACAACCAATCCAAAGTACCAACGCTCTAAAAGTACCAATATTCCACGCCATCAAAGCTAATACACTCATAGACAAAAACGAGAGTCCAGCTCCCTCCTCTATGATATAACTGTTTGATACTAAGACGGCCGCAGAAGCTACCAGAGCCGCGCGTGCAAAACGTTCGTATGTTTGAGATCGTCCTTCATACCACCTTTGGGAAATGCCGTCCCAATGCATAATCACTAACACGCATGTTATACCAGCCGATATTAAACCGGTACTTAAAATTATAGCGTGCTCGAGATCTTCCAATAATTCAAAGTAGTATGCTGAGTAGCATACGCCAATACAGACACCCATGGCAATAAGTCCAGTCGGGACAAAAGTGCTGGCGAATACATGAGGAAGTCTTTCCATTGGTAAACCTTCTGTTATCAACCAATTGAAAAATATTGCAAGCAGGAGAAGTAGAAGGGCCCTAAGCATAGACAGCGAATCAAATTCAACCCAGACTTCGCGGAAAACATTGCGAATGTTGTCGACGAGGGCTCTGAAACAAAAATAATCCTTATTACATTGGGACAAAATTCAAAATAGCGTGGCTGCGTTACTCATTATTTTCACATTACCTAACATCTGCAACATATTTGTCGAGCTCTTCGTCAGTCTCAATGCTCGCCGCTTTATCTAATTGTTCCCTTGTGGAGTTGATAAGATGCGCAAGTCTGTCAAGCGACACTTGTTGGGATTCCTCGCCATAGCGAATCATGTATTGTGTTATCTGTTGAACGTGACAGGTATTATTTACATTACTTTGCAACATTAGAACTACTGCAGAATGTTAAGTACATAATTATGATAAGATTTTACTCCGTAAAAATCTAATTTCGTCTAATTTTATTCTTTGTAGCCTTGATACCAAATAATGTTGAGATTAATAAATTCAAATAAAAGTATATTAAAATTTATATTTATTCTTTATTTAGGTATTTCTGTCTCACTGCAGGGCAGGGCCTACAATTATTATTATTATTAAATAAACAGTCATCATTTTCTGGGAAAAAACCTATTTTTTTTTTGATAACGCCATATTTATTTACAAAATAATTTCGTTTAACATCTGCCGGGCGACCCGTGACGGCTCAATTTTTTTTTGTTTATAAGCGACTCCTGCACCATTGTATTCAATTACAAATCGTTAACCCAAAATTTTATAAAACGTAAGTATGGATACATACCTGTTTCAAATTATTCGTCAAATGCAACAGAGTATGACTTCTACTGGACTTGGGTAGTACAGGTAGAAGAAGGTTGCCTAGAGAGGGCGCGGGCGGGGGCCTGCCTAGCGCCGCGCTGAGCGTTGGCGCTAGGTCCGTTTGCTGCACCTCTCTGCCGGTCAGGGCGTCCGCCCCAGTACCGGCAAGACCCGCCCCGCGGTACGCGAAGAAGGCAGCTGTACGCTCGGCCTTACTCTCTCCACCGTGATCACCTGATGAATAATGTAGGGATGTTTCATAACCTGCTAATAAATATAGGCTCATATTACAGGCAAATTCACATGCAAAATTCGTTATAACATATAAAACTGATGAAATCATATTTTATTAACTGCACTTAAGTAAACTTATTTTAAAGATGAATTCTAGAAAAAAATGTAAATAAAAACAAAAAGATTAGTTGAAGCAAAACCAAATATTTAAAAGAAAGAGAAAATCATAGCACTCATGATTCACCAGACTGTTAGCAAAATAACAAACAAAGTTAGTGGCACATCACTAATACTAAATCCTTAAATAAAATGTACATAACAAAATAAAAAATAAACTGAGGTTATTACAAGTTTCTAGACACAAATTCTAACAAAAATGCTTTAGAATCACACATAACAGCAAAATGTTGAGCCTAAACAAAACAGCTTTAATAACACACAAAAGACTTCTACATTGCAAGCAATACTATTTATTTCACCTACCATCCGAGTCGTTCCATTCATGTGAGTCTAAAACAATGTGAAAAATTTGCACCTTTACTATTACAAGTTCAATACTAAACAATGATAGTTGCAAAATAACCCTTCTGTAGCAGTCGGGCAACAAAACAAGCCTATTTCTCTTTTAGTGATGCATTGACACATTTGACAAAGGTATTCAATCAAAATCTTTACAGAAGTTGCAAACTTTTTTCAAAATTGTATTCCTTTTTATTAACAAATAAAATTATCTTTATCTTTATTAGTAACAAATGGTTTTTAGGTGATCTAAACACAAAATATAAAGATATCTCTTAAATAGTTGGCAAAACTTAAAAAATCACATAATATATTATTATTCTAATATTGCAGTTATTTATTTAGTATCCTAATAATGTAGTTATGTGTTTAGTATTCTAATAATGTAGTAATGTATTTAGTATCCTAATAAACTAGGTTATAGTGCAGTAAGTGATAATTAGTTTGTACAAATGAATTAAGATTTATACTTCTTTTTTTTCTTAAGGGAATCTCATGTAGCTGGAAATTAATCATGTGGCTTCAATTTATCATGTGTACTTGAGTAAAAGAGTTGAAAAAAAAGATGAAACAAAAACTTGAACAACATTAACATTCTCCACATACCTGTCTCAGTCATTCCATGATCTCCAACCACAAACAGCAGTACATCGGGTGGCAGCATGTCTATAACCTTCTTCAACCTTATGTTAGTTTCATCCAGCTTCCTCGTCATCTCAGGATGGTTTGGTCCATATCTGTGACCTGCGTGATCTACCCCCAAGTAATGAGCCACTAGTAGATTCCAGTCATCTTTTCGCAATTCATTGTATATCTTGGAATCTACTTCTGTAAGAGACCATACATAATTAAATTGATAAGCTGTTTTCACCGTTACAATTTAAACATTTATTATGGGTAAATAAGAAATATACAAGCCCAATTTTTTTTTATTAGAATTGTCTCATGTTTATTAATAATAGTTAATGCCTTACAATACTTATTTAATGAAGATGTCAATAGGTTTATTACTTCATGTCTGATTATTATTTTTATCAATATATACTTTGTTTTATAGTCAGCCATTTTAACCATTCTGCTAATTGTGTTGGGTAGTGTGTGTTTAATGTTTAGTAATAGTACATTACCTGTGTCAACAGTATCAAGGTCCCAGGTATGGAAGGAATACATGGCATGAGATCGTAGCCACCGCTTAGGCAACAGACGTGCCCAAGTGTCATCTCCGAGAAGTACTGCATGTCCATTGTTCTTAGTTACCTTATTCAAAATAGGCTTATTATCAATTTGTTTACAAAAACTTACAGAAGATATAGGTATAAAATTATAAAAAATAGTGGATACATAGAGTAAAGGTAATCACACAGGCAAGGTTAAAGGTATTTGACCTAATTAATGTCTGCCTGTCATTAATTAGTACTTTAAGTTTGGATGTTTGATGTAAGTGCAAATGGGCACTTTTGTCCACTATCTTTCTTAATCCTTATTAATAAATTCATTTATTTATGTACTTAATCAAACATTATTTTTATTCTATTAATTCATTTTACCTAATAATATGTGTGTTCAAAAAAGTAAGTTAAGCTACATAAATTAATTATTGTGTAGCACATTATGATTTTGTGAATTTACCTGATCTATAATGTTGTCTTCCTGCAGTTCCATAGCAGCAAAGTTAGAGCTAGCATCAATGAAGGTCGGCAGCGATCCTGTAGCCAGGGCCTTCACGCGTTGTAGCGTGGTGGTCGGCGGGTCAGCCATGAACCGGTACAGCCGCGCTCGCTCTGGCCAGCGGTCCAGGATCTCGTGTAAGATCGGCAAACGATTTTGGTATGGCAGCGGTTTTTCGATACTCGGGTCATATTCAGTAAAATCATACCGCAAAGCATCCACTAACAAAAACACAACTCTAGACTGCTTCGGCACACACGCCAACGAACCGCCAGGTACAGATATAATACGTTGAATCTTCTCTTCCTCTCTACAATTCCCTCGTACAGTAGAGTTTTCACGTCCATCGCAGCCAAATTTATCGAGCGGCAAGCATTCAGTAACATCACTCAGAGTTTTGCGGGATAACAGAAATCCATGTCCGAACATGAGAACCGCGGATAGAACCAAATAAGAAAACCAAACAAGATAAAAAACAAAATTCCATTTTTCTTTCATGGTTATCACTGTCACTTTGGTTATGAAGTATTTGATAATTCAGATTAAATAGTAAATTTCAATAAAATAAGTGCACGACCCATTGCACTTTTACGAATTTAACATTGATTGACACTGACAGAGAGACCAGGCAAAGGCAGGCAGTGCTAGAATGACATTTATTCTTTGAGTTGCCAATTATATAATGGTAGTTCCTGTCTGTGAAAAAATCAATAAAGCTGAGTGTGCAGCAGAAATATTATGTTCAATAAACCAATAATAATACGATATTATTTTATAAAACTAGGTATGTACCTAACTTAAACTAATTAGAATGTATCTTAGAGTTGACACTTCTTTTCTTTTTAGTAGTTCTTTCTATGGGTCTATACAATTTAAAACTTAGTGTTAAATTATATGATGAACTTATCTGAATAGAAATTTAGCTGTTATCTTGTTGATATTTATTACATAATTATTGTGCTTTGCATCTAAATTTTATGGTATGATTTGATTCTTATTTTTATTTAATCGCTGTATAGTAAATAAAAATAAGTGATGGCCCTATCTAAATTATTATAAACAAGGAGTACTTTTTGACACGCTTATTTTTAAACCGAGTGACACTGACATTTGAGACGTCTTTTGATTTGACATTTCACGTTTCTCAATTCTACACTTTTTAATTTAATTTAATAAAATATCATAGTTTTTCCTCTTCTAGAATTAATACTGTTACATATCTTAAAACACCAAATTCTGCTTTATATTATAGTTTAGCTTTAACTCTTCATACTTAGCCTTTGTATAGTATTAGGCTTGCATCGTCTACATTCAAACTTTTTTAACCTTGAAGTGAATTAGTAATATTGAAGTAAATAAATACGCCGCAGTTATCTATCTGATGCATATCGCACATGAAACTAACTAATAGCATGTGTTGTATGAGCCGGTTTAAAAAATGTCAGCGCCATCCAAAGTCAACAAGGAAAACTTTCGTCTTTTGGATTTGTCCAGTGACGAGGAGTCGGAAGACTTGCAACTAGAAATAATACCCAGTAGAAAAAAGAAAATTACGAGGTTCGTAATTCTTTATATTACAAATTAGTATTTATTTTAAAAATATTAAATATATATTCTGAACCTAATTTGTTTGGGAAAACCAGGAAACTGTTGCTAATTGAAAAATAATCCGAATTTGATAGTAAATAATGTCACATGATGTAAGATTGTAACTAATTATATATGAGCAAGACAAAAAGTTAACATAAACATAGCTTACAATGTACTTATTAAGAAAAAAAAACATAATTTGCAGACGTGAACGCGCTAGAGGGTCAGCCCCTCTAGCTCACGAGCCAAACATAGGTGCAGAAGTGCAATGTGCTCTCCGTTGGGCAGTGAGAGGCACTCTACTTCTCTGGCTGCTTATGCTCACATGGATATGTGCTGCACTCTATGACCAAGTGACCTCTATAAGAACGGATATTGGCCATGGTGAGTACTTATTAAGCTATTCTATTAGCTATGTAATCTTCTTGGATGTTCAAAAGTTAATATTTTAGTATTTTTTGGTATATGTGGTAATTTTTTCGTCACAAGTCATTTATTTTTAGTATTTTTTCATCACCTATTTAACATAGGCAAGTAAAACATACTAAACACCTATTTTATTTTAGTCAGGATATCCTCATTTAATTTAGTTGTTACAGTAAATTTTTTCTTACTACATACATTCTTCCTTTCCAATCTACAATGTAGTTAGGGTTTCTATTCAGCTGAATTCCTATTTTTTTATTTCTATATCTTATTTTCTATTCTTATTGAAGTTAAAACATTGAAACCTGTTACCCTGAATATAATCGCAGCTTCATGTTTATAAAGTGTCTCATTTCTCGTGGTTGGCATGACTATTAGTAAACAAAGTTTCATGTTTACTGCAAATTATTTCTACATAAATTTGCTTAAGTTTTTCTTAAAACCCTTTTGTTTTCAAATAGTTTTCCACAGTTAGAAAGTAGTCTTTCTTTAGGATCTGTAATATGTTAAAGTTTTTGGCTGAATAATATCTTTGTTATGACTATATAATTATAAAAAAAAAGGGTCACACAGACAAACCATAGAAAATTTCTCAATTTTTTTTGTTTATTTGACTATGCTATTTAAAGCACTATAAATTAAAATGTAATTACCATACATTTTATAGATAATTGTTAAATTTACCAATGTTGACAAAACAATGGTATTATTGTATTTATTGTGGTTGAAACTGATTACAGAGCACTAAAGTATAGCTGTTATCATAAAGAATTTATCCTGTAGTGTTGGCATTATAGCAGCACTACATAGCTGTTTGTTGTTTTATTTGTTCCTTATAGTATGATAACAGGTCAAATAACGACGCGTATGCGATACAGACACGTTTATTTACTTAATTTCTTGTATGCTAATAATAATAGTCTGTATTCTACTCACTAATAATTGATGTTGTCGCGGTTTCTCGTAAAAATGTATGTGTAAAATTCTGTTGCATCTAGAATTTATTTAATTACAGTAATAGACGATTTTCTATCGTAAAACAAAATTGTAGCATAAGTCATATCGGATGTTAAAAAGATAAGCACTGAAATGAATTAATTATTTCAATGTGATAAGTGGTAAATTTTGTTGCAAAATAAATAGTTTAGGTAAGGACCTCCTAAATTCGCTCGCCTATATTAAGTAGGTTATTTGAGGAACTGCGAATTGTGGGTGTAAAGACGTCTAGTAAAGAATAATACATACGTATTCAGGGATTCTATATCTCATTGCAAAGACCAGATGAACCAGATTTGGGTACCAAACTGCTTGGTAATGAATTGACAAATGTATTTATAAAGAATCTACGCAATCTGCGTAAAGACAGGCCACGAGCGTTACAATTTTGTAATGGTGCTACTTAATATTAAACTGGCATCATCATTTAATACATGTAATATAGGTACCTATTCAATAGTCACGTTTGCCGCGGTCATTCAAAGTGACCGGTAAATCAACTGCATGTGTCTCGATGACGTAGAAATTCTCAGAACTGACGGCAAAAATGGCGTGTTTCGTTTTATTTTTACACTCGGCAATAACTTGCAGTACAAAATCCACCCTATGACATGTATCTGTAGATAAATGTTTTTTAGTATCGCAGTAGCAGAAAAAACACATCGCTAACTCATTACAATTCTAACAACCAGTATTACCATGGTATACTGTCTTGTCATGGTATTACCCAGTAAAATGGATTGTGCAGGTCAGAAAACCAGTCGCATTCAACTGAATCCGGTAAGACGGGAAGCCGACCCAAACATAGCTTGAAAAGGCTAGGCAGAAGAAAGTACCAGAAAAATCTAACTTATATAAGACTAGCTGACCCGTGCCCACTTCGTTGGGCATAATGTTAATAATCCTTTTTTAGTACATATATGACCTAACGATTTAAATTATTTTTTAATATTAAAAATTAAATTATCTATCCTAATATTGAAAAAAAAACTACTTTTTGTAACTTAAATATAAAAGTTAGACATAATATGCTGTCGTTGACTTTTTTGTAGGCATTTTCAAGCTCCACATCTTTTCTCTAGAACTTAAAAATATATCTTTCATAGTTAAGGCAGCGTTCGTAAGAAACGATTTCATTCGACCGTTTTTTCTCCGATTCACTTTGCAAAACGGAGTACCACGTAAAAGCCTTTTTATTTTTCGGTTTTTTCTATAACCTATGACACTCAGCAATAATGTGGCTTTCTATTGGTGAAAGAATTTTTAAAATCGGTTCAGTAGATCCCGAGATTACCTCTTACAATTTAACAAACACACAAACTATACTTCTTTATAATATTAGTATAGATTGGATTAAAACCTGTCTTCATCAATTTAGATGTTTTAGCAGTTTTTAATATATTTATCCATAAAACTATCGTCTTCAAGGTCAGAATCCAAATAAACCAATCAAGTTAACTATTATACTTGTACCTCAGAACTCGAATCGTGTTTTGTTAGGGCCAATTAACTGTTAACAGCTTATTACTACAAATTGCTTCAATTCACGCATACCATAACGCATTACACGACATACTGTAATAAATAGGTCACGGGGGTTCCATCTCATTCCACTCTAGTTTTTCAAGGTAATTAATTAATGTTTAAATTGCGGCTTCTGCACTCTAGGGTAATTAATGTTGAACAAATGATTGCAACAGTTACGCGACATAGTAAACAAAGATATAGACCTAAAGACGTTTAACGTAGAAATCTAGATATTACTGTGATAGGAATTATGGTTTCAGTACTGTTAAGTTTCCCTACTTACACCTAAACCCATCATTGTAATGATAGAATTTTGTATGACTAATAAAATAAGTGACTACAAAAATCGATAGCTTTACTACGTTTTAACTGTGACCTTACAGAAAGATGTCGTATTTCGTGGCCATATAATTTCTATACTTGAATATATAATTATCAACGGGGCCCTCATATCAGGGGCCCTTGCATTGAGCATACAATAACGAGGTTTTATGTCTGGAAGTTGACATTTTACTTGTAATGCCCGCAGTTACCTTTTTGAGACAGTTTATATGCTTTGCCGGTCAACAAATTGTTAATGTACAAATGTCAAATCTAGCTAGCAGGCGTGTGATAAAACATCAACGTTTTGTTTTATCAGAGTCAGACATTAAATCTATGGGCTATTCAGGAAATAATGTTTGAGCTAAAACAGTCTAAAAAGAAGGCATAAATACAGACCTGTATTACGCCTCGACCTCAAAGCTTACATTTCGTTGCAACTTTCCCTTTTTCAGTAAAAAATAAAAGTAATATTTATCTTGCACCATCTAGTGGCTTCTTTATATCTGATGCGGGTTTTCATACGCATGCGTCGCCGCGCCTGGCTGACGTCACGGACAGTTCTAGTCCATCGTTCTTCAGGACCCTTGCTCCGTAATAATCAGTTACTACTCGGTAGTGGGAGTACGACTAATATTACCTCCTTGAAATGTTTTTTAAATATATTCGTGATATTTAAAATGAGTGTCAATAATGTGTGTGTTTAATGAGAGTTATAGTTCGCGTTAATCACTGTTGTGTCTACTCTCTGTCTGTTTTGGCGCATTTTTACCTCTTCAACAAAATTATTAACTTTAACTTCCTTATGAACTTTGATTAACACATAATTTAATGACTTAAGTTCCTTTAAATTAATATTTAAGAATTGTTTCGAATACAATGGTGTCGCAGTCGCGGTCTTGTGCGCATGCTCGGTTTTCATTCACGGCGTCCGGTCGCCCCGTAGGTCGATAATACCACCGTACAGTCCACCAATCACCAATGACAACAATCTGACATTGATAACACCTTTATTACATTGTGTTAAGGCTGTTTTTCGTTGATTTTATGTGTACTGACGTGTGGTAAAGCGTACTTATCTCGTAAATATGGTGTTATCACTCCTCTTTTCGCTTATCAAAATATAAAAGCGAGTGACGTCAGTGCAAAACAAAACCTCTTTATTATCACTATAATAAAGAGCATCGGTAATCATTTTAATTTTTATTTATTTGTCCTGTGTTATAAGGCATTCTTATTTAAAAAGGTTTTTAATTAGTAGGTATGTGTTGACGAGAAAAAACAATAACATTATAACAGAAACGCGGTCAATTAATTGGCAATGCGTTATAAACATTGATCCAGTTTTCCTGTTCCTAATGTGGTTTTAAACTTAATTATTCAAAGCTGAACAATAGAGTTCCGATAACTATTTTTTAAATAATGGTTTTATAATTAGAATCATTAGACGTAGTATCATTAAAATAAATTCAATAATCAATAAGAGATATAGTTCTAACAATGGTAAAAAATATTAATGGTTAATAAAAGTTATAACCTGTCGGATTTAAAATGTTTGTCGTTCAGTAAGTAATTTATGTTTTCCAGTATATTTAGCTGTTGAAATTACGCGTGTTTATTTATAATATAGTCATTAGCGTAAAATAAAAGGACGTGTCAAGTTTTGCATTTACTTATCGCTACGAATATGTATTGGTTTATTTGATACATGTCGTGGTGGCCTAGTGGTTCAGTGAACAGATTTTTTTGCACAAGTTAGCAGGTTCGAAACCCAATACAGGCAAGTGCTAATAGGACTTTTTCAATTAATTATTCTAAGACATCTTTGACAATCGGTGAAGGAAAACATCATGAGGAAACCTGGATTCGAAAAATTGAAATCTGTAATCCCCAACCCGCAATGAGCAAGGGTTTTGATCAATGCTCGTTTCTGCTTTATATCAGAAGAGGCCTGTGCCCAGTGCATTTTTATAGGCTGGTAGGTATATATTTGATACCAGCTTCAGTTTATTTTATCAATTTCTCACGGTTTTCCCGTAGTAAAAAATACCGTAGGAAGTAGGTAAGATATAAAACATAATTTCCCTATAATTTAACGGTCATGATTTTTCAAAAATATTTTATACATATAAAAAATTGTTTCTATATTTTTATACAAACCAAACAAAGGCTATGATAAATCTGGCACATAAATCTTCATCAAAACTTGTAAATCAATAAATAATAAAAAAGCTATTAAAACCTCTTTCAATAAACGGGCGACAAGATCAAGGTTGTAAGCGTGAATATGAGCACATTTGATTTCAGTCCAATGTCGTCGCGCAAATGACCTTATCAAGTGAACTAAGATTTATATTATTATGCCGATCATTCTTCACATTACACGTTCACCGTCTGGGTCTAGACTTCAATGAACTCTGTATCTCAAACTTGTGCACAGAGGTCGAGTCAAATCTAATTTATCACTTGAGATCATCATTAAGAAAAGGAAATTACCTAACCATAGTGTTTGGTGCCTCTGAAAGCACGTTAAGCGGTTGGTCCCGGCTGTCATAAGTTGATCTTTGGCAGTCGTGAAGTCATTACAATTATGACAACCAGTCTTACCATTGGATACTGTATTACTTAGTTAAATTCGTTGTGGGGGACAGATAAGCAGTCGCTCCGCGTAAAATGCGGTATTCAGCTGAATCCGGTAAGACCTGAAGCCGACCCCAACATAGCTTGGGAAAAGGCAAGGCAGAAGAAGAAGGGTCTGGACAAGTAACTAATTTTTGAAAGACCCACATCGCGCACGTTCGTTTACTATGGAGGATGCTAGTTTAGGTCAGTAGGTTAATAAAAGTGTCAAAAAAGTTTGAGAACAACAGCGCGCAACCTTTTTAGCGCTATAGTGTAGTGTCCTTACATAAACTTGTCTAGTAAGGAAACAATAACTAGACAACTAGGTTGTAAACACGTGTCTATTCAGACAATTTTTATAGTGCCAACGTTCTTGAGTGTGAGATCAAAGTGGACGCTGAATGCTATGTTTAGACCACATAATAGGACTGTGGTCTGTCGTTTATGATATACAGCCTATTTATTTCCTTTGATTAATGTTTTTGTATGACGCTAAGATAGTCAATAGGGATGTTTCCTGGGTATGAAAAGTTAAAATCTATTTAGTCCGTCAGTTAGATAATAAAAAAATATTAGACACGTATTTTTTCTTTTATCAAAACAATAAAAAAATACAAAGATACACCGCTTTAAAGTTTCGGAGTGGGGGCTTATGACGCTACGCCTCGCTAAAAATCGTAGCGAGGAGTGACGTCACGCGTAACTTCAGTTCTCTGTATTTTGATCATTTTTTGTTTGCAGGAAAAAAGAAAAAATACGTGTCCAATAAAATTCATAAATCTACAAGACGGACATTTAAAAAAAAAATAGGAAACAGGCCCATTGTTTCTCTAAGATATATCAACTTCGTATCTTTGTAGATTCTGTCTTAAGCTGATCGCACATTAGCCCGCGCCGTACGTGCCGCACGCACCCAATTTTCCTTTCCGAACGCATTTTTAGGGTTTCACACCAAAAGGGTGCCAACGGGACCCTATTACTAAGCCTCCGCTGTCTGTCCACCCGTCTGTCGTGTCATTTAGCGGGCTGTATCTCATGAACCGTAATAGTAGGCAGTTGAAATTTTTTACATTGTGTATTTCTGTTGTCCCAGTAACATCAAATACTAATTTAATGGGGCCCCATACAAGTGACGTGTTTTTTGGGTAATATCGCTCGATTTTAATGGCATGGTACGGAACCCTTCATGCGCGAATCCGACTCGCACTTGGCCGGTTTATTTAATAGTAGAGCTCACACTGCTAAAAGGAGATTTACTCGAAACTTTGTGGAGACAAAAGCTGAGTAATCACGCTGAAATCGCCCCATTTTAGAGGCATCGCCGAGGCATCAGTATTGCCATGCCTGAGGCTTTCACGTGGAAGATAAAATGTAACATTGCTAAACAATAAATGTGAACATTTATCACGAGGTGTTTTTTTCTATTCTAGACTCGCGGCTCTTCCTTGCAAGCTTATAGTGCAGATACTCAACACTTTATGTATACCTAATACGCTTTGGAAAAATAAAAAAACGCAAATGTCAACAGCACCGAACTTGCCGTGTTTTATGACATCAGCATTCTTAATCCAAAATTCTGTCACCTACCGCATTTTATAAGATATCGGCACGTTCGCAACGCACCGAATTTTCTTAAGAATTATTCGAAAATTCGGCGCGTACGGCGCGGTTATATCTGCGATCAGCTTTACATTAGTTTGAAAGAAAAAAAAAGTAAGTGCACTTGATGTAATATATGTGCATTGTATTTAAATATATCAGCCAATATTTTGCTGTTTGTAAATAATAAATTGTCTCAACCACGCGAATCGATATTCCATAGAATAATTTCGATTAGCAGAACGAATATATAGTTTTCCTTGTTTAAAAATTACAGTTTTATTGCATATTTCATGTGCACTATTTTACCTTACGCATAAAAGCAAGTGTGCACGATTGATTAAATATTTTAGTTGTTATCGGTGTTGATGAGTCATGTAAAGTCATTAGTAAGCAAGCAGCTTAGATTTATATATTTGTCCATAAATTGTACAAACGGAATGTTAACGTAATTGTTTAACTAATGAATTAAGTTTGCCAGAATGACGCTGTTTATCAAAAAATATTCATGATTTACGTGTTTCATGTACGGTACCTTAATTCAAGTCATATATCACTTAGGTAATGCAACTTCTATCAACTGTTTGCGTCTATGTTCAAAATACTTACATTTAATTTAACGTATTAAATTAATTAGATGTTTAATACGAAATTTTTACAATAATTAATGATATCACTAAATAATAATTTGCATAAAGCGCGCATTTGTTTGTCAAAATGTCGTTCTTAATCAATGAAATGATAACAAGCTAAAATTATCGTTGCAGTTGACTTTAAAGTTCATTCACAATAAAAACACGAGGTACTAAATATTCTACTTATAACAGTAGTAATTTAGTTAATCCTCATCGGATTAAATGAAGATAATCTTTTGTTAAACGCTCGCCACCGGGGAACTTGTAAACACAGACAGACAGTAGTTACGATTTACACAACATTGTGTCGCGATAACACATGGAACTTACTCTTAATAACCAGTGTGAGACACAAGTAGACACCATACGTAATTTCATATGCTGAGATCTATCATTTACTACGGTCATTCGGCAAGCTGTCGCGGTGCGGCACACACGTGTCAAGACCTCCGAACTTTACTATCGTCTCAAGAGTGAAAGTGAGTGTGTAGTGGAGCAGTGCGCGGATGAGTTTGCGGTAGCGTTACTGGGCGTTATGGAGAGTGCGGTGCATGCGACGGTGCCACTGCGCGTGGGTAAGAAGATGAGGAAGAGGCGGGAGCTGGACGCGCTGGTTGGCGGTGGACAGCGCGGCGGCCGGCTGCTGTCGGCCTCCAGCGACGAGGGTGAGCCCTGGGGCCGGCGCGCTTCCCGCCGCCGCCGCTCGCGCCCCTTCGTACGCCTGGCCGCGGCCCTCGCCTTCTGCGTCTGCGTCATGTCTGCTGCCACAGTCCTCTGGCTCTTCGTTGACGTGCGGCGACAGATTGCCTCACTACGAGTCGAAATGGATAGAGGTTCGCCTATTTATCTGAAAAGATAGCTAGTTCCATTCATGTTTCAGTTATAAACACTTAAATCCATATAAATTATTTCGTAACATAATTGTAAATTGTAATACGGCGCGTCGGTAAATAATAATCGTCTTGACAATCTTATCCTGTAAATTATCGATCGTATTTATTTCATGTCGTAATCAACCATAAGTCAATGATCTTTAAAACACACTTACACCGAAATTGTTACATTCGCTTTCCGGCCTTGAAAACATGGACCTATTATGTCTTGGAGGTCTTGGGGACCTTTCTAAGAAAGCCTTCGATCGTTGCTAACATGTAATGGCCATATATCATAATTGATCTAGGTACAATAATTTTGTTACAATAAAATTGGCACTGTGCATTGTGCAATGACACAAAAGTTATCGTCACCACATGCATTATGCAGTTTATACGAATTAACCCAACTATCCTTATCCTGATAGCTATAAATAAGTAGGTTCTTGTTGTTTATTTGTTTATCAAAGCTAAAACTGTTTAGTGGGTAGGATTACATAAATTATGAATTAGATTTTCTTATTTATTTAATAAGGCAAAGTGTTTTTTTAAGGTATTTAAATGTCAATCAATACAATATTCATTTGTTACTAATTTATCATAAGAAACGTCCAAATGATAAAAAAGTGACCGTGACCAAGTAGATTATATTGTTTTGACAAAGCGAATTATTTAAAAAGTGTAGGCGCCTGCATTGTCGCTAACCTATAATACATTTAAATGTAATTATGTATTGAACTCGCATTATATTCATTTTACTTACGTCAGCGACACTTCAAAGATCTATCAACATAAAAAAATCGTTAATCTGTCAAAACTCATGTCAATTTTATTGCTGTATTAGTTGACATTGGTTTTGACAAGAGATTAAATTCAACAGTCTATAAAAACCGTAGTTAGGATCATAATATACTTGGCTAAATTTATGATAACTATATGGTTAGATCTTGTGCCTAAAGGAATATATTGAAAAGTAGGTCTTGTATGCATGCTAATCAAACGTCAAACTGCCGTCAGTAATCTGCTACGTAAAGTATGACGGCTAGGGCAATATTTGCGGTTATCATTACATCGGTTAATATTGTTAGTTATCATTCGAAATTGTAAGGAAAATAAAAGAGAACATATCCCTAAATATATGAACTTGATTTGAACATTGGTGAAGCAAAGAAGATTCATCTTTACAAGCATATTTTAGGATCTACGGGACGGCGAATATATTGTGTAATTTAAAAAAAAAACTCTTTCAAGATATTCAGGAGTCTAAGAACAGACGACTTCATTTACGCAAAGACCAAAATGTCACCTATTAAATCCGTTCAGGTTTTAAGTCTCTGAAATTTGCTACAAAAACAAACATAATTTATCAGGAAAATCTATACTTCTATACTAATATTATAAAGAAGTAAAGTTTGTGTGTTTGTATATTTGTTAAATTGTAAGGGGTAATCTCGGGATCTACTGAACCGATTTTAAAAATTCTTTCACCAATAGAAAGCCACATTATTGCTGAGTGTCATAGGTTATATAAAAAACCGAAAAATAAAAAGGCTTTTACGTGGTAGTCCGTTTTGCAAAGTGAATCGGAGAAAAAACGGCCGAATGAAAGCGTTTCTTACGAACGCTGCCTTAACTATGAAAGATATATTTTTGAGTTCTAGAAAAAAGATGTGGAGCTTGAAAATGCCTACAAAAAAGTCAACGACAGCATATGTCTAACTTTTATATTTAAGTTACAAAAAGTATTTTTTTTAATATTAGTAGGTATAGATAATTAATTTAATTGTTAATATTAATAAAATAATTTAAATCGTTAGGTCATATGTACTAAAAAAGGATTATTAACATTATGCCCAACGAAGTGGGCACGGGTCAGCTAGTATAATATAAGAACAAGAATTAGTTTTGCATGAGTCCATAGAGTTAAGTAAATGTCTGCCATAAATGCCAAACAGTAAAATCCGGCGCCATTAAATATTAATCAAAGTTGATGTCTCAACAATAACAGCCTTAGAGAAAAAATGAGTAGACTATAGAGTCCGCATGTCGAGTATGAACTGTATGCACTAGTATGAACAACTAAAAATCGTAAAATTTGTGTCAGAACAGCGTGCCGTTTTATTAACTAAACTATCTTAAAACCTAATAATACAACAGCGATATTTTCGCATAAACGTCTGTCCTCGCACGGAATATCACTTAAATCAATCATCACTTAAATCTATCGAGCGTAGTGCTTATAACTAAAAATTTGTTTTCGCTCAGCACAACGGGCTACTAGCGATGCACGCTCTCTATGCTTGTCTATGTATACTCTAAGATAACAGCTAATCGTGGGTGGAATTCATTTCGATATGCTAAGTTTATGTTAGTTCTGTCGCGCACTTTCTGATTCTCACACAATGCTAGCTCTTAACAATGGCGATACACCTACAATCTATTTTGCATTCAAAATTATCTTCCTTTCACATCGCAAGTCATAACTTCGGTATTATCTGTGTCTAATTGTATTGTTTTGCTTTCGGTAATTTATTGAGGTGTATTGACATTGTTTACCACACCTCAGTGGGTACACCTTTACATTGTTAGCGCTTTTATAGGCAAGTATTGTAGTCAGTTTTCTTAATTTGTTTTAGTTTTGCAGCCTTTAATAATAACCATTTATTTCAGGCATCAAGGCCCATATCTATACATACAATACTATATTAATATAACTTAAAAATACTATAAACATATAAAATTATATAACTTTACTACACAAATTCTTCACTTAAATTTTAATTACTTACATATAAGTTTTCCGGTTGAGAATCTTTTGCAGTTATAACTATAAGAGAATGCTTTTTCCATGTAACTCGTTTGCGGAAGCATTATCCGGGTTATCGCAAAAATATGTAGGTATCATGGAGCATATGCATGCAACCAAATTGTTCAGCATACTACCAAAGAAATGCTACCAAAAAAGGAAAGCTCTGTTAGCAAATGTTTGTGAATGGATTGTGATATGTATATGTGTATGGTCAATTTATAATAATATAATTTTCTTAGGCCTCTTAATAGCTAATTCAAATATTTTCACATACATTTGTTGCTCATCTAAAGTGCGTTTTGTTAGAAACCTGCAAAAATCTTCTCCCTGTCCTGTTTCCAATCATTGCTGGTCGGCGCAATATATATTCTTCCATTCATCCAACTGATTATTATTCACCCCTTTCGTTCTTCGTAAGAAACAATATAGGTAGGTACCTAAATAGTTTTAAATTATGGCAACCTCTGCTTACTTACTATCCTCATTAATCTTGACATTTATACGGTAATTGTTTACGCAAATAAGGAACTCGCCTTACCTCTGTCACATAGTTATAATTAAGTTACGTTTAAGTGTTAAACTTCCTGGTCAAAGGGCAGATAAAGCTATGTTATTTACCCGTAATGTTTAAGAGTTAAATAACTTAAGGTCAAATTGAAACCTGTTATAAGACCTTGTGATAACCACTCCCTTTAAGAATATCGCTACCTTTGTATTATGTTAGGTTATTTTTACTATATTAATTAAATATATACGATTATCGTACTCAATTAATTTCCTGCTCCTTATTTACAGGAAATTGTTATTATTGAATATTTACATAATTAATTCGATATTTGTTAATACCATTATTTTAACTTAACTTTCCTGGTCAAGTGGTTTACCATTTTAAAGACCGACAAATTAACTGCGTTATTAAATACTTTAGTAAAAAAAGTACTTTGAGTACCTACTTAATTATTTTAATAAAATAAAGCACTCATATTGATTAAAAAGCTTTGTAACGCATAGCACATCGAAGTATTTGCATACTATACCTATATTTATTTAAATCTTCAAGTATTATTTTAACCACTGTTTGTTATGCTAAAAGGTCGTAAATGTAGATAAGTAATTGTATAGAATTTATATCGTGCGTGCCTGACATCAACTTGTCCTTACTTACTAATTACTATAAAACGCATTATATACATTACTGACTGGTGAATGGAAAGTGTCCTCGGGCACAAGAGACCATAAGTTTAACGATTTAACCCACAGCGGCGACCGGTCGCCGCACTACCTCCACTTGGTTTGAACCCTTTTTTTGTGTTTAGAGTCTACTTTTGTATGAAGAAGTTTGATTATATATGATCTTTTACCTCAACGAGGTAACAAACCTTCGTAGTCTCAACGAAAGTTTGCAGTTTTCACGCGTCTGAGGTTCTTATGCGATCGACACATAAAAAGGCACGAATGCCGCCAAAACTTCGCTTTATCATTTGCGACTGTCCATCCACATTTGTGGTGTATTCGTGCAATTGTTACCGGCATTATGTGCATGACTCTCAGTGCGCGTGACTCGTCGCCGACGTAAACAACTAAATACTATAATACACGTTAATACTATAATGACACACTAACAGGCGATAGTTGCTCGTTAAACTAATAAAAGCAGTCTTTAAATAAACATAGAGTAACGTCACATTACCTCCTTAATCTTCATCAGATTGTGATTAGATCGGAAATTAATTAATCATGCGTAGGTCACCTACAAAAAGTTTGGTCTAAAACGTTTTGCTTCTAGAAGTTGCTGTTTTCTTTGTAATTTAAAACGTAATCTTTACTAATATTATAATTGCGAAAGTAACTCTGTCTGTCTATCTGTTGCGCTTTCACGCCAAAAGTACAGTACCGATTTCAACGAAATTTGGTAAACAGATAGTCTAGAGCCTGAGAAAGGACATAGGCTAGTTTTTGCCGCGATAACCGACATCCACGCGGGCGGAGCCGCGGGAAACATCTAGTTTTAAATACTTCAATTTTTTAACATCTAATCAAAATCATTTTGAACACTATCTTTCTCCAAGTCTTAGTTTATCCGGGTTTTCGATGTTTAAGCTTGGCAATAGTAACTGCAAAGGATGTTTAAAGTTTCTCAGAATAAATTGGAATTTTCCCGCCATGTCCCTCTAAGGCGCGGAAGTCATATAATACGGCGTGGCATGTTGCCAGGGTACGAGGGCATTAAGAACTCGTTTCCTTGTGACTCATGTTTACGTACTGTCAAGTTGAGCGGAACGATAAGCTATTGATACGCGTTATATTTTTTATGACTTACTTACTATTACCACAACAAGCGAAATACTTAGCCATTTGCGTAGGCGCTGTCTTGAATAACAAGATATTAATGTATAAGGGAAAATCATGAATGTATAGTAAATTATGATGAAATAGTTGCTATATTTAAAACGAAAATACAAGATTTTTTTTGGGGATTCTTTGGAATCTATGTTCTAATAACCTTTTTGTAGTCATTTCTTTTTTTACCTTTTCGTTATTTATTTTTTACTTAAATATAGTATATTTTCTTTAACAGTATCAAGAAGCAGTAACAGCGTGGACGACGCGTTACAAGTGTGCCATACAGCGGCTAAGGAGCTGCGCGCCAATGCCACTGACCTAAGCGCCCGCCTGGCAAAGCTAGAACAGGAACATATGGAGCTGGAGAAGCGAGTAGAACAGGTTGGCACAGGCTTGCTTAGATCAATTAGGTCCTTACTTCAAAATTCCAGTCCAGAAAAAAAAATTACTTATTATTAAACTAATTAACTAATTAAAAAAAAAAAACTAAAATTGTCTGGCTTTAAAAGAGGAAAGAGTTTGTTTCGACATCTCTTGTTAGTGCCAGTTAGCAAATGTCGACTCCAGTGAGCTTAAAAAATAGTTATAATATGACATTAATAGTGATGATATTTTATACTAGTTACAGAATAAACTATTTCATTTAATTTCAGGCCGCTAAAGAACTGTCGGGGGTGTCAGAACAACTCTCAGCAGCGCCTAAGCTGGCGGACACGCCGCGCCGACTCGCCGAGTTGCAGAGGACGGTCGCTACGTTTGGCTCACAGGTTAGACGTCGATTGGGATTTTATTTCTTTAGGGCTGCCTATCCGTAGGTGTTGTACTTGGTGGTTATGTAGCGTACATTAACCAATTGTCTCATTAGATCGACCAGAAATAACTGAAGAAAGGAATAAATATAGGAAGTAATATGTAGCTAGTTTTAGATATTTGTGTTTTCATAATTTCCGAGGCTTTATTTCGGACCTAATATTTAACTACTTAAAAGATCAATAAAATTAATGTTGGAAGATGGAAAATTAAATAGCCCTTTGCCGAACCTGTAACGTGAATTTAAATATTTCTTGTAAATTGTCAAAGCGGTCTCTCATAACTGTTTAGTTACATTTATCTTTGCACATTAACTTGCGAGCTCAGACTATAGTTATCTTTGCAAGCATTAAGAAAGTGAGTAATTGACACGAGCTTGACATTAATTACTGCTTTGAACTCAAGAATATGTTGTAAATAATTATGTCTCAGTGAAAATCTTTATGCAATATAATACTAATGTGGTGAAAACTGTTCCAAGAGGCGAACACTTAATAAAGGAAAGATCACTTTTGCTCATCTTAAGCGTGTATTGTTTGGTATCTGGGTCACTCGCCCATTGGCGCGTTATCTCACATGCAACGTATAAATAGAGTTTATTAACCGGATAATCTTTAGCAATTTAGATTGAGGAATTTGGATTAGATAGTATTGTCTTTATTATAGTTCTAGTTAACAATGTTTTGTAGTTAATCAATTTATGTCATGTTTAAAATATTTATATAATAACTTTCGTGAGGAGTATTCATATTTATTTAAAACAAACGGTTTACTCCCGTATATTTTCTACTACTACTACTACTACTAGTTTCAGACTCAATAGGAGTCCCTAATCATGAGCTGACGCGGCGGCGGTGGTGTCGCGAGTTCGACTCGCGAATAAATATGTTTAAAATAGTTACAGTTGTTTTATTTAGGTAAACTGGACTGACAGGTATTTAATGCTTAAGTCAAAAGTGAATTTAAATACAATTGTTATATTCTTATGGCCTTATTTATAAAAAAATCTCGACAATGATTAGCAAATTGATTAGCAGATTCTTATTTTAATTTTTCTATAGAAAATTTGAATTTAGACGTTTCTTAGCAATTGCTTAACACCGTCCAGATTTTTATAAATTAAATAAATGTTAAATATAGTCTATGTTATCTTATTCCACTCTTTTACAATAATAATCATGGTTATAGGCGGTCATAATGCATCCTACTAATTGTAAATGACATTATATTTCTTAAAGGTATATGTTATTTTTTCAGATTAACGGTTTCGACAGCACAATAAGTTCGAGCCATAAGCAGGCCTTAGCAGCG
This sequence comes from Diachrysia chrysitis, assembly GCA_932294365.1. NCBI lineage: Eukaryota > Metazoa > Arthropoda > Insecta > Lepidoptera > Noctuidae > Diachrysia > Diachrysia chrysitis. Next base: position 8,196,261 of record OW028657.1, read on the forward strand.
GTGGCCGGGGTCGACGAAGTGCGGACCCTACTGCATCAGCTCGAGGCCAAAACTAACGAGACGATCGCCAATGTTTCGGCCAACACGAAGCGAGACGAAGACCTCCGAACTGACGTCGTCAGCCTCAACAACACGCTCACATCTAAAGTCGAAACATTGCAGAACAGGATACAAGAAATTACTGTGAGTTTTATACCGTAGAGTTAAAGGTGATTTTTGATTGATCACGGTAGATTTCTAAGGTTTTAGCACCTGCCCCTGTACCATGAACTCTTAAAGCAGTGCTGTTGCCGTTGTGGAAGCGAGACGGCGCATTACACTGCTCGCGTCTCGCTTAATCGGCGGCAACAGTCCTGCTTTGAGTTCACGGTAAGCACGCTGGTGTCCGCTAAAAAACAGAGACACCGGTGACGGTGACTGTAAACTCAAAAGTAACTTAACTTTAGGAGATTTTGTAGTCTATGCCGCTAGTTAACGCCGCTGTTTGTCCAACGCCACCGACACCGGAACGACGACGCCGAGGTAGTGTCACATGTATTTATTATGGTCGCGTGTCCATCGCAAGAGCGTTACGTTTTGATCTCGGTAAGTAATAATATCGTTCTCGTTGGCGGCGCTTTGAAGGCCACGGTGGGCATGCGTCCTTAATATATATTATACTATATTTGCACACCTTACAACATATTTTAAATGTAGTATCGTTAGAGAATCGTCAATATATTGATTGCTCTTAGGTTACTTCGGAATTCGGCCTTAAGCTTCCGCCTTCTCCAGGTCGCAGGAAAACCTAGATTTTTTTTTACTGGCCTGAACATCAAGGTTTAAAGTTGATACCTAACTATCACGTTCCTTCCCGAAATACTCGCACCTTGAATTTAAAATGCCAAATTTACATTGAATAAAGGTGAAATGTGTGTGGAATAATTACCTAAAATGATTTATTAACATTCAGTTTAAGTAACGATGTCATTTAAATAATTATGTCTTTAGTTACAAGTTAAATAGGTGTAAATTGGGCTCACACATATCATTTCAATGAAGTACGTTTATCTAGTAGTAGGTATCATGCACATCCATTTTATTACACAAATAAAACATTAAATAAATAAATATATAAATAAATTACAGTTCCCTACCCCAGGGGGGTGCCAACGGGACCCAATTTTAAGTCTCCGCAGTCCGTCCGTTTGTGAGCGGGCTGTATCTAATTAACCGTAAGAGTAAAATTTTCGCAATGTGTATTTCTATTCCTGGTATAACAAAATAAAATAAGCTATCGCGCGGAGAGGGTTCTATACGATTGAGATATTTCCTGTTTCTTTAAATACCACAGACTTTTTTAAGGTTTTCCTGTAATCTTGTATGATGGTACGGAAACACGGAACGCTTCGTTTGGGAATCCGACTAGTACTAAACCGGGTTTTTCGCATAGCATAAGCCATAAGGTTTATTTTCGTAATTAAATACAGATTGTTCAACGATCATCCGTACACTTTTTTATTTAATTAATCAAAGCTACACGTAGTCTAAAATTATCATCAAAGCCCATTTTAATATCGAAAGATTAATGTTTACAGTAATCACAAGTGACGTGTTTGATTTAAATCCGTGCACCCATTATCAGCTTCTTGATAAGTTGTGTAAAGAACCGTATTTATAACACACAGTTCATTGATTATAGTACACGGCTATTAACTTATGTCGAACAAAATACAATAATATTTAAGATAAGTTAACAAATGAAGGATTAGAAATTATCATCGATGATTTGAACACGCTTGATCTTTCTAGAATTTGTTTTGATTTTTTTATAATAATTAGTTGATATTATTAAAAATATATTATGTACCTTGAAATATGTAAACTATAGAGTAAAACGAGTATTGAAATCTATGTATCAAAACAGTTTGCCTTTTTATTAAAACTATCTCAAAACCTAATATTGCCCTATTGATATCGAAACCATCGATATTTTCACATATACATCGCCGTCGTCGTCGCACGGGAAATCACTTAAATCAGTGAAAGAGCGTAGTACTAGTACTTATAGCTAAAAATCTGCTTACGCTCGGCACAGCAGGCTACTAGCGATATGCGCACTCTATGCTTATCTATGTTTACTCTGAGTTATCTACCTTTACATGTTTATTTCGATCTTTGTTTATATACCTCTCATGATAGAGCAATTCAAACAAAAACATCGCAAAATGTGACTTCAATAAACTCCAATTATGCGTTATGTGTGAGTAGGTACGCTCGTGTTTCTATTGTGGTTTTGTCAAACTGTCAATGTGTGCGTGTTTAGGGATGCCCGCCCTAAATTATTAACTTATAAAATCAGGGTTTAGGCAATAGGTTGTTTACTTATCAAGTATTCAAGAGTTTATTTAGATATCTGTACTGAATATCATATACATAGTAATATTGTAAATTTGAAAGTAACTTTGTCTGTCTGTCTTTCTTTCTGTACACGGCTGCTTAACAGCTGAGCCGGTTATGATGTAACTTGGTATGGAAAGTAAGCTTGAATTCCAAGATAGGTCATCGAGGTTACTTTATGCCGCGATAACCGACAACCATGAGGGCGAAGCCGCGGGTATAAGCTAGTACTATTTACAAATGGATTAATCTCATAAAGACGGTGCTCATGTTTCTTTCAACAGCTTTAGGTTATGTATTGACTATAATTAAATATATTGTTCTCTGTACACTTTTCAGAAGCCTGTGAGTACTGCAGCCCCGACGCAGCCGGCGGTGACCGCGGCGAGCGCTCCGCCCGCTGCCAACGTTTCTGCTAACAGCGTCACCACCTCGTTACCCCCAGGTATGTACTTAAATTATACATAACATAGGTTTATCAAGCTATATTTATACTATGTAGGTATACAAATATCGATAAATTATATATTCTTTTATTTAATTCATAGGGGTATCGAATAGTGAAGGTCGAAGCCGAGGTCGAGCTTAGTTTCTAGTCGTAATATAAAGTAAATACGGTACGCCCCACGTGGGGTGCCATTTAGATTCACGTGTTATTCAAAATGATTATTGGTAAAACCTATTTACAAGACTAAGTCATCCATTGCATACGATACAGATCAATTAGTTGACAATAAATTTCTGTTCTTGGTTCGAGTCACTTGTGCTTAGGTCGGAGGACATATTATACTAAAGAAAATTAACCTATACGGCTATTTGTGGTAGGTTATCGGTCAACTCCATTTAATTCTAAGACTAACGACGATATCTGTATATTTATCTCATTTGACGACCTCCGTGGTCGAGTGGCGTACACACCGGTTTTCAAGGTGTCGCCAGCTCTGAGGTCCCGGGTTCGATCCCCGGTCGGGTCAAAGTAGAAAACCCCTTTTCTACATTGTCTCGGGTCTGGGTGTTTGTGGTACTTTTGTTGTCTCTGAATTCCATAACACAAGTGCTTTAGCTACTTACTTTGGGATCAGAGCAATGTGTGTCCACATTTATTTATTTATTTGAAAGTTAAATTATTGTATTTTTTAGGTAAACCAGCTGTGCTGCAATGAGGGACCGCCACCCGTCCTCCCAACTCGTGAACCGGCGTCGGATGACGAGAGAAACGCTCAGTCTTGATCTCAGAACACGTCCACACGACAATTATACACGTAGACGTTACAGAGAGATTGTAGCCAACGGATACCCTCCACGTATGTTAAGGATAGCGCGGTGACGGCGGCCCGGGCCAGCGCAGCTAGCCCAACTCACTCAGTATTCTATAATTTCCCTTTACAAACCCTGTAAATAATCTTTCATTTATGTACATTCATATATTTTAATACTTAGTGACTTCTACTCGTTTGCATCGACAGCACAACTCGATAAGATTAATCGATTACAATCGGTTGAACGGATCGATAAGTTTAATTTTTCACGAGGTAGCTTTGTTTGTTTTTGTGATTGTCTTAGTCTCGGCTAAGTGAAGAGTCAATGCAATATCGTCGAGTGAGATCGTTTCGATACTATGTAAATATTTAAATGTAATTGTTAGTTTAATGGAGCGTAGTTATAAAGTAACAGGACGCGGACGCACTGTGTGTTATGATGTTGTCAATACGAGTGTGAGTTTTATTAATTGTAATAAATTATTGTTAATAGATCAGTTATTTTCAGTGTTTCGTTTTTGACCCCAATTAAAATGGTAAGTAACACAATTTAGTTTAATTAAACTAAAATTCTTAACAACAGTACAACCTACAGTGATCTTTTATAAAACTTTATAGTTATTTTTTTATAAGTATGTATAGAAATGGTTGGTTTGACGAGGCGCAAGATAGAGAACTATGGAAGGATTTTAAACCGGTTTTTGTCCAGCAGTAGGACAGAATAGGGTAAAAGACTAAAAATAAAAATCTGAAGCGGATATTTAATACCGATCCGGATCATGTTAATTTAATAATTTAAACTTTATGCACAAAAATGCTTTGGGCATTCTCATTTTCTATTTTCATGTTGTAATATTTCAACGGGTGAATTTTTTGTTTGTTATTAGGTATACAATCTTAGCTTTTTGACCGCTACACAAGCGGTTTCCGGCCGTGTCGTATTTCTGCGAGAGAACATGCATGATTTTTTCGTTCTATTTTCATACTATTCACTGCGTGGTCAAATAAAACCTTTATTAAATAGAGATACTTATTTACAACTATTTCATTAAAAATAATATCTGGTAGCTGGTCTAAGTATAGAAAAAGTTAAACAAAAATAATCGAATTTTATCGATTTGTAGCCGCACGCTAGAGACACGGCTAAAGATATTTAGTGAGGCGCTTAAAAGGTTAAAGGAAGGGATTATACTAGGTTGAAAAACGTAAATGTAATGCAATAACAATAAAACGTTTATTTGTTCAGTCCTATAATTCCATACATACACAAACATTAAGCAAACGATTTGATATTTACAAAAATTACATAAAGCAGGTGTTGGTGACAGATCTTAGGAATTACTCATTAAGTAACTTAGTTATAGAAAAAATTAAAGTCTAGATGCTTTATATTTACTGCAGATTCATAATTAAAAAGTGTAATAGGCTTTTAATATTAAATTTAATAGCTTATTAAATGTAAATAAAAAAAAACCATTTGTTTTGTTCTTTTGTTTCATATGGAACTGCTTTTCTTTACATAGTTAATTTAGTAAAGTATTCCTAAGATCATGTATTCCATAGTTATCCCTTAACGATCCCGAGGTGTCTCGCGGAGTCAGCGAAGGCCCGCACGGCCAGCTGCACTTGCTCGGGAGTGTGCGCGGCGGACAGTTGCACGCGCACGCGCGCGCCGCCGCGCGGGACCACCGGGAAACTGAACGCCACCACGTACACGCCGCGCTCTGCCGACACGCAAACGAAGTATTGGTATAGTACGTGATACATAGGTTTGGATCTTTGACCCCCGAATACTGAAAAGCTACTCAACTTTAATTTTATCTATTTTTCGCTACTTTACACCTTAAAGTGACAGAGACAGCATGAGAGTTAACAGCGACTTAAAGCTGATTGACGTTTCAGTGTTCGGCCATATCTCATTTAAAAAAGACATCTGCAGCAAATACTGAAGGACTGATTTTTCAACTGACTTATATTTTTTATTCGTGAAATTAAATTGAAGTCTGACAGAGTTTGTAAGGAAAATCTGTCAAAAATTAAAATTATTTCTCGGATAAAATTATCTGGCTTTGGAAAAATTGACCCTAAGTTACGTCGTGGTCATCTCAAATTAAATCTTGGTCACAGTACACAGTACACAGTATAACTAATTACATAATTAATTTCAACAATACAACTCACTAAGCAAGTCTGTAGCTAGTTCTACTGCTAGGGGCGCCTCTCCCACCATGACAGGGCAGATGGGGTGGTCATCGCCAGCCACGGTGAGGCCGGCCGCCTTCAGACCGTCGCGGAACGAGCGCGTGTTCTCGCGGAGACGCTGCCGCAATTCGCCGCTCTGCTCCACTAGGTCTAACGACTGAAAAAAATAGAAAAAGTTAATAACCAGGTATATACTACCTTATATTAGTGGTTCCTTCCTGTATATGCCTTAAATAAAGTAAATTATGCATGATGCGTATAACATCAAGATAGCTTTAAGCGACAAGACCGCCATTGTACCCTTTACAGTTGTGTTTTATTTTAATGATGTAACTCTCATGGTGTACAATAAAGAATATTCTATCCTATTCTATCAATTTGATGATGTCAGCCATGTAGGTTCCATGTTTCCCATTGCACCTACCTATATGCCTAGTACCGTTATTATTCTACCACTAGGTACGTTTTAGTAGAACAGATTAATAAATATAAAAAAAATCCTACCAGCATGAAACCTAACCAAAACAAAATAAAATGAGGAAAGAAAAGCTTTTTTAGGCCTCTGTTAGGTTCCACTGCTGGGCAAAGATGTCTCCTTCAGAGTCAAAAAAATCTGTATAGTTTAAATCAATGAATTGGCTAGTATACTACTACACTACTTTTGTAGGAATGCGTGCTATCACAGCTTTAGAATATCCACAAAATATGGTACTCCAATATTTAAACTGGCTATTCATCAAAAAACAATTAAATTTCACCTTCAAAGACGCAGTGACTACAGGAGGGGGTGGTGCATTAGAGAACAGGTATGGCCTGGACACGTTTCTCAGTAGCGTGATGAGTTCCTTGGGCCCCGTTGTGTACCCGCCAGCGGCCCCACTCACTGCCTTGCCGAGGGTCGAGCAGATGATGTCAGCAGCTCCGAGAAGACCGCAGTACTCTTCTGTGCCACTGGAATTAATAGGACCAAATAAAAACTTAGACCGGAAATTTTGAAGTCATACGTAAATGTATATAATGTGTTAGGTTTAGGCTAGGTATAAAGACGGTAGATCGAAACAGTCGTGATTTTGTGAAATTAAAACAATCTTAATTTCTAAATCTATACTAATATTATTTGAAGGAAGATTTGTTTGTTTGTTTGCATTGAAACTACTGAACCGATTTAAAAAATTCTTTCACTGTTGGAAAGCTACCCTATCCCCGGGTGACATAGGCTATGAAATTTTTGTTAAATACCCGTGCGAAGCCAGGGCGGACTGCTAGTAAAATATAAATATACGTCAGTCCCGGCGTCAAGGAGCTGCAAGATGGGCGCTCAATTTGAGGGCCGCCGAAATCGAATAAATAATAATATATAAAAAAAATCCTGACTTAAAATAAAGAGTTTAATAAGATAACTATGGTAGTAATCTGCTGTAAGTGTCTGCTGTACTTGTTGATGTCGTTTTTTGGTGGTTTCCGTTGATAATGACTATATTATATCGTAATTAGCCATGAGGAAAACTCAAACAAACTCCTTGTTAAGAAATGTCAAGGCCTTGGTCTGACCTTCGTTGATGTACCTACAAAATGAACACAGTCGCTACAATTTAACATAATCGTCCACTGCACGGTAACATACCTACCACTAATTTTATATTTATATACTACAGAAGTGCATTTGTTTGCCAGCTATGTATTGTTCTTTACCCGTTTACTGTCGCAAACTATGTAAGTTTAGATCCATAACTAAATTAAATAGGCTCTTGTTCTTAAACTACTCCTGTTTGTATAATTTTATCAACCGTGTAAACGCTATTTCTTGAATTTTCTGCAGCTGATATTCTACCTAAACATAAATATTAACAATATTATCTTTCTGAAATTGCATCTTCAGACATGCAATCCAAAACGCCTTTCGATAAAATTCAGCTTTATCGTCCTTTTCTAACTCACCGGCCAGTTTCTCCAAAGAACCCAGTAGCATGGCTGTCATCTACAGCCAGCAATGCGCGGTACTTATCGGCGAGGTCCCTGAGCCCCTGGATAGGCGCCACAGTGCCGTCCATGGAGAACACGCCGTCAGTGACTATCAGCTTTATGCGAGCCTCGCTGTGTGCCAGCAGGTGCTCCAGTTCTAGAGACAACAACGATGAACTTTAATGTCAGTCATGATTGGTCTTCCTGATACTGTACACACTTATGAGGGAGCGAAAGCTCTGTTCAAAATCAGGCAGAACAAGCATAGATACTTTTAGAGATTGCATCAATCAAGGTAGGACTATTCTATTAGTTTCTTTTTTCTATCATCACAAAAGCAATCGAAAAATATTTATGAAGAGTAAAGTTATTGTTATCGTTTAAAAAGTGCTATTTATCGATTGTAAATAATTTGTACAAATAAAGTACCTATCTAAGTATGCAAAATTACATCAGCCTCTGTTTCAGATTATAAAATATGTCTAGGTTTCTACCTAGACATATTTATAATCTAAGGCCTGCGCAGTATTGCTGCATCATAATTTACCTACATTCGGTTAAGAAAAACTTACCATTTAGATCTCTATGTGGGTAACGGAACTTCTGCGCCTTACACAGTCTGATCCCGTCAATGATAGACGCATGGTTGAGGGCGTCAGAGAAGACCGCATCTTCTGGCGTCAGCATGGACTCGAAGAGACCGGCGTTGGCGTCGAAACACGAGCCATAGAGTATCGCGTCCTCGCGCTGGTGGAACTGGGCTAGGCGGTTCTCTAGCTCCTACAACGATAAAACATAATATCATTAATGTATCAAGAATTATTAAAAAGAATAGTCTACTTTCTTTTCCTTCAATGCTTAACTAGTTCTCAGCTATTTTTGTTACAAGTTTTCAGCTATTTTAACCACTTTTGTAGACTGTTTAAGGTCGCAGCGTGAGGATAAATAGCCTTCCTCAAGAATAACAGGTCTATCAAATGTAAAAAAAGTCGACGGGTTTCAAGATTAGAACGAAACGTAAAAAACAAACCAACAGACTATAAAGGGTGTTACCAAAAGGTCATATTTATCCAAAAGGGGCAAAGATTATATCCGATAGGTATATTAAATTTACAAAATTTCGACTCAAAACGAGTTAGTTAAATAATCGATATAGAATTTTTCGCATTAAATTCGACACCAAAAACATCAAACGTGTCACTGACGAGCTGTCAGGTTCAGCGGTCTGGTAATGATCTTTGGTGTCGAATAATTGATACGCAAAATTAGATATCAATTATTTAATTAACTCATTTCGAGCTTAAATTTTTTTAGCGTATTTGTACCAGATTTAACGGTAACATCCTGTATATTAATAATTCTTCTGATTTTGTTATGGGCTTTAGTGGGGTGTGACCATAAGTCGGTCTGACAAACCCGGTGTGTGAATTATTTAACTCTGCTAATCTTTTTCAGTAATGCTGTCCCACTTTTACATAATAAACCTTCATGATATGATGCTCAGATGCTCACATACCTACTAGTTAGTTAATAATAGTATTTTTCGGTAATCTAATTGACCATGTAATATAAAATATCAAACGTGTATAATTCGCGATTAACATTCAGTTTAAAGGCGAGACGACATTAAAATAAAGGCAAGGTTATTGTAGCCTTCATAATATGTTCAATAATGTATGTTAACCAGGCCATGTGGATAAACAAAACATTTTGTATATTATTGTAACAGTGAGTAACGGAAATACAAAAGAAAACGAACCGAAGTTAATAAAGAACTTAAATATAACAAAGGGGTTTGAAAAGTTTATCGAAAATCGACAATAGACGACCTTCGTGGACGAGTGGGATACACACCAGTTTTCAAAGTGTCGCCTGCTCTGACGTCCCGGGTTCGATCTCTGAACGGGACAATGTAGAAAACCACTTTTCTACATTGTCTCGGGTCTGGATATTTGAGGTCTCAGATTCCATAGTACAAGTGCTATAGTTACTTACTATGGTTCAGAGCAATGCGTGTGTCCACATTTATTTATTTATTAATTAATACTTAAGTAGCCTAATAAAATTGAATAGGAGTGGTATCATGGTATGTGATACCGAGATTTAGGCTAGATTTTTTTTTACGACATATCTGTAATGTAAATACAATTTTACCAGTAACCCCATATTACAAGTAAAACCTTTTACGTTACCTAACTGATAAGTTTTTCTAAAACTCGATTAGCCCTATAGTTTGCAAATAAGTTTTACTTTTATTTTACGGCAGATATATGTGACCTTTAGTAAATTATTCAAAGATTAATTACCTTTGTATGGTGCTTACCTTGTGTATGGTCTGAGTGCCGCAAATAAACCGGACGGAACTCAGTCCGGCGCCATATTTCTTCAGTCCTTCCCTAGCCGCTTCTACCACTTCAGGATGGTTCTGTTCAAAACAAAACAAAAAATTAAATACATAGTTACTTATATATACTTATTTGCAAGATAGGTAGGTACGTTTATGCAATGGAAAGTGTTATGAAGAACTTGAAAGAGCGCTATCAGTAATCCGTGATAGGCAGAGTTGATTATGATGATGTAGATCAGAGAGTTTTGAAGACTATGAATTGGATCGAGTATAAATTAAAAAGGATAGAAATGTTACTTACAGAAAGTCCTAAATAATTGTTGGCGCAGAAATTGAGGAACTCTCCTTCGACACCTTGCACTCTAACCTGGAAATAAGATGAGAATTAGACTTTAGTAACGTCCAAATCAATTTACTTATTTAAGTACTATAACTTTGCTATTTTCGTACAAATATATGTATAAACCCTAAGATTTAAAAGTATATTAACCTATTTTTCTGTAATAGCTAGATACTAGTCGGTACCTATTGCGTGAGAAAATAAAACGTATTGTTAATAAAAGGTTTTGTCTGTAGCGCATGGTCCGCCAAAACACCACAATCGTTTACTTTATAGTGTTTATATTTAGTATACAACATCCGACGGAGAGATAACTGGTGAGCTCGATCGCAGAGATGAGAGAGTGCAAAAACAAACACTGTTTCTGTTTGACTGAACATAAATATCTAAGTTTATATTAGGTAGGTAGGCATGCCTTGTTTTTTTGTAGGGGTAAAACGCTAACGACTAGAATCCACGCCGAGGGCACAACGTGGGGATTTGTCGGACTTGCACTGACTAAAAACAACCCGGTCCCGTCCTTGCCCTTGCGCCGGAGCCGCGGGGACGCAAGCTCTGCGCGGCTTCGGCAGAGGAATGCCTACATAATAGGTACTTGCAATATAAAGCCGGGTCTGCTATGCTAGCTTTTGAACATAGCATTGCTAGAAAACATAAATTTGGGAGTGGCCTAAATGTTTTCCCGAATAAAACAGTTGAACATGCTAGGTCAGTCCCCTGAAGTTTGTTTTTTAACAAGAATAAGATAAATAATAATCTAAAGCAAACGTTGGCGTTTAAAGATACGTATCAACTAAATCGTTTTTATATTGTGCTAACATTCTAGACGAAATGTTTCTTCACTGAAAATAATCAAAGGGGTGGTAAATTAGACGATGCTTTTGTCCTGATAAATAGCAAGTAGTAGTTTACATAAACTTTACAATACCTAGACATTGTTTCTGTCTGTGTGACACTTTCGCAGGCCAAACGTACGTCATCTAATTTAATTATCATTTTCCTCTACCGACTTGAGTGTAGTTAGTTTGATTCCCAACCAACTTCAAAATTCGACTGTATGTTTCTTTTTTAATATTTGTTACGCGATGACTGCGGCAATAGTGGATCGATTTCGAAAAAATATTTTGGTCATCGATAGGATATCCTCTGGTGGTTCCATATAAATATCATTGAAATATTTTCTTTTGTTATATGAATGTGTTATCAATGATCATATTATTGAGTATCATTCAGTAACTGAAATTATTTTTATTGTAATTTCAGCCGAAATTTTTGGACTCTACATATTTTGAAAATAAGTATGTGAGTATTGTGAACTAAAGTAATACTTTGAGCATAGTAAGTACTCAATAAAGATAAAGGTTTTATGAAAGACTAAAGAGATAGCCCACAATGTGTATTTCAAAGTAAATATTTATTTGAAACGCTTTATTGCTCATCAAATAATGAGGGCATGTCGAAACGTACTTGTAAAACTATGAAAAAGTAGTTAAGGAGTGGCCAAAAATTAAATAATGTATCATAATACTTATTTTTCATCATGTTATAAGCTCCTTTAATTTGGGGTCAGCAGTGTGATGACAGTTTTTTTATTAATTTATTCTTATCCTTGTATCAGCACTTATCATCCTTGCAGTTCGTATAGAGCCATGTAAGAAATAAAATCTAGAATTTATTAATTTTAATTCTTACATGGCTCTCTATTCTAGACTAGACTAGTCAACCTGACTTGTTTATCTTTATCGGCGCAAACAATCCAACGACCACAGCCACCGCCTGTGGCCAGCAAAAGCGACCTCACTTTTTCATATACATATTTGTATCTGTAGAGAATTGCTGCCACCGGCTACACGTGTGCGGCGCGTCTATACCTACAAGTCATATGAAAAAGTGTGTTAAGTCGCTGTCACTGGCGATCGGTGGCTGTGGTCGGCGGCCTGTTTACGCCAAGACTAAGACATTGTTAGAAATCTGACGCTTCATTATACACTTAAGTGACAGAAAACGCACGAGACTTTACAGCGATATAAAAAAAAATAACATTTGAGTATTCAGCCAAGATATAAATAAATAAATGTGGAAAACATCGCATACATTGCTCCGAACGGCAAAGTCCGGTGAAGCAGTCAAAGCCTGCGATCAGGCTAACTGCGTAAACCTCTTCCAAAAAAAAAAACATTGCTCGGAACAGTCTGAACAAAAGTAAGTAGCTATAAAGCACTTATGTTATGGAATCAGAGACAACGAAGGTACCACAAACAATGACAATGACCAGAGACAATGTAGAACAGTGGTTTTCTGCATCGACCCGTCCGGAGTTCGAACCCAGGACCTCAGAGCTAGCGATACCTTGAAAACCGGTGTGTGCGCCTCTCGACCACGGAGGTCGTCAAACAAGATACACTAAGATGAGAACGTTATCTAACCTCTGATGCTGATATAGACAATAAGAGTGTGATTCCTTACCTTGGTATCCTGTGGTGAGGTGAGGACTCTCTCGTGTTTCCATGTCTTAGCTCGTTTGATTTCCCGCAGCCGGTCTTCCAGCACTTCCCGGAGTGTAGCCACTCCTGCGCGCTCCTTCGCCTTCAGTTCGTGAAACTGACGAGTTTGAATCCCATTGAAAACTATGGACAAGTATATTGGGAACACATTATTAGCAGACCAGTGCTTAAGATAAGCCTTGTAAACATTACAAGCATATAAACAATGAACATCTCCATAACCGGAGTTCAGATTGCGTTGGTGGCCTTTAAAATGGGTTTTGGCTGAACTTTATGAATCTAAAATACTCTTAATATTGGCTAGAATCAAGTTTTAAGTTAAATTAAATTGTCTTAGAAAATGTTTTAGAAGCAATAAGGGTTGTTGTCTCATTAACATGAAAGCAAAATGTTTCTGATTTAAACAAAGAGTACACTCCCCAAGTCTTTGACATAATCTAAGTAATTTTTGAAGTGAAAACGTCTTCAGGCGCATTGAGCATTTTGAAATGGGAAAAAACAATTTAATTCGCGACACTATTACCGTCACCTGTGTATGTATCTACATTATTTTGTAATTGTTCAAGTTTTTACTTCTGTCGGCACTTCCTGAGTGCCACTGTTTTTTTTATCGTAATAGGTACAAATATGTAGTTTAAAATGTTTCATACACACATCTAACGATTGTCACAAGCAAATAACTGTTATCTATATTTATGCAGCTGAACTAATTATAATGCAATTTCATTATGCAAGGTCTCTAGATATGTAGCGTATTATTGAGCTCACAAATAAACAGAATCTAAACACTGCTATTAGGTCCCTACTAACTTAAAAGATGATAATTTCTAACATCCCTAATAAAGAAAAAGAAAAGAAAAAAGAGAAAAATTGTAATCATCAAATAGAAAGACAATCGCCTCTGAGGTTTACAATTATTTTTTATGCGAATTATATGTTCTATTCATCAATTGCTTTTGTTTGCTTTCGTTCTATCCTTTTATCAGATTAAGCTTATTTTAAGGGTTGTTTACTATAGTACTATAGCATCATAGCATCATGCATCCTTCACCTATCTCATGCATGAGATAGGTGAAGACTCTCTTTTTGCGCGCCATTAAATTTAATATTTATTTATTTATTTATTTAATCACACATACAGCTATCATCACAGGCTTAACCTAATACAATAGTGTAGTTGTAGTTGTAAGTATATATTACTATTTCAAACATGAACAATATATTAGCGTATCAGTATAAAAAATAGTAGGTACTAATAACTTGCTAGGCGACGGTTGAATTAACAGTAAACACTTGTCTCATAATCAATATTTTATACAGCAAATGCTCGCAAACCGCTAATTAATATCGCACACGAACACTTTAAAGAGAGACTCTTGAAAGTCCGTTTCACTTTGGTATTCTTAAAGTTAAGTTATTGACACTTGACACGTTTCCATTGCCCAAATATATAAAACCTGTACTCTTCCTACACAAGCACAAGGTCGGTTGAGAGGACAAAAAATCTCATAAACATAACATTCGTGTATCTATTTAAACACAAAACAAAACACAAACAAATAGGTACTTAGTTAAAGTTTAATCGTAATTTAAAATTAGAAAAAAAAATAGAAAATCTAAAAGCAGTTTAAATATTTTAGTATATTTAGTGTAATATAGGTACTCACAGTTGCGCAGGAGTTGCGAGCGGAGCGCCATTGCGTCGAATGGGGGCGCGGCCGGCCGGCGGCGGCGGCGGTGAGGCGCGAGGCGTAAGCGAACAACTCTTTGGCAGACTAGTCACGCAGGTTGTTCTGCTTCGACCATAATTTTGTTTTCATTGCACTTGGGGTATACTCGACTGCTAAGTTATGTGTATAGATTAGGGTAGGAGACTGGCTTTGAGTCCGTCAATTTGTTAATAAGAAAATATTTGACACGTTTTTTTTTTTTATTAATAAATAAGATAAAATAAATATTATTATACTTATATAATAAAATTCAGAAGGGGAGAGATCAAAGTTCAGAAGGGGGTTATTGACTTAAGGGTGTGTAAATAATGTTTTTTGTGATTGTGATGGCATGATACAGTTCAAATCAATATATTGTCGTGAGTTTTTGATTACGTTTGAAAAGAGTGCAAAAGAGTTTTTTACAATACGTCTATCGGGCATCAAAAAAAGAAATTGTCATCTACCTCAGAGTTTTGACGTCATAAGATAATCAGTAGTTCTTTCTTGATTTTTGTTATAGGTTTTACAGAAAGAAATTTGGTGCTTTGTGGGTTTTACACAAGGAACAGATTCCTTTACTCCTTCAGTAAGTAGGTAGTATTAAACAAGCCTTTTTAAAATAACAATTTTAACAACAAGATTTACAACAAGATTGAACATTAAGGTAATTTATGGGGTAATAATTAAACTACACCTTGGTAAGGCTTTATTGCTTTATTTTAGAAACCTTCAAATAAAAGAAGAAAATAAAAATAGGGAAAATGCAAAGGTGCCTCGTTAAAGTAAGAGTAATGAGTTAGGTATTACATTTTTAGTGGTTGTTAGTTCAGTTCGAAATTATATATTTGACAAAATAAAGTAAACTTACTACTAAGCCGGTATACTTGCCGAGTTCTTTCATTGGCCACTCCAACCACCACTGAACGGTTTGCTGTGGGAATTCTATTTAATATGGATGTTTTAAGTCTGGGTGTTCTTTGTGTAGATATGAGATTTGTATGTTTAATTACTAGTGAAGGAGTAGTTTCATAAAAAAAACAACTCTTCTAAAAATTATTATGGCCGCATCCTATAATGAAGAAACTATTCGTTTTGCTTACGAAAATTAAAATTTTCTTCATTTGGTGTAGGAAATCCTACCGTCCGTAAGCAAAAGGAATAGTTTCTTCAATATAGGAACCAGACATTAGTCAGGTTTGAAACGAATGACGATCGACAGTCGGGTATAACCAACAAAGAGGACATTTTATCTCCATACAAAGCTACCAATAACATACGCATATAGCTACTAGTTACGTCATATCTAAGCCAATAACACGATTACCAGCCATGTTACAACGTATCCTTCGTTCACATATATTGCAGTCCATTGCTCCCTTATAACTTCAAACATTTGCTGAAACATGAACATAACGGTTAATGTTCACAAAAGTGCTAGCGACTCTTACAACATTATATTTTGTTTTTGTAGTCTAGTAAGGACACTGTTGTTTCGATGTACATACAT
Organism: Diachrysia chrysitis; assembly: GCA_932294365.1. NCBI lineage: Eukaryota > Metazoa > Arthropoda > Insecta > Lepidoptera > Noctuidae > Diachrysia > Diachrysia chrysitis. Next base: position 8,212,473 of record OW028657.1, read on the forward strand.
AAATATGTTTTTCGAGGCTGGTGATGTAGCAGGCATTCTTTTTTAATACATATTTGTAATTTGATGGTCTCTGTTGAACAACAACGATGAATTAATGCGGTGAGATTGACTCTACCTACTTAAGTGGTAGTAAATGTTTACCATTTCTTGGGAAAGTATGCACATGACAACATTGTACACTACGGAATTTGTTCGGTGAAGATGGTGCTGATTATAAAATAAATAAAAATACAAAATAACATAAATATTTTATTAAAAATATTGTACAAAAATATAATTTTAATTACATATGTCCAGACTTTTATTCACTTTGAGGAATGTTGGTTGATTTGCGCAGGAGATACTTAAAGACGACTCTGAAATAGAAGAGGATAAAGTAATATTTACTGTATTGGACTTATAATGACACCAAGGTTGTAATGATACAAGCTACAACATATAACTGTGAGTGCAGCTAATTATCCGGTTGTCCGGGTCAATATATTGTTGGATCCTCCATTAATCAAATAAAATCTATAGAAAACTAACCCAGGAATTATCATTAGGCATTAGGTATAAAATGCCATAACTTTACCTAGTAAAAACAAAGTCTCTCCCGCTGTTTGTACGCTTAGATCTTTTAAACTACGCAACGGATTTTAATGCAATTTTCAGCAATATATAGAGTGATTCAAAAGGGAGGGTTTTGGGTATAATTCATTAATATTTTTTCTAGCAGTGCAAAGCGGGGGCGGGTTACTAGTTAGGTACCTATATATTTACGCCTTTTTAATTATTTACATCAATATAACGTGTTCTGACGTCTGACGTAAAGAATTTAATATCATTAGAAGGAAAATTTTGTATAGAGTCGGAGGGAGGCATATTACTTCATAGAGTAGCGTTTTGTTTAAAATATTATTTTTAAACGCTCGTGTATTTGTTCGGATCGGCATGACCTTGCCCAAGACATTGAAAGTAAACTCAAATATGTTTTAATACGACATAGCAACAAAGATACCCAATAGTGTAGATACTGCAATATTTTATTTTAACATTTGATAAGAGATAACAGACTTGCATTTTCAAAAGATACTTTCATTTAAAATTGTGAACTGGGACTATGATATAGGTAAAATTAAAGTAAGATGAGCACCTTTGTATTTCTGTTTGATTATTAAGTAGGTATATGGTTTGTTTATAAATCATGTTCTATGTGTAGTGTGTACATAAATAATTAAATAAATATAAATAAACAATCACTAACTATTCTTAGTTACTTGTAGTAGTTACTTATTAAGTAATCTGTGACAATACAGTAGTCTAGAAAAAGTAATGGATTTACACTCTTTCGTACCTAGACTGGTTTGAAATATAAGACACTAGCTGTAGCCCGCGGCTCCCGCGTGGGTGTTGGTTATCGCGGCAATAGCCTATGTCATATCTTAAGATCCAAACTTAACCCCTACAAAGCCTTCGTTAAAATCGGTTCCGCGATTTAGCCGTGAAAGCGTAACACACAGATAGACAGAGTCACTTTCGCATTTATAATATTAAGTACGGATTAGACAGATGATAAATAGGCATATCTGTTCACTTTTTCTAAACAAATGGGGGTAGATAGTGTACATAAACTGTCCTATAGTGCTTGGTGTGTTTTAAACAGCAGTAAACAATATACACATGCTTGTATACACATATTGCGTGCAAACTACTTTTATATGTTCTTACGAGCTCTACAATATTCGTTAATTAGTATAGTCACGCATCTGGTGCATTTTTATAAATGAGCTGTTGATGACATTAAATGGTTTGACTTCCATGTCAAACGCCACTTTAGATAAGGAATTCAGACAAAACAATAAGGTCTATCTTAGAAGTCCAAACTTTCAGGCATCAAGGCTCCTCAATATTGTATTAATAAATAAATAATTTAAAATCAATTGGACTCGTTACACCGCCCTCGACGCGTCGGCTCTAGAAACTAGTCGGGCGATTCCGAAAGGTATGTTATAAACCGTTGATAAATGTTCAGCCAAATTAACGAATTAATTCATCGGTTACCTCAGGTCCGACATGGATAGCTAGCATCATATCATAGTCGTTGGCTCCGACGTGTATTTGCGCGCGGCCATCGTTGCCCACCGTCACAGTCTTGCCCTGACAGGAGTTGCCCACCTTGTTGCCTGATATCACGTCGCAGTACCTGCCTGCTGGTAGGCAAGTCTGGGAAAAAAATATAGTTAATTTAAGTATATGAACACTTAAAGATATAATTAAAGGTCATTAGATCATTACTTTGTAATTTTACAGGCCAAATGTGATGGTTAGCTGCCATACTAAATTGTATTATATAGTAACCATAACCATTATGAAGTAATGATTTTACTAAACTACTGGTTCGGTAACTTTGGCTAACATTTATGGTTTAGTTATGGTCACTTTCAATACAGTTTTTTTTTTAAAAAACGACTCCCGCACTAAGGAATTTAATCCTTGTGTCGCGGGGGGTTTCACAAACATTAAAATCACATGCACAAAGAACACCCAGACTTGAAACAAGCATTTGTGGATCACACAAATGCTTGTCCCATGCGGGGATCGAACCCACGGCACGTCGCGCACTGAGGTAATTGGCGTGGTGACCTATACCACTCGGCTATCCGTGCAGTCCATCCTATGCTATCCGTGTTTTTCTTATCTATATGCATCGCAAAGCCATTCAATTATCCAGTGTTGCAGCCAGCTAAAATTGTGGTTTATATATTCCAAACCTGTAAATTCTGATTCAAGTCCCAGTAATCATTGTTGAAAGCCACGAAGGCGTTGCCTCCTCGGCAGAATGCGATCTGGTTGCTGCCATTGTCCCACCAGTCGTTGATACTAGTTCTGCCGGCCGCGTTCCTAAAGCCGACCATAGCGGCGATCTGACGCCATCTGTGCTGGCATACCCAGCCGTTGCCGCAGGAACCATCCTAGTGGTGAAAAATAGAGTGATTATTGTATTAGATTAAGAAGTCCTGTGAAGAACGTGGGCAAGGAAAATACTGAAAATACAAAAATAATTATAATAAATTAAATAACGTTGCAAAAGTTTGACTGCACGGGTAGCCGAGTGGTATAGGTCACCACGCCAATTACCTCTGTGCGCGACGTGCCGCGGGTTCGATCCCCGCATGGTACAAGCATTTGTGTGACCCACAAATGCTTGTTTCAAGTCTGGGTGTTCGTTGTGCATGTGATTTGAATGTTTGTGAAACCCCCCGCGACACAAGGATTAAATTCCTTAGTGCGGGAGTCAAATAAAAAAAAGTAAACGTTTTTCTAACTATGCGTTTAGCCTATTTAAATTCTTGTGCCAATTGATGTTATTTCCACTTAAAGAAACATCACTTATATGCAAAATGTTAATAAAATTTCATTTTCAATTTAGACGGTTAAAAAGTAATAAAAATATGACGTGAAAGCGCAAACTGAACCTTAGCAATGTAAGCATTACAGTTGTTTTTCCTAAAACTCATGTTTGTGTACATGTTTGGCATATAAATTGCGAACGCAGTATAGGCCTAAATAATTTTATATTAAGTACTTCAAAAATAACAGTAGGCTTGTTTTATATACGCGTGATGTTCTGGTAACCTGTATTGTTACAAAACAAACAGATGCTGATTTAAAAAAAAGCTGAAACTGGTTTGATAAATTATTAATTTATCACTAAGCAGTTTGGTATCAAAAGTTTTAATGTTAAACTTGTTTCTAGCAGACATCATGGACGAGACTGACAAAGAATAAAAATACATAGGTACTTATTATACCCAAGTAATTATAATAAGGTCCGTTTTGTACTTACAGAATTAATAGATGGCGAAATAATATTCCCATTGCTGTCCATCGGTGGTCCAATTTCCGAGTCCCAGAACTGGAAGCTGCTCATGATCTGCGGCTCTCCATAAGGATGGGCCAACAAAAATGCTATAGCACCCTTGTACATTCGAGGTTCCTTATAAGTCAGGATCCCACCACCTCCGCCGTGACCTCTTTCGTTATCATGGTTGTCGATGAAAGTTAAGGAGTCTTCGTGGGCCAGCAAAGACCATTGGGGACCCCAGGACGATAGCCATCGGAGTTGGTTGGCTCCTCTGAAGGCGTTACTCAGCTCTAACCCAACTTTAAACTCCGTTACTGCTCCTAGCGGGGTATACTCGTCCCTACTGATAGCTTCGTTACCGTAATCTATGACTTCTTGGTAGATGTACGGCCTTGCATTCGGAGGAAAGCCGTGGTTAGTGTTTAGATTATGAAGACGGTCGTAGATAACGCGGAGATCTTGTGGCCACATGTGCTTTGCTGCGTCAATCCTACGGAGATTGTTAATTAAGGGTAATATTTACAGCAGAGATTGCTTGAATTTTTAAATAAGGTTACTTGTTGGACAAGTTACCTGAATCCAGCTACACCAAGATCAATGAGATCGTTCATGAAATCGACAATCATTTTCCTGACATGTTCGTCAGCTTGGTTAAGGTCCTTTAGTCCGACGAGTTCACAATTACGTACCTAAAAGAGTAAATAGTTTAGGAAAATATATGTTAACTGAAATTCGTCACCTCGTGCTCAAGCAATAGACTTTCACTGTAATTCTAACTTCCTGGTTCGAGTTGGAAACTTCGATACCATTTTATAGTTCCTGATATTTTTTGGAAATAAGTACAACCTGTTACTTCCAAAGATATTCCTGCATTGTTTACTTACCCTCCAAGCGTTAGTGGCGTAGTCTATACCGTCAATGACGCAATGTGGCCAGTTGAAGTGTTCGCGACGGAAGGGGACTGCAGGATAGTACCAGTCGGAGAACACTCCGGTACTGCCAGCTGTCCCAACGTTCTCAGGCGGCTCCCCTGTCATGTGGTTTATGACTGCATCCACGTAGATTCTGAGGTATACAAGCATGTACTTATTTAAATACAAAGGTCAGAAATTAAAAGTTTTTGTAACTTCGCTTTGTTTTTTATCTTTTTACAGTTATTTATTTTTCCGTTGTAAGAAGCACAAAGTCTAAAGATACCAGAAAAACTACAGTTGTACAGTAATAAGTGATTTAGTTTAAACTGAGGATGTTTATCTACCTGACGCCGACAGCGTTGCATCGACGCAGCATATTGGCGAACTGCTGCCGATCACCGGAGCGGGTCACCAGCTTGTAAGACATCGGCTGGTAGCGTTCCCACCACGGACGGTTGTACGACCATAGCACCACGTTCTCGTTGGGCGGCGAAATCTGGGCAAAATGGACTTCTTAATTGAACTAAGGTATCCTATTTTTATATATTATGTGACGTGAATGAAATCTCACAATTCTGACGGAATGTCTGTGGCTGGATAGAATCAATAAGTATTTGTTACGTGGGCCGAATGAACTCACTACTACAGAACAAAGAAGACAGATTTATAATATTCAAGGGTAAATAAATGAGTTGGCTCTTACCTGGATGCCGCCATATCCCCTGGGACCTAAAAACCTCTCGCACTCATCGGCGATGTCGTCCCACTTCCATTCGAAGAGGTGGACGTTCACAGACCTCCCTGGTGCATAGTGGGGGTTCTTATAGGCTGCTACACCCGTCGCTGCTACTATTAGCCCGAAGAGTAGTTCTAGCCGCTATAAAAGAAAAAGGTTTAATAAGATAATAATGAGATTTAAAAGAATTTTGCTACCGTTTGTCGTAGCATGTATTTTATTTGAACAAATTAATGTGTCTTATTTATTTTAGGCATGTAGAGAATGGTCTGGACAATATTTGTAACGTCAAGTGATAAATTAAAAAATAATTGGACTTTTCCGATTTAACTCCATGGCATGGCCGCGTTCACCGCGTTGTTAAAGCTTTTATTATTGTTTCCTGAGCATCATGGCAGAAAAATAAAAAATATTTCAATCTTAATCTGTTCAAATAAGATTAATAATAAGTATTCAACAAGTAGGCACTTGAGTTTATTAATTATTATAATTTAGAATCCATCTAATGATTTATTTAGACTGATATTAGTGGAAAGCACTCACCATATTTCTCACGTTTAGAACGACGTGGGGGCCTTGTATAACTAATTACAATTAACTTAGGTCACCAGTTATCTGTTATTTATAGATAAACAAGGTACTTAAAAGTAATTATCCTTTAACATATCGTAATACTTAATTATTATATCAGTCATATCTTTCAGTAATTCGATGTTATTCTACTTATCTTTAATATGAGATAATTCCCTAATCCAGTAGGTACCTACATGGTTAATATAAGCAACTAATTACCTATTCTTGAGGGGTCCACATTTCATTTTCATATAATAAGAAGAAGTTATATTATTTGTCAGGTTTTCGGTAGAAATTAGAAAATTAAAAAGTTCTTGTAGAAAAAATCATTTTAAGGTTCGACCCTACTAAAGGGTACTCTATATTATTAATTAATAGAATAAAATATCATTTCATATCTTAGTTATGTGCGTAATGTATTAAAAAATGTTACTAATCCTCAGACCTATTTTAAATTCGGCGCTTTTTTTTCATGCAAGGCTGACACTATAAAGCAGGGACAGACTTATGTTACCATTAGAGTTGTATTATGCGTATGCGCATATTGTAATGTTTTGTAAATGTGGGTAACGTGAACATCTCTGAGTAGTCTGTGGTGTGGAATTCGAATTTTCCTATTAATTTATAATGTCAGATTTATCCAAACTCATACATTTGAGTTGATTTGATAACTGAGTTACTGTTTGAGTTTTTCTTGTTATCTGTGGACTAACCAATCTTCCTTGTTTTGTTAATTAACCAAGTTCACCTAAGAAATTGAAAACATAAATTTTATTGTTAACAGTAATTTTTGGAATATTTTTTAATACATAAAGAATACAACTCGTTTTTCCCCTCCACTAGGAATTATGTGAATCTTACCCACTCTAACCAAGCCAATACTTTAATCAATCACTCCTTCGACTAGTCATTCTATTGTCATTCATTCATACGGTTTACATGTAATCTGTGGTCATTTCATACAACAAAACATAGTGCTGCCAACTTTGGGGGTTTCCTCTTATTTAGGGGGAAGAATTGTTAAGAAGGGGATTTTCAAGGGTAGAGATTTTTTGTGGTTATTTTTAGGGGCTTCATACAAAACCTGCATTTTTAATTGAATAACAATAGGAATAGAATAACACTTTAAAAAACCACTTTTATTTATTTATTGATTGCTTTATGCACCGTGTACATACATAGGAGGACATGATGTCAGAAGACCCAGTCTGACATATATTTGTCCGTTTCATTTTCGTTCATTAATTCCCTTCGGTTGTGATGTCTGACGATCTCGCATTGACATTAATGTTTTGTGGAGCTTTCTTGAATCACTTTTTCTACTTATTGTATTTATTTAGTCATTGTGGTAGGAGAGTGAAAGTAGTATACGAAAAAAAATAATGGAAGACGGTTTAATTTTATGAGTTATAAATGTCTTGGACAGTTGAGCACAACACCACTGAAATTTAACAAGAAAATCTTTACTATGGGTTATTAGAGGATTTTAAAAAATCTCTCGTGGGAAATTTTGGTACGGGTTGGCAACACTGACAAAACAAAGTTAACTTTTTTGAGTACTTGAGTGACTGAGTGAGTTTAGTAGTGAAAAAGACGCAGTGTTTTTCAGTTTTAAAAGTATCTAATGCATACAATTAAATACTCTTAAATAGAATAAATATTTATTTATTACAGACACTGTAACTAAATTTGATCTTGGCTTTATTTTAGGGAATATACATACCTACCTAAATTGTTTATATTTACTAAGTAGTAAATTCCTAATTCCTACTGCAGTGTTTATTAAAATTAGACAAGTTTCGGAAATGGCTGGAAGAATTTACTTTGTTGTGGCGTTTTTATGTATAGTGCCTATAGTATATGCTTGCAACGAAGCGATTTGTGCAAGTGTGGTATCAAAATGTATGCTTACCCAGTCTTGTAAGTGTGATTTGAAGGATTGTTCCTGCTGCAAAGATTGCTTCAACTGTCTCAGCTATTTGTACAGCGAATGTTGCAGTTGTGTTGGTAAGTATTAAAGGTTTATTATTTAAATTCTCTTGAAAAAGATTTGCACCTAACTAGGAAGTGCCTTAAATGAATATTAAGCAAGAGCAGTATCTTGTTATACAAATTAAATTAAATTTATGCTTGCCACATTTAAACGTTTGTTCATTTCCAACAATTTAAGCAACTAAAATTACATTCTTGAATTTCTTACTTCATGTAAAATACTACTTTAAATAGCTTTGACTCCCTTTGACTTTGATACCTGCATATACACTTTTAACATTCAGGAAAACAGACAAAAAAATATACCACAATCTATCTATTTAATACAATGTATATCATAGATCAGTACTATCATTATTTCATCTGCAGATATGTGTCCGAAACCAAATGACACCCAGACAGAGTTATCAAAGACGTCATATGTGGAGGATTTGGCCGACGGAGTGCCTGGCCTCTTTGCTGCCCTCACCAGCGACCCGGACCCTCAGCAGAGATGGTTGTCCATCACTTACCCGGTAGACATTGACCTATCCGCATACAGAGCAGTTCCAGAAAAGACTGTGGTGTTCCATTTACGTAAGTAACTAATTTATTTTTATGTTTTCAACTATTTCAAACATACAATCAAGTTACTTTGATTGTTACTTTGTGTATAGAGTAGGCGCTTGTCAATCTGGCACCCGAATTATTCCGAATTTACCCGACTGCCAGAACAGCCAAATTATGGTATTTGTATTTAAAAAAAATAGATAGCATAAATAATTAATATATGAGAAATAAGCAAACTATTCGCTCTGTAATCTGGCAGTCAACATCGTGAACTGCTGAAATATAGAGGGCGTCAACTGAGTCCCTAAATGGCGGACTACGGGGCGCGCCGGATTACTGCGCGCCTCCTGTATCTATTCTATGTATAGGAAGTACTGAATGTTGGTTTCATAGTAGTAGCGAATTTACTTTTTTCTTCTAATTACATTCCAGAACCTAGTTTGTTAAGTTTTTACACAGTGGCACTTCTATGTACTAGGCTAATAGTATAACCAACCTTAATCTACCTATACTAATATATAAAGCTGAAGAGTTTGTTTGTTTGTTTGAACGCGCTAATCTCAGGAACTACTGGTCCGATTTGAAAAAATCTTTCAGTGTTGGATAGCCCATTTAATGAGGAAGGCTATAAGCCATATAATATTACGCTACGCGACAAAAAGGAGTGAAGCATAAATTAAAAATTTTGCAAAACTGAAAATCCCTTGAAACTAAAACACGCGGACAAAGTCGCGGGGGAAAGCTAGTTACTAATATGGATGATTAGTGTGAACCAGGACAAAGTCGCGGGGGGCAGCTAGTTACTAATATGGATGATTAGTGTGAACCAGTTTATTTGTGATAAATCATTAAACATTAAATTATCAATTATATCTGAGTATTAAGAAGATTCATATCACAAACAACAATACTAACTCTTTATGAAATAAATGAGATAATAGACTATGTAATGTACATAAATTATTAATTAAACTAAGTATTAATAAGTAAACACATTTTATGAATCATGGGATAAGATTTAAACGTGTTTGTGATCTTTGTGTTCATTACCACTCCTATTAATTTGCATTAATTATGAAGATTCTGCTCATATCAGATTACACTAACATCTGTGTAATATGGTACCATTAATCCATGCTTAATTATGTCTCACTGGGAGGTCGCGTGTGTCTTATATGATTGTAAAAAAGTAATACCCTAGCAAATATTAAGCATACTTAATTTATAAAAAAAAACACATTGATTTAGTTTTTAAAAACACATAATTTGCATTAGAGTGGCAAATTTTTCAGTAAGGGTTACTTAAATTCGCCTTTTTTACGCGTTTTAAGATAATAATAACAGTATGCTTTGAAATACAAAAAGGTAAAACCTGTAGAAACAAAACCACTATTGGAAAATACTGATAAGAGTACAGTTAATTCCTTAACACAATGCTTCATAATTCTCGCCGACATGAGACGTCCACACTTCATTTAATTTTCGAGATGAGTCTTCCACAAAACAAAAAAAAAGAAACAATAAGAGGCGTCCTACGGAGAGATGGTCCTGATTCATTTATGTGGAATGTAAAAACTACCTGTTCCCGATCACTTTATTACGCCGATGTGACCGCACAGACTGCCGTTTATTTCGGGAAGTACTTTTTTACATGATCAAAAGGCCTGGGACCGCCTCACGTTGTGTTAAACAGTCATCATCGTTTCGTTGTTAAAAAAGTATTGCTTAAGTCTGTGTCTGTCCCTGGAACCAAGTAAGCAATCACGCTGTTAATATTACCTACACATCTTCAATCTCTCTAATCCATCCATACTAATATAAATGCGAAAGTAACTATGTTTGTCTGTTACGCTTTCACGGCTCCGCTGAACCGATTTGGATAAAACTTGGTACGGGGTAAACTTGGATCCTAAGAAAGGACATACGCTTAGACTTTTTGCTGCTATTAACCAACAACTATGCGGGCGACAACTTTTCGTATAAAGAAGAATGAAGACGTATTGTAATTACAATCGGTATTTTTAATTTAAAGCAAAACAGTTTACTCACGCATATTCTCGGGATCGCCCGATTAGTTTCAGACTCAATAGGAGTTCCTAATCATGAGCTGAAGCGGCGGCGGTGGTGTTGCGAGTCGAACTCGGTCAGAGTCGAACACAGTTAAGGATTATTGAGTCTAAAACTAGTCGGGCGATCCCGAGAATATGCGTAAGTAAACCGTTTTGTTTTAAGTAATTATGAATACTCCTCACGAAAGTTATTATACATCGGTATTTTTTCTCACAGATTCGTAGTAAACGTAATCCCTATTGTATTAGCGATACAGTTAAATAATTTACCGATGGATCTTTATCCTGGAGTTATAAATACATTACCTACCTACTGATATCGGCTTACGGGCTTAAGATATTTTCTGAAGGATATTTATTATTACTTATAATTCCAAGAATAGAAGGAATCATACAGAACAACGTTTCTCTTCGTAGAATCTTGAGGAATCTTATTATAGTTTTGATTGTATACGGGCGGGGAGGGAAAACAGCAGCGAAGTATGATGAATTGTATTGTTTTTGTTTACTCATTGCGATTAAGAATCGTAATAAGTTCGGCTACTACTTATTTTACCGCAAACAATTCTCACGAATCTTTAATTATGGGATCTTCAAAATTATATAAAAAAACTGTCGTATTCAAAAATTGAGCTGGTTTAGAATTTCATTCAGAATCTCAAAGACCGTACTGTTTGTACAAAACATAGTGGGTATACATAATTATGTATTCATTTGATTAGTGCTAAACGTGCGTGACAAAACGTTTCTTTTCGGTACTGTATAAAGGCCTCCTACATTCATACTAAAGAAACTGTCTGACTGTCTGCTACGCTTTGGCAGTTAAACCGCTGAATCGATTTTGATGAAACTTGGTATGGGGTAAGCTTAGATCCCAAGAAACAACATAGGCTTCTTTTTGTCACGATACGCTATGTCTTTCTTTAAATCTTCATTCCACTTCATCTCAACCCTTGCAGTGCACAATTTAAATTTATATAAATATTATTTCATAAGAAGAATGAAAATTCTTGATGCCAGGTATATAAAACAGGAACAGTTAAAAGTAAACGTTACTAGCTGTAAGGTTTCTTTATTTCTTTGTGAGTAAAACTGCATTCCTATCTCCTCAGAGAGCGTTGAGCAGGAGTCGGAGCCGGTGAGCCATGACGTGGTGACCCTCAACTGCACGGTGGCGTACATGTCGCAGTGCATGTCGTGCGACAAGTGCAGGGCCTCCTGCCGCTCCATGGGTGCTAATAGTTTGAGGTGAGTGTATATTGACTTATGTAAATAGGCATTTTTGTACATTATCTGTGTGTGTCTGTCTGTGGCACTATAACTCCCAAAAAAATGCACGGATTTTGATGCGGAGTTTGTCTGTTATAGATATGTTTAGCTATTTAAATGTTTTTTATAAGCATTGTGCATTTTGTGAAAATTTGTCGAATGTTTCTTAACTTTTTATTGTGTTCTCTGATTGAGCTTCTGCATAATTTCCTATCGGCAACTATTTATTTATTTATTATCTTTGCTGTCTAGCTGACATACCTGCTGGTAATGTCAAAAAATTCAAAAGCAAAGCTCATATGTATAGTCGGTGGGTTACATGTGTGTATAAGGCGGAATTACCTACTGCCCAACGCATTCTCTAACTATTCTTAATCTTAACCCACTGTATTTTAAATGAAAAATGTGCAAGACTATCCACCTTAAAATTCAATGTAGCCTCTAGCTAATCAATTAGATTTATTGATAAAATACCAGAATACTAAATTTAATTTTATTCTAAAAACGCATAATCCATACTACTAATATTTATAAACGCGGAAGTAACTCTGTCTGTCACGCCTTCATAGCTAAACCGCTGAACTGATTCTAATGAATCTTGGTAAGGAGTATGCTTGGATCCCAAAAAATTTCATAGGCTACTTTTTAGCGCGATAAACAACATCAACGCGGGTGGAGCCACGGGCAGAAGCTAGTTGTGTATAAAGCACGTTATAGATAAATATATCATATCGTAAGTCTTACGTCTACTGTTTACGATATGTTACAGATGGTTCCACGACGGATGCTGTGAGTGCGTCGGAGATAAATGCCTGTCTTACGGGATCAAGGAAAGCAGGTGAATATTCATTTATTACCTTTATTTATTTACTATAATTTGTTTTATGTTAGGAAAAGGCAAAATAGGTGTTGCATGACAGATACTCGTTAGTTACCAAATATTTGAGTATAATCATAAGTCACAAACAAAAAACAGAAGAAATAAACCCATGAATTAATGAAAAATTTAGACTTCAAGACAGGTCATGTTATAATATCTTGGGACAACTCACACACACAATATTATATATCACAAAATTTATTTTAACACCAGAGTTAAAATATAACAAACAACATATTATGTTGCATATATAAATGCATCTTCAATATCGATGTTATATGTAATATTAAAGGTCGTTCTAGTTTTTTTACACCACTTGAATCTATACCCATCTCATTAAATAAATAATCATAAAAATAACTTAAAAATTAAGGTAGATATTGCGTACATAACTATAGACACAAAAAAATCGTACACCCTCACCCACATATTAATTAAGAACCCCTTTTTCTGTTAAAGTCGGTTTAACAAACCAGCCAATTATTCCTAAAGATAAGTAAACCAATCGTTTGAGAATAGAATGAAAGGCAGACAAGTTTGCAGAGACACCTGCGTAACGAGGTCGGCATTAACATAATATTAAATACGAGTAGTATGCGCGTGCGCACCGATGACATATCGTGTTACGAACAGGTGTTGCCAATCAATTATATTATGAATACATCAGCAATATTAATTAATAGAGTGAGATGTTTTTTTTATAATAATAAGGAACTGTGTTGGATTAGTTTTAATAATAGTTTGAGTAAATATTATGAGATGTTTGAGGAGACATGATACGTGTACGTCATCTCTAGTATATTGATAGTCGACATAGAGTAATAATATTCTGATAATACGAATAAAACTGGTGTTCTATAAATGCGAACACATTTATAGAATTTAATGTTGATTTATCGGAAAAAATCAAGCCGACCGATAGCTTTCATCGAAAAGGCTGCTTTAGCCCTTTGAAATATAGCAAAACAAATTACCGTAGAGTTGTTCCTCTTTTATAGGTCTACAAAAAATCCGCGACAGCCTACTTTTATGTTTTAAGGATAGGTTTTTATAACTATTGTAATGGTGAAAAAATTGACAAATGTAGTGAGGTAATTTGAAAGCGTTTTTGACGGATACAATATTAATTCTTAACAAACCAAATAACTACTTTCTATATTATAATAATACCTTACTATAATATGACCTTTACATTTCATGCACAATATAATTACCCTTTAAACTATAATTTTACACCTAATTTTACCCTTTACATTATAACTTCTGAGATGTTGATTTAAATTGTATGAAATTTAAATCAATATCTTAGAAGTATTTTCGCAAATTAAAAACAAACCCGCGGGTAAATAAATAATACTTATCCAATATAATATAACTGCACGGATATGCGAGTGGTATAGGTCACCACGCCAATAGGCATGTTTCCTATTTTTTTATTTAATGTCCGTCTGGTAGATTAATGAATTTTATTGGACACATTTTTTTTCTTTTTTCCTACAAACAAAAAATGATCAAAATACTCCCTCACTACAATTTTTACCAAGGCGTGGCGTCATAAGCCCCCACTCCGAGACTTTAAAGCGCTGTATCTTTGTAAGTTTTTATTGTTTTGATAAAAGAAAAAATACGTGTCTAATATTTTATTATCTAACTGACGGACTAAATAGATTTTAACTTTTCATACCCAGGAAACATCCCTATTACCCCAGTGAGCGACGTACCCCGGGTTCGATCCCCACATGGGACAATCATTTATGTGGTCCACACATGCTAGTTCTAACTCTGGGTGTTCTTTGAGCATTTCATTTGAATGTATATGAAGCCCTCTGCGATACAAGGATTAAATTCCTTAGAGCGGAAGTCGATTACATAAAGTTTAACACCCTAATAACTATATTATTAATACTTACAGATGTCTAGCGTGTCCGGGCGGCAAGGAGACGTCAGTGAACTCTCTCGATGAAGAACTTACTTACGATGACCTTGACTACGGCGAGGATGTGGAGACACAGTCTGTATAGACCACAAATTACTTTCAAATACAGTAGACCGTATATCATTAGTAACTGACATTAACAGCTTTATTTCAAGGGATTAAGGTCGATTTTCATATAGACCACAAATAAATTTTAAATACACGGTAGACTCTATTTCAAATATAACTGACATTAACATATTTATTTCAAGGGATTAAGGTCGATTTTCCTGATTAGTTGTTATGTTACCTCTTACGTTTTAATAACGTAATATAGCCCATGTCTACAAATTTTACTGTCCAGGACCCCTATATTATTGGAAAATTACATTAACAGTTCTATTTCAAGGCAGTAAAATCGATTTTTGTAAATCGTGGTTGCCACTTACGACTGACTCTCAAGTAATGTAAGTTAAACCCTTGTCCAATTTCTTATGTAGGGATTTTTATGTTTATATATTTTGCTTTACCCACACTAGGTTGCTTTACCTACAAATCATCTTTATTTACAAACCATACAAAGGATATTATCAATAATAGTTTTACCTGCGATTTGTTAGTACAATTATGATCCAGTTATAAGCATAAATTCCGACTATTTTTTTTTTGTACTTTTTCGCCATTTTCTTTATGGAAGATGGTAAAAATTAATTATTCATGAATCTCTATTTATTATGACTGTATATTTTATATAATACAAGTATAAAGTTAACGAAACGTCTTTATGTGTCGTTGATATCTCACCGTGACTAAATATTTTTTTATGCATTGAGAAAATACATCTTAAGATCAAAATAATTATTAACTGTCTAACGATTTAAAAATTAGAATTTAATTACATAAAACATATTTTTTTACGCAATAGTTCTTTTAAATTGACATAATTGATATAACGTACTGGATCAAAACAATTACAAGTACAAAAAATGTGCCTCTATCCAAAATTCCGCCATAAATGTACACAATACATAGTATGGTATATTAGTTTTATTAGTCGTTAGTAATAAGCTTTGATGTATTTCGTAGCTGTAATGCCTCTTAAGTGAATTTCCAGTGTTATTTATATTTACGCCTATTTTTATATTTTGTAATGCTTTATTTTAAAAGTAAGAGTGGTTGAAATATTTGTTGATATTCATGTAAAGTGCCTCCCATAATGTCAACAGCTTTCATTCTTCTGATTGGATGTTTTAAACAAAATGGCGGGTACGAAACTTGAAAGTACACAGATGTTTCCGCCAGAGGGCTTACCATGAGTTTACAAAGCAAGTCGGTGTTATTTGGCATTTGTTTACTAAACATTGCGTACAGAAAGAACTTACACTCATTTTCTTGAGTAAAGTTTCCTCTACGACAGTTACCCACGGTTTATGAAAGGCTGATAAAAACAAAAAATAGTTAATCACCTGTCAAACCTTATGTCAAACGCTATGATTGGTTAATAGTCGTTTGGTCAACCAATCGCAGTCGTGATCAGTCGATTTGATAGCATATTACAATTCGCGGCTACTAAGTTGGCCCAAAATATCGGTCGTCTGCGCAGGTAAAATATTATAAAATATAATAAACATCTAAGTGTTTTTTTTGTATTCAATCATATATTTTATGATACTTGCTTGGCTTGATTGACACCTATAAATCTGTTCTGCGCATAGGTCAACTTATGTGCCGCGCACTGTAAGTTGATTATTCACACACGTACATTGAGTGTACGGTTTATATAATAATAATAATAAAATCTTGGGACAGGTCACACACGGCCATCTGATCCCAAATTAGGCAGAGCCTGTATTATGGCAACCAGACAACTGATAAACATACTTATATATTTCTAAATACGTACATATTATAGATAAATTACATCCAGACACCGAACAAATCGATGATCGTGCTCATCACACAAAGATTTGTCCAGCGTGGAATCGAACCCCCCACGACCTCCAGTTTCAGTCAGGGTCACTAACCACTAGACCAACAGGCCCGTCTAAATAATAATAATAATAGTAGTAGTAGTCGTAGTGAAAATGTAGAGTTTGATATTACAGCAAGCAAAATGGGTAAAATAATTTTCAAATATACATGTCTGCTTGTAATAAAGCTCATGGTACAGCCTAAATGAGATTTGTTTGCCACATAAAGGTTCTAAATCTTTTCTCAGCATTATATTCTTCCGTCCCTAACACTAAGTAGCCTAGTTATTGATTGAATTAACAATGCCTATAATTATGTTGTATTGTAGATATAAGCAATTTTATATTATAATACATTGAGAGATTAATCTTAAAGAAATCTCCAAGTGCCAAATGTATTGCTTGTACAAAAGATGCCATTATTTTTATGATATTGATTTTATAATTTGGAGTAAGAATCTCTTTATTAGGGAAAAAATAATTTAACTTTATAATGTTAATATTTGTGCCCGGGGATTCACTCGCCTTGCTTTCCTCCCAAGGCAAATAACTTGGCCTATAGCCTACCTCGAAAATTGGACTATTAATTGCAAAGTTTATTTCAAATTCGACTGTTAGTTTCAGAGATTAGCGTCTTCAAACAACACACTTTTTAGCTTTATTATATTAATACAGATATCCGTGCCTTCGAGTATTTTCTATCGTTAACATGTAATACTAATTAATCGTGTAAATGTTTACTCTAAGTAAAGTAATTAACTCGTAGAATCTGTCAATAACATATCACGCGAGTTAATGATATAGATGCATGTAGTGACGTCACTCATTGACTTATTGTTTAATTAGAAAATGCTGATTAATGGGCACACCTGTTTAATGGCTAAAATTAAATATTAAAAACAAATAAAATTTTGGACATTCATTATTTTAATTATTTAGTACGCATTAACGCATGCGGAGCAGATATTTGTATTTTGGACATTTACTTCAAAATCCTATTGTTTGTGACCTACTTTATATAAGAATTATCTCTGCATTTAGCGACTCTAACGAAGGTATGAATATTGCTCGTATAGGATTTGTCCAAAATTTGAAATATATTTTTCGTTTGAATGAACTGTTTAAGTGTGTAAGCCCAAATTTTGTAGAACGCATATTGGATATATTCAAAAACAATTAAAACAATTATTTTATTATAGAATATAATATTTGTAGACTCTATTTTTTGTAAACTTCGTGACAACAATGTGAGCATTTTCCTGTACGTAATATTTCTCCCCAAGATTAAATACTATTATGATTTATCTATATACTATTAATAGAATACCATAGATTTTACGACAGGTTATCTGCTTTAACAGTGACGCAATTATTATACTTATTGCATTAAAAAAAGTCTCTTATTGTCACAAACCTCTTTGCAGGAGACATTAAACTTTTTGTAAAGGATTCCGATCAAATTTTTTAACATGCCTATTTTATTCTTTACAAGATCAGCCCCCCTAGACAAGTGACATTTCTACAAGCAATAACGCTAAACGGATCGCTCAAAATGTATGGAAGTGACAAGCCCAAGTCACGTGACTTAGTGAAGAAAAATTACATTTCCATATATTTAATGTAATTTTAGCAATTTCTATCATCGTTAACGCTTGTTAAAATGACACTTGTGTACTGGGGTTGCATTTTATTGTGCCGCCATAATTAGTACATAATTATAATTACTATAAGTGCCTTTTTGATGTATTTTATCGTTTATACACATTTGATATTTTATAATTGTATTTGTAAAATGTAATAAAAAATATTTTTATATCAATACATGTTAGTTTGTTTGAGCATTCAACAAAATTTCTACCTTCTTTTCGATTTTTAATTATTTGACTAAAAGCAAAGTCTAGACTACACAGTTTTAGTACAAAACGATCTGTAACGGAACACTACAAAATTCCACCGAAAAATACATTAAAATAATTTGAATTGTTAATGATACTAATTCTTTTAACTGCCGTTATCTTTTTATAGTTTTGTGACAGACCTGACAATGACCTAACCTAATATATGGTAATTAGGCGGAAAACTGTGCCCCGATTGCACTATGAATATAGAATAAAAATATAACTGTCGTTTATTCAATTTTTTTATGATAATGTGTAAGGGGCGATTCAGGTGAATCGATTTTAGAAATGCTTTGCTTGGCCCATAACGCAAGACCATTGTGAATAATATATTTATTCATACAGGTGCTACAGAAATGTATTATTATGTCAGATTTAAAATACTGTTTCTGCCCATAGAAATAAACAATTTTCTCTAAGACAATTATAGTCTACTAGCTGTCCCCCGCGACTTTGTCCGCGTGTTTTAGTTTCAACGGTTTTTCATTTTTGCGACAATTTTCATTTATGCTCCGCTCCTATTGGTCGTAGCGTGATGTTATATAGCCTATAGCCTTCCTCAATAAATGAGCTATCCAACACTGAAAGAATTTTTCAAATCGGACCAGTAGTTCCTGAGATTAGCGCGTTCAAACAAACAAACAAACAAACTCTTCAGCTTTATAATATTAGTATAGATTCTGAAAAAAAATTGGACCTTCCATTCTTATTTTGTATGGCAAGGACATTTTTTTTTAATTTGTCTATGGTTTTCTTTAAGACATTTGTTCATTTTTATGGGCAGAAGTAGTATTTCACACTATATTGGTGTATAATATACGTTATGGGTAGCATAACGTACCTACGTACATTCGTACGTGATTGTACAACATCACACTGTATATCAACGTTGTTTTAAATTATACAGCAATATTATATCAAATACACAGAGCAGTAAGGTAGAGGAGGGAGAGGTTAGAATGTGTCGAAGTATAAAAGACTTCAACAAACTTGAAATACCATAATATACAAAAACAGTTGTTGAGTACTGACCCCACCGGTTGGCAATGCGCCTTGACAACGCATTACTAAACCTTCCCGATAAGATAGTATCGAAAACATGCCAGATAAGTGTCAAATAATATTTCCAAGTGATCAACGCGTAATGTCTCGGCTTTATCTGAAAGACAAAATATTGCGGCTAAATTGCGCAGATAGCTGGATTACTCTAACCTTTGAGTATAAATTCAGTAGTCATGACGATTTTCGCAATATTTTTGTATTTTGATCGATTAATCGACTTACATCGATAAATATCTACGTTTTTTTACTATAGACTACTTCAACGAGTAATCTCAAATAAGTCCATTTTGTGCTAGAATAACCTTGTTTGTATACCTAATAATTTTAACACCTGTAGGGTATGCTTTAGTGAACCCGCGGCTTTGGAAAAGGCAAGGACGGGACCGAGGTGTTTTTAGTCTGCAAATCCGACATATCCCCACGCGTCGTGCCCTCGGCGTGGGTTGAACTTATGAGATTGTCACAACGAAAACAAAAAACGGGTAGGTACCTTGAATTGCTTTTACTTAATGACGGGTAACTTGAGCAGAATCGTTAGGTTTGGAATTGTGCCCGATATAAGTCGATGGGCTCGCCTATAATAGTGATCTAGAGTATTTAGTAATAAAATTGATAAAGATACAATCATGTAGGTACTCATTAGGTAATGTACCAATAGATATCTTGATGTAGGTACCTGAAACTTATAGGATGTAGGTAGGTACTTATCGCCAAAAAAAATATGCCGTATTGCAGCAAATTCACGTACTTACCTTACGGGCGAGAGTACCTATAAAGAACAGCGTTTTCGCCTGTAAGGTAAATATATGGTTGCTTATGGAAGGTTAGACAGACAGATTATAGTAATGTGACGCGCGTTTTTTTACTCGATTTAAATCCTAATGGACTATCTTCGCTGTGGGAAAGGCTGAGGGGCGTGGCGTGGCTGACTCCTATCGGCCATCGGCGTGCTTCTCCTATCTCTTATGCTGGGGATCAGATCAGAAGGAGCAGGAGCACCTACCCTCTTCGTTTTAAGCGAGAACTCCTCGTTGGCCATCTTGAGCCTAGGTGCAGTGGGGCAACACTGCAACGGACTTCACCAAGTCTTGCGCCCGAGGCAGCATATGCTAGCTACAAAAAATCAGCCTAACAGTTCTCAAGAGATATGAACAGCATTTTATTTTATTTCTAGGTGATTAGTGATAATTTGATTTTGATTAACAATTTATTGTACAAAATTTTCAATGTCAAAGTAATATTTCACAATGTCCTCGAATTAAGATTAGAATCAACCTATTGAAATAATGATTGGCTTGCGTCAAACAATGCCTACTACAATCTAAAGCGCAGGCCACACCGCCAGCTAGCGGGTGGGTGGGCTAGGCGGGCGAACATCGTTTCACCTCTTTACATACTTCGGTTCACACCGCGAGCTACCGACTAACCTAACGAGCTAAGCTAACGAAGTATCCGACGATTCCAGCGAAGCTACTCGTTCACGTCGTTGGCGCGCCCGCGCTTGGCTAGCTTAGCTCGCCCGCCAGCCCGCTCGACGCTCGCCCGGTTCGTTCGTCCGTCCTCCCCGTTTCGAGTAGACTAGTCGACGCTCGTCTTTCGAATAGCAGTGTAGTGTTTACGTTTGTGAACGATGAATATGTCATATATCGACGAATAGAACATCGAATAATAAATATCGAATAGAATCGACAGATAGAACGCTAACCTCTTGCTCTCCCATCCGCGCCCCCCGCTTCGCCCGCGCCGCGCGCTCCGCCCGTCGCTCGTCTGTCCGTAGTTTTCGGTGTGAACCCCATAGTTTAGCTCGCCAATATTTCGCGTAGTTTGTATAGTTTCCTTCGTTCGCTTCGCCCACCCGCCTAGCCCGCCCGCCCGCTAGCTGGCGGTGTGGCCTGCGCTTTACTCGAATACGAGCAATTTTTATTGCGCTCCTGTATAAGATATATGATTATGTCTGATAGCGTTAGAATTTTAAATGAAATAAGTATTTAATCTAACTTAATATACCTCCTGATAAATTGTACGAATAGGGGATAGGACTATTTTTTTTTATTTACGCGTCACATAGATATCAAAAAAATATTAGACACGTATTTTTTAATTAAACAAACGATTAGTTTGATAAAGTGAATGGAAATGTCGCGTGTCGTCACTTGTGGCTACAATTTTTACCTACAAGTGACGTCACAAGCCCCCACATCAGAAGCGGTTTATCTGTGTCATTTTACATTGATTTGATAAAAGAAAAAATACGTGTTTTTTTTTTCATTTTTTATATATCTGGTAGACTAAATAGATATTTCCTTTTCATACCCAGTCCGCTTTCCTATTAGGAACTAATAATAACTATCTAAGTGGATCTAATAAAGTTACCTGGCTTAGCCAAATGAGTATTAATACATTCAATTGTACACAGCTTATGTTTAGGTATAAAAAGAGCACGTGGTTTCTATGTTATGCAACCATGATATATCAAGCTTATACGTTGTGCGTATTCTGTATTTATCCAAAACGCATTTCATAAATAGCTGAGGTTAGGGCGAGGCCACGTGATAGATATAGTAACAATAATCGCACCCAGGTATTAATGCGTTAATCAAACTGCTAAATGACACTTCATTTTTATTTTTAAACTTTCATGCAATTATTATCACTAATGATTAGCACATAAGAGATATATTAGACTAAGCACGGCTACATCAAACTAACAAAACAGAATTTTCGTATCAGATTAGTGTCCTGTTTTACAGGTTTTTGGTGTATTGTTTACTTTAATACTGTAGGCTTAGCTTATGAGTCAGCTGATCCTTATGTGGTATAATTATTTAAAATGCAAAATGTTGGAAAATAGTGATATTTTCCAGGTTTCGGATCCAGGACGAATTTCTAAAAACAAAAGTTTGATTGTACCTACATATTTATTTTATTTATTTATTTAATTAATTTATGCTCTCGGGATTCCAATCCCACCTCTTTTAAACGTCAACTTAGGTATAAATCAGAAAAAGTCCTTCAGAGAGTATAAGGAAAAGTTAACACCGAGTCAAATTATGATAGGATTACCAGATAAACTTTATCAAAACCGGCCACTAATCCAGGTAATTGCATGTTCCATAAGGTATGCTAATATAAGCAGTTGATAGAGTCGTTAGAATCGTGGTAGAGGGTAGTGGAGAAGACGTTTAGTTAGTGTCCAGTGATAGGAGAGCTTATTCAACTGCATACTGGGTATTATTTATAGTGGATCAGCTGTCGGCGCGCGGCGCGTGGCGGCGACTCGGCGAGTAGCAGCGGCCGCGCGCGCACCGCACACCCTGCGCACACGGCGCGCCACCACTATCTGCGTTATCGTACAAAATAATACATCCACGTGAAACGCCAATAAACCGGCTCCGGCGGCTTGTTTACGCCGTTTACTTACCGGCCGCACAATTACTAGACCCGTCAAAGTGAACTGACTGCGAATAATTTTATTTACATAACTTAGTGACTTAGAATAACTTAGATAGCCACGTAAGTTATTCTAACAGAGATTTATTTATAAAAAAAACACATTAATTCATAATTTGCGTTACGCAACTGCGTTCGGGACGCGTGTGAACGAAGATACAGTGTAGTGTTCGTCAAGGAAATAATTCATAGGATATCAACAAATTATGGCTCCTTTCTAGGAACTCGGGTTGTTGTAATTTGGACTCTGTGTTGTGGTAATAAGGTGAAAATGAGGAGCGACGTGTTGGCACCGAGCGAGCTGGAGGGGACCGACTATCTTCTCTCCTCCACGATGAGGCTGGAGGACAGCTTTCTGCAAATACTCGGTGAGTGTGCACATCTACATAGCTGCCATACATGCTTGTTGCGAACTGATGCCCTAACCATGCGTCTTACCTCCAATATTCTCCAGGAAACATTCTAATTCAAACTATTCAATCGATGTAAGAATAAAAACGTAAGTAAGTAGTACTTATTAAAATGCAGGACTCGTTATAAATCATAAAATTTACATTAAAGTTACATATTCAAGGTCTTTTCATTAAACATTTACAAATTCATTAAACGGTCACGGAGTCATTTATAGAAGAGTGAAAATTGTCGAATAAAGATATACCTGCCAGGAATAAATATTGTAAGTAGTGATGATAAAATGGTCATATACATTCTGTCAAGGAACTGATGACAAAGATTGTTTGGGTAAATACAAATTTTGTTACACTAACTTTGTGGTCATGGTCCTATAAAGTACAGTATTTGTCTTGGTAATGAGGTAGCCATAACCATTAATTTAGTGTTTTAAGTATAAAAATGTATTTCCCCTAGCAATTTTTTTCATCGGTTTTTGTAATAGGTACCTACGTACTGAACTAATTCCTACCTAGATATGTACGACCACAATCATAATCCATCATTTTATAATCAGTAAAAGTAAGCATTCTGTTTTAGAAATGATAAAAAGATGGTTATTCATTCGCAACAGTATTTTGATAATTGCGTTTCCTACACTTTAAGTATTTAAATATTTGACACAACATTGCCAAAGTTAAGTCTCTTAAGAACAAAACTTACCTAATTTTATAGTCATTTAAGTATGTACAACGGAATGATTTATGCACTGAAGCGATTTTATGACGTCTGGCACTCAAGCTCATACGTGCACAACAATAAAAAATCCAAAAGAGTATTATAATTATTGTAATGCATCACGTAATTGTTAGTCTTGGTATTCTTTGTACTAACACAAGAATTATCATTTATTCAGCACTAGCTTTTGCCAGCGACTTCGTCCGCGTTTCCGTCGTTTTTCGTAAAAAAGTAGCATATGTCCTTCCTCACTGTTCAGTGGTTTTGATGTAACATACAGATTAACTTTCGTATTTTAGTAGGGAAATATAATATATCACGTTCAAAAATAATCCTTATAGCATGATTCAGTATTCACGCGCGACGGCGCGATGGCTTATTATCGTATTTCATGTATAAGTTTGGTGTTTCTATACCGATTTCTATGATTCTTTTTTTATTGAATAGGTAATAATGTAAACTTTTTTTTATTAGGGATGAGTAAGAGTATTATAAACGTAAGAGTAAACAAATATAATCAGAAATCTCCGAACTGCTAAGCTATCGGGAGTTACACGTGTTATTGTGAGTCAACCATAAAAGATAGACATATGCTGTTGTGGGATATTTTTTAGATAATTTTATGTAGAACATTTCTCTCATACATGATTTCTATGTAGCTTTAACCATTAAGGCTGCATACGCGACGGAAGCTTTAAAAATACCGTTTTCCCAACATTTCCCTTCACTGCTCTGCTCCTATTGATTGTAGCGTGATGAAAAGTATACTATAACCTGCCCAGGAGTATGAAGAATAAATGTACCAAGTTTCGTTAAAATCCGTCGAGTAGTTTTCGTTTCTATAAGGAACATACAGACAGACAGACAGACAGACAGACAGACAGACAAAAATTTTACTGATTGCATTTTTGGCATCAGTATCGATCACTAATCACCCCCTGATAGTTATTTTGAAAATATATTTGATGTACAGAATTGACCTCTCTACAGATTTATTATAAGTATAGATAGATTACAATGTAAAGTGCAAAAAAGTTTAACATTAAGTAGTGATGAACGTCTCCTTAAATTGTTGTACTAGCTTTTGACCGCGGTTCCGCCCGCGTGGATGTTAGGTATTGCGGCAAAAAGTAGCCTATGTCCTTTTTTGAGACCCAAGCTTTCCCCATACCAAGTTTCATCGAAATCGGTTCAGCGTTTTAGCCGTGAAAGCGTAACAGACAGACAGACGGATTGGGTTACTTTCGCATTTATAAAATTAGTATGGATGGAAATGGAATTCTGCACAAGGGCATGAAACGAGACGAGTGATTCCTTGAACTTGTGGAACCCGAGCACTCAGAGCAGTATAGGTAATTACGTGCACAATTATAATATTTATGAACAACAACACAGCAATGACGATATACATTATTTTCCATACCTCGAACACCGCAAACCCGCACCTTTTATTACAAAAAACGACTGCTTAGAAGTTAAGTTATAAGTGATTATTTTGTTGCTAAATTTAAAAAAACTTTACTTATAAATATTCAAATTTATAGATCGTCTTGAAAATAATGAGTTTATTGACCGAAGTGTGGTTGTGTTTTGGTAAGGCGGGTTTGCACAAAACTAATGTAGAGTTATAGACACAAAAGAATGTACTTACCTAGATACTATTTAGATGTTTGAAATGTTCGTTAAATAAAATATGTTTGAAGTGACGCAATAACGCATTATTTACTGGTTAATGTTTACTATGTGCACTTTGTAAATCAAATACTTAATCATAATTACCTTTATACCAAACATAAAATTGTTTCATCTATATTTTAGTTATTGTGAAATGGATGAAATCCGCAGAATGTAATAAGTATATCGATCATTGGAATGAGTTGCATATTTTATTATCGCAGTATCAATATAAGAATCATTAAGAGTATCAATCTGACCGACTTAAGCGCGTCATCGTTAAAATACTTAATTTCGGTCGATTATAGATTCTCATCGAAGTATTCAGAAAAATAATACATTTTCGTTTAGCGCTACGACACGAGTTAAGAATTATCTAAGTATGTAAATTTAAAGGATTATTATATCTACTATTTTTAAACTAGTAAAATATACTCGTATATTTTTAAGTTTGGTGGTTTTTTGCTATTTATTTATCGTCAGAACTGATAGAATTTCATGCTGAATATTCGTAAGTATTTACTTGGACAAGACATCTTGCGACGACACGCGTTCTACGGAGTGATACGCGCCCACGCCAAGGTTAATAGGCACTAGTTAAAGCTAATATAAACACACCTATACATTTTCCTGTATGTTTATTTTCCCGGAATAACACAATATACTATTATTTGTTTTCTTTTTAATGGCACCAAAGCGAATAAATTAATAATTATTAAAATTGTATGACATTTATATAAAAGCACTGTTCAATGGCCCCATAAGATCCTAATGAATTAAATTAAAAGCGAATTTCTTCCTATCGAATTTCCCTAAACTGATTCCCAGTACTTGAATTTTAATCTAAGTAGTTTAAAATTATGGCCAACTAACGCGTCTCACTGAGTTAAATAGCAAACAGGATAATACAACCCATGTGCATGTAGTAACTTAACTAACGTAAGGAGGAAAGGAAATTTTCTCATATAATATGATGACCTGTGTTCTAACATTAAATGGATCGTAATTGGTTTTGACAGCATTTCAAACCACTAATAGCACTATTATGACTTATTGGTGTTAAAAGACTTGCCATTATATATATAGGCCTATATAATATATATAATAGTATATTCTGTAGAAGAATTATGATAAAATTAATGGGAAAATGTACCTAGTAGGTACCTAGCTAATTATTTAATGAGGAGTCTATGACTATGTTTACGTGTGTTCGTTCAATGACAATGAAAACGAGATATATAAACCTATGTAAGTATTAGTATGAAGTTTTGCAGATATTAGAGGAAAAATACCTTAGATATTATCTAAGTCTTTAAATAAGGCTTTATTTTCCTTATTTCCAGCTCTCTCTATACCCAATTATTTCAGCCGTAAAAGGACTAAAAATATAAAGGCAGACAGTTACTGTGTCATAAACAAGTTCACAAAACTTTAACTTGCTCGACGTGTACTCAGACTAAGTAAGCGTTTTTTTTATTTCTTCTTTGTCTTGTAACTTGTAACACCATTTATTAAGTCATATTATGTTAAAAAACTACATAAATCTGTTTAATACCGTATTTTGGCTACGGGGAAGGAATGAATCTCATGTGAAAAAAGAGTGATGAATTAAATGTGGATGGATGGAGAGGGAAAAGAATCCCAGTTGAAGACATCAAAGAACTTATAACAGATACGCTTAAAATCACTCATCCTATTAAAATTGCAGAATCATTTAATAACTACTATGCTGACTTAGTTCAGCTAGAGCATACCCCGAAAAAACAAACTTGCACATACAATTCTCCATTTTCTTTTTTTCTTGGTCCAGTTGACCCGGTCGAAATTTTCACAATAATAAATAACTTGAAGAATACAAAAAGTACTGGTTATGATGACATTTGCGTGTCTATCTTAAAACAAGTTAGTCATTTCATTTCACCAATACTGAGTTACATTATAAATCTTTGCTTTGAACAAGGTACCTTTCCGTCCTCCTTAAAAACTACCATAATTAAACCAATTCATAAAAAAGATACCAAATCAGATATGAAAAATTATAGGCCGATTATATAAACCTTTATAATTACTTTGATAAGAACCGTATCTTTTCTGAAAACCAAAAAGGTTTTAGGAAAAATATGTCCATAAATTTAGCTATTTACGATCTTTTAAGTATGATTTACCCTAGAGTGGATGCTAGGCAGCCTTCATTTGCTTTATTTATGGATATGTCAAAGGCCTTTGATTTTGTAGACCATTCAATTTTATTAAATAAACTAGAGATATATGGCATAAGGGGCAATGCTCTTGATTTAATCAAATCTTATCTCACCAACAGAACTCAAATCACAGTAGTATGTAAAATTTGTCCTAAAACTAAAAATGAAATAAACTATAAATCAAGTCCCAGATTAGTTAAATTCGGAGTTCCTCAGGGCAGTGTTCTTGGTCCATTGCTCTTCCTAATTTATATTAACGACCTTCCCATGTCAACAAATCATAGAATGGTGCTATTTGCTGATGATTGTACAGTCGTTTATAATGATGAAAATGATATCAATAGCAGCTTATGTTCAATAGTAGATTGGTTAGAGAATAATAACTTATTAATAAACTTAGATAAAACTAAACTAATGCAATTTAAGCAAAAAACAAGTAATAAATTAAATACAAAAATAGAATATTTAGGAAAAGAAGTAAAATTGACTGCAACAACAACATTTCTCGGACTCCGCATAGACTATAACTTAAAATGGCAAACACATATAGATTTCATATGCAAAAAAATATCACAATCATCTTACAGTCTTTACCTCCTCTCGAAAAAAGTAAGCCTCCCCACACTACTTATAGCATATCATGGTTATGTTGTTTCCAGGTTAAGATATGCAATAATCTTTTGGGGCAATGCTACTAATTGGGACAGGGTTTTTAAATGTCAAAAGAAATGCATCCGTGCCATGTGTGGCTTAAAAAAGACTGACAGTTGCAAAGAATATTTCAAAAAATTAGGCTTACTTACACAGTACCATCTATCTATATTCTAGAATTGGCTCTATTTATAAGACAAAATCCTACTTTATTTACTTTAGAATCTGGATCTCGCAATAGAAGTAGATTATACAATAACATCAGTAGGAGGTTTACAACCACTCTGTATGAAAAAAGTGTATTTAATATGGCAACTAAGATATATAATAACATTCCAAAAAATATAAGAGATTCTAATAATGTGAATATCTTCAAACATAAATTGTCAAAGTTCTTGATAGAAAACTGTTATTTCAGTGTTAGTGATTTTATATCAAAATAATTAGTATTAAGTAAATGCTATTTGATTCCCATTCATTTTGTTTAATTGTATGTATGTTGTGTAGTTTTGTCTAATTTGTATGCCCTATGTGGCGGATCACGGCATGAACACATTCTATTTATAAGATCTTTATACCTGTGAATCACAAATAAATGATTTGATTTGATTTGATTTGATTTGATTTGAAAAAGAAGAGGATGGATTGTGGGAAAGAGAATGAAAAATCTGTAAATTGTGCATGATGATAGCATGACGAGTAATAGGGTAGAATGTAAGGAAAAAACATTTTGCGTCGACCCTAAATAAATTGGGATAAGGGCAGGAGAAAGAAAAGAAGCCTACGGGGAAGGCAGAGACTTATTGCCTAGTTACCAACTAAGACCACCGGGGTGCTTCTTCCGTCCCTTTACAAGGGTCCATGCGGAAACGCATTAGCAATCTAACAGTCCCCGGTAGGTAATGTTGTTTACTACCTAATATAACTTGTCCAATCGCAGTTGAATGTCTCAAGTCATTCATACAAAATTTAACACCTCGGGCAAATGAAAGTAGTCAGGCCACATGCTTGCCTACTTCAAGTCGACAAATTAACAGAAACGTGTTTTATATTTTTTTTAAACAAATATGATATGAACACACTAGGAAGGCAATCTTGAAAAGCTTTTTACTGAAAATATACGATAAATTTGAATATGGTTTTGTACATGACTTTCTCCCAAATCAAAAATTACGCTATGACTCTGCGTCTGTAAATAGTTTAAACTCTATAGGCTTTATAAATATGATATGTGGATATTTTATGTAATTCAATGAATAACACTTGATTGACTTGAAATGATACCAACTTGTCCAATTTCGATTACTATATTTTTATAAACTTGTATACATATAAATATTCTTAGTAATAATGTTTCTATTTAAGTAATTAACAATTAATTCTCCTTTAACAAACCCTTTGGTTTTTCCTCGTAATTAAAAAGTGCCGTTTTTAGCGGGAACCGACAGATTATCAATATTCTTCTATTTTTTATTAATTTTATTTTTATTTTACACAATATGTCATTTGTCAAAGATTTGACCAAAGAGTTTTTATCACTCTTATTAATCATAATTGAAAATCATGACAGACTCATATTTTTTTGACTTAGACTGAATTCGTTGTTGCTATCAAAGCATTACCTATTTATTCAGATATGTTTGATAAAAATGATAATTATATCTAGGTTTATTATAGATTATATTATTAGCGAGAATCACATCGTTTCGGCGTCTGTAATAAACTTATCAACATAGATATTCACGATAAAATATTAGCTAAATGATGTAACGGGTTTTACTCATATACCCAAGGGCAAATTTTTCCAACGCCAATTTCCAATAAAATTGACATTGACTGATTTTGTATGGAAGAACAGTCAACATTTTTGGCGTTGGAAAAATCAGGCCTAAATAGTGTACAATACTTATCAATAAAATACTTGCTCACGCTGCTCATAAAATAATACGGAAGTAGAGGTGGTTCTTAATGGAGTTTATACCAACACACGTATCGAAATCTGCTCCCATAGTCTCTATCAAATTCTAAGCAGCATTCTGTAAACTAAAAATGAACCGAATAGGCACTAGTTACACAATTGCGTTAACTAATATAAATCAAGTGTGTATGAAACAAGGAAGTGTACAAGATTAGGGCCCTCGGTTCACAGTGTCGCCCACCGGTTCAATTGCCCCTGACCTGCCTAATGTGCTCGTAATGGCACCACATGACGAGGGGAGACGTCAGATGAACTTATAAAACCGTTCGAATCATGTTCTATCATCCACACATCGGAGATAAACACGAATTATTAGAAACAATTGGCAAGCGTTTCTGAAAGCCTATATAATATATATAATATAGAGATTTATAAGTTCTATAAATCTCTTGTCCACCAATAATGTCTACAAATGATCACATAATATTATTCTTTTATTTAGTCAATCAGTTATGATGGACTTGTCTAATTCTTTTTGATCGGTCTCTTATAAACCAAGGTACGGTTTTGGATCTGTTTTGCTTTTCTCCAAATGTCCTATAAGAGAGATTCTCTCCGTGATTTGTAGAAAATAATTACTATCAAGTTTCTATGTAGAAGGTATCATATCTACTTAGTACTTAAGGTTTTGAGGCTTAGGTTAACACCTGCGTGTGAACGACATAAACAGGTGGCAGTTTATCTGATATATTCTTACTCCGTAACACGTGGATTGGTTTTCATAGAACACAAATAAGTATCATTACAATAATAGGCATACTTAGTAGTGTAGTAAACTGTAACCTATGGTTTCGAAAGAAGCTGAAAAGACAGTAGAAGGCTCGAAGGTAGTAGGTACCTGATAAAGTAGCTTAAACCACAGAAAAGAACATGGTTGCTTTGGATAAAGAACTTTTTCCATTTGCGTGGCCAGCATATGCGCCAAACTCTTTGCATCGAATGTCTTTCCCAGAAGCAGCCTGCAAAATGTATGCAGCTCTCTATTGTTTCTTACATTTTAGACAATTACATTAGTTCTTTTTATCGTGAGTAGCACCTGGATTTTCTGAAGTGAAGGCTCCATGGCTTGGACAACTTAAAAAAATTTACTCCGTACATGCGTTGCGCATTAGGGGGCACGGTAACTGCTGCGAGTAAATAAATTTAATATAAGATTAGATTATGATAAGTATGTATACTGAGTAATATAACTTTATCAGTAAAGTGTTTTCAGTGGTATCTGTATCTCAATAAGGGAGTGGAGTGTAAAGTCGGAGATTGTACTTCACGTGTAGATACCTAAACATTATTTGTAATCCGATACATAAAGAAACCAATATTTAATTATTTATTCCTCATAATAAAGCAACTAATATTTCGTCGGAAATCAGATGACCCGATTTTGCTTTAATTATTTTGATTTCCAATTAAATGTAAGAAAAAACGTTGAATTAGAAATGTCATGAATGAACGCTAAATAATCATAGCTTTTTCTATAAATAGCATGAATTTAAAAAATGTGAACTGGTCCGCTCGGCTCAGCTAGTTTAAAAATATATATATTTTTTTCAGTCAATACAATGTACTTATTTAAAAGTTTTTATTTAAACGAATCTTGTTTATATTTTGTCTAATGATTAAATATAAACAATAATAGGTTGCAGTCAGGGACAGGCCAAACCACTAATCATTTTTATTTATCATCTCGTTTCCCTATTAATTATAAATAAATAATTGTTTTGTTCATTGTTTAAGTTTTCTCATTATATTATGCTAATGAGAGCAGTTGATATTAGCCGGAACTAAGATAGGATGGCGCATCTCGTGTCAGGTAATATATGCCACACGCCCTGGGCCTTGAGCGCCTCTTAATTGTGTCACCGTCTAGACTGATTAATTAGCTAAAAAAAACATAATGAATCAATATCAGATAGACTGACATGCATAGCTACAACTATAGTTAACATGTTTCTTATAACAAATCCGGGTCGTTGCGCCCTCCTATCAGCGTTATCGCGGCAGACGGATGTCGTAATCGACTTTTGTAAAATGTGTTAAATGTATCTGCGTATTACCTGCTTAATTAAAGGGCATCGGGGATGGTGCTATCTGGTAGAACTGGATGGCTTCCCTCTGTCATGATGATCAATCTCGACTAAAGCCTCGTTTCTATATTCAAAAAACGATTTGTTTAGCTAACGGACGATAGAATTTTCTTAAGCAAAACTAAGAAAGTGCCCGGTAGAAGTCTGGCAGACCCCTCCATTTTTTCCAAGGTAGGTAGAGGAAGTTCATAAGGATTTCCACCGAGTCCAGAAAAAAGGAGGGTACATGTTTTCAATCTGCACCACCAATAACACTGTTATTGGGGAATCTATCATAGGTACATTAGATATAGGTATATTTCTCCAAAAAAATATCCAGTCTCAGATTAAATTACCTAATATGATGTATTTTAAGGTATTTTTTTTCTCACGGTAAATTAATAATAAGGGGTAGGTACCCATTAGTTGTTTGTAGAAATTATGGTTACCGTACATTTTTACAGATGTCTATTATTAGTATAATTACAATAAAAATATTTTTAGATATTTTTGCACTAATAACAATTTAAGGAAAATTGTTACTTTAGTGAATAAAAATAGCATGGTATAGATAATTATTGATCTACGTAGGTACGCGGATGGAGCCTTTACCTATTAAGTATAATTTAGAAAATGTCCTAAATTTCATTTATTATATTCATGACTAGCTGACCCGACAGACGGTTGTCCTGTCACCTTTTAAACCTTCCCTGAACTTCCACAAATATTTCAATTTCAAGATCAAAATTAGCCAAATCGGTCCAGCCATTTCCGAGTTTTAGCGAGACAAACGAACAGCAATTCTTTTTTATATAATAGATTTCTTGTAGGTATTTGAGTACTTAAACCTTTTTTTATCGCCGTGTCGTTGCCATAAACGCCGTAATTTCGATTTCCAAACATGGAATACCAACTCCTTACAGAACAAACTAGAATCTAAATAAACAACGGGGTGAATAATTTAGTTTGTTAGAGAAACAATCGGGGTTACGACCTCAGCGCAAAGTGAAAATGCTAAACAGTGGATGTAAATCGTGTATTTATTAATGTTATGTATATCGGAATACGGTTAATAACATTTTACACTAACAAAGGTGTCTGCCCCTTACCAGACTTGTTGAATCCGCTACTGCTTAACTAAAGGCGGAAACATACATAGGTGTCGTGGCGTGTCATGTCGTGTCGTGTCGTGTCGTGTCGTGTCGTGTCGCGTCAGAAGCATATCCGTTTCATAGCTACGACGTCTTCGGAACTCGTCACGGCACGTTGCGACCTACAATTTTGACTTTAAAGGTGGGTATTGACCGGTGTTACGGGGTGTAATGTATATGTAACATGTTACAAAGCGAGCATTCTTACAGTCAATTCGTGGAAACGGGCTCCAAAACGCTTGTTTTTACGTAGGTAGGTACTGACTACATGAAAGCTCACCTTGTAACATGCTACATTACACCCCGTGACACCGATCAGTACCCTTAACGAACTTAACCATAATGAAATATATATAAATAATGAATAAGTACCTACTTATATAAATAAATATGGACGACATCACATACATTGCTCTAGACCCAAAGTAAGTAGTTAAAGCACTTGTGTTATGGAATTCAGAGACAACAAAGGTTCCCAGACCCACGACTATATAGATAGCGGTATGGTTTTCTACATTGACCCGTCAGGGGATCGAACCCGTGACCTCAGGGCTGGCGACACCTTGAAAACCGATGTGTACGCCACTTGGAGGTCGATAATCAAGGGTCGTCAATATATGATACCGATATCCTTCTGGCACGACACGACACGTAATTATGTTTCCGCCTTTATTAATATTTTAGCGTGATCTGAGCAACTGAGCACGTAGGAGAAGCAATTGTATAATAATTTTGATGTACCGTTAACATCTAATTTGAAATTCAGAACTTACTGTACGTTGAAACCTCATTAAAAATACCTTTGTGAATGAAATTATTGTCCTTGCCTATGTTTGTCTAAGTTTGTTCGACATTTCTGGGTCGGCCCATAAGCTGTTACGGTCTTTTATAAATAAACAACCTTCCTCTTGAATCACTCTGTTTATTGCTGAAAACTGCATCAAGATACGTTGCGTAGTTTTAAAGATCTAAGCATACAGACAGTGGGAGCGACTTGATTTTACCTATACTATGTAAAGACCTTGCAGTAACTGCATAAAATTGATGCCATAAAAGTAAATGAATAATTTATGTACTTGTATTACCTAGGTACTACATAATGTAATCTTAGAATACTTTTTTGTACTAGGCAGATTTAATTAAAATTTTAACAGAAAATCGGATTAATTTTATTAATACTAGATTTTGCCCGCGGCTCCGTCCGCGTGGCTATCGATGATCGCGGTAAAAATTAGTACCTTGGCCTATGTCCTTTCTTGGGATCCAAGTTTTACCAAAATCGGTTCTGCGGTTCAGCCGCAAAAGTGTAACAGTCAGACAAACAGCTTTTACAGAAACTTTCGCTTTTAGAATATTGCTATGGAAGTATGGATAATGTGGATTATGTACTTACAGTTAATGACTCTGTACCACAGCTTGTACGGCAAAAACACACGAGGTTAAAAACATTACCTATTCAATCTTAAGTGACGCCTTGAGACTTTATTAGGAAAGGTCAGAATTGGTAAATAAGGTAAAAAAACTTTGAGAATTAATTAATTATAAAGCAGTTAATCGTATAAAGCGGAAGAGTCGCTAACAATTTTTTATTTAATATTTATAAAGACGGTGAAAAAATGTAGAAATCGTAGTAACTTCCTCTATGTTGCTAATGTAGGTATCTTAATGTTTAAATAACGAGCTATACTTAATATCTGTAAACATATGTAACATAAACATTCAAATTATTCTTAGATATAACCGCTTTATCATTTTACAAGTCACTATTTAGTAAGCGTGTGTTTTATTATTTTTAAATTATAAATTTTATTACGCCACGAAATTTACATACTTTTTACATCTTTAATTTGATGAAAATAATAATATACTTTTAAATTAACGTGACTTCTTCACGAAATACAAATGCATAATGTGGAATTAAAAACTCTCAGCGGTTTGGCACGCATGTGCATTAAGCTTTTTTCTATTAACTTGGCAACTAAAAAATACTACGATGTAGAAACTAGAAATACCTAGAATGTAACGTGTCATTAGTAAAAACATATGAATGAAAGCAGCGTAGAGTGAAACAAAATTCAGAAAATAAAGTATTTGAGAGGATGAATGAAAAATGCTTGCTTATCAAACAAATGTGGTCGTGGTGGTAAAAAAACCACCACAACCAACGAACGAATTTGAGGTCCGAACGCCGCAGGAGTTGCCTTTAAGAGGAGACGCGACTGGGAGTTTCTCCATACAATCGTATTCCGCTGTTTTCTTCGTAGAAAATGCTTCTAGACCAATTGTTTTCCAAAAGATCTAGATTTACTTAATGCGTGCCCCTGTTAGTTCGATTTTTCCTCAACACAATCACTTAAAGAAATATGATCCTCTAAAAATGCCTGTTTTCTCCGCCGAGTTCCTACCACTATCAGGCAAATGCAAAAATAATTTTGATCAGTCGAGTTTTAGGGAAGAAAACAGCGGCATACGAAACGTGTTGGTCTACGATTTTGTAGGTAAAATCGGTCTGAGCTGCAGTTGTCCCTCACGCACTTTATGGGTGTAGGTCGAAGGTGTGCGACGGCAACTCGGGAGTAGTGTACCCCTCCAACCAACCTAATAGTCCGGTAAAGCAGTGAAAGCCTCCCTCGAGGTCTACTGCGGCAGAGCTCTACACAAAAAATGACCATCTATTAATATACCTTTATTTAGATCAAATTTCCTCTCAAAGTAATTATATAATTAAGTTAAGCATGACCCGCTGTAGAACTAAGGACGCCAAAGACATCCAAATATAGATTTTTCTACGTCGTGGACTATACCTTCCAGTTTTTACAACCCACCGCTTATTTTAGTTTTAAAATCATCGTGTAACAGATTACACGTAATATTTTAGTGTTCAGTTCTCATCAAGGTCAGGCCGATGACTTATATTTGGATGTGGCTGTTAACGAATCATGACGGTCTGTGGCCGTATATTTCTGATCTTGCACACTTCAAGTAAAACATAACTATGACGTTTACTCACATTTTAATATTACGAGGTATTACCGATGAAAATAGAACTGTTAATGATCTGTTCAAGGTCATTTGATACAGTTGAATGACATTTAGTAACCTGGAAACATAGTTTGTTACACTTATTATTATTTTATGACACCTGGTCAAATTGTTGGGATTTGAAAGCTATAAATATTCTTATAACGGAGTTGCGAATGCACGTAGATGCTTAAAATCGGTGTCAACGGAAAGATCCAAGCCAGTTCAAAACGGCTAAGGCACGCCGCTCAGCTGCCAGTAGCTTCCTAACCTATGCCAACGTGGCCAACTGGGCAGCCGGAGTAGGGATACTGACACTGCATCGATGCGTGCGCCGACTGTCTCCAACCAACTATTTATGTAACACCTTATATTTAACGCCAATGCACTTCCGGAATGCATTAACGAAATTACATGTACAATTTGGATGGCACTCGTCCAGAAAGCGTGTGAATGTTAGTGGGGAGTCCTGTTTAGACGTCTTTTATTTGGCAAATATGATGACTACATTAACATATACCAAATATAGGTATTTTTCTTTAGAATCCCATGACCTAACTCGGTTTGGCTTGAGCCAGTTATAGTTGTACATTCTTCCAAGTGTTCTCAATCTCTTCTTTTTTAATTTTCTTAAACTGTTTTGTTATATGAAGCTTATAAGTTATGTTTTTAGATTTTCGCCCAAAATCCATTCCGAGTTTCATCAAAAAGGCGTAAGATGTGTTCCAACAAAAAACTGTTGTTTTGATAACTTGCAGACGTTTTTGTAATAATTTTGTTATACCTTTTTTATTTTAGTATCCGTAAATAACAATAATGACTAAGCACCTGTATTATATTTGTATAAGGCTTTATAATCACTGTTTTTTATGAAAAAGCATTAGTTTTTATTCTTGCTTAAAACGATCATTCCTGAGCTAAGTCTATTTTTGTAGTTCCTACACATATAATGATCAATTAAGTACTGTGAAAAAACTGTTATGGCAAGTAGGCTGTCAAATCGTTATCTTCTATATAGGTACTGTATATAATGCTCGTGTCACAGTGTTTATAGCCAAACTCCTCCGAAATTTTTCATGTATATTTGATAGGTCTCAGAATAGGTAACTAAACGGCAAAGGCGTATTTTTTTTTTTATTTATCTGGAAACAATGTTTGTCTTGTCAGCTAGTAAGTATATTTATATGCTTAAATATTATACGTAAATTCGGAGCATTTTTACACAATTTTACACTTACTTTCAGAACGGATTTACATCTGTTAGGCCGTCTTAGTTCTAGAAGAAGTCACCCCTAAATTGCCTGCTTGATCTAGATAGTTGTTTGATGTGTATTATAAAAGGTGTCGTATCGTCAGTAACTGTACATCGTAGAGGACAAAAGGCCAGCGTTATCGACCGCATATATTATTGGCTCAACGCCCTCTTTGAGCAACATCTGTTGATAAGAAGAAAGCTATTCAGAATATTTGGTTCTTTGATAACACCTAAGATAAGAAACTTGTCTAGGTACAATATGTTTTAAACATTTTTTTTGTAAACGACTGTACTCACGCAAAGATTTCGGAGTAAACGACTCGACTAGTTTTGGGCCCAATTTTGAACATCTTCCTATCCTAGTACATAACGATTGTTATTTAGTAAATATAATTGATTACTACATAGATTGCCCCTTTGTCCTTGAATTAGGTGTTGGTTCGAGGATAATGAGGGTATCCCTAGACAGTCTAACCAAGTTTAAATATCCCCAAGGGCGTCTAGAACGTAAATTCAATGATTTGCTGCCAAAAACATGTCTTAGTAGGTATGTTTTCATGTTCAGGTTCAGTTAGGGTTTCAGTTCATGAAATTTAATGGACAGGCAGGAATGAACTTTGTTTGTAAATCGATTTTTTTGAAAAATTGTTTTATTTGTTGAAATTTCGACATGAGGTTTTTAAACGATTGCTTTTTTTTACATACTCATTACATTTAGTGAATGTGAAGTCATCACTTACGTCAGTCGCTTATAATTCGTTATAAAAAAATCCTGCGACAATCAAACATGATTGAAAAAAGTTTCTTCACCTCTTTACCAAACATTGGCTCCAACATTGGTGGTTATAAATCTGTCAAAGGTGTGCTTCTGACTGATGTCCGACAGTGTTGCAAATTGTGTCATTTGCCAAACATTTGTAGTATATTTGTAGTATTTGTCTACTATAGGTAGTATAGTGCAGTACTTGAGGCATCACGTGCGAATTATAAATATTCTTATATTGTTTTACATTCATATTACAATGTATTTGCTTAATATTATAAATATAAGTTGGTAAGCAGGAAACTACTCATCATCATCTATTATTTATTTGTATTTTTTTTTTATTTTTATTTGAGTTTTTCACGTTATGTGGAATTATATTCGGGTCAGTATAACTTATCAGTACAATCCAATCTATTTTAGGTACAAGATGTACAATTTATTGATATACAAACTAAAACAATCAACATCTGCTTGATACTCTATAGCCCACATAATCATAGGAAAAGGATATGAAGTAATCCAACACGCCTACATAACCCCTGATTAGTTTATTTAGACTGGCTTGCATTAGGTAGGTACTTCTGAGTCCTGTTTGAGCAATTTCAGGTACCTACCCACCTGGCCTAATCTTGACAGTACTTTGATAACCTTGACACAATGGCCGATTAACGTGAAATTATAACATTGGATCACACATCGTTGGCAAACACAAACCCTGAAGAGTCAGAAAAAAAATGAGATCAATTTTCTCAAGTTTTGAAAATGTTGGTTGAAAACAAAATGTGTTTAAAGACACTTAGGTACGAAAGTAGATAGAATACAATGTTATTTCTCACGAACGTTTGTTAAATTCTTAATTGAAGTCGAGTGCTTTTTTTGCTTCAGTTTTGGTTGCAAAAATTTACCCGTGCATACCCTAAAGGAACCTTGGTATTTATTTTTACTTAATTTATTCACATTAAAATAATTGTTCAGAAGTCTTCCGCTTCCACAAGTTCAGAGAAACATATCAAATTAATAAAGTTAAAGTGTACCTAAGGAGAGATGATGACGCCAGTACCACGGTGATATTACTGTCTACCAATAAAATAGTATCTAACATTACGTGTATGTAACAGAGATTAAACCAATCTTGAAGTATACCTACCAATCATCAAGGTCATGGACAAATCTTATAGGACAAACAGGTACAGAGGACCACACGTCATTGGTGAAAAAAGGTAATGAAAATCAACTTTTTGCTTTATAAAGATGTCAATGTCAAAATGTTATCACTAATGTGCGGTTGACTGTACAACCTTGAAACAACAGGTAAAAACTGTACAGTCATTTTGTTTGGTTATTATCTACGGAGGTTAGTACAAATTATACTTAGCTGAATATTTTAAAAATAATTACCTACGGTTTGGTAGTTTTTTTGCGGGCTCCAGACCAGACGAACGCAGCGCTCCCGTCTAGTCCTAAGTAAAAGGAAAGGAGATGCATCCGGCAGCGGTACCTATTATGTAATCAAATCTCGCAAAAGAAAAGCGATGGCAAAATGTAAACAATTCATACTGTCAAAATGATAATGCGTATTACGTATAACGTGATACAAATTACATTTGACGGCATTCGCTGTTAATTGCTATCGCCAAGTAATAAACCTTTGTAACCAGTGGCGTAGCTAGGTAACCAAAGGCCCTGGGGCAAAAATAAAACTAGGGCCCCAAGTAAACTATTTAAATTCGTTGGTTCCGTATTCGTCGTGTACCGAATGCAATGTATATCGATTGACAGAGGGCATTAGCACGGTAATATTATTTATCAGTATTGTAACTTCACATAAACATTTTTTTCTGGAAGAGATTTACGCAGTTAGCCTAAGCGCAGGCTTTGACTGCTTCACTGGACTTTTCGGGAGAACCTTAAGGGCCTCCAGCTAGAGCAATAGAAAAACTAACTACGTTAGCAACCTTCACTAAGGGCACCCCCTGTGGGGATCGGACCTCGACTTAGTGCGTTGCTAACAATCTTAATAAGGTAAAAATAGCAAGGGAGGGCTGGATCTAAGTTTTTATTATTTAAGGACATATTTTTATTGCTAGTTTGGCTGGCTCGGGCCAGCTTGATCTAGGGACTTGGGGTAACATTTACGTTGCAATTATTTACGGCGGTTGTGTTTTGTATTGCTACTGGTAGCTAACTCGAATGCTTCTTGGAAAAGCAGATGGCAGGAGAGAGTATGTTTGGGCCTAATCTTAGATATATAAACGGACGAAGCGCGAGCTACCTATGGGCCTCGTATCTCAAGATGCGCTTGGCATGCAACCAGTCGCGAATATGCCGAGCCCCGTGACGAACAGACGGTGTTTGTTTTTTAAACAAAATAAATACATATTTATTTAAAACAAACGGTTTACTCACGTATATTTTCGGGATCGCCCGACTAGTTTCAGACTCAATAAGAGTCCCTAATCATGAGCTGACGCGGCGGCGGTGGTGTCGCGAGTCGAACTGATGTTAGCGGCAAAATAAATACAAGTACTTATTTTAATCTAAAAAAATCTTATTAATATTGCAAGGATTATTAAAATTGCAATTGTAGAATATTTTTTATTTTGTGCTGTACAAAAAAGTTTTGAATTAAGCTTTATATTTTAATGTGGATTTTCGTACATCGTACGTCTCAGTCGAAGCGCAAATATTTTTCGGTCGCAAATTTATCAAAATGATTTGTTATTTAGTCCTAAATTAAACATATTATAAGCATGGTTTTTAAATTAATTCTCCTGATAAAAAAAGAACATGCATTTTTATTGAACACTTTCTATTTAATTCACAACGTATTTTGATGTTTAAATAAAAAAATACAATCACAAAATAAATTCACTAAACTAGATAGAAACTCGAAATATGTGGACATTTTTTTTTTTATTTACTCGTCACATATACTATAAAAAATATTAAACACGTATTTTTTCCTTTTTACTTGAACAAATTATGAGGAAGATACAGTAAAAGGAAATGTCGCGTGACGTCACTTCTAGCTACAATTTTTACCAAGACGTGACGTCACAAGCCCCTACTCCTGAACTTTAAAGCGTTTTAACTTTGTCATTTTTTATTGATTTCATAAATGAAAAAATACGAGTTTTATTTTCTTTTTTAAGTATTTGGTGGACTTAATGGATATGTCCTTTTCATACCCAGTCCACACGCCTATATGTACCACGCGACTGTATTTCAAAAATAGGGTCGATTTACAATACTGATAGATAAAATATTACCGTGGCAAACCTATACTACCTATAATGCTCCGACTACACATGTATGCGGCTCTCTCGAAGCTTTGCCTATTTGCTCACTAGAAAGTAAAAACGAGACAAAAGCTTCCGTTTCCGTCAAACATTCGTACGAATACTATCCAAGTGTATTAGGATTTTTATGAATTATGTGGATTTTTCCTAACTTGTCTTATCATGTACCCGGCTCCGACACAAATCACGTCTTAGCGTCTTCATCAGACTGTAAAACCCATTTTTAACCTTATTGTCTTATAAAAGAAACACACAATATGAAAAACAACAAAATACTCATTCAAATACATATATATTAAAATGGTTTTCCTTAAAATCAAAATCTTCTACAACTTGGATAAAAAACTTTGTGTTATGTTTGTCTATGAACGTAGTAATGGAATGAGAGATATACTTACAATCGTCTTAAAATAGTTAAGTATCGATAATATATGATTCCCGGTGACGATAAATAGGTAATTGTGATTTGTTAATTATGTACAAATTAAAAAAACAAAAGGGGGGCCCTCGGACTCTGACTTACAAACGATGTAAGTCAGAGTCCGAGGGCCCCCCGAGCTTGGGGGCCCCGGGGCGCAGCCCCGTCTAGCCCTCCGATAGCTACGCCACTGTTTGTAACTGTGCCTTTGTTTCCCAGAACGCTAGGAATAAAAACTTTATTAAGTATATACCTAATAGGTATAATATCTGGAAATCTAAAGAGTCAATAAGTCAAACTACACAAAAACTTAAAACTATTTAGCTGTCTAGAAACTTAAAGACGTCTAGACAAAAAAAAAATCGTATTGAATCGTTGGTACCTATAGTATAATGTGTCTGAGAAGTTGATCAATAGTTTGTATGCTCCAAGGGCAATATTAATCCAAAACTACGAGTCGTCGCGAGTGGAAATTTTATTTATTACTTACTTTTTATTAGGTTGTTCGCTTCATTCTTTAGATCTCAGATCGGTTGAAAGTCGAGATTTTTTGTTGGTTGGAGCCCTTTAATTATTGTATGTAAATGAAGAAATAACAAATGAAGAAAAAATATGAATTTTAGTTCTTTAGCATACATAAATTATTGTAATCATGTTCTAGGTTGTTTGGCTTTCGCAACTCAAAAGAAAACCAGGAACCCCTATAGGATCGCTTCGTTGTCCGTTTATCTCTCTATCAGTCTGTCAAGAATTTTATTCTCAGGAACGCGAAAATTTATATTAAATGCTAAAGCCTACGAATAAACGAAAATCAAGCTTCTATGTGAAGGCAATTGAAAAATACAGCCATTTATGTGTCGTTTTTACATACATTTCCCAACAATTTTAAGGTTTTTGTAGGGCGTCGTCCGCCCGTTGACCCATAATCATGAAATTCGGAATAATCCTAGTTTTTATGTCACAAAACACGAATAAAAGAAACGTAAA
The DNA here is from genome assembly GCA_932294365.1 of Diachrysia chrysitis. Lineage (NCBI taxonomy): Eukaryota > Metazoa > Arthropoda > Insecta > Lepidoptera > Noctuidae > Diachrysia > Diachrysia chrysitis. The sequence continues at coordinate 8,256,189 of OW028657.1, forward strand.
TTCAACAAAAAAAAAAGGTTTTTATGATTACAAACTTTTGTTTTTGGAGAATTAAAAAAATTGTAAGGAACCCTAGGTGCGCGAGTCAGACTCGCACTTGTCTGTTTTTTTTTTAGGAGGGACTAGGTACTGTTACTGTGCCCCCGGATAAATTTCTCTTAAATTATTTTCACGTCGTTTTCACTAGAAAATTTTCGGAACACACCTAAGTCACAAATATGTATATTAGTTAAGTTTATTTGAAATAAAGTCACATTAACAAACATTTAGAACGAAGTCACAAAAGTAAAAACATATTTAATTCTTGAAAACATTAATTTTCAGTCTGATTATATTATCTAAACCAGTTGGTATGTAGAAATAACATGCATAGGTACACCGCTGATAAGGATGATTTTCTTATCATTGTTGTTTATACTATTTACGTTTAATTTCTTAGTAATACGATTATTCCATCTTAAAACAAAATTATTCATTGTTTTATTTTAAATAGCTGTCCCCCGCGACTTTGTTTGCGTGTTTTAGTTTCAACGGTTTTCCATTTTTGCAACATTTTTCATTTATGCTCCGCTCCTATTGGTCGTAGCGTGATGTTATATAGCCTATAGCCTTCCTCAATAAACGGACTATCCAATACAAAAAGATTTTTTAAAATCGAACCAGTAGTTCCTGAGATTAGCGCGTTCAAACAAACAAATAAACAAACAAACAAACAAACAAACAAACAAACTCTTCAGCTTTATAATATTAAGTATAGATAAACCAATTATTTGTGCACGTTCTTCGGTGTCGCCAGATTTAAAAACATTTATTTAATGACTTTGAGGTAGGTGAGTGATAGCTCATTGTGTTTCTGTTCCCAGTGCAGTCATAAATTAAAAGCATAATTAATTATACACATTATTTGGATTGTTAAATAGAATATTATAATTAAAAATATACCTATTTGCTTGTAATAAAAACCTTTGAAAAAATAAAATTAATAGATAATATATTATGTTATATTATTATCTATTAATTTTATATTTTTCAATTAAACTCTCAACAAACACCTCTCTCTCTCACAACAAAGTTGTTTTTCGGCGGCGTTGTCCTTCAGGCACCCATTGTGTTTTTATTTTTTCTAAAGGCTTTTTAATGTAATGTTGTGAAAAAATAAGGGACTGTTAGGCTGTAGCATATATATCTATGGGCTGTAGCGTTGCATGCTTTTGCCATTAGAAAAATCATGGTTCTGAAACATTCTACTAAGTACTAATAAATATTTTTACAGGTATGTAAGTAGGTTCTAACAATAACATTTTACCATTACCTTCACGTGTTAGATAGAAACTCGTAGTCAATATAGATATTAGGTACATGTATCAGGTATTGTGATAAAAGTATGGCAAGTAATAATTTACTCGTGCTATCGATAAATGACAAAAATTTTATGACGCCCTAAATTATGATTGTAATGATAGACCATGTAACAAATTAAGGAACATTTCAAGGTAGAAGATATCACAAAAAAACATTGGGTTTACAATAAATAATTACCTAAGTAGTATTAATACCTAAAATTAATCGGTTGATTCAGGTGATGAGGTGCTGCCGGGGACGGCGATAGTTTGCAATGCGTTCCACCTGGTTTCTCGTACAAAAAGAAAACAAAAAAGCGGAAGTTTCAGTTGATAAGCGACCATACGCGGCATACCTCCCACGTCCTCCCTGGAGTGGAGGAATCGGCGCTACCATTATCAATTTCGCAGCCAGAGGCGCTAGTAGCACGTAATGTCCAAAATGTCTAATTCCATAGTTTGTTGGCGGGCTTTGACAGCTGACGCGCCAGTGGCGCCAACTGGTGAACGCAATAACGAAAACATTAGGCGTAAACCATGGACCAGCTGATGGTCACAGGTTGCGGCATCTTACCGTGGACCACCTGTCGACAACGAGTGGACACCGGACGACGAGGCGGTGCTGGTCAGGTGTGGTTGGCTCTAATGAGTCTTTACCTTAAGTGATTAACGAAAATAAACAAAATAGTAGTTATAAACTCTATAACATCTTAACGCTATCTCCCGTTGCCAACCCAACCGATGTTTACCGGATAAAAATAAGAATAAAAATGCTAATTCAGTATCGGCTAACGTCGGTAACCAACTCAGTAGTAGTAGATCTAGTTTGTCATCGAAGTTACACTATTAGACATTATGTGTTTTCACAATCTTTTTTTTTTTTTGAAGCAACAATCGCTTTTGTTGACAACCGCCATAGCGAATAACCCTGCAGGAATGGGTAAGACTGCGGCAACGCCTACCCGCGAGGGTGTGCATCATGAAACACAAAACGGCTGTCTTTTTCTACAAGTTTAGTAACAGCTTTACATATAACAAAAGTATGAATGGATCGCGTCATTACACTGACATGGTTCTGTAAAGTAAACTGTATCATTGAAAGACCTGGGTGTGCTGCCAGCGCAGCGCTCCACACCTGCGGACAGTGCCAACAACGGCGTGACGGTGACGTAGGGATGTAAATCATGATTCATTATTATTAGATTGTTGCATAATTGCCTCCCGATGCACCAACTATTGTTATAAGTAGATACGATATCCGATTTTAGGTCTGTGACAGCCGAAGAGTCGTGTTGACTGAATGTATTGGATAATGAAAGTCATTAAATCAATGAACACTTTAGATAGGTACTTCATATGTTTATGATAATATATGTCTACAGAAATAGAAAAGTTAAACGGTAGGTACCTATATATTTACTAATAAATATGTAAATATAAATTATAATACAAACAGTGTCTTATTAGTGCTTACTTAGCTCTATGGTGTTTACACGCCTACCAAGGCTTCAAGTATTGTTAGTAAGTAACAAGTTTTTCTTCTTTTTTTCTATTCTTATACATAATTATTTATTAATTTAGAACCTCGTTGGTTGAGTGGAGTGCACATCAGCTTTAAAGCTGTCGCCAGCTGTGGGTTCCCGTTTCGATCCCCGGACGGGTCAATGTAGAAAACCACTTTTAAACGTTGTCTCGGGTCTGAGTGTTTTTGGACTTCGTTGTCTCTGATTCCATAAAACAACTGCTTCACCTACTTACTTTTAGGCCCAGGGATCAGAACAATGTATGTGATGTTGTCCAAGTTTATTTATTTATTATTACTTATATTGATTCCACCTTAGTTCCACTTCCACCGGTTCCAGGTATTTTACGGAGCTTCGCTTGTTTGCTATTCACTAAGGCCATTGCAGAACATACAGAAAGGCCAGTCAACATGCCTTGCCTTAAAAAGTAGGTAGTTGGTTAAATATTTAATAAAAGCTATAAAAAAGGACTACAACTCTTAAAATAATGATTATGTAACTTAAGTAAACGAATCTTGTGTGAAGCACGAACCAAATCATGTTTTTAGGTTTGACAATTATTCTTAGTGGCAGGCCGAAGCAAGGAATAGATAAATAAGGTCCGAACTCACAAAGATCTTTGGACAAAGCTCCTGTGTGACCTGTGTCCTGTGTAGGTACCATGCAATATGATCTTATGTCTTGATAGGTTTTGTACTAAGCTATTGCCAGTTGCAATCACTTTTAGCATTAGGAGCAGAAAATGTTTTACTAAAGATCAGTGCAGTTTAATGGCTTCTCTATTGTTAAGTATTTGAGGCTAATGATGCGAAAAATGCCCATTCCCGCCCTCTTCCTACTATCACACATTTCACGCTCTTTATAATTGCTATAGATATATTATACAAGTCTAGGTATTTGTGCAGACATACGGGTATGCTAAGTACCAATAAGTTCGTCCAAGATTTTACAATGAGCACACTAAACTTGACAACGCACGCCATATCGAGAATTGGCCAAAAGAAGAACGCGCTGCGAAGTTGGCCTAACTGGTTTTACGATTAGTTAGGTAGCAATTGATACTGCAATTATTTATTTACCAACATTAACAACACAGTACTTTTAGATGTTTTAAAGAAATTAGCCTAACTGACTATGGAGTTTTGACTTACGAAAGTGGGTTAAACACACTGATAAAATGCCCCGTTCCTAATTAGGTATCAAGATGACGGATAAAAAAGTTATGGTGACGTTTCTACTAAACCCCTTCATACAGTATTCAAATATTTATTTAAAATACAAGTAACACGTAAATAAATTGAGAGCTTCAATGCCACGCAGAGATTTATTGAGCACAAACTGGTAAAATAGTTGCCCATAAATCGTAAATTAATGTGACACATTTACTGAAAACAATGCTTTAGATATATATATTATGAACTGGGTTCAAAATATCTAGGTACTGGAGATAAATGGAACACTATTTGTCTGAAAAGAAATTAAAAGATGACAGTGTAGAATCTCAAAAGAATTGATAAATTTTAGACGAACATGAAATCCTTTATGTAGGTTGGTACCCGTCTTACAACTGACTGAAGGCATTTCTATTGGTATTCCAAAGCTCGATGAAACAAAAAGAAACTCTTAAAACTCGAAGTACTATTCCTTCGATTTATATGAAAAGATTTGGCATGTGATACAAACGAAACATTACCTATTAAACCCTAAATAATTCGGAGATAAATGACTCAAATCGTAGGTCGGCGATAGAGGAAATATCAGATTTAATAAACTGGTCTACAACGCTGCCGTACTTGACATACATTCCTAAAAGTATCTATAAATGTGTTATTTTGCTCCGAAGATTGTTGGTATTCCAATATGAGTAAATGTTATATAATCATTTAATCATTGATGGAAAACAAGAATGAAAATAGAATAAGTATCTATTTTTAAGTCAAAGTCGGCCCAGATTAGCGTAACCTATGCAAGATACCTATTTCTTGAATAGAAAACGTATCAAGTCAGTTATTTGGACAACCATAGCACATTGAATGTCAATTTTATTTGCCTTATTTTTGTAAATAAAAGCAATTTACAAATGTGTTTTCATTCAGTCTCACCGCTCTTAGTACCTATGCTTAATGACTGTAAAATAAAGCAAAACAATAATTATTAATTGCACGAGGTCACGAGTTGGTATAGATAGACTGCAAGAGTCAATGTCATATCATTGCAATACTTACTAACTAATACTTAGTTAGGTGCGTAGCAAACTATCTGGAGATTTTGTAATCACTACATTACAGTGGACTTCCTCCGCCCTGGGGAAGGCGGACGGACGGACACTACCGGCTAAATCCACCGAAGTGTTTCTCCCTTCCCTTATACATGCGAGAAAGCCATGTAAACTACCGCGATCATTTATCCTCCTAACCCAAACCAAATCTTTTACTCGCCAATATAAATATTTTTATTAAAGTACTATAGCGTAGAATAAACACTCATAACACTTGGAATTTATCATATTGATGTACTAGTAGCACCATCTATTACAACATTGGAGCACTTAATGTCTTTACGGAATGGCTAATAGATGTCGCTGATGTAATATTACTTACAGGTTCATTCATTCATTCTTTTCGAGTGCAATCAATGACAATTGAAAAATTACCATGACGTATTAGCTAAAAGGACATGTTACCCAATGGCGTAAAACAAAAATTACGTCGTAGTCTGTCAATTTAGTTTGACAGCTGTCATAATTTCTTAAGAATTTAATCAGTGGAGTATATTATTATTAAGTGTTAAAGTGTGGGAATAGCTGGAATTTAATAACTAACCCAAGGATACATATCAAACGTAAAAATTGACAAAACAATGGGACTTTGTGATGAAGGTAAGAGCATTACATATATCTGATTCCTTGGTTTTGATGAGAACATGATGGCAGTAAACAAATTAATTACTATCATTATACCTAACTGATTTCAATAGCACATGCGCTAGTAATGTCGTATAATTACTTGATTTTTACAAGTACGCGGAAAACCGTAAGAATTTCACATATTGTTGCCTGCTGCTACGCACTACAACGATTGTGGAACTTTATTTCTAGGCATGTTAATAAGGTGTCGACGAGACGTGTTTTCCGTTTGTTTAGCTAAATGTGTTTGCTTTAACACTAACAATATTTGTTGGCAATCTTGATCGCGGATATGCGAGAGAACTGGTTTGACCTCTAAATGTGTTACCCAATGTTTATGCTACGAGGGTTATCTGTTACTTAACTATATAGGTCAGTAAAGTACTTAACTATGTACCTATATATTACGAAAATTTACATTATTTGTTTGTGTACCTAAGTCATAACCTAACTACATGTGTATGATAGCGAATATTGATAAATTTATATCTATATTAATACCTTGTATATTGCTCATCTACAGTATAAAGTACATGGCAAAGGAATTTCCTATCATGCCTAAAGATATGACATTAAAGTTAAAATAGCTAAATCACTGTAAACATTATCAGACATGGCAAGTGAGCTGTAAGTATTGGTGGTACACAGGTGACGCAATTATAATATTTTTAACAATTCAACTTAAATTTGAATAATATTCCACATATCTTATATGATGTACTTACAAATACATACTAAGCACAGTTGGACAACCATTTTTTTTATCTGCAAAGATAAAATGGTATGATTTGATAAATATTATAGTATAGAATAGATAGAATGTTAAAAACTCAAAAGTGATGTCATTATTTAAGCACTGCTGTCAACTTAAAATGTTATTAGTGAAAATATAGATGATAAATATAACTGAATGTTTACAAATTAAAGATGAATGGAATATTATTGTAATGCATGTATTCCCTAGAACTAGAGGTGTGTCCTAGAAGGTGTGTTCTCTAGGACACACCCATATTATGCTATTCTGTATTAGTTCCACATGGCAAGGGCAAGCCCATTATTTTGGCAGAATCCCAAATCAGTTGAAAGGTGGGAGTGAATTATGAATGGTTACATAGCACAGTAAGTATATTTTGTATTTAATAAAAACTAAATACATTGTATTTAACATTGTACAGGAAATAAAGAGGTACATTCAGAAAAAAAAATCTCCTAACAACACAAGTACTATGTACCACCAGTTTTTTTTATAACATTGTGTTATTTTTTTTCTAATGTTGTGCAGCAACCTAAACTTTTAGGCAAGTATAAATTAAGTAATAATGTCTTTTTTAAATGAAAAATCGCTTTAAATCTACACTTAAACAAAAAGAAAATCCAAAATATTTAAAGGTGACCTTTGCACATAATAAGCAACTAAAAGAATCACAGTTGGGAAACTAAAAATATTATCAAAGAATAGTGTCAAAAATAATCTACAAATTTTATATCCCTTTGTTATTATATGTTTTCTTTGTTTATCTATGTTTCTTTACAGGAGTAATTATTAATTATTTTAATCTAATATAGTAAACAAATTGATTTTAAGAACATTATTTAATAATTCTTTCCCAAATAATTGACCTCTAATTTAGTTAATTAATTGTTTGCATTGTACAGAGAAATAATATATTATATTTTTAAATAATATATTATAATATTAAATCGGACGGACATTAATACAATACATAGCTACCCCATTATAATATAATAGTCAAATATATATTTTAATGATATAGTTGTTACTATATCATTAAAATCTATTATATGTATGTTATAATAAACCCATGATTGAGTGTCAGAACAGGGCATAGATAGTATAATTGCAGTGATGTATGAGCATTGTGCATTTACAATGGTCTAAGGCCACAATTAGTTTCAATTGTAAGCTTGCCACCACTAGACCCAATTGAATGCCAGCCCATTTATTGTTGCCATCGAAGTACACCATCTATAACTTTAAATCATTCTATGTATGTACCTATGGTTGACAGTAAATAACTAGGCTAGGTTTGGGCATACTGATAGCGTATTTACTCTTAGTACCTACACCAAAAAAAGAACAGTTTTACTGCTCCTCATAATTCAAGCTCAAGTGATGGTTATTGCCATAATTATGTTTAAACCTGTAATTATACTTACTAACTTTTATACTACATACTGAGTTTTATGTTTATTATACATAATATATATGCAATGGAAATTTGCGCGAAATATGGATGATAATATAAATAGGTATATGGAAATATGAATATATCTTTAATGGCTTACTTAATGTATCGACTAGGTTGCACTGGTGGTTGCAAGCAGTCCAACCCTATAGAATTATGTACATCTATACAGACTTGTATAGTAGTTAAGATTTTTTTTCTGTAATAACTCCCTACTTAAAATTACACGTAGTATACGAAGTAAGCAAAAAAAAATGGTGGTAAATGTCAATGTTTACTAATAATAAGTTGATAAGTAAAATCAGGAAGTTATCAAATAACATTACTGTACTACAAGGTTCTTTAATTGACAAACTAAGTACGTACGTGTAAAGAAATAAATAATTATGTACTTATGTACACAAAAACAATCAGATACAAAAAATGCTAAAAGAAATCCCCAATAAATAGTTTCTACTAAATTTGTAGAGTTACTGCTGAATATAAAGATTACGTATTAATCGCTTGTATTTTTCTACGACATAATATATATGAACATTTGTAGCTGAATCTCAAATGATCTTTATATATTTTCCCCATATTATGACATCTTAACCATGCTACCTCTTCTACAGATTAAGATAGAGTTGTGGAGAAATAGTAGAATATTATTAGATCAATAAAATGTGTGATAGCAATAAGAATTAATAATAAATCGGACCTTATAAATCTCTATAATAACTCGCATCTTAGTACGGTAACTATACACATGCCTACAGAGCACTCGTTTAAGCACTATGTATATCTACAATCAAAAAAAAATTATTAGCAATCAATTTTTTTGTTAATGAGTTTTTGGACAAACCATAGACATACGGAGACTTTCGATGGTCTATTTGATAAACATAACTAAGTATAAAGTTTCCAATGCGTGTCACCGACTTATGCAATCCGAAAGTAAATAATAATGATACCTAGTTGATTATCCGATTTACGGTTAATTAGTTGATGACGAAATATCGATTGATAAACATACCTAATTTATTTGTTTATCACGTGTTTATTTATCTATCATATCTCCCAGGTTAAGTTAAATTTTCCTAAACGAACACTAACCGGATTTGCGACTTTTCCGTAGATTTTAAAAAATTGTCTTCCACCAAATTGGACTGGACAAGGTTTAAGATGGAAGAAAATTTAAATAGAAAGAAAATTAAAAAGAAAATCTTCACTTACCAACCCATTCCCGGTTCACATAGAGCCGATTTTTTCAATATAAGTATGTGTATTATAGTGATGGATGGATAGTGTGAAAAATTATATGAGAAAGAAGGGAGTAAATGCAGGTAACGTAAGATATTATAGTGATGTTTCTTTTATAAAAAGAATCCTTCATTTTATTGGACGTCAAGTCATCATGAAAATGCACCTTAATAGATGTTAATGAATTGCCAGTTGACATAGCAGTCGAACTCTTGATTTATTTCTAGTAAATGCTACCTACTTAGGCTTTTGTTTTTATAGTTAACCTATTTTCTTTTTAAGTGTCAGAAGCAGCAATACTTTTAACATCAAACCATATTAATATGGTTATATTCTGCAAGTGTCCCAAAATATTCTTTGACTTGGCCGAAGCCGATGTTTCCGCTGCAATTATTATTATTTTTTGCGTTACTCCTTGAATTAATAGTTGCGTAGGTTTAAACGGTAATTAGCCATAATAGCCTAATGATTTCATTGATTCAATGGCGGATATATTTGGACAACAAAAAAAAGCACAATTAAACTTAAGCGATTGTTTAAATTTATCGACAATAATTACAGAAATATAATGCTACTAGCTGTCCCCCGCGACTTTGCTCGCGTGTTTTAGTTTCAACGGTTTTTCATTTTTGCAACATTTTTCATTTATGCCCTGCTCCTATTGGTCGAAGCGTGATGTTATATAGCCTATAGCCTTCCTCAATAAACGGACTATCCAATACAAAAAGAATTTTTCAATTCGAACCAGTAGTTCCTGAGATGAGCGCGTTCAAACAAACAAACAAACAAACAAACTCTTCAGCTTTATAATATTAGTATAGATTTGTCTCTATTACATGATGGGAGACGGGAATTTTCCAATAAAAATCCGATATAACCAGTAGGTAATTAAACTCTGTTTCTGAGTTGCATATAATTATAGCCGTTTATTGCCCAGTCATCATGGCATTGCAGTTACTAAAACGTTAATTGTCTCTTCTACCTAGGTATTATATAAGCTCTGGTAGGTACATAATTATTATCTTGACCTGACTAATGAGTGACTCAAGAACGCATACTTTGTTTAACCACATTAAAATGTATTTAACTTTGATCCACAATTCCAGTCATGCCCATATGGTGGATACATAATAAAACTGTAACTTTTGTTACTATGTGCTAATGTGGTTTTAGTACCTTAGGGCTTAGTACCTACCTATAATATTCTCAGGCTAAAAACCAATAAGGTACCTACCTACTAGGGCTGTAATATCTACTCATGCAACTCAGATACTCAATTACCTAAATAAAAGGACGAATTCATCAAAATATGTACTACCTAGGTATATCTTTTTCTTTGATTTGTAGGTTCAATTAATTACTGAAATATTGAAATACATAATGGACTAACTCATTTAACCTCCTGTATATTTTCAGAGCTTTGTTGACTACGTTTCTTTCCTTAAATTTTGACTTGTGTTACCAAAACAAACCTCAGTCGCGAGTTGCAAACGAAACAGCCCCCTTAGACAAATGACATTTTGACAAGCAATAACGCTGATCGAATCGTTCAAATGTTTGGATGTGACAAGTCCAAGCCACGTGACTTATCGAAACGAAATGTCATTTCCATACATTTAATGTCATTTGAGCGATTTCTATCATCGTTAACGCTTGTCCAAATGCCACTTGTCTAGAGGGGCTGTTGTTTATCTTATCGATAGATGACGTGTTTTTCATCAGAATGGGCTTGCCTGACACCTACGGTCTACCATTAGGTTCCTATACCTAAGTAGTAAACATCGCCTATGGACATTGCAGAATGATTATCTATTTAAATAATAAAAAATAAAAAAAATATATTTTGCATTTATAGCTAAATATTATATGTAACATATTTAGGTACTATCTTTTTAGGTAGGTAAATAAATAAAATGTTTAGGTATACTTATTATTTTAAACTGATGTAGAACAAAATACACACATCGTACACTGTAACAGTTATGCACAGATATACAATTATTATTTCTCCACTCTACAAAGAGACCAATTATTACGAGTTGGACTTTGGACTGTGATTTCCACAGATTACTGGCGTCCAAAGTCCACTAGGTGCTTGCGTCAACGTTTACTCGAAAAAAAAACTAGTTTTATTTCAACTTGCAAGTCATTATGATTGGACAAACGTAATGGTTTTTTTGGATTAGGTGTGGCGTGTATTATTTTGATATACATATCTGTATATATGTATATATGTATACATATCTGGTTTTGCCAAATATGGTATTTATAGATAATAAAGTATTTTAAGATATTCCGTCATACTAATTAATCTTTTGGATTGGAAATTATATGACCTTTGATAGTATAGTTGATATTTTATTGGACAGGAAAATTTATTGATGACAAGCGATATTTTTGCGTCGTGGCATTAGATAGTCCGGTGTTTAGTCCTTTGTATCGTCATATTTTTTGTCTAGTATCTGCAATTCTGCACGGTCATCATCGTATCCTGAAATTGCTCATATCCCAAAGAAATAATAAAAAAAATATAGTAAAAAAAGAAGAAATAGGTATGCTTTTTAATAAGTTCTGGAAAATAACGTCATCTAAAAACGCTGATTGATTCAAAAATCGTTTGAAGTAAGACGATTTGCTTTCTCTTAACTTTTCTAGAATATAGATGTGATGTAATGTAATACTAATAAGGCTGTCTAGAATTACCACAAAAAAAAACCATTACAAAAAATTATAACCGACCTCGCTTGTACGCTCACACACGGTCTGCTGTAATAGTTTCTTAACTCTACTATGAGAGCAATCATTTATTGGACTTTGGACTTTAGATTTCTACAAATTACTTATGTTCAAAGTCCACAATAATTATACATGATTGCATCTAAAAAAGCTATAAAAAAACTGGTTATAATGTTACTGAAGTTGTGTCTGTTATTATGTTGTAAATTAGATGTAGCGAATTGGGTTTTACCAAGCAGACTTTAGCCAAACAGGGTTTTTTATAGATTGTTTTCTATATTTAGAACCTCATATTTAATAAAATTTATAAACCTGTAGCGATTTGAATAATTTAGTTGATGTTCTTAATTTGTCGGTGTTTTTTTCATGTTAATGTTGCGCGATGCCTTTGCACATTGAAATCGGTCTTTAAAGATTATTTATCTAATGACTAGTATACATTAAGAGTGGCTTTAGACTTTAGGCTTATGGCTTTAGAGTTATATTTATGAAAAGTCCTGTGGATTCTCACAATCATTGTTTCGTACATCGTAGGTCCTACCTACAAGTTATTTTTTATTTGTTGTTGTTACGGTAATCAATGTGCATTTTGATGTGGAAATTTAAACTACATTTTGTCTATTCATGAGATACAGACTGCAAACAGTTCATAGGCACAGGCAAACAGACAAACTAACCTGATTTATAAATCTTGGACTTTGGACTTTACAGATAGTTGTTTTTTTTTGTATCCGTTAGACAGTTTATTGAAAGATAAATAATGGAAAGTAGAGTTTTAATATCTACATCAATATGCATTTTCAGTGGAAATTTAAACTCTACCTTCTGTTCTATTCATGAGATACAGACCGCAAACAGAAAGACAAACCTAATTTATAAATCTTGGACTTTGGACTTTGAAGAACTTGGTTTTTGCTTTATATCCGTTAGGTAGTTTATTGAAAGATAAATAATCATAATATTACTACGATGCTTACACTAAATTGAAATGTTGCATGACGTCACAATTGCAGACTTTAAGTGCAAAAACGCCAATAGCCGCGTACTGACCAAGCGAGCAGCCTCGCGAGGCTGCCTCACGAGGCAAATCCTCGGTCGGTCAGGACGTGCCTCGCCCGAAGCAAACGCACGCGCTGCCTCGCCCGAGCGTGCCGCGGCCCGAGCCAAACGTTGTCGGTTTTTGTCGATGCTCAAAGGCGCCTCAGGACGTTTGCCGCGCTCACTCAAGACGGTAGTGTTTTGCCTCTATTCGATTTCAAGTTAAACTGAGCGTCGATGCTCACGGTGGCTCGGCCTTGCCGCGCGAGGCAGCCTCGGATTAGAAAACTTACAGACCGAGGCCGCCCCGCGCGGCATGCGTACCGCGGCAAATGTCCGAGGCTGCCTCGCGAGGCCGCTCGCTTGGTCAGTACGCGGCTAATCAGTTTTAAAACGCCGTTAAGCTTTGATTATATATAGGTATATAATCAAAGCCGTTAAGTCTCATGCTTTCTCTGTCTTAATGGACTTTAAGTTACAGCTTAAAATAGCAAGAGTTAGACGTTTTAAAGTTAAATTGCGTGCCAGTATTCGGGGGTGACATTTATTATAATAACTGACGGACATTATAGAATTTTTCTTTTCATACCCCTTTATCAAAATTAGTAGGTATAGCAACAGACTACAAAATTAGTCAGGATTAATTACCTACCAAAGCATTTCCTCGTAAAAATCTATTATGCGACAACAAAGAAATGACGCATAAATAAAGGAACATATTGTAAACTTACAATACAATGATTTACTTCTGTAATAATAACGTACCAGCAGAATTAGGCTCCGTATAAACAGCTCTATCCGTCCTGAGTGTCGAACACTACATTGGCTTAATTTGGAAACCATTGTTTATCCTAATAGCTGCATATGAATGTATTGCCGGAAGGAAGCTATTTTAATGATACCCTGGCTAGATAGACAACAAAAAAAACTTTCTTCCTAAGAAAATGTTCTATCATATATATATCTAATCAATCACATGGTTTATCCCTGACGTATTAATATTAAAGCGTCATTAAAGATTTTAGATATTATCAGAGCATAACAGTTGTAGTGACCGATATATTGGTGCAAATATTATGAATATCATCATTATCGTCACTAAGCTGCCTATACATATAAGGTAAACTGATGCAAAGTTTTCACGCAGGCTTATCCGTTGGTAATTGGTAAAATTATCTTTTTAAACATTTTCGTAGTCAAGCCGATCCCATTGTTGTTGTCCCTTGTTGGTCTAGTGGTTAGTGAACCTGCTAAACCGAAAGGTCGGTGGTTCGACCACCCAGGACAAAATTGTGTGTTATCTGAGCATGATCATTTGTTCTGTCTGGGTGTACTTTATCTATATTATGTACGTATTTAGAAATATATAAGTTATTTTATCAGTTGTCTAGTTGCCATAATACAGGGTCTGCCTAATTTGGAATCAGTGTGTGACGACAGTGTGGACGTGTGTGAGTTGTCCCAAGATATTATTATTATCTTTTATCTCTTATTTTTCACTGGTTATTCTCAGTATTGAGAATACCCGGTCATCAACCATCAACCCCTGCTCTGTAGAAGGACAGGCATGATATGCTAAAGGTAGCTAGAGCTAGCTAGCGTATTGATAGGCTTATGCTAAATGGGATAGTCCTTTGACAATTTATGGAAACCTGCAATCACACAGCACATGAAATTTCAATAAAATGGTGGTGACTCGCCAGCTCACCAGATGGGCCCTCCAAATAGCCGCCACTACATGCAGCGGGGGACAACACCAATGAGTTTAGTCAAGCTGATCTTGACGATGAGATAATATAAACCTTGATTATATTATCAGATATGATTTACAGATTAAGCTTAATTTGAAATAGACATTTTTGTTGAAATGGTTACTAGAATTGTCTAATCATGTAAAGAACCGATAGACTGGCTATCAAATAAAGAATACAAGCGCGGCTATGTACTGGGACTCATCATACAGAGACTATGAAACTTGCTAGTCTTCTTAAAGGATTGCTTTTATCTCAATGTTTGTCACCTACATATTTTTGCCATAATTTGTCTTCAATCAACTCTACTTTTGCCAAATTTTATGTATTTCTGGTATACAGGTACAGTATAAGATAAAAATAAGTCCCCCCAAAAAAATGTACGAGGTCTATTGCGTTACTTTGCTAACTCTTCTTCTTCTGTGTAAAATTTTCCCAAATTGCCTAAAACTACACAGAAGTTTTTAGGAAAATGTTTCATGAAATTCACAAAATTCAGTCACAACACAAATTATTATAATTACATTTAGACTTCCTATATTTTAACTTAATCTATGCACAATTGAATAGAAACTTTACCTAATTGTTCTAAAGACTTGGCTCGTACGAGCATGCTTGTCATAAATGTCAATAGGTACTGATTTATGTGAGTAATTGTTTTGTTCACTTTAGCGTGCATTTTACAACTTAGTGTCAAGGCGTAGGTCGTGATTACCACCGATACGTATAGGTAGGTATCCAAGAGTTGGTAAGCAAACAGACCTATGTATAATATTAACACGTTTCTAACTTATCGACTATGTTGGGAATTAATTGTAAACACCGTTTAAATAAAAAGTAAATAAAATTAATTTGTTTACATCATCAAAAGTGAATGTTTTAAATGTGAGTAGGTTACTTTTTATGCGCATGAGAATAGAAAATATAAAAATACTCGTCGTCGTCGAGTCGTTAATAAAAAATAAAGAAAAACTACTTCAGCGACAATACGAGTGTTTTAAGCCATAGAGATAAAGTTATGTTAGTGGAAAATGAGCACCATTTCTTCTACCCAATTATATGGCATTTTTGTTACCTAATTGTCCCACTGCTCGGCAATGGCCAATCGACTCCAGATTTTTCTGTATTGAGCCACATGACACCAATCACTCGATGTCATCCCGGCACCATCTCCTCAGCCTGCCTCGTTTGCGAGTTCCGGACTCTATCGCATAAGACATCAAAATACGTAAAAGTAGTTTTAGTAAGATAGATAGAGAAAAATATTAAACATGTCTCAATGTGAACTATTTCTTGATGGCAGGTAGTTTAGCGCCAAGGATAACATACCTGACTATTTCAATAACATCTCCAGCTCAACATATAATTTTCTTAACGTTTGCTAGAAACACTCGGATGGAACCGGATTTTCCTCGTACATTAGGTTTTTCATTCATTTCTGCTGATAGCTGTTTGTTCTTTTTATCATTAATTTGACTTTTTGTTAATTAAGGTTTTTAGTTTAATGTCGAATTTCTGAGTTTCTGTTGGTTTGTATGTGAACAATACTACACTATATCTACTTGAAAAAATATGTATGGCTTGTTAGTATTTTGTCATATGTGGGCTTGTCGACAAGTGAAAACTAAGAAATCAAAAATTAATTGCGTATAAATATAAAGTCATTACAAAAATATAGGTCTGTAGTAAAAAATTGTGATATTGTCGGAAAATTTAGACTCCGTTAGTATTATTTGTTATGCTAAACACATGATAAATATTAGAGATTACGATAATTATATAATTCCTACAATTATTCAGAACAGATAGTGGCCATAAAAATGTATCAAAACATCCATGTACTAGAATACTAATAGTTTGTTAACTCTGTAAGTATTATGAAGTATTAAAGCCAAATTGGATTTAATAAAAGAGATGATAATATCTGTCTGTATAACTTCATCGCTTTATTGAAAGCTTCTCCAAATAAAAAAACATCGGGGAGAGAGGAAACTTTGTGTTCCATCTTCCTTAGATTTTGAATTTGGAAAGGATTAAAATAAAATTCCT
The DNA here is from genome assembly GCA_932294365.1 of Diachrysia chrysitis. NCBI lineage: Eukaryota > Metazoa > Arthropoda > Insecta > Lepidoptera > Noctuidae > Diachrysia > Diachrysia chrysitis. Next base: position 8,272,980 of record OW028657.1, read on the forward strand.
TTTTTCTGTCATCTGGGGACAAACATTCAGGATGAGACGGGAATATGTCACTTCATCCTTACATGTTTCTAAAACATATATGGGTACATCTATACAAGTCAGCAACGCTATCTTCTCACAACGGAACTAGAATGGAAATTAAACACTTCAGAATACGGCGCCGCGCCGTACCTGTCAGGTAGTCGCCTTGAAGATGTAGTTAATTGAATTATACATACGTAATATAATATTATGATACCTAACCTTAAAGTTTCCGTATAAATTCGTTTATATTTACGTCACGATTTTTTTTGAGAAAAAGGTGAGCGTCGACCTTGATTTATTAATAATTTGAAATGTTTTTTTTTTTATTTTGGGTGACGCAGTTTCACCATTTAATTAATATTGTATCAATTGATTTATTACCAAACTTTGTCTCGTTATGTATCGTGAATGTTTAATATGAAAAACCCATACAAATGTAACCTCTTTTATGTATGGACTATTATATAATTATATTATTAGCCTAAAATGTCCTACTGCTGGAAAAAGGCCTCCCCACTCTTCTCCCACTTGTCTCTCTCAAGGGATTTACGGAGAGCAGGCCCTTTTCCATGGAAAACATTTAAGTTACAGAACTTATGAAGCATTAAGTTGTTATTGTAACTGAATGAATCATCGTAATTATTCATAATCGACCCAATGCAAGGCTTAAACGTATTGTGTAAATTCATACTACAGCAGAGTCGAAGCGTCAATCTAAAAGTAAATATAGCAAATTCACCTTTAACTTTACACCGTAATGCTCATTTTTCTACTGACAGAAAAGAAGACCGTTCGTTCCGTAGATTGCGTTTTTTTTTTTTATCTGAAATATGAATAACGAGCATTACGTTTGAGTTAAGGGTGAATTTTCTATGCCTACTTATTAACTTAACTTTTAGATTGACGCTTCTTCTTCTTAAAGTGCCTCTCCACTAGTGGAGGTTGGCCGTCAGCTCAGCAAATTTCTCCCTGTCCTGCGTCAGTCGAAAAAGTGTTTCGCTTGGAGCAGTACAGGGAGACGACGCTGCGATGCGATTCGACTCTGCTGTATTATGAATTGACCCTTAGAGCTTTTACACTATTCTTGTCTGTTTTGCGTCATTGATATCCACCTTATTTTTTAATTTCGTATACTTATTTACCCCTAAGTAAATTATTACTAAAATTAGAAGCTGAACAAAAGCGAAATTTCGCGAAAACGATTGCTTCGATAATATGGTAGAAATAGTTTTTTATTAAATAGGCAATTGCCAAATCAAAAAGTTAGAAAGTAATAGTATTGCAACTTTGAATGTACATATTAAGAAAATAGCTGCTATAATATTCTCTTAATTTTGTAAAAAAAAAATTGCTACGAATTAATAATAACAGCTACGTACAGTAGACCGAATTTAAGAATTAGTTACGAAGGTAGTACGAATATCTAGTTTTACTACTTTGAAATAAAAGCGCTGTCAGTGTGTCACTATTACCAGTGTTCTGCGGTCTACAGCACAAGTTATCTGAAGCCTCGTGGTGTACGATAGAAAGGGTTATTATGGCTTGAGTGTCGGCAGAGGCCTGGCCGAGATACCGCGACCCCGACCTGCCCCGTCTGCAGATAGCTCCAGAACGCCGCCACTGTTTACCCACATCTCATACTACGCTTTAAAGCAAATCATGACGATACATTACTTAATTAGTGCTTAGACGTTGTTAGATTGTTTGTTTGTTTGTTTAGAGCAAATAATGTGCATTCAGACTAATTAGAACAGCTAATGTAAGTGAAATAAATAGTAATTATCCGTGTTTATAAATTCTTCTGATACATTACAATATTTATTACCTACTGATAATAATTTGTATCAGTACCTCATTTAGTTTGAACATACAGTGATACAAACATTGTTTTGGGACTGTTTGACGCCACTGACTGGGCGGAAAGAGTGTTCGATGATGCTGTTCATTCATACTTATCGTCTGGCAGATAAATCATCTCCACGAACATTATCAGAATCCTGATAGATAAGACGTGCCCACACAATAGATCCACGCATAGCAACAAAGGAACATGCGAACAAAGCCAATGCGTGTGACGATCAATTAGTCACTCGGGCGTTTGTTTACTTACAGCAACATGACGGTTATGGCAAAAGCTTCTGTCCGTCAGCTGCCGAGTGACTCCTCCGGCGTTGTGCATTCGATTCCACATCCGCTGCATTTCCGATAACGGATGAGTCAGCGGCTGGGTGTCGGGTGTGCGGTGTGCGCTGCGACTCGCTAGCGTTTGCTGACTACGCCACTGTTGAGCGGGTCATTCATAGGTGTTGTCAGCAGATTGGCGCAGCGGATGTTAGGTGTGGTAGCGATCCGCAATCGGCGACCGCGGCCGCCGGGGGCGTCAGTCGCGGCGACACTGCGAGCGCGGAAGGTCGCGTCTTAGCCATCAGCTACCGTGGTCATCCGAGACCGGCGTGACTCTCTGTAAACAAAGCTATCGAGAACTCGTGGTACACAATTACTGAGTGATAAAAACGAAAACATTACCCGGAAGCGGTGCAGTCGTTGTCACCACTCTCATTACCGGATCAATATTTGCTACGATTAACATAAACTGTTTGTTATGATTGACATTTGGTAGTTGCCGTGATAAGGGATTGTGATAGATTTCGTTTAATCACCTGTTGGTCAATCGTGTTTGTGGCGAGTACCGGCGATACCGCGTGTTGCGTTCGATTGGTGATAGCAGTCGCGTGCGGGTGTTGTGTGGCGTTGGGCTGAAAATGCCGGTGCTGGGCTACGAGATGGCCACACAGGAGCTGTGTCCGATGTACAATCCGGCGGAGTACTCTTTGCCCGCGCAGCCGCAGTGGGACAAACACCCGGCCAGCCCTTACTACGGGCCGGTCATTCGGAGCCCGCCTCTGGACGCGCGCCCTGTCACATACAACGAAGGTTTGTTGACACAACATTCTCGTTCCCCTGACTTTATTTGCACACTGGCGATTTTACATCGATGTATCGGTCATTCACATGTAAGTAAATGTAACCACTAGGTATAACAAACTTATCGACGTTAAAATGTTATAATCTAGCAAGAGCTCTACACAATTAATTTAGGTTATATAAATTATAAGGATTTTCGTATTAATCGTTACCTATCGAATAATATTGATAATATATGATAGGTACTTAAGCGCCTTTCATGTAGATTAAGAATGATGAAAATAGGCATATTTAATGATAATTATTCATTTAATAAACTGTTTATCTTTATAATAATTAACAACTACGTAAACAATTTTAGTTTTGTCCACGAATTTTAGATAATCCATACTCACAAGTAATGTAACATTTAAGTATATAAGTACAAATTTGGCCTATAGTATATTTTTATTAATAAAATTTATACTTATATAAGTATATAAGTATAAATTTTATTAATAAAAATCTCGACAGCGATTCCTTAGCAAGATTCTAAATTCATACTATAGACAATTTAAATTTAGAATCTGTTTTTCCGTTGCTAAATTTCGTCGTGTTTATTATTAATAAGATCAGAGTGTATATTTTGCATTTAAACCCTGTTCAAACTCTAGGTTTAAATTAACTTAAATATTTCGCGGTTTTTTTGTGGCGCCCGAAGCTACGAACCCCTGCATGTAAAAAAATTCAGCGAGTGAGCAGTAGCTACTCTTTTACATGCCTCATTCAAGAATTCTGATATGGTCACGATACGAGTATTTTGGGAGACAATCCAGTTACTGTCTGTTTTCAGCATGTTCCCTAGTAACTATAGTTATGACCTAGGTACATATACATTAATGCTATTCGTTTCTTGACAGCCTAAAACAACCATAAAACATGGACTTAAGGTTTAATTTACGCATTATCTTTCACTAAGCCGTTGTTTTGAAGATCGCTCTCTCTTTCAAAACGTCATCGAGCGAGTACCTTCACTATCTTCTGTAAGGCTATCATGGGCTATAATTATCGACAAAGGTTAACAATAATAAACCAGCTAGTTATTAACATGGTTACCTAGTTTTACATCTATTTGTACCAACCTATCTTACATCCTGCCCTGCGAAGCAGTGTTCAAAACACAATAGGATAAACCTTATGGGGAAAATAGGTGGAAATTTTGACAAAATGCCAGACTCTTAGCGGTTTAAACTCAGTGCGTTTATTTACCCGTAAAAGAGTAAAAGTCTGACATGCACCCCCGGAATGCTTTTCTCTTTTCTTTTCCGAGGACTTGGCGGACGCCTCGTGGGCAGTTCCCGGAGAAAAATTAAAGTTAAAGCTACTTTTTATTAAGTACCTATATTTATCCGGGGACTGGCAACGCGTTAAAAACGCGTTACGCAAAATGTAAAAAAAACGAAGAATAGGCTAACGCTTGAATAATAGATACACGGTGTTATTCAGGTTTCAGAAATAGGTAAACATACTAAAGTATCCTAACACTAATATAAAAACAAGCAGGTAGGTACCTATATGATATTTTTTACTGTATAAACGCACAAACACGACAGGTCATCAAGTCGTCATATTATTAGTGGTTGTCAAAATATGCTGTATTAAGTGACTACTTTTAATGTTTTTTTTTTTTATATTGCTTACGTTTATAGTATAAGTAGGTACATTACAAATATTTAGCGTTTAAATTATTTAGTATTAGTTTCTTGTGTAATAGAGTAGTCAATTTCCTTTTACATCGATTAGCGATATTTAAAATTCGAAGGTTGTAAAGTAATTTAGGAATATTCATTTTAGTGACCGTTATTTTGCATGATAGGTATAGTGTGCAATTAAAAAAAAATCAAACGAGGGTTGCCTGAATGGAAATTAGGACTCGCATAAATAATTTAAATGTTTTACATAGCCGAGTATGTTTTTTTGTTATTACGTATACATATATTTTGCCTACCTCTGTCAACATTAACTGAATATAACTACGCTTTCAGTGTTGTTTAGGAACTTAACGGTCAATAAGTTAACAAAATATAAAATTTTATGTTGCTCAGGTATTGGAAATTTATTTAATAAATCTAGCTCTAAGTTCAGAATTTTTTACTGATTTTTTAATTTCTCTGTACCTGACCGTCTAAGCTAACTAAGAAAATATTATTATAGAATTTATAGATATCCTACCAATCCTATACAAATAATAGTACTTAGCTATTTATTTGACCATACAAAAATGTAAAAAGAAAATAACTGAAATTCATAAAAAAAGGACTGAATATTTTAACCGACTTATAAAAAGCTTCCGTGTGCGACTCTACTTATACACTTTTGTTTTTTTTTTTGTGCTTAAAGTATCAAGAGTTCCGGTTATTCCCAAAATGTCATCCACAAACAATATTATTCTAACTAGTCTTACATTGTTACAGACAGCGACATGCAGTTAGAAACAAGTAGTAGTGAGGCGAGTGCCGCCAGTTCGACGGCGCTGTCGCAGCATTGCGCCATCTGTGGCGACCGCGCCACCGGCAAGCACTACGGCGCCTCCTCCTGTGATGGCTGCAAAGGATTCTTTAGGAGAAGCGTCAGGAAAAACCATCTGTATACGTGCAGGTAAACACACACATGTTTATTACAATTTATTCCACCGTTTTTTGAAAGTACGAACAATTCTTACTAATATTATAAATGCGAAAGTAACTCTGTCTGTCTGTCTGTCTGTCTGTCTGTCGTGCTTTCACACCAAAACTACTGAACCGATTTAAATGAAATTTGGGACACAGATAGTGTAGAGCCTGAGAAAGGACGTAGGCTACTTTGCCGCGATAACCGACATTCACGAGGGCGAAGCCACGGGAAACAGCTAGTTTACATATAAATATGAAAATCATCTGTGAAACGTCAAGTGCTGTGATTGGTTGTTAGTGTCATAGACAACCAATTAAATAACTTTATATACTTAGGTAGATTAAGTTGCACAGACTTTCAGATTTTACGAACGCAAACTTCGCCGTTGCCCTAACCGGCTCTCCTTAAAGAAATCCTTTTATAGATGTTTTATGAATGTTGCAAAGAAATATCCTGGACTTTTTCGTGAATATAGGTCAATTTAAACGCTTATTAAACTAATATAGATATATATAGGATATAAATTATCCCAAATTCCAAATTAGAGGACAAGCCAATAAGAAAATAGTGCTAGGATTGCCAGCATTTGTAAATGTAACGCTGAGTCACAACTGGCACGAGTTGTTGCTAACTGACTTTACCATAAATCCCTCTATAATATGTAGAACGTTACTGAAACCCATAATATTGTCCCGAGATTATTATAATAATGCGTATATCTTGCTGTCGCTTGGTTATTCATGATAGTGCTTGTGAAACTGCTGAGTGATAGAGTTGGCAAGGCGCTGGAATTCGCTTCGTCTGTGGGAACCACAACCTTACCTGGTGCTGGGTGCTCGCCAATAAGGGCTTAACACACATCTTACGTCTCTTTCTTATGTTTTCACCTTTGTGTACGTCAGTAGTACGGTTTAGTCTAGGAATGACTGATTCGCGAAATGACTACATGGTCTATAATTGACCAATTCTTGAAATGTACAATTCTTTAAATGACTGATTCTACAAATGACTGATTCTATAAAAGACCGATTCTTTTAAAGACCGTTTTTATAAATGACCGATTCTTCAAATGACTGATTTTTCAATTGTATGAATGTGTCTGAATATCGTAAATAAAATGCTATATAAGGGTTGGCAAATCAACAGTTATCAAAAAGTCATAAAATCAATTGATTTTTTGATAATTGATTTTATGACTTTTTGATAACTGTTGATTTTTTAAAAAGAAAAATAATAAATGTTTACTTTTGCGCTACAAAATGTAGTACGTGACATTATACAAGTTATTTTTTGCGACATGATACAAGTTATTTTTTGAAACTAGTTGAAATATATGATTTGCCAACCCTTACATAGCATTTTAGTTACGATATTCAGACACATTCATAGAATTGAAAAATCAGTCATTTGAAGAATCTGTCATTTATAGAATCGGTCTTTAAAAGAATCGGTCGTTTATAGAATCAGTCATTTGTAGAATCAGTCATATAAAGAATTGTACATTTCAAGAATTGGTCAATTATAGACCATGTAGTCATTTCGCGAATCAGTCATTCCTAGACTAAACCGTAGTACTACTTGTAGGCTGTTGTATTGGCGCTTATTTTCACCAATAATAAACCTACCTTCCATTAACATTGAAATCTTGAGGGAATCTACCGAACCCCCGTTTCTAAGACTGAAATAAATACTTAGTTAAACTCATGCCAACTGCTGTGATTGGTTGTTAGTTTTTTGGTCAACCAATCACGTTGGTCGACATTAGATTATAAAGAACAGCCCTTTGAAAAAAAGAAAACGCGATTATTCGGGCCAAATGCTAATTAGTAGCCTTTTTAAAACTAAGTTGTCCTTTTTTATAATGTCAATCACCAGCCATTTATTTAGTTTCCCTGTAAATTAAAACATTGAGGGAATTAATTTAAATAGGTACAAATAATGCAGCTAAGAATAACATAAACGAATAACAATAACATTTGTTTGACCTGAAACTGAACTCTAAACACGACACTCGATGTTCACGTTTGCGTCCACGAGACCTATCAGGTTATTAACTTAATCACGGAGAATGTAATTCTGTTGACGTATGTAATTGTGCGAGCAAGGTGAATCGGTGTGTAGTACGTCTTCGTATTAAATGACAGTATGTAGGGCCGCGGAAGAATACTGTGTATGTTTAGTTGATGTTTAGTCCCTAACACGGCTGTGTAAAGGTAACTAACTAAAGATTGTTAGCAACGCACTAAGTCGAGGTCCAAACCCCACAGGGGGTGCCGTTAGTGAACGTTGCTGACGTAGTTAGTTTTTCTATTGCTCTGGCTGGAGGCCCTTAAGGTTCTCGCTAAAAGTCCGGTAAACCAGTCAAAGCCTGCGCTCAGTGTAACTGCGTAAAATCACTTCCTAAAAAAAAGGTAATTAACTATCGTGATGCGTTTACGTGTGAAGAGAATTTAGGCGAATGTTACACTACAGGTGAACATTGTCAACATGTTTTCGATTTAATGGAAAGACAGGAACGTTGTCACGATTTCATCATTGCGAGTTACTAAACCAATCAGTCCTAATTCCGTAGCTGATAATTAGTTAAAATAACAAAAGCATAAGTACTACGCATGGAACAGTCAATACTAGCATATTGTGTACATCATTTACTTTAAACCGTAATTTTAAACCATACGTTTTTGTTCGATTACAATTTTAATCAATTAATGCTTGATGTTCTATTACGAGCTAAATTAGAATCTCGCGTGTGTCCTCACCTTAAAACAATTTTTTTATTACGTATATTTTTTTAATCCATCGTATTACGTCAAATAGCTAGTTCTTGTTACTTCAATGTGGTTTACCAGTTTACCATGACTGTCAAACATGTTTCCTCTTATATATGTGATCGTGTTTTTGTGTCACTATTCGATTACGTCATGAAGTCGATTGATATCACTATAATTTTTATTTAATTATCATCGAGATATAACGAAAAAACGTTTCTATTTATAGTCTCGTACGATCAAAACATAGGTAGGTATATGATAGGTGTTTTTTTTTATAATTTAATACGTAAGCAAATCGGCTTTAGTCTGTTAGATGTAATGTTTTTATATTGATCTGAACATTACATACTAATTATAGTCAAGGAAAAGATATTATCTGGTATGCAATTTGAGGTGATTATGGGTTGTAAATATATGAAATTCATGCAAGGCAAGCAGGATAGTTTCGTAAGTGACTGACGCAGTATTGTGTGTTGGAATTTTGAGCTAGATTGCGTCTGAAACCCTGCACTGACATTTGTGTGACCTATACGACCTATAAGTATTTATTCCCAGTCTTAATATGTAAGATATATGCACTTTATGTTGGCCTTTGGGCCTTTGAAATATAGGCCTAGACGACCGTTAAAAAAAAGGTTATCATAGGAAAGTACACTAAACAAAACATTATTTAAAGTCTTGAACTGCGACAGCTGATTTAAGTAGGTGCGGGATATGGAACTTTGGAAGGATTTGAGTGAGGCCTCAGTTTTTTTTTAAGATTTTACGCAGTTAGCCTGAGCGCAGGCTTTGACTGCTTCACCGGCCAACTGCAGTATGACAACGTGGGCTATGAGAAAAAAAAAGAACTCTAGACATCTTACCAAACAATACCACATTTACATTAAAACTTACAAAGAAGCTTGATACTAGAATTACCAGTTAAATATAAATAACACCTTTTATTTGCACAACTGGCTTTTTATTACAATAAACCTACAATTATAAGAAATACAGCGACTACATTTTAGCTCATAAAAGTATCTGCATACACTTATATTGTCATAAAACAGACTCACTTCCTGATAAATTACCCCCAAAATTGTGTTATTTAGCAACATCTAAATAATGATAAATATGATTTATTTATTAATTTAATTCTATTATCTTAATTTATTTAATACTCTATATTAAACTGTAAAACTTTTAATATAAATAAAACTATACTAACCAAATATTAAATAAATACATTATAATCAAAATTATTCAATAATGGTTAATAATTGTCATTGTCATCTTTGTCAACAATATCAGGATAATAAATTAATATTGTTCAAATATTTCCGATAATCTAACTAACCTTATATTCAATAACCCCGTCAGAGCGGGGGCACACGATGCGTTGCGGCGCTGCACCGCAAAGATTTCACCGTGTCAGTGGGCACACGAGCGGTGCGGCGCCGTAACGTTATTATGTCGCAGCGGCGCCGTAGCAGCGTTGGACAGTCTGTTAATGAAAATGGATCGTAAAAGACGTCTGTTGTTGGCCCTACTATTACGGCAGTTACAGATGATTTAAATAATAGTAATAATTTTGACAATTTGCTCCCATGCTTTTATTTTTAAAGTCTTCATTGGACTTATCCCAAAGGATTTTCCGTTCTTGGAGTAATGTAAATAGGTAGTCTTTATCAATAACATCTAGGTTGGCACTCATTTTTTAAAACCTTAAATACAATAAACAAAAATATTTAGAAAAAAATCGAAACGAGCGAGCTTGTGTCTTTCCTTGTGACGCAAAACAACTGAGCGGTGCCGCTCCGACGTCGCAACGCATTCACCCCTCCCCACCTCGTCTTGGTAGTTGCAAGTCCGGTGCGGCGCCGGAGCGCATCGTGTGACATGCCACAGATATTTCTATGTAAGACGACGCAGCGACACCGCTCCGGCGCCGCACCGCCGCCGCAACGCATCGTGTGCCCCCGCTCTGAGTCTTTTATTGTCATCCTAGTTTTAAAATACAATTTTTGTAGTGCCTATTAATATCGATTTCAATGAGTGGATGAGATGTTATTTTTTTTTTTTTTTATCCCTTCATAATTTTGTCAAAAATGTAGGTAATTTAAAAAAAGGTTTTATATAATTATTTGACGTATACAGAGCAGTCCAGTTTACAAAGATATGAATATTGAAATATATTACACTTATTGCATGAAAAATAACAACAAATGTACACAAGTGTACGTGAGTTCAGATAACACGATAAAACGATGACATTGTTTTTTATCTCGACGGCAGTATCATACATTGTCGTTATGTAACGTATGTATCTCTGACTTTCTCTATGATATTACTCATGTCAACTGATTATTAAAACAAATGCCTACTCGATTAGCATAGCCTAGGTATTGGTAATTGTTACTAATCAACAGATATGTATTTCACGCCTCATAAAATCTTATACTCGCGAGAATTAAAAAAGCTTTTGAAATTTTGTTGTGTCCATATAACTATCGTAAAATAACTGGGTTATTCTCGAGCAAGCTGTAAAGGAATGCAAATCAGGTCAATATTGATAATATTATTTTCGAATAAATGTTTAATAATAAGTTTTTATAATTTCTATGTAGCAACTTAAAAAACGACCAACTTTCTGTTCTTCACCTCATATCTTTTAATTTTGTCACAAAATGATTAAATTAATATTGACCTGATTTAAAAGCCTTGTCTTCTTTAAGGTTGGTTTAGCTGATTTCTTAAGTCTAGGCAAATAATTATTTGCTAAAACCATAGTAGGAAATATTGTGGATCATTTACATTCATATTTCTTAAACTTTTCAAAATGGGAAACAAATAATAAGGATCATAAGCAGGCAATCATAAACCATGGGTTGTTCAATCATATGCCTATAATTGTTAACAGTCATGTCCAAGGGTTCCATATCTCAAAAAGTTAAAAGGAACCCTTATAGGGTCACTTCGCTGTCAGGCCGTCTGTCCGTCAAGATATTTTTTCTCAGGACCGCGTAGTGGTAACATGTTGAAATTAATATCAAATACGGACCCTTGATGTAAAAAAACCGCAAACTTCTATGTCACCGCATTTAAAAAATACAATAATGTTGATTTTTCATACATTTTAGAAAACTCAACACCTATAGGGTCCCGTCGACCCAGAATCACTAAATTTGGCATGATACTAAACCTAACGTCACAAGTAAAGATTATATATATATTTACAGTTTAAATTTGATAGTTTCATACATCGTTGTATGACAGCATTTTTCAACCGTTGTCCGCACAGTTAAGTATTTTTTTTTTGAGAATTAACTGCGACGTTCAGAAATTAAACCCTCGGTGCGCAGAACAGAATAGCACTTGTCTTAGTTTTTTCTTTGTTATTATAGCTACGACGTTCGCTAATAAATCCTGCTATCGAACATTTTTAGCGTAAAGGTGTGATTTATCTTTGTTAAGTTTGGTTTTTGTCACACCTATTAATAAATCAAATATTTTATCACAATTATCAAATTTGTTATTAATTAAAAGCAATCTATAAAAACACGTCAAACTTTTCTTATTACGTATGATATTATTAATGTACCTACCTATATCTGATTATGATAATCAGATTCACTTAACCTTGAACGCTTCTGGTGAACCGATATATTCTTAAGGTTTCGAGTATATACTTTTACTGTTGATGTTTATAAACTTATGGTGGGGCTCCTGGCTAAGTGTAAGCCATACAGTACGGTACCTAGTAAGTACGGTTTGACTGATTATACAGGTTAAGCCGCGCTCTCTGCGGTTGGTCCGTGGATGGGTGACCATTTGTAAACACACCGAGACCCCTCCGTGCCTCGGAAAGGACGTTAAGCCCTAGTTCCCGACTGTCATACGTTGATCTTTGACAGGCGTTAAGTCATTACAATTCTGACAACCAGACTTACTTTGGGATACTGTGTTACCCAGTAAAATAAGCTGAATACGGTAAGACTGGAAGCCGATCCACGGATAGATATTTAAGTACCTACGTCTTAAAAGTAAGTTGCGTTTTAGTATTCGGGGATTAGGTTTATAGTAAGATGAGGCGACTTGAGCATAAATAAAACAATACAAGTTTAAAATCATGGTTAATTTAAGAAAACGTGTCAACGTTGTCAGCCTTCTACGCACATTTTCCGTCATTGACAAAGATGGCGCTGAATTTTTTGTTAACCATTATTAAACAATTTTGTCTAATACTGGTTAATGTCTTCTTCTTTTTTGTTTAGTTACATAGTTTTATTTATATCAAGACTTCTAACTTTAGTAGGTATATCCAAAGTCTTTTTATAAATAGATTGTAAGTAAGTACTTAATTAATTGTTAAATTTAATTGACTTAAGGTATAAATAGTAAAATAAAATGTACAATAAAGCTATCCAAACATTAAATAAGATAAATAATTATTCCGAGAAAAAAATCCTAATATTGTAGCTACCTACTTATCTTAACTTTAGGATATATAATTAAGGCGCTACTCGAATAATAATTTTGTATGCGAGTAGGCGGAGTCTAGCGGAGTGGAGAGCTAATCCGAAAATGCAAGACAGTGAAAATACTAACTGCTTGTTTATGGGGCGGAAAGAGCTAAACATATGCCGCGAAAGATTGTCTAAGAAATAATAACGTAAGCGATAAAATGGAAAATCTTATATTAAACGACATCTATCGGATGAAATAAGAAATAAATCGACATTAACCTAGTTGTTATGATTATGCATTAAATAGTGTGAAAAAAAATTGTTAAATTGAATATTTTAGTGGATTGAGCAAAAAAGTGTTTTTAAGGAAAGTTTCTTTAATCGTGTAACTGTTCATAACCAGAAACCAAATTTCAAGTCAATATCTTTTATAGTTGCTAAGTAAATACGAAATGAAAATAGCAAAAAAATTGTATATCGCCTTAAGTAAGTTGTGCTATTAAAGTAAAAGTGCTATTTATTTTAAAATATTTATTTACTAATACATTTGAATTGTTACAGATTCAGCAGAAATTGTGTGGTGGACAAAGACAAAAGGAACCAGTGCCGATACTGTAGACTAAGGAAATGTTTTAAAGCCGGCATGAAGAAAGAAGGTGAGAAATACAACATACAGCCTCTAGGTACTACGTCATATAGTCAAGAGATTCTATGCTTCACATTAACAAACACTAAAATATATCAATTTTGAACTCTAGAAAAAATTCATTCATCTGTCTTTTTGTAAATGTCTAATTTCGTTTAGTAATCACTCAACATTATAATTTAATGTATGTTTTAGTGTTTATTATGACAGTGTCAGTTTAAATCAGCATTTTTAACTGCCACAAAACTATTTTTTTAGAAGATATTTCTAATTTTTAACTATTTTAGCTTAGTAGTTAAACAAGTTAGTTTATATCATTGAATATTATTGCCTACTTACTAGTATTAATTTAGAGCTCATATTACATATTGCTATAGTAATATACTTGTTACGTATTGCAATAGTTTCGATAGCAGTTTTTAGACTACGTAAACCATGCATGAAGTGTGTTAGGAATGAAATCACTAAAAATACTAAGTGTTATCGCAAATATCAAATCTATATAAATAGTTAAGTAAATAAATACATTTCGTAATTTTAAGATAGTGCATAAATGTTCTTGCTCCTTCTACGTTAGACCGAATTAATACTACCAGATTTACATGATTATGAAGTTATCTGGTTGCTATAATGCGGGCTCTGTCTAGTTGGGTATCAGATGCATGTGTTTGAGGTGTTCTGGAGAGAGAGGAAAAATATTATTATTATTATCTTGTATATCTTTTTTTCACGGGTTCTTCTTAGGAATGAGAACACCCGGTCCTTTTAAAGGCTTAAGTAAATTAAATTAAGTTCATAAAACTTCCATCACCCTGTACTCTATAGGCCTGATTTAATTCTTTGTTCAATAGTGTCCCTGTTCTCAGTTCACTAACCTGTTTTATCTGAAACAAGTGACAATAACACTTATATTATACGATGCACTTGCATGTAGGTATGTGTATCATTAATTAAATAATTATTATTTATTTTACTATCATTTGTACCTACACAGATTTATTGGAAGTCTATCTCATTAATTATTTATGGGTTTACCTTTAATTGATATTGAGTCATTTGAATAAAATGTACCTATATGTTCAATTGTGTATAATATTCGTTATCCTTATATGGTGCAAAGCGAACCATGATATTGACCTAAATATTTATAATTTCTAATAATATTGTTATTTATTTATTTGATTCATAAAATTAAAATTCAATTGAAATCAATTAAACTGCACAATTCTAATTATTTCATGCTAAAACAAGTTATTTTTAACTAATAACTAATATTTAAATATATTATTACATTTATTACCCAAATAAAGAATCTTAAAAATATAATAAACTAGATTTATACATTATACTTTTGTTTTTAGAAGAAAAATAACAACAAAGCACGAATAATTTCGCTATGTAATAAAAATACCATCAATATATTTTGCACATGTTGACTATATTCTCTTCCAAACAGGATATGAATTATGTTTTATTTACAGAAATAATGTATTTTTATCATTACTAACCTAAAAACTTTTTTTATGTGTCTTTAAGCTAAGGTCCATATTAATTTTCCAGCGTTATTGATAGTATATTAAACGTTTCCAGCGGTACAGAACGAACGCGACCGCATCAACTGCAGGCGGCCATCATACGAGGAGCCGACGCAGGCAAATGGGCTGTCCGTCGTGTCGCTGCTCAACGCGGAACTGCTCAGCAGGAAGGTTATTGATGAGGTCAGTTCACAGCTATGTAAACAGAAATAAAAAATGATTTCTGAGGTTTACGCAAATGCTTTACATTGAAACTAAAAAAACAGTGATAAAATCCGTTCCAAATTAGTTTTATTTCAAAACATCAAAAGTTTGATTTTTACAGTAAAACAATATAAGGACTTCATAAAAAAAAATGTTTGCTGATAAGGGCCCTGTGAACGATCAAGCATGCTTGTCCTAGCCTTTGCCTAGCAAGAGTTTCATCAAGCTGGCCAAGCACGTAGGTCGTAGATGCTTGTCAAACTCGACAAGCATAGCCACAGACGATCAAATTGTTTAGCAAGCACGCATGTTTGGCAAGTAGCTTGAACGTCCATTACCGTTTGTATACAGGACCCTTTAGACAGCTTAAAAAAACATTAAATTGTTTTTTTTAATTTTGCTTTGCTATTATATCTCTAAATTATTGTAGTGTTGCGAGGTTCATATTTGACGGGCCTGTTGATCTAGTGGTTAGTGACCCTGACTGCTAAACCAGAGGTCGTGGGTTCGAATCCCACCCAGGACGAATCTTTGTGTGATGAGCACGATCATTTGTTCTGTGTCTGGGTGTAATTTATCTATAATATATAAGTATGTTTATCAGTTGTCTGGTTGCCATAGCACAGGCTCTGCCTAGTTTGGGATCAGATGACTGTGTGTGAGATGTCCCAAGATATTATTATTATTATATTTTAGAGCCCAACCGCAGCACTTAAACATGAGCTTATAATATAATGCGTACATTTTAAGCTACACTTCGTTACTTCGATATTAGTATAGTGTATTCTATTGCACTGTAAACATCAACAGTCGACGAAAATATTCAAATTAATGTATTGAATGAATTCGAAACTTTTCCATTAATAATATTTGTTACTTTACTTTGGACAACACTTTCTTTTGTCGCTTATTATGTGCATAGTTTATTCTGTAAAATTTTAATGTGTTCATTGACTTTTAATGCTAACTGTACATTATTATTCACAATAATGATATAGAAGCAACGAACAAAATAGATAATGAAAGGCTCTAGCTGAAAGGCAGACTCCTCCGTCACATAAATAAAATAAACAAATAAATAAGACATGGAATTATGTAAAGTACTTTACCTATTGCTGTAAGGAGAAAAGTGAAAGTGATAGATGGGTAATTCAGACCCCTAATTAATAAATTACAGTAAGCTAAGATAAATTACAGTAAGCTAAGTAAGCAATAATACCGAAGAGAGAGGTACTATGTTCATTGCTCAATCTTTCATCAAAAGAAACGACGAATCATGAAAATGAATCTTACTTATTTATTGCTTTGAAATAAAGCTACTAAATAATATTTCATTACGCTTGTACTGTAAAAATATGAAGAAGTGAAGTATAAACCTACCTACCTATATTTTGGGTTGCATAAGCATGGCGTGACTTTTTTACGTCCGTCCGTCCGCCCGGTATGCAAGTGTAATAATATGCTTAAAGATATAAATGTTAGTTTTTATTCATATTTTGATTATTTCTTTTTTGCTGGTCAGAGACTAATATGAACCGTTCCACAGACCAACAATGTGACAGACGCGGAGATCAACAACCGCAAGCTGGCGAAGATCAACGACGTGTGCGACTCCATCAAGCAGCAGCTGCTGATCCTGGTGGAGTGGGCCAAGTACATCCCCGCCTTCACAGAGCTGCACCTTGATGATCAGGTTGGTTCCACGATAGAGTTAGCAGTCATCTTGGCCTAATCCGTACTAATATTATAAATGCGAAAATAACTCTGTCTGTCTGTCTTTTACGCTTTCACGGCTAAACCGCTGAACCGATTTGGATGAAACTTAGGGTAAGCTTGCATCCTAAGAAATATAGCTAGGGCATAGGCTACTTTTTACCGCGATAACCGACCCCGTGTAGCCGCAGGCAACAGCAAGTACTAAATATTATGTGTGATTATATGAATGTTATTTGTGATGTAGGTGGCGCTACTGCGCGCGCACGCGGGCGAGCACCTGCTGCTGGGCTGTGCGCGGCGCTCGCTGCACCTGCGCGACATCCTGCTGCTCGGCAACAACTGCATCATCACCAAGCACAACATAGGTACCACATGCACAAACCTCACTACATAACGGTTGAATCCCACATACCACACAACCCCAACATAGCTTGCAAAAGGTTTACCTTTTAGTCTGAGCTTAAAAAACCGAAGACCCTTCAGATTTCTAGTCGCTCAAATCGACCCTGAATTTTAATTAAGATTGATAATATTCGACAAATGGCTCTCTTTCACCAAAACTCACCAATGAATTATTTGAATGTGTGCAAAATCCTCTGCAACACTACTTATCTAAAAAAAATACATTATCTATCTGTCCGTTTCCCTTCTCTACACAGCTACTAAATAAATCTAAGCCTGCACTGTCCTACTGCAGGGCAAATACCGTTTTCCACGCACTTCTGTATTGTGGCAATATAGGCCAGTCCTTTCCGCAGTAGTCAAGTTACTAATGATTAATTATTTATTGTTCGCAGACGGTCGCATGGACATAGACATCAGCATGATCGGCATGCGCGTGATGGACGAGATCGTGAAGCCGCTGCGGGAGATCGACATCGACGACACCGAGTTCGCGTGTCTCAAGGCCATCGTGTTCTTTGATCCTAGTCAGTATTATATTTATTTTATTTTTATTTTTTATTTTATTTTACAATTTTGGAAAACTTACAGCTACTTATAGATAATGCATAAACAAAATAACATGGATATGGCCAATTAAAAGTTCTCACTGATAACAAACAGAGAATAATATAAAAAAGAGAGGTGAGACTAAAATTTATAATTTGATAGCGAATACCTAACACTTAAATACAGAGTCTGTTTAAAGTTCGAAGAAATTATAGTAATCAAAACTCATGGTTAGACTATTTTATGCCAGAACTATCTAAAGAAAATGAAAATGAAAGGGTTAGTTATCGAAAAATATATCGTTTAACAACTTTTTTAATCCACGAACACTGGTATTAAACACTACATTTATGTATTTACTACTACATTTATGTCGTATTTCATGATCAGAGCCTCTTTAATGCCCACAAATTAACCTAACACGTCTATTACATTTCAAACGCCTGTTGAAGTTAAAAATAAAGTAGATAGATTTTACAGATGCCAAATAAGTATAATATTTTATGTTTAAAATACCTGTTGATTATATCAATGTATGTCAAGGATCAAATGTTTATTACAACGCAGGTTCAGTTTGCATCAGTGGCATCATTAATTTTCATGGCATATCACAACGCCATCAACATTTTATGGTATAAGTGTTAAAAACGTTAAATTTTCCAGACGCGAAGGGCCTCTCGCAGCCGCAGAAGATAAAGCAGCTCCGCTACCAGATCCAGATAAATCTAGAGGACTACATCAGCGACCGGCAGTACGACGGCCGCGGCCGCTTCGGCGAGCTGCTGCTGTGTCTGCCGCCGCTGCAGAGCATCACCTGGCAGATGATCGAGCAGATACAGTTCGCCAAGCTGTTCGGAGTGGCCCATGTAGATAGCCTGCTGCAAGAGATGCTGCTAGGAGGTAGGTCACTATGGCTAAGTAGCTTGTAAGTGTACGGTCGACATAGCGGTTACCATGGCAACGTAGCTTGTTAATTATACGGACGATCTGATATCTCCACATATTAGTTACCATGGTAACCTGAGCTTGTTATTGTTTAGTCGATCTGAGGTCGGTTACCATGGCAACTCAACAAATTGGTTACCATGGCAACGTAGCTAGGTGTTAGTTCGATCTAAGGTCGGTAACCATGGCAACTAAACATTGGTTGCCATGGCAACTCAACAAATTGGTTACCATGGAAACGTAGCTTGTTAATTGTTCGGTCGATCCAAGGTAGGTTACCATGGCAACGTAGCGTTATTATTAAGGTCGATCTAACGTCTGTTACCATGGCAACTCAACATATTGGTTACCATGGCAACGTAGCTAGTTGTCCGATCGATCTAAGGTCGGTTACCATGGCAACTCAACATATTGGTTGCCATGGCAACGTAGCTTGTTAATTGTTTAGTCGATCTAAGCTCGGTTACCATGGCAATTCAACATATTGGTTACCATAGCAACGTAGCTAGTTCGGTCGATTTAAGGTCGGTTACCATGGCAACTCAACATATTGGTTGCCGTGGCAACTCAACAAATGTTTACCATGGCAACATAGCGTTAGTTGTAAGTTCGATCTAACGTCGGTTACCAAAGCAACTCAACATATTGGTTGCCATGGCAACTTAGCTTGTTAGTTGTACGGTCGACCTGAGGTTGGTTACTATAACAACGTAGCTGTATTATTGAACGGTTAATTCTCATTAATATACTCGTTATTTAATGAAGGCGTAGGGTAAATAAAAAACAAACAAATGACTTGAAATTAGATTAAAAACTAAACAGTACTTTTATTAATTTTAACTATTTAATTCCACAGGAGCATCGACCGAGGCGGCTATAGAGGAGACGGCGGCGAGCGGCGCGGGCGCCGGCTCGGCCTCGCCGCCGCTCGTGCCGCAGCTGCCGCTGCCCGAGCCCGCCTACCTGGAGCCCGCGCCCTTCAAGCAGGAGCCCAACATGTGAGGCCAACATACCACCCGTACACCCACTGCTGGGATAATGCCCCCACACACAACCGGCATACCTACTAAGCGTTAATGCTGATGGAATCGCTCAAATGTATTGAAGTGACCCGACTTATATAGTAATGATTTTTAAAAGAAATGTGATTTCCATACATTTAAGCGATTTCCATCAGCGTTAACAATAAATGTAGAAATTCCACTTGCCTAGGAAAGTTGGTCTCTTCTCATATAGAAGGACTAATGATAAAATACGCAAACACAACAAAATTTTAAGCCGCTGTCTGTGTTAAGTCGTAGGACATACATTAAGAGAATTTTAGAGTTAAATTGAATTTGAATATTCGATGGTAACATACCTAACTAGTGCCTTAGTATTGCTGCTGTGTTCACAAATGTTCATTAAATAAAAAACTCTTGTAACGTCTACAATGCGTTTAGGACATACATGTTTCAATATATTAACAAGCTGGTCGATCGGTACATGGTATATACCATACCATCTAATTTAACATGAAATGACGCCAAATTATATTGATCACGGCAGTTAATCTTACGATTGTAACGCACCACGTTTGATAAACGGCTGACTGCCTTGTAATGTTAATTATTGTAATTAGGTATATTGTTAGTGTAGGCCCAATTACGTCATATTAGGTAAACATTCTTCCTTCTGATATCCATATCATACTCATGTTTCAATACTAAAATAGATCTCATTATAATAGATTAGTTTCTTACAAATGTCATGGCGCCTTTATGGGAATCATTTATTGTACTAATGAAGGGACGTCATTACTTTTTAAAGAAATGAAAATAGAACAAAGTCAGAATTCCGTAGAAAATATAGATTTTATACAATATTAATTTTATAAAGAAAAATATAAGAGTTTGTGTACTAACAAAACGACGATTTCACGATTAACTGGCGGTTTGGTGACGGTAGCAATAATTTAATTTCGGTGTGGGGACAACACAGTACTATGTTGTGAGGTTAATAAGAATATTGTTTGACCAGGAGCCCCCAACACGATACGCCAATGATGAAGACTGTCGACATTACCTTGTTATAGACTGATGCACACCGATGCCTCAGGACCGCGCAGTCGCCACGCACAATAGCGTGCTCTAACGAAAACCCCGTCAAACGAACAACGGTATGATTATATTACCGAAAGCAATTGCATTTTAATCAAAATGTCTGTATCAAAATCAGAATAAATATTTTATTATTATTTATATGCGGGTTTAATAAAAGAAACGAACAAAATGTATACAATTATATAAAAGTTTTGTAATTTGAAGTTCAGGGAAGCCTTTAGTGCCTTTATTAAATTTGTTTAAACTTGTACTGTTTACTTTTAATGTGGTCGGTTTTTTGTAACTATCGTCTTTTTAACCCGTTAGGATGATAAGAATAATCTTGAAATGAAAATTATATTGATTGCCCTACGTAATACATTTTAGGAAAGGGATGAAATTGCAGCTTTAAAACAGGGGATTGTGGGAAATGCAATGATTTATGTAAGAAAATGTAGCCATAGATATTGTAAAAGTTAAATCATAATTTTTATAAAAGAGCATACAATTTTTGATATAATATTTATATGTATACAACTTATACATCCAAGATTTTTAGATTTAAATCGATTTTGTGCCTGTATTTTATATAATTGTTTGTTGTGTAGGTGTAGGTACCGAGCGTTTGCCAATTTTTATATAAATATTATGTTGATAGTGTGTAAGTAGGTATTGGATAGGATAGCATCCACTCGGCTGCGCCACAGCCATGTTATACCTTAGTTAAATGAAGTCGTTTAGATGCCTACACTGGTCGGATTTTATTATATTCCTTAGAAATATTTTAATTTATTCGGTGTCGAGTCAAAATTTTTATCTAGTATTTGGAATATAAGTTACCATGGAAGTAACACGTAGGTGATGGTATTCTAGGAAATCGTTGTGTAAAGGTTTATGTAGGAGTGAAGGTTAAGATTTATAGGCATTTTATCTCGATTATATTTTTAAAATAGAAATTTATTATGTATATACAAGGTAGACGTGGATTTTGTAATGTCTATGTATTATCGTGTACCATGTAGCCACATTTAAAGAATTGTTTGTTAATAAATGCTCAAAGTAGGTATGTTATATTATCTTGTTACTCGATTGGTGATTACCGTTATGTGGTGAAAGTTACTCTGTGTATGAATTATTGTCATTAAATATTTTATGGGTTTGAAAAGTCGTAGATTTTATATAATATAAATTAAGAAATAGGTGCCTTATTGTCCTATTGAGGTGTACTGTTGAAAATGTACATACTATGTTATGAATTTTTAGTAGAATATATTTTAATAAATAATGTTACAAAAATATGTGGATTTTATTTATTTTTCATTAAACTTTAGACTGATGTATCATGTGTACTTTGCTGAAATTATATTGTAAGTATTAAGTACTAGTTTTATAATAATAAATAAAAAATAAATAATGCTACTATGCATGAACAAAACATATAAAACTGAAAACTTTTTGAATAAAAATCAAGACCTCAATTATTCAGAATCGAAGACATCAATAGTGTGATACATGTTTAGCCACAGGTTTGCAAAGTGACTTATAAACGCTGCATACATAAGTACTTGGAATTATACATATTCAAATATCTTGTTCATCTGATAAGAAGTCACTCAGTTGTGATTACCACACATAAAAAGGTTATGTATCATGTTATTAATAATAAGTTGTTAATTTAACAATTAATGAATATTAATACCTTAAAATATCCACGTTTTGTTGTAAAAATGTGTTTCATGGACTCAATAACAATTGTCAAAAAAATTAAGAGCAACAAAATATGCAAAAAATATTATCAACTCGTATAATTAAGTGTAGCAACTAAAATAAGCTCATAAGATATTCACTAAGGTGTCTTCTCGACAATAAACAAATTTGTTCACTCAGTCACCGTCCGAGGGTTTTTCTTCGACGTCCATGTACCCTTGTCTGCTGGTGCCCCGGTTCTTGCAGTACAGGAACACGACGGATATCGCGGACACGGCAGACATGGCCAGCAGCGGAATGTACACGGGGAACATCGCCAGCTCACGCCGTACGAAGATGCCGCTTTTTAAAGTACTTTTGTATATTTATAAAAAACATATTTAATCTCTTGACAGTGACACTTTGAACTGATCGGTTTATGGGTTCTGTGAAAAGTTTCTATGGGTTTTCTTTTTGTATCTCGTTCCTTTTGTCACTTTACGCATAACTTTTATGATTATACTATTTAGGGAAGTGTTTTTTTTTTTTAATAAAACGTAAAGTACTTACCTAACCTACCCAATTTATCAAGTATCATAATAGCTGGCACAGATTCGAAAGTCCGCTAAACAATATAGGCCCACTTGCACGAAAAACCTATCTCAGAGTTAGGTAGTTGTTAACGAGGTTAAATTGACAATATTGTATGACAAACTGACAATTTAACCTCGTGTTAGCATTTTTAAGAGTTAAAAAGAAAACCCGGGCTTGTGCAAGCGGGCCTCAGATTTGATATCCGTTAATTTTAAAATAAAATTAGGTTATGGAAATTTACACGAACACATGCATTTACCTTTTATAGCTTGACGTTTCGCCCGAGTTGCACCGGCCTTGGTCGCAAGCAGACTGGAGATGCGGTGTCATTGCTCCTTGCGTGAGGTAGATAATTATTCATCTACCCCCCATTTTTTACCAACTCTCCACACTACACTGACCTTGTCCGTATTCTGAAGATTAACCGACAGAGCAGAAAAGCGAGGTTGTGTTAATCGAATCACTAAATACCACGACACTGATGCAGCCGTCTTCCTAATTGAAATTTGGGTGATTCTTTATTGCAATCGCTTCTCGTACTCTTCTCGAATGAAAATAGCCGGTGCAACCATACTTAAGACACACGTGTCTAATTCGTTCATGTGATGCTATATGTATGATCACATTAACTTTATTATTAATCCGAACGGAAATAAAATGGGTTATGTATTTACGTAGTTCCGATTCGATATTTCGAATCGGAATTCCGTATGTAAGTGGTCGCCTTTAAATTCCAGTTAGTTCCATCCATTGACAGTAGGTCCATGTTTTTTTAAGAAAAACACTTCACGTGACCGTTAAACAACTAATATAATTTTTGATTTGGCATTGAAATTAAATAAAAGGCACTTCGAACTACAAGCCATAAAATGCATGTTTTCTAATTCAATAATTCGTGCAATGCGATAGTTTAAGAATTAGTTCTTTTAGATTATAGTTTAAAAGTCAAATAATTATTAAAAAAAAAAAAGAGTACGTTGCAGATATATACCTCTTAATAATAATCATCTATATAATATGTATTTATTTATAAAAGATGAAAAGCAGTTGTTAACATAAAACAACGCATTATATAATAATCATTTATTTGCATTATACATCAATTCAAATATCTTAATATTTATATAACAATAACAGTCTTTGTTTTACAAAAATATAAGTAACAATTTTAATTAATTTTGATATCACACATGGTTAATCTTATGTACTTATTTCCATAACAACTTATTGGCTAAATTATTGATTAGCTTCGATTTACAAAGAAGTAAATCGAAGCTAATCAATAATTTAGCCTTATTTTATATTTACCTATATTTATCCTTGATAAATACAGTAAAAGTGCTGCGTAAACGTAATGGGTACGTTATGCCGTGTCTGCGAGATACGATTATACCATAATAGGCATTTTTCCTATTTTTTTTTAATGTCCGCCTGGTATATTAATTGATTTTATTGGACACATATTTTTTCTTTTTTCCTGCAAACAAAAAATGATCAAAATACAGAGAACGGAAAGTACGCGTGACGTCATAAGCCCCCACTCCGAAACTTTAAAGCGCTGTATCTTTGTAATTTTTTATTGTTTTGATAAAAAAAAAAATACGTGTCTAATATTTTTTTATTATCTAACTGACGGACTAAATAGATTTTAACTTTTCATACCCAGGAAACATCCCTATTCTACAAAAAATATGTAATTGTGCATGGATCGCCATTAAATTCTTTGTCATTAAGAAAGAAAATGCAAACCAAATCAAATAATGTTATAAAACATTATTGCACAAAAACAATCGAAAATTGTTTTCCTGATTAAAATTCTAAATATTAAACATAGGGTTAATCCGTAATTGTTCTCAAAGAACTTAACTCTGGAAAAATCTGAATATAAAATATTTATATCGGGTGATGCAGGGCACGAACAGCGAGTACCTATTATATTATAAATGCAAAATGGTTTATAAAATTGCAGATATTATCACGATATAACCGTCTATAAGCTATTTTACATGTTCAAGACATGTCATGGCTCCGTAATTAAAGCATAATTTATATTTATAATCTATATAAAGTGCAGCAATGTATGAGAAACCAAGTAACTCGAAACCAGTGTGGTGTGTTTGGTATTATAAAATCAAAAGAACCCAATTTTGCTCGGTCTTAACATTAAAGTATAGAAAAAGGTCCTAATTACGTGCTAACCTACAAAATATTCTCATTACATACCTAACAACTAGACTACTTATATTTAGGCGCCACAGTTCACTTGTTTATAAACCTGTAAAGAATGGTTTGACATAACATACCTTTAAAACGTATCTAGGTATAACAGTAGGCGGAGTGTACGCAAACAAAAGTCACGAATAACATGAAGCGCTTTGAAATGTGCGCCACGCACGGTGAATACAGCTTTAAATACTACGCGTAATAATCAAATCTATGAAAATCTAGCAATTTAAAAATGATTAGGAAAAGCATTTGGGTACCTACTGAAATTTCGGAACCCTCATTTTGGTTTTATATTTAGAGCTCGGTTGTCCATATACGGCTCGCTCGGCTTACGTTCAGAAGAGGACGGCAATTGGCTGATATGATGATGATGATAATGATGTCCATATACAACTTTTTTTTCCTTTTTTGCTTTAAAGAATGCCAGTCTTTGTCTGGAACTTGGACCAAGTGTGGCTTAGAATTAAAACAGTGCATAACGCTACTTAATTTTATAGTAGTCATTATCCAAAGCGCATTAAATCTATACAGGTTATAAGAAAAACCTAATTAAAATAATAATTTGAGCTTAGTACTAATAAAGTACTTAATAATAAATTACGCTGTTCACAATTCCGTAATTGAATTATGTAACGCGCGCTAAGGTTGGCACACAACGATGCCGAGCACGGGTGGCCAACCTGCACGGCGCTCGACCAATCACGGCGTTTCGCGCCCACGCTACACGCGTGAGGCGCTTCGCGCGCCGCCCGTTAGTTAGTTGGATAGTTTTTGCTCAACCGAACGACAAGTTACGCGGCACATACATAACTCTTATAAACTTTTCTGTGAACTTCTTTGTGTGTAACTGTTACTAGTGTTCATTTAATAAACTTAATAACTTTTGGCTAAGCCGTCGTTTAATTTACCACAAGTGGCGCCCAACGTGGGGCAAGTGCTCGTTCATACGAACCTACTCAATACTAAAGACTAGTAAAGTGTACCTATTGTTCGCGTGTTTTTACGTTCATCTCATCATGCCGCGTACACGCGGTCAGGAGCTAAGGCAAGCTTCGCCTGCGCCCGCCGACGACGACGAGGTCGCCGGCGCCGCCGAGGATGACGCCGGGAGCAGTTTTACAAATTTTTCAGTAAACCAAGTGGCCGCCATGATGGCCGCCATGCAGCGGTCTCAAACCGAAGCTTTCGAGCGCCTGCTGGACAAAGTAGCCAGCCGCCCCCCGCCGTCTCCGTCTCCTGCATCGCCACTCGCCGGCAGCGGAACCTTGACGCACTGCACCGCCCGCTTCGGTGGTGACGCCGACGAGTCTGTGGACGCATTTATCGACGCAGTCCAAAGCTACAAGGACTGCGCCAATGTAACTGAAGAAAATGCCCTGAGGGGCCTATCAATGTTATTGACGAACCACGCCGCAATATGGTATCAGGGAGTAAAAAAAGAAATGAGTTCATGGAATGCCGCTATCGACTTATTATTAAATACCTACGGCGATAAACGCCCGCCGCACCGAATTTATAAAGAACTCTTCGAGTTAGAACAAAATGACGAAAAAACCGACGTGTTCGTTGCCAGATGTCGTGCTTTGTTATCAAAAATACCTGCCGGCGACATAACAGAAAAGGCGCAAGTCGACATGGTCTACGGCCTACTAGACGTGAGAATACGTAAACATTTGAGGAGGGAAGAGTTCCAGAATTTTTCGGGTTTACTACGCCTCGCCCGTTCCATCGAAATAGAGGAACCCGACATGCGAACCCGATCACATCCCGCTCCGATGTCCAGCGCCCAATCAAGAAAACCGAGCGTGTATGACAACGGCCGCAGCAGAGGCGTGGCGCAGCCGCCACCGCCGCCGCCGCGCCGTTCCGCCGCGCCCGCATCGGCGCCGAGCACGGTCAGCGCAGCGCCATCGTCGAGTACATCTACGCGACGTTCATCGGTCGTCCACGACAATTATAGTGCGAGTCCGCGTCCGAACATAAATGTCGCGAAACCTCGATGTGTATATTGTAAACAATACGGACACGTACGTGAAGATTGTAATAAATTATCAAAGTGCGTAGGTAATAATAGTAATACTGATAAGTCGTCGCTATTTTGTTATGGTTGCGGAGTGAAAGGAATAGTTCGTTCGCAATGCGCTAAATGTAACAATAACTTGTCGTTCTCGTCTTTGTCAATTGGAACAGATCTGGTAAGAGATTATAACGTTATTACATTTGATAACACTTTAAGTCGTGATTTTGCCCTTAATAGTAGTAGTAACAGTGTTAGTTATCGTAATAAACAAATACGCGATTCACATTGTAATAGTTATAAGAAATCACTTCACTTACCATCAAAACATTCACAACAGTACGACTACATTCAACTTAATAATAATTGTGAATGTCAGTGTAAATGTAATAGTTATCAATGTTATTATGAATCTCACAGTGGTCAGTGCTGTAATAACGTGTGTTCCAATACTTCCAATGTTCCTGTATATTGTGTATCGAATCCGGGAACTCGCGTCGACTCACCTGTTAGGGTCAATGACCTGTTTGTTGACGAATATAATATTAGTAACTTACCAGTTAGGGTAGATTCACCTGTTGTCAACTATAGTGATACCTCATATTATGATAGGGTGAAGGTGCCTGTTGTCAGTGATACCTCATATAATAGGGTGAAGGTGCCTGTTGTCAGTGATACCTCATATGATAGGGTGAAGGTACCTGTTGCCGTCCCAACTCATAAGTTGTGCTGTTCTGACGTTGATCAGCTTAGCTTACCTTCAGTAGTTTCTTCACTCTGCGCCGATACTTCGACGACTACTACTGTTTCTTCGGGTAATGCTGAGCCTGCGGTCTCTCTCTCTGCGTCGCATGTTTCGTCGACGCCGGCCGTACATTCAACGCAGCCTAGGCCTGTGCTGAGTATTCAGGTTCTTGGGTTAAGGGGCATGGCTTTGCTGGATACAGCTGCTAAGTGTTCCATAGCGGGACACAAGCTTTTTAACATATTTAAGGAAAAAGGACTTACCTTTGGTTCTAAGCAGGTTAACGTCAAGCTAGCTGACGGTGTGGTCCATCCTCGCGAAGTCCTAGTGGTGAATACCGATGTCTGCATTGGTGTGGAGAAAAGTGTCCGAGTCGACTTCACGATCTTTCCGGAGGCCGATAACAACGACACTCTCCTGGGAATCGACTTTCTCCGTGCTGCAGGTATGGTTATTAACTTTCACACTTCTTCTTGGCACTTCTCTGGGGACACGCGGACCTTCCCATTGGAATATGAGGGAGGATTGTCCACTAGTAACCCCACATCCGTGTCTGCTATGTCGCTGAGGGCTGACGAAGGCTTATCGCTAACTGGCGTCCAACGCCAACAACTTGCTGATTTACTTCAGCAGCATGAAGACGTTTTCCGTCTAGGAGGAGAAGCTACTCGCTTCGCCGAGCATCGTATTGATACGGGAGATCATGCACCGATTGCGGTGCCACCATACCGCCTTACGCCCGCGAAGAAGGCCGCAATGGAGGCGGAGATCAGCAAGATGCTGACTGATGGCGTGATAGAGGAGTGTGAGTCGGCCTGGGCCGCACCTGCTCTTCTCGTCCCCAAGAAAGATGGTACGTATAGATTCTGTGTAGATTACCGCCGTCTTAATGCTGTAACCAAAAGTGACACATACCCTTTGCCGGTCATCGAGGACCTGCTTCACGCCACTAAGAGGGAAGGGTATATGAGTACTATCGATCTTCGGTCAGGTTATTGGCAGGTGAGCGTATCGCCAGCAGACAGAGACAAGACAGCATTTGTATCACCTCTCGGTACGTACCGTTTCACCCGTATGCCATTTGGCCTAAAGAATGCCCCAGCCACTTTCCAGAGGCTAATGGATCGTTTTCGGTCTGGGCATGATTTGAAGGATGTCACACTGTTAATCTATCTAGATGACATATTGGTGCTGTCAGACGGACACTTCCAGAAGCATCTGGATGACCTGGAAGCAGTCTTCAATCGTCTACGTGTTTTTGGCCTACGCGCTAATAGAGATAAGTGTAACTTCGCTTGTAGTCAAGTTAAGTATTTAGGTCACATAATTACTCCTAAGGGGATCATGCCTGATGAGTCCAAGGTTCAGGCCATTCAGCAGATGAATGAGCCTACTAACCTCAAACACCTGAGAGGCTTCCTTCAAACCTGTTCGTGGTTCCGGAAGTTCGTGCCAGGGTTTTCTGAGATAACTCAACCACTCACCAAGCTTACTAAGAAGAATGAGCCGTGGGTTTGGACTGACGAGCAGAGGCGATCCTTCAATGAGCTGAAGAAAAAGCTGATCACGGCACCGGTTCTTGTACAGGCTGATCATAGTAAGCCCTTTATCATTTATACGGATGCCAGTAATTACGCATTGGGTGCCGTCCTCATGCAAGGCGAAGGAAACGACGTACGACCCATCGAGTACGCGAGTCGTTTATTGACCTCTGCAGAATGTAAGTACTCAACTACAGAGCGAGAGGCTCTCGCTGTGGTGTGGGCTGTAGATAAGTACCGCCCATACATTGAGGGACACCCTGTAATTCTCCGTAGTGACCATCAACCATTGCGGTGGTTGTTAACATTAAAGTCTCCCAGTGGCAGATTGATGCGCTGGGCTCTCAAATTACAAGCTTACGACATACAATATGAGTACACTCCAGGTAAGGTAAATGTCATTGCCGACGCTCTTAGCCGCCCTACCTGCAATGAAACTACCCAGGCAGCATGTGGAGTCTGCTCTGTTATTTTAGACTTGCCACGCAAGAGTGCAGCTGACCTTCGGTCTTCCCAACTTGAAGACCCTGAGGTGAGTAAGATTATCAAGGATATGGAAAATACCACTGATCCCGTGTCTTCTACCCGCTGGATAGAGCGAGGTTATCTTATGGACCAAGGAGTTCTGTATCGTCACGCTCCAGACTCAGACTCCGAAGATCCGCAATTGGTCGTTCCTGTTTCCCTGCTCAAAGACGTTATGGAGGAGTTCCATAATTCTCCTACTGCTGGCCACCAAGGCGTGGATCGTACCATCGACCGTATCAGGCAGCGCTACTACTTCACAGGTATGCGCAAATACGTTGCCGACTATTTAAAGAATTGCCTTGATTGCCAGAGGTATAAGTTCTCGAACCAGAAGCCCACCGGTCTTCTGCAGACGCCGGTGTTGAACCAAAGAGGTGAGGTACTGGCCGTCGACTTATTCGGCCCCCTCCCAGAAACTGAAGAAGGTGAGAAATGGGTGTTTCTGATCGAGGACACTGCCACTCGTTGGGTGGAGTTATACGCCATTAAGGAGGCTACAGCAGAGGTATGCGCCAAAATATTGCTCGAAGAATATTTCCTTAGGTACGGGTTCCCTAGACGTGTCATATCAGATAATGGCGTCCAGTTCATATCCGCGGTGATGCAGCAGTGCATGTATGTATTTGGTGTTAAACAGAATCTGATACCCCTGTATCACCCCGAGGCCAACCCGGCTGAGAGGAAGAATCGTGACCTGAAGATACAACTGGCTATATTAGTCAAGAATGAACACCGCAATTGGGCTCAATTTTTGCCTCAGGTACGGTTTGCCCTCAATACAGCTACCTGTTCTACCACAGGTCTAACGCCCTCATACATGACGTATGGCCGTGAACTGCGAACACCGTTCGATGCACAGCATGACTTGCGTGTGATTCTGGATAAGGAAACGTTTGTACCTCAAGTAACGCCTTATCTGTCAAAATTTATAAACTCGTTGCAAGACATACGAGATAGGGTTGAGAGACGACAAGACCTCCGGAAGGAGTATGCTGACTCGTCGCGACGTCCAGCCCCAGTTTTCCAGGTTGGTGATCAAGTGTTGCTAAACACTCACTCTCTTAGCAACGCCCCCAAAGGTTTGACCCGTAAGTTTATGCCTCAGAGAGATGGACCGTACCTCATCAAAAGGGTAATCAGTCCCACGACTTATGAGTTGAGCGATGGCCAGGGTCAGAACTTAGGTCGCTATCACGTCTCAGATCTAACTGCTCTTATCTGTAGTCAACCTGAAACTATTGAACCAGTCCAGCCTCGCCGTCTGCGAGGTCGTCCGCGGAAAGCGCGCTCTTAGTTTTTACCAAGTCACTCTCGAGGGCGCTGTCATGACTTGGAGGAGGAGGATGTAACGCGCGCTAAGGTTGGCACACAACGATGCCGAGCACGGGTGGCCAACCTGCACGGCGCTCGACCAATCACGGCGTTTCGCGCCCACGCTACACGCGTGAGGCGCTTCGCGCGCCGCCCGTTAGTTAGTTGGATAGTTTTTGCTCAACCGAACGACAAGTTACGCGGCACATACATAACTCTTATAAACTTTTCTGTGAACTTCTTTGTGTGTAACTGTTACTAGTGTTCATTTAATAAACTTAATAACTTTTGGCTAAGCCGTCGTTTAATTTACCACAATTATTAATTATGTTATCTATTATCATAGAAGTCACATTTTACTTTAAAAAAAAAAACAGAAACTTGACTCAGCGCTTTTTATAATAATTCGTAACCAGGAATGAATCAGAGAACCTGACAATATCTAGATGCTCGGCAAAGATCAACAAACATACAAAAAACAAGCAAATAAAGATAATTATGTAATCAGTATAAATTGTTCGAATATTGAACATCTTTAGGTCCCTGAAACATTTTTCCTCTGTGACAGATTTTTTTGATTTCAATATGCCCTAGGAAAACGTTCCAGTTTGTTCTATTTCTGGGCAGCACTTGGTCGAAATCCTGTCTTTCTTATTTTGTAAGTTTTATTGCAAACTGTCAGAGTCACTGGCCCTCGCCTGGCAGCGTGTGGTGTTGACCCCCACGTAGCAGAAGCCGGCATCGATCCCGTTGTCCAGCAGGTACTGCAGCCACTGCAACTGTTTTACCGACGGCTTGTCCGAGTCCGACTTCACTTCTAAGAACTTTATCTGTTAAAAATAAAATGTAATATCATGTACTGTGACTATGTAATACAATAAGTTAAAGCTGAGATTTCATGTAAAAAGAGATGCACACTTGACAGTACTCAATGAACGGAAAAAGAGGAGGCCAATATTCAGTAGTGGGGCCCACAGAGTACAGTGATATAATATGTAAGTGGGGCCAGTGGTGGGTGATTCTAGATTAGAATTTTGATGATGGTACTTATTATATTTTATTTATTCTCCTTATCTGTTGCAATACCTAATATTTTTTTAATAATAATTATATTTGAGTATTAATTTTGCAACGGCAATGCCGCCAGCTTGCAGCACACTTCCAGTCGACAGCGATGTGAACCAATTTTTCATGCCATATTTTAGGTAAGTATTAGGTTTTACAAAGTTAATCGTTTGTTTTTTCATCTTTAAAATAAATTCAGTTGGTCATGAGTATGTGCGACACTATGTATAGCGCTATAGTTGTAACTATAAATATTAAATACATTATTTAAATAATGCTATCGTGACGATATTTTCGTTCTACATAGATGACATTATTAAGTTATTGTATTGAATGTATAAATAAGTTTCAAATGATAAGTTACACATAAATGCTTGTTTCACCTAATAACGTACATGCTATTAAATTTAATTCCAGATTTACGTAGAGTAAAAACTTAGTATACCTTCTTAGTGTGAGAGTTCCACAGCGTAAGGTCGGGGAAGCCGCTGCGGGAGTACGCGTAGTTCGTGGCGAGGCGGCGGCAGATGGCAGCAGTGCCGCGGGGCCCGAGGCACGACGTCACCATGGATACGTTGTCCCACTGCATGCCATCGGTTTTACGCCGGATGTCTGATAACTCACCTATAAAACAATAAAAAAAAATCGGTTGATTATAACAATGTACATTTTCACTTATTTTATAATTTAATACATTCCAAAACATAAATACTTCTGTGGTACTCCTTAAACATAAAAGCGTGATGAGAAAAATGCGACTTGCTGCAGACAGAGAATAGCATAACCAAAGGCAGGCCCAGCAGTGTGTTATACTGAAGATGATGAATTACAATAATATTAAAACTTTAGTATACCACAAAATATGCTTTTTACATTGTAGGTGTGAAGATTCGAAATACAATGAGCTGCATTTACAAACCAATAACAAAACCTCATTTATTAAAGTACTCACTTTCCGGCCTCTCACTCCAGCACGTCCTCATCATCGTTATAATATCTTCCACAGGTCCCTCCTCTATAAACTTTAGCCTCTGATCGATATCTTTCTTCCTGTTAATATAGAAGCTTTCGCAGAACATGTCTAGTGGGTATCGTTGATAGTGGCTGAGGAAGACGCCGGTGACGCGCGGCTGCGAGTAGATGATGTCAAAGAATAGCAGAGTGAATATTGTTGTGGCTATGTCGCCTTCCCAATGCTCGCCTGGTAATGTAACAATAGATTTTTTTAAGTGAACTCAAAGTAAGTAGCTAAACCAGTTGTGTTATGGAATCAGAGCCAACGAAGGTACCACAAACATCCAGACCCAAAACATCGTAAAAAAAATTCTACACTAACCCGCCGGGGATCGAACCCGGGACCTCAGAGCTGGCGACACTTTGAAAACCCGCCGTGTACGCCGCTCGACCACGGACGTCGTCAAAGTACTTCTAATGAGATGTGGAAAATACGTCTTTATTTCAAGGCAGTTTGGTTTATTTTGCAAATATAATAATTTTGCATACTAAACTTATAATTTATGGAGGTTATTTTAATACATATGTCAGTCCTATCATATCCCACACTAAATAAATTTTACAACAATATTCTCTATATGAGAAATGGCCTTTTCCCAGCAGTGGGACATTTATAGGCTGGTATTATTATAATGTATTACACTGAGTCATGTATTTTACCAGTTATTTTGCTTTGATGTTGATTATATTTATAGCATTTACTGAAATTACGATAACTACACAATTACCGTGTGTAAATTCTCCGTTTTTCAGATAATGGGAGCGGCAGATATCCTCCACGGACAAAGTCGCTCTGCCGTCAGCGGTGTGTTCAGTAAACTTCAGTTTACCTCTCATGTTGAAATTACTGTAACATTAATATTTTACATCATTATTCAAGCCTTTAACTATTTGTATTACGAGTGGTAAGGAACATGACTTAAAGTGGGTTAGGAGGAAGTTCCTATTGGTATATATGGTCAACCGCGTGCACTGATTCACAAGCGATTGACCAATCGCGCGGTAGAAACAAACCTGCTTGCGTCGCACCACCAATCATATAGTTAAGTTATTTGCGCCAAGTTACGGGTATTAAAGCATATTAGCTTTCAGTCAGGTCAGAAGTAAAAAAGTATTAGTATTACGATAATGAATTTAATTTATTGCTCTTTTGACCGCCGACAGTTCACGTAAATAAAGCTGTGTAATTTTTTATAGCAATTAATATGGTATACAATAGATTTAGATGATGATACTTACTCCATAGGCTGTTTATAAACGTGTGTCCCGGGCAGATTGCTCTCCAGTATCTCCTGATTAGCCGCGTATCTTCGGAGCTGGTCCCTCAAGGACTCCTCCAACACGAGGTTCTTTTGGTTGGCGAGAAGCTTGGCCCGCGGCTTCATCGCATCTTTGAGCTGCTCCGACAGATCCGACTTGAAACCCTCGATTAATACTTTTGCGGCCTGAAATGAGATATATTTTTAATGTATACTGTTTTAAAGATAAGTATATTAACAAAACGGGGTATTCTTACCCAATATAGCAACATTGAAATGCTTGTAAATAGTTCAATTTTAAAACTCGACATAGTTTGAGAAGAAGACTATACAAATATATGTTTACCTTCTCTGTGTCTTTCAAATGTTTCTGCAATATCAGTGCTTCCTCCGCATACCACACCGCTTTCTTATGAGTCCTGAACGTTGTTTGACTTATCAACAACTCCAGAATTTCGACGGAGAGCTTGTAATGCTCATCTGACTTCAACCTCTTTAATACTTGTACTCCTTTCTCCATTATTTTGACATAAGCACTGGCCGCTGTGTATCTACGCAGCCAATTGGGTAAAGACCGGTACCTGAAAAAAAAACCGTTTTATATTACTATATGGGTTCTCTTGAATTAGCTAACATCAAGTCGACTATTAAACAAAAAATAATCTAATTCTGTTCACCCATTTGGGAGCTATGTTGCAAGAGAAAGATACATAACTAGACACACACTAACAACTCTTTAGTACCCGTCTTATTGCATAGGGGATTCACACATTCATAATGAGTGTGTCGATTGCAAATGAGCTAAGAGGCTAATTTAGAAAAACCATAAGAAAAA
The DNA here is from genome assembly GCA_932294365.1 of Diachrysia chrysitis. Classification (NCBI taxonomy): domain Eukaryota; kingdom Metazoa; phylum Arthropoda; class Insecta; order Lepidoptera; family Noctuidae; genus Diachrysia; species Diachrysia chrysitis. Next base: position 8,308,699 of record OW028657.1, read on the forward strand.
TGGGCCACGCACCATTTTTTAAATAAAAATGGGGCGTGGCAAGACTGTTAGGCCATGCCTTATGTGTTTGAATTCTGGTCCCAGAATTTTAGAGGTTATTTCATTTGAACGGTTTTTGGGAGTTATCAGTGGAAGGAGAAATCACAAGGCTTTTGCTTTGCAGCATTTTGTTTTGTTTAAGATTACGTAGCGATTGATGATCATGTTACCTTTGCATGTGTTGTTTATTAATCCCTTTGTACAAATCATACGCTTCTCGTATTATTTTTGCACAATTTTCAATAGCTTCTTCATTCGCCAAATAGTCTTCATAGAGTTTATAAGCGTCTAGATACCTGCAAACAACATAGTAATGCGCACTTAAGAGCGTTTATCCGGCGCGGGCTGGCAATGTCAAATTTCTAGAGATTATTAATTTATAATTATTTAATAAATTTAAATCAATTTACATTTTTTTTTTCAAGCACTAGTTTGTTGAATTTTATAATTATTTTGAACATTTACTCGTTAGCAAACAAAAATATTAAATCGTAATAATGCAAACATAAAATAATTGGTACATAATGTAACCATTATTTTACAAAATACCTGTAAAAAAAATAGCTATTTTACTTATAAATACCAACGACCTAGTGTTTGCTGAAAACAAAATACCTAGTACTTTTACCAAAGTAGACTGATTGATCTTCAATTTAGGTAAGTAGTCCTTAACAGTCTCTATATAAGGAGATCAAGTCAAGAGATGACACATATATTATGCTGAGTAACCCATATACCTACTTGGAAGTTTCGGTAAATATTTTTAAAATATAAACTTACCTGTAAAATTCATCTTTATCCTGGAACACGATACTAGCATCATCAAGGACCATTTCCTTGCTTACTGGATAAGTCTCATTATTCGTTTTATCAAGTAACAACATATACTCTAATTTCTTCTCCCGTATGATATTGGAGTCCATTCCTAAATACATCAACACATACAGATTGTACAGTGTTGTTCTGGCTAAATCGGACATTTTGTAACATATACCTGCTGCAGATTGTAATCTGAAAAGAAGATACATTATATATTTTAATAATTGCAACTAGCTATTTAAAATAATCAAAAAGGAAATGGTTACACAAATAACCCATTCTAAGATATGAAATAATTTTCGTTGCAGATTAACATACTTTTTTGCACTGTACACTTCTGTAAATAATTATGAACATAGAGTAAACATAGACAAGCATAGAGCGTCCGCATCGCTAGTAGCCCCTTATGACAAGCGTAAGCACATTTTTAGCTGAATGTACTATGCTCGTTCACTGATTTATAAGATTTTCTGTGCGACGACAGTCGTTTATGCGAAAATATCAACGGTTCCGATTTTATTAGCGTAATATTAGGTTTTCGAGATAGTTTTAATAAAACGGTGCGCTCTGTTTTAAACTAATTTTACGATTTGACATGTTCACACTTGATATGCGCACTCTAGTTTACTTATTTATTACTCTAAGATTATGAAGCGCGAGCGCGATCACAGCGGCATGGGTCGCCAACCTTGCCATATGTACTGTCACTTACACAGTACCACACATGATTCTCTTTCAGACTCTTTGACTACATGGACTTTAGTATTTGTTTTTTGTTCTGAAGGTAGACAGAACATTTTAAAATCGGAAGTATTTAAAAAAATACTCTATGTATTTTTAATAACTGTTATAAATGGTATTTATAATTATTATGAAGAAAAAAGTAGTAAATATAAAAAAAAAAAAAAAAAAAATGTCTCAGGTTTTCATACTCACAGTTCCATGACTCTGGTCTGGTTGCTTTTCTTTTCTTTAGTAAAGAAATTACTGATTGGTGTCTGTTTACAGAAAGACTTTAAAGACATCACAGCATTTTGTTTGCTGTTAGTCTTTAACTTTAATAGTTTGCATATCCCATCAAGTTCTGGTTTCCTCAGAATCTTTAAATAGTCATCTAACTCCATTACAGCTTTGCCTGAAAAGGGTTACATACTAAATTATTTCCATTTGTTTTTTTACAGGCAACAATGACAAAACCAGTTGGTAAGTATAAATCGCTGCAATGGAGTTGGGTTGCTAGCCTTTCAAATGGATTTGAATCTATTATAAACTTAAACAAAACAATACTGTTTTTTGGTTAGTACTTCCAAATGAAAATAATGGGTATGCAAGACCATTTTGATGCAACATAATGGCCAGTATGACACTATTACTACAGAAATGTAATGCTATAACTGCCAAGAATTGATTAATCATTCACAGTTTTTAGGTAACAGACCATTCATAGCGTCACACATTATGAGGAGGGTCAACAAAGTGTGTCATAGTGTGACAAGCGTTCTTCTTCTTCTTCCCTCCCTTTTCCCAATTTATTTGGGGTTGGCGCACATTGTTTTCTCCTTCCATGAGAAGAACTGGCAAGAGACTCCATTGCCATTGAGCACTAGCCCAATCTCTAATGAACCTCAAAGAAGTTAGTGATAAATAGTTAGTGTTAGTGATAAATAAAATGCTTTCACTCACCTTCAGATTTAGATAGTATAATAAATCCACAATCAACTAAACTTCTAATAATTTCTGTTAGATCTGTAACCTCAGTAATTTTGACCACTTCCTCAGCATTGTACCAGCCAGGTTGATGCCAGTACAGCCTGCATACTAACTTCATACCAACATAGTCCAAGAATACAAACTTTGTTAAGAGTAACTGTGAATCTTCCTCTAACAAATGCTTTAGGCTATCAGTCTCGAGAAACTTATTAACTATTGTAAGAAGAAAGGAGGCTGTAAAAAAAAATGATTAAATATTAGTACTTTTAATATTAATTTTCATACTACAGTAAAAGAGTTGAAAACATACAAAAAATTAAACTAGAGGGCAATATATGCAAATACCATATCATTTTGTTTTATTAAATTCTGCCTATTTTTTATTAATGATATATAATTATTATTAGAAATATATTTCTTACTCTTGTCATCAAGTTTCTTCTCACTATATGATCCTTCCCTGGAATTGTATGGGAGAGCTAGTTTCCTCTTAACTGGACTCTTTTTAGGCACACAGCGTTTCTTAGTTGGAGAAAAGTATTTATTTCTTGATCTTGGAGTAGATGGGGACTTAGAAGGTGTCCTAGGTGACTGTGATGGTGTTTTAGGCGAAACCCATACATCACTAGGAGACACATTGCATACAATACTCTCTGAAGATTGTGCATGAGAGTTAAAAACTGGTGAGATTTCTTGTGTGAAATCATTACTGCTCTCAGGTGTATCATATGTTGTAGGAGTCTGGTAGCTGTCTAGTTCTTCTTTAGGTGTAAACAAACCTTCACACTCAGTAGGAAGAGGTACACTTTGTCTCTTTGGTGGTGTTGCCTCATCTGCACTATCACTTATTAAATCCACTACATCTATATCCTGTAATGCCTCTGACACCTTGTTGGGTGTTGTACTCTGTTTACTGGAGGCTGTCGGCATCTTCTTAGGGGTCAAAGGTCTTTTGAGGCTTAAACTACGGGGTTTAATGTTATTTTCGGCACTCATGGTTTTACCGTCTTCGCTGTGTCCAGTTTTTGAAACAGCAAAATAACTAGTCAATGATCTGTAGTTTTTCATAACGATTTTAATTAATGTATAAGTAAAGTAGCTTAGTGGTATTTCTTCTATTTAATTATTTTACTGTTTATTTATTTAGCGCTTATACGAATGATAATATCTTATTAATATTTAGTTATACGTTTAATAAACACTACCACCACCTATACAAAATTAAACACACACTGGTCTCAGCACAGAACAAATATGGGTCTCAGGTCTGGAACTGGGAATGGAATCACTTATCACAGAGTCATATTTGTTCTGTGCACAGAGTACTTTTATGGAATGGAAATCAGAAACAGAATTAAATATGACACAGACCCAGACGTAGGATTTGGCGCGAAAGTTAGAAGTTAGTCTGCTTCACAGAGTCACAGAACAAATATACTCAGAGTACTTTTTTATGGTCTGCTTCTGAACTGAATGATAGAGTTTTTTTTTTTTTTTTAAATAACGGCTCCCGCACTAAGGAATTTAATCCTTGTGTCGCGGGGGTTTCACAAACATTCAAATCACATGCACAAAGAACACCCAGACTTGGAACAAGCATTTGTGGGTCACACAAATGCTTGTCCCATGCGGGGATCGAACCCGCGGCACGTCGCGCAGAGGTAATTGGCTTGGTGACCTATACCACTCGGCTATCCGTGCAGTCAGAGTATATTATTTTGTTCTGTGATGATAACAACGTAGAGATTAGTTGCTGTGTTAAAAACACACTGCATCATGATCGCGATCGACCAGGCAGACACAACCTAACGAACCTATCGACATAGAAGAATAGTACTTTTATCTTATTTTCTTTGCTAGCGAGTATATCTTCGACTTGAAAAATAAAATTTCCAACTGTATAAAAGTACTCTGTGAAAACAAAATGTAACAAACTGTTACCCACGAAAAGTGTAATAATCTGTGGTGCTGTTATCAGTTATCTTGACATCGGACATTTGCTGAAAGCTGTCAGTGTCAGTTTTGCAGGTACTTGCGGCGTTTGTTATGAAAATAAAACATAGGTGAAACAACAATACAATAAAATGTAACCAACTTTTTTTGTCACCACAACCTACATTGTTTTTATTGTACTTAAATTTTATTTTCATTACAAATTAAACAATTCAATGAAATATTGCCGGCCACAAACATGACGATATACTAATTGTGAATGTAAATTGTTACGTTTGTGGCTGGCTTTACAGGTGTGACCGGTATAAAAAATCAAATTTAAAATTAAATTATAAACTGCCTAGAACTGGTATGGCTGGTTTTATAGCTACGCGTTTCGACAGCGCGGTTGAAGCGCGCGCGTTCGGATTTGTTCTGGGTTCTAGTTTCGTTTTATAGCCACGCGCTTGAGCAGCGCTGTTGAGTAAACGCGCGCTGTTCGCCGGCGCTGCCGAAGCGCGCGCCGCGAGTTACGATACGATCAGTATGCGTTTTAGAGTGACGCTGTTGAGACGCGCCGTTAAGTACAGTACAACATGAATTATAATATCGATTTTATTTCATTTACCTTAGAGTGATCGCCAATTTTTCCTCTGGAGTTATGGGGATGCGAAATAAGCTGGATCGTCGTAAAGAGGACTGTAACTTGCAGAGTAATTCGTCAAAACTAGTTATTGATAGGCGAAAATATTTATAAAATTTATGACTATTTTCTCGTAAATCGCAAAAAGATCTTACGTGTTCACCTCTCACTAACCTTGTACCATTATAAGGATCAACAGCTAGTCTTCTTTGCCTTCTTTTCCATAAGAGGTAAATAGCCACTACTCTAACCGCGTTAATGTTCATTTTGTAGACGACTGTACACAGCAGCGAAACGCGCGGTACTAATCTCGTTTTACAGCGGACCGTTGTTCAAACGCGCGCTGCTAACAGCGGCGCTGCTCAACGGCGCGTCTAACAGCGTAGCTATAAAACCAGCCTATAACTGCCAGTAAATTACAAAATAAAACGATGGCTGCTCTAAAAAGTACGAGTCTTAATCAGAGTTGCAAACGTTATACAGTTTCAGAAAGAATACAATAGTACAACTTATAAATTTATTTATTTATTTGTAAATAAACGCAAATAGCTCGCGTGTATATCGATAGGGACACGACTGCGTTGATTTTGATATTATGTATTCCAATCGGGCCTGAGCAGACGAGGGACAATAATTTGTGCGCGATGTACGCACTTTTGAGTTGATATTAAGCGCAGCAATGCATATTCTATTATTTTTAAAAACTAGCTGGCTGCTAATAGTTATTAAGTCCTTATATAATCCGTGCAATGTTTAAACATGTCGCGTGAAGAAAAACGATATTCAGTAGCTGCTGCCAGCGCTGTAATTGGCAGATACATCAGCTTTAGACGACCCAAAGGGGTAATTTAAACCTTGTAATATCCTTGCGTTTCAATTTGTAGCACTTAAAATATTACATTTTATTTTCGGCAGTAGCATACTTAGTCTTCGGTTTTGATACATACTTATTGCGAAGTAACAAAATTTTAACTTAATGAAGTAGGTACCTATGAGACGTAGTATTACAAAAGTCAAAGTGCTAAGTACCTACCTACCTACCTACTTAGGTACTCAAGCAGAAACCGTGTTACGATGGTAGGTCATTACATAATTCACCTTTGCTAATCATTTGCTCTGTTTTAAACCTTATACGTAATGTAATGTTTACTCCAAACCAAACATTATTAATTCCGGTTTAGCGATTTGACTGTTGAAGCAAAGCAAAGAAATACTTGAGTTTCACCTTAACCCATGGATACACAAAGGAACAAAATGTTCGTCAAAATGACGCGCAACACTCAAATCTACGTGTTGCCCAGTGACACGCTACATTTTATTTTACATGACGCGGACGTCTTTGGACATCCTACGTAGTTAGTACTATACTACATTGTAGTAGTTGCTGAGGGACATGTGGCCCCATTTGTCCCCTAGTGTATCAAAGTCTATACTTACTTACACTGCTAATTCCTAAGTAGGTAGGTAGATATGTTACCATGCCTTCAAAATTCTTTGTATTGATTAAACTATTTTACTTTAACTGACCTCATGGCTAAACAGGTCCGAACCTATCAACCCACTTACAGACTGAACCCCAAAAAACGATTCGATGCGGAAAAAGTCGAAAAAGTTCTTAAACGTCTGGTGGACGCCGAGCTACTGGAAATTGAGTACAGTGAGAAAATAGTTCCCGATCTCTGTTTGAGCCTCTCAGAAATTTTACGAAACGCCGTGAAAGAAGAAAACTATGACAGGTGAGAGATGACAAGAAGCATTGTTTGTAATATGTATTGTAGGTATTGTACCTATCCTAAAATGTAGATTATCAAAATCATAGGAAATCGCACCAGCGTACAATTTACCTGACGGAAAAATGTACGCCATAGAGTGAGCAAGATGATGTACATTTTGCCAATCATAGCTGGGGTCTCGGCCTTCTCCTGTATTTACTGTTTTTGCTTTCGACGACGAAGTTAGTAACTAATATTTTATTGATAGTGTGTAAGTCCTTTGCTTGGGTTTGTGTGTTCAGATTAGTAATGTGGATAATGATTAGATCGCAGGACCGAGCCCGAACAGAATAGTTGGCAAACACTTAAAGATTGTGAGTGCCCGTAGTTAACCTTCACGAGTGCTTCACGACACCCTAGTTGAAACAAAATGAGCCTGGTTTCAAAAGGTAACTAGGGAGATGCTTATTGAAAAACTAAAACCTGAATTATATCAAGGGAAGTAATGTGTGTTTGATAATTTATCGTATTTCTGTTAATTTTAATCTAAATACGCTTTAGGTGGGGTTAGAATGACTTAACGGTCGAATAAGCTGCTTTTATTTTTTAATCCCTGATCTATACTTGCACATTATTTAGTTTACCTATTCAGTGCCTCCAGCATACATCATCTGTTTTCATTATTGTTTCAGATACAGAATAATTGTGAGTGTTACTATCGGACAAAGGCGACAGCAGAGTGTCCACATTTTCCATACGTTTTTGTGGGACCACGAAAGAGATGCTTTTGCTTCATACAATTATGAAAATCCACACTTATTCGCTAATGTCGTCGTCTACGCAGTATATTTAGACTAAATTTTTTATTAAATAAATTTATTTTATTTAATCATGATTGGAGATCTTTCTAATGTCAGTAGTTCCTAGGTTTTATTAAAGACCGGTGAAGAATTCACACCCTGCGCTCAGGCTAACTGCATAGATCTCTTAAAAAAGCCTAGGTTTCATAGAAGTATTTTAGTTAAGTACGCTGATACATAGAAAGGTATCTGTCGAGTACTTACTTTATTTTAGTTAATTATTACTTCCTTAAGTACTATCAATCAAGTAGCTTATTGCTTGATTGCTAAATTAAAGCAAATACCTGCCTACTAATTTAATATGAAGAAAAAAAGTGTCTCAGTATTTAGGACTGTTGTGTGTTTCCAAAGCTTTTCCCAGTTAAGTTTTAATGCATGCAGACGAAGGCAACTAGACACAGAAGGAACTACATGTGTCGGAATTAAAATAAAAGACTTTAGTAAGCATTTTTACAGATCATACATATTTATTTATTTATTTCATAGTATAGATATCACACTGGCCCGCCCTTATAAAAATAAATGTGTAATACAATAACGACCCAGTCTGGTGTGAGTCTGCTGGCGTGACCGCGCGAGTTCCCCTTCACTTAAACTCGATCCTGAAGTTAATAAATATTGGCATCAATTTCGATACTAACCTACAACAATTTGGACACAATCACAAACGGCGCAGTCACCCCAGCTCTATTACTATTGAATTTCATCAAATATCCTTATACAAGAAAATTCAGAGATAATTCTAAACCATTATACAGGTTGATATACACAAGATTTAATTAATATAGGTTAACATTACAAGAAATTCGCACATATTTGACACACAAAGCGAAGAATATTACTGATGAAGACTAAATAGCTTTAAGATATTGGTCCGAGACTCTGAAGCGAGAGGTATCCGCGTGCCATACGAACTAGCACCAAGCCACCGTACGAGAACAAGCAGTACAAGCGGACACGGGACAGGGCACAACACGCGCTCATGTTACTCTATGCTTTTGCAAAAATGTTCAAAAAGGGTAAAAGTTTATAAAAAATCGAGTCTGTCAAACAAGTCGGTGGATTGAACACACATTGAGAGCGCGGTCATGTCGCTAGCGTTGAGCAGGTCGGACTCGGGACTACGGGTCAGCCTCTGACAGTTACATTTTACATCCGCATGATATGTGTATTACAGATAAAATAGTAGTACTGGGTACATACACCTACAACCATACTGTACATATATGGCGGTAAAACGTTATTACAACCTTAGGAAATAAAGGGTAGACAAATACAATATGCTAGATATATCAAAAACAAATGCAGTGAATATTAGTATCAAAATATTAATCCTAATAAATATATATCGTGTGAAAGTGTAATGTTTGATTAGATATGTGATAATTGTGTGTAAAGATACATAAAAAGCTTCATTATATGAGACGAGACCGCGGTACAGTCATATTCATTGAAATATAAAAATATTACTTATATCGTAGGTGACATCGATTATGTTGATTTATATGAACTAAGCCACAAAAATATCTGTCAATTTGGATAGTTTAAGCTCGTCCTTTTAGGTCCAGCAGTAGACGACTCAGCCAAGAGTGGAGCCTAGACGGACGATCGTTTCTCTACCACACAATGACTGGTGCGTAAAATAAAGTCTGTCAAAATCTCTTCTTAACTAGAAAATAATTTACAAAACGTTTAAGTATAAAAAATATAAAGTAATCGTTTTTTTTAAGCTCAAAGTAATAAAAAATAATATGTTATGTAAAGGCAGCATAATAATACCGCAAAACATCTAGCATACCTACCACAAAATATCACACGTAAGATTTCTCATTCGTTAGTCGGCGCGGGGCGCCTGAGCACTGAGCACGGGGCTCGGGCGGGGCGTGTGGGTCTCGTGGGCCAAATTTTAAACATTTACTAATAAAATATTAAAGCTTAACATACATAAAGATTAAGCATCTCTGCACCTTAGATATACAATAGCCATTCAAAATAACTGCAGATTAAAATATCTCATCTTAAAAATAAAGTCTTAAACATTAAACTATAATAAAAAAAGACTGTATGTATTTCCGAGACGTTTCTTAACTTAGGCCAAATCAATTCATAAAATAATAATTGATAAAAACATATAAATTCATTGTAGTTTCGCTGTCATATTTCCAACGATAAATTTCATAAAAATTCTAACAAAACTAAGAGAATGTGATGATGTCGAATAATTAAAAACTAAAATTAGCGAGCGACATCGTCCGATCGTCTGTATATCAATGATTATATGAGGCAAAACATTTATAAATAGGTGAGCGATCGGAGGATGTCGTGTAATCAGACTTGTATAGTTCAATAAGGATAATAAAACACGAAGCAACATATAGAGGTGGGCGCCGCGGCCGGGCGAGGCAAGCGCGACAGCCTCGGGACAGCTTCAACTCTAACATAATCAATTGGCGGTGGTTTATCTGTTCAGTCCTCGGGGGAACTAATTCAGCTAGATTCCTTTTCCTTCTCCTTAGACTCTGAAAACCAAAAAAATACTATTACAAACTATAAATCACTATTAAAAAAACTCAATTCGTACGAATTATTATGAAATTCCTTCGAGCAACCGCTGGCTTATAAATATAAGCTTATTTATTAATTCATATTGTCATGTAGTTATTACAATAACATTATGGATGTTATAAATATTTATTGCAAGCCTTTGTGAAATCAAACTTGAGTACTTTGTGCTACTATAGATATTATTAAAGACTTAACATGTATGCCCTATCAGCTATAAATGTGAAACAAATTGTTTTTTTTTTCTATTCATAAGCTAAATTTGTAAAATATAAATTATGGTAAAGCATGTCTGAAAAAATAACTATTTTATATTCTGGTGATAAACTATTTTGTTGAAACCTAGTGTAATGCTTGTGAATTTCAGATCCGACTTTTTATGACCAAGCTGGCTAAACGTATATTTAGTAATTTAACAGCTTTTTGACTTGGTACCGACCATTTATTTAGAAATTACTGTAAAATCTGCCAACAAATTTATCAGAGATATGCATATAACTTTTGTTTTTAACCGCTTCGCCTTAAATCTCTCTATACCGTGACTTTTAAATTTAACTTAAAATCGAAGAGATAATTATATGTTTTTTTTTTGAGTCATATATAATTGAACTCTGAAATTATTTTTTTTCAAATCCGTCTTCAATTTTTACCAGACTGCGGCGAAGCTAAAAAAGAAGGGTTATTTAAAACATGAATAACAGCAATTTGGTTTTCATTCTTATATTCAAATTAAAAAATATGAGTCATAATCTTCACATGATAACTCTTTCAAAAATAACCAGATTACCCAACCCCTGATTACACAAATTTATTTTTAATAATCACTATATTGATAAAATTCACTATTTCTAAACTACTGCTATTTTCAAACATTATATTTAAAAGCTTGTTTAAAGATTTCTTTAAAATATATCTGCAATAAATTCCATATACATAAATATATAAATCTTGAGATAATATGTAAGTATTATATGCAAGCAGTAATTTCTAAATAAAAACTACAGGCAAGTCTAACTAAAGGCTGTATAAATACTTATATATGTCATAAAGGGCCTTAAAAGCCCACTTTATACGTTTAGCCTAATGCGTGCGTAGTTAATTAAAAATAAAAGCCAAAATAAAAATAATACTAGGGCGAGACTCCCGACTGTGGGCTACAAGCTACATTGGCTTCCAAGTTAAAACCATAGGGGTCCCTTCGTTCGGGCTATTAATTCTCTAACAGTATAAATAAAAGATCATCAATATCAATTTAGACGAAAGGGAATTGAATATTGATTTTGGAAGCCAACAAAGCCAGTCGTCACGTGGTTACGTCCTCCCGCATAATTGATAAATCGTTACTTATATATTTTAAATCAGTTATCTATAAACTTTGGGCATAGACCGCATCGACGCCAAATCTCTAATGAGTTTTGTCGCCATGATGACTTACAAGCGTTGTATGTAGCTCGTGAAGCGCACTCGTCTACGCATGCCTGGTCACAAGAGTTCGAGACTGACCTTCGTCGCTGTTACCGTTAGTGAGCGGTTCTTCACCGTTCTTCTCACCGTTCTTTTCCCCGTTCTTCTCACCGTTCTCAGCCGGCTTCTTTTCCTCCTCCTTGGTCTCCTTGTCCTTCTTCTCCTCGGAGCTCTCTTTGGCCGGTTTCTTCTCCTTGCCAGACTTGCCCTTGGCCGGGGTGGCGGGCTTCGGCTTGGGCTCCAGCGACGGGTCCAGCACTAGCTTGCCGATGTTCTTGCGGTCGTGCATCTTCTGCATGGCTTCACCGACCTGATAAACGAGACGATGTTTAAAACATTATATGAAAATACTGTACATACATTTTTGTTATATTATACGTCAATTTTGAAGATCTCCAGTACTGAGACATTGCTACTTAGGCTAATCAACTTACGAACGAGGAATTTGGAGGTTTTTGAACATTATCCAGCTGACTACTGGAAGCTGGTCCCACTATATTCAAGGAAAATGTTAGGCATAAGAAACATCTCCCAAAACCCGTCCAAACTGCTCTCAACTTTTCTTTCTTTCCACTACAGGAGCTTGTAAGAATGGAGAAGGAAACTATACATACATCCTCGAGTGCCCAGGTGGAGTCGACGAGCGGCTTGACCTTGCCCTGCCCCCACAGCGCGAACACGGCGTCCACGGCGCGGCGCACGTAGTCCGCGCGCCCGTGCTGGAACAGCAGGTGCCGCAGGTTCAGCCCCGCCAGGCTCTTGTTCTCATCGAACAGCTTGATCGGAGACACCTTGTCCACCTGCCACCACTGGAACACACAGAAATTACCATATAAGTATTTAAGACATACCTACCCTATTCTAAAAACCCGATCATATTTAATTCGTTGTCAAATTGAATGTCAATTAATGTCTCTGAAATGATCGGATTATCAAAAGACTAACTTAAACTTTTATCTATTTAAGTACTAGCTATGCCCCGCAGTTTCATCCGCGTAAGTAGTTCTCATGCCCATGAATTTATGCATATAAAACTTCCTCTCGAATTACTCTATTGCTAAAAACTGCATTAAAATCCGTTGCGTAGTTAACATCCGAGCGTACAGAGAGCGGGAGCGACTTTGTTTTACTATGTCAAGATAAAGTTTTAAAAGCATAATTCTTAACATCAACCACAATATTTTTTATTACGGGTTACTAAAACATGTTTAATCTCAATTTAAGTAATAAGCTGTAGTTTGTATTTAGTGTTGAGGCACGCACTGTATACAATCAGATAATGTAAGCATTGGCTACTCACTGCACGCGCGGCGCTGAAGAAACTCTTCGTCTCGCCGGTCACGATGTTAGATGATCCTGCGATACACACCATTGTTTACTAAAACTTATTTAAATTATCTATAGAGCTCATATAGTGTATTTTAAAATGTTGGAATAATAAGTTTAACTAGAATTACTAGCTAGTCAGAAGTGGCATTTGTGTATATTTGAGAAACAGCTCGGTTTGGCAAGTGCATGTTGCTTATGGAATAAAACCCACGTTTAGAACTTATATATTTTCTTAACTTTTAAGTTAATAAGAAGTTGGATGATACTGATATAATAACAAATATTATAACCACAAGTATCTAGACAGGTAGGTAATTATAAGATTATCTCTTACCACACAAAATTATTATTTAAATTGCTTTAGGAAATTGTTGTAATAACGTTTAAAACTAGCTGTTATGTAGAATTTAATAGATTTTAACATTTTTCTATACTAGATTTTGCCTGCGGCTCCACCTGCGTAGTTATCGGTTATCGCGACAAAAAGCAGAATGTCCTTTTTCTTGGGATCCAAGCCTACCCCATACAAAGTTTCATCAAAATCAGTTCAGCGGTTTAGTTGTCAAAGCGTCACATGCAGACAGTTACTTTCGTATTTGTAATATTAGTGTGGATTTTCGTAAACGCTTTACTGACAACTGACACACATCTTCAAAATTGCACGAAAATTTTTTACCTTACCCAAGTCCTTAATCACGGCGATAGTCCAGTTTCACGAATGTATAGATTTGGACTTACCATAGAGGATGTACCGGCCCATCGGCTTGAGCAGCTGGTAGCCGCGGTTGCACTCCTCGCCGCAGAGACAGTCCAGCACGATGTCCACGCCGTCCGGAGACACCCTGACAATGTTCAGTAAGGTTAGACTCAAACATTATTTATCATTGGCTATCAAGCCATTCTTTCCGGTCCTGTGCTAGTCTAATCTAGATTCGAGCCGAATATAAATATTGCGGCCTGCCGTGTGTTTTTGCTCTAAGAGCAAAAACACTTATATAAAAATTTTAATGCGTTTTAGCTCTAATACTAGTATTACATGGTTGTATTTTCTATTTAATAACGATACTGAGATCAACATCTTTAGTTCGTCGTAACGGAACAATTTAGAAGATAGCATCAAAAGAATTTCAAATTAGTACCTAACTACCTACCTAGAACTATAAGACAAAAGTAATAAAATTTTATGTCGGTAACTTTTTATTTAATGCGATTAAGATATCTACACAACTAGTTTTATTTTGTCATACTAACTAGTATCTACACCTGATGAATCATATGTTGTGTTTAAGTCAGGGACCTCATTAAGACATGATAAGTACAATGTATGTAAAGATAAACCTATGTGTTGCAACTTAGTAGTGTATTGCAGTTTTTTCTTTTGTTGCACTAATTAATAAATTACTAGCTATTTTGCTCCCGTTGACTGCGTAACCCTTGACCTACCCCCTACCTACCTACAGGGTAGTTACGTACCTACCTACTACTATACCTACCCTACCTATTTTGTCATTCAATCACTCACTTTAAAAAACCTTCTTTTCTTTAATTTTCTTTTATACAAACCTTATAGGTACCTACTGTCAGTCCCTCGAAAGCTATGCACGTACATACATTTTGGCGAATCATTTTGTATAGATAGATGATATTACCTATGTTCTTTTCTTTTGCTTTATGATTCTTAAAACTGAGTAACTTCTTCTTCATACAAAAGAAGTACCTATCATATCAACGTCTAGTAAGTGGTTTACATATTCAGCAGAGGAACCCATTAAAGTAAAGCGAAGTTGGTATATAATAAATCCACGGATACTTTATACAGTAAATCAACATTTCCTCGCGCATTTGTTCGGCCGGCAGATAACTGACACTATTTATTTACATTGAACTTGTGTGGCTCGCCTCGTCTTGTTTACGCTATAAAGTGCTCACCAGATATAAAAATATCTTTGTCTATTTACGAGAATTAAATGTCGCGCTTGTTACGAAGCAGCTGCCCTGAGGAGCGGGTTAAAAAGCGAACAATTAACGTCCTGAGCGACCAACTAAGCCAGACCCCTTCCTTTGTTACGTCGAGCACTCCTTGGTCCAGCATAACGACGCGCTAAGGGGGCGGGAGGGGTCTGAGTCTACTGTGTGGAGTAAATATCACACGAAGGCAACTCGCACTGAAATATGTAACTGTAATAACCGCCAATTAACTAAGCATGGGATTGGGAACAATATTAATTCGTGTGGTCACACGTTGCAGCGGGAAGTAGATCATCCAAGTTAGTTTTTAAAACATGAATCACCCAATTATAATGACGTGTTTGAGAACCAGGAAGACTTTAAGGAACACAAAACATGCGATAAAATTAACGGGTAAATGTAAACGTGGAATTTATAGTGACAATAATAGGAATTCACGGGAAGAAAAACCCTCGCATACCAAACATTTAATGCGTGTAATGTAAACAAAGGTATTATTAGGAGATGAAGGGCCGCTGAACGCCGGAATATTTTTAACTCAGTGATATCACGTACTTAAAAACGAAACATCCCTTCATTTTTAGAATTCTTTTGGATTACTAAACAAATTAATGTGTTTAATGATTCATTGTGGATTCCTACTTGATACCATAACACATTGTATCGTGAAATATAAAGGTAATACTATAATTATAGGTATTGTTGAGTGTTTGTGTTGCTTACATTTACGACTTTGTAAGATCGATTGCTTATAATAAACGCGCCGCTATAGCATTAATTTTTTAACTTTGGCACGTGTTCAAAGATTTAGATGATCTCACCGTATTCTTGATATGAACTCCAGGATCGATTTTTATCTAACGCATTACTGAGATTGTATTGTGAAACCAGAACGCAGAGACAGCGGATAAACAGTCTATCGTAAACTTGTAATATCATTTAATAGCACTTTAATTTCACAACGTCTATGTACAAATCTGTGATTAGGAAATACGGAAAGTTTCTCCATTTCCGAAACTGTGCAATGCGTATTCGTAATTAGTATTAGAAATATAGAAACAAACTATCACAGACCAGACTACTCTTGAATGAATTTCATTTCTAATATAATGCCAATACAAAATTATTATTCATTTTGCAGGCACACAAACAACACATGGTACAAAAAATACTGTCAATGTTTAGATTCTAGTTAGCTCCTACCATTGACCGACTTATTTATTTTCTAGAAAATTTAATCCGTTGTCCGCTAAATTATAATATAATAGCTGTCCCCCGCGACTTTGTTCGCGTGTTTTAGTTTGAACGGTTTTTCATTTTTGCAACATTTTTCATTTATGCTCCGCTCCTATTGGTCGTAGCGTGATGTTATATAGCCTATAGCCTTCCTCAATAAACGGACTATCCAATACAAAAAGAATTTTTCAATTCGAACCAGTAGTTCCTGAGATTAGCGCGTTCAAACAAACAAACAAACAAACTCTTCAGCTTTATAATATTTTAGTATAGATATAATAAAATAAATTGAAGAGTGAGGGCACAGATCTTGATTTATTGACCTTATACCCTTCGTTCATTTAAATTCGGGAATCGTACTTCACAAATACATCCCATGGTTCTTACTAAAGGGACTGGAGGAGCTTCTCTATTAATATAGCCCATTTG
Source organism: Diachrysia chrysitis (assembly GCA_932294365.1). NCBI lineage: Eukaryota > Metazoa > Arthropoda > Insecta > Lepidoptera > Noctuidae > Diachrysia > Diachrysia chrysitis. The sequence goes on from OW028657.1 coordinate 8,325,402, forward strand.
AATGAATAAACAACTATTTAACAATCTGTAAGAAGCTTGCCCCTCCACCTTCCCCAGAGCACTGGAAGTCTGACGTATTCTGCAAAATTTTGGCGTAATCTGCAATTTCATGATCAGTATTAGAGTAATTGCAACTTACTTCCTAACTTCACTGGTGTAATCGCTGCCGCGCTCCAGCAGATGGTCGATGTTGTTGTTGTTGGCCTTCAGCGCCTCGTGCTTGGTCTTGGAGCAGACGCCGAACACCGTCACGTCGTCCACGGTCTTTGCCAGCTGGGCTACTGCTTGGCCCTAAAATAAAAATAACTTTAAGTAACGATTTTTTTACGGAGGATTAATTTATGTGTATGGACTTTTACTCTCAAGTTTCTTATGGATTATTATGTAGACACGTTAAACCTTTGTAGATGCAGGTTATACCTAAGGCCAGGTATTTCGTAAATATGGATATTTAGTCTCTTCTTTATTACTATGTAAAATCGTCGACGCAAAAGGGAACTTATGAATCAACCTTAAAATCTAGGATGACCTATTTCAAACTATATATACCTAAATAATCCCGGAAATAGAAGGCTCTATTTTAGGGATTATTTATTTGTTTTTTTTTACATGGTACAAGGCACCACATTATTATGAGTTAGGTTATAGGTTAAATAGGCGCACAGGTTATTTGCCTTTGGTTTCCCCTGATAATAAATGTCAGGTAATTGGTAATGTCACCCCGCCCAGTCTGCTTGAGTAACCGGTCACTGAAACGCAAAGCCCGACACATCGATACTGAAATTCCAGAACAAATAAGCCTACTCCTAACTATTTAGAGCAACAATTAGACAAGTCTTTAAACTGTTTACACTCTCATTATGAAGCACACAAAAATGTGTGAGGTGCGAAGCGTGTGCGGTGCGGGTCAATGCTACTGCGAAGTGCGAGTATTCTCGATTTCATTCGGGGTTTGTCAACTTTGAATAAACCTAATTTTAGCATTTTTGATTCATGTATTTCAGTAAGTATTTTTGAAACATGTTGCTTATGTTTTGTTTTAGTCAGAACTTTAAAGACTGATACACAATATTTTTTGGTGGCCTAGTGGTTCAATGAACATATTTGTGTGCACAAGGTTACAGGTTTGAACCCATTAGAGGCAACACCAACGTGACTTTTTTTAAGTTATAATTATGTAAAAACATCGTAGGGAAACCAGGATTCCAAAAATTTAAATCTGAAATTGCTAACCCACAATGAGCAAGCGTAGTGATCAATGCTCATTCCTTCTCTACATGGGAAGCCTGTGCCCAGCAGTGGGACATTTATAGGCCGGTATTATTATAATATCATACAATAAGCAGCTTATTTTTATCCTGTGAGAACAAATAAAGCTTATTATTCAGAAAAACCGGAAAGTTTTTGATCTCTATTATGTCTAACAGAGAGGATAACTCCATAATATGACAACTCACACGTGACGTCTTAATGTCGTCCTTTTTTCATATAACTTGTATACCTAACATCATAATCATTGGCCTTATTTCGTCAACAAAGAAAGATACAGTAAATATACAGCAAGGATAGGGAGCTGGTAAAATAAGCCATACCTACACGATACAACAATACAATCATATTTCTGGATTATGATGTACTTTTGACCTTATAACTTAAGTTTACTTACTTTTGATATGATGCAAGTACATTTATCATAAATATAGGTATAAACGAACTTCAAAGCTCCATGAACTTACCACGCCACCTCCAGCGGAGTGCACGAGCAGGCTCTTCCCGGGTGTGAGGTTGGCCATCTCGAACAGCAGCAGGTAGGCCACGACGTAGTTGGTGGTGACGGCCACCGCGTCCAACGCCGTCATGCCCTCCGGCAGCGCGTACACGTACTGCGCGGGCACCGACACCAGCTCCGCCCACGCGCGGTACTCCGGGAGGGCTACCACTTGGTCGCCAACCTTGGTTAATGGAAATATAATGGGTTACAGTGACATGAAGAAGTTAAACATTGATACCTATGTAGTATACCTATACTAGTAATTGGTATAGGTGTGAAGTACCGAAAAACAAAATTATTATAGTTAACAGGGTAAGTAATAAAGAACCGAAGAATAAAGCTTATTGTTAAAATTAAAGTATATTGAGAAGCTAAAATAAACCACTACTTGTAGAACACCCAGAAGCATTATAAAATAAATTTTTCATTTCAAGTCAAAGAAAGAACCATAAATTAAGAAGTAACTGCATTTCCTATTCGCTTGAAATAAGATGTGCAAAGATGATATTAAATTAGTAAAAGAGGAACTATCAAACGTTATGAAAAGCTTAATTAATTCTATCTTGCAAAGTCGGCAAGGAAAATTTTAATTAAAATATTTTCTTTCTAGTAAGGTTTGCGATACTACCCGCACATTAATTGTATTATTCATTACAGAATTAATATTCTCAAGGCGTGTGAAATTTCACATAGTGATGTTGAGGAACAGCACGCCGAGACATATCGGAGAAACTAATTAGGAGTAGGGTTGCCAAACTCGGGACGTGTCGAGAAATTCATGATCCGTCAAGAATGTGGACCCACTACGTTCAAAGTAAATTAAATGATAATTGAACTGCGGTGCAAAATGTTCATGGAAAATAACTGTGGAAAGCCTATGAACACAGGAATGGACTATGGAGTAAGAATTGAAAGCTTGAAATGTTCCAGCCATTCTCGGTGATTTCAGGTTACACTAAGGAATAGCTACTTGCTATACCGTGTGTACTTATATGACCTAAGAGGGTCCATTGTTACTGTTACTGTTTAGAAGATAATATTATATCTGAAATGTTTGTTTTTCCTGTAGTTTTAAATGAGAAAGCTAGATTAACGGTATCCAAAAGTAATTCTGCATTTGTATTCTAATTGGATCATGAGGGAAATAAAATAGATCTTTCTCAGGCAAAAAGGCCTATATCTAGTTGGCTATATACCTACCATTGGATTACTTTTTTTCATCTGCACTGTGAAAGTGAAAGACTAAGTATGTGATGATTACCTTGAAGTTGGTGACGCCCTCGCCAACCTGCTCGATCTCTCCGGCGCATTCGAAGCCGAGGATGAACGGTGTCTTGGGGGGTGAGTCGATGGCACCCTGTCGCACGATCAGGTCTTGGAAGTTGAGACCGCTGTAACAAACGAAAACGTCAGTTAGTCTCTTTCAACATTAGTTACAAAAAACTGTTTGTCATTCAAACTGTCATAGCATGTTGAAATTTTAACGTCGCGTTTGCTGACTAAACAATGGGCCAATCCTGTTATACAACAACCGAAGCAATCAATCGCATCGATATAATTTGAATGTATTAATCCCCACATCATCATTCCAGTTAATCGTCGTGAACGAATGATTTTAATAAACAAGTGCGTAGATATGTTGGTACTTAATTAAATGAGTGAGGTCTGGAATGCGGCAGCCATTTGTTATTATGTTCTAAAGGCGCGCACAGAATAAAGAAGGCCGCATTTAAATTTTAAACGTGTTGACGTCTCAATCAATAATATGGCAGGACACGGGCACTGACTTACTATTGTTACTACACAAAAGAGTCGATGATGTAGGTTAATTTAAATCAAGTCAGGTTTAGTGGCCCAATGACAAATTACAACAAAAATATTTACGTATACTTGTAGAAGCCAAAACAGTTTTACGGCGTCATTGATCTGTTTGAATGAATCTATAATGGAATGAGCTATAAAGATAGTTGGAGGACCGCGGCCGAACCAGATGCCGTACTTTATCATTGACACACGAATTCTTACGCACGAAAGACCAGATCTAAACATAATATTGGCCAATACTTATGACTGCTTTAACAAGTCTAAAGTAACCCCTTCATGCAAGAGATTTAAATCAGCACTATTCGAAATAGAAGTACCCCTTTTTGTGGTAAAGAAAACAATAGCAAGGTAAGTGATACGAGGCACTTACAACACGTGTTATAAAATTGCAAGCCGCTGTACAGTGTACAGATACTGGAAGCCGGCCCCCGCGGGCGTCCCACCTCCCAGTCCCAATCGATACTGCGCGGCTCTCCCCGACCTGCCGGCCCTACCTACTGTCTAGGGCTTTAGTACTTTCTAGAAAATCTTTTATTTAAAATCGAAACCAACTTTTGTAAAACAGTTAACACACGAATAGTTGGAAATAGATTCGACTGATTTATTACAAAACTAATTTGGAATACGTTTTGATAAATATCGATTTACAATCGAAAGTAATAAACGTCTGCCGGTGTAAGTCAACAACCAAATGGGTAATGTTCCAAAAGCCTATTGTACCAACGGCTAAACAAGGAAATACCATTGGTCGAGCTAATAGAAAGCCAAAAATATCCATAGTGTACCCAACAAACAATGAATGCTGGTAACACCGACCTCGCAACGCGAACCACGTTTTGGCCTAGCAACTCTAATGTGGAATCTACAGGTTTTGCCATGTTTAAATAATCATTGAAAACATTCTCAATTACCTACAGACTGTTTTGTTTCAATTTTGTTGCTCGCCGGCGAACGATATCGACCGACGAATCTAGATAGGTACGTTGAACAGCACTTAGTAATTTAGTCTGTAAAACCTCCCCTCGGTGTTTTCATGACTCATCGTCAACCCTATTCGCAGTATCGATACAGGGTAGTGAAAGCGGAAATTTAATATCATTTGTCATAGCCGTCGGTACCCTACAAAACGCAATAATCATTATTTTTAACTACCTACCTATTACCTAGGTTTTTTGTTGTTTAGGGTTTGGTAACCCCCTATACTTACAGACCAAGTTCCAAGAATTCGTTCTCACTTTTCCGAACTATTTTCCGTCCACATGTTTACACTTCAATCACGGTTCAATGACTATTCGGAAATTATAAGCTTGGTGTATATTATGTAAACGCATGAACTAAGTATGTGGCATGGACCTAACTAAAGTTGCTATTGTAAAGTGTGTAGGCGCTGAATATAAGCAGATACGCCTACGATCATCAGTTTGATTAAATGTAGCTATGTAGAAATGGTTTAAGTAATCCGAAAGACCGAAATGAGAATAATTGTGTTGCAATTAGTAAAATACATATGATAGGGTTCATGCCGCTATCAGTAAATATAAAACATTCATAATAAAACCTACATATATGTGTCATAAACAAATAAGACTATTAATCATGTCGATGAATAATTTTCCTATAAATATTCCGCCTTTGTTAACACAATCAACAGATGATTCATTTACATCATCGTTACTTTGTTTTACGCATGAGGGGGCTCAAGAAATTGTTGCGTCCCCCTTCCATATGTCGTATGATATTAATGCACTAATTCCGAATAATTACTGCGACATGGGAGTCGAATTAGTCTATAGCCGCCACGGTGTCGGCTGTCGCACGATTGTCGCGCCCGCATACACTTTATTGGATAAATTGGGCGCGGGCACTACGGTTTCATTATGAAAAAAGGTTTGTCCTACATAGCATGGCGACGATTCTGGAACCCAAGCAGCAAAGGGTCGGAATGTTAATCCGAGATAATCTCCGACGAGTTTGGTATCAATTTTTACGCACGCTACCTGAACGTTTATTCAACAGTTATTGAATGGCTTCCTCCTACGACAATAGTTGGTAACGAGCACGTTATGCGCAGGTAGACATTGTAACGTGCACTCCTTTTAATAACGCCAAATATTCGTGCTGGTACACAAGAATCCTTAAATGTAAAATACATAGTTTTCAGTGTTTAAATAACATTTGTTTAAGTTATGCTGGTTTTATTGCTACACGCAAATTAAATGTGTAGAGGCGACGCTTGGCGTCGAGTTAAGGGTGTTTGTCATTGAATAAACTATAATGTTAGAAAATAGTTAAGTAGGTCCTAAATGTTGTTACATTCGCGTGTTTCAGGCTCCTTATGTCAAGGCCTCGGGGTCATTGTTCAGCTAAAAGGCCAAACTATAAAGTCGACAACCCTGTCCTCCTTTGATTATCTTAATTATGGATCCATTTCCACAAATTGAACGAATAACAAGTTAAAATTCAAATAACGTAAAGTTAACACGCTTTTATGGCATGAATCACATAACGTCAATAACATATAAGGAAATATGAAACCAAATACTGTTATTTCTTATATTTAGAAGCGTCGCGGTAACTCCCGCGGCAATTAATCGGATCACGTACAACTTCAGGATTACTCAAAGGGTCTTCAGTATGGGCACGAACACAACCCCAGCAAAGTGCTAATGCGATTAATGCATTGCGTTGCATACAATTTCTATTCACGCAATTCAAATAACTTTACGGTTTATTAAACAGCAGTAGAATGATATGTCGAGAATAATTTTGAATAGGTTATTATTTGCGTAACAGTACGACCCCTCACGTGTACACTGTCATTAAAATGGACATTAAAATGAACGAATGAACACCCCCAGTACGGGGTAATTTAAAACTGCATCGGGGTTGTATGGCGCGTCTGGCCGGCGACAGGCGTCGCGACACCGACGGCGGTGATGGCGCGCCTCTACACTACCTACTACATATTACCTAGGTACGTATAGCTAGCTAAATATACTTTCTAGGTACCAATGCCTGTGTAGAGAAAGTTTTACCATAAAAATCACATTCATTAAAGTCTGTGCATGTTTATGGCTTCAAAAGAAATCATTCATGCCTGTAACAAGTACTTACATTTCAAACTACAATATTTTCAGTAAATCAAAGTACGCTAAACTGCTTGCTATAAAGAACGCGAATTTCGTGGAGCGTTCACTTCAGTGAAGGAACTTGCACAAGTCGGATGTCGGGCGTCACGTTCCACTGCACTTCGGCGAAATTCACGCCCCGCGCACTTAACTTACACGAAGCAAAATTGCTTTACTGAACTTTGCACTTTCATTTTCATCGTGCGACAGTGAAAACAACTGAACCGAACCGGTCAATGATGCCTTTCAGTTTTACAGGTTCAGCCAAATACGCGAGTTTTATTAGTCTGGAACTTTGATGAAAAATGTTCAGGATTCACGTAGGGCATACCCAATATGCTTAAAAGGAATCCAAATATTTATTTGTATTGAGTAAAGATTTTTATTTTTCAAACCTGAATCGTTTTCTTGTTAAATCAATACAGGCTCATTTGTCAAGTATATCGGACTATCGGCATAACACACATAAACCCACGTACAGACAATTCGGTAGCGTCTAACTCTATTTCCGACGAAAACGTTAAGAGCGGTAACATCATTGTAATTCTGCGTGTATACCGTGTACCAGCATACTAACTCCTCTTCCGTTCGCCGGTGCGCGGCGGCAAGCGATCATGTTTCGTGTTAGGAACTTCACGATACTACAAGTGACTGTTATCGCATCGCCATTACTTCGTGAAACCCGACTATCACTTTACGATGTTTACGTACGTCAAACTAACTTTGTTTCATTTGTTTGTGACGTACGTACGCCACAAGTGAGGTAAACGAATATCTAAAACTTCGTTACTCGTATCTATGATAATCAAGTCGTTAAGACCGAAAGTAACAGTTAATTGCCGGTCCAAGTAGAAACACTGAAGGATATAGAAAAATATCAAGTTAACTTCATAAATACATATAAAAGAATTAACTAGGTATGGTTCAAAACATACTTGCAGCTTACACCCATGGGAAAATGAGCAATCTCTTTTGCATATCGATCCAGATTTTGGGTTGTGAAAATGAAACTGCAAAAAAACTTTACGAGTGCGCTGGGGATCGTAACGTTACCCGAAAGTTACAGCGCTTCTTTATTACGAACAGAAAAAACTGAACACCGAAGGAGGCAGATATACAAAAAAAATATAATCCCGCACTAGGTACTTAAAATGAATTCGTTCATATTTCAGTACGATCGTGTTAATTAGGCAGTTTTATTGTACATGTTAGAGCGCTATGGAACGATGACTCATAGAAACCTACAAGTCAGTACAAAGACTACGACTTGTGAATAGGAATAACTCATACTATTAGTTTATCATACATGTGCCTCGGAGTACAAATGCACCGGAGGAATTTCCTTATTTGTGTGCTTTCTGATTCATTTGTATTCTACACTGACACGAATCGACGTCGAGTCGTCGAGTCTTAAATACAATAAGTATTATGTTATAGGCTTATAACATAGCCACCGGAAGCACTGCTGTCTGTATCGATCGTTTACGCCTGAATCCATGTTCTGACGCATTCGATACGAACTCATTGCATGTTAATTAAATCAATTATAGTAGTTATTTACTATGTACTAACACTACTACATTGTTTACTCAGTAAGACGTTTATGGGGTTATACATTAGTCATTTAAATCAATCCGCTTAGAACCATTTGTCATAATAATAAATAACTTTAATAGTTATAGTTATTCATCTCAACGTTTTCCTTTTAAGGAAAAGGCCTGAATAGGCATTTCATGAACAATAATTTAAATACAGCTTGACTATATAACAAACGTAATTTTATGCTACCCCCAAAAAGCTGTCGGGCTTTTTTGCCAGAAAGCTTTGAAAGCTCTACGACTCTATGCGTGTGAAGAACTATTACAATATTTCATGATTTTGAAATAGAACCTAGATAAATTAATAGGGTCGTATTAAAGGAATTCGACCTAGAATGCTAAATAGTAGCGTGACATGTAAGTGACCTTATATTAGGTATTTGCTTTTTTACCCCGCCAAGGGTTGTATTAGTAATAAATACTGTTCAATCTACACTTAAGTTCATTTATAATGAGTTGAAACAGAACATTCAAAAAAGAAATCAGGATAATTGACAGTATTTTTTTTACATTTCTAGCATGTATAGACTAACTAAACAGTTATAACTGCATATGACTAAGTGACGCTGGGTAATCAAAGGCTCGGAAGGAATAATTTAGGTGGTTTAAAAAGCGTTAATATCCGGTTAGCGGGCCATGACGCTGACCAGAATGAATACACCATGACACGCGTGACGAACCTATCGACTTCCGATCAGTGGCTATGACGAGAATGCCAGCCAACCGCGTGTGACACCCGCTTTACCATCAACGAGTGTAATTAACTGATGGAGATAATACAACTAATGATACAAAATACAAACACCCTAATTTTATCTAATTAATGTTTACTTTTCCTCTCCAAACTCATCAACTGTTCTAACACATTAATTAGCGAAAGTTTTTAGTACTACAGGAATTACTGAATTGAAACGGGTAACGGAAATGTTCTGAGTTAGTACGGTCTACAGATTTGTTCTGAAATCCACGTTAATTGGAAACTACAGCAGTTAACTTACAAGTTACAACAGATCTTATTGCTGAAACGGTTTCAAATCTACTTAACCTTCAAACTATCGATGATTTTTGGCAACAATTATGATGAATTAGAAGTACAAAATCATTCAAGTGGGCTCTAGTAATCAGCCGTTTTGAATAATCGCTATTTTGAACTGCTTATCTATGGTCCTTTCTCCGACCTACTTAACGACCCTACGCTCTCCTTAACGGCAAAATTTCAACGTCACTTTTAACCACAATCGGGGTATCTAATATCGACTATTTATAGATGGTCTTTAGTAAGTAGATAATAATTTTAGCTTGATATAATGAGATTAGAGCTTTTAACGTTCCAATCTCTACGCTTTTAGAGAAATCTTTGGTTTGTTGTTAGATCTACACTGGAACAAGAACATAAATCCTCAAGTTGAAAGTGTCGTATCCGACGTTCCACAACACGAGTACAAATTATAAACGCAGGTTTCTAAAAAGTCAATAATTATTTAACACGGTATTTCTAATGTCAATTTACTCAATTCTAATGATTCAGGCAAATTGTTGTTTAATTATAAGCAAATAAAGGTGTAAATACATTGAAATTACATAATACTATGGTAGTGGAAGTTGAAGTTGCGCGTGGTAGCTACCTTATTAGTCACCAAGCATGCTAATGATGAACCATGTTAGTTGTGTTTCGACCACACGTCAGTCATCCGCTTTAATTGTCGACTCAGGAAGTGAACTTGCATTCCGCAGATGGCTGAACGTTCAACTTTAGGGTGACTAAATAATTTCAATTGAGTCGTCATTAAGCCGGTCTCTCCGCATCATCCATTTCATAAATTGTTGCCTATATTAAACGCACGCATTACGCACTGCCGTGCTCTATAAAACAGACAAGAATTCGATTCAGAACTCAGCAATTATCGCTTTCAAAATGTGCGTTACGCAATTACTGATAATGGCTCTTAATTTTATACTTCCGAGTGCCTTCGCTACAATTTCAACGTTAGATGGGTTCTTTTCATTGTGGCCACAGAAAAGCTTACGTGAGCGAAAGTAAGCTTTCGCTTCATTGTAAAGATACTTATTTATTTACTCGTAATTTTATTGTAATATTCAATATGATGAGATGGCATTTACTATTGGTGCTAGGGAGTGAACAAAAAAAAATATACAGATTTTTTCTGACTGTAGTGACTTGAATATTTTATTATCTTTGATCTAAAATTCTGAGTAATAGTATTATACTTTTTCTTAGACTTTTTTGTTTAAAAATACAATATTTCCTGTCTTTATCCGTGTGCACGAGATAATGAAAACAAATAAAAGATAACAAGATGTCCAAATAGCAGGCAGTTGTTTTGGTGTGACTAATAAAACTCGCTGCTTTGTGGAATCCCCTAACAATACGAAATTCATATTTAAAAGATCCAATAGAAAATACGAAACACGAGCTCTTAAATATAAATATGATCATGAAAAGCAAACAGCAAAACTTAAACACATTACTGTTACCGTAAAACTTTTAACAAAGCAATAATATCCGAAATCAATGTAACAAACCCTCATATGAAACATATGTGGGTCCGCAAAAAACTCATCTACACAGCATGACGCGTCGGCTGTAGGGTAATAAACGGAATATCATATAGTGGCCAACCCGAAAGTCGGCAAGCAAAAAAAGGTGTTGGAACGAAGCATATTAGGGCGTGAGTCGGTTCACTACAAGGAGGGTGCCCTTACTTCTACGTAACTAAATATAGATCCGCAACTCGGGTACAGGAATTTGTACTCTAAACACGTCTGCAATGTACCCACGGCCCACTGGCTTTGAGCAGATTTACTGTGAAGCTTCCTTCCACTAACTCAAACTCCTATATCCACCGTAATGCTTTTCTAAACAAGTAGGAATTGTTCGACCACACATCTATCAAATGATTACAGTAGAAACAAGTAATGTATTGAATAGCAGATGATAATAATTTCGAAAGGTTTAACTCAGGCATCGTCATTTAATAAGACAGACCATGCTGTAGCGTCGTCGTTAGGAAAGAAGACACTTTTATAAACAATAATTTTAACTGTTAAACAGAACCTATATGTACATATTTTGAAAACCACGTAGGTACTTAAGTTTACACACACGTATCTCTTAACGCGTTTAGCAAATGTACTTAATTAATTTTACGAGCTATAAAGTTTGAAGTTTTATTAAAGATAACCTTGCTAATTTGGAAGTTAATGGTCCGAATAAAAACAAAACAAGACTCCGACCTATTTGAAGTATAGAAGAATGCGATAACCGTACATAAGTACTCGACAAAATAAGTCAAAATAACACACTAGTACCGCTAGTAGCAGTTAGAAAAAATACCAACACATGGTTTTATTCATTTATCGAAGAGCATGGTTAATGGGAGCTATAAAAAAACAAGCATTGGCGTCGAAAGACGTAGGGCCTGCGGAGATTGGTCGGGCGGCATGGCGGCTCGGCGCGGGTAGGGGACGCGCCGTATTGATCCGGCGCGCGCCCGAGCCCCGACCCCGGCCCGCGCCAGACATTACAGGAGCTCGCACCCTCACCCCCGCGCCGCCCCCGACCCCGGCTGACGCACACCACCCAGCCGACACCCGGGAACAACGCAACCACACCCCTTCTTCGTGCGAGGATCGAGTCACGGGATTTTCCAATTCAATTTGCTAACCAATCGAGAACATAAGCAGCGGGTGTTGAGATCATTATGTGTAGAAAACGTTATAACTAAGTGTTCTGAATAATATAGGCTCTCGAGCTCCGACAGCAAAATTACGAATGAAAACCGTACAGGCAAAACTTTCTCGCAAGATTGATCGCAGATTAAGATTCAATAAGGCATTCATGGACATTGTGGCTTCCAGAAATCCAAATCGAATGTTCTGGAGTTTTATATCTTGTCATGAGGGTTTTATTTGTCAAAAAAGATGAAAGTATGCGACGTGTTTACTACCATATACAGTAGCGACTTGATTCGATTATGGGCACAATAAGCGAAGGAGCATTTTCGTAAGTTCGTTGACTCCGCGAACAATGTGGCCGCGAGCGGCGGCGGTTGGGCCGGCGCGACCCCGCCTGCCGCATCTGCTGTCCGACGAGGATTTTATAGAGACAGCATATGTTGCAGCTTCCGACTATTACAATTTATCCAGCCATTTAAGGTCAACCTCCATCAAGTGTGTAAGAGTTAGGATACATGAAACTTCTCAAACCCCAACTGTAATTAAGGAGGGAACAATATTTTCCTCGTTCCCATTTCACTGTAGATGCAAATTTGTCCAGCGAAAATAATGGCTGAACAAAATCCCTTCATGGAGTCTACATATGCAACATGTTCTGATGTACTTATAAACTTTATTATATATAGTGTCACATTGAAAAGGTTAAAACAATTTGTTGAGTGATTGAAGCAATCTCCCGACAAATATTGCACGGATAACGTTATTGACACTGTAGTTATATTGTTAGGTGAGTCAGTAAGTGCTTAATAGCCTAACTTGAACTGACTCATCTGTATAAGTTAACTGCAAGTAATACGGGAATAAGGCCGTGACGCATCGCCAGTAGACGTTTTCGTACACGCTAATTATTGTGTAAAATAAACAAATACAGTGCAACCTCAATTATCTGGCGAAGCTTATCTAATTCCATAGAAAACCAGCATCTTTTAAACTCATCATACGTTAGATGGACCTCAAGTGCAGTAAGTATTTAATTTAACGTTTTTATATAAAAGACGATAAAAATTGGAGACATGTCCAAGCTCTATTTATTTGTAAAGCGTACGGGATGTATAATTTGGGTACTTGGAAGTTCAATTTAATTTCAAATCCCGAAACTGTAGAAGAATTAGCTTAATGTGAGGTTTAACGTGCGCGTGTAGAATCGCTGTCTCTCATCATGTTTGATTGATGGATGGACCGCAGCCCACAGGTCATGCTAACGATAACACGTTATTATAAAAATATGAACATAATGATAGGCGTTGTTGTTATAATTATAAAACGAATATTTCTTTGTGTGAAACGCACATAATTATATATTATTTGTGTTTACTTTTAACCATGTGATGTAGATGACATCGACAAACACATCCCTAGCGCGGTGAAAATCATTTTAATCAATAGTTCTCTAGTATAAAGTGTAGGTAGAGAAGTCAATCCAAATTAATAAATAATAAGGGTACTTTCACAGTTAAATTGGTAAAGTGCTACCAATAATGATGAATAACAACACAAGAAGGGGCACAATATACCCCTATTATCAAATTGACTTCAATGAGCACATAATAACTATAAATTGTTCCTTTATATTCGTTATATATGTATTAAAATAAGTTAATTCCAGTTTATTCACAAAAGAGTTATTAAACCAGAGGTTGGAAGTGTAGCGATAGGGGGGTAAATAATATACACACTAGCCATAGTGCGCCAAGCACGGCACTGAATCGTAAGCGAATCCACCCACTCGGTCGTTGCAGTCAGGTACCACAAGCAAGTTATTTGAATCGAGTTAGCTCAAGAACATAACTTTCTAGTGACTCATAGGAAGAGAGCTATCTCGCGCAGACGCTCTCAATAAGGAAGAGGGTAATAAACAAATTCATCTCTTCCATCTTATGTGGCTTCGGAGCCCATTAAAATGCACAATACTGCACTTTATTCTATAGAGCTCGGCCCCTGTACTCGAGGGGCTGGTGTTATTTTTAGGCTTTAAATTGATACGCCAACAAAGGAAAGGATGTAAGCAATTAACACTGCGCTTTCGATACAAAAAGTGCACAATCTTGTAATGATAAGCGCACAATGGAATCCTTGATATTTACGTTATCCATGACCCCAAAATAAACTCGAGTTCGAATGATGTAGGCCAGACGCCCAGAGCACACATGGACGAAACAAAAATAAAAGTCCAGCCATCATATTTCCCATCATCTCCACATACAATTAGGCACTCGCCATATAAAAAAGAAAGCCACTTATACGAGGCGTGAGTACAACCATTGTTCTCGGAAGACCTCTCTTACTGACACTGACTTGACCTAATTGAAAATAATGACGCGTTATTCATTGGGCTGATCCCTTAGTGAAGTCTTACAAAACATATCGTCTGAATGACTGGTGCACGATAGCGATCCCTGTAGGCACCGCGGAAACGAACTTCGTTATGAGATGGATTTCATTTCATAAATTGTAACGTATCATTAATTTAATATCACTGTTAAATAAGCTATTTTGTATGCAATGAACTGAAGCTTTATTCATCAAAACAATGAATAAAGATTGTTCTATTTTATGGTGAGTTTTCAACATATTCTATTGGCAGAATTCTGTTACATTTTTTGATTTACGTATGGTATAATTTTCAATGTAAAAAATATACGTATGGTGACTATGAGATAATCGTATGCGTGACTGTATACAGGTGTCTATGTTTTAGTTAAAGTTACTTATAATGGCTGTGAACTTAATTGAGGTTCAACACACTCATGATACTAATGGACCAATTTTTAACTTTGGTAACGATTTTGGTAGTCGATATAAATAAAATTGAACATGTGTCTACGTACGATTTGATCAAGTTTTTTTCGTTGGTTTATTATAGCTAAACGTAACGATTGTATAATATTTTTTAATAAAAAAAATAATAATAAAACCTTTATTCATAAAAAGAGATTGTAGTACATGGGACATTAGCAGATTCTACAGTTGGGTTTGTACATTTATTACAAATCAGGTGGGTGAAGTGCTGTACTCCTAGCTAGATTTATTAATAAACCTGTATTAAGGAGTGATGGATTGAGAGGTTATTTTTTTTTAATCTTTTAACAGAGACTAATGATTTTATTTTTCTTTTCGGGCTGCAAGCTACGTTTTGAATTTTTGATATACCTCTCCGATGTGAGAAGGCAATCGTATACGCTTTGAAATTTTACTCAGTGATTTAAGCATGCTTACAGAAAAATTACTAAATAAAAACAGATCCTAAAACGTTGTCTTTACGGACAAATGTCTTTATCTTAGTCTAGTCACGATCAAGTTAACTTATTCCGTTAAAACTAACTGAAACGGTAAGAGAGATACTGCGATACCAAGGAATGTAGAAATTGGACCCCCGTGAAACGAGTTTGGTGTCAAATGAAATGAATCTAGAATATAAATACCATGATGGGATATTTTTGTGTTAAAAGCTCTATATATTCCAAAAGGATATTCTCGTAAAGTTATGTATGTGTATTAATCTGGTAAGAAATGGGATAAGAAGAAAATTCGGAAACTCGATATCGGGGAAACTATAACTGTGGATCTTTACATCTCAAACGACCCCTTATATTGTTAGCCTTGGAATTGAAAAAAAACTTAAGCACACTACAATAATAATGATGTGCCCGATCACATTGGCGCAGACATTCTGCAGACCGCTACACTTGCAACGCTCGTTCGGACATGTAGGCGGAACTCACACGTTTTTGCGGCTCAAACCTAGAGAGCAAACTTGTACTGGTACCGGTCCGGGACTCAACCAGTCAGTTAATATTTTTGCGGCAGATGGCGTCGGCTATGTCGCGGTCATTTACATAGTAAGTCGACGATAAGCGCGCTATATTTAGCACGCGCAGGGATGCGCCCTGTGCCTGCCACCTTACGCAGCACCTACACGACTCGCATCCAGACCTCCCTGCCTCTCTCATACGCCTCCGTGCCTTACTATTGCAAATCTATAGTTTCGAAAATATTCATTTGTTTTACTTAGATCCAACTTAATAGTTGCTGATTACAATGGGGTGTTTTTTGCGGCTACTATGTACTTAAACAATAACACCCCAAAGACAAAAGCTTAACTTTGCTTTGGAGAATAATTGTTAGTCACGATACCTTCAGGAATCCTTGAATGTCAGTTAGAATTTATTTTATCAATACTTGATAAAACTCCTGATAACATTTCAAGTAAGCATAAAAGAAAAAAACTGCCTGCCTTATCAAACTTCCGAAATGGCTCAACGTCTGACCTTATCCTAAAGAAGCCTCTCAGAAAAAATGGTCTTCATTGATTACTGTAAACGTCGGCGACGGTGTAACGAAACAAATACTTCACAGTTAAGTGAGTGTTTTGTTGAGCCTGTAACGAACTGCAGTTAACGTTAACGAGAAAAGTGGCAGATAACTCATGTGTCGCGGTTGCAAGTAGCATGTTGACGCGACTCGTCCGTTGCATTATCTGAAGCACTGGAGCGATAAAAACGAACAAAGAACAATGTCAGTAGGCGCTCAACTCCCTTTCGCACGAACTCAGCTCGGCCGGGCATCGTATGACAAAATAACATTAATTTGTTACAACCGTCAGCGACGCAGCGTCCACGCAGCGACGCGCTTCGGTGCGTACATGCATGCAGTTATTCCAATATCGATTGAAAACACATTTCCATAGCATATTGAATAAATAATCTGGCGAAATCGAATGAAATAACACGGCCATGTAAACATATTTTACATTAACTAAGAGAGAGGCTAAAACAAGCATTTAAACATAAAAGATGATCATCGCTGCATGGACAGCGACGGCCGACGAAGTGTAAATCCGCTTTAGGGCGCGTCACACGATCGGTAGTGGGTGCGAGTGTGCGTGCAGAAATTTCAATCGGTCGGGTGCATGAGCACTGCATCTCGGCGGAGGCAGATGTTAATGAGGCAGCCGAAACACGGCGACCGAACGGGACCTGTCCGCATGGGCACTGAAGTGAGTACACTACGCCGACCGCGCCGCGCCGGTCTTCCGAAAAATATCCTTGGACACGATTAAAAAACATGATGTATAAAAATCATAGCCTTTTTTCATGTCCGGATACCACCCAATAATTATTTGCACATGTCTATCGTCGTGAAAGAGTATCTCGGAATGAAAAATATTTAAACGCAACGTCGTTCAGCCGGCTAATACAACCTATACAATTTTAAATTATAATTAGGGTAGAAAGTTAGAACTCACCATGCCTTCACTCGAATAAGGACCTCGCCTTCCCCGATGGTCGGCTCGGGCTTCTTCAGAATCTTAACAGTTTTGAGTCCTCCGAAGCCTGTAAGGACGACGGCGCGCATCTCTTTGGGCGGCGGAGTCTCCTTTTCTTTCTCTTCAGTCGCCTTCTCTGGGGTCTCTTCGGGCGGGGTCTCAGTGGTTCCATTTTCAGTGGGAGTCTTTTCAGGCGCAGCAGCCGCAGGGGTTTCCGTGCTTTCCGTCATGGTTTTTGCGGTGTTTGGCTGGGTAGTGCGATCGAGCGGTGCGGCTAGCGGACGCGATGGGAATGAGCCCGGGCGAATGCAACAGAGGTCGGCCGGCGAGACGACGCGCCGCGAAACGAATGAGTCGAGAGAAGGGAGAAGCGCGCGCAGCGGCGTCGAGGGTGCAGGGGCGCGGGACGGGCGGCGGCCGGGGGGCACACGCGCGCCACCGCGCGGCGAACAGGTGGCCACCGCGCCGGCCGGTTTGCCTCCCCCGCCTCTCGCCGCCCGATATTACACTACATAGGACCTGGATTAACTTTATTGCACAGAGATCGATATAAAAAGCTGTGTTAGTTATGTACTGTTTCACCACGTAGACTCCGTGTAGCCTCGAATCGTCGCCTCCCGAAATGGTACACACCCTGAACGTGACTTGGCAACGGGATCGATAGTATAATTTATGGCGACTAAAGTTGCATATGTCGGTGCTATTGAGCGACGTAGCAGACCTATGTATACCCACTAGGTACCAGACATCCAGACAGAGCTATCGTTATCAAAATTAGCAAGTAAAACTACCCTCATTAGGCTGCTTACGTGAGCCTCACGACGCAACCTGTTGATTAACGTAGATAAAGTTAATACAATAAAAGCAAATATTTTCATTGTTAACTCAAGTCATATATCGGTTCATATACTAAGTACAGTAGGTTGATATGCCTGTGTACAGCTGCATGCCACTGTTATTAAAGCATTGTTTATGATAAAAATGAAGTTAATTTTATCAGTACGGCCTTCGCCGATGAAAGCGTAAACACTGTAATTAAGATATTATATTACAATGTTTATTGCAATGTGTAAAAACAAGTAGACAGCTTGTGCTTCATTTTACATGACAATATCAGATAGCTTTTAAAACTTAACAATTACCTTAATAATTTTATGGATGAATTTAATTTCGAAAGGAAATAAAGGTTAAAAAGAAATAAGTATTACACGGTAGGCGCATCTAATGATTAGGCTATTTTGTGTTTTTAAGGAATGCAAAGTTACTAGGTACTAAACTTAGCTTTCTTCTATGGATTTCTTTTTTAACTTTCTTGAAAATAAAGTCTACATAATCTGATTAAATATCCAAATCCAAGTAAAATTACAAAGCAGTATATTCTACTTAGGATAATTACAAATGAATGACTAAAATAGTTACGACTAGACTGATTGACAAGGGTACTTACTTGATTGGACCGGCTTGATTAACTCGCGCACAACGAACATTAGTTACGTTGTATTTACTGATCTAGAAAGTCGAAACATCGTACAAGTAGTGTACATTACAAAGCTTATCTGTCAAATTGTAAAATACTACATAATGAGACGCAATAAGGCAAGCTATCAAGACTACACGATGAAGTAGGTACTAAACAAAAGCTCCAGTTTTTGTTTGTTCGTGTATTTTTCCATTTTGCGTAAAACTCCGTCCTTTAATTTGAAAACCTATTCATCTGTAGAGTTTCCTACCATAGATTGCATTTTGACATAAGCGCAAATTATGTCCAATAAAGAAAAAATCAGTCTGCTAATGCCGGACATTAATTAACTATTGATGAAAGAATCATATCTATAGGCAAATAAGTTTGAATTACTCCGCAGTCATCTCGAAAAATCTTCACTACATTATCCATTCCTGTTTCCTTCAGGCTTCAGACAGATAAAAGCTAATTAATACATTCAAAAACACCACGTACCAAATCCAAATGCACTGCGTAATTTTCTTATCTTGAGCTGGTTTTCATAGACCATTCTAATAATGTATGCTTTGTTTGGAAAGCTTATTTATGAGACGCTTTTCTATTATTATTTATTTATTTATTGATCAAAAGGTACATTTTAATTTTTATAAAGTATATAATGTCCAACAAAACTATACACATTGTTTGTCTGTTGGATCAAATTTTACTCACATAAAAACATATAGTAATTATAGTGTATTTTTTTAATTATATAATGTTATGTATTTATAGTACTTATCACCAAGACCCACAAGGCAGGTCCACTAGTAGCACATTGTAGTAGTAGAATTAATAGATATACCACCAATAAACCCACCTTATAAGATCTTAGTGATAATTAGTAGCTAGATATATTAAGTACGTAAGTATGAATATCGTAGATTAAATATAAGTATAGATATTAAGAGTATTATAGCTTATGTAAAACAGTAGTTTAGGATATGTAAAACAATATAAAGTTAAGGCAGAGTACTAAGTAGGTATTTTTTTAAATTTATCTTAAATTTATTTTTCCTTTTTCTAAGATCGTTTCCGTGCATAATAAAAATAATGGTGTGAATAAAAGTTCAAATTTGATTTTAGGTTGAAGCTTTCTTTAAGACGCGAGCATTCCGTGTTTTAACACAAATAATACGAACTTAACGAATTATTTCGTTCGTGTAGGTTGGAAGTTATTGGTATTTATGTCATCATCATAACAGTCGGGAAACGTACTTCACTTAACATCAGGCTCCCCTTAAATCAAATAATAAGTGCAAGAGGAACTGATAGCAATGTCTTGTCGTTAACAGAAGCACATCAGCATTTTTATAACTTATTTCCATGTCGATTAACTGTAACTTTGTTAATATGACCTGCCCAAAATTATGCCAATTCGATGGCTCTTAGGTTAAAATCTGTTAGATCCTTCAGTGCCGGCTACTAGGCACTATAGCTGAATAAATATCTTTACGCCTTTATGTTTCAAGAGACAGGCAGAGAAGCGGTTTAAAATGCTAACATGACGTTTAATTATGGAAGATCTTTTATCCATTAATGTCACAAATTACTTAGTATGATTAATTAGTCATAATAATTATGGGTGCACCAATTGTGGAAGTACCATCACCAAATGTTATTTTATTTATGTTATGTATGTCCGCTCGTAACTACTTACTCAAGGACTAAACCGATTTTGATAAATGATACGTCATTATATTGGCCTTGATAGCGCGAGTGTCACTGTTTACACTTTTTAATCTAAAACATTCTCCGACTGAAATACAACTTGTTTTGTTAGTTTTTAGTTCGTTTCTGAAGCAGTCTGGTTTTCAAAAAATTTAATTAATCTTATTACGCAATCCATTGTACAGTAGTTACTACTTTTTATGGACGTACATAAGGCAAATCAGACGTACGGTTCAACGTTTCACGTTTTCCTCAGGGACAATATCTCAATCCTTATAATGTATATTTTATTCCTAAATACGTAATAAATACTTATTACTAGTTTCCCTGTATCAATCCTATTAATATTGTTATACTGTTTTAAAAATATATCATGTTAGACCAACAGCAATTTACGCATTGAAATTAACCTATATTATAAGGAAATCAGCATCATTATCATTAACTTTTTATTAACCTTCGAAGAGAGTTGTGAGGTTGATAGATCAGTAAAAAAATCCAGCAGTCAATTGGGGGAAACTTTACCACCAACCTTACCCAGTAGTTGGGTAGTTGGTAAGTACATCGATTCCTAAAAACTACTTTCATCAAACTCGGAAGTGTCTCCATTTAGGGTATTTTTAGCAAACTTCAAAAGGAGGTATTATTGTATGTTTGTTACGCGGTAACTCCGGCAATTGTAAACAATAAAAAAAATGTCTTCGGAAAAAAATACATTAGAGAGACTAGTTACTTACAAAAATCATTTAATTTTGCTACGACATCACATAAAATCAATCCTATTAATATTTAATACAGCCTTTAACATTGAATCAATCTACAAATAATGGGGTAGGTTTGGTTTGGGGTAGGATGGAAAATCGGTTGAGAAAACTCCTAAATAAAGTTTGACCTTTCCTTAAAGGCGTGGCGTGCTCATACAAAAGAAGGTCAACTTAATAGATTACATCTCACTACTCTATTTATTATTGAAATTAGACGATGTCACGGACTTACAAATACAAATAAAATATACGAAATATGTCACTATTATGGATGATTATTTTTCAGAGTTATTAATAAAATACTCAACTTCATTTATCATTATGCACATCAGTAATAAAAATTAGATCTTAACATCATCACGTCTCCATCAAACTACCTAAGTTTAATTTCCTTATGCCGTTAGAATCACTAATGAGCGGTCCACCGTACTCAGTTATGTCCCTACTACAGAATAAAAGATGATATTGGTACTTCCAGTGGAACCAGGAAATACTATTAAACTGTTTACGGGAAAAATCCCTCGTTAATCAAATTCCATAGAACAAACCCTACTATTTATATCATTAAATAATTGAAAACAAGCAAAAAGAGGTTTAATTTCCAATATTTGTACAATGATAGTACAAACAGGCTAATCTCTGGGCTATATTACAAAATAATTTCATTTAAAACAAAAGACAAAAGAGTACTCCAGGCCAGCAGTTGCGTTTTAAGAAATTCGTAAGGATATTTTAATAGCACATTTTAAGTGATTTTTATTAAGTCCCTACATGACAAGTCCCTAAATATAACAATAAAAAATCTGATTATATAATAATAGCTAACGGAGAAAGTATACAAGTAGGGAGCTAGCTTTAATATAAATTGATTGTACAAACATTTTATGAAGGGTCAACTTGAATCCAATTTGAGATCGATCCAGTAATTGGTAATAACCAGACGTCTGGGCGGTCCAAGTACCTTTAGGTATGTAGGGTCGACATACACTATGACTTGAACTTAAATCCAAATACTTATTGAGCTTCTCATTCATTTCATTTTGTAACTTTAACGTTTAATAAGCGCCTTTTTGAGGTTAATGAGAAATAAAAACTGGATTTTGATTTTTCATGTTGAACAACTCTATTACTTAGGATATTTTAATACTTTAATTTAAAGGGGACGACTTGATCCAATCAGACAAAACTTGCAGTTTATGACACGAACCTTTTCCCTTTATTTTAGGCGTGTTTTAAGACTTCGGAGGAGGTTTATATAATTATTGTCGCACTATTTACAACCTCAAGCACAGCTTGGCGTGTCCGCGAGGCAGTTATTAAAATATTTAAAGTGGAGCGCTTTCCGTCGTAAATTAGGGTGATAAGATCATACCAAGTAGGTTTAATCTAAGATACACATTTTACCACGGTGGATTGAAAACTTATTCAATCGAATTGAATGAACTTAAAGGGTTAGGATTGATTATTTTAATTATTATAATTCTATAAATACAAACGTATTACAGCCACGAATCGTATTTTTTTCAAAAACCAGCCTGAAACTGACCGGCAAATTGCAAAAAAACGTACTAGCTGTCCCCGCGACTTTGCCCCTGTGTTTTAGTTTTTAAGAGCCATTTCACATTTTCGCCCGAATTGTTAAGACTTTGAGCTTCTCTATTACCATCTTAGGTAATACCTAGAATTTATTGAATGAATATAAAATATAGGTTAATCGTTTATAGTGTCGTTTAATGTAACACATTTACTAAAATCGGTTTGTTTTATTTGTAATGACCCATCTCCCACAACCATTTTACTGAAAAATTACCGCAGAGTCAACTTCTGAGTCCTAAATCTATCAATAATACTCATAAATGAAACTTAAAAAAATACATACAGGTTCAGACATGTATTGTTGTAGTCGTTTAATGAAATAGATTCCTGAATTATATTACCATTAATGAGTAAAAAAATAAATTCTTCGACCAATTTTTAACTTTTGTTTTGTTTTTTATACGTGTTTTTTGGTTGAAATACGAAGTAATTATAAAAATAAAATTATTCCGAAATAATCTATGTTCTTTAGGAAATCGAACCCTATAGTTATTTTGACAATATTTGCATAAAATTTGACAAAATATCAATTTGAACATCAGTCTAAATCACAATAAATTACTAACAAAAGTGCGCACCGATTAGTACAAATTTTTCATAATCTATAAAATTTACCAAATCATATTACGATAACGGCTCAAGATTGTGTTGTCCGTCTTGACTCTCGTGTTGTACTGTTTATATTGCATTCGTGTGGCTCGCTACGCACACATAGACAATGACGCACTCTTTTGCCTAAACTTGAGCGCAATTATTTTGTGAAATGGCTCTTAAGGGTTTTCATGTTTTGCGCGGCTCTATATTCTTTCTTTAAAATACAAGTTCTTTCTCTAAAATATAAGTAGGTATGTATAGTTAATATAACTTTTCTCGAAACGCTTCGTCTTTTTTTATAATCATGTATTCTTTGGTTACTTGGACATAATTAACAACAAACAAGGTTTGCATGCATTAAAGAATTTGCAGAATTGATATGTGATATCAAACGAGGATTACTACAAAGTATTCTTAGGAAATGTTATGAATGGTGGTCGGTAGTGAATCATAAAGCCTATCAGAAATACATATCTCATCGATATTGAAGAAACCAGCTTGTTTTTTTGTTATTGTCTGAAAATACCATGCGGCAGACTAGATTACAATGACTCAAACAATTTCTTAGATAATACAAATTTATGTATCACCATTATGTTAAACAATAGCTAGAAAGAAAGAAATTGCAAACAATGGAATTTCGGTAAAATTTATATTAGGTCTTTCCACCTAAGAGATTAACTAGCTTTATTCTATTAAAAATACCTAGTAACTACGTAATTCTTAAGCTCATAAAAAAAGTATAAGGGAATTAACGCATTTCGTCGAAAATTGAAATGTTATTTGATTTGTGTTTAGATTTGAAATAGGTAGCTACACCCCCGTACCGCACAAGCGGGAATGCATTTACAATTTAACTTGGTATGCAAATAATAGGTTTAATTAAAATGCATTCACGCCGAAGAAGCGCACGGTGGTTTAACTTGGAATGAGTCCTTGTCCTTTTTCAGGGCGAAGGTAGTCAAGGACAATTTCTATAAGGGCACACAAAGGCACACTCCATGAGTTTTTAACAATGATAGAGTTCATTGCCTATTTTCAGTGACATCATCCGACGCCTGTCAAGTCTGGTCGTGTATTCACAGCGCATTAAGCTGCGTATAAACTAAGCGCGGCAAACCCATCGAACATTGGCGCGCGCGGCGGCCGCGCGCTATGTAGACGGGGTTGCCGCGCGCGGCGACTCGAGCATTGCCGCGCTCGAACGTGCCGCGGGGCGAACCGTTCACTGTCGGTTTTTGAGACCGCATCAAAGGAGCTCCAGTCGTTCGCTCGCGCGCAGTGGGGACGGTGTAGTTTTGGTGATTTGGCTCGCGCGGCAAATACGTAAAAATGGACAACGAAAAGTGCCGTCTACTAATTCAATTGTACGGCGCTAATGACTTGTTGTGGAATAGCAAATCCTCACACTACCACAATAAATCGTTGAGGCATGATGCGTGGGTACAAATAATTAAAAAAATGGATATACCTATTCCTGACTTAAAAAGGAAAATAACTACACTTTTGGCGTCATATAGAAGAGTCCAGAATAGCTAAAAGTTTACAAGTTTTTAGTTTTTTAGTTTACAAGAATGAACTGGTCTGGCTCTCCGCCGCGGGGTGTTCGACCTGGATCGCCTGCCGCGCGCGGCAGCCGCGTTCTACGAAATTTTATTTCTACATTTTGGCTCGCGCGCCAATAAACGACAACTCTGGTCGAACATTGGCTCGCGCGGCTGCCGCGCTTAATTTATACGCAGCTTTATTTATTCAGATCGTCTGCTAGTTTAGTTTTAATTTCAAACAAAGCATGTCTGAAGATGGAAATGCCTGTAGAAACATGCACTATATCTTGGGGTAAGATACTTGCTTAAGGGACCAGCTTAACGACTATCTAGAAGACTGAAGTAAAGATGGGGCGAGAGTATTCCTTTCGTTTGGAACCTTCAGTAAGAGGTTTTTGTTCAAGAATATGGCGATTCCGGCAGTAAGACAAAGATATTTTTTTTAGGATAGATTCCACAAGATTGACCAATAATAGCAACAATAAAGTTATCATGAATAAAACCGTCCATAAGGACTATCCGCACATATTTATAAGACATTCAATATTCCAAAACCATCACCAAATTCTAAAATTGTCTACAGCATGCACAACTTCTTTTTACAGGTTATTTTTTATTTGCGGTAAATATAACAAGAAGACAGACAAATCCTACTTTTTTAATTTACACGTGAGCTCCTGAAACTACGCTATAAGAAATCAAAGAAGGCCGTTAAACTCTACAATAATTTATTGGATAAATCATGAAATTCATGAATACACTACATAACTAGACTACAATTCACTTTGTTTAGCGACAGTGCCTATGTTAGCGCCCTTAACGAAATAATTATAGCTTTCTTCGTCGTCGTCCTCGTACTCGTCCTCTTCGACTTCACTGTCATCGACATCTCGAGTTTCCTCAGCCATCCACACTTGACGGGGATCGTTCATTCGCTTGTTTAGTTTCTTCTGCTCAATCTGTGGACGAAATAAAACTGATGAATCTTGTACCCTCGTATCTAGTTCGTTAGCATATTCAAGGATATAGAATTTTTAAAAGACATGTCTAAAGTTGTCTATTCAACGAAAAATTATAATGACTAAATTGCCAATTACGAGTGTATGTGTGTACTAACACATTGCAGTATACTTCTGCATTTTTGGAGGCATTATGTATGTGTTGTGTCAGAAGCCTCAAACAATTTATATGTATGTAATATTAGTATGTAATATTGAGTCTGTCAGTCTGTACTGTTTAGTTTATAAGTTTATTATACTGTTTAGTTTATAAGTTTATTATGTATCTTTTAAAACATAAATAATTAATAATTAGGAAATGTTCAGAATCTTCTGTCTTTCCCTAACTATGTAAGAATCCTACTTCTAAACTCCCAGTATCCAGATACAAGTACTAATATGATGATGGATGCGCAAGTTACTGGTAATATTTGTATGAGGAGCAAATAATATCAGCAACCAGAGCAAGGTACTTCCATCCCCACGAGATGCGCCAAGCAGCTCGTTACAGCAGTTAAAATCGTTTGAGTTTATGGTTAAGGACGCGTGAATCAAAGCCGTTAAAATATTTAATATTAATTAATGTCTTACAATAGTTTTTATACATCTAAGCACTATATTTTTTGAATACGTAGAGTGACTATGAAAATGTGTATTTATACAAACCTGTCTTTTCAGTAAGAAATCGGCAAGCTCTTTTCTTTGATTAGCAACAGCTGGTTCAGCCACTTTGTCTGTAGGCATCCTATACGATATGACCTCAGGGTTTGTGTTAAGTCCGCTCCACGCGTCTCGAGTCTTCTTTCTGGCTGCTAGGAGTCGGCTCATTATTTTACCGTGGTCCAAACCAAACACATTATTAGTCATAACTGGCAAAGGTACCTCGAACACAGGTGCTTCTTCTTCTAATTGCTTTATCTTTGCCTAAAATAAAAAAGAAGTGTTGAAAATTCGCAATTTTTAATTTATTACAATCTCTGTATACTAGCTTTCATAACTGTTAAAAATATTAAATCTAAGTATACTAAAACCCTTAAGTAACCATTAGAGGCTATTCATACTACAGCAGAGTCGCGCACATTCGTAAGTGCCGAATGACGACGCGTCGTAGTTTCGTTTTGGATTAGCGTGGCAAGCGCTTAGATTCACGCGAATGCGCGCGCATTCACGCGTCTTTTTTTATCTCTATTGTTAAATTCCACCAGTAGTTTGACAAAACTAAAAAAAAAAATAATAACTTCGATGCTATGATAGACTCTTTGATGTGCTGTGACTCTGCTGCAGTATGTATTGATCCTTAATGTCTCTGAGGGTGACACTTAGGCACTTAGATTTTATTTAAGAATTAACTATTATTTCGAACTTCTGTATAATCACCTTTACTTCTGGCGACAGTTTAGTATTTAAGGTGAACTCAGATTTGAGAAGTTGTCCCATGTCCGTAGGACTGTAATCCTCACCAAAGTCAGCAATTGCTAGACGACGATCCAGGTCCACTATAAGTGCTTCTTGTTTATCTGAAAAAATATGAAATATACATTAAATGTATAGCATAAACAGCAACATGTTGTTCGACTTTGTGTTGTTAAGTCTAATTCTAGGCAGGAAATGAGTGTGACCTGCTACTGGAAATATTTACTTCTTGCTTAGCACAACACATTAAAATCTATGGACAAGTTTAATTTAAAGTATTTGATAAATTTATACAGGACACTACATCAACTACATGCTTTTGAACTAAAAGCATGTACTTAGTCGATGTAAATTCTAAATTGCTTATTATTTCCTAATTTGCCAACTAAAAAATCTGTTTTAGCTTTAAAACAGTAATTTTCGTAATTAAATACAAATAGTGAAAAGAAAAACTTACACCTCAGGCAGGACAGGAACCTGCAACTAATTTGTTTTTTATTTTTTTTTGTTTTAGTTTTGACTGCCCCAAAAATAATCCAGAAATATGAACAACAGTTGTAAGGTGCTCAAGATAAGGCAAAATTATTAGGTTATTAGCTCATGTTTATATAAAATACAAACCTTTCACAAATTCAATGTATGGTATTTCCCCCATAATCCTGAGTGTGGACAACTCATGTCTCAGTGCTCCAGCCACTTTGCCTAGTACTCTATCAGTAGAATCATCTGAATCATCTCCTTTGCACACCCAGAACACATTTACCTTCTGAAGGTCTGGAGTTACACTTACCTGAAAATACAAATCAACTTTTAAGAATAAACACTAGCATGTAAAATTATGACTATTTATATAACCAAACCTCTAGTTATGTGTAATATAACTTACTTTGGATATCTCAATGCCTCGTCCAACTACATTCATAGCAACTGTGCCAGTAGACATTAAATCCGTTATCTGTTTCATAAATATTTTGTTTAGCATGGCTGTTCTACGCAGACCGCGCTTACCGGGCTCATGTTTGACTTTGGTCAAACTCTTTATAGAAGGTAGCGCATCAGCTTCGAACGGTTGTGTTGGATGCCACTGCCTGAAATATAATAAAAAAACACTTAACAACAAAGCTTTTAAATACCTAACCGACTGGTCTAATAAAAGAATAATCTTACTTTTTAGTCTTCGGATTCACCATTTTACACAGTTTTAATCCTTGTTTTTTTATACTAAAAGCCACGCACGAAATGTGGTAAAGCCGACGAAATAAAATCATTTTCTTTTAGCAATGTAAATGACGTAAAAATCCAAATTGATGACTACTAGTTAAAACCAACAGTAGACTCGCCTCAAGAAGATTATAAAAGAATACTGAAATCTAAATGACTTAATTTGAAATTTCGTGTACTATTTTGAAATTAGAATTAGAACCATGGAATGGAACATGAAAACATGTTTCTTCCTGTCAATGTCAAAATACTATCTTTCAAAATCGGTCAAAACAAAACAATGGGTACTAAATTGCCAGTACTAAAGGAAACAGCTGTGTAAAATTGCAAGAGAAAACAAAAACACTATGGTCAACGACTGGGCTGCAATGGCTCTGTGTGGGCTCAAGGCTCATGTCTCATCAAAAATCATCAAACTACTAAATTAAAATTACAGTTTTTTTTTAATACTTTTATTTTCGGTGCCATTTTAATAAATTGGAACTTGTCTCGCTGCAAAGTATTAAGTAAGGGCTCATTCTGACGCGGACGCGGAAAAAAACAAAATCACCTTGCCTTCCGTAGTTGAATAGGTAAATGAAAAAAAAAATAACTAAAACGAATGAAAGATTTTTGCCAACCTTTGAGTTTTTATGTTGTAGCCGTTGTAGGTATTTTGTAGGAATAGAACATTTTTAAATTATATTCTACTGAATTCTTGTACAATTTCGAAGCTTATTGGTATATTACTTTCAGTCGTATAAATTATACATAATTACGTATACACTCAAGATGCGTCGAGAATGCTGTCGAGAACAGCCTTACTCCTTAGGCGGCCATGTTGTATAACCAAAGACAAAAGCAAACTTGCCGCGCGTGGGAGGAGTCGTCTATCGTGTTATTCCCGCCAAATACCTGTCAAATTGTCAAAGTGGAGCTAAGTTTACGTGTGCTAGGTTGTTTATTTTTATGTTTTTTAATAATCAATTAGTGTATTCCTTGTAAAAATGTCTAAATTAGAAGAGAGTGAAGAAAGTCTTATAGCCAAAATGGATAGCCTCTGTTCAAATTTAAACGTGGATCCTGCAGCAGCAAAAATGTCCAAGGATTCCTTTTTAGAGATAAAAAGAAATTATACTCTAGATGTAAGTATTTTGCCTTTAAGTTACTCATTTGTATGATTTTTATTTATACCTTATACACTTCCTATAAATTTAATGTCGTAAACGTACTCTAAAACTGATGTGCATCATAACATTTCGTGTATTAGATGATCTAGCATTGAATCTCTTTCTTCTTGTTCAGATATTTTGCTAGTGTATATATGTTCCCTAAATATGGTATATTTGACTACTGAACAGCGTACGGTCAAAATATTTGTTTCTTAGAACCATCATAACTTTCTCTTACGAAATCTACATGAGGCTGTACTCTAAGGATTCCTAGTAATTCGTTCATACTTTTTACTGATGATTACATATTAAAGAAAGCAAAAGAGAGACTTGGTGTCACATGGTTCGATTATATTTACTGCCATTAATTAATACTATAATAATCTTGGTGAAAGCAGTATTTATTTATAGTCATGTCTAATTATGTTAAAATTTAGTGCCAAACTCTATTATGAGTATAAAATCGTGTAAAACCTACATAATTATATGGGCCCTAAACTCCATTTTTTTTTTGAAAAAGTATAGTAAATACATTTTATGTCTTTGGCCTAACAAAAATATTTATCAAAATGAAACACAATTTCAATGTATTTTACTAACTTTGAACTTACTTGACCAAAGAGAAAACACTACAGAATTATGCAATCTAATGCAATTTTTATTAATTATTTACATAGTATCTCAAGTAAACTCAAAGTTCCTATCTGTATGTTTTTAACATAACATTGTATTCTAGGGTGATACTTTACATTGGATGGCATGTGCCCTGTATGTAGCATGTCGCACTTCCATCACTCCCACTGTACAGTCTGGGAAGGCAGTGGAAGGGAATTGTGTCAGTCTCACAAGACTTCTGAGGCTTTGCAACATAAGGTAAACAAAAAGTATTATAGTAAAAATATAAGGCAGAAGCAACATAGTTGTAATTACTTGACATATCATGAAGAACATCAATCTACATAATGACAGCAACATCACTCATAATAATGAGAAACCTAAATTAATTTAAACATACCAAGTGTTCAGCTTTATTGAGGTACAAAAAACCTACCAATATAAATGATGTTTATACTTTCTTATAGTCTAATACAGTTCTTCAAGAAAATCAAGAATTGGATGGAAATGGCTTCAATGTCAACTGAGTTCAAAGACAGGATATCACACTTGGAGCACAAGTTTGCAGTATCCACTGTCCTGTACAGGAACTTCCAACCAATTTTCCAGGAGATCTTCTCAGGGTTAACCAATGAACCTTTGAAGACTAGCACTAAAAGAAGACCTAAGTAAGTAAAGTAACTTGTTTATGAAACTACTTTGTAAAAGAGTGAGAATATATATATTAGAATTTTTCATTAATTTTTTTACCTCCTCATGAAAGCATACAAAAAAAATTAAGTAGTCTAAGGATGACCTTATATTGTACTGATATAAGAACTAAGTCCAACCAAGGATGCTAAAATAATTTTAAGTAGGCAGTATAGAACAGATACAGCTGGTTTGGTTAAAGATGTAGTCAGGTGTTAGTCAAGTAAACTAATATTTAACAACTATGTCTATGAGTGAGTTTCATTTACTTTATGTATGAAACAACAAGACTTGGTGTTTACTACTTGTAAACTACTTAGTATAAAGTAAACATTTTGTTTATATATTTTGTCATCTGAGTTTCATTCAAAACAAAGGATATAGAAGGTTAGTGAAAATATTTGTGCACGAGAGATTTTAAAATAAGTAAGAGACAATGTTAAAAATGTACAAATCCTAATTTATTTAACTATATCTATATTACTAAATAAAGTCCCCTGCCATCTGTCTGTCTGAACGCAGTAAACTCAAAAACATGGTATGGATCACAATTACTACAGCATTGCAAAACTTATCTTTACATTTCAATAAAGTACAGGTAGATTTATTTATTTGCAAAAGGTTGCAACCAGTAATCAGATTATTATTTTTTGTGTCCCATAGATCATTATGTTACTTGCTAATGCAAAAAATACCATGCAGGTAGCTATGGACAAAAGCTAGAAATTCCTAAATAATAATTGAGTTTCATTCTAAAGCTGAAAATGTATATTTTTTTAGAGTTACTTGGACAACTTAAATTACTATTTGAATGTAGGTATGTCTCTAATCATCTTTTTTTATTGTACAGGTCACAGCCTTGCACCACAAATGCCTTATACGAGTTTACTTGGTGTTTATACATCTGTGTTAAGGGAGAGTTCCACAAGTCTGCCCATGATTTAGTTGATATGTACCACTTGCTGTTAGCATGCTTGGATTTCGTCTTCGGAAATGCGTTCATGGCAAGAAGAATTGATTTAATCAATCCGGAATTTAAAGGTGCGTCATCAAGATTAAGAATTTGTAATAAATAAATTTTGAAGGACTTTACTGATAAATTCATTTTTTTTACCAATGACTTAGGTCACTATCAATGCATTTTTATCTTATCCAACTATAAAAGATTATAATTTATACTGGCCTATTAGTCCTGTAACTTAATAATTTACTTTCCCCAGGTCTTCCAAGTGACTGGCTAAAAGACGATTTCGAAATGCCAGACACACCTCCATGCATTATATCAACATTGTGTCAAATAAAGGATGGCCTGCTTGTAGATGCTGCAGCTACCAAGGAATACAGCTGGAAACCAGTGTTGAAAACATTTTTTGAAAAAGCTGTAAGTAATAATCTACAAAAATCAGTAAAAGTTCAATATCATTATAAACTGCAAAAATACCTGAGCGGCTACTTGACCTGAGCCCTACCTGAGTAGGTCATACACCAACTGACCTCCACAATGTGCTACAGGTTCAATACCCGCATCCAATTCAGATAGGTCTTTGTGTATTGTACTGTTTGTGACAACCACTATCAATGCATGAAATCACAAAATAAAAATCACATTGTTATTTAATCGTTTTTAGATTCTAAAAGGTGAAATGGACCCACCTGATGGAGTACTAGATATTGGTACTTTTGATGGCAATCTGAAATCATTAAACAATTTATATGAAACTTATGTATTAAGTGTTGGTGAATTTGACGAAAGGATATTTTTAGGTAAGCTTATTTTATACAAAACCAGACTAAAATAGATTGCTATGTTAGAAAATAGAAAATTCTTCTCCTTGTTTCCTGGCTAAACCATGACCTCCTTGATATAACAAAATATACTATAACACCTCTTTTTATGAAAAAAGTTCTGATATCATATTACAGGTGGTATATAAAAATATAAAAACTTATAAAAAGTTTCTACTGTC
Organism: Diachrysia chrysitis; assembly: GCA_932294365.1. Lineage (NCBI taxonomy): Eukaryota > Metazoa > Arthropoda > Insecta > Lepidoptera > Noctuidae > Diachrysia > Diachrysia chrysitis. The sequence continues at coordinate 8,358,470 of OW028657.1, forward strand.
AAACCAAATGTCAAGCTATAAAATTTAATACATAAAAACTGGCTATGTCCAATATTTATTATTTAAACCCAATTTTGACTTGCTTTGTAGATTATGAAGGTAAACATAATTCGTTATTATTTATACTATCTAGGTATAAATACAAATTATGATTATATATAATTATATATGATAAAAACGTGTGTGCGCTTAGTTTTAGAAACATTTTAATGTGCTGTTACAATAATATTACATTATTTTTAGGAGAACATGCAAATGAACAAATTGGAACAAAGACTAAAGTATCTGGAGATGAAATATCACAAGTTATTGCTACTTTTGGACCAGTGAGTATCCCAGTTCTATATTATTATATTTTCCTAGAGAAAATAATTAAATTTCAAATACACTTCTTTAAATGTCCTGCTACACATGATTTGTCTAGTAGGCTTAGCAAACCAAATTGACTTCTCTTTTTAAAATACGACTCCCGCACTTAGGATTTTATTCCTTGTGTCGCGGGGGGATTCAGGAACATTCAAATCACATGCACAAAGGACACCCCGAATTAGAACAAGCATGTGTGGATCACACAAATGCTTGTCCTATGCGGGGATCGAACCTGCAGCGCGTCGCGCACAGTGGTAATTGGCGTGGCGACTGCACGGATGGTCAAGTGGTATACCACTCAACCATTCGTGCAGTCAATCAGAATTAGCTTTAAATAATGATATTATCATAATTTGGCTATTTGGTTTGCTCTCAAACTAATTTTAACATTCCTTGATTGATAACTATTGGACACTATTGTTGTACCTTACATTACTGTGCAGTTATGTACTTTAGTACATCTTATACTCATTTTATTCAATGTACCTTAACTTATCATGTTTACAAGTATACCTTATAAATTATTGTACCCAATTTATAACTTATTTGAATACCAGAGTGGTCGTGCATGTCACGAGACTCCGCTAACCGGTCGCGACTACCTGGCGCGTCGCGGAGAAGAGCTGACGCCGGTATCAGAAGCCAAGAACAGCCTCGCGCGGCTCGCTGCCTACCTCAAGCAGGCCAAGCTGCAGCCTTCCAGGGACCTTTACAAACTGTTCAAGTATGTATATATACGTCATATGATTTTGAGGTTCATTAGTTTATAATTAATCTCGCTAAGTTATAACTACTACAATAAATAAAGAAAACCAATGCAGACTAGGTTTTTTGTATTATTGTTATTATTCAGGTGGATTCGTACGGAAGGTTCGAATGCAAAATCGTATCATTCGGCGTGTCAAGCGTATTATTTTTACAATCATTTATCTCTTATAAATTTTTATATTGCACTTTTTATTCACATGCATACAATCTCGTGCGTCACAATTAGTTATCTATGCAATTAATTTTATTTTAATCTTGATAATATGGACTCAAAAAACGAATGCAAGAAATAGTTTCTTGTAGTAAAAAAATAATTGAATATAAAAGTGCCCGTCAATATTTCATAGTGACGGACCTGATAATCTTTAAAGGACAAAATAAGTTGTCTTAATTCATAGTACAACAAAATAATAAAGATGGACTTATCTATTGAGGAGACACAATGCCACAGTGTACATGTTCAACTGAAATGTTTTAACACATTCAATGCCCAGCACCCGGACCCCGAGACGCACGAAAATTCGTTCGCGTGCCCACAAGCCGCCTACGCAAAAGTCGTACATATACGTAGCTATATATGAGTTGTCGCCTAGATTTACGTCCCTCACTCATGAGTCCTCTCATTTGAGTTAACATCCCTCTCTGCGTCTTTTACTTCGGGATTAATGACTTCTGTTTTGTTCACAGTGACTGCAATGTAAGTGTAGAGACAGTGAACACGAACCTCATCCAACCTTGCAACAGATGGATGGAGCAGTTCGCCAGCAGTCTTAGGGAGAATAACAGCACTTCCAGTAACGAGACCATAGGGTTCCGTTGCTCCATGGTCACGTGTCTCTACTACAAAGTGTTTGAACACATCATCAAAGAGGAACACAGGAAAAAACCGCAAGTGTCTTTAAATGTAAGTTATTTTACGAAATTGTAAATAAAACGCAACAACCATATTTTATAATGCACTTATACATGACACTAGTAAAAAAGCTATTTCGATATCAAGTAGATAATATCTAAATACAATAAAAACACTTTAGTCACTCGTTTGAGTGCCCAAAATGTGTTAAACCTCGCTAATGACATCGTAGTTTGTGGCGAAAAACTGGATCCACAGACTTTTACTACCATCGACTACTGATACTCCCAAAAATTAAAAAAGACTTAATATAGCACATAACACAGTTTAAAACTGCCTACAATATAAAATGTTTGTATCAGATGCTGCTTACACAAGAAACATACCAGCTAGCAGTATACGCGTGTTGCACGGAGATAGTGCTCCACGCGTACGGCGTCCACTCCATGAAGTTTCCCAAAGTCCTGCAGATCTACGGGCTCAGTGCCTTTCACTTCTACAAGATTATAGAGCTCGTTGTACAGGCGGTCGTCGAGAAACTCAGCCGGGATGTTATTAAACATCTTAATGCGGTAATTAAATGACTATAAATTTATTTTTATTAACGGCTAACCGCTTATTTTTGTGGTTTTATTACCTGCGGTTTTTATTTACAAAAACATACTGTATTTATTGTCTTTTTAGATTTGTTTGAACAAATTAATGCTTAAAACACTGAAAATTCTTAATAGGCTATTTGACAGATTTATAATTTCTATCTTGAATTACTTGGTTACGGTTAAGAATTTCACCCATAAAATTTTTTCAAAAAGAAATTACGTATTTCGAAAGAAAATTGCAAATAAAAATTCAAAATTCAAATAAGCCGCCGAAACGCTTTATTCAAACAACAATATGTTTACGCGCGGATGACGTCATTATAACATTAGCCAATCCGGGTCGTTTCTCAATGTGTGGCGCGAGAAACAAATAGCCAAACATATTTTTGTGTTTTTGGATATATTAATTGTTTTAATTTTTAATAAAAATGATGTGATTCACATGAAAAACTCTCATTTTATGCATTTAAAGCAAATAATCACAAAAATATTCATAGTGTCAAATAGCCTATTGCAAATAAAAATTCAAAATTCAAATAAGCCGCCGAAACGCTTTATTCAAACAACAATATGTTTACGCGCGGATGACGTCATTATAACATTAGCCAATCCAGGTCGTTTCTCAATGTGTGGCGCGAGAAACAAATAGCCAAACATATTTTTGTGTTTTTGGATATATTAATTGTTTTAATTTTTAATAAAAATGATGTGATTCACATGAAAAACTCTCATTTTATGCATTTAAAGCAAATAATCACAAAAATATTCATAGTGTCAAATAGCCTATTATCTAGTAAAGCTCACTTTTTTATTGGATTCATAATATATAAATATAAGTTAACAGCATATTGCCAAAAAACTTCAATTTTAATTTTAAAGTTATATTAATTATTTACAATATTACTTTTATTCTAGGTTGAAGAAGAAGTATTGGAGTCCCTAGCTTGGACCTCAGATAGTCCCCTGTGGGATCAAATCAGTAGAACGCCAGTGCCACCGTCCAATGACGTCAGAGTACACGACTCGCCACTACGCAGGAACAGTTAGTTTACTTTTAAATTACTGTTTTATTTTGGCTTAAAAAAACCAAGTGGTTAAGGAAAAGTATACAGAGTATAGTACCTATGTATTTACTTTCTACAACATAATTTTATATGTTCGATTTATGTGTCATAAATTTCCCTAACAGATGGTATCCAGTCACCTGTATTGGCAGTCATCGACCATTACCTCTCACCATTGGCTGATCAAGCCAAAAAGCAGCTATTTAAAGATTCCATTAAACCGGGCCAGTCATTACTAGGTACATTTTTATATTAACTACTCATATTTTAACCTGTAACCATATACTAGCATAAGAGTGAATTACAATAATCTTATGCTTTCTTATAGTTCCCACAAATAATACACCGATTAAACAAGATCCTAGCACAAGTCAACCACCGCCTTCAACTTCAAACGGCGGCGACAGTGCACCCACAACACCGAGAAAAACAAACAACTCGTTAATACTCTTCTTTAGAAAGGTAACTTGAATATAATAGTAAAAGTCTGAAGTAGAAATATTTTTGTAATCTGATTACAGAGTTTCCTGGTTATGAGACACGGGTGAACACAAACATCTAATATTCATTTATCTAATCTCGTGTCCAGTGCTGTGTTATTAGTTGGTAGTGTTATAGTCAACCAATGATATTACATTTTACAACCAATCAAACTGATTAACATTTCAGAAATAGGCAGTAAGTGCTTGTAATCTTTTATATTATTTTGTCTCTTTAATAGTTCTACAGTCTAGCTGTAGTGCGCATAAATGACCTATGCACCCGGTTGCGTCTCACCGACGACGAGCTGAAGCGCAAGATATGGACGTGTCTGGAATACTCCATAATGCATCAGACGCAGCTCATGAAGGACCGCCATCTCGACCAGATACTTATGTGTGCTGTTTATGTTATATGTAGAGTGAGTATCGTAATCTCAGATTTATTTGTTTTAGCTCCATTTTTAGAATTTTCATCCCCGTGATCGAATGATTAACCTGACATCTATGATTTTTCGTTATTCAAAACACATATGAGTTGCTTATGCAAATAAATTTAGACTTGCATTTGCTAAATGAATATAAGTTGTTTCGGAGATCAGTGGGCTGGTTGTACTGCCCGCCTTGGCTCACGCAAAATATACTGAACTCAATTTTAAAACGTACTCAACAGTCCGTCTGTCGCTATATTATGCCTTAAAGTGAAAGACCAGGATACGAGGCCATACAAGATTTAACGGCAAACTAAAATTGTAGCGTTTTGTTTGAGTTGTCGACTATGTGTGCCAAAATCAACCCCTTACGAATAAGCCTAGGTATATCTTATGTATAATATTATATCGTAAGTTAATTCTTTAAGTTTATTTTTAGGTATCAAACAATCCTACAAATCAAGTAGAGAGGACGTTTGCAGAAATCATGCGCTGTTATAGGCAACGACCCCTAGCGGACAATCATGTATACAGATCCGTTCTTATTAAGCAAGGGGAAGGAGAGAGTAAGTAACAATTCTTTATTATTACTTACTAGTGAAATTATTGCTATAATGATAGTTATAATATTCTGTTTTTTTTTTAGGTTCACCAAAGAGAGGCGATTTAATCAACTTCTATAATCAAGTTTATGTGCAATGTATGCAAAACTTCGCGTTAAGGTTTACTGGAAAACATAAAGATGTAAGTAAATAAAATCAAATAATGAGTAAATATTATATGAACAATGGCTGTTGAATATAGAATAACTTTTGATACATTCATACTTATCTCTTTTATTATATGACAAATAATGTAATTGTAAAATTGGTAAAAGCACATATCCTGATTCCAATTTCTAATCATGGTAAAAACTTTTCTCAAAAATGTTTACTCGCTTGAGTTTCTTACAAATGGCGCACTTTAGAATGAATGAAGTGTGCTAGCACTTGCCGTCTGCTGATGCAAGTGTCGTCGAGTGATTACGAGTGGATTATATACTCTCTTTTGATTTGTATCGAGATAACCATTGTCGTGGGCTATATGCCAACGGTGCTACGATGCGCCGTTTAAACACACTTTTTACCCATTTAAAACAATATTCGAGATAAACAAAATCTTATATTGTAATATATCGTATTGATGTAGTGTTTTACGACAAGGCTTGTTGTGTGACAGGAGTGCAGCCTGTCGCCGCTGCCGGCGGGGCGCGGGTCGGCGAGCTGGTCGCCGGCGGGCCAGCGCGTGTCGGAGCGCCACCAGCTCTACGTCAAGCCGCTCACCACGCCGCCGCCCAGCAACCACCACCTCACTTACCGCTTCAGCCGCAGCCCCGCTAAGGTACCTACACTAGATACACAAATTATGAAAAAGTTATGAACGGCATCGTACCCTTTCTAAATAATATTTGGGTGATTTTGGGTCTCGGTGAAGGTCGTTCTGCGAAAGTGTCCAATTTTATTATGTCCGTTTGGGTTTCTGCGTCAAGACCCTTAAATAACAGAAAATTTTGTGGTTTGTATAGGACTTGCACGCGATCAACACGATGGTGTCGTGCGAGGTGGGCGGGCTGGGCGCGCTGGCGCTGGGCGCCAAGCGCGTGGCGGAGGCGGGCGGCGGCGACGTGAAGCGCGCGCGCCTGCAGCACCCCAGCGTGGCGCGCAAGCTGCACGGCCTCATGACCGACCGCCAGGCCGTCTAGAGGTACACGCACTCACATAGAAGGATTGAAAGATTGGATAGTCACGTAGTGTACGAGTTAAACGCTTACTCCCACTGTCTGTTTTGTTTATGTATATGTGAGAAACCCTCGCGACAGGGATCAAATGCCTTAGTGCAGGATTAGTATAAACAAAAAACAATTTGCATATCAATACAAGTTTGCAGTTAATCTATAAATACGTAATTCGTTTTGTTTCAGGTACAATTCACTCCATCCAAATTAACACATTTGAGTCTATTTACGTTCTTAGTCATATTTATTTCATTTCACTTAGTACCAAAAATCGCTTCTAGCTCTCTAGCCGTCGTCTTTCCTTTGTAAAATGATTTGATTATTTGACGAATTTAATATGTAAATGTGAAATCAATTTTGTTAAGGTTAACCATAATGACTACTTTGTTATAGCTTGTCACAACTTGGACAAGTGGTGCTAACCGCCGCGAGGTGACGAGGCGTGTTGTCGCGTACTTAGCACCATAATGTTGAGAAATATACATATTGATCTCATTTTTTATTTATGTTGATATACATATATTATTGATATGCCATAACTTGAATTTTGCTCATCGCTTACGTAAGATTTAAGTAATAATAATGAGTCTATGGGCTGTGTCGGAATGAAATAGTGTTTCCGAGGAAAAGATACTTGGATTATATTTACCAGATTTCATATACCTACCACTATTATTATACTTGTGTTTAATTTTGAGTTATAATTTCCTTTTAATCTAAATTTGACTTAATGGTTTGCTTAGAGCAAAAGTTTTGTTTTATACCCTGCTATAGGTAATAACAGTGCACTTTACCTAAAACGGAGTTCCTCGTATATTTTGTTTATTCAACTCTGACATAATTTAGTCTCTTCCATTAATTGTATTATTCCTTAGTTTGTAAGTAATCAGAGAAAAATATAAAATCAATTTGTTTTAACTTCTAATCAAAATTAAATGATTGTATATTTCGGACATAAGCACTATATATTATTATCATGTATTCTATTAGATTTTAACCTTAGAATAAAAATAAAAGATTGTATTAAACATGAATGTTTTTATTTACTTGGTGTATAACGCTAAAACCCTATAATGAAGCTTGGTTATGTATTGGACAGTGACAAGAATGTTACAGAAATGAAACACGATTTAAAATTGTTGCTCATTAATGCACGACTATCTTATTACAATAGAGATCATCAATATAAGTCTACACACTTAATATATTTCTTAGAATGCATTTAAAAACTACTCAATAGTATCCAGATGAAAACAATAAACCTAAGAAACTTGCATTATCATACATACAAGAACTCACATATTTTTCTTAACTAGTCTATAAGTATCATAGATAACACAATCCACATCAATAGTTCGCAAAACTCAAAGATCACAAAATATCACCACACTGTCTTTCTGCACTAGTATTTTCACTAAACATTATACAAATGGAGTGCAAAAAAGATCATTTTGCATATTTATGCAGGTAAAAATCTGACAGACTAAAGTAGCAATTAAAATTCAACTTTAAATAAAGAGAAAAATATTATTTCTCGATTAATTATGTATCTTGACATCACAATACGAATAGTGTCTTGTATCTGATTGAACTCCATTTGTAAACGTTTAGGCGCTGAGTAGACGATGGACACCTAGTCTGTATCATTGACTTACAGCACTTGTTACACCAACGACGAGCAAACGACTATCAACTATTTTCTCGACACATGCAATAAGATGTAGTTCAATAAAAGAGATACATATATTATGATTACTTTGTTATAGCTTGTCACAACTTGGACAAGTGGTGCCAGATGATCGCTGACTGCTTACACTGTCAGCGATAACTCTCTCGCCACTAGTTTAACGCGGCCCTAAGAGCTATCAAGGATAATGTTCACTTGGCGATCAAAATACTCGCCGAGAGACCAACCAGTGGTCATTCTACTCTTCAGTGCAGATGTTAGCATTAATTATGTATTTAGAAAAAAATATTCTTATCTAGTTCAGTAGACGGCGATGATGTATTTTATGCTGCTATGTGCTGTGGCAACAGCAGTTCTAAAAAAGGAGCGAGTGGTGCTAGTATCTCCCATCGGAATCACACACTCGCTTCTCGCTGCTAGCCCACTCGTATCTAGTTTATAGTTCTACTCGCTCCTCGTTCATCTTCGGCGGTAGAACAAGTGCCTATAGTTGACCGCGCGGCAACCCAATAGTCAATTTCCATCTTGCCGCGGAAAAATAGTTCATCGTTTGCGCGTGTTATTAGTGGAGCGTTGTGTCTAGAGCAGGTCGTCAGTGGGCGCGGGCGAAGCGCGGGCTTGCGGCGGGCGCTCCGCGGGTCACGTGGCGCGCCCCTTGCCCTCCTTGATGGCGATCACGTAGCGCTGCGCCACGCGCTCCGGCGGCGAGTACCCGTCCGCGTAGGACGAGTCCTGCAGGGACGACAAATTATACATTTTACAACATTGCTTTTTACTAAATGACAGAGACAGCAACTAATACTCGTCTAAAATCAACTTTTGTAACAGCTTAAACGGGACAAACAATGGCGTTTTCAGTTCGCAGTCAACGCGGTAACCAATGGGCATGAATGGTTATTTCTGTCCTCAGATTTAATCCTAATTTTAATATTATCCTTACTACTAATACGGTGGTAGGTCGAATTAGCAGCAGTCAAACGACACTATAAAAAATGATACATGAACACTATAAAATACCTCAAACAGAACTTCATAGGGATCAGCAGCGGTAGCCGGCAGCCTATTGACGACGGCTCTGTAGAAGCAGGTGGTCTGCGGGTAGAGCGCCATGACGACGGCGGCCTTGGGGAAGAGCGCGTGCTCGTCCACGCGCGGGTCGGCGCGCATCAGCGGCAGCGGCACCACGCGCCGCTTGCTCAGCACGTGCCGGTTCTTCTGCTCCTCGTCGATGTCGTCCACCTCGTATTTACCTTGAGCTGGGAGCCAGCTGACCACCTGTAGTACATTACTGATAATGTTTTGTGTGTCTACAGACGACTATGTGGTATGCATAATAATAAGTTAGTAAAAGGAAAACATTCTAATGAAGGGTGGACCCGTTTATGGAGTCCATTATTTATTTATAATTAAATCATTTATCTATTAACATCATCATCTCTAATCTATTATCTAGTGATGACCTTCGTCTCTTTATTTTGTACTTTAACAGACTTAATTAGATTAGGTTCCTATTAATCTCCTAAGCACACAAACCTACCTCAGCCAATATCCAGTTCTCCTCCTTCTCGGAGACTCTAACGAGCGCGGCCACAGCATCTCCCGCCTTCGCCACGTGGCCGGGGTCGGGCGGCACGGCCCCGCACAGCGGCGGAGCGCGCTCGCCCACTCGCCCAACGTGAAGAGGCAGTGTCTGCGCCGCGCTCAATAACATCTTCATCAGAGCACCGCAACCGATAGTCTCTTTGTTGCCAGCGTAACGTGCCTGGAAATTCATACTAATGTTATAAATGCTAAAATTACTCAGTGTCTGTTATGCTTGCACGGCAATAGCGCAAAACCGATTTTAACAAAATTTTGTATGTATTATAGATACCTTGAATACCAAGAAAAGACGCTTTTTATGTTGCATATGATCCTTAGGCAAGGATAGCCGAATCGTATAGGCTACCACGCATTCCACGCACTCTACACGGGACAAGCATTTGTGTGATTCACAAATGCTTGTCCCAAGTCTAGGTGTTCTTTGTGCATGTGTTTTAAATGTTTTTAAAAAACCCCCTGCGACACAAGGATTATATTCCTTAGTGCGGGAGTAGATATTAGAAAAAAACTCAGGTAAGGTCTCTAGTTATAATATTACCTGTATTCTTCTTTCGTTCTTGATGCTACGAATTTCATAGATACGAGACAGAGCTTTTCTTAGTAAATTCTCTTCTTGTTCAGCTGCTGACAAACCAGCTTTGTATAAATTCTTTAACTGCATCTGAAGGGGAAAACATCAGATCAGATTTGAATTATGATTCAAGCAAACAAGTTTAATTTTTCTCAGGAGGATATAATAAAAGATTACTTTCAATTAGTTGTTTCTTGTGGTTTATAAAAAATATTGATTTATAATTACATAGCGTCAATTATTTAAAACAAATTGGTTTACTCGATGTCGAGTTTAATTCGATCGAACGAACGATCGACAGTTCGACTCGCGGCACCGCCGCGTCAGCTCATTATTAGGGACTCTTATTGAGTCTGAAACTAGTTGGACGATCCTGAGAAGAATATGCGTGAGTAAACCGTTTCGTTTTAAATAATTATGAATACTCCTCTCGTAAGTTATTATACAAATATAGCATCTATTTTTTTTTTTAGTATCTTTACTTATGTTTGGGACAGAATACAACAAAGCCTAATATTATTTCTATTTACTGAGCTGAGTACCTGTTGTGAAGAACTGGACGAGTCTTCACTAGAAGAGGGTGAGTCCACTGCCTTTTCTGCTCTCAATATAGAATCAATGCACTGTTCATTGCGAGCTCTCTCCGCTTCAATGTCATATATCAGCCTGTGTAGGGATCTCAGCCGCTCCTTAAATATTAAACATGTAAATTTAACATAGTTATGCAACTAGGCAATAGTAAAAAAAAGCAGTTGTGCACTTTTTTTCTTAAGACTCTTCAAGAGTAGGGGTTTATTGTTAGTATTGTGTGACACATTAATAAAATTATACTTGAGTACTAAATTAAGTGGGCATTCTTTACTTTTCCTTTAAAAATTGTATCATAATTAGATTTAGACAATAAACATCTAATTATTGTATTTGTTTTTAATAATAATATCCTTGGTACAAGTCACACACACCCATCTGAACCCAAACTAGGCAGGTTCTGTATTATGGCAACCAAACAATTGATAAACATACTTATATATTTCTATTTACATATTATAGATAAATTAAACCCAGACACAGAACAAATGATCATGCTTATCACACAAAGAATTGCCCTGGGTGGGAATCGAACCCACAACCTCCGGTTTAGCAGTCAGGGTCCCTAACCACCACTAGACCAACAGGCTTTTGCTGTATATAGCTAGAAAGCATTGAAGTTTTAACTTTAAATAAAATGTGTATACCTGCACTTGCTGAGCTGCCACATCAGCTGTTAGAGGCATTCTGAAATACTGAGGACAACCTCCAGCTGAGGTATATTATATGGAACCAGCACACACTCACAAATACCTGTAATATAAAAAACAGTAAACGATAAATAAAAACGTTTGTATATATGTAATGTAGTTGTATATTGTATGTATGTAATAATAATTTTCAATATCTTGCTCAAGTGTATATGCCGTTTTTGTTATTTTTTTTTATTTCATGATGTTAAAATTAGCAAGATACATTATTGTTAATTACATAATTAGCTATGTTAAAGATATCCAGTAATAGTCATTAGTAGATTATTATAATTATTACTTAATCATTAAAAGTACAATCACTGTAATTAGTTACTATTTAATGCTAATTAATGACTTCAAAGAAACATAGCAAATACTATTTATATCAAAATCTTATAATTATAATATCAAAACGAAATATTAATTTATAATAAAAAATCTGTTTAAAAAACAATTTATGCTATGTCCTTGCTTATTATCCAAGCTTATACCATGCTAAGTTTCATTCAAATCGGTTTAACCATTTAGCTGTGAAAGCATACCAAACCAGCAGTTGGTAAGTAAATAGTCAGCTAATGACACTACAAAAATTTAGTTAATGCTGACATTACATTTTATTAAATAAAAACTACCTTAAATTTAAGTTTATTGATACTTCATAATATTATAAATGCGAAAGTATATTTGTCTGTCTGTCTGTTATGCTTTCCCAGCTAAACCACCAAACCGATTTCGATGTAATTTGGGATTAAGGGCTAGCTTAATCTCCAAGAAAGGCTAAATTTGGCCGCGATAACCGACATCCACGCGAGCGGAGCCGCAGGTGAAAGCTAGTTTTGTATACGAAAAACACAAATATTTGACCTAAAACAATGTGCATCACTTACTTAAAGTAACAATTTTAGTCCTTGATTTATGTGTTGTTCTAAGTTGTAAAAAAGAAAGAGTACGCGTTTCGCTGACAAAATCGTCAATCGTTTTGGTATGTGGTATTAAATATCATGGCTCATAGAAATTCATACATAAACCTTGTTTTGTTTATGTCCTAGATCTTCTTAAAATATGTACTATATTGCTATATTTGCTACTTTATAAATTTTACTGTATAGTTATTTAGATATACATTGTTGGATACTTACCGCAATGAATATTTTGTATAATACACTAGAATACACCATTAGTCCTATACGGGGTTATATACTTAATATGTTAGTTTTAAACGGATTATTTGATAGATTAAGTACTGAGTACTCGTACTTTTAGATTCTCACTCGGATTCTCGTCTCGACAGGATAGTATATTTATTCTGTGCGACAGGACTTCTCGTTCTCGTCCTGTGTTCTCGTCTCGCTTACAACTCTGTAGTTCACGCTGTCAGTGTCATTAGTGCACAGCACAGTGCACAGAGTACTTTAAACTTTATATCACTGATATAATATCAGTACCGTAAAATGGGGTGAATAAAAATGTTTAGGGGTGATTTGACACAACTTTGGTAAAGGATTCCTACCTTTTAATGTTTCGCATGCGTATAATTTTACATAAAAACAGCTTTATTATAACTTTTTAATAGTTGAAAGTACTTATAATCAATACCTTTAATCTACAAAGTGTAAAAAACACAATTGTCTATTCATCCCTGCATTTCTATTCATCCCGTTTTACCGATAGTAGGTACTTTTGAAAAAACTGGCGCTGTAGACACATATTATTACGTCTTTGCGTTGCGTTGGCTCTGGCGGGACAGACAAACCACAGAACTGATTCAAATTACAATAGCCAACGTGAGTTATGTGAGCCCGACTCACGAAATTATCGGATCGAGGACCAACGTTGATCGTGATATAAACATCGAAGCCAACTAGCTGAGGTAACCAACAATATAATCATAACAAGGTAATGGAATATGGATATCGCAATTTCTAAAATATTGCTATATGTGAAGTACGTTTTGATTGATATAAACTTAGATTACCTCAGCTAGACTTGATTTATTCTGTAAAAATATTTTGATTTTAATACTATTTCTATGGTATGGTTTGCAACATTTTTGAGTCTGGTAACATTGGCAGTTGTTTGGTTTGGCGTTTAATATTTAGGTATTTTGGCCGAAACGAATCTGTAAATATCGAGGAAATAATACGATATTCATGAAATTATAACTATTGAAGTGAAAGCCAAAGACCCTATGTGGTCAATGTGAATTGTATTTTAAAAGTAGGTCATTTGCGTTCTAACGGATTTGGTTACCGGTACGTCAAATAACTCCGTAATCAGTAAAATTAATTTTGAAGACAGTATAATCAATTTACGTGCTATTTGCAGGCGTTAAGTGAAGTGCTAAGTTTTAAGTGTTAAATTCATGAGAACGGCAATTCGTTGTCATGGCAGAAAATGATGATTATCTAGAGACGATTGACAACAATCACTTGGACGGTACCAACGGTTCTCTAAACATGACCGACAATAGTCTCGGAGTAAGTATCTGTACAATTACTTTCATATTATGCTATATTAAGGTTATCTGCTAGGAAGGAATGTACACAACAGTATCCTTCCGCAATTTTCACACTTATCGCGTACTAACGGTAATCGGCCTTTAGCTGTCTGGCTTACGAAGCTAACCTGTAAACATTTGATTATACGTGTAACATTGGAATCATTCCACAGAAGTAAGCTGCAGTAGTTCGAATACCAAGATACAAATAATAGTAACTTTACGTAACTATTACTTTTATCGATTTTACTAGTAGACTTAAGTAACATTAAATATTCATTCAATCAAAACATTTTAGTATTAGTCAAACTTTGATAACTTTTATGTCAATATAACACTATAACACTATCCGTCTATTATTATATTGTTTAGTATTTATGATAGTAAACAATTATTTTGTTTAGCTTTATTAAGGCTTATCAGTTATTTTAACATTAATTATCTTATTCCTCCTCTTTAAAATAAAATGTCATAAAAAATACCACAAGCACATGTAAAGCTTTATGGATTTGAATGAGTAATTATAGTTTTTGAATGAGTAATTTTAATTCTAGTATATTATTTATATATTCAATTGCTGTAGAGAACTTTAAGCTTACTTGATACAAAAGTACAGTTGTGAAAAAATCCATGTATTCATAATGATTCTTCAATATGTATTATCAATAAATATTGCTGAAGTGAGCACTAGATGACCTAGTGCTCACTTCAGCAGTACAGATTTTGTTATTTTGTTTAGTATACAATTTGTTTATGGAAAACAACAAAATTTGGATGCATTTAATATTGTATTAAATACTACTTTTTACATGGCACAGCATATATGCTCTGCAGTTTTAAGTAATGACATTTAAAAAAAGGGCAATATTTTTGAATTACATTTTGTGTGATGTAAAAAATATCATGCATATCAAAATTATAAGTATGTGTGATAATGATATTAAACATTGTCAGGGTGGTGATGAAGCCGCTGGCAACGAAGTACCAGACCTGGCAGCCATCAAAGCTCGAGTCCGAGAAATGGAGGAAGAAGCTGAGAAACTAAAACAGATGCAGACTGAAGTAGACAAGCAGATGAGTATGGGTAGCCCTCCAGGACTTAGTAAGTTAATGTTTTAATACACTTTACAGCCTATGCTCACCCTGCTAACCCTCTCTACAGATTAGACAGTTATAACTATTATTATATCTTGCCTAGGGTGCTTTTTAAATTCTTTGTTTATCAAGTCACAATAGTCAATATAAAAGTAACCATGATATAACTACATTATTAAAAATTTACATGTAGGGAATGTGCTATTTTTATACTTGCTGCTTGGGTTCCTGGTCACAGTATCTGTATGATGTTATTTAAAATATGGCTGTTAAGTATTTTCTGCAGTATCATATAATAGGTGTTCAATTTGTTCAAGCCGTACTATATTTATCTTAGGTATTTAGGACCCATGTATAACAGAACTTTCCCTTGCCCTCAATTACAGATCTTAAAGTTTAAGCATTCTTTCTCTTAAAAAGGTCTTGCCAGAAAATATTGAGGAGCTATATTCTGGTAATCACAATAATTAGTTCATGTTCAGATCATGATGCTTATGAAAAGAAAAAACCAAAAAAAAAGAATATGATATGTGTTTTGTTTGCATGAGAGGAAAAGATTAGTAATATATGTAATATGTATCTCTGTCTGTTCTCCACGTTTACACATGTGTTTCGCGACAGTTGTTGGCTCTTCACTTGGTGACATAAAAGTCTTGTCCTTAACAAGTCCGCATATACCCTTAACATAGGCAGAGATATTGGCTTCTACTCTGGTAATAGAATTTATAGAATGCAATTTATACAAAAAGTTATTGAAGTCTTAAAAAGATCTAGTGGTGGTGACTTAGCAAGACTGAAGAGCCATCGTTTAAGGTTGGAACAAAAGACAGAATATTTATATTCCTTTTGACTGTTATGGACATAGTTTATCTTTTTTTAATTTTTATCACTATGGAAAAGAATATTTTGCTGTGAAAATTTTAAACACTGTTTGTTCCAGCCTATATATACTTCGATTGTATCTTGCATTGTATTATGCCCTTGCACTTGTTAGCAATCATGCCATACAAGTATAGCAAGCGCAGCTTTCTTGATCTTCCTTCCCCCGTAAATAATACTATGTAAACGTGGTATTTATGTAGCTTTACACGCCTTACCCCATGCAGGCTTATTTAAACTTAACTACACTTGTCTTAGAAATTGCCAAAAACATTTAGGTGTGCTGTGTAAAGCCGTGTAAAGCCAATTTTACAGTTTTCACCAAAATTTAGGACCTCTCTGACAGCTGCTACTTGCTGCACAGTACCTCTCTTCTCACCCCTGCAGACAAATGAAGTTGTTACTGTGTTCAGACTGGTCATAAATATTGGCGAGAATCGTACATGTATACTTGGGTGTGAATTTAATATATAAGAATATTTGGCCTATAAGAGATAATAAATTTGTTCTTCACACAAATATTTTCTTTCCACAGCAAGTCCTTTAAACATGTCGATCGAAGAGAAAATAGAAGCGGACAATAGATCAGTTTATGTAGGCAATGTGGACTATGGCGCCACTGCCGAAGAGCTTGAACAGCACTTCCACGGATGTGGATCTATTAATAGGTGAAACACATTTTTTATCTTCATATGAATAAACAACCTTACCATGGTAATAGTATAGTAGTGTAGTTTATAAACTTATGTTAATAGATTTACCTAATAAAAAAAATATTTACAGTCAATATTTTGATATTGACTTTTAATATAAATAAAATGTTTGTTTACAGGGTTACAATATTATGTAATAAGTTTGATGGCCATCCTAAAGGATTCGCCTACATAGAGTTTGGTGACAAAGACAGTGTACAGACTGCAATGGCCATGGACGAATCGTTATTTAGAGGGCGTCAAATAAAGGTACAGTAACATGTTTTTATCAACAAAAGGCCTCTACGTCTATTCCACACGAATTATGGAGTAGTGTCTAGAAGACGCTTCTTATGGTGTAGCCACCATAAGAATCGTCTGATGAATGATTTATGTTTTTATCAAACTAGGTCTAGGTTCATTATTAATATTTTTTGGTGTCATGGAATTTATATCACTATAAGAATGTTTATTAATAATAAAAAGCTTTTATTATTAATAAACTATTCAATAGCTAACTAACTACAGTTACAGTCAAGTATATTTTAGATTCCAAGGTAAACAGCAGTACTATACTTACTGTGAGTTAGTACATGAGTTGGTCTGTGTCCGCAGGTGATGCCCAAGCGCACCAACAAGCCGGGGCTGTCGACGACGAACCGGCCGCCGCGGGCCATGCGCGGCCGCGGGCGCTCGTTCCGCGGTGGCTTCTCCCCGTACTACTCCGGCTACCGGCCCGTGCGCCGCGGCAGGTACAATCCATATTAACACTGTCTACATCTTCAACTTCCCGTGTTTTTATTCTGTTATATAATTTGCAACTGTTACCAACTATTTGTGAAATTCGTTCTGTAAAGTGTGGTTGTAGTTGTACAATTCGTTTCATTTATTGTACCCCCTTTTTTGTTTTTATTCATCTTATAGCAATAAAGCAATCTCAAACAGAACTGTTTAAAAATTTTTCAATTATGATTTTATGTTGCTTAAACATCAACTCATTATTATCTCAACATAAGACCAACAAATTAAATTATAACATTTAAAAATGAAATGGTTTGATTTTGCTTTATGCCACCATCTATCATAAGTATTTGATAATTGTGCATACTAATTTGTAACATAAAAGTATTTAACAATGTGTTGATACATATTATTTACATTCTGTTACACTTTGGTTAGGTGCTTTACAAATACCAAATGCATAATAGAGAATAACTACTTTCTTATTATTATGTTTAAAATTAGATTTTACGTTTTGTTTGTTATATTGTTTTTATCTCATTCTTTCACAATTCAGTTTCATCTCAGGCCATCATCATTGATCATCATTAGTAAATAAAGTTAAATTATTTATGTACACTTTCTTTAATAAACGAATGTACTTGTTATTAGTACATAAAGAAACATACACACTATTTTGTTATGAACACTGTTCAAGTTTGGGAATGATTATTGTAACACATTAACAGTTGCAAATTACGCAAGTTTCTTTTTACTTTTGTGAAAGATGCCACTTCTCGAATTTATTTCTTCTACTTCTAACTTATTGGTGCAGAAGTAGATTGATTTTAGATAAATTACATTTTGACGGCTAATTCGATGTGACATCTTTTGCAATTAAGCAATCTGTAGACAGTAGACACTGTTGTAAAGTTCGGTACAAACTGTTGTAAATTGATCAAAAGAAAGACAATATTTATACACACATTTTACAAATAAAGTTTGTAATAGAAAACTGAGTATTTTCAATGCGGCGCCCCTCCTTCGACGTCGACGTATCATGCATGGGAATGCGTAGCACGTAGTGCGTAGCGGTAGTGTCGTAGCTGTAACGTGTAGCGTTTAGCTGTAGTGACTAACGGCGTCCTTGTTTGCAGAGGTTACAGGCGCGGCACGTATTACTCTCCGTACTGAGTGCGGTAGAGGGGGCCCCCCGGCCGCCGCGCGGTAGCTCTGTGCAAGTGTGCGGTATAGCTAAGTTAGTGTGTGGTCGCCGCGGCGTCGACCCGACTATAGCTGCTCGCCTGCGCCACTGGACTCTAGCTCTACCATGTATCTTAACTTTCTAAACGTTGTCGGTTACGATTATGTAGGTAAGCAAAACTTACGGACTCCGGTGTATTAATGACGGATCGCGTTAAGGAAATATGAATTTTATTTTTATTTGTATAAGATTGATGCTGGAATGAAGTGACTGTTATAAAAATGTGCTGTTTCTGATTGTGAACAAAAATTACTTAACAGAACTTTTTAGGGCGATGTATATAGAATAAGTCTAGAGAGTAGTATAACATTATACGATATATTTAGTCTTAATTGACTGAAAGTTTCATTATGTATGGCATTTGTTAGATAATGTTGAAATATTTTCTTTGACACTAATTTTGTATTTTATTCGCCTTAAATATGTCTGTTATGATTTTGTGCATACCCTATTTTGGCAATGATTGTTCATATCGCGGTTTTAGGTGTTTAGAATATAATAGTAATGGTCATAAGACAATTGTGAGTGCAGCAGAGGACGTTAGGAATGCTAGTAAACAGTGAAGTCGCAATATAAAGTATTTTAATGGCCGCGTGGTTGGTTGATATTGTTAAACGATTTACAACTCATGTACACCCAGCTCCCAACTTGCACGGCTCCCGCCGCCTGACTAAAGTTTAGCTTTATTGTGACAAGCTAAAACATAGGTTATTGATACTAATTTTTAATCTTACATTATGTATTAAGATAGATGGCTACTTTTTCCGAGTGTCTCGGTAAAGTAATATTTTTGTCTGTATCTATTTGTGTTTGTTACTTTCTGATTATAAGTGTATAACTTGTCGTCATTATGTTGTCCATGACCATAATATTTTTAGGATAATATTCTTACGTGCTCGCCCTCATATAATTGATATATGTTATTTAACTACCCATAATAATAAATGATAATGTGGTAGCAATATTATTGGAATGTTTGAAATTAGTTTATTCCACTTTACACACTGAAATCGAAATTTGAAACTTATCTATTTTATTATAAAGTACAATGTACGTACGCGTATGGTATATCTTATATGTAATTTTTGTGTTCTTATTCAAAAGAAAATTGGAAAATGGCACATTAAAATGCTCGAAAGAAAGAAGTAAAAGATGAAAAAGATATGAGAGTAATTTAAGAATAATTTTAAGAACGAAGCTGTTGTTTTATTTTTTTTACCTGGTATAGTTTCTCCTAATTTATAAATTGGGTATGCTTGGTGAAGGAATGTTTGAAAATCATAATAGTATTGTTTAATGTTTGATTGTGAAAAATGTCTAAATAGAGAGTACAATGCGCTAAAACGTCTCAAAAAAATATAGCGAACTGTTGACTGATAACTTTTTTATCCGCCGCCTGCCTAGTGCCGATCGAGTCGCCTTTGGCTAAGTATTAAAACAGTAAACATCGATTGTTGACAAACGGTTTTATCGTTGTAGATTGCGTATGTTCTGGGTTCGATTTCCTGGGCCGCAGAGCATTACTTGCGAATTTCTAATAGGTACTAAGCTACGTAACATATATTTAGAAATTAGATAATTATTTCACGTGTTGAAGAAGCTAAAGCGCAGGCCACACCGCCAGCTAGCGGGCGGGCTAGGCGGGTGGGCGAAGCGAACGAAGGAAACTATACAAACTACGCGAAATATTGGCGAGCTAAACTATGGGGTTCACACCGAAAACTACGGACAGACGAGCGACGGGCGAAGCGGGGGGCGCGGATGGGAGAGCGAGAGGTTAGCGTTCTATCTGTGGAACTATTCGATACTCTATTCGATGTTCTATTCGTCGATATATGACATATTCATCGTTCACAAACGTAAACACTACACTGCTATTCGAAAGACGAGCGTCGACTAGTCTACTCGAAACGGGGAGGACGGACTAACGAACCGGGCGAGCGTCGAGCGGGCTGGCGGGCGAGCTAAGCTAGCGAAGCGCGGGCGCGCCAACGAGGTGAACGAGTAGCTTCGCTGGAATCGTCGGATATTTCGTTAGCTTAGCTCGTTAGGTTAGTCGGTAGCTCGCGGTGTGAACCGAAGTATGTAAAGAGGTGAAACGATGTTCGCCCGCCTAGCCCGCCCGCCCGCTAGCTGGCGGTGTGGCCTGCGCTTAAAGCAACTCAAAACATGACTGCTTTCATCTTTGGGTTTGTTTGCCACATGCGTTTTTCATTGGACATAACATGAACGTTGAACGGTTTCTTCAAATGGTTTTGCTGTTTCCACCAAAGATTTGAGAGGCAGCTGAGCAGTGAGAGCATGCGTCACAAAACTAAATCAGTTTAACCGTTTTCACCATAAATGTGCTGTCGCTGTGCGGTGCGAGGATGTTTATGGTAAAGCACGGGCTCTGCCTCCTATTTTCAGATGGAATTGAGGTGTGGTGGGAGGATCCCTATCACATCATTCGCTTGTTTTCTACGTACCTACAAAAGGTGTGCCTCACCCCAGCAAAATGACGAAAATAGTACATAATTTGAATGTTAAAGATTAGTTCTCAGCGTCTGTTATTTTTTTTTTTTTTAAGGGACTAGCCCACCACACATGCCCATCATTGCAACTCCTGTAAGCCAGGATCTACAATGATAACCAATGAATACCACCGAAACAGTTAAGCTCGGTGTGTCCCAGGGAAACGATTGACTGTCTTGGAACCCGCAACGAAATTAATCAGAAGTAGTAAATAGGAGGAGTAGGAAAAAAATTGTTTCCACTTCCCTCCATTACAAGCGGGAGACAAAAAGAAAAGATAGGCCAAAGGCAAAGAAAAGATAAGACAACTGAGTTAGGCCCAGCTGCCAAGCACCACGGATAAAATTTTAATATGAATGGGTCCTAAAATTCATTTATTTAGGAGCTGTTATTTTGATTCCAATAATAGGTATGGCAAAAACGTCTGAAAGCACGGAAATTTGCTCTGGTAGCAACAAGGTCCTCATAATAAACAACACCGGACGTCGCATGTAAAGTGTCTAATAAAGCGTTACGTTCATTTTGCCAAAGACTACACTCCCACAGTATATGATGCGCAGTTTGCTCAAACTCACTATTTACGGATGAACACTGACACAATGGTGAAACGACAAGCTTAAATGAAAATAACTTGCTTTTAAAATTGCCGTGACCCGTAAGAAACTGGGCTACACAATGATCAACCTCTATCCAAGTCTTCTCCAGCCGCTCACAAACGGACGGAAAAAACTGGTAAAGGTGACGGCCCTTAATAGACGTTTCCCACCTAAGTTGCCATTCCACCATCAGTTCCTTATAGACATCGGTCTGTGGTTTAAATAATCGATCGATCTTTATACGTTCGCGTTGAGTCAAAAAGTCGTTATTCAAACCATCTCTAGTTGAATAGTACATAGCCGCGCGACGTTGTATCTCTAGATCAACCGGTAGAACGCCTGCTAAAACGGGCAGGGCTTCAGTACTGACAGTCCGATAGGCCTTACACAAGAAGATCAACGCCAATCGTTGACTTTGGAGCAATTTACGTCGCGCCGCGCCTATAGTGGCCCTATCAGCCCAAACAGGTGACCCATAACAAATACATCCCAAGTACGTGGCCCCGTAGATGATTTTTAAAGTGTTAAATGAAAGGCCCCAGGTTGTCGTTGAAATTCTTGTCAAGGCATAAAAGTTCTTTTTCGCTTTCTCTCCGATTGTTTTAATATGTTCGACGAAGGTAAAATTTCTTTCCAAAACAAGACCAAGATAACAAACGGTGTCTCGTTTTTTGACTGCAATGTTGTTAAATTTAATGGTCGGTGACGATTTGAGATTTCCTTTTAATAGTAAATGAAATGTTTTGTGTGGGGCAAAAGTTAGGCGGTTTCGTTCGCCCCAATTAAATATTTCTCGCAGACAAGTATCCGCTATACTCTCAAGGCCTGCTCTAGTGTTAGATTTAATAAGCAGAAGTCCGTCGTCCGCGTAGCCCGTAAGAGAGCAGCCCTGTGGTAGCGGTATCGCGAGGAAATCATCAAAACCTAAATTCCACAGATAAGGGCCTAAGACCGATCCCTGAGGACATCCCAAGGTCAATGTCTTCGACACAGAATGATGACCAAGTTTAAGTTTAGCTGCGCCATGTGAAAAGTAAGAAGAAATCAGGCGATAGATGTTATTGTAACAGCCACGTGATTTTAATTTAAGTAGTATCATTGGCCACCATGCATTGTCGAAGGCACCGGAAATATCCAAGAATATACCTAAGACGTACTTCTCGTCTGACGACTGCACTAACTTTCTAACAGAGATGGCCGCGTCTACAGTTGATTTTCCTACCGTAAAGCCGAATTGATTTTTGTGAAACTTCGGACCGTCCGGGAGCAATCGAGGAACGATAAGGCGCTCCAGAAGTTTACCCAATGATGGTAGTAGGGTGATTGGTCGGTAAGACTTAGGATCGTCTGGAGGTTTATCGCCACCCTTAGGTATTATTCTAATAAAACCCTGACGCCAGATGCGAGGGAACACGCCTTCGGCAATGCACTTGTTAAATACGGCTAAGATGCTTTCTCCCGATAACCTACAAGCCTCCTTTATCATTTTGTTAGAGATTTTGTCTTCCCCTGAGGCTTTATTAAGAGACAGTGATCTAACAACATTGGTAAATTCGTCAGCAGATGGAAGGTCTGACATTGGAGATGCAGGAGGATCAGCAGCGAAAGCTCTAATTTGCTGGTGATAGTCGTCGTCACAGTTCTGTTGATCATCTGGTATAAGTGAGTTGAGAAGTACCTCCGTGGTCTCCTCAATACCAGCGGTGTGCATGTTATTAATTCGGATGTTATGAATAAACGCCAGGTTAACTGATCTATTGGCTTTAAACTCGTGGTATAAGGGTTCTGTTCTGTTATTTATTTAAAAACACTACTCCCGCCCTGAATTTATTTCTTGTGACGAGAAAGGGTTTTACAAACATTCACAAATCACATGCACAAAGAACACCCAGACTTGGAATAAGGATTTGTGAAATAATTCGTAATTGATATGTACGAAAGGTGATAGAATCTAAAAGCGCGTCGACAGTTTCATTTTTTTCACAAAACAGTTACAACACAAATCAAGAGGTGTAGCCTAGCATTTTTGACTGTTTTTATTCAGCAAAACATAAGGGCACACATCTAATTTATGTTTTCTAACAATGTTTTGTTCAGAATCTGCCAGACCTGGCTTTACCGTAAGGCTAGCTCACAAACTCGAAAGTTGCTGGGTCGGACTGTTCAGGACGGGGTGTTGTGCTCTTGTGGCGCAACTAGGAAGAGCCGTCTAGCAGTACCTATATCGTGATAGGCTGAGTTGATAAGACTTTTTTTTTTAACACTGGCATCTTTTTGTAGTTATCAACGTAAAATCGGTAACCAAAGACCTTGTAGTCAAATGGACCGGCCATACTGACAGTTCTGGGGTGCAGACGAGATCGCGGGCCCATAAAATGGCCGCTTAAATAATGTTGTAATTGTAAGACTGACATAAACAGTTACTGTTATCGACATTTAACCCTCGAACACAAACGATTGACCTTATTAGATTGTTTATTAGTAGTATTTTTAATAGCTGGCAGTATTACGTAGGCCGTACTCTGAGCAGTAAGCCACCTGTCACGCGTAGAGTTATCTTGCGCGCTCTCTAAGACAAAGAATTTTGTACAATTTATGTCAGTCGTATAAAAATAAGTATGTGAAATACTGGTATAATAAATCGATGTTTATCTTAATACGTTCGGTAGTAATAACAATCATTACTATTTTGGCAGAAAAACGTTCATTCCACAGTCAGCCCGACGAACTCGAAAGGCAGAACTGGCTACTTGTGTCGTAATTTGTAAAATGATTAAATAAAGCTGTGTCTGTAGCACTAGAATATACAATTAACATGCCAACATTATATTTTTATTTAAAGCTACATCAATGTAGGATATTGCATCTCCTCTTGTTTCTGTAGTCTAATAGTCAAAAGTCGACATCGACAAAATCGGACAAATGACAACAGATTTACAGATGTCGTCTGAATGCTAAAATGTCTGATAGTGTTTTGTGTATAATTTTTCGTTTTGCAGTTTTGCATTCAGTATTGTAATAAAATAACCGATTCGGTTTCATAATTAGATAATACTAAGACGGCTTGGTCTATCTTCTGATTGTATAAGCATCGCTTGGGATCGTTAAATTGCCTTAAAGCAATAGTGTATATCTTTGTCTGTAACTCGTTTTATTTACTACAATACATTCATATCTACTTTAATTATCGTTTTAAAATATAATATAGTAGCCTGTTAAGCCTAGAGTGTACAAACATGTTTGCAATGGGTCCTGAGTTTTTTCATTTTATCAAAAAACTTGAAGAGAACGGCGACAAGCTCACTTCAAGTACACCTTTCGAACAGCCTCTAGATTTTGAATTTAATGTAAGTATATCTATTTTACGTGCTTATATTACCAAAGAAACATTAGCTAAATGTTATTTAATATATAATAATTGTTACAGAACTCTACATGTCATGTTTGTAATGGGTACTACGGCCCTAGTTTTGGGGAACCAGTTTGTGTGACTTGTCATGCATTTCTGTTCCCTGATTTTCCGTCTTATTTGCCATCTTCATACTTCTACAGCGAGAAGACCGATGATGGAGACTCTGGTAATGATGAGCCCTCAGACCTTAACTATAGCTCTGAACGAAAAGTTAACAGAGCATGTGCTTTGCCGCCGTGGTGGTATTACAGAGTAAGTGATAAAACAGATTGTTAAATATTTAGTAGTTTGATTACTTCATTATACATACATTACATATAGTCTCTATACAAGTGAGATACAGTTATTACTACAGTGTTAAGAAACAGCTGAGAGCTTCAACTCTCTGATTAAATTATTTTATAGGCAAGGTACTTGGTAAAAAAAGTATAGTAAACTTAAAACAGATTAAAAAAATCGATACTAATATTATAAATAAGAAAGTAAGCCTTTCTGTGTGTTGCCTTTTCATGGCTAAATCGCTAAACCAATTTTAAAGAAACTTTGTATGAGTTAAGTTTGGATTTTAAAAAAGGACATATGGATTTTAAGAAAGGACATAAGCTACTTTTTGCCGCAATAACCGACAGCCATGCGGGAGGAGCGGCGGGCAATTGCTAGTTATGTTATTATTGCTATACATACTTATAATGACATTACACAAACAGTATTCATAATTTTTTCTATTTTTAAACATTTTTATGATATTCTTTTAGAATTCACTAGACAGTGAAACTAGTCCAGAGGACGAAGCAAGTAGGGCCAGTAATTCGGGCGCGGGCGCAAGCAGCAGTGGCACTGGTGGTTCAGCTAGCGCTAATGGCGGTCCCAGTCGCTCTGACGGTGGTCCCAGTCGCTCTGACGGTCAAGGTCAAGTGCCAGGCCGACCGGAAGCCCGTGCAGATGGCTCGCGATCTGATGGAGGAGCGGCCCGCGACGAGCCAGCGGGGTTAGGCCCGCCGCCGCATCCGCCCTGCCTGGCTCGCTCGCTCCAGGCACTCTCCACTCCCAGGCCGCCTGATAATCTTGCGCCGGGACTTGTAGAGCAGATGCCTTCTGAAGGTACTTTTATATTTAACTAGCGCAACCTGGCCATGTTTGAATACCTAAGATAGATAGTATATCAAAAAAGGTTAGTAAATGAAATCAGTGATCATATCATAAAATCATAATTAAATTAGTTTTATTTATACTTTTTAGATAGGTATACCTGTTTACATTTTCCAGGCACAAATTATAATTCACACGTGGGCATATATTGGCATATATTATTCCAAAATAATTAACACCTACCTTACCTATTTGTTGTAGTGCTGCTGTCTATATTTAGCTACCTGGACGACTTATCATTAAGCGCGTGCGCGTGCGTGTGCGCACGCTGGTGGAGATTAGTGCGCGCGCGCGTGTCGCCGCCGCGCTGGGCCGGGTTCACTGCGCGAAGGTTTCCGCTCTACCGCCCGCTGCTCGCTAATATCGACTGGCATAAGGTCAGACATGTTTGTAAACAAGACTATCATTTTATAAAATAATCCCCTCGATGTAAGTGCGTTACGCAAAGTTAATAAATATGTTTAGGTAATAATATATCTACTAATTCTTTAAATACTTTAAAGTTTTAATCTACGTAATAATGTCCAATCACTTTAAAGTATTATTTTGTTCCAGAAATACCAGTCACTGGTGGAGTCGTGTTTCTGCCGCAACTGCTTAGTGCAGATGTGTGTGCAGGCGCAGCCGGCCGGCGAGGAGAACGCTTGGCGCAGAAACCGGCTCAGGATCGAACTCAAGGTGCAACACTAAATATTAATGAAATTCAAATGTCTATATAGTCCTAAAAATAAAATGATGGCATGAATAATAGTACCTACTACGTTGTAAACACATAAAATACTGTTTATTTTGGAGACCTAGGTTCAGGTTATGACGTAGACCTTAATTATAAGTTTATTACGCGTCGATATCGCGAAACGTAATGACTTACTACTTTATAAAAATATGCATATCTACTACCCTCTGTATTGTTTATATTGTTTCACGCATTTCTCCGAAAGTAGCAATCGGATTCTGATCATTCTCTCTTTGCTTGGAAGCAAAGTATTTACTTTAACCCTGGAAACAAGTTTTACTAAAATAATTATGTTTTCTAGTTTAATGGCAATGACTATTAAAAAACCAAGTCGTTTTTTACTTTAACTTTCGTGTTGTGTATATAGTTAGTTACCCTCAGATGTTACGCAATGACCCTCCGGAGGGCATCGCGGCGACCCCGCTGGACCTTAAGTGCTGTCACTGGCAGGCCAGCGTCACGGGGCCTGTCGGCTCGCCCTACGAGGGCGGGGTCTTCTATCTCTACATACAAGTTCCTTATGCGTAAGTATATTATTCTTACTTAAACTGATATATTAAAAAAAAAAATGGGTGCGTGTACTTATGTACGCGCGTGAGAAGTTATACTTCTTTGGCATCATTAAATTAAATATTTTTATTGATTTCCTAATTTAATAATCACTTCTCATTTTTATCAAAAAAAATTCATTAAATTTATTTAGTTATTTTTATAAATATTTATTATTTATTCAATTTAATAGCAAATATTAAAAATTAATATTATAATTTGATGTTCAATTTTAATTTTTATCACAAACTTTTTATTAAATGTTTTATTAAATTTATTTCTTTATTTTGTAAATATTAAATAACCAATAATAAGTATTTAACATTAATAATTTAATAATATTTAGTGTTAATTATATTAAATAAAAGTATTTTAATTTATATAAATAAATAATACATACGGATAGTTAACCTCAATTATATTGGAGCACTTGAAAAAGTATATAAGCACAATTTTTTTCCCTTATATTCACAAATAGTAATATCAATCAAAATATTCAATTTAAATCACTACTGAATATAATTTATTAGCACATATATAATTCGCACTTGTATGAAACTAAAACACGTGTTGTGAATGTATAAACTAGAAACCGCTCATTAATTCTCGAAAACGATGCGCGCGCACACCGTCACGGAAAACCTACACCCTGAAGTTAGCTAGGTAGTCAACATTTTAGTTTTTCCAAACTATATAATGTTAAAAATGTCATATGTCAAGATGTGTCACAGATGCGCGCGCATCTTATTCGAGACTTAATGAGCGGTTAAGCAGACAGCTTCATACTGTTAATTTTGTGTCACCGATGCGCGCGCATCTTAAAATTTCACTCTCATCATTTTTTCATAACGCGCCTAAAGAAGTATAACTTCAAAAAATGTGAAATTTTGGTGATAGATATTGTACTTAATTCCTTATCATATTATTTTTAGAAACCTGTCAAAATAAAGTGTTTATAAAAGGTTTACAAAAAGATATGTCACTTGTATGTTTAAAAGTAATTTGGAATGATTTAATTGTATCGAATATTATTTATTTATTTAGTTTTCAACTCATTAATATATATATATATATATATATATATATATATATATTTGTCCGATAGCTATCCCATGAGCCCGCCCGTAGTACGTTTCCTGACGCGCATCCTGCACCCCAACATCTCGCGTCACGGCGACGTCGGCATCGACTCCGTGCACCACAACTGGTCGCTGGCGCTCACCATCAGCAAGGTCCTCATCTCCATACAGAGCCTGCTGACAGACCCTTATACTGCGGTAAGTCACTTAAAATTTTGTATTGTAAATGTAGTTTTGTACCCCCAATGAAACAAGAGGTTATGCCATCAGCTGCGCTGTTAAAAACGCCAGCCTGTAACCGCCCCACTGCAGGCCTCTCATACAGAGTATAAGCATTGATCACTAAGCGGTGGGCGTCATTATTAAAACTTACACAAATACAGGCTGGTGCTATTAACAGCGGATGTTAATAGCAACAGCCTGTAACTGTGAAAGTTTTACTTGTAAATTTGTGTCTGTTTGAAGCGCACTTTACTGTTACTTTGGTGGCTTTTCCTGATGCCTATCATCATCGGCCCTTGCGTATATTGTACTCTCTAAACTATTAATGGTGTTTCTTGTCTCAGGTGTGTATGGAGCCTGAACTAGGCGACATGTACGTTCGCGACCGCGCGCGTTTCGAGATGCTCGCTAGGAACTGGACGTGGCGATACGCGATGCACGACATACTACCCTATTGACATGAGTGGACAGTGCTGTAATGACTAAACAGTGTATTCAAAGACCCGATTATAGTGGATGGCAAACAACTTGACCAATAGGAGGCGTATTGAGAGGAAGTTCACGCATAGTGGAAAAATACCGTAATGAGCTGGTTTGAGTCGACTGATTTACATTTGAAAGACCAATCCTGTCGACTTATTGAAAGAAAGCTTAATCGCGCGATCGGAACAAAGTTGGCTCCGTTCGCCCCGCACCTCGTCATAAACAAGAAGTCAAGCTCTTTGGCACATTACCATTAGCAGTAGTAGCATTACGGTAGCATTAAGTTGTAGGTTGATTTTAGATAATGTTGAACAAGTTCTCGAGGTTATTTGTGTCAACTAGCAATTTTTCGAAAGATCAATCCTGTAATATACATAGAGATCTAATGGGGTAAAAGAATCCTATGTGTAAAAGACATAGTCTTCCTGTACAATTATATAATGTATGCCAAAATATAATTTAAATTCAAGGGTTTTATTTATTAATTTACAATTAAATTCAGCAGGTAATGGGACTACTTTATTTATTATTTACAATTTTAAATATTTACAAACTTAACTATATATACACTTAAAACAAAACTAAACTCTTAACTAATAAAATCTCAAAAAAATAGCGCCAACAAAATTCATCCACATCGGTGTCGACTGGAAGTGTACCCAAAAAACAATTGGTTAACAAACATCTTAATATTATTTATATATTATGCAACTACTTATCATAAATACAAGTTCATAGCTCAGCTATGAAATGTTATCTAATTATTGGATTTCTGCGTCTTATTTAAGCGAATTATTACACAAAAATAAACTATTCAATAAGGTGATATCAAGGCGGGCCACAGGTTAATTAAAATATATTATGGATTTTCTAATAAATTCAAATACAAATAGCCCATTCAAGCAAAAAAGATTTTTAATGCTTATTAT
This sequence comes from Diachrysia chrysitis, assembly GCA_932294365.1. Lineage (NCBI taxonomy): Eukaryota > Metazoa > Arthropoda > Insecta > Lepidoptera > Noctuidae > Diachrysia > Diachrysia chrysitis. The sequence continues at coordinate 8,388,763 of OW028657.1, forward strand.
TTAAGGTCTGTAATTAAACAACAAGTTAAGGGTACAGATTTGTTTGTGACTATGCATCTTATGGTACTGAGAATCATGTTCCTTTATGTATTTTGTATGTTTTGAAAAGCTACCAGTTAAGCGAACCGTTAAGGTATGAGATAAGTTTAGGGCTGCTAAGAACGGAGTATATTTGTAATAATGTATCCTTCCAAAGGATTGTTAAAGAGTTTTGTATGTTTATAAACTATGATAATGTTAAACAACGCACGATATTGTAAGACAAATAAAAACGCACGCAAATTATATAGAATGGCTGTGTTTGAATTATTTAAATATGTATGAATTATGTAAACAATAAATTATGCCTTTTGCAAGGGATTTGTTTTTAATTTTCCTTTTTGGGCTACTACTTGTACGTTCCATCTTTCGGCGAGTTTTCGACAGTTGCAAAGTGTTGGTGAACAAATTCCGCTGCCGGGAGCCCTGCAGTAACCAGGGAACGGAGCTTCACCTTTCGGTAACCATCTTCTGGTGTTTGCAAAAAGGAAGGGATCATGCGGATTGTCTATGATTTCCCTGAGCTGGCCCAGCCGTACCGTGTGTCTATTTGTTCGGTACTTTAAACTGCCTGGCACGTAATAGTGCATGTAAACTGCAAGGGCGAAGTAGCCCTAAAATATAAAAAGAAAGTTATTTAAATTACATTTGCCTTTTACCACGATTAACCATGGCCATTTGGCTTATGGCAGAGGTAATGATAAAATAATCTACATAGGAAGAAGTCTTAAATAAAATGCGATTTTCAACATAGGTTTTTCTATTTTTTAGGGTGATCTCTCGGCTGTACCTACCAGTAAGTACATTACATGAAGCGACTGCCTATCGGACCTCCACAAACTTACTATATATAGGGCCGTTTTTTTAATGTAACCTACATATTGCTGGTTAAGTGGTTAATATTCAAAAAAAAATGTTAATGAAATAATAATTAATATAATATTATAGTTTGTAAAATTTACTCACATGAAGATCTATAATTTCTGAGTGAATTCTATCAATCGACTTTACTGTTTGCGGCATATTGTTTGTAGACACGGCTATTTGAAGAATCAATCAATCTTGTTATGCTCATGGGTTATGCAATAGGTACATGTTTAAAAATAAATAGTAATTGGCTAAAACTTTAATAAAAAAGAAACAAGTGGTTATTAAAATAAATGAGGTAGGTAGGTACATTTTATTGTAAATACTATGGGTATTTACTCAACTTCGGCGAGTACGTGTCAAGCAAAGCGGTATAAGAGTAGATATACAAAAATCAAGGTTTTACATACTAAAATAATAAACGAGTACATACCTACTTACAGTTTTTTTTTTTTTTTTTTTATTATTTATTTAATTATGAAACACTAAGCTAGAATCTACGCTTACGTGGGTTACACAAGAATATTATTATTTCTTCTCTTAATATATTAAATAATCTTCTTCGAAGTTATTTTATTCTTCTATCACGTCGACGGTTCTCTGAAGTCTCCCGTGGAGCTATCTCTAGTGTCCCCTGGATCTTCCCCTAGAATGTCCCCTGGACCTATCTCTGGAGTGACCCCTGGATCGTCCTCTAGAATCTTCCCTGGACCTACCTCTGGAGTGGCCCCTGGATCGTCCTCTAGAATCTCCCCTGGACCTACCTCTGGAGTGGCCCCTAGATTTTTCTCTAGAATGTCCCCTGGACCTTTCTCTGGAGTGGCCCCTAGATCTTTCTCTAGAATGTCCCCTGGACCTACCTCTAGAGTGGCCCCTAGATCTTCCCCTAGAATGTCCCCTGGACCTACCTCTAGAGTGGCCCCTAGATCGTCCTCTAGAATGTCCACGCGATCGTCTTATTTTCCGTCCTCTGGTTCCATCTCTGGAACAGACGCTAGAATGTCCCCTAGATCTTCCGCGTGAGTTGCTGCGAGATCTATGTCGCACAGTGGAACGGTCACCGTAACTTAAACACAGTGTATTAGCTTCCACTGCGGCACTTTCGTCCTGAGTCCCAGTACTATACCTCTCGTAGTTCCGAGCACTGACAACTAGAACGGCGTCCATCGTTTCGTTGATCTCCGAAATCTGTAACACAAATCTAAACTTTTTAGTGAAGTATTTTGATGAGCAAAATCACTCTTACTCCCAACAATTCTCCGCTTACAATGGGGGCTGTTGAAAAATTACTCTATTTATATGTGTTCCTTCTATTGCGTAATCATTTCACAAATTATGCAACTATTGCAACATTATTGCGCAATGTCATAAGTATATAAATAGTTGAAGTAGGTACCGTCAAGTGGGTTTTGTTTATCAATCCAAGGTTTACATACTTTGACATTGAATTTTTTTTTAAAGGATTACTAACAAATGGATGGCTACATGGCTACCATGAACAACTCCAATACCAGAGGTCTGTAACATGCGTCGTCGGTCTTTATCACGGGTTTTTATTTTTAACTGACTTCAAAAGGTGAAGATTCTTAATTCGTCTGAATGTTTTTTTGTATGTTCGTTACCTATGCAATATTGCCGGCAATTGAGGATCGATTTCAAAAAAAGACGTTGCGACGTATGCTTCAAAGGTGGACCTGCATAAGATTCATCAAAATCGGTAGACGTTGGTTTGTTTTTTAAATCGAAATAAGTATGTGTTTAAAGAATCTTTATTCTCAAAAGAACAGTTACAATTCAATTATATGAGAAATTTACAATTTAGCATAAGTTTACATTGGCGTCTTATGACGTCTGCAGAAATTAATATACAAGTAAACATTACGCAAACAATATAGTAAGATCGAAATAGGATTCATAAGTAGACAACTACTATGTAAGTACTAAGTAAAATAAGTATGTAACTAGAAAAAAACGGCAAACTGCAGCTGCGTCACCTGCACTGTTGCGGTGCAGTTGTTATGGCAAAACACTCAAAAATTGCTTCGCTCGTGGTCATGGCTCTCGTAAAAGCATTATATTTCATTATTATAAGTAGGTATAATACCTTTTATCTTATCATATTAATGAAACAAATGATTCTGTTGGGTACCATGAGCACAATCTTCTGTTATCTCGTTGTTTTTACGTTTGTTATTACTTCACGGAACGTTAGTAATGAAGCTATTTCAAAACATTAATCAACTACATTAGGCATCGTAGAAGACAACACGAAGACTGGCAGCTGTTGGCTAATTTTAACTAATATTGTATGTGGTAGCGTGGCCGAGCGGTCTAAGGCGCTGGTTTAAGGCACCAGTCTCTTCGGAGGCGTGGGTTCGAATCCCACCGCTGCCAATACTTTTTAAAACGAAGTTTCTTAACCTGTCCTAAAATTAGCAGACTTGTCGAAAACTTTTTTTCTAACGATTTTTGTCTTTATAATTATATCTTACTAGCTGTCCCCCGCGACTTTGACCGCGTGTTTTAGTTTCAACGGTTTTTCATTTATGCTCCGCTCCTTTTGGTCGCAGCGTAATGTTATATAGCTTATAGCCTTCCTCAATAAATGGGCTATCCAACACTGAAATAATTTTTAGTTTTTTATTAGCACGTTCAAACGAACAAACAAACAAAATCTTCAGCTTTATATATTAGTAAAGATTGAAGACCAGATTTGTATAATCCATAGTAACATCTGGATGCGGTATATTCACACGGGTCTCAAAATAAAAATGTTGAGTGATTTGCATCATTGTTTATTGTTTCTTAAAAAATTATCTTATCCATTACTAAACCATATCAATTATGACAAAAAAAGGTGTTAATTGATAAAAAGTAAGAATTTATTATCTTGTGTTTAACAACTACTGACAAAAGTGAGGAAAATAAATAATACAAGTTATTTGAAATTATGTACTTTCAGCTTATAGAAATTTGGTAATTACCTAATATACAACAAATTATATTATTAAAAGCATTTCATTAGTTACACAAGATATTACTTCTTAATAGTGTTTAACATGGTCACGTGATCAGACTACGGTGAGTTTGAAATGTCCATGTTATCTGGAGAATTCTTGTCATCACTTATGTCAGGGATTTTATTTTCAATAGTAGAAATGTTCTTTTCTTCTATAACAGAAAGATTGGGAGTTTGGTCCCGCGACTTACGTTCGTGAGGCGTTTTAGAGTCCCTGTGGGAGCGACTCTTAGAACGTCGACTACTAGATCGAGAGCGTTTACGATCGCGGGATCGCGAGCGCTTTTTATCCTTGGACCTAGATCGCTTTCTGTCTCTGGACCTCGATCTCTTTCGATCGCGGGACCGGGAGCGCTTGCGGTCCCGTGACCTAGTCCTCTTTCTGTCTCTGGAACGAGACCTCTTTCTTTCTTTGGAGCGCGACCTCTTGCGGGACCGCGAGCGCTTCCTGCGCGACCGCGAACGAGATCTACGCCGCGACCGGGAGCGATCGCGTTTCCTATCTCGCGACTTAGAGCGGTCTCGTTTCTTCGAGGGTGATCTATCTTTTTCTTTTTCAATTTCCTTTTCTGGTTTGTCATCTGCTGGTGTCGAGGCCTTAGACTTTTCTGAGTTGCCATTAGTTTCCACAACTTCGCTCACAGTTTGTTTGATTTCTTCTTTTTCCTGCTTTTCGACTTCTTTGGGTGGCGGCGACTTGGATTTTTCCTTTTTATCTTTTTCGCCGGATTCCTTCTTGTCCTTGCGTTCACGGTCCTTGTCTTTGTCCTTGTCCTTGTCTCGCGATCGGTCGCGCTTGGAGCGAGAGCTGCGGTGACGCGACCTCGAGCGGGAGCGCCGAGAACTTCGGTGACGAGAGCGAGATCTGCAATACAACGAAATAATGTTGTTGTTATATATCGATACTAATATTATAAAGCTGAAGAGTTTGTTTGTTTGTTTGAACGCGCTAATCTCAGGAACTACTGGTTCGAATTAAAAAAAATCTTTTTGTATTGGATAGTCCGTTTATTGAGGAAGGTTATAGGCTATATAACATTACGCTACGACCAATAGGAGCAGAGCATAAATGAAAAATGTTGCAAAAATGAAAAACCGTTGAAACTAAAACACGCGAACAAAGTCGCGGGGGGCAGCTATTTAAAATATAAAGCAAATATTAAATAGGCGTTGAAATAACTTAAATTTGGTCAAACGGTCAATTATTATAGGATTTATGAAAAAACAAAACAAATAATTAATAACACATAAATATAAAACGGAACCTCTTCAAAGATCCACACTTGCCAAGAGATATCGAGTAAAAAATATACAAAGAGTAACATATAAAAAAGAAAAAAAAATAAGTTAGGTATAATACCTATTTTAGTTTACTTTTGAAATTGTTAAGGTAAACAATATTTACTTTTATCTTATCTCAATTATTTGAACCTACAGAATGTTAATATGAAAATTAAACAAACGAAGATATAAATCAAGATTAAGGCGAAAATATATATTTTACAAATGCAGATATGCAACACACATTAGAATCTAATGTTTTTTTACTGTTGCACATATACAGAGTTATGGATTATACGTCAGCAAAGTGATAAGGGTATGTAGTGGTCAATTAAAACCAAATAGTTAGACCCTTTTAAAATTGTTATTTTTTTTTTTAAAACATCATATAAAAAGTCAATTTAATAACCCTCATAATAGTACAGTTTTCCGAAAATTGGGAAACACAGACACTCAATAAACAAGGAAATTATCTTGTAGTATGAACAGTCAAGAAATTCGTGTTGTTGTGTTAATATAGCTATGCTGTGGGAAAGTATTATTGGTAAGTGTTTGCTGCGCATTAACCTGGAGCGGTGTTTCTGATGCGACCTGGAGCGGCGGGAGCGATGGCGGGAGCGCGAGCGGGAGCGTTTCGAGCGGTGGCGGGACCGGGAGCGGCGCGAGCGGGACCGAGAGCGCCTCCGTGAACGAGAGCGAGACCGCGTTCTGGAAATATATCACATATTTTCATTCTATTACGGAGACAACATTTATCTTAGTTTCGAATGGATAGATATCCAAAATGTTTTGTAATGTTATATTAGACTCTTTTAGGTAATAAATATTCTCAAGTCGGTAACTATGAAATACAGAACTTCTTTCACTTTGCAAATATATTTGCATATCATGGAATGTAGATTTTTTAATATTATGTACATAAAATACTAAAAAGTTAACCTGCAATGATTTGTGTGCCAGGCTTGAAGCAGTTTTACCATATAAAATGGCCAGAGTTGAGAGGTTAAAGTTACATTTATGGTGCTATAAAGATTTAAGTAGGAGAATAGGTTACAAACCTCCTTTTATCTTTAGACAGGAGCCCTATAACAGGGTCAATGGCTGCAGATATCAAGTTCTGTGCTTCCTTTACTCTACACATGGCTTCTTCTATCTCCCTCTGGGCTGCTTCATTACTCTTCGTCTGAGGCTTACAAATGGCCTGTGTGGCATGAAGCACCTAAAATAAATATTATATTCAATGTTTACAGATGAAGACTCAAATGTCACTTAAGGCGTAAAAACATATTTAGGTTACAGTAAGATGGAAAAAATATAAGAAAGAATGTAGGTATAAATTTTAAAGTGAAAAAAACAAAATTAAATTATAATATTAAGTACATTTTAATTTATTGGTGTAAATGTTGGTTTTGTTTGTATGACACTGTTAGGGATGCTACAAGCATATACCCGTTTTTTATATTACCTTGATGGCTTGTCCTTCCACAATACTGCCATTTAGCTGCAAAGCTTTAATGACAGAGTCCTGTTCTGTCATTTCAATCAGAGCATATCTTTGCTTGTCAGCATCTCGGTCACAAAACCTCATATATTTAACTTCACCAGCAAGACAAAAGTGGTCTATAAGATGCTGGGATGTCAAATTGTCGACGTCTCCAACTAAAACTGTTCTCCTTATTTCTTCTATTTTCCTAGAGTCATAAGCCGCCGGCAGAGGCGGGTACGGCGGCAGCCCCGCTGCCGCTAGCTTAGGATCATGGGTTTGAATAACCTGGCTTGGAGGTGCACCTTCCAAAGTATTTACAACATGCGCCGGTAGACGTGGTTCCACAGTACTTAATCCTGGCACTAGCGTCCCATTGCTCGACATTTCTAGAGCCTTGTGTTCATCAGGAATCTCTCCCGATTGCATGGGGATAACAATCAATGCACGATCAATGAACACTGTGTTGGTCATGTGCTGAGCTACGTTGACAGTTGCCGAATCGTAATATTTTACATAACATATCCGGGATTGTACCGGGCAGGACACGTCCCTAATGGTAGGGTACAATCTGATGTCGTCGATCTTTCCCAGGTACCCAAAAAGTGTTTGCATCTGATCTTTAGTGGCTTGGGGCGCGATGTTGGTGACTTGAATCACCCTCGTGCTGCCCGAAACCATTTTCGACGATTTGCACATTAAAATGACAAATTGCAAGAACTTATAACTTAATTAACAGTTATAATTCACTATCAGAACTTATTTAATTCTACATTTTCGAAATTACAAGGAAGAATTTGCGTAAAACATCACAAATTGCAAAACCACACGCTTACTTTCAATCAGATTCCACAGATTAAAAAATAAAAAAGTATTTCACATTTAGTTGTTGGTAGACCCACAGACTACAGTACTAAAGTAGACATTTTCAGTAGAAAAGGTAAATGTTGCTTGGACTTTGGCAGAGATTATACAAATAGCTGAAATAGCATGCCATATTTTTCACTAAACGACATAACACATTAGATAACAACCACGAGACCTAGTTTAGATTTGTGTTTAAATCAATTAAATAGATATTTGTATAATCAAGGTACATCAATGTAGAATAGGGCATCTCCTCTTTTCTTATATACTCATAGGTATTGTATAACGGATTAATCAGATAAATTTCTAAACGAAAAATGAGACACCAGTCTTTTTAAAACGAGTTCGAATTTTGGCGGCAAATTAAAATGAAAAATAACGATTTACAACGCCTTTAACCCCTTAATCATAATAATTAGAATAAATTAAAAACCGCGACGAAGATAAATTCGATACAAAAAAATCACATTTAGACTATGTTTTGTGATAACGAAAGTGTCGAGTCGCTAAAATTAAAACTCAAATCTGGTAAGTTCCTTTTCCCCTTTTTCGGTTCACAACTAATGTCTACGTTAAGTGCAGAAATAATGATTGATATAAGTTAATAGTATTTTAATTTAATTGTAGTAATTGTGTTTATTTAATATGAATATTTTTGTATTATTATGACAGTAACTAAACAAAAGTTGGCCAAAGAAAGAGAGGTATTGAAACTGCGGAACAAAGAACGATCTCTTGTTGATGAACTTAACGCAACGAAATCCGAAGGAATTTACATAACAGAGCAAATAGAGGTAAAATAGTTGTATATGTAATAGGTATCTCATAATAATGACCACTTCAGGAGTATTTGTGTTCTAAGGTCTCGACTCTAGAGTAACCAATAAAATATTTAGTTTTTATACTTTTTATACCTATAGAGTTACTAGCTGTTGATCGCGGCACCGCCCGCGTGGGTGTCTGTTATCGCGGCAAAAAGTAGCCTAACCATGTCCATTCTTATGATCACTATGACCAGCGGTGTAAAAAGCAAGTTTCATCCAAATCGGTTGTGTGATTTAGCTGTGATAGCGTAAATTTGCATTTATAAGTAATATTAGTATGGAACACAGATTAAAGACTAATAGTATGGAAGTATGGATAGAACCACAGATAATATTGGATAGGTCTATTCAACGTCTATTTGCTGTCGCGCGTCGTACATAGTTGAGATATAAATGTGTATGATATTCTAAGATCTAGACCTGTGGTCTAGTCTCTTGCGCCGTCACTACTTACTAGAATATACCCACTAGCTTTTGTTGCAAAAACAGTACAACAAAAACAGTAGCGCATTTCTTTTTTAGGATTCAAACTGTCTTCATACGAAGCCGTTGACGTGACAGACAGACACAGTTACTTTCACATTTATAATATAAGTATGAATATATAAGTATGAATATAGGCCAAACTTTTTATTAAAAGCACGGACCAATATTTACTTTTTTCGTAGGCAGTAAAAAATCAAATAACTCAAACCAAGCACCAGATTTCAATGATTGATATTTGCACGATATCCGAAGATTTAAAAATAGAAACACATATTTCTACCATGGGCGCGCACTTGGAAGGTTTTCAACAATCGTTTGACAAAGGTACCTACTTATTTAATATTTTCAGGGACTTTTTGTTTATACACGAATTACACAAAGATGAGGCAAAAGAGGCAAAAATAATTTTATGTCCGTACATAGATTGCTACTTTATTAGTTTCTCCAGTATAACTCCCGTGGTGCAAGGAAAAACTTTACGTATGGCAATACATAAAAAAATCAATAATCATTTATTATTGAGCCCATAGTGCCCATACTAGGATGAAACAAACGTGATCATAGGTATGTTTTACATTGTTATATAACTTTTACTTATATCCTACTGATGTTTCTCAAAGTAGGATTATATGGAAATAGCAATCGCTCGCGGCTTGGATGGCGGTTATCGCGGCAAAAAGTAGTCTATGTCCTTTTTTGGAGCTCAAGCTATATAACTCCTTAATATTTCATCATAATCGATTGTGTGATTTAGCTTTGGAAGCGTAAAAGACAGACAGAGTTACTTTCGCTTTCATAACATATATTAGTTTAAAAAAAGTATGGGTCCATGCCCATATTATTTCAAACTCATTTTCATTAAAAACAAGCTATGTCTTTAGTGACTCAATGTGATAGAAGGTAAAAACATAGGTAAATAAATTTATTAAAAATATTAATATATTTGAATAAATTTTTCGTACATAGCTTAAAAACTACAAGATTTAATGATTTTGACGTGACAACGTCTTATAAATTGGTTTGCCGGGTGACACTTCAAGAAACTGGGTAACGCTCCGCTCACGTTATGCGCTCACAATGAGAGCGAGTGAGAGGCACGCGTCCCTTCCACTCGGGCATGGTTAGCCCGCCTAAGAGCGAGAGAGACAGACATTGACATTGACAGTCGTTGTGACGTAAAACTTTCGCCCGTATACCGACTTTACAGGCAACCAACGATTTTTTTTTTTAAGAGCTTTATACAACTTTGAAAGTTTATAATAAAAAATATAAAATGTGTAGGTACCTTTTTTAATTGAGGTTCTTTCAATAATCCTTTTCATATGATATATCACAAATATAATTGTGTAATGAATGTGTAAAAGTGCGTAAAATAGAAATAAAAAAAAGGTTTTTATTTCACATAAGTGATCCCCATGTTTAATATTCATTTATTTACGTTACACGTACGTCTTTTGGTCACCGTCTTACATTACTTATGTGTACCAAATTCCAACTCAATCAGTCCATGGTTTCAGAGCAAATTGGCTGCGACAAACGGTTGGACAGACATACGAGTGGTCCTATAAATAAGGGTTCCGTTTTACCTTTTGAGCTAAGGAACCCTAAAAAGTTGTAAAATATGTGATACAAATAATGTCATAGGTTCAAAGTCTCAACTACGTTAGATCCAGCTATAAGTTTCATGATAAATGACAATTGATTTTTTCCATTGTTGCCATTTAATATTTTTACCCTCCATGACCAAAGGCAAACAAAATAGGACGTATTAAATAGGTACCTTTTTTAAACATTAAAAAAAAATATGGGGTAGACTAAATTTTATTTAATGTCGAACTGTAATATCCACTTTCTATTGTAAACTAAGAACGAACTCTATTAGATACAATTAAAATTTTATTTTGCGTTCTTGTTTTAATACTAGAAAAAAGAGAAGTTGAGCTTCGCATAAAAGAACAAAGGGACAAGGAGGCTGAACTCCAGGAACTCCAGCGGCAGAAAGAATTACAGATAGCTGAGGAAAACGCGCGGCATCAGAGAGAAGCGGCTGCTATCGAAGAAGAATGCACTATTATAGAGCGGGAGTGCGCCGTGCTTAAAGTATTAAAAACAATATTTTTGTCGTTTTAGAAAAAAAATACTATTAGGTACTGACGTACCTAATAGTATTTTCCTTCAGATTAGTTGATGCTGTTTGCCAAGCCATGCTCAGAAAATCAATTCCCTGGGTTGCAAGCAAAGTTAGTACATATTTTAATTTTGGTTGATACCAATCCTGGTTTACAAAATCAAAACGAAGGGAATGTTCGCATGCCAATAAATATTTTTTAATTCTAAATAGTTTGGCAAAGGATCACTCAAATACAATGCATTTTACTATTAAACTAGCTGAGCCCCGCGGTCCTACCCGTACTACTGTTAACTACCGGTTCTGTAAAACCTAATTCCAGAAAAATCGCATAATGTCCCTAATTTCATAACATGTTTGCGTATCTGAATATTTTTGGCCAGAAAATACTTGTATAAAAGTAAAATCTTATCAAAGCCAGTCTAGCCCTTTTGAAGATATAGCCGAAAAGGACAGAATTTAAAACTTTATTTTTTAATTTATTACAACGTAAATGTAATATGTACATATTACATAATATACGTTGCTGATATAGTAACCTGTGCCCGCAGGTGGCAGTTTTAGTTGGTCTTTCCTTTGTGCTGTTTAATGAATAATTACTTAAGTTACATTAGGGTATATAAAGTATCTCAAATGACGCGATTATTTACACTAAAAATAGAAAAATAAACAGACTTCAAAAAAACATTAAACAAAACTCAAAACGGTTCAATAAATATCTTAGCAATTTATAACACTTAGATTAGTAAATAAGGTAAATTTATTATACCAGTTCTTATAATACCAGTAGTTTACTTTTCGCTTTTTTGTTGTTTATGTAAGGAGTTATTATAGTTTTTTAAAGTTTGTTTTATTTGGATTGTATTGACGACAGTTTCTTACTTGAAAAAAGAACCTAAGTATACAAAAAATTATATTTCAGAAAAGAAACCACGCGATAATGTTGCAGTTAAGAAAACGATTGCTGGAAGCTGAAAATACAAGACGCGAAGTAATAAAACGTAATACGCAAAACAAATGTAGCAAAGAAACGTGATAAAGTTAATGCACATTTGAAGTCACTTTTTTGCATGTAAATAAGTCCTAATAAAATAAAACTAATAATTATACAAGTTATATTTTATTGATTTAATTAACATCACGGTAATAACATTATAAACCAACATTAAAAAAACAAAATCTAGTTAAACAACATTACCTGAAAAATCTACATAACAAACAAAATTGACCTTCAATAAACGATAGCCGATGGCCGATTTCGCTAATCTGGGAAGTCTAACACTATCAGCTGATAGTCTTTGACTAGCTAGTCAAGGAATACTTTCTTCCCCCAAGCTGGCCTAATTACTTACATAATTTTGAAATCTAAAATACTTAAGCGTTATTATTAAACGTAGTTCAACTGGCCTTATAGCTTCATAACTGCAGACTAGTCGTGTCTAAAGTACACAACCAGTCGACATTAATAGGATTGTTTCATCAATACCATCGTGCTCATAAAGTCACAAAACGAACACACAGGCGTTCAACGAACAATGTCAATATCATTAGAGAGCGTGATCACAGCCATAAATCAAACAGAGAGTCACGTTTCTTCAATTATCCAACTGCAGCAATAAAGCTACGCTGCGTTTTATCCAGTGAGCTGAAGGCTTATCTGAAGGCAGGAAAAATGCTAAAACAAAGTTAGATGAATGACCTGTTGTAGCCAACACCCCTTTTCTTTCTAAAGTCTTATACAGCGGACATTTGTACCTCGTACCTTCTTCAAACTCTGATTTCAATTTAGGAAACAACCACAAAGCGGGCATGCTGTCATTTAATATTTTTGGAAATTGCTCTGTTATTGTGTGAAGTCTTCGATCCCAACGGCCACCGTCCATAAATAGTCCTTGTACATACACGCCCCAAGCTGGATAAGATGTTTCATAATCCACTTTAAGAACTTGAAAATCAAAAACCAGTAAATCAATAGGAATTTTCTTTGCTCTGGCGTAATTTTGAACGGAACCGGTAAGAAAAGCTTGAGTAAAGAAGAACCCAGAAAGCCAAAACGTAGGTGGTTTCCCGTTCTGATACCAATCGTCTAACATAGCCAAACGTTCTATAAAGTCAATTACGTAACTAGGAAGCGGTTTTAAACTAGGGTAAGAAACTTTACGCCAGTTATCCGGAATTTTTCCAAGTAACATTGCATTTGACTGTAAATCTAAAGCCGGCGACATCACAATAAGACCCTTAACAGCTTTCTGCAAATCTAATAAGGAAACATTAATTTCATTTAATAATTTATTAAAGCGCTCCATTTCTTGAATTAAGACGGTATTCATAGATTCACTGTAATCAACAGGGTATTTTTCTTGAGCAGTTTCTACATCGAATTTTTCAGGTAGCTTCGAAAGTATTTCTGCTGCCATTTGAACGAGTATGACTTCTGTATTTCCCCCTTCAGCACCACTGCCTGTGCCTTCAACAAGCACTAAAGCCTCTGTTAATGCCATCGAAGTAGTATAATCACGAGTAATTCCTGCGTTCATATGCAAACCGAATACTTCAGGAGGAGGGTTTACGGGAACGCTTTCAATATGCTTAAGATAATCTTGATATTCACATCTTCGTGGAAGACCATACTGAGGTCCAATATCACAGAATGAGTAATTTGGGTCATTTACAACACTAGCGTTAACATATTTGTCCAAAATAGTCACAATTAGACGACGATCCCAATCATCCGTGACCCTGCCACCATAATTACATTCACCTGTCAGATATTTGATGGCTACATATTGAATTTCTTCATACTGGTTTAAAAACATCTGCAACTGCATGACTGATATCTGAAAGTCGGAATCATTAAAACCATATTGAATGTTCCATCCTAAAGGTCCAAATTTCTTTCTCTCTTGTACTACTGCATGGAAAAAACTAATACCATATAAAAGCTTACTAAAAGTTTTATCTTTTCCTGGACAACCTTCAAAGAACTCTGTTTCCTTAACAGGCTCTGAAATATAGGACCGATTTAAATTATGTTGTAGACCCGTAGGCGGCTCGTTAGTCATTTTGACACCTACTTGTAAAACAGCTTGAGGAAATTTTTCTGTCGGATAACTTGTTAACCATAACCTGAAACTCAGGTCTGTGTTAGTTAAATCAAAACCTTCTATAATTTTTTCAAGAGCGGGAAGCCAAGAAAGAGCCAAATGACAATTTTGTAAACACACCCATCCGCCTTCAAGTTGGGCTTTTTCAATCATTGCTCGCGCGATTGGTCCTTGCCCTTGGCCTAAAGATATCGAGTTAAATCTGTGTGAATATCCCATTCTTTCGCAATATTTAATCAATGCTCCCATTGGGTCTGAACCTGGAGACAATATAAAAATTAAAGGAGCAAGACAATTTGAATCTCCAAACGATTTACCGATATCAAACGGCGGTGGTGTAATGTATTTACGACCCATTTGCTTTTCTACGAAGTCTGAAATGGCTGTAGTCAGTTTGTCAGGTCTTAAAACTCTTACAATCAATAATTTTTGAAACTGCGACAATTTCGTATCCCACACTCCGGGTAGTGTTTTATTATGTGGTTCCATATCATCATATACCTCTTGCCATTTAGTTATATTTCTTACAAAGTCATCTCTGAACCCAGCATACATGTGCAGATCATTAATTCGACATATTTCGTCCCAACTTTTGTCTGGTAACCACTCGACTGGTTTTCTTAAATGATTTTCAATAGCTATACCTCCGGTTATCAGAAAAATGTGTTCATCATGGTTCATTTCTTTAGTAGAAAGCATCATTTTAGCGCACATAATATATGAAAACATAAGTTTGTCTTTGTCAAATAGTGACCGACAAACATTACTGTATAAGTTGTAGGTAAAAGTGTCTTTTAAAAATTTCAATCTCTTGTCTAAATCCTTTGATTTATTAGCATTTTCTATTGAAATAATGTAGAGATTGATAAACCATATTAACGAGTATTGGTACATAGGATCAACGTTAGGTAACTCAGTAACACAGTAATACAACACAGCAGAGTGTGACGCGATAGGTCTATAACCATGACGGAACTTTTCTATAATGACCTCTGTCTCCACACTAGCTTCTTGTTTCTTCATTATATCAATTGCCAATAGTTTAGATGAATCAAGAACTTCAACAGCGCTTTCATCTTCTAAAATATCACCTTTAGTTTCTTGCAAAGTACGTAAGATATCGTCTTCTACTTGTTTAAGTGCAGCTCGGTTAGCAGCACCCTGAACTATTAACTTTTCTCTTTTTTCTTGCAAATCTGGCCTTTCTTTTGCAACAACTATACCCAATAACTGATCTTCCAAGCCATCTTTAGTAAGGGCAAAATTAATCAAAGTTACTTTATTAAAGATTTCGGGTAAGTAATGTGGATTTCTTAATTTTGTCGTCATATATAATCTAAAGTTAGGATGGTATTCAATAACATTATCTCCAAGAGCAATAAATTCTTTACCTCCTTGTGTGTATGTATTTTTGAGTAGAACTGGATCTAGTGGTGCCTCTACGTCTTCAAGTACACATTCTATTAGCGCAGGTTTGCCATACTCTAAACAAGTTTCAATAACCTTCATGTAATTGCCATCTGTAAACTTCAAAACTTGCAAATCGTTTGCTTTCTCCATAGTTTTTATCCATTTATTGGCTTGACCTTGTGGGTCAACAAGTAATGACCATCGCATGGAGTTGTCTTGAATAATACCATTATCCACTGAAAATGAATCTCTAGGTAGACCGGCAATGCACCAGTTCTGAATCTTAATATCTGTGCCTAACACATCTTTAAACACGAAGTGCTGAGAATGTGGCATGTTTAGTTTAATAACTAAGTCACGCCATTTGTCAATTATATGAACTCGGACAGGCAAAGTATACGGAGCTAAATAAGCAATTATGCCAACTGAAACCAGAATATCGCCAGCTAAATTATCAAATAACGTCTGCAAATTTTCAGCAGCAGTTGTCCAACGAACTCTTTCACCTCCTAAGCCACCTATCAACTTTTCAGCTCTATGCAATTTATCTATGCACAATTGTACTTCATCTTCAAGTTGTTTCTTTTTGATATTTGCTTCTTCCAATGCTTCATTCAACTCGGCTAACTTTGCTTCTAGTCTTGCTACTAAAGCTTTCTTTTCTTCTAGAATTGCCATTGTTTGTGCGAACTCTCTTTCAGCAGCTTCTAATTTAGCTTTTTTAGGGGCTACCACTTTAGCTACAGCGTCATACATATCCATAGCAATAATCCATTTGCACAAACCTTCAGCGGCAGCTGAAGCTTTCGCAATGATATGAGGCTTGAAGTCTTTATTAGAAAGATATTCTTTTCTAATTTTTTGCATCGTAGCGATAGGTATATTGTCCTTGTCAAAATTTCTAAGGGAATCTAAAAAGCTCATATCACCCAATATTCTTTTACTAGGCCCCCAATAGTCTAAAATTTTTTTACCTGGATTAGCTGGATCCGGAATTTTATCAGGTGGGACACCCTTTATAACACATACCGCTGCCATGACTAATTTTACAGTGCTTGGGGGATTTTTCATAGACTTAACAATCGTAATATCAGCAGGTTTTAAAGTGTTTAGAGCTGCAATAGCATCTTCTAAGATAGGCAAGGCAAGAGCTAAATCAGCTTCACAATCTTTCTTAAGCTCTTGAGCAGCAGCAGCTTGTACATTCGCTACTTTTTGATCCTCCCTCACTTGGGCGGCTGCTTTATCAGCGATGGCAGTTTCAGTTGCAATTTCTTCCATCATTTTAGCCGACTTAGCAGCCATTACCATAAGTTGAGGTTTCAAAGCATTTAAATCTCGTTGCATAATTGACACTGCATCAGCTGCTTGACCGAGCTTATCTAATCCATTCATATATCTAAGTTTCGCGGCTCGTAATTCTCTTTGTCTTCTATTAGTTAATGAAGTAAAAGATTTAATTAAATCTAAATAAGACGCTGACGTAATGTACGTTTTTCGTCCATAATTATTATAAAAATCTATTGAAACAGTACGAGCATCTACGTGAAATTGTTTGCAAGCTATTACGGCAGCCGCTTTTACCTTATCAGGTACATTTACTTTTACCATGTAATAATGTGCTACCATTTCTAAAGCATCTTCTGGCCAACTGTCATACCAGTCAATAGTACAACAATTGACTAAAGACGGGTAAAGTCTTAATCTTGTTCTAAATGAACTACCTATAGGGCTAAAGCACAACACAATATGAAGTTTTGCTTTACATCGACCTACAAAAAAGGCTAAAATTTGTAATGGACTTATGTCAAGATTTCTATTACCACCTTGGGCTGCTAAGCGCACAAGTTCAAGAATTTCCTGTTTCTCATCTAAACCATAAAGATTAGGGACTTCTCCAGAGTTTAATAAACTGTCCAAATTCTGAATAAATACCTCTTCTTTTATTTGACTTTCAGAAAACAAAAAAGTGGTATCTTTATTAAGGCCACCAGATTCCCGAAGTACTAGTTTTATGTCATCTTGCCAATCTTTTACGCTGTAAGCTTTTGTGATCTCTGGTTGAAATATTTGTTGACCTAATATAGTACTAGCTAAACGCGTAAGAGACTGTCGACCAGAGCCACCAACACCAACTAATAGAGCATTTCCTGAAGGCATTGATAAAAGTCTACAAATCTTTGACAAGTGTTCCAAAGCGTAATCAAATAGTACGATTGTCATTTTTGCTTTATGCATAGCATTGTATTCATTTAGCATTGAAATCGCTACCTTTAAGACCACTTCTTTTGATGGCATTTCTTCATAACGCCGTTCTCCTTCCAAACTGTCCGTGTCTAAATAGCAACCGAACATCATAGCCTTAATGGTATCCCGAGTAACTTCTCCATTAAGTGCTTGATAGGTATCCAAGGCGTTTTCGAACGTATCTTTCATACACTCTTTGGTAGACCTTTTGAGCATTTCAAAAAACCAGATTCGGTCGTCGTCATCTACAAGGCGATCATAAAATACGCGTAAAATTTCATGTACCCAAACTCTTACAAAAGTCTTTTTGTTGTCTACAGATTCCTTTCTTAAAAGTGCACAACCTTGAATTACTCTTGAAAAATCCCTCAAGTTAAATATATAATGAGACTTCGCTGGTGTTGGTCTTAAACCTTCTGTAGCATGATCATAAATATCCATTGTAGCAGCTATTATATTAACAATAAATGGCTGTACGTCCTGACCGAATCCATTTCTTCGCCAGCCTAATTGTAGCAAGGACATAAATATTTTACTCATGCTCTCTTTAGAAAACTCATTAATAGAATAAATATTGTAATGTCTCAACATTCGAGGGTAAATTAACTGTCGACTACCACCTACCGGTCCAATGGCTCCATAAAAAAAGGTATCGTAAATGTATAATTTTTCTGTAGTTTTTAAATCGTACCAATGCTTCTGGTCGAAATATAATCGCAATAACTCTATTGCTGGTTGAGCTCCGTACGTTTCCTTTGCAGGCATGTTCATATCATCAATGAATATAATAGCTACTTTACCTTTGGATGGTCCATAATTATTTTTCCTTCGTTTGTTTAATTTAGAGATCACTAATTCTTGTGTTTGATTAGCGGACGTTGTCGTCGTAAAGGTAATAAAACCCGGAGTATATTTTTCTATATTGATACGATTCATCATGAAGTTTTGGACCAAAAAGCTTTTGCCAGTACCCGTAGGTCCAATAAGAAGTAAAGGCTGCATAAATTTGGTATGTAACTTTAACAAAGCAAAGTATTTTTCCGACTCTAAAGTTGGAATAACCGTTTGAAGTAAATTAATCTGTTCTTTTACAGTGACTCCTTTCACGGCTTCAGGCCAAGGTTTCCAACAACCTTTACCTTTGTACATGTAGTAATGGTCGATTATCATTCCATCTGTGGGAATCGATACATCCACGCGATCTATAGCATGTGGAATACCTTTTTCACCTCTAAAATATTCTTTAACTAAGTTGTCAAATTTTTCACGGGAGTCCGTATTTAATATACCACCAATTCCCCAAACTAATGCACTCAAAAAGGATGCTAAAAACCAAGTTCTGGTATGTCTCGTGTCTTCTTCGCCTTTTATAGCATCTTCCATATACATAACTATAAGGCGGAGCGTACTGATCACTAAATTTACTTCTCCAGCTGTAACTAATTGACCACAATGTTTTCTAACGAAGTAAACCAATGGGGTAAACAGCCATTCACACATTTCATAAATATAATCTTCATTTTCCTCGTACCATATGGGGTTCAAAGTATTTAGCCATGATTTATAAAATGGTCTTAAGCCAAATGAAGCTGATTCCATGTATATCATTCCACATCTTGAAACAGTAGCAGGGGAGGCCTGAGACAAATCCATAACTTCAAATATCATTGACATGACACTTGACATCGCCATCACTTCACCTGATGTCAAACAGAGCTTCCTGTTGTCATCTAATACAGTATTCATATTTTCAATCCAAACGGCATCTACTGGGCCATCAAAAACAATCCATTTTCTGATAGGAGTATCTTCAGATGCAAAATCTCTGAACATAGTCGCAACAATGCCATCAGTCCATTCGTACGATATTGGATCAAACGCACCGTAAAGCTGGCCCATAGTTACTGCTTTAGGATTCAATACTTTATAAGTACACTCGCAACCACCAGGTTGATTTTTTTGTTCCATTAATGTTAATGCTTCCGACAGAATCTTTAACGTCATTGACTTTGCCGAATAAGGGTCACCTACTAACATAAATCCATGTCTTACAATCATCATTTCAAATGTCTGTATTACTTTAGTAAGGAAACATTCCATTGGTTGCAGATTATTTACTGTGCACCTAGCATTGCAAGCGTTTAAAAAGTTTACGTAGTCTGGTTTAGGTAATTTTATTCCCGGGAATAAATCCGATATAATGCCTTCAAACAAAGGTACATCGAATGATAAGAATTTTGGCAAGTTGACATCGGTAATTGATCGAAGAAGTAAAATACTTTCACTTTCATTCGGAAAACTTCTTTTTAGGTTGCCTGCAGCTGAGAGTACCGTTTTTACAGCTCGCATTCCATAATCGTAGTGATTTTGTGATGATAATTGTTCTGAGCACAAACGATATGTTGTTACGATTTTTACAGATAAGCTTCTAGCATCGACAAATCCAAAAGAATACAACGAAATTTCCCCAATCATGGCATAATCAGGCACCATCATAGCTACTGTTCTAAATAGTACTTTTAAATTATCAGGCAACTCAGAACGACCGGCATAACCTGGGTTCATGGTAATACAAACATAACAAGCTGGATTTAAGACTAAAGTAGTGCCTTCAAAATCAAACGTTTCTACCTTCTGTCTAATAGCTTGTACAATGCATAGAATTTGCTGAGCTATGACGGATAGGACCTCGACTTCAATCCTATTGAATTCATCGAAACAAACCCAGGCACCACAAGATGCAACACCTTTAAAGAATTTACCCATGGCTTTGTAATCCAAACCATCAGAACAATTAAATACTACGCATTGAACGGCTAATGCTTTTGCCAAGTCTTTTGTCGTTTCAGTTTTACCTGTGCCAGCAGGACCTTCCGGAGCACCATTTAAATGTAAATAATAAGCACCTATAAGCGTCCGGTAGCATCGATCAGTTAATGGCGTAATTACCAACCTATCGGAATTACCTAAGTATTCATAAGCATAAGCCACTACTGCATTTATAATCTTCACATTTACTTTTTCCTCTTCCCAATAGTAACGTAATTGCGCTAGCCATTGGAAATCTGTAACTTCCGTTACATTCTTTCCCACTAAGTCGAATATAACATCTTTTGCGTGGACATCAATTACGATGAGCGCCTTTACTGTAATACTACTAAGTTTACTTAAATCGGTGCGTCGAATGATAGCAACAGTTTCGTTAAGTTGTTTTGTTAACGAATGATGGAATGCATCTAGCTCGCTTAATTTGTGAGTTTGTAGAGCTTCGTGAACATCCACGGCCCAATAAATTTGAGATATAGCTAGCACTACCATACCCTCCCATGAGAGAATCCATTCAACACGAGTCATGTTTTGATAATCATAATAAGATAATTCAGTTTCCGATTTTACAGCTTTTAACATTTGATCCTCAACTTGAACGAGCCACTTTTCTACAGACCCCCTCGCAGCTTGAACACTGATAGTCTCAAGAAATTCAACTTGTTCGCCTTCCATTGAAATCATAGCAGATATATTAAACTCTTCATCAAAAACTAGTTTATTAATTCCTTCGAAACATTTCTTTAAATGCGGTTGAACTTTAAGCGGGTTTTTAGTTTCCGATAATATTTCTAACATTTCATCATTTGATAAGAAGAAGAACCTGGGGAAGTAGAGACGTTTCTTTTCTAAATAATTATTAACACCATCGTTAATTTTGTCCAGTAATGCTGTGGCGACTTTAAGAGATTCCAATACGCCTGTAGCACCGGCTAGATCAAGAGCATGAGGATCCTTTTCGACTGAACCCATATATCTACGGTATATATTATTTACTTCAGTAAACATAACTCCTTCTTCAGGCATCTGGGCAACAATATCTTTTGATGAAAATATGGGTAACAGATATAACCATTGACTTTGCACTTTGCCCCATTCGTCGATAGTAGCATTGGCCCTGGTTATTTTTTCGTACCAAGATTTAACTTGTCCTTCAAAAGGTTTAACAAAAGCCGAACCTCTCATACCGATCGTTTTAACAATATGGTCATCTAAAACACTTTGAATATCATCAAGTCCAGATAGAATATGTATTCCAGTGTCTTTATAAGGACTAGTTTTGAAGCATATGTCTGCCCATTCCGCCATCATTTTATTGAGATTTGTAATCAAAGCGAGTTCCTTGGTCGCTGCCACGCTTATAATTTCATACTGATCAATGTCATCCCAAAGATTATAATGAATAATTTTGCGTAGCGTAGTACCAGCAGTAGGAGTTAAATCAAAACCTGCAATTAGAGTCATTTCATCCCAGTGCCTCTGAACCAACGCTGGGTTACACATAATGTGGGCCATTTGAACATTTGGCCTCCATTCCTTAATTTCAGCAACAGCTTGCGCACATAACTTCATTGGAGCAGGCAGGTTGTTCATATCAGGGTCATCTACTAGACCTTGAAAACGTTTCTCTACACCTTCAGCTATTTGTTGCTTAATTTTATTTCTGTAGTTTTTAGAGATCTTTAAGAATTCTTTATAATAAAAGTCGTGGTCTTGTTCTATTTGATTGTGGTCCAAGTATTCGAAAGGGCCATCCATCCAAGTGTAATAGCTCCGCTTCCATTTATGCAGCAGGTATATAAGATTATGAAAAGGTTTAATGTAATCTTTGAGTTCTTCCAAGTCAGGGTAATTAGTAATAGGAAACTTGAACGTTGCTTCTTCAGTATTTATCCACGTAACCAGTTTGTCACAATCATCTAAGCGATGAACCAGTTTCCTCAAGTACTCGAGATATTCAAGAGTGTGATTAATATCATCCATATGATCTAAGAGTTCTAAATGAGGAATCATTTCAACCACCTCTTTATTTAAGTATGAAATTTTAGCTAGTAGATTTTCTTCCATATCTGCTTTGTGGGCCTCATAAGCTGCAGCGTTTCTTTCGAAAATTGGCTTTATATCTTTGAGCCAATTCACAGTTCGTGTATTTGAGGCTACATGTTCTTCTGTCAGTGTAGTCATCTCAAGGAGATTTGATATAATGTTAATTTGTTCCATAATTCTTTCCTTTAAAGCTTCGACTAAAACTGTTTTTGCGTGTAAAATATATACTCCTTGTTCTATTAATTCAACTGCGTTTGTAGGTTCCTTGAGAGCTTTTTCTTTTATCTCTTCAAACGCAGCACAGATGTTATCGTTTTCATTTATATGATCACTGATAATACCTGCAATTAGGTCGTTGACAAATTCCAAAGCTTTGCGTTTTAATCCATCTACCATTCGAAGTTGACGTACAACAGCACAATTGAAATATGCATTTTCGACGACTGCTGTAATTTCAGAATCAATGCCTTGAAAATACTTAATCTTATCCCGGGCCACTTCAAATTTCTTTGCTTCTTTGATGAATTTAACAATTGCTGCTTTAGCAGGAGCCCCATAAAGCATACTGTATTCCTTTCGTAATTTATCTAAGTAAATAAGAAGTGGTTCAAACACTTTATCTAATGTTTTTTGCAGTCTTTTGTGCCCATCTTTATGTAGCCAATCGTTGTACTGAACTGGTAATGCGTCGAAGTTATATGGTATTTTAAGGTATTGTTCTATTGGCATAAGTCTTTGAGACATATTGCATACCGTGTCTGCTATAGAATGGAATACTTGATAAACATTTTCGAGAGACGGGTCATAAATAAATTCAC
Organism: Diachrysia chrysitis; assembly: GCA_932294365.1. Lineage (NCBI taxonomy): Eukaryota > Metazoa > Arthropoda > Insecta > Lepidoptera > Noctuidae > Diachrysia > Diachrysia chrysitis. The sequence continues at coordinate 8,412,208 of OW028657.1, forward strand.
CGTCAAAATCTAGGGCTAAATTGAGTATGAGAACCGATTCTGGATCAGCTAGACCGTCTATTATAGCGTCGATGGATCGTCGCATTAGTTCTTGAATTTGCATTGATATCATTTTAGTTGCACACCTCACAAAGTTTGGTATCTTTCTAGTGCGCATGCCTCGCAGACATCTTGGATTTTTTAGCCATTGAACAAGAATGCCATACCAGGTGCTTGAAACCAGGTAATCAGCCCTTCTGATTTCTTCCAAGACTTTTGTTAAAAAATCATCTAAGGTAATAGGACCGCGGGCTCTATATTTTGCCAAATCTATGATGAATTCGGGAAATATTCTTTCAGATGACTCTATCACTAGTCGTATGAAAGGATGCAATATAAGAGCACCATCAACCAACTTTCTGCGACATCTGAGCATGTTCTCATAATTATCCGTGACGCCTTTATACTTAAAATAAGGTTCTTGATATCTTATTCTGGAAACTCCGGGCTCGTCTCTGATGATGGTCTTGACTGCGAGCTCATGAAGATTGCGGTTCCATTCTTCTTTACTCTCGCTGATCAGTTCATCCATTAGTGTCGGATACGTATGTCGAAGTTTGGACGGAACCAAGCCAAGAATTTTTCTTTCCCAGTCTTTGGACATCGGCGGTGGTTGGATCTTTTGAGCGCATTCTCGTAGCACTGCGATGTGTCGTGACTGAGATATTTCTAAGTTCTCTCGCTCACGCCGCTCTAATGGAGGTCGTGCCACCTCTACCTTCCTTTCGGTCGCTTTTTCTTCAAGGATCTTACGGAAGTTGGCCTTTTTGTCCTGTAATTTACAAAGATTTTCGTTGAAACAAATGTTCGTGAACCATTTAAGTCTATTTTTTTTATTTTTTTCTTATAGGTAGTAAGGTATTGCGCGTGCTATATTTATGTAAATAAAAAACATCATTTTATTAGGTGGTTCTTGACACATTAAAAATGTACAGGTCGTGCGACATAGCCTGCTAACCATAGTAACCCTGTTACTATAGTTTGCAGGCCTACGAAACCCTAAGCTGATTTTTAAGCTTATATAGACTTTGTAAATTAATTTGCTTGCCTTGTGACGAGTCCAGACTATCGTGGGTTCGCTACATATATTGTTCTAAAGGCGAATGTAAGGGTGGCAGAAACACCACTCAATAAAGAGCGAAATATCTTTTTAGGCATTACTATGGAACTCGAGCAAACGTGCAGTACAGCTACAGATAAACATGCTCTATAATAGCACGCTAGTTAGCTTATATATATGCTTTTGAACAGTTTACATTTGATAGCAAAAGGCACGCTAGTTTTAAACATAGTATCTAATTAAGCATCGGTAGTGAATAATAAAAATTTATGTCTTTTTGTCTCCCATTTGGGCATTTTTCCCAACACAAGTCACTTTACTCAACAAATTACTCGAATAAAAACAATTCACAACATACAAAACCGTCAGAATTGTAAAAACACAAGAAGATTATAGTAGCATGCTAATAAGCAAACACGTTTAGACATGATCAAAGCATGGCCCCTTCCATCCGCGCCTCAGGTAATCGAAATCCAAAACGAAAATCGGACGACTGCTGATTTTTGAGCATACTCATAATGTCATCAAACAATCATTACTAGCGATGTTTTGAGACACTTGCTACTAAGTAGTTGCTCATTAATAGCATGCTTTCGTGCTACTAATGAGCATGTCTATCTGTAGCTTAGAGACAGCACGGATAGCCGAGTGGTATAGGTCACCTCGCCAATATGTTACATAATACCACTACGCGCGACGTGCTTCGGGTTCGATCCCTGCATGGGACAAAAATTCGTTTGAACCACAATTGCTTGTTCCAATTGCCTGGTTGTTATTTGTGTATCTGAACTGAATGTTTGTGAAACCCCCGCGATGCAATGCTTTAATTCACTAGTGCGCGAGTCGTAATTAAAAAAATAAAAATGTATTACAATGCTTTCTTATTTAGCAAATCAGTACAGCTACTTAGGTAGTTGATAATGTACGTTTTATGAATTTTGAAATACAAAATAAGTGAGTTTCGAACAAAATACGTAAAAATTTCTCAGCTCCTAGGCTAAATATCTAGAGAGTTTAGTACATTAAAGCTACCACTAGTAACTTGAAATTGTGTGTGAAACTTGAACAAGTGCATTATTTTCTCATGTAGGTAAGTACCTAGTTAAGTATTAATGGCCTTATTTATAAAAATTTGGACGGAGTTAAGCAATTGGTAAGAAACTTCTAAATTTAAATTCTCTATAGAAAAATTTAAATAAGAATCCCCTATAAAAAGAAACCCCTTCTATTATAAGTACATCCAACATCCACCTACCTACTGCAATAAAATCAATAAGTAGTATACCTTAACTCTATTGTAAGGCGGTAGCGGCGTAAAAGGTAATTCGTCCAATTGATGCACGTCCGGTATCGGCCTCATTATGGGGACCCGGCACCCATTCTTCGTCTGCAACAGCTTCCTTAACTCTCTCTCGTCCATTATGAAATCTGGTGTTTCTTACAATCAAGAAAATAACAACATATATTAAAACAATATATTGTTTGTATCAACAAACAAAAAGACAATCTTTGCAACAAAAACCATTGTGACACCTCTCCAAAGGTATCGATGTCACATTTGATTGGGGAACCTAGGGAAATAGTCATGGTTACTGCATTTTGTTTGTATTGGTTACGGGAAGAACAAATTCCAAAAATATACAACTATAGCATTTAAAACTTTTTTTACGATATTTGCTAGATACTTAGATACCTAAAGCATTTCGTTAGTCTTCACGTACGTACTTGTGGCTACGATACGATATTTATAAAGCTGGGGTCACACTAACGGGAAACGCTGGTTATTATGGCTATGGTATAGCCACTACTTACCGCGACAATTTTACAACGGCATTAATATTGCCGTTTGACGTTAGGTGATAGCTTGAGTGGCATGCCCATCAAAAGAGAATTCGCGGAAATCAATAGACACGTCAAAGCGACCGAAGACGAAACAAAAAAAAAAACGAGAAAAATAAACCCTATTTTTATTGCCAAGAACGGACATTGATGTTGACCGTTTAGTTAGAGTGTGGCCACTACGTTTAAATTGTTATTAATTATCGCAATATTTGTCACGATGATAGGCATTGACGTTAATGCTAGTGTTAATGTAGAAAAAATAATCGCTATCGACGCAGGTAAGCATTAACAGCCATTTTCGTCTGTTTTTGTGTCATAAATAAAACTCCAATGAACACGTAATGTGAATTATATTCGCACAAACAATGAACAGATGCACAAATATATTTATTTTATGGATCAAATATATACATCATAGTTTTTACAAAACTTCTCCTTATTATCAATATTTACATTACATCACAATCATATGAATTTACTATCATTTAGGGTTACAAATTAATTTGAAATTTAATATCATTTTATTGAGTTCACGTTAAATTTTCGTTTCAGATCGACTGTTGTTTATATTAACAAATTAAGCTATATAATGCGATGCGAAATATTGTTTAATATGTACAATAAAACAAAAAGAACACATGCAATTCATTTACAATTTAGTTACAAAAATAGCATGGCGCTCAAGCTGCCTGGTCGCTCGAATTTTTATAAGTTATTTATTAAAAATAATCCGCGCGCGTTGGGCCTATCCTTTATAACAATATGGCAAACGCTCAATGTGATGTAACATAACAAAACGAGTGTATAACTACTAACAAATGGAATTAAATGGAATTTTATAGGAAGATATGATTCCTTCGACTTTCTCAGTCTTAATTCGATGTCAGTGTACAAATTCATGTCAAAAAAATTCAAAATACATGGCACTACCTTGAGGATCTAAGTACTTATACCGTGTAGGAACATTAAAAATTATCATATTTTCAAAAGTAAATTGTATAAAAATATATTATATTTATTATAAATTTTATTTGAAGCAAAATGGTATATTTGTACATGTTTTTAAAGTGATGTTAAGTAAATAAAGCGATACTTCAATTCCATACACATTGAATTCTGAAGTCAACTGAAAATCAGTCGTCTATGGTTACAAATACCACATTTTAGCACTACAAAATAAAAGTTTTTAATTAATAAATGGCCACACTATACATAGTAAACATACTATGTTGGCAATTTCACCTCAAAAAAAGCAAGAATATCAATAGGTATAATAGTCTTTATAATATTTATAGCTATATAATAAGCATTTATAAAAAACTAATTAATTGTGATTCGATATAATGAAGTATATACCCATAGGTAATTTTGACATGTCTAAATAGGTTATTTTATGTATAATATGTGCCATTATTACATAAATATATCATTTCTGACTATACCGTGTTTGACTACTCCACTTGCCATATTATTTAGGTTACATTATACACACCATATTTCAAAATATCATAGATTACAATTCGATTAAAATGGAGTTAGGTATACTTTAAATGGCTTAATGAATGTTCGATCAATAGTCGAATAAAGTTTAACCAGTTTTTTTTTAAAGATGCTAACTAATGACGACTAGTATATTGGCCGGATAGTCGTATAGTCGAGTGATTACAGAGATTTTGATATGGCAAGTGTTGCGAGCTAGTGTAGGGTCTACTCTAAGAGATTACATTTAAGCCCGAAGTACACTGGGCTTCCTGTAGGGTCATACGCTGGCTCCCAGCAGACGCTCGTCGGCTGAATCTCGCTCCTCTTCCGAACCAGACTTTTCCTTTTTGATGGACTGATATCTCACCTGTAGAAGCAGATGTACAAGAAACTGGTGAAATCCTGATTAATTTATTATTGAGGTTATAATTGGCTATTTGACAAGATTTTTTTATTAAATTTTAAAAAATATATGTTACTAACTTTGTTGAGTTGTAAAAACGGCAGATTAATAATTACTTTCATGTTGAACTAGTTTTAATATTGGTAATAAGACAGAGAGAGCCATAAGATGACGTCACCTTAGTAATTCTCCATTCTAATCTGGGGCTGCCCCGTACAAGTCGTCGTTTTGCGAAAAAGAGATTTACTAACTTTAAAACTTGTGTATTCGTGTATATTTTTTTGAAGTTATTTCGCAGTTCTGCTTTTATTTAATACTATTATTAGAAATATTTGCAATAAATAAATAATTTGATAGTAGTCAAATACCCTATTGATTAAGAATCGATATCGATGCTACTACAATTTGCTTTTTGTGGAAGCTCATTGACATTTTCTACTTATGGACTATAAACATAGATTTTAGTCGAAAAGTACAGCAACGTTTCTTTTGGAAGGCTTTTGGAAGATATCTATGATTCCATAATTTCAGAACGTAACATTTTTAAGATTAGCAAGTTAACTTGAAAAGGACAGTGTATTGTTGGGAAAATCTGGCCATATACTGTCAGTCATGATGACATCAAAAATATAATCATTGTGTTTTTATCTCAGAAAGGAGCAAGGTTTAAGATTATTGTTGGCATACACGTAGTTCGAGCGAAATGGAAAACGTTGCTATGTAGCCTTGTATACTATTAAAAAATAATATTATCCAAGAATACTAAAGTCCGACATGTTTGGAGTTACGTATTTAGTGTATGTTATGTAGGTATGTATGTTTGCCTTTTATAGTATATACTTACCTATAATATTAATATATATGATATTTATAGTCATAAATGTTTTGTCTACCCGAGCAAAGCTGGGGCGGGACGCTAGTATGTCCTACTTTCATGTACGTATTCAATAAATAAGTTGTTGTACCTACACTTCTTTCTTCCTCAACATAAAAACTTATCACTCAAATTTATGCTAGTTGAAAACTCAATGTTGAGTTAAGGTCCGTCCATCACAAGTGAAATTATTGTATATTGTTATTTTTTTTCGTGTGTACAATAAAGAAAGAATAATTACCTTCGTTTTAAGTTTTGAGCTCACACCTCTCGGATGGTACATAAGGAAGTTGTCTGTCACCCAGAATATTAAAATCTGTAACAAAATTATGAAAATATAAGTTTTAAGTCGTAATAAAACTAAGTTTACAAGCGACTTAAGTCTTGAGAATCTTACGGTGCCACAACAAAAGGCAGATAAAATAAACATTGTAAAACTAGAGATTTAATCCGCTATTATTTATGGTCCATAAAGTGCGAAGTATCGAGTGTGGACGTTTAGTAAGTGCATTTTATTGACTTAGGTGGATAAGAGCCGGTTGTCTGCGATAAGTTGAGGTACCGCCATATCAAACAGACAATTTTAAAGGGCCATGCGTGCTCTTCTAAGAAATTTTCACAAGTTGCTTAACATGCTTCGATTATATATTTCTTCACCCAAAATTTTCCGAGTATGTATCTTAATAACACTATGCCTATGTATTGCTCTGTTTTATCTATACCATACTTAATATTATAAATGCGAACTATTGGAATTACTCAGTCTCGTCTGTTACGCTTTTATTTCACGGATAAAGCACACAACCGATTTTGATAAAAATTGGTATGAAGTTAGCTTGCACTCTACTAAGCTACTCCATAGGCTACTCCACGCGGCATAGGCTACTCCACGCGGACGAAAGCTATTAATTGATTAGATTGAATTGTGCGTACAAGTAAATTGTTATCATAACGACGATCGACGGGCCTGTTGGTCTAGTGGTTAGTGACCCTGACTACTAAACCGGAGGTCGTGGGTTTGATTCCCGCTCAGGACGAATCTTTGTGTGATGAGCACGATCATTTGTTCTGTGTCTGGGTGTAATTTATCTATAATATGTATGTATTTAGAAATATATAAGTATGTTTATCAGTTGTCTGGTTGCCATAGCACAGGCTCTGCCTAGTTTGGGATCAGATGACCGTGAGTGAGATGTCTCAAGATATTATTATTTATTATTATAACGCCAGTTATATATCAATAGAAAATAAAAATAATCATAACGTGAACGTTTTTACACAAGTTAACGTTATAATAATCAAGTTAGAAACGCAACGTAGTCACGCAGTCGTGACGAATAAGTTAATGTGTAATAACTATAATTTCAATGCCTTTGTTTCATGGATATAATGGACTTTCATAAATTAATAACCTTGTTACTAATTAAATATTGAGTAATTTTTAATTGTTTATTTTAAATAAAGTTCTGTGAACAAAAATATATTGTGAATTGAGGGAAGTTTTATTATTTTTATACAAAAACACGAATTGGACTTCTTTACGTTTCTTACGTCCAAATTTACGGATTTTTTTATAGGAAACGTTATTACGAAAATGTATTCGTTATTAGGTAGGTATCAATCGAGTACTTATTAAAATTAACAGACGTCGTACTAATCAGGCACTTGACGTAACAGTTATTTTTCTTACTATACAAATATTTGCGACCGAAATATTTACACAAGCGTTATCGCGCACCTACATGCTACCTAAGTTAATAATTTAGGTATGTAGGAAAAATATAATTATATATTCTTACTGTATATTCATCCTAGCTTAGGATAGAAGTGCATGGAAGAGAGAGGGAGGCTTTTGCCCTGTCGTAGGACAAGACGGGCTTATTAGATAGATTCTTACTATATACCTCCGAATATACCCATTCTCTATTTTGATGTTGTACAGATTCATTATCATAGAAGCTGCGTAATAGATGCGACTAGAGGTTTTACCCTTGTAGTTCTCTTTTCCATAAACTTTTCAGGATAAAAAGTATCCTATGTGCTAACCGAGTTTATTAAACTTCTGGTGGCCAAATATCTTCCAAATCTGTTTAACAGTCTATACACGAAAGCGAAACAGAATAGACATACATCCAGGAGAAACTTTTAATATCTATTATAATCTATAAGTACAAATATAATAAACCTAAAGAGTTTATTTGTTTGAACACGCTAATCTCTGACACTACCAGTTAGGTTTGATGAATCTTTTTGTAATTGATAGCTCAATTATCTAGGAATATTTTTAGGGTATTTAACATCACGATACTTGCCTTGGGAGCAAAGCAAGGCAAGTGAAAGCGCGGGGCAGAACTAGTAGGGACCTAATAGGTAATATTAGTAGGAGTATATTCTGTTTGCTTTTAAAATTGTCTTGAGCTCGTTTAACTATTATACCTTATTACATGTTTCAATATTCCTTTACGATCGTAACATTCGTAATAGCACAAAGGGCATAATTTTGTAGCCAGTTACGTGTCGTTTGCAGTAATTTTCATGCGGTAGGTAATAGCGAGGACTGTTAATAATTGATCATGATTCAAAGGTTCTTTCCAAGTCCTTTTGTAAGTGCACTATACAGGCATCCTTATTCTGATAGGGAAGTTTTATGCTTTGTGCCTACTTGAAATCAGTTCTGTAACTTTTAGCAGGAGTGTTGGTAGGTATGTATTTTACGAGACTTCAATAAGAGTACTTATTGAAGATGGTAGTTACCACATATTAAAGTACCTATTAAAAAAAAATAACATAAGCATAGGAAAACGGTAGATTGTCAGTAGTAACAATAAATATAGAAAATAAACCTTACTGTTTCGATATAAAGTTGCTTTTACAGTGTTACCACTGATGTTCGTTGTACTGTGTTACTAAATCACTACTTTACGACGACGAATAAGAAACAGTATACCTAAGGTTGAGTGTACTAATTAACTTTTCTAAATTGGACTGATGTGTAAGATTAGAATCTGATTAAATAAGCCGTTTTGCGCTTATTTAGTCACGATCACGTGTCAAATGTTCGCGAAATAGGAGGTACAAGGACATCTGCGCTAGAGATTCTTGGTTTTTTATGATGCCCATAATTATGTGATGTAAAACTAGACTCATAAATATTGTGAGGTAAATTTTGAGATTGAATTCTGTTTCCTAAGAAATAGAAGTTTTTAATGGTAATATAAAATTTTATTGATAAATCTGTGTACCTGTTAAATTAAAACAAATGGAACTGTGCACACATCACACTTTTCTCTACATACCTACATGGACTACAACCTAAATAAAATAACCCCCTATTTAATTTTCTAAGCTCCTTTTCCCAAGCTATGCTAGGTTCGGTTTTCAGTCTTAGCATCTGCACTATCAGCTATCTGACCTCCATACACCACCCAAGTTAATGAGTAAAACAGTATCCTACAGGATTTGCAGCCCATGTTACTGGGTAAAACGGTATCCTACAATAAGACAGGTTGTCAGAATGGTAATAACATCTGAAAAATACTAATGTATGACAGTGGGGACTAGCGGCTTACTTAATTTTTTTGATTAAGCAAAAATACTCACATTTACAAAAAACGGTATAATGAGCATAACAACCGCCAGCTCCAGCCTCGGGTCGGAAACTGGCGAGAGTCTCAAAGTTGACAGCACGGCGACGACGGGCGGTAGTCGCAGCACCAGCGCTAACACCGACTTGGCGAAGGTAGCTAGCGCCGCGTACAATATGCACTGGCATATCCACGCGGCGCACATTGGAGGCTTACCTGGTGAATGAAGGTGTACTGTATTTACTAGTGACATAATGCGAGATTTATGGGTCTAATCCGATATTTTCTCTGAAGAAACTTGGCCCCATTGCAAACAAACTGCGTCCAAAAATGAGTCTTACAATGGGCCAGTTTTATGTTTTGATTTGTAAATATTGTTTGTAAAAAACAGTGTTCTTAAAGTAGACAAGCATAGAGCGTGCGCATCGCTAGTAGCCCCTTTAGCCAAGCGTAAGCACATTTTTAGCTAAATGTAAGTACTACGCTCGTTTACTGATTTATGTGATTTTCTGTTCGACGACATACGCTTTTGGGAAAATATCGACAGTTCCGATATTATTAGGGAAATATTAGGCTTTTGAGATAGTTTTAATAAAACAGTGCACTCTGTTGTGACACTTATTTTTCGATTTTACGTTCATACTAGCGCCGATTATTCCTCTATGGTAGGGGTTAATATGCTACTTTATTAGTAAATTGAAGATAATCCCAAAAATGGTGTGAAAATATTCTCATTTGAGATTTGATCTCACTTGTTTGTCTCGGCTTGGTAAGAGGTTACTGACACATTGATACAGAAGAACTTGAAAGGCTTGCAAGACTGTTTTACCTCCTATGGCTTGTGGTTTAATATTATCTATGAAAATAGTAACCCTGATATTTTTTTTTACTTTAATACTAGAACTAAATAAAAGTTGTTACTTACCATATTCACCAAAATTGATGAGAGGTACATCATAAGCTCTTGCACAATACTGCGCTAGTCTGATGCCTGCCCATATTATTAGTAGACCCAGTGTAGAATCCAACATAAAGTTGACTATGTACCTGATAAGACAATTACATTTCTTATAGATTGCAGGACAAGTTTATGGAGACACAATTGTAAATTTTAAAAGGTTTCTCATCTGTTTCTTGATAAATATTGTTATTAAAAATAATTAAATGTAATGATTAGAATTATATGTGATGACCCTAAAAAGCATTTCCTTAATTATGGTTGCTGTAGTTAGTTAAAAATGGATATATGTTTCAATTTAGACAATGTAATAACAGGAAATATTTCAAATGTTACAAATTAAAGGTGGCTCAATATAAGTGTAAGAGAATAACAATGTCTTTTGCTACCAACTACACTGAAAAGAATAAAATTGGCTCATAAGTACACTTTATAGGCTTCATAACAATGACAGAAGACATTAGCATGTATGTATGTAACATTAAGGTTGAAATTTCTTTAATTTATAAGAACTAGCCACACAATGCATGGAGGACTATAACAAATTGTATTGAATAGAGAAACATAGAATACAATATTGTAATCTCAATGTTTTATGGATTTGTTGTAAACACAATACAAACAAAGGATGATAATTTGTTTTAAAATTAATATTTATATGACGGGAAAAGGTGTACAAATCTTCATAATAATTGTGATTACTATTGAACTGGTCACCTGCGAGTATCAAAACAAAAATTGATATACATTTTATTTCTTTAGTACTACATTCCTAAACTGTTTTATGATGGTACTTTTTGGTGTTGCTCTATAAACACATTATTGTTTTTTCTCACCATTCATTATATCCATATTTATATATATATTTAAATCATTACAAAAAGATTATAATAAATACTAATTTGTTATATTTTAGTAAATTCTACGTAAGATTTACTGTAAAACTTGTACAAGTTACTGAATAAAGCTTTTTTTTATTTAATTGTATATTTAAGCAATATCATACCATGTGCAAGGGTTTCCTGTGAGGTGTGGTGACAGCCACACATTGGCTGCATGTATGATCAGTGCCCCTAGGCCTTGTTTCGATGTGTCGTAAAACCATATTAACCAGGGTCGTCTAGAATAGCGGGGCTCACAAAACCTTTTACCTAAAATGTTTATATAATACTTTAGTCTTTATTTATTGTTATAAATTTAGAACAATACTCTAGGCAGTTTCAATGTTCAAATGTGCTTGTAATAGGTTCTTTTTTGGTAACCAATGAATATATAATTAGTTATTTTTAAAAAGATTGTTTTTAATTATATCACAAAACTATCTGTCATTTTATTTGTTGACATATTATATAGATAACTTGATGAGTTTTTGACCTTAAATGACACGGGTTGTAATTATTAAATCACAAGTAATTTAAGTAATTTATACCAGAACGAGCTGTCGTATTGTACGATACTGCCTTGAACTCCGACCTGTCTTAATTTCGCAATAACTCTTAGGTACTTACCTATTAGGCAAGTAAACGCCAATATTGCCAACAGGAACTGCATGAACCATCCATAAGTATCAGTGAGAGCATCTTTTGAGCAATGTAGCTCAGACCAGTAAATATAATCAGAACTATTATTCATTTTTCATTTCTCAGTTATAGAATACTAAAAGAATCAAAGTACTTTCACTACGTAAATTTCATGGTTAACTTTAAATAAAAACGTATATTTAATATATTTTTTAAACTATTTAAATCACCTTACACACTCACAAATAAATCAAAATAAAAATGTTTTTTCGTGAAAAATTTACTCGCATTTATTTAGACATCATTTTTGACAATTTTGACAGTTGACTTGTTACATGTTTTTTTAAACTTCGTTGGAAATCAGGCAAAAGTATTAAATTACTATACCGCTGATATTCTCGGTTCACGTATACAAATTCAATATTTAAGAATGTTGAAAGTCAAATTATTCAATTGGTGTATGATTAGAAAGAATAAAAAGTGCCATGAATGTTAAACGCTTTATTTTTATGTTGTTGCTTCTCTTTCACGAAATACTCAAAATAGTAGAATATTAATTTACGTGGTAATACATCATGAAAATTCTACCAAACATCTTTTTTACGTTGCCGCCATTTTTTTGTGGTTTTCCTGTTTCGCAATATAATTGACTTGTTATGAGCATAAATTAACAAACTATAGTTTAACGAAGACTTATTCCCACAGAAAATATTGATTGGAACATTTCGTCTGCACAAGGTACGTCAATTTTGTATTTTACTCGTCTCTGTTTTTCACGACAGTCACGTCATGTTATCGATTATTTTGCAACCGGCGTTAACTATAGGTGTTATTATTTGTAATTACAATATATCGATAACTGAGCGTTTTTATTGTTTCTCATGTGGTTGTTGAGTATGAGGTTTTAGCAGTTGTTTATTTAAGAATTTGTTGGTCATATTTTTGACGGTGTACGTACGCATTGGATAAAACTATTCGTTCGTAAATAATAATTCTATTATTACGCATTGTATTAATGTCTGTATCGCTTACTTATGATTCATACAGAGTTTTTGGTGTGCACTGTATAGAAAATAATGTACTATCATGGAATTTAGAACCCACAAATGAACAGTATGACTTCAGGTCACTATCTCAGTACTCTTCCAATCAACTTTCGTATCTCATTCTTACGGTACCTATTAGCTAACTTTGAACAACTGTTTATTTTCAGATGTTGAATATTCACAGAAATATGAGTAAGATTAATAATGCATAACATTGTATCATATCAGTGTCCTTAGTTCATGCAATTTCTTTAGAAATAATAAAGTAAGACAGTGCTTTATAAAAATAAATTATCTACTATTTTAAATAGGGTTATCTGTATTCTGTAATGTAATAAAGTAGGTTTGAGTGATATAGATGTATTTATATTGCTTAGTAATAGAATTATTTAATTTCAAATGAAGTTTTTTCATGTTTATTTGATTTATTGCAATACTTACTCATTGGAAGGTTTTATTCACATACATGATATTAATGTTCTAATTTATTAAGCTTAAACAATCATAGAGTAGACCATTGTAATTTTATTTATGATCCTTCATTATGATGAAAAAGTAAAGCTCTAGACAAACGGACTGCACATCAAGTGTATGGTTGGCTTGCAGTTGTCCTAACTACATTCAAACTGCATACTTGTCCTATATTTCATACGTAACAAGTTGGTTTGCAGTTGAATCCAGTCTAGTCTAGAGCATAAATGAGTCACATTAATGATGTGTGATTTTGTTATTTATTAATAAATATTTAAATACATTAGGATGTCTCCTGTCCATTATTCTAATATAACAGAAAGTTATTCTATTAAACAAATTGCAAACTAAACATTATTTACTGTTGAAAGACAGTTCAATCACATTTGATGATTGTGACGACAGATGAAATAATGCAAATTAGTGCAATATCATGTAAATACAAATAAGGAAACCCATTGTTTTATCTTATAATGTAGCTTTTGTTCACAATGGCTTAGAATTAATAAGAATAAGTGCAAATGCAAAAAATTCACAAGATAATTGTGTCACCTCATTATATCTTTACCTACAAAGTCACATATAAATGCATTACAGGAAGGGGTTTAATATCTGGTATCTTTGTTACCTCTAGATGTATTTACAAACAACCCTTCTAAAATACTAAATAATTTCTGTTCATTAAGGCTATCAAAAACTCAAACCATTGTTTAAAGCCAGAATCAGCTTTTCTGTTCTTCACTTATTCATAATAAACATTTAAATAAATATTAGACAATCAGTAATTAAAATATTATATATCATATGAAGTTATATTTAAACTTGATGCATATTTGTGTGCTAGTTGCAGTCTTTATCTTTTATTTATTCTTAAGATTTATTGAACTCTACTGCCATTAATAGCATTATCTCTACTTACTTCTACTCTTTGTTAGTCTATTATACAGATGTATAAAGTTATTGTTTCGAAAACACTTAATTTAGTATTTTATTAATACTCCTATGCCTATATCCAAAGCAATAGCAAAGTATAGAAAAAAGCCATAGCATTCATTATGTTAGGTGTTACTTGTACTTATCTGCGTTTAACTACATTGAGGGTTAGATTATCATATGGAACAAATAGACTAGGTATGTTGCAATCATATCAGCATAAGTGGAGCAGTAGTATTATAATGAAACTTCACTCACATAAACTATATGTTCAAACAACTAGCAGATTTATAGATTGGTATCATTTTACGACAATACTGTTTTTCAAAACTACAATAAATTACAAAATAAACCTACCTAGTTATAGAAACGTTCAAATTTTAATGTGTAATAATTTATTATAGACAGCACATTTTTTTTGCTATTTGCTGTTGGTTTCAGCCAGTCAGCCAGTGTCGTAAAATGGTCGCACTGACTAACTGGCTTGAATAATATAAGTAAATTTTCGGCCAAATTTATAAATTTTAATCCCTGTAACACCACAAATATACCTGTTAGTAAATTCTAATACGTATATAATAGAGGGACAGCATATTTATGCCAATCTGTGGTACGTCAAACTACGCAACTATAGATTTGCGTCGAGTTTAATATAGCTATGTAAACGTAATAAAACCCGGTAGTAAAATACCCTTACATCGCGTTGTATAAAAAAAGCTATTGCCCTCATTTGCTCTTAATACCGAGAACTCTTTCTTGCCTATTCGCACAGTAGTGGTTAATTAATGACTGACTCCCTCTCGCCCTTAAAACGTTTAGGGGTTCTGAGGCAATCCATTACAAAGCCAAACATCTACGAAATTATTTAAGTAATCCATCTCAGGGAAAACGCGGTATTTATCGAGCTTCGACTTTATTGTCATGATTTTATTCGATACATCAAAATAATGTAATGAGTACAAAAATAGAATAAAACTTTCCAAAAAAGCTATTAATCGTGTCCTCCTTTGAGATTGGTTAAAGCTGGATATAAAAATGTTTAATGATTTTATTCAATAACCTATCGGACCATCGCATCGGTTCTGTTTGTCCACAGGGACATTAAATAGAGCCATGTTATTTATTGCTTTGCGTGCGTGCACCAAACTTATAACTGCTTTTACGGTGTCCGCCATTTAATTTGAGCGTACATGCAATACAATATTGGAGAAAACGGGAATCTAATTGTCACCTCATCCCTTCGCAAGTGGTGGTGCGGCGTAGCCACCACGGAGCGGCGGGGCGGCGCCGATAGCCACCGGAATCGAAAGTAGAACGTAATAATTATCGGTGGTGGGACCGGTGGCCTGGGCTGGGGGCCGGTGGTCGCGGTTCCCGCGGCTCGACCGTCAACAAACCGTCGCGCGGCAACTGCTCATGACATATGCATGAGAGCGGCACGGACGGCGCCGCCGCCGCTTAAATATACAAGGACGGACGGACGGGGAAATTACTAAAGAGGCAAATATATAAGATGTCTCCAGCCCGACTGCGCTGCCGTAGCGTGCGGCACGCCCAACGAGCCTCTCCAATTACACTCACGAAACGTCCGTCCGATACCTTTCTTACTATTCTAGACTATTTTTACTTCGATAACCACCAACCGTCTCCATAAGTCATGAAGACAACCCCATTACAACGTTAAATGCATCATTGGATATTCCATTTGACTTATAGACTTGCACGCAAATACCCAATAATAACAAACGATACCTAAGGATATTATGATTTACATATTAAATGCAAGCATGTCTCTTGTCGGTCTACGTGACAAAAGAAATTGGAGCTGTGTCGCCACTTAATCGTAGACTTTTTGGTTGATAGCAGCATGTTTAAAATGATTGAAAATTATTCTAAATAATAACTTTCAATACACAGAATTCTTCTAAGTTAATACTTTTCGTAAAGAAATTCAGAAATGTCCAGGTCTGCTTAAGATACGCTTTTGTTGTTTCAGTAATTCTCTAGTATTTAGCATGTATGCCAAAAAAGTTGCAAAATTATATGAAAAATAAAATCATATAAACTAAATATGTAATAATAAAATGAAAACATGAATAACTAATGCTACATCTTACAACAATTGTATGCGGTAATCTGGATCTATCTAAGCCCCAACCATTGATACCTTAAAAATTAAAACCAATTTTGCAATTGATGTCAAAAGCTATCTTGTAATCGTTTCTAAATGTACCTATAGTAGGCCCTTTCCCGGTACAATGTTTAGCTTCGTATATATATTTGTAGTGACCATCGTTGGGAATTCTACCGAGCGGGTTCCCACCTCAAAGAAGTTATGATCGATAGAAACATCAAATATTCACGCACACCGCAGGCCCACGAGTTAACGAAATGGATAACCGTTGTCTGAAAGGCCACAAGGGGCGAACGTGGCCCTCCATCGCTGCCCCTTTCTCCTAATTACCTAAACGTTTTCTTAAAATAATAGCATTCTTCAACTGCGATGCTGACATTTCTGAAACATTAATTAAGTAATGGTCATGCGCTCGACAACCTCAAATGCTGCTTCGAAACATTCTTTTGTACGATGTTAAATTACTCAAACCTTGCACGCATCTGAATTTTATTGAATAAGAATTAACTTTAGTAAATGATTAAAGTAAAATTTTTGGTTTTGTTTTTCTAATTACACAGGTTTGCATAATCCTTACGTTTTGTATATTTATTATAAGAGCGATATAAATTAGGATAACTTAACGATGTGCTCTTGTATTCGCGCAATTAAAATTGTCACTCGATAATAAGCCAAGTAACTTAAATGTTGTCATTGGCCGTTTATCTATCTTGCATTCTTGGTTTTCATGTATTACGAAGTAACAAGGTTTCTAAATTAAGTTCAGGTAGGGTTAGAGAGATCGTTTCAAGGAGCTTTTAATATAGCGAATATCAGCCTGCTAACGTTGTAACTAAGGTTGTTATGCTTTCATGGTTCGTTGGACATTAACCTAGAGCGGATGCGACAGACATGGGCGCCCAACGTGGGACCTCGAGCGTAAAATGATATTATATGCAATTACTTTGTATTAACTGGTAAAAGCGATGTTCTGAATTCATCAATAATTCACTAAGGAATGATTTTGCCAAATTTTCTATCGATTTGTTACGCGACGTATCGAGGCGCGCGGTGATGTAATGAATAATTGATTGCTGTCAGATAAAATCTCAGCTCTAAATCTTTTGGGGCTCAAAACGCTTTGCCATGCACGATAGTACCTATCTTAAGTGTAATAAGTATTTATGTTAAAGTGGAAAGGGGTATATCTTGTTATTCGTGTTAATATTATGCACATTTAAAATAAAATCATCCTAAATCTTAGTTATATCTTAATATACTTTATTCGCATCACACGTTAACTAGATATTTGGTAGCATCGATCAGCTAATAAAAGTTGCTACGATTTAGCTGTATTTAGTATTAAAAATATTTTCTTTCCGAAACTTAATAAGAACGTACTTAAATTTAATTTCTTTAACTTTCGTACGTATTACGGAAAACTACAAGGTGTTCAGGCACAGTAAGTATCCATAATCGAACTTCCCCTTTACCAAAAGGCTTTTTGCTAAAGCCTCTATCAATAATAGATTAGGTCCTTACCAACCTTTGCGAAGACCTCGCATTGTAAATATCCCCAAATTCGCGTAGCAATCGCTTTAGAAAAATATATGAGATTGGCGTATACCTTCTTACTCACATCTACCTGTCGCTTGAGAGTCATTCCATAAATTTCACATATTTTATTCTAAGAATTATCCTATTCATACCAAGATGAATAGGTTATACATGTTGTTTTAGTTGTAGATAAAACATTTGACATATTATAACGCAGTATATTTGAAATTTACGTCCCAGTTATTGTGACTTAGGTACATTTGCTGATAAGTAATTTTGATGTAAAAGAGGCAATTTTCCAGTTTGCATGAAAGGCGCTCGAGCTAATGTTGACGTATTCAGCACGACTGTTAGGCATCTTGTTGATCGTGGTTTGTTGTTGTTTCATTAGTAAACAAAATAATTTTAATATGGCGTCCTCATGATTTAATGACTTAATTCCATTGTACATAGCTAACGTGCGAGGGTGTGGCTTGTGCCAGACAAGGCGATAATGGGCGCTACCGCGAGTCAAAAATGCGCTTGTGTGGCTAGTGTCCAATGTGAGACAAGCCACTGGCCTGTCATAAGTAGAAATTGACAGATAGACGATTTTTGATTCGCGGTAGAGCCTTTGACTTAAATCTTTACGATCATTGAAACTATGTATGTATTAATGGTTTCTGTATGTATTATTGTTTCCATGTTTCTGCTAAATAACCTTTTTATATGTTACGATAAAACTGTCTTATTTACTAAGCTTTTTGTGCCTTTTCAGTCATAGCATAGCAAGAGTCACTAATTCTTTCTTCATGAACTTAAATTAGCCACTTGATGTAGAACAGCAATGCTGTCAGTAGTAGTAGTTCTTAAACTGGTGCTCAATAAACTATGTTTCATAATAGAGTAGTCCTGATTACATTGAAGTTAAAAAAATTTGGTGGCCTTATCTAAATGAAATTTAAATTAACGTGACTGCTATAATTCAGTCGACACTAATACTTAAATGAAATTCAAAGTGAGTAGGGCCATATAAATGTCATAGTATTACTTTACGGTACGCACCTATTGAAGACACTGTTAAACTGCTTCAGCGCGCAATGTGGCAGCGCTGGGTATAATCAGCTAGTAAGTTTATTCTAGATTCTTGTGTTGGCATCGCTGTTAAACGATAGCTTACAAAATTATAATTCTCTTTGTTTTTTCGCCAATATCGGGAATTATTTCACACGAATAAAACTTGTAAAATATAATATAGGATCTATTGATAGAATCCGTGTTGAATATGAATTTCGGAAACAACTATTTAGCCAGATAAGAAAAATACGTGATATTTTAAGAGAAACGAAAAACAAAGAAAATTACTTATTTCTCTACTTTAGTCACGTGATCGTGAACGGCTGTGATTGGCCGAATGGTTAATGATGGTTAATGTTAACTACTTGTAGACAGTTGCGTCTCAACAGTAGTCAACAACCAAAGTTTACAAGCAAGTGACGTCACGATGACATGAGGCGCCATATTACCAGAAAAAGCGTTTTCGCGGGATATTTTTGTTTTCGTTTTTTCTTGCTCTGTATGTAATGAAACGAAAAATAAAGATTTTTCATCAGCGATTAACATAGAACAGTTAAAAAATCTTCATATACCTTATTGTATCGGCCACACCATGCATAAACAATTCATGATATATCGTGCAGTCCTATTTTAAAATGCACAAGCTACATCGGTTCTTGTAATTACGAACTTTTGAATTATTAAGACCTGGCCTCAAAGACACCTGCATATTCTCTAGAAGCAGGGGATTTAATGATATGGGGTGGTGTAGTCTCGACCCATCACGTGTCCAGTTTCTGGGTAGGTCGAGTGGTGGTCGGTGGCGCCAGGCGGGTTCCATTTGTCGCTGAATATTTTAGCAACCTGTGTCAGGTAAATTACTGACTTCACTTCAGCCCTCGATATTTCTACTTCAATTACACGATTAAAATAATGTCGCTGGAAGAAAGACGGCTACAATTAGGTCAGTACCGCATGATTGTTCCAACAGCCCTCTGTTCCCACGGCGTAACCGATACTTACCTTCGAACCACATGTCATATCCCACGTTAATATTCAATCAAACAGTTTATGATATTTCTTAGTATCACATTTAGACTTCAGAAATTTTGCAGGTGTCTGGTTAAAATTCATTTCCATATTCTTGTGTCTAATAGCTGGCTGACTTGTAGGGCATAAAATATTTTTGATATCATTATATTATGTAATTGCATTTCGGTTATTCAGAGATAAGCATTTTACCTGCTATCGATTCCGTTACTAATTTATGAAATAAATGCGAAAGTAACTCTGTCTGTCTGTCGCGCTTTCATGCCAAAACTACTGAACCGATTTTAATAAAATTTGGTACACAGATAGTCTAGACCCTGAGAAAGGACATAGGCTTTTTGCCGCTATAACCGACATCCACGTGGCCGAAGCCGCGGGAAACAGCTAGTATGTTATATACCCTAAAATAAAATAGAGACAATAAATTATATACAACCTGTACCTAAAGATCAAAAAAGTAACACCATCATTGTCCCTGGTCAGTCAGTATTATTATAGTGCGCATTTCTGTTGTCATTCGGTTGCCTAGGTTACGATTGTCTTGACGTGGTTCATCGGTAGGCTATTAACCATTAGGTATTGACATATAACTACAAATAAAATGTATGTGTGCTTTACATACATTTATGGCATGTAGTCCAAACATACGTATCGCTCTTTGATCGCTTGAATATTTGGATCGCCTGATTGGTTTTCGGTCAGCAGTAAAAGTAATTTACTATGTTTTGAAGTAATTTTCGATAATTTTGTTAGGGATAACGAAACTGGGTCCTTTGATCCTTATACTGTTTAATAAATTTATACAAATTTTCGCAAGGATGACTTCTAAGGTGTAAATAATATGATGCTGAGTGCTCACTTTCTGAACTCTAACCTAATGGGCCTGTTTCCTATTTTTTTTTTTAATGTCCGTCTTGTAGATTAATGAATTTTATTGGACACGTATTTTTTCTTTTTTCCTGCAAACAAAAAATGATCAAAATACAGAGAACTGAAGTTACGCGTGACGTCACTCCTCGCTACGATTTTTAGCGAGGCGTAGCGTCATAAGCCCCCACTTCGAAACTTTAAAGCGGTGTATCTTTGTATTTTTTTATTGTTTTGATAAAAGAAAAAATACGTGTCTAATATTTTTTTATTATCTAACTGACGGACTAAATAGATTTTAACTTTTCATACCCAGGAAACATCCCTATTGTCGTTCATCCGATAGAGTGCAACAACTATGTTGAATAATGAATAATTAATTACTCGTTTTATAGGTAATTTAAGATATACTAATTCAGGATTAGATTTCTTACGATACATATTCTAAGAATTAAATGAAAGCTCAGGCTGTGGTTGTGGCGCTTAGGGCCGGTGGCAATTGAAGCTCAACCACACGGCGATAGTCACGTAAAGATTTAGCTACTTAGTAATAAACTCAAGGCAATAGTTTGATCTGCGCCAGCGCTAATTTGCCGAAAACTTAACCAAAAACAGACTGACAGCAGGTAGACGGACAATGAAGTGGTCCTATTAGGGTTCCGTTTTCTCGATTCTAATAAGAAATGGAGATCTGTTAATTTCTTCATTCCCGAATCAAGCAACAGCGACGTTTAACTTAAAGGTTATTAATGTTATGATCATTGAGTTGGACTTGGAACAACAAATTTAACGTCCATTTATCGTGGTCAATTTGTTAAGTGAAGTCGTAGGTGGACATTAGTGGTCCGTAATGACAGTGTCGCATGCTAGAGTTACCACCTCGTATATTTATTGTGTTACATTACTCTTCGTAGTTCGTACACCTATCAAAAATTTAGGTGACGCTACTAGGTAATTCTTTGATGGATATAGATAACAGGATAATTCTCCTCAGGGTATACATTAAAAAAATATTATGACCAGATTATGTTAAATTTCAGAATGTAAATAGCAAATCCGGATTTTATGCTTATGTAAATGCCATCATAAATGTGTCAGTAGTTATTGTCGCGATTCACTAAAGGCTGAGTAAATCAGTGTGGGATGCTTAGGCAAAGGATAGCAACTAATCTTAGTTACATTGTAGGAGATATCTAGGTTGGCTTAGACATAGAACAGGGTGTCGTCTTGCGGCGTGACTCGTTAAGTCGTCGTTTCCGGGGCACAATGAGAGGCAGGGTGTTATTGACGGGGCGGCGGG
This sequence comes from Diachrysia chrysitis, assembly GCA_932294365.1. NCBI lineage: Eukaryota > Metazoa > Arthropoda > Insecta > Lepidoptera > Noctuidae > Diachrysia > Diachrysia chrysitis. Next base: position 8,434,342 of record OW028657.1, read on the forward strand.
TGGCGCGCATGTGCACCTCCGGCGCCCCGGCGTCTCGGGGGTGCCTTACTAAAGCGGACGGAGCCCAAACGATGTCAGTCTACTCGCGGACGTCTTCACTACTAGACGCGAACCAAACCTACCAGCATGAAGCCTCACGCGCTCTCTATTTTACTAACTCGCTACAATGTAGGTTTCAATAAATTTCGCGGATTTTCAATTTTTAAATTAAATTTTATATTTTTCAATCTAATTGGCTTCTCTATTGTTTTAGGACTATACCGCTGTTGCCTAATCGGTCCTGATAAATAATTCGGTGAGTATTTCCCCTTCTCGCGGTTTTTATAATTTATTTCTTCCGTTTATTTAAAAATACACCTCGACAATTTTATTTAAATATGTCGCGTATTTCGTTTCGGTTTTCCCGGTTTTCCAAAAGCCCTTTATATTTTTATCGTTACTCGTAAATCTTAATAATCGGGTTATTTTTACTTTTCTGTCTGAGTCGTGGTTTTTTGTATCACTCAAAATAAAACTCAAAATCAAATGACTTAAAAAGACCATTATTATTAGGTTATTAAGTAAAACACTGAGGGTTGTAGGAATACTAGGTAAAGGCATGTTAGACATTGGCGGGACAGCTGGTAGTGACATTTTGATCGACGGTTGGCCGTACGTTTTTATTAATGTTTTTTTGCACCCGTTGGTCTTTAGGTATGTTGTTGGTCTTTGTGTGTCGAACACCTGCCGGGGCGGCTCCGAGCCCCGACAGTCCCGCCTTTTCTATTCACAAACATTATTATGATTTTGGTTGTCCTTAACCTCGTTTTTATTCTATAAATTCTTCAGTTCCATCATTAGTGTGATTTTACAACTGTTTGCGTTTCTTCGTCCCGTAACATGTAGTTACTATTTTCGCATCAAGTTATTAAAGTTACTTCGTTTTTGGGGTTATTTCGGAATATTCAAATAAAAGTAGATTGAGCTTGAAATATACTATTCATTATATCAATCTTACTTATCTAAAAATATAATTTTCTAGTAAGATCTTTTGTTATGTCCTTTATCTATTTACTGCAGTGTTAAAATGAAGTTTTAGCATAATATTGGGTTCAGCGCATATTATGATAGTATCGGTGCCCTTTGTGGCGCGAACTGAATCGCAAGTTGCGAATGTAGGCGTGCACCTGCGGGGTGTCAGTGACCTCGTTCACCTGCTGCCCGGCAGACGGTCGCATTAACATATGCTGGGCCGTGCCATCTGCACGGTCTGCACCCTTGGACCAATTCTCAGAAATCAGCTTTTTATTTGTTCTATAATTTTATCGGTATTCAAAGCGCTTAGGGATTTGGGATATATCTCAAGAAACGTTTTTCTTTTATTATGGGTTGAATCTACTTTTTTTTCATGCTATTATTAGCAGCAGGTTTATATCATTCCAATTTTAATTGTAATTGGATTAAAAATATCAAGAGGTCAAACATAAATTACAAAACGTGCGTAGAAGTTGCAAACTTTTTCGGATAACATTTTTTTAGGGTTCCGTACCCGATGGCCATCATTAAGCCTCCGCTGTCTGTCCGTCTGCCAGCTGGCTGTATCTCATGAACCGTAATAGCTAGAGTCGAATAAATTTTAAATATAAAGAGGAGCCTCCTTTAATTTAAAATTTATCCCTACTAGAAACGTGTTTTTTTTTAGTTGTTGTTTCGGTTTTAACTTTAACGGCAAAAATCTTATACGATATTGCGGAACTCTTCATGTGCGAGTCGGACACGCAGATAGCCGGTTTTTTTTATTATAATTAAATCTAAAACTTCATATTTCATTCTGCGCGTAAATTATAAAAGTACTAATACTGCTGTGACAGCAGTTAGTCTTGAGCAGGCTCTGTAGTCGGTAGCACGACATGCCAAGTTATGTTACTACTCCTGTAATAGTTTCCAAGTAACCTACAGCACGAACCACAGTTAGCTCGAAAATTATCCAAGTGCTTGCGGCATGCATCAAGCTTAGGTAAATTATAATTAAATTCCGAATAAATGCACAATGTCACAATTCTACGTAACGGTATAAATTTAACAAAGGAAAAATGGAGCTTATTTCTATTTACGAACGGGAATTTTCCACTAATTAGCCGGCTTTATTACTGCAAAAATAATTACCTTATCCCCCAAGAGGCTCGTTATTTCTTAAGTCATTAAGCTGTTGTGTTATTTGAACGATAAATTTATAAAGCGCCGATAACGACTTCGATATAAACAAAAATATGCATAAAAGAGTGGCTATTTTTGTTATGAATAAAGAATATCCCTTACTTAAGTTAATTGCTAGAGCTTATCCATCAGAGACTTGCCTCAGAAGTTTACAGATAATTGTTTTAAAAGTTTCTGTGTGATCGTAGAACTCTAAATGGTATTTAAATTTTAACGACCCAGTTAACATCCCAGACTTTAATTTACTTAACAACTTGAGGGTCGGCTCACCAGGGTTTTAACAAGCTTTCTACTGAATAACTTGCATCTATAACTAGTTAAAGTTATAGTAAATCAAGCTGAAATACCGTTCAAAATGATAAGTCAGCGTCCAGCGTCGACTTTTTTTTTTTTTGAAATTCATTGGAGTGTTTGATAACTGGATTCCCTTTTATTATAATGAAATCACCGGTTGCTACCGGACGCTTTCTGCTCTCGCCGCGCGGCTAAACGGAAACGGATACGAAACTGTTAGAGCGAAATATTATGAAGGAAAAATACAGGTGGAAAAATATTACTGGAGTATTTACGTTAAATGTTATTCAGTAAAACAGAGTATCTAATAACTAGGTAGCTTAACTAACTTAGTGGTTACATTATTAAACGATATTTAATTAATAGAGCAGCAGGTTTTATTTTTAGTTTCTTGTTCATAAATTCGTATTTTAATTATAATTTCACATCGAACATTTCTGAAGTTTTCTTGCTATTGTAACCAAAAATTTTATTTAATCATACCCGTTTTGTGTTTTAAGTTTCTATCAAATTACAATATTTCTAAAAATATTTTTCTTTATAAATTTGCTACTCCAATAAGAAAGCAGAAAAAATCAAATAGAAACTCCTATAAGTTAATAGAAAGGAAAAAAAATGTCCTTGCGACTCAACAATAAAGGATAGTCAAGACATTTGTAATCTAGTAGCGAACTAGCGACTAAGGTTAATCGGGGTGTAGGGAGGATGTAGGTCGTACCTCGCCAGTCACGTCCTGCATCCGGTTCCCAGGACTAAGGTCGCTTTAGCCCCTTATTATCCGGATAATCTAGTTACATTGTAACTTTATCCGACCTATCGTTGTACGCAGCGTATGAATACGTTATACCTGAAATGGCATGTCAACGCGACTCGAGTTATGCTAAAGTATAGTGGAAGGTTGTGTAAATGATATGATCTATTGTTTACGAATTTTAATTATGTTGACTCCTCAATTAATTATGTTTCTGCAAATCCTAGACTTGTCATAACTAATTATTATATTAAGGATTGACAATTCTAGTATTTTTAGTTAGCACATACATATTTATGTTTTTAATCAATTTTTATTTATTTAGTTTTAGTTTAAAGCTATGTCCTTTGTTAAAAGACTTGAATCATATACGTACACAAAATTAGGTACAGTCTTGAAAAAAATGCCTTCAATATTGATAGCGAAAAATTTCCTACTGTAGACATTAATTTATTGTTTTCTTTTTATTGTACAGGTAAAATGAAGCGAGACGCATACGGCGATGAAGGACCCGCCCAGAAACGACAGCGGCAGACTGACGACGAAGTCACCTTTCTCATACCGAGCAAGGTAAGTTTCATTACCTGAAAGGTATTTTAGCTTCACTCATAACAAGAGCCTGCTGTTACGTGCCCGGTTTTGCAGTTCCAACATATTCTGAAGTTACGTCCAATCCACAACCGTTTTTATTTCACATATTTTAACTTAGTATGTTTCCATCAGGTAGCGGGCTCGATCATCGGAAAGGGCGGCGCAAATATTTCCAAGCTAAGGAATCAGGTCAGTATTTCCACTAATGTAGGCAGCTACTCATGAAGTAAGTAGTGTTGTTACGAGTAGACTCGTTTCATCAATACGGCTTGATACTCTATAACGTAATACTAATTAGGTCATATAATTTAGATATTCGTTCACTATTAATGTATTTTTATAAGCTTTTCAAGCAATGGCAGGTATTTACAAGTATTGTTATAATCAACATAGTATTGCGTAGTCCTTTACGAATTTCATATTACAGTAAGTCATATTAGTATAAATTATATTATTATTTTGTTTGTCTTATCTGAATGTTTCTAATTAGTTAATACATATTAAACATTTAACATTTTTTCGCCACAGGTACGTCTACCAATCTTATAAAACTCTAAAAACTGTACTGCTCTGTGCCTCTATTGGGTAATAAAAAAACCTACCAGACCCGTATCTTCTAGCCTTAATCATGATATACGCTATACTCGTCCGTCTCGTACAAAGCAAAAGGGAACTATTGCGAACCAAGAAGAGCGTAAGGTTTGATAGTTGATCTCGGCATCGAGTCTTACGACAGCGGCGAGTCCGTAGACTTATAGACAGAATAACCCCCCGGCAGCCAGTTTGCAGGTCTTTAGCGCCCCCGAGACGCCCCTGTGGCCAGTAGCGCGACGCGCCGCGCGTCTACACTCATATCACGCGTCGTCGGCCAGGTTCAACTCGCCACCCTTGCTCAGTTCCTGGCGTAGCCTCTCCGGTCGTAAGAGTTGAGCTTGGTCGAGGCGCCGCTAGTGTTAGCGAGTGTAGTCGCGCGGGGCGCCGCTACAGCGTGTCTTGGTTGCCGGTCCCGCCCCGCCGGACGCCGCTGCCCCGCACCCGCCGCCCCGCCACGCAGTACAAAGCCTCTATAACAGTCCCAGATTGCCCCGGCCCCGAACGGTAAACTATATCGCCAACATCTACTCTCAAAACTTTATACAGCTCGAGTGGAGCTCTTACACTCTACTCGTCAACAGTCAGGAGTCGGAATCTGTTAAATATATCATTAGCTCCCGGCGTTAGGCGCTTTACTTCGTACTCGAGCTCCCGTCCTCATCACATCCGCAGGACTGCACTGTGTCGCACTGGACGCCTTCTGATCTTTACTTTCACGACCTCGGTGTCCCTGTATCTCGCTCATTAGCCGCTATGTCTGTGCCCTTAGGACTGAATCCTATCACTCGTTACTTACTTACTTCTCTCCACGCTGGAAGGCATCTATTTATTCAGTACAACACGTACGGACATCAAGTTTCATCGCCATCATGCTTCAGTTACTTATGAGTCCAGACCTCCCTGACCGTTGATATATTTGAACCGTTGTTTAATAATGTGCTGTGATTTTATATTACCCGTGCTGCGTTAGTCGGTGTGTGTTAATGTTGCTGGTTTTTCAGGGTACTATCGATTACGGCGCCGGATGTCGACACGATTTTGGAAATCGTGAAAGAAATACTACCATGTTTGGCGGAAGTAAGTATCCACTGTGTTGACGTAGTTATATTAATTATAATTTAATAAACACAGAATTACAAATACATTAAATTTTCCTTTTGACTGGTGAAAGACTCGTAATGAAATGCTTATCCATGTTTATTTGTTGGAAAGAACTCTGTTTTCACCATGTAATAAATTGACAGGGAGGAGGTGCAAAGGGTAGTAACGAAGACTTGGACGTCCGTCTACTTATTCACCAGAGCCGCGCCGGATGCGTCATAGGGAAAGCTGGCGCAAAGATCAAAGAACTACGAGAGGTAAGTGCTTAGTTTCAAATTTAAAACTATTTGTACATATAGTTCGTCATTTGAAGGCCATGAAAAACTCAAGATCTGACTTCCAAAAGGTTAACCTTTCAAGAATGTAATGAGTGTTTGTAGGAATTTATTTAATAAGACCTTTTGTCGACTGCAAGGAGTTATATATTTTTATCATCGTATCTTATGCGATTAAATGTGTTCCGTTATCTACGGGCAGTAATTGAGGTGGCGAGCAGATGCAGCTTGCTTTTAACGACTTGTTAGCAGTCATCTGTCGAGCGAAGGTTCAGTTATACTTAAGGATTTTTTATCGTGTAGACCCGCAGCGGCATTCAAGCCACGTGGTGCCGGTGCATAGGGATCTGGGCAGATGCAAAAGCAGCTGCCGAGCCGCCACCAATCTCAAACCTTTATCTGTATATCGACATTGTATTTTTTGGAACCCCATTGCTACATATATCAACTTCGAAGTAACTATAACATACCCCTAAAAACAAAAAGTTAATTCCTTATAGAAGCAACGTTTTATTAGTCGTGTCATTACCAAAAGCTACGAGATTAGATGTCATAACTTGTCGACGAACAAACAAGGTAAAGCGCCTGCATAACAGCAGAGTGCATCGCAGTGGATCAATTTCAGCTCGTCCAACTTCCTTGAAAGTTTTAAAGCGAGTACGTGAGTGCGGTGCCCGTGGAAACGACAACTTTGCAATCTGGCTATTAGTGGCTTTACGTTACAGTCGACTTAGGTTAGGTTTGTTCAAAATTTTGCATAGGCGACAGAAACCGTTTATAGGCAAGCCTGCTTCGCCTTGGTGTTTATAAACGACTACACTCGAATAATACTCTACAAAATGTTTTTGGGTTTTGTTCTCCGGAAATAACTCAAAGACTTGATCGTTTTCTACCTGAGTCCATATCGTTCACTTTTTCTTTTATACTTTTTTGCATCGATCAGCTGTTCTCCTTATTCCTTAGTTAAATAAGTTACGGCTTCAATTTAAAAGACACAAAATTCCTTATGAACTGTTGAATTAACAATAATTCGTGCAAAAAATATGTGAATAGAGATGCTTTCAATAACACAAAGGTTTCATTGTGTTACGTGCAAAAAGTATTATTATTAACGGTACGTAGAATGCAAGTGAATTAACATATGCCAGAAGCGGTATTAATGGGAGGTTAGTGACCTTCACGTGTGGAGTATATACCTAGGGTTAGCAGTTTTCTTGAAGTTAGTGTAGTGACGGGCGTCGCATGTCGCGGCGCGTGCGGCAGCAGCTGCGGCGGCGGCAGGTGCGCTCGCAGCCGCCGGAAGGCCGCACAAAAAGCGCGCGCGCACCTGGGCTCACCCAACCTACCTTACCTACTTGCACAATGCTTCTCGCCCTCGGAGGCCTCTTTTCTTATATTAATAGAAATTTCGAACATATGGTGCCGCATCCGCCGCCGCCACGTTTGAACCCTGCATACCTGCTTCAACTTCAACGTAAGCTTTGTAATGACAACTGCTTACAAGAACAGATATATTTTAATACCCGGTTCAGCACGTGATTGCTGTAACTTTCGCCACGATTTCATTAGAATCAGTAAACAAGAATATATTTTTAGATTCGTTTTCGAAACTTTAAAACAAAACCCATTGTTGGTGACCCGTGCTGGAGTCGTGAATTAGCAGAAGGGCAATATCACGTGTTATAGGGCTTCATCCGTCGGAAGCGCGCGGCGCCGGCGTCGGGTTACCGGAGCTCCGTGCACGTGACGCGGGAAACTTTTTGTGAACTTCCACATCCTCTATATTGCATGTACTTAAACAAAATAAAAGCTTGTAAAATGACAGCGGACGTACGAGGAACGTTCTCATGACACTGCCACAATTTATAATTACGCCCCGTTATTAAGGGTTGAAATAATGTGGGACAGACAATTCAACCATACAATTGTCGTGTTGTGTACATTTAGACAAATAATGGATAGCAACCGGCATACACATGTCGTTGGTGTAATTAGGCGCGGGTGACACCGGGCTCGGCCTGTCGCGGTGTCGCCCACAATTACAGAGGCACGCGAGCTGCCCGCTTCCGTTTCCGATCGAACCGCACCGGTGTTCGTAAGGCTTCTTTGCTTTGAATTATATCGACCGAAACAAACTTTTATTTACATATAAAGCTACATCATAAATTAAATTTGACTTTACACGTAGTTTGACTACACAGAATACTAAGTTACATAGTCGAGAATTCTGATTATACAACCGACGTTGTTTAGTGCTTCAGGGAATTGTAGTTGATCTGAATAATGTTAACGCCGGTTTGGAAATATTACGACTTGCTCAGTAGCTGATTAGCGGCCGCGTCCCGTGGGAAATACCCTGCAGCCGATATTCTGGGCCCGAGTACTCAAACATGAAACGTGAATTGTATTAATTAGGATTTGTCCTATGTATATATAGGTAATCTACAATATTAGTTTAAGTTTAAAAGAAGCTTAGATATAAAAGACATGTAAGCAAGCTGCGCTTAGGGTAGCAGAAAACGGCGCTTTTCTTCTGATCAAGATAAATGGTCTTAAAATAATGGCAGAAGCTTTTACGGTTAGACGGGACGGGCTAAGTTTATGATTGATCGTGGGCGTCAGGAACATTGAACTGTAATATGTTTTAGACGGACACAATAAGTTATTTGTTGAGATCATACATTTTTGACTACGGACCGGATCTCGGGGTAAAATATTTCTAGTTTTTTTGACCCTGTTTCTCTTAGTTTTCTTGCGGAAATAGTATGAAAGTGAGTCTAATAAATTATGACGTGGACATATCAAACTTACCCTTTTCTTTTGGAGTGACACCTCAGACTAGTGTGGGTCATGAGGATCGATCTCCGCAAGGCTACTTTGGATTAAGTAAAGAAATAAAATAAAAGAATATTAATCAAAAGTAATGCTAAATTGCTTCAAACGAATGCTTTACTTAAATTGTGTTGCCCCACCCCACTGACCTCGCCAATTAAATTTTCATTTAAAAAACTTAGTAAAGTGAGCCTTCTCTACGCTCGAATTTATTAGCGGCGTGTCGTCTGCGTGGCGTAGGCGTGGCGCGTGCGAGCTTTCCACGGAGCCCCACAAGTGCAAGGAGGGGAGGTCGGCAGGTGTTGCACGCGCCGTCACTCGGACCGCCGCTCATCCGCTCATTCCGCGCCCGACCACCCTCGAGGGATGGTCGCTCCTTGCGCTCTCTACATAACGCGACACGTTTAGCGATCACTTATAGCTTACGTTGGGCTCTGCTCATACAACCTAGAACAAAGTGAACAATTCAGTCTAAATTAAATAGTGTAGTGTTGCATCCGAGTTGAGTGTGAAGTGAGTTGTATACGTTGAGGTGCGCGCCGGTATTGAGTAACTTTAGCTCGTACTCTCGTAGTATGTGTGCGTTGCGGTGCGTCGCGCGGATGTTTGGAGGGCGGGTAGCGAAGGGTTGTTTGTGCGTGATCGGGCGGCGGCCACGTGCGCCGGTCGATGCAGCCGCGCAGGCGCCCCGCCGCCTGTCAAACGTCAACCGCACGGAGCCCCACATCAGTCAGCCATCGTGGACCATGACGTTATCTAATATCGGTAATTGATCAACCATCGATTTCCCATGCCACTCCAACAGCCTGACCATGTCGCGACCAGTAAACATATCCAGACACATTATGTTATGTGTTATGTAATTAGTTCTCAATAGGGCGTTGTATTTGTTTTCTCTCCGGTTAATCGTTACTCACAAAGCTCTTATTTATTTTTTTGTACAGTTCGGCCTTGAGTGTTATACAGATTTAGGTGAATCAGTGTAGTCGCAACTGTCGACCTTATCGTCCTTTCCGAGCTAAGCTTAGTAGACAATGTTTAATGGTTATCAATCAATCTACTCTTTAAAATTTTTGTATTTTCGTAACCGTGATTTAAAATTCAATGAATTAATCAGGCAGTTAGTATCTGTAAATCATTTAATAAATAAATGTGAAAAGTTGTGATCACGAATAGTTAATTTAGTGAGGATTGTTAAGAAATAAAATGCGACTTTCAGAAAACGGGCGCTCGCCTGAAGATATTTTCAAACCCGGCACCGCAGAGCATGGAGCGCGTGGTGCAGCTGGTGGGCAAGGCCGAGGCCGTCGCAGCCGGCGTCAAGGAGGTGCTTGACCTCGTCAGACAGGTAAGAAACGACTCAGTTAGTAAGATTTGTTAGAGAATAAAACAGATTAACATTCGATACTACAATGCAAGTTGTTCATGTCTAAGATTTTGGAATCCTCTGTCACGACTTTAAAATTGCAGGTTCCCATTAAAGGCTCGATACAAAATTATGACCCACATAACTACGATGACTTTTATGCGGATGAATATGGAGGCTTCGGAAGCGGGCAGGGGGGCGGCGGGCCACGGGGTGCAGGGCCTAGAGGGCCGCCGCGCGGACCTCCGCGGGGCATGCCGCCCATGGGCCCCGCGGGCCGCGGCCCTGCCCCGCGAGGTCCTCCCATGGGACGCAACGGCCCACCCGGGCCCAGGCCTGCCTTCAACGACTTTGGTGGTCCCGGACCACGAGCCAGCTTCAGTGGCCCTCCACGAGGGAACTTCGGTGGTGGCGGCAGTGGTAGTGGTGGTAACTTCGGCGGAGGAAACTTTAGCGGCGGCCGGGGTGGTGGCAATGGCGGCGGAAACTTCGGCAATAACGGCGGCAACCAGCAGGACACCACCACACAAGTTACCATTCCCAAAGATGTTAGTGTATTTTTATATCTCAATAAAAACACATTAGACACATGTGTGTATTATGTAATAATAGCTTTCGTGCCGACATTTAAAAAATAATTTCTTATATTCCAGCTGGCCGGTGCGATAATAGGCAAAGCGGGATCCCGCATCCGCAAGATCCGAGCAGAGAGCGGAGCGGGCATCGAGATAGCGGAGCCGCTGCCGGGCTCCACCGACCGAATCATCACCATCACGGGCACGCCGCAGCGCATACAAATGGCCCAGTACCTGCTTCAGCAGAGGTACGACCCTACCTACCTACTAAGTGTGCCCTTTGTGTCTGTTCTACGTCAGTCCGACATCACACACCCGACGCAACTGACATCCTTTGCAAACCAAGAGATCACAAGATGAATTGTTATTTCAATAGAATCATTTAAACAGCTTTAGCTGTCGGCCGACTGGTCTAAACATCTACTTCATCATGTTATCTCAATATCATGTGTCAATGTTCATAAATATAATTGAAAAGCATGTCAACATTAATTCCAATAACTACCATACAGTATCATTGCTAATATTGCCAGTCAAACTGATTTGTGCTGTTAACATTTAATTTGGTTGAGGATTTTCCTGAAATATTTACTATCACTATAATTCAATATTACTAACACAATATTATTTTGACGATAGAATGTTTGAAGAGTTCCCTGAGTTGGCACCAAACCAAACTAAGATTAAGTAGAGTTTGTTGAACGGATTTGACTGTGTGACGTCGATGTTGTGATGCTCAGGTAAAATTGCACACAGTTGTTAGTAGAGGGAGCGTAGATATTTCAAACGAGTTTTCTCAATGTAATTCTTGTAATGTCGTTGGTGTATCAACTGTTTTGTACCACTAGAATCTTTGGACTTAAGTTATCACTCATCACCACTGTATGTTTTAACTCATTTTATCTTTTATTGTGACTAACAACATGGTAATTAACATTTCTAGGTGTTCATCAACTAACGGGCCTCAACCGCTAGCCTCGAGTTGTTTGGAAGACTAGTGATTTTGTTGTTTTGATTTGGGTAACAAGAAATCACTAATCTCCCTACAAAGCGTGGGCGTATACTTCGGATCAAGATTTCTTCCGTGTTGCTCCTGTTTCTGTATAACTAACATTGTTTATTTTCGTGTGCTTTTTAATATTTTTCTGTGTGAAATACTTGCTTGGGAATTTTATCCATTAATATCTATTGCCGACGTATAAGCGGCATTGTGATTTGACAAATACTTATGTTAGTCTCGTCGATCTTAAGCCAGTCGACCCCTATTTAATAGTAGATGTAATGTCATTTAGCCACTACGAAGTAATCCCATCACTATAGCATCCTATGGCCACCACACAATCTAACGATTTCTTTATTTTTACAGTGTGCACGAGAGTAACCCGAATCTCGGACGTGGGAACTTCTAATAGCAGCAGTGATTACGAAGTGTGTTTATAAAAATATCAAAAGCTTTACTTTTGTCACCTCAGATCACGTCATTAATTTTATACAGTATCCATCCGAGGCTCACCTAATTATATATCTGTACATAGTGACAAAGCCTTACCAGGAAAATATATAATTTCCGTTATGAGTTTATTGCATTGCATGTTTCATTAAAATAGAATTCGTTTTTAGACTTGATTTATTCATTGTAGAATATGCTAGGCTATATTTTGTCTCGTTTAATCTTGGTTTTAATTAATATATGCAATATTTGTGTGCAGTATGATATTTTGACTGAGGGGCACATTGAAAGACGAAGTTATACTAATGAAAATATAAATCATTTTATCATGTAGGAAAACTTTAACCCGTTGTCACCTTTGTATGCAGTTTTATCGTTTGCGTGAAGGTGACAATATTATGTAACCAGAGAATCACTCTCGGGATACGTCCCTTGTAAAAATATCCTCCTGTTTTATTTTCCTGGTCGGGTTTTAGCTATTTAAGAATGCATTTATCATTATTAATATGTAATTGTAAAAGAGTGTTAACTAAGATTGTGTCAATGATTTACCGATTTATTTGTTACATCGATGTATTTTTAAGTGATAGCAAAGAAAATAAATAGTTTATTTTATGACACTTTGTTTTTTGTTCTTTAACTACCACCCTACAGTAACTAAGAACTCTGAGAGGAAACACCTTGCAATAGAAACATAAGACTAGAAGTTTAAATACAGATACGCTTGTCAAACAGTACTCTAAACATTACGTCTGTAGAAAGACCGCCACCTTATAACTATTATGTTAATGACGTTAAGGTGCACGATTTTTAATAATATATCTTAATCAAAATACACACTGCAACGGGTAAGAAGAAAGTAGGTAGGTACGAACGCTTGCTAGAGTCGTAGCAAAGCATTTGCTTCTCCTTTTTTGACTTCTTGCTTTGGCTTTCTCTTAGAATACTGCCTATTATAAATGCAATGTGTAGAACGTGTTTGATTATTTACTCAACACTAGCTGTTTCCCGCGGCTCCGCCAGCGTGGATATCGGTTATCGCGGCAAAAAGTAGCCTATGTCCTTTCTCAGGCTTTACACTATCTGTGTACCAAATTTCATTTAAATCGGATCAGTAGTTTTGGCGTGAAAGCGCGACAGACAAAAGGAGTTACTTTCCCATTTATAATATTAGTAAGGATTGTGTAGGTTGATGTACTGTGAGATTTTCCCTATTGTCAGAGAGTGTTAAGAATTTCAAACATTGCTAGTATGGAATTCCTCGTTTAACTTCCTTAACCATTGAAGTGTCTTGTTTTTGTAGCAATTACTTATTACTGATACGAGTATGAGTCATTATAGTGCGAGTAATATCTGCATATGTATATAAAATTATGTTAGAATTGTTTTCACATGCCGTCTTTATAATTTTTCTTATTTTAATGTTATAATAAGTTATGTTAGTTCCATTTTACGCCACGACGCTTCTCTTTTTGCATAGACTATACTATACTGACTGTTAGTCTGTCTCTTCTAGATTTTGTTTATAGCACGTATTTATGACTATAATAATATTATATTCCGTTGTATTGGGTGATAACAGTTGTTATTTATCACGGCAGCTATAAACAAAAAAAATCACATCATAACTGGTTCATTTGTTTAGGAGCTAAGATGCCAGAGACAGAAGCAGACTGACACGTCAAACTTATAACACCTCTTTTTACGTCGGGGTTTAAAAATACTTACCTACGGCGACAATCATATTGAATATCATATACCTACAAGAATTGGATGTATTTATGTATACAAGCGTATTATTATATTTAATACAATACGTTAGCGCACGTGTGTATATTCAATGAAAATAAACATTGAGCTATATTATTATAGATGAGATAGTCATCACACTCAAGTCTTATCATACCTATGAAATACATACAATGGGTACCTATTACCTATTCTAGAAACTGGGTATTATACTTGTGTTTAGTTAGTATTGTACTTGCATAAAAATCGTTGCTACAAAGTTAGGCGCGAAAGTGGTTATTAACTATGGATACACAGTAAAAAGTAATCTAATTAAAGAGGCATTAATAATAATGCAATTCCGTTTACATGACAAAATAATTATTTAATATTTCCTGTATTATGTACTTACTAAAGTGCTCAATAATTAATATTATTAAAGATATTTAGCTATATATTGTGATATTGCACAAGAATTTGGTTTGTATGAAGCAATATTAACATATTGACAGCAAATCCTTTTTCTTGTGTAAATTAAATAAAAACAGTATTGATATGTACTTATAATGATATAATTTATTAAAAGAATCACATTGTGTCCCCTTACAGTGATATATAAAATTGATTTATAACAAATACCATCACAATCTAAAGCTTTGCCATCAGATCGAATATCATAAGTCAGTCATCGATTTGAGTGTAATGGCGGAAGATCTGAAATTTCTGAATGTTCATGTTTATCTAAATAAAACATAACATACACAAGAGGTATCACAACTCCTAGAATGAGCATACAGCACACTAAGTGAAACCACTTCAGTCCCAAGTCAGCCCCGTGTGAGGTGAGCTCCTTCACCACAACTGCTTCCACAGATATCTTCTCCTTACTTGGCAAGAGTTGAGTATCTTCTGTAGCTTGTTCATTCTGCTCTGAGTCTGTGTAAGGCACTACAGACGGCGTCAGAGTGCTGTTCATTACAACCGTATTACAGTCTATAGAACACTGCAAATCTTCATTCTGCGGTGTATTTATTGATATATTATTTTGGTTCAAAAGTCCATTATAATTACTAGTATTTAATAACTCTTGTATGACTGTGTTCGATGTGTTGTTTGACGTTGAAGGCGTCGGTTCGGGTGGCTGTGATGGAATGAGTTCTGTCAACACCGAGTAAGGTGTAACAGGAACCTTAATAGTCCGTCTAGCAAATATTTCATTATCTTTGTGTATGTGGTTGATCCTCTTAAGTTCTGATATCTGAAAGTGTCGAAAACATTACTAAATAACGCGATACAAGATAACAGTGATAACATAACAGTTTGTAATGGGAATTTAATTAAAAAATAACTTAATATTTGTTTGAAACAAAACGGTTTTTGATGGACATTAGTAGCTATATATTTCATTGACTTTAACACTTACAGAACAATAAAATCTCAATGCAATGGCCTGTAGAGTGTCGCCTTCCTGAACTTGCGCCTCTATAAAATGCTCCTGGGGTTTTATTCTGTGCAGCTGTATCTCACTATGGTCGGCTGCGTCGGTTTTCTTGCCCATGTTATAGGCCACCAAGTCATCTCCGCCTTGCATCGGGCGAGCCCTGTACAAACAAACATCTTTGTCTGTTACACGTAAACAACATTGCGCTTCTTTACTACGGTCTTCTTTCACTACACTTACCTTTGTTTCATTATAATATACAACACTAGTACTAATAAAATCTACCATGACCTGAATAAGGAATTCAAAACTACCTTTTGTTACCCAATTTTAATTAATTTACGGATAAAAAAATGTAAAACAGCTGTTGATACACTCAGACTTGACAAAAAATTTTGACAGCTTACCGTTTCAAGTTGTGACGCATGACTCAAAGTTACCAGAACTAAAATTTCAGAGACGTGTCAATGACTTTTTCATTTTTTCTTTACCACTACTTTAGTTTCACTAAAAAGTTATTAGCCAAAATATTAGATAGAACCCTTTAGCAAGTTTCTCAGAATTAACTATGTAATGAATTAAATGACTATGAGCAGGCTTATTTCTATCGTCTGTTTACGTTTAGAGCATTCCACGTAGGACGTAGGTACATAAATATTTTTTTTATGTTCTGACGTGTTCTGAAAATGTGTTTGCAGACTTTATTTAAATGTAACTATTTAATATACATATATATTAATGTATCCAAATTATAATTTTTGTTAGGCTAAAAATGCTTAGTAGGAATCATCAATACCATTTGGTACAGTAAGTAAGTATTCAGTTGGGCACTAGGGTTTACTAGGTCGAATAGTTAGATATCGGTGTGTTTGTGCAATCAAGTAACATAAAATGACCTAAACTTCATTCCTCTTCTTAGCGTGTCGATCAATGGCAGCAGAATTAAATTTTTCCGGACCAATGCCCAGCTACACGGACAGCATTATCTGTAGTTTGTTGTAAAGCTCCTCGCGTGTACGACACGCTGGTCAGGTCATCAAGTGAGCCATAATTTGTGGAGATTACCACACTAACAGGGCTCCTGTGTGCTATAGCTCCACCAGTACATATTTTCTTTACCTCTGCCGACTTGGGTCCGGAACTCCGGAGTCTATTCATAGACTTCCACGTCGGCCATGGTAAGCTGCTACTGGGAGGAAGTTTTTCGGATGATGGGATGGAAATCTCTCCTTCTAGAGTAAAAGCCTGGTCTTTGGCGCAGAGGCAGTACGTCTTTTACAAAACTATGCCGACTTTTAAGCCTCTGCGGTTGCATTGGGTGTCGCGGATCTGTCTCCAATTTCACTCGCTCGATAGAGATAGCAACCTGGCTACGGACATCTTTTGGTGCAATGCCGGCTAGTGGGTACAGCCTGTGATAATCGCTGCATGTAAGTGTGCGCGGAGCGGCTCCATACCGAACTTGCTTATTCGCCAGCCGATAGCAGAGAGCCATTGTCCGTAAGACGTGTGGTGATGCCCCCTACTTGGTAAAAATGAGTCGCCGCAGTGAGTTAATTCATTCAAGTCAGTTTTTAGGTCTGTTCAGAAGATTTTTTTACATTATTCTGATCCTATAGTTGCGAGTAAATAAACTTACTATGGTCACTGCTCAAGTTCCTAGCTAGCCAATAACTAAGGCTGTCTTAACAAAAGTTCAAAAGAGAACAATTTGAAAATCCGATTAGGACCAGTTGCGGGTTTAATCCCCAATTAAATTTGTGCTTTAAGTAATAGAGAGAGAGTATGTAGGTTAGTAGTTAGGTAGTAAAAAGGCACAGACAGTTTTCATAGGTGGGACGTAAATAAAACGACAAAAAATCGATCATTTCGTTATAATTTTAATAACTTCGAGTATTTTACACAACAGTTACAGAACATAAATACCTTTGGTATTGCGCCATAGAGGTGGTAATAATTGCACATAATTAATTTCCTCTAGCTACATTATGTACAAAAAATACATTAATACAAAATCGACGTCACCATTACTAGTTCATTTCATAGGTAACCTTAGTTTACATGAATACATTTGTTAAATCGCTATCAATGATTATGAGTTAGTTTTATATTGGAGGTATATATAATTATCAGATATTGTTTCATTCTATTTCAGAATTGTACCAATATGATTAACTTTTTAACGAAGAAACAAGCTCCGTCATATTTGTGCAATTCTAAACAATTAATGTTCTAGGTTCATATTAAGATCAATATTTAAGTTAGAAATAGACATTTGGTTTTGCAAATTTATTTAATTGCTTAATGCTGCCTTTTACATTGTGACTGTGTAAATATAATAAAGGTAAACAAAGTCATTCAAGAAAATCACAATAAATTAAAATTATCACAGTAATGATTCACTAAAAATATATTCCATAATATCATAAAAGCATAATTGACACTCAACTTTATAGAATGTAATTTTCACAGAGTATGTCTATCACAAAACTTAATGAAAATACAATAAAACATTATCAAGTTACAAATAAATAATGAGATTGTCTAAAGTCTACACAAAATGCGTCAAAATTAAAACATACAACTAAGAAAATGCGTGTTATTTTCTATATATCTGTGCACACCTTCCCATGAAATGTTATAATGTCAAGTTGATAAGAATATATGTAAATTGCTTATGCATTTAGTTAAGTCGTCTTGTTTTAATAAAAAAAGATACCGTGCCGTAACATCGAAGCATAATAACATCGACCACAGCCCCTTGCTACTACTAACAGCGAAATAAAATAAACTTGTAGGAACAGTCGCCAACAAAAGAAATAGTTCATGTTCATAGATAAGTACAATATTATCTTAACTTGTCTTGGACGACCTCCGTAGTCGAGTGGCGTAAACACTGGTTTTCAAGGTGTCGCCAGCTCTGAGGTCCCGGGTTCGATCCCCGGACAAGTCAATGTAGAAAACCAGTTTTCTACATTGTCTCGGGTCTGGATGTTTGTGGTACCTTCGTTGTCTCTGAACTCCGTAACACAAGTGCTTTAGCTACTTACTTTGAGGTTCAGAGCTATGTATGTGATGTTGTCCACATTTTATATTTTTTTATTTATTATTTGCCTTCAAATTTTATGTTCGAAAGTGTTTGTGAAAAGTGAGAAGGCTAATAAATTAGTGTTAGGATTTTATTGGCGACTATACTACAAGTAAAAATCATACTAAAGCTCAAATGTTCTGTCGACGATGTTATTTATTTACAAAATAATAATATTTACAAATGTTTTTTACAGCGCGTCCAGCACATGATTGCATCGTAGCAAAATATTTACATTACCAATTATAATTCTATACAGATTTGTGCCCAAACTTTATTTGCCGATACCTCGCTGTTACATAATTCAAACTTGATATAGAAGTACTAGCCATTTAAAGTAACATTTAAAGCTTAATAAATAACAAATAATCATAAAATATGTAAAGGAATGATTTAATTTAATATCCATTAATTATTGTAAAGAAATGCTTTTTTGTTTCAATTTTAAAAATATTAAAGTAGTTTAATATTTAAACAATATATAGTAGTATATTAAAATTCGTACAATATGCAATCGGTACATAGCTTACGCCCTATATCAAAACATAACACTTTCAAACAGAAATAATGATTTATTTTAAATTAATTTAATAAAAAACGGTTGATTTATTAAAAAGAAAGTGCATTTTAAAATGTATCTAAATGTTATAATTCATTATAAGAGATTTCATGTCATATAATATTTTAAATGAAATGTTAAACATAATTACTTAAATCATTAATAAGAAATATACACAATAGGCTATTTGACAGATTTATAATTTCTATCTTGAATTACTTGGTTACGGTTAAGAATTTCACCCATAAAATTTTTTCAAAAAGAAATTACGTATTTCGTAAGAAAATTGCAAATAAAAATTCAAAATTCAAATAAGCCGCCGAAACGCTTTATTCAAACAATATGGTGTCGTGCTTTGTGAGTGACGTCACAAGCGCGTAAACAAGCGTAAGCAATAAAGGTTTTCGGTTCCGCAGTGGTGTTTGTGTTTGGATATTTGTAATTTATTGTTGATTAATCCAATAAAATGACTTACAAGTGGTGTGCTGTACCCTGTTGTACAAATACATCTATAAAAACCCCCGAAAAAATTGCTTAATAAAATTGCTGTCCATTTCGAGAAAAACTCGCAAAACAAAAGTGGGAAACGAAAGATATCACAAATCGCTGCAAATATAATTAGAAACGCCAAAATATCTGTAAACACAATAGAAACTTCAACCACCGACAATATGTTTACGCGCGGATGACGTCATTATAACATTAGCCAATCCGGGTCGTTTCTCAATGTGTGGCGCGAGAAACAAATAGCCAAACATATTTTTGTGTTTTTGGATATATTAATTGTTTTAATTTTTAATAAAAATGATGTGATTCACATGAAAAACTCTCATTTTATGCATTTAAAGCAAATAATCACAAAAATATTCATAGTGTCAAATAGCCTATTTTAATAAAAATATCATGGTTATGATAAATTTAATATAGGGTGTTGCTTATACATATCACAGGTTGCATGTAAAGGCACATACATATTTGATCACACTCAAGTCTGTATATACCTTGACAAATATTCGACTAGGAATCCAAAGGTCAATGATAATATACGACATACACACACTTCCAGGCTCTTAAATTGAGCCATCCAGCATTTTATGCTAAGTTTTACGTATGAATCAAAGACAATTTTAAAATCAAAGTAAAATCTTTAGGTTTTTCTTGCCTATACCAAGTAATAACTTCAACGTACGTAATAAAAATGCAGGATGGCTCCATTTAGATGTCCGACAGTGTAGTTACTTCAACTTTAAAATATCGGCATTACCATACGGCTAACAAAAGGATTTATCATAATTGATCACCATTTTTTTAAGTAGGTATTCTGTCTAAATATGGCAATACTTAGACCTAAAATCTATTTAAATACTAAAATACTGCAGTATTTAACAGGACCATAAATGGCGAACGATCGTGAGATTATTTTAGACATATATTGGGACTTTTCTTATAAAGGGTACACGAGATCTATGAAAAATATACTTATTTGCTATGGCAAGACTCACTCGACAATACTTGTCAAATCCTGGCTCCGATGAACATCAATACCCCTTACTCATTGCATTCTTCCAACCGTTATTTGAATTACATCCTATTAATTATAACAAATGTCATAGAATCTAACTGAAATGTGCAACTTACAATATCGTGATACACTCTACTTTAATGCTGTCTCCTTTAATACGAAGCTTAAATATAAATTGTTTTTTTTTTACTCATTCTGTGACATTTTAGGAACTTTGAGTATTAGCGAGTGAAAGGGGGTTTATGAAAGATTGCCAATAGCGATCACACAAGGATCCCAACATAACACAGTGAAAGCAGGTTGGATATTACTAGAGGGGGACTGCCATTATGGTATGATCAAAACCACGCTAGCTCCGATAATAGATAGAAAAGTTATATAGACAGATAGCCATCTCCCTTACTCAATGAGGAAGCCGCGATCGAGAAATCCGCTAGTTTCGCGAGGTCTATCTGTCAATTTTGACGACCTCCGTGGTCGAGTGGCGTACACACCGGTTTTCAAGGTGTCGCCAGCTCTGAGGTCCCGGGTTCGATCCCCGGCCGGGTCAATGTAGAAAAAGCTCTTTTCTACATTGTCTCGGGTTTGGGTGTTTGTGGTACCTTCGTTGTATCTGAATTCCATAACACAATAGTGCTTTAGCTACTTACTTTGGGTTCAGAACAATGTATGTGATATTGTCCACATTTATTTTTATTTTATTTATTTCCACTAATGAAAGACAAGCTCCTGGGTCGTGATTGGTAGAAATTAACAGACTAGCGAACCTAGCGGATTAGTTAAATCGCGAAACCCCGAATTGAACTGATGTCATTAAAACATCATAATACAGCTGCTCCTTCTAGTTCATGTATTAAGATGTTGTAATGTGTCTTTATTATAGTAGCTTCAGCATGTAAGAAGCACTGTTACTATCTGGCTTGCTTCTCAGTCTACGAAACAGTCATGGTTTTAAAATGGCGGGTGGTTCATTCGTTCCATGTTCTCCTAAGCTTGGATTTTAATAGGTCTTATCGCGTTTTCTTACACTGGTATTTAAATAACTATGACTATATGGTGCTCCGTGCTGTACCTTAAACTGGTAACAATGGACATTTCTAAATCGCAAACATTAAGGCAAGAAATTAACAGAAGGAGGCACGAGGATCATCAGCTGACACACAATACTGTGTTCTTATTCAGTGGGAACGAACTGGGAAGTCCTATGTGGTGGTCGGCTCACGCGTTATCAAACCCCTGGAAGTCTCCTGGCCAGTTCTCCCGCCGAGCCGCGCGGTCCGACCCCGTGCACGCAAAGAACGCATCTCCTTCAAACGGGTCCGACTCTCGAGTGAAGATGTTTATTGAATCAGACTTACGGATGTCTCTTGTAGTTGAAGGCGGTGGGCGTGTCCTTAGAGGCGGGATCTCTCCCTCTTCTTCCTCTGCGATAGAGGTGGTGCGGGGGCGGGGCGCGGCGAAGTCGTCCTCGAACATGGAGCGCGGGGAGACGGAGTCCGAGTCGAAGCGGAACCGCGGCGCGCTCGCCTCCGCGCGGGCGCTGCTCACTGACAGCGGGGATGCTGTTACGTCTTCTGGTTCGAACGCGAACCTGGAATTGAGTAAGGAGAAGGTGTAAAAACTTAATTAAAAGTGTGACGAAGGAAATTAAGGCGCGATCGACTGCATCTTCGGGCCGCCTTTATAATAAACCCATTTGGGTTCAAATTTGTAATGTTTTGTCAATCGGGACTTACAGAATGAGAAACAATTGAGACTTAATTAATTTTATTTATTTGTTTTTGTTCCAATAAATGATTAATGATTTTGTTTTGACTTATGTAAAAGAGTAATTCTATTCCTTGTTAGTACAGTCATCCAGTCTTCCATACATAGTATAAAACAACTAAATACGTTACCTGGTTCCCTCCAAGCTCGCATACGGCGCTCGTTTCTTAGTAGTCGGTGTGGGCGGCTCTGTGAAGTCGTTATCGAATGGCGAGGCGTGCTCCCTCTCTCGCGGAGAAAAGTCATTACTAAAGCGGTAATCACGGGGCCGGCGGGGTTCCTCCCTCCTCACCCTCCTTCGAGGCTCTCTCGTGTCCCTCCCCGAGTCTCTCTCCCTTCCGGAATCCCGTTCTCGTCCCGAATCCCGCTCTCTCCCCGAGTCCCGGTCCCGCGTGACGTCGCGGACAATATCACGAGTGACGTCACGCGGCACGTCGCGTGTCACATCCCGCACTACGTCACGTCGAGAGCCCGAGCGTCGCGATGACCACGATAATGTTGACCCGTATCTAGTAAAAATATATAAATAAAAAATTGAAAATAAAATGCACTAAATTAATTAATCATAGGAATGGTTAATTTCGACATAGTATCGCATTACAAGTGCATTATTAAACTAACAGTATGAAATTGGTTTATTAATTACATTGAAAGAGTATCAATAAAAGTATTTAGCAAGCTTACATCTCTCAAATATAACTTTGACATACCCGGCAGAAAACTATAAATTTTGTAATATGCATTTATGATCTTCCTATAGTTGTCCTTTGTACTATGTAAGCCATAAACTACAGAGTACAAAGTATATTTTACCTTCTATCACTGGGATCTTCGCTCTGTCTCAGTTCTGCTCGGCGCCTCGTCTCCCGCCAGCCAAGTGACCCGTAATTTCTCTCTGTAAATAATAATAATAATCTTAATTTCAGAGATAACAAACAATTTATACCATAAATAAATTAATAAGTATTTTATATATAGTTTGTTTAAAAAAGGCTATAATTTTATGACATGTCATAAATTATCACTCAAATGTACATATCTAAGGAATATATTCGTTATGGACAAGATACCCATACCATGTGGATAAATGGATGTTTGGTATAATTTCCCGCTAATATTTCTTTACGGATTTGGTCGTAATTCTGTAGACAGTTAGGCGGCCATTACACGATTAATCTGGCATCAGTTTATGTAAACTTGGTTAGATTGATGTCAGATTGATCGTGTAAGGTGTTGATTGATGTTGGATTAAAAAGGATCTCGAATTTTCTAGATATTTTTATATTTGTCATCAATCTCGATCACAGATAGAACTGATGCCAGATTGATGGCATGGCATCCTTAGAATGATAACTTGGAGTAACACATAGGCTAGTTTATATACGGATAAGTCCACGGGACGGGCAAATCCACGAGGCGCAACTATTGTACCTGAATAAGTGTGTTAGTGTTCTCTACAGTGACTTATTTTTGGGTATTGTCTATATTGGGCTGAAACATAGTTGATAATATTTACCGTCTCTTCTCCAGCGCTGGTCCGGCCACCGATCTCTGGGAGACGACCGACCCGACCCACATCCGTCACTGTAGCTGTAAAATACAAAAAGCAAAAATAAATATAACGGGACTTTTGTTACATACTGTTTAACAGGAATTTAAAGTTTTAATGTCTACTAACTCATTCATATGATTAGCGATAAACTTAAAGATAAACTCAACGTTTGTGACAATTATTATATACTCTCATTACGTGAAGTCGGTGAAAGTCCCTTATTAAATAGAGATATTTGCGCATAATATGTACTTACTCTTCTTCTTCATCATACGAATGCCGCGGCTTCCTATGTCTATCTCTATCCTTATCTCTGTAGTCTTTGGGCAGTCTTTCTCTACTCCTCGAGTCGCGGTACTCCCTGTCTCTGCTGTATGTTCTATCTCTGTCCCACGAGTCATTCTCTCTATCTCTACTCCTCCTATCTCTTCGATCTCTGTGGTCCCTCTCCTTGCTGACGTCACGCCGGTCGCGGCCGCTGCCGGAATCTCTTGCAGAGTCTCTCCTGTCCCTTGCCGAGTCTCTACCGTCTCTGCTTATATCTCTATCTCTTATTTCACGTTTATCGCGTAACTTGTCTTTTTCTCTGCCGCTGCCTGAGTCGAGACATTCTCTTGAGCCGGATGAGTTGTGTCTGGAAATTTATTAAATATGATTAGAAAAATGGCATCTTATAGCTTAAAAAAGCTTACGTAGAAATATTATTGTTCTTTTTTTAAGGCTGTCGGACATTACTGGTATAGGACAAAGATTTGTAGTCGAATATTTTTTGTGCGATTTCGAATCGAAAAAAAAAAAAAAATATAAGTACCTGGAATCTCTATCTCTGTGTGACGGAGGTCGCTGTAGCCGCGTGACTGGCGGCAGTTCCTCTTCCCAGGGAGACACGTCGCGGGATGAAGATGATGTTTGCACTGAAATGTTTATATTTTTTTATTGTACACAAATATTAGGAAAAAAAAAGTAAAAATAACGTTATCAATATAATAAATTGGTGCGTTCAGTGCGGCTGGACACATGTCGGCCACACCGTACAAATTATTCTAAAATGTGGTGCGTACAGCGCGGTTTAGTCTGCGATCAACTTTAACTAGTAAGTATTTAATTTTCAAACAATAATTTCTCCATACATGGTGAACGAAAAGGGTATATCTATCCGAAGGGGGTGAAGAGTACATCAGTCAGTAACAAGTCAGTAAGTTTCAGCTCAAAATGAGTTAATTAAATAATTGATATCCAATGTTTCGCGTCAATTATTCGACACCAAAAATCATAACCAGACTGCTGAAGTGATATATATCTTAACATTTTAGCGAGTGACGTAATAAGATATTGACCCTGGTAGTGCGGTGAAACGTGATCGTGAAAGGTCACAAAAGTTGGTGTGAAGAGTGTAGCACTGTTGTTATAACACGAGATTATCATATTATTAATAAAACGACTGTAAGTACAGAGTGGAGATCTGAGTATCCCTTACCGATGGGCGCCCTGGCGGGCGGCTCGTGGTGGCGGGGCCGGCGCAGGCGCACGCGCGGCTCGGACTCGCGCGAGTCGGACGAGCCGGCCGACGCCGGCGCCCCGCCCAGCACGGCCCAGCGCCCCGCACTGCCCAGCCCCGCACTGCCCAGCACCGCACTGCCCAGCCCCGCACTACCTAGCCCAGCACTGCCCAGCCCAGCCCCGCCCGCGCCCGGGACTACTACCCCTACTATCTTCTCTGTCAAACATACATGTTTCCATAAGTACCTATATAATGTGCAGTGAGTATGGTTTACGCCGGGCCGGGGCCTACCCGGGGTAAGTCTTGGTTTCAATAATACACTTTTGTTTGAAGTAATAGGGATGTTTCCTGGGTATGAAAAGTTAAAATCTATTTAGTCCGTCAGTTAGATAATAAAATAATATTAGACACATATTTTTTCTTTTATCAAAACAATAAAAACTTACAAAGATACAGCGCTTTAAAGTTTCGGAGTGGGGGCTTATGACTACCCACGCCTTGGTAAAAATTGTAGCGAGGAGTGACGTCACGCGTAATTTGCGTTCTCTGTATTTCGATCATTTTTTTTTGTAGGAAAAAGAAGAAATACTTGTCCAATAAAATTCATTAATCACCCAGGTGGACATTAAGAAAAAAATTAGGAAACATGCCTATTCATGGTTAGCTGGATGCTGGCCGACAGACGGTCGGCCAAGTATATGTTTTTTTTTCACTTACAAAAGCCAAATTTGTACTCTACAGTTTTAACAGTCATAACCGTTACAACATTATTAAAAACTAACGAAAAACTATATATAATAAATTTATCAATGAACAATGCTTTTTGTGTTACGACTACGTTTTACGTTTATTTTAAATATTTGAACTGCAAGATTCCTAGCCTTGAAATATCTAGTCGGTTCGTTATTACAAAAAAATCTATTAATATTGTAAAATTAATACCTTTAGTATCAGGCGAGGATCCGCTGACAACATCACTAATAGACCCAGTCGACAGCCTGGCAGGCGGTGGAGCCAAATCCCTCACAGGCAACGGCGTCAACGCCACAGGAGTCAACTCCTTCTTAACCTCCTCAATCTTCTTCTCCTCCTCTCTGTCCCTCTCCTTCACCACCGGACTCTTCCTAAATGCGTCCTCAACGTGAGTGAAAGAGAGCGAGCTATTGTCGATGCAGTCAAAAAAGTCAGAGTTGTCGAATCCGTCTGATTTCTCGTCGGATTTCTTCCGTTCTTTGGGAATTTCCGGAGGTAGAGATTCGAATTCGTCTTGTGGTTCTGTGATTGTGATTTCACGAAGTGCTGCGTACCTAGAATGAAAAACCGATGGATATTAATATAATAATATGTGCATGAAATAAATATTCATTTTAAAAATTGTTTTTCTTTTGACCAAAATTGAATAATAATAATAATATCTTAGGACAGCTCACACACGGCCATCTGATCCCACACTAGGCAGAGCCTGTATTATGGCGACCAGACAAGTGATAAACATACTTATGTATTTCTAAATACATACATATTATAGATAAATTACACCCAGACACAGAACAAAATGATTGTGCTCATCACACAAATATTTGTCCTGCATGGGAATCGACCCCACAACCTCTAGTTTAGCATTCAGGGTCACTAACCACTAGACCAACAGGCCCGTCAAAATATGTATCATTTCTAAATACTTATGACAGCGCCATTAACATCATGATATAGTAATTGTTGAGTCTAAAATTTCAGCCATTTCCCACAATTTTTTTCATATATGTATATATAAATAAATATATATATGTGAAAATATGTATTTAGAGTAAGGATTTAAAGTCTTTTGATAAAATTATTAGAAAACAAATCGAATATGACTTTAA
Organism: Diachrysia chrysitis; assembly: GCA_932294365.1. NCBI lineage: Eukaryota > Metazoa > Arthropoda > Insecta > Lepidoptera > Noctuidae > Diachrysia > Diachrysia chrysitis. The sequence continues at coordinate 8,461,390 of OW028657.1, forward strand.
TACATTTCAATACCTAGACGCCGATTTATTTTATCTATAGATAAAATAACCTACAAAATGTCCAGCAGTGGACAAAGATAGGCTGATGATGATGATGATGATGATAAACCTACAAACTTAAAAAACGATACAGTTACATTGACATAAAAACAATGAATGAACAAGTAGCATACCTATCATTAGTATCTTCCAGTTTGACCTCAACGTGTCCATTATCCCGGGGCGACGCGCTCCGCCGCACCTTCTCAATTTGAAGAGTCTTCATCACAGACTTAATATCCTCTATCTTAGCGTCGATCTGCGAGGGCTTCGGACTGACGGAATTCCGGAACATATTGAAGGAATCCAGCGTCAATTCATCTAAAGTCTTCAACGGACTACGGGCCGGCTCTTTAGCCTCGCTTTCCCGATCCTGATTCGCCCTCATAAGATTATCGATAGCAGTTAACTCTTTTTCATCCGAATCTTGCTTCGGTTCAGCTTCTAAGACGTCAATTGGATCTAAAATCGATTTAGCTTTTAATTCTTCTTCCTGTATTTCTCTAAAGGCCGCGTAACGGTCGTAAGAAGGGTTAGCTTTTTTGTCGAAGTCGTCGAAATTCGCGACAAAAGTGTCGGAGATTTCTGCCGTAGGTGTGAAGTTGTCTTCGAACTGTGGTTTGAAGTCGTTCTGTGTTGGCTTGTCGAGAATACCGCTAGGGGTCGATAACCCCGATACAGCTGACAAAGGCTTCTCTTTTTCAGTCCTCATTGCTGGCTCAACATGTATATGCTGAAACAAGTTCAAATAAATTATTATTGTTGTTCGCTTTCCTAATCTAAGCAAGGTAGGATAAATTGTCTACCTTTTTGGATTCCCGCGTTCGCTGTTGTTTTTGGTAATTTGTTGAGGAAACAAAAATTTGAGTGTGAGGTCAATGTCATGAGTATTCAATTGTTTTAAACAACTGAGGTTTAGAAAACTGAACACAGAATTATAATTTAGTAGATAACAAAACACGAATGTGTTCATTGCTCGTACTTTAAATATATATTAACTTATTTTATTATTTTAATTTGAATATAACTTACCGCTCTATCGTTGTCAGCAGCTAGATACGACCTGAGGTAGTCCGTCAGTTGTGGCAGAGTCATGGACGACAGTGTTGCGGCAGGAACTCGCAACCTGGAACATAATACCAGGGGCGTTTCACTCCGCAGTTTTACTACGTTCGGCCGGCGCGCCTCCCGGAGAGGCGAATGGCAGTAGGTTGCCGCTAGCCACATCACGCGTAATTCTATTATTAAGTAGTTATTTTGTTGCAAGCGACAAGTGTTCAACCCTAACGCGCCGCGCCAGGAACATATACAAGTTAGAAGAAAGCGGTAATATTTAGGTAAATATCGAGTTAGAAATTAAGCTCTTATGCGAGCTGAATTGTACTTTATTTCGTTGCAGCTAGAGTCGTTTATATATATTTTTTAGCAAACTGAACCTTCTGTACGTTGTACTATTAATTATTTTGTAAAAATACAAAACTTATGTAGTAGTAGGTTTTATTAGGTGTAATAAATAGGGTTTCGTGAGATAAACTATGAGATGACTAATTAAATGTGGTCGTGTTGTGTGTGGATCTTACTAATCAGGATTACCTGATTATGTTTCGTCCAAACTCAGTAGAATAGGTTGAAGATATCATTGTTATAATTGACAGGGGTTATAAAGATATTTTTGCGCATCTGATTAGTGAAAGAAAGTCGGACTGGCTGCTGAAGGCGGAGAATCGTGTCTTTTGACGAACGTACTACGTTCGACGTCGCACTTGACCGATAATGTTTTTTTGTGAAGAGATTTACGTAGTTAGTCTGACCGCAGACTTTGACTGCTTCACCGGACTTTTGGCGAGAATTTAGAAAGATTGTTAGCAACGCACTAAGCGTTGCTAACAATCTTAATGAGGCAAAAACAGCAAAGGAGGGCTCGATCTAAGTTATTTAAGGACATATTTTTATTGCTAGTTTGGCCGGCTCGGGCCAGCTTGATCTAGGGACGGGGGGGTACCTGACCGATGTAGGGCGAGTTGATTGATTGGAGGGAATAATGTTTAGTGTCTGGTTTCGTGTGTACCTGTGGGCCAGCTCGTCCATGGTGCAGGTGAGCAGCTGGCTGAGCGTGATGTCGAAGCGGCGCGCGGTGGGCAGCGGCGGCGGCGCGGGCGTGAGGTACTCGTCCTCGCTGCTGTTCGTGGCCGCCGACGACAGCCGCGGCTTCATGCTGCGGTCCGCCTGATACCATTATATTATTATTAGCTTACTAGCTGTGCCCCCGGCTTCGCTCCCGTCAACTGACTACCTACCCTACCCTACTCTTCCTACCCTACTTATTTTTTATTGTTTTTAAACCTTCCTTGTATTCTAGCGAACGAAACAAAAAAAGAATTATTCAAATCGGCCCAGTCGTTCTGGACTTTTAGCGAGACTAACGAACAGCAATTCAGTTTTATATATAGTATAAGATATTTGACATAGCTAACAGTAGCATTCGGTTCTTCTCGACGCGCGACCTACTTCTTATCGCTTTAAGGCAGTTATACTGTGTTAAACGACGCGACACGTGACTTAATAAAGGATTACTGACACTGCTAGATTATTCCTTTATACACCGCACACGTATTCACTTATTCCTCCTTTCGCGAGAATATGCCGCGTTGCCCAAGTGCGTCTTGCTCCAAATAAACTTATAAAACTCGCATAAGAACACTGAGGTTTCAGCTTTTAGTATGAAATTATAGGTATGACGCACTGAGGAATGCGAGCGACTCGAATCACACGACGCGGCCGCTTCGGCACGATCCAGACATAATCTCATTGAATATAACAGAACGAACACTATAAAAATTTATCTATTAAAAGTATACTACAAACAAAAAATGGCATAACTCAGCACATTTTTTTAAAAAGTCCGCGTTGGTCGTGTCGGTGACCGCCCGAAGAATGGGCCTGTTTCCAATTTTTTTTTTTATGTCCGTCTTGTAGATTAATGAATTTTATTGGACACGTATTTTTTCTTTTTTCCTGCAAACAAAAAATGATCAAAATACAGAGAACTGAAGTTACGCGTGACGTCACTCCTCGCTACGATTTTTAGCGAGGCGTAGCGTCATAAGCCCCCACTCCGAAACTTTAAAGCGGTGTATCTTTGTATTTTTTTATTGTTTTGATAAAAGAAAAAATACGTGTCTAATATTTTTTTATTATCTAACTGACGGACTAAATAGATTTTAACTTTTCATACCCAGGAAACATCCCTATTATGAAAATGGATTTTAACGCTTTGTAATAAGGTTGTAGTTAAGTAAAATGTAAGCTGACCAGCGGCTCCCTGCGCATGGCGGGCTTGGGCAGCTGCGGCGGCTCGTCGTCGTCGTGGTCGTGCGGCGGGCGCGGCGGCGGCCGGCCCGCGCTCGCCTCGCCCAGCTTCTTGGGCGGCAGCGGCGGCGGCGGCGACGCGCTCTCCGCGCTCAGCTTGTGCGCCTGCGGCCGCTGCCGGACCATGCTGCCTTCTGTGCTCTGAGGGCAATCGTATTTCTTATGTATTTTTAAGGAAATTATAGAATTTACTAACTTGGATGGCATTGTTGGGCGAATAAAATTTAACATCAACTCGAAAAATAGAAGAAAGAAATTTTTAGAAGGATATATAGGTAACGTTTTTTATTAATAGAGGAAAAATTTAAATGAAATCGGAATGTTCTTTAACAAATAATAAACTAATGAAAAGGCCAAGATAGACACGAGGATAACCTATAATACAATAATAAAGATCTTAGTCTGTTCTTCCTATTTAATCAAAGGACTTATGATATGTCAGTTATTGTAGTTTAATATCCAGGTGTGGTACCTGTCTCTGCAGCCGCGGCGACTTGGGCACGGGCTCCGGCGGCAGCGACACCTGCAGCGGGCCGTTGAACACGCTCTTGCCGTTCTCCAGCGGCTCCGGCCGCTCGTCCCGCTTGCTCCTGAGCTCATCCACCCGAGCGCTCGCCTTGGGGAACTCCGCCATGCTCGTGAACGGATCGTCCTTGAACGAGTCCGAGAACGGATCAGTGTTATCGAAAGGATCTGTCTCCGCGAACGGATCGGACGAGAAAAAGTTCCCCGTGAACAGTGCGGTCTGCGTCGGCTTGACGATCGCTACCGAGCCGCCCGAGTGCCGCGACAGTGACGTCATCGTCGTCGCCGGCCCGTAATGCTCTATCTTAGTGTCGGTGCTGACCGGCAATATGTCTGATATAAGACTCTGTGTGGACACGAGGTCTTTGAGCACTTTCTTTGGCGGATTTTTGAGCTCCTGAAAGAAGAGTTTTTTGTCAACGTAAGGTTTACTCCGGCCGGTGCCGAGGGGGTCTAGTTCGGTGAATACGTCGTAACTGAGCGACTGCGTCGTTGACGCGCTGGGCTGGCATACCTGTAACACAGGCAGTCACCATAATACTAAGTATATGCAGACGTGATAACGCAGTGTTCATTTAAAGTTCTAGTATTACTTGAGCATTAAGATGTACAAGTAATCCTTGATTTGAATGTTCATTAAATAAAAAATTGTTCTACATTGATTAAGCGTGCGTCTAAACACATAACCGAATTGTGCGTTTGTTTGTGCATCAACCGAGCAAAACGAGTATCGAATCGTGCGGGAAAATCGTTCAGCGGAATACTGACATAACAGTAACATGGCGACTCGCGAGGTTACGGCATGCTTTGGGTCACAACGGTTCTCGTTAAGGTAAAGTAAAGCGTCACGTCCACATAATTCAGTCTTATAGCATACAGACCAGACGTCACACAGGGAGCTCTACCAACTAGGTGTTGAAATATTATTGCAAAAAATATGTTTGTCTCTTTAAATAGACAAAAACGTATAACATGGTTTAAGAAGCATTGAGCTGATTATTTTATTATGGTGTCGCAATAATATTTCAATACAGTCAATTTGAAGCGGGTACCTATGGGGTCATGCACTATAAATAATGTACTAAAACAGTCGTTCACTTACACATAACATTAACATAAAGTTACAGAATACAGCTTTTGCCAAAATAAGTTCACAACTACAAGAAAAATTCAATTGATAAATAAATTATTACATCTGTCCATAAGGCCGTTACGAACATAGATTATAATATGTAGGTATAATTAATATAATTTATATTACATGAATAAATAGTTATTTTGTATTATTATTATTATTTAATACTTCTTGCTCATTGATCGGCAACTAAACGTCTAGGTTTTGTTAGCGAACTCAAGTGAACTTCAAAATGAATATTATTGAAACCTTTCATTTAAGAACGTGACTTGAGATCGCGGATATACAGGGTGTTACCAAAAGGTTGTCTATCCAACAGGGGTGAAGAGTAAATCTGGTATGGAGTCAGAGCCTCTAGACAAGTGGCATTTCGACAAGCGTTAACGATGATAGAAATCGCTTAAGTGACATTAAATGTATGGAAATGACATTTCATTTCGATAAGTCACGTGACTTGGACTTGTCACTTCCATACATTTGAACGATTCGATCAGTGTTATCGCTTGTCGAAATGTCACTTGTCTAGGGGGGCAGATAACAAAATTTAATTTTGAAAACGAGTTAATTAAATAATGGATTTCCAATTTTTCGTATTAATTATTCGACACCAAAATCATAATCAAACCGCTGAAGCGATGTATCTTAACATTAACCGAGTGGCGAGATAAGTTATTGACCCTTATAGTTCGGTGATACGTTTGTTGTGATTTTTGGTGTTGAATAATTGATGCAAAGAATTGGATAATATCAATTGTCGAATTAAATCATTTTCAAAATGAAATTTTGTTATCTGACTCTATACCAGATTTACTCTTCACCCCTTTTTGATAGATATACCGTTTCCGTAACACCATGTATATAACAAAAGATTTTCAATGCGAAAGAGGCCAATATCATTTGTTTTTTTACACAATACACGGTTACATTGAAAGCTTTTACATGTTTTATTTAAAACTATAAAAATACTTTAACTACTTTCGCATTGTATGCAACAAATTTCAATAGTTTTACACACTGACCAGTTTTTAAAGCAAGTAATTGTATTCGTATTGTGTTCTTCTGCAATAAACGTAGTACTGCTACAATGTAATTTGTTATTACAATACAAACTACGTCATGGGCCGTTGTGTGCAAAGCCATTTAATTTAGACATATTATTCTGACGACATAATTTTTAAGATGGCCCCACGATCTCAGGTATCTTAATAAATAAAATGTTGTTTTAAAATGAGGTAGTAAAACCATCTTTATTAGTCAATAAATACTCCATACAGTTGTATATCGGCTGTTAATTTGATGATACGATGATGTTGACGGAGTTCTTACTAATGAAAATGACATGCAGTTAGAATTAATATGTCCAGAATTAATTTTAAGTAGTACTTTATTCGCTGTCTTTACTTTATTGCATGTAGTTTGCATACAATGAGTTTGTGTACTTGTTATTTTTATATTAATCGTCTCCACCAGCTCTGTCTAAAGCTCTCAAGACACTGTATGGAGTCAAACATCAATTTCTTATTTCTAACTCATTATTAAGTATATTTTACTAACCGGAGTATCAGTCAGGTTGTCAACGAGGGCAGGGGTGGGTTCGAAGTCAGCAGCGACGGTGGCCAGGTCGAAGGGTAGCGGGGGCGCGGTCTTGCCGGGACTGAAGACTGTTCGAGTGGTGGTGGTGGTGGAGGCGCGCGCGCCCCGCGGCCCTGCCACTGTGGCTGGCGGCGGCGGCAGGAGGCCCTTCTGAAGCAAACGTTACATGAGTTTATTTGTAAGAAAACTATAACTAATAGACATGAGACATATTAGAAACATTTAGCCTAACAAACTTTAGGTGAGAACTAAAATTGTTACTTCGGGGAAGATGAAAAGAAAATTCTATTTTTTAACGTTCTGGCCTTACACTTAATGCGAGAAAAGGGAATAGACAATGTTGATAACATTTTAAGTTTAATTGCGTTTGTGGAATCGTGAGTTAAGTCTTAAATGTGTGAAGGATTTATAGTTATATGTCTTAAATACTAAATGTAAATAACTGATATATTTTCCCAAGTTCTACACGTCGTTGGATACATGCCAAAAAATTTTATTGAACTAGCCTTGAATAAGAGCTTGTTAAGCAAGATAATTTAACATTTAAATGTGCTACATGCTCTTATGCCGATGTATAGATATTCTCTATGATATCAGTGACGCTCTCTATTATACCAGTGGGTCAGCCCCTAGCTCTGCCTCAGTCGGAGCCGGAGAGAGCAGAGCTCGTACTCTAGATCTACTAGCTACTCTCTCAAGTTACTTCTAGACCCCAATATTACCTGTGTGGGTAAAGCAGTGAAGGAGTCTCCAAATGGGTCGTTGGAGGGGGTCAGCCCCTCGACCTGCGTCAGTCCTCTCCTGAGAGAACTGAGCTCTTGCTCCAGATCTACAAGCTCGGCCACGCCACCTTCCGCGCCAATTTCCACAGCTTTGGATGTCGATGAGGTCGCTTCGGCTGTTGTTACGGTCTGTGGAAAAATTAACGTGTAATAAATATAGAAGTACAGTCATTACTTCAGTAGGTTTTTGGCCAAATACCCAAACACAGCTCAATTTCAACTCGCTGGTAACTCATGCTGTTTTTGTCTTTTTAAGGTATAAAGTAGCGGATGACATGTCTTAACGATGAGAATAGTACAGGCAAAGCCGTCTATCTGCTCAATACTAATATTATAAATCCGTTCAGAAGTATGTACCGTCACCCTGATCAATGGATCACTGGAGTTTACTGGTTAATAGGCAAAGTTAGTGTTAGTTATTACCTAGCTCAGAGTAAGGCAATTTAAGTTGATGTGAGTCTAACATGATGTGAAATTAACAGATGGACAATTAAGAACATCTTAAGGTTAAATTGCGATTTGCGTACACTTTGAGATGGATGTGTGGAGTGACAAGATAGGATAAAGTTAGGATTGATTATATTAGAAGAAGTTGAACCAGTGACACCAGTAGCATCAGTGACGGAAAAGATGAAAGGAAAACTGCTATCGTGGCATTAACATGACGTAAAAAAAAAGTAATGCATGTGAAAAAATGAGTGATGAATTAAATTGTGGATGGAGAGGGAGAGGAAGGCCGAAAAAGAAGTGGATGGATTGCGTGAAAGAGGATACGAACAAAAAATCTGTAAATGATAGCATGACGAGTAATAGGGTAGAATGGAAGAAAAATACATTTTACGCCGACCTCAAATAAATTATATTATATATATATATGGATAAGGGCAGGAGAAAGAAGACACAATGTTTGGAACGGAATAGTCGTGAACACAGACTACAATATAATATGAGGGTATATATATAGTCGTGAATCATGTTTAGCTCAGTGTCGTTACTCTTTAAGTAATTTTAATACAATGAAAAAATGATATTAGTTTAGCGAGAACGTGATTCAGTTTTCTTGATAACAAAACAATGTCAGAGGAAGGAACTAACTGGAACCTAAAAATTAACAGCATTTTTTTTATATTGAGTTTTGTTTGTGTGCCTGCTAAATGAATTACAATTTTGCATTGACATTGTATTAAAATTGAAATGCATTCAAGAGTAACCCCCTAGGACTGTATTTTTTTAAAGGCTATTGTTATTATCCTTATCCGCCTAGGACAGTAAATTTTTAAAATCTATTGATGTAAGCCGACTCTTCATAAATACTTGGCGATTAACGACGCTATAATTTTACAATGAAAGATATGGTCCTATACCTAACATCCCTTAGTCACTGGAACAATCATGGTCCTTATACATCTTAATCAGTCTTACTGCATGAGCTGTTTTTATATATCAATCAGTCTGCCCTTGACCACGACACCTGAAAAGGCGTCGAAACGTCGGGAACTAAAATCTAAATAAAAACCGCGATAGAATCCGTTCAAAGTAGTTTTATTTCAATGTCTAATATTCGCGTAAACCTTAGAAAGCAAAATGTATCAATCAGCTTATACAACACGAAGATCAATCAGCTCAATTAAACCAGATTTCTATTACCCTCTATTGCATACTGACATTGACTTCCTATTGATAGTGCATGCATGTTTGCTTTTATCTATATTAATTGATTGATTATAAGTGCTAGTTACAATTAGTTGCAACTGTTGCATATACTCATTCTATTTTCCTCGTAGGTATAGTTACCTACTTTACTAGCCTAATATATACCTATACTTGCAGTAAATCAATTTACATTTCACTGATTCTATAAGAGCCCAATACTTAAATCAACATATAAGTGAATTAATAATCGAAAATAGTAAGTACTTTATTATAATAATAACCGTCTATATAATCGTCTAACCCCTAAATACTTAAGAATAAGAACCATATTTTATAAGAGTGAGTTTTGTGATAAAATTTCATTATTTAAATAAACGTAAATGCGCTTGGTAATATATTGTGTATACACATATAGTACGTTCTCAGTACTTTTTTTTAGTACGGTTGTTTAGATTCCGTCTTAAAATAAATCATTGGAATCCTTCATTATAAATAATGCTTCTATTCTACCACTTTTTTAACTTTTAGGTGTCCTACTGCTGGGCAAAAGTCTCCCCCAATTTGCTCCAGGCTCTTCTGCCTGGAGCCGCTTCCCACCAATCCGGCAAATAGCGATCGATGTCGTCTCGCCAGCGTCTTTTGAGCCTACCCCGTTTTCAAGTTCCAGCTCTCACACATTCAGTGGCAGTCCTACCACATAATTAATAATATAAATTTCTCCATTTTAAGGCCAGATTGAAATCAATGTCCTATATGAATGACAATCGTTTATACCTTGACCATGAACTCAGTACTACGTGTGTATTGATACATATAATTACGACAGACCGATAAAAGTTTAATAACTTATTATTCTCTTATCAAACAAGGACGTTTAATGCCCTCCCGCTATTGTTCCTTAAGGAAGCTTACTCTTATCAAATAAGACCTTAAGAGCTTTTAATTAATTACGATATTCACTCTTTCTACTGCAGATTAAAGTCTATATTACTGTCCGGGTTTCTGATGTACTGTCGATTGTACAGCGCACCGCACCGCGCAGTAGTTACACTTTCGACATTAAAAGCAAACAAAACAATAAGGTTGATTATCGCAATTTATATTTTCCATTGTTGTGTGGTTTACAGTACATTGCCAATGTAAAATAATTATTATCCTTATTCGGTCATTAACCTCATTGATAAGGCTAGTAGATAAGCTTAGTGGATATACATTTTTAAATATTTTTATTTTACAAATGACTGTATTTACATGAAATTATACCTACCTACTGTATATAGAAAGGTTCAATCAAGGTCATTTGCAATCCTTTAGCGTCATGCTTTCTTATATAGGAAATTGAGTTTCTCTATCTGTCGCCTGCAATTACCGTTAAGGAAACTCATACATTAGCATAAAATTACTGAAGAAAATTGGCGCAATGCCTAAGTGTTTGGCTGCCCATGAGGGTTCACGAGTTCATTTCAGAATCGGACTGAAAAAAGAAATGTTTAATACGTATCAATGATAATTATTTTGTATTGCCAAATTAGAAACATACAATACAAATGTTGCCATCTTATTAAATGATACTGCAATAGCAATATTGCATGTTAACGATTTTCAGGTTGCGTGACACCAAATGACATTAGATATTATCTTCTACTTGGTTGCGACAGAACCGTAACTAAATAATAACTCAAACTGTTACAAAATTGAGTCCGTTTTACTACAGTTACAATATCAAGAATATTTGAACCTGAAACTTAAAAATAAAATATCGATTCGCCTGTGTGGCTGAAAGATTAATTACCATTGCCTATTCATGTGGAAAACATGTTTCAAAATTAATGTTATACCGAACAAACCGAATAATGTATTGAGTGTCTGATCTTTTTCTCGGATTTATTGTTAAGAAATAAAAATGTTCAATAAAAAGAAATTTGTAAAGGCGAAATTATTCCTTTTTTCAATTTCGTTTCAAGGCACAAATAAGAAGCGTTTATGTATACGCTTATGTTAATTAGACTATAAAGTATTTTTTTGTATATCAACGCATTAGCATATATATTACTTAGATTAGAACGCCCGTCAACTTTTCCTTGAAGAAAGTACTTAAACAATTCCTTAGTAGTCAAATATAAAATAAAAATTTACAAATCAAAATAAATATTCAAAAATATGTAATTAATAAAATATCATAACAGCTCTGATTACGTGTCGTATATTAGTAGTTCCGTTTAACGAGTATTTTTATTGAACACGTAACGTCTAGATATGGCTAAAGTGACTTTGCATCCCGTTCATGTAGATTCAATTGAGGGAAATTGGCAATTAGCGTAGGTAGGCAGTCTTAGTCTAGACTTTTATTTTTTAACGGTGATTAATGCTGGCACCGCTCAGAATTATAATCAGACGACTCGTCACTGGAACATCTTTAAAATAAAGGCCAGTCCCTTTATCCCATCATATTTTATAATTGTAAGAAATTGTACCTATCTGTCTTTTTGCTTGTTCCCTTGTTGCAACTTAACCGTTGAATCGATCTTAACCAGAACTTTAAAAAAGATGTCATGTGCTCTGGAGAACATCGTTTTGTAAGAATTTCAATGAGCAAGCTGACAAAATTGCAGCGATTTCTTAGATTGTAATATATTTTTACAGCTTATCGTGTATTTTGCTATTAATCGCTTCACAGATATCACTTCTAAGTACTGCTTCATAAACACTGTGCTCCCGAATTGTACGCTAGGTACTATAGTTAATACACAATAAATTTAATGCCTTATCCTCAAAGTCTCTTACGACGTCTTGTAATGAAAGTAAGCCAAATTGAAATAAATCTATAATAAGCGATATTTTTGCATGTGTCATGAAACGTTGTTTCGATTAACTTTCTAAAAAAAGTTGTATGAATCTAAATTTTTACAATTTAGATCGCATGTTTATGCATATGAAATAAAAAAAAAAAAATAGAGAATTAAGAATTCGAAGTGTAAAAAAAAAACAATGAAAGAAAACACAATTCAAATGTTATTAAAAATGTAAAAATCTTTTTCAAATACTCCGAACAACACATCGTTGTTTAGTTATAGGTATTATATATATTAAAATAGCAACACTGCACCTTTTTCTTTAGCTTCACAGTCCACTCAGGAGTCAAGACCCACATTTTATTCACTTCACAATCACACCGGCTGCGACCTACACTAACATAACAGTGGGCAATGCTTGTTGTTACAATGTCCAGTATTCAATGTTTTGACGATACGACACAACAATCGATTGCGAATCAATACACAATAATATTCATGACGACTTCGCATGTATTGTTATTTAATTTAATAAATAATCATATTGAATAGGGGTTGTGTACTCCACGTGGAGTACACATAATCGATAAACATTTTTTAAATTCATTAATTTATTTGCAACTCTATAATTTTGTTTTTACTCGAGCATACCGCTGTCTAACGGCCTTATATATAATGCATTAGCATTTGCTTAGCATATTTAAAATAAAGAAAACGTGAATTAAGAATCTGCTAAACAGTTGTTGGACACCATATAGATATTTATAAATAATGCCATAAGTTGATTATTAAGGTCTCTGTTGGAGTATATAACTATTCAATATTTAAGCAAGATGCGACTGAGTAAACCGCTTACAAACAAACAACTAGAAGTTTTCACAATTAAAGAATTAGGATATTTGATAAAGCAGTTCCTGACAACGAAATAATCTTGAAACTATTCTACAAAACATCCACCGCCGCATTACTATTCTTTTGATAGCATAGCTGTTGTTTTCAAAACAGCCCGCTTAGAAATCTAAGGAACGCAAAATATTTTTATGTGCGTGTGTAGTTTACCTAACATGTATGTTTACCACGCGGGAGCCGGCAATTTCGTGCCCAAAATGTAGGCAGAAATCCTAGAGTGCCCCTTAAAACCATTAATAAACATTTCGTTAATTAATTAACTTAATAAAAACTAGTTCAGATTATTCTAGAATGTAAAGCAGTATAGCTTGATATAGTCATAGTCACAGAAAATAAACATCGAGCAATTAAGTATATGATGTTTACTATGTATATATATATATACACAAAACTTGAAAACAATAACTGCCTCGCAGGACAAAATAATGGATAACATTCGTTTTATTTTTAATTTGTTGTATATATCGTATAAGTTCGCCTATGTATCTTCTTTTAATTGCTTCCACATAGAGTTGTTAATACTGAATACCGTATTTTACATGGAGCAACTGTCTATCTGACCTCCACGCCCCATTTTCTTGAGTAACAGAATAACCCATAGTGAGATTGGTTGTCAGAATTGTAATGACTTACTTTCTTCCATTGACAGTATTTTTTTGAGGAAAACCTAATCACATGTCCGCTAAACTAATATCTATTTTGCATTGGCATTGTATTAGAATTAAAATTCATTCAAGAGTAGGTAACCCTCCTGTTCCTAGGTATTAAATTTTCAATAGTATATTATAGTCTTTTACTGTCTTATATTAAAAATTACCTTAGTCTTATTTTCAGTGGTGGTATTAGTTGGGTGCCGCACCAAGCTGCTGGTGACCGTCTTGCCTTCCAGCTGCTGCTTCGCCATCTCCACTTCCTTCTTCTTCAGCTCAAACACTACTTGGAATAAGTCTCTCATCGCTATAACTACCTATAAACAACAATATACACGCTGTAGTACAAAATAATTAAAGAAGAAAGTATTTTAATACATAAATTTGAAATAATAAAATAACTCCAATATTTAGAGCTCAAGTAGAGTTCAATGGTTTAGTGTTTACAGGTAATTCAAGTATCTATCCTTACAGCGCGGCATCGTGTCTAGCTATCATAAAGTTATAAATGTTATTGGAACAAAGTGATGAATGGAATGAAATTATGAATAAAATGAAGTGAATAAAGACTCACTGAGCTGGTTAAAAGCTTTCTTCAAACCTTTTTACTTATCACTTTAATGACTTTTAAGCCAGTAGGCATGTCTAAAAGCAACCAAGTTTATCTTTACGTCCTTAAGATCCTTAGAATATACAATAGACAAGCATAGAGTTCGCGCATCGCTAGTAGCTCGTTGTGGCGAGCGTAAGCAAATTTTTACTGTACTAGCGAAAATATCGACGGTTCCGATATTATTAGGGTAATATTAGGTTTTCGAGATAGTTTTAATAAAACGGCAATTCATACTAGTGCCTACAGCTCATACTCGATAAGCCCACTCTATAGTTTATTAATTTTTTCTATGTTTAGATCCAATGTCAATTCCTAAAGGATTTAACATGCGTAGTGGAGATGGTTACGTTGGGCTATGTTCAAAAGTCGTCCATGATCCTGGGAGTAACACATTCCCAATTTACGAAACTTTAATTTAAATATAGTCTTACTTGACTAGCAGCTTTATCAGTCTTGATGCCGAAGAACCGGTGTCCGGTGTCAGGTGATCCGAATATGTAGCCAAACGCCCGCGAGTCTGTCATGTCCTGCGCTATGAACGATATCTTGTGCACGGGGTGGTGGTACAGCGAGTCCTGATAAAAAAAAAAAAAAATATAAAGCAAAGGATTTTGCAGATCTAGAATCAGAAAAGGTGGAAGAGATTAAAATAAAAATGGGTGGGGTATGTATATGGCAAGAAAGTGCATAAATAATCCATTATTAAATAGCGGATCGCGATAACAATGCAAATATTTGAAGTAGGTTTCAAGGAGAATAGTTTCTCTTAAAAGAACGTTGCTATCAAGTTAGTTACGACTACTAAACCTAGATGAGTATACAACATTAGTACACACAAATAAAGACCGATGTCAAACAAAGTTTATACCACTGACGAGCTGTCCACCGCCCAAAAACATGGATACACGAAAGACACAATATAATATTCTATCGAACCTCTACTATGTATCTTCATACCGTGTATGTAATACATACACGGTATGAAGATACATAGTAGAGGTACATACTATGTATAGAACACAAGGGGTTAAACATTTACACCAGCCTTATCATCGCGCAGCCTCAACCCGTCGATAGCAACGTGGACCTGTGTATCTGCTTGTATTCGCCGACGGCGTAAATAGCCACCTTGAGGTCGGCCAGCGCCGTCTGGCACATCCTGTCTCTATTCTATTAAGTCTATGAAACGAAGGGTTTACCACTTACACCAATCTTGGAATCGCGCAACTTCAACTCATCAATAGCGACGAGGATCTGTGTCCTCAGCTTGTTCTCGCCTGCGGTGCGTATAGACAACTTGAGGTCGGCCAGCACCTCTTGGCTCATCCTGTCTCTATCCTATTAAGTCTATGTAACGAAAGGTTTAGCACTTACACCAGTCTTATCATCGCGCAGCCTCAACCCGTCGATAGCGACGTGGACTTGTATCCTCTGCTTGTGTTCGCCGGCGGCGCGGATAGCCATCTTGAGGTCGGCCAGCGCCTCCTGGCACATCCTGTCTCCGCGCGCCTCCGGCACCTCGAGCACGCCAATAAGCTTCGCTCGGAACGCCACGCCTTCGCCGAGAAACCGGCCCGGCTCGTTCTTGTCTGGATAACATGATTTTCGTATTATAATTTGCCCATCCATAGAAATATTTTACAGAAATATCTCCTTATTTTTTTCAAATTGGCTGAAATCCCTATTTACCTATATGGAATTTGGTCTGATATCTTGCGGAAGAAAAGTACGAAACCGCAAGAACCTAGCTCTTTTGTCCCGAAAAAATCTTAGCTATATTTATTATATATATTTTATATTTATTTTAGAAAATGCGGAAGTAGGTACCTATACATAACTTTAGACGCTCAGAGGATTGTCAGAGGATTTTGACAAACTACTTTCCGATAGATTATTATAAGATATATACATATATATAGTATGCTGGAACCTTAGTCAGCAAGAACCTGTCGACTTTAATCAGAATACAGTATAAGCAATTCCTTTGTTATTACCGGAAAGTAAGAAATGAGTCTTAATGACGTAGTGCACGACACACTGGGCCAGGGAATTCAACAAAGTTTTTTTATTGTATCACACCAATTACTTTTTCGGCCATCGTAATCAAATAAGGTCTCAAGGAAGACTCAACAATGATCATGACAAAGTCCAGGTTACGAATAAAAACATACACACATATCATACAAAGGCCAATGACTTGAACTTTAATGCCAATGTCAAACAGCCATTGTTTTCAGAATATATCAGGACTTTATACATTATCTTCGACAGTTGGCATAATCAGTGATTAACCACCACGATAATACATACATCGTACATAGTAAACAATTCCGTAGTCGTTAGCTAAGCAAGGCAATCATGTCTAAATATAACAAAGCACGTTAGTAAGCACAAGTGCACACACATAACACTAGTTAACATAATTATATCACCTTTGTTAATCAGACTTTTCGATTCCATCTTTTTCAATGTCATCGTTTATTTTTACACCTTTCTGTAGAGCACAAACAACGCGACTGAAGTAGTTACAGCGCTAAATAAAAGTGAGTGCGGGTGTCCTATTTTGGCCCCTGTTTACGGTGCATCATTCCCAGATTAATTGAATATCCTGCTTTTAAATTTAGATCCTCGATTGTCGCAGCCCCGCCGGCACCTGTCTGATGTGACCTCTTTTCAAAACGGTGACGTTTTTATTTTTTTTCACGAGTGTTAGGAAAATATCCTAAGAATTTTGTATGCATACTGCGCAATCATTGCATGCCATATACATAGATAGGTATGTTATTTACGAAAGAGCAAGCTTTGTTTTGAGGACGAGATGTTAGCCTAGTCATGGAATTCAGTGTTACATTGTTGAAGTTCTATTTACATAATACTACTAACATTAAGAGTTTGTTTATTAAACTTTTTTTTCTGGCAAGCCGCTGATAAGAGGCAGATTCATTCGGTTAATCACATAACGGACTAATGGACTTTGTATATACATATCGGAAATGTTTCCGCACCCGCAGTTTTATTGTAGCATTATGCATAATACATAGTAGCGAATATATGTTAATAGTTAAATACAATAAACGGAGGTCCGAATACAGCAGCAAAGTAAATAATTAAACACGTTCACGTAAGGAATTTGCCCTGAATTGTTTCGTGTAAAATGTTAGACTTATTCACTGTGCTCAATTCATCCTAAATTAATACGTGTAAGATAATTTAGCAGACAAAGTTTTAACGAATACAGTAGCGGTATTAATTAAAAATAATAAACGAAGCTTACAACATGGATAATGAGGAGAGTACATGCCATGACATTGATACGAACACACACAAGCATGACTGTCTTGTCTAAGGACCGATGTACTCACCGAACTGCCGTAAGAGATGCTGGAAATGACACACCTGCATAATTTCCCGTACAAACCGACAAATAGCAAGTTATGGAGTTAGTCCCCTCGACGCACCGCCGCTCCACATCCGCCACGGGCCCACAACACACCCTCTGTCCAAAACACCACGGGGGTCACTTATTATGACAAGGACTAGCACCACACTGAGCTGGCACGGCGAGTCCACTTACAGTTAGTAGGTGATAGTCATAGCCGATCCATGCAGGTTACAACACATACCGCAAAATATAAAAAAGCTAAGTAATATGCGAATAACGTGGTCGGGAACATTTAGCGCTATCTAACAACACCGCATTACCGTCATATCAAAAGTATAGAAAAACATCGTGATGAAGAAGCTTAGTTGGGCTAACACGTTAGCGTTACGGACTCACATTTGCAAGGGCTGGTTTTCTTACGAAGGGTTTGCATTGGAAAGTCAGTCGGTAACTTGTGATTGAACATCGGTAACTTTTTAAATCTCCACTGAAATACAAATACACTATTGGAATACACTGGGCACCGCTGCGCGACTACATTATCGGCACTGTTCATATAAAAATGCAATATTCAAGTTTCACTACGAGATTTATTGATTTTTACGTTGCCGTTCGTAATGTATGAAGATGTGTTTGAGGTGGGCGCGGATGGAGATCACATGATGGAGATACGCGTCCGTGGATGAAATAGGCAGGAACAGCGGACAGTTCGTGGAATTAACATTAGTGTATGATTTGGATGGCAATGGAGGGTCACAGCGGTGGGCACCACATGGGCGCACTGGCGGCGCGCGCAGATCGCGCTCCCCTCGCGCCGCACGCTCGCGCACCCGCCCCTAATCAATATTCGCTCCCGATCTCTACTCTCTACAACTTATATGGTTCCCTCAATGAACACGCGCACTATTCAGACTCTTGTTAATTTTTAAGCGATCTTTTACCTATGTACTTTATTAGATGATGGAGAATTTTCAACTGTCGTAAATATAAAGTATTCTCGAGATAATAATAAATACCTAATATGACATATTTATAAATTTCTTAGTTTAAATTCATCAGAGTTCTGTTTAAAACATTATCAGTTACTAAATAAGATATAACTGATGAGATAAAATCATGTAATCCCTTGGTTGAAAGTGTCACTTCATTTAAGTACAGATAAGATAATTTTAGAAAAGGAAATGGAGTTGTAAATAGGATTTTTCATGGTCAGCTATACCATGTAATTTTTAGCTAATTCATTAATTATTAAATAACCATTTAAATAAAATATAAAACACATCAAACTAGAAAAGTTCCAACTAATATTGCATTATTTTCTCAAATAAACAGTTTGATTATTTACTTTATATTTTAATAATTATTATATAATTTATGTTATTTGGTACTCAATTAGAAACCATTTGTATAATTTTATTTTAATTGATCTAATTCAATAATATTATATTATTTATTCTACTAATCTAGTGCAGGTTTTTTTTTTCTAATAGATACATGAGGCAAAGATAATTATTATGATGATTATAATACCATAACAATAAAAGTATCTGCTTTTGTTTATTTAATGGAAATTGTATATTGAAGTTTACTTTGTATGAAATGTTCTATTTTTTTTATATAAAAAGATAAATAAATATTATGGATTATCTTCACACAAGCTGTTAGAGATTTACAAACTTAAAAAAATTGAAAATAAATAATAATGAATATTAGTTTTGTATCATATAAATATTGAAAATGATATGACCAATGATATTGATACATAAATTTATTACAATAAAAGTTATGAACCATTTTACTTGATGAGAATTATCACAATACAATGATGAGAATTAAATGTTATGGTGTATGTTTAAGAGAATAGAAATGTTATTAGAGAAAAGCAATACATTAATTTATAGTAATACAAATGTACACAATAGGTAATTTAAAATATTAAAAAATTAAAATATAACAAAATATTGATTTTGACACAATGAAATGATTCACATATTTAAATTAGTTTTCATGCCACCATAAGCCATTTAATCTTTAATCTATCTCTGTAAGGATAATAAATTTTAAGAGAACTTTTATGAATTTATTATTAAAATATAATACGATAGAATAAAAAAAAAAAAACAATTATCATGAATGTAACGTAAAACTTATTGTATCTATGTAAACCGGTAAAACCGGGAGGCTATATTTTTTAGCAACATACACCTAGCTATTTACAAAACCGAGTCGGCGTTCTTGAAGAACGATGAACAAGGCCAACTTCAAAATTAAATTTCATACATCTTATCGAATAAATTAAGTCATATTAGATTGTACATAAAAGGAAGTTACCTTTATTAACAGCCATGATCTAAATAAAAGATCGTAGAATACAAAACATCGTCATCAACTTGTTTCGAAAACTGTTTCCAATTAAAACTTCACTGAAGATTATTAGCTAGCAAATTATAAATGAGTACATGTAATATCCACGTGCTTGCACTATGTTAAGTTTTGCAGTTAGCTGGCAAGCTATCAGAATTTACAATAAACCGTTGAATTAACGTAAAATGCTATTGAATGTGAATCTCTCAACTTGATCTTGCTTTTGGCCTTTTGGCTTCGTTTCGTATTCGATCTGACTGACAGTTGACAGCAACTTATTGAGTAGGTGCGTTAGGACTACAAAAAAATACCATTTTATAAAATAACCCATTGAAAATTTTTGTTGTTAAATATTCTGCCATATGATTTGTAATACAGTTAGAGTTTTAAAACTTTTTAATGCTTTTTTTTATTTATTGCATTTATAACCAGTTTGCTTTCAGTCAAGACATGTGACACAGAAATGAAAATTACTATGGCATATAATTACTGCTACCAAGTAATGGCAACATTAATACCCTTTGTTTGTTGTCTGCTGTGTCATTTCATGTAAACATAGGAGAATGAAATAGCATAATCTATTTTTACTGTGGTGTAAGCAAGATAGATAAAAATCAACTGACAAAACAATGACAGATAAATTCAGCTGATCGTAATTGTATATTTGTAAATCGTTGTACTATGAATTAAAAATGTATTTTATGAGAGAAAGGACAAACATTTAATAAAGTATTACGTTTCTTTCTCCTAAATATTGTTATGAACAACATAGATAACACGAAGAAATAAGTAAAAAAAATAACTTTACGTATTTTTGCACGCCTTTTTATAACGATGACTGTAATATACAAAAGTGATAATTGTTATTTGATTGATCACAGAGAATACATTACCGGTGTTTATAAAAACACAACGGTAAGTGAAAAAGAACCGGTTTCATTTAGTATTTTAGCAAAACTATTTTCTATAATCCACACTGACAAAAAAGAAATTAGTAGAAAAAGGTCTCACAACTCTGATAAAATGAATGAAGAGGTAAGTTTTTTTTTAAGTAGTTTATTTAATAGAGCACCTATCTGGAGTTTTTCTCTTAAATGCAACATACTAAAGTTCTCCAATAAATAAGAAACTACTGTTAAAAACAAAAATACTTAATTAAATAATGATTTATATTTTTTTCAGACAATATCTGTAAAAAGTATATATGCAAGGTTTATGGAAGAAGTGCCTTCAAAAATAATGGATAGCTTAATAATTAAATATAAATTACTAGATACATCTGATGTTAGAGATCTTTCTAAACAACTATTTGAATCAACTATATTTGATTTTGCTGGTATGAACGGGGGAAATAATTCAGAGACATCTCTCAAATGCAAGATGCAGGGGAATAACTTCTTCATCCCACATCATTCAAGGTACCTACAGTAACAATATTAAAAGTATGTAGTTAAATCAAATTATGTTGTGTAAATGTGTATCCATTTTTGAATGAGTATTTAAATTTTTTTCATACAGTTACATTAACAATCTATAGAAAGTTCAAAGATAATTGAGGTTTTAATTTTATTGATTCATATTATTTTAGGTTCTATTGTGGAGATGTTAAAGAGCAATGCCACAAATTGGAAGGTAGTAAGTTTGACATAGTAGTCGCTGATCCACCTTGGTGGAATAAATACATAAGAAGACTGAAGAATGCCAATGATAAGTTAAGGTAATAAGTCTCAATAAATTCTATTCAAGTCCTTAGAGCCATATTTAACTATACAACCTTTTAAGTCCTTTTATTTGTATCTAAGGACCAAGTATAAAACATATGTAAACTAAAATATACCTGCATATTTTTTTAAAGCAATTTTTACTGATTATGATTTAGAAGTTATTTCATCAGATATGAGTGGTGCCTCTAAGAATTTATATGTATAATGTAATTCTTTCCTCCAAAACTGCAATTTGTAATTAATAATAAAATTGTTTTATGGGTTTATATATACCTATTAAAATGGTGTTCTTTTAGTTATTCAATGATGTACAATGAAGACATAGCTGCAATACCGGTACAGAACTTACTTTCTGACAACTGCATTGTTGCAGTGTGGTGTACAAACGCTCCGAGCAATGTTGCCGCTGTCAAAAATATAATATTCCCAAAATGGGGCATTGATTATGTGGCCACATGGTATTGGTTGAAGGTAACTGTGGACCTGAAGCCATTGTGTCCATTTGGTGCAGGATGTAATAAGCAGCCTTATGAAAGGATAATGTTGGGGAAAATAGGTGATGTAAAGGATCTTCCAGACTATCAAATGGTTGTCAGTGTGCCTAGCGCGTTGCACTCGCATAAACCACCACTCTTCGGTAAGTTATTCTATGGTGCCAAAGGACTAATTTCTTTGTGAAAATGTATTAAATTCTAATTATGAAAAGCAGATAAGTAAAGACTATTTTTTTTCCGCTAATAAGTGATATAATAAAAAAAAATATTGCAAAAAGGCTATGTAGAGGGGTGTTTTTTTATATGAGTTTTAACATAATAACGTAAACTCCCTGTTTCAGATATGCTATCACCTTTTGTAAAAGCAGAGAAGCCACAAACTCAAGAATTATTCGCGAGATATCTACTACCAAATACTACGAGCGTTGGCTATGAGCCCCTAAAATGGCAACACGAATCGTTGTTTGAAGAAATAGATTAACAAAGAATAAATTTATAGATAATGATAAGGTATTTCTTTTAACTTATCTTTCACCTGGGGACTGGTAAGCTTGGGGGTAAATAAAATTACCCGTAATTTTATTATTAATTTCAAGTCTGTCCTACGTGTCTAAATTGAATGTTTGAATGTTTGTATCGTAAGCCCCATCCAAATCGTATGTACAATGCATATACCTACTTACATATGCGTCAAATATAGATCCTGGTTTTCTGAAGTCGGGTAATAACGCGTAAGAAAGAAAGATGTGTTGTTGTATAGAATAAATAATAGTTTAGTAGGTAATTCATTAAAACACCATGTTATAAATAGTAAACTTATTTAATATAATGCTATGTGTATGATGCATATTCTATAATGTATGAAGACCTATGACGTGTAGGTTAGCTGTTCCCGTTGACGGTGACGATGACGCTCGTCTTCTTGCTCTTCTTGGGATAGCCGTCAGGGTTCATGGTCTGCCATCTCCAGAAATCAGTGCCTAGAAACACATATAGAAGATTCAAAATCATAAATCTTTCTTCAAAAATGTATCGTTCTGAAAATGTGAATATTCGCCCGACTTTGCAACGTTTGGTTACAAAAGTTGGTGATTAATGAGTTCTCAACGTTGGTGTACTGAAATTTTCAGGGCCAGATTTTGATGCTAAAAATCCATTTACACCATGAGGTAGATTTATTCTAAAACCCATAATATACTCACACATCTCTTCGATCGTGAGCTTAGTGGTCCAGCCGAGTTCCTCCCTGGCCAGCGTGGCGTCTGCCCACATGGCGGTGATGTCTCCCAACCTTCGCTCCACATACTTCAGAGGGATCTTGGTTGAGGTTACACGTTCGAATACCTCCACTAACTCTTTGACAGACACCCCTCTGCCTGTTCCGAGGTTGTATACCTGAAGATTACAGAATATTTCTCAATGAGGAAAAATTGCGAATTGTGTGAATATTTATTGTATTGTAATGTTTATTTAAGTATTAGAACTGTCAGACAGTTGCAATCATAAGGCTGGTCAGTAGGCACAAAAAAATCCAATTAGCTAATTTGTTGTGGTTTTTACCCAACAGGGAAGAGTTCTTGTTTGCATATATGACAATAGCTCCATAAATGGATTAGTTTTTTTTACTTTTACCCGGACTAAAGAACAAGTTGTTCACTTGATAATCCGCGAACGAACATCTCCAAAACAAGAGGCCTATGAGATGGGTTGCTGACATTTATAATTGATTTTTACTCCGGATAGGTATACTTTTTAGCCTTTTGTAAAATGTTCAAAGTGTATAATATGCTAGAACATACCTTGAGCCTCACGTGGCTGCTACTCAGCAAGTTGAGAGCCGCGACGTGCCCGCTCGCCAAGTCCATCACGTGGATGTAATCTCTGATACCTGTAACAACCAAACACCTAATTTACTTTTCCTTGTAACTTTAGAGTTTGACAGGCCTCGCTAGTTCTTTTTTCTTTTTTCAATAAAATTTATAATAGTCTTCTTCTGCTCAGCATTTTTTCTAGGGTTCACTTTCAGTTTCACTGGATAGTTTGGCTTATGGTAGTAAATCGTTATTCCTTGGTGAGACCAAAATTTTGCAATGTGTTGAAATATCTGTTTCTTACCCGTGCCATCTGGAGTGTTATAGTCGTTCCCGAAGACTGTCAGCACAGGCTTTTTGCCGAGAGCCACTTGTGCCATGAACGGCATCAAGTTGGTGAACTCCTTGGTCGGGTCCTCGCCGATTAGGCCCGAAGGATGAGCTCCAACGGGGTTGAAGTAACGAAGGGAAATTATGTTCCATTTCTGAAAAAAATAAATATCTTATAGGATAGGTATTAAAACTACCTAGTTAAAAAAGAAAAAAAAATTTTGTTTCCATTTTTCAAATGACAATAATTGATCTCCGATCGGGCGATCACGAGAACGCGCGTAAGTAAACCGTCGATATTCCTAAATAATCTGTCCATTACTTAGATCGATTTCATCTAAAGATCTTATAATGCATATGATCTGATTTCGTAGTCCCAAACAAACAAAACAAAAGGTCAAATAGCGCCACGAAAACTTATGTTCTAATTAACAACTGATATATAGCTGGCTTCCGGGTAGACTACTGATATTCAGAATCTAAAATTCTTGAAAGTTGTTTGAACATCAACATTGTATTGCCAGAACATGTTAACAAAACAAGCGTGAACTTTATCAAATCTACTCAAAATACCGTGAACGTAACCGTCCTTGGCATGTCCAAAATAAAATGTGGTAAACTAATCGTCAACTTTTAAATAAATCACTATGTGCCGAAACTATTTATATAAATATTTAAACAAATGAGGTTTAAGACACCACTTGACCTTGACATTTATGCTAATAGGCCATTAGAACTGGTATTGAAGAGAAAGTAATTTTGTTACAGAAGACGTAACATCAGTGTTAACATTTATTAGACGACGCTTTGTAAGGACGCAATAGGTCCTGCATTCCTGCATTATGTACCTATACCCTGAATTCCGAATGTTCCTAAACCCCTGTTTACGGACAATGACTCTTTAAAAGGATAACGGTGTTTATTTCCACTTATGTGTCACTGTACACATCATTCATTATGAATAACTTTTATTATGGGAAAAAAATACAGCTGTTCCCTACATTTATTTTCGCGAATCGTCAAAATGTACGGAATAGCTGATTTTGTTCGCAATTTAAGTTTGAGACTAAAAGGATAACGGTGTTTAAGCACACACCCTGTACAAGCTTTTGATATAATTTTATTTTCTGAACACCACAAATTTTACTTTTGAAAATTAGTGAATAATCGCATCGAAATTTAGATATTTTAGACTCTTAAACATAACACAACCAATCTTGTAACACACCGTTAAAGGTCAGGATTATTTATTTATTATTCCTATAACAAACTATTTTATCTTGCGAGTTTGTTGTATTTTACGATACCAGATTTTTTTAGCCCATATAAACATAAAAGATTTTATTCCTATGTACCTACTTATATCTAGAAAAGTAATTTCCTATTTCTTCCATTAGGAATCAATGCAGCTAGGTTCTTCAAAATTTACACTTAGGTATCAATTTTTTAAACCGTCTTATAATCGCATATAAATATGATTCACGTAACGCACTTCACTAACAAAGCCCCACAAGTAGGGACCTACACTTATTATATATTCAAGAGTCTTACCTGATCAGCCGCACTAAGATCTTTGAGCATTTCCTCGATAAAGTATTTGGTCCTTCCGTAAACGTTTGTGATGCTGCCAGTAGGATGTGTTTCAGTTATCGGCAAGTATTCAGGCTCGCCGTACACAGTGCATGATGAGGAAAACACCATTTGGTAGCAATCGTGTGATCGCATTATCTGGAAATGTCATTATTATGCGTCTTAGTATAATACGGTTCTGGTCCTTTCGAACGAATTGTGTGTGAATGCAGTAAGTGGGTAGTAGAGCAATGAAATAATGTGTTAAACTAATAAAGAGTTTTGATTTATCTAAATATTTATAAGTACGATCTTATAGCCTGATGAGACTTGATTTAATCAACAATTAAAATATTTTTATCAATAATTATAACCGGGATTATAATATTATTTGGACAGTTAAATATTTATTTTATGAATTGTTAAATAAATTTTATAAAATCCCAAAATCATTGATTAAAATTCTCCGAAAATTTTGTGAGACAGAAATACATCCGTGTTACAATAGATACCTTATTGATATATCAAACAACATTTTCAATTAAATAGATACTATCACAGCTAAAGCTGCAATTTGAAATTGTGTCGGTCCGTCTGTAAACTTCCTAATAACAGCTGCTTTTATTTTTTGTACGACTGCCGAAAAAATTAGCGCAATGCTATTACAGTTCACGTGTGGATGTGAGTTTATTTATTCCACCATAACTTTCAAATGCATAAACAGATGGGGATAACTACAAAGTTATCCCTCACATCAGCCCGACATAACAGGCAATTATTTTTTTTAATACTTAATTACAATTGTGCAACTGACTGACAGAGTTTAAATATTTGTAAGGGTAAGTAGTCGTGTTTTGTATTTTACCTCCAGTAAGTTGAGCATGCCAAGTAAATTGTTCTGGTAGTACAGTAGAGGCTGTTGCATTGACTCTCCAACCGCCTTCAGAGCTGCGAAGTGGATCACGCAGTCTATTGGGTGCTGGAAATCAATAATCACATATAATAACACTCCAAACTTCGCTCGCAACAACGCTGGAGTGGCAACCAAAAAATACAAAACTGGGCAACTTGCCGGGAAGAATTATTTTTTCCGAGGTAAGTCTTGCGCATCACCAGAGTAACACTATTTGCCTACACGGAAAGTTCATCGGTCTACATTCCCACTCCCTCTGCGCAATCAACTGTTTGCTTGATCCCCGCATGGGAAAAACATTTATATGCGCCTGAGAGCTGTTTTTGTATGTCTTTATTGTTTATAAAACCCCCAAAACAATAAATTCCGGCTGATCAATCTTAATCACTATGTAAAAATAAGGACTGACAATAGAAAAGTTTCACTAACTTTCCTTTGAATTTATCGAGAGATATCGTAAACTAAATAAATAAAGAACATGTAAAATTATAATTATAGTATCTTATTAATCCAACTGATGAATTAATTAGATATGAAGTAGATGGAAAATTGATATAAGTTTATAGTGAATTATTTTAAATTGGTTCGATTGAGATCTTATCAGACAAGTGGACAGTGCCGGACCTAGACTTCCTTTACAAAATCACATGACTCATGGTTCCGTATGATGTTGTGTAACAAAGTTGGTGCATTTTTTGCCATTACGTCACGTACCTACACAGTCTTTCTTGATTGTAATATCTTGAAACTTACTATCCCAACGAATGTCAGAACTTCAGACTTCCTACCGGCTTCTCACGTAGCTCGATATCGCGGATCACCGTGCACAGTGCGCCCTTGTCCGTGTCTGTCTTGAAAATCAAACCCATTTTGAACCGACTTACGGTATACGTCAACTTTCGGTGGATTGCGACGGACAGGTGCAGGCGTGTCTGCTATCACGGACGAGCCCCCCACGACCCACGGTGCGTGGTGCGGGTTGATTGTTGAACATTCTTTATTCCATTACTCAGCTAAAAAAATAACTAAACCATCGAGCAAAGTACACAAGGATCAATTTACCTTATCAAATATATCATTAATCTGCGGCTTGTTCAATAAATCGGCTTCATAAAACACAATTTTCTTGCCGGTTATCTGTTCCGCCCTCTTCAACGCCGGAGATCCTTCCTCGTCACATACAGCGTTGGCAAAGTTGTCGATGGCGATGACGTCATGGCCAGCGTTCAGCAGATCCACCACACAATGGCTGCCTATGTAGCCGGCACCTCCCGTCACTAGGATCGTCTTGAAGCGTGGCATGTTTGAGTTTGTGCTGTAACAACATCAAAAATATAAACCATCAAGCTTTTATTAGAATACATTTTTAAAACAAGCTTTTTGTAACTTCAACGCTTACAGTAAAAAACCCAAATATGTTAGGACTTCGTCGTTCCGTAACAGAGTTCTTATGGCCACCTGCCACTTTCTGGTTCCATATTTTTTTCTTTTTTTATCGAACTAACTTACAAAATAGACTCGAATTCGATCGAATTTGACTGGTCTATTGGTCTAGTGGTTAATGTCCCTGACTGCTAAACTGGAGGGTTTGATTTCCACCGAAAACAAATCGTATTGTGGTGATTATTATTATTAATTTATCTATAATATGTAAGAATTTAGAAATATATAAGTATGTTTATCAGTTGCCTGTTTGTCATACCTAATACCTGAACAGGCTCTGCCTAGTTTGGGATTAGATGGTCGTGCGTGAGTTGTCCCAAGATACTATGATTATTGTTATTGACCTACTAGCTAGGTACACCGTAGGTACATAGGTACTATAAAAAGTACAACGATCGTGTAGCTTCTTTTTCAAAGATATCATGATATAAAAATGTTTTGCGCGTATTTTCAGTAGATGTCATTCGTTGGCTTAACGGTTATTTGAAATGATCGATGTTTTTATTATCCCGTCCTTTTTGGCCTTTTACGACATCGATAGAACCCGTTTTGAAAAAAGTTAAAGACTTTTTATTTTTGTATTTTGGTATACAATCACTTCTACGGTCACGCCCTTAAAATTGATTGAATTATCAGGTGCGCGTAACCTTTTGAATTAGTTGAAGACACGGACAGGTGTAAAATTAATAAAGTTTATGTATGTCTAACATTTCATTGGCACGGTTAAGTATTTACAGAAATACATGTTGTTAAAATAATAGAGCCGAGACATCTACCTACTTATGCCTAGATACAGTTGTATTCTCGACAATGATGTGTAGGATAACCAGGTAATCTGTTTATAAGCAAATTTTTACGAAACGATAACAGTTTAAAGACGGAAATTGTTTAAGTACCTAATTAATCATTTTTTACAGATCGTACTTATGATAGATTGTATTAACTTAACAATAATATTATCACTCGTTTGTTTATTAATTCCACGAATTTATTTATTGTGATTTAACAAAGCGGATTTTATTTTGGGTAGCTCTAGGCTAGCTGCTAGCCTATCATTTTTGAATAAAGAGGTTTTACATCGGGAATATAATAACAAAAAGCAGGTAATATCCATAACTAATACAAGTTATACCGAGCGAAGCGTTTGAGTTTAAAGATTCTCATCTACTCGGGTCTATTAATAGTCCAGGGTACATGCCAACATGAAGAAACAACTTGTACCTAGGTGCTTATTAAGTTTCGCTTTTAGATCGGTTTATGTTTTTCAATTTATTTTAAAACAAGCAAAATATGTAGAGAAATGTTTTTTTTTTTTTATGAATAGATTTACGCAGTTAGCCTGAGCGCAGGCTTTGACTGCTTCACCGGACTTGGCGAGAACCTTAAGGGCCTCCAGCCAGAGCAATAGAAAAACTAACGACATCAGCAACGATCACTAAGGGCACCTGTGGGGTTCGGACCTCGACTTAGTGCGTTGCTAACAATCTTAATAAGGCAAATCAGCAAGGGAGGGCTGGATCTAAGTTTTTATTATTTAAGGACATATTTTTATTGCTAGTTTGGCCGGCTCGGGCCAGCTGGATCTAGGGACGGGGGGTGTAGAGAAATGTAAGAACTTATCGTTATCTAAGCATAAACTATCTGTGACATTGTTATTAGCGTAAAATCCAACGTACCTACATAGCTTTTGCCGGTCTGTAAGTCTAGTAAGTCTTATAAATTGCAGAAACTTTCAGATTATAAGGAACTCACATGCATAGTAATATGTTAAACTAGCTGTTACCCGCGGCTCCGCCCGCGTGGATGTCGGTTATCGCGGCAAAAAGTAGCCTATGTCCATTCTCACGCTCTAGACTATCTGTGTACCAAATTTCATTCAAATCGGTTTAGTAGTTTTTGCGTGAAAGCGCGACAAACAGACAGACAGGCAGAGTTACTTTCGCATTTATAATAGTAAGGATTAGGGATATTGCGTTAACTAAACTAATCCAGTCTTCTCGGTCAATACTCATTTATCGACTTCTTTTTATCGATTCTATTTATGCATTGCAATTTTAACTGTCAAGGTTAAGGTTTTGCACATCGGTTCCTAGTTCCTTTAGCCATATTAAATTTGAGAACAATAAGCGATTAGCTGTAGAGTCGATAAAGACAGGAACATACTGAGTTTGATCACGTCTCTTTCAATTTATAATGTTTGTTTAATGGACCAATTACTAAGGTCGCCTATTGAACGCTAATTTACGATAATCGGTCGTTTTAATTTTCCTTTAATTGACCTTATCATCTGCTGATGTGTGTATTCAATGTCCATGTAATTAAAATCCATGGTTTGATTATGAAGTTTATTTTGCAATCCATACTCATATTATAAATGCGAAAGTAACTCTGTCTGTCAGTCGCGCTTTCACGCCAAAGTTACTGAACCAATTTAAATGAAATTTGGGACACAGATAATCTGAGTCTGAGAATGGACATAGGCTACTTTTGCCGCGAAAACTGACCTCCACGCGGGTAGAGCCAAAGGAAACAGCTAGTTTCTAATTAAATAATGACGCTATAATTTCGCTGTCATTATTAAAAATAAGCATAAAATTGAAACTCATTAATTTAGACCTACTTTATTTTAAACCTGTCTTTTCAAATTTCGTTCGTACTTACTTATAGCAAAACTACTGCCTGCTCCTAGACTCACTTAGCTAGATGTCACCGAAGTGTTAAAACTATTTCATTGGCCTCGAATTGCCCAACATTCATCAAGAAGGTTGCACAACCACAATGACGAGACGTTACCGAGATCTTCATCTTTTACTACTTCTAAGATAAATGAAAGGGATATTCTGTGTTTTTGACCTAAGGTTAACAGTACAACGTATACTGCGGTACGACGTATACTAAGGTAACTACAATTTGGTAATCATTTAACTGTTTTTCAATAAAATAATGTGTAATTGTAATAATAAAAAAAAGACTTGCTACTAAGAGTAAACTTTTTTTTTATAATTTCAGAACCTTGACGTTCGGCGAAAATACCGTTGATATAAAATGCAGCACATATATACATACAAAAAACAAAACTTAAACACTATCAACAACTAAATTATCTAACTTCCAAACCAATAACTGCTAACTTGTACTGTAAATTAGCCTCTCCGGAGAAAGGTAAAACACTGTTCACAGAACCTTTTTTACCTACACGTGTCGTCGAACCCCACTTCTGAACTTTAAAGTGCTTATTTTTATTATTATTATTTTAATGTTTAGGATATTGCCGCCTTCACTCCATCGTGTGTAAAATATTAGGCCTTATGAGCATGCTACGGTAACGTCGGAGAGGTCTGTCCCCAGTTAGCCATTTAGGACCAGCATAAGATAACTTGAATTTTATTTTAATAAGTTTAGTTATTAAAATGTTTTACCTTACACTGGCCCGTGTTACATGGGTTCGAGTAAGGTATAAGTATAACGAGATAAGGACATCAGTCCGTGTTTAAATTAAGAACATTTTCAGGCGACCCCTCAAATTGGTTCATCATGGCTGCCCAGAATTAAAAAAGTTTGTTTGCCTACAGGTTCATATAAAAGTCGTATAAATAGTTTCGTCCTTAGCCGTTTACCTTCATTGAACTTACGTCAGTGGCGTGCGTAACAAGGATTCAATGGAAATCATAATCCTATCAAAATCGTGATAAAACAAACGCTTGTGTGAGTATAATTACGACTAATTGTATTATCAGAAACAAAATTCAGCGTAAAGCCTCCGTTTCATCAATTATATAATAAATAAGGAAGATAGTCGTGATGTTCGTCTTGAGTTGTAAGCATTATTTTATTGGAATATTTTCCATAATGATGTCATTAATAACCCTGTGCGTGTCAGTGGTGTGATGCCAGTGAGGCCACTTTTCTATTACTTATCTATACTAATATACTAATATAATATTATAAAGCTGAAGAGTTTGTTTGTTTGTTTGTTTGTTTGTTTGTTTGTTTGTTTGAACGCGCTAATCTCAGGAACTACTGGTTCGAATTGAATAATTATTTTTGTGTTGGATAGTCCGTTTATTGAGGAAGGTTATAGACTATATAACATTACGCTACGACCAATAGGAGCGGAGCATAAATGAAAAATGTTGCAAAAATGAAAAACCGTTGAAACTAAAACACGCGAACAAAGTCGCGGGAGACAGCTAGTGACGAATAATGGCCGGTTCCTATATTCAAGAAACGACTCGTTTTGCTTCCAACGGGAGAATTTTCTTCGTTTTGCTTAGAAATTTGTACCGTTCGTAACCAAAACGAATGGTTTCTTGAATATAGTGACCAGCCCCCCAAGACAAGTGGTATTTCGACAAGCGATAACGATGATAGAAATCGCTTAAATGACAATAAATGTATGGAAATGACATTTCGTTTCGATAAGTCACGTGACTTGGACTTTTCACTTCCTTACATTTGAGCGATTCGATCAGCGTTATCGTTTGTCGAAATGTCACTTGTTTAGGGGGCCAGGCATTGAACTATTTTTCGCGTCTGTTTCATAGTTAACGGACAAAGGTACCTACTTCTAACTGAGGTTTTGGAATCAAAATCTCAGTTATAAATATAATAAACGCAAGGCCCAGTTATCCTAAACTAAGCTAAATCCTAAACGGAAAAAAAAAAAATTAAAATGTCTCGAAAACGTTCCAAGTTCGTAAAGTCAGCAACAAAAATTGATAAACACAATCAGATTTATAAAACACCAATAAGCTAATAAGGATATCATAGCGTTAACACTTCGTAATAGGCTATTTTGTTACCTAGTCGCAACATCAATTTATGGACTTAAAATTGTGTTAATTGTTGGTTTTGTGTGATTTTGCTGATTGTACCGTACGTAAATTTATAATCTACTAGCTGTTTCCCGTGGCTCCGCCCGCGTGGAGGTCGGTTATCGCGGCTAAAAGAAGCCTATGTCCTTTCTCAGGCTCTAGATTATCTGTATACCATATTTCACTTAAATCAGTTTAGTAGTTTTGGCGAGAAAGCGCGACAGACAGACAGAGTTACTTTCGCATTTATAAGATTAGTAAGGATTTTAATCACGAATGTTTAACAGACTTTAACAATGAAAATGTTCAGCTGCTAATGACTGACTGCTTAGTATTACACTGATAAAAAATAAAAATGTATTAAAAATAAAATCACTCTATTCCATATTCCTTTTTTAAACGACCGACACAAGAATGTCGTCCTCCGTAAAAGTTTTAAAACAAAAAAAAGCAAGGGATGGGAAAATCCCATGATTAGTGACGTTGCTCATAATTACTAGCCATGCTTGATGCAAGGAGCCGGGCATAAAGATTCCACGCTTTGCTCTTTTTACAACATCCTACTGCATATAATTGAGTTCATGCACCCCGCACGCATATGCTGTAAGGAGCTAAATGTTATGATATTATGTACAGTTATTTGGTAAAATGCTTGAGGAAAATACACATTACTTTCACGCTTTGTTTTTGTGTTTCTGTTTTAAAGGGGATTGAACCGACAACTGAACTTTTTACATATTTTATGCTTTTTTAAACCCACCCGGCTTGCAATGTAGGTATTATACATATAAACCTTCCTAATGAATCATCACAATCTATTTCTGAAAATACGTTGCGTAGTTTAAAAGCTTCTTAGCATACAAACAGCGGGAGCGACTTTGTTTTGTACTATGTAAAGACAAAGATACAAAACTTACTAAACTTAAGTAACTAAGTATTCATAAAAAAATAAACTTACTAACTTCTGGAAAATATGAAATTGTCTGCTTTTTAAACACAATATTGTGAGAAGCAAGTACCGAACAAGTTGTAAGTAGATAATAGAAATCTGCTAGAAAGGCATTACGGGTCTTGCCGCGACTGATGTTAGTAATTAGAGATTAGACTCAATTAAATACTTAGTCTAAGGCCGACTTAAGGAATAGTTTACGTCTATTATTTTCTTTTTAGTAAGTAAGAGTTTTCTTTTTTTTTCACTTTCACTTGTTTTATATTAAGTATTCATTTTACGACCCAAGTATTCATGAACATTTTAAAAATTGATAACTGTGTGTAGAGTACCTAATGTAGTAATGTTCACAAACCACTGATTAGAAAATAAAGCTGTTTACCTACTCGAAATAACACTGAAACAAAACTATTTTTTAACGGATCTATCACGGCTTATTTAGATTTTAGTTCCCGACGTTCCAACGCCTTTGCACCATCACAGCACCTTAGTCTGCCTGTGACCATGACACCCGGCAAAGGCGTTAAAACATTGGGAACTACAAACTAAATAAACCGCGATAGATTCCGTTCAAAAAGTAGTTTTATTTCAATCATCAATGTCCAACTTTTGTACTTAACCTCACAAAGCATTATAGGTTAACAGATTTCTTATAATTTTTAAATAGAATGACGGTTATTGTTTCAGTTCGCCCGATGTCATCGTTAATATGGTCAAAAACCCTACTTATTTTGTGGGGACGCGTTAAAATTATCATATATTTCCTTCGCAAGCTCCGAAAGGAGAGATTACCAAGAAACACCTTATAAGTAGTCGTTACTTTATTGTCTCATCTTCTAAGCATTCGTGACATCAGATTTTCTCGTTAAAGTTACTTTATTAGAATTGATGACACAGTTTTTCTTTTCTTACATTTTCCGTGTGATCGAAATTTATAGGCCTATATTACTTATAACCTAAGCAGATATTATAATCTTGACCATATAAGATAATTTATGCATTTGGTTGTCATCCACATCCGCTTTGCCTACGAAAGGATCCTCTATATTTGTTTTTCGTCATTCCACACTGCTTCAATCAGATTATGTATAAGAGAGTACGGGATTATTATGTAAATGAAGGCTTAATTTGTATAATTTATTTAAAACTATTTTCTATATCTGGCTTAATGTCCAGCGAATTGTCTGAGGTGGTGTCGCGGACGCGCCGCGGCCCGTTATTTGCGAAGTTTGATCTTAAATATATGTATTATTAGATGTTGGTTATGTTTGATGGGCCCCGCATGCATAGAAGTCTATTATTGCAGCAAAAAGTAGCCTATGTCCTTTCTCAGGCTCTAGACTATCTGCGTACCAAATTTCATTTAAATCACGACAGACAGACAGAGGTACTTTCGTTATATTAGTAAGGATGTTTCTGATTTCGTAAGTACATTTACGTTTATAATTTACATAGCATGTAGAGCATAGATAAATATCTAGTTAATCTACAATTTACACGAAGCTACTGGGTTTGCAGAACCTAAAATTACTTTTATTACATAGCCCTGAACCACAAGAAGCTATCATTGTGGAACAAACATGGTGTTACTGATTTAAAAAAAAACCGGACAAGTGCCAATCTAACTAGCGCACCGAAGGTTCTGTACAAATTTTGATGATCGACACGGCTAACTCTACAAAAATAAACTTAACTGTCTGGTTGAAAAATATTCTGACATGCATTGATCGATGCATGCGACACTGTAAAATTTCCTACTGTAACTTCTCTTTAAAATAGATAAGTTGGTAATTGTAAAAACTTATTTTTCATGTTACAAAACTACTTACAAATTAACTTTGTTTTTGAATTTTTTCCTTCTCTTGCGACGTTAGACCTAGCATCATGTTAAATTTCGCGAATCATTTTCGTCGGAAAGGTCTGTATTTTTTCTAATTATATTGACATAATAGCTTGTACTTTTTAATTTTATTGTTTCAAGGGACGATAGACCTAAGTACCTTATTAAATATTAATTCCACCACGCGTTCCTAAGAAAAAATATTCTTGACAGATAGACGAACAACCAACTGATCCCATAAGGGTTCCTTTTTCCTTTTGACGTACGGAACCTTAAATATATAACAACGATGAGTAACAACACAAAAAACCCAAGAATTTAAGTACCTATTTATCGTTCTCAGAATTAAAAGAGGATGAACTTCGTCTAACAAATATAAATAATTCAATACACATGGCGCGTAAGCTAAGATGCTTCCGTTGGTCATTGAATTCTGTTCACGAATCACGATGCAGCTTTTGTTTTTAACAATTAGCTGGCTTTATAATTATCGTTTTGTTTGTTGTACCTACTTAGTTTACAAATGCTGGGCATTCATTGAAATAAGGCAGAACTAAAGTATTCGATCAGAGGGCAGAACACAGTTTCCGCAAAAATACTGGAGACAAAATATAATATTTATTAAATAAAAGTCTTGTAACTAAATATAAAAATAAAACGGAAGATGTAAAAAAAAAGAAAAATATAATTTCATGAACAAGGAAAATAAATTATGTTTTTTTTATATATATAAAGTGAGTAGGTATAGATGCTAATGATTTAAATAATGTTGCCTAGTAAAATTAAAATTCAAAGGTTGCAAACATCTTCATTAGTAAATATTATTTTTCCCGGAAAAGGTTTAAGATTTTTTTGTCCTCGTACGTTGACATTAGCAATGTCTTCGCCACTTTCGTGTCACATGAAATCCCATGCTTTGCGTGTCGAACGGTAATTTAGGATTCGGTTACAGTTACAAAGTACTTAATTTAGATAAATAGGTTTACTTATACTCTAAGGAAAATTATCAGATTTATTTGTAGAAAGTATTGTACCTATAACCTACCTACGCATTTGGTACTAAGGTAATATAAAAGCGTTATTAGAGTAAGAAATGTTAAGAATTTATTTCCTTAACTAAACGCTTGGCTAACACCCCTAAACGTTGCCATTAAATAAACTGAAATAAGGAAAAAAGTAAAAACTCAAAGAATCTAAATCGACAATACCTAGATAGCATCTAAAGTATTAAAATAATTCGAATGATCAGACTACAATTTCTACATCTACAGTCAAGTGATCACGCTCTCGTAAGAGAATCCCATCAAACTAACTGTTTTCACATAAATAGCGGCCCGGCTCCACAAACTTTCGAACACCGTTAGAAATAGTTTCAATAAACACGCGACTTACCTTTATGTTGCTATTCCCATTAATCGACTACCACACTAATTACACACTAAGTTACGTTAAAACTAAATTATTATTAAATTAAATTAACGCGTCGCGTTCAGGCCGCTGCCGATCGCAGGCGCATCTGAGTCAGTCGGCAGTTCGGCCGCGCTCGGTGTCTCACTCAAGCTCTACGTCACATCGGAGTTCGCAACCTGCTTTGATCACAATCACACCGAATTGTCGCCGCGAATATCGGATGTCAGCGATAATTATAATCAAATAGGTGTGACGCTATCACATAATACAGACTTTCCAAATTGTGTGTGTTTTTTAGCACGTTGTTGGTAATGAACAGGCTTTTGGATGGAAAAACACTGTTTTTTGTTAGGCTAACATGCATGATTGTATTTTCTTTTATAAGATTGTCACCTGTTGCGATAAAAAATACTAAATTTGTGCCTATCCAACAGTAAATAACGGAAATTTCGCTTTGCCAGTGTTGATTGCTCGCTCAACCGTACGAAGCACCTAAGTTATTTTGCTTTTGTGAAATGATACCTCATAAAATGATGACTACCTAGCTATCTTTCTCGTAGGCCGTTTACAGTACTTGACTGACCGTGCGTCGGTGCGTACGTCAGTCGCGCTTGTCAGTTATATGAAAATCGTATCGGTGTGACAGAAGCCCCGGCCAGCCGCGACAGTGACCTCAAACCGAGCTATGCGTACAATCTATGCTAATAACATATATAGGTATATGGGTACCGTAAGTTATCTAAAAACTTTGCGATCACTACATCCGAAGCTTCCGTTACTTGTGTAGATCTGCGGAACTGAGAGCAAAAAGTTTTGTTGTGACGTGTGATATGTAGGTATTATAATCATTAATTTAACCTGATTGTATCTAACGTAATAGTATTTGAGGTAAGTTGAACTTAGTAACTTAGAATTTAGCTTATATTTACCGCTGAGAGGGAGTATTTCGTTCTTGTATCGTTTGAATATTTTTACCATAGAGTTTTGTTGTAGAAAGCAAACTCTCCAAGCGATAATTTCTCTAATTACGCCAGCAACCAGCTTTAAAATGGTCATTACATTATTTCTTTATAAACCAACCAGTTCAGTATAGATACTTAGGTATCTTTTTGTCGCATAAATACTTTTTCGTGGAAAAAGACTCTAGGCAATTTATGTTTTTAACATTTCTAACCATCAAGACAGAGCACAGAGTACTTTTATATATATGGAAAGACAGAGGCTCTACCTGTGTAAGGTATTTTTAAAAGCTAAATACATAGGTAAATGTAAACTTATTCATTAAAAAACTACTAATATGGTAATCCAGTACTTTATGACCAACAGTTTTCCTACACAGAACAATATCATAATTATTTAGGAATATAACGGTTTACTCACGACTAGCGAGACAGCTGCCGCCACTTCAGCTCATGATTAGGGACTCCAATTGAGTCTGAAACTAGTCGGGCGATCCCGAGAATGTGCGTGAGTAAACCATTATATTCCTAAATAGCTATGAATACTCCTCACGAAAGTTATTATACATACTTAATATATAAAGCTGAAGAGTTTGTTTGTTTGTTTGAACGCACTAATCTCAGGAATTACTGGTCCGATTAGAAAAATTCTTTCAGTGTTAGATAGCTCATTTATTGAGGAAGGCTATAAGCTAATATAATATTACGCTGCGACCAAAAGGAGCGGAGCATAAATGAAAAATGTTGCAAAAATGAAAAACCGTTGAAAGTAAAACATACGGGCAAAGTCGCGGGGGACAGCTAGTACAGAATAAAGAGCTACAATTTCGTGAGCACTCTATTTTTAGTTTGGTTGATAGGTAGGTAATTTTCCTAACCATTTAAAAATTGTACTCAAACAACACAACAACAAACTTCTAGTGTTACGTAACATTATTGATAACATTATAAAATACCGATGAATCTTTATCAGTTAATCTAATATTTTAAAAGCAAACAGTTGATATCCTGACCGTGATACCCACGGTATTAATACAACGATCTATTAAATTGATTTAAAACTAAAACTTTTTTTCAAAAACATCCTGGCAAAATCCTAATCGAATATCGAAGATAGAGATATCTACAGTAATTTACGTCAATACCCGTACTAAGTACTAAGTAAGTACCTAATGAGAGATAATCTTAAACGGAAACGAGAGCCTACTGCAAACTATTTAAAAGATTACAATCAATTTGATAATAGAATCAGTGTAGCATTGATGTGAGTCAAACAGCCCAATGCTTGACGGTTGCGATTTGCAAATCTATACTAATATTATAAAGCTGAAGAGTTTGTTTGTTTGTTTATTTGTTTGTTTGAACGCGCTAATCTCAGGAACTACTGGTTCGAATTGAAAAATTCTTTTTGTATTGGATAGTCCGTTTATTGAAGAAGGCTATAGGCTATATAACATCACGGTACGACCAATAGGAGCGGACCATAAATGAAAAATGTTGCAAAAATGAAAAACCGTTGAAACTAAAACACGCGAACAAAGTCGCGGGGGACAGCTAGTTTATTATAAATCTTCTAACAATACTGAATGAAGTATTTACATGAGTTTAGACCATTAAATGTGCTCTGCAATTAGAAAAAGCCTTGGTTATTAACTCTCTTTAAAATGTAGAGCAGGTTCGAAGAAAACGGTTTGTAGACTTCCGGTTCAAAGTTTGAAGGATGACCTAATACTATATAACTAATACTATATAATAGGTGGTTCGGTCTATAAGCTATAGAATACTGAAGTCTGGGCAAAAAGAAAACCGTGTAAAATGGAACTAACATTATGATATCATAAAAATCATTGCATAAAACAATTATGAAGACGGCATTATTATGTTCTAACATAATTTAATAAAGTTCCAGATGTTACACTCGTATTATAATAATGCAACAGTGTTTTTAACATAACAAATAAGGTAATTAAACACAGCAGCGCCCTCAATCCCAAGACGGTTCTCTTTCCGCACAGACTCTTAAGTTAAATGCTTTCATTTATTCATTTAATGTATAAGTAGGTATTTATATAGTATAGTCTGTATGTGTAGAATATGTTTTCCTTATAACAGTAATGTATTTTGCTGTAGGTACTATAAACGTGTCTACAAGTAACGTTATTTCAGTGATTACTTAGTATTTTTAACAAGACTTAAGAAATCATTGCTATTGTCAACCTAATTTTACCTGATATGTCTACCGTGTACCTGATATTACAATTTATTACTTTTATTCGTATATACGGTCACCACAAACAATTTATACAAAAACAAAAACTAAATCTATATTAAAATTAAAACTTATAACATGAATAAAATTGAGTAACTAAAAAAAAAAGGGTTATTAACCATTACCAAGTAAAAATTTTTAGAAATGGCTAACAATCATAAAAAAATCTACCTGATTAATAGTCTATTTAATTCATCGAATAATATACTTAATTCACGTAATAATCATTTACGTAACAATACTATTACTTACTGCTTTTAAAATCTTTGTTACTTGTACTACGTAGTCGAAATTAAGCGAGCTTTAAGCTGTGGTAAATGAACACGATACTGGTAAGGTACATCATTAAAATTTGATCCCGAACTAAGCAGGGTCGTCCGAAGCTTCAGAAATTATTTATTTACGCAAGGGGTTGTAAAACGGGGGATGTTTCTACATGTCAGTGTGGCTCGTTGGTCTAGAGGTATGATTCTCGCTTCGGGTGCGAGAGGTCCCGGGTTCAAATCCCGGACGAGCCCGTTTTCCCTTACTTGTGAGGTAAAATTGACTATTATTTTTTATATTTGCCCTTTTTTGATATAATAGTTCTTTTCTATGAGTTAAGTCTTATTTATAAACAAAAAAAAATAGACTTTTACTTTATTGTGTAAAATGATTTTAATGAACAGCAATAGAGACAATATCTAGTTTTTTAAATGGAACATGAAACTTTATTGATTCAGTTTCGTAGGTAAATTTAGCTTTCATTTCCATATTGAGAAATACCTACTATAAGTAGAGATTTTGATGTGCCATTTTGATGATCAAATATTGAGTGTAATAATAGGGGTTCCTACGATATTGCTGGATGGAGTTTCGGGACACTTTCTTATATTTTATTACTGACAGCCACTGCACAGAATAAGGATCATAACTACTAAATATTCATCAATGGATAGGTTTATATTCGTCCTAATTAACGAGGTTTCTTGAGGTAGGGCGTGAAACAAAAACTCTTTTATAAATAAAAACAATTTATTGCTTCCTTTAGCATACCCAGATAATATCTGAACAAGATAATATTATGTCATAATAGGTACATTACATGTTACGAAAGATGTGGTCCTCATTGCTAAGCACCCTGCAACTTGGCCAGACCTTTCGACCTTACTTAATCACAATCAATTTAATATCATAATGTAATGAATGCTATTTTTATTAATTAATGATTAATTTTACATCTACACGAATAAAATGCTCCTCATCGCAAAAGCGAATCGGTCAGATGATTCATACGGCAATGAATTTTAGAATTTTTAAGAGCGGGAAAAGTTTGACGTTTCTCCGGTTGTTTTTTTTTATGTAAAGGAAGTCGGCTTAGTCGATTTTCGTTTCGATTAAAACTAAAATTAAAATTACAATGCTCGATGGTTTTATATTTTTCTCACTCAGGGAATACTGGTATCCTGTGGGTCAAGCACTGATTATTATGCTAACATTATTTATTATTGGTAATTATTATGGCAAGTTACATTTTGATACAATTAGGTGGATATATTCAATAGTAAATGTATCACAATATTTGGCAAATTATTGCAAGTAGGAACTGAGTAACTAAATAAATATCAACTAATCCCCTCTACAATAATACACACTCACATACACTTAAACAAATAAATGAATTAACATAAGGACTAGTGGACCTTAATACTAATGAAATCAAAACTTTGGTCGTTGTGCCATTTTTTTAGGATTTAAGGGTTTTACTATTTTTTTGGCTTTTTGTTTATTATTTATTGCTTAGCAATAAGCAGTCGCATTTTGTATTGTCGGTGTCAGTTGATTACGTAGCGCAAATACTGCTGGTGATGAAATGCGACCTGGAGCAAATAAATACAATATTACTAATAAGTTAATCATTTTAAAAGTATAAATTAATGAAGGTATAGTTTGTATTATTACAGCGTAGCGCAGATATTTGATTATAGGTTTTAACTATATGGTGTACAATTAAAAATACTCTATTCTACTCTAACCACAGAATTTATGGCCTGCTAACAGTGCTCCTTCTTTATAAGATATCTACCTACAACAAAGATTAGTATGAGCACAAGGCATAGGCAATACAGTTCACATTTTTATTTAATAATTACCTGAATATATCTAAGATGTTGGCTAATTAGTTTTCTTGGCATCTTTGGTCTCCTCCTTCGGCTGTCCCTTGCCCAACAGCTTGGCCAGCGAGTCCCAAATGCCACCGAAAAATAACGCGCTGAACAGGTTCTCGAACGGCACGAAGGGATCGTGGATACCCAGTAGGATGGAGGAGAGCTGGAAGTAATTAAAACGTGTTTTAGAAAACACTCATTCTCTCAAATGTTATAACTACGTAGTATAAACTGCAGTTAAGAAATTTAGATACAGTTCATACAGTTAAGCAATTCCACGTTTGTTCTCAAACCTTGTTATAAAAATCTCAATATTTGTGAATTATCAAATGGTAAAAAGTAGAGTTGGGTACTTTTTGCCGTTTGATAATCGACTAAAATATCTTGAAATCGACTAGAATCTCACCTTAAAGTAGACGAAGAAGATAACGATGCCAAAGTACACAAGAGCGTGCGGCGCGGAGATGAGGTCAGTCTTCTTGTCTAGCACGAAGATGATAGACGCCACAAGAGACGCCTTCGTGTAGCTGAAATAAAGTAAACACATGGTTACAGACTTGGTTTACTGATATTTCATACGTCACAGTCCACATAGTAGTTATGCCATTAATAAAGAATGTTTAATTCTGTAACCTCGCGTGGTTTTTAAAACCCAAATCATTTTTTGCAGTCAGTTGAAAAAGTAAAATTTCACTTGAGTTCTACAGTCTAAATAAAGGATTGATTCTAAAGAAGAATTTAATGATATGAGTTTCATGTATTGTTACTTCAGAGTAATTAAAAAGTTTTATATTAAAGTTTAGGTCTGTAATTACTGCAAATAATTCGTCAAGACGCAAGTATGGAAAGCATTCGAGATAAGAAGATGTACTTACA
Organism: Diachrysia chrysitis; assembly: GCA_932294365.1. Classification (NCBI taxonomy): domain Eukaryota; kingdom Metazoa; phylum Arthropoda; class Insecta; order Lepidoptera; family Noctuidae; genus Diachrysia; species Diachrysia chrysitis. Next base: position 8,504,744 of record OW028657.1, read on the forward strand.
AGCTCGGCTGCATGGTCTCCATGGCAGTCGGGGTCCAGGCACCGCGGATGAGTCTCTCAATCAGCTTGGTGAAGCCTGCACCATTGCCCTTCAGGGTACCTAGAATAAGATACAAACAACATTAGGATTTAGGAAACTATTAAGATCTTGTTCTTTTTTTTTGTGTCGATTGTTATATTCAGATCTGACCAGCCCAAAACATAGCCAAATATTCAAAACTATATAGAAATCAATACAAATAAATAAAATTGAAGTGTCTGTTTGTAATAATAAAATAACCGCTTTTAACTACATGCCTATGAATGTATATACGGTACATATAACAAAATATCATTTTTTACAATTTTTGTCCGTCTGTCTGCCTGTGTGTTTGTTCCGGCTAATCTCTGGAACGGCTTGACCGATTTTGACAGGACTTTCACTGGCAGATAGCTGATGTAATAAGGAGTAACTTAGGCTAGTTAAATTATTATAAAAAAGTAATGTATTTTTTATTAAATTCTTCCTCCGCATTTTTGCCAAAAACTATGATCAAGCTACTTATTTACTACGCTATTCTTAGATATACGTACCGACAATAATCATGATGACGTAAGCGTTGGGGTACAGTTTGGCGGCGTGGCTGACTCCGTCGTACACTTTCTTGGCTCTATAGATCTCTTTCATAGCAGAAGCAGCGACTTTTACAGGCAAGAACTTTGCCACTTTGTACCCCACGTCGAATGGTGTGTAGAATACTAAATACCTGGAAATATAAAACGGTACTTTGCTCAAAAAAAATCTTAGGACGAAACAAGCTGCAAATATAGGAATATTTTCGTAGATAAAAAGAAACTGTTTAGGTTATTTGCAACGAATGGATGGAAGATAACAATTAGGTGTGCCAGTTAACAATTAGTTACACTTCTGGTACTTCACATATGAGTAGATAGTTGCAGGTTTTAATAAAGTACCTACTTAAAAACAGCCGTCTACTAGTCGGGAAGTTTCCCCAAAAATGTAATGGTTAAGTCATACATAACGAGGTTAGGTTCATTCAAAATACTGGAATGTTTGTTATCTAAAAACAATACCACCTTGTCTCTGAATAATAATATTCTCTTAGCCTAGAATATGGTCAAGGTAGCCCATAAAAAAGGCAATAGAAACCGATCGTAGCTACAAACAAACGAAGGTATTGAGCAACATAATCGCGATAACTTTTCCATTTAAGGCAAAGATAAACCGTTTATTTCACAGAGGTAATTACTACACACCGACTGCAGAACTTTAATTATTGCATTATGTAAGGTATCCTTTTGATTTGAATAAGCTATCAGGTATAGGTTGAGGAAACCAAAGTTTTTTGGTAGCAAATACAACTCTGCCACATATGAAAATTCTCTCCTTATATAAATTACTATCTTTCGTCCTCGGTTTTCCCGTGTGGATGTTGGAAATCGGGGCAAAAAGTACCCTATGCCCTTTCTTGGTGTTCAAGCTAACCCCTTACCAAAATTAAATGAAATCGGTCGAGTAGTTTAGCCGTGAAACCGTAACAGATAGACAGAGTTACTTTTGCATTTATAATATTAGTAAGGACAACATTTTTTTTTGAGGCACTAATATCAAAATCCAAATTCATCTATTTCAAATTAGGCCACTAAGTATCACTTTTTGAAAGTCAACATATCAGACATCACCCTGATTCGCCCACCCTTCACCGCTTCCAAGTGCTATGGCTGTGGAGAAGAAAGGGCGCAACCAACTCCCCAGCAGCACGCTGTCATTCGGTTTACACAATAATAAATAAATCATTTAGGGACTGCGCCAGATAAACAAGTAGGTAACTGTAGTTGTATAAAGTTGTATTGTAAGTGTAACACCCTTCTGAACAGCAAACTCTTTTAATTAAACAGGTCCAAAACTTACCAAGTAATAGTTCCAATGATGAGTTGCGGTGTGTTCTTAAGTGGCGCCAGCATGGGCTCCCCGAGCAGACCGTTGACCACCATGCCGCCCGCGAAGATCACCAGCATGGTCGACAGCCAGCATGACAGGGGATGCTTGCGGGAGAATGTTTGGGCGCCTGGAAACAACCACACCGCGTTTTAAGAGAATACCTAAATGATTGAGATTCTATTCATTGTAGAACGTCTGTGTTTTTAAAAAATGGGGTAACTTAACAAACCATTTTCCTACACCTGAAGGGTAAAGTCAATTTACTTATAAATATTTTCTTTTGAAAACCTTACTAATTATCTGTAGGAAGATACTTATTATAATACCTAACTAATTCATTAAAGGTATTCTAATAAATTAAATAAGTAAGGAAAATAGGTTCCGCTATCCTTATATACCTACATAAAATTTTCGATAAGTATTCATTTAATCGTAGGTAGGTACCTATCTCATTCATTAGTTATCGACCGAATCTCCTGGCTATAGGCATATTGTTCACCTACATAGATTTACTGACCTAGATTAAGGCAGGCGTACTCCCGCGTGACCTCCACGGCCTAAGAGAAACTAGGCTAGCAATTTTCTTGAGGATGTCATAATTATATTCGGTACCCCGATTACAGGTAGTTGCGAAGATATTATTAAGTATAAGTTGATTATACGAATTTCAATTACGCAGTGGTGTTTAGATTTCTATTGTAAAATACAATTAATGTAGGTAGGTAATCTAAGTATCTTTAGAAAATTAGAAACGGATGTTCGTTGCGTTGCAGGCTTTGACTGCTTCACCGGACTTCTGGCGGAAACCTTAAGGGCTTCCAGCCAGAGCAATAGTAAAACTAACTACGTCAGCAACGTTTACTAAGGGCACCCCCTGTGGGGTTCGGACCTCGACTTAGTGCGATGCTAACAATTTTAATAAGGCAAAAGCAGAAAGGGAGGTCTGGAGGCCTTTGTAACTACTTTTTCCTTCTAACTGATCTTAGGCTTATAAAAAGACTTTTAATACGTAAGTACAAGGACTACAGATATAATAAGTGGGTAAATTGTTAACTACTGCCGAGTCATAGTAGTGATGTTAGGTGGTAAGATTTATGAATTTAAGCTGAACAAAATGACAGACAGAAACCTTCAATGAATCCATTGACCTAACGAATTCTATAAAAAGAGCAACGTAGCAGGGTTTCTATCTATTTTTGGAAATGAATCTCTTAGTTGAAAAGACAAATGTGGTTTAAATTAGATCACGGGTATTATATAGGTTACCAACACTTATTTTTTTGTGCATTTTACATAAACCCCAGCTTTTTTTATAATATGTACCTAGTATAGTTAATAACCAGTATCGTCTGATTGCTAATGAGCTGGAAGGTCTATTGATTCGGTATATACCTAGGTACTTCTCTCGCTCACGCTCGTAACAATATCTAGGTTTGTACCTACTTTACTTTCTACATAGAAAATTTTGTCGAAAGAAAGTTATTATTATAGCGATCTCTAATGGCGGAAAGATATAATATCACTGTAGTTTTTATGAATAAAAGAAAATGTTATTTAGCGTCTGTGATGAGATAAGTGTGTCTTCGGTCGTTGGCGATGATCCAGTAACCTGTCGCTTCCTGGCATTTTAATATTTAAATCTAGCAGGTTATCAATGCACGTGGGTTTAAATAGTAATTGTATTAGATTAAACCCTTGTAGTAGCATTTATAGCATAGAAAGTAATTAAGGCTGCAGCTTGGGATAGGGCTATGTTCAGCAGTACCTAGATTTAGATCGGTGTAAGATAACAAGTTGATTAAATACTTAATTGAGAGCTGAAGAAATCAATGCTCATTAGATAGAGGTACTTAGATACTAATTTAATTATTATATTGTTATATTTACTTTGTACTTAAGCACTTTGACAAACATTAAACAATTTCTATACCATGTGGTGTACGATTTCAAGCCTAATGACATTAAATTATACAGTTTATTGTTGTTAAGAGATACCTGCAAAGGCAATGGAAACAATTATAATTTTACAACGACCGTAATAATCAACCTTGGTGTATAAGTGATCAATTTGTTCATCTTGTCATAGAATGGTCTAGAACAACGATAAAAAAAAACGGACGCACATGATTTTATTACAGCGTTAGGCGAACTTTCGGACAAACTAACTATATTGTTATGGTTTCCTTACAATTAGGTTATAAAGTCCGTCTGCATGTCTGAATCAAAGGTCATTTGCGTAGATTTCGCTGATTGATTCACGACATAGATTGCGCAGTGTTAGTTTAGCAAAGCATAGAACTCTACTCTGCGGCATTTAGGTAACAGACAATTTGCTACTAATTTAGATATCGACTTTTTTATTTTCTGCCAGTTGTTCTTATTGGAGTAATAATTCCAATACCTTTTTTTTTTTTTTCGCGGTGTAAAGCTAATGTCTTCGACCCACGCCGAGGGCACGGCGGCGGCGTGGGGATATGTCGGACTTTCACCGACTAGAAACACCCCGGTCCCTTGCCTGCCTTTACTGAATCGCTCGCGCACTCCCTGCACGTTTCCGGCGGGCCCCAAATAATTCCAATACCTAGGTCCATTTAACAATAATGTAGGTATGTCATATCTCGGTGTTCTGTTAAACACCGTATCTTATCTAAGTATTTCCAGTTGCACCCTTTTGTTGGACGTTACTTTTTCCATATCATCCAACTAACAAAATGTGGATGTTGTTTATCTAACATAGGTATCACCACAGAACACCGAATTTCTCTCTTTAGAGATCATAGTGGCATGTATCCGTAGGTAGGTAATGAGACAAGCTGAAACATTCTGCTAACCAAGTTTCTGATTAGGATTCTTTATTATTCTTCGTTTAAGTAGTTTAGAACTCTTCTGTATGTTACCTAACTAAGTAGCTATAAATATAAAGTAGGTAAGTGATATCTATCTTAATGGAATTTCTTCGCACAATTAAAATCTAGTTTGATTTCTGTTCTGGTTTGCAATTTAAAATGACCTGATTGTGTACGAAGAAATTGACTACGTAGTATATTTTTAATTTTAAACGTTTTTCATTTATTTATTAAACATTGTAATTAAATAAATTAGTTAAGTATATCCTTATGGTCTAAAGAATTTTCGAGACATGGATTAGAATTATTCAATGCATTATGTACGCATGAAATCATTTAATATAAATATTTATCTTAATTTCAGCATAAAATCATAACATTTTCAATGACGCATGGCATTGTGAAAATACATCGGTAATTTCGGCATACTATAATGTGGCTCGTTGGTCTAGGGGTATGATTCTCGCTTCGGGTGCGAGAGGTCCCGGGTTCAAATCCCGGACGAGCCCGTCAGCAACCATTTATTTTAGTTCAAGCAATAATAATTAATTGATAAGTCAAGGCATTTCAATTATTTTTCGCGGTATAATAATAGGCAAACAATTTTTTTTAGCGCCATCTATTTGAAGACAGGATCAAATCGAACTGCGCATGCCTTAGGTCGGCTTGTTATCATAGAGAAGCCCACTGAAAAAGGTTCTTATCTAAAACATAACCTAACTAACTTCAAAGTACGGCATAATAATAAATGTATTTTTTTATATACTTAATAAACAAGTTTTATTCGTCCACGTCAGTGATAAGATCATGAGATTATGCATACGATAATATTGTCAAACGTGCAAATACATACAACCTATCTTTTAGTAAATAATTTCGCAAATATACTGGTAAATACTAAATGTAGCCTAGTTATTTTTCCGTACACATGTAGTGTATTCTAGCGTATATTTTGTTCAGTTAACATTCGGTGTTATATAGCTATTCGGTGAGACTGGTGAAGCTGCGGGAACGATCTATTTTTACACGCGTTTAGGTGTCTTTTATTTTAGTAGGTACAATCCGTACAAATTGTTTTTTATCAATAAATGACTTTAGTATGCGGAAGTGCTGTAATATAGCGTATTGTTTTTGTGGGATTCATTTATAAATGAATTAAATACCACTCACCAGCTCCCAAATCCTCTCTGACTGCAAGAGCGCATAGTAAAGAATGCGCTATGTCAAAATACGGGTACATTTTTAGTTTAATGACCTGGTTGGCCAGGTCCAAGAAGGCTTCGGGATCCATGGCGATAGATTTTTGTGTATTTCACGTTTTAATAGTAAATTATTGGCACAACTAAACACCGACAATAGCGTGACACGGTGACGCGCGTCCGCGACTATCCGCGGGCGAAGTAGCCGCGAGACTGGGACGCATACAGCTCGCTCGCTGTTATGTATAATACAAGAATGCCTTTCTTATTATTCGGTTACAAGCAATAAATATCTAGTTTTGTCTCCGGCGTTAGTGGTGAGCGACAGGTTGCTTAGATATAAACAACCAATGTCAAATTAACATTATCGTTTTCATTTCTTATCAGCTTATGTATTGTAATTTTGCCTTAAAATAATAAGTTTCCGTAGTGTAGCGGTTATCACGTGTGCTTCACACGCACAAGGCCCCCGGTTCGATCCCGGGCGGAAACAGTTGCTTTTTGCATTTATATACATACATAGTTTAAGCTTTTTTAGCATTATACCTTTTAAATAAAGTGCAAAATTCAAGTTGAACAAAACTAAATGATTTTAAAGTCCGGTGTAACCAGTTATTAGAAAAGTATTTCTGTGAAGGTCACTCAGTTTTGCAACAATGTCGTGGCCAACGAGTTATGTAAGACAGGTAAATTCATCGTTATTGATACATTAATCAGAAATAAATAAAAAATCTGAATTATTACATCTAATTTTATCATTGCATATCAAGGAATGGTGTTTTTAACACCATTTTAAAACTAAACAAAAGAACTTGCTGAGGCTTGATAAGGCTTTACATTCCTATTTTTTTAAACAGAATAAGATACGTTAAAAGATACTTATATCATTACGGAAAAAGCTTTCTTGCTGTACCAACCTAAGATAACAAAAAATAAAATCTGGAAATGTAATACTAGCAATACGTATCGTCAACTACAATGACATTATTAAATTTCAAGGCGCTCAACAAGCATTCTAAGCTTCACAGCTTGAGAATATGAATACAACTTACTCTTCTCTTTGTTAGGTTTAAAGTCAATATTGCAGAGAATTTGAAACAGTAACTGTCTATGCATTATGCATAACGTATTTAGTGTGTTTTTTTTTTATGAATATGTAAATAACAAGTTGGATGACTTCCTTGAGAATTGGAAAGAAGTGGCGCAGAACCGAAATAGATGGCAATAATGGAGGGAGGCCTTTGTCCAGCTGTGGGACAGCACAGGCTGATAATAATAATAACTATAAAGAAAACATTAAGGTACCTTCAGGAAATTGCTCATAATTACTAATGTCTTTTAAAATACTGAAGATCTACATGAATTTTATCTCTAAGAACCATCTCGATCACAAATACACTTTAATCTACACTAATCTATACTAACACTAATACTAATGTATTTTATACATTATATAAAAGCTGAAGAGTGTGTTTGTTTGTTTGAACGCGCTAATCTCAAGAACTACTGGTCCGATTTGAAAAATTATTTCAGTATTGGATAGCCCATTTATTGAGGAAGGCTATAAGCTACATAACATTAAGCTGTGACCAAAAGTAGCGGAGCATAAATAAAAAACCGTTAAAACTACAACACGCGGACAAAGTCGCGGGGGACAGCTAGTTTATTAAAAGGTTTGATCGTCATCTATTCTTTTAACTTCCATGTTACGCAGGTTAACGATTTAACTAACAATGTACTTATTAACTGTAAATTGGTAATCAGTTTTCTAATTATTTTTCATTATAATATCACTCAAATACAATGCTACATGATTGCAATCTTACAATTTACTACTATGCTAATTATATTTGAATACATACTCTTTATAGTGTACTAATTTCTAAATGCATATGATATTTTTGATTTAAATATAAGATAAAGAAGATTGAAATTTAAGTTTACTATATCACATAACAAATATTAGAAATTTTACTGGTGGTTCATTGTCTCAGGTTCAAAACCTGAGTCAGGGTTTAAGGATTTTCAGGATTTTTGTTCTTAATCCTGCCTGAGCATCTACTTTCTTTGGGTTCATGCATAATTATTATATCCTTTCAAAACAAAAAAAAACAATCTAATCTCTTAAAAAAGTTCTTAATGCAATAAACCAGTCCACTCATTGATATCATTAAAATACTTTAAAACTAATATCAGAAATAAATTACTTACCATCGCCCAAAGCATCTCTCACTGTAAGACATCCCAATAAAAACCTTGCTATATGGAAATAAGGAAACATTTCCAATGCCATCACCTTAGTAGCTACATTTAATACAGTTTCATACATAGTGTTCATTTCACTATATCACAGAATATTAAACTAAACAATGGAATGACGCGCGTCCGCGACTATCCGCGGACGAAGTGGCCGCGAGACTAGCCATTAACTGCTTTATTATGTCATATATAAGAAAGCATTTTCATCACCTTTAGTCCAGCATTATTCATCCCAGGTTTGTTCTAAAGACTACCAATGTAGGTATACAGACCAATATTATCTGTTTGATACCCTATAATGCCTAAGCCACTGAAGCGATCATAATGAACACTGATAAGGATATAGCCTGAAACTAGAATAATATGGGACATATAACTACTATGCAATCCCGGGCAAAACCAAGTATTCTTCGACATATCTATCGGCAAGCAAAGCTTAAAAGTGATCATACAATTAAGCATTTATATACCTTAACTACAAAAAAATGTTTAAATACATTAAGGCAACATAAAGAAAATATATTTTAGGTGAGTATATGCCTGATTTTAGTGTTGAAATCTTATTGATAGCAGATAAACTTCGCAGAACATCTCTAAGCTACTGTATTTCCTTCTTTATTTCAGACGAAATCTCGATAACTAATCATCGATACTGGCGCAACACTATTCCTGCCAAATGACATATTAATGATGTTATTGTCTTGACCGACATAATAGAGGGAGTAATAATTAAAACTAAATAAAATATTGTTAAAGTTATATTTTGTAACATTATATTCATAATTTACAACACATCAAACATTATAAAAAATACAAAATATAAGATTAGGTATATAATTTAGGAAACGAAAAACATTAATATTAATAGTTGTTACAATTTCATCAGTCTTTTACATTATTTGATCTGTACACAGCCAAATCTTTGGGAATATAAAAATAAATAATTTGATTGAAATAATTTCTAAATAATAAAATAATTGCACTTTTGAAGGAACATTAATTTCATCGTGCATAGAGAGCACCCGTTGTGGTGAAACTAATTAACACTTATGAGTATTTTACGAACGTTACATTAAAGGAATGTTTTGTTAACAATGTTTAAAGTTTAAAAAAAAATAAGGCAAAGTCCATAGTTAAGAAATTACAATTATTTAATAAAATAAATTTAATTTTTACTGAGATTAGTGACACGATATGTTAATTGTTTAGAAAATCCGTTCCTTTAACATTAATTAGACTCCCTTTTTCTTCTTTGTTTACCGACTGCCAAGAAAGAGGTATGTTTTTCGCGCCGAATCTGTATGCGTATTTTTATATTTTTGTTTGTAATTTTATTTATTACCTGGCTTTTTCTTAACGCCTGGGTGGATTTTGTAGGTTATCGTTCGATTCATCTCAAAACAAAAGTGTCTCTAAAGGCTTTTAGAAAAACAAATGGTAGAATTTTAGAGATAAATTGTAAGTCGTTAAGATATTATTTTTAAATAAATATATCGAGTAAGGTATCAAAAGAAAGGGTTTTATAAATGGTTTGCACAAATATATGCAACTACTAGTATGTTTAAAAGTAATTTGGAATGTGAAATGCTAAAAAATAATTATTATAAAAGTCTTGCCTTAGCAGGTCTTAATATCTCTTATCATGGCAGTCGGTTTTTTATGCCTTTTATTAATACAACCTGTTAACTAGTAAAGATACCAGATCTTTAATTACAAAATTCAATGTCCTTAGTATATTTTACAAGTAAAACTTATAACTAAATGATTTAAAGTGTAAAACGACTCCAAGCAACATACATACTAATAAGGTGATAAGCGAATTATATCTTAATTTATCTTTGGTTATAACCATAGAGTAAACATAAATAACTAAATAAATGTGGACAACATCACATACATTGCTCTGAACCCAAAGTAAGTAGCTAAAGCACTTGTGTTATGGAATTCAGAGACAACGAAGGTACCACAAACACCCAGACCCGAGACAATGTAGAAAAGTTGTTTTCTACATTGACCCGGCCGGGGATCGAACCCGGGACCTCAGAGCTGGCGACACCTTGATACCGGTGTGTACGCCACTCGACCACGGAGGTCGTCTAAATAGTAAAGGTACAAAGTTAATAGTAACTATTAAATAGCATCTTTTTAACGGGAGTACTAAAATTTTTCTGTATGTAATTCAAAATAATCATTGTTTAGGTATAAATAAATATAATAAGAGATTTAATTACAACAAAACGGTTACTCACGTATATTCTCGGGATCGCCCAACTAGTTTCAGACTCAATAGGAGTCCCTAATCATGAGCTGACGCGGCGGCGGTGGTGTCGCGAGTCGAACGTATAATAAGAGATATTTGAATAATGAAGCTAGTATAATAAAATTATACCAACATAATTGTACACAATAATTAAATAATTGCAACAATTTGGTTAATATTCATATCATTAGCTCAAATAACGTATAATTAATTAATTACATTAAAAGAAGTGTTATCAAGTTCTTCACGGGGTCAAAATAAATTAACCAAACAATTTGCGAGATTCATTGAGTATAAAAACTTGAAGAAATTGAAAACATTATGTATGTATATATGATATTAATTGCGCTTATCACGACATCCGAATAAACCATTCTTGCCTAAAGACCTGAATGCACTTTGATAAGGGATTATAATTGAAAAAATATCAATTTTTAATCATCTTTTCAATACTATCAAAACAGAAAAACATCAAGGTAATTTCGAAAGTACATATATATACATACATATTAAACAAAGCATTATTTTGCGTCATAATTAAAATTTACAATGCTGGAATGAAATGACAGCAGTGAAAATTATAATCAAAGTGTATACAGGCCTTAATGTACAGTCGACAGCAAAATACAACATCAATTTACAATACAGACTTGTGTAAAACCGAAAAATGCTAAACTGTGAGTAAATGTACAGACTGCAAAACAGTCTGCTCACGTTATTATAAAACGCCAATATAAATACCTCATTTCTATTCTAGAAAAAAGTATCGACAGCAAAACAGTCAGTGTATAGTATACCTTCATAATAAACAAACACAAAATAAATCAATTTATAATAACAATAGCTAATCCACATACCTGTATTGTAAATCTCCATTTAGACAACAAATTGACAATATAAACATCACATTATTGCCGTTACGTCCTTGTTCTACCATAGATATACCATAGATTAGTACCAGCTGCTGTTAAATATAGACGTTTATTACACTATATGAAGTAACTTACACTTGTAACCAGCGCGGTGAATTTGACTGCGAGATTTACTGGAAATAAAAATACAATATATTTAGAACATAAGTAAGTATTATCTATTATCTAGAAAACAGAAAATCTGTGACTACTACATACATATTAAATTACTTTTTGTAACATATTCTGTTACATCAAGTCTTCAATCTCAATCTACAAGGTTAAAGCGTGAAATGAAAAGTTTTGACGTTGAACAGCGCGACGATCGACTCGGAAATTTTAGAGAATAGGACCCCAAGGCTTTAAGGGCACCTCAAAGATTAATTTCATTGGCTAAGATATATGTTGTTTATGTAAATATACATAATTATAGCTTACCATTTTCCTCTCCTTACATAGTGTTGTTCGCTGACGTGTTGTTACCAGTATGCATGTCTGAATTTCTTCTGTCCTTATCCGACATTGGTGAACCTGGTTAAAAAACAATATACTTAAATTGTTAATTAATGTTTGACAAAAGAGGTCTAATAAAAAAATAAATATGAAGAAGTTATGACTGAAAGTATGAAATCAATGACACGAATAATTGGAGTGAAAAAATGCTGTGCATGTTTGTGCAAATGACTAATGAAGATTAAATTTGATTCCTAGTTGTTCAACAAGCTATCCAGCGCTGGGGTTCCAAATCTCCGAACAAGCTACGCGACGATCGTTTTACTCGGATGTGACGCATGTTTCCTCGAATCTTTTAGTAATTGTTATTTGTAGTTTTTATTATTTAATGCGTCGCGAATAAACGCTTTTTCTTTCTTTATTATTTCTTTCAACTACTCATTGATCTTTAGTAAAATAAAATAAAAAAAATCCATGGGAGATGCATGGACTTTGCTGTTTAGACAAAATTAACTTGCTAGGCATGTATTTGAAGTAAGTTAAATTTCACATGCTTAATATATATAGGTATACCTATCTACAATCGTATAGTAATATGTTTTACCGCCAAACGACAAATAAAGTCTACGACTCTAGGTGGTAATAAAATCGAGAACTAATGACTTTTTTAACACCACATTGTTTGAGCTCGACCACCGCATCGATGCTGCGATAGACAAATGTGTGTAAAATGGGAGTTACATGAAGCTAGATGACAATTTTAGTGAAGTTTGAATACTTTATGCTGTAGAAATGATTCATTACTTTCAGAAATAAAAATGTTCATAAAAATTGCTTATTTATATATATTTTTATTTATTGTAGGTGTCGTATAACGTGTCGGTGACTTGTACGCGAGCGCATGCTTCAAAATGGTTTAATTTTTTATTTAGAATCTATTTATGTAAGGGTAATGATAATTATTCTGGAGCATGCTTAATATAAAATAGCAAAACTACTCAAAAATAAAGTTGCATTTAATTGAAAATGTCTATGTTAGTTAGTCGAGCTGAATCAATCTCCACTGCGCGTGATCTTACATAATTGATAGAGAGAAAAACTTAAAACGTAATAATTTCATGATCTGGTTAATAGAGGGCGGTGCTATATCGAATAGAAATGACGATAGATGTCGCTGCAACGTTTGCATTTCAATATGATTATGATGTAATGCTATGCAATGATTTTTTTAAGCTAATTAATGAAATACAAAAAGACGTAAATTTATAAGCAAATTACGTTTTTTCTAATATTTTTTAAACTAGTAAAAACAAAATTTTCATGCTCTGAAGTAAAATATTTTACAAGCATGAGAATTTTTGAGCAATATAACGTTTAGATTGAAGAATAAGTGTCAAGACGCAAGCACAGTCCTAAAAAATCATAATAATACCTTTCTTTTTGCTGGGCACACTCTTTACTGTTCGCCCATTAGCTGAAAAACAAAAAACAATCGATCAATGCAACGTACCTATCGCATGCTTGCGTTTAGTAAATGTCTCTTTCACTTTAATAGACCAAATCTTTAATTTCCTACCGATTTTCTGTTCATTATTCGGGGTTCGCGGGATCTTCGAGGGAGACTCGGGTAAGCTGGCGTTCGTCTTCTGATTTTCCTCTATTGGTGAAGAGATTAGGACTTCTTGTTCATTTTGGACGGTCGATGTATTTTCGGATATTGGACGAGCCTCAGGCGTGGAACAGGGATGTTTGGCCATGTTGGCGATGACTGGCGATTCGAGACCAGCTTCGCTCTCAACATGTTTTTGTATGTTGTTGTAGCATAACGTATCCTGGTCCGATTCTGTAGTGAAGTCCGATCGATCACTCTTTGGACTCGTCACGTTGGTTAACTGTGTTAACAGAAGACATTTATTAGAGTAAGCTGCAGAAGTCTTTCTTCTTCTCCCTGCCGTTCCCAAACATTTGTGGTCGGCGCAAAATGTGTCCTTCTTCCATTCATCCTTAATAGTCGTCATCTCAGCATTACCTGCTTTCTTTCTCATATCATCCTTCACACAATCCATCCATCTCTTTATCCGTCTTCCTCTGTCTGTACACCCATTCACTTTCATACTTATTACTATTTTTGTTATATGACTTTCATCCCTCCTCATTACATGCCCATACCATGATAGATTTTCTATCACTGGTACTTTCATACTTCTTCTTACATGCTGTAGGAAGCTGCAGAACATGATAGCTTTTTAATAGAATAAAAACTACAAAATATTTATATAAAATATAAGAAGCAGCGAAAAGAAATCTTTGAACTCAAAAGTATGTACACTTCTTCAATGGTACAATACTTAATAGCGATGTTGATAAAATTACGTATTTTTTATTTTTTTACGAAGTCAAAAATTTGCGACGGATCATTGATTTGAAATGTCGCATGACGTCACAATGTCGTATGTTTTGTGTTACATCGTGACGTAATTAGCCACCATACATGATTGATTCGCTTTACCTCTTTAGTTTCTATCTATTTAAAAAAGTAAATACGAATCTAGTATTTTTTTATTATGTAATGTACGGGCTAAATAGATCTTTACTATTTTCAGTCAACATTCCTATTGCACACATTTAAAGTATTTAATTCTAATACATTAACATATAGGCTATCCCAATCCCCAAATAATGTATTGATTTATTATTCTTTTTCTCCCAAATCAATGAAACAGAACAGTAAACGCACAGTAAAACTGGAGTCCTCATCGGAGTCAGCATCCAGGTCCACCATCATCTTCTCAATGAGCCTCTCCATGGTGGTCTCGCTGGCGGGCGCCGCGGGTGCAGAGCGCTCCCGCCCGCGCTTACTTCGCTTCACAACCTGTACAAATAAACATACAATAAAAACTTTGAGTAAAAATTGGTAAGAATTATATAAGTAGGTTAGAAAATCGACACCAGTTGTTAATCTTTGTATAGTACTAGCTGTTTTCCGCGGCTCCGCCCGCGTGGATGTCGGTTATCGAGGCATAAAGTAGCCTATGTCCTTTCTCAGGCTCTAGACTATCTGTGTACCAAATTTTATTTAAATCGGTTCAGTAGTTTTGGCGTAAAAGCGCGACAGACAACAGACAGACAGAGTTACTTTCGCATTTATAATTTTAGTAAGGATTTAAAAAGACTCCATAAAATGGTACGGCTCGCGCATGTAGGGTTCTATATGCGCGAGTCCAACTCGTATATGGCCGGTTTTTTCGAAAATCAATTCCATGGCGCGCGCTGAAGACTGCTGGGTACGGGGTATGGCCGTTCGCATTAGAGGCGCGCAGCGAGCGTGCAGACCGTCCTCACACGTTCGTGTTGCATTGCATAGTGTGTTGCAACTGTTGCAAGTAATCTGTACCCCGCTTTACTTACCAGTACTTCATCATTATTACTGACTCTCGTGGTATTATTATTGCCATAGTGGTTGGTGTGGCGTCGAAAGCACATCGTAAACTCGAACAGCTGGTTGATGGAGTTGCACCAGGACTCGCGCGGCTGCGAGGAGGTGCGCGCGCGCATCATGCGGTTGCCCTGGTACTTCAGTGTGCGGAGGTACCGCCGCTTGCTTTGTATGTACATCACCTGTTGGAGGTAGGGAATTATGTTAAAATTCATTAATAAATAACTTCATTAAAATCCGTTCGACCGTTTTGGCGTAATTGAGTAACACCATCCAAACTTTCGCATTTATAATAGTATAAGATTAATATAAAATTATAAAACTATGTATTTAAACAACTTAAGTCAGGCATTAAAGGGTTATAGAGAGTATTTAAATCATTACGGTTAAGTCAAGTTTTTAGAAAATCTAACAATTCAATAATTTGTGCCAAAAAAATATTACAAAGAAACGGTACTTATAAATAAATTACCAGTCAACTAAAACAACTTATGTCAAAAACGAATCTCATCTCATTGCTCGTCGAGTGGCAGTAATATAGACCTTTATAAAGTTAAAAAAATAATAATATACGTATTAATTCATATCAATGGCCCTAGACAGACCAAAGAAACAGTTGAAAGACGAAATGGTCTTTCAACTGTTTCTCTAGTTCTGCCCTTTATGTTCTGCAATAGAGTATCAACGGATAATGATAATAACATAAATACCTACCACATCAGCGGACCTTAGGGGCGGTTTTCCCATAACCAGGTTGAGCAGCGATATACCCTCCCTCGCGAGCCGGAGGGTCACCAACAACGCTAAGAAGAAAACCCACGGTAACGGCCGCACGAGCTCCGGCTGGGGGCGCTCGTCTTGGTCTACTGGAAATAAATTAAAATACTGATAATATAATTATTTAAAACAAAACGGTTTACTCACGCATATTCTCGGGATCGCCCGACTAGTTTCAGACTCAATAGGAGTCCCTAATCATGAGCTGACACCACCGCCGCTATTGAGTCTGAAACTAGTCGGGCGATCACGAGAATATGCGTGAGTACACGGTTTTGTTTTAAATAATTATGAATACTCCTCACGAAAGTTATTAAACAAACCGATAATATAGGTTAAATTACTACGATATATTTTTTGGTTCTTGGTTCCAGAAGCGTTTTTAGAACGATCATGCGAATATTATTGGTGTCAGTGTTCAGCTACTCATAGAAAACTAAATCACATAGACACAATTTTTTTTTTTTTTATGTTTGTGAAAGAATTGTTTGTGGTTTTGCACCTGATTATCGTATGGTTGTGGCAGTTCAAGTTCAGTAGAATTGTGCCACACTAGCCATCAAATCTATAACCACTGAAAGTAATATAATATTGACTATTTACGGTAATATTACAAATACAGAATTTAATTACATAATTAATTTTCTTAACAATTCAATGTTACCCCTTTAGGGAAGATTTTTTTATTTTTTAAATATTATGTTCATAACAAAATGATTTTGTTGTACAGTATAATCAAAATCTCATTCAAAGCCAATAATCCTTACTAATATTATAAATGTGAAAGTATACTCTTTCTGTCTGTCTGTCTGCCTGTCGCGCTTTCACGCCAAAACTATTGAACCGAATTAAATGAAATTTGGTACAGAGATAGTGTAGAGCCTGAGAAAGGACATAGGCTACTTTGGCCGCGATAACCATCATCCACGCGGGCGGCGCCGCAGGAAACAGTTAGTAGTATATTTACGTGGTGGAGGTACGGCCCATCGCGCGCACTTCTCAATGACCCATAGCGTTCGGTCGATGTATCGCAGCGCAGACTGCCCCATGCGGTAGCTCGCCGCCTGCTCCGCTACATTCTGGAACACCTCCTTAGCTAAGGAAACCAGCTCCATAACTGAAACACAAAGAAAATAAAAAAAGTAAATACCTTTTTTTTACAGAACGATGTCGTGTGTTATCGATTGCGTGAGAGATGATATGAGGGAAAAATCTGTTAATGTCAGTATGACGGCTAATAGAGTGGAATGGAAAGATAAAACATTGTGCGCCGACCCCCAATAAATTGGGAAAAGGGCAGGAAGAAGAAGAAGATGTCGTGTGTGTCGCGTATATGAGTATCTACTAGTTTATAGTACATGGTACAGCGAGAATACACATTCCATATTATGTTTAGAGTAAAAAATAGAGTAATTTGCTCGCCTACTTGTTAAGTAAATAATGTAAGTAAATAGTGCAGTGGACACAAGTAAATTTGCACGGATTTAAATCGACAAGTTGCTAAAATGCTTTTTCTTATTCTTGCAACTTGCGGTTAGTAGGCTAATCTATATATATAAAACTCTTCCGTTACTGACTGACTGACTGACAGACAACGCACAGCCGAAACTACTGATCGTAAAGAGCTGAAATTTGGCATGTGTGTTTGTTGGGAGGAGTAGGCTACCACTAAGAGAGGATTTTTGGAAATTCCCCCCCAAAGGGGAGAAAAGGGTGTCTAACGGAAGTCATTACTCCACGCGGACGAAGTCGCGAGCAAAAGCTAGTTTAGAACTATTTTATTCGACTACACAAAAAACTTGGAAAATTGAACACGTGTAAAAATAGTCATTTGTTAAATGAAAAATAGAGATTTCTAAGTAAGTAAAATATAAATTCCAATAGTGATTAGTACGACAGAGAAAGTTCAGATAAAATCAGTCAATCATACCTCGGTACAACATCTGTTAAATAGTTAAACGACATAAGACATTATTCTGCAATATACCAGGTTTAGCTATGGTAAACCAGGACCTCTTACATTTAGAATATATTTAGATAGGTACATATTTGTATAAAGAATGTAAAAATAATGTACAAATATGTAAAAAAAAAAGCAATAAGAAGGTGCTTTTTAGGGTTTCGTTCCGGGACTCTCTTTCTAAGCCTCCGCTGTCCGTCCGTCCGTAAGTACTTTAACAGACCTCGTGGGTCGTAGTATAATATTTATTGGAATCGGGAATTGAATCAGCTACGCATAATGCAGTAGACTACTCATGAAGTCACTGAGCCTAACTGGTCGTTAAACATGCGTTTAAAAATAAATGGTTTGATGACCAAGTCTAATGTCAAAAGTTACAGTTAATTATACACATGTTAACCATTTTAATGAGTTTTAATAATAACTAACTGTATTTTATTTTTCCTTCTAAGCAATATTATGTACCTACGTAAAATTTTTAGCCTATATGAAAGTTAGAACTATTTAGTTTATAACTTAAGTTGTGTTTTTGTATTTAATTATAATTATTTTTATATTTAAAACCCTACGACACACGTATTCGGTGGTCTTTCACTGTTTTTAACCAAGATATTATGAGATGTATAATGAAACATCCCTGTCTACCCTGCAGGCGTAAGTCGCACTTAATATAAATCTTATGTGGTGTACAATGAAGAATATTAATAGAAGATAATATACTTTCTAATATAACGCAGTACCTATTCAAAGTAGGAATGCGCAGTACCTATGCACAAGACATGTAAACAAGATGTATGTCAATATTATAACAGAGTTCACGTCAAGACTGACAAATGCACAGTAAATGTAAACTGTAGTCACATTATCTGATTGTTTCTAATTAATTTAGAAATAATTACTATAATCATGAATAAAATAATCGTGTAGACATCTTTTGTTACAAGCTGGTAATAAATAATTGTTTCAAGTATATTTAAAACACATTTATTTGTATACTTTCCAGTTTTCCGGGATCAAGGAAGGTAAACGCGATAACTAATATCAAGGATAGGTACCTACATCATACCGATCTTTGTCCTATATTTAGTTCTATTTGATAATGGCTGGCCATGGTGTAAACCGGATATACATATTTGACAATCTAAACGTTTTTATTTATCAACTCCTTTGAGATATTTTTGAGGTAAATAATTGGTATAACAGGGCAAAGTTTAAAGAGGTCCTGGCGCATCTCTCATTTTCACCGGACTATAGTAGTATAGAAAGAGAGCGACAACATTTATAATTTAAACATTTACTGTGACATCATTTATTTCCTGAATATTACTGTGTTTTGTTCACATGATCAAGGATCAAAGTTTTAACGTTTATTATTCAGCGAACAGTTGGTACCGCCACCGCTAAACCGCATCGGTCACAAAAAAAAACTAAATAGAATCATCGCACTTACTTATCTTTCAAATGATCACAGGACGAAATGAATAAAACACAAATAAATTATCATATATTATTATCCTAATAGAAGTTACCTTCACAAGTTCCGCAAACCAAAAAGTCTATTAAAACATATAGCACTCAACCGTTTTATCATTCACGACGCGCATGTGCACAACAGTGAAAAAAAAACTGCACTTTTATCTTTTTAATTTTTACTGAGGCACTGGTAATGAGTGCAGGAGCCTGACTGAATACATCATTTTGACTTCTTTATACCTTATAGATAATGAGGCGCAGAGGGCAGAGGTCACTGCAATCATAGACAGATACCGTGAGGCCAGTGAGACAAATATCCAATATATCTAATTACTAGTGATTTCCTGCGACTTTGTCCTTATCAATTTGAGACTAATAATTACCTAAGTTATGTTGTATTATTTATTATTTTATAAATAAGTTGACAACAATAATGTAATATTGAGGCATATTTTATTTATTTCTAATGTTACTTGCTGCTTAAATACAAGTGTTTGCTAAAATAGTTTGTCATCACAGTATCATTTAGATGAAAGGTTTGAATTCATTGCAAGCTTATTTAGAGTAACTTGTAGGTCAGGAAAATATCTTCCACCCATGTGTTTAAAAGGAAGGTGGAAATGAATTATGGAAATTACAAAATAATTTCAATATTGTCCTTGTTCACAAAGTCATAAGTTTGTTCAATAAATATATAGTATTGTACAAACATTGTCATTTGTAGTTTGGACTTGCTTCACAGTTAACAGCCAAGCATATCTAAATATACATACTTATCACTTAAAGACTGTAATTTACTATACTTTGATCTCTGACAATGGTATTCTGTAACTGTAGTTATTATAATCTTGAAGATAAT
The DNA here is from genome assembly GCA_932294365.1 of Diachrysia chrysitis. Classification (NCBI taxonomy): domain Eukaryota; kingdom Metazoa; phylum Arthropoda; class Insecta; order Lepidoptera; family Noctuidae; genus Diachrysia; species Diachrysia chrysitis. The sequence goes on from OW028657.1 coordinate 8,525,118, forward strand.
CTAACAAATATTTTTAGTCAATTTATTTAAAAAAAAAATAATAAAATTTAAAGACACATTTAATTAAATATATTATGAAACAAACACACTAATTACTTGTACTTTTGTATATTAATAAATAATATTATTTACTACTTTATCAACACATAAGTCTGCGAATCGTTCATTAATGTTATTTGTTTACGAAGAATCAATACCCGAATTTACTTGGCTAATTGACTTAAATTGACATTGAGTTCAAAAAGATAAAAATAATATTGAATTTGAATTAGTTTATGTATTGTTATTTTGTTTATAAGTAGTATGAATTAGTATAATAAGTAGTATGAATGGAAAAAAAATAGACATGGCATTTTACTTTTTAATAATATAAATGTGAAAGGTTTGAGAGTAGTGGCGGGGGAAGGGGAGGTAGGGAAATAGACTAATGAGACTTTTAGACTGCTAAAAAGTACCTTCTGCAGGGTGAAGCTCAAATGACAACCCTGGATCCTCCACTGTTTGAGAGGATGGATATTTTCATCATTTTACTAAAATACCTAAAAGATTTTAATGAGTTTTTGTAGGCTGTAATTTCAAAGGAAAAGAAAACATGCTGGTGAAACTACAAGGTACCACTAGCAAAAAAATAATGCCAATTAACAAGTTACAGCATGCTTACTCTTGAATTAATTACAATCCCAAGACAAGTCCAATCAAAAATTAATATTTATTTAGGAGACAAGTGATAGTGAAGTGAAAAATTGTTGTCAATATTTTGATACCAGTTTGGTCCTCCCAATAGACACATAATATGGAAACAATTAGGTGGTAGTGTTCAAATCAAGAGAATGCAACATCAAAATTCCAATGTCAATATTGTCAATCAGTCCGAATTTAATTCAAGAGTAACCCTTCGCCTCTGGATTATTTCAAAGATGTTATAACAGATATATGAGAAATAATAAACTACATATCTTTTTGAAAATTTAAATATTATTTACCAAGACCTACTTTATTAAAATATTATTAGGTATATATTTAATAATATTATATTATATATTTAAAAATTATTTACACAACATAGTGGATCCATGCCAGTGGATCCACAGAGTGGCATGTTGTGTACAATTATGCCTATTACACCCTTAATCTTACTAAATTTTACTAATATAATAAATGCGAAACTTTGGACGGATGGATGCATGTATGGATGTTTTTTACTCCATTATTCCAGAACAGTTGAATTGGAATTGGATATAAATGAAATTTGGCACGGATATACCTACATTACTACCTGGAATACTGCATTAGTTAAAAAATATATGGGATATATATGGGATTATCAATATCTAGCTAAATATATATTTAATCAATTGAGATTATAGAAACGTAAACTAGGGTGTAGCCATGGCAACCATTTTAATGTTGGAATTAACCAGAAGTTGTGGTTATAATATTCTAGTACCACTGACATGACAACCTTTTTTTGGAACTACATTCTGGTGATTTTATGAAGAATAAATGCGGCTTTTTTGCTTCAAGTTAAAGTTCAAGTAACATTTTGAAGAAGCTTTCAATATTTGTTTTTGTTTGTCATAAGTAAAGCAACATTATCTCTGTAGATCCAATTTTAAAGTAAATGCGGATCATGTTGCGGATTTAACTAGTATTATAATACATTTCACAATAATAACATAATAAGGCAATAACAGAAAGGTACATTAAATTACTTTGTAATCACTGTAAAATTTATTATAAAAAAAGCTTATATTCAGTTAACTGTTTTGATTAAATAAGACTCAGTATACAACACAAATGTATTTACTTCTATATAATGCAAATATTAGAGTATTTTTGTGTGTGCAAGAATTGTTCAAAACTTTAATGAAAATTAAAAAAATACGATTTTGTTTTTTTATTGTTATCTATTCATGTCGCATGACGATTAATTTAGATTTCATTTCCATATGCTTCACAGTAGGCATAGATTGGACTTTAACTCTCGCTACCTTATTAAAACTTCTTAAAAATAATTACACTTTGACAGTCAAACAAACACGAACGCCGGTAGAACACTATTATAATCGATAAATAAAAAAAGAGATGTAAATAATACGTAACGCTACATTATCCATTATACTTGTAGTTGTAACATCCTTACACAAACTTTCAGAAAAGTCTATGCTAACAAAATTTATTAAATAACTCTCGAACGTCGTAAAAAGTTTACGTACCAAAGTTTCTAAATTTACCAAGGTAAGTTTGAAAATAATATTAAGCAAATGCGAAAAATAAAATGCGCTTACCTGTTTCAGACAAAACCACTTATTTTCTTGCTTCTGGTATTTAGTTTATTTTCCACACGTTTGCAATTCCAATAGGTAATAATATTCAATCGGTAAAATCAGAATCTAAACTAAAGTTTTGACTCACAAAATTCACAAATTGACTTTGACTGTCAGTCGGACAGACTTGCTCACAAAACAAATATACTCTACCGAGGACTTGCTGCTGTCAATAAGTGCTGTTGCCCGGTGTTTTCATGTTTGTTTTATTTACATTTAGGGATGTCCGCATAAGTTTGCTTTTTATTTTAACTCGAGTTGTAATTTATTCATTTAATTTTCTATTCTTCATTCCTTCATAACGTATGATTACACTTGTATTTGGTATACCTATAATAGATATAAAAATGGCTAAAACGTTTTATTGGGCTATATTGCAGCGTCTACCACACGCTTGTTGGTTTCACAGGTACGTCCAAATATATTCAGTGTCCGAGCAAACAATAGTTGGCACCTGATTCCGGCTGCACGTGTGCACCGCACGCTCTTTAGCTGTCGCCTAGAGCACTAGTATTATATGCTTTCGTTTTTGTTTCAACTGAGCGTTCGTTCGTTGGGGTTTGAGGACTCCAAAATCTCTTAATTGGGAAAATTTCAATTATAGCAATCTCTTTTACTTTCGCGTTTATCCTATCGTTTAACTAACTTTTCAATTATTGGCAATCTGACATTTTAACATATACCAAAGGTCGGTAACTATAAAGATTAAGTAACTTGAGAATAATATCATTGTACGGATTTGTTGAATACCTCCACATAAAATAAATAGTACAAACATATTGCCAACTTGTCATTCCCAAGTAACAAAACATTCACCATAAGTGTTTTTTTTCCATTTGATCATAATTTAGGCATAATACAATAATAGTAATCAGAAACGATATTATCGATATATTTGCACTTACACTGTTATCTTAACTCTATTTTCACCTTTTGTTATCCAATTTACACGAACGACCGCTATTAAACAGCCGCTTTAACTATTATGTAACTATGGTAGGTATTATAAAATTTATTCAAATTTGGGTACATTAACTGTATTTTAAAACTATTATACGTCTTCTGTAAGTTTTCATTTAATATATTACTATCACATCATACCATACCGACCCACTTTAAATCGACTTAGTCGACTAAACTAATGTTAAACCATAGACATGTGCAGAGCTACTCAGACTCGAATTCATCCATTCATAATGTCCTCTATCCTATCGCCTCTATGAAATAAAATTTTATTGTTTCTGGTTTTTATTAGTTAGCAACATGGCGTAAATGGCGCGTTTGTAAGCTCAATATTTAGAAATTTAAATAGAAGTTTAAATATTTAATAGACAATTTAAACAAATTTTGCTATCTCGATAACATTTATTTCAGAGAAACCCATAATGATTTTCTAAAACAATGTTTCTCTAACGAGAATGAAGTGGTGATGGAATCCCTTGAAGACTCAAATTGTCACTCCTTGAGCGATAGTTTTTCTTTGTACGAGCGATATTTGAGAAGTTTTAATGTTGTCGACCCATTAATAGAAGAAAGTGTGAATCGTATATCTACCGAGCGTATATCTGGAAACGATTGCGATTACGAGAGCTCCCATAGTCCAGGTAACATCGAGTTATCTAGCGTAGCACAAAGTAATGTTATAAATAAACATTGCGAAACAGCTGAATCTGAACACTGCTTATTAAATCATTTAAGGACTGCACAAATCAATGACAAAAGGTCAAGCTTAGATACAGATTTATGTGGTAAAATTAATTCACCGTGTTCGCCACTAGCAGCATCATTACTTGAGAATTCGTTCGCGACTGTCGAGCGCAGTCTTATAAACGACAAGTCTAACCATACTGACGTCCACGTATCGTCAGAGGATTCGAGAAACGAACGTGTTAAACATCCTATGTTCATAACTCCTACTATGGAAAACAGTAACAATGCAGTAGACAGTGTACCAATGTTCAGAGATGTAAGACCTTCAGAGAGCGTTTTCAAGTTACCTATTAGTGAATTATCTTTCAATGGTACAATTAAACATGTGCAAAAGTTAAAACCTATTGTGGACCCTATATCTGCATTAAGTTCAAATAATGGCATAGTAAATTTAGATGATAAAAGTGTGGGAGCATTTGCAAGTCACAGTGATAGCTATGAGTTGACTAGTGAGAGTAATGATGGTGATCAGCGAGTGAGTGATGCATCAGACAATGTTAGTGATAGGTTAGACAAGAATTCTGAGAGTACAGGGGACTCTCAGTATGAGGATAATGTGAGGAAGTGCCCAATAGTTAATGATGAGGGCAGTACAGCTAAATGGAATTTAGACCATAGCTATTCCTCCTTGGAGGCATCGTTTGACAGCGGAGTGAGATCTCCAGACATGTTCTCTGATGGGGAAGATGAAGAGCAACCAGAGGAGCCAGAACCTTTTTGGAGTTTTCTGAATGATTATGAAACTCATGACAAGAGAAAAGTTAGGAAGATTGAGGTAAGATGCACTTTTATCTTTTTTGAAACCTAACCTTTGTAATTTACATAATAACCTGCAAATAAAGTAAGCCTATTAATTTGCATACTTAGCATTTCTATTATCATATGGTTAAGTAACAACCTGGGGAATTACCTGCAAAATATCAGCTTCATATTTTAAACAATTAATATCTGACAGATATCAGACAAAATATTGTTCAGTTTTTATTCTAGTTTTCCTAAAACCTGCCATGTGACCTTAGGTGCATTTCTTTTGTACCTAACCATTAAACAATTTATATCAGCAAATTAAGATTGATAAGTTTTATCATGTTGTCGTCTAAACAGGTTAAAATATGTCAATAATATTCATAAACAACCTTGCTCTATACCCAGTAGCAATAATACCTTCTTGGTAATTGACCTCATTTGACAGATAATGAATGTAATAGTGACAAAGACCTATTTAACATTTACTTCTTTATTCTGAAATGTAGATAGGCTTTAAAGTATCACAAAGACAAATAAATGTAAAAAAAAATTGCATTTCAAGTCAGCTGATTTAAATAACAATGAAAATATTCTTATTAGAATATTGCTCCATAAACTCAGCAATTTTCTCCACCTTTATATTTGTGGGAACTTCATTGTAGGTAAACTGTGTAACAAAAGGAAACTTATTTATACCAAGCTTCTATTTCCCCAGTATAATATACAATCTATTAATATAGTCATCATGAATAAAAGTTCATTAATTCAATACAAAACTTTATATCAATTGTATTCACTCACAGGAGACTCTGCAAGGGGTCCTACCACCACCATCTGTGACTATCCTAAAAACTGATGTCACGGAAATGCTAAAAAAATACTACAGTTACCTACCCCTATTCAATGAAGACGCAAAAGTAAATGTTCCTGAAATCAACTCAACTACTCCAACAAAACGGGTTTCTTTTGTTGAAATACCTGAAAACACACAGGATACTGAGGAAAGTAAGAGTAATGGAGAAAAATCTAAGAGTTCCACTTCTCATGATAATTCTGATCTTGATACCAGTGTAAACGATAAGAGTATACATTTGAAGATGAATACTGAGGCTGAGGCAGCAGAAACAGAGTGGCCAGATTTGATTAAATGCAGATACTATGATGTGTAGTAAGTATTGGTTTGTTGTGCAAGAGTTATCAAAACCTAATTGCTTAAATCCTGCTATATACCAATAAACAAAAATTGGTTTTTCTTAAATAACAAATTATCCTTTAGTTTTCGGATTAAGTCAACTAGTTTTAGGTTAATGATTATCGCGGCATAAAGTAGCCCTTTCTTGGGATCCAAGCTTACCCCATGCCCATGCCAAGTTTCATCAAAATCGATTTAGTGGTTTATTCAGGCGTAACAGACTGACAGAGTCATTTTTGCATTTATAATATTAATATGGATGTTGTAATACAAATATAATTTGTACATAATTTTGAGTCATTACAATGTAAACATACATAAACTAATAACTTAACTTTTTCCTTCAGCTACAATGTGACAAAGCACTCAGAGAAGCTAGAATTACTTGCTTTACGCTATGGAGAGAGATATGTTGGTGCCGAGACTGATACAAGTGTTAATATCTATTCTGGAGGCCTGCAGTCTCCTAACAGTGCAAGCAAACGGAAGGCACTGCGCCAAAAGTAAGTTTTATATTGTAATTAGATGTATAAAGAGTACCCATATATTGTTAAATCAACTAAACTTTTAATATAAAAAAGTGTGAAAAAAGGAACTGATTCCATTAAATTAATATGGGACCACCTCTGAGATCTCAATCCACATTTCAGAGATATCAACAAAAACACACTGTCGAATTAAAAACCTCCTTTTTTTCAAGTTGGTTAAAAATATTATCTGTCTTACAAGTAGAGTTCTCGACGCCATTCTGACTCCAGTGCTAATAGATTAGTAGTAAATGAAACATATACAATGCTAACATTATTAAAGTAAATTGATTAAATAGCTATCTAATTTAAAAATCTATCTTGCGATTAAGTATATGTATTGAACTGAATCTGCCAGTGCTGTAAGTTAATATCACACAGCAACTTCAACAATTTTTGTAATTAAATAAACAAATGTGATACATGGATATATCAGAAGAAAAGAAACAACTTAATAGGCATGTTTCCTAATTTTTTTTAATGTCCGCCTGGTAGTTTATGAATTTTATTGGACACGTATTTTTTCTTTTTTCCTGCAAACAAAAAAATATCAAAATACAGAGAACGGAAATTACGCGTGACGTCACTCCTCGCTACGATTTTTACCGAGGCGTGGCGTCATAAGCGCCCACTCCGAAACTTTAAAGTGCTGTATCTTTGTAATTTTTTATTGTTTTGATAAAAGAAAAAATACGTGTCTAATATTTTTTTATTATCTAACTGACGGACTAAATAAATTTTAACTTTTCATACCCAGTCAACATCCCTATTAGCCATTCCCTTGTCACATGAGTACGGGTATATTTATATTCTATAACCGTTAAACAGCATGTAACAAAAACCCTGTCAGATCCTTATGAGTATTATTCGGCATCGTACTTAGTGAATGGATTTGAGATTATTATTTTTCTCCGGTGAATATAATTAAATTAAAATAAAACTGATCAAAGACAACACTAATCGCTCGACAAAGCTCGCATGTACTACCTACAGTTTTGTATCAAAGACGACGCCTGAGCGAGTAATTTTTTCCTACTATAACCGGAGAACCAGGAATACGCTTTTATTGGATCGGACAGGGTTTTTTTGTTACATACTGTATATACTGTTGGGGCAGCAAGGTTTTTAAATTAAAATGAATACTTTACAGGTTGGCCCAAGCGAAGTCGCCTGGGCGTCGGCTCTCGCATTTGGCACGGCGACGGCAGGCCTTTGCCAGTGCAGCCACCATTAACGAGAAAGCACAGACCTCCACTTCTAAGATGGTTCTCATTGATAAGAAGTAAGTATCCAAAGTCGCTTATAAAAAAAATTATTCAACCTGTTAACCTCGCGCCCGCGAAAAAAGCAGATTCAGAGATGTGGTATTATTTTGTCTTAAATATACGACTTGATGAAATTAATACGAAAAAATTACTCGGATTAATCTGACGTAAGAGGTAAAGGGGTAATAAAGTTTTGTCGTCTTTAGTGTACAGTTATTATATAATACTTAACATATACACATATCGTTAATTTGAGGTTCATGATCTAGTTTTATCTATAAATGATCTCATGCAAAAGTAAAAATTTGTATTAATAAATGTTGTATTGGAGGCAATACTAACTTTAACCTACTACCTAATCATTTGAATTTAACCTACTTTTCTGTGTTATCTATGTCAATACTGATATCGAAATGTTTTCAAGTTTCTTCCCGCACAGAAAGCTGGTGAACTCTTCGGAGAGAAAGAGCCCTCGTACTAGACGTACACCAGGCAAACGAACGCCAGTTCGCAAGACTCCAGGCAAAAAGACTCCAGCCAAGACCCCTAAGACGCGAAGCGGGGGTTCCAGCAAAAAGAAGGCAATGAGAAGACTCCTGATGGACTCGGAACATATGACAAGATCACAGCCTACCCGAGAGACCTTAAAACGAGCCCTTTTCAGCCCTGAAAACAGAAAAACAGTCCCACCGGCTCCGTCAACGTCAGTGCCGGCTCAAGCAATGAAATCCAAGCGAGCGTTATTCGGATCTCCAGTCAGAGCCGAAACTAAGAGTATGGATGGCACGCAAAGCGATCAGTTTCTCAAAAGAAAGCGTGACCTTATGGATGATGAGGCGGATAATGGAAGGAGTAAAATAGCAAAGAGTTTGTCCTTTGGAGGAGATTCCTACGGCAGCTCACATTCTCTTGCTTTCGCGCGGCGAGCGTCCGAAGCCTTCGCTACAAGGACTTCTAATGAATGGAGTGAAATTCACAAGAAGGTAAGGTTTATTGAACTAAGGTAGATAATAATCTTTTGAATCTTGTCATAGTCGGTAAATTTATAAGAAACTTAAAAATTTAGCCAAAAGTTTGCATATTTTTACCTTCATAACATTTAAAGACGGCGACGATTTTTTAATAGCATGACACACATCATAATATAACGATTTTTATAAAAATGTTTAAAAATACCTTTGATCTTTACTATTCATCTATATCTATACTAATATTATAAGGAGGAAAGATTTGTATGTATGTATGTATGTATGTATATGTAACAAATAAACTCAAAAATTACTGGACCGATTTCAAAAATTCTTTCACCATTTAAATGCTACTTTATTCTGGATACTATATAACATAGGCTATAGAATATTTAAAAAAATGAATGTCCACCCGTACGAAGCCAGGCGGGTCGCTAGTTATTTATAAACAGAATCATTTAATTGTCTTTTGTATCTGTAGACTAAATAGAAGATGTTTTGATCAGATTACATTCAGTAACAGAGCTCACAGACCATATTTAACTACTTAAATAATTTAATATTGAATAATTAATAATATTGTTCTATATTTGTATAATAACTTTCGTAAGGAGTATTCATAATTATTTAAAACAAACCACCGTAGCCGCGTCAGCTCATGATTAGGGACTCCTATTGAGTCTGAAACTAGTCGGGCGATCCCGAGAATATACGTGAGTAAACCGTTTTGTTTCAAATAACATTGTTCTAGTTATCTATACTAATATTATAAAGCTGAAAAGTTTGTTTGTTTGTTTGAACGCGCTAATCTCAGGAACAACTGGTTCGAATTGAAAAATTATTTTTGTATTGGATTGTCCGTTTATTGAGGAAGGCTATAGGCTATATAACATCACGCTACGACCAATAGGAGCGGAGCATAAATGAAAAATGTTGCAAAAATGAAAAACCGTTGAAACTAAAACACGCGAACAAAGTCGCGGGGGACAGCTAGTATGGTTATATGTTATAAGGTGAATGATGTTATTGGTACAGAAGTTGTTGTGGGCGGTGTCGGAGGCGCTGCGCGTGCACGGCTGGCGCATGTCGTCGCCGGGCTTCCGCGAGAAGGCGTCGAGCCTGGCGCGCCTCACCCGCCGCCTGCTCGCGCTCCCGCCGCACGCCGCGCGCCTCGCCGCGCCCGCGCTCTCCACCTCCGAGGTCATGCTCAAGTCAGTATAACATATCCTAATAGATGGCAGTTCAACATTATTTTATGTGTGTGTTTTCTTTTCATGAATTCTCTGAATCAAGAACAAATTTTTTAAACAACTATTAAGATTGAAATGTTTTGCATAGTAAGTTTTATGATTTTGAGTTTATATGATTTTACATTGGGATAGCATGTTCTGTAAATAGTGTATTTAAAAGACAAGTCCTTTGGTGGGCGGAATGTTTAATCTTTAGATGGCGTTGTATTGCTTCTGTAGGACAACTAACTAACCTAACAAATTAAGTCTTTTATAAGTAAATAAATGTGGACAACATCACATACATTGCTCAGAACCCAAAGTAAGTTCAACCACTTGTGTTATGAAATCAGAGACAACAAAGGTACCACAAACACCTAGATGTATCTTTTTTATTGTAAAAAAGTGGTTTACGCATTGACCCGTCCGGGGATCGAACCCCGGACCTCAGAGCTGAGGCGACATTGAAAACCGATGTAATTAAATACAAATAATACAAGAAAAAACTTAAAAAAAATATATATACTATAATAATAAAAATTTAATTACATATATTCGCTCCGCATGCGTTAATGCGTAACAAATAATTAAAATAATAAGAAAACCAATGTGTACGTTGCTCGACCACGGAGGTCGTTAATTCAATCAAAATATGCTATAACAAAAGCTCAATTCAATGTTTACGGCAAATATATTAACCTGCTTATTCATAAAAGAAATATTTATGCCAAATCATGATCATCTGTTACTGTTGAACATAGGCTTCTCTTTTTACGTGCCACATAATTTTAATCATTGTATTAATGAAGATAATTAATCATTTTCAGGATCGCTCGTCAATACGTATTCGCGATCATCCAGGGCCGCTCTGTCGACGAATGTTTCCAAGAGGAACAGATGAAACTGTCGAACGAGGCCAACAGCAAGGTGTCCGGCTACATATCTGCCACCGCCTACCAGCAGTTGAGAGCGCGACAAAGCGTCACCAGCACATTCACATCTCAGATCAAGGAGAATACCCACAGTATGATGAAGCAAGAACAACCCAAGAGTGGCTCCAAAAACATTTTGCAAGACAAACTAGTGAACATAGACAGTAACTCCAATAGTTCCAGCGGGCTCAGCATGCTCGATAAGTCAGGCCTTGGCCTATTCAAGTCCAACTCCATGCCTTCCTTTGAAGAAGCAGCCAAAATGAGAGCCCGCCGTCAAATTAGTTTCGATAATGTAGATTTCCCTAAAAGGTGATATGTTTTAAGCAGACATCAACTTCTTAATAGCACAGATGAGGATTTCAATTACACTTAAACTGTGTCAACTTATGTAAATATTATTATAAGAGCAAGTGGTTTCTTCTTAACTCTCAATATTTCTTACTTTACTGACCAAAGCTTTTCCATTTTTAAACAATTTTGGTAATAATTATAATATATTGAACCAACACTAGCGATTTTCATAACTTGTATGATGTATATGTGGTAGCTGCAGATGTGGTTGGCCCTTATCATGTAATTTTGGTTATAATTTCCGCGCTACTATCGTTAAATATGCATACCTAATATATACAAATTTGACACGGCCGGGCATTTTCGTAAATTCTTTACATAAATATCGATCGCGAAACTTAAAGACCATAATGCGCTATAGTATCGGCAATTTTACCTGTCTTACTCGCCCCGGATGGAAAATAAGAAGAAGTTTCACTTATTGCTGATTTACTTTCCTTAAATGGGAGACAATGGAAATATTCGTGTCAGCAGACAGGCAGGCAAAAATTATGTTTCATTTTTCTAAAATATTTTTTTATCTTTTTATTTCGTATTAGAAAACTTCGATCGCGCTTCGCAGTACTAACGAAATAAAAAAAGAACCAGGAATAGTAACGGTTTTACTGATACAAGAAGCCTTAACAATCGCGTTCTCTTTAATCAACAGAAGATACATATAAATTAGTAGCCGAAGTCTATACAATACGATTGCTTTTTTTCCGTGTTGCCAACCATATGTGTAGCACACCTAATTCTAGTTTACCATATATTGTTTTGTCTCATATATTTATTTCGTTGTGCATGACTTCCTAGCAACTAGTAGCTCATTGATGATATTATCCTGGTAATGTAATTTAGCAAATTGTAGGATACTGCATACTTTTGCTATATTTGTATTGCATTGACTATATTCATTTTTGTATGTAATGCGTTACTATTGCTGAGTATGATCTCAGGTGTTTATGTGTAAGCAATAAATTATTTTCCTTAATATATATATCCACTCTTTTATTCTTTCCTTTACTCGACGTCATAGTTTAATTGTTATAACACTATCATTGTTGTTCTTTGAAATGCTAATGTGTACGATAAGATTAGTTTTATTTCAATCGATTAAAATTGTTTAGTATATACTGGGATTTGCGATTATATCGCCGAGTATTGAGTTGCGTGAAAGAAAATTAGAAAGTTTTATAAAATGGGTGGTTCACAATCCTATCCTGGTTTGACTGAAGATCTGCTCGAGGACTACACCAATTTGACGTACTTAAGCAAAGGGGAAATATTGTAGTAAGTTATTATTTAATTCGTAAATGCCATTGCTCTTTGTTTGGCTCTTAGTAAATGTATCTTGAAAATTTCAGCTTAATGAAAAAGTTTTATTCAATCGACCCAGAAATGATTAAAAATAACTATCACCATAGGTTTTCTAAAGATGAGATTATAAATAAATTCGCCGTGTTGAAGGTAATATAAGTAAAAATTAAAAAAATTATGAATTCGTGAGATTATCAAATAGTTGTAAATTTTGCTCATTATTTTTAGACCAACCCGTTCCAAGACCGTATATTCGCCGTGTTTTCCTCAGAGTATGACGATTGCTTTTCATTTGAAGATATGATTGATTTGTGCTCGGTTATGAGCGCCGATTGTCCCGCAGAAGTAAAGGCGAGTTGGGCTTTCAGGATATTTGGTATGTTGTCTAATATCTAAGTTTGCACACATTTAACACGAATTAAAGCGCTCTTAGCTGAAGGCGTATTTTACAGTCTCGCCAACTTAGTCCGGTAAAGCAGTGAAAGCCTCCCTCGAGGCTAACTGCGACAGATCTCTTTCAAAAAAAAGCGCTTTGATTATAAATAACCTTGCATTATCGACCCTGTTTAGCCCCTTTTGGGAAGCCCCACTATAACTAAGTTTATTTATATGGTACCTTCTTGCTGGGTTCCGCACTCGAAGGGTGCCAACACACCCAATTACGAAGCCTCTGGTGTCCGTCCGTCCGTCTGTCAGCAAGCTGTATCTCATGAGCCGTAATAGCTAAAGAGTTGTTTTTCATTGAATATTTCTAAAAATTAAATGTTCCACAAAATGGAACGAAAATCTTCTTGCGCGACTCCGACTCGCATTTAACCGGGTTTTAAGGTATTTTAAGCTTTTAATTAAACCGCAATTCACTCTGTGTAATCCAATACTTACCTACCCACACCTTTGAAAGTAGATATGTACCTATGTACCTAATTAAAGAGTTAAAATTGAAAAAAGTGCAATACAATAGGTAGTTACCTAACTACCTACATACGTATATACTTCCTTTCTAGATATTTAAATAATAAATTAGATAAGTAGCGGATGTAGTATGATCATGTTTACAGATCTTGATGAAGACAATCAGATATCGGCGAAGGACATCAGTCGAATCGTGGACCGGCTCACTTGGAATATCAATGACAATCGCGATAATTATATCGACCGGGAATCGAAACTGAAAATTGCTAATGTTGTGAGTAATCTCATAAATAGTACTTACCTACCTACCTACAATACATATCTGCATCTATTTAGGACTTGTAAATAAGAAGACATTGAGTTCGGCCGCAGGACTGTCAATAGGCCTTTTTCTTGCGTGAATGATATAATTATAAAAATATAATATACCTACCTACATAAAATATGTTTATTTTCAGATATTAAGTGAAATTAACTTAGACAACAGTGGAAGTATCGGACTGAACGAATTTAAATTGATAATGGCCAGGATACCTGAATTTACATCTTCGTTTTATTTTAGGCTATAAAAAATATATTGTAATTAAGAACTCCAACTGATATTTTTATTTACTTGATATGATTACTATCTTATCACAGATAGTGCGCTTTGATTTGATTGTGCGGTGAAAAATCAATGACATGGTGCACACGCTTATAGGTAAGTATTTTCTTGACGCACCTACTATTTTTATTTTCGCCTTTATATAGACTAACTAGACATAGCAACAAAAAACGAATGTGTTTTAGACCACACGACTAACGTAAAACTTCTTTTTACGAAACTGTATCTGGCTACGAGACAAATAAAATGTGTGTTCGCGCCGCTCTCTCTTGCCCCTACAGTAATATACGAAACGTAACTCTCTCTCTTTCTATCTTCACTAACTTATATCTCCCTCGCAACTTCCGTTCTCGCAACGCCCAATCACTCCTTTCGCAACGCTCTCGTCAAGCATTCATCAGCTTACTCTTTAAGTCAAGCGTGCGTAAAGAAGTTTTCCTTCAATAATAGCTGGTTGTTTTTTTTTTCATTGGTGAAACTAGAATTTAATGCGTTTTCTGTTTATCATTAAGATAACCCCCTATAAAATGTCCTCTCGATAGGAAATAATCTTTATAGGTAATACCAATGTCTCGATGTCGTGAATTCTTTATCTTGTAAATCGCACTATTTTTTACACGTGGGTATTCAATGTACCTACCTACCCTTTTCATTTCAGCTTCATTTTACTTGTGAATAATAATGTCGCCAACTAAAGTGTTTAAAAAAAATCTTATAAAACTATACAGTTCATTGTCGAAAGAGTGTCACCGAAAACGCTTTGCCATTACCTGCGTTACGTAGGTGCCTACTTAGTTAGATAATTAAAAAATAAACTGCAATGAGAATGATGTATTTCCAAAAATTGGTTTATCTGACAAAGGCTTTGCAGGCTGCTTTATTGTAGCGTCCGGCGAGTGTCCGGCCCGGTAACGACGGCATCACAGTCGTCCGGCCCAGGTTGTTGGGCAGGACCGCCGGCTGCTTGTACCTCACGTGGTACATCGGGAACGAAAGATATACACTGGAAACATACAGAAAAATTAGTAAAACGTCATGTAATTTGGACAGCAGTTGTTCCTAAGGCCGTTTATAGTGGTCGACCGACCTCGGTTTGTCGTCGTTCAATTCACAGTTGGTGGGGCACTGAATGCTGCAAATTGACGGTCGGTCGATGCGTGTCGTCAGGACGGACCGGACGATCGGTCGAGTACTGTACCCGGCCTAAGGAACATTTTGTACCTTTGTCTCCCGGTCGGAGTTTAGACAAAAATAATTAAGTACTTAAAAAAATTGTTGATTTATCCACCCGGTTTGGAAAGGCTGGTGGGGTTGAACGGTTTCGACTTTTTGGCTACTTTTTCATTCGGTTTGTGGCTCAGTACCTCCCCGCTCCAGCGCACACCGAGCCAGTCAGAAAACGCTCATTGAAACAGGTGCTCGATAAGCTTTTCGGTACCGCAAATACCGATACCGCACCGACAAAGCAGGAAATGGCCATAGATAACAAAGTAATAAACTTAGTAACTTGTAAGGAAACTTGTACCTCCAAAGAATATAGACAAGATGATATTGATAGTACTAATACCTAATATTATTTTGCCGCGCACATTTTTGCCTCAATTTTAACACCGGTTTTAACAAGAAGTAGGTACTCACGGAGTCATTTCTTGTGGACATTGCCACATGTATTCTGGATCCTTGAAGTAAAGCATCGGGTGGTGGGCCTTTGGATACCCTCTGTAATAGTCTCTATGGCGTTGAGCGGCCTATAACACGCATGAAGTTATATTTAAAAAAACAGATCCTTTAGTGCAGTGCACCTACGCTACAATTTAAGTAGTGGTATAACTTACTTCGTAAAATGTTTCAATTTCATCCTGTCTTGCATTATCTATAAATAAAATATTCATTTTCAGGACATTAACTTGTGAATTTAAAATTTAGATTACCCGCGTCATTACTGAATCAATGGTGTATTTGTTGTTATTTGGTTGTCATCTATTTTATGGGCGTGCCACTGACAAGATAACGTCAGTCGATGATTGGGTGCGCATTTTTTTAAATTGGTAATTAAAAGTAGTTAAAAAGAGTACTTATTGACAACTAGCTACATAAAACAAATAGATTGCAAATTCGTTTTTGACTGGAAAGATAAAGCGCCGACGACGATGGTTTTAACTCCGTGGTTTTACCAGAATCCAACACAATCTCATTCCTCTAATTCCTCCACTCTCCACCTTATCGCAGGATGTAGGAAATTCATGAGAATTTCCCTGGAGCAAGAAAAGGTCGATTTTACATGAGGCATCATGAAGAAGTGCTGTAGTATAGTATTCTGTGAAAACGCATTTTTGACGAAGTGGATAGTAGGTATGAGGACGACTAGTAGCATAGATTAAAGTATATATTGGAAAAACTAGCCGGATATAACATGTAGGTATTCTTTGAGTAGAACCTACTCACCGCTGCTTTGGTTATGTTGTTAGCGAAGTGCACCACGGAATATTTTTTTTCCGTGGGTTGCACATCCATTTCAGCATTTGTAACGCGCTACTATCCTATAATATTGAACTGTGAGGTGCGTCGAAAGTTACAAACGCGCGACTAACGCGATTCAATATGTATTAGTCAAGCGGTCATGCTTTAGGTACAGGTAGGTAGGTATGACTTAGACGAAAAAAAAAGAGGTTAATATAATAAATATTCTCGCTAGAAATTTTATTGTTACAATAAAAGCTACATAAAAACACTTTTTCACAACAATAAGTAAAAATATTGTAAGTAAAGGTTGTATCAGCAATTTATCTCACAAAAGCTTTGCAAGTTGGTTTATTATATCGTCCAGCCAGCGTCCTGTCAGGCAACGTAGGCATTTCCGATGTGCGATTCGTAGTTGTTGGCAGAATCAAAGGTTGCTTGTACTTAACATGATACGGCGGGAAGTTTAAGTATACTCTGTAAACAAAAATATAAAATAGAGGAACAGAAAGGGGATTTAATAAAAACATCTCGAAGGACACGAGGTAACACTATGACTATATATTATGCTTATAAAAATAATGAAATAATCCAAGTGGCATTTTTTTTTACTTGTCATTGTATGTGACAATAAGCTTTTTTTTTTAATCAAGCAATTGAGTTGTTCGTGTAAGCACACCTTTATAATATGACCAACACAACATTAAAATAATGTAAGCAAATAAGTACTTACTGCGACATTTCAGTTGGGCATTGCCACATATATTCAGGTTCTCTAAAGTATGTCAGCGGATGATGTGCTTTGGGATATCCTCTATAGTAATCCCTTTGCATTTGACATGCCTGTGAATCAACATACACGACGTAATATTACGTTTTTATCACAAACCATAATATGCCTAGAGATTAAAGTAAACGCTTAAATTACAACTTTACTTACTGTGTAAAATGTATTTATTTCTTCTTGTCTTAGAGGATCAGCAAATAAAATAAATTTAACCATGTTATAATAAAAATGCACAAATAAAAGTATTTCTTCTTGCGTGATGAAGGAAATTTATTTGAAATAGTGCTAAATGGCAACGTCATGCAATAAGTCAGTAGTATTACTTTTAATAATAGCATATTTAAATATGTGGGCTTTGCTATATAATTTATTTACTAGTGCATAGAAAAGCACAATCCATCAGATTTGTTTTTGTTTTCTTTGCTCTCCTAACATATTAAATTATTAATTAGGTATTTAGAGGGTAACAACAACATTACTGTTTGTTTTCACGAAAAATAATTGTTAAAATGATAAATTGTTGTTTTAATTTAATTTTCTTTTATTACCTTTAAATCTCTTCTACTACTATCATTATTAATATTGCCTGATGTGATAGTAAGTTCGCTTATAGATAATCATTAACCGAACGAGCGAAGGGCGAAGACTTTGAGGCATACATCCAGGATGAGATGGCGGGACGAACACGACTCTTTTGCGCGGAACTGGTTTCGGATGAAAAGGGCTAAAGAGGAAAGGTAGGCCTTAGTCCTGCAGTGGGAAACCAACGGCTTTTAATAATAAACCTACGGTTACACCACTAAAATGTTCAAAAAAATCACAATGGAGAACTCTGTAGAGTCTTATTAATTACGGATCGTGCTCAACTCAAGTTTGAATTATTTTTAAACACAAGTATTTAAGATGCTCTAGTCTAAAAATAATAAAAGCTTTTGTTCTGGTCTATGGTTTCCATAGACAAACTTTAAAATGATAAAATGTCATAATAGTACGTCATGATATATTTTTATTCTGTGCGACGAGATAGTAATAAACGTCAAAACAAAATCCCAAAATTTCGTTCTACTATTTTTATTTCTTTGATATTTATTGTGAGGATTTTTAGTTTTTATTTTAAATTGATGTAAGTTGTGATAATGAAATGTGTGTAACTTTTGTTTGTGATAATCGAATGTCAGTTCACAGCTGGCTTTGTTATTTTGGGTGTACTATTTTTGTCCGCTCTAGTTTCGGTGCATTGGAATAAATTTTGACATCCAGGAAAAGAATGTTCTTCCTGTTCGGTGAGTTCGTTAGACCCTAGCATACATTTTGGACAACAGCTGTATTATAGAATTAGGTTAAAACTAATATGTATTGCACATTGGTGCGTCGCGTGGGAGTATTACCATTAGCATATTTTTTGCTACTACTTTTCTTTCTTGGATTCATATAATGAGATAATGAATGTTCGTATCTTCTTTAATTTTCACTATTTCTAGTTTAATTGGGTTTTTTATTGGCTGAGATAATTAATGTTCTTGATACCTACTATAAAAACAATTTCAAAACAAGAATGTGCATGAGTGTGACTTTATTTGTTTGGTAATTATTTAACCTTTTATACCTATGCATTAGATAAAACCCTTTTATAATTTATTTAATTCTTTAAGTTCTGGTATCAAAAAGTAAACCAGTTTGTATGTATGTTAGGTATTTAATTTGGCTACTTCTACTTTTTAAATGGTTAGATGTATTTCATATAAAACTAAGTTGTTACTTTTCATTTGCACTGATTACTGAAGTACAATTTACTGTCTGTCTCCCATGACTTCATCAGTGATCATTTACGGAAACTATTGGAACATGAGTTTGAGCTGCATACAGTATTTTGTGGTAATAATATACACAAAAACATTGAAGGTGTATGAGTCATGTATGAAATATAAGTATTATCAGCATGCTCGTAATCTTATCATACAATTATAATTCTCCCTTACAATATTTGACTTCCCAGTTATCTAACCTGGCACTATTATCAGACTATCAATGGATTGTTGACAAGGCTGATTAGAGTTCAACGTCTTTGGGTTATGTATTTTAAGTATTTTTTTTAAATTGATTTTATGGGCACCGTTTATTTTCTTGTATAAATATTTGGCTGAATATTTTTTTTCAATACCCATGTAGGACATCCTTAGGCAGAAAAGTTTGCATTAAAAGCACTAGGCCTGAACCATATTATTATAAAATTTACAGACCACACAAATATTTTTGTAGCATTGTAAACTGAAAGGTATAATTTTTAAATTCTAATACAACATAAGATTATAATAGAATTTAATGTATATGTTTAATGAACTTTATTATAATAATGATTTACCTGTTCGTTATGTTATTTAAAAGCATAAATAGATTTTATAATTGCATGAAAACTAAGCAAAGTATTTATAACTATTGTACTGATCTGCTATATAAAAAAAATTGATTAGACAGTTAATTTATTATGGTTTTGAGGATTATCATGTGATTTCATTTTTATCAGTCAAGTCAGTATTAGTCATAGGTAAATTAATGATCCAAATATAAAATTATACCCAATTGTGTGCACTTAAACTTAGTTCTAAATGATAACCTATATTAATATAATGAAACTAATATTTGCTTCGTTTTAATGCACTAATCTCTGAAACTACCATGCAGATTTGAAAAAATCTGTTTGAATTTGATAGCCCAATTTACAAGGAAGTTTGTAGGCATTAATTTGTGTGCCTTAAGAGAGAAACCGCAGGGTACAGCTAGTTTACCATGTAGGTTGATGTGCATTGCACTTGTTTTTACTATAGTCAAGCACAGAACAGGGTAACTTTCAGCTCTAAGTTACAGCAGTAAGGTTGCTTTTTTTAAGTTAAACACAGACATAAGTCTGCCATACTTGATGCCATCCATTTAAAGCCACTTTGCCAATCAGGTTGTCAATGTAGATCTTTATCAGTTAAATACAAATAAGTGGCCTGCACATTCCACTCTGCTAAATTCTGATAACAGTAACTATACTTATGTTTTTTTATATATTTATGACTAGCTGTCCCCCGCGACTTTGTTTGCATGTTTGAGTTTCAACGGTTTTTCATTTTTGCAACATTTATCGTTTATGCTCCGTTCCTATTGGTAGTAGCGTGATGTTATATAGCCTATAGCCTTCCTCAATAAACGGACTATCCAATACAAAAAGAATTTTTCAATTCGAACCAGTAGTTCCTGAGATTAGCGCGTTCAAACAAACAAACAAACAAACTCTTCAGCTTTATAATATTAGTATAGATATTATTTGCAGTCATGTTTATTTTTATGGCATTTAAGGTCAACAACTATGGGTATAATATAGTTAAACACAACTTTACAATAAAAGTAAACAAGGTTTTATTCAAGGATTTACCAAAAATGACGACATTAACGTAAGAATAGCAGTTAACCATTAATCTTATGGACAAACCAGATTTCTGGAACAATCCGAAAATGATCAGTAAATAAATTAACAATAGAATCTTCAAATACTAAAATCTTAAACATCTGGTCACATAATTCATGTATTGTCATATGAATGAAACATCGGTGTTTTTGTTGAACAATGAGTGTGACTCAGTCGTATTGTGCTCTTTACAGTTCAGTAGTCGATTGGCGTACCCCCCTGATTAAATCCGGTATCCGTCGGAGTAATGCGCGGCATATATTTTGTCGAATAAAATAGGGTACGTTAAATTGGAACTTTATTTCTAAAGCACGTAAACAAATACGCTTAAAGTTCGCAGAGCTTTGCACAAAACGCTTTTTCTCAAACGTATTATCGCACCTTTATTTAATAATATGATAAACACCAGATTTATTGTAATTATTTGGTGGCCATAAACTTTCTCCCGATAACTTTGAACCTTGATTATCCTATTTCATTTGATTTTTCGATTTTTTCTATTGTGTCTTCGAATTGGCCATTTGTGGCCCACGAGTCGTAAAAATCAAGGCCAATTAAGTTCTACAAAATCGTGCGTTACACTAATTAAATATATCGTTAAGCGCATTGTAATGTAAGGCAATATCTCAAACTATTCGCGAGATCTAAATCTGCAAGGCTACAATATTCAAGCGTGGCTTACGGCAAACATCTTGAACAAATCAGTCATATTTTGGGGGTCAGTTGTAGTATGTGAACTTACATGTGCAATCCGGAAAGGTGATACTTAGGACGTGTCTAACCATCGATTTGTTTGGACGATATTTGATTGTTTTTAATGGATCTGCGTCATCAAGGTTATTATCAATAAGTTTTGCTAATAACTGCAAAAATTACTCCATCGACTGTTCGTGAAGAAAACTAGAATCCCGTGTCGATATGAAGTTATTGATGTTCAATCGGCAATCCCTGGCCCTGGCTGTATCAAGATTTGATATCGACAAAGTCGTTGCATTTTATGTTGTGAGGCATTTAGGTGCTTTCATAGAAAACACCCTTACTTTTTTTAATGCGCTGCCGTGTTTATGCTCAAGCCATTAAAAGTATACGTCCTCGTTGCCTGCGTTCTTTGTTTGATAACAATGTTTGTTGTCATAGACACCAGTCGATTCTGTTTTTCTGATAACTCGCACTGTATTTATCATTGGTTAATATATTGTGGCAATTATTGTTGGAAATTAAATACTTATCTATAAGGACGTACGTATAACTTTTGGAAATAACTTGTGAAAGAAATTCGGCTTGTATTCCATGTAAGTTTCTGTGCTTGGTATTTTAAACGCCATTGGTGTTTTCAGAAAATGTGTTTTAAAAAGACATGCTATGTTTTGAAATTTCCACATAATAATTATATTATATTCTTATGATATTTATATATACTTAGTGACGTAATTAACATTATAACTCAATTATTACGTTTATGCCTTATGCAAGAACTCTGTAATTCATCGGCAAGGGATCACCGTTGCATCATGAGATAGTACTTTTGTCCTGAAGTTTCATTCAAACACTATGTTTGAATACTTTAGCATTGCTTGTAGGTAATTCCTTTCCTTTAACTTAATAGTAAGTTCGTAAGTATTTTATCGTTAAATACTTAACAATCACGCAAAGCCAATTCTTTTTACAATAATGTATGTGGTTGCCAAAGTAATTAATTATCTAGAAAATAAACTAAAATATAATATTTTCCATTAAATAGTATTTAAAGTGCTAATGTAGTAAACACGGCTCTGCACCAAACTGTAAACAAATTAATGTAGCTTTGATTTCGTTTTAGTGCATTCTATGATTCACCATTCATCTTCGAGTTGTTTGTATTATAAGGCTGATTAGGATAATATAATAATATTCGATAAAAATTACATGAATTTATGACGACGTTTTATTAAACATTTGTTCTATTTTTTTTAAAGTACGCAATGTTGAGCCTTGGGCCGCTCTTCGGTACTTAATAAACCTTACTGTGATGTAATAAAAATGCTGTCGAAGTCAAAATGATCCCACTTACGCCTGTAGGGTTGCCAGACGTCTGGATAAAGCCGGACAAAGTCAAGCATTTTGGTTGCGTGTTCGGCCAAAATTGTCGGTGTGGTTGTCCGGCTTTTTAGGCTTTTTAAATTTGACCATTTATGGTTGTTTGATCAAATTTTAAAAAGGTTTTATGGTAAACGATGATAAGGATTGTATAACTTAAAACAAAAAAGGTCGTGTTTTAGGGACCTATGAACTGTGAAAAAAAACAATGTCCGGCTTTTTTACCCAAATGTCCGGCTAAACTGGCTGGTCTGTCCGGCTTTTCGGTTTTAAGATCTGACAACCCTACAAGCCTGCATCAACTATACCTTTTGTACTTATTTAAGTAACATAAATATTATAACAGTAGTCAATTGATTATTTCCGCGTATCAGTTACCGGGTATTATTCAACCAGTTTGCGCTAGCTGAAAATATGTAGGTTACAATTTATACCCACCCATCATAGTTGTGAATGATTTACTCCCGTTTCAGAATCTCGTGGCTTAGTTATTGTGTTTCGTGCCAAGTCAAAGATCCCTTTGGATGAGAACGTATTCAATTATAGAAACATCGCATTTTAACGCCACTTTAATTGAAATTGAAGTGTATTATCGTAATTACGTAACGTTTAATTGTGTAGATGTTAGTCAGATTTGATTCTATAATCTTTATAAATAAAACAAAGCCGGGTTAGTTACACTATTTAGGTATAACTCAAGAACGGGTGAACTGATTTTCATTTTCTTTGATTTGTTGAATTCGTTTCCAACCCGAATAGAATAACTACATAAAAAGAACGAAAAAAGGACTATGTACGCAGGTGAAACCGCGGGGCACCGCTATATTTAGTTCATATATAGATAGATTTAGGTTAATGTTATATCAACCACATACCCAAAATAAATTGAAATAATTTCAAAATAAATTGACGTTCGCTGAATCTTATTCTAACTAACAGAAAATATTATAGTTCCGCGATGTACCTATCTTGGTTTCGTTATCTATGTAGTAGTACTAGTCAACATGGACAGCATAGACATACTGTCTTTGTAGACTAGTTCATAGTTTATGAAATTAGATTTAGTAAAAAAACTATGTATGAGAAATTAATACTTACTAAAAAAATAACTTAGGTACCTATTTGATTTAAGTGAGTTGGGGGACCTATATACGCTAGCAGTATTTCCTTACCAATAATAACTATTGATTATTTTACCCGCATGTGATGTCATTGCACTTCGATCTGACTATCTACGCATAATTGGTAGGTAAACAAAATAGAAAACTATTTTGTTAGGACATCACCAGTTTTAAATCGCATCCTGAGCGTTGCCAACATCGCAATAACTGGATTTACAAACACGTAGGTACCTTTAGCTTTACTTGTTAAACTAAACTATTATACTGACTTTGAAGGGAACTTGTATGACTTAAGGAATGCATGAAGGAACTTTTCCACTTAGATTAGCATGTAGGGCCTATGCACACCACGTTTTCCACACAATAAAACGCGCCGTTGACGCGCTTTTTAGAAACGTGCGTCGTCGGCTCTCTTTTATCATATATGTAGAGCAGTTTGTTGTCGTTTGCATCGATACACACGCGCGACACCGGTTGCGAGGTTGCGCGGTTGTATCGCGTCAGGATACTTTGTTCTTTACTTCACATACTAGTACCATCATTAATTTGTTTCCGAAATATTAAAATGTTCTAAGATAACTTCATTACAAAAAAGAAAAAAAAGAAAATTATATTTAAGAAAAAGAAAATTTATTTAAATGTATTTATTCTATGTAAAAGCGAGGAGTTGTTAGTTTAAAAAAAAGAGAACAATAAATCAAGTCTACGGACAAAACGTGTGATGAATTTTTGCATAAACCACTACAGGCACTTGTGAAAGGTCAGGGCTGGCACGTTTCTTAATTGCTACGAAAATAAATACTGCAACTAGAGACAGTGGAACAATAAAATGCAAAAATGAACCTTACGAATAAGATATTAAAGGCGCTGTTTTGTTTAAGCCAAGTGTATCTACTAATGAAGTCTATTTAGTCGCGTACCTAGTGTTTTTACAATTTGAGGTCCATTTGCCGCATTGCTTAAGTCATTAGACCTACTTTTTTTATTAAATTGATTTCTTTATTCGAGTGTAATGTTAAGTATTGTCGGTAATATAAATAATCACATCAATAAATTAGCTTCCTAACACAACATAACAGCAATGTTATGTTTCTTAATAGATTGTGTTAGGAACACATGATATACAGACAGACAGGTGGACAGGATAGTGTTTTACTCAATTTCGGATTAATAACTCTATCCTAGAGAAAGCGAAGACGCGGTATTTTCTATTGAGTCTCGCGACGACTAAGGATCTTAGCATCCTTGCAGGCAGAGCTGCGAAACTCCGATGTCCTTAAAGTTCAGGCTAATTCCATACCAAATTTTAATTAAAAAGTTAAAGTGAAACAGACAGGAGTTACTTTCGAATTTATATTAATAGATTATAGTATAAGTATGGTATTGTATCGGCTATGTTTTTTTTTAATCTTATAGTTCCATAGTTCTTTTTCATCCGAATCATATTATCTATACTTACCCTCGGTAGGGTAGCTAATTATAACTCTCCATCTTCAGCGTATCCCTGACTGGCCAAAGCATAGCATATCCGGCGTCCCTACTGCTATGGTGATGTCGTGCGCCGGCATGGGTGACGCGGTGCTCCGGGAGCGGCTGCCCACGCTGTGGCGCCGCATCGAGGACGCGCACTACAGCTACCTCGAGACCGACGACAGTCCCGAGAAGCTGCAGCAGAAGAAGAAACTAGAAGGTATTGTGTCATGGAACAAAGCGTTGATGTCCATGAATCTTCATAGTCATAATGAATCCTCATAACCAGGAAAATCTGCGGAGTTCTTGTGTTTTAGACAACAGCAGAGCTCGGAGCATTAACTTTTTATATAATATACTAGATGTTTCACGCGGCTCCGCCCGCATGGATGTCGGTTACCGCGGCAAAAGTAGCCTATGTCGTTTCTCAGGCTCTAGACTATCTGTGTACCAAATGTCCTTTATATCGGTTCAGTAGTTTTGGTGTGAAAGCGCGACAGACAGACAAACAGAGTTACTTTCGCATTTATAATATTAGTAAGGATTTGGCTTCCAACTCCAGGGCAACCGTCGCCTAGGTTATCTAGGGTTTACAAATTGCTATAAATGCCTACCTGGACCTAACCTCTTTCGTCACTAGAATATTTTCGTCAGACAAAGACGAGTTGTTGACTTATTTTACCTCATCAGTACTTTAACTGTTTAACTAAGTATAAGTATGTAAAAAGAAATATTTTAATAACCTTATGTAATTGTTTCAGACTACATAATAGAATACTTATCGTTAGTGCCTCACGAATGCAAGTTCGGTCTGACGGAGACGGGCAAGGTGTTCCAGCGGACTATCAACGAGCTGGCCGAGTTCAGTGCGTACCGCGCGGGGCTCGGCTGGGCCGCGCTGGCGAGGTACGCTGCCAACCTGCTGGCGCAACCTTGGAGGAAGGAGTACAGAGTTATAAGGGTGAGTAGACCAGAATGATTTTAAGAAGTTCTTTGGTATATATATCTTCTAATATATAAAATTCTCGTGTCACAGTTTTCGTTGCCATACTCCTCCGAAACGGCTTGACCGATTTTGATGAAATTTTTTGTGCTTATCCGGTATCTATGAGAATCGGCCAACATCTATTTTTCTTCCCCCTAGGTGACTTCCACGCGGGCGGAGCTGCGGGCAACAGCTAGTATATAATAAATATTTGTAAAGTTTGCAGGGGGAAGTTACGGTAAATAATTTATTAGGATCATATCAAAATGCCTATATCCGGTGTAAAAGATATACTTATAATCCCTATTAGATTTTGATTGTAAAAATAACCAAAAGATTAGATAAGCAATATTTAATATTTTGGTAAAAGTTTTCCTTCCTGGTATCATTACTATTAGGCTAGTAAAAAAAAAAAGGATTTTATTAAACGTTCATAGTCTTTCTTTTGGGAGTATTTGGGACTAACAAACACTGACAAATTACTTGTCCTATATATTACTTCTGATTAATTTCGTTGCGGGTTCTAAGACAGTCAACCGTTTTCCTTGGACACACCGAGCTTAAGTGTCTCGGTGGCATTCATTGGTTATCAATGAACGGTATGTTTAGCGAGCTTGTCCCATAAAAAAATACTGAAAAGGTTTTGCTGTGGTTCGATCAAGAGAAAAAACGTCAAATGTTATGCTAAAAATTTTAACCGATGATTGATACATATGACGTACATATTTTCAGCTATACTGTGGTTATTACAAGCACGAAGTTGAAGCCAATATGGTGGGCGCGGAGATTCTCCTTCAAGCCATGGGCTACAAGCCCGCGGGCGCCGGGAAGATGGAGCTGGACGCACCCATCTGCCCCGACATGGTGGCTGCAGTCTCCAGGGACGCTCTCATCGCGCAGTGTGAATGTCAGGTAATTAACTTAGCTTAGGACGAAAAGTAGACTTAATAGATAAAGAGAAGAAAGTGCGCTGGTAGATATAACAGTGAATCTAGCTCGTCCCTCTGCCTTTCCCATAGTGAAGGTTAAAAACCGGCCAAGTGCGAGTCGGACTCGCGCACGAAGGGTTTCGTACCATTATCTATAAAAACGACAAAAAAATCACGTTTGATGTATGGAAGCCCCATTAAATATTTATTTTATTCTGTTTTTTGTTGTTATAGCGACAACAGAAATAAATCATCTGTGAAAATTTCAATTGTCTAACTATCACGGTTCATGAGATAGAGCCTGCTGACAGACGGACGGATAGCGGAGTCTTAGTAATAGGGTCCCTTTTTACTCTTTGGGGACGGAACCCTAAAAATACCTGCGATATCAGGTATAGTGTTTTGTTGATACAAATGTAATCAGGGCTTTGAGGTCAAAAATTGGATCTATGCAGATTCCCCCTGGATTTACAGATTTCCGGTAAAGGAAAGGAAACAGTATTCCGCTTACTGGCTTTCCTCGTTCTGAGGTAGTCCATTAGAATTAGCCGGAAATTAATAAAATTGCCATTAATGTCCCCTCCAGTTACTACAGGGTGGGAGGTAGTCCATGGGAATTATTACCAGATAAAAAAACAATGGTTTGGTTTTGATGTCAAGATTATTCTTCTTTATACCACTATTGATTGTTACTAGTTACATGGATAGAAAACAATTGATTGAAATTTGTCGATTGTTCTAAAGTAAATGAGTGAAATTTGTCGGTCAAGAAGGAAGCATGGTTGGCCGCCCAAATTACACAGATCATACTTAATTCGATATCGCGCTCTAAAAACTCTAGCGCAGATTTTTGCGTGCCGCACCGCAACGCAAAACAAAGATATTCCTATAACACTTTCGTACATTTTATATGACCACTGAGGCGGCATCACAACGTAACAACGAAAGTGATTCAGGAACATTTTTGTTTTGCGTTGCGGTGCGGTGTGCGCAAGCCTTTAGTCAGTTAATAATTTGTTTAACTACACTA
Organism: Diachrysia chrysitis; assembly: GCA_932294365.1. Classification (NCBI taxonomy): domain Eukaryota; kingdom Metazoa; phylum Arthropoda; class Insecta; order Lepidoptera; family Noctuidae; genus Diachrysia; species Diachrysia chrysitis. The sequence goes on from OW028657.1 coordinate 8,553,493, forward strand.
AAGTAAAAAAAAAATACACTGATTCTTCTACCATTACATAGGTAGGTTCCAAATTTACATCATGACTGCACAATGTTTTGTTTTGTATACAAGATGTTAGGCTGATAAAGTTCAAAGATTCCTGACAATTATTTATACTAGCTTTGACGTCATCATCAAGATACAGATAGCTATGTAACAGGGAATACGTGTTATCTGCTTCGTGATAACGTGCGTTGACTCATTAGTCTAATGGTCATTCTGATGATAGCGAGATTTAAGGTCAGGGGAGGAAGGCTGAATCAGAGGACAAAGGATGACTAAACAGAAGGGATTATTAATTACAATATTCTGCTATGGTAGGAAAACAATTATGCATATAACATTATGTAATTTTTAACTTAGTTTTTTAAACGGTCAATATTTTAGAATCAATCACTAAACTGCCACAGAACCGATTTGTGTTATGAAAAAAAAAACTGTTGTATAGCTAATCAATCTTTTTTATATGTTCTGTGACTCTAAACTGCGTTAAGTTTAAATATGGTTATGTTAAAACGCATTTTATTACAAGGGCATTGAACTCAATGAAAAGTGACAATCGAAAATATATTCAACTGATCACGTTCGTACGCACCCGTGAAGTGCGCCCGTAATCGTATCCTGTGGATATTTTGTTTATGGTTAGAATTTTAAGATGTTATAGAATGTGTGTGTTTGTCCATCCGCATTTAAGGGTAGGTTTTTATTAAGTATGTGTTACCCAGATCATGTCGCACATGTGGGAGGCGGCGTGGTCCCGCGGCGTGCGCGTGTCGTGGCGCGACGTGTGGCTGGAGCGCGCCGCGCGCCTGCCCGCGCAGCCCGAGCGCGCCGCCAACATGTATGCTGATGGTTAGTGCTATTTACTATACTGATTATTAGTCTAGGAACTAAATTAATGCTGTTTCATGGCATTATCATCGTCTTTTTGATTGCTCACCAACCTATTAAATTACTAGTCTTACCAAATGCAAATAAATACTAAAGTTTGAAATAGTACAAAATGGAGGGCACTGGCTTTTCGTTCAATTACACAGAACTTTATTTAAGTAAGAAGTGAAATGGAAGGATTAAAAATAGTTTTTAAGATATTTTGATTCTTGTGTTATGTCTAGCAGAAGCCAAAAATTTTTTGATTGTAAAATTTCAGGTTCTGAAATATACTCGAATGTACCAACAACGAATCCCTCCGACACGTACCGCGGCCGGCTGGCGGACAGCAGGTACCACGGCGCGCCGCACTGCAACCACGCGTGCGACGAGTCGGAGGAGATCGCGCCCGCCGTCCCGTGCTCGCAGTACATGGTCCCGCCCGCCATGGTCCCGCAGGTCATGTTCCCGCTGCACCCCGACGTGCCCGTCACGCTCCCGCAGTGCAGCACCATCCCCGTGCTGTCGCCGTACGGCGTGCCCTACTACTACCCCGTGCAGTCCCCCTACATGCTCCCCACTCCCGTGTACGCCCCCATCAAACATGCCGCCACCGTCCCCGTCAACGGGTACCCGCCTGTACCCCAGTACAGGTACCCCGCTGTCCCTACCGCGCAACTCATAGAACTCGACACCCCATCAGTCTACGAGAACGGAAAATTCGAGAGGTACAAGGATGAGGACAGAAGTCACAAGAAAAACAGACATCTTGAAGCCACACGGAGAAACAGCACGTCTAAGTCTGGTTTGAGTGATGTGTCGTTGCCGAGCTTACCGCGGTCCGACACGCAGCCGGCTCTCAGTAAAGCGAGGGAAGACGGAATGGGTACTTACGAAAGCTGGGATTACGTGTTTAGAAATTTATCAAGTAAAGAACAGGAGGGTGACGTCAGAAATCGATTTTCCCCATCTCTGGACAGAGATTCGAGGACGCTCGATAGATTAGACAGAGAAGAAAGGAGGGCGAAATATCAGCCGACGACGCTCGACCTTGAAGACGGTTTACAAGCTCTTAACCTCGACCGAACATATGATGAAGAAGTTTACAGAACAGCAAAAGTTAACGAGAACTTGATGAGGATGAAACAGGAACAAGAGTTAAAAAGAGCGAAGCAATTAGCTAAGAAGCATTCTGATGAAAGAAAAGTGAAGCGACAATTGCCAGAGCCTGTCGGACACCCTAAGGCCGAAGCGTTAATAACCCCTAAAGTAGCGCCGGACAAAGTGAAGCTACTTAGTAAAAAAGACGTCAAAGATCGGAAGGAGATAATAAAACAGCAGACGACGGTGAATGGCTCCGTGTCGAATCCGGCCGAGGTCAAGAAAGTAAAGAAACCTGTTAAACTGGTGGCTGTGGAGGTGGAGAAGTCGAAGAGCAAGGAGAATGGAGTGCACTCTGCTGCGCACAGCTCCAGGAGTAATCCAGGTGAGCATACTTGGTTTATTAATAACTTAGTTAAAAATCGTAAAATAACCTTAACCTTTATCCATACCATATACCTACTATCAATCTCCATTTACTGCCATCAAAAGAAAGGAAATTTACACAAAGTCAGAATATTCTTTGTTGAAATAAGTGTTATTTGTAATATAAGGACCACATCTAGTACAAACGTCTTTTAATAATGTGATGGCTTTTTCTTTCCAGTAACAAACGCACATCCACCAAACTACGACCTAAAAGCACAACTAATAGTATCACTCGACGAAACCGACCACGTCCGGAGATCGCCGCCCAAACAGGCGCAACAAAATGGCGACCGCGAGCGAACGGTAAGCAGGACGTCAAGCCAGCACAACAGCGAGAGGGAGAGGCAAGATACAGGAGCAAATGAGGTGAAAAGGGATAAATGGGAGTGTGGGACTTGTACGTACTTGAATAAGGGTAGTTTGCAAGCGTGTGAGATGTGTGGCAAGTCTCGTCGCGGGCCGGAGATACAGCCGCTGCGGTCGGGCGGGCGCGAGTGTCCCGCCTGCACCCTTGTTAACGAACGGACAGCGACGCGCTGCGACGCTTGCGCCACTAGCCTCGACCACTGCCCAACCTACATATAACAAGTCATAATAATGTCCTAGGTGACTTCCTGGAGGCCTAATGTGGCTAGCCAGACTAAATTTTGATTTTATAGTCCTTGTCATGTCATAAGTAGGACATCGAAATGGGACTTTTTGCGAACTGAAGGGGAGGGGTTATGCGGAGTTAATCTGATCTCCGCATAAATTTTAAATTACAAAAAAAAAAAAAAAGATTTGACCTTCCACTTAAAATTAAAGGTTTATGTTTGTAATATTCAATGAAAAGGTGTATTAGTTTTAAAGATATTTAAAAATTGTCAACGAATATGTTGTTTTCAAATATGTCCCATTTTATGGTACTTATGGCGTCATCGAACCTACCGGGTTGCCAACATAAATCTAATCATTTGTTTAGTATTATTTTATATGACATTAATCTACTGTTATATGATAGCACAATTTTCTTTTTTTATTATTATTCGCAGCTAGCTGCAGTTTGTAGTTTATTTAAATATTCGATTAGGAAAGTTTATGCACATTATAAATGTGTTGTTTCGCAGCTGTAGCAGAAGTTTATTGGAGCATTAAATTAATCATATCGGTATATTTACAAATCCCAAGGGTTCCTCAAATTGTTTATTCATTAAAATATATGAATGTTAAAATAACAAGCTCGTTGGATATATTAACATAGTGTTATCAAAACCAAACACGTTTTATGAACTATGTATGTCAAATTGTTGTTTGTGAAGTCCTTAAACTGAGTTTAATAGTTGGACCATGGAATAAGCGGTGACATATTGCGAACATTGATTAACGGCACTTTGTCGTTATAACATTGTTAAATGAGTTTTCTCGTAACTGTCTCTTTTTACGATTAAGTTTCGACAAAAGTTAAAAAAGTCTTGTCCGAATAAGACGTCGCCGTCGAATTCGACCTCGTCTAAGGTGGTGCTGATCTCGTCAGATCGGCATATCTGACGAGATCAGCACCACCTTAGACGAGGTGCATTGAGGCGCACATGGCCAGAAACTGCAAAAGACAGAGAAGTTTAGAAGAGGAAAGGGAACGACTTTGCCCAGCAGTGGGATCTAACAGACTCCAAAAAATTGTCTTGTATTATTTAAATCAAACTTTAGAAATTATTGTCAATGAGAAATAATAATTGTAGTACGGAAAACATATAGGATAGCAATAATTAGTGACTTAAAGCCAAGTTATGGCAGATGACTGAAGCGCAGTGTCTAAACCGCTTATTTCATGGCTAAAGAAATTTATGTTATATTTGCTCATCATGATTATTTAATCAACAGATGTATCTAATACAAGTTAATTATAATAAACTTTATGTCGCGTAGATGTTACTAAATTATTTTCATTATATCGCTTAACGACAGGGTACCTTTTAAAATGTGTGAAATTTTAACTAACGATTGGTTACGTTTCTCAACGAGACGGCGGCGAGATTATCTCGAAGTTATAGTAATTATGATTGTAATAATAGTGTTCGTTTATTCGCCTTCTAATAATGCTTTAATGATAGTTGAGAGATAGATCGAAAACGCTTTTTCGTTTTTATTATTACATAATAATATAAATTATTGATCTGTGTATATAATTGTTAGCGTTTGTAAATAGTAGAATTTAAATATTTATTTAGATGTTTGCGATTTTTTATTTATTTTGGAGAGAATTAAGGTTTAAATCATAGTGAAATTAATGGGAAATTATAACATCATATTATGAGGGTGCGTTTGTTATATAGTAATAATATAATGTAATTTTATGATCACAGTCTAAATATATGCACAGTGTAACGATGAAAATAATATATAAATTATACCTTCAGACTGAAAAAGGACGGAAGTGCTAATTAAAAAATTAATAATTTAACATGTTAATTGGTAGTATTAAATTGGGAGTGGTATATATTTAGTGAATAGAGTATTATTTACAGACATTTACGTGTTTTTTTTTCAGTCTGTTGGTGCGTCATAGTTTAGGCGGTCAAAGCACTAAGGACGTGTATTTTTCTATAATAAACAGAAGGTAGATTTTCTCATATGTGATAGATTTATATAAAGAGACATTGTGCTTGATTTTCAGTTGCCTTTGGTTAAACGAACGAGACGTAATGTCGGAAATTATGACAAATGCAGATAGACGACGTGTAATACAATGAAAAAATAAATACTATTGTTTTACGATTTTTGCGTTTAATTTAAATACTATTAGTTCCTCGTTTGTGAAAGTATGTTTTTTTACTTTATTGTGGATAGTTTGCGCGTCAAGGAGCACAAATACTCGTCGAAAAAGTGTGCATTGGGACCGCGGTACATCTCAGAATTGAGTTTCTTTCCTACAGGCACAGAGTACTTTTATATATTATATGGCCTACAGGAAACCTTCAGTGTACCTTCAATAAAATCCACCTGTTTTGATTAAAAGATATATAGTGTAAATGTGTACACACACCTGCCAGGTAGGTAATAAACATAAAAAGTTAGTCTACCCTCCAACAATAAAGATGAGCGTTGAATTTTCATTACTGTCTAATAGCATTTGTAATCGTACTTTTTTAGTTTTATTTCATATTTCTTCTTTAAATTTCACCGATTGTTTAATAATATCGTTATATTTTTTTATAGGTTATAATCAAAAGTTGAGTCTACTTTGTAGCAGTGAAAACATACCTATAGAGAAAAGACCGTTTATGCGCAGAAAAAACGCTAGTCTAAAACCGCTCTAAAATGGCGGGTGTACTTTACTAAATAATTGTATTTAAATAAGATAAGGTAAACTGCAGGTACCACCGCCTGTAGGAGAGAAACTCAATTCTTAAATTGAAAAAAAGATTATATGTACAAGTAGAATATGTTTTTATGGATAAGTACACCCGCGGTCCTAACGACAGAATATTTAACTAGGTACGCAGCGTTGCCGCTGCTACGAGGCAACGCAACGCATCGAGGCATCCGCCCTAGACAGTTGCTCAATATATGCAGCGCTCAATGTCTACCTGTGGCTATCAGCGAAACGATGGATATCGATGCCACAGAGATCACTTCCGAAAGTTGGTGATCTCCGTGGCCGAGAAACCTCATCTAAGTTCGATATTGCAGATTTGTCGGGCCAGCCCTGAAAGGCCCTTTGTGGGTCTATTCACGACCATACAAACCATCCAAACCACAAGATGTGTATTTGTACAAACCATTGAATGAAACCATTTTGTAAAGCAACTAACACGTTTTATTTCAAAAGACATAACGATGACGCTGACTTTCAATGACAAACTTGTTACACTTATCTCGTATAGCTAAATTGCACATGGACAGTACTACTCTATTGACCGTATCCGCCTTGGTAGCCGCCGCCGTACCCGGCCTGGCTTCCGTAACCTCCTTGCTGCTGACTGCTGTAGCCGCTCTGGCCCTGGCTTGCTTGCAGACCATTCTGCATGCCGTATCCACCATGGCTGTGGCCATACCCTTGGCCGCCACTAGCTTGTGCTCCACCGAAGCCTCCTTGACTAGGCATAGCGTTGGGCCTGAATCCTCCTTGGTTAAATCCACCCTGCATGCCCTGGCCGAATCCTCCTCCAAAGCCTTGCCCGCCAAAGCTGCCGCCGAAGCCCTGTTGTCCGCCGAATCCCTGAGCGCCGCCGAATCCGCCGCAACCTGCGCAGAAAACAAAGTGTAAACTCTCGTGGCAGTCATGACCACATCGTTACACAATCTAGATGCGCACAGAATTACCCAGTCAGTTCAAAGCCTTTTCTGCACTGTTAATAATGACAAACTGGTAGGATATTTACTAACAAAAAAGTAGTTAACTACGGTCGCGTTAACCTCCAATAAAACTTGTGATAAAACAGGATTTCTACAGTATTCATTTTCGAAGACCATGCAAAGACTGTACAAAACAGTAAGGTCTAGCGAATGAGAGAGGAAAACCATTTGTCCTAAAACATGGGTAATATAATATTTTATTTATTAAATAAATCACTTACCTCCAAAGCCGAACATATTGAAAGATTAATTATTATTCTATTATACTACTAATTGAAAAGTAATAAGCAGTTGCTTATAATTTAAAATTATTTTCTAAAGCAAAAATAATATTTTTTATTGGTTTTAATATTTAAATGATTTTATGATGAATTTTAAATGTATACTGATTTTTCTGGTTTAAAATTTTCTTATTATGAAATTCGAATATAGAATGGAATAGTATTTTAAAGATTTATTCTTTTTTATATTTTCTTTTTTATAATTATATACGACTACGTAGTTCTCGCCAAAAGAGATAAGATACATTTTGAAAACATCGAGAGCTTTAAATTTTCGTTTCGATATACACGTTAAATGTTTTCCATCCTACTCGGTCCGAAAAGGCTCAGTTTAGCAATAAGCTTCTGACAACCCTAAGTCAGATAGTAATCAAGAAGGTGCTAAGTTTAAAAGGAAAAAAAATACACATTACACTATAAATATTTATATTTAATATATCCTACATTAAAGCTAGTTTTTATGAGTTAAGTTTTACTATGAATCGTACTAATAGTGTCCATATCCGTGATGGCCATAGCCTCCATAGCCGTGGTTGCCATAGCTTCCGTACCCTTTATAACTTCCGTGGTTATCTGACTTGTGACTGACACTTTTTTGGGTGGATAATCCAGTTTGGGCGCTGGTAAATGCTGTTTGGGCGTTAGCAAATCCAGCCTGGATGGACTGACTAGCTTGAGCACCTTCTTGAGTCACAAATGCTGCTTCATGTTTAAATCCACTGGCGTCCTGTTGGAAACTGGTCTGAGCAACAGCTTGCTGCTGTTGCTCCTCTTTTATGGCCCCGAAGACGGTTGCAGTGGCTGCTTGTACTTCAGGTTTCTTTTCGACAACTTTTTGGACTTCTACGTTATGAGCCTGTTCATGTTTCTGTTGTTGGTGGCCGTAGCCTCCGTGGTAGCCTCCGTAGCTGCCACCATAGCCTCCGTGACTAAGTGGCTGCTGAGTGACAGGTTTTTGGCTCTCAAAAACAGTGGCAGTTTGAGTGCTTGCCAATCCAGCCTGGCTGGCGAGACTGACTTGGGCACTTTTTTGAGTTTCGAATGCAGCTTCCTGTTTAAATCCACTCGTGTCTTGCTGGAAACCAGTCTGGGCCACGGCTTGTTCCTGTTGTTCCTCTTTCTGGGCACTGAAAATGCTGGCAATAGTTTCTTGTAGGTCGGGTTTCTTTTCGACTACTTTTTGTTCTTCAACTTTGTGAGTTTGTACATGTTGCTGTTTAAGATGGCCGTGATTGTGATGGTGAACATAGCTGTTGCCATAGCCTCCGTACCCATAATTACTTCCGTGATTAATTGGCTTCTGAGTGACAGGTTTGTGACTTTCAAAAGTAGTTTGGGCGGATGCAGTTTGAGCGGTCGCCGATTCAGTCTGGCTGGAGAGACTGACTTGGGCACCTTTCTGAGTTTCGAATGCAGCTTCCTGTTTGAATCCACTCGTGTCTTGTTGGAAGACAGTCTGAGCCACAGCTTGTTGCTGTGTTTCCTCTTGCAACGCACCGATGACAGTACCAGTTACTGCTTGTACTTCGGGTATTTTTTCGACTACTTTCTGTTCTTCAACTTTGTGAGCTTGTTGATGTTTTTCCTCATGATGATCATGTTTTTGATTATGGTGACCGTGGTGGTGGCCGTGGCCTCCGTAGCCGCCGCCATAGCCACCCCCGTAGCCGCCGTAATCACCGCCTTGGCCGCCACCATAGCCACCGTAATTACCACCATGTCCGCCACCGTAACCTCCGTAGCCCCCACCGTGGTCACCACCGTAGCCACCACCGTAGCCCCCGTAGGTGTAGCCTGCAAAATTAAATTGCTTTAGAACTTGTATCAATTGTAATAAATGGATAAGTCGAGTTTGTTAAATTGTTGGTTTTAAATATGACTCTTTTGCATTTACAAACACTAGGGCATAATATTATATTATTTATTTAAAAAAAAGTATAATCTCAAAAAAAAAACTCGCTACTTAAACATTATAAATAGGATTTACTAAAGTTTATTTTATTGATGCATTTTATTTAAATTAAGCTCTACCTTATTCGTAGTGCCTAATTAATGAATAATAAATACATAATTTAAAAACTTAGTTATTACCTGGTGTCACAGTAGCCGCGACCAAGACCAGGAGTATCTGTAAAAAAACACGAAATGATTAGTAAATGTTTTTTAAACCTTTCTTATTTGCTTTGGATTTTTTTCGAACTCGAATTTTTCATTTGCTTCTATGAATTTACAATTTACAACCAGATAAACCCAATACACTGTGCTCGACTTTAATTTAGTCATAGACTTTCGTAGACTCGATATGGTATTATTATATTATCCCTATTTTAAAGAAAAAAAAAGATTTTCAAATATTTATTATGCCGGTCACTTACATTTGCACGAATACGCAAACCCACAAGTGTCGGACGACATTTGCAAATGATTTCATTTCCAAGCTGTGTCGGTTTTTTAACAGACATCAAAGCGCGCGAATCTTATTCGAAATGTTTGCGCGCATGTGAGTGACCGGGGTTATAAAATACACTTATAACTCGATAAATAAAGCACATCACTAATTTATCGATATATCGCTTCCCAGTAAACACAATGGAAATTCACATAATTATACCACGCGTAATTCACATAAGAGTTAAATGGCTAAATACTATCATATTCCACCTAATACTTACAATAAACTTAGCCATGGTATATCACAATAGTAAAGAAACAACGTTGGAACATAAACTGTGTCCTTGGCGACCCAAACATGTCTTATATACTCGCATAGCATTTAAAAGAAGCGTAAACCCGATCAGCTGACCCCCTTGACTTGTATTATCCTGTTGCGGACTATTCATGCCGCTGATGAGTTTCGAAATCAAGATTTAACGCAAACGTCTAAGATTAAACTTATTAGCTTCGTGCAAATTAACAACGTGATATTATTACTATAGTATTAATATCGCGTTTTTGGTAAGTACAGCACTAATGAGCGGGAAAATGAACTGTCAAATTATTCATGAAATACAAGCGATCAATATTTACATTATTTACCATTTTTAGATTTTTGTTATACTTCAATTAGATATTTGTTTTTAGAGTTTTGTTAGACATCAATTTAATAAAAAAAAAACATTCAACGTACAATAAATTAAGACGTGTTACAGAAAATTTAAAAGCCTGGTGTCCCATAATAACGTAAAATTTGTGAACGTTGGCAAAAACATCGGGTAGGTCATTTTAAGTAAAACGTATGTATAACGCAAGGAGCCAAAAGGACTTCTACTTCAATTAAAAAAAAAAACGATCCAGAAAACCTCAGGGCACGGGAAGATGAGGATAAAAAAACAAGCAGTCAACGAACTGATGTACATTGACTTCGCCCTAGTGTACCTACGTATGTTTGCAAAACCAGTCGTGTCTGCACCTACCAAAGAAACACTAGAAAACAATGTACAGATGTAGCAACGAGCATAAAAAAAGCAAACAACTAGCGAGGTTCTTTTCATTTTTTTTTGAAAAAAGCGTTTTTTATTTATTAGTTGTACGTAACCTACGTACAACTAATAAATAAAAAACGCGTATTAACCCGTTATTTAAAAAAAAAAAAAATCTCGTGGTGGCCTAGTGGTTCAATGAACGGATTTATATGCACAAGGTTGCAGGTTCAAACCCACTACAGGCAAGTACCAATGTGACTTTTTCAAAGGTATATGTACTTACTTAATTATTCTAAGACATCATTGACAATCGGTGAATAAAACATCGTGAGGAAACCTGGATTCCAAAAATTGGAATCTGAAATCGCCAACCCGCACTGAGCAATTCTCGTTTCTTCTCTATATGAGAAGAGGCCTGTGCCCAGCAGTGGGACATTTATAGGCTGGTATTATTATTTTTAAAATTTATAACACTATTACAGACAGTGCAATGCGCTGTTATAAAATAAACTAGGTACATTAAATAACAACTATTTAATACTAAAACCAAACACAAATTGAAAAAATACAAAAACATTGCAAGAGGCTGACAGTTTCCTCATTTCCAAAAACTGCAAATTTTTTGGTTTAATGTAACACGAAATTTTTAAACAATATCGTTCTGGTTATGTTAATTTGTTGAATAATAATATTTATTATATTGGTAGATAAACTAAACAGACACGGGTTTTGCGCAGGTCTGGTTGTAAACAAACCGCTTCAACTGGATAGATCTTTGACGGTGATGATAATTTTTTTGACTACTACGTATTTCTGGCTTCTTGCCCATTATTAAGGGGTTCGTCAAAATGATTTTTCCATTCATTGTACCCTATATTGGTCATAGTAATATCAAAAAAATGATTAGTAAAATATATCCTTTGTAACACCCTAAAAGTTTCTAACAGAGATGTCAAAATCTTTCGAATTAATCAAAAGAACGAGGTATTTTGTAAAAAAAAAATATGTTACGAGATTTCAAGACGGGTTTTCCCAATGAATTTGGTTTTTTTATCTAAGTTGATATAAACAGGATTGTCCGCTTCGGTATTCGATTAGAAGATCATTAAACCTTTTTCGTTAATTCTATGAATGCCATTAAACTCATAAAATAATACATTTTAATTGTATTGAACATACATACTTATGTGTATTTGCAAAAAAAAAATATTTAGAGTAGTGACCGTTATTTTATTTTAAACTACTTAGTCGTTTCCATCTTAGTTCTTTAAATTGGTTTGGTAGTTTTGGCGCGAAAGTGCGACAGACAGACAGAAAGATTTACTTTCGCATTTATAATATTAGTAAGGATTAATTGCATATTACTCAGTCTGTATCTTACACGCCAACTAAACACATTCTTTAAAAAAATAATTTGTATTACACAATTTTTTAATTAGACTGCAATTTAATTAGTGCCAGTAAGTAAAATACCGTTGGATACATTTTTTTTTTAGGTACTGGCCCATCACTCTTGCTTATCATTGCAGCTCCTGTAATCCAGGATATACAATGATAACCAATGAATACCACCGAAACAGTTAAGCTTGGTGTGTTTCAGAGAACCGATTGACTGTCTGGAACCCGCAACGAAATTAATCAGAAGTATTAAATAGTAGGAGTTGGAAAATAGATTTCGTTGGATATATCAATAATAAGGAAGTGAATAGTATGGAAGCTTTATAGATGACTAATACCTGCCCAATTAACTTGACCGTGACTTGAAGATTGACTAAAAAGTTTAGGTTTAATTTACTACAAATTAATGAATGAATTATGAGTCGATCCGTGTTTTTAAGTCTTTAAATATAGGAAGTTTAAAAAACATGTTCTAACTCAAAATATTCCTATTAAAATATATTTAGTGTCTAAATTAAGTTTGAAACTGTTCTTGGTACGATTACTATTTCTAGAGGAAGACCAGGGCTCACTAGACGTTAATTATTTTATGACTAACAAGATAGGTATATCCCCCGAATATTGAAACGCAACTTTAAAACGTTCTCAAATATCTAACTGTCGCTACTTTACACCTTAAAGTAACAGAGACAGCATCATACTTAACAGCCACTTAAAACTAATTAACGTTTTAGTATTCGGCCGATAGAGTAGTGTAGTTTAAGTATATACCTACTTTGAAGATATACATTCCCGACAGCTTATTCCGATGGGCATTTTTAATGTACTAGTTGCTAAAGGTTAATAAAAGATATTGGTTATTTTTCCTTAGTACGAGTGTTGATTTTTTAAATATATATTTCGCAACACCATTATCATTAATATTGCCAGATAGTTTATGTTGCCGATTAGGTATTCCGTACCGCCAGACGCTTTAAAGTTTATGGAAAAAAATGTAAGTTTGTTTACAGTCTGAGTCTTGATTTTTATTTATTTGTTCTAGAAACTATTTAAATACTATTTGTGAGCAGCTACACAAATCTTCAATCTATCTATATAAAAGAGAATGTTTGGGTGTATGTTTGTTCACCTAAAACGCGATAATCGTTTGCCCAATTAATATGAAACTTTGCACACATAATAAAGGTGTCATGACCACTCCGAAGAACTGCTGAAAGTTACTGCCGGATAGGTGGCGCTGGTGGCAGTGATTTCTATCTTTTGAAGTTGAACCACCGAAATGTACATTTTTTATATGAAATGAAGCGCACTGGGCACTAGTTAATTATATTATATAAAATATAAATCGACTTTTTTGACCTTGGATCTTGGTCTATAATCTGACTCACGATGTAAAACACATTCTGATTTCAACCTTCAAATAAAAACCTAATAATTTGGGATTTTTAATTCGAATTCCACACTGCTTTATCCTTAGAGCATAGCCACATAACCAGGCTGGTATTATTCACAAATTGGAAAATCCAGATTTATTTTTGTTTGCAAGGTGTCCTTTGCTCTTTGCCAGTGCAAGTAGGCTGGTAATTTTAAACGTGGATGATAGCGTCTTGGTGGGTAGTTTGTCGCGGCCTTTAATAGTAAATCAATGCTTGCGTGCGGATGGTCCATCTAAATCGATAGGAGAAATCACTCCGCTTAATGTTGACCTTCAGAAAGAGGTTTTAACAATTTTAAGGGATGACACAAAAAAAACAGTTTCTCAAGCCAATTCAGTGATATTTATTATACAATTTGTTCATGGTTCTTCTCACAACATTTTCGGGGTATTTGAAATACGGATAGTAAGCCCCTACTTTACCATTATAAACTAAGTATGGTGGTAATCCGTAGTTCCCATAGTTCGCTTTCTGCCAATTCCTTCCGTGAGCACTGCGTTTTGTTTGCTTATGTAGTTTTTCTACATGCTTATAATCGTGTTTGGAAATTGAAAATGGTGAGCGCTTCTTAGTTCTTGCTTCGACTACTGTTGAAGTTAAAATCACGATTACTGCTAAAACAAAAAGCTGAAAAGGGGAAAGAAAAAATAATTTAGTTTGTAATAGTAGTTTCCTCTCAAACAATTATGGTAAGGAAAAAGCTGAAACCTCAAAAAAAAAACATTTAAATTCCACGCCGACGAATTCATCTAGTAACCAGACCAATATCCAGCTTTTGTAATTAACAGATTGTTGACTCTGTATATGTATCTTCACAAAAACAAGTAAAAGCATCAACGTCTCAGTACCCATCAAAGTTTTATTGGAAATCCGTTACGATTGACTCGTTTACCGCCACAAAAAACTGTATGAGGAAATCGATAACAATAATATTCCATCTTTATTAACTATAATTGATGGTTACGTCGGCTTATCAAAACATGAAACACTATTAATGTTATATTTCAAAAAGTACAAGCTGGTTTTCCTAAATCACTGCGGGGTGACGCAGCACGACCATATTTAATTAATCAGTCTTTAAAAAATAAACACAGCCTTATAGCAATGAGTATATTTTTTTGAAAAATAATAAGGAAAATCTTACCTTTATTAACACGTGTTTAAAGTTATTCATGTTTGAGTTGTATTTTTTTTATTTGTATTTTTTTAACAAACGTTGAACTCGAATTTTGGTTCATAACTGAAATATCCTCGTAGTTCGTATACTTATGTAGTGAAATGCCTTGAACTTGACTTACTTTATTGACATCAATTTAAACTAACATAAGAAAGCTATGGAGTCGCCAGCTACTGCATTTGTTCATAATATTCGTTTTTTTTTACTACTTTACGGATATACCCTAAAATACGTTTTTATTGTTAATCATTCAAGTTTTTACATCTTGTGCCTTCTGCCTATAGTGCGTCCGCAATATACATGCCAAACATGTAAACACGAGTTTTAAAGAAAAACAACTTTAGGTAATGCTTACATATAAGGTTCAGATTGCGCAACATTTTATGCCATAAATTATATGCCTTTTTCAACAGTACTTACTAGTAAGTCTAATTTAAATGGACTATAGTATTTATTCTTGCTATTTTGGAGTCTTCTTCCAGTCTCACCGCTTATTCAGCTGGCCACAGTATTTTACAAGGAGCAATTTGACCTACACAACCCTATTGCTGGGTATCACAGTTTCCTACCAAAGTTTTATTTATTTCTATTAGTTGAAGACACATTTTGCTTTTAATAAAAACAGAAAAATATGACCTTAGTTGACATTGGTAACAACTAGTTGATAACCAGTATTTTTGCAAAACTAAATAAATATATATGGGGCCTCATGGGAGTTTTTGATTTGATATTTTTTTATTGCTTTTGAACCCATGTAATATTTTAGCTCTTGTCCATTATTAAGAAATGCAAAACTTCACAACTCGCAGTCAACAGAGTCATGAAATTTTGCAAGCTGGTAATTAATAATATAATAAATAATACGTTGGGACAACTCACACACGGCCATCTGATCCCAAACTAGACAGAGCATGTATTATGGCAACCAGACAACTGATAAACATACCTACGCATATATTTCTAAATACATACTTACATATTATACTTTGATAAATTACACCCCGACACAGAACAAATGATCATGCGCATCACACAAACATTTGTCCTGCATGGGAATCGAACCCACGACCTCCGGTTTAGCAGTCAGGGTCACTAACCACTAGACCAACAGGCTAGTTTAAATTAGATGAGTTAGGTCGCCGGACGAAGAGTGGTTTGATGCAGAATAAAATCGTGAAACCGAACGAAGTAGATGGGGATCGTGAGTGCAGCTTGACTGTTCCCTTAGCAAGATAGAGCTAGATTCCAGCAGCTAGTAGCGGACCTCCATTAATTGGAATGAAGAAGCATATAGAAGAAGAATAATAATTTTATGGTTATATTATTTGTCTATTTAATAGGCTTTTAAAAGGTGTTTGCTAGTCTTATGAATTAACGGTGCCTCACAAAACAGATATCTTAATTCATTCAATTATATTGAATATAATTGGTATCTACTTCTTTGCTATAAGTTAGGTATTCTTTATATATATAATTTAAATAGGAGCAGACTGTCTTTTAATAGTCACTAAAATTACTATCCTGGAATAAAACACAATAAAAAAATCAATAAAAAAATCAATATAAAAAAATAGTAATATCAGTAACTACTCCATATCTAGAAAAGGCGACGGAACCAATTAGCATACACTTGTATATTTCCCGACAGACACAATGACATGGTTTACAGCTAAATAAAAGTACAGCTTTCGTGTTTACTTAGTTAAACAAACTCTCACGGGCGCTAACTCAAGAAGAGAGTTGAGAATACTGACTTACTCATCTAGTTCAGTACCTACGCTATAAAGATAGCAAGCACTTATTTTTAACCTAAAATGTAAAATTGGGACTTTAGGTGAATGAACAAAATTGACTAGACAAGTATGTACATTTTTAAAACAACATTTATATGCTGTCTCTGATACAATATTATCACACTGTATTTATCTTAGGACAGTCTTTACTAATAGCATTTACTCCTAGTACTACAATTGTATTAAGAAATATGTATTTATACCAGTACCTAAATATTTTGAAGAGTGTAAATAACATAAATGGAACGCCGAATAAAACTAATATAGTGATAATATCTTCCTTACAGTTTGCAAAGCGTAAAAAACAGGCGCTATAATCTATCTTTATATTTTATTTTTATTTATATTTATTATACAAAAAATAGTAATCGACAACTTTCTTTCGCCGGATGTCAGATTGTCTGTAAAAGGTTGCACAAAAAAATCCTTACTAATATCATAAATGCGAAAGTAACTCTGTCTGTCTGTCTCGTCTGTCGCGCTTTCACGCCAAAACTACAGAACCGATTTAAACGATAGTCTAGACTCTAGAACCTGAGGAAAGGACAAAGGCTACTTTTTGCCGCAATAACCGACATCTACGCAGGCGGAGCCGAGGGAAACAGCTGGTACTTAATATATTGCTGTAAAATATTGAAAGAATATTTTCGTAAACCCGTAGAGGCCCTTAGCTATGTTTAAACACGCTATTATATCCAGGTGATAAGGAATGGACCTTCAAATTTGCTAAAACTCAATGTCATCTGCAAACCTAAATTGGTGTTTTTGTCGTATAAGTAAACGTGCATATGAGGGTACATATATGAAATACATACAGTAGAACATAGAACCTCCCCCTTTTTGGAAATCGGTTAAAAATCGGTAGCCATTGCGACCAGATATCTTATTTTGATTGAAATATTATTAACTTTTTAGAAAACCATCTGTCGTAATAAACAGCTCGGATGATGTACGATTAGAAATGAATGTTCTTGCTGATCCTTTACCTTATCGTACTTAATAATGAGCGTGCGACGCCGCGGGTATCAGCTAGTATATTATAATTACTTAAAAAATGTCTAATATGACACAATAGTAGGTAATTAATAGATATGTATAGTTTTGAATGGTAAAAAAGTAAATTACTAATTTACTTGCAAATCTCATTTCCTAATGGAATAGAATAATTTAATAATACTCACAGGTGGTGCTCAACTATGAATTGAGCAATATATCTACCTAATTATAATTATATCCTAATAGTGTGGCCTCATTTGACAATTACTTCTTCCTAAATACAAAAAATTGACTATAAAATGATGTACAAGAAGAAGTATTAACTAGTATAAAATTAGAAGTCTTAGTTAATATAGGATTAAGTTATAACGTGCCTCAAAATGGAGCTAAAGCTATTTATTTTATTGGTAAGTTTTGTTGTATAATTTCCCTACTTTTGGAGGCAATAAAATGTGTTGGTTCATGTAGATATTACATAGTCAGCTAAACAAATCGGATAGTCAACAAGGTTTGCCTCTAATCACGGAGAGCTATCTTCGTCAAATGTCTTAATAATTAGTGATCATCACTTATTTTCTTGCTTTTTCTGCCCAGGTTGTCTGCATCTCATGCCTGATCCCCTCGGCTTTATCGTTCAACCTGCTGGCTGCGAAAGCGGTGGCGAGCCAGGCGGCGCAAGACTTGGCGGCTATCGAAGCTAACACCATCAATACCAAGAAAGCGGCTATTATAAAGGCATTCTCAGATATTGCTGACATTACTACTAATGGGCTCGCTCTTAAAGGTACTTCTAAATTAGGGCCATTCATTTTCACAGGTTTATGATTCAATATGAAGCTAATTATTATAAACTAGCTGTGCCCGCGGTTTCCCTCCCGTCAACTGACTACATACCTTACACTACCTAATTACCATACTTACCTATAATTACCTACCTACCCACGCTACCCGCCCTACTTATCTGCCTTTTTTCTCATTCAGTAACTCACTTTTGGTATTATGAAATTTAAAAAACTGTTAGATTTTTTTATTTTCTTACGTACAAACCTTGTCTGGACAAAGAGGAACACAAAAACAAAAATAGAATTATCCATTTAGGTGCAGTCGTTCAGAAGTTATTCGCGTACATAAATTTTGGAGATTCATTTTTAGAAGATCAGGTTCCGCTTTTTCTTCTTCTATCTGCTTCTGTTATTAGATCCTAAAATCATAATCTGACTGATGCAAGCTAGTTCTATTTATAAAGTATTTTATATATTATTTTATTAGTCTACTTAGTTAGTTGATGTCTGACGCTCTTAACCAACTTGAATATACAAGTTCCTGTACCTACTAGATTTTTCAATAATTCGTTACTAATCAAAAATATATTTTCCATCTTATAGGTCAAGCAATAAAGAAAGCCGCAACATCAATCGCTGGATCTCTTATTAATGGTGCAGCGTCCATAGGATCAACAATAGTTCGGGCGGGGATCGACATGGTAGCTGCCAAGTTTGGGATAGTCAAACCGAAGCCAGCTTGTGTGATCCAACCGCCGTTCGTACCCCCAGTACCAGTACTGCCGGATCCTATTCAAGTAAACAGACCTGTAAGTATGAATTAATGTTGTTTAAGTTATAAAGCCATTGTAGTATTAATGTTGAAGCTTCTTTTTCCTCGTGATATTTAGATTTCTTTAAACTGACGTAATAATAGTATTATTGTTCTAAAATATTCTAGATAAGGATTGTTAGCTAGTTCAAGAACCTCTTTAATTTTCGTCTAAAATAAAACCTTGGCTTCCATGATTATTGATTTTCAGAATAACAATTAATTTGTTTTTGTTTTTTCAGGACAACATAATACCGTCCCTGCATCCGCCAACAGTGTATTCTCACGTCCTTCATCCTATGATATTCCCACCGGTTGGACCTCAAAGAAGTTTCTACAAGAAACCAGCGAACTATTATCAATACTTAAGACAACCCGGATCTCGTTTTGCGAACGAGTATAACGTTTAATTATTGTATTTCTAACTTTGAAATTTCCCATTGTGATTGCAAGGAAATTTCTCTTAATGAAATACCCACAGTGGTCTTAGTATTAATTATATAAATTAAATTAAATTTAAAGTATGTAATGTGATTTTATGTTACAAGTCTTCGATTACAACCTGGCAACTATAGTTCCTTAATCAGAACATATTTTAAGAGTATTTTTTAAGATTATTATATTAAGACATGGAACAGAAAGTATAATAATAATAATATCTTCTTGCGACAACTCACACACAGCCATCTGATCCCAAAGTAGGCAAAGCCTGTATTATGGCAACCCGACAACTGATAAATATACTTACATATTTTTAAATACTATTATCTACATATTATAGATAAGTTTTACCCACACACAGAACAAATGATCATGCTCATCACACAAAGATTTGTCCTGGGTGGAAATCGAACCCACGAGCTTCGGTTTAGCAGTCAGGCTCACTAACCACGAGACCAACAGGCCAATCAAAAAAGTATGAACTGTTAAACTTTTAATTGCATGAGAGATGTCGCAAGAGAGATACAAAATTGCAACATCTTTACTTTCTTTACATGATAACGGATATGCCACGATTAGATAGACCAGTTATCGAGGCGATTCAATAGGGAAAGAAATGAGAACATATACATATCTAGATATAATATTACTGAATTAGGAATTTAATCAATAAGTTGTATTAAATATATAGGCTATTGTGGAATTAAAATAAAACTTTTATATTATATACCGTCCAATTTATTTCACCTTGTAAACCACAGAACGACGAAAGATTAGCAAACGGTTAATTGATCGATAATATAGCTACACTGCTGTGCCCAGCAGTTCACTCGTCTCAAGGCAAGTAAAGTGATCTTGTAGTACCTCTCTCGAGAATTAGGCTATCAAATGCAAAAGGTTTTTTCAAATCCGACTAGTAGTTTCAGCGGTTTGCACGTTCAAACAAAGTCTTTAGCTTCATTATAGCTGTGCCCCGCGGTTTCACCCGCGTGTCGATGAAACAAGGTGATAATGATAATGATGATGATGAGATGTAGCCTATGTGTTAATTCAGGTAATTCATTAGGTATGTCAACGGTGCGGCTCCGTAAGGGAGCGTCCCTACCGTTCCCGTAGTCTCCAGTATAAGGGAAGGGAGAAGCACTCCCGTGGTTTTAGCCTTTAAAAGTCCGGCATACCCCTCCGCCTTCCCCAGGGCGGAGGAAGTCCATGAGGAATTCCCCGGAAAAAAAAAAAAAAAAAAGGTAGTATACATTATGTATGTACCACTTTAACCTTTATAACATTAGTAAGATATAAAATACGTAATAATATATATACAGTATTATATAAGAAGGCGTCACTTACGTTTATTTTAAAATAGCTAAAGACATTTCTGGAATTTTTAGGAGATGAACTTACCAAGCAAAAGTATTTACGGACGACCTCCGTGGTCGAGTGGCGTACACATAGGTTTTCAAAGTGTGCGAGCTCTAAGTACCTACCCGGGTTCGATCCCCGGCCGGGTCAATGTAGAAAACCACTATTGTACATAGTCTCGGGTCTGAGTGTGCTTTTGTGGTACCTTCGTTGTCTCTGAATTCCATAACACAAGTGCTTTTGCTACTTACTTTGGGTTCAGAGCAATGTATGTGATGTTGTCCACATTTATTATTTACTAGCTGTGCCCGCGGCTTCGCTCCAGTCAACTGACTACCAACCTTACTCTTCTTACCCTACCTTACCTATATTTTTTGTTTTTAAACCTTCAAAAACAAAAAAAGAATTATTCAAATCAGCCCAGCCGTTCTCGAATTTTAGCGAGACTAACGAACAGCAATTCATTTTTATATATAAGATTTATTTAGGTTTCTTTTCCAGAATTAGTTATACTACTTCCAGGTAGTCGATTTGTGTTTAGCGATTATATTACCAATAATAAAATATTAATCATTTATATAGATATAACTAAAAACAACAACAAAAAATCACAAGGTTTGGCGCAAACGGCCACCGACTGCAGCCACCGGTGACTAGCGACAGTGAAATAATTGTATGCTGCAGCGAGTGCATGGCTGCCACCAGCTGCACGTTTGCGGAGCGTCTATACCAACTTAAACAAGCTATACTCTTATTATTTAATACTAATATTGTAATACTATATCCGAACTAAAATAATAAAAAGAAAGCAGGGGTAAATGGTCCCTGGTAGATGACCCATCTCATATTAGAGTTAAGTTCTTAACAAGGCTGCTGCGTGTTTGACCTGTGTCTACAAGTAAGGCCTAAAGGACCGTGTATTCTTTTTATTGAGGATGGCACGTAAAAATAAAAGATATAAGATAATAATGTCTAATAAATCTATATACTTTAATATATAAAGCTGAAGAGTTTGTTTGTTTGAACGCGCTTATCTCAGAAACTACTGGTCCGATTTGAAAAATTCTTTCAGTGTTGGATAGCCCATTTTTTGAGGAAGGCTATAAGCTATATAACTTTACGCTGCGATCAAAAGGAGCGAAGCATAAATAAAAAATGATGCAAAAATGAAAAACCGTTGAAACTAAAACACACGGACAAAGTCGCGGGGAACAGCTAGTAATCTTATAAATGCAAAATGCATTCCTAATATTATAAATACGATAGTAACTCTATCTGTTAAACTAGGTAACCGATTTTGATGAAATTTTGTATGAAGTTACTTTTAAGTCTGAGGAGGACATGTACCTATATAGAAAATATTATTTTTCCAATTTCTCACTTCGTTAATGTTAATCTTTTAACTTTTCGGCTGGTCTCATTAAGAAGAGAGCCATTAAAACACCCCATTACAATAAAAACTTAATTTAAAATGTGTTACAACTCCCATTAGAAAACTATTTCAGTTCGAAAAAGTAAAGTCCGGTGAAGCAGTCAAAGCCTGCTCTCAGGCTAACTGCGTAAATATCATCCAAAAAAAAAAAAGTTGGAAAAAGTAATATTATTCAGCATTATTAGGTAACTATACAGGATTTCTTTAACATTTTCCTTGTATTTTGGAAAAACAGTTTATGAGGATGGCTGTTTGTGACTTTCACACTAGAATCTACTACATATATTTGGATGACATTGTGCACACAGAAGTGTAAATAATCTACATTGGTATCTAGGTTACAGAGGAAACACAACACCTGTAGCTAAAACTCTGTATATCTATAGTTAGCTTGACCACGTATTTAATATCATCTAACTAAATGATTAAAGAGGTATTTCCGTTTAGTTTTCACAAATATTTATTAGGTTATGTATATATTTACAACATCAAAATATTATTCGTTTTTGGGAAACTCATCCAACTTTTTCCTTGTAAGAGCGTCGGGCTTGAACGATTTTAATGGCCAGTGTGTATGTACTTAAATAATATTAGAGACTTCAAAGTCAAACCTACATATACCTAATCTATGTACTTATTCAAGTAATGTAAACTAATTTATTTATCTATTTATCTATGGATCTTCAACGAAGAATACACAAGATACATTTTTAGACATAAGCAGAGTTTACATTTGAGTTGAGCTCCATCAATTAAAGGAGATCACAGCATTCACATTTAGACATTCATACTATGTTAGAAATTCAAATGTTGAAAAAAAACGTAATAGAAGTAATAACCCTGTAGGTGCTTAGCAAATTGTTTCATTATCTTATGTAGGTACTTACATATGACAGTGCAATTACGACACAGGACTTTAATTAAATAGACTCGTTAACAAATGTTCTATGTTTAGTAATGGTTTTACTATAAAACGACTTGCACCATGAAATAAACTTAGTATCACCAAGGATTCATTCATCAAATAGGCACTGAAAAGCAAAATATATTTCAAGATGGAATTTAAACTTGTGGTTTTATCGGTAAGTTATAATTTAAATTCAAAATATGTGAGTTGTTTTACAAATGGAAGTTTTATATGTTATAGTAATTCGGCGTAATCCATCTAAAATCATTTGCTAAGTTAATTAAGATCTGCTTCTATATCGCATCAACTTTAAAATAAAATATTAAACATCTGAAATTTCCATATACTCTTTTTCTTTTAGCGGCTTCCGCTCTAAAGAATTTAATCCTTCTGTCGCAGGCGGTTTAAAAAGCATTCAAATCACTGCCTAAGTCAAAGCCTGGGTGTTCTTTGTGCATGTGATTATCACAAAGAAAACCCAGGCTCAGAACAAGCATTTGTAGATCACACACATGCTTGTCCCATGCGGGGATCTCATGTGGTAGTTAGCGTGGTGACCTATACCACTCGGCTATTCATGCACTCGATGACGATCCGAGAGTCGAATTGATCTAAATCTCGCATTAAATAATCATTTATTTTCTACCCAGGTCGCCTGCTTCTCATGCCTGATACCATCAACTGTGTCGTTCAACCTGATGGCAGCCAAAGCGGTGGCAAACCAGGCGGCTCTAGACTTGGCCGCGATCAAGACTAACACCATCAACGCCAATAAGGCAGCTGTCGTGAAGGCTGTGTCTGACATCACTGATATTGCAACTGCCGGTCTTGTCCAAAAAGGTAAGTTCTCACTACTTTGAAAGGTAGGTTTCTCATACAAGTCACATATTAATTAGGTTTACAGTTGACTGGGCAACTCTGTTTCAAGTCTCGCTAGAGTTTGCCACACAAGCCCAACTATATTTTAAGAATTATGTAGGTAATATGCCAGCTTTGTGGTTAAAAGAAGATTATCCTTGGTCTACAATAACCATTTGGTAGTTTTCGTGCTGTGTTTGCAAGATATTCAAATATTTATAGACCTCATTTCAGCGTCATTTGGACCGAAGTACTTGGGGTTTTCTTTAGCATTTTAGATGCACTCATGCATGCTAAGTGCTAACCTAATCAAGTATTTTAAACTGAAAGTCCATAAGTAAAGAGGTTTTATTTTTTTTAACCATCAGTAACTAGTAACCATGTTCCCAAATCCAATCACCACAATGAGTTGTAGATACCTACAGCAAACATTATAAATACTTTTTTCTTTTTAAAGGTCAAGCGTTGAGAGTAGCAGCAGGTACAATCTTAGGATCCCTGCTTAATGGCGCAACGTCTGTCGGGTCTACCCTGGCTAGGGCAGGGATCAACATGGTGGCCGCCAAGTTCGGGATCAGCCCACCAGTGCCTCAAACTCCATTCCATGAAGAATCTTTATCTGTAAGTATATAATTATTTTCGCTTATTTATTTTACTTTAGTTATATAACGTTGAAAACAGATGAAAATAACTAATGACAAAAACACTGCAAATGTTTTGCAATACTAAAAAAACCGATGCATAAAATAAGGTAAATAAATATGTTAGCCTGTTTTTTTTTTTGGGAAGTTTTGGCCTGACGGCAATATCTTGAAAAAATATACTCGATTGAACCATAAATGTTATAAAAAATTAAATAATACTTTATGGTACAACTGGAAATTGTTACACGAATAAACGGATGTGTAAAACAATGAACGATAAAAAATATGTTATTTCTCTGAAAAAGGAAGAGAAACTTCGAACCTGGGGGAAATCGCTATAAACTGCATTAGCTACCTAATGAACAATTATTTAGCTGAATATTTACTGTAGTAACTTGTTTCTATACATTCATTACGCCGTCAGCCCCCTAGGACTTGTAATCACACAGTTAATTGCACAAGAATTTATGAATGTTTAATGCGTTTTTTTTCTATTCATTAGGCATTCTAAAATTACTGGTCTGTTTGTATAATGGTTAACGTGTTATTGTAAAGATTCACAGTATTGATAAAATAAGCAATTAATAATTGAATGTTTATTTTTTCAAAATTTTCTAAAATATGTTTAAACTTGGAATCCTATTGAAACTAAGAAAAGTTAATCATAATAGTAACAAAAGAAAGAAGAACGACTGTAATTTATAACTGGCATGAAAGAAGAAGAAAAATCTTTTATATGATAAAAAAAATAAATAACCTTTGAATAATAGTAATACTAGCTGTTTCCCGCGGCTCCGCCCGCGTGGATGTCAGTTATCGCGGCAAAAAGTAGCCTATGTCCTTTCTCGGGCTGTAGACTTATCTGTGTACCAAATTTCATTTAAATCGGTTCAGTAGTTTTGGCGACAAATTTATAATATTAGTAAGGATATAATATTTCTAAATTTATAATATTTATTATAATTTTCTAATATTTTTAAAGTTTTAATGTTAATCACATTTACCATTGTTATGATGTCACGAGCTACTTTTGTTACTATTGTCATTACTACATATGTCGTTCTCTTCACAGACAACTGAAATCTCAACCCAGAAGGCAAAACCCATAAGCTCAGTCGATGTACGGTCTCCATTCGTCTACCCGCAGCCACTAGTCAATGTAGCTCCTAAAAGAAGCCATCAGGAGGTCACTGCCCCCATCTATGGACACCCAGGAAACAGTCCCATTATTTATGAGTAAGTATGCAGTTGATTTTACCAAGTTAGAAGAGTCTGCAATATCAGTAAAATGTATCATAGAGGTAATCTCTATGACTTAAATAGCGTGTAGGTAACAGTAGGCTACTTAAATGTGATTTATGTTTAACTAGGTACTTACATTTTTACTCGTCGTAACATTTTCTGCATCGTTAGTCGTGAATTGGTCGATAAATTTAGTATCAATTTTCTTTTTAGTAATGATTTTCTTAATAATTCTATTAGTTTCAAAATTCTATCCGAGCGGTGACGTTATATAATAAAGTTAAATAAAATGTTATATAATATGATGACTTGACCAATGACTACTCCGATTTCGAATAGTGGAAGTTAAGATACGTTAATTATTTTTTCATTACCACCCATTTATTAGTTTCATCCGTAATTTTGTAAAAACTCTTGGGAGTTAAATTTGACCAACTTCCCGGTTTCCGACTAAGTTTAAATTTTGCATATATCTACAGCTACACGTTTAGTTTGGATGACCATGAATAGTATCTAACAGACAGCTTTTTTTTAAACTGTTTTTTTTTATTATAAGATATTGCAAGAATTGAGAATTTTGCAAAGTTTACCTTTTAGAATAGCTAAGGTGATATTATTATCTACGCTACGACTAGCTGCCGACCCTGATTTCGCACGGGTGATGTGAGATGTACAAAAGATTTTTTTCTTTTATAAAATACTTCTACAATAATTACCACAAAAATAAAAGAATTAGTGAAATTGTTCCATCCGTTCACGGGCGCAGCGATGACCATGGGAAGTAGAGATTCATTTTTATATATTATGTATGATATTGCACAGTCGATCGACCTAATAAATGTGTATTATTTTACAGGATCATCAACACTCCTCGAGGTTACTCGGGCCCGCTAAGATTTAGATTTAATTATTAAGTAATTATTTAGAATTAAATAAAGTTATTAATAATACTGTCATAAATGTAAATAAACTAGTCCTATAAATAAAATGATTTAAGAACTTATGTGATAATTTTAATTTATTTATTTGCAAATTCGATACCTACTTCTTTATTTAGGACATAACGGTATACTCAGGCACATTGTCGGGATGCCCGACTAGTTTCAAACTCAATAAGATTCCCTAATCACGAGGTGACGCGGCGGTGGTGATATCGCGAGTCTCCTGATAAGTCAGTCTATGGTCGAAAAGGAATCATGGCGGCGCGCGCGATTATCTTTGTGTGTCTAGAATTGTAGAATTGTAAAATAATCTATATGGCGTCGCTAGCCTTTAAAATTATTTCAAATGTAACGTAGAATACTTTATAATATAATGATAATATACTGTTAAGTTTATAGAATCTATGTTTCCTTTTATTAGCATATTATGCACGTAATAAATAATTAAACAGTTGGGATTTCGCTCAGATTTACATTATGTTAAACAAGTTACGTGATCCTTGTAATATTTTACTGTTTGAAAACCGCAAATCGAAACAACGTTACTTAACCGGCTACACGTGATAAAAATAGGTCAGTAGTCAAAACAAAAACAAATGCTAAACTTTAGTAATTAAATACAGTACTGATTTATTGCCCACTCAAGCAGTTTATCAAATAATCGTTTTGTAAATTCGTATTACTCAACCAGAATACAAATGACACGCGATAGAAGCAACCGGCGACCGCTAACTTCTATACAGGCACCGGATTTTTACATACTTAGTACCTATGTAATTCAGCGGTTTGTAGTTTGATATGTGGTTTGACAAACTGCCCAGCGACAGGGCGGCCGAGGTATAGCAAGACTGAGACGTCGGAACAACGCACACGCAACCGACGCAATATTTGCATCAGCATTTAATAACTGATTACATTCATTTGCATACGATTTTCATGATAATTATCGAAGTTTCGTCGGATTAAGGAGATGATTTTTAATACTTTAACACGTAAATTACGTTAGCTGTAATATGCTATTGCGTAATATTGTAATGTTTTCTGATTTGGCACAGGAAAGGATGTGATCGCAATCCTTAGTTTCTACTGTATCAACGGTAGCGGGTGGAGCAACAGTTACTTGACTTCAGTTACAGCCACTTAACAAAAGTAAAACTTGTATGTAGTTGTATGAATATGTATGTGATTGAAACAATTGAATAATCGTCCAAGAACGCGATGATCTAGATTGGACTGTTTAACCCATATTGCAGTTTTTTTTACCATTTACAGACTTCGATAGACATTCTTAATGTAGGCTAAGATGTTATAAAAGCTGCATTATTGTTACAAATTTATCTGGGTGCCCATAAACAGTCCACATTTTAACTTAAGACATTTTTTATTTTCGATAACTGAAGTAAATAAGTAGTTTGTCCCTACATCAAAGTTTTTTGATTAAGTCACTCAGTCTCAATCCTTGAATGGCCTTACTTGCACTTGCGAGCGTGGTGTTCGTGTAAATCCTTGTAATGTAATGTTCGAGGTTTGCTTACAAGGGATGTGCGCCGCGCGCATCCGACATGGTCTAATATCTTGAGCGAACTCCGATTGTGTACAATATGTACCAACAAAGCATGTTTGCCGATTAGTTTTTACAAGTACCTAATGATATTCAAATGGGGCGGCATCGAACAACTGTTTAGCATTGTTAATTCGATGTTAATAATTTCGGTGCAGTATAAAAGTGCATGCGAGCGGTGGTAGCCACATCAATTACAGTTAGCAGTCCAATTTGGTGGTATCGTAGCGAGCAAGCAATCACAAGTGTAGCGATGTCTCGACTTACGGTAAGATGAGAC
The DNA here is from genome assembly GCA_932294365.1 of Diachrysia chrysitis. Classification (NCBI taxonomy): domain Eukaryota; kingdom Metazoa; phylum Arthropoda; class Insecta; order Lepidoptera; family Noctuidae; genus Diachrysia; species Diachrysia chrysitis. The sequence continues at coordinate 8,582,010 of OW028657.1, forward strand.
ATCTTAAGTTACAACAGTTTTGTTTCAGTGTTTTGCGATGGAAAAAATAGTTTATATTTTACAGTAGTTTAAAAAGTCTATTTATACTTAATCCTAGATTATCGCTGTGGTGATGAAACATGGGCACTGGGCAGAATGTAACCAAATTTCGCTAAAAGCAATAACTTGGTCTAGACATTGTCAGCATTTTGTATATAGACTACGAGGGACAAATCAGATTATACAATCATACAATAATTGTTTCAGATTTTATTTGTCATCGCTGTGGCGTATGAAGTTATTGCAGACGGTAAGCGAACACATCTTTAGTTAGCTTATCTATATGGCAGTATATACCTATACCTACAACAAAACCAGTATATATTAACAGCGTTTCTGTTTTTGTAGGAAAAGTAGCAGATTCACATGCATCACAGTCTGGCTACATCGCCCCGGTGATCGCCGGCGGCTATGGAGGATACGGTGGTGTAGGCCTGGCTGGTGCTGGCCTGGCGGGCGCGGCCCTCGCGGCCGGCGGCGTTGGCTATGGCCCCGGCGTGGTGGGCGTAGCTGGTCCCGCGGTGATCGCTGGTGGAGCGGGCATCGGCTCTGGCGCCGCGCTAAACAATGCCGCCGCCGTCGGCGCCGCGCAGCTCAGCGCCATCCAGAACGCGCAGGCCGTACACGCCGCGCAGATCGCCAACTCCGCCGCCGCCGCCATCCAGGGCGCGCGCGCCACCGAGGCCGCCGCCCGCGCCGGCTCCGCCTACGCCGCCAACAACGCCGCCGCTCTCGAAGCCGCGCGCGTCGCTAATATCCAGCGCGCACAGGCCGCCGCCTGGGAGAACGCGCGCGCCGCGGAGGCCGCGAGACGCGCCGGCGCCGCCAGTGCGCTGGAGGCGGCGCGCGCTGCTGAGGCCGCCCGCCTGGCCAACGCCGCGCGCGTGCAGGCCATCGCCATCGCCAACACCCGCGCCGTAGAAGCCGCGCGCATCGCCAATGCCGCGCGCGCCCAGGCTGCCGCGGTGGCCTCCAGTGCAGCGCAGGCGCAGGCAGTCGCTGACACTGTCGCTAGGAACGCTCAGGACGGAGCTCTGCTGCTCGGCGGCGGTGGCGTCATCGCCGGACCCGCGGTGGCCGTCGGCGGACTGGGCGGCTACGGCGGCTACGGGCTCGGTCTCGGAGGTCTTGGCGGCATCGGCTACGCCTCTGGCTACGGTTACGGCGGACTCGGCTACGGCGGGCTTGGCTACGGCGGGCTCGGGTACGGCGGCAAGGTGATCCACCACTAGGGAGTGCGTGGAACGATCGACCAGTGATGATACCCCATTGTCATAGATAAACAAATATCTACAACCATTTCGCTTTTTTCCACAGAAATGGTTAGCGGCAGATCTTACGAGATTTGGACTGATCAACGTCATGTAAATATTTCAAAATTGGCAAACAAAGTCTGTCTTATAATTAAACTTTAGCAAACACCGACACTTATTTTAATTCTTATATATTTAAATTTCCTTGTTACATTAGTTGAATATGTTACATTGAGTATGTTAAGCCGATTTTTTGAAATATAAAACCAACAACGTTCCCTTAAAAATTGATAGGATTCCTAGGAATACTATCAGTGGACTGACTGTACGTACTACGATACCAATGTGTCAATAAAACGCATAATAAAATAAATGTTACCAAGAACAGCCTGTATTTTCTTAAACCTACACTATCGAGAGGCGGTAGCGACAGTATCGGTACTTGACCACAGTGCTATATAGTGTTATGCTAGTATATAACCCTTTAAAAGAACAACATTTTATTATATAGTATGTAGTGATCAACTAATCACATTTTATTGTTAACTATTGCGAACCCTCCCCCTACTCAAACTAGCAATAAAAATATGGCCTTAATAATAAAAATTTTGATCCAGCCCTCCCTTGCTGTTTTTGCCTTATTAAGATGAGGTCCGAACCCCACAGGGGGTGCCCTTAGTGAACGTTGCTGACGTAGTTAATTCCTCTATTGCTCTGGCTGGAGGCCCTTAAGGTTCTCACCATAAGTCGGTGAAGCAGTCAAAGCCTACGCTCAGGCTAGCTATATAAACCTCTTAAAAAAAGGTGGTCGTTTCGCTCAAAAATCTAGCTTCTCTAATCACAGCAGCAGACATACCATCCCCACCAGCTGCACAATTAAGTTAAAGTTCTAAAATTATTTCAATTTCATTATCGTCAAAATCAAATGATGCCATTGAGTCTGAGACAGGGTTTGGTGTGCTAAAGTTGAGTGTAGTCTGAGGGCTATTCAGAGGTTTGATTCGAGAAGCTAGTGTTTTACCCACATTTGCAAAATAAACGTTAACAGCATCAAGTGAAGTATACGGGTCAGTAGTAAGGGACAACAGCTCGGTTGAAGAAGTTTTTTGTTTGGAATGCTAGTAACAGCCTTGATAAGGTTTCACGAAGACTAGGTTTTTACGATATTTCTGGAATTGTCACATGGTGTGTCCATGTGACAATTCCAGAAATATCGTAAATTGTTGTTTTAGTTTTTTTAGTAAGTTATAACAAACTTTCTTGTATCGCGTGTATGGTTAAACCTATATTTTTATAAGCTTTGTTCTGAATGACTGACTGACGGATCAACGCACAGCTGAAACCGCCGATTGCAGAGACCTGAAACTTGAAGTATTATTAAATTATAGCTTTTGCCCGCGGGCGCGGAACGAAGTCGCGACTTCGTCCGCGTTTCCGTCGTTTTTGTAAAAAAGTAGCATATGTCCTTCCTCACGGTTCAGTGGTTTTGATGTAACAGACAGATTAACTTTTCGTATTTTACTTCACTTAAAAATAAATACCTATAACTACTATAATTAATAAAAGTACCTACGCTTTTACCTACTTAATACAAAAAAACTGAACATAAATTAGCCAAAACTAACCTATCGGTATCTAAAAATTTATGCTACTACTTCTACTTCTATTACTACTTCACCTAAAAAGAAATAAAATTGAAACTATTAATAAAACGAAGGCAACGTTTTATGGGACAACGTGATTCCTTTGTCTTATTCAAATTTTGCATAAAAATCTTCATGTTGAAAACTCAATCCGATTTTGTCATGATTTAATTAAAAAAACGTTAAACTCACCTAAAAGCTTGGTGCAATCAATGCATTACTCTTTATAGGTAATTGGAATGTCAAATATAAAAGAATATTTATGGCCTTATTTATAAAAATCTCAACGACGATTAGCAATTGATTAGCATACTCTTATTTATTTTTTTCTATGGAGAATTTGAATTTAGAAGTTTCTTAGCAATGGAGAATGTTAACAAATTTTGATTATTAGCTCTCCATATTCTCTGTCAAAAATAAAAAATACTAGTGAAAGAATTACTTCGATACGTCAATTAGTTTCCGATTTAGAAGTAAAACAAGTTGAACCGCACGACGCGGGCTGCCGGTGACGTTGTGACGTCATTGTACAACACGCTCAGTCTAGCTCACTAAGTAAGCTCGCGGTCGCGCGCCCGTACGTTGAAATTATACTTAAATACCTACTTTTAAAAGTGTCCAATCCAAATACTAGGAAATCATGTGTTGTGCCTAAATGTAAAGATTGTGGTATTTTGCAAACTTTACCTGAAGGATCAGCAGTATTGGCAGTCAAAGGTTTCAAAAATATTGCGCATTTGCTACAACAAAATGGACATACCTAGTGTGAGCTCTGATCAGACCTAGTGTGAGCTCTAAAGTAAAACCGACCAAAAAAGAAGTTTTGGAGACAAAAAAAAATGCAGCGTTACGGATACACGTAGAAAGAGCTATCGGCAGACTTAGATCACAGAATAAATATTAGTACTGACGCTTAGATTCTTTGAGTTCATGTTGCCACACGCTTGGGTAGATCTAAAGCAAGTTGACCTGCTAGATTCAGTGGTGATTTCTGCATGTGGAATAGTTAGTCTGCAAAGCAGTCTATTTCATTTAAAGTAACTTCCTAGTGTTTTAAGCAAAATACATTTAAGTTTATTTTATTGTATTAAAAATATAAGATTTTGAGGTTACGTACGTTCCATTTTCCACCAATGTTTGTGTTATTTATAGAGTTTTAATAAAACTATATTACACTAGCTGTCCCCCGCGACTTTGATCGCGTGTTTTAGTTTCAACGGTTTTTCATTTTTGCAACATTTTTCATTTATGCTCCGCTCCTATTGGTCGTAGCGTGATATTATATAGCCTATAGCCTTCCTCAATAAACGGACTATCCAATACAAAAATAATTTTTAAATTCGAACCAGTAACTCCTGAGATTAGCGCGTTCAAACAAACAAACTCTTCAGCTTTATAATATTAAAGTATAGATTAGGATAATGTTTTGCCTAGTTTACCTTTACTATAAATACGTAATAAAAGTGTTTGCCTTGATTGGACACTTTACTTCTATAACGCAGTCATCAGTAGGTAAGCCTGTCAGGCGAGGCACCAATCATAGGTCACTTATTCTTTGAAAAAAGACCAGATTCCTCTATCTTTATATTGTGTACTTTCGGCGGCAACGAAATCACTATTTGTTGATAAATAATGCGCAACCAATTAATCCGTTTATTTTAGGTAGATTATCCGATTGCCCTTTTTCGAATCCTTCACCAATTTTATTAATCGAACAATATTTACTATTATTAGACTATTAACGTAATACTCGGACGAAAACACAACAAAATACTGCGCAAGCTACAACACCTACTATAACCGCTGGCGACTTGATATTAGGCTGGGCGCAGCCCGCGCTTGAGCTTGCGGCGTTGTGATATGACGTCACAAGCGGTCACGTGGCTGTTAGCGGGAGTTAGATAGCGTGATCGAGAAAAGGGTTTTTTAAAAAGAATTAATTAAAAGGCACGAACGGAGGACCGTTCGCTCAGGCTTATGGTACAGAACTGTTTAATCTCTATTCAAATAAGAATAACATGGGCTTATCTTAACGACTTATTGCTAGTGTAACTTAATCTAAACATAATATATGAAGTTACGCTGACATAACTCCTCCCCCCTTAAGTTTGAAGCACGACGAAGAGGGAGGCTGCTGTTGCAGGGGCTCTCGTGACTGCAGCTGGTGCTCTTCTGTCGTCGCTGGTTGTCCACGGCGAAGTAGAAAGCATCGTATGGCCAAGCCTAATGCGGCTGAGCTTATTGCTATGTGAAGGCAAATGGTCGGCCAACTAGGTGTAAGTGTAATAGTTGTATCTTCATCAGTTTTCGGGGTTATTTGAATCCTCTTTAGTATGTTGTTTAGATTGTCTAGGGGCACCTCTTCTATATGTAAGTTTATTGCAGAGCGTTGGGTGTTTGTTGTGTCTATTCGTGGCAACGGGATGCTTTCCTTGATGTTGATGAATTTTAGATGTGTTTGTAGTTTTCTGCCAGCTATTTCTATTGAACATTGGTTATTGATGGTGATCAATACTATGCCGTGACTTCGTTGGTATTGTACATCATTTCCGCAGGTGGTCTTGATTACTTCTTCATGTTTCAGGATGGCAATCCAGCTGTTTTCTTTAATCTGCTTGATGATATTATTGTCATAGTGGACTGTGGCGTAAGTGCAGTTGTTCGGGTTTTCATGTTGAAGTAGTTGTGCGATGCAATCTTGTGAATTTTTCAGGTGGTGCCATTCAATGTGTCGACATATGGCGTTATCTTCACTAATGATCGTGCACGGCTCGTGAGGATATGCGAACTCGTTGCTTCCCAATATTAGGTATGGGTTTTTAGGAATGAGGATAGTATTGTGTTGATTGGGGATCGAATATAAATGTAATAAACTATAGGGATGGTTAGTTACTAGGGGAATTTCCAATATAAAATTCATCGACTCATTCGTACTATATGCTTTTACTACTATTGATTTTTCTATTAAGTGTATGTTATCCAAAGTCGGTAAGTATGGTAACTGTAGGTTGTGTTTACTAATATCCTTTTCTATTCTAGCCAAATCAGTGACAAGATAGCTAGGATCAACGACGCTCGGATGTAAACGTCCTAAATGGGCAAACGTTATCGCGTTTTCTAGGGTGAGTAGTCTATCATAAATTTGATGTAATGATATTTCTATTTGGTTATATATGCTATTCATATATATATGATTTTCTAGGGCTTCGCTTTGTTTATCTAATTCCGTGATAGCTTTAGCTAACTCTTGTTGATTATTGCTAATACTCTCTAATCCATGCTTGTATTCAATGATAAAATCTGTCATTATACCTAACGTTTCGCTTTGTTTATTTAAGGTTGACCTTTTAATTTCTTGAATTTCGTTTTCTATTCTAATAGCATCTTCTTGATCCATATTTCCGGTAATGGCTTTGACTATCGACCCTAATCCATTAATTAAACCTCTTTTAATTCTGGGTAAGTATGTTCTGCCTAAACTAATCATTTTCGATCCTAAATAAACAAGTTTACTTTCTACTTTATCTACTAAATACTCTATTTGTTTCCTAATAACTAAACTATTTCTATAATAAGACGTGTTCGTCTGAGCTAAATTCAATGTTATATAGTCACGACTAATCTCTACGTAAATATCTCTTAACTGACTTATATTATAAACTACAACTAGGTGAAATGTATCTACTTGGTGACGAGCGGTAGCTTCCTTGAGCACCATTACTCCATTGTGGTTGTCTATTGGCTCAATCACGGCGGTGACTCCGGTGAACCAGAGGACTGCACCGAGGGCGAGGGCGTTTCTGAAACAGTTCCAGGAGGACGTCTCAACAATCTAAAATGTACTCTAATTGATTTAGAGTTAACATGTTTACCTACTATTTCAGCAATCTGCTCGGGGTGTATACGCACTATTGTATACGGTCCTATGTACTTAGGATCTAACTTATTACTACGGGCGCTCTTAGCTACTTGCTTATAAACTTTATCTCCTACCTTAAACGTCGCGGTTTCTGTGTTACGATTGTTTCGTTCTATATTAACTTGTTTTTCTAACGATAGCTTACTGTTTACTAATTTCTGTACGTTTTCCATGATCTGTTTGTGTTTATTTACATACTCTTGGTAGAATTCTTGTGGATAATATAATTCTAACGGGTTTCTACTACTCGTATGTCCTAGTAATAACTCAAACGGTGTAAAACCAGTAGCTGAATGTATGCTATTATTGTAGGCTATTATCGCATATCTCATTAGTTTTGTTGGTTCGTCTTTGTCTGTTATTCTTTGAATTCTTATCATTTCAGCAAGTGTTGAATGAAGCCTTTCGACTGGTGAGTTAGAGTTAGGATTATACGGGGTAGTGAAGTGAATGTGAATGTTGTGCATGGCACATATTTCAGATATTACGTCGTTATCAAACTTGGGGTCTGAGTCAGTGGTTATTTTATTTGGGAGTCCGATAACTGAGAAAAGGTTTAATAATGCTTCAGCTATGTGTATACTTGTGGCTGCTGTGAGAGGTATGGCTTGAGCATACTTGGAGAAGTTATCTATTATGGTTAGAAATGTTACTCCACCACTGCTATATAGGTCCATAAACACATGTTCCATAGGCTTATATGGCGTATGAGTGAGTGAAAGGGGTAGTTTCAGCGGGTTACGTTCGTATTTAGATTTCAAGCACTTATCGCATTGATTAATATACTTTTGCACTGATAATAACATGTTCGGCCAGTGGTAATTTTTATGTAACTGTTTATATGTTTCTTGTATACCACGGTGAATAGTTTTTCCTTCATGGTATTTTTTAATTAATTCTACTTGCTCATTCGGGTTTTCAACTAATGTTACTCTAGATAAACAACGAACTAATTTGGGTCCTCTATTGCTGAATATAGTTTTAACTACTTTGGAAAATATAGGTAATAACTCTTCGTGATAAAAATAACAATGAAAAATACGATCAGGTATAGTGTGTTCTTTGAGAAATTGTATTATTTGTGCCTCTGTGTCATTGATTGGAATGAATACGTCTTTAATTACTATCTTTCCTTTAGTCCTGTCGTCTACTCTGTACTCTGAACCTGGTGATTTTCTTATATGAAATTGTTTTAGCTGTCTATCTATAGCGTCGGGTATTTCAGGGATCTTGTAATTAATTCCTGTTTCTAATGAAGTTGAATCTGTATTGTCTGTTGGGTTGTTTATGAAAATAGTTGAAGTACCTATTAATGTTTCTAAGTCAATTCCGTCTAGGTCGGATGTGTCTTGCGATGTTCCTGGTTGCGGATCCATGCTCTGAGTTTCCTGATCTAATATCATGTCAACTACCTGTTCGTCTGTCATTGGTACTGTCTCTACTTCGTTATTATATACTATTTTTACTCGCGATAATGCGTCTGCATTTGTATTTATTTTACCCTTTTTGTATTCTACATTGAAATCGTACTCTGCTAATTTTAATCGCCATCTTGTTAATTTAGAACTGGGATCCTTAAGGGACATAATCCACGTTAGTGGGCGATGATCGGTGTATATAGTAAACTTTTTACCGTATAGATATGGGCGGAAATATTTAATTGCCCACACTATTCCTAATAACTCCTTTTCTATCGTCGAATATTTTTGTTCGGTTTCCGACAATGTTCGCGATGCGTAAGCTATTGGTTTGTCTAACCCTATTTTGCCTTGGGACAAAACTGCACCTAGGGCGACGTCGGAGGCATCTGTAGTTAAAATGAATGGTTTATCGAAATCTGGGTACTGTAATATGGGTGCATTCGTAAGAATTTCTTTACATTTTTCGAATGATTCTATGAATTCTGGTGTTGCATTTACTTTTGCGTTTTTCTTCAGACATATTGTTAATGGTTTGGTTAACTTCGCAAAATCCTTTATAAACTTCCTATAATAACCTATGAGTCCTAAAAATGACTTAATATCCTTTTGTGTTTTGGGTAAAGGAAATCGTTGAACGGCTGCGATTTTATCTGCATTTGGCTTAAGGCCTTCATCTGTTAATGTATGACCTAAGAATTTAACCTGTTTCTGTAAAAATTCTGACTTATTTAACTGTATTTTAAGATTATGTTGCCTAAATCTTTCGAAAACTTGTCTACATTTGTCTACGTGTTCCTGTAATGACGTAGAGAAGATAATAACGTCATCTAGGTAGGTCAGCACGTTGTCTAGTCCGCGGAGAACTGAATCCATTAAGCGTTGAAACGTACTAGGGGCGTTCTTCAACCCAAAAGGCATACGTAAAAATTCGTAATGACCTCTTTCCGTACTAAAAGCTGTTTTCTCAATATCGTCTGGACTCATTTCTACCTGGTGATAGCCGGAAGCTAGATCTAAAGTCGTAAAGTATTGTGCGCGTCCTAGTCTGTCTAATATATCATTTATATTTGGTAAGGGGTACTTATCTTCTATTGTTTTTTCGTTAAGTCGTCTGTAATCTATTACCAGTCTCCACTTTTGTTCGCCTGTTGCATCGATTTTTTTTGGGACTATATGGACTGGACACGACCAGGGCGAGCTACTTTCCTGGATAATGTTTTGTGCTAATAGACTATTAATTTGTTTATCGATTTCTTGTTTCTGTTTAGGCGCTTGCCTATAATTGCGTACAAAAATAGGTGTGTCGTCTGTGAGTCTCAATTTGTGTTTCACCTGATGGGTAAAAGTTAAAGGTATATCCTCAGAGTAGAATATGTCACGGTAATTATAGCAAAGTCTTTCTATTTCACGTCTTTCTTCGTTATTCATATGATCAGTCCTTAGTCTATTCAGATTATTTTTTAAAATATTATCTATTTCCTTATTAGAATATGATTCTATGGTCTCGATATTGTTTAATCGTTTAACTGGTTCGTTTTCTAACGGAAACAATTCTAAGTTATAGTTGTTTGGGATTTTTATCCTGTTATCGGTACGATTAATAACCGTAGTTGTTATCGTTCCGTCCCTAACTGTGACTAATGCTGAAGGGAACACTAAACCATTGTTCTTGTTTTGTTCGGCTAATTCATAATCTCCTTCGGCATATTTACATAATAGATTAACCACTTGTTCACATCTTGGTTGAACTATCGTATAAGATTTCATATCGCCTCTTAAAGGTATCGTTGTTGTTTCGGTCTTTAAAAGCATACTCTTTATGTCTATCCTACACCCAAGTGGAGCTAATAAATCAACGCCTAAAAGTCCGACAAAGTCCGGATCAAATTCCATCACTAAGAATTTATGAACGTAATCACAGTTAAACAATGGAGGTAACTGTATGTATGCTACGCGATCGTGTTTTGTGATATCATGCGCGGTTTTGATGTAGTGAGTCTCATGTTCGATACGCGGTTCTGTATATATTTCTGCGTCCGGCGAGATAAGGGACTGTGAGGCCCCTGTGTCTACTAAAAATCGACCGCCTAATTCCTTAATGTAAACATATGGTAAATCTCTTCCTATTAAGTTAATATAAGCTAAGTTTCGACGTCCGTTTCGTTGGTAATGTAAAAATTTTCACCTTCCTCAATTTCCTCCTCATAAGACGTCTCTTCGTATTCGCACGACTCATTTTCTAATTCAGACTGGAAATTTACTTGATTAATTTTATAACTAGGGCCCGACGGCCTGACGGACGGACCTGGTTTAGAATAACCATTATTATTTGGTCTGAAAGTTACCTGTTTTTGTTGTGTCGGCTGCGTGTTGAAATTGGTTATTGGTCTCTGTTGTTGCTGTGGATTAAATGGTCTAGGCCTGTAGGCATTGTTAGGTGTTATTGCGTTTTGTTTTGGTTTGACTTCTGCGGATCGCCTATTTTTAAACTTTAAGTCTTCCTGCCTAGCTAATACAATGGTCTGTTCTAGAGAGTCAGCACCTTGGACTCGTACGCTAAGAGCTAAAACAGGTGATAATTGGTCGAGGAAAACGTTTATGGCCATTTTCTCGTAGTATTCCTTTTTGTTTATATCTAGATTTATTAAGGTGTAAGTTAACTCTCTAATCTTGTCTGCAAAAGTCTCGATATCTAATTTATCTCTTCTGATATGCATAAGTTCTTGGACGACTTGTACTTCATCTCTGAATTCACCAAATCGGCGCTTAAGTAAAGCTTTAATGTTTTCCCACGAATCGAAGTCTGTACATTCGGAAAGCGCCTCAACCGCCTTTCCACTTAATTTATTTCTTATTAAGCATGCTATGCTAGGATGATCCCTATTTTCTACTAATTCTAAAACACTCTCCACGCTTCTAATGAAGAAGGTTAGTGTCCTTTTATTGCCATCATAAGGAGGTAATAAAAGCGACAGTTCTTTGTAGCACAACACGTTTTTTTCCATAATTATCGACTTTACGTCTTCTTGGGCCATGTTAGCCTCTCAGAACGCAAATATCAAATATCAATAGACTAACTAGTCAATGAAAATTATATTGAATACCTGATTGTTAGTAGGAAATTCAACAAGGGAAATCGGGAATAAACAGAGTTTTATGCTCACCCCACGATCATGCCGATGATAGGCTTGAGTCCTGCACCTTTCGCACCTTTGCACCTTTGCACTTTTACACGCTTTTCCGTTAATATGGTTCTTTTGAGATCGCGTCGCGGACACCACTCAAGATTGTATTGAACGGTAATATCTTCCGGTTATATTTGACGCGATCCTACCGACTGCGCCAGTTAGATAGCGTGATCGAGAAAAGGGTTTTTTAAAAAGAATTAATTAAAAGGCACGAACGGAGGACCGTTCGCTCAGGCTTATGGTACAGAACTGTTTAATCTCTATTCAAATAAGAATAACATGGGCTTATCTTAACGACTTATTGCTAGTGTAACTTAATCTAAACATAATATATGAAGTTACGCTGACATAACTCGGGACTCGATATTTTTCGAAACTTTGAATGCTTATAAAATCAAAACTACTAGGTATTTTTGACTACAACAAAAACTAGTGTATTTGTATACATACAGGCTTTACTGAGACAAAATTTCAAGCGATTTGGCATACCTAGTAACATTCTTCATTGCTTAACACCGTCCAGATTTTTATAAATAAGGCCACTAATTCTGATTAGAAATCGAAACCGAAATTGTATTTATACTGGATATTTGAATGAAAAAATTACCTCATATCTGGATTTACGTTCGAAAATTATTTGGAAATCTCTCAACTCTCTCATTTCGACTACTTAATATTCGCGCGCTTTGATATCTGTGAAAAAACCGGCACAGCTTGGAAATGAAATCATTTGCAAATGTCGCCCTACACTTGTGGGTTTTCGTATTTGTGCAAATGTTAGTGACCCACGGAATAGATAATTTATTCCGTGGAGTAACCGGCATTAGACTACCTACTTAGCGAATATTTGTGATTGCTGTAGGTAAAAGTAATTGGTTTGGAAGTTCATTTTCACTATTTATTGATTGCATCGACTTGCACCGACTAAAACATCCTGGTCCCGTCCTTGCCTTTGCCGGAGTCCCGGATTCGCTAAAGCATGTTCGGCGGGGCGTGGGCCTCGGTCCTTGTAGGAGCCATTGCTAGAGAGGTAGGTGTATAGTGAAAAATAACAAACCCCCTCACTCCTTCCGAAGACGGATATGTTGGACTTCGTATCCGTATCCTCTAGGGTCTGTGTGCTGATCGGGTGACGAGGTGCCCGCTGTCGCCCGCAGGTCCGACCTCAGGTTAGTCTGAGGTCATGAAGCGCCTTTTTTAGATTTTGCGAATTACTACTTGCTATTTACTTGGTACGATGGATATGCAAGAATGATTATTAACTACGCTAGATAATATATTTACTAATTTCGAAGCTGCATTATTTGCGTCGTCGTTACAATCAAGTTAGTTTTTCCAAGCACAGCTACGCAAGCATTTACATCAGCCCGTCGCGATATAATATATTGGCGGGTCGTGGGATATTAAATTTGCTTATTGCAAATTAAAATAACTGGAGCGTGGTCAGTAATAAAAGACTCTACAACTAATGTTAAGGCAGGCTTGTGTGATTTTGAAATTGAATGATCTGTACAGCTATTATTAGGGGTAGGAAAACTATAGCATAAAAAAGAACAGTAAAAACACACATTAATTTCATGAAACCGATATTTTTTTTATTTCCTAACTTCCCTAGATCAAGCTGGCCTGAGCCGGCCAAACTAGTTCGTAAGAATATGACCCTAAATAATAAAACCATACTTAGATCCAGCCCTTCCTTGCTGTTTTTGCCCTTAGTGCTCTTAGTGAACGTTGCTAATGTAGTTAGTTTTTCTATTGCTCTAGCTAGAGGCCCTTCTCGCCAAAATTCCGGTTAACTATTCACAGCCTGCGATCAGGCTAACTGCGAAGATCTTTTAAAAAACTGGACAAGCGCGAGTCTGAATCGCGCACCGAGGGTTCCGGACAAAGTTTCTTGATGGTCACGGGTAATTCTGCTAAAAAAAATAAACTTAACTGTGCGGTTGAAACATGAGCTCTCATACTTCGGTGGATGAGACTATTGAATTTCCAACAGTAAATTTATAAGCTTGTTGTTGTTGCTAAAGGGTATTTTTCATAAAAAATACTACAAAATTTTAATCGTTAATTTGACGTTAGACCTAGCACCATGCCAAATTTCGTGATTCCAGGTCGACGGGAGGTACCTACCCTATAAATTTCTCAAGATAAATACGTTTTTTTTTGCGGCAGAAACGACCGTATCTTTTTTTTAGGTTAACTTAGAAATTTCATTGTTCCATAGCTTCAAGAAAAAAAAATGTTTGCTTACAAATCTGGAATTTAAATGTCGAAATCAAAATAAATACTTGTACACTTTTACATTTTTTTCTTTGAAATATATAATTATGTATTATGCATAAATACATTTTTATTTTTTAAATATTTAATTTAATAAATAAAATATAATTAAATAGCGGTCAACAGAAACGTGTGGAAATAGGAAAGAGAGGCATTTGCCCTGCAGTGGGACAGTTTCTGGTTTAAAATAATAATAAATAAATTTAATGGAGATTCTATATTAAAATCGAGTCATCTAGCGTGGACCGCCATTGCCATCCCACAGATCTCTTAATTCTTTATTTCCCTTACATGGACCCGTTGTGTCAATCTCGACCCCTAGGGGTTGATATATACCACTTTACATACACCCCGAGGGTTATAATCCAGAAAATTATTTCAGCAATAGTCAGCTATGGTATATACTGTGCGCCTTTTGCGTTGCATTTTCAGGGAAATGCATATTATTATGTTAAACGAAACGAAACTGATATATAGTCTTGTGATTAGTGACCCTGACTGCTGAACCGTAGGTCGTGGGTTTGTTTCCCACCCAGGACAAAATTTTGTGTGATGAGCATTTTCATTTGTTCTGCGCCTGGGTGTAATTTATCTATAATATGTATGTATTTAGCAATACATAAGTATGTTTATCTATCTTATTATATATGTGTATGTGTCTGGTTGCCATAATACAGGCCCTGCCTAGTTTGAAATCATATGGCCTCGTCTGAGTTGTCCCAAGATATTATTTATTATTAATTCGATTACACATCCAATCATGACCGGTACAATTTCTCATGACATAATAATCCAATTAACTGAGCTTACTATACCTATATGTAACAGGTGTCATAAGGTAGTTCTTACAAGTACCTAATGATATTCAAATGGGGCGGCATCGAACAACTGTTTAGCATTGTTAATTCGATGTTAATAATTTCGGTGCAGTATAAAAGTGCATGCGAGCGGTGGTAACCACATCAATTACAGTTAGCAGTCCAATTTGGTGGTATCGTAGCGAGCAAGCAATCACAAGTGTAGCGATGTCTCGACTTACGGTAAGATGAGACATCTCAAGTTACAACAGTTTTATGATATAAAATTAATTATGTTTTGCTTTTATTTCATAAGTATATTTATACTTATCTATTTTATTATAATTAACCTAAAAATTGTATTTATTTGAACGCGCTAATTTCAGAAATTACCATTTGGATTAGAAAAATAACTTTTTGCATTTGATAGCCCAATTCTCGAGCGAGCTCTAAGCTCCTAAACAGACGGACTGCATTTCAAGGAGAGCACGCAAAAATCGCTCGCCAACTGCCCCCCGACTGCAATCGGACTGCACGGTTGGTTTGCAGTCGTACTAACTGCATTCAAACTGCAGATATTTAGCCAAGTATTGCGTATGGTGTAATATTGGATATGTAATTATGTAGCATCTTTTCACTCGTTTAAAAACGAGTATTAGTACCGTATGAAGAAGAAAAACCGTACACGAATGTAGATGATGATTGTCTTAATTTTTATTAGCTATATTTCGCCGAGTTTTGGAAAAAGGAGGTATAAAAGATGACAATTTATGTGTTTCTTAAACAGCTGGTAAGAAGAATTATTTTCACTACCAGTTGTTTATACTATATTTTGAGGTCTTCTTCACAATTTAAAGTACTTAATCGCTCGTGATTCATCCGTTTTAACACTGATGAAAAAATTATGACTAATTTTTGGTTAAACATTTCGCTATTTCTTTTTCAGATTTTCTTTGTTATCGCTGTGGCGTGTGAAGTTATTGCAGATGGTAATTTATTTATTATTTATATATTTATATATTATTTATTTATTTAAATTCCTCAAACAACTAATTAAGTTTTTATATAGCTTGACACAAGAAATAATTGGCACATGTTTACTGTAACAGGTAAAGTAGCGGATTCTCGAGCGGAGCAGTCAGGTTTTGCCCCTGTGATTGCTGGCGGCTATGGAGGATACGGTGGAGCAGGTCTGGCGGGCGCTGCACTCGCGGCCGGAGGCGCTGGCTACGGCCCCGGCGTGGTGGGCGTGGCTGGGCCCGCTGTGATTGCCGGCGGCGCGGGTATCGGCTCCGGTGCCGCGCTCAACAATGCCGCCGCCGTCGGCGTCGCGCAGCTCAGCGCCATCCAGAACGCGCAGGCCGTACACGCCGCGCAGATCGCCAACTCCGCCGCCGCCGCCATCCAGGGCGCGCGCGCTACCGAGGCCGCCGCTCGCGCCGGCTCCGCCTACGCCGCGAACAACGCCGCCGCGCTCGAAGCCGCCCGCGTCGCCAATATCCAGCGCGCACAGGCCGCCGCCTGGGAAAACGCGCGCGCCGCGGAGGCCGCGAGACGTGCCGGCGCCGCCAGTGCGCTGGAGGCGGCGCGCGCTGCTGAGGCCGCCCGCCTGGCCAACGCCGCGCGCGTGCAGGCCATCGCCATCGCCAACACCCGCGCCGTGGAAGCCGCGCGCATCGCCAACGCCGCGCGCGCACAGGCTGCCGCGGTGGCCTCCAGTGCAGCGCAGGCCCAGGCGGTCGCTGACACTGTCGCCAGGAACGCTCAGGACGGAGCTCTGCTGCTCGGCGGCGGCGGCGTCATCGCCGGACCCGCGGTGGCCGTCGGCGGACTGGGCGGCTACGGCGGCTACGGAGTCGGAGGTCTCGGCGGTATCGGCTACGCCGCCGGCTACGGCGGGCTTGGCTACGGCGGGCTCGGGTACAGTGGCAAGGCGATCCACCACTAGGGAGTGCGTGGAACGATTGACCAGTGATGATACCACCCATTGTCATAGATATAAATATCTACAACCATTTCACTTTTTCTACAGAAATGGTTAGCGGCAGATCTTACGAAATTTGGACTGATCATGTAAATATTTTAAAATTGGCAATCAAAGTCTGTCTTATAATTAAATGTTAGCATATTTTACTCAAGTCAGTTCTTTTAATTTTACCTTTGCAAAACAATTACATACCTATTCAAGTTAAACCCAATTTATAAAAAGTTTTATTAACACACACAGACATTGGTAAAATAAGTAGTATTCCCTAAATTTATATTTTAGTAATATTCCTGGTTATTGTAATAACTGCGTTTTATACTATCCTAGAACTCCTTCACCAGGATTTCTCTACATACCCAGTTCAAGGTCCATTAAGATTATGAGCTGGAAAAAGATGGCTTCGCAAAGGCTTTTCCAGGACTGGTACAAGGTCAAGGATACAAAGAACATGGATATTAATTTCAAATCTGTTGTCAAATAAATTAAAAAATATCGTAAATAAAATTTTATCTTATTTTATTTTTATATCTTCTTTATTTATACTTACTGCATAACCTCTATTTGATTAAGTTATGGTCGCATTCCAATGTAACTGGTTACGTGGTAGTATTTTAAAATGTTACTTAGTAGTAAAACCGCACAAGTCAATATTTTACAACAAAATCTCTACATGTAAGTGGGTGATCTCTTAACCAGACAAAACGTTGTTCGGTTTAGTAACTTAGTAGTTTGATGTTTGCGCTTCTGATAAAAGAGATCATATCAAAATAACCTCAAAAATAGGAAGTGTCTGCCCAATTCGGTTGTTATGTACAACACGTTTGGTTTGGCACCGCTTTTTTAAATTTAAATAATTTGTGTACACAAACAAAGTATTGTGAAAATGAAATCGTTCAAGTTAAGAAAAGTGCTCATAAAATAAAAACTATTCGACCAAAAAAATTTTTTTTTTATGGGACCAAATGGCAACTATTCCGCACCGGGCAAAAAAGAAATAAAAATCTCCTCCTTTTTTAATTTGGTTGAAAATAGGAAGAGGTAAAGTATTTAATTGTTGTCATCTGAATCTGTAGGCCTATTCGCTATCTTCAGTTGACAATCCAAGCAAACGCAAATTTAGCATTGGTTAAACTCGGTGACCAACTACGTTGTAGTAGATTTAGTTGGTCATCTACGGTAGACGATACGAAATTTGTGTGACAACCGCCATAGCCAATAAGCCAGCTGATCTTATCACAGGATAATGCAGATTAATAACCAATTAATTGATCGCATGCTAATTTATAATTGTTATAATTTAAATAAGTACACAATAAATGGTAATTACAATTAAACACGCAAATATCTGCGTGAGCATCATTATTTATACAATTAGTTTTCATTCAGTCCGGCTGGGTTCTTTGTAATTGTATTTTTTCTCGCTAATTATTAGAGCGTTCGTTACACAGTTCTTGCTTATTAGAAAACATTATTCTCTAAAGATATAGTGCACATTATGTAGCAACAGTTTGACTCCGTAACATGATTAGAAGTGGATGATTTTGTATTATATTGATAATACAGGGTGCTACCTGAAGGTTATATCCAAGTATCTAAAAAGTGTGTGGCTCCTTATGTACGCACGTTAGAAGTTATACAACAACCTGACGATACATTTTATTATTTTAAATTTTGGATTACTGAAAGAAACGTTTAATTTAACTTAATACATATTTGGAATAATTTAATTTTTCCGGACTTTAATAACTATTATTTGTATCTATTATCAATTTATTCTTAAACTTATATAGCCATAGCCAGCTACACGTTTTTGGATTTTCGTGACGGTGTGCGCGCGCATCGTACAAAATTACTCTCATTATTAATCCCGAACGCGCCAAAAGAAGTATAATATTAATAAAAAAAAAACTTAAAAGGTTAAGAGTAAGTAGGTACATCTGGTAGAGTGAATTTTCAAAATTTCGCTTAAGATTTGTTAATTAAATAAATGATATCCAATTTTTCGCATCAATTATTTGACACCAAAGATCATAACAAACGTGTCACTGCACTAAGAGGGTCCATATCTTATTACGTCTTTCGCTAAATGTTAAGATACATTGCTACAGAGGTCTGGTTATGATTTTTGGTGTCAAATAATTGATGCGAAATATTGATACATATTGTAAATCTTTACACCACTAAACATGTTCAAAACGGTGGGTCTACTACTATTCTAGATAAAAATACAACTTATTATATAAAGTAAGTAAATTAAACGACTAAATCGGTTGCAACTGAATTTATTTTGCTTTACATAAGTTTACAAAATTTATACTAAATAATACTTATTCATTGGATAATGGATAGCTTTGGTCTATTGTGGTCTTTTATATTTAGCTTTTTGCTTCTTGGGGTGGTTTTGCGTCGGGTTTGGGCGTCTCGCCTTTGGGGAGGTCTGGCCTTCCGTCAGCTCGGGGTGCGTCAGGGTGGAGTCCCTCAGGGCGCGGGGGCATCTGGGGGTCGTGGCGAGCCCCGTCTAGCCTCTGACCCGCGTCTTTAGGTTGCTCCGGTGCTTTCATGTTGGGCATGTCGACGCACACCGCCACTGCCACCAGCATCAGGAAACAAGCGAACATCTGTTGTTTTCAAGAAGTTTGTTAATAGCAGGTGACTTTTATTTTACCTCATTATTAAAGCAAGGATCATGTACTTATGTGGAAACTAGTGAGTATGTTCCGAATAAAACACTGTTTTTTAATTTCCGTAGTTTTTAAATTTAATTCTCAACCCACATTATTAGCACAGGTTTGTCCGAGAGAGTTTAAGCGCATACTCCATCCTTAAGTTAGGATATCATCATCATCATCATCATCATCATATCAACCGAAAGACGTCCACTGCCGGACATAGCTAGGATAAACTGATTCCAATTAAAAAAGTCCGACACACCCATTGAACTCCAGACTAGATCAACGTTTGTAAATTATAGCTGATAGCAACCAATAAGAAAGGGAAACACGAATGGAAAACCTTATCTAAAACAATCGTTTCCAGCCCATGGGATGTAAAAGTGGAGGACCGAGAGTTAAAGCTTAAGGGCTGTTTACAAAGCCACAGTTTAATAAAGAGTTTTGGGTCATTGAAATAAGGTTGATTTTAACACAATTACAATTTTATTTTTAATTTTAGTGCTTTAGCTACTTACTTTGGGTTCAGAGCAATGTATGTGATGTTGTCCACATTTATTTATTTATTTATTATTTATTTATACAATTCACTTTGAAAAAAAAGAACGCTTAAGAGCCTACTTAACGCCTTGCGTGAAATGTAAAAATCAACCTTATTTTAATGAGACAAATGTCTTTTTTAAACACGATATAAATATTTTACTTTCCTCTCCGACAAGTAGGCCTATTCGCTATCTCTAGTTGCCAACCCAACCGATGTTTACCGGATAAAAATAAGTATAAAAATGCTTATTCAGTATCGGCTAGTAGTAGTAGTAGATCTAGTTTGTCATCGAAGTTACACGGTAAGATACTTGTGTTTTCACTGTCTTTTTTATAAAGCAACAATCGTTTTTGTTGACAACCGCCATAGCGAATAACCCTGCCGGTCTGTGTGTGCGGACCCTAATTTAATTTAAATTAATTAATCCATATTTAACAAAAAAAAAAAAGCAAAACTTACCCCAAGACGAGACATTTTCGATGGAATATTTTCTTACAAATTCTAATCACTGACTGACTTACACAGGACACAGTGATCTTTTATATCAGCTTTCTATACGTGCTAGTTAATGAGCTATCGTGGGACAGACGTCATTTATTGCATTATTAAACAAAAAAATATACATCAAGGCAGAAACAATGGTCCTTCTAGGATACGAGAAATTATACGTAGTTGTCAATCAAGATTCTTATAAGCAATTATTTAATTTAAACTTCTTATTATACGTACATATTAATTAGAACAATTAATAAGGAAAATTCAAAGGAAAATATCCGGATTATTGTGGTGATAATCGTCCTTACGTTGACGCATTCTTGGGTCAATTAATGTTATTTCCACTTAAACAAAAATAAACTTTGTGTAAGTGTAAATAAAGTTAATTTTAACTGACTGTTGAAAAAGTCTTTAAAAATATGAAGCTGTTGTGCAAATTTAACCTTATTTTAATAGCATTACAGTTGTTTTTTCTAAAACTCGTGTTTCATTACATGTTTGGGGTATATATTTCGAACGCAGGATAGGTAGGTCAATCAGGTAGCAAGTAAATGTTTGTCTAGTTTCGTCTTTGCTATTGCTGAGACGTGGCTAAGACATACCAATATTAGGTATAGGTAATACAATTTAGATAAGAATAGGTTAGCTGATTTAAGAAAAAAAATACCGGCCAAGTGCGAGTCGGACTCGCGCACCGAGGGTTCCGTACAAACCTGTAGGTATAAAAGTAAAAGTTCACGCATCACGATGATCGAGTCATAGTCGTAGTTATGGTATTTTTATTGGTAAAATGAAAAAAAAAATATATATATATTAAAAATATTTTTATTATATGATGTAAGAAAAAATTGTCGGTTTTCGCAATTTTTCATTTATCTGTACTATAAGACGTTACTTCGTACCAAATTTCAAGATTCTGAGTTCACGGGAAGTACCCTGTAGGTTTTGATTCCCTTGCGAGTGTCGAAAATTTGCGGCATAAACGGGAGTATCTTTTGATCGCGTTGACTTAGAAGTTTGATTTTTTCACAGCTCCAAGAGACCATAGACTTGAGTATTTGATATGAATTTCAGCTTGATACCTCCACGCGTTCCTGAGAAAAAAGGTCTTGACAGACAGACAGACAGACAGACAGACAGACAGACGGACAACAAAGTGATCCTATAAGGGTTCCGTTTTTACCTTTTGAGGTACGGAACCCTAAAAAGCAGAGTTTATTCAAGTTTTATTTTTTTTAGCCTTTGGGGCCTTTGTACAAAATATATTATCTACATAATTATATATATATATATACTTGATCACTGGTTTGGTTAATCTAATTTATTTCAATAAATTTGTCAAATCTGATTTTGTTTTTTAAATAATTCATCGCTTAATTATTTTTCACAGGACTTTCTGCAAAAACAAAAGCCGAATCATCGACTTGAACAAACCCAAGTTTTTTGAATACAGAATACGGTTTTTTATTGCCAGGCACAATATACGCGTATACGTCATTTCCGTCAATCAAAAGGTCATTGACCGCACTCTTTAGAACAAACTCTCCATAACCACGTTTTCTGTATTTCTCCTCACAGTAGAAGTGACATAAAAAGCAGTATTCGTTAATAAAAACCCAGGATATAAGTTCATGCGTGTCAGAGGAATATAGACCGTATGACAAGCCGATAGATGCTAAAGTCTTGAAGTAGAAGTGTGATGATGAGTGCTGGTACGGCCAGGTTTCGTCAACTCTCTGAATGTGTTCATCTTTCACTCTTGCTAAGTATGTCTTGTCAGGGGTTCTGTAAAACACAGTAGTGAAGCATTAGTATAGGTCCATAAAATAATTTATTATGTTTAATTATCTGTACAATAGAATAGTAATCAACAACTTTCTTTTGCCGGTTGTTACACACTTAGCGATCTTTAAACACGCTATGACATCCAGGTGATAAGAAATGGAGCTTTAAATTAGCAAAAACTCTAAATCAGTCTGTAAACCTAAATTCGTATTTTTGACGTATAAACAGAGGGGTAACCATGGCAGAATAAGTTAACCATAGCGACCAGATGCAAGGCTCAACTGCCTACCTATCCTGGTCTATAAAAAAAGTTAAAATACATACCCCATAGTTTCAAAAGGTTTAGTAGTGCCAACCAAATGATGCATTTCAGCTGGATAAATCTCACATATTTCAAAGCCAGGCGTCCCCTTTACTCTTTCAAAGATTTTCACAGTAAGGGAGGTGACTATGTCGTAACAAATCTTCTTGCTGCGGTCTATTAGTTTAGTTTTCACTAAAGCTTCTTCAATTTTACTAGTATCTTTTGTTATGGAGAATAGTATGACGGATTTTTGGTTCTGAAAATTTGTGTATGAATTAGAAACATTACAATATATTTTTATTGAAAGTCCAAGGCTCATCGCAATAGGCCACCGACTACAGCCACCGGTGGCAGCGACAGCGACATCAAACACTTTTTCATTATATTTGTTGTGGCTAGCAATGGCTATCAACCAAAAGCTACGAGGAAGTCGAATGCTTGTTTCATGCTGTCCAATAATCGCTGCAGTTGAGCAGACTCGACCACAACAGATAAACACACCGACATACATACACTCATACATACACACACACATATACACGTACATATCCACGCATACCTCACACACATATCAATACACCGTGCGTTAATTATCTTTTATTTTATTTTTATTCCTATGTTAAAAAAATATCTTAAGTTACTGACTAGTTTTATATCATTGCAAGCCTAACTTTTATTTTAATTACAAATTTTTGTTTTTATTATTTTTTATTTGTCTGCTGTAGCGAGTGGCCTCCACCGGCTACAAGTGTGCGGTGCTTCTATACATACTAAATATAGAAAAATGTGTGATGAGTTGCTGTCACTGGCCAGCGGTGGCTTATTTGCGTCGAGCTTTATAACCTAAGTACCTATACCATTAATAAGATATGAAAACGAATATGAATCTATACTAATATTCTAAAGCTGAAGAGTTTTTTTGTTTGTTTGTTTGTTTGAACGCGCTAATCTCAGGAACTACTGGTTCGAATTGAAAAAATATTTTTGTATTGGATAGTCCGTTTATTGAGGAAGGCTATTGGCTATATAACATCACGCTACGACCAATAGGAGCGGAGCATAAATGAAAAATGTTGCAAAAATGAAAAACCGTTGAAACTAAAACACGCGAACAAAGTCGCGGGGGACAGCTAGTATAATAATAAAGCTGAAGAGTTTGTTTGTTTGATTGATTGTTTGAACGCGCTAATCTCAGGAACTACTGGTCCGGTTTGAAAAAATATTTAAGTGTTGGATAGCCCATTTATTGAGGAAGGCTATAAGTTATATAACATTACGCTGCGACCAAAAAAGGAGCGGAGCATAAATGAAAAATGTTGCAAAAATGAAAAGCCGTTAAAACTAAAACACGCGGACGAAGTCGCGGGGAACAGCTGGTCATAAATAAAACTATGTAACTAAATAAAAAGAAGAAGAGTTTTTAACCAATAACAAGCAAAATTGTTTAGTAATGGTTAACAAGCATCAAAATTTTCATCGTCATTTTGGTCAATGAGGGGAAACGTCAGAAGGCTGGCAAAGTTGCCACATGGAATTGCTATGCAAATTCTTTTGGCAAAGAAAATCCCAGCAGTCACGTGTAGTGTCGACCAAATGTTTTGCGACTTCCTTAAAAAGAACTCTTGCACCTGGTCCCCATGTCCCGAGCGTTTCAACCCCAAACAGTTCAAAAATATAATTATCTATTAGGTTACTATTACTTACTAAATAATTAATATTTAATCGTATTTAATACCCTTTAAGGTATTTTTAGGTCTGCAGTTAAGAAGAGACCGATGACAGTATTGAGGGGGCCTTAAAGCCATTATTTCTGCAGCAGAAGGTATTATGTATAGTTTATGTATGTAAAATACTAGCACATCTTCATTCTCTAAAAGACGTACCTATCTTCCGCCGGCCGGGCCGGTGGGCTGGATGGGGACTCCTATTGAGTAGTAAAACTAGTCGGGCGATCCCGAGAATGTGCGGGAGAAAACCTTTACGTTCTATGTTATCCATATCTATGAGATATATCATAACACAAATATATCTAACTACTTTGACCTTGACTGATAAGGATAATCTCTATCTTTTATTAAGTATTAAGCGCCATAAACGGACGTTTGACGTTGTGACCTTCTGTCAGTACCTAGTAATTATTGACGAATGTAGGTGTACCTAATGCGGGCTCCAGACTCCTGTGTGATTCACGGCGTGGATTCACGCCGTAATTTTGCCGCAAAGTCGTCGCGAAAAACATGTCCCTCCACATTCGCTATCGTTTAGTTTAAATACGCGCGCTCGCCGAGAATGGACGCCGAATGTAGTACTATGTAGTACCGTGACGCTACTGTTTTCACGCGTGAGTGTGGATGCGATTGCGTTCACGGGAAGTTCGCGCTTCGCAAACCCTTTGACGCGGGCGCAAAAACCGACACTGAACGGGGAACAAGGCGTGAAGCCCGTGAACGGGCTCGAAAGCCATCCACATTCGCGGTTCGCGGCTTTCACGGGTGTTCACGGCGCGAATGTGGAGCGGGCTTAATAATCAACATCAAACTATTAGGTTGCAAAATCATGCAGTAATTGTTTTGCATTTGACAACGCCTATTATTTAAACCACTTCAGCATGGTAATAAAAGTGCTTCCCTACCTATTATAATGAATGTAGGCAAGTACATATAAACGCATTCAGTCTTCCTAAATGCGAACAAGTTTTAAGCTAGACTTAATCAAAGCCAGTGTAAGAAGCGTATTGATTGAACACGTTTTATTTTCATTATCATAATTGGGTATCTGTAAATTTTTGTTTACTTCATTTAAAAAATATTTACTACAAACTATTTCGAGATGTATAATTAATTACTTTCATATTGAACTAGTTACAACCATTTTAATATTGCTAATTAGACAGAGAGAGCTATGCCATCAAGTGACGTCACCTTGGTAATTCTCTATATTAATCTGGGGCCCCGCACAAGTCGTCGTTATTGGAAAAAGAGATAGAACATGCGTCATCTACTAACTTCAAAAGCTTATAACTATTGTATTCGTGTATATTTTTTTTATGTTATTTCGCAGTTCTGCTTAAATTTAATACTATTATTAGAAATATTTGTAATAAATAAATAATTCGATAGTAGTCAAATACCCAATTCTCTTAAAATAAGCATTCCCATCACATTTTTTTAATTTACACAGTCAAGGATTATTTACCTACTTAATAATTATCACCGATAAAACAGTTCACCCATCCAAGCCTTTACACTACACACTTGATACTAAATGGACCACATACCCATACTCATTCAACTTCACTTTTATAATTATAAATAAAATAATACGTACATTAACATCAAGAATGCCAATAAATCCATTCTCCATGTCTCCATGCGGACAATACACTTTGAAATCAAATACTTTCCTTATATTCGGATATTTTAGATTTATATACAACGTGTAGTAACCAGGTATATTTAATGGCCATAGTTTTTTTAATTTCTCTTGTAATACTGGCCATTGATCTACAGGCAACTCCTGTAATATCTCCATCACTACTTTATAAAAAAAAATACTGTTTAAAACGTGTTGACTATCACTGCACACAGCTGTCTCTGCCGGTATCAGTTTATAAACCAAATAAAACAAGTTTGAATGTGAAAAGATAAGAATATCGACTTTACTCGGAAAGGTTAAAGTTTGATTTCGCATGGTAAGCTGTTTATGGGTCGTCACCGGTATCGCCCCTTATAAACTTGATCCCTATAGGTACGAGTGACAAGGAAGGAGAACGTAATAATAATATGATCTTGCTTCGATGAACATGCGTGCATTGAGTTTCAAGAAATAGCAAAACACAAGAAGTTGTATAACTGTATAATTAAATACTTTTTGGTTTTGACTTTGTTATTTCTTCTGTTTAAATGTACCTATCTTACTCCCTACTACTAAATTATATTGTAACTATTAAAATATTTGAAACGGAACGGCAGAATATTATGGATAGAAATTTGTGTCACAACTTAACTGTAAAATTTTCTTACAAATAAATTTAGTTTATTAGTAAGAAAATGGTACAATTAGTAGTTAATACTTTTTCAGAAAAGTTGAAAAATTTATTACTATCTCCCTGTGCACTGCACGAGTTTGCTGTATTGATCAATAGATTTTAAATGTAAATGATTTGCTTACGAAGGGTACATGCGTTCTGTATGTTACTCTGGCTACAACTAGCGATGTCGATGTTCCTGTGTCGGTGGGAGAGGAGCGCGGCTCGCTTTAACAAGCTGCCGGCGTAAACTAATTAGAGGAACTATTCTTGAATCTGTTTCGTTGGTCGCTAGGTAGTGTGTTATGGATACCTAAACAATTGAGATTTTAGAGTTAGCTGTCTTTAGATCTAGGTGTGCGATATAGTAAAATATACAATATGTGTTAGCAGAGTTGGTTGAAAAACTTGTTACTAACCTGTCTACATAAATTATGATTTTACTGAAATAAACAATAAAACAACTTCATTAAAAAAATCGATTATATTTAAACATGGAAACCGGAAACAATTCTAACAAGATTGATAAAAGGTTAACGGTTGATCAGAAATACTATTTTTGTGCTTTACGTTTTTTTTTAATTACATCGTAGTAGTTTTCTTCAGCTGATGCTCACTTGCCACCACGGGCGAAGGGGTTGTCGTCTGAAAAAAAAACATTTAATTAATCTAAAAAACTTTTGAAAGCGAAACATGGGCTTTAACATAAAATTTGTAAATGTAAATGTAAATGTGGACAACATCACATACATTGCTATCTGAACCCAAAGTAAGTAGCTAAAGGTCTGGGTGTTTGTGGTACCTTCGTAGCTACTTACTTTGGGTTCAGAACAATGTATGTGATGTTGTCCACATTTATTTATTTATTAAAAAAAAAAAAAAAAAAAAAGCACTTGTGTCATGGAATTCAGAGACAACGAAGGTACCACAAACACCCAGACCCGAGACAATGTAGAAAAGTGGTTTTTCTACATTGACCCGGCCGGGGATCGAACCCGGGACCTCAGAGCTAGCGGCACCTTGAAAACCGGTGTGTACGCCACTCGACCACGGGGGTCGTCATTTAACAAACAAACTCTCCGCATGCCAACATGCCACGGTAAGGGCTATGGTAGGGATCAAAAGAATAGACAAATTAAGGAATATCAACATCAGAAGCAAGATTAAGGTCCAGGACATAACTCATAAAAATAAGGAGACATAAGTGGAAATGGACAGTCCACATGATCAGAGGAAATGACAAATGGAGTAAAATAATCCCACAATGGTACCCAAGGCATAGAAGAAAGAGAGTTAGACCACAGAGAAGATGGGATGACGACATTAGACTAATTGCGGTTATAACATGGGATAGAGTGGCCATAGAAAGGCCAGAATGAAGAAGATTGGAGGAACTATTCGCCACCTGACAAAAGGACATACAAAAATGGAACAAAAGAGAAATATATGAATAACAAATGAAATATTGTATTGTCCGAATAAAAGCTTATTATATTATAAACCGAGGGACTTTTACAACGCGGGCTACTGTTATTGCGTTCACCAGTTGGCGCCTCTGGCGTGCCAGCTGTCAAAGCCCACCAACAAACTAAAGAATTTGATATTTTTTGACATCACGTGCGAAAAGCGCTTGTGGCGGTAAAATTGACTACGATAGCTCTAAATCGTAGTTTACAATTAATATTAATAAATTTAATCAAACATTAAATTGATTGCCCAATATCATAAAAAATTAGGCACTAGTATTAAAATGTCATGTTTATTTTGTGATTTACGAGATTTTTTGTACCTAATAAGTGACATTCGTTTAACGAATTCTGTTCCAGAGAGCAATTGAAATTTAGAGCATGATTATAGTAATAAGTTACTCACATTGCTTAGGGGGGTAGTTGTTCGGGCGGTTGTTCACGAAAGTGGGGCCAACACCTGTAAAAGTAAAATTATCTTATTATAACGTTTTAACGTCCATAAAATACTCTTAACAGGAGATATTAGAACGCTGTATGTCAAAGAATGAACTGCGAATTTATTTAAAATGGTTTTCATCGTTTTATAGTAACGGCCAAGAAGAAAGAATTGCATAGACAATGTATTTTAGTAAATTCGTAGACAATGTTTCAAAAAAACTGACGGACAAAAATACATTAGTTACATATGGGTCCAAGAAATCCATATTTTTGTTATATAGTAGCGTAAATATGTCTGTCTTAGTACAAAACAAAATGATAGTCTTTAAATTAGATCATTATTTAATTAAAATTCAATCGGCTCTTATATATATATTGTGATACAATGAAATTCTCATTAGTACAGGTGTCACTGTTACACATTTTTCTGCTGTTCTTTTTCTGGAATTGCACTTAGCCATCTTTAAACACGCTATTACATCCAGGTGATAAGAAATGGAGCTTTAAATTAGCAAAAACTCAAAATCATCTGCAAACCTAAATTCGTATTTTTGACGTATAAACAGAGGGGTAACCATGGCAGAATAAGTTAACCATAGCGACCAGAACCAGATGTAAGGCTAGGTCTATAAAAAAAGTTAAATTAGGTACATACCTCATAGTTTCAAAAGGTTTAGTAGTGCCAACCAAATGATGCATTTCAGCTGGATAAATCTCACATATTTCAAAGCCAGGCGACCCCTTTACCTTTTCAAAGATTTTCACAGTAAGGGAGGTGACTATGTCGTAACAAATCTTCTTGCTGCGGTCTATTAGTTTAGTTTTCAGTAAAGCTTCTTCAATTTTACTAGTATCTTTTGTTACGGAGAACAGTATGACGGATGTTTGGTTCTGAAAATTTGTGTACGAATTAGAAACATTACAATATATTTTCATTTTTTTCATTTACCTGGTCATCAGCAGACCTTCAGCATGTATCATTTAGTAGAATTAAAGCTAAGTCAGCAAGCATAGTGCATCGTGCAGTTCAAAATTATTATAAATTATGATGTAGGCAGATAATCGTACAAGATAACAAAAACTAAAAGAACAACATAGATATCTCAGAGAGCGAATAAAATAGGCAAAAATGATGAAAACTCTGCGACACATCTGTGTTCTTGCTTAATCTTCACTTCGTTTTATTGTAGTATGGTGGTTGGTCAGTAGGTGGCGCTAATATAAAAATACTAGTACAGAGATCAAATCTTGAAGGTCATCGGGCAAGGTAGTACCCTTAAAGTCCAAGGCTCATCGCAATAGGCCACCGACTACAGCCACCGGTGGCAGCGACAGCGACATCAAACACTTTTTCATTATATTTGTTGTGGCTAGCAATGCCTATCAACCAAGAGCTACGAGGAAGTCGAATGCTTGTTTCATGCTGTCCAATAATCGCTGCAGTTGAGCAGACTCGACCACAACGGATAAACACACCGACATACATACACTCATACATACACACACACATAATATACACGTACATATCCACGCATACCTCACACCCATACCTACACACCGTGCGTTAATTATCTTTTCTTTTATTTTTATTCCTATGTTGAAAACTTATCTTAAGTTACTGACTAGTTTTATATCATTGCAAGCCTAACTTTTATTTTAATTACAAATTTTTGTTTTTATTATTTTTTATTTGTCTGCTGTAGCGAGTGGCCGCCACCGGCTACAAGTGTGCGGTGCTTCTATACATACTAAATATAGAAAAATGTGTGATGAGTCGCTGTCACTGGCCACCGGTGGCTTGTTTGCAGCGTCGAGCCTTATAACCTAAGTACCAATAAGATATGAAAACTAATATGACTGAATAATATATGCAGAGATTTTTTAGTCACTACAAAAAATTTATATATAAAAACCTTTATCTATATTAGAATTAAAACTTATATCTATATACTAATCTATACTAATATTATAAAGCTGAAGAGTTTGTTTGTTTGTTTGAACGCGCTAATCTCAGGAACTACTGGTTCGAATTGAAAAAATATTTTTGTATTGGATAGTCCGTTTATTGAGGAAGGCTATAGGCTATATAACATCACGCTACGACCAATAAGAGCGGAGCATAAATGAAAAATGTTGCAAAAATAAAAAACCGTTGAAACTAACACACGCGAACAAAGTCGCGGGGGACAGCTAGGATAATAATAAAGCTGAAGAGTTTGTTTGTTTGATTGATTGTTTGAACGTGCTAATCTCAGGAACTACTGGTCCGGTTTGAAAAAATATTTAAGTGTTGGATAGCCCATTTATTGAGAAAGGCTATAAGTTATTATAACATTACGCTGCGACCAAAAAGGAGCGAAAAATGAAAAGCCGTTGAAACTAAAACACGCGGACGAAGTCGCGGGGAACAGCTGGTCATAAATAAAACTATGTAACTAAATAAAAAGAAGAAGAGTTTTTAACCAATAACAAGCAAAATTGTTTAGTAATGGTTAACAAGCATCAAAATTTTCATCGTCATTTTTGTCAATGAGGGGAAACGTCAGAAGGCTGGCAAAGTTGCCACGTGGAATTGCTATGCAAATTCTTTTGGCAAAGAAAATCCCAGCAGTCACGTGTAGTGTCGACCAAATGTTTTGCGTCTTCCTTAACAAGAACTTTTGCACCGACAAGCGATAACGCTAATGGAATCGTTCAAATGTATGGAAGTGACGTCCAAGTCACGTGACTTATGGAAACGAAATGTCATTTCCATACATTTAATGTCATTTTAGCGATTTCTATCATCGTTAACGCTTGTCGAAATGCCACTTGTCTAGGGGGGCTGGTCCCCATGTCCCGAGCGTTTCAACCCCAAACAGCTCAAAAATATAATTATTTATTAGGTTACTATTACTTACTAAATAATTCCCTACACGCTTTTAATTTAATATTCATTTGTATTTAATACCCTTTTAGGTATTTTTAGGTCTGCAGTTAAGAAGAGATCTATGACAGTATTAAGGGGCCCTTAAAACAATTATTTCTGCAGCAGTAGGTATGTATAGTTTATGTATATAAAATACTAGCACATCTTCATTCTCTTAAAGACGTACCTATCTTCCGCCGGCCGCCGGTGGGCTGAATGGGGACTCCTATTGAGTAGTGAAACTAGTCGGGCGATTGCGAATTTGCGGGAGTAAACCGTTATGTTCTATGTTATCCATATCTATGAGATATATCATAACACAAATACATATATCTAACTACTTTGACCTTGACTGATAAGGATAATCTCTATCTTTTATTAAGTATTAAGCGCCATAAACGGACGTTTGACGTTGTGACCTTCTGTTAGTACCTAGTAATTATTGACGAATGTAGGTGTACCTAATAATCAATATCAAACTAAATTAGGTTGCAAAATCATGCAGTAATTGTTTTGCATTTGACAACGCCTATTATTTAAACCACTTTGGCTTGGTAGTAAAAGTGCTTCCCTACCTATTATACCGAATTTAGGCAAGTACATATAAACGCATTCAGTCTTCCTAAATGCGAACAAATTATAAGCTAGACTTAATCAAAGCAAGTGTAAGAAGCGCATTGATTGACCACGTTTTATTTTCATTATCATAATTGGGTATCTGTCAATTTTTATTTACTTCATTTAAAAAATATTTACTACAAACTATTAATTACTTAATTACTTAATATTTAATTACTATTAATTAATTACTTTCATATTGAACTAGTTACAAGCATTTTAATATTGCTAATAAGACAGAGAGAGCTATACCATCCAGTGACGTCACCTTGGTAATTCTCTATATTAATCTGGGGCTGCCCCGCACAAGTCGTCGTTTTTGTAAAAAGAGATAGAACATGCGTCATCTACTAACTTCAAAAGCTTATAACTATTGTATTCGTGTATATTTTGTCTTATGTTATTTCGCAGTTCTGCTTCAATTTAATACTATTATTAGAAATATTTGTAATAAATAAATAATTCGATAGTAGTCAAATACCCAATTCTCTTAAAATAAGCATTCCCATCACATTTTTTTAAGTTACACACAAGGATTATTTACCTACTTAATAATTATCACCGATAAAACAGTTCACCCATCCAAGCCTTCACCCTACACACTTCGCACTAAATGGACCATATACCCATACTCATTCAACTTCACTTTTATAATTATAAATAAAACAATACGTACATTAACATCAAATATGCCAATAAATCCATTCTCCATGTCTCCATGCGGACAATACACTTTGAAATCAAATACTTTCCTCATATTCGGATATTTTAGATTTATATACAACGTGTAGTAACCAGGTATATTTAATGGCCATAGTTTTTTTAATTTCTCTTGTAATACTGGCCATTGATCTACAGGCAACTCCTGTAATATCTCCATCACTACTTTATAAAAAAAAATACTGTTTAAAACGTGTTGACTATCACTGCACACAGCTGTCTCTGCCGGTATCAGTTTATAAACCAAATAAAACAAGTTTGAATGTGAAAAGATAAGAATATCGACTTTATTCGGAAAGGTTAAAGTTTGATTTCGCATGGTAAGCTGTTTATGAGTCGTCACCGGTATCGCCCCTTATAAACTTGATCCCTATAGGTACGAGTGACAAGGAAGGAGAACGTAATAATAATATGATCTTGCTTCGATGAACATGCGTGCATTGAGTTTCAAGAAATAGCAAAACACAAGAAGTTGTATAACTGTATAATTAAATACTTTTTGGTTTTGACTTTGTTATTTCTTCTGTTTAAATGTACCTATCTTACTCCCTACT
This sequence comes from Diachrysia chrysitis, assembly GCA_932294365.1. Taxonomy (NCBI): domain Eukaryota; kingdom Metazoa; phylum Arthropoda; class Insecta; order Lepidoptera; family Noctuidae; genus Diachrysia; species Diachrysia chrysitis. Next base: position 8,615,068 of record OW028657.1, read on the forward strand.
ACTAAATTATATTGTAACTATTAAAATATTTGAAACGGAACGGCAGAATATTATGGATAGAAATTTGTGTCACAACTTAACTGTAAAATTTTCTTACAAATAAATTTAGTTTATTAGTAAGAAAATGGTACAATTAGTAGTTAATACTTTTTCAGAAAAGTTGAAAAATTTATTACTATCTCCCTGTGCACTGCACGAGTTTGCTGTATTGATCAATAGATTTTAAATGTAAATGATTTGCTTACGAAGGGTACATGCGTTCTGTATGTTACTCTGGCTACAACTAGCGATGTCGATGTTCCTGTGTCGGTGGGAGAGGAGCGCGGCTCGCTTTAACAAGCTGCCGGCGTAAACTAATTAGAGGAACTATTCTTGAATCTGTTTCGTTGGTCGCTAGGTAGTGTGTTATGGATACCTAAACAATTGAGATTTTAGAGTTAGCTGTCTTTAGATCTAGGTGTGCGATATAGTAAAATATACAATATGTGTTAGCAGAGTTGGTTGAAAAACTTGTTACTAACCTGTCTACATAAATTATGATTTTACTGAAATAAACAATAAAACAACTTCATTAAAAAAATCGATTATATTTAAACATGGAAACCGGAAACAATTCTAACAAGATTGATAAAAGGTTAACGGTTGATCAGAAATACTATTTTTGTGCTTTACGTTTTTTTTTAATTACATCGTAGTAGTTTTCTTCAGCTGATGCTCACTTGCCACCACGGGCGAAGGGGTTGTCGTCTGAAAAAAAAACATTTAATTAATCTAAAAAACTTTTGAAAGCGAAACATGGGCTTTAACATAAAATTTGTAAATGTAAATGTAAATGTGGACAACATCACATACATTGCTATCTGAACCCAAAGTAAGTAGCTAAAGGTCTGGGTGTTTGTGGTACCTTCGTAGCTACTTACTTTGGGTTCAGAACAATGTATGTGATGTTGTCCACATTTATTTATTTATTAAAAAAAAAAAAAAAAAAAAGCACTTGTGTCATGGAATTCAGAGACAACGAAGGTACCACAAACACCCAGACCCGAGACAATGTAGAAAAGTGGTTTTTCTACATTGACCCGGCCGGGGATCGAACCCGGGACCTCAGAGCTAGCGGCACCTTGAAAACCGGTGTGTACGCCACTCGACCACGGGGGTCGTCATTTAACAAACAAACTCTCCGCATGCCAACATGCCACGGTAAGGGCTATGGTAGGGATCAAAAGAATAGACAAATTAAGGAATATCAACATCAGAAGCAAGATTAAGGTCCAGGACATAACTCATAAAAATAAGGAGACATAAGTGGAAATGGACAGTCCACATGATCAGAGGAAATGACAAATGGAGTAAAATAATCCCACAATGGTACCCAAGGCATAGAAGAAAGAGAGTTAGACCACAGAGAAGATGGGATGACGACATTAGACTAATTGCGGTTATAACATGGGATAGAGTGGCCATAGAAAGGCCAGAATGAAGAAGATTGGAGGAACTATTCGCCACCTGACAAAAGGACATACAAAAATGGAACAAAAGAGAAATATATGAATAACAAATGAAATATTGTATTGTCCGAATAAAAGCTTATTATATTATAAACCGAGGGACTTTTACAACGCGGGCTACTGTTATTGCGTTCACCAGTTGGCGCCTCTGGCGTGCCAGCTGTCAAAGCCCACCAACAAACTAAAGAATTTGATATTTTTTGACATCACGTGCGAAAAGCGCTTGTGGCGGTAAAATTGACTACGATAGCTCTAAATCGTAGTTTACAATTAACATTAATAAATTTAATCAAACATTAAATTGATTGCCCAATATCATAAAAAATTAGGCACTAGTATTAAAATGTCATGTTTATTTTGTGATTTACGAGATTTTTTGTACCTAATAAGTGACATTCGTTTAACGAATTCTGTTCCAGAGAGCAATTGAAATTTAGAGCATGATTATAGTAATAAGTTACTCACATTGCTTAGGGGGGTAGTTGTTCGGGCGGTTGTTCACGAAAGTGGGGCCAACACCTGTAAAAGTAAAATTATCTTATTATAACGTTTTAACGTCCATAAAATACTCTTAACAGGAGATATTAGAACGCTGTATGTCAAAGAATGAACTGCGAATTTATTTAAAATGGTTTTCATCGTTTTATAGTAACGGCCAAGAAGAAAGAATTGCATAGACAATGTATTTTAGTAAATTCGTAGACAATGTTTCAAAAAAACTGACGGACAAAAATACATTAGTTACATATGGGTCCAAGAAATCCATATTTTTGTTATATAGTAGCGTAAATATGTCTGTCTTAGTACAAAACAAAATGATAGTCTTTAAATTAGATCATTATTTAATTAAAATTCAATCGGCTCTTATATATATATTGTGATACAATGAAATTCTCATTAGTACAGGTGTCACTGTTACACATTTTTCTGCTGTTCTTTTTCTGGAATAAATATTAAATAAATAAAAAAAATAAATAAATAGGAAAAAGGTACAATGGCGGACTTACTGATTGGCTCATATCCACCGTTGTTATTTGGCGCTGAAAAATAAAATAGATAAAGAATGTTAAAATAAAATATTACAAAAAATATATTAATGGTCAAAAAAATTCTAGTTAGTCTTCAGTCTTCATAGATCAGACATGATAGCAGACACATCTTTTCGCGGTACAATTAATAAGGTTTTTTTTTGTACTTATCAACGTTAAAATTGTTTCTAATTATTTAAATTTATTTGCTACGCATGCGGAGCGAATTAATATAATATTTGTATTGAATTGTTTCAAATATTTTATGTTTTTATTAAAATCTCCGGAAGAAAGGTATACTTACGCCTTGAGGGCTGGCCGAAGAAGGGGTCGGCTGTAGAAAAAATAAAATATATTAGGTGGATACCTCTCATTCTATAAGCCCATATAAGAGCAAATTATAATATAAAATAAAATAAAATAAATAATAAATGTGGACAACATCACATACATTGCTCTGAACCCAAAGTAAGTAGCTAAAGCACTTGTGTTATGGAATTCAGAGGCAACGAAGGTACCACAAACACCCAGACCCGAGACAATGTAGAAAAGTGGTATTTCTACATTGACCCGGCCGGGGATCGAACCCGGGACGTCAGAGCTGACGACACCTTGAAAACCGGTGTGTACGCCACTCGACGGGGGTCGTCAAATATTATTGAATTGAGTAAAATTTCAACTGCTACACAAATGAAGGTAGTTCGAAAAGAGTTTTATTAAAAAAATGTTTTAAAGTAATAGTAACTAAACTAAAAATGCTTTTGCGTAAAGTTTAAAAAAAAAGGTGCTAAATAAATTATTTTATTTAACTTAGTGGAAAAATAACGATAGTACTTATATAAATTATTGTTTCTTAGTACTTACGGTTGTTGATCACAACTGAAACAAAATAAAAATAATTACGATAAGAAAACGTTTATGAAAAAGTAAAATAATTTAGTAAATCTTCTTATTTATTTATTTTTGAGGAAAATATTCAAATTGCCTGTTGTAAAATAACATTTTGACGCTATACACTTGTAAAAAACAAACATCGGAAAAACGTCAACAATTTAGCGTAGAGTTCCGTGTTGTATCCCAAAATTAACACCTAACGACCTAAATAGATTATACAAACTACTTATTCCACATAATTTACTCAGTAGAGTCGGTAAAAAGCTAAGACGCTATAAAACTATATACTTATTTAATACAAGTCCTATTCATAACAATTCACAAAAAAAATATTCATTGTACCTACATTTTTTTATAAACGTGATTTAGTTTCACACATGTTTAGGTTTTTATTGCGATGACGTTCGTGATAATTGCATAGTTACTGCGTATGACGGCACTGCGAGTGATTTGAGCTTTAAGGTATGAATTAAAGTATGAGAAGGGGCCTTTGCCCTGCAGTGGGACATTTATAGGCCGTCAATTTTTTTTTGTAAGTACAGTTCCCGCCAATTTTCGGGCGGCCATATTTATTGGCGAGAACTGTCATTCTTCCAGCGTCGAACTCAGTGTTGAAATGTCAAGAATAAATTGCTATTTTGCATAAGACTTTTGGTGGTCTGTAGGGATTTTAGGTTTGGTTTTATTTTATTGAGCAAAAATCGTTGGTTGCCTGTAAAGTCGGTATACGGGCGAAAGTTTTACGTGACAACGACTGTCAATGTCAATGTCTGTCTCTCTCGCTCTTAGGCGGGCTAACCATGCCCGAGTGGAAGGGACGCGTGCCTCTCACCCGCTCTCATTGTGAGCGCATAACGTGAGCGGAGCGTTACCCAGTTTCTTGAAGTGTCACCCGGCAAACCAATTTATAAGACGTTGTCACGTCAAAAATATATTCGTTTCTTTTTTAAGGGTTTACACTGCGTTCGACGTTGACATCCGTTTCTAGAAGGCTGATCAATTAAGTCAAATTTTATATTGCATTGCTATATTATTTTATTGGTTGATCATACCAACAACTAATTAAAACACTTAATTTGAGGTTTAATATTGGATTTACTGTCATTTTTTATAAAGAAAATCAGCCTTTTAGAAGTCGTTGGTGAAAGTTTGAGTTAAGCATTTTTGTATTGCTTAAGGTCCGCTTACCCGGGCAACTAAAATTGGGCAATTCTTGGCAATTCCTATATACAATTTTTGGAATACCGAACATTGCTAGGTTTTGCAGGGACATAATTTTTAACCAAAATAGGGTATTTGACTACAATCGAATTATTTATTAATTACAAATTTTTCTATAATAATAGTATTAAATTGAAGCAGAACTGCGAAAAACATCAGAAAAATATACACGAATACAAAAGTTATAACCTTTTAAAGTTAATACATGACGCGAGTTCTATCTCTTTTTCGCAAAACGACGACGGGGTACGTACGGGGTAGCCCCAAATTAGTATGGAGAATTTCCAAGGTGACGTCACCTGATGGTATAGCTCTCTCTGTCTAAATAACAATATTAAAATGCTTGTAACTAGTTCAATATGAAAGTAATTAATCTGCCGTTCTTACAACTTGACATAAATCTTGTCAAATACCCAATTGCCAATGACTGCGCAATTAATTGCCCGTGTAAACGCAGAAGAACTAAAATTGCCTATAAATACTTACAGCCTCCCTGGCCTGGCCTTGTTGGTCTGTTGTTTACCACATTGACTGAAAGAAAGGGAAGAGTAATAAGCAAAGCGATCTTAGATCTACCAGATCCAATTAGTAATGCCATGTGTATTCTTGACCGAAGAATGCCATGCATCCAGGGAAAGGGGAATAAATTTTATAGTGTGGATTACAGTTTATCTTTCATACCTATTACATATGTGTATTGCGTAGCCGTATAAATTGTTTATTTAATTTAAAATAATAATAAATGATGCTACAAAAAAAAATGGTATCTAATAAATAGTTAAATTTACAACAATGTACAAATAAAATTATAAATCTTTCTATTTTTTTTTATTTACTGTAAATCTAATATGAATAAAACTCGATGTTTCTAAATTAAGACATAATGAGTCATCCTCTACAAAAATATATTTAATTTAATATTTGATAGACAATGAATATCTATCTACGCTAGAAAAATAGCAAAATCGCTACCGATAGGCTGTTTAGAAAGAGTTGCTTGTTGTGTTACTGATCAAATGGAAAAGTTATTAAGTGCAAGAGGTAAGTAATACACACAGACGGTTGCGTAAGATAGTTATCTGTTAGAGTTAGTCTCACCTGGTTGGCCATTGTTGTCCACAAAGTTCACTGAAATCAATAGATAAAAATATGAACATGCATTGCATAGAGTAATTTCAGCATTCAGTAAGCATTAAATGTACGCAAACATTGACGAAGTTAAAATCGGTATTAATGTGATATGTGTGTGTATCCATACATCGGTATGGATAAATGTATATTCAATTTTGGCGCCAATATTTTATTTATGAGAGAGCATTTGATGATCCTTCTTTTTAAATTAATTAATCCATTTAAATAAAAGCAAAAAAAAACCCTGTATATGTGTCAGTATTCAGAAAAGTTTTTAAAATTAGCTCACCAGGGCTAGGGTTAGGATTGATGTCCACTACTTGCACTGTAAACAATATTTTAACCTGATAAAGGTATGCACAACTAAATGAAAGAGGAATTTCTAATTAAGGAATTGACTTTTTGTTTCAAATCTCCGAGCAAATCTGATTCAAACGTGACAATTTGATAACGTGCGTAACATTTAAGAACGCCTTATCAATTTTTAAACGCATTATTATTTCTTTTGTGTATACATGATTAAATTATCAATCAGATTCAGCCAGACTCTCTTAAATTCTCTTCTCTCTTTTAAAGTAACTCGTGAAAATAAAGTTTTGAAAAAATTCTTTAAAAGTTAACATTTTATTTAAATTACTTTTATTAATTGGCTTGCTTTTAATATTATTTATGTTTTTTTTAAGTAAATTCGCTCACCTGCTCCAGGATTGTTGTCCACAACATGGACTGTAAACAATATTACGTGTTTCTTAATCAATTGATTTACTCTTAAGAATAAAAGTTTAGAAAGATCAAACTATCTGACCATGCGCAAAAATTAAGACTTTACTTTACTCCGTATTATGAGATTTTTAGAACGCTTAGGGTTCCTTCTCTGGTTATGAAATAATCATGGAAAAATCATTTTAAAACAGCATAGCATAGCCGTACTATACAGTTATCAGCTATGTGATAAAACCAGGTAAGTAGCTAAAATCTCTTTAAGTTATTTAATTTACTTATTTAAACAAAAAAATATATCGTCGCTGCGCGTACGAAACCGCGTAAGAGCAGTTTGTTAATACCGCGTAACAGCAAAACGCGCAAAATTCAAATATTGTGCCAGCCGTTTCTAAATTAAAGTAAATTTACGTTATTTTCCAGTAAGGGAAGTCCTAAAGAACTACCTGTTAAGTTCAGTCGGTAATAAGAATTCAAATCGCTGAGATATTAAGTTTTTTCATCCTCCTGTAAAATCATCAGAAAGCAAATACGCGGTAAGTATTTACAAGTTGCTCTTACGCGGATTCGCACGCGCAGTAACGATATGTTCCTTGATGAAATTTCAGTTTTTACAAAAGTTCAAAAACAAAATTTAGCTCACCAGAACTAGGGTTGTTGTCCACTACTTGCACTGTGAACAATATTTGACCTAATAATTGTATGCACTACTAAATAAAAGAAGTATAGTTGAAATTAAGGAATTTAAGAAAATAATAACTTTCGGTATCAAATTTCTAAACCAATCTTTTTCAATTGTGACATTAAGTTGTTAATGTGGATAACATTCAAGAACACATTCTCAATTTTTAAACGCATTTTTTGTGGTTTATTATGCAAATGATTGTCATATTCAGCCAGACTGGATTAAGTTGGACAGGCATGAATATAGGTCGAACAAGGCAAACATTTAAAGAATTTCGTGAACAAAAAAAAATTATTAAGATATTTTTTTTCATGGTACTTTTATATTTTTTTCTTGCTTTTAGTATTATTTATTAGTTAATATGGAGTTGTATTTTATGTTTTTTTAAGTAAATTCGCTCACCTGCGTCAGGATTGTTTTCCACAACATGTACTGTAAACAATATTACGTGTTTCTTAATCAAATTATTTCCTCACAACGTAAGAATAATATTACAAAAAGGTCTAATATTGAACTAGTCACCGTCTGACCAATATCCGTATTGATTTCTTTACGTTTTGCTCTTTCTAAAGATTTTTTTTTTAAGAATGTGTACCTAATTCCCCATACTTTTTTGTTATTGATATACCTAATCTTGATTTTAAAATCGGCATAACTCGGCTCATAGTCTAGTTATAGTCTATAACTATACATATTTATTAACTATGTTATATAACAGGCCTATATTACTAGGTTTTTTTAATTTTAATCAGAGAAGAAGGATCTTTTTCCCTTTTTGTATTTATGATGTTAGGGTTAGATATCTTACCTTGTTCGGGGTTGTGTTCCACGACTTTAACTGTAAACAATATGCGCAGACATGAAAATAAGCTCGTCTATAAAGGTGCGTCCTGAATGCCAATCAATCGAACATTTGGTGAGAAATTTTCGTATGCGAGCATCTGCAATACTTCTCAAATTACTTAAGAAATCACGCTTGTTTATTTAGGGATTTGTAGAAGCCGAAAATTCTCAAATAATATATAGTTATATATACCTACTAGCACTCAGGTACTTCCGGGCTTTTCAACACGAAATTTCTGCTGTCTAATTAATTAAAAAATATGTATTAGGAAACACTCTCCACGAAGTGTTGTCTAAATAACAAACAAGTGACGATCACGACACACCTTTATATTAACAGAAATAGTGATTATTTAACCCTGGCCGATGTTGTGGACAAAGTGGTCTTCTGTATACCGACCAGGGCTTCTAGACAAGTGACAATGCGACAAGCGATAACGCTGATCGAATCGCTCAAATGTATGTAAGTGACAAGTCCAAGTCACGTAAGTCACGTGACTTGGACTTGTCACTTCCAATCTTCCATCGAAACAAAATGTCATTTCTATACATTTAATGTCATTTAAGCGATTTCTATCATCATAAACGCTTGTCGAAATGCCACTTGTCTAGGGGGGCAGGGCGAGAATCTTGTATTAATAAAAAAACTACACGTAACATCACCTAGACAATACATTAGCACATAATAAGCAAAGCGTTTTCATCGTCTTCAAGATGAAAATAAAGTTAAAGTTAAAAAGGTAGAACATGAAATGGGCTGATAATGATAATATTTTGTTGCCATAACTTTATAATCGAACGTCAATTGCACCGAATTATGCTCTTCGTACATATGACACTGAAATATTAAGTAAATCTACGATCCTATGACTACGAATCTAATCTAATCACTTTAACTTACACCGGGCCATCGACCACAGCCACCACAGTCCAGCGACTGCAGTTTTACACACTTTCAAATACGTGTGTTAAGTCACTGTCGGTGGCCATTGTCGGCTGTGGTCGGAGGCACGTTTGCACCGACCCGTATGGTAACTACCCAATAAAGTTCGAATAACGACGGTTCTTTTAACTTATGTTTAAATTGATTTTTTAATATGTAACCTACACGAGAAATTTCTTAATAGTAATACAATGACTAACTTATAAAAATTTCAAATCTAGAATTTTGAGAAATGTCAGGTTCTTATATCGACATTCATAATTAAAAGACGCATTGTATCACTTATTATTATTAAACAAACCTCTTTGTGCGGACGCCATGGCGACAATCGCCAAAACAAGGAATACCTGAAATGCAAATAACATAAGTCTATTGATTAATGTCCCATTACCAATACAAGTTTTTTAAGATTAAACGACTCATTTTTTACATACCTACTTGGTACATCAATTATTCAGATTGTGAAAACAACGATATAATAGCAAATCAGTTATTTATATTAGTTTCTGTCAAAGAGATTACGTGCTTAAAAAATCTTGTACAGATTATTAAAAAAAAAAAAAAAATTAGAAGATCTGGAGAGTTAGTTTATTTCTTCTTAAATTACACAAGGCAGAAGCAATGTTTTGCATATTAAAACAGCATTGGAATTTCAATATTTATTTGATAAGATATAAGATTTAAACAATTGACTATATCTTTGGCTTTATCTAGAATGATCGATTAGGTGCATAAAAAAAGAAAATTGTTCTTCCTGATAATAAATAAAAAGGTTTTTGTTTTCTAATTTATTTTAATTTTTACTCCTTTTTCTATTTAAAGGTAGTCTTTGCATTGCAAAAATTAAATGCTTTTATACGTTAATTAATTAATGACAACGATGAAGAGAAAATCATTACTTGTATAATAATGATTTTCATAAGACTTGTATATTTGTGCGGTGATTTTGGCAACCAATACGAGTAATTAAGTTCTCGATATTCATTATTATAATTCTATTTAAATCATATTATTAAACATACATATGTACCTAAGCGCAGACAAATAAATTGACGTTAGATAAATATTTACTTTTTTTCGCTTGGTCAGACATTAGTCAACGAACTTCTGAAGGACATAGCACATTATATATACTAAACATATTTACCTATTCAACAAAACTATAGATAAAGAGTTGCTTCTTTATCTATCGAAAAAAGCATTAAAACGATCCGAAAATATAAACTTCGACTTTAGTTCACTTTACCTTTGAAAGACAAAACTTTTTTTTAATAAAAATAATCATGTCTTAAATCAAATTGAACAACCCATTATTATTTATAAACGTGATCGCATCTTTAAATCAAGGAAATAAAAAATAATTAAGTAAATATTTTATGCTTATTATTAGTTTTAGAATTTCAGTAGCTCACAGTTTAAAAATAGTAAGCTTTGTACAATTATAAATATGTGCGTGAATATCCCAATGCTAGGTAAAGGAATAATTTATTCTAATATTATAAAGAGGAAAGCCTTGATTGTTTGTTTGCATTGAATAGGCTCCGAAACTACTGAACCGATTTAAAAAAATCTTTCACTGTTGGGAAGCTACACTATCCCCGGGTGACAAAGGCTATATTATATTCTTTAATTTGGAAATTTTTGTTAAATACCCGTGCGAAGCCAGGGCGGTCTACTAGTATTTTACAAAGATGAAACGAACAAAGAAAAATAGATTTTTCGCACTACTTAGACGGGTTTATTTAAGTTTGTTATCACTAATCAAATAGTCTAATCTACTCATTCACAACACATTCTATCTTCTAATCATTATAAAAAGAACCATAAAAAGGCACAATAATAATTTAAAATTGAGAACACCTCATTTGTATTATAACTTTCGTGAGGAGTATTCATAATTATTTAAGACTAAACGGTTTACACACGCATATTCTCGGGATCGCCCGACTAGTTTCAGAGTCAATAGGAGTCCCTAATCATGAACTGACACGTCGGCGGTGTCGCGAGTCGAACATTGTTCGTTCGGTGCGATCGTTTTGACTTAAATAACCTCCTCATTTTTTAAAATTTTGGTTTGAACATGAAACAGCCTTCACCTCAAACACCTATTTATTTAGTTAAGTTGTTTGTTAACTCGTCTGCAACGTAACTTGTTCGTTTAGTGGTTTAACTATTCAAATATATTCGTTATTCTCAACGTTTGTTAATTTAATATACTGCCTTAATAGCTTTTTTATTTAATTTTTATAAAGTTTTGTATTTTTATGGACATAATATTATTTAGGTATGATAATAATGACACAAGTTTAGATATGTTTTTGTTTTATTTTCGAGGGTAATTAAGCTGATTAATAAACTAATGCATTAATAATTGTAGGTTCAGGAGTATCTTTCTTGGGACTGATCTTTTATTAAAAATATTGCATGCTCCATTAGATTTTCTCTCTTTTATTCTTATTTATAAAAATAGGCAAAGACGGCCTCTACGATCTTTTATTTAATGAATGAAAATATTTTAATACCATAAACAATACACGAAACATATTATAATAAATTATGTTTTTGATTTTTTAAAATGAACATATTTACAAAGGAATTATTTTAAGTATAGACATAATGTATTATGAAAAGGCACATTTTTGTATTTTGACCTTACAATTCACCTTTATAACCACAACTAATCAACATTTTAACGGAACTAGGAAATACACTACAATAGCCACTAACAATACCTTTATTGAAAAAAAAAGACACTCGCGTATAAATAATCACTCTGACATTAATATGTACTTAATTGTGTATTACACGAGTCACTCAGGCAATGTATTGTAAAAAACAATTGCAAAATAATCACTGTATGATAATTATTATCAGTATCTAAGAAATCAGACATTCTAGTACTTACGTACATTAGTTGACCGATCGATTATACATAAAATATTATTTTTGTTATAATCACACACACAACTAGTTCGAGTCTCTTAATTTTTTTAATATTTAGGTCAACTTGTTTATTTGATATAAAAATGGTGTAATTAGAATAGATCAAATTAAGGGCCATATCTCATAAAGTTGTAATGATAATTTTATTTATTCATGTGAGCTATCGAGGAAGTAATTAATATTATTGTTTTATGTTATTTATTGTCTAAGAATAAACTACTAAAACCCCTAAAACAAAACTAATTTTAAATTAAATATTTAATTTCCACTTATTAATGTTTAAATTTATTTAAATTAAGCTTAATTGGTTTGGTTTTCAAAAAACGTTTTTCATTTATTTTACAATTATATTATTTATTATCTAAGAATAAACTACTAAAAACCCTATAAAAACTAACTTTAAATTAAATATTTAATTTCCACTTATTAATGTTTAAATTAATTTAAATTAAGCTTAATTGGTTTTGCTTTCAAAAAACTGATTCATTTTTTATAGCATTATTATAACAATTTTAAATTACTGTAAAAATCAGCGTACTCACCAAAAAGGTCTTCATTTTACAAAGTATCACAGATGAATGTTCTAAAATAAATCAAGACTCGTCTATGCCAAATTTATGTCGGCACAAACCTTTTATAGTCAGCCATTGATAACCTGTTCCCCCGAACAAATACAGCTAGCTAAACAATCATTTCGTATGTAATATATAAATAAAGTTTTCCTGTACGAATTCCAGTAATTATTCTTATTCAATTGTTTACATTGTGTGCTTAAATTTTGTTTGCTGTCAATGTTTTCCATGTATTGAGAAGGAAGATTGAAGTTGTTTTTATGAAAGGGAGCGTAAAAACCATTTAAGTTTCGTTGTGAGAAAATATCGTACCATCTGTGTGTATCAACTGCTTTTGATCACTAGTCCGTAAGCAAAACGAATTGTTTTTTTATTATAAATGGTAATCGTTTCTATGGTATTCTATAATGGGACTGTACATATATGTATTTAAATGGCTTTAATACTAAGTGATGTTACTCCTAGTTATATATATAGAGAGATACACATTATATGTATCGAATACACAATGGCCTGTTGTCTACTGGTTAGTAACCCTGACAGCTGAACCGAAAGTTGTGGGTTCGATTCCTAACCAGAAAATCTTTGTGTGATGAAAATTATCCATAATATGTATGTATTTAGAAATATTTAAGTATGTTTATCAGTTGTCTGGTTGCGATAGTACAGGCCCTGCCTAGTTTGGGATCAGATGGCTGTGTGTGTGTTGTACCAAGATATTATATTATATTACATTATTATTATTATTAAATTAGTACACTAGCGGCCCGCCCCGGCTTTGCACGGGTAGATGTTTATTTTTTAAAAAATTCTAAAGCTTATGTTAATCTGGAATAATGTAGCATTAAAATGGTGAAAGAATTTTTGTAATCGGCCCAGTGTGGGTTGGGGTTATAGTGTATAGAGTTGCATGCATGCACACATACAAATCTTTCCTCTTTATAATATTGGTATAGATATAGAATAGCTTAAATATTGATAAGTTTTTTTTAAACAATTTTTCGCCTTTCTGTTTAAAAGCCATGAACAAGGAATAATCCTTGTTCATTGCTTTTAAACAAACTAATTATAATGACATTTAGTGAAATATGTTGTGTATAAAATTATGCAAATCTACTATCAAAACGAATTTAAATGAGTTCGAGACTTATTTAAATTTATTCGTGTAAATAGAAAATAAATTAAAACAAAAAGATATTTTTCTGGTTTTCAAGAATCTATGGACTAATGGATTACTAACTGGATTTACTGCACAAGGCTTACGGTACAGGTTCAGCCCCCCTAGACAATTGGCATTTCGACAAGCGTTTACGATGATAGAAATCGCTTAAATGACATTAAATGTATAGAAATGACATTTTGTTTCGATAAGTCACGTGACTTGGACTTGTCACTTCCATACATTTAAGCGATTCGATCAGCGTTATCGCTTGTCGCATTGTCACTTGTCTAGAGGCCCTGGCCATAAACGTATTCTTTACTAACTTGCAAATCCTACTGATATATATATATATGGCCAGTTCCTATATTCAAAAAACGATTCGTTTTGCTTACGGGGCGTTAGAACTTTCTTCGTTTTGCTCAGGAAATTCTATCTTACTGAATATAGAAACCAACTGTTCTAGACAAGTGGCATTTCGACAAGCGTTAATGATGATAGAAATCGCTTAAATGACATTAAATGTATGGAAGTGACATTTCGTTTCGATAAGTCACGTGACTTGGACTTTTCACTTCCATACATTTGAACAATTCGATCAGCGTTATCGCTTGTCAAAATGGCACTGGCTAGTCTAGGGGGGCAGGCATTAATCCCGAGTGTTTGAGTGTTTTTACCTCTCATTCCAAAAATACTCAACAGCTTATAATGCAATTTTGAATCCTAATGTTTAGGTTAGGACCTCGGTTAATTCTAAAGTTTTATTTCAGGTTTTCCATATTACTCAGACGCATAATACTATCGAGGCTCAAATGCGTTAAAATTGGCTGTGAAACCGTTATAATCTGGTATTATATTTTTTATATTGAGTTGTATTGTGTTAAGATGATTGTAACATATCTGTGTTTATTGTAACATTGATAACGGATACCGATAAGGCCTTGGTCATTCTCAACAATTTTTTTTAACTGATGATTTCGATTTTACTAAGAAATTATTTATGACTAGCTGTCCCCCGCGACTTTGTCCGCGTGTTTTAGTTTAAACGGTTTTTCATTTTTGCGACATATTTCATTTATGCTCCGCTCCTTTTGTTTGCAGCGTAATATATAGTTTATAGCCTTCCTCAATAAATGGGCTATCCAACACGGAAATAATTTTTCAAATCGGACCAGTAGTTCCTGAGATTAGCGCGTTCAAACAAACAAACTCTTCAGCTTTATATATTAGTAATATAGATATAAAGCAACTGCTCGAGCCCTATAATTAACTGGATACTAGGGTTGCGTTTAATAAGAATGGTTGTCAGAATTTTAGGGATGACTAAACGTACTTTCGCAATTACAGCCCAGCAACACATAATTCCGAGGGTCGTTTATCTACGGCCTAATATCTTCATACCTCTTTTAAGATATCAGAAACCTCACTGTGAGACAAAATAATTTAGTTTGGGATACCACCGACTATTTGTAATGTCTGCATAGATAAAGAAGTTAGTAACCAGTTCGTGATTGAGGCGTCGTCTGTTTATTTATTTAAAATACGCTAGTTGTCAGACTAGCTCCACGCTCCATCCGGTCTTTGTGCTTCGTCATTGACGGAATACGGCCATCTTTACTGGATTTATGCTTCGCTATCATGCATGATAGTGTCATGTCCTTGACCGCTAGCGATACATATTAGTCCGTACCTATATCTAATTATAGAACCGTGATAATAGCGCATTAGTAACCCTCATACTGTTGGATTTACAGTTGATGTTGATGGTCATTATAATTAACAATTAGAAGAGGACGGGAGGAGGAGCAGAGGAATTAAATTCTAGAGTAAGCTCATGGGTCATCACAGGCCCGTTGTAAAAAATGATGTTTTAACTAATAGTACAACCATCCAAGTCACAAGAATAAAATAAAAATAAATAAATAAATGTGGACAGCATTACATACACTGCTCTGAACATAAAGTAAGTAGCTAAAGCACTTGTGTTATGGAATCAGAGACAACGAAGGTACCACAAACACCCAGACCGGACACAATGTAGAAAAGTGGTTTTCTATATTGACCCGTCCGAGGATCAAACCCGGTACTTTAGAGCTAGCGACACCTTGTAAACCGGTGCATCGACAGTCGACAAAAAAATACCAAAACACAGTTTTAAAATGACGTGATTATTCTATCGTGCGACCTGGCTGTCAAAGAGGCGCCGATCTATTATGGTTCACATTGCCTGCTTGAGTCTATAATTCAGATGATATGGAATTATAGCGAAACAAATCCACAAATTAAATAAAACAAGTAAGTAAATACATAAACAATATCATTTATTTATTTTTTACTGAATTTAGATACTTTCCAAAAAGCGAAGCTAAGTTGAATATAAGGATTTTATAAAGATTACGTCAACATTTTGGTGGAGCTCAGTGCACACATTAATATGTCACATTTTCTGTTCCAAGGTCAATGTCTATTCGGTGGTCTTGCCGGAGCGAAGCATAGAGTTGGGGTCTGAAAAATGAAATAAGAGTGTTCACAACTTTACTCGAGTCTCGTATCATTTTAAAAGCATTGCTATTTTCTTGGCACGAACGAAGTAGCAATATACCGTACCTACATAGAGGAAGAATGGGAGGCTAACGGCTAAATAAAAAAATAGCATTTCAAAATCTTATAGCAGTCCAATAAGACTACTTAAATATATTATGTACCGTTCTAATTATTTTTTATTTGTGATTTTAAGCTTAATAATAATAAACACCTAAACTTGGCTTGTTTGCATTCACGAGTACTTTAAGCACAACTGATTTAAAAAAAATGTGTTTAAAAATAATCATTTTTAATATAAAGTTAAAAATTGTCGAAACCAAAAATTTTCGTGAAATTTATGTTTTCATACAACACATTTAAACGTAAAGGTACAAAGTTTTATTGTTCATGTGAATAATTGATTTATACTTACATTTCTTGGGTGGGTAATTAGCTGAAACAAATGAGGGAAAATATTTAAATAATGTTCTTGCAGAAAAAAGAATGTTTAGGCGTGTAGTCTTGTCGTAAAGAAACGGGCCAAGTCAATGTAGATTTGTAGATTGTGCAAACGGTAATTTTGACAGATCGTATAATACGACACAGAGCTAGGTAAAAACACTCCGGTCCCGGCCTTGCCTTTGCTTAAGTCCCAGATTCGCTAAAGCATGTTCGGCCCCTCCCGTCCCTAGCTAATACTGGCCCTAGGAGCCAGTCAAACTAGTTTCAAAAAGCCCATTAATAATCATTTATTGATCCAGCTATCCCTTTGCTGTTTTTATTTCGATTACGATAACAACGGACTAAGTCGAGGTTTGAACCCCGCAGGGGGTGCCCTTAGCTGCCGTTGTCGCTAGATTAATTTTGCTTCTGGCTGTAGGCGTATTTTACAGTCTCGCCAACTTAGTCCGGTAAAGCAGTAAAAGCCTCCCTCGAGGCTAACTGCGGCAGATCTCTTCAATAAAAAAAAAGCATGTTCAGCGGGGCTTCGGCCGACTTTCACATACTTTAAGATAATTGCAATAAGTGAAAGCTATAAATTTGTATATTCTATTCATTTAGAGGAAAATTTTAGCAATTAGCTAGGAGTAAATTAGCAACTAATTATAATAAAACCGGCCTATAAATGTCCCACTGTTGGGCACAGGCCTCTTCTCATGTAGAGAAGGCACGAGCATTGATCACCACGCTTGCTCATTGCGGGTTGGGATTTCGGTTTTTTTTTAATCCAATGACAATGGTGTCTTATAATAATTAAGAAAGTACATAGAACTCTGAAAAAGTCACATTGGTACTTGCCGGTAATGGGTTCGAACCTGCAACCTTGTGTACACAAATCCGTTCATTGAACCACGAACAGTTTTAGTTATATCATAATAATTAAAATTACCTTGTTGTCCTACTGAAGGCTGGTAAAAACCTTGATCAGCTGTAAAAAAAACGGTCTTATTAAAGATCTCCTTTCTCACCAGCTAAGTGACATTCCTATAATGTTTAATTAAATGAATGATCTCCTAACTCTATAGTAAGAAAGTGACTTTTAGATTATTATAAGTACACTAGAATGCATATAATCTAAAATGAATGTAGTTGTTGCTTGTCTAAAGAGACTGTGTTTATTGCTTAGTTATCGTTTTTAATCTATATTCATTTGAAATAACATAATAATAACAATAAAAGTAAAATAATATGTTGATTAAAGATGGTGAGATTCTAAGAACATAATTGAAATAAGAACAAACAAAATATAAAAATATCATCCATTTAGTTTGCTTGTACGTATAGAGGCAGCTACTTACGGTTGTTGATCACAAAGCCTGAAACAATAACATATCATGACGTAAGTAAATAATATTAGTTAATTTCTCTTTACTACTCAATGTCTATAACTAAACTGATAAGACAATCTACATTACCTATTCTATAACTACTTCCCTAAAGAACACCCAGACTTGGAACACACATTTGTGGATAACGCAAATGTGTGTATAATTGGAGCAAATGAGGATCGCAATTTTTTCTGCCAGAAAGCTGAATGCTTACTGGGTGTGTCATAACCTGTTACTTTTACAAAATAACTTGTAGATATATTAAATTCATAATTACCTCCTTCAGGCTGGCCGTATAAAGGGTCAACTGTAAAACAAAATTTTCGTTAATTTGAATAAATAATAAATAAATGTGGACATCATCACATACATTGTGCGCACATTGTGCGTACAGATGACGGGCCTGTTGGTCTAGTGGTTAATGACCCTGACTGCTAAACCGGAGGTCGTGGGTTCGATTCCCACCCAGGGCGAATCTTTGTGTGATGAGCACGATCATTTGTTCTGTGTCTGGGTGTAATTTATCTATAATATGTATGTATTTAGAAATATATAAGTATGTTTATCAGTTGTCTGGTTGCCATAGCACAGGCTCTGCCTAGTTTGGGATCAGATGACCGTGTGTGACATGTCCCAAGATATTATTATTTATTATTATTGTTCTAAACCCAAAGTAAGTAACTATAGCACTTGTGTTACGGAATCATAGACGAAGGTACGACAAACACCCAGACCCGAGACAATGTAGAAAAGTGGTTTTCCACATTTACCCGTCAAAGGATCGGAACCTGGGACCTCAGAGCTGGCAACTTGAGCACCGGTGTGTACCTACGCCACTCGACCACGGAGGTCGTCAATAAGTTTAGAAGTCATTAGAAGTGGAAATGCTATTAGTTAACTACCTACCTATTGAATGTTAAAGAAAAACTACCATAATACGTAATAAAATCAAAGTAAACTAATAAATATCTTAGTTGTGGGCAATAAGAAATTTAGATTTTGTTTGTTGATTTGGGCCATTTTGAATTACACATAACTTCGCGCGACCCAAGGGCTGGCTTTTACCTTGGACAGAGGATAAGCATTGCCATACAACGTGGCAATGCCGCCAGCCTTTTGGGAACACTCCCAGTGGACAGCGATGTGGACGAATTTTTTGATGCCATATTTTAGGTTTAGGTATGTTTAATTAGATTAGTTTATTTTATTATTCCTTTTGTATGTGTATATAGTTAAGTTTATTTGAAATAACTTTCAAAATATACAACTTTTATTGATAGGTATATGTTTTTATACATAGGACCGTTTTAACCTTCAATATTTATTTTGCAAAAAGATGTTTAGGTAACTATTGAAGAATCACAAATATTTTTGCTACATTTTAATACCTAAGAGAAAATTAAGATTTTTTGTACTTACGGTTTGTAACCACAACTGAAACAAAGAGAGTTAAATTAATATAAATGCAACAATTTATTCCAATATACATTTTATAACATGCAAAAGTTATGTTATATTAGAATTAGATGATAGGTAAAAGTAAATCACCATTTTTGTGGATGATTCGCATTTTCATTATAATTAGGAAATAGTCAAACTATGATCATTGAGCAGGAAGCAATAGGCATGTTTTCTATTTTTTTTTAATGTCCGCCTAGTATATGAATGAATTTTATTAGACACGTATTTTTTCTTTTTTCATGGAAACAAAAAATGATCAAAATACAGAGAACGGAAATTTCGCGTGACGTCACTCCTTGCTACAATTTTTACCACGTCGAGGTGTCATAAGCCCCCTAAATTTTTATTCTATTGATAAAAGAAAAAATAGGTGTCTAATATTTTTTTATTATCTGATGGAGTAAATAGATTTTAACTTTTCATACCCAGTCAACATCCCTATTAGACAGGGCCAACAAGAATGATAAATAAGGTTGAAAGCCCTGACAGAATTCGAAAATAGAAAAATAAATAATTATGATTACGAAGGTACAAAACGAAGACAAATCAGAAAAATATATTTACACCCTATTTACTTAAACTCTAACGGGGGATTGGACTATGTTTTTTATTTACACGTCACATAGACATTAAACAACAAGACACGGATTTTTTAAACAAACGATGGTCAAAGAAGATACAGTGAATGGAAATGTCGCGTGACGTCACTTGTGGCTACAATTTTTACCCACAAGTGACGTCACAAGCCCCCACTCCAGAACTTTAACTTTGTAATTTTTCATTGATTTGATAAAATAAAAAATACGAGTCTTCGTCGTCTTCGAATCTGGTGGACTAAATAGATATTTTCTTTTCACACGCAGTCCGCTCCCCTATATGAGACAATTTTATAAGCTCGATGCTCCATGAAGATGGATCCAGTTTGTAACTCCATGTTGCATTTGTAAAATAATATCTAGTGTATGAGACTTATCACCCAGTCGGTCACTCAAATTCGCACGAATACGCAAACCCACAAGTGTAGTGACGACATTTGCAAATGATTTAATTTCCAAGCTGTGTCGATTTTTTAACAGACATCAAAGCGCGCGAACCTTTGTCGAATGTTTGTGCGCATGTGGGTGACCGTTATTACACTACTATACACAAGCCAGCATAGAGAGTGATTTAAGTGATTTTCCGACGATAAGTGTAAAAATATCGATGGATTAATAGGTTTCGAGATAGTATTAATGAAACGGCGCGCTCTGTTTAGACGCTAATTTTACGATGACACTTGTTCATACTGGTGCTCACAGTGTATACTCTATAGTTTACTTATTTATACTCAAAGGTATTAGAAGATTTATGAGACCATAACAAAAATAATAGTTAGTGAGTATGTAGGTACTATATTTAAAGACAAAATACCTTCTTCTTCTTCCTGCCCTTTTCCCAATTTATTTAGGGTCGGCGCACAATGTTTTCTCCTTCCATTGTAGGCTATTAGCCGTCATACTGTCATTCACAGATTTTTCCCTCATATCATCTCTCACGCAATCGATCCACCTTTTTTTCGGCCTTCCTCTTCCTCTCCAGCCCTCCACATCCAAATTCATCACTCTTTTATTCACATGTGTTTCATCCCTCCTCATTACATGCCCATACCATCCTAAGCGATTTCCTTTCAGTTTTTCTGTTACTGGTGCCACTTTCAAACTTCCTCTAATATACTCATTCCTAACTTTATCCATTTTCGTCACTCCACACATCCATCTTAACATTCTTTTGGATAACATTTGGCAAAGGTCACCTTTTGCAAGGTGATCTTTGCCAGGTGATTTGAACCAGCCATGCTTCTTAGCGTAACAGCAACATTCACAGAAGCGTAGAACCCACTTTCACAGATTAAATAATACTTATTAAAACTGTCAATTTTACCGCCGAACACTCAAACGAATCTTAAATGTAAGACTATCTTAAAACTACCTATATAAAATGTCGCTACATGTTACAACGACAGAAATATTTGTTGTTTTTGTACAAAAAAACTCCTTCACTAGTGAATTTAGATACATCACTTTATAGCAAGAGGTTTCACAAACACTCAGTTTACATACACGAAGAGCATACAGATTTAGAACAAGGATTTGTGGAACTCACAAAGGCTTGTCCCATTCGGGATCGAACCCGCAGCACGTCGCCATATACCACTCGGCTATCTGCGTAGTCCTAAATATTTACGGGTTCTTAAAAATTGAGTGGCATTTGAGTATTCGACCAACAGTAGGTATATTAACCGCCAGAAGAGTAATTATGTTAAACTCACCTTTATCATTTTTCACGACAAACACTGAAAATAAAAAAAATATATATAAGTATCTAAGTAAAGATAGTGGAGTAGATGTAGTTTTTTTTAAATTTCCGTCATTGTACATTATTAAAAACATTTTAGACACGTATTTTTTTATGCCAAAAACTCACAACCATACATTGAATAGATTTGAAATGTCCCATGACGTTACAATTTCGTGCATATCGTACAGAAGCATGACGTCATCAACTAATAAACTTTGACTCGCTTTAACTACTTAATGTTTTCTTATTTTTAAAAGGGGAAAACTACGTGTGATTGTAAAAAGTTGTGAGATCTATATAATACATTTTTTTTTTTTTTCGCGTGGAAATCCTCTTGGACTTCCTCCGCCTGGGGAGAGGCGGAGGGGCGTGCTGGACTCTTACCGACTAAAACCACCCCGGTGTCTCCTCGCACGTGCGCGCGGGGCCGCGGGAATCCAAATTCTTCCGCAGCCCCGCACTAGTGCCGGCCTGGTCTGTCCAGACCTCGTCTCCTGCACGGGGTAGTGAGGTGTTGAACTACCCCGTGCATCGCCTCAGGGGCGCGCGCCGACACCCGCGCGCGCCCTAACCTCGGATCGAATAGGGGGCGGGGACTTCCCCAAGTCCCTCGCCCCTGGACCCATTCATGGGAGTCGAGATCTCCCTCTCCCGTTCCGCAGTTTCCTTCTGCGACATCACGTCCTCGCAGAAGGACACCACCGCGTCCCACGACTCTGCGCTACCGACCATCCTCCTTACTACGGCCGGCAGTGACAGATCGTCTCCTACTTCATTTGTGAGGACACGGCGCTGCTCCTCCCAAGCTACACACTCAGCGAGCGTGTCCTCTCCGCAAATCCATCTAATAATAAGCTAACCTAACAACATCTTATAGTGACCTTATCAATATTAAAAATCTTTTATGTTTTAAATAAAATAGATTGACTAGGCCATCGCATGAAAAATTGAAAACAAATGTATCACAAAGTAATACATATTATATTAAATGAGATTGTTTAGTGCGATTGCCATGTCAATCAATGTTATAAAACACTAGCTGTCCCCCACGACTTTGTCCACGTGTTTTAATTTCAACAGTTTTTCATTTTTGCATCATTAATTTTTCATTTATGTTCCGCTCCTTTTGGTCGCAGCGTAATGAAATATAGCTTATAGCTTTTCTCAATAAATGGGCTACCCAACACTGAAAGAATTTTCAAATCAGACCAGTAGTTCCTGAGATTAACGCGTTCAAACAAACAAACAAACTCTTCAGCTTTATATATTTTAAGTATAGATGTAGTATAGATAAATGATTTTTAATATTGATATGGTCACTATAATGATATGGTCACGATAATGTGTGTATAATTGTAGCAAATGAGGATCGCAATTTTTTCTGCTAGAAAGCTGAATGCTTACTGGGACCCAGTAAGCATAACCTGTTTCTTTTACGAAATAATTTGTAGATATATTAATTTTATAATTACCTTCTTCATTCTGGACGCGGTCAGCTGTAAAACAAAATTTTCGTTAATTTAAATAAATAATAAATAAATGTGGACATCATCACATACATTGGTCTAACCCCAAAGTAAGTACCTAACTATAGCACTTGTGTTAAGGAATCATAGACGAAGATACAACGAACACCCAGGCCCGAGACAATGTAGAAAAGTGGTTTTCCACATTTACCCGTCCAGGGATCGGAACCTGGGACCTCAGAGCTGGCAACTTGAGCACCAGTGTGTACGGCACTCGACCACGGAGGTCGTCAATAAGTTTAGAAGTCATTAGAAGTGGAAATGCTATTAGTTAAGTACCTATTTAATGTTAAAGAAAAACTACCATAATACGTAATAAAATCAAAGTAAATTAATAAATATCTTAGTTGTGGGCAATAATAAATTTAGATTTTGTTTGTTGATTTGGGCCATTTTGAATTACCTACTAATATTTTAGCCAAAAGATGCGTAGTTAGGCATTAAAGAATCCACTTAGCTTGGTTTGAAGTGATCAGTGTGTTTTAAAACGACAAAACAAAACGGTAATAAAGAATCTATAGTGCGTGTAAAGAAACGGGCCAAGTTAATGTAGATTGTGCAAACGGTAATTTTGACAGATCGTATAATACGACACAGAGCTAGGTAAAAACACTTCGGTCCCGTCCTTGCCTTTGCTTAAGTCCCAGATTCGCTAAAGCATGTTCGGCCCCTCCCGTCCCTAGCTAATACTGGCCCTAGGAGCCAGTCAAACTAGTTTCAAAAAGCCCATAAATAATCATTTATTGATCCAGCTATCCCTTTGCTGTTTTTATTTCGATTACGATAACAAAGGACTAAGTCGAGGTTTGAACCCCGCAGGGGGTGCCCTTAGCTGCCGTATTTTACAGTCTCGCCAACTTAGTCCGGTAAAGCAGTAAAAGCCTCCCTCGAGGCTAACTGCGGCAGATCTCTTCAATAAAAAAAAGGCATGTTCAGCGGGGCTTCGGCCAACTTTCACATACTTTAAGATAATTGTAATAAGTGAAAGCAATAAATTTGTATATTTTATTCAATTCGTTATAAATGAGTCCCCCTCATAACCCAAAAACTATTTCACATAAACGTGTCAAATTTGGCTGACTGACTTGGCTAGTTTTCACATACGAATTATATTATAGCCTTCGCAAGTTCTAAACCTGTTACTTGTCGGTTCTTATTTTATTATTCCGAAAACTAGCCATCATAATCGATTTAGTTTTACATTTAAGTTGTGTAGTCATTAGAATGTTCAAATCATCTTACCTGGTGCAGAGCTGGCTAAGGCGACGAACGCCAAAGCGAAGACTACCTGAAGAACAAGTAATAACTTCATTATTATATTATTAAAACACTTTTACTTCTCTTGAGTTAGTCACAGACTGATGCTACGTAAAATGATCGATACATTTATGTTTCAAAACACACGGACTCAGGTTATCTGCATTATAAGATTAGCGATGGTATTTGTGCACCAAATCAATATCAGATTTCGTATGAATGGCACTACATTTTAAGTAGGTAGGTACATATTATGTGCCATTACAGTTAAGTAAGCTTTTCATGAGCTGTTCCTACTTTCTTATTGATTAAGGCTGCGTTGCCACTGACGCGGAGTTGGGCGGAGTGGAGAGGAGAGGACCGTGAATTGACCACTTATCAGTGCATAGATTTCGGGAACTGTTATTGACCAATTGACGGTGCTCACTCTTCGAGCTACGTAATCCTATAACAATATGTAGGTTTTGAGCTTTCTTTGTTACATTCTAGCCCTATGATTAATTATTTTTCAATAAACTTGTTAAAAAGGACTCTGCGCCGGATTGTCACACAATTTTCCCTCATGTAATAAAGGGGTGCTGTGGAATCATTTATTAGATTCAAAGTAGCTAGTTAACGTTTTGGAATTGCTAAGAAAATTTAAATAAAAAAGTCGCTTGCCCCTTGGCTAACCTAATTCTATCTTTTTAATAAAATACTTATCATTTCAATGCTTTTTCTGAATTAAGAGAGGAAAGCGATCTGATAAGTAGGTTTTCTGAGATACAAGATAAAATTGTGGTAGATAAATTATGTAGGTTCCATCATCTCGATTTGTTTGAGTAAAATCAACAATAGATGTCATTAAACTATTACCAACAGACAAACGCTGGCTGTAAGAATTTGAATGCCGAAAAAACAACAATTTAAACAAATTTGTTTTGCCAAGGACGGTGTGAATCATACAGGTTTTTTATAAAAACCATATAAAAATAAATAGCGTCATTGTTAGACTAAAATCTATTACACAAGTTTATACAGGGTTAATATTACACAATTGGGTTCCATTTTGAAGCAATTTTTGTATTTAATACAAAAAAACAAACATAAAATGCAACACGAGTGCCTATAAACAAACCTAGATAATGCAATTAAAATCATTCTCTGCAACTTGCGGAAACAACCGTGTGGAACTTTTTTTTATCAACATTTAAAGAGTCACTTTAAGTATCAACCTATGACAACCTAGTTTGTAATAGGTAGATATTACTTTAAAAAAATTAACTTACCATAAATGCCTTCATAATGTTTAATAACGAGAGATATGGATGATGATACACTTAAACGAGTTTGTGCCGTAATTTTTATTATGTAGTGTCTTTTATAATAAGTGAACGCGATAACCTAGACGACCCAAGTAAATATTGAAGCTAAACACACATTTAATGATAATTATCTGTAGGTAATTTAATTTAAAATTAAAGTGTTTTTTTAATATAATGAAATATTCTTAAAATATAATTTCTTGTTTTAATTTTAATTCTCTCTGTGCCTACTTATACCCATTTTAACCATAAAATAATTTGTTATTGAAGAACCTCCTAGCGCAGTTATTGCTTTTACTTAAAACGAGTTCTCTTTTTAAGATTTATTGTATAAGTTGTCCACGTTTAAATTTTATTTTTTTTTATTTTTATGTTTTATAGATCTATTTATATGAATATTAGGCGCAAAAAACAGAAGTAACTCTACTAGACATAGATTAACTGTTCCTGTTTGTCACTCAATGTAAGGACACTATAGTGAAGAAAGTAGGCTAAAGCTGAAAGCTATCCTTGTCCTTACTGTAAGATGTACGTTTTATTCTTGTTATCCTAAAGTTGATAGGGTGAATTATTGCAGTCCGATACATTGATTATCTACCGGTTTCACAAAGGCTGATCAATTTAATTTGTTAAATCAACTGATCACGATTGTGATAGGTTGACCAAAATAATAACAACCATTCACAGCGCGGTAATAGGGAATTGGACTAATTGTTATTTATTTGCTCGTCACATAGAAATTAAAAAAATATTAGACACGTATTTACCTTTTTTTTTAATTAAACAATCGATGAGGAAGTTACAGTGAATGGAAATGTCGCGTAACGTCTCTTGTGGCTACAATTTTTACCCACAAGTGACGTCACAAGCCCCCACTCCGGAACTTTAAAGCGCTTTAACTTTGTAAATTTTAGGAAGGAATTTGGAGTAAATTGATATTTCCTTTTCATACCCTGTCCGATCCCCTACTCCTACTCCATAGTTAGTTGGTGGGCTTTGACAGCTGTCGCGGCAGTGGCGCCAACTTTCACAACAACCGCAGCCCTCATTACGGATTACTGGTAACCATGACTATTATTGGTGACCACGCCAACTACCATACCACAGCGTGACGGGCTGCGGATTCGACCCCAGCGTGGAACAAAGATTCAATCAATCAACTCAACCTATCGCGGTCCACTGCTGCACATAGGCGATTCCCACATCGCGCAACAACACTCAGTCGTCCTTCCGCATCCAGTTCAATTATAAGGAACAAAGATTAGTGTGACGCAAAAATATTTGGTAGAACTGTGGATGTGAGACACGGACATAATATGCGATACTAATAATGTTCTAAGATGACAGTGTCAAATTTCCAATTGTAAATATAAGTTTGTAATCGCAAAAACGCATTTTTATACACAAAATTGCGAATTCCTCATTTTCGGCGTTAGAACTAGTAATTGGTATCATTAGGTACTAGCATTTCGTGATTCTAGGTCAACAGGAATACCTTATAAGTTTGAGTTTCTCGGAAGTATATGGGGAAAACGACATAATAGACTGTAGGCAGGTATTTCAAAAACATAGAAGCTTGAAATATTTGTTGAATCAAGAGTTTGTAGAACTCAGTATTTTAATTAATTTCAACAAGCACCGCGCGTTCCTGAGAAAAAAACTTGACAGAAAGACCGTCAGACGGACAACTAAGTGATCTTTTAAGGGTTCTTTTTACTTTTAAAGTATGAACCCAAAAAAAAAAACAATTATTCTTATCGAACGAAAAGTCACAGGGCGGTCCGAAAAATACTTTTGTGAGCGAAGCCCGGTTGTGTGATAAACTATATCTTTAACAAATTCTTGGTACTATTTAATAATAGTACCATATACGTGTGTAGGAATTATCTGTTCTGGCTACTGGAGTTCATATTTTGTTTTGTAAAATTGATAGATAACAATAAAAATAGTCCGTTATTTTTGTATAGGTAGGTACTATTCTTACTGCCGCACTTGACGTAAGCTCTCTGCTCCGCGCACCCCTTTCACCCATCCGCTCACATCTCCCCCGCTTCCTTCTTACCGCGCAGGCGATACGCAAGTTAAACGGTCGGCCTATAATGTTTAGCTTAGGACCTCGGTTAACTTTAAAGTTTTACTTCACATTTTACACATTACTCAGATGCGTAATACTATCGAGGCTCAAATGCGTTAAAATGGGCTGTGAAACCGTTAAAATCTAGTATTATTTACATATATTGAGTTGTATTTTTTTTGTATTGTGTTAAGATGAGTGTAACATATCTGTGTTGGTTGTTACATTGATAACGGGCAGCGATAAGACCTTGGTCATTCTGGAAGAGATTTACGCAGTTAGCCTGAGCGCAGGCTTTGACTGCTTCACCGGACTTTCTCTTAAGGCGATATACAATTGTTTTAAGCGGAAGATTTCGATTTTACTTAGCAATTATTTATGACTAGCTGTCCCCCGCGACTTTGTTCGCGTGTTTTAGTTTCAACGGTTTTTCATTTTTGCAACATTT
The DNA here is from genome assembly GCA_932294365.1 of Diachrysia chrysitis. Lineage (NCBI taxonomy): Eukaryota > Metazoa > Arthropoda > Insecta > Lepidoptera > Noctuidae > Diachrysia > Diachrysia chrysitis. Next base: position 8,643,474 of record OW028657.1, read on the forward strand.
TTCACTTATGCTCCGCTCCTATTGGTCGTAGCGTGATGTTATATAGCTTATAACCTTCCTCAATAAACGGACTAACCAATACAAAAATAATTTTTCAATTCGAACCAGTAGTTCCTGAGATTAGCGCGTTCAAACAAACAAACAAACTCTTCAGCTTTATAATATTAGTATAGATATAGACTCGAAATTTGGTCCATAGATAAAAGGGGATATAATTAAAATAAATGGTAGTCGGTTAGCATTCACGGATGGAGGCCCTTCTAAGGCAAACGAGTTTTTTTTTTTTTTTTAGAAAGAGATTTACGCAGTTAGCCTGAACGCAGGCTTTGACTGCTTCACCGGACTTTAAGGCAACCGTGTGTCGCTGGCATAAACCTTGTACGATGGTAGTAAGCTAAGTATCAATTTTACAAAACAAAGTATGAACTCCAAAAGCCAGAACAGATAATGCCTACACTATTAATAGTAGTATCAAGTACCAAGAATATGCTTTTGGTTACACTTCCAGTCGACAGCGATTTGGTATATGGTTAAGTTTTTAAATATTTAAAATTTTAAATAATAAAAAAAATATTATTAACTTAAAAACCTAAAATATGGGAATTAATAAAGCATTATAGAAAGACAAGTAATATAAAATCATAATCCACAAAATAAAAAATAAAAGATATATAAAATAAATTAATGTTTGTGTGTCAAATTCTGTTTGCATTGTCTGTCGCAATAGCACAACTTGCATTATGAATGTCCTTTACCAAGCAGGTAAGTATGACATGACTGCTCTGGCCACTACCGACTATGTAGGGGTGCTGACTATTTTTTAATGTCCGATAAGTAGATTAATAAAAAAATATAGGTAAATACGTATTTTCTCTTTTTTTACGTAACTTAACGTACATTGAGTTGAAATGTCGCATGACGTCACGATGTCATATATTTGGTGTAACAGCGTGATGTAATTAGCCCCCACTCCTGAACATTGATTCACTTTATCTCCTTAGTATACCTACAGTTATTTTAAAAAAGTAAATAATTCGAGTCTTATTTCTTTTTTTATCTGATTTACGAACTAAATAGATTTTACTTTTTAGTTTACACTATATTGCATGATAGTGTAATGTCCTTGACCGCTAGCGATACATATTAGTCCGTACCTATATCTAATTATAGAACCGTGACAAATCGCGCATTAGTAACCCTCATACTGTTGGAATTACAGTTGATGTTGATGGTCATTATAATTCACAATTAGAAGAGGAGGGGAGGAGGAGCAGAGGAATTAAATTCTAGAGTAAGCTCATGGGTCATCACAAGCCCGTTGTAAAAAATGATGTTTTAACTAATAGTACAAACATCCAAGTCACAAGAATAAAATAAAAATAAATAAATAAATGTGGACAACATCACATACATTGCTCTGAACATAAAGTAAGTAGCTAAAGCACTTGTGTTATGGAATCAGAGACAACGAAGGTACCATAAACACCCAGACCGGACACAATGTAGAAAAGTGGTTTTCTATATTGACCCGTCCGAGGATCGAACCCGGTACTTTAGAGCTAGCGACACCTTGTAAACCGGTGCGTCGACAGTCGACAAAAAAATACCAAAACGCAGTTTTAAAATGACGTGATTATTCTATCGTGCGACCTGGCTGTCAAAGAGGCGCCGATCTATTGCGGTTCACATTGCCTGCTTGAGTCTATAATTCAGATGATATGGAAATATAGCGAAACAAATCCACAAATTAAATAAAACAAGTAAGTAAATACATAAACAATATCATTTATTATTTTTTTACCTAATTTAGATACTTTCCAAAAAGCGAAGCTAAGTTGAATATAAGGATTGTATAAAGATTACGTCAACATTTTGGTGGAGCTCAGTGTACACATTAATATGTCACCTATATTCATTGTGTTTTGAAAAATAATGTTTAGGATTCCATGGGTTATTTATTTTCTGTTCAAAGGTCAATGTCTACTCGGTGGTCTTGCCGGAGCGAAGCATAGAGTTGGGGTCTGAAAAATGAAATAAGAATGTTCACAACTTTACTCGAGTCTTGTATCATTTTAAAAGCATTGCTATTTTCTTGGCACGAAGTAGCAATATACCGTACATAGAGGAAGAATGGGAGGCTAACGGCTAAATGAAAAAATAGCATTTCAAAATCTTATAGCAGTCCAATAAGACTACTTAAATATATTATGTACCGTTCTAATTATTTTTTATTTGTGATTTTAAGCTTAACTGATTTAAAAAAATTGTGTTTAAAATAATCATTTTTAATATAAAGTTAAAAATTGTCGAAACCAAAAATTTTCGTGAAATTTATGTTTTCATACAACACATTTAAACGTAAAATACAAAATTTTATTGTTCATGTGAATAATTGATTTATACTTACATTTCTTGGGTGGGTAATTAGCTGAAACAAATGAGGGAAAATATTTAAATAATGTTCTTGCAGAAAAAAGAATGTTTAGGCGTGTAGTCTTGTCGTAAAGAAACGGGCCAAGTCAATGTAGATTTGTAGAATGTGCAAACGGTAATTTTGTCAGATCGTGTAATACGACACAGAGCTAGGTAAAACACTCCGGTCCCGTCCTTGCCTTTGCTTAAGTCCCAGATTCGCTAAAGCATGTTCGGGCCCTCCCGTCCCTAGCTAATACTGGCCCTAGGAGCCAGTCAAACTAGTTTCAAAAAGCCCATAAATAATCATTTATTGATCCAGCTATCCCTTTGTTGTTTTTATTTCGATTACGATAACAACGGACTAAGTCGAGGTTTGAACCCCGCAGGGGGTGCCCTTAGCTGCCGTTGTTATCGCTAGATTAATTTTACTTCTGGCTATAGGCGTATTTTACAGTCTCGCCAACTTAGTCCGGTAAAGCAGTAAAAGCCTCCCTCGAGGCTAACTGCGGCAGATCTCTTCAATAAAAAAAAAGCATGTTCAGCGGGGCTTCGGCCGACTTTCACATACTTTAAGATAATTGCAATAAGTGAAAGCTATAAATTTGTATATTCTATTCGTTATGAGGAAAATTTTAGCAATTAGCTAGGAGTAAATTAGCAACTAATTATAATAAAACCGGCCTATAAATGTCCCACTGTTGGGCACAGGCCTCTTCTCATGTAGAGAAGGCACGAGCATTGATCACCACGCTTGCTCATTGCGGGTTGGGATTTCGGTTTTTTTTTTAAATCCAATGACTATGGTGTCTTATAATAATTAAAAAAGTACATAGAACTTTGAAAAAGTCACATTGGTACATGCCGGTAATGGGTTCGAACCTGCAACCTTGTGCACACAAATCCGTTCAATGAACCACGACCAGTTTTAGTTACTTATATCATAATAATTAAAATTACCTTGTTGTCCTACTGTAGGCTGGTAAAAACCTTGATCAGCTGTAAAAAAAAACGGTCTCATTAAAGATCTCTCCTTTCTCACCAGCTAAGTGACATTCCCATAATGTTAAATTGAATGAATGATCTGCTAACTCTATAGTAAGTCGGTGACTTTTAGATTATTATAAGTACACTAGATTGCATATAATCTAAAATACATGTAGTTGTTACTTGTCTGAAGAAACTGTGTTTATTGCTTAGTTATCGTTTTTAAACTATATTCATTTAAAATAACATAATAATAACAATAAAAGTAAAATAATATGCTGATTAAAGATGTTGATTCTAAGAACATTATTGAAATAAGTAATAAAAAACAAATTAAATATAAAAATATCATCCATTTAGTTTGCTTGTACGTATAGAGGCAGCTACTTACGGTTGATGATCACAAAGCCTGAAACAAAAAGATATCATGACAAAACAAAAACAAAAATATAAAATAACGAATTTAACATTATAAATAATAATAATTATTGTACACTTGACATTGCACGCTCGTGAGTGTAAAAACATGGCATGTTTAAGTAAATAATATTAGTTAATTTCTCTTTACTACTCAATGTCCATAACTAAACTGATAAGACAATCTACATTACCTATTCTATAGCTACTCCCGCAGAAGAAAGTAGAATCCCTAAAGAACACCCAGACTTGGAACAAATATTTGTGGATAACGCAAATGTGTGTATAATTGGAGCAAATGAGGATCGCAATTTTTTCTGCTAGAAAGCTGAATGCTTACTGGGTGTGTCATAACCTGTTACTTTAACAAAATAACTTGTAGATATATTAAATTCATAATTACCTCCGTCAGGCTGGCCGTAAAAGGAGTCAGCTGTAAAACAAAATTTTCGTTAATTTAAATAAATAATAAATAAATGTGGGCATCACATACATTGTTCTAAACCCAAAGTAAGTAACTATAGCACTTGTGTTAAGGAATCATAGACGAAGGTACCACAGACACCCAAAGCGAAGAAAATGTTGAAAAGTGGTTTTCTACATTGACCCGTCCAGGGATCGGAACCTGGGACCTCAGAGCTGGCAATTTGAGCACCGGTGTGTACGCCACTCAACCACGGAGGTCGTCAATAAGTTTAGAAGTCATTAGAAGTGAAAATGCTATTAATATATTGCTATTAATATAATGCTACTATTAATAATGCTATGCTAACTATTATTATATTTAATATTAAAGAAAAAATACCATAATACGTATATCAGACACGTATATTATTTAAAAAAAAATATACTTGATTTCTTGTTAATCTATATTCATTACTTAACTCTTTTAATTTTTGCTTTCTAGTATGAAAATAATATAATAATTATAAGTTTTATTGATGATGTTTATAAAAATATATTCTTGAAATGAGTAATAAGAACAACCTATATATAAAATTTACGAAGAGACAGAATAAATTCTTTCATAATACACGCAGACACATCACATACACAGCCACACCACACGCTACATACATACACACACACACACACACCATACACTACACGCACACACACACACCATTCACTACACGTACACTCACACATACACACCACATAATACACACACACAGGCCACGTACACAATTTTTATCCTTTTTATTATATAATTAAACCTTTTTTTTTAATATTAATTCTTTGCTTTTATACTGCTACAATTGTGTTTACTTATGAATGTATTGTTACATCTCACTCCGGCCCCCAAGATACAAGCTTTGGCTTAGTTTGGGGACCACTGTTACCAAAAATGTAAATCTTATAACTACTTGTAATTTGTTAATCTAGCCCTAAGAAAACATCGTTAAGACAATAAATTTTATTCTTATTCTTATCCATTTAGTTTGTTTGTATTTATAGGTAGGCAGCTACTTACGGTGTTTGATCTCAAAGCCTGAAACAAAAAGATTAATGACGTAAGTGAATAATATTCCATCAAAAAGGAAACTTGTAAAAAAAACCAAGCTTCGCAACTCGGTTCTTCTACCGTAAAAAGTTGTGAGATCCATGTAATACCAAGTTGGTTACTTTATTACTACCACTTAAGGGACCTTCTGTCTTAAGTTATTACGTAATAAGCTAACCTAACAACATCTTATAGTGACCTTATCAAAATTATAAATCTTTTATGTTTTAAATAAAATAGATTGACTTGGTCATCGCATGAAAACAAATTCATCACATAAGTATTACATATTATATTAAATAAGATTGTTTAGTGCGATTGCCATGTCAATCAATTTTATAAAACACTAGCTGTCCCCCACTTTGACCGCGTGTTTTAGTTTTAACGGTTTTTCATTTATGCTCCACTCCTATTGGTGGCAGTGTAATGTTATAAAGCTTATAGCCTTCCTCAATAAATGGGCTATCCAACACTGAAATATTTTTTCAAATTGGACCAGTAGTTCCTGAGATTAGCGCGTTCAAACAAACAAACAAACTCTTCAGCTTTATATACTTATTACTAGCTGTCCCCCGCGACTTTGTCCGCGTGTTTTAGTTTCAACGGTTTTTCATTTTTGCAACATTTTTCATTTATGCTCCGCTCCTATTGGTCGCAGCGTAATGTTATATAGCTTATAGCCTTCCTCTATAAATGGGCTATCCAACACTAAAAATATTTTTCAAATCGGACCAGTAGTTCCTGAGATTAGCGCGTTCAAACAAACAAACAAATAAACAAACAAACAAACTCTTCAGCTTTATATATTAGTATATAGAGTATAGATTAGTATAGATAAGTATAGATGTAGGATAGATAAATGATTTTTAATATTGATGTGGGATAAGAAGGTTGTATTACGATGGAGTATGAATGGGTTTTATTACGACAGAGTATGAATGCAACTTATGATTGTTATGACGGAACTGGACGGAAATAGAGGATGAAAGAAAGAATATATTTGGTTATATAAATGGTTCCGAGTGATGGAGAAAGGCACAGAGTACTTTTGGGAGAAAGGGTAAAAAGTACTCTGTGGGTAATGGCGACGACGAGATTCACGATGAACACGGTGTAACGCTGACTTATCTAACGTTTTTATTTTTATTTAATTCATTATTAATTTCAATAAACATTTTACAAGTTGTTTATTTGTTTATTTTGTCCATACAATCCCACATTGATATGGTCACCATAATGATATGGTCACGATTATGTGTGTATAATTGGAGCAAATGAGGATCGCAATTTTTTCTGCCAGAAAGCTGAATGCTTACTGGGTGTGTCATAACCTGTTACTTTTACAAAATATAGTAGATATATTAAATTCATAATTACCTGCTTCAGGCTGGCCGTATAAGGGGTCAGCTGTAAAACAAAATTTTCGTTAATTTAAATAAATAATAAATAAATGTGGATATCACATACATTGTTCTAAACCCAAAGTACGTAATTATAGCACTTGTGTTAAGGAATCATAGACGAAGGTACGACAAACACTCAGACCCGAGACAATGTAGAAAAGTGGTTTTCCACATTGACCCGTCCAGGGATCGGAACCTGGGACCTCAGAGCCGGCAACTTGAGCACCGGTGTGTACGCCACTCGACCACGGAGGTCGTCAATAAGTTTAGAAGTCATTAGAAGTGAAAATGCTATTAGTTAACTACCTATTTAATGTTAAAGAAAAACTACAATAATACGTAATAAAAATCAAAGTAAATTAATAAATATCTTAATTGTGGGAAATAAGAAATTTAGATTTTGTTTGTTGATTTGGGCCATTTTGAATTACCTACTAATTTGTTTAGCCAAAAGATGCGTAGTTAGGCATTAAAGAATCTACTTAGCTTGGTTTGAAATGATCAGTGTTTTAAAACGACAAAACAAAACGGTAACAAAGAATCTATAGTGCGTGTCGCCCTCCCGCAGTATGTAAGTAGAATGTAAGTCTTATAAAGATAGTTATATGATTTTATACATAGGACCGTATTAACCTTCAATATTTATTTTGCAAAAAGGTGTTTAGGTAACTATTGAAGAATCACAAATAATTTTACTACATTTTAATACCTAAGACAAAATTAAGAGTTTTTGTACTTACGGTTTACAACTACAACTGAAACAAAGAGAGTTAAATTAATATAAATGCAACAATTTATTACAATATACACTTTATAACATGCAAAAGTTATGTTATATTAGATGATAGGTAAAAGTTAATCACCATTTTTGTGTATGATTCGCATTTTCATTATAATTAGGAAATAGCCAAACTATGATCACTGAGCAGGAAGCAATAGGCATGTTTCCTATTTTTTTTTAATGTCCGCTTGGTAGATTAATGAATTTATTAGACACGTATGTTTTCTTTTTCATGCAAAAAAAAATTATCAAAATACAGAGAACGGAAATTTCGCGTGACATCACTTGTGGCTACAATTTTTACCCACAAGTGACGTCACAAGCCACCAATCCAGAACTTTAACTTTGTCATTTTTCATTGATTTGATATAAGAAGACCTCGCGAGATTTGTGTGTTTTTTTGCAAATAATCACAATATTCGAATAAATGACGAAAAATATAATAAAAACTATAAGTATTATCCCGGAATCCGGGCTGAGTCAACAAGGGGATCACGGTAAACCTTCTCACATTGGGCCCTAATAACCTAATCAGTGCGCTCTGGGTGCAACACATAGTACCGACAACTTTGGGATATACATAATACCTACTACGTATAGGTACATATGAACGCAGATGATTGCAATACAGAAAACAGAAAGCAGACGTTTTTATTCTCGAGTGCAATCTCGTTAAACTGGCGAGATCTCGCCCTTTTTTCGTCCGAGATCAATCTCGCTAAAAAAGCCCGAGATCTCGCGAGAACGAGATTGCATTTCCTAGTACACGGTTCAATATTACTATTTGACTATTTGACGTAATTTTTAATACGTATCTAATTGTTATAGTTAGCTCACCTGCAGGTATGTTAACCGCAACTTCTGTAATCAACTTACAATATTACTATTTTGAATCATGTATTTTTTGGTAAACTAATAGCAGTATCAAAAAATTTCTATGCTTAAAGCATATGACATCATTATTATTTGTTGAAAAAGCAAAAATACTTCAAGACTTTTTAATAACGTCTAAATAATTAAAACGTAGTAATATTATGAACGTCAAGTTCATAATATTAATTATAAAAAGTATAGATCTTTTAGTATTTTTACATTCAACAGAGAATATTTTAAATAATAAAATTGCATGGCAAAGATCACCTTGCCAAAGGAGATTTGAACCAGCAGTGAAATGAATTTGTGCGTGAATTTGAGCAAGCAGTGAAGGTAAAGTGATTTGAACCAGCCATGCTCTTTAGCGTAACAGCAACATTCACAGAAGCGTAGAACCCACTTTCACAGTTTAAATAATACTTATTAAAACTGTCAATTTTACCCCCGAACACTCAAACGAATCTTAAATGTAAGACTATCTTAAAAGTATATAAAATGTTGCTACATGTTACAAAGACAGAAATATTTGTTGTTTTTGTACAAAAAGAAACTCCTTCACTAGTGAATTTAGATACATCACTTTATAGCGAGAGGTTTCACAAACACTCAATTTACAGAAACAAAGAGCACACAGATTTAGAACAAGGATTTGTGAGAAATGCTTGTCCCATGCGGGATCGAACCCGCAGCACGTCGCCATATACCACTCGGCTATCCGCGCAGTCCAAAATATTTACGGGTTCTTATAAAATTGAGTTGCATTTGAGTATTCGACCAACAGTAGGTATATTAACCACCAGAAGGGTAATTATGTTAAACTCACCTTTATCAGGATTCACGACTTGCACTGGAAATAAAAAAAAAATAAGTATCTAAGTAAAGATAGTGAAGGAGATGTAATTTTTTTTAATTTGCGTTATTGTACATTATAAAAAAATATAAGACATGTATTTTTTAAGCCAGATAACTCACTACCATACATTGAATTGATTTGAAAAGGGTTATTATGTTAAACTCACCTTTATCATTATTCACGACATGCACTGGAAATAAAAAAAAATATAAGTATCTAAGTAAAGATAGTGGAGTAGATGTAATTTTTTTTTAATTTCCCTCATTGTACATTATTAAAAAATATAAGACACGTATTTTTTAAGCCAAAAACTCACAACCATACATTGAATTGATTTGAAAAGGGTAATTAGGTATGTTAAACTCACCTTTATCATTATTCACGACTTGCACTGGAATTTAAAAAAAAATATATAAGTAAAGATAATAGAGTAGATGTTTTTTTTTTAATTTCCTTCATTTTACATTATTAAAAAATATAAGACACGTATTTTTTATGCCAAAAACTCACAACCATACATTGAATTGATTTGAAATATCCCATGACGTTACAATTTCGTGCATTTCGTACAGAAGCATGTCGTCATTAACACCTAAACTTTGACTCGCTTTAACTACTTAATGTTTTCTTAATTTCAAAAGGGGAAAACTACGTGTCTTGTATTTTTTTTATGTTAACTGTCGAACTAATTAGATTCTGTCTATTCATACCCAGCTTTCAAATTGTTTTGTATATGTACCTACAGGACTTTGATATAATTAAATACATTGCAATCTACACATTCTATCAAGTTAATATTTTACAATTTATGACAGGAAGAAGAACAATTATTCTTTATTTAATAGTTATATTTTAAATTATGATATCATCGGGAATTTCTCGTAATTTACCATTAGTAAGCTTATGAGAGCCAATATTAGTAATACATAATTAGATCCATTGTTTTCCGTATTCAAACGTATGTGTATTTTGAGATAAGCACCATACTTATTATGTCAAATTCCTATCTCTAGTAGGGAAAATTATCTGCAGATATGTATTAAATTTATACTAATATATAAAGCTGAAGAGTTTGTTTGAATGCGCTAATCTCAGGAACCAGTCCGATTTGAAAAAATATTTCAGTGTTGGATAGCCCATTTATTGAGGAAGGCTATAAGCTATATAACATTACACTGCGACCAAAACGAGGGGAGAATAAATGAAAAATATTTCAAAAATGAAAAACCGTTGAAACTATAACACGCGGACAAAGTCGCGGGGGACAGCTAGTTGTATATATGGTAATGATTGTAAGGAGGTACCTATATTAAATGTACTTAGTTAAAGCCATAACCAATACCATATCTGCAGATAGTTTTCCCTATTTTGTAAGTTTATATTTAAAGATATTGTTGGTATTTATAAGTTAAATGTTTTGTGTCTATCGAACCGAGGGTTGGCCCGGTGATCTGTAACACAGGTTTTACCTAATTGTAACCTAACTTTACTAGTTTCATTATCATGAGATTTTTTTATTATCATAGTTATTTTCTTTTTGCTGCTTACCTCCGGATCTATCGTCAGCTGTAAACAAAAGACAAGAAAACGTGAGCAAAAAAAGTGTATTCGAGCTATTGCCAACATAAAGCAGACAGATAGCTGCAAATCATTTTTTATAAAATTTAAGATTCTGACGCTACCGTGCATATATATACTTGAAGTTATATTGTTTGTTAGAAAAAACATGCACTATTTCAGTAACTTAAAAAGTAAAAGACATAACTATAAAATATGTATACCAAATAATAAAACAGCGCTACTCAATAAAAGTATTTTTTGCATGGCACCACGTGTATATAACCATCTGCCTAGATCGCTGCTCGAAATAACAGAAATTAACATGTTTAAGAGTAAAATTAAAGCATTGTTACTGTCAAAAGCGTACTATACCGTCAGTGAATTTTTACAAGACAAACTACAAATTTGTATTATCATTATGCAGTATCCATATTGCTGTTTTTACTTAATTTGTAATTTAAGTTTTTGCAAGCCTTATGGTAGGATATGGTCAATGCACATTTTTGTTAATTTATAAGATCTCCATGTTCCCATATTCACAAAAAATAAATGAATTTGAATTTGAATTTGAATTTGGTCTTCACAATATCTTCGTCATACATAACTTGTTTGCGATAACGAAAGATAGTAAACATACTTATTACTCCGTCATCCATTGTCTATTCGGTGAAACATGTATCCCACAAAATTAATATCAGAGAATTTGAGCCTATATTGTCCCACTGCAGGACAAAGATCACCCATCCATTTGTGTTATGTTACAAAAAATTAAAACATCATCAATTATTTTTCATATCGAAAAATTAATTTATTCGATCCAGGAATATTCTTCACATAATGCAGTATTTTATCTTACTGACTGCACAAATCAATGCAATTCCAAACTGGGAGGTTTTCAAAGCTTTGATATATAGGTCTTCGAGGCGGTCCTATATAAATTTCATCATAATCGATTTAGTAGTAAAGATGTTAATAATAATTAACACGAAAATTTCAAGTTGCATTGGTTATATTTAAATTACTTATAAGTACTAACATTGAGGTCTGTTTTTCTTTTACATTTAAGTTGTGTAGTCATGAGAATGGTCAAATCATCTTACCTGGTGCAGAGCTGGCTAAGGCGACGCACGCCAAAGCGAAGACTACCTGAAGAACAAGTAATAACTTCATTATTATATTATTAAAACACTTTTACTTCTCTTGAGTTAGTCACAGACTGATGCAACGTAAAATGATCGATAGATTTATGTTTCAAAACACATGGACGGACTCAGGTTATCTGTATGATAAGATTAGCGATGGTATTTGTGCACTAAATCAATATCAGATTTCGTATGAATGGCACTACATTTTAAGTAGGTAGGTACATATTATATAACTAGCTGTCCCCCGCGACTTTGTTCGCGTGTTTTAGTTTCAACGGTTTTTCATTTTTGCAACATTTTTCATTTATGCTCCGCTCCTATTGGTCGTAGCGTGATGTTTTATAGCCTATAGCCTTCCTCAATAAACGGACTATACAATACAAAAAGATTTTTTTAATTCGAACCAGTAGTTCCTGAGATTAGCGCGTTCAAACATACAAACAAACAAACAAACATACTCTTCAGCTTTATATATATAATATGTACCTACCTAGTACATATTATATAATTATAACAGTTTACTAAGCTATTCATGTGCTGTTCCTACTTTCTTATTGATTAAGGTTGCGTTGCCACTGACGCGAAGTTGGGCGGAGTGGAGAGGAGAGGACCGTGAATTGACCACTTATCAGTGCACAGATTTCGAGCACTGTTTTTGACCGATTCACGGTGCTCACTCTTCGAGCTACGTAATCCTATAATAATATGTAGGTTTTGAGCTTTCTTTTTACATTCTAGCCCTATGATTACATTTATTAGATTCAAATTAGTTAGTTAACGTTTTGGAATTGCTACGAAAATTTAAATAAAAAAGTCGCTTGCCCATTGGCTAAGCCAATTCTATCTTTTTAATAAAATACTTATTTTCATTCATTTTCATACATTTCAATGATTTTTCTTAATTTAGAGAGGAAAGCGATATGATATCAAGTAAGTAGGTTTCCTGAGAGACAAGATAAAATTATAGAAGATAAATTATGTAGGTTCCATTATCTCGATTTGTTTGAGTAAAATCAACAATAGATGTCATTAAACTATTACCAACAGACAAACGCTGGCTGTAAGAATTTGAATGTCGAAAAAACAACAATTTAAACAAATTTGTTTTGCCAAGGACGGTGTGAATCATACAGGTTTTTTATTAAAACCATATGAAAATAAATAGCGTCATTGTTAGACATAAATCTATTACACAAGTTTATACAGGGTTATTATTACACAATTGGGTTCCATTTAGGAGCAATTTTTGTATTAAATTCAAAAAAATAACATAAAATGCAACACGGGTGCCTATAAAAAGACCTCGATTTAGACCTAGATTAAAATCATTCTCTGCAACTTGTCGGTAATTAGATCAAGGAAATAACCGTATATCCCTGTGTAACTATAAATTATTATGATCAACATTTTAAGAGTCGCTTTAAGTATCAACCTATGACACTAGTTTGAAAAAAGGTAATATTACCTTAAAAAAGAAACTCACCATAAATGCCTTCATAATGTTTAATAACGAGAGATATGGATGATGATACACTTAAACGAGTTTGTGCCGTAATTTTTATAATGTAGTGTCTTTTATAATACGTGAACGCGATAACCTAGACGACCCAAGTAAATATTGAAGCTAAACACACATTTAATTCGAGGCTCTGTGTAATGTACACAATGATAATTATCTGTAAGTAATTTAATTTAAAATTAAAGTGTTTTTTTTAATGTAATGAAATATTCTTGAAATATAATTTCTTGTTTTAATTTTAATTCACTCTGTGCCTACTTATACCCATTTTACCATAACATAATTTGTTATTGAAGAGCGGGGCCTCCTAGCGCAGTTATTGGTTTTACTTAAAACGAGGTCTCTTTTTAAGATTTACTGTATAAGTTGTCCATGTTTCTAATTTTTTTTTTTATATTTATGTTTTATAGATCTATTCATGTAAATATTTGACGCAAAAAACAGAAGTATCTCTACTAGACATAGATTAATAATTGTTCCTGTTTTTCACTCAATGTAAGGACACGAAGAGAATAGTGAAGAAAGTAGGCTAAAGCTGAAAGCTATCCTTGTACTTACTGTAAGATTTACGTTTTATTCTCTTTATCCTAAATTCGAAATGGTTAAATATTGCTGACCGATACATTGATTATCCCCCGGTTTCTGAAAGGTTGATCAACTGATCACGAATGTGATTGGTCGACCAAAAGAACAACAACCAATCACAGCACTTAAGGTTTGACAGGTGATTAATTAATTTTTGTGTTCATCAACGTTTCAGAAATCGGGAGTAGGTATGTCGCAGTGGTCGACATACCCCCGTAGAGCTACCGTAATTAATTTCACCGCTAGGGGCAATAGCCGCACGCGAGGTAATAGCGGACCGGACTATTATTTTTATAAGTACTTACTCGTCAGATAGAGATTAAAAAAATATTAAACACGTATTTTATTGGCTACAATACCCAAGTCACAAACCCACTCCAGAACTTTAAAGTGTAGGTATTTCACAAACAGAAGCTTGAAATATTTGTTGAATCGAGAGTTTGTAGACCTTAGTATTTTAATTATTTCAACAAGATACCACCACGCGTTCCTGAAAAAAAAACTTGGCAGAAAGACCGTCAGACGGAAAACTAAGTGATCTTTTAAGGGTTCTTTTTTACTTTTAAAGTATGTAATGAACCCAAAAAAAAACAATTATTCTTATCAGACGAAAAGTCACAGGGCGGTCCGAAAAATACTTTTGCGAGCGAAGCCTGGTTGTGTGATAAACTATAATCTTTAACAAATTCTTAGTAGGTACTATTATTACGTGTGTAGGAATTATCAGTTCTGGCTACTGGAGTTCATATTTTGTTTTGTAAAATTGATAGATAAGAATAAAAATATTTCGTTATTTTTATGTATTTCTTCCTGTATTTACTAACCAATTGATAGGTATTACCTTAAAGTATAAATTCTAGCTGATCTATCAACGGCAAATTGTTTCCATCCCTTTTTTTAAATTTTATTATGTATGTACTCAGTTGTTTTATGTAGACAAACTTATATTTGAAAAAATTATATATTTAAAATTCTCTTGTTACAGTGTTTGTAAAAAAACTCCTCCGAAAGGGCTTGACCGATTTTTATGAAACTTTTCGTGTATATTCGATAGGTCTGAGAATGGGTTGTAAACAATTTTTTATAACCCAGATTTTTTTTTATATGACAAAACGACGTTCACCCGGTAAGCTAGTATTACCTATATTTTTTAATCGGAAAGGTTGGTCTGGGCATGAAACTCTACCCACAAAATAATAATATGCTAGTCATGGTTACATTGTAACTATGTCATATTATTGTTTCACCTTGAGACTGCACCATTATGCTAATATTTGACGTTTGCATATTTAACTGAAATACTAAATTATTATGAGTCGAGTCACCATTTATTTCTTTTTCATATTTCATGTTGGCAAAAAATTAAAGATATGGATATATTTGATTCAAATAATAATACTAAAGTTAAATTCATCGTTATTATTAGATTAAGTATACCTACCTATTGTATTTTTATCAGGCTTACCAATGGATTGCTTCTATCCCAGTAGGTATCTAATAATCAGTTTTGTAGGTCAAATACTCAGATAGGCAGTATAGCTACTGATATTTATACAGTAAGCTTAGATATTTGTTTTCTTCTATAACCCAAGCGATGTTGACTAGATAAAAATAACAGTGAAATCTCATATTAAGTGTTAACGTCGGTATATAACTACGCTTTATGAGATCTAGTTGGTGTGTTTTATAAAGCGATTAGAAATCGCTTTAGTTGACTACCGCTATAGCAAATATGTCTGCTGGTACTTAATCGTGTCTGTAGATATTAAAGTAACCCCACAGGCAGGCAGGCAGCACGGTCTGGAAAGAGTAAACAATTATGTAGAAAAATATCGAAAGTATATACAAATATATTAAGATTATTTTTTCATTTGCTTACGTTGATATAGACTTGTGGAACAGTGATAATTTCATGAAAAAGGGGTCAGTAAAAGCTAGGAAGTTTATTGTTTCCATATAATATAATTATAACTAGCAACATTAAGTGTCAAACTGAAACTGACAAATTAAATTGATTATATTGACATTGACTGACATATTAGTCTTTAATCTGTGGACTGACAGAAAATGTCAAGTTTGTTGACAAATATTCACGAAAGCGATGGGATTTTAAAGGATTCTGGAAAAACGTATTTAGTTTCAGGAAATTATGAATATTATCATTACCTTTGTGATGGTTTCGACGACAGAGTTAGTCTCATTGCTATTTATCATATAAAGTTGACGTATCTTTAAGGTTATGTTGGGCTACTTCATAATATATTTTAAATTCCTTTTTTTAGGGCTGGGGTTGCGGCTATAGGACTTTACAAACAATATGTTCTTGGATGACAAATAACCAGGGCTGTGAAACAAAAGTCCCTACTATAACAGATATACAAGAGATATTGGTACATCTTGAAGATAAACCCAAAACTTTTTTAAAGTCAAGGCAGTGGATTGGTAGCTTTGAGGTAGGTAGCTACTTAGTAAATTGATTGTTTTATGTATTTATATATATTTACATTATAATATTCATAGACCTACAAAAGAACAGCAAGAATAAATGATAACAACTTGTTTGCATCTAAATGATTGTTTTGTTTAAGGTATGTCTTGTGATAGACAAATTGTATGACATTCCGTGTAAGATAGTTCATGTGAACCACGGGGATGAGCTTCAAACAGTAGTGGATGTGTTGGTAAACCATTTTGAAAAGTTTGGCAGTCCCATAATGATGGGCGGGGATATTGACGCCTCATCCAAGGGAATCATGGGCATCCATGTTGGTCAAAGAGGTGCTAGTCTATTAATTGTGGTAAGTTATTACATAGCATTATATTTTTTTTGCTAATTACAATCATCAGTGAATTTCTTATTTTTTATATAAATAAATTCACTAAAGCCCGTTTGATATAACAAGAAATTACATGTAATCCTAAAAATATTATCTTTACACATAGATTCAAAATTTCTGATAATTATAATTAATTCTATTAAATTTATTTATAATTACCAAGTTATACCTATTCAATTTTCTTACAGGATCCACATTATGTAGGAAAAGAGAAATCAAAAGAGTTTCTATTTGACAAAGGTTGGGTGAAGTGGCAGCGGCTCACAGACTTCTTAAGCTCCTCATTTTATAACTTATGTTTACCCCAAGTGAAAGCTAAAAGCAAAGTTAGTTAGCATGGTGCTAAATTATGGTGCAATAAAGACATTATCAAACATAGTTTATCTTATTTTAATCATAATTTTTAACAGACTACATGAAACCAAAATCCTGCCGAGTGCAAGTAGGACACGCGCATAAAGTGTTCTGAACCATTGTACAATGTTTATGCCGTTAAAGTCGACACACAAAATAAACAGTACTAGTAGGAAAAACAATTTTAATTTATAAATTTATAAAAAAAAGAAATAGTCTATGAAAATTTCAACTGTGTACCTATTACGGTTCATGAGATACAATTTGCAGACAGCGAAGGCTTTGTAATAAGGTCCTGTTAGCTTGGCACCCTGTGGCACAGAACCTTATGAACAATGGCAGTTTTTTTAAAAATCTTTTGAAACTAAGTTATTAAATGAAATGTTCACATTTCTGCTTTAAGTCAAGGCACATAATGATATCTATTAGTGGATTGAAAATTCTCTCAGGTAAAGACTACCACACGAAATCGATCAGTATATAATGCTGATTGTTCTTAACTTATGTAACCTACACAGATAGGTGTGGCACATTTGAGAAGTATTTACCTTCATATTTAGTGGGTCTAGGTCAGTATGTTTAGTATAATGATCAGACATCCTTGATAAATTCTCGATCGTACTGTGAGTAATTCCCATAATTTAAATGTTAAATAAAAATAACATGACATATTAATCAGTCTTTATTCAATAATTAAATTCTAATTAAAAATCTTAAGAAACAAGATAATACTGTAAAACAACATAATTATACTAACTAGACATTAGGGTCACACTTATAATAGGGGTCATAGAGTGTAACCTACTTAAAATTAAAATAATAGTCTAGTTTCAAAAATCATTATAAACACAAAATCAATGACTCAAAAGCATTTTTTCTTCCTATGGCCCTTAATTTAAAGGCCACTGCAGACATTGTTTTTTATCATCGGAGATCGGCGATTATGCGACTGTTACGATGCTGCATCGCGTTTTGGCGTCTCTGCGTGGTAGTGTAGCGTTCAGTCGCTACACATAGCGACCACTTCACCGATGCTAAAATTAGCACGCCTGCGGTGGCCCTAAGTCATGTTATAGACACCGGAATTTTTTTTGAACCGGAGACCTTGATGCCAGAAGGTTATCTTAATCGAAAGGGGTCCGCGGGGATTTTTGGCATGTTAATCTAAGCGATTGGTTGTTTGATCGCGTCCGCAACACTTTCGCGCGCCGAACCTACCGATGAACTTTAGTCAAGATGTTTGCCGGTGTCTGTACGAGCTATAAAGACTGGTCTATCAGTCCAGAGCTGGAAAGAAATAATGTATTAGCAGTCTTAGATTGAGTTTAGACTTATAGAAGAAATAATAGCCTAGTGGAATAGTTTAGTCAGTGTTCATAATGAGGCAGACGCCTTGCAGGATCCAGTGGCTGCAGTGCTCAGCGGTCCACAGGTCGGAGTTGAAGACCAGGCCGACGCCCATCGCGTCGCGTCGCCGAGACGTCGTGTACACCGGCGTGCGCAGCGTGTTCTGATTGGAAAAGTACAGGAAATAATATATTCACGAACTTGTGTGAACTGTTGTGATGTAGTTAATTACACTGGTCAACAAAATTTTGTAACAAGAAAGGTGCTGGCTAATTTTAAATTACCCCCATCCCCTTATTTTATAACCATATTTATTTCGATTCCATCTGATCTAGTTTTTATATTTTTACTTTTTATATTTAAAAGAAAATTTTCCTAAGCTGAGTGAAGCAAAAATCAAAGAGGGCATATTTGTTGGCCCCCAAATCAGGCAATTGATGAAAGATGATATATTCAAAGAAAAGCTTAGTGATTTAGAAAAAATAGCTTGGGAATCTTTCATGAAAGTAACTTCCAATTTTCTAGGAAATCACCGATCAAGTGACTATAAATTTATTATCGTGGAGCTTTTATCTACTTATAAGGCTTTGGGCTGTAATATGTCATTGAAAATACATTTTATCAATTCACATTTAGACTTTTTTCCTGAAAATTTGGGCGCCGTCAGCGATGAACACGGTGAAAGATTCCATCAAGACATTTCTACCATAGAAAAACGATATCAGGGCAAGTGGAGCCCACGTATGTTAGCGGATTACTGTTGGACATTAAAACGAGATGTTCCTGAAGCAAAATACAGACGAAAATCATAAAAGTAAATTCATATTAATGTAGCAATAAATCGAAATAACTTTAAAAATTCAAACATGACTAGACAAAAGTTTTCATGTTACATGCAAAAATTGTTTTTTTGTTGACTAGTGTTATTGGAATGTGCCCACTGATTGCTGAATATAATCATGAAATATACCTACATAACTGCTCTTAAGTAAAATAAGACGAAATTTAAATTTAAAACAGTATTTACTCATTTTTGGAAGGGGAAATCAAATTTAAAATTACGCAGTATATAGACACAATATTAAAAAAAACAATATATAAGTAGCCAGTGTCGCTCGGGATAATGTAAGGATTCCAACGATTCATGTTTTACCTTGTCTAGAGACTTTCAAAATAGACTAACATATAAACAAACCAAAATATTATAATGTCAGAATATCACATTTTCATCACAAATAATTAATGAGAGTATATCGGTCTTTTATCAACACAGCCAGCATAGTAAAACAAGAATTAAATTACAATAAAAACAAATTGAATGAATTTCGAAAACGGCAGATTATCATATCGTTAAATGCGTGAAGTTTAACAAAGATTTGTGGACAAACAAACAGTCTAAACAAGATAAACTTTGACCTTGAGAGAATTTGGAATGTAGGTTATCGCTGTTCAAGTCAGGGTCTCGAACGCTTTGCACGTTTTTTTGTGATTAAGTTAATAATAATAATTTATAAAGTTTATTATCAACTAAATTAACTTAATAGGTACCTATGATACAATAATTTTCGTGAGGAGTATTCATAATTATTTAAGACAAAACGGTTTACTCACGCATATTCTCGGGATCGCCTGACTAGTTTCAGACTCAATAGGAGTTTTTTTCCTGTTGTGCCTCCTAGACTATACAGGGTGTTACGTAACGGATATGCGTGTCATTGAAATACTGCTTCTGCCAATAGAAATGAACAAGTTTCTTCAAGGGAACCACAGCCAAATAAAAAAAAATGGTCTTAGGTACCTACCATACAAAATTATCTCATCAGCTGATCAAATTTTTGGAATAGTCAATTACTTTCTTGAAGAAAGTTTTTCATTTTTACATGCTGAGGCAGTATTTCAAATAATAAAACACAGTTACGTAGCATCCTGTATGTATCACCTGTATCCTAAAGGAAATTACCTTCCCTAATACATTCAAGTTTCGATTCATTAAGTAAGTTTATGTGTTCACCACTACATTCAACTGAATAAGTTTCTAAGAAAGGCATATAGGAAACAATTACTTGGAAGTAATCGATCGCGTCACAGTCAATTTATTTATTATCATGAAATAATGGAGCGGTCGGTAAAACCACGTTGCTTTTTTTTCTGTTTTAAGTAGACTGCTCGACTCAAGTTTAGTAAAAAGTGTAGTAGCTGCCAGTCATCACCCGTCAAACGGGGACATCCCTGTGAGAATATGACGACAATAGAGCAAAGCTAATAGAGACAAGATGTTATCAAATAACATTATCGTCTAGGACAGGGGTGGCGAACCTTTGCGGATTTACTTGCCATTTATTTTAAATATTTATTTGACTTATTTGATTTATTTGCATAGACGTTTTGTCAAAAAATAAACTTTACTACCAAACACAAAATTTAGGTCTGTATTGTAATAAATATTACATTTAATCTATTATTTAATAATTCAAATAAAGGTACATTAGTGTGGCTACTTTAATTGTATATTATATTTCTGAAATGTTGTTATTAAACTAAAATGCAAACCGTGCAAAAAATATAGTGTCGCGTGCCATATAGTACGAGAGCCCACGACCAAAATTTTTGTCTCATAGCAATACGGCCAAAACCGCATCAAATCGATAGATACGATTATCCTGAACTCGAAAATACCAATATCAGACATTTTCCGTGTAGCATTTTGATCTGACGAATTTTCAAAATTGTAAAAGAATTTTACCGAACTGCATCATAGCAATATGTCTGATTTGCAGACTGTAGTTGAATGATAGTTCTGAGATACCGGAAACATATTTTTCAGACGTTAGTGGTGTAGCGCAAACCCGTAAAATCACATAAAAAAATTAAAAATGAGACAAAAAAAATGTCTCATAGCAATACGTCTGAAAATCTTTTTTATTAGTAAATTTTGGTTATTTGATGCGAACAAAACAATTTTCAGACGGAAATGTGAACGCATTAAATTTTGAGACCGTTTTGAAAATGTTAACAAATTTTACCGATCGGTATCATAGCAATATGTCTGAAAATTGTTGGACATGATAAAATAAGTTGTCCACGTGTGCAAAAAATTTATATCAGACAAATTAAGTGTAGCACCTTCTCTATCAGACAACTTTTCGATACTCAGATATCATTTAAAAATCGTATTGAGGCATCTTGAATTTTCTGTTACAAACCAATGAATACGTTGCGACCCTGAATTTATTAGATGATAATTAACAAAGAATTTACCCGAAACCGTAACATTGAAGTTGAAGGACTGAAATAAATCGCACAAAAGGAAACTGGGATGAAGTTGAAAAAAAAAACGGTTTATTCAAAGTTACAAAATATTCTCGTATTCAATCGCACAACGTATGACAACTAAGTGAGCGTCGTTCCAACGTTTGGAGCAGCTGGCGAGTGAGCTGTATAATAGTAAGAAAGGGGCAGGAGCGTAACAAGCGCTGAGGCTGTTGAAATTAAATACTGATTGATTTGATAGTTTTGGTTTTATTTAAAGCACACTTGAGTAACTTTTACAAAAGAAATAAGTAATGACATCTGTCATCTGTAAAAGTACATATAATAGACAAGGGAGATTCTTGAATATCTATGAAGGCTGTAAATTTAAAAAAAACATTTAACAGAGGCGTCGGCCAGGCGACTCCGAAACGTTATTTTCGTTTTTGGGAGTATATGTGTAGCCTACTTACATTCTACATTAGTTTAATATGCTACACACTAAATAACTACACTACAGTACATTAAATATATTACTACACATTTAAATTATTATATTATATATACTATATTATTATATATGTATAAATTCAACACTAAGCATAAATATTATATTAACAATATATTATAATATTTACAACTACTAAAACTATTAAAAACCAATAACTTAAAGTAAAGACAAATCATGTTATGAAATAATACTTACCGTGTATATTTGCCGTATCGTGCTATGGAAACCTGCTAGCCGCTCCCACGAGCCCGGCGCGTGCGCATGCACCGCCGGCGCTCGGAATTCCAACCAGTCGGCTTACCTCTCCTGTTCGCGAAGCCCGCGTCACTCGTTGACTGATTGTCCGCTAACGCTTGCGCGCTTACGACTTAATATTACTTATACTATATACTTGCTGTCTGCCTGTACTCTCTTCTTCTACTCCTTCAAACTCTGTTTTATGGTGAACGATTGTGTGCTGTGTTGTGGAACGTGTTAACCTATGTACTACGAATTATAGTGATACCAATATTAAGGAACTCTGTTTACAATTATTTGGAAACCTACCCCAGCATACACCCCACACAACCATAACTGGTGACCCCGAAAAGGACACGAACAGGTATGAGTGACAGCAGTGACTCCGTAAAAACCGTCGGTTCGCGAAGCCACGAAAATGTTGCCACGCGGCGGACGCAAAGAGTGCGCGTGTCCACTGCACCCGACAATAATGACGGTCGGAAATTAAAAATTAAAATTCCTCCATTTTCACCCGAGGATCCGGAACTGTGGTTCGCGCTCTTGGAAGGTCAGTTCGCGACAAATGACGTCATTGACGACTCTGTCAAGTTCACGCAGGTGGCCAACCATTTGGACATACAGTATGCGAAGGAAGTCAAGGACATAATAATCAACCCTCCGGCAAAACACCGCTACAAAAAAATAAAGTCCGAGCTAATTAAGCGACTCTCAGCTTCGCACGAGAAAAAAGTCAAGCAGTTATTGACCCATGAGGAACTAGGAGACAGGAAGCCTTCCCAATTCCTAAGACACCTCCTGGACTTAGCGGGACCCTCCGTGCCTGAAGATTTTTTGAAGTCGATATGGTGCAATCGCCTGCCGCACAACATACAGACGGTGCTGGCATCACAACCATCTCATTCCCTGGAGCAGCTAGCAGACCTGGCTGACCGTATCCAGGAACTCGCATCACCTGGCAGCGTCGCCGCTGCGTCTTCCAGCAGGGCTACGTCCTCCAGTCAGATGGACGAAATCGCCGAGTTGAAGAGGATGGTGCAGCATCTGACCTTGAAACTGGAGGAGCACACCCGCGGAGCCAGCTGCTACTCGACCGACCGATCCAGGCCTCGCGATCGTCGCCGCTCACCATCGCGACAGCGGAGCCGGTCCGGTTCTAGTTACCGGAAGTATCCCGTATGTTGGTACCACAGTAAGTTTGGTGCTCAGGCTCACAAGTGCCTGAAGCCTTGCGACTTCAAGGCGGGAAACGCCGCGGACAGTCAGTAGTGGCGACAAACGACTGTCCACTATTTAAGGGTCGCCTCTTCATCACCGACCGCAGCACGAACGTCCAATTCCTGGTGGACACTGGCAGTGACCTTTGTGTCTACCCCCGTGCAGCGCTTCGGGAACGTCGAGCCAAGGCGGACTTCGAGCTTACTGCAGCCAACGGAACACCCATTGCTACTTTCGGCTTCGTAGAGCTTAATTTAAACCTAGGCTTAAGGCGCAATTTTGCTTGGCGCTTTATAGTGGCAGATGTAACAAAACCAATAATAGGCGTTGATTTCCTTTGCTTTTATAATTTAGTTGTCGATTGCCGGAATCAACGCCTACTCGACAACACAACAACTCTTTCTTCTAATGCTATCATTGCTGACACTAATGTATACTCTGTTAAGGTTGCAACAGGTGACACGCGCTTCCACGAGATTCTTAGTAAGTACCCTGAAATTACTCGTCCCGCAGGCAGGCCGGTGTTTCCAAAGCACAATACGGTACATCACATTAGGACTACACCTGGACCTCCTATTTCATGTACCCCCCGCAGGCTAGCACCGGACAAACTTAAAATTGCCAAACAGGAGTTTGAGCTTATGCTCAGCAACGGCACAGCGCGTCCTTCTGAAAGTCCCTGGTCTTCTCCCTTACACCTTGCACCTAAGAAAGATAACGGCTGGCGACCTTGTGGTGATTTCCGGATGCTCAATTCACGGACTATCCCAGACCGTTATCCTATTAGGCATATCCACGATTTCGCCCACTCCATCTCAGGTTGTACCGTTTTCTCGACTATAGATCTGTTGAAGGCCTACAATTTGATCCCTGTTTTTGAAGACGACATACCCAAAACCGCCATCACTACACCCTTTGGCCTGTATGAATTTCCCTTCATGACTTTCGGTCTTAGAAATGCAGGTCAAACATTCCAAAGGTTTGTTGACGAGATGACGAGAGGTCTCGACTTTTGTTATTGTTACCTGGATGACTTTCTCGTCTTCTCCAAGGACGAAGTCGAGCACGAAGCCCACCTCCATCAGCTCTTCAGTCGCATGAGGGACTACAACGTCATCGTCAACACCTCTAAGTGCGTCTTCGGTGCATCTGAGGTAACATTTTTAGGTTACTCCATTTCCGCATCCGGCACCAAACCTTTGGAATCGAAGGTGCAAGCCATAGCTGATTTTCCCGTCCCTAAGACAGTCAGGCAACTTAGACGATTTTTGGGAATGCTCAACTTTTATAGGCGATTCCTTCCCAACTCTGCATCCATTCAAGCCCCTTTAAATGCCTTGCTTACAGGCAACATCAAGGCTTCGCACCCAGTCGACATTTCGGGTAACGCTCTTCAAGCGTTCAACGCCTGCAAGAACAGTCTTGCCAACGCTGCATTACTGGCACACCCAGATTGTCAGGCCGACCTCGCTCTGGTAACAGACGCGTCCGACCTGGCAATGGGCGCAGTTTTGCAGCAATTCAGGCACAATGTGTGGGAACCTCTCGCATTCTTCTCACGGAGGTTGAGTCCCACCCAGCAAAAATACTCACCGTATGACCGCGAACTTCTGGCCATATACGAAAGCATAAAACACTTTCGTCATATGCTAGAGGCCAGACATTTCGTGGTGTATACTGACCATAAGCCACTCAGTTATGCTTTCAGCGAAAGAAAGGTTAATTGTTCGCCTAGGCAGTATCGTCACCTCGACTACATCTCGCAGTTCACGACAGACATACGACACATTTCAGGGAAAGACAATGTCGTCGCAGACCCTCTGTCGCGCGTCGATGAGCTGCAAATCCCAGTCGACTTTGACGTGCTAGCCTCTTCACAAGCCTCCGATACTGAGTTGACTCAACTTCTGGGAGGAGAATCTTCACTCCGCCTGAAAAAGTTGAGGGTTCCTAACTCCTGCACGGAGCTTTATTGTGACGTCAGTACTTCCACACCGAGACCGTTTGTCACTAAAGACTTGAGGAGACAAGTCTTCGACAGTCTTCATAGCCTCAGCCACCCAGGTGCTAATGCAACAGCTAAACTCGTTGCCGAGCGATTTATTTGGCCTGGAGTGCGCAGAGACTGTCGAGAATGGTCTCGTCAATGTCTGGCATGTCAACGCGCCAAGGTCAATCGCCATGTGTCTGCTCCTTTGGGCACGTTCGATCTGCCTCGCGCTCGATTTGCGTTCATCCACGTGGACATTGTAGGCCCACTACCTGTTTCACAGGGCTATCGCTACTGTCTCACAGCGGTGGATCGTTTCACTCGCTGGCCGGAAGTCACACCCATGGTGGATATGACTGCCGTAACGGTTGGGAAAGCATTAATATCGTGGATATCCAGATTTGGATGTCCTACTGATATAGTTACTGATCGCGGACGACAGTTTGAGTCATCACTTTTCCAGTACCTTGGAAAAATGATCGGATTCAAACATCGCAAAACAACCGCGTATCACCCAGCCTGTAACGGGCTAGTGGAACGATTCCACCGCCAGCTTAAGGCAGCTATAATGTGCCACGCAGATTGTAACTGGGCGGACACGTTGCCCTTAGTGCTGCTAGGCATCCGAGCTGCATTCAAAGACGACCTTCAGTCGTCTTCTGCCGAATTAGTGTACGGCGAACCGCTTCGTCTGCCTGGAGATTTTTTCCAGCCTAGTATACCAGATACCACCGACTTATCTGACTTCACGGCTCGCTTACACCGATTCGCAGCAAAACTACAGCCGACCCCAGCTGCACGTCACAATAAAGAAAAAATATTTATATACAAGGACCTGACTTCGTCTAGTCACGTATTTTTAAGGGACGATGCATTGCGTGGCGCCTTACAGCCACCCTACACTGGTCCCTATGAAGTCATAGAGCGAGGTGAAAAGACCTTCAAGATACAGGTCAAAGGGAAGAGTGTTACAGTATCCATAGACCGCCTCAAACCGGCCTACATGCTGGTAAACCCATCTCCCAATCCTACCTCTACACCCATCCCACCTCCCAACCCTCATCCCAGTTTCTCACCTACTCCTGGTCCTACAGGGCAAAGTGCCCCAGCCCAGGAGGACGTCAGAAGAACGCGTTCAGGCCGTACGGTTCGATTTCCTGATTTTTATCGCCCGTAGTAACGGTCTCCGGGGGGGAGTGATGTAGCCTACTTACATTCTACATTAGTTTAATATGCTACACACTAAATAACTACACTACAGTACATTAAATATATTACTACACATTTAAATTATTATATTATATATACTATATTATTATATATGTATAAATTCAACACTAAGCATAAATATTATATTAACAATATATTATAATATTTACAACTACTAAAACTATTAAAAACCAATAACTTAAAGTAAAGACAAATCATGTTATGAAATAATACTTACCGTGTATATTTGCCGTATCGTGCTATGGAAACCTGCTAGCCGCTCCCACGAGCCCGGCGCGTGCGCATGCACCGCCGGCGCTCGGAATTCCAACCAGTCGGCTTACCTCTCCTGTTCGCGAAGCCCGCGTCACTCGTTGACTGATTGTCCGCTAACGCTTGCGCGCTTACGACTTAATATTACTTATACTATATACTTGCTGTCTGCCTGTACTCTCTTCTTCTACTCCTTCAAACTCTGTTTTATGGTGAACGATTGTGTGCTGTGTTGTGGAACGTGTTAACCTATGTACTACGAATTATAGTGATACCAATATTAAGGAACTCTGTTTACAATTATTTGGAAACCTACCCCAGCATACACCCCACACAACCATATATGCTACACTTAAAGTGTCTGAAAACCGGTTTTTGGTAATCATGGCAGCAATAGGAAAAGTTGAAAAAAAAAGTATCCGTATTGCTATGATACAGGTCGGCTAAATTTGTTGACATTTTTAAAAATGCGCTCAGGCTATATGCTACGCGCAAAATGTCTGAAAACAAACTTTTTCGTAATACAATTATAAAATCTATGTACATTTTCAGTATCAGACGTATTGCTATAATACAGACTGTCTTTTTTTTTGACACAGCAGAAATGGCCTCCCACGCAGTTGCTACACTTTCGACCGTTACTACACACCTAGTCGGGTTCAGAATCATACAATCTAACGATTTTATAGGGTTTTTGCCGTATTGCTATGAGACATGGTTTTGGTCGTGGGCTCTCGTACTAATAGGTTCGCCATCCCTGGTCTAGGAGGTATTCAAGTATATCACGTAATATGGACGATCAATATTTACTTATTTACACGCATTATAACTAATGTTCTATTTCCATTAAAAAAAAATTGGTTGCCTGTAAAGTCGGTATACGGGCGAAAGATTTACGTGACAACGACTCTTTTTATGTCTGTCTCTCTCGCTCTTAGGCGGGCTAACCATGCCCGAGTGGAAGGGACGCGTGCCTCTCACTCGCTCTCATTGTGAGCGCATAACGTGAGCGGAGCGTAACGCAGTTTCTTGAAGTGTCACCCGGCAAACCAATTTATAAGACGTTGTCACGTCAATATTAAAATTAATACAATATTATATTACTTTGTTATAGCTTTTTTATACCTACTTAGATACCAGTCTACTGCAGAAAATAGGGCAGTCAAGTTGCGTCATTACACGAGGTCATTTACCTACAATGTAACGATAATTTCGAACTAAAAGAATCAGAAATAATCTGTAAACTTATGAATTAGACCACGTTTTTGCGGGTACAAGTACTTTTAGTCAGAAATTTTTAACTTTTAATTTTACTGGATCATGTATTCTAAGAATATACTGCGTTCGTAGTTAATAAGCCAATCATGCAAACAAACAAGCGTTTTAGGCGAAACAACTGTAATGCATATAAGGTTGCATACATATAAGGTTCAGTTTGCGCTACAACTTCATGTTTTTTATATCTCAGTCAGTCTAAAATGAACTTTATTTACACAACCATAAAGTTGATATAAAAAGTTACTATAACTAGTAGTAAGAGTAAATTTATTCAGAGTATAAATTACAACGTTTTCAGTAAACGTACCTGCAGCTTCAGCTTATGGAACTCGATGGGTATGACGTACATGATGGGCAGCTCGGTGACCAGCACCTTGGGGTGCGAGCGGCGCAGGCAGCCCTCCTCCAGGTCCCAGCGCGCGCCCTCCAGGTATAGCCCGCGGACGTAGCAACCCTAACATGAGGATATATTAGACGTAGCAACCCTAACATGAGGAAAGGCTTGGGTCAGTACTAAGATTTCGAATAATATACTTGTGAGATTTACCTACTTCATTAGGACGGTCTCGGAAATCTAAAAAGCATATTACATAATTCTAACTACCTACATTTAACTCATTTATTTATGACATAATTAAAAATGTATGAACGACTAGCTGTCCTCCGCGACTTTGTTCGCGTGTTTTGATTTCAACGGATATTCATTTTTGCAACATTTTTCATTTATGCTCGGCTCCTATTGGTCGTAGCGTGATGTTATATAGCCTATAGCCTTCCTCAATAAACGAACTATCCAATACAAAAAGATTTTTTCAATTTGAACCAGTAGTTCCTGAGATTAGCGCGTTCAAACAAACAAACAAACAAACTCTTCAGTTTTATAATATTAGTATAGATTTTTCATAACGTAGGTAACACAATTGTGTACCGCGAACTTCCCGAGGAATGCAGTTCACGCCACGCACCGTACACGGCACCTACACCTCTATTTTTTTTTGTGAAAGCCGAAGAATATAAAACCAGTATTTTTTACACCATGATTGAAAAGTCTACCATTATTCAAAGTAGCTAAACATAAAAATAAGAGGAGCAACACAAAAGGAGAAAAAAGAGATTCTTATAAAATACAGTAATAGGAAGTAGTAACTGTACATATAAAAAAAAAAAGTATGTACGTACAGTAATGGGTCGTTCCTCGATCTCGTCGGCGGACACCCACTTGGTGACGCGCGTGAACTGCGTGGATCGGTCCAGCGGCCACGTGTACAGGCGGCACGCGATCTGGATGTGCGCGATCAGGTACGACTCCGGGATGTGCAGGCCCGACAGCCAGATGACGACTGGCTCTTCCATTGTAGCCTGGTGACGAAAAAGGAAATAGGCCCCTGAGTTTGTTTCGACATTTCTTCTCAGGGTAGCCAGTTAGGAAATGTCGAATCAAGCGAGCTCGAAAAATAATGTTTTATGTGACTTTTTTATCCTAGTTACAAAATGAAATATATTTTTTTGATTGGGCATTATTATACCGCTAAATGGGGGAAAGGAAAGGAGGGGGGGGGGGGGGGTAGTAAAACATACTTAAAATTTTATAAACCAGCAACAATAACTTATTTATTCTATCGAGTATCAGATAAAGAATAAATAAACTTCTAGAAAGTTCTTTTCTACTTGAATGTAGATATATTACCCAGTCGGAGTACTGCTTGGTGCGGGCCATGAAGTGGTCCATCCAGCCTCCGAGCCCCTTGCAGGTGGCGGGAGCGAGGGCCCGCCACACGTGCGGCAGCTGGCCGTTGAACATGCTGTAGGACACGTTGTCGAGCACGGCGTCCATGCCGATCTCGCCCGCCAGCGCCTTGCGGAGGAGGGATAGCGTGCTGCGCATGCGCTTGATTAGGCGGTTGAATCTGGAAGAAATTCGCTTTTGTTATTGAACAGTTTTTAAACAATTTAAGGCATTCATTTCTTAAACTGGACGCTGTAATGGTTTTGTTTGTTTACATACGGATTGATTTATAATCTTGGATTGAACCTTTATTGCAAGAGTATTGGGGAATATTCTAAATTATTTTTCACCACTGTCAAACGATCTACCTTACCTTTAATAGGTCAGTGAGAAATAGCAGATAATATCAACTCATTTTTATAATTGGCAGTCATTCAAAAAGCCAAGGGTTGAGGACCCCTAACCTTTCCAACTCCTGCAGCAGCACGACCAGTGTCGGCGTGATGTTCATCTCGAACTGCTTGCGCACGCGCCAGATCTCGAAGGGCGCGGGCAGCTGGGCCAGCACGTCCACCGCCGTCAGGTCGATGAAGTCTTCGCGACTCATGGCGCCGCCGACCTCACCTGATACGTACTCACGTCTTAGATAGGAATATTGCAAGAATAACAAAAAAAAATATTGGTTGCCTGTAAAGTCGGTATACGGGCGAAAGTTTTACGTGACAACGACTGTCAATGTCAATGTCTGTCTCTCTCGCTCTTAGGCGGGCTTACCATACCCGAGTGGAAGGGACGCGTGCCTCTCACTCGCTCTCATTGTGAGCGCATAACGTGAGCGGAGCGTTACCCAGTTTCTTGAAGTGTCACCCGGCAAACCAATTTATAAGACGTTGTCACGTCAATAATATTTCTAACAAATCTATTACAGGAATATATGTTAATATGGCTTAAGTTGCGTGGTTACAAAATGTCGTGATACTTGGGTTATTTAAATTAAATTAAATTAGAAACTACTTCATAGTGGTTATATCACTTATTTTATATATTTAGATAACTTAAGTTTAATCACTATAACAAAACAAGCTACTTACCTACTAGCTAGTAGGTAGAAAAAATAATTAAAACGACAGGTTTTTTCCATAAAAAAAATCCAACGTTTGTTGATAAAGTGAGTAAAGACATAAAATAATCATCCGTTCAACCGTAGGAGATAAATTAAACAAACTCGTCAAAAGCTATTGTTTTAGCAGATAGGTATAATGTACTTACTCTTTACTACCACTAGCGGCATGAAATTACATAAATGATGTATGAGCAAATATATTGACTTTATTCAAATTAATTTACTTTATTCATTTTTTTTATATATAAAGGTTACTGGCAATGTGGGTGGAATTCA
The DNA here is from genome assembly GCA_932294365.1 of Diachrysia chrysitis. Classification (NCBI taxonomy): domain Eukaryota; kingdom Metazoa; phylum Arthropoda; class Insecta; order Lepidoptera; family Noctuidae; genus Diachrysia; species Diachrysia chrysitis. The sequence continues at coordinate 8,675,141 of OW028657.1, forward strand.
CATTACTAGCAATCTTGTTAACCCCGCCAATTAAGCTAAATACGCTTGTATCTGGAGTGGGTTCACGTCAATAGTGCAATGGGTAGGGATCGAAACTGCGACCTCTCGATCACAAGGCCGTCACCCTAGCCATTAGGCTATTGACTTTATACTTTATTCAAATTCAATATAACCTATTAAACTATTATACTTACAGTCCCATACTTTTACTAAAGTAGCGTGAAACGATAAATTTAAATTAAACAACTAAATAAACAATGAGCGAATTTTAAAAATAAATTATTGAAACAGTCGGTATTATAAATGAAAGTAGAAAATATTGAGGACGTTTGAAGGTGAATATTTGTTAATTACATTAAACTAATTATAGATGCCGCAGAACCGACAACCGTTGGGGAAAACGTGTTCTTGAGTGGAGACCGCGTCTCGGCAAACGTAGTGTAGGACGACCGGGGGCTAGATGGAGCGACGACATCCGCAAAGTGGCTGGCAGTGGTTGGAGACGAAGAGCTGAAGATCGAGCTCAGTGGCGTGCCATAGGAGGCCTATGTCCAGCAGTGGACGAAGATAGGCTGATGATGATGATGATGATGATGAATTATAGATAATAAATATTACTGTTTTTTTAACATCTTTTTTTTATAGAATCTTTACATAATAAATGATAATATAGGTCGACGATATAGGAAAGATTGCCGACAGGGTTGAAAAGTCTAAGGTCCGGTGAAGCAGTCAAAGCCTGCGCTCACGCTAACTGACTGACTGCTACTTTTTTTTTGACGAGGTACCATGACTCCCCATTAAAAAAAAAGTTAAGTATAGCACTTAAAAGGAGAAATCTGTACTCATCAGTGCAATAAAAAGGGCTGTGAATAATGATGATAATAAGCACCGTAATAATAACTTGTTTACTTACGTTATGCCTTCTAAGTTTTGTGTACATTGTTAAATAATAATAAATGTGGACAACATCACATACATTGCTCTGAACCCAAAGTAAGTGCTTTAAGCACTTGTGTTATGGAATAAAGAGACAACGAATGTACCATAAACACAAATAAAGAAATACATAGTATTGATTGACTGCTTTGTTTTGTGTATAGATTGTTCCATTAATTTATTAGTAGTTGGTACTAACTGGTCTGCGGCTGCAACTCTATGAGATGTCCCCACATCTCGCGCACGGCCTGGCTGAAGTAGCCGATCTCGGCGTTAGGGTGCAGCCCGAATACTTCCGGTGTGTTCGCCAGGGGAAGTATATCAATAAATTCTAAAGGAAAAACATTTATTATGTTATAAAACACTGACTATTCTCGACGGTAAGGCTTTCAGACATGCCCGACTATTTTCGGACAAAACATTATATTCATCTAAGTAGGTGTGGTGTAGCGTGTCGAGAACTACGTACGTTATGAACTGAAATAGTTTACTATGCAATAGTCTATACTCTATACAATCACTTTTAAACGTCACTTTTTTTGAGCTTGCTGGACTCGACATTTCCTAACTGACTGCCCTGAGAAGAAATGTCCAAACAAACTCAGGGGTTTACGGAAACCCAGTCTCTTTTAATGTCCAGACAATATTCGCGTATAATAGTGCATTAACAAAATGCAGGTTACTGGACTGGTCTTTTAAAGAAAGAATCAGATTGATCTGAGCCAGTTATAGATATACGCAAGTCTGTTACCTATGTACTTATGCGTTATTTAGGTACTCAGGTTTAAACTGACGAGTTGTAGGTATAAATGGAAGAACACTTAATGCGCCGACCCCAAATGATTGAGACAGGGCCGGGAGAAAAATAGTTTTTTTCTTAAAAAACTTCCGCTCTTAGAAATTTGATCCTAGTGTCGCGGAGATTTTACAAACATCACATGCACAAAGAACACCCAGACTTGAACAAGCATTTGCGGACAACACAAATGTTTGTCCAATGTGGAAATCGGACCCGCGGCACGTCGCCCACAGTGGTAATTGGCGTGGTGACCTATATATACTACTCGGCTATCCCTGCAGTCAAACTTACACCGCTGCCAATAGACATGGGATCTTCCTTCCGTTTATTTAAGGTTCATTTTCAGTCTACTACATCTTTCACACTTACAACCTCCTACCATGACACCTGCCTAAGCCGTTATAACATACCGATATACTGCTCCTTCTCTCCGTCAGGCGGTATGACGTAGTCGAAGACGTTATCGTGGTAGAAGTGGAAGGGCTGGAACTTGTCGAACAGGAAGTCACCGAGGTACTCCTCCATGTAGGTGCCGACTGTGCGCCGGTCGTAGTCATCTATCACGCGCCCGCCGTACATCACCTGGGAATTGGAGAACGAGGGCATTATTAATGTCTGCATCATCATGTCCAACCCTGTATAACCCACTTCTGGGCATAGGCCTCTCTTTGTTTATGGCAATCTCCTCTGTCTCTTGCCAGTCGCATCCATCCTACTCCTGCCATGAAGAAGACTTCAAATGATCTGCCCATCTCATCCTCGGTTTACCTGGATTTTACCGACTAAGTCATACTCAAGCATACCTATATCCCACACAAAATGAGGACAGAAAAGAACACTTGTAGAAAACCCAGTAAATATGATAACACCAGATTTGTGCCCATAGATTACTAATCTCGGGAGTAGAAAGCGATCCTAATTTCCGGCTTGAGATCTGCTGAAAATATAATAAACTCTATGCTAAAAGTTTTATTGCTATACCATAAGATATAAATAAAAGTTAATTTCAAGAGAAGATCTCTCCTGTATGTATATCTTCTCTGTAGTTGTGTTTGATAGTTCCTCAGAAAAAGAAACTTTATATGGTTCATTAAAAAAAAGCGTTCATAAGCGTCATATGTGCTAAAACTGCTCAACTGTTCTTAGTTGGTCTCCATACCTCTCCGAACAGGTACTTGAGTGTGGCCCAGGGTATGGGCCCGTTGACGGCGTAGCAGCGGTCCAGGTAGCACTGCAGGATCTGCATGCACACCACGAAGTCAGACTCGCTGAAGTCGTACGATATGTTCCAGCCGATCTTGTCGTACTTGCGACGCTCCTGCGATAAATACGACTTTTATGTTTTATTTTGTTATTATTTTTATATAGGTTTAGTAAAATGGGTAGAAATAGTATATATTACTCAGTTAGATTATGCACCTGTGAAGGGTGCGATCAAAAATAATTTATGTTCCTGCCAACATCCTCTGCTTCGCAAATTTTCATTCAAATTAGTTTAGCCGAAAACGCAACAAACAGACAAAAATTAACTGACAAATTTATAATGTAATAAAGAATTACTCTATCTGTCAGTTTACAGTTAGTCATAACCATCCTTTTATTTTATCTATTTACAATCCGTAATCATCATCATCATCCACAGCCTTTGTCATCCCACTGTTGAGCACAGGCCTCTCCTTTCACGTGACATTCTCTCCGGTCCTGTGCTATTTTCAACCAGATCCGACCTGAAACTTTAGTTATGTCGTCGACCATCTTGCTCCCGGACGACCGACGCTTCTTTTGCCTAATCTGTAATAAACTTATCTAAAAATAAATATTATTGTAACAGTTACAGGGGTCATGTCTCAGCAAATAAGACATAAGAAACGTGAGAGCAAAAATTTTCCAAAACGCTTACGTCAACTAACTCCAAATTAAAACGTGCTAAGTAAGTAAATGTGTGAGTAAATAATGTTTTGTTTAAAAGCAGATATTTGCACTGTACTTATTTATTTAGTGTTGAAGGACAGCCTTTTGTCTCTCATGCAGTTCAAAACAAGGAAAATAATAAAAATTGTGTAAACTTAAACCACCTGTTGTTTAAAATGTAGAATTTTCGCGAATTGTCTTGTTATAAGTACCTAGATAGGTAGCAACCGGCCCTGGCTTCGCACGGGTAAAACATTAATGAATTATACACAGGAACCTTCCTCTTGAACCATTCTATCTATTGGTGAAAACCATACGAAAATCCGTTCGGTAGTTTTTGACAAATGTATATATTTACAAAGGTTAGTGTTGTATGTCTATAAATAAAAATCAATTGCCACATTTACGACGGAACATCACTTAAAAACGGCTCGAGCGAGTTCGCCGTTTTTTTTGTTGTGTTCGTAACTGTCAGAACAAGGTTTGTTTGTCCGAAAATTTGCGAAAAACCCGTGGGAAATGTCGAAAATATATATAAAACAAAGTCGGGTTAGTTACACCATTTGTAACTTAAGAACTGGTGATTTTCATGATCTTTGATTTTTTGGATTCGTCTTCACCCCGAATAGCAGAATAACTATAAAAATATCGAAAAAAGTCAAGACAAAAAAAGATGTCTTACGGGAACGGGGACTACTTACGCGGATCAAACCGCGGTGCACCGCTACTTATTCATAAATCTATACTAATATTATAAAGCTGAAGAGTTTGTTTGTTTGTTTGAACGCGCTAATCTCAGGAACTACTGGTTCGAATTAAAAAAATCTTTTTGTATTGGATAGTCCGTTTATCGAGGAAGGCTATAGGCTATATAACATCACGCTACGACCAATAGGAGCGGAGCATAAATGAAAAATGCTGCAAAAATGAAAAACCGTTGAAACTAAAACACGCGAACAAAGTCGCGGGGGACAGCTAGTAGTATTATATAGAAGTGTGTGACATTAATTGGTTAGGACTGTATTTTACCTGTACGACAGCGTGGAAGAACGCCAGCACGTACACCAATTTCTTGAACTGCGGGTGGCGGCACTCCTCGAGCGCGTGCCCTCGCATCTTGAAGTACGTGTTGCGGAGGTTGAGCTTTAGGCCATTAGGAGGCTCTGTCACCACTGTACCACAAAATAAAACTTACAATCTAAACAACAATTAAATTAGGTATAAGACTAATCATCTATTACAGTTTTGATATAGAAGTTTGATTCAGTTTTGATTGTTGTTTAAAACAAAAAGCCATCAGATCGCGGTGTTCCCAAGCGGTCACCTATCTAAGTAATGACCGCGCCCGATGTTGCTGAACTTCGGCCGGACGACAACCGGTGTGTTCAACGTGGTATGGACGTCGGAGAAGTATGGGATAAAAAATATGTTTATAATTATGTTTATGATATTTAGATATATTTTAGAAACATTGTATGAAATAAAAAAGGCTAAAAATATACAATTTGTTTATTTATAAAATAGAAAAACGATTTATAGTCATTAAAGTTTATTGTAATAAAGAGGATTAACAACGGCAAATAAATAACAATTCTATTTGAGTTCTGAGTTAGGTACTTAGTTCTTGTTTTTCTAACCCCCTTGATAAGATAGTGAAGATGTATACAAATGCAGATGTTTGAACTCTTAAGCATTAAAAAAAATGTATTATGTCAAGACATTAAATTAAATAATAATAAATACAGGTAAACATCACATACATTGCTCTCCCAAAGTAAGTAGCTTATGTTATGGAATCTGAGACAACGAAGTTACCACAACCCGCGACATTGTAGAAAAGTGTTTTTTTACATTGCCCCGTTCGGGGATCGAATCTCCGAGCTGGCGACACCTTGAATACCGTTGTGTACGCCACTTGACAACGGAGGTCGTCACTAAATTAAATTTGAATTGTATTAGTATTGACTGTTACATTGGCAACTTAGTATAACATGTCAACGACCAGCAAGACATTTATTGTTTACTGTTGATATAAAAACGCTCATAGGTGTGACATTACATGCAAAAACATAATAACCGAGGTCATCATCTTCTAACATGCGTAAAAGATTTAAGATTTTGCGCTTTTTTAATATTGAATAGACAGCAGTTTTAAAATGAGTAGGTATTAACCAATAACTTTGTAACCCGATTGTCGTGGTGGCCCAGTGGTTTAATGAACGAATTTTTGTACACAAGATTGCAGGTTCGAACCCATTACAGGCATACATAAGAAAGTACATATAACTTTGAAAAAGTACCAATGTGACTTTTTCAAAGTTATATACTATATACTTTCTGAATTCTATTTTAAAGATATCATTGACAATCGGTGAAGGAAACCATTATGAGGAAACCTGGATTGAGGAATGAGGAGCCATGGAGACATGGAGCTAGCGTGGTGATTTATGCTCGTTCCTTTATGAGAAGAGGCCTGTGAGCAGGTGAGCAGCAGTGGAACAATTATAGGCCGGTCTTATTATAACTAATAACTTCAATTTCGTGATGATTAAATTTCAGCCTTTATTTCCATGATAATATCCGTCAGTATCGGCTTGGGACACTATTATATTCAATTACATAAGAATAATAATAATAAACAATTACTTATGGTAATAGGAAGTAGCCTTGTTTTATTAAGTTTGACAATTTCAGGGTTAGATATAATGTAAAATGCTTTATTATAAAAAAGGTCAAACCGCAATACCTTATTATTTTAATTCAACTACACAGCATCTGAACCATTGTGTTGTGTTGCAAATTATTTTATTGAGTTAATTTCTATATGACCATGAGGCGTCTTGTTCATTTCGTAGAATTTATTAGGATATGTTAGATCAAATATTTAGTTTTGATGACTCACTGTTTACATAATGGTTAGGTATTATTTATGGTTAAGTAATACTTCGTATAAAATGATTTATGATGTTTAAATTTTATACGTTTGACCTTCTGTTTTTTGCGTCTTTCTTCAACTTCAACAGCATATAATTCAGTTTTATTTTTATAATAAGTTAATATATTCTACAAATACTGATTATATGTGATTAAATTTCTATATCTCAGGATTATATATTCCAAAAAGTACAAACGCGCAAAAACTGACAAAATGATATAGTCCTTTCTAAAAGTAGGGTTAAGCCGTCATTACTACACTTTACTCAGAAGAGAGATACATTCGCACTGACCTTTGAGCGACCTCTGCAGAATGCCGATGGGGAAGGTTGGGGTGGGGTCAGTGGTGAGCCATAGCCGGTACTCGGGGTGCGGCTTGGTCATCAGCTCCAGCTCCTTCTCCAGCTCGCGCAGGAACGACACCAGCAAATGGCAGTTCTGCAGGATCAGCCACTGTCCGTGGGAGATCGCACCCTCCAGTAGTGCAAGGGCCGCCTGCCAATAGTTATTTATATGAATGGTCGACGCCACATATTTATGCGATAAAAACGATACGAGTATCAACTTTATCACTTCGAAATAAACAATCCAATGTATGCTACCAAACCGAAGTATGGCAACTTAGTCAGCCTTAGAATGGATAGGAAGGGAGGCTTATGGGAACACAGCAACTTGTCGGGGTACTTTGCAATGGACGTCAGAAAATCCTAAAATCTATATATATATCTAATGGCTTAGATCAGTACGACTGCACGGATAGCCGAGTGGTCACCACGCTAACTACCATTGTGCGCGACGTGACTATTTGTGACCTCCACAAATGCATTTTCCAACTCTGGGTGTTTTTTCTACATGCGATTTGAATGTTTGTGAAACCCCTGCGACACAAGGATTAAGTTCTTTAGAGCGGGAGTCGTTTAAAAAGAACGTAGCAAAATTCCTTAAATATAAAACAGCATAGCATTACTAGTTTTTTAAGTTACATGTATAACGCTAAGCTATTTTTTTTTTAATAAGTATGTCCATTAATTAATATCTTCGCTCTACTTACCCCTTCCTGTCCTTGTCCGAGAGACAAGTACTTAAACTTGCCGCCACCGAAGCCGCACCTATCTGCTAGCTTCATCAAGTCAGCCGTGGGATCCGAGCCAGGACTCAGAATGAACACCACCGGGGTAAATGGAGTCGTTTGTTCGAAGATCATGTCAAAGCTGAAAAGAAAACAATTATCTTAGCTTATTTAACACACATGTTGGATGAAACATCTGCTTACCCGGTAAATTGAATGTAAAAGACAAATCGTTACTCAACATAAAAAAAAATATGTTTTGGCTTGTATGCGGCTAGACTGAAAAACTATCTATTATACTTGAGGAAAATGATACAGAGAAAATGAACTCTTCGGATGGAAATCCGTGTTTTAATAAAAACTATTTAGAAAAAAAATACCAACGTAACGCAGTGTTCCCAGCGGTCACCCCTCTTAGTATTAGTTTTAATTCTTTAAGAGTTTCTTCTCAGATGTGATTCGGGGACAATGAATCTTATCAACATTTCAGTAGAAGGCATAATTTGTTAAAGTAGTTCAGCTTTTTTTACTTGATAGCAGCCGGATTGTTAACCAAATGTATAACAGCGACATCTATATTTTAACTTAGTACCTACATGTTCAGTTCGCAAGGTACTCTTTGCAAGCACGCACTGGAAACTCGTTTATATTAATTGTCTGATATACCGAAAGATATCACCACTAGTATGATGTTGGAAAGAATAATTATTTATGTTGAAAGATTTTTTGTATATTTTAATTGTTTCATCATACTTTACGATGGGGAGATAGTCTTAGTGTGCTCACCTGATGACGGGCGGCGTGATGTACTCCTCGCCCATGGTGACGGTGATGTAGTCGGTGAGCGCGCGGTAGATGCGGTCGACGCGGAAGCAGCGCAGCAGCATCAGGAGCTCGAAAGGCTGCAGCCGCTCGCGGTACCCGTCCGGGATTTCGGTAGATTCTGGCGTGTCGCTGTCGTACCACTAGGAATACAAGAAAAACACTCATAGTTCTATATAAGTCTAATCAAAGCAAAAATTTCGACGCTATGCACGGGCGTTGTCATAATGTACCCTCGTGTTGTAACGTTGCGTCGTCGAAAGCACCATGTGCTACAGCTACCCTGGACATTTGTATGTATGATGATGCTGAGGCGTAAGTATATGCCCCAGTTACTGTTATTTGAGTTAAGAGTGGATTGTTAAACCTTGTCAACATGAGTTATTGTTTTGTTCCTCTTTAACGCTGCGTCAATGCAACTCAGTATCAAAGCAATGCACCATGTTGTTCATTATATTGAATAAATAATGACAAGTGCTAAGTGTTTTATTGTAGGCGGTGTTATTTGAATACATACCTCTTGCCAGGCCTCCAATTTTCTAGTAATATGATCAGGTAACGCTGCGAACGAGTTTTGGAAGTCCAAGCTTAGCTTCATTATGTCTTGCCAACCCTATAAATATAATAGTCCGTCTTTCACGTTTTATTCAAGAATGTAACTAAATCGGCCAGGTAGTGGCGAACAGCTGCGGCTGGAACAATGACTGCTGTAGCTGGAGGAAGGTTGCTGACGCATTTATAATAGTTTTATCCTAATTATTTGCACCGAAAAATAAACAAATATCAATTTCTGCCTAGTCTAGGACATATATATTTTAATCATATTCATATTTTTTAGTTATATAATTTCAGCCTCTTTTAAAGGCTCCAAAATAACTTACAGTGTTTAGATATTCGCTGTGCGGAGTATGGATAAAATTGGCGAAAGACAAATAATCGCGCTCGACAATTCATTGTTGTAACCAGAACTGACCATAAATTAAATGGACCTTTGAGTTTGCGGTGGACTTGATCACGATATACTCTACTATATAATACTACGCCATGAATATTTAGCTTAAAGTCCGGTGAAGCAGTCAAAGCCAGGTCAGCCTAACTGCGTAAATTTCTTCATAAAAAAAAAAGTCTATTTGGCGGCTTAGTGTTCTTGTAGTTCGTGTACCTGCGTAGGTATCCAGAAGGCGGGGCATGCTCTCGGCGACTTCTCGAGAGAGACATTCCCTTTGATGAAGAAGTCCAGCTGCTGCTGGTTGACGCGGTCGTCGCTCTGCTCCAGCTTGATGTTCATTTGGAACGAAAATAGCAGCTTGTGCCGCTCGAATATACCTACACAGTTATGAAACATTGGTTATTTTTTCGAGTTCCGTATCCGAAGGGTGTCAACGGCACACATTACTAAGCCTCCGCTGTCCGACCGTCTGTCTGTTATCGGGCTGTATCCTATGAACCGTAATAGGTAGAGTTTTGTGGTTTACTCCAGAATGTGTATTTCTTTTGCTGCTATATATATGCAACAATAATAATAAGTCCTTCAGTCTGTTTCCCAAACTATGTTAGAGGTTGGGCCTAGGATTCAACTAAATAGTAGTATTTTCCACGGAGTGCCTAACTTATATATCGCGTTTAATCTTAACTAAAAGAAAATTCCGCGAGAAATGTCGAAAATGAATTTTAGCGTTTTTGTAGATTAGCAGGACGAAGACGAGGGCCAGCAAGTGTTAGATAAAAGTATAATACCTGTGCAACCGTAGTCATAAACATTCTTGGTGAGCATGTCTATGATATTTCGCAGACGTTTTACAAGGATCACATTGGGCATCGCTTTGCGAAGCGAGAACGAAAACACCTAGAAATATCAAAAGAAGTTTAATCTTAGCGCTTTGAAATATAATCAGGACACAATAATAGGCGCATTTTTAATATTTTTGTGCAAAACTGAACAACATTGCACTGCAAAAACTGCAGAACATTTAATCTATATATATAAAAAATAATCTCTATTTCCCTTGGTCAAGAGTTGATGGAACAACTTCGCTAAATTCTTTTGTTGTGTTAATTATTGTCAGGAGAACCGGACAGCTAGCAAGAAATATCTATCGCCAACGTCCATACTTCCTAGAATACACCTGTTTTCGTCAGATCACCGAAGTCAGCGCAGTCAGTATTTAACTTTTTAGATAGATCGTGAGCTAGGAAAAACCGCGTGACGATGGCTTTTTGCTTTTTTATCCGATTTAGAGGACTAATCCCATATGATTTTTGATATGATTGCTTAAATAACAAGACTCACATCTAAATACGAAGATAGCGAGTATTGGTACATGCTGTTGACGCCCGCCATGTCTGACAGCACGAAGAAGAGAATGGACCCTCTCTTGGCGACGGGACGGTAGCCGTCGCGAAGGTGCTCTATGTCACGGGTCGTTTTCTCTGCGAGCTCGAGTTTTTCCATCACCTAATACATAAGAAAGGGTTCGTTTTAAGGATATTATTGGATGCATCAATGTGAAAATATGTTCAACTGAAAATATTTTACAATCTAAAACTTTAGTAAAGATATATGACCTGAAAATGATTAAAATTTCTTTTACACATATACAGCATGCAACAAAGTATTATTCGGCATCGTACTGCATACACACATACGTAGCTATTGAATGGATTTGAGATTATTATTTTTCTCCGGTGAATATAATTAAATTAAAAGAAAACTGATCAATGGCAATACTGCTCGCTCGACAAACTTCACGTGTCACGGTCACCTACAGTATTGTATCAAAGAAGCCGCCTGAGCGAGTCATACGCCTTTATTGGATCGGACAGGGGTTTTGTTACATATTGTATAATCAGTAAGTTACCTCAGCAGCCTTGGATTTGGTGTTCTCCAGCGTGTCGACCAGCTCGACATTGTCCAGCATGTTCCCGGTGGAAGTAGCTAACTCTCTGAGGAGCGAGTCCTCGAGTCCCGACAGCAAGCTCTTGTTGGCGCTCGTCTCGATGATGAGGTTCTCTCGTTGTTCTTCAAGATCTGAGCGCTCGGAGCGGACGACTACACTTAGAAGCTGGTCCTCTAAGCCCTGAGGATTTGGTTATTGGAAAGTGGTTTTTCAAGACAGTAGATGATTTTTATACTGTTTAAATAATAAATAAATGGACCTGTTATTTATTTATAAGTATTTTTCTAACGTGAAGTAACCGGTGCGGTGTAAGTAACTTAAGTAACTACAATGTATTATGATTGCTGTTCTTAAAATTGTTTTCCAGTGTTTTTTGAAGCCCATAATATCCCATCTTCAGGCAAAGTAGCCACTCCTAAGATTTACCATGAATCCTTATGTTTCATCGATCTGTTGTATAGAGTATGCGTTCTCTTTTATTCACACCAGTTCGTATCTATTGGGGTTTCCATACATTTTGTATCAAATATACATTCAAAGAACTAACTAGAACGTAGTTTAAAAAAAAAAATCTAGTGAAGTATTTACCTGTACGGTGACAGTATAGTTGATGACCACCGCCTTGGAGTAGGCCGCAGGGTTGAACTGCGGGTTCGAGAGCTTGGTGGTGAGGTACATGCGGAAGTGGGGGTCGTAGTCTACCTCAGTGCTGCCCAGCATCACGAAGGTGCGGCCGCTTTCCACTGGTAAGAGAGTTCTATTTTAGAAAGATATTGTTAGTGCTGTCTTCAGGTCTTCTTAGGGCAGTTTTATGGTCAGCAGTGGACTGATATTACTTATATACCAAATGAGTGGATGGCACCTAGATAGATGGGTTAGGTATCAAACAACTCCTAGTTACTAACCCATTTAACGGATCCAGTATCCACATTATACACATTATAAGATAGTAAACGGATTTTCCCACGGATTATTATCGGTAAAGCGCGACTAGTTTTAACCCCGACCGGGGCGCATAATCACGAGCTCATGACGCGACGGTATCGCGAGACGAACTGGGAGTTCATCCCGAATGGAAGTCGGGCTTCTCCGATAGTAATATGTTATTTTATACCAGTATCCTACTGTTAGAGAAATTCATTCTCAGACCCCAAATCTAATCCGTTTCTAATCTGGGTTTATACTCTAAAAATGTCTGCCTTGCTTTTTCTGTCAAGATAGATGATTGGTCCCTTCTTTGCTGTGTTGGAAACGGCTTACAAGTCAGAGATATTACTGAATACCTTACATATTACCTTTAATCGGTAAAACGCTTAAAATAAACCTACCCTTAATGTTCTTTTCCAGAACATTGTCAACAACTGGATCTATATACTCATTGACGTCTTGGAACAGGACCGGCATGCCGTATTTTATGGCCATCTCCAGCTGACGCAAGAAGTGAGGGTCGTTGAACGATAGCACCTGAAATTATTGATACGGTCAGCAAAAAGTATCTAAGCATCAAAATCTCTTGGTATCATCAAAAGCTCTTGTGTAAAATGTATGTTAATGTTTTGTCGATTGTTTCTAAAAAGCTTTATTTATGAACCCTACATTTATATTGCGTTGATAACCAGAAAATGTATTAACCTTAAGATTATTCTTAGTTTCCTTCTTCTTGATCCAGGAAAGCGCTTGCGTCTGCGGGTCGATACAGAGCGGGAACCGAGACGCCCTCGTCGTAAGGATACCGTTTTGTACAGACAGTTCGTCAGGCGGCAGACCTTCAGAGTTCCAACTGAAAGTTTAATAGATACATAGCTACAATAGAAAATACGAAAAATATATAAACTCTGATGAGCTTCGGAAATGTTGCTACATTTAATAGATTAGATTTAAGAATTAGAGACAATTACAGATAAAATTTGTTTTTGAAGGACACGGATAAGATTACTAGAAGACTGGAAATAATCCTTACTAATATTACAAATGCAAAAGTAACTCTGTCTGTCTCTCTGTCGCGCTTTCATGCCAAAGCTACTAAACAGATTTAAATGAAATTTGGTACACAGATAGTCTAGAGCCTGAAAAAGGACATAGGCTATTTGCCGCGATAACCAACATCCAAGCGGGCGGAGCCGCGGGAAACAGCTAGTAGCATATAAAAGAGAGACCTATGCTTAATAGATGACAAGGACTATAAATCATGATAATGATGCAGAAAATGTTGTTTTTGAAGATTATTAAGTATACACTCACCCGCTAATCTCAACTTCATTCGTCAAATTCTTCTCAATAGTAAAAGGCATGGTCAACGGTATACCTCTTTCTAAAACATCGCCCAACCAGTCCTCATATATCATAGTCTGTCTGAACGAAAAGGAAAATGGTCCCGCGTAGCTCAAAAACGAGGCAGATAGCAAACAGTTGCCGATCAAACGCGACTGTTCGACGTACAATGCTGCTAAGTCTTCGGTCCAACGTTTCTGTTCGCTTGACAAGCCAGACATGAGTTTGTCAGCGGCGATTAATCGTCGCATCATGATATCCGTTTCTTCTTGTAATTCTTGCCTTCTTAACATGGCTGTTTCGTATTTGCTGTTCAGTCCGTCGAGGGTGCGCTGCAAGCGATCTATCTCGCGGTTTAGTGACGCTAAGTAGTTGCAAGCTTCAGTGTATTCCTTCTCTAAGGCTTCGACTTTGTCCTTCTTGGGTTTAACCTCTTTAAATACGGCGCAGTACGCTAGTACGGCGATGACGAATTTTAGTAGACCATATCTGGAAAATAGAACCATGCTCACCATTTTGCAGTCTCGTGGCCGTGAGGCACTTTTGACACATGGAATACTTTGTATCTACTGTCGGAACTGTGTCATTCATATTAGACCCTATCGTTTCCCATTTAAAATTCTGGTTTATATCTCGATTTGGACTGTAAAGTAGTGACTTAGAGAAGTGTTTTTTTTCGAAAACACCTTAAATAGTTTGGTTTATTATCAATAACTCTAGCTTATGAAAGAACTACATTTCAGTGATTAATATTGGCCGTTGTCAAAAGCCAGAGTACACCCATCGTATATAGATATCCTTACTTTTTAATATTATAAATGCGAAAGTAACTCTGTCTGTCTGTCTGTTGCGCTTTCACGCCCAAAACTACTGAACCGATTTAAATGAAATTTGGTACACAGATAGTCTAGAGCCTGAGAAAGGACATAAGTTTTTTGCCGCAATAGCCGACATCCACGAGGGCAGAGCCATAGAAAACAGCTAGTATGATATAAATCATAATATAAACGAACCTACAGAACGATTATTACATATGACATTATTAACATTAGATTAATATAAAAAAAACTTGCAGAAAATTACAATTGACCGTACAGAGTAGATGTATAAGGTTTCAGCATGTCAGTGTTGCAGTAAATATAAAATAAAAATTCCATATGATTCAGAAAAAATCTACTAACCCGGCCTTACTGATCTGCTGCATAGTATCTAGCTTCTTGCTCTTCTTCATGTGCGCCTTAACGGCCTTAACCTGCTGCTGCGTGATGAGGTCGCAGTTCATTTCCTGCAGGTTGCGCAGGAAGTTGGGGTCTGCCATCATGCCTTTGGCGCCCTTCCAGCTCACCTCCTTGATGCCCCGGATTATAACGACGCACTCGCATACAGTCTGGAGAAATGTTATGTTTATTGTATGATTTAATTATGGCAATAACATGTTAATTGCTCTGGAACTGGTTGTTGGGGCTTTTTAGAGCGTTAAATTTTTTTTCGTGTGTAGGCGGAGACTAGCGCAGTGAGAGCCAATCCGGAAATGCAAGACGGTGATTATACTAACTGCATGCTTACGGCACGTAAAAGGCTAAACATATGTCAAGGCCGCGAAACATAGTCTTAGAAATAAAACGTAGGCAAATGGAAAATCTCTTTTAAATTGAAATCTATCGGATGAAATGAATCGACATTTATGACTATGCATCATATAGTGTAAAAAACACTATCTGTAAGTGAAATAGTTTGGTGTATTGAGCAAAAAATGTGTTTCTAAAGAAGTGATAACAAAAAATAAATAAAAATACATTTATTGCTACTAAAATAAAATAAAACACGGTACATATTTTTAAATATCAGTCTAAAGAAGACTGTAGCAAACGGAGATGGCTCAGCTAATGCTGTACCGGGACCCGGAAAAACCCCACAAAATGTTGTATATTTATGAAATAAAACTACTTTGAACGGATTTTATCGCGGTTTATATTTTTGTTCCCGATGTTTCGACGCCTTTACAGGTCATTTTCACAGGCAGACTAAGAGTTCATATGATAATAGGATACCTGCACAGCTTCAGGCGGGGTGGCGAAGGACCTGATCTCGGTGATGTCGTTCTTGTCGAGGTCTGCGAGCGCCAGGCGCGCCGCCTCCAGCGCCGGCAGAGCAGCTGACAGCGCCTCCTCCGCCTCCTCCTTCTCCACGGAGATGATGGCGCTCTGCTCAGTTATCTCCGCTGACTTTATTGAAGCGACCTGCTGTTTGGTCGTCGCTGCTTCCGTTGCTGTTATGTGTAAATAGAGTTGTGATTTCAAAGCTCACAAAGTAAATAAAGATTTATTTCCCTTTAACTTTTTTCATATTTGTTGCATTATAAATTAATATACCTCAATATTCATCTAATAAATAAATGTGGACAACATCACATATTTTGCTTTGAACCCAAAGTAAGTAGCTAAAGCACTTGTGTTATTGAATTCAGAGACGAATGTACCACAAACATCCAACCCCGAAACAATGTAGAAAAGTGGTTTTCTATATTGACCCGGCCGCGGATCGAACTCGGGACCTCAGAGCTGGCGACCCCTTGAAAACCGGTGTGTACGCCACTCGAGGAGGGGAGGACGTCAATCGATCTAAACTCAAACTATATCGATCCACTGCTGAACATAAGGCTTTACCAAGTAGGGCCGTATTACACCCGATAGTAATGATTGGTGTGCTAATGTTTTTGAGACATATCACACGAAACGACGAAATATGTATTGGGAGAAATTTTAGTAGCTTCACCATCTTCTTTCCAAAATCTACAGCCTAAATATTAGTGTATTATATTTTAA
Organism: Diachrysia chrysitis; assembly: GCA_932294365.1. Classification (NCBI taxonomy): domain Eukaryota; kingdom Metazoa; phylum Arthropoda; class Insecta; order Lepidoptera; family Noctuidae; genus Diachrysia; species Diachrysia chrysitis. The sequence continues at coordinate 8,691,608 of OW028657.1, forward strand.
TCATGTATAGCCATTTACTTACCCTTTGAGATCTCTTTGAGCAGTATTTCGCACTCTTTGGTTTGTTCCGCAACGATAACTTTCTGCACCGCCAGTTTGGCATTCAAGTCTGCCAATTGAACGTTGGCCTCTTCAATCTTAGCAAGACCGCCTATCAAGCGCTCGCACTGGTTACATGGGATATAATAAAATATGTTATTTGTTTGCCCTAAGACTTTTAGGTCCTTTATTGAAAAAAAAACAAATTTGATACGTTTTATTAAAAAACCGGAGAAGTGCGCATCTGGCTCGTGTACCAAGGCGTATAAATATTACTGATCTTCATGGTTCATTCTCTAAAACAAGATTCTCTAATACATTGATGTATGACGTCAAATTTCCAACTGCAAATATGTTTGTAATAACCAATACTGAGAAATTTCCTGTTACTTTTAATACCACAGACTTCTTCTAGGTTTTCCTGCAATCTAAAGATAAAGGACTACATCTAGTAGTTTTTTATTTCAAAATAATAGGCCCTGCATTTTCTAACTATCTTTGGGTCACCATCTTATATATGCGTACAAAATTTCAACTCTCGAAGCAAATTGGCAGTGACAGACGGACCTTTGTCACTGCCAAATTGCTCCGCTTGCGTCCGCAGGCAGACCAACCAAGGCGAATGCGGCTTAACCTCTATTATCGGTCAAAACGTACCTACGGCTCACACTTAGCCACGACACTCTTGAATTCCTTACCTGAGCCACAATAAAGGCGTCTTTCTCCTTGAGCAGCGACAAGTAATTCGTGAGGAAGTCCATGTAATGCTTGGGCGTGACGTAGTTGTTCCGGCGCAGGCGCAGCAGGAACTCATGCGAGTAGTGCGCGATCGACATGTGCACGTGGACGACGTGCTCCACTATTATTGGACGGAACTCTTCTGGGATTTTTTCCACCTAGATGATGTTTGGTTAGTAAAACTAAAGTGATGTAAACATGCAAAAATATTTTCACACATTTAAGTATGTGTGTATTTACTCCACACCTTTATTTAAATTGTACAGATATACAGGATCTTTATGGCCACAAATTGTAAGAGATCAAATGATTTCGGAGAGGCCTTTGCCTAACTATGTAAAGGGAAATGATCAAAGGCAAGGGTAAGGTATATTTTATTTAAATCCTACGCACTACTGTGTTAAGAAAAACAGAGAGTCAAAATTCTCAATAACGAGGGAGTTCGCAATTTTAAATCCGTTAGGTTCGCTAGTCTCGCATGCGGTCCATCTGTCAATTTCCACGAATTACGAGCCAGTAACTTGTCTCTCATTGTTCGAAATTTACAGATGGACAACACTCCTGACTAGCAAAAAAACCTAGCGGATTTTTATTGCAAACACCCTGATTATAATGTATTGTAACTTACATCCGCCAGGAACACATTAGCTACAGCCAGCAGAGCCTGTTTAGGCCACGGGAACTGCCAATCTATGGTCGTATTATTTACCAGCCCAGGAAAACTTCGACATCTGATGGATTGAAATAGAGATAAATAACCAATATCGCACAGAAACAAACAAAACATGGTAAGAAAAAGCAAATATTGTCTTTTCCATAATACTGTTAAACTGCACTTCAATTATTCGTCTGGCTGTTAGTGCATCCTAATGCAAAAATTAAAAAGAAAAGGCACAAGAACTTTTTAAAAATAATTTGTGAAAAGCTAATAAATGTAATATGTTGTCAAATCAACTGATCACGACTGTGATTGGTTGTTCAAAAGACTAACAACCAATCACAGCGCTTAACATTAGATTTGACAGATATTTAACAAATTTTTGGTGCTGATCAGCCTTACAGAAGCCGGGTGTAGTAGTAGTATTAGAAATAGTATTCAACTAAATTTAACATTCCATTTTGGCTTAAATATTACCTGTTTCTCAATATATCGCCGCTGGGCGACATAGAAAGCACGACATGTAGATTTTCAGCACATCTACCGCAGAAAAAGTTCCATACCGCGTCCCTGACAACAATACATAGCAATTAAATCACACAGAAATAATAATAATTAATTATAAATAAATGCAGAATGTCTGTAGACGGACAGACGGTCGATGGAGCAGACATGTGTTAGAGTGGAGACCGCGTATGGGCAAACGTAGTGTAGGACGCCCTGCGGCACGATGGGTCGATGATTTGAAGAAGGTGGCTGGCAGCGGGTGGATGCGGACTGCTCAGGACCGGGATGGTTGGCGTTCTTTAGGGGAGGCTTACGTTCAGCAGTGGACGGCAATTGGCTGATATGATGATGATGATGAAATGCAGAAAGGAACCGACTTCAATAAAAATTTCCACCTTATCCGAATTTGTTCGATCACATTTCCCGTAGATATTGCGTAAAAAAAATAAAACCTTCGAATTGAGAATTTCCTCTTTTTGAAGTTACATTGTAGTATATTTTGAAGGTCAAAACTAAATCAATTGCATCTAAATCTAACCCTTTTACCGCCGTTTTACCTCTCTTTAATGCAAGAATTGGATAGAAAAATTTCTAATAAAAATCCTTACAGATTTACTTAAAATATTATACCTAAATTTTTTATATTATTTTAGGCTGAATATATTTTGCTTAAACCCTTTTTTTTGGCTTTTTACTAACTTAGCAATACCGTGTCCGGCTTCTACGCTGTCGTTGCGCACAGAATTGATGATAGCATCCTTCTCGTCGTCGTTGAAGAGCGCCGGGATGATGCCGATCATCAGGATGTTGTTGATGAACTCCAAGAAACCTTCCTCCAAGATCTACAAGAATAGAAAAATTTAAACCGACTCTATATTAGGAGTGTTGTTGCATATCTGTATTCAGACTGCACCAACGTGTCCATTCATGAGGAGATCGGCATTACCACAGTTGGAAAGGTCCATGGGAGAAGATCACGCGGTCGCTCACCTACCAGCTGGTCAGACCGAGTAAAGACGCTCACTGGCCCAAATAAATGAATACGTGGAGGAGCAAAGCGCATCGAGTGATCAACACTTCAAGCTAGACACGACCTTCAGCAATGAAGATGAGATACAATTTTAAGATCGTATTTGGCTTCAGCTGAGGCTAAAAGGTTATATAGGTCTAATAAAAAACTTGATCGATATAATGAAACTAGCTGTTGCTAGCGGTTTTGCCCGAGTAGGTGTCGGTTAACGGGGCATAAAGTAGCCTATGTCCTTTCTTAGGGTCCAAGCTTACCCCATACTAAGTTTAATCCAAATCGGTTCAGCGGTTTAGCCGTGAAAGCGTAACAGACAGAGTTACTTTCGCATTTATAATAATAAGTAAAGAAGTGTAGATAACCTGAGAAGCAGTGAACAGGAACACAGTCCTTTTATCTTCTACGCCAAGAGAGTTGTAGAGGCGCTTCATATCATCCTTGAATGTGTTCTCATTGTAGTTACGGGTGACAACGATCTCAAACATGTCGCAACCTGCGCAAATAGTAGGTGTTAATTTTAACGATTATTTATTGAAGTAATAAACTACTACAAAAGTATCTTTAGAACTTTCAAACGATTCAGTTAAGTATATATTATGTCTTTTTGGCATAAAATACCAAAATTTCCCGCCTGAATATAATAATAATATTTTGACAGAACTAAGTTAACCTCTGACAAGCTACCAAGAATAAAAATAATTCCATAGTTGTCCATTATTTTAAGAAGCTTTCTGATTTTAGACTTGAGCTGAATGGATATAGAATACGTAGCTGGGTAAACGGCACTCTATTTGCATTTTGACACATTCAGCTTCATTCTGAGAACTAGTGGTTTATAAATATTTTACAAATGATTTTTGCTGCTGTCACAAATCACTGAATTAGTTATAAAGAGAAGTTTAATATTACCAGCGGCGAAAGCAGCGAGGCGACAGATGGACTTCTTGCCGGAGCCGCCGACGCCGATGATCATAGCGTTGCCGCGGTCCATGCGCAGGATGCGGTGCGTGCGCGTCAGGTGCTCCAGGCAGTCCTCGAACAGAACCACCGACATCTTGCTTACACGGTCGTTGTAGTCGTCTAAGATCTATACACATACCGAAACTTTTGTAGAGAACTGCCGGTTAGTTTCAATTGCTTAAAACGCGTCAGATTTCTTAATAGTACGAGAGCCCAAGACCAAAATTTTTGTCTCATAGCAATACGGCCAAAACCGCATCAAATCGATAGATACGACTATCCTGAATTCGAAAATACCAATATCAGACATTTTCCGCGTAGCATTTGATCTGACCGAATTTTCAAAATTGTCAAAGAATTTTACCGAAGTGCATCATAGCAATATGTCTGATTTGCAGAATGTAGTTGAATGATAGTTCTGAGATACCGGAAACATATTTTTCAGACGTTAGTGGTGTAGCGCAAACCCGTAAAATCACTTAAAAAAAATAAAAATGAGACAAAAAAAATGTCTCATAGCAATACGTCTGAAAATCTTTTTTATTAGTAAATTTTGGTTATTTGATGCGAACAAAACAATTTTCAGACGGAAATGTGAACGCATTAAATGTTGAGACCGTTTTGAAAATGTTAACAAATTTTACCGATCGGTATCATAGCAATATGTCTGAAAATTGTTGGACATGATAAAATAAGTTGTCCACATGTGCAAAAAATTTATATCAGACAAATTAAGTGTAGCACCTTCTCTATCAGACAACTTTTCGATACTCAGATATCATGTAAAAATCGTATTGAGGCATCTTGAATTTTCTGTTACAAACCAATGAATACGTTGCGACCCTGAATTTATTAGATGATAATTAACAAAGAATTTACCCGAAACCGTAACATTGAAGTTGAAGGACTGAAATAAATCGCACAAAAGGAAACTGGGATGAAGTTGAAAAAAAAAACGGTTTATTCAAAGTTACAAAATATTCTCGTATTCAATCGCTGTCGGATTCGGAATCGTCGTCTTCGAAATCACTCTCGACATCTCGTATGACAACTAAGTGAGCGTCGTTCCAACGTTTGGAGCAGCTGGCGAGTGAGCTGTATAATAGTAAGAAAGGGGCAGGAGCGTAACAAGCGCTGAGGCTGTTGAAATTAAATACTGATTGATTTGATAGTTTTGGTTTTATTTAAAGCACACTTGAGTAACTTTTACAAAAGAAATAAGTAATGACATCTGTCATCTGTCAAAGTACATATAATAGACAAGGGAGATTCTTGAATATCTATGAAGGCTGTAAATTTAAAAAAAACATTTAACAGAGGCGTCGGCCAGGCGACTCCGAAACGTTATTTTCGTTTTTGGGAGTATATGCTACACTTAAAGTGTCTGAAAACAGGTTTTTGGTAATCATGGCAGCAATACGAAAAGTTGAAAAAAAATAATATCCGTATTGCTATGATACAGGTCGGCTAAATTTGTTGACATTTTCAAAAATGCGCTCAGGCTATATGCTACGCGCAAAATGTCTGAAAACAAACTTTTTCGTAATACAATTATAAAATCTATGTACATTTTCACTATCTGACGTATTGCTATAATACCGACTGTCTTTTTTTTTTGGCACAGCAGAAATGGCCTCCCACGCAGTTGCTACACTTTCGACCGTTACTACACACCTAGTCGGGTTCAGAATCATACAATCTAACGATTTTATAGGGTTTTTGCCGTATTGCTATGAGAAATGGTTTTGGTCGTGGGCTCTCGTACTATAAGGAAGGTCTGCCATGGAAAGGTTGCAAATAATTCCTACAGCGATCCCGCTGAATGACGTCACGGAACTCTATCAACTCTACAAGGTGTAATTGTCATTTAATTTATATGGCTGTCTTAAAGAGAGTCCATTGAACTTAAAATCCGAGCTTTTAGAAGTAAGGAAGAAAGATAATACATTTATTGTCAACGAAAGAGCGCGCTCAACGACCTATTAACTAAACGTAACATAAAAACAATATTTTGGAATTCTATTTGAATTTTTAATGGACCCTGTATATTGCTGTTCATACTGCTTTTCTTGCTTATTTTTTTTTTCTTACACATTTATTGCTTTTTTTGTTTGTATATTACCTCTTGGAACAGGAAGTAAACAGCTTCATAATCCAGTAGATCTTCATAGTACCGGATCTCTTCTTCATCAAGAGCATTACGATAGTCACCGAACAACAGTGGGTCGCGCAAGACGTACTCTTCGAGCTGTGTTTAACATTTAAATATTTTGATTTTCCGTTAATATAAACAGCGATAACTTTGAAGACCATTGCAGTGACAATTCCATGATTTATATGAAATAAAGACGGGACTTAAAAGTGTAGGTATGATTTCCTCGACCAGTGCAACCCAGTTGAAAGCCGGGTTGCACAGGCCAAGGTCACAAGCAGAGAATTGATCGTTATAGAGTAAAAAAATAATAATCCATTCATTTTAGTTGGACTCATTTTGGCTGAGACAATAGTCATATTTAGAGAAGTTATACAGCAGATTATATAGAAGCTTCCTCACCGTGTACTCTCGTTCCTCATCGCCCTCTTCCTCTTCAATGATTTCAGGCTCAGCAGCCTCCGGTTCTGGCTCAGGCTTTTGTTCTGCCATGCCAAATTCTACAACCACAAATATTAACTACACATTTAAGAAACTGGTCAGCAGTTTATTGAAAAGTTACTTTCATCAACATTGCAACATCTGAACGAGACACAACATCACTCAACAAACTACCAGACAAATAAAATAAAGTTTCATTAAATTTTATCGCCGTTAAGATTTCACTCAATCTATAAGACGTTTGGGTTTTTTTTTTGGGACTAGCAACTAGGCAACTCCTGTAAGCCAGGATCTACAATGATAACCAATGAATACCACCGAAACAGTTAAGCTCGGTGTGCCCGGGGAAACGACAACATAGCTTTGGAAAAGGCTACGCAAAAAAAAGAAGTAAGACAGTTTGAAAAATGAAAGTTTTATGATTAGATTATTCTGTGGAATAAGTTCCATACCATCCAATTCCTCTTCCTCAACCGGTTTCTCTTCCTCCTCGGGGATCACGATCTCCTCGAGCACAACTGGTTCTTCTTCGGGGAAGTATTTCACTATGTGCTCTTGTATGTGGCCACGCATTAAGTCGTTGTCCTGCACAAATGATTTTATTATAGAGTATTCTGGGCATCTGTAGCGGAATCAACTTTCAAACACCAAAAACCTACTTAGAAGTCTTTATATAAAATTTAAAGTTATATTTATAATAATATTTGTATTTGAGATACATTCATAGTGTTGTATAAACTAGGAATGAAAAAATTTGTACTTGTGGTTATGTAAAATTTGGTGCTTTTAAATATCTTTTACTGGGTATTTGAACTGCCTTTGCTATGTAACATGTTTGGGCTCTGATTATGTAGAAGGAGTTGGTACATTATTTTTCTTCCCAAACCCTCCGAACTTGGTCTATGAAAAGTATACCATCTTACTACCAGCTGGGTAAAGTTGGTAAAGCTGACTTATCTATACAGGGTGTTTGGCCTACAAAACAGACCGACAAAATAATATTTAATTGCTCTTTTACTTTTTAAAAGGGCATATAAATATGAGTTTGTTGTTGTACAGGTACATAGCGTATTAATTCAATTCTGGTTTTCGCGATTAAACTAATCCGCTAGGTTGTTAATTTTCACCAATGAGAAACAAACTTCGGGATCGCGATTGGTGGAAATCGACAGATAGGCCTCATAACAGACTAGCGAACCTATATTTTTTAATTGCGAAAAACTTCATTGCAGTGGATTACCTGTGTACTAATCAGTCTATCACATATAACCCTAGTAAACTCGTTGCGCCAACATCTTACGACGCATCGCTTCTCGCTGAAGTAGTTGGGGTGCGTGAGGCACATGCCGGCCGCGATGCGGGAGAGGTCGCGCAGATTGAAGATGTAGTGGAACTTCGCCGGCGTCGGTGGTAAATCCACAATTATTATCTGGTTGAAAAGAAGTATTCTTCAGTACAATCTATTATTAACTCAACCTATACTGTTCCTCTGCTAGAGTTTAACGGATCAACTTGGAAGAGGCCTATCCTATTCCCAGAGAGGTACCGGGATCGATACCTGGCGCCTCCAAATATTTTTTAGTTTAAATCAACCAACTTATGACTTCGATCCGGTCGCGTTCTGCTGGTTATGTTACATTATAAGCTTTTGCACATATAGGGGGCGTAGCTCAGATGGTAGAGCGCTCGCTTAGCATGCGAGAGGTACCGGGATCGATACCCGGCGCCTCCAGTTTTTTTTGTAAGAACTCATCTTTTTCTATTCTTTTTTCAATTAGTCCTTTACTCACTCTTTTGTTACAATCGTTATACCCTTAATATAGATACCGTCATCCGTATAGCAAAAATACCGTCACTTTAAATAAGATTGTTGAACAATCCTCTTGTACATTTACCATTAAAGTTCAAATTATCGTGAACTAATAGTATTGTATAAAATATTGGTAAAAAGGTCCTTTTTAACCCAAATTGTAAATTATCACTACCGCTCATTAAAAATATCTGAATTGTACATAAAAAAATAGCAAGCTTAACAATTACTATTATTATTATTTTTATTTCGTGCTTAATTTTTTTTAATAGTAAAGGAAATCCTAAAATACCAAGACTGCCGCGTGAAGGATACCCGTGATGGTTGCAAAGTTGGCCATTTGTAAAAAAAATCCCTAAACTGCAGGGTAACTCATACCACTGTGGATAATCTGTGGGGAGAATAATAAAATGGGGAATATGACGGGATTGTGAACTTTTATCTATACTATAGGATAAGTTAAATACCTAATAACTAGTTGTCTTGTAAAGAGATCATATTCCTATTGTTACACGTTATTTAAGCTTTAATATTATTATTCTCATAAAAATATCGGCCAAGAACCAAAATACGTAATAATATTTTACATGCCTAAGGGCAGAATATGTTTGGAACAGTTTTGTCTGTTTACCTACCACCATTATATTTTGTTTATCAACCATTATATATATATATATATTCGAAAATAAATGATTTGATTAACTCTTATCAACATCCTGATGTCACCACAAAATTTCTTTTTTTTTCTATAGTAGTATATTTCGAGCCTACCTTATACAAATCCAGTGTCATCTGCACGATCTTATCCACAATATTCTGTATCTCCTCCGGGAAGGTCTCGAAGTGGCCCTTCAGTATCGACACGTAGATGTGGCGGAGAGTGTTCTCCGAAGGGAATTGCAGGTTGTATACCGAGAACATCGATATAAAACGAGGATCCACCTGAATATGGAAATATACTATAAAATATACTATGTAGAAAACCTATTTAAACTTAATAATCTCTTAAAAATATTTCAAACAAAATTTATTTCTTGGTTACCACCCAAGAAACTTCAGCTAACAACTTAAGTTTCATTTATATATTATATCATATAATAATTTAAATAATATATTTAAAATATTTATTAAAATATTGTATGTATATACATATATAATACAATACTCTTTTTCTTTTTTACATGCTTTACGTGGTAAAATAAAAAAAGAGTATTGTCGTATGGTACAGAGAGATAGAACTAGGTCAAGGGCCGTTGTACGTAATTTGCAGAACACATAGGGTAATTCGTTTACTTGTTGCACAGGGGGCGTAGCTCAGATGGTAGAGCGCTCGCTTAGCATGCGAGAAGTACCGGGATCGATACCCGGCGCCTCCACAATATTTAAGAAAAGAAAGATCCTTTTGTGACCAGATCCGTAGTTACAATTTTTTTTTTTATTTTCGATCGTCTTCTCAAGCCATTAACAGATACGATCTGCGTTTGTTGGCGTTGAGCCCCCAGTGAGGGCCCTCCCTTTATTCGTTATTTAAGTATAACTGCACTTATGACATTATACATTATAATCGATATCTCAAGTGTCTTCGTCGTCTTTTCAGACGACGGTGATCTAGTAGAGACTGTTGACGTGCTTCTCGATGCGAACTATGTAAAGTTTTGTTTTATGTTCAATTTCTTATTTTACTGAATTAATTTTAAGGTATTCATGAAGCTCGGACATTATGGTAAACCATGGAGCATTTGATATTGATTTTAGAATTTTGTTTGGAAATGTTTGTAGGATCTTTACATTGGAGTTTTTGGCCGTTCTCCAGAGTTCAATGCCGTAGGTCCACACAGGTTTCAATATGGTTTGATATATGAGTATCTTATTGTCAAGAGATAGTTGTGAAATACTTCCTTGTAGCCACTTTAATTTTTATAAGCGGTGTTTGAGCTCATATCTATTTTTTCTACGTGACGTCTCCAGGTCTGCTTTCTGTCCAGATGCATTTCCAAATATTTTGCCTTGTTGTGTTTTAGCAATAATTCGTTGGAAAATTCAACCAGTGCACAATTTCCTTTTAGAAGAGTTAACGTTGCGTGAAATGGAGATGATGTACCTCTATAGCTTTATATATCTGCCATGTGAATAATAATTGTTCTTAAGTTTTGTGATAAAGATGGCGCCACCCAGAACACCGCTGTTATAGTTTTTTTAAGTCAGTTTATGTATTGTATGCATATTGTATATTTCATCAGAACTGAAGGTGTATGTAAATTATCAGCTTAATCGAGTGTTAAGAAGTATATTGAATTAAGCTTGTATCATTTGACCTAAAAAAACATACATTCATCCATTGCAAGTTAAATAAAAAGTCTTAAGTACAACTTACGTCATTTCTCCCACCACCAGCCTTGCCCATAGCAGCCAGAAAGCCCATATCCTTGATGTTTTTCCAAGTTAGATCCTTGCCGCGGTCGTAGAAGCCTTTCCTCTCAAATAGCAGCTTAAGGAGTGCTATGGGCTGTTGGGTTCCGTATGTGTCCACCTATAACAAGTGGTTCAATAAGCCGAAGAAAACTCTATTATACTCTTTTAATGGTCAAGTTTTATTAACGTTATATTGTGTTGATATATTGAGTATTATAATATAGGTAAATGGTCGCCATAACTTTGTTACTTGGAATCGCGCAGGGCACAAAACTTAAGGATTAGAAGATTTTTGTTAAGCACCTTATGTGCATTACGATTGTTTCAGGTAACCTCCCATGTACTACAATGTCCCTTATACTTTTTGTGGTATAATAAAAAGTTGGATAATCTTTTTAAATTAAAATATAATTTGGAGGCGCCGGGTATCGATCCCGGTACCTCTCGCATGCTAAGCGAGCGCTCTACCATCTGAGCTACGCCCCCGATGTGCATGTAACAATATTAATATATCGCTTTAAAACTCAAGTGGTAAGCAGCTTGCTTAATACTGGTTTAATCAGAGTTTCTTGCGAACTGGTTAGTGAGAATTGTGAAGGTTAAGAACGTGCTTTATATTCGGCCTACAGACAAGCAATTATGTCACAAACAAGTGGAAGTGCAGTTCGTACAAAGTAATATTTTGCTATTGCACATATAGGGGGCGTAGCTCAGATGGTAGAGCGCTCGCTTAGCATGCGAGAGGTACCGGGATCGATACCCGGCGCCTCCAAATCCTTGTTTTTAAATTTTTTTGGTCTGTTTTTTGTACGGTATGCAAAATTATTGCCATGGCCAAACACAGTTAAAACAATGAGCAATAGCTTAAACACTTTCCTTATTGCATAGGACTAATTGATGTTATTCGTTGAATATGGTTCAATATTACTTTTCCAATAATTTGTTTTTCATTTATTTGAAAAAGAGTTGCACCGCACTGCATTAAATTTCAAAAGAATTTATTTCTCTTAAACCTCAAAAAGGCGCTTAAGAAACGTTACAAAGCTAAATGACTCTAAGTGCTAAGATAAGTTTTTAAACTGCATTGCAGCCATTAATAACCAGCGCCAAAGGCGCCAATATGTAATTTTTTATATTGACATTATTTTGACGACAGTTGGAAATTCATCCTACATTAGGGTAAGCTTCTTTCTGGGATTTTATTTGAATGTGACTTGTTGGGACGTTAGTCAAGATCCCTCCTAATTCCTGCAAGACAAAGTTACCAATTGTAAAAGTAAACGTTATACTTACAATTGGCATGTTCATATCATCGATGAACACCAGCATCTTCTTCCCCACTGGCGGACCAAACGTGTCCTTCGTTCTCTTTTCTACCACCGACTCCATATTGCGCTGCACGTCCATTGACGATGTACGCGATGAGAAGTTCATTTGTTGAACTATCTAAAATATAAGAATATAGATTTTTGGACCTAAGTTATTGGATGGGTTATGTAAGCATCTTGTAACTTTTGGCGTCAACGCAAGACTATATCTACTGTAAAAGCCGACCGAGTGCGAGTCGGACTCACGCACGAAGGTTTCCCTACCATCGTACAAGATTTATGCCGTTAAAATCGACCAAAAAACACGTCCGTCCGTCGTTGTATAAGGATATCCTTAATTTTAATTTATTTTCATTGTTTGTCGTTCTGGCAGCAACAGAATTACATACTCTGTGAAAATTTTAACTCTCTAGCTATTGCGGTTCGTGAGATATCGCCCGCTGACAGACAGACGGACCGAGGCTTAGTAATAGGGTCTCGTTTGCACCCTTTGGTTACGGAACCCTAATAACAAGTGATCCAGAAAGCCATAAGTGTGTGCTGATTAGACGAAGTATAAAAGATTTTAGAACTGTGACTCTACCAGTAAAAGAGAGATGAAGATTGACCGATACATGTATTATGCCTATTTCTTTACTACAGCGATAATGATCCCTAGTAAACTAGTTATATAGTTAAAGTAGTAACTAATTATCCAGTATCGCTTTTTGCCGATGACAGTACAGTCACTATTAATTCCGTAAATAAAGACAGATATGAACAAGAAATTAATAATACAATCATTTCAATAGTAAACTGGTTAGATAACAATAATCTAAAAATAAATCTTGGAAAAACAAAAATTATGTTCTTTAGTCAACGTTTAGAAGCACCAAGTATTAATGTTCATCACAAATTAACTGTTATAGAAAAGGTAGACACAGCAAAATTTTTAGGTGTAACCATAGATAAACGTCTGAACTGGAAAGCACACACGGAAGAATTAAATAAAAAAATATGTTCTTGTGCTTATGCTCTCTATAAACTTAAACCTATTTTGAATACGAATGCGATCATAACTGCCTACCATGGAATTGTCGGCTCCTTATTGAGGTTTGGGGTTATATTTTGGGGAAACTCCACCAATAAGGAAATTATTTTTAAGTCGCAAAAAAGGTGCATTAGGGCAATGTTTGGTTTGAAAAGAACTGATAGTTGCAAACAGTATTTTATTAAATATAACATCTTAAGTCTGCCTTCATTATTTATTTATGAAATAGGTAATTTTGTAAGGACCAATCCACACTTATTTAAGAAACTATCAGACGTCTCCATTCGTAACAGACGAGATAATAATAGATTATGCGTACCGAGATCAACCACGGCTTTGATGCAAAAGAGTACTTTTTGGTTAGCACCAACCATCTATAATAAAATCCCAAAACCTATCAAACAAATGCCTACTGCTCTGTTTAAAATACATTTAAAAAAATATCTTATTTCTAAATGCTACTATACCTTAACGGAATTTTTAAATGAGTGTAATTAATTAAATGGATTACTTAATCTCTAGGACTTCTTATTAGTTAGCACAATTACGACACTTTTCGCAGTAAAGTTATTTTATTTTTTTGTTGTATAGAGTCAAATACAAATTTTTGGTTTTTTTTTATTTTCTTAATTTTTCTAGACCAAAAAACATGTTTGTTATTGTACGCCATTAATGGCAAAACATGCAGATCTAACTTAATTTTAAGACCTTGCACATATTGTTTGATGTATACTCATGTTTTACAATAAATATATTCTATTCTATTCTAAAGTGTGACACATTGTACATAGATATATAAGTATATAGAAGGGCTTGTAGGTCTAGTGGTTTGTGACCCTGACTGCTAAACCGGAAGTCGTGGGTTCGATTCCCACCCAGGATAAATCTTTGTGAGATGAGCACGATCATTTGGTCTGTGTCTGGGTGTAATTTATCTATAATATATTATGTATGTATTTAGAAACTTATAAGTATGTTTATCAGTTTTCTGGTTGCCGTAATACAAGCTCTGCCTAGTTTTGGATCAGATGGCCGTGTGTGAGTTGTCCTAATATATTATTATTAAAAAAGAAAGATTGAAAAGACTTTTAATAAGAGAAAAATATTACGCCGAGCTTATCTCTAGGGATAGGACAAGAACAATAAACGACAACGAAAAATATTAACATTATTATTTTTACCTGTAAAACAGGGTAATAGAAAAGTGCTTTATATTTTTTATATCAAGTATTTAGATCTCTATATTTTTGGATTAATACTTCTTTAGAAACTAATGAGATATATCCAACAATACCAAAATGTTTTAACTACTTCCTCTACTCTCTGCTGGTCATTTTCGCAGTAAAGGCGATTTAAGTATTGTTTTGTTATTTCAAAACGAACCCGTTTGGAGGTCAATAATTTAGCCACTGGGCTCAGCGAGTTAACAAAGTGAAAGTCTATTAAGTACGTTCGACATATATGCTCATTACACATATCGGGGGCGTAGCTCAGATGGTAGAGCGCTCGCTTAGCATGCGAGAGGTACCGGGATCGATACCCGGCGCCTCCAATTTTTTAACATGGAAGTCTATCTTTTATCAATATATTCACAACATGACCTATGAGCAAATCGTCTGTGACGGACGGACCGACAGCCAGACACCCTAGTGATCTTTTAAGGGTTCCGTTTTTTCTTTCGTTTTGAATTGGAAATGTATTGTCATCTGTGGATATTGTTAAATATCTACAGATTACATTATCTACATTTTCAGTTGTGTATATGTTTTATATTTTTTTTCTCTCTTGTAACTTTCATTTTAATGTTGTTAATTTTATTAATATTGTATTTTATTATATTTTTATCCTATTGTTCTGTAGTCTATTTCTACAGGTATGTACAATTATGCCAAACCTATCGTTTCGGTCGTCACCAAGGGCTCACATTGAAAATCAGTGCTGGCATATTATAAATATTCCAGCAAAAAGCTACGCAATCTTATTTTTTTCATGTTTCTAGTAGTTATTTGTTTTTTATTCATTGTTGCTTTACAAGAAGTTGCTAACACAGTTCTTTGGGTCTTTAAAATATATATATTGTATTACACACATAGTGAAGTGTGAAGCATAATGTGGTACTAATACCTATCTAACAACTCTGTAATACCACGTTACTGGAAAATAAATTATTTTTTTCTTTTCGAAATACGTTCCGTATTTATTTCTGATAATAATTATATAAATTCAGTTTTTTTTTGCTAGGCCATCATAAGTGTCAGTAAACATGAAGACTTCTTTTAATAAATTAGAAACAATGTCAAGACATTTTCGTTCCTAGTAGTATTGTTATTAGATTTTTTTTCAAAATAAAATGTAAACAATCAACATAAAAAAAAACAACAACGTAAAAAGAAGAATTGGAGGCGCCGGGTATCGATCCCGGTACCTCTCGCATGCTAAGCGAGCGCTCTACCATCTGAGCTACGCCCCCGATAGAATGAACGTTGAAATAGTGACTCAGTTACTTGAGGTAACCTTGATCTTATTATAGGACCAGTTTGGTTTCGTAAGATTGCTTCCGCGACGGTGGCGGTGGCACGGGTTAAAATAGCCGAACGTGCTTCGTAACATTAATTACTGTTATTTTGTTGCTTAGTTGGTAAAAATATATGAGTTAGGAATGAATTAAAAAAAAAAACAGAAGTAAAAATGTCTTGAGTTAGACATTCCATTTCCAATTTACGATATGTATTATTTTGCGGGCTTAGCAAAATAAATAAATATATATGTATAAGTTTATACAATATAGGTAGCATTATTTTAATCAAAATGGGTATCTTTCAGAATTGTTTTATAGGCCTAATTAAATCTAATTATTGTATTGATGTGCAGTATATTTTAGCAAGCAACCGATTACGATAAAGGAAGATAAAATGATAAGGATAACTGGATTAGGAAGTTTTTGGTTTTATTAAGTTAGGATAGCCGCACATCGTATCTTTTATTATAGGAAATATAATAATATCTATCTTAATAAATAGTGTGTTTATAGTTATACTTTATAAAGATATTTCATACAGTTAATAATTAACAAAAAAGACAACGTCAAGCGGCGTTCTTAAGCAGTCACCCATCTATGTACCGAACACGCCCGATGTTGCTTAACTTCCGTGATCGGACGAGAACCAGTGTATTCAACATGGTATGGACGTTGGCAATATTTCTTCCCAATCAAACTATGATATTCTAAGTGTATACTATAATATTATTTATCAGTATCTATAGGTTTAAATACTTACATATCTCTCTGCCGGTAATCCCCGTAGATAATTGGTAATAATTGCAGTTTTAGAGGTTCCTGTTTCGCCAACAAGTAGCACCGGCCGTTCAACCTATAAAAATGCGAATATAAGTGACAACGTAGGGCCGTGTGCTCTCTGCAGACTGGAGCAAGTTGATGCGAGCATTGCTGGTATTGTAGCCATAATGTTTAGCAATATAATGTCCGATATAACCCGAGTTTCTTAAAGGCAAGGATAAACATTACAATCCTCTACCAACCTCATGTCAAGTGTCGTATGTGTAGTCGTTTGGTCAACCAATCACATTATTGACAACATATTAAATTGAACAGCGTTTTAGAAACCGGGAATCGAGGTTTTTTTTAATTAGCCTGTTTATGAATACGAAGAATACAAAGGTTAAAACCTTTGTTTTCTCTTCAAGGGGAGGAGAAGGGAAAGGGTCTGTCCGGGTTAAATAATTGTATTATTAAAATCTCGAAGAATAAACGGATGTATTCAGCGTATCAATATTAGAGGGTTGTTAAGAAGGGATGATACTTAAAACTCACGCTCTATGATGTTGATGAGCCACGTAAGCCTCAAAGTATCCTCAAGTCGGAACCAGTACGCTCAGGAAATTCATCTCTCTACCACATGCTCCGGGATAAACTCTTTCTACGATGGTATGATATAGAAGCTAGACTCACACTCTCCATGATCTTGATGAGCCAGGTGAGCCTTAACGTATCCACTGTCGGAACCAGTATGCTCGGGAACTTCATCGCTCTGTTGTGGACGTACTCCGGGACCAGCCACTCCCACGCCTCCCAGGTCTTGGTGGTCAGCTCCAGGCAGTAGTCGTATAGCGTGCCGAAGCCCATTGGGAAGTGCTCTGTTAATGACACAATGTAATTAATCATGTGCTTTAGTTTTAGTAGTAATAAGGTTTATTTTTCTTTGACGTTAATAGTAAAATTTAAACTTTATAATATTTAAGAAAACGTAACAACTAAAGCAGATGTTAACGGTCAATTATGAACACATTTTTCATCTATAACATGAGCAACGTCCATACCACGTTGAGCACACCGGTTCTCGTCAGTTCACCGAAGTTAAGCAGCGTCGGGCGCGGTCAGTACTTAGACGGGTGACCGCTTGGGAAAACCGCGTGACGTTGGTTTTTGTAATTATTTAGTTTTCATTTTGATATTTAGCAGATTCCAGTGTGAATTGAAACTTAGCCCTAACACAGTTTGAAAAAGGATAGGTAAAATAGATAGAATTAATGCGTAAATAGTTTTATTACTTGTTGTAGCTTTCTTCTCTAGAGTATCTTCTACAAGCATCATGGGGCATGCCTTCTTGATGTACACATCGAAGTCGAAGCGTCCGTCATCGATAATGGCGGCGCCGAGGCTGTTGTACATCGACTAAAAACCAAATTAAAATAATTAGCTTAGATCAGTTACCTTATGAATGTCATACAACTTTAAAGCGTCAAATTAGAGATATGAAATAATTATTAGCGATAAGCGAACTATAAATATTTTTGGCAAAATATTTTATTCTGATGGTTAGAAACATATGTTTATATAATTATTATTTTTTGCTTTTACAAAACTAAGGGCTTATGAAAAACACAGTTGAAAAAAATATCAATAAAAATTAAGTAGGTACATGAAGCAAATTATTTCAAAATATAATTTGGAGGCGCCGGGTATCGATCCCGGTACCTCTCGCATGCTAAGCGAGCGCTCTACCATCTGAGCTACGCCCCCGATACAGTTATGTCATGAAATTAATCACCGACTCAAAAATGAAAGTTATCTAAATAATAAAAAAGCTAATTTAGAGCACGTAATAAGATATTATCTAACCTTGAAATGTGGCTTAGACGAGAAATTATTTATTCATAGGTGTTAATAATAAATACGTATAATAAAGTAATCAAATAATCCTTACTAATATTATAAATGCGAAAGTATCTCTGTCTGTCTGTCTGTCGCGCTTTCACGCGAATACTACTGAACCGATTTAAATGAAATTTGGTGCACAGATAGTCTAGAACCTGAAAAAATATGCTACTTTTTGTCGCGATAACCGACATCCACGCGGGCAGAGCCGTGGGAAACAGCTAGTACGTAGTATGTATGTACGTAGTACCAATGTATTCTAATTTCTAAAAATACAAAATGTCCCTTTTTTGTGAAAAAAAAATACAGCTACTGTGACGCACCTATATAGAGCATTCATGCATTTAGTAAAAACGTATGTTTTTTTTAATCGAGGTTAGTGATATTAGGTGGTACTACTTACCACCATGAACACACATTCCACGACAGATTTGTCAATAGTTTCATTGCTGTCCTCGCGGTTCGGCAATAGGCCGCTAATCATGTAACAAAGCTGCACCACCTGTGAAAAAAAAATGTATAGCTCTCTTTCTCTTTTGTTTTTGAAACCAAAACAAAAGAGAGTTTTGAGGAAGTTGGGGACGATCCAGCGAGGGACCATTATTAGTCCTTTATAAGATACAATGGTCGTTACTCATGTCATTACCACTAAGGTGGTGTCACCAGCTTGAAAAACATGTTATAAAATTTTCTTAGACTAACCCCCGAATACTGAATAGCAACTTAACCTTAAGACGTTCTTACGCCATTTTGTCATGATGCCATTCTGTCACTACTGTACAACTTAAAGTGACAGAGACAACAAATCTGATTGAAGTATCAGTATTCGGCCATAATACCAAAAAAAAATAATGATCCTTAAAGTCAGCAGTAACAATTTAAAATTGATCTCTCTTTCCAAGCAGTAAGGTTGATTCTCTGACCAGGTTGAGTGGCGTCTGCGGCACGATGGTCTTGAGCGGCGTCTGCTGCTGCAGGCCGAACATGCCGAACACGATGTAGTTGATGGCGCCCGTCACGTAGTGGTTGAACATGCCGTCCATCTGCTCGCGCTCATCCTCGTTGTTGCGGCTGCGGAGCCATCTAGACATACATCGATGATATTAATCAATTAGATGTAAAAGATAGGTAGTAAGAAACTAGTCCGGAAGACCCAAAAATATATCTATCCCCAATCCCAACATAGGACAAAATTTTGTCATATATATAAAATGGTTTTTTGTATACCTGGCTGTTATGCTTTCACGGCTAAACCGTTGAACCGATTTTGATGAAACTTGGTATGGGATAAGCTGGGATCCCAAGAAAGGACATAGGATACTTTTTAGCGCGATAACCGACAACCACCCAAGCCGAGTCGCAGGCAACAGCTAGTTTGTAATATTATGACAATATCTTAGGACAACTCAATGACTTAGTGTAGATATCGTAAAAAAATGATTTGATTTTTATTGTTCTTTTAAAAGCGACTCCCGCACTAAGGAATTTCGCGGGGGGTTTCACAAACATTCAAATCACATGCACAAAGAACAGGTTCTAGAACCAGACTTACACAAATGCTTGTCCCATGCGGGGATCGAACCCGCAGCACGTCGTGGACTGCGGTAATTGGCCTTTAACACTCGGCTATCCCAGTGCAGTCAGAGATAATTATCTTTCGCTTACTAAATTAATAGGACAAAGGTGTCATACCTGTCCCAATACGGCTGATAACCCAGATTTTTCGGATCTACAAACACCATGCCAGCTCTAGAGACGGTCGCCGGGGACGCGTAGTTCAGATCCCCGACCTCAAACAGGAGTGAGCAGTACGGAGCAAGACGGATCCTCTCTCCGTTAGCTAGAGTAAGGAGCTTGTTGTCGTCCATTACAGAGTTCATGTTCTCTATCCAGAGGGCGTCCACGTCGCCGTCGAAGAGGGAGTAGCGACGCTCGTCCTTTTCTGCTGGTCTAAAATACAACGATAGATCCGTGGTAAAGCTCTGCCATTAAACTCGATTTTATTTCTAAGTAATAAGGTTGGTTTTTGCACTGACATGCAACCGACATACATAGTATCGGCGTCTAATTGCAATATGAGAAGATGGTAGGCCTAATTAAGGCGTGTCGTACAGCGAACAACACATACTGCAAACTACGGAAATAATACAAGACATACCTGTTCATTTCTCGGAATATCCTGGAGTATAGACCGTCAGTCCAGTCTCGTGTGACTGGATCCAAGATTCCGTACAGCTCTATTACTGAGCAAGCCTGTAAACTTTGTTTATTGTAGATATCTCCTTGCTTAATCGACACTATAATATTGAATGAACCCATATGGTGGTGATCGGTAGCGTGAGAATATACCGATTACCACCGTACAGTATTTTGACTTAGTAGTTATCTCAAACAGACAAGACTATAATGATATTTTTATACTTAATTGTAATGTACAAAAAATTACAACTGTGCTAAATCACTTAACAAAATATTTAGAGTGAAATCTCTTAAAGGTTTAGCTTACCTTAGGATTAAGAATGGTGAGCTTAGTAGGCAGCCCAAGGAGCGTTTGAGCCTTGACCAGAGTCTGTATGATAACGGTCTTTCCTCCACCAGTGGGGCCTACCAGCATGGTGCAATGCCGAGTCATCATCGTCTCGTAAAGCTGTACCACTTTATCCACCTTTAAGTAAATAAATTTTACTATTATAAATAGGGTGGTGCGGGATTGTATGTATGGCAAATCTTGGTTGGAGCACCAGCAGAGAAGAAAGAAGTGAAAACTTGAACAATTACAATATATGTACAAACTTATATAGAGAGGTGTCGGCAATGGTAACTGTCGCGAGTTCAATTGTTTTTTGCCATCCCAAAAAATGCCCAACGCGTTTTCAGAAGTTTTTACTTAAAAAAATAACATGATCTACGCTCATATAATAAGCTAATATTATGACTGCAATAGAAAAGAGAGAATCTGTGAATGATGCGTAACTTACCAATGTAAGCTATTAAGGGAAAAAAGAAAGACACTTTTTCTACTTCTAAGCACCTTGATGTTCTTTTTGAAAATATTTTAAGACATGGTTGAACGCCATTATTTATCACTCGACTTATACAAATACACAGTGATCACTTTCAGTTGATTAGACTCTAACTCCAAGCTACACTATTATCTCTATTTTCATAGTAACATGTTCAGATAACACTCACCTGATGAGGCAGTACAATATAGCCATCTTTCTCCAACACCTCTGTGACTGCGGCGTTGAAGTCCGGATAGCCAACACGCGGACACTCCAGCCCCGGGAACAGGTCCTTGATCAGACCAAGGAACAGAGGGACGTCTTCGAATACGAATTTGGGGTGATTCATGTCCCTGTTAAATAGTTAATACAGAGCTGAATTATTCAATTGAGTTTGCAGTCTGATGACGGCTTATATGGTAAAAAAAATGTTTTGTTGTCGTGATTTAAGTTATAAGCTATTACCAAGAACTATCGTAGAAAAGAACCTAGAGGCTGTGAAAATCCCTTAAGTAATCCTTCATGCCCAGGATGGGGCGAAGGAATATCCTTGGCAGAGCCGAGAAAGTGAAAAATTTAGGGCACAACTGACAGTGGAAATATTGTTGGTCTATATTTAGGACAACATTTCAAGTTTATATATTTTATAAGTATATCCAAATATATTTCGTACATTTCATGTCAACACGACGAAACTAAATCCCGAAACATGCTTAAATGTCTGAAATACAACTAAACCTATTTTAACATAATAAAATTTAGACATTTAAAATAAAGATATCTTATTTTATATTTATTTTACCTCAAAGCCCTCATGAGCACCATGATCTCACTTAACCCGGGTGAGTCACGTCGCAGCTTCCCTGCCATGCGCAACACTGCCGTAAGGGCTCGTAAGCCCCAATCGTAATGTGATTGTTTCGACAACTGCTGTTGGGCTACATGGTACAGTACTGTCATCTTCTTGGCTAACACCTGAGAGAAGATGTACGGAATACGGTTATATAGATGGGTGTGATTATTTATTTATCTATAAGGAAAGGGGTGAAAATTAAGGGGAATCCGATAGTAACGACGTCAAAGATCTTACGCGGTCTTATGCGATCTATCTTTATACAACTTTGTTGACTTAGCTAATCAACAAAGTTGTATAAAGGTTGATTTTATCTCTAGATCATACTAAGTTTTTCCAGTGGCGCGGCTTTGCCTGTATTATCGGTCAAACCGTACGGCTTACACTTAGCTACGAGCCCCTCTCCAAGAACAAGGATAAGGATCATAAAGAAAAATAATAATTATGAGACTCCAGCAACTCCATGCGACCTGCGTATCTTGGGTTATGGCAATGGCTATTTCTAATCTATAACTAACCTTAGCAGTAAGGAATCCATCAGAGAACAATGATATCTGACAGATCATCTCGAGATCCGGCAGGATGCAGACGACGGGTCTGAACAGAGCTTTCACAGACTCCGGCAACTCTGTGCGGCCCGCGTATCCTGGGTTCATGGTTATGAAGATACCCACTTTACTGTCCATGGCTATTTCTTGACCTTCGAACTGTGGAAGAGAAAGTAGTCTTATTATTAATCTCAATCAATTAATCTTAGCCTTACTCATTATAGAACGTAAATAAAACACCTTGCTAGCTTTTTTTTGTGTTTATTTTGTTTTTTTTCAGTCCTTCAATAAATGATATAGTTCTTAAATCCCTTTCGTAATTTGAATGCTAAAGTTATTAAGAGCTGTATGTAACTGTAAATTTTGGTATTTACTGAAGGGAATAGAAACTATTTTTTGTGTGATAGTAGTGTATTTACATTAATAACATCAATATTATCATCTATTTTTATACTTAAGGAGCCTGAAAGACTAATTATAATCCCACCTACCGTGAATCTCTTGAGCTTCATCAATAAGGCGCTTCTAATACACTGCAGTTGTGTGGATATGACGGATAACACAGATATATCGATGCGGTTGAACTCGTCGAAGCATCCCCACGCGCCGCACTGGCAGAGTCCGGCGAGGATCTGGCCCACGGCGCGGAAGTCCATGCCCTCGCCGCAGTTGGTCACAACGCAGAGCAGGCCTAGGGCTTTAGCTAGGTCTTTTGTAGTTTCTGTCTTGCCGGTGCCGGCTGGTCCTGGTTTTAGATAATGAATGATAAACGAGTGAGTTTTTTACTATTAAGCGTCTGTGGAGCACGTAAATTTTCCACATCAACAAACATTTTGTGATGGTACATTGTAGTGCAAAGTCTGCTAAGTAAATAATGATGGTAATCAAAGAGAGACGTGAAGGGACTCAAAAAATTTACAATGTTCTAAGGTTTTGAACTAAATGGAAGCTCTTTATCATGCTGTTTTTAACATCTTTACATAGTATAAAACAAAGTCGCTTCCACTGTCTCTTAGATCTTTTAAGATTTTAAATTACGTAACTCATATTAATGCACTTGTCGGCAATAGATGAAGTGAATCAAGAGGAAGGTTGATAATTATGTAAAATACATGTACCCGCGTGAAGACGGGGCGGCTCGTTCGTTGAAAATAAAAATAAATATCAAACACAATTCTGATTGCTCCACCAATTAATAATCATACTTCTGTTTCATCCTATTTTATGAGATGACAACGAGCTTATAATTAACGAATTAACAATGCAGTGAAGATTATTTACCAGCCGGTGCCCCTCCCAGCTGCATGGTGAGAGCTTGCGTGATCGTGAGGTAGATTCTATCAGTAAGCGGCGTGATCACCAGTCTACCGTTAAGGCCCATGTACTCGTAGCCATATTCGAAAACACCTAGAACAAAATACAATAAAGATGGGAAGAAAATATGGGTATTTGATCGAACATATGCAATAATGTATTGAATGTTATGTAAATTAGAATTAGAAAAGGCTTGAGTCAAATGAAGAAGGAATCCTTTTTCTATCAATGAGGCAAGCAAGGTTACATAAAAAAGGAATTCTTAAAAATACAATGTCTTATCTTCTCATTTTTTAAATTTTAATAACTGGAGGATTTTTTTTTTTGTTAGTAAACTAGTCTTTTATCCTGCTGTTAGACAATGCCCTTCTCCATTCCTTCAAAACTTAGCATTGTTTTTTAATTAGTGCACATTAATTCCTTACGCAAATCTTAAATAAAATTTCAATATCAATATATTTTTGTTATTAACCTGTGCACTGCCTGATCCATAGGTTATCGTCCTTCTTGAGCCAGTAGAAGCGCAGCTGGCTCTCCCACTCGAACTCGCTCGCCTCCGTCACGTTGTCGCGCACGAAGCCCTCGATAATGTCACGTGCGTGCACGTCGATTGTTGTGATGGTACGGAATTTCAGGCGGTCGTTTGATGATAGGTCTGTAAAAGAAAAAATATCGTAGGTACTGCAAAGCACATTGGTTAAAACGGTTATCTATAATAAATTGTTATTGGACATAAGTTTTCAATGTCAGAGTGTGACTCAAAGCACTTGTATGAAACTCATTTAAAAAAGTTCCCGCCGGATTTGTTCCGGCAAAGGCAAGGCCGGGGGGATGTTTTTAGTCGGTGCAAGTCCGACATATCCCCACGTCGTGCCTTCAGCGTGGATCGAAGTCATTAAAAGTTAGCCATTAAAAAAAACTTGTTACATTAATAAAAAGCTGTTAAATTCAACAACCAAATAAGTATTTTTTTTTACAGGAGTTTTATTATATTCAGTCAAATGAGAGCATACAAACGAAGTAAACTCTTAAGTAGCTGTAATATGGTGAGGTTGTTTAATTTTCAGCAAAAACGTCTGGGTAGTCATAGGAGGTAAAAATTTTACATACATACGCCCATATTGCCCATGCTACCTAATATAAACGCTTAAAAGGCAAGTAGAAAACTCTAATACAACGTTAAGTTGATAATTTAGCGTCTTACCTTGCCTCACTTTGACTACAAGCCCATCTAACTGCTCGTTCTGCTGCGCAAGATGTTCCTTCATGGCACGCTTGTTGCCCTTCCGAATGCGGATGAAGGTCTCCTCGGTCTCCGCCGTCCACCACACGCCGTTCGCGGCCAGGCACACCATGCCTTGGTATTCTAGGATCCACTCCGTTCTAGGGAAAAAGTAATGATGGAGACTTCAAGAAAATGATAATGATAGGCATTTTCTATTTCATGAAGTCCTCGACAAATAAAATTAGGAAAACATGATGTCCTTAAATAATGACTAAATAAGAATCAAATTAACTCAGCATTAGCTTTAGCGACGGTAAAACTATTTTTTTATTTCATAAACTATGGCTTTCACAACTTAATGACAAGGCTTGATAAGTGTATACATTTAAAATCCTTAAAAATGAACTTCAAACACGAATAGCATATTCCCAAATGTTCTACATTTTTGTACCACTTTTTGACTTACCTGGGAACCTTCCAATTCTTTCCGTAGTAGAATATAGCCTTCTTAGTGATGAACTTATTAGTGTTCCGCATCTCATTCAGCACCAGATTCATCCAGTCTTCCACACGACCTTCCGTGTAAACCACTTTTCTGAAGTCCATAATCTGCCAGTGTCAAAAACAAAAGAACGTTATAAGCTATAATGACGGGGACAAATAAATATTGACTGTAATACTTGGAAATAAAGTTGATTTTGCCAGTATTTTTTTGACAAGATTTTCAGATATAAGGGAAGTTTTTTTTTTTTATAATTAGGTGTGTGTAAAATAGAGCATCAATAAAGTTGATAAAATAAAAATTACCTCAGCTTCGGCAGAAATCATTTTAGCCGCTACGGGTCGGTTGCTATGATCAACGTACAGTTCCAAAGCGCGAATGTTATCGAACATCTGCAAACGATTTCATAATTTTAACACTGAACGCCGAACCGTGGAAAATCAACTGTTTGGGCGACAACAGGTGAGTGACACGACGTTGATTTAAAACGTTCTTATGGTAGTGATTTTTATTTTTAACTAACTGTTTCACGCGGCTCGGCACCGCGTGGATGTCGGTTATCGCGACAACAAGTAGCCTATGTCCTTTCTCAGGCTCTAGACTATGTGTACCAAATTTCATTTAAATCGGTTCAGTAGTTTAGGCGTGAAAGCGCGACAGACACTCAGACAGACAGAGTTACTTTTGAATTTATAATATTATTAGTAAGGATTTATTAACTTTCTGCAGATCGTCGGTATTGACATCTCCAAAGAAACTATGTAACAAAAAAATCTTTGTATTGTACTTTTGTACAAGTAGGTACGTGCACTATATCTCCACTTTTATAATCCAATGGGACGTCAAAACAAGATGAACAAGAACGGGCACTTAATATAACAATAAAAAAAAGGTTTTTTTGTTGGCAATAATATTTTTCATGTATGAAATTCAGTTTTTGATATTTGTACTCACTTTAATCATGTGCTCCTGCACACAAGTGCATTCACTACTGCCGAGTATGGACAGCAACTCATCCGTCGATATGAAGAAGAATCGAGGGAATATACGACGCTTCGAGTCCAAGTAATCGTTCAACGATTTTTGACACCTAGAGTAATATACATAAAGTTCAAATTATATTTGCAACATGTTCTATAACAGGTTTTGTGTTTATTTAAGACCATAGTGATGTTTATATGTTTTCTTACTTTTGCAGTCCAATTCCTAAGTTTATAAACTCCTCCAGTCTGCCGCTCATAGTACAGCAGTCTACTACGTTCAACCTCTTGGCTGTGTCCAGCATTATCTGAAAGAAATAGTTATAAATAAGAATGTATTTACTTTTATATAACGGACATACATTTTTCATCTAAACGTATGGAGATTGCACTCCCACATCTGACTTCCTATTGCACTGTCATATTATTACGTATATGATAAGATATTATTATGCGAAAGCCTGGTTCCTACATTTACGATTCATTTTGGTAACGGGCGATAGTATTTTTTAAGCAAAACGAAGAAAATTCTACCGACGGTAACCAAAATAATCGTTTTTTGAATATAGGAACTGGCCATAAATAGGACACATCGTGTTCTGATGGTAAAAACAAAATAAAGTCATACTTACATCTAAATTCGTACGCATTAGATGTGGGGAGCCTTTAATAAAAAAAAAAGACATAACTTACCTTCCTAAAAGACTTATCAATATCATCAAACTTCTTGGCCTCTTCCGGCAGCTGTGTCCGTATATCGCCTCCTACGAATATACCCTCCAAGTAGAGCCACTTGCGTTGCGTCGCCATCCACTCTTCTATGACTTCTGATATGAGCGAGAGTCGACGTTCCCAAGTGTGCACCACAGATAAGAATGGACCGATAAATCTGGATAAGAAGAAAACATTCTTGTAGTTAAGTGGGTAGAAGGTTAGTTTTGAATAGGATTATAGAACATAGATTATATCACCATATTCTGATACTACTAGTTTTTAAAGATCTTAAATGACCACAAAATATTATATACAGAATCATTTCGTCTTAAACAAGATAGGTAAAATATATGAAGCTTTATTGGACATAGGTGGATCAGTTTCTAATATTCACTTTTTGTGAAAGATTAATTTCTTACCATCATAAATTTGCCACAAGTTTGCAAGTCCTACGTCAGTACAGACATATTTTATAGTTTTGGTGTCGGGCACCCTGGATGATGCTTGTAGAGTTGACAAATTAAAGGAGACAACATTTTTTAAACCTGTATATCATTGTACCACAGATATGTACTTACTGCGGAGCCGCCATACTTTGCAGCGTCATAGCGTCGTCATCTAACTTGATAGTCTCATTACAAAGGTTGAGCGTCAATCCTCACCGCAGAAGTGACGAAACACAGTGAAGAAGTTATTATATCTCATATCCCTATTGCATACACCTGAGCTATACTTACTGGGATGCTGCCATACTCTGCAGCGTCATGGCGTCGTCATCCAACTTGACGGTGATCTCATCACAGGGGTTGAGCGTGTAGCCGCGATCTTCGCCGCGGTTGAAGTGACGCGACACGGTGAAAGAGATATTCGCCCATGTGTCTTGTACGTCTTTTACACCACGTTCTATTGCCAACTCCTATTAAAACATATAACGTGAGTAATAAGTTCCATAGCCGTTAAATGGCAATCAATTTAGGGCTATTTATGGCTTAGCAAAAGTTTTGGAGAAAAAAAATACTATTAATAAAATCTAAGTGAGTTTGGAGCAGAATCGCCGCATCAAGAACGTCTTGGAGAGCCATGCAAGAGGCATCGTTGACATAAATAAAAATAACTTACTTTGATAGCGTGGTTGACAATTTCTTCAGCGACTTCTTGATATTTGTGCAATTCCATAGCGAACATGTTCTCTAGCGTAAAGCGGTCCGGAGACATGTCGAAATCCTGACCTGGATGGATATTATGTATATTTAATGGAAATTAGCACATATTGAAATATTTAACCTTTTCGTAGTTTATAATATTAACGGTTCATCGATTATTCTGTGGTAACATAAATCTTATTACGATTGACGATTCTTAAGTAAGTCCGGCGCACTTTGGGTTAGTGTGGCCTAACTATACCCTGCATCATAATAAGTAAGTATTTTACCTAAGAAAAGATCATGGCGACACGATGATGAAAATGAAAATCTAGCCTTCCAAAATCTTCTTCTATATTCTGTAAGTTCGTACCAGTCTTAATCATGAGCTCCTTCCAATGCCTCTCCCTCATGGCCTCGTTCTTCAGCGAGACCATGAGCGGCACTACGCCCTTGAACTGCTTCATCTTCAAGTCCAACATCATCCCAGTGGAAGTCTGGCGAACCACTTTTGGTAACTTCCTAAAAATAATTTATTTCAGAACATTTTATGTTGCAACTTTAATATCAGAATGAATATATTTCTTAGTATATCTGCATACCCGTTGGGTACACATTTGTACATGATATTTGTTTAAAAGCAGAGTTTATTGCAAAAAAAAGCGCACAACTAAGTTAGCTGGAATTGATGGTCCCATGGCAACTTGTTAACTTAAACGGTCAGATCTTTATTCTCTATCAAAACTGAGACCGTGCAAATAGTAGTGCAATACGAGCAAAACGAAAGAGCGTCTAGGATTTGTTTTTTCAGTCAGAAAGAGTCGGACCCATATGACTCGAAAACCAGAAGAATCCTTAATTTTCTATTACTGTTATTAAGTTACCTGAATTCCTTAAAGAACTGCTCAATACCATCAACCAGCGCCTGTGGGTTCAAGTTAACCCAAAGAGTCTTGGCCCAAAGTTCCCTAGCGTTCTTCTGTGCCTTGTATATCTTGTAAATCAACTCCATTGCACTAAAGTCAGATTTAGCGCGGTTGAAGTTAGAGAAGTCAGCCAGTGGATTGTCGAAGAGCTGTTCCGCTGCTTGGAGCATTTTCTTTCGATTTTCTAGCTCATCGAAGTATCTGTTATATTCCTAGTGTAGATAAAATATATTACGAACGGTTGACGATAAAATAGTTTGCAATAGAAATGTGACTCACAGAAGAGAGAAATGTTTAAATTTTGGTTGGTATTATGTGTACCTCAGTAAACTGGCCATGACGTTTACAAGCAAACCGTGAAATTTAATAAAAAAGAAAATTATGAATCATAATACAAGTACGAAAATACACATTTGTCTCATGTGTTAAAAAATCGAGGACTTTGATAGTGTGTCTGTCAGTCAGTGTCTTTAGAGTAAGCTTTAATTATCTTACGGCAGGACAATCCCTCTTACCCTGTGTAGTATGTACTGTACTAATTGAAAAACTAACAACAAAATACTCTACATAACCTACCTCCATCAACATCAGTCCTTTATCCATATCATCACCAACAGTGCCAGGTCCTTCCCTATCGAACTTCTCCACAAAGTCATCTAATTCCTTTAAGAAATTCGCTATTTCTATAACGTTGAGTTTAGAGAACTTCTCTTTAGTTTTCTCGAGAGTAGCTCCACGGAATAATGTCGTTTGGTACAGGCTACCCCAAGATGATTCAAGGCTCTTAGCAAATGTTAGGTCTTCATCGGAAACCTGCGATTGCAGGAGTATATTGTAGCTTAGACAGGATGATAATGACAAAAAAATATCAAGCTTTAGTCAGGCAGAGTATTTATGATCACAGTAGACATCAGTTACTAAAATTTTTTGACATTAACATAGACCTTATTACGAAGCAATAAGGCCGCTCTTATATAGACTGCTCGACCAGTTAGTCAGTGATAAACATACACGGTCTCTTCCAGCTGTCGACTGCTTTCGGATACCCCTTTATTAAACGTGCTCTTCATTAAACGTCAACTACGATTTTGTTTACCGCTGGAAAAAGATAGAGCAAACTGCTTCACGAAGCATTCCGACTACTTCCAGCAATCCGTGTAAGGGCGGCCTAAGGTTCATTTTTGCAAACGTTTGGTTGATCGTACACATATATAAAAATATGTTTTCGATGAAGATAATAAAATATGTACGTATATGGCAATTACTAAAATAATTTTTTGCAAATGCTAAACTTATTTTTTGCCAATTTTTGTATGAATTAATTCGAGGTTATCAGATACATGATTTAATTCGTAACTTACAGGAACATTATGTATACAATTTTAATGTTATGTACGTGCTTCTAAGACATACTTACTTCAATATTATGCTGTCTCAGCATATGGAAGATCTCCTGCATGGTCCGGTACTTGACTTCTGCGGTGATCGTCATCTGTTGCACCTGAGTTATTGTAGCCATCACCAGCTTGAAGTCTTCTAGACCCTTTATGCTCATATTAACCGTCGTGCGGAGAGCCTGCAGGGTAGGAACCATACGATAAGAACTGATGACATACCATAAAAAAGTTAGTTAAATGCGTGAGATGATGTGAAGCTTGTCTAGGATTTAGTGACCCTGGCTGCTAAACCGGAGGTCGTGAGTTCGATTACCACCCAGGACAAATCTTTGCGTGATGAGCATGGTCATTTGTTCTGTGTAATTTATCTATAATACGTAGTATAAAAAGTATGTATTTAAAAATATTATAAGTATGTTTATCAGTTGTCTGGTTGCCATAATACAGGCTCGGATTAGATTGGGATCAGACGGCCGGCTGTGAGTTGTCCAAAAAAAAAGTCTGTGGCAAATATTTATGTAGAGTAACTGGCTTCCAATAAAAGAGTAGTCTTAAAAGTATCATGTTAGTGTGACCATTTTACATACTGGATAAAGAAACCGATTTCTTAAAATCTAATCATACTGATATTATGTCAGGTTTTAATTTGTAATAAATAGCTTGTCCAACACTTACCTCGAGCTGATTCTTCAGATCATACATGCTCATCCTTGTCTTCGTCGCAATGCAATTACCCAATATATTCTTCCACTCTTGCGCATGGTCTTGCACTTGCTTTATGACAGGCCTCAAATTCACTCTAATGGCACCTATGTCTACAAACTTGACGTGCTCATTGAGATCTGCTATAATGTCCTCGAAAAAGAAGAATTTCTCATCGTACTTGAAGATCTGGTCGTATTTCTGTACGTACTTCTCGCAAGATAAGTTCTTATCGAATGACCAAAGGTGCGCAAACTTGTGCCACCTAAGGAAATTAAGATAGATGTAACTCAATGAAATATTAAAATGAAATTATGTATTTTATTACATAACGCAGACGACATACTGAAAAGTTTGTGTATACACAGCCCAGAAGAAGTTGTGAAGGGAAAATAAAAAAATACTATCGACAATTCAGCATGGTGTAACGTCTAAAGATTTTTTGAAATCTTTATGTGATTATAATGATTACACTTTGAGAAATCTGTATAGGTTTCCATAGATTGTTCATATGAAATGATTTTGATTAGAATGAATAAAGCTTACTTCAGTATATAAGTGCAGATATCCTGCGTAAGCCTGTGAATGGTGTCCTGTATAAGCATCGTGATGTCGTTGATGGCTGCAACCCGTAATATATCCTCGAAGTAGGAGAATATGTAGAACTCATTTCCCGTCGTCTCCTCTATACGTTGCGGAGGACAGGGGAGGCAGGTTCTCTTCATCCAGCGAGGGAATGTCGTGAGTCTATAGATTCAAACTTTATATAAGTACTTTATGGCTTTAGAATGTAGAAATAAATATGGAACATTAATAACTTTCTTAAGGCGGATAATGTAAATCTTACCTATGTAGAAATATCAATCCTTACTAATATTATAAATGCAAAAGTAACTCTGTCTGTCTGTCGCGCTTTCACGCCCACAAATAGTCTAGAGCCTGAGAAAGGACATAGGCTACTTTTTGCCGTGGGAAACAACTAGTATCAAAATATTTTAAGAATGATAAACTGCCATAACGGTACGTAAGCAATCAATTTGGTTGTTTTGAGTCACACTTGGGACACAACGTCAAGAAAAGAAGACATTGACATAACCTGACCGAAAAATATTACAAGTGTACTAAAGATACTCTGCACATACCTATTTAAGAAATGCTTAACATTATATCCGAGTATATTGCAGACTTCAGTCTGCGTGGGCCGCATGGTGATGTCCGGTGGGACCAGCACGGCGTCCACTTGGAATAATGGTGTCTTCTCGCTCAGCATCTGCTGAAATTCTTCCAAGTTCTCCATTGTCAACCTGTACGAATTAACTATGTATGAAAAAGGCTAAGAGCAATTAATTTCAATAAGACTATCTGTGCTAAGCTGTAGGCATTGCGAAACTATAAGGGTTTCCTGTTGGCTATAAAACCTTCGAAATCTTTGAGAAGGTCCAACTTGACACACGCAAGGTGGCTTTCGATCACTTCCGAAACTAAATTTTGTTTTGTTCTCTCTACAAATCGTTGATTGCGATTTACAACATGCTTTAAGATGTACCAACGTTACTTCTATCAATGTTTAATCTATGAAACTGCTTCATTGATAGTGTCATGTCAAATAACGACTTTCGTCGGTTGTAATAAGACTTAATTTTTGTAGCAATAAACATAATATGACTTTTAACACTTGCATCAGTAATTTGTAGCCAATAATATCACTGTTGTTTATGATTGTAATGTACAATTTTATTTGCAAATGTGTGAGTGTTGCGACACTAGTTCTCATGCAAAGATCGAGTAGTGCCATCTCTACTTTTGTTTATATGCTCTGTGGTTTAATCTATGAAACTGGTTAGTAAATTAGACTACTCTATCAAAACTGACCTGACAAGACACTTGAAGATCTTCTTCTCCCAGTAGGAGTAGTACGCGTTCATGACAGCCGAGGTGCCGGTGCTGCTGCCCAGGATCAGGTACTCCAGCTTCATGAGGATGGGCCCTATGCGGTCGTAGATACGAGAGAGAGCTGCTATACGTTCTAGACGCTCGTTTTCTACTTCCACGAAATATGCCTGCGAAATTTGTCAAGTGAAAGACAGGGCAATAAATAGGTTATCAACTTATATATTAGGAAATATAGCGGCTTTAATCAAGTGTTAAATCATTCAACATCATCTCCAGCTTGTATGTCAGCATCATGCCAGTCAGTACTGGACATAGGTCAGGTGACGTGAGTAAAGAGGCGTAAGGAGAAAGGCATAAGCAAACATACTTATATTCCACAAGAAATAGTAACATGAGCGTAGACTCAATATTATCCAGAAGTTAGATGAGTTTTGATTTCTGTGATTTACAACCTTGCGACATGCAACAGAATAATTAATAGTACTTCGTACAGAAGGTTCAATCACCAAAACGAGTCAAGCTGCGGCTATACAAGTGCAATTCAGCTTGCATAACCGCTTAAATGCCGAACGCGATATTTACCTCAACAATACCGCTCTCTTCAAACGCGTAACCCTAAATGGCGCGACGCGTTAGGATTGTTGACTTGTCACTTATGAGAACATAAATATTTAATAATAAAATAACGCGCGACGCGGCTACCCTCCTGCCATTCGCCTGCCCGGGAGGCACGCCGACGGACCGTACCTAAAGCGTGGAGTGAAACCTCCCTGGTCATACTATTTGGTTTAGGACTCGGTTCATATTTTTTTATACGTTTTAACACTGATTATGTGTTAGGTACCTATTGAAAAACATTAATTAAACAATAATCATTTAAACGATTTGATTATGACTAACCTTGCAAGGATAAATCCACGTAGGATCTGGCTTGTCCGTCCGGGGATCAACGTAGTTTACTGGCCGTACAAGCGGGAACAGATCAAACGCCTCCAGCTGATCTACCAGAAATTGAACTTCTTTCTCCACCATCTTCAATTGCTTGTAAACAGCTTGCAAGGAGTTCTCACCTGTTTAACATTTATCAAAGATACATTTTTTATGCTACAAGATTTCATAAATTAGAATCGTCCAAGGGCAGATTTTTCCGCATTTTCGATTTTTTTTTCTGAAATTTTTTAACGTCAGATAATGTTTATGGGTGAAATTACAATGACGTCTGGCAGATTTTGTATGGAAGAACTGTCAAAAATTCAAAATTATTCCTCGGATTATCAGGCGTTGGGGAAATCAGCCCTAAGTACATAAAAAGATACCGTTCTTTAGCTAGAAAGGTTCTTAATCGCCGACTTACCGATTGCAGCTGGTTTTAACGGTAACGGTGCCCTCTATTTTGACACTAATTTTACGATTTTACATGTTCATACTAGTGCCAACAGTTCATACTCGATATACGCGCTCTAAAGTTTACTTATTTATTCCTCTAAACGCACACACCTTTAGTAATATCCTTGATATAGTCCCCTATACCAAGCGCAGTCCAGGTCACCCTAGTCAGGCCGGGCAGAATGTGTCGCTCCATATCAAGCAGGTGTTTCTTCATGAGATGAGTCTCAGAAGGACTGAGCGATGTTGTGTTGTTGTTGTACTTAGATATCACGTTCTCTAAAGCTTCCAGTTCGTAGTACAGTCGAGATTTCTGCATGGCAACATCGCGGATTGTTGGCGGTAGATCGTAGCCTGAGGAAATTGTGAGTTACAGGCTGCACTACAAGTTTTAATTGCATTCTTAGAGAGCGAAAGATGCATAATAGGGATGTTGACGGGGTTCAAAAAATAATAATCGTTTAAGTATGTCAGTTAGATAATAAAAAATGTTAGACACGTATTTTTTCCTTTATCAAGACAATAAAAAAGAAACATTTTTTGTTTGCACCAAAAAATGAAAAAAATACTTTGACAAATTAGCAGAGGTCCACGCTCGGGGTTTGCCAGAGAGCTATGGAACGGAGTATTCTGGGTATCAAACTTGCACACCGGGTTAGGAATACAATAATCCGTTCCACCACTAAAATCTCTGACGTCACTCAGAAAGCTGCCACGCTAATATCGAACTGGGCTGGACATATCTGCCGCATGGATGAATGGAGACATCGCGGTAGGCCCAGACGTAGTTGGCGGGACGAGCTAGACTCCTTTGATAGCAATTGGCACAGCACAGCCCTAAGCAGAGAGAGATGGAGGGAGGATAGAGAGACCTTTGCCCTGCAGTGGGACAGAAAAGGTTATCAAAAAAAAAAATGTATTTCCGTCTCTGATTGAGCCCATAGGATTTTTTTCACTAAGATATAATGCCAGCGAACTAAAAATAAGTGCCTGTTCACACTTTTTTTAATGCCTACTCTGTGAAAACGCATCGGGCCTTTACTACTAGGCAAATATGTCTTAGCAACAAACAAAGTCATACGAACCAAGTTGTTCCAGCAGTTCAGTTTCGTGTATAACATGGAATATGTGTTTGTTGAAATTCGGTTGAAATTCCAGTTGATACTCCTGCATGAGTTTATGAACTGTAAGGTCCCGCCAGGTGACATCCGTCTAAAAAATTAAAAAACTTATACATGTTGCGTTGTAGCATGGTGCAGAAGATTTTTGAACAGTTCTTATTTATTTATTTATTTATTTATTTATTTATGTACACACAACAGACAAACAGTTAAAGATGTAAAAAGCAAACAGGTACAACGGTACTGATTATTTCTTGTGAAATTTCTACCAGCTGACCTGCGACAGGACATTTTTAAAAGAAACATAGACACAGTGTGCAACATACAAAATACAATACAATATTTAAGGCAAAAAATAAAATAAAAAGAACACTTATAAATATAAAAGAATTTACATACATAAATATATACACATTGATAATAATATGGACAGCTTTTATCCACTAATTTATATTTCTGTGATTGAAAAGACGCAATATATTTCTTCTCTGGCTTGAATACTACGGGCGAGAAATATAAAATCATTGGTACTACGCGCCATGCTAGAACGCAAATACAATAATATGTGAAACTGTTGAACTACTAACTAACCTTAAGAACCTATCTCAAATAACAAAAATATAAAGACTACTCTATCCATACATAATATAATAAATGCGAGTAACTCTGCTTTCTTCCTGTTACGTTTCTGTTACTTTTCACGGCTAAACAGCTGAACCCATTTTTATAAAACTTGGTATGGGGTAAGCTTAGATTCTAAGAATGGTCATAGGCTACTTTTTGTCCCGATAAGCAAAACACGCGAGCGGAGCTGAGGGCAAAAGCTAGTCATATATAAACTCAGGATAATGTAAAATATCCAAGCACTCACAAAGTGACCAAGTTAGAAGAATTACAGCCTTCGACTGCCACGGAAATGACAAGGATGACTTGTAGTATGGAATAAGTAAGTTTTGCAAAATTTTATTTAAACCAAATTACATTTAAATTAACAGTTGGTTGACGTACACACCGGTTTTTAAGGAGTCACCAGCTCTGAGGTCCCGGGTTCGATTCCCGGCCGGTTCAATGTAGAAAACCACTTTTCTATATTGTCTCGGGTCTGGGTGTTTGTGGTACCTTCGTTGTCTCTGAATTCCTTAACACAAGTGCTTTAGCTACTTACTTTGGGTTCAGAGCAATGTATGTGATGTTGTCCACATTTATTTATTTATTTATAGTTGGTACATATTTGTTACTTACCAAGCCTTCTTTAGCTAATAGGGACGTTGAACTCGGTGACCTCACGTTCTCGTAATGTTGACCAGGTATTCTCATCAACATCACTGGAACAATGAATTAATGACTGCATGACTGAAATGTTGACTGCACGGATAGCAGAGTGGTAGAAGTCACCACGACAACTTGGATTAGCCTGTTGGTCTAATAGTTAGCGACTGTGATTGCTAAACGGAGATCGTCGGTTCGATTTCCATCCAGGACAAATCATTGTGTATAAAAAACCGTTTCGGACGAGTTTAGTTACAAACACAGTGTTGTGTCCAAACTCCTCCGAAACAGTTTGACCATTTTTTAAGATTTCTTTTGTGTATATTTTTGAGTATATTAACCCTTCTTTTATAATTTATATGGCAAAACAACGTTTGCCGGGTCAGCTAGTCTATATACAATAAAACAAAGTCGGGTTAGATACACCATTTATAACTCAAGTTCTTTTTTCATAAATAATATAATTGCCCTTGAGATGGCCGGCGTTTTGTAAGCTTTTTGTTTAGGAAACATTACATCCTTAATACAAAAGTTGAAATTAATTTATGATGATGCGAGTTCGTAAGCAACTTTATCCATTTACTAGATTACTTTTTTATGCATGTTTCTTAATTTTGTTTTTATGTTTCAGTACATGGACAGGGCTCAAGGGACATTGAATAATGAAAGAAAAATTCACTTTCTTATGACATAGGCTTATGAACTTTAGATGGCTTTTTTCGATGTGTAAGAACAAAGACTTTATAAAACAATGTTGAAAGTACATTTTCAATAAATGTACTTAAGTAGATAGACGGAAATGCGGGATGTTTTGAATGGTTGACCATTAAAATGATTTATTTGTTGTGATTTTAATAAAATCACAAGTGGGACGTTCCACTTGTGTTTTGTCAACTGCATTTTTACAACATTTTTACTGCAGAATAATTGGTCAGGGAAAATCGTAAAAAATATTAAACCGGCTAAAGGGGGATATATAAACGAAAAGTTAAAATCGAATTAGTCCCTCAGTTAGATATTAAAATTAAAGTTCAGGAGTGGGGGCTAATAACGTCATGCTTGCGTACAAAATGCACGAAATTGTGACGTCATGCGACATTTCAAATCAATGTATAGTCGTGAGTGTTTGGTTACGTAAAATAAGAAAAATAAAACGTGTTATATTTATCATATACATGTAATAGCATATATTTTAATAATATATCTAACGGACATTAAAAAAATAATTGTCATCCGTTATTACAGTGTCCCAATATTTAAGTATCTCTTTTTCAAAAGAATATAATAAACTACAAAATATGAACATTTCGAGACTTACGCGCCTTATCCCTGCGTCGTTTCTCAGCAATCTCCTTGTTGACCACATCGTTCGGCGTCAGCGACACGTTGGACGCTCGTTTCTTAGCGATGTGGGCTCGGCCGGCGGCTGTGAGCTCCATGCCACGACCGGCTGCTGGCGCCGCGACTAGATAAAGAGGTATGGTTCAGTATTTCAAGAATAATGTTTGAGTTCTACTTTTTAAAGGATTTGTAGTAAGTGGCGTTGTAAGTCAGATTAATTCATAGGATTGTAGGATAAGTTTTTTTTTAAAACAACGTGACATACATTGCTCTTTACCCGAAGTGAGTAGCAAAACTAGTACTAGTACTAGTAAAACACTTGTCTTATGGAATCGAAGACACGATGGTACCACTAATACCCAGACCCGAAGCAATGTACAAAAGTGGTTTCTACATTTACCAGTCCGGGGATCGAACCCAAAATTAGTGACACCTTGAAAGCCAGTGTTTGTGACACTCGACCACAAAACTTTAAAAGTAAACTTTAGAAGGTTGGTGCGATGTGTTTTAGTGTCACTAGATTCGCAGACAGAAAGGGCTAATAATAATAAAGATTGTTTTCCTAGCCATACTAAAAATTTCGGAAAAAGTTACTCTATGTATCAGTAAATACCCTGCTTTTGTTTTCACAATTTTAATCCTAATAATTGTCTGGACTTTTAAAGAGATTGGAAATGTCGACTCCAGCGAGCTCAAAATAAAAAGTGACGTGTAAAATTGCATAATAAACAAGTTTAATTTCAATCATGTAGTCTTTATTTCACAAATTATCTTACCATCATCTTCCTCCTCGATTGCTTGCAGTAAATAAATTAATAATAAAGTATAGTTTCTATTTGTTAGAATTGTTACTATTTATTTTTTAATCATAACAGTTATTTTTCAACATACCAGCCTCCTTCTTGAACTCAACTTTGAGCACGTTCTTCTTCATCATATTATCGACAAAGTCCACGGCGCCCTGCAGCCAGTCCTTATACTTCTGGTCTTCGTACTCCTTGATCACTTTGGAAAACGCCTTGTATTGCATAAACGCTTCCTTTTTTTGTTCACAGTCGTTCAACTCTGGTACCTATAGATTACACAGCAATTGTTTCGTTTAGAATACAATTTTCAACGTCAATAAGGTTGTTTTCAGAACAGAGCTATTTATAGATGAGAACAAATAAATTATTGCAATTAGAACCCTATTCTAATAACATAAAAATTACTTTAAAACTGTTTTTGTTCATTTCAGCTAAAACGGAAAGACGATTGCGATTTAAATAAGAAGCCCAAAGTTATGTCATATAACTTTTGTTTGTTAATAGCAGATACTGATAATAATTATTGCAATTTGAACCTTACCCCATATCATAAGATAAAACAACTGTATTAGGGCAAACTTTAGACCAGCGGTCGGCAACCCGCGGCCCGCGGGCCGCTTGCGGCCCGCGGGCGTCTTACTTGCGGCCCTTGAAAGTTTTGTAAATCCATACTAATCCTTTATTACATACGCGAAAGTCTGTAAGGATGTGTGGATAATTGTTACTCTTTTACACAAAAGCTACTGTAGTAGAGTTTTTTTTATACAAAATTAAGAAACTATAGTTAAATTTCTTATTCTTCTTGATATCCTTAATGTTAGAACTTATAGGCGTTAAGATATTTTAATAAACGTATGAGATATACGTGTTTAAAATTTGATGCCACCGAAATGAATCAGTCGGACACGGAAATCAAATAACTTGCCACCGAAATGATACAACCTATCCACTGAAATTAAAATCTACTGAAAATGTATGTACTTATACTAATAAAAGACAGGCTTACCTAAATAAATATATAAAATTGAATGACTGTTTGTAGTACCAAAAGTAAATAAATAAATGTGGTGCTTGGGCGATGCAGCGCTAGAAACTTGTTTTAGTTTCCCGTGGGCCTTTTTAATGAACCAAATGGGTGGAAACTATATTTTCTCCCTCACTTCAAAGAAATTAGACCGCCGTAGTTAGCAACTAAACTAACCGGCTGGTAAAGTGTAGAGACAAGTACTCCGGTGGTTTTAGCCGGTAAAAACCATGCCTCTGCCTTCCTTTTTTCAGGGTGGAAAGCCCATACAAATTTCCACCATGGAAAAAATCTACAGCTGGCCTGTATTTACACCGAAATAAAACAATTACCAACCGAAATGATATAATTATGCACCGAAATGGGATTCTTTGCCACTCCGGTTGACTTTTTGTTGAAAAATACTACACAAATAAACATAGTATTATTAGGCGCGCGTTCACGAGTATTTTGTAATTTTATTTTGCTTATTGGCAACCAAGTTATATCTATAAACGGAAATGAGAAATATGTTGTCCCATGACACTGAACTGATAAATTTAAATTTTTGGCGGGAACACGCAGGCAGCTGCGCACTTCATTCTACTACGAACACTTAGGTGGCACTGGTGCATACCTTCAAAGCGCACGCAAGGCGAGCTAGAGAGGTTCTATGAGAAAAT
Source organism: Diachrysia chrysitis (assembly GCA_932294365.1). Classification (NCBI taxonomy): domain Eukaryota; kingdom Metazoa; phylum Arthropoda; class Insecta; order Lepidoptera; family Noctuidae; genus Diachrysia; species Diachrysia chrysitis. The sequence continues at coordinate 8,732,696 of OW028657.1, forward strand.
ATTGGCGTTAAACATTTAACCACCGAAAGTTGCAAGGTTTTTCTAGGACTGATGTATTTAAACTTACCAGTTATTTACCTGGTTAGATAAAAATATAAAATCACTTCGTGATAATAGTATCACTATTCAGGGTTTAAATAAAAAATACTATTTTACTACACTAACAATAGTTCTTGTTGTAAGAGGCAGTTCACATTGACAAGTAATCAGGACAGTCACCGAAATAAAAAAAAACGTGCTTTAACTTTTTTTTCCGTAATCAACTGTCACCTTAATGAAAAAATATTGAATGCGTCAAATAGGTAACTACCTCTTCTACCTAGAAAAAAATATTATAATGCTTGGCTTCTAGGGTTTATATCACAAGTGCGGCCCGCGGTTGGTTTAGTTAGCCACTTTGTGGCCCTTGCCTGCCAAAAGGTTGCCGACCACTGCTTTAGACCAATTAGTTTTGATAAAATTCAACTGTTACCTTCTGAAACTTCATGATAGGTTGTTTCATCTTGTTAAATAGCGCTCTCGCCCAGTAGATGGCACCTGCGACCGGCGGGTGGTTGCGAATTAGAGGGGGATTCTTGCGGTATCTCTGCATGAAAAAATAATCATTAAATATTATGTATGTATATGATTTTAGACCTTAAGGATTGTGTGATTTTTATGGGTAATAGTGGGATACTTGTCGTGGATTAAGTGGCTTACTAGGGCCCAATTGCACGAAAAACCTAACTCAGAGTTAGTTGCTAACACGAGGTATAAAACGTGTTAGCATTTAACTCTGAGTTAAAAAGCCAACCCTGGCTTGTGCAAGCGGGCCTAGTTGTTTCCAAGTAATTTCCAAGTTGGATTAAGAAATTTATAAGTAAAAAAACAGGGCGTAGGTAGACAAATAAAAAAAAAATAATTAACGAATCACAATACACTTCTAACTTTCCAATGCTGAGTGTCACTATCTACGAAATTCATGTTTCTTAAGGTAATTGCGCTCACAGTAAACTTATCCTCAATAGCCGTGATCTCCTTGATGAACTGCCGCATGACGAGGTCAAATTTGGTGGCCAGCTGCCGGCGGATGGACTCGCGCGTGTCAAACTCCAGGAACTTCAGAAGGACCGTTAAGGCTTCTTCTGATGATCTGTATATACGTAAATATTGTAATTCGGCTATGAGTGCCAATACTATCTACACCGACAAGAGATATTATTTTGATTTCCAATTATCATGGACTGCGGCTCCCTTTAAGGATGCTTTCCAAGCATTGACTGGTTTAAAACTGGTTGAAAAGTTACCCTGAATTAATTTCCTAAGGCCCACTTGCACGAAAAATCTAACCCAGAGTTAGTTGCTAACAAGAGGTTAAATTGGCAATATTGTATAACGAAGTCTCAATTTACCCTCGTGTTAGCATTTAACTCTGAGTTACGAAGATAACCCGGGCTGGTGAAAGCGTGCCTAAGTAAATTAATAAATTATGATTATTTCTTTTAATTCCGTACTTAAGCGATACAGGGAAATAACAACGAATACCTTAAATTCCCGAAACTCTGATTTATATAATTCTTAGCTTCTTCCTCTAAATACTTGACTTCGTTCCAGAAGTCTCCCATGATCACATCCCAGTTCTCTTTATTATCGTACACGAACACACTGAAGTCGATCGTACGTATCGGGTAGACGAGATTCTTGACGCGTTTGCGCACGTCGTCGATTTGGGTGGGATCACTTATAATGGATTTAAGTTCCAGTCCGAATATGCGCTCGAAATCTATTAGGACCTGTGGTGGAAAAGAGAGGAAGTTAAGCTAGCCTTTAAATATTCTGGCCCTCGTGGAATAAAGTATCGCTGGAAAATAATAATAGCGAGTACCGTCCAGTTCCATGATGTACAGAAATGGCAGTATATATATTTATATTTAGCGGTTTGACATAATCTGATGTTGTTACTATTTATTAACTATACTGCGTTCGCAATTTATATTCCAAACTTGTAAACAAGCGCTAGTTTTAGGAAACAAAACTGTAATGCTTACATTGTAAGATTCAGTTTGCGTAACAACTTCATATTTTTTATGACTTTTTCGACATCTAATTGATGTTTGTGCAAATAAGATCAATGGGTACAAGAATTTAAATAGACTATATAAAGAGTTTAAACAACTATTTTTATTGCCATTTTTTGCGAGGGTATGATTATGTGGATAAGTCCGAAAATTGCTGTCTTCGTGAGAAAGAGGAAACTTTTGACGTTAACGGCGAATGCTTTAATGTCCTGCTTACCTGCACTACATCTCCTAGGTCCCTGGCGACGGTACCGATGTAGTCAGTGCGTGTGAACAGCAGAGGCTGGTCGAACTCCCAACGAGCACCTTTACCACTCAGCTCTATATTTCGTCGTGTCTCTCTATATAACGCGTGCCATGTTTCCATGATCTTCTGCGAGTGACGGGACAGGAAGAGGACCTCATCATTGTGTTTACTGAAATTATATTACGAATTAGAATTGAAGAGGAAAGGCGTTTCGAGAGACTTGAAAAATAGGTATTTGAAAAAACTTACTTATTTATTCGTCTAAGCTAGAAACCTTACTACACGATACACATGACATATCTCTTTGAATAGGAGAATGATGCTACTTACTCGAAAAGCTTGTGTACGTTAAGTATATTTTCTATCTTATTGCTGAGCGCCCAAGAGATCCTGGACAAGAGCGGGACCATCGTCTCGTCAGAGCGGTACCCCTTGGATAACACCCACATCATGTAGATGCTTTCCACTAGCTCCGGGAGAATTTCTAGTACTTGGGGCAGGGAAGATTCGTCTTCAATTACCTAAAACATTTCAGTAAGTTAATTGAGAAATTTTTATTATTGTCCTCTACTTATAATAAAATACGCAAATGAACACAAATTCGAGGTACCAGACTATCAATACCACTACCTATTCGAGGTAATAGACTATCTATGTACCAAATTTCATTTAAATCCGTTCAGCCGCTTTATCTTGATAGACTAACAAACATCAATCCTCACATCCTTCCAACTTTCGCTTTTTGTAATACTAAGATTTATTTATTATTTAAGTTTCGTTGGCATATAAGCACTAAGAGTCCTTTGGGTAGTATAAAAAATGAGCTAAAATGTATTTATTACCAATAAAATAATATGTACTTACAGTAAAGAACCGCATCAAAGTAGACAAGAACTTCAGATTATCACTCGCCATATTATACTGTTCAACGAGCCTCTCTTTATAATTTCTAAAACCCTGTAAATAAAAAAGTAATTAAATCAACAACATAAAATATATACCGAGTTTTTTTTGCATCAAACAATGGCAACGAAAAAATTTGCTTTCTTGTACATTAGCGATAGCCGACTAAATAAAAATGTTCGTACCTCTAAATATGTAGAGTTAGCTTTCTGCAGTAAATGCAGTATCTTGACAACCATTGGCTGTTTCAGTTGCTCCACTAGCAAAGATATCTCCGCGTCACGCTCACGCCAGTACTTGTACTCTGCTACTGGACCGTCACCCTCGCGAGTCTGGAAAAATAACGTGTATATCATGAGAATTACAAAACATTATCTCATGTTAAATAGCTTATTCAGTACAGGGATATAATGATCGGATTTTGTAATTAACACAAACTTTAAAGTAACTAACTTCAGAGAGTTTTATTCTGCAAATAAATTAAAAAACAATGTTATCAAGTGCTTTGAGTCGGTCTGAAATCAGAATACATATCTCCAACGCATGCTTCACCATTGTGTATATAATAAGTGCACCATATAATATGAAGTATTTGAATGAAAACCACAGAAACAGGTAATGAAGACAACATGCCGTTTTGGTTCTCCTCTGTGCCCTGCTGCCCTGGTACCTGTAGCTGGGAGAGCTCACATTGGCCAGGCACAGCGCGATGGTGCTGTCGGCACGTCATGATGGCCGGCCTCCTCCAGCTGCTCTGTGACGTCAGGGTTGATGAACTCCACGTCGGAAGGTGGTATTCCTGTGTTCTGCTCTCTTGGTTCCTGTGGCTATGAGAGCTCACCTTGCCTAAGCACACGGCGATAGTGCTGTCGATGTGCTGCTGCCACATCATGACGGCCTCTTCCAGCTGCGCCGTGACATCGGGGTCGATGATCTCCACGTGCCCGTGGTGGTCCGTCAGCATTGCGATATTCGGCATCGGCAGATGGATCTCACCTTCTATGTGTTCTATAGTCCTGGTACATAAAGATTTCATTTTTTTTTAATGCATTTATATGGTTTGGTATCAATGCTACACCCACTTTTTACCAGAAATATAACATTAATCTTACATAAAATTTCAGGCAGATAGTGAGCAGTAAGTTATTACTTCGAAAGTAGAATAATAATTATGTATTTTAAGGTTTTTATTTACAGAGTAGGCCAGTAGTAGTTCAGAGTAGTTCGCTCGGGTAGATAACAAAATATAGCCTATGTCACCCGAGGATAGTGTAACTTCCCAACAGTGAAATAATTTTACAAATCAGTTCAGTCGTTTCGGAGCCTATTCAATGCAAACAAACAAACAATCAAATCTTTCCTCTTTATAATATTAGTATAGATAAAACACGGAAATTTGTCTAAAAGGGCGAAAAGAACAATCTTGAAATATACAAACCAGTCGACAATTCCAACGAGTTCCTTAATATCGGTTATGACTTCGTCTGCAGATGATGTTTTACCTTCTGCCGCCACTTGCATATCAAACGACATATTCGAGAATGGGCTATCCTGAAAATTATAGAAAATAGTTACATGTTACAAATTATACCCTAACTTACTTTTAAATTACAATTACCAAATTCTTAATTATTTAGGGTTTCTTAAATAAATACATATATTTATTTATTTGTATTTGAATATTGAATTTGAAATTTGAACGTTTCTATAATATAACTTTTTATTTATTTTTAAATATTGTTTTTGAAAAAAAGGGTATCTTATTTACCCATGTTTTGGTGCTATTGTATAATCTATGTAATTTTGACATTTGCACATGTCAATTTAGTGTTACAAAAAAATCTAAGCAGCTCAGAGATTCATTATTCATTAAAACCGTAAGAGGCTTTAAAAAGTTTTAGTCCTTATCCCACCCAAAGACCCGGTAATTAAACGCAAGTATAGTAAGATCGACCATCAATGTTACTGAGAATATTTAAATTAAAATAGTGAATACCTCATTAGAGGAAGTTGTCGGTCGATGTAATGGATGGTCAAAAGAGTCATCTGACCCAGCGTGCATGTTCTTCATCCTAAAACACAAAAAGTATTAAAAAAGATCGTGTAAATAATAGGGATGTTTCCTGGGTATGAAAAGTTAAAATCTATTTAGTCCGTCAGTTAGATAATAAAAAAATATTAGACACGTATTTTTTCTTTTATCGAAACAATAAAAAAATACAAAGATACACCGCTTTAAAGTTTCGGAGTGGGGGCTTATGACGCCACGCCTCGCTAAAAATCGTAGCGAGGAGTGACGTCACGCGTAATTTCCGTTCTCTGTATTTTGATCATTTTTTGTTTGCAGGAAAAAAGAAAAAATACGTGTCCAATAAAATTCACACACACATTTACAAGACGGACATTAAAAAAATTGGAAACATGCCTATACCACAATGACATAATTCAGTAATTAAATGTTTTTTACTCGACTACCAAGGCAAGGGTATGTTTTTCGCGCCTATTTTTTACGTTTCTATATTTCTGTTTGTAAATTTCCTCGTAAAAACGAGGGTCATTAGATAGTTGCTTTGAATGGCGAAATTTTTGCGATAAATTGAAAGTCGTTTTTTTAACACAACCTTTCGAGTAAGTTATCAAAATAAAGGGATTACAAAAATTTATGCAACCTTCATGTTCAAATGTGATTTGGAATGAGAAATGCTAATGAAAATAATAATTATAAAAAGCCCTGTCTTAGCAGATCTGATGTTTATTAGCAGGCAGTCGGGTTTTTTTTACGTTTTTTACAACTTGTTGTATTTTATAGAAATAAAAACATGTGCTTTGACATTCAATCCTATTAATAAATATTATTGGTACTTTATTTGTTGATAGGCTTTATGGAAATTTTAATAAACTTACCTTTTTTCCGCATTTTCTCCTCTAGCTATGTTGGACATTCTTCTATAGTCGGAAGGCCGAAGATAATTGACCTACATATAGAAAGAACATGTAGCATATCAAATATTTGTTATTCGTCGACTGGTAGAAAATACCTTTAGACATTAAGTCCGCCTACTACTGTACTGTACTGTTTTGTACTGGTTTGTTTATTAAATAAATAAATAATAAATAAAATACAAAACGAGCCTATGGCCCTAGCACAGCCCACAGGGTATGGTATGAATGTAACAACTGTTGACGGAGTGAAATATGTGTGTATGGAGACAGACCAATATACTAAAGCTCAACTATTTACGTTGTCTTCTTTCTTTGTATTTTTCTACCACAGTCTTAAACTTATAGCGTTTTTTTTAATGAATCGGTCGCTACTGTAGCGCCACCCTTATTAAACAAATTTTAACGAACACTTTTTTACACAAAGACGGTTTTCCTTACCCCTCCTCTCTACAGGTTAACCCCAATGACTAATAAATTAATAAATAATCACAGCACTTGGCTTCAAGTTTGTCTGATGATATTTTTTTTATGTTGATTGGCTTTCCTAAACTGCTCTCCTAAACAAGTGGCATTCCGTGGCGCGTCCAATATATTCATAAACCTACCCAAAGTACAAATATATTTTTTGAACATCAACTCTTTTGTACGTATTTGGAAAAGCCTTTAGCCATGCCTAAGAAAGTTGGGGTTTAGATTGGATTAGATCAGTTTTGTTACGTCGAGCCTGTTAGTTTAGTGGCTAAGCTGAAGGTTGTAGGTTCGATTCCCACCCAGTGCCAATCTTTGTGTGATGAGCATGATTATTCGTTCTGTATCTGGGTGTGATTTATCTATAATATGTAATATGTATGTATTTAGAAATATATAAGAATGTTTATCAGTTGTGTGGTTACCAGGCTCTGCCTAGTTTGGGATCAGATAGCCCTGTGTAAGTTGTCCCAAGATAACATGGCATAACATTACCTGTGCTCCGATCTCGTCCAGTTGGCCGTGATGTCCTCCGGCGTACGACACTTGTCTCGATAGAAGCGCGTGACTCGACTCCAGACTCATCACCGTTATCTCTCGGAACTGCTTCTCAAAGAGAGGTATAATTGCCTGGGAGGAAAAAAATGAGAAATTATAGTAGTCAATATCAGAAATCAAGCAGTGAATGTATTTTACGTATTTTTTCTGTGGGTATTGTGACCAGTTTTATGGGAAAGGAAGACCACAGAGGTATTTCGTACAGTTACAGAACTTGCACCCTGGTAACTTGGTTTTCAGGTTTTTTCAGTGTTTTCAGGCCAAAGCTACTGAACCGATTTAAATGAAATTTAGTACACAGATAGTTTAGAACCTGAGAAGGGACATAGGCTACTTTTTGCTGCGCTAACCGACATCCAGGCGGGCGGAGCTGCGGAAAACAGCGAGTATTGAATATAGTATACCCAGATAAAGAGCAAAATACTATTCTTATCAATTTTGCTCTTTGTCCAAGTATATTACAATGTGTTTTCCAATTCATTAATACCTACCTCTTTGAAATGTAGCCCAAGATTTGTCAGCACTCTTCCCGTAGTTAGTCCAGTGAGGAAATAATCCGACATCTTAAGTTTCGTCAGCCGCTCGCTGTCGGCGAGCGCCACGCCATCTTGTGTCTGTCGCACGAAGTATAGGTAGCGGCGGTTGCGGTGAGATATTTGAGGAGTAAAGGCACCGAAGATTGGGAGTAAACGAGGGTATTGGATCACGCGGGGTACTGACCTCTGTGGAATAGGTTATAGTTTGAAGTTTTAGAAGACAATTGTCTTCATTAAAACTGCGTATCAATTTTCTGTTGAATATCTGCAAGTAGGTGTAATAAGTAGTTTGAAATGAATTTGTAAGACAAAACTACAAAATATAATCACGAATATGATAGTTAGATAATTGCACCTAGCTTTAAGATGGAATGAAAAATCAATCGACATTAATCTAGATATTATGATTATGCATCGAATCAAATCAAAAAAATATTATTAAGTTTAAATGTATTAGTTTGGTGGATTGAGCAAAAAGGTCATCAAGTCAATATCTTTTATAGTTGCTAAATAAAAACGAAATGAAATTTGTGTATCGCTTAAAGCTGTTGTATTTCAGTGTAGGAAGGCTACTTTTCGTAATTCGTTGTTGCCACTAACGTGCAGCTGACTGTACCACAACACTACTAGAACTAAACAGAAATACGCTCTATTTACATGAATTGTGTAACATTTATTTTCCTTACGGTTATAGTATAAAATTCCAAACTTCCGTCGACATCAGGATCTAAATCCTCGGGTGCTGCAAAATTATTGTATTTTAAACTTTATACCCCTTTTTACAAAGACGAAATTAGATTAAAATAAGTTTTTCAAGGTGTTGGAAAAGCTTATCATTATAGTCAAGATAAGTAGTGCAAGACGGGTTGGACAGAATAATAATGAATATAATATCTTAGGACAGCTCCCACACGGCCATCTGATCCCAAACTAGGCAGAGCCTGTATTATGGTGACCAGAAAACTGATAAACATACTTATATACTTCTTAATCATTCATATTATAGATAAATTACAAACAGACGTAGAACAAAAATGATCATGCTCATCACACAAAGATTTGTCCTGGATGGGAATCGAACCCACGACCTTCGGTTTAACAGTCAGGATCACTAACCACTAGAGCAAAAGGCCAGAAGAAAGATGAAGAAATATGAAGCCAGACGAAGAAGTGCAGGCAGGTGAGTGCAGAGCCCACACAAAGTAAAATGTGTCTCAACTAAGGAACATAACTTTTAATGCGCTACGTAAACGTGCACATGTGGATATTTTGTTTTCATATAATCAATACGAATTCAGTGTCTCCCAGTGCAGACGGACAAACATTTTGTGTCCGGTTGCTTCCAATTGTCTTCTTAGCAACTGGTTCTTATCAGCCGGTCACTCACATTTGCACGAATACGCAAACCCACAAGAGTAGGACGACATTTGCAAATGATTTCATTTCCATACTCTGCCGGTTTTATAACAGACATTAAAGCGCGCGAACCTTTTTTGAATGTTTGCGCGCATGTGAGCGACCTGGGTTACAATCGTATGTTGCAGTTGGTGTCGGTGTGCCGGCAACAAAAATAATCCACGTTTTCGTGGAGCCTAACAGTTTAAGTGCCTGTGGACTGGCTGCAACCTCTTTTGTTACAATCAATAAATAAAAGTAATAAATTGACACGAAAATAAGTATTTAAGGAAGGTACTCACGCGGTGGGAAGTAGTATTTGTCCTCTACAACTAGTTGCGTGGAGTCATCAACGGACATTTCGTTCATCGCTGTCAGGTCGTCGTCTGTATCCCCTATTGCCCCCGCTGCGGTTTCCACTTCATGTTCTTTGATATAAAATAAAAGTATAAGTACTTATAGGTAGTATTATTCTTAACGGGTTTTTAAGTCTGAGAATTTGAAGACGACTTAATTGTAAGCCTCAAGAAGGAAAGTCGAGCCATATGAAGTATTAATAAATTGCTACTGCGTTACATATAGATTAAATCTATATACATATATATAAATGAATCCCTAATTTCCTTGGTCATGCCATAATTTTCCGAACGACTACACCAAATCGGAAAACTCTTCTTTATAGGTCTATATGATATTGTAAGGACGTTTTTATAAAAGAAAACAAAAAAACCGTTATCACACACTTTAAAAATCTTACACCACCACAGTTAGGGCGGGCTGCTAGTACCTACTGTATAAAACATACTTACCACTTTGAACAACCGGTTCGATTTCTGTAAAAAATAAAACTTAAATGAAGGACTTTCTTGACTTTAAATCGGGTGGACTAAGTTTTTTTCATATCATCTAGATAAATAAAAAATATTAGACACGTATTTTGTCTTTTTTACGTAACCCGATTACTTACGACTATACATTGATTTAAGATGTAGCATGACGTAACGATTTTGTACATTTTGTTGACGTTTTTAGCCCCCATTCCTAAGCTTTATCTATTTAGTTTTTCCTTATCTTGAAAACGAAAAAATACGTGTCCATTATTTTTTTGTTATCTAACTGACGGACTAAATAAAACAACAGTTTATTCATTATACCGCCGCCGCGTTAGCTCATGATTTGGGACTTCTATTGAGTCTGAAACTAGTCGGTACCGAGAATATGCTTGAGTAAACCGGTATGTTCTAAATAAATATGAATTCTTCTCATGAAAGTTATTTTACGGACTGGATAGAATTTCGTCTTTTCATACCCAGTGAGCTACCCTATTTTCTTTAATCAGTACTAAATAAAGGTCTAAATAGAACAGAAAGTTTTTGTGCGTTGTCGGAACGGTAGCCGAGCGATGCATTGTTATGAGTGATAAGCAATAAAGAACTGTTAAAAATAAGGTACCTACTAATAACTAGATTCCGCAGATCTTTCCGCGAGGATATTGAATTTTGCGGCAATAAGTAGCCTACGTACTTTCTTTGAATTCGCCATGTAAGAGTTACAGACAGACAAGCATACAGACAGACAAACAGACAGAGTTACTTTAGCTTTTATATTGTTAAGTATAGCGTGGTGCAAAATGCAATAAATCATCTTCCTACCTTTACTCTTCATAGCTTTAATACTCTTCATACTCTTCAAGCTTTTAACACTTTTCATGCTTTTGGCGCTCTTCTTGCTGAGCCCATCCGTATCCGGTTCCGGTTCCGGCTCCGGAGTCTTGGTTTCCTTGCCGGCCTTACCTCCCTTACCCTTCTTAACTGGCTTCTGGTTGGGTTTGGGAGCTTGAGGAGGCGGTGGTGGTATAATTCCTAAAAAGTTTTACTTGTTAAAAACCAGATAACTGGTAAACACACTTCCATATTTCTAAATACATACGTATTATAGATAAATTACACCCAGAAAAAGAACAAATTATCATACTCATCACACAAAGATTTGTCCTGGGTAGGAATCGAACCCACAACCTCCGCCTTATCAGTTAGGGTCGCAAACTACTAGATTAACAGGCGAGCCAAACTAAACTAAAAAAAAAAATTGTAATGTAAGTATGCCCTTCACTTTTGAATGATCAGGAAAAACTGTCCTGTCTTAGTTAGTCAACCAATACTTTATTACATAACTATGCAACTGTATAATATTGATACCTATTTAAAAAACAGTATTATTTATTCGCAAGATCCTACACAATAATTTTTAAAAGAGAACAATTTATCAGGACTGCTCTAAGAAACAATATCACTGGCCATAATCATAACCATTAAGTAATAAAATTACTAGCAGGCAAAGGTGTGGCATTGTATAAATAAGAAAAGTTAATTACTTACTCCATTCAGTAAACTCCTTATCTTCATGAATTAATTTATCAACTATGATCTTAGAGACATACATGGTCCGCCTGTCTAAAGACAATTCATGGGACCTCATCGGTGTAGTCAGGAATTTAATGAACTTCTGTTTAGTTTCAGCATCTTGTAGCATGTTGTAGAAGAGATCGTCATCATCCATGCCAATGTAGGCGAGGACCCTATCCTTAAACCACTGGACTCTTGGTTCATTGTATAGGTCCAGCTCAAGATACGCATCCTCTACATTTTCAGACTGAGTTTCTGAGTCTGACATTCTTGTTTATTTCTTATTTTCTGTATAGTTCACTGAAAATATTTTTACTTGATAGTTTTAAACAGTTAAAATTTTATAATTAAACTCCTAAATGACTAAAATGTTATGTTTTCAACTATAAATTGGAAAGATATGAATATTCTATTATACTTCAAACTAAAAAAGACTTAGCCAAGCAAATATTTAAAAAGCAAATATTTGAAAAGCTTGATCTGTAACAACTTCTGAACATTGAAACCCAGTGGAATTTTACTAGATTAGATTATAATTTAGAGTACATCGGTTAGATTAGATGATTGGAGCCTTAATCACAGGTGAAAACTGGTTACTGCGTTTAAGAAAAAGGAAGAGTAACTTATGAAAATGTTTCTCTTCCCCGCTAAAAGTTTTAAGCTTATTGAAGATAGGGCTCACCTCACTGGATATAAAGGCTTTCCAAAATAATAGTACCTATTATCATCTGACTTTTTCTTCTAACAGAAAACATAGGAAAGAAAGATGTAACCAATCTAACATCTATCTAATTAATTGTGCTATATTGTCGAATATATATACAATACACACAATTTCATCTAAGGTCAATTACATACTTACAATACGTGTCCAAGGTTTACTCGTAGCTATCACTCTAGTAAACTTATTTTCTTATGTTGTTTAAACAGTTATTAAACGTAGAAATCTACAAAACAAGAAAGCTATTACTTTGCAATAAAGTTACCACAAGTCACAAACTAAAGTCTAAACACTTTACAAACCATATTGAGAAATCCCATTTTAACGTAAATGTCTAATATTATTGAAATAAAACTATATTACGTTAAATTAAATCGATATCAGTTTTAGCGTTTCCAAAGTAAATAAAACAATGAAATCAAAACAACTTTTGACTGCCATGGCAACAAGTTTCAATTTCAATGTTTAAGTGACAGCGATTTGAAATTTCCCGCACTGGAATTTGGATTCGTTCAAATACTAGATTTAATTTAGTTTTCTTTTAATGTTTATTTTTTTTTAACTATTCATAATATTAAAATAAATAAATAATAATAAATTCGACTACTTAGATATTTTCGTTAATACTGTTAATAGTGATGCCTTTATTACATAGGCTGAAAAAGCTCCATTGGCTTAGGCTTACTTTACTCCATAGAGTAGCGTTGGGTAATTTATTTACTTAATTACTTACTTGAACGCTGAGCTCGAAAGTAATTAAGCCCGTGAATTTACTTATTAGAATAAAGTTCAAACGAAAATGATAGAATTTAATAAAAAAATGATACCAACAAATGAAGTACAAGGTTAGGGTAAGTGCAAGGTACATACGTAGCAGTAATTCCTGAGAAACACACCACAGTAACCCCCCGTTCACACTAGTCGTAAGTCGCATACGACTAAAAGTCGAAAGTCTGATTTTATATGTAAATCGCGTCTCATCCAATGTGAACAGCTCCATATAAAGTGTATGGTGACCAGAGCATTCGACTTTTAGTCGTATGCGACTTACGACTAGTGTGAACGGGGGGTTAGTAGAATAGATAAATGAATTATAAATGTCATGGCCATACTGAAATAACAAGCAATAATTGGTACAATTTAACTTATTATTTTGCCTATGTTGTTTCACATCTGACCAAAGACCTCCCTACAATTTTCATTTTTTTAAGAACATGAGTATGTGCAATGTAGGTAGACATGAATAAAAAAGAAAACACTATAAAAAAATATTTTATTATCACACATCTCAAACATTCGTAAGCAAAATCTTTCCATCCATCAATGAATAGTAATAAAATTATGCACCAAGTAAAGGTAAGAGTACCTACTAAGAGTATTTAGACTTACATTATTATAATTTGTTTGTTTTGTTTTTGGTCGCAGTCAAGTCTAAAAATATTCCTAATAACTAATAGACACTTAAATAATACATCTTTAACATTATTTACAACACTAACGACTATTTTTACAAACCTAATCTTATCCAATGCTATCTTTTTTTATTGGCCTAACAAAAAGTACCTAGTAGGTAGTTACAATTATTCAACCTATTTAAAGAAAAATTGGCGTGCCGGCCTCTCTTTAGAGTACCCATTGTTGTTATTACTTTCGAAATCTTCTAATCTAGAAATAAAATTATTTTGTACAACTTGTCTGGATGGTAAACTGCCAACTGATGATTGTGGGGCAGTGTACGATGAAGGTCCAGAGTAAAGTGGATTTATACTGTATTGTTCACTTTGTTTATCCGCTGATGGATGTTCTACTGAATAATCTATTCTAGAAGTCGCTATTCGCTGTCCTTTGTCTTGATTTTCATCAGGTTTTGATTTTGTTATTTCTCTGGGGGCACCGAATTCATCTATTTGAAATGCATTGAGAATTTGTTGCTGTTCTTTTTCATCTTCTAGTTCGTAGCTTACTGATGGTATTAGTTGGTACGAGATTACATTTGGCACACTGTTGGTATTCTTGATTAGTTTAGCATTTTGATTGTTGTTTGTGTTGGTCTGTTCATTGGTTTGTGTATTTTGGTCGATAGTGTTGTCTTCTAATTTTGTGTAAACGAAGTATGATTGATCTTTCTTGTACGTAAGTAGCTTATTTTCTTCTAATGGATGAGGTATAGTACCTACGATTTTGTCTTCTAGATGTGCTGAAATCCCGTTTTCACTGCTAAGAAAACTTTTAAAGGTCTCTTGGCTATTATTCTGTTCAGGGTCGTTTGGCGGTTCGAGTTGTAGTTTTGCAGGGTTTAATGAAATAGTTCTTGCTTTAATAACTTCAAATTGAGGACTTGATTGTTTCAAGTTATTTACTACATTGTCCTGGTTTATATTTCGCTGTACACTAAACATTTGTGTAGTTTGTTGAGAGTTACTAGGATTAACTAAGTTAGCGGAATTTGGTCTGCTGTATACTTGGCTAGTTACATCTGGAACATTCCATTGGTATAACTGTCCACTATACAGTTGATTTTGACTGCTAACAGGATTTATTTGTCCGTTCGGAATTTGGAATTGTGATGAGTAAAACTCGCCTTGTGTTTGACCACCTTTGGTTTGTGATTGTGTTAATTGATTTGTTTGTATAAGACGAGCAGGATTTTGTCCATCAGTATATTTTGCATTGCCTATGAAATGGGTAGGATGGTTATTATTTGGTTTTTGGCTAGAAACAATGTTAGCTTTATTTGTAAAACTGTTACTTGAGAATTGTGATGATGTGAGCTGTGATATTTGGTTGGTAATTTGTGACAGATCTTCATTGTTCAAGTTTTGTAACTGTGCTGGTGTCGGTGCTGTTGTAGAAGATAGTATTTCTTGTTGTGCAATGTTGTTGTATTCTCTGGCTACGTTGAGTGAGTCGGTCAAAAATGAGTACACGAGCGCCTGTGAATCAGAAATATTTTGTGAATTCTTACTTCCTATAAGTTTTGCTATCGGAATAAAATTAAATGCGTTTTTCTTAGTTAACAAGTTATTACTTAAAACTAAATAGTTACTGCTTCCAGTATTCAATAATTCTAGTTTATCATAATCGTCACTTTGATTTTTAAATAGATAGGCTGCGATTCTTTCTGGAATAGTTATTTTTATTGAAACTGTCCGCTCTATAGTGTTGGGTAGGGCAGATTCTTTGAAAAAGGGCAAATTAGACAGCTGGTTAGTATTTTGGAAAATAAAGTTTTCATTTGGAGGTTGCAAACTCGTTGCTGGTGTTGCTATAATTCGTGAACTTTTGGGGGAGATCGTTGGAGGTTGCATTGGAACTTGTGATGTTAAATTTTCACCGCTGTCCGTAGTCGTCCTAGGTGCAAAGTCATTGTTATCAGAATAATCTTTGGGATATTGATTATATTGTGGAGGAGTAGCCGTTCTTAATATATTGTCAGTATCTTTTACTATGTCATTAACAGTAATATCGAGCTTTTCTTTTGTTAGAATATCAGCAAAAGTTAAATTGTTATGATTGGCGTTTATGCGAGAATGTTTAGTAAGAGTGAAGGAAGGCTGGTTTGTATTTTCATTAAAAGCTACATGTGTGGGCGAAGGAATAGTTGGTGTAGACCTTAACTGAGCACTTTGATAATATACTGGTTGTTTTAACTCGTTTGGGGATAGATATAACCGAGGTAATGTGGTCGGGTTTCTAGGAGGTGGTAAATAAAATCTAGCAGTTGATGTAAATGGGGAAGGAGTGAGATAAAGCCGTGATGCTTTGGTAGGGATCGGAGACGTTTGTGGAGAATTTAATCGTCCGGAAAAAGTAGGCCGAGTAGGTCTTGTCGTAATGATACGAGTTGTTTCAATTTCAGTAGTTCGTATTTGTTCAGCGGGTGGTGTAGGTTTATTGTAAACGTAAGGTTCCTCGGATTCAGAATCAGATTCCAGTTCTGATAAAATGATTTTCTCAGTTTGCGACGAAGTAGTTGGTCTTTCATATACATAGGGGGTGCTTTCATCTATTAACTTTTCTGTGGGTGAGGGAGAAGGAAACGCTGGCGCAGAAGGCCTTGAATAAGTGTATGGAGTGGGTTCCGCTATGAGTCTTGCAGCTTTAGTTGGTTTTACAATCCAAGTTTTAACCGTTAATCTAGACTTTGGTTTGCTTATCTCTGGTTTATGTATAACTCTACTGTAAGACACTGTTTTTGTTATAACAGTTGATGGAGCATCCTTTAATGTACTTACCAGATTTTGTTTCAACTCCTTACCAGCGGGATTGTCGTTATTGTTAGACAACTGTGGGAGGTTGGTTGACGGTGTACTGTATGTGTAAGGTTGTTTATCTTGATTGTTATTGACATTTTCATTGTTCTGTATTCTCGAAAAAGTAGCGTCATTATTTGTCTGAGGTAATTTCCTGGGTTCTATATATTGTGCCCGCGGTCTAGTAACTTGTGATCTCTGGAAGTTTTGTGGATTGCTTGATTGCAAGTTAACTGAACTAGTCTGTCTCTGAGAGAAGTTATTAGATATCTGTGTTGGGCGTGGAAGTTGTGCTTGGGGGTAAGCGTTGTTATTGGCGTAGTTTGTGTTTGTGTTCTGTAAAAATCTTCCTGCATGTCCGTTAGAAATTAGATTGCCTGTTTGTGAAATCTGTGTTGTTTGAACCTTAGCATTTTGTAAATTATTATACTGCTCGTTTTGTCTTTGCCTTTGAAATACTTCTGCGTCTCTTTGCAACGGTAGGAAGTTCGTGTTCTGGGGCGCTGGAATGTATCTCGGGTCAGGTGTTGAAGCTGAAAACGCGTAATCGTTTTGATTTCCTTGATATAAGTTTTGCTGTATTTGTTTAGCTGGTACATAAACATTGTTTGGGGCTCGTTCCGGACCGGCCAATAATGCTCCGTTGGGGAATAATTGACCGAAAGGTGGCTTGTAGTCTTGCATCACGATGAGATTGCTCTTCATTGCACTTTTATCATATGGATTCAACATAGGATGAGTAAGCATTTTCTTAATATCCTTCATGAGTTGCGGCCCAAGCCTAAGATTTTCAAATTTTTCGTTGTTGTTGCTGAAAAACTGTTGTGAGTTCTTGCAATCCACGTTCATCCACCAATCGCAGACAAAGACGGCTTGGTTAAACAAAGTTCCATTGGGGCAGAGGAAGGATTGGAAGCCGTAGGTTGACCCAACAGTGCAGACTCTGAATACTTGACAGCTTGTTTCCAAGTCAGCATAGTACCCTGAAAAAATAAGAGTGCGCTTTAGACCACACGACTGAAGTTAAACTTCAAAGATAAAGAGAGAAAGAAAATTTGTGGTCCCACCTTTCTCTCTTGACCCTATAGTAATATATGAAACGTAACTCTCTCTCTCTCTTTCTATCTTCTCTAACTTATATCTCCCTCTCAACTTCCGTTCGCCTCGCCCTATCACACTTTTCGTAACACTCTCGTCACACATACACCATCCTACTCCCCAAGTCAAGCTTGCGTAAAGAAGTTTAACTTTAATAAATAAAATATGTTATTTTATTTAATCATAATATCGTTGTTACATAAGTAAGTGGGATCATTGATGCTCAAAGAAACTCCTTTACCATAGATCAGTTCATACATAATTAAGACGTAGGTACCGAATCTTCTTCGTATCAAGAATATCATAAAAGGAAACAAAGCTAAATTTATCAATTCAGATAAATGGAATGTTCCTAATGTACACACAACTAATAGCGAGCTAAAAAGGTTTATCTTACCAGGATCTCTGCCAGCGCAAGAGAACGATGTCCTAGGTATGGCACCAAGGGTGGGATAGTCGCTGCCGGGTTCTCCGGGAACTGCCAGCCGGATATCCCAACCGTGTCCGTTGTGGTCCAGATGCTGCGGGCCTCGGCCATTCTGGGCTGCAGCCCATGTAATGGGGAGGACCACTGGAACCAATGAAATAACAACATAAATAATAACGCTATATATACCGGACTCTGGTGCCTGGCAGACCGTGCAGTACGATCACCTGGCAGTAGACGTCCAACGGCTGAGACGACGACGATGACGATATAAAATTAAATAATAATATATATATAAAATAGATACCTTTCGTAAGTAACTATTTAGGTACCAATGTTTTGAAATCGACAAATTTTCTTTTTTTTTAAGTTTAAGGTATTAGTTTTAGTGTGAAGACTGAAGAGGCACGATTCAGAAGTTTAAAGATTGAGACAGGTACTCAGATATTTTATTTACGATTTACAATTTTTTCGGTAGTAACTTAAAAAAAAAAGAAAAAAAAACTAAAGCCAAAGTAAAGTTATATTTGCAAGAAATATAAAAGTTTCTCTGTAGGTACATAAATCTGTGTACACAAAATAAAAGCTAGTAACTTAATGGCAAATGAAGGAGATTAATGAATCGAGCTCTAACAGAATGTCTACAGACTGCCATTTTAATTGGCTTTGAATCTTTATAGCGTTTCGGAACTGCTTGTCTTAAAGAACATTAATTTACACTGCTGTCAACGGTGATTCTTTTGTTGATAGAGCAATTATTGGATGACATTTTTTATTATGTCTGGCTGAAATAAAGTTGGCTGTAAAAACACTAGTGTTAAATTAAAAAACGGCTAAGTGGGAGTCGGTCTCGCGCATCAAAGGTTCCGCACCATTTTATGGAGCCACCTTTAAGGTTAAATCAATTTTTTTTTATAGCGGCAACAGATAATCACACTGTAAAAATTTAAATCTCTGTAACCGTTCATGAGGTACAGCCCACTGACAGACAGACGGACGGACGGATGGACAGCGGGGGTTTAGTAACACCCGGGGTCCCTTTGGCACCCTTCTGGTACAGAACCCTAAAAAGGATTATTCCAGTTACTTTCTTATTTACATGTCCAGTTATGTTGGAACATATTGCCAAAAGTTTATCCGTCAATTGTCATCAAAAAAATTACTTATAAAATATGAAAGAACATAAAATGGAGTCTGCTTGCGTGATGACACTTATTGAAAGTATCGTACTCCGCAAACAATTTCACTAGTGATATTGGGGTAGTGATATTTTATCTACTGTAGTGTATTTTGGCGTCGTATTTCACTTTTCCTATTTAATTTAGCAAAGTGTTTCAGAAACAACTAACTCATGTCGATGAATTCTCCGGAGATAGTAGCTGGGCAACCAGATACGCTCGTGTCCGATGTCAGTATAGTCGGTAACAAAAGTAGTTTATGACGTTCTATATTTTATTTTAGATCTAAAACTATTATTGTAAAACAACATTGTAGGTTTGACGTGTGTTGAGTCACATATTCTAAATTAGTACCAATTTGTATTTTTCTTGGGTTCAGCATAGCTAAATATCGTTTAGCATTTCATGTCCAAGAAGTTATGGTGCTGCAGTGCTCGAAGTAACTACCATTTATCACTTAGCTGCTAGCGCCCTGCCAGAGGTTGGGCTTTGTTAAAACTGTTATTGTTCCTATAATGACCTTGGAAAACTTTTATTTAGGCTTTATCTAGAATGGTAGTGAGGTTGACCGCAATAGTGTGACGTATTACATAGATTATTGTATTTCAAGAAAAGCTCTTATCTATAATTCCCATGCCCAAGTAGCTATACATATATGAAAAATCAAGAAAAATAATTGATTATACTCAATTGTAAAAAAAACCCAAATAGAATTTAAAAAAAACAATTGCAAGAAAGTACAAAATACGAATGTTCTGAGTCAAAAATTTTCGAGTTATACATAAAAACACCTTATTTATGAAATCGGTTAAAAAGTAATTTATTTTTAGATTTTGGTTGTTTTATTTAGCATACCTACAAATAATTTGTAACGTAACGATTGGAGTTGTATTTTCTCCGACTTTTAACTTTTGGTAGCGACTGTACCTACATATTTTAATGAATGAAGTAGAAAAATGCAGGAGCGTAGCCAGAGCCGTTAACTGTTTGACCATTACTAACAGAAATAACCTTTTCATTTTCTTCATTCATTCTCTTCAAGTTTTGTAAGTGAAATTTAATTTTAGATTCATTATAGTTATAAGGCTTTTATGTATGAATGTTTGATTATACACAGGACTGGTAGTATGATCTTAAAAGCCAATAAAAAAGCAAAATACCTACCAAAGTGATAAACAAGATGTGTTTTTCGAAGATAGCTGAGAGATTAATTCCCTGGTCGTCCAATGCGTTTACTACATCAACTGGGATGTGGTAAAAACATATTAATATACTTACAAACACATAGATTTTCAATAAGTGGTAAACTACTTATGGTATTGATTTATTTACCTACGTATTCAAAAAGATATAATTTTGTAACGCCTTTTAGGAAGACTTTTAAACTGTAATCATAAGTACCTACCTATTTGTTATTAAGGCTCTTTGCGCTGGTGCCCCAAGTCAGCCTCATAAGGTAAGTAGGTAAGGTATGAAAAGACACAAAGGACAACAAAAAAAAACACTAAATATTTAGTAACCGCATAAAAAATTCCATGCTTATAAAGCTCAATTAAAAATTCAATCTAATTTCAGTCAAAACATACTTCACGATAAATGTAATTTCTGAAACAGTACCTAAGTATCTATTTTCTACGTTAAACATGGCTAGCTCTCTACTGGTAAATATTCCCTATATTATTTAGTCTTAGCTCGCTCTAACGCGATTTCTTCTACTATGTTGCAAACTTCAATACCGGCTACAGTTCTCATAGTTTTTGCGATGTAGAGTAATCTGGAGACAAAAACTGAGCGGTGGAGACTCACACGGTGCCCCGGAGTATTGTTACAAGGACGCTGAGGGCATTCAATGTGCTTAGTTGTATCTAAGTATTAATCGTATATCTATAGGTACTTATACTTACATATTATAAAACAAAGACCCCCGCTGCGTCTGTCTGTCTTCCTGAACGCGATAAACTCAAAAATTACCGAACGGATTTTCAAATATTTTTAGCAATGGATACTTAGTAATTTAATAAGAAGGTTTTTGTGTATCATTAATTAATATTTCCTCTACCCGCGCGAAGCCGAGGTGTAAAAAGGCACTATAGTACAGATTTCTAAAAAGCCATCGATAGCCTCTTATTTATCAAAGACCCTTATTTGTCAATGTTTTTTTATTTGTCAGGTAGAGCGAAGTTTTTACAAGTACTTTGAAGGTCAATAACGGGTAGGCCGTGTGTTTTCAAAGCATAAGACAACTAATTTAGAAAATATCAATTATCTGGTTATGATTTTTCTATCAAACAATAATTAGTAACTAGTACCTGCCTAGATACTCAGTCTGGACTAATAATAATAATTAGAAGTAACTAGCAAATCATTAGGTACATAATATTATTTATGCCAGTGTTTTGAATTTCACTTTTCATAAAATTTATTGACTTCCAATAGTTCCGATTTCCTGGAAACCTTTAAATGACATCATCCCACATCCCTCGAAAGAAATACCCCGAAAGAAACTTACAAACATAAACAAATATATAGCTCGTAGTCATACCTACATAATAATTACCGCCCGCGCAGAACTTTGATGGATCACTTCAACATTGTTTTATTCTCCCAAAACGAATATTGAATTCGCTTTTAGCACTTTCACGATGGATTGGCTCATGTGCTCCAATCAAACGAAACTATCCAGGGATGGAGTTTGTTGAAATTCGTTGGACTTGCCAGGCCAACTGACAACACAGGAGCTGGACTGAGTTTTTAGTTAATTATTCTCGCGGAATTTCATTAAACAATAAACGTCGACACGACACATTCGCAGTCATGTTTAATCATCAAATAATAAATAAATAATAGGTAATAAATAAATAAATATCTACTGTGGAAAAAATCATATGCATTGGAACCCAAAGTAAGTAGGCAGTTGGAGCACTTGCGTTGTGGAATCAGAGACAACGAAGCGAAGGTACGACAAACAGTCAGACCTGAGACAGTGTAGAAAAGTGGTTTTCTACACTGATTGGTCCGGGGATCGAAACCAAGACCTAAGAACTAGCAACGCCTTGAAAACCAGTGTGTGCGCCACTCGACCACGGAGGTCGTCGCTTCGATCTATCACTAACTATAAATTATGATGATATTATAAGTCAGAGTAAATACTTGTAACAATTAATTCACCATCGCCTGATCGCATAAATAAACTATATGACCCACAGAACATCGAATTTCTTTTGACCATTGCTTACAAGGAAACAATTTATCATAATCATTAATCACCATACAGGTTTATTACCATTGAGTTCCCACAGAGTATATTTAAATACAGATTGTCCACTGTCACGTCAAAGGATGTCATTAGGCAAAGGCAAGTTACGAAACAGCCAGATGAATGAGAGTTTAGGAATACATTATAATAAATTGTTTAAAATTCCGGTAGGCTGTATATGTGTTATTATAGTAGAAAGTCGATAATAATATTAGATAATCTTTACCTATTTAGACTAATTTTAGGTGTGACATCAAAGGTTAGTAGTGGGCGATGAGAAAATTCTTTGGTGTTTTATGGCGTTTTATTTAGAAATGGACAACTTTTGTAGTGATTATGTCAAACTGATATAATTCCGAGAAATCTTTCTTGATAAATCAATACTTTTTAAATGTATTACGCTATATTTGAGCGATAAGAGCAGTTTTATAGCCAAAAGGAGGAAGAAGATTTCGCCATAGTCAGGCAACAGGGCCGTTTTTATAATAGTTTTCATATAGAGTAAAAATAAGTGTATATGCACAGGTACTTAAACGTATCGCAAATGTGTAGATATTATAATAAATAGACGAAGCCAAAGACATTACTTAGGTATACAGTCTTCATTGCAAATTTGATAACGCGCGCTTCACAAATCAAAAACAAAACAAAAAGAAAGTAATTTTACATGCATCAAATAAATTATGTATAAAACAAATTGAAATTTAATACGCGTATTTATGATAATGTCAAGTAATTTATCTTATATTTACATAATACAATGTAGATGTCTAGATGTAAGTTGTACATAATCAATTATGTTAACTTAGTTATAAATTAGGCCAAATCGTTCAATAACTGGATTTGCGAGGCGTGATTGCTGGTTCGAACCTGTTGCTAATTAAGTGAGATGTTTTGCAAGTACTTGTCTCTCTCTTAGCTACAGATATATAAACTAAAATGAGCTTGTTGGTCCGTGAATGGGTGACCATTTGTAAACATAACGAGTCCTCTCCGTGCCTCAAAAAGCATGTTAAACCTTTTTTTCTTCTTGCTGCTACTGCCACTCGAACCATGAAGTATTAAAATGAGTAATGACGTATTGAAATTTAAACGAATTATTCTCAATTTTCGACCACTGGGGCTCTTGTATCATTAGTTATCCACTTTTTACTTTACATTACATTAGACCGCGTTCCAAAATGTAGATTATTACATTATCCGTGACTGGGGTAAACTATAACCCATTTATTTAATTAACCCTTACCGTTAGGATTGTATATGTAAATGTCATAACATGAGAATTTCGTTAAGCCAAATAAGACGTTAGCCACGTTGGATATTTAAATCCTGCCATGCGTAGATGACGGGCATCGAAATACTATACTACTAATAATTCATGAAGAGATACATAAAACTTGGATTCAATATTAGGCCATGGATAATAAGGACTATGAAATAGGTATGTCAATGGATACAATTTTAAATACATCTAACATGATATCAATAATTACTACAAAAACAAATTCAAATTCAAGTCATTTATTTAAAATAGGCTACAAAGTAGCACTTTTCCAACGTCAAAATTGAAATGAACAGTACCCTGATTCACCCACCCTTCACCGCTTCCTAAGTGCTCTAGATGTGGAGAAGAAACGGCGCCACAAACTCCACAGCTGCACGCTGTCTTTCCAATAAGACTAAAATATAAACCTTTGACACCAAAATACCCCCTTCAATTTTTTTTCTATAAACGTGTCGTTTTGCATTCTCGTCAAATTTCAGGAGGCTGTTATGAAAGACATAATTAATCAAATAAAATTACTATATCTGCTCAATAAAAATAATGAGTACATACCTACTTATTTTTCTAGTTATTTAAGTTTGACAGTATTTTAGAATACACCACTTTTAAAGAACAGAATCGCCCCGTTGCGTATGCGGTAGGCAGTGTGTATGTAAAAGTGCAATTACAGTGCGGTATCACACGGGCCGCGTTTTGAAATGCTTGTCGCACACAAGCCGATTTCCGAAAATTAGAAAAATGAAAATAAAATCCTTATCATTTCATTATTGATTCGTGTCGAGAATCATTAGCATAGTTACCTCCTTAAATTTGACGAGAATGCAAAACTAACTAAATGTGGCTCATCAAAACTACTTAGACATGGTCATTCATAAACCTTTAATTTTCAAATGAATGAGTTCAAGTAACTCTTGCAAAGTTCTTGGAATTACCCGAGTGGCAAAAAGAAGTATATTGTTCTCTAGATAATAACATACGAGATAACAATACGCGTGTAGTCAACATACTCATAGTTGATAGATACTACCTGCCTACCTACTTAACGTTGATTGACGGCGCAAAGTTGCTTTGAAGGAAAAGTAGGAAATAAATAACAAAAGGCAGCATTTATTATTAACTGCGTTCCTGTAAAAATATTTAATTCTAAATTATATTTGCGTGGTTTATTTGGAATGTGTTACAATAAAGTTATTATTAGTCACTATAAAAAAGGACAAGTAGAAGCAAATGAGTCATAACTAATGGCCAGTTCCTATATTCAAACCTAAAAACGATTCGTATTGCTAACAGACGGTTATTTTCTAAGCAAAACCAAGAAAACTACCGTCCGTTTGCAAAATAAGTCGTTTTTTGAATATAGAAACCAAGCATTAGTAGGTACTTAAAATAGGTTTTAGGAAACAACTGAACCGAAGTGAAAAGCGAATACGGATTTATTTTTTTAGTGTTAATTGAAGGGATGCAATATGTTAATAAAGTAGACTCCAATAACGTGCTAATTAAATCACATAGAACCATTTAATAATTGATTAACTACACATAATTAATGTAAAAAACCTGGCTTCAAATATATTTAAAATTAAAAGATAATCGATGAAAAACTTGAAGTATGTAATATGTGCCTATAAAAATTTAGCGTTGCCCTTGATTTCCGTCAGATCTCATCATCAGACCATGACTTGAAAACCATAGGACCTCTTGGGAAGTACGCCTTTAAAATAAAAAAGAATTTTCTCTTTCCGTACAGGCGTCTTTTTGAAATCGGGGAACATAACTAAAAATTAAGATTCCGAATTGAGAACCTTGATTTTTTCAAGTCGGTAACAAACAAATGATCATTGCCAACCAGACACAAAATATCATAAACGAGAAAGCACATTAAAGCCAGCTATCAATCAATTATTCAAAATTAAAACAATAGCACACTCGCACCACAGATAAAGCAAACCAATCCATAAACTGTCAGAGCTATTCATTTGTTTTGTACGATGCATCATGAAATCCTGGCCGGCCATAACTGTCCCAGATAACATGAATACACAGTTATTGAATTACTGTACTACTAAATACAACAAACAAGTTTAGAAGATCCAATATTAGAACAAAACTGTCAATGAACTATATTAAGCAAAAATACAATGTGAATACATAACACTATTACGAAAGAATTTTTATATACTTATAAATAAATAATATATTATCACTAACTTCAAATCTAGATAAATAATATTTTTATTTCGGATATCTTATAAATAACAATAAAGCACAATCTATAAAATAATGTAATATGCCATTTGCACTAATTTTTTTTGCTCTACTAAAATTTAAAGAATGAATTGAAAAAACTAGTAACAAAATCTAATGATTGACATTCTTAAGGATCGCATGGAGTGAGCTTTCTGCACATACTACCTACAATGTGTGTTAGCACGTGCTACAAGAATATTAATCGCTACGGAACCCCTGGCCAGATATGAGAACTCAATTAAATGATTAGAATTGCCTATTTACTTCGTCAATTGGTTTTTGATGTCAATTTAATAGTGTGTGATCATTTTATTTAGGATGACCTTCTTTTTTTTCATGATTTTCGTAGAATACGAACGGCAGATAATTTTATTCGATGAATAATTTTGAATTTTTGACAGTTCTTCAATACAAATCCTGTCAGATGTAAACTACTTATATGCCACGAACGAAAATTAACTGGCGTTGGAAAAAACCAGCCTTTTTAACACATTAAATGTAAACAACCATGAAAATGAAAGAATAAAGAAGTCTTTGCCCTGAGGTAGGGAAATGCTGAAATGATGGTGGCGATAAGCATATGTGTATATAATATGTATGACATATGACCTGATTATTGGTCTGGTGAACGAAAAGAACAACGACAAAAAGGTATTTTACATTCTCTTGCAGTTAAAAAAGTAGGTAATCTAAACCACTTAGTAATCACGAGAATGGTACATATGGCTGCTATTTTTATTATAATTGGTCTCTTGTCTGTCCATGATACTTATAAATAAATTCTAACCACCAAACATTCGCAAAACAACCTCCGTAGCTCCGTTCGTAGAGCACAGGAAGTTGCGGGCTACACGTCGTAGCACTAATCCGTTTTCCAGTTGGGCTTGCAATTTCAAATACAGACCAGAGGCAACGGTATTCCACTACAAAGACTTGCAGATTAGACTGTAAAGGTAGAATAGGCAACGAACGCAGCGTATGAAATTGATGGATGAATTTTAGATTTCAAAGACAGAAATGTAGGTATCATAATAGGTAGGTAAAAAAAAAGTTTATTAATCTCATTAATGTAGATGTATTATTAAGCAATGCGCAGAGGAGCTTGTGGCTAAGTGTACCGTACGGTTTGACCGATAATACAGGTTAAGCCACGCTCGCCGCGGTTGTTCTTTGGATGGGTGACCATTTGTAAATATACCGTGACCCCTCCGTGCCTCGGAATGCACGTAAGTCGTTGGTCCTGACTGTAGTATGACAGTCAGTATGAACGAATGTCAATACATTCGTCAAGTCATTACAATTCTAACAACCAGTCTTAATTCGGGATACTGTGTTATAAGCCCCGCAAATTGCTAATGCGCTGGAATCATGTTCAATTAACATCCACGTGATGTCATCCGCAATTTAAATCCCTACTCGCAGCCAGTGATACTAACGGTACTGGGTGCTCGATTACGTCACTATTACGTCACCAAAATGGCGGCCAGGCGCATTACCAATTTGCGGGGCTTATACTCAATAAAATGGGTTGTGAAGGTCAGATAGGCAGTCGCTCTATGTAAACGGTGTTCGGCTGTAACCGGTAAGGCTGGAAGCCGACCCCAATATAGCTTGGGAAAAAAGGCTAGGTAGAAAGAAAGTGCAGATAACGAATATTTAATTATTTTTTCATTTTATATTTTTTACTTTCTTGATAAATTTGGTTACAAACTGGGAAATTGTCATTCACAAAATCTAAAACACCTAGAATTGTAATATTTTTTTGGTATTGTGGTCAAAATCAAAGATTTATTGCATATATCATGTGTTCGTAAGTGTATTAGTTTACTTAGATCGCTTGTAACATAGCCAACGAAATTGTTAATCTATATACTTATAATAAATCTGTAGAGAGGTCAATTCTGTACATCAAATATATTTTCAAAATAACTATCAGGGGGTGATTAGTGATCGATACTGATGCCAAAAATGCAATCAGTAAATTTTTTGTCTGTCTGTCTGTCTGTCTGTCTTTCTGTCTGTATGTTCCTTATAGAAACGAAAACTACTCGACGGATTTTAACGAAACTTGGTACATTTATTCTTCATACTCCTGGGCAGGTTATAGTATACTTTTCATCACGCTACAATCAATAGGAGCAGAGCAGTGAAGGGAAATGTTGGGAAAACGGTATTTTTTAAGCTTCCGTCGCGTATGCAGCCTTAATGGTTAAAGCTACATAGAAATCATGTATGACGGAAATGTTCTACATAAAATT
This sequence comes from Diachrysia chrysitis, assembly GCA_932294365.1. Taxonomy (NCBI): domain Eukaryota; kingdom Metazoa; phylum Arthropoda; class Insecta; order Lepidoptera; family Noctuidae; genus Diachrysia; species Diachrysia chrysitis. The sequence goes on from OW028657.1 coordinate 8,760,931, forward strand.
ATCTAAAAAATATCCCACAACAGCATATGTCTATCTTTTATGGTTGACACACAATAACACGTGTAACTCCCGATAGCTTAGCAGTTCGGAGATTTCTGATTATATTTGTTTACTCTTACCCTATAATACTCTCACTCATCCCTAATTAAAAAAAGTTAACATTATTACCTATTCAATAAAAAAAGAATCATAGAAATCGGTATAGAAACACCAAACTTATACATGAAATACGATAATAAGCCATCGCGCCGTCGCGCCGAATACTGAATCATGCTATAAGGATTATTTTTGTGTAACGTGATATATTATATTTCCCTACTAAAATACGAAAGTTAATCTGTCTGTTACATCAAAACCACTGAACAGTGAGGAAGGACATATGCTACTTTTTTACGAAAAACGACGGAAACGCGGACGAAGTCGCTGGCAAAAGCTAGTTTAAAATAATATAGTAATCGTGTTATGAATATTACATTGAATGCTAAAATATGTAGTTTAGCATATCAATCCAGTACTCAAACTTATAATCTCCAGCTTAACAATAGGAGTAGGTAACTTCTGTGCATAATTAAAGGAGTCATTCCTAAACTACAACAACCGCTGCGTTAGTAAACTTGTTCCGAATCTTATGTAAATTTCTAATCAGGTTATTTTGACGTCTCATTGTTAATAAATCTCAAAGGTATGTATGTATATTTTACGTAATGTTGGAGTTTTATTGGCAGGTTTGATATGAATAGAAATGTTTTATTTATCAAGTTATGTAATGATGTTCGTTGTTTTGTAGCTCTATTTTTAACCATCTTCAAAAGGAGGTTTTAGGTTTGTTTGTATTTTTTTTCATGTAATCGGTTCTTTTTTATAATTTATGTGTAATCAATATTACAATGAAATGGTTTTAGACTAGTGTGGATTTTTAACGTTTCTAAACTCAAATATCCTTATTAGCTTCACTGCAGTCCTTCAAATGCCTGACACCAGCTTTAGATACCTAGTAGACAGAGCATACGCACACTGTGGTGGGTTATGACCAGTATTCCCACTATCCCGGTCGAAAAAGATTTTAATTATAACCATGATCTTGAAATAATAATAATATTTCTTGATGTATAAATTTGTCCACTGTCTAAATCTATACTAAAATTATTATTTCTAGATTCAAGCGACAACACAGGAGGCGTTTGTGTCGTATGTTTTATCTGTACTAATATTATAAAGCTGAAGAGTTTGTTTGTTTGTTTGTTTGAACGCGCTAATCTCAGGAACTAATGGGTCGAATTTTTTCTGTATTGGATAGTCCGTTTATTGAGGAAGGCTATAGGCTATATAACATCACGCTGCGACCAATAGGAGCGGAGCATAAATGAAAAATGTTGCAATAATGAAAAACCGTTGAAACTAAAACACGCGAACAAAGTCGCGGGGGACAGCTAGTAAGTTATATTTTACCTAAAAATGTAAGTCCCTTACTAATTGAACCCGCACAGCCCAAACCACTGGACGGATCGGGCTGAAATTTGGCATGCAGGTAGATGTTATGACGTAGGCATCCGCTAAGAAAGGATTTTGATCAATTCTACCCCTAGAGGGATAAAATAGGGGATATACATGATGCAAACAACACTATGTATAGACCTGTCAGGATTGCTGATACAGAGTTTCCTATTTTATTTGTTACGATTGTTTCCTATTGAATCTCTTAAATATATATAATGATTAATTTAACTATGTCATTATGTATCATCTATACTAATATTATAAAGCTGAAGAGTTTGTTTGTTTGTTTGTTTGTTTATTTTTTTGTTTGAACGCGCTAATCTCAGGAACTACTGGTTCGAATTGAAAAATTCTTTTTGTATTGGATAGTCCGTTTATTGAGGAAGGCTATAGGCTATATAACATCACGCTACGACCAATAGGAGCGGAGCATAAATGAAAATGCTGCAAAAATTTAAAACCGTTCAAACTAAACCACGCGGACAAAGTCGCGGGGGACAGCTAGTGTACCATAAAATTACTATTTAATTTATAAATTTTATTGTTATGTTATTTTTCAAACTAAAGACAGTCCAATTACTACACAAACACAGGTGCATAGCTCCCGAATATGAGCAAGTAAACTTAATATAAGCTATTGAAATTAAACGCGAATGTACGCTACAGTGTCACTCGCTTCCCCGTTTTAATAACCATATTTAAGCTAGTGTACTATAGTGTGGGTCATACAGGATGCGCCACGACATTAAATATGAACTTTGTATCACTGAGCAAGCTAAATGAACTACAGCAAGTTTTAATTAAATTTTAAGACGGAAATATTAAGGATAAATTTAAATTATTTGAGAATGATGATGTTAAAGATATATGGCTGGATAAACTTTAATCTTTGAGGGTACCTACATAAAATAATGGTTAGTAAGTAGTTACGAAAGGACTTAAATGCGGTTGTTCGCGATTTAAAAATCAGCTAGGTTCGTTAGTCTGGCATGTGGTCTATCTGTCAATTCCATACAATGAGAGACAAGTTACTGTATTGTAATTGGTGGAAATTGACAGATGGACTGCATGCGAGACTGGCTATGAGCTATCAGCAAAGCACCTGCTACTTGTCAGAGTCTATTTAAACTTTACCTGTAGATAACCATAGATGTAGAAATACTTATTATATATCTATGTAGATAACAAATTGGAAATAGATTCCAATTTCTTCTGCTAAACCAGTAGAAATAGGAATTAGAAGACTGTATAAAAGAAAAAGTAAACTAAATTATAAGAAAAGTAAAGGATATTTTGAACAGATTGTTCAAATATGGAGGTATGCAAGGTACAGAGTGTTCTATTTATCTATAATCTAGTATCTATCCTATCCCCCTAAATGACCTACATATCAGCATTTTATTCCGGCATTAGGTATAAGAAAACTTCTCTAATGAACAATAACTAGATACTTGATTTAAAAATATCTAATTAATTTATAAATACTCACAAAATATCACCAAGCTCCACATATCAGTAGGTCATCCAGGCACTTACACTAAACCTCTATACCAAGTAGTTACAATACCAAATATAAATAAAAAACAAAACACAACCACTGACGCAGCACCACTCTACGACGTACTGTCAGACTTTGAAGCCTGCCTATTCCTACCTCCAAAGAGGTTGGTACAGAACCCCTACCACTAAGTTTAGAGCTGTTCATACCAGTTCACAGAAAACAATGCACTTTATTGTTCACTTTTATTTATGGGCTATTGATTTGACAGAATGTTATCTCTTAACTTTTTGTACGTCAGGTTACTGCTAATATTTATCGTGGTAAGTCACCCATTATAGACATTATGCCAATGACTAAATTGAACTTGATGTTATAATGGGTTTAGTAATGTGTCGCATTGGTTCCGGCTGGCAGGAATAAATAATTAATTGTTAATAATGTAGGTGTGTATAATTATCTTTAGGTATATTTTTGTAAAGGGTTGTTGTGTGCTGTATTTTAAGCAGCATTTTATTACGAGATCTGCGCAGTTAGCCACTGAACTTTTGGCGCAAACCTTAAGGGCTTCCTAACAGAGCAATAGAAAAACAAACTACGTGAGCAACGTTCACTAAGGGCACCTCCTCTGCGGTTCTGAACCTCGACTTAGTGCGTTGCTAATAATCTTAATAAGGCAATAAAAGCAAAGGAGGGCTGGATCTAAGTTTTTATTATTTAGGAACATATTTTTATTGCTAGCTATGCCACATATTTGGGCTGTATCTATTATCTACTTGTTTGATTTCATAAACATTCAAATCACATGCACAAAGAACACCCAGACTTAGAAAAAGCATTTGTGGGTCACACAAAATATGCTTGTCCCATGCGGGGATCGAACCCGCAAAACGTCGCGCAAAGAGGTAATTGGCGTGGTGACTTATACCACCAAGCTATCCGTGCTGTCAAATCAATTACGTATACTTCTTACGAAAGTTATTATACAAATATTAGTTCGTTATTACATTGAGTATGTCCAATTGTTCTACCCCTACACTTACTCCCTTCTGCCCTTAATTATGCCCGTAACTTTCCTTTTCTATTTTTAAATTCAATTTCAAATTCATAAAGCCTTTAGCTACTTTATAAAGTAGCTACTTAAATAACGTTTTATATATAGTTGCCTAGCCCTAATTAGAAGTTTAAATTAGTCACACACAACTCCACAGCTGATTAGAAATCAGCATGAAATATTAAAATCATTCTCAAATGAGAACTCCTAGATACAATTACTTGTCATTACTTAACTAAAGGCAATGTAACGAAGTAAAAACGAATGGATATTGATTGTCATGTGAATGATTATAAAAAGACAGCCGTGCCGACAAATGTGTCGTAAAACAAACACGTAATTATGCTTTGTTATTAGATGTAATATAGAGACTGGATATGTAACTTTATTGCACCTTAATTTGTAGAGCAGAAAGAAATTCGGTGTGTTAATGGTGCTTTTAAAACTGATTACACAGGTGAAGCTGGTTTTATGCATTATTTGCGGTGCTGCAGAACTTAGAGCATGCCTACACACACAATTATAGAGGGTATCACTAGTAGCGCGTAAGCAAATTTTTAGCTGTAAGTACTACGCTCGTTTACTGATTCAATGTGTTTTTCCGTGCGATGACAGCCGTTTATGTGAAAATATCGATGTTTCTGATATTATTAGGTTTTGAGACAGTTTTAATAAAACGGCGCGCTCTGTTTTGCTACAAATTTAACTATTTTACTTGTTCATTCTAGTGCTCACAGTTCATATTCTATTAGGCACTCTATATTTTTATTATTTTTTCTCTAAGCTGAAAAATATTAACTAAATCAATTTGGTCAACATTACATTCATAACTCTGAACCCAAAGTAAGTAGCTAAAGCACTTGTGTTATGGAATCAGAGACAACAACGGTACCACAAACACCTAGACCCGAGACAATGAACAAAAGTAGCTTTCTACATTGTTTGTCCGGGGATCGAACCCGGAACATCAGAGCTAGCAACACCTTGAAAACCGTGTGTACGCCACTCGACCACAGAGATCGATCAAAATCATCAAATAAAATTATTACCTTCAGTGGTACGTAGTACCTACCTACAGGCTTGAAAGTGAAAATACAAATTTGGTTTTCTTGAATTTATTATAAGCAGCGAAAAATGCACATACATATACACCTATGTTTGTCTAGTGCGAAATTAAAATCATATGAAGCACTTGTCCTAATGCTTATCGAGGTTGAAAATGTAGATCATTATCAAACAACAAAATGGCACATGGAAATGGTTACCATGTACTAGGACTACTTGGATTCTTACCGCATACGTCGCCATCCATTGTTGCATTTACCAGCTTATTGATATTGAAATAAATTCCTATATCTAAAGAGGAATCTGACATTTTCTCATTTATCATCGAGGAACAAGGCTGGCACTAGCTAATATCAAGAAAATTAAATGTCGCGCCACCCACACGCAGCGACAGGTGTCCGCAGCTAGGTAGATATTGAAGGTATAAGAATGGAATAAACCTATCATATAAAAATATATTACACATTGTCATAAACTTTATTGGAAATATCTATTTAGATTGTTATGTGGTGTAAAATGAGTGCTGTTATTTTAATATCGATTTATTTATCAGACTACTCTGATATCGATATCAATTTCTGAATTATCTTTACTGTCCTGAATTTTTTTAGAAGCATATTTTTAATTAATGTCCCGATGAACCCGTTATCGTGATCAACCTAAACCTAGATTATATTGAATTGAATTAAATCTAGAACCTTGACTTACTATACCAAGGCAAAAGTTTTAAAAACTCGATAAGCTATGATTCAAAAGAAGTAAAAAGGGTAAGAACAGAATATTATTTCGCAGAACTAGTTTACTTGGCGTTATCAAAGTTTTGTCCTTGTACGACACGACATTTGATTAGTCTAAAGACACACCATAGTTGTCAGACTAAATACAGGAGAAAATGAAAAAGATTTTCCTAATTGAAATGACGCTAGAATACGAACTGAAAATGCAACAGGTTGGTGTGAGACTCCAAAACTTTTGAGCTTGGATCTACACCAAGTCACAGAAAATCATTAAAATATCATATTCTGCACGAATCTTTTACAAGTTTAACTCCGCTATTTGCATGCATTCCAAAGACATGATTATGTAATAAAAAAAAACGTATAAACCTCTTCCCGCGTAAATATCTGGCATTAAGATGTCTGCACGAAACAATCTGTATCGTTAAAATGAGCCGGTCGTAAAGATACGCCAAGTTATTGTCGGCTTTTACTACACGTTTCATAGCCTGCTCTACTGCAAGGAAACACCCCATTTCATTGCTTGTTTTAAGAATAAAAGATAAATTTACAAGGCAATGCATGTTGACCCAACACTTACAAACACAGACAGCGAATGTATTTATGCTTTTTCGTATGTTGTATTTAATCTGGATTGAAATTATTTGTTTTTCTGTATGTTTAATAGATTCGTTTTGCAAGATCCCTGTTCAACAATACATAAGTTAAGATTAGATACAGCGTTTGCTAATGTTGCTGCGCCCTAGATAGTGCCAGTATTGATCAATAACCGTAGCTGCGTGAGCTAGCAAACGTCAAAGTTTTTATTGCAAAGTGCAGTTTTTGCGGAATATTTCTCGAAATTGGTGATCTCATTAGTGTATCGTAGTGGAATTGGCGTAAGGTGTAAGTAAGTAAGTAAGGCGTAAATTCCATAGGAACAAAACATAAAAAACTAACTAACTGTACAAAAATGCCTTCTCAATTTTTTTTCTATGTCTCGTATCATAGGTAGGTTACCTACTTACTTACATCCACGGAAAAGGAGGGTTACGTTTAGATACTTTAGATCTATCGTTAACTGTAAATGCACATATCTTCATCAAACAATTTGGTAGTCCTGCTTAGTTTACATAAGACGTCTCGAGCTCTGTATATTAGGTCTGAAACGTCGAGAGTGCTATGTCAAGGCACAATACTGTTGGTTCCCAGGTAATGAGTTTACTGTGACTTGGCTGCTAGATCAGTTTGCATCCTCAGTACTTGCTACTACGGTTCCTATTGCTGTATGATATAAAGATTATATACCATCCCGATACTGCTTTTAGATGATTTGTATATTCTAGCTCTAGGTAGTAAAATATAGGTTATACATATTAACCGACATTAGGTTAAAATAAAATTACTTTTTAAATGGATTTTATCGCGGTTTATATTTAGATTTTAGTTCCCGACGTTTCGACGCCTTTGCAGGTGTCATAGTCATGGGCAAGCTGAGGTGGTATTCGTCTTGACAGTAGATGTTGCTCGTTCAACCTAAATTATCCGTCATTAGATATTATTATAATTAATAGCGCAAGAACACATTTTGAAATTAATTACTTAATAAAAAAATACCAAATAATTTGAAACTTTCAGGTAGTTATACTTAGATTCAGGTAGGTATATGAATATTCGTAATATATAAAACATAATTGTTGTACAAACGTACACGCAGTATTCGCATATTGGAGCTAGCGCGTGTCTCGCTGTCCTTAACATGGCTATACAAAACATAGCTGATTAAAAACACGCACGAAAAATAGCCTTACTAATGTATTGTTTCAGTTCTTTTTTGTTTTGACAGTTGGAAGATAGGTACAGATTAAAATCCTTGGCTTTATTAAAAAGTTTCAAAACTGTAGAAAAACAAAAAGTTCATGAAATACCTAACTAAAAATATATAGTGTTACACAAATGAATTAAGAAAACGTCGAAGATGGCGTGGCTTAGCTTCCGGTGATGACGTGTCACCGAGCTGTCATGAGGCTACACACTCATAATTCGAACGTGGTGGACGTATCATTAGGCGATAGTTGCATAATTTTTTTAACTAACATCTTGTTAAGACGATTAATAATTTAATAAAGTTTATGTAAATCTGTTAATATTTGTTTTTATTAATTGATTGCAAGCCTGCTTCATAACAATAGTTTAGTAGGTATAAGCGGTTTACGAAATTGGCGCAATACTAGACAAACAAAAGGCCAACCAAGGCATGGTAATTTAAATCAATTTTCATATCTGCTGTCAAAACGACGACTTACAATCCCATTGTATGATAATAATTAAATTTAAAAGCTTTTTGCGTTTTCTATGTAAAACAGCTGAGTTATCCACACCGTGTGAACCAATCTATACTAATATTATAAAGCTGAGAGTTTGTTTGTTTGTTTGTTTGTTTGAACGCGCTAATCTCAGGAACTACTGGTTCGAATTGAATAATTCTTTTTGTGTAGGATAGTCCGTTTATTGAGGAAGGTTATAGGCTATATAACATCACGCTACGATTAATAGGAGCGGAGCATAAATGAAAAATGTTGCAAAAATGAAAAACCGTTGAAACTAAAACACGCGAACAAAGTCGCGGGGGACAGCTAGTTATTAAATATGTGACGTAGTACATAAATCAGATTGTGAGAAAATAGATAGCATTAGACATTACTTAGTTACTAGATGTTTCAACGTGTGATGAAAGATTTATCGTTTTTATGAGTTTGTTGCATTTTATCTGTGAGGTGCTAACAGCTTGCTTTATCACCGTTACTGTTGTATTTAATAATTATTTATGTGACAAGAGGACTTAGAATGACGTAGGTATCTATGTTTTTGGGAAGGGTTGCTAGCTCTGAAAAATAAAAGTTGGAGAATATAAAATCATTATAAGTAATCTCAAATAGTTGAGTGTCTACGGAAATTTATACGGAATACAGTTCTTTACCGAGTAGATAAATAAGTTTATTTATCTTATCATTAGACAAGTTTGTCTAATATCACAAAATCGGCATCTGTATCACCTACCTTGCGAAAGCCAAGCAATAAGACAAAGCGATGGAATTTGACAGCGAAAATTGTACTTTTATTGCTGTCAAAATTTGTATGACACTAAGGCGATAGAGAACCAACATTTTGATAACGTATCAAATTACAAATTAAAGCTGTCAAATTACATCGCTTAGCCTTCGCAAGTTAGGTAATACCGCTGCGAGTTTGGTGACTCTTATGTGATATAGGTACTTACCCAAAAGTATGACAATGCTGCACTATTTAAGACTGAAGTAGAATAACATATTTATTAAAAAAAAAGGCAATACAAATTTCAATTTCAGTACCTATTCGCTCTACTTTGTTGCTAGAGTACCGGCAAGTGTTTCACAGCAAATACTCGTTATATGGCGAGCTGCCTCATAAAGTTGACGGGTGGTTTATGGAACTAACCTGAGTAGAGAGAAGTTGAGTAGAATAGCTACTACTTACTTAGCTTCGCGTGTTATGCCGGCCATACACGTACCTAACGATAGATTTGCGCAAGTCTAACTTATTACGTATCTAGCAAAACCATTTGACGGCAAATATGGCTGTCAAATTGCTTATTTACCATAGTTGCTATATTTTATTGAATTGGTAATTTGGCATATTGAAATCTTGACTGTCGAATGCTTTTGCAAAATACGTAATACAAAAGATAGACTAGTGCAAGTCTATCGTAACTTCTGTGTCTGGCATTAGGTTAGAACACTGTTATCAGGAGAGATATAGTGGTAATGGTAACATTTAGACATAGTAAACAAACTTATGGGAGATTTAGCGGGTGCATATAAACTCGATCAGTTAAACATAATCTCGGTTCTTGGGTTTTACCCTATTCTTCAAATTAACGAAGACGTGATTCAGTTTTCTTAAAACAAAAAAATGTTGTCAATAGAAGGAACTATCTGAAATCTAAACATTAACAGTATTTTTTGTACTGTGTGTTGTTTGTGTGCCTGCTAAACGAATAACAATTTTACATTGGTATTGTATTAGATTTGAAATTCATTCAAGAGTAACCACCATGAACGCAGTTCTTAATGCCTCTGGTAAAATAGACCCTTTAATATCAAAGCAGTAGACTCTTTTTTGTTTACCAAGTGGTTGACCGTTAAACGGCACGATTGTTCAAACTTGCCACAAACTTAACTTGAAACCTTTGAGTCATAATTCACTTCCAATCAGCGCTACATATAGGTACAAAATGACATTTGTATCATTAACATGTAAAGTTATGCATAGCATCTGATATAGGTAGGTATGTTGTGAGTCTTGATTTTCTCAGAATCTCTCTAACACAATTTGGAGTATTGTCGTAAATTTGATGACGTAACTGTCACGCATTTTAGGTCAAAGGTCTCGTTAATTATGCCGAGTGTTAGAATAACGTAGAAAGCGAAGGTACGAGAGATACCTATCACATACCTAGTTATGTAGCTAGCATGACATTGTTGAATGTAAGAATTGATTTAGTCTTCTTGAAATTATTTAATTAAGATGGAAGGCGAATACTGGCTAAACCTGTACAGCAGATGCTTTGTAACTCACATGTAGGTATTAGAGACTTTTAGAAAGATCAAATATTGTTGACATACATATGCTTAGATAATAATAATCATACATATCCTGACCGTATTCGGCCACAGCGACTTAGCATTTTTTATTTAATTCGAGTTTCGGATATGTGCTCTCAGGTGACTGATATATGGTTAGATATCAGTTGTTTGGTCCATATGTTGCTAGAAATCGTAAAAAAAAACAATCAAAAACAATTATAAAAGTTTAATATTATTTTCTAAATACTTAACAATTTTGTTTACCAAATAAATAACTAGCTGGCAGTGGTTGGAGACGAAGAGCTGAAGATCGAGCTCAGTGGCGTGCCATAGGAGAGGCCTATGTCCAGCAGTGGACGAAGATAGGCTGATGATGATGATGATGATGAATAAATAACTAGGAATAATTTAATTTGCTCTTCCAAATTGCATAAGAGTTCGCTCATTAATAGTGAGACATTTATACAACAAGGCTAGGTGAACAGGCTCTATAGTTAATAACTTTTAGTGTAACACCATCCCGCTCCTTCTCCATTAGCAAACCCAGCTTTCGTATACAGTTTTCTTGCGTTGACATTATCAGCTACGCAAAAGGCCAGCACATCTCTATTCTCCTTCAAAAGGATATTACTGACCAGTTTCAAAAGTAACTCGGCATACCCTTTCCTTCTATGTTCTTCGACCGTATACATATGTAGCAAGGTCCCAGATTCACTGATCAGTACCCAGCAAACTAAGACCTCCTTTAAAAATAGTCCGTAGCCATGTTTAGCCTTGATAATCAGCTCGAAGTACCAGTCTGATGTGGGGTACTTATGAGACCAAGTTTCGTTGATGATTTTCACGTGATCTAATGATAGATGTCCAAATGTGATGTTTTCGGGAAGCCTGTAGAAGGAAATTTTGTTATTATAATATCGACATTTCAGCATGTCTTTCTTGCTCTTCGAAGCTCTTCAATCGTTTCGGAAAAATAATCTAATTTTCGAGAGGGATACTTAATTTATTGTAAAGTTTAATATTAGTTACCATTAATTTTATCGGTAAAACCTTAATGTAACCTACTTATTAAGTAGGATTGTCATTTATCGGGAACATTCGAAAAATTTATCCAGGAACCAAGAATAACTAGCTCCGTAAAAAAATATAAGACGCATATGAAGGAGTCTATATACTGTATTGAAAGGATGTGTGATTTTGTACCAGAGACGTAAACTTCTCTGGCCAGGCAAAATGTCCTACTGCTGCACACCAAGATGTACCTAAATGGTTACTTAAGGGATACGGAATTATCGACCTAAGTCAACTCTCAGAAGTCTGACAGTTGGCTTACTTAAATCGATATTAAGGAATTCTTAAGTAACAATTAACGTTTCTGAGTAGTTCAGTTAGATTTTGATCTCGGACACCCACATGTAACTCTGTCTGTGTGTTACGCTTTTACGGCTAAACCACATAACCGATTTTGATTAACTTTGGTATGTATTTAGCTTGAACACTAAGAAACGACAAGGGCTACTTTTTGCCGCGAAAAACGACATCCACACGGGCGGAGCCGCGGACGAAAGCTTGTCACACATACACACACAATAAAAAAAAGGCCAGGTTTCATATAATAACAGCCTATACCTACGTAACAACTCATTCCATCAATATCTAACGCGATTACAAAATAGTAATTCGACAGCGACAGTGATGTCTTCAACCGAATAATATAGTAATAAAAGTACAATAAAAATGCAATTAGCATAACAAACATAGTATAATCTCGAGTAATAAATTTTATACATATGATTAACATCTGCATAACGCACATAAAATGACATAAGCCGTCATAATGTGACGGATCTATAGAAAACTGTTACATCATTGTTTTAGTCTGCCATATTCGGGGGTCAAATTTTATTTGGCTACCATTTTGACGTGATAACGTCTTTAAAATCGTTTTAGTCGGGTGACATGTTCAGAAACTTGTGTCACACCAAAACCTCACGAGCGCGATCGCAGGTATAACGAGAGAGAGACGGACCGATCTCCCGTCTCATCTCGAGCGCTGCCAGCCATTCCGTGAAACTTGTCACGCGGAATCCTCACGAGCGGAGGCTGGCATAGCGTTCGAGTGAGTGGACCGATCTTCCGTCTCTCTCACTCTAGCGGCATACAAACGAATGAAGATTTTCTCGTGCGGTTAAGTTTTCGTTGAATGTTTAACAGTGAAACAAACTATGAAAATTTGAAAAAAATGTTATCTTCATTAATTCCTTACTTTCCAAAAACTTATATCACCAATAAGACGTTATCACGTAAACATCTCGATCGTAAACCTACTTTACAAACAACCAATTTTTTATTAGAATTCCATTAAATAACCACACGTGTTAAATGTGACACAGAACATTAATTAAAATTAAGTATGAACCATAGAAAACAGCCATGTAATGAGGGCTACCGTTTTCCGCCAGGGGCGCTAGTCGCACGTGGTGTCCAAAATGCCAAATTCCATAGCATGTTGGAGGACTTTGGCAGCTGATGCGTCAGTGGCTCCAAGTGCTAAGCGCGATACGATATCCCCCATATTTTAACATTAAGGATCGAAGTAAGTAAAAAATGTTTTAAATAAAGCCGACAAATAAAGGGCCCTGAAAAGCGAAATATAATAAACTAGGATAATAAAATTTATAGTTATCAGTTTAAATAAATCTATAGTGAGAACAATCACTTACGTAGTGTCGAATCCATTCATATTACATTATGCAAATATTTGCTTCATGTGCCTGTATGTATTGGGACGTTAGAATAACAATAGATATGGAGATACATACAAATAGTACAACCATGTTTTTCCAATAATCATTCATTTATAGCTTTGGTTTATTTATCTCCCAAGGAAAAGAGAGGTGTTATATGTATAATTTAGGTATCTGTCTGTGAGATCGAAGCTTCTAAACGAACGAACCGATTTTGATGCGGTTCTTTTGTTTGATAGATTTTGTGATTGAGTTCGTTCTTAAAGATCTATGTAGCCGTATGAAAATTATCCTCTACATTTCTTGCAGTTTTACAATGTAATCTAATTATTATAACATGAATATACTTACGTGACATCTTCAGGAACTGTGTGCCCATCCAATATAAAAGTTTCAGAAGGTAAAATCAGTCCTATTTCGGCATCCAGATGTTCTATAACCCTCTGTATACAATCTATAACATTTTTAGGTGCAAACGGTATTATTGTAGTTCTCTTCCAATCTATTATTTTTGTTTTGAGAAGTGCTTCTTCAAGCTTCTCTGTATTGTCACTCGGACATAAAATTATTACTTCATAGAAATTGTTCTGGAATGAAAATGAGGGCTAACACATAAATATTTTTTGTAGTTTAATATGATTTGGGATTTAAAAGTGGCTAAAAGTTTTGTTTTTATTCCTAAACGTAAAACCTGACCATAATAATTTAAACTCATATCGAGGGTATAGTGCTCAAACCCAATAAGTATGAAATTGTCACTTTCGAGATATTCAATATTTAAGTTTTAAGGACAAAAATACCTATTCTATTCAAATAATATCGTTATAATGAGTATTTGTGGTAAAAGTGTATACATTGAATTAGTGTATAACAGTATTATTACGTTTCCAAGGTGGTCCATTTTATCATAAATAAGTGTAAAGTGGCGAAGGGTACCGACTTATTGGGTTTTAGGCCAAAAGAAATTAAACATATTATAATTTAACATTACTTTAATAAATGGTTTATTTTAAGAAACAGAAAAGAAAACATGGTAAATTATTCTTTCGAAGGCTGTTGGCTTGGTGTATGTCTTCATACCACGTATCCATGCGTGGAGTTCCTCTGATATGATTAGTTTTTCGCACATATTTTATAGATACTACTTTTTAGCAACGCTAATTGGTAACTGACCGGAATGTAATTGGACGTAGTTATGGAATATCAGATTAAGCGACACCTGGGTCAAATGAGATATTTAGCTTCAAAGTTTTCAAAATGAAAATCACCGCTGTGTGTAGATTTTTTATGTTATGAATATAATTTTTAGTTTGAAGGTATAAAAATGTGTATAGTTTAACTTAAGAGTTTTTTACGGTACAGTACGAGATTTCGCAATAACAGCCTTTTTTCCGCTTAATTCTTTAATACATATTTTCTATATTCAGACTAACTTAATTTGTCAACAACGTATTATGCGACAATTACGATGTTTGATTCGTTAATGCGATTTGACTTGGATTAAACAAAGCGCAATATGAGATTAAATCCATATAATTTTAATTTGATTCGGTCAAATTTTAGGTTTTATAAACATATTCTGCTTGAGAAAAAAACATAATATTCATTTTAGAAAGCTTTATTCTTATACTCATTTTAGTACTTACCTACAAAAAATGAGATACTAAAAATAACATTCTAAAATTAATTCTTTAACTTCTTATCATCAGAAACTTTACAACGCTTTTCTTATATTTTTCATCCTTCTCTTGTTTCAAAATAAAATATCAGTTATAAAAATTTTAGAAATCAGTCTGAAAACGTCTATTTAAAATAATAATTTAGGGCTACGCTATTCGTTGCGGAGAGGGGGCCGGGTCATCTCCCAGTTGTTATACATGGACGACCTTAAACTATTTGCTTCTTATAAATTCCAACTATTGAAGTTACTGAAGATCACTGAAAGCTTCAGTAATTCCATTAGAATGGAATTTGGTGTTGACAAATGTGCAGTCATGCATGTAAAACGAGGCGGAATTATGAAATCCCAGGGCATACAGCTCTCGGATTCTATAAACCTAAGGTTGCTCTCTGCAACGGAGACCTACAAATACTTGGGTATGTCAGAGGCGTTAGACATCAACGTTGCTGACATAAAACAATCATTACAGACACGTTTCTTTGGCAGCCTGAACAAAGTACTGAAAAGTCTTGTGTCAGGAGGTAACAAGGTGCGTGCCTTTAATGGTTAGGTCATGCCAGTGTTGATGTACTCCTTTGCTACACTCAAGTGGACTCAGATTGAGTTAGACGCCTTGGATAGGAGAGTCCGCACACTACTAACTGCAAATCGAATGCACCACCCACGGTCATCGGTAATGAGGTTATTATTCCGCGAAAATGTGGGGGTCGAGGCTTTTTGAATGCTAAGACCCTCCATAATCGCGAGGTATGGAACCTCAGGGAGTAATTCCTCCAGGTTGACGTAGGGATGCATCGAGATGTGGTGGTAGTGGATAAGAGCCTCACACCGCTCTCCTTAAGCAAGGAGAACTGGCGCAAACCTGTCGTACTAAGTGTCAAGAACCGCAAGGATGTATGGCAAAGCAAGGACTACTAAGCTACACTGACGCTATTATCGGACCCTCCATGGGCCCGAAGTAGATTTCCTAGCGTCCGTGGCTTGACTAAGCTTCGGTGACCTCTTCGGAGAAACTGAAGGGTTTGTATGTGCAATTATGGATGAAGTTATCATGACAAACAACAACCGAAGTATATCATAAAGGATGGCACAGTTGACATTTGTCGGGCATGTCACTGTCCGGGTGAATCCTTAAGGCATATAGTTTCGGGTTGTTCTCGTCTTGCTAACGGTGAATACTTGCATAGACATAACCAAGTGGCCAGGATTATCCACCAGCAGCTTGCTTTGAAATACCAACTTGTGGAATTTGAGGTACCGTACTACAGGTATGTTCCCGACCCAGTTCTCGAAAATGGTCGTGTCACATAGTACTGGGATCGATCTATCATCACTGACAGGACTATTGTAGCCAATAAGCCTGATATAGTGGTGATAGACCGATCAGAGCATCAAACAATGATTGTTGATATCACTATACCCCATGACGAGAACCTCGTAAAAGCCGAAAAAGAAAAACAAATTAAATATTTGGATTTAGCTCACTTTACCTGGTATCAGCGGATTAATGCAAGCTAGTTGCACTAATTTTCTTCCTCGATCACCGATCGTAGCAAACACAAAGACTAAACAGAAGAATTTCGAAAACAATTGGCGTAAACAGTATGCGCGTGCAAACTGACAACAGGTAGCGCAAAAAGTTGATAGGTCAAATTCATTCAGTCAAATTTATTGGGTTCGTCTCCCAACAAAGTTTGAAGAAAGTTAGTTGACGAAGTGAGCGAATACCATATAACTAAACATAAATTGTTTCTTTTGAAATATAATCGTACAATAAAACCCGACAAACACATTTGTTTTGATTTAGCTTTTGGTTTTGTTTGTTTTCTTACCTATGTATGTAAAGCTAAAACCCGATAAATACAAATAGTGGTTATTGCCTTTATGCCTTTGAGTAATTTTAGTTGAAATCATTGAACACTCAATACCAATAAATAGCTTTATATGGTTTGAGCGTGAAATAAAAATATTATTTATCAAGATAACACACTTTATAGGGTTTGAGATTTTAGATTTTGACTAAACACGGTCACTTTATTGGGTTATTACCTCAAGTACTTTTCTTTCTACTGCGAATTCCACTTATTGGATTATACCACTGGAAAGAGCGTAAAAAATGCATTAAGATTTTTTAATAAAACGATTTTTGATTTTTTGGCACTTATTGGGTTTTAACACTATACCCTCGATATATTTAATGCTATTTTCAATTTTTTTTGTTGTATAATATAATAAAACGTAAGAGGCAATGAGTTTGTTAAAATTTTAAGGTAGGCCTATTAATTCAATAACAAACAAACAACAAAAATTGAAAATGTTCAGTTATTTTTTCTTATATCTTTACTAACGCCATCTCTTTACTATTACAAAACTAATGGTTGTTAGTTAGTTAGCAGTAGTACTACTAGATGGCGCTATACGAGGATTTTATTTGTGAACTAAAGCGATTGACCTCAAATGTCTCAGATCTCAATACTTCCTTGGTTTACATATTTTAAATAAATGTAACTGGTTTGCCTAAAAGTTATGTGATTACATGTAAAAGCTACATGATATTTAAACACATGACTTATCTTTTACATAAGAGTTAATTATAAATAAGTATAATATAATGGTAAATCAAAAACATTTGCTGCTTTTGTTTTGTTTACATAATCATAAAATTATTCCAAGAATGTTTATTCTTACTTAAGTACAATAGGTTAACACTTCTAAGAAATAAATACTGCTCTGAATAATTATAAATAACTAACCTTTTCATTAAGAGCAACCATTCCATTTTCAGCATCACCAAATGGGCAGTACACTTTGAAACCGTAAGAAACTCCTTTTTCCATCCACTGTTTCTGAGTCTGCAATACTGCATACCCTGTCCTACCTCGCGGCCAGTCTTTTTTAAAAGCACTTTGAAGTTCATACCACTTTTCTGGTGGTAAATATTGCAAAACATCTTGATCTTGTGACATTTTGAAGTTTTTTATGATTATTTAAATCAATAAAAGATTTTAAAAGACGTTTAAGTATAATATTTCTAATATTCAAGTTCTCGTGTGCACTTTTAAGTCTAGTATGTGCGCGAGTGACTCACACTGGTCTTTTTAAATAGTCTGTGTAGTGTTCAATAGTGTATTGCTCGTATTGTTATCCAATGTTATCTTTATGTATATCAGAATTAGTATAGCAAATACAAGTTGCTTGAGAGCAAGAATATTTAAGATAATAGAAGGTGCCTTTTACTTTATCAGAGGGTTTTACATTTTTAACATTATAGCTGTCTTGAGAGATTAAATAATATAAGTTAGCTCGTTACTTAGCGCAGACCTCACAAAATTGTAAATTAAAATGAGTCAAAGTAGAGGAATATCGTTTATTTCTTTTATTCGTTTGCATTTTATATTATTTAAGATTTTTTTTATTTCCAATTGAAATAATATTTCTTTGGTCTTAGATGAATATGAATTTGATAGCTGAAGTCTTATTTATTTAGGTACATATGTTATTTCAAAAGCTAAACGTTTTGACACAAAAATAAAAAGAAAATGATACTTATTTTGACGGTGATGATTTATAATTATTTAGTAAAATAATTTAAATTAAAAATAAAGAAAAGTTTTACTAAAACGTCAATGACTAGATAATATTTTATTATTATTTTAAGTACATATAATCGAAAAAAAATAATTACTGAAAGCAAATTCAAAACGCGAAATCCGTTTCAACTTGCGTAAAATTTGTTAATTGTGATTTTTTTAATTACAAAATTTTAACAATTAATATTATTATAATGTTTGCAGCACGAACTTTAATATTTACTTACAGAACATATTTAAGAGTACCTAGGTACCTATTTATTCAAGACGATGCAACGACTTTAACTAAAAACAATATTTAGTTTACAAATTACTGGCGGGTTTTAATTTGATCCAGGTAGATATTATGATATAACAATAGTTTAACGACGACGAAGGAATTTGCCTGGTGATATGAGTTGCATCGCTATGTAAACAGGGTTATAAGTTTTGATAAGATAACCTACTGACAATATTAAGATAAGGAATGATTATGAAATATTTAACAATAGCTAGTGCTAAAGTACTCTATCAATACTCAATACAAACAACTATAATTGAAATATCTGTAATGTAAAAAAAAAAAAAAAATAAGCTCTTATAGTTATTTTCAGGATACCCATACATACATTACATACATATTTGCATATAAAGGGATTACCTACCTATGACTAAAAACATTTTTTTTTGTTTGTCTGTGGTCTGTCTATCTGTTTGTTCCGGCTAGTCTTCAAAACGTCAGGACGAATTTTGATAAGATTTTACTGGCAGGTAGTTGACTATAACAAGTTGTAATATAACAATAAGTTGCTTAGGCTATCTCTCCAGACGAAAATATTTAGGCTTTTGAGCTAAAAAAGTTGGTACTCGAAACGGACAAATTTTAGTTTTGATGGAATTTTAGGTATACACAGCAAACGAGATAGGTTTGCAGGTCACTCTAACATTTAATTACATATATAATTACGGTCGAGCAAACCCCGTATAGTCATGTAAGTCTGTAATGTCTTCATAGGCTTATTCGCTAAGTCACGTTGTCATGGATTGCGTTATATTGCAAGCTTAATTATGATAAATTGTGTGTCAGTGACTTGTCTTACTTAGGTTGTTAGTAGACCAGTTTGATCAGTGCAGCGAGGAGTTTGATTCAACACTCAGGCACAACGCTGAGCTGAAGTGTAGGTTAAGTGAAGCCCAAGACACAATTACTAAGATGGACGGTGCAGGCCAGAGGATTCAAGCAGAGTATACACATGCACTGTTTGAGAGACTGGTTGGTACCGTTCCGTTGCCTTCTGCCACCTCAATTTTGGAAAACAACCAAATAGAGACAATAGATTTAACATCTGATAATACAATTATATCTGATCCTCAAGTACGGCAAATAAATTGTAGCAAAACCAAATTAAAGAAATACATTAAAATCAAAAAAATTATCAAAAAGACTCAAAAACTTTTAAAATCTAATAAAAATTGTTTTAGTCATAATTTAAAAAGCCTTAATAAATGTAAAATGCTTAAGACCAACTTTGATAATACCAAAACAAAATATGAGGCTGATATACAACACCTACAGTCAGAGATTCTCCGCTTACAGGATTCCTTAAATATAATTACAAATAAATATGACACATCACAAAAGGAAATAGGGGAATATATACTGGCAATGAATGGTCTTGTGGATCTATGTAGTGAAAATGAGAGAATGTATAACTCTTTAATACAAAACAGTCAAACATCAGATTGTACAATGGATGCACCGGGCTGTTCACAGTCAGCTATTGCTCTGGAGTCTTTACAACCTGTGACTCATCCTGTGGAGTTGTGTAATAGCCTCGCAAGCACTTCCTTCGACACTCAAGTAAACCTAAATAAAATATCATCAAATAAAACTAATGAAAACAAAATAATGATGTTTAGCGATGAAATTGGACAAAACATGTGTCATAAGTTGTATCAACATTTAGGTGCTCAGGTCATCAACTGTTGTATGCCTGCAGCTGACTATAGGCAGATATTAGATAAAATAATAAGTAGTAGTTATTGTCCATCTACTACTATTGTTATTTTAATTGGGAGAAGAGGTAACGCAAGTGCAAATAATATTAAAAACTATTTTGACACTTTAGCTAAATTAAATGTAAAGAAAATTATTTTGTATGCTTTTCCTTATGGTAAAGGTTTGTCACAGACTGAAAATAATTGTAGAAATAAATGTAATATTAAACTTTATACAATGTCATTGTATAATAATATGTTTGAATTTATTGACACTAATTTAATTATTAGTAATAACTATTTTTTGACTAAAGATAACTATTATCTTTCTATTTATTATAAGGGACTGATAGCAAATTCGCTATCATATTGTATTTTAAATAAAGCCAAGTGCTTGGCTAAACACACTGCT
Source organism: Diachrysia chrysitis (assembly GCA_932294365.1). Taxonomy (NCBI): domain Eukaryota; kingdom Metazoa; phylum Arthropoda; class Insecta; order Lepidoptera; family Noctuidae; genus Diachrysia; species Diachrysia chrysitis. Next base: position 8,781,793 of record OW028657.1, read on the forward strand.
CCTATTGAGCAGCTTGATAATAGTTGCTTTTCTCAACAAATCTTGGAATTTGTTCCAAGTAATTTAAATTAGATATTAAGACAACGGAGTCAATCTCCGGCAATAATTGTAGGCTTATCTCTATATATATAAAATTCTCGTGTCACGGTGTTCGAACTTGAACTCCTCCGAAACGGCTTGACCGATTTTGATGAAATTTTTTGTGCTTATCCGGTATCTATGAGAATCGACCAACATCTATTTTTCATCCCCCTAAATGTTAAGGGTAGTCCACCCCTAATTTTTTTTTTTTATTTTTTAGGCAAAATTTTTTGTTTTTATTTTTTTATGACACAGCATACAAAAATACATACAACCCTACATTTTCATCCCTCTACGATCAACCCTTATATTTTATTTGTTAATTAAAAACTTTAATTTTTTTTTGTTAATTTTTTTTTTATTTTTTGATGACTTACAATAACAAATAGGGTAGGGTAGGTAGGGTAGGGTAGGTAGGGTAGGGTAGGTAGGGTAGGGTAGGTAGGGTAGGGTAGGTAGGGTAGGGTAGGTAGGGTAGGGTAGGTAGGGTAGGGTAGGTAGGGTAGGGTAGGTAGGGTAGGGTAGGTAGGGTAGGGTAGGTAGGGTAGGGTAGGGTAGGGTAGGTAGGGTAGGGTAGGTAGGGTAGGGTAGGTAGGGTAGGGTAGGTAGGGAGGGTAGGTAGGGTAGGGTAGGTAGGGTAGGGTAGGTAGGGTAGGGTAGGTAGGGTAGGGTAGGTAGGGTAGGGTAGGTAGGGTAGGGTAGGGTAGGGTAGGTAGGGTAGGGTAGGTAGGGTAGGGTAGGTAGGGTAGGGTAGGTAGGGTAGGGTAGGTAGGTAGGGTAGGGTAGGTAGGGTAGGGTAGGTAGGGTAGGGTAGGTAGGGTAGGGTAGGTAGGGTAGGGTAGGTAGGGTAGGGTATGTAGGGTAGGGTAGGTATTTTTAATTTATAGGGCAAAACAACGTTTGCCGGGACAGCTAGTTTCCTTATATAATGACCCATCAAACACTTGTAATATAATTAATACCAACAACAAACATTTTTTACACATTGTACATCAGAACGTTCAGGGATTGATGGGTAAAGAATTGGAGTTGGAGTTGTTCATGAACTGTAATAATATTGATATTTTGTGTATTACAGAACATTGGTTAAAAGAACACCAGTTCATGTTCAGCTTCAATAACCATCAGGTAGTCAGCTCATTCAGCAGAGTGAATCTGATACGCGGAGGCTCCCTTATTATTGTTCATAATAATATTAAATTCAAAGAACGTAAAGACATTGTGAGCCTGTCTGTTGAGCGAGTTGCTGAGATAGCATGTATTGAGCTTGAGCGGTTCATTGTATTGAGTGTATACAGGCCCCCATGTTCTTCATATGATACTTTTGAACAAATCCTTGAGGATGTACTATTTAAAATTTCAAATACTAATAAAACGGTTGCCGTCTGTGGAGACTTTAACATTAACTTATTAGAAAAATCTACTATTGTTAACAGATTTTTAATTTTATTTAAATCTTATAATTTATACAACACATTCCTTGAGCCAACTAGAATAACTGCCACTAGTGCCACTTGTATTGACAATGTTTTTACAAGCATGAAGCCGACTTCCTTTTCAATTATTAATTTTTTAGAATCAGATCACTGTGGCCAGTTGGTTTCATTTCCTAAAAACATTGTTAAAGCAAATCTAAAAACTGTTAATTTTGTTCCTGTAACCAATTGTCGGTTGGAACTTTTTAAAAATAATATAAATGAAAAATTATCTAGTTTGCCTTATCACAGTAACCCTGATCAAGCTTACTCTTTATTGTTTAACCTGATCAACTCCCAGTTTAAGAAGGTTTTCACCTCCAGATCAGTTTCTGTTTGTGATCGGGTTCTGTTTAGTGATTGGGCAACACCGGGTATTTACAAAAGCAGAATTAAATTATTTGAATTGTATAACGAAAAACGGCATGATCATAGTGAACATTTTAGGGAGTATGTTAAGCATTATTCTAAGACATTTAAGAGTGCTTGTACCGCCGCAAAATCTTTATATATTAAGAACAAAATAAAATCATCTGCTAACAAAATTAAAACTACTTGGAATATAATTAATTCGGAAGTAGGAAGAACCAAAGTTAAGAATAATAACTTTCATCTTAAAATTAATGATGTAGATATTAGAGCGGATATGGAGGTGGCAACCGAGTTTGAATTGTTTTTCACCAATATTCCTATGTTAACAACCAAGACTTTGTTATCGTCTTCCAGCTCCGCACACAATATACTTAAGGAATGTGTTGCGGAATGTGGGACAGGTTTTGAATTCACAAATGTTAGTGCTAAAGATGTTTTGGATTCGTTTAAAGATCTAGAAGTAAAAAAGTCTACCGATCTTTGGGGATTGTCGGTACATATTATAGCCACAATAATTAAAACTATTTCCCCATATCTAGCAGTTGTGTTCAACTCTTGTGTCGCATCTGGAGTGTTTCCCGACTTAATGAAATTAAGCAAAGTGATTCCACTCTTCAAATCTGGTAGTACAACCGATCCTACGAATTTTCGCCCCATCTCAATTTTGCCAGCTTTGAGCAAAATTTTTGAGAAATTAATTTTAAAGCAAATGTTAGGACATTTCAACAGACAGAATTTGTTTCATTCAAAACAATTTGGTTTCACCAAGGGTCGGTCTACTGCAGATGCAGGTGTGGAGTTACTCAAAAACATATACGAGGCTTGGGAGAATTCTCAGGACGCTTTAGGCATATTTTGCGACTTGTCCAAAGCTTTTGATTGTGTATGTCATGACACACTCATCAGGAAACTGCACCACTATGGAATTAGAAATAAAGCTCTTAATCTTTTAAGTTCATATTTAGACAATAGGATACAAAGAGTAGATGTCAATGGCAAAATATCTAAAGGATCTGTGGTAACTATGGGTGTTCCGCAGGGTTCAATTCTAGGTCCTTTTTTATTTCTTATCTATATTAATGATCTACCCTTTTATGTAAGGGATGACCATAAAATCCTATTGTTCGCGGATGATACTTCACTTGTTTTTAAAATAAAGCGTCAACTTAAAGATTTTGACGAAGTCAACATTGCATTATCCAAGGTTGTCAGTTGGTTTAATATTAATAATCTTCTTTTAAATTCAACGAAAACTAAATTGATTAAATTTTCTACGCCTAATGTAAGGCAGTTAAGCACCAATGTACAACTGAATGGAGTAGAGTTGGACCCTGTTGAGTCAACTGTTTTTCTTGGCATTACTGTTGACGCCAAACTACAGTGGGGCCCACATATTAACAAATTGTCTGGAAGGCTTAGTTCAGCTGCTTACGCTGTTAAGAAAATCAGACAGATTACTGATGTGGATACAGCCAGAATAGTTTATTTTAGTTATTTTCATAGCCTTATGACGTACGGGATTCTCCTTTGGGGAAACTGTGCGGATATCAATACGATTTTCGTTTTACAAAAAAGAGCTATCCGTGCTATTTATAATATAGGGCCTAGAGTTTCTCTTCGGGAGAAATTTAAAGAGATAAACATTCTGACTGTAGCTTCACAATACATTTTTGAAAATATTCTTTATGTTCACAAAAACGAATCAAATTTTGTTAAAATGTCTGATGTTCACTCACTAAACACCAGGAACAAACATAATTTAGCAGTTCATGCTACACGCCTCCATAGAATAAGCAACTCGTTCATGGGTCAATGTATACGCTTCTACAATAAACTTCCCTTAGATATTCGTAAGTTACCTATTAAGAAACTTAAAACTTACATAAAATCAAAATTATTAAAAAAAGGATATTACAAGATATCCGAATATTTAAATGATAAAAACGCCTGGGATTGAGCTGCTCGCTTATACAGCTATCGCTTATCTTTATTTTAACTTTTTTTTTTTTTTTTGCATGTTGTAAATATTTACAAACTTGACATGTTTGGTGCTTTTGCATAATTATACATATTATTAAATTCTTGTGACATGTTTTGTGCTTATTGCATATTATACTTTTTACAAATATTGACATATTTTGTGCTTTTGCATATGATATTTTACACTAATTTACATGCCAATTTAATAACGGTTATGATTTTTATGTTCGGATATTTCTTTAATTATTATTTTTTCTTTTTTATTATTTCTCAAGTGTATCTTATATGCATTGTAAGTGTAAACATTATGCAGGTGTACCGTTAATTAATCTTGTTTTCATGTTTCATTTTGTTTTATTCTATTATATGATACATTTCTCTATAGTCCTTTTAGTCTGGCGATCTGAGTGAGTTGTTGCCCCACATATTTTTATGGTGCCTCTGGCTGTATTGTTGTGTACCGGGTTGTGGAGCTCCCTCGAAAATGGTTGAGCTGCATGAGCTATTCGGGGCATGCTTGCCGCCAGCTGGCACAGGCTTTCTCAGATCGATCTGGTGCTTTCTTCAAAAGACCAGTCCAGTAACCTGCATTTTGTTAGCACAATATTATACGTGAATATTGTCTGGACTTTAAAAGAGACTGTGACCCCTGAGTTTGTTTCGACATTTCTTCTCAGGGCAGTCAGTTAGGAAATGTCGACTCCAGCGAGCTCAAAAAAGTGACGTGTAAAAGTGATTGTACATCCTATTTGCATAATAAACGATTTCATTTCATTTCATTTCATTTCATGTAAATTATTTAGGTTTTCGCTTTCAAAATACCAACGATTTATTAGATAACGTATAGTACTATTTTGTGGTTTTTGGTTTCTGTGGTAATCATTTTCTACAAAGTTAACTTCCATATAAATATAAATTACTAGCAGTTTTTTTCTAAAATTATCTATTTCCCTACCTATTGGTTTATGAGTTATCATAGGATAAAATAGCAAGCCGCAGCCAAGTGATTCAAACAAAGACACAGCAGGCGCCGATATGTTAGCAACAGTGCAAGTGTCTGCTAGTTAGATATTTATTTTGCTATAGAGACACTAAACAAGATAAAAAAGGAATGGTTTGAACTAAAATTAATATGAATATGGATTTTTCATCCGAAGAATGATGCGTACTAGTAAAAGCAAGGGGCCGCAGGTAGTATAATATTCTATGCTAAATTCTATAGGAAAAAGCTTAAAAAACCAAGCTATATTAAACTGCCTTCTCGAAAAAGTTGCTAGCTCTCATACTTACAATGTACTTCCTATTAAAATTTTGACTTTCTCTTTTTCTTTGTGTCCATTTCCTTACGAATGATCTAATTAATCCTGATAATTTTCAGGCAAGATTTTGCGAATTAAATTTCCTGAGGCCTTATTAGCATGGGTCTTAGAACTAGCAAGTTTTGGCTCTGCCATGTTGGAAATACGAAGCTCTACTCAAGAAGTGACGATACAAAATTTAATTTAACCTCTTCGCTTTTCCAATGTCATCACTTGTTTTTTTTTCTGAATGGAGCTTGTTATGCAAAGTGCTATCCATCTGATGGATCACGAAGCAGGGTCATTGAACTGACGCATGGTCCTGAAAATACGCTAACAAAGATTTACATCAGTTTCCAAGAGAAAGTGATATCTAGGGGTGAAGTTTTTTTTGTTAAATTGGAAGGTTGTTAGCCTCTACATTGACTTTGGCAAACTGTTTTTATTTGTGCTGTATTTTTATTTTTGTCTTTTGAACTGTCAAAGTGTAATGTTTTGTAAATTATTTATTTTCATGGTCAGCTATTTAAAAGTAATATTTAAAGATTTTTATTGTTCAGTCATAAGCATAATAGGATTCGTACATACATATACTTAGGTACCTAACAGAGTAATGTTGTTCCATATCTCATTATTATTCTTGATTGATAGCTTGTTTTCTAAGTAACCCCAGTCACTCATATGCGCGCAATCATTCAAACAAGGTTCGTGCGCTTTGATGTCTGTTAAAAAACCGACACAGCTTGGAAATGAAATCATTTGCAAATGTCGTCCTACACTTGTGGGTTTGCGTATTCGTGCGAATGTGAGTGACCAGAATAAGTATAACGTTTGTAAGCAATTATTTCAAATCAGACGTAAGTATTTTAAACCACAATTATTAATAAAATTATAAAGGTAATATGTAAAAATTACATTTGATTTACACACAATAAAACTGTGACAGTGTGTAAGCTATGTAGGTATAGTAGGTACCTACTAGAGAATACGTTACAACTTGCTCCAAGGTCGTAATGAAATAGGCTCGTTTCGTCGGCGTCATTAATTACTTTATTATGTTTTGCTCGTTAGGGGGAGATGGGCTATAAGTTGGATCTTCCCGGCATGCTGAAAGGGTACAAATGACCCGCACTTACCCTGTGACCTTCTCGTTTTCAGGGTTGCTAGGCGCCACTTTACGGCTGTGTTTACGATAAATAATAGTTGGTAATAAGCATTTAACTGTTCTATTGTAGACTAGACCTCTACTCATAACAGGGAATTAATATCTATTCCTATATCTATTCCTATACATATATTTTTTGATGACCTCCGTGGTCGAGTGGCTTACACACCGGTTTTCAAGGTGTCGCCAGCTCTGAGGTCCCGGGTTCGATCCCCGGCCGGGTCAAACCACTTTTCTGCATTGTCTCGATTCTGGGTGTTTGTGGTACCTTCGTTGTCTCTGAATTGCATAACACAAGTGCTTTAGCTACTTACTTTGGGTTCAGAGCAATGTATGTGATGTTGTCCACATTTATTTATTATTATTATTTCTTCCACCTTGGCTATTACAATAATCTGGAATAGCTAATATTCAATGGTGGTTAGGTGATTCCCCTACTGTATTTCAAATACCTGTTTGGTACCTACTTCATTTCATTTCCGTAGCTACTATTTTTTATATATTGAGAAATTACAAAGGTTGTATAAACCATTACCTACCTGTAACTAAAATTATAAAAAAGACAATTATAATTCATTAAAGAATACAAAATAAAATTACAAACAAAAATTAAAAGTTAAAACATATCTAAAAGAAAGTTAACAATAATAAATCATGAATTCGTTTCACAGTACTTCTGAGATAACTACCATAAACGCTTCGTCGGAATAATAATTAAAATTAATTATATACATTAAAATACAGGTATAGTTAGTTAAGAGTAATTTGTGCAACCATTTTATTAAACGGTTCTTATAAATAATTTAATATTAGCAGTGTTTGAGATCAATTAAAATCAATCTGTAGTTTGTTGATTGTATCATCATAGATTTTGTATGTAAACAATCTAATTAGGTACCTATTTGCTTAGGTTTAAAATCATTCGGCGAGAAAAATGAAACTCAAAATGTCTACAATGTGTAAAATGTGTGTGTGTGTGTGGATATATCACCTTTGTATTGCATGCTAACCTTATCTTCACGTAAATGTTTTACGGGCTGAAGATCTGAACACCGTATACTTCCGATAATGCCTGTAACGATGTAGAGGGGAACCAAGGGGAAGGGGGGAGTTGCAAAGTGACGGTAGCAGTAAAAAGCTTACCTTATCACGCTGAAAAAAGGGTGGCGGAAAGTAAAGCAAGGGAAAAAATACTTGCTTTGTAAATAAACCAAGTGAAGACATCTAATTCTAGATAGCTGAAAGTATGTGATTGCTGATTCGTTAACATTTATCAGGCAAGTGCTGGTCGATATATTTTTTTCTACCATACTGTAAATGCGCCTTTAAATATATCGCATTTAATATTTATTACCAAATTCACTCTACCTCTGAGTTTTGTTAAGGTTTGTGGATGACCCGGAAGCACGCAAAATGCATTTTAAACGACCGAGACATGTCGATAGGCGATTGTTTTCGGTCGGTTTGTTTCTATACCATAATATCTACCTGTAACTGTATAACTGATTTTAAAATATCACATGGAGATATTATGTACCCAGCCCGATCCAAATATTTGGGTATCACGAACAATGAGCTAAATAGCAGGTAGCCCTCATTACGAGAAGGTACATAAGAAGTAATTTATACATACTATAATTATATATAATACAGTAAATATATAATATTAAAGGTAATATCAGTATGCCAGCGCTAACCAAAAACTCTTCCACGACAGTTCCAACATTTAAAGTGATATTTCATCGTCATGTCTACGATGTTTGCACTTGGGCTGAATTACACGAATATCATCACATTTACGACCCTTCTCCCAAGTAAAGTACTTATGAATGTGATGCGCTTTGAGAACCACTTGGGGATAACCATTTTGATGTGTGTTTTATTCATAATACTTAGACGCATAGAACGGGTAAAAACGCCTGCATGGAGATTAGATAGTATTCAAGTTAAATCTATCATCTTGGTATACGTAAGAAATATTTATCTGCTGGATGCATTTCACAATTTCAGTCTTCTACTTCCTGCCCTTTTCCAAATTTATTCGGGGTCAGCACAATGTTTTATACTGTCTAGACAGACAACTGTTCAGTGGCACACGTAGTATTGTTATCACTGTACTATCTAGGTATAATATAATATATTAATCTATACTATATAATATTATAAAGCTGAAGTGTTTGTTTGTTTGTTTGTTTGAACGCGCTAATCTCAGGAACTACTGGTTCGAATTGAATAATTCTTTTTGTGTTGGATAGTCCGTTTATTGAGGAAGGCTATAGGCTATATAACATCACGCTACGACCAATAGGAGCGGAGCATAAATGAAAAATGTTGCAAAAATGAAAAACCGTTGAAACTAAAACACGCGAACAAAGTCGCGGGGGACAGCTAGTATAATATAATATCTTGGGACAGCTCACACACGGTCGTCTGCTCCCACGCTAAGCAGAGCCTGTATTATGGCAACCAGACAACTGATAAACATACTTATATATTTCTAAACACTATAGATATGTTATAGATAAATTACACCCAGACACAGAACAAATGATCGTGCTCATCACACAAAGATTTGTCCTGTGTGGGAATCGAACCCACGACCTCCGGTATAGCAGTCAGGGTCACTGACCACTAGACCAACAGGCCCGTTCCGTTTTCTCCTTCCATTCCACACCTTACATTCTCTATTAGCCGCCATACTGTCATTTACTGATTTTTCATTTATATTATCTCTTACGCAATCAATCTACTTTTTTTTTTCGGCCTTCTTCTTTCTCTCCAGCCCTCCACATCCAAATTCATAACTCTTTTATTCACGTGCATTTCATCCCTCCTGCTCCTGCCACATGCTCATACCAGCATTTTATAATTTCAGTTCGTAATTGGCAGTGTCATGTGGTACATCACATGGTGAGTCAACTGATTGTGCTTTACAAGATTGTTCTAAAAACATACTGCCTTCTACCTTGTTTACTGACGATGAACCATGTCTTTTGACTAATTACTGGTAAAGTGGTCGTGTCGATAAAAGTTATCTCTTTCAATAACCCTTCTTTGAGAAGAACAAAGCTGTTATTGAATCTGTGTCTCAAAACAACTCAATAAATACCCGTCCAAGTGCGAGTCCGACTCGCGCATGAAAAGTTCCTTACCAATGTTTGGAGCTAAAGCGGCAACAGAAATAAACACGGTGGGAAAATTTGAACTCTCCGGCTAGGTAGTAGCTTTGTTGTTTGTATGAACCATAAGGTTCATAGAAAAAAAGGCCCGTTGACAGATAGACGGACGGACAGAAAGCTTAGTAATATAGGATCCCGTTGGCACCCTTCGGATGCAGAACCCTAAAAGCTGATATAAAAAACTCACATGTCACTTTATCATAATTATAGGTTGCCTTTGTTCCGCCCACGGCAAGCTGGCTTACAGTCCTTCATTAATTACACATCTCCAGTTACCCATTAATAGGTGGACGAGATTGTTAACTTTATGTTAATTAATTGTGGAGTAATCTGAACTCGTGCAAAATACGCCCCAAAAATACTTCCCGGAAGATTATTTTTGGAAGTCATTTTAATTAAGTAATGGACATGGGTATACCTACCTATCATGTACATATTGAACATGTGTATCATTTATTGTGTCTGTTTTTGTGAAGAGATAAGCGTAATATGCCTGATGTTGGCATTTTCAAGACAACTCTAAAATCTTATTAAGTCACGTAACATATGTATGTTCGTTACATATATTAAGGCCTTCTACACACTATGCCGGCGGCCTGGCTGGCATATCGTGTATGCCGTAAAGAAGCCTATGCCGGCGGGTATTGCCTTGCCTTGCCCCGCAAACCAAGCGCCAGCATGGACGCTGGGGTATGGCGACAGGTTTTACTGGGAGCCGGCGGCCTGTGCTTCATTTCGCTTCTGGCCTTCAAATGACAGTTAAATAAAGCTTTTCGGCTTTGTTAAAGGTTTTTTGAGTTTGGCACGTGCCGGCACCTAATGATGCCTTCGGAATACCCGGAAACACGCGCACGAAAACAACCCACCGGAATAGGACGCCGGCATTAGTATAGGAGCCTTTACGTACCGTTTAAAAGTTTGAGGCTAGCTTTAATGCATTAAGTACCTACTTAGTATTTTAATGAAAACAAAAAGATACAAGATATCTTCAGATTGATGTAAAGGTATATTTATATATATGTCTTTAAAACAAACATTGCTACAACATACATTTTCTTAAAAATTTAATAAATTAAGTCAGATTTCACTACAATGTATTTCTACGTACCTATTTATGTATGCGAATAAATAATACTACACTCATCGCAGACATGAATTACCTACTCAATTTAAATGTGTCGACGCGTCCTTATGTTTTATGACCCTTGTTTGGGACGGATGGCGCGAACCTGATGTGTAACTACCATTTGCTTGATTCCAGACTTGTACCAACTACTTAAGAAGTACAGATAGGTATAAAAGCTTAGGAAAATTTAAATGTATCGAAATAAAAAATGATTACAATTATTTTAGTATTATTTATTTGTATCGCATGCAATATTTTAATACATACTTAGTTTGAAAACAATAAACTTAGAAATAAATTTTATAAGGATTTTTTTCAAAGTCTTTTTACCATATATGTGGTAGACATTTTGCGAATAAGTTGCATTGTAAAAAGCCTAAAGAAAATAAAAAAAAAATATGAATTAAATCTTGTACTTAGTCTATGACTACTTTTATATTATATTCTTTCGCGTAGTAATGCAATTATATATTAATGATGATTTTGATAAAAAACTAGGCAGTCTTCTTCTACCGTACACCCTTTGGTCTATTTTCCTTGCCTATATACTAACTGGTTAGATTATATCCATACAAATATAATAAACGCGAATATAACTCTGTCTGTCTGTTATGCTTTCACAGCTAAACAACTGAACCGATTATGAAGAAACTTTGTAAGGGGTAAGTTTGAATCCCAAAAAAGAATATAGGCTACTTTTTGCCTCGTTAACCGACATTCATCCGGGTAGAGCCGAGGGAAAAAGCAAGTCTAACACAAACGTTAAATATCTTTGTTAGAGACTGTACGTCAAACTTATACTGGTATCATATGGAGTTTCTGAACTTATAAAGTTATGTGCAAATGTTAGAATTTGTCATCAAATCGATTTACATAACAGGTCTTGAACTACGTATTGAATAGGTCCACACAGCAAACTAGATAGGTTTGCATATAATGTATAATAAAAAAGTTAATGTATAAAATAATATAAAATGTTAGTGTGGCCTGCAAACCTATCTAGTTTGCTGTGTGTACCTAGTAGGTACCTACGAATAAACCAAATAAAACATAATATTTTTTACATTAACAAATATCGGAGTTTATGTAACAACCAATAGAAAATGTATGATCAAAGAATATACCCCCAAGTTATTTATAAATCTCCTAATAAAGATATGTTTTTAATAACGAAGAAGTAAGTCTTCAAAGGTGTTTGGTTTGGTAACGAGCAGAGAATCTACATCAAAGAATATCTCCTACACGCCTCGCGACGCGACTACAGGCTTGATAAAAGGGAACGCTGGTATCCTCCGTACCAATAATACCTATATAATACCTTAATCAGATTTAATGAGATGGATATTTTTAATGTTGCACACATACACTCATATCTTCAAAGGTGTTAATGCTTTTTTTGTAGCATTTTTTAAAGGTCGATGGTTTTTTGTTTTACAGCCATACAATTAGGGTAGCTAAGGACCTTGTGTAATCGACTAGCCTGTAGGTCTAGCATTTAGTGACCCTGACTGTTAAACCGGAGGTCGGTGGGTTCGATTCCCACCCAGGACAAATCTTTTTGTGATGAGCATGACAATTTGTTCTGTGTCCAGGTGTAATTTATCTATAATAAGTAGATAGGTATTGAAAAATATATATTAGTTTATCAGTTGTCTGGTAGCCATAATTCAGGCTCTGCCTAGTTTGGGATCAGATGGCCGAGTGTGACGTGTCCTAAGGTATTATTATTATTATGGCGCAACTTTTAAAGACGTATGTTTATCAGCAGACTAAAAAAAAGTCGAGTTGATCGAATTCAATTGACATTGAAACAAAAATTGACCACATGCGAAGATGAACTTATAGACTAGGACCAGATCGATCTTGATATCTTTATAGTTAAACTCAAATATGGTCCGTTCGAAGTCTTTAGATGTACAATTATAGTAAAGGCCTAAAAAACATATCCATAATCAGATAATCCTGATATATTAAGACCCCGTATGTCCCGTGTCACAAAGACCTTGCCATTAATCATTCCCACACCGGGTTCGTTGCCTGTTTTTAAAAGAATTTGAGTAAGATTTGAACACATTTTTTTTTCTATGACAAAGGGCTTCCGTAATATGTTAAAGATTTATTCGTTAGTTATCTTTCGATCGCCACTTGGATACATTATACCACAAGGTAAATTTATTATTAACTAGCTGTCCCCCGCGTCTATATCCGCGTGTTTTAGTTTCAACGGGTTTTCATTTTTGCAACATTTTTCATTTATGCTCCGCTTCTTTTGGTCGCAGCGTAACGTTATAATTATAGCTTATAGCCTTCCTCAATATATGAGCTATCCAACACTGAAAGAATTTTTCAAATCGGACTAGTAGTTCCTGAGATTAGCGCGTACAAACAACAAACTCTTTAGTTCTATATATTAAGTATATATAGATTAACTAATTAAAAAAAAAAAAACCTTTCGCGGGTTTTTACTAGATATAAAGGTCTTATGATTAGCAGGACCTTTTTAAATTATCTCAATATTGTTTTGAACATAATGGAATACTTAATTAGTCTTGTTGGTTTATAACAATTCTTTCGTGCCCTACTGTAAATAAATAAATAAAAAAGCCACTCCATCGCTGGTCAACTCATCAAGCATCATCATACTATCTTACTACGTGAAGCACGGCCTCTCATTCTAAGTGCCTTTAAGTTGCCAATCTCGCGCGACCCGGTATCGTTGACCTCTGATGCCGACCGACTTTTGTTTTTCATTTGTCTTTACTTGGCTTCCACTCAGATATCGCATGTACGTACTAAATGCATTGTAACTTCACCTGAACATAACAAACAATAAAAAATGTTTACCTATATATTAGAAAAGATTTTTTATTTTAGATATTATTTTATTTATTTATTTATTAATCATGGAAGACTTACAGCTAATGTAAACAGAATAAAAAAACAATATGTGAGACTGACAGCCAATTAAAAGTCTTCACTTCTAAAAAACAGTTTGAAAAAGAGTGTGTGAACAACACAATACAATACAGCTACCAAGAAGAAACATGATAATTATCAAGCTAAACTTAATTTACATTTTAAACACAGTACAAGAATCAAAACCTGATCATACAAAACTTAATTAAAAAAGCTAAGGCTCATGCACTTTCTTGCCGAGGACACACTTGTAATGAAAGGATTTTATTTATGATAAACATACAATGCGTTATTTGTGAATTATGATAATAGGCGTGATACACAACGCATTAAAGTGCATCGATGTCAATCAGGAAGTTAATTTATCATTTACCGAGATGCTATATATTAGGTATTAAAATATTACGCTTTCCTTAAGATTGGATAGAGAGTTTATGACATTATTATGCTGCTTTTATAAAGTTTTATGCTATTTAACATGTTGTTAGTGCTTCATGAAACTACCCAGAGAATATAAACATAGTCACACAAGACTTGCAACAAATAGATCAGATAACAAGCAAAACTAGGTTACTTGAGCTCGTGAATACGCTTCCAGTAACGCATCTCAATCCTCTTTAACTATTCACTTTATCCTTTCCTATAATCATATTACTGTGACCCACTTTCAGTTAATAGAGAAACAAATTAATACAAATTATGATATCAATAACTCCGTAATCTTGACGATCAAACATTAACGGTAAGCTTAAACGTGCAATGGGACGGCAACAATATGCCAAACGCCATTTAAGTCATTAATAATCGCATCGTAAAGCGAGAAAATTTCAATGGGCATCCCATCGTCGGGCCGGTTATCCATTAAATAAATTTTATTTGTGTGATAAGGCGCGGGGCGGGCGGCGGCTGGGCGGGCGCCGGCCAGACGCCCCAGTCGCCGCCCGCCGCTGCCACAGCGACGACGCTCGCCGCTCCGCGCCCAGCCGCGCTAATTTTACACGCCAGTAACTCTCCACTGGTACACAGCGTTGACCCACTGATAGTGAAGTGTTGCTACGTAGTGTTAGTGTCCCCAGCCGAGCTGCCAGCCTGCCCCGTCGCCAGCCACAGTGAGTACTCGCCACGTCGCACATCGCAAACTTTGACGGCGACTTATCTCAATCATCCGTCGAGCTTACGGCCATTTTATACGGACGCTCAACCTTGAGTCGTTGTCAGTATTTTGGTCATTGTGAGTAGCAGCTGACATATGATTTTTCCTCTCACGCCGCCCGCGATGGTTCAGCGTACATACAGAAATAGCGTCTAAAGAATTTCATTAATGTATCGGGCGGTGACATTTATTTGGATAAGCTTGGCTGACGATTAATATTGTGGAAGTTGTGTGGAAACAAGGGCGATATTCATGTCAAGGTTCTGACACCTTGTTATTTTAACGGTTAACTGTTCCCGTGAAGTGTTCGCGAGGAGTGTAGCTTGTTAGCTGCCATTACACGCTCGTAAACTTTATCTATTTATACTATTGTATTCTTACAGGTAAAAATAAAAGAATGCTATTTATTGAGCATTAATTCATGACTATTCTTTTCGTAGTAGATATGTAAATACCTACGTTTGTGTTATGTATACATGTTCTTCACGTATACATGGACTAAGATCCACAGAATCGTAAAAAAATAGTTGGCAATGTTCTAGATTACGATTCAGTTAGTAATTTGAAATATGTAAAACATAGTTTTTATTATGTAGCAGTTAATGTTCGGGCACAAATGTCCTGTATTTCACACGTTATAAAACTTGTGATAATCGAGTTTTGTTGACTTGGACACGTTATGTGAGCGTTTATACAGTTCACGTTATAATTTTATCACTTTTGTTTTATGTCTCAGTCAATAAAAGCTATGGATTAATAACTAACTTCGCAGAATTCAGTAATAAACTGCTAATTCTAAGATAATTATCAATAAACAATTAATACCTATAAACCTAATTCAAATTCTACGATACCTGATTCAGTTAACTGCAACTTAAAATGCAAGTCGGGACTTACGAGTTTGCTAAAAAACAAATACTATGTTTTTAAGATCATACAGTATCTACAATTGAGAATCAAATAATAATCGATGAAAACAAATCAAATGAATTTTAAACATGTGTGGTGCATGTAAAATATTTCGCAACATGATTGCATCACTCTTAAAAAATTGCTATAATTTTTTGATATCTATCATACTATATTATTATTTCATAAAAAACTGAAATTCAGTTTGGTACGTCACTTGTGAACAAAATAGCAGTCAGGTGCGTTGAACCAGTAGTCGAGTCCTGCTTGATGTTTAAATTTTTTCTTTCTACATTTTGTATTTAATTACCAAATAACAGGATTGTCAATTTATTGTTTTAATTTTGCTATAAACGAATTAGGTTTTAGAGGGTCAAATTACTCGAAATGTTGCAAAAAACCGGCAATCTTATATATGAAAAAAAAGTCCTTTATACGAAAACGGCAGCACATCGTCCTTTTGATCAGGTTATTCGTAACTATAATAATATCCTACTAGCTGAAACTCGCGGCTTTACCCGCGTTCTTCGGGACTGGCATCTCTATGGCACTCGGGAATAAATTCAGCATTATACTGGTGAAAGAATTTTCAAAATCGGTTTGGTATATCCAGAGATTACTTCCTACAAACAAAGTCACAAACTTTACTTCTTTATAATATTAGTCTACACTTTTGAACTGACTGTTAGTTTTTTTTTCAAAAACATAATTTTTGTTGCTGAACACTACCACTACTACTAACCTATATTTTTCCAAAAAATATTAGTACCATTTAAGTCATGTATTGATAAAAAACACCGTAAAATACGTCTATATTCTTATAGAATTCAACAGTACACATTATCGAGTATTTAATCAGAAATAAACGTATTTATATTTAATTACTTTAATGCAAGCTCTCCGTGCACCTCTTTAGAACTAATTCAATTAAAACCATATACATTGTGCAAAGTGACGCAGTGTTGTATCGGCAAATGGAACGGTTTTGCTTTGAGCGACCTCATTGCACTCTAATGCAAAGCAAACGCAATTTAATAAAGTTTCCCCATTTGTTTTTTTATTATACCTTTGTTTATCTTAAAGAAAAGACCAAGAATATACCATATTTTACAAAGCCAGACACAGCCAAAAGTATGTTCGTATCTACCTCTATACTTACCGTTACAGGAAAGCCTATAATATAGAATTAAACATCTTGTCTTGCCCATGGCCTGATTTCCTTTTTGAACTGCTTAATGTGAAAGGAATTAAAAACTATGTTTTCCTACTTCTCATATCCTTGTTCTGACTAGAATTTGTTGCGAGACTGTGTCAGCTGAATCGTTTCTCTGGAATTCTTTTTTGGATTTTGACTGGCCTGTTGGTCTAGTGGCCAGTGATGCTGACTGCTAAACCGGAGGTCGTTGGTTCGATTCCCACCCTGGATAAATCTTTCTGTTATGTGATGTAATATAGGTATCTCTATAACATGAATTTATTAAGAAATATAAATAAGTATGTTTATCAGTTGTCTGGTTACCATAATACAGGCTCTGCCTAGTTTAAGATCAGATAGCCGTGTGTGAGTTATCCCAAGATATTATTATTATGAATTATTCACTGAGTTGTCTCAAAAAATTGGAACTATAGTTTTAGTGAATTTCTACTTCTTTCTTAGTCTCAAATAAAACGTTGTGTGAGTACAATCGTTTAGCATTTTATTCTTCTACCCTAAAATCGTCCTGATCAGAACATCCTGATTGATGGATTGCCGTCCATTTCTTGACGGCACGACAAAGCTTGGCGGAAACAGGCGAAGTAATTCGTTTATCGCGACCGCTGGCGATGGAACCTGGGACAACCAACATGGATCCGTTATTGATGGCTGGCGGATATTACGTGCGGGGAAACGCTTCCGGTGTAAGTCGTGGTCAGACTGAAGACTGGCACATAAAAACTTTATTGCTTCTAAATAAAGTAACTTTATTAATAAAAGTACAGTCAACATCATACGTATCATTGTATAATGTTGACTGTAAAACTAGAACACGTATAGTCAGCAACAAAAGTCGATGAACATAATAAAATTTTCAAACTGCCAGAAACGTTCAAATGTTCAGTGTCATTTAGAACCTAACTACTAGTGTTCAGCAACTTATGGCCAATGTTAATAACATATCCGTAGATTGCTTTTCCTACTAGAGATAAGAATTTAACATAATTTGTATGACGTTTAAGTCTTAATTCTATCTCTGGCTGGAAAATCGATCTAGGGTTAAGTTATTAATATTGGCCGCTAGACATTAGAGATTTGCCCCCTAGACAAGTGACGGTGATAACGCTTATCGAATCGTTCAAATGTATGGAAGTGACAAGTCCAAGTCACGTGACTTATCGAAACGAAATGTCACTTCTATAAATTTATTGTCATTTAAGCGATTTTATCATCGTTAACGCTTGTCGAAATGCCAGTTGTCTAGGGGGGCTGATGAGCAATATAAAAAAATTAACATTTTATAAAATTTATGTAGGTACACACACACACACACACACACACATAATAGTAACATTAGCAAACCAATACAGTAAAACTATTAAAAAAATATATCAATCCACACTTCAACAAATTCTTTTAGGTGTTTAATATAACCATTAAGTTGTACAAAATTACTTAATTACCGTCATGGGTGATTAATGGCTCGCGGCTGGGGTGTCCCATAAAAATGTTAAGTGTAATTAACACGCTCAACGCGTGTATTTTTAATTGTATTAATTTGTATTCGTGTTTTATACCTTCTGGTTTATTATGACATATATTTTAGAACGCCGATTGTTTAAAATATGCCTTAATAGAATTAGAAACAAGCAGAAAATGTCTTCTTCATGTCTTTTGCATGCCGAACTAAGTAGGCGAAATATGAAGAAGTGTACTAATTAATAAGATCTGTAATTTACAATATTTCAAGCAAATGAATAAATTATAATATAAATGGACTAACTGTGCCCCGAGATTTTACTATCATCATCCATCATAATTATCCACAGACTTTGCCATTCTCTCCGGTCCGGAGTTTGTCTCATCCAGACTCGAAGCTTTAGTTATGTCGTCTACCCATCTTACTTCCGTACGACCGACGCTTCTTGTACCTAAACTTGGCCACCATTCAGTCACTGCCTTATTCCACCTGCCATCACTTCGTCTGGCCAAGTGTCCTGCCCAGCTCCATAATCACTATAGTCAAATAAAATCCTGTCCTAAATAAATAATATCGTCTGTAATAAAGATTGGTATCAAAAATTCGATACACAAACAATAAAATCTCGGATTTCAGTACTATTAGCGTAAAACACTTCCGGCTACAGTATTGAAATTCAAGTTTTCTTTTTAGTTGTTCGTTGAGTTTTTAATACCGAGCGTTTTTGTAATCGATATAGAGATCATAGTTTTCGTATATACAAGGATAACAAACTCACCTTGTATACATAATAATATAATATCTATAACCTTCTTCAAAAATTGAGTTATCAAATGTAAAAAGATTTTTATGAAATCCGACTAATAAAACTAGATACTGAAGTTAATTTAAATGTAAAAATACATCAGGTTTTGTTGTCCAAAAATCAACTTTTCTCAAAACAAATTACTAAACTAATTCTCAAATTCAATATTATTCTGACAATTCCATTTATAAAGCTAAATTTATTAACAAACAATGTTTCCTAAATTCAATTTCAAAACTTGAGTATTACAGTATTCGCAATAGGTTCTGACCACAAGCCTTCGACTTAAATTAAAGGGTCTTCTGCCAGCGAGATTGACATTTGGTCCTGATTAAATACGCTGGAACCTCGCATCTTCTACACAGGGACCCCTAACTTTGTTATAGGTATTTATTTATTTAAAAACCAATTTTTCGTTTTACTTGTTCGATTATTTCTGATACCATACATAGGTACCTATTACAAGTACGTTCATATTGGTTTTGGTATTTTTTTACCTTTAAAGGTGAAATTTATAGCTATTATTAAATAAATAAAAAATACAGAATTTATAAAAATACGATAAATGTTTATTATCCCGTATTGCTGCCTCTAAATGCAGCAAATGCTAAATCTAATAAAATGGTGTTAATAGTGTCACAAATACCTGCTATTGGTTTTTTTTAAAACCCCCAAAATAAACAAAAAACTAAATTACTATTCATGTATTTCAGAAGATGAATCCCATAAACGCATACTATATACAATGATTCCCCCATAAGACAAAACATAATTATAACACAAAATAGTTAAAGAAAATAATAATAAATATACTTTAAATAAATCTAAATAATAAGTACTAAAATCTAAATAAATAAAACCAACAATTTCAACCCTTTATAAAACCACGGAATAATTAATACTAAGCAATAAAACTATTGGCACATTTATTTAACAAAAAAAATATATCAACATTTAGAACACATCCTCTACCGATCGAAGTACCCGAAAGTCCATACGTGGTATATAATAATATATACTAAAGGTATATATACACTTATTTACACAGTTGCCCACGTCAGACCCTGTTACTTGATAATTATGAGGGCACGCTTAACTTCATTTAACTTGAAATTAGATTGCTTCAAACAGCGAACACTCTCCGTGGTTCTTAAGGCTCATGAAGACAGCTCTAAACTTGTATATGAATATGTATTAAGCTTTATGTACATTTTGTGGCTCTACTTGCATTATA
Organism: Diachrysia chrysitis; assembly: GCA_932294365.1. Taxonomy (NCBI): domain Eukaryota; kingdom Metazoa; phylum Arthropoda; class Insecta; order Lepidoptera; family Noctuidae; genus Diachrysia; species Diachrysia chrysitis. Next base: position 8,802,161 of record OW028657.1, read on the forward strand.
TGAAGTTCTCTATACGTAAATCCTACTTTCATGTGTTGACATGAGATAATTGTCTTATAAAAATGGGTTATAGTGCGGCGTAGAGATTGCTCAGAGAATAAGCATGGTGATAGTTAAGGTAACCGCTCAGTTATTGGTCTAAGTGCGGGTTCGATATCATCACTATACTAAAGGAGACCTGGAAGACCAACATCCAAGTGGGCCGACGATATTAGGCCCAGGGGGGGGGGGGGTTTACAAGCAAGCTGGCGATGACAATTATAATTGGAATCATGAAATATAATACTATCGCGTGAGTAAACCGTTTTGTTTTAAATAATTATGAATACTCCTCACGAAAGTTATTATACAAATATAATACTTACTAACCTATAAATGTCCCACTGCTGTGCACAGACCCGAGCATTGATCACCACGCATGCTCATTGCGGGTTGGGGATTTCAGATTCCAATTTTTTGAATCCAGGTTTCCTCTCGTTTATTTTCCGTCACCGATTGTCAATGATGTCTTAGAATAATTAAGAAAGTACATACAACTTAAAAAAAAAACGAATTTGTACTTGTCTGTAATGTGTTCGAACCTGAAAACTTGTGCACACAAATCCGATCGTTGAACCACTAGGCTACCACGACATTTTATAATAAAATAATTTCAATTAAATGTAATTTATGTAATCCGTACATCCGTGGCACGAATAGTGACATGTTGATTATTCTTAAACATGGAGTATATATTTTTTTAATTAAATAGTTATAATTTTGTACAAGATTAAACTTCCTTATCGGCTTTCAATAAGCAGCAAAACCACACCATTACCTACACTGTTAAGTATATTTTACAAAGAGACCGCAAACCTCAATCTAGGTCAATTTAGTCTAATCACAGCAGGTTGTAATCCGCGGTGGCCCATGCTGGCTGTTTGACTCGTCCAATTAGCCGATTGTCCCCAAACGCCCAATTTCAATTACAGGCCCAGCTTATGTCAAATTAAACAGCTTATGTATATACGGTTGGATCAAAATGGACTTAAAGAGTTTATGTCGTCTTTTAACCGGGTTTTTCTTATCGAAAAGGTTAATCGAATTCCCGTGTCCCTGACAATGCGGAAGTCAGATGGGAAGGGTTTCGGAGGTTGACATGATCGGTGCTAAGTATTGACGGAAGTCTTTTTAAGTTTATAACTTCGCCTTCATGTAGGTGTACCTACTTACCTTTTTATGTTTTTTTGTATGTTTCTGTAACAGCACTGTTACATTTTTAAGACATTTATTTTTAGGTAGGGAGTCTATTTTCCGTATGAGAGCGCATTAGTCCTAATAATACATACTAGCGAACCACCCCGGCTTTGCACGGGTAGCACAGAAATATTGCCTATGTTACAGATTTTTTTAAATCAGTCCAATAGTTTTTGAGTAAGTTCGGTACAAACATGCGCAAATACAAATATTTAATCTTTATAATATTTAATATTATATAAAAATACATGTTAGTGATTTTTGTGTGATATACAATTTACAAAACTTTCAAGCTTTGTAAAACCACAGAATAATTAATATTACTAAGTAATAAAACTATTGGCTCAGTTATTTAACAAAAAAATAACAACAGTTAGAATACATACCTAACATAAATTGTTTTAAACTCAGTTTCCCACAATGTCTTCCACATGTCCAACAGTTCCTTTTTCTTTTCTTAAAACTATTTACTTGCGCTCCTAAACTGTACAAATACTTAAAACAACTCGTTACGCGAACAAATAGGTCGCCGGTAAAATAGGTTAGACCGAAAACGATTTGTGACCAGTACTAGTTTAACCGTGACTAACAAAATGGCGGATAATCTACGTCACAATGCATTTGTCAACGTAAAGAATGAATTTGAACGAACGGGTTTCGGGCGCCGAGGGTAAATGCAGAAGGTTTATTTAATCAGTGAACGAATGGATGCTTGACAAGGGTTTATGCTGATGGGATTAAAACATTTTATAATTTAAATAGGTTTTTAGATTTCAATATATGCAGCTAGATTTACTAAAGGTTCTTTTGGCGTGATTTTACCATAAAATATGGTTGCCGGTTTGCTGGTAAATAACTAGGCCAGGATTGGGTGTAGTGAAAGCGTATTTACACAAACTGCAAAAAAAACTGTTTTATTGCTTGACATTATTCAAGCCCAAGTACTATTGATATTTTCCTTACTAATATCGCACCCTCAGTGGAAAAAAGGCATAAGCCAGAAATGACAATTTTTCAGTACGGCCAAAAAACTGGTTTTATGGAAATATTTACTTCGTCTTTGATCGTAGAGGAAAGATTCTTATATCAAACAAAAGGGAAAAATATAATACACTGCGTGTTGTTTTTAAATTAGTGCTAATGTTTCTAGTTTATTAGGAATCATAGAAATAAATTATTATGCTACTTTTCGTAATTTAAAAAAATATGGTATTTTAAGCATCAACACTTAAGCCAAACTTTCCCGTGAAATTAAATATATTTTAAAAAGTATATTCAGTTAAAGCAATTATGAACTTGTAACACTGTGAATTATTGCTAGTATAAGTAAGATTACTGCATTTTTTCTTTTATTGAATTTGTTGTTTGTATTAAGTATCCAACACTTACGCCTTTTTTCCATTTAAAGGCTTGTTGAGAGACCTTAAGTAAACAATAATAATGATTTATTCCATTATCTGTTATAGAAATTTTACATGCATATTGACTAATATTACCTGAGGCTAAATAGTTACGACTAATGGAAAAAAAAACAAATTCATATTTTGTATCAAATAATTTTTATTGTATCCAAAATAATCAGCATAGCTTTGGATACAATTAAAGTTTGTAACATAGAAAACAGTATTGAACAATAACTGCCAAGATAGTATGTATTTTCTGTGAAGATTACCGTTACTAATATTTTTTTGATAAATGTCTAAATATTCAGCTTTAACTTGTAAAAATTATTAAAATAACAAAATGAGCAATTTTCGCAACTCTATTTACAACAAAATATTAAACTCTAATAGAATTAAATGCAAGAAACATTTACTAGTCAACAAAAAAGAAATCACTTTTTGTATCTCTTTGAATCAAAATACTGTTAGGCTAGTTTTTATTAAAAGGTATTTAGTTGTATTTATTTTTTGTTGACTATCGATATGTTAACAAAATAGGGCCTTTCACACATGGCCTTTATCTTTTGTTTTAAAATAATGATAAAAAACTTATAATTAAATATAAATCAAATATGTCTTAAACAAAAATGAGATCAATAATATTAAATGAACTAAAAAGTCACGTCAGGTTCATATTATACTACTTTGTGCAACCTAAACAGTCTTCTTGAAGATTTTTTTGAATTGTATTTTTTTGGTTGTTTGGTTCACACTCTTCGTGGCCAAGTTTTACGAAAGAAATATTTAATGCCGCAATCACTTATCGGTATTTTTGTCGTAAGATACGTTGTGAGAGGGTTTTTTTTTTCTAAAAAGTCTTTATGCATCGCATTGATGATAAGCGATTGGGAGCGTGTTCACGCCTATAATGAGATATGCTAGGCTCGAAGCCCATTATATGTTCCTTAATAGGATTTGAGTCAATTTTATTGTGAGGAGTAGCTCCCTGTCTCCTGTCTACTGGCGATACATCTGTCTCCTTGGAATTGGCCAATGCAGTCTGTAAAGGTTTATCATTAGATGGTTTGTAGCCCAAAGTTGTCAAAAAGAAAGTTTTGCATACTCCATGCGTTGTCCTCTGATTAAGGTCTTGTTACTGTTCTTTGTTTCACAGATTTTGCTGAAGTATGATGCAGCATAAATGCCTTCCTCTCTTTGTCACTGAAATTCCAGAAGCTTTCATTTATAATTTTTCGCTGATCATCTGATATATTCTGGATACATATCTTTTTGCAGGAAGCTGGACAGGGCTCTCTTATCTCTTTTTTTTTCGCTTCTTTTCTCACATTGAGTGGTTGGTTGTATTTTTTTATTTTTCTAATTGTACCTGCTTTAGTATAAGTTGTAAGATCATGTGTATTATCGTAAGTTATTTCATTTTGTGCCAGATTTTCGGTGTCCCTTAGATTAGCATTACTTAGGTATAACTTCGTTTTCTCGGGATTAAATCTCAACAGATTTTTCATGTTCAGCACGTAAATTAAGTCAATTAAATCAAGTCAAGTCAAGTCAAGTAAATTAAATCAGAAGTATTTGAACAAAATACTGTCGATGATATATCAGTTAAATTATTATGTTCAATAATCGGCACAGTTGTTAATCAAAGAGTTCATAGAAATGTTGTTGTTCCCGGTTTCTGTGTTCTGATCGTGTTGTTGCTGATTGAAATAGTCAACTTATGATGTAAATGGGCCCGATCAAAAGTTTAAATCTACAGAGTCGAAATAATTTGACGCATGATTAATCGGAGCCAGTGATTGATTTGCACTGTCGTATCTTGAAAATGGAAAATCATCATCTGAATCACTACTAGGGAAAAAGTCGGGATCGATAGTTTGAATATTACGTTGTAAATGTTTCGATTTCTTAAACCTTTCTCTCAACACCTTATTTTTTTGTGCAAATAGCATCATCATTTTCCTATGAAACAATATTCGTTTATTATAATTAAATTACTTGTATTAATTAAAAGTTTTACGCAGTTACCATAAAATAGGTAAATGCTAAATCCAAATACAAAATATTTGGTACTATTAATCAAATTATCATCATCGGCACGACAGCAACCATTTGCTAGGAAATTGTAGAATTAAGTCACATATTATATTGTTGTGGCCTAGCAAATAAAGTTCAATTTCGCTATGTAGGTAATGCGAAGGCGCGTATGCCGGCCGCAAGAAAGTTTTGAAGAAATTGAACATAAATTTCTTTTTTGAGTATGATTATGATTATATTTTACTAAAATTATACCTACTTAATGGGACTTACCCGACTGTCACAAAACCAAATTACATCACTGAACACTCACGATTTTTTACCAATTTAACACAGTAGTTACAAGATTATGACCTCTTAAACACTCATATCGCTGCTTTATTTCTATCAAAATATTTTTTTTAGTAAGTATGTGCATTTATAATATAATGTTACAAGATTAATAAAACAAAAAAAGACGTATTCGCGAATACAAGACTAGCGATGTTAAAAAAAGAAACGGATTTGAATCATAATATTTGTTACTGTTTATTTTGATCATTAAAATTTAACGAAAAACGTCATAAGATGTGATACCCCTTATTATTAAACAATTTTTTTGCGTTAAAACGTTTATTCTATTTATCCCTAAGAAAAAAGATACCGTATTCAAAATTCATAAAACAAGATTTCTTGCCTAAATTCGTCAAATTTATCAAGAAAAATATGAAAAAAATTCAGCATATGTATCTTCAAACGTACTTTTCAAATATGTTAAAATCGACAATTCAACGTAAAATCACTTATGCCTTTTTTCCACTGGGGGTGCGATATTATAAATGCGAAAGTGACTCTGTCTATCTATCTGTCTGTCTGTCGCGTTTTCACGCTAAAACTACTGAATCGATTTAAATTTATAATTAAAATTTTATAATTTGTCGCGAGAAACCGTTAGTAATCATATTTCTTTTTACTATCTGTTTAAAATAACGTTAAAAATGAGAATAACTCGTTATAAATCTGGTCAGGTTACGTGCCGGCAATTTTCATAGTGGCGTAATGCAGGAGGACCATAACAGTAGAGGTCTATAGGCTGAGAAGACAATCATTTGACGGTTTCTTCCATTGGGTAAGTATATGCCAGACAAAGCTCTCTTAAACATTTCACTGGAAAACGCCACCAGGGAGCATCATAGGCATGAAAAAGTTTGTATTTTCTGTTTATCCTTCTTCGAGTTACAACCGTAACTTTGTAAATATATCTATGAAGAATTTGTATTACTAGTATTCCGAAAATTTAATTATAATAGTATCTCATATAAACAGGAATTATTCGACCTGTGGCCTGAATGAATGCATTTTCTATAGTGTAGTATGAGCCACTCATACAACACTATAGAAAATGCATTCATTACATACACATACATTCATTACACATTCATTACATACATAGAAGAGATGCAACAGGATCCACGATCCTGTTTCATCTCTTCTATGTCCTGTTATTTGTTGTAACGATTTATGATTGAAATACGCGCATAATTGAAATCGGACGCGTCGGATGTGTCGGTCGCATCGTATGTGTTGTTCGTGTAACATGAATATCATATTGTATTACCGGATTTGTATGCGGGCTCAGGACAAACAAAGGCCACGTTTGAATATTTAAATGGTAACAGTTTGTTTCGTAATGTGAATAAATATAGTTTTTTATTTATAAAAACTGAATCGGCTTTTTTTGTTAATAATTCAGTTTACACTGGATTGTTTTTATTCCAAACTAGATCCGACAGACGTTATTTAGTCAATCTATACAATTTTATATATAAAAAAATACGGACGAAAATTTCGTTTATAAAAACCTTGTCCTGACAATTACAAACGTAACAGAAAAAAAAACACAGACGAACAGAACGAGCTGTTTTTAAGTGATTCTCCGACATAAATGTGGCTATTGTGTATAATGTGGTTAAAAAAAAGAGTGAAATTAGTTAATTATTTTAATTGTTTAGTATTTTTTTTACAATTTTATATTTATTTAAACTTAACTATATATAGGTACAATTAAAACAAAACTAAACTCTTAACTAATAAACAACTCTAAAAAATGTGGCCATTGGTTTTTATATTGTATAGATAAATGGTCTTATTAATAAAAATCTGGACGGTGTTAAGTAATTGCTAAGAAACTTCTAAACTCAAATTCTCTATAGAAAAAAAAAAAATAAGAATCTGCTAATCAATTGCCAACCATCGTCGCGATTTTATAAATAAGGCCAATAATATTTAGCGAGTACACTGTCTGCAGATGTCTAACCTAAGTTGTACAAGGTAGAGTTGCTTAACGCCTATATCCTTTATCTTTTGATTCGTTATTCGTTAACGTGACGATCTGTCACTAGACTGTCTCTCATCCGTTCGTAACCAGACGTCAGTTAATTGGGTAACGAACAGTTACAATTTTTTTTTATAGGAACAGCTTTTTTTAATGCCTCGTTGATATTTTAACAGTTCGTTAAGGAAATGATTCATTTTTTGTTTATTGGTCCCGGCCATTAAACCTAAAGTCGTATACTCTGAATAGGTAAACTATAATAGAAGTTAACACATCCACATTCAATTGTTTTATTTGGAATAATATTTTTAATCTCGTTTAATAATTCTATTATTTCGTATTTTAATTATTGTTCTAATTTCAAGCGCCAATAGATATAATTTCTTCTACTTATATTACTTTACAGTGAGTTAAGACACTGGAACTGTAATTTCGTCCGGTCTCATTTTCTCCAGCGTTTGTCAAGGCTAAGGATATCAGCGTTGAATAATGTCGGTGCGCTAGTGTAACACTAAAAACTAATGCTGTGTTGGCTGTTGGTTGTCTTTCCAGAAGTAATGTTTTAATTTGTTCTGTTACGTTTAAGTAATGTTGCCTGTGTTTTGTTTTGTTAGTCCTCTGTTTGTGTATTCATTTAGATTACAAAAGGCAAAAAAAAGAATCCACTTTAAAAAAAAAATGGCCTTAATACATAAGAATATTAAAAAAATAATAATTGTTAAAGTAACTCCGTCGGTGTGTCTGTTACGCTATCACAGTTAAACTGCTGAACCATTTGGATGCAACTTGACATGAACATAGGCTACTATTTGCCGCGATATCATCACCCACAAGCGGCAGAGTCGCTGGCAACTGCTAGTAATAAATTAAATTTGTTTTGCAACTTAGTAGAGGCCCAGTCCAGAAGAGGACAGCGATAGGCTGAATTAATTGATACAATAAATAAAATGATTTACGATTGACTGAAAAACTTTTTGAATAGCACAGAGAACAGAACAAGTTAAAAAAATGTAGGTAAAAATACCTATTTCTAATATGTAGGTACGTGAACTTGGCTCAATTATTTTATAACATAATTGTTGAGGAATATTGACGGTTTACTCACGCGCATTCTCGGGGTCGCTCGACTAGTTTCAGACTCAATAGAAGCCCTTACTTAGGAGTCATTAAGTTCTGTTCGCGACACCGCCGCTGCCGCGTTGGCTCATGATTAAGGACTCCTATTGAGTCTGAAACTAGTCGAGCGATCCCGAGAATGTGCGTGAGTAAAGCGTGAATATTCCTAAACAATTATGCATATGCCTCACGAAAGCTATTATACGAATTTTATAACATATTTATAGGTGCAAATTCAACATTCTTGGAGTACATACATACAATATTTCCAGAGTATACAAACGCCCATCACTCTCGTCCTACAATTAGTGAGCGAGTAAATAACTTTTTTGCGTAATAAGAGGCTCGAAAAATGGCCGTCAGTCCTGACCTCGCTCCATTAAATTGAAGTACAACGCTTCAGTTGATAACCCGACGTACAGTATCACGTAACAATGAAACGTAATAAAATCAAAATCGAGCTTTTAAAAGGTTTTTTGTGTTTTTAAAATAGCTGATAATGAACAAAAGAACCGCTTGCACTTCAACAAATGCTGACATGTCATGTGAGCGCATCAATTTATCATCATGAAAATCAAAAAAAGTATAGGCAGAAAACATGCTTAGAAATTATAATAAAGCACAGAGGTTTACATTGTGGATTTGTCTATGTTCGGTAATATTTTGTGATAGCAATACATTCTATGTACATATCAGGAACAACAAGATTAAGTACCTATATTCCTGATTTAAAATTATTAAGATTTTTGTTTTAACCGCACCGTTTAGTTCGAAGCTTAAATATTGGAGGCCTATTCTCTAAATAAAAAGAAAAAAATTGTAATGTTTTTTCAATTTTGATATTGTTGGAACATTTTAATAATTTTTGTTTTATATAATTTCTAAAACATGACTACGCAAATGGATATAAAAGAATACTTTTATATCCTGAGTCAAGTGCTCTTATCGAGTCCAACGAAAGTTTTATTTTAGGTCCATAAAAGACGTTCGTCTTATTACAATGTAGTTTTAATTCCGGCAGTAAAACTGAGATTGAGAGCATTAAAGCTTCAGTTTCATATGTTGAATGTGAAATAAGGAGATGTAATATATGTAGTACTAGCTTTTGCCCGCGTGTATGTCAGTTATTGCGGCAAAAAGTCTAGCCTATAGTTCTAACTACTTCCATACCAAATTTTATCAAAATCTGTTGCGTGAAAGAGTGACCGACAGACAGACCGATAAACAGACAGAGTTACGTTCGCATTTATAATATTAGTATGGTGTATGGATTGTGACTCGCAAACTTCTAGATATCTTGAGAGTATTAACTCTTAAGGGATTTGAATGTAGTTATTATAAAACCAGCCTATAAATGTCCCACTGCTGGGTACAGGCCCCTTCTAATGTAGAGAAGGCACGAGCATTGATCAAAACACTTGTTCACTTGCGGGTTGGCGATTTCAGATTCCACTTTTTTGAATCCAGTTTTCCTTACGATGTTTTCTTTCACTGATAAAATATAAGACGTGGTGGCCTAGCGGCTTAACAAACGGATTTGAATGCACAGGGTTACAGGTTCGAAACTACTACATGCAAATACCAATGTGAGTTTCAAAGTTATATGTATTTTCTTAATAAATTATTCTAAACCTCGTAATTACAAACATATGAAAAAAAATGTACGTACTATTTTTCAAGGGAGCAGACATGCTTAAATCAGCGTTAGTTCTAAGTTCTAGACGTTTTGTCATCCAGGTAAATAATGGTCTAGTCCTGAGAGTACTAACTGAATAATTCAGACCAGACGATTTAGAAAACATGAAAGTAGCTCCTTGACTTGTTAAAGTAGTATACAAACACGTATTACGACGGATTTTTCCAACGCCAGATAATTTTTATTCGTAGAATAACATTGACGTCTGACAGATGTTGTAAGGAACAATTGTCAAAAATTTAAAGTTATTTCTCGGATAAAACTATCTGGCGTTAGAAAAATTCGCCCTTAGGAATTGTCGAATATCGTTATTATATCTGCAATGGATCATTTCGTCATCAGTTAGAATAAAAAATATAAATAGGCATGTTTCCTATTTTTTTTTAATGTCCGACTGGTAGATTACTGAATTTTATTGGACACGTATTTTTTCTTTTTTCCTACAAACAAAAAATGATCAAAATACAGAGAACGCAAATTACGCGTGACGTCACTCCTCGCTACGATTTTTAGCGAGGCGTGGCGTCATAAGCCCCCACTCCGAAACTTTAAAGCGCTGTATCTTTGTAAGTTTTTATTGTTTTGATAAAAGCAAAAATACGTGTCTAATATTTTTTTATTATCTAACTGACGGACTAAATAATAGATTTTAACTTTTCATACCCAGGAAACATCCCTATTTCGAAAGCTTTTAGAATATCTCAGTACATACGTAGAAATATGTTAGAAAGAGCGACATCGCATTTTTACTAGAATGAATAAATTATTAAACTAGCTACTTGCCCCGGTTTTGCACAGGTGTTGAGGGTTTCAAAACATTTGCATTTCCATTTTCTTTTATAAAAACCTTGTCCTAAGGAACATAACAAAAAAAAAACGGATTTCTTGCAGTCGCTAGTCGTTCGAAAGTTATGGCGTGAACGAGGGGAATCAGGTTTTTTTTTGTATATATAGATTACTAGCTGTTCCCCGCGGCTCCGCCCGCGTGGATGTCGGTTATCGCGGCAAAAAGTATCCTATGTCCTTTCTCAGGCTCTAGACTATCTGTGTACCTAATTTCATTTAAATTTGTAGAGTAGTTTTGGCCTGAAAGCGCGACAGACAGACAGACAGAGTTACTTTCGCATTTATAATATTAGTAAGCATGTCTGTAATGAAAACGACTGAAGCGGAATCTGAAAAACTCTTTGAATAATATAAAGCTGATGTAACAATGAATCAAGTACACAAACAACACTATAAGACATGTAATACACTATTAATTTGAACATAATTATTTTTATATCGCTTTAAAATCAATCTGTCATTATAATTATGCAGCTAAAGTTTAATAATAGTCAGCTGAAGCGCATCTGTTTATAATAAATTATTTTATTGACCAGACAAGCCATAATGTTTGATGCTGGATGCGTTACATGCCATTATGATGTCATCAATATCTATTTCTGGCCTTGATTTCAAATAAAACTGCCTCGTGTTTTAGCCGGAAGAGCGGTGGGCAGAGATTGGTTAAATTACTGAAAATTAATTTTAGATGATCACAATTTTTCTAAATTACATAATTATTCTATTTATAAGGTTACACTTACTGACACGAAATACTCAACAAAAATTAAGAAATTCATTTTTTGTTTAAAGTTAAAAGTAGGTACACTTAAAGTTAGGTTTGTAAAAGTACTAGCAAACCATTCTGGCTTCGCACGGTCAGACAAAACATTATTGAACTATGGACACAAACCTTTTTCTAGAACCACACTATCCATTGGTAAAAACCATATGAAAATCCGTTCGATAGTTTTTGAGTTTACCGCGTTCAGGCAGATAGGCAAACGCGGCGGGAAACTTTACTTTCCATTATGTATAGATAAATGTATAGGAGAATTGACATTTATTATAAAGTGGCAAGTACAAAAAAACATTAAAGAAATGAGATAAATTTTAAAAACACTAACTTTAAACTTTTTTCAAGATGTATTAAGAGAAGAAGAATTAAGATAAAACATGACGAAAACGCTAAGAGAGACGCAGTTTATTTACGTCTTATAGCTACCTATTACAGTCTACATTTAAACCCTAAATAGAACACTCACTTTCCTTCGTCGTATTTCTCATCGTGAACTAGAGGCCAGTCACAAATTTATCACGTAGTAAGTACACCCGAAGTAGGACGACAGCACCATTAATTTTTATTTCCTTTTCTTGTTCCGCTTTGACAATAGCGACGAAACCTTTAAGGAACTAAACTAAAACAAATTCTTGCAATTTCTGTGCATCAGTTTCATTTTTGAGTTAAATTGGTAAACGGACATCATTGGAATGGGTGTAAATTGTCTTTGGAATGGCCGACAATGGGGAATGAACCAGTACCTAATATGCCAGGCATTACAGCCACGGATGGCAACGATTATTTGAATTCGCATACGTATGTGTAATTACGTATGCTGTAACTGTGCTCATGGCTCTGTACTTGATTTTTAGGATGAAATAAAGGAGATTTGGATCCTTTAATGTCCGTTATTGAGTTTCTTGTAGGTTCGTCACCGTAGGAATGGCATATTGGAACTCGCGCTACTATAACCATTTTAACGTTCATAAAACGTCGTTAACCTTGAAATTCAACAAAATCAAGCATATTATATTGATCTTGCTTGTATACAACCAAAATAATATATCATTTTTTATATATTTAATCTTTATTACTTTTGTTAGTACAAGACCCGCAGTATTGCGCCGTTCATTCATTTTTCACATCCTTAATTCCACACGCTCGTGCCATCTGCGTGAACAATATTCCTCGAGTGGCCTGAAGCTGCTCGTTTTTATTACCAAGTATATTTCCACGAATATTATCACTTATACTCGGTATAATCTCGTGAACATTAAATATTTATACGTTTTGTTTCGCTGGAGTATTTTGAAGTAGCTCTCGCTTGTAGATTTTTCCCGTTTTAGCTTTTTGAGTTGATAGGCGTAACGTTATGTTGGAGTGTTTACTGGTTATTCGTGCAGTACGGGTTTACCGCATAACGGAAATTATCATGGGCACTTCATACATATATTATGTTTTACATTCTGGTTTTGTAAAGCAGACTAAAGTCTTTTTCATGCAGATGATGTTTAGTTAGGTTTCATATGAAATAAGGATCCGCCTGAACTTATAGTACTCCACAGGCAGGATCATGGTAACAAAAACACGCCTTTATATATTTTTTGGATAAAGCTATTTATCGTGTCTAACCCAAAACCACAGGATATGGCGACAAAAGTAAAACGCAATACAAACAGCACATCAATATCGAACACAAACACGAAGACACACAATCTACTTTCTTCATTTGTTTGCCGATATTCGGTTTTTGATGATCGGTAAATAGTTGGATGTTGGAGCGACCATTACTTTTACGTAAATTACTGGATGTCTTTCATTGAGATGACACAAATAACAGTTATATCAAATATTTTCCACACTGGGCCATGTAAAGGTAGGGTCAAGAAAACTTTCTACTGTGGAAGCTTCACAGTACAATAGTGTATAGATGACGTTCTTGTCTTGAACGGATTTTGACGTTATTTCAACTAAACTTAACATTAAACACGATCTACCATAAAAGAAGGTTCATATCTTGAACTAGGTATTCTACGAGAACATTCTATTTATACTCCACAGCATTCTAGGTCAGACATCAGACCGAGTTCTAATAAACTGTAGATATTAAATTCATCTCTTACCCTCGGAAATTAAAGGGTGAGTAACGAACGTTTGTCATTGTCTGCCTATTAACATCGTCGGGATTCCAGTCCGATCATTTATTTATCTTGTAATAAATTCCAGCAAGTCTCGCCTTTCATATTTCTATTATCGAAGTCTCAACGTTTTTATCGTCGATGTGATGATTGCCACAGGCTGACATTTACGTTTCCTGTCGGCGTTCATTTCCAAAGTTGTGACAATTTTGATACCAGAAATGTACTTACCTTTACTCCGTGACAATGTAGTGGAAAAATGGACTATCTATTTAATACAAATATATTTGTAGTTATTGTAATGAAAATGTACCAGTTTTGAGATCTTAGATGTAATCAGGTTCTAGTTAATGCTATATGGCAGAAGTTCTGCTAAAATTTGTTAAGGAAATTTTTGATGCTAAATAGTTAAGTCAATATTCACACGATTTCATTATCCTTACTAATATTATAAATGCGAAAGTAACTCTGTCTGTCTGTCTGTCGCGCTTTCACGCCAAAACTACAGAACAGATTTTAATGAAATTTGGTACACAGATAGTATAGAGCCTGAGAAAGGATATAGGCTACTTTTTGCCGCGATAGCAAACATCCACGCGGGCGGAGCCTCGCGAAACAACCAGTTTACTATAAATATATTTAAATATCAGTTCTGTACATATCTGTAAATAGCTAATTATAATTATAAGCCTTGGTTTGGTTTTGCTGGGGTTTTCCGCTCTTAGCCTCTTGATTGGCCCATTTTGCCTATATTATTATAAGCCTTATTATGTATTGAATCAGGAGACCATAATCAGCTTTGTCAGTGCCCTACTTACTTATCTTATAACATTTTGCCGATCGTGCCTTGAAAGAATAAAGGAAATGGAACATAGTAAACTCCTTTGATGCGGAATCTAATTAGCGTTTTTTCCGTTGCTTAGCGACGATCAAAGCGCGTTTTTACGAGGCTCGGCTGTAGCTGATTAATCTCTTTTAGTTCAGTTATGGTACTGTAGATAAATGTTGGGTTTGCCTTTAGGTATTTATTCACCAATAAGGTCTTAGTTTACATGACGACTTATTTTAAAACTTCGTATCTGGATCAGACTGTCTTCACTTATTAAAGTACAAATCAAGATGAAAAGGTCTTGAACATTCGCACAAGGTTATTTTGCTCTTGATATATTTATCTATCTGTCTCTATAGATGTAACTAACATCGTTAGTTCATATCGTTTACATAATCAAACATCAAAGGATTCCCTTGACCCATTTTCTTGACAAAACTTTCCATTCTTATTTGATTCATTTTGATCAGTCCTTTGGATGTGTAAGTGGCTAAACGTACTGATGTCAGGTTTGTTATATACATAAAATTTAAGGTATGTCATAAACGAAATTCAGTGATTATAAACATATTAACGTAGGAATTTAAAATTTAGTTTGATTATTACTATCATACTATGATATATCAGTATTTTGACTGCACAACCAAAAAGATACGGATACATCCTTATCGATATCGATATCAGAATGTTGATAAATTTTAATTTGAAACTTTCTAACTATATTTATTTTATATCTTTCATTTACTATATTTCTTTCAATAATCATGACTAAACTTTCAACTTTTACAGTTGTAACAATTTTGCCACCACTCAGCGTATGTAACATAGTTTTCAGTTTAAATCCACGATTTATCAATTTCAAATTGTCTAAACGTTTGACCTTGTTGAAACATTATTTTTCGAGTTCCCTGCCAGTGTCGGGATGACAACGGTGCGACAATGACATTTGCTCATGTAACATTGACACACAAACTAATATTAGATTCGCGAGTAAACTGCTCGTATTTTTTGAGCTTGGATATTTGACAATGCTCCATCTTGGAGGCCCTTTAGTTATTTATGTATATACACCCAACATAGGTTTACAGGACACTAACATGTTAGAAAAAATTGGTACAAAGGAACCTATTGCTTATTTCTTACGAAATTTCTGCCAGCAGACCTGCGACAGGTCACAAAAGAAGAAACACTGACACATTGTGTAAGGTATAGCTACACATATCTAATATATACATATCTCGTGTAACAGTGTTTGTTACCGAACTCCTCCGAAACAGCTCGACCGATTTCGATGTTTTTTTTTGTGTATATTTGGTAGGTCTGAAAGTACGTCAATTTTATACTCCTAGGTAATAAGGGTGGCACTGGCAATACAAAGTTTGCCGGCTAGTAAATTTTATGGTTAATATCAACTGAAGAGTTGACGACTTTTTTGGTTAACATAATCAAACGTCTAGGGTTTCTCGTGACAGTGAGTCATTCATTCTTTGATTTATTCATTTAATGCTCTTATAGTTTTGGCAAAACAAAGATTTTATTTTTATAAATTTTATGTGAAGAAATAGAATCCGATTAAAGCCTTTACACGTGCTTAAACATCCTTGATGTTTCCTCGAAGCAATGTTTTCCTGTTTGTTCCATTAAACTTTTTCACTAACAAAGTATCTTATAAATTACGATTAATACCTTATAAGTTATTAGACATCTCTATTAGATTTAATTTATTGGTTAATCTACATGGCTTTTAAATGATTAAAACGTATTGATTTTTTATTACATTGATAGACACTTCATTAGTGTGACGACCTCCGTGGTCGATTGGCGTACACACCGGTTTTCAAGGTGTCGCTATCTCTGAGTCACAGGTTTGATCCCCGGACGGAACAATGTAGAAAACCACTTTTCTACAGTATCTCGAGTCTGGTGGTTTGTGGTACCTTCGTTGTCAGCTTCGTTGTTAGCTACTTTCTTTGGGTTTAGAGCAATGTACGTGATGTTGTCCACATTTATTTATTTATATGTCACACACGGCCATCTGATCGCAAACTGGGCAGAACCTGTCTTATGGCAACCAGACAACTGATAAACCTACTTATATATTTCTAAATGCACACAGAACCAATGATCGTACTCATCACACAAAGATTTGTCCTGGGCAAATCGAACCTACAACCTCCAGTTTAGAAGTCAGCTTCACTAACCACTAGACCAACAGGCCTGTCAAATTTATACTTAATTAGGTTCGTTCGTTTTCATCAGTTGCTTCTTTAGCGTCACTAAAGAATACACAGTTCGTACATGCTGTTGTATACAGTTAGATAAACTTTACGATACTTACGATGTTCAACGAACTTGTACAAGCTTGCCGCTCAAGTTTGAAGATACCAGTTTTTGATGCGGCTAACGAAACAGCTCTACAAAAATTTTCTGTTGTTATCTAAGATTAAAGTATGAGAACTTTTATAGGTAAGGTTACGTGTATTCGTTTAAAACAATAAAGTTCAAGTAAATACATGGTATGTAATCCGAAAAGTATTTTACCTCAGGGGAATTATGTACGGTAATTTTCGAGAGTTTGATCATAGCTGGTAGAAAATAGGATCGTCAATTAATCTATGTTTTAAAGAAGTTTTTAGTTTTTACACACTTTCACAGTTTTGAAGCTTTAGAAGCGCATTAGTCATTTTTAGATAGGCTAAACCCTTATAGATAGTAACATACATACAGCATGCAACAAAAACCCTGTCCGACCCTACTGAGTATTATTCGGCATCGTACTGCGTACACATATACGTAACTATTGAATGGATTGGAGATTATTATTTTTCTATAATAATAAATACATACTCCTTGCTTGAATAAACCATTATTTTTCGCTTAAATTTCCACAAAATCCAATTCGTTCAACTTTTCTTATTGTTTTACCAATCTCAGGACTTTATCCTTTCGTAATGAGGACGGACCCTTTGAGAGTAACACGTGCGCACCACACGCACGAGCCCTTTGGAGACTTTAAATCTGAAAAGTAATGGGACGCGAGCTGGTCGGATTGGATTCTTATAGGATAACAAAAGATTAACGGTTATCTCGGTACGAGTATCTATAAATATTACAGGCAGTGCATCTTAAGGTTGTTAAACGAAATCTCAAAGTAAATAGGTCATCATGAATGAATATGGAATCTTTTTGTTTTCTTTTTTATGACGAAAGAAGTATGAAACGAAATAGTTGATATTTTTTCATTACGAAGATATTTTTTCTTAAGAATTTATGTAGGTACACACAAAAACAAAGTTGGAACAACATTATATGTTGAGGTACGAAGGTACTACTGGTTATTTTAAAAATATTTTTTGTCAGCAGACCTGCGACAGGAAAAGTTGTTAGTAATCAGTCAGCATTGTGTAATTCATAACGTTTAAAACATAGATAAATACTGATATATTGAATAGATAGAGAGATCGTCTCCGATTTATATTATAATACAAAATTCAAGTTATTTATTATATTGGTAAAGAGAAACGTCTTTATAACTCAAATAAATAATATTACCTACACAAAAGACTGTATCTACAGATCGACATTTAAATTAGGCCAGTTGAAACTCATTTGATCACCAACTAAAAGGGAAATGATTAGGCACACGTTCGTTTACCGTTCCTGCCTAAAATTAATACATTTATTCATGCCAGAATGTGACGGTTATTCTTAAATCTATGGGATAGAAAGAGACGAAAATATTACTGTCTTTTGTACACTATATCAGGTACGTATATTTTAGTCTTTGCTCCCAGTCACTGTACGATCTTCGGCTATTACGATTTTGATGATCTGAATTATGATATAATTTTAAAAACTATATTCGACAAAGCTGTGCTAGTGAATTACCATGAATGTTTTATCAAAACTTCTTTAATTTTTTTTTTCTGCTACATTTCCCAAGCTTTATCGGGGTCGGCTTCCAGTCTTACCGGATTCAGATTGAACACCTTATTTTACACAGAGCGACTGCCTATCTGACCCCCACAACACATTTTGTTGGGTAACACAGTGTCCCAGGGTAAGACTGGTTGTCAGAATTGTAATGACTTAACGCCTGTTAAAGATCAATGTATGACAGTCGGGACCAACGGCTCAAAATGATTTCTAAGTCACGGAGGAGTCTCAGTATGTTTATTAATTTACAACCTTCCACAGACCAACCGTGACGAGCGCGGCTTAACCTATGTTATCGGTCAAACCCTATGGCGTACATTTAGCAACGAGCCCTTTATTGCTTTTTATTTATAATTATTGTTATCTTTTTTATCATTCCCAAATCGTGCTCTACCCATTAAATCCTCTTTAAACACAATCAGTAGGACACACGGCGGTATTCCCAAAGGAGGGCTTGTTTCGTGTTGTTTGCTTGTAATTCGTTGGCCAGTTATAAAGGAATCAGTACCAACATTCACGATAGACCTCGGTGAATTAATAAAGGCTGAACTCATGTTTTAAAAGTTTATGTAAGTGTACGCTGGTCGTCAGCCAAATAGAGGGGTTTATCTTCATACATTTATTCATACATTTAGCAAGCACACTAACAACACACATCACTAAAAAAACTGACAATGTTTAGATTTAAGTTAGTTCCTTCCATTGAAAGTATTTACTTTTTCCAGAAAACTGTATAACCTGTCCGCTAAACTCATATCAATTTGGCATAGACATTTGATTGAAATAAAAACTTAATTGCAAAGGTAGGCACTGGTGCTGAGAAGTACCTACTTTTTTGATAGATTTATCAATCCAATTGAAAAGCGTGTACGTCCTCACAACTTTTATATCAGCACATTACCTTAAAAGGGTTTTCGTAATGAGTAATGCTTTTAAAGTGCTATATATATCTCATGCGTGGTCATTGTATTTCCTCATGATTAAGTAGTTTGAAATTAAAGTCGCTTTCCCTAAATCAATATTAAATCGGCGAAAAAGGTGTCTACACCCAGAAGAAGTGATAAAGAGGTGCAAAAGCTTTAGAATACTCTAGGTTATTGTGCGAAGTCTTACAATACAAGATAAACCCCCGGTTTCTGAAATGTTGATCAACGCAAAAATTGGTTAATCACCTGTCAAACATTTAGGTATGTTAAGCGCTGTGACTGGTTGTTAGCCTTTTGTTCAAACAATGACAGCCGTGATCAGTTGATTTGACAACAGATCAAATTGATCAGCTTTTCAGAACCCGGGGGAAAGCCACTTGATAATGGGGGTGAGGACTGGGTATGAAAAGGAAATATCCAATAAGTCCGCCTTATACTCAAAAAAAAAAATCTCGTATTTTTTTTCAATCAATAAAAAAAATCAAAGTTAAAGCGCTTTAAAGTTCAGGAAAAAGGGCTTGTGACGTCACATGTTGGTAAAAATTGGAGCTACAAGTGACGTCACGCGACATTTCCATTATCTTCCTCATTGTTTAAGTAAAAAAAGAAAAAAATACCTATTTTTAATAGTCTATGCTATGTGACATGTAAATAAAAAAAAAGTCTGCACCCCTATTTTTTGTAATCTATCTCAATGCCCCACAATTACACACTTGTGTATAACAATTGCATGTACGACATAATATCGAGGTTATCTTATACAGGGTGTTGTTACTAATTGTTTCCCCGATTCGTGGAGCAATAACAACTGGCGTTCATTGTTACAGTTTGTATTGAGTTCGTTTGGTTCGTACTTAAATGTTGGAAATTGTACTGAAGTTTAGATAATTCCTGTTATTGGTAAATAATAACAGCCTGTAGTTCTCCTCGTCCGACATCCCTTCGGCCTATTTTTGATGACTTAAATAATATTTTTATTCTGCAACTCGTGCCAGGTTGCTTTTTGTGTGGATCTTTAAACTTTTTTAATGTTTGGTACACTCACCAATATGGGTTAATTTTATAGCAAAAAAGGCAAGTTATTGTATACGTTTACTTGCTTTCAATTTAGTACCTACTTACTGTGTTATTTTTATTCAAAAGTCAGTTTATCTATCTATTAAACAAAAACGGGTTTGTTACACCATGTATATCTCAAGAAAAGATAGACCGATTTTCATGATCTTTGATTTGGATTCGTCTCCACTCCGAATAGCAGAATAACGATGAAAAACATCGGAAAACGTCGGGAACGGAGACTAATAACGCAGGTGAAATCAAGAGGCACCGCTAGTATAAGCACTGAAATAAACGAGAGACTGTGTTGTCAATCTTAATTTTTCAATTTTTATGTTCGTTATCTGTCAGTTGTAAAATACTGGTATTTGGTGGAATCCGGTGATAGGTACTGGAAGCTGAATCCAACGTAGTTTGGAAAAAAAACTAGGCATAAAAAGAGATCTATAGCCGTCAGTTAGTAATGTTTGAGTTTGTGATATAAAAGAGAAAACCTCACGTTAGTATCAATTTTAGTATCTATGCTGCACTTTGAATTTAAAACCACAAAACCTACCTATGTTTAACAAATAAAGATTTGATTTCAAATCCGAAAAATTTGATTCTAAATAGTCAATAGTCAGTAAACAAAAGAAAGTTATTCTGAGTAACTTTTTATCAAATCGCATTTAAATGTTGCATGCCAGTATAATTAATGCTAATTCATTTCATTCGCACCCGAAATGTACGATTTACGGAACAAATCCAACCGCGGGAATTGCAGTCGTGACCGAATTTCCTAATAGAAAAACTTTGTTCCGGATTTTTTAATTCCAACGTTCTACAAATAGACAAAAGAGAGGGATTTATATTTCATTATCGGTATTTTCATTTATAACTGGAATTTTAGAATTAATTACGTGGTCACAGTCAATTAATGGTTAATACCTATTTGTTAACTGGTTGGAAATTTGTATGTTTTGAATAATTAAACCATATTTTCAGTTTCATACTAGAAAGGCTAAACATGTAAGGATGGTAGCGAGATTAACTCCCGAGTGCTGAAACGCAACTTAACTTTAAGACGTCCCTAAATGTCTATCAGTCGCTTCTTTACACCTTAAAGTGACAGAGACAGCATGAGACTTAACGGCGACTTAAAACTGATTGTCGAGTTACTAACCTGTGAACACAGTTACTTGAGTAACAGTCAAGGAAGTACCACCTGTTATTAAGACAATTATATATTCTATTCATACTTGTCAAACGAAACAAAAGCTAACGAGAACGGAATCTATAAATTAAGCTTAAAAAAGATTTTAGTATTATATAGATAATTTAAATAAACTATCGTTAACAACATGTGTGAGAAGGACAACTGCAAATCGCAAGTAAAAACTTATTATTCGTGTTTTGGCTTTCACCTATTTCCTCTTTCAATATTGAAACAATTTAAAATTTAATTTAATTTAAGATATTTCATATAATAGAACGTTTTAGTGCTGAAATGCGTTTTTGAGTACAACTTTTCTTAAAGTTAGTATAGTGAGACTTTTGATGTTCGATAAATTTCTATGAATAAGACGGTTAGCCTTTATATTTTTCTTTTTTCATTATTATTTATTTATTATTATCATTTTATAATGACGGCCTTTATCGTGTCAATTTAGACGCCTATAAAAACAACCGTGTTGAACCTAACGAGAATAATAGCAAAAGCAGAATAAAACAAAAAATGCTCAAAATTCTAAATTTAAGTTAAACATTTCCAACTTTGTAAAAACTAATTAAAATTTTCATACCTACCTAAATAGAAAACCTTACCGCGCTAACACAAACACCAATTATATCGAATGATAAACATTTCTAATGAAAACATTGAATAATTAACATATTGATTGGAGGGAACTAAGAACGTGCGGATCGTCCAATTAGCTCACTGACAAGCTTTCCGTAAGACAAACTTCACTAGCCGAATACACACAGATAATTAATATTTACTCTCATATAAACCATAGACTGGCATAGAGTATAGATTTTTAAAGTGGCACAAGATATAATTTTTGTATATTGCGATGAAATTACTGGAGCTCAATACTGGATTCAAAAACCTACTACTACTTCCTAGTAGGTGTAGTACCTAAATATGAAAATTCTAAGATCTCAATACTAAATACTATCCAAGACAAGTACTGCGTATACAGTGTACTTCGCTAAAACTTAGTACATAAGAAAATAACAGTGTAGCTCGCGTGTGCTTCGCATTCAATACGAAGTGTGTACATACTTGAAACTGCGCATAGCTTTATGGATAAAATGTTCTCTCTATACGTAGAACACTTGTGGAATACCCAGGCATTGTGATTTACTACCTATATGAATATAAGGATTATAACAGAGAGTGCTGCTACCTACTTAGACTTATCTATACTAATATTATAAAGCTGAAGAGTTTGTTTGTTTGTTTGTTTGTTTATTTGTTTGTTTGAACGCGCTAATCTCAGGAACTACTGGTTCGAATTGAAAAATTCTTTTTGTATTGGATAGTCCGTTTATTGAGAAAGGCTATAGGCTATATAACATCACGCTACGACCAATGGGAGCGGAGCATAAATGAAAAATATTGCAAAAATGAAAAACCGTTGAAACTAAAACACGCGAACAAAGTCGCGGGGGACAGCTAGTATGTAAATAAATCTATACTAATATTATAAAGCTGAAGAGTTTGTTTGTTTGTTTGAACGCGCTAATTTCAGGAACTACTGGTTCGAATTGAAAAATTCTTTTTGTATTGGATAGTCCGTTTATTGAGGAAGGCTATAGGCTATATAACAATACGCTACGACCAATAGGAGCGGAGCATAAATGAAAAATGTTGCAAAAATGAAAAACCGTTGAAACTAAAACACGCGAACAAAGTCGCGGGGGACAGCTAGTAAATAAATAAATGTGGACAACATCACATACATTGCTCTGTACCCAAAGTAAGTAGCTAAAGCACTTGTTTTACCGTTATTTTTATTCAGAGAACATCGCTGGGCTTATTAACTGGAGATAGCCAGTTTTGCTAAAAAAGCTTTAAGCTTTGGTACCAATGCATTTGTATTCAAAATAACTATACAGCAAACTACCTATGCTGTGTATCAAAATGTGATAGCAATATCCATAAGCCATTGAGCACCTAATCCGTCGCCGTTTAATGTGTAATGGGTATAAAATAGTGGCCGCGACCACAGAGAGATTATTCAGTGCTGAGCCCCTAGACAAGTGACATTTCGACAAGCGATATCGCTGATAGAATCGTTTAAATGTATGGAAGTGACAACTCCAAGTCACGTGACTTATCGAAACGAAATGTCATTTCCATACATTTAATGTCATTTGAGCGATTTCTATCATCGTTTACGCTTGTCGAAATGCCACTTGTCTAGAGGGGCTGCAATAGGCAGAAAATATCCAAACGGATGGGCCTTCCCACCGCTTGTTTTCCAATAACCCTGTTTGTAACCAGTGCTCTGTAGATGTCACTTTACTAATTGCAATTCAGTTAAATCTCTGCGGAATTGCAGGTTTAATAAGCGGAATAGCTCTTCATTGATTGTTTTGACGTTATTCCTAGTAAGCCATTAATATAATTGCTTGGATTCACTTTGGTTAGCGATGTTATGTATTTAGTTAATGGAATATTTAGATATTATGATATTTTCTCCTATATTTATGCATGTATAGTTTTTTCAAGAGGTAGAAAACTATAATCTTTAAAATATTTAATTATAATCTTAAAAAAAGTTTGATAACTTAGTCTTTTGTATAGTTACTAATTTTCGTGAGGAGTATTCATAATTATTTAAAACAAAACCGACTAGGTTCAGACTCAATAGTGGTGTCGCGAGTCGAACTGGATCTATGGAATATGCGCGAGTAAACCGTTTTGTTTTAAGTAATTATAACACTTAGTCTTTTGTTTTCAATTAACTTAAATCAATTTACATTTTAACCCGAACATCTCTGTCTCTCCTTCTAGGAAAAATACCATGACAACAAGGTTCATTGTTCGAATCCATACGAACCCCATAAAGTAGGTTATTCGAATTGGAGGCGTTGCGGATGAATGACCGATAGCTACGAAATGTCAGATGGACCATTTCATGGCAGTGTCTGTGGCCGACATAAACTGAGTGCTCATGGAATGCTAGACTGAACCAAATATCTTTATTACAAATGTGAGATTTTATTCTTTACAGCAAGACAAAAATGATAAGCCACGAATTTCTGGATGATTTTCTCTTTTCTAACAATAGCTATTTTGACAGACAAATCTTAGTGTGATGATTTATAATTAATATTAGACACATATTTTTAGCTTTGTTTAATGTTATGAGTGAGGACTCGCTACTTTACAAACCGGTACATTATGTAGCAGTTAGTGACATCATGCGGCATTACAAATCAACGTATTAAGTTTCGTCCTTAGTTTTTGATTACGAAAAAAAGAAAAAAAAATACCTGTCCTATATTTGTTACTAGCTGTCCCCCGCGACTTTGTTCGCGTGTTTTAGTTTCAACGGTTTTTTATTTTTGCAACATTTTTCATTTATGCTCCGCTCCTATTGGTCGTAGCGTGATGTTATATAGATTATAACCTTCCTCAATAAACGGACTATCCAACACAAAAAGAATTATTCAATTCGAACCAGTAGTTCCTAAGATTAGCGCGTTCAAACAAACAAACAAACAAACAAACAAACTCTTCAGCTTTATAATATTAATATAAGTATAGATTAATCTATCTGACGGACATTAAAAAGGATCTTGTCAACATCCATATTAGTTACAGTTTCACGCACAAGCTCACAAGTCAAACATTTGACAAAATTATTGGCAAATCAAACGATACGAGGTCGTTGAACTCTGGCTGTAATTCGACCTAATCAGGTCAATAACATAACACAATTACGTCATTACTCTGTATTTGAAGAGAGGCTAATAAGGTATTATACACATTTGGACAGTAATATTATTGTGGCCGCAAATCCGAGCCAACTGAAGTAATTAGGCCGCACAGATTTATGGCGCGAACCTACATATCCAGGGGTTGTAAACCTACTGTCAGATAATGAAAACTTATTTATTTTCAGCGAACAGGCTTTTATAAATTTAATCATACCAAGTTAGAACCACAAAGGTTCTGAGTTCGTATGATTGAAATTGTAATTAATTTATTAATTAAAACTTAATTATTAAAATAAATAAAACGCCAATAGAAAAATACAAACTTTTGGAACAGGGCAGAAACAAGATTGATTATCTAATAACGTAAAATATTCTCAATCTTTCTTCTTCTTCTTTATCTATACTTAATATTATAAAGCTGAAGAGTTTGTTTGTTTGGTTGAACGCGCTAATCTCAGGAACTACTGGTTCGAATTTCAAAATAATATTTTTGTGTTGCATAGACTATTTATCGAAGAATTTATAACATCACGACCAATAGGAGCGGGGAGCATTAATGAAAAAAAATGAAAAAAATAATATTAAAAGTTTTTGTTTTACAATTAGAACAAAAGCATTCTATTGAATTTTTCTAGTCGTTGACAACAAAGAACGATAGTATTAAAACAACAAATAAGAATAATTTTAAGTTTCTGAATTTAAAATTCAGATGGACTTTAAAAACAAAAAGTAGGTATTTTACAAAAATCTGACGTTACTTCAAAGTTATGTACCGAACACACAACCTTGTCGCGTCGTTAATCATAGTTGAAATATTTTTAACATACTCGAATTCCCTGTTCCATGTATGGGTGTGTCGAAACAAATGTCAAATGTATTTTTGTCAAAGCAATTTTTCATTGCTAAAAGTTTGAGAGTATGCTTTTGATATGATAATAAAGGTTGTACATATGTGAACAAGGGAAGAAAAACTTTGCTTACGTCACGATAAAGGCTCACAAAGGTTAGACAAAACAGCTTGTATATATTTTACACGATACTATAGACAGCAGGTATATATTTTGTTTGCCGAAGTCTTGCTGAGAATGCGCTAGCGATCCCACGACTCCAACCTAGGCAGAAGAAGAGGACCGTGGTTTTTTTAGTCGGTGAAAGTCCGACATCTTCCTACGCCGTGGTCTCGGGTTGAAGGGATTAGTATTTTTCATTTGCTTGAGTTTTTTTACCAAGTGTTTTTGTAACCATAGTTTTACATCGTGTTTTTAATAAATGATAAATGTTGACAATATCACATACATTGCTCTCAACCCAAAGTAAGTAGTCAAAGCACTTGTGTTATGGAATTCAGAGACAACGAAGGTACCACAAACACCCAGACACGAGACAATGCAGAAAACTGGTTTTCTACATTGACCTGGCCGGGGATCGAACCCGGGACCTCAGAGCTGGCGACACCTTGAAAACCTGAGAGGTCTTAAAAGGAGGTGTTAAGGCTCTGCGTCATCCTAATTTTCGTGATCAGTCTTCAACCAGACATGAATACCATCATACACATTCATTCTACTTATATTGTTAATATTTATTAAAAACTAGGTTCTAATTAAAAATCTAGTAAAAGTTTATCAGATTATATATTAATAGGTATATAAGGAAAATTTCCGGCGGGCTAAAACACTGAGTGGTTTCGTATAGGTAATAAAATTGAACGGATAGATCTATCAGTCCGTTAGTGCTCTCACCTTGATCCGTTAATCCGATTAACATGGTTTTAGTTTATATTCACGCTTTATGATCTGGATCTAGCTTAGCTAAGTATTATAACTAGTTAATAACTTTTTGTTATATTACTAAGTAAGGGGATAAATTATGAGGTCATATTTCTTCTATACTTATAATAAATCTGTAGAGAGGTCAATTCTGTACATCAAATATATTTTCAAAATAACTATCAGGGGGTGATTAGTGATCGATACTGATGCCAAAAATGCAATCAGTAAAATTTTTGTCTGTCTGTCTGTCTGTCTGTCTGTCTGTCTGTCTGTATGTTCCTTATAGAAACGAAAACTACTCGACGGATTTTAACGAAACTTGGTACATTTATTCTTCATACTCCTGGGCAGGTTATAGTATACTTTTCATCACGCTACAATCAATAGGAGCAGAGCAGTGAAGTGAAATGTTGGGAAAACGGTATTTTTAAGCTTCCGTCGCGTATGCAGCCTTAATGGTTAAAGCTACATAGAAATTATGTATGACGGAAATGTTCTACATAAAATTATCTAAAAAATATCCCACAACAGCATATGTCTATCTTTTATGGTTGACTCACAATAACACGTGTAACTCCGGATAGCTTAGCAGTTCGGAGATTTCTGATTATATTTGTTTACTCTTACGTTTATAATACTCTCACTCATCCCTAATTAAAAAAAGTTTACATTATTACCTATTCAATAAAAAAAGAATCATAGAAATCGGTATAGAAACACCAAACTTATACATGAAATACGATAATAAGCCATCGCGCCGTCGCGCGTGAATACTGAATCATGCTATAAGGATTATTTTTGTGTAACGTGATATATTATATTTCCCTACTAAAATACGAAAGTTAATCTGTCTGTTACATCAAAACCACTGAACAGTGAGGAAGGACATATGCTACTTTTTTACGAAAAACGACGGAAACGCGGACGAAGTCGCTGGCAAAAGCTAGTTTTAAATAAAACTTTTTTACGCACGCCTGACTGGAGTATAGTGGTGAATGCGCGATGAGAGCGTTAGGAAAAGTGTGATCGGGCGAGGCGAACGGAAATTAGGAGGGAAATATAAGTTAGTGAATAGAAAAAGACAGAGAGTTACGTTTCGTATATTACTGAAGGGGCAAGAGAGAGAGGTGCGAGTACACAATTTCTTTCTCTCTTTTCCTCATAGCCAGTTACGTTTCGTATATAAAGAAGTTTTGCTTTAGTCGTGTGGTCTAAAGCACACTCGTTTGTTTTCCTATAAGTTTAGTGCATGAATATACAAAGAATATAATACCTTGGATAGAGGATAAGCATTGCTATACAACATTTTGTGAAGACATCAGTTAGGTTTTACGTTTAAACAACATCAGTTTTTTTTTGTGTATAGGTATATAGTTAAATTTCTTAGAATTAAATTAATATTGTGTTAGTAAATATAAAAATAATGTCTAATAAAATTATTAAACGTTCAAATTCAAACCAGGAATATAATAAATAAACATTTTTTAAGATTTTGCATTTGTTTGCTTCTGCCTAAACCTTGGAGGAAGCAGGCGTGAATATATACAAATCGTTGCTCCCATCTCCTAGCGGATCCCGTGATTTGAGTTCGTAATGCGTATTTTCTTCGATTCATCCCCTCGATCCATCATTCAACCTCATTCGTTTTCATATAATTCTTCTCACCGACTATTAATCTTCCTTTGCCCGCATACCGCTTAGTGGATTCTATGATAAGCATTAATTTGAACATGTTTTAAATCTTTTCGAAATATTTATCTTGGTGGACGATTTATTTTATCCTGCTACGGAGAAATCTATTAACGGATATTTTTTGTAACATTTTATTATGAAATACTTTCTCTCTTCTGTGTGTTGTGAAAGATAAAGCTATATACACTAGTATTTGATACAGGGAACAGTTCCTTCTCTGAATGAACGGAAGGGTATCGCTCGGACAGTATACACAATTAATCAGTCGCCACAATGTACCAGATGTGACTGAAGGGAATGTCTGAGAACTCGCTCAGTTGCTTAGAGTTATCATACCTAATGGCCGAATATTCAAACTTCAATCAGATTGAAGTCGCCGTTAAGTCTCATGCTGTCTCTGTCACGTTAAGGTGTAAAGAAGTAACAAGTAGATATTTAAGAACGTCTTAAAGTTAATTTGCGTTTCAGTATTCATGAGTAAGTGTATTAGATTTGTATGTTTTTAATAAAGTGGATAAGTAGTAGACCTATTTGATTGAGTTAAGTTTTTTTTTTACAAATACATAATTCTGTAAGGCTTGTGTATTTTTTTTAAATGTTAAATTATATCGAATAAGAAGAAAATATTTACAGGACTGTAGTAAATTCAATATTTTATTTCAAGAAACGAAACAAGGTTATTTTGTAACTTTGCTGATCCAGTTATCTAAAGAATACAACTGCTGCAAGAAAACCAAATTAAATTCAAAGAAATATTTAAGTAAAAGCTTTGGGCACAAAATATAGAGTTTACGCTAGGCAGCTGGGTCCAAGACTTACCCCAATGTTCCCTAATAAGCAGAAGTTTCTAAGAATTAAAATAAAAAAAAGAAATAGTACTTTTCATAATGTTTCCTGTAGTAGAAATTTAATAACTCTTAATACAGATGCAATCAAAATTAAATCGGAGAGTTTTTTTCTGTTATTTCTATCCCACTGCAGGGAATAGGCCTCTTTGCCCTCCTTCCATCTCTCTCTGTCCAGGGCTGAATCGGAAACTTTCCAAGGCATAAATATTTAACTAAATTTTTATTAAGTATTTTATTAAATTGACGGCCGTTCATCGACAAAACTTTATAATTATAAGACTTCTAGAAAGACGTTACAATTTCCCCAGAGATTCGTTTGTACCTATTACATATCTTAACTCCATGTCGACCTCATGTGAAACGTGTTGGGATCGTAATAACCCCTCGGGAGGGTCATTAACACCGATGCCTTTATTATATAGCTCGTATATAAATTAATCTCATTCCTTTTATGCGACAATTTCCCTAAACTCCATTGCGATTGGCTCATCGCTTTTATGTGTTTGGTTAGCATGAGGTATTTTATTAAATGCTCTAGACAATTGTTAGGGCGTTTTTCGGATGTTTTCGGAAGCATGTTTGAGATGCTTTGAAACTGTAACTTTCGTTTAAAGATTTAGGAGGAGTACATTATAATCAATAATGGATTTAAAGGGTTCAAGGACATTTTTAGCCTTTAACAAAACGACTTTCAGCGTTTCCATAAAACTGTACATATTATTTATTATGTATGGGCAAAAAGGTTAAATATGAAATGGAAATAATATAAATAATACTGGCCTATTATATAAATGTTCCACTAGGTACAGGCGTCTTCTCATGTAGAGAAGGAACAAGCATAGATCACCACGCTTGCTCACTAGCGGGTTAACGATTTTTGATTCCAATTTTTGGAATCCAGTTTTCTTCACGTAATTTTCTTTCATCGTTTGTCAATGGTTTTTTATAATAATTAAGAAAGTACCTACATATAACTTTAAAAAACTCTCTTTACTATAGTGGGTTTGAACCTGCAACCTTATGCATACAAATCTGTTCCTTGAACCGCTAGGCCACCACGATATTGTATCGTTTCTCATCCGAAGTACACGAAATCACTTTCAATACACAAATCCAACTACCGGTAACGTAAGTACAACAAATCTCAACAATCTACAAAACGATATTCCCAAACCAGAACTCTAACGGTGTCAAAATAAGTACGTTACATTGAACTAAATCCGAGTACAAGATCTCGAATAGGGTATGGTTATATCTCGAATCGTAGGGTTATAAAAATATATCTGTAAAAATCGGGGAAAATATTATGCAAACGGGTGCGGCGTGAATTACATGAAGCATGGGGTTTTATTGCCAGCGTTACATGATCGTAGGATGCCCATGGGGTTTCGGTATTGTGTATCGTGGAACTTTTGTGTAAATTCCTAAGCATAGCTATAAAATCATTTCAACGACTACCGAAGAGGGCCTAAAGTGAAATTTTAAGCCTGAAATTGTATAACTTTGATTGTTTTCCACAAGTTTTCTTAAGTGCTATTAGTATGTATAAAATACTGGCTTTTGCCTGCGTATCCGCCCGCGTAAGTGTAGGTTATCGCGGCAAAAAGTAGCCTATGTCCTTTCTTGGGATCCAAGCTTACCACATATCATCAACAAGATTGGTTCAGTGGTTTAGCCTTGAAAGCGTAACAGACAGACAGACAGAAACACAGACAAAGTTACTTTCGCATTTAAAATATTAGTATGGAGGAAGTTAATTTTTATTTAAGCTATTCTAGGTTAATACTAGGTACTTGGCATTTTTTATACAAAAATGGTGCTAATTAAAATTACATTAAATATTATCTAACCAAAAGTTAAAAAAAAATGTCACAATTTTTTTTTTTCTACTTAATTTTCAGTTATTTTGAAAAAGTAAAAATTACGTATCAAATATTTTTTTATTATCTAATTTTTGGACTAAATAGATTTTTACTTCTCATACCTAGTTAACATCCATATTATATGTGTGCAAAATGTATACAATTACTATTCACGAAAAACTTTCCAGTTCCTAAAAAAATACCCATAACTTCTCTAAGTAACAACATTTTTATAAACTTACTTTACCCTCGCCTTTTAATGCACCACATTATATTAAAGCACAGTCAAGTAAAAAGTTTTGGGTTAGGTAAGTGTTAGATAACATTCTCCCAAGTCCCGTCAGCTCATGAATTCCGTACAATATGGCAACTCTTGGTAACGCTCAGCCATCGTAAAGTGTGCTAACGAACTCCCACAGTTTCATCGTAACCATCTCAGCTTTATAACTTAAGCTAGTGAGGCTACTTTTTGCTTTTAATGTAGCCCCCGAAGTGACACATTGTCCACATGTACTTTGTGAGGGAGCAGTAAAAAATCCTTTAGTAAATTTTTGAGTAACTCTAAGCATCAGAAAATTTGCGTAAAATATTTTTTTTAAACTCATAGAACTTTTGTTGACAGCATATTTTTTTTTTTTTATAAGTATGGACAACTACACATACATTGCTTTGAACCAAGAAGTAAGTAACTAAAACTCTTGTGTTATGTATATACAGACAACGCAGGTCATCACACCCAGATCCGAAAGACTGTAGAAAAGTGGTTTTTCTACGTTGACCCGTCCGGGGATCGAACCCGAAAACTCAGAGTTACCTTGAACACCGGTGTGTACGCTACTCGACCACGCAGGTCATCGATTTTGTTGGTTAGTTTATGTTACCTCAATATATTTCACGCACAGAGCACCGAAAATCTTGAGATTTTACATAACCCAGAATAGTTCACCGTAAGAATAGTTATCTTACAAAACAATAACAATTTTGTTAAAAAAACTTCATATTCAAATGCTTTTATTTGTAGAAAAAAGGTGTACAAAGGTGTTACAATTAAGATTAATTGAACGCTATTTCTCGTCATTGGAGGCGTACAAATATTAGTTAGGACTTATAAAATTAGAGTATTTATAATATACCAAAGAGAAGAAAACTAAATAAACAACAAAACTTCACCAATTTCTTCATTGTTTATCAAAATCTATTCCTAATTGAGTTCAAACAGGATGAATTGGAGGATGCTTTACTCAATAGATTCGCGTACCCAGATTACGGTGGAATCCTTGTGTACAGTTCACTAGCTCACAATGTCGGTCCCTTAGACCCTTCAAAGTCCACATAGCATTGAACAAAGACGTTTATACCTGGGGTTCTCGCCTCGGAAATAAACAGTCCCTTTGTACAATGTTCTGTTAAACCTTTAATCTGGTCGCACGTAGCCCTCGCTTGCTCTTACTCTGACTTGTAGGGTTAAACCTTTGAGGAAATTTATTTGTTTAGTGATTTCGGAAAAAAGTAAAGAAGAAATATTAATTGAAAACAAATTAAATAGGTAGTCGTAATCAAATGTAGTTATAGTTAGACTGTATGTCTATGTGCCTGTTGCAAATGTTTACGTGTTTGTGTGCATTTGCAGAAGATTCGCAATGTCTTGCGCCGGGGTACCACAGTCAATTTGGATATTTGAAAGATCGATCATGCCCCACTAGCTCGAGTTTACTTTGCAGCGACCCACTTAGGTCCTTAATTGATTAAAAGATTTCCAATTGGGCCGCTGTAGCTCGTGTCCTGAGGGCAGTTGTTGTGTTGGAGAGACGATTTGTGGACAACTAGACACCCCCTCATCAACGAGTAGGTACTTATTTTGCCTAGTGACCTCTAGCTATGTAAATATGTATTTTATTTAAATTACTAATCAGACTTGTTTCTTCTCATAAACAATTATACCTTTTATACTCCAATACAATATTCTATACATATATAAAAATGAATCCCAATTTTCTTTGGTCACGCTACTTCCGAACGACTGCACCAAATCGGATATTTTTTTTATTGTTATATGCCTCAATGTAAGGACAAATGTTTTATAAAAGAAAATAAGTAAATGTTTTGAAAATCTCACATCACCCGTGCGTAGCCGAGACAAGAAGCTAGTACTTGATACAAACCTACGGTATGTATTTTTTTCCATATATTTCTATACATCGACCTTATATCTATAGGTTGACAAATGATTGACAGATCAAATTATTGAAATGTAATATCAAGTAACAAAGGTCAAAAGGTTTTTCATATATAAAAACAGGGGAAAATCCAGTTTTAATTCTGAGGGTGTAAAGTTGAAAAAATCCTGCATTTCATTATGTAGTTACCTACAGTATGTCTGGCGTGAGTTTCAAACTGTTCAACCACGTGCGTAATTAACACCATTGTTTGCAGTTTGCAGTTGTTTTTTTGTTTCAACGCATTGTCGTGGGAAGTGAACATGATTTCTCGTTTTAAAATTCTAATTAGGTGTTTTGATCATTATTTTTAACTACTATTCTTAAACACTGTTTAAAAATATATTGTTAAAAGTAGTAGCTTAGTATTAAGCCTAAAATTCCCAAATAATATTTATATTATCTGTAGGTATTCCGACAATTTTTACCCGACATAAAAAAAAGATGTAATTGTTCGACTGTAAATTTTAAATTATACCTTTGACTACCTCTAAGCCTGTTTTTTTTACGTTTATTTATAAGTAAGTATATAAATAAGTATTATTTATATCTATAAAACGCATCCTCAATAAAAAAACACCTTTATTTTCGCGTTACACCGTAGATAAATATCTTATAGTTTGAAGTTCCACTTACTCTCTCACTTATGTATACAAATAAATAAAAGTGGAGTGTCTGTGTGTAATATTAAAATAACCTT
Source organism: Diachrysia chrysitis (assembly GCA_932294365.1). Taxonomy (NCBI): domain Eukaryota; kingdom Metazoa; phylum Arthropoda; class Insecta; order Lepidoptera; family Noctuidae; genus Diachrysia; species Diachrysia chrysitis. Next base: position 8,836,470 of record OW028657.1, read on the forward strand.
TTTACCGCATGCATATGAATGTATAGGTACCTATACAGTACATATACCAAAATAAGGTTTTTTTTTCAATTTTCTCTTTCTGTTTTTCCGGCTAATCCCTGCAACGGCTAGACCGATTTTGACCGGACTTTCACTGGCAGATATCTGATGTAATAAGGAGTATCTTAAGATAATTCGAAACAAAAAAAATAAAATAAACAAATAAATAAGCTCCACAACTTTTTTGTTAAATTCCACGCGGACAAAGTCGCGGGCACAGCTAGTACATAATAAACCTCGGTGGAGTTCTTCCGAGCCTCCTTTTGTTCCCCGCCCTTGAGAACTTTGATAACGATATTGCGGACGTGACGCAAATAATAAGTAGTTTGTAATACAACAGAGATAACAATGACTTTACCCGTCTTTTGGGATTTGTCTTAACTGGGAAAATAATGGAGTGGAGTATATTATTGATTACTACTTGTGCCCCGTAGTCTTACCTGCGCAGTTTCCGTTTCTGTGTACTTATCGGGATTAAAAGTATCCTGTGTATAAATCCAGGCAATAAACTATATGTGTGCTAAATTTCGTCGAAATCCATCGAGTACTTTAAAGGTAAAAGAAACATCTTTTTACCTCTAAATCTATCTTCATCAACTTTTACGTTTATAATATTATTAGCGACCCGCCCTGGCTTTGCACGGGTACAATGCTGATACCCAGCCAGTACCGCCGCAACCGCTATGTCCCTGCATTTTAAATCCGTAATATCTTCGAAAATATTCATTAAAATTACATGCTGTAAAGGGCCATATTGATCTATATTACATGCACAATGTATTTAAGGTACTTAATTGGATAAGGATGAATGCTATATTGCTTAAAATCGCTTTTCGTAAATATTATATCTCGTAATAAGTAAAGGATAAAAAATGGTTATTGTGGGTTATCCCTAAGAGATAGACATATACCATCCGGACTTTTTTGTAGACCTTTTTTAAGGTGTACAATAAAAAATAGCTCCAGTGACCACCCCAGGGTGTATTTAGAAGTGTAGGTGTGTGTACTTACGGTTTACACCCACACTTCTCCAGTTCGTTAATAATATCATTTTATAAAAATGTCGCCAGTTAGAGACCTCAAACTGACGTCACAACATAAAGATTTGTTTAGAAATTGATTTAAAATAAGTATATAACACAAATAATATGTATATGCTATTTGGTTTAACTTAATTATTCATAAATGATTGCCCTTGTAAGTAGCACTTAAATTACACTTATTACGTTATCTGTCGTGTTAATAAGCGAACAAAATTATGAAAAGAAAAACACTTCTATAAGTGTCAAGTTCACAATGAACAAAAACCATTAATGTTACAAATATGTATTTAACTGTTGGATAAGTCGTTGAAGTAATTTTAATAAATAATAATAAATAAATAAATAAAAATGATATCGAGTAGTGAATTAAATTCCAAAATCTATTTACGTTTTCCCATCATCAATTACTTGCTTCATCTAACTGCTTATAATTGCAATCTCACCAGGCCCTTGCTGTCGCTCAGGGCATGTTATTTCTCTCTAATGAAAAGACAATTAGTTTGGAAACCGTATTAAACTTTAGATATTCATAAACTCGTTTATCAAAACAGAATTTCGATCAAAATACACTCAAGTTTAAAAATACAGACACGAAAATCTTCGGGTAATTTAAATTATAGATTAAAATTTATTAAGATAATGTAACGTAAAATTTTCATGAAGATATTATTAAAATGTCTTTCAAAATAAAGGAATTGATATCTCCTGTCTTACGGCTGTTGTGTCAGAAAATAACAATATGTACTTACAAACAAATAATATTGTAATCTCTTTTATTTTTCTTTTTACAGTACAATGGAATACGCAAGAGTTAATACCAATTATAATATAATAAAACTTACTTTAAGTGGTACATAAACAAAACAAAATTAAAGTCATTTAAAGTTCGCAAGTGTCTTCATTTCGCACGCGAGTGTACTACCTTTCTGGGCTCGCGTGACGTCATGTTATTGATTCGGTACTAAAATAGTTTGTTAAGAACGTGCAAACGGAGCCGAGAGCTGCGAACTCGTCCGTGGAATTGTATTATTATCTCGTCAACATAACATTAATGTTGTAATATTTAATAGATTTGATGAATAATACGACTTAATAACTTTACCAAACAACGTCTTGAAATTTATATAACTGTGAGTGTTAACTTGATTGTTTCTGCATACTCACTTATGATAGAAGAGGATGAAACCAGGAAGGAAAAAACACGGCTAAGTGTGAGTCGGACTTATGTATGAAGGGTTCTGTACCATTTTATGGAGACTCTTCTAAAAGAAAACCAAAATGAAACCAAATTTTCAAGAAATTTGCTGATATTGGTCGTCGATTATATTGAGATCATTTCGAAAATCAACAACTTATTTTGTAAGCTCCTTTTAGTTTTTCATTTATTTTTATTGTTATATACTCTGTGAAAACTTCACCTCTCTAGCTATTACCTTTAATGAGATATAGCCCTCTGACAAACAGATGGATGGATGGACGGACAGCGTTTTAGTAATATAGGGTCCCGTTAGCACTCTTTGGGTACAGGCACCTAAAAACCAATTCAAATGTTTTTGTTTTTTTTTTTTTTTTTGTATGCATAGTTTTCGTAGCTATGGTAAAAACAGATTTTTCTTTGTCTTTATCGACGTGTTCTCAGCCCAGTAACTGCAACTGTTCTAATGTATGCGTCCCAACTTGGAACTTAACTGTGGTCCAAAGATATTTGTTCAAAACCTTAGTATTTTGTATTTGTTGTCGACGAGCTTTTGCCGCTTTTGGCACGCGTAGGTGTCGGTTATCGCGGCAAATCCATTCTTACAATCCAAGCTTACCCCCATACAAAGTTTCATACAAATCCGTTCAGCGGTTTAGCCATGAAAGCCTAACAGACGAACAGACAGTTACTTTCGCATGTAGAAGACTAGTATGCATGTAATAATTGTGAAATCTTCTCGATTCAAAGACTGAAGACAACCCTAGTTTTTGACACCGTTGATTTCCTTTCTTAATATCAAAAATAATTTATTTTTATTTTTGTTTTCAAAGTAAATAACACTGGCTGTCGTGGTCGGCAGGCGACTGTCAATACTGTATGTTCGTATGTACACTTCTGTCGGCTTGCGTCACTCACTTGAGTAAATTAACTGGGCCGGCGTCACGGTATTGTCTGTCGAGACAGAATAACAATTGAATACAGGATATCATTTTGCTCAATGACTGCCGGATAGCTACTCAGTAACTATCATAATTATTGAGTAGCTAGTATCTGCACCAATATTTGATTTTTAATATCTTACTAGTTAAAAATTAAATAAATTATGATAATTATTTATGGAATTCATGAAAAAAAGTATTAATAGTGTTTACTTTGTTTATTGCATTGAAAAACACAGACTAAAACTTAAGTTCGATTTACATAAACTAATTTATTATTTTTACCTTAAAACATGAACGGTGCACTATCAAGAATTGAGTTGAAAGCATAAATTGCAGTTCAAATGTTTGGACGTCATTTGTATATGTATTAGAATTTAATGGTTAGATATCCTTACATAATTTATACTTTGTAAATAAAAAGATGCGACCCTATATTATTTTCAAATTTTTAACCTGTACAATTTTTTTTAGAAGTGAGATAGTTAACTAGGTTGTGTATTTAAGTTACAGCAGTTACTTAAGTTTCCATCTGAAGTCACAGTTATTTCTTAAATAGGGAAATATGGAAATGTAACCACCTCTCTAGGATTATTAAAAAATATTTGTGTTATGCAAAACGGAGGCAAGCTTACGGAACTGAGTATCAGACTATTTAAATTTGAAAATGTGAACTCGACCCAATGTTTACTTTGTCTCGCGTTTAAGGCTGTATATTTTTTATTAAAAATGTGTTTTTAAAAGTGTAGACTCATATACTTTTCATTATTTTATCACTTTTTTTTGTAATCTAGGTTACCTACTCTTAGAATAAGTTCTACATTTAACATAATGTTTTCATTAAATTACCTATCATGTTTAACAAAAACATAAAATACAAATAATAAAAATAATACACGCACATTTACGTAAAACTTCAACGAATATTATTTTATTATCAATCAGTAAAAACAACAGAAAAAATACACTTGTACAACAAATAAAAAATCACAAATCCTACACTGCGATCGCAATATATATGCCGAACATATTATATACAAATACGAGTGTGAGGAAAAACAATTTTAATGCTTAGACATAAGTTTCAATTTTGCGCTACAACTACATATTTTTTATGTCTTTTTCAACAGTGCTAGTCAGTCTAAAATGAACTTTATTTACACTCGCTTAAAGTTGATGTTTATTTAAGTAGAAATAGCATCAATTGACACAAGAATTTAAATAGACTTTACCTACTATATACTAGAAAGGTTACACTTTTGCTTAACACTTATTTCCATCTTTTGTTTTATTTATTCCACTTTAAGCCCCAGTTCTAGGTTAGTAACAATCCGAATTTATGTATCTTTTACTACTTCAGTCTAAGTTATTTATTGACCCTTCAAAATGATTGATGATTTTGGTGATTTTATTATCGTCATCCTTCCTTCCTTACTAATATTAATATTATAAATGCGAAACTAACTGTCTGTGTGCTTTCACGCCAAAACTACTAAACCGATTTAAATGAAATTTGGTACACAGATAGTCTAGACCCTGAGAAAGAACAAATGCTACTTTTTGCCGTGACAACTGACATCCACACGGGCGGAGCCACGACCTCGGATGTCCTCTTTATCGGTTATAAAAACGATTGGTATTAAAAATTCGACACAAAAAAATCTAAAGTTTTTTGAATTTCTCGATGTCCCCTTATATACTATATAAAGTATATGTATATACTCTATACACATATGCTGTAAGGTGGCCCTTATAAATAAATATATAAAAAAACAATACCTATGCAAATAAAACATCTATACATATTTTTTATTTGCATACGTATTGTTTTTTTAATGTTCTATTTTTTTTAACAATGTAACCATTTCAGAGCACTTAGTTTGGATTAATATTCCATATCAATATAATTGACGATTGTATTGGCGAGGTGCCACGGATTATGTAAAGGGTGTTTGATTCAATAATAAAATGTATGTGACTATGCCTTTTTTTCTAAACTATATTACATTACAAATGCAGACATTGAGTTTGTCAATTTAAGGTTTATTTTAATTAGTCAGTGAGTGATAAATACTTCGAGCGTATCTTGTATGTTTGTAAATTTCGCTAGTACCCCGTATCATGACTAGATGGATTTGTAAAAATGTTGTTAGATTCGTCTAAAAACTAAAAACCCAAGTATCTTTAGTCGATATATACTGTGTTCTGAAAAATATTAAAATGGCGGAATCTTGGCCATAAATATATTTCGTTAATTTATTTTTTAGCCAGACCACCTACATATAAGGTTATCTAAATAAAGGGTTTTATAAAAGTTTTACAAAAATATATGCAACTTTATGTTTGTAATTTGGAATGTGAAATTCTAAAATAAATAATGTTTTTTTTTTTTTATGTTTTTATCAATAAAACTTTTTATTGCTCTTTATACGTTACATAGTAGAAATAAGTGTTTTGAAATATGGACTCCAGATAACAGAGCAACATTATTAGAGAATAGTATAGTCTTTGCGTGTTATCAACCCATCAAAGCAAATAGACGTAATAGTATGGTGGATATATACTTCAATTTAAGTGTAGGGGAAGGTCCAGCTTATTTATAATTATAAAACAAGATTCAATAGCGCTTATAAAGTAGGACAAGATCCCTTCACTACCATTGAACTAAGATGCAAAACCTAAAATGAATAAACAACAGAAGCAAATAATAATTTTGCAGCTTAACTGAGGTGTGAAGTTCCTCCACAAAAATGATCGTTATTGGAACGTAGCGGCACGCGAGGCGGATCGCAAGGACTTTATTTTTCTTTTTATTTGTGCCCACAATTTGGCCTCGCAACCGATTTTGAAGAGTGCTTGACTTGACAAATATCGATACCTGCCTCGCTCGCCTGTACCACAAGGCCTTTTGAAATTGTTTATGTAGATGTAGTGTGCAATATTTTTTTAAGAATCGACACAAATATACCTTTAATTTTAAAATTAATACTACTTTAATAAAGCTAAGGAGTTTGTTTGAACGCGCTGGTCTCTGACTTTACCAGTCGGATTTTAAAAGCTCTTTTTGCATTTAACTCAATTGGGTGTTTGACAAGATTTTTCTTTTGGCTGTGGTCGGTGACTTGACGCAGTTTTTCATATATTTGTCTTCTAACTGTCCCCCGCGACTTTGTCCGCGTGTTTTAGTTTTAACAGTTTTAATTTTTGCAACATTTATCATTTTTGCTCCGCAACATTCTTTTTTGGTCGGAGCTTAATGTTATATAGCTTATAGCCTTCCTCAATAAACGGGCTATCCAACACTGAAATATTTTTTCAAATCGGACCAGTAGTTCCTGAGATAAGCGCGTTCAAACAAACTAACTCTTCAGCTTTATATCTATAATATATCCTAATGTATACAGAGTGGCGGCCACTCACTACTATGTACAAATATACATAGAAAAGAGTGTCGCTGGCCACCGGTGGCTATGTTTGTCGGTGCCCCATCCTCCAAAATCCCTTTCAATGACATATCGCTTTACGCTACTTTTCTTTAGGCCAGACGCCATGAATATATTTTTTCGGTCGTCTTATATAATTTAAAATTGATTAAATATATAACCTATTTACCTTGTTCATTGACTTATATACCAGTGATAGCAAATGTCACAAACAGAAATATTCCAGCGTTATACAGGGTGAGGCCAGAAGTCAAGCACTCTTTGCTTCCCATTAAACAGTCAAGTCGTGTTCAACAAACCGAGTCTGGCTTGTAACTTGATGCATAATTTTAAATATCTTTGTATGAATCAAAGGAAAATCGAAGAATATATCTGAATGCTAGATATAGAATTTTTTGCGCGTGCGCTATCACGGAAATAGGCCCTTACCAAGGTGCGTGGTGCGTGGTGATCTGCGGTATCGCGCACCGTTGTAACCGGCTTTAGGCAATTATTTCGTGTCAACACTTAAGTTTGACATAGTGCAAGTGTTATAAACTTAAGATATTATTTAAAAACCTTAATTTTTACCATCCTTCGTTTCGCTTCTCGCTTCCATTATCGATTGGTAATGTGTAATCTATTGACATTACATAGAAATCTTTGGTATCTACATTGAATGAAGATTGATCAAAGCTACACCTGCTACACCTCCAAATCATCATTACATTAATGTCTAAATCACGGGTACGCGTGACTTGCCTTTATGTTACACGGCTGTACGTTTTCAATAAGACATTTTATTTTGTAATTCTTTTGTTAGAAAAAAATAATCAGTGAGACTGTCAAATAAATGGGTAATGCGAGTTTGCCTACCTTTGATCAAAGCGTGTGTTCAAAAGAAGTTAAGAGCAAAAAGAATAATTAGAATTGGGTATGTTTCTTCTTTTACGCTACCTTTAATAAAATATATCAGAATATTGTTGCCTTTATTGCAGTTAAAATAAACTTGATAAAATATTTTAAATGCGATTTTAGTTTTATCTAACTACTAGCCGCCCCGGCTTTGCACAGGTAGACTAAATATTAATGAATTACACACACACGAACCTTCCTCATGAATCACTCTATCCATTGGTGAAAACCATATGCAAATATGTTCGGCACTTTTCAAGTTACCGCGTTCAGACATGGCGGCAAGTTTGTTTTATAATATGTTTAGATACAAGTATATAAGATGTATAAATTAATGAGACCATGTTTTTGTTATTTAAGAACAACAAGATAAAATATTTGTACCGAATTTTGTTTTGATCTTAATTTGTAATAAATACAGGGTAGATTAAATAGCAGCTTCCTTTGACCTCCTTGTTAGACCTGACTTATAATTAAAAGCTCAAATGTTAAGGACGGGCAAGGGAGACCTCTGAAGGCTTCTTGTATCATCTTCCAGTTTAGGTTACTTTATTTACCTAAGCAACTCTTAAAAATATGAAATTATTATGTACACTTAACTATTTTTTTTTGCAGTACATTGTAATATATACCAACTCATTTAAGAAAACTATGTCTTTAAGTTTTGACCCCAATCCTGTTGTTTTAAACTTTAAAGTTTGATGAACACTGTTGAAATTGTCAGTACCTTAGGCTAGAGGCCAGTAAATACAAAAGCGATGCTAGCTTGTGTCAATGCTAGATGAGTTAAATGATTGAATTTATTCATAACATGGAGCTACACATTATAAGTTCCATTACAAAAGCCAATGGAACTACTGAGAATAAAATCTTACTAGTTCAATGGGACTAATAAACAGTGGAACTAGTGGGAACAATCCCAATTGTCAGTGGAACTAGTGGGAACAATTCTAATTGACAGTGGAACTATTGGGAACAATTCTAATTGACAGTAGAACTAGTGGGAACAATCCAAAATTTTTTGTCGTTGCATTAGCTATACCCAAACACGTTTGTAAAAATAATGTACATACTTAGACAGTATTTTTTTATTTTGAGATAGGCGTCCAGTTTTTAACACATTAATTTTCATTGATAGTCTATTATCACACTTGTCTATAGACAACATTATTACCAGCTTGTTGATAAAAGAATATCATCATTGCAAAACTTTGAAACATCAAGGATAATAGAAATATGAAGGGCGAGACTTGGAGGAATTTATTAAATGATAAATGATCGGACTGGAATCCCGACGATGTTAATAGGCAGACAATGACAAACGTTCTTTATATACCCTTTAACACTGTTGCCAAAGTTTTTGGTAGTAATTTTGGAAATAATGAGTTAATTACATTAGTAATTAGTATCTGTATTTGAAAGTAGGTCGAGAATCGCGTATCAAACTATAGTGTATGAATATACACTATAGTTTTTAGTAGTGACATAGAATCGAAGATGTATTTTTTTTTATTTGTTCATTTTCCATTAGCGGCTGCCATGCCGGCTTCATTGCGTTGTTGACGCATCTCCTTAACTAATAATGTACTTACATTGTATATTGTATATTTTTATTTTATTGAAACTTATCGCCTGACGGGGTTAAAAGGGTGTAGAAAGTAATTTTAGAAGTCATTTACATTAAAATTGATATCAATACTCCTTAGTGCTTTTGATTTCAATTACTTTTTATTTTGAGACGTGTTTAAAAACTTAATACGATTTTAATCAAAAACGTTGAAGTCGCATAAAACCTTGTTGCAATAAAAAGCTTGAAAATTTAAATGTCAATAATAATTTTCGACTTCTACGCGGACGAAGTCGCGGGCTAAAGCCAGTCAATAAATATTACAATGTACATAAATGACTAGGTATAGGTAAACCATATTACGATTTCAGCTTTAATTATTTTATTCAAAAATTAAGTCTAGATTATTATTATTCTTAATTTCACATTTCTTCTTTAAACCTCTCTCTATCTCAATATTAATTATTCATCACTTAAATACAAAAAATAGACCACATGTCTTACTTAAAAATTCCAAAGTTTTTTAACCTTCAACCATCTAGATAATCTTCGCTTTAATTTTACCTAAAATCCCTGACTACAAATGTTTTATCTCTTCAAAGTAATGAGATGTAACGTCGCTTGAATTGTTCATGAGTTCAGTCGCGCGTCGGTTACTGCTCGGTGTGAGAGGCGGCAATCTGTATATTCATATAAAAAATCAGTGGAAGAAATACAGGATTTCTTCCACTGCTGGGTACATGCCTCTTCTCAATAAAGAAAGAACGAGCATTGATCACCACGCTCAATTGGGCTGGCGATTTAAGATACGAACTTTTGAAACCATATTTGCTTGCGACGTTTTTCTTCACTAATTGTATGCGATATCTTAAATTAATTAAGAAAACATACCATGTTACAGTCTTATTGGTATCTGGGTACGAACTTGTAACCTTGTGCTCATGAATTCGGTCATTGAACTGCTAAGCCAATACGACACTTTTATATTTTCTTCTATCTATTCACCAGTTACAGCTCTGTGTAAGCGGTGGCTGTCTTCACTTTTATATGTAAACCCTCTTTTTCATCTGACCTAATTTAATTACTGTTAAAAAGCAAATTTTTTGTGTGTGTCTTTTTAATTTAATTTTTGAGACGCGAACCTTTTCATATTGTAATGTTATACGTGACAATAAGCCCGTAACGTATTATTTAGTTACTTTCAAATGAAGTCTGATTATGAAATAGTTAATGACAGCTTTTCACCAATTAACTTTTTTAAACCGTCCATATATATTTTTTAATTATATCCACGAACAACCTAATGTGAAAATTGTGATTAATAGTTTTCTATTTCATATTTTATCTTGCTATGAATAATTTGATTCCATCGGAAACTAAACCATACCTCATCAATTCTTCTTTAATTATAAATATCCTTTTCTGAGTTACACTCAGGTTCACCTGGCTGTGTTCTCCAATTCTGGAGCCCCTTTGCTAATTAGAGTCAGTATTAATGTATATTGGATAGAACTCGATACGTAATTAAAGACTGAAATTCAATTTGTGTTAAATCTTATTTGTAGAAATTCCTTTGTTTACTTAAGAAGAACATTGTTTAACTAAAATATTTTTTATATTTACATAACAAGATTGTATGTCGCGGAAAAAATTTGATTGTTTTATTTATTTGTAATACTACCATTTTAAACTAAATAACAGTTATTACTTTAACTAAAAATTTATATTTAGTCATATTTATTAATTTACTGAATTTTTTAGAACAAAAAGTTTTATTATTCACGCATATTCTCGGGATCGCCTAACTAGTTTTAGACTCCATAGGAGTCCCAGATCATGAGCTGACGCAGCGGCTTGGTTTCGCGCGAGTCAAACTCGAGCATAAAGTTATTTCTAAAAATCTACTGTGGTAAACAACCTAGTTATAATTGAGTACCCGTCAAACAGTAAGCTAGTATTTTACATTATTATTGCTATATTATCCGACATAAATTTCAGATTCTACTGAAATTGTGTAATAATTATAGAAACAGCATTATAATGAATGTTAACATCAACCCGTACACAATTTCAATTGTATCATCAAAATATTTAGCTAACAGACAAATGTAAACATTTGCCATTCGCACCGCACTACACGATCTTCATTTGTTACGTTTCACTCGCGTTTAATTTCAGTAGGTATACTTCGTAGTACTAAATATTTTAGGGTTTCCGTACCTAAAAAAGCAAAAGAAAACACCTATAGGATCATTTTGTTGTCCATCTGTCTGTCTGTCAAGATTTTTTGTTTCGGACGCGTGTTGATATCATGTTGAAATTGTTATCAAATACTCAAATTGAAGGACCCTTGATGTTATTAAAAATTGAAGCTTCAACGTGTGTAAAAAAAAGTGTGTGCGTGTAACCTTTACGCGCGATTGAAGTAAAACTTTATAACCTTGTTATTGAATATTATAAAATGTCGCAATTGTCAGAAAATTTATTTTTAATTTACTTATTTTAAAAGTAATAAATAAACAAGTATATTTAGAGATTTTCAAAAAAATTTGCAATTTAAAATAATGTTTTTAAAACTGTTGAATTTTTCATTCACTTTGCTATTCACAATTGATCCGTTTGACAATTTGAAAATAAATAATCCTAATTGATTATGATATTTGCCACTAGCTGGCGTATAAGTCAAGAAGCGTGTAGTATATGACATATACTTACAACCAATCAGAATTATTATTTTTAAATGGCGGAAGCGTTACTTCCGTCAGAAAAAAAATCTGAGTTACTCCCTAGTCGCGCCTAAAGAAGTTTTACTTCAAAAATACAGCCATTATTAAAACCTAACAGTTCTTTTCGTCGTCGTCGAAGGTCTAATGTCACAAGTACCTATCTAAAGGTAAAAATCCAAAAATTGATTTTTTATTTAAAAGCATGAAGGTAGATTTTTTTGTTCCATCACAATTTGAACACTGGTTTAGGAAAGCATACAAGCAGCAAGCACAGGACAAACATGTAAATATTTTTGTTTTTTATATTAATGATAGATTTGTTTGGAATCTCTTCTATATTATCAAATGTGATTATTGTAGTTCCAATATCAACCTTCTTTTGTTAAGCAGTTAATAAAGCTGTCCTTGTGAGTGTTAAACAGTATATAGGATACATAGGGCAGGAGGCTGAGTGCCTCAGTGGGGCAATAACGGGTTCAATGAACTGGAACTATTGATGTCGGTCGCCTCTTCAGTTTAGTCTGATTACCCACCATCTATTGCCGGCAGTTCAGGCAATATGATTGTAACAATCGTGTTTATTGAATTTGTTGGTTGATTTAGAAGCTGTCTTAGTAAAAAATAAGTTAACTACAGAGTGCGCATATCGGGTATGAACTGTGAACAAGAAAATCGTAAAATTTGTTTCAATATTTTATTAAATCTATCTCAAAACATAGTATTTCCCTAATAATATCGGAACCGTCGATATTTTCGCATAGACGCTTGTCGTCGTACGGAAAATTATTTAAATGTAAATGAGTGTAGTACATTTAGCTAAAACTTTGCTTACGCTCCGCGCAAGAGGCTACAAGAGATCGCGCTCTATGCTTGTCAATGTACACATTTTGAGGAATATTGTTTTTTAGATTGTTGCTAAGTAAAAAAAACTGTATAACATCATGCTTACGACCTTTAGAAGGACCAAAAACGGGTCAAATATTAAGGCATGACTAGTAAATATGAAAATACTCTCATCCCTGTGATACGACTCTACGATATATTAATTTAATGAGATGTAATTAAATGTGTCAAGTTTTGCGTAACTTGTAGAGAGGATAAGATTTTTAAAAGCAATATACGTCTGAAAGAGATAAATAATTTATCATTTTAAAAGTGATATGTTATTTTTAATGAATTTAAACGACAATAAATAATAAATTATTTAAAATACCACCCGTATTAACCGGAAATTTCTCTTCTTTTCAGGGTAAGCTTCCTTCAAACACTTTATGCGTCGGACAGCGCGACTTTACTGCATCTTAGCTCCTGGACGTTTAATAACTTACTCCTCAAACGTCATTTGCAAACCTATGAAGTATTTACTTAAGTTTACCTGGTAAGTTCTCTTTTGTTTTTTATGGATTTCGGCGGTCTCACACACATTCTCGGGATCGCCCGACTAGCTTCAGACTCTTAATTCAACTCAGAGCCCTTAATCATTATACTTTGTGAAAAGTGGTGTATGTATCCGGAACGAAATCGTAATGATCTTGAGTCTTAGGTTTTGATCATGGTTTTGGCACATATAATAATTAAATCATGACTGTATAGAGGTGGCTTTTTCTACAGAGACTAGCCATCTATACTGAGAGTATATTACACAAATGAGTTAGCAAACACAGGTGCATTTTAATGATGTCACATGTACAGTTCTTTAGGCTGTATAACATACCATATAATAGGAAAAACTATGTCGTTTATCGGACATAAATGAGCAAGATGTCTGCAAAAAACTCGAACATCAAAAAGCCAAAAAAATTCTCGACTTTCCACAGATTATAACACTTATAAACAAATGTATACAACGTCACCTACATTGATCTAAATCCAAAGTAAGTAGCTCAAGCCAAGTGGTTGAGCTACTTACGTGTATTACTACTTAAATGTTATGGGATCAGATACAACAAAGGTACCACAAACACCCAGGCTCGAAGCAATGTAGAAAACTGGTTTTCTACATTTATCTGTGCGGGGGTCGAATCCGAAACCTGAAAGATAGCGACACCTTGAAAACCGGTGTGTGCGCCACTTAACCACGGAGGTCGTCATATATATAATAAATACTATATAACACTATCAACAATGTCTTCATTTTAAAAATTCGCTGTGTGTCAGGCACTCTATTTACTCGCTCGTTGCTAGGGCTGTGCAAAGGTGCTCAGTTTTATGTAAAATCGATAACAGGTCATAAAATGCGGTCCGTGACTCTAAGCGCCTGAGGAGCGGCGGTCAGGGATGAACGACGGAGCAATATTCATGATCTGAATTAGACAGTTTATCACCTTGGATAACGTGGCGAGAATTTCGGAATTTATTTAATGAAGGAATTTGATTTTGATGTGTATGTTTCTGAATATTGAATTAATTTACGAACTATCAGAATCAGAAGTCAGTTACCTGTTCAGTTACCTGGGATATTGGGGGAATAATTCTATTTATTTATTCAAAGTTGAAAACACTTCCGTTTAAACCCTAAATAGAGAGCGCCCTAATGTTAGTAAAGTTCCTTTTTATATTTGCCATGAAATTACCAATTTCCGAACTAATATATTTGTAACTTATTTTTACCACAATATACGCTAAAAATGAGTTGTTTAATTACTTTTTCTACACATGGCGCACAGCCCTACTTGAGAACGCCACTGTACCCCATTTGCTGTCGGAGTGAGAATTTTTTGTTGTCAATAACTACGTGGGGGAAATTGGAAAATAAAATAAAAGTCACCACCGAACAAAATCCATTACTTGCGATGTCCATCGTTAATACTTTTTTGTTTGTTGAAATTGAAATTACTTGTCCTTTTATATAGTGTTAGAGACGCCAAATAGAGCTGTTGTGTGTCAATTTCTTATTTTAGACTCTATGTAGAGTAAAATAAGGGTTTGAGAAGAATGGTTTTCGGTGTAAATGTAGATCGCTTTTGGTTTGCTTTTTAAGTATTCGTAAATACCCTGCATTTATTTACACAATATTTAAATTACAAAGATTTTCTGGATCTTAATAGGCTGTGATGCCTGAGTTTGTTTCGACATTTCTTCGCAGGGAAATCAGTAAGGAAATATCGAATCCAGGGAGTATGTGAGTATGAAATATATTGGGTTAATAAATAACATAATCAATATTTTTTTTATTTATTTTACGTACAAGGGAATCAGCGCTAATATAAATTTAAAGATACAATTTTCCATCATAAAATAAAAATGTACCTTCATTACAAAATAACTTTTTTTAAGGAAGCCTTCTTACAAAATAACTTTTTAGTAAATTATAATTTACTAAAAAGTTATTTTGTAAGAAGGCTTGATAATAATAAAATTAATAAAGAAGGAAGATAATTATCTTCAATAATAATAATATCTTGGGACAACTCACACACGGCCATCTGATCTCAAACTAAGCAGCATGCATTATGGCAACCAGAAAACTAATAAAAATACTTATATATATCTATAAGTATATAAGTATGCAATTGCCCGGATTAGCAGTCAGGGTCACTAACCACTAGATCAGCAGACCATAACAATCATGATGATAATAACTAATATAGCAACAAAACTAGGTAAAATCAACAAACAACCTCCAGTTATTGTGTCGCTACCTACCCGGGCGAACTAATTCCCTCTGCGTCACTCGCCCGGAACAAACGATTGGGTAATTGGGACGAACCGGTGTAAAAGTTACCTATACCGGTAATATGAGCCGGTAATTGTTCAACGCTTTTACCGGTAAGGGAATATGTTCCGGCTAGTTTTTTGTCCCTAGTAAGCTTACATTTATTTTGTTTTATAAATAGATTTTTTTTGTTTCGTATTTTTTTTTTGTTATTTATTGTTCTTGCCTTTAATGTAAAAGTGTTCATAACATAATATTGTATAAGCTTTTACAAAAAAGTGTTTTTATCTTGTTCAACAAACAGAGCAATCAATATCAATAAAGCAACGGAGTTAAATTAAATTATTTCTGAGTGTTCAATTTTGTATAATTTACTTTGTTTTATTAGTATTATTGATACAAGTTATGTCTATATTCTAGTACAACAGAAAAAAAAATCTAGACAAAGAATTTGTTTAAACATCCTAAGTTAAAGAATTTATGTTATGCAGCTACGCAAACAGCGACAAGCGCGTAACGCTACACGATCAGCTACGCGCTACGAAGGCATGAGCTACGACTGCTACGCGCTATGTTATGCCCGGCATGTAGCGCCTTCGATGGCTTGTCTGATACAGCACATAGCACACGTTCACAGAAATTAACTATGTGTCTACTAAATTGATGTATAAAGCATAGTTAAGTAAATGAACGTTCATATAATATAACTCTGTTAATTTTGATGGTATTAGTTATTATTTTATCTATATTATAAATATTTTTAAGGTAGCATAAGGCGAATTTTGCGATTTCGCAGTTTTAATATTAAAAATGAATTTAATGAAAAATTTTAATATTTTAAAGATAGCTAAGTAAATCTGATTCTGCATAGTATACAAAGACCTAGCTCAAAAACTCAAAAGCTCAGTATATATATAATCAAATATAATTCGACTACCTCCGTAGTTGAGTGGCGAAACCGGTTTTCAAAGAGTCGCTAGCTCTGAGGTCTCGGGTTCGTTCACCGGACGAGTTAATGTAGAAACTTTTCTTTATTGTATCGGGTCTGACTGTTTCTAGTACCTTCGTTGTCTCTGATAAATATTCCAAGCACCTGCTTCCTATGTAAGAGGTTTTTGATTAGAAACCCGTCTCCCTTGACAACGGGATGTGCAATCCATCACAGTCAGTGTAATTATATGTAAAATGTCTTATAAGGTTTCATTCTATGATTTATTACCAATTTTATATGTAGGTATTTTTTTGTGTAAGTTTTATTATCTGTTTTGATTTTGTAAATATAAAATAGATGAAGTGTTTTTTTAATAAATATTTCATTTTTATTGTTATTCTCTTTGTTTCAAATTAGTATTTTCTTCAATCTCTAACTAGCATTTCCCGCGGTTTCACACGCATAAGTATCGCCCGTTCCCCTAAGACATATATATATATTTTTTTTGCCGACATTTTAATAGTTATTCTGTTATTCGGGGTACAGACGAATCCAACAAATTAAAGATCATGAAAATCAATCTACCCTTTCTTGAGTTTATAACTAGCCCGAATTTGATTTAAATAAAGACTTAAAATTTCATGTTACCAAGGAAACTAGTAAATAAATAAGGTAAAAAGTTTTCAAACACAAAAGCATTTTCAAACAAAAACGTGTTTACATACATAAGTACCTAACATTACATAATATAACTATAAACAACACAACTTTCTCATTACCAAATTCACCAACCAAATAAGAAATCCATTAAAGTTTCAACACCATAATGTCACGTGTCCTGACGAAATACTCGCCAACTAACAAAGCCCACTAAACGGGTTTCTGAGTCGCGAACGCGTTTCGTAAGGTCTTTTACAAAACTTTTCGACTTTGGTCCGCAGTTAATGAGTTTCAAGTAAAAGTTTTTAAAATTTCGTCACAGTTTGTTAAATTAATTTTTCCTTTAATCTTATGACTGCGACTTAAAAGGGATTTGTTACTTTGTTTTATGGAGATCGGTAAAATATCGGTACTATAAACATGAGAGTGATATTTAATTGTAACTACACTAATTTTGTACTTTTTGTTCAGTTAAAAAATGATGATAGTTCATCTTAGAAAGCCGCTTTTTTATACCAGACTAGTGGTGCTCCGCGGTTTCACCCGCGTAAGTAGACCCTATTTTCATAAGACGTATTTTTTAATGTTTTTTTTATAGTTATTCCTATTCGGGGTGGAGACGAATCCAACAATTCAAAGATCATGAAAATCTGTCCACCCGGTCTTGAGCTATAAATGGTGTAACTAACCCGACTTTTTTTTATATATAAAGACTAGCTGTCCCCCGCGACTTTGTTCGCGTGTTTTTGTTTCAACGGTTTTTCATTTTTGCAACATTTTTCATTTATGCTCCGCTCCTATTGGTCGTAGCATGATGTTATATAGCATATAGCCTTCCTCAATAAACGGACTATCCAATACAAAAATAATTTTTCAATTCGAACCAGTAGTTCCTGAGATGAGCGCGTTCAAATAAACAAACAAACAATCTCTTCAGCTTTATAATATTACTAGCTGTCCCCCGCGACTTTGTTCGCGTGTTTTAGTTTTAACGGTTTTTCATTTTTACAACATTTTTCATTTATGCTCCGCTTCTATTGGTTGTAGCGTGATGTTATATAGCCTATAGTCTTCCTCAATAAACGGACTATCCAATACAAAAAGAATTTTTCAATTCGAACCAGTAGTTCCTGAGATTAGCGCGTTCAAACAAACAAATAAACAAACAAACAAACAAACAAACAAACAAACTCTTCAGCTTTATAATATTAGTATAGATAGTATAGATTAATCTTCAACGTGCGTACTTTTTATTGGTAGTTCTTTATCTGTAAGCGAGGCTGCCCTTCAGTAGGACAGTAATTAGTTGGTATTGTGTTTTTCAATTAGAAGTATGTGTATTGTGTATATCTATAAAATTTTCATTTTTCTCTCTTATTTTTCTAGCAAGTTTACAAGTGGTTTGTTGGAGTTATAACTTGGATTTTGCTTACCACAATCAAAATATTGAATCAACAATCTTGGTCAATTTGTTTTAATAATACAATAAGGGATAAACTTTTAGAATATTAACAAGGAGGTACGATGATTTGAAGAAATTTCGGTTTGTGTTTCCAATAAATTGAATTGTTCTGCTGTAATTTGTTGAAGAATTCGTTAAACTTAAAAATATTGAAATAAAAATATTTGTATTACTTAATAATTTATTTGTTTTAAGTTTAGTAACAATGATTATTTTAATAAAAGGAGAGGAACACGGAGAGGCTTGTGGCTAAGTGTAAGCCGTACGGTTTGACCGATCTCGCCGCGGTTGGTCCATTGATGGGTGACCATTTGTAAACATATGGAGAATCTCCGTGCCGCGGAAAGCACGTTAAGCCGTTGGTGCCGACTGTCGTACGTTGATCTTTAACAGTTGTTTAGTCATTACAGTTCTGACAACCAGTCTTACCCTGGGATACTGTTTTACCCAGTATAATGGGTTGTGGATGTCAAATAGGCAGTAGATCCATGTAAAACACGGTGTTCAGCTGAATCTGGTAAGACTGGAAGCCAACCCCAACATAGCTTGAGAAAAGGCTAGGCATTTAAATAAAACACTGATACTTATTAAATAGAAACATATTGAATATGTTGAACTAGTTGGTGATACATAATTACTTTTAACGTATTTTTCAAGTAAAATATATTATTTTAATAAAAAAATACACAAACATTCTCTTCGCGTCTTGAGTTCTCATTCCGCTGCTTATAGCAGAAATACTTCAACAAAATTATACAAATGATACCCGTTTCAAAAAAGTCTGCGTTAAATAAAAATGTTGGAAAATATTCAAAGCAAACACAAAGTTGTCAGAATAAAAAAATATTATGTCAAAGGTGGAAATATTTGCTTAAGTTTGAGTGCGGGAGACAAATTACTGGAGTCGGTGTCCTTAAGGTATGTCTTCACAAATGTAATCAATTAGGCTGTGACTTAACATTTCTTTTGAGTTTTAAGTTAATGTAAACTTTTAATTTTTAATGTTTATGTAAACTTTTTTTCGGCGGTAGTTGTAAATACTATACAGACGTGTCTAAAAAATTAAAAATTTAATAAAATAAGAAATAATCAAATATTTATAAAATATTTAATATTTAATTCAAAAATAACCTACGTGTGTGCAAGACTTACGTTTGTGGCAATATCTATGGGATAACAACTTAAATAATATACACCACCTGCCAGCTCATCATCATCACTGCACTATCACAAGACACAGATTGTTAAGGTAATTGGCACTTGAAATGTCTCAATTAGCTGAAATTCTCTTAGTCCAGAAAAGCCTAGAAGATAGTTTTGCCAAGAAAATGGGAGACTTGGAGGCCCAAATTCAAAGCGCTGGACCTGCCAAGGATACGGTGGCTAAAGTTGCTGAGGAGTTCCGTACTTTTAGAGAACTTATGTTTTCTATGCTGAGTCTCCTGCGTCAACAAATAACAGAATGTGCCAGACAGTTAGACGGGATTGAGATGCGGCACCGTCGTAAAGCGCTGGTTTTCTTTGGTATACCCGATGCTGACAAAGAAGACTGCAAGATGGTGATCCTCGATCTGCTGAAGAACAGGTTAGCACTGAACACCTTCACTGTATCCTCAATTACAGCATGTCATCGTCTGGGGGCCATCAATGATGATCACCATAGACCCATTCTGGTGAGGTTCTCACAGGCCGAAGAAAGGAACATAGTATGGAGGGCAAAGACCGGCTTAAAAGGGTCCTCTACTTCAGTCAAGGAGTTCCTGACAAAGTCCCGGCAATCCATATTTGGCAAGGCGCGTCTACACTTCGGAATGCGTTCCTGTTGGACCCAGGACGGGGTCATCGTCATTAAAGCTTCGGATGGTAGTAGGCATAAGGTCGTTGCGGCTAACGAGCTAACTTCCCTGATGGAGAAGTACCCTAAGGTGGCCAGCGTGTCCTCGTCTGCGGGTAGGAGCGCCCCTGGATCTACGACAGAAGGAAATCGTAAACATTAATTTCTTTAAATTCTAATGATGTCTGAATTAATTTCCTTTCTTGTTGTTTGTATTTTCATAATATCTCAATTAATATCCTTTCTTGTTATTTAACTTACCTAAATTTTTCAATCTCGATGTCGCGATACGCAGAACGTTTCTTCCACCCTCATTATTTGTTATGTCTGTTACATTGGTTTACCCTCAAATTTTCAGTTTTACACTCATGACTTAACATTAAATATTTTGTGGTTATTTTTCATAATATATATTTTACTTGACAGATAAACTTAAAAATGTCATTACGACTTTGACAACTTGTGACATTTGGTTGTCATTGGTTCGTTCAGAAACCTAATTTTACGTTTCGTTATGCGTAACTTATTTAAACCGTGTCGTTTTGTTGATGTTAAAGATTTTGTTTTGTTTTTTTTTACGTTTCTGTTTTTGATTCTGTGACTAGTATTGTACTATATTTACTTCCTCGTAATTTTGTGTTTTCTACTGCTATATTGTCTGTGAATAGTTGTTTTAGCTGGCGGGTGGTGCAGAGTTACAAACGTTTGTACCTACTTGCTCGCACCTTGTTTTAATTTTTATTTCTTATTTTTTATCTATCTATATATTAATATTTATTTATATTTTTAAATATGTCATCTGACGATGATAATTGTTTTTTGTCTGCCAATGAAGCCAGTACTTCTGACGACGATAGTTTTTCCTCTTTCACTGACACCCTTGGTGATGCGTTGCGCAATAAATTTCACCAACCACACAATAGGCTCCTAAATGTGTGCCACCTTAATGCGCAAAGTATCCCAAGTCACTATAATGACCTCTATGACGCCTTCTATAATAGCAACATTCATGCCATTCTGATTTCAGAGAGTTGGCTCAAACCGCACCTTCCTTCGACTACCTACCCTCTTCCTGGTTTTGTGCTCATTCGTAATGATCGTGAAACCAGGCGTGGGGGTGGCGTAGCCATCTACTTACGCAGTGATCTGCCGTTCAAAATCATAGCCTCGTCTTCTTCCTCCTATACTGCTGCAGCTGAGTTCCTTTTTCTTGAGGTTTGTGTCAGGGGAGCGAAGATCGCACTTGGTGTGGTTTATTGCCCTCCTGCAGCAGACTATTTCACTGAATTAGAATCGGTTTTAGAATCTTTAGGGTCAGAGTATGCACATAATATCATCATGGGTGACTTCAATACCAACCTCCTTGTCCAAGATTCCTTCCGGTCCCGTAAATTGAAAAACCTTGTCAAGTCAGCCAGCCTACATGTCTTGCCCTTGCAAGCTACTCATCGCAACTTAGCTGGCGATGATACATGGCTCGACTTAATTCTCGTCTCCAAGCTACCCCTTGTCTCAACCCACGGTCAACTTGACGCCCCAGGGTTTTCCCATCACGACCTAATCTTCCTTGCATACGTCCTTAAGCCCCCTAAGCCCAAACCTAAAGTCCTTTCACTGCGTTGCTTTTCGCGCATGGATATAGATAAGCTGCATAAAGATGCTGCTGATATTAGTTGGGACCCTTTGTTTGGAGCTTCAACGATTGACGATAAGGTAAGCTTTTTTAATCAGGTTGTCCTTAAGCTTTACGATGTTCATGCCCCATACAAGAAGGTCAAGATAAAACGTTTGCCAGCACCTTGGTTATGTATAGGTATTTCAATGGCGATGAGACGCAGAAATCGTGCTTTTCGAAAATTTAAAAGGGACCGGACCGTTGAGAATTGGTCTTTATTTAAAATTGCTAGAAATCGATGTAACCAGATGATACGTAACGCTAAACGCCGCTACATTCTAAATAATATTTCTTCTTCCTCCACAGCTAATATCTGGCAGTTCCTCGGGACTCTCGGTATCGGCAGAGCGCGACATTTAGACCTACCGAATTCTATTGGGTTGGATGATCTCAACAAACATTTCACCACTTCCTCGTCTATAGATTATTCAACCCTTTGTGATACTCTTAATTACGTCGCTGGTCTAACGCGTCGTGACATAGTTCCCTTCTCCTTTTCTCCAATCGCTGGTGAAGAGATCAAAAAGATTATCCTGTCCATTAAGTCCAAGGCTGTTGGCAGCGATGGCATTAGCCGTAGGATGGTTGTAGATATTTTAGACTACCTCCTCCCGGCGATTACACACATTATAAATTTCTCTCTCGATTCCGGTAAATTTCCTGCCTTATGGCGTAAAGCCTTCGTTCGCCCTTTACCAAAAATCCTCAATCCTTCTCTCCCTTCTCACTTCCGACCTATTTCCATCCTTCCTTTTCTGTCCAAAGTCCTGGAGGCCTGTGTTCAAAAGCAATTCTGTTCTTTTATCTACAGTAATGAGTTTTTGAATAAGTATCAATCAGGATTTAGACCTGGACACAGCACGGTTTCCGCTCTCCTTAAAGTGATAGGGGATATGAGGGCGGGTATGGAGGATTCTAAACTCACTGTTCTTGTACTAATTGATTTCTCCAACGCCTTTAATACCGTCAATCACACTATCCTTGAATCCATCCTTGCCTATCTAATGGTCTCTCAGCCAGCATTGGATTGGTTTTCCTCTTATCTTCGGGAGCGTCAGCAGTCCGTCCGTGTTGGTGACTTGTTCTCAACCTGGAACAAACTGGAAACTGGCGTTCCACAAGGCGGTATTCTTTCCCCTATATTATTTTCTATCTTTATTAATCTTATAACTTACAAGCTTCAGTGTTCGTATCATCTCTACGCTGACGATTTGCAATTGTACTCGCAGGTGGGTGTAGACAGTCTACCCGACGCAATACGCAAAGTTAACCGCGATCTTGATACTATCAAGAACTGGTCAGATAAGTTTGGTGTGGCAGTAAATCCTGGCAAGTGTCAAGCTATCATCGTCGGCAGCAATCGATTGATATGCAAAGTAGGCAGTGTTGCTGTCCCGCCACTAGTTTTTAGTGGAGCAATCATCCCCTTAAGCACTAGTGTCAAGGATCTAGGTTTACTTGTGGATAATACACTGTGTTGGCAAGCGCAGGTTGGTAATGTGAGCCAAAAAGTTACGGGGATTCTGCGGTCTCTTTATCGTCTGAAAAACCTTCTTCCATCCAGCACGAAGGCAATGCTCGTCAAATCCTTAATTTTCCCCATAGTTGACTACGGTGATGTGTGCTACTATGACCTGAATGCAGATCTTCTCAATAAACTCGACCGCCTTCTAAATAACTGCATTCGATTCGTCTTCAACACCAGAAAATACGACCATGTTACTGCACACCGATTGCTCTTGAAATGGTTACCAATACGAGAGCGACGTTGTGTGCGTGCGTTGACTACTCTATTTTCCCTACTTGACTGTCCCAACTCCCCTTCCTACTTAACTTCTCATTTCAAATACTTATGCTCGAATCATACAAAGGATCTTCGCTCTTCCAATAATCGACTACTGTTATGTCCTTCTCACCGCTCTGATTTTCTTCACTCTACTTTCTTTGTTCAATCCATTCTGCTGTGGAATGAGCTCCCTCTTGAATTCAGGATGGCAAAAAATCGTAATTGGTTCAAATCAAAAGTCCATGATCACTTTTATCGGCAAACTTTGGCTAAATCTACACAACGTTAGAAGCTTCGTAACGGGCAGTTTTCCTCTAGTATTTAAATATATTTATATATATAATAATGTATGTATTGTATTATGTAGTATTTAAATATGTATATATTGTATTATTGTATATATTATATTATGCTTAATATATATTGTAGTGTATTTATTCTTCCTATAAAAAAAATGATTTTCATCATAATTTTCAGTGCATCTACCACGTTTGTTTCTGCATCACCTAAAGGTTGACTGGTAGAGAATGCCTTCTGGCATTAAGTCCGCCTATGTACACTGTGCATGAAGTATTAAATAAATAAATAAATAAATAATATCTTTGTATTTTGCAAAAACAGAAAAGACTAGCCAATCTCAGCACGGGAAAAAAAACCTACAGAAAAAAAGGTGTACATCTTTGCCTTGCAGTTGCACAATGCGTTTAATTTGTTTTAAATTATTTAAAACGAAATGGCTTACTCTCGCATATTCTCGGGATCGTCCGACTAGTTTCAGACTCAATAGGAGCCCCTAATCATGAGCTGAACTTAACTAATTTGTTTTTTGCCAAGAAACTTTAGTTAAACGGAGTTTTCAATTTTCTGTGTGTTCATTTACAGTGCAATACTACTTCTATACATTATATCAGCACCTTACTTACTTACCGAGTACTTCGTTCTCGCTCTAAATTCTTCACAATATTCGTTAATTCATTTTATGACCTTACCTATGTACCACTCAATAATGTTAGTTAAACGGCCATTACACCATCTTTCTATTTAGCTTTCAGAAATTAATTAAGCTTAAAATCGCACGTCGACGATTGCCTTCTAAACGACTAACCGCCAGTTTAAGCCGGATTCTACCGTGACTGATATCGCAGAATACCCCGCCCAGCGCACCGTGGTTAGCGGCTCGTCCGTGATAGAGCAGACGCGTCTGCACCGGTCCGTGGCAATCCACAGCGAGTCGAAGTATAATACCCTAAGCTATTGGGTTTAATTCACAAGACTCGTACAAATCAGGGCGCACTGTGGGAGAGGCCGTGAGGGGCCATCAGCGATATCACGCACCGTGAGAAGCCGGTGTTAAAAGATTTTTCTAAGAGACTTTAGAATAAATTCCTCGAGTTTCTAGCGCTTGTTTTCTTAATATATTTGGAGCTCAACAAAACTTGAATTATTTTTGGATTTAAAATACAAAGCCACTACAGATTATATCAGCTGTTATCTAAACCTTTCATTCAAAATAAGATGTAAAGAGATCCTTAGGCTGTAGAATTGCATGAAAACTTTTGTTAGTTTTGTTAATTTTGTATAATTATAGGTATATGTTTGTGTTATTATGTACTATGTGCAATCATCGGTGATACATCGAGGTGTGAAAAAATACGGCCTTTTTATTTTAAGTTTTACCGTTGCCCTGGATGCATAGGTAGTTAGGTCTAAACCCAGATTTTTTATTATTATTAACTGCAGTGCACACCTATGATATTATATATAAAAACGAGGCAGATACATTTTATTAGCTCCCGCATTTTGTGGACTCAAAAACTTCCAAATTAAGAACAAATTTAAGTGTTAGATATCTCTTTTACTAACGTCTTTATTTAATCTTTTGTACTATTCATTAATACAATATTTTGACAGCTAGATCAGATTTAAAAAAATTGGTAACAATGATGGTAACACATCTTGTGTATAATATCATTGGCAACACTAAACAATTATTCGCAAGGCCTAACACAGATTCCATTTTATAAGTCCTGTCAGTCAACTACGAACTAAGCAAACTGTAACACACTACTTTCAAAAAGATAAATTGCATTTTTATAATAAAAGGTAATAAGTTCCACTTTATATAATAACAAGACTTTAATATTCTGCAAAGCTTTTAAATTAAATACTCAAGCGTTACGTAGATATGAAACAAGTAATATCCCTGAACAATTTCCGATTTTATTCAAATGGACAAAATGGAAACCATTTAAGCAGAAATTTAATAACAAGTATCTGTAGTATACAGGATGCCCCAGAAAGCATGGACGATCGGGTGTCCAGAGGTAGAGGACATTTAGACGTATCCGAATCACCCCCATTTATGTTCCATGTTGTTTCGTGATTTTTAACCAAATTCCGATTTTCATAATATTTCTGCTCACACTGTCGTGGTGAGTCGCAATACATGGACCATATTTTTTCCTTAATAGCTAAATAGTGTGGCTATGGGATTTTTAAGCATTAGCTACGATAAGATGTAACCATAGAGGTTATAAAAAATTTACTATTTGGAGACCAAATTATTAAGCATTTATATTACATACGCGAAGATCTTAAATCGAAAATAGTCAAACAATTAACAGAAAAAGACATAATTAATCAGAATACTATTTCGCAATTTATTACTCGGCACTTTATTTGAGGACATCGATCAATCGGGCAGGGCAATGACCCAGGTGTTTCCTGTTCCTTATTTATAACTCAATCTGGCATGGGATCCTTAACGACCGCCCCTCATAAATTGTGGAGACCCAAGGCGCATTGAGGTTAAGACTTTTAGTCACCGATAACATTTGGGATTTTCATCTAATTTCGCTCGTTCTAAATTGAATTTGATGTGATTTTTCATATAAATTATAACTTATAGCTGCTGTTATTTGATTTTTCAGTAAAAAAATTGGAGATTTTTGTGGACATTTCTGGAAAGGTTGTAATTGAATATTTCCGTTGAATGAATGTGGGAAGTGTACCTAAGATTTTTTATCTAGATTACTTTTTATTACTATTATACCTAAGTATTAAGATATTGTATACATCGTAAGTAGAAAAAAAGTAAGATAACATTACATAGCACATTACTTAGTACCTATTATTAGTTATTTTTCCTTAAACTATCTACCCGTATGTATTTTTCTGTACAATTTAAATTGTAACGTTAATGCAATTAATTTAAACAGTCGTAAATTATGTTGAGAGCATTAATGTGCCCTGTTTAGGGGCCTTAAGAAAAAGTTTTTCAACAAACGCGATGTATATTGGGATGTTCGAATTCCCTATAAAGCAACTTCGGGCTTTATTTATTGTACTTGACATCGATTCGAGAATGTTCACTGTTTTGTTTGTTTTAACGTTATTTGGAATTAGATTTGATTTACTTAAGGAAAATAAGATTACTTATTGATTACATTGTATTGATTATTGAGAAATAATGTATTTTGCTTTTAAATATTAAGGATTATTGTTTTTAGTATAATGCTTTCATAATTTTTACATAGAGCCTAGCTTTCTACTTTGAAATTTTTTTATAAGTTTCTTATGCATAACCTTCACAATAAAAACATAGAACGTACCAACATTACAAAAAATGACGAATTAATGAGAGAAGCTATGTAATCAGGCGAGTAGGTAGGTACATTAATTTCTGTATACCGTCTTATTTTGTGTATACACTTGTGTACCTATAAAAAAAATACCTTAAAATCCATTACACAAGAAATATAATATTGATAATTCAATTGTTATCAGTGTGTAAAGTAATTCGCGGAATATAATACATTTTGATTAGACGCCTCGTAACGTGAAGTTCGCCAATTAAACAAGCGTCGATCTTTGAGCCAACAATTTCCGAATTTCCATGTATTATTGAATGTCGAATTTATGCTTCATTAAAATCATTATTGAAGCGAAGCGGTAAAAGTAAATTTCAAAATATCAGGGTACTTCTTGCATAATATGGGCGGTTAAAATAGCAACGATTCTTAATTGATCCAATAGTACCCTGCTTAGAAAAATTTAATAAATAAATGAATGTGAAAAACATCACATACGTTGCTCTGAACCCACAGTAAGAAGCTGAAGCTTGTGTTATGGAATCAAAGACAGCGAAAGTACCACAAACATCCAAACCCGAGACAATGTAGAAAACTGATTTTATATATTGATCCGTCCGGGGATCGAACCCAGGACCTCAGAGCTATGTGTGTGTGTGCCACTCGACAACGGAGAAATGTGATTCTTTAGTTTTAGACATACAATGTAAATTGGTTTTTACCACATGTGTGCCAGTCCCACTATACTATATTATTTGAATAAGGCAGTATTGCAGCGTGGACTGTAGACAATATTCTGTACTAATTTGAGTTTTATTGTAGTATACCGTAAGTTTATTTTACCTAAACAATATCTTATGGGGGTGTTAAAACAAAACACTGATGGCAAGATCTGAATTCAATTAAAGACAATCTCTTTATCTAAAATCGTTCCATAAATACTTCGTATAAAATTCTTCCAATCCATACCTACAGCTAGGTTTCCAATCAGGTTTTCACTTCAGCGCTCGAACGAGTTTCAATGGCGAATATGTAACAATGTAATCCAGTTATCGTCGGCTTCGTATGTAGCACATAATTTATTACCTATCTACGTAGATAGATGGGTGAAATTCAATTATCGCCAACTAACAAGGTTAAAACTCAGGATCGTTAACGAAAATACAAGTATTTCGACATATTGTGTCTTATTAATCTTTTTCAATCACTTCAAAGGAGTTCGTAAAAGATCTTTTTAATGTTGTTCGATATATAACAGCTCTATTTACGTATCGTTTCTCAGATTGGGTATTTGACTACTATCGAATTATTTATTTATTACAAATATTTGTCAAAAATTCAATTTTAAAAAATGTGTAAATAAGTGTACATAACTGCTTATTAGACATTTTATCTGTAAGAGATCTACTAAATAATTACCAATGGACTGCACATGCATATTGTTCGGTAAATAACTTTTTACAATTAAGCCCGGTTTCCACTGCGAAAGGGTAATGTGCGGAAAATGGTTAGGCGGAACGGACTCCTTTTTAATGAAATAGGTTTGCGTTTCCACCAACGAAGAGTTGGTCATTTGATTTCCACTGCAAAATGAAACTGAGATAGAGAAATGAGCGGAGTGTGGAAACGCTACTATATAAATTGTAATTGCGAGTTGAGCGGAGTCCGTAAGTACTACGCTCCGCTCCCTAGAACTGAGCGAGCTCATTTCTACTCTTTCTACACGCTCGGCTCTTTCCGTCCGACTATTTGTTGGTGGAAATACAAGTATGCAGTTTGCGTTTGCGAGTTTAACGAAGTCATTAATGGGTCCGTTCCGCTCGCGGTGGAAACCGGGCTTTACACTGTACAATACAAAAAATTACTTTTATCTTTTGTCCTTTTAATTTCGTATTCCACTCTTTCGCCAGCATGATATTCTTTTTATAAAGAGACACATTGGACTATTTTCATTTTCTGATTTCAAAAATCACTGGCCATATAAAGCACATCTGTACATAGGTACATACAACCTTTGTACAAATTCATTTGTTTTTTATTTCACATCCATGTGTTTTTCGTATTCCAAATTAAAAACATAGTTGTTTGTGGCTTTCCACATTGTTTTAATAAAAGAAATGCTAATGAAAACTCACTGGTAAAGAGAAAAAAGTAAAAATAAATTTAAATCTAAACGTTTATTTGTCTAGAGGTTATTCGTACCAATTTTATTTAAGTTGCTATGGCAAAAACATGAATGTTTAAACGCAAGAGCGTAGATTACCTTTTTAACTTAACTGCGGCTAAAATTGGTTTTATCACATTTAATTAAATAGTGACTTAGTGGTACAACAATATACGCGATTTAACTTTAAGTTAATGCTATTTTGTGAGAACTTATTTAAAGAAGTCATAGGCACACTATTTAATTTAGAATCAAAATGGTTATAATTGCTAAAAGTACTATGAATAAACAACATTTGCGTATGTTTTGTAAGTCGAAAAGTGTTTTATTCACTTATTTATAACATTACTAGCGGACCCGGTAAACGTTTTTAAGCTATATTAATTTGACAAAATTAATAAAAAACAAACCTGAAGAGGTCCACGGCTATCACCTAAGTAGGTATACAAAAAACACCCAACGACCTTTTCTTAGACCTACCAATAAAAATTTATAAAAATCTGTCAAGCCGTTTTGGCGGTGTTCGACAAAAAAGACTGCGCCACGAGATTTTTATATATTAGAAATTTTATGTACCCCGAGTATAATATATATAAAATATAACAACTAAAATGTCCTTACTATTTGACTTTAAAGCTTTTAAACATACCATTGAAATCTCCGTTTGTTTTATATCTTTTATGGTACACAACAATCGTGTTGAAATAATATATTTTGATAGCCTTACAATAACATGGCGTAGCGTTGACAGCCAGAAAAATCCCGACTGTGGTTTGAACGTATTTCGCGATTCGCGAGAAATTTCGCAGCGCTTCTGTTAATAGGCTGTTGATTTAAAACATTCCAACAATCGGGGAATATAAATAGTTGTTTAAATTTCTTTAGAAATCTGTTTCCAAGATTATGCATATCAAAGGTCTTTTTTTAAGCGACTTCAAAAAAATGTATGTATGAGCTTCTGTATTCAATAATATTATTGGAACTGCATTATAATCACATCTGATAAATTTAATAATCTATAAGACCTGCCAAGCATATATCCAAAATTTTATAGGAGTATGATGATAATAATGTATGTATGTATGATGTCTATAGTAAATGTACGAGCATGTGTGTTAGTCCACGCATTTTTCCGAAAGTATTGATCAGATTATGACCAATGTGTTTTCTGCAATATTCACGTGTGCTAAAAATAATTTAAAACAAAACTAATTAATAATTCACACAAATTCTTTCTTTTTTTAGGTTTACTACAAACTAAAAATTGCGAAATAAAAACAAAAAATAGTCGATTATTTTTATTTTTTTCAAAACCAATACTAACATTCTACATGTTTGTATTATTAATGGTGCCTAGATGGCTTGATATTTTCATAGCAAGTTCATACATTTGCTCACTTTCCTGAACTATGTAATATCAATTTGACTACCCAAATCAAACTAGGTCCCCAACAATGAGCTAATCATGTATTGCGAGTGAAAAAGTAATCGTTTTATCTCTTGATAGCAAATGTTGTTGTGGATCATCATATCAGCCGAAAGACGTCCACTGCTGAACATAGGCCTCCCCCTAGGATCGCCACAACTCTCTAAATAAATAAATACTAGATTATTAAATACTTTGACAAAATTACAGTTTTTAAACATTATAATGTTAAGTATTTTACATATTTTTATTTCTGCAGTTTATCTAAAAAATCGGACTATTTTCGCATCTCATGAGTCATTTTTCTAAAAAAAAAAGTCTCGCCTTTTACTTAGAGGACAAAGTGGTACCCATAAAAGGGTTCCATACATATTTTATCGTAATAAAGTGGAGAGCATTGTTCCAATATTCATGTTTTTGTTTTTTGCCAATATAGGTAAGCCGGGTAGCCGGGTTAGGTAGTACCTACCGGGTAGTGGGTATTGGGTAGTACTCGGTTGGAAAATATAAAGCTGAGTCAGTGGTTTTATTGTGTTGCCAATCGCTTTGGCGCGTTGAGCCACACCGGGTAGCTATGGGAAGCTTATTGTTTTTACTTTTTTGTTTTTTTTTTTTGGCTTTTTGTTGTCGAAATAGGGGCTTTATTCTTTAAATAAAAGTTGAGTGATTGGTTTTATTAGCGTGATGTTTTGTGTAGCTGTGTTATACTTTGTTAACAGATATGCATATCTATACAAATAAATAAAATTAAAGTGTCTGTTTGTAATATTAAAATAACCGCTTTTTACTACATGCATATGAATGTATGTACAGTAAACAAGCATTAAAAGGGCACACTTATTTTATACCATTATATATACCAATTCTTTTATTGCATTACAACCTAACCTCAATGGTACGGAAACTCGTTCTCCTGTCTGTGGGTAAGTCCGCTGCGCGCCTCCTCCGACATTTTTACATGAGCCTTTCATATTGGTGTTTTAGCGAGGCTTCCCTGTTCGTTACTTTATGTGTCTCCTTTTCATCCATCGGGTTTTTCAATTATTAATTCCGTAGCTTTGTTGCCAGGCTAGACCTATACACACCTGTAATCTGCGTTGTGAGAATGCCCGGTGATATAACCAGTGTGTTTTTTTATTGTCCGTCAGATATACATATTATTAAAAAAAAAAAAAACGTATTTTTTCCTTTTTTATTTAACCGAAACACACGATTATACATTGATTTGAAATGTCGCATGACGTCGGAATTTCGTGCGTTATTATGTACGCCATCATGATGTCATTTCACTAGGCTTTATCTACTTAGTGTTCAAGCTTTAAAAAGCAAATAATACTTCTCTAATATTTTTATTATGTCACGGATGGAATAATTTAGATTTTCATACCCAGTCATTTACCTTATTAAATGGTAACTAGGTTCAATTATAGTTTAGAATAATTAATGACGTTTAAGATATATATTCTTGCCCTAACTTAATATCTCATATATTATTTCAGCCATGGTGCTTGAAGGGTACTTATTACCCTATAAGAAATAACAAACGAAATGTTGGCAAAATATATCATGCAAAAGTGACTTTCCACCAATATCTTCGACTACATCTATTTGTCGAAGCACAATAAATGGAATTAAATGAGACTTAGTAATGCGTGTAAACTTGAGTCGCGGTTTTCATCTACGTCAGTTAATGTAAGTTACAATGTGCACCGTCAGCGCTGAGTCAGCACTTTCCAGAGTGTCGACCCGAAGATACCAGACGTTCAACAAACACTATCGATGAGAATCGAGGATTTCATTGTGAAGATTGTTCATATTGTAATTGTAGTAATCGATGTTTTAGTTATTTTGTGATATTTTATGATAGACAATAATGCTACGAATAATAAAATACAATTTTTTTAAAATTTATATGCATTTCCCGGCTGCCCGGACCTTGATGAATATTTATTTTTTACACATATTAAATGCAAATTATGTTACTTAAGGATAATGTAACATTTTAATGATGAAAGAGTTTATGAAATCGGTCCAGTAGGTTTTTTTATTTGATACAAACTTACAAATCTTTCCATTTTATAATATTAGTGTAGATGTAGATTTAATGATATTAAGATCCTTTTTCATTTGACTTCATTCATTATATATTCTATTCACAGTTTTAAAATTAATTGTATACGCGTTACATCGATACTAGAAATCACTTTGAATTATTGTTGACGCTAGATTACTGTACACAATATTAGTACGATGACAGCCTGTATACGGCAACCAGACAACTGATAAACATACTTATATATTTCTAAATACATGCATATCTATCTATACTTAATATAATAAAGCTGAAGAGTTTGTTTGTTTGTTTGTTTGAACGCGCTAATCTCAGGAACTACTGGTCCGATTTGAAAAATTCTTTCAGTGTTGGATAGCCCATTTATTGAGGAATGTTATAAGCTATGTAACATTACGCTGCAACTAAAAGGAGCGGAGCATACATGAAAAACCGTTAAAACTAAAACACACAGACAAAGTCGCGGGGGACAGCTAGTTATAGATAAATTACATCCAGATACAGAACAAACGATCATGCTCATCACACAAATATTCGTCCTGGGTGGGAATCGAACCCGAAACCACGGCCTCTGGTTTAGCAGTCAGGGTCACTAACCACTAGACCGACAGCATCGTACTATTAGAATGCTTCTAATGGCCGAATAAATGTCAATCAGTATAAAGTCACCGTTATGTCTTATGTTGTCTGAATACTAAACGCAACTTATCTTTGAGACGTACTTAAATGTCTATTTGACGCTACTTTACGCCTTAAAGTGTCAGAAACAGCATGAGACATAGCGGTGACTTTAAACTGATTGTCCTTTTAGTATTCGACCGTTAGACACAGATAGTCTTATAGTTAAGTTGCGCTTCAGTATTTGAGGGTAAATATTATAAAAAACCTTCTAACTAAGCAATTTATTTACAGTAGGTACGCGCTTAGATTACGCGAATACGAATTACGGCTAAGTCTATAGAAAACCATCACCATATAAAGTAACCAAATATTTAAATGCTTAAGCTTTATGATAATATTGAACACAAATATTAGACAAGTACAAAGCCTTATCGTGTCTCGGCAAAAAGCCTGCGTCACTCAGGGTGACGTGGGGTGGTTTATTCCCGATAGATAAGATTACTTGGACCGTGAATGGGCATGGTATAAAAGATTACGACTAAAATAATGAGTTTAATTTTTGGAAGTCTTTTAAATGGCATCTAAATAAATTCATTTGTGTAATTTTATTAATTTTATAAAATGTAAAATTATATATATAATTCCACTTTTTTGTAACTACAAAGTGGAAAATAAATCATTTATACATTTTTTTTAAATAGAATTATTTAAAAAAAATAATTTAATTATTTAAATAGAATTATTTAAAAAAAATCAAGTTAAGTTCATTTAATTCACTACGATTTCTCTTCTGTAGAAAATCAGAATAACCTAAATTACTAAAATGTTAATATGTTTTAGTTATAAGACATAAAACACGAATAATTATATCTTTAATAAAACTAGCAGTAATTAATTTTAATGATAACTTACTTACATAACTTTTTAAATACATCATCATTTGCATATATTATATTTACTAGCGATCCGCCCGACTTCACACGGGTAGAGAAAACATTAACGAATTCATACACACAACTTCCTCTTGAATCACTTCATTAAGGGAAACCATTCAAAAATCCATTTGGTAGTTTTTGAGTTGATTGCATTCAGACAGAGAGACAGAAGAGTCGTGAGACTTTGTTTCACAAAAAAACGCTCTCAAAATTTACAGGTTACATTTTTACATTAAGCAATTCTTGAATACGAACCGTAGAGCTCTCTAGAAAATTTATAGCGGTTCATAGTCAAGAAAATAAGATAGAATGCAACATATTGCTTTCGAATAACAAGATTGTGAGAACCTCAAATATGTAAGAACGCGTATATATCAGGCTGTCATACTCAGAGGGTATTGCGCTAGGCGGAGTTGAGTGAGTTTTGTAAAATGTAGTTTACTTTATCAAGATTGGTGCATGTTTATTCAAATAACCAATTTATTGTTCTTGAAAATTGGTACAAGCACCAATCTTCAAGAACAATAAATTGGTTTAATTTCAACATTATTAATGCTATCAAAAACGTGGCAGTTTTACTGTATTACCCAGTACAATGGGTTGTGAAGGTCAGATAGACAGTCGCTCCTTGTAAAATTCGGTATTCAGGTGAATACGGTGAGATTGGAAGTTGACCCCGACATAGATTGGGAAAATGCTAGGCGGAAGAAGAAAGTGTGGAAGTTACAAACGACTACATAATTTCTTGTGGCAGTGGGCTGGTCATGTCTGTCGAAGGACCGATGGCCGTTGGAGCAAACTAGTCCTTGAGTGGAGACCATGAAACGGCAAACACAGCGTAGGACGCCCCCCAGGCCGGTGGACTGATGACCAGAAAATGGTAGCTGGGTCTGGGGACTGGGTGCAGAAGGCGGAGGTCCGTGAGTTGTGGCAACTTGGGAAAGGCCTATGTCCTGCAGTGGACCGTGATAGGCTGAGTTGATGATGATTTATTTAGGTTTTAAAAGATACTACACAATAAACTTATGATCTTAAAAGTGTCTCACAAAAAGTGATGATATTACTTTACAAAGTTGTCATTAGTTTAGTAAAGGAATGGACTGGTGTTAATTAAGATCTACTTTATTTTATTTTATGACATAAAAAGGTTATTTTCATGTCGTGTTCATTTAAATATTATTTTAGTATCCACTATATTAATTGTAACGCATATTAAGCTGTTTAATTCATACCATAGTAGGTACTATTTTTGTTTTAATTATATTCTGGTCAAGTATTAAAGTACCTTATTCTGTATAGATGCTCTTATATTTAAAACCGGAATATTTCTACAAACACAGATTTACATAGCGTTGTTACGAACCACGTATCGTGTTAGCCTCACAAAGCCATAAGATTGACGCGACAATGGCGGTGAAGCTGGGCTAGAAATGTGTGTTTCTGACGCTTCGAAAGTGTCAAAGGTTTAGCTTGAAATTGTAACGTTAGTAACTATGGTGGCTAAATAAAACAAAACGTGCAAAACATGATTAGGTTTTTGCATTTTTTTATAATTATGAATGCACATTAGTACGATTTACTATTGGTTATTTAAAGTAGACTCATTTTTAGTAGTATGGTGTTCTTTGCGCATGTGATTAAATGTTTATCAAACCTGAAAAATTATATTCTCCAGAATATAATTTTTGTGGAAGTCATAAAAATAAATAAATAATAAGTTACATAAACTTTAAAGGCATTTCCGTAATCGGGGCCCTATACCAAAGCGTGTTCGTCATCGCGGTGCGTCAACAAAAAGAAGCCGTTTGGTAAAACTTTACAAAATAAGTTTGCGACTTAACTAAATTTCAACATAAACTCTTGCTTTTCAGTTAAATATTTACAGAAAGTTAGTTAACAATGTTTTGCAGCTTTTTTATATTTTACGCAATCAATTTGGATGAAGGTTTTATTTGAACGTGTTTTGTTTTCAGTCCTTATTCGTTTTCCTTTATATAGTTCTTCTTCCTTCGTGTCGATGGTTATCTTTGGATCTGACTAGCCTAAACATAGCCAAATCGATTGCTCTTAGGTTAGCCTCTTTTAGGTCTTCTGATGTTGCGCTAACTGGGCATCTTGAGCAGCACAGGAGGTGGTCAATGGTTTATATAGTTGATGTTATAGCTTAGTTTAAAGTAGAGTATTGTGGTATTTTCAGGTTAAACACTTATCATATTATTTCCTTATTGTAGGTAAAATACTGTTGTAGGTACATCTTCTTCTGCGTAGCCTTTTCTCAAGCTATGTAGGAGTCGGCTTCTAATCTCACCGGATTCAGCTGAATACTGTATTTTACACAGGGTGACTGTCTATCTGACCTCTACAACCGATTTTATTAGGTAACACAGTATTCCAAAGTAAGACTGGTTGTCAGAATTGTAATGACTTAACGACTGTCAAAGATCAATGTATGACAGTCGGGACCAATGGTTTAACGTGCTTTCCAAAGCACGGAGGGGTCTTGGTATGTTTACAAATTGTCACTCATCCTCGGACCAACCGCGGCAAGCGCGGCTTAACCTGTATTATCGATTAAACTGGTACGGCTTACATATAGCCACGAACCCGTCACTGTTGTAGATTCATAGTATTATAAAAAAAGTGATTAAGAAATAGTATACGTTAAAGTAGAGCCTTCTTTACTCACAAAGAATTTTATTTTGACAAAAGATGAATGGAATAAAACACTTCTGCTGATACGGCGTAAATAAAATACGTATGTATGGATAAATACGCTTGTTCCAAAAAGACAAAACCTAAGAACGACAAAGACCACGAACAAACGTTTATAACAAATAAAAACTAAGGAAAAACTCTCAAAACACACCGCAAAAGCAAATACAACGTGTAAACACAACAATAGCAGGTGAAATACACCAACGAAATTCACTTACACCAGTTAGCTAAATTGAATGAGTTATATACACGTAGGTATACATAGCCCACGTATGGGTGTACACAGCCCACGTATGTGTGTACATACATTGCTCACGTATGTACTCTTACCTACGAACATAGACAATATAAGTTCAGTAAAACTATAGAGTAAACATAAACAAGCATAGAGCGCTTCGCTAATAGCCCCTTATGTCAAGCGTAAGCAAATTTTTAGCTAAATATACTGCGCTTGTTTACTGATTTGAGTGCGACGATAGACGTTTATGCGAAAATAACAACGGTTTCGATATTATTGTAATATTAGTTATTGAGACCGTTCTAATAAAACGGAGCGCTCTGTTTGGACACTAATTTTACGATTTTACATGTTCATACCAGTGCCAACAGTTCATATTTGATATGCGCACTCTGTAGTTTACCTACTTATTCATTCCTCTAAAGGGAAAACTAATTTCTGTGGGATGTGAAGCGAAAACTTTTCTGTTATATAATCCATCAAAAGGCCTTTACTCCAGTGATGTTAAGTTTGTTATACACTGGCTGATAAGCGGTTGTGATGATTTTATTTGTTTCTACTTTTATGATTGATTGTTTCTATTAGTTATAGCATTGAATCCACAGGGACAGTTTGTATAATGGTGTTGTTATTTTGTATTGACTGGAAAATCACTTTATATTGGGTTCTCTAGAGCAATGTAGGTAACTTAGGACTCTATTACCTGTGTCAGTAGCTTGATTTTAGTGTGAACAAATCATAATACCATAACAATTACGTTTGCTATCTTTTCTAACTCTAAATAATATGGTCAAATTACAATAAATTTAGCATAATTTTTGAAACCCATTTAATATACAATATTATAAGACGAATAAATACCATGAATAGCATTAAATTATATTATGTTTAAATTTACTTGTCTAAAACACAAAAAAATCCTTATAACAATTAGAAGCAGCTTTACCAACTACGGTTTAAATAAAGTATTTGAGAGCCAGTTTCATTTAATCAAAATACGACGTAGCTAAGCTAATCTATAGTAGGGGATTACCCTTGCTTATCCCCGTATATTATTATCTTACCCGGATATAACCGGACGTTTTGATTTATTTATCAGGATTTTATCTCTGCTACCCGATTGGAGCGATGGATAAGCGCTCGGCATTTTGCACTTTGCTTAAGTCGATTCCCACTGGACTTATATTTGACCTACTTGTCTACGACCTACTTATAGTTTCGCTAGCATGTATGTATTTGTATTATAAAAGGCATGATATAAATTGCTTAATGATAGTTTAAGAAAGAAACTTAGAACTTAATCTATTTTATAAAAAAGGAAATAAAAAAACACGCCTGGAAATATTTTTTGTAAGTTGGTATATATTTTTTGTTTCTACTGATAAACTTTTTCCAATATCAAAGCCTCATCATTATTAATGAAAAATGTGTACCAAAAAGAAAAGTAATTTTAATACGTTATTAATTTTATTGAAATTGATGCAAATGTAGAGAACATTTTAATTTGGCAGGTAGCTTGGCGCGGTCGCTACCGCACCAAACTGGGAACGAGCGATCCCATTTTATTTTTTATTACATCGTTTTATTTCTTTTTCCTTTAATTTGATTGTCATGATCGTAATTTAAATCTTATATTCTAATTTGGTGGTTTATACTTTGTTTTGGTTCTCCAATGGCC
Source organism: Diachrysia chrysitis (assembly GCA_932294365.1). NCBI lineage: Eukaryota > Metazoa > Arthropoda > Insecta > Lepidoptera > Noctuidae > Diachrysia > Diachrysia chrysitis. Next base: position 8,875,759 of record OW028657.1, read on the forward strand.
CCGATTCTGTTAAACCCACACTAAACTTATTTTAGACCATCGGTATCTTTTTCACTTGTTTACAATTAGAAAAGGACAGACGAAAATTAGAGCTGTAAAATTTAGTTTCGACTTAAATTTTCATACAAATCTATCGACACGCAGAAACGTGTGCACTAAAACATAGAGATGTTCAAGACGAAAACTGGTTTGACATTTCTAAGTTACTTGTTATCTGTTGCCGTCCTTTTCTCATGCTGTATGTTAGTAAAAGATAGCAATGGTTTAATTTTGATTTAGTTAGCGTACAAGCGAATCGGCGCCACTGATAAATATCTTAGAAGCAGGGTTACACATAGTACGTTGGTAAAGGATTTTTTAAAATGAAATCCTGAAATACTTTGACTTTTAAAAAATCCTATCTTAATAGGGTATATACCCTGGCGTATTTTATATAATGCCTGGATAATTTGATAAAACAAAACCCAAGTTCTGAGATCACGCTCTTGGGAAACATTTTGGACTAATTTTCACATGAAAACATTCATTGTTTGGAAATTGTAAGTAGATATCAAGGTACGCTAGATTTAGGTATCGTCGTATTTAGCATGAAAATATTAGTTATATAGATATTGTAAGTAGAGTACATACCTTTGCCAGATTTAGGTAATTAAATACAAATAGTAGAGAAAAACTTAAACCTCAGGCAGGATTTGAACCTGGGACTACCGGCTCAACGCGCCAGTCCTGTACCAACTAAGCTATTGAGGTCACTGCCTGTTTAAATTTATCATTCTACTTATTACGTGTTTAGGCCGACATCTAGTGAACCAATCTTTCGTTTTTGCAAATTTGGGTATATTTTGGCATTCGTTATTATTATTTTTTTAATATACAGGTAATTGACAATAATATGCAGGTAGGCATGCTTGTAATAATAGACTTAAGTTGATACAAAATAAATACATTTGGGTAAAAAAAGTATGTGCCAAAATATTGTTACCTTATATACCAGTCATGGTATTAATTATACTAAGTTGTGAAAAATGTGCTCATTAAACAAATCGACGCCCCAATCGAATAAAGACGTAAAAGCTTTAACATGAGTTTTAATTTTATTGCATATTTGCATTCTACGAGATAGGTTACATTACCTGAATTTTTATCATAATTTTACTGCTGTTATATTTTAAGTTATCAAGGAAGACGTCTTTATACTTCCGAAATTCTGCACAAAATGTATGGCAGAATAAAGTCATTGTGACTTCTTAAGTTAAGTCTCTTGCCCTTGCGGTAGTAGAATAACACGGCTACCTTATACAACGTCTTTATTCGTCTAAATACATTGAGTAAGTTAATTTGTATTCAAGTCTTACGGCTTTATTCGTATAGTAAATCAAATATCTGCGTGACGTAAATATTATTACAAAATCATAATAGTATAACTTTCGACCACGTCGTTTGCATACGTTTATCAAAGATTATTTTTTGAAACGTATTTTGAATTTATATTATTTAGAATTACTTATCACGGTTGTATGTTTTACTACAACCATGATCTACAAATTTGTTTATCATTATTACGAGGTAAGTATTTGTTACGATGTATTTTTTTTGTGAATTACGAACGCAGGAGTATTAATTCGCCCTGTGAGCTCTTTTTGTTACTGCTCTGCCCGAGTGTAGCGCGTTCTCCACTGTCCGAAATAATGTGAACATTGCGCGCACGTCGCGTATACGACTTATTTCAAGCATTATATTAGTATCGATTTTTTTAAATATGGCTTCTATTAGCAATAAATGTTTGCGTAATTTACGTTGTAGGCGATTATTGATTCTATTAAATAGTGAGCTAAAGGCTATATATACAACTATGTATAATTCTATACGGTTGCATTATACTGATTACTTCCTACTTGACTACCTTGGTGGTGCACCGAGTAGTAGTGTAGTGAGTGCGACTTCCAGGCACAAGGTCTCGAGTTCGATTCGATGCACAAATTCAAGTCCGGTCAATACAATTTGAATTTATTATGAAAACCACTCGCTTATATTGTTTTATATTGATATAATAGTTGTGTTGTTAAAATTTGACTACTTTTACTTTAAGCAATACCACATCCAGCGATATTGCTACCCAAGACGATGCAATAAATGATTATTCACTGGATGTGTCAGAATATATTCCATCATGATCACCATCACTTAATTCTTCTTCTGTTACAAAATCACTACAAACAAATAAAATTAAAACAAAGACTTTTTAATCTAATTACCCTGTATTTGCGGCATTAGCTCTTGGCTTAGTAGTGCAAAATCACGTTTAATGTCAGGTGTGAATTTTATTGCATACCCTTACAATTTGTATGAAGTCAAAAATTCTGAACTTCCTGAAATATCGAATGTGTAAATCATCAGACCAGATGTACTCCATAATAAATAATACAAAAGTTAATAAAGAAAAACTTAATTTAAAGGAGATGTAGCAAACAGATTTTTATGATTTTAAAAGCTTCATAACAGGTAAGATTAAGAATTGGTTTCAGGACGATAAGAGTGAAAAGATATATTGGACTAAAGTCAGAGAATTCAAAATTGAATTTGTAACTCCCGATATACTATACTTCAGGTACACTTTAGATGATGAGTAAAGAAAATTTAACATTAATCGCCAAATTTCTCGTCGTCAAAAGAACCACACTTGTCCTGAAAACCAGTCTTTACAATCGGCTTATATCGAATTATTTTCTATACACAGGCTCTCATACAATGATTCAATAAGTTTATGTGATTCAGAGGCTATTCCGATCCAGTATCAGGAGATTTACAGAAGACTGGTACCCATTAAACAGTCCTCAACTAATGTAGGCCCCGAGATAGATGACGAGGAAGAGGATAATGCCTGAATGATAATTTTAGTGGCGAAAATATATAATTGTTAGTTATGATAACTGCTTATTTCAATTGTTTATTATAATACGTAAATATCTTGTGGTTTTATTATTGTTTAATGTGATTATTTACAATTAGTTCCTAGATAAATAAGACGGATAGTATATTTCACTGTCTGTCATATTTTTCGTATGACGCTTTATAATAATATCATTACTAAGATGATTTTTTATGTAATTAGGTTTTCGTTAGTATAATTTAAAAGATTTTTGTTAAGATTAAGATTTAAGTGCCATTTTTATTTGTTATTTATTGGTGAAAAGAAACGTCTTAACCTGTTAATTTACTCGTGGAACTCTCTCAACAAATCTCTAATATATCATAAACGATTATTATTGTGATACTTTTTGTGAATGTTCATTAAAGTCTGATACTTTACTTTTATAATTAGTGTGTTTTTGGAGCCGGAAGATTATTATTTTTTAAATAATATGCATATTCTTCAAATAATAGCCGGTTGTTACTTTAGAGTCTTGTTTTTCTTTTTATAGTGTCGTTAAGCATTTTATTTTTATTTTATAATGTTTTAGTTGTTTAATAAGTAATTCTATAAAAAAATATATCCCAATATCATTTGATTTTTTATGTTTATGGTCAAATAAGTTCAAATTACATGATATTTTGATATCTTAAGTATTAAAAATATTAGGAATGAAAAAAGACTTATTGCTAATGTACGAATATAGAAATATCAAGTATTTGAACGAATAAAGGCGTATAAGTATTATACAAAACTAGTAAACGCTTACAAAAGCATGCTCAGAGGTAGGTATGTATGTAATACAAATACACATTGGTAATAGTTTGAGACGAATAAGGACATGAAAATTGAAACAACAAAAAAATGCACGAACTGGTAGATGAATATAAATGTAATATGGTTTTTAATTATTTATTCAAAACTTATGGATTCATTATATTGGCTTTTACATTCATCTGAAAGCTATTTTTTTACCACATTTTACCATATATCATTTGTTGGTGTACTAGATTCGTACAAGAATTGAGAGCGTTTTTTACGTTTTTTACGCTTTGTTCGTTTGGAGCGTCGAAATAACTCTTTATTTTCTATAACTTCACATATTTTACCTTGTCTAACTTTTAACTTTAACGTCAAGTTTCCTGTATCCCTTGTAAGGCTCAGCGTATTCGTGTCTTGTCATTCAATCCAGACGTTGATTGGCTTAGCCGGCCAACAATATCCTATGATACTATAGTATGGAACAGTTTAATCATTATTGTAGTTAATTAGGTACGTGTTAAGGCCAATTGCATTGAATTCTAAACCTGGATTAACTTCAGTAATTATGCTTAGGTGGATCAAATTAAAAGCAATTTAGAGTTAAAGTTTCATCTAGTTATTTGTTTATCTTAATGAGTTATTAATGAAAGGAGTGAATGATTAAGAAAGTACATAAAACTTTGAAAATGTCACATTGTACTTGCCTGTAGTGGGTTCCAATCTGCAACCTTGTGCATACAAATCCGTTCGGTACACCGCAAGGCCACCATGACAATCGGATAATAAAAATTGTTATTTATAAAAAAGTAAGCTTTATTAAAATTAAAATTTAATAATATAATAAAAGATGTAAAGTTGTTTATTTTGTTTTTGTTTTTAAGATATTTAAAAAAAAGTGAGGCTAAAGATAGAGTCCGTTAGTTTGCCTATAATTCAGTTTCGGTTCCTTTCCTCCTTAAGCAATGTTTATAACTTGCAATAAGTTCGCTTCTACATAACAAAAGAAACATTTAGATACTATTTATTGAAATACTTTGAAACTTATATCAGCAAAGATAAAACAACATAAAAGTAATGTATCAAACATGTTCGTACAATATTTCTCCAAACTTATCTGCCAGCCTATTACTTATTAAACTCATTCTTCATATTCATGTATCGTACCTACCCAAGTAACTCAAACAAAACGCACCCTTTGTCTTGCCAAAAATCCTACCTCCATACAAAAGTTATTGAATAACCCTATTGAATACGCCAGATTTTTTAAAAACAATAAAAGCTAAGACATTGTCATATTACGTCCCACGTATGCGAAAACGTTTTTGTAATAAATTACATCTGAGTTGTTCTAACCCTCCGTCGCCGGGTACATTACGGGGCGACACGATGCGGGGACGACACGCGGTCGGGAAGGCCCCGCTCGCGACCTGCCCGCGAATTTAATAAATCACATCGTATGTGAACGTCGACGTGAATCTCGTACCGTCTTTTAAAAGCGAGTTACGTAATACTTTGCAATTACGATCACAGGTTTTTGTTTGAAGGTAATCGAATTTATGACGTTACCTTAATGTACGCTGAGTGGCAATCGAAGGTCGATTTTTGTTTGAAAATACAAAATACACGCCCCAACGCACATGAACCATAAAAGTTTGAATGAAAAATGGGAGTTCTTCCAACCGATTACTTTTATGCAACCCAAGGAAATGTATAAATTATTGGAAACGTAAAACCCAGTTGGGATCCTCCAAATAAATCTAGACATATGGAACAGATACTTCAAGGTATTAATTCGTAGCAAAGTCTGCTGCTAGACTTCAGGTCTTCAGGACTTCAGGACTTCAGGTCAGGCAAATCAGCCTTCTTTACTTTTGAGGCACCAACTTATACTATTTAACCACCAATTAGCCAGGAGGCAGGGAAAAATAAAAATCTCTAGAAATATAATTATATTCCCAGCTGTCTACTAGCAATTATTGGTCTTATACAAAAATATGCTACAAATAATCTATACAAATATTATAAATACGAAAGTAACTTTGGTAGTTGCTAAGGTTGATACAATGTGGTTTTAAATTTTGTGTAAATATTACGCAGTTACCAGTCCGCAGCCTCTATGTTATTTTGTTAATTAGGTGGCTCTATCTATATCTTTTATTTGATAATTACGTTAGCGAAAAATTGATGAACATCAATTTAATATATTTACAAATATTGCTGTGCTAAACCTTAATTTGTTTATTTATGGAGCTTATTATGCTCGAACAAACAACAATTATAACTGAAAAGTGTTTGTTCAATTATTTAGACCTTAATTTTAACCCTGCTTGATCTACCTAGATATCGCGCGCCATGTCAGGTAGTTTTCGAACACCAATATCTGTCGTCTTGCCCCAGTCTTCTAGATTGCCTCGATGCTCTCAGTACTATTTACTTTTAGCTGGATAATCTCAAAACCACAGCAAGTACTATTTCCATGTGACAGTAAAAAAAAAGTACTAGGAAAATACAAGAAGCACGAAAAAACAAACCGAAATATAAATCTAATATATAAAATTCTCGTGTCACAGTTTTCGTTGCCATACTCCTCCGAAACGGCTTGACCGATTTTGATGAAATTTTTTGTGCTTATCCGGTATCTATGAGAATCGGTCAACATCTATTTTTCATCCCCCTAGGTGACTTCCACGCGGGCGGAGCTGCGGGCAACAGCTAGTAATACATAAAAAAATGCATTTAAATGTGACACCTCTACAACAACATAAGCCTTAGTAAGTGATCCAAAGTTACAGCTTCATTATCCCCTTCAGTGAAGGCCCAGGATTTCAATTATCTCAGGGATTTTAATATTAAAGTAAAACGCAAGCGGCCGCACTGACTACGTGGGAAAAATGTACCCTTAAAACTGTGTAGCAAGCACAGGGTTAATGGCATTCTTGACCCTTTTAAGTTACAGCAGGAATAAATGTATAAATTCTTTGATGGTAGCGTGTGAACTCGTTATGAATTTAATGGACCGTTCCTGTGTTCTTTTTGATGGCGTTAGACAATTATTTACGAGAGGAGGTAGAATGATCCTTAATATAGGTTGTCGTTCTCGAGATACAGTATGGCTAAATATGATTAGAATTAAGAGTTTTCTAAGAAACTAAATTTCTTACACATCCCGACTAACCGATTATGTTCAAAATTCCTGACAAACATCTGTTCAAAAGTTCTGGTGAAAATACTAGAAACTGATCCGAGATAAAGTTCCTTTTTATATCTCTTCTCGTCTCGTAAAAGGCGGGCTAATTGGATATCTTTTTATGTGCATTTCTTTGACTCCGTTTTGTACAAGATCACTTTGGATGAACCAATTATGACTTATGCAAATGTTTGCATTTTTATTTCAACAGAAATGGCTAACGGCGCCTTTTATCTGTGATTATCTTTTGTTCTTAAACTGGAGTAAATTTTGAATTGGCTTTCTTTTATGATGTCGCGTTTGGTCTGGTGGCTTGACTGGTTTAAAAAGAACCAGTTGAAAATTATGTAAGAACTTACAGGCTTTTAAGCGATAACTATTTGTGCATTCCATTATTAGACGATAATAGATATATAATAAAATATTTTGGAATACTGTCCTCCGGTTTCTGGGACGTTGATCAACACAAAAATTTGATAATCACTTGTCAAATCTCATATTAACGCTGTGATTGGTTGTTATTTTTTTGGTCAACCAATCACGGTCGCGATCAGTATATTTGAGTACAGCTTAAATATATCAGCCTATCAGAAACCGGGGGTTTAGCTGTTGTGGTTTTTCTTTATTACTTAGAACTTAATTAATAGGAATAATATTATGTATTTTTGTAACAATTTTTTTGGAAGAAAATCGAAAAAGTATTTATCTCGAGTGAATAAGACCTTAAACATACAACGAATCTTTGTTTGATCATTTGCCTGTTGGTTATAATCTTTACTGCCTAGATCTTAGAACTAGAACTACTTTTTACTTATGAACACTTATAATACTTATAAAACTTTAGACTTATGAACGATGAAACAACCCGAAAATAATAAATTAACGTTATGAATTCATTACATTATATTGCGGTCGCTCTTAAAATGAGAGTGCGTTTAAAAATTCATGAAATTATGAATTGTGTGTATGAATTATGAATAATCTGTTTGAAATAATTTAAAGCGGGTTTTCGTTTATCTGTTATTTAATATCAAAGTGGTTTAATAATTATTATAAGAATATTAGCACAGTTGTTATGGAAAATACAAGAGAATTGTGATGCATAGATAATAAATATGTATAGGAATCAAGTTAAACAAAAAGTTAAATTAATAAGAATGAAAAAATACATTTGTATCTTACGAATATCAACAAAATATGTTTTGTTTTTAATGTTTTTGTTGATAAAAATATACTTAAAAAATAACATCAAATACAAAAACAACATTTAATTTGCTGTAAGTTTATTTTGTTTATTTTTTGCTTTATAATAGCTTCAAAAATAAAAAAAATATACTTTATACGTTGAACTTTCAGTACCCTAATTTCAATAATTGTTCAGTTCTCCATAGTAACAAAAAGATTCTCCACACATACAAAGGAAGGAAGAGGTGTTAAACGTTGCCCATTGCTCTATACACATAGAAATGCATAAATAAATCCCAACAGCAACAAGATCCCAACAGTTACGACTCTATCCAAGTTACCAGTATTTCCCACGGGACCCACGTCTTTATTAAGAAATAAAGCCCACTTGTGGGACTCCACACGATTGCTTTTCGTGATTCCCAGCGATTTCGGTGAAATAATTTACGAATACAGTGACAGCTGACATGGGAAGTGGATATATAGTGCATTTATTGTAATCTCACTTGGTTTCTTGTCAGAAGCTATTTATAGAATGACAGAAGAAAAGGGTTCTATTGTTTTACATACCTAATATGTATGTATTTAGAAATATATAAGTAAGTTTATCAGTTGTCTGGTTACCGTAATACGGGCTCTGCCTAGTTTGGGATCAGATGGCTGTGTGTGAGTTGTCCTAAGATACTATATTATTTTTTGGATGCAAAAGCAAGTAATAGTACTCTCTAGTAATCTAAAATCGGTAAAAGCAAGCATGGTAATGAATGCTTATTCTTTATTTGTAAGAGAAGAACCAGTTACACTGAAATTGGTAATTTAGTTAACTCTATTTATGGTTATAATATTAAGGCACTAAAGTGAGATAAGGGTAATATGGATAACCTATTTCAAAATGTTAGTCTTGTCACAGCAAACTGGCTTGCAGATAACATAGCTGCCTTTACGTCACAGGCTTATGCGATACCGTCATATTTCTTATTATTTAGACATTGTCTTGACAAGGGTAAGCATATATTGCCGAATATTCTTGTTTCAGAAAAGCTATTTACGTTAGTATTAATATGCATATACAACTAACGATTCAAATTGCAAACACACATTATTCGTAATTGCAGTTCGGAACATCATAGGTAGTGAGGATTATGATTCGTCGATTTCTCAGTAACAGTGAGGATTGGTCTACAGACTGGATACACATCTTTTTTTTTTACAACAAAATCATAATGATTTATACAATTCATTATTATGAATGGCACAACAAAAATACAGTTCAACGAAAAAAATCACTCAAAGAGTATCAAACGCTTTTGATAAATCCAAAATCGCCTGAAAAGCTTTTTGCAATGACGAACGAAGTTCAAACAAAAAATTAATTGAAAAATAAATGCTTATTAACTTGAGGTTCAATATTAACCAGTTCATCGAGTTTCTCACAGAATTTATTGAAGTTAAAGACCTCGTCGGGGTGTCATGAATCTCGTCAAATTGTGTTTCAAAGTCAATCTCAATGTTAATCATGGACCCAAAGGCGTTGGCCGGAACTCTGATTATTTCAAGTATAGGTGCTTGTCGCTTGGCTACCGTTTTGTCTTTTAATTATACGAACCTTGATTTTCGAGAGGTACTCGATATGTGGTCGCTGTAATTTATATTGTATCTAAACAAAGATAACAGAATTAAATGCATCAGATTTTTTATTTATTAGCGTAACTTAACGTTTACTTTTTTTTTAGGATGGAAGCTGTTTTATACAGTATTAATGGTGTGATATTTTATAAATCAATATCCTTACACCTAAAATCTAACATCAAAAAATAATTTTTAAATATTTATTAATATCAAAAACCTAAACAAAAAAACATGTACCTATTGTCACACCAAAGAGCGCGCACATCGATTTAGCTGCACAGTAAACAAGTATTGTCACACCAAAAGGATTTTGCTGCACAGTTAGATTATTCGAATGTAACACTATCTTATTGCAATGGAATAATCCATCATTCGATCAATTGTTTAACGCTCTGATTGGCTCAGGCAAATACCAGGAGAACGAATGAATGAATGGGTACAATAATTGGATGAATGTAAAGAGAGCAATTGAACGCTCATTTGTAATACTAGTTTGCTCGTTAAATAATCTTGTTTGAGGACAAATATCTTGTTTTGTAGCCAATTTCTATTTTATAAAAGGTAAATCATTCAAAGAGATGCTCAGACAGGCAATTTGGAATAAGATTTTTTTATTGCAAATTATATGATTACAGTCTACAAAGGTACTTTGTTGGTGTGGAGAAACATCATTTTATTTTATATAAACAAGAATTGAGTAGTAATTACATTATAAGAATTGTTGACAATAATTGTTTCCCGGTAGTTGGTTCTCACTATTCAAGAATCTAGAACCTCTATAATAAACCTACAAAAAGTAGTAAAAGCAAGAGATAAATATTACATTAATAAATAAAAAAAACACGTAAAATCCTTTAAATATTATAATCATTAAATAGGTCAGTTATACAATTACATAATATCACTGGCTGCTGACTTTGTTCGCGTGTTTTAGTTTCAACGGTTTTTCATTTTTGCAACATTTTTCATTTAGGCCTTCCTCAATAAACGGACTATCCAATACAAAAAGATTTTTTCAATTCGAACCAGTAGTTCCTGAGATTAGCGCGTTCAAACAAACAAACAAACAAACTCTTCAGCTTTATAATATTAGTATAGATACGCAAATCACATAATCATAATTTTTAAATAAAAAATAGATCGCCGTTTGCATTTCTTTAAACGTTTTGTTAATAGATAGGTGCCAACCCTGGCTATTCAGCCTCGCTTCACCCGCAGGACTAAATAGGACAGCCACGAACATTCATTGTTATGATTACTGGAAATAAGCAAAATTGTAAGATTGATAAGATATAAGAGATAAGAGATAGATAAGATTGTTTTAAAGATGCAAAAGTGTTTCCTGAGTCTAATTAGTGCAAGTTCTGATGAAAAATCAATTGGTATTTTGAAAAAGAAAAAAAGTTGATCCTGCCTGTTTTAGTGTTTTTGCTGAACTTTATAATTATATACTTAGCTTAAAATAAAATACCAGGGCTGGCAGAGTCGTACTTAATCGTACTAGTATGTGTTTTATTGATAGTTCGTTTAAAACAACGCCTTGACCTTAGGTACTCGTACTTTAAAACTATTTTCTAAACTAGCTGTTTCCCACGACTCCGCTCGCGTGGATTTCGGTTATCGCGGCAAAAAGTAACCTATGTCATTTCTCAGGCTTTATACTATCTGTGTACCAAATACCATTTTAATCAATTCAGTAGTTTTGGCGTGAAAGCGTGTCAGACAGACAGAGTTATTTTCGCATTTATAATATTAATAAGGATATAGCTTCATCTCAGTGACGTCACTAGAGGTAATAACTGAAAATCAGTTCTGTGTTGCGACGGTAGTCACAACCAGTTCATGCTGAGTGACTACCTCATTGTCACACTCACGGGCGTGCAATGACAAGTGTACAATTATAATAATTAATTTGTTGTTCTTTTTATTTCATGTTTTTGTTCTTCGCGCTCTTTGGTGAGACAAAAAAATTTTTTCTTTCTTCTTTCTTTTTTAAAAACATAATTACTTAAACGTATTGTTTTATAGAACAAAAGCCTGTTTGCCTTTAATGTTCAGGTTCAGTAACTAAAAAGAATCAAAGAGTTACCCGTTAAAAATAAATGAATTTCGCAATAAATAATACAAATTACAGTATTGGTTTTCGCATGATTTAAATAGAAACACAATATTTATTTAAGCGATTGTTCTGTGTATCCGGTATGAAATAATCGTTGCCATCTGTTTGGTGCGGCCAACACAATTATGAAAAACATGTATCTTCATTCCGAGTAGATAACTCTAGGGAATTTGCGTGCATTGTAGGATAATGTAGAAGCGCATTGCAATTTATGAAGTACCTAACTAGCTTGTTCTTACGGTTATACCGTTGATGTTGTTTATCGTCTCAAAAATTTGAGCTGATATCTTTCTCCAAGTTGCAAAACATGGCTGCCAATTTTAAAATGCCAGACGCACATAATTACAAAAAAAATACAGACTTTTTTACTGATTTTTAGGTTCAGAATACATTTTAGTTTCCACACCATTATTAATCTCTTGTGTAGGTATTTTATTTAATGACATACTCAAATAAATTAAAATAGAAAAAAAATACGTTTATGAAAAGTAAGAGTTTATTATTATCCAAAAAGGATTTTTTTGTTCAAAAACAGCTTTTAATCACTATCTGAATAGCGCCGACTAATTAAGGTTTTCGCCAAAAGTCCGGTGAAGCAGTCAAAGCCTGAGCTAAACTAAATATAGACCTCTTAAAAAAAATGCGCCAACTAAATAAAGAAAAATAATACTTAGGTATCTATACATATAAAATTCTCGTGTCACAGTGTTTGTTACCAAACTCCTCCGAAACGGGTGGACTGATTTTTATAAAATTATTCAGTGTATTCGGTAGTCCTAAGAATAGGTCTAAACCATTAGTTATACCCCTAAGTGATAAAGTTAGCGCACAGATTTTTTTTTTTTTTTTTCAAATCTTATGGCAAAACAACTTTCACAGGGTCAGCTTGTATATTAAAAAAAAAGTAGTTTAATTATATAATAAATTGTTGCTTAATAAGTTTAATAAAATAAATGTTTTACAAAAAACTTAAGGATTACTTTAGACCTCCAGATGTAGCCAACTATTTTATGTAGTTTTAATTTAGTTTATCATCTATTTTAAAGGCCGAATATTGAGAAAAATAAATGAGCTGCAGCGCCGGAAAAATTACTAAGCAGCAAAATGACCAGACGTGACTTTTTAGACACCTCCGGGTCGCTCATAAAGGCGTTTATTTATTTATTTATATACATTATACTTACACACAACAAACAAACAACATGAACATATAGAAAACAAATTGATATAAGGCGTTTATTTCATGTTGTTAGGTACATAAAACATGAGTCATTGTTTTTCCAGAACACAATGTATATAAGTACATTAACTTTAATTAAAAAACAATAGCAAATTAGTTTTTACTATTTTTATGTGAAGGTACAATACATTATGATTCTAAGATTTCGTTAAATAAAATTATTCAAACTATGTACCTACCTATTTTCTGGATATAACCAGTTGGAACTAGTTAACGGCGAATCCTAGCATGGCGATATAAATGTGCGGATTATCCTTTACTTACAACTTGTAATTGTACCAACGGCAAGAGGATAAAGGTATTTCACAGTGTAAGCATTACATAAGACATTAATTGGGTCTTATATGGGAACAGATGCCATATATTTTTGCTTGTTTACTCACTAACATTGCTCATGAGATATTTGTTAAAATATAAATACCTAGATAGTTATAAAAATAGCAGGCAGTTAAGTATTAAACAAAGTATAGGTATCAGCATAATATTGTAAGCATAATTATAGAGAAAGTTTCTACATTTTATATTGCATTAAAAAAATGCATTTTAATAATGTTCATAATACTATTTTAATAAAACGGGAATTAGCGCGAAACATTTATAAATACCTCTACGCTTGACGTTTCGACCAGGTTACACCGGCCGTGGTCGCAAGCAGACTCAAGTCTAAAATAGTATTATAAATATGCAGCGTGATAGTTTAAAAGTTAATAATGTTCATAATATCGAAAAAATATTTTACCTGCAAATTCAATATTAACCCACGGTTTTTCGAGTATCCGATTTTCTGTTTTGGAATATCAAATCCTATCGAATTCTAACAAAATCGGTTATTTGCGGCCAGGTTTACACAAGCGCATGTGGTTCCAGATTTGAAATATACGAGTTTTGATGTGGCGGGAACAGACAGTACTTTTTTTGTCAATGTAATATCAGATATTCTGTAGGCCATGCAAATATTTTTTGCGGGGATTGGATTCGCGACCGGCGGGCGGCGGCATTGACGTCAAGGGAAATTTTCAGTCATCGAATATGGCGACTCGTTTTTTTTACTTTTAATCGATATTTAATCTGGTTGTATCAAATCTGAGTTTTTACCTATTTTAGTTGTTATTTTAGCTGGAATTTAATTTATATCTATACCTATCTAAAAATCTTGTGTCAAAGTGTTGGTGTGCGAACTTCTCCTAAACATCAAATTGTGTATATTCTTTATAATTTGTGTATATTTGGTAGATCGGAGAATAGGTCATAGACAATTTTTTATACCCCAGGTGATAAGGGTGGCCCTCTTCATTTTTTTTTATTACATTGACAAATTTAATGGCTAAACAACGTTTGCCGGGTAAGCTAGTTATTTTATAATAAAAAATGTACCAATTAACTATGTATCCTAGTTAATTTTCACAGGGTAAAATAAATGCAACCTACACGTGCTTTAGAGTTTTATCTAAATCTGCTGGAACAAAGAATTGCATAGTAAAGCTTTGCTGCATCCAGCGCCTTTGAGATACCGAGCATAAATATTTCTATACCTAGTTGATGTGTGTGTGATCTTAAATCAGTTTAGAGAAACGTGTTTAGGAACTACGTAATGTTTTCAGTAAATTGTTAGTCGTTTCATTAGTATTTTATTTTCTTTATTTAATTTTTGTTCGCCTCAATTCAGACGTAGAATTTAAAGATCGTTCTTATTTTACGTTTTGTTCAAAAAAAAACACTATTCATATCAAAAGTGTTGAAGCTGTTAACTTCTGTACAAATGCGGTATCCAATGTAATAAATAATGAAACTTAAAATCGACGCGACGCGACGGTCTGATTATTTATTTATGAATAAATGACGTTAAGCAGACTTTGTAATAATCGACATAATATCACCCGACATACGTTACAAAATTAAGCACCACATTTGTTAAATACTTAAATATATTCGAATACCAATAATCGGTTAAATGTTTGTATATTGATACAGCAACAAAAACCCTGTCTACGTAACTTTTGAATGGATTTGATATTATTATTTTCACCCGTTGAATATAATTAAATTAAAATAAAACTGAGCAAAGGCAACACTGATCGCTCGACAAACTTCACGTGTACTACCTAAAGTTTTGTATCAAAGAAGCCGCCTGCGCGAGACATTGTTTTCTAGAACGTGATGTTGATGATGTTGAACCATGAATACGACTTTATTGGATTAGACAAGGTTATTGTAACATACTGTAAAACGCATTTTCATTACAAATTATGAATGTTCTGGGTTATACAACCGTTCTCTTTCTAAACTCTATAACTGGAACAGAGAAACACGTTGCTCCAAAGCTCCAGAAAATACAAAAACAAAAAAGAATTTATGTAATACAAATATTAAACAAGTATAAATTCTTAACCTTAGTAAATCGGTACAAAACTCAAGAAAACTTTTCTGGCCGCCATAATACCGTCACGAGGATTATCCCGTGGCTTCTGATACAATAAAACGGAATTGGATAAAAGGGGATCCCACTCTATATCCCCGATTCATTGTAGGACACATTATTGTTCCCTAGGATTAGTAGGATTATCTGAGTATTTACAAAGACTTGTAGGATAATCTTATTGTTGCAAGTTAATAATGTAACACATTCTAAGTAAAGATAAAAGTTTCGGGGAAATCGTTTCATCTCTATGTGAGTCGATTCGATAATTAATTTCTTTTTGTTCGTTTGTTACTTCAACTGATTACGTAATTTTGGTGAGACTTTGATGCTGTTTTTGTAATGCTATTGGGAATTGACCTCGCTTTTGTCGCTCTATGGTATATATTTATTTGCTCAAACATGTCCTACATTTCCTACCTACCTACTCTTAAACGAATAAAACATTTGCCTGTCACGTGATTGTTCTATTACAAGTCCACAGTGAATTTGTTAAAAAACAAACTTTGCGTAGTCAAATTAAAAACAATAAATGTAAAAAAAATGAAATTATGTAACGGGAATTATATAAAAGTGGACCACATCGCATAGGTAGGTACAGAACCCAAAGTAAGTGGAATTAAAGGCGACGACGGTACCACAAACACTCAGACCCGAGACAACGTAGAAAAGTAGTTTTCTACTTTGACCCGTGTAGAGATCGAACTCAGGATCTCAGAGCTAGCGATACCTTTAAAACCGGTTTACGCCACTCGACCACGGAGGTCGTTAAAATTAGTTATTAAAACTATTTTAGTCCATGAGATATTTATTTTTGATGAAAGCGAAAATGATGTTTGTGTTGATGTCATTAAAATTTTTCCTAGCTATTTCCAGCTTAGAGTTTGAATGATTCATTCATGCACGGCACAATACATGTCATTGCAAAATCCGCCATGCTTCATTTCGACAGCCGCCCTTGAGTGAACTCAACCAGTCCATTCAATAACGAGCATGACTCAGTCAACTGTTTACTCGTTCACTCGTTCATTCAACAAACTGCGCGTCGAAGCGAAATGATTTTCTTTTATTTTTCCTGTCTAGTTCACATTAGGTGAGCGACGATTTAGAAGATTCGAATTGATTGTATCGTTTTTGGAAGTACGCGGCCATTCAATATTTGCTGAATTGAAAGTCGGTATGTACAACTTTTACATTGTATTTGTTAGGAGGGGTACTACTGGGCCTTTGTCCATACAAACGCTATGTTTTCTTCGTGAAAAAAGCTGGAGATTTTTTTTAAACTTTATGTTAAACAAAAATACAATTTGATAGAGCGAATTAAGTCAATTCGTGCTCTATCAATTTGTATTTTTGATTTCAAACATAATCACTAAAAAAATATGACAATCTAAAAATAAAAAAAACTCAATTTACCGCCGTGTTTAGACGACTAGAAATATTTTATTTAATTAAAACAGAATAAGCTCAAGCTGTTGAATGACGTAACCAAATTAAAATTCTAATAACATTGTTCCTGAAACCCGATTTCATGTTTAAACAAAACGTTATGAGATGATTGTGAGCCAAAATACGATTTTCGTGCATTAAAAAACAAAACACGTAGAAACCGCTGCACGAAGGATCATAGGCCGCGAAATGCAATTCCGTTGCCAATGTTTACTTTTTAATTCGTTTTATTTTTATACAAAATGTTTTAAAAATGTTGGTCATACGGAATGCAAAATGCGGTATGAAATTTAATTGCAAATAAGTAGTTAAGGTGCATTAAAAATACTAAAACAGTTCTTATAGGTTAGAACACATTATGGCCTTATTTATAAAAATCTCAACGGTGTTTAGCAATTGCTAAGCAAGTTCTATAGAAAAATTTAAATAAGAATTTGCTAAGCTGTTGCTAACCACCGTCGAGATTTTTATAAATAAGGCCATTACAGATTAAGACTAAGTAATAAACAAACTCTATAATAATAAAAAAAACTCCGGTCAAAAAAGTTTAACTTCATTATTTTTTTTTTATTCAGTCCAGTAAGCAATGATATGATTTATATTTTGTGAAAAATTAATTTATATAAATATAGGCGGGTACATAGATACCACACAAACACATACACAACAGACACCCACAGATGCACTCGTCATAGTTGCGTCAGTGTGCGCTGTTGGCAACAATGCGGACGTAATAGTTCGTGTTACCAATAATATACTTTACAATATGAGACAATCCTACAATTAAAGCAGCTTTTAAATACTAAATATTTACTCGACCGTAAGGGGAAACTAATATAATCCCTTAATGAAACTATTAAACTCGGTTATCTAGATTCCACAAAAATCTCTTTGTGTAAGTATAGAGACACCGAGGGCATACAATATTCTATGACTTTTGGAACCATCATTATTCTTGTAATACCTACATAATAAATATATTTTGATAACTAAAGTATAGTCTAATCGATTTGTGTTATGTAAGGTTCATAATATTATTATAATTGTATTAGTGGTTCTTAAAAATAGGTACTTACTGGATGGTGAACTTACAGCGAAACTGGATAGTATTGTTTTATCACATATTCTTACACGCAAAAGTTAGATACCGACATACTGAGTAGGTACCTATGTGTACCGTCGTAACAAAATACGTCAATATTATAACTTTAGATATGTTCCCACTTTACCACAATATATTGTCACAATATCCATAGGCATCGTTCAACAATTAGTACGGGCAAGTCGGGCAACATGCCATACTTTTTCGTAGTGCCAATAAGTTACAATGGCGGCGACCTCTTACTACGTTTGCGTATTTTACTGTTCGAATCTTCGAAGTGTGCGACACAAAGCTGTCATCTTACGTCACCGACACACAAACAAATTTTGAAAATAGAACTTGACAGTGATTATTGTTTTTTTTTCTTTGCGTTATTTGTGGCCAGATGTATCGTTTCTTTTTTTATTTGGTAACATTGAAATGTTTATAGGTACTTACCTATGTATGTACATTTTAATAATAAATAGTAAATAAAAGCATTAAGTAAAATTGCATTGAATTTCTATTATTTTTTTAATAATTGTACAAATAAAAAATACACATGTCAAAAATCTAATCTAATCTAGAAATGTCACTGCAATATTATTTATCTTGGTATTTGAGTGTGTTCTTTTTTCAAACGTGACATTCCTCCGCCATGCGTATTTAAGTATGCTTCATTCATGAACGAGCCACGCGCATTACAACGTGACTGATTCCAAATCTGAATTTGAAGAATTTGATTTCTTTGAAAAGTTTATTTTTAGAGGAGTGACAAGGTATTGGAAAACTTTTGTCATCCACTTGAAGTTCGCTTTTCTCTCGATTATCAAGAATCGGAAGTTTTCCGAGTAATGGAATGTTATTTACAGATCCCGGTCTAAGTCCGGCGTTTGAACGTGCCTGTACCGAATATCTGTACGGCTGCATCATTGCCGCTATAAATACTTTGATAGTGCCCGTAAATAGATTTTCGATGATTGCACATAAACCGACCGGTGATTAAATTCAAAGGAAATTTTCTTATAACGCACTCGGTTTAGGTTTAAATAAACAACGTGCTGTTGGTTTATGGGTGCCAAACGTATAAAATCTTTAGAGGAATGCAACACTCGCATTCCAAACATTGAAAAATAAGTACAATTTTGAAATAATTTCAAACATTTTTTTTTATTAATTTATTAGCTGCAATTAGTCAATGACCCGACCAACATACGAAAAGTTAATTTATTCTTTAAATTATTTAAGTACCTATATAATTATTTAACCTTTTTTCGATTCACGAATACAAATCGAACTTCGAACGGATTTTATGATTTTACTTTCATTCGTTCATAAAATAACGCGGGTGTCATGAATGAATGGGTACTCATACATAGGTGCATACCTCATTGCATAATTTAGTTGTGAGCTGCACTGTAATGCGTCATTTACAATAAGATACGTTAATGTAACATATTGTAAGTTGGCAAACAATCAAGATACCTATTTCAATGTGGCCAAACTAAGAGTTGAAATCGAAAAGGAAGTTACGTAATACCGATTCATATTTAGAACGCATTAGGACTTTTGCGTGGCAATAGATATTTTTTATGTACCTTATGGTATTTGCATACTATAGTAGGCTTTACCTTTGAAAATTATTAACGAAAAAACACAGAAGCACGCGTAAAATAAATTTAATCATATAATTGTAATAATTTCCTTTTTTATTTCTCCCTATTTGGTCTTATTTTTTTATAGTCGAGTGCAGTTTAATAACTCGTGTTTCTCTCTTTGTTTCAGGCGACAACTTGACACCTCAACGCACAACTCAGTCGAAATGACAGGGCTTTTATGATATTATTGCGACTGGCAACCCAAAACTGTATACCGCCATTTTTAGTAATAATGTGTCAAATTGTAGGGTAGCCTAACAAAAAATATTTTTTTGATACGAGTCATATTAAAAAAAACTCTTATATTATTTCGTACCGTATACTTTCTCACAAAAATCTGTAATTTTTTATACCACAATAAATAAACGAAAACAGTGTTTGTGTGTGATCTGCGTTTAAAAATGACGGTGTGATATTAATTGCGCCAGATACTTCCGTTCACATCCGAGTGAGTATATATCGGCGGGAAATTGTGAGGTGTGCCAAAATGTCGTCGCGTACGGGGCAACGTGGTACGTCAGTTGCGACGAGCCAGCGGAAACACCGCTCCCGGTCCACAACCAGGTACGACATGGAGAAGAAGCCGAAGAAGAAGGACTTCAGGACCTCCGGCACCACCAGCCTGGTGTCCATCCCCAACAGCATCAAGCTACCCATGCTTAACAGCGGCCTCATATCTCTCGGTGAGTGACTTTTTAAATGTCAATTTTCATAGTTTACAGTTCAAGTGTCATAGTTACTAAGATTTTAAAGGAATAAACCTCTCTTTGTGAGTCCCATTTTAAAAACATTCATTCTTCTGAACAATTTTTAATCTGTTGCGGTTTAAACGTTACGTTTAAATATCAAATACATTTTAAATTCTTTATTTATTGTGTGGTGTGATAAATGCAAGCTTTATACGGCTAAATTTAAATATCGAAAAAAATATCAGCAATTTCTTTTTGGTTTATAAAAAATTAAAACAATATTTATTTAGTTTTTTTAGTCCTAGCTGACTATTCAAATATTCAGTGTTTTTTTTATGTTAGCAAAGGAACTTCGATAGAGCTCTATTAAAGTGCAGCGGCGTACTTATACTTTTAAAATTACACTATTTAAATCACAAACTGATTACTTATATTCCTGAATATCAGAATAGATTCTGTCTGATGTTATATTTTATAGATATGTTTAAACATTTACGCGTCTGTCTAACAAGGTTGTCTCTTTAGCTGTCTTAAACACAGTCAGGCTTACAGCTCATTAATATAAATTAAATCGTTCAAAGCGCGTATAATTATGTGCTACGTATTGCGGTAGTTTACGCTAGTATTTCTAAGAAGTAATTATATTTGAGTATTTAAATACTTTCTCATGACTTCGCTTTGAAATAAATTATAAATGCGTTACTTAGGTGAATAATAAATACATTAATCATAATCTATTAATAAAAGTAGATTTTAATGGCCGAAAAATAAAATCGAATGTGAAAATTAGATTAATCTTTTTAGGTTAAATGCCTAAGCTCTTATACCTACCAAGAATTGTTTAATTACAAAAAGCACATAAATAAACGTGGAAAACATCAAATACATAATTGCTCAGAACCCAAAGTAAGTAAGTATAGCACTTGTGTTATGGAATCAGAAATAACAAAGATAGGTACCACAAACACACCCGAGACGATGTAGACAAGTTCTTTTTTCTATATTGACCCGTCCGGGAATCAAACACGGGACCTCAGTGCGACCTGGCGACACTATGAAAACCGGTGTGTACGCCGTGTGCATGGAGGTCGGCGTATTTAGTTATACACATACACTCGTTATAATGTATATGTTCTTCACAAAAATATAGCCAAGTCTTAAGTTATATTGAAATAAACATTACATTCCTGTTTTGGGCAGTCGAGTCAAAATTAGGCACAGTAGGTACCAATAGTGGGTTTATAAACAGAGCCTAATTTTGATGCGGTATTAATTTTCTTTTTTAAAATACAGTTTAACTATTTCACTTTTGTAAGCAAACATCATGGTTTTGTTAGCTCTGACACGGAAATACCAAAGCGAAAAACAAAAGCAATATTTGGTAGATTAGAAAATTTGTTATTTATTTGTTTACATTCTTTTGTTTTTAGTAGTGAACGAAACTGGTGTTTACTTTATCTATATCTATCTATTGTATAAATAATTATTAATTATTATAAAACAAAGTCCCCCGCCGTGTCTGTCTGTCTGAAAGCGATAAACTAAAAATTCACTGAACAGATTTGCATGGTTTTCACCAATGGATAGAGCGATTCAAGAAGCTTTGTGTGTATAATTCATTAATTTTTTATCTTCCTGAGCAATGCATGCGGGTGACTAGTGGAAAATAATCTTATCCGGTGAGACTGATACCCAACCCAAAGAAAATTCTGGATGAGACACAGAGAAATATAAAAAATATATAAAGAATTTTTCTTTTTATATGTTAATTGTTTACTCAGGCGTATTTTTTTGGATAACCCGTCTAGTTATAAAACCCGTTAGACTTCTTAACCATCAGCTGACACGGTGGCAAATTTCGAGAGTCGAACTTGTTTTAGTATTAAAAATTTAAAATATACTTACAGTATATTAGTTATGAATAGTTTATTTTTGATTCGTTCTAGGGCAAAATTTTTTCTTGCAAACCACAAGGAAATATATGTTGCCCCAAAGTCATAAAGCAGATTCTATATGAAATGAAAATGATAATACAATCATCCTTTATAATTTAAATACAGCATTAGGTAGGTACTGTGAATACAATAATTCCAAACCAAACAAGCAAATAATATAACTAGTCAACAACCAGACGTCGCCTCTATTTCAAAGCATTAAGATTGATTTTCTTGGTTCGTTCTTACCATTTACTTGCGGTTGACCGTACACAGAATCTCTTAATGGAAGCGTCTGAATATTTAAAAATAGAAGCGAATTTTCCACTAGTAGGTATACATCCGCGTTTGAGCGCGAACAACAATAAAGATACGATACAGAACATTTGGCTTTACGCAAATGTGTGTTGAGATTTTTGAATTTCGATTTGGTAATAAGAATGTCTGACGTCTCCTGACGTCATTGTAGAAGCGGATTTCTGTACGAAGTGTATTTGAATGTATATATAATAACTTTTTGATCGTGTCGAAAAAAGGTTTTAATATGTGGAGTTGCAAAGGCCCAGATTATATTTATCCATACTAATGTTACTATTGCGAAACTATGTCTGTCTGTCTGTTTTTCTGATTTTCACTTACACGGCTAAACCGATGAACCAATTGTGATAGAACTTTGTATGGAGTAAGCTTGTAGACCTAGAAAAGACATAAGCTACTTTTTTTTGCGATAACCGATACAGCTACTGAAAGAAAAACGCAGCTTTGGTATGTTTCTTTTAGTATCGAAATTTCTTTATAAGTAGATACAATATTTATTTATAAATATAATAATATATGTATTTGTTTATACAAATATATTCATTATAACATCTATTATAACATATAATTATCTCTACCTACCTATACCATTGGTTGACTGGTAGAGACTGCCCAAGGTATTAAGTCCGCCATTGTACATACTCTTTTTGTGTGCATAAAGTTTAAATAAAGCGGGTTATAAAAACTTTTGTTACAAAAAAAACAAGAATATGGATATAAACAATCGCTTAAAATGAAAATAAGATATTAAAAATCTCCTAAATTGCAACGTGATAGCAAATGAGTGTACTTAACGTCATTTTTGATCGGTTATTGCGTTAACGAAGATTAATAACGGAGGTGACTGGCGAGTGATAAATTAAAACCCTGCTTTAAGTACAATGAGCGGCAACCATGATTTATGACAAGCATTAGGGATGAGACCGCTCAAATGGTTAACATTTAAATTTTTTACGGTAAAAGCTCTTCAAATTCGTCGTTCGTGAAGGATTTTTTTGATTATATTAATTAACAAAATCGATAGCTAGATTAAGAATTAAAGTTATTTTCAACTCTAAAAATAAGTTGTTACTCAATCTAAAATCAACAGAATCAAAACAGTAGGATTCGATAAGTAATATTACAAAGCTTAAAAGAGTTTTTATTTCATAGCTTTTCCCCGCGGCTTTGCCCGCGTGGATGTCGGTTGCGGCAAAGAGTAGCCTATGTCCTTTCTCAGGCTCTAGAATATCTGTGTAACAAATTTCATTTTTGATTTGAAAACGCGACAGACAGACAGATAGAGTTACTTTCGAATTCATAATACTAGAAAGGATTCTAGCTGACTCGACAGTCGTTGCCCTGGATTTTTTTATCATTTTTCGTAAATTTTCATTCGAACAAACCTTGTCGTGAAAAGTAAAAACACAATAAAAAATCGGCCAAATCGGTAAAACCTATCGTCATGCTTTGTCTTACATAAAAATTTTAAATTCTGAACAATCTATATCAGTCGCCCAACAGCTGTTAAATAAAAAGAAAAATTAAAACTACTTCTGAAATCTATTGTCATTCCGCATCGTAAGTATGTGGATTATCTAAACAAAATACACGGCTTCGGTACCGAGTAGCCAGCCAGAAATAGACTCAAAAGGCTGTTGGCCCGCTCTAGGTCAAGAGAAATGACGTTGGTACGGTGTGACGAACGTCAGTAACAAGCAATGAAGCTCGAAAATGAACCTTAAAACTTTGACATAAAGTCTATATCAATGTCGTTGTTGCTAGACTTGTGTGGGTCACTGTACGTGTTTGTGTTTTATATGTATGTCCGTCCGTCGTTTTACGGCTGAAGGTGTGTATCATCGCTATTTCCTATAATGGCCAAACATTATTTTTATTCGTCACTAGCTGTACCCCGCGACTTAGTCCGCGTGTTTTAGTTTCAACGCTTTTTAATTTTTGCAACATTTTTCATTTATGCTCCGCTCCTTTTGGTTGCAGCGTAATGTTATATATCTTATAACCTTCCTCATTAAATGGGCTATCCAACACTGAAAGAATTTTTCAAATCGGACCAGTAGTTCCTGAGATTAGCGCGTTCAAACAAACAAACAAACTCTTCAGCTTTATATATTAGTATAGATTCACATTCTGATTTTTATATCGCCTGAAAAAGTTTTTTTTTTATAAAGCAATTGGCTTTTAGACTCTTTTTGTTAATCTAATATACTATATTACTATATTTAAATAAAACTACTTTGATTTTATCGCTGTTTGTATTTAGATTTTAGTTCCCGACATTTCAACGTTTTTGCAGGTGTCATGGTCACGGGCACAATGAGGTGGTATTCGTCTTGACAGTTGATGTAGCACGTTCTACCTTCATATTTTAACTAATTATTTGTATTCCGACCTACGCAATATGAGCTCCCTGTGTCTTGAGGTCTAGAATCACTGCTTTTGGGTTTGGATTTAAGTGTATTATTGGGTCCCAAACAGGTGATATCTTCTAGCCATCTTCTCTATTAAAATTAGGGTGTTTTTTAATATCAATAACATCACGAAACATCCCAGGTAATTTTATTTCGATGACTATTATTCGCGTAAACCTCAGAAAGCAATAAGATTAATATTTCAATTATTCGCTCATAGTTTCTGGCCACTACAGTCTACAGTCTAACATGTCATCAACACACAAAATTACTAATTTCGTGGTAAGTTAGCAATTTCTCTGTATAACCTTGCTATTCATACATTGACCTCAAGAATTCCTTGGGCTCATAAAGTACGTGATCGTAGACGTAAAT
The DNA here is from genome assembly GCA_932294365.1 of Diachrysia chrysitis. Taxonomy (NCBI): domain Eukaryota; kingdom Metazoa; phylum Arthropoda; class Insecta; order Lepidoptera; family Noctuidae; genus Diachrysia; species Diachrysia chrysitis. The sequence goes on from OW028657.1 coordinate 8,901,123, forward strand.
AACGTTTAGTTGCGGTCACGTCTTGTTTGCTACCAACCGCCACCAATTAAGCTTGGCTGTATATAATTGATTCCGTTGCACGATGCTGTAGTCTATGGTAGTTTGTAAATGGCTATCATTCTATTTGAAATTCGAATTGTTGTTGTGATAAACGTGTTTTAACTATTATGAGCGGTTCCAGAGTTAATGCCTATAAACACTATCAAAAATTTCTTCTTAATTCAGTTACAGAATAAGGAAGCCAAAATTTTCAAAGAATTATTTTTAAAATTTGTTCACATTTAGGAAGACTGATTGCAATTACATGTTCCTAAATTCAGGAACGATTTCATTTAGGATCCTAAATTTAGGATAGTGTAATAAGCGCTTAAGCCGAAATGACTAGCCAAGTGCGAGTCGGACTCGTGTATGAAGCATTCTGTTCCGTACCATCGTTCAAGATTTATGCCGATATAATCAAGCGAAAAAAACTCAAATGAAATCACTTTGTAACTTTTTATTTGTTGTAATCGCGGCAACATCAACACAACGTAGGAAAATTAAAAAAAAAACTGTCAATTAAGGTTCATGAGATACGGCCGCTGACAGACAGACATATTTACGGACGGACGCTTAGTAATAGGGACTTTGGGTTCTGAACTCTAAACAATATAAAACACAAATAATAAATAATAAAATATGACAATAAATTATTACTTTTATGTATTGAATCCTCCTATTTCTGGACTAAAAACGTCAAAACAAACAATATTGGCAATACTCAAGTGTTCGATATTAAGAAATGATAAAACGATGTTTATGACGAAGTCTTCTTAGATTCCAATAAATCCGATCTCAATTTACAAACAAATAATACGAACAATATATTGCAATATTATTTTTCCGCTCGTCTGTCTGTTATGTATACAATGTGCTTTGGTAAGCAACGCAGAAAACTATCTCCAGTCTAGATTGTAGAGAAATAAAAATATGTATAAGAGGGTAAGGACCTATTTCGCCGTCCTCTCAAATAGTTTTATTTTTGGTCAAAAAGTTATCAAATCTGACCAACCTCCAACGGTTCTGCTTTGACTAAGCACATACATAAATTTATATTAACAAACTAGCCGAGCCCCGCGGTCTCGCCCGCGTTCTGCCCGTTACCCTAAGATATAATTCCATCAAATCAGAATTTTCCCTAATTTCTTCGATAATTCTTTAATTTTCGGCAAGAAAATTAGACTAAGTTACTTCTTATAATATTTAGTCATCAGCTACCTGCCTGTAACGTCTTATTATATAAGATTATCCGGAACAAACAAACAGACCAACAGACAAAAATTTTAAAATCTGTGTTTAGGATCACGTATCGTGCAAATAACTTTATTATTTTGACATTACAAACAGACACTTTAATTTTATTTATTTGTATTGATGATAATTGATTGCATTGATAAAATCCTATTATTTCGTAACAGTTTATTTCTGACTAGCTGTCCCCCGCGACTTTGTTCGCGTGTTTTAGTTTCAACGGTTTTTCATTTTTGCAACATTTTTCATTTATGCTTCGCTCCTATTGGTAGTAGCGTGATGTTATATAGCCTATAGTCTTCCTCAATAAACGGACTATCCAATACAAAAAGAATTTTTCAATTCGAACCAGTAGTTCCTGAGATTAGCGCGTTCAAACAAACAGACAAACAAACGAACTCTTCAGCTTTATAATATTAGTATAGATATACCATTATTAACATGTGCATCTGATATCTATTAATGGCCGATTCCTATATTCAATAAAGATTCCTCTTGCTTACTACTGTACTTTTTCTTCGTTTTGCTTCGATAACTCTACCGTCTGGTAGCAAAACGAATCGATTCAATAATATAAAAACTAGGCATAAGTCGTAACTATAAAAAAATAAGTAGGTATTTGACATAAGAACATAGTACAATAAAAAAATAACAAAACACGCTCAACTGATGAAATCGGTTTAAAAACACACTAGTTTCAAACTTTTAAAAACTAAAAGGTTGTCCTACTGCTTCTTTGATATTGTGGTTTATCCGCTCATAGGAGATAATCTCGTTTATTATCAATAAAATAGCAACATTATAGGGATTACGTAGCCAGTGCGGTAGCAAATTGTAGGGAAATATATTATGACAGATAGATAGATTTATTTTTATTGCGTTTATGTCAATATCGACAAATAAATCTTATGATTATATCCTTTAAATATCTGGGCTCTATTGGTTTCGATTTACTTACATCTATATAAATAAAAATTTATCTTACAAACAACGTGGCAATGCCGCCAGCCTTTTGGGAACACTCCCAGTGGACAGCGATGTGGACGAATTTTTTGATGCCATATTTTAGGTTTATGTTTAATTAGATTAGTTTATTTTATTATTCCTTTTGTATGTATATAAATAAAAATTATTACCACATGTATGACGGAGCATCACTTAAGAAATTAATGAATAAACCAATTGTTTATTGTTTTGTTTTAATTGTCAGGTCAAAGTATTTATAAACAAAAATTTGCGGAAGGTCTGCGTGAAATGTTAAAAATTGACCGGACAACGCCTGTCGGTACAGCTTGTTTTCTAAGGTAAATTATGTCAAAGCGATTCGTTTTAATAGTATTTCATGCCGTTACTCTGTCACTGGGTAATATTTTTGACTTTAAATGTTTGTGAAAGAAAATAGGTAATTGGGGCATCCGTGATCTTTGATTCAGAGAAGGTACACCACCTATCGAAACCAAAAATAGCCCAGCAGCGTTTAGACCATCAACAAGACGCACTTTAATTACTTCCGATATTATTAATAGGTCCTACCTAACATCCTAATTAAGCCACTTATTTTGGACTAAAAACAAAATATTAATCCTATCAAGAAAGCCAAAAGACGGTAAATTGGTCTGTCTAAACAGAAACACAAATAAACCAACAAAGAAAATGCTGACGAAATGTATTATCTTCTTTTTAGTGAAATGAAAAATGGCTCCGTTTATTGGGGACGGCGACAGAGTTTAAGACGGTTAATCCGTTTTGTCCCGAGATCGCTTATCCCTTTTCGGGAAATATTTTTATTGGCGGTGAGGGACCCATTGGACCGTTGAACGTCATACTAAAAATCATCGGGTCGTTGGAAAATTTGTCCTACCCATCTTTTTTTATGTAGTTATAATAAAAGTTTATTTAGGACCCAAGTTTATTTACTCAAAGTGAAATTAAAAAGGGATTTCGGGTTACCGCTTGGACCCAAAATTTACGGGTAAATTATTTTGTTGCTGGAAAAAGTTGAAATAGATTTGACACATACTTTTTTATATTGTTATTCTATGTCAGATACCTAAATGAGCTCTCGTTAAATAAACAGTTTTTTTCCAGTTATATTTATTTTCTATGTCCACTTTTCTAGCTAGAAGAGCTAGAAGTTCTAATAATCTTCCTTAAGATATTCAATTATAAATCAGTCCAGTTGCGCAATAAAATTTGTAAACTGAATGAAGATTTAAAAACATTATACACACTTTTTCTTATAGATTTATGTAATCTATAAGAAAAAGTGTCATCAACAAACATAAACCGATATAGTTTGTTTATGCCGTGATATATCTGATATTCAACGAAAACAAGTCGGAAGCGCCGGCTGTTTGTCATCCCGTACACGACCTCCGTTAAAACGACGAAGAGAAATGTTTTTATTATTGTGTTCTGTCGCTATGGCAGGCACGCTTTCAACGCAGCTTAGACCTTTAACTGAAAAAGCGTTTAAGATCCTTTCTTATACATAAACATATGAATATCAGACGCATTTTCCTCATGTTCTCTGAACCAGAAAATCCTATACTACAAAATACTTTCAACAATATTTTTTCTACGTTTAATCATGCAAATACATAATATTAATTTTTGTGTTTAGGAATTCATGCTGTAGTCATGATATTGATAGTTAATCAATCATTTTTATGTGTCCCGATGACAGTGAGCCCTGGGGAAGGGCGAACGAAATCTAATAAAGTTCGCCATTTGTTAGAGCGACTCCATTTTGTGCGTGTCCCGTGTCGTTCTATGTAGTGTTGACGTGTATAGATAACTCCATTATGTTTCGGAACAGAAAGGAATCTGAGTTCGGATTTCTAAAGTTTTTTTTTTATATATCTGCAGTTCTTTTGTGGGATGGAATTTGTTTAGTGTTCTAGACAGTTGTTTTTTATAAAGAAATAAAAAAAACACGAATTAAGACGGATTTATATTAAACTGTGGACCATTTTATGATTTAACTACTTCTATGGTGGCTTTCATTTCTATTTTATTGGACCGGAAAATATCATAAAACTTTAAGTATATTTATTTCCCCAAACATGACGTAATATCATACCAATTCCCAAAACAACAAACAAAATATTAAATAAAATATTTAATAATTTCATCACATAATAAAACTATTAACGTTTCCGTAAAACAATTATCTCATACAACACGCATCAAACGAAAGTCAAAAGCAATAAAACAAAATGGCTGTCAATTTCCCGCGCGAATGAGGGCTGTCAATGCAGATTTGCGCGCCGCGAGCAATGGCGAATGTTACCGAAATAATCCCACTCGTGTCTATGGCGGGATGTCGCTAGAGTGACATATCCAGTGACGTCATCGGGCATAAATTTAAATAGCCCGGCTTATTGACGGCTGTCTTTTGTTTTACGTTTCAATTAATTTTCGTGTTTTGAATGATTTTATTAGCGACAATCTGGCTGGTTTATGAGGTTCATTGTTTTGTGTTTTGGTTTCTGTGTTTTGCGAAATATGAGGAATGTTTTAGTATTTTATATCTCAGCTTGCTTTGATCATTGCCTTTACAAAGAGAAACCTGAACATAACTACATAACGGAACAAAGAAAATAGTATATTTTTTAAACTAACTTTCAGTAAATAAAATCTTTCATTTTGTCAAACCCAATAAATAAATTTATGTTAACATGACATGTGATTGCGGACGCAGAAGTCAATTTCCAATTTAATTTAGTATTATCAAACAGTAGATATTTCCGTAACATAACACGTAGTAGTACATAATCAAAATCTTGTTAATTAACCGACGTGTCCGCATTACAGCATTATATTGTCCCTGGATATGCGTATTGTAATAACGGTAAAATCTAATTACCTTCTAAACAAGGCAATATCGCTGTACGTGTAGTACGTAATCGATACATTAAAGACTCTTATCGTGTGTACTGTAACACTCGCGTAATCATTGTTTTTATCGAATAGTGCCATCACCGAAAATAAATAAATGCGGACAACATCACTTACATTGCTCTGAACCCAAAGTAAGTAGCTAAACCACTTGTGTTATGGAATTCAGAGACAACGAAGGTACCACAAATACCCAAACCCGGGACAATGTAGAAAAGTGGTTTCTACATTGACCCGGCCGGGGATAGAACCCGGACCTCAGAGCTGGTAACACCTTAAAAACCGGTGTGTACGCCATTCGACTACGGAGGTCGTCAGAAGATTCTTAAATATACCACAAAAATATTTCTTTAGTCTAAACATTTGATTGAATCATTTTTCAAAAAGAAAGAGTTATTTTATAAAAATAATAATATTTAATTATTTAATACTTTATGCACAGTTTACATAGGCGGACTTAATCCCAGAAGGCATTCTCTACCAGTCGACCTTTTTTGACCTTTTAATATCTGCAATTGTATATATATTTTCTGTAATAATTTTATTAGAGAAAATATAAATATTAAATTAAGATAATAGATATCTAGATGCTAAATTAGGGGTTAAAATGAATATCATTTAAATATCTTCTAAATTATTTATAATCTATATACTTATAATAAATCTGTAGAGAGGTCAATTCTGTACATCAAATATATTTTCAAAATAACTATCAGGGGGTGATTAGTGATCGATACTGATGCCAAAAATGCAATCAGTAAAATTTTTGTCTGTCTGTCTGTCTGTCTGTCTGTCTGTCTGTATGTTCCTTATAGAAACGAAAACTACTGGACGGATTTTAACGAAACTTGGTACATTTATTCTTCATACTCCTGGGCAGGTTATAGTATACTTTTCATCACGCTACAATCAATAGGAGCAGAGCAGTGAAGGGAAATGTTGGGAAAACGGTATTTTTTAAGCTTCCGTCGCGTATGCAGCCTTAATGGTTAAAGCTACATAGAAATCATGTATGACGGAAATGTTCTACATAAAATTATCTAAAAAATATCCCACAACAGCATATGTCTATCTTTTATGGTTGACTCACAATAACACGTGTAACTCCCGATAGCTTAGCAGTTCGGAGATTTCTGATTATATTTGTTTACTCTTACGTTTATTATACTCTCACTTATCCCTAATTAAAAAAAGTTTACATTATTACCTATTCAATAAAAAAAGAATCATAGAAATCGGTATAGAAACACTAAACTTATACATGAAATACGATAATAAGCCATCGCGCCGTCGCGTGTGAATACTGAATCATGCTATAAGGATTATTTTTGTGTAACGTGATATATTATATTTCCCTACTAAAATACGAAAGTTAATCTGTCTGTTACATCAAAACCACTGAACAGTGAGGAAGGACATATGCTACTTTTTTACGAAAAACGACGGAAACGCGGACGAAGTCGCTGGCAAAAGCTAGTAAAACATAAAAATACAAAAACAAGAACATTTGCTATATTGACAAATTAAAATTAAAAAATATTCTGCATTTCGTGGCTTTTCGCCAGTTATTTCACCTGATACGGGATACCGTTCATATTTCTATTGGCTATCGATATCTGACCTATTTTAAATTTTCTGCGTCAAAAATAATAATAATAATAATCTTTAATGACTTTGATGTACATTTTTCCGAAAATTTGGCTTTAGTTGAAAGATTCAATTGATTTTAGCACCTGTAACCGAACTAGGCAAAGCTTTGCATCTCGGCTAGAAGCTCCAAACCCTAAGACTATATTATAAATATGTTAGCCAATGAAAATTATAATTATCAATTACTTACAATTCTTTAACAGGGTAGAATTAACAAACACAATAATTTATGTGTAAGTAGGTACCTTCATATAATATTGATCTTACAGCCCAACAGTCTTTACTGTTTTGTGAGGCACTGTTTAGTTACTACGTGTATGGTACTATGTATCATTTAAAACATAAATAAATAATCAATAACAATAATTGAATCCTTAACAGTAAAATTTGCATACCTATTTGTATGCAAATTTTACTGTTACCGGTACCGGTACAGCTGAAAAAAAATACGTGCAATAATTACAAGTACAAAATTGTCTAACATTTCGACAATTTAGTTCAAAGTACATTAAGGTATACGCAAGCTTCATAAAACTCTTTCAAAGACAATGTCAACGGTTTTGTGCCGTCCCAACGTAAAGCGATCCTACAAAAACACGCCGACTATTTCAACCTATCACAACTCGAGTCCTTGAGTACGGAACCCACGATACAAAGCTTAAAGCACGTTTTTTTATGTATACAACTCAAGGATATCCTTGGAAGTAGTTATGCGGTTGAGAAAATATAAGAGAGAAAGACAGGGGGATGTAAATGGGACAGTAAGATCTCGTCCTTGAAACGGCGCGCGTCATGGGATTTTCCGTTTCTCTAGATAAGAGCAAACGTTTCATTTTCGCTGAACTGTCTCGAAGCAAATACGTAATTAGTTTGTAAATAGCATAGTCTTGATGCTCAGAATTTCATTGTGATTTTCAGAGTTATCTGTTTTATATTCGTGTTAATTGCATGCGTCTTGGAATGTATTCAATAAATGAAAATTAAACCGATGTTGAGAGTTGAATAACTAATGATAATGCTCGTTCTAGAATGTTGACATGACAATTTTATTGTGAATAAACAGTTTTAACAATAGACAATTTTGGAACTACAAACATAGACACAGGCTTCCAAAAGAAAAAAAGCTAAGAGATTTAAGAAAAGCAGGCGCCATAGCGCACCAAACGTAGAGTTGCTACCCAGTTTTTGCGGGGGACGAGGTAGCACACTAATAAAGTATAGACACACTATAGCAAAACAAAAATGTATCGTGTCCGACGCACACCGATCTAATTCTGACACACAAACAAAAAATTTACTCACACTATCATAGATTTTCTTGTAATGACATTATACACGATACGTCAGTTTTCACAAAATGCTACGGTAGATTCTACCGTACGGCCGGCATGTTCTTTGGCCGAGGGGAACGTCAGCAAATGGGATCTCCCTTTGTTAATGCTTCAAGAATAAAAGGACTTTGCTATATATTCATTTGTCAAATGTCAAAATTCGTTCATTGATCAATGAAATTAGTTCACTGTCAAAATTCGTATCATTGTTTCGCGTTCTATTTTAACCAAAAATCTCTTCATTCTCGTATATTTCAGAGTAAAAGGACTCAAAACAAAGAGGCATACAAACTCGATCAAATGTGACTAATACAGTTAGTGGTCTAAGTTCCAGCCAACTATGCGTGGGTAGATCAAAGAGAAGGGAGCGGCGGTAAATACAGTAAATGGATCGTAAGCCTACGTTACGAATTAGTAGACCTCTTTATAAATATTATGAAACGAATAGTACTTAATACTGCTGAACTAAATTAATTCAATATTCAAGATAATTAATGTATTTAAAATTAAATGCCAAGGACAGACAGTATGTTTCAGTAGATAAAAATAATATTGACTGGCTTCGGAAATCAATTTACGACTTCGTATCCATAATTTAAATAATTTAATTAAATTTATCCTTCATAATTATTATAATATGAAGGAAAACTTATGTTAGTACCGTAACAGATAATGATTTAATGTGTAATTTTAAAATGAAGGCATATTATCAAACGTAGTTAATATACCTGAATGAACTCAAAATATAATTGAAATACGCACAGAAAATAATTACTTTACTTTTGTCGAATACTAGAGTTATTATATTATTAATCGAAAACAAACCTTTTATAATTAAAAATAAGAAATGAGTCAAGAGTAAAACTTTTCATTAAAAGTAAGTAGGTACTTTTAATAAAAAGTTAGTTGACGCTATTTTAACAATGGCTCGTATTTAAAAATTTCAGCGCTTTAGTTTAAACGCCGTCACTCAGTATTTATGCTTCAGCGCTGGATTTACCCTTTTTCTGAGAGTTATGATGGTAGAAGTGGCACATCTGCATAAATTTGTTAAAATATGAATCACAAATAAAAAGGTTCGGTTTTGTTCACCCATTATATTCTTATGTATGTAGTAGAAAGCTTTCATGAAATTCTATGAAAGTGTGCTCTGTGATGCAACGCAATATGACTCATATTTTTTTAATGGAACTCGAAGATTCAGTGGTATCTAATAGAGTAACAACTATACATAATTATATAAATGAAAAATAAAAAGTTTTTGACACCTGAATTTTATTTAATCGCAATCTTTACTACTGCTCCTTTTAGGACGAAAATAGAAAAAGAAAACAGATTTGACTTTGTTTTTACTGTTTGAAAAAAGCAAATGGCGGATGGCGCTCGTGTACGCGACAAATTACATACAATTTTACATACAAATTCGTGGACAATTTCAAAGGATCACGCTGCAAGTTTATAATAATATTACATTGGGTTACATCCGCCTTGGTCGCAAGCAATTCTGGTGAAAACGTCAAGCGTAAAGGCATTCATAATATTATTAAAAACATTACATTCAACAACATTATCCTTTAGAAGCCAGACATTATCCAGAGCCTTAACATTTCACCCTTTATGTAAGCAGACAAGTAGCACTATCCTGACCCTTTCCGGAAGGCATTCCACTTTCCGTCTACAAAGACCACTTGGAGCCACTGTTCTCCTAGTACATTACGGTGAACTTTTCGAGTTACACAGTTATACTAGAAAATAATAAGCATTCCTCGCAGAAAGTTTCGTATCAGCCGCCGTTGACTACTTTACGACAGAACCATTTTTTCGCGGCTTACGTCCATTTTAATATCATATCCGTAGATAGTTTTCTCTAATATAAATAGGAATTTCACATTATAATTTGTGCGGTGTTTAAGTCAAGATCATATATATCTCTTGCAAGGAAAACTATCTAGTATAGTTTTCCTATATTTTGTGTATTTAATTTGTTATTTAAAAAAATAAACTACGAAATTCAGTAGGTACTTTTAAGTTCATAAAGCTGTAAAAAGAACAACGATTTATCAGAGACGGTTTATTTCAATAGTAAAAGATTAAGTAGGTACCATCAATATGTTCACTGTAGAGGAAGTTAGAGCTATATTGAGTCGATCGAACACTGACCTTAATATGTTTAGGAAAGAGCTAGGGTACGGAACTGAGATAAAGAAAAATCATTTGGTATCTCATAATTAATTAAAAAAATTTTAACCTCAGGCAGGACTCGAATCTGCGACTAAGCAACTGGTACGTCCTGCCTGAGTTTTAAACTTTTCATATCTACTATTTGTTTTTAATTACAAACAGAAATGCGGATAAATCTTTTTACGAACTATTCGTAAAGTTTTTAAGTTTATGGTCAATGCATTTCGTGCACAAAATTCAACCCTTCAAGAGATCATTTACAGTAATCTGACCTAAATTATTCCTTTGATCTCAATGGCCCTACAGCCTGACCATTATTGTATTGCATCTCTACACTGTCTGCAGAAATTGGATCCGTTTGACATCCGTAAGACGTGATTGCATAAGGCAACAGCCGTAATTGGCGGCTTCCACATTGCTTGACAAAATCACGGCCTACGAACTACCTCATTTCGGCTTTCGGCCTACACGCCCCCTTGTTTCGACTTTCGGCCTCACAGTTCACTAACCCACGTTTCATACCGGTTGACTATACAAAGGCTGGGAAATTTATGAATGAACGCTCCTCAAAGCTTTGAAATATGTTAACATTTTATAAGTCTGACATTTTGTTAGTAAAATTAAATAGGACAAAATAAAGTATAACAGAGAATTATTCCATTGTGTTATTTTTTACTACTAAACTACATAGAAATATGTGTTTGTTATCACAAGATCCATCTGCCTGTACTATTGTTTTATGTAATAAAACATTATTCATTCAGCAGTAACTGGTTGCATTAATTATTTTTATGCATTAAATGTGCTAATAGGATTACATATTCTGTAATATTATCGCCCATTGTTATCAAATCAAATCAAATCAAATCATTTATTTTTGTAACTAGGATAAAAAATCATCACTTTTACAAGTCACATAATACATTTTTTTGAGCTCGCTGGATTCGACATTTCCTAACTGGCTACCCTGAGAAGAAATGTCGAAACAAACTCAGGGGTCAGCCTCTTTTGAAGTCCAGACAATTATTTGAATAAAAAATATTGTGTAAATAAATGCAGTGTCTTTTCTGGACTGGCCTTTTGAAGAAAGAGCCAGTTCGACCTGAGCAAGCCTGTGCCAACAAGTGGCAAGAGTGCCCCGAATAGCTCATGCAGCTCAACCATTTTCGAGGGAGCTACACAACCCGACACACAACAATACCACCAGTGGCACCATAAAAATATGTGGGGCAACAACTTACTCAAATCGCCAGTAAGCAATAACTTAAGAATGAAAAATAAAGTAATAACTAAATGAGTTAATGGTAGACCTGCATAATATTTACACTTACAATGCCATAAACTTACAATTAAAATAAATTAATTAAAAAAAAGATAAAAATCATGAGAAATATCATAATCACACATATTAAATAAAATGTCATATTGTATATATGTATAATATGCAAAAGCACAAAATATGTCTATATTGTATATATGAATATGCCAAAGCACAAATCATGTCAAAAAAAAAAGAAATACATATGTATATGCAAAATCGCAAAACATGTCAAGTATATATTTACAACATGCAAACGGCACAAACGATAGCTGTATAAGCGAGCAGCTCAATCCCAAGCGTTTTTATCATTTAAATAATCGGATATCTTATAGTATCCTTTTTTTGATAATTTAGACTTAATATGAGTCTTGAATTTCTTAACAGGTAACTTACGAATATCGATGGGAAGCTTATTGTAAAAGCGTATACATTGACCCATGAATGAGTTGCTTACTCTATGGAGACGAGTAGCATGAACAGTTAAATTATGTTTGTTCCTGGTATATATTATATTCAATTGTTTAAATAAGTAATCACTCAGTTAAATAAAATGCTTAATGGTGTACTAATAAAAGAATATTCTATCTGTCTGTCCATATTCTTAAAGACATCATTTTGTAACTTCACACACGGTTTTCTCCGATAAATATCATGAGTTATCAAAAATACTGCAACAGACGTAAAACCACAGTTCAATTTGCTAAGACAGTGTAAATACTCTAAGACAATCAGATCTCATAAAAAAAATTGGACATTAAATGAGCTAGAAACATTAAAAAAGTCTGTTAAAAATGCTGAAAACATCGAGATAATTCCGGCGGAGCTCGGTACAAGCCGGTCTAATTGGCGGTACCGGCGCCGGAAGGCCGGCGAGCGCGGTGTTCCGGCGCCGACTTGAAAGCCGCTTTCCCGCTAGATACATTATGCTGAGCATAAATGCTAGCTTTTTCATACTAGAAGGATTTTGTTTCAGATTATAGATTTTTTTTGTTGTAAATTATGTTTGATGTATTATTATGGATGCAAATTATTTTGGTTTATAATTATGTGTTAAGGGGACGTTAACGGCAAAAATTTATAAATACAGAGTTAGATAGAGAGATATTTAGTGGCCTTTATAACAGGGGAAGGGAAGGTGTTTATGTAAGGATATTTATTTATTGACCATCTATCATCATCATCATCAGCCTATCTTCGTCCACTGCTGGACATAGGCCTCTCCTATGGCACGCCACTGAGCTCGATCTTCAGCTCTTCGTCTCCAACCACTGTCAGCCACTTTGCGGATGTCGTCGCTCCATCTAGCCCCCATCTATAGTTTGTCCTTAATTATATCCTTCATATTTTTTTTTCTCAACTTTAATCACTTTTCACATACATATTTTGTAAATAAAAAAACTCGAATTTAGTCAAATGACACCAAAAATACCAATAGTTTTAAATGTTATAGGTTTAAATAGAATCGGGAATCATTACAAATATAATTAATTCTATAAATAATTCCAACCAAATTGGATATTCTGACAAAATCGTCATGAATTTTACACAGCGCTTCGAAATGTGAAAAAACTTAAGCAGACTAATATGGATGGCGGTTTATAAATTAACTGTTTCTCACAACACATAAATTATTCGTATCTGCCACTCCGAGCCTAATAAATAGTTCTATTTACACTTTTGGGATATATTTCGATGAAAATAAACTTTAATATTTTTTTTTTTTTTTTAATAATAATAATAATAATATTTATTACAGAAAAAGAACAGCAGAAAAATGTGTAACAGTGACACCTGTACTAATGAGAATTTCATTGTATCACAGGTGCCAGTGCCTTCCTTATTTAACTAATTTATAGAAGTAACATAAGTATAACAAAAAAAACCAATATTAACTAAATAAAATTAAATTAAATTTACATCTTTGTAATGTGTGAATGTGTTTAGGTGTAAGTGTATATGTGTGTGTAAGAATGTGTAAATGTAAGAGTGAGAGTGCATCATTGATTTTGTATGACTAAACACGATCCTAACGGTTTAAGCAGATTTTCAGTTTCTCTATAATTTAGGTTAAGAAGAACATTCTGGATAACTTTTTTGCAATCATTCTTATTTAAATCGTAGATATATTTTATCCTATTAATGCGATTGTAAAGACGAGAACTATTAATATAATAACTTCGACCAGCAAGAGAGGTTCTATGGGATGGTATTTCACACACATTGTCAAGTCTTCGACTATTACTGGACACGTAGGGGGTAGACAAGTGCTTACGAATAACGGTTTGTAGAACATATAGTTGTCTTACAGTGAGTAATGAGCATTCTTGATATATTTGAATGGATGGGAAAGTGATGGGTTTTTGTAGAATAACTTTGAGCACGGCTCTCTGAGCCCTCTCTGCTCTTAATATGCTGGAGGAAAAAGTACCTCCCCACGCCGGTATGCAATATATTAAAATAGATTGTGCTAGTGAAAAATAAACAGTTTTTAATGTTGAGATGTCAGCGGAAGATCTAAGTTTTTTAAAAATATACATAAGCTTTCTAGTACGGGCAGCTATATTTTTTATGTGTGTATCCCAGCTAAGTCGGTGGTCGATTTGTATACCTAGGTATCTAATATCTGGCGTGCGTGCAAGAGGCAGGCAATCACAAGTGGATCTAGAAAATGGACAAGTGTGTGCTCTTATTTGTAGAGAGTTAGATGGCAATGCTGCAGACGTATAGGAGAAGGTAATATATTTAGTTTTGAATAGGAATGTTACTAGCCGTAAACAGGTCTTTATCGATTGATAAGTTTGGTTTATTGCGTGTGGCTTTTGTTTTTGTAACTTTGATTGGGTTCGAGGGTAAATAGAATAAGAGTGCTAATATTTTTGGCATTTATTTAGTTTTTTTTTTCTTAATATTTAGCATCGTTGATCAAAGAGAGTCTTCTATTGTTTATTAAAATAGATAACTATAGACTATTCTGTTGTTTAAATCTTTTCAGAAATGTAAGGTTTAGCACAATAATAATTGCGTAATGAGTTTTTTCGTATCAAAGATAACATTTTGACAAAATAGTACTTTTTATTGAATTTGTAATTAGATATTTAATAACAGAATTTTAAAGTTTACGTTCTACTGAACTTCAGTCAATCTCAATTTACTTAAAGTTCAAGATAAATTTAATTGTGAGATCTTCAGAGGAACTAACGAACTAACGAAAGTATTCAGTTCTCTATTAAGAGTTAATAAACACGGAACCGCAGGCAATTAGGTCGAAGTTTGTGACCTTATATTTTACGGTCAAGCCGCATTGCCCAATAAATTGAGCCACTTAGCGCCCCTAAATCTGCCTTTTAATAATTTTGGAAGGCAACGCTTAGAACCGCTTCTAAGCGGTTACAGGTTTCAGAATTGTTTGGATGTTACGGTTTTGTGAACGATTGTTAGCTCTTGTTTTCGTTTGACCAAAGTTTCAGAATTTTGAATACAATAGAATGGTTGTTCAATTGGTATTAGGTTTCAACCTTCGTTGTAGTTATTTTTCATCAACTTTTACGGTTCTGTACTGATGTTTATTGTTTACCTTTCAAATACAGTTGCAGGTTTTTCAAATATTTATTTCGAGGTACAGATAATTTGTTTATAAACAACTAGCTGTCTCCCGCGACTTTGTCCGCGTGTTTTAGTTTCAACGGTTTTTCATTTTTGCAACATTTTTATTTATGCTTCTACGCAAGTACTTAAACAATAAGAAATAAAAACTTTTTATTGTCTATCGTCCATTTTTATAATTCTATGACCATAGTGCAAAGTGCTGTCACTATACATAACTATTTAACCATAGATTGAAGAGCCAAAAGAGGTTCATTTACACCTATAACAAAAACGAATCACGCACACCGCCGTAATATCTCTCACTACATCCAACTACGTGATCTCAGTTGAAATTAGAAACACTGTAACAATTTTCACCGCAGGAACAACGCAATATGAACGTAATATCCTTTCGAACTCCAACAGATATCCTAAAGGCTCACCACAGTTTTATGAGGCCGCCATTTCCAATCAAAGATAGATTTACTTGGCTCATTTGGAGCAAAAAGTTTTGTTACGGAAAACTGGATTTGAACCTTTACAATCCGGGTCATCGTTAAGTCCTGTTATTGAATTTGGCTCCGAAATATGTACAGGGATGTTCAAAAAAGTATTTAGACAAAATTTACCTTCATTTTTTTATCGATACAGAATCAGAGTCTGTTAATTTGTAATGGGGTTTATGACTACTATCGAATTATTATTTATTTATAACAAATATTTCTAATAATACTTAGTATTAAATTGAAGCAGAACTAACATATAAAAATATACACGAATACAAAAGTTATAGTTAGTAGATGACGCATGTTCTATCTCTTTTTCGCAAAACAACAGATTATTATGGAGAATTACTAAGGTGAGGTCACCTGATAGTATAGCCCTCTCTCTGTCGCATTAGCAAAATTAAAATGGTTGTATAGTGAACTAGTGTTCAATACGGAAGTGAATAATCTGCCGTTTTTACAATTCGACATAGTTTGTAATGTATTTTTTACATGAAATAAAAACAAATCTTGTCAAATACCGAATACGACTGTACGGATTGGCTAAATGGTTAGTCACCACGTCAATTACCATTGTGCGATTTGTGAGATCCACAATTGCTTGTTCCAGTCTAAGTGTTTTTTGTGTATGTGAATTGAAAGTTTGTGAAACCCCCGCGATACAGGGATTGAATTCACTAGTGCGGGAGTGGTAATACATTAATTAATTCTTAAATGACTGATTTTATTGGCTGGCAATAATATACTGTTATTATTTTATTTATCCGTTTATGAAATTAGGTGTAATATCGTCTGCCTTTTAGTGAGATGACCAATACCTTATTACTTTCTTAATATTTAGTATTTTATTCGTTTATAAACAACTAATTCAAATATTCTAACTTACAAATAATATTTTTGTTATATATTCGATGATTTACATCAAGGATATTACATAAATACTCGTCCACACATCCTTTACATATTTTTACGACCGTTGTTTTTTTTTATAAGACCATTACAGATATCGGTACGATTTAGGCAAACATGAGTAAGTAAATATTCAATTGAAATTAGATTTACCTTGGAAGGGACTTACAGATAATGTTTTTGGGTCTGAAGGGTACAAGTAATGTAGGGTTTTGTCTTTCTTTATTGTGTTATTTTTATGTGCTTAATGTGTTACTTATTAAGAATTCTATATTGTACACGTATCTCGTTTGATTATTATACACGTACGTAAGTTACCAGCTAAGGTTCACATTGTGGAATGCAAATAAATACTGAAATTATTGAAATTACTTGACTATAATTTAGTTAAAATTTTAACATTTAATAAGTCATGTCAGGTTACATTTAGATGAAATAGGTCAAATATGTTTAACTATAACAGTAAATTTATAACATTATACTGAGCTATCATCAATAATACAGTGTATATTGGTAAATGAAGAATTCTTAACGCCATTCCTAATTATTTAGATACCAGTCAATGTTTTTGATAGAAGGTTAGATTATTACAAGAATTATGATGAAGGGTTACTTGATTAATAAAATATAGATATATATATATATATATATATAATATACAAACTTTTTGGAACTGTGTTCGTTTTTATTACTTGCCTGAAACTGTTACTTATCGTCTAGATGTGTTAACCCCGAATACTGAAATGCCACCTAACTTTAAGACGTACTTAAAGGTCTATATGTCAGTACTTCACACTTTAAACTGGCAGAGACAGCATGAAACTTGTCGGCGACTTTTAACTGATTGACGATTTAGTATTCGGCCATTAATTGTATATTCTATAATCATAGAGCTCTTTACACCTATCTTGAGTAAATTTTACAGCCCTTTAGGCATTGTTCATTTTTTTTTTATATATTTTTCTTTTTTACACCAAAGAGCGCGTATATCGCCTTATTCACTAAAACAAACATTTAAAAAAAGTTTCCTTTGTTGTATATACATACCTACACGTAATTAGACTAATAATGGAACCATTATAGTTTGACATTATAATATTTATATTAAACAATGATGCTTTACCATGAATTTATATAAGTACCTAATGACACTGTTCCTTCTGTAGGTGTCGGGAAATAAATACTAGCACTTCATCCCTCCCTTTGAATACCAGGAAGTAATGGAAATATTATTATCCTAATCACACCTCGGGCTTGCTCTTCATGACCTCGAACTGACCCCTGGCATAATTATGTACTAACTATTTCTTACTTTATTTATAGAATGAAATATTTACACATAAAGTTTCTGTAAAGGTTTCTCCTGGGAATATGAAATTGTGATATAGGTTGCTAGAATGGTAGTACCTAGTTCTTAGATTAAGTTTATTAGAATGAAATTACTTTGAATCATTATCTGCCGTAAATATTAATGAACGTTTTGTTATCCACAAAATAATAATTGAATTAACTGGGTATGTTTTGGAAATCATTGAATTTAAATTGATTGAAAAATATTTAGGTAAGTTTTGACAAAATATGTCACAAATTTATCAATCTAATATATATAGTTAGTACATTTAAATTTACTGCTTAAGTTTATTTCTTCACTGCCTATGCCCCGCGGTTTTACTTGACTTTCTTTTCTCCCAAGGCAAGTAACGTAATGTTAAATAGTCAATATAATTAGCCTGCTAGAGCAAAAAATATAAATGCACAAAGATTTTATCAAATCTCTTTATCTTTATTATATTATAAGTATAGATTAATTTGTTCCACAACATTTTTTAACCTTTCGTTGTAATAACTTCAACAAACAACAAAGTTACACCACAAAAACAAAAAGTACAGTCCATTTCACAATTTAATCTCTGTCTTAAAGTACAGAAAAAAAGTTAATGCAGTTCGTTTGTCAGAGCCTTTTGAGAAGGCACTGACAAATCGTGGCCTGACTTCTTCAACCGACTCTAATAAATTACTCTTGTAATTATACGAGCAAGTATAATGATTGTTTGTCTGTTGTTTTGTTGTTCGTAAACATGTTTAGTATTATGAGGTTTAAGTAGAATACATCTAAAAGCAGGCATTCTCAGAGTATACATAGACAAGTATAGAGTGCGCGCATCGCTACATGGCCGTTGTGCCGAGCGTACGCAATTTTTTTGCTATAAGTACTACCTACGCTCGTTTACTGAATTGATTTTCCGTACGACGACAGATTATCTTTGTTGTCTTTTAGTGATTGTTGCCTGCCATATAATATAATAATATCTTGGGACATCTCACACACGGTCATCTGATCCCAAACTAGGCAGAGCCTGTGCTATGGCAACCAAACAACTGATAAACATACTTATATATTTCTAAATACATACATATTATAGATAAATTACACCCAGACACAGAACAAATGATCGTGCTCATCACACAAAGATTCGTCCTGGGTGGGAATCGAACCCACGACCTCCGGTTTAGCAGTCAGGGTCACTAACCACTAGACCAACAGGCCCGTCATAGAAAAGTGGATAGCTACATAATATCTTTGTTCGAACCTGCAACCTTGTGTACAAAAGTCAGTCCATTAAACCGCTAGGCCACTACTCTACCACATAATATGTCACATACTTTGTGTAACAGGAATCATTTATTTCACTTTTAAAGATAAAAAGGAAATTTCAAATACGCTATTAAAATCACTGAACCGGCTTATCTTGCCCGACAATTTGTATAACTTTTCTTCTTACTTACCAAAATGAATATTCTGGGGGTTATCTTTTATTTCTTGAGTAAAACGTGTGCCTGTTTTTTTTTTTCCTTGTAGTTTATAAATAACTAAATCTTTATAAATCTGCTCAAGAAACAGGAGGTTATCTTTTACATTGTAGTGAAGGTATATAGATAAAAGTAAGTAAGTATTGATTACATTTTTTGACTGTGAAAACTGTGCTTGCGATTGAGGTCCGTTTTCCATTGAAGCGGAGACGAAAAAAAATGTGCGGAGACGAGTGGAGAAGCGGTAGCCTATGTTATTCAAGGGTAATGTAGCATTCATGTAAGAATTTTAAAAATTAGCCTAGTGGTTTTTGAGTTTATTCGTAACAAACACAAAAATACAAATTGTTTCCTCTTTTAATATTAGTGTAGATAATTATTATCACAACCACAACAGTAACTCTAATTCTCCTTAACCTTAAAATACACATAACCTCCAGGCTCTATTATTTCCAAACAATTTTCTTAAGCCCCAAGGAACGCACACGTCATCTACCACAAGCGAGATAATCCGCCTAATGAGCGCACCTAATCTTCCGCATACAATGCGTGCTTACCATTTACCACTCAAGTACCCCTTGTTTTCCACTCAGCGGTCTACACGCTGCAATGCGATCTGTTCATTGAGTAAATTGTTGTGAACCAAGAACGTGACGTATGGTGAACGGAATCCAGTAATTCTATGTGCATCATTTTAAATTAGAACATAGAACACCGTAGGGTTGTGCGATGTGTGTAAAAAAAATTAAGGTAATCTGTCAACCTGACAGGTTGACTGACTTTTTTACTTTGGGTCATTTATTTACGTTCCTATTTAAATTGCAGTGTTTTTCCGTCGATTCAATTAATTGACAAAAATAAATGCAATATAATCAGTTATTTGTGTTATGTACCGTTGTGTAGTAGGTATGTTGTTCTGAGTTCAGTTGTCTCTTTACATAGTTTCAAAGTGCAAAGTCATTTAGTTAAATTCTAACTGTCTACTTGAGTTTTACACCGACTGTAAGGATACAACAGATTCCTAATAGTACCGAAGTGAAATATTTTATTTTACTTTATTCTCATTTTTAATACAACTATATGGTTTATATCTTGGATATACTTTCGTACCAAGTTAGACTTCTGTTTCGGTTTTGTAGTACCAACACTATAACCTCTGCCACTTGTTGCTACGCAACGGGGCGTTGCACTACGCATGCGCGTCAACCAACCTCGCTCAATCATAATGAGAAAAAGAAATTCATCTGAGTTTATTTTTTATAGGATCGTACCTTTTACTCTTTATTGTGTAAAAGAAACAACGTTTGAAAATGGTTAACATTCCTTTATGTGCCAGTTAGAAATTAGATGATGTTTGTAGTTAGGGCATGCTTTTGACAAGCAATTCAAATAACAATAAATAAATAAATAAAATAAAAAGCTTTATTACAGAAACGTTCAATTTTTACGTTAAATCTTACAAATAAGTTAGCTATTCTCTCGGGAAATGTTGCGAAGTATAAGGTCACCCGAACACCAAGAGTTCAAACAGATAACCAGAGAGTTTTTGTTTTTTCGAACGCTCGTAGCAGACAAACTGCTTTAAGCACTCCGTGTCCGCGGCCTAAGGTCGATCTTACACGGACTGTTTTAAGTAGTCGGTATTGACTGCTTCCAGCTGCGAGTGCATGGTAAGCTATAGACTTACATACACAGATACAATGTAATGAAATTCAATAAAAGTTTAGACAGTATTTTAAAATTATGTAATTAAATATCGATCCTTATAGTTATGGACATAGCGTATAAGTTTTTAATAAAAAAATCGGCAGGAATGTTTTTCTCAAATACTTTAGTTGTTCGTAAATACATTTTACATTATTCATGGTATTTATACTTGTTTTCGACAATGTTATGTAGGCGGTTTTGTAGAGTACTTATCTTTATTTAGGTTATCTTTAGCCAGCTTAATACTTTGACGATAACAATGACGTCAGACATCCCACGTCATGACATCACACAAGCGGAATTTCCTGCAATACTTCAAAACATCATTAAATATCTACAGCTTAAACCAAATATAATTATAGCAAATGTTTGTATAAAGACTTCTAAGTTGAGAAAAAAATCTCAAATACTGGCCTAAAATATTGAAACTGTTCGTTTAATGTTAGATCTGACAGTTATATTGAAAATAAAAAACTATTTCTCTTAGTTTTCATTTGTTTTATTTGGGTGTAAATAAAGTTTATATTTATTTAATTTTACAACACTGCCATTGAAAATTGAGACGTATTCCCTGAAGCGTACGGTTGAAAAATCTATGGCCAAATAAATCGTTAAAACATTAATTAAAAATTAATTCTGTCAATCTGTTGTCAGTATCACGGTTCATCTGACAAAGTACCCGCCATGATTAATTGTCGCAATGGCGTCATCCAGCTTGCCCTTATGCGTGATAAATTACTGATTTATCTTTTGTATGTTTAGGCTTAAAAGTATTTTATTAAACACTTGTTATGCCCCACGGTTTCACCTGTGTTTCTTGTCTTGTTTTTGCACGGTTCTTCAGATACCTATCCTATCGTAGCGTGATGTTACATACCTACTCTATAGATTTTCTTTAAAATAACCTCTACGTTTACATCTTATCGTAACAAATGCTCAAACATCCGATAGGCAAACTATTTTGCTACTTTAGTACAAAATGTGGTCCATTATCTCGACTCAACACGACAGTGTGAGCAGAAATAGGTATTATGAAAGTTGTTATGTCCTTTAATGTTGGTAATTCTGTTTAAATCCACAAAAGAGTCTTAAAACTCGAAAATTAAAAAAAAAAACGCGTGGCTCATGGCGATAATTAGGATACCTTTGAGTGTCGTCCACCTCTGGACACCAGATCATCCATGCTTTCTGGGACACTGTGTTTAATGTTAAACTGTACGGAAATTCTCGTTTGACGTACCATGCATAATAGCAGATCGAACTATATTTTTGTACCATTGTTATGCGTTACCATGGTAACCACAAAAATGTGAGAATTCCAGCCGTCCTAGATTGTAGAAATGTCACTTGTCTACAGACCCTTGTGTTCATTCCACACGGCCTTGTTTCCGCGAAGGTTTAGTAATAACAATGAAACTGCAATTAATATTAAAAGCTTAGTTATTACCGACACACACATTTCACATCTCCTAAACTGTTTGTCTGAAGTTGAGGTGAAAACATTGTTTTCCTCTATTTTACATATTCTTTCTCTTGGCTGGGGCTAAAACACAGTCGATATATTCATCATTACATGATACTGACTATTGGTAATTATTTTAACTAAAGAATTTAATCCATACATTCACAGATTGTATTACATACATTCACTTCACATGCACAAAGAACATCCAGACTTGGATTGGAACAAGCATTTGTGTGTGTGTGATTTATTAGACGATTATTGAAATCCCTATAAAAACTAGTCTCTTATTTGATATAAATACTTACGTATTTAAAAATAAGACCACAAAAATAGGTCGTATATCACTAAATTCAGTGGTGTTAAAATTGCTTCCATTAATAATGCTACACATTGTGATTCAAACGAAATCCGTACGCGTCAGTCATCCGTTAATGTTTGATGTGGGGAGTAACTCTAATCCAGTATGGCGTTGAAAATAAACGATTAGAATTACGACAGCTTTTTAAAAAATTAAGTAGATAAGGCATATTTATTTTGACTATATTTAAAATGTTTTCTTCAACTTATCTCTGGTTTTTTTGGATCCTCGGCCTTAGTTTTAATATTATACGCCACATATACGTTTTATTACCTATCTAAAAAAAACTATCCTTTAATGTTGGATGTTGTGATGTTTGTTAAACTCATCCTTAAAAATTATATTTTTTGCTGTTTATAGATCTAAGTTTATGTAACGGTACACGGAAGTGCACAGCCATGCTCGATCGAATAAAGATCATTTGTATAACCCACATGTACCCAAGCATCGACCGGTCACCGCGCATGACGTCACAGCCAAATCTCAGTCAAACCCCGAGCGGCGACCGGTCGCCGCATTACCTCCACTTGATTTGAACCCTTTTCTTTTTGTGTTTAGAGTCTACTTTTGTATGAAGAAGTTTGATGATATACGATCTTTAACCTCGATCGAACGAGGTACAACTCAGAATCAATGGGATAGTCTCAAAATTTCCCCGTTTTCAACGCTCGATAGAAAATTACAGCTACTAAGGACATTCAGCTTAATCAAGGCATACTTCACCATCAACTATCGTAGAAACTTGTGTAATGGCAATATAATAGGCAAATATTTCTTACATATTCTGCTAATCAAGTGTGATGACGTCACCGAATATGGCGGCGTCCAGCCATGTTGACTTGGTCATAAAACGTTATAGGACGTGCTTATTAAATGGAGAGTCATGGGATTCTTAATATTATGACGGAATACTTATATAAGAAAGAAGTAATTGATATTGTTATTTGAGGTATTCAATGGAAAAGAGTTTTATACTACCTACTTTTTATACCTATGACCTTTGGGTTGATGAATTGTGGGTTTTAAAAGGCTTCGTTATCCATCTTCTTCATATTTAATAAAAACTTGATAGGCCTAAAATAGGCCTATCAAGTTCTAGTTCTAAAAGTCTAGAGAGATATCTTTAAATAACTATACATACGCAAAGGTAGATAAAAAAATGTGTTAATTTAATATTCATGACTTTCAAGTTTAACAATCAAATTAATCTGTTTGTTTTGATAAATATCTTCAAAGTTAGACAAGATATTAATGATACAAACAAAAAGAACTCCACTTTGTTTGTTAATCTACTACTAAAGGAACAAAATTATGAAATAATAAATCGTATTTTTATTTCGTTTGAGGAACACATTAGAATAATTAATTATGCTCTCTTTATTAATTTGAAGGGAAAACAGTGATCTTTGCAAGTTTATTTTCTTCGCGCTTATAATAATAATAATGGAAGACCTAATGAATTCATAAAGAAAAAAAAAATACAATGTAATTTTAAATTGTTTTTTAATTTAAATTAGCATTGTATTTGAATTAAATTTTAATTAGTTTAGCGGTTAAGTGACACAGTTTTCTTTAAAAGAAATTACTGTCTATGGAAGGAACTAACTGGAATCTAAACATTGATAGTATTTTTTTGTACCGAGTGTTGTTTGTGTGCCTGCTGTATTAATAACAATTTTGCATTGTGTTTGATATGAAATTCATCTGGACTCCTTTCTCCAGCGTAAGGATGGCGGAGAAGCGGTTGTAATTCCCAATGCCCTTCACCAGACTTGGCAACTATTAAGTTCCTACATGAACGAAGATCGTTCTCTATCATACGTACTTTGTCACTTAAAATAACGGTCATTATTCATTACATTTTACTTAACCACATTCAAATTATTTTATTATGTAGTAGAAAAAATCATTGTTCGTGTAGGGAACACAGTTTAATAATAATAAGTAGATAGGAAATGATTTATGCTGATTTATTGAATTTACAAATTATATTTTTCCTACAATCGTAACAGTAATTAGAGTTTTATAAACTTATCTAATTAAATAGCGATAGTATTGTGTTTTTAAACAAACATTCGATTTAAAATTTCCCAGGAATATAACTCTAATACCACCTATTATATTTCCTATAAAATTATCAATTTAAAAGTAAAAACAAAAGAAAAGCGCTTGTGTTAGTATGGCGTGCCACAATAATGACCGTGTTAATTATAGTTGTTACTTCCGATATTTTATGTTTAATTAATTTAAGTTATTGCTGGGTGCGACACGGCAGTGCCTTACTCTTTAATTAATTTGAATTTTAATACAATGCTAATGAAAAATTTATATTAGATTAACGGACAAGTGATTCAGTTTTCTTGAAAAAAAACTGTCATTGGAAGGAACTATCCATTTTTTTTTTGGTACTGTGTGTTGTTTGTGTGCCTGCTAAATGAATAACAATTTTGCACTGGCACAGCACTATAACTATAATTTATTTATTTAAGAGTATCACCCCAGGTCAATATTACCATTTAGTAATATTCGTTTTTGCGCGAGGCTTTAATTTTTTTATATGGAAAGTCTTGTAGGTATGGTAGGTACTCAAAGAGTAATGAATGAAGAGGTTGATGACTGTTAGAAATGGACTGATGGTTTTTGGGGTCGATTTAATTCCAGGCTATATTTTCGAGTTATGTAAATAAATTGTGATGTTTTTATGTTTAAAAATGTTTTTATACATGGATCTAATGCTTCTTTTTCTTGCCCTACAGAGGGACTGTTATTTCTTTCGAAAACCTTTTTTTCTTATTGGGGATCTACCTATCACTTTATACATTTTAATTAAGACCCTTACGTTTCATTCGTTCATACCACCTACATTAATTAATTATTCAAGTATTCTAAAATACACCCTGTAGAAGTATTTAGATACGTATGTTGTATTTTTAAACAAAATCCCCAAACCGATAAGGCTCTACTGGGTGATTCTTTTATCGTTGCACAAACGAAAATTATGAGCTCTTTATTTTATAATGCGTATAAAAACGATTGGTATTAAAATATCGACAAAAAAAAACTCGAATTTTAATACTGTTACTGTAAACCTCTTACGTATTTAAAAAACAACAAAATAAGTTCGGCTCGCGATACCACGGCCGCCGCGTCAGCTCATGATTAGGGGACTCCTATTGAGTCTGAAACTAGTCGGGCGATCCCGAGAATGTGTGTGAGTAAACCGTTATTTTCTAAATAAGTTTTAAAAGATATTTGTGAATTACTAATACCAATCGTTTTTTATAACCAATTATATAATAATAATAATATCTTGAGACAACAGAATCACCTTTTATAATGTGTATAAATTAATAAAAAGTGTTCAAAAATAGGTACATTTCTTAAATTTACTCTCTGTTAAAATTATAAAAATGAACAAGGTAAATTATTTTCGTTTCTTATACCAACCATTCAGGAAATTTCCTGAAAATATTCAGTTCACGAACTGTTTCAGGAGTGTCGTTTATTTCAGTATTATTTACAGTCCCTTGCGGTCATTTGTAAAACGTGCGAAGGACACGGAACTACATTATGTTTCTGTTTTAATTAAAATTTTATTTCCCGGAAAATGAAGTGTTAATTTTGTAGTAATATAAATTTTATTTTGTGCATTAAGTTTCTGTTTTTGGAAGTAGGTAAAGATGTTATTATAAGCTCATATTATTATGTCATAATCATGCTCATATTTATTCAATGACTCATTAGAACTTGTAATATAAATAACACTATATAACTAAATAAAAAGAATAAGACTTTTTAACCATTAGGTACCTACCAAGCAAATTTTTTTAATTATGATTAACAGTTATTAACAATAATTGTAATTTTAGTACAGCTTAAGTTTTTTTTTATAAATGATTCGTAATTATTTGTTAAATTAAACTTAAATATATAAACTTAGAAATATCTTAATTAGGTACTTTATAGCTGCTTGACACATAAACCAAAAAAAAAAAAAACTGTTTTCCATTTAAAACAGTAACACCCAATAAATATTAATATCCCGCGAAAAACATTGTTTAAAATCGTTCTAAAGACTTTAAATTATGAAAAAAATAAATAAACAAATGAAGAATCTAAATAGAAACAAAAGAAAAGTTCATCAAAGGTTTGACTTCGTTTGCCAAGCATCTGTATCAACGGTACTGAACAAACGGACAGACTGTGTACACTGTACGCATAAATAATGTGCCACCGACCTACAGAGGTCGCTCGCAAATAACTCAATATACGTGTGTAGGGAGAATTTGTAAGCGTTTTAATGTGTTTCCCGTTTTACTAAACGTATTTGTAGATATAAATGTATGTTGGTCAACTAAAGGCTGATTTTTCCAACTCCAGAAAATTTTTATCTATACTAATATTATAAAGCTGAAGAGTTTGTTTGTTTGTTTGTTTGTTTGAACGCGCTAATCTCAGGAACTACTGGTTCGAATTGAAAAAATCTTTTTGTATTGGATAGTCCGTTTATTGAGGAAGGCTATAGGCTATATAACATCATGCTACGACCAATAGTAGCGGAGCATAAATGAAAAATGTTGCAAAAATGAAAAACCGTTGAAACTAAAACACGCGAACAAAGTCGCGGGGAACAGCTAGTTTGTCGAATAAAATTGACGCGTGAAAGATTTAGTATGGGAGAACTGTCTAAAATTCAAGATTATTCTTCGGATAAAATTATCTGACGTTGGAAAAATCAGCCCTAAGTAAATAACGTAGTTGTTTTTCGACTTAGTTGCATTTATGCATGGTGGTGCTCTTTAGATGAAATGGAACTAGATAAAGCCTTTTAAAGACGCGTAGACCAGCGCACTCTTAGAGGGATAAATAAGTAAACTATACAGCGCGCATTTCAAGTATGAACTGTTCGCGCTAGTAGGTATGTAAAATTTCTGTTAAAACAGAGCGCACAGTTTTATTAAAACTATCTCAAAACCTAATATTACCCTAATAATATCGGGACTGTCGATATTTTCGCATAAACGTCTGTCCTTTTACGGATAAATCACTTAAATCAGTAAACGAGCGTAGGACATTTAGCTAACGCATTGCGCCGATCCTCCAAATAATTGGGAACAGGGCAGGGATTGATGATATGACTAACCATCACCATCTCACTGCACTGTAGTAGTCGGGCGATCCCGAGAATGCGCGTAAATAAATTGTCGAAATTCCTAAATAATTGGGCAATACTGGTGCCGGTTTATAAAAGATATAATATCTCAACCAATATCATAAATTGATATTTTATTTAACAAAAAGTTGACATTTAAATATTTTTTAGCAAAACCTGTAGGGTCTTAAACATTTATTGACAACTAGCTGTTGCCGCCTTTCGGTTATCGCGGCAAAAAGTAGCCTATAATCTTTCTTAGGATCCAAGCTTACCAAATACCAAGTTTCATTCAAATCGGTTCAGTGGTTTAGCTGTGAAAGCGTAACAGACAGAGTTACCTTCGCATTTATAACATTAGTATGAATAACTTCATCTTAATTTTTATATCTATACTTAATATATAAAGCTGAAGAGTTTGTTTGTTTGTTTATTTGTTTGTTTGTTTGAACGCGCTAATCTCAGGAACTACTGGTCCGATTTGAAAAATTCTTTCAGCGTTGGATAACCAATTTATTGACGAAGGCTATAAGCTATATAACATTACGCTGTGACCAAAAGGAGTACAAATGAAAAATGTTGCAAAAATGAAAAACCATTGAAACTAAAACACGCGGACAAAGTCGCGGGGGACAGCTACTAATTTTATAAAACTTGATCTAGTAAGATTGCATACGAAACGTTAAGATATTTAACATGTGGTGTTGTAACCACAGCGAGTACATCTGAGTACGTAAGTCGCTATTTACATGGTAACTAGGTGTTTATTCGGGTGGCTCCCAGCAGACCTCGGGAGAACTGGGTCGATGATTCAAATATAAGCGGAAGGCGGGTACAAAGTTTAAGGCAATACTGAAATCAAGTTGGGAGTTTTTCGTTAGTACTTGATAAATGGCCTTATTTATAAAGTTAGGCAATTGCTAAGAATATTCTAAATTCAAAATTTCTATAGAAAAATTAAAATTAGAATCTGCTAATCAATTGCTAATTATCGTCGAGATTTTTATAAATAAGGTCTAAATAAAATTAGTTTAATTAAAAAGAAAATGTTTTAGTACCGTTACAGTCTTTGAATGAGTGTTTACTTTACTAAAAAAAATCTCACAATAAAGCCAAATAAAAATAACAAAACCATGTGTTTGAGTTATCCTCCTTTGTGTTAGGTACCAATGATTTAAAACTAAGAGGATTTTCAAACAATATTTCACGAAAGATACGTAATTTTAATGGATAAATAAAATTATATTTAATTCGTTGCATCTTAACACTTGTACCACACACCCGGGGTAGATAAAAGGGGGTCGCGGCAGGCGCCTCAGTGGCGCGCCGCCGCAAAAAAACATTGCCATCAAATTCACAAGATTTGAAAACGCAATGAAAATAACCGTTATGTTGGTATAGGCCTTGTTTCGATTATGTTCACGAGCCTAACTTGATTTTAGAATTATTCCTTTTTTTACTGATGTTTCTTGTTAACTTCTATTTCGATTTTTATGCCGATAGCATTATTGGCTACGAGTCGCAATTTTACTGATCTTTTTCTTTTTTTTTTCCATATTCCGATTTACAAATTTGATGGCCAGGATTTACAAATTTGATATTTTAGTAGACTCTAAAGTACCGCCCACGTTAAAAAACTAAATTCATTTTAAAGTCTTGAAACAAAGTACAGACATTTGAAATTACCTTGGGTTTCAGTTTAACATAATTATAAAAGGTCAATTTTAAGACATTAGCTTTCAGTGGTAGTTACGCCCACTTGGTGAGTTGTAGCGGCAATAAATTTAATATAATAATAATAATAATAATTTATTCATAAAAAATAATAATAATAATTTATTCATAAAAACGTAGGTACAACATTATAATACAATATATCTTACATTATATAATAAAGTACAACATTGCACGATTGTCTGAACTAGGTCGAAACCTGTGCCTCAGACTAGCTACTAAATATGTCTACTTCTAGACCGAAAGCATGCCTAAAAGAAAATTAATTTAAACTTAGACAATGGTTTATTTAGCTCTAAAATGGTAACAGACAGATACACAGAAAAAAATAGTTATTTTCGCATCTTAATATTTTTATATATAAAACAAAAACGGGTAGTCGGATTGATGGACCGATTTCTGTGATTTTTGATTTGCCTCCTTCCCAAATAGCAGAAAAACAATCAAAACAGTAAAATTGAAGAAAAATGTTTTTTTTTTTTTTTTTCATGTGAATGGAAACTACTTACGCGGGTAAAACCGCGGGGTTCAGCTAGTTTGTAATATAAAATATAGTGCAATAATATCTCTACTGCAATAAACTAATTTATACATTATTTTGTTTCATGTACGCTGCGATCTACAAAAACAGGTAAGTGAAAACCAACAGACACTTCAGATCCTGAAGAAATAAAAGTATTTTTTAACAACTTTCACGAATTTTTTAGCGGTTTAAGTTTTATAGGCAACCACACGTGTGTCCAATGTATAACCACGACACGTGCTGTCTGCCTAAAGATAGATTGAATGTCTTCAACATTTTTAATTAAATATATCAATCACTAGTATATGAAAACCATTTTCAAGTACATTACTACTTATGTTTAATGACGTTTTGTTAAGAATTTTTTGAACTAAGCAATGAACGATGAAAGAGGTTGCATATGCAAGTGTTTTAAATCTTGGATTTAAAATAAATGTGTTTTCGTTTGTTGTTTATTCAGGTTTTATGTAACCGTATTATTTTAGCGTATTTAATTTTTATTTTAGCAGTTTTTTTAACCCTTTGTATAATCTACTGTAGACTTATAAACACATGAACTTAGATTATTTATAGCTTAGATGAAACTAAAAGTAAAAGATAATAACGCTAAATTGGCGATAAGTCTTTGACAAAAGATTAACGACCTATTTTATTATTTCAGAACGAGTCACATTTAAACCAGAGAGTAAGTTAAAGGTTTTAGAACAAATTATTTGTGTTTAGAAGCCTTAGGCTAGAACTGGATAAAGAAAAATAGAAAATTCGTCAAGCATTTCCAACTTTCCTTTTTTTTGGACACAAATTTCGTTACTTCTTGTTTTTTTTTTCGATATTATAATGTTTTGTTATTCCAAAAAATGCTGGTGAATTTTCTAGATGGTTCCAGGAGAAGCCGAAGCTTACAATCGCTAGAACAGTAGCACTAATGCTTCCATTTGCCTTTGTAGATGAAATTAGTACCTATGTGAAATATAACAAAGAATCACGATTTTTGTAATAACCTGTGTTATACGTAGGTATAAGTACAGAAACAAAACAAAACACTACCAAATATTTCAGAGCTTAACCTAAATATTCATGGTTATAAAAATAAACCTTTATTCATTGCAAATACGCTTCTATAAACACGTACATAAATGTGTATTTGCAATGAATCAAAGTTATTGGATACTAGGTTTTTGTAGCCAGTGCAATATTGGCTTGAAAACGGCAGTTACATACATACAACTTACGGATACCGTCACATATTACAAGTCGCTATCGTATTCGTTTACCAACGCCATCAGAATTCCATATTCTATTTCTATTACACAAAAATATACTAACAAAGAGATATGATTATGAAGTTATAAAGTAACTAGGTAATAGTTAGGAATTTCTTAGAAATAATGAATCAAAATAACAGACAGTAGATATCCTAAAGAGATATTGTTCATTTGTATACTAACTTTCGTGAGGAGTATTCATATTTATTTAAAACAAAACGGTTTACTCACGTATATTCTCGGGATTGCCCGACTTGTTTCAGACTCAATAAGAGTCCCTAATCAAGAGCTGACATGAGCAGTTCGACTCGCGACACCACTGCCGTCGCGTCAGCTCATGATTAGGGACTCCTATTGAGTCTGAAACTAGTCGGGCGATCCCGAGAATATACGTGGGTAAACCGTTTTGTTTTAAATAGATATTGTTCAGTGCAAATTAGTCTTGCTTCGGATAACCGTCTAACTCCCAAAAGCTCATACGCAACTTAATTACAAGTTTTTTAAAATGTTTCTATCATCTACACTTAAAGTGACAGATGGCCGAATACAGAAACATCAATCAGTTTTAAGTCACCGTTATCTCTCAACCTGTCTCTGTGACTTTAAGGTGTAAACTGCGACAGAGACGTTTAAGAACGTCTTAAAGTTAAACAGCGTTTCAGTGTTCAGGGTAGAGACGGCATAAGACTTAACAGCGATTTAAAAAATTGAGTTGCGTTTGAATAATCGTTATTATAGTTACCAGCGGTATAGGACACAACTAGGTCAACCTTCAGTTAACCAAACATGTCACAACATACGTCCAATATATTTATGTAGAGAAACTTTTGAATCGTATTTGGGTCAAATTCTTTGCTAAGAATTTTTATTGTGTTTGTATAACCAAGTTCAGAGAAGGGATTACTAGAATATCTTCTGAAACTACAATTTGACGACTGTTATGGTTCAAGATGTAATAGTTTAATATCTGTCAAGAAATTATTCAGAAACAAAGATTTGATCTTATTTAATACCTCAAACATATTTGGTACATATTCATCAAAAATTAGTTTGAAATCATTTACAGTCAGCAACAAAAATTCATAAACACGATCAGAAATCAAATTTATAAAACGCCAAAAAAAACAAAAGTTTTGTTGCTACTAGTCAACAAAATATAATGGTCACTATGATATCCATAAAAGCTAACTTGTAGTAAATTATCATTTGCAAGTGTTTGCTAAATTTGAACGTGTTTATCAGCTTTTGTTGCTGACTGTACAATTCATATCAAATAGCCAATCAGTCGCGAATCACGTCTTTATACTCAAGTCAATTGACGAAGCTTTTTCTAAAGAAAGTTCTTTACAGAATTCAAATTATCATGAATGTGCTTACACCCTTAAAAGTTTTCAGATCAACCATTCGTAAATTGATAGTCACATCGCTGTCAGAGTTCCAGATGCACTGATATTATTGGCAGTTCCCATCGCATAACTCGAACCAAATATAGTACCGCTCTATTTAAATTCTCTCAAATATTGGATTGGAAAAATACCGATTTGAATCCGTTGCAATTTCTATAGACAGATATTAAATTCTACAAAATTGGAGCTCAAATATTTTAATAACGTAAGTGCTAATATCACTAAAAGCTTGCAAGAAGTTCTTTTGATTCACCAAAGAAGAAAATTTAAAGAAGAACTTCTGAAATAAATAAATAATAAAACAGTGAACGCGTTCGTATACTTCTATAGCAGAAAGTCAATGGTTCATATAATTCTTGTGGTTAAAACGGAACCCTTTGACAAAATTTCACGACTGATTGGCAAAACATGGCTGAAGTTTCCCCAACACGATGTATTGGTAACTCTTTGAGAAATTTCCACAAACTTTGTACAAGCTGTGCAAGTTATCGCTCTAAGAACATTTTACAACATGATTTTTCCCGGGGCGCACAAACTTTGCTATCCGGCCGTCAAGATAGGCATCTATTGAAAAAAAAAACTTTAGCAGATACTTTTGAGGTATTGGATATTTTTTGTAGAGCTCTCGTTAAGAAAGTAACTTTATGTTTAAAATCCGTTGGAAATATTTTTATGGGTTGCGAAGAAATGTTTGAAAAACTTGGTTGAACTTGAAGCAGCCTATTTAGTAAAAGTGAAAATAGAGATGTTGACTAGGTTTTTTTAATGACCGTCAAGATAAATAAAAAATATTAGACACACATATTTTCTTTTTATACATAACCAAAAACTCAAGACATTGATATGAAATGTCGCGTGACGTCACGATGTCGTACGTTTTGTGCAACCAAGACGTTTGACATCATTAGCCCCACAACTTTGATACGCTTTAATTCCTTAGTTTTTACATATTTTGAATGAAAAATAAATAAATACGTATCAAATATATTTTTATTTAACTTACAGACTTAATAGATTTCTCCTTTCATATCCTGACAATATCCCTATTGTAATTAAGTAGGTATAATATTTAATCATGTATATTCTCTTTGGAAGCAAAATTAATGAGTAATTGACTTAGTATTAGTTTACAAAAGCAGTAAATAACATGTAATGTCTGTAGGTGTTATTAATGATAGCACTACGTAGAATACACAAATTATATTAATACATAATAATATTGTGAAATCTGCAGATTTATATTATCTGTGTAATCAAAACGTTCCCGAGTATTAATTAGGATAGTAATAATAGAATTAGAGGCAAGCTTCGCTTACTGTGTTAGTTTGTTTAAAAATTTGGTTTAAAATCTAACAAAGAAACGCTTATTAGATCGCTCATAACACAATAAATCAACAATTATCGAAATTAACAGCTTTTAGAGTGTAGATCTAATCAACTGTTACTTCGTCTGCTAGAGACTGATGTACCTACTTTATGTTAAAGTTTATTTGATAAGCTTTTTCTTCTACTTAAGACTATTTTCCAGAATCTAGATTTAATGCAAATAAATATATTTACCATAGATTATGAATTATGTATTGTATATCGACTAAATCACTATCGAAGCGTTTATTTTCTTCTTCTTAAACGTTTGAAATGAAGAAATGTTTTTTTAAGCCACACCACACTGTAATTATATTCATCTATTTACGGTTAAATAATTTAGTACGATTTTAAGTAACACATCTGTTTATGCTCGGTACTACTCATGATAAAAACAAACCGTCAAATAAAACAAAGAATTACAGAAATAAATAAAGGCCTAAACAATGT
The DNA here is from genome assembly GCA_932294365.1 of Diachrysia chrysitis. Lineage (NCBI taxonomy): Eukaryota > Metazoa > Arthropoda > Insecta > Lepidoptera > Noctuidae > Diachrysia > Diachrysia chrysitis. The sequence goes on from OW028657.1 coordinate 8,936,032, forward strand.
CAACAAGATGTACCTACTTTACTTCACTTTTTTTTACACTACAATAATAATATTAAAAAAAGGTTATTGTTTTTTTTTGTTTGTAACGAGTAAACTCAAAAACTACACTTTTTTTTTGTTTAAAAAATAAATACACCCATGTTGCCTCGGATGGGCATCTAAGTTCTAATTTTAACATAAGTACTTTGACGCCACAAAATTTTCTAACCGTTTTTTTTGTGAAATTCGTCTAATTACAGTACGATGCAATAAACCTTAGTTCATAATTATTTTGTGACTATTATAATTTAAAAAGATTCTATTACAGGTTATTCAAAAAATCAAAACAAAAGCACCGTGCTGTTGAATGTCTAAACAATTCTTCAGAAATACAAAGTGCGATTTAAAAAATAAATCTCCGCTTATTTTAGTCACAGAAAAATTACTGCAATTGACTTCAAAGTTTTGTTTGCCAAGAGCAGTTTCAATATTTAATTTTATAATAATTTATAAGTGCTTAAAAATCAGTTATATATGTTGGTAAATTAAGAGGCAGTCACATAATAATTAAATTAATTATGATTAACCTTTATATGAAACATTATCAACATAAAAGTATGTTCCAGGTAACTGAAACAAAGAATAAGCATAATTTCAAAGGAAAAACACATTAAAAGTAATTTAATTTTAACAAAAGTCTTTGTAAATTAATGAAATAAAAACACGAGGTGAAACAAACCAAGTAGGTACACACATTACCTCGAAAATGTAAATGGAATCAAGAGTATCTTGTTTACATTTCTGTCTCCATTAACCCTTACAGTAAAGTACTTTTCCGGCAAGTTTTGAAGCCACCGTCCCGAAACTTGGTCCCGTCAGGCAACATTTAGTTGAATTTCTGGCCCCGGTCCAATATTCTCCAGCCATGATGGGACCATTCTCAGTGGGACAACTACACAACTCTATTGTTGTCCGATTGGGTGACAGGATTTATGTGCCGCCAATAATGTGTAACGTCTTGTTTTTCTCATGTTTGTTTCACTCACCTTAAATATTATACAGCGTGCCACAAAAACCCTGTCCGATCTTTATGAGTATTACTCGTCGTCGTACTGCGTACACATATACGTAACTATTGAATGGATTTGAGATTATTATGTTTCCCCGGTGAATATAATTAAATTAAAATAAAACTGATCAAAGGCAACAAAGTTCACGTTTACTACCTACAGTTTTGTATCAAAGAAGCGGCCTGACCGAGACATTTTTTTCTTGTACGTATGCTGTACGAATAATATGCCTTTATTGGATCGGACAGGGTTTTTGTTACATACTGTATTTTATTATCTGTTACCATTCAAGTTTTATTTGGGATGTATTACGCCATATCGAATGCCAAATAATATAAGCTCAATTGATCAAACAATGAAAATCGAATACCTACATACTGCTTAAAAAAGTGACACGCGATACAGAAAGCAATCAGACATTGAATATTCTATTTTTAAATTCACTGTAGCGCGTTTTTGCTAGCGGCTCCTCTGTCAAAATACCGATGTCTAAAAGAGGTTTCAATCGATCAGAAATATAATAGCTGGAGGTTCAACTGACTGGCGTATATTTCGTTCTACAGATACCTTTGCCGACCGAAAATAAATTGAAAAGTTAATTGTATTTTAGCGACGAAATACCAAAGACAATAAAAGTGTTTTAATACAAAATTAAAGTATTTGTATCGTTTTACCGTCAGGTATTGTTACAATATCAAAGAATTTGATCTTAAGTTTATTTTTGACAGCTAAAGTGTCTGAAGCTTAATAAAATTAGACGTAAAAGGTCAGTTGATATTACAGTTTAATTATAGACTTTTAAAGGGCAAGACTAACATGGGTTAGTTCTCAAACGAATTAGTTTTTAAATTTAAACACGTAAAGCTGCATTAGCAACTTATTCAACCCAAGAGACCAATCTGTTTGGTATCGATAAACTTTGCTATCTCGAGCTTGATTTGCACTATTCGAAATCGACCATATTGTTTTATGAACTCAACACAATTCGAAATCGCACATTTGTTCGCTTTTCATTGGATTTTCCGACTTTATTTCCTATAAAGAAGAGTATACCTGCAAAAGCATTGCTTTATTTGATACTAGGTTTCACCCGCGGCTTCCTCCGCATGGATGTTTTCTTTTTTTTTTTGTATTAAAGGTTACTAGCAATCTGGGTAGAATTCACATTAATAGCAATCTTGTTAACCTCCAACTAAGCTAAATACGCTTGTGTCTAGAGTGGATTCACGTCACATAGTGCAATAGGTGGGGTTCGAACCTGCGACCCCTCCATCAGAAGGCCGTCACCCCGATCTTACACATCAGGTTATTGCTGTTTATTGTGGGAAATTATAAATATTTATTCTTTTTCGAGATATTTTTTGTTTTCATATTTGTTTGTGTAGCAGTTGAGAAAAAGCGTAAAAAAACATATAGAGTCACGTTCAAATTGATAAATATTACTTAGTAATATTCGTAGTTCAATGTTTTATATTCTACATGTGGTAGAAAAATAACAGGCCCAGTTTTCAACGTTCTTAGTCGCAATATCCCCAGCGGCTGTCAATGCTTGTCGGACGTTACATGTCGCCATGTTGGCCGCCATTTTCTCTCGACGTGCAGCGACATCTCTCCCAGCGGACACAAGCTGAGAGTTCCGATTTCAAAGTTTTGAATCATAGCAGAAGTTTAACAAGAACGACGTTTCAATTTCGATGTTTTAGATTTCATTTTGTTTTTAACTGTGAATGTTGAGTAAAATTTAGTTTTTAAAGTAATTTGTTATTACACCAGCTTTTTTGAACCACGAAGGTAGCTTTAATTTGTTACTTTAAAAGACCCTCGGTTATTAATTATGTTAACCAGAGCAAATTAGATTGTAATATTAAAACAGTACATAAATTATATTAGAGAAATTGAAATAGACATCAATTTAAGTTACATCATTATTTTGCTTTGATCTTCTATTTAATTTAGACATTCCTAACAGGATTTCCGCGAAGTCTCAATAAGACTTTATCGGACTTAACCAATGGATGTTTATCTAAAAGCAACGAAGGTTTATAGTTCGCTGTGGTGGCACGTTCCCTTGTTTATATCAGTCTTACGATAGCCGACTTAATCAGTCTTGGATAAAAGGACCAGTAATTGGACGATGTCGTATCTATGATCTTGCGTCTTTTGCATTGCGAGTCTGTGAGAGCTATAGTTTTTTTCTAAATACAATATAATATCTTTCCCTAATTTAAATTATTTCGGTTTCCAAATGCACAGTTAGGGAAATATTAGGTTAAATACTAAGTCAAAAAGGTTTTGATGCAAAAACTTTACGTATAACTGAAAACATTTATGTGTAATAGAAGCTATCTAGTTTACGAATATTTCAAAACAGCTATTTAACTTCTCCGTTCAGCTCAAAGTAATGCAAATCTGCATCCATACAGGAATAAATAGTGTCACTTAAAACAATCGCTGCATAGTAACGGTAACCCAGTTTGAAACAAACTAGAAGTTAAACGGACCATGATAGCACTAAGTTTATATATTCTAATCCAAACTCCTGAATTGGAAATCGCTTCAACCCCGACGCATATAAAGTAGGCACACAGCACTGTGTACTGCGCACACATAGCATCATAGTGGTCCTTTAACTATATTTTTTGGTCCTATTGGTAAACAATTTTTTGGTCTTTATTACGTTGTACAGCGAACAAAAAACATTTAGTTCTTTTGCCTTTTAACTGTTCCTTTAATAAAGGAGCAGTTAAAGGAAAAGGTATGTTTAAGTAGTTGATTTGCTTTGATTTTTATAGGCTGTATGCGTCGATAGACAAAGTAATGATATTTCATATTTTTGTCAATAGAATACTGTAAAAATCTCTCCAATCTCCAGTTAGGTATATCAATCAATCGCAAGTAAAATATTCGCGTCGTCTAGCTACGTTTAGTCGATAAACAGAATCTTCAACTCAAGGATAGGGCATTGACTTTACCCACGCATGTTACAAGAATTTATTGAATTTCTCAAGACCTTACTCTAGCGTGAATACGTGTATTTATTGGTGAAGAAAATGGCTAGGACAAGGGTGAAGGTTAATGAAGTTTTAAGTGTTGAAGGACCAATTTATCAGTCTTTACAATTCTTTTTGTTTCATAAAGTTTTCGGATTTTTTGTTTTGGGCATTTTCTAGTGTTGTGCTCGTTTTTCGTCATAAACAAGGCCTTTTAATATTATGGTCCTTTATACATGTATGTTTATTTATATGTAAATAAGATTGTGAAGTAAATTATTATTATAAAGGCAGATATTTAATTAATTTGAAACTTGTTGCCGCGTAATTGCTTCTCAAATGTTTTGATTGTACCTAATTATTTAGGCCAGATTTTTGAATATATAATACACAAATATATAAATAATATATATATATACAAAAATAATACGCATCTCCGAAATTAAACTCAAAATACAAAATGAACTACTTATAGTTTTTGAATATCATGTATTATTTTAGTTACGACAAAATCTTTAGTTATGACAAAATCTTCACTACCTACACTACAGTGAAGATTTTGTCTACTAACGTCCACAGCAAAATGGCGATCTAATTCACGCCATAACTCTTTCTCTCTGAAACCGTCAGACATTGTGTGCCAGCTTAAAATTCGCTTAATAATAATCGCGAACAGAGATAGTTGTCTCATTTAACTTACGTAGCAGTTTGCGTCGGTAGTCACAGCGTGGAATTACCCGAAACTGCGACCCAGTTATTATAGACAATACAAAATACGAGTACAAATGTATGGAAATATGTTAAAATGGCATTTCAATTAAGTTTTTGCAGTTCTGCGAAATTACTTATTTTCTGTACCAAACTAGGCGCGCCCCGTAGATCACCTGCGTGTTAATGAAAAATGGTGATAATTTTGATGATGGGATACTTCCCAGAATTACCGGAATAGCGCATAGGCTACTGTCTATGCCCTATTCCGGGTAATAAACTATCTGTGTGCGTAATTTAATTCAAAACCGTTCAGCCGATTTATCTTGATTAAGTAACAAACATCTATCCATCCAAACTTTCGCATTTATAATATTAGTAAGATATCTGACTAGCTAACTATCTTATATAGATTCGCTAGAATGTTCGAGCTTTAGCTTAAACTCTGATGATTGTCTTAAAATAATAATTACTCGTATTATTTGTCTATTTGCAATAATAAAAAATCACCTTGTGCGGATTCGTCGATTCTTTAGTCTATTTTTTAAACACTATAATAATGCCTTATTTTAAAGAATAAAATATAATTAATAGTATTAGATTTAAGGAGTGGTCAACATAGAGTTTCCCAGTTTTGACGTACTTACAGCCCGCTGACAGATAAACGGACAAACAGCGGCTTAGTAATAGGGTCGTATTGACACACTTTGGGTGCGGAACGTTAAAAAGGAATATGCTTGTCAAAGGATAATGCAAAATCTTAACCCTGCAGTGGTACCAAGACTGAAAACGCTTAGTTACCAACTCACTTATCACAAACTGAGTCCCAAAATATTGTAAGCGTCTTCCCTATTTTTGTCTTTCACTCAATGAGCACCGTAAAACGAGTCGGCAGCACGTGGCCTTACATATTGTATTGATTAGTCATACTACCGTCAATGGGAGATTGTTGGGTCTCGTCCAAATGACGCCGACATCAATTATTTGGCTCCGACACGTAAAAGGAGACATTTTAATACTCTGAAGAACCGATTTACCAAGGACAAGTACGTATAGTAGTGGTTAATCTGTCCTAACATATTAAAAGAAGGAGAGTTTTTTTTGTGGTGAGTAGGTATGCCGTCAAAACCGGACTTGGAATGTCAATGAACTAAGCTGGCAACTGTCATTTGTAAAGTTGTTGTAACTTTGATTAAAAGTAAATTTTTTCATAAAAGTTACACATTAACGACAAGGTGTATTTTTGTAGAACTTTTTTTATTTATTTATCAGAAATACATGTATCTTTACAGGTAAAATTTCCTAATGCGATAGTGTGGTCTTTATCATTTCCTCATATAAGATATCACATACTTTTGTGCAAGTTTTATTTTGATAGAACCAGAGATGGTACCTAAGTACCTACAACGCAATATGAAACAAACATTCTAGTTTATGTTGTAACACAGAATAAAATAGTACTATACTAGTACCTTCATAAGTATAAACAACACAAGATGTAAATCCTCCTGGTGAATAGCTTCCTCAGCAAAATCCTTAGAACTACCATTATCCTTTAGTACAAGCGAAGGCGTAATATCCTTAGAGGAATAAATAAGTAAACTAAAGAGTGCGCATATCGAGTATGAACTGTTGGCACTATTATGAACAAGTAAAATCGTAAAATTAGTGCCAAAACTGAGCGCACCATTTTATTAAAACTATCTCAAAACCTAACATTACTCTATAATATCGGAACCGTCGATATTTTCGCATAAACGTCTGTCGTCGCACGGAAAAACATATATCGGTAAACGAGCACAGTACATTTAGGTAAAAATGTGCTTACGCTTGGCATAAGGGGCTACTAGCGATACGCGCGCTCTATGCTTATCTATTTTTACTCTAAGGTAATATCATATTTTCCATGTAAAATCTTAAATACAGCGAAGTTCTTATCCTACGGCCTCAACGGACGTAATTTATGGCTTACTTGCGCATAGTGATGACTATGAACATAATACATTCAAGCTTCAGCATATTTTCTCAAATATAAGGTTCGCTGTCCTCTTGAAAACATTTTCTAGTAGATTGGACTTGTGAACAGACGCAATTGTATTATTTCAATCCTATTTTAGATCTGATTATTGTGAGTCTGATGCAGTCTATTTCGTAGTATTGAATTATGTTTTTACATGTCTGTTGTTTGTTATGATTTGATATTTCAGTTTCTATATATTTCTGTGTGTCCGTCTGTAGCATCGAATCTAAACGAATGGACCTATTATGATGCGTTTTCTTTTATTGCTGAAGTAATCGAGATGGTTCTTAGCTATAATTTATGAAAATCTGTTCAACCTTTTGAAAGCTATCACGTTAATAATATATGTCGTAGGTTTTTTTATATTTATATGTTCTAAATATAAATGTTTCAATGAGAAATTCTATGATCTGAGGATGATCTATGACCGTTTTGGTGTATGACAATATGTATTAAAATAAACGTTAAACGGTAGTTTCCGAATACTGAGACGCAAATTAACTTTAAGACGATTGCGCAAGGTACATTCGGACTTTTTGTCACACATTCAAACATCACCCACATAATTTCTAACTCTACAAACGTGACTATTATACGCCTTCAGATAGAGTCAAATACTCACAAAAACCATTAGTGAAACTCTACCCATCGTTATTGTTTACTTACTCCATTAAATAGCAATGGTATATCCGATATCCTTGCTATTGTCTTTAGATTGCGTTCCGGAGCCTTCGAGTAAGATTGTAGGATTAACGTCCCCTTTTATCTTTGGCTAAAACAATTCCAGCTTAGTAAACAGTGACGCGATGGCTGTTCTAAGTGAATATAATGTAAACTGACTTGACTTTTTTGCTTCTCGTACCGAAGGACCAAATTTAGGCGCTGATAGTTTAACTTGTGGTCCTTTTGCAGGATAAAGGCCGCCTTTTATACAGAGACTATGGCAATAAATACGCTATATTATAAAAGAACAAAATTATTATATAACATTATTTATATTACATTTCATGTTGTAGGTAAAATGGATTTCAGATAGCTTTATCGAATACTGATAGCTCTTCATTCGATACAACATCAAGAATTTTGAAACTAGAATGTAAAAATGTGACTTTTTAGATCAGTAAAGGCGTGATGAGAAGATAAAAAAGTAATAAGATATTAAATTGAAAATAATTATACTTATTTATACCATAACAATGGAATAATTTTACACACATAATACCCAAACTTCCATATTATACAATTTACTTTATACAATGTTGCCGTATAAATGCAACGCTCTCATTTAAACTGGAAACTTACTGGATCAGGAAATTGGTACGTCGCGCGAAATTAAATAAGTTATAATGCATTATTGTAACTGTGCTGGAAAAGCGCTATCCAAAATGAATGTGTGACGTCATCAGACATCGTTTTAAATATGTAATTTGTTCCATTAATTAAATTGTATTTCATTTAATACATTTGTGAGATAAATGTTTTATAGTTTTAAATATGTTGAGTATATGTTGTAAATATATTATATTAATGGATTTCTCTTAGTAGGTACCTAGGTATATAGTATACATATAGAGATCAGTGCTAAATCATCAACTCGCGGTAAGAATAAGATTTGATGATCGCTCGTTCCTTCTTAGTGTGAAAAGAAGACTTTGCCCAGCTGTGGGACAGTTCGCGTACCTATATTCATATTTATTACATTGAAGTTATTCGAGATTTTCAACTATTCCGTGTCTACTTAATTAGAAGAATGATGGATAACAATATATTGCAAAATATAGTTAAAGTACGGAAACTTTATGTCCAGTTAAATAACTGATACTTGGTGGTCTGTGAAATAACCAATTTATATAATTATGGTACCGGTAACAAACTCCGCAAAGGTTCAGAACGGGAAGGAAAGGTCAACTTAATTAATGTAATTAATGGTTAATAAAATTAACTCTAATTATTTTGTGTACATATACATGTAGTTTGACGCATAAATTAATATTTTATTATATTAGGTAAATATTTTAAACACATTTTTTACTTCAGTAATAAATTAAGGGTTAGGTTATAATATATAATATACATAATTATTCATACAATAACATTATTATTATTAATTGCATTTCCTTACTCCAATCCATGAATAGGTTGTCTGGAAGAGATCACAATTAGTGATAAGACCGCTTGTATCTTGGTGTACAATAAAGAGATTTTTTTTTATTATTATTATTATAAATGAAAAAGTAACTATTTGTCTGTCTTTTACGCTTTCGTGGCTAAACAACCCAACCTTTTTTGATAATCTTTGATATAGACATAACACTCTTACCGGCAACCACGTGCGGAGCACCGGCAAAAGCTAGTTTTCCATATTTTCCGTAATGACTTAAACAAGTTTAACCTAATTCATAAACTTTTAATATAGAAAAGAAAACATTTGCTTAATGTTGAAAATTAAATTAAGTGCTTTCAAGGAGGGGTAGAGTTTTTCATTTCTTGGTTGAATCTATACTAATATTATAAAGCTGAAGAGTTTGTTTGTTTGAACGCGCTAATCTCGGGAACTACTGGTTCGAATTGAAAAATTCTTTTTGTATTGGATAGTCCGTTTATTGATGAAGGCTATAGGCTATATAACATCACGCTACGACCAATAGGAGCGGAGCATAAATGGAAAATGTTGCAAAAATGAAAAACCGTTGATTCTAAAACACGCGGACAAAGTCGCGGGGGACAGCTAGTATTTCATAACAAGCGTCAGTAGGCCAGTGAGGAAACTGTTGAGCTTTGAGTAGGTACTAATTAAAATGTAATAAAAAACTTCTACAAGCAAAAAGTTTAAAAATAAGACTAGTAGGTAATAGAGTCAGCAGGAGTGGTGGCTCTCCGGTTCAATGAATGGACTAAACCAGTGTACACAATATTGCGATATACAACATTCGAATCTAGACAGTACTTAGTTATTCTAACACGTTACCAAGGAATCCATGAAAGAAAATATCGTAAAGAAACCTGGATAGCAATGTTTTTTTGACACCCCGCATGTGAGCAAACGTGGTGACCAATCTTCTTCGTTGCCTATTTGGAAGGTGGCTTTGCCCAGCCGTTGCTGAGAGACAATTATAGGGCGACCTTTATTAATCCATACTTTCATATTAATATTATAAATGCGAAAGTAACTTTGTCTGTCTTTCAGTCTGTCTGACTGTTTTATGCTTTCCCGGCTATACCGCTGAACCAATTTTGATGAAAATTAGTATGGGTCAAGCTTGAATTCTTTCAAAGGACATCAGCTTATTTTTGCCGCGATAACCGACACCCACGATGCCGGGGCCACGGGCTAGTACAGTATAAACTACAATAGCAGAGACTGTTTGTAATTAAGGGTTAAAGATAGCATAATCCATAATTAATTACTGCAACAAAATTCCCTTTTTTGTCGCATGACAAGCCTACTGTCACATAAAAAAAACCTTTCCCGTGGTGTTGAGATTCGGTTCACAAAAAAGTCTCATTCAAAACATCTATAAGCCGCTGATTTTTAATCTTTCATCGCATCGCAAAAATGAACAGTGGCTTACATTTGAGGGAGGCCAACAAATGGATGTATAAAATGGCGGATGTTGATAAGGCTGAGTTTGTGATAGCCGTGATATCTGATAGGCGATGTAGATAGAACGCGTGACGAAAACTGGCGTCATATCGCGAGACCGTGTTTGAAGAAAATGTTCTTTTGTAGTCTTTTTTGACTTGTATAGATTTTTTATAGGCTTTTTGAGTTAGATATTGATTTCTCGAAAAAAATTGGATAATTTTATATAGATAGGTGACGTGGCACATGTATTAAACGTCGATTCTAAAATTGTATTTGAAAACGCATATCTGATTTTTATATTTATATAAGCTAAGTATTTCTTTATTGCAGGGAATATTTACAGTATATGAATAAAACCTAATAGCAGATTTACTTTACTTAAAATCAACTCCACCCGAAATAAAGTTAATGCAGTGGTACTTTTTAAATGAAAATGATTTATTTATCGGAATCCGAGACACAAAACATAGACAATAAATTAATACAATATATACAATTTTAAATAATAATACAAAATCTTACCCTTAGGCATTGAAAGCATCTTTATTCTCTTAACCATAAGAGTAATTTTCGTAAACTATTGTTACTTACAAGCCGTTGACCGTAATATTACATCTCTTAAGTGTCTTGTTTGTAATAAATGAATACTCAGCGTCCTATACTACCGTCATCCGTCATAAAGTAGGCCATACTAGCACTTAACCCTGCCACAGATTAAGTACCTTACAGAAGCAACGCTACACAAAACTGCGCAACTATTATACTGACGAGTAAACGCCCCACAGAGGCAAACGTCAATAATATATCTAACCGCGGCACTACAGGAAGTATGACGTTGACGCTGACATATAGACAGTCGGTTTATATCTGAAATTCACGTTACATGGTTAAATTGCTAATGGCGGCATTGTGCAGTAGGAGGCAGTGTGTGTAGCTATAGTGCTTGTTTCGAACAAAAGCCAATTGTATTGCTAATATCCGAAACTTTAAAGTTATATGTCGCTACTACTAACATTGTACTACCAACCATGTATAGAGTTCTTTCTACCCGTAAGGTACATTTAAAGACACGGCTACGAATACAAAGTCAGAGGTCTGTCAAACAAGCATCTTCTGCCAATTGCCACTGAAAAAAATACTGTTATAACTTGGAATTATTGTTTTTGTTTTATTCATAACCTGTTTTACTATAATTTTTTAACATTTTTGTTGTATTTTATTATATATAAAGTTCATAATAGATTTTTCCTTTATAACAGCAAAAATCATCAGCAATCCTTACCTTTTTTTTAAACGTGTTATAATAATAATATATCCTCCTGACCGAATTTCGGCCACGGCGGCTTCTCTCAACAGAGATTAGCCATCTGCGCGCGAGATATTTCAGTGCACGAGTGTATGCGCGAACACAGTTGCACTCTCGCACGGGGGTGTAAACACCACCTCACTTCCTGACTCCAAGCTGAGCTGTACTGAGTATTTCTAAACGAAAAACCCAGTAACTATTTTTGGGCTCGACTCGGGATTCGAACCCGAGACCTCGGGCACGGCAGTCGTGCTTGCGACCACTAGACCAACGAGGCAGTCAAAAAGTAAACGTGTTATAGACTTGTAGTGAAGTAGGTAAATATTGTTGCGCGGTTGTATAAAAGTTTGCCTTTGTGGAGTATTTAGTCTGTGACCCTTGTTTTTAGAAGCTCACAATAACGGCCCACATAATGGCGTAGTTGTTGTAATATCGCCCGTTTTTTGTACGATTTGAGGGTTAATATCGTTATAGGTCCTTACACTTTAGGTTACTGATATTGGGCTAAACAATGCTATTTATATTGAATTTATATAGGTACCTAGTCAGAAAGAGGTTAAACAAGGTTTTACTTTGTGAATCAAATTATATTTTAGCAAAGATAAACTTACAAAAGCTGTATGTTTGGGTAGCTTTTATATATTTAATCTATATACTAATATATAAAGCTGTGACGAGTTTGTTTGAACACGCTAATCTCAGGAACTACTCGTCCGATTTGAAAAATTATTTCAGTGTTGAATAGCCCATTTATTGAGGAAGGCTATAAGCTATATAACATTACGCTGCGACCAAAAGGAGCGGAGCATAAATGAAAAACCGTTGAAACAAAAACACGCGGACAAAGTCGCGGGGGACAGCTAGTGTAAAATATATGTAAAAAGATATCTAAATACTTCTCCAATATTTCTTCAGTTTCTTTCTGTTGTACTGCAAGAATAGAAGCCAAATTGAAAAAAAATGTAATTGAAATTATGAAATGTAGAGTTCCAAATATTCTTCTATGATATCTATTATTACACAATGCTTAATTTGCTTTCTACTCCATAAAAGGCATTGGTTTAAAAAAACAATAAAAAGCCTTCCTATAAACATCACTCGGGGGACTCAAAGCCGTCTCAAACTAATCAAGCTATAAAATTGTCGACTAAATCACGGCTTGTTCAACTTCGACCTACCATTCGCCATTCACTCATTTTTCATTCGCAGCGTCTAGTTCATTTGCTCATTCACAAATGGGATCAATGCCATTCTTTATAATGATATTTTATGATGATTAATATGAGTTTGACACTTTTTTGGAATATACTTGATACCATAGATACCTAATTCATATCGTCTTAAATTATATTTGAGTTTTGTATCCTTGTTTTATCTTGTAGGTTACTTTGATTGAGTTACTACAAAAATACGTTGTTCCCAATTGTTAATATCTTGTAGTCCTGTTGTTAAATTGTACAAGAATAAATCTAAATTAGGCTATTTTATATTTTTCGGTACTTAGATAGGTGAAAGACTCGTACAAAATTGTTACTGAATGACCTAATTAACAAAAAATACTGAAGTACTAGAATTACACTTTAGAGTAAACATAGACAAGCATAGAGTGCCCGCATCGCTAGTAGCCCGTAAAAGCATTGCAGTGATAAGGACAATGCAGAACGTAAGCGAATTTTAAGCTTAAAGTGCTTTGCTCGTTTATTGATTTAAGTGATTTTCCGTGCGACGAAAGACGTTTATGCGAAAAAATCGACAGTTCCGATTTTATTAAGGTATTTTTTTTTTTTTATTCACATAATAAGGTAATATTAGGTTTTGAGATAGTTCTCATAAAACGGCACGCTCTGTTTTTAAATTTAACGATTTTATTTGCTTATACTAGTGTCTACAATATTCATACTCCAAATGCGCGCTCGATAGTTTACTTATTTTTTTTTTCAAGCTTCGCACATCTAACACATGTCATACTATCACTTACTTATTTTGATACGTCAAATAGTTACACTGTAGTATCAAAAACGCATTTCGTAATTAAAGTGAATTAATTTGTAGAAAATGTATCTCGTAATTAACAAGAGTGGTGTGGCTTAGAACATAACAGTTAGCACTTAGGACTACAAAATTAGATGCATAATATACCAACCTATAGAAACATAGTTAACCAATTAGGAATATAACTTTAAAGTGCGTTATTTTTATTAATAAACGCCATTTTTTTCTCTGCTTACTACAATTAATATCTATTAATCAAATCTTGAAAGATACAAATTATAGTTATAAGTTCCAAATAAAAATAATTCATAAATGAATTTTTAAAAGTGATGTTATCGATAGCAGAGGAATTTTGGCGCCCCAACGCAGACGGTATTTCTTGATTTAAGTAGCCAGTTACGTAGTTTTTTTTTCATAATGAGAACGCAATTTATGACGACAATGGGATTATACCTAATGTTTCTTTTTTTTTTTAATTATTTTTATTGTCATTTCTCTTTTCAAAATTGAATAATGTTAGAATATTGGACATTTTTTTTATTGATTTTAAAAGCTACTTATCTGGTAGTGAAAACTATAAATAGATGTGCTACTTATTTGTTACCTAATACGGAATTAGCATATATTATATAAGTTTAGCATTCTAATTTCTGGGTATCTAAAATATCCTAACCATGCATACCTACTATGTACCAGATTATATTAGCGCACCATCGGGGTACGCTTTCAAAGCACATTCAAACTAATGCGGGTGCACCCACTGATTACACGTGCCTTTGTAAGGCACTTGTCTACAGTTCAACTGCACAAATCCAGGTTTAACTTATATATAAACTTGTCTAGAATACAGTAATTCACCAAAGATAATTATTCACCACTTACAGTGATATACATAATTTGTAACAAAAGTGATATGACGTTTCAAAAATAAAATTTTAAGATAGTTTCAACTTTTGTAAGTAATCATTTTTTCAAATTCAGACAAATACAATGTTGTTTTATTTTTATTTTTAATAGAAATGAAAATGAGAACGACAAAAAATTGTAAACGTATTTTAATATTGCAAAAAAAAGACTATTTTATTTTTGACAAAGAAATAAAATATTGCATTTTAATAAGATTTAAATGTTAGAAAAGTGTATTGAATCCAATACACTTTTAACACTACTTGATTTGTAAATAAAGGTATTAAAAAAAATACGATCATATTCCGAACAATATTAAAAACATTATAAGTAATTTTATTTTCACTAATAATACGTAAAACTAAAATCTAACATTTAAATCTTATTAAAATGCAATATTTTATTTCTTTGTCAAAAATAAAATAGTCTTTTTTTTGCAATATTAAAATACGTTTACAATTTTTTGCCGTTCTCGTTTTCATTTCTATTCAAAATTAAAAATAAAACAACATTGTATTTGTCTGAATTTGAAAAAAATATTACTTACAAATGTTGAAACTATTTTAAAATTTTATTTTTGAAACGTCATATCACTTTTTTTTACAAATTATGTATATCACTGTAAGTAAGTATATGTATTTGATAACATACGATACTTTACAGACACAAATTCAATATCAATTTGATGTAGCTATAAAGTCTCTTTACTTTCTTGAACCTCATCAGTATTACTTACCTATTTTTATTAAGCTCACTTACATCATACATGCAACATGCCGTGACCAATGGCTATTATGGCTTAGGGACTTTTGAATTGAATGACATTAAACTGTTTTTCTTTTATTGGTGAATACTGTATTCTAACATAAAAGAACGGAAGAAATATAGGTATATATTATCATGTATAAAAAATAAAATATAGGGAAACGTACCCAATAAAATTCAAGCAGGTTACATTTCATACTAACCCCGACGAAAAAAGAGGGGTGTTATAACTTTGACGTGTCTGTCTGTGTATCTGTATAAATCTGTGACTGAGTATCTGTATGTATGTAGATCTGTGACATCTGTGGTGATGTGATGTCTGTGGCATCGTAGCTCCTAAACGAATGAACTGATTATGATCACATTTTTTGTTTGAAAGCTGACGTGAGATGGTTGTTAGCTATAATTTTATGAAGATCTGTTGAAAGTTTTGAAAGTTATCAGCAATTTTCTAAAATAAGTCGGGGTTTCTTAAATTTTTTATTTACATTTATTATTTATCGAATTTTGAGGCACAATATGGAACGCTTTGGTCTGCGTTAACGCCATCTCTCTTTTTAACTCCCGACGCAAAAAGAGAGGTGTTACAACTTTTGACATGTCTGTGTCGTGTGTTCTGTCTGCGTATATGAGTGTATGTCTGTGGCATGATAGCTTTTAAACGAATGGACCGATTATGACTGGTTTTATTTTTTTGAAAGCTGACGTAATTGAAATGATTCTTAGCTATAATTTATGGAGATAACTTGTGAATTTATCAGTAATTTAGTAAAAATGTTCGAGGGTATCTTGAATTTTTAATGGAAATTATTTGTGACCTTCGCTTAAAAAAAAATACTATCTTCTCCATTATTATAAACTTAATATATTTCACTGTATATACTAACGTTGTTTGTTCTGCAGCCGACGAGAACGGCTCCATATCGGAGACGATACCGGACCGGCCCGTCGAACTCAAGAACTTCCCCAAACTGTGCGATCAACGGAGAAAGTATCCTGTACTATACAAATTGGAGTTTCAAGTAAGTCTTTTTTTTATATTTTTAAAATTATTGTCCTTTGCCTCTGTAATCTAAAAAGACGTAAAGAAACAGTAAATCTAAACCAGAATTATGGGAACGCGAGTCCCAACATAGACATGTTTTTATTATAATATACTTATATTGACATAGTAAGTAAAACTCCAAGCATGATAAAACGTAAATTAAAAGAAAAAATATTAAATGTATTAAGTTTTTCAATATGTGTTACGCATTAAGGCATGCGGTACGAATAATTGTAATTAATTACAAATAGTAAAAAAGAAAACTTAAACGTCCGGCATTTATACCTCGTTGTTTGGTTAGTTGGTAAAACGACTGATGCGTTCAACCAGTAGTCGCAGGTTTAACCCTGAGGTTTAAATTTTTACTTTCCACTACTTGTATTTAATTATTTTATATAGGTACATTTAAAGTGTTAACTTAAGGAAAAAATATAACTAGAACGAATACGAATAATTTTCAGAAAATTGATTTACTTAACCTACTTTTGGATTTTCATACACCATAATCTACAAATAAACAAAAGGAAGGTATTCGTAACTAAACTCAAAAAAACAATTAACCCAACCCCAAAAGACTTACTTAAAACCCGCGAACATTGAATGCAAGGGTTGACACAGATAATCGGTAACACCAGATAGCTTCATTCCTTGGTACGAAGCCAAGAAGAGATAATAAGTCACAGTAATAGCGTTCTGGCCAGCCCTTGCTACGCTGAGTATTTACTTCACTCATTGATAAACGTTCTTAGGAAATTAAGCGCTGGAGATATTGAGATAAAAGTATGTATATGTACTTCGGGTTTAATTTAAAAAAGAGGATTCGCTTTTTGGGGTTAAAAGCATTTAGTAGTAAAAAAAAATTGTTACCTTTAAAAAAACTAGACAGCGTACGGAAAACAGACATTCAATGTCGGAAATCCTTAAAGAAATGTATAGAAATTTAAATAGGTACCTACATAATAACAATTAATTAAAAAAGAAAACGTAATTGATGGTTGCCTGTGACTTTGAAAATACACTAATGAAAATAAATTATTAGGGAAATCACATTTATTAAGCAAAATAATTATAAAAAGGGTATTTTGTGAAACGTAACCCCAAAAATATTAAGAAAATTGATTTAACATAAAAAAAATGGAACAGCACATAATAATGTAGTTTATTTTTAGAGTAGCAGTTAGTAAAGTAAGTCATAGCTTGTAATTTTCATATTTAAAAGAAATGTCATTATAATTCTACCTTTTGACAGCCAAAATGAATAATTTATAATAAAAATTACCATCTTTAAGTCAAGAAAAGTAAAATGCGATATCTTAATTAAGTCTTAAAATACAACAAAAGAAGGCATGATCAAATTGTCAATTTGCGAACTTTCGTCAAAGAAATTACCCAGTGGAGACACTTCTAGAATAATAAAGAAAAATATTACACGTATTGTTTTTCGATTTGTACGAGATAGCATGGTTCACATGAATTGATGTGAATGATCATGTGTACCAACTATCAACAAGATCTACGGTAATTTTTATAACCTACTAGCTGCACCTGGTATGCGTTGCAATTGCAAGTTAAGTGAAAGTGTTTAGTTAGTGTTTGTTGCACATACAGGTTACATAACTTACAGTGACAATATCCCATTTACTTAAACACATTCATGATTGTACTCATCAATACGAAAAACTCTTACTATGGAGATAGGTAAAAATCGCGAAATAAATCCGCTGTTCCATACATTTAACGTTCACATTTCTCAACAAAATCTATGGGGCGGTTGATATTTTTAGCGATTTGGTATGTGTCTCCATATTAAAAGAACACAATGATGATGATGAGTACAATTATATGTTTACGTTAAGCGTGTGTCTTTGGATCAGAAAACAGCAAGTGCGCGCGGTCGTCGTTAAAAGTCTTCAAAAATTATTTTGACGTAAAAAAATAGTTAAAACATACAGGTCACTAAGTTACTAAGACTTCATAACACTGTTTTTAAATACAAAATCTGGCATTTTAACTTAATCATATTTACGTTCATTCTATTTTTAGACTTACCTATCTAATATAAATTTCGTAGACCTACGTAAAAAGGTCTTTGAGACTTTATATTTATAAATAAATGTATTTAATTAATTCGAAACTAATATTTTTGTAATGATGTTTATGATATCCAAGGAGTTGTGAAAATAGTATCATTATAAAAAAGTAGGTAAATACTACTCAATAAATTTAAGGAACTTCATTGGTTTGACACACCTGCGAATAGAAAATACGCTCTTCTCTTGTTCAGGGGTAGGTAATGTCAAGAGCAAATACCCCATTCATGCGTACCCGGATATAAGGAAAACGGATAACCGTATATCTTTCACGCCACTTTCAGGGACACCGGGTTACCTTAATAGATCATGGGTTTGATAAAATAATCAACTCGTTTTGGGATCTCGAGAGCTTCTTAAGATTCTTTTGCTCTAAGTTCGATTTTTTTGTTTTATTTTACAATAAATAACAGCACAAAATTGTTTTTGCCAATTTAGAAATAAGGAAGATTTCTTTTACTACACAAAAAAAAAAAAAAAAAAAAAACAAACATTATAGGTTCATGTAGATCATTAAAAAGACAGTACATGCCTTTAGGCACTTTTGTAGTTCGAAATTGAGAAAGATATTGTATGTACTTAATAAAAGAAATTATATATCCGGCCATAGGTCCAATTGACATATAAACTTAGGTATTTAAATCTAAGCAGATAATATGAAAGAAGTTCTCTAAATCAAATTAACTTGTTCCATTATTTTAATTTTAAACAAAACTTATATTGAAAATACTGCAATCTAAACTAAAAAAAATTACGTAAGTAATAAAATAACATTTCCATCAATAGATTTAAAGGATTTTTATTATATATTAATTAACACAGAAAAATAAAATATAACTATACTAAATTTTGACCTGAATTATCGTCTACGGATATATATATACATATTATCATACTAATATTATAAAGAGGAAAGATTTGTTTGTTTGTTTGCATTGAAAGTACTGAACCGATTTGAATAATTTTTTGTTGGGTAGCTACACTATCCTCGGGTAACATAGGCTATATAATTTATTTATTATTTTGAATTTTTTGTTAAATATCTGTGCAAAGCCGGGGCGGTCTGCTAGTATGTATATAAATGGCGCTCTTTTCAACAAAGCGTTGCTGTCACACATGCCGACCGCGTCAAAGGCAGGTATGCGGTGGTCGGAGGTTCTGTCAAACACCATGAAAACGTCCTGCTAAATTAAACAGGTCGGGTTTTCAAGCGGCATTCTAACCTAAAAGGTGTATTTTGTAAGAGTATATAAAAGTTAGATTTTTATATATTTATGTATGTTTTCTCTGATATTTGTACATTGGTTGATGTCTTTGCAAAACAACAAAAATAATGGTTAAAATATTTTTGCACGTACTTTTAAATATACAAAGTATGTACTTTATCTGTTCTGTGGTATGTACCACTAAAAAGTCCGTACGCTTGTGTGATCTATTTTTAAGAACAATAAATAGCAATATATTTATGTACGTATGTTTGAAGCAAGTAAAAAAAATAGATCCTAACGGCTGTACTGACTAGCTTTAAGAATCTATTAATTTGACCGTTCATTCGCTAACGCGTACACACTTACCTTTTTTAAAACCTACAGTTCAAGACATGAACCATAAAGTTAAAACTAGCTAAATTGAATCATAGTTCAAGTCCACGAAATAGATTAAAAAGTTGTGGTGGTATAATCCAGTTTTCCAAGTTAATCTTCAGACTGAGTTCAGAAAAAGAAATATTATTTCTTTGTTTGAGCGTATCCCTGAAGGCAGTTGTTATAAAGTACCTGAAACTCAGTGTATTTTTATGAAATATTGTTGAAGTAAAAATTTAAGAAACTGCATTGTTCTCTACACTTCTAACGACTGAGAACATTGTGTTAACAGTTATTTTCCGTAGACATAGTCAGTATGCTGGTATTAAGTTAAATTGCAAGCGCCATATTTCTTTTATACGATTAATACGCGTGAGTTAACCGTTAGATATAGGTATACATAGTTTAAATAAAAAATACATGTCTCTTCAAAATGAAAGGGTCCTTTTTTACGCGATACCTAATATCCTCTAAAAAGGCTATCTACCGTTAAAAATAGCAAAAACCAAAAGTTCTTTAGAGAACTTTATCAAAACCGGGACAGGAAGTTTTCGCTTTTAGTTCACTTCGTCAGCCGTACGGGGAAAGATAACCCCGATTAGGAAATAAAAAACATTTTGCTGACAACCGGTAGCAACTAATTTAAATCTAAATTTACTAGCTTGATGAATGATGACATTTAATATATGGAAATGACATTTCATTTCGATAAGTCACGTATCTTATACTTGTGACTTCCATACATTTGAGCGATTCAAAATGTCACTTGGTTAGCCTTTACAAGTTTTTTATGGGAAAACAAAGACATGTTTAGTGTAGATGAATAATATTAATTTTGCCATATTTTGTAGTGCTTTTGTTTATATTTACAAAAAGTAAGGTTGATATTTTTGATATGCATGTTGATACGTTAAATAAACTAATTTCGAGATAAGTACTTACGTGAGTAACTATAGATTGTAACAGGGCTGCAATTAACTAATGACTTAAGTAAATATATTTTTTAACCATAAAAAACAATTATAAGCCAAAAAATATTAAATGAATAAATAATATTGCTTTCTGACGTAACGCGAATGTTAGACATTGAAATAAAACTACTTTTGGACGGATACTACTGTCAAGACGAATACCACCTCAGTCTGCCCGTGACCATGCCACCTGCAAAGGCGTCGAAACGTCGGGAACTAAAATCTAAATATAAAACCGCGATAAAATTCGTTTTATTACAATGAATAAATAAGTAAATATTATTATTGAACTTTGTAACTTGGTCGACATCATCATGGAACAATGAAATCAAATCTATACTGCTTGGAGTTTTACTTACGGTTGTCTTAAGTACTAAAATAGTAAAAACATTAAATTAATTAAACTTTTACATCCTTCTACATGTTTTGTTTTCTTTCATAAACTAATAAAGTTAATGTAAGCATTTCTGTTACAGACGGCGGTGAAAGTAGAAACACATTCGTGTCGACACGCAACAAAAAAATCGAATTCACACAAAAACCAAAATCAAAAAGTCATACCTTGTAAGTACAATATTAATTTATTTACGCGAAAGTAACTTTATGTTATAAGTATAGGTACTACTAGTTGTTGCCCACTGCACGTGGTCGTCGGTCATCGCAGCGAATAACAAGTTTCAACAACATCAATTCAGCGGTTTTGCCGTGACAACGTAACAGACAGACAGACAAAGTTACTTTTGCATTTATGATATTAGGTTGGATATATGTCTAAACGTAAGTAGGTACAAACTGTATTGCTGACGATATTAATTACCATAAATTTATCAGGAATCTTGTAGTGCTACCAAATTTAATAAAACTCAATAATAGAGCCAATACTATAATTAATTTTCACGTAAATGATAATAATTCCGCATATTCGTATTACATAGTTATTTGTGTGTACATAATTTTAACATTCTGTGAACCGCAACATGTTTTCGGCTCAAAGGACCAGAATTATTAGTTAGGTATTTATTAAATGCATTGGAAATGTTTATCGAACAGATACCTAGCATAACAATTCAATGTATGTGATGTTGTCCATATTTATTCATTAATTTGACGAATTACAAATTGCAAATTTTACAATTATACAATCGGCATAAATGCTATAAAGTCATAAAATACTTTAAAACAAAATAAGCAACGGCACCATCATCTTAGTTAGAACATTCCACAAAGTACGTTGTTATTCTTCTCCAACATAAAGTTAGCCATAAAATTTAAATCTTTTTTATAATTTTATTGTGGCTAAACATTGAGGGGAGAGGGTCTCGTGGCTAAGAGTAAGCCATACGGTTTGACCTATAATATGGGTTAAGCCGAGCTCGCCGCGGTTGGTCCGTCGATGGGTGACACTCGACGTCAGCGGGTACAATAGTAATCAATAATATTATTATTTTATATTTATTTATGATGACCACATCAAAATTAGAATACTTAGTCTCATCATTATAGTATTTGTAATGGTAATTTTAAGCGATTTGATCTATATTAAATTTTGTCATTATAATTTCCAATCAAAATCCAGAGCTTAATATTCATAGTTCATTAATCACATTAAAATCTGAAATTAAACTTCGTCCACTCACTCGACGGTATTGAAAATAAATTGACGATTTCTCATCACTATAGTCTGATCTATCCGATAGCCATCACTTATGAAAACAAAGACATCTATTACGTGTCATTGACGGACCAGACAGAAGCAATTGTGTTGTCAGTATTCAAACCATATCAACATCAACAATTTGTCTGCACCAAGCACAATAGAAACTTTGGAGCCGCGGAAACAATTGCGGTTTGCACTGTTCAACTGTTTCAATACAATCAGTTGGAAACGATTAAAAGGCATATTGGAAAGGAAATGTGGATCCCTTTACTTTTAATTGTAATCCATCAAACACAATTTATTTTTGGGTGTTTTTTTTATATCTTTGTTTTGCGGCGGGCATAAGCTGACCTGCTACAGAATCGGTTGAGCACTAAATACCTTCTTTAAAGCTTAAATGTCTGTTTTTTTTTACTACTATTGTGTTTTTATCTTCTTTACATTGTCTTCATTCATGAGCAATCAAGTTACTCGTTTGTCTATAATTTAAAATAAGTTCTCAACAGCTTCTGCTATACATGGCAAAGGTCTTCCAACCCGCTATCCACTTCTCCTCATCTAAGGTTGTTGAACCATCTAATAAGTATTTCACAATCAAATATTCGACATCAATCGGTCATGGCAGTATATCTATTGTTTTCATACGTGTCTATAAGCCGTCATGTAATGGCTTATTTTCTTCTACCCGAAACAAGCTTAAAAATTAGTTAAAAGGTCTTATAATCAACAAACAACTTTCGTGGGGCATATTTATAATGATTTAGCAATATTGAATTATTGAATTTGCGTGAGTTAACCGTCAATATTCCTAAACAAAAGTAACATCCTTATCAGCTTACAATCTTATCTGTCTACAATTTGTCTGTAAGTAAACACAAAAGGAACTTTAGATCCGCGGAGTTATGGTGTACTGTAACAGTCGTTACCCCCTGCTTTGTCAGGTAATATTTGAGACAAGCCAGCTCTATGTAGAATGGAAACTTCCCGTTTTAGACTAACAACATTGTTATGTGGTCCTTTGGCTACTCATTGTAGCTCGTGGGAACGTTAAAGATTATTATGTACAACACCTGAACACACCAAAAAATCTTGTTGCTACTAGGAATCAAAATAGCCTTATCACGGAAGGCTAACGCTATGATATCCATGATAGCTGACATAAGCAAATTTATTGCGTTCAAGTTTTGTCTAAATCTGATTGTGTTCATCACATTTTGATGCTGACTGTGCATAGTGTCTTTTTCATTTATTCCAAAACTAAAACCAAAAATTACCGAACGGATTTTTATATGGCTTTCACCAATGGATAAAGTAATTCAAGAGGAAGGTTTTTCGGTATAATTCATTAATGTTTTGTCTACGCTTGAAAAGCCGGAGCATGTCGTTAGTAGAATTATAAAATTAAAGTAGTTTTGAGTTTTGATAATTATATCAAAACCAAATTGTATTTCAGTCTCGTTTTCATAACATGATTAAATTGAATATGTGTCAATTATAACCTGCTTATGAAATTAAGTCTACATTATTCATAATAATAGGATCAAATGGTTTCAATTAATTTATTTATCACAGGAATTAAATTGATTTACTACCAATTACTATTTCAAATATTTGATTTTCAAATCCGAAGCAATATATGTGGATTAAACATTAAATCCGAACAAATTGAATAGATTAAGTAATAATTTACTCGGTTCATGATTGTGTACGTTGAAACCAATTTGTAAAGTTAATGTCCCGCTCGCTGAAATGTTCTTCAGCCCTGGCTGGTGTTAAGTTTCTTGCTATTAAGGTCTAGTTTAGTAGAGATAGTTCCTAAATCTCTGTACATTTGGTGCTTTATAATAGCTGTGCAACACTACAATATTACATTTACTGATGATTAGCATCCATTTAAGTAAACAAACGTGTCCTTTTGCGCCCTATAAGACCAATAATTTATCTGATGGGATTAAAAGGTGTCTAGAGTTATTAAATAAATATTATAAAATATTTTTCTAACATTCTACAGTAAAAATCTTTGTTCAAATATGTAGAAATGTTGAACATATTCTTATATTCAAGATAACTTCGACTTATTACGTATTCTGCCCACAGATGACTACAACCGAGTGGTGCTAGAGACGGTGGACCGAGAGCCAGACTCCGACTATATTAATGCTTCCTACATAGATGTGAGTATGAAAATTATAATATTTTATACATAATATTCTTATTGAAAATGAGCTAGAATATTGTACTTTTTTGTCATTTAACGAGTGTAGACAATATTATTATATTATGTATTAAGCACTTTTCACAACATTTAAAGCAAATATAAAAGTTTTTATTAATCTTCTTGATAAGGTATCATGATAACAGTAATTGTGAACAGTATTTACGACATCAATACGACGTCAAAATTATCTTGAAAATGTTTTCTGCGTAACAAAATAACTGCTAGTAAGTAAAAAAGAAAAAAATTGGCAAGAATTTAATATAAGCAGAAAACCTTACAAGATAATCAAATCATACCTTTATTGTTTTACTTTATCTTACCTGTATATTTACCGAAGTCTATTTTTTTTATTAGAAATCATATCAACACGTTTAGCTTACTCCTCAAAATGAAACAACTTTACTAGCCCTAAGAATTCTGCGCACACATTGCCTTTAATTAAGTAACGGCCAGATAGTATTGTGTATTGTGCTTTGTTGTTACATATTAATTACACTGTCAAACATTAATTAATTACGTAAAATTAAAGGATAATTACATGACAAAGGGATCGATATTCATTATCGTTTACAGCATCAAATGTCTTGGTAATAAGGCGAGGAGGCATAATTAAATATGTACGAGATTTACATCCAGTTGAGTAAGCTTTCGCTAAAAGGACCGTGTTAGGTATCAGTGTAATTAAGGACGATTTATTTATTTATACACCACTTTACGATAACAGTTTGTTAGTACCATAATAAAGAAAGGCAAGCAAGTATTAATATGCAGGCTATTTTCGCTTTAGACTTGTACTATATTGAAAATTTATGTACGACTATATACGTAACTGTGTTTTAAACTTTGGGTTATTTATTTTAAATTTCCGAATAAATCAAAGCATTTTTTTTAAACAGTACCTATTTAAAAATAGTTGATACAAAAGACAAAGTTACAACTAACCTAAAGTAAGGAATATTCGAATATCAATTCAGCGTAGTCAGGCAGATTTCAAAATGTCCGATACTCCAGTACATAAAGGATCCAATGTAACAATCGTCTGAATTCACCGTTTTATAAGAGGGTTTGGAAGCTATCACAAATTCAGTCACGTGCACACATAATGACTACACGAATTGTTGGTCCCAATGTGTGCGGACGAAAAGACCCGAATCAGAAAGTGAATGGTCCTGAAGGACCAAAAAAATTCAACTAGTTTATTCTGTAGAATTGAAATTGGTTCAAAGATTTCAGATAAAAGTGGCGAATGACCTAATTTTGTTACAAAAAGGTTAAACTAAATATGTAAGTACTAGGCAGGCTTTAAGCATTGGATTTTGTTCGGAATTAAATTGTGTGAGAGCCGAGGGTATTTTTGAAATGTATGTTGTTGTATACAGGTTCATTGAAAGACCTAGTTTGTCAGCTATTTAAATTTCTTGAAATATTTCTAAAGTACTATGAAAAAAGAAACAAAAAATATACATAAGAACTTTTTTGTGCAAATGCCTACTTTTACGTAAACAATGTGGAGAAAAAGTAGCTGTGAACTGTGTAAAATACGTTCTTAGAACTTGCATATTTTCACTCGCTTGTTTCTGAAAAATATTGTGTTAGTTTTGGTCTTTTCTTCACAGATAATCATGAAAGGAGAACATCGTTAAGGAGCCTGAATTTTATTTCATTCGTTCAGTGAACAATATAAAATTTATTCGTTATACAGTTCTTATTAAAATAAGAGATTATTAATATATAACGACCAGTCGTAAAAGCGACTGTCGTATTGCTTTTTACTGTAAAAGTAAATATTTTGCTGTTGAATTTTCTGATACCTACATATTTTTTGTTTACTTAGTATTCTTCTGTTGTTAAAACATTTTTATTTTAATTATAAACACTGTAGCTTATTAAAGATTTTAATGAAAGTTAAACACCTGAAATTAAAACGAATCAAGACGATTTTTTTAATTTCACGTTTTCACGAACGAATTTTATCGGACAATATTCTTTAAAGGCTGCCATTTTTACGAAATTAAAAGCCAGCTAAGACTTTGATAAATGCACTTCTTGTAGCCGCCGACAGCTTAAGCTAGGCGGAGCTTATTAGACATCCTTGTTGAAAAATTCTACGGTATTAATATTACTGCAACTTATCCTAGTAATATTAAATTCTCAATATACATCTCTATAGCAATTTAGAGCCTTATAAACAGCCATCTTGTATTCTTAGGCTTTTTACGGATCAAAGGACCAATTTAATATACTGTAGAGTGTAGAGAATAACTTCTTGTAAACCTGGTATATACCAAAATGATAGCCGCATTGTTTTGTTTTATTCTATCACATCATTCACCTTTTATCAAAAGGCTTTTTAAGTATTTGTTATCATAAAACCCGATCTAGCCCCTGCCTTTGATAAACAGCAAAATTAATTATATCAAAGTAATAACAAATCTCGATATCTGTTCGATGCAAGATGAGATTAATATGTGCTTACGTCACATAACGTGTCCAGATGGAGTCCATTAAACGTTATGTAGCCGTAAAAGTCACATTTGATGTCCGACGCAGCCTCTGAACCGCTGTTAGCTATTTCATTGCTACACGTATAATGTACTTGTTACATACATTCATAAGTTTTATTGGTCCTGTGGTCCGAATCAATTTTCCAGAGATTTGCATATTGGGCGGGATGTTACGTGTTTCTGGTACAATATTTTCAATAAAAAGTTTAATAAGTAAATAATAATATTATTACAACACAATGACAAGTCAAGACAGCATGAAGATGCTGTTGCATTTTGGTCTAATATTTTTTTTTGAGTTGATTGTGAAGACACCGAAAATCATTTTTTAAACAACGTTAAAAGATGTATGCTTAGTCCTGAAAGAAAATAGAAATAAAAGACTAACCTCGGGTTTCTGAAAGGCTGATCAAATTAATCTGTTGTCAAATCAACTGATCACGACTGTGAATGGTTGATCAAAACACTAACAACCAATCACAGCGCTTAAAATTAGGTTTGACAGACGATTAACTAATTTTTACTTAATTTTATTTTGTTCACAGAGTATATTAAAACCAAACGCGTACATAGTAACCCAGGGTCCAACGGAAGACACAGTGGTGGACTTCTGGCGCATGATCTGGCAAGAGCGGGCGGCTGCCATCGTCATGCTCACCAAGACCTTCGACTTCATTAAGGTAAGGTATCAGAACTATCCCCATTTTTTCCTTAGCTTTCTTCTTTTGCTTATTCTTTTCCCAAGCTATGTTGTGGTCGATTTTCAGTGTTACCGGAATCATCCCTTGACTTTTTCATGTTTAATAAACTGAAAAAATCAATAAAATTTAAATTGCTCATCACTATACATACTCCTACATAGTTGTCATTTTTCCCTTAGTTGTTCGTTCTAAACGCTTCTTAATTAAATTTTTACTTTTAAAATCAAAGGATTTCTCAATATTAAAGATTTTTAACATTAAAGTTCAATGATTAAACCCACCATAGCTTTCAAACTAAATTAAAACCCACCTACTTAAAAATTATACTTCCATAATTATTATAGATTTTAAGTCTACAAACTCGCCAATTCATGGCCGATTTCTCCGAAATAAAATACTTAGCACCTCTGTAGGCTGTCTCTAATGGCATATAAGAAACTTGATGCCTACAAAACAAAATTGCTGTGCCTCGTGACCCTATATTTACGTCGTTCATCATTCCCGAAATATAAGTAAAACATTTTGGCATCCACAAACTTATGGGAAAGTATACGTAAAATGTTATGTATGTTGAAAACTTCTGAAAGTTTCGTGTCGAAGAAATTCTTTGCAAAGACAGACTTCCAGTCATTAATTATACTATGTTATCTTATCGGCAGGTATAATAGGGATGTTTCCTGGGTATGAAAAGTTAAAATCTATTTAGTCCGTCAGTTAGATAATAAAAAAATATTAGACACGTATTTTTTCTTTTATCAAAACAAAAAAAACTTACAAAGATACAGCGCTTTAAAGTTTCGGAGTGGGGGCTTATGACGCCACGCCTTGGTAAAAATTGTAGCGAGGAGTGACGTCACGCGTAATTTGCGTTCTCTGTATTTTGATCATTTTTTGTTTGTAGGAAAAAAGAAAAAATACGTGTCCAATAAAATTCATTAATCTACCAGGCGGACATTAAAAAAAAATAGGAAACATGCCTATTACTTTTCGAGTGATTATATAAGCTATAGATCTTAAAAAGTTAAAATATTTTATCGTGGAATTGACTGACTGACTAATTAACCCCAGAAGAAGGGAACTGAGACATTAATGTCAGGCCCATTGGTCTAGTGGTTAGTGACCCTAACTGCGAAACTAGAGGTCGTGGGTTCGATTCCCACGCAGGACCAATCTTTGTGTGATGAGCACGATCATTTGTTCTGTGTCTGGGTGTAAATTATCTATAATATGTATCAGTTGTCTCGTTGCCATAAAGCAGGCTCTGCCTAGTGAGGGATCAGATGGCCGTGTGTGAGCGGCCCAAGAAAAAAATAAAATGTGTAAACATCGATAAAATTGGAATAACAATGGAACAATAAAGCATTCATATTCCATACTTCCATACTAAAATATTATAAATGCGAAAGTAACTTCACGGCTAAACCGCTGATCCGATTTAGTATGGAGTAACCTTGGATCCTAAAAAAGTACTTAGGCTACTATAAGCCGCGATAACCGATACCCACGCAGGCAGAGCCACAGGCAATAACTAGTCAAACATAATTTACAACTTCAATTACATAGAATCTACAAATCTTTCTCAAAATCCATCATAATTCAAGGAGCAAGCTTTTTAACATTTATTTTTACCCTTATCATGTCTGCTGATAATTTACTTACACGGAATCCTACTCAAAATCACTTAACAAAATCAGATTTGTCTAATGCAACATAAATTATATATGAACTGTACCACAGTGTTGGAAACATTGTAAATAATTAGCTTACTGAAAAACAAACAGACGAGATTCTGACATTTCACCGAAATAAGGAAGAATGGTCTTTTGAGACAGTTATTAGTTTGTTTTTTTTTTAAGAAGTGAAAAAGGATTTTTGTTGAATTTTCGTGATTAATGTGGGTCACATGCAAATGGAACTGTAAGTTGGGTTAATGAATTTGGGAATAATTTATTTGTATCATTACCTTCTTATATTTTTGCAACCGCCACTGGTTGGTAAATGAAATAATTACCCAGTATCTCGGTTTTCGTATTAATTGTAAACCCAAATATAATAGTCTGTTATGAAATGAAAATTATCATTTATTATAATGTAAACAAGCAAACACACAAGTTACAAAATTTCAGATTTAAAATTCCTATAATACATCCATGTATAATGTGAGTGTTTTGAAAACATTACCATAGATTTTTTATTGTTTAAACCTTGTCCTTACAATAGGGAACATACCGAAATAAGAATTATCCGATTTGATGCAGTCGTTTAAGTTATGGCGTGACCAAAAGAAATCGGGATTCATTTTAATATTTAAAACTATTTTGCATATACC
Source organism: Diachrysia chrysitis (assembly GCA_932294365.1). Taxonomy (NCBI): domain Eukaryota; kingdom Metazoa; phylum Arthropoda; class Insecta; order Lepidoptera; family Noctuidae; genus Diachrysia; species Diachrysia chrysitis. Next base: position 8,966,452 of record OW028657.1, read on the forward strand.
TACGTTGCTTTTCTATTAAAATAAAAGGTCTATAGATGTACAAATATTTACTCTCTATGGCTCTAACTTCACTAACCTGTCGCAAGCTTCTCCGGCATGTTAACAAGTAACAACCTCAACAACAACCCTTACTTTAGGGTTAACTTCCCTTCAAGGTACCTCCCTTAGGAGGAACTGTCTCAACTAATCATAAAGTGATCAAACAATTATCGGTCTTATCTCTTACTTTGTTTGATTTCTGAAGATCACCAAACTTTTAATACAAGGAACACGGATTTAAAATAATTTGTAACCAATTCTTGGTATTTCAAGCCTGTTTTATACTAACTAGGGAACACTCTCCGCTACTATGGACAAAGTATTTATGACATAATCTTACTTAATATAGTTTATTAAGAATAATGTTTAAATGTCCTGTTACTGAATGGCGATTCAATTCGCACTGTACATAAAAAGCCTCGTCTAAGACTTTAAAGTACCTACAGATAAAAAAAAACAATATGCCAGTAATTGGTATTCATTGACGGTTATGGCACTTTTCTTTCATGTAACTGTCCGGTGTTTCTTAATGAATAATTATAGTGTTTCTTGCCAGTTCTTTTCCATAAAAAAATAATTAATTAAATTTTGTAATCGCGCAACTAAGATCATTTAAACGGTGACGTTGAGATAAAAGTATTTTGATTTAAATGTACTTTTTCTTTGAAGTGAGGTATAAAATACGGTTCCTCCCATTTTATTTATTAAAGAGGTCCGCATTCAAACAAGTATTCGGCGCTGCATGGCCCAAACACCACATTCACCACAACCACAAGGCGTTTGAGTACTGCGTGGACACAGCGCCACTAACTTAAACTTAATATAATGTATCTATTGTTAAACCAGGTAATGTGCGTCCAATACTGGCCGCCAAACAAAGACAAAGATGAGACGTACGGAGACATCAGCGTCGGCATCGTGCAAGAGGAAGAGCTCGCCAACTTCCACATACGAACCTTCCGCCTTTACAAGAGTGAAAAGAGTGTGAGTATTACTAAGTGGCTTAAATTCAGAACTTGAAATATAATATTTTATGCTGTCGCACAGCGGGACATACCACTGAGTCATTCAGGTGCCCAAAACTGTACCATCTCAAATAATTATACATATTTTTACGGCCTCCGTGGTCGAGTGGCGTACACACCGGTTTTCAAGGTGTCACCAGCTCCGAGGTCCCGGGTTCGATCCCCGGCCGGGTCAATGTAGAAAACCAGTTTACTACATTGTCTTAGGTCTGGGTGTTTGTGGTACCTTCGTTGTCTCTGAATTCCATAACACAAGTGCTTTAGCTACTTACTTTGGGTTCAAAGCAATGTATGTGATGTTGTCCACATTTATTATTATGTCCTTTATTCATTATATAAACATATAAAATACATTTTTAAATATACATTAAAAAAAAACATACATTTAAAAATATAAAATACAGTCGCCTACCGGCATCGGAAACAGGGTTCAAGCTGCCGGTGGTTAGGGTCCCAGAGAGTGGAACCTCCTCACGATACGTGCCGTGTCGAGAAGTACCGCCTTCTGTATCAAGCCCTTGACCCAGATGCCTAACGAGAGCCTCTTAAGGTGTTGGTCGAGGCTTTTGGCTATTAAGCCGTTGGCTGTCACGACTATCGGAACAATAATTGCTTAGTCCACCTCCCACATGTCGACAACCTCGCGCGCTAAATCCAAATATTTTATTTGTTTTTCTTTTTCAGCCTTCACGAGGTTCTCGTCATGGGGGATAGTGACATCGACAATCACTGCCCGACGCTCTGATCGATCTATCACCACTATATCAGGCTTATTGGCTACAATAGTCCTGTCAGTGATGATAGATCGATCCCAGTACAATGTGGCACGGACCATTTTCGAGAACTGGGTCGGGAACATACTTGTAGTACGGCACCTCAGATTCCACAAGTTTATATTTCAAAGCAAGCTGCTGGTGGATAATCCTGGCCACTTGGTTATGTCTGTGCAAGTATTCGCCGTTAGCAAGACGTGGACAACCCGAAATGATATGTCTTAAGGACTCACCTGGACAGTGACATGCCCGACATATGTCGACTGTACCATCCTTTACAATATACTTCCGGTAGTTGTTCGTCATGATAACTTCATCCATAATTGCACATACAAACCCTTCGGTTTCTCCAAAGAGATCACCGAAGCGTAGCCAGGCCACGGACGCTAAGAAATCTACATCAGGCCCATGAAGGGCCCGATAATAGCGCCCGTGTAGCTCCTTGCTTTGCCATACATCTTTGCGATCTTTGACACTCAGCACTACAGGTTTATGCCAGTTCTCTTTGCCTAAGGAGAGCGGAGTGAGGCCCTTATCCACTACCGCCACATCTCGATGCATCCCCACGTCAACTTGGAGGAAGTTCTCCCTGAGGTTACATACCTCGCGATTATGGAGGGTCTTGGCATTCAAAAAGCCTCGACCCCCACATTTTCGCGGGATATATAACCTCATTACCGAAGAACGTGGGTGGTGCATTCGATTTGCGGTCAGTAGTGTTCGGACTCTTCTATCCAAGGCGTCTAACTCAGTCTGAGTCCACTTGAGTACACCAAAGGAGTACATCAACACTGGCATGACCCAACCATTAAAGGCACGCACCTTGTTGCCACCTGACAAAAGACTTTTCAGTACTTTGTTCAGGCGGCCAAAGAAACGTGTTATTATTATTATATTATAATGTACATCTTGTGTGTGCTAACTTTACCATCTGTAGTAGGTTTTAGTGATGTGTTTTGCTAACAAATTGCAGAAATAAATGGATGCTTTTATTGCTTAAACTTAAAATTTATTAATTATTTACCAATACAAAATACGAACGAAATACATAAAGTAAGAAAATAGAATTAAAAATTACCGCCGAGTACAAAAAGAAACAAATGAATATTATTTATAAGGTACATACAATTCTGAAAGACATGAAAATAAAAAAATACAACGAAGAACCAACTCTCCGCGAATTTAAATAAACCAAAAATATTTTTGTTCAAACCAAAGGAATTTCTGCGAAAATTCTTGGAATATTTTCAATTTAAGAAATATATTCGAGAACTTTGTTTGCAAAGGATTGGTGAGAAAAGATTGAAGTCAGCTTCCCGGCGCTAGGTTTCAATTTGTCAAAACATAAGACCTCAGTAAATCCAAAGCATACCACATAAATATATTATGCAAACGAGTTAAAGAGTCTGGTTTAAACAATATTAATGTTTCTTGTATTAATAATGTCATTTCGGAAGGTGTAGGCAACTTGCCATTTCAACGCCGTATTGAAGGCAAATCAATAGAAATATTAAATTTTGTATTAAAATACATAGATCATATCCCGTAGTTTATGACATGAATGTGTGAAGAATGCGAAATAAGAAATACTAACAAAATAAAATAAATATTGAACAAATCTGAATGGTATATTTACAAAAAATATTACAACTTGTTACTCCCAAATGGCTGTTAATCAATTCGTGTATAATAAAGCGATCCATTGTTTTCCAAAATATATACACCTTATCATAATATTTGGTGTACAATAATTATAACTTTGTCAACAATTATCACTCGCTGTGACAAAGCTTTTATTCAGTCCCCGTTATAACCAATTAAAATCACAGTCGAAATGAAAGTTAATTCTCCTGAGAATGGCACGTAATTAATAAAAACAAATCATTTATGTTACGAAGAGAGTTGTACGAAAGGTTATTTTTATTTCAAAGTAAAAATGTAATTTTGATTTTCGTTGATGAAGACTGGCAGATTATTTAATGAAAGAAATAATAAAGGTAATAATAACACCTATTTTTCCGAAAGATTTTACATGAAGGCACTGTTTATCCGGCTCTAACCAAACTCTCGAAGTGTCGTGGTGGCCTAGTGGTTCAATGAACGTATTTGTGTGCACAAGGTTGCAGGTTCAAACCCATTACAGGCAAGTACCAATGTGACTTTCTCAAAGTTACATGTACTTTCTTAATTATTCTAAGACATCATTGACAATCGGTGATGGAAAACATTGTGAGGAAACCTGGACTCCAAAAATTGGAATCTGAAATCGCCAACCCACAATGAGCAAGCGTGGTGATCAATGCTAATTCCTTCTGTATATGAGAAGAGGCCTGTGCCTAGCAGTGGGACATTTATAGGCTGGTATTAGGTTATTTTAGGTTAAATTTCGACTATCTAGAGAGAGAGAGAGAGAGACTTCCCGCACCAGTTTTTATCGTTTCTTTCTTCACCAGGTGGTGGTAGAAGAACGTTTCATCCTGCAGTTCCACTACACGCAGTGGCACTCCCACACGTGCCCCTTCGGCAATGCCTTGCTGGAGTTCAGGCGACGAGTGCGCGCCGTGGTCGGCAGGAGGCTCGCTACCAACCCCGCAGCTGGACCCATGGTCGTACATTGCAAGTAAGTAAACCGTCTTTCTGAATTTTAGTAAAAAAAAAAAAATATAGTGAGGTAAGGTAGAAAGAAGAAAAAAAGTTAGTTTACCTGTTTACCTGAAATTTTGCCGAAACCAGTGAAGTTTCAACGTCATTTTAAGAAATATTTGTAAACAGCAAAAACAATTGCGACTGCATTGATTACAAAGGATTGGTATGAAAAGTTAATTTCAGCTTGCCAGAGCTTTTATACATTTCAGTGTTTTTTTTTTTTTTTTAATCTTGTGTACTTCTTGTTATTGTTAAAATGGCTATCGAACTAATGTAACACAAGTTAGAAAACATCTAACTGTCATTCTGACAAGGTTACAATAGTCTTTAATATAATAAACTTAGAAACTTGGTACTACAGGTTCCTCTTTACATCTATACTAATATTATAAAGGTGAAGAGTTTGTTTGTTTGTTTGTATGTTTGTTTGTTTGTTTGTTTGAACGCGCTAATCTCAGGAACTACTGGTTCGAATTGAAAAAATCTTTTTGTATTGGATAGTCCGTTTATTGAGGAAGGCTATAGGCTACATAACATCACGCTACGACCTATAAATGTTGCAAAAATGAAAAACCGTTGAAACTAAAACACGCGAACAAAGTCGCGGGGGACAGCTAGTAGGGAATAAAAATATTCCTTAAGGAAAAAAAATATGTCCTCCAATTCGTGAAAATCTTGGGACGCGAATACAACCGTAAAAATTAAGTAGTCTACTCAGTCTAATTGTCCCGTGACAAAAGGTCGTTCAAGACGCACGCGAACTTCAAAAGGTTCAGTGCACTTCAATAATTTTAGACGGACAGGCGAGACAATTTATTTATGTTTAAATGTTTTAGGTAAGTGGTACTTGTACCCAAAAAATATTAAGACTTTTTGGATGGACAAAATTTTGTTGGATCAAATTGATTCGAAAAAAGTTTTATCATAATGAGAAAAACGTACATTATTTTGAATTAATGATGATTTGTTTAATTGTATTGAAAGCTATGTGCATAAATACACCCAAAAAATAGAACAGAAACTGTCAAAAAGTTATCTCATCTCATGTAGAGCCAAGCTTCTAACTCTACACTACCTAACCCTATAAGGCCTAGCTTCTCAAACTCTACACCTTAGTCAAAATATGTGGCAAAAAAATAATGTCATCATAATATGACAACTATAATGAGAAAAACGTACTATATTGTTTTGAATTAATGATGATTGTTTAATTATATTGAAATCTATACCCGGTAAAATAATTAATTTAATAGCATCTAGCATCTAGCATTTACCTCTAGCATATTTAAAGTAGATCCTCAACTTTAAATAAAGTGCATTAGCCAAGATTTTTGTAAATATCTTACTTAATGTAATGCACTATTTCTGGACTCTGCCAAAGGGCTGCCTTTGAGGGCATTCCGTTTACGTTTTCTGGATTAAAATTTCAAGCAAACTCCTGCAAGTTAAATTTTTTTAACGTAGGTACTTTGTGTACCTACATAGCAAATAAAGTCGCATGCAGTATTTGATTAAACTAAAGCTATTGCTATTTACATTTCTGCTTTGATTTTACAAGTGTTATAGTATAATTATAAATTAATTATATAAATAAATTATTTATTTATTATTATTTATAAACGAGTTGTTTTTATAATATACATTTTATTTTTTAAATCCTTTTATATCGCAAAACGAAGGAAAACCCGTGTTATGGAAACTTCCGTCCAAAACATAGCTTTAGGCAAGAAAACAAATAGATTTCTAAATAAAAAAAAATGGCATACAAAAAAAAACATTAACTTTAAAAAATAAAAAAAAATCATGTTTGAGATTAGGGGCGCTAAACAGCCTACTTAAAAGGGGTTTGTAATATTTATATAGTAGTAGACTACTCGTATCCACGATCACTTCCTGCAAAACCTCAAAATTTTCATAATTAGACAATGTAACTATCATTATTTAAAGATTCCTTAAAATATGGAATAGAGTTGTTAAATAAACTTTCTCCCATAGTGACGGCGGTGGCAGGTCGGGCGTCTATCTAGCCATTGACGCAAACCTCGAGCTAGCTGAGGAAGAAGACTGCTTTGATGTGTTCGGCTTCTTGAAGAAACTCAGACAATCCAGGAAAGGCCTTATAGAAAACGAGGTAAGAATGAGAAAAAATCGTTAAGGCAACTCATAAGTAGTACTAGCTCCATCAAGTTTTTCTTTATATAGTGCCATGATCATCCAAAAACTCTCTACAAATTTAAAATGCCCCATATATTTCACAGCCGTAAAATACTTTTTCTTCAACTAGTAAGATTAGGTTAGTAGTCTACTGGGGATCGCGGTAGTTTGCACCGCTTTCCCGAGGTCCCCAGTATAAGGGAATGGAGAAGCACTCCGGTGGTTTTAGCCGGTAACAGTCCGCAAACTCCTCCATAACTCCCACATCCGCCGGCATACCCCTCCGCCTTCCCCAGGGCGGAGGAAGTCCATGAGGATTTCGCCGTAGAAAAATTAAATAAAAAAGGTTAGGTTAGTAGTAGTGTGTTTTTCATAGTCTGGGTAAACAATAACAATAAAATAGTAAAACTAGTAGATCATACATAAACTGTTAGAAATAAAATAACAGAATATTTTTGGCAGACTACACTCCAGTATTGCAGTTTTGTAATAAAAGCAATATCAGCAATTCCGAAGACTGTAATTGTAGCCATTACATTTTAGCTCTCATACTGTTAACTCAGCGAAATGAAGTCGAGCACAAAAGCAATGCTGCACTCTTAACAAGTTGTTTTTCCCCCTAATTGGAGATTTGCTATCGAGCACAATATTCACTGGAATTGAACAGTTGGAATTTGCTATTGTATACATTTTGTGATGTTAATGAAACTTATCGTGTTGTCTTTTTAGAAGTTACTCCTGAAGCTTTGGTTATGACCTTTCTGAAGTAAATAATAACTTTCAATTGTTTCTTTAGGTAGGTTTATAGTCCGAACAATTTGACGGATAATTAGCCTAAAAATTATTTGATTATCTGTCAAATGTCAAGTGTAGTATTATGGATGATAGTATTTTGGTCATTATATCTGATCCGATCACAATAATGATATTTGACGATTGATTTAATTTTACCGCCTATCAGAAACCAGAGTTAGGCCCAAAATACCAATTTATAACATTAGTTATAATTGTAGGAACAATACAAATTCGTGTACGATACTCTGGAAGAGCACGTGGTCTGTGGAGTCTCGTGGTTCCCGGTATCGGAGCTATCCCAAAGACTGAAGCAGAAATCCCAAAGGGACCCGGTGTCGAAACTCAATGAATACCAGAAGGAGTACCAGCAGATTTGTAAGCAGACGCCGAGGTTCACGATAGGGGACTGCGCTGGGGGACACAGAGGGGACAACAGGGAGAAGAACCGGGATGTCTTAGTTGTACCACGTAAGTTTAATGTAGACAGTTTGATACATGTAGATTTTAAAACAGTTAGAGTTAATTAAGGTTTAAGTAGTTGCAAGTAGTTTGGATCTGTATTGATTTGATCATTCGATTTGGAACGTACAAACTTGTCCAATAAAAAAACGAAGATATTTCTGTCTAAAATCAAAAGAAATAATTGAAATAAGGTATTTCTGTCTAAAATCAAAAGATTGAAGTCAACAATTACTTTGTTGATTTCAGTCTTTTGATTTTCAATATGTCAAATTTTTGACAATGTACAGGTTTTTTTAGAAATATTTCCTGTCTAAGCATGCAGACCAGACAACGTATTAAAACTAGTGCTATCGTAGAAAATATTTTAACTTGCATTTTTGGCATGCAGGAACTATGAATTAATAATTCTAAGCGAAACTATTTCAGTTCTAATCTAAAGTTATGTTTCAGCTGACAATTTTCGTCCATACTTGACATCTTTCCAAGGCAACAGCTTCACAGACTACATCAACGCAGTGTTTGTCGATGTAAGTACAAAAAGATACAATATATTATTTAAACAATTATCTAAGGAGTTTATTTTGGGTGCTTCTAAATAAAAATAACATTTTGGAACCTCGCGATTAGAATTATTATTATGTTCCCGAGTTCTTAGTAATTAACAGGAAATAAAGTGCTTAGATCTTTTTGAATGCTTTATATGATAGTAGGATAAATTTAAATTAGAATTTGCTCTTACACGGCCAATAATCTTCACGATTATTGGCAATTTTGGTAAAAAATGATGTCCCGGCAACCCCTAGCAACGTATGCTAATACAAACATTTTATTAGAAATTGCTTTGATTCGACTCATGCAAGTTCTTCCACCTTCAGTGCATTTAATTTTATTTAATTTAATTTATTTTCGTAATTTGCGGTGTATATATATATATTATCACTATCGGTTTTTTTTTCTAAAAGTACACTTATAATACTGGTATCTTGTTCTAAAATTACGTTTTATTTTTGCAAAAAGCAATTTGTCTCAGCGCAGTATGCTCGAAATATCTCAGGATTTCATCTTACAAGTTAATGAGAGTTTATTATGTTGCATAGTACCTCTTCTTGATATCGTTGTGTTTTTTACGAGTTCCGTGACTATAAACATAGATTAAGCAAACGTTACCCAGGAACTGAAACTATTAAAAGCACAGATCACCGAGTTTGTCTCTCTTAATACTGTTATCTCTTGAGTATTTTCTTTTTAATCAAAAAAGAATACAATTAAATCTAACAGTTTTTCTGCTGTCTAATAATAAAAAATACCTAAATTCCAATATTCGGCATCCAGGCTTGAGTGCCAAGCCAGTTTTTCTAACATTATAATATAACTATTATTTAAACAAGCGATCCGCAAATCTACATTGTGTCAATTTTCGTTCACTGAATCCTAAATCTGATCAGCCGTCTTAAATCTTTGTGAATGTTGATTTTTTTGACCAACATTAACATCGTGTTCAAGCCTTGCGTTTGACAGACGAGTAACATCCCATCGAACTTCACCCTTAAGATTAATAGTGTCATGTAAGGGTATCCAGCTAACAAAATCCATAACTTCTAGGGTTACACAAAGCCTCGCGAGTACATAGTAACGGAGTGGCCGCTCGTCAGAACGCAGGGAGAGTTCTGGTCGCTTGTGTATGACTACGAGTGTGCGGCGGTCGTGGTGCTGTGTGTGCCGCCTAAGAACTCTGTAAGTGATTCAGTCAATGTACGGTATTTGTAAAACGTGTCTGGTATAATCTTATGTAGCTATCTGTGTGGGCTCCTTAATTTTATATCTAGTTCTGGCAGGAAACGAAAAACCTTAACCAAATGCTTGCTTAATTAAACTCAATTTTGATGATTTCAATGCTCTAATGCAGCGGTCGGCAACCCGCGGCCCGCGGGCCGCTTGCGGCCCGCGGGCGTCTTACTTGCGGCCCTTGAAAGTTTTGTAAATCCATACTAATCCTTTATTATATACGCGAAAGTTTATAAGGATATATGGATGATTGTTACTCTACAGATAGGCTTACCTAAATAAATATATAAAATTGAATAACTGTTTGTAGTACCAAAAATAAAATAATTAAATGTGGTGCTTGGGCAATGCAGCGCTAGAAACTTGCTTTAGTGCCTCCGGAAACTGTATTTTCTCCCTCACTTAAAAGAAATGAGACCTTAGTTTAGTTGCTAACTACGGCGTAAGCAACTAAACTAACCGCCTGGTAAAGTGTAGAGACAAGTACTCCGGTGGTTTTAGCCGGTAAGAACCATGCCCCTGCCTTCCCCAGAGTGGAAAGCCCATACAAATTACGACCAAGGAAAAAATCTCCAGCTGGCCTGTATTTACACCGAAATTAAACAATTACTAACCGAAATGATATAATTATGCACCGAAATGGGATTTTTTGTCACTCCGGCGGACTTTTTATCATTTTGGTGGACGAAACTGTCCACCAACAGTTATTTACCTGGGTAGATAAAAATATATAATCACTTCGTGATAATACTATCACTATTCAGGGTTTAAATAAAAGTTACTATTTAGCTACACTAACAATAGTTCTTGTTGTACGAGGCAGTTCACTTTGACAAGTAATTAGGACAGCCACCGAAATTAAAAAAACGTGCTTTAACGTTTTTTTCCCGTAATCAACTGTCACCTTAATGAAGAAATATTTAACGCATCAAATAGGTAGCTACCTCTCAAAACTAGAAAAAAAAATTGTATAGCTTGGCTTCTAGGGTTTATATCACAAGTGCGGCCCGAATTTGGTTTAGTTAGCCACTTTGTGGCCCTTGCCTGCCAAAAGGTTGCCGACCGCTGCTCTAATGCCAAAGAAATTTAGAAATTACGTTCTTACTATCAGTTCAAAATAAAATTCCTTGATTGTGACGATTAAGTAGGGATAATGAAGGATATAATTACAAAGGTATAGTTTCTTACTACTTGCAAGGTTTCTGACTGTAAATTCCTTTGCAGCAACAATTCCCACCTTTCTGGCCAGAAGGTCGGCATTCCAAGAAGTATGGACCAGTGTTCACGATAGACCACGTCTCGCACAACCACTACACCAACATCAAGACTTGGATATTTAGAATCAACAAAAAGGTAACTAAATTATTGTACTTAAGTTTGATATCTATCGATAACCCTGTTGTATTTATTTTCAAAAGTATTTGTTTTCTTTTGTTCTCTGTAAACTATGCAATACACAAAACGTAAACTAAATTTTACAACGACCTTCATAATTTTTAAACCAGATCATTTCGCTGACGGAACTGATGGCTGGAGTGAAGGCACCGACGAAGACAGTGCAGCTGTTCCAGCTGACGTGCTGGCCGATGGGCCACAAGGTGCCGTCCTCCACCAACTCGCTGGTCGAGCTCATGAACATGGTCGAACGCTGGCGGCAGCGCACCGATTACGGCCCTGTCTGCGTCGTGTCGCCGTGAGTAACCAACATTTTCTTTTCTATATGCTTGTTAAATGTTGTAATATTCTGATCTTGGTCTTCTGTTGCCGAGCAGTGACGGGCGAAGTCGTGCCGGCGTATACTGCGCTGCCAACGCGTGCATCGAGCAAGTGATCCAACACGGCGAGGTGGACGTGTTCCAGGCAGTCAAGACTGTGCGCCGGCACCGACCCCAGCTGGTCGAGAACATGGTATGTATCTATCTATAAGGTACTAAGATTAAGGTGAAAGAAAGAGTTCTAATAAACATTACCCTCCACAGACTGAATATAAATACTGCTACGACCTAGTCCTCCATTACGTGCTGCATTATTTAAATAAAGACATGAATGAAAAGAAGTGAGAGTGCGAACTAAAGGACGAACTCTGGTTCATCGAGTTCGGTCGCGGCGCCGCGCTGCCCACGACCCCCGAGGAGACGTCGCCCGGGCCGCGCGAGCCGAAGCGGCCGCGGCCGCGGCGCGGGCTGTCGCTGGACCGGCTGCTGCCCGCGCCGCGCCCGCCGCTGGCGCACGCCGCCACCGAGGAGCCGCGCCGGCCGCGCCGCGAGCGCCCGCCGCTGCGCCGCTCCTTCCGCCTCGACGAGCACGACGCCGCCGCCGCCGAGCGCCGCCGCGCCTTCTCCCGCGGCCCGCGCGCGCCCTCCTTCGATGAGGGCGATGACTGCGAGTGCGCGCGCTCCTCGCTCGAGCGCTCGCAGCCCTCCGACGCGGCCGACGATGACGACTACGAACCCGAGTTCGCCGCCTCCCCGCCGCGCATGGCCCCGCCCCGCGCTGGCTCTTCTGACCGCGTGCTGCACGACGCGCCGCCCCGTGCACCCGCAAGAGCGCACTCTCAAGGTGTCTTTGAACGGCGCCTGCCTAAGATATATAAGTTCGGCCTTATGGATAAGTCTAAACGTGCTAGTTCTAGCGCCCTGTACGAGCGAGCCGAACGGTCGCCTACCGAAGCGTTTTATAACGCGACAGGGTCCACTCGGCTCAGCTCCCAGGAGCTCTTCGAAAAGTTTTGCTCCGAAGACTTCACGTCTTTGTATGGTCGGGACGATGACCGGCGCCGTCGTCCGCCACACTCGAAGTCGACGGGTAGCAGCGGTTCGGACGTGCGGCACGAGCGCACGTGCTGCCGGCGGCTGCCGTGCGGCTCGCAGCCCGCGCTGGGCCGGCGCCACGTGTGCGCCGCGCCGCGCTCCGACCGCTCCACGGACTCCGAGGACGCGTCCCCGCGCCGCGCCGCGCTGCGCCCGCTGCCGCTCGACTCCGACGCAGAGCACTCGCAGCCGGACGACTGCTCACGCTCTGCGCCGCTGCTTAGTCCGGACAGGTTCGAAGCGCGATTCACTTTTGATATCTCGGAGCGGAGTGAGGTCACATCTAATCGTGACGAGACCCCCTCCGACGCCACCGAGACGAGAAACCTGACGCTTTACGAGGAACCACACTCTGACCGGACAAGCCTTTGTGAATTGTATGATGCGGCCTTCTCTTCGCATCGACCCTCATTTCGGCGAGATGGGTCGAGACGTCGCGCCGGTCCCGTCGATCTGAGTACTCTCGACTTCCGCGCTATCGACGATGAAAGCCCTCGCCACAGCAGACGTACATCACAGAGGAGTGTCGATGATACACTGAGACAGAATTCAGAGTCAAGGAGCTGGGCGTCTGATTCAGTGTTTGCGACGCCAGAGCGGCGCGTCGCCGGTGATGCGTCTCCTTCTTCCGGCGATACTCGCGAGTCCATTACCGCGGCGGGAGACTCGCCACCGCGAGCTGACTCCGCCGCTGCTGACTCCACCATCGCTGACACCACGATCGCCGACACTACCGTGGTCGAGGAAGAGCCGACAAGCGTGATCGAGCGCGCCGAGTACGCGCTGGCGCTTCGCTTGGGCCGCATCGAGCTTGACGGCGACTCGTCAGAGCGCGCGGCTTCCACGCCGGCCGGCAGCGCGCGGCTGTCGAGCCGGCCGTCCATGCACAAGCTGGAGCCGCTTGAGCCGGAGCGCGCGTGGAGCGGCGCCCGCGACGAGCCGGGCGGCGGCGCGCGACGGCGGCGCGGCGCGTCGGAGCCGCGGCGCTCGGCGCGCTGCTTCCCGCTCTGACTGCGCGCGGCGCCGGTCCGGCCGCCGGCCCGGCCGCTCCGCCCGCCGGTCCGGCCACCGGCCCGGCCGCCCCGGCCGCGCCGCCGCCGCGCGCCGCCCCCCAGTGCCTTGTCGGCGGCGCTCCGGCGCTCCCTCGTCCGGCCGCCGCTGTCCTGCCCCTGTACATTCTCCCCCCTTCTAGTTTCCTCCGGTTGCCGGACCGTAACTGCCAAATTTCTAAATGAACATATTGATTACTTTGACTAGGTAAGTAGAGTAGCGCCGTCTTTTTCGGTATTGTTAGGTAGGCAGTGCCTAAGTCGACTACGTGCGTAGAGCGTAGATTCTAAATCTCGTAGATAGAAATTGTTCCCGGGGCAGCCGCGGGCGCCCCGGTCGCAGTCCACGACTGACACAGGGTCATCGTTTAGCTAATTACACATAAAGCGCTGTTCTCACTCACCCGTGTTTGTGGGCCTTTTTCTACTCCTCTAGTAAGCCATATTTCAACGTGGATTTAAAGATAGTGTTCCATTAATCACAATTAAACATGTCCATTTTTCAGTGTATAACAAGAGGTAGGTACTGCAAAAAGTACCAATGTTGTGTGTACCATAAAAAATGTGAGTTGGCACGGCGTGAGTGCGGACAGAATGCAACACATCGCGAATGTACCAAGCGAAGTGATTAGCTAGTACTTAGGTATTTAAAATATATTACTTTTAGGTAATTTATGTGCTTTTTATATCGAGCTGAAACGTTTCGTCACTTGACGTGGAGTTTCGGGATTACGACTCTCCGGTTAGACTGATGCAGGAACTGTTCTGTTCAAAAGTGTTTCGATATTTAATATTTTGTATAACGATACCTTAAGTTAAAGATTTAGGTGTCGTACAGTCGATGTTATTCAATGTTTGTCTAGTTTATTCCAATGTGTTAAAAATATATGTCTTTATATTATTAAATGGAATTATAATTAAATACTATGATTGTGTATGCATAGCTTGCAATTTGCTGAATATTTTGCAAAATGTCGATAATTATAATGTTTGCTATTATGCTAGTTTTATATTATTATTATAAATTTCAAATGTGCCAATGTTCCAAATTATTAGTTTAGTTGTTTATTTTTTTATATAATTTAACTAATTGATACCGCAGTTTACAGATTATTATTTAGTTTTGTTAAATTATTGACTGTTTTGAATTTATTTTGAATAATTTTATATAGTTACATAATTTACGTGATAAATAGTAATGACTATGTATTTATAGCTATTCTCATATATTTTATATAAGATAAAATATTCAAATGGATAAAACTAATTTTGAATTATATTTTATGGGCTTCAAGTCCTTGTTTGATGTTTAGATACATAAGATACTTCCAAATATTTATTTTAGTGGATGTATAAGTAAATAGCTCATATTATTGTTGTCCTTCCATAATTTATGTATTAAAATATTTAATATTTTAAATATGTGTATATTAAAGTAAAATTTATAATGTTTTTCGATGGCTATGTAAAGCATTGATGCTTAATTTATAAGTTTTGCAGTATGTATAATATTTTTGCAACGCAACTCGCGTAAAGTTGCAACTATATAGTTTTGTTTTTTGTAAATCCCTGTTTAGCACACGCTGCTATTATTTAAATAGTTTTTTAACCCTTTGATGTGGTATTATATAATTAAGTTGATAGTTCGTCAACAAAATATATTTATTCAAAAAGTAAAAAGTTAATATTTAACAAATATAACGCACAACCAATCCTATAATAAAATAAGTGGATAGATTACCCAGACCTTTGACTGCAATCATTTTGATAGTGCAATTTTTTGAACATGTATACGCTTTCCAACACAATTTTGAAAGTAGCAGCTAATATAGAAATGTAATGTCAATAGAATACAGTGATTTGAAGATTTTATAACCATAGACTATTTACAATCGTCAAAAAAGCTTTTGCAAGTCCTAAATAGACACGCATGCAAATTAAATTTAAATTTATTAAAAATAAATTCGGAATATATACAATTTTGATAGACGTTCAAATATGCTGGCGACTGTACAACATTTTAAAAGACATTATTGAGTGTTTTATAAGTTTGATAAATAAGTGATGGGAGGTAGAAATTTTATTTAAAGCTTTCAGGTACGTAACAAGTTCATTAGACACTGTTTCATTTGTATCAATAAATATTTTTAGTTTTCCAAATTATAATAATTGTTTTACATAAAATAAATTAATAGAAAATAGATCTGAGCAGAAATATACATTACAAAATTGAATTCTGTACTAATCCAAAAATCTATTTGAACTACATTTTTTTTCCTTTGGAAATTTCAAATTTTAAATTTAAAAAATTGACACGCACTTAAAAAAGTTCTTTCAGAAGTTAAACTACTGTTTTTGACATTAAATAACCCAACATCAATCCATGATACTGTCACACTTATATCAAAAGCGCGAAAATAACTCTGTCTGTCTGTGTAAGGCTTACACAATTTGGTGTGGAGTTAGCTCGAAGTCCACTTTTTGCTGCGATAAACGACTCCCACGCGGGCGGAAGCTAGTCACATATAATTTCTACCTTCCTCAACACGTAACATATAATTTCATGTTCATTTAACATAATATTTATTTTGTAGGTACGTAGACATTATCGCTTATGGTAAGTTAAAATTTCATGTGGACCATAATTGATGTTTCTTTAGTAATAGTTTTAATAACTATATTGTGTGTACATGCGAACAATTTTCTTTATATTTGGGAAAATTTTAAATATAATGAACTCGCCCGACCATCTTTTATGTAAATAAATTAGAAAAAAAAAAACTAATTGTGTAGTCGAGTACCTACTTATACCAAATTATGAATATTGTATACTGTGTAATGTATTTGATTATTTACTAAGTGGTGGTGGACAATGTACTACTTGCTGTAACGTAATTTATATTATGTATAGAAACATTGTGATTTCAAATTTTCAACTTCCAAGATATTGTAAAATAACTTATTGAAATATTGTTGTCATGAATGTTATTTAAAAAGGTAATTTTAAAATTTATACATGGAACTTAATGGAAATATATTTATTTGTTGTATAAAATTATTTGTTTTATTCTTCTCGAAATAGATCGCGCACCGAAATTCTCTCATGGTGCGCCTTGTATGCCAGCTTCACACAGTGCCCGATCACTACGCGCGGTGACAACCACGAACCGCGCACCGAAACTCTCATAGTGCGCCCTGTAACCTTACTCTTCAATTTAATTTTAATTCTAATACAATGCCAATGCAAAATTGATAAGTTAAGCAAGCAGGAGATTCAGTTTTTTTTTAAGTGCTGTCAATGGAAGGAACTTGACTTGAATCAAAACATTAAGGGTATTTTTTTATACGGTGTGTTGTTTGTGTGCCTGCTAAATTAAAAACAATTTTAATTCATCATTGTATTAGAATTAAAATGAAATTGAAGAGTAAGCGCACTGGTCCGTGTTAGTCTTGAAAATCAAACCTAATTTTAACCTTCTTAGGGTATAATTCACCTCGCAGTGGATTGCGATAGACCGGGGAAGCGTCTGTGCACAAACATGGATATCGCGCACCGTGGAAAGCAGGATTTAAATGACAATTTTATTTTTTCTTTGTACACACTAATACAAATTACAATTTTTTGAAAACCAGGGCCTCTAGACAAGTGACAATACGACAAGCGATAACGCTGATCGAATCTCTCAAATGTATGGAATTGACAAGTCCAAGTCACGTGACTTATCGAAACAAAATGTCATTTCTATACATTTAATGTCATTGAAGCGATTTCTATCATCGTAAACGCTTGTCGAAATGCCACTTGTCTAGGGGGGCTGTTTAGTGGTTCAATTATCTATGGTAGGTATAATATGATTCATTCATACATTATTTTGTCATACATAAGTATAATATATTAGATAAACTGCGTTGCTCGATATGGCATGGCCTGTTTTCATGTGAATGATTACTACCAAGTGTTTTACACCTATTTACAACGCTTTTCCGAAGTGGCAGACCTTATTATAGATTAAAAAAAGATTCATCAAAATCGGTTCACCCAGTCGAAAGTTCTGAGGTAACAAATTTTAAAAGAACAGTCGCATTGAGTACCTTCTCCTTTTTTGAAGTCGGTTAAAGCAAGTTAACTTCTTGTTTATAAAAAAGTAGGCACTATTCAAACGTAATACATTATCTCCAAAAAAACTATGTTTATTTATTAGGTATTTATTTATATAATGCTGCATCATAATTCGAACATCCGTTAATCTATACTTATAATAAATCTGTAGAGAGGTCAATTCTGTACATCAAATATATTTTCAAAATAACTATCAGGGGGTGATTAGTGATCGATACTGATGCCAAAAATGCAATCAGTAAAATTTTTGTCTGTCTGTCTGTCTGTCTGTCTGTCTGTCTGTCTGTCTGTCTGTATGTTCCTTATAGAAACGAAAACTACTCGACGGATTTTAACGAAACTTGGTACAATTATTCTTCATACTCCTGGGCAGGTTATAGTATACTTTTCATCACGCTACAATCAATAGGAGCAGAGCAGTGAAGGGAAATGTTGGGAAAACGGTATTTTTTAAGCTTCCGTCGCGTATGCAGCCTTAATGGTTAAAGCTACATAGAAATCATGTATGACGGAAATGTTCTACATAAAATTATCTAAAAAATATCCCACAACAGCATATGTCTATCTTTTATGGTTGACTCACAATAACACGTGTAACTCCCGATAGCTTAGCAGTTCGGAGCTTTCTGATTATATTTGTTTACTCTTACGTTTATAATACTCTCACTCATCCCTAATTAAAAAATTTAACATTATTACCTATTCAATAAAAAAAGAATCATAGAAATCGGTATAGAAACACCAAACTTATACATGAAATACGATAATAAGCCATCGCGCCGCCGCCGTCGCGTGTGAATACTGAATCATGCTATAAGGATTATTTTTGTGTAACGTGATATATTATATTTCCCCACTAAAATACGAAAGTTAATCTGTCTGTTACATCAAAACCACTGAACAGTGAGGAAGGACATATGCTACTTTTTTACGAAAAACGACGGAAACGCGGACGAAGTCGCTGGCAAAAGCTAGTCTTAAAATAATATAGTTCCATTAATATTATTAAATGACGTCACATAAATCCGTAGATCTGGTTTGTATACTGAAAACGTTTTTGCTATCTCGATCTGTTGCCGTCAGATGTGCCGGATATCAAATGATACAACAGTGCAGATATGAGAGTAGAAATAAATAAATGTCTGTGTGATATGTGAGAAGCAACTGTACAAGATTTGCAAATAGATAAGTCTTTAACTTATACATAGACAAGCATAGAGCGTGCGCATCGCTAGTAGCCTCTTATGCCAAGCGTAAGCACTGTTTTTAGCTAAATTTACTACGCTCGTTTACTGATTTATGTGATTTTCCGTGAGACGACAGACGTTTGTGCGAAAATATCGACATTCCCATATTTTTAGGCTAATATTAGGTATTGAGATAGTTTTAATACAACGGTGCGATCTGTTTTGACACAAATCTTACGATTTTACATGTTCATACCCGCAGCGCCAACAGTTCTATATATATATATATAAGTTAT
The DNA here is from genome assembly GCA_932294365.1 of Diachrysia chrysitis. Classification (NCBI taxonomy): domain Eukaryota; kingdom Metazoa; phylum Arthropoda; class Insecta; order Lepidoptera; family Noctuidae; genus Diachrysia; species Diachrysia chrysitis. The sequence goes on from OW028657.1 coordinate 8,985,593, forward strand.
TCTCTAAGGTCTATATATATATATAAGTTACTGAGAAAATAGTCAAGTTTTTATAAGAGTTAGTTGGTACTTTTACCTAGTTTATTGATTTACGCGAAATTATATTTAAAACTAACTGAGCTTGAGATTGTATAAAAAAATTATGGCTTATTGGACAAAGTTCTTTGAGGGACTTTTGTGGTCTGTGGTCTTTCCAGTGGAAAAACTATGAATAGGTTGATATTCATCCCTTAGTGAATGAAGACGCGAATAAAGCAGAGAAAAGTGAAAAATAAATGCTCGTATTAAGCCATCGTCACCCAACACTGACTGCAATATAAATGAAATGAAATAATTGGTACCTTAGAGTATACACAGACAAGCATAGAGTGCGCGCATCGCTAGTAGCCTGTTGTGCAGAGGGTAAGCAGATTTTTTGCTGTAAGTATAACGCTTGTTTACTGATTTATGTGATTTTTCGTGCGACGACAGACTTTTATGCGAAAATATTGATGGTTTCGATATTATTAGGGTAATGTTAGTTTTTGCTAAATTTTAATGGCATAAATCTTAATGGATGGTAGGAAACCTTTAATGCGCGAGACCGATTCTCATTTGGCAAGTTTTTAAATACACGTGCGTGATGAATTGCAATGCATTGCCACGCACCAACACAACACGCGGATGACGTAGCACGGCGGTTCAGGTTTAGTCAGTAAGAGTCTGACACTACCCGTTCGCTCCCCCGAGTGAGCGGGTGGGTGTCCATGAGGATTCCCCCGCCCAAGAAAAAAAAAAAAAAAAAAAAGTTTTTTAATACATGGCAAGACATATGATCCCTGTTAGGACACAACAAGGTTCTTCAATCTAAGTTTAAAGTCTGCTTATGATCTACATTTTACTTAAATAATGAAGCTACATCGTTGTGTATAAAATCTACTAGAACTACATTTTAAATTCCAGCAAATAATACACAAAACAAATTCGTCTCACATTATTAAATAGAGAGCGTTTGTATGCATTTCATAAGTGCTTGTTAAAAGCGGGGCGGCATCCATTTGCCGCGTTCTTTTGCAAACTAATGCAGTTTGTGCCCGGAGCGATGCGCCCTGTATCCAGTCGTTGTTAATGATGTAATTAGTAGTTAAGCTGCCGTTAATTAGTGTTGAGTATACAATACAATGGTTTATTTAGTGAATTATAAAGATACTATACCTAAATAATATTGTAACTGGAAAAGTATGAATATTTGTTACAGATTCTTGCCTAAAACAGTGAACCGACAGTTTGACATGTATGGTGATACGGAATTAACTTGACCCCAAAATGTGGACGATGAGTCTAATTTTTTTTTTTAGTTAATATTCCTATTCAAGTATTAAAATGCACGCGGATGAATGCGGGTGGCACCTAACGGTAAGTCAACACCGCGGCTTTGGACCCATAGCGAGGGTCTTGGAAATGTGTCACCGGTAAAAAAAGCAGTATATTCCGCTTTGATCACCTGGGGTGAGGGTTTGAGCCTACGGATCTGTATCTATTTACTATTACTTTAATTTGTGAGCTATTGTATTCATTCTTGAGTCAGCGGCCATATCTATATAGCCATAAGATTCATAGAATAAATTAGAAGTGGGCTTAATGTATTGCGGTCAGATAACAGTGATTTGTTTCTTGCTTAGATATGCAGGATTAGTCCATACATTATCTTAGAACTGTGTCTATTTATCATGGAGCATAATATTAACTTATTCATACATTATAGGTAGGCACTAGCCACAACTTACAACACTTACGTAAAAGCAAGAACACAAATGAAAAATGTATGTGTTCAAGAATCAAATCATGATCTGTAACACGTGTGTAGAACGAAGTTAAGATACTTGAATTATATTTATGTATTCCACGATTAATCTTAGACATATTGTAAGAAAATATGCTTAGAAGGTAATGTAAAAGAAATCGGTACGTCCGATAAGTTAGTAAATATTCCTTAGTGGTTAACGATGATCAAATCGCTCAAATGTATGGAAGTGACAAATCAAAGTCACGTGACTTGTCGATATAAAATGTCATTTCCATACATAATGGGCTTATTTATAAAATCTCAAAGATGATTAGCAATTGATTATCAGATTCTTGTTTTAATTTTTCTATAGAGAATTTGAATTTAGAAGTTTCTTAGTAATTGCTTAACACCGTCCAGATTTTTATAAATAAGGCAATTAATGTAATTTAAGCGATTTTTATCATCTTTAAAGCTTGTCGAAATGCCACTTGTCTTGTATGTGTTATTCAATGGGATAGACGAGTGGGTATTAAAAGTAAAAATCTAATTCTACCAAAACTTAGATAAAGCTTTATTGTGTCTAGCTTCGATGAAAAACCGCGTTACCAATATAGTGTAATACATCATTTTTTCATTCCATTCAGCTTCCAGTACACACACGTTAACTATTTATTTAAATTAGTGACTCGCCGTCGGAGCAAATGTGTTTGAAATGGAATTGTCTGCTCGACAATGCATAGCACACTAGGCGAAGCACGGCCAAACTATCCTGACCTTAGGTTTAGCACTGGGAGACCGCGTTTTGACCCGAATCTGAAGAATGGTAGGAGAGAGACCGGATTAAGTTATAGTAGATGTGTTGGATGAAAGTGCTTTGTTTGCTTCTGCATAACACACGACTAACTATGAGTTGGGACAAAGATGTGAGGGTATTTATTTTGATTTCATTTAGGCGAGGTTTTTTGGATAATGTTGCCAGCCGTTGTTTCTAAAACCTTATGGTTTCATCTTCTAATTTATATACTATATATTCATGTAAACTAAAGTTTCCAATAAAACTTCAGTTTACATCAGTCTTTCCCAAAGTAGGCGATAACGCCCAATTGAGTTCCTTGCAGGCCTAAAGTGGGCAAATATAAGTTTGGGAACCCCTGGTTTACATGAATATATATTTTATGCTATATTTTATTAGATAATTGGATGTTACTGAATACGCAAAACAGATGTCCTTAGAACGTAAAAACTATGGAAGGATATTTTGACGGGCCTGTTGATCTAGTGGTTAGTGACCTGACTGCTAAACCGGAGGTCGTGGGTTCGATTCCCACCCAGGACGAATCTTTGTGTGATGAGCACGATCATTTGTTCTGTGTCTGGGTGTAATTTGTCTATAATATGTATGTATTTAGAAATATATAAGTATGTTTATCAGTTGTCTGGTTGCCATAGCACAGGCTCCGCCTAGTTTGGGATCAGATGACCTTGTGTGAGAGATGCCCCAAGATATTATTATTATTTACACAATTTCTTACTTTTATATATATACTTAATATCATCAGATGTTCGTAACATTATTAACATAACAGTTCACAAAATCTTTAAAGTATTTCCCATAAAAAAAAACACAAAATACAACAAAATATTATCTTTAATATTCCACGTCTAAAACAGCAATCACAATCATTAAACATAAAACCTAATATCCGTGTTCTTGATAACCGCCTTGATGACCGCCGTATCCACCATGACCGGAGCTGTGACCACCATTACCGAAGCCACCATTCGGAGGCGATCCACCGAAGCCAGATGATCCGAAACCAGAGCTACTATGAGGTCCAGGTCCTCCGAAACCCTGATTAGATCCAAAACCTGATGTACCTCCAGGTCCAAATTCACCCTGGTGACCAGCTCCCCCAGGACCAAATCCACCCTGGTTGCCAGCTCCTCCAGGTCCAAATCCACCCTGGTTGCTTGGCCCTACAATACCGCCGCCATAAGAGTTGCCAGGACTACCGAAGCCCCCTTGACCCCCTTTCGTTCCCTGGCTACTCTGGCCTCCATAGCCTCCATTGCCCCCACCGTAGCCGCCTCCGTTGCCACCACCGTAGCTGCCTCCGTACCCACCGTATGGCATACCTAAAAGCGAGAAATATTAAATTATAAGAAATGCTTAAAATAATTTTAACTTCATCAAATTTTTATTACTTAAATATTAATAAAAATATTAATTCTAAACGAGTATAAAACGTAAGTGTGATTTAGTATATTTTTTGCCTTGTCGAATATCGTAAAATTGTCTTAAACTAAATAAAGCATTTGTTAATTTCTTATTTTATGTATAATCTATCTATTTTGTGTGTACATAAATCTATACTAATCTATTCTTCTATTCTAATATATAAAGCTGAAGAGTTTGTTTGTTTGTTTGTTTATTTGTTTGTTTGTTTGAACGCGCTAATCTCAGTAACTACTGGTCCGATTTGAAAAATTCTTTCAGTGTTGGATAGCCCATTTATTGAGGAAGGCTATAAGCTAATATAAAATTACGCTGCGACCAAAAGGATCGGAGCAGAAATGAAAAATGTTGCAAAAATGAAAAACCGTTTAAACTAAAACACGCGGACAAAGTCGCGGGGGACAGCTAGTTATTAAATAAACACCAAAATTGGGACCCTGACTGCTGAAACCGTGGGTCGTGGTTTCGATTCCCGACTTACGACTTTAAACTTACGACTTACGACTTAAAAAAAGCCACCTTATCTACTGACGCTACCACCAATTAGGCAATTTTAAACCGTACTAAATATTCTGCATATACAAAATTACTAAACAAATAACAGTTAGTTCATCCATTTAATTTATTTAACGGGTCATAAACATAACAAGTGTAGCTAACAAACATCGTAAGAATTTACAGTAAACCGCACATTATAACACTGTTTACAACACCTTTAAAACAAATGATTAAGGTCGAATTTCGTACTTTATTATGATAATAGGCGTGTGGTGGACTGTACAGTACATAAAGTGCCTACAATCAAAGACACAAGAAGTTCAAATGTTACAACAACACGTAAAACAGTAATTAATTAAATTTTAAGACTGAAGAGCAAAGGTTATCATTATTTTTTATTACTTTGGTAACAGTTAGGAAAAATTTTTGATGCAGAGTTTAGAAATAAATTTATAATGCATTATTATTACAAGATGATAAACTTAAACTCGTATTAAATATAATTATGATCTCTCTGAAAAATAGGCCTTGGATAACAATATTTGGCAATGGAAAAATCCGCCCTTAGTCACAAAAACTAGAATTAAAAATGGAAGAATACAGGAAATCTAAACTTACCATTGGTAGCTACAGCTAGGGCCAGAACTAAGCACGCAATCTAAAATAAGAAATAAAAACATTTTATTAAAAGGCACAAGAATCTCAAAAAAATACAAATAAATATTTTTATATGAGCTCAAACTGCTTCCACTGCACTGCAGATCAAAGACTATCAAAAAAATAAGAGAAAAATAAACATTTTGGACTTCATTTTCAATTAATTTCAAAAGAAAATTAAATACAAATTAATATTCACTAATAAATAAATATCAAATTACAGATATTACTAACTTTGAATGCCATTTGATATTCTTAAATTACAGACACACTGATGCGAAAGTTATATTTGAATGTATGGCCCAATAAGTTAAACACCATCTTATATAGACCGTGTTATCTACAGAATTTAAGTGTCTGACCCCCAGAGATGCTCCGTGAAAACACTTCAATATAATATGTACCAAGTTAATCTATACTTTAATTAATATATAAAGCTGAAGAGCTTGTTTGTTTGTTTGAACGCGCTAATCTCAGGAACTACTGGTCCGATTTAAAAAAATATTTCAGTGTTGCATAGCCCATTTATTAAGGAAGGCTATAAGCTATATAACATTACGCTGCGACCAATAGGAGCGGAGCATAATTGAAAAATGTTGCAAATATGAAAAACCGTTAAGACTAAAACACGCGAACAAAGTCGCGGGGGACAGCTAGTATTCTATATAGTTCTATAAACAATAACAAACTGCTTATCGTTTACTCGGAATAGATTCTATTTTATATCTTGCTTTATTTGTTTACATTTTGTCTTTTACGTGAATTGATCTACTTTTTGTTCGTGGAAACTTTATCTACTTCTAGTTTAAAATGCTTTGTCCTGAATGACTGACAGATCAACGCACAGCCTAAACCGTTGATCGTAGAGACCTGAAACATGGAGGGCGAGTTCTTTGTATGACGTAGGCATCCGATAAGAAAGGATTTTCCGAAATTCTGCCTCTAAGGAGGTGAAAATCGGGGGCAAAGTTTGTATGAGACAATCGATTGATTCCTTGGTCTAATGTACTTCAAATTTTTAATATTTGCAGAAAAATTTTTAGCTTTAAGAGAATTGATAAAAGACGTGTTTCGAATTTTATTGAAACTCATCGCCTAACGGGGTTAAAATGGGGTAGAAAGTTATTATGGGAAAGATTTGCATCTAAGTTGATATCAATACTCCTTGATTTGAATTTTATTTTATTTTTACACAAGTTTGAAAACTCAATTTGACTTTATTTAAAAAAAACTTTTAACTTACTTAAAACCTTGGTGCAATTAATTCTCTTTAAAATTTGAATGAGATTGAATGTCAAAAACCATTTTCGACTTCTACGCGGACGAAGTCGCGGGAAAAAGCTAGTCTAACACTAAATGATATGAAAACTCGGTTATTTACACTGTTTATTGTTAAAATAAGTTTTTTTTAATGAATAATTTTTCAAACACAAGCTTTTAAATCAGCTAGGCTTATAGTACTCGTGGCGACAAATCGATCAAACGCCAATCACGATACGATTGTGTCGTTTAGTTACAGAGTTCCTAAAGCCACCTTCTGGGTCCATTATCAGACCAGCTCATATCAACATATATAAAAGAGACTAGCTGTCCCCCGCGACTTTGTTCGCGTGTTTTTGTTTCAACGGTTTTTCATTTTTGCAACATTTTTCATTTATGCTCCGCTCCTATTGGTCGTAGCGTGATGTTCAAACAAACTAACAAACTCTTCAGCTTTATAATATTATAGTATAGATATATAACATCTCAAACAGATGTCGGGAAGTGGAGATTTGAAGCATACATGCATACATTGCATGTTTGTGTTTTATTTTATTTTTTTACCTCTCCCGCACTGTGGAATTTAATCCTGGTATCGCGGGAGGTTTACAAACATTCAAATCACATGCACAAAGAACACCTAAACTTCAAAAAAAAGAAAAAGATTTGTCTTCCATTCTTTCTGTAATCAGCAAACTGAACAAAAAGTGCACATAATCAAACTTATTCCATTTTATTCCTTCGCTTCAAAACTAAATTCTCAATCAAACCCAAGTGTCCATTTTCAGCTATTCTTTTATATATTTTATAAAAAAGAAATTCTTTTTCTAGTGACAGAGTTTCAGTAAATCTGCTTTAGCTGGATAATGCCGTTATTTAATTCCGCCGCGTCGTGGTGGGGTAATAACCACGATAGCCTACAAATGCATTCTTTGACCCGACGCCTCTTACAATTTTCACTTTGGTTTTAGCATTTTAAATGTGGACGAAACTGTAAAAGAAATCTAAAGCATGAATCCATTTTGCTTAACAACTAGAGTTGCATCATTTATCTACCCAAGGGTTGTATGTATGTAAAATAAAATTATATAAAATTTTGTAAAATATATTTCTGTAGTAACATTTTGTATTCGTAATTTATTAGTTTACACAGCCCTAATTAAATTTAAGTCTATGAGGTTAGCAAGTAAGACGCACGAAGTTAGAAATACCACATCCCAGAACAGAATACATAATTTTATGAAGGAGCATAACTGTAGGTACAATAATATCCCGGATGATATAGCAAAGGTTTAGGAACTTTCTAAAAACGTCTCGAGATATAGGTATGTTAAAAAACATGTCGTTACCACTGCGTAGTTTCTACAGATGTTACTTATCTCATAACTAACAGTAGACTTCGACTGTTAGTAAGTTGTTCTTTTTTGTGAAATAAATGTCTTTAGACTGCAGTAAAAGATGAAGAAACTGCATTATTTGCTTGCTGGTGTGCACTTGCTCACGGCTATTTTCTGCTCTCTGGCCTATTACACCTCTTAATTAAATTATGCTCGATTTTTTTTTACTTTTTTTGCCGTTTATTATCCATTTGATCATTTTTATTTGAATTTATAATATGAAAAAAGGTGGTTTAAATTCTTATTTACGAGACAATGTTTTTTTTATTTGCTGTTTTTTACTGGTTAGTTATATAATGCACACGGCACACGTAACGATATACGCACAAGTCTGCCGTATTACACATCTTGTAAAAGCGTACGGCAGCAATTTTACTGTCAAATAACTAATTCAATGCACATATGCAATTGGACAGCAATATTCGCGCAAATTTTGCTGTCAAATCATTTTGCAAGATAAATAATACGTAAGACTTGAGCAAGTATATCGAAGTCTGTGGCCGACATTATTATGATTATGTCAAATACGGTACACAGGTGTTACACTGGATACTATTTTAATCTATTGTTGGACATCGGCGTCTACTAAACTACGCCAAAACCTTTGGTGTATAGCCTTTTGCATTAAATGCGTTAACATTTTGTATGACTTAATAAATTATTACAAATATAATACGTACCACAACAAAATGACACGCCGATTAAATGGATGACACATCCCGTTATCTATCTTACGACCTAATAACGCGTATGTAATTTTAATGTGTTTGTTAAGTTCGTGGCTTATTTAAGAATTAGGTTGACACATGATTTCAACCCCATAAAATATATTGTAAGTAAGTTTTTTGCTTAGGATTAGCGAATTTAAAGCTTGCATACATAAGTATAACTCGGGCTTAAGGAGTAGGAGTAGTTTAAGGAGAAACAACAGAACAAATGGACGTTAGAAAAGTTTAATCAAATTTTATTAAGTATTGATTAAGGAAAAAACCTTATTGACTGACAATAATTATATTGGTGTCAACCATTATAATTAATGACTTAAACAAATAATATAGACATCTGTTTGGTTGCACAATTACCTCATAATCAAGTCGCTGACGATAAATGTCGCGTTTAAATTAAGTCAGTCGACTGTTCACTCAGTACAATGATGTGTTTTACAAATATACAGAAAAAGACTTTTGTAATCATCATTGAATTAGGTACAGGTAAGTTAAAAATGTTTTTTTTTTCTATATCTATATCTATACTTACTAAAATATAAAGCTGAAGACTTTGTTTGTTTGTTAGTTTGTTTGTTTGAACGCGCTAATCTCAGGAACTACTGGTTCGATTTGAAAAATTCTGGTAGGTGTTGGATAGCCTATTTATTGAGGAAGGCTGTAAGCTATATAACATTACGCTGCGACCAAAAGGAGCGGAGCATAAATGAAAAATAATGCAAAAATGAAAAACCGTTGAAACTAAAACACGCGGACTAAGTCGTGGGGGACAGCTAATTAAAGATAAATTGCGAAGTAAAAGTGTGATCCATGCTCTCAGTTAGCATCTACAGGTAAATCAATGGTTTCTACTATATCTATGGAAAAGAAAATGCTTCAACTTAATTAAACAAATGTAATTTTATTTCAATTAGCCATGTGGTTTGCGAATATTTTTGAACGCACAAATATTATTAAGTTATGATTATTCATTACAAGTCTATAAACGAATTCTTTCATTTTGCGGTTGATAAGGTTCGTCATCAGGTAATTCTGGGACAAAAACCATTGCTATCTGAGCTGATATTGTTCCTTGTTCATTTTCGTTTACACCGGCGAGTATAAGTCCTACAGGTATCTGATCCCAGTCCGGAAAAGAGACATTAATATTGAAATCATCTTGTTCTGGATCGTCTCTTTTTCCATTTTGGTTGCCTTGACCAGAGAAATCATTGTGCCTTCCAAATGCACCTGGAAATGAACCTTGAGGATATCTAGGACCTCCGAATGGCATCGGATTATTGATAGGTCTTTGAGGAACATTCCAAAAGCCTCCTGGATTTTGACTCACTGGACCAATACCAGGTCTTATTGGATAAACTGGACCTGTTCTTCCAAATCCTCCTTGATTCCATTGTCCACGACCAAATCCTTGGCGTTGACCAAACCCACCCAAACCTCTATATGGTAATGGGTATCTTGGGTACATTGACTCCCTACGAAAAAATCCAGCATTTCTAGCAAGTCGCTTGAAACCATCATTACCTCCTAATTTATCATTGATTCCAGATTCCTTAAGATCGGCATTATTGGGTTCAACTTCGTGTTCTAAATGTTCTATTGGAGTTAGTGTGCTTTTTTCTGTTTCTTTCACAGTACTAGGTCCTCCAGATGTACTAGGAATCTTTAGTACCTGGCCAATAGTACTGGGAGTATCCTCACCTTTTCCTAAACAAAAAATTAAAATTTACTCTAAATAATAATAAACTATTATAAAAAAGGGAAAATCTGACTTTCGTTTCTTCAAATATAATTAAGAGTGTAATCAAGTAGTATCTATACATAAATTGAAGCTGGTAAAATCGTATCAGGTAACATTGTTTGGACACTTTATATTTATTATACCCATGATGTTATATTTTGGTTTGATACACACGTTATTAGGTACTTACCAAAATTAGCTACGATCAGGGTCAACACAAGGCACGATAACTGCGAAAAAAATATTAAAACTTTTACCTACTAAATTTAAATGGATTTATAAAAGTAGTCGTTATGTTGCGAATGGTTTTTATGAAAAATCTACTCCTGCACTAGATAATTTTATCCATGTACCGCGGGGGATTTCTAAAACATTTAAATCATATGCACGAAGAGCCTCCAGATTTAGAATAAACATTTTTGGAGCAAACGCTTGTCCGAAACAGGGATTGAACCCGCAATAATTCAGGCGTGGTCATTTAGCTATACGTGTAGTGATTAAAAAAAATACCGAAATAAATAAAAATAACTTTAATGAGCTGAGTTGAGCAAAAACTAAACATTAAGCAAATTAAGCAAAAGAAAGAGTTTTATTTTCGTTAAATCTAATACTAAATGTATTATTTTACTAAATGTATTATATCTTAGGGCTGATTTAAAGTAAAAATGGAGCTTTCAAAGGGCTTTCAAAATAAAAAATTTCAAAATTATCTGTCGTTGGAAAAACACAAAATTCTACAAAAATTGTCAATGACGTCACACTTATTATAGATTCTGTCTACTCACCCTAACCGCCATCTTGTTCCAAAAGCAATGAACTTTAAATGTTCATCAATTAGTTCTAGTCCTTATATACGGAGTCTTATCGTCCCCGTACTTACCCAACAGGACATTCATATTGTCAAAGGACCATAAATAATATCTTTATCAATATCCTTTACACATTTCAATATATATTTGTTTACTCACATGATTTCACGTAGTTTCCCTTCATAATCTATGAATTATGAGAGGAAATTACGTCTTGTCTTCTAATATCTGTGCTTCTTTTGATCTTGTCAGTCTCTCACAAATGCCCATACTAGAAACAAAAACACATCCATAGTAATATTTGACATCACCTTTATTTCCAAGCCGGGTTATATTTATGTGCCGCTGGTACTACTGCGCGCTATCAAAGTTTCCGAAGAAACTCTACATACCGCTGTTTGTATCTATTCAATTTTTACATCATCTTATACGATGTGGTGTCACACATCACAAACACATCATTATTTTTAAATTATGTACTACTTAATAACCCAACTCTTGTAGAAGGTACGTCGTGTAGATTGCAGTTTTTAGAACATTGCGGATTTATGGTTTCATGAAAAATACAGGTTAACAAAGTGATGTACCGTCGTCTCTGATTTCATAAAACACGTCCTTTAGCGACTCACTTTGGGTTCAGAGCAATGTAAGTGATGTTGTCAATATGTGATCACAAAAAAAACTGGTCCTTTTGTCCACCTAACAGATGTAGGCCTAAGTTGTAGGTATATAATCAAGACAATACAAATACTTGATACGGAGGGCTTCTTATCTAATAAAAAGTAACTGGCAAACCAACAACGATCGACCCTGAACCACTTTACAAAGTAACTTCTGCAATGTATTAGATTATTTATTTATCTTTTCCTGTGTTTGAAGGTTACACCGTAAGGGTGCTTATTTTTATAAATTCAGCCGTGTACATACAGTTGTTTTTTATCTTTTTGTTTGTGTGAATAATTTAAGAAAAACTTTTTTTTTGTACTTCATATTTGCAATCATTTTTTCATATCGCAATGTATGTAAATCACATTATTATTTAATTTCCTTAATAGCTATAGGCATGGATAATAGGTAATTAATAATGTATTTACAAAAAAAACACTTTATTATATTTAATATTGCAGTACTAAAAAGACCAGAAAAACATAGTTAAAAGCAGCTAACAACTTTATGAAACATTAAACCCTCGTTCCGTCATTATCCCTCTTTATTAAGGTTTATTACGAAAATTGACCTTAACACATAATCACCTTGTCAAAGACAAGCTACTCTATAAACTTGTCCAACCGTTTAAAATTAACTGAGACATTAATTTTTAATATTCTGACGTGAAATAATTATAGAAAAGTTGTTAAATTATTTCCGTCACGCTAGTCACGTACCTTTCCGCCCTCTGTCTAAAATGTCAAACTGTCAAAAACACGCTTCTGCTGACGAATAAAAAAAAAACAGACCCAAAACTTAAAAGGGAAAAAACTTTTAAATATAGAACCAAAAAGCTACTCACATTTTTACTTTTAATACTCCAACATTTTTATATGGCTTTATTTTTATTATTATACTGGCCTTTTGTCTTTAGCCCGTAATGAAAATTTGAAAATGAGTAGGAACCACGGTAGGAACATAGTTCTTTTTGTTGCATTTCATGTTAGCGTCGATGCTTCAAAAACAATGTACTTATTGTTGGACCTTAATAAAAAAATATTTCTTCTACAAAGCAAAATACTTGCATCAATAAAGTATCTTAATGGCAATGGCGTAACTTTTGAGAAAGAATATTTCAGTGTTTTAATACGTAAATGGAAATAATACAATCATAGTTCCTTACAGCTATATACCTAGTTTTTTCAAGCCAATACGAAAATCACCTAGAAATTAATTATAAGCTTAATGTAAAAATCTATAGCTGAACCTAGGTTAATTACATTAAAGTATTACAAAGTGAACTGAACAAATACTACTAACTATTCAAAAGTTAAGTTAAGCTGCAAAAAATTATTTCTTTTCTTTCATCTAGATAAATTAACCTACACTAATAACTAGTTTTTGCATTAAGTTGAATCGAAGAAAAATGGATGAAACTCAGTTGAATGGACGGAAGCAAATGAGAATTTCTTTTAATTTTATACGATAATCTTACTTAGCGATTCAATAGTTTGAGAGAAATCGGTCTGCCCCGTAAGCCTTTAGAATCAGGTCAATGCGTCACTTTGTATGAGAGATAATTTTTAATAAGCGTTGTCGAAGTTGTGGGCAAACAACTAGTTAGAAAGAAAATTTGTTAAAAATTGATTAAAAATCGAAAGACTATTAAACCATGTGATATAGTTACTATGTGAAATAAGGCAGGTCAAGAGTTAAAAGCCAAGTAGACCAGAAAAAGCAGTGGCAGTATGAAGTAAAAACATATTATACGTGTATTTTTTTCAGATTTCGGAATTTTTTATCTCCTTTCGGATCTGTTCGCGTATTCAAAACGTTTATCCGATTCCGTTAATATCTATATCTATACCTGGACTTACGTACTTACATTTTCACACAAATAAAAATAAATACATCTATATAGTATCTGCCAAAAAAGTTGCTTAGGAATTCACTTTGTATACAGACTACCATTGTATAGGTAGGTACTTAAATGAAAAAAAAAACACTATTCAATAACTACTTCTAACATCCAGATCCAATATTTCGCGTCTCCACGGATCCCTAAAAACCGAAATATTTAGCTGCATTTTTATACGATAGATTAAGGTCGGAATAAATTTGAATCCGTTCAGTAATAAAGTGCGGGTCTTTCGCAGCAGTCTATTAAGTCATTTTGTATTACAAGTCGTCTCGCCATCAAATATCGCCATCCTGTATTTTGGCTTTTGGATTTTTAAGTATTATATCATTTTTAAAGTATTTTTTCATATTTTAGCCGTACCAGACTTAGGTATAGAATGAACAACTTGGTATCAAATGTAAAATTTATATTAGTTTTTTAAGTACTACAGATTGACAAACCTTTTTATCACATTCAGACGAGTCGATTTCTCATTTCTATTTATCTAAGATCAAATAAATATTGCAGACGCGCCCATGATAAAAAAACATATGTACAACATTAGGTGAGGGCAAAATTACTAGCAATGTGGAATTTATAATCCTACCTCAATAAATCTATATAAAGAAATATTTCGCACATATACTTTAGAACCAAATAGGAAAAGTATTATAGCAATGTACATACAATATTGTTCAAAGCTTATTATTGGTATTTTCTCATTGTTAAGTATAATGGAACCCAATAGGTAATGAAATTTTTGCGACCGCAATTTCAAAGTAGTTTGAAAAACAGAACTTTAGATCCCGACTTTGAATATCTCACTATGACCGGAGTATCTTCTGGTCAAGCTCGCTAACATTTTTTTCTAAAATTGAATTTATTTTTCACATCAAGACATACAAGCAAGAAAAAATTAAGAAATTCTAAACATATTAAGTTGTAAACGCCGAATGCCACTTTAACTGACGTCCGCCACATCGTAGGACGAAGAAAAATGGCTTCAATTTTTTCCCGCGTCTACCCCCGTCGGTCTGTAATTGGGCCCCCGCGACCGATTACACAAGCCGGTGGCTTGGGGCAATGTGGAGATATCTGCCTTAAATATTGATGTAACAAAGTTACTTGAATTATAGATTTTTGTATTCGATTTACTTGATACGAGTTGCTACATTTACATGTCTCATCATTACTTTAGAAAACAAGTAAAATTTAAATTTTTGCTTATTAAATTAAACATAATAAATTAAATTAATTGCCCAGTTCGGACCTGGAAATACAAACAGATTATTTAGAAATATTGACGGTTTACTCACGTATATTCTCGGGATCGCCCAACTAGTTTCAGACTCAATAGGCGTCCCTAATCATGAGCTGACGCAGCGGGGCGGCGATGTCGCGGTTCGACCTACGCGTACACCGTCGATTTTCCTAAATAATTATGAATACTCCTCTCGAAAGTTATTATACAAAAAAAATAGTTTATTCAAAAATAAATGATCTAATAGAACCAAACTTCACTTGCTAAAATATTTTTCTCACAATATCGTACGTTTTGTATAACATCGTGACGTAATTAGCCCCCACTCCTGAACTTTGATTTAGTTTTTAATTATTTTGTAAAATAGCGTGTTTTTTTTTATTTTTTAATTTAAGAGCTAAATACGCAGCTTTTTATACCCCATCAACATCCCTATGGCAAGAAACAAGACAAACTTCAACGTTAAATCACGCAAGGTTTCCTCAAATTCCTCCCTAGCAATTGGCAAGAGCGATATAAAAACGGTTGCTATCTGTCCCCAGATATTGTGGTGTCGTGTGACAAATCGATAGACAAATGGCCGGCTATAAACGTCTCGGTTACTACACGCGGCTATATCACCGCCTACGGCTATATTTCTACCCGGAGACACTGAATTGTTTATATAAATGGGTGTAACAATGATCTTTGCATCTAGTAAATCGTCATTCTTTGTGTGGCGTTTAGTAAAAATAAAGCTTTTATGGTTGGTTTGGAAGTGGGTTTCACATGGTTTTTATACTATATCCTGGCGTATCTATTTTATTACTATTAACTAGATCACTTAATATCGAACAGCCAGTTATGTCTTACCTTTACATTTACAAAAACCTAGCCAGCCCTGTAGCCAAGTGTCACACAAGCGTTAACGATGATAGAAACCGAGAAATGGCATTTCATTTCGATAAGTCACGTGGCTTGGAGTTGTCACTTCCATAACTTTGAGCGATTTAATTCGAGTTAACGCTTGTAGAAATGTCACTTGGCTAGTGGCTAATTTCTAAGATATCAGTAGTTTATTCAACTGATTATATTAATTTGGATCTTCTTGTACCTCAAAGTAATTTAAGTCTTATCAAGAACTAAATTGGACCCGCTTAATTTTAAAGTAAATACTATCAAATCATCAAGATTGCTCACAATATTGAAATACAACTCTCTAAATATGTAAGTAGGTAATAGGAATCAAATGTTATGAACTTAGTGAACTTGATCATTTACATAGGTCAGACAGGCATGGCACCTTAAAGGCAAATTATTTGAACTCCCTTGAGTTCTCCAAAACTTCTGCAAACTTCTCCTGACAATATCCAACTAAAGTCAGGACATACAAACGACGAACTAAATTGAACAAACAGGGAAATAATCACTTCGAATTAAACAGATGGTAGTAATTATTCTAATATAATCATCATTAAGGAAGTAATAAGGAGTTTGCTAGACGAACACGCAGCTGATGGCTGCTCGTTAGCTGGCTAGCTTCTGCACGTGGTTTCACCTGCTTCCAAAGTTTTGGGATCGTGTCAGTGATGAAAGTCGTTATTATAAGAGGAGATAATGAGATTTTTGATTTGATCTCGTTGAAGGTAGATTGTTATTCTGGATGAAGTAATTTCATAGATATCTTTTATATCTTTATTTTTAGTACGAAGTCAAAACTTCTTAGTTTAGAGATAAGTGCAACCCTTTCGATCAAGGTATAATAAACTGATGACTGCAGGGATATCCGAGTGATATAGGTCATCACGTCAATTACCATTGTGCGCGACGTGCCGGGTTCGATTACCACATGGGACAAGTATTTGTGTGATCCTCAATTGTTTTTTTCAAGTCTGTTCTCTGTGCGAGTGAGCGAGTTTTTTGAAAAAAACCTGCGGTTAACTACGTGTCTTCATTTGGAACCCTTAGCCTTGGTTTATTTCTTGTATCAAAACCACACTATTTGGTATTAGGCTTTCATTTAAACGGCTATGAGTTTATTTAAAGTAATAACATTGTTTAAATGTCTTTTTTTTCTGCATGAATGATTGATTTTTTGGTTTCCAAATGTCAAAATCTCCAAGTATTTTGTTACGTGCCCAGACGTTCATACAACAGAAAATCCATTAGAAAATTCTCACTAAAATCACGAGCACATTAATTATTTAATTCACTATAGATAGGGGCTTATTTATCTCGTAAACAATTCAGGTCTTCCGACAAAGTTCCGAACTTGTAACTAAAGTCAACGTTTAAACTAATAAAAACAAAAACCACTTGAAACAAGAGACGGTGAACTAAATGCATTTTTAATTCGCGCCAACTTTTTCGAGCGACCCAAGAGTAATTCGATCAATAAGGATTCCGATGGATGTGTCATCAATCTCGAAAGCTTACTGTAAGTATACCGGTATCTAATCACTGCAGGGCCGTTAGCTAAGAAATTCAACATCGGATTCTTCTGATTTATCGTTTGGAATAGTTTTTTTGCACATTGTTTTTGTAGGTAGGTATAATGGTGCAAAATAGTGAGTGGTAGAAACATGCTAAGGAAAATGACACAGTTTTAACTATATTTTACTCCAGCTCATGACTATCCCTATTGTGAGATGAAGGGTATTCCATGTACCTAATATACCATGTAGAGATGGAATGAGTGTGAACCCTAGTTTTCGTCATAATGCGGTTGACGACAACTGACCTCAAATACTCAACAACAACTTAGCTCTCTTAAATGTCTTTCTGACATGACAGCAGAAGACTTAACGGTGACTTAAAATTGAGTTGAATTTGAGTATTTGGTCGAGAGCCTTATGTTTTGTTTCTCAAAAAGCTTATCTTTTTTCTTCAAAAGAGCGAAATAAATTAAAAATACCATTTAATAATGACTTCTTAGCAATCAGGTTAACAAATCAATGTCCGAAACATTCGCTAGATCAATATTAAATACAGAAGTTAAGATCACAAATAACCGCGGTCGTATCAGAGCTTATAAACATCCCGACACACTTTCCACTTGTTATTAATTGCTTTGAAAGTTACCGATTTTACTTCTGAACTCTCTTAGACGTTTGGGTACAGAATAAGCGGAATTCATGAAGTAATCACAGTTTTGCAAACTTTCTCTTTACAAAAAAGAACACTTCGTTTTCTGTGCAGCCTCTTTTGATAACTCACAATTCTACGAGCATTAACGATGATAGACATCTCTTATGACATTAAATGTATGGAAATTACATTTCTTTTTCATAAGTCACGTGACCTAGACTTGTCACTTCCATACATTTGAGCGATTCGATTAGCGTTAACGGTTGTAGAAATATCATTTGGTTAGATGAGCTGGTCCAGGAAGATAAGCTTAAAATAATAGATGGATTCCGTCATCATTCAGGACATTCAGACTACTATTATTGGGTTCACTTAAATTTGGCAAAGAGTAGAATATTTTTACTATATAAGTGTAGAAATATTAATATTTGTGTATTCATCTTTTTCCCATGAATTATAGATAAAATGTTAATTAAGTATATTAGCAGCCAAAACCAGCTTATATACTGCAAAGAAGCATTATTTAATCTTAAATTTACCATATTCCATGCACACACAAAGCACAGTGAACAGAAATTAGTTGATCATCGAGCCGGCGCAATGTTGTAGGCGGGGTGTGTCTGTATTATAAACAACTCATGCATTGAGTCAAAACGCTAAGACAACACTGTACTAGTGCCGTACCAACTCTATCTCCCTTACCACTCTCTAGAGAAGTGGTGTGCTACATTTATGTAACTTCCTCCGCTAGTTTTGAAGCCTCCTTGCCCCTAGGGCATCGCGGAAATCACGGTACATGAAAAGGGTTTTAACCCCTAGTTCGTCGACTTAATTAATTTTAAGGGCAAGCCGCATCACTTGCAAATTGTCGGAAACGCCCATTTAACCCTTGTAAAGATCGTAGAGATCATCTATCGATAGCAAGTGTTTGTTGACCTATTTGCATTTTAATCTCTTTGCTAATTGGTGCGGTGAGGGTTGTGACTTGTGTTAGATTAAACATTTTCATGAGAATACTTTTGCATAAGGTTGTGTTGATGCTACTTTACATACATACAAAATAAGATATCTACACTACAAGGAGCATAATTGCATTTTGAAAAAATCCAGTCATCTTTAAAAATTCGTCCCGTCTAAATAGCTTCCTGTAAAATCTTGAAACCAAGGCCCGAGAAACTCTTGAATATTTTTAACTCTATGTATGCAAATTATATGAGTCGTGTTTTATAAGCTATTATTCTAGAATAATGCAGTTATGGTATTTGAATTCTCTTTTACGTATAGATTCGTTAGTAATATTACTTGTTGAAATAACAATATAATAATAATAAAAGCCTATAAATGTCCTGCTAGACACAAGTATTGACGGTGTTGAAAAATTTACTTGTTTTATATTTCAATGCATTTCACACCACTTTCTCAGACTGTCAAAATTCCTGATATTCCGACAGAAAACCAACCCTTTCCCATTAGACTTATTAAAACCGACACATCTAACACTTACATCCCTGCTCCTGACCTTAAATTGTACCCACAAGGATACTTAGGCTCGCCTATCAGTGGGCACATTTGCAAAGGAAGGATCGTCCTCCGTAACCTGAAACTTATTTCACACTATTTAATTCATTGTCATTACGGAAAGTTGTTTTCTTGTTAAGGTAAATTAAAATCTTGCAAACACTTAAAGTTTGAAGTTTATGATAATTTTGGTAGCTACATGGAATACATATTGTTCTAAATATTTATCTAATTTAAACCATTTATTTTTGCTGGAAACTCATTCACTAAAGTGCAAAATCATGTGGCCATTTTTGCATTCACATCGATAACACCTAGAAAAGCACGAACATTAGAGTTACTTTCAAACTTATAATATTAGAAAGGATAATTATAATAATCCGCTTACATAAGCTGTTTATAAAATGTTAGTGTGGCCTGCAAACCTATCTAATTTGCCGTGAGTACTTATGTTTAAAATAATTTGTAATTTAAGATATTGTACAAAAGATTTTGGACAATACAAAATTATTATTAACGTAGTAATCATGAAAGATAATATTAAAGTTTACGTTTCATAATATTTGTGTGTGATCCCACCTTTATTTATATTTACCACTATGCAACCAGTGCATTTTGTAACTAATTGTATTTGCAGACGGACCGAAATAAATAGCTTAAATTACTGTGTTTGTATTGTTGACTCGATTTGTGTAATTGCTAGATTAACTTATACTTTAAACTTATACGTTGATTAAATTATACCATCTTCAGTCACTTATTATCGTTTTGTTGTGAAAAACGAAAACTTGGCGATGAAGGCTTTTTTCTGATTAAGATGACTTGACAGACAAAAACTCGATCAAAACTGAAGTATGATATTATTTTCATTATGTTTTTGTCATTTTATTTCTTGAACAGAACTTAAAAATGTCTCAGCTATTTTTTTAATGAGCGTTTTCTAAAATTCAAACTATAATACATCCTTTAACACTTTTTTTTTATCTACTAAAGTCTCAAAATTCACTTGACTTTAAAACTCAAGTCAATTTACCACAAGTATACAGTAATTGCATTACACTAAAGGAATCCTTTTAAGTTATCGAACACTAAGAGTGACGTCATATCCATTGACACAGGAGAGTGCCCCTCTCGGGTTGTATTGACGCAGCTGAGAGACTTTCATCTTCCTTTTCAACGAAATACTAGAAGTAAATGCATTATAACCGCCCAAGTGTAGTGACATTTCTACAAGCATTAACTCTAATTGAATCACACAAATGTATGAAGGTGACAAGTTTAAGTCACGTGACTTATCGAAATGAAATATGAATTCCATACATTTGAGCGATTTCCATTATCGTTGACGCTTGTAGAAATGGCACTTGTATAAAAGGACTAGTTAGGTGAAGGTTCGTGTGATTGGTTGTTTGTCGCATCTTCGTGAAAAACGATTCAACATATTTTGGTAAAATATCGCACTATATACATACATATATACTTTGTTGTCTCTGAATTTCATAACACAAGTGCTTTAGCTACTTACTTTAGATTCAGAGCAATGTATGTGATGTTATCCGAATTTATAGAGTTACTAAAACCAAATTATATACTTGCTTTTAATTCGAACGTTAATCAAAACGAATGAACCAGATATACAAATTAATCGTATTAATATTTACACAACTTACCTTACGGGTCGCTGGCCCAATAACAGACCATTAGTCACGCCGCAATATTGGTATTTATAATATGCTCATTAACATCAAATTAATCTGTTCACTAATTGGTATTTAAGCAGCCCTTTGTGTCATAGTTATGTGAAATACTTATGTGTGTGTGTTTGTTTATGACAAGAACATGGTAAAGAAAAATGATTGAATGTTTTATGTATGTCATCCATATAGAATGCTTTATTTTTTTTTACTTCAACAATAATCTGATATCCAGCGAAACCTTACAAATCCGTACCTATATCTATAGAACAACGAATTAAGGTTTTCGGTGCAAATAAAAACTTTTCTTTATAAGAATTCGATACAACACAGACTACTAGACCTTAGAGAAATAATAAGTAAACTATAGAATGCGCATATAGAGTATGAACAGAACTGTAGATGAGGTTATTTAAAATCACTGTCAAACTTTAATTACTAGGCACTTTAGTAGGCACAACAGGCTACTAGCGATGCGTGCACTCTATGCTTATCAATGTATACCTACTCTAAGTTTATTTTTTTTAAGGGGGCTAGTCCTCCACACATGCCCGTCATTGCAACTCCTGTAATCCAGGATCTACAATGATAACCAATGAATACCACCGAAATAGCTAAGCTCGGTGTGTCTCAGGGAAACGATTGATTGTCTTGGAACCCGCAACGAAATTAATCAGAAGTAGTAAATAGGAGGAGTAGGAAAAAGTTGTTTCCACTGGGAAGTGGAGGGATCCATTGCAAACGGGAAAAAAGTCTAACTCTATGTCTATTACCTACAATTATTGAAGGCTTTTACAAAGCTCTATACACCGACCTTTCAAAGATGACATATCTATAACCATTGACTAGACCTAACCCCATTCAACACACATTCTTTTAAAACACAAATCAACCAATCGCTCAAAAGCGATAACATTACTTATTGGACATTGACAGCATCCTTATTCCAAAGCAGTAAGATTGTCATTCGGAAATCATAGTACCCATGTTGTGACGGCCATAATCCGTACAGCAATTAGCAAAACGTTCGTTAAACGAGCTACACCGGCTTAAACGTAGATCGTCATTCATCGTCATCAGGCATAATCGAATTGATATATCGATACAAATGCAAACTCGATTCATTTGCGATCGAACTGGAAAATTGGGTATTTGGGAAAACGGTAATTGATAATGTTGATACGATTTGAATCTTGCGCATGATTTATTTTCGTGCTTTACCGAGTGATATTAATGCCAAACACAAATTTGAAAATCCTTACTTAAATTACAAAATGTGAAAGTAACTCTGTCTGTCTACGCGTCGCACTTTAACGCCAAAACTACCGAACCGATTTAAATGAACCCAGGACAGCATGCTGGATGGCAGGACTCGAACCTGCGACTACTGGCTTGACGCGCCAGAAGTCGCAGGTTCGAGTCCTGCCTGAGGTTTAAGTTTTTCCTTCAATTATTTGTATTTAATTACAAATATTCGTTTCGCATGCGTTAATGCGTAACAAAAAATTGAAATAATTAGAAAAAGATGTTTATTTCTATTGGCAGACGCAGAATTTCAAATACGACCACGCATGGTCTTTTCACCCTGTATGTCAATACATAAAAATAACAAAAGCTATAAATAAATATAGATACATACGCAGGCAAAGTCGCGAGTGGCTACTAGTAAAGTCATAATTGCAATATTTATGACCGACAGCAACACACCCCTTATATCACGATCACGAGTCATTTATAACCAAACCCGCACTAAACAGCCCTGAACAAATACTGGTATAATTAAATGATCGCGACTGACCACGGTTCGGCTTTACGCGCAATTTATTGCCCACCCAATAACCTGCCCAACACGCACTACTTTACCAATGTTGGGTAATAAATACATATATCTAGGGTCTTTAGGTACATAGAAATGTTAACTTATCCATAGTCATTCTAATAATTTAAAATTGAAATTATACTTTTAATTTTCTTATTCAAATATAGTTAAGTCCCCCTTTCTGTTTTATCGTTAGAGTAAACATAGACAAGCGTAGAGTGCGCGCATCGCTAGTACTCCGTTGTGCCGAGCGTGAGCAAATTTTTAGCTTTGTGTACTACGTTTACTGATTTAAATGATTTTCCGTGCAACGACAGATGTTTATGCGAAAATATCGATAGTTCCGATATTATTACGGTAACCTTACTATTTAGTATATATAATACAATCCAAATTATTTTATTTATTTATTTATAAAAATATAATATTATTCGCAAACAAAATAATTGCGCTTTTTTTTCTTCATGAGTCTTTATCCCGCGATATAACCGCACCAGGCAGATATATTATAACCTAACTTAATCTAATGTCCGCCATTAAAACTCCGCTGTATCATAATTTATCATCTGTATAATATTTCATGTCAGCTTAGAGCTGATGCTGTATAAAGCTGGTTCTCATCAGAGATAATTACGGCGGTGCTTATCTAGGCGGCTTGCGTACGGTGTGCCCCAGCCTAATCTTTACAACCGTAATTTATATACAAATGGGATGGAGATATATCCTTTATGGGGTTTTGTATAAAATGGTAAAATTTATTCCTAAATGGAAGTATCCAAAAAAACCTCAATTTGACGTCCGTGGTCCATATCATTTTTAGCAGTTGTCTTTAAAACTAGACTCTTACCAGTAACACTATTTAAAACTCATTTCTAAGTCACCTCTGACATTCTATTTTATATTATATCTTCTTCTAGTGTCTTTTCGGCTAACGAAGACTGGCAGTCAGCTCTGCATATTTTGCCTTCGCGAAACGATATAGTAATTTATCTTTCCATTAGGAACTACAGATAAATACTACAAAACCAAAAGCAATGAATCAAAAAGCCCTTTAAATAGATATACAGCAACAGTCCATTACTGACCAACGCGGCCGGCTCGGGATTTATTGCCTTGTTCATGACCACCGGCCTCCGCACTAAATAGTACCGAACATTTTTTATATATTATACGCTAGGGCCAGGAGATCAGCGAGTAACGCGGTAGATTGCACAAATTGCATGTTCCACCAGCAGGGTTATTCGCTATGGCGGTTGTCAACAAAAGCGATTGTTGCTTTATAAAAAAGACAGTGAAAACACAACTTTCTTATCGTGTAACTTCGATGACAAACTAGATCTACTACTACTTAGTTGGTTACCGACGTTAGCCGATACTGAATAAGCATTTTTATACTTATTTTTATCCGGTAAACATCGGTTGGATTGGCAACTGGAGATAGCGAATAGGCCTACTGGTCCCCAGAAAATGTAAAGGAAAACGGTTTCAGCCCATTTGCTAGATTTATCAAGTCTTGTAAAAACTACAAAAGCATTTATTTTTCTTTGATAAAAACCTTCTTACAATAATTAACACAATAAAAAAAGAATTAACGAAATTGTTCCATCCGTTCACCCTTGATGCGATGACCAAGGCAAATAGAACTTCATTTATATATAAGTAATGGTGTTTAGTTATTAAATTAAAATGACAGAGTGCTAAAAATACAATTAAATAAATAAATAAATCATTTAATTTCTCTCACAGTAGTTTCTTAAGCTAGATTAACAATAATGCCACAATACACAACACAGTTTTAACAAAAAACCTGTATATTTAAGTCACCCAGTAAATAATCTTCTAATGCACAGAATTCTAAGAAAAAAACAGTAACAAAATTAGTGTCTAAATATATAAATCCGCTATGCTAATCCCGTAGCCTTTGTATGGACAGCCGACAAACACAGTATATTGCGAGAGGCGCCACACGCCCCTCTCCAGCTGCTTGATGCTAGGTTATAACTAGGTTAGGGCTGCCACACATAACTCATGTTTTATTGCGTACGTTGTTATGGCTTTCAACGTCTTTGTAATAGTAAAGAAGATATATTATCAGCTTAAATAGTATAATGATATGTGTGTGTATTGAATCAATAAAGGGAAATTGCGAGATAATTCTAACACAAGTATTATTAATTGCTTAATATCCGTCTCATTCATCTAAGGCAATGTAACAGTTTGAGAAGAAACATTTTAAATGTTTTAGTACAAATTTTTGTGTTTTAGTTTCTATCCAAATTCCCAAATATGTTCTATAGAATTTATTTAGAATTCCGTCATGAGGTTTAAATTTCAATTCTCTTTTTATTAAACACTTTACGAGAATAAGATAATCATCTTTAAATTACAGAATTTTCTTTCGCTTAATCCAATTACAAGTTCTCATAGGTTTATGTTAAAAAAGTTACTTACGAGGGTGATAACTTGGGGTAGAGCTAGTAAAAATTAAATTAATGCTTATTATGAACTTAATATGGTTCCTAGTGTTACAATAATAATTTTATCAGACGCAAAACAAAAAAAATATTAATACTAAAGTAGTACACATTACGGACAACCCTGACCAATTTCCATCCGTGCTTTGATCAGCGCGCGGAAGGCGGTCCGGCAGCTAACCGCTCTGTGAATGTCCACCTAACACCCACCATCGACCAACATCGACCAACATTGGCGCCAGCAGGTTCATTGTACACGAGGACTGAATGTCAATTACATGATAATGTCGTCACTTTGTCAACGAAAGAGGTTTGTTTATAAAAGGGTAACCTTTGTGCGGTCCAGAGAATACTCGACTTATATTTTTACCAGCGACCCAATAATGAAAAAAAAACTTAATTTAAATACACTATGAATTACAGTCATAATAATGAACCGAGGTGGAATGTAGTTTTTTTTATGTGTTAATTTCAGTTGATTGCACGGATAGCCGAATGGTATAGGTCACCACGCTAACTACCACTGTGTGCGACGTGCATTGATATATTTGTTGACCACTGTGTGATCGAAAAGTGATTTTTCTTTATACGTATGTAATTTAAGAGTTTTGAAACCCCCACGATACAAGGATAAAAGTCCCTAGTAAGAAAGTACTTTTTTAAAAGTTCTGACGTATCATCCCTTTTATTTTACAAGTACAAGTTAAGATTAAGAAGTTAAGTTAATCTCCTGCCTGCTATATTAATATCAATTTTGCATTGGCATTGTATTAGAATTTAAATTTTATTGGAGAGTAAAGACACAGTTCTGTACACAGAGTTTAGCCCAAACTATGTATTGACAAATAAGTTACATGCACTCGATCATTTACGAACAAACTTTCGCGGCAACCAACGTACAGTTAGGGCATTCAATATAACCAGATTGTATAACTAGGTGTTTCAGAACCTAAACATTACAACAACACAGCAAAGGCTGTACACTTACCTTGATATTCGTATGACCTTCGACAGCAAACCTTGGTAGCTCCGATTATGTGACAAAAAATAACTGAACTTTGAAGATCCTGTTGCATGGGGATAAAAATGCGAAAAATTAATTATTTAAAGTGCCCGCAACTAAAAATATATACATTAAATCATGTGGTTTACAAACATTTAGGTACACACAGCAAACTAGATAGGTTTGCAGGCAACACTAACATCTTATATTATCTTATACAATAACATTTTTATTACATACAAGCTGATCCCGCGGCTCCGCCCGCGTGGATGTCCTTTTTCAAGCTCTAGACTATCTGTGTACCAAATTTCATTTAAATCGGTTCTGTAGTTTTAGCGTGAAAGCGCGCCAGACAGACAGAGTTACTTTCGCATTTATTAAATTAGTACGGATTTTATTTAGCTTATGTAAGCGGATTGTCCGTTGACCTATAAGCTTTTGGTCGCCCTACACGAGTGCTCACCCATCTTCAGTAGTTGGTTCAATAGATGCAACAGCAACTTATATCTACTTCTGTTCCACTTCACTTGTGCCACAAACTTGAACGGTGGCCACTTTACTATCGGCTTCTCGCAGTACACTGCGTCGGCCACTAAGCATAACCCTTGCATAAACAACACTAAGAAGGAAGGAAACTTGCCAATAGGAATATGCAAGATAGGCACATTTAAATATATAAAACAAATAATAATAATAATAATATCTTGGGACATCTCACACACGGCCATCTGATCCTAAACTAGGCAGAGCCTGTGCTATGGCAACCAGACAACTTATAAACATACTTATATATTTCTAAATACATACATATTATAGATAAATTACACCCAGACACAGAACAAATGATCGTGCTCATCACACAAAGATTCGTCCTGGGTGGGAATCGAACCCACGACCTCCGGTTTAGCAGTCAGGGTCACTAACCACTAGACCAACAGGCCCGTCAAACAAAGTCGCATAGATAATCAGATAGATAAGACAAGGTCGGTTTTTTTTAAGAACAAAGTTTTTTTTTAAGACATCTACGCATTTAGTATCGGCTAACGTCGGTAACCAACTAAGTAGTAGTAGATCTAGTTGGTCATCTAAGTTACATGATAAGAAATTTGTGTTTTCACTGTCTTTTTTATAAAGCAATAATCGCTTTGGTTGACAACCGTCATAGCGAATAACCCTGCTGTACGTCCTGCCACCAAGAGAAACTCTTTTTGCGCAGTTTTAAATCTGGTATTTAGTACGGCTCTTCCAGCAGCAAACTAAACTTACTTCCTGTACAAGCATTTTCAGTTTATGTAATATGCAAAGACATATCAATGTGACCTACTTGTTCGTACAAACTTAAATGTTTACGAGTTACGACTCCTGCGAAGTTTTAGTGGCACACTTTACCACACAGCATTGCTAATGTAAATGCTTGCGATCGTAAATTACCTGTTTCATATAGTAACTTAGTGCATCTACCACGTTCCTGTCTCTGCATCACCTTTAAACCACCGTAGAAGATGCATTTAGACATTAAGTCCGCCTATGTACTGTTTTAACGCATAAAGTATTAATAAATAATAAATAAATAAACAAATTGTTGCCATGGAAACCATCAGCGATAATTCATTTGTGTTTATTAACTTCTTCATGGATTTTTATGTACGTAAGTGTTAAATTGTTGATACTATCAATTTAGTCGTTAAAATTAAAAATAAGCGTTTGTTCGCTTAGCATTTTAGTGAAAGCATAATTTTTAATCTATCGACTTTAGCTTATTACTTATACTTATTTTTCCTTATTATAGATTTTGTTTTTGTTATTTATAAAAATCTCATCGGTGTTTAGCCAGCTGCTTAGAATATTCTTAATACGAGTTTTCTTTGGATAATTTGAATTTAGAATCTGCTAAGCAGTTACTAAACCCCGTAATTTTTTTTAAAAAGTAGGCCAAAGATGTATAGGTTTCTTTATACCACCATCAAGATTTGGAAAACAGGCCGCTAATAAACTACACCGTTCTAAATTCAAAGTCTGACCCGCAGCCATTGGAACTCATTCTAAAACTAAGCACGTCCTAAGGTTACAACTATTCCATCTCTACCAATAGTTCACGATCCCCTACATTCATTAGAACCACTTTTATCGAAATACAACCTAGTCGCAATAGAGTTAGGGTGCAAAGTTGAAAGTCTGAAAACTTCCAGAGATGACAAACTTCTCAGAATGCCAAACTCTCAACAACTTAGTATGACACTTGGTTTCACTTGAGAATGGAGGATAACTAATAGGATTTGGTCCAGAGTGCATCAAAGATCAATTTAATGAGTAAATACTGCATGTATTGGCAGTTAAGATGTTTGCGGTTAAGATTATAATTAATATTTTACTCGACGGTGATATTGTGTAGAAAATCATGACATGTAATGGTATGTATCAGTCAGAGTCAGCAGTAAATATAGTATAATAATTATGGTAGTGAAAGAGTGGGGCTCGTGGCTAAGTGTAAGCTGTGGTTTGACTGATAATACAGGTTAAGCCGCGCTCGCCCCGGTTGGTCCGTATGATGGGTGACCATTTGGGAACATACCGAGACTATTCCGTGCCTCACAAAATCACGTTAAGCCGTTGGTCCTCACTGTTATATCGACAGTCTATTACTATGGGATACTGTGTTACCCAGTAAAATTAGTTGTGGAGGTCAGATAGACAGTCGCTCCATGTAAAATACGGTATTCAGCTGAATCCAGTAAGGCTGGAAGCCGACCCCAATATAGCTTAGGAAAACGCTAGGCAGAAGAAGAAGAGCACCTAATTTCAATACGGTGATCACTACTAATATCTAATACATAAATTTCTCGTGTCACAGTGTTTGTTATCCCTCCAAAAGGGCCATACCGATTTTTATAAAACAAATAGGTAGGTCTGAGAATAGGTCGTAGACTATTTTTTATACCACTAGATAAAAATACAACATATATTACGGGAACGGGGACTACTACGCAGGTTAAACAGCAAGGCACCGCAAGTTTTTAAATAAGCTCTAAGGCATAATAAACAAATCCAAAACCTCAATCTTGTCCTCTCCAACCTTGTCTTTCAACCCCAATTGTATACAAAATACTTCCTTAGAGGACAATAGGGCACTTTAGTCTTTTAATTCATCAATATTTCGGAAGCCGTCATCCCCAACCCTTTCGTTGTCATTACTGGGATGATTTATGTTGTTTACCACATCTGAAGGTTATTGACACCTTCCTGTTGGGCAGCCAGAAATAATAGGGTTGGGTTACGTGATGTTAGAAGTTAATGTTGTTAAAATGGACGGTTGATTTGTGATCTGCAAAAAAGAAATGGAGGTCATTGGTTGATCGATGTTAATGTACCTATATCATGCTTATTGGTTTATGTAAAAATCTTAAAACCTATAGGGATTGAGATCACGTCGATTCTGTAAAATTCAAACAACAACTCGCATTTCACATCGCTATTCACTCTCACTTCTCATAAGGTTCGAAATTACCTTGATTTCGATCGGGTTCGAGTGCGAAGTGAGCGTCGAAGTGACCGGGAAATTACCTTACTGGATCCCACTTCTTACGTCATCTTTATCATACTTTATCAGTCCAAATCTTACGGGCACGTTGCAAGGGTAGCGCTAATGTAAATTCGAATTATCAACCGAGTGTTTGGAATGCCATTCAAAAAACTTTACAGCGGATTTAAAATCAAAATTTAGAATGAGGTCTTACAAAATCACACTGCTGTTTACATCTTAGAGTTATAATTGCTAAAGTAATCGATAAAGATGAATAAAAACCGTTAGCACCTCTCATTTATGAAAACACAACATTACAGGCTTAATCTTCTTGATAGGAACCTTCTGTGATTCTTTTTTTGTGACGTACTAGCAGGTAATTAATTATGAAGTGAGACATGAGAGAGTTCTGTACTAAAATTGTACTAAAATTGTAAAGAGGAAAGATTTATATTTTTATATGTTTATATGTTTGTGATGAATAAACTCAAAAACTACTAGATCGATTTAATAAATTCTTTCACCATCAAAATGCTACATTATCCCTGACTTATATAGGCGATATTGCTGTGCTACCCGTGCCAAGCCGGGACGGGTCGCTAGTATTCAATACCAACGTTAAAAAAACAAATCGCAGCAGTTTGAATAATCCTTTTATTTAAAGAAAATTATAGAGACAGTCTACCGTTTAGTCATAATAATGCAATATGTACCTTAATATTTACATACATAATATTATGAATGATCGTTAATAAATACATGAGCTACTGATTTGTCCAAGCGTACATAATACTGTACAGTTCAGCGGCCGCAGTGGCGCGGTTTACAAGATGGCGTTGGTGGTCGTAGACCGCTGTGCTGCGTCCCTGCTCACCACATCATCGGTGGTCGCTATATAAGTATACAATGTGTTATTTGGTCACTTATATACATAACAATGAACAATTCAGATTTCTTCAACTGCATATTTATTTTGAAGCTGCAATAGCCTAATGGTATTGTGATCGAGAGTTCGCAGGTTAGGACCCCACCCAATGCACTATTGACGTGAACCCACTCCAGACCCAAACATATTTAGCTTAGTTGGAGGGGTTAACAAGATTGCTAGTAATGTGAATTCCATCCACATCGCTAGTAATCTTTAAAAAAACAACTATCTATGTAGGTACTATTCGTACGCCCTGTTTAAATATACCGTTCATATGTACTTCAAATGAGCTGTTCATACTTCATCATAAGTTGTAATAGTAGGTATACATTACATACTTATTATGTACCTACTCAATTCCTTAGCATAGAAACGAACAAATACGTACATAACATTAGTATCGTTTACGCGACACTATTCTGCTATAGCTATAAAACCTTATCGATTTTTTACAGAGATAGGAATCCTTTGATCGACTACGATTAATCAATCTATCTGTCCATCGTACCAGTGTAGGTACCTACGTCATTTGCTTCACAGCGTCATCGCTCAGTCTTTTGTTTTTATCTTATTCTCGTTTACCCCCGTATAACTTGCCTGTTACGATTTAAAATCATGCTGGATCCAGTGTTAGATATAAATAAAACTAGCTGTTTCCCGCGGTTCCGCCCGTGTGGGGGTCGGTTATCGCGGCAAAAAGTAGCCTGTGTCCTTTCTCAGGCTCTACACTATCTGTGTACCAAATTTCATGTAAATCGGTTTAGTGGTTTTGGCGTGAAAGCGCGACAGACAGAGTTAGTTTCGCATTTATAATATTAGTAAGGATTAGAAAGAAAAATAAAGACTATTTCTTTACTCAATCAAAATATGTTTTTTTTTTTTTTCGAAATACGTACTCAATGTTTTAAAACAGTATAATACGGCGCAGCGTCAGGATAAACTGTTATATCTATTAATTTTTCGAAAATCGAGTGTGAAATAATCCGATTTATTCCCGAAAATTAACAACTAGTTCGTCTGTTGTTTTTTCTCAATCACGGTTTCATTCGTAAAAGTGAGAGAATAGTGTGAGTGTAATAAAAATGGTAGTTTTAAAACTCGACCCCGATTCACCGTAAAACTCATTCCCAGTTACTCCTGTTTGTAAATAAAACTATTGCAATTTCACAAACTTTATTCACCGCCGTTACTCGTAGACATAAAACGAATAAATGTGCTGGATGATAGATCTCGACAATAAACTGTTTACTCTATTACTATATATATTAAGTAGAAGTTCTTGTACTATTATCTTGTCTCTCTCATTTTCACTGGCTATCCTCAGTATCGAGAATACCCGCTCCTTTGAAAGGCTTACGTGGGGACACAGGCATAACACGCAGTGGCCTTGTTGAGAACTTTACTCTAAACTGGGATGGGGCATATACCAGGGCCCATCCAACTCTGCTCTATGGAAGAACAGATATGAACGGTCCAAAGTAGATACAAAGCTATTGTAAATTATGAATGGAAAATAAAAATTTAGGCTATGTATAGGTAAATGTTAGTGGATTGGTTATTAGAACTAAATCGGAAAACTATGGCACCTGTCTTCTAACACATGTTAATGCAATCAAATGTACTATTATTATTATCACCCAAGGCCTCTAGCGGGCATGGTTTCCGCACTTGTCCAGTCTCTCTAGCCAAGTGACTTTTTGCAAGCGTTAACTCTGATCGAATCACAAATGTATGAAAGTGACAAGTCTAGGTCACGTGACTTATCGACATGAAATATCATTGACATATGTACATTTAATGTCATGTATCTGTTATATATATGTAACATATTGCAGTAATATTTACTAGTTATGTTTTGATATTATACATTTGCATGCCTACCTACTGGCTATGGCTGAATTATTATTTAATTTATTATGTCACTACTTCTGTTATTATATTAGCAAATAAATATCCTTATCCATGAAAAACAAAACATTTCCGTAACTTATTTCTTCAGGGCTTTCTTCAAACACAAAAGTTTTAAGAATTATTTGCAGGCTACAATCACAAAGACAACTTATAATTTTAACAAAAGAAAAATAAACAAGTTACGCCTCCATCCCACTCCATATTTCGAGTTCTTTGTAAGTAATGTCCATAACGATATGAAGAATATGATTTATCAGATGCGATGACTCCATACTTTTCCCTGTTCCCATTTTTTTATTATTTGTTTGGAACCTTATCAGTGATAACACAGAGATAGTCAACCTTTCGAAACCCATTGGTTTAATCTTTACTGCCTTTATGTGCGAAACAAAAGTAATTAATACGAAGAAAGTTTGGTTCGATATTACGAGAAGGGACTTGAAAACGATTCAAACTCGCTTTCTCAACTATTTCTTTTCAGGATAACTGAGGTCAGTGCGAAGTTTGTAAGTAAAATTCTCAATTAAACTTCTAAAAGTACCTGTATACGACATTATTATATTATAGAGAGGTTTTTAAAAACTCTATACAAGATTATATCTACTGTATAATCAATGAAAAATACCTAATAAGAAATAATAAACACAGATATTGATAAACACTAAAGACTACGCTCATAAAAAATGCATACAACGCAAAATAATAATATAAAGATGTGACAAAAAACGATGTAATTTTAGATACTAGATAAAAAAATAATATTTCTTAAATTGTAGGATTCGCACAAATGTTGAAGACACCTGTAAAGAAGGCCACAAAGGGCTAATAGATATAAAGGTGCGATGACCAAGACCCTTTTTTGCTTTACAATATGAGTAAAATAGTTACCGAAGTGTGAAAAGATACGATTTCCAACCAAAAGAAATCGGTGGAAAACGAGTAAACATTTACAGTTATTGAATATCTACATAAAAGCTTACATGAACAAGGTAACATTATGGATTGTTAGAAATCTATTAGCTCTGGAGCTTGTGTCCAACTGTAAGCCATGCGGATTGACCTTTAATAAAAGTAAAGCCGCGCTCGCCGCGGTTGGTCCGTGGATAGGTGACCATTCGTATACATACAAAGACTCCTCCGTGCCTCGGAAAGCCTAAGCCGTTGGTTCTGACTGTCATCGTTGATCTTTGACAACCTGTCTTAATATGGGATACCGTGCTACCAAGTTAAATGAGTTGTGATTTTGTGAATATCAGATAGTCGCTTCATCCAGGCAATGGAAGTCGACCCGAACATAGCTTGAGAAAAGGCAAGGCAGAAGAATATGAAAATCCGGTAATTTATATTATATTTATACTTTTGTATAATCGTAATTATAATAGGAACTATTTTATATGGCTATATGTATTATAGATCTCTTTTTTAGACATAATATCGAAGTAACACATCAAATATTACATTGATATCAAACGATTGGATACGTATGATCATAATGTACTTCCACAATAAAATATCTTGTAGTCTCTTGTACACATCAATAATAATTAAAACAAATATACAACTTTTGTTAATTATTACTACACCGTGAAATCCCCTATATTTCGATCAATATAACATCCGAACGACATATTTATGAAATGGATTCCATTTTAATAAATGCAAAAGCATAAATATCCATTTTCGGAACCGACACAAAAGAGAGAGAGTTTAAAATGTAATCTGATATTCGTATTCAGATTTAGCTCATGCCTTCCATTTACACATACCTAGTCTAGTACATGCATTACTAATACTTTAAAAACGATATATTAAAAGAAAAAATACACGGTCGGGCATAAAATGTCCACATTAGCAGTATTTAAACTGCAAATGTGGACGTTATGCCCGACGTTCAGCTTTTCAAGGCTTAGCAGCTAGAGACAAGTGGAACAATGTGCCCAGCAATGGGACATTTTAGACTAGTCAATATTAATTGTATATTTCCCTCCGCGATACGAAAATTTAGCATTTCTTTATCTTCTTTTGATAGGACATTCTTCAACCCTACAATACTTGTTTATTTCTTGACTGCCTCGTTGGTCTAATGATCGCAAGCACGACTGCTGAGGGCCAAAAATAGTTAGGTACTGGGTTTTCTTTTTAGGGACGTGTGGCGGTGTTTATATCCTCGTGCCTCAGAAAGCAAGTAAAGACGTTGGCACTGCGAGTGATCCCTTTTCGGTCGTGTCGGTCTGCCGCCCCATTGGTTTATGAGAGTAAAGGAATGGAGAGTGCACCTATATTTTCGCAGACACTTGGGCTTTATAATATCTCCTGCGAGACCGAGACCACCGAGGCCGAGATTCCGTCTAGACATATACGCGATAGGAAAAACAGTAAATAATGTTAGTCAACAGTGTGCAACTTATTTTAAAGAAAAGAAAAAATATTATTTAATGACATTAAAAGTACTGTTAAATATAAATTATATACAAATATATAAGACTTACTTATCTTTTTACTTTTTATTATTGTTTATTTATTTTACTTCTCAGTATTTCAAAACATTAAATAGGTACTATATATGTGCTTCAGATAGCTGCGCTAGCTCAGAATGAATACGCTAATCATCACTGAATGAGTGAGAATGATTAGGTCATTTTCATGACATTTGATCAATTACTTTATTACGTGTACTTAGCAGGTAATAAAACATCAAATAAATCATACAATCACCATTTAACTTACAGTTCTTCATTTAATTCCCTATTCGGAAAAAACTTATTTCTCAAATCATCCCAGAACTCCATTCTCTTCTCTTCTGGTACTCTAATCATCTTCAGGGTATTTCCAATGTTTAGTTCTCTTAATCTCTTGTTAGGCGTCAAAGGTAGCCATTTTAAATCGCCTAGAATGTTGTCTTTAAAGTTTGGAGTGGGATTCCTGAAAATATATGAAAATTTATATTAATTACACTTATTTTAAATTTATTAATAAATCAATTTGAATTATTGTAAATATTTATCTATTAATTTAGATATTAAAGTTATATTTTTTGGTAAAAATATGAAAAATAAATAAAACAATATTACGACTAATATAATTTAGTGTTTCGTTTTCTATTATATATAAATGGTGGACAACATTTCTAAATCATTTATTTTAGTTTCGAGTTCATGTAACAAAGTTATTATCTCACATTTACTATTCAACAGAATATATGAAAGGTCAAAACTTTTAGCACATACTTCCAATATGATCTCATGAAAAAGTGGTATAAAGATATTATATTGTCGGAACTATAAACGAGTATTTATAACTTCGATAACAGTTTCATAAACAGTAAATGTTTGTATCAAAAATAGTACCCAATAAAGAATTTACTATAATGTTAGTTTTATCTGTATTGTGTTAATATCAAACCTTATCAAACAAAGTAAATCAAATACAAATAAGCTTGTTAAATTTAGTAACAAACAAATTTTAAGTTTAAAATACCAGACAAAACTTAATTCTCGACAAAAATACCTCAGCTCTCAGGTAACATTTAACTTCACAATCTTTTAATACCATCAAAGCAAATAGCTTAAAGTAAACTGACAAAACAATTACAAAACAACTCGGCATCAAGAATTAAAACCACAACCACTTAAATTAAAATTCATAATTCGAGAAAAGGAGGTGTAAAAGCAAATATTTAATCTGCATTAACCTTACCCGTGTTTGACGAAATTCGCCAATAGCCGCGCAATCTTCTTAATGAAGAACGTTTCATTAGAATCCCCACTAATATTGTAGACTCCGCTCAAAGATTTACATTTGAATTGGTAACAGATTTCGTCACCTGACGTCGCTCCACTCAGGTTTAAATTACGAAGCAACGTGTTCCACACGATATTGAGCGACCCTTTAAAGGTGAAACGGTACAAGTAAACATGATTACAGGATACTTGGGCGTGCAGGCTCGCTTGACGGAGTATCGGATAAATCACTTGGTCCGACACATATTTCGCGTACCGCCTCAGACTCCTCTCCCCGACCGTTCCATTAACGAAATAGAAATCCATTATTTTCCTCCTAATCTTCTTGTACAGTTTCGATCCGTATTCGTCCTTCCTTCCTTCGAATGGTAATAAATACTGAAAGTTATAATTTAAATACTTTAGAAGTTTCTTGTTCCTGACGAATCCGTCCAGTTTATGGATTGAATCTAAGTTTGTATATCCCATCATAACTTCCACGGCGTTATTAGTGATCTTCCGGTTGTACACTTCTAACGGGAATTTGTTCATAAAGGCTCCTTTTGCTGATGCTTCGACGGTCGGGGAGAAAGCATTGATTAATCTTTGATTGTCTCTGACTTCGGTGCTGTCAAATAGATCATGGCTGGCTGCTAGCAATTGTTTTGTAGAACTTTTGGAAAGTAATTCGTATAGATTTGTTCTGTTGAATTTTTCGAATGGTCCGTTAAGGTTCCAATATAGTTTGTTCGAAACTTCGAAATTGTAACTTCTGTAATCAGCTGGGGATAAGGCACTGCCGCTTTGTACTATGACTCTGTTGAACAGATCTTCTCCGGCAGCGGTCAACAACAGTGATGCTACTATAGGTGCTGTTGACCCTGACCCAAAAACAGTTACTTTATTTAGATCACCATTGAAATAACTGATATTATCTCTTATCCACTTCAACGCAGCTATCACATCTTTGGCTCCCATATTACCTTCAGAAAAACTATCACCGGTGTTTAAGAAACCAAAAATTGAGGTACGAAATGAGACCGTCACAACGACAATGTCTTCGTCAATTAGAAAATCTGGTCCATGCGCATGGGAATTTTCATGGATCCATACAACAACTGGAAAATAGTGTATGTATTGTATGATCGGTGTATAAATAGACAGGTACAAGCAGTCTTCATTGTAACCTGATGCACAACTCTGGTCATACGTGATGCTGTAGTTATAAACTGCTTTATCGAACCAGCGAATTGATTTTGGTGGCTGAAATTAAATAATAAATATAAAAGAAAATTATCATTATTGATTCTATTAATTTTATTTATTCACCGTGACTTGAAACTGACAAAAAAAAAGATGAATGAAATTGTAAAAGAGAGTTTCGGTGGCCTGCGATTGAAATCATTTAATTTACAACAACGTCGACAGTTTCAAAATTTTCATAGAAAGTACCATGCATATAAAAGTACCAAATGTTTTAAAGTAACCTCAAATTATCAGATAAGGTCGTTAGTGTTTTTTACTTCACTGAAACTAAATAACTTAAAGGACTTTTCTAAGAATTCAAGAGGTCGAGATTATTCATTTTTAAAGCAAGTCAATTTAACTTCGTACCTACACGTTACAAAGACTTTCCAACCAAAATGTAAACTAGAAAACCTAGCCAGAGATAACCACATAGTTTGTAGAAGAAAAACTATTATATAATATTGAAAAAATAATATTTTGACGCACCTTAAAACGTAGATTTCCAACAGGAGGCTCACTGTAAGGTATTTTCCAAAACGCTGCAAATGGTTTATTTTCAAAAACCGTAAATATCTTTCTTCCAATAATAATCGTTCCATTTGTTTCAATTTTATATACTTCACTATTTGAACTACTAGATACCATTAACATAAACAAAATACCGCGAGTGACAAATGTCATATTTTATAATAACCCTCCTTTTTTGGCTTCGCCGCAGTCGGTTAAATAAATACTAATTACCGTTTGAATGTCTCACTAATACTAAATTATAGTAGTAAGGCGAATGCTAAAAGAGATTTGGACCACGTCATTGAATTTATTAAAATCCATGACAATGTTTTCAAAATATAAGAAACTTAGTAGGTACAGCATACAGATTAATTTGAAGGTTATTCTTTGATAATATAGATATAATTATGCACCATATATTACAATTAAAATACAAATAATAGAAGGAAAAACTTAAACCTCAGGCAGGACTCGAACCTGCGACCACTGGCTTGACGCGCCAGTTACATTACATTTAAAACAATATTTAATATACTTAATTGATAGTTGTTTCATAGCGTCCTTTTATCCAATGTTTTTAAATATTTTTTTGTGTTTAGTCTGTCGTCAGGCGCATTCATTTATTATAATTTTTAACGGATTTGTTCACGAGTTGTTATCAGTGATGGCCGATTCGTTACGAGCCTGACCGAGGTCTTTTATAATTGATTTTTAATAAATCTCGAATACTTTATTATTAAAGACATTTTAGCGATTAGTTGTAAACAAGAAGCAGAAATCTATTTATAAAACAGATCACCGAGAAAGTCTCTCTTAAAGCATTGCGAAGCTAACACACTAATTAACTTGAAAGAGAAATAAAAACAAATGAAACGAGCTTTATAAATACAGCTGAGTGATATCCCATGTAGCCGGGCAGCTATGTAACACCATTCCAATTGATTTACGTCGGGTGCAGTCAAATGGAAATGATGAGACCTACTTTTTTTTTATTTACAAGCTCATACTCGTTTGCGAAGTTATCACGATAGTTTTGTAGTTTCGTGACCGCATTTAATTTTTTTGGTTATTTATGCAAACCTTTATGAAAATAATTGTGTTGAAAAATGGTTATCTATAATCGCAAATTCGCAGTAGAACAGCGTAGTAGTTGCTGTCTTCTGTGTTTCAGTGTATACAAATATTATATTATTATCATAGTTCAATTTTAGTATTAAGTCAAGTAAAACTATTCATCACTAAAAAGCAGCCACGAGCTTGAAATTTAGCATCGTCTATCATATCTATTGGTACGGGCATTGGCGAATTATGCATTTGTGTAGCATGAACCACGCCTTTCATTCGATACAAGGTTAAAATAC
Source organism: Diachrysia chrysitis (assembly GCA_932294365.1). Taxonomy (NCBI): domain Eukaryota; kingdom Metazoa; phylum Arthropoda; class Insecta; order Lepidoptera; family Noctuidae; genus Diachrysia; species Diachrysia chrysitis. The sequence goes on from OW028657.1 coordinate 9,025,264, forward strand.
TTTTACTTATATCTAATTCACCAATTATATCATGGATACCAATTTACCGGTATTTTATTAGACTATAAAGATAAACTTGATCGCCGATAATCCGATATCATTCAGTATTTAGTTCAGTTTCAATTGATAAATGTGTCCAAATGCCGGTCGTCACAAGATGTTTTTAAATAAAATTTATATTTCAATTTCCTTTTTAATATGTTTAAAGTTTGTTATTTGTAAAGAAAAGCCAGTAGTGGACACGACGCATGGAAAAATATCAGGAAAAGTTTTGTCAACGCTAAAGAATGTGGACTATTATGGTTTTATGGGGATACCGTATGCAGTACCACCTGTTGGAGATTTAAGATTCCTGGTATGTATAATTACCTGATATACTTATATTATACATACGTTTTTTTAGTTTTTTTAATCAACTGTCTTATTTACTTGAATTCCGACCCCTCTCTGAATAACATAATTATTTAGGTAAATTAACGGTTGACTCACGCACATTCTCGGGTCGCCCGACTAGTTTCAAACTCAATAGGAGTCCTTAATCATGAGCTGACGCTGAGTCTGAAACTAGTTGGGTGATCCCGAGAATGTGCGTGAGTAAACCGTTAATATTCCTAAAAAATTTATGAGTACCCGTCACGAAAGTTATAATATAGAATAAACAAAAAGTTAAAAATATTTGCTCAGCTTGTACTATGATTTATACAGAAACTGTTGGCAACTAGTCATACAGGAACACGAATATATGTATTCAATGAAGTTTGGTAACACAATTCGTTCTCCATCCCAAAATATTTCCATAACGTAATATTATTTGACTCTGTAAATACAAAAGAAGAAGAAATATAACGAACCTGAAAATATTTTTTCAGCCACCACAACCTATGGACCCTTGGGATGGAATCCTTAGAACGACCAAAGAAAAACCAGCCTGCATGCAATTCAACAATGATGTCAAGAAAGGCCAATCTCTAGGACATTATGGAACAGAAGATTGCTTATACCTCGATATATTCACACCAGCTATCGAACAGGAAAAAAGAGCAGTCGTAATGTTTATATTCAATGATCACTTCCTCAACTCATATAACAAAAGTAAGGACTACGCACCAGATTTCTTTATTGAAGAAGATGTTCTGGTAGTCACTATAAGTCATAGGTTGTCGGCGTTAGGATTCTTATCGTTAGAAGATGAAATCTTACCAGGAAATGCTGGATTAATAGACATAGTACAAGGTTTAGAATGGGTGAAAGAAAATATAGATCAATTTGGTGGGGATCCCAAAAGAATCACTCTTATGGGACTTCAAGGTGGTGCAGCTGCTATAGATCTACTCATACACTCGAAAGCAAAAGATATGTTTAGTGGAGCCATTCTTCAGAGTGGTACATCTTGGACCACTGCATATTTACAAGAGGATGTAAAGCAAAGGGCATTCAGGCTTGGAGAATTAATGAATAGGACTACAACTAGTGGTGTTAAGCTTATAACTGATCTCCAAGAAGTCTCTGCTGAAGAATTGCTTTCGAAAGACTTGCACGCCAGCCCTTCAGATTATTTCAAAGCTACACAGAAGAGTGTTATTGCATTCGCTCCAATTGTTGAAAACCATCCAGATGGCCTTATCACAGAGTATCCTGAAGATACAACAAGTAAGATAAATATACCCATACTGATGGGTTCTAATTCTTTAGAAGCAATGGAAGCAATGTTACAATACCTTATAGAACCAAGATATTTGAGCTTACTCAGAAAAGATTTTCCTCTACTACTTCCAAGACGTTTAAGATTCCAATTTAATCATATGGATGAAGTATACGATGATGCTGTTAAAGAAATCAGAGATTTTTATTTCACTCGTGGTGAAATCAATTTAAAAAGTGCTCCAGATTTAATTACTTATATGGGAGATGCATTAACCGGCTACGCTATGGATTACACAGCAAAAACATACTCGACTAGGTCTTTGAAACCAGTATATTATTATCACTTCGATTACAACAGTGTTCTAAATGAAAATTATAATAATTTAATGAAATATTCAATCATAAAAGATGGTTTATCAGGAGCCGCCACTGGAGATGAAATGTGTTATCTATTTAAATGTCCAAACCTGGTAAACGAATATATTAACGTAGAAGAACATTTGCCAGAAGAGAAAGAAATTCATTTGAAATTGGTCAAAATGTGGACGAACTTTGCTAAAAACGGGTGAGTAGAGTACTTTTATTATGTCAAGTATCTGTTTTAACCAAGCTTGCCATCTATTTACCTTCTTCTCTTTATTTATTGAAGATAATGTATTTATTGGAATTCTTTTTAACAGTTGACATTTCACAAAAGCTACTTATATTATCATCATTCTTTTTGACAGTTGACATTTCACAAAAGCTACTTATATTATCATCATTCTTTTTGACAGTTGACATTTCACAAAAGCTACTTATATTATCATCATTCTTTTTGACAGTTGACATTTCACAAAAGCTACTTATATTATCATCATTCTTTTTGACAGTTGACATTTCACAAAAGCTACTTATATTATCATTATTCTTTTTGACAGTTGACATTTCACAAAAGCTACTTATATTATCATCATTCTTTTTGACAGTTGACATTTCACAAAAGCTACTTATATTATCATCAATGCTACAATTGGCGACTACAAAACGCCGCATTTTAATCTTCTGTTATTGACCGCAAAAACTGCATCGCCTTTTCTGGCGTTACGCCAGAATATAACCAGTATAAAGGAATTTGTAAATTATTGGTTACTGTTTTGGTGACATAACTTGATACTCTGCTTAGGCCAACGTTAAACATTATTACATACCCTCTATTTTATTCTTTGAGTTACAAAGAGAGCTTTTCAAGTCTTCGTATGTACCTATGGAATAAACGTCCGGTACACTTCAGTTTGTTAACTTTCCTATTTTATATAATTTAAGAATACTCACAGTTTACTCACTCACGTTCTCGGGATCGTCCAACTAGTTGCAGACTCTATAGGATTCCCTATTTTTGTTAACCTTATAAATAATCTAAGTCATTTCAATGATGCTACGAAATAAATGAATCCTAAACTTAATAAAATTTGTATTTTAGTAACCCCACACCAGACAACAGTGATGAAGTCTTGAACAGTTTCAAATGGCCTCCATATACTCTTGAAAACAAAGAGTATCTCCACATAGGCAAATCGATGAAAATAAAAAGAGATTTATACAAAAACAGATTCGACTTCTGGGACCAATTTATTGGAAAATGGGAACGAAAAGCTGTCGATGGTATTGTCACGAATGCTGTAAATAATAAAGATGAGTTATGATGACAACTGGTGTTTTTCTATTCATTGTATATAACAGAAATAAAATGGATTATTTATTTGTTACCAAGTTCATGTTGAAACAGTTTTTAGATATTTAACCTGGCATATAATTTGCAAAGTTTTGAGAACACTGATAAACGCTCTCAAGAGTCTCCTTGGTATTTTTGTGTGGATTCTTTATTATATGGGCACAATTTTGTGTTTTTTTTTTTTTTCTATCAATGTGGGTGGAATTCACATTACTAGCAATCTTGTTAAGCTTAATTTGCTTGCATTTGGGTGGGTGGGGATGGAATTGCGACCTCTCGATCACAAGGCCGTCACACTAACCAATAAGCTATTGGCGGTTCAAAAAAAATTTGCTTCAATGTTTTTAAACATATTTTTAGAATTTTCATCTCTAAGCGCAATTGGTCACCGTTACTAAAGAGCTCTGGGATACCGAACGGCAGCTCGGGGTTCTAATATGGATATAGCCTGTGACCCCAATTAGGAACGCTTGCCTAATTGGGGTCATAAATTGTTTCCTATATGGCTTTAAATAGTATCCCCAATGTGGTCAACCTATATTGAATAGTGGAGCCGTAACGTTGGAACATAAAACGAAGAAGTAAACTTAAAAATTGAAAATTTTATTTAGTATTTTGAAAACACGATAATACTACTAAATGGTCTTTGTGACTTTATTATATCTTTTCCACATATTTTTCCACTTCTTTTCACGTTACATTTAAGTAATTAGTAAATGCTTTTTTTTTCGTGGTGGCCTAGTGGTTCAATGAACGGATTTGTGTGCACAAGGTTGCAGGTTCGAACCCATTACAGGCAATTACCAATGTGACTTTTTCAAAGTTATATGTACTTTTTTAATTATTCTAAGACATCATTAACAAACGGTGAAGGATAACATCGTGAGGAAACCTGGATTCCGACAATTGGAATCTGAAATCGCCAACCCGCAATGAGCAAGCGTGGTGATCAATGCTCGTGCCTTCTCTATATGAGAAGAGGCCTGTGCCCAGCACTGGGACATTTATAGGCTTTTTTAGAAGTCAAGTGTCTATATTTTAAGCCCAAAACGTGATTCACAGCCGATCTACCGTAAACGCTGAACTATTAAATAAGTCTAAGTAAAAAATACTTCGGTAGTTTGGATTCGATCACCCATAACTAACCCAGAGGAATCAATTACTTAAAGCAGCGTCTTCGGATCTCTATTTAGTTTTATTTACTTAAAAAATTAGGTTATAAATTCGAATCGTTTAAATGTAATGAGTGGAAAATGCACAAAATGTCGGTATTTTTTTTCATTTACTTGTAAGATTATCTAACAACTCAAAATTACATAATAATATAAAATTAATTATATGTTAAGCATTTTATTTGGATTAGGTTTTTAATTTTTCAATTTAGGATGGGAACAATACAGTTTTGATATAATCAGTTCATTGGTTTAGTTATGAAAACGTACAAACGTACAAGGTTTTTCTTTTGTTTGTATTTTTAAAAGGTTGTATGGATTGAATCCTATATATTTACGTATGCACCATAAAAACGAAGGAACTGTTGAGCAAAAAGTCGCTCGTTTAATTAAACCTTTGAGGTTCTACCCAGTGATTCGTTGAAGCGAAATCAAAGGAAGATCATCTCAATACAAAATATTAATAAGATCGTTGTGGGAAGGTAAAAATGAAAAGATGAAAGAACGAATGAAGGGATTATTCTCGTAATCCAATCTTTAAAAACGGTTTTTTTTTACCTAGTCTGAACCGGTTTATACCCTGACCAGCGTTAGATTATGAGTCTTAACTGTATCTAGTTTTAAAATGTAGTCTTTCCGGTGACATAATATTCTTATGCAATCATCTACAAAAAGAATTTGCCCTTAGTAGGAGTCCTAGACAAATATAAATGTCAACGCTCATCACTAATCCCAAGTAGCGATTTAGCCTTAGGCGCACACCGAGTAGTCGTCCCTAGCGAGTGGTGGTTACCTCGCTTTCCCAGTGACAGACAACTTTTTTAGATTCTTGATCCGTCTACCACGTCAACCTATGAAAATATATTTTTATATAATCCATCAGAAGTTCGACCTTTTATCTCCAAAATCCTAAAGTTTATATTTTAAGTAAGCCTTTTCAGGCACTTTTTAAATGACTCCAGTTGCATGGTTCCAATGTCACACAATGAGAAGAACCGGCTAGAAACTCCATAGGTTACTCTGTTACATATAGTGATGTACAATATTTCAAGACACGTTAATATAATCTTAACATTAATAAAATATCAAAAACAAGGCAAAAAGGAAAAATTTAAGATTATTGTAAAAAAATATTCCTAACAGGAATGTCAAGGCATGTCAAAGAGCTTCCAAGATTAGAGGTCATGGGGAAGCTAATTGCTAAAACCCACGTCTGCTAATAAAAAGGCATCGTTTTGATCATCATCAATGAAGAATCACGATCATCATAATTAAGTATTTTTATAACATTACTTCGACAGTAGCAACACATTACCTGATAACTCAAAGTACTCTAATCGTACAACTGATAATGTTTTGTTAAACCCTAGATTAAATAATTTATCGTAAAGACACGTCAGTTTTGAGTCCATGTGTATTATTAATAAACAATTATATTACAATACTGCCAAGATGGCGGACATAAAAGTGTGTGTTCTATTTATTGCTTTTCTAATTAATGTAATTCACTGTGACGTCATAGTTGATACAAGTTCGGGTAAAGTTGAAGGTATTGAAGTTAAGTCTATAATACAAGATGAGAAGTTTTATTCTTTTATGGGCATCCCGTACGCAAAGGCGCCTATTGGAGAATTGAGATTTAAGGTATGGTAACTTAACTATTAATTTTTGAATGAAGGCAAATAGTTACATGACTTTTTGTCGACAGGTTTTTTCTATAAATACATTTTAAGTTAGAAAAAAAAGAAAATTTAAATGTAACCCATTGATTAATTAATAGAAATTCTTTTCCAGTATTTAATGCTACTAAAATACCTAGAACTATAATATTTTTAGGAAACGTTACGATATTTTTACGTAACGTTACCAAACGTTGTATATTTTTAGGAATCATACATTTATTGTCATTGTAAGTATACGTATTTATATATGGCTGGGTACATAAATATATTAAAAGTTGGGGCATACCAGCAAACTTAAAATGACATTCAGTAACGCTCCGGCGAATAGTTTCTGAATATTTTACAATCTTGTATAAACATCAAAACTTTACTCAATCTTATAGTCTCCTACAAGTTGTAAACACTATTTTATAATATCCAAAGAGAGTCAGTGTTTATAAATCTCTATTTTTATACAAAAGATTCACAAGTCACGCAGTAGGCACAAATTGCTGGTATTTTAACAATGAGTTCTAACTCCAAAAATACTATTCGTAATTAAGAATTAAACAATGGTATAATATCTAACAATTATTATATATTACAGCCTCCTCAGCCACACGAAGGCTGGACTGAAGTCTTAAACGCTAAAAAAGAAGCAAAACCATGTGCACAACTAAATATTCCTGTAAGACCGGTCAAAAGGTACGGATACTGCGGTCAAGAAGACTGCCTGAATCTCGGCATACACACTCCAAAACTCCCAAACAATAATGATCTTAAGATGCCAGTGATAGTATTTCTATACAACGAGTTCGATAAAGTATCACACAACGCTACTAGAGATTTTGGTCCAGATTTTATCGTGAGGGAGGATGTCGTCTTCGTATCAATCAACCACAGAATTGGATCTATCGGCTTTCTAGCTTTCGAAGACGAAGTTCTACCAGGAAACAACGGCTTGAGAGACATAATCCTCGCTCTTAAATGGCTAAAACAAAACATACAAAACTTTGGCGGTGATCCAAACAATATCGTATTAATGGGTGTCGAAGGAGGAGCAACTCTGGTTGAGATACTAATCACTTCACCTAAAGCCAAGGGTCTCTATAGTAAAGCAATACTCCAAAGTGGGACTATTTGGAATTCCGTCTCCATCTCATTCGAGCCTAAACAAAAAGCGACAGCATTAGCCAAAGAACTAGAAAAGTCAGCAGTGACCGCCTCTAACTTAATTAGTGAGTTATCGCATGTCTCTGCATTGGATATTGTGTCAGCGGAACCTTTGTCAGTAGATGCTGACGAAGGCAGAGCAACACAAATGTCTTCCGTACCTTTCGGGCCTGTGAAGGAGCCAGAACATCCTGACGCAATCATGACAAGCATGCCTGAGGATACTCCAGTCAACATCGATGTGCCGATCATGATCGGTTACAATTCCAGAGAAGGTATTGGAATGACCGAACGTTACCTCCGTAAACCTCAATACCTCACATTCGCTGATAGAGATTTCCTTCTGATCCTCCCTATTCGAGCGGGATTCCATTTGGAAATTAACTCTAACAAATATAGAGAAGCAGAGACTGAAATCAAAGACTTCTACTTTGACGAAGGTTACGTGAAGATCAGTAAACCTGGAGAGTACTTGACTTACATCGCTGATGTGATGACGTTCTACCCTATAGACTATGCTGTAAGGAAGTATGTGAATGAATCCAGTGCACCTGTATATTATTACTTGTTCGATTACAGTGGAGAACTGAATTTGAGGAAGAATGAAGTTTTAGATGGAGCTGTCACGATGGAAGGAACTTGGGGTGCTAATACTGGAGACGAACTCTGTTATCTTTTCGTTTGCAAAAAAATCAGGAAAACGTATAAAAAGTTATTGTCCGATGAAGATGCTGAAGAACTGAACGTTATCAGAAACATGGTGAAGCTGTGGACTAACTTCGCTAAAACTGGGTAAGCTTTATATCAAGAATATTTTATATATTTCTGGTATATGCAAATGGGAAAGTTACGGCTAATATTACAATAAAAAAATACACAAACAATTTTATCTTCTCTATATACTTACCTACTAAGAAAGTGAGTGCGTAAACTATTTATCCATTTCTATGCGAACCGTAAACCTGCCTTAATTTGCACGAAATAAATTTTAACGATTTCTTTTGTTTCAGAAACCCTACGCCAGAAGGCAGTGACGTCAAATGGACACCAGCTACCAAGGAGAACAAAGACTGCATGGTCATCAGTGAAGAACTGCAAATGAAAACGAAGGTCTACGATGAACGAGTACAATTCTGGGACAACTTTATTGCCAAATATAAAGCAATGGCTGTCGATGGAATCGTTAAAGACTCGAAAGACGAACTTTAAGTTAACAGAAAAACTAGACTTATGTGTAAATATTTAAATAAATCTTTTCGATTGTTTTTATCGTGTTTTATTCACTAGCTTACTAGCAGACAATGCTATTTCAAATTTATTGGTTGAACCAAAAAAAAAGTACTTCATTTGGTGCACAATAAGAGTTATCTATACTTCATATTTGTTTAGTTAATGAGTTAAATGAAATAAAGTTAATATCAGTTAATAATGATTACAAATAAGTGTTTTGTGGGACCCAACGCAAAAAATATTAAAATGGGATTCAAAACTGGGATCCAACAAAAATAAATCCATAAACTCAACTATTTGTTACTGGGTTTCCCTGATAGGTAATTTCCAATATCAGTTTGGAGTAAGTAGGTAACAATATCGTATCGGAATTATATCTGATAAAATCAACTGTCATAACTTACATAATCTTAGATTCTAACTAATGGCATGTGTGTATAATAATTTTCGAGAAGCGAATTCATAATTATTTAGGAATATTCTCGGGATCGGGCGATCCTGAGAATAAGCGTGTGAAAACCGTCAATAATTCTCAATAATAATGGTACGTAAGTAAATCTGCACTCCTTTACTGATAGTTTCACTATAGGTATAAATAGGGAATTATGAAAAAAAATAAAAAAGTAGACTAGCTTCTATACGCTGTCGGCGCGGATGGACGATCGCCTACTCATCTGACAAGCACGCCTAGTAAACTATGAATGGAAAATTAATTACTTCTGAAATCAGCTCACTTAATGTTAATTTGAAAATAAAAGTATAATAGTAAAAAATCTTTTTGGAGTTATTTTATAAGGGTCAGTCTAATATAGATATTATGTATTTTGCAGTCATCCATAGTAATATTATAAATGCGAAAGTAATTCTGTCTCTCTGTCTGTTACTCTTTCACGACTAAACCGCTGAACCGATTCTGATGAAACTTGGCATGGGGTAAGCTTGGATTTTTGGACTTTTGCCGCGATAGCTGACATCACACGCGGGCAGGGCCGCGGGCAACAGCTAGTCATAATATAAATGCTTGTAGCGCATACAAACGTTTGAATGAATAGACTGCATAAAATGTAGTTATGCTGCAAGCCTAGCAAATGTTAGGGTATATGTTTAAAGCAATACATAGCGCCGATATCTATGTATAAGGAAAACCCCAATTATTTGATGGATTAAGCGTATCTTTTAATTTGCTCTACAAACGGAAACATGTAACAAAAACTTGATAATTAATTACCTTTCGTTCGATAATTTGTTTATCGGTAATAGATAACTGAAAAACCACGTACTCCTTTCGTTATCTGTAGTCTTAGTAAACGAAGTAACAAACATAATGACATGTGTTTAGCTAGTAATAAAAAAAGATAGATTTGTAAATTTAAATTTCAAAATGAGAACGTTAACTCTATTTTTAACCGTTTTTTTAATAAACCAGTGTTTCAGTGATGAAACTATTGAAGTTAATTTAAAACAAGGTGTAGTGGTCGGTAAAGTAGAAAAGACATTGATAAAAAAGCAAGTTTTTTTTTCATTTAAAGGCATACCATTTGCTGAACCACCGGTCGGAACACTAAGATTTTTGGTAAGGGCTTTAAAATAAAGATTATTATTTGTTTGATGCAAGATAACTGGATTTGCAATTTGCCTAGTACGAAATATTGTTGGTGTGTTAGACAAAAATAAACTTGTTCGTACGTACATTTCTTATAGCCAGTCTACAGTATTTTAACTTTTTTCATAAAAGGTCAAACACTGATGAAGTCAGTGCTTAAGGTTTAAACAGAACTTTTAAATTAAAACATTTATCTATGTCTACGAAACATTTTTATTATTCTCTCGGCTAGGTTTATTAATTCGAATTTGTTTTCATTTTTCAGCCCCCGCAACCACATGAAGGTTGGAATGGCAACTTAGAAGCATTTAATAACAAACCAACATGTCTACAGTTGAGTATCACATCGAGAAACAGGGAAGATCACGGTATTTCTGGTTCCGAAGACTGTCTCTACATCAGCGTCTTCACACCAGACGTTAAAGGAAACTACCCAGTCGTTGTCTTCGACTACAACGACAACTTTAGAACAGGCTTCAACGGCACTGATAATTACGCTCCTGATTTCTTTGTTGAAGAAGGTGTCATAGTGGTCACCATCAGCAATAGATTCGGTGTTTTCGGATATTTAACCACCGAAGATGACGTCATTAAGGGAAACAATGGTATAAGAGATTACATTTTTGGTCTAGAATGGGTTAAGAATAACATTAAAAAGTTTGGTGGTGATTCCTCTAAAGTAACTCTTATGGGTAGTTATGGCGGAGCAGTAATGGCTGATATACTTCTGTATTCAGAACGAGCTAAAGGTCTTTTCTCTGCTGCCATCCTTCAAAGCGGAACCTCTAGAGAGCCAATTTTTTTTTATAACAACCCTAAAAAGATTGCCTTTAAACTCGGTGAAGTTTTAAATATAACCACGGACGACAGTAAAGAATTACTTGAGAGTCTGCAGAAAGTAGATGCAGAGAAGTTACTCCTATCTATTAGTGCTACCCTTGTTGATGAGAGCGATGAATTTTATAGTGTAGGTGTGTTACCTTATGCGCCTACTATTGAGCATAATACAGAGGATGCAATAATCACAAGCCTACCAGAAGAAGGAAAAATAGTAAATGATGTTCCAATTATTATTGGTTTTAATTCAAGAGAGGGTTTAGATTTAATTTCTCATCTTATATTTGAACCAAGAATTTTGGATAATAATATGGAAGAAAGTATTCTGCGTATCCCGATAAGAACTGATTTTAGATTCGACACAAACAGTTCTATATTTCAGAAAGCAAGGAAGGAAATTTTAGAATATTATTTCAAAGATAAATCGTTACACTATGGAAATGTATTGGAATTTGCTGCATACGTCGGAGATAATTTTAAGAGTTATCCTATTGATGTTGCTGCTAGCAATCTAGCGAAAAGTTTGTCTTCTTCGGTGTATTACTACGTTTTTGACTTCAGAGGTCAGTTGAATGAAAACAGTCAGTACATGTCCAGCAGGGCGAGATCAAGCATGAGGCATGAAGGAGCCACAATTTGCGATGAGCTGTGTTACTTGTTACTGTGTTCCCGTCTAAGGAAGACTTATGAAGATACTCTTAACATGGCAAGTGAACAGAAGGAGATTAAAGTGCTGAAGAGACTGGTCCGAATGTGGACGAATTTCGCTAAAACAAGGTACTTAACTTAATTATATTTAAGAATTTTTTCGCCATTTTGGTCTTCCAGAAATCTATAAGACAACTGACATTATAAAATAAATTCCGTCGTATTGGTTTTAGACCAATATTTCTAAATCAGTGCCTATATGCGAGCATTTATCTAACTAGCTTAGTAAATACAACCATAATTATGTGCAAACAATATACAACGACTTGGAAAAAAAAAACAAAGTATGCCTTTTTAGAAGAGGTGAAATTAGAGTATTCTTTCATAAGAAAAATGTAAGCGTTTATCCCAAATCTAGAAACTTTTATCTATTAAGGACTGAGGCAAAAAAAAAGTTGTTAAATTCAAATTTTTAGGGACACAAAGAATCTAAAAATCTCGAAAGTTTGTAGCAGCTGTTAAAATTATTATCAAGGACTAATTAATAAGAACTTGGCTGAATCTTAGTGATTTAAATTACTACATACTCAGAGACGTTAATCGTTGCTTAACGGATTCATTTTTATCGATTTAAGTAAGCTAACTCTTTTTCTGAGAGTTAAACATTATTTATGTTATAGTAATACAAAAAGTATAACCTGTGATTTAATTATCTAAAATACTATTAACAAAATTATAGGAAACTTATTTTTACATCAACTCGGTACTTCCATTTACTTAATAACTAAATTATATTTTTTTTAATTACAGGAACCCCACCCCAGAAACTGAAGACAACATCCTAAAAGGTTTCACCTGGAAACCGATAGGCGAAGGCTCTGAGACCAGCTACCTCCACGTCACGAAGAACCTTCGCATGAAAACTAACCCTCTCGGAGACAGAAAACTTTTCTGGGAGAATTTCCTAGACAAATACTCTAAATTGGCGGTCAACGGCATTGTTATTAGTGAAGCCACAGAAGAATCAGCTGAAAAAGAAGTAGTTAAAGAAGTTGTTGCAGAAGAAGATCAAGATGATTTGGAAGATGAGGTGGTTGAAGATGAGGAAGATCCAGTAGACTCGCCCCAAGAGGAAACAATTACAGAAGATGTGTGGAAAGGAATGCCACCTGATCCCGTTCGTGTTGAACTTTGATTTATGTCATCTGAAGTTTTAGGGAAATCGTAATTGTAAGAAGATTAAGGAGAGAAAGAATAAATTATAATGTTTAATATTTCCTTTTGCTTATTTCATGTTACGGGCAACATAATTAACCCGGCAGTAATAATATGGACCGGTCTTTATCAATAAGAACCAAGAGTCCTAGCCTTTTCCCAAGCTTTGTTGGGGTCGGCTAGTCTCTAACGGCTTACACTTAGCCCCTCAAATGTCTGTTCCGTGTCTGGATATTATATATCTATAATATGTATGTATGATTTTAGAAATATATAAGTATGTTTATCAGTGGTCTGGTTGCCATTACACAGGCTTCAGATGGTGGTGTGCGAGTTGTCCCAAGATATTATTATTATTATATGAGCGTTATGTATACAGTACTATACAGACTGGGCAATATTAAAAAAAAACGCATTTCTGAAGTAGCCTGTGACACACATATCACACATCTTCATGAAATCTATACATTCCATACAGAATCTGTTTTATACGACAACGGTTCTAATTGATCCATAGTTTAAGCACATAGTTTCGACTAACTAACGCATATCCTCAGAACATTCTAAAACCATAACCCAAAGTTGAAACAGTCTACATACTGGTTATTGGCTGCTAACACACCTAACTTAATTAAATCTTAAGAGGCATGTTGCAGTATTGTGTGAAATGGAGATTCCTTCTAATGTTCTAACTTTTCATACTAGTTATTAAGTGTATATTTTTACAGTAACCAAGAGTAATCTTTACAATGACCAAGGATGAAAAAAAAGACAAAATTAATCTGGGTATTTGATGGTTATTATACGCGTTTTTCTTTAAATCATTTCTTCGTGAAGCCCAAAAATTTGCTAGTCTTATAAACAAAGAAATAGAATCAATATGAAGATGCAAAGTACCTAGTAACAGCAATGAAGTACATACAGTTATTTTAGACCACGAAGAAATAATATTTCATTCGAGACTCTTGACAAAAACGATAAAACAAATGAATTGTTATTTAGCCAGAAATCAAACCAAATCATCCGTTTCTGTTTACTCCCAATTTCAGATTCATACTGTCGCATAGGTAGTATATTGTGGTTTTACCGAACTATAACCGGGAATTTCGTAGTTTTAGATCCAAAAAAAATTCATTTTCTGACTTATTTCAGTATTTTACCTATAACTTGTACTTAGAAAGGTTAGTTTTTTACGAAAATTTACTCATTGCTTTTTAATGAAGATTGAAATTTTCATAATTAAAGGTCAACCACAGCACTGTAAACTTAATAGTTCCTGAGATATTAGAGTTAAAAAACTACTCCTTTTTTAAATCTAATATCTCAGGAACTATCTGTTTTAACAACCTGTAGCTTTTTGCATTATTGGTCTATGTATAAAATTTCATTTTCATGTTGCAGTGTGCATTAAATAGCTACTAATCTGCTTTGCTTTTAAGAAAAAAATACAATATTTAGTAAATCAGACAGCATGGGAATCTTTTCGACAAGTCCAGCTCAAAGCTGTTGCACTACAAAACATGTAACTAGCGACATCTGTTACAAATTTTAGAACTACAATTCGTATTTCCCTTAACAAAACATAGATGGCGTGGATTGTCTAAAAGATTTAATACGATCTAGTAAGATCTTATTAAATCTTTTAATTAGTTTGTTTTGATATAGGTAACATGATTGCTAAAATCTTAAAACAAGACGGGAATGAATATTTCAATAATATTTATGTAGGTATCTACTTTTTCCATCAGAATAGATCTAATTACGAAATAACATAACTTTAGATTTAGCATTAACTTATCCCTGAGCCAATTCAATTAAGAAATTACAATGCATTTTATTATCAAGGATATACTTCGATCATATATATTTTTAAGAGGTCTACCGCATTTATCCTGAGCGTAGGTTTTGACTGCTTCACAGGATTTTTTTGGCGAAACCACAAGAGCTTCAGTTAGATTTACGCACATATTTTAGTTCCTAGTTTTGCCTGCTTGGGCCAGCTTGATCTAGATCTACAGGAGGGCTTAGTTAAATCATTTTTTTTAAAACCAGCCGATTCGTAACATCTATGTTGAAAGGCTATGTATTAAACTTTCCAGCCTTATTTATTGAAAGACCTGTCAATCCAGAAAAAAAGCAAACCAGTTATTACCCAGATAATTAAAGGAACATAAATACTTATGTACACAGTGAAGATAATGTAACCCAACAATGTAATTAAAAGACTGGCAGTTTTACTGTGGTTTTATTTTGGTAGCCACGTTTTTTGTGAAAGGTAAAAATGCAAGTGCATGCAAAAAGGATTTTATTAAAGAACAGTACAGCATCCACTGTAAGCGGAGCTATAACGAATTCAAAAATAATAGGATAGTCACCTTTTTTTTATATTTTTTACGTCTACTTATAGTTTAAAAGAGCCTAGATCAAAGTAAAAGAAACTTTCTTTTTCTTTTGAGCAATCCATAATAAAAATCCATTATTATCTATAGATACCTCAAGGATAATTTACCTTATACATCTATAATTACCTACCTATGGTAACTACGTTGTTTACTTGCAATCATATAATTAAAAAAAAATTGTTCGGCTATTGAAGTTCTCTATTATAATTGAGTTAATTATAAAGTAGGTAGTGAAGTTTATATAATTACCTAGGGTTCTTATTTTATAAAATTACTCACTCAACTAGTTAGTTAGTCATAACAATAAATATACAGACGTGCAAACCTTTTTATTTATTTTTCTTCTTTCGTAAAAAACCGGATAAGTGGGAGTCGGACATGAAGGTCGCGCATGAAGGGTTCTGTACTATTTTACAGATCCTCCTTAAATATTTAATATAATATTTTTATTATTTTTTGTTACAGCGGCACTGAAAATTTCAACTCTTTAGCTATTATCTACGGTGCATGAGATACTGACTACTGACAAACAGACGGATGGAAGGACGGAAGTACAGCGGAGGCTTAGGAGGCGGGTTCCGTGGACACCCTTCGGGTACCGAACCCTAAAAAAGCATACCTACTATTGTATTTTATATTTATTTTTGCCACCTTCGTAAGCCGCCCGTACACGACCTACTCGAGAACCAACTACAACAGCAACTCGAATAATTATTTCGTTTGCGAGTATCGGAGTCTAGCGGAGTGAAGAGCCAATCCGGAAATGCAAGACAGTGATAATACTAACTGCTTGCTTACGAGACAGAATAAGCTAAACATATAACAAGGTCGCGAAATATTGTCTTAAAAATAATAGCGTAAGCGGCAAAATGGAAAATCTCATATAAATCGAAATCTATCGGATGGAATAAAAAATCAATCGACATAAAAAAAGAAGATATTGAAGCAGTCGTTGTGCGCGCAGCCTTAAACATCGTAATGAAACAGCTGACGATCATTATTTCTTCCTCCACTTAGTATAATTAATTAGTATATGATATTAAACTACTTAATTACACAGTACCTACCTAATTTGTGTTCATACAATGAACAAAAACACAAACAAACAGAATTAATTATTGTTTCTTTATTTGTCGGGACAAAATTGGGTTTCTTTTTTCTTGTTAATTAAAAATACATCTTTGTCTCTTCAAAGTTTTCTGTTTTGTTTGTGTTTTTATATAAAATCGAACATAGGTAGGTATACCTAACTTTTAACCAGAAGAGAAATAAATTAACTTTTATTTATCTTAATATTAATTTATTATAAATATTAACTAAATTAACTCTACATATTTAACCCCTGAGGCAAATAAAGGAGTGTGTTTCGGCTGTGGCATCAAAGCGCCCAAACGACTGAACTGATTTTGATACAGATTATTTTGGTTTTTATTTAATTTATTTTATAGTTTAACTGTAAATAATATTTATCCGATTACGGAACATCGACACTTTTCTAGAAATTTAAAATTATTTTGAAGTGTATATTAACGCTTTAACAGTGTCTAACCTTTACTCTGATCGTGGTTAATATAATCTGTTATATAATCTTCTAGGTTATGAGTTTACGGACTGGTTGAACCGGTCGTTAACAAGATACAAGTGAACAAGTACGAGACATACGTAACAACCTGCGCCTTGTAAACAAACCGGCGAAAGATGCAGTAACTACAATAATTTTGGTCATATACTTGAGATAAAATTTAAGTTTTTATAGATCTTATTTTTTTAAGTAAAACTTCCTTAAAGTCTTGACTTGGGAAGTAAGCTGGTAAATGCGTGACGAGAGGGTTACGAAAAGTGTGATCGGGCGAGGCAAACGGAAGTTGAAAGGGAGATAAGTTAGTGAAGATAGAAATTAAGTATTACTTCAGTCGGGTGGTCTAACACTTGGTTGTTTTTGAGACACACGGTCCCAAATTAGGTAGAGCCTGTATTATGGCAACCAGGTAACTGATAAACATACTTCATCATCATCATCATCATTTCAGCCCGTAATCACCCACTGCTGAGTATAGGCCTCCCCTTTTTTCTGCCATTCTTGTCTGTCTTGGGCGTCTCTCATCCAGGTGGTTCTTATTACTTTAACTATGTCATAAACACTACTACTTATATATTTCTAAATAAATTCATTTTATAGATAAATTACAACCAGACAAAGAAAATATTATCGTGTTCGTCACACAAAGATTTGTTCTGAGTGGAAATCGAACCCACGACCTCTGGTTTAGAAGTCAGGGTTACTTACCACTAGACCAACAGGCCAGTCATTTAATATTATATTAAAATTTGATATGACGGCTATATCCTAAAGTAATGTTAGTAAGATTACCTTTTTTGTGGTCTCTTAAAATTGAACAACGGAGAAAGTATGATACATAATTATGTATTTCTATTTATAGTAAACACAGCGAGGTTCAAGTTCAAAGTCCATCGCTTGGCGGTGAAAGGTCAGTGACACATTGGTATGTGTTTGACCACGCAAACATTACATTACCAACATTACACAAATAAGGTTTACTCATATGGCAACACAAATTTGAGACAAAGAGGAATGGAAGCATACTGGGTTTTTATGACCACGATTTTGACCGCACCGGCAATTATATTCAACGCAAAAATACCCAACAACTGACAATCAATAACAAAAAAGGAATTGTAAAGTATGACCAGGGGTTCTTAAAGAGGCTCTTAAATTTAATTAAATAATAAATAAAAAATAAATGTGGACAACATCACATACATTGTTCTGAACCGGGGAGCCGGGGATCGAACCCGGGACCTCAGAGCTGGCGACACCTTGAAAACCGGTGTGTACGCCACTCGACCACGGAGGTCGTCAAAAATTCTGGCCGATTAACAATGCTATGATGAAGTTTCGTTCTCTTGAATTTAAGACATTTTTTTTTTACATTTACATCACTATAACAGAAGCTACAATGCGATGATAATAATTATAAAAAAAAAAAAAAAAAAAAAACTAGAATATAACCTGGATGTAAAATATTGTCAGCAATATTTTTCCATTAAATTAATTTCAATTATTGCAAATATGTGTACAATTCGATGTCCAAAAAAACTAAGTATTAAATTCATGCAAAAATCGACCTTTACGCCCACTTTTCCTTTTGGATATAAATATTCCTACTACAAATAATGTGGTTGAGGTAATTATGGCTTAATTGGCATTGAAATCAATTAAATCAACCAATTTAGTTTATAATAAACACAAAATACGGTTTGGTCATTTAAAACTGTTGCGACATTAGTCATATTTTTTAATTATTTAATATCTATTTTTAGAACCAATTAACTTGGTACTTAAGACATCTTTTATGACGACCTTGATTTCTGAAAAGCTGATCAACACAAAAATAAGTTAATCACCTGTCAAATCTCCTGTCAAGGGCTGTGATTGGTTGTTAGCCTTTTGGTCAATCACAGTCGTGATCAGTTTGACAACAGATTAAAAACAGCCTTTCAGAAAACGGGGGTCAGTAATTTTAATATCCTTGTTTTGCAGATTCTACAAACATAGGACAGTCAGATTTTGAGCTTCTAAGATCATTATACAGAATGTTACCAAAGGGATATATCTATCCCAAAGGGATATATCTATCCCAAAGGGATGAATAATAGGTATATATCTAGTATATACAAAATTTTAGCTCAAAATGAGTTAATTAAATAATTGATATTCAATTTTTAGCTTCCTTATTCGACACCAATATTATAATAAACGTGTCACTGCACTACGAGGGTCGATATGTTATTACGTCACTCGCTAAATGTTAAGATACATCGCTACAGTGATCTAATTATGATTTTTGGTGTCAAATAATTAATGCAAAAAATTTGATATCCATTAAATAAGTAACTCATTTAGAGCTGAAATTTTTTAAACCGTCTCTATACCAGATGTGCTCTCCACTTCTTTTGGATAGATATAACCTTTCGGTAACACTCTGTTTATTTGTTGATCACACAAGTAATACCTACACGTG
Source organism: Diachrysia chrysitis (assembly GCA_932294365.1). Taxonomy (NCBI): domain Eukaryota; kingdom Metazoa; phylum Arthropoda; class Insecta; order Lepidoptera; family Noctuidae; genus Diachrysia; species Diachrysia chrysitis. The sequence continues at coordinate 9,044,606 of OW028657.1, forward strand.
CGGGGATCAGACCCGCAGCAAGTAGTTAAAAATCTAATAATAACCCGTGTAGATGAATTGCTAAATACTGCTGCACTTTGAGCAATTTTATATATTTTTTTTCGATCGTCTTTTGCATAACTTTGGCTAACATACTGAGGGGATTTGGCAATAACCACGCAAAATTGCTATACGCGTACGATTATAAACATAATAAATGTAAAAAACAAGGTTTTGCAAATGCCAATGCCCTGAACGATCAATTAAATAGCTAAGCGTAAGTTCATTCGAAAAAGGAGATAACCTTGATAGCTTTAGACAAATATGGTTATATATCCAAAATGTAACAAAACCATTCGTTTTGAATAAAGTTCAAATTGAGTTAAAACCTTCGCTAATACTAAACTGTCTTACATAGTCATATCATTGAAAAATATAAATATAATAATATATTTAAATTTATTAGAGCTGAGAATATTCTAGAATTAATTTATTTATACCTGTGTTTCGTTTGTATTCTGCGAACTTATAAATAAATAAAAAGATAAAAAACTTAAAACAATAGACAACACTGCAGATTCAATCATGAAAGCACACTTAAATCACTTAACTCATTGTAATTTCAATTTCCTTTTAATCAAATCATTAAACGAGCGATTATTTATAAATTCTTAATGCGCGCACTCTATGCGTGCATATGTATACTCTAAGGACAAACCTCTTCGAAGATTAAACCACTGGAATGCTTCTACCTTCCTTTAACCCGGTACCGATCTTTTCAACCCTAATTCCTCTTCCAATATGAACGTGGTGCCTCGTCGCAAAACATGGCGCTTCTCCTGTCCTTCCAGTCTTGCACGACCACCTGCTCTCTTCAGGACGTGATGCAGACCAATGACCATGACATCCAGATTGCGAGCTGGCAACTTTTTGGTCAGAAAGAATACAAGATCAATTGGCACGAAAAGAAAAAGAAGATTTTTAGATCAAGTAGCTATTTTAAGCTTTTGATATGATGCGACGTATTTTGATTCAAGTTAATTACTAAATAATCTAGTCTGACTTCAACGAACACAGGTGTTACGACGTACATAGGCATAACATTAATTCTTCACAATAAACCTATTGATCGAGACTGCAGTTTTTTAAATGTTTTATGTGAAGAACCTTGGAGTGCATAATAAATACATTATCCTCTTATGTAGTTATAATAATTACAATACTTTTACCTACAATACTGCTAATGATGTATTGACATCGAATAAACTAGTTGAAAAATGTTAAAGGAGTGCGGAAGACTCAAAAGGAGCTTATTCAAATAAGTAGAGATTGGGAGGAGGAGAAGGGAGCAGAGGATTGAGAAATTAACTGTTTAACTAATAATAATTAAAATAATGTGGCACGAATCGTGAGGAGGTTCCTATCTCTGTAGCCACTACCAACGGCAGGTTGGACCCATTAATCCGTAGTTCCCGATGCTAGTTGAGACTGTATTTTCATTTTTTAAATGTATGTTGTTTTTTGTTATGATATATATTTAAAAATGTATTTTATATGTAATTTAAATAAACCGTATTTTCTCATTATCAGAAAAATAGGTACAAACTTGATTTAAGAAGAAAACGTTCATGGTCAACAACATTATGGCTAACTAACACTACGCTTTAGTGGAAACAAGATTACCTCATAATTTTGAACACCTTGTAGCTTTATATCTATCTAGCAGCATAGGTAAATTAGGATGCAGTTTTTATGTTCAGCTCTCAGCTTAAAATCCTGAAAAAGAGAGTTTGTAAAACAAAAGAATTCGCTCTTGTATTACGCCTTCTTTTTGCTTCCAGGATATCTGAATCATTACTTAATTAGGTATTCAAAAAGATTTTTTTAAATTGTCAGTTCTCGTGTACACATTACCAATAGAAAGCACATCTCACTGATCCTCTTTATTTTTAAAGCCCATAGAATAAAAATAGAATAGAATATTGCCTTGCGACAACTCACACACGGCCATCTGATGATACCAAACTAGGCAGAGCCTTTATTATGGTAACCAGAGATAAACATACTTATATATTTCTGAAAACATACGTTTGAATGCGCTAATCTCAGGAACTACTGGTCCGATTTGAAAAAATCTTTCATTGTTGAATAGCCCATTCATTGAGGAAGGCTATAAGCTATATAAGTTTACCCTGCGGCCACAAGGAGCGGAGCATAAATGAAAAATGTTGCAAAAATGAAAAACCATTGAAACTAAAACACGCGGACAAAGTCGCGGGGGATAGCTAGTTATAGATGAATTACACCCAGAAACAGCACAAATGATCGTGCTCATCACACAATGATTTGTCCTGGGTGGGAATCGAACCCACCACCACCAGTGACCACTAGACCAACAGGCCCGTCAAACCCTTAAATAATGCTTACTTATTTGATCATCTAGATTTCAAAATACTAAATATACATAGCGATATAATTATTATAATTATATTGATCTACTCGCGCCACAGAATACTTGGTAGTTGCTCGCACGCCTATAATTATGTTTATACATAGGTACATATATGTACACAAGTCCTTTATAAGACCAAGGTGAACCAACGATACTAGTTTGCTCATTATGAAGCTTTGATATTGAGATAAGTTATATAATGTTACTGGTAGTAATAAACAAATGCTTTAAAACCAGTTTTCAACTCAAACTACATAATAAAACTATTTTTAGACGACTACCTAACGTTAAAGTAATTTTTGTTAGTAAAACAATTTTGTTGATAAACAATATTCAATGATTTGTTTATTCAATAATTCAGGAATATCATTAATATTATGTACATCCCTGTGCTGTATACTTGCAACAAAGTTTTAGCAATTAGTTTGTAAGTTAATTTATTGCCTGAATAATATTTATTTATTAAATTATTAATTTATTATTGTATAGTAGTTTAATTTGTTACGAGATGTATTTGGCAATTGTAGAGGTATTTAAAAAATGTAAAAAACAGTTTTTAATTTGATTGACATATGTATCCCACTTCTAAGGGGAATTATTATTTAAGATGTTATTGAAGGGTAAAGGGTTTTTTTTTAATTTGATCTTTCATTAATATTGATGTCGGGTTTTTATACATTGATGTTTTATCAATTAAGTAAAATCTTGATGCAGAAAATGTCACTCGATTTATCACTTAAATACACAAACACCACTGTCGCTACCTTACACCTTAAAGTAACATTCAGCATGGTACCTAACGACTTACAATAGGGAATCGGACAGGGTAAGAAAAGGAAATATCTATTTAGTCCACCAGATAGCTAAAAAAACTCGTATTTTTTCTTTTTTAATTATTTAAAACAAAACGGTTTACTCACGTATATTCGAACAGTTCGACTCGCGACACCACCGCCGCCGCGTCAGCTCATGATTAGGGACTCCTATTGAGTCTGAAACTAGTCGGGCGATCCCGAGAATATACGTGAGTAAACCGTTTTGTTTTAAATAATTATGAATACTCCTCACGATAGTTATTATACAATTATTTTCTTTTATCAATGAAAAATTAGAAAGTTAAAGCGCTTTAAAGTTCTGGAGTGGGGCTTATCTCTGGAGCTTATGACGTCACTTGTGGGCAAAAATTGTAGCCATAAGTGACGATACGTGACATTTCCATTTACTGTATCTACCTCATCGTTTATTTAAATAAAAAAATAAAAAATACGTTTCCAATATTTTTCTTAATGTCTATGTGACGAGTAAAAAAAAATAGTCCGCTCCTCTGTTGAGATACATTTTAGTATTCGACCAAAACCAACTCACTTCTGTGCCATAATATCGTAAGATGACAAAACATTAATAAGAACAAGAATTTTCAAGGTAATCTAGCTAACACAGGTGACAAATTGACAATGTATGAAGTTGAGCTATAAATTAAATGCCTCTACGATTCATACGTTCATAACATTGTATGGATTTGTTTGAAATGTTATTGGAGTTTTCGTAACGACTGGTGGAACACATGCCTTACATACTCATTGGTAAAGTGTTGAGTTTTAGTTATTTAAATTGTCGTGCCAATTTATGTTATTTGCACTTAAACAGTATCAACAATAATAATAATAATAATAATTCTTTATTACAGTAACTTACAACTACTACAATGTATCTTACATAGGAGTCACCTTTTAAGTAAATAATATACTTGTGCTAGGAGACCCCGCTCTTCACAACAAGAACAATACTGATATAGAAGTGTACAGTTACCTCTTTTTCTGTTATACTATAAAGTTAAGTACAATAAGAAAGTAGCAAATAATGATATTTTTAATTAAAGCTAAAAATACAAAAGATCTTAAGAGTAGGTAATTATGTTTGTGTTGTGTGTGTGTGTGAGTGTAGTGTGGATGTGTGTTTGTGTTTTGTATGTGTATGTAATGTGTGTGTGTGTATTGTAAAGGTATATATATGTGAAGATGTACGTGATTGGTAAATCATCATCAAGTTTTTATGAGCAGGCTATATAACAGCTTGAAAAAGATTTTCTATGTCCTCATATGACTTGTTTTTTAACCATTTTAACAGAGTTTCTTTACAATCTCGATGCTTCATGGGATATATATTTAGGGTCTGATTTATCTTATTATAGAGAAAAGCAGATTGCCTAGTGTACTGCCGCTTAGCATAAGATGTTTTTACGTTAACTAAAGGCACAACACTGTATTTCCTTCGTTTTTTGTCTAAGTCAGGATTATAGGGAAATGTTTTATGGACCTTTAAAACAACCTGTAAAACGTACAATTTTCTAACCGTCAGTAGGCCGCTCTGCGAGTAAAGGTCTTCAGTGGGGAACTGATATGGTTTAAAATCCATAACTTTCAAGAGCGATCTCTGGGCTCTCTCTAATTCCAGAAATTTATTTTTAGTGGCCCCTCCCCACACTGGAATACAGTAAACCAAAACGGATTGGGCTAGTGCAAGATATATTTGATTTAAAATTATTTTAGATGTAACATGTCTGAGTATCTTAAATATCCAAATTAGCTTTCTAATTCGTGTCGCAACCATATCAGTGTGTATATGCCAAGATAATCTCTGATCTACCGCAATACCAAGATATTTGATGTCGGAAACCCTTGTGATTTTATTGCAGGTACAGTTTTTGTTATAGACATTATTGCAACTATGGATCCTAAGGCAATGATCAGGTCCAGGTTGTGTATTGCTATACATAGTAAAAGCAATATATTTCGTTTTTGCGGTGTTAAGTGTAAGTAGATGTGAGTTTAACCACTTAGCAATTTTGGCAAGGCCAATTTCAGCAGATTTGTAAGTACCTTCCCATGTATCTCCAGTAAAGGTAACTGCTGTGTCATCGGCATAAGAGAAAACAGATCCGTTTTCAAGTTTCATGTCACATAGGCTATTAATATATACCAAAAAGAGTGTTGGGCCTAGCACACTGCCTTGTGGGACACCAAAACTCACGTTTGATTCATTACTAACGAAGTTTCCCACTTTCACACATTGCGTTCTGTTTTGGAGATAATCTGTGAGCAGCGCTAAGGGAGTTCCTCTTATGCCAATGTTTTCTAAACTTCGGACAAGGATGGGAACAGAGACGGTATCGAAAGCCTTTTTTAGATCCAGGAAAACAGCCAAACATTTTCTTCCTGAATCCACTTGCTGAACTATTTGAGATGAAAATGATGATATAGCATTTTCGGTTGACAACCCTTGCCTAAATCCAAATTGAGAAAGAGATATAATTTTATATTTATTAAAGTAATTAATGAGTTGACTGTTTATTAGTTTTTCTATAATTTTTGAAATTGCGGGTAGAACTGAGATAGGTCTATAGTTACTAATGTCGTCTCTGTTGCCACCCTTGTACACGGGAGTAATTATGCCTTTTTTCAGTGCTGGTGGAAAAATGCCCTGATCAAAGCAAAGGTTGACAAGATGTGTGATTATTGGCACTACCAGGTCACGGGCAAGTTTAAGGAATTTGGAAGATATATTATCCCAACCCGGGGAACTACGGGGAACAACGCTATGGAAGTTTTAATAAAATTCTATTTAGACGAACTGATATTGATAAGTATAAGTACTGAAAACTTATCTTATGAACCATATGTCGAATTGTATTTTTTTTAGGATATTGAAGTGCACCGGGCACGACTAGTTTTAAATATATTGTTTTTTTTTTTTGTAAATTTTTTTTTTATTAAATTTTTTAATGTTAGTAGCTAGTTATTCTAAGACACGTTCTGTTGTTACTTAAAATCACAAAACCCTTTTAGTACCAAGAGAAAGCTATGTGCAATTTTTGAGAATTGACTTATGTTAATGCAATAACTCGTAAACTATCCCTATGATATTGTTTTATTTGATAGGTAGCCTAGGTATTCGGAAGCGTCTTGGTCGCACAGAAAAATATAATTTTACAACTTTTCTACTAATGCCTCGTTCCTATAATCAAGAATCGTTTCATTTTGTTTACGGTCGGTAGAATTTTCTAAGCAAAACGGAAGAGAATTCTAACGTCCGTTAGGAAAACGAAACGTTTCTTGAATATAGAAACTGGCCAAAAAGATTACTGTAGGTACTAACCAATTAATAATATTTTGGGACAACTCACACACGGCCATCTGATTCCAAACTAGGCAGAGCCTGTATTATAGCAACCAGACAACTGATAAACATACTTATATATTTCTAAATGCATACATATTATAGATAAATTACACCCAGAAACAGAACAAATGATCTTGCTCATCACACAAAGATTTGTCCTGGATGAGAATCGAACCCACGACCTCCAGTTTAGCAGTCAGGGTCTCCATCCACTAGACCAACAGGCTAGTCACAAACTCACAATAGGTTATGAAGTGTAGATAATACACAGTCGCTACATATAAAATAGTGGTACATATTTAGCTTTAGTTAAGTCTGTAAGCCAACAAAAAAATAGTCACAAAAAACTAAGCAAAAAGTTGCGCTAATATCATCAACAATTTAAAGGATTCTATACTTTTTGTACATCCAGTATAGTTAATATTTAGTAGACACAATTAGGTATATTACAAACTAGCTGTCCCCCGCGACTTTGTCCGCGTGTTTTAGTTTCAACGGTTTTTCATTTTTGCGACATTTTTCATTTATGCTCCGCTCCTATTGGTCGTAGCGTGATGTTATATAGCCTATAGCCTTCCTCAATAAACGGACTATCCAATACAAAAATAATTTTTCAATTCGAACCAGTAGTTTCTGAGATTAGCGCGTTCAAACAAACAAACAAACTCTTCAGCTTTATAATATTAGTATAGATATAATATATAGCCTTTGAAATCGTAGACTCGGCAATCACAAATTTCGATTGTCAAACATAATATGATTGAATCTGCCATTACAGCGGTTGACTTGATTGAACGATGATTATTGAAGCCTAAATATAGTATAAGTGTGTCTGCAATCAATAATAAGTCGTTCATCATTTGAAATAATGATCTCCTGACCGAGTTTCAAACATTACAAAATACGAACGCATTAGCCAATTACCCAGGAGATATTTATGTGTATTATTTTCTTCTTGTGAAATAATGATGAATGAAAGTACTGACATATTTTTTGTCAGTGTGTTTATGTAGGTACATATTAATACTCAACCTACTTTGGTCTATTGCGCCATAACACCAGGTCCTCCAGCTTCCGCATCCAATCCGATCCTGCTACATTTTTCGGGTTGTCGCTTATCGCGTCCGCCCATCGAGCTGGGAAGCGTTCCACACCACGTACCTATTTTATGTATTCTCCACTCTAGAAATCGTCGTTTCCATCGACCATCGAACATGATGACTTACGGATCTACACGGAGCCTACACCACTGGTCGTGGAGACGTGACACTTGGAGAGCGAGGCGAGTTCTTTGTGTGGCGTAGACATCATCAACATAAGAAAGGATTTTCCAAAATTTTATACCTAAGGGGATGAAAAAAGGGTGCAAAGTTTGTATGAAACAACGTGATTCCTTGGTCCAATCACTTCAAATTTTGCATAAACATTCTTTATCAAAATTAATAGAAGACGTGTTTCGTATTTTATTAAAACTCATCGCCTTACGGGGTTAAAAAGGGGTACAAAGTTATTTTTGGGTGATTTGTCAATACTCCTTAGTGCTTTTGATTTAAATTAAATTTTATTTTGACACGTGTTTGTAAACAATTCGATTTTATTCAAAAAACGTTGAAGGCAAAAACCATTTTCGACTTCTACGCGGATGAGGTCGCGGGCTAAAGCTAGTTAAAATAAAAAAACACATTATATTAGTTCCTTGTTTAAAACTTCTCACGAGCATAGACAATCAACCTTTGACGACGATTAACAGATGACCTTCAGATTACACTGAGTACCTAACAATAGTAATAAAACAAAATCGCATCAAGACATTAATTTAAAATAAAAACAACAAGCAGAAGAAACAGAATCCGTGTAGCACGTACCTATTTAAGCTTTGTAGAACTCAACACAAGTCCTTGCATTTCCACTGCAGTTTTAAAAACAATGCAGTGAGTAGATATCAAATTACATTATTTCTAGCGAGTTTCCCAGCTCTTGTTGTTTCGATATACCTACAAACTCCTTGTGTATTTCAGACACCAATTTCTAAAGGAAAATTGCTTTCTTTATAACAACCTACCTTTTATGAAAATGGAGATTATGCATTAAGTACTTACTTATTATGTCCTTCTGTTTTTTTATTAGATAATGCAGTGCTGGATTTAAAAGTTGTGTTGAAAACAAAAAGTAAAAGTGTACCTACTTAACAGTGTGCCATAAGCTTAACAATAAAAATGTTATAACGACATTTAGTGGTCCATAAAACACGTGAGGAAACGGAGTTATTACTTCAAATAGGAAGTAACGACTATTTTTAGTCCACCACGACCTTTAGGCTCGGCGCAAACAGACCACTGACCACAGCCACCGGTGGCCAGTGACAGCGACTTAACACTTTTTCATATAATTATATGTATTTTGTATAGACGCGCCGCACACGTGTAACCGGCGGCGGCCACTCGCTGCAGCAGAGAAATATACTTATATGAAAATGCGATTTGGGTCGGCGGCGGCGGCGGCGCCGTTCGCGCCGACCTTTTCTTTTATTTTTGCACTAAACCTCATAAATGTGTAAAGTCATCATCAATTTGCTAAACAAAAGTTTTTGCTACCTTTTGCCTTACCTACCTGATTCAGTCGCTAAAAAACGAAGTTATATTGAGAAAAAAACACAACCTCAATCCTCAGTAGGTACTTGATTTAAACTTGACTTTTGAACATTGCATACAAAAGCAAGTTTGTTTAACGATGTTGGTATTATCATAATGTGCAATACAACTTCCTTTTCAATAGATTAATATTTTCATTTCAATACAATCATTCAGTCCGGAAGGCATTCGTTCACGATCATTAGAATTCGATAATAACCTTGAAATAACTATGTATTTATGTGTTCTTTTTTGCGTTTTTTGCTTAAACCTTTAAATAGGTATTACAGCATATACCTACCTAGTAATCTAATATACAAATACAAAAATTCGAATCATTGCTATCGGTCTATCCTATCGTATTCCTAAAACCTTTATTCAACCCACACACATTATTTTATTTATATATTTATAGCCTTTTTCAGACATAAGTATACATTTTTAACATTTGTTGTTATATACAGCATGCAACAAAAACCCTGACCGATTCTTATGAGTATTAAGTATTCGGCATCGTACAGCGTACACAAATACGTAACTATTGAATGGATTTGAGATTATTTTTTCCCCGGTGAATGTAACTATATTAAAATAAAACTGTTCAAAGGCAACACCGATCGCTCGACAAAGTTCACGTACAGTTATGTATCAAAGAACCGCCTGAGCGAGACATTTTTTTCTAGTTCGTAACTACGTATGTTAAACTAGGAATACGCCTTTATTGGATCGTACAGGGTTTTTATTACATACTGTATAGGTTTGTTTTTATTTTTATTCTGTGTGCCCTTTGGCAAAAACCGCTTCCAACACTTTCCAATCTTCTCTCTCCCGCGCCTGTCTAGTCCAAGTTTTTTATCTTCCCATCTTCTGAATGGTTTACCCACACACATGAGAAATAACAAATGAAGGAACGATTTTATTTTTATTACTTTCTACTTAAACTAAACTGGATAAAGTTCAAATATAAAACGATCAATAAACATTAGCTTATCTAAACAATTTGTGAGATTACGAATTGACTGGTCAATTATATAACAATTATTAATACTTATATGTCCATTTATACAACGAGGTCACATATTACTGGCGCTTTAAACCATTAGGCTACCATGTGTTATCTTTTAAGCCAAAGGTCTTAAGAGGATTAGAATTAATGAGAATACTGCGCATTGTCCGTCTTTTTTTTCTTAAACTATAAGTAGGTACGTATTTCAAAGATTTACCGATATAATTATTTACCTGTATTAAAGATCTGAGAGGTACATTTTTTACCCGACTGCGCCAGAAGGAGGGTTTGTATGTATGTATACCTATTATTTGGCACGCTCTGTAGTCTAAAGGTATGATTCCGAACTCGGCAACAAGCAGCAGTGCTGTTACCGCAGTGCTGCCACTATGTAATCTCATATAAGCTTATAGAAATTGTATGGGGACCAGTAGTGTCACGCCAGCACTGCTGCCGCAGCATTGCTGCGTGTAGCGTGGTTCGGAATCATACCTTAAACGGCTTGATGGATTTTACCTTGAGTAGTGTCTTTAGTTTTGTCGTAACTGTAAAATTGAAACTGGGTGTATCAAACAATTTTATTTTTCATTTATCATCTCCATCCACAGCTCATCGTCACACCACTACTGGGCATAGACCTCAAAAGTCTAATCCCCCGTCCCTAGATCAAGCTGGCCCGAGCCGGTCAAACTAGTCCTTCATAAAAACTTGTCCTTAAATAATAAAAACTTAGATCCAGCCCCCCCCTTGCTGTTTTTACCTTATTAAGATTGTTAGCAACGCACTAAGTCGAGGTCCGAAACCCACAGGGGGTGCCCTTAATGAACGTTGCTGACGTAGTTAGATTTTCTACTGCTACGGCTGGAGGCCCTTAAGACCCAAAGCCTGCGCTGAGAATAACTGCGCAGATATCTTAAATAAAAAAAAACAAAGAACGCCGCTGAATAACGGCAGCCCTTATTGGAACAGTCCTACCTTAAGAGGTCATAGTAAGCGCGCTACCCTTATTCTTATTCTTATTCTTTATTGTACACACATAGACAATTTACAGAAAATACAATAATTTATAATTTGATGTACAGAGGCGAGCTTAACCCATAATTGAGTTTTCTACCAGCAAACCTTTGAGTGATGGAGAGATTTGATAAAAGTTGAGGAAGAAAGAAGTGTACAACTTAGTATGTATTTATAAAATAAACATACATAAAAATAGTACATAAAATACATATAATAATATCATATATATAACATATAAACATACATACACTACATATACTCATGTTGAAAGGAAATGTTTCCTGATCCTCTCCCTGAAAACGTCCAGAGAAGGGCTATCCCGTATGGAATGAGGAAGCGAGTTCCAGAGGCGCACAGCACGAATGGTAAAAGATTCATCGTAGCGACTAGAGGAGTGAAGAGGAGTGCGAAGGAGAAGAGAGGAAGTAGTACGACAAGACTTTCCTCTGGGGACCAAATATTCAAACCGTTCCCGCAGGTAGACCGGATATTTGGGGTTATGCAAGACGGAGTAAAGAAGAGAGAGAATGTGAGAGTCTCGACGTTGCCGAATAGGCAGCCAACCCAATTTAGCTCGGAAATACGACACATGGTCATACTTCCGCAAACCAAAAATGAAGCGGATGCACAAATTCTGCAGACGTTCGAGCTTGTTTAGAAGTTCCTCCGTTGCATCCAGATAACAGACATCTGCGTAATCTAGAAGAGGTAGAAGAAGAGATTGAGCAAGAGTGATTTTGGTCTGAAATGGCAGGAACTTCTGGAGACGCTTTAGAGACTGGAACGACCAATAAATCCTCCTGCTTACCTCCGCAACGTGTACATTCCATGACAGATAGCAGTCCATGTATACACCTAGGTTTTTGGCATGTTCTGAGTAGGGTATAGAGACCGAGTTGTACACTACTGGTGGTAGAGTCTGGTGATCCAACAGATTATAGAAATACCTGCCACCAACAATGAGAGCTTGAGACTTGGAAGGATTTACAAGCAGACCAAAAGATTTAGCCCACCGATAGACATTACCAAGATCATTGTTGATGGCAGCAATTGCGTTTGGAAGTGATTCCATGTCAAAGTGGCGATATAACTGCAAGTCGTCTGCGTAGAGATGATATTGAGAAGAAAGAACTTGAGTGATAGAATTAATGAAGATAGAGAAAAGAAGGGGAGAAAGGACACCACCCTGGGGAACACCCGCAACAAGATCGCTCCACTCAGAGGAGACCTCATCGGCACGAACCGACTGCGAGCGACCCCGAAGATACGAGTTAAACCAAGCCGCAGCAGGGGAAGAGACATTAAGAGAGGATAGGGTCCCCAAGAGTATGTCAAAATCAACTGAATTAAAAGCACTGCTGAAATCCAAAAGTACCAAAACTGTCAGCAACTTTTTCTCCATGGCCAGTCGTATGTCGTCAGTAATTTTAACTAGGGCAGTAACAGTGCTGTGGCCAGGACGAAAACCAGACTGGTACGGACTTAACAGGCTGTGAGAGGAAAGATAGTGAGACAGTTGATTATGAACAATACTTTCAAGGACCTTAGATAGGACTGGGAGTATAGAGATTGGACGAAACTGGGATACGGATGTTGGATTAGGGACTTTAGGGAGCGGCAGGATATTGGCTCTTTTCCAAGCGGAAGGAAAGCAACTTGTTGCAAGGGAGAAATTAACTATATGGGTAAGAACAGGTACCAGGAAATCTAGGATGGGAAGGAACATTTGGAGTTGCAGGCCGTCATCACCTACCGCTTTTGTGGAAATGGATAGGATTGATTTCTTAATGTCTCTCTCCGCAACGACTTGAAATATGAATGAGGTACACACTGGCAAAGGAAGATTAGAAAGATGGTCAAGAGTAGCAGACTTAGTTGCGCTATCCAAGGTAACGGGTGCTTTGGAGAAGTGGTCGTTTAAAGCGTTAAGGTCCATATTAATGGACTCTTCGCTAGTGGCTTTGCCGATACCAAGGGATTTCAAAAATTGCCATACCTGTGAAGTGTGAATCTTTTGAATTGAGTGATGTATGTGATGCCTTTTTGCATCTCTACACATGCGACTGCAGCGATTACGCAACCTTTTATATATCTATCCTTCCATCGTTATTGTTATGATAATAATCTTTACTAAGAAACTGTCAGTGTATACAATCTAAGTAAATTCTGAAGATTAGGTAATAAGTTTTTAATTACAATCGTTAAAGTATCGTGTGCCACGTGAGACTTGCTGTGACACGTGCCAATGTAATTTACTTTAGGACTCAAAGACGACCGATTTCAAAATAAAAACATTCGCCTTTATACAATAACCCTAAATAAAACAAATACATGGCATACTGTCATAACATATGGAGTATTTAATCAAATTCCCAAAAAAACTTATACATGAAAATAAATATTTCAACATATAAATAAATACAAGATAAACGGAAGTTCATACAAAATACCCTGCTTTATTTAGGAACTCTCTGTGAGCACGCGAGCATGCTCCTTGGCCTTGCTGAGAGACTCATCATAGCATTATAAATATTTTTAACACAAGAACTCTTGACCCCAAATCACATAAAAATAAAGATAAATTTTATTTATGACTTTTTCTTTTCCTCGTGCCAATGGTTATCATTAGATCTTTGAAGTCTTCTGCTCTGCTACTAATCTGCTTGATGCCATCATTGCCTATCTTAGGGCTGTCGACTGCCCTCGTGCGTCCCGTGCGCCTCCCGCCCGGTCGCATTTTTGTTTTATCGACCGCTCGAAGCAGTGCAACTACTTCAAACAGTCCGTGTGCCCGGGTCCGGATCCTGGTGGCCATAGAAGTTTATATTTCACCATGAACTCGCAGCTTCTTCATCTTCTTTCGTGACGATGGTTATCTTCAGGTCTGACCAGCCCAAAACAGAGCCAGATCGATTACTCTTTGATTAGCCTTTTTTGGGTCTTCTGCCGTGGCGTTAACTCAGCATCGAGGGCATCACAGCAGGTGGTCCATTGTTTGGGGTCCCCCAAACATTGGATCACGATCACACCCATCTTCCCTGTAAAAGTGAAGCCGCATTTTTCACCCCAGTCGCAGCTTGAAGCCGTCTATACCGACTGGCTTTAAGCAGTCCATGTGCGCGCGGCCTTACTTACATTAAAGGAAATGAAAACTCATGAATGGCCGGAACAAACACAGGCGTTAGCATTTTCTAAACTCGTTCAACCTGTAATGAATAATATCAGTAATATTAATCAACGCACTGTACCGTCATGTTATGAAATAGTCTCGTAATCGGTTGCCGCTTACACCGTAACGCGAGGTTCCTCGTTCCTCGTACGATTATCCGCCTTTTAGTATACACTAACATCAAGACTAGGGTTGCGAAACATACGACTAAAAAATATACGCGTCGACTTGAGAAGGTCCTCTGTTTTTTTTTTGCGTCGGTTAAAAAGAAAATTTAAGACTCTTACGTAAATTAATAGCATCGTACCAAAAGTGCGAATGGCAGCTAACAGGTGATGACAAATTGATGTTTAAAGTCGCATTATAAAAAAATTGTAAATCATCGAGGTGGTACAGCGCCAAAAAAACAAATAAAAATATTTGAATCATTATTTAGACAAGCTGTAAAAAGTGGTACCTATTTATTAGAGGGTAGTAAATAATTATAGTTTACTAGCTGACGCCCGCAGCTCTGCCCGCGAGCGTGTCGGTTTTCGCCGCAAAAAGTAGCCTATGGCCTTTCCTAGGATCCAAACTGTCCCCATTCCAAGTTTCATCAAATCCGGGTCAGTGCTTTAGCCGTGAAGGCGAAACAGACAGACAACTTTCGCATTTATAATATTGGTATGGGTTTTAAAAGAGCCTGAACAAATGACCTCAATAAACACATTGGAGAAGTACAGGAAATAAGAAGTCAATGTCCTAAAATAATTTTTATTGAAACAACCATTACAAAGGAATAGCGCAATATTTTTTTATATTCCATCATAATAGTTATTTATTTCTAACATAAATCATTGTAACGCAGTGTCAAATAAAAATGGCCAATTATCATATTCAAAGAAAAAAAAAATATTTTCAGTTATTTGAAAAAAGAAATCGCGTAGTTCAGTGTTAACTAACATTGAAATAACACGTGGAAAAAAGTTTTTTGTGGTTTAAATCGGACTTTTTTGGTTATTTTTATTTTTATATAAGTGTGGTATTACTGGCTAGAATGGGTTTAACCAGGGTTAGTATTTTAAAATAAACTAGATACCCCCGAACAGCAGATGTATTACCAGATGATCTATCTGTATTATATATACTCTTCGAAAAATTGTAATTTGAAATAAAAAAATGTATCTATGGTGCGTGTGCTAAAAGTCTATCTCTAGGAATAACCAAAGATGGAGCTATCTAATTGGTTCAGCCGGTTAGCACACAAGTCAAAAATATTAAATTTCAAGTGCTGTTTGGATTTTTGTAATTTAAAGTAGCTAGCTGACATTTTGTTTTAATTATTTTAATTAGTGATAAAAAACCCCTATAATATTCGTAAAGGTTGAGCCGGCCATGACAAGTTTTTAATTAAAAACAAGTTATACAACGAACTAGTCCATTTTTAAAATTAAAGGTTCAATATTATTATATAGTACATATTTATCTATAGTACAATATATACCTACTTATGTAATTATTTGTTCTTCTGAACAAAATATATCATACTTCTACTAATAATATAAAGTTGGCTACAAAATAAAAAATGTCGAAATTAAACTGACCTCTTTCCTAAGTTGGTTCTTAAAGGGTTTCTTTTACTGTTACTAAGTGGGAAACTGGCAACCCTAAGTAATGTATACGTTACACGGAATTATGCAATTTGATGCGTTACCGATGTCTAGTATTCGCTCCGATGGACGATAAGACTGTGCCAACGCGGCTGTATCCTAAAAGAAGTATATAAAACTCTACATTAGTCACCTTAACCTTACTAATACATATTATAAATGCGAAAGTAAGTTTGTCTGTCTGTCATTCGCACTTTCACGCCAAAACTACTGAACCGATTTAAATAAAATTTAGTACACAGATAGAGTCTAGAGCCTGAGATAGGACACAGGCTAGTTTTTGCCGCGATAACCGACATCGGGCCGCGGGAAACAGCTAGTATCCTATATCTAAGTATAGATAATAATATTATGCCGCCACCATGGCTGTATGGATCAATCATTTGTGTGATACACCAATATTGGTTCCAACTCCAAGTCTAGGTGTTCTTTGTGCGATTTGAATGTTTGTAAACCCCGCGACACAAACATTAGATACATTCCATAGAGCAGTTGTAAATAATGACCTCAAGCCTTTTCCTTGAAAAACGCATTTTTATGGGCTGAAGCATTATTTCAAATATGTCCACGCATTTCCGTAGCATACTGTACATTAAGAACTGATTTGGTCCTTTTCGCATAGCCTAAGCAGACTTAAAAACATACTTACTTAGGTGCCTAATGTTTAAAACCAGTGACAGACATTTGACATAGTTTCCGGAATCAGAAGAACAAGAGCAGACGAACAACCTCAAAGTATTTTAAAATAATCTTTTAATAACAATTATTAAAAAGTATATGTATAGTATAATAAGTTTATTACGAGAACTACTAAATATCGCTTGCGTTTTCGTGATTCCGTTATAGTGAATATCTTTAAGCAACAAATGTAAACCAATTAACCTGTTGTTTATTTAATAAATAAATAATAATAATAAATGTGGACAACATCACATACATTGCTCTGAACCCAAAGTAAGTAACTAAAGCACTTGTGTTATGGAATTCAGAGACAACGAAGGTACCACAAACACCCAGACCCGAGACAATGTAGAGAAAGTTGTTTTCTACATTGACCCGGCCGGGGATCGAACCCGGGACCTCAGAGCTGGCAACACCTTGAAACCGGTGTGTACGCCACTCGACCACGGAGGTCGTCAGAACGTTATTTATCAACAATAACATAAATAATCAATATTTTACATATCATGCATGCCAAATTACTGAATTTAAAACATTACACTTGCCCCGGAGAGTTCTAAAATTTCAGCGTCGAGCTTGGCATTGTCCAACGCCAGAACCATATCAAATCCTTAATCCTTCTGTCTGTCTGTCGCTCTTTCACGCCAAAACTACTGAACCGATGTAAATGAAATTTGGTACGCAGATAGTGTAGAGCCTGAGAAAGTACGAGCAGTGAATTTCGACGTTTCAGCGAGCTATAAGAATTACATACAGGTCGACCTAATAAAAGCGTGTTAAAAGAAAACAATGGAAAGATCAATATTATAGGATAAAAAGGGCTAAAATATTAACAACTAAAGCCGTCCGGCTCTTTTCACACGCAAACGTTACCTATAATACGTTTTCAAGATGCCAGCAGTACTTAAAAGTGAGTCTGTCTGACGTCATACGTTGCAATCTACATCCACCAAATCTTCTCGGCCTAAATCGGCCTACTACTGGACATACGTATTTTCTAATTTATGGGAAAAATTCCAGGGTTTTTGGAAAAACAAAAGAAAATCTGATCAATAAAACCATTATTTTCAGCCAAGCACTTCTCTTTATTAAAGTATGTTCTTGGGAATTTTGTACCTTTCCCATTTATTAATGTGAATTGAGTACGCTAATTGAATTGGTTTCCATTTAATAAAAGAAAAAGCTTATAATACTCTGTTATTAAAATAAAATCTAACATAAATAAATAAATATAACTATAGGTATGTATGTGTGTATGTAGGCATTTGAATTTTAGTTTCAGATTAAATCTATTAAGTCCTATCAATTACTTTTGGGATTTGGACAATGATTAGGTAATTTAACTTAAATATTAGTCATTTCTGTCAACAATAAACATTTATTTACATCATGCTAAGTCATCGTTTGAGATTAAAAGTCGCATCTGTACATACCAAGAAAAAAATTTCGTCTGTGAGCAATTTTTAATAAGAAAAATGGAAATAACCAATCAAATTTTGTGAGAAGTACTAAGAATACATAAAGTAATAAATATTTATTCATTCTAGATTTCTAGAAGCACATAAAAGAAACAAAGACTTAAGGAAAATCTTCGGAATCTACCTCAATAGCAAAAACAAATCTTCGAAATTTTCCTACCGTATGCATATAAATAACACTTGATACCATTGAAACTGGTATTTAGTGCTACGATCAAATAAGACTTCCGTAAACACGCTCACTTATCTTCAAAAAAAGCTTAATAATTTAAAACCAATATAGCATGTTTTTATAAGCTTGTCTTAATTGGAATCAAGAGTATTTTAACCCTTTTCTTTTTTTAAACGAAAATTTGAATAATTATTTTGTAAAAAGAAACAAAAAACTAAATGATTTAGTTTAAATTACTACAATAGGAATTTTTAAGTCATGTGTCGCGGGGTTTTTGCAAATCACCAACACAAACCGCTTACACGAAGAACACCTATATAAAATGTTTGTCCCGTGTGGGAATCAGACCGGCAGCATACTTGATATGCGCGGTGTATAGTTTACTTATTTATTTCTTTAAGGGGACATCGCTTCAGCGTTCTGGTTAATTAAAAAATATATATATGTGTGTTTCTTTCAATAACAGAGTACCTATAAGCATTTTCTTTCTATCAATATCAACGATTGTATGGATATCACTAGTTAAGGCAGCTGATACTATTTCAGTTCAGTTTGATAAAACAAAAACAAATAATAATAATACCATTTTTAAATACCAAGAAAATATACGCAAAACACATCAAACAGGAGCTAGTTCAAAGGGCGACCTTATCACTAAATTCGTAAAGTAATTATTATGGCACGATCTTTAATTACAAAATTAATAAATAGGTACCTACAGATAACGTAATTTGCATTATTTACGCAATCTATAAATTAATAACCGAAACTATGATTATTATAGCAATTTAAATATAATACCTAAACTACCAATAACATCATTTCACCAAAACAAATGAAAGTATTTTTGGAATACTGGTTTGTTTTTTTGGGAATCCTATAAAAACTTAAACAGAAAATATATTTTTTTTTATGTAAAACTATTAAATATAAATTACACGATAAATCTACGAAAACGAGAGGTTTCAGGTTATTTGGAAAAAAGTATTTCAATTTTTTTATCCTTTTTGCTTCTTCTTCTTCATAACATCAAATTTATATTCTGGCAATAAAACAAAAACACCTAAGAAATAAGGATTGCTGAATACTGAATAGTTCAAGGTAAAATTCTATGTTATAAATATAATTTTATTGTTATTTTATAGTTATGTTGATTTATCTGTATAACAATGAATGTAAAATGTAATAAGTGTTGTGTATAAGACGTGATGTCTAAACGAAATATTATGCAATTGTTATTAAACATATCTAAAACTTGTAATTTAAATAATTGTATGCCTGTCAAGGTAAATCATGTTAGTTCTATTTAACTTTTATCACTAATTATAATGTGTATTATGTATGTTATTATTTTCACGTGTTGGACAAATTTAATATCTTTATGTTTAAACGGTCCATTGCATAAGTATTTTTGGGTGTAATTTATCCATAATATGAATGTATTTAGCAATATATAAGTATGTTTATCAATTGTATGGTTGCTATAAGGCGCTGTCTACTTTGGGATCAGATGGCTTTGTGTGTGTTGTCCCAAAAAATATTACTATTAAATACATTTACCGTGAAAGATAAACCGTTAAAAAAAACACAACATGTATAGGTACATCCGACTATTTCTAATTAGCAGCAACATTTATGTGAAAAAGTCGATAAGATAAAATCTATCCCTTTATTTCTCGATTTTTTATATATAACGAGTCAGCGCTCTTATTTCTACTGCTTAAAAAAGGACTCTACATTCAAGTGTTATATATTATGCCATAATAAAAAAAGAGTGGCCAATTGTACTACTATAACATAATAAAAGTTAAATACCGCGAAAAAAAGAATAAAAGCCGAGTCTATTGTCGCGATTCATTCAGCCAGTAGTAAACACTTATTTGTATCAGTTAGTTGAAATGCCGGCGCCGACGGGGCAAGACGCGAGTGTTAACGACAGTGATGTGCATGTCATCGATATCGACTCAGAAGTCGATCAAATTATAGCGACTATCGATAGTGCGGATATACCAGTGATTCATATCGATAAACCGAAGCAAGCAAACATGAATGGAGACGGTGAGTGTTTGTTTATATTATTTGTTTTGCATAAATATTTACAGATAGCAATTGAACCCATCACAACCTTATGTTGAATGACAATGAATAAAAATTGTTTAAATAATTATAATTATTTTTGTGTAAATTTATTTCCTTGTTGTTGGTACTACTATCTAGGTACAAGGAAAGAACATGCTTTATATTTATCAAGCTTTGACATTAGGTACACATACATATTAACTATACAATGATAATATGAATACACCTGTAAAGTATAATTTTTATACACTTTAATTTAATAGATAAATACAAAAGACACTCATACATAAAATTATTTATCTCAAAATAAATATGTTGAACATATTTATTTTCGATAATTTAAAAAATAGTACTCACTTCTGAATTCGATTTTCTAATCGATATAGGTAGGTTTAATACTTATAAAACCACCGTTGGTAATAAAATTCGATCTCATTAGGTTATAGTGCCTTCTTTAGCCACCCTTAGTCGTTTAAATTCCTTTTTATATAATACGTTTACAATTTTATACGTACCTATAAAAGTTGAATGTATCAACATAAATAATTAGTACTAAACAGTTGGGTACTTTTTACAACAATAATTGTTTTTTATTAAAAATGACTTTTATAAAATGTTATGACTGTGAGAATATTTTATAACTGTGAAAAAATACACTTAATTTAGTTTATAGTGCTTTATTAAAAGTCTTATTTTTGTTAAAGACCTCACCGTTGATATTCTCGAATCCAGTAATTATTCGTATAAGACTACGTTAAATTACTTTTAAATACCGAAAAAGAGGCGTCGTTACATAAAAAATAAATAAACAAAATACAAAATAATGTCGGAGTGAAAGTTAAAAAGAACAACGGAAGATTCCATAGCATTCTATTTTTATAATTTGAAATAAAAAATAAATAATTGTTCATAAAGCGTTTATTACTTTTAATTTACATTCGTATTTAACCGGTTCGGCGCCAACGATTTAAATAAAGAATGATTATCCATCTAGGTTTATTTTCTGCCCACACAGGAGAAAGTAAGTCTCGTAATACAAAATCTCCGGTTTTTTAAAAGCAGATATTTACTTGTGTTACCTAAAAAACCATAACAAGACCGCTGAAGCGATTTATCTTAACTTTTTGCGAGTGACGTAATATGACATGGACCTTCGTAGAGCGGTGACACGTTTTTCATGTTTTTTTATAAAATAATTGATGCGAAAAAATATATATAAAATTATTTTATTAACTCATTTTGAGCTAAGACTTTGTAAACTGACTCTATACCTATATTCCTTTTCGGTAATAGGCTGTATACATGACCAAGGAAATACGCGTTTTCCTTATAAATTAATTAGCCTAATCATGTCTAATAAGAACATAATTGCGTTGTCTTTTAACAACAATAAATGTACCTAATGTATAATTAAGTAGGTACCAATATAGGTCTGCATGCGTTGTACCATGATCTAGCCACTCAAGCATATAAATCCAAGTTTATTTGGTAATTGAAAATTGTCATTGTATCACTACTAGAGAAAACTATGGTAAATTAAGTATTCTTTGATGTAAAAAATAAAAAAATACTAGTTTATTTAAATGACTTATGACATTCATTCAAATATTATAAATGCGAAAGTAACTCTGTCTGTCTGTTACGCTTTCACTGCTAAACCGCTAAACCGATTCTGATTTAACTTGGTATGGGGTAGGCTTGAGAGTGGATCTCAAGGAAGGATATAGGCTACTTTTTGTCGCACTATCCGACACCCACGTGGATGGAACCGCAGACAAAAGTTAATATAGTCTATAACTTAACATTGTAAACATCTCAAGAATACATACTTAGGAAAATATTTAATTTTGTGTTACAACAGGACGGCGAATATCAACAAATTGTTACATTCTCATGTTGAAAAAACAAACTCATGTTACACAGTAGGTGTACAATGAAGGTATAATGTTTTTTAATGATCGCACATCGGTAGTACACTTAGGCACTCAAGACGGCTTTAATTTATCTGTTATCCGCAACTTATGGCCGAATACTCAAAAACGTCAATCAGTTTTAAGTCGCCGTTAAGTCTCGTGTCCTCTCTGTCACTTTGAGGTGTAAAGCAGCGACAAATATACAATTAAGAACGTGTTAAACTTAATTGACGGTTCAGTATTCGGTGTTTAGTCCGTGTGAAATAAGATTATTAAACATATTAAATATGTACTTCCCTATTTTAGGGTTTAGTTAAAAACCAATAACCAGGTGATTACATTCGCGGGTGATCAAATTCGGACACTAAAGAGTCGCCTTTGATGACCCAGGTAATATCACCCAGGTGATCAAAATGGAATAGACCATTTTTTTAACCCTAGAACTTACCTTTTCTGGGAATAGCTAAAGCCAACGTGATTAATGTTTTCTCGTAACGACTCTAGCCAGCAAATGACAGTTCGTGTAATAATGTATTATAGTATTATTTGCGCGTAGATTGTCAACAAAACATCATTAATATTTTGACGTTTTGGTCTACTTTAACCGTGTTAATTTGTGTTAATCATAATACTTTAATAATGTTTATTTTTGTTTGAGCCCAATTTCACTTAAGCAGGTTAGATTAATGAGTCACTTTATAAATTGACCTTAGATTGACGCTACGACGCACTCCGACTCTTTTTTATTTATTAGTATACAGAATTACTAAGGTGACGTCACCTGATGGTACAGCTCTCTCTGTCTAATTAGCAATATTAAAATGCTTGTAACTAGTTCAATATGAAAGTAATTAATCTGCCCATTGTACAACTCGACATAGTTTACAATATATTTTAATTAAAAATTAAAAAAAGCTTGTCGAATACCCAATTTGACTCTAACTCTTTTTTTTCTGCGTTTTCCCGGCTAACGGAGTTAGTTTATCCTATAATTGGAATTCACATGAGCACAGAAGACAGAATAAGCTAGTAAGTATTGTGTAAAGTTAAACGTTTACTCTTTAAATAAAATCTTATCATTTGGTTATATTTATTTCATCAAAAGAAAATGATATTATGTACCCTTTTCAGTGATTAATAATAATAATAACTCTTTATTCTACACCAAGAAACAAGTTAAAATAAAACAATATTAATAGCGGGTACAAAGGGCGGTCTTATCACTAATTGCCTAATGATTAATTAGCTATGTCGTCCTTGCACCAAATCCTACCAAATTCCGACCGAATGAAGTAGTCAAAAACGAGCCGAATAGATAAGTACTTTTGAATTTCAATCACTAGATCATTATGATAATTATGCTAAAATATAGTATTTATCTGTGGGGTTGTTTCCGCAGCATGTGAACTCGCAAAGCAATCACACTTAATAATTCATGACGAGAATCAATCATCATAGTTGAAAAGAGATGGCGATATCAATTAGTATAGCTCTATCCCGCTCTTAATTACAATGACAGTTGTAGAACGTGATAATACGGTTATACACTATGATTACGTTTGATTGGTGCTTTCATGTTCAATATTATAGTGCAGCGAGTCTGACTTGAAGTGTGATAATAATAAATTGCCGCAAACAGCGGATCGATACTTATCCACATTATTCTCTGAGTCGGTCGGTCAAGTAAAGAAAACTTTATGGTACCGAGAGATTTGGCTACTACGAATTAATTATCAAAAATCTATTAGATATATATTAGTCAATGGTTTAAGCTTGAACTGATATTGGAATAAAGTATCCAAAACTTAGTATCGCTCTTAATGTGTCTTTCTGGGATGGGAAACATGAACGTTACGTCTCTATCTAAATATCTCGAGTGTTCTTTTAGCCATTGCGGCAAACTATGTAGTATAATGTGAGAATGGTTTATTAAACACTTATTCAGGATCTTTACTTGTTGCTTCTTTTCAATGTTATCTACTTGTGACGATCTCTGTGATCGAGTGGCGTACACACCGGTTTTCAAGGCGTCGCCAACTCTAGGTCCCGAGTGCGATTCCCGGACGGGTCAATGCAGAAAACGATATTACTACATTGTCCCGGGTCTGTATGTTTGTGGCACTTTTGTAGTTCCTGATTTCATAACACAAGTGCTTTAGCGACTTACTTTGGGTTCAGAGCAATGTATGTAATGTTGTCCAAAATTATTATAATTATTTACTGTCCCCTGCTGCGCAAAGGTCTCCCCGTTTAACGCCAAATATTGTTAATTACGTATTATTTAAAATCTGCTTACGTGCAGGTCTTGATGACGATGGTGATATTATTTGTTTGTACGTAATATCTAAAAACCTTTCGAATAGGTACACCATGTAATACAAAACTAATAATCTACACGCGATCTAGAAATCTACGATTTCGTTTAAGATTTACTTCACAGATATAACTCGCATTAACATTTTATTTTCACGTGTAATATCGCGTGACCATAAGGTTCTGTGGTAACCTTGAGGAGTAGGTACAGCTTTTTAATCATTAGCACTAAGAAGTGCTAATTAGAAATATATATAAGGAAAAATAGCAAGTGTTTTGTGATGTAAATCTTTTAATAACTCTAGCTAAACATACAAGTATGTATGTAATTTAGAAAAAGAATAATTATAGAAAAACTACTTGGCACTATCATTCAGACAGGAAAAAAAAATATTTTCAACTCCCGCACTGATGAATTTAATCCTTGTATCACGGGTTACAAAAATTCAAACACATCACATGCACAATGAACATCCAGACTTAGAACAAGCATTTGTGGATCACATAAATTCTTGTCCCATGCGGGGAGCAAGATGGGTCGACGACATAACTAAAGTCTCGGGTCGATTTTGGATGAGACTGGCACAGGACCGGAGAGAATGGCACATGAAAAGAGAGGCCTATGCAGTGGGATGACAAAGGCTGTGGATGGATGATGAAGATAATGATGCGGGGATCGAACCTGCAGCACGTCGCGCACAATGGTAAATGGCGTGATGACCTATACCACTCGGCTATCCGTGCATTCAAACACTATACAACTACGTGTAAACTTAATGTACAGTAATATTGAAATACATATTACCTAAAATAATTATATTCATAATTTTTGTTCACACTAGTTTAAGCATACCACTACATTTGTACAATATAAAAAAAAACAGTAAAAGCTTGGATCCCAGTTTTCGATCCCATTTTTGAGGTATTAACTATGAATCCCATTTGCTATTTCCGTTGAATCCCATGCTATAACACCATGTGTACGTTGAAGAAGAAAAAAAAAATACTTTAATTAAATCTATACTATATATAATATTATAAAGCTGAAAAGTTTGTTTGTTTGTTTGTTTGAACGCGCTAATCTCAGGAACTACTGGTTCGAATTGAAAAATTATTTTTGTATTGGATAGTACGTTTATTGAGGAAGGCTATAGGCTATATAACATCACGCTACGACCAATAGGAGCGGAGCATAAATGAAAAATGTTGCAAAAATGAAAAACCTTTGAAACTAAAACACGCGAACAAAGTATTTTATAAGCAGCGTGTGTTCGGCCTATCTACTGCTTAAATTACTGAATGAATGACAGAAGAAACATTAAGAACAGAATAAAATAAGACCTTCATAAAAACTGACTGAATTCCGAATAACCTCGTGGTTTGCAAATCCCCATTAACTCAAGTCTTAAAAGAATTCGTCTTCCTTTCGAATTCTCAATGTTCGGATCTCCGTCAATAAAATAATGTATACTGTTGTTTAGTAATATTTATTTTTAATAGCCAGTAGTACAACAAAAGCTTAAGACCAAGGTTTACGAACATATTTTTAAAAGCGATATCAATATTATTGCAGGCTTCAGCAAACTGATTACTCAGCCAAGCAACCAAGTAATTGAGTTTTTTTTAAAGAGTATTGTATGGTATTTCTTGCTCGTTTTCCTCCATAGGAGTGACATTTTGGAACCGCGCAACTAGAGTCATTTAAAATTATGAAAGTGCCTGAAAAGAATAAAAATATTTTCTTTTTGATTTTGAGTGTGTGTGAGGTTAACTCCATACGATTTGTTATCAAATACGATAGCTATGGATAAATAACGATATTTTTCCTTTTAATGTATAAGAGTAGAAAATAGCCATAGGTACTAAGGTACCTGTGTTGTACCCTACAACACAGTAAAACGAAAAATAAATACGAAAGCTAAAGAAATGTGGCTTTATATTTATTTTTATTTTTAGAAGGTAATCATTTCTCACGGCAATCATGCATAGAAATATGTTCTGTTATTAATATACACCAGAGAAAAATAAACGGAATCCATTGATATAAATTATTTTGAACGGATTATATCGCTGTGCAGTAGTTCCTGACCTTTAAGCGCCTTTTCGGTGTCATGGTCACGGGTGATCAAAGTATGTTTCTTGTTTTGGATTAATTCCAAAGTTCAAGTTAGGTATTACGGTACGTCATAAAACGGTTTTTGATTTAATTACATATTTTTTTGTCAGTCTTTTTGTCTGGTTTGTAATTAAAACATTAAACAATTTAGCCTAATATTATCGACATTATCTTGTTATAAATATGCAATCAATCATTATTGTAATGATAAACGAGGATTAAATAATCTTTTTTTTTTCGATTTTCATTGAATGTGTAACTCAACTATGATGATATGTATTTTGAGCCTAAATAATTATGATAAGACAAGTGTTTTTTTTTTATATGAATCAGTACAAAGTCCTCTATATATCAGAATATTTAAAAATTGTATTACAATGTATTCAAGTCCAGGCATTGATGATTTTATCATCAAACCACATCATAATACATTTTTTTGTTCTACAGCTAAATGTTTTTTTATCACAGTATGATGACAAATTTATGGATATTCACGGTGATATCATATATTATATTCATAGGTATAAATATTTAATTTTATGCAGAATAGCAGTCGCCCATTAAAATCTACACGCGTCTTAGATCACCATTATCTTCTACATTCTATGGTATAACTATATCCCTGACAAAGTGTTGCCTCTGATGAGCTTTCGTACCTTAGATAACCTACTTACATAAGACCTCCCATAGACAACCATCGATCATAAAATTATAGACGCGTGTCATCTGTCAATGAGTGGACGTAAAATCTTGCGCACGGATTATTGTAACTCATTTCATTTGTCTGCAATGCACGATCAGCGATTTATTGTTGATGGTACCGTAGTACCGTAGGTATTCAACATTTTAAGTTATAAAGAAGCACATGGATGTCGTTGTGGCCTAGTGGTTCAATGAACGGATTTGTGTGCACAAGGTTGCAGGTTCGAACCCATTACAGGCAAGTACCAATGTGACTTTTTCAAAGTTATGTACGTAAATGTATGTAATGTTGTATGTACTTTCTTAATTATTCTAAGACATCATTGACAATATAAGGTGAAGGATAACATCGTGAGGAAACCTGGAATCCAACAATTGGAATCTGAAATCGCCAAACCGCAATGAGCAAGCGTGGTGATCAATGCTCGTTCCTTCTCTATATGAGAAGAGGCCTGTGCCCAGCAGTGGGACATTTATAGGCTGGTATTATTATTATATACATGGATGTCAAATTTATTCTCTAACACTGAACATTGACGTAATATAGGTACCTATATTATTATGCCTATCCTAAACTACCGTTAAACACAGCACATTGAATGGGCTACTGAAGACATGACTGAAATATGTAAATAAGCATGATGGCTTCTTTAAAAGCGTTGTAAACAAATCGTTTCATATTTAACCTTGTTCCACTGGTAATACAAAGACACTGTCTAACAGTTATTCGGTTTTTGAATTGGCTATTAACTTTAGCCTTTTCTTGACTACCGGCTTGGCTTAGCTAAAACTCCCGACAATACTTATTCTCAGGAGATTCTTAACATAACAAGCATAATAGTCAGTGTTTAACTTGTCAATGTGTAACCTATAGTTCTCTTAAAGCGTTAACAACGAGAGGCTCACAAAACGTAGGTTGCGGGAGACGAGATAAAACACTGGTAAAATATACACAAACTATAAACAACAAAAATGTATCCTGATAGATGAATCTTAAGATCATATTTAATTCCGACGTACCGCCAGTATGCACTTAGGCCGAGGGTAACGTCACCGTATGGCAGCTCCCATTGTCAATGCTTTATAGTATTTCCTATTATATACAATACATAATGTAGTTCTAAATGACCGAAGGATCCTTGACTTAAAAATCAATGTATATGGCCTCCTTTTAAAAGATATTGTACTGACTTAACGCACACTGACGCGGCCGGGTCGCATCGCTACGCATAAAATTAAAGCAAAATTTTGTTTTGCGTTGCGGTGTGGAGCGGCCTGCCGATTTGTGCGTTAACCTTTAGAGAACATGATAATGATTATGAAACCACTAAGTGATTGCCATTAATTATTCAGGGTGTTACCGATAGGGTATATCTATCCAGTTCCAGCAGTTTACATAATTTCAGCTGAAAATGAATTAATTAAGTAATTAATGGATATTTATTTTTCGCAACAATTATTCGACACCATAAATCATAACAAGCGTGTCCCCGCACTACGAGCGTCAATATTACGTCACTCGCTAAATGTGTGGTGGTCTGATGGTCTGGTTATGATTTTTGGTGTCGAATAATTGATGCGAAAAATTGAATATAAATTATTTAATTAACTCATTTTGAGCTGAAATTTTGTACCAGATATACTCTTAATTCCTTTTGAATAGAACCTTTCGATAATAACGCAAATTCAAGCAAAAATTAATAAATAAACTGGATGACAGTCGGCATCGTCCTTATTAAGACCTTAAATACTATTGTATGTATATCTAAGGATCTATGCTGATTGCTGTTTGCGAACTAGCTCCAATATTTGTATTCAACAGTTAGCATACTGTGAGGGCTGTTAGCTCTAATGAGCAAATATTCACACTAACTTAGATCAAGCATTTTGTTTTCAAAAATAAGTTTAATAAAAATAAAAACTTTATGTACGAAAGTGAACCAGAAACATTTTTTTTTTGAACTGCAGTGCCGCGCATTTGAGACATGTAAATTCATGCCTTTTAAATGCAAAGCTCAAATCATCTCATTTTAAAGCTGCGTTCGTTTCAGAAAAAAGTAATGAGAAATATTGCTCCTGCGCAGTTCCGTATAGCTCTCTTTCTAACAATTATGTTTATGCTTTAAGGGTCTCCAGCCAGAAAAATAGAATAACTAACTACGTCAGCAAAGTTTACTAAGGTTACTATTACTACCCCCTGTGGGGTTCGGACCTCGACTTGGTGCGTTGCTAACAATGTTAATAAGGCAAAACGGGCAAGGGATTTTTTATTATTAAAGAACATATTTTTATTTCTAGTTTAGCGGGCTCGGGCCAGCTTGATCTAGGGATGGGGTGACTCAAAAAGGTTTCGTTAGTTTAAAACACGTGTCTTTTGTATTTATTAAACCAGAATCAAATGATTACAGACAATAATATGTTCTTATTTTGAACTGTATTATTTTTTTATCATGAGGGTCTTAATTAGTTAATTACGTTTCGTCCGTTTTACCTTTTTCCCTGAGAAAAAAATATGTTTAATTAGGTCATTATTATGTTAAAAACAAAATAACAATCTGATTGACGTAATCTGAGGTAAAATAAAGAACCTACCTCTTATAAATATAGATACCTAATTTATTATTTATGAAATTAAAAAATAATCGATTTTAAAAGTTTTGTATGTGATATTTGTATTATTTTATAGAATAATTTAATAGTTCACAAAAACCTGATAATTATTACCTACTTACGAATAGAAATTAGAGCATAACTATTTAGTAGGTAATCTGTGGTTAGAGGTTCAATGTGTGTTCAAACAAGTTAAATAAATATGACGGCATCGATGAGTGAGGGTACGTCGAATTAGAGTGACAAGCTGTCATTCTGACGGAGCGTCAAGTCGCTGGCAGCGCGGCGGGAACTTCACTTTTGACAGCGAGGACCGCCTGCGCACCACGTCTACGACGAATCGTTTAAATTCGACCTAATCATTAATAGTTCCTGATTTGTTCTTTCTTTTATTATTAATTAACAATTGATTAAAGTGTGATTGACAAATATTTCGGTATTTTAATAAAGTAAATCAAGTTAACCTCCTTGTGATCACGTGCACCATGGAGTCAATTGATTTCGGCCGTTCTGAGTCGACATCAGAAGTGGGATCGAAAGAAGATCATGCCGAGGATACGCAACAATCAAAAAGCGACCCTGCAACGAAACTATTGACAAGCATGGAGTCGCTCTTATCCCGGCTGATTGCAATGCCACCGCCCCAGTCAACAGTGAGTACTAATACAACAAAACTCATTCCATACGATCCTGATGATACAGACGCCGATATCGAGGGTTGGTGTGACCTCACAGAAATAATAGTAGAGAAGAAATGTCTTGAAGGCGTCGATCTACTAATGGCACTCACGAGAGCACTGAAAGGTCGTGCCGCTACCTGTTTAACTAAATTAAACCTCAAAGATATATCCTGGAGTAACGTTAAACAATCGTTGCTGGCTAAATTTTGTAAACCAAAACTAATTCAAGATCACTTTGACGATATACTACGATTTCAAATCGGGCCTAAAGAAACTGCTTCAGAGTCTGCGATGCGCTTGTGGAACATGATCGAGCGTATTCCTAAAGCGGAGCTATCTGAGGAGGTCATTACTGGGTTCGTTATATCTGTATTATGCCAGAAAGACAATATTATACGAAGAGAGCTGACTGCCCATGTTATTACTAGTCGTGCTCAATTATTTCGGATCCTTGGTAGCCTCTCACTCAAACGTCGGCTAGATAATGATGTCAACCAAGAGCCTGATTTGAAGCGAGCGCGTATGACAGACACCAGGTTTCCCGGCAAATGTCATTGGTGTGGCCTATCAGGTCATAGACAGGTTGACTGCAAAAAGCGTAAAGAAGTCTACGGTTCATCGAAGCTTCAAGACGGTTCGACCTCTACTCACAATCAAGACAAGCCAGCTGTCACCTGTTTTTCGTGTGGGAAAACTGGACATGTATCAACAACTTGTCCTGACAAGAAAGTAGCCAGTGGGACAATGAATAAACAAGTCAACCTCTGCGATCATCACCTCTCGAGGTCCTCCCTAGAGACATCTTCCGGTGAGCGGTTTCCTTTTCTTTTTGATAGTGGATCATCTTGTTCACTTTTGACTGATAGTCTTCGTAAACGGTTTCCGGGTACTGCGCGCAACGATGTAGTTTATCTTACGGGTCTCGGCGGTAACGACATAAAATGTTCTTCTCAGATGTTAAGCACAGTTAAGATTGGAGATGTTCCGGTTGATATTACATTTCACATAGTCCCTGATTCTGTTATTTCTGTGCCGGTTATTATAGGTAGAGATATTTTAGACAAAGGCTTCTGTGTAATGATCGATAATGACAAACTTATCCTAAGTCTCAAAAAGCAAGCTAATTTTTGCGTAACTAAATTTAATTCATACGTTATTTCGGAAGTTGACACAGATCTAGTTAACGAAGATAAAAAGGCGCTTTTAAGAATACTTAATAAATATGCTGATTATTTTGTAGACGGTGTACCCACTAGGCGCGTGAAAACAGGGCAGTTAGAAATTAAATTAATAGATCAACATAAAGTAGTTCATAGATCACCTTATCGATTAGCTCCCGTAGAAAAACAGGTAGTTCGTGAAAAGGTACGAGAACTTCTTGAAGCAGGAATTATTCGTGAGAGCTCCTCCCCCTTCGCAAGTCCGATACTTCTCGTAAAGAAGAAGGATAACACGGAAAGAATGTGCGTGGATTATAGGGGGCTAAACTCCAATACTCATCCGGAACACTATCCGCTGCCTCGCATCGAGGAACAAATAGACCAACTGACTCGTGCTAACTTTTTCTCATCGCTTGATATGGCCAGCGGTTTCCATCAGATACCCATTCACCCGGATTCGATTGAGATGACAGCTTTTGTAACTCCCGAGGGGCAATATGAATACCTCGCTATGCCCTTTGGATTGCGCAACGCTCCATCCGTTTATCAAAAGTGTATCACAAAAGCCCTGCATAATCTCAATGACAAACCTTTAATCTACATGGATGATGTCCTTTGTTATTCCTCTGATATTTCTCAAGGTTTACAACGATTAGATGATACATTACATGCTCTGACAGTTGCCGGTTTCTCACTTAATCCACGAAAATGTAAATTCATGAAAGTTAAAATCAATTATTTGGGCTATTCACTACAAGCTGGCGAAATTAGACCAAATTCCCTTAAAATTCAGGCCTTAGCTGACGCACCATCACCGCACACGGGCACGCAAGTTCGTCAATTTATTGGGCTTGCGTCCTACTTCAGAAAATTTATTCCCAGCTTTACAAATGTTATTGGACCTCTTTACCCTTTAACAAAATTAAAAGGACCAATAAAATGGACTGACAAACATGAAGATATTCGTAGCAAGATAGTTAAGATTCTGACTTCTGAACCAGTTCTTACAATTTTCGACCCTGAATTGCCCGTTGAACTACATACAGATGCTAGTTCTGAAGGTTACGGGGCAATTCTTATTCAAAGGAGGAATCACCTACCTCATGTTGTAGAGTATTATAGTAGACGTACGTCTGATGTAGAATCCCGCTATCACTCGTATGAATTAGAGACTTTAGCCGTCGTACGAGCGGTAGAGCACTTTAGGCATTACTTGTATGGCCGTCGATTCACCGTCTACACAGATTGTAATTCGCTAAAAGCATCTAAGTCAAAAGTTGACCTAACTCCACGTGTACACCGCTGGTGGGCAATTTTGCAAGCTTATGATTTTGACATTGTGTACCGCGAGGGTCGCGGGATGGAACATGCTGATTATTTTTCCCGTAATTTACAACCTGAAGTAGGCGCCTCTTGCCAAATAACATCTGATAAGAAACCAGTTCAATTTGTCGAACTACACCAAGGTTGGCTATGCGTCGAACAAAAACGAGATAGTGAAATCCAAGATCTAATAACGAAGCATAATAATAACGACTTTCCTGATACAGTAGCTCACACTTATGACGTTAGAGATGGCATTCTATTTAGAAAAGTTGTGCGCAATAAAGCTACTTCTTGGTTGCCTGTTGTTCCCCGATCTCTCATTTGGTCACTTATTAACCACGTCCACAATGAGATACAACACCTTGGTAGTGACAAAACATTAGACAAACTCTATGAGCAGTATTGGTTCCCTCAAATGTCGAAAAGCGTTCGAAAATTTATTGACGCTTGCATAGTTTGTAAAGCGTCAAAAGGTCCTTCGGGAGCTCAACCAGTTCGCTTACACTCGATACCTAAAGTATCTATGCCATGGCATACAATTCATATCGACTTTACTGGTAAACTGAGCGGTAAAAGCGATCGCAAAGAATATTGCTCTGTCATCATAGACGCGTTCAGTAAATACGTTTTGCTTGAGCACACATCGTCGCTCGATGCTACTAGTGCAGTGCGGGCTATAGAAAAGGCTGTCCATCTCTTTGGGTCCCCTAAACGCGTTATTGCTGATCAAGGTCGATGCTATATTAGTGCTGAATTTAAGAACTTTTGTACGGAGCACAAAATCGATCTTCATTTCATAGCAACCGGCTCCAGTAGGGCAAATGGTCAGGTCGAGCGCGTTATGAGGACGTTAAAAAGTTTGCTAACGATAGTAGAAAATGATTGCAACAAAACGTGGCGTGATGAGCTAGGTAATATTCAGTTAGCGCTCAACAGTACGAAATCCACTGTGACTAAATACTCACCCACGGAACTAATGTTTGGAATACGCGCACAATCGTTAGGCATGTCTAAAATTTCTGTGACACAATCTGATGAGGAGAATAACAGGTTAGATTTAGAATCCGTTAGGGAGAATGCCTCAACGAATATCGAAAAGGCTGCAATAGCAGACACTCATCGGTTTAATCGCGGTCGCGCAATTGTCAAACCGTTTGTTAAGGGAGACTTTGTTTTTATCAAGACCAGTGAACGAAATCAAACCAAATTAGCTAGGAAGTTTAAAGGACCATTCGTTATAACATCGGTGTTAGAAAATGATCGATACGAACTAAAAAGCATTGACGGCTCAAATCGCGTTTACAAATATGCTCACGAGAACTTGCGTTCAGTACCTAAGGGACATACCGGTTTACTCGAAATCACTGATAGCCTATTAAATGAAGAGGAAGCCGAGACGGCGTCGGATGAATTGTCGCAAGGCCAAAATGATCTAGGTGACGATATAAATACGCCGAATGTAGAAGATATGTTGCGTGCAGACTCGGTTACCGCCTCAGCTGATTCCGAAACCCTCTCTGCAGGGTCAGATACACTCAGCGTGTATTCCGACCCTGAAACCTTAGATGTGCAACATGAAGTCGAAATTCATAGTGAGCAAGATCGTCCATAACTAAAAGGTACTTAAGCTATTCTTTATGAGAATGTGTGAATGATTAGTAGTAGTAAAACCAGTCGAAGGGACAGTGTAGTCCGGTCCATGCCGCATTTAGGGCTGGTCGAAGGGACACACCTGGTCGCTTTAAGTTTGTGGTTTTGTGGTTGTAAAACTGGTCGAAGGGACAGTGTAGTCCGGTCCATGCCGCTTTTTAGGGCTGGTCGAAGGGACACACCCGTCCGGTCCATGGTTTTGGTTTTGTGTCATACAACTGGTCGAAGGGACAGTGTAGTCCGGTCCATGCCGCTTTTTAGGGCTGGTCGAAGGGACACACCCGTCCGGTCCAGGTTGTATAAGTTATCTGACTAAGCTCGTAAGACGCTATCAGACGGATATTCAAATAGTCATTGGAATACAATGTTTGTCATTAAATTGTGGTAGACACCATGTCATTATGTTCGTCAGGGTGGACGAGCAGTTTACTAGTGAAGTTGTGGTATTTTTCAGGACACCTAAAATTGCTACGCCCGAGGACGGTCGAATGTCAGTCCGGCCGTGACGGCATCGATGAGTGAGGGTACGTCGAATTAGAGTGACAAGCTGTCATTCTGACGGAGCGTCAAGTCGCTGGCAGCGCGGCGGGAACTTCACTTTTGACAGCGAGGACCGCCTGCGCACCACGTCTACGACGAATCGTTTAAATTCGACCTAATCATTAATAGTTCCTGATTTGTTCTTTCTTTTATTATTAATTAACAATTGATTAAAGTGTGATTGACAAATATTTCGGTATTTTAATAAAGTAAATCAAGTTAACCTCCTTGTGATCACGTGCACCATGGAGTCAATTGATTTCGGCCGTTCTGAGTCGACAAATATAACTGAAGTCATCGTACCTGCTGCTTGTATGTTGTATTAGATTGTAAAGGTTATTTACTGTTGTAAAGGCATTAACTGTCTACGTATTGAAGATAGTTTTACATTGATAATTTAAAAATAATTTTGTTACCTAGGTATATATTAAATGGATTTAGGGATATACATAATCATACAATGCCTACTTCCTTAGCCAAAGCCTATGGCCTGATCCAATAATGACCCACAAGCTGGTATGCCCTTATACCCATTATTTTAATGACCTGAATCATGCCGCCGTTCTTGCCAGCTTTGGCGACATGAGCTCAAAAACTCGAAACGAAAAGAAAAAGTTTATTTATTTATTTAAAATGTATACACATCAAAATAGAACAAGCTTTCTTTACAGTCATTTAAGGGTGGTGTAGAAATAAGTGTGGGATGTGCAGTGACATCGAGTATGAGTTTAATGATACAGTTATCCGTATACTAGTTATATTTGCTGGATTCTCACCAGCGTTACCTGTTTTCTGATCTAAGAATCAAAAAGATGTTATGATATTCTGTTAAATAAATGAATGTGTCATGAAATTGGATGCCAATAACGGTTGTTTGACATTGACAAAGATTCACGTGTCCATGTTATGTAAAGTCTATTTGAGTAAACATAGACATGTTTATTGTTCTCAATGCGTTGTCCATGATGGCGTCTTTTGTAAAAGTTATTAAGTATTTTTAGTGTCCATCATGTCCTGAAATTATAGGTAGGTACATAAACCATGACTAAGGGAAACTTTGGGCTATAACGGTTTAAAAAAACCCAACCAGGACTTGGTAAAAATGTAACTAACAGTGTGGAAGATAATACAACACTCAAATAGGCATATTTCCAAATTTTTTTTTTAATGTCCGCCTGGTATATTAATGAATTTTATTGGACACGTATTTTAACTTTTTTCCTGCAAACAAAAAATGATCAAAATACAGAGAACGGAAATTACGCGTGACGTCACTCCTCGCTACAATTTTTACCAAGGCGTGGCGTCATAAGCCCCCACTCCGAAACTTTAAAGCGTATCTTATCTTATGCTGTATCTTTGTAATTTTTTATTGTTTTGATAAAAGAAAAAATACGTGACTAAAATTTTTTTATTATCTTACTGACGGACTAAATAGATTTTAACTTTTCATACCCAGTCAACATCCCTATTGGTAAAAAGACATAGTTGAAACATATTATAGGTACTTCGCCTCATTCACATTATTTTTAATTAATCTGACACGACCTGCGGTAAATTCGGACTAGGTAGAGATTAGGCATAGGAAGCCCTAGGTTCTAGGGCAAAGGATGAGAAGAAAGATGTGTAGACCTCTTTACCTAGGATGCTCTATCTTTTGCTGCAAGTTTGACCAACCTTTACCTACAACTTCTTAATTGCTACAAGCCCATTGCTGAATAATTTGACGTAAGTATTTTATGCAATATTTTAAGACAAATAAATTAATTCGCTAAATAACGCCTTAATCATATAATTAATTATATTAAGGCAGATAGTCAAATATCCTACCTAAGTACTTCCTGCTTAGTTGTCTCCTAGAATAAATACTTTTTAGGTAAAATAACGTAACTAATTCGCATTTTGTTTGTCGATTCGATGGAGAATATTAATGTACTATTAATATAAGTTACTAAAATGTATTGTTTGCCTTTATATTCAAATAATAATATCTACATAATGCATGAATCTTTTCAATCAAACTTTGATACAATAATCTGCATACAATGAAAATTTAAACAACATGGTGGACAAATTAAAAACATGGAAGTGCGACGATCGTCCTTCGAAATTTAAACTTGCTGGAATGTTCCAATAAGGCCAGTGTCATTCACCGAACCGAAAAAAGAGAACTAAATACAAAAAATACGAGGAGTAATGAACTGTAAAGAATTACAAAAAAAATATCAAAATAATTATTAATTATAAATTTAAACATGATGTAGGGCGGGGTGTATGTAAATAAATGATGAATGATAGCTATTAATTTATTTCCATGGAAAGAATAAGTAAATACTTTAACTTTTTCCAAGTTAGGTACCGTGCTTATGTTATTCTCAGAAACTTCATTTCACCTGTCAAACATATTCATATTCTTTTATTTTTCTTTATATTGTGATTAAGGTACAACCTACTTATTTACTACTAGCCGCTTCCCGCGGCTCCGCCCGTGTGTATGTCGGTTATCGCAGCAAAAAGTAGTCTGTCCTTTGTCAGGCTCTAGACTGACTATCTGTGTACCATATTCATTTAAATCGGTTCTGTAGTTTTGTCGTGAAAGCGCGTAATTATATTAGTAACGATTTTGAAAAAAAAATATTACGTTTTTTTGTAGGTTATAACAATTATTATATCTTTATATGTAATCATTTAGATTTTTTTTAATTATAACATAATTATACGTTCTAGTGAAAAGCAAGCAGTTGCTTGATAGGTACTTGCTTTCTCCTAAGAAAGCAAGGCATTGCATTTGACAATCGCAATTCATAACCTTCGACCAAGGTATTCTAATTCCAACTTTGAATAGTCTTTAAAGTGCCCACAAACCTAATTATCTTATCAATTCATATTAATTTTCCATCAAGAATATGTGATTATGTACGACACATGTTGCCTCCCACGAAATAAGTATAGGTAGTCTTTAAACAACAAAATTATCGTTTCCACTTGTCTATATTTTACACACGACTTATCAAAGGGGCAACTGATCATAGGTTAAGAACTATTTATTAGAACTAAGTACACAATATAACTAGCTGACCCGACAGCTGTTGTCTCGTCAAGCTATATAAAAAATATATCTAATGTATCTAAATTTTTGTAATTTTTCGCAAATTTTGCGTATTTTTGTTCACACGAACAAATACGTCCTTTTCTTTTTCAAAGCCAAATCTCACAATCGATATCATAACTAAACTTCGATTGCTTTTAATGGTATTTTTAACAAGCGGTGCATTTATTTACTATTTGAATGCATTCAACGTCGCTTACGCATTACATCTGCTGTAGATCTATTTAATTAATTCATGTCATGGTTCTGATAATGTCGTTTATTTCGACAGTACGTACTCGGTGGTATAACATTACATAAGTGACCTACTCGATTCACACCAATAAAAATTAAACGTTTTGCTAAGCCTTTTATGGTTGGCTACGTGTATTTTGATCGAAATAAAAAAAAACTTTATTATTTTGATAATCGAAACTTGAAAACAGTTGTCTTAAGTTGCTACTATGATGGCAATAGGTACCTATATTAAGAAATAAGGTTAATACTCATTAAAATTTCTTGCTATAAACTATGCTACAGATTATAGTGTTGCTCCTCTCATTTTCATTCTGTAATAGGACAGGCATAGATTTTTCTTGTAGATCAATGATTAGCATTGATGCCAACAATTATAAGCATTAGTTGCAGGTGACGCAATTCGCACCCTCCCTGAAACTTTTATCCCAATCCATCCCCTGACTAGATACATTTTTAGTTTTCCTCATGTTTTTGTGAACCACCATTAAATATTAACAAACAGACCCAGGTAAGTGTGAGGTTTGAACTTAGGGCCGCAGACATGCTACTTTTAGCATCGACGATCGGCGATTTTTATTTTTATTTTTAGAAGCTAAATGCAGCGACTGAACACTATACTATTCTACTACGCAAATAGTCGCTAAAACGCGATGCAGCATCGATACAGTCGCAAAATCGCCTATCGCCGATGGTAAAAGCTGGAAGTCCTTTCTTATGGAATCCTTTACTTTTCTCTTCCAACTACTGAACCTACGAGTACACTTTCCACACAAACTTGAAATACTGCCATCTAGTGTATTTAAGGCGCACTAACACAAATGATGTAGGCTGGTCGACTAAATTTCAAAGATTAGATTAGTGAAGACACGAGTCGGTAGTTTAAGACGGCGCTAGTAAGCTACTGCCTTCATTCATTCTATTTATTTATTATCATTCATTCAATATTTGATTCATTCATTCCATAAGTCAATCAGCTGATGGAAAGTTGTTAAAATTGTTTGTTGTTGATATTTATGTTTGAAACAAAGATAAATATTTCAAAATACGCCGCTATCCACAAAGTGCTAGGAGTGAACGTAATGCGATGACGATAAGTACCTACCTATTTATTGACGATTAGTAATTATTTAAATGATCGCTTTAAAATAATACTGGTCAGTGTTACTTTGAACTAGATCCTTTTTGTGTGTTTAAATCTATAAAATGACGCTGGGTAAGTTTTAAATGTATGTAAATTATATATACGTTCTATGCCCTACAGTAATTATAATTATGATATAATCGTTACCGGCCTTAGAATCAGGTTCTTTCCTAACGCCTGTAAATAAACCGCCAGTTTTTTAATTAATTATTTTCAAACAAAATATTTACTTAAAAGTTACACTAGCTCTTGTCCGACACTTCGTCCGGGTTTACTTTAATATTGAACCCAGAGACAAACTATTACCTGCATTTTGTAAAGAATAAATAGATAGAAGCAAGAAATATTTAGTGCTTTCAAATTAAAATAAATAGAGTATGTATGTGCGGAAAGAGGTCCGTCTTGGGATTGAGGGCGCTGCTGTGTTTAATTACTGTATTTCTTATGTTAAAAACAGTCGCATCATTATAGTGCGAGTGTAACATCTGGATATTTATAAAATTATGATAGAACATAATGTTTTCAGATGCTGTTAATAATTGTTTTGTAGAATTATAAAAATGTTATCATAATGTTAGTTCCATTTTTCGCCACGACGGTTCTCTTTCCGCAGACTCTACTTCTGGGATTAGAAATTGAATAAAAAAGTACTACTTTCATATTATTCCTATTTCGATAATAATAATTTAAGCAGTTGTTGTAGTTATATAGGTAAAAGTAGGTATGTGCTTAATGGTGGAAAGGTATGAACAGAACAAAAACTATTTAAAGTTAATAACCATGAATAAGTTGTGCTATAAAAAACCACCTTGGAATTGGTTTTGTTATTTGCGTGATCCGCTATTTTTTTATATCTGACTGGCGACGAGGATTAAAAATCTAAAAAAAATTATATCAAGCCCAGTTTTAAGTGTTTAGTGTTTTGACGTGATAACGTCTTTAAAATCGTTTTAGTCGGGTGACATATTCAGAAACTTGTGTCACACCAAAACCTCACGAGCGCGATCGCAGGTATAACGAGAGAGAGACGGACCGATCTCCCGTCTCATCTCGAGCGCTGCCAGTCATTCCGTGAAACTTTTTATTGACGTGACAACGTCTTATAAATTGGTTTGCCGGGTGACACTTCAAGAAACTGGGTAACGCTCCGCTCACGTTATGCGCTCACAATGAGAGCGAGTGAGAGGCACGCGTCCCTTCCACTCGGGCATGGTTAGCCCGCCTAAGAGCGAGAGAGACAGACATTGACATTGACAGTCGTTGTCACGTAAAACTTTCGCCCGTATACCGACTTTACAGGCAACCAACGATTTTTTTTAAATCAATTCTATCGGAAAAATTTAACATTTCGATATTACTAGCAAAAAAATTGGTTGTTTGTAAAGTAGGTTTACGATCGAGATGTTTACGTGATAACGTCTTATTGGTGATATAAGTTTTTGGGAAGTAAGGAATTAATGAAGATAACAATTTTTTCAAATTTTCATAGTTTGTTTCACTGTTAAACATTCAACGAAAACTTAACCGCACGAGAAAATCTCCATTCGTTTGTATGCCGCTAGAGTGAGAGAGACGGAAGATCGGTCCACTCACTCGAACGCTATGCCAGCCTCCGCTCGTGAGGATTCCGCGTGACAAGTTTGACGGAATGACTGGCAGCGCTCGAGATGAGACGGGAGATCGGTCCGTCTCTCTCTCGTTATACCTGCGATCGCGCTCGTGAGGTTTTGGTGTGACACAAGTTTCTGAACATGTCACCCGACTAAAACGATTTTAAAGACGTTATCACGTCAAAAATGGTTGGCTTACGTAAGACGCGTGGAACAATTCATAGCGTTAAATAAAATTAGTAACGATTTACAAGTGGCTACTCTAGTGACGGTCGTGGAAGAAGCAACTTATGACTTAATGTGTGACTTGTGTGCTCCAGCCACACCGGAGAGTAAACTCTTTAGTGAGTTAGTAAAAATCGTCGGTGACCACTTCGAGCCTAAGCGTTCAGAGATCGCAGAGTGCCATATTTATCGTCAAAGACGACAAGCCGCGGGCGAATCTCTCCGCACCTACCTGCAATCATTAAAACATCTGGCATCTACTTGTGACTTCAAGGGCAACCTTGAAGAAAATGACATGACGACATGAGATCGCGCTTGTTTGCCGAGCCCACTTTGACGTACAAAAAAGCGGTGGAGCTGGCACTGGAAGCGGCTGATCGGCACGCCCAAGCAAGCGGATCCGGCGGAATAAGCAGCAACAGCGGTGGAGGCGCGTTGTCGTTGGCGAGCGCGGCGGCGACGAGCGAGTCCCTGCAGGGCCTGCACCGCATCGCGACCGGGCCGGGGCGGCGGCACACGATCGCCCGGCGGCGTGGTCAGCGCGCCGCTCGGTGCCCGGCGGCGGCGGACGGGAGCGCGACGCGGCCATTTGAATGTATCTTTGGTTTTGTTGTTTATTTATTTCCTGTAAAAATAACAAAAATAAATAATAGAAAATGTGCAACCTTACTTACCTAACTCATTACATTATATTAGAAAAATACATGTACGGATCCATCGGACCCACCAAGCACGAGGCGTGATTTCACTTTTGTATGTATATCTGTGCTCTTTCTGTGAATTTTGGAAGGCTAGATAAAAACATGTCTATTTTATTAATTAGCCTCTTCACTCGTGACAAACATAAGCAGGTTCGAGTTTCGACCTACATAATGTAAATATATTTTTTTAATATATTTAAATATATCTAATAGTATAATTAATTTTAGGTAGGTAGGTACATAATGTCTCGTTCATTGTCAAATATATGTAGATAATTGTCGTTGCATGTCAAATATATTTTCTATATTATGTTCTATAAATATATCTGTATCTTCGTTTGTGAGTCTGATTCGCACATGAACGGTTGTCAAATCAGTTAAAAATATACTTGAACATATATTACAAATGCGATGTTTTCCACATTCTATGTACAAAACTACTTTCAACGACCTGTTTAATACTTATTCTTTTATTTCTTTGTTACAGGAATATCAAATCACAAACCCAAATCGGTAGATGTCGCAGAGGTAAGATACATTTTGTTAACATTCAGTCAAACAATACATATTAGTTCAATCTTTAGTACATATTACTTCAAAATTAAATGTAGATACGTCAGGCGTGGATTTAAGAAAGGATTAAACATCACTATCCGTTTAGCCCCCTTTATGAAGAATAGTTATTTACTTACTCGTCACTACCGATAATAATATCAACCGAGTGGACGAGTTTCGTTCACACCGGTTTTCGTGGTGTCGCCAGCTCTAAGGTACCGGGTTCGATTCCCAGACGGGTCAATGTAGAAAACAACTTTTCTACATTGTCTCGAGTCTGGGTGTTTGTGATACCTTCGTTATCTCTGATTCTATAACACAAGTGCATTAGCTGCTTGCTTTGGGAGCAAAGCAATGTATTTGATGTTGTCCACATTTATTTATTTATTATTTGTTCATATCCGAGACGAACGAAAGTCAGTCAAACGAACAGAGCATTATTCAGATGCAAGTCAAGAAATTCAATATTATGTTTTACTAGCTGTCCCCCGCGACTTTGTTCGCATGTTTTAGTTTCAACGGTTTTTCATTTTTGCAACATTTTTCATTTATGCTCCGTTCCTATTGGTCGTAGCGTGATGTTATATAGCCTATAGCCTTCCTCAATAAACGGACTATCCAACACAAAAAGAATTATTCAATTCGGACCAGTAGTTCCTGAGATTAGCGCGTTCAAACAAACAAACAAACAAACAAACTCTTCAGCTTTATAATATTAGTATAGATTTATCACTATTTTGGAAGCTATGATTGAAGACCAAGAGGTCTTGAAGACACTTTCAACTTAAGCTTAATTTGGTCCACCCTTCAGTCGAAATTTTATATGTACTTACAAATTTACTTAAAGACTTTGATGATCTCGATTATTAAATGTAAGTAGGCTAAACCGCAGTAGGGCAGCAAAATCCTACAGGTACCTACATCGTTTTAAGAATGTAATATGGACATGTCAATAAAGTGACTTGAGATTTTTATTTATCTTCTTATAATTATGACCAATCTCGTTTAAAACGAAAATGTAGGAAGCAGATTGGTCATTTACGTGCCTAATCAAAGTCTAAAGTTCAAAACCAAACATTACTAACCGTATCTATAGACCAGCTTTTGTTTTAATAAGGACCATTTTCGCTGATATGCTTATTACGAAGATGTACGATAGAATTGCGTCATTTCTAACATATATTAATAGTAAATCTATAACATCACCATGCTGAACATAGGCCTGCACCATAGCGGTAGGTCCTTCCGCAACCACTCCGACGATGCTACCTTTTTCAGGTCGTCAAAGAGGCATTGATAGCCTTTAATTGGGTTTTGGCCTCCGGATCGTCCACAAACTCGAATCAGTCGTTAAATCGTTACTTTACGTCTGTATCAAGTTAGAAGATAGTACTGGACGTGCTTATGGGGTTGCGAT
Source organism: Diachrysia chrysitis (assembly GCA_932294365.1). NCBI lineage: Eukaryota > Metazoa > Arthropoda > Insecta > Lepidoptera > Noctuidae > Diachrysia > Diachrysia chrysitis. The sequence goes on from OW028657.1 coordinate 9,089,102, forward strand.
CTGATGGTACACCATGACACCACTAGCAGTACCACTACATAGTAGTAACAGTGACTTACGAAACTAAACCTTACTGCCTTCAGTTAAGGCCGTTTCAATGACAGTATTACCGCTATGCTTTCTACGAACTTCCGTGATTTTATGATAATTTTGACGTAATAAAACCTACGTTAAAATCCTTGAAATAAGATCTATGTTTAGTTTGCTTGTCATGTTTGGTTTCATTGTGTATCATGATTATATTTAGAAAGTAATAAGAAACCATAAGTCAAAAAATACTTCATGACGAAGTATTATATAGTTACTAACAGAGAACAGTCAGATAGTTGTATACAAAGGCTAATTTCACGTACATATTGCTTTTGTAAAAAAACAGATTACTGCAATTACTATTCATTCGACTTCCGAGTTATACAAATATTTCCATTATATCCATTTAATGTGACCTTCACTGCTGATAGCTACGGATATCTTCAAATTACTGACATACTGCAGTATTTACTAATGTATTTTTTACGATGTCATGAAAGAGCACTTTCACATGCATTTTTTTTAGTTTTGGGCCCTTACGGTTTCCTGAAAGAAAGTTGTCCATGTCTATGGACTAAATCAGTATTTCAAATATGAACACCCATTTTCATAGCACCCTATAAACGTACAAGGATGTAGTACAAAAAGATAGTCTCTCTTTCATTTCTTACACCTAAGTAATCGAACTATAATGGCATATTTTAAACATAAAACCTGCCTTAGTCAGTCAGTTATTGCTAAAGGTAGCTATTTGCCAGAGAAAGAATAACTAAAATCGGATAAGTAGTTTCGAAGATAACCTTTTACACCTAACATACAAAACTTTACACCATTATAATATAAGTATAGAGTGTCTCATACGATACATTACCTACTGCACTAATAATTAAGAAAGGTTCTATTAATAAGGCAAAAGAGCAATGTCTACTAATAATAAGCTTTGATAATAGCACTATATTATATATTCTATTTACTAAATTCAAAGATATTTTTAAAGGTATAAAAACTGTTTTATTTATGACATCTATTTAGTGGTGGTGTCATACTGTAGCTGTTCGATGGCAGCTTAATAGGCCAACGTAATCAGAGAAGCATCACCCTTCCGAAAGCAGGCAAAATATCTCTGGGATCTAGCTGTCTTGGAGAAGACAATTGACAGAAGTGTTATCATTTTGTCATATGACATAAAAATCTATAGCCTAGCCCTGAGAATTAGTATCTATCATTAATCTGTACTACTGAGCAAGCAATATTTTTATAAGTTTTGATGCCAGTGATAAATTGACTTATACGCAAAAACACAACTGCTAATAGCAACCATTGTAATTACTCGGTGTAGCAAAGGATGTTTTAAACGAATAGACCTTTTAAAGGTCTGTTAATTTAAAACATCTTTTAATTTACCGAGAAATTGTATTTAATTATGTATTCCGCAGTTTCTAAGACCAGACTTCCTAACGTATGAAATCGCGTGTTCATAAACCAACAATAGTTATTTAATATTCTTTTCACTTTACACATGTATGTATGCCACTATTTAAACTCGTTTTTTTATGGACATCAATGTAATATCGTAATAGATTCACTATTATTGTATGTTAGATATGAAGCTATTATGTCGTATTCTATCTTCGTAATACGCACCAACAAAAATGGTAATTATATAAAAAAAACTGGTCCTTAGATACGGTTACCTACTAATGTTTGGTTTTGTACCTTAGACTTTGATTAGTAGTAGGAACAAGACTAGTCATTTAATTGTCTTTAAAAATAAGTAGCATGAAAAAAAATCGCAAGTCACGTTGATTCGGACGTTTTTTTCTTTGTTTTACTCCTAGAACTTTGTTGCCCTAGTGCATATATTTTTTCTCCAGTTTTATCTCGATTAATCAGAAAGGCATCAAAAAAGCCTCTCCGTAAAAAAAAGGGTTTTTTCTGCAAAAGCGGCGGAATAGTATAGGAATCTTCACGCTTACACCCACTGCGCCATGTACTGCAGGTATGGACTTCGCGTTAGAAACGTTTGGTAGATCAACTATATTCTGTTTCTAAGTCTGCAAACAAAATTGTTACTTCCACGGGAATTTTCATCAAAAATGTTTCGTCTAATTTTCACTTTTATATCCACAGGCGGTCCAAAAAGCTCGCGACACGTTCAACCGCGGGGTCACCCGCCCCATAGAATGGCGTCGTCAGCAGTTGAAGAACCTGCTTCGGATGTACGAGGAGAACAAGAACGCCATGATCGAAGCCCTCCGTAAAGACCTAAGGAGAAGCAAGATGGAGGCTCTTCTCCTAGAGGTAGACTTCCTGATCAATGATCTGAGGAGTCTCTTACACCATTTGGATGAGTGGGCTAAGCCTGAGAAGGTAAGTCATCTCCTTATTATATATAGGCGTCTTATTATATCACGGCGCATTATTATTTCGGTAGGGTCCTTTCAGTCAGATTTAAAAAGGCAAAGAACCGAAAATAATTTGCAAGTGTTTCGATCCTGGACATTTAGCAATGTAAAAGTGCCACAATGGGAGGAATTAAGAGTAAATTACAACATTTCAGTAAAGCTTATGATATATTATTATATGTGGACTACAGAAGGGAAACAAAAAAAAATAGATTTAAAAGACCACTAAAGATGTACTTGTTACATAGCGTGCAATAATAATTATTATGAGTGTAATCAAACATTAAATAATATAAAGTAGTTTAAACAAAGCGAGACTCATTGGAGTCCACACCCAAACAGTTTAATACAGATTTGTGGACCATAGTTTTAAATATTACTTAGATTACTTTGTAAAGATATATTAATAAATAAATAAAATATAAAAACAAAATCAAATTAGTTACACCATTATAAGACAAAAACAGGTGAACCGATTTTCATGATCTTTGATTTGTGGGGTTCGTCTTCACCCCGAATAGCAAAATAGCTATGAGATAATCAGAATAAGTCCGGGAAATATACTACCATATAATATACTACCTGTAGAAGTGATTTTAATATTTATAACTATTTTCTTTACAGCCATCAAAGGGCTTCGTGAACATGCTCGATGATGTCGTGATCTACAACGATCCCTACGGCGTGGTCCTTGTGATTGGAGCATGGAACTATCCTCTCCAACTTCTACTCGTGCCTATGAGTGGTGCCATTGCATCTGGTAACAGCGTCATTTTGAAGCCTAGTGAGATGTCAGAGGCGTGCGCTGCCTTCGTGACCGAGACCCTGCCTAAGTACTTGGATAACGTAAGTAGAGGAATGTGGCTCTAAGGACCAAAAATTTTGCTCCTGAGAATTTCTATTCATCATAAAAAAATCCGTATCATAACATTGCATTTTAAAATTATATTTGTATTTTATTAATCATTAAAGCTCCGTATTGGTTTCCGTTTAACAAAAATATATAAGATAAAATTACAAAGTCGTTTGAGCTAAAGCTATATATAAATACACCAGTTACACAACCTGAATCTGAACTAACCGTAAATGTTCCGCAATAATATAAGAAGGTTATCGAAGGTTAAAAATAAAAGTAATCGTTCTACTTTCATATGTATAATTAATTTAATAATTTATTTGCATGAAATATGAATACAGAAATAAGGTATTAAATAAAAACAAACCGTTATTATTCTACCAATATTTGGTATACATACTGCAGTTTCACCAAATATGTAAAGTATCTAATCATTATTTTCTACTATGTGAAAACTGAACAGAATTTTTAATTAAATTGTCAGAATACACAGAACAAACAGCTTGCAAAATAGTCCTAAAAGATAAGAATATAACAGGCCTTTTCCATGTTCTAGGATGCCATAATTGTAGTTGAAGGTGGTCCTAAAGAAACCACAGAACTTCTGCAGCAGAAATTCGACTACATCTTCTTTACTGGCGGCACCAGCGTGGGCAAGATTATCTATCAGGCAGCTATCAAGAACCTCACACCTGTTACACTTGAACTTGGAGGAAAGAGGTACGAAGAAAATAATAGGCATAATACTAATAAATTTGTTCTTTCTGGCACCCAAAATGAAGGCATATTGAAAACACAATACGACTGTCCTAATGCGAGGTGATCGATGATATCTGACTAATTTCGGGCTCAAAAGTCATGCGCTAATAATGTGTTGGGTGTCAAGTGCTTTGGTCTCAGAACCTCTGAAGCAGTTTAGGTTATGATTTATTTGGTGCATGTTTACCGATGACTAACAAGGGATATAAGTATCATGTCTACCGACTTACCAGACAAACTGCGTGGCCAAAAAAAAGTTTAAACTTTTCAACGTATTTTTACTTTTAAAAACGATGCTAGGTAGTTAGTTTTCAATTCCAAAGACAGATAGTATCATCTCTTTCACTCAATCGAATGGCAATTAAATTTCGATATTATATCCCACGCCTGCTCCTAACCTGGACATATAAGTCCCAATTATATTCTATAAGACAAGAAAAAACTAAATTATTTTTACCGTCAACATGTGTTGCACTTGCCACTGATGCACTTTTTTTTTCTCCCCAGTCCGGTATACATCGACAACTCAGCAGACATCATGATTACCACCAAGCGGATCTTATGGGGCAAGTTCATCAACGCTGGCCAGACTTGCATCGCCCCTGACTACATTCTCTGCACCAAGGAAGTCCAAGATAAATTCATTGAGGCCGCCAAGAAGGTCCTGCGCGAGTGGTACGGCTCTGAGCCACAGAAGTCGCCGGATCTTTGCAGGGTTGTCAATAATAGGCATTTTGGGTATCTATACTATATTTCTTTTTACTTATGTTGTACTACATTTTTAGGGGCGGTGCCTTACTAAAACGGTACTTTGAACTGAAAAACAAATAAATCTCCCATATTAATGTTAACATCCTGAAACGATTCTGTACATAAATAAATATCTCCTAAAAGATGCAATGAATGAATTATAAAACTACATACTATCGACGAAAGCAAACTCAGTGGGTTCCAAATGCTCCAAATATACATAATTTATACCATTACAGCCGACTGCAAACGATAGTCGACGCAAGCAAAGACAAAATAGCTATCGGCGGGTCGTACGACGCTAACGACAAGTTCATTGAACCTACAATCATGACCAACGTCACAGCCACAGACAAAGTAATGCAGGACGAGATATTTGGACCCCTACTGCCAATTGTAACCATTGAAAACGCATATGAAGCAATAAAATTTATTAACGAACGGTAAGTCTTTTTTAAATGCATGTGACTCTTTATAGTATACTAAGTTTATTTCACAAAGCATTGTTATATAACAAACATTAGAGTTTTGGCCAGATATTTGACTATTTCTATTCGGGATTACGTTTAGGCTGCACCCCTAACTTAGGTTTTCTAACAATATTTTGTTCAAAAAAACTGCCGCAGCAGACTCGGCTTTCGGGCACTATGATGTGACGTCAGCGCTTAAGTTGTAAGTTTGAATATGCTTTAGGTTCTCGTGTATACAAATATGTGATTGTGTGTTAAAAAGCAATGATGAAGATCAAAATTATGGTTTTCAACACACAAGAATGTTTCTGTGCCTTTTTTAATTTTATTTTATAAGAAGTGAAGAGAAGATTCTTCCAAGATTCTTAATGTTGCAAATTTAAATATTCTTACAAGTACTTTTTTTGTGTAAATCTCTTAACAACCCTATCCATTTGCAATATCGCCACGACTGCTGGCTACCGTGTCGTCTGGTCGTACGACTAAACGCATATCAGTTTCTTGTAAATACTTATATAGTAGTTATAAATAATGTTTTTTTTTGTGAATGTTTATGTGTGACTTACGTCCAAACACAGTCATGTACCTATACGTATACTATTTTCCTTAATGTGCTATAAAATATAATAGGATGATTGATTTTTACGGGTACAATTGTTGCAAAACGGAATTTTAAAAATTATCGTTACATTCGTTATACCTATGTATATTAAATTAAATAATTAGCGTTTAATTATGATCAAGTAGGTTTGAAACTAAATACGTCCTAATATTTAAAAACTAAAACAGTAATTTGAGATTTACACCATTTTAACAGGTGTCTCAAATATTGCATAATAACTTGCAATTGCTTAGCAGGTACTAATTTCAATTTTTACTATAGAAAATTCATGATTTTTATAAATAAGACCCTTTATCATTAAAATCTGTATAACATATACTTCTAATAAATCCTATCCTCATAAATCACACAGTATAGCCAACATAATTCATTGATCATGATCAGTAATTCCGTTGACTGCATTTTAAAAACAAAAAAATAGGTTTGAGGTTAAAAAATCGACTATTCGTTTATAATTCGTTAACGAAATAAAACGCAATTTTTCTTTATAAGTCAACTCATATTTTATTATTTACTTAACATTTATTTTTAATATATTTAGTTGTGCATAATAGTCGATTCTTTTTGTGACGCAACAGGTTAGCTTATAGACCATTAATAAGTTTCCATCGCAATGGGTTTCAAAGCCACACAGTGAAACGAGATCATTTTTCAGGGATCATCCGTTAGTACTTTACGTGTTTAGCAAACAAAGCAACATACAAAAGTTGTTTACTGAACAGACGCGGTCGGGCAGTATCAGTATCAACGATACTATCATGTTCTATGGCGGTAAGGAGACGATATTATCGGCTGTTTGTTAAACATATAAAATTGTGAAAAATAGCTCATTATAAAACGGTTAAAACATTGTACCTAAAGATATGACAGTGACAGTGTCATGATTAGTAGGTTAATCGACTAAGTAATTTAGGTATCGATCAGACTATCGGAACTCGATATCGAAAATCTCTTAAATCAGTAAACCAGCGTAGAACATACAGCTAAAAATCGTCTTACGTTCTGCACAACGGGCTACTAGAGGCGCGCACTCTATGCTTGTTTATGTATACTTTAAGGGCCAAAACACTTAAAATAACGAATGGCCCATAAAAATAAAAACCCAAAGGTTGCACATAAAATGTAATGTAAATAAATCGGATCTGGGCATAATCGGTGTACATACATAAAAAAAAAATACCAACCGATTTGAGAACCTCCTCCTTTTTGAAGTCGGCTAAAAAACAATTGATATCACAATGAATGTAACTAACTGTGTATGCTTATTTTTCACAATTTGTATGTTTTTGCAAAAAGTCGTCTTAAGGTGGTGGTAATTGGAGCTTCACCACTAACTTGGTCGAAGGGTTTTCACAATTTGAGGAAGTTATGCATATTTTTCCGAAAATGTAACCACTATTTTATTTTATTTTTTATCTGACAGCAGTGGCTTTATTACCTGGAGTCAGGTAGAAGAGATGTTGGCAAAGCATTAAAGTTTATTACTACCATTCTTCATCAGCTCTTATCTATAAAAAATATAGACACTCTTTAAATCCGACGAACACAACTTAAAACGAAATGCAAGTGTGTATCGAAAAATATTTTTTCAACCAAATCTCGACTCGATACATATTTGAGCACAAAAATAAAGTATCCTATGATAAGTAGGAAGATGGTGTTCATAAAATGTTCATCAATATACCATGATATTTCCATTGTTTCTTGTGGTGATGGTACGTGGTGGTGGTGACGGGGTTTGCAAACTCCAGTACTAATTTGACATGCGTATTTATAAGTGTAAATAGTACATTTAATCCCTAAAATCTATTTAAACCTTAATTTTAGATTGAAAGATATTTTATTGTCTATTGTGTACATAAATGTAAATATTTCATTAAAATAAGTTTAACTTAAAATATGTTTTAAAATGTGTATAAAGTTGATCACACACTTAACCGCGCCGTACGTGCTTCTTTCTAGCCGAATGCTATTTATTCATTTAGTAGGAGACTACGATGCTAAATGGGAATTTAATCGAGCATCTTCAGCACTATTACTTATTCATACAAATTATTTGTCAATGCGGCCCGTACGGCGCGTTGTATGCGGAGAAATGTGCGACCAATTTTAGTGCCTTAAAAAGGATTAAGTGCTTAAATACTGAAATATTGTTTGGCCATATTGAACTATATTTTCTACCTTCCTTCGGGTTTCAATATCCAAAGACAACCAATAAACATTTAGTCTAATTATTGGTTCCCGTTCCTAGATCGAGCTAGCCCGAATCGGCCAAACTAGGATTAGAAATATGTCCCTAAACAATAAAATCTCAGATCCAACCCTCCTGCTGTTAGTCCTATTAAGATTGTTAGCAACGCACTAAGTCGAGGTCTGAGCCCCGCAAGAGGTGCCCTTAAGAAACGTTGATAATGTACTTAGTTTTTCTATTGCTCTGGCTGAAAGCCCTAATGGTTTCCCCAAAAGTCCGGCGAAGAAGTCAAAGCCTGCGCTCAGGCTAACTGCGGCAAAACTCTACAAAAAAAAAAAAAAAACTTGACTTATTACATTTAAGAAACACAATCTTCTATGTTCTCTATTCTTAAAACTAAGAATGCTCTATAACTATCTTATTTGTCCGGGAAATAAAGACGCTGCACGGCCAAGCTTCATGCAAAAATTCGCGTATATCCTATCCACCCCGGTAGGACCGCCCTGTTAACGGGCCCGTTGGGAAAAATTGTTAATTCGACCCGCGTAGTGGCAACCCCGTCGCGAGGCCACCTAACTAACTTTACCTTTCTTTTTTTTCCAAAACATTGTCTTTATTCCCCGTATTTTTATGTAGTCTTTTAATAGCCTGTACGGTGGAGGTCTCACACTTTCTGTTGTAATGTAGAGAGAAGCCGCTAGTGCTGTACGTGTTCAGCAAGAACAGCAAGGTCGTGTCCAGTATTGTGGGCAACACTAGTAGCGGAGGGATGTGCGTTAACGATACCATGATGCACATGGGAGGTTTGGACGCATTTAAAATTATACTTTATACAATATTCCAGCCCAAAGTAGGCTTAGTAGGTAGTATTGTACTCCGTGTTATTAGCTATTTTAATTTAAAATTTCATGCAAATTGGTTAAGCTGTTTAGTTTTAAAAGCAGTACAAACATACAGCCACGCAAATTGCATTAGTATGTAACATAATGTTAGCATAAATTAATTTTAATGTTCTAACAATAGACAGTACCTAAAATTAAATATTAACAAAACTCATTCTCAATTAAACATTAATTAGTTGTATAAAATTAATTATTTTCTGTGCAGACTAACTCGCTTTACTATAGATACTATCACTTTATTTATGCATACTGCATGAGTTCGCATGATGAAAATGTTTAACATTAATTTAAAATAATTAGATTTCTTATATAGAATAATTAAACAATAAACTTACTTAGCTTGAATTTTATGGTAAAAACTTAACAATTTCAGCAAATATTTTAAACAAAAATATCATACTATTCTACTGAAAATCTCAGCAGCATTATTCAAATTCCAACCCTACTAATAAAGTATATAATCACAGTTGAGACGCTGCCGTTCGGTGGTGTTGGTGCCAGTGGTTTCGGTGCCTACCACGGCAAGAACACATTCGACACGTTCACGCACAAGAAGAGTTGCCTCATCAAGAACTTCTCACCAATCGGAGAGAAACTGGCTTCGTAAGTATATTTTGTATTGTTTTACCCTCAATTTTGTTTTGTGGCCGAATTTATGGAGACTATATACCAGTAATTAGTTTGTGGAGGTCACATAGGCAGTCTATTCATGTAACAGCATTCAGCGGAATCCGGTAGGACTCGAAGCCCAACCAACCCTACATGGTCTGAGGGAAGATAATATTGACAGAAGTAGGTATTCTACCACTAAAATTATCAATTCTATTTATCGAGAGGATCACCTCAGTCTGCGTTGAAAAGTCGGAAACTAAAATCTAATTAAACCGCGATAGTAGTTTTATTTCAATTAATATTATCAATATATTATACCTAGCCTGTATTGTTTCACTGCTGGGCAAAGCCCTCCTCATCCGATCCCGGTCCCTGGCTCCAGTGAGTTATACCTATCAATAATCCGTATCTGTGGCATAGAAAAACATACAATGGATGTAAATGGGTTTGTAATATCTGCCGCTAAAAAAGAGCCATTTGCAGTCTAGTGAACTCTTCTTGTGGACGGTGGTCTATAGGTACACTATTTCGGCAAATAATTAACCTTAAGTTGCTTTAGATAGCCTAGTGTAAAATCGTTTATTTAGCCATTATTAGCCACAAGAAGTCTTAGCATGCCCCCCCCTAACTATATAGTAAATAAATAAATAGATACTTTTTTTTACTGCGTGGCATCAGTCGCAATAATAAGTCAATTGTTTGTCGGTCTCTTGTGATCCATTGATATTTACATCTAATAATGCAATAACTAACAATCAATAATAATATTGTATTTCAGTGGCCGCTACCCACCGTACACAGAAAGCAATCTCAAGATGATCACGATGTTGATGCGCAAGCGGTTCGGCCCCTCTCTGAAGTTCGTGCCGTACTTGCTCGCGTTCGCGCTCGGCGTCGGGGTTTCGTACGGCATCTTCGCTTGGCGAAAGGTAAAGAAGTGATCTCAATGTATGTGTGTCAAGAATTTAAGTCCCGTTCGTACTAAAATATGTGGATTAGTTTCCATTTTACTTGAATAATTACTCATTTATTTGATAATTGATAAATTTGATAAAAGAACAGCAATAATATGTATTATGGCATAGACTATAATTACGCAAATTTAACTGACAATGTACTTAGCATTAAAAATTTATATTCTTGGCCTCGAGAAACTTACTTTTAAAAACAATTATACCTAACTGTTAAATTTAAATAATTTAAGTATATCTACCTAGTACTTAAAGATGTCTGTTACAATGATAGAAGATACTTCATAATTATAATGATACACAACTATTATTATTTGTAGAATACAGATAACGATGCAGACTTTTGACAAACTCATCATTTTCACAGCTAATTGAAGTGTATATTATAATTAAGGACCATTCCTGATTCTTGTGATAATTTAAAGATGTTTAATGGCTAATTCATACCAAATTTTTTTTAGAATTGAATAAATACATACTATATGTATGTAGGAACATAGGTGGTTGCTAATAATACTCTATTTAATTAAAATTATACATAAGATAATTCCAAAGACTACGATGTATTAGGTACCTACTTACAGTCGAGTTAATTTTTTTAAACGGTCTCTCTCGACTTATAATTGTTTGATTTTATTTAACCATCTCTGCATATTATATTTATTTACTATAAGAAAAATGTTCGTCCTAAAACGGTATATCAACCAATCCAAAGCCTATAAATGAAGTTTTCAATAAATAAAAACTTAATACCCATTTTATATTTCAGATGGCTGCGGAGGAATAATTTGAAGTGGCATCGTCCAAGATGGCTGCGAAACTATTGTGATAATGATTGAAACTCCTGCAGAAACTTTTACTCCTGATATATGAAAATATAACTACACGTACATTATAGTTACAAAATTCGATATACCTATTTTTCGTAACATTTTAAGTCTCATCATAAAAATTCAGAAAAAACACGCTGAAGAGTTGTTTAAAATATTTTTTTTTTCTATCATCATTTTAATCTGTAGGAGTTTTATAGATAAGTATACTGTGCCTTGCATAAATTTGATTTCACAACGCACTATGTGATTTTAAGAAGCAATATAGTAATACTATTTATAATATACACATGTTAACTATAATTTGACAACGCCATGACTTTACCTTCTAAGCTAAAAACATCCAATTTATCAAGATTTTATGCATTTATTTGAACACAATTTTTACTTTTATTAGCCAAGATTTTTTTTGTTTGGCCAGTATCCAAGATTCAAATCATTTGTCAAACACACTTGGCCCTTTTTTGCATTGCGTTTGCTTGGTTATTTACTTTCCTGGCTTCTCACTGAGCGTGATATCACGATGCCGCGCCTGAAAAAGCGCGCTCGGCGCCATACCGAGTCGCGCCGAGCCACTGCCTTCACACGGCGCGTGGCGCCAGCGAGCGCGGTGAGACTCGTGCATAGAGTAAACATAGACAAGTATAGAGCATGCGTATCGCTAGTAGCCCCCTTATGTCAAGTATAAGAACATTTTTAGCTAAATGTACTGTGCTCGTATATTTATGTGATTTTCCGTCCGACGACAAACGTTTATGCGAAAATATCCACGGTTCCGATATTATTAGGGTAATAGTAGGTTTTGAGATAGTTTTAATAAAACGGTGCGCTCTGTTTTGACACTAATTTTACGATTTTACATGTTCATACTAGTGCCAACAGTTCATACTCGCTATGCGGACTCTAGTTTTCTTATTTATTCCTCTAATGACTCGTGGTATCACACAACATAAAGCATTTAATAAATCAAGAAGCCTTATCACCAATATTGATTTAACATTATTTTGTTCATTTATTTATTCTGATAATGTTAGTGGTTTTCTTACGAATTTATTATTTCTGTGTTATATGATAGAACTCAAAACTAAATACCTATGTATTTAATTCAATTCAATTCAATTCTTTATTGCATGACCAAGCACGCGCTTTTTTGTTTATAAAAAAACCTTATTATTCTACTTACTTGTCTTGGAGCTGAATTTTCCATAGCAATATATTTTTTATTCGTTGAATAAAATTTTACGTCTAAAATATTTTTTATGGAAGAAATGACAAAAATTCAAAAAATATTTTTCGTAAAATAATATTATCTGGCGTTGGAAAAACAGCCCTTCATTTTATTAAGTTATTGTCGTTGCATTTAAATGTAAGGTTGTTGGATAATACTTACGTATATTTCTTAATAAACAGAAATAGTTAATGAACATTATGTTGTTATTTTTTATTAGCATTTTTATTATATATTTTCACCTTTGACGAGCCAGTAGTTTGTCTGTCTTTTATTCGTGGAAATTGACAGATTGACCAAAGGCGAGACTGGCGAAAAATAGCGGTTTTTTTAATGGCAAACGAGTGTTAAACCATCCTCAATACCAGGATGGCATGAATAGGCATGTTTCCTATTTTTTTTAATGTCCGCCTGGTAGATTAATGAATTTTATTGGACACGTATTTTTTCTTTTTTCATGCACACAAAAAATGATCAAAATACAGAGAACGGAAATTTCGTGTGACGTCACTCCTCGCTACAATTTTTACCAAGGCGAGGTGTCGTAAGCCCCCACTCCGAAACTTTAAAGCGCTGTATCTTTGTAATTTTTTATTGTTTTGATAAAATAAAAAATACGTGTCTAATATTTTTTTATTATCGAACTGACGGACTAAATAGATTTTTAACTTTTCATACCCAGTCAACATCCCTATTCGCAGAGGTCAGTCACTAATTAGGTGAGGGTGAGGGTTCATTGCGGGCCTTGACTTTGACGTTAGTATATATCGCATTAAACTGAAATGTAAGTAAATATTTTTTTTTTTACTGGCATTAAGTATTATCTAATTTTATGGATATTGTAGTTCAAAACATTCAGTAGGTATTCAATGTGGTCAAGTTCATTTTCGATCCTGTAAAATATGCACAACTTATGTAAGTATATTTAGTTAGCAAAATAAAAAAATTAAACTTATATTTAATTCCATAAAAAAAAATAGTAATGTCTTGTTTTATTTACCTACTTTAATCTTTTTTCTAAGTAATATTTACAGAAATACTTCCTCTTTAGAAGTCAAGTAATGGCTTGGAAACAATATAAGGTTATATAAAATTGGGCACATATTAACGACCAGCCTTTTCCAATATCCTGCTGGGCACAGGCCTCTTCTCAAATAGAGAAGGAACAATCATTGATCACCACGCTTGCTATTGCGGGTTGGAGATAACAGATTCCAATTTTTTGAAACTGGGTTTCCTCGCGATGTTTTCCTTCACCGATTGTCAATGATGTCTTAGAATAATTAAGGAAGTACATAGACCTTTAAAAAAAGTCATATTGTTACTTGCCTGTAATGGGTTCGCACTTGCAAACTTTTGCACACAAATCCGTTCAAACCGCTAGGCCATCACGACATTTTCTAATTTATTTAGAAAAGTTATAAAACTTTTCCAATAACAGATTAAATAAAATTATTATATTTTAACCTAACGTAATTTTTGTAAAAAAAAATGGTATTTCCTGTCTTGAACGTTCAAATTTCATAGTAGTGGAAAAACAAACAAAACGAGGCACTGTTCTAGCGTCAATAATACGATGGGCAGCGCCCTGATTCGCCCACCCTTCCCCGCTTTCTAGGTGTTTTCTGGCTGTGGAGAAGAAACGGGAAAACAAACTCCCCAGCAGCCTGCAGCACGCTGAGATAAAATAATAAAGATCATTTAGGACCCCGACAAATAAACGGAAATGAAGATGGCAGAAAGGGAGAAAAGATAAGTACTACCAACCTCTCGATGCACACTCAGCTCATAAGGGCAAAAAAACGATAATGACCTCCGATCACAAATAAAATACATCAGAGACCTTTGAGCTTTGTTTTAAATCAATAATAAAAATGGATTGGACAAATAATAGGCTTTAAGTCAGTCTATGTACACATACTGTCATACATTTCTTAAAAACAGTACTACATTAAATTAATTGTCAAGGTCAAGCCTCTTAATAGCTGGCTGTCGTTCTGCTGACTGCAGCTGGAAAACAGGATTGTCGCGTGTGAGTTATGGTGAAAAATTGTTCACTGTACGACTCCGCGCGAAAGTAAATTTTTTGTGCTTATTTCAGTCTGTAGTTGAAATTATTATTCAATTTATAAACATATAAAATACATTTTTAAATATATATTAAAAAACACATTTTAAAATATAAAATACAGTCCGGTAGTTAGGGACCCAGAGAGATGAACCTCCTCACGCTTCGTGCCGTATCGAGAAGTACCGCCTTCTGAATCAAGCCCTTGACCCAGATGCCTAACGAGAGCCTCCTAAGGTTGTTGGTCGAGGCTCTTAGCTATTAAGCCAATGGCTGTGACGACTATTGGAACAATGATTGATATTATTATTACTACTTTTCGTTTTAATATTGTTTTTGAGTAAGTATTATAGTAATTATAATTTTAAAATGTTTACTGTTTTGCATTTAATACAATATGATTAATTTATTTTCTTTTTTTTATAGATACAAACAGTTTCGAGGTTGGAAGAGTACCTATCTAGTGGGATTGCGAAGATGGTGAATTTTTTTATAAGAATAAGAAATGCGGCGCATGTTACTGTTTGAACACATTCAACGTCGCTTATACTAATTACTGTCGCTGTTCTGACTGTCGTTTATTTCATCAGTAGGTACCTTACCTGGTATTCGTTTCCCGCTAATAAAAATAAAACGTTCTGCTATCCACTACTAAATCACTAACGTGCTGTTCGAGCTGGTCGTGTGTGCGCGGCCTAAGACTAAAGAAGGTAGGTAGGTAGGTATAACTCAATAAATACATGCAACAAGCTACGCTACAGACTATAGTATTGCACCTCTCATTAAATTTTAGTTCTATAATAGGACAAGCATAGATTTATCTTGTCGATCAATGATTAGCATTGATGCCAAAAATTATTTTTGACGCAAGCATTAGCTACAGGTGACGCAACCCGCACCCTTCCTAAAACTTTTATCCCATCCTATCCCTGTTTAGATATTGTTTTAGTTTTCCTCATGTTTCTGTGGACCACCATCAAATATTTACAAACAGATCTAGGTAAGTGTGAGGTTTGGACTTAGATTCGTCTTTCAATCCTCAACTTTTCACTTTTAACTACAGAACCCACGAGTATAAATTTGTAATAAACTTTCCAGTTCCCGCACAAACTTAAAATACTGCCATCTAGTATAATTAAAGCGCACTAAAAACAAAAATTATTTGTAGGCCGGTCTAATGCAGATCGGATTAGTGAAAGGAAATGGCGCTAGTCCGCCTTCATTCATTCTTTATTATCATTCATTTCGTTCAGTAAATAATTAAATCTGTTTTAACCACAGACATATTTACTGTATTTACTATTTACCTCTCTGGTTTTAACACAACACAATCCAAATATTCCATAATCCTATCAGCTGACGGGAAGTTGTACTATTTGAGTCGCTGCGGTAGATTGTTTTTAATAATATTTGTGTTACTGCTGTCTGAGCAACGATAGATATTTCGAAATCCGTTGCTATCTATGTGCTAGAGTGAACGGAATGCGTTGATAACAAATACTTTATCTAGTAATTATTTTAATCACCGCGTTATAATAATACTTGTTGTCAGTGTTACTTTGAACTTGATCCCTAATGTGTGTTTAAACTCTTTATAATGACGCTGGGTAAGTTTTAAATGTATTTAAATTATTGCTATAATACCTCTAATATGTCATACTACGTGCTGTTCTATAGTAATTTGTATTAAAGCATATATAGTTTTTTTTTAACGCAATAATCTATGATCCTAGGAGTCGGAATTTAAAAATAAATAGCATTTGATGGCCCAATATTTACTTTTCTTGGGAAAAAACCAAGGCTTATGAAAACGCGTAGCTCGGCAATTTATGAATATAGTTGCTGGCCTTAAAAACAGGTTTTATGCTTAACGCCTTGTGTAATAACATTAGGTATACATAAGCAGCCTGTTTCTTATAAAAATATTCGTAAAAAATATTTAGGTTACATTAACTACTTTAAAAATACTTTTTATTAAACAGATGGAAATTCCTATCTTATTAGAATTTTATTCGATCTTTTCTTGTCCTACAAGATCAGTCTCTTTAACCTTAAACTAAATTAAAAAATACTATCCATATCCTCTAGTTCAGGGTGTTGGGTATTTTAATAAGATATTTTTATGATTGTAATATTGCATTGCATGCTTGATGCATCTATTACGCAAAAAGCATTATTTACTTATTGCTATAATACACTATACCTAATATAACAGTTGATTTAAGTATCTATTACTTGTATGATGCATATTATTATAACATTCTGCAAGTTATAAATGTGATGCAAAAAAACAGATGTCATAGCTATGATGACAAAAATATATCTATTACCTATTATACCTAGGTATACTGAGCAATGACACTATATTTCTTATAGTATGAATAACAGAATCTATATATAAACAGGTTGTGTAAATAATTATTTTCTGTTAATAACAATTTAATCAAATATTGTTTATGTAGTAAATTATGTTGAAACATTATTAAACCTTTGCTTGTATTGATAGAAAAGATTAAATCTTTTCCAATGATTTTTTATTAAATTTCATGAGCGGCAAACAAAGAAACATAATCTGCTTAGGCTGCTGCTGTTGAAAAATTAACATATTCGAATTTGATTATTACTTAATGTACTTAGTTTCTTACATAACTTACATTTTAATAGTGGTACAATACAATTAAGCTTTAAATTTATCAATAAGGATTAATACAATCTAAAAAAATTATCTTTTGAAAGAAATACAATTAACCTGTTTAATAATTGTTTCCTTTTTCAAGCTTATACAGTTAATGCCACAATACCTATGCATAAAAACAGTTTTTTTACATTTTTGTATAATAAATAATTTACTACCACGAAGCTGACTACATAAGTAGTAACATAGTGTAATTTTCTAGCTAAAAATAAATTCTTGATGAAGTTAGGGACAAATTCTGACCTTAAGAGAATTATATCTTATGGAAACTAGAAGAATATGAGGATCAGCTAGCTTTAATAAGATGACCACTGACACTCGTACAGAGAAGGAAAAAGCTTCAAATTGTTCACCTTGCTGTTAGATGAATTTATATGATAGATATATAAATTCATTAAAATATGTTAATTATTTTTTTGTCTTTATTAAAAATATTTAAGAAGGCAAATCTAATACTTACAATTTTTAGGTATTAATTACACTAGATTATAAAATTGTACTTATCAATAATTATCTTAGAATTAAAGAGATAGTATACTTTAAATCTTTATTTGAGATACTGTTTGTGTGTGGTTTTGAATAATTAGATAATGTTTACATTTAACAGGATGTAATTTAAAGTGTTTACTTTGGCTAGAAAAACTACTGAATCCAAGCTATGTAGCTCTAATAGATTCGACATCATTATGTGGGCATTTACTAATATTATAGGGGAAACATTTTTTTGTTTGTTTGTACGGAATAACCTCTGACACTACTGGACAGATTTTAACCATTTTTTCATCAATAGCAAGCTAAATTATCAGGAAGTAATAAAGGGGGGCGAGGTCGCGGGTGAAAACTAGTCGATTATAAAGGTCAAGCTACACTTGCCGATGTTGGTCCTTCGATACGTTCCCTTCCATTATCGATGACCTCTTGACTATTTATGCTTTTATTTTGTTAGCTACTTTGATCAAAAAACGGGTAGCCCTTTTTCCCAGAAAATAGAAATATTTTCATAATATTCCTCATTCGATTTCCTAATGCCGATGCCGCAAGTCTACAAAGTTATATAATTATTATATTTTAACGATGGATATTATATAGATACAAACAGAACAAAAACTATTTAAAGTTTATGACCATGAATAACATGGGCAATCAAAAACCAGTTATAGGATTTTTTTTATAAGCCAATTTGAATCCTATTGCCACTTGTTTTTAGAATTCTTTCATTTCTACTACTTAATAGGTTTTTTTTTTATCATCATTTTGTAGCAAACATTGTACCTATGTACATTTAAAAGTTAAAACTCACTAGAATTATAAACTCAAATCTGTTTGCGGTAGAAATTTGTAGGTACCTACAGATTTATGTACAATGGTAGGATTACAATTTGTAATGTAACCAAAGTACCTACCTATTTGTTTATTTATTTTTCAAATGCTTCTGTCACTTGCTGGCGCTTTTGTTTTTTTTCCTTGCTTCAGACAGACGGAAAGTGTCTATAATACTACAATATACGTAGTACACACGTCAGTCGAAATTCGCGTGATATTTGCTTTCGCTTTAACAACTTTCCCGAGAACTCTCGGTTAGTCGTTAACTCGTACCGCATTATCGCCGCTGTTTCTATGAGAATCCGGATTTGGTAGATATAACAAAAAATTCAAATACCTTTAATTACCTAAGCAGAATAGGTCTTGGCCAAAATATCAAGGAAAATATACAATTACGCCTTAAACTGGGCTCAAGTAATATGTCGAACACGGCTTTGGTTTTGAGTGAATTTTGGTTTGTCCTTAACTAAACCCAACCTAGACTATTACGCATAACTACACAATATTATTTTACATTCAGGCAGTCAGATGGGCCAAATTGATAACCTTCTTTTTAAATATTTATAATAGGTATATTTATCTACTCAGTGACAATAACAAATGTGACCTTTTCCGCAACCTATGTAAATTCACTTGACATTAAGTTTAACATTCTTTTATTTCTTTGTTACAGGAATATCAAATCAGAAACCTAAATCGGTCGATGTCGCAGAGGTAAGACACATTTTGTTAACATTCATATGGAAATAACCTACATTACCTACACGTATAAGTGCCAAGTTAATGTAGATAGGTACTTCAGGCGCGGATCCGGATTCGGGTTTTGTGGTTTTTCTTAATTTAACCTAATATGTTTTTAGAGAAATTAATTTATTCTGAATGATTGACCATATCGATTTATAATATAAAATTAAAGGATGTTTAATGTTGTTCTGATTTTTCAAAATTACTTGAATCAATTCCCGGGCATGGCAAGCGTATTTCTAAACCTAAAATTTTAGTTTTATTTCTTCATAAAAATAAATGAATTTTTGTTTCTGTTTCGTATTTTTTTTTCTATCTCCAGTATTTAGAGTACTTCCCCTACTGGTAGCAGTGAGAAAATCCAACCATCGCAGCACAGAAATCAAGTTAACACCGAAACTGTATAAATTGCATATTAACTAACCCCTGTAAAATATTTAAAATCATCAGTTATTTTCACAATTCACAAAAATTTAATCCTGGCGGTCTCAACTTCACCTGTGCCTGCCAAGGTGTATGAACCATCCAAATGGTCTGCCTGCTGGAGAAACAATTTTACACTTTTGTTGCCTCATATCTGCCAAAGCCACAATGATCCAAACTTCATATTAGGGGATCGTTCATACCTATACTATACACAGATAAAGTTTCAGCTTTTATAAAATAACTAAGGTTTGAACGTCGCAGACTCTTGAGCTATTTGTACTTATAAGAATGACTAGTCACGTTAGTAACGTGTTCCTTCTACTAATCAAAGTCTAAAGTTCAAAACCAAGCATTAGTAACCGTACCTATCTAAGGACCACTTTTTTTAATGATAACCATATTTGTTGATGCATATTACGAAGGTGTACGATAGAATTGCGGCATTTCTAAGATAAGTGAAACTATAACGATATTATCCTGGACATAAGCCTGTCCCAAGTTACGCCATAGCACTTGGTCCTTCCGCCTCCAGTCCTAACCAGCTACCTTTTTTAAGTCGTCAAAGAGGCATTGATGGCCTTAAAATGGGTTTCGACCTCCGAATCCTCCACAAAAGCTCCTTTACGGGTGTATTAAGTTAAAAGATATCACTGGACATGCCTTTTCGGTTGCGATCATCAGGCCACAGCATGTCTACCACCACAATAGCACAACAGTGACTTGCAAAACTAAACCTTACTGCTTTCAGTTAAAGCCGTTTCAATGTCAGTGTTACCGCTGCATACCGTCCACAAACTTCCGTGATTTTATGATAATTTTGACGTTATAAACCCTGCGTTAAAATCCTTGATATTAGACTTTTATATCCTATATAACGGAAGCGTTTTAAAACTAGTGTATTTAAAATCTTTTCTGCTGTTTTAATGTTTTGGATCTATTTTTAATTTGCCTGTCATCATCATTATTACGTTCAGAACTTTGAATTGAATATTGATGTTACAGACGAGATGTAATATTAGAGAACAGTCAGATAGTTGAATACAAAGGCTCATTTCACGTTAATTTTGCTTTTGTAAGAGATCAGATAACTGTAATATTGACTTCCGAGTTGTACAAATTATTTTCCGTGGTAAAGTTACCTCCATCCAACCATTAACTGTGACCTTGCAGAGATGCAGAGAGCTATTATACCGATAGATATGTACAAAGTACTCACACTACTCACTATATTATTATGTAATAATTCCTTTTATATCTATAAAAATAAATAATATTGAAGTGTCTGTTTGTAATATTGAAATAACCGCTTTTTACTATATGCATATGAATGTACATACGGTACATATACCAAAATATTTTTTTTACAATTTTTGTCGGTCTGTCTGTCTCTATGTTTGGTCCAGGCTAATCTCTGGAAGGGCTGGACCGATTTTAACTTCACTTTCACTGGCAGATAGCTGATGTAATAAGGAGTTACTTAGGCTACTTCGAAAAAAACCAAATAACTTTTTTGTTAAATTACACGCGGACGAAGTCGCGGTCACAGTTAGTATGTTATAAATGTACAAAATTTCGTGACAGATTTATCTTTGATTCACTCAATCGAAGTATGGTATAAGTAAGTCATGAAATATATTTCAACATAAAACCTAGTTACTTTTCGATACACAGCAATAACCAACATCATAAAAAAACATCATACAATACGTTACCTACTTACTGCACTAATAATTACAAAAAAATCTCTTGATAAGGGAAGAGCAATGTCCTACAGATAAGAAGCTTGATAATAGATTTTTATAAATACACAATCGCCGACCAAAGTTCAATTATCAGTTGAATTTATGTCTTTCACATGTATAATATTGAGTGCGGCAGTAGCCTAATAGTTAGGGTGACGGCCGTGTAATCGAAAGGTCGCAGGTTCAAACCCCACCCATTGCACTATTGATATCCACTTGATGACACACACAGACACAAGCATATTTAGCTTAGTTGGAGGGGTTATCAAAATAGATAGTAATGTGAATTCCACCCACATTGCTAGTAATCTTTTTGGTATGGATTTACTTTTAACTTTAAAGCCTCTTGGTTCAGTAATCTGTTTAGTAATTTAGTTGGGGCCATACTGTAGCTATTTGGTAAAAATAAAAACTCGAACTTGAACTTTCGTCGGCGATTATATATTTATAAATATTAATTCTATACTTTCTTTCACCCCTGGTCTTGGAGATGACATTACACAGCAGTGTTCAATTAACATCAAATGAGCCTCTTTGCATTTGTCGCCTATGCAGCTATGCTATAAAAATCTATAGCCTAATCCAGCGAATTAGTATCTATCATTAATCTGTAATACTGAGCAAGCTAGTATTTTTACGAGTTTTAAAATCACTAATAGTTTACCAATTTACATAAAAAAGAACAACTGCTAATTAGCAACCATTGTTAAACTTGGTGTAGCAATTAAACAGAAGTTCTATCAATTAAAACATCCTTTAATTTACCGAGAAATTGTATTTAATTATTTATTCCGCAGTTTCTAAGGCAACTTCCTAGCGTATGAAATCGAGTGCTCATTCATAATGTACAAAGAACGTTTTTGTGTCTGTATTTAGTTATGTTAAGTTAAAACATCTAAGTACGTAATTCTGATATAGTTATGGAACACTATTAACTTATTTAATATCATTTCGACTTTACACACCTTTGTAACACGCTATTAAAACTCTTTTTTTTTATTGTCATTCAATGTATAATATCGTTATAGATTCACTATTAACTAATGTTCACTTGAGTTGACGCAATTCTATCGTACATTGTAATATGCACCAGTAAAATGGTCCTTTATTTATTAAAAAATTGGTCCTTAGATACGATTATGTTTTGAACTTAACGGTAAACTAATGGTTTGGTTTTGAACTTTAGACTTTTATTAATAGTTTACGTGACTAGTCATTCGTATAATAAAAACCGCAAGTCACTTTTTTGACGTTTCCTGCTTACATGCTAAAAACTATAATACTTGTAGGATTTAGTTCCCCACTGTATTAGTCTTCTTTCACTAAATATAAAAGATTTTGTCTGAAGACTGAAGGGTGGCAAATACTGTCTGTCAGGTGCAGTGCAATTGAAACCCCGCGACAAACGTATCATTTTCATTGGACATTAATAATTTGCAGCAAAATATTTCATCTAATCGTTACTTTTGTATTCACAGGCGGTCCAAAAGGCACGCGACACATTCAACCGTGGGGTCACTCGCCCTATAGAATGGCGTCGTCAGCAGTTGAAGAACCTGCTTCGGATGTACGAGGAGAACCAGAACGCCATGATCGAAGCCCTCCGCAAGGACTTAAGGAGGAGCAAGATGGAGGCTGTTCTCCTGGAAGTGGACTACCTAATCAATGACCTAAAGAGTCTCTTACACCATTTGGACGAATGGGCCAAGCCTGAAAAGGTAAGTAATTTTCTTATTATATAGGTGTCTTATTTTGGTTGGGTCCTTTAAGTCAGGTTTTAAAATGTAAAGGACCAAAAATAATCTGAAAGTGTTTCGATCGTGAACCAGTGTAAAAATGTGAGGAATTACAAAATACAACGTTTCCGTAAAAAGTACGTACTAAATTAATATAGTATTATTAATCCAAAGCGCAACTAGAAGAGACGTGTTGTGTACGAACCCA
This sequence comes from Diachrysia chrysitis, assembly GCA_932294365.1. Classification (NCBI taxonomy): domain Eukaryota; kingdom Metazoa; phylum Arthropoda; class Insecta; order Lepidoptera; family Noctuidae; genus Diachrysia; species Diachrysia chrysitis. Next base: position 9,112,670 of record OW028657.1, read on the forward strand.
ACATTTACAGTAAAATTAATAAACTACTAGTTTTTGTTTAGTAAAAAATATTCAAAAAAATATATACCTACTGTTAATATAATATTAATGTAAAAAAATAAACAAAATTAATGTAAACAAAAAGTAAATTACTAATATCAATTTTATTTTCAAATCTACATAATGTATGCAAGGTTCAATGATTTCGAGGTCACAAAAACTTAGCGACTATTGTTTAAACTTAATTTAATTAATCTATGCAGTAAGTCGACTCAAGTCATTTAAAATGCTAATGTTCAGTATAGTAGCTGTTACCGAATTACAAACCATGTTTCTAACTTCGATTAAATTACTATATTTAGAAATATAACTAACTTTTGCTCTCATTGAACTACTAAGCCACCACAACTTCCACGGCCTAGTGGTTCAATGAACGGATTTGTGTGCACAAAGTTGCAGATTCAAACCCATTACAGGCAGATACCTGCAGATACCAATGTAATTTTTCAAAGTTATAATTACTTTCTTAATTATTCTAAGACATCATTTACAATCCATTGATCCATTGACAAAATTTAAATATTTGTACCCATTGATGTTGTTCTCGATTAAACAGATATTTTCCTTATACAAGTTTAAATACAGTTTATTTTATAATAGTGTATTATTGGAAAAGTCATGAAAATATTAAATTATAGTGCAAACTGAACCTAGTACGTAAGCATTACTGTTGTTTTTCCTAAAACTCTTGTTTGTTTACATGTTTTGCACATAAATTGCGATCGCTGTATATTTTCGCATATATTTATATACGATAAAAGTCATTTTGTTGATTAGGAAATAATTTTAATACAAAAACTAAGTAATTTTATTCAACGCGACAACCCACGAATAATAAAGTGAAATAAATTACTATTCAATGAACATTTTGCAGTTTAAAATAATACCTAATATCACTTAAAACTTATTACACAATTAAGTACCTAATAATACATTATAAGTTTTCTTTTTAACTGATGAGTGCTCATTGATTTGTTCACAATTTGTACCTATTCTTAAATTCTTATTGACACATTTACATAGGTAGGTTGTACATATCAAATTATGGTCAGTGTTTCATCACTCCTCTTTTCTACATTATCTAAACAAATACTACTATGCCACGGCTAACCCCGTTTTTGTACACCAGACTGATCTCACGGATTCAGTAGAACGCATACATACATAAAAACCGTATTTTTTATTCACATTAAATTTGGATAGATTTATTACGCACAAATTTATCTTATAAGATAATCAAATTAAAGAAATAAGTATGATTTATTTTATGTACCTATTTAAAGTAATATATGTTCTTGGACTTGGGAGTGTTTAATTATGTTTTGTATAACTAAGGATTAATCATTCGTTAGCACAATCATTTGTTATTCGGAACACACTATTGCCAACGGCTTACCAGCAGCCTTTAAAATATTTTTTTTTTCAAGTAAACCAACGGTTCTATTATAATCATTATATCAGCCATACAGTACCAGAAACCAGTAACTGACCCTTAGTTAAGACAGTATCAGCCTCTAGTCTTTATTGGTCCTTTAGGACATATCTGTCACTGCCTTCCTCGTGGACCAATAAAAACGCAATAAAACAGCAGGTTTAAAGCAGACATGTTATATCACATTATGAAACAAATACTCCGTAAGTGCGAAAGAAGCAAGGAAATTTCTAGAAAATCTTGTATTTAGAATCCACTCGTTCAAACGATTATTACAGTCATGCAACATGTGTAAAATCCATTGTTTGACATGTTATTCTTGTAACTATGTAAAAAACTAATATGGGTGTAATACGCAGTAAGCTTAATTAATATGTAAACTGCTTCGCATTATTCACTGGAAGTTACTTTTGTTTATTTTTAACTTGGTTTTGATTCTGTATCAAGAATATAATTATTTTACATCATGGCTGGTACCATGACTAGCTTGAGAGTTGATTTATTATTTGGCATCTAATTAAATACCCAGAGCAGTAGACCCCCAAACCATCAAACATAACCCATGAAAGGGTAATACGCTTCGATGCCTTATTTAAAGAGTTAGTACTGCATCCTTGACAAATATAATTCTTAAAATGCACTTACGCAACTACAGCCACCTGTACCTTAAATATAAATGTTGATATTAATAACTATTTTTTTTACAGCCATCAAAAGGCTTCGTGAACATGCTCGATGACGTCGTGATCTACAACGATCCCTACGGCGTCGTCCTTGTGATTGGAGCATGGAACTATCCTCTCCAACTGCTACTCCTGCCCATGAGCGGTGCCATCGCAGCTGGTAACACCGTGATTGTAAAGCCTAGTGAACTGTCGGAGGCGTGCGCTGCCTTCGTGGCCGAGACCCTACCTAAGTACTTGGATAACGTGAGTAGAGAAATGCGGCTCTGAGGACTAGAAAAGCTGTTTAAAAAAATCGATCAGATACAATTTAATGTTCTATAAGTATAATAAATATATAATGCACAAAGAAGGGTCAAATCAGTCTACCTACATGTATGGCATTTACCCGCCACCGGAATATTCTTAAACTAAATATTAGTATCGATAAAAAATAACAACAACGTAGTTAAGTATAAATACAATAGTTACGCAATCTGTTTCTGACCGAACCGAAAATTTTCCGCAACAACATGATCAGGTTATCGCAGGTTAAAAATAAAAGTAATCGTTCTACTTTCATATGTATATCTATAATGCAATTTTGGACCTTACCTTACATATTTACTAGTAAAACAGGCCCATTAGCGGTCAAAAATCGTCCATAATTCTTTTAAATTTTAAGTTTCTACCCTACTGCTAGGTATACCTACTTATAATATATACTTCATGGTAACAAAAAAAATCTGTTACATTTGTGAATTGTCAGAAGCTGTAAACTTAGAGTAAACATAGACAAGCATAGAGCGTGCGCATCGCTAGTAGCCCCTTATGCCGAGCGTAAGCACATTTTTTGGTAAATGTACTACGCTCGTTTACTAATTTAATCATTTTTCCGTGCGACGACAGTCGTTTATGCCAAAATATCGACGGTTCCGATATTATTATGGTATAATTATAATATTAGGTTTTGAGATAGTTTGAATAAAACGGTGTGCTCTGTTTTGACACTAATTTTACGGTATTACATGTTCATACTAGTGCCAACAGTTCATACTCGAAATGCTATACTCATTTATTCCTCTAAGACTGCAAATAATAATGTATATGTATGTGTATTTCTGCACAGCTTCTGTATATAATCTTTAACTGTGCCAAATTTTATACACCTCAGTCCACATAAAAGAGGATCAAAATTTTTGCCACACGTATTTATATAAAGATATTATCATACCGAACAAATAAACGTATTCGTATATACAACTCATATTATTACTACCCGTTTTTGTAGCAAAAAGCAAAAGGACCAAGATTCCTTAATATTAAATATTGCATACTGCAATGAAGAATGTTAACAAATTTTGATTATTAGCTCTCCATATTCTCTGTCAAAAATAAAAAATACTAGTGAAAGAATTACTTCGATACGACAATTAGTTTCCGATTTAGAAGTAAAACAAGTTGAACCGCACGACGCGGGCTGCCGGTGACGTTGTGACGTCATTGTACAACACGCTCAGTCTGGCTCACTAAGTACGCTCGCGGTCGCGCGCCCGTACCGTCGAAATTATACTTAAATACTTTTAAAAGTGTCCAATCCAAATACTAGGAAATCATGTGTTGTGCCTAAATGTAAAGATTGTGGTATTTTGCAAACTTTGCCTGAAAGATTAGCAGTATTGGCAGTCAAAGGTTTCAAAAATATTGCGCATTTGCTACAACAAAATGGACATACCTAGTGTGAGCTCTAAAGTAAAACCGACCAAAAAAGAAGTTTTGGAGACAAAAAAAAATGCAGCGTCACGGATACACGTAGAAAGAGCTATCGGCAGACTTAGATCACAGAATAAATATTAGTACTGACGCTTAGATTCTTTGAGTTCATGTTGCCACACGCTTGGGTAGATCTAAAGCAAGTCGACCTGCTAGATTCAGTGGTGATTTCTGCATGTGGAATAGTTAGTCTGCAAAGCAGTCTATTTCATTTAAAGTAACTTCCTAGTGTTTTAAGCAAAATACATTTAAGTTTATTTTATTGTATTAAAAATATAAGATTTGGAGGTTACGTACGTTCCATTTTCCACCAACGTTTGTGTTATTTATAGAGTTTTAATAAAACTATATTACACTAGCTGTCCCCCGCGACTTTGATCGCGTGTTTTAGTTTCAACGGTTTTTCATTTTTGCAACATTTTTCATTTATGCTCCGCTCCTATTGGTCGTAGCGTGATATTATATAGCCTATAGCCTTTCTCAATAAACGGACTATCCAATACAAAAATAAGTTTTAAATTCGAACCAGTAATTCCTGAGATTAGCGCGTTCAAACAAACAAACTCTTCAGCTTTATAATATTAAAGTATAGATTAGGATAATGTTTTGCCTAGTTTACCTTTACTATAAATACGTAATAAAAGTGTTTGCCTTGATTGGACACTTTACTTCTATAACGCAGTCATTAGTAGGTAAGCCTGTCAGGCGAGGCACCAATCATAGGTCACTTATTCTTTGAAAAAAGACCAGATTCCTCTATCTTTATATTGTGTACTTTCGGCGGCAACGAAATCACTATTTGTTGATAAATAATGCGCAACCAATTAATCCATCTATTTTAGGTAGATTATCCGATTGCCCTTTTTTGAATCCTTCACCAATTTTATTAATCGAACAATATTTACTATTATTAGACTATTAACGTAATACTCGGACGAAAACACAACAAAATACTGCGCAAGCTATAACACCTACTATAACCGCTGGTGACTTGATATTAAGCTGGGCGCAGGCCGCGCTTGAGCTTGCGGCGTTGTGATATGACGTCACAAGCGGTCACGTGGCTGTTAGCGGGACTCGATATTTTTCGAAACTTTGAATGCTTATAAAATCAAAACTACTGGGTATTTTTGACTACAACAAAAACTAGTGTATTTGTATACATACAGGCTTTACTAAGACAAAATTTCAAGCGATTTGGCATACCTAGTAACATTCTTCATTATACTGCATACCTAACATTTCGTATCATTACTCTCTACTTTGTAAACAGATTTTACAATTAAACTGATAACTTTGAGGTCGTCTGCCTAAATACAAAACAAACAACTTATTACATTATACTTATACTTATACTTAGGTTAAATATATAACTGGTCCTTTGGGTATTCTAGGATGCCGTAATTGTAGTGGAGGGTGGTCCTAAGGAGACTACCGAGCTTCTGCAGCAGAAATTCGACTACATCTTCTTTACTGGCGGCACCAGCGTCGGCAAGATTATCTACGAGGCAGCTACCAAGAACCTCACACCTGTCACTCTTGAACTTGGAGGAAAGAGGTAAGAAGAAAAAGCAAAATACTAGTAAATTCTGCTCTTTCTGAGTCCTCATTTGTCTTATTTCTTTCAGCCTATTGCCGTTCACTGCTGAACGTAGGACTCCCCCAAGACTTCTTTTGTCATTTAAATTATTATAAGAAATTGTTTTCTACAAAGACATATTATCTTTAATGTTCACAACAGTTCTGTGAAAAAAGTTGTAGTCTAGTAGGTGACAGGTTGCATCCGCCTTAAATGTATTTCTGAGAATTGAAAACAGGGTAATATAAAATAAAAAGAAAATATAATTGCATTTTTTTTTTTTTTTTTTTTTCAGAAAAAACGTTATTACTACCCACAATACGCGTACCACGGTTTTAAAGAAAAATCTTTTAATTTAAAATATACTTCATTAAAATTCTAATAACTTTAATGACGTACCTACATTAATTGTAATTATAAATTGGGCTGTAAAATCATTTTATGGTAATTCGGTGTTGAAATTGTTTAATCTTTTTATAATTTTTTCAAACGTATCTAGGTACTTAGTTTGGAACTCCTTCGAATAACAATTATATTTTATATCGTTCTCTGGATTTATATTATCTTTAGATTTATTCTGATTTATTTTACCATGATTTTGTACCTCTGATGAATGTCTGTTCTCCCCAGTCCGGTATACATCGACAACTCAGCAGACATCATGATTACCACCAAGCGGATCTTATGGGGCAAGTTCATCAACGCTGGACAGACTTGCATCGCCCCCGACTACATTCTCTGCACCAAGGAGGTCCAAGACAAATTTATTGAGGCCGCCAAGAAGGTTCTGCGCGAGTGGTACGGCTCTGAGCCACAGAAGTCGCCGGATCTTTGCAGGGTTGTCAATAACAGGCATTTTAGGTAACTAAATTAATTAACTAAGTTTGTACTACGTTTTTAGGGATGGTGCTACTTTACTATCACAAGAAAACAATAAAGGGTGGGATAAAAGGAGTGTTCTTTTCATTAACGTTCTGAAAGTAATGACAATAGACAGAGAAAACTACATATTATACCGCTTTCCGATCGAATTAAATTTTAGGCTTTTAGTGTCTTAAAATTTTATTATATTATTATTTGAGCCAAAATTTTAAATTTGCTTTAATCTCATGTTGAAGGAAAATTATGTCAGATATTATGTAAGACCCCTCCGTGCCTCGGAAAGCACGTTAAGCCGTTGTTCCCGACTGTCATACGTCGATGCTTGACAGAATCTGTGTATAATGAACCTTTTTATACCATCACAGCCGTCTGCAAGCGGTAGTCGACGCAAGCAAAGACAAAATAGCTATCGGCGGGTCGTACGACGCTAACGACAAGTTCATTGAACCTACAATCATCACTAACGTCACAGCCACAGACAAAGTAATGCAGGACGAGATATTTGGACCCCTACTGCCAATTGTGACGATTGAAAACGCTTATGAAGCAATCAAATTTATTAACGACCGGTAAGTCTTATGTAAATGTTTGTGACTCTGTATAATATGTTGTGTGACGTATTAGGGCTTATGATGTGTTGTCAGGGGTAGAGGGTTGTAAAAGTTTTGAATATGCTATAATTTCTCGTGTGTTTAAATATGTGATTGTGAGTTTGAAAAGCTATGTCGAGGTTCGAAATCACGATTTACAACACACAAGTATGTTACTGTATCTTTTTAAAATTTTCTTTTAAGAACAGTGTAATCAAGCTCAGTCAAATGGAGAAATATTCAAGTATTTTTTGTGTAGCAAGCCTAGCCTGTGCAACATCGCTTAAACGAGTGCTGTCTACCGTGTATAAGTCGATTGGTCGCGGGCCAAAGAGCAGCCCTTTTTGTTAGAAATGTTTAATCCAAGTCATCTAAAAAAAAACATCTTCAATTAGGTTATCACATTTCGATTAAATTTATATTGTGTTACCAATTACCATAGTTCGAATAATGGGCAAATCTAAAAGCGATAACATATCCAATTTAGTTAGGTACCAAAAAGTTTGTATTTTAAAAATATTATTTAATAATAGAGCCTGTAATCTACCTCTAGTTATCGCAATTATCATTCTTATAGACAAAAAAGAAAGAAATACTACCAAGTCTACTGTCTAAAGATACAACAGAAAATATTTATACTTATCATCATTATAATTATAATAAGTACAAGGGATACAATGAAAAATTATAATTTATAATTTTTTTGAGTCTTTATTCTTTTTTGAAAGCTTATTTGTGAATTTGTACGTCCAAAAAAATGTATGGGTATTTTCTTAGTAGGTATTTTTGTAATATAATAAGATGATTAATGATTCACGGGTTTTTCATGTATTTAAATTGAACTATTGTTTCAAAACGTGGGAATATTACTACATCATGTTGACAGGCCTTATAAAGATTACAGATTATATCATACAAATTGTATGACAAACATCTAATAAATCATACAGTATAACCAACACAATCCATACCATGATCAGTAATTCCACTGACAGCACTTTAAAAGTCATTTTTTTTAGTCCAACGACTCATTACTACCTATCCATCCATCGGATCGGGTTTAGTCGATTTTTTACTTTTATTTTTAGAATCGACTATTCGTTTATAATTTATAATCTTAAGAAATGAAACGTTATTTTTCGTTATAAATCTAGCTAACATGTTTTTAGTTACATAATATTTTTTTATATTGAGTTATGTAAAATAGTCGATTCTTTTGTAACGAAACAGGTTAACCAGTTTCCATCTCAATGGGTTTCAAAGCCACTCAGTGAAATGAGATCATTTTTCAGGGATCATCCGTTAGTACTTTACGTGTTTAGCAAACAAAGCAACATACAAAAGTTGTTTACTGAACAGACGCGGTCGGGCAGTATCAGTATCAACGATACTATCATGTTCTATGGCGGTAAGGAGACGACATCAACGGCTGTTTGTTAAAATATACAATTGTAAAAATAATATTGTTTAAAATCAGTTCAAACATCATACTTACAGTTAATGGACGTGATAAGTAGGTTAATCGACTAAGTCATATAGGTATCGATCAGACTATTAAATACTTACTTACAGAATGGATTACTTTATCACAAGTTATAAATAAATATTACCTAAAATATTGACTGAAACTCCATGACGTCGAAACCTTTCATTTTTCTGCTATACTTACTATTTAAAATTCTTAGTTGTATATATTTGCATTAAAGACCGGGTAACCGCAGCTTATCGATAATAGTTACCCTAAACAAACAAAAGAAACTAATACATCATACCAGTATTTTGCGTGGTTAATATAGTTGAGGCAACAAATGGCACATATAAATTCAATTTACAAACAAATGTAACGCCTCTTACGAGTAGGTACCTAGGCGAGGACGGGACCGTGATGTCAAAAAGAAAGGTACCTATTTTCACAATAAAATGTGCACTTAGAGTAAAAAAGACAAAAAAGTCAAAGATACTGGTTAAAATATTTACATATCCTATTTGTTTGGTATATTTTTCACATTTTGTATGTTTTTGCAAGCAGCCGTCTCAAGGTGGTGGGGTACATGGAGCTTCGCCACTAACCTGGTCGAAGGGTTTTCATAATTTGAGGACCGTAAAAATAAAAACTTTAAAATATTTTTTTATTAAAAAGTGTAACATCTATTACTTGATTGGTGTACAGTGGCATAAATACCTTGAGTCAGACCGAAGAGATGTGGACACTACAACATGGATTGTTTCCCATGACCAGCCAAACTTAAAAAATAATTTTGTCTAATTAGATAAAATGAAATAATAGCACACATTTAAAAATGTGTCAAAAATTAGCTAGTAGGAATTAATGCACTTGTGTGCGTGGTGCACCGCCCCATTTATCTGTGTGCTAACTGTTACCTATCTAGATTGAAGAACTGAATTGTGCTGTTGAAACATCCCACACATTCGCTTTTTAATGATAGACAAAATATATATTTTTTTTTTTTTTTTTTTTTTCTAATTTAATACTATCCCTGTGTTTACTGTTTTCTGGTCGGCACTTGTATATAAAAAATATCCTTAAGAACCGGCGAACTACTGCCAATTTGATTTAAGCCTTTTAATTATTTTTATAAATTGAAACGAATTTTTAATAAAAAAAAAACTATAACATTTTATCTTCGGTCAGTACGATTATGATTAAAAATGTTCCTAAAATGTGGTGCATGATATTTTCATTGTTTCTTGTGGTGATGGTGGTGGTGACTTGTGGTTTGCGTTGTGTAAATTGCAAATTTATTACATAAAATCTATTTATTAATATTGTATAGAAATATTACATTAGATTGAAAATATTGAGAGCTATCATAAGCCTTTAAGTAAATGTAAATAATTCAAAAATGTAACATACATATTAACGTGTAACCCTAGAAAGAATAAGTGTTTAAAAATTATAATAAATTTTTTGGCCAAATCTACTAAATTTATATCTTTCTGAGGTTCTAATATTAATAGACAACCAATAAAAATGTATGGACTTATTTATAAAAAGCTCTCTCTCGAGGGCGTTAAACTACTACTTAGCACATTCATAATTCAAGTTTTCTGTAGGATTCGAATTTAAAATCTGCTAAGCAGTCGTTAAACACCGTCGAGATTTTTATAAATAAGGTCATTAGACTAGAATTTATTCTCCTCTTAAAATATTTTAGAACCACAATCTTCTATCTTCTCTATTCTTAAAACTATGAATGCTCTATACTCTGTAGTGGTTAATAGCTTGTACTTTACGGTGGAGGTCTCACACTTTCTGTTGTAATGTAGAGAGAAGCCGCTAGTGCTGTACGTGTTCAGCAAGAACAGCAAGGTCGTGTCCAGTATTGTGGACAACACTAGTAGCGGAGGGATGTGCGTTAACGATACCATGATGCACATGGGAGGTTTGGACGCATTTAAATTTATACATTAAAAAAATCTAAAAAAGAGTAGCCTATGGCATTCTCTATGGAATTAGCTATTTTAATTTAAAATTTCATTTTAATCGGTTTAGACATTTAATCTTGATAGCCGTACAAACACACAGAAATAAAAATGAACTTTGTATATAATGTAATTAAAATTTCAGCATGAATTTAACTTTACTTAATTACTTTACTTTTCTACTTGTAACAAAAGATTATGAAGATTAATGTAGCTCTTACACAATTAAACATTAATTATGTTGTATAAAATTAATTATATCGTATTTAGACTAACTCGCTTTGCTATAGATACCTAAATCACTTCCTTTCTGCATACACTGCATGAGTTCGCATGTACGGAAAATGATTAAAATTAATTTTAAATAATGTGTTACTGAGATTTTCACTTACACAGCGTGTTGCTGAAATGTTTAATCTCTTCAAAAGAGCTGAAGAGAACATTGGTATAGTCAGAAAATTCAGCTCAGAATGAGTTAAATATGTAGTTGAGATCGAATTTTTCGTATTAATTATTCGACACGTATTACACGATACACATGTGATTTTTGCAGTCGAATAATTGGTGCAAAAACATGGATATCTATTATTTCACTAACTCATTATGAACTGTAGGTAGTTTTGAAAAATGTCTCTATGTAAGATGTATTCTTCAGCCCTTTTAGATAGATGTAATATTTCGGTACCACCTGTACAGAATAATTAAACAATAAGCTTATAATTATCAGTACAATAAAACTATATTCAATAAAGATTTAAGTCCAGTGAAAATCTCAGCAGCTTTACTTAAATATCAACCTTATAACTTACTAATAAAGTCTATAATCACAGTTGAGACGCTGCCGTTCGGTGGTGTTGGAGCCAGTGGTATTGGTTCCTACCACGGCAAGAAGACTTTCGATACGTTCACGCACAAGAAGAGTTGCCTCATCAAGAATTTCTCGCCAATCGGAGAGAAACTGGCTTCGTAAGTATATTTTGTATATCCTTAGATATCCGGCTGAAACAAGCGATACTTTAATTCCCTGTAAATTGTGTGATCTCCTAAGATACGAAGTCGATCTTGGTGAACTGGTATTCGTTTGTATCCGGTAAATCGACCCATACTTGGTTTGGGAAGAGAATTTTAACATGTGACCTTAAATTTTTGCATTTGTTTTACCAGGGATTCATTCGTATCCCTGAAAAACATACTATGTATTTTTTAATTGCCATTTTGCAGTCCAGTGAATGCTCTTGGTAATTTATATCCTGTTCAAGCATATCTCTAAATTGCCTTATGACCCAGTGATATACCCTGGTTTGTGAAAGGCTGCTCAATTTAAACTGTTGTCAAATCAACTGATAACGACGGTGATTGGTTGACCAAAACTCTAACAACCAATCACAACACTTGACATGAGGTTTGACAGGTGATTAACATATTCTTGCGTTGATCAGCCTTTCGTAAACCGAGGGTTCGTCGTTCAATTCACCAAAAACATTACCCGTATATGACACTGCATACTGCTACTGACGAAGTGCCTAAGAAAGTTACAAAATACTGTTAGTATCGGTCACTGGTGACCGATCCACAATCACAGCAAATAATAATATATTTTATTTTTTTATTTCAGCGGCCGCTACCCTCCGTACACCGAAGGCAATCTGAACATGATCACGATGTTGATGCGCAAGCGGTTTGGCCCCTCTCTGAAGTTCGTGCCGTACTTGCTCGCGTTCGCGCTCGGCGCCGGAGTATCGTACGGCATCTTCGCTTGGCAAAAGGTAAAGAAGTGATGTCAATGTATGTGGTGTGTCAAGAATCAGTTACGTCCCGTTCTTACTTAAATATGTGCATTAGTTTCCATTTTAGTTGAATAAGTCTACTCATTTGTTTGATTCCCCGTTTAATTTACATAGTGCTAAACATAAAAACTGTCTTAGGTGACACGAATAGTTTAAATATTACTATGTATTTTAATTTTCAGTAGACCATAATTTCTCAGCACGACTTTACTTAAAAATAATAAGTTTTGACTGCGAATTCGTTCCTGTCCGTCCGTCAATTATCTAGCAATTTTGTACCATGTAAATCTAAAATTTACGTTAGATTCAACCCCTAGCCAAATTGCATTAAAATTGTAACTATAAAACTGCGAGTGTTATGCGTGCATGTTAAATATCGGAAATGTTTAAACATGTATTCTAGCTTGCTCACAATTCTTACAAAATCAGTATGAGTAAAAGAGAGAATGCCAACATCCTTGTTTTAATCGTGTGTCGAATAACTAACAGGCATGGTATCGTAATATTTACAATATAAATTAAAAATATAATAGTATTAAACGAATATATGTAAATATTTATTTGTTTACAGGCATAAAGTATTATCTAATTTTATGGATATAGTAGAACATTCAGTATTCGTTATTGTCAGACCATCTCAAAGTGCTGTGAATTGTGCACAAATTGTTAATACATATTTAGTTAGCAAACAACAAATGTAAACTTTGTTTTAATTCTATAAAAAAAATAAACAATAAATGGCTTGTTTTATTTTCTTGAAACTTCTTTCTAAAAATCTTCATAGAAACACTTCCCCTAAATCAAAATAAATAATACTATGCTGGTTAGAAATAAAAATGAAACATTTACCTTTCTTCCTCACCTCGATCTCTATGTACAATATTAGTACTAAAGTGGCAATAGACTTCTCTCTCGTGCAATAGACACATCACGAGTATGAATACAAACAAGTTTTTTATTACTAAAATCGACTATAAAGATTGCTCACGCACTATTCTCACAGATAAAAAACGCAATACGTCAAATAGAAATGAATGAATGATTTTGACCATGACCATGAATGAAATAAAGCACACACTAAAATACGCAACAATAATTCTGTCAATGACTTATAATCTTGGCCTTGGGAAACCGACAGAAAACATTTATACCTATTGAATTAAAATTATTTTATACCAATTAAAGATGAATTTCGCCATGAAAGACAAATCTTAATAAAAATGATAATCTGTTAGTGTTATTAACAGAGATTTAGTATTATTGACAGATAATTAGTATTTTCATAGTTAAATAAAGTAAAATTTAAAGTCATAATTTATATTCTTACTAAAGAGTTGGAGTTGGTTCTAAAGAGACATTATATAAAAGGCTTAAATCAATGCTCGTTACTTCTCTTTATGGGAAGAGGCCTGTACCCAGCAGTAGAACATTTATAGGCTGCTATTCGTAGTATTCGAAGACAAAATAACAAGTAGTTTTCACAGAATTATAGCATTTGGTCGGCCTTTCATTACATATAAAATGTTATAGTCAAAATGACGTCAGCGTCGATGTCAACGGGAATAATAACACTGCAGCACTTACCGTGACGTCATATTAGGTCCGACCATTGGCGTTGAGCTTTGATATTCCATGAATCATAGGTATATTTTGCAATAATATTTTTTTTGTATAATATTGATTTATCTAAATTGCTAAAACTAAGCATTACCTCATAAATTAGAACCGAATTACCATTAGATGTACAAGTTTAAGACGCAAAGCGGTGATTTGTGTATATTCCCTATGGTTATATAACACCGATGTTACGATACCTTAATAGATTGAGTAAAATTATATTTGACTATAAATCCATACTTATCTATCCATACTTAATATTATAAATGCGAAAGTAACTCTGTATGTCTGTATGTTACGCTTTCACGGTTAAATCGCTTAACCGATTTTGATGAAAGTTAGTATGGGGTAAGCTTGGATCCGAAGAATGGACATTGACTACTTTGTGCCGCGATAACCTACACCTAGGCTTGTGGAGCCACGGACAACAGCGTTATTTAAATAATATTATTAATACACAAATAGTTTTAGTTAAATACATATAAACAAAACTATAAATATTGAAATATATAGGACATTGCAAAGCGTCAACGCAATCTATAATATAAAAATGAATCGCTGAATGTGCTGCTAAGCGCAAATCTCGAAAGCAGCTGAACCGATTTTGCTAATTCTTCTTTTAGAATATTCCTTGAAGTACGAGGATGGTTCTTAGGGAGAGAGAAAAAAAAAATCGACTGTTAGGCGGTACGAAGTTCGCCGAAGCAGCTAGTTGTTGATAAATAAAAACGGAGAAATCTTTTTATTCCTCTCCTTCTTAGCGACTCGATAAGAAGATGAACAAATAGTCCTCTAAAGAACCTTTTTGTTTAATAACTAGAAACTTTACAACCCTTTTTCTATTTCAGATGGCTTCGGAGGAATAATTTGAAGTGGCATCGTCCAAGATAGCTGCGAAACTATTGTGATAATGATTGAAACTCCTGCAGAAACTTTTACTCCTGATATATGAAAATATAACTACACGTTTACATTATAGTTACAAAATTTACTTTACATTTTAAGCCCACTAAAATTTTGGATGAAACACTACGTTAAAGAAGTTTATAACATAATTAGATTTCGTCGTATTTCGCAGTAAGACTGAGGGTGATTTCTTTTCTAACATCGATTAAGGGCCGATTGCTTCAACATACATTGAAATGTCTGTTAACGGTAAATATGGCCGCTTATATGAGAATTTCATACTGACTTAACATTGACATACGGACTTACGATAACAGACGGTTTGAAATAACCCACCCTTAATCTGCAGGAGTTTTATAGATACATACTGTGCCTATACATGTGATTTTAAGAAGCAATATAATAATACTTTTAATGATATACCTACACATGTTATCTATACTTTGTAAATTCCATGACTAACCTTTAGATTCGCTAAACGTGCAATTTATTTTTTTAGTTTATATAACAAGAATATATCTAAGCATTTATTTTTATACACTTTTATTAGCCAAGATTTTTTGTTTGGCCAATAATTTATTGAATGATAGAATGCTATATAAGATTCAAATCAGTTGCCAAACACGCTTGGCTCTTTTTTATGCATTCCGATTGCTTGGTTGTTTTTCTCGGGACTGTAATGCATTTAATAAATCATGTATGGTAGTCTAATCACTAATCAGACAGCTTTGTTTACTTTTTAAGCAGGCAACACTTGACACAAATTAAATTTAACCTTTGTTTATTTATTTATTTAGATAATAATTGAGGTGCTTTTCTAACGAATTTATTATTTAGGTACATGTGCGCGCACGTCCTTTAATAATCATGTTTATAAAATGCTAATTCTACTTGTTTTAAATAATGAAGATTGAATTATTTTCGATGCTTAGCATTTAAATGTAAGGTTGTTGGATAATACGTATACTTCTTAATAAACAGAAATAATTAATAAACATTAATAATGTTCGTTATATTTTTTATTTTCATTCCTTGCTTTGTCAGCTATCAGCCTAATGATAATTATCAAACCGTTCAATTTTAGATCATCGCATGTTTTGCGACGAAAACCCTTACATTGGTAGGTACCAACATAACTATTTGTAGGCATTAATAAAATTGTAGATCACAATATTAATGAGCACATCGAACTACAAATGTTTGAAAACGAGCATTGCTTTGGCGGTTCCTCCATTACTGGTTATAATACAAATCAGTGCTGATTGTTCATGACAGATTAGATGGAGCCCTGCGAACTTAAAATGAAATCGAAACCGGGGTGCTACGCGTCGTTTAAAACGTTTGCGTCGTATCCCGCTGCGGGGTTACAATTTCATTCTGCAAGGTTATTCGCTATGGCAGTTGTCAACAAAAGCGATTGTTGCTTTATAAAAAAGACATTTAAAACACAAGTTTCTTATCGTGTAACTTCGATGACAACTAGATCTACTACTACTTAGTTGATTAAATGATTACCAACGTTAGCCGATACTAAATAAGCATTTTTATCCGGTAAACATCGGTTGGGTTGGCAACTGGAGATAGCGAATAGGCCTACAGGTCTGTCCCTTGACAGACCCTGAGTGACACCCTTCGTCACTATCAAAAAGCAAACAATAGGGGAGAGTTGGATAATACCGCGCGGTTGATAACTCCGTGCGTCAGCGTAATTCAAAAACTATCCACTAGTTTGCGCTGTAGTGCGTATTCATCGAAGCCGGACATGCCCACACCATCCCCGGGGGACCCCCATTACGGTCCGCGCGACGACGTAGATAGCACGAGCTCTAGAAGTTTTTTTCGTCATTCCTTATAATTTTTCATATACTTTCGTTAAGAGGTAAGTAATACTGTATTTATATTGTAATACTTTGATACTATACTTTTTGAATGCTTGTGTACTGTAGAATTAATGTCAGAGTAAGTTTTTACGTGCTATAATATTATCCACATCATTTTGAGGTTAAAAAATAAAATGACCAAGTTCGATAATTCCGCGCCGGGGGCGCGGTATTATTTAATGTTGTTGAGACAGGCATTAGCAACGTTCAAAAACCAGGTAAAATTTATGCTCCAACAGGACTAAAGCAAGTCGGAAAGACTACACATGCAGAACGTGGCCAGAACGTCACAGATGTATGTGCACTTAGCGCCACAGGAATATATGTTTCGCCGATGTTTATTTATCCACGACAAAGAATTAAACCTTCCCTGAAAATTGGTGGTCCACCAGGCGCAATCTATGAATGCTCTAAATCTGGGTGGATAAATGAAGATCTTTTCACGAAATGGTTGCATCATTTTGCTACAAATATTGGTGCTCATAAGCAAAATCCGGCGATCCTTATTCTAGACAATGGGCACGATATTATCGGACCAGTTTGACAATACCGCGCCTTTAGTTATTTTTGTAAATTGACTATAATTATTTTTTGTTTGAATTTTGGAAGTTCTTGTTATATGGTATGCGTACCTGAATAAATGTCCTAATAATTACAAAATTTTGTTTCTTTTAATATCAAACAGTTTCCTAATTATAGGTGAAATTCCTTAGGGGCTCGGTAATATCCAACTCTCCCCTAGTCTACCTTAAAAGGAAATGAACTAAAATATCATAAGGTAAAAATGAGTCATACTTAGATTCGTCGAAACTTTTCTATTAAATGAATTTTCGTGACATAATTACCTAGCTCTAACTATAGTCGCCAGTCACAATGCTCACGGAAACGTAAAAACAACTCATATTGCCATGACGTCACCGTAGTAGCGAGGAATAGACAGGAACACATCAATGAAATGACGCACGCAGAACATTGCACTGCGACAGAACACGTGTGAATCTTAAACCAAAGACCTTTCATTCAAAGCTATTTAATAACTAGGTACCTACATACACATGTCTAAGTATTTCTCAACTACATTTAGCTATATCAAGCTGTAGGTATCTTACTTGTAGAGTATTACGATCTTGTCGCTTGAGTACTGGGTAATTTATCTCCATCAAATAATTCCTATCCTAAACGTGACACATAAATCGTTTGCACCTAATAGGCGCAAAGGCAACGTTGATTAGGTGTAATATAAATTCTCGTGTGTGCCATTAATGTTATTCTTTGTGTAGATACCTATACTTAAACAAATCTCGGCGATCCTAAACGATTGACGAAGAATGCTCGGGTGTAACCTAGGTAGGTATAGTCGACCGAAGTCAAACGCTTACACATCTTGCTTCAAAAAATAAAGGTCAAAAATAAACTGCCAATATCGGTGTTACTGACATGGGATCGACTATACGTAGGTTTTAGATCAGGGGTTCCCAAAGTTATTTTGTCTACTGCCCACTTTGAGAATAAATTATATTTTAGCGTCCACATTTTTTCACCTACTTAAAAACCACTATAACTTCAAATTAAATTTATTATTGTGAGTTATATTAGCGGAGATTCGATTTTATTACTGGGTCTGTTAGCGCCCCCTTTAGGCCTGCAGCGCCCACAAGGGGGCGTTATCGCCCACTTTGGGAAAGGCTGTTTTAGATAGACCACGGAAGAGAGAACACAAAGACAACTGGAAACTGAGAACTGTGAAGAGCAGAGAACGTGGGTTGAAGCATTATTTTTTTCTTCTTATTGTAGTATCAAAGATTCCTCCAACCCGCGTTTAACTTAAACTCACGTCCCGCAGCCTCTTTTGGTGGCATTACGGTGTCACCAAAATGTCACAACCGCCTGCCACGCGCTCTCAGCTCTCACTCCGGAGCATAGCTGAGACCATAGCCGGAAATGAGAGCATTTGCCCGCCCAGGACACTAGGATCAACTGTATTTGGGGTCTAAGTTATGATTCCAAATAAAAATTATCATAATATTATGTAGGTAAGCATAAGTACCTACATTGCATTTACTATCTAGTTAAATAAGTAGGTACCGTGTTAAACGAAAATACAGTTACTGCAAGTTTTATTAAACATGTAGACAGAGTTTAATTGTCTATGATACTCGACCAACCTAGACTATTTTGTCTTTCTTGTTATTTGCAACAAGTGGTCATCCTTGACCTTTGACCTTACCCTTCGGTTCACAGGCTTAACTCTGCAATATTAAGGTAGGTTACCTTCAACAGCACAGACCTTTAATCTCTCACTGTGGTGGGATCTTCGTCCGCTGGTCCTCATAGCAGTTGTATATTGCCATAATATATAAAACTGATTATAATATAAGTGATTCACGCTTATATCTCTTTGTACTTTCACATTTTTCACCTACTTACCTAAACATGATAGGTATTCTGAATAAATATGTACCTAATATCATATTTATTCGGTACGTAACTGTAAGCTCACAACAAAATATTTAGCCTAAAAATAGCGGGCTGAATAGGAGGAAACAAAATGAGCATCACCTACGTAAGTAGCTATAGTTCTATGACTGAAATGTCTTTTTAAAAGACAGGTCACGAGCAATTTACTCCTACAAAGAAAAACATTTAGTTCATCTAAACACATACCTCCTACGCTTGTTTAATCTGTCCAAGCGTACAAATCATTAATGAATATCGTGCGTGAATAGCGTCAGAACGAATGAATGAAAACAAACATAAGAATCGTCGTCAGATTGTAATCAAAGAACCAAATTGCTCTATAGTACCTATTTAAAGGCTCAAACTAGTATTCAGCTCCAAACTAGTATTCCAATTAGAAACAATTGAAGCTCACTTGCTGCATAATATTATGGTTTGACTTTTGAGCCTCAATCGTAGGTCAAATATCAATTTAGAGATAACGATTTTAAAGGCTCAGATGGTCTTATAAAGTTTTTAATTTTTTGTAATTATTTAGATTATTTAATTCTTTATTGTACACATAACACATAAAAACAGTAATAAAATAATAAATTTTATGTACATAGGCGAGCTTAACTCAAAATTGAGTTCTCTAACAGCAAACCTTTGAGTGGTAGAGTGATTCAAAATATGTAATGAGGATAGAAAGAAGTGTACAATCACAATTAAAAATACACATACATCAAAATAATACTTAAAATACACATCATAATGTCATATATACTATAATTATATAAACATACATACACTATACACTAACTCATGCCGAAAGGAAATGTTCCCTGATTCTTTTTCTGAAGACGTCTAACGAGGGGATTATTTATTATTTTCTATACCTACCTATTCCAATTTTAGACCTGCTACCTGCTACCTACGTTAATTAGTTAGTAGTCATCAGAGTTATTTGTTTTTGTACATCCCTATCTCTATTTTCAATGATGTAGATTGTAGTGAGTAAAACATGAGTAGAGATACGTGTTGTACCTATATTAAATAATAATACTGTTTGCTCCCACTTCCACTTAGAGAATTCGCCCGTAATATAAACATTTCAGTTTCGATTTTGAACATTATATGAAAAAACTGTCTCCCTGACTCGACACGCTCAATGCAAGGGGGGCACAGAACAAATATACCTACTCTACCGAGAATGGAAACCGTTAGTAATTTCGCCGCCAGTGGCGCTACTTGCACGCGATGTCCGAAATGTCAAATTCCATAGTTTGTTGGTGGAGGTTGGCGGGCTTTGACAGCTGATGTGCCAGTGCCGCCAACTGGTGAGCGCATTATTGGTAGCTCAATATAAATGGTGCGCATTGATATCACAAAATGAATTATAATAATATTGTATCATTAAGTTGTGCACTGTAATACTCGGCTCTATTCCCTTACCAATGTAACGCTCAAGCCTGTAACATTACAGGTTGGGCCCTGTAATGCTTGGTTCTCCTCCCTCACCTGACGTAATGCTCGACTCTGTAACGTTACATTAAAGGCGATTGCTCCAGATGAGGGAGGTTTAATTCATCATCAACAAACGTCATAATGATGTAAAGATATTCGTCTCAGCCTTGCATGAGCAACATGACGTTTTTTTTGACCTCATGAACACCGTTATCTATACTTACAAACTTATTACGTATGACCTCATAGTTCGCACTGACGGTGTCAACAGTTTATTTATATCTATGCAGTCATGTCACATAAAGTAATGATTAGACACATGAATGTAGTGCGCCTTTACTTTGAAAATTACATCATTGCAATAGCTCTAACGAAAAGGAATACCCAAGACTGGCGGTACCGTCACAAAATTATATAAAACGTATGTATAATTATCATTAATCGACTGTTGACAGAATCACCTTCAATTTACAAATCATATCTATGAAAAAAAAACTCATTTGCATTATACAATGAATTTGTGTAAACAAAGTACAATGTTTAGTGGATCATGCAGTTAATTTATGAGTTAAATACCTTAAATATGTCAGTAAGTAGATAAAAACTAATAGTTTTCAAAGCGATATAGCTGATGCTGGAGTTTTATTATTTTCTAATTTTATCTCAAAAAGACCATAATTTACACTTTAGTTTGAGTTCGAGTACGTTCTTGAACATTATTTTTGTTCATCTGCGTGTATCCGAACTCTCGCAAATGTCATAACAATCATATTTTCATATGGCAACTAATATTTTAAATGTATTTTAATGTTTTACTTTGATGTTCGTAAGTTTTCAGAAAATAATATTCCACAATAATAATTCCAACTCCGTTACTAACATCAGCATCAAAAGTTTGATGTTTAAAAAAATATATTTATATTTCAACAATGTTAGTATCACATCATAAATGGTGTGTTTTCTAGAGTTGCAACATTAGTGACTTACGAACGAAAGTGCTTGTGATGAGCAAAGACGATTAAAAAGTGTCGATAAGCCAATATTCTGCAGAAATTAGCCACAATCTTCAGGTATCTACAAAATATAATAAATAACACCCTCGCATGTGAGGGTACTATGTGGTGGTGCTGTTCTTCTTCCGCTAGTTCAGGTGCTTATTCACATTTGAGGGCTTGTCTGACTACTCCCTACCCATAATCCTATACGGCGGCCATATTTATAAGTCATGAAAGGCGTTGACGCTCGACACCATCATAATTATTTGCGTTGTATTGTTTCACAGGACCGATGGCTGCGATACGCAAAAAATTAGTGATCGTCGGTGACGGTGCGTGTGGTAAAACATGCCTGCTCATCGTATTCAGCAAAGATCAGTTTCCGGAAGTGTACGTGCCGACTGTGTTCGAAAACTACGTCGCCGACATCGAGGTGGACGGCAAACAGGTTGAGCTCGCGCTGTGGGATACGGCCGGGCAAGAAGACTACGATAGGCTGCGGCCACTGTCATACCCTGACACGGATGTGATCCTCATGTGCTTCTCCGTGGACTCGCCCGACTCGCTCGAGAACATACCGGAGAAGTGGACACCAGAGGTAAAGCACTTTTGCCCTAACGTGCCTATCATCCTGGTGGGCAACAAAAAGGATCTGCGTAACGACCCGGCCACTATCAACGAGCTCCGCAAGATGAAGCAGGAGCCGGTGAAGCCGCAGGAGGGCCGAGCCATGGCAGAGAAGATCAACGCTTTCGCGTATCTGGAGTGCTCTGCCAAAAGTAAGGAGGGCGTGCGCGAGGTGTTCGAAACGGCGACCCGTGCCGCATTACAGGTCAAAAAGAAGAAGAAGACTAGGTGTTCCCTGCTGTAATTGTGCTGTTGTCGGGAGAACTCTGATTTATGAATCGTTCGCATACTGCCTGATAACTTTGTTTGAAACGACTCGGACTGTAAAGCAGTCGCGACGTCGGCCACACAGTGCTTCCTTCCGATACTGACTGCTGACGCGAAGTCCGCGGCCCGCGTCGCACGCACACTCACTCAGTATTTGTGTGGCTACTCTTTCACAATTGGTACTTTGTATATTTTATAGATTATCTATAAAGAGTAAGCGTAAATGCCTTAACAAAAGTAGTCGGGGGCATATGTGGACCTACCGTCTCTGGCAGGGCCACTGGAATTTTTCATGCTATAATATCACGTTATATAATCAAGTAGCATTTCTTCTACATATAGATTATTCCTCGACCGGTGGCATCTCACCGAGACTTGTTTAGTTCGGTATTTTGTATTTTAATTTTTCAATAAAATAGTGGTGTATAAATTGTGTAGGATGTTTATTTGACACGGAGCGCAAGCCCCACTCTCATCTAAGTGCCTGTCAGCTAGACACGTCTCTGAGACGTCCAATCTGATTCTGTAGGGCAGTTGAATTGTAATCTATTGTTTGTGTGAAATTATAACTTCCTAATATAATTTATTAGTAATAAAGGAACCCCATGTCAACAATTCTTTTCTAAACTCTTTTTGACTTTTTATAAAATTTTAATGCAGCATTTATAAAGCAAAGGTGTTTAGGATGGGGATATTTAAGTTAATATGATCATTTATGTTATGTTTCATTAGCCTTGTAAGTACAAAATTATCGTCAAATATAATTAACAAAATAATTATTAGATTTCCTTTTATATAATTTAAGATTTATTATTTTGGATTTATTCCAATTACAAATTTATTAACCAATAATTGAAAGTTTCAATTTAGGCAATCCTTGACATTTTTAGTAGTTGTAGCGGGTTGAAGCGGCGCCGGGGCGGGTTCATCAGCTGTTTCTGTTGTTGGTGCGGAGTGCTGACGTAGGGCACGGGCACGCCGTTGGGTAGCGCAGGGTCGGGCGCGCACATCTCGGGCGCCCAGTCCGCGTACGCCAGGCTGTTCACCGGCTGTATGTTCAGCACCGGCGACACTATGTACAACAAGCCCTCTTCAAAGTTCACACTTCGCACCAAACCTGTAACATTATAGAAATTTCAGAGAATGCCTGAGTATGTCACATTCTTAGTTATCATGTTGTTTAATCAGCACTTTATAACACTTTTGATAACACATTTTATGATATTAATTATATATTTCTAAGCATATTTCATGCTATTTGTTTGAAAATACATTATATTAAATTGAAGTAAATTGCTATATTTTTCAACTGTAAATAATTTGTTTACACCAACTCTGGTGATAATTATGTTAGTCATTAGGACATGCATATTTATTAATCAATATAGTATAATTATCTTACTCTGCTTTTATAAAACAAGTTTTTTTTTTATATATAGTTCACCTGCTTCGAGCTTCAAAATATAAATTCAATTAATAATATGGAATAGGTACTGATAAGTTTCTACCGCTAAGTTTATAATCAAAATCAATTTGTTAATTTGGCAACTAATATTCAATATAAATACAGATTTTTGCCAAAAGTAAATCATGTATACAGAAATAGTTTTTTTGTTTTCTGTTCAATATATTATGCACACAGTGTGCGCCCCAAGATTTGGTAGTTGTTTTGCAAAATGGGATTGTGTATAACAAAACGTACCGTATCCATAGCATAACAGAGGCTTTTCTCCCATGAGTGACACTGTCCCCTTTGCTAAAGTGTTAGTTCGACACAGTGCAACTATTTTTCCATTAATCACCTTCAGTATGTCACCAGTTATTTTCACGTTTGAAAACACTTTCAAATCGGACAGTTTAACCCTGAAACAAAAAATACATCAAAATGTTTGAGGCTCTATCTAAGGTAATGGTGTAAGCCACCTGTTGCTGTTCCTACTAAACATTTCACATCGTCTATTATGTAGTATGTTTATTAATTAATTTATTTATTACTTCATGCACTGTAAGGTGGACTTAATTCCATAAGGCATTCTCTACCAGTTGACCTTATTATGTTGAGACTTAGATATGAAAATTCATACTTTTTTTTTATATCAGTCCAATCTCATTTTTCCCTAATCTTTTTATAATAATTATAGTTACTCAGAATGTGTACAGTTAGATACGCATAAATAGGTACATAACAAAGTTGCACTGAAACATGATAAAATAATCAGTACCTATAGTATTGAAAAGCGGAATGTGCCTACGTATACTAGCGCTACATAATTATGATGATCGTTAAGACTATATTCCAGCTGAGCTCTGAAATTACAATACTTTCATAGAAGCTGAAATGATAACAGAGCCACTGATTGATTAACGAGCCATTGTTAGCCTTCGCGTGAATCACGCGCAGTTCCCGGAGACAAACATTATCTTATTACTCATAATTGTGGCACACGGTTATTGTGATAATCGAACATGTCATTCATAATAAAACACCAAATCAAAATATTATAAGTGTGGAAAACTCCCATCGAACGATTGACCTGAATATTGTCGGCTCTCGTACCATAAAAACTGCATTTGTCTTAGACTTTGCTAGAGCTAGGTGCTGTATAAGGCGAAACTAATAACGCATTTAGGTATATCTAAAATTCCTTAAATACCAACATGTATTTTCCAATGACTTGTAGCCTGTAGGCCAAGGTGGACAATGAATCATAGAGATAAGACACGGTAGACAGTACTGAGATTCGACCAGCATGCAAGTGTTGCCGGAAATAGCACGGGATCGTGAAATCGTCGAAACAGATGGAGGCATTTATCGAGTAGACTAATGGGTAAATATTGTGCGTCTCGCTCACACTAACGCAGGAAATGCACTCGTCCGATAGCTAGACGCTGAACACTGAACAGTTACCTATGTAATGTGACCGGCCACATGTGTTGGACTTTACAAATTGTGTCAGTGTTAACTTTTGTAGGACGATATTGTTTTCACATATGAGTAGTTGCCTTAATATCATTATTGAAATGAAGTTACTTAGTAAAATGCATTTTTATCGAATAGGTTATTTTCGTTGTATCCTATTATGTTTTAAGGCAGTTTTTTTTTATTTTAAAATCTGATTGTACAGGTAGGTAAGTATCAAATTTAGGCATGGCTAAACTAAGTTACCTACCTAACCCGGCACTAGTTAGTCCTTTTTCATTCATTTAGTAAAGAGAGGGTCATACTAACGATTGACGGGCTCAGACGCGATATGATCTCACCCTATCTATCAACCTATGAAAAGAAGACGAGACCTACCCCTTTAGGACTGCCATTTCTAGGATAAGGTTTAAATAGAAATTTACACAAATTCCAAATTAATTTTTCGAATATACCTTACTTTTATAGTTTATTCAAATCGTAAGAAATAGCCCTAAAGAAAGTAGTCGGGTTCGATTCCCCAGTCATAATAATAGCATTCCGGGCTTTATTGTAATTAAATATCCCGAGACAAATAGGTACCTACCAGACAAGTTACAGGTTGCAAACACCAAATATCGTTGGTAACACAACTTACGGCGCTGTGCATAGACAACTACACTTCCAGATGAACAATATGCTCTCTTCGGTCAACTGCATAAAGATTTAATTTCAATGGCAAAGGTTGACGAACAGCTGATTGTTACAGGTGTACCTACGTGAAATATATGACATTGGACTGCTACGTTTTATTTGGGTTCGATTCCAGCACGTGCGATTATGTGTGAAACTTAAAATAATGTTGTTCTAGGCCCCGAGCCCGTGTAATATAATTATTACCCACATTAGTTCACACGACGTACTTATGCAAGTTTAGAGTATGCGTCGAAAAGCTTTGGACTCAGAGTTAGTACCACTAATTCACTATAGGATCTTCCCTGACAAATATAAAAGGGATGTTGACTGGATACAAAAAAGTAAAAATCTATTTAGTCCATAAATAAGATAATACAACAAAATATTAGACACGTATTTTTTACTTTTACAAAATAACTAACAACAAAGGAGGTAAAAGGATTTAAAGTTCAGGAGTGGGGGCTAATTACGTTACAATGTCACACAAAACGTGCGGATAGTGACGTCATGTGACATTTCTATTCATTACATCGTCGTAAGATTTTGTTTACGTAAAAAAGAAAAAAATACGTGTCTAATATTTTTAACTAATCTTCCTGACGGCCATTAAAACAAAAACAGTCAACATTCCGATTGGGTTCTTCGAAAAAAATCTTGCAGGGACTAAAAGGGTGCCTATTTCAATATCTGCGCGATCTATAAACGTTACGTTAATTTATTTATCCACTAGCTGACCCGTGCCCACTTCGTTGGGCATAATGTTAATAATTTTTTTTAATACATATGACCTAACGATTTAAATTATTTTATTAATATTAAAAATTAAATTATCTATACTAATACTTTTTGTAACTTAAATATAAAAGTTAGACATATGCTGTCGTTGACTTTTTTGTAGGCATTTTTAAGCTCCACATCTTTTCTCTAGAACTCAAAAATATATCTTTCATAGTTAAGGCAGCGTTCGTAAGAAACGCTTTCATTCGACAGTTTTTTCTCCGATTCACTTTGCAAAACGGACTACCACGTAAAAGCCTTTTTATTTATCGGTTTTTTATATAACCTATGACACTCAGCAATAATGTGGCTTTCTAAAGGTGAAAGAATTTTTAAAATCGGTTCAGTTGATCCCGAGATTACCCCTTACAATTTAACAAATATACAAACACACCATCTTTACTTCTTTATAATATTAGTATAGATTAATAAATCCTTAGTAACGCAGGAATACCTTTCCTTATATCCATATAGATATCTGAATAATTATTTTAAACAAAACGGTTTACTCACGTATATTCTCGGGATCGCCCAACTATTTTGAGACTCAATAGGAGTCCCTAATCATGAGCTGACGCGGCGGCGCTGGTATCGCGAGTCGAACTGGACTAAACCGTTTTGTTTTAAATAATTATAATTACTCCTCACGAAAGTTATTATACAGATATCTAAATATTTCTACATCCCAGACACAAAATACCTGACTATTATAACTTAAGCAAAAGTTTTTAGATACTCACTCGTAGGGTACAATTTGCACCAAACTCCGTGCGTTGCTATTTACGTTCATTAGTAAGCCAAAATAGGCGAGGTAGTTTATATATCTATCGTCCTTCGGCGACCGGGATGTGTTGTGTTTGTTGCACCCTTCCACAGCCGGAGTGTGTATAAACGCATACCGTAACGCTGGAGCCTCACAGCACATGAACATGTTAAGTTGCTTCCAAGTGTCATACAATTCTTGCACATTAGAGTCTGTTAATTGGTATTCGAAGCATTTTTTAGGTATTTTTGAGTCTATTTGCATGACGAAGGTGGGTTGTGTGTGTAGTATGGTGTGGACTATGAACTTGAGGCCCATGTTGTTGCACATTCCCATTGTGTTGACGACCCAGCGCAGGCCTCTGAACCTGGCGTGGCAGTCGACAATGACCTCGCTGACAGTGTTAGCGTAGCGCTCGATATTGTCCATAGTGTTGATCAAACCTATGTAGTACATTCTGGAAACAGTTCACATTGTTATAACTCTTAAATAATATATATATAGTTACTTACACAGTGGCACCGATTCCCTTGTAAGCTAACTATACCATTGCTAACTTATTTGTATAAGAATTTTAATCGAAACTAAATTTGACAGCTCTAATTTTCGTCTGTCCTTTTCTAATTGTGTACAAGTGAAAAAGATACCGACGGTTTAATATAAGTTTAGTGTGGGTTTAACAGAATCGGGGCCACTATCATTACAGTCCAAAATGTGGTGGTCAAGTTAGTTTCGGCGAAAAACTCTAGATTTCGCCCGTGTTTTATTGCTTTTTTAACTCTGCGGAGCGGGCAATTTTACATAAGAATATTTGTCGGAATTCCATAATTATATTCTAAGTGTCATGTCACATAGATGCAAATCTATATTACAAATTTTAATTAAAAGCCTCCCTTTTTTAATTGCTTTTTGAGGGACAGACTTGACACACTAAAGAATAAGTAGCCTTAATATAATGGCTATCACAGATCTAGGCACACATGGCCATGTGTGAGCTGTCCCAAAACTTATAACAAAGAGTATAATAACATACATATCAGGAATCCTCAAATGTGTAAAGTTTGGTCCGAGGATCGGTGTGGTGACCAGAATGGCAGAAACCATGCCCGCTGCTGTGAACTCAGGCTGTCCTGGGTCTAGATCTATGAATAATACTGGTCCTTCTTCCAGTAGTCTGTTAACGTAGTATCTTAGGAATGTCGACTTGCCCAAGCCTTTGCCTCCACAGATTACACCCCTGCTGTTCTCCCCTGAAATATAGGAAACAAAGAAATTTTTATTATAGATGGAACTTGTATTTGATCTCTGTCTGAGTTGCCTTAATATATATATTAGATACATAAGATATTATAGGATATAGATAATAGTTAGAATGTGATATAAGAAACCTATTTTGTCGGCAAAGGCCTCCCGCCTTTGCCCTGCTGTGGGTCAAAATATGTGTAACATATATGGGATAAAATATCTCTCTTTTGTACTTTCAAATAAACGATAGGTATAAATTCAATGTACTTTTATCATTAGAAGAGATTAGCCATAACTTTAATTGAAAAGTAGATTTTTTTCTATAAATTGATTTATGTATTAAACTCATAAAAATATTGTATACTTACGAAGTCCATATTGAACAGCTAGCTCCCACTGTTCACCTTTCTGAAAGTGTCTCCAGGGCTTCGTCAAGTAAAGATTACATCTTAAGTCCATAGATATGGGTCGAAGCACACTTTCAACAGACTTCAATGATTTTGAACACAAATCTGTATTCATATACTCCTGTATAAAATCGATTGCCGGTTCTGTCAAAATGTTCATTACTATGATACCTTCGTATGGTGCCACGGATGATACAATGTCTTCTGCTTCTCTTACTGATATCCCTTCTGATGTTAGTTTATTGAACAATCCAGAGTAATCACTCTCCCTTTCTTTGGTGGTCAAGCACAAAGAATGACTATTATTGGGTGCATATAGCTTCACTTTATCCTTAAGCATATGACCAAGAATTTCAATGGACCCTGCTAACAACTTAATTCTTACTTTGCCATTGATATACAAACTTGTGGGATGTTTCAGCACACATATGTAATTATCTTTTCCATTATAAACTTTTACAGGGCACACAAAATGCTCATTTTCGGAATCTACATTGATTTCATCATCCGGTTCTTCTTCTACAGATGGTGTACCGTCTGTACTATTAGAATTTGTGTCCCCATCATATATCTCCTCAACTAAATCGTCTTCATCTGTTTCATCATCTAGAATATTCTCAGTTTCTATAAATCCTCTATTAACTTCATCAGGATCATCTTCTACATATTCTACATCAACAACACTAGGTTCATCTTCATCTTGTTGATCAACTTGCTGCTGCACCTGATGATCTTTATTTATATCAAGTAATTGAGGGAACAAGCTAGATGCATCATTATCCACTAATTCATCAATAGATGTTTTCTTAAGCTCAGCATCTATGGACTTGACTACTTGTATATTTTTTACTGTAGGATAAATGTAATTTCCTACGAGATCACTAAAACTCTGTTCGGGCATTTCCGTTACAGAGATTGATACATAAGGAGCAGATTCTTTCGATGATGTGGTATCTTCATCATCAGTAATTATACTCAGAGCTTCCATTTCCGAAATATTTTCATTGTTAACTGTTTCCTTGATTTCTGTATGATTTTTCTTAGATTTAATCTTTTTTGAAACATTTTCCAGTTTTCTTTTCTTCCCTCTGTGACTAGATTCATCTTTGGTTTTACCCAACTTTTCAAATATTTTTGATGCTAAAACTCCATCTTGATCAAATACCTCAGAATCTGATGATGTTGCTTCGGTTGTAGATTCATCTATATTTATAGGTAGGGATGGTATTTCCTGACTTGACTCAGAATCTTCACTTTCATTTTCGTCTGACAAAGATTCTATTTGCTCATTACAGTCAGATATGGATACATCCCCATTTGATTCACTTACTACTACTTCATCATTTGATTTATCATTAGACTCCTGGCTTTCTGTATCATCAGATTCAGTTTCAGTTACTGCTTGACTACTAGATTCCTTATCATTACTGGTAGATGCCATGTCGGTCTGGGAAGCTTGTGATTGATTAACATCTTCCTCACTAGTCGAATTTATTTCAGAAATATCACTTACATTGGAATAATCAAAATTAGTACAAGTTTCAATATTATTACCACTTGCACTCTTCTTAATAAGCTCGTTATCGCTTTTCCTGTAGCCCTGTAACATGGCTTTCAGATTCTTTTTCATTAATTCTTCAGCCTTACTGTTTTTCTTCGTTGTAACATGCGCGTTAACAAAACTATCCATTTTAGCATTAATATTTCAAATTATAACATAAAAAGATCCACAATCCTCAAACTCCTGATAGAATGGAACTTAATAAGTTTTATTGATCGATTCAAAAGCGCATGTTCTCACAACTAGCTTAATAAATAAATATTTTTATTGTAAATTCGCACTCGCCGGAGGAGCATGCGTGTTGAGTTTGACAGTTTAAGTTTATAAATTCAACACGTCTTGTCACTTTGAGTTCGTTCGGGTGGTAGTGTATAGTCCACAGAACAAATGTACTCTACGAGGTATAGTCTGTATTGAAAAGATCGAAGATTCAATCGAAGCAGTCTAGGGTTTTCTCTTAGAAAAAATCCAAATAATCAATGAAATAGAATTATAATAAAAAAAATTACCTATTCGGTGTCGTCAAATTAGAATATCATATTAGTCTGATAAAGGCCAAATCGCACTAGAGCGGCACACCACCAGAGAAGCATTGCGCGGCAGCAAAGCGACGCGGTCAGAAAAATAAGTTTTGTTAAACTGTTTCTTAAAAATTAAAACTAGCTACAGCCGCGGCAATGCAGTGGTGCGGTGCGGCGCGGCAGAGTTGCCTACTGGAGAATGTTTTGCAGAGCCGCCTCTCCACTCTCTAATCACTCAGTCACTCTAGTGCGGTTTGACCATAAGAGGTAAATGCATACATAAAATATTGATCCATGTTTTTCATCTGAATAGATAATATGAAATATCTCTTTTTAAAACACTATGTGGAACCCAAGGCCCCGAAATTAGCGTGAGTCTGCTGCAGACCTAAGAGTCGTCTAACTTTTCAAGCTAAGTATCATACGTGCAGATCGTTTAAGTAAGATAGTTTATTTTAATAGCGTATATAAGTAAATTGAGACAAAATAATACAGCAGACTACCTTCTGATAGAAATTATTCAATGAGTAAACCTTCAATACACCCTACAAAAGCAATCGCTTATGTCAAATTAAACTGGGCAGAAGTGAGAAGAGTAAATACAACCTATAAGATTTTAGTATTACATTATAAACTCCAGGTGCCTTCATTGCAGTGTAATGTAAAGGCGGAAATGTACTTACGACACGTGTTGCGCCAGAAGCATATCGGTTCCTCATACACCTAATGTGTTTCTGTCTGGCGCGATACGACACGTAAGTATGTTGCCACCTGAAAGCCGCGTCTACCTTGCCAGGTTTATTTTACAAATTAACTTTTATATTAATTAATTTTATACCGCATATGCGACTGTTTTTATTCGGCAAAACATTAGTGGCCTTATTTATAAAAATTTGGACGGCAATTGCTAAGAAACTTCTAAATTCAAATTTTCTATAGAAAAATAGAAATAAGTATCTATAATCATAAGTAATTGCTATTGCTAACCATCGTCGAAATATTTATAAACAAGGCCGTTAGACCACAACCCCTAATTTATGTTTTCTTACAATGTACGGTTCAAAATTTGTAGACCCTGCTTATGACAAATTGGGTTGGGGTATGGAGGGTAGAGGTAAGGAGCACTCTCTCTGTATATTAAAAGTGTCCATAAAGTCATGTGAAATTATGGTGGCGCTGCCGTCAGCTGATGACGGCATTTGAAAGAAAATATTATTTATTTATTATATTAATTTAAATATTATTTAATATTTAATATAAAATAAATTATAAATAAAATATAAAATAAAAATATAAATTATATTTAATATTATTTAAATATTATTTTATTTATTATTTCTACTCTATTCAGTACAACTACTTCTGTACTTTACTATTTCCCTTTGGCATACTTCACTTCATCAATAATAGGCTATTTGACAACATTAAAAATATATCTCAAATTGTGGTCATCATATCAGAAAATAGCGTAAAATAACATATTTCATTTAATTTTAGACAAAAAAATGTATATTTCTTGCAGATTACACGAAACAAAATATAATATTTTTTGACACTTTATCTGTGACGGAAAACGCCCTGTGATTGGTTAAGATTTTTGTGACGTCACACGCAAGTAAACATAGTAGAGTACTAGACTGAGTCTAGTTCGTGTTTTGTGTTTTATCGGTGTTATATTCGATTTTTAAGTGATTTCTGAAGGAATGTTTGATAAATCTTATAACTGCTGGCATAAATATTCGTATTGAATCTCAAAATGGAGGCAAATTTTGTGCGAGCTGACAGCAGCAACCCACCTAAGATAGATGCATTTATGGTAGCACTTTTCTTCAAGAATAATGCAGATTACTATGCTGCGGAACTTAAAAATGTAAAAACAGTAGTGTAAGTACCCCATAGAAATTATTTATTTTGTATATAAATGTATTAAGTATAGAGGTTAGGAATTAAAGATGTTATTTTGTTTTATCCATTACCGATATTTTTCTATCTACTATCTGGTATGTATAAAGTTAAGTGATACTTACATCAAAGTGATCTTCGCACATAAAGACATTTGAATGTGATTGAATGGCATTTGGATCTCTTCGAGCTAACTGTAGCCACATTTTACGCCTTTTGCGATTCGTTGGTACAGAAATAAACAGTTTCTGTGGACTTTTTATAGAAGTATTTGTACATTGTGGCACTACACACCACTTATAGACCATTGTATTCAATAAATTTGAAGAAAGTCGATGAAATGCACTGTTTTACAAACTTCATTAACTCGGTTTACTTGCATGTGACGTCACGCATGTCACGTGACCGGCGCCATTACAGAAACAGCGTTTTTGCCGCGGTTCTGGAAATTTAAACTTCAATATTGATTTTTACTCATAATACAGACGATTTCCCGGAAATATCAATGACAATAAGCTTAATATGTTATAAAGAATAATTTAAAACGATTCCTAAAAATAGTCAAATAGCCTATCGCCAAATTCACATCGAATCATCAGTGGTCATCAGCGCCTTTTTAGTTGGTTTTGGAACTATAATCTAACAGCTTATCATGGACACTTTTGAAAGTGAAGCCCCATATGAGAGAGTGCTCCTTACCTCTACCCTCCATAGGTTGGGGTATCGATCGTTTTGACGGTTCTCTACAATAAAAAAAAATTGGGTATACAATATTCCCATTTTTTTTTTATCTTAGCTAATATGCCATTTATTATTTTATTCTAATGTTCATTTGTCTAATGATAACTTTCCGAACCTAATATAATAAACAAGTCATAAAATGTAAATCCCTTTGTTAAAAAGGTTACAGTCAATTGTATACAACAGACAATAAGTCATGTCCTAAAGACAAATTGTTAAATTTTTATTTTTATCCTAATAAAGGAGATCAACCACTTTATTAGGAGCTTCCGCAAAAGCAATATGGCTTTTGTCACGGCTTTGGTGCTGCATGAAGCACACAGAACAAAAATTGTTCTGTGTGCTTAATTAATATTTAATATACTCTAGCATAGTGTAGCATGGCTTCGGCGCTGCGGGGCTCCGGTGGTTCCACGCCAGCTTATTGTCGTAGATGGTTTTAACGCTCACCACCACAGCTTCAGCTTGCTGGCCGACTAAAACTAAATTATTCTCTAGGGTAAGAGCAGATATGACTGCTTACAGTCGGATTTAGTCGTTTCTATCACTAAAACTAAGTTTAGCTAATGTTTTAAGACTAACAGTTTTATTGTAAATGAACATTTAGAATAATACAGATTACCTATATTATTGAAATACTAAGGTCATGACTTATTTCATGCAAATTAAGAGATTCAATATTAAAGTATTTGTTATTATGGCAGAATACTTTTAGAAGTAAAAAATGATTATAAAAAACAAAATATCGAAGTTAAGAACATTATGGCGAGATTACTGAAGTTATATATATATAAATATAGTATAGCAAACGTTTCATGGATAATGACTTTCGGACAATTTTAGAAGAAAGGGAGTATGTTCCATTTTTGTGACGGTTATGTAACAGTTTTGTTACAAGAAATATCACGAGTTAGGTTAGTTTGACGTAGGTAATAATAAATGAAAACATAACGCTAATTTTATGACATTTAATAATATATAACCACTCCTGACGTTCGAGATAAATACATTCCATGATTGTATCAACATTCAATACAGCCCATACGAATGACAACTACTATAAGCCTGCTTGTGGAAGCGGCTTGATCTATGTAACGCTTCCATGAGCCGGCTTTTAATCATACAGTGGCAGTTGACACGAGACTGTGCTACGAGTTTAGGATTTCCTAAATGCGCATCACAGTCACTTATCAAGACCAAAGTTCGCAAACGCTAGACGTCTAGTGCGCCGCCTGGGTGAAAGTAGCCAAGAAGTCAGTGACAATCTTCTTCAGTGATTCATCAGACTCCTTGGTGATCTGGCCGTCCTTGGCGATGGTGGCTAATAGGGCCTGGTGGCTGGTTTTGATGTGCTGGGTGAACTCCTTCTCGAAACTGGTGATCTTTGCGGGGTCCAGTTTGTCGAGATGTCCACGGACACCACAGTAGATGATAGCAACCTGGAGAACCATATTTTGTATTAATATGTTTTTTTTTAATAAATAAACAAGGGTCTGGGGCTATTTAGGATGATTTTAAAAAGAGAACTTGTGTTACATAGTAAATACAGTTGGGATTTATTACCTGCTCCTCAATAGCCATGGGCACGTACTGTCCCTGCTTCAGGAGCTCAGTCAGACGCATACCACGGTTCAGCAGCTGCTGGGTGGCAGCGTCCAAGTCGGAACCGAACTGAGCGAAAGCGGCGACCTCACGGTACTGGGCCAACTCCAGCTTCATGGAACCAGCCACCTATTTCAAAAATTACATGTCTTACTATGTAATAAATAATAAAAAAAAAAATATCTTTACAATCACATTGACAATGACTGCAAAGCTTCATTGGTACAACCAATAGCTAAGTGCAGTCACATCCACCCAAAGAAATATCATCTGCTCTACGCCTGTCAGTCATTTAAAGGCAGTTCTAAGCGAAGTTTGTATGTTAGTAACTTACCATAACTTTACAAATTCACAGTAATTTTGAAGGTCAAATAAATGTCAAATTCAAACTCATTAGGTTACCAAGTAGCACGGCTACCCTTTACAGCCTGCGTCATTTAAATCATACCTGCTTCATGGCCTTGGTCTGGGCAGCAGACCCTACACGGGACACAGACAGACCGACGTTGATGGCGGGACGGATACCCTTGTAGAAGAGCTCAGTCTCCAAGAAGATCTGGCCGTCAGTGATAGAGATCACGTTGGTGGGAATGTACGCGGACACGTCACCAGCCTGGGTCTCGATGACGGGCAGGGCGGTCAGGGAGCCACCGCCCATTTTGTCGGACCTGGGAACATAGAACATAACTAGTGACTGATCTGATATATAGGAAACTGTTTGTAAATTTTTTATGTCACACATAATTTGAAACTGGTATGTTATGATAGTTTTCGACGCATTTGAGGTGTAATTCTATATTTCTATCATCTACTTGCATAAGGTATTGTACTTACATCTTAGCGGCACGCTCAAGCAGACGTGAGTGGAGGTAGAACACATCACCGGGGTAGGCCTCACGACCGGGGGGACGACGCAGCAGCAGCGACATCTAAACACAAAACATTAAAAGCATTAACTTTTGTACTGAAAATTACACAGCATAAAGTGTTATTTAAAATAAACAGCTGATTAATAAGATTAGCGGATGAACAATATCTCCTTACATTAAAAAAATGAAAACAATCTTAAGTTGTTCTCTCATTTCTAAATGATGTTACCTAAGTACCTTAATGTTTGATGGCCATATTTACTACCTCAAAATTATATTACGTGTTCAAGTGTTGTTAATTACCTGACGGTAGGCAACGGCCTGCTTGGACAAGTCGTCGTAGATGATGAGGGCGTGCTTGCCGTTGTCGCGGAAGAACTCTCCCATGGCACAGCCGGAGTAGGGCGCCAGGTACTGCAGGGGAGCAGCGTCAGAAGCGGTAGCAGACACGATAATGGTGTAGTTGATGGCACCTGGTTACAATTAGTTAACTACTGAGTTCACAAAAAATGTTGTATAAAATATCGAGATTATTTCCGTTTTGATTTAGGCCGCAAAGATGACGGCGAAGATTTTCCTTGATCATTTATCTACAAACTATCTATTGATACTATCTTTCCATTTTTTATGTTCATAGCATTTTGAAACAATAACTAACAAAATAAAGGTTTCTCTCATAATGAAAATGCTGTTTTCACATCCAATATTCTAGGCAACCCAGAGAACTAATTCTCACCAGCATCAGTCAGCCTCTTCACGATCTGGGCGACAGTGGACCTCTTCTGTCCAATGGCGACGTAGATGCAGTACAGCTTCTTCTTCTCGTCGTCACCCTTGTTGAAACGCTGCTGGTTGATGATGGTGTCGATGGCCAGGGCAGTCTTGCCGGTCTGACGGTCACCAATGATCAACTCACGCTGACCACGACCAATGGGTACCAGGGAGTCGACGGCCTTGATACCTAAAGCAAATCAGGACTGTTATAGTATTGGATTTTTTTTTTAATGTCGATAAGAACTGTACCTATGTTAAGGTAAGTTATGTTACTGATGAGAATAACTTATGTAACTTAAGTTGAAATAAAATAATTATACAAAGAGTACAGGCAAGATTCACATACAAATATAAGTTTCAATGTATTTAATGGCCTCTAGAATCTTAATAGAAGTGTAAAATGCAAATATAAATATCCTTAATAGGCTATTTGACACTATGAATATTTTTGTGATTATTTGCTTTAAATGCATAAAATGAGAGTTTTTCATGTGAATCACATCATTTTTATTAAAAATTAAAACAATTAATATATCCAAAAACACAAAAATATGTTTGGCTATTTGTTTCTCGCGCCACACATTGAGAAACGACCCGGATTGGCTAATGTTATAATGACGTCATCCGCGCGTAAACATATTGTTGTTTGAATAAAGCGTTTCGGCGGCTTATTTGAATTTTGAATTTTTATTTGCAATAGGCTATTTGACACTATGAATATTTTTGTGATTATTTGCTTTAAATGCATAAAATGAGAGTTTTTCATGTGAATCACATCATTTTTATTAAAAATTAAAACAATTAATATATCCAAAAACACAAAAATATGTTTGGCTATTTGTTTCTCGCGCCACACATTGAGAAACGACCCGGATTGGCTAATGTTATAATGACGTCATCCGCGCGTAAACATATTGTTGTTTGAATAAAGCGTTTCGGCGGCTTATTTGAATTTTGAATTTTTATTTGCAATTTTCTTACGAAATAGGTAATTTCTTTTTGAAAAAATTTTATGGGTGAAATTCTTAACCGTAACCAAGTAATTCAAGATAGAAATTATAAATCTGTCAAATAGCCTATTGTCGATCTCTAGTACGACTTGCGCACCATGGGCAGTAAACCTCGTTATCGACTTTTTTGACCGGCCAACGTTACTCCATGACTTGAGATAGTGTATGCTGTTAAAGTTATGTCACTGCAATTTGAAAAAGTCGAAGTATAATAAAGCGCTACTCACCAGTCTGCATAGGCTCGCGCACAGACACACGGGGAATGATACCAGGAGCCTTGATACCGACACGCATACGGGACTTGGTGTCGATGGGTCCCTTGCCGTCGATGGCGTTACCCAGGGCGTCCACCACACGGCCCAGCAGCTGCTCGCCTACGGGCACGTCGACGATGGCGCCGGTACGCTTGACGATGTCGCCCTCCTTGATCAGCTTGTCGTTACCGAATACTACCACACCGACGTTGTCGGGCTCCAAGTTAAGGGCCATACCCTAAAGAAAGTGAACATAGTTAGCACGACAGAATCTTGTGCTTAATTTTTTTTGAGTCTTCTATTTAAAATAACCCTTATAATGACTAATTATCATCTCCCAGCCTGGTTTGTTTTAACTGCATTCTTTCTCATATTTATTATTTCAGTTTTGCACACAACCATCCATCTCTTTTTCAGACTTCCTCTGCATGTATGATGACTAGTGCCAGAGGTAAACATCAAAGTACCTTAAGTTAGGTAGGTAATAGTGTTCTTTCAGGAAATGTACTCTAAGATTCCTGCAATGCAGTATTTTAGTGTCTGACACATACAGACATTATTCTTCAATTTAGTCTCTTTGAGTCTTGAATTGCTTAATTTTTTTAGACTACATCAGTTTAGTTAACTGTTAGAAGTATTTAAATATAGTCATTGTTTTAGTTTCAATATAAGAAATTCAGTATCAAAAGAAATACATACACATTTAAAACCACTCACAGGTTGAAAACCTTTGTGTAGTTGTGTTTTAGTGTTTGTGTTTTTTCATATATGTACTTCATATTTCATAAGAAAAATAAACTGGAGCTTTCCATGCAGTCCTTTTTTAGTTACATAACAATCGGAGAAAATTGATTTTATCAGCCATGAGCAATTATTACATTATCTTTTGAGTACATATCACGATTAAATGTCTTTCTTTTCTTTACATTATGCTAATAAAAAATTATGCTATAAAAATAATATACAAACCTTAAGACCGGAAGAGAATTCCACCATCTCCTCAGCCTGGATGTTCTTAAGACCATAGACACGGGCGATACCATCACCAATGCTCAACACACGGCCAGTCTCCTCCAAGTCAGCCTATTGGCAAAAGAAAATATTCATATTTAAACTTTATTGATTGTACTTTGTCCTTTCTTGTTCTTGATATAGTAAGTTTAGATCCCTCTGATCTAAACTTAAAAATAAAAATGTATAAAATTTAATTTTAAGTTTAATTTTTCAAATATCCAATATAGAACCTATTAGAATTATGCCCATTTATGAACATGAGTCTACCCCCATCTCAAAGCTAATATAACTTTCAAATACAGAGACAGCCTCTTACTTAACACCAACTTAAAGTTAAGTAGCTTAGAAGTATTGACCATTATGTAGTCTAGGTAATATCTTCATAAGTTCCTCTTATAAGCTTCAAAAATATTGGAGATAATATTCTTTATAAATTATCTTGTAAAAATGCTTAATTATGTAAATTTTATTATGTATATGGAATGTCAGCTGTCATCACTATGCTGGAACATCTAGGATATTATGTACTATGTGTGAATGAACTGCATGACAGAAATAGGTCATGGATCAATACCATCTTCCCATAAGTACATCTTAATCTTTAGTAATTATAACAACTTAATAAATCAGCGCGCTTCGGTGTCCGTCGACTAATACTAGTAGATAAGGATTTATGTAACACTTGGTACTAACCTTGGGAGCGGCACCCAGGATCCTTTCCTCCAGGATAGTGGAGATTTCGGCGGCTTTCTGGGCGGGAGAGACATGGAAGTTGCGCGAGGCAACAGCCACGGCGGGGGCCGCGACACCCGCGACCTTCGATACCTGCCGACCGACATAACCAACATCAACACATTTCACAGCATATATACACACTAAACCATTACACTAGCACTCCTTTCATCTTCTCACTACTCATTTTGTCTTTTATTTCACTAGTTTCATATTTCTGAAGCGCTGAAAATCGAATCGCCCTGTATTACATAACACCGATCATACACAACAGAATATTTAAATCAAGCAAGTATTTCGGAAATATTCTCTAGAATAGCCGTATAAGGAAAGTTATTCTTACATAAGCGAGAGAAATTAAGAAATTACGAACATTTAATTAAGATTCCCAACCCGTGAACATTCCGCGATATTTGATAACCGGGTACAATTATCATGTTACGGGGTTATACACATTTTACAATTATAATCTTATGGATAATTACCTGCGAGGCGGCATTAGGTAAACGCCTGGCTACTGAGCCGGCAATACGAGCGGAGATGAGCGACATATTTTACTAATTCTTATAACTATGGCAGACGAATAGATAGAGGCCCGTGGTAGTCGAAGTTCTCCGCTCACGACTCGTTGCGGTAGAACAGGAAATGACATAATCGATTCCAGTCTATGGTTATGTCTGCTGCAGTGAGTGCGTTTAGAAGTTAAAACTAAGCATTAGCGCACTGTTTCATACCAAACTAAAATTGAGTAATTAAAATTTAGTTACGTAATTAATAAGAATGAAGATAAATAGCATCGTTTAAAATTAAAATTGCTTAAAAGACTAAGTTGTATCATTAAAACTTCTCTCCTCTGATGTTAACAATAATTTAAAATCATATTTCAGAACGCGCATAAAAACGGATATGATCAATAGAGGAACACACGTTTACAAAAATATTTGTTAAATAATATACTCAAAGATTAAATTTTTACTAATGAATGCAATCATTCAATTAAATGCAAGTATCAAGCATAAACTTGTACGTACATTTTTTTATCCTAGTAGTCGGTAAACAATTCTAATAACTACATCTGACTTTGTAAACTTTGTAAACGTTCCAGCTCCAACTTTGAACATCACAGTAAAAGACTTTGTAAATTATTGCCTAAAAGTGCTATTTCTATCTGATATAAATAATAATTTGGATGACCAGTTTTGCTTGTGATATCGTATGTTTTTAGAACGAAAGCAGTGTAACTGTACAACTTGTATAATCTTGAAACAAACATTTAATATTTCGAAAATGTTAAACTTTTCTCTTACTGAACCGCAACTGTCAATTATTTGTTGACAGTGTGGTTGACAGCGTATTTGGATTTGATTTTGATTGTTTTGAACTGCCAAACCTTATTTCGTAGAAAAATATAAGTCTAAGCATAAGCATTAATTTGTCACATTTGTTTCTGTTTGCTATCACAGATTTCACTATCGGCAACTATTAAAATGGAGTAAAAGACAACATTTATCCATGCAACAAGTTCTTAGGGACTGGAACGCAGTTGTCAGAATTGCGCGATTACGATTCCAATAAATTTAGTGTATTTTTCAATATTTCTTATTGATAACGATGTATATTGTTTGTCATATGTGTGATATCAATCAATGAGTGAATAATACCCGGCAAAATGGCTATATTTGAGAAGACAACGCATACCAAAGCTCTTTTAGATGACACTGAAATATTGACCTGTACTATCGAAAATTCACAAACTGTTAGGAAACATACAGTGAGTAATATTTTTTGTTTTGAAATATCTTATGGTCCGTTAAAGAAATACTTCTCATATGTGTAGGTTTCACGATAGAATAAGACATCGTACATCATAATATACTTTGTTGACATTTATGTTGTATCAATAAAATTTTCCGCATTTTAAATAATGAGCGTAGTGTAAGAATTATTCTTATCTTATTTTGTAGGAATACACATTGCGAGTTTACCGAGGTATTTTAAAAGACACCACTTGGACAGTGTCGCGGAGATACAAAGACTTTGTGGAGTTGCATGCGGCGCTGGTCCCAAGTGGCTACGAACTGCCTCTTCCACCAAAGAAATATTTTGGAAATCTGGAACCATCTTTTATTGCTGAAAGGCAAATAGCATTACAGGTGTGCTTCTCATCTCATTATTTTTTTTTATTAATCAATGGATTTGAGTTGGCCACTTCTAGCAATAGACCTATTAATAAGCTTATAAGTTTACTTACTATTGTCATTTGTTTTTGTTTAATCTCAAACGGCAGCCAGATGTATTTATATACAAAGAAATTTACAAAGTCCATTAGAGGACATTCTCTTAAATAAGTAATTGTTTCTTGACCCCTATTAAACAGTTATATTGTTTACAATTCTTAATCCTTTGTTTCATAAAGGTTGTTACCCTACAATGGCATTATAAGCTGATTTATTTATCATAATCACAGGTTCATTGGTTGCATAAATATAAAGGACAGTTGTGGCCTTAAATCTGGAGATTATTTGATGTACATGTAATTCAGGCTTTATAACAATAACATTTGGGTATTATTTGCTCTGGCATTTATGTTATATATATTTTCAGAACTATTTAAATGAAATATTGAGGCATGATGAGCTGGCACTGTCTCGTCAAGTTAGAAGCTTTCTGGATCCTCACAACTATCCTACTAATGCTGCAGGTAAATGCTTTTATATACCCCTATTGCAGACTAAATCAGGTAAAGAGTTTACTAAACAGAAAATCAATATCTAATTTAAAGGAATTCGAATAGGCAAGATATAATAAATTTACTATTATTTAACAAAATATGTAGGTATAGAAGAATTTATTAAAAAAAACACTGTAAGGAATCTTATACTCAAAACTTATTCAAGGAAAAATAACACCATGAAGGAGGTATATTATTAAAAAAACTGGTTGACAGCATGCACATAAAAAAAAAATAAACATAGATAAATTTTCAC
Source organism: Diachrysia chrysitis (assembly GCA_932294365.1). Lineage (NCBI taxonomy): Eukaryota > Metazoa > Arthropoda > Insecta > Lepidoptera > Noctuidae > Diachrysia > Diachrysia chrysitis. The sequence goes on from OW028657.1 coordinate 9,155,807, forward strand.
ATTTTAGTAAATCTGTTTATGCATACTTCATTTCTATACTTTTATTTAATGAGCACACATCAAAATAAGAATGAATACTTGCACATGTTTTTTATACTGTATACAAACCATCATTATATCTCATGCATGACATACAATTACAGATGTGACTCATTATGATAATAATGTACATACCTACTTATAATAGTATTCTTTTTGTGTGTTATCTATGCACTGGTCTGAAAATAGAAGGTAATTAACCTATTAAAATGAAATATATATTTATTGAAACCTAGTGATACACTGACCAGATTTGTTTACACAAGGGAACAGAAACAATAGGGTATTAGTAAATAATCGACTTATTTATATATCTTACTAATATTATAAATGCGAAAGTAACTCTGTCTGTCTGTCGCGTTCAAGCCAAAACTACTGAAGTTTAGTACATAGATAGTCTAGAGCCTGATGCCCCGATAACCGACATCCACGCGGGCGGAGCCGCAGGAAACAGCTAGTTATAATTATTTCTAATAATAAATAGTATTAAATTGAAGCAGAAAAGCGAAAGCACATCAAAAAAATATACAAGAATACAAAAGTTATAAGCTTTTATAGTTAGTAGATGACGCATGTTCTATCTCTTTTTCGCACGACGACTTGTACCCACAGATTAGTATGAAGAATTACGAAGGTGACGTTACCTGATGGTATAGCTTTTTGTCTATTTAGCAATATTAAAATCCTTATAACTAATTCAATATGAATGTAATTAAGTTGCCGTTTTTACAATTAGACATAGTTTGTAATATATATATTTTAAATGAAATGTATACAATATAAGTGAGTGGAATGGCGTACACACCGGTTTTCAAGGTGTCGCCAGCTCTGAGGTCCTGGTTTTGATTCCCGGACGGTTCAATGTAGAAAACCACTTTGTGTTTGTACCTTCATTATATCGGATTCCGTAACAACACACACAAGTGTTATACTCCTTACTTTGGGTTCAGAGCAATCTAGGTATGTGATGTTGTCCACATTTTTAGAAGCCTGATTATTTTTGCGTCAAATGTGCATAGACCTGGGTATTTAATCTTCTTCTTCCTGCCCTTTTCCCAATTTATTTGGGGTCGGCGCACAATGTTTTCTCCTTCCATTCTGCTCTATTAGCCGTCATACTGTCATTCACTGATTTTTCCCGCATATCATCTCTCACGCAATCGATCCACCTTTTCTTCGGCCTTCCTCTTCCTCTCCAGCCCACCACATCCAAATTCATCACTCTTTTATTCACGTGCGTTTCATCCCTTCTCATTACATGCCCATACCATCCTAAGCGATTTCCTTTCAGTTTTTCTGTTACTGGTGCCACATTCAAACTTCCTCTAATATACTCATTTCTAACTTTGTCCATTTTCGTCACTCCACACATCCATCTTAACATTCTCATCTCCGCTACATGTAATCTTCTTTCATCCGTCTTCTTTAGGGCCCAACATTCCGATCCATACAAAATTACAGGTCTAATTATAGTTTTGTATATTTATAGACCTGGGTATTTAATATTGATTTTAAAATGATACCACATCGCGTTCATGAAAAAAAAATCTCGACAGACACACAGCAAATAGCAAAGTGATCCTATAAAAGTTCAATTTTTTTTAAGGTTCGGAATCGTAAAAATGTGATGGATAATGTCAGGATAAATAACCATCTTAGAATTATAGCATTCGTAACGGGCGCCATGTTCATTAAGGCCTATGACGTCAAAATGGCATGGCGTCAGAGTCGATGTCAACAGTAAACGGGCACAGATTAACACATAGGCGTATGACCGTATCTTAGGTGTAACAAACTAACCTACTGACCTAGTTAGCAAGTAATCAACGTCAAAATGCAACAATGTCGCACGCGTCGACATCGTATCTAATATCCAAAAATCTTATTAAAATGTGTGTACACATGTATAGGTATAAATACTAGTATAATATGTAAAACTAGCTGTCCACCGCGACTTTGTTCGTGTGTTTTAGTTTCAACGGTTTTTCATTTTTGCAACATTTTTCATTTATGCTCCGCGCCTATTGGTCTTAGCGTGATGTTATATAGCCTATAGCCTTCCTCAATAAACGGCTATCCAATACAAAAATAATTTTTCAATTCGAACCAGTAGTTCCTGATATTAGCGCGTTCAAACAAGCAAACAAACAAACAAACAAACTCTTCAGCTTTATAATATTAAAGTATAGATATGGAAGGTCTAGGTTACAGTCGCTGCTCAACCAGCTTTGATGTGGGTTCTGTGACAAAACTACTTCATTTTCTATTAAAAGCTCTAGGCTATCGCTGCGTCAATTTTCATTAAGGTCTGTGCAGCTATTTAATCATTAAAATATAACAAACAGACGGACAGAACTTGATACTTTTTCAATGTATTAGTATTAGTAGGCTGCTAATGTTGAAAGTCTAGCTCTAGTGTAATAAAAATGGTCCCCCCACTAGATGATTCACACCGAATCTTTATTTCATGACCGTTTATCGTCCTCATTTCGTCATTGATACCCGCGTCAGGAACTAATCATGAATAATGCCGTGCGTATTACAATACTGATACGACTTATCAGTTCTAGATTTGAACAAATATTTGTGGATAACACATCTAAAACTACTTTGTGGATAACACAAATATTTGTAGATTACACAAATGTTTGTGGATTACACATATGTTTGTCCTCACTCGTATAAGTGTTTTTAGGGTTCCGTACCTCAAAAGGTAAAAACGGAACCCTTATAGGATCACTTTGTTGTCCGTCTGTCTGTCTGTCTGTCTGTCTGTCTGTCTGTCTGTCAAGACCTTTTTTCTCAGGAACGCGTGGAGGTATCAAGCTGAAATTCATATCAAATACTCAAGTCTATGGTCTCTTGGAGCTGTGAAAAAATCAAACTTCTAAGTCAACGCGATCAAAAGATACTCCCGTTTATGCCGCAAAATTCCGCAAATTTTCGAAACTCGCACGGGGATCAAAACCTACAGGGTACTTCCCGTGAACTCAGAATCTTGAAATTTGGTACGAAGTAACGTCCTATAGTACAGATAAAGGAAAAATTGCGAAAACCGTAAATTTTTAGTTACATCATATAAAAAAAAATATTTCTGATTTTTTTTTTTTTTCATTTTGCAATTATCATACCATAACTATGACTCGATCGTAGTGATGGGTGAACTTTTACTTATATACCTACAGGTGTGTACGGAACCCTCGGTGCGCGAGTCCGACTCGCACTTGGCCGGTTTTTTTATGTCATTCTAGCTGCGGTTTTACCCGCGTAGTTCCCTTTTCGAACTTATCAGGATAAAATATACGTATGTGTTAAATCAGGTTTCAGACTAACCGTGTGCTACATTTCATCCAAATTCGTTCATAAGGGTTTCCGTGAAAGAGTATCAAACATACATCCATGATTTTGAAAACTAGTAATGGGATTGTAGGTACTCACGTGAAGATATCGGAGGTAATCGACTAGTTTCAAGATCAAACGGACCCCATAATCATGAGCTCATTGCGCGTCAGTGGCACGGGACGAAATGGAAATCGACTCGCAATGAATTTGGGATTATGTGGAAAAAATTGATCCCGAAACTTACTAGTTTCTTAGTTATTAGTGTTTACTAATATTTACGTATTACGAAAGTATTCTACAAAAACATCACTAGTAGGGTTTGACACCAAAGTCTAATATATATAATAGGCTATTTGACACTATGAATATTTTTGTGATTATTTGCTTTAAATGCATAAAATGAGAGTTTTTCATGTGAATCACATCATTTTTATTAAAAATTAAAACAATTAATATATCCAAAAACACAAAAATATGTTTGGCTATTTGTTTCTCGCGCCACACATTGAGAAACGACCCGGATTGGCTAATGTTATAATGACGTCATCCGCGCGTAAACATATTGTCGGTGGTTGAAGTTTCTATTGTGTTTACAGATATTTTGGCGTTTCTAATTATATTTGCAGCGATTTGTGATATCTTTCGTTTCCCACTTTTGTTTTGCGAGTTTTTCTCGAAATGGACAGCAATTTTATTAAGCAATTTTTTCGGGGGTTTTTATAGATGTATTTGTACAACAGGGTACAGCACACCACTTGTAAGTCATTTTATTGGATTAATCAACAATAAATTACAAATATCCAAACACAAACACCACTGCGGAACCGAAAACCTTTATTGCTTACGCTTGTTTACGCGCTTGTGACGTCACTCACAAAGCACGACACCATATTGTTTGAATAAAGCGTTTCGGCGGCTTATTTGAATTTTGAATTTTTATTTGCAATTTTCTTACGAAATACGTAATTTCTTTTTGAAAAAAATTTATGGGTGAAATTCTTAACCGTAACCAAGTAATTCAAGATAGAAATTATAAATCTGTCAAATAGCCTATTATCTTCTATCTTCTATATATATAAAAATGAAACCCGTTTTCCTTGGTCACGGCATCACGCGTGAATGGCTGGACCGATTTCACTAATTCTTTTTTTGTTGTATTTGTTATTATTAGGAGAAGGTTCTTACGGAAAAAAATATTAAGAAAATCTCTCAGAAATATTGAAAAATCTACATTTAATTTTGCATATTAAAAAAAACGCGCGTAACGAATGTCAATGTCATTCACAGCCATAGACTATATTGAAAGAGCATTGTTTGTTCGGAAACGTGGTTACTTAATTAAATTCTAATTAATTTTTGAAAATAACTCGCCACGGAATAGTTATGTATAGATAAATCAAAATAAAGTAGTGCATCATTGCTACGCGAAGGCGGTACGAAGTTCGCCGGGTCAGCTAGTATATATATATATAATACATATATAATAAAGTAATGGTGTTTATGACAGTCTCCAAGATTCGATTTTTATCGATCGATATTTTGAATATTTCAATGAGTAGTTTTAGAAAAATGATTCTTGAATATCAAAATTGTATACTCTGAAGGTAAAGTTACACTTATAAGTATAATATTTCGTCACATTATCTGGTTCGTGTAATGAAATCTACTCTTTGGTCGAGGCGGTAAATGATATTCTGCAATTTGAACTCGCATTGCATGTCTATTGCTATTGAGCGGCTGAATAATTAGTATGGTTGAAGTTCAATTAAATATGTCTCTAGTCTCTACAAACAAAATTATTAGAGTACTCCCTCGCAAAAACTAGCTAGCAAAACTCCGAATGATTGGTGCTCTATGGCGCCTCCCATTGTTAATGATCTAAGGGTACTACTATGAATATTAAGTTAGAAGTTTTTTTAACAACGAAATGGAATAACTACAAGCAGATATCATCTAAATGTTGTTACAGAGCTGGCGCTGCAAACAGTTTCCATAGCTCTTCGCGGAGAAGGTCGCTTCGAGCTGAAAGGTGCTATGGCCGACATCGGCTGGCGGGTGCGGAAACATAACTTCTTAGTAAGTTACTTCATGTAAAACATTCTAAGTTTTTTAATGCTGTTGACTATGGGAATAATTCTACAACGCATTATGCGTAAACCTTATTTATAAAAAAAAAAACAAAAACTATATATAGTTACCTACATAGCATAGTTGTTTTTTGTCGTACCTGCTTGAGAAAGTGCCTAATCCTAACCCCCTTATCCTGTCATCCATGTTAGTAAATTTAATATTATAAGTGTAGTAACTAGTGGTCTTTATTTACGATAAATGTTTATTAAAAAAAAAACTCATTTTCCTCTTTTCTAAATAATTTAATTACCTCAATTTTATTTATCATTTGTTATCTGTTTGTTTTTTATTTCAGGTAGTAGAGACAAAAACACAAGAAAATTGTATGCTCTCGTGGCAGAATTACGGACCCGATAGGTATCTGAATGATAAGAAATTACAAGCTGCCCTCAAGAGCTTACAAAACCTAATTGTAAGTATATTTCAGTATTCAAACCTATTTTAAGGGTCGTCAACTGATCTTTAAAAAAGTTTTGGAGAGGTTTATGGCTGGTATTATTGAATTACCATTATCTCACTTGCTCTTTTGCCGGTTATCTATCTATCTATATACTCGATTCCCCTTGATCCTTCTCGATTTCCCTTGGTCTCGCCATAACTTGAGAAGAATTTTACCGACTTCATTAATTTTTTTTCAAGTTTCATAATACAAAGTTTGTTACCGAAAAATTTTTAAGATAATTGCGCAAAAAATTGGAAAGTTTCAGAAAACTTTGCGACTTTTTTAACTTCCCGCGTTTGACATTTCAGGCGTTTAATGAATGTAATTTTAGCAGACAGCTAGTTGTTTTCAATTCAATTTCAATTTCAGCTAGTTGTTGAAATCATTCCAAAAACACAGCTAAGACAGGATAACGTCTGTCGGGTCACCAAGTATAGTAAAATAATAATAATACCGGCCAGCAGCTGTTGTTGCTATGTTTTACATGAGGTTGCTATGTTTTTTCAGCACCCACACATAGATCCAATATTAGCTTTTCAAAATTTAGACACGGGAGTGTACATAGTCAGAAACATATATGAAGCGGGCAGTTTACGAGATATGATCTACGAAACTGAGTACAGCGGGAGCCATTTAACGAAATATTCAAACCCTAAGAATATCAGGCCGTTTCTTGAAGAACAGATATATGATTATGGTCGACAAATATTGGAAGCTTTGAAGTTTTTACACGAAAAGGGATTACCGCATGGTATGTATTATTAATTGCATTTAAATGCATTAGATAACATTTATATGATACTGAATGGATTGGGACACAAAACAGTTCAGCTAGTGAGATGCCGAAAGGTCGGACTCGACACTCGATTTCTATGTATTTACACGTCATATAGGTATTAAAAAAAAAGTATTAGACACGATTATTTTTTTCTCTTTTTTTATTAAACAAGCGATGAGGAAGATACAGTGAATGAAAATGTCGCGTGACGTCACTTGTGGGTACAATTTTTACCCACACGTGACGTCACAAGCCCCCACTCCAGAACTTTAAAGCGCTTTGACTTTGTAATTTTTCAATGATTTGATAATAGAAAAAATACAAGTTTATTATTATTTTTTATCTATCTGGTGGACTAAATAGATATTTCCCTTTCATATCCAGTCCGCTTTCATATTAATTTATTTATTTAGATATCAAGAATAATATAATTTTTCGCGCAGTTCCGCTGTTGCGCAGTTTCGTCCAGATCTGTTTGTACATATATTCGATCAAAGAATAATTAATAATTAATACGAGGTTAAAATGGTTGCTTAATATTTTGTGGTTTGATTTTTTTGTTATTTATAGCTACCGAACGTTAGTTTTACAGCATTCTTATGATTTACTAGCTGTCCCCCGCGACTTTGTCCGCGTGTTTTAGTTTCAACGGTTTTTCATTTTTGCGACATTTTTCATTTATGCTCCGCTCCTATTGGTCGTAGCGTGATGTTATATAGCCTATAGCCTTCCTCAAAAAATGAGCTATCCAACACTGAAAGAATTTTTCAAATCGGACCAGTAGTTCCTGAGATTAGCGCGTTCAAACAAACAAACAAACAAACAAACTCTTCAGCTTTATAATATTAGTATAGATTAAACAGTACTTATAACATCAAAATAAATTACTTATTCTGTAAAACGTATAATTATATTCTACCTTATTAGAGTATTAAGTATCCTTTAAAACACTTTCCAGGACACGTCCACCCCGGCAACATAATGGTAGTCCAACACCACGTATATCTAACAGATATAGAGAACATATTGGTCGGTGGTCCGAACGTGTACCGCCAGTACCTACTGCAGCTGCGGCCGAACTACACCGCTGACAATATCGACGCGTACTGCTTCGGGCGCGTGTTATACGAGATGACGTTTGGAAGGCCACTAGCGTGTTGTTACTGTGATACTTACCCCGATTATATAAGTAAAGAGATCAGTAAGTATCTTTAGAGACCTTCTTTTTTTGCCGTGGTGCAACTGTAATGACTTCAACCCACGCCGAGGGTACGGCGTGGGGATATGTCGGACTTACACCGACTAAAAACACCCCGGTCCCGTCCTTGCTTTTGCCGGAGCCGCGGGATATCTTTAGAGACCTGCCCCCGTAGACAAGTGACATTTCGACAAGCGATAACGCTGATCGAATCGTTAAAATGTATAGAAGTGACAAGTCCAAGTCACGTGACTTATCGAAACGCAATGTCATTTCCATACATTTAATGTCATTTAAACGATTCCTATCATTGTTAACGCTTGTCGAAATGCCACTTGTCTATGGCGGCTGGGGGTTACTCTTGAATTAATTTATATTCTAATAGGTACAATTCTAATGCAAATTTTTTAATTATTTAGCAGGCATACAAACAACACACTGTACAAAAAAAAAATGATTCTAGTTAGTTTCTTCCATAGACAGTACTATAAAATAAAACTGAATCACGAGTACGCTAAACTATTATTATCAATTTTGCATTGGCATTGTATAGGAATTAAAATTAATAGAAGAGTATGGGCACTGAAGCTCACAAAGTTTGGGAAATGGCTAAGATAAAGAAAGAATACTCTCAGAAACCTAAATTAAACTGACATATTTTATGTCTTTCAAATTAAACCATTTAATATCCTCAGTTGTCCTCTTTTTAATAATCGTGTTTTAATATATTTAGTCATTTATAGTTTCTTGTAAAGAAATTGGTCCCTAACAGTTTTAGTATTTTTTAGCTGAGGTATAAATAGAGAAATTTTATTTTATTTAACCCCTATTGAGAATCCTTTGTGTCTGATTATAGTAATAGTAATAGCACATATTTTATTGTTATTTATTTCAATACCAAGTAGTTTTTAAGTCTTAACATATTCAATGCCCAGCACCCGGCTCCCGGGTCGCACAAAAATTAGTTTGCGTGCCCACAACCCGCCTACCGAGTAAAATCTATACGTAGCTATATATGAGTTGTCGCCTAGTAATGCGTCCCTCACTCATGAGTCGTCTCATTTGAGTTAAATACAATTATTTACAGAATCTCTCCTCCGAACAATCTTATCCCGGGAATCATGTCGGAGCATGCCACCAACGCTTGGCTACCTGCTTATGTTGCCGGTATTTAAAAAGCACCCGATGAGGTATAAAGAAGAAAGGGCGACATTAAAGTTCCCTCTCGCTCTGAAGGAGGAGCTAAGAGCAGCTGTCGACCATATAGAGGACAAGTTGAAGAAAGATCAGAGAAAAGTATGTATTTCATTTATAGAGCAAGTAACTGGTTCCGCGACTATAACAACGAATAGTCGCATGCCACGGACACATAACAAGTTTAAAAAGAAAACAAATATTCGTATAATACAACGTGTCGTTTTGCATTCTCGTCATATTTTAGGAGGCTGTTATGAAAGACACAATTAATGAAATAAAATTACTATATCTGCTCAATAATGAATACATACTTGACAGTATTTCAGAATACACCACTTTTTAAAGAACAGAATCGCCCCGTTGCGTATGCGAGAGGCAGTGTCTTAAAGTGTGTGTGTAAAAGAGCAGTTACAGAGCGGTACCACACGAGCCGCGTTTTGAAATGCTTGTCACACACATGCCGATTTCCGAAAATTAGAAATTAAAATACGCAAACAAAACCTACTTATTTTATTATTGATTTATGTTGAGAATCATTAGCATAGTTACCTCCTTGAATTGGATGAGAATGTAAACCGACACGTTGTATTTAATGCATAGATAGATTAGAGTTAGATCGTTTTTTTTTTAAATTATTAATATCTATATATTTGTTTTCCTCTCAGATGCGCAGTGCCAAAAGGGAAGTACGAATACAAGAAATACTTAATTCTGAGGATGAGATGAAGAAACAGAAGCGAAAAGTGGTAAGACGTTACCTATTGCTTTTTTAAACCCTCTTAAAATTCATCATTGGACAGATGAAACAGGAATATAATTCCTGCTTAAAATCTACCTAACTAACCCCGGCTACTTGACGCAACTTAACTATTCTTAAATGTCTATTTGACGCTACTTTAAACTCTAAAATGACAAAGACAGCTTGCGAAATAACGCAGCCTTAAAATCCAGTTGCGTTTGAGTATTTGATATATGACAACCTCCGTGGTCGAGTGGCGTAAGCACTGGTTTTTAAGGTATCGAGCTTTGAGGTCGGGTTCGATCCCCGGACGTGTCAATATAAAAAACCTACTTTCTAGATTGTCTCGAATCAAGGTGTTTGTGGTACCTTCGTTGTCTCTGATTCCATAACACAAGTGGTTTAGCTACTCTCTTTGGGTTTAGAGCAATGTATGTGATATTGTCCACATTTATTATTATTATTATTTGACCTTAAACCTTAAAATCGTTTTGTTATAAACAGAAGCGGCGCGAGTCCCAGTGGCAGTCGATGTCGTCCATACCGGACATGTCCATGTCGGCCAGCGTCAGCGACGCGTCCTCGCCTACGCCGCCCACCGCAGGTGAGACATAATCACCACCTCATTTATATAAGTCAATTAACTCAACCTATGACGGTCCACTGCTGGACATAGCCGACAGGCCCCTCCTCTTGCCTTTCGTATCCTTATATTTTGGAAGGCAGTAAACTGAATCTATACTAAATGTACTCTTCACCCCTTTTGGGTAGATATTACCTTTCGGTAACACCTTTTATACATATGAGTGCCTTTACGTGTATTTTTATACCTATGAATATATTCCTTTACTGTATACTATATGCCTTAATCGGATGACCAATAAATAACAATCTTATTCTGTATACTTATTCCTAGGTGCTATATGCGCAAGCACACCAGATTCACCACAAACATACGACGCGCGAAGATCGCTGCTCGACGCTATCTGCAATTTTGACAAGTCCAGCCTAGCCACACAAACCACTTCAGATTCTCGGTAATACGGACTGAATAGGGCAGAACCCAGTATACATGTTCGATCACAGTGAAACACGCGGTAAAGGTCCGAAAGGTAATGAGCATAAGAGTGATATTTAAATGTACGAACGATCGTAAGTGGAAACGAAGAATGACGAAAATCAACCCACTTATAGAGGACGTGATTGTATCATATTATGAGAAAAAGGTGTATCTATATTTGCGTGTACAAAGATGAAGATTTTATTTATTAGTGTAGTATATTATTTAAATTTTCTTCATCCCTGCTTTATACGTATTGGCGATTTTAAGATTAATAACAAATTGCAAATAAAAAAATAATTAGAAAACGCATTTAATTAAGGCGATTCAAACTAGGTTTTTCAATTATTTGTGGAAAAATATTTATATTATTATATTCAGCATTATCATATATTTTTTTATGATGTGAATTGAAATTTTTCATAACCTGATTAGTCACAAAGGAGCATTCCTAAAAATAGCAGCATATTTTATGAAATCAATATAAACTGCAATATGGTGCATTTAATAATCTAAATATTATACTTCGACCTATAGGCGTCTATGGGCTATCAAAATAAAAGTATTTTTTACTACTTACAAAAACCCTGTGATTCAATTTTCAACATTAGGGTCAAACATACACGGAGCAGTCGATACCGACTGCTCTAGACATGGGTAACGCAGCGAAATTCGTTGCGACAACTCCTTAACTCAGGCGCAGTCTATTGCGTCGACTCATTGCGTTAACTCAAAATTGCGCCATTGAATAGAACAGTGAAGAGGGCGCCACCTGCACGCCGCATTCACAAGCTCATGACATTTTCGTGCGAACGAGTGAGTAAAATGTGTTGATGACATTTGAGACTTGATTGTATTCATATTTTAATACGGCAGTCACTAGACTTATTCAATGTGACTCCTGTACCAATAAAAATAAAACACATTTTGAATCTCCCGGTACTGCGCTGTGCGCCAATCCATTTTAAAAAGGGGCGTTGGCACATCCGGCGCTTTGAACTGAATTGGCACAATTGCGCGGGGCAGCGTAGTGTTTCCATCTCTAGACTGCTCGTGCCGAGTGGTCGACAAAAAATAAGCGAGGGAGCGGGAGGCGCCCGTGACACGAAGAGCGCGGGCAAAGAGGTCACAAGACATCTCGAGAATTCCGTTTATGTGAGACCTTACAGAACAAAGTTATTTTTATTAAAATTTATTTTTACACCAGCCAGTAAAATAGGATATTATTTAATCGATCTCCGAAACTAGGTTTCGATATTTTCATTGGTGTTTATATAATTATGTAATTAGACTAAAATGCAGCCAAATGGATAATTAAGTCGTTTGGTGATAATTTTAATTTACATGTATTTTGTAAGATGGTAGGTACAGAATTTTAAGATGATGATACATGGAAGGGTTATATGACCAATTGTATATGCGTGATGTAGATAAAATATGATGATTCTTGTTAGTGAAAGATTGTTTCAACAATTTTCATTCATCGTAATGTGATGCACAGTCAAAGGATCAATATGCAAGAACCACTAAAAGTGTTTATTTTTTGTCTAATAAGTGAGAAAATACCTTACAAAATATTGAATATTCAACCAATATTTTTAGTACTTGTTAATGTAAATTGCCCTACAATTCCATTTTCAATGAAAAAAACCTACTATCTCAAATCCGTTTTCTTCTTATTCATTATCTTACAAAACTAGTTTGAGTGCTGCTAAATTGACTTTTTATATTGCAAGGGTACCTTGAAAACAATTATCAAGTATTATAATTTTTGGTGCTTGGTTTATATTTCATTAATTTAGGTAGATTAAAAATATCACCAAATATAATTTATTTAGTACAATATTCAATATTTTTACAAATCCAATGCAACGTGTTAAGTAAGAAAACGATATAGAACAAATGTATATAAAATTCTCAGAGAAACGTAATTATCGTTAGACGTAGTTGCTAAGTCTCAGATCTTGTTAATGAAGTTATTAATTGTAATAAAGTGTCATAAGTGATATGCGACTGGTCAAGCATTATGTTATTGGTTTATTATGAAATTATTTTTGGAATTGTATCTATTTAGAAGCTTTAATGTTCTAGTGTAAGTTACATAAATATTTAATATATTTTGTTGTTAGTTTAAGAAAATATACAGTTGCTATAGTTAATTGGCGTCTTTATTTCCATTGACATGTACATTAGTGAAGAGAAACACTAAAATTGCTTTTCTATTTATTTTTAAGCTTACACCTATGTATACAAAACGTAACATTGCAATTATTTGCAATAAAATAAAATTCAATCGACTTACATATTCACGTGTGACAAGGGAGACTTACACCATATACTGAAGCTGGGTCTATGGTGACCGAGCTCCAAGTCAGACTACTACCATCATATGGCTCAAATTGGATTCCAAGGTAGGAGCACATATTAAAACTTACGAAAATAAACATACCTATACAATACACATACCTAAACATTTACAGAAAATCGTAACTGAAATAAACTGAACTTGAGATTACTTCCTATTACGGAACAATTCTAAAATGAATATTATTTAAGATAGTAACTATAATAATACTTACAACTAACATCTAAGTTAATTATTAATAGCTCTGCGATTAATTAGATACACTATAATAAATCAAATAGGACACATAAATTCTTGAAATAAAAAAGAACATACTTTTATCACAATTGGAACAAGAAAGTATTTCACGTTTTCGAATTAAAACAATGAAATCAAGTAGTAGGCTAGGCTATCCTAGTATAGCTAGCCAAATATTTTTCAACTATACTGACTACTTATCTTCATACAGACACAAAACCCTATCGTCTAGAGAAAATATAATATTATGGTAATTTCTATAACAATGCTGTTCAATTTGAGAACAATTTAAGAGTTAAAAGAAATGCGTTATATGGTAAAAAAGGCACACAATCAAACTTCCTAAATGTATCAGCACGTAACTTGATCAAGGCGTAGAGTGGGGTCTATATTTACAGTCGAACGCACGTCAATAGTATCTACGAAATACGAAATTTATCCTTACGACTCCCTACTTACGATTTGACATAGACGCTGTCAAAGACAATATGTTATCACCTTACAGTATAAATAAGTATAGTATAGAGTGCGCCGAACAGTGGTTGAACTGTGAGAACCAGTATAAACTAGCGTCGTCGAAAAGTTTGTGGTAAAACAGAGCGCACCGTTTTATTAATACTAACTCAAAACATAATGTTACCCTAATAATATCGGAATAATCGATAAAAAATCACTTAAATCAGTAAACGAGTGTAGTACCTACTTACAGCTAAAAATGTCCCTACGTTCGGCATGAGCTACTAGAAATCCGCGCATTCTATGATGGCTTGTAAATACTCTGAGGTTATCACTGATTTGTAGTCGACTAAAAAGGTTGGTTTCCATAAAAGCACAAATGGAACGTAGGTGGGACGCAGCCTATGTCATTGTTCAAGTTACTTGCTATTACGAACAAGACCAAAAACGGTATTCCGTCATTTAAAACACCCATTAATATAGCTCAGAGGTATCCAAGCGCCCTGAAAAATACAGCTGCACTAATTTATTTTAAATGTCGTTACTGCAAATTTGTCAAAATACTACCCACTAAAAGATAGATGTTTGATTGAAATTTATAGTTGAGTCGGTAAAACAGTTATACAGGCGAAGAATTTTGACTATTTTACCGACTTGACTCTTTCGCAGTATCTTTAAAATTTTAGAATATGATGAATTCAAGATGGTTGGATACCATGCTAAACATCTATTAGACAATCAATATTTTTTAATCACAATTAAATATTTCGTATAATTTTATACTACAGTGTTAACTCTCATAATATAATTTTTATATGAGTTATGTATGTTGTAACTATGACAATAGTTACAACAAATGAGAGCTAGTATTTATTTAAAATAATTCTTTATAATGTACACAAAAGTTAACACTGTAATATTTACTAAACACTGTAAAAGCAACTTAATTACCAAAACATATAGTACAAAATGTATGTGTTTTGGGAGCAAAACACAAGCCACTTTGTACTTTATGAATTTGATATTAAAGTTATTCAATGTTATAAGGAAAACCTGTCCTTTTGTTAGAAGTAGACAATCTCACAATAATTTTTAATATTACATAATCGATTGTTCATCATAAATCACTTTATATTTAGGACTACTAAATATGCATATTTTTATAACGTAAAAGTAATATACCTTATAACATATACTTGTGAAATCCTAAACTAAATATCGTGATTGATAAAGACATTAAGAATGTGACTCCCCTACACTCATACGATACTTAAGTTTAACGACGTTGTAAAATGTCATCTGTCGCTACATTGCATACTTCCGAATTGCCCCCGGTTTCTAAATTATTGTTAATTTTATTATGTTTTCCAAATGAAAATCAACCAATATAGGTTGATCAAAAGAAAAGCCAAGCACTGCTTACTGCTTGACATGACGTTTGCCAGATGATTAACAAATAGTTATATTGATTGGCCTTTAACAAAATCCCTCTTTTATTTCTAGCGACGTAAAATTAAGTTGCGAATGAGTATTCGGCTGTTAGTCAACTGTATGCACTAACGGTATTATGTTCAGTACCGATGTTCGTTACAACGTACGGCACTGATACGTTCGTAATAGCTATTCCAGCTCAATGATGTCGTCAATATCGTCCAGATCGAAATCCTTCAACGTCATTGCTGAAACAAAAATGAGTTGTGTCATTTGATATAAATCTATACTAATATTATAAAGAGGAAGGATTTGATTGTTTGTTTGCATTGAATAGGCTCCGAAACTACTGAACCGATTTTAAAAATTCTTTCACTGTTGGGAAGCTACACCATCCCCGGGTGACATAGCCTATATATTTTTTTTTTGTTAGAAGCCCGTACGAAGCCGGGGCGGGCTGCTAGTGTATTATAAACTAGGCGAACAAACCTTGACCAGACTTGTGTCGGTTGTTCCTTAATAACGTTATTTTAAGTAAAGTACAGTTCAGCTATCTTAAGTAAAGTACATGGATATACTATATATACAATATACACACTTTCCACATTTACTGTTCTTTCTGTCTGTGAAAACCGTATCAAAATCCGTTACATGGTTTAGCGGAATACCGGACAGACTTGAAAAGCGATTTGTTTTATACAGTTTTGATTTTGATTAATTAGTGAAAAAGTATACATAGTAATGTGATCGATGTCTGTTTATGTACAGGCATAGACCTTGAGACGATTCTTTTAGATGCTCGAAATTGGATGCTGTTTTAACATTTGAGTTGCTAAAGGCCTTATTTAAAATTTGAAGCATGTTTTATTTTTATATAAAGTTAACGGTGTCATATGAAGTCGCGGGGAAAACCTAGTAATGAATAACTTACGTTCAGACTTTTTCTTTTTAAGAGTCGTCTTTTCTACGGTAGAAGACAGTCTCTTTGTTGCGTTACTTCTGCTGGTCGTGATTGCTGACAAGTACGGTACTGGTTTATTTCTGAAAAATAAAAACATTTAAATTGAGTGAAATATTTTAAATTACTTCAATGTATAGCAATTAGGGCTACAGCCATCAATTTCGCCGCCAGAGGCGCTAGTAGCACGTGAAATCTGAAAATGTCAAATTCGATAGTTTGTTGGTGGGCTTTGACAACTGACGAGCCAGTGGCGCCAACTAGTGAACCAAATAACGGTATCCGTCATTGGATTAATTTAAATATAGGATATTCCATACTGTTACATATTGTAAGGAATAGGCATGTTTCCTATTTTTTTTTAATGTCCGTCTTGTAGATTAATGAATTTTATTGGACACGTATGTTTTCTTTTTTCCTGCAAACAAAAAATGATCAAGATACAGAGAACGGAAGTTACGAGTGACGTCACTCCTCGCTACGATTTTTAGCGAGGCGTAGCGTCATAAGCACAGAACAGAAAAAATACAGTAGAAGGCGCATGTGGGCGGGGCGCGCGTACCCCGGCATAAGCGGGCTCACGCGTATGATACTCCGCGCTACACGTCGCGCACGTCAGTCTAGTTACGATCGCCACGGTGAAACAAGCTCGACTAATAAATACAAAGATGCCATTTTGTACTGTTTTAGAGTGCTAGCTAGATAGCAGCGCCAAAAATTTATCATATGGTGTAATTTCCCATCATCGATTAGTCCTGGTTTATTTTCTATTGATAAAATTCTGAAAAACAACAATTTGTAAAAAAACGCAAATAGAAATTTACTTTATTTTGTTGGCAGTTAGGTTCACTTTTTTTTAAAGGAAAACAATTATTCTAGAACATTTCGACAATGCACAATGTCAAGTTCAGCTACTCATTTAATCATTACCGTTATCGATAATGAGTTATCGATAGTTTAAAATACAGACGTTTTATTTATGTTGAACTACTAAAAAAGGAAACTTTCACATAGTTAAATTTTTACAGGTTCAAAATGTAGTTTTCATATTATTCGAGTAGTTAAGGCCTTATACATTTTTTTTGCTGTTTTAATTTCGTTTTTACTTATTTAACTTAGGTACTTAGCAACTATAAAAGTTAGGGACATGAAACTTGGTTCCTAGCTAACTTTCCTCGATACTTTAATTTTTTGATATCAGCTCTATAAAAACACTTTTTTGCTCAATCCACCAAACTATTTAACTTAATAATATATTTTTCACACTATTTGATGCATTATCATGAATATCATTATATCTATAGATTAATGTGGATTGATTCTTTATTCCATCGGATAAATTTCGATTAATATAAGATTTTCCATTTTGTCGCTTACGTTATTATTTCTAAGACAATCTTTCGCGACCTTGACATATGTTTAGTTCTTTCCGTCCCGTTAG
Organism: Diachrysia chrysitis; assembly: GCA_932294365.1. NCBI lineage: Eukaryota > Metazoa > Arthropoda > Insecta > Lepidoptera > Noctuidae > Diachrysia > Diachrysia chrysitis. The sequence continues at coordinate 9,173,620 of OW028657.1, forward strand.
CAAGCAGTTAGTATTATCTCTCTCTTACATTTGATTTCTTTTTGATCTCTTAGGTTGGCTCTCCACTTCGCTTAACGCCGCTTACATGCAAACGAAATAATTATTCGAGTAGGGCCTTAACTCTAATTTATCTAAGAATAAAAAGTAATGTCGATAAAATAAGGCAATGCCAATGTTACATACCTAGCAAAACACATTTAGTAATAAGTTTGATCCAGAAATATCAATCTTATTCGTGTGTGAATACAGCTAAATTGAATGAATTTAATATAGAGCCATCTAGCAGCGAGTAGCATAACTTTTTCTTCAAAATATTCTGTACAATAAAGGGTATACAATAAACAACACTGTTAACATGCTGTCATGGTTTTTATTCTATTAAGTAACGCTTGATAAACCGCCTACTTCAAAATGCCCAATGACGTGAAGGATTTTTTAGTGTTACGAAATACGATATACCTATCTTTGTGTGAGCTTGGGTGTGGTTTGGGTACGCTGGTTTCGGTAGAAATGAAGCGCTATGCGACTTCTACTGTATTTTTTCTGTTCTGTGGTCATAAGCCCCCACTCCGAAACTTTAAAGCGGTGTATCTTTGTAATTTTTTATTGTTTTGATAAAAGAAAAAATACGTGTCTAATATTTTTTTATTATCTAACTGACGGACTAAATAGATTTTAACTTTTCATACCCAGGAAACATCCCTATTAGTCGTAAAACATTAATAAACTCGCAGGACTATTAACATCATGAACAACGAAGAAGACCTAAATTAGCAAGTATGTTTGTATAATAATAGCACTTACGTAAGATCGACAGTGACTGTGGCGGCGGAGGTGCTAGCTTGCTTTGAACTATTGCCTTTCTTCTCCGGCGTCCGTCCCGCCGTACCATACGTCTTTTTGACATTGGAAATCCCTTTTCGATTAATTTCTTCCTTCGACTTTTGCTGGTTTTGTTTTGAATCTGTTTGTTTTTTATTTGAACCCTCTATTTTTATTTTCACAGCTTCATCTATATGTTTTGGTACCATATTGTTTGGCACTTGTGTCAGTTTTTTGCCATCCACCGTCTTAACGGAAGACGAATATTTATCAGTAGGAACGTGTTGTACATACATGAGGGAGTTATAGGTTTTTTCTGGGCGAACAACATTGGACTTCTTTTTACTGCTTTGCTGGGACTGAGCAGATGGTCCAGAGTAGTCTGCCGCTTGGATCTGTACAACATCCTTAAATATTGAGAGGGAGTCGTCAGAACTGGAGCTTCCGTTATCACTGGTTTGACGTGCTACTTTAGGAGCTGGTCTTTTTTGGTTTTGTTTTTTCTCTTTTTCGTTTGACGATTTTTTTGTTTTTGGTGGTGATGGAAAAACTTCTTCTGTTAAGTTTATTGTGACAGTCGTGCTAGGCTTTTGAGTGCATGGCTTAGAAGTCGTAGGAGCAACAGGTTTATCAGTAAGGTCAATGGAATTCAATACTGGTGCCGTGGCTACCATGTTACTTGGTGCCTTGTTACTGTTATCTTTTCTCTGGACAACTTCAATTTTACCTGTTTTTGAGATTTTCAGTATGTCTCCTGCCCTGCGCGCTGCTGAGTTAAGCTTTGCAAAATCTATATTGAGGGTCCTTAAATTGCTACTTTGAGGTTGTATTGGTTGAACTGGCTGCGGGGTTGACAATGTCGGTAACGGCAACGAGAGTTGACCGGTGGGCATCAGGACAAACTTGCTTTGGAGACCGTTGCCTGCCGTAACCTGCTTTAATATCAATGTCTGCTGCGGTGGCAGTGGTGTTGGGTTAGGCGGTGCCAGGTTCTGTAAGGTAGCCAGCGGAAGTGTGACTCCAGGAGCGTTCGCCATTGTGAGCGAGACCGGAACCGGCATTGTTTGAGCTTGTATATTGGGTGTGTATATGTTTTGCACTGGTGTTACGTTACTAGTCTTTGGTGTTACTTGGGTAATGGTAACGTTTGGTGTTACTTGGGTAATGGAAGTGGTGGGTCGCAGAATCGGTTGTGTCGGCGTCACGGTTTCTTCCTCATCACTGTCCAAACAGATGGTATTGTCGGAGGTAGTCTCGGTGACAGAAGCAGGTGTGGGCGTTGTTGGTACCGGGGTCGGGACGTTCGGTTTATTACTATCTTTAGCAGCTGGGGTATCATCGTTCGGCATGATTCGTTTGAAAGTTAACGGACTATTTGTAATCTTGGAATTGACATTTGATGATTTGTTCAGCAGGACCTGTCTCAAGATCACAGGTTTCTTGGTCTGAGCATATGATACGCGCTTGGGAAGTGTGGAGTGGAAGTTTGGAAGTGAAGTTGGGGCGATGGGAATGGGCAAAGGTGAGCTGTCGCTGGTGATCACATTTTGACTGTCCGGCAGAATACACTCGCCGCCATATTGACCGAACGAGTTGTTAGCTGTGATGTTCGCCGTCTGGATCCTATAATGTAAAAAAACGACTTCAAATAAAAAAAGCAATTTAAGAAAAGTACAAATACGCAATTTCGTTTTGACATTTCTGCCCCTGTAGCCAAGTGACATTTTCACAAGCGTTAATGATGATAGAAATCGCTTAAATGACATTAAATGTATGGAAAAGACATTAAATATTTATCATTTTCATACATTTGAGGAATTCGATCAGTCGATCGTTAACGATTGTAGAAATTTTCTTTGACTTGAGGGACTGGAATTAAAAAAAAACACTTTTAACTAGTTTCTAAAAAAATATGGGGCCACATCTAGTATGATTATACATTGTACACTTTATATAACTTAAATCAAAGATCTCTCAAAATTGTTGTATTGTGTTTAGATTTTTGAATATAGGGCTAATACTCACAGACCAACAGGCACCACACTTCCGGCGACCGGAGTGGGAGGCACATCAACTCCCGTTCCCTTCTCCTTCGCTTCCGCGTTAGTACCCAACTTCTCGTTAATCAGATCATCTCGAAGGGCCCTGGCATAGCTTGTCGCATCTTTAGACGATTTCCTGGATGTTTCAGGCTCTTGCGAAGCCATAAGGCGCTCATTCATCTCTGTGTTAGCGGAAGCTGCGTTGGCTGACGCAGAATCTGCTTTATCGTTTAAGGTACGCATTTTTTTCAGTATATCTATACCTATGACCTGTTGAAGACGAAATAATGTTAAATGGTAGACTACTTTGTGCTACATATCCCATGCTAGCTCCAGTGACAAGAATGAGTTATTTTTATCCTATATATAGTTCAGTATAAATTGTACACATAGAAAATACAGTAAATTAAATTGACATGTTTGATTATGTAAAAAGGCGACCCTAACTAAACACTGAGTTTTATTCCAGAAAAACCTTTGTGTGGTAAGAATGAAGGTTAAGGACGTATTTTCAAAATTGACAGGCATAGAATCGCACTACTACATTGACATGAGTCATACTCACAAGTGTAGGCACGGTTTGCTGCGGTTTTTATAATCAAGTGAACTAATTTTGATACTTTGTTTTTTTATTATTTATTTTTAATACGTACATAGGACTATATACATTTTTTTATTTTTTTTCCTATTGCTGTCTATATTTTCTCTAAATATTACTATAAAAATACCTACTTCAGTGACTGAAAGCCTTCTATTAGTAGAAAGACTGCAGTGTGGAATTTGGGCTGGTTTTGTTATTTATAATGAAACTGAAGATGAGGGTGTACTTCGGTGTCTGCTACTGAAACTCCTCGGTGAGTCCATATGTACCGAGTTCGGGCTCGTTTTCCTAGTTATGAAAAGACCTTACTTCCGTATTTGATGGAGTGACCTGAAGAAAGAGGTACTTTGATGATTGTTAGAATAATAAATTAGACTTAATCAATTCTTTATTTTTAGAATATTTGTTTGGATATGTGAAGAATGTGTTTTCCTAAATGTCCAATATCTCGGCATCTACAATACCAATTGAGATATGAAAGGTACACAATGCCGCCAATTCCCTTGTACGCTAACTAAATCAAAATTAAACCATTGCTATTTTTTACTAACTTACAGCGTGACAAAAGGACGGCAACAGGTAACAACTAACTTAGTAGTGTCAAATCAGTTTTCGCCTTGAAAAATACTGTTTTAATGTAGTATTTGTATGAGAATTGTAATAATAATATGATATGTAGTCGGGGTGGGTAAGTAATTGAGAAGAGCTTATGAAGGCTTAAACTTTTATTAACACTGATTACTATTTTGTACAATTTAAATACGTACGACACTCTGAACTGCCTACCGGATACTGGTAGCGGTCTATTGTAACACTCGCACATGCGCAGCCGCCGCGCTGTGATTGCTTGAAAGCGCATGCGCGGAGTATGTTCGTATCATCGTTACTTCGCGTAACGAGCAGGCGCTTTACCTCGGCCCATACGTTTAGGGAGAAAGCGCCGTTGAAAGTTGAAAGTTCATTATGATGATTTTTTTTACAATATATCTCTTAATTCAGCATGCCTTTTGACATAGGCCTGCTCCAACGATTTCCATTGTTGTCTATCCTGAGCAACCCTTCTCCACATTGGTCTTGCTGTTAGCTTAATCTCTCTGCGTCCATCCCTCGGGTACCATTCAGATACTGCTTTGCTTCATTTTCCTTTTGTGTCCCACATCATATGATCTCCATTTTTGTTGATCGACTCGAGTCAGTATGTCAGTAAGTTTAGTTCTTAAGCGCAAAACTATATTTCTGACTCTATCTTGCCGTTTACTTCTTTCCATTATTGTATATTCCCTTTGTGCTATAACTAGTTTTTCTCTCAATACCTTTGTGAGGGCCTAAGTTTCGCAGCCGTACGTCAGGCATGGGTTGATAGTCTTCATTTTCAGTGACATGGCTAGGTCTTTTGATTTCATTATTTCTTTAAGTGACCAATATTTCTTTCACCCGGAAGCAATTCTGAGGTTGATTTCCTTCTAGTAGTTCGTTGTTGCTCTTGATGCCTCTTTTTTGGAAGTTTGACATTAATTTTGTTTTGGAAGTGTTCATTTTAAAGCCAACTTTTCTACTTTCTTTGCTTATATCTTGTATCATACACTCAACCTTTTTTGGACTTTCTTCAAGCAGCACCAAGTCGTCAGCGAATCTCAGATGGTACATTTTTGAACCGATTATATTTATGGCATAAATGTCCCAATTAATTTTTCGGAATACATTTTCTAGTACTGCGGAAAACAATTTTGGGGAGAGTTGGTCCCCCTGTCTCACGCCCCTTTGTACATGAAACTCCTTGCCTAATATCTCTAGTTGAATCCTAGCCTTGATATTTGAGTATATGCACTTTATAATTTTGATATACATGCTTGGTATTCCTTGGTGTTCTAGGCTTTCCCAGATGTACTTATGGCTCAGGCTATCAAAAGTCTTGGCGTAGTCTATAAATATAGTATAGTATAACCTTGGAAAATATTTTGTATATATTAGATGTAAGCCTTATAAGTCTGTAGTTTTCTATGTTTTCTTTATCTCCTTTTTTATGCAATAAAACAAAATGAGATTCAGTCCATTGTCTGGGAATGCTACCAGTTGTAAGTATATCATTGAAAATGTTTGTAAGCATGGGTGTCAAATCTTCAATAGCACCCCTCAACAGCTCATTTGTGTTTTTTTTCTTTCTCTTATCTTTTTGCTAACATCTACAATAAAGGTAATATTGACTTTTTTGTTCCTTTTTTAATTAGTTCTTTTCGTTCACTGATTAGTTGCATGGTATGTTCGCTCATTTGATATTTGCTTTTGTTTCTGGAAGAAAAGCTGCAGTATAATTTATTTTCAAGGATGTCTTATTTCTCAATTGCATCTATATCATTATTTGCGATTTGTTCATTTATTTGGAATTGCTTTGTGTTTTGTAAGTTGAGTTGTGTTTAGTTTTCAAATTTATGGGTTTTTTATGTGAGTGACTATGAGTATTTTGTTTGAAATTTTCTAATGGAACATCGGTGGTTTGAATTAAAATTTAGTTTACGAATAACAGTAGTATCTAAAAATTAATGCTTTAGGGTTGCTGCTTATTATGTAGTCAATTTCATTTTTATACGTACCATCCGGGGATATCCAAGTCCATTTGTTTTAATGATATTTTTTTTAAATTGAGTTGATGATGAATAGGTTGTGTTCCATCCAAATTCAACAACCTTTGTCCTTTTCGACTTCTCTTGCCATATACAAACTTTCCAAGAACATGTTCATTCCAGTTTTTTCTTTCTCCAACTTGAGCAAATCGCCCAATAGAACTATGTGTTTTTCTGAATTATTTTTCACAGCCAATACTAATTCTTCGAGTACTGTTGTCTCTGCTTGCTCAGTTGGTGCATACACTTGTATGATGGACCAAGATTTTTTATAACCTGGGAATTTTATATTCAAAATTGCTATTCTATCCGAAACGCCCACGATTTTTTCGCCCAATCTGCGCAATTTACTTATACCAAGAATGTCATATTTAATGCGTTCTAAGGATTCTTCTAGTTCTAATAAACTTTCTTGTGTTCTGAGGGTTCTCGTATTTAGGGTTGCAATGCGATAAACTTATCTCTTTGTTCGAGGGTGGTGATGATGATGAGAATTATAGTCGACGAAACTCAATTTGACAGCTCTAATTTTCATCCGGAAATATATTAATTGGGACCACTTCTGAGGTATACCAAATCTTTATCTTTATCTGATTTTACGGAAAACGTGTCCAAACTCAGCTCACCTAGTTCTAATTGTCGAGGAGTTTCAGTATCAGTCTCGGAAGTACACCCTCAGGTTACTCCATCAAGTTCGAGACTAATAGGCATTTATGAATTCTACTTACTTTTAGTGAAATAAAATATCATAATAAAAATATGTGATTATAAAATAACCTTATCAAGTATCAAATTTGGTTTATCGAATATTTTGTATTTATACAGCGATCTTTTCAACACAAAAATCTGCAAAAAGGCGATACAGTGTCCGCTCACGAAGGCGGCCGGCCGCCGACTGAGATCTCATTCAAAATGTTTCTGACAAGTCAAGACGGCAACCAAAAATAAAATAACCCCTAATACAATTGATTAAGATTCATTCGTAATGTCAAAATAAGCGAAAATATAGGTCACGGGTTTTTAATTTTTTCTGCGTCTATTTGTGATATTTTGATATATTTGTTCTCAAGAAATTAAAGTTTAATATGTCTGCCACGTACACTATTTTTAGAAATCTTAAAATATATAGATAATAGGACAAAAAAGGTACTAAAACTTAACCCTAAAACGTACATTTTGTGAAAGATGGCAACGGAAGATCGTTTTTGCACTATAAAAATCTATATTTTTCAACATAAATGCCCCAACAATTTACAGATAAAGAGTCAATTTATGCGTGCTAGTTATTATTTATATTTGATTTGGTCTAGTTTAGTCACAAAACGTACTCAAAAATAGCATAAATTTGCCTAAATTGCAAACGCACCCTTAATAGACCATCTCTTTTACTCAACGTATAAGAAGACTTCATATAGAGGGGGGTTTAATACCCCCCTCTATTCTCATAGAAAACTTATGAAACGTATATGAAGAAAGTATATAGCATATTACAATTAAAACAAGATCCATGAAAATTTGGTCATAATAAAATTCATTCTTACCGATGGACAAGTCATAAGACACCGCCGTCAAGGTCGACCGCGGCGAAGCTGGTATGGATACGTTTAAGAGGCACACATAGCCAGAAATCACAAGGGACAAACAGGTTTAGAAGACGGTTTTACCTAGCAGTGGTATCAAACATTATATCACTTACTTTTTTTTAAAACGTCTCCCGCATTAACGAAATTAGTCCTTGTGTCGCGGGGGTTTCACAAACATTTAAATCACAAGCACAAAGAACACCCAAACTTAGAACAAGCATTTGTGGATCACGCAAATGCTCGTTCCATGCGGGGATCGAACCCGCAGCACGTCGCGCACTGCGGTAATTGTGTGACCTATACCACTCGGCTATCCATGCAGTTCAAATAAAGGCAAAAAAAGCTATATAGGAGAAACACGTACCTTCACAGCTATATCATAGATGGGTCCACTGCAAACATCTTTACCAGTCCGATTGGCTTCATTAAAAGCCTTCAGCGTGCTGTACTTAGCTGCTAGATTCGCCGCATCTTCGTCCAACATCGGATTCCCAGCTAAGTACGTATGAGCGACTATATTAATGAAATTCTGGTTTTTCAACAGCGATATTGGTAGAGGCACTATCTCGTTACTTTCTTCAGGTGTTTCTATAGCTTTTTTCGTCTCCGCAACTTTGTTTTTAGGCTTAATTGTCGTTTTTGGTTCTTCCTTATTCTTCTCCGCAACTTTGTTTTGGGGCTTACTTGACGTATTTGGTTCTTCTTCATCACTTAATATAATACTGTAATCTGTTGTCTGTACTATGGGGGGTTTATTATTCTCTGGGGGGTTTATAATAGATTTTTGTTTGGTTTGATTTAGTTTATCTTTATTAGCATCAAGTTTAGGTGTTTGATCTTTAATATTAATATGTTTAATTGTACTAACGACCGGTTTATTGGCGTTGGTATTATTATAGGTTTTAAGACAGTTTGTAAAACTAGGAACGCTATCGTCATGTTTACTCGGTGAAAGTGATTTAGCGCTCAAAGTACCACTGTCATTGCTATCTACGTTTTCTATGTAAGCTTCGTTTTTTGACGTTTTTTTTTTGCTTTTATTACTAGTGTTTTGTGGTTTTTCTACGACGTCTGGTACGAAGTCTGCGTCTCCTGGGTCGTTCTCGTCATCATCTAGGTCTATAACAACATCTTGAACCAAAGAGTCGATATGTTTTTCAGCTTGTATCGCTGCTCTCCTTTTAATTCTAGTACCTGGTTCTGTTTTTATAGGCGTATCAGGCTGTGTGGTAACATTCTTTCTCGAAGCAGGACCACATTTTGGTGGTGGTGGTGGTGGGGCCTGGCTATCTGTCTTATAACACGGTGCCGCAGAGTTATTGATAGATTCGCATATGATATCGGTCGCTGATGGCACGGACACTCGCCTCGGAAGCAAGATATTCGCAATACTAGCCGTTAACTCATCCGCCGTGTCTTCAGTATCGATATAACCTTTCGACACCATATTTCTGACTTTCGTGACAAGCATCGCGATCTCTGACCGGCCTGTCTTATTTTGGAAGTTGTGTTTGAGTAATATGTCAGTTATTTTCTCTACCATAACTTCTTCTGGTTCTTCGTTGAGCGTGTTGTTTTCTTTACTGGTACCGGGTTCAGGAGAGGCGTGGGGTTTCTTAGCTTTGCTTGTAGTAGGCATCGGTTCTTCTTCTTTATTCTCCGTGACAATTTCTTTGTTCTTATCTTGTATTGGTATACAACATTTGATTATTTTCTTTCCCTTCTTAGGTTTAGGTTCGCCTGGTTGGAAGTCTTCACTTTGGTCTTCTTTTTTTAACTCAAGCGGTACCGGTGAAAGCGCGTAGTCGTGACCGTGTAACCTTTTCATCGAATTTTCTGGTACTTCTTGGACCAGTTTGTTTTCTATTTCTGTAAACAGAGAATATATTTTATGAATATATTAAAGACACAAAATCAATATATATATTTAGTAATGTAAGGTGATTTGATAGTATGTGTGTGTGTGTATGTGAGTGTGTTTGTGTGTGTGGGGTGGTTACGTTTGTGCGCCTGCTCCTGCTGGAACTGCATCCAGGCGGCGTTGCGCTCGTGCTCGGGCAGGCCCTGCTCGCTGTGTGTGGTGGTATGCTGTGTGTGTGCGTGTGGGGTGGTTACGTTTGTGCGCCTGCTCCTGCTGGAACTGCATCCAGGCGGCGTTGCGCTCGTGCTCGGGCAGGCCCTGCTCGCTGTGTGTGGTGGTATGCTGTGTGTGTGCGTGTGGGGTGGTTACGTTTGTGCGCCTGCTCCTGCTGGAACTGCATCCAGGCGGCGTTGCGCTCGTGCTCGGGCAGGCCCTGCTCGCTGTGTGTGGTGGTATGCTGTGTGTGCGTGTGGGGTGGTTACGTTTGTGCGCCTGCTCCTGCTGGAACTGCATCCAGGCGGCGTTGCGCTCGTGCTCGGGCAGGCCCTGCTCGCTGTGTGTGGTGGTATGCTGTGTGTGTGCGTGTGGGGTGGTTACGTTTGTGCGCCTGCTCCTGCTGGAACTGCATCCAGGCGGCGTTGCGCTCGTGCTCGGGCAGGCCCTGCTCGCTGTGTGTGGTGGTATGCTGTGTGTGTGCGTGTGGGGTGGTTACGTTTGTGCGCCTGCTCCTGCTGGAACTGCATCCAGGCGGCGTTGCGCTCGTGCTCGGGCAGGCCCTGCTCGCTGTGTGTGGTGGTATGCTGTGTGTGTGCGTGTGGGGTGGTTACGTTTGTGCGCCTGCTCCTGCTGGAACTGCATCCAGGCGGCGTTGCGCTCGTGCTCGGGCAGGCCCTGCTCGCTGTGTGTGGTGGTATGCTGTGTGTGTGCGTGTGGGGTGGTTACGTTTGTGCGCCTGCTCCTGCTGGAACTGCATCCAGGCGGCGTTGCGCTCGTGCTCGGGCAGGCCCTGCTCGCTGTGTGTGGTGGTATGCTGTGTGTGTGCGTGCGGGGTGGTTACGTTTGTGCGCCTGCTCCTGCTGGAACTGCATCCAGGCGGCGTTGCGCTCGTGCTCGGGCAGGCCCTGCTCGCTGTGTGTGGTGGTATGCTGTGTGTGTGCGTGTGGGGTGGTTACGTTTGTGCGCCTGCTCCTGCTGGAACTGCATCCAGGCGGCGTTGCGCTCGTGCTCGGGCAGGCCCTGCTCGCTGTGTGTGGTGGTATGCTGTGTGTGTGCGTGTGGGGTGGTTACGTTTGTGCGCCTGCTCCTGCTGGAACTGCATCCAGGCGGCGTTGCGCTCGTGCTCGGGCAGGCCCTGCTCGCTGTGTGTGGTGGTATGCTGTGTGTGTGCGTGTGGGGTGGTTACGTTTGTGCGCCTGCTCCTGCTGGAACTGCATCCAGGCGGCGTTGCGCTCGTGCTCGGGCAGGCCCTGCTCGCTGTGTGTGGTGGTATGCTGTGTGTGTGCGTGTGGGGTGGTTACGTTTGTGCGCCTGCTCCTGCTGGAACTGCATCCAGGCGGCGTTGCGCTCGTGCTCGGGCAGGCCCTGCTCGCTGGAGTCGCGCAGCAGCGAGTCGTGCTCGTGCACGGCGTGCAGCGCGGGCAGGCGCGCCACGCGCAGCAGCGCCACGTCCGCCACGCCCACCGCCACGCCGCCCGCCACCGACGAGCCCAGCTCGTCGAACCTGCGCACATATAACACATCACACACGCTGTCTGACCAAGCCTTAAGCCACGTTCGGTCTGTGGATGGGTGATATCGAGTCCCCACGTACCTTGAAAAGCGCGTAATGCCGTAGGCCTCTGCGGTCGTGTTGAATTGCTTTTCCATCGGAATATGAGAGTCAAATACTATAGACTACAATTGTATTCAGAGATGTATGATGCGAATCTTATGTCCTCATCATAAATAACAATAACAGTGTCCATTACTTGTAAAGCTCAGTAAGGTCCGCCATGTTGTAGTGTCGGTCGATCTGCTGTTCGTCGACGACGCGACAGGCGACGGCCTGCTTCGTCACCGACCGCTCGTATATCTTCTGCTCCATCGTACCCTGGTGTAATTACACGAAATGTAACATGAATAAATTATATTAAAAATCTATAAAGTGTTTTATGGTATAGCTGACAAGTAAAAAAAATTAACTGAAGGACATCTTTCACAACTCACAACACTAGAGGTTCTCAAGAAGCGTTGCGGTTTTCAAAGGGGCTTAGGTCTCCGGTTCCCCCATAAGCTTAAAATTGAACGCAGCATCTTTGCTAAGTGTAAGAGTTGTGAAGATTTAAAGATATTTGTTTCTAAAGAAAACATATTTCTGCCATTTCTCGTTCATCACTACTTCTTAGAATTTGATCCTTATGAGCTACACTATTAGACCAGTATATAGCCTGAACTTAGTCTTTTTTCTTGTTTTGTTTTTAAACGACTCCCACATTAAAGGATTTAATCATTGTGTCGCAGGAATTTTTCAAACATTTAGTTTTCATGCACAAAGAAAACCCAAACTTGGAACAAGCATTTACTATTAGGATTATATTACTTTTTATCTAAAGAACATTTTCCTGTGGATTGCTGTAGTATTGTCTGTCACTTCGTCACTGTCGGAAGTTTATATTCATATAACATAATTGCGCATTTACCATAGCAACAAGCCGGTATATGAAGCAGTCCTTCTTCTGTCCGAAGCGGTAAACTCTGAAGATGCTCTGGATGTCGTGTGCGGGGTTCCACGACGTGTCCATGATGATGACGCGGTTTGCTGCCGTCATGTTCAAGCCCAGGCAGCCAGCGCGAGTCGACACCAAGAATAGTCTGACACAAGATTTATACGTGAGAGTTTTTGTGAAATAATGAAATAGTTAAGATGCAGGAAAGTGAACCTTATTGCTTTAACGCATGAGTATGTGTTTAAGTTTCCGCTTCATGATTATTCTCCTCTTTGGCGCGATCTGCCCCCCCCCCTCCCCCTCTACGCAAGTGGTTCTACAAGCGTTAACCTTGATTTAACCGAACCCTCATTTATGCGATTTCTATCATCGTTAAGACTTGTAAAAATGTCACTTGGCTACGGGGCTGGACTTGTCACATCCATACATTTGAGCGATTCCATCAGCGTTTACGCCAAGGAGCCTGTTCTGGTCTTATGGTAAACTTATCTAGCATATTCCTGTTAAATTAATATAACAACTAACTTGGTTTTATAGTTGTTGTCGGCGTTGAACTCGCGGCACCACTTTTGCCGCACCTCGGCGGGCACCGAGCCGTCCAATCGGTAGTACTCCTGGCCCAAGCTCCACTTGTTGATCTTCTTTAAGAAGTACTCGAGCGCATCCAGGCAGAACAGCGAGGTTGAGAATATTAGCCTGCAAGAAGGGTTGGACTTAAATTATGATGTACACACGGCAAAAGGCCACACTAACATTTTATATTATATAATATTATATACTAACATTTTTAATTATAATATACTTAATTACTTAATATGTTATATAATGTGTGGCCTGCAAACTTATCTAGTTTGCCATGTGTACTTATATTATCAAAAGATTTTAAAACATCCTTGATCTTTAACGGTAACTTAGTTAACGTTTTAGTTTACACACTTAGATTGTATGACATTTATTAGTGTGTTAGCAAAAAGGCTTTGTTTAATATATGTGGGCAAAGTTGGCAGAGAACACTAGTATTTTTTATATTATTTTAAATATATTTTACATAAGGAAATATTCTTATTCCTTATTGTATACATACACAATTTACAAAATACAATAATTTATCATTTAATGTACAGAGGCGAGCTTAACATAATTGAGTTTTCTCCCAGCTAACCCTTGAGTGATGGATAGTTTGATAGAGTTGAGGTAGAAAGAAGTGTACAACTTAGTATGTATTTATAAAATAAACATACATAAAAATAGTACATAAAATACATATAATAATATCATATATATAACATTTAAACATACATACACTATATATACTCATGTTGAAAGGAAATGTGTCCCTGTCCCTCTCCCTGAAAACTTCCAGCGAAGGGCTATCCCGTATGGATGAGGAAGCGAGTTCCAGAGGCGCACAGCACGAATGCCAAAAGATTCATCGTAGCGACTAGAGGAGTGAAGAGGAGTGCGAAGGAGAAGAGAGGAAGTAGTACAACAAGACTTTCCTCTGGGGACCAAATATTGAACCGCAGGTAGACCGGATATTTGGCGTTATGCAAAACGGATTAAAATAGATTTGAAATTAATACCGTAAATTAAGTAGGTATACAATATGGCTATAATATATAAGTTCAGGAAAATCCTCATAACAGAACACGTTTCTGAAATATAAGTTATAGATGTATAAGGATTAAGAGTTTTTAACTTTGAAGGTAAGATAAGAATTTATTTTAGAATATCGCCTCAAAAAATCGCTTATTGAAAAGTATTACCAAGATATTCCTTACACTTTATCTCCTAGAGCGGTGCACTCGTTCAGTATACGGAACACGACGACGAACTTGTTGGAACTATCGAGTGTTTCCAACATGTTGCCTCCATCGAGATAGTCCAGCCACCACAGGTCTGTTGGATTGGGTTTGATATCTTCCAAGTCTTCGTTCGCTAAGTCGTCTTCTAACTTCTCAGCTAAAAGCAATAAAAGAGCGGTGAGCGGTGCGAGAACATGTAGCAAACTCTTTTCAGGTTCAAACGGCCCAGACATACTCTTTTCTACCCTGACGATAAAACAACGCTTCTTCAAGAAGCATTCGAGTTAGCTAGCAGTAGCAATACAAAACACAACCGCCGTATATTACGTCCTCGGCGGCGGGGCCCGTCGCGTATTAATAATTGTAACGTAAATGTTACCCCGCCGTCCCTAGATCAAGCTGGCCCGAGCCGCCCAACTAGCAATAAAAATATGTCCTTAAATAATAAAAACTTAGATCCAGCCCTCTCTTGCTGTTTTTGCCTTATTAAGATTGTTAGCAACGCACTAAGTCGAGGTCCGAACCCCACAGGGGGTGCCCTTAGTGAACGTTGCTGACGTAGTTAGTTTTTCTATTGCTCTGGCTGGAGGCCTTTAAGGTTCTCGCCAAAGGTCCGGTGAAGCAATCAAAGCCTGCGCTCAGGCTAACTGCTTAAATCTCTTCAAAAAAAAAAAACTCCTTTCAGGTGTAGCGAGAGTATCCCTCGCTAGTTTTGAACGTAAAAAGACCTCGCTTCGCTACACCGTTTACACAGAAGCTGAGAGAGGCTAAGTAAATGAAGCGGTTCTTTTGGGTTTTAATAAACGCATCCCCCGCTAAACATCCTCGCACATCTCTGGGGAAAACGTAGCCTTAAAGACGAAAATCTTTATTAGGTTCCTAGTTCAAACAGCTAATCTCATCACTGGTCAGTGTCCTGATTACAGTTATCAAAGCAATAGATTAATTTTATTGTTTGAAAACGACCTCTGCAGCCGGGTATTAAACCCTATATCGCAAAGGTTTTTACAAAAATTACATGCACGGAACTTTTGATCTTTTATGAATTGTATTTCTAACATACCTTTAATTTTATTCCTCTGATCCTGCGCCTTCGTCTGGAAGTTGTGCAAGACTTGTGGGTGCGACCAAATCTTCTGCAGTATATGGAAGTCTTTTAGAATGCTCTGTTTCGATTGATTCCCGTAGTGGTTCAAGTAATGCTTGTAGAGTTTCCATTGGCATGACGTCTGTGTTATAAACAGTGTGTATTCGTGTTTCTTTGGTAGATAAGGGTAGAGAACAGAAGCTTCCTGTCTTTGTAGGCATCCTTCTAGAACTTTATGCAGGATGTGAGTGCGGGCCTTCATTAGTTTAATGTCTTCTTCCCTTGAGTCGCGATGCTGGCCGTTCATTATAGGATTTTCAAACCTAGTAGGTTGGAATAGTAATTTGTTTTCAATGACAGAAAATTACCTAATATTTAATTATTTGTTTCTAAATAATTTATTAAGTCTATTTTTTTTAATAGCCAAGTCTTTAGTATTTAATAATCCTATTGCTTTCCATATAAAAATGGGGGGGTTAAGTGTATTTTTTTTTCTATATTTAAAGAGGTATAGGATTCACTAACCTGTTAGAATACTCAGCATACGTCCCCAACAAATTAGGTTTAACAAAGTTCACCATGCAGTAATACTCTCTTAAATTATTTTGCATTGGTGTACCCGTCAATATGATTCTCCTTTTCGTGACAACCCTACTCATAGCGACTGAGAGTACTGAGCAATCGTTCTTGAGTAAATGTCCTTCATCACACACGATTATGTCTGGGCCGGGGTCTAGTAGGGCTGTCCGGATCTTGCTGATGATTGTCGGTCGTACATCGTCAAGGAATGGGTCAAGTGTTGAGAGGCTCCTGAATAATTCGTAGCCTATGATAAAGATGCCGCCGCCATTGTACCAGTCTTCAAGTTGGTATGCGCGTTCGTAAGTCTTCTTTAACTTTGATAGTTCAAAAACCTATAGAAAAGTTAATTTAAGACACTATTGTTTTTTTTTTAATCATAAAAATATGTATTGTGATTGTAGTGATTACATTCACAAATACTTATGTATTCCGTGACTGCAAACTGAGGCGGCTACAGCAAAAATTTGTGCATAAACTGAAGTCAGATTATTTATGTAAGTAAAGTTTGATACCTGCAGTTTCCTTTTAATTTTCCGTTGCTTGAAAAATCAAATTAAAACAAATGTAAGATAATAATACTTAAATATTATTAAAGATACACAAGGTGAGTTTTTTGTCGTTGTACAAACGAAATTATGACTTCTATATCTGTCATAAAAACTATTGGTATAAAAAACTCAAAAAATCAATAAAAACATAAAAAATATATAACCACCGTAGCCGTAAGAGTTAAATGGTAATAGTACTGACATTCGAGATATTTTCTTGTTTGTTTGTTTAATTTTTGATACCAATCGTTTTTGTAACTGATATAGAGGTCATAGTTTTCGTTTTTACAACGACCGAAAACTCACCTTGTCTAGTGATGAGGTTGTTGTGCTTAAATACTTTTTCTTTACTAGCAACACAATCCTTTCGTTTACGATACAATATGTCGATAGAAAGATAACAGCGGACATGCATACCTAATTTATATATTTAGTAACGTAAATTCACCTTGTGGCTACGACAGTGCATCAGAAAATGCGTCAAAAAAGATTAACACACACATAAATGCAGTCAAACGTAAATAGTATGAAACTATCTTACCTTGATCTTATTGGTGACGGGTCCGATCCACTTGTGTATTTCGTCGACCCAGTTGAGTACGGTCGACAGAGGGCAGACCACGAGAACTCGCTTTATTCCAACGCGCGGATGCGTCAGGACCTAGTGACGAAGATTGGAGTGTTACATAATAGCCCCGAGTCTGTTAAAGCCACACTAAACTACCGCAGTCCACTTACATTTGCGTACGTAACAATTATTAATTATTATTATACGTAAAATATTACATTTAAGTATAATAATAATTAATAAATGTGGACAACATCACATACATTGCTCTGAACCCAAAGTAAAGCACTTGTGTTATGGAGTTCAGAGACAACGACGGTACCACAAACACCCAGACCCGAGACAATGTAGAAAAGTGGTTTCCTACATTGACTCGGTCGGGGATCGAACCCGGAATCTCAAAGCTGGCGGCACCTTGAAGACCGGTGTGTACGCCACTCGACCACGGAGGTCATCATGACGACATGACGTCGTATATACCTACTTACCTACCTATATAACACGATATTAGGCTTACATAACATTTTGTCTATTGTTTGTATTAAATATTCTTTTGTGGATGACTTGTGCCTCCAGCTCCACATGTATAATATTACCGTGTGCAGGAGCGCCAGCACCTGCAACGTCTTGCCGAGCCCCATGCAGTGCGCGAGGATGCACCCGCCGCCGCCGCGCCCCGCCTCCAGCTCCGACAGGCTCTCGAAACATGCGTCCCACATGAACTTCACGCCTTCGTACTGTAAAAAACACACATTAATGAAGAAATGAAGGGAAGATAAACTCCACGGTTTACAGACGGCAACGTCTTCTTCTATAGCACTTCATGACAAGGGACAATCGTGATCTAGGTAATGGGCATGTTTCCTAAATTTTTTTTAATGTCCCCCTGGTAGATTAATGAATTTTATTGGACAAGGATTTTTCCTTTTTTTCCTGCAAACAAAAAATTACCAAAATACAGAGATTGGAAATTTCGCGCGACGTCACTACGTGCAATAATTTATAGGACGGCGTGGCGTCATAAGCCCAACTACTGAACTTTAAATCGCTGTATCTTTATAATTTTGTATTATTTTGATAAAGAAAAAAATACGTGTTTAATATTTTTTTATTATCTAACTGACGGACTAAATAGATTTTAACTTTTCATACCCAGGCAACATCCCTATTGTGGTCATACCTGATGTGCCTTCATGACTTTGGTGAAGAATGAGTGAACGGTGACGATCGGCCGGTTGGCCTCGAAGTCGTACTCGAGACAGACCTCGTCGTTAATGACTAGCACGTTCACACCCTCTTCGCAGCCGAGCCGCTCCCGCTACAAATAATATAGGCTTATTACACATTGGAGACAAACGTAATTAAGACACGAAAGGAAATTAATTGTATCTCCCGTGGGTTTACGTCAAACAAAAGATTAAATAATGTGTATACATAAAATATGGGTGTCTTGCTGTTACAGTATTGCATTTTGACTCACGTATTAATGGTTTGTTTGCTATGCAAAGGTTTCAGTCAATCGACATAATATTTTCTGGATTTTTGCAAGTATTAAAATAAGGAGTTGAAAAAATAAACATAGATTTATAATGCAAAAGGGAAAGGGAGGTTTTTGAACAGCAGTGGGACAGATCATGTAAAAAATAATTATAATATTTCCTTACCAAAGCTGCTTGCCTTGCATTCAGTCTTCTTTTCCTCTCAAACTCCTCCATATTGGCCATAACTGTACTTCGCGCTAAAGATTTCTTGTCGATAACCTGTCAAAAAACGTAAAATCATTTTTAAAATTATTCAGTGCTATACTGTTAGAAATAGAAGGATAAAAAGATGGCTATTGCTCAGCGCAAGACTGTTAGAAATGGAAGGAGAAAAAGTTGTCTATTGCTCTGCCTAGGCCGACAATCATAAGTAACATAAATAAAAAAAAAATACCTTTCTGATATTACGACGACCTTTATACAGTAAACTTGCTTGTGCCTTCTGTGATCTTTTAGAGGTCGAAGGGTCTGGTTCACCGAAGAGCTCCCTTGATAACACTCTGAAATCATTATATTTACGATTATACTACACTATTAAATAACAAAGTTAAAAATTCATTAATCGCGCAGCGTTAGTTTTCGAATACATATTTATAGAAAAATAATACCTAAGTAATAATTTATTGAGATTTAAATGTGTATGTTTTAAAGAAGATGTTCTTCTATTATATTTGAAGCTGATATTATATATAAATTAAGTAAGATATCATCATCACAGTACCTAATTTTTGTTTTCTTTATATTCTATGTTGTCAAGTGTTTAAAAATGTATATAGTTACATACCTCAGTTGTTTCTGGCGTTCCAGATATCTCTTGCTGAAGCGCTTGGACTTGTGTCGCGTCCTCTGGTGGGAGTCGGGGAAGTCTGCCCGCCGCTCTATGAACTCGTTCACCAGTTTCACGCGTTTAGCGTCGTCGAGACTATATTTTCATAACGGTAGAAGTTATAAGAAGTAAAATAAAGATATTTCTTCTTTCATCACAAAGTGAATGATATCTACGAATTGTAGTATACGGTTAGAACGAATATACAATGGGGAACTTTTTAAAATAAAACTTGTGCCTTAAATAACTCCTAGATTTTTTCATTGAAGTTAGAAATGCCGTTATTCACACATTTATATAGTTATAAAACTTTAGAAGCGCCTAAGTTATTTTCTAGATAACAAATGTGTTAAATAAATAAGATAGATAGATGGAGAGTACTTCTCTCCATCTTTGGAGATATCTCTCTATATGTAGTGGAGAGAGATGCGAGTTTTACAGACAGATACATACCCTTGATCCTCCTTCTTGCAAAGCCTTTTGAGAAGTTTCTCCTTAGTGGTTACCCACTGCTTTTCTTCTTCAGATGAGGAATCTTCATCACCCTTCACTTTGCTACTCGATGGCTGATTTTTGGTAGCACTTTTCTTTAACATATAATTATTAATATATGAGCCCATATTGTCTAACAAATCTGTGTAAAGAAATCTTTTATACATAAGAATGAATCCCGATTTCTCTTGGTCAAGCACGCCATTACTTCCGAGCGACTGTACCAAATCGGATATTTCTTTTTTTTATGGTCCTTATTATAAGGACAAGGTTTTTGTAAAGAAATAGAAAATAAAACGTATGGAAAATTTTTGAAAACCTGTCGCCAACCGTCCAAAGCCGAAGGCGTGCTGTTTTTTATAAACAACGTTTTTAAGGTGGTTACTAACTAGAGAACTGTTCTAAAAAAAAGTGTGAGTAAGAGATCATTATGTGTGCACCTGTTTGTTCCTAGTGACGGGTCCTTTGGAAGGTGTTTCCTTAACTTCATCAGGCAGTACGGGTGCATGCAACAGATTCAGCTCCTTATTCATCATCTTATCTGCAGTCAGCATTAGGTTGTCCCCATCTAGTTCAACCCCTGGTTTCTTAGACTTGCTGTTACTGTTGGACCTTTTAACGTCATCATCTAAAGGCTTGTTTTCAATAAGAGCCTCATCCCCATCGCTGTTATTGTCATCCATGAGGAGATTCTTTGCTAGAGCATTTTCAGTTTGTCTTTGGGCCTATAAAAAATAAGAAATTATAGGGCATAGCAAGCATACAGACACAAATTCTAGCCTAGAATACTACAAAATATGATTCAATGAACCTTTTTTAAAAATGAAGAGTTGAATTTCATGTTCTCTTGACATAAGACATGACATTGATAAATGTTAAATTCTAAAGGAGTGTTAGTCCCAGGCACAAGCGAGATTTCTATATAATTAAATATGTTGGTGTTAAATCGTATACAATTCTGAAATTATAAGAATAGCGCAAAAAGTCGATACTCACTACTGGTGGAGCAATCTCATCTTCGACCCTGGTGCCTTCATCATCAGAAGGTTCCAGCTCATTATAATGGTCAGAGTGGGACGGGCTATCAGGGCCACTGCCCGGCTCTGTCTTTATGACACCTGTAGCATCCTTTTTAAGTTTTTTGCTTTTAACATCTTTCGTTTGTGCTATCCTAGACAATGAGTTCAAGTTTGTCAACCTGAAAATATTAAAAAATTCATTATTGCACTAGTATATGTTTTACATACACATGTATAAAATACTTGCAAAAAAAGTTAATCTTACTTATTTTTTACTTGGTAGGTACTTTACCTGTTGATTTCTGCATCATTCTTATTCATACTGATGCCTTGGTACTCAAAGTATGTTTGGACAAAGGATTCTGGTAATTTTTCCAAAAGCACATAATTATTTAGGTAAAGTTTAGTATCTTCTGGATTAACCGTGTAGCAGTGCCACCCATGACGATCTATGAATGAAGGAGTGCTTTTTGATTTCATGGGTTTTTCTGACATATTTTTGGAGATTACCTCATTTTCGTTTTGTTCACCCACAACATCGTCGAAAATTGGCATCGTAGGTTCACACTCTAATAGTTCTACAGGGTCATTCGGATTTAAAACTTCACCATTATTACTATCTTGGTTTTCATTGGCAGCTGGGTTATCTTTCATATCTGGTACCGTTTCATCTTTTGGTAAAATTTTATCGTACACATATTTCATGTATTTTTGATATGTCGATATCTCGTTTTGATCAATAGCCGTAAAGCCCGTAAATGTGTCTACGACATCATCAACTTTATCAGTTGAATCCACATTGTTACATTGAATTTCACTGTCTTTAGTTTTACTGGTATGAGCTTGACTGTCTTGGTCTATTCTCCTTCTTAAACGACGAGGTAAATCATCATTATCAGAATCCGTAGATTCATCACTTTTCCCGTCTTGCTTTATTCTGTCTCTCATTTTTTTAGTTAAGTTTGCAACTTCTATATTAGGTGGCTTCTCTTTCGTTTGCGCGGGTATTTCTTTGCTGGTAGCTTTTTGTTCAACTTTTTTGTTTTTACCTTTACTACGCTTATCAACTTTTTTCTTGCCTGCAACTTTTTTAGTTTTCGAATTGTCCTCATCAGAACTGGTCTCCATTAGACTCCCTTTGGCATTATCAACACTTAGGGATTCATATGTCTGCGGAATTAGTAAGCTCATACTCGTATCAACTTCCTCATAATAGTCTGGTTCGTGCTGTCTGCGTACTCTTAAAGCACTTTGGCTGTAAATATCGTCACCATGTAGACCACTCATTAGCTTGTTCGAAGTTACAAATTCTTCGAAAGCGTCAATGTCGTAGCTGCTACTATTCTGTCTTACAATTGGTCCAGCTATTGCTGGTTCGTCAAGATCGGGTTTTATATTAGGAAGAATTGTCATCTCATCTAATCCAGGACCAGGCTCCATCTTTACAAAAGCTGTACTATCCACATTTTCGAGCATGTCATCTATTGGTTCAAGTTTAATTTGAGAGTTTAATAGCAGATTTTCTTCTTCAATTACACCTGAAGGATTTGTGTTAACACATGATCTGAGTTCCTTCAATTGTACTTGAGAAACCCAATTAGTCTCTGCTTGGTTATTATCTTCCATTTCATTAAACTCAGACTCGTAATGGTCTTCATGTTCAAAGTCATCAATATACTCAGAGCTATTAGGGGAATTTGCATGAGGCTGTTCTAAGTTCAAGAAAGCTTCCTCTGATAAAGTATTTACAGAATTTATTGTTAGTCCTGGAGTAGTTATTTCATCATTAAGATGAAAATCTGATAAACTTAATTGACTAGATAAAATAACGTTCTGTTTGAAGTCTCCATTAAGCAATCGTTCAACGCATTTAAAGGTAAGGGATTTTAATGTTTTTGGTACGAAAATACTGATAGTTTTGGTGTCATTAACTTGATTTCTTTGTATGAATTCTACACACAGTGATAAAAGTGACTTTATCTCATTTTTGGAGCTATTTGTTTGGCATAAATAATTTGCAGCGCTGGTAGGAAGTAATCCATTTAATGCCACTGTACTCAACCTTGTTTGACTTGATTGGTGTGCCCCTCTGGAATCCTTTTGGCTAGTATCATTTAATAAATCCACAACTTTTTGGTAGCACAGTGTTTTAAGAGGCAGTGCAGATGGCTGTGATGTATCATCAGATGGTATGGTTTGCGATGATGGTGGGCTGCTCCCCGTGTTGTCCGCAGCCTGCTCAGCCAGGACTCTCAATGACAGCCGAAACAAGGTTACTGGCTCCTTTTTCCCATCTGTAAGTTCATTTTGCATTTGTTGATAAACTTCTTTGACATGACTATGATCATGCAATTGGTTTCTCACTTTTCTAAAACACATTTTGAAAAGTGTCTCTGGACTTGTTACTATCGTACATTTAGCAATATTTTTAACATTATTAAAATCATTATTTCTTCCAGAAGCCCTGGTATTGCTTGCTGTGCTATGCATACTAATTCCACCATTCTCAGGATAATTAACATTATTATTTAATTTATGTAGGTTTACAACAAAGTAATTGCAGACACACTCTTTGTCTACATTAAGCCAATCTGTGGTTACAAAAGGAGCGCAAGTAGACAGCATTTTCTGGCGGCTATAACTCTTAAAAAAATCACTTACCATTTTTGTTGTTATTTTATTATTTGCGGGTGTTTTATTCTGGCTGACCATAGTTGTTTTTATTTTATTATCTGGCGGTTTTTTGTTTCGGCTGTCCTGGGCTAAAAAAGACTGAGTTGGCGGAATTTTTTTCACCAACACTGTATCACTTATCCATATAGGTTGTGGACCCTTGATGTTAAGTGTTTTGTTTTCAATTGGTTTTTTAGCTATCTTGATGGACAACTCTTTGTTAAGGAAGACGGTTTTTGGATTGAATTTTGGTTTTTCGACAGAACTTTGAACCGGTGTTTCTACAATTTCACAATCACTGTCACTGCTTATTTCATTTGGTGTTGACATTATTTCTTTTTGTGCTTCTCTGCATGATGTGAGATTGTTAGACTTAAGAAATTCTTCATATTGCTTAGCTAAGTCTTCTTCCATTTGCAATAAATTATGTTTAGCTAGTTTAAATAACAAAAACGATTTTTTTACACAATAATCTACTTTCATTGTATCATTAACATGTGTTGTATTTATTTTCTTTGTAATAAAGTCTTCAGATTTTTGTGTCATTAGTGTTCCTAACTCGGATGTTGTTTTGACAATGCTAGACAAGAACTGACATGCTTTCTCAGATTGTTCACTTGTTAAAGTAATGTTTTCTTTCATAGGTATATCATAAGGTGAAGTAGTTTGTATGCCAGTAGAAACCATTTTAAGAATATTTGTTTGGGTACACATCTCAATGGTTTTTCTTGCTCCAGAATCAATCATAGGTATTTCAAGGGTTTTGGTCTCTGTAGGCTCGGTGGATGAGACTTTTGTTATTTTCAAGTTTGTACCTTGAATCTTTTTGGCAAGGAAGTTTTCAAACTCATTACTAGAACCCCAGCTTTTTGAAGTTTGTGTATCATCACCTCCTTTTACCACTGTCCCAGGTAAAGACATTTCTATATCTTCTATGTCAGTATCTTGTCGGTCATTATAGGTTTTTTTACGTGGTGATTGACTGTTACATTTCTTACTTTTCATCCGTTTTTTTCTTTGTATCTTGGCCTCATCAATAGATTCTGGTGCACTTTCACTGTCTGTTGAATTAACATCTTTATACTCTCTTTTTCCAGGAACATATTCATCATCTGAGTGATATCTTTTACCTTTTCTACTTATTGGTTCATCGTCATCAGATAATTCAATATTGGCAAAAGGATCCTCATCAGATTCCTCATCGTAACGTAAAAGTGGAACTTTTTTCCGTACAGGTCTTTTTGAGGTATCTTCTATAAGTAAGCCATTATCATTATCGTCAGTATTGATTTGATTTACAGTACTTTCTTTATTAAGTACACTGTCAATATTGTATTCAAAGTCTGACATAATTGGCATTTTTGTGTTGCGTTTGGAAGAAGCTCCAATAACATCAATGGATGCATTAAAACCTTCACTGATATTATTTTCAAGAGTAGTGTTGGCTTGACTTGTAATATTACTTATAGTAATTGAATTAATAGTTTCACTAACTTTATTTACCACATCAGTATTATTTTCATTGATAGATTTTTGGGAAATGTCATTTGTTGCTACAATCTTCACTTCTGAGTTAGATTTTTCAGGAGTGTTTTCTAATTTTTCAGGAGTTTTATCAAACTCTTTTCTACGCAATCCTCTTCGTCCACTCCCACGTTTGGTTTTTTCTGTACTTTTTTTATGTGATTGCAGTGGTGACTCAATCTCATGGTGCTTATTGCTATTTGTTGATTTATAAGTTTTGTTACTTTCACTCATATTATTTTCATCAGTGTTACTTTTTTTAGGAAGACATTTTATCTCACTCAAAGTCATATTATCCAAGTCATTTTCAGTTATTTTAACATCACTCAATATCTTTATCTTAGAGTTGAGTTTGCATTTGCTATCAGTTTTAGATTCAACTGGATTTAGTTCTAATGTCTTACATAATTCAGTTAAACTTTCCGGATGTTCTACTTGTTTTACTGCAGTCTCGAGATTGGTTTCCAAATCTTTTTTTCGTGATCTACCCTTTTTAGTATTTTTTGTACCTTTAACACTTTTAGGCAAGCTGTGGTTTGAATAATCTGAGTCACTTGTGTAGGACATTGAGTTCATGTGTACATTTGAAGATGATGACCTTTTTGGCCTAGTACGCATTCTCTTATTTTCATTGGTTATGGGATTTGAACTAAGTGCTGTTAAGGGTGTATTTGATACTTCAGGTGGTGATTCCAATGAACTATTTGGTTTTGTCTCCTTAGGCCTTTTACGGGAAGGTCTAGAACTCTGTTTTATTAGAGGTTCTCCTTTAGAGTCTTGACTTGGTTTTGAGCCGATAATAGCACAATTAATTGAATCTATAGGAGAGTCTTCCTCGAAAAATTGTTTCTTCTTACTTTTTCTTTTATTATTAGGTGGTGTAATGTTGTCCTTTTCGAAGTGTTCTTCGAAGTGTTCGTCAGTCACACTGGTATCTAAGCAAGTATTGTTTAAATTTTGATCCTCTAATGGACAAGGATCTTCAGCGCCCTCACATAAATTTGTTTTTATTTCGTCTTCAGTACCTACAATTACCTCATTATCAAATCCAAGATCACAAAAGTCGTTGCGCATCAAGTCTGTCACCTTCGGAGGGACTGCTGTAGTCAAAGTAACATATTCCGGTTCTTGGATCATTGTAACTGCTTGGAACTGCTCAAATGCATCCTCAGCTATGCAGAGGTTGTTCGTATCCAAATCCACATTATCAGACATGTTTTAAGAATACAACCGTCTCAATCACATCAACACATACATTTTATTTAATTACGCAACGGACAATCGTTAACAAAACGTATTTTTCCCCAATCAAGCATTATTAGGATTTTCTTGAAAATTTCTTGTTGTTATGCTGATGGACGATGGTGGACAGAAGTGCAGTGGTTATGGTTACGCTCCTCCACAGACTAAAAAGCAATAAAATGGAGTTCTCATACTACTATGGTGAGTTACTCCATTTTACTTTATGTATGTGGTATTTATATTCCACCAATTTAAAAAAATCAAGAAACTGAAACAATAACAGTAAGACATATCAAATCATTCCACCAACTTGTTTGTTTAAATAAAATGATTCAATAAAACTCATATAATCAATATTCTACGTATTGTATGACAATGATACCCCAAGCTGGTGTGTACAGAGTACTTCAGTAGGATGTGTACACGGGCGTGTAGCCTGTATAACAGGCTGGAATTTTTCAATGCCACGAGGGAAAATATTATAAATACTAGAGGGTAGGGGATTGCTTTAATCTTTGTAATGAAGATAGCAAAATAGACGCTAATAGCCTGCACTCATGGATGCACGACTCACTTTAGTCAGTGGGACAAAAGTTTTTGTCATTGGTGAGCCCAACGCTCGTAGAGTACATTTGTTCTGTGGCCCAACGTCACCAGAGTGGCTTGCGCGCACAACGGCGTGGTGACAGAGAAAAAACTCGTTTTTTTGTCAATATGAATATCAAGGAGAAAGTCGTGTTTTGGACTAATTGTGTAAATTATGAACCAAACGATACTTTTTGTTAAACACTTGAATATCGATCAAAAAATGAGTATCGATCTAAAAAATATACCGTATTTTTTTTAACCAATCTACTGTAATTTTAACTACAAACACTTTTTTCAAATTTATCAATCAATTAACCGTGCAGGCGCTGCGGACTAATGTGTCTCCCAATTGTCACGTCGTATGCGCATTTCATAGTTAACCACAGATTTAATAAGAGTGGCGAAATAGTCACGGGTACAAAAGTCATCGGTGCGTGGAAGCCCTAAAGCACCAGGAGCGACTGGGAGTAGCAATTTTGTCAAGCATGCGCCTGCTGCGGACAATTATTACGACGTGACAAATGGGTGACATCCAGTTGTCACCTCGTAACATGCGCACATCCCTATACATATCCACGGACTGAAGATTATGCAAATGCAAATGGTTTCTTTTCCAAGCTGTGTTGGCACAGAGTACTTTTATATATATTGTGTCGGTTTTTTAACAGAGTTTTAAAGCGCGCGAACCTTAGTCGATATGTTTACGCGCATGTGAGTGACCGAGGATAGAGCATCAGATGGCACCTGGCTTGTTTTATTTAAATCCACGTAATATTTAAAACATCAACAAATTGGACTACGCCATTTTATGTACTTAGCCTTTTCATATTTTTAAGTTATGTTCAAAATACATTTCAACTAAATTTATGAACGCAAATTTTAAAGTCAACGAATGAGTTATGAATGGAATGAATGAAATGAAATGACATTTGGTTTGTGGTGGCGATCTGTGTTGACGTTTGTGGGAAGCTTTAATAATTTTTATTAATTAAACCAAATCATATCAGAATTTCCTATTTTAGCTACGGATATTGTATATATAATTTGATATAGACAACTAGTGTTCAACAACACATTAACAAAAGTGGCAAATGTTTTACAATCAAGATGTATTTTCCAATTGGGTGGCCCAAAGTTTTGAAAAATCTGGGTGCAGATAATCAAATTGTAAGACAGATCGTATCAAATAGAGACAAAATATTGTTTGCTTCATTAAGCGATGACAGTTTCGCAGTATGGTTTTGCAAGGTATGTAATGAATATTTTGTAAACATTCAGGTCATCATGACAACCCAAACCAATCCATCTTTTGTCATGATGTAGTTTATTATTTACATTATTCAAACACAATCGCACATGTATCTTTTTACTTACACCATTAAGATTATTAATCCCATGATTCAATAAATTAAATTTGATAAAATGTCATGTTTTGTTATCTGGAAATCTTATCAAATTAGTATCAATGAATAAGACATGGGTTAGCCATTTCTTCTAACCTGTTTCAATAATCTGTATTCTACATGCTAGTAAACGTACTATATTTTAAAAAAATATGTTAATATAGGTACTTTTTTTCCAGGTGGAATCACAAAATTCCACTGTGTATAGGTGCACAGATGTGTAGGATGATATTAGTTATGGTGTTAAATAAAGTACATTGTGATATTTTTCCATAGCCCACCGTCCCAATTGTATACCACAAGAGGAGTACAGAATCTCTACAGAGACTGGGCATCAATGTTGGAGTGGAGTGGAAACCAGACTCGTCTATGATATGCATTTCTGTAAGTATTTGGTTTTATTAAGCTAAATATTGAGGGCAGTACTTATGTGACTTGTGTGTGTGACTCAAACCTTAAAAGAATCTGAGCCAGATTGCAAGATTGTAATAGTGTTTGAAAACAGCTACGAAATAGTTTTTGCATAAGGGCTTTTAAATGAAAGTTGAAACATTTCGAAAATATCTTGAATTTGATTTGTCAAGTTATGCTAGCTAGCCATACTGCCCCTCTAGCCAAGAGACATTCCTACAAGCATTAACGCTGCTTGAATTGCTCAAATGTATGGAAGTGACAAGTCTAAGTCACATGACTTATAGAAATGAACTGTAATTTCCATACATTTAATGTAATTTAAGCGATTTCTATCATCCTTAACACTTGTAGAAATGTCACTTGACTACAGGGGCTGTTCTTACTTACAATGTAAAATTTGAAATGCTAGACAAAAAGTTTTATATAACCTTTATATTATTACAATGTTACATTTTAATTTTTTTTTTTTTTTTTTTTTTTTTTAAAAAAAAAAACGACCCGCACTAAGGAATTAAATCCTTGTGTCGCGGGGGGTTTCACAAACATTCAAATCACATGCACAAAGAACACCCAGACTTGAAACAAGCATTTGGGGGTCACACAAATGCTTGTCCCATGCGGGGATCGAACCCGCGGCACGTCGCGCACAGAGGTAATTGGCGTGGTGATAAAAGTAATCTGTATTCCAGACATCAGAAGGCCACTTAATCCTCTACAATGTAGAAGCACACAGCGAGCACACTGCATACCAGCAGTACGATCCACCCACCGCCAGCCTAAGAAGAGACTCAGCCGAGTTGTTTGTTAAAGAAGTAATTCCCTCACTTAAGATCACTCAGGTAATAAACGTAGTAACAATTGTTTTATTTAATCACTAGCTGTTGAAAGAATGGAATTTTGGGACAAAAAGTATCTTGTGGATAAACTGTTAGTGTGCCAATTTTCATTCAAATCTGTTTAGTACTGCGTGAATGAGTTAGAATTAGAGACCTTAGCCATTAGGCCGCTCTTACACGGACTGCCTGAAGCAGTAAGGCAGGTGAAGGTGCAATTGCTTGGTAAACTATAGACTTCTATGGCAGCCTAAATACGGACTGCTTGAAGCAGTCGGCCTTAAACTTTCACTTTTACAAAATTCTTTTGCTTATTAATATTTAGTGATATAATAATTATTCCAGCCTATTAAATGTCTTACTTGATAGATTTGATTTTATTTCTGGGTCTCTAAGCGCCCCCCTTTAGGCCTGCAGCGCCCACAAGGGGGCGTTATCGCCCACTTTGGGAAAGGCTGATGTATAGTAATACTTTTCTTGTAAACCTCACAGTGAGTTATTTAGGAACTAACTTTTCCTAGACATAGATAAAGAACAGAAAGTCCTTGTTATACACTTGAAATAAAGTATGTTCGGCGGTACGATACTAATAATTACTTAAAACGAAAATCAACCTTACGACCTTGAAATAAAGGTATATTTCAAGTCAAAGTAGTACTGCTGATGTATGGTCGATTATATTCCTATTTCCAACTTAGCAATAAAGATATTACTGATTATATTACAGTTAATTATTCAAGCATTTGCATTTCCTTTATTATATGCTAATTAACTTTCTATTACTGAATTGCATAATAATAGTAATAGTATATAGTGAAAGAGGAATAAATATATTGTTATATAAGCAGAAAAAAAAAAGTGAAATGAGGATAACTATTACATATATCTACAAAGGAATAACTATTATTTTTAGTTGTAACTAGCTGTGAGCGCGACGTCATCGGCGTGGAATTTACAAAAAAAATATTTAGACTTTTTTATTGTTTTCGAAGTAAGTTACTCCTTATTACATCAGTTGTCTGCTAGTGAAAGACGCGTCAAAATCGGTCTAGCCGTTCCAGAGATTAGCCGGAACAAACAGACCGACAAACAGACAAAAATTAAAAAAATATATATTTTGGTATATGTACCGTATATAAATTCATATGCATGTAGTAACAAACAGACACTTCAATTTAATTTATTTGTATAGATATTTTTTATATGTATTTAAGGTAATTTTAATTTTGTCTGATTGTTTTATAGAAAAAAATATATTTAACTAGCTAGAAAAAAATATCTACATATGTCCTTATTTAAAATTCAATTTAACTCAATATTTTTTTATCCAAATCGGCATTTTTGTTTAGCTGTAAGAGCGCAAGTAACAGGCAGATATAAATATTCCTTCAGTTATGATATTAAAATGAATTCAACTTTAAGTTATGTTAATTTGTTTCCAGTTTAAAGAGGTATTGGTATGGGATGGTCACATCACCCGCATGTGCTGTATATCGGGCACGGAGATCCTTGTGTGCACGACCAGAGCGCACCTTCTGCGCTACCGGTGGGACGGCACGCAGAACAGGGACTACTGTCTCGATCTAGGGAGGATACCCTTCTCTATTAACCAACAGGTTTCTAAAGGTATTTAAAAATATGTTAATTTTACTATTGCATGTACTTTGCCCAAAGAATATGCATAGCAATTCAACGTGGCAACAATGCCAGCCTTCTGGGCCCGTTTCCCGTTATTGACAATGATGACCATGATGTTTTTGATGCTTGTTAGCCATTACTAATCAATTTTGCTTGGTTATGATTAATAAGTCTTCTTCTTTTTATTTTGTTACTTAATTTTATTAACGTAAATTTTAATTTTAATATAGCTTAAGTTTTTGTTTTTGTATAAATTTATTGCATGTTACTGTATATTGATATCTGAGGTTTACGCGAATGTTTATACATTGAAATTAAACTATTTTTGAATTGATACTCCCGACGCTTCGATGCCTTTGCAGGTGTGTCATGGTCACGGGTAGACTGAGTTCAATTGAGAATCCATGTTATTCTGTAATTAATTTTTCCGTTTCCCTGCTCCGCTTCAATGGACAGGCAGCCTAAGGGCTGTTAGTTACATAGTTGCAAGGCATATGTCTCGGTTTTTGCTTAGAAACGTATATTACTCATTTCAATAATGCATATCTGATGGCAACAAGTTTACAATTAAATATTCAGTTTGTCGTTTGTATGAAAGTATGATGTGCGATGAAAAGACTGACGTCACAGCTCTTGTCCTACTGCCACATTGAATTTGAATTTGCAATACTGCTGAATTTGAATTTGAAATTTAATAATTTAAGTGTAATACGTAATTCTGGCTTCAGAGTGACTATTTCCACTTTAGTCCGAACTCGAGCTCCGCGTCACTGGGCAGACAGCCTTATTAACCATACAAAAATCGACCTGCTTTTTCTGTCCTAAAAAAGAATGCCTGTTTTCTAAGCTGTGTTAAATAATTTCAGCTGAGCCGATCCTAGAGGATAACACGCACGTCAACGACATAGAGTACTCTCCGTTGGTGTGTGGGTTCGGTATCACACTGAACGACGGACGGGCGGCCTACCTCACTGCACCTAACCTTAAGTTTGATCCCAATGTAAGTACAGTTATTAAAACCTCATGTTATTGTAACTCAGTTTGGTATTATTGTGATATGTGATTTTGATAAAATGTTATCAAATAAAAAAGGGATGATAGTGTTGAACGCAAAGGCTTGTTAGGATATTAAGATATAAATTTTTGTTATATATTAAATGTTAGTATTATATATTTATGCCGATAGTATATTTAAGTTGAGCATACATAATTTTAATCAACATATTAATATTATTTGGGAATATGATATTTAGATATTTTGTTGTATCATGCCAAATTGTGGTGGTAATTCAACTTATTCAGTATTTTATTAATATATGTTTAACAATCCCAGATATTATTGGACACAGATCTGATGGTAAGAAATGTTTGAACGAGTGTTGTCTTTCTTTAAACTTGAAAACTCTGTTTGTCACTGTGTAGGCTTGTTTTCTGTGTGATTTTCTGTGCCAGAGTTTAGATTTATTAAGTAAAAACGTACACTGAACATTATAATTTTGTGATAATATAAACTTATATTATCAGGAAATTTGAAATCCTTTTAACCCGGTTGTAAGTAACGGACACAACACATTTCGTCATACTGTTTTACTTGTTAGGCTATAAACATATTTAAAGTAATATAAATATACTAATTGTTATGATATTTGTGATAAATAATTATTAAGCTTGCCTAAATGACATACACCATGTGACACTGAAGTATTTGCTAGTATATAACAAGTTTTAAAGATTTACGGTTTTAATTTTTATTGGTGTGTTTTGTAGGCAGTACAGGGTATTTGGGCGCCTGGAATCGACGATGCGACATGTGCGAGAGTCAATCACAAGTTTAGATTAATTGCTATTGGCAGGAAAAAGTAAGTAAGGAGTATGTCATAATATTTCAATCATAGAGTAAACATATACAAACATAGAGTGCGCTTATCGCTAGTAGCCCCTTGTGCAGGGAGTAAGCAAATTTTTAGCTAAAAGTACTACCCTCGTTTAATGATTAAAGTGATTTTTCCGTGGGACGTCAAACATACGAAAATATCGATAGTTCCGATATTATTAGGGTAATATTAGGTTTTTATATAGTTATAATAGTTCGGCGCGCTCTGTTTTGACACAAATTTTACGATTTTATTTGTTCGTACTAGTACCTACAGTTCATACTCGATATGCACGCTCTATGGTTTACTTATTTTTTTATTTCAGTTTTACAATAATAAGATTGTTATATTAATAAAAAAGAAGATTACATATTACATACTGTTCTTGCATTGTTATCTCTATCATGTATTATTAGAGTGTATCCTCTTCATAGATCTAAAAAAAGGTACCTAAAACCAACATTCAAAGAAATATTTCTAGATGTTTGCCGGTGACTATAGCAGTTCAAAAGCTTCTGTGTTTTACTGCCCTCGGAATCCCCAATCTTTCTTTAGGGTTATATTAATCAATTGCAGTTCTCAAGTGGATGTGTTCACGATAGACGAAGCTACCGGCGGCTTGGAACTGTCACATACAATGGTGCTCAGCTCCAAAGACTTCCCTGGCGATCCTGGTCCTGTTAAATGTGTGAGGTAATTGAATTTTAAATACTTTAAGTTATTGTACACCCACACACACACTTACACATACACACACACCCACACACACGAACACACACGTACACAAACATATACAACAGACTCTCATACACCCTCATGCACATAAATTGAAATGAAATCGGTTAGCTAGTTTAGTTTTACAGATCGTCAAGGTATTTATTTACCAGCGAGGCGTAAAGGGGTTTGGATTAAATTGATTTTATTATTATGACAGAATTTCTATCCACGTCCCGCACATCTTGGGTGTTAAAGATATAGATGTGCGTGATTGTGCAAAGCCAGATTGTTATATATATAACAACATCATATATATTAGAAATTATTAAATATTTTTAGTACATTAAATTATTGTTAGTACAATATTGAGCTTTATTGCTGCATTATAGAGTATTTGTTGCTTTGTTAAATAATGACGCAGTAGTTGCGCCGCGTAACGTGTGCGCGCGTTCCTAGTCTCTTCTCGCTATCGGGAGCCGGCGCGTGATAGCGAAGGACATCTTGTCGGACTTTAGTAATGGTCTGATGTCGTATGTCGACCTCCGAGGTCGAGTGGCGTACACACCGGTTTACAAGGTGTCGCCAGCTCTGCGGTCCCGGGTTCGATCCTCGGCCAGGTCAATATAGAAAACCCCTTTTCTAAATTGTTTCGGGTCTGGGTGTTTGTTGTACCTTCGTTGTCTCTGAATTCCATAACACAAGTGCTTTACTTTGGGTTCAGAGCAATGTATGTGATGTTGTCCACATTGATTTATCTTTTGGTGTGAAAGCAATCACGTTATTTGAATTGTCGGGCTTTAGTACTGGTCTGATGTCGTATGTGTTGACGTTCAGATGGACGGCGGACGGTCGCGCGGTGGCGGTGAGCTGGGAGCGCGGCGGCGTGTCGGCGTGGAGCACGTTCGGCGCGCTGCTGCTGTGCTCGCTGGCGTGGGACTACGGCCTCAGCCAGGACCGAGCCAGCCACAACCCGCTCGTCGTCTCCAGCCTGGTAATAACCCGACTCGGTTCAAATCCTACCGCCTTTATGCATTCTGGGGTACACGGTGTATCGGACTTCTACTGATTGTAACTAAAAGTGACTTTTTCTTCCTTCCTTTACTGAGGACGGGAGGAGGTGAACGTATTTGCATACTACCGTAGCTCTCGACGTTACATTTGTATAATATGCGAATAAAATTTTAGCAATATTTATATATCAGAAGTAATAATATCTGTCTATTTTTTTTACAGGAATGGGCGACAGAAGGATACCAACTATGGATGGTAAAAGTGGAAGGAGATTCTAGTACTAATATAATTCAACTGGACTTCATCAAAAGTCCACTTAGTGTAAACCCTTGCATGGTAAGTGCGGTTTCATATTTTATGACGTATAATATAAATACGAAAAGTAACCTTCTAAATCCGTTTTGTAAATCCAGAGGTGGTAAAAAGTGGTGACATGAAACCTTCTAAATTATTATTATTTAATTAACAACATTCCTACTTAATCTATACTAATATTATAAAGCTGAAGAGTTTGTTTGTTTGTTTGAACGCGCTAATCTCAGGAACTACTTGTTCGAATTGAAAAAATATTTTTGTATTGGATAGTCCGTTTATTGAGGAAGGCTATAAGCTATATAACATCACGCTACGCCCAATATTAGCGGAGCATAAATGAAAAAAATGTTACAAAAGTGAAAAACCGTTGAAACTAAAACACGCGGACAAAGCCGCGGGGGACAGCTAGTAGAATATAATAGAAATACATTTATTTAGAGCAGTGCACATGACAGTACAAAGAATAGATACTAACCACGAAATAAACGACGATAAAAATAAAACATCAGCACTGTCACATGCAAGGCCAAAAAGTCGCCAACTGCCAACATCACTGGTTTTCAGTTGGCACGCCACAGGGTCGCACTCACAGTAACTCACTGCTAGAAAAAAGACTGCTTCCACCACCACTTATTCCACTTGTCAACATTTTGCACCATAGTCTTCTTGTATAACTTTCATATATTTTTTCTTCCATAGAGCAACCAAAGGCACCTATATCTTCAAGCAGACGACAAACTCTACGTGAATCTAGAAGACAACCTTACAAAGCGAACTAAAATATCAATCATAGATTCGTCAGCTGATGTCTACCATTCAGAGAATGGGCTAGCCGACCCGCCCAACTTGGAGTATGAGAGCAGTAATAAATATAGGGAGTTTGTCGATGATAACGAGTGCAGGAAACAATGGATCGTGTTGCCTCTACCAGCTACTTATATCGCGACGAACTGGCCTTTAAGGGTAAGTTGTTTTGGTGTTTACAGGGTCCCGCATATTTTTATACAAAAAGTTTAGTCTTTCTAACAAAAGTCAATAACGGCTCTGAAACAATCTTGGCCCTGACCGTAGAGCTAACTATGACCGGAAACATTCAAACACACAGGTCGATGACTGGGTATAAAAACTCAAAATCTAATTAGTCCGTCAGTGAGATAATAAAAAATATTAGAACGAATTTTTCTTTAGTCATTTATTTACCCCTACCGGATAAAAACAAGAGTGCTTCTCCATTATGCGCTATTAAATTTATCTATTATTTAAAATATAACTGAAATGGTGATAGTTTGGAGGCAGAAGATGTTTAGAGTGTGCATGCCCTCAGTACAGCGCGATCGACGCGTCGGGCATGAACGTGTGCGTGGCGGGCCGCACGGGCCTGGCGCTGTACAGCTGCGCGGCGCGGCGCTGGAAGCTGTTCGGCAACGAGGCGCAGGAGAAGGACTTCGTGGTGGCCGGCGGCATGCTGTGGTGGCGGCACTACGTCGTCGTCGGTAATGCACAGCCCTCGATCTCCCACAAGAACACTATTAAAATACTTGATTTCAATCCTTAACTTAAGCTACACTCTCTGCACTCTGAACAATGTATGATGTATGAACAGGCTCATTTTATGCTCTAAAAATTGGATCTGAAATCGCCAACACGCAAGTTAGCGAGCATGGTAAAATGGTGATCTATGCTCTTCCTTCTCTATATAAGAAGAGGCCTATGCCCAGTACTTACAGCAGTAAGACAATTTATTACAGGACGATATTTTTTTATAATAGTCACTATGTACATAATATGTAAGCTTTTAAATGTCGCGCACTAAATAAAAGAAAATATACCCAAAATTTTCCTTTGTGAACCAGGTTGCTACAGTATCCTTGACGGGCACGATGAGATCCGCTTCTACCCCCGTGAGGCGAAACTCGACAACAAGTTCGCAAAGATAGTTCGCGTGCAGTCGCAGGTGTTCGTGCTGGACATCCTCGACGATCAGCTGGTCGTGTTCGGGGCGGACGCGCTCGTCACCATATACGAGCTCAACTGTGTCGATGACAGTAAGTGTTATCTATATGAAGCTTTAGATCTATGACTGTTGAGTTGAAGTTCGCTTGCAAGCGCAAGAATCGTGACAGTATTCGTGAAGATTATCTATTATTAAAAAACAAAACGGTTTACTTACGCATATTTTCGGGATCGCCCGACTAGTTTCAGACTCAATAGGAGTCCCTAATCATGAGCTGACGCGGCGGCGGTGGTGTCGCGAGTCTAACATGACACCAACGCCGCCGCGTCATCTCAGGCAAAAGACGGAAACCGGGTTTTAGTTGGTTTAAGTTCAACATACGCCTACACTGTGTTCTCGGCGTGGGCTGCAGGCAATAGCCTCTCAGTCCTTAAACAAAAAAGTCCAAGGGCAATATTCCCCATATAATGTCGAGTATAGTGTAAAGTGTATGTGGTTGTGGCGGCAGTGGGCGACATCGAGCTGCGCTGCGTGCAGGCGGTGGACGTGTCGGCGCTGTCGCACCCCGCCTGCGTGGTGTCGGCGTCGCTGTGCCGCCTGCAGGAGCCGGCGCGCGCGCGAGCCGCCGCCGCCAGCTCCGCGCTGCACATGCACCAGCGACAGCCCGACTCACTGGTTACTGCTGCTTATACTTACCAAACTAAATAATAACCCTACAACTAATCTAAGGTCGTATTGTCCCAGTACAGGGCAAAGGATTACGTTTTACGCATATAATAGTACACAGTTAAAAAAAAGACAAATTAATATGCATATTCGATCTACAAAAGTGATATGTATACTCAGTAGAGGGTTGATTTCGGGCTAAAATGATAATATGCAAATTCAAACTAAGAAGTGAGAGCCATGTTTTCTTTTAACAACTTCAAATATTCAAGTCAAACTCATAAATCAAGATTCGAAAGAAACATGCATGAATCTCACAAATGTTTTTACTGTCACGTTCTTGTGACGAAACGTGTAACTACGCATGACCAATCTATGGCTTTCTGCTTGCCATCTGATCTTCCAGATTTAGATCTGATGGAGTTCAAGGATGCAGATATTTAAGTAATTCAGATTAACTTAGTATTTCGATATCAGTAAGGTAAATAAAGCATGTAAAGCGTTATATAATAATATTTTTAACGTTAAATATACGTTTACAGGTGATCAACGCCAGCGGTAAACTGATGATGGTACAAAGAGAAGAGTATGATGTTGATGAAGACAACAATCCGGTGAGTCAATGTTGTTTTTTTTTTAATGGGTTAGATGACTAATATTTTATTAGTCCGCCAGATATTAAAAAAAAATATTAGTAATGTAATTTTTCTTATTCTACGATACGAAAAAATCATGAAGATACATTGATTTAAAATGTTATATGACTTCACAATTTTGTGCAATTTATACGCAAGCATGACGTCATTAGCCCCCGCTTCTGAACTTTGATTCGCTTTATCTACTTAGTATTTTGAAAAAGCAAAAAGTACGTACCTAATATTTTTGTTCATCTTCTAATTATAAATTTGATTTTGACTTTTAATACCCATTTATCTACCCCATTGTTTTACATCTTTACACATCAAGACATGCAATATTAACAATAATGAAATTGCATACTTATTTAGATTCGATAAAGCATCACTATTTATACGTTGGAATTAGTTATTTACTACGACTTATTATTATGAATATTCTTTGGTTTTAATAGGTATGTCTAATGGTCATAAAGGTGAAAAAGATACTACTTATCCCCGAATACTAAACCGCAAATTAACATTAAGTCGTCCTTAAATGTCTATATGTGCCTTAAAGTGACAAAGACAGCATGAGACTTGACGGTGACTTAAATCTGATTGATGTTTCATTATTCGGCCATTAGTCTTTTATCCTTACTAATATAACGACAGACAGAGTAACTGTCTGTCAGTCGTGCTTTCACGCGAAAACTACTGAACCGATTTAAATGAAATTTGGTACTCAATAGTCTAGAGCCTGAGAAAAGACATAGGCTTTTTGCCGCGATAACCGACATCTACGCGGAGCCGCGGGAAACAGCTAATGCTTTATAAATAAAACATCTTATAAGTTATCAACCCAGTGTAGCAACCCTAGGTAGCAGTAGTAGGCCAAGCCTATTCACCTCAAACCTGCTACCGCGCATGCGCTAATAACTCAATGAAGCAAACGGAATTTCTAAAACCCGAATAGATATTTTTAATGATCAACGATTATCCAATTGATGTGGTTATGTAACGAAAACGCATACATTACCATCAAATGCGTGTCGTTGAGTACTCGGCACGCATAACTAAACGGGCCTATTTAACGCTGCAATGCCCACAAATAGGTCCTACAAATAAACAACTTCGTTCGTATAATATTTATTTATTTATTCAGGTACACTTCGTTGCTTTGGATTATACCAATCAAACTTAACTTCTAACATGACCTATGTGTATTTTTGCATGTATCACATATGCAAGAACACACTAGCGCCGTGAGTAACTAAATAGGTTACCTATACACGGAGAAGTAAGTTATAGGAATTATTTACATTTGAAACTTAAATTAACTTAATGGTGTTTGGTTGTTCTGATGGTGAGAGTTTTACCATCTAGTGAGATGGGTCCGGCGGCCCAGCGACGTACTATGTTACCTTTAGCACCGTATGAGGTACCCGAGAGGTGTGCCCACGGTCCAGCCGTGGGCAGCGGGTAGTATGGCAGGATGTCGAACGTAGGTACTGGAGCAATGACGGGCGGCGTGTCAATGATGGGAGTGATGATTGGCTGGTGATGGACCTCAGCAACGGGCGCGATTGGTGCGATTGGAGCAATCGGGCCGTATGATGCAATCGGTCCAATGGGGTACGAGTCATATGAAGCGATGGGTCCGTAGTGTCCAATTGAGCCAGCAATTGGTTTAGTTATAACGGGCATGATCGGCTTGGTGAGTATCGGCGCGGCAATTGGCAACGCAACAGAATGTACATTGGGGCCCGAGCGTTTGACGACGGCGTTGAACCCGGTGAGGGAGTCAGCTGTGTACTCCACGACTCGTACGTTGCCGTCGGGTTCCACTAAGGAGTACGCTCCCCGCACCACGTCGCCGTTGCGCGTCTCCCATTGCGCCTTGTTGTCCCCTGTCGACGGGTCGTTCACTGCGTAGTTGAATCCGTAATTCGGGTTCGGCTGAAAAAGTAATGAAACATTAAAATAAGGGTTATTAATATTAAAACAAGACAAATTTTCAGAAAAAAAAAATGTTTTTTTTTTATTTACTTACAATTTTCTCAATGGTATTAATGGGATAGTATGACAATGTCGCCGGTGGGTTGGCCGCGATGGCCGCTACGAGTGCCAAAAGGCATGAGACCTGAAACAAATTACAAAAAAAGTTCACAATATGATTTTATATGACTTTGATTTAAAAAAATTTATTGATAAAAACAAGACATGTTATTTGCTCTAAATCTAAAAACTTTGAACATTGGCTATTTACAGCTTTATGCAATGTTCTAGATGCTTCCTATTGCCAGTAAGCTTTAATAACCATGGAACTTTTATTACCGTAACAATGGTGTTCATATTGTTTGGCTGCAAGGTACTCCAGTGAGCGAACGAAGTGCACTGATATTTTGTCACATGCGAAATGCTTATTTATACAACACTAATTATTCGACCCGACCGCGTCCCGGTTTTTGTCAAACATCTAGTTCCTAGCCGGTCCGTGACAGCTTAGTATTCATACATAGTGTTATACATAACTAGTTGTTATACAAATGTGTTATTAGGTGAGTATATTATGATTAATTAATGAGTTAATTA
This sequence comes from Diachrysia chrysitis, assembly GCA_932294365.1. Lineage (NCBI taxonomy): Eukaryota > Metazoa > Arthropoda > Insecta > Lepidoptera > Noctuidae > Diachrysia > Diachrysia chrysitis. The sequence continues at coordinate 9,214,384 of OW028657.1, forward strand.
AGTTTGATTATGTGTTTGGTGTGAAAGCCTGTTTAGCGCCTTCCAGAACACTTTCCTCGACCTGAAGCAACTTAATCTGAGCAGCAGAGGTCGAAGGAAACAACAAAAAGCAACCTTATGGCTTTGAATACAAAAAGGCTTTTTGTAGAATTGGTACCACTAATATTATCAGTATGGCAGTATCTCAGTGTTAGGTTCCACTATCTTGCGTCGACATCTTATAATTTGTGTGTCTAGGTTAAATTTTTGGAGGAGGAGAGTCTTTAGGCTCAAAATTAAATGATGATTTTGCGCTAAGACTTGGTCCATCTTAAAATGTCTTTTTTAATGAGTGCAGTCCTATAATTTATATGCAATCGTTATGACATTCATTCTCATTTTTTATATATATAAGAGTTGCACACATATTGGGTATTCCATTGTGTGTGAGTACCCTTAAAAGTTGAAATAATACCTCTTTCGTAAATATACTGTTGCTCCTACAAAAGAGAGAGGCGTCCCTCTCTCTTTTGTAGGAGCTGAAGTAGTTTGAATAAAGTTTTAGAGTATAGAAACATTCCGATCATTATGTGTAATATACACAAAATTTGTTAGTGATATTTATTGTTGTCTTAATAATGACAATTTGTTAAATCGCTATCTTACCTACCTACATAGTACTGTATGGTGAACTAATTGTGCGCTATACCTTTTTTTGTCAACAAGAGTGAGTTTTAATCAATATTTAGTAACAGTTGGAGCAAATTTTTTATTGTGTAACCTTCAGTCACGTAAAGCCATAGTAGGCCAATGGTTAATTAACTGTTCTTATTTGTACGCACAAGGAGGCTGGTTCCCTCACTGGCAAATATCCCTGTAACTGTTATTAATTTTATATAATGTCTTAATTAATCTGTATCGAGTTTATACCAAATCTTTTGAGTGAAAATCAGATGGATAAGTTCTAAATGTTAAACGCAAGGAAAATACTCCTTGTTCGTTTGATTCTGTGCTCATGCCTTTGTTTTTTTCGTTTTAAATAAAGACGACTCCCGCACTCATGAATTTAATCCTTGTGTCGCGGGGATTTTTACATACATTCTAATCACAAAGAACTCACAGACTTGTAACAAGCATTTTGCTGATTACACAAATATTGTCCCATGCGGGGATCGAACCCACAGCTAGTCGCGCACCGTGGTAATTGGCGTGGTGACCTAAACCACTCGGCTATCCGTGGAGACCCACTTGGCTATCCGTGCAGTCAAAATGTGATCAACCTAAATTACCCTGACTTATTGCAGGTATTTTCTTCCTTTCGAAATCTCGCTAAGCTATTGCGACAGATATATTTATATCCTTTTTATCATATCTTTTACTCTCAATACTTTAGTGCTCCAATTTTATAGCAGCTGTTTTATAAATGGTTTACAACTATTAATTACTATTATTGTACGTTTATTTTATTTAAATTAAACGTTTTACGACTCAACTGAATGGTTTAATCATGATATTGGAATGCGAATGAGGCGTTTTGCCTTTTACTATAGCATAAGTCATAACTATGCTTGAGTATATAAATGACGAGAATTAGTTCAGTTAATCGTCGTAAGTCGCTGCGGTTTACTGCCTTTGACAGTTCTTTGTAATAGAATTTGAGGATTTCGGCTAATCTAGTTGACCACTTAAGTGTACATCACTTTAACTTATTTAATTAATTCTTCATTTGTACATACTGGCTGTTCTTCTGATATCAGTGTTGACCGATACCGCTCGGCTATCTTCTCTTTCCACTTGTTACGTCTTTTGGGGCGACGTAGGCGACATCTAGTGAACCAACCTTTCGTTTGGTTTTAACGAATTTTAATTAACAATTGGTTAATTACAAATATTCGCTCTGCCGCATGCAATGTAATGTAAAACTTAACAAATAATAAAAATAAATGAAGATTTGGGCTGCATCATCTCCCGGACTTTTGAATTAATCATTGTTAATCGAAAGTTGGTAAAACCAAACGATATATTGGTTCACTAGATGTCGCATAAGTCGCCTTAAAAGACGTAATAAGTAGAAGAAGAAATATAAATTTTCGGTCACTGATCTCTGTAGCTTAGTTGGTAAAGCGACAGGTACCTTGAACCAGTAGTCGCAGGTTCGAGTCTTTTCTGAGGTTTAAATTTTTCCTTTCTACTATTTGCATATAATTTTTGCATTCAAATTATTGATTTATCTTAATCATACTATTTCGGATTTATTTTCTGAACTTGTCTTCCTGATAATGTATTTTAGCCAGTGATATAGCGGACCTTCACAGAGGCTTTGCGCAGCTCAATAGGAGCGTTTTGTTCTGAATAATTATGAATACTCCTCACGAAAGTTATTATATAACTGTAGAGCTGTCATAATTACTATTATAAATTATTTAGAACTTTACTACATTAATTCAACGTTGGTAAAATACACTTTCAAACGACTTATGGTGTACTAAAATAATATTTTCAGGATAAGGTTTAAATGCTTTTATTTTTTACAGTAGATTAGCTTCAGTACAACTGTATTTACAATACATTATAGACTAGTATTTGGCCTTCCATGCCAGATGCCAGATGCCTTTATAAAGTCGGTACCCAAATGCAAAGAAGACAGTTTAATACTTTGATTTCTTGAGTTGCAAAAGTATTTACTCTTTGGTCAAGATGGTAAATTTCTATTATATTTCGATGCAATACACATTGACCCATTTACCTTATTTGAGTACAACTCAATGCTTTTTCTTTAAAACTAATGTTCTGCCATACAAAGGTATCGGACCAGACGTCCACTTATGAACCTTACCGTCCACGTACTTCGTGCTGAAAATAGTTGCATACGGTTTGTCTATCAAGGGACCGGCTAATGGTACCCAACCGCCGTAGGAATGAGTGAAGGGATCCCAAGGTAAGCTCCATTGTCCGTACGATGTGAGTTTCGGAAGGTTGGCAACTATTGGCGCTGCTCCAAAACCGTAATTTACTGGTCCTAGTATTGCGTAGGGAACTGCACCTTTTGTTAACGCTGGTGGGTGCACTCCTGGTCCTATCTTTTTGACGACAGCGTTGAAGCCGTTGAGGCCGTCCGCGGCGTAGTCCACCACGCGCAGGGACCCGTCAGGCTCGACCAGCGAATACGAGCCTCTGACCACGTCACCGTTCCTCGACTCCCATTGCGCTTTGTTGTCTTTTGTTATCGGATCGCTGACCGCGTAGTTGAATGCATATCGGGAATGATCCTGTATCAAAAAAAGGATTTAAGTATAGATAGATCGTCAGATTCTTTTTGTTCAGAGTTTTGTTCAGAGTCAGATTTTTTTCCTTGGTTAAAAAGAGCAGAACATATTGGATGCTTACGACTTTGTCAATGACTGGAACGATGTTTATTGCACCAGCGGAGACAGTAGCAATAGCTACAGCGAGTGTGCACGCAATCTGAAATGATTCACATCATCACATGTTAACTCACATAGTAATAAAAATTCGGCATTAATAGAAGATGACACTATTGGATCTCAGATATGAAGCAATCATTGAATGGTTATAATCCTAATTGAGAATTTAGCAGCACTTTTCACACTTGATAATCCATTGCTTAGTTGACACACAGATATATTTTGACGATTCTTAGCAAACCGTTATTGAACGTCAGAAATATTTAATATTAATGGTTTTAATATTACGAACCATTAAAAGTCGACTCATTTTGTGTGATGATGATATGTTGAATGTTTGGTTGTCAATATTTACAATCCTTTTATAAGTGTATCGCCGTGAGGAACTGGTGTGACCCGTTTCGTAATGACTGGTTCATTATTCACTTGAAACATGACTGCATTAACTGTGTGCGTAAATATTTTTTATTGTTCAAAAGGCAGTAATAGGTATAGTTTTAGGGTTACCTTTCCAGTACACGAGGAAAGATAGCAATCATGATTTTTTGTTATTTTATGGATAAAAGACAATTTTGATAAAAAAAATGGTAAAAGAGGATCCTGCTTAATTTTCTTCTTTTGTCCTGAATTCCATCGTCATCAAGTCATCAACTCAGCTTATCGCGGTCCATTGCTAGACATAGACCTCTCCCGATTCCATCTAGTACTTTATCAATCCAATTTTACATTATCCTAGACAATAGAATGTTTCTGAGGTGTAAACGCACTTTACATTAGCTAAAAGCTTAAATTTGATTTATTTTGGAATCAATTTTTTTATGTCAAAATTATTTTTAAGTATCTATAATTTGTACTTTAGTATTGGTTATTTGTCTCGTATGATAAGTTAGAAATCTGAAGAAGTGCTGTAAAAAAGGCCTTTTTTTTAGCTCTAAAACATAGTAGCATAGCACAAATGTCTGTGTCTTGCAAAATAATAACACAATGATATATTATTTTGTCCCTAATGCAGACAGAACCTTATCTTTATTTGCCTTGTACACTCAGTTAACAAATACCATTTGTGTGTTTTACATAAATACATACATGATACAGTCGTGTGTTTGACGATGATTTGTTACAATTGCTGTCAGTATTGCATGCCAGTCTGTCATAATATACCGAGCAGGACAAAGTTCAAATTCATCAAGTGAAAAAAAATGTTCAAAATAATGTTGAAATAAATCATTTAACTCTTTCGCAATTAATATTTTTAATACTATTGTGATGTGTTATGTTTCTAGGCCCAAGATAAAGCAGTGTTTCCCTGATGGATATAAGTACTAAAACAAGTAAAACTATGTCTATAGCAACCAGATTGACTAAGATCTGAAATAAATCGTCTGAAGAAGTCTTTCATTTATTTAGTGCCCTAGCTATAAATATTTTTATTTTTATTTTTAGCGACCGTATCAGTCTTTTTCTTATTTAGAAACAAAAACGCCTCAGGCACTAAGGAATTTAAATCTTGTGTCGCGGGGGCTTTTCAAACATTCAAATCGCATGCACAAAGAGCACCCAGACTTGGAACAAGCATTAGTGGATCACATAACTGCTTATTCCATGGGGGTCGAACCGCAACCAAGTCACAGCGCAGAGTGGTTATTTTCGTGGTGAACTGTACCACTCGACCATCCGTTCAATTTAATTTAGTTAAAGTTATTGCGGTAGCTTGATGATATCAGTGATACTTTGACATTGTTAGAATATATATTTTTTTAAATCGGAATGAGTATTTTCGCAACATCTTGACTGTACAAATGTAGTCACGGATGTTTTAGCAATACACCATAAAAAGCAATACAGTTATTTCTTAACGTTGCCGTTGGTGCAACAATTTTGTATGATGGTTCGTTTCCGATTAAAAATGTGACTTGCTTTGCAATTCTATAAGTTCAGTATGTAGTAGTTATTTTCTAGTGTTCTTATCTAACTGATATAGTTTTTAATAGGACTGGATGTCTGATTTATCAAGTAATAAGCCTGTATTGTTCAACATCAAGGCTAGGTCCTCCCTCTCTGCTTCCAAGCGCTTCTGCCGTGTGCTATACTATTAAAGGCATTATTCTATTTGAATGAAAAAAAGTTTATATACCCTGTTTTATTTAAAACTAGCTGCGCCGCGCGGTTTCACCCTCGAAGTAGGTTTTGTGACTTTTCCGATGTGTTTATACTTATTCTGCTATTCGAGGCGGAGACTAATCCAACGAATCAAAGATTATTAAAATCGGTCCACCCGTTCTAGAGTTGTAAATGGTATAACTAACCCAACTTTGTTTTACGTATATAGATATAGATTATGGGTATAGACAATACATGCTTTTTAAAGGTAGGCAAAATTTTAACTGTATTTGACGCAATCTTCGTAAATAGATTGATTGCGCTTCTAACCAACATCCTTTGTATTTTCTTCGCCAAGTATACTAAACCAAAGAGAATTTATTCGTTATACTTATCTCAAGTAAGAACATATTATTTCCTATTTTTCCTGTCTTATTTATCAAGGTTGATGAATAAGGCTGCAAAACTGATCAGTTTTGATATCAAAAGTGGTTTCTCTTTTATATCAAAACTGGGGGGTTAATTATGAATGAATTTTAATTGTAACACAATGCCAATGCAATATTTATATTGGTTTAGCGGATAAGTGATTCAGTTTTCTTTAAAAAAAAATACTATCAATGTAAGGAACTAACTGTAATCTAAATATTGACAGTATTTTTTTATAGTTTGTGTTGTTTTTTTGTCTGCTAAATTAATAACAATTTGGCATTGGCATTGGATAAGAATTAAAATTCATTCAAGAGTAACCCATTATCAGTTTCAAGTAAGTATTTACCTGATGGTTAGCTACATCATGTGCATGAATGTTTTATTATAAAGCATATATTTCTTGCCTGCTGGGTGCACCAACATACTTGCGAAATTCTTACAAATAACAGTCGCCTACTGTATATTTAATAAACTTAGATCTAGGTTAATAAGTGAACAACCGTGCATGACCTTCACAGTTACTGAGTTAGTTTAGTTTTCGTAATAACAATTTCATTTATCACGCTAATATTAACTTATTTTAATTAAATAATTAATTTAAAATCAAAGAATATAAATTAAACGTTCTTTTGTATAACAAATCTTGATCTTCCGTTTGATTTTCCGATGTATTTCTTATTATAGTAGGTAGTTATTGGTTAATTCTAGATAAGTTTTTATTTTCCTGTATATTCGGATGCCCACAATTACATGAGATAAGTAAAACGGAAATATCCTTTAGTTTAGCATACTTGGCGAAGAAGAAACAAAGGATGTTGGTTATATGCGCAATCATCTATTTACGAAGATTGCGTCGAATACAGTTACCCTTATAAAACATGTATTTGACGACCAATAAGTCTAGCACTCGCTTTTTGAGGTCTCGAAAACCTCCTAATAAAAGGCTTCAATGATAGCTATCTCTTTTACTTTCGTACTCATCGTATCTTTTTTAAACTTGACAACATTTTGACATGTATATACCAGTGTAAAACACATTTCGACATGGAAAAAAATCTCATCTCTCAAAAAAGATTTTAACGTTGGTAACTATGAAGGTAACATATCTTATGTGTAATATCATTGTGCTGTATCCATAATTTCCAAGATATCGAGTTATTTATTACTTTATACAAGCCCGACTTACTTAAAGTATTGATAGTAACTATTAGAGAATAAAAGGTGTACAGGGTATGTTAGTATTTTGACACTGACGCTGGTTTAAACTGTTAATTTAAATAGGTCTAATAAAAACAACAGAATTCTACCACATGGTGGTATATGCTTTATTAGTGCTAGTCTGACTTATAATTAACAACATAAATAATTTATATCTTATGTACAATAATTACTTGACTCTGTCCTACTTTAAAGCTAAAACTTAAAGGGGACTTATATATTGAAGGCAACATATAATAATTATAGCAATGGGCAGCGGCATTTAGATGTTTCTATTTAACAGGACTATGTATTAATGTTTTCCGAGGTAATCATATCCTAATGAGCCGGCGCCTCCCCAGGGATTCGATAGTAAACCGTGGCCAAGATCATCTAAAATTCCGGGGTTAACTGGAGCTTTGACGTAGCCGTCACCCAAGCCGCCGTATCCTCCGTATCCTTGCAGGCCGAGAGGTGCCTTCAGCAACAAATCCCCTGAATAACCACCTGACAGTATCGGTCCGGATTTCAGAATAGGTCCAGGGTAGTACGGTCCGTTCTTATAGATGGGAGCGGGGAGGGGCGCAGGGTAAATTGGGTCATCTTTGTAGATTGGTCCTGCAAGAGGCGCTGAGTATACTGGTCCGGCTTTGTAGATAGGTCCCGGGAGTCCGGCGTATGATGGAGCTATGGGCGCAATCGGTTTAGGAATAGGTCCGATTGGTCCGTATGACCCGTATGCTGGAATCGGAGCAATTGGCGTAGGTCTATAAATTGGTGCCACGGGTGTGATAGGTGCAATCGATATAGGCGCTGCCTTCACAAGGTTTGCCGTTGATACAGCACCTCCGATGATAGGTCCAGAGATGAGAGGAGCGGATGCGAGACCTCCCAGCTTAGCCACCGGTCCTACAGAAATGGGTGCAATTGCCGAAGCATGGCCCAGCACTGGGATAGGCGCCTTGTAGATAGAAGCAGGTATTGTGGCCGGGTGCAGGTTCGGCCCAAGGCGCTTTACTACAGCGTTGAATCCTGATTTGTCATCTGCCCAATATTCTACGACACGTATACTGCCGTCTGGCTCCACAAGGGAATATGCCCCTGAAAACAAATAAAAAGATTGTGGCGATTATAAGAATCGAATTCATGATAAGCTAAGTCGTTTACCAGCCCTAATGAGCAAAGAAACTAGTTTGACCAGATTACGACGTACTATTTACACGGACTACTACCTTAGCACTGTTACGATTCAAAACTAGATCATAGTCAGCACGGAACGGCATTTTTTTTTATCACCTACACTAATTTTAATTATATTTATTTCGCTTCCACATATTTGGGAATCATAAAAGGCGAATTTTTATTTTAACGATATACTGTTAATACTTAAAATGATATTTTTTTTATCACAAGCTACCTTTAACTGTGTCTCCGTCTCGTTTTTCCCATTGAGCCTTGTTATCACCCGTGTGGGGATCTCTTACTGCATACTCAAAGGCGTATCTGGGATATGCCTACAGAAAAATAAAACACACAATTATTTGTGGAAGAACAAATTGTATAGGGGTATGGTTGAGGGTTTTACACAACTCACATAATAATCTACTGAAGCATGGCCTGGCGCATATACAAGTCCTCCTCCTAAAAGTCCGTCAGCCGACACAGACGCCGTCAACGCGAGGAGACACGATATCTGCAAAATTCAAAACAACACTTCACTAATCAATTTTCAAAACAATTTACTTAGTTCAAAATTTATTTCACTGACCGCTACGTAGATATTCATTATGCCGGAGACGCACAGACGTGATGTCAAAAACGCACTGCTTAGCTTTGAGCAATTTGAAGGCATTTATAGGCGATTGGTTTAGACCTTCATGTCCTAAGTTGCGGATGTGGAATGTTCGGTGGGTTGGCTCGCGCTAGCTGTAACAACAATCGCCAAGAGTTGCATCAGGCTTCCTCATTTTCATAGAACAGCCTTCAGGCAGTGAAAACGTGTGTTAATATGCAACGAGGGCTCGGGTGCAGGACGCGCGGGTCAATGCGCGGACGTGCATTTTCAGCTGACTTCAGATCGGAAACAGATCAATTTGGCCTATGATTTATATGTTTGCTATCGTCATAACATATTCCTAAATGTTCTAAGTAGTAATAGTAGTAATTTTTCCTGATAATGGACAGTTCTCAGTATTATTGCTGCAATATAGTTAAACACGTTAACAATGCGACGATTTGCTCCAGTTGCGTCTGCGTGCGGCGTGCGATGTCTAGTCGCTGTAATCTACTCGTTGATTGCACGCTCCACTGACGGGAGTCGGTCAGTGTGATCATTATCAGATATTACTTGTATAACATAACACATTAATCCTTTATGCACTTGTTTTATGACGGGTACTCTTGAACTTGAAAGTAATTATTTAGATCGAGGTAAAATTTCGTAATCAAGAGTACATTCTGCAAACTTGCATTAATATCGAAAAAGCTATTCGTTTTTACATTAAAATTAACTCAAACTTTACTTAAATAAACAGACATAAACATTAACTTGAGTTTTACGTGTAACTCGACATAAAACGACAATATCGCCCGACCGTTTATTATCAGTACTAGGTGTCTAATTATATTCAAATACTGGTTCAATATAATAATACACCGTTTCCTTAGTAAAATCGAAATGACCGCATTTTGTAGCTGCCACGTCATGATCCAGATTGGATCCGCCTCAATAACCTGCCTTTGTGTATTATTTACAAGTTAACTTGATAGCTGTCTCTGTAATTATAAGCGTAATATTATTACGCTGGGATTATGTTTGGGCCTTGTAATATTATTAGCAAATATTTATCGATCAAGTAATTTGCTTCAACTTTAATTACGATCCAAACAACTTAATAGCGGCAATAATTAGTATTTTCGTTTAAAATTTTGATGAAACCTTAGCTTTTAAATCCCATTTGCAAAAATAACAAAAAAAAGTTTTTTGTTTAAATAGAGAAATTTCTGTTTAATGAAGTATTTTCTTGACAAAAAATATTTACCACCATATCTATCTATATATCTATGTTACCTTTATATTAAAAATCTTCAACACCTTCGTTATAATATACATGCATAAGTTCCTTTAGCTAAATTACGCATCTCTTCATCTCCAGGCCTACAGCTGCCTCCCAGCCACGGTCCTTGCCTCATGCGTGGAAAGCGTGTGGTCTTGTGGCAGCGTGGCCGGCTCCCAGACCCAGCTCTCCCGCGCTCTCTGGCTGTGGTGCGGAGCGCTCGGCGCGCGCGTGTGGCTCCCTCTACTGCCGCGCGACGCTACCCGCCACCCAGACTCGGGGAGGCACACGTTCATGGCGAAACGGATCATGCTGCCTTTCCATCTTAATATTTATCCGTTAAGTGAGTATGGTTTTTCTAATAGTCAAATGAGTAGTAGTAATTTATTTATTTACGCTTTTGAAATAAATAACGTTATGTCGTTACAATAAATATTGACATATTTGATAAACTTTTCTTCTTTGTAAATATTCCAAAATATTATTTCTTAAAATAAGTATATAGGTAAATAGTAATTTTTCTGCATGCATTTTTAGAGCATAAATTTCAATTAAATTTCCTGTACATAATTTAATTAAGAGCCATTGAAATAAAGCTATGCTTTTGTTACAGCAATATTATTTGACGATGCCATCTTGCTTGGCGCCGAAAACGACACTACACTCTACGCGTCAGACTCCAACTCTGTCTTCTCTTTGCCGTTCTGTGTCGTCAATAGAACTGTAAGTTGAATTTAATTTACCTTAGTTTGGTTCTACTTGTCTGTAATTTCTTATCAAGAGCAATAATGAATAAGTAGTTCACATTATTCAGAAAGCATAAAATGATGAATGCTTTTATAGACCTACATTTTATGTAAACTAAGATTTTGTATATAATATCTTAGGAGAACTCACACACGGCCAGCTGATCCCAAACTAGGCAGAGCCTGTATTATGGCAACCAGACAACTGATAAACATACTTAAATATTACTAAATATTATGGATAAATTACACCTAGACACAGAAAAAATGATCATGCTCATCACTCATGACATAAAGATCACATGCTCATCACATAAAGATTTATCCTGGGTGGGAACCGAACGACCCCCGGTTTAGCAGTCAGGGTCACTAAACACTAGACCAACAGGCCACTGAATATATAGCGTGATGCGACTGGAAATAAAAGTAGTTTCAAACTTTTTTCTGGATTGTACAATCATCATCATATCAACCTATGTCCGTCCACTGCTGAACGTAGGCCCCCCAAAAAGCGCCTACCATCCTTGTCTTTGGCACCTTCTTCAATTGTGCAATAATAGTGTAAAACTACTATTTATTCAGACCGTACATTCCTTCCCTATGAAGCTGTTAAAATTGTAACACATATTTCCTACTCCCAATTACCACCTAATAATGGTACTTAAGTACTAAACACCGGTTGTAAACAGTGCAAAAACGTGTCGTAATTTGATACTTAAATTGTTTAATAAAGCGAGACGGATCATTAACTGCTGCTACTTAACTAATGACATCCTAAGTAATCAATCAATTTCCATCTATCGCCGTTTGCTAGGAATAAATAAGGTAGGAACAAGTAATATAGGCTTCCCACATAAAAGATTGTGTGATTTGAAAGGAAGGCCCATTTTTAGTACATTTTCATTATTTCTTCCTAGAGGTAATCTTAGTAGAATACTGGAGCTTTTTAGTCACAACTTTGACAAGATAGAGATAATATTGACTTCGAGAAAAGGTAGGTAGTGCCCGTGCGCTTCGCTTGGCTCGTCTTGGCGGGGGCACTACCGTGCCCCCAGATAAGATCGGTTCAAGATCAGTTCCAGGTTTGTATAATACCAGCTAGTAACTGCCTTTGTAGGGTATGGATCCTTTAAATACCGTATATCATTACCATATATACAGTGTATGTACACCGTCCCTTACGTGTCACACTGTTACCACTGGTTTTCGAAGTGTCCCCAGCTCTGAGCTCCCGGGTTCGATTCCCGGGCTGGTCAATTTTTTACATTGTCTCGAATCTAGGTGTTGGTGGTACCTACCTGTAATCTCTGGTTCCATAACACAAGTGCTTTAGTTACCTACTTTAGGTTTAGAGCAATTCATGTGATGTTGTCTACATTTATTTGTTTTACTAGTCACCATGCTTGACCACTGCGGGTTGACGATTACAGATTAATCCGATAGTTGACTCCGATATTATCCTTTACCAATAAGACAAATTCTTAACAACCTAAAATAAGTTTATTTACTGAAAATTATTTCCATTTAGAGTCAAGTCTACCTTCACCAAATTCTCCGTCAGTTACTACGTCGCAACCTAGGCTATCATGCGTGGGAGATAGCGCGGTCGTGCTCTCAGCTCGCCTACTTCCCGCACTCCCTGGAACTGCTCCTGCATGAGGTGTTGGAGGAAGAGGCGACGAGCAAGGAGCCCATCCCTGACGCTCAGCTGCCGTCTATCATCGAGTTCGTGCATGAGTTTCCCGTGTATTTGCAGGTGGGTAACTTTTACTAAAGCGTGATTTGCTCACAGTAAAGGGCTCGGGTTGGGGCCCAAAGTCTAAAATATCTGATATTTTTGCGTTAGTATAGTAATCTAGGAGATTTTAACATTTATTGCAACTGATTTTGTTGATTAGAAAGTTTTGTAAGTAAAAAAATAAAACAAGAAAAAGTAGGATTGTAAGATGCAAATCTGCGAGAAATTATGTGCTTTGCCCTTTAAGAAGTTAAGGAACTTATATGTATTCCTGTGATTTGTACCCGCAATTAAACTTGTAATTCAGAATAGATATCAGTGCTTTTTACTCAATACTCAATTCTCAATGAGTTTATTGCATTCCATGTTTGAGGTCATAAAAATTTAATATACAGAATCTTTACGGTCCCTGTCGGGCACACTTAAAATTGTGTGAGATGATAAAGAAGATAGATTAGATGATAGATCTGTTAACTAATACTACTATCTTATTTAACTTATACATATAATAAGATATATATTACATATTATTTGTGATATATGAATTAATTTATTGGTATATATTTAGATACATTTTTATTTAGATATTTTAGATCCGCTATTGATCCAACATATAAATAGACATTTGTATATACACTTCTTTTTAACAAAGGTACAATGGTTAGCTTTACCACTTCGTAATACGGCCAAGACCACTTTAGAAATAACGCTATTCGCAGGTGTTTATGAAACAATATTCATGAATAATAAATAAATTGAAATGGACAAATGGTTTACGGGTTTCATGTCATCCGTTACAGGCACTGACAGGCTATGTCATGTTAGTATGAAAAAATAATGAAAAACACATTGCTGTAAGAGTATGCTTAATTGACAGCATTAGTGATTAATTGACGACCGGCTTTGGATTAATTAAACGATTGCCTTGCTTTATTCATGTATGATAATATACATGTATAGATCGCGGAAAAAAATTGCGTTCGTATGAATTGTTTTTTATATTAAAGAACAGCCAATTTATAATGACACTAGCTGTCCCCCGCGACTTTGTTCGCGTGTTTTAGTTTCAACGGTTTTTCATTTTTGCAACATTTTTCATTTATGCTCCACTCCTATTGGACGTAGCGTGATGTTATATAGCCTATAGCCTTCCTCAATAAATGAGCTATCCTACACTGAAAGAATTTTTCAATTCGAACCAGTAGTTCCTGAGATTAGCGCGTTCAAACAAACAAACAAACAAACTCTTCAGCTTTATAATATTAGTATAGATATATATGTAGGGATAAAAATTATATAGACAAAGATTGTCACCTAATTATTTTACTGTCTTGGCAATTAGACCTTATATTATACTCCCAGATTTGTTAGTATTACACTGATTGTAGGGTTCTGTAGCTATGTGTATAATGTGTACCGAGAATCTTCACTTGTAACGTAACAGAAAGCACTATGTCTGTCTACACCAGCTTTTCCCAAAGTGGGCGATAACGCCCTATTGTGGGCGCTGCAGGCCTAAAGGGAGGGGGGGGGGGGGGAAGTAACAGACTTAGAAAAAAAATCGCGTCTCCGCTAATATAGCTCACAATAATTAATTTAATTTGAAGTTATAGTGGTTTTTAAGTTGGTGAAAAAAATTGGGCACTACACTGGCCAGGCCAGGCCTCGTACACTGATAATACCCGATCAAAGAGAGAAATGGAGACAGATTTTGGGATGACACGACCTTCAGTAATGACGAACACGACTAGGTTCCTCTAAAATGTGCAGTGTCTTTTTTTGCCAATACTATTTACTAATGTGGTTTTATCTCGTTCAGACAGTTGTCCAGTGCGCAAGAAAGACTGAGATAGCGCTATGGGCGTATTTGTTCTCAGCGGCGGGAAAACCGAAGGAATTATTCCAAGAATGTCTGCAACGGAAGATGCTGGACACAGCTGCCTCTTACCTTATTATTTTACAGGTATTTATTTTAATAAAATAATTACTGTTTTAGTATGTCATTATGAGCGTATCGTGACTATATAAGCTATTATTTACCTACGGGGTTAGATAAAATACAAACTACACGGTATGATCTCAAGCCGAGACGAAGAAGAATTCTGAAAAATGACAGGCTTCCCTGCATCTTACTTCACGCATTTGTAGATATTACTTTTTACATGACATTCGGTGTTACACCACCATGGTTAAACCAAACAACGGATTTTTATAAAAAAAAAACGTGTGGTGTTAGCTGGAACTCCAAGAGAAGTTAATAAAATATTTTTGGCGCGAACAGACATGCACGAGCGTAACCGCAGGCGAAAGTTAGTATAATATGATAGTAAAAGGGTATATTATCAGACACAGTATTACTAAATGAATTATGTTTTCTCCTTGCAGCTGTTAAAGGTACATCAACTATTCCGTACGCTTATTTAACGCATATTAGGCGACGTTTGTTCTACTTTAGACACGATTCATGTATTTAGTTGGTTTTATCCTTCTTTCTATTGGTTTAAAACTCGTAGTATTTTTATGATTGGTCAATAAACTGAGACGGTCGAATATCTTATGCGCATAAAGCAGACTCAATGGATTTAGTAGCAATAATTGCTCTTTTTTTTTAATTTAATGTACTTACGTATATTTGTTTTTTTTTATTATTAGTTACTTGAAAAAAAAAAGTTTAATTTAAAATATCTCCGGTATGATAAATAGGTTGTGTAATAAATCATAGCATTCGATTAGTTCTTATACTATTCAAATCTGTAAAAACCTATTTAAATTAGATCAACTCGATATTCGATTGTTAAGACAGTTGACTCGATTATTGACTAGAGTTGTGTACGAACATTTTTCATACATATGTATATTGTTAGAACCTGGAGAGCTCGACGGTGAGCCGGCAGCTGGCGACGCAGCTGCTCGACACGGCATTACAGCAGGAGCGGTGGGACTTGGCTAGAGACCTCGTCAGGTTCCTAAGAGCTATAGGTGAGTTTACACTTTGTATGTTGAGACATACAAAACAAACAAACACGCATACACACGCTCACACACACACACAAGCACGCGCGCGCGCACACACACGCACGCGCGCGTGCACTCATACTCGCACGCACACACACACACACGCACAGCTAACTCGATCCAACATGGTGTTCTACAAATTAAAAATGTACTCTTCTGTCATCTTACTTTACTTCTGTTTTATAGATCCTAATGACGTCGATTCTCCAAGAAACTCAGTGAACGTCCAAGCGAAATACGGGCAAGTGGTACAGTCGCAGACGGTCAGCCCTAACGCAGAAGACTTGTCGGTTATACTTGGGACGATGCAGGTAAGACTATTGTCTTTCTCTGTTTATACATAATCATTATTCGCACCATAGCCTAGAAAATAAAGTCGAAACGCCTGTAAATAAAAGCAAAGGATGACAGAAAGCCATAATAATTTTCAACTATATTAAAAGTAAAAATATTGAAAAAGAATATTACGCGATCGGCAGCGTATTAAAAAATTTAAAATATATTTTGCAAAATTGTTATATCTTCTTTTTTTCGAGCTCAGTGCTTTGGCTATATATTTTTTAGGGTATTTTAGTCCAAGATGAGGTTTGGCTGGAGATCGTTGGCGTAATTTAAATACGTCAGTACGAACGACGACGCATTTTTATAGTTGAGTGCTGCTTCGTGGACATTTATTCCTGGTTTGTGTCCAAAACGAATAAAGTATCGAATTAAAGAGTGTTGCGGTTGCAGCTGGCGGGCGGGCGCGGACGCAGCTTCAGCACGACGGTGTCGCCGCGCGAGCCGTCGCCGCCGGCGCACGCGCCCGCCGCGCCCGCGCCCGCGCCGCACGCGCCGCCCGCGCGCGCCACCGCCGCCGTCAAGCGCAAGAAGTCCGTGCCGGCCCGGGCCGACAGGTACTTATGTTGCGGCGAAATCACACATTACTCTCTATATTTATGTTCTTTACCAGCAAACAAGCAGGATGTTTCCTTATTTTCTGAAATCTTACGAAATTCTCAAAAAAAAAACATTCTGTGGTAATTTAGGACCATTTCCAATTTCCCTTTACTTCGAAACCTAGTTAGAAATGTTACAAGCATTAACAAAAAAGTGGTTCAAAAGCTAACATTTTGTTTTTACATTAGTTCATAAAAAATGTTACGTAGCTAAAAATAAAGCTTGCATTCAGTCTAATTTCATTTAATTCCACATGGTCAATGTGAAATTTCACAAAATCTAAAATTTTCCTTTAGAGGCTTTTTGAAGGAATTGAGATGTTGAATAAAAATGTTTTTAATATCTGCGGTGTAGATTATTATAAAAAATATTAATTTGTGACGTCATTCGCCCCTACTCCTGAACTTTAATTCATTTTGTTTCCTTGGTTTATACGTAATGCCGCTAAATCCTAGTAAAAAATACTCCAAACATGACAACATATCAAAACAATACAACCTCCAAACAGGGATTCGTACAGCGGCACAGCTGAGGAATTCTTCATCGACATGATGATACAGCGTCACGCTCGTTTGCTTCTCTCCACGGCGCGCCTGCACGCGCTCGGCAAGATGGCCGCCGCGCTGGACCTGCACCTCGTGGCCTGGCTGGCTGGGGAGAGGGAACGCGCCGCCAGGATTGACAGCGCCGTCCTCTGCATCAAGAGGCTGCACGAGGACTTCGCCTGGCCCTACCCCGTGGTCACCGACGCCGAGCAGTATCTCCAGAGGAAAGGCAGCACTGTTACTAGTACGTATCGGATGTCCCACAGCTGGGTACAAGTCTCTCTATGAAGGGCTGTGTGTTGTGTAGCCCACAAAAATATTTTGAACCGACTGACGGAATTCAGTAGTCAATTCAATTAAAACCATCCAGAGACCAACCCTAACACAACAAACGTGTCGAAAAAAAAAACATACTCACTAGCAGATAAATTATACGTATAAAGATTATTTTTAAAGTATTTAATATTATGAAGCAAGACTATCGGATGTTGCATTGTTTTTACATAATGCGCAAGCACCGATATTACCGTCCATGTGCAACTGTCCAATATATAGCTATGTGGTGTTGCCCAGGCTCGTACACGCCGTCGGCGGAGTCGGACAGCCTGTGCGGCGACAGCGGCTACATGAGCCTGCCGCTGCGCGCCGCGCTGCCGCTCGTGTCCGGCGCCGTGCCCGTGTCGCCCGGGCCCGTCAGGTACGTCCGGCGTCTACTAACATTACGCGCGCGCGCGAGCTCTTGTTTGCGTGCGTTGTATTTTTAGAAATTTTCTTCTTTTTGGTTTGTAAAATAACTTTTGTGAGGAGTATTCATGATTATTTTAAACAAAACGTATATTCTATACACGCCGCGTCAGCTCATGATTAGGGACTCCTATTGAGTCTGAAACAAGTCGGGCAATCCCGAGAATATACGTGAGTAAACCATTTTGTTTTAAATAATTATTTTTTGTTTTCCCATTTTTTATGTTAATCCTTCTATTATGATACAGTTCAGCGGGCGAGGGCAGCGTAGCGGAAGGCGGCGGCGTAGCGTGGGTCGGCGAGGCAGGCGGTGCCGGCGAAGAGAGGCGCTACGCCGCGCTCATGGAGAGGCTGCACCATCACCAGGCCGAGCGCGGGGACCACACCGCGCATGTGCAGCTCAGGTACTGGGGCACACTGCTCATGGTGAAGCTGCACCAGCACCAGACTGAGCGCAAGATCAGTCTTAGAATTTACTTCTAACTCTCAAATGTTACAATTGATCACTCCTGATTTGTTTTGTATTACTTCCTACTTTTAATACTGCTTTATTTTGTCAAATTTATTAGTTTTTAGTCCTGTTAAAAGTATATAATTTTTTAGCAGACTATTTGCCTGTAATTGGTTGTGCAGAACTAAGTTAGACAAAATTGTTGAACTGTTAACCATGCATCTCTGTAACAACTGTTAGCAGACCTTAATTAAATAAATAAATGATCTTATTTTATAATAAGTCTAAGTTTGTTATAATAAGTCCTTTGTGAAATTCCAGGTACTATCTGCAGCTGATGACGGAGGCGAGCTGCGTAGAGTGGGCGCTAGTGGTGGCGGTGGTGTTGCGCGATGCTCTAGCGGTACTCCGCACCACCAACGCCGCGCGCGGGAACGACGTCAGCCTGGCCGCTGTCAGGAGACTGCGGCAGGCGCTCAACGATATCTGTGTGTGGACTGATGCCGAATGGTGCGTAACCTGCATGTTTTTAGATACATAGATAACATTTTTTTAATTTTTTCAAATTTACAATAACATCCATTTCACGTTACAAATTTGAAATAAATCAGTAAGCATTTCAAAAAATAGTGCATAACAGAAATAAAAAATTTTAAAATTTCTACGCTAGTCATATAGATTAACCAGAGCGCTTAGTATACGGTGAAGGGTAGGCGAATCAGGGTGTTGTCTATAGTATTATTGACCTTCAAAGTCTATGACTTTGAAGCACGCCGACTTTCTGAGCTGGATGCCAAACGAGATGAGTTGAAAACTCGACCACCCGTAGCTATCAACTACAACTTTGTGGCTGGTACCCTGACATGTCCGCAGTGTGCGCGGACTTTTACGCATAAAATTGGGTACGCCAGCCACACGCACGCCAATAGAGTCGAAGTAGTCGCCGTTACCGAAATCGGTGTGGAAGAGATTATTATTGACCTTTGAAAAGTGCTCATTTGTCAGTCATTTTGAATGAGTTTTGAATTTAAATTTGATTATAATAATATATTTTTACTATCATGTCCACAGCCTCGGGTATAAGCCATTTATGATGGCGATCAGCAACCAGATCCCCTTCTTAACATCAATCATCAACTCTCGCGAACGTCGACTATCTATGTCCAAGACGCGAGTGCGGACTTCGAGCACCAGTTCCTTAGGCCAGGAGCCTAAACCCAAACCTCAGGCGGCAGAGTCCAAATTACCAGCGCCTCAGAAGGCTGAGGTAGCGAAGCAAGCTGGGAGGAAGGATTCGGGAGGGTCGGAGCCTCCGCCCTCTGTGGTCACGCAGCCGCCGCGCACGCCTCCGCCACGCAAGGATGATGTGTCCACTGGATGTATGCTCATGTAACTTAAAGTGGAAGATTGGAAATATTTCTCAGCGTAATGTATGGGATTGATTAGAACTATTCAGTTGATGTGGGCTTGCAAAGTGTGTGTGGTAATGAAGTGAAGTTAATTATGGTTGTCGAAAAAGTGCATGTCGTAGGTATTGTGTAACCAAAGAGGTTTGCATCTGAAAGAATATTATTTCATAGATAGAGTAGGGATGAATAGACGAAAAATACACATTGCGCCGAACTTAAAATATTTCAGGAATTATGAATATGTTTTGTCAGTTAATGTTGGAAATGATTGAAAATGAAAATGAGAAAAAAGAGATGTCCCTACGCATTATTGAAGTCAGTGGTCGCTGATAAGTATTTTTGATCTTAGACTATTTTTATATGTACAGTAAGGTGTTCAGTTCAATTTAGTTGTTTGTTATACATGTAGAAGTAAAGATTGTAGTAAAATAAAAGGTAACGATCGGTCAAGGTGGTCGTCAAAATTAAGAATAGATTAGTAATTTATAAATTTCGTACTTTCTTATCTTACACTAGAATTTCTTGTAAAATAAAACTTTTCACTTTCAGGTCTACACGTTTCTAAGATGTTCTTAATTGTTTTGTAAATAATTAGATAAAATTTAATTAATCTTATAGCAAGTGACTTTTCAATGTTAAAGTAATGCGGAAGAATGGGATAGATGACTATTTTTTGAATAATATCAGTCAGATAGATTATTAAAAAATATTAGACACGTATTTTTTCTTATTGTACGTAAACAAACACTCACGACGATACATTGATTTGAAATGTCACATGACGTCACAATTTCGTGCGTTTTGTACGCAGGCATGACGTCATTAGCCCCACTCCTGAACTTTGATTCGCTTCACCTGCGAAGAAGAAAAATATACATGTAGTACGTACTATTTTTTTTATTATCTAACTAACGGACTAATAGGCATGTTTCCTAACTTTTTTTAATGTCCGCCTGGTAGATTAATGAATTTTATTGGACACGTATTTTTTCTTTTTTCCTGCAAACAAAAAATGATCAAAATACAGAGAACGGAAAATACGCGTGACGTCACTCCTCGCTACAATTTTTACCAAGGCGTGGCGCATATCCCCTCTCCGAAAATTTAAAGCGCTGTATCTTTGTAATTTTTATTGTTTTGATAAAAGAAAAAATACGTGTCTAATATTTTTTCATTATCTAACTTACGGACTAAATAGATTTTAACTTTTCATACCCAGTCAACATCCCTATTAGATTACTTTTCATACTCAGTCATCTACCCCATTTTATGATCATTTTGGTGCTGACTATGTATACATCTCAATATTTCATTTATTTATTTAAATGGATACATTATTTACTTCTCTAGTCTATTTGTAATGTTTAATAATTTATTTCTATCAATCTGTTAGCGAGTACTGAGCCTGGAGTGGGAAGTAGTAATATAATAGTCACCTCGGGCCGTATAGGACGGGGACATATTTTTATACCATTTTTATGGAACAGTTACAGCTTTTTACAACTAAGACATATAAGACCCTATTTGATTTGCCCTATCCCTAAAATCTCCCACAATCATGGCCATGGACTCCAAATTAGAATAATTTTATATATTTAATAATTTTATCTTTCAATGAATATTATTATTTAATTAAAAATAATGTACTTATAAATGAATAAGTATAAAATATAATGTAGGAATTAATTAAATTGTCTCATAAATTATTTCTGAATTTTAGAAAAGATAGTCGTAGATACAATATCTATGGACTTGTCTTACTGGACGATATTAGTATGAATTTATTTGTTTAATAGTATGTAACGTATGGTTATAAGTAGCTATTTATATGTAGGTAATAACTAGATAGAATTGTGTTAAGCCGAATTCTTAAAAGCGAGGAAATTGTCATCTGTATTTTTAAAAGATACGCGAATGATGTAAAGAGTTTTGTTCTGAATTTGTCGTGTGAATTATCTTTGAATTGGTCGATAAACTAGTGAAGTAGTTTTGTTTATTTTTTATCGATTTTATTTTCATAAAAACAACTAAGTAATTAACAACTTAAAAAGAATGAATAAGTGTATTTAAGCGACAGTAGAATTATTTAAATACCACGGAAATTACATTAATATTTCTCGCCTATGGGAATTTGGACATATGAAAAACCATCAAATGGCGAAATTCTAGAATGCTCCACTGCCAAATATACAGAGAATTTATGCGTTATAATTATATTTTCAGGTTAGTAGAAAAATAAGGCAATGGTAAACTGGTAGTGAGAAAACATGTTTTGAATTAGTATAATATATTAAAATTCGATAATACATAGGTTTTTGTGCAGCCTTTAACTGGTATTTTTTTTTATAGTTCTGATATCAAGTTAGTAAAAAGAAAGTCATTCTAATTAAAAGGAAATTAAATGTGGTAATCAAAGTGCTCTTTTTATGTAAATTATATCTGTTAGAATAGGTAGTTTTTCAGTTTTATAAAACGTTAAAAATTATTTAAAACCTCTTATTAAAAGATATCATGCACAATATACTGACTTGCATGACAACATATTTAAAAAATAGAAGTATTTTTTTTATATACAACATAAATCTTTTCAGTTCATGTTTTTGTTTTTAGGTAGGATTTAGTAGTTAAGAAAATTACCTTCTTATTAAATTAATAGGTAGGATCTACATGTTTATAATATGTTCAGAATTCTGAACCAGGTTTCCGAGATATAAAACTTAAAAAACTATCTATTCCAATATAAACCGCAGAATGAAAATTTAGATACTAATAGTACAAGTAGACGTAGAATAAATACTTTTTAAACTTATCAATTATAAAGAAACAATATATAACGTCCATAAAGCAATAACACCAACGATTTGATTTTATTGTGATGTAATTTGCTCATTTTAGTGAAGCTATAATTTTATTTTTGTGTTGCTCAACTTATAATCTCATCATTTTATTTATTATCGCAAAATAAATTTTTTTGTGAGTTGAAAAAAAGTTACTTGAAATACCTCTCAGTTTAGTTTTGCTCTGGTAAAAAAAAACCAGCCAAGTGCGAGTCGGTCTCCCGCATGTCGAATTCCGTTCTATTTTATGTAGCCCTCTTTAGTTTTTAATTTATTTTATTATTTGTTGTTATTAGCGGCAACAGAAAAATTATCACACTGAAAATTTAAACTTTCTTATCTATTATGTTTCATGATATGGTATATACGCTGAACGACAGACTGCGCAGGCTTAGTAATAGGTTGGCACCCTTCGAGTACGGAACCCTTAATAAATGTATTTTCAAAATAAAAAATACATGTACCATAGCAAAACTAAATAAGAAATACACTATATGAATCATATTCTAAAATTTTATAAATTATCCATCTTTTGACTAAACAACCCCAGAAAATGACAACACAATACAAAACATAAATTGATTTACTTACCGATGCCGATCATAGTTAAAGAGTCGCGAAACATTAGTCGCCCAGCTTTAAACACTTTCCCGCCATCTCGGTGCCAATAATTCTTTATAATATCCCCGAAACCATACTTTATTATCTCCATAATTTATTTAATTTAAATGCCGATTAGTACAAAACATTTGATTTTGTTGTGACCATAAAAATTACAAATTTTTACTTTGTAAGAATAAAAACTTCAGTCATCTTTATTTTTAAGATATATTTTTCTTCAAATGATATTATTTAGTTAGATAATTTATACAGGGACACACTAGAGGACATCAATATAAATTATTTTTATTATTATGTGTATCATTTTAATGTTTTGTTAACAATGATATATAAAATTGAGGCAGATATGTTATTAGCGCTCGAATTTTGAGGACACGGAAACCTCTTAATTAGGACGTTTTCATGATAGCTATCTCTTTTACTTCGTGTTTATCCCATCATTTTTGTACTAATTATTAGTGCAACTTGACAACATTTTGACATTAACCTCATTCAACTGTTTCTATGAAAGTAACATATCTTGTATATAACATCATTGATTATTAAGAAAACACATGCATGTTTTGTGAATTAGTGTTGGTTTTACTTGTGTTAGGAGATAGACTAATTAATTAATGTAATCTAATTTATTTTTATAACATCCGATAAGTCAAATATAATTTACTAATTAAATGTTTCATTCTAAAATCTCGTTTAGATATTAGGCATGTTTCACATAAAATCCAGCACTGATTCAAATCATTAATCATCCTTTGCGTGTCCCTGTACTTAGATATTACGTTAAATGTAAAATAAGTTATAATAGGTATATTGTTGAAGTTTAACCCCCCGGTTTCTGAAAGGCTGACCGATACAAAAATTTGCCAAATCTTATATAAAGTGCTGTGATTGGTTCTTAATCTTTTATTCAACCAATCACATTCGAGATCAGTAGATTTGATCACAGATTAAATTCATAAGCCTTTCAGAAACCAGGGCAGGGATTTTAGCATAAAATCATTCCAAATTTATCATTGCGAATTAATTAGCAATAATATTTCGGCATTCCTTTTACAATAGGATAAGTAAGATAGGTCAATTATTAAATGAGTGTAAGCAAGTTTACTGGGAATAATTATTATTTTATCAAGTCATCTGATATTCATACCGGTGCTAACATAAACATAGTTTAGAGGAAAAACCTCCGGTTTCTAAAAGGCGGTTCAACTTAATCTTTTGGTGCTGTCAAATGTTAATTTGTGTTACACTATCAATTTGAGAGCAATTGACAAGCATTTGACCGCAAAATTTGAACAACTGTGGCTGTCAAATTGCTTATTTTGTATTGAATTAGTTAGTTGGCAAATGCAACTTTTGCTGTTAAATACTTTTGCAATATTCGTAATACGGCACACTTGCGCAAGTATATAATTACGTGTATGGTATAACAACCAATTATAGCACTTGAATTTAGGTTTGACAGATGAATAACTAATTTGTAGATTGATCGGCCTTTTAAAACCGGAATGGTATTGTTTTATTTATTTTATTAATACGCAATACAATAATCCGTTCCTCCATTTTTAGGTGGTGGGATTCTAATAACTTGGACACACATGTTTTTATAGTTTGTATAGAAAATTGTGAGACTAGAATTACGTAGGTGTCCACGCATTAAATTAATATACTTAGCATCTTGGAACTATAAGGCGACTATTTATATAGTGGTACATGAAAAAAAGAACTCTATACCAACGCTATAAAGTGCAAAATTATTAAAGATGGCGCTAATATTAAAGCTGTGTAAGTTCTACACTTTATGTGTTTAAATATAGAGTTCATTTTTCAGTGCGTTTTTATCGATCTGCGCTTACCGTTAGATCTTGCCAAAATCCTTCGTTCTCTCAAGCTACTTCAGAAATGCCGTTGATAAACTACGTACTATTTATTTTGTTTGTCGTAGAATACATTTTAAGAACGTGTTATTGTTGATATATTGAATTTCTGTTTGGTTTTTACTTTTTATGTACCTTATCATAAGCTTGAAAATTGACTAACTGCACCTTGAAATTATTTACTTTGGTACTAAAATTGAAACGAATGATCACACAAAACTTCTTTAAATCTCAAATTATAAATTATGCATGGATTGGCGAAAGACTATGAAATAAGATAGTTATAATTTGTGAAGCAATAATTTATTTAGTAATTTATCATCTGAGACTTATCAAGACCTTGCAATATTCAGACTTGCTAACTTATTTTACTGTATAAGGGCGATATCACATGGTGCGTTCTAGCGACGAAACCGCAGAAGAATTGCGTAGGATTTTCCTAATACATTACTCGCTGTAACCTTTTTAAGGCAAAAATGTTTATTTTCGCAGTGCGCAAAGGTTTACTTTTAAATTTCAAGATTAGCAGGTCTTTTTAAAAGCTCATTGTAAGAAATATAATAAAACAGGCAGGAGATAAGAACGTCAGATTAATTAATGTCACGCTCTTATCACCAGGTCTGAAGAAAATCCTCATTGAACTTTGTAACTAACCGAATATCATCCCATTTTATTTAATTTGAATGTTAGTCGTTGTAATTTTTATAACAAAATTTGTAATTATTGTCAATTTGGTGTTTAAAAAAAATAAAAAGTAAATAACACTTTCTGGTTGTGTGTTTTATTGTTATTGGTACCTTGGTTATTGAAAGATAAAAAAGTCGTCTTAATTTTATCTTGGGATTAAAAGAAAAGAAGTAAAATCTCAATTTGTAAGCACAGGTAGGTTGACAAATTTTTTGATACCTTTAGATATTTTACTTTGTTTCATATACCTAAACATATTTTTTTTTTTTTTTTTTTTATACTTTTATTATCTTTATTAAATTAATTAACAATTTTAAATATTTGCAAACTTAACTATATATACATACTAAAGGAATTATAAAATAAACTAATCTAATATTAAAAATAAACCTAAAATATGGCATCAAAAAATTCCTCCACATCGCTGTCCACTGGGAGTGTTCCCAAAAGGCTGGCGGCATTGCCACGTTGAATGGCAATGCTTATCCTCTGTCCAAGGTAAAAGCCAGCCCTTGGGTCGCGCGAAGTGTCAACGAGGCGTTTAGCTAGATCTTTAAAAAGCATGTGCGCACTCGGACCCCACGGACCAAGGGTCTCAACCCCAAACGGCTCGAATATATAATTTCCAACTAGGTTGTTATATTTCCGCCGTTTGAGGTTCTCAGCAGCCGCAGCGGCGGCACCAGCATAAAATAAAATGATTCAATTACTAGCACTACTTCCAATAAACAATAAAATTATATTAAACTGCAGCATCAGAGTCGATAATGCTTATCGATTTAAGTACGCTATTCTTGTTTGAGAGTTGGCTGGCGTGCTTAAACCAATTAATAGAAGTTTATGTTTGTTTAGCGTTGGATTAGACAATTGCTTGTTTGAACGAAGTTATTTTAATATTAATCTATTTGTGAGTTGAGTATACCCTAGCACTCCCAACTAATCAGCGGACAAGTCCATCTACAAGTCGCATACGTTGCCAGCTGCAAAAAACCTACATTTTGGTAACTTAGAAGAAATAAATCTATTCTCAGTTTTCACGTATACACTACAAATGTTAAATCGTCTTTTATATTACATAATTATATTACTAAAATTATAATAAAAATATTTTTTTTTGGTAGGTTAGTATTGTCAGGAATTGTGGTAGAAAATGGCAATGCTGTCTGTGTACAAGTACGAGTCAAACAAAAGTGTTCAATTGTTGACAACACTGAAATGAGCTGTCAAGATGTTTTACCTTTGAGAGAATGTAGAAACAATTGATTTTACACGTTTTATATAGTTGTTTTTCTGAGATTATTTACTTTGTTTATGAAGATTCAATATCAAGCCGTCTAACTGTCACACGATGGCAGCCGCGGCTCAAAGCGATTTATCGATCGCGGAGCTGAAGGCTGAGATCGAGAGGCTTGGCCGCGAGCTCGACCAAGCCAGCAGCGAGAAGATCCAGTCGGCGCAGCTGGGGCTGGTGCTGCTCGAGGAGAAGAGTGCCCTGCAGCAACGATGCAACGAGCTCGAGGGCCTGTACGAGAACACCAAGCACGAGCTGGATATCACACAAGAGGTTAGTGGCCTACATTCTACTCATTTCACTCTTCATGCATTAATGGGTACATTAAAACGTGCCGAAACGGGCATTTTAATCCGTCTTTCTACAATTCATATTATGCACTACTTTCAAAAGTCACAAGTGGAAATTATTAGTATAACCTACATACACTTTAGCAGTTCTTTCATATTTTCACTCATGTCTTCTTTTAAAATACTAAACAATCAATTCATATTTATTGATAAAACTATATTACAATTTATTTGAAAAACTTTATTAAACATTAAACTTATAAGATGGGATTCAATAAATAAAAACTTTCTAAATATAAATTAAACTTTGTATAAGTTTATTGCCTGTACTAGTGATATACCTATACTTATACTTCATAGAACAGGGTGTTTATGACTTAAAGCTTAAAAATAATTATAGTGATAGTTTAAGAAATTAGTAAATAAATATTTACAAAACTATAACAAAGGAAAGTTTTTAAACTTTCTTTTGTAATGGTTTTGTAAATTCATGATAGATTTTGATGTGTAAATGAATTAGATTCTAAATTGAATAAAAAGTATATGATAAATTTGGCAATTCCATAAAATTAAAAAACAATGTTTTGTTTTAAGTGATTGCTTATAATGTAGATAGAAGTAATTCCTTCCATGTTTTTTGCAAAAACCCTTTTATTTGATTGCCGTGTGTCCTAAAGCATTTTCACTCAAACATTTTAACAATTTAAACTATTTAAAACATATTTTTTTATGTAAAGTCAACAATAGACAAACTATGGTTAAAATCTTTTATTTAATTTGCAGTGTATGTATGTAAGTTTGTTTAGTCCAAATCTTGCAAGCTAAATTAGAACCACTTTTCAATTTCCGATTGAGAAGAAATTTAGCATATTTATGTATGTTTGGTGACAAAACAATATTATGCTAGTTTTGCGCTCATCTAATGATGAAGCCAAGAGTTGGTAATAGGAATTCTGTAACAAAATTATGCATTCCTATCATATTTTATATGATAGCATAACATATTTTCGGCTTGTTTGATTGGTGTATGTACTGTGAGCCTAGCTGATTTAAAAGACTGTTTTTATTTAAAAAAGTTGTTTACTAGACATTTAAATACTTTATATTATACTAATTACTCAAAATTATTTTTGATATAGTTTTATTTCCTTTGTAGAAATTGTAATGGTACTAAACTGAGGTAGGTAACTAAATAAAAATTAAACGCGGACCATCAAATCAGACTCCCTAATTTTATATTCAAAGAATAAAAAAAATCCATTGTAAATCATGATTTATGATATCAAACACTGTATGTGTACTCAAGTTCATATTAAGCTCTTTTTCTCCTAACTTTCCCACTACACATCCTATTACAATTCCTAATTTTAATAACTTGTTCCCAGGCTCTTATGAAACTAGACACAACACAGAAAGTAACAACAAGAAGTGGTATAGAACAAGAAAATGCTCTCCTCAACGAGTCCGCGGCTATGGAGAGCTCGCTCACACTGCAAATACTGGAGCTGGAGAGCGAAAGCAAACAGGTGATAATCACTTAATGACAATTATTGACTATTTAAATACTTGATATTTAAGGTTTTTTAAGTCTTATGCTGTCTCTGTCACTTAATGGTGGAATATAGAGTAATTTGAGAACATCTTGAAGTTTTGTTGCGTTTAATTATTCGAAAGTTAACGTATAAACTTAACTCAATGCTGGGAGAAGTGGAGGAAACTTGTTACTCTTCCTTGACGATCTTAATTCAAAAATCAAAATCAAAAGTTTTTTATTTCTTATAAACCTCAAAAAGGCGAAGAAACGTTAAATTTTCAGAACTAAATGACTCTAGGTGCGCGTAATTCACTGGGGGTTCTCTCTTCCTTTGTCAAGGATTAGATTTGATCGCATTTTTATTGTACTGAGAGACAAGTAAGATAGTAATTGTGACAGGATCTATGGTGGCGGGTAAAAAGCTTTGTCGGTCTTCCTCCTACGCTTTGTAATAACTGAAACAGGACTTAGGTATATAAAACACATTTTAGTGCAAAAAATCTATTAATACTGGGAATTGAACGTTTTATATAATAAACTAGCTGTGCCCGCGTCTCCGCCCGCGTGGGTGTCGGTTTTTTGCCGCAAAAGTAGCATATGCCTTTTTAGGATCTAAGCTTACCATACCCATGTTTCATTCAAATCGGTTCAGCGGTGTAGCCGTGTCTGTTACGCTTTGACAGACAGAAAGACAGATTTACTTTCGCATGTGTAATAATAGTATGGATAGTGAATACAGGTTGTTAAAGTAATTCTGTTGTGTAGAGTGTACAGGTACACATAAATAATGCTATTAAACGTGAGTTTCAAAGTGATTATTATTTTTAATTACCTTTCTTGGTCATTATTTGTCAGATCATGAGACTAATAATAGCTACAGGATAATTAATTATTATTAACATAAAACGATGCTTTTCCTTATTTTAGTATTGTTACTACTTGATTATATTTATGTTATCGACACAATCTACTCTACACTTGATGTTAGAGATCGTTTTGGGATTGATTTTATAGTGTTATGGGCTTTTATTTTTAAACTTAAAATAAATCGTAGTTTTGTTGTTTTAAACCATCTAAATCAAACGACTTCTGGTTGGCTTAAATTTATTGCATTACTAGATATGCCTACATAGATGCATATAGAATAATAAAACAACACACGTCATTTATGTATTTAATGAAAATACTCGCTTTATCGATTTTACAGTACCGTCATGTAATTAAAAGATAAGGATGTATTATATCTTCGGATCAAGAGTATAATACGTAATACGATATGACGAAACTAGTAGTTATAATACATGTGCAAAATAAAACGTATTATTGATTGTGTGGCTGATTCGCAACGACTGATAAGACGAAACACAAAAGCTGAATTTAGAAATGCCGCTTAAATTAATAGCTGGTGACAGACCGTTCAGGCGTACACTCACTAACACATGGCGATGATGTCAACACACACTTTAAATTTTGAAGAGCGACAAGCGTCTCATTATCTTAATAAACATTTTTCCCGAGACACATCTGACAACATGCCTACGCTCGGTTAATGAAATGGGAGCAATTGGCGTGAATCACCCGCGGACCCTCGGAACAGTGCGCGCGAGACGCCCCTGCCCAACACACTCCGACATCATTCAACACTGCATATTCAGTTACGATAATAATTTAACGTGAAATATACTGCTAAGTAGGATCAATCATAGCTCCGGAACTATCGCAGCAGTCGCTAGAGGCGCGAACCAACTAGACCTCTACTGGCCGTGATGTAATGCTCCGCATGGCGTAAGCGCAGCCGTCGGGAATCCATAACACTGATCCAGAAATACATTTTTATTTGCCCGGCCTTGATTCATCGTATTCACGCATTACTCAATGGTGTGTAGATTTTTAGCAATGCACACACGTTCTGTGCATTAGTGTCTTTTAAATTATGCGAAATATTTAGTGAGTGTGCCAAGTGTGTGCGTAAATATGTTTTAGTTATTGCAAATTGCCGGCGACACTGAAAAATGAATGAAGGAGGCGAGGTACTGTGTTATTATTTGATGTTTATTCGTCCGGCGGGAGCTAAGGGTAGGTTACTCGTGTTTCACGTCGACGAGCTGTTTACACTAATAATGGAATATTGTTGACCCTTGTTAAGTTGCTGGCAGCCCGCCAGCGAGACAAGTACGGCTAGATTTAATCTCCATTTATAGCTTTATCGGCATAAAGTTGTCCCGTATCGAACTTTATGTTTCGCACATAAATTATTAATGAATTCATTCAATACGCGGGTCTTTTATGCTCTATTTATGTGATATGGCCCCGTCGGGTATTATTTTAAAAGCTATTATTTAGTTATTTATTAGTTGGTAGTAGTTTCAACTTATTATAATTGGATATCATGACTCTGTCTCTAACTATCTGTCTCTGACCATCTGTTTGGGTCCTATACAAATGTATAAAAGCAAATTTGAACTAGAATGTCACATCACATCCTACCTTTCTCTCTGTACACTGCTAAAAGAGTGTCTATAAATTCATTGCACTGTGTAAGCCAATAACTTTATCATGCGGGCGACAGACTGCACTTAGGCGCACCCTTTGCAGCACACAATGTTATTGTAGTGCTACGGGAACTTTAGGGGAACGCGAGTAATTGGTAACCTGTATTAATATTAGCCCACATACTAAATGTGTTGGCCTCAGTCACGAAGTATGCGTAAGTGCGGCTGTAGGTCGATTCTGTTATCACTGTAACGAATTTGTTTACAATGCCTGACTCACAGCACATTATATCTTCAAAGACCTATTTTTGAGCCTGCACTTTATATTACTCTTTTATTTATTACTATTTTATGATTGGTCCCGAGAATATTGTATCCAAAGAGGGGATACATCCTGTCCAGAATCCTTTTGAATTATACCCTTACATACTACTAAAGAGTCTTTTTGACTATTTGTACTCCTGGTAATGTGAGTATAACTATCAGAAAAGTGTAATAATAGAGGTGCGGACTGGGTATAAAAAGTAAATATCTATTTAGTCCGCCAGATACATAAAAAAAAGTGTTTTTTTATTCTTTTATCAAATCAATAAAAAGTGATTAAGTTATAGCACTTTAAAGTTCAGGAGAAGGGGATTGTGACGGCACATGTGGGTAAAAATTGTAGCCACAAGTGACGTCACGCGACATATTCATTCCCTGTATCATCCTCATTTAGGCGATTAACACACGGCACCGCGCACCGCCGCGGTTGGCGGTGAAGCGGATCTCATGTCGCATGGATCTCTATTAAATCCGTCGATGCCTAACACACGTACACCGCCTGACCGCGCGTTCGAGCTGTGCTCTCACCGCCACCGCCCCTCCGCGCGGCCGGCCGCGCGGAGGGGCGGTGCATCACACACGAGGCGCCGCATAACCGCGCGAATCATCGTGTGTGCAGGATGTGTTGCAATTTAAAAATGGATTTTGATATTGAAAAGTTTATTTCGGAGATTGAAAGTCGCTCTGCTATATGGGACATGAAAAGCACACAATATAGTGATAGACTCCTTAAAATGAAACAATGGGAAGAAATTGTTACCTTATATTTAGAGCCAGGAGAAACTTCTGATAAAGATAAAAAAGAACTCGGTAAGTTTAAAAAATATATTTATTTTTAATTTAAGCATATTTACTTTGCCATGGTAGTATGTTCTCATTTACAAAATAATCAGCTAAATTATTACGGATCACTGCAGCGCTTGTACTTCCTCTGCAGTTATTGTCTATAGGTATATTAACTATTCCCTCTGTCTCATTGTTCGTATATAAAATATCTTTAAAATCAACGCCATGTCTTTCCCTAACAAAATTATGAAGAATACAGCATGCTTTAATAATTTTTATCGATAAATTTCTGTTTACGTTCAAAGGGCGTTGAAATATACGCCATTTATGTGTTAAGATACCGAATGCACACTCAATATACCTACGTGCCCTGCTCAAGCGATAATTGAAAACTCTTTTAGTGTAATTTAAGTGATGTCCTGCATAGGGTCGTTGAACTTTGTCTGAGATATTGAAAGCTTCATCTCCGATAAAAAAATATGGCACGGGATTGGTGATACCAGTAATTGCAGAGGAATTTGGTATATTAAGAGTTCCATCTTGAAGTTTTTGATAAAAAATAGAATCACGGAAAACTGTAGAATCACTACATTTCCCATAAGCACCGATGTCAATATATATAAATTTGTAATTAGAATCACATATAGCCAGAAGTAAGATGGAAAAATAATGCTTATAATTGTAGTACAGGGATCCAGTTAGAGACGGTTTGATAACACGCACATGTTTACCGTCTAAGGCACCTAAAACATGAGGAAAATTAGCTCTTGACTTAAATCCTTCAGTTATATTTAGCCACATTTCAGTTGTAGGTTCGGGAAAACACTCCATCTTCATAACATCCCATAATGCATCACATACTTTTTCTACAATACTTCGTATGGTTGATATCCCAAGTCGATAATTGTAATGAAGATCGGTAAAGGAACACCCCGTGGCCAGGTATCTGAAATATATATATTTTTTTATTACAGGGCGCTCGCTGCAAATAAAGTGGAAAAACCTTCGAGACGCCTTCATGAAGGAGTGCCGAAGGCAAAAAAACATTAAGAGCGGAGCGGGAGCTAAGAAAAATAATCAATATCGATTTTATAATCAATTGTTATTTTTAAAACCTTACGCTGGAATAAATAAAACTGAGAATAGTTTGTCTGCTGCAGGCGATAAATCAGTTGGGGAAGGTAAGGAATCGGTTGGAGGACCATATAAAGACAGTCCAAAAAGAAAGAAATCTGATCATTCTGAAGAGATGACTCGAGAATTAATCGATACTCTGAAATCTTCAATGAGCAAAAAAGTAAACGAAGAAGATCCTGACCGACAGTTTATGCTCTCTTTGGTGCCTGATTTCAAGAAAGTCCCCGATCGATTGAAGTCAATCGTGAAAATAAATATGATTAAATGCATATCACAAGCTCAAGATGAAATGTACAATTATAAAGAACCAAGCGACGCTGAAATGTCCTATGCTAATAATCAAAATCAGGGTTATTTTACGAATTCTTCATCATATACACTCAATTCCAGTCGCTATGAAGTAATGCAGTATAACCATCAAAATGACCAAGGGACCTCTGCTGCCGGAATTACAGATAATATTACAGAAGCAATACCGGCAACACCTGCCACAGTTCATTCAAACATTACTGATGAATCAGAGATTTTATCACTGTTTTAAAAACATAGTGTAGTGTATACCATATTGTACGGAAGATAGAAAACTGTGATTATGTAAATTAGTTTTAGGTAGATATAAATACGTGATTTAACCTGTGATTAAGAAAAACATACTGTGATTTGATTAATAAGATATTAAAATTACTAATTATAATTAGATTTAAGTACCTACAAAAAAATTAAAAATGTTCCTTTTTAGGCTATGAGGGAACAAGACAAAAGTACTTAGTAAATACTCATTAAAAAGACAGGTAGATTCAATCGACAGAATGATTGACTGACTGATTTTATTTAAAATAATAAAAATATAAATTGGAAAAATGTGCATTTTCTTTTCACTTACCTCAAGGTCACAAGAAGCTTTTCTTCCGGTGAAATACAAGGACGCATGTTCGTATTTACTCCAGAAATTGCTTGTCTTATCCTTGCTAGCAAATAATCAAATGAAGAAGTAGACATTCGCGTATAATTGAAAAATTTATCGTCGTGTTTTCTCAAACTTTCATAGAATAACATGAATGTCCTATTTAGTGTTCTGCTTCGTAAAAATGGATGAACCCAATATCTTCTTTTTAATTTCTTTTTACGCCATAAAAGCCAGATTATTGCCACCACTTCAGCGTCCATTCTTGCCAGTGTCTGTGATCAAACTGGTCAAATCCGCGTTAAATCCAACCGCGCGGACAGGCGCGTAAACCGCCTTACCGCGCGGGGTACCGCTACGAAATCCGCTTTACCGCCACCGCCTTCGGCGGCGGCGCGCGGTGCCGTGTGATAATCGCCTTAAGTTTACGTAAAAAAATAAAAAAATACGTGTGTAATATAATTATCTATGTGACAAGTAAATAAAATAAAAATAGTCCGGTCCCCTATTCCCACTATCATCAGTATTTGTTTTGCATGTAAAGAATCTTGTCGATTTTGTTTTTCATTCCCTTGCCAATAGGTACTTTAGTCACTTAATACTACCGCCCACGGGAAGACAAGACGGTCTTACAAAATCCACGGTCTCGCTGCTCTTATTATACAGAAATGGTGATGACTAAATATGTCTAGGTATAATGAATCAGTGTCTCGAATCTTATGTGACATAGAGATACATCAGTTAAATTATATATATTATAGGCATACAAAAATAGAAATAGTTTCTAAAAAGATACGGTTCATAATTGTATTTTTCGACAAAATGAAATTTGATAATAGTAGTACAGAACATTGCAAGCAGCAAATATAATAAGAGTTAACTTAAGAACCCCTTCCTTCTATTAAAATATAAATTTTGATGATACGCGGACAACTTTGTTTTTTTAAACCGCGTACTTTGTCAATCAATAGGACAATATCTAACGGTATCAACTCGTCATCCTTTTGTGTAGCCTTCGGTCAGCCTGTGATTACCAAAGTATATAAGTACAAAAAATACCAATATCTATGCAATATTTTCTAGCCTATAGTGCCCTACTCTTAGGCAAAGGCTTCCCATAATTCCTTCATAAAATCTCACAACTCTCCAACATTAATATTAATACTCGATTAATATATCTGTTCATATAGATACGTGAACGTACTTCCAACAAACATACCAAAATATACATAACCAGAACAGCGAAAACAGATCATACCGCCATTACATCAAAATTCAGAGAATTCCATATTCACCGCTTGTTAGAATCGCTATCCACACTCCGGGAACAAAGTTACGGCAGCTGTATTTACCAAGGGAATAATATAATATGCAAACTGTTTGATGTTCGTTAAGTGAGTTTCCGTCGCTTATTGACCTAAGTGAGGGCTGACCGTGTTACAATTTACGACCGGCCACTCCCGGCTCGCCGTTCGTATTTGCAAAATAGGATGGGCTCGTCAGCAAAGTGTATCTATTTAGGGGCAGATTGGTAAAAAAATCAAGGCAGAAAATCTAGCAGTAATTTACTTTAAAATTTTGCAAGGAGGCCCACATGGTTGTTTTGAAAAGTAATATTGTTATCACTGATCTATTATATTGGAAAAAGATTTTCGATAAAAAAAAGATTGTATTATAAAATTACCTCAGTTACTGATACTGAAGTTACTTGTTCTCATTATTAGCATGTCGCATTAGAATATTTTTATTTCAACAGGAGTTGGCTTCAGACAACCTGTGATAATCGAATGTGTCGTTTAAAGCTGTTTCCACCAGGTATGTGATTTGCATATTCACCAGCCGAGTAGCTGAGTACCATCCCGGTTATCCATAAAATATGTGGAGTTGCTCCCCACTTGATTACTACTACTGGTCTATAAGTTAACTTATATTGTAAATGTCTATTAGCCCCTATTACATTGAACTAATATATTTACCCCTTCACGACATATTTGAACCTCTAAAAAGCTACATTAAAATGAAAAAAGTATTTACGTGAAGCCCGTAGAGATGTGTACGGCGACTGGGTTCGATAAAACAGCACTCTCATTAGTCTGATCGGTAATTACACCAGATGCTTTCGTGATAAAAGTGCCCATTTATTTTTAATCGCCCCCAGAGACGCAGGAACGATTCCGAGCTAAAGAATAGTTGATTTCGAAATATCAGATTTCTGTTCCTGAAATCTCTTGTTGAACTCAACCCGAACAAAATAGCCTTTTATTATGTAGGGTCGAGTTTAATTATTGTTTATTGTTAAGTTTTGTCGGAACAACGCGAGCGAGGGTCGGGGAGGAATTCCGAAAATAATTACAGCGATATAATGTTGAAAGGACCTTTGTTTTTTGACCTTTCATAAACGTTTGCTTTGAATACGTTCTGTATGAATACATGCGTTATAAAATGGAGCCTAAAATGAAATGGAATCTATATCTAATAGAAAATAAATAAAATTGAAGTGTTCTGTTTGTAATATTAAAATAATCGCTTTTTACAACATGCATATGAATGTATAAAAGGTACATATACCAAAATGATAAAAATTTGCAGTTTTTGTATGTCTGTCTATCTGTCTGTTTGTTCCGGCTAATCTCTGGAACGTCTGGACCGATTTTGACGGGACGTTCACTGGCAGATAGCTGATGTAATAAGGAGTATCTATGTAAGGCAACTTTTAGAAAAAATCCAAAATTATTATAAAAAAGTAACGTTGCTTTTTGGTTAAATTCCAAGCGGAAGAAGTCGCGGGCACAACTAGTGTAATATAAGAATTGAGTATTGCAAAAAATAAAACGCATATTATTTGATTCAAGAAGTATAATTCAACCGAATGGTAATTGACGTAGATAAAGAGAACATATCCGAATACTAAATCTGAAATTAATAAATTACACGATTTATGTTTGAAGAGGCATCGCCGTGGTTCTGCACATCGCGTGTAAGCAATACGCCGTGTTTATCACGCCATAAATGAAAACACCGTGACGATAGATCGTATACACGTACCCCGTTTCATGAAACGCTTTATCAAACTGAACACCTTTGTATTTAAATTGCACACGAATTGATTTATTATGATTACCATACTTTATTTTTGAAAAATCGTTTCCTTTCCATATACTGTTTATTTTTTAACAGAATTGTTCAGTTATTAAATAGATTTTTATAAATCGTGTTTTGTTTGTAGTTACGTCACGAATTAGACCGTGTGGTGAGCGAAAGGGATCGCTTGCTGGCGGAGAGCTCGGAGCTGGGCCAGGACAAGGCCACGCGGGAGTCGGAGCGGGTAGCCTTGAGAGCAGAGCTGAGGGAAGCGAGGCAAAGGGAACAAAGACTGCTGGTAGACATCGGGGACTTGGAGGACGAGAATATATCGCTGCAGAAGCAAGTGTCCGCGCTCAGGTCATCACAGGTATGTAGTAAACTAGTTAACGTGTTTTTATTTTTCCTTCTTTCGGCAGTTAGTGACGCGTTGTGGTGTGTATCGTGAATGTAGGTACCCCTTACAGAAATATAGGCGTTTGTATAAACGTTTGAAGGGATGTATCCCTTCAAACGTTTCAAATAGTTGAAAATGCCTTCTGTATTATTGGAATTAAAATTCCAAAAGTCAAGATTACATCCAAATTATGAATCTGCGTTAGCGGTCGTTCTTCATCGTAGTTTATTCTAAACAAATATATAAGCAGCTTTGTTTTTACATCTAG
This sequence comes from Diachrysia chrysitis, assembly GCA_932294365.1. Classification (NCBI taxonomy): domain Eukaryota; kingdom Metazoa; phylum Arthropoda; class Insecta; order Lepidoptera; family Noctuidae; genus Diachrysia; species Diachrysia chrysitis. Next base: position 9,252,683 of record OW028657.1, read on the forward strand.
GTACAAGCTGCCGTCACAGGTTATAAGCCCAAAATATTTACTAAACAATCTAGTAAAGTCGTCACATGCGTAGCCTGCTACTCTGTAAATATCGGAGCTTTGGAGCCGTGCCCACCGTTAGGCGCAGAGCCGGAGCGCTGCCTAATTGATTGGCAAATATATCTCCATGCTAAATCGTATCTGGAAGTTATGGGACCATTTTCCAAATAGTTTGACAATTTGATCATAAAGTATGTATTGGAGTTTCGGCCCTTGTTGCTGTGCCACTGAACACGTTTGCATTATTGAGCTTAGCAATAGATTGGGGTGGGTATTAGTGCAGGTTTTTAATTTATTTATTTGAAAAGTAACTGCCCGATATTAATTCATTCGTTTGATATTTAAAGTTTTAAACATTTGGTAATTTGATTGTAATATTTGTATTTTAGCTCAATATTTACCTACTGAGAATTTTGTACTTTGTTCACCTTTTTCATTTGTAAGTCTTTTGATACTCTGATATTTCTTTCTGAGCAACACCTTTTCTTTAAGGATACTTACCCTTAACTTTTTAAAATAAAGTTATTGCTAAATAAGTATGTAATTATCACTAAAGATTCACTCCTTATGTCTCCATCGCAGGTTGAATTCGAAGGTCTTAAACATGAAGTCAGACAATTACGTGAAGAGGCGGAAAATGCTCGTGCGATGGCCGAAGAGACCGCAGCGCTACGCCGCATCGCTGAGAGGCAGCTCGCGGAAGCGCTTGAAGCGCTGCAAGCCGAGAGAGAAGCCAAGTTCGCCGCTAAGAAGGAGCTGGATGCCCATCTCAGCAGGGAAGCCGCCTACAATATCACCAACCTGGCGTACAGTATACGAGGTTTGTTTTTAAACGATTCCTATATGTAGGATCCTAGTATTTCTTATTATTTTTTTACCAATATACAGAAGGTTATGAAAGCGTATATCGTTTTTTATCGTCAAAACGGTATAGGCGTCCGTAACCAGATAATGCACTCAAATTATTGTTCGGATATTATGTTCGGTTAAGGCTGTGGCTATGGCTTAGAATTTTGCTTGAAAGCAATTACCTAGTATTTAAAAAACAATGTCTCACCCTTAAAGCATATAGCTCTGTCTCGTCGCGGATAAAAGTGGTAAAGCAAATTAAGTGATTTGGAAGGAATAAATGGTAAAAAAATATTGTTATTTAAACGTAGTTGTAGTCACCTGCTGCACATGCTGTCTGTACCTTACCATATCACGTCATTTACACACACTCTGCAAACCCAAACTCATCTCATATACACATTACATATTTCTAAATTACCACCACCAGGTATGCCAGAAGACGGCACGGAAGACGAGGGCGAGCCGGGCGGCTCGTCGTCCGCCGAGCTCGCCAACGCCATGGGCGACCACCACGCGGACCTGTTCTCCGAGGTGCATCTGCACGAGATCTCCCGGCTTGAGAAGCAGCTCGAGCAGGCACATAATGAAAATGTAAGTTATTTATCCTCTACTATGTTGTGCTCAGTGTGTACAAACTATGTTGTGCTCAGGTACCAGTCTAAATTGAGACAGTTGTATTACCAATGTTTTTATGCAACTCTGACTTCTACTATATACTCAGATGAGTACCTATGTATTATAAATAGGTAATCATTCATATAAAAAACTAAGTACAGCCTACAAATATGTTTAGGTTGGTATAAGTAACTCGGGATTTCTTTAATAAGGCCATATTGGCACTGAATTATCTTAAATTAAATTGTAAGATGCATTCATGCATCTGGTGTTCTATTCATTATTCTTTAGAAATGATGTCACTGTTCTTTGCTTCATATTTAACATTACATCGGAATGAGTTTGACCTCTACCAGGTTGAAACAAATTTAGCATTATTCTTGGAATGTTTCATGAGGGAATTACTACTAATTAGATAACACGACCAAATTCAAGACTGCATTTATGAGATAGATATCATATAAAGAGGTCATCATTTTTAGTAAACTACATTACATATTTCGTTTACTTTTGTTTACATCTTCATAGTAATGACGAAACATTTTTTTTTTTTTTTTTTGCAGATTTAAAAGAAAGTATTTACAGTTCATATTTAATAACTTTTTTTTATTAAGCTGTAGTATTCCACTGCTGGCAAAGAAGTACATCATGAGCCTTTTATTTTTCAGTTAGACTTTGAGCCTTTTCTGACCAATCTACATATTTCTCCAACTACTCGCGAAATTAACATTATGATTCAATTGTTTAATATAAAATAACCATTATTCCAAAAAGAAATCTAATAACATCTGTACTTATCTTCTTTAGCATACCACCATCTAATCTGCCCTAGTTTCGCTTTAGGTGGAGAGTTTTATGTTAATATTTAAGGTGTTCTAGTGACTTATATTCTGTATGATAAGCTCAAAATATCGTCGCTGTGACCTTGATACAGTCCAATGTCAGCCATTTGTATCTTTAGTAAGGCTTTTGTTTGCGGAAACATGATCGCGGTTTTAGCCTAATTAAATTATAGACCGTGACCGGTCTGCTTCGTGAAATTACTTTTTATTTGTAACTGAAGATTACTGACTACATATTGCCTGAACGTTCGTTCATTTTTGAATCTTCGCTTTCTACAATACAACTATAATTTTTGAGTCACGGGACTAAGTAAGGGTATATTTTATGACCCATATAATAATGAAGCAAAATTATTTAATTAATTAATAGTCACAAAGTGTTACAAGACAGAGTTTAATACGTAAAAAAGTAATTCAGTCTATGTATTTTGTATACTCCCTTAATATTAGAGACTGAAAAGAAGAAAAAAAATATGAATGAAAATTATTTATTAATATTTAATACATCACCAGACATAATTTTAGTAGACATTTTCATCCTTTGTTTTTTACATTTTACTATACAGAGAACTTTCTTTTTTTATCCTGTGTTTGCTCCATCTTGACCTGTTTGAATGTAGGAAACCTTTCTGTTGTTTTTACTTATTACCAGTTAGATTAGATGTCGGCCAATAGATTTTTATTTGTTCTATAGGTCTCAAAAAAATAGATGTCCAGTCTTAGTGATATTTTTCTTGTTTTTCTATATGTAGGTCCAGCTGCAGGCGTCAATGCGCAGCGCGCAGGTGACGGCGGAGAGCGAGAGCGCGGCGGCGGCGCTGCTGCGCACCGGGCTCACGCGCGCCGCGTCCCGCGTGTCCGCGCTGTCTGCCCTGCACTCCGACTGTGCTCCACTGGTCAGTTCACACCACTTTATACTACAATAATATACATCATTTGATTAATTTATTTGTAAGTAAAAAGGCACGTTGTTTTCGTGTCAATTTGATCCATATGATTGATGCTTTATGGTGTCGGAACACCAGCGTCAGTTGGTATAACTTTGTGTAAAACGGGTATGATCGGTAAATATACTATGTACTGTAAATTAAAAAAATATTTGACACCATTTTGTATTTAAAAATCCATAACGGTATTGTTTAGATTTGAATAATGAAGTTTTGTGTGAACCTGCGTTGTCAGGAGGAGGAGAAGCTGGAGTCGGGCGGCGTGTCGTCGCGGGCGGCCAAGTGGCTGACGTGGTGGCGCGTGTCGGGCGGCGAGCTGGGCGGGCTGGGCGCGCTGCTGGGCGAGCTGGCGGCGGGCGCGGGCGAGGCGGGCGCGGGCTCGGCGGCCGGCGTGGCGCGCGCGGCGCTGGCGCAGCTGGCCGACCGCGTGGCCGAGGCCGACGTGCGCTGCGCCGCGCTGCAGGCCGACGCCGACCTGCTGCGCACGCTGGCCGGAGGTACTCTTCAACTTATAACTGCTGCTGAAAATGCTTTTCTTACTAGTAGGGTTATTCGCTGAGGCGGTTGTCAACAAAAGCGATTGTTGCTTTATAAAAAAGACAATGAAAACACAAGTTTCTTATCGTATAACTTCGATGACAAACTAGATCTACTACTACTTAGTTGGTTACCGACGTTAGCCGATACTGAATAAGCATTTTTATACTTATTTTTATCTAGTAAACATCGGTTGGGTTGGCAATTGGAGATAGCGAATAGGCCTACAGATGTCTACATAATATACAATGGCAATGTCTATTACAAGCAGAAAACACTGATTGCTTAGATTGTTACATAAAGACTACTACCGTTCAATATAATACGAGGTCCATAAATTATGTACCGTGTTTGTACCTAAAATCTGTGGAACTTACAAACCTCTGTAAGAGTTGATATAGTATGTAATATTATTGTGTTGTGCAGGAGCGGGTCGCGCGCTGTCCACGGCGGCACCCGCGCTGCTGTCGGCGGCGGAGACGCTGGCGCAGATCTACCACCACGTGTGCGCCGTCAACGGCACGCAGCCCGAGCGCGTGCTGCTCGAGCACGCCGGGCAGAACGACGGTAACAGGCCGCTTATAATAAATTATCTTTTTATAAACACGACTGTTTTCGGAAATATTGGAACCGATTACGGGTCTAGGTATTTCGTTGCAGAATGAATCTGCATAAATCCATCATACCTAATGCAAGTATGTAATTTTTTGGCAAAATTTTGTTCTTTACAAGATATGACAAATATGTTATCCCGCATGACCAAGACTTAAAAGTGGTTATCGATTTGTCATGCAATTAACGACGCTTTGGTCAGAAAGAAAAAAATATGCCCATTTTATAGAAGTTTATATGCGAATGTTCCCCCCACAGTGACAGGCGCGGAGGGTCGCGGCGCGGAGGCGGAGGCGCTGGCGCTGGCGGCGGGCGAGCTGGAGGGCCTGCGCGCCGCGCCCGGCGTGGCGCGCTCGGCCGACACGCTGCTCGACCAGCTCACGCACCTCAGAGCTGCGCTCGACACCGCGCTCGACTCGCGCCACAGGCACCAACCTGGTACGCACAGACCTCTCATATTACATGACTACTCAATGGTTCTATCAAGAATTTCCTCTATTAATGAACTAGGGGAAGTAGTGAACTGTTTGTGTGAAGATTTGTGTGTGGCCGTTATCAGACCCAAAATCATATAACATAAACTAAGATTCGCACGCATGTCCAATTAAAATTATTATTAGAAGCTAAAAGCTTCTAACCACATAAAATTCGTACGACATTTACTTCAGTAGTGAATTTCACCTGCGATCTAGATATGAAGTCTCAACATTCGTTTATTGATCCCTAACCAATACAGATCATATTACGATAGAAAATTTTATTCGTTCCTACATATACTGCTCATAGAAGTGATTTATCATTTGTCCCTCCCTACTCCTCAGGTGCCCTAAACGACTACCATCCTAAATCCCGGATCCCCTACTACACTCCCATAAAGAAACTCAAAGAGCAAAACAATTGCAAGCTTAAAATAGCCGACACCAAGCGGAAACTGCACAACCTTTTCACGCACCTACAATCCTTAGACATCGAAGCGAACAGGCCCGATACTTACCAACCAAGGAGCGTCAAAGAAATAGCGCATTACTTCGAAAACATGGCCAAATTCCCCAAACCAGACGTGGAGTCAAACGCGAAAATAAAAGACCAATTTCTTATAGAAAAATGGAGGAAAAACGATTTATGTCGAAAGAAAAATACTTTAATACCTATCCCAAATACCAGTACTTTTAGCAATACTGGGAACTCAATACGAGGGAATATTGGCAGTCCTTTAAACTTACATTCTGTATGGAAGTCTTCGATGTTGAGTAATAGGAGCGTGTATTGTAAGAACTTGCCTCGAGACAGGGACAGTGGGTACTTGCCCACCGGCATTAAGACTTCTTTGAGGACCAGTCTGGTCACCTGCGTTATGATGCTGCAGTACATTATATGATACCCACTGGAGTCATATGGACGTGAACGTAAAGGTTTTTGTTAACAATTAGGATGTTGACTAAAAAAACTATATTATCAAATGTCCAACAGGTAAATTTAAAAAATAAATATTAGTCGCGTATTTTTTTTTAGTAACTAAGAACTCACGACGATAAAGTGATTTGAAATTTCGCATGACGTCACAATATACGTTTTTTGCTAGCTCGTGACGTCATAAGCCTTCATTCCTAAACATTGATACGATTTATCGAAAAAAATACGCATCTAATATTTTTTTTTATCTAATTCACGGACTATTAGACTTAGTTTTCATACCCAGTCAACATCTCTATTATGTAGAACTTTGACTGTAGATTAGTTTGTAGTTCCATTTGTTTATAAAAAATAGTCTAAGACTTACGAAATATACATAAATTTCATAAAAATCAGTCAAGTCTTTTTGAAGGTTTCGATAACAAAACTGAGACGATTTTTTTATATTAGAAGATTAACCCCCGTATAACTTTAACTGTCACTTTCACATAAAAGAGGCATCACGAGACTTAACGGCGACTTAATAGTGATTGACGTTTCATTTTTCGGCCATAATTGTAGCATATAACTAAAACATTTTTCTTGTTGGTCTTGCAGTAATGGAGACAGAAGAGCGCGGCGCCGAGATGGCCGAGCTACAGGAACAAGTGATCAAACTGAAGTCCCTGCTCTCCACCAAGCGGGAACAGATCGCGACCCTCCGGACCGTGCTCAAGTCCAACAAGAACACGGCCGAGGTCGCGCTGGCGAACCTCAAGTCCAAGTACGAGACCGAGAAGACGATAGTCACAGAGACTATGCTCAAACTCAGGAACGAACTCAGGCTGCTCAAGGAAGACGCTGCCACCTTCTCCAGTGAGTTCTGTAACTACTTATTTGTAAACGACTTAAAAAGAGGTTATTTTAAAGAAAAACTGTCTATTTGTGTATTTTCTGTCCAAAAAGTCAAGTCGTCTAATAGGTTGTTTAAAAGAGACTTTGACATTACTTGCAACAAACTTATTGTCCATTGCAGTGCAGGCCTCTTTTCAACGCTCTAATGCCAATGCTAGGATTTTGACACGGATAACCGAGTGGTATAGGTCACTACGCCAATTACCACTGTGCGCGACGTGCTGCGGGTTTGATTCTCGCATGGACCAAGCAAATGCTGGTTCTAAGTCTGGGTGTTCTTTGTGCACGTGAATTGTCTTCTTTACTTTTATAATACTCTTGCAGTACACTGCCGTGTACTGTTTATTGGAATGGTTTCGTAACATGTGCGGTTGTTATGTAGGTTTGCGCGCGATGTTCGCGGCCCGCTGCGAGGAGTACGTGACGCAGGTGGACGAGCTGACGCAGGCGCTGGCGGGCGCCGAGGACGAGAAGAAGACTCTCAACCAGCTGCTGCGCCTAGCCGTGCAGCAGAAGCTGGCGCTCACGCAGCGGCTGGAGGAGCTCGAGGTAAGCAGCCAACAACATCGTCCTTATTGCATTGATATGAAGGTTTTTGTGGATATTAAAGAAAGGCGTGTGTGCGCAGGTGGACCGCGAGATGCGCACGCGGCGCGTGCCGAAGGCGGGCGCGCCGGCGCGCGCGCGTGGGCGCGAGTTCTAGCGGCTCGTGTCCGCGCTCAAGGCCGCCGCCGCCGCCCTGCGCGCGCTGCTGGCGCACAAGTGAAGTGCGTCGCGAGACTTTCTTTGTACGTTTTGTACTCCCGCGCGCGCCCGCGCCGGCCCCGCCGAGTGAACCGTCAAACTGTGCAGCGGTGCGGGCGCGCCTCCCTCCCCTTAGTCTATGAACAAAATATAGAAGTAATTTAATAAAAATTGGTCGACGGGGGCCTCAGTAGTTAGGCGGTGGTGTTGTAATATTAAAGTTGACTGATTTTTACCGCGAGGCCGCCGCGGACCGCGCGGGCCCGGTCTCGGCCGTCGCGTCTCCTTCGAGTTCTTCACCCGCGCACCGACGATCGAGTGTTTTGATATCGAATTTCCTCAATATATCTGTCTATGTATATGCACGTCGTAAAATTGATGTTTATCCAGTATTTTTGTAATAGGATCGGTGTATTTTATTACTCAAATGAATTTATCGCCGTTATTACGATATATGCAGATGACATTGTGAGGCAGACAACGCACTATGCTGCCCTACGCATGAGTCGATGTTACACATTTCCCGCGTATCCCAATGCATAGTGCGTCGTGTGTCCTGCTCTCGCGCATCGAAGGCACCTTTTCTTATACGTGTGATTGAACGGAGGTTACGATAAATCAGTGCGACGTTATTTTTTATGATATACATTATATTTATTGTTCGAAACTTATTATAATAATAGAATCCTCTACTCGATACGAATATTTAGTACGTCCAGTTAAAAATTTCTAAAATGAAAAGAAGATATTCGTCGACGTCCATCCATTGTGTGCGCAAAAAGACTATGTAATCTGTTCTGTAGTTTGTTGTGTTGTTGTGGCCCTCTGCCGAATACTTTCGTCCATCTTGTTCTAGTTGTACTCGTAGTGTTTCAGTATGTTTCGTTAGTGTCGTTAGACTGGCGGCCCGGAGCAGCGAGCCGGCCCGCCGGCGCGCGCTCCGGGCCGGTTGTGTTACTGTGCCGTCCTGTGGCCTCGCCACACGCGTCCATTTCTTGTCCATGAGCCGGCCGGCGTCTCTGATGTTACACGCGCTATCTACACCACACAACGTTCTCTATCACAACAATTATTCAATATTATTATATAAACAAATGTAACGAACCAGTCGTCCTAGTTGCTCAATCTTTGCTCACGGGCGTCGGCCGGCGAATCTATTGATAAGACAAAATTTACAAAAATGAAAAAAGATTTTATTAAGTGTTACGTATTTATTGTTTACGTTATCGGATGTGATATTGGCAGCTTCCCGCCGGGCGGTTCGGCCGCTCGGCGACGTAGTCGTTGACCTTTCCTAGCGTCTCTGTGACCTTAGGCTAGTAGGACCGTTCCATGTAGCGTGGGCACTCGCCCCTAGTAGGTATTTTTACTGGTTTAGGATAGTGCTAGATACATTAACCTTCAAGTATACTTAGTAGGTAATCTAGCGCGGTTACAGTTCTTGTGTAGTGAAATTAATTTGCAATATGAACTGTCGTAGCATAATTAGTTGCATAGCTCAAAGGGCGGAGCGACATGGCGGCTGTGAGCCGCGTCGCGCCGCAGGACCATCGCCTTGCATTTATTGTTTATATTATAGATGTAATAATATATTGACTAGCTTTCATTAGAGCATTCTTCATGTACTTAAACGATGGACTTACACCGATTGTTAGCTTTTAGTATGTATTTTTCTTTGTAAGTATTATTGTTTATTACGTAGCTTAGCAGCAGACATCGTTTATGTATCTTACGTCTAGTCACACCCGCGCTCCGCCCGCCCTCGATATGATTGGCTGGGCGGGCGGAGCCGCAGTCGGCTCGCATCTACATAATCATATTTTTATATGCTATTTGTTATAAGAGCAGTGTTTTCTATAAATGATATTCATTGCGACATTTAAATGTCTGTATTTTACGACACTGTTGAGTTTGCCTTATTCACTTGACATGTTTTGGAAATAGTTTATTTGATTCAGATGTGTTGTTGTTTGTTGTGACCGACTATATGCTAGAGCTGCAACTGTTTCAGACTCGGCTCTACATATTATAAGTTCAAGTATTAGTGCAATTAAATTTTGGTTGTTCTTATACATATATTTTTCTGTATTAATATTCAGTATTTTTATACGGTGGGCATCGCTCGATGTCTGCTGCCACTTGCCGGTGGTGGTGATCACAGCGATTAACCAAAAATTATATTTTTTTTCTTTATACATTTAACATTTAGATAATTATTTTGCTTAGGCATAGATATTACGTTATACTATAGAGTAACTATTGATTATGAGTTATTATTTAAAGAGTTTTTGTTATAAAATGCCAGCTACTTTATTATTGTATTGCGACATGATTTAGGTGTTGGACAACTGAAGCATGAATGTTCCCACTTACCGTGGTCTCATTTTTATCTGTAGCTGAGTAAGACGTCAATTATCTGGAGGCTGGGTGCGGCCGCGAGCCCGCAGTCGCGCGCCCGCGGGTGCGCGGCGTGTACTGATGTAATGTTTGTGACACTAAGCGCTTGCCGACGGACCCACGCTCCTCTATTTTGCACAGTTTGATGGTTCACTCTGAATGCAGACTTCTATATACAACAGATGGCCACTTATTTATTTGCTTAAGTAATCGAACCAGATTACAAGTCTTTTAGAATCTCAACAGTACCCTATGAGCTTTTTACGATATATAATGCGGTGTTGTGTGAGTATTCACCGACAGATGTAATGAACCAACGCCGGGAACATATCATGACAGAGCGGATTTATTTTCACTGTGTAAGGCACGCCGTGTTGTCACAATGACTGATTTGAATCATGTATGAGAATAATAAATGATATATTTAAAACATTTGTGTTGTTTTTCATATTATGATATCTCATGTTGTGTTTCCAATTTTTTTTTGGAAGAGATTTACGCAGTTAGCCTGAGCGCAGGCTTTGACTGCTTCACCGGACTTTTGGCGAGAACCTTAAGGCCTCCAGCCTGAGCAATAGAAAAACTAACTACGTCAGCAACGTTCACTAAGGGCACCTCCTGTGGGGTTCTGTGTTTCCTATTGTTATTTGTACGTTATGGGTTATATAAGGATGTTAAAAAAAAACAAGGTAATGTAAGTTTAATACGCATATTTATGTACATACAGACTGAGAATGTTTCAAGTTACATATTGAAAACAAATAATTTATTCTTACATGAATAAAAATGCATTATTTACAAGACGTATCTTGCGTACGTACGTAATTTCTCTTAATTACGGGTATTACACTAATATTTACAGTTTCTCGAGTATTTAGGTTATATGTACAGTCGGCAACATAACTGCGTACAGTTACGTGCGTAGTACGTTGACTGTACTACACCAGGAGTATTTGGAAGTTTTTCAAAATTACACATTGAGCTTTACTAATTTTAAATATATAGTTTTAATAAAAACAGGTATTAAGATCTAAGGCCGCTTAAATGCGACTGTCTTAGGCCTTAGATACACTAGGGGGGACAAATTGAGCAACAGGTTGCGGAACATGTCCCATAGCAACACGTGGAAGGTCCCGAGACATGCGTTCGCAAGCAACATGAAATGCGTCCCGCATCACGTTTATAGTATAAACTTGCGGGTCGCTGGGCAACGCGTGGAATTGCGGTGCGCCTCATGTTGACGGACATTTTACCCTCTAGTGTATCTTGGCTTTAATGTTTACAACGGTCCTTATGATGACCAAATCGTCTTCCTGCTCTCAGAAACTACAGTATATAATATAAATGCTTGTATTGTAAATACTGTGCTACAAAAATGTCTTTACTACTCCGTTCTTAAATATAAAGATATAAATATTACTGAATTTTTCCCATCACTACAAGATGTATGGTACCTCAACAAAATGAGAGTTTACTATATATTTCGACAAGGTATAAAGGTAAAAAAGAAGAATGAGAGAGGTAAGAATTAAAAACAGAAAACAGGTGTTTAATTAATTAATTATATGTATAATTATAATATTTAGATGACCTGTAACGACGGCGGCGCGGCGCAAAGGACCAGACATCTTGAAGTTGAAACATGTAAATCAGTTTACACTCATATTTTGAAACTAAAAATGCTTCAAATAGTATATAACAACTACCACATTTATAATACCATTAAAAGATTCGTGTGATTTACAACACTAAAGTAAATACATCAAATTTTACAACTACTTGTAAAAATACGTGATTAATTGAATTAAATACACAAATATATTTAGTCAAATTACTACAATTTGGCAACATTCCCTATTTCCAAAACCCTTTGCAAATATCGCTGTCTTGTTTAAAATCTATCGATTACAGCAATTTTATCACAGTCTGTAAATATACGCGTTCCCATTTTAATTTTTAATCTAAAAAGCTGACTATATTTGTTTAATATTTATTAACGTGCATTGTTTTGCAACTTAAAAAAATTAGCATCTCTTAGTATTTTTTACATTATGAGTGAATATAAAATTATTGAAATGCATGATGTCTTTTGTATCTTACTCACACATACGTGTCACTACGAATGTATCGCGCATAGCTCCGTACTCGATACGCTGACTAGACTCGTTGGGTACACGATCGCTATGTACGCACCGATACATCCCACAATTAAACTTCTTAATATTTACAATGTTATAAAGGATACAGCCTCTTACTGCTTCTTAGTGCCATTAATTAGGCAAATATGTGCGTTATATACAAAAGTTTGCAAGACTGGCAAAATTATGACTTATTGTATATGTAATTTTATTTTAATTCGAGCAGAATCTTATTGGCTGTCCACTTAAATTATTAGTTAATATAACTGTCTTAAACAACATCAAAAACAGTCAATGAAAAAATGTTGAAGCAACCTTTAACTACCTCCTACTGGAAGGTAGTAAGCCCAATAGACAGTCTTGCAATAAAAAAATATAAATAAAACCATTTTCGGTCAACTTAAAAAATGCTCATACAATGTCCATTATTAAAAAAAAATAACAAAAATTAAAATAAATTATACCTTCGTAATTTTCGATACAAAAAATTGTTACTTGTGAAATAAAAACGATTGAAGTATTCAGGTTAATAAACATACATACGGTGTATATAATATACGCACGTCAGTGGTAAAAAATTAAGAAAATGAACCTTACTGCATTGAAATAAAGTCGCTGTTAAGGTCAAAGTATTACTAATGTGCGGTCCTCTGTATTTTGACTAAGCTCACCCTGTCTCTTTTGCACAAATATAAACATTTGTGCAAGATAAGGATGGAGAGATAGCTAAATCAAAGTACGATGAAGAACGTTAATATATTACAAACATTATAATTATGTAGTATTTTTATGGTATTTAAACAAGCCACAAAAGCAACAGCGACGGCATAAGATAAATATGAATACAATAATTAATTGTTATTATTTTTATCGAATTTAATCTAAACAAGTAGTATAAATACACGTTTAAAGAAAGGAATAGGGCTATGTACCCGTTAAGTACCATTCAGAGATAAAGAATACAGTAAACTCTTTACAATATATAAGTATATGTTGCAGTTGCTTTTATGGCTTAATAACATTAACATATATATATAATTACGGATTATAATTTAAATATGTATGCAACATTCATAGTATAATATACTTTAATAATATCAGTAAATCAGTGCAATTGTGAAAAATGACTAAAACGTTTTGAACATATATTTCTTAAAATTTAAAAAGTTGGTGATAGACGGATTCGCGTGTAATCAATCGCCATTGAATAAGATTTTGTGCAAAAATTACATCGTCAAAGATTTTTATTATCATGTAAAAGTTTAAATTTTTCCAATTGTTAAAAGTTAGTAAATATAAAATGGAAAAATCCGAAACTGCTTTGCCTTACGTATATATTGATAGTTTGATACTGTAGGAAATGAAAAACTTATCATAATAACTCAGTTGCCTAGCAAATTACTCCAAGTTTTAGCAGCATTTGTTACTTTACACTCAATTTCAAACTGTCAAAACTGCATTTTAACGACAGATGGCGCTGAACAAAATACGTCATCAACAAAACAAACCATGTTAAACAAAAGACGGCACAAATAAAACGAACCATATACAAATTCAGCTGTTTACACACGCGTCATCGTCTACCACGGCATATACCTGCTTACAGCGTGACGAGATCAGTGATGTCTCCTTTCGGAGGAACAGTGGAGGGTCGGAAGAACTGGCAGAGGTTGTCGTAGAGCCGGATGCGGTCGGCGCGCGCGGCCCAGCCGGCGGCGGCGGCGCGCTCGCCGGACAGCTCGTCGTCCGGCCCCACGTCCCACGTGTCCGGCGCCGGCTCCGACACCTCCTCGTACGGCTGCGTCGGCTCGGGCGCGTTGTCGTCCGCGCCGAGCACCTGACCATCATTCTTATTTAGTATTTGGTTCAAAAAATTATATATATGTAATTCATAACTGATAACTATTTTTAATTAGTTTATAAAAAAAAAACTTATACTTGGGCTTGTTAAGTACTACTTTAGATATTGTTCCTATAGACCAGTGACATAATAAGTCTCGCATGTCCGTCACACAAATTCCGTTTCTAAATTATTGTATGCACTAAAAACAAAAATATATTGACAAGTCATAAATGAAATAAGTACATAAGATGTAATGTGGCAACCTACACGGACCTGTGCGAGCGCGTGCGCCAGGTCGGCGGGCGCGGGCTGCGTGTGGCGGCGGCGGGCGAGCGCGCGCGTGCGCCGCGGCGACAGCGCGCACGCGCTGCTCTCGGTGGGCCCGGAGCCCGCGAACAGCACGGTGGCTAGCTTCTGGAACCGGCTCACCTGCGGGGATGTACTTGTTAGGTATCGATATTGGCTGTAGTAGGGGAAGTTCTTTGTCGCACAAGCAGATAAAATCATATTTAAAGTTTAAACTAAACAAAATTGACTGTTGAATTAATTTCGTGTAAATAAAGTAGTCCGTAGTTGCGGTACATTGCGTAGCCGCGCGGCTAAGTATCATAAGTGATCGATCATCGCGCGGCGCGGGTCTGATGTAACTGTATGGCACTGTACCTGTATGGGACAGGAGTGGTCGAGCGCCTCGTACAGGTCGTTGCGCAGGTAGTGCAGCGCGGTGGCGGCGGCGGCCGGGTCGGGGTCGGCCCTGGCGGCGGCGGCGAGCGCGGCGTAGCAGGCCTCGCGCGGCGCGGGTCTGATGTAACTGTATGGCACTGTACCTGTATGGGACAGGAGTGGTCGAGCGCCTCGTACAGGTCGTTGCGCAGGTAGTGCAGCGCGGTGGCGGCGGCGGCCGGGTCGGGGTCGGCCCTGGCGGCGGCGGCGAGCGCGGCGTAGCAGGCCTCGCGCGGCGCGGGTCTGATGTAACTGTATGGCACTGTACCTGTATGGGACAGGAGTGGTCGAGCGCCTCGTACAGGTCGTTGCGCAGGTAGTGCAGCGCGGTGGCGGCGGCGGCCGGGTCGGGGTCGGCCCTGGCGGCGGCGGCGAGCGCGGCGTAGCAGGCCTCGCGCGGCGCGGGTCTGATGTAACTGTATGGCACTGTACCTGTATGGGACAGGAGTGGTCGAGCGCCTCGTACAGGTCGTTGCGCAGGTAGTGCAGCGCGGTGGCGGCGGCGGCCGGGTCGGGGTCGGCCCTGGCGGCGGCGGCGAGCGCGGCGTAGCAGGCCTCGCGCAGCGCGGCGCGCGCGGCGGCGGCGGCGCCGGCCAGCTCGGCGCGGCGCAGGCGCAGCGCCCACAGGTCGTCCAGCCGCACGCGCGGGCTGCTCTGGTTGCCCGGGTTGCCGCCGAACAGGTAGTGGATCTGGACACGGGGTCAAAGAAATATGACGAGGAGAACTGACGACAGTGGCAATTGGCATGACCAGAACAAGGCGCATAGGTATAGTCACCCTCACCCGCAGTCTATATAACCATACAGTCGTCCGACGAGGACGTCTAGACAGGGCAATCGTGCGGAGGGTGAGGGGCGAGACGCGGGAAGAGCGACCTTAACGTTAGATAGTTCGGGACACAACTTTCAGGGTTAACACGTGTTTGCTCATATTAATATTTAATCATTATTATGGACATAATTAAAATGTGTGCTATGATAGATTGCAAGTCGTCATCTTCGCATCATGGGATGTCTAAGGTGTGAATTTTGACATATATAAATATACACGATGTAACCGATAGGGTATATCTATCCAAACGGTGTGAAGAGTACATCTGGTATAGAGTCAGTTTACAAAGTTTCAGCTAATAATAAATTAATGAAATAATTTATATTAAATTTTTTGCATCAATTATTCGACACCAAACATCATAAAAAACGTGTCACCGCACTGCGAAAGTCAATATGTTATTACGTCACTCACTAAATGTTAAGATACATCGCTTTAGTGGTCTAGTTATGATTTTTGTTGTCGTATAATTATTATTATTTTTTTTTTTTATAAAAACGACTCCCGCACTAAGGAATTTGATCCTTGTGTCGCGGGGGTTTTACAAACATTCATATCACATGCACAAAGAACACCCAGACTTGAAACAAGCATTTGTGGGTCACACAAATGCTTGTCCCATGCGGGGATTGTCCATGCGGCACGTCGCACACAGAGGTAATTGGCGTGGTGACCTATACCACTCGGCTACCCGTGCAGTCAAAATTGATGCAACAAATTGGATATCCTTTAATTAATTAACTCATTTTGAGCTGAAATTTTGTAAGCCGACTCTATACCCGATGTAATATTCACCCGTTTTGGATAGATATAACCTTTTGGTAACACCCTGTATATATATAATATATGCTTGTGACAACCATAGCCTCCATCAGTTGTCGAACTTGTTGGCATTCAACGCGAGATCAAAGGCGTCATCTTAGTGTATGTATCTTTATACTGTAGTGTACCTATACACACATATATAGGTTATACCCACACGCAGTGGGTTAGACAAGGTTACTATAATTATTAAATGTAAAGATATTATTCATTCTTACATTATTTTTCATATGTTATAATTAATAATATCATAACAGGAAACTAAGTATGTTTGTAAGTTTCCTGTAGTGATATTATAATTCTTATATACAAAAAAAGAGTATGAATGGTGCGGTAGGTTTTTCAGACCTGTCATTTAGAAAAGTAAAAAAAAAACCGAAAAACTAGAGAAAACAATAACAAACCATCTTTTAAAGGAACTAGAACAGGGGTGGCCAACAGGTCGATCGCGATCGACCAGTCGATCGCGACTGTTAGTCCAGTCGATCGTGGCAAGGCAAAAAATATAAATAGGTACTTAGACCAGACTGCGCAACGTAATCACCAACTGCTGCACGCATCATCTTGTATAATTTTTCAATCGCCGTTCCGTCACGATATTTATGCTCTTTTCTACTCAGTATAGTCTTTTGTTTTCGGCACGTAATGACCAATAAGCGGGAAGCGTGTGAGACGCGGGGGAGGGGCGGGTATCTATCCGTCCCGTGTCACGTTTCAGACAAGTCAGTTGGCAGTTGACGACAGAGACTACCGGGGCTACGACGTTTGGACGATTACCGATGTAAATCACGATTAGACTCTGTATCACGCACGCCTCATAGTTGTTTACGTACGTACGTTATGGATAAGTGGTTGAAAAGAAACGCCGAAGGAACATCAAATGAGGAAAGAAATGCTTCTGAAGGTTCATTAAATAAAGTAAGTTAATATTTTTGATATTGTTACTATTCCAAACGGACCTCTCAATAATCCTCCTATACTTCAAGAATCACGAAATTTACATAAAAAATAAGCAAGTACAAATAATAAAGCCGATCGTTGCCGAACATTGAGTAATACCTACGTGCCGCGCTAATGTCATTGACCTCCCAAGAGCTTCATAAAGTTTTCGCGCCCACATTACATCAAACTATGTGTTAATGGTGCATGCTGCCTAATTTTGTGAAGTGTATTACTAAACAATTATTATTTTAGGTACTCGGTGGATCAAACCAATTATCCACCTAGTAAGTGGGTAAAACACTTGAAAATAATGTTCGCTCGCTAACTTTGTGCCATCATTAGGAAATTAATTCTCATTAAATTGAATATTTCTACTTTTGTTATTATACGAATTATGTTCCTAATATTTTAATTTTATTTTTTGCAGATTCTTGATAAATGTGCTCCAAAGAAATCAAAAACTTATCACTTTCACCTAGAATGGGAATTGGACTACTTCTTTACTATGGTGAAAGAAAACTGTTGCTGCCTGATATGCAATACATCCCTGGCAATACCCAAAAAAGGAAATTTAGAGCGACATTTTAACACAATGCATAGTAAATATCAGACTGACTTTCCACCTAACAGCGAAATAAGAAACAGTAAATTGCAAGCATTGAAATCGCAATTAAAAGTCCAAGAAAACATGTTTTCTGGGCCTATTGAGCAAAGTAAAGCTGCAACTGAAGCTTCTTTCCAAGTAAGCTACAGAATTGCGCAAAAGTGCAAACCTTTTTCCGATGGAGAATACATCAAGGAAATCTTCGAAGAAGTATCAGATTCGCTGTTCGTGAATTTCAAAAATAAAAACGAAATTAAAAAAGCTGTTCATGGTTTACAGCTGTCTCGAAATACTGTGATGCGCCGTATAGAAACAATAAGTAAAAACTTAAACGAACAACTACAAAAAGATATAGCCCTCTGCGTTGCTTTTTCGCTTCAATTAGACGAGTCAACAGATATCACTGATACTGCCCAATTACTTGTTTTTATTCGGATGGTCTTCGAAGATTTCTCGACCAAAGAAGAACTGGTAAGTATGATTTCCTTAAAAGAAAAAACTCGTGGCCTTGATATATTCACGGAATTCAAAGCAAATATTTGCCAGATTAAGCTACCCTTGTATAAACTCGTATCAATAACAACTGATGGAGCTCCTGCAATGACAGGTATTCATAACGGTTTCATTGGTCTTTGTCACAAAGACGAAGATTTTCCAGACTTCATTAGCTACCACTGCATAATTCATCAACAAGTACTGGCTAGTAAGAGATTAAACACGAAACATGTGATGGATATTTCTTTCAAGATTGTAAATTCCATAAAGGGAAAATCCCTCCAAAGGCGGCTCTTTAAACAGCAATTAGATGAGAAGGAACCAGAATTGGCATTGCACACTGACGTAAGGTGGTTGAGTCGAAGCAAGTTTTTGCAGAGATTTCGAGATCTATTGGACGAAATAATCAAATTTCTTGATGAAAGGGGTGATGATTATCGGCAATTGCATGATTTAGACTGGCAATGTGATTTAGCTTTTTTGGCAGATTTTACTGGAAAATTAAGTACATTAAATCTGAATCTACAAGGCAAAAATAAAACATTAACAGAAATGATGAGTTCTATTGCAGCATTTCAAAGTCAAGCAGCGTCTATGATAGCTGACATAGAGAAGAGAAAATTTGAACAATTTGTTAACATCAAGGATCATATGGAAAAACATCCTACCTACAATTTTATTTCTGAGAAGTACACGACAGAAATTAGGGCAGTTGTAGCAGACTTCGAAATTCGCTTTAGTGATTTCAGAAAGATTGAGAAGTTGGTTCAATTCATCAGTTATCCGTTTAATGATTCCATTGATCATAGTGATATCTATGAATTGGCTACAAAATTTGCAGATACATTTCAAATGGAGCACATAATGTTACAAAACGAAATTATTACTCTGCGCTGCGACATATTTCTTAAAGCAAGGTCATCCTCAGGTCAAGATTTCTGGGCATTGGTTTCCAATGAAAAATATCCAAATTTGAAGAAATGCGTTGAACAACTTCATTCGTGTTTTGGTTCAACATACTTATGTGAGTCAGCATTTTCCTACTTAAAACAAATAAAAAATAAACACCGTTCTCGCTTGACAGACGCTCATACATTGGATTCTTTAAGGTTGACAATTTCCAACTACAAACCTGATTATGCTAAACTAGTGGAAGATGCTCAGACGCAATGCTCACACTAATATATACGTAAATAAGTAGTTACTAAGAATTATGTTCACATTTATGTTTTCTCTCTTAATAAAATAAAAAATATTACATGATTGTGTACTGAACCATGCTGTTTCATTTAAGGTTTCAAGAAGTATGTAATTGGTAGATCGCACAGGGTTTCGTTAGTAAACAGGAGATCTTGGGTCTAATCATGTTGGCCACCCCTGAACTAGAAGAACTATTTTGGGAATATTCATTAGGACTTGGATGGCAATGTTACCATCAGTAAGTATTGTAAGTAAATCTACCTTCTTTACAGGATCGTAGACGAGTTGGTGCGCGAAACGGGGCCGCGGCTCGTTGGGCCCGACGCTGTCGTTGCGGTACACGCACGTCCACGTCAGTCGCCGTAAAGAGAACACCCACAGCGTGTTGTACACGCGCTTGTCCTTTTCCTTGCTCATGCCCTGCGAGAATTGTAATAATTTAGTAAGGAGAAATTATGTAAAAGGCGGCGGCCCCTTACACAATGTCCCGTACGTTGTGTGTGTTTTACAGACAGTGTACTCACAGACAGCACAAACAGCTCATCAGTGTCAGGGTCGATGGTGGCGCGCTGCGTGAAGCCGGCGGCGCCCCCTTACACAAGGCCCCGCAGGTTGTGTGTGTGTTAAGTACTCACAGACAGCACAAACAGCTCATCAGTGTCAGGGTCGATGGTGGCGCGCTGCGTGAAGCCGGCGGCGGCCCCTTACACAAGGCCCCGCAGGTTGTGTGTGTGTTAAGTACTCACAGACAGCACAAACAGCTCATCAGTGTCAGGGTCGATGGTGGCGCGCTGCGTGAAGCCGGCGGCGGCCCCTTACACAAGGCCCCGCAGGTTGTGTGTGTGTTAAGTACTCACAGACAGCACAAACAGCTCATCAGTGTCAGGGTCGATGGTGGCGCGCTGCGTGAAGCCGGCGGCGGCCCCTTACACAAGGCCCCGCAGGTTGTGTGTGTGTTAAGTACTCACAGACAGCACAAACAGCTCATCAGTGTCAGGGTCGATGGTGGCGCGCTGCGTGAAGCCGGCGGCGGGCGGCGGCGGCGCGGCGGCCCCCTTGCACAGCGCTCCGCAGGTGCCGGTGCCCACATCCCACCACCACAGGTCCACCAGGTGCTCCTTGTTGCGCTGGCCCGCGAACATGTACAGGCGGCGCTGGATCTGTGTACAAACAAGCTTAGTTAAATACCATAGTCAAACTGCTAAAATTTCTCTTAAACTTATAACCTTATGATGAAATGAGATTAAATTGTAGTAAGTTACTTTTAAAAACAGCACACTAAAATGCAGAAAGGACCAAAAACAAACTTACTGGTCCTTCGAGTCAACAATAAAGTTGACCTGTACTAACCGGGTGGAACAGCATGGAGTGCGAGACGCGCGCTTGCGGCGCGTCCAGGTCGTGCTTGTCGCTGAGCACGAGCTGCCACGTGTTGGTGGCGATGTAGTACGCGTACAGCCCCGAGTACTGAGGGCTCACCACCTCCTCGCTGGGAACCAAGCAAAACGATATAAGACACTGTTATTGATTAACAAGTCTTAAAAATATTACCCCTCGTTCCTGCTAAAAAGCTGAATTAATTAACATTCATTACGCTGTCCACAGATATCTTACAGTACTTTTTTGTTGGGTATTGTAACAAAAAAGTACTGTTACTACTCGCGAACTATTATGTTGCAACAACAAATGCGATTAGATGCACAAAAGATTAATATTTGACTGGACTTTGACAGGTCTTCAGCAAGTTTTATGCGTTTGATTTGCAGATGATTTACTTAATTTTATGTTCACAAGTTGCAGAGGAAAAGTTCAAAAAGGCCTTTGTCCAGCTGTGGGGCAATACAGGCTAATTATATCAATAAATAAGTAAGTAAACAAAAATAAATTGAGAACACGTAATAATATAGTCTGCACGTCGGGGTCAAAGCATATCTGGTGGTCGAACACGAGACTCAGCCCGCCCGCCGCCGCCGTGTCGCCGCCGAGTAACGACCACACAATAATAAGTGGATTGAATACATACGTGTTGGAAGGCAGCACCCTCCCGCCGAACACGTATATAGTCTGCGTGTCGGGGTCGATGCACATCTGGTGGTCGAACACCAGCCGCGGCCCGCCCGCTGCCGCCGTGTCGCTACTTATCAAGGACCACTCGCCCGAGGACACGTCGTACATGTACAGGTCACTCTGTGGAGGTCACAAAATATGAAAATCTATTATAAAACTTAAATAATAAAAAAAATTACAAAAAAAAAATTGTGATGGCGGGACGAACTCGACACGTTTGCGCGGAACTGGTCTCTTATAGCTTTAAACAATGATAAATTTAAAGCAGAAAGGCCTTCGCTTTGCCTTTCCTCTTTTCATTTGTCATGTTCCGTTACGCTCACTCCTCTTTCTATTTGTCCTTTTTCAGTTAAAATCAACCGACAAAAGTCTTTGTAGGTGGAGACGTAAGCAAATTTCATTTAAAATTAGTCCGCTCCGCCAAACAATTTTCGGACCAAACACGGCGAGCGTTATTATGCCAAGAACTCCTTATTCATACATGAATAATAAATGCATGCATTTACATGGATTTTGTACATGGACAAAGGCCTTTAAACATAAAGAGATACTCACGTTCATATTGCTGGGTATCCGCTGCGCATTGTCCAAGTATCTGTCAAAAACATCATAATAATTTAATGAGGGCTACCGTTATTGTGATGACCAGTTGGCGCCACTGGTGCGTCAGCTGGCAAAGCCCATCAACAAAATATTAAATTTGAGATTTTAGGACCTCACGTGCGAATAGCGTCCCTGGCGGCGAAATTGATAGCGGTAGCCAGTAATTGGTATCAGAATAATATAGCTATCTATTTACTGTAAGTGTTTAGTAAATTTATAATTAAAAATACCGGCCCAATGTAAACAGTCGTCGATGCACCGGATCAAACACCATCTTATGGCAGGACCTGGGCGTGGGGCCTCCGACCAGGCCGCTGTGGTGGCACAGCAGGGTCCATCGCTCGCTCGTCGTACAGAAGGACCACAGGTCGTCTAAGTCCTCCGAGCCGTTCCAGCCACCAAATAGGTATAGCGTGCCTAGGTGACCATAAAATAAACATCACGTCAATATAATTTGAACAGTATATTTTAAACCTATACCTACAGAAAGAACAGTACCTAACGTGATTTTAGGTGTATTTGTCTGAGGCATAAGCTCGTAAATTAAATAGGTGAGCGGCCTTTGATTATACTTTCCTATTGCCTTCGAAAATAATTATGAGGGGTTTTTTATTTAATATTTTGTTTTATGTACGAAAAGATTAATGTAGATACATACTTGTGGTAGAGTCTACGACTAGCTGATGTCCGCCGCGTGGGCCGGGCTTACTGCAGCACACGCTCGCTCCGCAGATTGGTTCGCATATATCATTTGGGTCCACGCCGTTTATGGGCGCCTCCTGATAAGACAAATTATGTAAGTTAACGAGTGAAAAGTCTTACAGGAGTTGTGTGAAGAAACTCAAGACCAAAAAGGCGAGAGAGACTTAAGCTCAAAAGTAAAACAATTAATAAAAAAGTCATGTATTAGTTACGGGCTTAAAATACAGCTTGTCACCGTACTTCTATACCATTATTTTTTATCAAGCATCGATAGAATAAATATTATATTATTTAGAAGCTGCATGAGAGCACCTCATCATTAGAAAGTGATCCTATAAGGATTCCTTGTTTTCTTTTAGAGGGAGAAATCGTAAAAACGTAAATATTTATTTTTCTTAGTCCTACATCATTGAAGCATCTTACGGCAGTGTCAGGCCTCGGGTCCCTATCAGTGCAGAGCAGGTCGTGTTGGCGCGCGGGCGGCGGCGGCGGGGCCTCGCCGCTCCACAGCCTGTCCTCCACCTGCGACGAGCACGCCGACATCTGCCGCCACACCGGCGTGTAAGGCTGCCACGACATATACCAGTCTAGCTCGCCCTCTGACACACAAAATTAATGTTTAAAAACCTTATCGGAAGTTAGATATAATGAGGAAATCATTTGTTTAGGATAACTGCAACCAGAACCGTAGACCCGTGCGCCTTTTAAAGGCTTAAAATCGTTTAAATACATGGTACTCAATAAGTGAAGCATATGTCCAGTAGAAGGTTAATTCATGATTGAAAGCATTAAATATTTGAGTATTTTACGTATTTAACAATAGTCTGTCAACAAGTAGATAAATTGAAAGTCATGAAGTAGACTGCTTGACTTAAAAAAATTAAAACTATTAAAATGTTTTTTAAAATATCATGAGCTAAATAGCTCATGATATTTTATTAGAAAATTATTAAATTACCAGCTACAGCTTCATCAAATATTTCCTCAGCTAGCTTATAATCAGCGTTCTCGACGAGTGCGTTCCACAGCCTAGCCTGCAGCGGTCCTTCGAGGCGCACGCCGCTCTCTCGCGATAGCGCCTCGAACGCGTCCTTATAGCGGCGTCGACGTAGATGTTTGAGTAGCATTCGTACTGCTTCTTCTTCTTTACGCTAAACAAAACACGTGTATTTATTGCCTAATTATTTGATGTGTTAAAATGCATGTGATTTCATTTATTTTATTAAATATATTTGCTAAAAAACAAAGGACCAGTTTGTAGTAATTGATGGTTCTTTCCTGAGTATTTGCAAGGATGATTAGATCTAATTTAAAATTATTTTATAGTAAATAGGTAGGTATGTTTTATTCTATTCACATAATACCACGAGACAAAACTCATTAAAATAAATTAGAATAAAGATATAATACAGTGTGACCCAAAATTTAATAATAATATACTACAGAAAGTGTATTTATTTTGCATTTTTCCTTAAGATAAACAGTATTATAGATAGCATAACTTTTTAAGTTCCCAAGGATGTTTCAAAAATAATTCTTTGTTCTGTATATTGAAAATTGTTCTCACATCATAATTAAACATTTACATTTTCGTCTAATGTGTATTTTGCATAGAAAGGATGTGATTGATAAAGCAAACAATATTATTATTATATTTTATACAATATTATAATACTAGCTTTTCTCCGTGACTCCCGTCCGCGTGCTTTAGTTTTAAGGGTTTTTTATGTACTTATAGCTAGGAACTATTAGTCTTTTTCCATAATATAATTTGCCTATATTACCCCATAACTCCAGCTATCTGCCAGTAAAAGTCCTATTAAAATCAGTCTGATAGTTCCAGAGACTAGCGCGTTTACAACAAACAAAAATCTATCGCTTTGTTATATTATATAGTAGTAAAAATAACCAAGTACAATAATAAAATATTAAAGGTTCTTTAAGTAAAAAATACAAGTTGGATCCCTATTTTGCCGTAGCCTTGTATTTAAAACTAGCTGTCCCCCGCGACTTTGTTCGCGTGTTTTAGTTTCAACGGTTTTTCATTTTTGCAACATTTTTCATTTATGCTCCGCTCCTATTGGTCGTAGCGTGATGTTATATAGCCTTCCTCAATAAACGGACTATCCAATACAAAAATAATTTGTCAATTCGAACCAGTAGTTCCTGAGATTAGCGCGTTCAAACAAACAAACAAACAAACTCTTCAGCTTTATAATATTAGTATAGATTAATGACTGACTAAACAAAACTCAGTTTGATAAAATTTGGTATGCATTTAGCTTGAACTCGAAGATTATACCTACTTCTGAGGTTACTCTTGCTGCAAACGAAATCTAAAGCATGCTGCAGGCAGAAGCTAACACAAGATTTCTGAGGCATCAAATGTTCCACATTAAAATAAACCTATTTTTGATCGGATATACGCGCGATTATTGCAACTCGGTGAAACCATACACTTTGTATTATATTCATTCAAATACCTAAGCATTTTATCTTTGTACATAGATTTATATTAATTACAATAACTACATGTCAGTACTGAATTAGTAGCATACTTAATTAGTGGTCACAACTCCTTTATAACAATTTACATACCCTGGTCAAATTAATGTATTAATTATTTTATCTTACAACAAAATGGCATTAGCTAGCTTACAGCCACTTACAGGCGTTGAAATGTCGGTAACTAAGTTAGTAAACAATTAAAACTTACTAAATTGATGGTCTCCAAAGCATTATTGATGAACTCGTCTTGGTTCTTGCCCTGCAGCTCCACGTACCAGATGGTATAGTTGTAGGCGGGGCCCCATGACTGCTGGGGAACTATCTTAATGTACCGCATGGGTAGGTATAGGCCCTCGAGTGTCCTGTACCGAAGTCTGAATGTCTCAGGTGCACTGTCTTTTTTGAGCCCTCTGAAAAAAAGCCATTTACTGTACTAGCAGCCCGCCCCAGCTCTGTTTGGGTGCTCTATATAAATATATTTTGCTCTTGAATCACTCTATTATTTAAAACTGCAGTAAAATACATTGCGTATTTTAAAAGATCGTACTTAGAAAGAGTACCCACGGCAAACTAGATAGGTTTGCTGGCCACACTATCATTTTATATTATATAATTATATATTATATAATTATATATTATATTTCGCTTATGTGAGCTGAAGGTTTTTTTAAGTAAAAAGTACAAATTGGATCCCTATTTTGTCATAGCCTTGTATTTAAAATTAATGACTGACTAAACACAACCCAGTTTGATAAAATTTGGTATGCATTTAGCTTCAACTCGAAGTCTAATTTAGCTTCAACTCGAAGTCTATACCTACTTCCGAAGTTACTTTTTGTAAGCTGAATATATTATATAATGAATAAAAAAAATGTTAGTATATAATATATAATGTTAGTGTGGCCAGCAAACCTATCTAGATTGCCGTGTGTGCAAACAGCGCAAGCAACTTTCTTTTTATACTATGCAAAAATGTGTAATATAAGAGAAGATATATTAGAAACTATATACTAGATGCAGATCATAAAATTCAAAATTGCACTGGCATTACAAACATCACATAACTTTATCTCTTTTGAAAATATATAAAATTAAAAAGTTAGTTGATGAGATGCAATCCCTTTTTTGGAAGTGTCTGTGGTGCTCTTTCCTGTTGCATGAATATTGTGTTACAGATAAAATACAGGGGATTTCACATGCATAAACTTTTCATATCCAAAATAGTTTTGCAAAATTTACTATACACAATTTACGTTACATCAAACAAAGTAAGACACTTTATATTACAGGGGATAAAGTGCCATAAGAAAATATATTTTGTGTAGGTGTACCTACGAGTAGGTGTAGGTGCACATAATTATTGTTGTATTAAATTATTTTAGCAAAGGAATTATAATATAACCCATTCCAAGAAATTAATAATCTTGAGTTAAAAAATAATTTACCTTGGATTAATACATATTACATGTGGATACTGTAAACACCAGAGCTTACTATACAATACTATAAATTAACTACCTTTTCAAGAAAGTAAATTTACCATTTAATGTTTGAGATAAGCCATATAATAACAATAAAATAATATGTTTTAGTACTTGCCGGGGTTCACACTCCCAACCTTGTTTATGTAAATGCAATCAGTAACCTTCAACCTACCACAACATACTACACACTAAGTTATAAAAATATGTCAAGGTACTTACGCAGTTAACAAAAGGGACAGGTTATTTTCATCTGTCCCACCTAAAATTTGAAATTTCTTAAGGTCACTGACATGGGACTTCAAGAACTTGCCGAATTTTATAGATTCCACAATGGATGGCGATTTTAATTTCAACATGATGAATTGTGACGGCGTTGAACTGTCTGTGAACCATCTTGATAGCTGATCTGTTGGGTTATTTACCATGATATTTCTGAAATTATACATTCCGTAATTAAATTCATACAAATATGATATTCGTGGGCAGATTGTTAACAACGCATATTCGCGCATTGTAAAATAAAAAATAACACGATACGAAGTCAAATTCTTAACAATAATTAGGAATAAATATCACACACCGGGATTTTTCTCAAGAATAACAAAATAAAAAATCCACAAAACACACTGAAACATGCACGTACTCAGGTATATAATTAGCGGAGTAACTTGAGTATTTGTGTATAGTGTAGCACAGTTTAACAGTTTCATATTTATCATCCATTTTGAAGTAATTTAATACCAAAATAGCTGCAATGGATTTTTTGTTATTATTTCAGAACTACGGCTGATTGACTTTGACATGCAAGATTAATGTTGCCATACTATATTGCATTCAACTAATCGATAGTTGACCGAATGATTGGAACCAATGCTGCAATGCTCTAAAGCTGAATCTTACTGTATTGCAAAGCAAATACTACATTGACTTAACATGTTATTTTATCGATTTACTATAATATAGAATATTTAAAGTAATCAAGTTATAAACTTTAAAAATACATTTATCAAAAATACAATTTACATGTTTATTTGTAGTCAATTAAAATTCGAAGACGTTGATTGCGTCGATTTTATAAATTTGACCTTCACATATTCGTGTTACATATTCTGCGTAACCTGTGATATAAGAACAAAAGACATCACATATAAATAGGTGAACTTGTTTGATAACGTAGTTAAACGTAGTGATAATATTGTAGTCGTTGAACGTCACATAGAGACAAAGTTGCAGTACGATAAATTTTATTAAGTGAACTAATTTATATTTACAATATGCAAAATTATTTACTTTTTTTTACATATGTGGCTTTGTTTTTTATAAATGGTGCAGAAATCGACGATAAGTGTAATTTTTTGGATAGTAAACTTCAACCAAATACATTTAGACTTCTGAGTAGAACAATAATTCCCGATCTTGAGGGAAAGGTAAAGGGAGAATCTGGCAAAATAGGAGTTATCGGTGGTTCAGCTGAATATACAGGAGCACCATATTTTTCAGCCATAACAGCATTAAAGGCACGTACAAGTTAAAGTTTAATGAACTTAATATTCGCAATGTTTTGTTTCTATTTGCGAGATGTTTTTTTTTGTTTTCACAAAATTAAAAATATGTTTACTTTTAGGTCGGAGCCGATTTGGTGTATGTCATAACTACGGATAGTGCCTCTTCAGTTATTAAGGCGTATAGTCCTGATCTTATCGTCTACCCGTTTTTAAATTCTAAATATGCATCGAAAATAAGATCATTACTACCGAAAATGGATGTTATTATTATCGGACCTGGTTTGGGAAGAGAAAGTGAAACATTACAATTGATTTACGATATAATTGAGGATTGCAAAAACTTAAGAAAGCCTTTGGTGATAGATGCAGATGGACTGTACGCGGTGACTAGAAATATTTCTGTATTAAAGGATTATCCTTGCCCTGGCGCAGTTATGACACCAAATCAACGAGAAGCTAATAGATTGATGGAAGCTGTATCGAAAAACGATACGAACTGGTTCGGTTACTGGGGAAAATGTGTATCGGTTTTGGTGAAAGGTGAAAAAGATCACCTTTTTTCGAATACACCATCTTACAGTTGGGCCGCGACAGGTGGGGGCTCGGGGCGAAGAGTTGGTGGACAAGGAGACATATTATCCGGAGCTTTAGGAACATTTTATAACTGGGCATTAAAAAGTGAGCTTTGTAAGAATGAAAGTCATCCACAACTCGCCCAAAGCGTTGCATCTTACGCTGCTGCAAAATTAACAAGATTGTGTAATTATAAAGCTTATGCTCGTAATGGCCGAGGTATGTTAGCGTCAGATATGATCAACGAAATACATGCATCATTCGAATCAACGTTCTTTTGGCTTTAGGTTATTAATAGCGTTAAATAGTTTTAAGTAACAATATACCTACACATGTCAATTTCATTTTTAATAAAATATGGTAACTGTTATTCGCATTTTTATTGTTCCGAAGTTTTGGTGTAGTTTACTTTTTAGTGCGTAATAAAAGTGTCAAATAAAATGCAATCTCCAAACGCAGTTGCTTTGTATAAATGTAACTAACACAAGCTAACATTTTCGCTCAATGTTTTGGCGTCTCATGTTATTACTATCATGCTCTTTTCTGAGAACCCAAAATGACACAATTTTTCACAATAACAATTCAAGGTTAACGCATAATATACCTACCTACATGATAAAAAAATGCTAATAACTTCATAATTATAGTAATTAGCATTTTTCCACATTATAATATATAGCTCTCTAATGACCTATTCTCAGACCTACCAAACCCTACTACCTACCTATACGTACACAAACAATTTTATAAAAATCGATCAAGCCGTTTCGGAGGAGTTCGATAAAAAAAACTGTGACACGTGATTTTCATATATTCAAAATCAAAAGTTTTTATTTCTCATAAACCTCAAATAGGCGCTTAAGAAAATTAAAAGTTACAAAACAATAATATAAATTACTCTTAGAGGTGCGCGGTTCAAAAATGTCCTTCCTATGAAGAAGAACAGGCTAGTCACTCCAAGGTTACTCTTTTAAAAATAAGATTTATACAAATTCAATGTATGTACATTATTAGATAAAGATTATGCGTCAACAAAGCAATGCAGCCGCCGGTAATGGCAATTAAGAAATGGAAATAAAAATGACATCTTTGACATTGGAGGAAATTTAATAAAAAATAATCTACGCTGTTAACGCATTTACAATAAAAAAGGCTAAAATATATCTCCATTAATTATTAAAAGAATAAGACATGTGCTATAAAAGAGATATGAAGATATAGTTTACCATGTGAAAATACATATTCTGATATTATGTTGATTTAAATCTAATCCAATTCTATTATTCACATCTAATAATCAGTTGATCTATTTTTACGTAGTGGCAATATTACACTTTTAACGTCACCCAAAATTTACGTTCAGAAATCAAACCACACGATTTTGGTTTGGATTGCTTGTTTGGATTTATTTGCCAAATTATTATTTGAGAAAACTTATTAAAAGAATATAGATTATACGCTAAATTTAATTTAAATTACTTAATTTAATTATGTAAAAAAACAGTACAAGTCTTAAATGGTAAATTATTATATTTTCTGAACGGATTGCTAAATTTGGTTTTGCTTATCAAAAATATTTTGTGAATGTGCAGTGTGTCTGTTTCTGTTAAATTTATCCATTTATCCAAGGCCGTAATAAGTTATTTCATATCAATGTAATTGTTTAGCCGTAATTATATGGTCAAGTGCCATGGAAGACGAAATTGAGGATTGTATCAGAAAGAAGATACAGTGGCCGCTATTGCCTGCGACTGTAAAAAAGGTAAATTCAACACCTACTTACGTACAATAGTGTTATTGTTTTATAATATCTCAGCTAATGATGTTTATCTTTGGTAATGAAGATATATTTAATGAGTATGGTTAATGTTACGATTACCGTGTTACACTCCCACATGTGTTGTGACATGAATTGCTGATGAGTATTTTTCGATTGAGTATGTAAATAAAGCAAATTTAGAAAGTATTTCGTCAACTCTTTATTTACAAGATTTATTATAAAACACATAATCTAATATGAAGCTTAGTATTATAAAATTTTGTTGAAAAGTATGTTGTAAAGCAACACACAATTTAAAATAATCATGTAATATTTATATAAATCAAGAGTTAGATTAATATCAATAATTTTATCTATTTTTCTTATAAATATAATTATTACTTACAAAATACAAATAAATGTTAATGTTTTCAGCTGTTGGGTGATTCTCCTAAAGAATATGAGAGATACATATTTGAATTTAGCATTAAAAATCAATTGAGGTACCGAGGCAGCCTGGGTAAGTCACCTTGAGAAAACAAAATTTAAACAGTCCATAGTTATACATTACATTAGATCCTTAGAAGCAATTCTTGAGTAAAATGTGTATATTTAGTTATTTAATGATGATTTTAAAAATATTCATGGAGGTAGTAACATTACCTGACCTTACAAAGTTAGTGAGGCCCTAAAAGTTTTCTATATTCTATATATTAGTGGGAACAATTTCTGGGAAAGATCATTTTTCCATCAATTCTTTATTTTAAATTTTAATATTGTTTTAATCTTTACATGGTATAAAACAAAGTCACTGCCTCTGTCTTTACACTTAGATCTCTTGAACAGATTTTATTACAGTTATCAGCAACAGCTAGTTATTCAAGAAGGTTTATATGTATAATTCATAATTATTATAATATCTATAACTTCTCTTATGTTACCTATTTTTTAATCAACTATGCCAGAGGTGGCGAACCTTTTTGGATTTATGTGCCTTTTGAAAAATGTTGACTTTACTACCTAAAGCTGCGTATAAACTAAGCGCGGCAAACCATCGAACATTGGCGCGCGCGGCGGCCGCGCGCTATGTAGACGGGGTTGCCGCGCGCGGCGACTCGAGCATTGCCGCGCTCGAACGTGCCGCGGGGCGAACCGTTCACTGTCGGTTTTTGAGACCGCATCAAAGGAGCTCCAGTCGTTCGCTCGCGCGCAGTGGGGACGGTTGTAGTTTTGGTGATTTGGCTCGCGCGGCAAATACGTAAAAATGGACAACGAAAAGTGCCGTCTTCTAATTCAATTGTATGGCGCTAATGACATGTTGTGGAATAGCAAATCCTCACACTACCACAATAAATCGTTGAGGCATGATGCGTGGGTACAAATAATAAAAAAAAATGGATATACCTATTCCTGACTTAAAAAGGAAAATAACTACACTTTTGGCGTCATATAGAAGAGTCCAGAATAGCTAAAAGTTTACAAGAATGAACTGGTCTGGCTCTCCGCCGCGGGGTGTTCGACCTGGATCGCCTGCCGCGCGCGGCAGCCGCGGTCTACGTAATTTTATTTCTACATTTTGGCTCGCGCGCCAAGAAACGACAATTCTGGTCGAACATTGGCTCGCGCGGCTGCCGCGCTTAATTTATACGCAGCTTAACACTACATTTTGGTCCGAAATTGTAATAAATGTTACATTTAATCATGTAATTCAAATAAAGTTACAATAGTCTAACTACTATATATTGTATATGTTATTTCAAACTAAGATGCAAACCCTGCTTAAAATATTGTGTTGCATGCCATCAATGGTACGCATTCCATAGGTTCGCCATCCCTGAACTATGCTATAGTACACATACAATATACATATTGTAAAATATTGCTTTTGTAGTGAGAACGGTTCGTAAAGATGAGAAGAAATACTATGAGACGCTTGTGCAGAGCAGCATACAGAGACTCATGCTCTACCCCTATCACTTAGCTGACATGATTGTTAAAGGTAAATCACATATTTTATTACTAAATATAATGCATGAATTTGCACATTTACTTTGTTTTAACTTATGTCATATATCAGGAGATAGTGCCTTTCCTTGTGCTATTTTAAATGTATGGCAGTGTCCTTACTCAGCAATTAATTTTAATTCCAAAACTTCCTAATGCAAAATTAATGTAAAACCATGTGTCTGGTAAACCAGTTTAATAGACACATGGTTAAGTTTTCTTAAAAAAATAATGTCAATGGAAGGAATTATCTAGAACCTAAACATTGACAATATTTTTTTGTACTGAGTGTTG
Organism: Diachrysia chrysitis; assembly: GCA_932294365.1. Lineage (NCBI taxonomy): Eukaryota > Metazoa > Arthropoda > Insecta > Lepidoptera > Noctuidae > Diachrysia > Diachrysia chrysitis. Next base: position 9,285,673 of record OW028657.1, read on the forward strand.
TTTCTGTGCCTGCTAAATGTATAACAATTTAGCTTTGGCATTGAATTGAAATTCATTTAAGAGTAACCTGCCAGGTTTGTGCATGATTGCAAATAAATTTAATAAATATATTATTTTAGAAACTTTTTTTAATTAGAGAGATTTGAAAATTAATTAGAAATGCAAATTAATTCAACCATTTTACATAAAAAAAATCTAGACAAAATGTAGTATATTTATTAGATAATTGTTATAATTAATTTGTACTGTAAATAAACATTATTATAGTCATGATAACTCCACTCAAGGGTTAGATTATCTTATCATTAGCGTTACATTCATTTAATTAAAACAATACAACTCCATAGATGTGCTTATAAATTTCGAAGTAGATAACATGGATTTACTATGCAATTCAGATAGTTTCACATTAATCATAGTTGTTCAAATAGAATAAGCAGACTTGGAGTTATGCTTAGATATTTTTTTACCAAGAATGTCTAACAATAATTTCTCTTATTTTATGTTTTAGGTTTAAGAATAACTCCATTTATTTACTATGTGGAGGTTGTGGCATTACTTATTGAGCTTGAGAAAAGCTACGATACGATGCCGAATTTCACCGCTGCTGACTGTAAGTACTAATCATAATGTTAATTACTTCTTCTAGTATTATAAATAAAAAAATCAAAACAACTGTTTTAGGACGAAGATTTTAGACAAGACCAATTTGTTTATGTCATAAACAGAATACGCGTCGCTGCGGACGCGTCGCCACTTCTAATCTGTACTAAAAAAATATTGTACATGCAAAAGTATCTAGGCTGTCTGTTTGTTACGCTATCACGGCTAAACAGCTAAACCGCTTTTGATCAAACTTAGTAAGTGGCAAGCTTCGATCCCAAGAATAGGCTAATTAACCGATACCTACGCAGGCAATACCTAGTTTTTCATCTCATAAAAAATTTGTAAAGAAATCTGTTTGTTACTTGTTACTTAGAGATTGATAGGTCCTACCTAAAGGTAAACATAAAGACCATTTCTTTCACATTACTAGGTATAGGTCGTAATGTGTACCTCGAGTTCGTAATAGGGTCGTTCTCTCGACCAGCGCGGGCGGACCAAAGCGACCCGCGCGCTCCTGTTCTGCGTCTGAGCCAAGCCAGGCTAAATATGATGCTTATTTGTTTCTAGGTCTCAGGCTACTAGGTATAGGTCGTAACGAGTACCTAGAGCTCGTAGCAAAGGCTCGTTCTCTCGGCAGACGCGGGCGGGCTAAAGCTATCCGCGCTCTGCTTCCCCGCGTCCCGCTCAACATACCCATGCAGCCGTGGTGGAGAGTCGAGCTAGGATATGTACTAGAAGATGATGTTAAGGTAATTTCGACTTTATGTAATTGAGCTTTGATTTTAACTTAGTTTGAGTTGAGTGTTTGATAATTGGTTTGAAGTTTTGATGTTCTTAAACGGTATTTTACATTACTTTTTGGAAAATAATTATTTTTAAGTTGAGAGCTATTGTAATGTAAATATGATAATATTTGTAATAGCGATATTATAATTTATCTTTTTATTATGAGCTTAATTTTAAAACACTGCTAATTGTTATTTAATATTATTAAAAATATACATACATAAATTATATTGAACTAAAAACTTCCTAACTTTACACATCTGTGGACAATTAGTGGCCGCTATTATTATTCTCATAAACAGTATAACAAAGAGAAGTAAGAAAAAGAGAGTAAGTTCACCTTTCTAATGTAACTTTTTAAACTTAAACTATCGATAGATAATACAACAATGTTTTGCAATGTTGTGACATTGATTTCCTTCATACTACAAAGTGTAAAATGCATACTATACATACCGACTAATGAATAAACAACTTAATGATATTGTAAATATTTTGGATTGACTGGTGTGATGCTTGTTTGTACGGCAGCCTCTGAGCGAGAGCGAGAGAGCGGTTATAGACTTGCTAATCGATCGCGGCTCGCAGACCGCCGGCACGCTCGACTACTATGTCGTCAAGACTTTGTACAGGTATGATTATATTGTGCAAGTTTGTGTTTTTGTTACCCCTTCAAAGGAAAAGTTAAGTTTTAAAGGATTTTCGTCGAACGATCGACGGATTTGGCACTCACAGAGTTCTTGCCAAGTGATATGTCAGATTCTTGCCAACTTAACCATAAGTATTCTTCTTTTCCTTTACCAAGGACACAGTTTAACGTTCTACTGGCAGATAAAAGAATTTTTAATAAATTTACAAAAGTATTTTAATGACAACAAAGTTGATAATGCTTTGGCAATCAAAAATGATCATTGCATTTAACGCGGCCTTTAATATTTTGTGTAATCCACGCTGCTATAATCCAGTATATAATTTTTTCTTTTTACTCAGACGCGGTCTAATCTACCTGGATGTACCGATCACAACAGCTGATAAGGTCTCAGTGCCTCCCCTCAAAGGCTTCGTCATGAACCGCATCGCCGGCGACTACTTCGAGACGCTACTGTATAAAGTTTTCGTGTCTATAGACGAGCATACCAGCGTGGCAGACCTAGCTGCCGTGTTGCAGGTTAGTGGAATATGAACCTTAAGGTTGGCCACAACCACAGCCTTTTTATTCTGCTTCTAGCTAACACTTTTTGGGATTAAATAGTGTTAGAATAGAATAGAATGCATTTATTTGTCAGAATATTGTACCTAGCTGTTATGTGCAAGTGTTACTTCCATAATATTCAACTGTTTCCGGCGTACAAATATTGTTCATAGAAATATGGGTCATAATTACATTAAAAAATATATATATATCATTTAATAAATAAAAAAAAATGTTCAGATAGCATTTTTTTTTTCATTAGTACTGAGTAATTATACTTTTCAGGCGCTTTACCTAATTGAAAAGAACTTAATTGTTTAATAGTCTGGTTATTTAATTAAAAGGAATTATTAATTGCCATACCCACATATATTTTGTTGTTAAATAGGTCATACTCGGTTATAATTGCAATTTCAGAGTTAATTAGGAAGTGTATTATATAGTTTAATTACTTGGATCATTACTGCTGTTAACATAAAGTCACGTGAACCATTACAAAATTAAGTTTTTAGTATAGTAATACGAATAGAAAATCCTCAATCCTCATTTATCTATGGGAGTGTTTGATAAAATTATTCATACGTCCGTCTGTCTGTCTGTTCCACGGCTAAATCGCTGAACCGACTTTGATGAAACTTGGTATGGGTTAAAATTTGATCCTTAGAAAGGACCATCCAACACCCACGCGCGCAGAGAATCGAGTAACAGCTAGTATTGACGTAAAAAGAGGAAGTGTAAAAACTTTAGGCCCTTTTCCTATTGTGCGTCAAATTCAACTAAAACACATTTTGTGAAAACTGTGTACTCATGCCCTATTTCGGTTCATGAGTTACAAACATCCGGACTTGGAAGTTTCTTTTTCTTTTCTTAGACCATAAAGTCGCAATCTGGATAGATTAGAGGTTTATTAATACGGGATCTGTTGTTAACTTTTCTGTACCCTTAAAATCCATACTTCTATACTAATATTATAAAATCGAAGATAATTCAGTCTGTCTGTGTCTGTTACGTTTTCATGGCTGAAAAACGCAACCGATTTTGGTGAAATTTGATATAGACTTTAACTCCAAGAAATGATATAGGCTACTACTTTTTCTTCGATAACCGATATTCACGTGGGCGGAGCCACAGGCATAAGCTAAATACATGTTTTCACAGGTGGAATGCGAGCTCGTGAAGCAGGCAGTATCCCTGTACTGCCGCCTGGGCTTCGCCAACAACATGCAGCCGCCGCCCGTCGCGCCGCAGCACGCCTCGTGGCGGGACGCCGTCACCACGCATAACCATCCGCCGTGTGTATTAGTTTTGATTTATTTAGTGGGGAGGCAGTTATCGATGAAATGTTATTATATTCTTTATTGTACACCAAAAAAAGATACAGCATTTTAAGAGATAAAGTCAATAAGGGTACAATGGCGGTCTTATCGCTAATAGCGATATCTTCCAGACAACCTTTGGATGGACAGGAAAGACAAAAAACTAATAGATATAATATAATAATATTAAGAAAGATATTTTTGAAGTAAAACTTCTTTACGCACGCTTGATTTGGGGACTACGCTGGTGAATGCGTGACGAGAGCGTTATTAAAAGTTTAATTGGGCGAGGCAAACGGAAGTTGAGAGGGAGATATAAGTTAGTGAAGATAGAAAGAGAGAGAGAGAGTTACGTTTCGTATATTACTGTAGGGGCAAGAGAGAGGTGCGAGCACACAATTTCTGTCTCTCTTCTCATAGTTAGTTTCATAAAGTAAAGTAGTTTTACTTCAGTCATGTGGTCTAAAGCACAATCGTTTTTTTATGTTTAGATATAGCCAAATAGCGCCGTTAACATTCGACCCCAGCATAGACGACGACACGTTACAAATGGAGCCGGTGATCTTAAAACAGACGCCGTCCACCTCCAAACAGGTAAAGATATAAAAATATAATAAATACCTTTTCATAAATAAGATAAAATGGTCCCAATAATCTTGATGTTTTTCAAATTTAGAAAACTTTTCATCTATTTGAAGCTCTTTGAATAATGGTGTTGTGTACTGTAACACCTAATTTATATTACTTAAAATATATACAGAGTCCAGAAGAGATGTCAGAAGCAGCCATCAATGGTGGCCGAAGAGTGGCTGTTCTGTTCGACTCTACGTTGGCAGCTTATCTAATGATGGGGAATCTGTCGCCAGTATGTGTTCGCCTTACAGTTAATTAGAATAATTAAATTGAAATCCATGTTTTGTTCCATATCCCAGAGGGAATCGGTTTTATAAAAAATATATATAAGCCCCGCAAATTAATAATGCGCCTGCGCCTAATTTTGGTGACGTAACCGAACACTCAGTACCGTTAGTATCACTGGTTGGTGAGTAAGGATTGAGTTGCGGATGACGTCACGTAGATGTTAATTAGACATGGTTCCAGCGCATTAGCAATTTGCGGGTCTTATATGTTATTTAATAAAAAAAAGTGCAGAATAGATGATGCTTGTAGGTTTAGTGTACCTATAATGTGTTTCGATTTTATATTTAAATTGTAAATTTATTTCATTCTATCATAATTTTATCAATTAACTTAGCGTGATATACTAAGTTAATTATTACAATTATAATGCTCCACTGCTACATATAGACTTCTGCCGAATTGCGCCATCCCGGTACATATGTGCACATAACACTTAATATGTGTCAAATTAAGAAAGTGTTATAATAAAAATTTAGAATATAAAATGTTACAGGACCTAAAAAGTCATGCAGTAACATTATTCGAAGTGGGCAAACTACCCGATGAAAGTCTTGACAGCTTACTTATGGAGTTAGATAAGGTGAGTTCTACGTTCATCCTGTTCTTCTTTCTGCCCTGTTCCCTATTATTTTTATTTGGGGTCTGCTCAATGTGTGATTTACTTTCATTTATCTCTACTAGACGTCATCTGAGCATTCGCCCCTTTTTTTCTCATATCATCTTTTCATCATCATTTTATCATCTTTACACAATCTATCCATCTCTCTTTCGGGTTTCCGCCTGTATATCCATATTCTTCTTATATCCATATTCATCTTCCATATCCATACCTTCATATTCTAACTATTATCGTCATAGGCCATTTTATATGTATAACTAAATCTTTAAATCAGTTAAGTGTTTGTAAAAAGAGTTCCTAAATTAGACCTTATTGAAAAGGTTATAAGGTTAAAACGAAAAGTTTTACTAGCTCCACTTGTTTTTAGCTAATATCTAAAGAGATTATGCAGTTAAAGTATTTTATTACACGTTTAAATGTTGAAATATCGCGTTTTGATTAAGGTGGTCGCCGATCCCGAAATAGAAGGAGAGGCGCGGCGGTATCTAGCCGCTGCAGCGTGCTTAAGGATAGCGCTGCGAACGCTGCGGCCAAGGCTACGGCCGCTAGACCTGCTGCGTTGTGAAGCGCTGCATGCGCTTGGCGCGGCGGCCAGGAGCCGGCTGCTGTCTACTAAGTACAAGTGCGTAATTACTTTATTTTGATGATTTTGACCTTATTTTTTCTATAGAAATGCTAGCTATAATTTATGAAGATCATTTAGCATTATGAAAGGTATCATTGTGCTTGTATAATAACTTTCGTGAGGAGTATTCATAATTATTTAAAACAAAACGCGGCGGCGGTGCTGTCGCGAGTCGAACTCAGTAGTTGGTCGTAGTTCGACTCGCGACACCACCGCCGCCGCGTTAGCTAATGATTAGGGACTCCTATTGAGTCTGAAACTAGTCGGGCGATCCCGAGAATATGCGTGAGTAAACCGTTTTGTTTTAAATAATTATGGTATTATTGTACATTTCTAAAATTTGACGGCGGTTTCTTAAATATTTATTTTTAAAATTATTTTTAATTAGTATTTACACGTATTGTATCAACAGGATATTGCTCTAGTATGTCTTAAAAACTGGAAGGTTTTGTTCTATTCTTGCTGTAATTTGTTGTAGGTTAGCAATATCAACAGCACCCTTGTGCCGCGAGGCCCGCGCGGGCGCCGCGGCGGGGTCGTTGCCCCACGTGGGCCCCGCGCCGCCCGAGGCCCACACGCCGTGGATGAGGCTCTACCTGTACCACGTCGCGGGGTACGGACCTCCCACGTTACTATTAACTAAAGGTAAGTTGTGACAATGGTGTAAAGTTTATGAAGGGCATTCTTTTAGGAATAGACCACAAACGTATCGTTAATCGTTTTTTGGAAGCAAAACAAACAAATGGTTAAAAATATTTCAAGTCAAAAAGACTACCAAATTTTATTAGTGTCCGACCGAAACATGTTCTTTTCGCCGAAACCGAAGGTTCGGTTCTGTTTATAGTTTCGGCCGAAACTGTTCCTGTTTAAACGTTAAAACGTTGAATAAAATGCCATTGAGTCGTTCTTTCCAGACATACGAATGATGAAACATCTCGCTGGCCTAATATTACAGGGTTCTACGTTTCACTTTTATCGAATTGAAATTTAACATTGTCATAGTAGCACTGAGTCTTTACTTAATATTGTCGCCAATATTAACTTAATATAGACGCCATATTGCCAGCCACGCCGAGCGCACCCGAAGTTAGCCGAACGCCACCCGAAAGTACGATGTAAGTTTCGGCACGGCCTAAAGGTTCGGCTGTTTTTTTGGCCGAAACCGAAACTTTGGCCGAAAATTTATTTTTAGGCTGAAACTGGGACACTACAAATTATATATATTGATTGGCGTATAATATTTGAAGATATTCAAGATTCGTGCGATGTGTAAATTTTAACCTAGAGAACATAATGTTTTGCCACGGCTATTTAAACTGTTATTGCATTGTTGAGGCACGCAACTGCGCGCCGTGCCGCGCCTGCTGCTGGGCTACTCGCGCGTGGCGGTGAGCTGGTGGGGCGCGGAGGCGGCGCTGGAGGCGGCGGGCGGCGCGGCCGGCGCGCTGGCGGCGGCGCCCGCGCTGGCCGCCGCCAACAGCGCGCTGCGGCGCGGGCCCGTGCTGCTGCAGGCGGCCGGCGTGCGCCGCCCCGCGCCCCTCAAGCACCTCATGTTCCCGCCCGAAGCTGACCCTTGCCCAGGTGACGCCCTACTTACCTTATACCCGGTGCTGTCGCTGCTGGCGGCGGCGCCCGCGCTGGCCGCCGCCAACAGCGCGCTGCGATCGTTCGAGTTTTTTTTACCGTCGCTATCTATTTTAATAAAAACTAATCATACATTCGAGCAATTAGTCCTTCTTATTGTTTTCATTCTCCAACAATAAATATGGTCAACAGAATCGCAAGGCATGTGGACGCGTCACGCGGGCCTTCGGCGCCTGCTGAAGCAGCTGCGCCTGACCCGCTCGGTGGGCTACGTCACGCTGGCCGACATCGGCGTGCCCGATCTGGGGTGTGCTAGGCCACCCACTACAGTGCAATTAGGTAACATACAAAACATGTACAGAAAATACTGATTGAATTTACAAAAAATACCAGAAAAAAAAAATAAGTTTACTGAAAATTGTGTGTTTTCTTTACAGTTCAGACTCGAAAGAAAAAAGACATATGCGGCATGGCGAAACCTATCAGCGAAGTGTCGCTATCATCAACTGACTCCACAGAAAAATACACGGAAGAATACTCCAAAACGTTGACCAGACTACAGTCGCCTATAGAGTCGCACTTTGCAGTCACACCGACGATTGAAAGCAAAAATAGTTCACCAGCCAACGGTTTTACGAGTGTCGAGTGCGGGCAGTTACTGTGTGACGAACTAGACAACTTAGCCCTAGAAGATATAAGCAAACACGCCCAAAGCAAGGAGTCCATAGCTTGCAGCGATGACCTAGTCCCCATACATTCCTCTTCGACAAGCATTGAAGACCTGAAAAGCGAGAACAAGAAACATTCCAAAGAAAACTCCAGCAAAGAATCAATTGCTTTATCCGACGATTTAGTTCCAATACATTCGACGTCAGTGAGCACTGAAAATTTGAGTAAAAAGTTTGACAAGTCGGTCGACCAGTCGAATGACAAGTCGATCAACCAGTTAAACGATTTGTTGAGTCCCGCTGAGGAGTCAATCTCCATGTTCACACAGTTGAGCGACAAGTTGACGGAGATGTCGGCTGCGGAGGGCGACAGCGGCGTGGATACAGCGCACAATATCTCAGATGACGAGACCTGTAGGCCAGAGGTATATTTTAAGTCATCTTTTAATTTAGACAAACTAATACAAATTAATTTGGCTCCTGATTTGACATCTTCGGAAAACTTCATCATTTCTAAAACCATAAACATCGTTTTTCAACTTAAGAAATAGTAATTTAGTATAACAATTATGGGTAAAACTAGATCCATTTGAAAATGACGCTGATCTTATAGTTATTTCTAATAACATAATTTATCATATCTGTCTTTGAATTGCGGTATCTTAAAAGGCATAATTAAACTAATTCGTGTCGTACATTTCGTTTTCCAGCGGTGGACAATACTAGATCTCCAGTTCGGTATTCCGCTTTTCGACGAGGCTTTATGTGAGAAGACCTGCAAGTGTATAGTGGAACGAATTGCTAAACCAGAGCTGTGAGTATAATATAATTTATCAAAAATTTAAAATTGCTATATATACAACAATACTAATTCTTTTATTATTTCAGATTGGAAAAAGTGAAAGAAGATAATGACTTTATAAGAGCAGATATATTGAAGTTTGTTTCACAATGTCAGGTGAGTGCCGGACCATTTTATTTAAAAAAAATCGTAGATATAAGCCCCGCAAATTGCTAATGCGCTGGAACCATGTCTAATTAACATCCACTTGACGTCATAAGCAATTTAAATCCATACTCGCTGGCCAGTGATCTAACGGTACTGGGTGTTCGGTTACGTCACCAAAATGGCGGCCAAGCGCATTACCAATTTGCGGGGCTTATACCTCACATTATGATACAAAACGATGATAATTGCAATATTTTTATAAATTATTTTATTTTTCAGTATTATCCTGGCGAAGACATGGGTATAGTAAAACGAGGTACCCTTGTCCCGTTACCTAGAAAAAACCTAGCTTTTGAAAACGGTAGGATCAGCGAGTGGACCGGCAAGTGATGCGGTCTCGCTCGCACACGCCATATCTACACTTAGTGCGATAAGACAAATGTATGTTGTCGTTCCGGATTTGAGCTTTACTAGACGTTATGTAGAAATTTCTTTTTTTTTTATGTTGTATTAACAGTGGACAGAAGGTCGTGTATATAACAAAAAATTACTTATAAATACTTATTCACAAAATATCACGAGTAATTAATTTCGCCGCGTTAGTCTTTCTGCACGCACTTATTTTTTTAAATACTGAGCCATACTAATGTTCGATAATTAATAAGCCAGTTAGCCGTAACACTTTACTAACCAGGGGCGGATTTGGGAAAAATAAGACAATGTCCACTGAAAATATTAATTATCTTCAATTTCTGTTTAGAATACAAATAATATATATGTATGATTTATCAGAAACTAGTATTTACTGCAGAACCTAAAAGTAAAAAAAAAATGTAAATTATAAACGGCTTGTTATTTTAGGCATGTTTCAAAGTGCCGTTTAGTTATTTCTGTTATCGGCAGGATATGAGGCTGTATTATGGTCCTTCTTATGTCTATATCCAGCCACATGATTCCTGAGTACTGTAGTCTACAAAAGATCCGTCCTCGAGGGCAGAACTAATTGACAGAAATAATTGAACGACATATTGAATCTACCTTCTTATTAGACTGTCAATGCATGTAGTATGAAAATAACTAATCTTGGATGTTGACGTTTAACAATGAATGTTATAGGTAAAGATGCAATATTAATTGTAATCTTATCTCCGATACTTAAACACAAAAATTAAGTGAATGGAAGTAGGTCGGTCTCATGCTGTCTCTGTCATTGTAATGTGTTTTGTAGCGACAGATAAACTTTTAACAGCGCCTCAGTGTCGTTTAAGTATACGAAGGTTAGTTATTCAACTGTTTAAATGACATTTCTCTGGTAGCATAGATATAAACAAAATAGAGATAAATATATATTATATATTGTATATCTCTAAATACAGAGGGTATGAAAACAAAGGAATATCCGACTAAAAAAAATCCAAATTATGGATATGTTTTTGTTTCAAATAGGATATATAGGAAAACTAATACCGACTGTTATTAATTCCATAAAAAATATAATGTAATAGATATAGATTACACATAAAATAATAAAATTAAATAAATATAAGAAATTCTTACTAATTAATGTTTAAAAACTTAATGTGCATTCTTATGTTTTTATTTTAAATGTTTTTTTCGATGCAAATTTTCAGTATTGTATGTTATTTGATAATTAAGGATCAGAGATTTATTTATTGTTATAGTATGTGTACTTATAAACTGCTGAGATTTTCCTCAATCCCTCGATTTTATAAAAATTGAGATGTATAATTCGTCGATTAAATATTGTAATTAAATAAATATTCAAATAGAGAGTTATATTTAATTATTGTAGCGGATAAAAATAATATGGTCTAAATATACTGCCATTTTATGTACGTGAAAACTAACTGTATCAAGTTTTATAATATGGGAGTTTTCTTATCGTTTTTAAATCCCAAGTACTATTATATATAATGCTGCACATTCACTATGGAGGTGGATCGCTTAAAAGTGTTTTTTGTACATATTATGTGCGGTAGATTTGATGTTAAAAAAAAACAACATAAACATATTCAAGTTACCATTGTGTATGATACATATAATTATGTTAGTTGAAATTATTATTTTTATAATAAATTCTGGCACTGTGACGTCATGCCACCATAGACAAAATGGCCATATATTTTACTACTAGTAAGCCCGAGTAATAGACGTTGCTTAGCATATGCCTTAACTCGGATTGTACCTGTCTCTAACTTGAGTTTATGGGCATAGCTTGTGCTAAGTAATGTTTACGTATCTCGGCCCAAGTGTCCGTCCCTTTTGCCTCACACGAGATGAAGCCGTCAATTAGAAGAATACCGAGAAGACATTTTGGTTCTTTGTTATTTTGTTGAAAAGATTGTCGCCGAGTGTTTTACGTATGCATGGTTTAAGGACATGTATCTACACAAATAAATCAACATCAATTTGTTTAAAGCTTACTTTTGTTTTTATTAATATAAGATACAAATAAAGTATTTGTAATATAATATGAGAAGTTTTATTCAAAATTCTTGTAATACTGTTCATCAGAATTCTTTTATAACGACCCCAGGCGTCATCAGATGTAAAAATATTATTAGACACTAAACACAAGTCAATAAAACATTAGTTCTGCTCCTAAATACAAATGATAATAAGGTATTTAAAACATTATTTTTACATTATTGGATAAAAGTCTATGTGGCTTTAACGCCACCCATACATCACAGAATACTTTAATATATAAACCATACACGGTCTGCTCGACCTGTCCAGGGCATGCGTGCGTCACGTGCGCCTTCCGCTCGCACGCTTTTTCATTTGTTGACCTCTACAGTTTACCATGCAGTCGCAGCTTAATGTAGTCGGTACCGACTGTGTATGGTCGGCCATAATAAAACTTAGTAATTATTTAAGAACTACTACTAGCCTACTACTAATATGAAAACAATATTTTTAGTGAAGACAGTAAATAAATTATTCAATTACCGCGTCTGGTTTAATCCTAATTTCTATACCTAACCCTATCCAAAGAAAAACAATGCAGCCTACATATTCTATCTAATTATTCATTTCGTTAGTAAATCAATCAACAATATGTCAGCACATCAAACAACCTGGCATTTAGCCATCACGGAGTCTAGGAGTTACTCAGCCGAGTTTGATTAATATTCAGAATCTTCACGGTTAATAATTCTAATCGATTTTTATCTATATTTTTACATTCTGTATATTGTCTGTGGTATTTTGTTATTTGTCTGTGGTTTGCACGAGATTTAAATTAAGTTCTAAAAACCCTTACCAGAAAGTCCAAATTAAAATGGCAAATGTTATATCTTATCGCCGCAACGTCAGTTCGTGAATGACAGTTGTTCTTTTTTTTCGGAAAAGTTCAAGAATATTTTGAGGGAGAAACGTCACTTAATTTGTTTTGGTTAGTTTGATTTTGACGTCTCAGGTGAAAATTGTTCCTTCTGTTTGTAATAATCTAAAGTAATATTAATAATTGTACATAAGTGCAAAATCTCTACGGTTATACAGTAACAACACTGGCCAATACGAGAAGTGACGATTACGAAAGTATGGAAGTAGATCAATTTGCAGTGGACTTGTATGCCGGCGAGGGCTCGCGGCTACCCCTCATCGACGAATCTGCGGCTTTTGGGAACCAGGCGCCGAAAGACAGGTAACAAATAATAAATATAAATAAATTCAACATTATACAAGAACTAAAGAGATTATCAGGTAGTGAGTGCGGTGCGCGGTCAGCATCCTAAAAAGGTCAACGCCTAAGCTCTTGAGTTATAAAAAAAGTTTCGCTATGTGCGCACCCACGCAGCAGTATGTTTCTATGGCTAATAATTAATTATACGTCGTTTCTCGACAACGTGGACTCATTTGAGGAATATTGTTAAAAGCTAAATTAAGTGGGGCTATATTTGGAAAATATTATTAATCTCATCATATTATGACATGGAATAATTACAATTTAGAATATATTTTTATCAGGTATATGAGCTATTTCTACTATACTCACAGTTTAAAAGATAAACTATTGACACATGTGGTATTATCCAATAGAAATTAGGGAATCCCAAGTAATTAGTAATAAAATAAGTCAAGTGGGTATTTTCATTTGCTATTACTTTACCATTTTTATTGAACAGTGTTAAGTAATTGTTATACTGTAGTTGCTGTAAATTAGGTAGGTTAAATGGGTTAAGGTGGTCAGACAGCCACTCCATGTTAAATATTGATATTCAACGGAATCCGATGAGACTTGAAGCACCTAACATAGCTTTGTTAAAGGCTAGCCAAAAACATCTATACTATGGGCTTAAACATAACCTACATATCAAGAATATAGCACAAATTTATCCTAACATTATGACCCAAAAGACGAAGTATAGAAATGAAAATTAAATTATTTAAATGAGTTTATTACCTCACCAAAGTTTGAGACACCTCCAACAGTAAAATGTTCAGATTACTTATAATTTATGTTTAGTCATTTCTAAATATAATAAATGAATAAAACATTTTTTTTATGTGTCGTTTGGTTGAAGATGCATGACTCTTTGTGAGCCAGGATGAGTAGTCAAATATTTTTAAAACTTTTAGTGAAAGTGGTGTTTTAAACTTTGGTGGTAACTGAAAACATCTACGTTTCAATAACTTATTCTGTATTTTTGGTTCTTCAACATAATAATGTCAACAGACTGATAGCTATATTGGATCAAGTGGAGATGCGCGTGGAGCGGCTGCGGCGCGACACGGTCCGCATCGAGGAGGAGCGGGACTCCTTGCTGTCCACTTTAGATAGCATCAAACACTCAGAACTGCTCACCGATGTTACTGAATGTAAGTATAACCTACTGCCTTAAACCTGTTGTATATGGCTGGGATTTTACTCAATAGTCAATGTATTTATTGCATTAAATGAAAAAGTCCCAGTAAAACATCTTTGGCCATTTTTGTGCACAGTTAACTAAAGAAATGAGTAAGAGCTCTGACAAAGTATATTGTAAATTAATATCCGCCAAGATAAGCCAAGCGAAGCGCAAGGGCACTACACCTACTTGGCCGTTTCGTTACTACAATAAGTATTATATAACAGAAAAGTTATGAACAGTGAATAAATTTTTCACCTTACACTCGTTTGAATGTACCGAAATGACCAAGCCACATATTTTGACTTAGGTGTAGAGTTTGTGAAGTAAGGCCTTGTGGCTCTACATGAGATCTGATAACTTTTTGACAGTGCAAGTCATATGGTCTGGTCTTGGCAACATATTACATGAAAATGTTTTTGGTGGGATTCATCTTTCTCATAGCTTTAAAGATTCACGTAAAAAAAGTTCCTACCCACGTGTGACTGCACTAATCGTCTGTAGGTACATGAGTACATCGTACCTATAAAGCCTATAACATAACATTGTTAGAAAACATAAACTAGAGGTGTGGTCTAGCATGTTCAGCTGTTTTAATTCGGCAAAACATTTAGGCCGCTCCCTTATTTATGTTTTCTAACACTGTTATGTTCAAAAAATGCGACAACAGACCCAGCTTCATAAACTCAAGAGCCAATTTTGAAGGGCCTAACAATGTCTGGCCAGTTAGGTCCGCTTAGTTACTAGTGTTTGGATTTAAACGAGATTTGTATTTGTATATATTTCCCTATCGTTTTGGAGACTGATTATATTATGTATTACTTTAATAAATAAATAAATGTCGAAAACACCACATTTATTGTTCAGCAGGGCTATTCGCTATGGCGGTTTTCAGCTAAAGCGATCATTGTTTTATAAAAAACACTGTGAAAACACAAATTTCGTATCGTCTTACATCGATGACTAACTAGATCTACTACAACGTAGTTGTTGGTTACCGACTTTAGTTGATACAAAATTTGTGTTGTTTACCGTTTTTTTTATCTAGTAAACATTGTTTGGGTTGTCAACTGGAGATAGCGAATAGGTTTACTGTTCCCCAAAGTAAGTATCTAATGCACAAGTGTTATGGAATCAGTGATACTACTGATTCCATAACACTTTGTGTTACTGGATTTCTGGAAACTGGTTTTCTACATTGACCCTTCTGGGTATCTTTCCCTGGACCTCAGAGCTGGCGACACCTTGAAAACCGGTGTGTACGCCACTCAACCACGGAGGTCGTCAAATGTTAATGAAGTGGCGGCTCTTTTTATTCCAGAGTTTTTACATCCTTCTATATATGACTTCTTCATAAATCACTAAATCATCATAATTATAGCATTAAAAATGTATTGAACAGTACTCCCACACACAAGCTTTTAAAGACCCAAGTGATAAAAACATTTCTCAAGTTCTTACTTACATGTTTGTAAAAAATTCTGACGTGTATTTATTAAAATTTGTAAAAACTAACCTACATCTGTCCCCGAGGCTTAAGCTGTCGTACTATAAATAATGCCAACTAAATTAATGGTACCTGGAACCATAAAATATCATGAGCATATTATTTGCTGTGTTTTAAATGGTATGTGTGTTATGAATTTGTACCACTATGATAAATTGATAATTCATTCCTGTTTCCCTGGAACTATACAACTAATGTATCTAAAAGTCATATTTTAGGAGATACTTACGTCTGTCGATCATATACAGTGTAACTTTCAACTTCGCCTTTTCGAGTCCATGATATTATGTAGAAGGGATGATTTTTGTGCCTAGTTCTTGGTCACATTAACCGCGGCGTCTTTAACCAGGTATAGACACTTATGACGCTCCTAACAAGTGGAGCATTCTCTAGTATGCAATATTCGCCTTTAATTTTGGTCTTTATTGTCCAGGTGATAAGGACGACATCTCCCGGTATGCGGACCGCATCCTTGCGCGCGCGATGACAGTGGAGGTGGCTGTTCGCACCGACAGGGACGCGCAGCAGGAAGAGGCGTTGCACCAGGTATTTAACATAATATTGTTTTAAATCTTTATGGATTAATGATGGTCTAAAATGGAAGAAGTCATGAAACTTTTGAGGCAAGGTTTAAAAGATTTAAAACTGTAACAAGAACCTTAAAACTGAAGTATACTTATACTTAAAACTTACACAGGATCCTGGCCTCGTCGGAGGACATAATTAAGTTACGATTTTAGCCACATTCGCCAAACGGTGCACTTAATGATAAGTAGATACTTGATCCTTCGCTATATAAAAGGTTGAGAAGAGGTTTTATTATCATTGTTGGTGGTAAGATCGCTTGATAAAATTGATACCTAATGCTGTTTGAGTGACATAATATCCGGTAGTTTAATAGATCTGTGTGATACCGTGGGAACGTCCATGTAGGTATTATTAATAGAAATAAAGATATGAACCCACATTACTTGAAGCACTTTTAAGTTGTACATAAACAATTCAAATTGTTCATTATCAAATTTTAGAAACAAAAATTAACTTTTTAATAAAATATTATTACCCTATATTATGCTTGTCGTATTTTTTTCGTTACTGCATTTAAGCCAGTTTTTTTGGTAATTGTATGGTATTAAAAACTTTGAATGCAACTGTCGGCCTTGACCGGACTGGGTTTAAAAGTCAATGTTTTTTGTACGAAAGTAGGTATGTGTTAATTGTCGTACTTGTAGACGTATATATTTACTGTTGTGCACAGCTTATTAACTTAATTTTTAAACTAATATTTTCGATATTTAATTTATTAAGTAATTTATTCTTTTTTATTACTTAATTATAAAAATATTTTTTGTGATTAAAACTAGTGTCTGACCTTGCCTGGGGTTTAGTGCGTACAACCCAATCAGCATTCGAAATCTTTTTAGGTGTAAAAAGTTTACCAACAAATATACTGAATTACTTTCGCTTTATGTATTTAAATATTTTGACACAGAAATTTCCGTGTCAATTTACAATAGTTTAGCTTTGAATAAGAGAAAATTCACAATGATTACTACTAAGAATGTTGTCAAACTCGATTACAATGCATCTGGTCCGCTTGCGTGAGCTTTAATTATTCTCTATGTAGAAGGCCATCTGCGGGCAACCAGAAAGCGACAGAGTGACATTGACGGCGGTTTGTTGCCGACCCGTGCAGTTGCCCCGGTCACGCGATGCTACTGGCGCGATGCACCATGCACCCAATATGCCGTGGTTGACAAAAGACTAACGAATGACGACTACTGTCTCATCATTCAATATATCAGTCAGCTACAGCACTGTTACGTAGAATCGTATCGTAGATTAAAAATTTAATAATTTCCTAAATATCAGTAATTAAGACTTAGCACATAAACTGCTTGTGATAATCATTTACAGAGAGACATATCAATTCAATAGAGTGGAAGACTGGGTAGGAAAAGTAAAAATATTAATAGTTCATCAGTTTGATTATAAAAAAATTAGGACGCGTTTTTTTTGCTTTTTCAAAATAAGTTAACAACAAGTAGATAAAGCAAATCAAAGTTCACGAATGAGGGCTAATTACATCAAGCTTGCGTACAAAACGCACGAAATTTTGACGTAATGCGACATTTCAAATCAATGTGGGGTCGTGAGTTTTTGGTTAATTAAAAAAAGAAAAAATACGTTTCTAATATTTATTAATAATCTACCTGATTAAAAAAAAAATAGTCATCTATCTACTTCATAAAAGTGAATCCTTGAACTTTGATTCCCGTATTGCGTGGTTTCGTAGATTAATTCAGGGAGTGTAAATTATACAGCTTAGCCTGTTCAAAACACTGAAAACGTAATTTTCGTATCGTCTAATGTCGATGACTAACTAGATCTACTACAACGTATTTAGTCACTGACTTTATCCGATACTAAATTTGTGTTTTACCGTTATTTTTATCTAGTAAACATCGCTTGGGTTGTCAACTGAAGATAGCGAATAGGCCTACGGGTTTTACCACGCCTGTGACCACTAACTAGACATTATCTCTGAATTATATTTCAATTAACTTTCAGGGATTCACTGCATTTATTCAGTAAATTCTTGGAATGAATATAAGTATTATATCTTATGAAGATATCATGGTGAAACATAGCAATGACACAATTCGGTTGCATGAGGGCGATGTCCCGTCTCACGTACATCCATTGTGTACGGACGCACTTAGTATTTGCAATTCTTATGTCCTTGCACTGTAGTTACTATACACTTAAATTGCAATAAGATGACATAATTGTCTACGCTTTCTACTTGAGTGTAAACAAGTGAGTTTATTATAACTCTTGCATTTAAAGGTGCACTCGTATAATATATGTTATTTTTTCTTAATCTAGGATAGGAATACTGTAAATATTATTATAACCTGATATGATACAAATAGGATACGTTTTTTCCCGATAAGTAGGTACACGAAATTAAAACCGCGGGTAAAACCGCACGATTCTGCTAGTTTTGTGTCTACATTCAACGAAAATATAGGATTAGGATATTAATTCAGTACAGTTATAGTCAACGGATTAAGAAAGAAGAAGAAATTAAAACCTTATATTTGCGACAAATGCGACGGATAAAATTGTACACTAAAAACAATGATTAATAATAAGGTATGGGCGATATACGTACATATTGACTGCACGGATAGCCGAGTGGTATAGGTCACCAAGCCAATTACCTCTGCGCGACGTGCCGTGGGTTCGATCCCCGCATGGGACAAGCATTTGTGTGACCCACAAATGCTCGTTCCAAGTCTGGGTGTTCTTTGTGCATGTGATTTGAATGTTTGTGAAACCCCCCGCGACACAAGGATTAAATTCATTAGTGTGGGAGTCGTGTTTTTTAAAAAAATAAAAAAAAATATCACACCTGTGCCAAACAACCAACGCTCAGCAAATGCTAAGGTTTTATGCTTTAGCGACGACAACCGAATTACGTGTGGTTAGGAATTTCTTACCCTACATACATACGAACACGCAACCAACCGGTGTATGTACATAGATTAAAATGTTATGCCCGACCCAGAACCTAAGTTCTTCGAATCGATAGCCGAGGCCAGTCAACAATAGCATTCACCGCAGAAATATAGAACTATTCATAATTAATTTGTAAATTGAACTGAATAAAGATCGTGTTGTACAGCTTCTTGTGATTGTAAACATTACTTTATTATATACTAGCTGACCCGTGCCCACTTCGTTGGGAATAATGTTAATAATCCTTTTTTAGTACAGAGTGTTATGTTTTAATTTCTAACTGCCAAAAGGAGGTTTACTTAGGTATAGTTTGTATTTCCATTTCATTCGACCGTTTTTTCTCCGATTCACTTTGCAAAACGGACTACCACGTAAAAGCCTTTTTATTTTTCGGTTTTTTATATATCCTATGACACTCAGCAATAATGTGGCTTTCTATTGGTGAAATAATTTTCAAAATCGGTTCAGTAGATCCCGAGATTACCCCTTACAATTTAACAAACACACAAACTTTACTTCTTTATAATATTAGTATAGACTGTACTAAGAATAACTTAAAATAATTAGTACAGTGTTTAACTTTAAATTTATTGCGTTCTTTTGCTGCGACGATTACTAGCTTAGCAATTAGTTACATGTTTCAAATGCCATGGTATAGAGATGACGTGGTTTGTAATTAGACTAAATAACTTTTTATACTTGTTTCTGTTTTTTTTCTGCCATTGGACGGAGTTTATAATGGGACTAGCTGTCCCCCGCGACTTTGTTCGCGTGTTTTAGTTTCAACGGTTTTTCATTTTTGCAACATTTTTCATTTATGCTCCGCTCCTATTGGTTGTAGCGTGATGTTATATTGCCTATAGCCTTCCTCAATAAACGGACTATCCAACACAAAAAGAATTATTGAATTCGAACCAGTAGTTTCTGAGATTAGCGCGTTCAAACAAACAAACAAACAAACAAACTCTTCAGCTTTATAATATTAGTATAGATAATTTAATACATCAAAATTAGGTACTATTAAATACGATTTATAAGGTAGTTTATATACTTTTAAATTTATTCTTCATTTAATTAGCAAGAGTTATTTAACATGTAAATGCCTTACATTGTGGTGTAGTGAATAAATGAATAATGTAATTTAAATATTTCCTGCTTTAATGAATTTAATTCTTGTCTCGCGGTATTACAAATTTTAGATTCTCATGCTCAAAGAACACCCAGACATCTAACATGTATTTGTGGATCACACTTGTTCTTGTCCAATGCGGGGATCGAAACCGCAGCACGTCGAGCACTGTAGTAATTGACGTGGTGATCTATACTACTCGGCTATCGTGCAGTCGTAATCGCCATCCAACAACGATAATAGTAATTTTAAAAGGTTAGATTCCCTAAGGCGTACTTAATAATACGTGATGAGGCCTATTTGTAGTTGTACGCCTTTTTTTCTTACTGTGTGAAAATCTAATGACTTCAACCCACGCTGCGGGCATGACGTAGGGATATGTCGGAGTTGCACCGACTAAAAACACCCCGGTCCCGTCCTTGCCTTTGCCGGAGTCCCGGGTTCGCTAAAGCAAGCTCGGCGGGGCTGTAGTTTTATACCTAGCTGTGTAGTGCTAACATACATAATAACTAATTACAGGTGAACATGTACATAGACCAACTAGTAATGACAGTCCACGACGACGCGGTCGTCGCACACACGCGCTGCCAGACGTTCATGAACGCGTGCACGTCTCAGCCGGACCCCTCCACCGGCACCGACAAGAACTTCGAATCCGCCATCCTCGGCTGCACCCTTGATGACCAGAAACGCGTCAAGAAACGCCTCCAAGGTCTCCTTGACTACTTCGCCAAGTTGAACGTGACCACGTGCTCGTGAGTAGCGGCTATGCTTGACAGCTAATTTGTCTCACTCTGAGCATGATGCTTCTTTATTTTGACAGTGCGACCCGGAGGCGGCCGCAACACGAACAGTGATAAATTGTGTGTGATGAGCGTTTCTACTGTATAGGCCGAATACTCAAGCAACTCATTTTCAAATCGCCGTTAAGTCCTATTCTGTCTATATTTAAGGTGTAATGTAGCGTCTTAAAGTTAAGTTGCGTTTGAGTATTCGTGGTATGTCTTTCAATTTCATTCTAACGTTTACACATAGCTGAGATCGTGATTGTGAGTGTTCCCTTATAGATCATATTAATATTAATATGCTTTGTTATTTTAAACAATAGGCAGTTTAATAGTCATTAACACGTTGATTGCTAATGTTTTTTTGAGTTAATAAAATTCATTTTTTTTTATTAAAAGTGGATTTCCTTGAAATACAGTATTTATTTTGTACCACCTAGCCAATACGATGTATCAAATCGTTGAACACCACTGTGAGGGTAACCACTAGTTCGCACAAATAAAAGTTAGTTGGTATCTAACATTCAACGTATTAAATATGATATCTCATAAGACAGCTAATGTATAAACTTAACGACATTAACTCAAAGACGACTTGTGTTAACTCAACCGTGACAGACACGATAAACGATCCTATGAAATTGAAATGACATAAATTTCACAACAAGTACACGCATGAACGAACATTGAAATATCTAGTCATGCATTTATTAACGAAATATGGAACATGATGTGATTTAATTTTAACTTAATATGAATGCCTTCAGTGAGCAAATTTCATAAATAAACTTGTTATTTTCCAGAGAGAGGTACCTATATGCTGGTGTTTCAATAATATCCTTCTAAGCCTTGCTTTTTAGAGCACTGATCAACTTGAAAAAATATCAGTAACAGTAATTTAAACCTCAAATCATCTTCTGGTATCTTCTTTTGTAATCGGTCATATTGTCAACCAATCGCAATAGTTGACATACGCTTTGAAAAGAAATTAATTGAATAGCCCTTTAGGCCGCCATTACACGAACTGCTCGAGCAGTTAGTCAGTGATCAAAGTAGATGAAATGCTTTTTGTTTTGTCAACCGCTCAAAGCAGTCAAATTGTTCCAAGCACTCTGTGTGCATAAAAGTCTATAGTTAATTCGTCATGCACTAGCAGCTTGAAGCAGGCCAAGCAGTCCGTATGTGCGCGGCCTTAGAAACCAAAAGTTTGAATGAACAATGAACACTATGATATTGTATAAACATAGTGTTGTACGAGTGTTAGTTTGAGTCATGCTCATCCACTGAATCCATCCACTTCAACACATAACTGCGCGACGTCTGTTTACGATTAAAATTATAAATTAACTCTTAAGTCAAGTAAATTACAACAGAAGGATAAATAATGTTTCTAGTTTTTATTAGTTGCCATACCAATGTAGTTTAGTTAACTGTCCAAATTCTTAGTCAAGAGTCAATTAATTTCAAAATTTTGAAATCATCATGTTTCATATTTTCATAAATCCATCCCTTACGTTAACCCATATTGTAAGTTATGGATTCGCTCTGACACTACCACTGTGTAATTAGGACGATCACACACTAATTAATTAAGTGCTTAAATTTAATAACGTGATAATCTAAATAACCAAAGTAGGCCCCTCGTATCGTTAGGTCCACTGCAGTTAAAGCCTGGCAAATGTGATAATCTATGTTCATTGTATTTTATTTTGTAGGCGTTTCACTAAGTGTAAACGAACAGGTATAAACAGGGACCAGTTTTTTTTATAGAATACTAGCGACACGCTCTGGCTTCGCACGATTATACAAAACAAAAATGAATTAAGACTCTTGAATCACTATCCATTGGAAAAAACCATATGAAAATCCGTTCGGTAGTTTTTGAGACAGACAGACGCGGCGGGAGACTTTGTTTTATAATATGTGTAGACAGATAATGGACCCTTAGTTAATTCTCAAGGATAGTATACATTATTGCTGCATGAATGAATAATTATATTATGCTATGAATAATTAAAAAACGTGTTGTAAAT
The DNA here is from genome assembly GCA_932294365.1 of Diachrysia chrysitis. NCBI lineage: Eukaryota > Metazoa > Arthropoda > Insecta > Lepidoptera > Noctuidae > Diachrysia > Diachrysia chrysitis. The sequence goes on from OW028657.1 coordinate 9,308,792, forward strand.
TGAGGTTGCTTCAAGGAATATTTAATCACTTACTGTGTCACCTCGAAGTACTATGGTACCCATACTGCACATATCTTATTTATACAGAAACATAAGGAAGTTCCCGTCACGTCATTAAGATATAATTTATCATTTTTTGACTCTTAAATACCTTGAAACTTAAAAACAGTTTATACAAAACAAATACATGTCGACTTCAGATCATATGCACTCAGCGTTTTGTTACCATTTTATTCCACATAGTCATTAGAGGCAGTCTGCGTATCGCGTTTTTATCGATACAAACGTGCATCGACGAGGCGCTTAATCCCCCTCGTCCCTAGATCAAGCTGGCCTGAGCCGGCCAAACGAGCAATAAAAATATGTCCTTAAATATATTAGTTATACAATAAAAAATCTTAGATCCAGCCCTCCCTTCCTGTTTTTGCCTTATTAAGATTGTTAGCAACTCACAAAGTCGAGGTCCGAACCCCACACGGGGTTCCCTTTGTGAACGTTGCTGACGTAGTTAGTTCTTCTACTGTTCTGGCTGGAGGCCCTTAAGGTACTCGCCAAAAGTCCGGTGAAGCAGTCTAAGCCTGCTCTTATGCTTAAAGCCTTAGTAAAAAAAACCTGGGTTGCATAGGTGCTTAGAATCCCCTTTCATTGGTTTTAATGTCAATTTATTTGGTACCATTAACCATGTGTTTGTACGTTTACACTTAGTTAAGCTTCTAAATACTGTGTATACTTAGTATTTTTTTAATAATTCCATTGTTCGCAAAGTGGAATATTTTGTTTTAGCGTTTGTTCATATGTTACGGACCATTATTGTAGTTTACTTGTAAATCTAGATCCTACTGCCTAAATGATTTATAAACTTTATGTATAATGCTCCTAAACTATGTTGCAGTTAGCTGCTTCCATTATTTAATTTATTTTTAATATGTAAATAGTTTATATAACTAATATTATTATGGTAACATTATGGGTCTATATCTTCCTATCTTTATTTGAAGTCCCATTATTATATTTACAATATTATTGTAAAGAAGAAGACATAAGAAAAATATGGAATATATGGTTAATATTGAGATATATGCCCATTTAGTGTTAATTAAAACGACATTGCGAAAGTTTTAAGATTAAGCTTCAGTGTAAACAGGCCACCGACCAAAGACCATAGCCAGCGACAGTATAGACGCGCCCCACACGTGTAGCCGGTGGCGGCCACGCGCTACAGCAGACAAATATATAAAAAAGTGATAAGTCGCTGTTGCTGGCCACTGGTGGCTGTGGTCGGTAGCCCGTTTCAGCCGAGCCTAATATGAAAATTTACCACTTGTAACATGTATCACAAGTATCTTACAACCATTATTACCATTTCGCGATGTAACCGAGCTGAGAACTCTTTTTACTGCATTTTTAGAGGCTTATGACGTCATCGCCCACTAAACAGGTGATGGCGGATGACTTAGTATATGATATTTCTTTGCGCTCTCCATAAGGAATATATCGAAGTTTTTTATATAAATACATTTTAACGTGTGAAGAAAATTGTACTGATGATGTATATGCTGTGTGTCTGTATGCCTAGTACCTACAATATTTTCCACCGGATTTTAAAAGGCTACTTCTTTTTCATTAAACGACCCCCGCACTAGTGAATTTAAACACTGTATAATCTACCTATAATATTTTCCACCGGATTTTAAAAGGCTACTTCTTTTTCATTAAACGACCCCCGCACTAGTGAATTTAAACACTGTATAATCTACCTATAATATTTTCCACCGGATTTTAAAAGGCTACTTCTTTTTCATTAAACGACCCCCGCACTAGTGAATTTAAACACTGTATCATCATGAGGGGTTTCACAAACATTCAATTCACATACACAACACCCAGACATGGAACAAGCAAATACTTGTCCCTTTAAATCTATTGTTACATCTCATTATTTTTAACAATATTCTTGGATTATCAAAAGACTAATATATTAAATAGGGTGCCGCAAACACTCCCAAACTTAGTGAGAGGAACAAAAAATTGTGGTTTGACGGATAATTCAAATTTTTACGTTGACTTGCCTTTCGAAACTGGAGGTTAAAGTTCGTAACTCATTTACACGACCCCGCTCTAACACCGCTACCGCTCAACGCCGGCTTAAACAGAAAAGGTGGTACGACTAGCTGTTATCTTTGCAAAATGTACCTAACTAAGACGATTTTAAGCTTGTATTTGAATGTCCATTCATTTGTCGATCGGGAGCGGTATCGCTAAGTGTGCTACGGACCTTTATGCACCAAGTAGATACAGTTATATTGTCAGTCTACTTCAGGGTAGCCCTATCTATAATATAATTAAATACAAATAGTAGTGCCTACACATAACATCCCATTAAAATGTTATATGTACGTACAGGGCACCCCTCAATATTTTATATATATATATATATATAGTGTACTTACTTCATTCAAAATGATGCTCAATGTTTTCTGTATACATCAAAACACTGCTATTATATGTATAAATTTATTATAGTTTTGAAACATATACCTATAGTATAGTTTTAAAAAAATATACTATTTTCTATGTGAAATTGTCAATTGTTATCTAAAAATTGATTTTGAGCTTCCTTCACTTACTAATATTAACTATAGAAAGGTTGTCTTTGCATTTTTTCATTGTTTTATGATTCATCACTATGTGTAACGAATTAATAGTCTTAAAGAAATAAGAACGACAGTCGTCAGGGTACAATAGTTATCGGCTAAAATATAATAATTAGCCGTTGATTTGATCAAAATTCATAAAATGTAGATTTATATTTTGTTTACCTATTTAATACTATAGTTATATAATGTTCATCTCTTTGTACTTATCTTATCTAACACATCATCGACGTGTCTTTAATATGTATTGTCTATGTTTTCCAATAACTTGAACAAAATTGTTGCATAATGTTAGTTAGTATATATTTCCTGTGAAGTCGTTCCTGTGTCACAGAAATTGTAATTATTAATTTAATTATTTGTTACGCATTAACGTATGCGGAGCGAATATTTGTAATTAAATACAAATAGTGGAAAAAAATTAAACCTCAGGCAGAACTCGAACCTGCTATCACTGGCTTGACGCGCCAGTCGCTTTACCAACTAAGCTACCAAGGTCACTGCCTGGAAGTTTACTGCGACTGGCGCGTCAAGCCAGTGGTCGCAGGTTCGAGACCTGCCCGAGGTTTGACTTTTTCTTTCCACTATTTGTATGAAATTGTAATTTAAAAACGTAATGTAATCAGACTCAGAAATTTAAAAGGTATTTAGATATCTAATCGTCATTTTTTTGGCCTCTATCAACACAGTCATAATTTTTTGTTATGTATTTATTCAATATTAAAAGACAGTTTATTAAAAAAAGATGGTGTACTAAATATGACAAGGATATATAGCCATACCGAACATTTAAATCTTTATTACTCGCGTTCTCGTTTCCAAGTCTTCACGATGATGAATATTATGTATGAGTGCTAAGAACGGACTTCTAATTTTGAACTCTGTAATATGTAATGCTAAGTACAATGTATGTTATTGTAATATTAGCTTAGTCGTCTTAGGTAGCCGTACTTACAGGTTACATTGCCTGCTTAACATTAATTATTAATAATACATACGAAAAATGGAAAATTATTTATGACTAGCAAAAAAAAACCTTTTAACCTGTAAGAATTTGACCTAACAGTAGGCTAAGCCAATAAGAAAAATGTTTTTGGAAGTCAAATATGCTAAATTCCAAATGAGTGTATATCTGTGTAAACTAGAGATCACAATAGCTTGTAATTTAGCCTTAAGCGCAAGCGTCAAGCGCTCACACAATAATATTAGCGAACTAATCTAGTGCCTGATTTTTTAATTAGAACTTTAGAGTAAAACATATGACTATTGATTCACCATCGTTATTGTGTAACTGGACGCAAAGAATATGACAAAATAAAAAGTACAGAAAAATTGGACCTCTTTGGTCTGCAACGGTTTGGGTGCAACGGCAGCAGTTTTTTTGTGATTGGTCAATCGCTTGTCAATCAATCGACTAAAGGTTTTTTTTTTTTTTGAAATAATTCCGAACTTTCTCTAACTACGCCTACTTTTGGTTAAGCTATTTGCGTCCAGTTATAAATAAAGACTATCTCGCTTTAGTGCCTAACATGACTGATAATTATTGACACTTTCACCCCTTGGGTCCTAATGTGTCGACTGTAAAAATTTTTTGATAGCGTGTAACGTTCTGTGTCGCATTTTTAAGTTCACTAGCTATTAATGAACGATTTTTAAATTTGTTATATACCTAATGGCGTAGTTTAATACATACCATAATGTAAAATATTACAGTGTTTTATTTTTGTCCGACATCCATATTCAACTGTAATTAAAAGGTATCCAAAACGAAAAAGTTAATTTGAAAATAATTTATTTTTCATTACAAGAATAGTTAGGTTATTAAGTACAAAATATTTACATAGCTTTGTTATTTTTATATCTAAAAATTAAAAACATTAAAGTATGACTAAACAGCTTTCTTAATCGACTAAAAGTAGTCATTTGTCATGATACCGCTGCAAAACTTTAAAAAGTAAAAACACTTTGTTTGTCACATTTAAAAATGGAATTTTAACTTTTTGACTTAATCAAAAGTAAGATACATTTTTTTTTTTTCTATATTTAGTAGGTAGGTACCACTTTTTTACGTGAACCTTTTGATACAACAAAATTGTTAATTTTTTATCCAAAAAACAACAGACTTAAAAACTTAAGTATCTAATTGAGTTTAACAATAGATGCCTATTTCTAATTGTGACAATATTTACAAGGTATCTCAAATATCAATCGCAGATAAATTCGTTGTTTATATTCTAGTTAAATATATTGAGCAGTTGAATTTTAGTCACACTGATCACCATGCGTGGACTGGATTACAAAATTTTTGATACTGATAAACATATGTTATTTCATGTAGTTTTTTTTTTTATTTTATTAAAGCCTATTTGAATATGAAATTACCAAAAGTAGGAAAATTTGATTATTATTTGTTGCAGTTGTGATACTTTTTTTAAATGCTGTAAGGGGTTGTATGAAATGTCAAAATCTAATTCAAGAGTTGGATAATAAAAAAAATATTTGACACGTGTTTTTTGCTTTTTCAAAAGTAGTTAAAGCGAATCAAAGTTCAGGAGTTGCGTCTAATGACGTCATAATGCGTACAAACTGCATGAAATTGTGACGTTATGGAAAATTTCAAACGTAAGTTTTTGGTTAAGAAAAAATACATGTCTAATATTTTTAAATAATTTATCTGACGGACATTTTAATCAAAATAGTTGTACCCCATTGTTTTAGTGGTAGGAGCTGACGCAATGTGACGTTACCAACTTATTGTCATGTTGCATAGAGTATTATTTTATTGTGGTCAAAGTATTCTGCAAGCATTTTTGAGCACGTTTTTCTTCTTGCCTCCGGGCGGCCGGTGTTTCGTCGGCCGCAGTAGTATTGTCCCGTTGCTGTTGTGGTTTGTAAAGGTTCCTATAAAACAAATAACATTTGAATTAGGAAAACTATTTTTTTTACTAGAAATTGTGTGCATTTGTTTTACTTATTTCCGTTTACTTCTGTATTTATAGTTTTTACCGTTTTCCTGCCTGTTAGAGGCCTCTATATCACTAGTTACAATAGTCTAAAGTCAGTTCCTGGTTGCCGAAAGGTTGTAGATAAAGAAACAACTTCCTCAGGTAGGTGTACATCCCGCCGGAGGCAAGCAGAGAATGCTCTTGCGAGCCCGCGACTCCGGCCAAGGGCAGAGACGGGACCGGGGTTTTTTTAGTCTGTGAAAATCTGATATATCCCCACGCCGCTGCCGTCCCTTCGACGTGGGATGAAATGAAACGACTAGCTTTTAACCCCCAAAAAAGAGGTAGTTATAAACAAATGAGGACAACATCACATACATTGCTCTGAACCCAAAGTAAGTAGCTAAACCACTTGTGTTACGGAATTCAGAGACTACGAAGGTACCACGAACACCCAGAACCGAGACAATGTAGAAAAGTGGTTTTCTACGTTGACCCGGCCGGGGATCGAGCCCGGGACCTCAGAGCTAGCCACACCTTGAAAACCGGTGTGTACGCCACTCGACCACGGAGGTCGTCAAACAGTTATAAATCACAAGAAAGCATATAGTGTACCTATAACGGGTGCGTGGCACGGCGGTGCAGCATCGTTGTCGTCGCGGCGCATGTCGGCCAGACACCGGGAGGCGAGCGCGCGGAACACGGCGCCCACGTTGACATCCTCCTTGACCGAAGCCCGCATCAGCCGGCAGCCGAGCGCGCGCGCTACCAGCTCCGCTTCGTCCCTGAAACCAAAAAAACAAATACATTAGGTATCTCCATGTTTCGAAATTTCCAAGGATTTTATAAGTAGTTCAGTGAAGCGGTAAAAGCCTTTCGCGAAAGGTTTTTTTTTACTTACTAGCTTACTAGCAATGTAGGTGCAATTCACATTACTAGGTATCTTTTTAACCTCTCCAACTAAGCTAAATATGCTTGTGTCTGACCTGGTTCACGTCAATAGTGCAATGGGTGGGGTTTGAACCTGCGACCTGTCGATCACACGGCCGTCACCCTGATCATTTGGCTATTGCCGCTTCTGAACTGCGGCGATCTTTATTACAATAACATCCCTAGCCTAAACAGCGTCGAAGAGTCATTAGATTATCACACAATCCTAAATTTCTTTCTAATTCAGTTACTGAATAAGGAAGCCTAAATGTCAATGCATTTAATTTGCTCGCATTAAGGAAGACTCATGCGATTTTACACCTTTATAAATTTAGAACCGATTTAATTTAGGATAGTGTAGGTAATAAGCGCATTACTTATATGAAATTGTAAAAGTGTGATACATATTTTTATTTGACTCTTGGTTTCATCTATACTAATATTATAAAGCTGAAGAGTTTGTTTGTTTGTTTTTTGAACGCGCTAATCTCAGGAACTACTGGTCCGAATTGAAAAAATCTTTTTGTATTGGATAGTACGTTTATTGAGGAAGGCTATAGGCTATATAACATCACGCTACGACCAATAGGAGCGGAGCATAAATGAAAAATGTTGCAAAAATGAAAAACCGTTGAAACTAAAACACGCGAACAAAGTCGCGGGGGACAGCTAGTTTGTAATAAAATCGTCTTTTCCCTCAAATGAGATCTACAGAAAGTACACCATAAAAGTAATTGCTGATTAATACTCACGGTCCAACAACACACTGGTCCATCAAATCAATTTTATTTTGAACTATGATTGTCGGGATCTCTCCGCACTCATTCTCCACCTGAAATGAACCACCACGTGAATTTTTTACTTTACAAAAACAAACATTGAAATAATACACCATTACCTTTTACAGAAACACATGGACTAATAAATAACAACAAACGGTGGAGTTCACGTCATTTTAATAAGTACAAATCGCATTTTAGTTACAGGTGTTTTAAAAATCTAAGCGTTAAGTGGACAGTCCGGGCTTCCTTCGCGTCCTGTCATGATGTCTATGTTTTCCACTACGGCTTGCACCTCGGAAGAGGTCGGCAGAAATTTGGCAAACAACATCCCCCGACCGCCTGACGAACAATTGATCCCCAAAGTATAATTTTTATTCACTTTTCTAAATATATACTTCGATATAACTTTGTCACAAGCTCGGTACATTCTCTTTACGTCTTCATTGCCGTAATAAAGTAATAGTGTTCTCTTTCCCGCGCTGTTTATATATTCAGCTTGGATTACTGTCTCATTGTCTGGTACATTGAGGGCGTCACAATCAAAGGTGTTTGGTATCTCGAGAGGATCCAACACTTTCTTGAAACTGATAATTTCGCAGGAATCCCGCTGCCTCTGGTTTGGTGGCCAATAATACACCGCAAACATTTTTGCCGGCATCTCGTTTAAATCAAAATTCCCGTCGACGTAATATTCAATGCATTTTTGCTCTCTTCTTGAACTGACACAATTCACTCCACATAAAGAAATTAATATTAAAATAAACGTGTATTTCCCGTGCATTTTAGAAGATGAATACAAGATTTGAGATAAAGTTTCCGATCCAGACACAGTTAGGGTAATGTAAACAGTCAATACGCGTTACTTGATAGCTGTGTGTATTAGATAGTCCGTACATGGAACAGTTGTGTGAGCGAGTCACGACCTCACTTATCTTAATATGCTGCTTTAATCAACAAAATTCTTTAGGACAAGGAACTTCAGTCTCATTGCGCAAATTTTTGTCAGAACTTTTATTTAGATACCTATTTTTGTATGTAGGTAAATAATAAAGGTGTTCCTTTTTGTTAAGTTAAGTATGTTGCATCTCAAATACGTAATCTTCGACATATAACGCCTTGATTACATGCTCAAAGGAAAATAAAATAAACCTTAAATTCGCGCTCAAATCTTCAAAATCAATATTGAATTAGCTTAACCTGTGTCTTGATAATGTATACCTCGACTACGCTGTACATTAATTGAATAGTCAAATGTATCTTGAATACTGTCCGTATTCTCGTGTTCGCAATAAACAGTGCAAAAAGTGTTCTTTATATTAAGCAGAACGAGTAAAATTAACATGAATGTACGCATAGAAGTTAGAGCAATCGTTAACAGGGTTATACGCGGTCAATGACCAATGTTCAAGTATAAAATTATCTGCATTTGCCAAATGCGCTTGTAGATATGATTTTATTTAAATATTTTTGCCGGGAGTAGTGAAATCAAACCTCTTTCAATTTCTTCAATGGTATGTTTTGAATTTGCATGAGATTACAGTTAAATTCTTGTATTACACTGTACAGTGTAGATACTATTGCAAAATTAGCATAGCCGTAGGGAATCTTGTTTAATTTACTTTTTTTTTTGGATTTGTAATTGATCCTGAGAGCCCATAGTCCATATACAGTTATGTATTTTAATTCGGAACTGAGAGCCCAAATGGCTCGGAGGATACGAAACGTTTAAAGTAACGATATAGTTAAGTCCGGGAATCCGGGTGGCTTAAGCATCTTTGAGACCTCGCCGGCTTGCCTTTAGCTACGAGTAGTATGACTTTGTTTTTCGGAAAAGCAATGGCAGATAATTTATATACAAACTTTAAAACCTACTTGGGCTTAATACTTATTTGGCCAAAATGTTGGTTATAATGTACTTAAATGAACTACAAATCCTATTTACCTTAAGTTTCCACGAATGTAGCGAGAGGAAGGAGTCTCGGTCAGTGGTGGAGAAGGCGAGCACGCAGGCGTGTGCGCCGCGGTAGTACGCCTTGGTGATGGCGTCGAACTCCTCCTGCCCCGCCGTGTCCCATAGCATCAGCCGGACCTCCTCGCCGTCGATCCTGGAGAACACAAGGAAAAGATTATTTATTTATTTAAAATTCATATACACACAAAAGAGAGAGGGCCTCGTGGCTAAGTGTAAGCCGTACGGTTTAAGCCGTACGCCTCATTGGCTGACTTTATCCCCTTCGAATCTAACCTATGCCTGTCGTTGCTCTAATAAAATCTCAAAATTGTTATACTTAGTAAAATTTTTATTTACTATTGTCGTTCTCATGCTACCATGTCGCCTATCTAATTAAAACTTACAACTTTTGTTATGATGATCATGCAGCGCTATTTGCGGCGGTAGTTGGAACTAAAACTTTAAAAGCGGCGTATGGAAGATGCGCCCAGATTTAGGCTCCACGTTACGGCGTTATTACGCCGCTTTGACAAACGTGAAGTGCTTATTTAATGCGGCGTACTTTATTTTAGCCCAATTGATACCCGGCTGAACATGAGATAGCCGCATTACATTACAGCGACATTTTTCAATCCGACACACCTACGACATAGCCATAACGTATCCAAACGAGAAGGCGGCTACTTTACATAGGTCACTCTCTGAAAATACCTAAACAAAATACTCCAAGAACATGTTATTTACAGTCATGTCCAGACATTTCTCATGGACGTAATCAATTTCCCATCAGACCACACCAGAGCCACTTGATTACCTACCCTAATTAGAGGCATTTTGCATGTAGCACACAACATCGGGACATGACTCAATTGTAATTAAAAGCACATGTCTTCGTAATGATCACTTAACGTTATCTTAATTTCTATAGGTATATTTGCGAACTGGGTGGCTATAACAATAAATGTTTAAATAAATACAACAGTTATTGGATGTGGTGTTCTTAGTTTTTGTTATTAATTTGATTATTGTTATTGAGGTTAGGTTTTGTGAGGTTATCTTTGTTGTAAGATAATTTGGTGCCTAAAAACGAAGAATACAATGACTGGAAATATTAGGTATTAATAATAAGTAACTTTCGGGTATGCGCGAATTTATTTTTAGGAATGGCAATTTACTACTATATTTTCCCTTCTCTTTAGTTGGATAATAATAATAATACTTTATTTGCTTAAAATATGGTATCTACATAAGGTGTTACAAAGAAAAATTTGGTCACAACATATTTCACCTATTGAAGGTGTGCAAATTTATAATAAAGTTTTTACTCTATTTAACATGTATTGTTTTTTTTTTTTTACTTACTATCTATATGCTTATAGCTATTTTATAAACCATACCGACTAGAGCTATAAGAGAGATCATCATTGACAAAAGGAAAACTAAAATGCTATTATAAAAATATATTAACTATTTGAATAAAGAGGCATGACTACCATAATGTTATTTAAAATGACAATAACGACAGGAACTTTTCTTTAAAAAATCATTAATAGAATAAAAGCTTTCCTCTATCAACCAATTCTGCAAAGTGCTACAAAATTTTTTAGAAGGAAGTTCTACAATGGGCTTTTGCAAGGAATTATAAATTAATGGTGCCATATAAACACAGTTACGTCTAAACATCTCTAGTGAAGGTACCGGCATTTTTAGGTACAGTTGCGTTAATTGTCTTTTATTTTTATTGTCGTTGTGTTCAAAGAGAAATGGATGATACTTTACAAACTTGGCAACTTCATATATATAAAGGCTTGGAACAGTTAAGAGCTTTTGAGATTTAAATATAGGTTTACATGATTCAGACCATTTAATACCATATATTGCTTTAATATATAAATATTGTTTTATTTAATAGTATTGGATTCAACAGTTATCGACAGAAAAGAGTCGGAAATCGATATCTGTCACAATTTCTCAATTGCGTTGCGTTGCACAGTTTTAACCCACATGTACCCAAGCGGCGACCGGTCACCGCGCATGACGTGACAGCCAAATCTCAGTCTAACCCCGAGCAGCGACTGGTCGCCGCACTCCACTTGATTTGAACCCTTTTGTGTTTGTGTTTAGAGTCTACTTTTGTATGAAGAAGTTTGATGATAGTCTAGTTCAACGAGGTACAACTCGGAATCAATGGGTTAGAGATTGGAGTTGATTCATACCTTATATTTAATTATTCAACCTGTACTAACTTTGGCTAGGTAACTGGGTTCCTACTTTGAATTATTTCCGATGAACTCAATCAACCTGCCACTGAAGGTGCGCATCACGGTAGTAGCGCTGGATCATGCTGGACTTGCCAACGCCACCGTCTAGCTCATCTACCGACGACGATTTTAACATAATTTTTCTATGAACTCACTCAATCTGCCGCTCCAAGAAGTCGACCCCTATCGTCTTCTTGTAGTCCCTGGTGAAGGTGCCGCGGCAGTAGCGCTGGATCATGCTCGACTTGCCGACGCCGCCGTCGCCCACGATCACGACCTTAAGGGCCACCTCCAGGTCCTCCTCGCGCATCGCGCCACCGCCGACCCAAACATTAGTGGTCACTGATTTAATTCTGGAATAAGGAAAACAGAAATTATTGGTTAAGTTGGATTACGACTAGGAATGCACAAGGAGTCAAGGACATCCAAACAAGTAGATACATCGATTTTAGGATTTTAGGTTTTAAGGAATCGATCGATTCGATTTATACGTTTAGAATACTTATTTTTATGTAAGTATATATGGTCTGTCAAGGAACTGATGAAAAAGCTTGTTATAGGAACTAAGTACAAATTGTACCTACTAAAATTTAATGTTGTACACTAAATTTATGGTCATGTAAAGTACTTGAGTGCTAAGGTAGTTTATAGAGCATTTCATTAAATAGTTCCTATTCCGTTATGTTGGCAGTAATGTTTACCAGAATTTCTACCTTACACAATACGCGTTACCGTGAAGTAGGGGGTTTGAAAATAAGCTGATTAACGAAATCATTGGGGCCTCTACGTTTCTCACGCCGTCAAGTAATGTTCTTAACTCCATCTAAGATTTTATCTTAAAGGGAAGCCAAAATAACGGCAAAGGAACTATTTAATAAAACGCTCTCTACATGATCATGACTATAAATGTACTGTAACATAAATTGTATTTCCCCAAACAATATTTTTTATTAGTTCCTTGATTGACTGTAATTGCAATATATGTATTATTTGGATAGGAACCTCCAAGAGTGGAAAAATACAGATTATAGGTGGAGCCTCTAATCTACCGGCTGTATTTTTCCTTAGACTGCTATAAGATATGTGTTTAAAGAGAGGAACTCTTGAATAAATTTACCACATCATAATAATTTAATATTCAAAACTTGACCTTAATTGTAAACTGCAAAACTAAGTTCGATGAGCTTCACAAAGTATACGATATTTATTACAATCATGCCTTAAGTATAAAGTGATAACTTGTTTTACAAGAAAAATAAGATCATAATTGCTTTTTAACCATAAGCGTCATGAGTCATAGGCGCCATAAAATATTGTCCAACATAAAATGATCCTTTTAACACTTCTTATAGTAAGCGACGACAGGTCTTTCCTAATTAGTCACCCTCTTAAAGGTTTTCGTAATTTATGCGGTCTATTTATGGAGATACTATATTTATTTCAACCTCATTTTTTTATTTCTATTTGAGATCTTAATTGAAAGAGTTAAATAAAAAGTATTGACGTAAGACAACCTTGTAAATCTTAGTTAACCCACTTCGACTTCTTGCAGTTATTATAAGTGATAGATTTTTTATCACTATATAATAATATTATTTAAGTTAGTAAGTAATATTAAGCTAAGAATTGGAATGAGAGACCTCACTCCCAATTAATTTAGACACGTCGATTCGAGACGGGCTCAGGGATGTTAGACACTGGTGAGAGACAAGACTTTGCCAGAATTTTCAAGGCTGGCCTTTGTTTTTGCCTTTGCTGTCCCATTGCTTGGCAAAGGTCTCCCTCCACTCTTTCAATCCGTGTGATTTTGTTATTACATAAAATGAAAGTGAAACCATATAACAATCAAAAACTGCTAATCATTCGATACTTACACCAAATTATCGACAAGAGATGATAAAAAAAATATTCATATTATTTATTCCTATTTCACTCTATAAGAGTCAAATTACTTCCAAAAATAGCATTGTGTCCGGTCACAAAGATCGTTCATTTGTTGGGCATGACGAACTAATCACATTTCGTTAATTCATTGTATTTTTACTTTCAACGCATTCCGCGTTTCTCTCGGACACGAATTCCGCGGCGTCATGCGAGCAGACGAGGCATTCCGATTATGTCAACATTTGCAGAATGCTCGTTTCTCACTCCATGTGAACTAACACAGATTTACGATATGTCTAGATTGATAGAGCTATATTTTAAATGCGGAATTCTTTGGTAAAAAAACAGTGTACTGTTGATAATTAAACTAGATTTCTTTTTTATTGTGAAAAGATTGTATTCTTACTACTTACTTATGATTAAAAGTGCACGTGTTTTTACAGTAGTTACCTACCTAGTTTATTTTGACTGAACTGTATTATTAGACTTGCTTGCTTAAGTGTTGTGCCTGCGCCTCTATGTTAATAGGTATCTCTATCGTATATCTACAAAGCATGAACAAAATCAAACAAGTAGTTACAAACAAATTTGTAAATACTACAACGTGTCCACCATTCGTCTTAGATCAAACTGATTTGATTTCAGTTAACAATTTTAATTATTTTGTTTTATTGATTTTGTAATAAAATTGCGTTACGCGAATTGCTAATCAAAATTGGCGTTTCACAATCATGTAACAAGATTAAAAAAATGTTTAGTGTGTAAATTCCATAAAGCAAAGCTGGGTTGAACGTTAGACAAAAAGCTAAATTACATCTATTACTAATCTTATTATTTTAATTATTTGTTACGCATTAACGCATGCGGAGCGAATATTTGAAGTACTAATCTATTACTAATATATAAAGCTGAATAGTTTGTTTGTTTGTTTGAACGCGCTAATCTCAGGTATAGTGCGATTCAAATTTAATGGCAACTGTGAAGTGCGCTAAACGCTGCGCAGTACCTCGCCCCGCATCCCCGCTGGCGCATGAGTTTGGTACTGCGCAACGACTCAACTCGAGTTCAGAGCCGCCTTTAAGTTTGCACCGTACTGTACTACTGGTCCGATTTAAAAATTCTTTCAGTGGTGGATAGCCCATTTATTGAGGAAGGCTATAAGCTATATAACATTACGCTGCGGCCAAAAGGAAAGGAGCATAAATGAAAATGTTGCAAAAATTAAAAACCGTTGAAACTAAAACACGCGGGCCAAGTCGCGGGGGACAGTTAGTAAAAAATTAAAAGACTTGATCCTTTGCTGATTCTTGCTATGCCTATTAATTAAATATGGTTAATCTCGCGTAATAGGCATAAAATCACAATTTCCCAATTTATGACGTTTTAAATCAAGGCTGCGTCCATCTATAAATAAAAATAAAGTTATATAGTAGGTATAAGTGGCTTTATTTCTTATTCTATCTTGTTAATTAAGTCCATAAACCAATCCAATCTACTTTATTAAGCACGTCCTTACAGATTCTAATTAGACCTTCAGATGTATTCTCATTGCAGTAAAAGAATTGAAACATGTAAACAATAAGGTATAAGCCTTAAAGTAAACATAGACGAGCATAGAGCGCGCGCATCGCTAGTAGCCCCCTGTGCCGAGCGTAAGCAAATGCGTAATACATTTAGCTAAACTTTTTGCTAAATGTACTACGCTGGTTTACTGATTTTTCGTGCGACAAAAGACGTTTATCTATACTAATATTATAAAGCTGAAGAGTTTGTTTGTTTGTTTATTTGTTTGTTTGAACGCGCTAATCTCAGGAACTACTGGTTCGAATTAAATAATTCTTTTTGTGTTGGATAGTCCGTTTATTGAGGAAGGTTATAGGCTATATAACATCACGCTAGGACCAATAGGAGCGTAGCATAAATGAAAAATGTTGCAAAAATGAAAAACCGTTAAAACTAAAACACGCGAACAAAGTCGCGGGGAAAAGCTAGTGTAAAAATAACTACGGTCCCTATATCATTAGGGTAATATTAGGTTTTATTAAAAGGGCACGCTCTGTTATCACACAAATTTTACGATTTTACTTGTTCATACTAGTGCCTACAGTTCATACTCGATATGCGGACTCAATAGTTTACTTATTTTTTTCTCTAAGGTATATCCACAGTCTATATAAATCTCGTTAAATCGGCATATTATTCTCAAGATAATTGGAACTCTGCTAGTTAACTAAAGGTCAGATTTATTAGACTATTTATTTGCTAATAAACATATAGAGTAAAAAACAATGATGTTTACGTATTCCAACTAGTTGGTACTGACTGCTATGGCTGGTGATGGCCTAGCTCTTGATAAGCGTAGAACGAGGTTCTCTTTGCTTTTGGCGCCCTTAGATCTGCGGATTTAACTACAGGAATCTACGGATTTTTCAGCATCACCCTAAAGATTTTTAAAAGCAGATAATGATCTTGGTTTTCGCTGGAAATCATTTTTTGCTATCAACTTTTGGAATCAGTCCCCCTAGACAAGTGGCATTTCGACAAGCGTTAACAATTATAGAAATCGCTTAAATGTCATTAAATGTGTAGAAATGACATTTCATTTCGATAAGTCAGGTGACTTGGACTTGTCACTTCCATACATTTGAACGATTCGATTATCGTTATCGCTTGTCTGGCTTAGACTAACCACTCCTAACCTTACCTTCCTCGTTTAATCATTGCACTATCTTTATGATATTACTTACCTATATGTCTTCTGATTTAGAAGTTCTGAATATTATTGTTACTTGGAGAAAAGAAAAAATATTTTTTCCATTTTCCGAAAATGTATGAAGTAGGCCCTGCCTACTTGGTATCGAAAACAAAAACATCTGGAACCCAGATAGTTTTAAGAACAAGAGAAATGCTGTTCTATATATGCAAACTATTTCAAAGGCACCTTCCACCGAAAAGTGTGCAGAGTAATGCAAAAACTTAAAACTTTTTAATCATCATAATATATGATTGTAGAACGCCAATGTATGTATGGTAAGTATGGTATGAAATTAGCGTAACAGAAAATAATTAATTTACCAAAGAAATCAAACAAAATAATTGAAACTTTAAACTGAAATCAAATCTATCTGATCTACGACAAATGGTGGACATATTGTTGTTTTGACAGATTTTTTTGGAACTACTTGTTTGATTTTGTTTATGCGTTGTAGTTGTTGTACTAAAGGTATTAATGTACATTACACTGTAGCTATATACATATTATTTTCAAGAGGAACTAGATCTTAAATCATACTTATTAATCCACATTTACCATGCAAAAACAAAATTAAACAAGTTATTGCAAAGAAATCTGTCAGGACTGCTACAGCATGCTCAGTATTCGTCGTAGGCCTGATTAAAATGTAAAAAGAACCGGCCAAGAGCGTGTCGGACCGTACTCTGGGGTTCCGTAGTCCTTCACAGAATGCGTTCGTTATAGGGTCGTTTTCCTTTTTCCCATTAAACGGTTTTGGTACATTTTATTGACGCGCGATGAGCAACGTTTTAAGAGTTTTCCCGACAGATAAGGTATATATATCTGTGGTTTTCCCAAAAGGCTTAGACCCAAATATCTTGTTTTTTTTTAATTTTGTTGGCTTTTTATGAAACAGTAGTCAGTACCATATTCTTTTGTTTCTTAATCATGATAAATATTGACGTCCCATTCTATATCAGTTAATACCATGACGAATAATTGTTTTAATTAAGTGTTAACATAAAAACATATGTATGATTCTCCCATGCATTGCATGTACCCATCAGAGCGTATAAGTAGGTTGGTGGAATTACAATTATAATCCGTGTTTGTACTTAAAAAGAAGCATGGTTTCTATGAAATTAATTTAAATTATTATTTTTTTGTTTTAGTGATTTTTTTACCTTATTCTTGTGTATGTGACGAATCTAAAATTCTAAACATACATTGGACGAAATCAGGTTGATCAACGATACAGCCATCCTTGTTCTCTTTTCAATTTCTAAACTAGCTAGATCTTGCCAGGTAACACCAAAAGTAAAAAAAAAAAAAGTAATTTGAGCCAGTCATAATTGTTTTTATTAAAAATAAATTCTTTTACGTTGTCCGAATGCATTTTAAAAATTATTATTGAATAAAGTAGAGCGGCAAGTCATTAATAAAGTTGACGACATCATAACAGTCTTATGATGTCGTTTACTATATATTAACGCCTTTTTAGGTAAATTAAATTATCTGTTAATTTTGTTGTTGATTTTAAAACTTGTTTTGTTTTTGTTTTTCAGTTTGTAGGCATGTGACATCATCGTTGTTTTTTTTTATTTTATTTTGTGGCCCATTGCAACAAAATGTAAATGGTTAGGCATGTGTATAGTTTTCGCAAACCATTCTTCTTTATTAAATCATTCAGAGCGAATGATTTAATAAAGAAGAATTGGGCTTAAATCGTAGTTACTACGCTCGTCCCTACAATTTATGGAGAATGCGGCAGCAATAGTCTATGGTTTGACCATGATTTATGCACTATTGTTGCTTAGATTCCCGTGTTATTACTACACAACGATTTTGTGGACTTCGGAGATTTGATTTTCTCATTCGCTAATGGTGTAATTTGCTCGTTGGGTGGGCACTTTAGTCTGTCCTTCCAGGCTCCTTTACGTCATATTTTATGTTCATGTATTAAATCATTAAAAAGTAAAATCTACAGCATGTTTATCAACATATTCGATATTTCCTTATATAGGTATGTACCTTTTTATATCATGTAAAAAATTAGCAAAAAATAAAAGTGTACATCAAATACAAGGTTTATTGTGTTGTAAAGAAACTTTATTCTCAAAAGAACAGTTACAGTTCACTTATTATAACTTTATTTATAAAGATATCGGTTGTTTTCTTAATTAACTATCGTTATAGAATTGAATATTCGCAGAGCGCGTAAAGTGTGGTTCTGGGAAAGTGTTCGACCCACTTTATGTGTCGAAGACTGGTCGTGCACGCAACCACTGCTGATGCACTTTTACGCGAAAAGATCCGATCACCGATATCGTGTGAGAGTCTGATCCAAAGATAGCCTGAATTATGTAACAAGGAAAGGAAAACGGGCAGCTTTATTTTCCGCAATATTCCAATAACAACGAAGATAATGGTTAGTAAGCGTGTTATTTAAACCGTTAAACCCAAATTGATCGAATTAATGAGTAAAAACAAGAGTGCTTTTTTATGTAAGCACGTTTTTAACACTTCTCTTTTAACACTTACATTCAATTAGCTGTGAAAGGGAATTAAATTAGCCATCAAATTTCACTTACTTAAGACAGGAAACAAGTGTACGTACTTAATGTTGATATTTATGGTATTGTAGTTTTAAGTATAAATTGATATCTTTCACTTATATCAATTTACCATTATTTTCCATTTTTATAAAATGGATAAAACGAAACAATAATAAGATATGTCTCTTGAAGAATGTAGTATGGAATTTTATAAAAGAAATACAGCGATTCTAATCGATTTATACAGAAAACTGTAAGAAGATAAATTCTAAGCAATCGAAATTTTACATTGGTACGCCTTATCGCCTATAATAATTTCCCTGGCCTTTTGATTCTACCAAATAAGGTAATATTACAAAGGTATAAAATCCTGAATAGGATATGCAAATTTAATTGGCGATAAATTGAGTGTACTGAGATCATCGACAGATTGCCAAACGGTTTATCTTCATCATTAATCTGTTGCAATTAGCTGCTTTGCACGGCTGTACGGATTTATGATCAGTGTGGCGAATCGATATTAATGTTTTTTTTGTTTTTAAATGTACGTTTTTGTGTGCTAATGACGCCGTTTATTTGTTTGTTTTGTTTAATATGAGTTGTTGATAGAGGATTATGCCAGTATTGTACAGTACGATATTTACATTTATTTTATACCTTTTTAGTATACACTACTTATTTTATATGTAGGTACTTAGGTACAAAATTGTTATGTATATAACATTTGCTAGTCCGAGCACTTATGTTTAGTAAGTACATTTATTATTTTAAATTTTTACTGCACATAAGATTGTCTTAGGTTTACAGGTGTACTGTCTACTTAAAATTACACGTCCATTGCGATAGCAAAAGGTTCCTTTATATTATGTTGTCGGTCCAAAAGGCGGTTATTTCTTTTATGGGTTCCTAAGCAGTACTTTCTTTACTTGCTAATAAAGTGATCTTAGAAATGCGCCTGCGGCTTGAATCTGTATCCATCGACTAAGCTTTCCATCTCTACTAACAATATGTTTACTTATAAAGAAAGTGTGTCAGCGAGAGACAAAACTTAGAAAACGAATTGTTGGAAAAATAATTTTAAGTTTAAGTATTGGTCACTTACTTTCGCTTAGGGAGTTACTTATGTAGTAACCGACCTATTTACCTCCTTTTTAAAAGATGATGTTTTAAGTAAGTATTTATATGAATATTTTTTTCTAGGTAGAAGAGGTTACCTATTTGACGCATTAAATATTTGTTCATTAAGGTGACAGTTGATTACGGAAAAAAACGTTAAAGCACGTTTTTTTTAATTTCGGTGGCTGTCCAAGTAATCAACTTGTCAATGTGAACTGCCTCTTACAACAAGAACTATTGGTAGTGTAGTTAAATAGTAACTTTTATTTATACCCTGAATAGTGATACTATTATCACGAAGTGATTTAATATTTTTATCTACCCAGGTAAATAACTGGTAAGTTTAAATACATCTGTCCCAGAAAAACCTTGCAACTTTCGGTGGTTAAATGTTTCTAATTCTAATTTCTAATTTATTAAAAAAAAATGAAGTGCGCAGCTGCCTGCGTGTTCCCGCCAATAATTTAAATTTATCAGTTCAGTGTCATGGGACAACATATATCTCATTTCCGTCTTGGTTGCCAATAAGCAAAATAAAATTACAAAATACTCGTGAACGCGCGCCTAATAATACTATGTTTATTTGTGTAGTATTCTTTCACCCTATTATAAATGGTTTTCTTGTAATTAATTAATTTCCTTGCTTTCATTTCTTTGTTATCATTTCGTTGATTTGGTGGACAGTTTTGTCCACCGAAATGATAAAAAGTCCACCAGAGTGACAAAATATCCCATTTCGGTGCATAATTATATCATTTCGATTGGTAATTGTTTCATTTCGGTGTAAATACAGGCCAGCTGTAGATTTTTTCCCTGGTGTAAATTTGTATGGGCTTTCCACCCTGAAGAAAGAAAGGCAGGGGCATGGTTTATACCGGCTAAAACCACCGGAGTACTTGTCTCTACACTTTACCAGCCGGTTAGTTTAGTTGCTAACTACGGCGGTCTAATTTTTTTGAAGTGAGGGAGAAAATAATTATGGTTTCCACCCATTTGGTTCATTAAAGAGGCCCACGGGAAACTAAAACAAGTTTCTCGCGCTGCATCGCCCAAGCACCACATTTATTTATTTACTTTTGGTAGGTACTACAAACAGTCATTCAATTTTATATATTTATTTAGGTAAGCCTGTCTTTTATTGGTATAAGTACATACATTTTCAGTAGATTTTAATTTCAGTGGATAGGTTGTATCATTTCGGTGGCATGTTATTTGATTTCGGTGTCCGACTGATTCATTTCGGTGGCATCAAATTTTAAACACGTATATCTCATACGTTTATTAAAATATCTTAACGCCTATAAGTTCTCACATTAAGGATATCAAGAAGAATAAGAAACTTAACTATAGTTTCTTAATTCTGTATAAAAAAAAACTCTACTACAGTAGCTTTTGTGTAAAAGAGTAACAATCATCCATACATCCATACAAACTTTCGCGTATGTAATAAAGGATTAGTATGGATTTACAAAGCTTTCAAGGGCCGCAAGTAAGACGCCCGCGGGCCGCAAGCGGCCCGCGGGCCGCTGGTTGCCGACCGCTGATCTAAACGTATTGAAAGCGTATTTACTTGAATCATCTTTTGCCAAGTCTTGTCCAATGCTGGTTGGTGTTGGTGTGAAGACCAAATCAGCTACATACTTAAAGCATTGACAACGCTCTAAGCTACATACCATGAAGTGAATACCTGTAATACGGTATGCTTACTGGCAATATACACGTTTTAATTTTGTAGTTAGCAATAAATGAATGGAACTACAAGGTGCCAGCAACCGGTTCTGCGCCTGATCTCTCTCTGTTCGTGTCTGATTGCCCCAAATGCGGAAAAGAGAGTGCACCTGTCCGCGCACACTTGTGTATTAAAGTCACTAAGTACCAAATTAGCACTTTGTTGACACTAATACCTATAACATACCACAGATCACATTACCGATATCTCTCTCAATAATCTTGCGAGATTTAAAGAAAACAGTTGAAACAATAGACGCAAATATTCGTATGTTTTTGCACAAAACACAATCAATTCGAGTCTAACTTCGAGAACATTTTTATCATAGAGTAAACATAGACAAGCATAGAGTGTGTGCATCGCTAGTAGCTCCATGTCAAGCGTGCACATTTTTAGCTTATGTACTGCGCTCGTGTACTGATTTATGTGATTTGCCGTGCGACGACAGACGTTTATGCGAAAATATCAACGGTTCCAATATTATCAGGGTATTATTAGATTTTGAGATAGTTTTAATAAAACGGTGCGCTCTGTTTTTATACTAACCTTACGATTTTACATGTTCATACTAGTGGCAACAGTTCATACTCGATATGCGCGCTCTATAGTTTACTTATTCCTCTAAGATTTTTATTAACATCATTTCATAAACTTTCTTCCTTTTAAACAACCTTTACGATTGGCAAATGTTTTTTGCAGCCGAATTTAAATAAACTTTCAGTATGTTATTGCTCCAGTTTGTTGAAAACTTTCTACTTTCATTTAAATAGTTATTTGTGTATATTGATGGCTAATTAATTTGTTGTGTCTAGTTAACCTTCAGAACGATCTAAAAGTTCATTAGTCGACTATTAGTGAATAACAAGAACTCGTTTATGTTAATGCCGTGAATGTCGGCCGGCTTTGTATTGTTTATCAATTAATTTGTTGTTTGTTTATATTTTATAAAATTTTCCTGTTAAAAAAAATTTGTTACTTTTTCTAAAAAGGACTAATTGTTTAATACCACAAAAAGTTTATTCACTAGAGAATTAGGAACTTGTAAAGTATTAAAAAAATGTTAAGTGATGTAAAATTTTCATAAAAGTTTATTTTATTTTATACTGGCTGTGCCCACAACTTCGTCCGTGTGGAAATAATCAAAAAATATTATTTTAGAATTTTTCTAAAACAGAAGTAGCCTAAGTTAGTCCTTAGTACAACAGCTATCTGCCAGGAAAAGTCTCGTCAAAATCGATAAAGCCGTTCCAGAGATTATCCGGAACAAACAGATAGACAGATAGCCAAAAAAAATATATTTTGGTATATGTACCATATATATTCATATACATGTAGTAAAAACCGGTTATTTTATAATATTACAAACAGACACTTTTCACATTTATTTGTATGTAAGTATATGTATGTATAGAAAAATAGAATCAATAATAAATTTTGCTAAACCAGATATGCAATCACAAATTCCGTAAAGCTTGCTGTAGTGATATATTCCGCTTTACTTTCTGCAGACAGACTAATCTACCCTATTTCTAGTTTAATAATCTTGCAAAAGAAACCTAATACCCAGCTCTACATTACAATTTCTCTTATAATATCACTTCCTTATGATATCACACAAGTGTGGTCGAATACAGTTAAGTGGATACAATAATCAACCTTAATGGTTAAAAGACAAAAAGTTGCCTCTCATGTGTTGTGGAATGTACTTACACAGCAAAATAAGCTTTCCTGAAAACCATTACATATTTTTAAAAGCTTCTATGTGGTACCAGCGTGTTCTACTATGTATAAAAAAATATGTAATATAGAGATTTTTTGGTGATGTTATCTTTTTTTTTTGTCGGGGTGAAACTCTAATGACTTCTACCCACGCCGAGGTTACGGCGTGGGGATATGTCGGACTTATACCGACTAAAATTACCCCGGTCCCGTCCTTGGCTTTGTCGGAGCCGCGGGAACGCTAACGAAATCGCTGCTCGGCCTCTTATGTTACCTGCCCCTCTAGCGAAGTGACATTTCTACAAGCGTTAACGCAAATCGCTTAAATATATGGAAGTGACAAGTCTAAGTTACGTGACGTATCGAAATAAAATGTAATTTCCATACATTTAATGTCATTTAAAGGATATGGATTATCGTTAACGTTTGTATGTTACTTGGCTACAGGATCTGGTATTTGTATACCCAGATCACTCACATGGGTTGACCGTCGGCGTCGGCCTTGTTGATGGACCAGTCTCTATCAAATGAAGCTCACGCGCAGCAAGGGTGTTTCTATGTTACAATTAAACCTTTGAATTATGTCATTAGGAATTTTAAATATGAAGTTTGTTGCTTGTTATCATCTCATGGTGAAGGAAAGCTTTTAAATATTAATTTACAAATCAGCTAGGCTTAGCCCGGTTTCTAAAAGGCTGATCAATTTAATCTGTTGTCGAATTATCTGATCATGACTATGATTGGTTAACCAAAAGACTAACAACCAATCGCAGCGCTTAGATTACATGAGGTTTGACAGGTGATTAACTAATTTTTGTGTTCAGAAACCGGAGGTTAAAGAACTAGTAAATACAAATAAACCAAGCACAAACACGATGAGATCACGTCTTTTCGTTACAGAGTTCCTATGGCCAACGAGCTCCATTATCAGATCAACTTTAAAGTAGCATAATATTGTATTGACATCGAACTTATAAAAGTAGGAAAAAGTTCATCCTAATAGGATTTCGAGAAGTGTTTCTAATTTTGCTTGCAAGATTTGACCTAAACAAACAGACATACATTCTTTGCAAGTTAAAGAAAATCTTGTAATGTGGACTAATCTCTCGAAACTCAGCAGCATATCACGTATGCAGTAGACTATTTAAATGTATTTTTAATATATAAGTATCTTTTCAACAAAACTTTTAGACTAATGTTAGTTAAATATATTCTCAACAGAGTGAACTAATCTAAAAACCTCTTGAACGACATCGTCAGTTTGACCAGTCATTTGAAAGTGATGACTCGCTTAAAATCTAATTTATTTTAAACAACAACTTAATGACTTTAGTCTGTTAGTTTAGAAAGTGAGCAAACTATTATTTGGAATATTTTGAGCTCTTTGGAACGATAGCTACTTAACTTTAACACAAGGACACACAATCTTTATGTTGTTTTCTACTCTGTTTGAAACATAATTTTAACACACAACAGGTCGAAAATGTGTGGACTTAGCAATCTGTATCCAATAAGAAGTTTAAAACGATAACCGCCTTTTAAAACCGATCAACAAAACCACAAAAAAGTTTTTATCCTTATCTTGAAATCATGTTATAATGAATCACATTGCACAACCTCAATGTTTATTATTTTTGAAGAAGGAAAAAGAAGAAATAACATTATAACAATATAAATTATATGTATAATAATATTATATAACAATATAAATTATATAAGGTGATGATTGATTGAGAGTAGGGTTGCCAGATGGCCGGGAAATCCGGGAATGTCCCGGAATTTTTCGTCTGGTCCCGTGTCCAGTAATTAGAGCTTATTGTCCCGGATTCCGAAATCCTACTAGTTTTTTATAACAATATACCTTCTAACAACGAATGATACGGCTGGCCTGCCATATGAGCGCGTATCGTATCGTATCCATCAACGAGTAAGAAAAAGTTCACTGGTTTTAACGATAAATGGACCGCTGATCCTGATTTTAAAGATTGGATTTATTTATTTATTTATTTAGGTTACACATATAATTACGTGCATTTACAACACAGACGCCAATTACCGTTTAGCTAACTTGTGTAGAAAACTGAGGTCAATAGCGGCAAACAATTTAGGGAATGAAGAACAAATAGAAGACATTGAACATGACAAACATTAAAACAAGACAAATATTAAAAACATACGCAACATTAGAAACATTAAAAACACTACAGGAGTATTCAACTACGCTTCTCCAATGTGTAGAGAAGGGTAACCTATTGAAATCTCGAATTTCTGTTACCCGAATCTTAAAACCCCGCAAACGGTTGGTAGAACTTTTAAAAGACAGATGTAATGAATGAAAAAATTTTAAAATTCCTTTTTAATTTCCCAGATGAATCAATTTCCAGGTGCACTAAAACTAAATTTCCAAAAAGTATTTTTTTGTATGCCATATTCTCATAATCCAGTTATAGTATAGTTATACATACCAGATTCTCAGAATACTTTTTTTTTGTTTCTGATCAACTACATTTTTCAAATAAACTATTGCCAAATTGTCATAATCTTTTTATTTGGTTCCCATACAATCATATTCCTGATAAACTATTGCCAGATTTTCATAATCTTTTTATTTGGGTCCCATACAATCGTGTTCCAGCTCAACTATTGTAAAACATAATATTATTTTTTGTTTTCCATGCTAACAATTTCCAGAATTATTACTAAATTTATTGTTTTATTTGCCCATTACAAATAGGTTTAAGTGTCAAAATCGACTCAGTAGGTTAGGTTACAACTGCGACCACGCACAACCATGCACGAGCCGAGCGAGCGAAGCGAGCGTGAAAACTGGGTTTCCATTCATCTTTACTTCAACTCTTTGGATTTAAAATCCAAAAAAAATAGTTTTTCTGGATATCGTTTATTTGAATTTAAAAAACCTTGATATTAAAAATCTGGATATTGTTTGTCTGGATATCAATTAACTGTATTTCAAAAATTTGTGTTTTAAGTATCTGGCTTCGTGCATATGGATTACGGTCGTCATTCGTCTGGATTCTAAAACGTCGTACAAATAAATAAATGGGCAAATGAAATTCGGAGTTGCGATTATATGGCAAACCAAACTTTGGAATTTTAAAAAACGGGATTATGAAAAAATGTCCAAACGTTTTCGGGATTATGATATTCGGAATATTAAAATTCTGGATTAAGATAGGAACCGTAGAGAAGCCATATGTGGATAGAGAAAAAATAAGATTATTGCAATTTTCAAAAATGTGTAACTCGGATATCGCAATACAATATGAAGTAGTATGTATATACATAGTACATCATGTTGACATACTTATATAATAAAAGTATGTACTTATTTGAAAATAAATGGTATTTTTCTTTAAAATACATGTCTAATATCTAAATTAGACAACTTCCTATTTATTGTCATATACTTTTTTACTATGGCCGCGGCCCGACCCCTTTATCCTAGAATTGTCCCGGACGTGATAAGTTTCTATCTGGCAACCCTAATTGAGAGCTACTGTGCTTCATACAATAGAGTTGTTAACATCGTGAAATAGGTACTTAACGTTTTTTTTTGAGTTTTGGCAATCTGCTGTTATTTACAGCAGAAATAAATTAATTATAGTAGGAAGTGTCTAACTAACGGGTTTGTAGTAGGTAAGTTTTATTTTTTCATTTTCCCATTACATTATTATGTATCTTGCAAAAATAAAGCGACAGCTAAACGTAAACAATTATTGCTGTCAACATGATAATTGGTATTACGTATCGCCGAAATGTCATACAGATTACAAATATTACAGCAATAGTTGTACAATTTCCGCGGTCTAATTCTATCGCTAGTATTGCTATTGCAAGATAGGTAATACCGCTGCAGGTTTCATACCAAATTGTAAAAAAATATGCAGGGAAACATACTGACAGGGTTTAAGAGGTCGATATTGATGTTAAAAAAAAATAACCAGGGTTGATTCCATCGCTAATTATTCCCGATAATTGTCAACACTTTCTGCATTCCCCTTTTTTAATTTGTCAACACTTTTTTTAATTATATGGATGAGTCATGATGACGTTCCTCAGTCTGCCCTCAGGTAGACGGCATGACATACTGGACTGCTATCAGTTCAAGTCGTTGGGATGTTCCTCACATGTCTTTACTAGGCAGGAATGCTTTTGCTCACCGGAGCCCCGCCGAGCATGCTTTAAGCGAACCCGGGACTCCGGCAAAGGCATGGACGGGAACGGGGTGTTTTTAGTCGGTGCAACTCCGACATATCCCCACGTCGTGCCCAAGATTTTCACCCCGTAACAAAAGAAAAAAAAGGAATGATTTTGCAATCTGCGGCGGTATATTTAACAGCCCTGTATAACCTGATATGTCCAAAGTTCCGAGTGAGTGCGGTCACTCCGATATTCAATACAGTTACCCATTGATCGTGATCGGTGTCGAATGTCTAGACTCAAGTTAGGTTCTGATGTGTGCTGTGGTAAACGTAACGGTAATATTTATTACCTCTACGTACATTTACTAGTGTGAAATGGTGGATTAAGTTACCATAGCATACTAATATTTCTTCTGAATCAGAAAGTTTATAAAGATGAAGTATGATCAATGAGAAAGCATTGTTTGTATGTTATCAAGGTCTTAGCTAAGTAGTTCTTGGAGGTGATTCACAATACATTAGATTTGAACCAGTTTTTTTGTAGACTAGTTTTATGTCGTGACTGAGATAAATATGATGAGACGGGAAGAGATTGAAAGTGTATGTCATACAGTTTATTATGGTATCAGCTTAGCGAATCGTATAGAAACTTATGGAGAAGCTCAATATTCCTTAAAGACCAGTTAAGGTTTGATTTTTGATGCGTCATCATAATATTATATAATATCTTTTATTCTCATTTGCTTTTTTTTTCTTTTATTCTCATTTGCTTTGATTTATTGCACTCGATGCAGCCCTGGCAGAAGAAAATATTTGAAGTTATATGTAATGAGGGTTGCAGAGAAAAAGACTTTGGAATAAGATTGTCTAAAAAAAGAGTCTAGAGGAACCTAAGAAAGGTAACATGTACATATCATTAGACTGCGTTTTCACCAGGGATGTGTTTGTAAGAACGCTTCATTTACCTAGCGCTTAAAGAGGTTTCACATCCTCGCACATCTCTGTTGAAAACATAGCCTTAGAAATGTAAAGCTTTGAGACGACGAAGCATATTAATAAATGTATAAGTTGATTTCTTTAAAGAATTTATCTTGTCGTTGTATTTACTTTGACATCCATACTATCTAATGGGCGAAATATTTAATTGATCGGCGTCCTTTGTTACGAGAACAATTGATTACGTGATATAATAAGTTGTAAATATTACTTGAGTGTATAGTTTTGAAAGTACAGAGACCGTTGAACAAGATGCAGATGATTCCGGAGTACAGCCAAAGGTAAGGAGATATCAATGAGACGGACCAAGAAAAAACATTCCACATTCCAACATCAAATAAGTATTGACTATTCCAATTTTAATCATAATAATATCCATCATCATCGATTGATTTGTTCTGTGTCTAGGTGTAATCTATCTACTGATAGTATGTATGTATTTAGTCTTTATCTATACTTAATATTATAAAGCTGAAGAGTTTGTTTGTTTGTTTATTTGTTTGTTTGTTTGAACGCGCTAATCTCAAAAATTACTGGTCCGATTAGAAAAATTCTTTCAGTGTTGGATAGCCCATTTATTGAGGAAGGCTTTAAGCTACATAACATTACGCTGCGACCAAAAGGAACGGAGCTTAAATAAAAAATGTTGCAAAAATGAAAAACCGTTGAAACTAAAACACGCGGATAAAGTCGCGGGGGACAGCTAGTGTTTTATGTAAGTATGTTATTATCAAAATCTGTTTCGTAGTTGAAAAGATCTAAGCGTAATAACAGCGGAAGCGGCTTTGATTTTATACTATGTTACAATTAATTTATGTTACGTTATTTTTTTTATTAGTTACTATGCTGTAAATCGAAAATCAAGAAGGATGTGATAAAATTGCTCCTAAAATACAAGAACATCGCAAAAATTTTGCTAGACAGTAATGTTCAATTATTACTGGACCATTATTTTCAGTTTGATCAGTTTCTTTCATATAAAACAACATTTGTTTTGTGGTTTAACGGTTTTTGGTAGCGTTAGAATTGGCAGGTTTTATCTTATGATGCATCACAATGTCGTATGGTAATATACAGGTTGTAGAAACTTGTTCAAAGGAAGATTTCACAGAACTTAAATACTGACTGCATGGAAACCTGACAAAAATTAAGCTAGTTATGCAGATTTTTAAACTAAGGTCATCCACTAGTCTTGGAGTTGGAACCAGTGCTCGTACTATAAGCTCATAAAGCAGGGTTGTTGCCGTTGTGCAAGAGAGACGCCGCTACGCGCAGTGTAGTGCGCCGTCTCGTTTCCACGATGTCAACAGTCTTGCTTTGAGTGCACAGTGTACTTTATAAATATATTTTAAGAGGTAGTAAGCGCGCTGATTGTTCCATTAACAGAGAGGAAAAATGTTTTATAGTTTTGTACTATGCTAGTAATAAACACTTAAAAGTTTTAAATGTTTATAAATAGGTTCACTTTATTGGTGTAATAACTTTCGTGAGGCGTGTTCGTAATTATTTAGGAATAATAACGGTTTACTCACGCTCATTCTCGGGATCGCCCGACTACTTAGTTTCAGACTCAATATGAGACCTTAATCATGAGCTGATGCGGCGGCGGCGGTGTCGCGAGTTGCAAGTCTACTAATCTGAAACTAGTCGGGCGATCCCTAAAAAGTGCGTGAAGAAACCGTCATTATTCCAAAATAATTAGATTCACTTTATGTATGCATTTAAATTAAAGATGGATATTTTTTATAGTGATCTACACCATGACAGTCACTAAACCTATTATCACATTTATGATAGATATGTTTCTATATAACATTTTATTATATAAAATTAACGGACACTAAGTTACACATAATAAGAGTTCTAACTTGTCTAGGCTCGCTTTCAAATAAGCTATAATGATGTCCGCAATCTATCACTTATAAATCTCTTTTTAAATTGATTTATAAGTAATGAAAATAGAAAGGTAATAGGCATTAATATTAACATTCATGTCTACATAAAATGTACGGAGATCAATAAGTGCAGGGGTTTTCCGGTATAGGTACAAACACTTGAGTAATACGTTTAGGTAAGTACGTGGATTCTTAAATTCTTTGTTATTTCTTCAGGTTCCGTACTATTCTACAAGATATCTTATGCCGTTAAAATCGAGCAAAAATCTAAAAAAAACTCTTAAATGGGGATTTATAAACCTATTAAATTAAAAAAAAACGGAATATCTCGTGTACTTACATAATTTTATTTTATATATTTTTAACGAATAAATTAAAACAAACTCTGTTAAGATTTCTAGTGTCTACCTATTAAGGTTCATCAGATATAGCCTGCAGACATACAGACGGACGGACGGACTGCGGAGGCTTAGTTATAGTTATATATACACACCACTCTTTTGGTAAAAAACCCTAAAAAGACCGTACTAAAAGTTTATTCAATATTAAAGGCTCCGTAAGTCCCATATAATAGATGACATTATTATTTTAAAGCAACGATAAAATGAGCTATTAAAGCATCGCTATTAAATTTGTAATCACTGGGAATTGTCGTCGGAACCATTTAGGACTAATAACCTACATAGGTAACATAATAACATTGCTAAGTAGAAAGCAGTACCGACATAGAGTAATTAAAATTTCATCTAAAGACGAACGTAGCTTTTTGGTAGCTATTAATCTATACTAATATTATAAAGCTGAAAAGTTTGTTTGTTTGTTTGTTTGTTTGTTTGTTTGTTTGAACGCGCTAATCTCAGGATCTACTGGTTCGAATTGAAAAATTCTTTTTGTATTGGATAGTCCGTTTATTGAGGAAGGCTATAGGCTATATAACATCACGCTACGACTAATAGGAGCGGACAAAAGTGAAAAATGTTGCAAAAATGAAAAACCGTTGAAACTAAAACACGCGAACAAAGTCGCGGGGGACAGCTAGTAAGTTAAATAAGTTTAGAACGTGAAATAAAAACAAGTATTCATTTAAGACGAACTACAATACCAGCGATTTTGAAATGAAATTAAGTAATTTTGTAAAAATGTACTAATCTTGTAATATAATATATATGCAGTGTAAAAATATGTTTAATAGTCTATGTAACTTTCGAAAACCTTCCTCTTCATGTCTGCAAACTTTCATCGAAATCAGATTAGTTGTTTCGGAGATTAAGTCGAACACCCGCAGACAGCCTACGTTGATTAGTATTAAGTGGTCTTTTTACTCGAAAAGTATGGATAGGCTATAAGATACTGAGATGAAAGTCACTTCGTCGATTTTAATGTCAACTTTCCTATAAAACATTAATACTTTCGTATGTCATGAAACCAGTAAATAAGCAATAAACATATAAATAACTTGCAATAACTGTAAACACAGACATTAATATTCCTTGGTTATCACATGTCGACAGAGCTGCAAAGCTAGGCTTTCTAAACGTGCATAACATTTTAGCGTCACTCTAGTTCCCGTGACGGAAAGAGACGGAGCTATACAGGTGTATAGCACCATCTCTTTCATTAATGAAATAAGGTGGATGGTATGCTTTATAATACGGGCTGGGTTCGTCTGGCGTTCGATCATAGTAATTACATCTTCCTGAAGCGGTGCGCACTGCGCATGCGCTGTAAATACACCATGAAATGATGTTGTAAATCATATCCAGGCAAAGTAGGTCGCGATAATGATGATACTAAAATATGCTCGTGTTAGAAATGTTGACAAGAATAGGACTTAATTCGAAAAATAGTCACTTAAAGACAATGCCAATTTGTAGTTAGACGCCTATTTTTTTTATAATTTGGTGATACTTCCATGTATATGCGTTTAGGCTGAGCTGTTGCTAGTTTGTGTCTTTACTATAATGTTAAAATTTATTTATAGGGTTCGACCAATCAAAATACGATTTTAGGTATAGGGTTTTGAGTAAATGCAGTAGATGAAGGAACTATTACAATTTTCTACGATTTCTTATCCGAGAAAATCACTGATACCATCAATTTTGTATACATAAGTGCATTTATTAAGTATACTGTGTTCCAAATACATAAGTCACTAGCTGTCCCCCGCGACTTTGTTCGCGTGTTTTAGTTTCAACGGTTTTTCATTTTTGCACCATTTATCATTTATGCTCCGCTCCTATTGGTCGTAGCGTGATGTTATATAGCCTATAGCCTTCCTCAATAAACGGACTATCCAATACAAAAAGAATTTTTCAATTCGAACCAGTAGTTCCTGAGATTAGCGCGTTCAAACAAACAAACAAACTCTTCAGCTTTATAATATTAGTATAGATACTGTGTTCCAAATACATAAGTTATTATACTAAAAGTTGAGGACAAATTCACATCGATATTCATGTTTATTAGCTTACTATATCATGCAAATGAAACGGCCAGAATATGTATATCACCACAATTTCTATCCAAAAACAAGATTGAATCGAGCTAAGTAGTAAATAACTATTGTAGACACATTCTAAACCTCACAAAACAATTCTTTCTCCAAGACTAACGGGCTGTGTAACAATTATAACGATACCATACGACATCCATTGTCTTAGTACTTAGAAGCGAGACATGGGAGTGCGCGGTTCATTATAATGCATTGAACACATTTGTGCATGATCCGCGGAAGTTGGGTTCAAGATCACTGACGCTTGATTTATGTATACGGCGACATTTTCATATGAGCTTGTTTTGAATTTAGGTATTCATTTGTTTCTTAGTCAAGATTGGACTACTGTCTGTATTTATGGTCCATTCATGTTTTGATTATTCACTCAATAAACACCTTTAAACGTAGCAATGGTGTTGAAAAAAGCATCGACATCGAATTGCGTTTAAGAATGAGATATAATTACTTATTTAACAACTGGCGACCCGCCCTGGCTTTGCATTGGTGGACGAAACAGTAACGAATCATATACACAAACCTTCCTCTTGAATCACTCTATTTATTGGTAAAAACCATATAATAAATAAATAAATGTGGACAACATCACATACATTGCTCTGAACCTCTCTGTAAGTAGCTAAAGCACTTGTGTTGTGGAATTCAGAGACAACGAAGGTACCACAAACACCCAGACCCGAGACAATGTAGAAAAGGGGTTTCCTACATTGACCCTTCCGGGGATCGAACCCGGGAACTCAGAGCTGGCGACACCTTGAAAACCGGTGTGTACGCCACTCGACCACGGAAGTCGTCAAAATATGGAAAACTGTTTTGTAATTTTTCATTTTATCGCTTTCAGAAAGACGTGGAAAAGGGACTTTGTTTTATAATATGTAAGTATAGATAGAAATATGGGATAGATAATTAGCCTAAAATTATTGTTGCTCTAAGTATTAGTTTCGTTATTTTGATAAATAAATATATACCTTTTCTTTGAAAATGTTTATTTTTTCTTTAAACATAACTACAAAAGATATATTTATAACAGTATTATCTTCTACCCATTTTAAGTCAACTTTGTATAATGTGTGACAATCTTTTAATTATTGCTATGTATTTACACAATGCAGTTATATGACAATGTGCGTGCGAAATGCGTGTAGATATGCAGGTCCGTGCCAGAAGTCATTAAGTACTTACATACATTGTTTTTCACTGTCTGCTGGCCACCCTTTTAAAGACATTGACATAAAAATACATGAAAACCAGGAAAATTTTAATAAAAACGTGCTAATTTGATTCAAGCAGATTGTTAACTAGCTTTTTAACCGACTTCAAAAAGGAGGCGGTTTTCAATTCATCTGTATTTTTTGTTTGTTTGTCACGCGATATATCCGGTAATTTTGAATTGATTAAAAAAATATATATATAATCTATAGCAGATGTGGTCCCATAAAAATTTCATTGAAGTCGTCCCTTTTTATATTTAAATGTGTAATCGAATATGCTTTACATCATAGGAATGTACTATTCCATCTTTTTATACATTTGTACAAACTTAAATAGAAAAAGTGCAGATTGGTTGATACATATTTCGCATCCGGTAATCGTAGTTTCTTATAGATTCTAATAAGTCCGTATTTTTAAAAAATTAAAAAAAACATTTTCTATTCGTCTCAATCTTTGTTTTATGTTTTTTATGTATAGAAGACTCGAAGACGCTTAAATCGTTTTGGAAAATTCCTTTTTTTTTTATCAAAGGGTATTCGGTACTTCCCAGGTGTTCCCATGGTTATCAGGTCAGGATCTCAGGGAAATCGATAGCAAGGCTCAAATTTTATAGGCACGTCTTACAATTTTTAAGTTTTTCATTGATTCTCTTTTAATTGAAATCACTTACTTTGAAGTCAGGGTTTTTACAATTATGTGTAATAATAAGTCATATACTTATTATGTTTCTAAATTACTATTAAGTATACTAAAAACAAAGAAAAAGCGAATGTCTGAACGGAACATTGAATGCACAAAAGAAAATTCAGACTCCGGCAAGAGTTTTATCGATAGAAGTGTTTAGAAGTGTCAAGTACCATTTAGCCTTAGAAGGCGATCGCGGCAAGTTGTCCAGTCGGCATTGTGTGGAGGTGCCCATAACAATAATGTGTTATGGTTAACGAGCGCAATACTTCAGAACATCGCCTACGCAACAACTCGTTTCTCGCTTACAAATTGTGCTGCCTCCAACGGTAAGCACATTTTGTTACAAATACTTATCGCAAGACCAAAATAAAGTGCGCTTCTGGTTAACATTATTTTGCCGGTATATTATCAGATAATTTTGTGAAATTCTGGTGTATTTTTTCTTTATTTACTTAAATAGTTTTTACTTTGAATTTGTAACGTATACCTACCTAAAAATGTGTGCTGTTTTCTTTATATTTAGCAATAAAGATTGTGTCGTTGTTGTCTTGTTTAATTGAAAAGGGTCACTCGTCGAATTGAGTAACTTTTTAATGTACTTAATAGGTATGGACACTTTTGTTATTTAAGCATTCTCTACCGTTTTTTTTTTGTCAAAAAAGCGCTCTCCTTGCATGGTGTCTCATTAACGTCCTGGTTGGAGGCGAAAGCGTGACGAGTAAGTGTGATGAAATCTGTATGGAAAACCTATTATACTGAATCTGTAGCACCAGTTGGTCGTATCTAAATAATGGCAAACAAGTCCTGGACGGATTAATCTTTAAAAAAACGTAAAAATCTTTATTCTGTTGTATTGTACCGTTTCATGAGGTACTGAAAGGTACACACTACAAAGTTTTCTGCATGAAAGGCAACGCTACAAAACCAAATCGGCCAAGATGTTATTCTGTCCATAGACACTATACTTAGCTGCAAAATACGAGAACTTCGTGTACAGGACACCCAAGGAGGTCGTATAGCTAAAAGAATTGGCAATGCATCAACTTGTAACGGGCCATCTCATGTGTGACGGACGTAGGTATGTATGTATGTATGTACTGTCACCTTTCAACAACACTAACATTGTTACACTCATTGCAGGATGTTTACATACGTTCAATATCTTCTATTGACAAAAATCTGTCCGTTAATATACCTTTCATGTACATACACACAAGTCATATTATGAAAACCGCGGAACAGGTGTGGACACAAGTTGGCTAAAATATACTTAACGACCTCCATGGTCGAGTGGCGTACACACTCGTTTTCAAGGTGTTGCTAGGTCCGAGGTCCCAGGTTCGTTTCCCGGACGGATCAATGTAGAAAACCACTTTTCTACATTGTCTCGGGTCTGGGTATTTGTGCTACTTTTGTTGTATCTGACTCCATAACACAAGTGCTATAGCTACTTACTTTGGATTTAGAGCAATATTTGTTATTAATATTAAGTACAATATTATTATTATTTTAGGCCCTCGGTATCTTTTTCACTTGTACACAATTAGAAAAGGACAGACAAAAATTAGAGCTGTCAAACTTAGTTTCAACTAAAATTCTCAAATCTGCTGAGACGCAGAAACGTGTGCACTAAAAGACAGTGATGTTCAAGGCAAAAACTGGTTTGACATTTTCTAAGTCAGTTGTTATCTATTGCCGTCCTTTTCTTACGCTGTATATTAATAAAAAATAGCAACGGTTTAATTTTGATTTAGTTAGCGTACAAGGGAATCGGCGCCAGTATCAATTTATACTGGTATTGATAGGTGCCCAATCTCACGGAGGTTTGAATTAGGAAAGAGTGCTGTACTTTCGATAATTGATTTGGTACGGTTACTACTTGATGCGAGATTGTTAGTAACCTGTTATTTATTAGTTCCACATTTAAAATTATGTGTTTCTGGCTTACCAAGTAGCATATAAAATTTACCTATGTAAATATGAGTAGGTACCTATTCCGGGCTATCTAATGGAAAATGGCAATAAGCACTTATATTGTATACCATACAGCTATTTTCTTTTTAGGATGTCACGAGATCAAGGCATACTAAATTCAAATTTATAGGTACTTAGGTATAAGGTAATTAAACTACATAAGTACATAGGTTATAACTTTTATATTTAAGAAGCGAAATTCTTATTTAACTATTTGAAATTACCTTTTGCACGATTATAAAATACAAACCAGTGAATAGTTCCAATATGACCCTACTATTGTGTGAGTAATCTGATGTATTTGATCATGGTAACCGTAGCCCAAGCTTTATACAACTCGCTCACATCCAAATATATAAAAGTACTCTGTGGCTCACATACAGCATGAATTATTCAATGCGGATCCACTTTGAATTGTAGATTTGACAGATTGAAAACTGGCCAAGGTATGATCACATAATGCCTTAAAATAATACGAACAATGGTGCGACCTCGACACGTAAACCGACATCCGCGAAGCTTCATGTTTTTATTTTTTAAACCAATTTGCGTCGAATTTGATTGAGACATCTTTCAATTGCTATTGTTGTTTTTTTGTCAGTCATGATCAAAGATTTAAAGAGAGCGTTTTTGTTGCAAAGAAAACCGTTTTATAGATGTTTTTATTTAAGTCAAGTTGGAATGCATTAGTTACTGTCTATTACTATCTGTAACAAACGATTTTGTAGGTACAAAAAAGCTTTACGTTGATTAATTACCCAAAATGTTTTTAATTTATTAATGTTTTATAAAGTTCATTAATTTCTGACAAAGTTATTTATTTGCTGATTAAATTTTCCGTATTACTATTACAACACTAATCACTTGAAAAACTGGTTCTATGATTCCAAAAGTAAAAGTAAACAAAACAACCAGTCAGGCAGTTTATAAAACGTTTATTTAGATCAAAATAAAAAAAAAAAAAAACATGCGTGCGTACAAAGTACACATGTCAGAAGTGAAACTTCTTTTTGGC
The DNA here is from genome assembly GCA_932294365.1 of Diachrysia chrysitis. Taxonomy (NCBI): domain Eukaryota; kingdom Metazoa; phylum Arthropoda; class Insecta; order Lepidoptera; family Noctuidae; genus Diachrysia; species Diachrysia chrysitis. Next base: position 9,346,506 of record OW028657.1, read on the forward strand.
ATTGCAATCTGAAAATGAAAAGTTATTTGAAATTAATATTTAATAATAAAAATAATTAAAGAGAATTATTAAAATAAATTTATTTTATATTGTTTGAAAAATAATATAGTCAAATCTCAGATGTTGAATATTAAATTAAAATTCCTCGTGATTTTTTGTAAATATTAAAAATACCTAATCCAATTTAAGTATATACAAAATTTTTGTAAATTAATGATAACTCTAGAAATTCCAATTTTTAGATTAAAATTTCGTCAAAAGAATTTATGAAATATTGTTATTAGTATTTTATGCACAATGATTTATTGAAATCTCAAATGACGAATTGTAAATAAAAATGCCACGTGTTTTTTGTCAATTAAGAAATTATTAATTAAGTTTTGTTTTTGAATTCAAAATTTAGAAAAGCGAATTTATGAAATATTTTTATTTTATGGTAAATGATTTATTAAATTATCAAATGACGAGTGGCAAGTTGAAATACCACATGTTATTTGTAAATATTAAAACTACCTAACCTTCAAACCAATTATCATAAAAAATTGTAAATAAACAAAAAGATAAAAGATATATTACTTACTTCGAATAATTGCTTGATACAGGACAACTTACAAATTTATTCACAAAGTTTTTCACAAAGTTTTTATTTATAAAATTCACTTACTGTTTATTCACTGTAGAAGTGCCTAATGATATTGTAAATATTACGCTATGCGACAGAAATGCCATCTAAAGTTCTAATAATTAACTAGTAAACGAATACACAACCAATAGGGCGTGTATTCTTTCTCGATATCCCGTATTCTCTCTCTCTCTTGTTCAATCTTTCTCACTATAGCTCTCTCCCACCTCACACTCCATAGCACTATGCGTGATACGACGTTCGCTCTGTCTCACTTTTTCTCTCAATCTTTCTCACTCGCTCGCTCCCTACTCTCACTCCACGGCTAGTTGCTCATGCTACGTTCGCCCTGTCTTACTCTCTCTCAATCGGTCTCGATCACTCTCTCTCTCTTTTCCGACACTTCCGTTGCATACCGGCGTGACGTTTCATCTGTAAAAATTTTACCCTCATGCGCCTAAAGAAGTTTCACTTCAAAAAAACAAAAGAATGTTATCGATATTTCGTTTCGATATACCTATATCGCGCAAACGTCGATTATCGTAACTTTGTAAGTAAGGATGTGATTACATGATGCGGTGGCAAGGTGTCGGCACGCGGATGGTCATTCAACCTGTAACGGAATGCCAGCGATTGTTCCCGACATCAACACCCGATCGCGGATCGCACATAATTATCGTAATTTCATTATCAACGGGCTATTGTTAGCTAGAAGCATTACATTTAAGAAGCTTTATAAATCATATTAAGTCTTATTTGGCTGTATGACTTATTTCCTTTGCACCTGTCATAGTTGGCGGGAATTCGGTTAACTGAAATTCATAATTTGTTATAAAATTAAATAATAATTATTTCTTTGTACAGGTAAAATGTCACAAAAACTATATTTTTTTAAAGTGTTTTGAATATTGTTTATTAAACCGTGCAAATTAAGTACGGGGAAAAGTTTAATTCGGTGATTAAAGTGTCAGTTCACAAGAGTTATGTGTTAGCGCGGTAAATGAAACTAAACAACTTTCTTGTCAAGTGTTGTTTTTTTAATTTTTAACGAATTATGTAAGTGGTCGGCTTATTTTAATTGATAGGTTTTTTTGGTGATATAATATCTAATACATTTACTGTATTTAAAATGACTTCTCATGATTTAAATTGCTTTGAGTTGCAAAATTTCCGGAAGATTTTTTCGGAATATAATTTTCGAAGACATGTTATTAAATTTCTATTAGTTGCCATGCTGTTTACCTGTTTACTAAATCATTTTTATATATATATTTATATATATATATATATATATCTATCTACTATATTATATTTTTATATATATCTATCTACTATCTACTATAATATATATCTACTACTCATTTTTATATAGGTATATCTATATTTAAATGATTTGTGTGTATTGATTTATTGTAGTATATTGATGTATCGGTTATTTGTTAAGGCACTACCTTAACTGCTGTTGCAAGTAATAATGAGGTAAGGTTTTGTATTTTTTATTTATTCATAATTATTCCAGTAGCTAATAATCACACAAAATACGTCTAAACATACTAACAGTTGCCCGCGTAGGTGTCGGTTATCGCGACAAAAAGTAGCCCATGTCCTTTCTTAGAATGCAAGCTATACCAAATTATCCAAATCAGTTCAGCGCTTTAGCCGTGAAAGCTTAAAACCAAACAGACAGAGTTATTTTCGCATTTATAATATAAGTATATGGTTATGGATTTGAGCATACATATTATTTTTATAAGTATATTATGTGTGTACTTACAATAAAAAAAAGGTGGCAAATCTAGTATAGGAAATGAATTTCAATCGACACATCCCCTGTAATTAACTATTGGAATTCCACTCATTTCTAAAGAGGAAAGTGTGTGGTTTGTCTACGTGTCATACATATTATGGGCACGACAGGTACTTAATATGGACATTTCCTTTTAACAGCACTTAAAGTGGTCACACTACTTCATTTAGCCCGACAGAAAGCTTCAATGGAACGTTTATTTAATAAATCAATCGATCGATTAGACGTGATTGGTTTAAGTTTTTAATTAACTTCTATTTATGACTGACTTTTGCTCTCATTGTTTCTACTTTTCTGTAAGTTTGGGTCCACTGCTGAACATATTCCTCTTACTCTGCTCTCCAAGATGTTCTTGATGCCGCCCTTCTGGTCCAGGTCGGCCCTGCCGTCTTTTTTATAACGTCCAACCATGGAAAGCTAATAAGTATTTACTAAAAAGTAAATTAAGTACCTGTCTAACATTGTTGTTATAAATTCACCTTTCTTTATTTTATAAGGTAAACTAGACTTGTAAATAGACTAAGCTCCATCTAACATAGAATATTGGGCCTTATTACAATAAGGCTCTTGCATTGCAGCCGTATTCTTTAACAATAACTCGTAATAAACGCGTAGCTATGTCCATTAAATGATACCTATCAAAGAAACCATTACAGAGTAAAACAATGGAGACATAACACCGCATAATTCTTTAATAGTTAGGGTCACCACACACAACCACAAAATTTATAAAAATTGAGCAAAGAATATATATTTAATAAAAATATCAAAATGAAAAAATATAATAATCCCTATGTCACTCGATGACAGTGTAGCTTCCCAACATTGAAAGAATTTTTCAAATCGGTTCAGTAGTTTCGGAGCCTATTCAATGCAAACAAACAAACAAACAATAAAATCTTTCCTCTTTATAATATATATGGATTTTATCTTTGTATTTTAATATGTACTTAGAAGGTAATTAGGCTCATGGCATTTTGTCTGCTTTGAATGGCTAGCGGTTATTTAATTTGGTCGTTATTTCAACGGTACGTAGCACGAACAGTATTTGGATGGCCTTAACAAAATATATATGAAGAATAGTAGACGCTGTTCCCGTTGTGCGCGCCTCATCAATCACTCATTAGATTTAGCAGATCTATCTAATTAATTAGTACTTACAGTTAATTAATTTCTAGTTACTAACACATTCTATTTATTTCCTTATCTGGTTCTGATTATAATATTATAGATTAACCATAGAGGAAGAAGAACATAATCGAAAACCAACAGTAGCGTAAATGTACCTATTTTATGCGTTACTAGCTGTTTTTCATTTCTGCAACATTTTTCATTTATACTCCGCTCCTTTTGGTCGCAGCGTAATGTTATATAGCTTATAGCCTTCCTCAATAAATGGGCTATCCAGCACTGAAATAATTTTTCAAATCGGACCAGTAGTTCCTGAGATAAGCGCGTTCAAACAAACAAACAAACTCTTCAGCTTTACGTTATCCACAGGTAGTAATTATAATGTAGTTTTAAGCAGAAACACTTTTTTATCTGTAAAAACAATATAATAAATTATTTATTAAAAATATAATAAACATATAATTATTTTCGAAAAACCTATAATATATTACCACACAAATAAATTAACAGTTATTTAAGGTAAATTATATTGCAATGTACATTAATCAACATTACGAATTCACCTAAAATAATAGATAGAAAAAGTGTTTCTGCTTAAAATTACTTAATAATAATATTTTTCCCTAAAAAGTAATGTTTTTTACCTCAGAGCTAGGGACACCTTGAAAAGCGGTGTGTACGCCACTCAACCTCGGAGGTCGTCAAATTCGTCGTCGTTTTGCTTCAAAACATTGAGTTAAATTATTGTTGTGTAATCTATAGACATCATATTCAAATATCTAGAATCCAAACGTTTACATTACAGAAGGCAAACACTCCAACAGAACTGGATTGGTTCAAAAGTTCCATTGACAGTACGCGCAGGTTTTAAACAAGCAGTAAACTTGTTTGCAGTAATCCTGACCCAGTAAAACACAGTTATTTCTGCCCAGACACTACTCGTTACTGCTTCACACATCATTGGCAATAATAGGCCTGAAAGTTTCACGGCACATTTTGAGTAAACGATAATTTACAAACAGTTATGGTAAATGATGCAACGAAACGTTATGTAGTTATGGTAAACTGCTTAGCATTCTTTATTATTATAATATACTAGCTGTCCCCCGCGACTTTGTCCGCGTGTTTTCGTTTCAACGGTTTTTCATTTTTGCAACATTTTTCATTTATGCTCCGCTCCTATTGGTCGTAGCGTGATGTTATATAGCCTATAGCCTTCCTCAATAAACGGACTATCCAATACAAAAAGAATTTTTCAATTCGAACCAGTAGTTCCTGAGATTAGCGCGTTCAAACAAACAAATAAACAAACAAACAAACAAACAAACAAACTCTTCAGCTTTATAATATTAGTATAGATATATTAATATTATTAAAAATAATATTGTTCAGCAAAACTTCGCCCTCGAAGTTAGTATGCAATAGTAATATGTATCTTTAAACTCTAATCTACTTAATTAATTAGTAGGTTAAAAGCTTTTTACACCGATACGATATTCATCCTTATCAGATTAAGTACACAGAGCAAACTTGATAGGTTTGCAGGCAACACTAACATTTTATATGATATTATATACTAACATTTTTATTATATATACTAGCATTTGCTCGCGACTTCGTCCGCGTAGAAGTCGAAAATGGTTCTAATAGACCAAAGAAACAAATTCTGCCTAGTCTATGCTCTATACAAATAAATAAAATTGAAGAGTTTGTATGTAATATTTAAATAACCGCTTTTTTCTACATGCATATGTATACGGTACCTACGCTAAAATAACTTATTTTTCAATTATTGTCTGTCTGTCTGTTTGTCCGGCTACTCTCTGGAACGGCTGAACTGATTTGGACGGGACTTTCACTGGCAGATAGTTGATGTAATAATAACTTAGGCTACTTTAAGAACTGAATAACTTTTTTTTGCTAAATTCCACGCGGACGAAGTCGCGGCACAGCTAATATAATCTAAAAATGAGGTTATAACGAGACACCGACCACTAAAACTTATCCAGGCAAGTGTCTAAAGACAATAGGCGAGGAATGTAAATGATTAATAAAATAACGAGTAAATTTAGTGATTAATGTTTTAGCACATTGAGTGCTAACGGGTTAGCCCGTCTTCCTGATAGAACCGCACAAACATTAACTGTTGCCTCCATTCGGTTGCTAAATGCTCGTTATGCGGATTTAGATAGCTCGTAAAAGCCGTATTTCTGCCACAAGATTTAATTAAAACGTAATATATACGATTTATTACTATACTAAAATGGCAGGAAGGTATTTGGGTACAGTTGACTGTATATCAGTAGTAACCTTAGAGGAATAAATAAGTAAACTATAGAGAGCGCATATCGCGTATGAACTGTTGACACTAGTATGAACATGTAAAGTCGTTAAGTTTGTGTCAAAACAAAGCGCACAGTCTTATTAAAACTATCTCAAAACCTAATATTACCCTAATAATGTCGGAACCGTTGATATTTTCGCATAAACTTCTGTCATCGCACGGAAAATCACACAAATCAATAAGCGAGCGTAGTACATTTAGCTAAAAATGTGCTTACGCTTGACATAAGGGTCTTCTAGCGATGCGCACACTCTATGCTTGTCTATGTTTACTCTCTGCTTGTTTGATTTTTACTCTATGGTAGTATCATTTTGGGATTGATAATGTAGACTTTATTTATAGGTATTAAAGTAGACTTTTAAAATTAATTTTATTAACCCCAAATTAATTTAGGAAAACAGGATAAAGAGAAGAAATAGAATACCCTTACAAATACATAAGTATAAATAAACAGACATAAATACAAATTACAAGGAGAAATTGAAATATCAGGCAGGACTACCGCAGTTCAGTTGGTAAAGCGACTGGCGCGTTTGATCAGTAGTCGTAGTTTCGAGTCCTGTCTGAGGTTTAACTTTTTTCCTTTCTACTATATATTTGTATTTAGTAACAAACACACATAGGTCATAGATCCAAACATAATTGCCGAATAGCAAACGTTTCTAAAAACGTTTTATCTATTCCAAGTTTCCAACTAAACGAAAACATATCCAAACATATATCCATATCTTTATCTAACTCGCACAAGCTACATATTCCATAGGTGGTCCGCCTGTTTCGAAACGACTTGATTATGAATGGCGCGTCCTTGCGGGCGCAGGTGACTGCCCTTGCAGTAAACATGCGACTACAGACCCAATAACATGCGCATCTGTCATGATCATAGTCCTGTTTCAATGTCTGTATGCAGCTGCATGAAGTATCGCTGTATATGCGTTTTAGTTCATGTTTCATATGGTAGATAGGTTTTATTTAGTCTTTATACTTAAAATCACAATCAATATCTGTAATTATTAGATTCATAGCTGTCGAGTTTATAAATTTTGGTGAGTGTTTGTTGTCTGGCAGGTTAATCTAAAACTTTATTTAAAAATTGTGTTTTCTGAATTTATGTCCTTACATTTTTTGCTATCTTATAGTATGATGGACCACCTTGCATTATTATTTAAGATTCCTATTAGGTATTTGTATTTGGTATACCATACAGCAACAGATATTGCATTTCTAATATTAGAAAAATCGAACAAAGCACGCACTAAACTGGAATCAAACTTCAATGTTCCCGCGACAGGTGCACCGAGCATCTGCCGCGCCTCCGTTCTGCACAAGTTTTTATAACCTACGCATGATTTTATATGAACTTTGTGTTAAAAGGATTGTCGATCTTTGTTATAATAGTTCAGTTGTATGTTTATTCACAATTATTATTGCAAAAAATATCAAAATATTATTATTAACGCCCTGAAGTCTTAACAATGTTATTCCCTTGAATTTATCGGGAAGATAACTACTAAAAGAGCGGATTTGCTGAATTTAGACATCACGTCGCAATCAGGCCACTAGATACAACTAAAATCTGATGCTATATTTTAGGTATTACGTTTTAATTAGTTAAGTGTATATATAGTTAAGTTCGTATGTGATCTTTTTACCTTAATAAATTTGGTACCCTGATTGGCAAAAAAAAACTAAACTTCAAAAGAAAAATCTGATTTATTTGTTCGAAAATAATTTATTATTACATAAATCATTTATGCATGAATACACATGTATAACTTACCAATAACATAAAATCAGACATGAATCTATAAATTATGTCAAGTAATTGTTGCATCATTAATAAATTCAGCCACGATATTAAATGATCTTAGCATAGTGCAATGACCTTTAAAAATACACTTAGGTAAATTTAAATAAATCATCCATTAAATAAAATAAACTAGTCATAATAAATATGCTATTTCTAATTGATCAAATAGGTACTTAATATTGGTGTTAATCAGTTCGTCTTTAAAAATATTGTACTTTTTTATTTAGAATGTTATTGAATCACGACTACAGTGATCAAGTATTGATCCTTCTATCTGGCCTATCCCTTCGTGAACACAATTAAGAAATACTATGGCTACCTACTATAATTCATTATATTACAAATACGCAGTTATACCTAATACTATAACTGCGTATTTGTAATATAATGTAAGTACTACGTCTTTAATAAAGACTGGTGTCTATCGTACTAAATAGAAAATTGCAGAGAAGGAAGGAAGGCCTTTGCCCTGCAGTGGGACAGTTGGGACAGGCTCAAAATAATAATCGCAGTAGTTTGCACCGCTTTCCCGTAGTCTCCAGTATAAGGGAAGGGAGAAGCACTCCGGTGGTTTTAGCCGGTAAGAGTCCGGCTTACCCCTCCGCCTTCCCCAGGGCGGAGGAAGTCTATGAGGATTTCCCCGGGAAAAAAAAATTGCTTAAAATAATAAGGCTAAAAGTAATAATAATATAAATAAATACGTTGATAAATGTAGTCGAGTGGCGTACACACCGGTTTTGAAGGTGTCGCCAGTTCCTAGGCCCCGGGTTCAATCCCCGGACGGGTCAATGTAGAAAAATACTTTTCTACTTTTTCTCGGGTCTGAGTGTTTGTAACTTCGTTGTCCATGATTCCATAACACAAGTGCTATAACTACTTACTTTGGTTTCAGAGTAGGTATGTGATGTAGTCAACAATTATTATCATTAAAAAAAATAAAGGAAATAATAATAAAAATGCTGCCCTCGGGGCAAGCCGTTACCTCATCATGAGAATAACGCAATACCTGAGGGCATATTAAATTGCTTTTTCCAACTTTGAGATATAAATAAAAAATGTATCTTAAGGTCTATGTAGGAGCATACATCCGCAGGGCAGCTTGTGGCGAGCTGTTTGTGAGTAGCGACACAACGGACCTGAGTGCTCCAGGGAGTCACTCCTTAGGAGGGCTCCCAGCTCTTTCTTGCCTTAACTGGCTGGCTAGAGAGGGGTCGCTAGAGCTACATGCTCGGGGGTGGAAGTGTCTAATGGCGTAATAGCGAGGAAACCCGCTCCGGGTCCGCTACTGTGACCCGCGATGGCGAAATCGGGGCCGCACCGCTCGACACCCCTAGCCGCTCGCACTGGTGTTGCCTCCTGCTGCCTGTAGTGGCGGTTATGTTGGGGGGCCCATCTGGTGAGCTGGCGAGTCACCACCTGCCTATTTGATTGCATTTATATGTGTTAGAAGGCAGGTGCCATAGTTTTCCGATTTAGCTCTAATAACCAATCCACTAACATTTACCTACACATAGCCTTAATTTTTACTTTCCATTCATAATTTACAATAGCTCTGTATCTACTTTGGACCATTCATGTCTGTTCTTCCATAGAGCAGAGGTGGATGGGCCCTAGTAGATGCCCCATCCCAGTTTAGAGTAAAGTTCTCAACAAGGCCACTGCGTGTTGGACCTGTGTCCCCACGTAAGCCTTTCAAAGGACCGGGTATTCTCAATACTGAGGATAGCCCGTGAAAAAAGAGAGATACAAAATAATAAAAATGCTATTGCCAGTTCTCCGCAACGTCGACTATCGTGCATGTCTGATTGCCACGGGTGACAGCTCCCAACAATAACACAAACACACAGCGCAATTAAACATTCTCTACTTTCTAATACGGAATCGTTATTATTACAATTTATTAATACTTTTTTCTATAAATATTACTTTTTTCCTACAAACAAAAAATGAACAAAATACAGAGAACGCAAATTACGCGTGACGTCACTAGTCGCTACAATTTTTACCGAGGCGTGGCGTCATAAGCCCCCACTCCGAAACTTTAAAGCGCTGTATCTTTGTAAGTTTTTATTGTTTTGATAAAAGAAAAAATACGTGTCTAATATTTTTTTATTATCTAACTGACGGACTAAAAAGATTTTAACTTTTCATACCCAGGAAACATCCCTATTGGATAGAGATAACTTGTCCGTGAAAAAAGTACATACCTATTTTATATTAGATCATTCTTCAAGTTTATTTCCGCAGAAAATCTTATAGCTTAATATCCCTTATACTTAGAGTACAAATAAGTAAATTATAGAGTGGTCGTCGTAAAATTAGCGTCAAAACAGAGCTATCTCAAGACCTAATAGTACCTTAATAATACCCAAACCGTCCGCCAATATTTTCAAAAGACGTAACTTAACTCAGTAAACGAGTGTAGTACTTACAGAAAAAAGTTTGCTTATGCTCGGCACAACGGGCTACTAGCGATGCGCGCACTCTATGCCTACTTAATACTTCCTTATTATAGTAAACTCTAAGTTTTTATATTATATATACTTATAACTAGGTATCAATAATGTTCTCATACAATATCATCGGGAACAACTAATTTTATTCAAAAATAGTATGTACCAACATCAATTTCTAACTCGGTGACGTCAATACCGACTCTCCCCTATAATAAATACCTTTATTATAGAATCCGGTAAAAGTAGTTCCACTTCAAGTAACTATTTATTTGTTCTCAAACATTTAATACCAGTTATAACACTTCAATCAATCATCACACTTGAAAGCAACAAGACGTCTACATTCCGAAGCAAATCGAAAGTTTACTCCAATTAATAAGTTAGCTAACGGCCCTTGCTGTAATAAATTATAGTTTTTAATCATCGCAACCTACTTTAACTTGATCAAAACAACGAAACAACTAAATTGACGTATGAAATTAAGAGGTTGCTTCCGTGCCTCGGTTTCCGTATTTTTACATAATGTTATATAACCTTTAATAGTTAAGATGAAATCAGGTGTCCATTGTAAACTCATAAATTGTGATGTAACAGTTCATTAATGAATAGTTTTATGTAAGTAAATGTCGTACAAGTGTCGTACATTAGAGGCCGTGTAAGATAATGATGATGTAAATGCCATGTGAACGTAGATTACGTTTCGCTTGTAAATCGTCATGTTTATGTCACATAAAGCCTTATTAAGCCTGCGTTTGTGATTCATCATCACAGTTACCCACATTGTTTCTTTAAATTATATTATTTTTAGAGTACTATATATATTTTTACTAGCTTGCTTTTTATTACTAAGGTCAGGTAGGCAGTCGCTCCATTTAAAATACAGTATTTAGCCGAATGCGATAGAACTAGAAGCCGACTTCAATATAGCTTGGGAAAAGGCTAGGAACGCATGCTTATATATTTAATAATTGCTTAAAATACAAAATTTTTTATCTAGACAATATAAAATACTATAGCTATTAAAATAATGTAGTTAAGTATGACATTGGTAGATTTTTTCTGGATGTGAAATTTTTATACAAAAAGGTGCAGTAGCGCGTTGATGTCTTTTGTTTCATACGTTAGATTATACAAAATAACTTGAAATCTAGAGTGTAACAGTACAAGTTACACATAGGTAACGAATATAAAATAATTTGTTAAGGAGTCGGAGCCACGGAGCGTGAACCGTGACGCCTCTGGACAACGACCCACTGCAGAGCGCCGAAATATTAATGTTCTGTTATCTGTTAACTTACATGATTTAAAGCAGACGCGGTAGCATTCTGAGTATAAAACTACACCAAGAAGGTATGCCTTAAAAAGTTTTAATAGATGTACATATTTATTATTATTAATTCTCGATTTATAAATTTTAACCGGTACTGTTTCTTAATACACATTAAACTTTAAACCGTCATTTTTTTAAACAAATCTTTTTAATTTATTTTTTAAGCTTTTTTAAACCAATTATTTTTTATATTACTTTCGTATAGTCAAAATATAACCTTCTTGCCAATATAAATATCTTTTTTGTACTTAGAGTAGCTAAACCCACGTGCTATTTAATTTCCAATGAATTTCGAACCTTAAAATGTTTTAGTAGAGTTCAATATCTATTAAATTTAAAACACTGACGCAGGTAGAGCCCTTTCCTTTAAAAGCCACCTTCTAACAGGAGTTACATCTAAATCGCTCCATTGTTCTATAGAATTGATAAATAATAAATTCCCTTTTATATTATTGCTGAAGATTAACTCTACTTTATAATCCTGTATGATGTAGGTAGTATTATATAGCAGTGCCCCGCGGGTTTCATTACCTTGCTTTCGCCCAAGGTAAGTAATGTAATGTTAAATAGCCTATAACCTTTGTTTTTGGGTTATCAGATGTTACTAAAAGATTTTTTCAAATCCAACTGGTAGTTTCAAATATTTGTGCGTTCAAACAAACATTTATTATATTACATTACAATTGCAATGCAATCAAATTTTTTTTTCAAAACAACCAATTATTACCAATTATTGTCATTAAAGAGGTTATATTTATAAAACTCACACGCCTACCTTTTTTATGCGGCGAAGCCTACTTTTCTAAAGTAATCACATTGTGCGAGAAATTTTGATTTTATCTTGTACAGTATGTAATTAAATCTGTGATGGTTAATCTATTAATAAGACTTACTTTAAAGATTGACATGGTATAATTATTATTATTTTAGACATCAAAGTCTACTTATAAGACTGACAGACAAGGGGTACTTAATCTTGAGCGCGCCTATCTCTAAAAGATTTCTTCAAACCCAACCGTTAGGGTTGTGTTAAAAGAAATCTTTTTGTATTTGATATCCCAATTCTCGAGGAAGGTATAGGCTTTATTTAACATCATATTACTGGCTTGGGAGAAAAGCGAAGCGACTGAAACCGCGGGGCGCAGGTAGTAATACTACATAAAATAAGTTGAAATTGTATATTATATACAATATGCGGATTGTTTATGGAGATATCAATCTAACTCTTCCATAGTAATGCGAGATTAATATTGAGTTTATTTTTACCTATGATTTTGTTTAAATATTTTTAAGATGGACAGATGAAATATTATATACCTACTTATTAGGATTGCATTTGATTGAATATTACATTCTAGGTATTCTAGAAACTTATTCTTGATGCGTAATAAATTATGATAATTCTAGATCACATTGAATTTTGCGCAGAATTCACATGACGTGAATAATTTATGAGCTTGTCAAAATAGAGAAATATAATCGCATGTATAAGTCTAGTTTATAATGAATGTCGTGCTAGATTACGTGGACTCCTCCCAAAATCTATTGATACTGTTATTACGTGTGTATCTCTCGTGTGAAGATAACGCCGGATTATTTATGGATGTTAGATTAAGAGAAAGTTTTGATTTCACAGAAAATACGTGTGTTGTACCTAAAATTATTAATCATTGCAACGGTTAAACTTTGTCTTTTTTGATTACACAAAGTACTGGACTTTGATTGATGTTAATACTTAATTAAGAAGGTTTTAATGCTCGGCAAAATAAACGTTTTTTTTTTTTTTGTAATATAAGTATACGTTTTGAATTAGCCAGAGCAACACTAACTAAGAAACTATGTCTATACGTCGTTCACTATTCATTGAGACAAAAAAAGTGTACTAAAAGATAGAGTAGATAGCAATAGGTACCTATTCACAGTACTTATCCACGTTTAATTTGTTTTCCCACTTTCAAGAAACTGAACGCTGATGGCAATATTTTATCGAGCGCTATTTGCGTCGGCGCATTCTAATTAACACATAGTTTTACAATTAATGAGCATTATACTTCATCAGATAATATTTGCAGTTTTCTTTTATGTTTAAATGGCTGTATTTATGGCTTGAAATGTAGCCTGTTTTATTCACCTCGTAGTTCATTCTCAATCTACGATCCAACTTATTGATTTGATGTAAGAATAAGGTTTTTGTTTATTCTGTATTCCATAGAATATTAAAAACTGTAAATAGCTATTATATTTATGGTCCCACGACCCTTGAGACCAAGACGTGTTGTCAATTAACCATCACCGTAGTTTACTTGATTACACATAATATAACTATGTGAACTAACATATTCAGTTTGTGCAGCAGCTTATCTAAATAACAATGAAATAATTACAATTAAATACGAAAGAATAGGCTTCTTAATGAACACTTTCATCCCTCTCTAAAAGTAGCTCAAGAAAGTCAGCGTGATATTGAATTACTTAGGTCTTAGATGTTCACAAAAAATATGATTAATAGTTTCTCTGGTTATTAAAATGTAATCTTGTCGTGAGATATAAAAATTAACGATCGGCAATAAAATCAAAACGCTTTGGATTATGACCTTCTTTATAACAAGAGAAACGAGACTAAAAAAAATAGCGCCAAAATGATGTTGATATAAATATATGTCGAACACTTTTGATACACTTTTGTAAAATTCTTTTAGCAATTTTGCCGTTACCTGTAGCGACACCTCAGTTTATAAGTATCTACTTAATATATTATAATTGTTCAAATTTTCACTTCTTTCGGCCCTCCCGGAGTGCCACTGTTTTTTAAGAACTTACTAGGTACAGTCAGTCAATGGCGGATCTAAGGGGTTCAAGCCTCCAAAAGCGTCAGAGTTTCACCGTAAAAAAATCTTGAAATAAAAAGTTGTGAAGTGAACTTTACACAATCTAAAAAAATCGTCATCGATTCTCCTTAACTTAACAAGTGCTTAGGTATGATTTTTAAGTTTTAAATTATAAGATATTTACTTTACTAAAATGTACTCAGTGGGAACAAGCCAAAAAAAAATCCTTCCTTGACCAGTCTTAACTTTGGGTTTGTGTAGAGGTACCTACACATAGGTAATTAGGCTAACTAATATGTAGGTAGTTAGTTTCACACAGTGGAATCATCATCATTTGTTTACTTCCTTGCCTCTTTTCTTGTATACCTAGTGTCTGACTGATTCCCTGCCCTCTCTATAAGTTATTCAGAATGAGCGAAAAAGCATTCAGACAACAGAGATTTTCTAAAAATTATTAAATTAAGAGCTTAACATAATTATGCATAGTAGTTTAAATAAGTCCAATAATAACTAATAAATATTTATTTAGGGTAGGTAGGTATCGGAAATTCAAATTATGTAGTTCATTGGAGCTCTTTTATTATTCAACACCATCAAACGTCAAAGATAACGCAATCAACAAATTAATAACCGTGTTATTCGCATAAATATACCATTGAATATATATTATTGAATTATTTTAAAAGTGCTATAATCAAGACATTTTATTTTATTACATAATGCCCAGTTTAGTACATATTTATTCGTGGGTTCTCCGAAAACAAAACTGTTTATTTTCCTTATTTACCTACCAATAAATATAAGTTTCATCCACTTACTCGAAGTGCGACTTTTTTGCTGGCCATTTTAGTACATTCTAAAAACTTTGTTTATTTTATGACACCCGTTTTAGAGAGAAATCTACAATCGCTTTGCATTAAGAACCGTTTCTTAACTCCTAAGCACACAAATATACAAAACTTTACTTTTATACAGAAAAATAAATTCCCAAATATGGCCACAAATTTTACGGCCCCATATTGGGGAATTTATTTTTCTGTTTTATTTACGGGTTTGTTTAAATGGGTCCTAATTCAGAGTAAGAGACAATGCACTGTGCATCCAAGTAAGAAGGTTTTATACACCGCATAAAACCTCAAACCGCAGTTAATTGCTCTGTGGTTTGGTGCCGTTGTGCCCAGGAAACACATCGCAACAATACTTGCAGCTACGTGACTTATTTGAGCACTATCAGAGTACAATAACATTTTGGCGATAATAATATCTCCGGCTAAAAATAGAATGTAGACTTTGCTTTCGACAATTCACTTGAATTTTTAGAATTATATTCAAATAAACGGTCGCAATCTTGGCAATTTATTGCCGACTTATATGTAAATGAAATTTGTATAATTTCTTACGCAAATAAAGAATCAATATAAAAAAATATAGACAATTACATGTATAATCGCAATTGAGTATCGGGTAACAATCATTATGAATCCCAATCGATATTTGATATTTAATACAATCGAAATAAATACATTTTTTTTAAAGGTTATCTACTAGGCAATGTTGTTAGAATTTACATTACTAACAATCTTGTTAACCCCTCAAAACAAATTAAATATGCTTGTTTCTGAAGTGGATTCACGTCAATAGGGCAATGGGATTGTATGTAGGGCATTTATAAGTTAGAACACACAGTACACACTATAATCTGGATATATTTTGTGAGCCTTTATATTAATATTAAAGTTGATTCCCTCATAATTTTATTTATTATCAGGTGAAGTATCACACGCAGCTATGCACGTTCTTTATCTCCGTTTAATTATCGTTTTGCGGCGGTTTTAAACTAGTTAATTACCGAAACTGGTTTAAAAGGAAACAATTGACGGTCGACAGGTGCCGCGTCCTTTATGAAGAGGTTGTTTATCAAAAGATCTGCTCAGCGCAGGTCCAGGATATAGGTACTTTATTATTACTAAGATTTCGTTATAATATAAATCAACTCACGTAGATAGTAAGTACGTAGTATATTTTCTTTCACAGTGATAGCTATACTATTAAAGATATATACCTATAAGTACCACATGTACCTATTTATCAAGCAGAATCAATACTAATATTATAAATTCAAAAGTTACTCTGTCTTTCTGTCTGTCAGGCTTTCACGGGTAAACCACTTAACCGATTCGGATGAAACTTGGTATGAAAGAAAGGACATTTACAGGCTCCTTCTTGCAGCGATAACTGACACTCACGCAGGCGGATTCGAGTTTCGGTCAATAGCTGTATTATTTAAGTGTGGATATTTAAATTTACCGCTACATCTTATTAATGAGAGAAAATACGTGAGAGTATTTTGAACATCGTGGCCTGTCTCACAAGTCACACGCATGACCAGGCAAGCAATCAATACTCTTTTGCTTTATGTAAGATCCGTCTCTCTGATTAGGACAATAGATTTTAATTAAGATGTTTAATAACACCTCATCTGTAATGCAACACGATTTTATTTCCAGTCAATGATCATGATTGTTTCTTTCGTCAGTTTCACTATAATTGTTTACTACAAAGAAATCGAAAACAAAACCTTTGAACGATTAGAGGTGTGCTAAAAATCGTTACAGAGAAAGTATCTTGATTCGTTCATATAAAAACAGTGGATTGTACGTTTAGCGGATAATTAATCATTCTTAGGCTTTTTACGACAACTCAGAATCAAGATAATTAATTGGTATGAACAAAAATTGTGAGAATTCGACGCCAAAGTAACATCGTTCGTCACAGTCAATTGCAATTGTATTTGGACTGCATTATGACATCTTGTTGGCACCTTTACGAATGAGTCTGGTATTTAAAGAATTTTAAATATTGGACACTCTTTGCCGCTTAAATTGTTTATAAAGAATCATTGTCAACCAGTCTTCCAGTACTAGGAAAACATAAGTACAGAGAGGAGAGCTTTGAGCACGACAAGAACAAGTAAGTAGTAAAGCGAAATGTTATCATTATGGCATCTGCGCCTGCGCGGACGGCGACCGGGCTATTAGCGTCAGGTAAATGAAACGTAAAGTCCTGGTACCGCATTATAAATTCCTCACGCCACTGGAGGCAAAAACATCACGAGGAATCCGTCCTCGATTGCCCAAAGCTTTTTTGTATTCTAAACGCGCCCATGCTAATATGAATGTAAACTAGCTGGAATCTAGTTTGTTTGATGTTATCGTGGTAATCCTTGTAATATTAGGCGTTAAAACAAATGTAATTCATAAGACAATACAACAATGGCAGAGCGAGCTACGTTTATTGTTTTCATCGTACACGCGTCCTTGTACCTTGTATTGTAGGAACCAGTTAGGCAATTGAAACATTTTGGGAATCATCATTTATCATGTTTTATGTTTCCGGTCTTGTGTCCTACCTTCTTGAATTTAAGCCGTTTTTAGTGCACAATATAATCGGTACATTGTCAAACCCCTGATAGAGGTGGAATGTGTGGAGAGACTGTCTAAAAGTGTCCTTCAAAGACTACTTTAACTTCCAAAAATAAATGTATTACTGTTGGTGGATGCTGGTAAATAAAGCATAATTTAAAAAAATATGGATAATAATATAATTCTCTAGTGATGTCTGAAGATACTGAATAATGCTGGCAATGAAGTTATTGCGCTCTTATTCTAACCACAAAAGCTTGCAAACTTACAGTAGGCTTTGGCAGTCGATGTTCCTTTAGAAGTCCGATTACCATCCCGCATACATATTTGATGACAAATCTAAATATCCACTGGCAATATCCACTTTACGATCACTTCACAGAGCACTTGGTCAAGTGAGAGCATTAACTGATGTCGTGAGAAAATCGCGGAAACACGATAAATATTATACCGACGTTCAGCACGTGTAGAGCGTGTGTAGAGACTGGCGCTGACGGAGACTGGCGTGCGCTTGTCGCGCCTGGAGGCGTTTGCGCAGCCTTCGCCACTGGAAAGTTCATCGAACGAGTAGCTCCCGCGTGAATTGAGACTCACGATCACATGAGAAAAAGCCTTCGAGAAAATATTACTCACCCGTGTGTGCAATCAAATAGACATTTATAGGTTTGTGTGCTTCGTGCGCAAGTGACGAATGATAAATAATAACTAACGTAAACATCATACACATTTCTGATGCGCATTCATAAGGCAATGGTAGATTGTCTTCTAGGTAAATTGCTATTTACAAGGCTAAGAACGGAAATGCAAAAACATTAAATCAATAATAATAATATCAAACCACGTAACTTTACCGAAAAGCCCAAAAGTAGTTCCATTACTGCTAGAAATAATGTAAACCTATAGTAAACATTGCTTCTATATAACAAAGAAACAAAAAAATGAGTTCAAAGTACTTGTTGATAAATACTAATTTTACAAATATTTCCTACTAATCGTTAAGCTACTGTTTAATGATAGGTATAGCGTGAATTGAAACGTTTCGTTTTTGCCGATACGAAAGCACCTGTCAGTGTCATCTTCATAGTTCATCTGTCAATTCTGTCATCATTGGTCCGAAATTCCGAATGTGAATCGTGACTTTCAATTTCTCAGAATTTTATGTGAATTCTATTTGTTAACTATTTCCTAGCGTTGCTTGATCATATTCAATAATGCCTAAGGTTTCAGGTAACTATTAAAGCTGTTACTAATCTTTAATATAAAATGCTACATCATTCTAGAAGCGTTGAGGTTATTACTTTGTGTCCAACTGTCATTTATTTAATACCTATTTTAACTTTTTAGCTGTATGAATACACGTTAATAATATTTAAACCTAAACTTTATTCGTCGTTATAAGATAAGCATGTCTGTAAGCACTGTTTTTATGTGTTTGGTGCTAAAAGTGCTTTGTCATGACCTCTGTGTTCGCACCCGGCGTTTGTTATGTTTTCTTTCAAACGAAACCTAATCACATTTCAAACCGTAAAATGTTAATAGACTTTTTTGTCAAAACTGAATGCGGTTTCCGAAATATTATATCTAACTTTCATTCCTCGCTAATATAGATAGCTAGCACTATCTTAACATTTTTTTATTTGGCATCTATTAAAATATTAAATTGCTTCGAAACAAAAAACTAGATTTGTTTTCTAAATAAAAGTTGTGTTTTTAGGTCTATTGAAAATCGCAGTACCTACATGTTTAAATACATAACTAATACTAATGGGACCAAAATTAACTCGTTTACCTTTATTATTTTTTTTTGTTTTACCTGTAAATAAATAATAATATAAATAACAGTTTATTTTTGCCTTTAAACTTTTTTTTAACTCTGTAGGCAATAACTTCTGGATACTAATTTTTTGACTATATCCTTATCCAATCTCTATCCATTTTTACATTTTCAATTGATTTTGTAAGAAGTACTAACTAATACCTCAGAGACTTTCACATTTATATCAGTTATAGTATTAACAAGTAGTTTACCTCAAAAATAGCATGGCCCATTTCTAGCCCAGTGGACATGACTAAACAATTTAAGTAAAATGCCCACAATTGCAGTTACAATTCTAGAAATTATTTAAGCATTATTAAAAATCTGCTTCAAGTTTAATAAGCAGAATATAGTGGTTTCAAGAAGTATTTTTTAAGATTTCTATGATTTGTTAGTGAGGTTATGCTAACTGGAAAAGCATTTTCTATTTAATCTTCAGTCTGGTAGATTTCTTATTTGATTTGATAAATTTCTTAATCTTTTAACTATTTAAATAGACTAAAATGTAGGCAGTATTTTAATGTTCACATTCTGAGCCTGAGGTTCTATAAGTGATGGCCCTTGCTATTACTACCTTTATTAAAATTACTAGTACCTAGTTGGATTAATAAATTTTTCCTGTTCCAGTTAAGGTAAAGTGGGGCAAGGAGATGTTCCCGGATGTGGAGGTGAATACGGAAGATGAGCCAGTGGTGTTCAAGGCACAGATCTTCGCCCTCACTGGTGTGCAGCCTGAGAGACAGAAGGTGGTCTGCAAAGGTGTCACACTGAGGGATGACTCGTGGGCTAACTTCAAACTGTCCAATGTAAGTATTCAAATATTGTATTGCATGTTTTAAGCTCTATATTTCAGGTTTCTTGATAAAAATATATTGTCAGTTATGTGAATGTCAGTTTGTATTTGAATCTAAAATCTTATAGTAAATAGTACCTCCACATATATAATTTTAATATACACTTAAAATTAAAATGTTTGTTTGTTTGAACAAGCAAATGTCTTGAAACTACAAGTCTACTTCTTTTTGCATTTAATAGCCCATTTACATCACATTACTTGCACGCAAGACGAGTTTTCACTCGACTTGCGTGAACAGCTAGAAAGAGAGGGCCACAGCTAATATAATATATATATGTATGCAGTCAGTAGGATACTGAATATTTATTGACATATCAATTTATAAACTTGTGTGGGGTACCTTCGTTGTCTCTGATTCCATAACACAAGTGCTTTATCTACTTACTGTGGGTTCAGAGCAATGTATGTGATGTTCTCCTCATTTATTTATTTCAAATTTTAAAACTGAAGTATGCTAGGATTTTTTTTTTATCATTTGAAATGAATAATAATATTTCCTTGTGTAACCTTGGTAAACAATAGTTGTTAGTCATTGTATATTTAAGATAAGGAATTAATTTAAGTTTTTTCTACATCAATATTAACTTGGTTTTTTTTCAATGGTAATGGACACACATTCTTTATGATCTTTAAGAAGTGTGCTGTATAAGCACTTATTAATAAAGGGTTTTGATTCATCAAACAGTTTGTCTCTTGTTTCACTATTGGTAACAGGTATGCTGCAAGTGCCATATTGTTACAGAATGCTTTAGTGCTGGTCATGGGTAGCAA
Organism: Diachrysia chrysitis; assembly: GCA_932294365.1. NCBI lineage: Eukaryota > Metazoa > Arthropoda > Insecta > Lepidoptera > Noctuidae > Diachrysia > Diachrysia chrysitis. The sequence goes on from OW028657.1 coordinate 9,367,699, forward strand.
GGAGGAAGATGTGCCTGCAGCCCCTGTGGAACAGACGCGTTTCGTCGAAGATATGAACGAGTCCGAGCTGGCTACTGCTGTAAGTTTACTTTTAATATACTATAAAATGTATCAGCACATCTAGTTTGACACAGCAGAACAGAAAATATGGGGAATTTATTTCATTAGAATCTATTTTATGATTCTTGAATTTTTTGTCTTTTGTTCCAGTTGGACATGCCTGAAGGCCTGATTAACTTAGGAAACACATGCTACATGAATGCTACAGTACAGTGCCTAAAGACAGTACCTGAACTCAAAAATGCTCTGCTTGATTATGATAAATGTAAGTTTGTCCTAATGAATAGTTAATAATTAATTTTTAGCTATTGCTTGTGAGGTTATAATGGTTGTTTTGTTACGTAGCGTCTGGTGGCGGCACGGCTGGCGAGCTGACGTCGGCTCTGAGCGAGACCATGTCGGCGCTGGACGGCGGCGGCGCGGGCGCGTGTGCGGGCGCCGCGGCCAAGCTGCTGCGCGCGCTGCACGCCACGGCGCCGCGCTTCGCCGAGCGCGGCGCGGGCGGCGGCCTGGCGCAGCAGGACGCCTCCGAGTGCTGGACCGAGATCGTGCGCGCGCTGCAGGCGCGCCTGCCCGCCGCGCCCGGGGCCTCCGCGCTCAGGTACTGCACTCTATGCTAGGCCTGCATAGGCCATGCACTCAACATATTTCGTCGTCGAACAGACTTTTGTCAGCATGGTACGCGCTGGACGCAGTCTATTTTCTGATGGCATCGCACATACGAGCAGCACGAGCCACGAGCCGAACGAGCCGCATTATATGACGTCATCAAATTCGGCGCATACAGAGCGGCTGCTATGTGCGTATTCAAAAATGTACGATCAGCTTTAGCTAATAGGTACAGGGATGACGCGACGAAGCAACGTTGATACGACACCGCGACAACGAAACGTTGATATACAGTACCAACGGCATCGACCATCGCTCTACGTCGCCATACGCACCGAATGCCAAACTGAATATTTGTATGTAAAAATGTACGGAACCAAGGACGCTTCGTTTACGCAACGCGTCGTGTAAATCAGCTGTGACTGTTCTTTTACATCCGGAACCCTAAGTGAAAGTAACTATAGTACTTAGACTAGTTGAAATCTACGTTTTACAATGGTGAACCAAAATCGTTTAAAAAAATCCTATTTTTTTTTTAATTTTTCAATTTGTCATAAAAAAATGCTTTATTAAATTATCTTGCCTTGTATATTCACCAAAAATTTGCGAGCGTCATTTAAACACTGCCAACACGAAACCCATTCCATCAATCACAAATTATTAGGCTATTGCTACAGGAAAAACACTACTAGATATAGCCTGCTTCTGAATATATTTTCGTTTACAATTTGACATTTGCCTAATATGCCAATGTGTATACTACCTTCTGCTTATTTCTTTATGTAACTTACGGATGCTTTTTTGTGCAAGCCCTCCTTCAAGTGATGATAAAGAAACGAGGTAAGTGCGAAGCGCTTTTATTAATTACTAGCTTTTGCCTGCGACTTCGTCCGCGTTTCCGTCGTTTTTCGTTAAAAAGTAGCATATGTCCTTCCTCACTGTTCAGTGGTTTTGATGTAACAGACAGATTAACTTTCGTATTTTAGTAGGGAAATATAATATGTCACGTTACACAAAAATAATCCTTATAGCATGATTCAGTATTCACGCGCGACGGCGCGATGGCTTATTATCGTATTTCATGTATAAGTTTGGTGTTTCTATACAATCGGTATAGAAACATATCTATGATTATTTTTTTATTGAATAGGTAATAATGTTAACTTTTTTTTAATTAGGGATGAGTGAGAGTATTATAAACGTAAGAGTAAACAAATATAATCAGAAAGCTCCGAACTGCTAAGCTATCGGAAGTTACACGTGTTATTGTGAGTCAACCATAAAAGATAGACATATGCTGTTGTGGAATATTTTTTACATAATTTTATGTAGAACATTTCTGTCATACATGATTTCTATGTAGCTTTAACCATTAAGGCTGCATACGCGACGGAAGCTTAAAAAATAGAGTAACTTCTCCCGTTTTCCCAACATTTCCCTTCACTGCTCTGCTCCTATTGATTGTAGCGTGATGAAAAGTATACTATAACCTGCCCAGGAGTATGAAGAATAATTGTACCAAGTTTCGTTAAAATCCGTCGAGTAGTTTTTGTTTCTATAAGGAACATACAGACAGACAGACAGACAAAAATTTTACTGATTGTATTTTTGGCATCAGTATCGATCACTAATCACCCCCTGATAGTTATTTTGAAAATATATTTGTTGTACAGAATTGACCTCTCTACAGATTTATTATAAGTATAGATTATGGTATAAAAACGCGACCATATTATTTATTTCATTCGCCTGTCTTATGTGCCCGATATAAATCGTCTATTGTTGTAGATAAAGTATCATTAATTTATTTATGTATCTACACATACTAAAAACCAGTCTCCCGTCGCGTCTATCAGTCTGTCTGAACGCGATAAACTCTAAAACTACCAAAAGAATTTTCATATGATTTTCACAAATTGATAGACCAATTCAACAGGAAGTTTTGTATGTATAATTCATTAATATTAAGTCTACCCACGCCAAGCCGCGAGCGTTGCTAGTTATGTATGTATGTAATAAATAAATCACCCCAAAATAAATCAGCCCTCAATTAAATAGTAAAAAAGATCCCATTCCTACTTATATATTTCTAAATACATACATATTATAGATAAAATACACCCAGACACAGAACAAATGATTGTGCTCATAACACTAAGATTTGTCCTGGGTGGGAAGCGAATCCACGACCTCAGGTTTAGCAGTCAGGGCCACTGACCACTAGACCAACAGGTCCGACAGTATATATGTTTCTTATATATAAGTAATAGGAAAGTGAACATCTAGCCAGCAGCTGGGCAGTCCTCCCGTCACCTCTCCTCAGCTCTTTCTCATTACCAGGCATTATTTTAAAGCCTATTCCTTTCTGCAGGAGCTCAGTGATCGAGCAGTACTTCGGCGGCACGCTTGACGTGGAGCTGGTGTGCTCGGAGGCCGACGAGCCGCCGTCGCGCACCACCGAGTCCTTCCTTCAGCTGTCCTGCTTCATATCGCAGGATGTCAAGTATCTACAATCGGGTCTCAGATCTGTGAGTTGGAAACTGATTAAACTTAATTTTAAGGGAGGAAATCGTATTTTTTTTAAGTCTCATTTTGTCTTTGTCACTTTAAGGTGTATAGTAGCGATAGGTACACATTTAAGACTGTCTTAAATTTAAGATGCGTTTGAGTATTCGGTCATTAAATATTAAACAGGTTAGCTAACCTTAAATAATTTATATTGTCACTTATTTCAATTTCCTAATAAAAAGTTTATATCATGATTTATATACTTGTCTTTTGTATTTACCAAGTTTTATTGTTTACAGAAAATGGCGGAGCAGATCACAAAAATGTCACAGACTTTGGGAAGGGATGCTATCTACACGAAAACCGTAAGTTAACTCAAACATATTATTACGTATCCTGCACCAAATTATGTACCATAGTCAAGGGGGTAGATCATTTTAATTCATCGTCCCTCAGATTGTTTATTAAAAAATACTAGAACACGTATTTCTTGTTTTACTTAGCAATATCTCACGACGATACATTCATTTGAAATGTCCGTTAAACTTTGATTCGCCGTAGCTACGTACTGCTTTCTTACATTAAAAAGCAAAAAATACGTTTATATTTTTATATTATTAATTGACGGACTAAATAGATTTCTCAACAATTATTTATTTGAAAACTTTGTTGCTTTAAGTTAAATAATATTAGCTTACATTACACAACAAAATTATTGGTATATTTCAGTTATAATAAAGTATATTTTATTTTGTATTCTTTCCTGCCAGAGCAAAATCAGTCGTCTGCCGGCGTACCTGACGGTGCAGTTTGTGCGCTTCTACTACAAGGAGAAGGAGTCCATCAACGCCAAGATCCTGAAGGACGTGAAGTTCCCGCTGGAGCTGGACGTGCTCGAGCTGTGCTCGCCCGAGCTGCAGGAGCGGCTCGCGCCCATGAGGTCCAAGTTTAAGGTAATATCTTAGGACAACTAACACACGGCCATCTAATCCCAAATCAGGCAGAGCTTGTATTATGGCAACCAGGTAACCGATGAACATAGTAATAAATTTTTAAATACATACATATTATAAATAAATTCACCCAGTCACAGGACAAATAAATATGCTCATCACACAAACATTTGTCCTGGGTAGGAATCGAACCCACGACATCCGGTTTAGCAGTCAGGATCACTAACCACTAGATCAAAGGTAGGTAGGTTAGGTAGGTATATGTCAAGACTAGATTCATATCATAATTTTCAGCCTAGGATATCTCTGCTCGCCTGTTAACCTTAGGTCAAATTCGAGATTATCAAGACTGCCACCAAACTATTATCTTAAACCTTGGATAACTAACCTGGATGATATTATTATATATACTGTTTGCTGTTAAATTTTACTATGTAATTAATTTTCATGCGAATATAGGTACCATTTTAGCAGAAACTGATGAAAAACTAGTACAGGGCCGTGTTTTAAATTCCATTTTTTTTTCAAAATGTTTAAATTTTGATGTAAATGATCTTTACCATTATGTATGTGCAAGATAGCAGGTATTAAATAAAATATACTTATATATTTTTAACAAGTACCGCGTGCGACCCCGCCTCTCGCTCCCCCACGTCTGCCTCAACGTTGCACTGCACAAGTACATCAGTCCGACTGTTAGTACTAATAAGACTGTGCTCTGGCGGTAAACGTATAATAAAACAAACCTGTTTTCAGTGTGCTCATAAAGCCATAATCTACTGTTTGCTGTGGCATAGGATATCTAGTTTCCAGATCATATGAATAACGTTAATATAAAAGTTTTCTTACAGCTCTAATGATGTTTTCTATTGTTTCAGGAATTAGAGGATGCGAAAGTGGAGGCATCTTTAAATGCAAGAAATAAAAACCATGGAGACAGCAGAAAAGAGTTTAAGAAAAAGACTGCCCTTCCATACTGGTTCGAAAATGGTATGTTATGTTGTTTTTGTTTTTGATTTCTTTAAATCGGGCACATAATCGTAGTGATTCTTCCACAATTAGCTTGTGAAAGAAACGGTTGAATATGAAATTGATTAATTATCGCGGCAAAGAAGGCAATAATGTAATTTTTTCTGCCATTTATGCAAACTATAAAAATAGTGCACAAGTTATTCAATATATTCATTGCTCAAAGTACATCGCGAACAAAAGGAACTAGTAAATTGTGTATAATAAGGGACTAATAAATTGTCAGTCCATAGTCCTGAAACTAGAATCCTAGACACGTATCCCTTGCTATTAGAATTATTTTTTTCATGATGTAGGCTATCAGACTATCTGTTGTTGATTTCTTGTGTATTGATCAGACGTGGGCAGCAACAACAGCGGCTACTACCGGCTGCAGGCCGTGCTGACGCACCGCGGGCGCTCGTCGTCGTCGGGGCACTACGTGGCGTGGGTGGCGCGCGGGGACTCCTGGCTGCGCTGCGACGACGACGCCGTCTCGCCCGTCACCGAGGACGAGGTGCTCAAGCTCAGTGGCGGAGGTTAGCACAGTCATAATAGAGACTAAATTCCTGCGACTTGAACTCAACACCTCGTACACCGCTATCCAACCGCCGTGGACGATGACTAACTTTTGCATACATAAATGGAAAAGGGCCCGCCGTACGGTGGGCTTAACCCCTAATATCTCTATAATAACTTAATATTTCTAGTACATACTAATTTCACTTATGTACATTAGGCGTAAACATATGCTGTCAGTACAAATGGTACACCACAAATAAACAGATTATCGAAAAACGAAAATTATAAAAAAAAAAAATTTGTTACCCACAACATCTGCTGTGGCGGAGAATACTAAGATAATAGGAGATTGTGGCTTTATAGGGACGACGTATTAATTCTATTACAAACTGAGATATATTAAGTTAGGTACTTAGCAACCACTGCATTAATCGTTGTAATTTTATTAAACCAGTTAAAAATAGTCAGCTAGTTAAATTAATAAATTTAAAAGTGTTTCTTTATTCTTTATACATAAAACATTTATTATTATAATATACAGAAATTGAAAATTATCTTTTTTCGGGTTTGCTTTCTAACAATTCCCCTAATATTTTAGGAGACTGGCACTGCGCGTACCTTCTGCTGTACGGGCCCAAAATCCTGGAGATCCCCGAGGAAGATGACGAGCCCATGGTGACCGACGTGACGGACGACCCCGCAGGGGTGCCGCCCACCGCGCTCGCGTAACCTGCCTCAAGCCCGGCTTCCTTACCTAACCCGCTTGACCTGTCTGTAGCACAACCTGCGATAGGGGGTTGATGGCATTCAACTTTGTGTTACACTAAAAACAATTCAAAATGATGAATTATGACGTCATAAATCTGTGCTGGTGCTAGTTATAAAGCATCTTCTGTTTATCAAATTATGATGGCAAAGACTAACATATGGTCACTTGGACTGTAATGCGAGGCGATTTATTCATTTAAAAGGGATAGAGCTATCTGAGATAGTGCGTCTGTATAGCGACATCCCTATCAGACAGTACAATCATGGTTCTAAGCAACAAGAAGAGGTTATATCGCTTATGATTGGACGAATAGTTAACCTCAATAACGCAGTAGTTGCGGTTCTTTTAAACAATTTTATATTTCTAAATTGTGTTTTAGTGTAACATATAGTTCATTGGATGAAGGGTTCACTTTGTATTGTGCAATGTACTTCGATTTGTTTAGCCGTGACGTCATGTATAGGTTAATTGATAAATAAATGGAGCTGTCAAGTGCCGCGTGAGTTGTTTAATTACAAAGTTCGATTATTTAAAATTATATATTAAATTAATTTCCGATCTATTATAGGCACATCAAAAGTTTGAATTTGTAGATCTCATCAAAATGTTACATAATAAAATTTTGTAGAACTGAAAAAAATATTTTTATTAATTAGATTAATATAATAATACTTTGAGCTTCTAATTTATCAATTAAAACATAATTTTAACGTATGGAGGACCTTTTCGCTTAACAACTGATAATTCATGGTCTGCAAGATGGCTGAACAATGACGTCATCTGTCATGTTTTCAACAATTTAATATATTTAGGCATAGCATACAATTATATTCTTTAATTGCTTTTGCTTCACTCTTGCTTTGAGCCAACTTTACTATTATGAAATAGATATTATGCGATATTAAATTAGTGAAACTACCCCTGAATAATGACGTTAAAACAAAGTTAGCGATAGACAGGGATGGATTTATATAAGACAGATAGCGCCGTCTCTTTCATAATCAAACTATGGACGGTTAACACTTCATAATACGACCTTCATGCAATTTTTTTTAACTAGATAGTAATTTAATGTCTTAAAAGTGGACCCTTATACGAGTAAGCATTTATGTTTTTAAATCTCTATAAACAGCAGCTCTAGTTAAATTATTAGAGCAAGATTTTGGCCTGAACCATGATGAATGGTGATAAGTCGCAAGTAGTAAGTAATTGTTAATTAATTTTCGTTTATTTGCATTTAATGTTATTAAATGCTGCTGTTTGTCTGTCGTTAACACATCTCAGTAAATATCTAGGTTCTCTATGACGTATTGAATTTTATAAGACTAATTATACTAAACAATGATCGATAATAAATTTGATTATACATTTAATTGTGGTTTTATTTTTACGGTAACCCAACCAGTAGATGAAGTCTTTTGTTTCAGTTTATAATCCCTTGTGAGCGACCTCAAAGCCCGCCAACCTTGTTCGAATGTTTGCGCGTATGTGAGTGACCGGGATGAAACTAATAATAAATACTTACCTTCCTAAAGTCTTCCTAATGTTCTGGCTGGAGGCGTATTTTAGTCTCGCCAACTTAGTCCGGTAGAGCAGAGAAAGCCTATCGAGGCTAACTGCGGCAGACTACCAAAAAAACAAGCCTTCCTAAACTATAAATATAGACATAAAACCTTCATCGTTCGAAACCTCATTTTATTTAAAAGAAGAACTATCTTGTCGTTGCATAACCAACAAAAGTCATTAACATCACTGAATAATACACACAAGTACTTGTTATATTATTTTCTGTGTAAATGAAGTGTCTTTCATGTTTACTGGACGATGTTGAGAGATGTATCAGTGGATTATGTACTTCGCTATACAGAGTGTTCTTTACAGACTGCAATGAACCACGAAGCTTGAGATGTACCAGTTTTCTCGGCGGATTCTTTTTAGGACAAATTTACTATAACACTCTGTTGAAGAAGATACCGTTCCCTTTTGATTTAGGTTGTATTCTTTCGGTAATTATAAGTGTAATTCTTGGTAAGTGTTTTTTTGTCTTAGATACCTATGTGTAGGCAGTAGGTAGCTTACTAGGTAAGTATGGACAATGGTGTAGTCTGTATTTCTACATTTATATTCTTTGTCATACCATACTTTTATACATAAAATAGATTTATCTGAGTAAAATACCGCCAATTTCAAAAATCAAGAATAAAAATCTTACGCATTTTTTGCTCCGATCTGCAGGGTTATTCGCTATGGCGGTATAAGAATCTTGTGTTTTCACTGTCTTTTTCATAAAGCAACAATCGCTTTAGTTGATAACCGCCATAGCGAATAACCCTGCTGGACGTCAATTACTTAGGTATGAACTACAGTTGTATTTCATGGAATACAAAGATATTTTTTTCTTCACTGCTTAAGATATGTACAAGTCGGTATTTGTTGCAGGTATAGGTACTGCGATATCTATTCAAATACGATGTATCTGCCTGCTCATATTTCCGATGTATTGCGGCAAAGCGGGTCGAGGAGTTATGAAAGCTGTTGCCTTAACTTATGTAGTCGCTGGTCAGTAAAAAAAAAAGTTGTAATATGTAAAGTCGGTTTACAGACGATAATTTCACGTGATAACGTCACAATCCGAACGCTTAGGCCGATCGTGCCTCTCTATCGCTTGTTCAGCGCTCTCGCTTGCACGCTCGGCTCGGGCGGAACGTTACACTTTTTCGTGCGTGTAGCCGGCGTTTATCGGTTTATAAGACGTTATCGCGTCTCAACAAATTGCGTTATTTAATGTGCTCTTATTACTTGAGTATGGCTAATTAGATAAGTAGTCTTCTGCTGTTTAAACGAATACTTCTAACGTCTGTCTTTTCGAACTGACTGACTCTTCTAACTGTCTCTTTTAATACTATTTCCATGACAAGGAAAAGTAAGGGACAAGTTAAGCTGTATATTATCTCTTATTATGCAAGCTAGACCAGCCTTTATTCTTAGGACCTATCACGAACATGGGCTTGAACGCGAAGGAGGTGGTTCGTGTATTCGCCTGCAGCACTCAGCTGTCATACAACTTGTCAAAAGAGAAGTACAACTTGATGGCCGAGCCTTTCCGCGCCACGGCGCTCAGTCTGCAGAGCGAAATGGATCAGATTAAGGATACACTCAAGTTTGTAATTTATTTTACGTTCCTATTTAATGTTTTTAATAAAATGTAAGTAATTTTTTTGGTAATACTGGTCATGCCAAACTTGGACAGTAGGTAGGTAACTACCTAGATACCTACAGCTAAACGCAAAGCATAGGTAAAATATATGTTGGTAGGTACCTAGCTAGTTTTCAGGTGGCCATTGTAATCCATTTTATAATAGGTAGGTACCTATGTACCTACTACCTACATACATTTTTTTATTATTAAACTTTCCTAATCCGCTTACCTATTGAACAAATATATTCCATCTGTTAAAAATATATCTACCGTATTTAAGTACTTAATTTCAAACCAGTATTTAGCAAAAACTCGCTTTTAAATTTCTTAAACCTAAGTACTTCTAAACCTATTTTTAAACGTGACTGAACGACTAATATAGTTTAGGTATCACACCTATCAGACAAATCGATTGTCTGGCGACCATCGGCTGTACTTTGTCGTGGCGAGCCTTCTCCGCCACTATTCCCACATGGCCACCCGTGCGTGCTCTCCTTGCCCTGGTACTGACAGGCAACGGTCAGTCTCAGTGCGGTGTCAAAACGCTTCTGGCATGTTGATGTACCATCTATACTAATCTATACTTAATATATAAAGCTGAAGAGTTTGTTTGCTGGTCCGATTTAAAAAAATATTTCATTGTTGGATAGCCCATTCATTGAGAAAGGCTATAAGCTAAATAACATTACGCTGCGACCAAAAGGAACGAAGAATAAATGAAAAATTTTGCAAAAATGAAAAACCAAAGTCGCGGGGGACAGCTAGTATATTATCTAAGTGTCTAACAAGTTCTGTGAGATTCACTAATCTCTCTGTGAGATTCAGTAAATGAAACGGCATTTAGTTATAGAACTACAACAACATTTTTGTGAAATCGATTAAGTACTTACTTATTCCTAGATTTTGTCGCATCATCATAAATACAGTACAAATTGGAAAGGTCTTCGTATTTGAAGTAATTTTGTATTGATCATTAAATTTATTTTCACCATTTTGCAAAATACACTTTGTATCCTGCTTTTTTCAAGAACGAAATATAGAAAAACGACATATTACAGTTTCATTGCTAGCGCAACAAGTCCCGTAACTAGGTATACGTAAATATAGCAGTAATATTCCAATTTGTATTTCACAATTATTTTGTATCTAACGTAAGTACTTGTGTAAATGGCGTCTTTAATAATCTTTGTAAGTAGTTAAAATCGTACAAACACTTGACTCTCCTAGTTGCTTTGTCTGTTAGATACCTACTGATGAATATCTGATTGATTTTAGATCAGTCCGAGACATAACAGCTGTGATAGAACTGGAACTGGAAGATACGGAAGAAGTACATGAGAAACAAAAGCAGAGTGATTGCTTGGACAAGCTGCTGGCTATCAATTGCCGCTCAAAAGATATAGAAACTAAGTATCGGCCAGGGTACGCTGTAAACCGTAACTGTCATGTTAAGTTTTTGCTATCCTACTCATCTTCTTCTTTTTATCTTCTATTGTAAATGAAAATTAATTGCTGTCCGTTAGTCTCGCTAAAACTCGAGAACGGCTGGACCGATTTAAGTATTTCTTTTTTGTTATGTTCCTTATTGTAAGGACAAGGTCTGTGGAAATGTTTTGAAAATGTCACACCACCCGTGCAAAGCCGAGAGGAGCAGCTAGTAAACTAAATAATTCGGACACTGAGTCTCTCTTTAGAAGTTAGAGTCTAGTAAACTAAAAAACTCTTTTGAAAAGGGCATTTTTCTGACTTGGATCTCCCTAATCGACATTCTTTGTCACATCTCTCAGTATGGCAGGTTTATGGGTTGACACATTGTATATTTTCTTGAATTCTTGCCTTCTATTCGCTAATAGCCTGAACTCATTTGCTTTCTTCCTCATTATATCTCTCACACATTCCATCCTTTTTTTTACTCTATATTTGCTAGCACCTCACAAACATTTACATGAAAATTTAAACAAATTACCTTTTAGGTCCAATACAAAAGAGTTGCAAGAGAGTATTCAGCTAAAGTATCAAAAGAAACTGGAATACCGATGTCAGTATCAGATCACGAGAGCGGTGGGAGTCTGTATCGACGCCTTTGCGTTGGCGTATGACAATTGTATTGCGAACTCACCAAGCTACGTGGGCTGGATGCTCTGCTCTCCTTTGAAACTCAAGAATGTTTGTAACATCATTAACGTCATACAGCATACTGACACGTGTGATGTTCGTAAACAGGTAAACAGTCAAACCATTGCAACGGTTTTGTGGGGCTTAGCTTATAAGATACCTACCTTTGTGATAAAAAGATAATAAATAAAAATAATTAAAACAAAGTAGATATTTAGTATTTTACAATAAACCATATGTACTAACCACAATACCCCACAAACCTTAGTTACCTTGAGCATTTTATGCACAACAAAATTTCCATTTACACCATACAATTTAAATCAATAACATAGAAGTTATCGCAAATATAAAACTAACGCGCTGGTAAATAAATTCAAGCGGGCCCTTGCAAACGGAAAGGATAGGAACGGATAGCGCGACAGCCTATTGTATCCGGCAAGATGTCGACGCATACGAACGGCTCCGTACGGCATCCGTCGCTTGCGTACGTACGTTCAATTCTAAATTTCATTCCAACCGTGTTTACAGTTAACGTACTCTTATTTTTGAAATGGTTCAAGTTGATATAGTATTGTAAGTAGGCTATTACGTACGCGACGGCAGCCGAATGGATTCGATCGGATATGTCAGCACTCGAACGGAGCCGTACGTGTGGGACAGCATGCTTTCAGCTCCGAACGCGTGTCGCGGAAGACGCCCGTCGTTAACTGCAGCTGTGCGCGGCATGGTAATGAAGAATTTAAACACTGTGCACACGATTTAATTTTGAAATCAGTCCAGATTCAATGCGATGCTTGCCGTAACAAGGCGTTGCCTTATGCCAAAATATTGACTAAATACTCAGATATATTTTGTAGATGAGCAAAGGCTTTGGAGAAGGATACGTAGCGCTGGAAAGAGCGAAAAACGAACTCAGTGGCAACCTGGGAGATGTGGAAATGGAATATGAAATAACTTATGAAAGGGAATTGTATGATGTACAGGTAACTATGCCAACAGCACTCAACAAACATATTTATAACATACTTAGTAAGTATGAAATATTACCTATTATTAAACTTTTTTTTTGCCGTAATGAAGAGAAATGTTGTTTGCTTACAAACCTCTACTGGGCGTACTTCTATAAGGTAGTTATGCCCATTATAAAATACCTACTCTCTATTTGCTACACCCTGTGCTATGACATAGTATATGACATACACAAACTAAAAAGATGAACGACTCTTGGGACGAAAGAGAAGGTAAATCAATACATATAATTAAAATGTAACGGATCTCTGTCTGTACTGGGAACTTGATCAACGCAAATAGCGCCCAAAACGATGATTATTAGAAGGAAGATTTTTTGTCAGTTTGTCCGTGCGTTTGTGCACGCTAATCTCAGAAACGGCTTATCCGATTTAGATATGGTTTTCATTAATATATTGCGATAAGCTTCACTTTACATTTAGTGTTTGTTTTATGTCAATCGGTTCACAATCACGTCGAACATTTGCTTAACTATCTTTAACTATCTATTCTTTCTTCAGTAGCATTGACTTATCCAAAAAATGCTGCCCAAAGTCACTATTTCACGCGGTCGAAGTCGCGGGCACAGCTAGTAATACATTTATTTGTATAGGATGCAAAAGAAACGGGCGAGCGAGTAATGCATGCTTTCGAAGAGAAGAACATTCTATTGCGCTGTGTGATTGTCGCCCTCGACATCTGCATGGCACTGCTATTCCTTCGCATTGTAGCAGCAGCCATAAATTACCACGACATGTATTTGATTGGCATCGAGTATGACAATGTGTATATAACACCGTATTTTAAGAGACTTGATGCTAAGCGACAAAGAAGGGGTGAAATGACGCTGTTGCCATTAAAAAAGGTTGGTAGGCTGGTCATTTTTGAGGGTAATACGTAACCTAATGATTCATTGATTTGACGACCTCCGTGGTCGAGTGGCGTACACACCGGTTTTCAAGGTGTCGCCAGCTCTGAGGTCCCGGGTTCGATCCCGGGCCCGGTCAATGAAGAAAACCACTTTTCTACATAGTCCCGGGTCTGGTTGTTTGTGGTACCTACGTCGTTTTGAATTCCATAACACAAGTGTTTTAAAGCTACTTACTTTGGGTTCAGAGCATGTATGTAATGTTGTAAAAAAAACAAACAAAAAAAATTGTTCGTCATTTATTTTGAAGACAGTAGTTAACGGTACAGCTGAATATTGATTAAAGGATAAATACTAAATAGCAACCAATTTGCCTTTGTTTAAGGCTGGACTTGTAAAAAGAACGACATCAAACGATTTATCGACAAGTTAGGTAAAGATCATTCAGAAGCAGATTATAGATTGTTATTCAGGAACGTGATGTCACGACTAAAATGAAAAATATTGCGTTACATCATTAAAATTACACACATGGCAATAATATTTTAACAGTCAAAAGAACACGCATCTTTCCAATCATACGAGTTATTAATCCACGTTTACTATACAATTAGATGGAGCGCAGCAAGTACATAGACATCCATTCGATGACCTACAAAGTGGCGGAGCGCAGTAAGCTGGTGACGCACATCTTGAAGGTGATGCTGGAGGTGGTGACGGCCACCACCTTCGTGATGCTGGACCGACTGTTCTATGAGGCCCTGGATGTCGTGCGCCAGCACGCGCAGATCGACAACGTGCAGTCAGGCACGCACGACTTGACTGTAGAGGTTACTTTCCTAATGTATCAGTACAGCACCTTGGAACTGACAATTTATTTATATAGTTCTCGCTCTTCATGGAGAGGTGTTTGTTACGGCCTACTATAAGAGGTAAAACACAATTAATATATATGTTACGGGCTTTAGAAATGCGGTCTCTATTAATAATGCCCGTTCTGTATAATTTGTGATAGGTATGTGATTAAAACTGCACCATTGACGACCTCCGTGGTCGAGTAGCGTAAACACCGGTTTTCAAGCTCTGAGGTCCCGGGTACGATCCCCGGTCGGGTCACGGGTCTTGGGTATGGGTGTTTGTGGTACCGTCGTTGTCTTTGATTCCATAACACAAGTGCTGTAGCTAGTTACATTGAGTTTAAAGCAATGTATGTGTATGTATGTATGTGATTAATCACTTTTCCCGGTCAGTATCGATAATGGCTACCCTATTTTGGGCTAAATAATAAAACAGATGAACTGTTCTGGCAAATTTAGCAAATTTTTAATCCATATTTATTTTATTCTTCTTACTCGTACAAAAATAAATATTCAATTACTTCCACAAAGAGTTTACCTCATGTTCCAGGTGAAAGGTACAGGCCTATTAGCCACTCTTCTTCGCAAATTACTCTGCAGCCTCGCGTCCGGGATCGACAACGGTTGTCACCGCGCTGTCACCAACAAGGAATGCGTGCCGCAGCCGCGCGCCATGCCTGCCGTCTACTTCTTCAAGATATATGGGGGATACGTCTGGATCCTGCTACTGCTTTATGTAAACCCTTATACTTTGAGGCTAAGAAGGTGGGTTCACGTATTTTCTGGCTGTTACACCCTTGTTACAAGATGATAGTTTCAGTCAGAATGGTAAACGACATTGCGGCAAACCCAGGTGGAAATGGTAGAACACCTAGACTTCTTTAATAAAGATTGGTTCACTATAGCTTCTTTAAGAGCTTTGCCTTGCAGTGAGACAGAAAGTACTTACTGATAACAGAATATTAATGGTAATGTACTTATTCAGTGACTTATAGGGATGAAGTTAAATAGATCGCACCATATTCTATACGTAATCAGCCTATTACGTCATCAACACTTCAAATACGCCCACAAACAGGTTAATTAAGAAAATGTTTACGTGTTTTTACATTTCAAAGGAAATTTACCGTAGACGTGGGCGTGACTTTAAATTACGTAATACGATAATATTTGTCGAACATTGCGGATAAATATTCATTTTTAGGAGAATAGCTGAAGTTAAAGTAAGTAGGTAGGTACTCGTTATTACAATATTTTAGAAATAAAAAACTGATTATACGTTAAGAGATTATTCATATATTAACAGATCTTATTTTTTTAGGTGGGATATACGTATTTAAGTTTTTTTTTAAACTTTGTGTTTGGGATACATTTAAATAAATTGATAATTCCAGGTTAATCTGCAGTTATTTCTATCCACTACGTGAGAAACATCGGATTTTGCATCTCTACAATGATATCCTTAAGAAACGGTTGAAAATGCAGAAAACCTTACGCAGGTACCTACATAAAGTTGTTATCTACAGACGGACTCATTAGCATTCCCCGAATACTTTGTTACACTCAAGAACAAATTTGCAAGGGATACGTTATTATTATAAGATAGTAAACGGTTTTACTCACTATTATTGGAGAAGCCCGACTAGTTGTCGAGAGTCGATGATCTCATGATGCGGTGGTCTCGCGACACCAACTCCTCATGATTGACATGAGTCGTGCAAACGTGGTCAATTTTTGTTGCCGACACGGCACACCATACTGTGGCAGCATACCGGATATAGTCGTTGTGTCTGGTGGCAGCATCCGGACACAGGCGCCGGTTGCCTTACCGACACAGGTCACCACCCGAAACGTAACGCACACTGGTAACGGACACCGACCGCAACGTACAATTTTAAAGAATTTTGTTACCGTTGCTTGTGTCTTCAACGGACTACATTTAGTTAACAGACACATTACCGACACGCGACGACTTTTTAAATACCAAGCGGTATATGACAAGTGAAAGCAACAATACAAAAAGTGTCTCCGTCTGCGCGGGGGATGTCTGATTTCGTATAGATTATTTGCTTAAGTTGTGATAACTAAAATCTTAGATCTTTTGTGCCTGGATAAGGTCTACAGTTAATAATCCGTTTTTAGGAAAGCAGTCCAAGCGGTGCGCGCCCACTACCTCTCTGGTGAAAACCTGCTCAGCTTGAGGATGAAGTTTCCTTACGTCCTGGGCTGGCTGCATGCCCTGCCGGCCGCCAGGATGACCTGCCTCATATGTGGCGAGACTGAACCGAGAACTGGTATACTCAATAATGTTATAAACGCGAAAGTTTGTATGTATGGATGTCTGGATATTTGTTACTCTTTAAATTTTAATGAAACTACAACAATATAGCTTATACATCAGTATAACATAAAGGCTATAATTTATAAAGATATTATGTGAATTGTCCAAAATATAAAGATAAGTGTCAAGTAGGAAAAAAATTGCCATCTGCGAGCTATTCTGACGTAGGCTGTCCTATTTGAGGGGCTCTCTCTGAAAACGTCCGTATTGTCTCAATTTACAGTCAAAACGTTGTACTATTTCAGGGCAGTACAGACAGAACTGCTGGCACTCGTGTTGCGTGCCCAAGTGCCCGTTCGTGTACTGCGGCGAGTGCTGGCGGGAGGCCGGCGCGCACTGCCTCGCTTGCGACCCCAGCCTCAATGATCTCAGCGATGTCGACTCGCTCAGTGACGATGACCAGCCCCGGTATTGATGAGAGGAATCGTCTAAGAGTAGAGATATCCATAGACTTTTTTTATTTGATTTATGGCTGATTTTACCAACGACATTTTTTTTTATTCATGAAATAAAAAAGATGTCTCCCAGATTTTGAATGGAAGAACAGTAAAAATTCAAAATTATTTCTCTGATATAATCGGTTTAACTGGTCAGTAAAATCAGCCCTAAATAGTAAAACTAGTAAGTGATATTACTTTATATATTCGACTGTATAATATAATCATCATGAGTTTTAAAATTTAAGGGGTTAAGGCATCGGATGGTGTTTCACTGCAAGTGTTTATGGTCGGATCGGAAGAAGCGAACATGGAAAACGATGTCTATCAGCGCGGAAGTGAAATAGAAAATATTGTCTAGATTTTATACAACCCTTGTTTTATACTTAAACAGTATCTAACTCAAAATAAGGATTGAAATAGGTAAAAGAAAATAAAGGTACGATATGAATAATTAACTCTATTTTATTTAAAACAGTCCGTATTCCAATTGCTCGCCGACAGTCAAGTTGCTGACAAACTGAATGTTCTCAGCCACATCGTTGCAAAGCGACGCGAGACCCGTCACGCGGTCGTCTTCACCAGGGTTGAAGTTATACACCAACTGGCAAACGGACAATTAATCTTGTAAAAATGAGAATAAAACAACAATGTCCAAGTATGAAATTCATAAAGATTTATACAAAACTTACAATTAAGTAAATTAAATAAGTACAATTATAATATATAGATATCTGTATATTTACAAAGATACCAAGTTAAATGGATACCTAAAATATTTTTAATCTGGTCCATTTTGGCAAGAAAAACAAAAATTATCCTTACTAATATTATAAATGCGAAAGAACCTCTGTCTGCCTGTCTGTTACGCTTTCACGGCTAAACTGATGAACAGATTGGGATAAAATTTGTTATAGGGTAGATAAGTTTGGATCCTAAAAAAGGACATAGGCTACTTTTCACCGCGATAACCGAAACCCATACGGGCGGAGCAACGGGTAAAAGGTATTATAAAATAAGTTAAAGTTAAACAATTAAATCTTTCATTAAAGTGTACGAGACTCACTGATAGGAACTCGTCGTAAGTGATCCAGCCATCGTTGTCGGTGTCCGCAGCGTTAAACTTCTCTTTGCGAATTTCCATGGGACTCTCATCGCCGAGACTTTCCAGAACTGCACCACTGAATAACAAACGATTTGATGAATTCAATTTTAAAGGAAAACGAACAGACGTGAATGATGCTACAGTTATTTTACGTCATGTATTAATCTTTTGTTTTTATCCGAGCTGTGGTACAATACATGTTACTTGATGCTAAAATTAAAAAAGAAAGCAACATGGCGTCGTATGGCGCCATTTTCAAATGTGAAAAAATACATCTAGATTAAAACCTGAAGAACTATTTAGGTATATTTTATATATTTTTTACATCCATTTCGGAATAGGTATGTCCCTACCTATTTTTTTTTTTTAATTCATGAAAACTCACGTAAATAATTATTTACGCATTTATGGCACGGTATCGAACGAGTAACCTTATTTATCTGCAAACCACAAAAAAGAGCCAGGCGGAGACGGGGCGTAGTAAGTCTAAAGGTCACTTAATGGTGCAAAATAGTGGCAGAACGTATGTATTCGGGGAAACGATAAAATAGCGTCGAAATGTGTACCTAAAAGAATAAAAAGAACTAACAAATCATCAAATCCAAGCATCCCGTTGCTCTGGTTGTCGAACAGCAGGAACAGGCTGTGCAGGTTGGCGATGGTGACCTCATTCCATCCAGGGAACCGCTCCACCACCTTCTGCATGCTCCATCTCCGGTCCTTCTCCTTCATCTCCTATTTTTTTTGAGGTTGTTATAGATTTCGTCAAACAAGATAGGCTTAGAATAGTTACTCCTTATGGAAGACGCAACAGGATTAAGTAGAGTTGGTATTGTAAAGTTATACAGCATGCAACAAAATCCCTGTCCGATCCTTATGAGTATTATTCGGCATCGTACTGCGTACACATATACGTAACTATTGAATGGATTTGAGATTATTATTTTTCCATCTATTTTTTCTCCGGTGAATATACTTAATTAAATTAAAATAAAACTGATCAAAGGCAACACTGATCGCTTGACAAAGTTCACGTGTAAGTAGGTACTAACTACAGTTTGGTATCAAAGAAGCCGCCTGAGCGAGACATTTTTTTCTAGTACGTTTGTTGTACCAGGAATACGCCTTTATTGGATCGGACAGGGTTTTTGTTACATACTGTATAAGATTAAATATGAGAAGCTAGGTATATCATGGTTCGAAAATATCATAATCCTGAATCTATAGATATCCGCCACTACCGGTAGGTTAAACCTCAAGTAGCTGCACATAAAAGTCTTACTTGATTAAACTGGCGCTGCTCCGCTAGTCTTGAGTAAAACAAATCCACTAGTTTGTCGTAGTCGGTTTGAGCACCTCTCGACATTTCTGTCATTTTCCTATGGGGCTCACCTAAAATAAATTCCTTTTTCATAATATTTGTAGGTTTTATAGACTTTTGAGACCCAGTAGTGTGCTGTTCAAATCAATTAGGAATTCACAAGTGTGGTTCATACCGAAATCAATACAAATTGTGCCTTTTCCAATTACTTCTATATTTATTTATTTATGTATTTGCATTTTTCCTTATTTCTACGTAACAATGTTAAAACTACACAGCACAGCAGTATTTGCGCTTTAGGTACTACTAGGTACTTATTTAACTCGGGCGAACTATGGGAGATTTCTTACACCTCTGCGCCCTTCTTAGATTCTAGCGACATGTATGCATACACATGGACAGTAGGTATATAGAGGCAAGAATATTTTGGTCAAAGATGACGTTCCAAAAGGTTTGGTAGGTACCTACCTGTGGCCGAGAAATCTTCCTGTCTATAAAAACAAATTGGTTTCCGCTTCACGGGATATTCGAAAAACCTTCCCATGCCTGACAACATTGCACTAACTTGTTGACCCATTTTAAAAGCGACTGAAACCTTTCAATACCTATAAGTTCAAATTCAATCGATTTTTGCAAAAAATACTCTGAAATAAATATCTATTATGTAGGTACTTGAATTGACGTTTCTAAGTCACGGCGTCACGCGGTTTATTTAATGGAAAAAGAATGCTAAGGATTCCATAGTAAACCAGTTTTTCACATTCAAAAAGTATTGCCACCTCTTTGGTCACAAATGCAAGAAAATGATTGGCCCGGCCTAAATTATTGCTTTTTGAAAAAATCTTTACATTAATTTCCAGAGCAGTAGCGGTAAAAGAACTAATATATCGTTTGGATAGTTAATAATTCAATTTTCTTCGTAAGTTTGATACCGACTGCAAAACTTGTTGGCTGAGCAATGGCTATCTCGCTGTCGACGCAGGCCTGGCTACCGGTTAGCGACTCAGTGTGTGATGTGCAAATTACAAGCGTCGCCAGGCCGCCAGATTATCCAGACTCCACGTATAGAGCCGTAGTTCGTAGCCACGGTGCCAAATCAGCGGTAATACTACACCTTGGCAAAGTGAGGTATTTACTACAATTTATAGGATGCCTAGTCTTAATTTTATTTATTTAAAATCGGTTTCTAGAAGCATATTCAATTAAATGCAAGATATTTTTAGAAATTGAAGCAAACACGAGCCTATATAAGGTTGACCTAAATCAACAGTTCAAGCTTAATACTTGTACGAATCGCTACGATTTCTGAAGTTTTCTACCTACTTTTTTCAAGCTCCGTTCCACTTGTAAACGGCAAACAAACTTTTAATTACAACTGTAATAAGCATGCTACGTTGCTTTTATGTTGTTCTGTTACATGTTATAGAATTATGGTGAGCGTTAGGACCGCGGGTGTAGGTACATCTTAAAATTGAGTTTCTTTTCTACAGAAAGTTGATGCTTACATATATATTTGAATTGATGCATAGACACTTCAGCCTTGAGTCTAGTAAGTTTTAGAGATGCGATTGCAGGACCTAAAAGGTACAGGTAAGTTCATACTTACCTACAAATGTTTTGTTACTTTAATTAGATGAACAAAAAAAACTTCTTTGAATCACTAAAATTCTGGAACCAAGCGGGAATCGAACTCGCAATCTAACGCATAGGGCCACACGTGGGATTCCAACTTCTTCTCACGTCTTAGCAAAACCACGCTTTTAACGACTTAACCCTTATACTGCGCTCGCAATTTTGTGCCAAGCATGTAAATCTGAGTTTTACTACCACTACCATCAGTTTGCGCTAAAACATCATATTTCTATGAATTTTTCAACGGTAATAATCAGTCTAAAATGATCTTTATTTACACTTGCATAAAGTTAATGTTTGTTCGAGTGGGAATAACATCAATTGGCACAAGAATTTTGCCTCCTTATTTGCATAATTTTTATACATCGATCTATTTAAAAATATCGCACAAGTTTATAAAAGTGAAAATTAGAGGGTTTTTTCCTTAGGATATATTCGTTCTTCGTTAGAAAATTGTATGGGGAATGGGAGTTGAGTGTAGGGTAAGCGAAATAAAAGACCATTTTCTATCAATCACTTGATTAATTTCTCATACAAAATTCATTTTAAAAATTTCAAAAATTTGACATTATATAGCGTCGTACATAAATTGATAAGATTATAAGGATCCATGTAATGATTTACCGAAAGGGTAAAAAATAAGGTAAATGAAATACAGTAAGGGGGAGGGGGCCAGTAAATTAGTCTAAATAAAAATATAGGAACATTATAAAATTTCAGTCTTCATTAATATTATTACAGAAGAGTAACATAAGGATTAGATATATTAATAGTCTCGCGGAAATATCTGTGAACTAAGAAGATAGAATCAGTTGCTTTCCTGTCACCCCCTGTCACCAACTAATCGCCTCAAACTCGCCGGTGCGGTCGCACGACACTACTTCCACATATATTCCCGCCAGGTGGCACTTATACAAGAATACGACTGTTGTCCACTCGCTATGTCAGATTTTGAAAGCTGGACTACATTATACATAATATGACTAATACATTATAATATGCGATAATTGTTCAAGTCAAACTAAGCATGACAGTAGGTATCATGGACGCTCCTAAGATTACAATCTAAAGAAAACTAAAAATTAAATTAATAGTAGACAACAGGCTTCTAAAGCGGTGATCAAACCACCATTTCCACCATTCACATGGTTACGTTAATTCCGTCAGTCTTAAAAACTTTACAAAAAAGAGGTAGAATCGGTTGTTTTTTGAACACCACTAACCACCTCGCGGGGAGCGAGCGCCGCCGCGGACGCCGCGCTCGCTCCCCGCGAAGCCCGTGTACAAAAATACTACTTATCTGTTACACATTGATATTGACAATTTCATTCCATCCTCCCCTGGCTGGCGATGATAGTGGCGACGCTTGCGCGCTATCGCGGGACCGGCTCAGAGGGCTAGAGACGCCATTCACTACGAGCGGTAACACAAAGAGTCAATGAAATGCATGGCGCTGACATTGTTGGATTACGAAACTTCAGTAAGGAGGTGACCCGCGTCTCTTACATGCGTTCCATTGAGTCTCATTACACGGGAGTGGTGACGTCAGCCACGCACTTGCTAAGGGGGATGCATGCACACAATTACCTACACTAAGACTAACACAACACAAGCTCCTAGTTAAAGTTACAAAAATAGCACGAAAATGGCTTTTTATTTACTAAAATCTCATAATTATTAAGGTGTGCATATAAGTATGCAGTTTGAGTGCTGCGTCTCATTTAGATCACACAATCTCACAACATTGTGACGTGTCTTAACCAACTGCTGAAATGTTGAGAATGTTCTTACAATCGTCGTGATACTCATCAAAAACTTGTACAAAAATTATCATTAACTTTCGAATATTATTTAGTTCTCAATTTTATTGTATTTATCACAAAACCACAATTATACTGCTAGCAGCTAGCAGATTTCACAAAGTACGCATCGCTTCACGACTAAATACCTTTTTGTTTGCGATTATGTCCAAAGTATGTTCGTTAATACGATCACATGTCGTATATATTAAAATCTAAGTTGTAGCTTGTAAATATACTGCAAAAGATTATCCAAGCTTTCACTTTCGCTATGATTCTACCCTCTTTGGAAACTTTAGAAACCTTCCTTGTTACTTGGAAAATAATATCTGGAAATCAAGTAAACATACTTTAGAAATATCCACAAAACGTTTTGAGTCATAAAATAATTTTAAATAAAACATCTAAATCATATCAAAATCAAATGCAATCATAAAAATTAAGTAATGCTTCAGCAGCTTTCAGCTCAGTTCTACAATAACGACCTCGGGCCTCGTTGCCGTTTGTTAAAAACAACGCGTCTGATCATATTATGATAGTATTTCATTTATAATGGAGGTAACTTGAGGTAATGCTGCAGAGCAACAACTTGATCAGAATTGCGGATGCGAGTTCCCTGCAAGGAGCACTGAGACAGCACTAGCGCGGATCATTTAAATAGTTTTCAGTTTGGATGTGCCGGCAGCATTCTACGAATGCACCAGGCGCAGTATAGGGGAATTGCTTTGCAAATCCGTTTAGTTTCAATCGACAATAGAATCGGTTTATACTAAAATTATGAGATTCGTTGTCGGCTAAAAAACATACTGTGATCGAAATAAAGAAACAATATATTGAAATCATAATAATGATAAAAAAAATGCATTTCATGCAACACATTATTTTAAAAATAACGTAATACTTTAATAATGGCACTGAACAAAAAGTAAACGTTAAATTCCATCACTTAATTACTGGAAAAGATAAATATTTTATTATTTAATTCATATGCGGATTTCGTCAACAACGTTAAGACGCAAGACACTGCACATATTTATCCTAACTTTATACTAACGCATCACGGCGCGGTTTTCTTTTTACTATTTCATTTATTTTCATTTTACTAAATACGTTTAATATTAAATACATTAAGGTTAACAATTCACACACATATTTACTTAGGTATTCGTATTAAAAAAATAATTCATACTATGTACATGTAATATATTATAAGTATTATGTAATGTGTTTTACTTTAGAAGCCCTGCTACGAATTTACAAGGTGGTGAATAAGTACAAATTTGTTTTAAATGGAGTAAACATGATTACATTATCAAAAGGAAAGGTCACAGTACAAGTTTCCCAGAACTTTTCGTATTGGATTTTTTCTGGATTCTTTCGAAACTGGTACATTGTTTTACTAATTAATGTTTTGTTTTACAAATTTGTTTGAGGCAGTGAAAACAATAAAGCATTACGAGTTTAATTCGCTATTTTGTTTATCACAATGAAGGAGGTTTGAGAGTGAACCGAACCAATTCGAAAACCGCACCAAAGTCAGCGTACTAACACGACGGTTAAATAAATCACACCCAACGATAAACTTATCAACATTGTGTGCTACGTAATGCCTTCAAACAATAATTTTCCCATCTTAAGTATTTAATTTCAGACTCATATTCCAGTCAACGTTATCTATAATTATCAGTACCTTAATTACGTCTACTGCACTCCGTTACTAGAAAATTTTTGTTTGAAGAATAGAGTTAGGCGTACCTACTATTATATTAGAGGACTTAAGCTAATATAAACCTAAGTACAAACGTGAAAATTTATATCTACGTAGCCTAACTTACAGTTATATTATATTATGCTTTAGGTTATTGAAATGGCGTTGATTACGCAATGTACATGAGCTACTACCTCGAAGGGATTACAAGAGCTAGCGGACAAACTGCACTGTGTAAAAATTACTTGGACTAAGATGCTAAAGAACCATTACCAACTAAAGAAACACAACTGTGTATATTTAAAGGTATAGGGGAAACACGCGACGCGACCGAAGCGCCGCGAACTGTTTGGGACGCACTGGCGAACGCAAGGACGAAGTCAGGTAACCCTACAACCCGAGGTTGTAGTTGCCCTCGCCGAACGACCAGGTCATAAGGACTGCAAGCCGAGCAGGAGATAACTAGAAACAGTAACAACTCACAAGTACAGTTCGTCCGAGGAAACTATCAAGTTTGTACAAGTTAGCTTACTTTAATCAAATTCACTATAAATTTTATTTACTTATACATAATTTGAAGTTCTAATAAGCTGAAACAGTGTTATACAATACGCAACTAGTAGTGCTTAATGGAGGAAAAGATATTGTTTAAAAATTAGTTTTAAGCTAAAAGAAATTCCATGGTTTTGTTTTATGCAAAACCTCCTTCCTTTTACGGCCTGCTCAGAAAGTATACAGGCTGAAAAGTTGGCCTCGAGGCGAGACGCGACGCATTGCACATAATTAAGCTCTTGCTTATATTAAGCTAAAGTCGTATAGGTAACATATTAAATAGAGCACTATCGCTTTCCCCCCATTCAGCTCTCGATTATGACACTAGATATTATACATTACAATAATCCCGTAAACATACATGGTTTTCATACAATCTGTCATCGTCGAACAATTCTCTAACTACATTTCATCAAAAACTGCAATTGATTGCAAACGATAAATTGTAGGATAACTTAGTTTACGCATCGTTTTTGAGACTTGGCGTTAGAAAAAATAAAATATACATAATAAATATTATAATAAATTCATGCAAGTGCGTTTGTCAAATTATTGAAAACCATGACGGGAGAAGAGTGCGCACACAACAAGACACAACGACACAGGAGTGCTCACTTAACCTTCACGCATGCAACTTAACTTATATTTAACGTTTATCTAAGAGATAATTAGATTAAGTGAACACAAAGGACTGAACACATAGGATTTATATCAAACTCTATAACATACATTTTGAAAAATATCATATAAATTTAATAGATTTTTTATTCAAAAGAATTTCACTATAATATTTGAACTAATATGATTTTTTATTTGTATACGACCACGCGAATAATAACTAATTGAAATTATTATTAATTTAGCATACGATTATTTATCTATAAATTATCTAGGAGGGCAGGAGTGCGTGGAGTTCTGTTCTCGGAGGCATGCACTCCCTACTGCCCGGTTGTAGTTCCTCGCGGGTTGCTACGCGCTGACTAATACCTCGAGCTGGCATATAATATTACATAGTAAATAAAATATTATAAAACGACGCCACGCCATACACATACCGTTCTAATTCATTACTATCGTTACGTTCACTAAACCCGAACAAGCCGGCAGTCAAAAGTTTGCGACAAAAGTAAATTACGAAATATAAAAAAAAAATCTTTCACATTTTACGTATGAAAATAAAAATATCACGTCTCATAAGCAAATACGACGATAAGATCATCGGCTAAGATTCCAAACGAGATACGTCCGTATGTTATTCGCCGTGTTTCAATAATACTTAGAATTTTGGTTAAATCGCGCGACAACGCATGCCGACGCCGCCGCGCCGCCGCGCACCACCGGCGCTACTCAGCATCTTTAAGACAGTCTTCTGAAGTCAGTCTTAAAGTTTTATTGCATTGATTTCTTTGCTCATCCATACACATTCACATCCCATCGTATCAAGCCGCGAAAAGAAGAAGCTAAGAGCGATAAGAAGTCAACTCATGCATCGAGACCAAACGAACGTCGAGCCAGAGCTAGTAATCCTGTCTGCGCCTCGGCCACCGGGGACCAAGAACACAAAATACGCAATAGTTTCATTTTTCATGTGCGCAGCGCATGCTCCGAAAATTTTTGAAGGTTCTCTACGTTTGTTTGGTCCAAAACATATGAATACGAACAAAATCTAGCCGAGCGCGGCTAAGACCACCGCCGCGCTACTAACTACAATAAAAATATATGCACCTAAATCATTATGCAAAATAACTTATTATAAAAATACATATTAACGTCTGCATTAATCAATTAACCAAGTTAAAAAACGCAAAAATGTAACATTGTGGAAAAATACTTTTCAAGTTATCCTTTAATTTATCTCACATAAAAACATCTTTTACATCACATTGTGATCCATTATAAGTCTATCTGTACGATTGTTCTATTCGATTATATTAGCGATACATCGCAGGGGAACGGACCGGAGTACATTATAAGTAATCGACATTAAATATTTAGTGCACCGACTATATGAGTTTGGTGTTCATCTACGGATATACAGTTAATATGACAGCTATTTATAATTGCGGCATTTAAATTACATAGTAAATTACACTGCAAACATTGTTTGGTCCTTAGAGACTAGTCAAATGCGGAAACAAAAATCAAAGTACTGGTAACGAAAAAATTATCAGGACTTTAGGAGAATATGTTTCGACCATCGACGTTTATGTCAACGGGCAAAAAAAGATTCTCCACTCAAGCTAGGCTCGTAATTTTTCCAAATGTTAATAATAAAATTGGCACATTGTCAAATTAATCACAAATTAAACGAAACAAAATAAAATACGGCGGACCTTAGGTCCACGAACTTAATTGGCCTTAACTTTACAATAATTAGTTTAATATACTTTGATGTATTGCTTGCCGTGGGAGGTAATGTCGCGCGCGGTGTCCGGTAGCGTCTCAAACAACACGACTAGGTAGCCCTCGGGCGTCAGGGCCACGTCACTGGGCCGGTCCTTGTCGTCGAGCCCGGGGCTCTTTAGGTCCACGGCCCACAATATACGCAGTTCTGACGTAAACACTAACACACGGTGGTTCTTGGAATCGGCCACTATAATTCGTCCGTCATCGTCAGTCACTATCCCTGAGGGGCGATTGAGTTCACCGATACCAGAACCTTCACGGCCTACACAATGCAAAACTTTAGACAACGTCGGGTCCACCATCAGCAGGCGATGGTTCTCAAAGTCTGACACTATGATGTTGCCTAATGTCGTGAAGCACACACCACGCGGAGTTGTCGGCCCCTTCAGCATTTTAGCTGGATTAGCACCCTCGAACACGAACTTTGTAATGTACGTCCCGTCACTGGTGAACAGTTGAATTCGATGATTACGCGTATCAGTAACTACTATATTTCCTAAGGTATTTACAGCGACATCCCACGGGTACTGGAATTGTCCACACTCTTTACCGAACGAGCCAAACTTAAGGATAAAGTTACCCGACGACGTGAATACTTGTACTCTATGATTGTCTTTGTCAATCACTATGATGCGTCCGTAAGTATCCGTGGTGATGCCGGCCGGGAGGTCGAACTCCCCGGGGCCCGTGCCTTTAGAGCCGAACATAGTTTTAAATTCTCCTCTATTATTAAATATTTGAATACGATTGTTTCTTCTATCAGCAACAATAATATTTCCTTCTCTATCTACACAGAGTCCCCAGGGTCTGGAGACTTGTCCTTCATCCTGCCCTTCGCGGGCGAACGAGAACATTGGGACGCCGGGTACAGGGCTTCTAGTGGGCCTCACTGTAACAGACATCCAGTATCCAGGAATCGCTTGTCCGAAACCGCGAGCGGGGTTCGAGTCCATTGCCAAGCTTGATGATATACTATGGTCATAGTAATTAGTGGATCGTGTATGTGACGAAGCATAGTCTGATAGTGATCTTAAGCTACTGGATCCTGACATGTTATAGTTTAGATGCTGGAAGTTCTGACCAGATTGTAATGACTGCAACGACAGCAGAGACTGGCGAGACTGCAGCGATGATGTAGAGTTGAGAGAGTGCAATGCACTAGACGGCGCGGACTGTACGTCACACTGCCTTTTCAACTGGTCGACTAAGTCATAATTCGGAGGTATGAATACTATTCGTTCTTCTGTCATATACATATTCTTAAACATACAAGAGAAGTAGTCAACCTGAGCTCTGCCCTTTTCTTTCGCCATAAATAAGTCAATCCCTTCAGAGTCCATGCTACGTACTAACGTCTCATTTGTATGAGCTAGTCCAGCTAATATACCTCTAAGAGTATTCATATGATCTGTCAATTCATTCATTTTAGCTTGACGCATTTTTTCTACTTTTTCCAATAAATACTTTTCGCGATCTTCGATAGCTTGAGCATAACACCGCATCGCTTTTCTAATTTTCATATTAGCTTCTGCAGTTTCTTTCTCATAGGCTTTCGACATCGCTACAGCACGATCTATTGCCGTTTTAATTGCCTTCGTGCCCGCCTTTGTATCTTCTATCGCTCTAAAAACACCGATGCGACACATATCAAGAGCACCTTTAATGGGTGAGTAATTGTGGTCCTTGTGCACCCAAAGAGTACATTCCTGACATATGAAGACGATACATCCATCGCAGTAAAATCTTACAGGATCGCCGTGTATCTCGCAGAACATGATTTCTTTTTCGTTATTGACCGAGTTAGGTCTAACACCTATAGGCGATATTTGGTGTATGGGCAGCAGAGTATGTTCCCTGAGCTGACAATCAGATGTAACTTTGTGACAACATTCGTGACAAAATAAATCATTGCACTCGAGGCAGCGCGTCGTGGGCGTGCGCTCCTCGCAGCGGAAACAGGTGATAGACACCGACGACGAGGTGCCGGGCGAGCCGCTCGAGTTGTCTTCTTTGGATTGATGCTGATGGTTGTTATTGGATGATACATTGTACTCACGA
Organism: Diachrysia chrysitis; assembly: GCA_932294365.1. NCBI lineage: Eukaryota > Metazoa > Arthropoda > Insecta > Lepidoptera > Noctuidae > Diachrysia > Diachrysia chrysitis. Next base: position 9,397,537 of record OW028657.1, read on the forward strand.
CATATGGGCCCCAGCGGGTTCGGTATGGAGCTGCACGACGGCAGCGCCCAGATGTCGTAGGGCATGGATGATGATGCCGACGTGGGCGCGCCGCCGCCTTGTAGGGTCGACGGCTTGTTCATGTTCTCCAGAAGGTTGCAGATGATGTGCGTCATGGCGATTGGGGTCTCCTGCTCGTTGGATCCAGAGCCAGAAGCGGTCGACGTCGAAGGCAGAGTTGATGCTAACGACTGCGTCAGATTTGCAAACGACGTCATTGTACGCCCTCACGTTACGTCATGAGAACTGTAACAAACAAACGCAGTGTTATTTTTGTAAAGCACTGGGAGGTAATGATAATTGTGACGGTTCTGAAGATTGGAAAAACGCGATAACAATACAATATCCTTATATTAAATACCACATGAAACGTAGAAAACGTTATATCCTATGTAAGTAACCAACAAAATATATTTAGTAAACATGAGTAATTATTTTATTATTTCCATTAGTAAAGTTGTCAAGATAGGTGTTTATAATTTAAATTATAACTACAACAGGCACATGAATCGACAATCATTTAATCACTAGTATTCACTAATACTCACATTTAATACACTACAGTCTACAACATAATTTATTTAATATTTGTAAACAACGAATTGCCGGCACTGACACTAAACAAAAAAACTGTTACTTAAAAATAAATAAATGAACTAATAACAAAATGGACGCAGAACGCACCCTAGCGATGCTTCTGCGATGAACTGATGGTTGCACTGAATCTTTTCATGTGGTGCAGTTCGCGAAAAAAAAATCCATCCCAAAATCTTTTGTGCGCGCCCTACCACTACCCCTTGTTATATTGTAGGTAGTGAGAGAGCGAGACGGCAACACTTAATAGAAGAGGGTGCGATAGAGAACTCTATGTGTCGCATTCCAAAATTTTCCATAATTTAGATAAGGAGGTTTGCTATGATTAGGGTTGGCAAGGGACTGCGGACGCAGTAGTCAGAGAATTCGCAAGTGTTTGAAATGTATCTCAATGGGTATTGTTGCTTTAGTGCGTTATAGAAAATGGTATGGAGTTGTATCATGCAATATTGTACTTTGTTTTACAGAGCGTTGTTTTAAATTCGTTCGTTTCTAGAACTCACATTTATCAAAATTGGTCGAGCATTAATGAAACCGGCAACTATTGTTATCCTTCCCAATAGAATCAAGTATCAGTATCGAATAGCGTAATCAACGGGCGGATGTGTGACGGAGACAAATCTAGTTGTCATAGAAAAGAAAGGGACGGACACTATTTCCTATTATCGAGATTTTGTATTTTGGGAGGCGCAGCGGTGGCAACAGGGCAAATGCATCATGACCTTGTGACGCGAGTGCGCGTGAGGCAGGTCTGGGTAGGCCCTATCGCGGCCATCTTGACGCCCCCGCTCCCCGAACTTAGAAGTGCGTAGGGTGCCGAAAATCGATGCCTTCCCTAGCTGCCCTTACGTTCTACGAAGGGCGAAACCGCGGCTAAAAATGCTGTAATAATATCACGATGCGACTCCAGTTAACTACAGCATAGAAATACATGTCCGAACAATCTACAATATATTTTAAAATAAATATACACAATGCACAAATCAGATTTATTTAGCTGAAACTCACTTTCAATAAGAAATATAGATTTGTTTTGTTGAACTTGCAGTCCCTAGTATGTGTCTAAAGACAAGACTTTAGTGACTTTCGCTACCACGAACAAAATCGAACGCAACTAAAATCAATAACTCTAAAATAAACGAAGATGAGAAAAACTTATGGTTAAATGAAGATATTCAGCTAAGAGATTTGCATCCCACCATTTAGGGCGCAAAGGGGTGGGATTCTTTCACGGACAATATTGCAGAAGGGTTGGGTAAAAATGCAATAAAGCTTACAGCAAATCTTCACTTGAAAGACTATACTTAACGTAACGTAACAAATAAACATCACTACATAATTAGACCCAAAAGGGAACTACAATGAAATTGTTTGCTAGTTTTCAATTACACTGCCGTAAATCAACTATAATATCTTTGACAAATTATTTAAAAATTGTGAAAATTTTAGGATTGCAACAAATAAGTTCCCGATAAATAAATATTAAACAACTATTAAAAACATGTAATTTAAAAATTCACGTGTGGTTAGATATCAGCTGTGTTTGCCGTGAAGATTGTCAGTCAAGTAGGAGGCCGCTCAAAACAAAATCCGTAAACTATGGACTGTGACGTCAATGTTTACGCACATCTAGCAGTCAGAACCACATTTAGTATTTAGAAATATACTGCTATGTCGACGAATAAGCATAAAACTCCCGAAATGAAAAAAAACCGGCCAAGTGCGAGTCGGACTCGCGCACCGAGGGTTCCGTTTAAATCTGTATATAAGTAAAAGTTCACCCATGACGATGATCGAGTCATAGTCGTAGTTATGGTATTTTTATTGCAAAATGAAAAAAATATATATTAAAAATCGTTTTATTATATGATGTAACTAAAAATTTACGGTTTTCGCAATTTTTCCTTTATCTTTACTATAAGACGTTACTTCGTACAAAATTTCAAGATTCTAAGTCTACGAGAAATACCCTGTAGGTTTTGATTCCCGTGCGAATTTCGAAAATTTGCAGAAATTTGCGGCATAAACGGCTGTATCTTTTGATTTCTTTGGCTTAGAAGTTTGATTTTTTCACAGCTCCAAGGGACAATAGACCTGAGTATTGGATATAAATTTTAGTTTGATACCTCCACGCGTTCCTGAGAAAAACGGTATTGACAGACGGACAGACGGACGGACGGACGGACGGACGGACGGACGGACAACAAAGTGAACCTATAAGGGTTCCGTTTTGTCCTTTTGAGTTACGGAACCCTAAAAACAGTCATAAATTATGACTCGTAATAACAAAATGCCTGATTATAAGCAGATTTTCCTGCAAAGTTATAAAATGAAGTCAACAGTGTTTAAATCTGCTATCCGCATAATATTTTGGACCATTCTCTCGTATAAATTCAAGGGAGATACGACCACTGGTCTTAGGGGCATCTATGAGAGATGTACATCGAACTAGAAAAGGACTGAGTAATAAAATGTGTACGTACAGGTGTCAGTAACGCATAGAAAACGTAAGTACTGTAACAATGTGATCTTCTGTAGCCATACAAAACCTCGTAAGAGCAGGTAATATTCTTGGTACATTTGTAGGAAAAAAATTAAAAGCTGGTATTTTTTTGAACGGGAGGATACAATAAGTCCTGCAGATCGTGCGTGTTACGTTGATACGCGCTCACCACAAATAATAGGCAGTGGTAGCTAACATTTATTTCTATAACTAAGTAATCATAGTTACAATGATTAATTTTACTACACATAAGTCTACAAAACTGCCGATTTAGACCAGCAAATCTTTGTCTGCACTACTAAAAGATGAACCTTATGGAACATTTCTATACAGAAAAATATTTTTCGAGTTAGAGACTAAAATACTGCATTTAAATAAGCAAATTACATCATAAATTACTAAATAACACACCCTTTTTTGTAATTTTTCAAACTTGCAATATAACGATAAATAAATACATTATCTATGGAAACAAAGACTCAGACCCGAACGTTTAGCATCGCTGTTTCGAGTTAGTGAAATCTACCTGAATTAGGGGTTTCGCTCGGTTGTCGGCCAAGTCTCATTGAGAATTACTACAAAATAGAATTGTTTGCAACAATACAATTGTGTAGTAACTAGTAGTAAAAAAATAAATTTATTTGCCGAATATTGATTCTTTAAACATGAATAAATGGTTATCTCTAATGGCTTTTCAAACACATAAGTCAGTTAAAATTTTATTAATAACAGTCTCATTAACAGCCGTTTTCAATAATCTACTTACACATAACTAGCAAATAAAATACATACCCCTGTTAGCTATCGTTATTTCTATCAACAAAGTTAGCAATGGATAGATAGGGATATCATGTAATCTATCAATCTGACTGGCCTGTTGGTCTCGTGGTTAAAGACCCTGACTGCTAAACCGGAAGTCGTAGGGTTCGATTCCCACCCAGGATAAATCTTTGTGTGATGAATAAATGATCATTTGTTCTGTGTCTAGGTGTAATTTATTATGTATATCAGTTGTCTGGTTGCCATTATACAGGCTCTGCCTAGTTTGGGATCAGATGGCCGTGTGTGAGTTGTCCAAGTTATTATTATAATTATCTCTCGGAGGATTTATTCTTAACATTAATAAGTTGTTTTAGAAAAATGGAAATAATTTCTAAGAATGTTTTGTTACTTGCAGTCAATAATGCGCTTTTAACACTATCCTGAGGATCCTAAATGAAATCATTTAGCCTTCCTAAATTCGTTGACAGTAAAACTTCTTCCTAATTCAGTCACTGAATGAGGAAGAAATCTAGGATAGTGTAATAAACGCATAACCCAAATGATAGACGTTGACATTTGATCGTTATTGCTCAATTTTGAGAGATAACCAAAAGATAACCCGACTCAATCATGCAGTGAAGACAAGAAGTGTTGGAAAATGGATTTGTTGAGTGACGACATTGATTACGATGAAGCCCGTGAATTCGATTCTGACCTAACTGCAGAGTCAGGGTTAAAATTCGTCTAATTGACCCAAAAATCAACTGTTAACGAGAACTGTCGGTATCTACATTTATAGATTTCGACTAGACAAAATTGGAGTCAATTATTTGTTGTTGGAGATAACTCATAACAACTCTGAGAGTAACATCATACCGATAAGTTGTTAAGGTTATGATTTTTGAATAGTATTCTAGGAATAGAAACCTGTCTGCCTAATACCAATGTAGTATTTTTGGCTTGGCCTATGTCATTTAACTATAAAGAAAATATTGTTCTGTGGTTTGCAGTTGCTCCTGTCATAGCAAAAAATAGACCAGTAGCGAATACTTGTGGCGTATAACGTAGTGACGTTTAGGATAGAACAGAAAACAAGTGTAATATATAACGAATTTAATTATTAAAGTAATACAGTTATCGTAAGGGGTATCAAGGACGAAAATTTTCCATTGGTTTATAGATTTTATTGTTAATTCAATCTTTTTCAGGTTAAGTGTGTTAATATTTAAATTTAATTAATACTTAATACCTCTCTACCATTTAAATACAAACTACAAATAGAGCAGTGCAAAAAAACTGCTTCCGCAAAATTTTCCGAGTGTTTCCGGATTTCTTTCCTGAATAATATTCCTGAGTAATATACTACGTCTCAGAAATATAAAAAGACACAAAATCTGTAATCCGTCAGATCCGTCGGATTAACAGGCGTCCCACAGCGCGGAGCCCGAACATCACGATTCAGGGCAAGCGAGACGACTTGTTTACCATGGCTACACAAGTAAACCGCCATTATAGATAGGTATATTTTCCAACATTATGAGTCATGCGTCCGCCAGGTGATTGTCTCAACTGTAATACGACACGATAGCTAGTAAGGTCGATCACTTATTGGTGACAACATCAAATATCAACCTTACTCCACTGAAATACAGGCGTAAATGTTAAATATAACCGATCGGTCATTTATGCAGTAGCATCTGCAAGGCTTGAATGACTAACATAAATATTATTGGATAGGTCAACAAAATATCTCGTACGATTTTTCTATATTGTCGGGTCATTTCTAATCTTTAGAGGTCATATCATAGTCCCATTTTAAGTAGCTATGGATGTACCTAATGTTTCTGACAGTGATAACGTAATAAATAACCTGAAATAAATAGTGGCAAAAGATATCTATAACTGTCTGTTACAGATACCTGAGGTTAGTCCTTATAACAAAAAAATATCTGTTTTTGTCAGCTTGTTGTTTGAATAGATGGATAATTAATTATTTTTATAAGAAATTACGTAAAACTATTATTAACACATCGACGATGGTTGACGATATTAGTGAGCACCATCTATATAAAAAATATATATGACCTATTTAGCTAGCTTTTGACGGAGAGACTTGGTGACGGGTCTGTGCTTGTGACAGATCTTTTAATTATTTTAACCAGGAGTAAATTTTGCGTGTTGAGGAACTTAGTAATATTTTTCGTCTGTCAATATTACAAGATTTTTTTTAAGTAAACCAGCCAGACCTTGCCATTGTTGCAGGTTAATCGCATTCTAAAATGACATGAGCCATCTAATCATTCGTTAATTCTTCTTCACAACTGTTCTATATTTGAATTAGGTTCCAAGTGACAGTTTATACTGCAAACTTTTTTTTTTTGTAGTCAGGACAAGGTACATTGCTCTTACCGTAGAGAAAAAAATGGCCAGTCAACAGGTTCCAAACAGAGACTGCTCCACGCGCGCCCGTACTAAGATAGACACTTGAGAAGACGTTTTTTTGTACACTATCTCCCGTACAGAACCAGGGGTGAAGTGGTTTCTATTTAATTTTTTAATTGTAACCTAATAATTGGCGAACAGCTGTAGGTAAGCGTAGTGATCAATATTCTTCTCCGTAACAGAATTGGCTTTCGCCCTGCCGGTAGATAATAAAAGCTGGCGAAAAATGGTACAAATACTTGCAAGCATAGTAGGCTAGCTGTCACATTCAAAATTCTTACAAATATCGAGAAACATCAAAGTACTTATAACTTCGAAGTTTCTCGAATTTACTGGAAGGAACATTTATTTTATTTGAACATGAAATTATCAGTTAAATAATAAATGAGCCATGTGGTCTTATATACGAACCGACCTGAGTCTGTCATAATAGCCACGCTGATCTTTTGTCTTCTAGATACAGCTTCAATTGACATTAATCAATCCACCTTCCAATAATAAACCTATGAAGTTAAATATCTTCTTTCTTCAGTCCCATGAATGAAACCGAGATGCCTAAGTTACTCATGTCGTGTATAAAAAAGAATATGATTTATATCAATCTAAAGACCGGATTTGGAAAAATTCAAAGGTAGTGATGGAGAAAGGTTATCCGTTAATTGGATTGTGGTTATTGTGAAATTTGAATATTTCGATACTTGATATTTATTTTTTAAATATGTCATAACGACTGAATAAATTTGAATGAAGCATCGTTGGAGCGAAGATTGAATCCCAAATATACTGCCTTCGATACAAATATATTTTCGTTCGTAATATAAAAACTTATTATTTTTCACCAGAGACCTTTATTAATCTAAATTAAAGTAGATCTGGACACTTATTTCGCTCAGTAGTAAGGCAACAGACGAGACACAGGACACGACATCTTAAAAATATATATGGGTAAAAAATCATAAAACTCAAAAGAACTGGTAGAAATCAGGAAATAATTACCTAATCAAATCAAGGACAAGTTTTACTATCACACTAAAAGTTCTGTACCCTTTAAAGATCATAGCAATAACTTTAACGATACGCTGTAGTACAGTCAAGCTAATCTCGAGTACCAACTTAACACACTTACAAACCTTTTGTTACGGAACAAAATAAATGAATATCAGCGGAAGCAATCGATAAGTGTCTAACTGCTCAATGTAAGCACAATTCTGCGTAATGTAAGTAGGCTAGCTTCGTACATAGAACGCTGATGCAACAGTATGGAAATCGAGTGAGTCAGAACTCTCAGAAAAATAAAGAATTGTTAAAACCTTAGAGACTTGAGGAGACTAGAGGTGGTCTGCGGTTAAAACCAATACATCGAAAATATATTGTTGGCTAAAATAAGTATTTAAGGAGGAAGCTTCGTTGATTAGGATAAGGTTTGTTCCGGTCTTAAGCGATGAATTTTAAACAGCGATGATAATTTATTACTACTTAATATTGTCCGGTTTTTTAAGGTTCCGTACATTTGGTAAAAGCGGACACCTTATAGGATCATTCATGTGTCTGTCCGTCAGTCTGTCACATCCAATAATATACAAAAAAAAATACGGCGCCCTCGTTGTGCGAGTCAGTAACATTACATTGGTATTATAAATAATTAAGAGTCTAAATTTTAACAGGAGGTCCACCAAAAATAATTGCGCAGTAAAAAACAATCAGAAAGTGATAAAACAAAGACTCATTGCTTAAGAATTTATTGACTGAATGCAGAATGATAAGCACCATACATATTTCCTTATTATCAATATCTACATCAATAATTGAAATTATGAATAAATAATTGTCGTCATAATGCGTAGTGGTATGTACGCATTATGATGAATGATTTACTAAGCATCATGCAATTTCTATAACAATAAACTAGGATGATGTAGTGGAACCAATGTAGTTTCTTGGCAGCATACACAAAACCTCGGTAATGTCATTCGCATGCATTCTAGATTTGTTGATGGCCCGAACGCAAAAAGATTTTATGCCCAATTCAGGGATGGAATGAGGCTCGTAGATATAAAAAACAATGTCTAGATTACTTTAGCTTTTAAACGTAATAAGACAGTCAAATGAAGAATACTTTAACCGACTTTGAAGAAGGAGGAGGTTATCAACTCGCCTTTTTTTTTGTATCTTTGTTACGTGATATTTTCGGCAGAAGGGTAGCCACAAAGATAGAAAAAAATAAAAATCTTATTTTTTCTTTTATCAAATCAATGAAAAATTACAAACTTAAAGCGCTTTAAAGTTCTGGAGTGGGGGCTTGTGACGTCACTTGTGGGTAAAAATAGTAGCCACAAGTGACGTCATGCGACATTTCCATTCATAGTATCTTCCTCATCGTTTGATTAATTAAAAAAAATAGTCCGATCTCCTATCGAAGTTGGTTCCTTTTTACATTCATGTGTAATCAAATATTGAATTTTTTTTTTTTAAACCATTTTCAAATGGTGTTGAAAGTGTGTGTATAGCAAAATCCCCGCAAGAGTAATTTTCCCGACCCTCGCACGTGCGGACCCGTGCCGAGTCAGTAGCTTTACATGCCCCTAAATAATCAAAACCAGACCCAGAGCCCCAACCCTGCCCCGAGCAGCGCTGTAAGTCGCAGTGTGTGCCCCACGGTAGGGTGTCATTAGCTGCAAAATTTTACTCCACAATTTAAAGGAAAAGAAGAAGGAATTAAGGCTGGAAACTTAAACTCTTTGTTCTTTAATCGCAGTTTAAGAGATACATCATTCATTATGTATATGATGACTACCGTACTTTATGATTGTGACACTGCTTTATTCGGAAGCACCCTTATACATCAAAGGCCCAACAAATAAGGTTTCTCCTTCGTAAACAAGGTTTCGTATTTATACATTCTGTACATCTATTACTGTGAACCCACACGCAAGCATTTAGCTTAATTGGTAGAGTCAACGGCAACATTAGTGATGCATCACGCGTTGTCGGACTCGTTAAAAAATTGTACTGCGCCCTTTGTATTGATTTTGAGTCGCTTGTAATAAACGATCAGTGCATGTTATAGAAAAAGTTCATGGCCAAATGTTTCAATGCTAAACTAAATTTCAAGTTACTGTAATCTATACTAATATTATAAAGCTGAAGAGTTTGTTTGTTTGTTTGAACTAATCTCAGGAACTACTGGTTCGAATTGAAAAAATATTTTTATATTGGATAGTCCGTTTATTGAGGAAGGCTATTATAGGCTATATAACATCACGCTACGACCAATAGGAGCGGAGCATAAATGAAAAATGTTGCAAAAATGAAAAACCGTTGAAACTAAAACACGCGAACAAAGTCGCGGGAGACAGCTAGTATGTAATATTTTGTCAAGACAAACAACAGAAATGTTCATATACCACTCACGAGTCTGGAATTGATTAGTCAAAGATTCAAGGCTAGTTTTTCCTATTATTACCACAAAACCGACAGCAACGTACAATTTTAGGGTATAAAATGGCTTGTTATTCCATAAATATTTTAATATGCAGGCACAAAGCCTGTCTAATCTCTACAGTTACGCATAGACAAAATAGAGGGGAAAATCATGGACACAATTTCCGTTCGTAGATTATTTAGGCCGCTGTGGGAAGAGACGCAGCTGGTAGAATAATTTTTTGGTGGATATATTTAGTACTAAGTTTCATAGATATTTTGTACCATTTAAAACCCTTAAATTTTATAAAGAATTCCCATTAAAGGCAAGGCAAGTAGCGTTACGCTTAAAATTAATACGTAGGAAGCGTCTCAAGTATTGGAGATATCGTAGATGTGGGCCGTGTATACATAGTTATATAGATATAATTGCGGAGCACGTTTGAGGGGTGAACAGTGCTTGGCGCATGCGATCTCGAAACTCGAAGGGTAACGGCAGGATTACCTTGCTTGAGATTACGAGAAATATGCCCCCTTACACAGCTACAGAAATCAATAGTTTTCCCTAATCCCCACTCAGGTCGAAGCTCCCTTTTATTTTAAATAGATTTGATGGGGCAAGTTATCGACGAATAGGTGTAATTTCAAACCATAGCTACATGAGTATGATAGAAAAATGAAATACCTACGTCTTCAGTTTTTTTTTCATAAATAACTAGGTATTTATTTATTCTAATGGTCGTAAAACGTTATCGAATTCAATACTATTAAACGGATAAGTTTAATCTATACCTAGTCAAAGTTAAACATATTTTTTATCATTCCAAACTACCTTCATTAATAATTAAATAGTCTAATATGTATAATATTTTCGTATCTTGTCAAATAAATTAATCAACCTTACAAGAACATAAAACAGAAACACTAATCAACAATTAAACGATTAAATAAATTGCCCTAGGTTATGCAAAGCGAATACCATTCACTGATAAAACTAATTGATTTGTATTAAAATGGTAATTAGCTGTTTTAACAGTATGTTTATATTACATAGCACTTCATTAGCATTTTTAAATAAATTTAACGCTAGTTTTGTGAACAGCTGCTCAAACTGTTTAATAATAAATATTAGAAATTAAAATATTTTACTCAAATATTGCTTTAACTTTTTTTTTATAAATAGCAGGTTTTACTTGATATCTTAATCAGAAAATTTAAAGTTATTTTTTTTTAAACAGTAAAGATCGTGATCTTCACTTAATATGGAGTTTATTTACATGTTGATGACTCATTTTTTTAGACAAGTTGATATTTGGTGTGTTCTCAAGTTTAGAACCTTACACAGTCGCATTTTCCAATCCATTTTAGATTCAATCAGATGGCGAAAATAAACAGCAATTGTTTTTTTATCTTACTATCCGAATTTATTAATTAAAAACTGTCGTAAATTAAAAAGCAATGTAAAATAAGTGAGTTTATATTGTTTCCATGTGAATATATCTATGGTAAACATTAAACACTTGTTTTGACGACTTTCAAGTCTGAGCAAATGTGTAACTTCATATGGTTTCTCTTGGTTTATACCTACGTGGAAACGGCTCCGTAGTTCGAGCTTTTATATTGTTACGGCAGTTACCGAAGCCCTTCGCCTGAACTTCTAGTTATGCTTTAGCAAGAAAGTTATTCAAGAGCTATAGGTAGGTATATCTTTAGAGATAGGTAGGTACTTGGAACTAGCAAAATTTTAATTTAAAACGCTAAATTTTGGTTGTGGTTGCTATAATTGAAATCGACCAGAAGGACAGTATTACACCAGTCTCTGATTGACCTCGAAACTAAAGCTTAGGTATATTTTGTAGTGGTGTTAGAATAGAAAAGAACAGAATAGAATATTATTATTTATAATATTATTTATTTTTTTGTACATTGTAATTACAGTTGTGTGTGTTGCTACCATCCTATACAACTACAGTTGCCTGAACGCTCGTTAGCAAAACGTATTTAATAAGAACCTATCGTTATTCGGAAAAGATATGTATTTTATTCTCAATTATTCTTCTTTTCTGACTTCTATCGGACTTTAACATTGCCTTTTACCTCTGTACAGTACGTACTAACAACTCGATACAATTTAACTTTAAAGTTAAACTACGCGAACATAACACAATGTTTTCGAAGTGTGTGTTTTTCCGTAGTCGTCGACGTAAATAGACTTCTATGCATTCGCAATCTGTATTTATTACTACAAAAATCATTCCTAATCCTATTAACCGATTAGCTTCGGTATTGATTACATGTCATGATGATCTTCCATTGATAATAAAGTCTACTTATTATCCATTCCATTTATTGATAATCTATGAATCATACTTTTTAGTTACAGATGTACTCTCCTTCGTGGTAATATGGACTTTGCAATTACCAAATTATATGTAAAACTTATTAATAACACACAAATCCTAGTACCCTGATATGTATTGGGTCATAATGTATGAAATACTTGTATTCAAATAAACCATATAATGCTAACTTTAATGCTGAAAAACCTACCGCTGATCCTTTGGGACTCGCACGAATGAAAGTTTTTTTAAGGAGATTAGATTATGCGGAAATTTGCTGAAAGTCATCACTGTCATAAATATTATGTTAGCGATATATTATGTACAAATTGGAATACTTATCTCTAAATAACATTTCATGATTTAGCCAAATCATTCAATATTTACTTTAAACATCTTTTTTTATTTGATCACTGAACTAAGTTTGTCACAACTAAACAGATTACATATACAGGCCAGACCACTCACCATCATCCAGATGACTTAATTCTAAATACAATTAGATGTAACTATATTCAAACCATGAACAAAATTATCCCCCTGTTTAAAAACAGGTTTTATTTATTTCAACTATAAATTAAATAAATAAATTGATGCAAAAAGTTCCACAAAAATCTTGAATTTTATATATAATAAAAAAATATATCAGCCCGTAACTCGTCCTCGGTCTCACTGTCCTAAAAAGCTCAATACAGAATATATTCATTTATATGTCAGTACAATGTATGTACATATATATTATGTTTCTATTATTTTAAGAATTATGTTATCTAAAAACCTGGACACTTAGTCAAACCATATATAGCTACTGAACAGTTCTTCAAAACCAGACAAAAAAGGTCAAGTTTTATATTACATGTGATAGCCAAGAACAAAATAAAATAAAAAATATGTTCTATAATAAACCAATAAATATATTCAAGATTTTATAATCATTAAAATATAGGTAAAAGAGATTTAGCTAGCTAAGATTTAAAATGCAAACTCTGTAGGTACCTACCATCAATGTCACCCCACACAAAAAAATGTGCATTGGCTTGCAGAGTTCATTGACCTCTCACTACAACAACTCAACATGCAAACATGAATGGGCAGAAAATATGCCTTCTTTAAATAAAAGGGAGTCGAAAAAATACTTATAAAGATATTTTAACCCTCTTAAGTATTTTTAAATCTGAAATGGTCTACATAAAGTCAAAATAAAAATAGGCTTCCTGTTTTAAAAAAAAATAAGTAACTGCTTAACCAATGACATTATATTCATTTTTTTAAGATTCTGATTTTCATTGATTCAGTGTAATACAAAAAAAAACTGCCTTTAACTTTGAAGAAGGAAAGTAAAAAAGCCATGTTGTTATTGATTTTGTGTAGCATCACTAAATCAATATTCAACATTTTGAATAAAGAATATCTTTTCATTTTCAGTAACTTTGTGTTTGTTTATTAGTTTAAAATAAGATATTTTATTTTAATTACACAAGAATTTATGAACTTTTTTATGTAAATAAACATACACATTAGTTTTTTTTTCTACTTGTATTATAGCTTACATTTTCTGATACCTGTTCCAGAAAGAAAATTGTTGGTACTTAGGATTATTATAGTATGCCGGTGGTGTTTGGTACTTTCGGTTTAACTTTATTGGTAAAAATAAAGTAATACGCAATACATTTTTTTTTAATTCGGAAAGTTTCGTGCCTTACTACGCATTTATCGTGTAAAAGTAATTACATGTAGAGATCGGTTAAAATGCGCGGATTCCTATCTAGTTAAATACGAGTCGTGTTCATCGTATCTAGGACCTTTACAATGGAAATGCATGCAGAGATAAAATGATTCATCGCGGTACCTACCGACACTTACCGAAATATCTCCAGTCCTTGTGGGAGAACCGCTGAATCACAAGTAAACATACGTACTACGCATAAATGCGTAAACACTTTTCATTGTCCATTAACGTATCTTATTTGTCCTCTTCAAAGATAATTATTCACAAAATATTTCTACAATGCAGGTAGATTGCACAAAGATAGCTTTTATAACGCCAATCAATAATTTAGCATAGAACATTGATTCTGATAATTTTATTGCACTAGTTTTAAATACTGCTGAGCATCACAATCGCTTTTATTTCGCAATAATCGTTTATATTTATTTATTATCATAAAATAACACCGTAAAAACATCAGCGGTGAATGAACGATCAATTGATTTAAAAAAGTTTCTTCTCTTGTTTATGGATCGTTGACAACAATAGAGTTGTAACTTGTAGTCCAAAGCCAACTCAAGTTGTTTAGTTGATTATAGACAAAACAATCTAAGTTCAAAATACCGATTTATAATAATCACTACATTACTTTGAGACTGTGTCTAAATTATCAACAAGTAATTGATTAGGTCTATTTCAATGACCTTATAATCTTATAACCGGCCATACCTACGGTTTTGCTGTATTATTGACTATAGAACCGCGGGCCCATAAAATGGCTTCCTTTATTGAGGTTGTATTGTTAGAGGTGCCTGCACAACCAAAATTAATAATGTTATTATTTAAATCATATGGACTTTTTTAAAGCCTTTTCACTTACACGTAACGCAGCTGTAGTGGCAAGAATTATGGAATGCTTAGGTATTTAAATTTGTGTCCCTACACACTTACTGTGTAATAACTAGTAAAGTTTTAAAAACTAGTAGTACTTAGTAAATGGTAGTAGTACTTAGACAAAGAAATTTAGAACTAGTTTTGTCAAGTGGAAGATATACAATGTCAGTCGTATAAAAATAATTACGTGAAATACAGGTACATATTTACGTTATTTCGATACGATCGATTGGAATAAGACACTGCTATTTCAACAAAAAATGCCAATTCCACAGCCAGCGATGTGACGTAAAGTATAAATAATGCTTGGCAGAGAATATTAGATATAGAGAACATTAGGTACAAATCAGTAAGTTAACAAGAGACAGAATTTAGATTAATGTTTTAGATTAATTTAGATTAATGTTTCTATATCGATTTAATATACATTTTTATACCTAAATAGTGTAGTATAGGTTTTTAATTTAGTCGTTGATTGGCAATGGAACATTGCTTTACTCTATGATTGACACACTTGACAGTGTCTGTCAATACTGTCATAATTTCGCGCCAAATGGTAAATAACCTGCAGCGAACTGAGCGAACTTGTGAAGCCGCGTTTGTTTATTGTTAACCGAAAACAACGTCATAATTTTGTAATTAAGTGTTAAATACAAAACATGTCGACACCTTCTAAGCGCCCATCGTCTCGGGCGTCGTCCGATGCACCGACACCTTCGCGCAGGACGCGATCGTCGCAACAATTGGTTGTACCAGAAACACCACAGAGATCTAGCGGCACTCCGTCTAAAGGTACGATAATTAATGCTACAGGTTACATTCTTATAAAGTCCAATGTTCTGGATCATTTATTAATCAAAGGATTAAGGATTGTTTGTTTTAACTGCTAGATCTGTGTCGTCTGTAGATTGCAACTATGCGCTCTACATAGGTACGACACCGATCCAGTTGTTCTAGCTTCCTCTGAAAAGTTTGGAATTGATCAAGTTAAGTCAAAGATATTAAAACAAAGATCAATTTAAGTTATTCTTGTTTTTTCAACTACCCAATATTAATTAGTACAGTAGATGAAAAGTACGTACAGGAAATAAATTACAGTTATTATTCCCACATTTGTCACTATTTATTTCTAATATTCTATGGCTGTAATATTATATTCTAAGACATGCATTTATTCATATTTTTATTGCTGTTCCACTGTGGTTTTTATTTAAAGATGTTAAAGGGGTACACCATAGATCCTGTTACAGAACAGATTCCTATTATATATTTCTATTTGAATTTAGAAGTTTCTTAGTAATTGCTTAACAATGTATGATAATAATTTTTGCGAGGCATTTTCATAATTTGATCTTGGATTAGGTCAGTTATTGTAATAATTAAAGAGATTTTTTTTAGTATAAATAATTTTATAATCTACTTTATTTTTCCATTTAGGTATTAACTTATGCAATGTAATAGTAGTATTAATAATCTTGATTGTAATATTCCAATCCTTATGAATTATCAGATGGGACCCCCAGCACCCCACAAGGTACTCCCCAGACCCCTGGCACCCCAAGGAGGACTCCACGCACACCGGGAGATCTTGGCCCTGGCACTTCACCTGCTCGTGCCTTAGCTTCCAGTCCACTTGGTATGCTATTACACACTTCATTGTGTATTCTGTTTATGTATAGTATGTATAAGAAAATTGAGCATAGACCAAAGTTATTGATAATTAGAAAATTAACCTTTTAACCCAGTGTAAATAAATGAATAAAGCAGATTAAATGAGCTGTGGTATTTGGTCATCAATATACAAAGACTGGAGATGTTGAAACTAAAAAAACATCCTGGATTAATTCGACATAGGCACTTAAGAGGGTGCAAATGCTAGGTTGGCATTAAAGTTGGCAATTCATCTGAAGGAAATATTCAGTAATGCTAGTGCAAAACTCATGCTGTAAATGATATTTAAATATTTCACATTCAGTGTAGTAGCAATCTGACCATTTCTATAAAATATATAAGTATTGTATTTTGTTTAATATTTATTTTCACACAAAATTAGGCACAGACATCGACATGAGTTCTCCCTTGAATTACGGCACGCCCAGCTCGCTGAGCACGCCGCGCTCCAACCTGCGCGGCGCCATGACGCCGGCGCGCGCGCGGGCCGACCTGCGCAGCCAGCAGGGCCGCCACGTGCCCGCGCTCGCACCCACGCCCACGAGAGGGGTCAGTCTGACGTTTATCTGACTACTTTGATAAGAATGTTTGAGGTTTTATTTAAATTATGGCTTCTACACACTTTGCCGGCGGCACTTATGCGGTCAACAAGCTTGGCGGCATTTCTAGCGAGCATTTGAGCTGACCTTGCCGTTCTAGCTATCAGCCAGCTAGCCAGTTGTCTATGTATATATGACTGTAGTTGCTGGCCTCGATGTGACTATTCACTGTGCGACTTTGTGTCAGCTATGGTATATATATCATATGATATATATATCACAGTTGGTCATTTGGCTTTCTAGGCCTGGTCTATATTTCATTAACTCCACCAAAAAAACAAACCAATTTAAACCTTAACACAACGTCATAACTCACAAAAAAACCACAGCATCATGTAATATTTTTGCTTATTTATTATATTAAATTATATTAACAATACAATATTCGTACATGAATTTACATTTTACGTGTGAACTTTGAGTGTATGTTGGTTATTAGTTCAACTAAAGGTATCTTCAGCCATTTGACTAGACAGTATAACGCGGGCATTATCACACTGATCTTAAGACAAACGACAATGGCATTGTTGAAATCAGTCTCGTCGATGTTTTGCATTTCACTGAACATCTTTCTGAAGTCTTCTGTGGAAGCTCCTTCCTCCTTTTGTTGCTAAAATGAAAATATATGTATTAATATCGTTGCTCGCGCGGTGCTTGTTATGTTTAGTCACAAAACATAGTAAACGATACCAGTATTCATTTACGAGAAACCGAAAAAGTAAAATAAACAGATACAATCTTTTAGTGCACCTAAACACAAATTGTATTGCAAAAAGAAAAAAAACCTATTTTATTAAGCCCCGACGCAAAAGAAGGGGTTTAAAAAGCTTGACGTGTCGGTCTGTCAGGGGCATCATAGCTCTTAAACGAATAGACCGATTATGATGCGATTTTTTTGTTTCAAAGCTGACGTCATGAAATGGTTCTTATACAGTAGTTAACGAGAAAAATACGATCTTGTATCGCCAATCGCAGTGATTTGAACTTAACAACTATAATACATATCAAACATTTATCTCCACTACCAGAATTCCCTAACGTAATAATTTTAAATGATTTACATGAAATTAAGAGACGTTTCCATGTATATCACGTACCTTAGCAAAATCCACGTTGAAGGCGCAAGCGCGGCACAGCGGACACACAATAAAGTCGGGCTTCTCCCTTATCCGCCAATACTGGTTTAAGCATCTCTCGCAGAACCTATGCCCGCATGTCAGGGCCGCCGGATCCAATATAGAAGACAAACAGATCCGGCAACTGCTTATTATTGAGGAGGCTTTAACATCCAAACTCGTTGCGGACTCCAACTCGCTCCTAGCGAAGGAAGTTCGGCGTTTTATCATCAGGTCACATTTGGAATCGCGCATTTTATTTATTTATTTTTAAAAATTAACTGTAATTTTTTTGTATTTTTCCATTTTGTTGGCATGTGTCAGTTTTGAGATTTGTTTTTTTTCTTTTGTGTCTGTTGTCAGTTTTAATGTTTATTTTGTAGTTTGATGAAAGGAGATCTTATACTATCTTGATCTAGAATAGATATCTGCGGTAGGCAGATAGGTTTATGCCTGGTTAATATATTAAAAAAAAACGATTTGTTTTGCTAACGAACGGTTCTTCTAATCAAAACGAAGAAAATACTACCTCCCGTAAGCAGAACGAATCGTTTCTTGAATATAAGAATTGGCCATTAATCATGAGTTAACGGCTTCTCGAGGTAGAAATCTAACTAATACCTAATAAATAATACATAGACAGTAAATCATACATACATAATCAATCTTGGAAACTCTAAAAAGAGGTAGGCTAGGTAAAGGTTTGTTCTTTACCATGTTAAAGACTTTCTTGTCATTTAAGTCCTTATCCAAGTCTATTATTTAAGCATTTCTACATAGGTATGTAGATAACAGGTGGCCAAACTATTGCCATTCATCCGAGGGTGATTTTTTTCCTAAGGAATACTTAGTAATAAAAAACAGAATAGACTAAACGTGGGGTGGCCCCACACCAGCAGATCCTGCCTGCGGATTGCATTAAATAAAGTCCAATTAAAACATACAAAATCATATCCTAAACTTAAAACACAATTTTCTGTTCATTAATTAATCTATGTCAACAGCTGGAAGAACCCGCAGACGTAGCATCCAGTGAGCCTCAACTAGTGGTGTGGGGTACAGACGTGGCCATCGCGGAGTGTCGCGACAAGTTCGTCAAGTTCATCCAGAGGTTCGCGGAGCCGAATGCTGTTACCAACGAGCCGTTGTATGGACAGAAGTTGGAAGAGGTACTGTATATTAAATACTAACTGTGCCCCGCGATTCTACTCGCCTTGCTTTAACACAAGTAACGTGATGTTAAATAGCCCATAACTTTCCACGAGAATTGTTATCAAATGCAAGCTTTTATTGTAATGAACGTCAGCTAAGACAAGAGTTCATGATAATACGAATCAAACAAGCCCAAACTGAATAGTTGAAGCTGTTAGAAGTCTATAATATAAAATCTTAATATAATCTTCATCATCAGAACAGCTTCAAGTCATAAAAATTAACTCTTTCGAAGTTAGAAAGCTGTACATGTCATACAATATAAGGAAGTTCCTATTACATAAAAGTAAATGTTTCTTTTCTCAGATTAACACATTAGAAGAGCCGTTCCTGGATGTAGATTGTGAACACGTCAAAATATTTGATCCTAAACTGCATCGCCAGCTGATCTGCTACCCACAAGAGGTAAGGCATAATTTCAATATAACTTCTGGCTACATACTGCGATTTTGTACTTTCTAAAAATAATTATAGTTACCATAATATGACTGGGAATGACAAAACAAACTGTAATTGGCCCGCCAGATAGATAATAAAAATATTAGACACCTGTTTTTTGCTTTTTCTAGAAGAAAACATTAAGCAGGTAAATTGAATCAAAGTTCAGTAGTGGGTGCTTATGACGTTATGCTTGCGCACAAAATACACGAAATTGTGACGTAATGTGACTTTTCAAATTAATGTATCGTCGAGAGTTTTAAGTTACATAAAATACTAATATGTTTATAAAAATCTGTCTGAAGAACATTAAAAAAAATTGTCATCTACCGCATTACTTATACATAAATAGAATTCGTAGATTCTCAGCAAAGCACCCTTGTGAATACATTAAAAACATCGGTATATGTTGATCTTACAATTAATATAAAAAGAAATATAGATTTGTTGTTCTGTTAGAAATAATTGTGTACTAAGTTTGTGTTTGCAAAATCCTGTGTATATTAAATTGTATTGTATTTTAGTTCACCACTTATACCTTTTTATAATTTGTTATTGGAGAGCGGGTCCTCCTAGCACAGGTATTGATTTTACTTAAAAGGAGGTCGCCTATGTAAGATTTCATGTAAAAATTGAACATGTTCTTGTAATAAAAAAGTAATTATATATTATTGTTTATTTAGGTAGTGCCCGCATTCGACGCAGCAGTGAACGAGTTGTTTTTCGAGCGCTATCCGGCGGCTGTGCTGGAGCACCAGATACAAGTGCGGCCGTTCAATGCGCCGCAGCGACACATGAGGGATCTCAACCCTGAAGGTATAATCTATTTAAAGTCACATTTTAGAACTTATACTCTACTCATTGTTAGCTATTTTGCATAGGCCATTGACTGTCTTATTGACTTATACAATATTTTCTACTAAATAGTAAAAAAATGCTGACAAAACAAAAACTGTGTTAGGAAAATAAATAATAAGCTGGTAAAAACTACATATTTTTTTATCAAATCGACTGAATTTCATGTTCGTTACTACATTTTTCTTGTCGAGTTGATGTAAGATATAAGTTTAATTTAAGTGCCTAGAAAATTGCCCCACATTAACTGTGTCAACATTGGTGTGGTTTAAGTCCAACATTGGTCTGCGGACATTGGGCACTGTAAATGCAAAATCTGTAACTGAGTCAATAATTGTTCCACAGACATAGACCAACTGGTAACTCTGTCGGGCATGGTGATCCGCACGTCCAGCATCGTGCCGGAGATGCGCGAGGCGTTCTTCCGCTGCGCGGTGTGCGGGGCCGCGGCCACGGCCGAGCTGGAGCGCGGCCGCGTGCCCGAGCCCGCGCACTGCGCGCACTGCAACACGGCGCACTCCTACCACCTCATACACAACCGCTCGCACTTCAGCGACAAGCAGCTCGTCAAGCTGCAGGAGTCCCCGGGTCAGTTACACCCGAATACTCTAACTCAACTTAAATTTAAGGCGTTCTTAAATGTCAATCCGTCGCTACTTCACTCTTTAAAGTGACAGAGACAGCATGAGAGTTAACGGCGACTTAACTGATTAACGTTTCAGTATTCGGACATAAATCATATTAACTTTAAGACGGTCTTAAATGTCAATCTGTCGCTATGTTACACCTTTTATTGACAGACACAGCATGATATTTAAAATTGTGCTTCCTTGTATAATGAGAGGTCTTTGTAAGAGAGTTACAAGCTATATTATTAGGTTTTATAGTGTAGTAACAGATAGAGAGTACGGTCCCGCAGACGACATGCCGGCGGGGCGCACGCCGGCCACGGTGAGCGTGCTGGCGCACGGCGCGCTGGTGGAGGCGGCGGGCGCGGGCGAGCGCGTGGCCGTGACGGGCGTGTTCCGCGCCGCGCCCGCCAGCCTGCACCCGCGCAAGGCCACGCTCAAGGCCCTGCACCGCACGCACCTCGACGCGCTGCACTACCGCAAGGTGCACTCCGACCGCCTGCTCGAGACCGAGGACGGGTACGGGCCATGTCTACTTGTGCATGTGTAACGCGCATTCTAACATACCATTGTACCAGCCTGCAACTTCTCTTTTCGATTAAAAAAAAATCGTTGGTTGCCTGTAAAGTCGGTATACGGGCGAAAGTTTTACGTGACAACGACTGTCAATGTCAATGTCTGTCTCTCTCGCTCTTAGGCGGGCTAACCATGCCCGAGTGGAAGGGACGCGTGCCTCTCACTCGCTCTCATTGTGAGCGCATAACGTGAGCGGAGCGTTACCCAGTTTCTTGAAGTGTCACCCGGCAAACCAATTTATAAGACGTTGTCACGTCAAAAATGATATTATAATTTAAATTACGTACATTGGCAAAGGCAAAGTTAATAGTACATAGTAGTATTATGAAAAATACCTACAGATAAATACACAGTTTTAATACATATCTAACTTAACAATCTTCTTCTACATGTAGCAGTATTCCCATAATAATATAATACAAAAAAATTACATCATAGATAATTAAACTATTAACCTTGCAGCGAGAGCCAAATTTAACCTACCACAATCTTCTTACAGAAAAGAGCATCGTTTCCCTCCCGAACGCGTGGAGCTCTTCAAAGCGCTGGCGGCCCAGCCCGACAGCTACGAGCGCCTCGCGCGGGCCATCGCGCCCTCCATCTACGAGAACCTCGACATCAAGAAGGGATGTCTGTTGCAACTGTTGGGCGGGACCAAGAAGAACTTCAATGCCGCTGGACGGACGCATTTCAGGTACTCTTATTTAAAAAATGATTTTAATATTAGTTTATTTAACCTCTACATGGTGAGGTTTTCAGAAAAATAAAAAAAACATACGTATATTTATATACATAGGGTATATTTTATCTTGTACAATGCAATCAATGTAGTCAAAATATGTGTACAGAACAGATGAACCTTTTTACTCTATTGTCATCATGTTGTGTCATATTATTTTTTTTTTTTATTTATTTACTTAAATCTATCATTACAGGCATGTCTAATGCAACTAAATGCATAAATTTTGTGTGTACATACATTGTAAATAAATAAATGAACTCTGTATGTAATCTCAAAGGTAATTCCATGACCACATGAGATTTGACATGATAAATATTTTTTATGATAATTAGTCTTATAGAAATCGGAAAATAAACAGCTCCTACTTGTTCGAGTCTTGAGAAACATTCAAATCACATACACAAAGAACCACCAAACAAACTGACAGATCAAACATGTTTTATCACCTATGTACAGTATGTAACAAAAACCCTGTCCGATCCAATAAAGGCGTATCCTGGTTCAACATACGTACTAGAATAAAATGTCTCGCTCAGGCGGCTTCTTTGATACAAAATTGTAGGTAGTACACGTGAACTTTGTCGAGCGATCAGTGTTGCCATTGATCAGTTTTATTTTAATTATATTCACCGGGGAAAAATAATAACCTCAAATCCATTCAATATTTACGTATATGTGTTCGCTATGATGTATGATGCCGAATAATACTCAAGGATCGGACAGGGTTTTTGTTGCATTCTTTGGCGTGATGAACTATACCACTCTGCTATGAATCTCCATGCACTAACAACATATACCCACAGGTCAGAAATCAACATCCTGCTGTGCGGCGACCCGGGCACGAGCAAGTCGCAGCTGCTGCGGTGGGTGCACGCGCTGGTCCCGCGCGCGCAGTACACGTCGGGCCGCGGCTCGTCCGCCGTCGGCCTCACCGCCTACGTCACCAAGGACCCCGACACCCGGCAGCTCGTGCTGCAGACGTTAGTGGCTTTTTTAACTTAGTGCTAGTTAATAGTCTTCCTTAGCCTTGGGAACGGCAGAGAGATACCAGGCTCTTATCAACGAAAACCTATGGCGCATACTTGTGGATGCGCACCAAAGCGCGGTTTTCAGTATAAAGCACGAGCACCGCTGGCGAGGATTGATTTGTAATCTACTAAGGTCCTCGTAGACGTTAGCCCTTACATAATAATATAAAACTGGTCAATAAATGTCCCATTGGGGGCACAGGCAAAAGTGAAATGCTCGTTCCTTCTCATGTAGAGAAGAAACGAGCATTTCACTTTGGTACTTGACTGTAATAGGTTCGAACCTGCAACCTAGTGCACAGATATACATTGAACTGCTAGGCCACCAGGACATTTTTACCTTTCATCAACAAAACTTTTTATTTCTTGTAGTTCATATGTTTATAAATCATATTGATAAATACATTTAAAGTTTTATCCCTGGTACTTTAATAATAAAACGTTAAAACTTTGTATTGTCTTGATTTTCTAACACTCTTGTTTTTTTTCAGAGGGGCCCTGGTACTTGCAGACAATGGTATATGCTGTATCGACGAGTTTGACAAGATGAATGATTCAACGCGCAGTGTTTTGCACGAGGTACAGACTATAATTAAGCACTCACATAATTATTTAATTTTAATATAATAAACATAATTGTAATAGTTTATTTATACATTCTCTGAAACTTATGACATTAAAAAACTAAGAAACTAAATAAAAAGAAGAAGAATTATTAACCATTATAACTCTCTGATAGATTGTTTCTTAAACTAAAACAATTGGTTATTAAATACCTTAAAACAAATTGTTTATTTATAAACATAAGAAGTTTCATTATATTTAATAGGTAATGGAGCAACAAACGCTATCGATCGCGAAGGCGGGCATCATCTGCCAGCTGAACGCGCGCACGTCCATCCTAGCCGCCGCCAACCCGGCGGAATCGCAGTGGAACAAAAACAAAACTATCGTGGAGAACGTGCAGCTGCCTCACACACTCATGTCTAGGTAAGAGATGTATAATAACTCTCGTCAGGAGTATTCATAATTATTTAAAACAAAACGGTTTACTCACGTATATTGGTCGTGTCGCGAGGCGAACTCACGACACCATCGCCGCCGCGTCAGCTCATGATTAGAGACTCCTATTGAGTCTGAACTAGTCGGGCGATCCCTAGAATCTACGTGAGTAAACTGTTTTGTTTTAAATAATTAGGTAAGAGATGTACTTGGTTAGTGATGTTGTTGGTGGTGATGGAGCAAAAGACGCTATCAATCGCGAAGGGGTGCGTCACACATCACCCGGCAAAGTCGCAGTAGAACTAGACCTCATGCACTTATGTCTAGGTAAATTGCCTCTCTAGCCAAGTGATATATCTACAAGCGTTAACGCTGATCGAATCGCTCAAATGTAAGGAAGTGACTTGTTTGGGTCAAGTGATTTATCAACATGAAATGTCATTTACATACATTAAATGTAATTTAAGCAATTTCTGTCATCGTTAATGCTTACAGAAATTACACTTGGTTACAGGGGTAAATCTATCTTATGTATGATAGTAGTTAGATAACCCACTGCTGGATATCAGTCTACTGTCAAAATGCACTGCGATCTGTTTTGGGCAGCCCTCTAAAGATACCTACCTACCTATACATGTATTGGAATTTTAATGACCATAAAAATGTTGCGACGTTTATATTTTTCCGTCTCACCCACCCTTTATTTACTTTGGTATATTATTAGTCTTATACTGTTGCTAATAACACTGCTGTCGCTATTTCCTTATTATATGTAATGTTTCGTTTTGGTAGATTCGACCTGATCTTCCTGGTGTTGGACCCTCAAGACGAGGTGTTTGACCGCCGCCTCGCCTCGCATCTGGTCTCGCTCTACTACAAAGACTTCACCAACTCGCAGGACGACGAGGATATTGTTGTAAGTTTAATAATTTTGACTGGCCTGTTGGTCTAGTAGTTAGTGACCCTGACTGCTAAACCAGAGGGTTCGATTACCACCCAGGTTAAATCTTTGTGTGATGAGCATAATCATTAATTGTTCTGTGTCTGGGTGTAATTTATTTTTATTCTGTGATATGTATGTATTTAGAAATATATAAGTAATTTATCAGTTGTCTGGTTGCCATAATACAGGCTCTGCCTAGTTTGGGATCAGATGGCCGTGTGTGAGTTGTCCCAAGATATTATTATGCCTAAAATGGTATTTTTAAAATGAAAATAATTGTATTTATTTCCAGAATATGTCGTTAATGCGCGACTACATAGCGTTTGCGAAGGAGCATGTGCAGCCGACGCTCAGTGAGGCTGCACAGCAGAGGCTGATAGACTCCTATGTTGATATGAGGTTACTAATTTATTTACAATTTATAAATACAGAAAATAATTATAACAGAAAATATATACTTTTTATATAAAGTTGTCCCCAATATCCTTGCTAATATTATAAATGCGAAAGTAACTCTGTCTGTCTGTCGCGCTTTTCACGCCAAAACAACTGAACCGATTAAATTGAAACTTGGTACACAGATAGTCTACAGCCTGAGAAAGGACAAAGGTTCCTTTTTCAAAATCCACGCGGGCGGAGCCTTGGAAAACGGCTAGTATACATATAATTGTATCCACGGCCCTTTTTAACCTCTGTTTTTGCGTGCTATAGGGATGATGTGGGTATGAAAAGTAACCATATATTTAGTCCATAAGTTAGATATTAAAATTAGACACTTAATATTTACTTTTTTTTTCAAAATAAGTATAAACTAAGGAGAATACCTACTCAATATTATATTACATAAATAATTTAATAAATTCTTTTTTTCCAGACGTGTGGGCAGTGGTCGTGGTCAAATCACGGCTTATCCGAGACAGTTAGAGTCGCTCATACGACTCGCTGAGGCACACGCACGCCTGCGGCTGTCACCTGTCGTCGAGATATCGGATGTCGATGAAGCGTCCAGGTATTACTTGCTACTACTGCTTACTATTACTTTTTCATCAGATATTCTAAGATATCAAAAATATTACTCTTACTTTTTGCTTTTTGATTGTCGCTTTTTAAAACAGTTTGTCACTTGATTTCGGCGTGTAACCGATGGGGTTGCCATATCATTATCCGTTTCCCCAGAATTATATTGTCGTTTGGAGTCGGCGCGTCGGGGGCAATTTCTGCAAAACTTGTAAATATTTAATACAATTCATTTTAAATGTATAAATATTTAAACACAAAAATTTAAGTAAGTTTTAACCATCTTCAAAAATGAATTAGGTGTTCAGTTGTTTTGAAAATGGTGTTAAATACTTGTCAAGTTTTGTAAAGTATTTTGTGCTTAAACAAAAGATTGCTTCAAGCTGCGACTGCAAGGCGAACTAAAGACAGTTTCCCACACACGGAGCGCTTAATAAATAAAAAGCAAGCGGGCGGGAAGCGCTCCTGACTCGTACAATTCGCAGCTCGCGCAGTCCGTGTACATTGATCAATGACGCAAACCGTGAGAACATTTTTTGACGATCTCCGTGGTCGAGTGGCGTACACACCGGTTTTCAAGGTGTCGCCAGCTCTGAGGTCCCGGGTTCGATCCCCGGCCGAGTCAATGTAGAAAACCACTTTTCTACATTTTCTCGGGTCTGGGTGTTTGTGGTACCTTCATTGTCTCTGAATTCCATAACACAAGTGCTTTAGCTACTTACTTTGGGTTCAGATCAATGTATGTGTGTTTATTATTATTTTTTCGTGTACAAGCGGCCTTACATAACTCATTGCAAGTCAGGCTGCACCGCGAAGCCTTAAAGCAGTCGGCGACGGACCCGGCGTCGGGCCGCATCGACGTGGGCATCCTCACCACGGGGCGCGGCGCGGCGGCCCGCAAGCGCCGCGCGGACCTGGCGCTGGCGCTCGCCGCGCTGCTGCAGGCCTTGCCGCGCCCGCACACGCTCACGCACAACAAGCTGCTGCAGGACGTTAACGCCAACTCGCAGATTGTAAGTGCATACCTAAGCTCTATTTTTCATGACGAAAAACTAAAAAAAATATTAGTTAACAAATTGGTTTTTATAAGATCTACCGCAGTTTCAACTAAAGTCGTTTGTCATTGCGACGAACTATGAAAATATAAGCTACTAACAGGAACTGCCAATACTGCCATAATATTGTACACATATTAATTAACTGAGCTTAGCTTTATTCAATTTAAGCTTATTGGATACTATAACATATACAAAAACCTTGTTTACACAATATATTACTTTATTCATATAAATTCACTATTTAATTGCTTACTTCTAAATCTAATATATAAAAATCTTGTGTCACAGTGTTTGTTATCGAAATCCTCCGAAACGGCTTAACCGATTTTTTGTTGGGTCAGCTAGTAATATGAAATTATTTTTCTTACAAGTACTAAATTCGACATCCCTGCTTGACGTGAAGTTACACACGAACTTTACTCATACGCAATATAATGTCAATGACAAACATTTTTTTTAGTTTCTGTAAAATTTTATCTCATTTTTTATCTTGCAGACGGTCTCTCGAGACCAACTGGACGAGGCGCTGCGCGACCTGCAGGACCAGGGCAAGCTCACCGTCGTCAGCCACACGCACATACGACTTTGTTGATCTGAACCATACTATTAACATTAACACATTCTATTAAGTTTCCATTTGATACCTGTTAAATATAAGCCATTTTTTTTTTATAAAGCCATATTTCGTTTTATTATCCTTCCGTCCACTTAAGTCTTGGGAGACGCTTTGCCAGCTTTTGATATCCGGATCTTTACCCGAAGGAAACGTAGCAGTAGAGGCACTACTTTATGCCAGTTTTACGGCATTCTTCTTTTCTTGTCGATGGTAAAAGTATTACAGTACTAGAGCCTAACATGGCCAAGTTAACGGCAGCATCATTGGCTTCAGATCATGAACGGTGCAAGTATACAGACACTTCTTAGGGCACGCTAACAGATGTATAAGGAAATATGGTGTCAAGAAAAACATTAAATTCAATAAATTATCTTTATTTACACAATATTTCATTCCGTGTATCAAAAAGCCAGTGGCCAAACAACAATACTCAACGAACTCGCTTTACTACATACATAATAGATAAATAACACCCGCTATGCTTTTTACGGCAAAATATCTTACAAAAACCGTGTTCTCCACATGTTTCATAACGCCATATTATAAAGTTTTAAAACCATAACACTCCCGTTGTGAAAATAAATTGTGCTATTGTATAACTGTTTATTTTTCACTAGAACCATAATTGGTTTTAAAACGTTATAATACAGCAAGCCTTCACCGAGATCTGTAATCTTGGGGACCAAAATATAGATATAGGCGACATCACGCCAAGTAACTTTCACAATGACAGTTATACCCGGCGCGTTTTAACATGGCGATAGGAGTCATTGCACTACTTGTACCACAATTACGCAATAAAATTGTAAACGTAAGTAAGTACGAGAAATGATAATCTCTGTACTGACCGTCGCTAACGTCACATTGCTAGCGTACATACAACCTTAACACAATAGGTAAAAGAACGCTTGTAGAGCAGTCTCTTACGTAGGAAGCGGTCCCGGATAATGACATGTACTTGATTACATTGTAGAAGGGGTGAACGACTCTTATTGCCATGTTAAAACGTGTAGGGTATAGTTCATTTCCGTATCAATAAGGGTGATTTTTGTTGACGTTAAGTCTGCCGTGGCTCCAACTAACGTACAAAACGCACTGTTAAAATTATTCTTTAATTCATTTAAACTTTACGCGCACGCTTTTTTTGTCATCAGTTGCATATATCATTATTTATTGAAAGCAAAGCATGAGCGATACTTACTACAAAATTGTGTTTCATTTGAACAGTGCGGTTGTAAGTTAGTTCAAACACGTAAACATTCATACTGTTATTTAAAACAAAACGGTTTACTCACGCATATTCTCGTGACCGAGCGACTATTTTTAGATAGGAGTCCCTAATCATGAGCTGACGCGGCGGCGGTGGTGTCTCGACTCGAAGTCAGTGCGTAGTGAGTAACCCGTTTTGTTTTAAATAATTATGAATACTCCTCACGTAAGTTATTATACAAACATTCATAGTTTTAACCGGAAAATCTTTTTTAGGCTTGAAAATAATTTAACAAGCCCTTTTCTTCCATTTCTATCCCCATCCCCAAGTCCGAGTAATTTCATTCCTTTTAGGAAGACTATTTCACTACCACAGTATATTTATTTAATTCCAAAACTGTCAAAGAATACAGTTCTTAGATTGTAACTTAAAAATATATTGCTTGCTCGTAATACTTGGCAGTTATCGTAGAATTGTAAAAGCCTTGGAAGGAAACGCGACTCTATTCTGACCGGATAGAGATCAAAATAGAGTCGCGCCATAAAAAATACATGAAAAATTCAGGGTTTGTTTAAGTAAGGTGTAAAAATCTCATACATTTGTGATTTACTCTACCATCTTATGAAAGCAGGTACTCTGTAGCGACGTAGCAACAAGCCATAGTTTCAAATATCGAGAGAAATAGGCGACGCAAAATTATCAGAAGAACGCGATTTTGAATTTTAAACTTGCTAATCTTATTTGCTTGGGTAAATTCTATTCTAAACGGTCAGTGATAGAAAGTTATGCCATAAATATTTTGTAAAACTCGATATGCAGCAATAGATGAGGTATTCAAAGATTATCGCAATTTTTAAGAAGAAAATTCTGTGAAATGTGGAGGGTTAGGTAAAAAAAATACTGGAGAAATGTGAAAAGTGACTAAAATAAGCTTTCAGGATTTGTATATAAATAAATCTTAAATATTTGTTCAAAAATCTAAACCAATTATGTTTTAAATAAAAAAGTTTTGTCAAATTCAACCCTAAGACTGATCGAGTATAAAAATCAATTACAAAAACATTAGCTGTTGGAAACAATATTCGATCAGCCAAAGGTCTGAAATCGTGTTTTTCGATCCGATTTTATTCGCATGAATTTGGTAACGCATCGACTACTTTGAAATATAAATCATTCAAAATTGATTTATATTTCAAACTACTCGAGGCACAGATTAGTTAGAATTTGGAATGCTTTACGATCCAAACTTTGACAGAATAAAAAAGTATGCTATATTGGTCTTGATTATAATAAATCTCTGTTACTAACAACAAAATATACGTATTAAAAACATAGTTAGAACATTTTACAATCAAACTTCAACGAAATTATAGTATTTGTACCCGTAACGTTATATTATTTAACATACGTAAAACATTTGAAGTGTATTAATATAAAACATAATCCCTATTATTTTGTTACAAATTCTCATTATAATATGTAAAAGTAAAGCAGGGATTTAAGTAGTTTCAGCCCCCCTAGACAAGTGGCATTTCGACAAGCGTTAACGCTTATAGAAATCGCTTAAATGACAGTAAATGTATGGGAATGACAGTTCGTTTCGATAAGTCACGTGACTTGGGACTTGACACTTGCATACATTTGAACGATTCGATCAGCGTTATCGCTTGTCGAAATGACACTTGTCTAGGGGGGCAGGGTCAATAAGATTCAATCAATATAATACTTTTCTTCGTACATTACTAAGCCGTTTGCGAATCTTTGTGCCAGCATAAAAGTCACAGGCCATTTTAGTCGATTATACAAAATCGACTAAACACTCTTAGAACAGAACAATATAAAAGTATTTCGTTTGAACAGGGAGTAGTAAATAGACGGGAGTATTGAAATATAAATCTCTATCCAAAATTGGATAGCTATCACTGGGTTATTGAATGTTTCTGCCATGTATTTTCCTTAACTTTATTGGCTTCCTTCATAGTCTCATAGGATTTAAACGAATACCGTATTTTACTTGAAGCGACTGCCTATCGTGAAATAAAGTATCCCATGGTTAGACTGGTTGACAAAATTGTACGAACTTAACGACTGTTCATAATCACGTATGAAATTCGAAGGCTCAACGGGCTTATTGAAAATGAGTCTCAGTCGACTTAAACTTAGGAGTAATTTAGATAAGGAAGTCAGCATTTTTTGCTAAATGACTAAATAAATCGACAAAAGGGCGCCATACTTTGTGAAATAGGGTAATGGGCTCTTCAAACGAGATATATTTACTCCAATATATAAGTAATCTCTCACAGATCCATCGTACTACTTCATGCTCAAACCAGTCATCAGATAGATCTCTTAAAACAGAACATAAATCTTTGTAACGTGTTCATGAAATAACATTTTTTATACAAGTAACAAAAGAAACTAAAAACAATAGTAATTATTTTAACCATCTATTAAAAACAGCACAGCGTTTACATAGACCCACATACGCCATATTGTAACTGCGATTATTTGTAGTATCTAACTAACTAACTCGAATAATTTGTAACTAGCTCGTCGCTACCTCATACCTAGTCTAAAAACGAAATCATTCATCTGAGATCTTTTAACCAATGATAGTGTGAAACTAGCGTTCAAAAAAAAAAAAAGGGAGTTATTATTGTTTCATGAACACTTTACAAACAAGCGCCATTAATTAACAGCAAATGTGCGTAACAATATTATCAATAACTAGGAGGCTATCATCAGGAGGGGGGCGTGGACTGTGTGGGCTCGGCGGGCGGGGCTCGTGTGGGCTCCGCCTGCGTGGGCGGGGCCTGCTCGGGTGTGGGCGGGGCTGGTAGAATGGCGCGCACGTCGCGTGAACCGCGGGTGTCTGCGCGTGCGCAGGCTTCTAATACAAACTTGTTGAACAGATCAGGCTTGTCCAGGTATACGTGGTGGCCAGCGCCGTTGATTACCTGTTAATATTTTATTTATTTATTTATTCTTTATTGTAATAATGTCCTCCTGACCGAATTTCGGTCACGGCGGCCTTTCTCAACAGAGATTAGCCATCTGCGCGGGAGATATTTCAGTGCATGAGTGTATGCGCGAACACTGTTGCACTCTCAGTCCGATGGGACAGGAGAGAGACCAGTCGCAGGACCAATGGCTTTACGTTTTTTTCCAAGGCAGGGGGGTGTAAACACCACCTAACTTCCTGACTGCGAGCTGAGCTGTACTGAGTATTTCTAAACGAATAACCTAGTAACTATTTTGGCTCAACCCGGGATTCTAACCCGAAACCTCGAGCACGGCAGTCGTATTTGCAACAACTAGGCCAACGAGCCAATAAAAACAAAACTTTAAACAAAAGGAAACATACAAAGGACGGTCTTATTGCGCACGGCAATTTCTTCTTTATTTAATGATTGCGATGTTTTCTTTGATCTGTAATGTTAATAAGTTGATGGCTTAAGCCCAGAACTCATTACTTCACAAATATTTCAACATCGCAGAAACCATACAGCAGAGATATGGAAACTATACTAGTTACAATCGAATATCTCTACTGCAAGCAAAAATAGTCTCTACGCACCTGTACATAAGTGTTACTGTGTCCGCGGTGCTCCAGCAGCACCTGGCCGCTGCTGTTGTCCACCCAGGAGCGGGAGCCGTACAGCACGGTGATGGGTAAGGCAGGGTCCAGCTGTTCCACGCGACGCACCATGGGGTTCTTGGCCCATCCGAAGCCAGTCATGAGTGTGTGGAAAGCACTTTCACCACTGGAATAAAGATTTTGTCATATAAGCTATAGCCTTTGATTATAGTAGCACTGTAGCTAGGAGACCTGAATTTTTAGGCAGTAATCGTTGAACGCTCATTGCTCGTCTGAATAGTCAATTTTTCTGCACAAATTACGGAATAAGAAAAAAAAAATATTTTTTTGGGACAAGCTCGCCACACATGCCTATCATAGCAGCTCCTGTAAGCCAGGATAATCAATGAATACCACCGAGACACTTAAGCCCGGTGTGTCTCAGGGAAACAATTGACTGTTGTTGTTGGAACCCGTAACGAAATGAATCAGAACTAGTAAATAAGAGGAGTAGGAAAAATAGATTTCACTTTCCTCCGAGTCAAAGAAAAGATATCAGCATCAACAAAAATATTGACAAACCTAGGTGTCTGCGAGTTACACTGGTATATGTACTCGGGTATAACCGTGTCGGCGTCGGGGACGTATCCGTTGTACTTCCGGGAGATGTCCGGCCGGGTCTTGCTGACGAGCCAGCGGCCGGCGGGGCCCGCGGCGCGGACGGCCCACAGCGGGTTGAGTGGTTGCACTGCGGTGGCCACGGCGCGGACCCACAGGGGAAGCTGGGCCTTCTCGTAGGCGTTGGCGGGGCGCTCCGCGAAGCCCCAGGGGTCGGCTAGCACTAGGTGGCGGACCCTGCAGATTAGAAAATAGACTTTCAGTTAGTAAAAATGTCAAAGACAATTTTTAATTAGGTTTACAAATAATCCTATGTTGTCGTCTACGCAAAAAATCATTAACTTTGTATTCAATAACGTATTGTGATTATTTTCAGAAGGTACCTACGAAGACTATTAATTCAGATAAAAATGGTTTGAAAATAATAATTTATGACATAATGGCAACATCAATATGTAATTAGGTAAACAGGCAGAAAAAGTAAAAGATTGTTATAAAATATAAATGGAAGTATTTATATTTCAAGATTACTGAAATTAATAAATAAGCCATTCTTCGACCTTGTTTTTTACAATTAAACTTTAAAGTCTGCAAGATAATATTACGTTAATAATAATATAATCACCTCTCGGGATATTTGATAGCGTAGGCGGTGGCTATGTACCCGCCGAGACTGTGCCCCAGCAGTATGAACTGGCCGAGGTTGACCTCGCGGCGCCACTCCTCCACGGACTCCACCCACTGCGCCTCCGCCTTCAGCGCGTCGGACGCGAACTTTGGACGAGAGCTGCGCCCGAAACCTGGAGAATACAATAAAATAAATGCAAAAAAAACAGGGTAATTTCATCGAAACGGGCCGTTGGTCTAGTGGTTAGTGACGCTGACTGCTAAACTAGAGGTCGTGGGTTCGATTCCCACTCAGGACAAATCTTTGTGTGATGAGCACGATATTTTTTTCTGTGTCTGGGTGTAATTTATCTATAATATGTATGTATTTAGAAATATATAAGTATGTTTATCAGTTGTCTGGTTGCCATAATACAGGCTCTGCCTAGTGTGGGATCAGATTGTCGTGTGTGAGCTGTCCCAAGATATTATTATTATTATTAAATAGGTGGTCTAACACATACTGACTATTAAGTAACTCTTAGAGTATCCTAAAGGTGAAGCACTCGCTATCGCTGCCTGGATGACGGTATAAGATAGTATAGTAGGTATATAAACAAATCATATATGGTGTCTTAATAAAACATTTTTTAAAGTAAAACTTCTTTACGCAAGCTTGACTTGGGGAGTAAGTTGGTAAATGCGTGACGAGAGCGTTAGGAAAAAGTGTGATCGGACGAGACGAACGGAAGTTGAGATGGAGATATAAGTTAGTTAAGATAGAAAGAGAGAGACTTACGTTTTGTATATGTCTGTAAGGGCAAGAGAGAGGTGCGAGAACACATTTTCTTTCTCTCTTTCTCTCATAGCCAGTTACGTTTCGTATATAAAGATGTTTTACTTCAGTTGTGTGGTCTACAGCACACTCGTTTTTTGTTAGTAGAAATCGCTGTTTACTCCAAGGCAGGCTTAAATTACATTAGCAGACAAGGATCTCAACGCTTAATTTATCCTATTGAACACGCAAATAAACAACCTCATCAATCGTCATTTGTTTCAAGTCAAACGACATGTATACAAAAAAATAAACAATTCAAAGTAATACCAACCTAACAAGTCAATCGCGTACACGGGCCTAGTCGCAGCGAACGCATCGAGGTTAGGGCACCAGAGCGCGAGCCCCGCGCCCATACCGTGCAACAACACCAGCGGAGTCTTCGGAGACTCGTCGTTAAGTGATATCGTCCATATCTTGTCGCTCTGGCCCACCACGCTGCCAATGTCCACGTAGAACCTCTTGTACGCTGTCTTCAAACCTGGAAAAGAAAATAAATATGTAGGTATGCATACATAAAACATTTAATTTTCTCCATTTTATCCATTACCATCAAATCCACCATTGGCCTCATTGTCGTACATAAAGATTAAAAAAAATATATATATAGAATGTAACAAAAAATTCCATATATACGCAGGTAGGTATTGTAGTTATAGTAAATTCAAACCGCCTCGTTTGCTAGTGGTCGCAATTGCGAACGCTGTGCAAAAGGTCTCGTGTACGTATCCTGGGTTGGGCTAAATAGTTACTTAGTTTTCCTAAAATAATGGCGTAGTTTAATCGATACACACTTATACTCACGACACTTTCGACTGGACTGTTGGTCTAGTGGTTAGTGACGTTGACTGCTAAACCAGAGGCCGTGTGTTCGATTTCCACCGAGGTCAAATCTTTGTGTGAAGAGCATGATCATTTGTTCTGTCTGGTTGTAATTTATCTATAATATGTATATATTAAAAAATATACAAAGATAAAGATAAAAATCATTTTATTTGTTTCAATATGAATATACATACAAATGTATGCAAGAAAAAAAAACTTATTAGCTGTATTAATAAATTATAAAATATACATTAAAACAGAAAAAAAGACATTAAATAAAAAATCTATATAACAAACATGTATTTATCTAACATTACATTTTATTTACCATTTAATTATAGAATATTCTTAGTGATACAATTATGTTTATCAGTTGTCTGGCTACCATAATACAGGCTGAGCCTAGTTTGGGATCAGATGGCCGTGTGTGAGTTTTCCCAATATATTATTATATGATTATTACTCGAAAAAGGGAAGTAGGAAGTAACCGGTACCTACACTATTATTTAGTACATTAATAACATGACCTAACCAGGCAAAAAAAATGAGAATATAAAAATCTATTACTACACCATAAGGTGACTCTAAATTTCTTGCTGGATTTACCTATAAAATCATTTTATGCATGAATTTGTAATCTCCCGATAAATTTATTGCTATGGATACCTTAAGTTTTCCTGTCAACACAAAGTAGGCAAATTGATTGGAGTTACAATTATTGTTATTTGTTTAGGTATTGAAGTCCAATAAGTTTATGTATTAAAGGATTAATGTTATCGATCCTATTTTCTTATCACAAGCATGTCAGTTTTGACCCTGTTTAAGAAAATCCTCTCTTGTAGTCGTCGAAAGCGATTAGGTGTTTTATTGCAAGATTAAATGATAATACCAAGGAAGTCTTATTTTTTTTAATGTCATTATCTAACGACACTTAGTAACTGTTGCAACTCAAACCTTTACACACGCAATAAGAACCATACAGGCATGGTCACAAATACTATAATTTCGAGTAGGCTTACGTGCCTGAGACTGAAAATTTTGGTACATGTATATCTTCGTAAAAGTCACATTGGTACTTGTCAGTAGTGGGTTCGAATATGCAACTAAGAAATTGTGTCTTAAATTTAAAACACGTAAAGAATTAAATGTTTAATAAAATAATCAAGAACATAAGTTTCCTAATAATTCATAATTTCTGAAAGGTGTGTTTTATAAATCAGGACTGCAGCATAAAACGACCAGACAGTGTAACTTATTCTGACGATGATTTTTACGTTTGACTCTAAGGACCAAAAATGGAAATGTCCATTAATTATAACAAATATATTTACTTTAACATCATAGTCAAAAAAAAATGAACACAAGCTTTTTATCCGACACGTAATTTGAAAATACTAAGCCAGCCGCGGAATTATCATAAATGTTCATCGATTGCTACGTCTTGACGCAGTGGCTATAAACAACTGCGTAACAGCCGGATACCCTAAACAGATATGACAGTACACGCGGTCGATATCTGAAAATTAAATAACCTTCGTTCATAACTACCATTTTAAATACAAGAAATAACATTTTATTTGAAGGAAAAAATAAGCTGGTCCTTTTGTCCAAATATAGCAAACCTATAAAAGCACAGGAAAATGCACAGCTTATTCGCTAGAACAATAAAATATCTTTAAATTACTAATTTGAATGCATAATGATATATTTTAGGTCCAAAAGTGATGAATTATGCGGTAATATTTACTGAGGTACTAATAAATTTATTGTGCTAAATGTATGGAGATAAAAGTATGTTAATTAAATTCGAGTCACGATTACGAATGAAGTTTTTACGGAAAGGAGCAGGAAAGTACCTACTAGATGACTTTACGAAAGACAAAAAATCTCAAATTCTAAAATAAAATACTGGGTAAACAATCTCCATTTAATTTGATTGATTAATAGTCCTTGAACTTGGAACTTTCAGATAGAATAGATAACACATTTTCTGGGTTATTTTATAATTTTATTTTTCTGGACAATAAAATAAAGTTACATAAGTCAGGTCAGTTTGGCGTCTCAGACGTACAAAAACATTACTATCACTTACACTAAAGTCACAACAAATTGAGGATGCATTGCCACTGCAGTACGTACAAACAAGTAAAGTTCGGTGACGGAAGTTTTGGACCTATGACCCCATTTTTTTAACGCATCTTTACATTATTTATCTAAAGCTGGCGCCGTACCAACTTTTTTTTAAATAGTTTTTTCTATCTAAACATGATATATCTATCACCATAGAGTTATTTGTATTCATTTCTATATTTTTACGAAAATTATACTTCCTAACATATCAGTGACGTTGCGCGAATGCGGCCTGACAGATGGGCAAAGATTATCACCCACTGAAGACTGAGAATCACCTGAAGGAGGACGTAGCCGTCAAGGTCGACCGCAACGAAGGTGGTGTAATGATCTTGTCAGATATGCAGGGCGCACGTGGCCAGTAATCGCGAAATATAAAGAGGTTTGGAAGAAGAAAGGATACGCCTTTGTCCCGCAGTGGGATCCAACATAAAAAAGTCAAGTCTTAGAGAAATATACCTATATTAATGTATTTTCATGAATAATACGAATGTATATAGGTATGCTAATCTTCGTTGTTTTGTTTCAGTTATCAGTTATAACTAATCGGCAAGTTGGTTGAGGTCATCCAAACGGGCAGTTAGATAACACGAATCTTATCTAGCTTTCAATAATACGTAATAGGAAATGGATAAAAATAATAATATACATTGAATTGGAGGACTTGGTCAAGTACCTGAGGGTGGCAAGGATTAAGTAGCAGAGCAGGTATTTTGTCAGGAATCCTAGGATCTTTCCTAGTCTTTCGGAATGCGGGAACATCAAATGAGTTATGCGGTCTATATACAGTATGTATCTATTTAACCCCTCTTTATTTATGTCTCATCTGACATAGGATGATGAAGTACGCCACACACACGGACAATTATCTTAAGTATTAAATTATTTTCCTCATTAGTCCTCCTACGCGGTCTTGTCTAATGGTTTCCACTGATTAGCTAGATTGTGTCTTAGCATCGCACGGCATAAACTGTACATCATTTACTGTATTAACCTACATACATACATATGAACTACGAGAATAAAAAACCTATAAAAAAATGGTCCTTGTCAACTTGAGCCTTTGGTGGCCCTTAAAGAACAAAAGCTTCTGATGCATGCACACGATTCCAAAATCTATGTAACGAGTTCATCATGTGGAATGTGAGTAAATCATAGCAATATATGACACGTCATATAATTGATTATTATTATATCGTATGCTAGTAAGCAATATGTTGTTTATCGAAACAGTTGCATCCCGGAAAATAATTTTGAGATAACTTTGTTTGGACTGGACTGCGTTTATCGATTATTTAGAAAGAGCTTTTTTATGTGTACTTTTATGACTAAATATTACAGTTAGTGACTTAGCATTCAATAGGAATGATGACTGGGAATGAAATGTTAAAAACTTATTTAGTGCGTAAGTTAGATGAAAAAAGAATATTAGATTGCTTTTTCTAAATAAGTAGAAACTATGGAGATAAAAGCGAAACAAAGGTCAGGAGTGGGGGCTAATAACGTCAATATCTTTCTTACACAAAGATACAACATCGTGACGTTATGCGACATTTCAAATCCACAATTGTATCGTCGTGAGTTTTTGCTTACGTAGAATAATAAAAAATACCTACATGTCTTATATTTTTTAATAACCTACCTGACGGCCATAACAAACTGGCAGAGCAAAATACAGAAATAATTAATAAAAAAATATATATATCACCGAAATGCTAAAATCTTGAAATTGTTGATATTGCCGTAATCGAATTAATAAATTATTTTGAAGTTTTATGACAAAACTCTCAAACGAATAGTCCTTCGAAACAAACAAGGGTTTTACTATGGTTTTAGCTACAAATCATGCATGGCTCGATTTATTCTTGTTTCTTCTTCGTGATTCTTCTTATTGAACATCTTGTCCTTCCATTCGCATTTTGCAACATACACGCAAACGTTAAAAATACAGTTTTTTTTTTTAATCTAATCTAGACCTCTGTTATGTCCTCGCCTAGCTGACTCCCCTCCAATTAAATACACGTTAACGTTAACTCCTGTGATGAATGTATTCCGGATGGCGTTAAATTAGAGCACAGTTAAAAACAGATTGTTTGGCTCATCATACTATGCATGTAAGTCGTTACAAGTACACTTTTAAGTTTGATTTAAAGTTCGCCCGAGAATTATGACAGATGAAACCTTATACTGCAGAAACTACGTGATGTTAGAGACGAGAGTACATTTTCTTACTTTTTAGAGTTCCGTATCCAAAGGGTGCCAAAAGGACCTATTACTAAGCCTCCGCTTTCCGTCCGTCTAACTGTCAGCGGGCTGTATGTCATGAAACGTTATAGCTAGAGCGTTGAAATTTTCACAGTATGTATTTCTGTTGCCGCTTTAACAACAAATAATAACAATAAATTAAAGGGAAGTTCATAAGGACGGGATGTACTTTTTTAGTTTCTTATTTTTTATTTTTTTGACTTTAATTCTGTACGATACTACGAAACCCTTCATGCATAAGTCCGTAACACACTTAGCCGGTTTTTAATTATACCCCTCTAAGGCCCACTTGTATGAAAAACCTAACTCAGAGTTAGTTGCTAACACGAAGTTATATTTGTATTATAACTTTCGTGAAGAGTATTCATATTATTTAAAACAAAACGGTTTACTCACTGAACGAACTGACTTCGACTCACGACACAACCGCCGCCGCGTCAGCTCATGATTAGGGACTCCTATTGAGTCTGAAACTAGTCGGGCGATCCCGAGAATATGCGTGAGTAAACCGTTTTGTTTTAAATAATAACGAAGTTATATTGACAATATTGTATGACAAACTAACAATTTAACTTCGTGTTAGCATAAAAAGATAACCCGTGCTTGTGAAAGCGGCCTAAGACTAGTATTTGTTACAGCCAGAAACTATTTCCCATATCCGTTTTTCCGTACATTGCCCTCAAGATATAGACGCCGTGACTACGACTACTTCAGAACTTTATCTTAGGTAAGTATGGATCGATTTTCAAGTTACCGAACAATTCACACTTTAGCTAGAGAATCTGCTGTGTTATGACGTGAGGTAATTTATAACATTCGAATTATATATGATTTCATCATCTCTCTTAACAAAAAGCAACAGTGTTCTATTAATCAGTCTAGAGCCTGAAAAAGAACATAGGCTACTTTTTT
The DNA here is from genome assembly GCA_932294365.1 of Diachrysia chrysitis. Taxonomy (NCBI): domain Eukaryota; kingdom Metazoa; phylum Arthropoda; class Insecta; order Lepidoptera; family Noctuidae; genus Diachrysia; species Diachrysia chrysitis. Next base: position 9,438,717 of record OW028657.1, read on the forward strand.
CCGCGATAACCGACATCCACGGGGGCGTAGCCGCAGGAAACAAATAGTAATGGAATAAATGTAAAAAATTTAGAGGATGTATGTTTTTAAAGATGTTTATAACAGACGCACGGAATTGTCTCAGAGGAGTTATTAAAGAGGTCTACTTACATGACAGTATTTTTTTCTCAACATTACGGAGCATCACATCTGATTGGCGGGTCCAGCTGAACCACCCACCGGTCCAACTAGAAGAAAAACAAACGTTTTGACAAGAAAAACATATAAACTAACATACAAAACTAATTTATTTATTGAGTCACGTATGAAGATAGATAGATAACATTTATTTGTAACAACGGGGTAAATGACTGTGTAAGTCAAACTCATTAGAGTTTGACTATATATATATATCTATGTATAGTCCGTCAGTTAGAGACACGTATTTTTCGAGGTAAAGAAACGCTAAGTAGATAAAGCGAATCAAAGTTCAGGAGTGGTGGCAAATGACGTCATGCTTGCGAACAAAGTGCACGAAATTGTGCATTGTCTATTTGCCATCTATTTTATAATATAATAATAATTATTATTATAGAATAAATGACAACAGCAACGGCATTAATGGTAACAGAAAACAAACATTTTTTTTTAATAATCAATCTTTTCATTGTCGAACATAATATTATGTAGCTATTATCTATACTTTATAATTTAAAAATTTATGTAAACTAGCTGATTAATTAATAGTGACTCAATAAATAATACTTTAGTTCAAGGTAAAACATTCACAGTACAAATAAAAGTGCAAATAAAAACAATGTTAGTTGTCTAGCATATCGACTAAATTAGACAAACTCATTAGTATGGAAAATGAACATAAAATAGTTTTATATTTTTAGCACATTCTATTAGTATTAGCAAAGGTTAATGGCCGTTTCTTTTAACATATTTTTAAATAAACTATGATTTAGTTCTTGCCAATTTGTCCCTACCTGTAGTATTTTAGAAATATTTATTTTTACTTAATCTATCAACTCAGCTTATCGTTGCCCACTGCTGGACATAGGCCTCTCCCAAGTTGCGCCATAACATCCGATCTTCCGCCTTCCGCATCAAACCCAAATATCTTTTTCAGATCATCGGTTCATCTGGTGGGCGTCCTGCACTATTTATAGTGATGCATCGTCATCATCAATTTTATGTGTTCAATCTTTTTACTGTTAAGTGCTCTATGCATTGTCTTGCCTAAAATAATGTATCGCTCAATGACGTTATGTAGCCATAAATACGGCTTTTTTGAATTTAGATATTTATAATGAAAAACCAATCAATACTATATCGCCATTTGTATCCATATGTATATACATATGTATCTATATCGCCCAAAGTAAACGTAAAGACTCCTTTTGAAAAACAGATTGCAACATAATTACGATTCAGGTTTTTTTTTTTTTGTTGGCTCAGTATATCATACCGGTTGATTGAGGTAACCAAGGCCATTATTCACGGCGCGAGACGGTCAAAGTAACATAGGTTACTAGTTAGGTAATCATTAGACTATGAGTCATTGTAAATAATACCAGTCATGATTCTGAATTAATTTTACATAACTTTTGTCTTTATTTCTAAGTTTTATTTATTTATTTCCTTTTTATATTATAACTATTATATTTGTCTTGATTTATAAATAATTTTAAGAATATTTTAAAGCAGAACAGTACCAAAACTTCAGTGATAAAAATATTAAATCTTCACCTTTTCTTATGTAGATACTTACTCGAAAATTAATATACTTATGTACCTATATTTATTTATATATAGGTCAGTTTTTTTTTGTTTTACATACGATTAGTATAGGTACTTTTAGAGTAAATTTTTTAGAATTCAAGTTTTGGTTGTTCACCTATAATTCGTAAGAACAATTTTATTTATTTTAAATTTATGCCCAATTTGACAAATATATATTTTCGTCTTTTAGAAAATAATATATAAATAATAAAAAGTAGGCCAAATTAAAGAAAGAAAAGCATTGTCAACTAAAATTGTGACATCAACTGGAATATAATCTTACTTCCATAAAATGGACAAAACTGTTCCAATCCATGTCCTGCTAACTGTACTGAAATTTAAAAAGAAAAAATCATAGATTTTTAATCAAAATATTTTAAAGGGAACACTAGACATTATCTATGGATTATTGCTTCAAACATTAAAAAAAGATTACTTATTAATTTACATTTTAAGGCCTATTTTAAATAAATGTTCATGCAATCTATCTCAATGCACTAAAATGTTTAGAACTAGCAAATGTATGCAGCACTGACACAACACAGACAGTTGTGACACACTATACCACAAAATGTACAAACGTTTCTATCTAGGGAATTATTCTTTCAAGGGAATTTTTGTTAAGATTTTTTTTGCGGCAGTAGTGAGTGGCAACACCTATTGTTTTTTAATACATTGAAGACTCAATCAAACATCTTATGATACAAACATACGTACATATGAAAACATAGGTATTACGATTAATCAAACACACTTATCATCAATACAAAAAAAATACATTAAAATTAATAGGAAGAAAAATATAACACTCAAAGTCACATCAACTAAACACAAAGCTAACTGTAACTTGCTTGTCGAGCATTGGTGCTTGCTGTGAGTTATATTATCTGAAAGAATATCAACATAACATTGTATTGATAACTTTGCAAATGGAATAAAACTGAAATATATTCTAGTATAGGCTGAATGGCAAAGAGTTATCTATACCATAATAAAACTAAAGAATTTGTTTGAATGCGCTAATCTATGACACTAACAGTTGGATTTGAAAAAATCTTTTTCCAATTAATAACCCAATGTTCAAAGATTTTTATAGGCTATTTTAACATCACGCTACTTGCCTTGGGAGAAAAGCAAGGCGAGTAAAACCGCGGGGCACAGCTAGTCTAAAATAAATTACCTTCTTTCTAAAGAATTATCCTTCACTGCTCTAGAGAAAAATATGAAGGAAAGTATAAAGTTCTTTTACATATTTACTGGATGGAAAGAAGAAGAAGAAAAAAGAAAGAAGTTCAAAATATAAAAGGTTAAAGTTAAAAGTATCTGATATATAGAATTTTATGAAAGTGCTTACATTTGTCTAATACTTAATATTATAAATGCGAAAGTAATTATGTCTGTCTGTTTGTTACGTTTTCACGGCTAAACCGTTGAACCGGGTTTAATGAAACTTGGTATAGGGTATGCCTGAATCCTAAGAAAGTAGATAGACTACTATTTGTCGAGATACGAGCTGATTACCCACATGGGCGTAGCCGCGGGTAACCGCTAGTTTTTGTATATTTTTTATTGGTCCTAAATTATAAAAATATACTTAATAACATTCAAATTATTCATAAGACTTATTTCAATTTAGGTTAATAATTTTCCATAACAAAATAAAATCTATACTTGTTATGAAACACAGTAATTTCATGTGCGAATACAACTAAGAACACACACACACTAAAATTAACATTATTAAAACCTCACCATGAGCTGTAAATGTAAATAAAAACAATGATAACTAGAATTTTCATCTTGATATAACCATCACCAAATTATACCTAATGATTAAACAGACCAACACATTTTAATTTCTTGAAGACAAAGATTCACTATAAAATTATGTTTTACAATTCAAAAAGTTTTTATACCAAAGGCAGACACTTCTACACCACGACTTCACAAAAAATAATGATAAAAAAAAAACAAAAGTAAGCATGACTTGTATTTTCATATCAGAGAAGTATTATAGTTTGATGCAACATTTTGCAATAGTTTATTCTATATAAAACAATTGACTTATCAATTTAATAGTATAATCTTTTATCAATTTTATCTAATACTAGCTTTTGCCCATGGCTCCACCCGCATAGATGTTGGCTATCGCGACAAAAAGAAGTCTATATCCTATCTTGGGCCTCAAGCTTACTCTATACTAAGTTTCAGCAAAATCAGTTTAGCAGTTTAGCCTTAAAAGTGTAACAAACAGAGTTACTTCAGAGTTACTTTATTTATAATATTAAGTTTGGATGTATCAGTTTAGATGTTAGGATGAACTATTAGTGATTACCCTATTGTTTTATTTAGGGCATTCACAACTATTTTGGTGTGATAATCTAGTCAGAAATGCAGGCTTTTAACATGACAAATTCCTAAAGAGAGAATGGAAGAAAGAGGAAACAATGTTAGCTCGGTTCCCAGCAGAGGGCTGAAGAAGTTTAAACAAGAAACAAAAGTGGAACCAAAGAATTAACATGATTAGGTTTCATTCCATCCAATAATAGTTTCAAAATGGCCTAATATAAGAAAAAAATAGTCATATCTAGTAGGACTGTTTAAAGGTCCTTTCTGTCTTAAGACAACAGTTTAAGTTTAAGTATATATCAAATAAAACTATTGTCATAATTACTTAAAGTCTAATAGACATCTTGTTCAATTTGTTATGATGTATGGCAATAGAGCTACAAGATACTAGTCCTGCTTAGTTTGTGGCTTAAAGTTAATGTGTACCTACTTTTCTATTTTTAATAAATAATAAATATTATTTTTATAAACAATTTTATTGTTTTAATAACTTGAACAGATAATTTTATTAGTCTTAAAATAAATTGCATTCAAGCAATGTTATAAATATCCCATTTAATCTATATTTTGTTCATATAAGAACAAATGTTTTAGGTAGATTTATTTCTAATTGAAATAAAACAACATAAAACAATGAGGTGTATTTAAATCAAGATGAGAGCAAAATCTTTGTATAGAATTAACCTTATGTACAGTATTCAAAGTAGATCAAAAACTAAAAATAGAAAATAGGAAAAAAAAAATGATCAAGCTAAAATTACCTTATGAAGTCAATAATGACATGATAAATGAACAGCATGAGATATTGAATCCAAATATAAAACGGTATGCGGATTCTTGGCATAATAAATCTATGCATCAAATGAAGACTGAAGAAAACCTAGAAAATAGGAATTATATGATAGGTACTCCTAAGAACATCACTAACTAACTTTTTTTTAAGCTATGACCAAGGCGGCGTGATATATATTTATGAAGCAATTGCGCAATATCAATACGAAATAACACAAAATTTTGGTAAAGAAAAATAATATTTTCAAAATACCTGGATTCCGTTGACTCAAGATTCAATTCACTACCCATTTGGCCACTGGTACTAAATCAATGAACACATATCACGGTCACGATATTAAATAAGATTGTTATCAGCACGAACACAACTATCAAGCATGTTATTTCTTTAAATGCGTAAAACAAAATGCCAAAAAAATAAATTGACGATTTGACATGTAAATGTGACAGTTATATTGTTAAGTTGTCAATGTCAAGTTGAAGGAAGAGACAAGAAAGAAAACGTTCAAAACATTGTAAAAATCAAGAATTTTTATTATATTTTTATATTTCACTCACTCAATGATTGCTTAATAAGCTCTCTATTCCAAATAATAAACAACGGAGTGTATTCTCTTACTGAGATAAAAATCACATTTATAAATTCTTTTGACACTACGATGGACATTATTGAGGAGTGCTACCATGACAACCACGAACCATACATTGCCTGTTTGGCACAAAAATAAATAACTTCGAGAAAACAAAGGGCAATCGTTAACAAAATGCAAATATCGACGGTCCAGCCTGTGTTTAAGTTGGAATTAAACCACAAAGTTACGCCTGATGTGGTGACCATTGCAAAGTATGATGGAACTCATCCCTGTCTAACTGCTGCTGCCGGATATGATAAAGTTATTATTAAACAAATACTGTACTAGGTTCTATAAATTTAGTAATCGCCTGGTTAAAAATAAATATCGACACTACAGTCATAGGGAAAATCACGTTGATCAGCGTAGTGATTCAACCAACTTTAAAATATTCTATAACGCCGAGATAGGTCTTGATAGATCGACACAGATCCTATCTTTCTTTTTTATCCAATCACTAAGCTTATACCATTTCACTATAAGACATAATCTTCTCCTTTTTTACGACCACTCTATCCTCGTCCTTTCGCATTCGGTATCTTTCAAGATTGAATACATAGAGGCTTAAAATATTTCAGATAATAATCCATCATCCTCACGGTGGCGTTGGAACTGGGCGAGCACAACGTTCGCAGGCACATGGAGAGGTGTCTGAACTAAACCTTAGTCAAGCCATTATTGCCCTTGCATGTGGTCCACTAAAACCTGATACTAACCGAGACATGCTGCTAATTGGATCTCCAACACAGATATTAGGTAAGTACCTACAAATAATCTCGATGAAGGGATTCATTTCAATTCTCTTCCATAACTTAGGTTGTTGGAATAGCAGGTATGAGTCTCAAATCCTGATTTAAAGCGTCTTGGCTGATAGCTCTTTGTATAAAAGTCAAATTAGTTGGTACCTATAGTGATAAATGTTTCGATAAATAAAATAAATTTTGAATGAAAAACTGAAAGGAGCTTCACGAAGAAAAAATTTATGACAAAATGCAATCATTTCCATTTTAGATTCAGGATCGTAACCTTTCATTTCCAGCATACGATGTCCATGACAATACGGACCTCTTCTTCAAAGAGGCTCCAGATGGCGTGAACGTTATCATAGCTGGAAGTTTTGGGAAGCACACGGAGACGCTAGCGATCATCGGTGGCAACAGCTCAGTGCAAGCCATCGACTGGGAAGGGAATGAAGTTTTCTGGAATGTAGTCAGTGGGAAAGTGTGTGCAATAATCACTTTTGACTTCGATAAGGACGGGGAAAATGAGGTGAGACAACTTTTGGACCTTCGATCTATTTTTATAAAAGCTTAAGCAATCTTAGTGATTGATTTTTCTGCTAAATAATAGCTAAGTAGGTAATTAGGTACGTCTTTAACACGCTTTTTTTTATTGCATGAATCGTGAATTAACAAATTCAAAATTCTATATTTGACACAAAATTAATTTTAAAAGCATTTATGCAGTTTCTACCAATTTGTTTCTTTTTTCACAGCTCCTTATCGGCTCCGATGATTCTTTTATCAGAGTTCTGAAGAACAATCAGTTCATTGCTGAAATCTCCGAAACGGGGCCGATACTGTGTCTATCTCCAGTGAACGAAGTCAGGTTCGCCTATGGACTTGCTAACGGCACTATAGGAATTTATGAAGAGGGGATTCGACTTTGGCGAGTGAAGGTATAGTATTTTACATCTCTTCTCTTTATTATAAATGTATGTTTTCGTGTTGGTTAGAATAAAATTTCTCTATACAGTCGAAACAAAACGCTCTGGCTTTACAATGGTCTGGCGAGACGCTAGCGTGCTGCTGGTCTAATGGCCGTGTAGACTGGCGTGAAGGCACCACAGGCAGGGTGTTGCGTCGGATACAGATGCGGGCCAATGCTGCAGCCATGTTGCTAGCGGATTACCGCTCCGTTGGTGCCCCTGATCTAGTCTGCGTCTCGGATAAGGGTGAAGGTACCTATGTCTTTGAATTATAAATATGAGGTATGAAGATATGTATTACCTCATAGCAAAGGTTTTTGAGCTTGGTAACTTGATTCGATTTTTCTATTCGTTGTAATTGATCAAGCTCCATTGGATTCTCTGCTAATTATTTTTTTGATCTGTTTTAAAAACATTACACATAAAACATGTAGTTATACTTAGTTCTGACTGTTTGAATAAGCTAGAATCCTACCATTTCTTTTCTTGCCTTGTAGTATTAGGTTACTCGCCCTACCAAGAAACAGCCGGCTTCAACTCAGTCTCCAAGAACCAACCATCGGAAGAAGACCGACAAGCAATCACGGAGCTTTTCAACAAGAAACAGGCGCTGATGGTGGAACTGCAGCACTATGAAGCTAATGCGGCCAGTGGCAGTGTTTCCCTCGACAGTCTCGATCGTCCGGCCACCGCTATGCCCACTAATACGAGGCTGCAGATGGCAATTGTACATTCAGAGGATGAGGTACAGTGTAACATGGCTTTGACTACGTAAGCAGCAAAGCTTTAATGCGTGTTTTCTTCTTCCTTTGGAAAAAGTTATAAACGACTTGGGAATTAAGGATGTAAAAATGTTTAGGGCTTAACTCATGCGGTGTCTTTTTGCACGTTGTTTAATAATTAATAATAATAATAATAGTACCAGCCTATAAATGTCCCAATAAATGTCAGATTCTAATTTTTGGAATCCACGTTTCCTCACGATGTTTTCCTTTACCGATTGTCAATGATGTCTTAGAATAATTAAAAAAGTACACATAGCTTTAGGCCACCACGTCATTATGTTTAATAATTAAAAAATACAAATACCTGTTCAGCATCTTTACCCGTGTTATAGCTACCTGATGAAGGAAGTTATATTATAGGATTAATTTTCGTGAATAAGGAAAGATAAATAGGTTTTAAATCTCGTCTATAATACCATAATGTTTCTAGGGCTGCTTGCAACTAGCGATATCCACCAACAATGAGACAATAGTACGCGCCGCGCTAGTTCTGGCTGAAGGTATCTTTGAGAACGGGGAAACATTTGCTCGTCATCCGCGGCCCAGCCAGCTGCGGTCCTTACTTCATGTACCGTTGAGACCGCCGCGAGATGTGCCCGTCGATGTCCATATTAAGGTAAATGGGCACTCCAAACAGATCTATAATGGTTCCATTTTGAAATTATTTTGTTTCTAAGCTGGGTGGGTTTTAGAGGTGTTTTGAATTTCTGTCGAGTTTTTTTTTGTTGATTGCCATTTATTGCAACAATATCACATGTGGCACAAGTATAATACCACACCATGATTCACAATAAGCAGAATAACATGGTAACTACGGCAGATAGCTACAAAGTTAAAAATCTTATCGGAGTCCTCTGTAGTTTGTTAATTTACAATGTTGAATATTTTGCAAATACATAATAGGTATGTAAAAAGATGCTTATGACTTGGGTTTACACTCAAAATGCATACCTACAATAATGTATCAGAACCACATTTCCAGGCACTCATTGGCTACCCAGACAGTGAACAATTCCATATATTTGAGCTAACAAAGCAGCTACCACGATTCTCGATGTACCGACTAATCTCCAAGGAATCCAGAAATAAAGGCAACAGTTATGTCTCATTCCGGATCACAGAAAGAGTCCAGAGAATCTGTATTTGGGTGAACCAAAACTTTCTTCTGGAAGAGGAAATAGATATTGAGACAGAAGAAACGAAAGAATTACATATAAGTCTTCTGTGTTTGAGGGACCAGTCTTATTTATACATGGACTTTGGTGCCGATGGACAAGTGCGGTTTAGTACTCATGATATCAGGCTGGCCGGAGATCTGATACAAAGTTTGGCTGTGTATTTAAATTTAAGTGATTTGCAGGTAATTTGTTGTTTAGTTTATTATTAAATATTAACAAAGAAATAGGAATATTAGTTCAAATTATTGCTTCAAGTATAAATTTTCCCTAAGAATTATTATAAGATTGAGACACCCATAATAACGCAAAACAAAATTTAATAATTTAAAGACGGATTATTGAGACAATAGAAAAATAAAAAAATGTACTTAAATAGTATATTATTATTAATAAACTTAGACTGAGACCACTTAGACACTACTCGGAATAGATAAACTCACTGACCATACAATTCTACAAACCCTACACATTTAACAGGGTTGAAGAAGAACATATTGTTGTGAGGAGGCTCCCTCTGACTCACAGCCTTGACCACTTCCTGGGCTATCACACCTCCGATAACTGCAGCAGCACCAGACACAGTTCCAAAGACATCCAGAAGTAGAGCATCAACTATAAACCCAGATGGCAGTGACAGTTCCTTTACTAGCTCATCTCTCATTTGCAGGAGTATTGCAGTATCTGCTTTCCTCTTAGCTGGGTCAGGGTTCCTATTGTACTCATCCTTAAAGCGCAGCAAGATCTTCATAATGAAGTAAGAAGGATCTCCGCGGCGTAATCTGGATCGCATCTCAGGTTTCATCCAATCAACAGATAAAGCATTTTGTAAAGGCACATATATTGCTCTGCGTTTCACAGTAATGCTAAATGTTTCTGCAGCTGTTTTCTCCGTGTCGTCGGGGCCTCGTTTCTGGGCTCTGTGTTGAACTATTTCTTCGGAATATTCGTGGTCTACTAGGTCAGCAAACATATAACCGTACATTCCCCATACATCGCCGCACAGGAATTTCTTGTTGCTGTCTCGACAGGCGTTGTTGATACGTTCAAGTTGTTCCTGTTTCAGCCCCGTCGCACATACAATATCAAATTCAGTAAAGAAGCTGTCGGGCAGGTTGTCAACAGACTTGGTTTCCGCCGTAATGTCAACCATGGGGTTCAATGCTCTGGCTCTTGTCAACGAAGCTTCGGCTCTATTCTCTCCAATTTTATCAGGAGGTGCCAAAAATTGAGAATACAGATCTATTTCCTTAAGCTTTTCGTTGTCTAACAAACAGACACTCTTTACACCAGATAGAATAACATTCTTTGCGATTTCAGCGCCGAGGCCCGCTATTCCGATGATTAATACTTTCGCTGCACGTAACCTTTTCTGAGATTCCAAACCCCACAGACGGATCTGACGGTCGTATTGTTCTGCTTCCGCCTCGGATAATTCAATATCGTTAGTTTCAACCATTTTTATGTATATAAACGAAAAATATTTTCCCAATCCCGGTTCTAACGATTCACAGAATTTGACACTTCATCCACGCCGGTTAATGACGCGCCGCCATCTTTGATATTCTTTTATAAATACAGTTATAGAAAATCGACTAAACATTCTAAATAAAAAATTGTTTTTAAAAGACATCCTTATATAATTTTGAAAATGTTTTCAGTCTACGGCACAATTTCCTGAAGCTGAAAAAAAGCTCCGAGAGGAAATGGAGCACGTATCCCAAATTGGTGAGGTGCGATCTAGACTGGCTGCAGAAACAGCTGAACGGGCACAACTAATCACTGCATTGCTTCCGGCAGCCCAAGATGCAGCTTCTTACGATTTGTAAGACTTATACATACCTTCACTAAATGTGTGCAGCTGCATTCTTTTATATTGACTAATATAATTTTAATATCAATTTGAATTATGTATTTATTTATTGTTTTTGACATTTTTACATTATTTATATCTTAATATTTACAAACTTAACTATATATACACTTTAAACAAAACTAAACATAACTAAAAAAAAAAAAAAAAAAACTAAAAAAATGCGTCAAAAAATTCATCCACGTCGCTGTCGACTGGAAGTGTACCCAAAAGGCTGGCAGCATTGCCACGTTGTATGGCAATGCTAATTCTTTGTCCGAGGTAAAAGCCAGCCCTTGGGTCACGCGAGGAGTCAACAAGACGTTTTTCCAGATCTTTAAATAAAAGGTGTGCACTCGGACCCCACGGTCCTAATGTTTCAACCCCAAACGGCTGGAAAGTATAACTTCCAATAAGGTTGTTATATTTCCGCCGTTTGAGGTTCTCAGCAGCCGCAGCAGCAGCGCCAGCACAGAACGACGAACTGGGAAGATGAGATGGCGCAAGAGTATCGACACAAGTAGCGTCCCACACTAAAGGCCTACCCATCTTCCAAGGGAACAAAGACATCCCGTCCGGTCTCTTGCCGTCGTCGCGTGCCAGGCCATTAGGTTCAAGTACAGCCGGAACGCCGGCGGCAACAAGAGCACGTCGGATGATGTCGTTTAAATTGGCATGTCGCGCCATGCGTCCTGCGCTACGGCTACATGACAGGCCGTGGTGTCCGAGGCTGTTGACTACTTCGCCACAGTGACAGCGATGTGGAGAACAACAAGAAGCGCCAAGGCGTAGTGAAACACAGAGGCGGAAAGTAGTATCGTCGAACAAGGTGCCTATGTTCGACGACGGTAGTGCGTGAAGCCATAGGCCTGACTCCCACTCCCCCACAGCAAGCAGGCGCGCACGCTCCGCAGTAGTAGACGATGTGGACATAAGGTTTTCATGAACTACCCTGCAGAGCGGCTCATCCCACTGTCTCTGGGAAGATGGGTGGTCAGGTAGATTTGATTTAGGGCAAGCGAGTCTCCAGGCATCCACAGCCTCGGTGAAGCACGGCACATCAAAATCAATCAGTGTGGAGTTAAGGATATTCCTGATCAATTTATCAGTACCGTGGACCGAGGATATAAAAGCTGGTAAACTGATACTTGTAATTTTGCGGACGCCGAGCCCCCCCATGCGGATGGGAAGAGTGGCTTGAGCCCAAGCTCGGTCGTCCATGGCCATATTTAAAATTGAAGTGAGCGTGTGTTTTATAATTTCGTCCATTTTTTCTAAAAGTAGAGGGTGCTTCCATAAATGGGAAGCACGAAGGAAATAAATTAATTTGGGGCCGAAACAGCAATACCGAATTAGGGTGATAGCCGAATGCATGTTAATTTGTAATAATCTTTCCGAGATGTCATTAAAATTTTTAATTTTTTCGTCTATGAAGTTGGGAAAGGCATCTTCAAAGATTGGAGACCCAAGCAGGCGAAGTGAGCTTTTGTCCATAATTTTGATATCAGGGGCTATTGCGTTGAATTTTGAAAGTGTCAGTTGTCTGTCAGTCCTATCATGAAAGAATAACTCACATTTAGAGAGGTTAAGTTCAAGGCCAATGGTTTGAAATTGATTTTTTAAAAATAGTAGATCATTTAAAACCTCGTCTACATCGCCTCCAAGAGTCCCATCATCAAGATACCAAACGTTAAATTTAGAATTTAGTTGCCGAATAATTGGGTGAATGGCTAAACTGAAGATCACTGGCCCGAGGGGATCACCTTGCTGACAACCAACAGCAGATTCCAAAAGGTTGTCCCGATATAATAATTTAGAAGGTTGTCTGTAACATTGCCAAAGAAAACTAAAAATTTGTGGTAATTCTTTTTTAGTTTCTGCCAGCAAGGTGTCCCTATTTACCGAATTAAAAGCATTTTTTATGTCAACCTTCAGGATGACCTCTCCTTTGCCAGAATTTAGGTAGGTCGACAACGCGTGTACGGCAGCCTCACAGCCCCCTTTGGAACCATAACCAAGTTGCAGGGGCTGAAATTTTTTCGAAACGGCCTCACCATAAAATTTACAACAGATCTTGGCTGCCATACGACGGTATGTTGTTCCCACAGCAATGGGACGTATGCCGCCATCCCTCTTGCGTAGAGCGCATAAATTGGCTCCGTACAAGACGTCGATGACGGCTCCGTTGACCTTGCCGGAGAGCATGAGGTTGATCAGAGCCGTGAGCTCCTTCAAAAGCGACTCACCAGCTTCCCCGGCACCTGAGCTGACCAGGTCCTTCAAATGTTGTGGGCTCAGGCCGTCGAGGCCACCAGCGGAGCCACTCTTGAAGGAACTAAGGGCTCTGATCACCTCTTGACCTGTAATGGTGAGGGAATGAATATCCGGATCAGGAGGATCGGGAAAAGAAAGGTCATTTGCAGGGGCAGGATGTTTGCTCTCCAGAGCTGCGAGAGTTTCTGGAGAACAAGCAGCCACCTCATCGCTACTAAAAAGTATCCTGGCTGCTCCGCTAATGTCACCTTCCCCTAGTTTAGTTTCAACTATGTGAGAAATACCTCTAGAGAAGGTAAACCTCTGAGACAATAATTTTGAGTCCAAATTATGGGCCGAAACGTTACAATTTTCTTTAATTTGGGCAGTTAAACTCTTTTTGGGTGCCGAATTCTTTTGAATATTTAAAATTCTGTAGGGGAAGGTAAGCAGATCTTCCCAGGCACTTAGAGAGTTCTCTCGGGCTGCAAGGCGAACGCAACCTGCCAGGTATTGAGCCACTAGAGGTCTAGCGCCGCGGGGAACTCGCTTTAAAACCTTATTTGAATTATAGGAAAGAAATGCTCAACCGATATAAGGAGGTGGTAATGTTGAATGAGGAACTTCTCACGGGCTGTTACATAAGACGGTCCACACAGGAACAAGCAGTAACTTCTCTGAAGAGTTTGCATACGATTTTACAACAAGCCGTTAGACTTAGAGGTACCTATCTAATTCTCCAGTCATTTTGTAAACACCCCACAACTTGGCACATACTTCTTCCCATACATAGAGAAAAGAACCATCTCATTGTGGGACATTGCTAGGCAGAATTTATGGCCCATTATTGCTTTACATATAAAACTTTATTTGCAGTTGGTAAATACAGCAAAGCAGTAGTAGCAGCAAGTAGAAAAGCTGTTCAAAGCAACAATATAGAAGCACTAATCAAGATTATGCAAGTGGGCGAAACCTGAATGAAAAACGAGTAATACTCATATAATTTATTATAATAAGTCTTAACTATCAGTCACAATACATTATTTAAGAAATGTTTAAAATTAAATATATATCACACAATTTGTTAATTAAATTACAACAATGTCAAAGCTCTGAAACTTTCAGTTTTTTTTTTACCATAGTGGAGGTTTTGAACGACCGTTATTATAAACAATACATATATGGCTCTACCCTATATTTGATTAAAGATTCTCCCATTTAGTGATAGGAATGTGATGTAATTTATATGGCCTTTAAGTCGAAATTCTATCTCTATCTCGCCGTCAGACAATGCGCGTATGATAGGCGGTTCTGATTGGTAGTTAGCAAGACCTATGACGAACAACTGTCTTAACGCAGGTAGATGCGCGCAGATCGCCTGCGCTTGTGATGCGGTTGGCGCGTTTTCACTACGGCCGTCGATGGCGACTATAGCATCTTTAACACATTTTTCATTGTACTTCTTGGGGAAGAAAACAAGCCATTTGAAGGCGCTCGTCCAATGCCACAGTACTGCCACCATTTCGCAACTGGCAAGTATGGCTAGTAATTTTCGGAGGATTTTTTACACTTGAATATCTTTAGTAGCATAATGCACATCATCAGCACTAATATTGAGTAAAAGTCGTGGCTCTGAAGGCTTAGGTTCTAACAACAACAGTCTAAGCGCAGCGAGACGGGCGCATATCGCTTGCGCTTGTGATGCGGTCGGCGCTCGGATGCTGACTGCAGACTTGTATGGCCGGCCGTCGAGGGCGACTATAGCACCTGCTGTTAATA
This sequence comes from Diachrysia chrysitis, assembly GCA_932294365.1. Lineage (NCBI taxonomy): Eukaryota > Metazoa > Arthropoda > Insecta > Lepidoptera > Noctuidae > Diachrysia > Diachrysia chrysitis. The sequence continues at coordinate 9,453,809 of OW028657.1, forward strand.
ACGCTCGGGAGAGTGTTGTCTCATCCGTGCCAGTTCTTTCCGCCTGTAATAAAATATTTTTAAATTAATACTGATTTCACAAAGACCTGTCGTTTAAAATCCCTTTAGAAGTTACATATTATCGTTTTGTTTTACCAAGACGATATGACTAGTTTGAAGTTGTAGGTGTTGTAACAACTCAAAATTTGTGTGGCAACATTTAGGAAACATATTTTTTGAAGTGAAAACTTCTTTACCCTAATAATTGGGATATTTTTTTGAGATGGAAGATAAACAATTTAACTCGCGACACTGTTACCGTAACCGACATCTCTGCATTTACATATATTGTAATTGTTCAAGTTTTCACTTCTGTCAGCATTCCCGTTTTGTCTTGTAGACTATTTTAATATAATTTTTATATAAACTTTTGTATATTACGTTCGTGTCGTATGTTTACTATTTTTCAAGGTTAATTGTTGTGTGTTTGGGTGAAAATCGTCTCAAAATGGGCCAAATCTCAACAATGACTGCAAATAACAAAAACTGTTCATCATACCTCGGCAGCCACTGCTCTTAACATAAGTCTTTCGGCAGGCGAGCAGCTCTTGATCGCTCGTACTACAGCGCTCGAGGAAGCCTCGCCTAGCGCTTGTTGGACCTCCTTAAGTCCGGCGCCCTCTGGACCTGCCAGCTCTAAGGCGCGTGAGCAAAGGGCTAGCGCTCGTCGCGCGTCACCTGATACTGCTGCTACTTTCCTGTAAAAAAATTTATTTAAATAGGGTTTAATTAATGTTTAAAAGACAACTTGATAGCTGCTTCTGTGAATGAGTGTTGGGGTGGAAGGTGAACCTTGTAGGCAGAGCCAGGAAGCGACGCTTGCCACTAGAGCTCGCTTAGGCAAGTCCATAGTGTTGGCGAATAATACTACAGGTTTCATACTACATACCTTGCTATAAGTTGCACGGCGTCAGCAGTAACATTAGCACCAGCAAGTCTAGTAGCTACTATCAACTGCAGCTGCGTATGAGTGTAAGGCAGGAAGGTGAGTCTAGTGAGCCCAAGCCGGGAAGCGACTCTTGCGGCCAGTGCTCGCTCGGGCAGGTCCATGGTGTTGGCGACGGCGAGCACGCTGAGCAGCGCTGTGTTGTGGGCAGCCCACTCCATGATGCTGTAGAGCACGTCTTGGCGGCGAGTGCAGAGGGCATCCAACTAGAAGGTAGAAAAAGGTGCTTAAATTTGAAATAGGTTTCATGTCGATGATTTTGTCGAAGACAAATGTAGGTTAAACTACAGGACGATTATCTATACTAATATTATAAAGCTGAAGAGTTTGTTTGTTTGTTTGAACGCGCTAATCTCAGGAACTACTGGTTCGAATTGAAAAATTATTTTTGTATTGGATAGTTCGTTTATTGAGGAAGGCTATAGGCTATATAACATCACGCTACGACCAATAGGAGCGGAGCATAAATGTAAAATGTTGCTAAAATGAAAAACCGTTGAAACTAAAACACGCGAACAAAGTCGCGGGGGACAGCTAGTGTATTAATAAAATAACCTACCTCATCCACAAGTAATACGGTCGGCGTTCTCCTCGGCCCTGGATTTTTGAACCTCTTGTCAAGTAAAGCACAGGCCTGTTCCCATACCACTGTTTTACCTAAAAAAAAACTAAACTGTTCTAAATAACCTTTACAACAAAACTCATTTGTTCACTATATGTTAATACTTCGTACACTAACCAGTAAGCTGTTTATATATCTGCACGTACGCCTGCCGGGGCTCCGCGAGCCTCATGCCGTTGACTTCAACCAGTTGGAAGTCGGGCAAGTCTACTTCCTCCTTCAAGATCTTGAGGGCAGAGCACACTGTGGCTGTCTTGCCTGTGCCCGGCACGCCTGATATGTACATGCAACTGGATGGTATAGGGAATAATAATTACTTGTATAATAACTTTCGTGAGGCGTATTCATAATTATTTAGCCTATATAGGAATATGGGCGGTTTAATCATTCGCATTTTGGGATCGCCAGGCTAGTTTCAGGCTCAATAGGAGTCCTTAATGAGGAGGTGACGCGGCGGCTTCGCGAGTCGAAATAAATAAATAAATGTGGACAACATCACATACATTGCTCTGAACCCAAAGTAAGTAGCTAAAGCACTTGTGTTATGGAATTCAGAGACAACGAAGGTACAACATACACCCAGACCCGAGACAATGTCATATTTACCCGGCCGGGGAACGAACTCGGGACCTCAGAGCTGGCAACACATTGAAAACCGGTGTGTACGCCACTCGACCATAGAGGTCGACATAACTCGCACATAATTTCATCTCATCATCTTAATCACTCGAACGTTCGACTCGCGACACCGCCGCCGCAAAAGCTCCTGTGACGGCTATAACCCTAAATAATTATGCTATATTTAATTATATGTATTATACATTTATTCGTACACTAGGTGGGCTGTGATCACAAGCCATTATACGCCAGTAGTGACTGTTGTCTTGACAGGTTTTAATTTCAATGGACGAATTTTTTTGGAAACTTACCCGCTAACGCCATCCAAGAGCTTTGTTCTAACAAATGATAATATATCTTCCATCTGGCTCTCTCTGCCTGGCAGAGATTTGTTGTCTTTAAGAAACTCTGAAATAAGGATATTCCTAGTTTAATGTCACTTATATAATAATGTAGAAAGACAGTGTCTTCTTATATAATTTTTATGAGTTGTTTCCAACAAGTAACACCGCAACAACTGGTTGGTGTAATTGGCACAATAGACAGTACATATTTTTTTAACTGAAAATGCTGTGTATGTTAATTGTGCTTCCATTATACACCAGGAGACAGGAGTATTTTAAATTAAATGTACTACACTTACCATCAATATTATCAATAGAATGCGCCCTATTCCTTAAAGTTGGAGTGAGCTGACTGGTCATGATCCTCCTTGTTACACTACGCTTTGGAGTAACCGCTGGTGTTCTTGCTTTAGGAGTCCTAGGCGTCCGCGGGGTCTTTGGCGCAGGCTTAAAGTCATCGTCACTCTCCGTAATCTTACGGACTGCCTTTCTAGCAGACCGTTTCACAGGAGATATTTCCGGTTCCTGGTAGTTAATCTGAGCTTTCATTCTTCCAGACCGAGTTGTTGGTGTATGTTTATCGTCATCCTCAAAAACTAAAACCTTTTTTGGAGTTTCCTCATTTAATATTTTAGATATTGTCTGTTTTCTTTTAGGTGTTGTGGCTACATGCTGCCTTATAATTAAAGTTGGGAGTTCATCATCAGAATTTTCCTTTAATTCCATAGACAAAACCTCTTCCATATTATTTTTGTTTAATTTCTTTGAGCTCTTTGGTGTTTCTGTAATTTTTTTCGGTGTTGATTTAGGTGTGACTTTCTTTGGTGAATCTTTTTCGTTCTTATCTGCTAGAATAGCTCTTTTTAGTAGGAGTTTTGTCCCTTCATTTTTGGTTACACTCCAGTTCTTCTCAGATAGAGATACTCTACTCATTCTTTTGACTAAACTATTTGGAGTTTTAGGGGTAGATTTTGATGGTGTCTTATTTGGTGTACTTAAAAGAGCTAAAGCCTTTCTTTCTTCGTCTAATATAGGTTCTATTTGTACTTTACGTCTGTTAATAGGTAGTAGACGGTATCTACATTTGTAATGGTATGGCTCGTTTATTTCATTGAAGTCTTTAGTGAAAGATAGAGTAATGGAGCATTTTCTGAAGAATGTTTCTATGGCAACATCTCTGTTGAAGGCTCGATGGTCCTCTATTACCTGAAGAAATTAAATTTTTTATTATGCTCTATAAAACACAAGTAACCAATTTATATTTTTAAAAACAATTGAATATTATCTCATTTTTAAATTTGCTGATGATATTAAAGATGTTATAAGAAATCATGATAATATTTTTAACTTCATTCTTTATTTTATTACTTTTTTTCTCATCTGAGTTCTTACTCTATTAATTAACTTTTTTGAGTCTCCATTTTTTTTCCATTGTAAACATCATGAGATGCTCATTTAAGCTAAAAACTAATTTTCTAAATATATAATTTAATGATAATAATATTGATGAAATCAGTTTAAAACACATACCTCATTTTCCATAAAATTAACAGGTTCCATATTACTAAAACACCAGTTCGGCAGATCACTAGGCCTTGAATACCACTGAACTTTAGCTCTGAAGGGATCACTGGAGTTCGTTGGATCCTCATACAAGGAAATAATCTGAGCGGCATCGCAACCAGCCTCAGAGTCCGGTTCCGCAGCATCAGCATTTGACACAAGTACATAATCACCAATACCAGCTACAATATTACCGAATTGGAACTTCCTAGTAAGATAAATAGTTCAAATAAGTATTAGACCGTACCTACACTAATTTAAAAACTTTTTTTGTATTTGTAGGTTAACTTACTCGTAATAACGGAAGGAGGCAGATAAACTTTGCGGTTCATGGATTTCATCACTTAACCACGTCACAGTTTTAAGTGTTATTTTTCTTCTAGGCATTTTTGATAAAGTAAAGGCTAATGCTGTCAATATTTACTTCCTCTCGAACTAAGTTTTTGAGTTTTGATAGAGGATCGATTCGTTTCTTGTCTAACTAATGTCATAATTACGCGCCAATTTTGCGCAAATAAACGACCGTCGAACGATATAGATATATATAAAAGTACTCTGTGGTCGAACGTTGCGAAACAAAGTAATCGTAAATCGGAACGGCTTTCCTAGTTTTTCAACTTTTGAATCATACTATAATATTATCTATACTATATTATTAAGAATGTAATGACTACATAATATAGTATAGTATATTATATCTGAATTAAAAGCTATTTGTATATGACAGCAGAATGCTTCAGGCTTCAAGATAAAATAATAAATAAAATTAAAGTTAAGGAACACATTTGCTCATAAAGAAGTAAAAAAAATCGTTGGTTGCCTGTAAAGTCGGTTTACGGGCGAAAGTTTTACGTGACAACGACTGTCAATGTCAATGTCTGTCTCTCTCGCTCTTAGGCGGGCTAACCATGCCCGAGTGGAAGAGACGCGTGCCTCTCACTCGCTCTCATTGTGAGCGCATAACGTGAGCGGAGCGTTACCCAGTTTCTTGAAGTGTCACCCGGCAAACCAATTTATAAGACGTTGTCACGTCAATATCACATTTTACTTACTCATTATTTTATTAATAGTTTTGCAGAAACCGCCAAAGCAACCTGTTTTTTTTAACGGTGTATATTGTTAAATCCGTTAATGCTCGTTACTTGCCTAAAATAATATTATTAACATTTCCGATGGCAAAGAAACAAAAACATCTGCGTAAACTGTGTCGAGTCTAATGTAATTTTTGTCCGTCAAATTTTCACGTCATTCGTGTCAATCAGTGAATGTCATAAACACGTGAAAGTATTTGTTGGTTAAAATCTGAAGATTACTTAAAAATGAAGTTAAAAAACAAGAAAACACCACAGAAGTTGTTATCTGATAAAATAGCTGATGCTCTAACAGTAAAGCCACGTGCTGACATAGAAGACGACCATGTTTTTGGTACGAAGCCGAAAACAGTTACTCGAAGTGAATTGGGCTCATCAGACAGCGAAGTTGAAGCCGCTATCAGTGATTTCCGTAAGCGAAACGTGGGGTTATTAAGCGAAGTAAGTAAAAAGTATGAAGGACAAGTCAGTTCTCGGAAAGATATAGAAATATCAGACGAAGATCATAGTGAATCGGATGGTGACCTAACTACTATAAATTCAGCTAAAAACGGTCATCAGGATTCGACAATACAATCTGATGACTCAGATTCTCAAGATGAACAACCTTCCAAACTATCTAGTCTAGTACAATCTGATGATAATGATGATTCTGACTCAGAAGCAGAGAGTGAAGACTACAGTATCACTCAGTTCAAAAAACAATTGATGGATGATTCTGATGATGATGAAGGCAGTGGTAACGATGAAGACGGTAGTGATGATAATGATGATGAAGGTGATGGCTATGACAGTAGTCAAATGGAAGAACCGTTAAAAGAAAATTTTGAACATGTGAAAAAACAAAATGTTTCGGAGGATGCAAAGAAAGGTATTTGCGTTAGAAACCAGCTGCTCTTGTGGGAAGGTCTGTTGGAAATGAGGATACACTTACAAAGGTGTGTGAATACAGCTAATCAGATGCCCATGCCTGAAGTTTATAGTAATCTGAAGGAGAATGGTAATTTTATTGAAGATAGTAATGCTACTAAAGCGAATATAACCAATGTTTTGGATAAGTGAGTATTTTATGTTTCATTTTATTTTCATTTGTTTTCAGCCTTTTGTCAGACAGGTACAGTGAAGCCATCAATCTTGTATCAATCCTTTATGTCCGTTTGCCTGGAGGCCTTCTCCAACCTTCTCTATTCCTGTTTCACCCTGCTGCTTTAGTACTGCTCCAAGTTGTTCCAGCAACCTGCCTTATGTCATAATTGCATATTTTCTGAGGTCTACCTCCCTTTTTTTGCCATTTCTTGGGTCATTATCAGAGAATTATGTGTAATGGCTTTCCTTTTTAATTTCTCTGCTTTGTTGACTCATGCTATTAGTTCTCTCCATCATGTGTCGGCATATATAGCAAGCTTTTTGAGTTTCTTGTTAGTGTCCATGTCTGGCAACCACACATTAAACAGTTTTAATTGTAAACAACAAAAATTATGTGTTTGTTATTAATTGATCTTATTTCTTAAATTTCAGATTACTCACTCTTCAGAACCTGTTACTAAGTAAATATCCTGAAACAAAAACCCTGTGTAAAAAGAAACATAGTAAACAAGCAGAAACACAACAAGACACGAAAGAAGAAAGTGATGAAGAAATTCCAAGTGACACAGACAATGAAGAAATACCTTCAGATACAGACGCAGAAGAAGAAACCGTTAAAGAAGTTAAAATACCTAAAAATAATAACAAACAACCATCAACTAAGAAACGTAAACTTGAAGAATACGAAAGTGAAATATCAACTACACACAAAGCATTTAAATCATTTAGAGACACTTCTATACAAAAATGGAACGATAAAACTCGTCTTGCAACCGCAACTAACATTAAAAACGCACCAACAAACACTGTTTTACAACAAATTTCATATATTCTTTCTGACAGAGAAAAGTTAGTTCGACGTACACAGTTGAAAAGGTCTGAATACGATATTGTAGGTTACAAAAAGAATATTCCGGAAGATGAAAGTAAAAATGAAGAGAGTGAAGTAAACCCATTAACAAGAGATCGGAAAGACAACGATGAATACATACCTGAAATCTTTGATGACAGCGATTTCTACCATCAGCTGCTTCGAGAACTCATTGAGTGTAAGTCTGCGGATATATCAGATCCAGTACAATTGAGTAGACAGTGGATTGCATTGCAGCAAATGAGAAGCAAGATGAAAAGGAAGGTTGATACGAAGGCTACAAAAGGTAGAAAGATTAAGTACGTGGTTCACAATAAGCTGGTAAATTTTATGGCGCCGGAAAAGAATGCCTCTTGGACTGATGACAGTAAAAATGAATTGTATAGCTCACTGTTTGGGAAAATGTTTGAGCAGAATAATGTAGGTGTTAACGCTAATGTTAATGGCTTTCAATTGAAAGATTAATAAATAATATATTTTTTGTAAATTGGTTTTAGTTTTTTATTTATTGCCCTTAATGAAGGTATATTTTTGGAATATGCGCGACTTTGACTAGTTTAAAGCTGACTTGATGTGTAAGTAAGTAAACCTTCTCTAATAAGTAAGTATACCTTCTCTTTTTTACTTAAAACTTCAATGCCTGTACCTATGCCAAAAAAAAAAATCTATAATGCATGGGGTGAAAAAAAAAATGTTAAAACTACGTACATCCCTCAACATCGTCTTATGTAGGTAAGTACCTACTTGTTATATAGAAATGGCTCACACACTGAAATATTATGCTTTACTGACGTGAGGTCGCCCACCTCTAGGTAAGAAGCAGTCAAAGCCTGCGCTAAGGCAAACTGCGGTAGAGACCTCTTCCAAAAAACTTCTTAATTGGGTACCAGGTTTTCCTTATGTATGTATGTATACACTCATCAGCGTCACTCAGTCATGACACTTTTTATCACACAATATTTTACCTAGCAATAAATGTTTCAAGTGCTTCCGGGCGGATTGTGTAATGAAAGACCCATTAAGAGCAAGCGTGACATTCACGTGGTTTGTTTCCATGATACGGACCCTGCCCATCATATCTGTCAATTGCAGAATGTTTAATAACGGACTATGGTCTTGGCTGAGTCATTGTGACTTTCAGTTGTAAGGGTATGTCATTATATGGAGCGTGTTCTTTATCTGTGGGTAGATGGTTACCTAACCGTGTAGGTAGAATAATAAAGCAATTACTATTTTCAAAGTACAGAAATTAGATATACTTAGGTTAAACCTACCTAGATCTTTATTAAAATCAGGGCAAGGATCCCAATTCTCCCATTCCCCAAGGATAGCTATTACGCAGAATCCTTACTTAATATTATAAATGCGAAAGTAACTCTGTCTGTCCCGCTTTCGCGGCAAAACTACAAACCAATTTAAATGAAATTTGGTACACAGATAGTCTAGCTAGAGCCTGAGAAAGAACAATAGGCTTCTTTTTGCCGCGATAACCGACATCCACGCGGGCGGAGCCGCGGCAAACAGCTAGTATATAATATATATAAGCAGAATGAAAGGAGCCACAGACACGTGCACAACTGGTACCCAGAACGTATGGACGAATATATTTATATTTAAGTAGTAGGTACTTACTTAAAAAATAACATAACCCCTAAAGAAGGAATAGCGGATAATAAATTAATAAAAACATACAAGATTAAAAAGTAACGACCATGGAACACAGAACTTCTTCCTAAGAGAAATTACCTACCACTTAGAATTTTTAATTTTCTTCCATACAGTCTTCGTCCAATTCGTTCCATCGTCCATTTTCCCGCGCGCTCTCAACTCGCTATCATGTTTTAATTGCCAGGTCAAATGTGGGTTATCTAAACTCCACAAAAACAACACATTATGTTTGTGTCTCTATCTGAAAACAAAACACTTAATTTTTTGAGATCCCATAACAAAACATGTATCTAGGTACCTAGGTATCTATCTTAGTTAAGGAAGGTTCGCGTTTAACTTGCTTGACCTATTTGGTTAAAGCTAGTTGTAGCTAAGGCTGTTTAGGTAACATTGTTTTAAGTTTTAATTAAATCAACAACATGTTTATAGCTTTTTAGAATTGTTTGCAGTTTACCTGATATCTTCCAGCTATCTCGATCGCACAATGATTTTTTTAGGTATAAATAAACAAAATTGCACGTTTTCCTAGGTTTTGCTTTCAGTGCCGCTAGAGCCTGACGGATTAAAAGCAAAGTACCTAATGCCAGCCACGCACGTGGGTAACGATCGTAAATACCTACTTGTGCAAGCTTGCCGTACCTATTACGTATCTTGCAAAAGCTAGCATCTGATAGCAAGAAACTAATTTAATACAAATAAGCAATTTGACAGCAATAGTTTTTCAAATTTTGCTGTCAACTACACAGTACATAGTAGTTAGTTACATAGTACCTATCTATAAAATTATATAGGTAAGTAGGTACTATCTATTTCGATTCCTTATGACATTTAAGATTATATAAATATTCAACTAATTCCGACTTGAACATAGTTCGAACAAGCAAAATGCCGCATAATTGTGGTATAGGTGTACAAAGTTCATTTGTTCGTCCCTTTGAGGGATTAAGATAAGGCCAAAGATCTCAAGTTAAAACTTATCTTTCAGTAGGCATTGTTCATAAAGCGATAGGTACACAGAACTATTTTGATATAGTCTGTGAAGAAAGGGACCCGTCTTAGGATTGAGGGCTCTGTTGTGTTTAATTACAGTATTTCTTATGTTAATAACACTGTTGCGTCATTATAATGCGAGTGTAACATTTGGATATTTATAAAATTATGTTAGATGATAATGATTTCAGATGCCGAATTCATACTGTTAGTTCCATTTTACGCCACGACGGTTCTCTTTTCGACTCTAATAAGGATTAGACTTTGTTGCTGAAAACCTTATAGATTTGGGGCTAAAGCTTATTAGGTACCTAATTAACTCATTAGGTAAATAGGTACCTAACTAGTGCGGAAAGGTATCTCATCTTAATACTTAGTTTAAATTCATTTCAGCGGCCAAACGGCTGTACATAAATTAAAGAAGATACCTTTGACTAGAGTGCTAGTCTAGTGGTTAGAGACCCTGACTGCTAAACCGTGAGGTCGTACTTTTTACCTACCCCATAGATATCAGTTATATCTATCGAAAAAAGTACAACGTTTGAAATCGCTTACGAAATATAATACCTAATATTAAGAGTAATCTAACATCTTAACTGCAAAGAAAATCGAGAAATTGGGTACCGTATCTATTCTTCTGCATAAACTATATTATTAGACACAGCTTCTCTCAACCCAGATTACTTATATTATATTAACAAGGATGACGGGAAGTCTTATTGCCATGTGCATGTTACGAACCCTTGCCTTATGCACACACTCGACACGGTTCAAGTTTTGAACCCTTGTAAACTGTGTGTGACTGCATTATTAATGTTAAAAGGATTAAGGTTCTTATCAACTTGTCACCGCATTACATGCGACTCTCGGGTGACCGTTTTAGCCTTTTGGGAAGAGGAAAATATTCAGGCATAATTGTAACTCAAAAGCAAATTAGGTAACTACCCCTTAATAGAATAAACTTACCTAAGCATTTTTCGGTTTTATGTAGAGGACAGCCGTTTCACCTGATGGTAGGTAAGTTCTAGGTATTTGTTTACCTAATAAAAAGGTGGCAATTTAGTGTGGTGTAAAGCTGTATTCTCAAGAAATGTTTATGTAACTTTTCGTTATCTAATTACTATCTATTAGCGCTTGTATCTTTTCAGTTACAATTGAAATAATTACATTATCACTACATCTGTAACTACATACCTAAAAAGTAAGTTTACGTATAATCCGAGAATGACTAATCCAATTTGTAAGCCTACGAACTAAGGCACATAATAAATAATACATGACCAATCTTATCTAGAAATTACGTGCGACGCAAAAAGTTTTCTCCATTCGTTGACACCCAAATCACCTTGATTTGAACTAGAAACTCTTTTATGGAGAATAACAAACAGTTAAGGTTAGGAATAAAACTGCAGTCACCTTAGCAGGTCTCATCATTAAAACGGACGTGTTTACGAAGTGGTTAACGAGTGAAGCAATTGACGACAACGGGGTGTCCTGAGAGACGCGTGGTGTGAGGCATGAGCGGTAGCGGTATATGCAGTAATATATATTTTTTTATTTATAAAATATACAAAAGTTTATGCTGTCTGTTCTTCACTACGGAATAACATTTTGAGACCTTTGAACATTTTGATAATATAATTAGAAGCCTGAGAATTTTCACAGCATAGAAATTGAGGCTTATGTCGTACTGCAGACATTGGCCAGTCAAAAAGGACTTGACTGATTAGGGTGCGCCGTAAATACTTAGGTATTGTGCCTCGATAAGGCACTTTTTTTGCATCTCGCCAATCAAGTTAATGGTAAAAAGTAGCAAGTCGGAAGGGTCCATTTATAAGGCGCCGTAGCTTACCAAACGTAGGCCCTTTTGCTAGCCAGTTTATGCAGCGGGCGAGGAAGCACACTCATAAAATATACACACACTATTGCGAAACAAAAATGCATCCTGACAGACGCACACCGGTCTAATTCCGACACACAAACAAAAACTACGCACACTATTATAGATTTTCTTGTAATGACATTATACACGATACGTTAAAAGGCTACGGTAGAATCTACCATACGGCCGGTATGTACTTTGGTCGAGGGGAACGTTGTCAATTCTCTAAGGACAACGTAATATTAGCAAGTAAGCTGCTTGCAAAATAAGTAAAAAAGTAGACATAAAAAGGAAATGAAAATAGTTACATGAAAAGTATTTTTCATGAAGTTAAAAAATTTGTTAATATGTGTAAATCATAATATTACACATTTTAACAAAATTTCAAGTTAATCGATACACCACTTTTCGAGTCTTGAGACATATTATACATACGTTAACTGAAAAATAACAACGCGAAAGAATAAAATATTAATATAAAATTATACAAATAAATATAAATAATATTAACTATACAAACCGATATCGCTCATACCCTGCGCCGCGCCAAATAGTACTTCTGAGATAACATCTGGGCGGGCCGCCCGCCCGACACAACCAGTAGCAAGACCGCGCGCGTACGAAACAAACGTACGAACACAATCATCACTCGCTCATCATCACCACTCATCACAAGTGATCAAATATTATCACCTATCAAAGTGACGTATGTGAAGTGAAGTGTAGTGCTGGTTGAAAAAAAAAGTTTGGATAAAAAACTTTTTGTAAGTATTTTTTTATTTGTTTGTTTTTGTTTTGATTTTTAAAAGTGGAAAGCTTTTAGTTTTTAACAGTAGGTAAGCTTATTTATTTGTGTTCGTCTATTATTTATGAGCGCGAAGATTTAATGTTGTTAAAAACTTTTTTCGCATTAAAGTAGAAATGTAATTTATTAAGCCGATTAGATATTTGAAATATGTGTACATTAATTATTTTTTGCGGACATCTGTATCTAATAACTAGTATTTAACTCTATTTATTTATAAAAAAAAACAAAAGCGGACTTAATATAAAAAATAAAATATTAATAAAAAAAATGTACTACTGTACATGTTTTTTTCCGCATAATGGTAAAATGGGGGTGAATAGAGATGCAGGAGGTGTATAGAGAATTTTGGTTTTTATATTTTACAGATTAAAGGTTTTGATTTTGAGGACTCTACTATTAAAAAAATATAAGAAAGTGTTTTAATGTAAAATTATATCCATTTAGGTAAGAAACCAATAATTCCAAAGTTGTGTTTATTTACGCCCAAATAATTTTTATTCATCCCATTTTACGGTACCACTATAAAAATTAACAATTATTGTGATGTTTGAACATTATTCCAATTTAAATAGCTTCAGTCAAATTTAATTTAGGAGGCATTAATTGCTTGGCAAAAGGTATTTATACACTTCTATAAACAAACGATAATAAGTCAATTGTCACAACAAGTTGGCACGCACCGCGTTCCTACGTTTATTAGTTCACAACTCTTGACAGCTTATATTGCAATATTTGTTATAATTAGAAAATCAGTTTATTGAAATACGCCGTTTCTGCAAAATCTTGAAAATGCTGCCATTTTGAAGAGAAGTGTTTGTATTATTATGTATGCGCACGATGAAAATAAAGGAGTGATTCGTTAATTCGTCCTACATGCCTACGGCCCATTTAGGACGACTTGCAGAAAATCAAAATAAATAATATTTTCAAAAAGCAAAGTGGTGCAATTCGTTCCACTTTGCTTTTTGTACTTGTCTTACTGACTGTACTAAACATTGATAAAGTTTTAAGTTCCACACAAAAAGAAAAAGGGGAGGGGAAAATATTATTTATTTTGATTTTCTGCAAGTCGTCCAATCAGGGGGACGAATCATTCAAATAAAGAGCTTTAGGTACATTAACAGTTATTTAATATTTTAAAATAATATGACCTACATACGGATGCTTACCTCTAGAACTGGATAAAAATACGTATATTTCTGTCTGTTTCAATACTCAACCACAAAGTATAATTACTTATTATTTTTTCACTTAACTGTTGAGCCGATAACAATTACAAGAAGCTTCTACTTCTAATAAAATGTACAGGCATAAAAAGCAAGTGTAGCACATACAATTATTACATCAGTTTTGCGATCGTTGGCCATTAAATATTACAGCACACTGTGACCCGACACTGACTCGGTCATAAATCATAATAACTAGACATGACATGATTGGTCTGATGTACAGAAATACGGAACTAATTTTGACGGAGTTGCGAATATTTGCTGTCAATGTCAAAAGTTTGGTAAAACTACAAATAAACTATAGCTTGAATCGCAATGGTTGATGTTATTACATAAATATGGTTTGTAATGTACCTATACTAAATAAAGGCACAAATCCTTATATAAAGTACTAGCTGTCCCCCGCGACTTTGTTCGCGTGTTTTAGTTTCAACGGTTTTTTATTTTTGTAACATTTTTCATTTATGCTCCGCTCCTATTGGTCGTAGCGTGATGTTATATAGCCTATAGCCTTCCTCAATAAACGGACTATCCAATACAAAAAGAATTTTTCAATTCGAACCAGTAGTTCCTGAGATTAGCGCGTTCAAACAAACAAACAAACAAACTCTTCAGCTTTATAATATTAGTATAGATTTATATTTAAGTAGGTACCTAAGTGCAGTAGGTAAGTACTTAATAAAAACAAAACGTTTCATATGCCAAATTTTTAAATATTTTAACCACGGAAACTCGCAGTCATAATTATTACTAGACCATATGTAAATATACCGAAATACCCTTCCGTGCCTCGGAAAGGAAATTAAGCCGTTGGTCCCGACTGTCATATGTCGATCTTTGGTGGTCGTTAAGTCATTACAATTCTGACAACCAGTCGTACTTTGGGATACTGCGTTACCCGGTAAAAAGGGTTGTGAAGGTCAGATAGGCAGTCCTGCCATGTAAAATACAGTATTCAGCTGAATCCGGTAAGACTAAAGCTAGGCAGCAATTAAAAAAAACTTCTGATACCTATAACAGAAACAGTGTTTGTTTAGGATACGTTTAAAAGATACTCTACTTTTGGTGTTTGATACTTTGTTTTTCATAAACGGCGTGTTATTTGCCTACTTCTGTAATGGAAAATATTTTAATTTGGGCAGCGTATTCATTTCGGTTAGATCCGGGATTACAGTAAAAGCTTTTAGAATTAAACCTTCATAACTCGAGATTTTTATACCAGTAAAAAATATTAAAATAATATTTCAACGAGTTCTGTTTCTATTTATCTTAAATCATTATTCTTAAGTGTTGTTTTTAATTAATATTAATTAAAGTAGAATAGAATAAAGAAGTAAGTAGGTCATTTGTTTTTTATCATTTATTATAGTGCTTGCCTGCGATTCCATTTGGTGTTGTTTGGTAATTGAGTTCAGATCAAGGAAGCTTTTTAATAGCCTTTGCTGACTATAGGACAGATTACTCAAATGCAAATCAAATTTTAAGTCGTCGTTAATCTACATGGTGTGTCTGTCTTGAACACACATATATTAATTAGGCGTTTAGTCTAAAATATAGTTTATAAATGATACGAATATGTAAAACTAGCATTTAAATAACAACGCCCAGCAAAAGCATTGTTCACAAAGGCGAGTCAGCTTATTGCCGCCTATTAAGCTCTATTCATAAAGTTTATAATTGTATTTAAGTATGGATACTATAACGTATTCATTAGTTTTGGTACAATGAGCAGTAGGTAAGCTGATAACGCCGGATTTGGTTTATTAAAATCGTATCTATTTGTGAATGTACTTATTAGTCTTATTAGATACTATCCATACTTCCATATAAATGCGAAAGTAACACTGTCTGTCTGTTACGATTATGGCTAAACTACTGAACCGATTTGATGAAACTTGGTACGGGGTAAGCCCAAGAAAGGACTTAGGCTACTTTTGCCACGATAATCTATACCCATGCGGGCGGAGCCGCGGGCAACAGCTAGTATACGTATAAAATACTTATATAAGTATTTTATACTCAATCCATATGGATTGAGTGGAAATTGAAAAAGTTTAACGAGTTATTTAACATACTTAATAGAGCTGTCATGTTTGTAGGGCCGTAAAGAAACACAGCTTTGAACTTTAATGGCTGAATACTGAAATATAATCAGTTTTAAGTCGCCGTTAAGTCTCATGCTGTCTTTGTCACTGTAGGGTGTAAAGTATCGACAGATAAGAACGTCTTAAAATTAAGTTGTGTTTCAGTTTTGGGGGTTAGAACTTTAAGTGTATTTAACTTTGCCTGGTTGGTTAATTGCTCGTTAAATTACGTCGGAGTTCGGTCTTTGTTTGACTTAAATATTGTGTATTTTGTTTGTTTATTTGGAAATTAAGTATATGGGGCAAAATATTTAAAGTTAAAGTATTATTGCGAAGGTTTTCACAGTAAAATAGGCTATGATTTCTAAGATAAATATCTAGTCTAGAGGTTTTAGTATGTATTCAAGTAAAGATCAGTCTTATATTTAATTCACACGTTTACCAGCTATAGAAAAAAAAAACATTAGTTTAATTTGCTGTGTTGCTTTATACTTTGAAGTCAAACTGTTAATTGAAAATAAAGTCCCCCTGCCGCGTCAATATATTTGTCTGAACGCGATAAACAAAATAAGTAACTACCTAACGGATATTCAAATGATTCATGAGGAAGTTTAGTGTGTATATTTGTATAAGTCATTAATGTTTTGTCTACTCGTGCGAAGCCAGGTCGCTAGTATAATATATTTATGTGAGTAAGAAAGTACATATACCTAGTGAAAATCACCAAGTTATTGGACAAGGAAGGCGCGAAGTAACAGATCGTTTATATCGGTATACAAGTGTCACAATAATCCTCTCGCAACCGACCTTGCTACGTGACAGATAAGAGAGCGATACTGTATGTTTTTATATGACCAGGTCATAGAGCATCTAATTATCTTGATTGATTTATTGAGCTAGTCTTCAGCTAGCTTTGAATTATGTATATTAGTACTGTTAATGGAATCATCAGCAGAGATGATAGCGGTGAACAGATATCTAACAGTTTAATGTAACTGAAAATTCTACTTTTCACTATTACCTATCATAAATGTGGAAATTTGTTAGAATTGATGTTTTTTTGTTATTATTTTACGAAAAGACGTATTTGGACGCATAATATATCCGTAATGTTAATTTACACAGAACTGCAGGGCGCTATTAGTTGCACATATTTATTTGTGGTCAGAGTTACAATAAGTATTGATTATAAAATTATAATTCTATTTTTATATTACCAATTTATAGAAACTCAATATTAACGTGTTGTGTTTCTTCTAAAGCATTTTCTTTTTTTTTTTTTTATATCTTGGGACATCTCACACATGGTCATCTGATCCCATACTAGGCAGAGCCTGTGCTATGGCAACCAGACAACTGATAAACATACTTATATATTTCTAAATACATACATATTATAGATAAATTACACCCAGACACAGAACAAATGATCGTGCTCATCACACAAAGATTCGTCCTGGGTGGGAATCGAACCCACGACCTCCGGTTTAGCAGTCAGGGTCACTAACCACTAGACCAACAGGCCCGTCAAATTATAATCATAATAATTATACATCAATTCATTGAATTATCTTACACTTGTTCGCGATACAGAAAGTTATATGTCTCATACTTTTGAAAGCAACCAAATATACAAACAAACACAAAAAGCTTCAGAATTTTTAAGGTTACGACCCATCGACGCGTAACGTTCTTATCGAAAATATTTAACGCGCAAAGTACGGAACAATAACAATTTACACGCGCCCAAATATTTTATCTTTGCCACGCATCACTGAAATTATTTATTTGGTACGCATGAGTGCATATATGCCTTATATCTTGGAAAAAAAGGCTTGATATTCAAAGAAAGAAACGCTACGTGAGAAAAATTTATTAAAATATAATTTTAATATGAGACGGGTGGTTAATATGTAGGGATTTCGATCTAAATTATTTATGATTACAAGTTGATGATCAAATTCAAAATATTTGTTGCATTAATAATAGTTTGAGCACTACTTATATAACTCTAGTAACTCATCGCATTATCATTGATTGACAAAGCTGTATCTACTAGAACAAAGTTCGTTTTTACTGCTTACGGACGTGTGACCCAACCCTAACACATCCCGGATACATATTTCATGTCACGAACCGCAAATATAAAAGCTAAAATAGGTTACCAGTGTTACCACACCATATGAATTGCAAATTTGTGTTGCTATTTAAAATGTTTTAAATGCTTGCCTTTCGAAGTAAAACTACTTTACGCACGCTTCACTTGGGGAGTAAGCTCGTGAATGCGTGACGAGAGCGTTACGAAAAGTGTGATCAGGCGCGAGCAAACATTTTCTTTCTCTCTTTCTCTCATAGCCATTTACTTTTCGTATATAAAGAAGTTTTACTTCAGTCGCGTGATCTAAAGCACACTCGATTTTTTTAAAAGGTAATTTATGTATGTCTCTGTACAGTACAATCTCATCAGTCTCTGTCATCACCATGTCCCTCTTTCTATTACATTTTCTTGTCAGAAATTTTCCAACTTAAGGCATTTTGTTCGCTACGTACATCAGTCCTGAACAAATAGTATAATTGAATAGGTACTTATTATTGAACACCATGAGAATTACAGCATTAAATAATACAGAATAGTGACACGTAATAATTGTAGATTTAAAATCCTTTTAAACTCTCTCCGTCCTGAAAAAGGTTGAGAGGCTTATTGGATACTACCTAATAAAACAACTAAGGTCCAACTTCCTTCCTTTTGTAATAATGCACTTAAAATCTACTCCGGTCAGCCAACAAATTTATATTAAGCCAAATTCAAACCAATGAGGACTACCGTTATTACCGCTCACTAGTTAGCGCCACTGGCGCGTCAGCTTTCAAAGCCCAATTAAACTATGTAATTTGACATTTCGGACATCGCGTGCGACTAGCGCCTCTGGCGGCGAAATTGCAATCTCTAACCAAGTGACATTTCTACAAGCGTTAACGCTGTTTGAATCGCTGGATGAAAATAATGAAAGGTTTTACCTAGATTCCTATCTCCGGGAATGTATTACGTAGGAAATAAAAAGTAGCCCTTATATATGTATGGGGTTGTTGACATTATATTACTCTGTAGCATTCCATCCTTTTGCTTACCCTTCAAGTTTTCCGGGTAACATCGGATCACATCTCAAATGAAACGGAAAATAAAGGTTTTATTGAAAACATGTACACATGTTAGTTGTATTTTTTTGTCTTGACAATATTCTGTAAGATGAAATTGGTTCCACTGTTTAGTTCATTTTCAAAGAGAAATGTATCAAGTCAAGTATGTAGTCTCAATTCTCTGGAATATGCAATGTTATTTTTATCTTAATACGAAAGATAAATAATTAAATACTTGGCTGATATAAGAAAGTTTTTGAAACCCACAACTTTGTGGTTCACATAAAACTTTGAAACTCAAACAATAAATGTTGTTAATTAAAAATATGTAAATGAATTTGCAGCTCACTGAATGTTCATGCATTTTTTGTTATTTTAGGCTTCGCTGTAAATACTTTCAGCTCTCATATATTTTTCCCAACTGGTGTACATATGTAGATGTAGAATTATACTACACACTAATTAATATTATGGTTTATTACTCACTAGCTGTTTCCCGCGATTCCACCCACGTAGGTGTCGATTATTATCGCAGCAAAAAGTAGACTTATGTCCTTTTTTAGAATCCAAGCTTATTCCATACCAAGTTTCATCAAAGTGGGTTACGCGGTTTAATCGTAAAAGCATTACAGACAGACAGTTTTGCACTTATAATATTAGTATGAAGAATGGATGAAGGTATCTATATAAGCTTTATACATTCCTAGGGTTTGCTTGTATTTATGTAGATTCTGTATGTTTTTAAATTCGCAAACTTATCTTAAAACCAGTTTCCATTTAAATTTCCTACGATATATTGTTGCTGTATTGATTCTCTAGAATACATTTTATTTGGTCCAAGAATTACTTCCTCAAACTCTATTTTAATCCATCAATGCTTATAACTGATTCACATTTATTTTCAAGTACAAAATAAGCAAAATATTAACTTTAAATATCTTTACAGTAAAACACCCTTCGGGTATAAATAAAGTGCGAGGATTTTCTCGATGTTCAACAAAATTGATTGGAATCAATAACAAGAGCCCGCCACAAACATCCATCTCGGACGAAATATTATTAATTTCCTGAGATATGACGATAGCAGGTCCTATTTCTGGTAGGCCGTTAAGTGTTTGTGACGTCACACCAGGGAGTTTTGATGACATAACACAGTTTCATGACTGTGGAACTGGCAAGAAAAATAATAAATTTATAAAGTGATAAAAAAAACGAAAAAAAGGCTGAAGTAAAACTCTTTATATACGAAACGTAAATGGCTATAAGATAGAGAGAAGGAAAATGTGTGCTTGCATCCCTCTTTCTTGTCCCTACAGTAATATACGTTACTCTCTCTCTCTTTCTATCTTCATTAACTTATATCTCCCTCTCAACTTCCGTTCGCCTTGCCCGAACACACTTTTCGTAACGCTCGCATCATACATTCACCAGCTTACACCCCAAGTCAAGCGTGCGTAAAGATGTTTTTCTTCAAAAGTATTTGCCTTTTAGCACAAACTTTTAGTTCATTTATAATATGGCTAAACTTTGTGTGTCTCATGTGGGTATTCCTTAGTGTAAATTTTCACAAAAATGGCATGTTTTGATTTTTTGTCAAATCAAAGTTAAATTTTATATTGGTGTTTTGCGCCTAAATGTTTTTATTTCAAGCTTGTATTTGTTGTATTTGCAAAGAAACAAATTCTATTTCCAGATGCATTTAAACCATTTCATAGAAAAACCCTTATGGTAAGGCTTACAAAGGTACTTGTATGGGTCAGCCGTACCCTTATTATATGAATCCTTTGTGTCGTAGATCAAACATTCTCCCAAATTTGCGGAAAATCTCATTATTGTGCAACAAATACCGTTAACAAGTGTAGTCGAAAAATAAAACAAATGTCAAATCAGCTACGTCAAAAATTCGTAGCGCTACGAAAATTCGTAGCAATTTGGAGGTCGTAGCTTAAATTAGCAAGAAAAATACGGAAACATATTTCGTTAATAAATATTGTTAAATGGCTAACGAGCAGGGGCTCGTGGCTAAGTGTAAGCTGTCGTTTAACCGATAATAAGGTTAAGCCGCGCTCGCTGCGGCTGTTCTGTGGATGAGTGACCATTTTGTAAACATACCGCGACCCGTCCGTGCCTCAGAAAAGCTCGTTAAGCCTTTCTACTTTTCATTTATTTACCTATACTTAAACATTGGTCGAAAGGGTGTTCTAAAAATCTCATTATTTTCATCATTAGCCTATCTTCGTCCACTGCTGGATATAGGCCTTTCCTAGGGCACTAAAAAGCTCTGGCTAAATCCAATTTTAAATATTCTTTTACTAACATATAAAACTCTGTCTTATAGATTAAAAATAATGCTCTTTGCAGGCTCCCAAGTTAGACTTAATATATACTTAGCATTTATTAAAATACAAATCTAAAACATTTTATCTAACCCCGCTAGAATTTAAAAACTTCTTTTGATCAAACTTCTAAAACAATAAACCCTTTAAAAGAGAAACCAACAGAATATAAGACAAGGTTTTAAAGATAAGTATTTTATCAATATATAAAGTAAATCAAAGACGTCATTTAAGTAAAATAGATTTTTCGATATGTTTTGGTAACAGATGGAAATATATGACTGGCTTGTTGGCGTAGTGGTTAGTGACCTTGACTGCTAAACCAGGAGGTTTGAGGTTGTGGGTTCGATTCTCACCCAGGACAAATCTGTGTGTGATAAGCATGATCATTTATTTGTTCTTTGTCTGGGTGTAATTTATCAATATCTATAATAGAATATCTTTAATAGAAATATATAAATATGTTTATCAGTTGTCTGGTTGCTATAATACAGGCTCTGCCTAGTTTGGGATCAGATGGTCGTGTCTGACTTGTCCCAAGATATAATTAATAATAATAATAACTCTTTATTGAGGATAAGAAAGTTTAAGCAATGCGGTTAGCTGAAGATATAAAAATAAAAATAAATACTTCTTACTAAAAGTGAATTACCGTAAAGTCGTTAATAAATAAGATGTATTATATCATTAATAAAGATATAACAGAAATATTATTTATTATGTATCTACATATATGTTTTCCTTTCAATAAATAAGGAGATGGAACTTGTCCATGTGAAGTAAATTCTTGCCTCAAGGTTATGTGCCCGTGTCCTTAGTAAAGTTCTTGTTACTTTGGGTTAGGATCCTCTCTCTTGTTATGTAATGTTGCTGGGCTTGAAATAAAATTATTTTATCTTCCTTTGTTAGGTTTAATCATGTATCCATGAAAAAAACTTGAAAGAAATTGTCTCTTAAATAAAACGTGTTTTGTATTACGATGAGGAATATTGAAACTATAAAAAAAATACATTTATTTTCTTATTTACCATTTTTTTATATTTAAAAAATTTAGATTTGTCCATTTATACATACATACTTAGTTTAAAGAAACGACATTTGATTGTTTCCGTAAAAAGTCATTTAATCAAATTAAATTTGGAACACAGTATTTTATTGCTATTTTTTAGTTCTGGCGCCATTTTATTACTTGTAATACCACTACATTTTCATTTATTATGTGGCAAAGGTAATCAATCTGCCGGTCTGTCGGAAGTAAGTGTTGCTATCCTCAAGAGAGCGTAATCTTATTAACTAGGGAGAGATAAATGATGTAATTTAAAAGATAGTTTGTTATGTAAGAGGAATTAAATATGTTATGGGCTTTTAATTCCATTCTCAGCTTCATCTAGATGATTGTATTTGTAAATTTATAATTTAATTCTACAAAATATAAATAGTACTTACACCAATTTATGATGTGATGTAACCTTCTGCAAAACCTAAAATATGGCATCAAAAAACGCCTTGTTGACACTTCGCGTGACCCAAGGGCTGGCTTTTACCTTGGACAGAGGATAAGCATTGCCATACAACGATTTGGGAACACTTACAGTGGAGAGCGATGTGGACGAATTTTTGATGCCATATTTTAGAGTTACGTTTTTAGAATTATTTTCTGCAAAAGAAATAGTATTCATTGCTGTGACGTAACGAATAATGACTATTTTGTTTTATTTTAGTTCTTCTAGGCTTTAAATAGTGCGGCTCTTAATCAATAATCAAACTGGATTATTTAGTAATACCTACTGTATTTCAGACAACTTTCAA
Source organism: Diachrysia chrysitis (assembly GCA_932294365.1). NCBI lineage: Eukaryota > Metazoa > Arthropoda > Insecta > Lepidoptera > Noctuidae > Diachrysia > Diachrysia chrysitis. Next base: position 9,476,936 of record OW028657.1, read on the forward strand.
CAGTGCTATAGTCGATATATTCGTTCAAAGTGCATTTGTGATTTGTGTTATAAATGCATTTACGAAGCGAAGTTAAATTACTTCTCTTCATTTTGTAACGCTTTTTAGTTGATTTATAAACTTGAACCAAAAAGTTAATGTATAGTCACTAGGGTAAATAGTGTTTTCTTTTTTCTCAAACTTTTTACACTTTGTATGGTCAGATGTGTCGGTAAAGCTCTATCCATCTTGGTCACTGGAACAACTAAGGTTATCTATACTAATACTAATATATAAAACTGAACAGTTTGTTTATTTGTTTGTTTGTTTGAACGCGCTAATCTAAGGAACTACGGGTTCAATTTGAAAAATTATTTCACTATTAGATAGCCCATTTATTGAGGAAGGCTATAAGCTATATAACATTACGCTGCGACTAAAAGGAGCGGAAAAGTAAATGAAAAATGTTGCAAAAATGAAAAACCGTTGAAACTAAAACACGCGGACAAAGTCGCGGGGGACAGCTAGTAAAATATAATACGTCTTGGATTAAAAATTTTCCAACAATATTTAATCGTTTTCTCGTATCTTTTCTGAGAACTGTGTATAAACAGCCTTGTAAGAAGGCAATGAGAAGCGAGCGACGGTAATGCACGTGTAAGACACGCTCATATGACAAAATTTTAATTACTTTTCATCTTAACGCAGGATATTAATATTAAAGTTAAATGGGGTTTCTTTTGAACAAGTCATTGTTGTGTGTTTTGACATCGGAAAGAAGATTAAATTTGTTAATTGGTTTTTTTAAACGATTTTGCTGTTATTGGTTATTGAATGTCTTTTAGCGAGGTTTTAAATCGAATAAATTATTACTCTGTATAAATCAAAGGGATTAATAAAAGTACAAATATAATTGGGTTGAAATAGATATCTAGTTACATTTCGATGGTGATTGTACAGAAAAAAAAAAATCCTAGTTAGGATATAATAATATATGCAATCATTTTTCATGCCATTTGGTAACTATTCGTGTTAAAGTTCTTTAGTCTGTCTTCTTGAAGAATCTTTCTTTAAATAAGTATAATGCGACAGTTTTCTTATCAATTAGTATCGCCGTTGATCCCTCATCTTTATTGTCCTGCAGTGGGAAAGAAATGGATAGGAATAATAAATATAAGCTGACCCATCATGACACACTAGTTAAAGCATATGACAAAAATCATAAAATGGCGTACGCCACTTAAAACCTGCATGGTTTTGAGTGGCGTACGCCATTTTAGCACTTTTCACTACGCATTTAGTCCTCACCTTAGAGAATACATAGACAAGCATAGATGCGCGCATTAGCCCGTTGTGCAGAACGTAAGCAAATTTTTAGCTTTAAGTAGGTACTACGCTCGTTTTCTGATTTAAGTGATTTTCCGTGCGACGACAGACATTTATGCGAAAATATGGACTGTTCCGATATTATAAGGGTATAATATTACCCTGGTTTTTAGATAGTTTTAATAAAACGACGCGCACTGTTCTGACACAAATTTTACGATTTTACTTGTTTATACTGGTGCTCACAGTTCATACTCTGTTAGGCGCACTCTATAGTTTACCTATTTTTACTCTAAGGTCATCACCTTATCTATGACGGCCTACTCAATAGTTCATATGTACTTGTAACATCACTACATCAAGCCTGATAGCACCGTCTGTAAAAGGGATCGGACGTTTTAGCTCCATTAGCCGTCAATTTGGACAATTTGATATCGATCCCCTAGGGTATGTGATCAAAGATTGTTTTGGAGTTGGCGCTATGTGTCAAGGTTTAATAGCGATGTGTTTAAAGTTGTTGATAAAATATTTTATACGATTGTAATAATGGTGCGGACAATTGTTTTTTATTTATTCGTTACATAGATTATTAAAAAATATTAGACACGTATTTTTTCTTTTTTTAATTAAACAAACAATGAGGAAGATACAGTGAATGGAAATGTCTCGTGACGTGTCACGTGACTTGAGCTACAATTTTTACCGACACGTGACGTCACAAGCTCCCACTCCTGAACTTTAAAGCGCCTTAACTTAAATATTTTTCATTGAAATGATGTAAGAAAAAATAAGAGTCTTTTTCTTTTTTATATATTATATTCTGATACTTAAATATAATACAAAAGCAGGATCTTTATTAAAACCTAATCAATCTTAACAGATACGAACAATTATTTATCTTAACATATACGAATTATTATTATGTATTTCAAGTATTTGCCTCTTCATAATATATTACTTTTTATTTCATTAGTTTCCTAAGAAAACAACAAGAAATCTTTTGGAATTCCAAATTACGTAAGTTTGAGAGCGTAATTAAATTTGATTGGTTCCTAGAAACTGATTTGATCCTTACTTCTATATGAAATCTTTACATTACATAACGTACTTAGCCGAAAAACAAAATGATGTGTGCTATCTGGTGTTATCCGATATGCATTTTTAAACGGTAAAAATATATTTTATAAAAAAATATCGTATATTTCACAGTAGGATTCAAAAAGTTTCATAGCCTTATTTTAAAAGGAGATAGTGCTATCTGTCTAAATAACTCTATCTCTCTCTGTACTGGAACAATGATGGTTCTAAAATAGCAATACAACCGCAGGTATTGCTCCTCTATCGTAGCGTATTTCACACATGAAGTATCGTCTATAAACGTAGACACTGTACAAATACCTCAGTTTGTATTGCCCCTGTTGAATAAATTGAGTAGAAGACCACCATGTAGGTTGTATGCAAAATAATTGTGGTTTTGCGATAATCATCCGAACACCCTTGTAATAAAGGTCAATGTCAAAGTAATACTAATTCTAAAAATATATTTTATCTAAAATGTGCTCTATATTATAAGCTATCTAATCTAAACTCCAAAATTAATATTTAGGGACTTAGTACTTCACTGCATGTAATTGCAAAACTTATATTGATAAAGAATTATAGCTCATCATTATTACTTATATAAGGTCGGATATAGTTCATACAAAAGCTTTGAAATATGTTGCATATGCGTGCTTGCCTGCTACTGATGATGGAAATCGCTTAAATGACATTAAATATATGGAAAACGACATTCCATTTCGAAAAGTCACGTGACTTGTCACTTCTATACATTTGAGTGTTTCGATCAGGCGTTAACGCTTGTAAAAATTTCACTTGGCTAGAGGCGCTGTTCCCCGGTAAGGGGAAGAAAGGTAGTACTACAGTGGCCGGATACACAAACGTGTCTTTCTATGGCGCCGTAAAGATTCTGGCTGTCTCAACTTATAGATTTCAGGGACGTTTTAAAGTAAAGTTCTATTTGGTAACACAGGGGTATGAGTCCAACACACCCCGCCTTCCTCAAGGTAGAAGAAGTTTTTGAGGATCTCCAGTGAGACACGGACACACGAGGTACACGGACTGCGCGAGCTGTCCACCGCTCTCGCGAGTCACGTGCGCCTCCCACCCGCTTTCTTTTGTTTTGTCGATCACTTGAAGAATTCGAACTGCTTTAAGCACTCCGTGTTCGTGGCCTAACAGTTATTCACTAAGTTGATAATAACGTTACCCGAAGACGCGTCGCTGCTAATTTCATTAATATGCGGGTAAACGCTGACTACATATGGCTAATTTGTCCTTGCTCAATATTGTCACGGATTTGCTAGAAACTACATTTTAAGTCCATGGTTATAGAAATGATGACGGGCCAGTTGGTCTAGTGGTTAGTGACCCTGACTGCTAAACCGGAGGTCGTGGGTTCGATTCCCACCCAGGACGAATCTTTGTGTGATAAGCACGATCATTTGTTCTGTGTCTGGGTGTAATTTATCTATAATATGTATGTATTTAGAAATATATAAGTATGTTTATCAGTTGTCTGGTTGCCATAGCACAGGCTCTGCCTAGTTTGGGATCAGATGACCGTGTGTGAGATGTCCCAAGATATTATTATTATATTATTAATGTGGTATTTTTTGCTTTTACTTTTATATTTAAAATACCGACAGAGCAGATTTAAGTTGGTTGAAAAATGTGATGTCTTAATTACGTTTCGTCGAAAGAATTATAGGTAATTACTTCTCGTCTTGTTAATAATAAATATTATCAGAACATGACATGATAGAGAAACGATTCATGTTGCGAATTGACATTAATCGTTAATAAACAAACTGCGCAGAAAATTATACATTACTGATTGACCGTGCAAAGTTCACGCTGTTATCTTTGTTTAAAGAAAAATATGTATTTTACTTTCTTGTATTATATTTATAATCACGAAAATTGTATAAAATACATTTTTTCACCTATTCTGTCGAGTCTTTATTAAAAATTGTACATGGAAAAAACGTTAATGTAGAAAAAGCGACTAATTGTTTCACTGTCGGTCAAATTGACAGTATTGATGAACTTTTGTAAATTTCGGTATATATATTTTTTTTATTATTTTTCCGACTGTCATACGTTGATCTTTGGTAGTCGTTAATGGCCGGGAACAATAAACAAAAATCGAATCGTTTCCTTAACGAACTGTTAAAATATCAACGAGGCGATAAAAAAAGCTGTTCCTATAAAAAAAAAATTGTAACTGTTCGTTACCCAAATAACTGACGTCTGGTTACGAACGGATGAGAGACAGCTTAGTGACGGATCGTCACGTTAACGAATAACGAATCAAAAGATATAGGATCTAGGCGTAAGTGATTACAATTCTGACAACCAGTGTAACTATGGGATATGCTACCGAGTAAAGTGGGTTGTCAAGGTCAGATAGGCAGTCGGCTAAATCTGGTAAGACTGGAAGCCGACCCTAACATAGCTTGGCAGTAGATTATTTAAAATTATTATATTTTCTTTTATGATAAACACTATTTTTATGTATATTCAAACTTCGTTATTTAAATATTTACAAACTTAACTAACTATACACTTAAAACAAAAATAAACTCTAACTAATATAAACCCTAAAAAATTACGTAAAAAAATTCATCCATCGCTGACGATTGGAGGTGAACCCAAAAGGCTGGTGGCATTGCCACTTCGTATGGCAATGCTTATCCTCTGTTTTATTTCAATTAAAGTGGTGGAGTTTTCCGGGTTATATTATAAATATATCTTTTAGGTACATATCTACTATATCGAATGAAGACTACATATAATAATGTAGGTATGAATATATAAGTCACACATAGGTTAAACAATATGTGCATGAAATAAGGGTGTATTAAATTTCTATGTTTAAGTTTGGGATATTAAGAACGGTTGACTAAGATAACCTAGTTTGCGGCTTAACCAAAACGTGTTTTCGCAACTTTTGGGCCCAAGTCCGTAAGCATACGCGTGACTTTATCTCGAGTTGGTAACATCAAAGTTTGCTTTATTTAGGGTTGGTGCAACATGTATCCATCTTCCCTCCACCAAACATATCATCTTAATATTTTATTAACGTAACTCCCATTAGTGATACTATATTTCGATGGCTCGTTTGACCCTACTTAACCTAACTAATAGAAAAATAATAGACAGAATAATAACAATAAAATAAAAGACTGTTACCTGAGCATTAGCTTATTAGTGTAATGATAATGATAGATAAATTTATAAAAATAAATAAATATTTGCTTTAGCGGTTGTCAACTAAAGCGATAATCGCTTTACAAAAGTGAAATGAAAAAATACTACTTTCGTATCGTCTAACGTCAATAAACAACTAGATCTACTACCGACGTTAACGGATACTAAATATGCGTTAGTATCGTTATTTTTATCCGGTGAACATCGCTTGTCAACTGGAGATAGCAAATAAGCCTGCATAAAAAACCGAGCCGACCAAAAACAAAATACAAGAACAACAGACAAACATTCCCAGAAACCAAAAAAGGGTATAAACCAACTCAAAAACTGAATAACAAAACCTCGTACAGTGACCACAATTCCGAGTAAAATGAGAAACTTGTTCATACTAATTGTAGGGTTGCCAGGCTTCGGACAATTCTGAGGATTAAGTGGGGACTTTTGAAGGATTAGTTATATTTATTAATGGGCCTCTGTACACAATTATATAGGTCAGTAAGGTACGGTAAAGCGAATATGATGTTAGTTTTTGCGTGAAGACGCTTGTTAACGCATTGATTAAATTAGATTATTTGCGCAAAATCTACGATGCAATAGATTAGATTATTTGTGTAAAATATACGATGACTAAACAAAAGCTTAATGTCCTTATAAACAGACGTTTTGTTTGGCCACATTTTCATGAAAGTCGGAAAAAAGTAGCTTATTATTTCCTTAATGGCTTAAGACTTAAAAAGTCATCTGTTTCATTATTTTTATTAAGTCAATTCAGCTTTGTCTGCGCAAGCCTTAAAAACATTAGTGTTTTGTTTGCGAGGGTTTTGTACAATGTCACCCAAAGGCAAATAAGTCGTATTTTGTAAACAAAATGGAGGCATGAAATTTTGATTTTACGCAATTCGTCTTTAAAGAAATAATAGGTACATAATAAAAAAATGTAATACACATTTTTCTACACAATCCTTAATATTCTTTTGTATGGGATGCTTTTACAACTTGCAATTTTAAATAATAATTTGGAATAAGAAATTTTATGATAAAATAAATAATTATTGTAAAAAGCCTGCCTTAGCGGATCTCAATATTTCTTAAAAGGGTAGTCGGGAAAGGCAAAGATCAAAGCTGGATAAAAAATAAAAAAATCTGTAAAGTTATACAAACATATTCCAAACTCATAAAATGTATACAAATGTAAAATATTAAAAAAATAATCTTATAGGTATAGATAACCTTTTTCAATAGAGAAAGCATATTATATTATGTACGGCGACACGTACGCGCACGTTTTCAAGGAAAAACGAATTATGAAATTCACCCATACTACTTTGAGATAAAGTCGCAATTTATACCAAACTGTTTCCACTCATGTGGGGGTTTACTGTACCAACTCAAATAAGATATTTCTCGTCAGATCTAATTAAGGGTTGGCATAAGGGTTGAAAGGTATATGGATTTCACTTGTACTTTTCACCGCTAACCCTGTGTGCTTCCAGTTTTCAAAGTTTTTTTTGTACGAGTATGATAATGTCATTGTTTTGTCCATTCTAACATTCGTGTCCCTTTTTTTGCTTCATAATAATAATTTTAGCGTCGCTCTTATGTTCTTTATGTCTGTAATAATGGAGTAAGGTCATGTGGGGTAAGAGCGACTATGGGGCAAGAGAAAAAGTCGTATGAAAAACAAAAACTATAAACTCTAGTTCCTTGGTTGATTAATAGTATTTAACATACGAACACAAACAACAAACAAAACAACCAAGGAACCTCATGCTGCGGCGGGGAGATGGGTCAATGATCAGCCAGTTAGCACAAATTTTTGAAGTAAAAGTGTGATCGGGCGAGGCGAACGGAAGGTGAGGGAGATATAAGTTAGTGAAGATAGAAAGAGCGAGAGTGTTACGTTTCATATATTAGTGGGTAGTGGAGGTCAGATAAGTAGTCTAATCTAATCCATCTAATCTAATAAGCCCGTCTTGTCCCACTGCAGGGCAAAGGCCTCTCTCTCCCGCTTCCACGCACTTCTGTCCTGAGCTAGGATGGGCCAGTCCTTTCGTTAGGAGTCAAGTTGGTCTCTCCATCTTATTTTCGGCCTGCCGCGATGTCGTCTAGCGTTATGTGGGACCCACTCTGTTGTTTTTAGATAGGCAGTCGCTCCATGAAAAATACGGTATTCAGCCGACCCCAACATAACTTGGGAAAAAGTTAGGCAGAAGAAGAAGGGATAACACCGCAAAGTTTCGATATTCAGAATATTTGAAGTACAAATACCTGTTTGCTGAACAATAATACAAACAAAATAAGGCGCGTTATTGGAATTTGAGGGAAGATCGTTTAAATAGAAGCGTACTACGATGGGGGATATTCCGGGAATCTCGAGAACTAACAACTCACCGCAAAGTACCTAGCAATGTATAGATGGCAAATACTTCTCAAACATTAATTGTAATATTATTGGTAGTTTGTTTTCAATTATTTGTGTTTATTTACAAGTCATTGTTTTCAAAATAAAAATGAAAATTTCTTTATTAAAAAAAAGTCTTTTAAGTATCATTTTTTGAAGGTACATATTTAAGGTAATAGGGATGTTTCCTGGGTATGAAAAGTTAAAATCTATTTAGTCCGTCAGTTAGATAATAAAAAAATATTAGACACGTATTTTTTCTTTTATCAAAACAATAAAAAAATACAAAGATACACCGCTTTAAAGTTTCGGAGTGGGGGCTTATGACGCCACGCCTCGCTAAAAATCGTAGCGAGGAGTGACGTCACGCGTAACTTCCGTTCTCTGTATTTTGATCATTTTTTGTTTGCAAGAAAAAAGAAAAAATACGTTTCCAATAAAATTCATTAATCTACAAGACGGACATTAAAAAAAAAAGTAGGAAACATGCCTATTATAGTAATGACGTATACGCTACTTTTTAGTTTCAAATCTCAGAGGTTATATTATTTTTTACATTGGGTAAGGTATATTCTCAATTCTATATAGATCGCGGCAAAAAGCCATATCCTATTTTGGGCTCCAAGCTTGCAGCATACCAAGTTTCATCCAAATCGTTTAAGCGGTTTAGTAAATGCGTTACAGACAAACAGAAAGACAGACAGAGTTCCTTTCGCATTTATATTATTAGTATAGATGTTAGCAGAGCATTTTGGCATATTTGTCGGGCTTATATTTAAAATACGTAGGTAGGTATGTATTGAGATGATATTCATATTCATGGCTTTATAATACTCTTGAACATCTTTATAAAGATATATAAGATTACTTTCGCATTTATAATATTACTAGATATTTAAAGTTTCATTTGTAGCAATATTTTAATAAACTGTTTAAAATTTGTAAAATATTACCAATAAGATTAAAATATACTTACCTTGTTGCAACCAACAACCATGGCAATCGGAAGCATAATACATTAATTAATATTAATAATAGATATAATACGAGGGCGATGACTTCGGGTAAATTTGTTGTGCCTAGAGTCACTAACGTGTATGGAGACAGGACTCTGAGGAAACGTATTCCATACATACTCAACAGTTTACCCGCGAACATCAGAGATGAAAATAATAAAAACATATTTAAACGTAAACTAAAAAGACACTTTATAGATACCTTACCATAAATATAATACCACCATATTTTTCAGAAAATAAAGTATGAGAAACTCTGGTATTGACTCAAGATCGTCCCATTCAAATACAAATTAGTTTATTGAATACTCGAGAGCAATAGATACCGGCAAACATTTCCCGTCGACCTTAAGAAGCTTAGTCGAAGATACCAATCTCACAGATTCTGAGAAATAAGAAAATATTTCAACAAAGAAATTTTTCGAAGAGTATTATTCAGTTTTCGAGTTGTCGAATAAAAATATTAAGACAATAATTTGCGATGATCCTTAATCTTGAATTATTAACGACGGAGAAGTTTTTATTTCAGTAAAAACTTACTTAGAAAAACATTCCTTTTTTTTCGGTGTGAAAAGCTAATGGCTCTAGCTGATGCCGAGGGCATGGCGTATTTTATATATGTTGGACTTCCACCGACTACAAACACTGAGGGCACGGCGTGGGGATATGTTGGACTTCCACCGACTAAAAAAACCCCGGTCCCGTCTCGGCCCTTTACCGAAGTCGCAGGATCGCAAGCGCATTCTCTGCTCGACTCCGGCTTCTTAGAACAAATTAAACTTTCCCAATTTTGTATTGGGTTAGCTTGTAGTTTCACAGGATACTGCTGAATACAAGTATTTTACAAGGAATGCGTCTTTAAAAACTTATAATAAATTAGGTTATACGATACCCCTTAAAATACCGGGAGTAGGTATTTAGGTATTTGTTATCTATCGTTTATTTACGCAAGGCATTTAAAATATTTTTTCGAAGTACCTAAAATCTTCGTAAAATTTTACGTATATCGTAAACTGGCATTTAATCCAATGTCATCGAAAAGGCGCTTTTCTTGATGATTTAAATATCAAAATGGTGTATTATGATACATATACATAAAATTAGATATAAATGATTTATATATCTTCTACTATAATGTTACTTGTATAATCTATCTTTTGCATGAAAATCTAACCTTCGTATTTTCTGTCGCCCATGCTATTCTCTCAACATAAAACACACTGCTGAATACAATGTCAAAAATAATATGATATTTGACATGGTTTTAACATTGGACAGCGAAAATTTTTGAGAATAGCACCCACACCACACTTGAATAGTAGTCAATTATTTGAATTTAATTTGACAAAGCATAGTTTCAATACTCGATTGATCTAAGGTTGTAAGATATAACAATAAAATTCCTTTTAACCTATATACGATTCAGAAACGAAAAAAATGCATAAAACCTGGCTGAAATAGAGGAAGTAATCTTGACCTTGTTTTCTTGCATAATATTTAATGATAAACAGAAAAATATTGACGATAAATCATTTATAGCCTCAGAAATAGGCACAGGAAACTAAATTTAGGGCAAATAGTACACGCAGTTTACTTTTAAAATACTGCGTCAGTTCATGTAGCCAAATGTTTCCTATAAAGCGGTTACGCATTTATATGTTGTTACCGACATTGTGAAATGTTCAGGAGTTCTCCGAATTGCCTAGCAATTACGTTATACGGAAAGCTTAGTAATAATGTAAGTACGAAAGTAAGATCCATGTTGCGTCTTCACGGAGAACTACGTGTACCAAAATCACTTTAAGATACGCAGAAATGATTTAATAACTACACTTTTCCCTTGTCAGTGAGTCGTTGGAGGCGCTGCATGTCGACGTGGTGTGGTGTGGTGTGTAGATAGATATTTTGTGATAAGATTTTTTGTAATTTGTGTTACCTTACGAGGCTGACTTGGCGCAACAGCGCAAAAAGCCTCATTAAATAAATGATTTAAAAAAAAATATAATATGTCTTCTGCCTACCCTTATAATATGTTGGGGTCGGATTCCAGTCTTACCGGATTCAGCTGAATACAGTATTTTACATGGAGCGCCAGCTGCGCCAGGCGCCCGCCTGCGTGCCTGCAGTTAATACAGTAATTATGTTATGAGTACAGTACGATGCAAACTTAAAGGCGGCTGTGAACACGAGTCGAGTCGCTGCGCAGTACCAAACTTATGCGCCAGCGGGGGTGCTGGGCGCTGCGCAGCGTTTAGTGCACGTCACAGCCGCCATTAAGTTTGAATTGAACTATACTTAGAATATTTCTAGAAAATATTATAATATGTATTAACTTAAATAAAAAGTAAGGTTTTTGTTTTAAGATACTCAACGGCACAATATTGAGTATAAGTGCTTACTCAAATTTAAATACAAATGAAATAGTTTTTACAGCATCTGGTCATTAAATAAATTTCTAAATACATTATTTGCTAGCAACGCGTTAAACATCACGTAATCCGTACGGAAAGCCAAACAAATATAGTAAGTAAGTAAATATTGTGGAATATGATATTAGGAACGAGCTTTACATATTCTTAACGAGTTAGAAATAGCTTGTTATTCTTGAATTTGAAGACTCACTAAGGCGAGCACCTATTTGCATTGGATGGTGTTTCTTTGTATTTAGTTAAAAAAAAAAACAAAGTCGCTGAAGCGGATAGACAGCCGCTTAGATCTGTAAACTACGCAATTGATATTAATGCAGTTTTTAGTAGTAGTGATTCAAGAGAAAGATTTATATGTGTAGTACAGAATAAATCGAGAAATTCAAAGGTTTGTAATGTGATGTAGTAACAAACATATTTATTTTACATTGCACCCGTGCGAAGCCGAGGCAAGTCGCTAGCTAGCTAGCGCTCGCGCTTACTAATATTATAAATGTGAAAATAACTTTGTGTGTCATGCTTTCACGCCAAAACTACTGAACAGATTTAAATGAAACGCAGATAGTCTAGAGCCTGAGAAAGGACATAGGCTAGTTTTTGCCGCGACAACCGACATCCACGCGGGCGGAGCTGCTGAAAACAGCTAGTATCCATATATATCAAAATATCCGCTTTATTTAAGACTATGCCTGTATTAGGTCCCGTGTATATGTGAGGAGGTCAGATCAAATACATACATACCTAGATCAAAAGTTATGTTGTGAATTCTACGGTAATTAGGTAAAATAGTAAAATTACCAACCCTTACCTGTTTCCTTCTAAACAAATGCTCATACAACCACATTGAGGTCAATTATTAATTTGCTAATTGTCCTTACGTATTTTAAACATCATTTTATTGTATTTTTTTCTGAAATACATTCTTTTTCCAACGTTTTAAAAAGGTTTTTATATGTTACTGTTACTGACATATTGTTAAGAGGGTCAGCTGCTTCCAGTATGACAATATTGACGTAGGCGCCGGAATAAACTGGCATCACAATAAGTGCCAATAACAGCTGACACGCGAATTTGATTGCTATAACTCTTTGTGAAGGTCAACTGACGCAGTTCAAAGTTTACACTACGTAATGTGGGTGTGTGAGTGACGACAGTCTGGACCATCAATAAAGAACAAAAAAATATTGATTGTAATATTGAACGTCATACAAAACATTGATGATGGATCTGATAAACTATTGTTTTATTATTAGCTGTGCCCCGCGGTTTTACTCGCCTCGCTTTTCTCCTAAAGCAAACAACGTGATGTTAAATAGCCTATTACCTGCTTTATGAATTGGGTTATCAAATGTTAAAACATTTTTCGAAATCCGTCTGGTAGTTTCAAAGAGTATCGTGTTCAAACAAAAAAGCTCTATATATAAGTTTACTACCTGTCCCCCGCGACTTTGTCCACGTGTTTTAGTTTCAACGGTTTTTCATTTTTGCAACATTTCTCATTTATGCTCCGCTCCTTTTGGTCGCAGTGTAATGTTATATAGCTTATAGCTTTCCTCAATAAATAGGATATCCAACACTGAAAGAATTTTTCAAATCGGACCAGTAGTTCTTGAGATTAGCGCGTTCAAACAAACAAACAAACAAACTCTTTTGCTTTAGATATTACTAGCTGTCCCCCGCGACTTTGTTCGCGTGTTTTAGTTTCAACGGTTTCCCATTTTTGCAACATTTTTTCATTTATGCTCCGCTCCTATTGGTCGTAGCGTGATGTTATATAGCCTATAGCCTTCCTTAATAAACGGACTATCCAATACAAAAATATTTTTTCAAATCGGACCAGTAGTTCCTGAGATTAGCGCGTTCAAACAAACAAACTCTTTAGCTTTAGATATTATAAGTGTAGATTATAACAACAGTATAGATTTAAACGTCGTAATCTTTTAGAATACACGACAAAAAAGTCAGCCAGATTCAGTATTAGACTAGAATGAAATGGCTAAATTCCCCTCTTTTGTTATGTTACGATCCTGCGGTCACTTTGCAAGTACAAGGCTACCTTCTTTTCTTTGTAACATAGAAATGTGAAGAATTTTACTAATTAAATGTTAAAAAATGATGAAGGTTTACAAATAGAGTTTCAATAATCAAAAATAATTAATTCTTACTTAATATTTGGTTTTAATGGTTGCTAAAACAATTCGAGTGGTTTCTGGTGGTAAGAAATTTAATTGTCATTACTATCGATGATTTCCCGAAGCGAAAAAGACCATGTTTTTTTTTAAACTTATTCTCCTCTGCTTATTTTATTTACCTTTTTTTATAGGTCTTTCGTCTTTCTCACCCATCCGTCTTAAGTTCGCATAATATCTAGCCACGGCCGCATATCTGACTACTTAGATCATCACACCAGATTGTATAAACGTGTTATAAACACGGAAATTCAAGGTTTACGCAATCACTCATTTACAGGGAGGCCAAGAAGGGTCGGATTAATTTCATAGCTCTTTCATATCGGGTATCTATGAAGTTTTCTGTGGAACCGCCGCCGGCACATTATAACATATTCATTGTCAATCAACAATCGGGTTGTCATACGTAGTTTACATTGCAATTCGGTTTCAAAAGTCACGTATGGCGTAGTTTTCAGACAAAAAAAAACAACCATTATTCAGTATAGTAGTAATCAAAATTAAAATCAAAATTAAAAAGTTTTTGGAATGAAAACTTCTAACGCGCCTATCGTTGGGCATTTTTTGAGATGGGAAAAACAATTGAACTCGCGACACTGTTACCGTTACCGTTACCAACACCTCTGTATATAAGTATGTACAATATATTGTAATTGTTCAAGTTTTCACTTTTGTCGGCACTCCCGGAGTGCAACTGTTTTTTAATTAAAGTAGGTATGCTTTTTTCAGGCAATTTGAAACGTCTATGACTCTAGTTGCGCGGTTCCAAAATTTCATTCTTATGGAGAAGATTTTAATAAAGTGATGTAGGTACAATTTTACCGACATACAGTTATGATGAATTATGCGAAAACAACGCAAAATATTTAAGAATAGACTAGTTATAGTATTGTATTATATATATTTTTCATTTTACTTTTGTATCTGCACTATTTTGTCGATTATTGCAGTTTAACAAAGTTTAATGTAAATTCCCAAAGAGGTTTTATATTCAAAATGCATAAGATACATATGTTTTGTCAGCCATGCGTTAGTAATGCGAAATTGCTTCGTTTTAACATTCAGAACACATTTACCATTGAGAAAAACCATCACATTTCAATTTCTTTAATGTTATGGCATATCTAAAGGTATTTTAATAATGTTATTTCGATCATGAGGATTATCTACAAAGGAGATGATAGGATTTTATCCTTTATAAATATTCGCAATAACAAAAGTAGGTTCACTCTTTTTGGGTGTACAGAAATTCAAACGATATGACGAGATAGAAGATATGTTTTAATTCTTATTATGGCATACTTTGGATGTGGAATATAGGTATGTTTAAAATATTTATAATGTCTAGTGTTTTTCAGAAATAAAGCATGTATTGGTATTTATTGCAATGGAAGTAAAGACGGTTACGATACGAAACAACGTTACGAATATTTATGATTTACGGAAAATCTGGGGGCACGGTAGTGCCCCCGCCAAGACGAGCCAAGCGAAGCGCACGGGCACTACCTACCTTTTCTCGAAGCGCTTCGTCGTTTTTTTGAACCCTCATAACTTGGGTTTGGATTATGCTAGATCAACAAAATTTTCGGGATATATTGTCAATAGCAGACTTATTGAACATATTAAGTTTTAATTACATTAGCTTTTATACTTCAGATTCTATTTATATCTAAAAAACGCTAATTTCGTCACTGACTCACTGATGATCATCAAAATTCTTAAGGTATTTCCTAATGTCCTAGAAAGCTGAAATTTTGTATGTAAGCTAGTATTAGCACACAAACAACAAAAAAATTATAAAACTTGTAACTTTCATCCCCCAACCCCTTAAACTAGGGGATGGGAGTAAATCAACAAAGAAAAAAGGCAAAGATAGAGAGTGGGCTATAAAAAAAGGCGTCTCTGATGTGCAAGAAATACACCCCAAAAAAAGAAGAAAAAAATAAAAAAAAAATTTGTTACAAACAACTTACAAAAAGAAATGAAATCCCACCAAAAACATTTTCATGTAAAATGTTGCCAAGACGAGCCCATATGACTCGCACTGTCAAAAAGTTATCAGATCTCATGTAGAGCCAAGCTTCTAACACTACACGCCCTAACTCTACAACGCCTAACTTCACAAACTCTACACCTTAGTCAAAATATGTGGCTTGGCCGTTCGTTACTACAAGAACTATTGTATAACACAAAAGTAATGAACAGTGAATTAATTTTTCACCTTACGCCGATGTGAATGTAGCGGAATGGCCAAGCCACCTATTTTGACTAAGGTGTAGAGTTTGTGAAGTTAGGCCTTGTAGAGTTAGGGCGTGTAGTGTTAGAAGCTTGGCTCTACATGAGATCTGATAACTTTTTGACAGTGCGAGTCATATGGGCTCGTCTTGGCAACATTTTACATGAAAATGTTTTTGGTGGGATAATATTTATTTTTATTTTCAAAAATATTTTATGCATTTATTAATTCTGTCTGTAAATAAACAAGTAGTAGGTGTAAAAGAGAGATCAGTAATTTCGACATTGTTTTAATTTCGGCTTTTTACATTCAGTCATGTGAACGTGATTTCATAACCCAGAGGTTACTAAGACATTTTGAAAAAGACATTATCAAAAATTTACTTATACTCGAAATTATAAGTGCAATAGGTCAAAATGATATAACACTTATATAAAAATAGGTATAAATTTAATGGAATTTTGATGAACTTTTTGATCTTATCACGCGAGCGGCATCATAAGTCGGTGAGTTATATTGGTAAACAACAACGGTTAATTAAGAATATTAAGCAAATCAATTCTGAATACAGATAAGTAGAGGTGATTTGGGTCATGTTTGCGGATTTCGTCACGTGGTAGGATACATGGTCTAATGACTAATGTATTTGTTAATGAGAAGGGATATGTAGGATGTATTTATGTAACCTTAACTTTTTTGATTTTGAAGGCTGAGTAACTATTAAGCTTATTTGGTATTCTGGCAAGACTTTTTCTATGTAAGCGTGCATTTGTTTCTTTAATGTAACAACTAAGACTACTGTACAATATTGTACATAAATGATGATGACGCTGACATCCTGCATTAAGTACATATATATAAAGTAGTTTAAACACAGCGAAACTCATCGGAGTCAAGGACCATAGTTTTAATATATGATAACCTGTAATGTTATAATAAGTTACACTAATATATAAAGATGAAGAGTTTGTTTGTTTGTTTGAACGGGCTAATCTCAGGAACTACTGGTTCGAATTGAAAAATTATTTTTGTATTGAATAGTCCGTTTATTGAGGAAGGCTATAGGCTACATAACATCACGCTACGACCAATAGGAGCGGAGCAAAAACACATACACAACATCACATACATTGTTTTGAACCTAAAGTAAGTAGCTAAAGCACTTGTGTTAATCAGAGACAACGAAGGTATCAAAAACATCCAAACCCAAGACAATGTAGAAAAGTGCATTTTTACATTGACTCATCCGGGGATCGAACCCGGACCCTCAGAGATAGAGAGCACTTGAAACCGTATAGTATGCTACTCGACCATCAAATGATTATAATTAGCTAATAATTTTTGAACTTATAATTTCTTAAAACCTAGCAGAATATGAATTTATAAACTGCTTTACTAAACAATTCAATTATTTATTTAAGTGTTACAGAATTCAGTTTCAGTATTACATATATACCACACAATTCGATAAGAGTCAAATAGCATTTCAGTGTTTAATTACACCCTGTGTTGCCACCCTGAACTCTGTTCAACCAATCGTTCCTAATTAGATGACGTCAATTTAGATGTAGGTTCAAGTGGATTAAGAGCTGTTAATATTGTTTTCAATTAAGGGTTTTAGAAAGTAGCGAGATAGGATTAATTTATACGTATTAAGACAGTTTTGTATTTGTTAGGTTTTATGTAGAAAACTTTGGTTTTTATTCCATTTTACGTCATATCTTCTTTCTTTTAATGATCTGTATGTATTTTCTATTCATAATTGTTCACTATTGGTTTTTGTGAGCAAGTTGTGCGCAACCAATGGAGATTTTAATGTCGCGGTCAACGTGTTTGCGTCTTATAATATTCGCCTCTAAATGCCCTATTACTGGGCACATGCCTCTTCTCATATAGAGAAGGAACGAGCATTGATCACGCATGCTCACTTGCGCGTTGGCGAATCCAGGTTTCCTTGCAATGCTATCCTTAACCGATTGATAATGGTGTTAAAGTAATCAAGAAAGTACTACATATAACTTTGAAAAGTCACAATGGTGGCTAGGGTTCAAACCTGCAACATTTGTATATACAAATCCGTTCATTTAAAGATGTTATATTCTGTATATTTTGATAGCAAATTACTTTATATCAGAATAAACGGCTCGCACGGGTTTACAAAAAAATAATTAATTACGCACAAACCTTTCTATGTAATTACTCTTTGGTGAAAAAAAAGTCTAGATTTAGCATATTACTCAATACATTTTTTTATTTTTGGACAATACACGCTGCTTTCTGATCCCAAACTAGGCAGAGCCTGTATTATGGTAACCAGACAACTGATAAACTTACTCATATATTTCTAAATAAATACATATTATACATAAATTACACCCAGACACAGAACAAATGATTGTGTTCATCACACAAAGACTTGTCCTGCGTGGGAATCGAACCCACGAACTCCGGTTTCGCAGTCAGGGTCACTAACCACTAGACCGAAAATGTAGTTCTTTTAAACGCAATACGACGTGAGTACAGTTCGCGGCGAGTATTGCGTTTCGTATCGAATTAAATTCCCCAAATATTTCTTAGTTGAAAGGGATACTTTATTGGAAATGCTGCTGTGTTTACAACGTTTATTTTACTGGATTCTAAACTTTAAGTGTATGATATAAGGTTTAAAATCACTTTGTTTGGGTTATGGATAAGGCTATGTGTAAATAGATCTATCTGGAGGTTAAGTCGCATTGGACGTGTAACCGTTATTTGCATATTGAAAACCATTTCTGTCTTGGGAGAGATGTGACAGTTAAAAACCTAAAAATCTTGTCGAACTAATTCGACTTCTAACAAAATAAATAGTTGCTGAGGGTACAAATTAAGGAACCTCACTAGATTATCGAAGTATTTGGAAAAGGCGATAAAACCATAATTATGTGAAGGAAAAAACTATTAAAAACAAGTTGTAAGGGTTATTTAAAGTTTTGTTTTTTTGATTTGAAAAAGCGATATTTTAAACCATGTAGATTGCAGTTTTCTTAAAAAACATATTGGTATCTATATTTAAGGCTATAATAGAGGAAAAGTATCAATTGATATCGGTATGTTATTCAATATTCCACCAAAGTTGTTTTACTCTTGAATAAAGATAGATAGAATTTATTTTCGGCGGCCTTCGTTTGTTTTTTACAAGCATTTATGCAATTTAAAATTATGTATGTATGTTTAGGTCAAATCTTGCAAGCTAAATTAGAACTACTTCTTGACATGTGATTGTGGTGAAATTTTGCATACTTATATAAAGTTCGGTGACAATACAATAAATAAATTAATGTGGACAACATCACATACATTGCTCTGAACCCAAAGTAAGTAGCTAAAGCACTTGTGTTATGGAATTCAGAGACAACGAAGGTACCACAAACACCCAGACCAGAGACAATGTAGAAAAGTTGTTTTCTACATTGACCCGGCCGGGGATCGAATCCGGGACCTCAGAGCTGGCGACACCTTGAAACCGGTGTGTACGCCACTCGACCACGGAGGTCGTCAAACAATATTAGGATACTTTCAAACTGGTTTAGTGATGGAGTCAGAAGGTGGCCAGAGGAACTCCTTAATTAATTGGCGTAATCCCATTGTGTTTGAGTTTATTTCTTTTGCATTCACCAGTACTTTGAGCCTAAGAGATTTAAAAGCTTGTGTATAAAAAATATTTTTTATTAAAAAATATTTATCAAAAAAAAAATAATACGCCAATGTCATCTGGAGTAATTATATTGATGAATGAATTAAAGCTTATTCCTTTGTACTGTCAAAGGCCTTTATATAAAGATCTGAAGAAATCAAGTGCTATTTAGGTTTTCTAGAGGGGAAAAGAGGCACTTGGAAGATTTTTGACGAGAGTTCAATTATCCAAATTAATTGAAACTGGATTTGAAGGTATTATTATTTCTTGACCTTTACTGTCATTCTCCCGTTAGTAATTTATTTGTTAAGCCGTCATTACAAATATTTAACTTTAATCAGGTTTAGGGCTGAATTATTAAATAGCCACAAAATTTTAGTCATTGAATAAAATTAAGGTCGGACAGATTTTATATAGAAGATCTGTCAAAAATTCAAAGTTATTCGTCGGATAATATTATCTGGCGTTGGAAAAATCATCCCTTAGATAAATTACTTAATTTACTTAAAAGCTTATAAGTACCTACATGGTATTTCTTCGTGTTTATTTTATAGCCGCTAAAATGCACAGAATAATATTTTGTTAAATAACAAATACTTTTTTTAAAGAAAGATATAAAATCTCCTTTATTGGCAAGACAAAAAAAATAATAAAATGCACAGTATTTTGTAGGTAGGTGCGGTTAAATATTATAAAATTCGTGTACAACAATCTTTAAAACCTACACCACAATAAACAAGCTCCGCCAACAAAGGTCAGGGTTTTCAGGTCAAATCATTTGGGGACCAACAATTTTACGTTTGTTTAATTATTTTTCTGCGGCACTTCACAATTTTATATTTCAGGAATATGTTTTACAATTTAATCCGGAAAAAATATCCAGTTTTTTGTGGTGGTAGGTAAATCGAGTGCTTATCATAATGCTTAATAACTCAATAGCATTGATTTTCCGCTTATTACGAAAGTCTATATCGATATCTTCGTTCCAATCGGCTTACAAAATAAAATAAATGTGGAACAATATCACATCAATGAGGAAACACCTTTTACATCCGTATTCTTAAGACCACATGCAAGGAAGACTAAACGTTAATGACGCAGGAAAATGAACCATAACACCTTGTGATAAAGGTGATGCGCGATCGTTTGATTTTCCATTTTCCTCAAAGATTCTCCGATATTAGCCAAGTATTTGCTTTGTATGTCCCAAAAATACCATATTTGTCCTTGTTACGGACAATTTATGTAATGTCACGTTCAAAAGCCAAAAATGTTGTTTTGGTTACAAAAATGTATTTTTATCATCGGTTTTTGAACGAAAAATTGTTTCTTCATTATAATCCTCTTGCCGGCAACGCGAGAAATATAAGAATTCTCCTTTTCGAGATATTTTATATTTTATTTTAATCTGAAATCCTTCGTTTTGAGCTGTAATTTGTTTCTGAATTAATATTTGTGGATCTACGATTTTCTTTCTATTATTATTGTGATGAACAAGAATTAATTCTTGTAATATTAGTGGGTAACGTAGTTTTGTGCTTGAAGTAGCTTTCATTATAATGACATGACAATGGATTTTTATTAAAGTGTGAATTAAATTCTGATTACAAATGTAAAAAAAGTAAATCCTTACTAATATTATAAATGCGAAAGTAACTCTGCCTGTCTGTCTGTCGCGCTTTCACGCCAAAACTACTGAATCGATTTAAATGAAATTTGGTATACTGATTGTCTAGAGCCTGAGAAAGGACATAGGCTATATCTACGCGGGCGGAGCCGCGGGAAACAGCTAGTAACACATAAAAAGCAATAGCTACTATAAGTATATGAATATAATCAGAAAAACCGGTTTACTATGTTTCGTACCTCAGGTTACATTTACAAAACTGCTTAGTAACAACGATCGATATTTACTTTACTTTCATCATTCCATCCATAAATAAAATTAGATTTATTTAAATGTAGGGCACCGCATAAAATAAATCTAAATTCTAATTTTGGGGTGAAACTAAATTTGTTTTAGATTCAATGCCGGAAGCGCCAACAAATCGCGTTCAATCCAATTTGTGAAGAAAATCGATTATAACGACCATTTATAGCTACCTAATTGGTTTTTACGATAACTAATATATTTGTCCTGTTCAAAAAAATCATTTTAAATCAGTATAACGAGATAAGAGAATGCTTAAGCCAATCCTTTCTGCATAAATGTGTATAATGTAGCCGGACCTTTATGTAACACAAGTAATAATCAAGTTACGTTGTTTAATTTGGCGTAAGATCTATTTTAGATAACGGACCATTGTCTGCCCATCAACGAGACAAGGGTTGAACACAATATTATATTACAATAACGAATAAATGAACGACTATGGCCACCAGTCCTGATAAAAAAGAAAAAGATGAAAGCTCTATTTTACAAAAAACGTCACGAACAGAAATAAAAAATGATTATTCAATTTTTCGATTCAGCCTTTTTCTAGTAGTGATTTCTGAAGTTTACGCGAATGTTTAAATAAAACTATTTTTAATGAAATTTTCGCGGTTTACTATTTATATTTTAGTGACAGTCTATGACATCAACAAAGGCGTCAAACCTTAGAAACAAATATTTAAATAATAAAGACTATTTAAAAAATCAAAATAATTTATTAATCCTGAACGTGATGTACTTGATTTGCAAATATACTGTAATTTCAGGCTGCCAACATTTGTTTTTCAGTTTCACAAAAATGCCAGTGATATTACCAAGTCAGCTTTTATTTATTTTATGCCTACTATTATATTGTATACCTTCTACTTAAGCTGATTCCTTTCGACTGGTTTGTTTGTTATTTGACTTATTCGCTATGTATCCTATCCACCCATTGTTGTATGGAAGGTCGGGTTGAATGTAAAGGATATCCTTTTTGCTTATCGCTTGGATGATTAGGTATGAAAAGAATTTAAGGTGAAGTTATGAATAACTATTAT
Organism: Diachrysia chrysitis; assembly: GCA_932294365.1. Classification (NCBI taxonomy): domain Eukaryota; kingdom Metazoa; phylum Arthropoda; class Insecta; order Lepidoptera; family Noctuidae; genus Diachrysia; species Diachrysia chrysitis. The sequence continues at coordinate 9,499,427 of OW028657.1, forward strand.
TATTTGTATTATGTATGTAAGATTGTATTGATATGATATATTAGCTTTTCGTTAGGTTCATTTTGGAATATGTACTTGATAACAATTCTAAAAATAATATTTTACTATCGTAGCAATTAATGTAATCTATACTAATATTATAAAGCTGAAGAGTTTGTTTGTTTGTTTGTTTGAACGCGCTAATCTCAGGAACTACTGGTCCGATTTGAAAAATTCTTTCAGTGTTGGATAGCTCATTTATTGAGGAAGGCTATAGGCTATATAACATCACGCTACGACCAATAGGAGCGGAGCATAAATGAAAAATGACGCAAAATTGAAAAAACGTTGAAACTAAAACACGCGGGCCAAGTCGCGGGAGACAGCTAGTATTATATAAACACCAAACTTTCAGTAAAACTAAATTTTATTTTAAATCTACATACTTTGTTTGTAATTAAATATATATATGTAGTACAAAAGAAAAATTTAAACCTCAGGCAGGACACGAACTTTTCAATTTTTCCTTTCTTTTATTTGTATTTCAAATATACGCTCCGCATGCGTTAATGCGTAACAAATAATAAAAAATAATACCTTGTTTGTTAATAAAAGCTATATTTTTTTGTAGCATCTAACTTACCTACTAACCGTATTTTAGGTCCTTGGATTTGATTAGAATCATTTGTTACTCAAGTTTCACCTCCAGCCATTTTAACAGCATGACTGACCAACAAACATAACAAACAGAGATATTTCCAAGAACACTTTAATTCATATAATTATGTACCTAAATTAAACTTTAGTGAAAAGTTTCGTGAATAGTTCAGTGGTCTTCATGACATGGCCTAGGCTGTTTTAGTGTGTCAGAGACCTTTGTATTCAGGCGTGTGATGTTAAAATAAACGACTTGGAAATAATCGCAACGGCAGGAAATTAAAGTTCTGTATTCTATATTTAAGTTTTATCCTCTTTTTAAATCTGAGCCTAGAGTAAACATAGACAACATAGTGTGTGCGCATTGTTAATAGCCCTTTTTGTCAAGCGTAAGCACATTTTTAACTAAATGTTGGTACTACGCTTATGCGAAAATATCGACGGTTCCGATATTATTAGGGTAGGTAATATTAGGTTTTGAGACAGTCCATACTCAATATGCGCACTCTAGTTTACTTATTTTTTTTTCTAAAGGGTCCTTTTTGTAGGTGAAGTGTCCCCTAAATTTTGGAGTAAACTAGCCACGTGTCATCAAGAAAGTTAGCAAGATAGACGACCTGTGATTCATCTCAGGACACCCGCTCATCCATACTTTCTGGGACATTCTGTAAATTGGAACGTGACGTCACTGTACAAAGTATTTCCTTCTATGTAAAAAGGCACGTAGCAGGACCGGCTTGTCGCCGTCGTGAAAGGATTAGTCTATTATTCTGGTAAAGAATAGATTACCCCGAGTGCGTACCACTTCGCTGGAATTTAAATTACCTACTGCGTCACTTGGAAAGTCTCCCCTGTTTAAATAAACTTTAAAGCTTGTTTCTATATCTAGCTATTAACTATTATTATTATAATCAGTTGTAAATAAACAACTACAATTTTAAATGCTACTTGTATTTTAGATTGCACAATATTTTTAGTTGCTTTTAATACTGTTTATGTTATCACGAATAGTAAAAAAAAATGTTTTGTTTGTTATTTCTAGGTCTTATTACGTGTAATTGAGGCGAAAGCATCCTGCTAGAAAAGGCATACACAAGTTCTTTTTCCTTTAAAAGTACTACAAAGTTTTTGGATTTAAAATTTGTTTACGCACGCTGACTTGGGGAGTAAGCCGGCGAATGACGAGAGCGTTACGAAAAGTGTGATTGGGCGAGGCGAACGAAAGTTGAGAGAGAGATATTAGTAAGAGAAGATATAAGGAGAGAGACTCACGTTTCGTATATTACTGCAGGGGCAAGAGAGAGAGGTGCGAGCACAAATTTTGTTTCTCTCTTTCTGTCATAGCCAGCTACGTTTCGTATATAAAGAATTTTACTTCAGTGGTCTAAAAAGCACATTCGTTTTTTTAAGTTCATATAGATCCATTTCAAGAAGTTATTTTGTGAAGTAACTGATCGTTTTTAGACAAAGCAAGTATTCGTGATTTCTTAACGGACGATTCATAAAATATAAGGGTCAAAGCATTTATGTATTATTTATTAATACTATTTAATGTCTTTGATTAATACATACTAACTAATATCAGTTTGTTCAGTTGATTTAAAGAATTCTCCTGAGGTTAAAAGGTCAGACATATAAATGGTAACAGTGGCTGTTGGTTGCTTTATTATTGTGGTTTAAATTGAAAATAGAAATGATACAATCTGTAATGGCTTCGTTCTCTTTTTTTATTGAGACAAAATATATTTAATACGTCATAATGGCCTAATTAACTCATACTGATATTAGAAATGCGAAAGTAACTCTGTCTGTCTGTATATCTGTCTGTTACGCTTTCACATCTAATCCGCTGAACTGATTTGCATGAAACTATATATGGGTTAAGCTTGGATCCCAAGAAAGGACACATACTACTTTTTGCCGCGATAAGCCAAACCACGCGGGGGAATCCGCGGGCAACAGCAAGTACATATTATTATATTTTAGAATAGTAAGACCTCAAAGACTTATTAATAACTTTAACCTAATTACTCTGATTTATATTATTTACTTATTTTATATATTTATTAAGAGATTTAATACGACGTTTGTTCCCAAAACCTAACAGAGAAAGAAAATATAAGTTCTTTCAAAACGTGAGAGGGTTTAATTAAATACGAATTGTTAAAAGCTACGTGGCTCCTTTGTCTATTTGATTCAGGACTAGGGTTTATAGACTGTTTACCCTTTAAACCCCTTTGGTATGGAGATGGCACGAGTGAAGTTGTAGTAGTTAATTTAAGAATAAATGTTCTTATTGCTATTGTTTTAGAATCGATAATCAAATACGAATGCTGACCAATATATTACGGTTGCTGCTACCTACGAATATAATGACAGAAATTGAGACTTATATAAATAAGTTTTTCAATGTCAAAAATATGCGATCTTTTGTCTTACTTCCTGTGCCTTTACTCAATACACAATACAACAATGCCGATGCAAAATAGATATTAGTTAAGCGGACCAGTGCTTCAGATTACAATAATTGCTGTCTATTGAAGAAACTAACCGGCAAGTTTTTTTTGTACTGTGTGTTGTTTGTGTGCCTGCTAAATGAATAATAATTTTGCATTTGCATTGTATTAGAATTGAAATTTATTTAAGAGTAGTCCCCTTATATATTTTTTTAGGCCCAGTTGGTTTTATATATATTAGTATGTTTTATACATTATTTGTAAGTAGAGTTTGTTAGATTTTTCTATAACAATTTAGGTAGTCCCCGGTACGCTCCGCTTCACCTAAATCTATAATTCGACCGATGGTTTAAAAGACAAATCACTGCCACCAGCACTACCTATCGGGCACTAATGTAACTATATCATTTCGCCCTTTATATGTGTGCAAAGTTTCATATCAATTGGGGTTACGGTTCCCGAGTTTTAGGTGAACATACACGCAAACATTCTCCTTTGGTTATATAGATTACATATACCTACTAACTTTGGACAGTAAGAAGTGCATATTTCAGTTTAATGTGGTTCGTAAATAAGTAATAGATATTCCACTTTAACATTAACTTTTGTTATTTCATGATTTTCACAAATAATTAAAAGTTTAGTAAAATGAACGCTCCTTGAACAAACAGAATATCTCAGTTTAACTTCGGTGGTTTTTCTCTGTAAAGGTAAAGTAAAAGGTATATTTTAAAAGCCTTATTATTCCAGTTGTTTTAACAGAAATAAGTCAGTAAGAAGGGTAAACAGATTACGTTTTTAAATTTATAAATTGGACTTCTTTTGAATGTTGTGATGTAGTTGTCTTTTGTTACATTATTCATTTAAGTTTTTTTTAACTTTGAGGATTTTTGGTACGAGCGCTTTTTATTCCGTCGAGTCTTTTGTGCAAGTTAACATAAGGTTATTATAATTAAGTACTATGTAATGCAAGATTTTTTCATTATTGGTCAGTTCAAGGTGATAAATGTTAAATTCTCTATTTCTCTGCAGCTTTCATAGCTTTTTCATTTACATCAAAGTTTGGTAAATATTTTAGTAGTTTAGTTTATTTAATATTTTGTTTTCTATTTAAATTTATTTGATAATTGTATTTTTTTGCGGTAATAGCCTAATGGTTAGGGTGATGGCCTTGTGATCGAGAGGTCTCAAGTTCGACCCCACCCACAAACATATTTAGCTTAGTTGGAGGGGTTCAAAAGATAGCTAGTAACGTGAATTCCACCCACATCCCGCGTAAACTTAAAAAATATATATTTATATATTCTTATATGTGTTGGTAGTTAATTTTATTATGTTTTAACAGGTGCTAACCAAATTTTAACTATCTTACTATTGAAGGAGAAATTGAACAGCCGTGCCTTGCTTAACTTACTTTGTAGAGAGACTTTAATATGTAGTTTTCTTTATGGTATAAATAAATAAGAATATTCTTATAATAAAAAATCTAATTTCCAAAAAGATCTTTTCCGATATTTTTAAAAACCTCATTCGTCCTAAAAAGCGTCATAAAATAATTTATAAAGGAAAATATGTTGGAAATTAGATCATTCCATAATATTTCTGGTCACGGCCTAATCCTAAAGTTGCGGTGCTATTGATTTATTCAACGTTTATTATCCTTAGTCCGAGCCGAAAGTTTATAGTAATCCTATATTATCCATAATCATGTTAGATCAAAACTTGATTGTAATGATGGATGAAGGATGTAAGGATGTCCACACATGTTTTATTTTCTGAACGACAAAAAAAAATTGTTAAAAAATGCCCCAGGCGTGTTTTGATATCTATGTGTATTGTTCACTTACCACCAGCAGGTTTATTTGCTATAGCGGTTGTTAACTAAAGCAATAATCGCTTTTCAAAAAACACGGAAACATAATTTATATCGTCTAACGTCGATGAACAGCTAGATCTACTACAACGTAGTTGGTCACCGACGTTAGCCGATACAAAATTTGCGTTTTTTCAGTTATTTTTATACAGTGAACATCACTTGGGTTGTCAACTGGTGATAGCAAAAAAGCCTACTGGTGATAGTTTTATCGTTTATCACCTATATTAATGTTAATGTATTTTTTATTGAGCGTGAAAACAGGGTCCAATTGTCTACAAAACGCTCCTTCGTAATGAATCAGATTTCCAACTTGCTTTTGTAATTCTTTGAATATAAAAGTACCAGTAACAAACTCAGCAAACTTATACACGTAGGTACAATACACTCAGACGTTGCAAACCTTTATTGATTGACAGAAGTGTCTAGAACACGCTTACCATATAAAAGTTACAGAATAAAAGGTAAACTAACGATAACGAAGCCAGAAATGTATAATAAAGTGTTTTAAAACCGCCAAATTTACATCGACGCTATATCTAGACTATTATTATAAAAAGGTAAAGTTTTTGGGTTTGTAGAAAGTAATCTCAGAAACTACTTAACCGATTAAAAAAAATATTTCAGGATTAGAAAGCTATACGGAACGGGAACAACGCGGGTAAAACCGAGGGGCTCAGCTAGTATTATTATAAAGAGCAAATATTTTAAATTTTTGTATGTTTGTAACGAATAAACTCAAAAACTACTAGACCAACTTTTCTAAAATCGAATTCATTAGAAATTACTATCCCTAAGTAACATAAGCTACATTTTTATCCCAAAATGTTTAAAGATAAATGTATATCCGTGGAAAGCCGGCACGGGCCGCTAGTCAAGGACACAAATACGGGTATTTCGCTCTAGTGGTCTTCAAAATGATAAGAATGCTGATTCAGGACAGAAATACAGATGTGGATGACATTGCTAATATCAGGATGGATTCCAACTAAAATATAGTTTATGTAGCATCTGTAACAGACAGCAGATAAAGGTGACTTTGTTTCTGAAGACTGAAAATTATGCGTAAATTAATTAAAATGGAGATGGATTTATTAAGTGCCTAATTGATGAGGCATTGTGATTTGACGAGAAAGTTGAAGAAAGCAATATAAAACACAATTTCACAAGTTAATTCAAGTCATATACTGAGAACCGGTAAGTTAAAATCTTATTCATTTTCATAGTGTTGCAATCCATACTCCATTCTTATATTATAAATGCGAAAGCAACTCTATCTGTCTGTTAAGCTTTCACGGCTAAACCGCTTAACTGATTGTGACGAAACTTAGTGTGAAGAAAGCTTATATCCCAAGTGGTGCTCACTTTCAAGGGCTTTTTGCCGCGAAAACGGACATCAACGCGGGCGAAGCTGCAGGCAAAAACTATATCATTATAAATGCCAAACATATTATAAACCAAATATAAACATATAAATAAATAAATAAATAAATATCTTGGGACATCTCACACACGGTCATCTGATCCCAAACTAGGCAGAGCCTGTGCTATGGCAACCAGACAACTGATAAACATACTTATATATTTCTAAATACATACATATTATAGATAAATTACACCCAGACACAGAACAAATGATCGTGCTCATCACACAAAGATTCGTCCTGGGTGGGAATCGAACCCACGACCTCCGGTTTAGCAGTCAGGGTCACTAACCACTAGACCAACAGGCCCGTGAATAATAATATAAATAATATAAACTCAATAATAATATAAACTCATGCCATTATTTCCTTTTATAAGCACTAACAGGTACTACGTAGAAATGTTTGGGAAACTGTGTCGAATATAACTTCTGACTTTATCTGTTGTACAAGGTGTTGTCGCGTGACTTCCTAATGAGTAACGCGTGAGAGATTGTAATTTTTCTCTTGTCTCTACTTAGACAAATTGTTTCTGCTCACTAATGGATGTAATGTGTTTGATAGTAATAAGGACCGGAAAGTTCAAGAACGAAACTTAGTTTATACAAACTAAATTCTTAAAGTTAGTATTTCCAAGACACTAAATAAAGATACTTGTAATACAACAGTTAGATCAATTAATAATAATGTTTTAGTAAGGTAAATTAAAATTGTAGAGTTAACCTGTAGTAACTACTAATCCGCTTTAATTACCAATTGTTAGAGAAATTTTGCATATATGTAACCTTATTTATAAAAAAGTCGACGATAGTTAACAATTGAGATTCTTATTTTAATTTATCCATAGAGAATCTGAATTTAAAAGTTTCTTAGCAATTGCTTAACACCGTCAAGATTTTTATAAAAAAAAGGTCATTGATTTTTATCTCGGTTCAATAGACTTTACGTTTTGTGTATGGGTAAATGGTCGATGGTTTGAAGTTTCGATAGGTATTATGTTTATTATATCGTGATCTTTTATATCATCATTATACTACACAAACACTCCTACGTTCTGACCCAGTAAACGTTTCAATTGAATCAATTAAGACTAGTTTCTGATCACGTCGTCTTCCAAACAATATGATTTCATATTGTGTCAATAGTAGGTGTCAAGATCTCATGACGCAATGACACGCCCCTGATGACGTCACAATACACAATGCAGACGCAAGCTACGGATAAAATGGATTGAGCCTAGTGTCACCTACACTTAAATATTTAAATAGTGAACATATGCATTTCATTTTGTCAACCAAAGACGACGACAATATAAGTTTCAGAATTAAGCCGCAAAAAGTATTCCAAATTTCAAATATTTTATATTACATTTTATATGTTTTTAAAACAAAAATAAATAACTGTAACATCCCCGCTGCAGAATTTTACCCAATAAGAATATCATTAACTTTATATAGATGGTTTTCAGAAGAGTCCATTACAGATTTTCTGTAAGTACCCTCCAAAAAGTGGAGATTTCTTTGATGTTAATTAATAGAAAAAGTTTTAAATCAACAAAAACCGTTGCCATAAACAAGAATTGGGTTTTTAATCTTTACTTCCATTGCCGGTTACCATGACTCCATGAGGTGCTTCATCAAGAAGTTTTGAATGCTTGAGCGGCTTTATTTAATCGATCTGTCAATATGTCAACAACTTCTAAAGTATTTTAAACGATTCCGAGAATGAAAATACTGGTTTTATAGAGCTTTATTTAAAACTTTAAGAAAACAGATTAACTGAACTGAAGGGCTTGACATTCGAATTTTAAATACCTATTTAACATTATTGTGATATTTATTTTTTTAAATAATCCTTTTATTTTTTTAATAATGTTGATAGCGTTATTCTGTATATTCGGTATTTGTTTTTTAAATAAAATGACAAACATTTTATTTTATTCTTATTATTATGACAAAAAAATAATGAGCAAATAAAACTAAACCGTTGAAACAATTTGTATTATTTGGGCTACATAGCTGCGCTATGTTAACACTTTTCGAAATCTTCCTTCTACCGCATACAATTTGTACTGAATCAGATCTTAACGGCGCGTAGCAACATTACCCTGTAATTTTGTTTACAGTCTTAGTTAAAGTTTCCAATAAATTAATGCTTTCTCAGCCTTTCCGAAACACGTATCAGGAAAATTCTTAATTGACTTTGCTCGAAGCTGTTTAAGAGTTTTAAGTACGCCATTGTGCGTTCATCGACCTTACCTATTGTTTAATCGTTCAGAAATTTAGGATAGCCTCTTCAAAATGGAGAACGTTCTGAAAATTTGAAGGGAATTCGTTTTTAACAATTCGGTAGGTGCTCACCTATTTCATAGTTTGATGAACAATAGCTTCGTAATTAGAAATTTATTGATTATAATTCAAGATATCATTGTGTCCGCATAACTTAAGTATTTTTTAACTTCATCAATTATTTTATAAATCTTTCTAATGGCTGGTTGCAAGGGTTGATTCAATTCTTAGAAAAAAAGTAAACTATAGAGTAGGTACGCATATCAAGTATGAACTGTAGGCAGTAGTATGAACAAGTAAAATCGTAAACGTGTCAAAACAGAGCACCGTTTCAATAAAACTATCTCAAAACCTAATATTACCATAATAATAACGGAAGATCAATATTTTTGCATAAACGTCTGTCACGGCAAATCACTTACATCAGTAAACACTCTATGCTTGTCTATATATACTCTAAGATTCAATCACTCTGGAGTCAGGACGTCAACATTACTTACATTGCTTTGACTACGCAATACAATAATAATTTAAATGGAAACAACTTAGGTCATTCCTTTTTTAAACGAAGTTTGCTATTTAAATAAATTCAAGCCAGTATTATATTGGAAACTAAGAAGGTGTAAAGGTTACGGTGTATTTTTATCAAAACAATTTTCTTTACGTAATATTTTTACTTAATATGATATCTATTACGTCATTCACTGCCCTTCACTGTCAAACCTGACCTGCACTACCACTCATAAACAGCTTTAAAGCTTTTGTGACGTCACACTCACACAGATGCTTTTAGAAATGGTAACTTTATACGATATTACTTAGGGGTGACACTGTAACCTTATTATTGAAGTAATCCTTTATAATCTGTGTCCTTCTGGCTGTTACAAAAGTTTTGTGATAATACTAGTCACATAATTATGGGTCATAATATGTATTTTTGGTATTTTATGAAGGAAATAAAAGAGCAGAGAAAAAGAAATCTTACTTCAAAAAGGTGTTTCTTTTTAAGCACCTGATTAAAAATGATTTCATAAAAAGAGGATCCCCCCCGTCCCTAGATCCCCCCCCCGTCCCTAGATCAAGCTGGCCCGAGCCGGCCAAACTAGCAATAAAAATATGTCCCTAAATAATAATAACTCAGATCCAGCCATCCCTTGCTGTTTTTGCCTTATTAAGATAGTCAGCAACGCACTAAGTCGAGGTCCGAACCCCGCAGGGGGTGCCCTTAGTGAACGTTGCTGACGTAGTTAGTTTATTTTACTTGCTCTGGCTGGAGGCCTTACGGTTCTCGTCAAAAGTCCGGTGAAGCAGTCAAAGCCTGCGCTCAGGCTAACTGCAGTAGACCTCTTCCAAAAAAAAAAAAAAAAATTAAGGGGAAAAAGCATAATGAACAAAAACGTTACGTAAAAGCATAGAGGATTTATACCCCAGAGAGTTGGCTGGAGGCCTTATGGATCTCGCCAAAAGTCCGGTGAAGCAGTCAAAGCCTGCGCTCAGGCTAACTGCAGTAGACCTCTTCCAAAAAAAAAAAAAAAAAAAAAACCCCAGAGAGTAACGTAACGAGTTGTCGAATCTACCACACAATTCAGCGATATTTGTACTATACCTAGTTCAATTCAAACTAAATGGCGGCTGTGAACACGAGTCGAGTCGCTGCGCAGTACCAAACTTATGCGCCAGCGGGGGTGCGGGGCGAGGTACTGCGCAGCGTTTAGCGCACTTCACAGCCACCGTTAAGTTTAATAATAATTTAGGGACCAAATACACCTATTTTTTTGCAATCTGCACTACAGTGAAATCTAATTAAAATATTTTAAAGTGTTATCAATTTTAATAGAATATTTAAACAGTTGTGTCCCTTGATAAGGCTAAAGAACAAAACTTATTCGTGATCACGGCCACTTTAATATTCTTTGGAATTGGTTCACTAGTCCATAAATTCAATATTTTACAAGTTTTATTAAGCATTAAATCAAGTCTGCCTAGTCTTTTCAAACTTTGTTGCAGACGCCTTTAAAGCTGTAAGAGAGAGAGAGAGCAAGAGACTTTGTTGTTTAACGCCTGTCTTTAACATCATGGCTACTAAACAAATTAACCTATTATGATGCGTTTTTCTTTCGTTTTGATGTTTCTTAGTTATAATTTTTGAAGATCTTTTAGTATTTTGAAATAAATGGCGGCTGTGAACACGAGTCGAGTCGCTGCGCAGTACCAAACTTATGCGCCAGCGGGGGTGCGGGGCGAGGTAATGCGCAGCGTTTAGCGCACTTCACAGCCACCGTTAAGTTTGAATTGAACTATACCTACATAAATAATGAATATAACTAAAAAACTTGTATCAAGTGTGATATCAAGCAATAGGTTCAAATCCGGTTCATAAAAGTCCAATAATTTTGTTTATATAATGTAATATTTTTGTTCGTCATTTTATTATAGCTTTGTACCTACCCGGTTTTCCTGTATTCTTCCTGTTATTCAGTATGATAATTCCAGCTTTATTGACAGATGATGGCAACTGCCTGGTTTCAAAGGAAAACACGTGGATAATTTATATAAGAACTATTATGAGTTTCTCAATACATTTTCTGTTAAGTACTCGTCAATAACCTTTAGATGTAATTGAAATTTCTTGAGGTATGCTTGCAAGGTAATTCCGTAGATTTTGTGGTCGGGCTAAAATTCTATTATAACGGTTAGTTGAGAAAATAAACCGAAAACTTGTAAGATGCTTTTCCATGTAGGTAGTTTGATAATAATTATAAATTCCTTCATTTTGTTTCTACTTACGCTCAAAATAAGAGTATTAGATGGATGTATACTGATTTTATATCTACGTGTTTTTTTTTATTAAAATAAGCGTTAACCTAGTTGCTTGCAATACACAATGGCATCTGTATCTATATAATTATACAGAGCTAATTCGGGTTAGGTAAACTAATTATAACTTAAGAACGGGTGGACCAATTTTCATGATCTTTGATTTGTTGACCTCGTCTCAACCCCGAATAGCAGAAAACTATTAAAAATCGAAAAACAAATGACCTACAGCAACGGGGACTATAGCAGGTGAAACTGCAGGATTTTGTATAAGTGTATGCACGGTTTGAAGTTGTTTACAGAACCGGCCCCAAGTCTGACCCGTACTTTTTAGGAAAATTACAAAAGTTATTTACATAAACAAACACGCGAATCTTATCAAACGCTAAATGTTTTCCGTGTAAAAAAACACAAGTTTACTATCTTTTAGTAGAATTTCTATTCAAATTATTCCAATTAGTACTATCTTAATAACTTTGTTGTGGTCATTCGAAATTGAGTTACCTACCGGTCAAATGTTATCGGAACAAAAGCGGGAGTGCAACAAGTTGACAAATCGTTCGGTATTCGTTAAAATTGCGACGTGAATACGTAATTAAATAAATTGTTCTTCGTCATTTCATAAAATAAAATTAAAATTTTCTAAAGGATACTGAAACGTCAATCAGTTTTAAGTCGTCGTTAAGTCTTATGCGGTCCCTGCCACTTCAAAGTGTAAAATAGCGATAGATACGCGTTTAAGAACGTGTTAAAGTTAAATGGCTTTTCAGTATTCGGGGTAATTCTATTTATTTGCAGCCTTTTACTAGCCCTAGTGTTATATGATTCGGGTCTATACACAAATTGACTACCTATTCAAAGAAGTTTCGCTGCCCTAGCGTGCGTTTAAATTTTAGGTTTAGGTCTTTGACAATTATATGTTTGTTTAAAAATGAATCTCGATTTCCCTTGGTCACGCCACATTCCGAGAGATTGCACCAAAACAGATAGTTATTTTTTTGTGATGTTCCTTTTTAAGCACAGAGGTTTTGTGTAACGTATAGAAATGTTTTAAAAATCTAACACCACCCTGCGAAGCCTTGGCGGGCAAGCATTGAATGTGTTATTTACTTTTAACTAAAAGTGTGCTTAATTATTTTAAATTAATGAATAAAGTAATATATAATAAGATAATCTTATAAATGCCGCCAAACCCCAAGTCAAAAGAACGTAGATACCTACATTATCTTACAAAAATATTTGTTTATTCGGCCACTGGCCCAATTAACTGGTGGGTTAACGATGTACCGAAGATACCTCACCTTTAACCTCATACCCAGTATTTTTTAATCTTTTTAACACTAATAAGCGCATAATCTAGGCTTCTAAGACGAAAAAGAAAAATAAAATATTAATTTAGGGACCAAATACACCTATTTTTTTGCAATCTGCACTACAGTGAAATCTAATTAAAATATTTTAAAGTGTTATCAATTTTAATAGAATATTTAAACAGTTGTGTCCCTTGATAAGGCTAAAGAACAAAACTTATTCGTGATCACGGCCACTTTAATATTCTTTGGAATTGGTTCACTAGTCCATAAATTCAATATTTTACAAGTTTTATTAAGCATTAAATCATGTCTGCCTAGTCTTTTCAAACTTTGTTGCAGAAGCCTTTAAAGCTGTAAGAGACACTTTGGTGATTTGTGTTTAACCTGCCTGTAACATCGTAGCTACTAAACAAATTAGTCGTTTATGATGCGTTTATTTTCGTTTGAAAGCTGACATAATCGTGATGTTTCTTAGATATAATTTTTGAAGATCTTTTAGTATTTTGAAAGTTATCAGCATTTTACAAAACTTATTGGGGTATTTTCAAGTTATTAATTTAAACTTATTATAGACTTTACTTAAGCCTTACCTAGGCATAGCTGAATACTATAATTTTTCATAGGGCGACCATTTTTTTAAAAAAAAAGGCAATTTTATTTTTTCCGCAATATTGTCCAGTTCATTCCATATTTTCGTCGTTTTTAACTTTTTATAAAATATGTCCTTAACTTTAGCTTTTAAATTACTTAAATTTTCTTGTATACCTAGTTTATTTGCTTTATACTTTGATTATAAGTTATCTATTTGTTCGCAATACATTCAATTTAGTTTGCGCTCTCCGTGTGTTTAATTTACTGACTTATTAATTAGAAAATTGATTAATAGACGACCTTTAACTGATAGGTGATAAGCGTTCGGGTATGAGATGGTTTTGCTTACTTATGTAGCTAAATAAATATTTACAATTTAGGTAGATACTTGGATCATTTCTCATTTGTAACTCTATAAAGGTAGTATGTATAGGTTAGTTATTGTGATGTACACAATAGTCTATTTAAATTTTTACGCATTTAATGTTATTTGCGCTTAAATTAACATTAACTTGCAAGTGTAAATAAAATTCATTTTAGACTGAATAGCACTGTTTAAAATATTCATGAAAAATATGATGTTGTAGCGGAAACTGAACCTTATACGTAAGTATTACAGTTGTTTTTCCTAAAATTTGTGTTTGTTGACATGTTTGGCATATTAATTGCGAACGTAGTATAGTTACTTTACTTTTCGTATATACTTCATACACAAAGTTAAATTAAAGTAAAATGTTGTAAAAGTGTTTTTTATTCTGCACCAATTCTCCAACATTTCCTTTTTAAGCGTATCTTTCTTAAAAAAACCTATCATAAGGTATTCATTTTTTTTTACGTTCATTTATGTTTTTTTTTACAACTTGAGGCATTATATTTCGTTTGGAGGTATCACAATTGTCTTTTTTTTTTTTCATAATTTCTGTTCTGTTTTGTTTCAGCATCAAGACAAATCGCTGTAAATGTTACTGAATACCTTCGTTGTGAATATTTATTGGTGAGTTTTATATGAAAAAATATAAAGATACGGTAAAATTACTTATCAAAAATCAAAATCAAAATCAAAAACTCATTTATTCCAACTAGGCTACAAAGTAGCACTTTCAGAACGTCAATACAATGGACAGCACCCTTATTCGCCCACCCTTCACCTTACAGCTGTATTAAGGGCCATATTTATAAAAATCTCGACGGTGCTTCAAAACTGCTTAGCTAGTTCTAAACTCGAAAGTATTTAGAGGAAAATTAAAATAAGAATTTGCTAAATAGTCGCTAAATACCGTTGAGATTTTTTTTAATATGCTAACACGAGCGATAATTAAATATATAATACACATAAAATAAATTAACCCTTAAATAAATTTAAACCTTTTGTGCCTCCGAGATCTTTATTATTTTTAATCTGTGTTCAAATTAGGGTTATTTAATAAACAGCTCTAAGGGTTTGTGTATTCTATATTAAAATTTTAAACAAGGGCTTAAATTATAATGGCTTATATTTTTAATTGCTAGGTATTATAATATTGAAATGTTACTTTTATGAGAATTAAGCAATATGCTGTATCTAGTACATTTTATTTTGTAGTCGTTTCTATTTTAATTTACCTAACTATTAACGCATTTGTGCAATAGAGTTATGTTAGCGCTGTTTAAGACCGCTCCACCTACATTACTTTTTAAGTTTGTGTTAAGTCTTTACTAATGTTGGAATATAATAGAATAGAATATTTATTTAATGTTATTGCGGGTAATATTACTAACAGCTGGTAGTGTACATGACAGTTATCTCTGTCACATACCCAAAAGGTGTACATTATTGGTATAGTTGTCTCTACAATAACATCGAATTACCTAACAAAATATTTCGAAAATAAAATAAATACTTAACTAACAAATTTTAGATTGCAAAGAACAAAAAAAAAATAAGTACAAGCATTATTTGAATATAATTATAGATAAATCGTGTTACAGATACAATATCTGTAACACGATTTATCTATAAGCGTAAGCTGTCAAAACAAATGAAGTACTATTTTTAGTATTTCTGCGTTGTATTTCCTGAGACGCATTTTTTGCAGACGGCCTTGGTACTGTGATATTACAATCAGTCTGAAAGCCTGGCCTCTGCTGCCTTTGTTTACAATACTAGATTGCCCCTGTTTACTATATCCAAATAATTGACTATTCGTCGTTAGATTTGCGCAGTTACCGATTTTACCGTCAACAGATCGCTGGGTTCAATTTATTGTGGATAATATTCATATTAATATAAACTATAATTCATATAAGTATATTTGTTTTGTAGGTATTTTATGTAACACTTGTGTTAGTAAAAAAGAGACTTTATCTGTTAAAATCAATCGTATTAGTAGTAACAATTTCTTAAGAAAGGACCTAATTCCTTTCTTAAGAAATTGTTACTTTACTGCTAAGTTTAATACTTATTTTTAGCTTATTATTATTACTAGCCTAAAATGTCCCACTGTAGGGCAAAGGCCTCCCCACACATCTTCTACTTGTCTCTCTCAAGAACCGTAAGTACTTTTGTCGTATAAGTAGATAACATTTTAATAAAAAGAGCAGCTAAGTGCGATTCATCTCACGCATGACGGGTTCCGTACTATCGTATAAGATTTATGCCGTTAAAATCGAGCAAAAAGAAAACAAATAACGGGCATTACAAACTTTGTGAGCATTTCATCCGTCTACCTTTTTAGTTTCTAGTAGGGAGTTTCCTTTCCTTTCATTTTTAATTTATTTATTAACTATATTATAGGTAATATGTTGTTATAGGAGAGGCTTAGTAATAACGGGACCTTATTACTAATCCTCTCCTATACCACCTATTACCTAAAACATATTACCTATAATATAGTTAATAAATAAATTAAAAATGAAAGGAAAATCAACTCTACCTTAGCACCCTTTGTGTACGGAACCCAAAAAAAAAAGTAATAAATCACGTCAGGATGTCAGTCACTTATGTAAGGTTACATTATTTATAAATATAGATCCCTATGGATCTGAACTTTTGGAAGACGGTAATATTTGACGTCATATTCAAATGTTAGTTTTTGTTTAGGAGGGTACAATTTTCATGAATCCTATTTAGAGTACCTACTTTAATCTCTAGAGATTAAATGAAACGGTTACGTCACAGTTTCATAATATATAGTAAATAGCAAACTTATCTTAATTCCTTCATTAAATTATTGGGTAAATTACCAACCTATATTTACATAAAAAAATATCGAGTCAAGAATAAACATAATAGTTTATTTACTCAATGTTTTTTATGTAATAATAATAATTTAGTAAATAAACTTTTATAATTATTTACTCTAAAATATTATTATTACTTTTTATTTTATTATTTATTACATAAATCTCTTAGATTGGAATTAAGTATAATAAACATATATTTTTTACAATAATTAACACAATACATCATAAACACGTTAATTCCTTTTTTTAAAACATAAATTTTACCTAGTTCTAGTTCATAATTTTGTTATTGCAAGCTGTGGTCTACTATAATTAAAGGAGTATCCATACCAAACTCCGTTGAACTGTATAGCATAAGTTAAATCCCCGAGTATATTCCTTGTTGGAGATCCTAAGATAAATAAATATATAAAATAATAAACACGTCTGCTGTTATAATAATGTATTATCCAGTTATTAAAAACAGTACAAATATTACAAAAACACTGACCTTAACGTCATTTTAATCAACATTTAGTCACGAGCCCTTTAAGTGACTATCATTCAATCAAAAAAAACCGAAATCAAACCAACAATCCAATAATCAGTATTATTGACAGAACCAAATAATGTGGCTATAATAATTATACGCTGTTATTGCTGTTAAAAACACTGGCAACGTGCATGTTGTTTAAAAACATTGATTATAAGGTTATCTGCATTCGGAAGGTCTGTGCGACCCGAGAATGGACCGCGATGTGAATAGGTCGTGGTTTTGGTGCTACAGCACTCAGATAGTCATTTGTTTTTGTTTAATAAAGGAAGGGAGTTGAGCATGCTTTGAGATTAGGGAAGAAGTCTGTGATTTAAAAATAAAAGACGATACGATTTTTCATAAATTAAATAATAACAGCGCTGTAAAGCCGGCTTTCTACGGCGGGCTACATCACGGATCTCCCCGTACCGCCGACCGTGGGAATATGCTCAGCTGTGATGGCGCCGACGCGTCTTCTCCAGTATGTTGCAATCCAACGCAAATCGAAGTATACCCTAAGTCGGTTAAAATTGGGTTTGATTCTCAATACTCACTGCGCGGTGCGTGAATGTCCCTGGTCGTCGGCCGTACGGAATGATCCGTGATATTGAGCATCGTGGGAGCATATTTATTCAACTTGCAAAGTATACATAATTGTTCAAAGCTTGCAAGTTAAATTAGAACCACTTATTAACATCATATTTAAATGAATTTTTGCATACTTTTCGAGCTGGTCTGATGATGGAGCTAGAATATGGCCATGGAACCCCTCGTATTTGGACATGTTTGATTTGTCTTCATTAGTCATTTATATAAACCCAAAAACTTGAGCTATATTAAAATTAAAACTTATATAGTTTATAAAATTAATTAACTAAATAAAAAAAGAAGACTTATTAACCATTACAATAATATAATACAAGCAAAATGGCCAACAAGCTTAAAAAAATTCATCGTCATCTTTGTCAATGACAGGAAACTGGCAACTTTGCCACGTTGAATTGCTATGCATATTCTTTGGGCCAAATAAATGACAGCCTTCTGGTCACAGGTAGAGTCGACAATAGTACTTTGAACCTAGCTGATTTAAAAGCTTGTGTTTAAAAACACATTTCTAATAAAAACCATTCACCACCTTGCTAACTTATTTAGTAGCTACAAAAAATTAAAATATAGATAATCAAATGATTTCATATCTCTAATTTCGCATAAATAATGAAACTTTTATCTTTTATAATTTGTCATCATTAGCAGGAGGCTTGATAATTTAGTTTCAAGTTAATTTGTGTGGAAATTGTGACTGGAATACTTAAATACAGGTTTAATTTGCAAGACAGCTAAATTATTAGTAATTGTTATTAAAAACTTAAAAATATACTACAGTTACGATAGTCTCTTAATCTATAGTGTTTTGTTATTGACATAACTGACGTCATGGCGATATTTAGAACTTGGCTTACATAAAAAAAAACATTTATGTAAATCGGAGAAAATATTTGAAAATCAATATTTATCTTTGATTTATCGTGACTCTAAAATTCAATACGAATCTTTGGGAAAGATTTCAAAACCTGTCTGCTATGAAATCAAAATTATATACGTCTTATTACCGCGTT
Organism: Diachrysia chrysitis; assembly: GCA_932294365.1. Lineage (NCBI taxonomy): Eukaryota > Metazoa > Arthropoda > Insecta > Lepidoptera > Noctuidae > Diachrysia > Diachrysia chrysitis. Next base: position 9,518,177 of record OW028657.1, read on the forward strand.
CCAAACAGAAAATTGCGGATACAACACATATATCTATGTTATATTTTCAAGTACATACATACCAGTTATCTACGACTTATCTATAAATATTATAAAACAAAGTCCCCCGCCGCTTCTGTCTGACTGTAACTCTGTCTGAACGCGATAAACTCAAAAACCACAGAACGGATTTTCATATGGTTTTGCCCAATGGATAGAGTGATTCAAGAGGAAGGTTTGTGTGTATAATCCATTAATGTTTTGTCTACTCGTGCGAAGCCAGGGCGTGTCACTAGTATTCATATATTCTCAAGTACATGTATACCTACCAGTTATCTACGACTGATATTATTATAATAAAATGGCGTCGTAGTATTCGTCCACGCGTTTGTTGGGGCTGTCAAGATTCCCCGATAATACTAACGATGTCTCTAACAACACCTGCCAGCAATGACCTTTGGGGTCATCGTGACCCCACACGCTTAAGAGTTATTGTTGTTGTTGAGATTCTACTAGATATAACAAAGTACGCATAAAACCTTTTTGGTATTATTTAAAATCTTTATTAAACTAGAAAGCTTCGTCTGATATTTATTTTAGAATGTCAATAATACTATTGCAATTATCCAAGAGAATTGGATAATCAGTAAGGTGATTTTAATCTTTACTTATGGGATTAGAGAAAATATTTATCACAAAACTTTGTATACTAAACACTTCCAGTCGACAGCAATATGGATGAATTTTTTGACGCCATTTATTTGAGTTTTTATTAGAGTTTAGTTTTGTTTTAAGTGTCTATATATTTAAAATTAAGCATATAGGTACGAGTATATTAAATTTTAAAGTAGATATCTTCACCATCTTGCCACTCTTGCAATCTGCTTTAGATTCGAGACTTAATAAAACATAATATTTGCTCACGTTCTTATAGCATAGAAAACTTAAGGTGTAATATTCGCACTACTGCCTGCACCTTCAAAGAAAACACGCGTCATACAAATATAAACAACTAAGTCGATCAATTGACAACATTATAACGTAAACCAGTTCCTAGTTCACATACCTCTAAATACTTCTAGTGCAATGCGTGTGCAGTACCTGTGATTATCTTTACTTAAGCATAAAAACAACAATGGATTTTGATAATGTGAGTGTAAATACCACTTAAGGTCTTTTAATAAACAAAAGACGGAAAAATATGTTTTTAAAGTGTGTGTAATCTACCTAATATTGGCACAAAAGATGAAAGGAAATTCAGTTTAAAGTGATAATTAATGAATCGTATTGTCTATAAATAGTGTTCTGTGGTTTATATAAAGTGTTAATTGGTTTTAACTATAGTACCTACATTTAATCATGAAAGCTGGCGGATTTTCCTTCTACCTCAGATGTATGTATGTATAGCTATTATCATTGTTCGCAGAAGTTGGTAAGCCTTAGCCCCGTGTGCAGGTCCCAAACGGGATTAAAATAGTTTTGCATTCTATGTTTTGTGTAATATACGAGTAATATACGAGTTCAATATAGAAAGTGTTCGCACAATATGCTCATATATTTTAGGGGTAGGTATTATTTGCCTTCCATTACATGCTAATATCGTTTCAGAAAGCATAAATACGACTAGTGGGCCAAACTAACGACCCAATGTGTTCCATTAAATGGCAAGAGACATCGCGGTAGGCCCAGACGTAGATTGTAGGACGAGCTAGATACCTTTGATAGCAGTTGTTACAGCACAGCCCTAAGCAGAAAGAGATGGAGGGAGGATAGGGCGACCTTTGCCCTGCAGTAGGTCAGAAATGGTTATTAAAAAAAAAGGTTAATTACAAAAGCAAGTCTCAATGAGTGTAAATACAAAACTTATGTAAAACTTTCTAATGTTTTTTGATAAAATCTATACTAATATTATAAAGCTGAAGAGTTTGTTTGTTTGTTTGTTTGTTTGTTGGTTTGTTTGTTTGTTTGTTTGTTTATTTGTTTGTTTGAACGCGCTAATCTCAGAAACTACTGGTTCGAATTGAAAAATTCTTTTTGTATTGGATAGTCCGTTTATTGAGGAAGGCTATATATAAATGAAAAATGTTACAAAAATGAAAAACCGTTGAAACTAAAACACGCGAACAAAGTCGCGGGGGACAGCTAGTAATTAATAAGTTTAGTAGTCTGTTCGGAAAGATAACCCTCTTGGGATTGATTATCGTATTTTTTACGTTAAAAACACTGTTGCGTAAGAGGACCTTATTAAGAAATTCATGGTAAACATACGCAACTTAATACATAATATTATAACAGGATTTCAATAAAGGCAGGAAACTGGTTTCTTTATCTAATTTATAGCTTTAAGATATAAATAAAGGAGTGTAAACATACGCCGAGTTAATTTTAGTTATGATATAATAGAGTAACTACAACTTACCATTAGTACATGACGATGTAAATGTAAATGCCGATTGACCGACACCAATACGCTTACCCTGAGTTCTTAAAGCAGGATTCATTCCGTCGGGTAAGCGAGACGCTGCTACGTACAGTGTAACGCCTTCTCGCTTTCACAAAGCCAACAATCTGCTTTAAGAGTTCGTAGTACAGGAACATGTATCACTTACATATTTAGTTGTTGCTTCATAGAAGTATTTAGTGAATACCGCTACCTAAAGAGATTGTTGTGAAGATCCCATAATAGACATCTATTAGATACTTTATTTGATAAAGCTAAATATTTTTTTGTTAACGCAATAATCTCCGATTACCAGTCGAATTAAAAAAAAGCTTTTGCATTACGTTACTTGCCTTGATAGAAAAACATGGCGAGTAAAACAGCAGTTAGGTACATTTATGACCTGCACTTTTTTATTTTCAAATAACATTAAAGTATGAGTCCGATATACCTACAATATACTTCATTTGTATACTTTGAACATTTAAACAAAAAGTGATGCTTATGCAACAATACGCCAGCCCTTTGATCTTACAAAAAAGCTCGGAAACTTCTCAAGTACCTGACTGATATCTGAAGACTATGACACTTGTACAGGTGCTTATGCAGTACCAATGTTAAATATGTCGGAAAACATGTTTGTCAGTGTGTTTGTCTGTACTTAAGATAGAAGTACGGTCAAGTTCAAAGGAGAGGCAGTCATAAGGAATCTTTACATTCAAAAGGTAATTATTAATTCTAGATTTGTTGCAATTATAAATTTGCACCTATAAATAATAATAATAATGTCCTGCTAACCGAATTTCGGTCACGGCCGCCTCTCTCAAGAGAGATTAGATATCTGCGCGGGAGATATTTCAGTGCACGAGTGTCTTCGTGAACACAGTTGCACTCTCTATTCCTTCACTCTCATCATCAGATCGGACGGCAATCCGACACGACCGGAGAGAGATCATTCGCAGGACCAACAGCTTTACGTGCTGAGTGAGAGTGAGTGAGTGAATGAGAGTTTGAGTGCCGAGGCAAAGGGGGTCCGTAATCAGTAAACAAGTAATACTTTTTTTAAACGGAGTTTTGATAGCTTTTATTTATGGCTGCATTATAAAAAATATTAATAAAGATGTACAGCTAATTATATATTTATCTTGGAATACATTCCCTATATTACATACATGGGCAAGTTTATATCAAGCTTATTAATTTTATTGTTACTTGTTCGATAATTTTAATTACATTACCCCAGCGAACACACCCACGTCCCACGGTGACAGTTTATTTTTACGCGATTTTTATTCTTATGCGTTTGGTATAAAGTTTATAATCGTGTGTTAGATTTTGTAGTTATGTAAATGTTGTTGCTAGTTGTACTTAATCGTGCAATTAATGCAGATGAGGTCGTAAGGTCTGCTTGTAGACGAGTGTTTTGCACTAAGTAATTTTGCATTCATCTCATCACTTATTTTACTTATATTCATAAGACTTTGAATGTAAGGAACTATGAAATGTAAATCTACTTTATATTATTGACGGGCCTGTTGGCGTAGTGGTTAGTGACGCTGACTATAGGTCGTGGTTTCGATTCCCACGCAGGACAAATTTTTGTGTGATGAGCACGATCATTTGTTCTGTGTCTGGGTGTAATTTATCTATAATATGTATGTATTTGGAAATATATAAGTATGTTTATCAGTTGTCTGGTTGCCATAATACAGGCTCTGCCTAGTATGGGATCAGTCAGATGACCATGTGTGAGCTGTGCTAAGATAAAATAAAAAAAAAAATAAAAAAAAATATTTTAGCTGGCTTTTATTTCACTTGCAATAAATGTATAATATAATATTTTGACTGCACGGCTAGTTCGAGTGGTATAGGTCACCACGCCAATTACCACAGTGTGCGACGTCAAATCTTGCAAGCTTAATTAGAACCACTTTTTATCATGCGATTGAGCTGAAATTCTGAACATACCGTTAGATCTGGCGCGAATACAATAATAAAGTCGACCAGCTAGATTATAGGTTATATAAAAAAACTGAGTTTAAAGAAAGTAAAAATACAGAGTAATTTTTATTCTGAAATAATAAAAGAATTTAAGATTGTGATTAAAAGCTTGGAGTTACAAGAAAATAGGTTGATTTCATTAAAATTATTTTTCCGTCCGGAACTTCAGCCGAAGTAAGCCTTCAGTACCTACGATACCTATACAATTTGAATTTTAATTAGTAGTCTTCATAGAATATTATAAAAAACTTTGAATGATAATAATAGTAAGACAATAAAAAGCGAGTTCACTCTCTCGTGTTGAATTTAAGATATAATGATATTAAATAAATTACATAAATTAAATTAAAAATAATATTTTATTTGCTTTTAATGAAACAAAATCATCGTTTACTCAGCTCCTGCTAAGTTAAAGCGGAAGTAATTTAATCCGAAAACGTAAGGGTCGTTTCCTTATCAACCTCATGTGAAATGTCAAAGAACCGGGGGTACGTACATGCATACTTATATGTGTATGTAACAATGTACAACACTGGGAAATATTCTTTGAAGGGCAAATGTTGAATGTAGTATTATCAAAGTCACGAGGTCGCATGTCAGGGTATGGTATACTGGAAACTCACACACGGCCATCTGATCCCAAAAGCATAGCCTGTATTATGGCAACTAGACAAATGATAAACCTACTTATATTTTTCTAAATACATACATCAATTATAGATAAATTACACCCAGACTTAGAACAAATAATCATGCTCATCACACAAAGATTTATTTGGGAATCGAACCCACGACTTCCGGTTTAGCAGTCAGGGTCACTAGCCACTAGACCATCAGGCCAGTAATAGATATGTGGTCATAGATAAACGTGGTCTAAGGTTCTACACAAGAGTGGCTACATAAAAGTCAAAATTGTCTTCAAATACCTAATCAATTATCAAAAATATATACAGGGAAATATATACAAATTATAACAATCCAAAAGGGGCGAAGAGTACAATCTGGTGTAGAATCAGTTTTTGCAATTTCCCACCAACCCCGCAAATAACTATCAAGGTCTTGTCACCAACGACCTCCCAGCCTACCCCGTTTTCCAGAACATAATTATAATATCCATAAATTATATTATCGATCCTGTCATTGAATTATGTAATAAAATATTGAATCGAAAGATTACTCTTCATCAGAGAGAAAAATATAATAAATTAAACAAATAATTCTTGGAACGGCTGTTATGAGATCGGTTACAAGAATTTGTTTAAAAAAACCTTTACATATTTATTTCTTTCTTTGGAGCTTTATATTTTACGCATTATAAGCAATATTAAGGATGATTCGACGTGACTGAATTATGTTAATACTTTTGAATACATTTGAGACTTAATACGTTGCCCCATATATGTAGAAGCGAATTAATCACCTTTTCTCGCTAACTCCGTGTAAATAAACTCAAAATGGAGCTGATTCCGGGTTCGTTGTCTTATAAAGTCGCTTATACAGTTGCTGAAAATTTTAATTATACATGTCATGTTTGTTGTTTCGAAGAAATAGTATTATACCTAGATTAAAAAGAGATATAAATATATATAATCTTACCGATTTGAGAAAGGCTTTTATCAGAACAATTTTATTATCTACTTATTCGTTAAATTGGCTGTAGGACTTGTTGCGCACCTGATGTAGCTAACAATGTCCTTCGTAGCGACGTCTCTTTGTCGTAGAGTCTACGTTTCGTAGCACGTCTGCGTACTGTTGCGTAGTCTCTCGTGCGTAGTACGAGTAGCTATCTCTACGTCATCGCCGGGTCTACATGTCGTAGCATATTTTAGTTAGATTACTTTTAAGATTAACGTTTATTATATATTAATCTTTAAAATAATAACAGTTGAATATATATCCTCGTAAATGAAATAATCATTAAATTTTGTTATTTTCCTGGCAAAGTTAGTTGACTATTGTGGTATGGCAAATAATTTTATGACATATTTCTAAATGCGTGAGATAAAATATGTTAACGGTGTCAGCTTGATTACGTCAGTTACAACAAATATAATTATCGATCAAGGAAATGACGACAGATTGATGTCCGGGAAATATGTCGAATTAGTATTGATTACTACGCCTGTTTCCTGCTGTAATGACTTTATTTTTAAATCCAAGTTACATCAAGGTGTCTTGTTTTTTTTTTTTTTAATTGATTGACATAAAAGAGAGAACCATCTATCTAATAGATCAAGTACTGAGAAACAACACAATTTTATACTTAAGATTGTTTTTGAAATAAATATGGACAACCTACCTAAGTATTGGAGTACCTACCTAAATATTCATATTCCTGGGTCCAAACCGGTTGGAGCTCGTGTAAAGTTCTATATTATTAAGTATTATTAAATCTTGGGCATACTTAATTACTAGTTACTTTCGATTTGTCTGTCATTTAACAAATGAAGGCCGCTGAGTCGTATAACCACGCCTACCTAATCAAAAAGCAGGATTTTACAGAGAACCCTTTAATACAAGGTCACTTGCTTTTGTTACAAATATTATAACCACACTATTATTTAATCATTATTGTTTAAATTTCTTTTTATTATTTTTGACAACATCACATGCACATATCACATTATTCTGAATACAACAAAAAAATGGCTAAAGCTCTTGTGTTATGGAATCAGAGACAACGAAGGCATAACAAACACCTAAACTCGACACAATTAGAGTGACCCGTCCGAGGATCGAACGCGGGATCTCAGAGCTTGCGACATCTTAAAAACAAGTGTGTACGCCACTCGACCACGGAGGTTGTCAGTATTTCTTATTCTTTTCTTGAACTATCTTTTTTTTTGTAGTAAAGTACAGGTTTGTCTCTCTTTTCTTTTTCTATGATAAAAGATATTACTATAGTAGGTAATAGGGATGTTTCCTGGGTATGAAAAGTTAAAATCTATTTAGTCCGTCAGTTAGATAATAAAAAAATATTAGACATCTATTTTTTTGTTTTATCAAAACAATAAAAACTTACAAAGATACAGTGCTTTAAAGTTTCGGAGTGGGGGCTTATGACGCCACGCCTTGGTAAAAATTGTAGCGAGGAGTGACGTCACGCGTAATTTGCGTTCTCTGTATTTTGATCATTTTTTGTTTGTAGGAAAAAAGAAAAAAAACGTGTCCAATAAAATTCATTAATCTAACAGGCGGACATTAAAAAAAAATAGGAAACATTAGGCATGTTTCCTATTTTTTTTTTATGTTTTTTTATTCTAGATCCATCACTTTCGAATAAACTGTCTCAAACTAACACATATTGTATGATTCCTTACCTTAGCGAGTCGAGTCTTTCTTCTTGGTTAGCCTTCAACTTTTAAATACCATAAACATAAAATATGTATAATTTTAATAAAATGTCGTATTTTATGACAAAATATTTAACGTAATATTACATCAAATGGCTACTCATTTCGAATGTGTGTTTAACAAGTAATACATACAGTGTGTTCAGTTCAAAGGCACATGTTCTTTAGGTAAAATATCCTTCTTCGTAGAACAAGATGTTGCCGAGGGCAATACCTCTTCCTAAAAAGTAATCCTCAAAAAATTGTGAAATAGACAATATTGTAAAGAAATATAAATACTTTTGATTTTTTTGTACAGGTATTTGTAACGCGGTATTTACGTCAACTGTGGATCGATTTAAAAATATATATAGGGTGTTCGGAAATAAAGTGCATTCCTCGCAGAGGGTTAAAGTAGAGCTTATTTGCAGCCAATTTCATCATGTGATGCCATGTCCGAAACCTAGTAATTACTGAGATAATCGAGATTTAAGAGTTTTTATAAAAACACCCGATTTTCAAGTTAAAACGTATCCTTGTGGTGAATTATTCAGCGTTTTGTTTATTATTTTGTTCTTTTCTGATTAACAAATAACCAGAAAACCATAAAAAAATCAACATTAGCAAGAAAACACGACGTCTTAATGAGATAAAGCATAAAATCAAGCGTCATATCACGAAAATAATCATATTTTAGGAAAATCAATCGTGTTTTACTAAAAAAAAATGTATGGAGTGTTGCGTACAAATTATTTAATTTACTTCCTTAATTCATTAGCTATCTAAAAAAGTATAAAACTCAACAAAATCCTATGAGATCGATTTACAATCACCTTAAAAAGTAATTAAACCGTTTCCGAGAATCGCTCTCCATTGTACGTATTACCGCGCAAGTGTTTGGTATTTGTTTGGTTGATGACGCCGACTTGCACTTGCACATTTCCTACTGTCACTGCATTTGTCCCGCCACATGCAATGACAATAAGGATTGGTTACAAGAAGTTGGGTGGGTAATTTACGGGGTTAGTTAGTTTCAACTATCGTCTGAGTTCAGACCTATCGTTGCATTCTAACTACGCTTTTTATTATTGACCTGTTTTACCATGCCTTCCTTCAGTAATGAAGAATACGCAGACATTCTGGTCGGACTGGATCACCTTTTTCTTGTGCATGTACCGGTGTGTAGTGGTACGGATGTAATTGTGCTGTATGCACGGTGAACCAAATTTGCCTCTGGGATAGTCCGAGGTTTCTAGCTGCAGCTCTTGTAGAGATTGTTCGATCTCTCCGAAATAAATCAAATATTACTTCTTCTTCTTCAGCAGGTAAAACACGGGGTCGACCTGAATCGCTTCTTCGCGCTGTAAACCGACCAGTTTCACGAACGCGTCGAAACGTTCCCGAAAAAATTCTTGCATTCATTATACGCCTATCAAGAAAGCGTAGTATGTACTCCCTCCTTGCTGCTGCAGCGTCTCCGTTGCAAAATCCGTACACAAACAGAATGTCTGCGTATTCTTCATTACTGAAGGAAGGCATGGTAAAACAGGTCAATAATAAAAAGCGTAGTTAGAATGCAACGATAGGTCTGTACTCAGACGATAGTTGAAATTAACTAACCCGGTAAATTACCCACCCAACTTCATGTAACCAATCCCTATTGTCACTGCATGTGGCGGGACAAATGCAGTGACAGTAGGAAATGTGCAAGTGCAAGTCGGCGTCATCAACCAAACAAAAACCACACACTTGCGCGGTAATACGTACAATGGAAAGCGATTCTCGGTTTTCTGGTTATTTGTTTATCAGAAAAGAACAAAATAATAAACAAAACGCTGAATAATTCACCACAAGGATACGTTTTAACTTGAAAATCGGGTGTTTTTATAAAAACTCTTAAATCTCGATTATCTCAGTAATTACTAGGTTTCGGAAATGGCATCACATGATGAAATTGGCTGCAAATAAGCTCTACTTTAACCCCCTGCAAGGAATGCACTTTATTTCCGAACACCCTGTATATAAGTATTATAGATAGATATAATAATTAAAATACCTTAGAAGTGGTTCCATACAAAATTCATTGAAGTCCGTTTCTTTTTACATTAATGTTAAATATATTTAAGCATTTGTCCTGCAGTGGCAATTACAATCTAGCCAATGATATTATTATATAAAAATGAGGTAGATATATTATTAGCGCTCGCATTTTGAGAACTCGACAACCACACACAGACAGAACACGTCAATAATTAGGACGGTTTCAATGATAGCTATCTCTTTTACTTACGTGCTTATCCTATCTTTTGTACTATTTGTTAGTGCTTGTCAACATTTTGGCATATACCAGCGCGATAAGATTTTGAACGTTGTAGTGTATAATATCATTGAATCTAACATAAACAGGAACCGTAATTTTCATTTAGCTGGCAAATAGCGAAACCACATCAAGCTCGCCGTATACCACAGCGTCAATAACGTAAATAAACAGACCCGTTAGGCCCTTTACTTTATTAGTCAATTTAAACATCAAACAAAATGTTATGTATTTGGTAATATTAAAGGTGATTGGTAAAGAATAGGTAGTGCAAGTCTTCAACCTATATCTTACCTGATCCTAATTGATAAATTGAAACACATTTTCTACTACTTCTACACTGTCCTCCTGAGGAACTCACACACACACACAGGACACTTTTAAAGTTATTTCCTATGCCTAGCCTTTGTCCGAGCTATCTTGGATTGGCTAACAAGCTTCAAGCTGCGACTGCATGGTCAACTATAGATTTCTATGTACACGCAAGCGCGGACGGCTTGAAACAGTTTGACTGCAGCCGACAAAACAAAAGCTATCGGCCTGGAGGAGCACGTGACGCGCCGACTTAGGAGAATAAATAAGTAAACTATAGAGCACGCATATCGAGTATTCAAAAATAAGAGTTATGGTGAAATAAAACAATTTTGGGGACGTTTAACACAGTACTAAAATGGACCGTCTTAATTTTTTTTTAACTTTGACATACCTACCCAGTGTCGATCTCACAGTTGCAACGAATCTTACAACAACTCTCAAACTAAAATCCATTAATCCGTTTAGGCCATAGAGCCTGCCAAAGAAATATACCTACATACATTCAAAAACCGTAACGCTACTTCTAGCTCAGTCGGGTAAAAGGGTGCCAATCGCATTCAATGTGTTCAATTTATGTAGTTTCAGATGCATACTTACATTCTACAAGCACAGTTTGAAATATATTTTCATGTCTTTGTACAAACCGTTAACATTTTTATTCGAAAAGATCAAACATGTTCAAACATAGCTAACGAAAACAAATACCATTTAAACCAATGAATAATTATTTAACATGCGAATAAAACTCTTTGATACAAGGACTGGCCGCTGTGAATAGCCATTTATTTAGAAAAAAAGAAATTAATTGAAACAGCAGAGTTTCACATGTGATTTCTGATGGACATAGCCACACCAGAGATCGGATAGAACGAAAAAAATGTACATAGAAAGAGCACCGAGCTCCAAAATAACGCCATTAGCCACACGAGACTGTCAAAAACTAAATACAGTGCCTACCGCGTAAAATTCTTTTTAAATTCATGTTTTGGCAGGTTTACATTTTTTTTTCACTTGTTTTTGTACATTCCTAAGCCCCTTTATTATTCCGGTCGCAATATAAAAACGTTTAGAATTGTTGACAAAAATTACAGAACGGGATGCACATAATATATCACCTTCTCTTTTCCACTAGAGAACTATGATGGCTTTGACATACAATGTGACCCAAATTGTTTAAAACCATTTGGACATTTATTATGTTTGTGGTTATCAAGTATAAGAAGTCAGCAAAACTTTATTTTCATCTTTTTCCTTATACGAAAAAAGGCACAGGTGACCACTTTTTCAGCCAGGCAAAAAAATTTCATTCTGAATAGAAATATTATGGCGATATTAAAAATAATTGTAAGGCTGTTCTCTATATGAGATAATCTGGCTTTATAAGTTAGGTTCGAAGGGAAAATTTTACCAGTTACTTTAAAAAGTGCCTTAATAGATTTCGTACTCGAGTTCATGGTGTCGATTATGAGATTTATATTTTAACTGCGATTAGATTTGGTTAGTAAATTGCAAATTAGAGCATTGAACTCGGTTATGCAAAGGAACTGAGATTAGTTTCAACACCACTCCATTCACATCTGAAATCAACCCTTAACCCTTCAAGTAACCTTAAAGTTAATTGTAAGGTTGGTTTTTACCGAAGAACATTAAGGTCAGGTAACAAAACAATTGTGAACTTCAAATAACTTTATGTTATTTAATAACTAGCGACCTGCCCCCCTAGACAAGTGTCATTTCGACAAGCGATAATGCTGATCGAATCGTTCAAATGTATGCAAGTGACAAGTCCAAGTCACGTGACTTATCGAAACGAACTGCCATTCCCATACATTTACTGTCATTTAAGCGATTTCTATAATCGTTAACGCTTGTCGAAATGCCACTTGTCTAGGGGGGCTGGCCTCGCACTGGTAGCCAAACATTAATAACTTATACACACAAACCTTTTTTTTTTAATAAGTCTATCCATGGGTGGAAGATCAAATCCAAATCCGTTAGGTAGTTTTTTAATTTATCGCTGTCAAAAAGACCGACAGAGACGGAGATATATAGATTTTGCTTCTGCGCATATTTTTGCACTGCTCATCCGTAAAGGAATCAGACCGCAAAGATAATGTATCAAACATTGTTTACTATGCTAAGCTTATCAGTCATCATGCCAGATTGGTTTCATTATTTTTTAGGTTAGTATTGGTTGTGCAAGTATTTGAAAAGGGCAACCACTAATAGAAATGAAAATATTAGCTCTGTATCTGAAAAACAATACTACAATCTATAACAAAGTAATTAAAAACTTGTTTTTTGGAGTACGGTAATAAATATGTAATTTTATAGTTGGGTATTTTAAGACATAATGGGTAGATTTTTTTTTATAAAATCTGACAGATAATTAAAAAACCGGCCAAGTGCGAGTCGGATTCGCTCACCGAGGGTTCCGTTCAAACCTGTAGGTATATAAGTAAAAGTTCACCCATCACGATGATCGAGTCATAGTCGTAGTTATGGTTATATTCAAGATTTTAAGTCTACGAGAAGTACCCTGTGGGTTTTGATTCCCGTGCGAGTTTCGAAAATTTGCGGAAATTTGCGGCATAAACGGCTGTATCTTTTGATTGCTTTGGCTTAGAAGTTTGACGTACGACGGACGGACGGACAACAAAGTGATCCTATAAGGGTCCCGTTTTGTCCTTTTGAGGTACGGAACCCTAAAAATATTAGATAGGTGTATTTTTTGCCTATTTTACGTTACCAAAAACTCACCACTTTAATTTGATTAATAATGTCGCATAACGTCACAATTTCGTGCATTATGTACGCAGGACTGACTTCATTAGCCCCACCTCTTTTTTTTTATAAAAAATCTACTCCCGCACTAAGGAGTTTAATCCTTGTTTCGCAGGGGGTTTTACAAACATTCAAATCACATGCACAAAGAACACCCAGACTTGGAACAAGCATTTGTGGATCACACAAAAGCTTGTCCCATGCGGGGATCGAAAGCGCGGCACGTCGCGCACAGTAGTAATTGGCGTGGTGACCGTTACCACTCGGCTATCCTTGCCTAGTACCTCTTGATTTTTTATCTTTATCTAGTTAGTGTTTTCATGTGCTGTCTATAACGCTCCTTGCCTTTGTCGATAAAACAATCATGGTATAAATTAATTTGAAATGTCACACGACCTTTGAAGCCCCTGTGTATTTATGGTAATCCGGTCATAACTCAAGTCCGGTTAACATTTACCCGGATTAAGTTTCGGATTGTTTGATTACCTTCAACTTTGATGTCTTGTTTGGTTTTGAAGAATTTCTCCATAAAGTTTTAAGTAGGTTTATAATCTATTTGGTTGAGTTGGTTAAAATAGGGAAAATGTTGTTCATTAAAAAACATATTTTTCCAAGCTATATTGTAATCGGCTCCAATCTTACCGGATTCAGCTGAATATCGTATTATACATGGAGCGACTGCCTATCTGACCTCCACAGTATCCCATGGTAAGGCTGGTTGTCAGAATTGTAATGACTTAACAACTGCCAAAGATTGACGTATGACAGTCGAGACAAACAGTTTAACGTGCTTTCCGAGCACAGAGTACTTTTTTTCCGAAGCACGGAAAGATCACAGTATGTTAGCAAATTCCACGGACCAACCGCGGCGAGCGCGGCTTAACCTTTATTATCGGTCAAACTTCACGGTTAACACATAGCCTCAAGCCTCTTCCTATTTAAAAAAGATCAGATAAAATGTATCCCTTATCCTTTCATATATTATATCTCCAAAATACTTATCTTCTTTAATATATTACTAGCTGTGCCCGCGGCTTCGCTCCCGTCAACTGAACACTTACCCTGCCTACCCTACCTACCCTACCTAACCTACCTACCCTACCTACCCTACCTACCCTACCTACCCTGCCTACCCTACCCACCCTACCCTACCTACCTACCCTACCCATGTCCTTCTCCTGGTTCTAAGCTACCTCCCCACCAATTTTCAGTCAAATCAGTCCAGCCGTTCTTGAGTTATAAATAGTGAAACTAACACAACTTTCTTTTATATATATAGATTTACAATAGACGTTTGCAGTGGAGCAACCTATGCTCTCTATCTCAACCTATACGATTCGTTTTGCTCGACGGTAGAATTTTCTTCGTTTTGCTTAGAAAATTCTACCGTCCGTTAGCAAAACGAATCGCTTTTTTAATATATCAACTGGCCAAAGGACAACTAACCAATCTCAGCTACAACATATTCCTGAGCTATGGAAATTATTTCAAGGATTTGAAGAATGAAATCAACAGATTTAGTTAATTAAACATGATTAATTTAATACTTTGTAACAACAATGAATTGTTCTAACGTCTATGGTTACAAAGTTCGACCAAGTCTGACACTTAATAAAAAACGACTTACGTAATGCTGGGAGTTAGAGTTGAGTTGAGAGAACCGAGTTCAAGTAAGAAAAGTGAAGTAATTACAACTCTAAGATCGGAGGTTTAAGTTAAATGAAGATAGTTTTATTCTGATTTTGTCTTTGAACGCGGCAATTCATCTAAAGAAAAATAAAATTCTTTTAACTTATTATCATGTTAAGTTAATAATATTAAGTTTTTATACATATACTGACTCACATTCAATAATGAGATCTCAGTTTTTTTCTTTTCTAAACAAGAAGAGACCGTTATTATAGTATATTCAATTTTAAGAAATGGGTAAAATAAAATAGTCTATAATATATTTATTCAATAACTAGTTTCAGTGGCAAAAGGGACTAAGGTTTTACGAACGCTTTTCTGTGTATAAACAGATGGCCCCATCCTTTTTCCCCTCAAACAGACTACGATAACATCAAAAACTAACATTTAAGCCACCATTATTTTTAATCTAATCGTCAATTACTAAACTAATGGGCATTAAGCCTGTACGTTGACATGTAATGATCTTACACGACGACGACAATTATTTACGAATATAATACATCAGTATACTACAGCAGTAAGTCTATATCATTTGTATGGAATACATAACAAGAATTTAATGTCAAGGGAAATGTAACATACGTAATAGGTGCCAATTAAGATAACTCAAGAGAAATCTGTCAATCACATATTTTACTTAAATACGTAAAGGACGTAACGAAGATTTTAAATTAGCAAATCTATACTTTATCTATACTAACATTATAAAGCTGAAGAGTTTGTTTGTTTGAACGCGCTAATCTCAGGAACTACTGGTTCGAATTGAAAAATTCTTTTTGTATTGGATTGTCCGTTTATTGAGGAAGGCTATAGGCTATATAACATCACGCTACGACCAATAGGAGCGGAGCATAAATGAAAAATGTTGCAAAAATGAAAAACCGTTGAAACTAAAACACGCGAACAAAGTCGCGGGGGACGGCTAGTAATTAATAAATTAATATTTTACTTGGAACTCTTATTGCATTTGCCAGCTAATAGAATAATCTCCCGTTTATGGAATTCTGTTACGCCGTGGTTAGATGTTCTTTAAGAGTTATCCTAACCCCGGTCACTCACATGCGCGCAAACATTCGCGCAAGGTTCGCGCGCTTTGATATCTGGAATAAAATCATTTGCAAATGTCGTCCTACTCTTCTGGGTTTGCGTATTCGTGCGAATGTGAGTGACGGCATAAGTATATAAACCATCAACCCTCTACTAGTCTGTTGAGTACATACCTACCGACTACCCCATAAATCATTGAAATTTGTTGTTTCCTTACAATGTGGACATAACAAAAAATGAATTATCCGATTTTGTGCAGTCGTTTGGAAGATATGGCGTGCCCAAGGGATATAGGGATTCATTTTTATATTATAGATTTTAATTTACTAGGTAATACTTTCGAATATTTCATTATACAATTCAAGACTTTAAAGCTACAAAGTTAGAGTTGACGTTACAGCGCCTCGTACTGTAATTTTGTAACTTGCTTTAATAAAAGCAGTCTGTATAAGCCTTAGTAACCGAGGGTTCGACCGACGACGTGGAAAATTATCCAATTAATGTAATAATAAGGATCAGTAGAATCGAGCAACATGTGACTTCAATTGAAAATAATGAGCTAAGAGGTTTTATTTAATTACGTGTAATGTAATCTTTGAGTAAACAGTCTGAGTAATCCTGTAAGGATATTACTTAGGGATATTACTTTCACTCCGTTTCATGTTAACAAAATATTTTGATTTGCCTTCTGCTTGCATGATTTAATGGATGGAGGATTTACCATTCAGACAACATATATACAAAATATTATATTACTTTGAGGCAAAATGTTATATTACTTTGAGGCAAATATATCATTAGAATATCTAGAGGTCTTTTTATATAAGTTGAACAAATATAAACAAAAGTCTACTTACAATAAATTAGTCAGTACGTAGAGTAAAAAAGGTTTAATGTAATATAAATAAACTCAAATTAAATGGTAAATAATAATTGAAGTTATAAACTCAAATTCCTATATATTGTTAAGGTTTATAACAAGCTGGGCCCGTGGCCCACCGAAGGTCAAATCTCTCATAATCTTAATTTGCCACTTGACAAGTCTGTTGTTAAGATAATTAATAAATAGACAGGACAAGGGTCAAAGTTATTGCAAGCCGACAATTTCAATTGGAGAAATTAAAGCAAATCTGATCACGTCACAATATGGCAGATTAGTTACGTAAGTAATTGTAATTTGTGTGAGTGAGATTCGATGATTGAAATTGAAATGAATTCTTTTTTAACGATTATTTTTTGTTTTTATGTTTGGACCTTCGAGAAAAAATAAGTAAACTATAGAATGCGCATATCGAGTATGAACTGTAGGCACTAGTATGATCTAGTAAAATCGCAAAATTAGTGTCAAAACAGACCGCGCCGATTTATTAATATTATCTCAATACTATTACCCTGATAATATCGGAATCATTGATATTTTCGCACAAACGTCTGTCGTAGCACAGAAACCAGTACTCGTAGTCACTTAGATCAGTAAACGAGCAGATTTGCTTTAGCTCGGAACAACAGGCTACAGAGTGCGCGCATCTTATCTCTTTATTTTCTAAGGTTTGACCACTTTCAAGCACTCTTTTTGTCTACAATTTATCAATGCGTTAAAACTAAAGTGTTTTAAATAAAACGACTTCATCTTACAGTTGATCGTTCGCAATAAATTGAGAACAATGTTTAAATCGTCCGACTTAGTATTTTGTATTTTTATTGGTTTAGCCAGATCTCCGAAGATTATCTACTGTGTTCTTATTAAACTTTGCAACTAACATTATTGACCTCCATATTTGAACCATTATGTTAATTTAACTTTTTATTTATTTCTTAATAGAAAACTAATAAAAAAAAATGTTTCTAGTTTTGTTTTATTTCTAAAGACAGAGACTAGAAAACTAAGATGGCTATTTTTGACTAATTGAGTTGAGTATTAGCAGTATTATTACACATTAAATAGTCACAAAAGTTGATGAGTCTAAAAATATTTAAACTGGTTTAAACCAAAATAAGTAATTATACAACGTATAAATATAACTAGTAAATAAATAAAAAATAAATATAAAAGTTTTATAGTGTTTTAAGAGAACAAATCTTTTGTAGCACCGAAATTAGTCCGCTGGGAATGTTTATAAGTTCTTACAATCAATCTCCCAAAACTTGTGGAACCCTGACAGTTATCTGTCATGTCATTCTTGACCTCCTTTTTTTAAATAAAGAACAAAGAGTCCTGTCATGAAACATCCAACCAAAATATGATATAAATATATTTATTTTCTATTACACAAACATAGTATAAGTCCGTAACCATGTCATGATAAATAAATAGATCAGAATTCAATTGTCCTATTTTTGCTGCCTTCAGTTACAAAATTATTATATTACTCAAAGAAAATACTAACACCTACCAATGGGTTCAGAGTTCCACAATTTATTCACAACGTATTATTAAGGCAGCCTACTTTACTGTTATTTTAGATTCCTAAATTTATTAATTGTGCATACCTTTTTTACCACGAAAGAAACGGCATATAAATAAATCTAGTTATTACAATTTATATTTATTTTTATTACAGAAAACAACGAATTACCTCACAAACAAAAGATGACGTCACCAAGTTCCGCCAAAAAATAGTATAAACTACAACAATGGATATAGATGAGAAAGTCTCAGGCCCTGGCGGCGCCTCTCAAAAGAACTGGACACATTTGAACACCAGTGATGAGCTGCCTCTGGACATGAGGTTCAACCACGGCCACATGGTGTCCATGACAGTTTATAGTGTGTTGATGGTGGTGTCTGCGACCGGGAACCTGACGGTACTGTCGCAGTTGATGAAGAGGAAGGGAGCCGGCAGGGCGAGTAGGTTGGATGTGCTGCTGATGCATTTAGCTGTCGCCGATCTTATGGTGAGAAACTGTTTCGTTATATTTTTGGCTATATCGTGATGTTGTCGTGTTATTATTATTCATGTTAATAAGGGTATTAAGGGATCTCTAGCATAAGCAGTACTCGTAACAAGCCTCTTTATATGATACTAGCTGTTGCCCGCGGCTCCACCTGCGGGGGTGGTGGTTATCTCATTAAAAAGTTAAGATTTTGTCCTTTCTTAAGACCTAAACTAACTTCATACATATACAAGTTTCATCCAAATTAGTTTAGCGGTTAAGCCGTAAAAACTTAACAGTCAGACAGAGTTGCTTTTACTGTAATTACAGTTTTAGAACCTATAGATTTCATCAGATCATGTAAAACCATCTAAAAACAAGATGGTAGTAGGGTAATCAGGATGTTAGTTGCGTATCGACTGCTGAGATCAATAAAATAAAACTTTAAAATTCCTATTATTTGTTTTTGGTACTTTCTCATCTTTAAAATTAAAGATCTTCACAGTAAACCTTAAACAAAAAAATGGGTCCTCATTTAGGCGTCCGATACAACTTAACTACAATTAGGAAAAAGCAAACACATTCAATTTTTGTATTGCTATACATTGCTAGCTGTTGCCGGGACATCGTTTTAAACTAAAAATGGTAATAAATGCATTTAATTGCCCGTGTTAGCGCGCTGTTACATCCGCGTACTCACAATCAATGCAGACCTATATTTATACTACAATCATCTGACCCAGTACACACGTCATAGGATGATCTGATAATATAATCAGCGCCCGTAAGCAATGCGTAAGCAGTTTGCTTTAGAACTTACACTGTCAATATGCGTGCGACTCGGTATGAAAAGGAAACATCCATTTACTACACCAGATACATAAAATAACAAAAAGAAACTCGTATTTTTTCTTTTATCAAATCAATAAAAAATGTTAAAGAAAAGCGCTTTAAAGTTCAGGAGCTAGCTTTAAAATATAGCTACAAGTGACGTCACGCGACAGTTCCATTCACTGTATCTTTCTCATTGTTAGTTTAAGAAAAGAAAAAATACGTGTCTAATATTTTCTAATAAACTATGTGACGCGTAAATAAAACAAATTGTCCACATTCCTATAAATTAGCGGTGAGATACGAAGGTGGTTAGTTATGTCAAAGAGATTACGTTGAAGCCTTATACCGTTCATAACGTCTTTTTGGTTTTTCTTACGGCTAGAATTAGGTTCATTTCTTTTGCACAGATTTAAAACGCATGTAGTTACTAAGTATCTATTCATTCTCATTAAGTGTTTTTGATCTTTTGGGACAAAGGTGTGATATCATAGAAGCTGAAGGGTACTTTAATAAATATTTATTAAATACACATAACCTAGCTGGTGAGTAAATAGTATTTCTCAAGTATTTAAATTAATACACTTTTTGTCATTAAACCGGAGAAGTGCGAGTCTGACTCCCGCACCGAGGGTTCAGTGCAGTCTGCTGTTCGCAAAAACGTATTTTTTATCTTAAAAAGCTACTATTAGACAGTATTTTTCCTTTACGTGTGACGTTTGATCAAGCATCTTGTTATTTGAAGGTTACTTATTTCAATATTCGGCTTTAATAATCTTACCGTTATATCCTTTAGAATAACGCTTATATCAACCAATGAAACGGTAAGCAGTGTTGTTGCAGGTGACGTTCCTCATGATGCCGCTGGAGATAGCGTGGGCGGGCACGGTGCAGTGGCTGGCGGGGGACCTCATGTGCAGGGTCATGATGTTCACGCGGACCTTCGGACTCTACCTCTCCAGCTTCGTCCTTATTTGTATCGCTGTTGATAGGTAAGTGGTGCCTGTTTTTGGTAGAATGTTTTTGGTTAGCTCTGTCTATGTCGAGGCTTAAATAGCCTCCCAAGAGTTTTTACTAAAATATAATTGTTTTTTTTTTGGTGTCTCCATTTTAATTAGAATTAGGTACAAAATACATGGCGTATTACGTATCTAGCTAAAGTATTTCAAAGCAAAATTTTTACGTTGTTGAGAATTTTTGTATGGTTGAGAATTGCAAGTTTTGCTGTTAAGTGCTTTTGCAATATCCGTAATACGGCAGACTTGCGCAAATATTACGTATTTTTTCGGCATAACACAGACACTCAAACACAGATATAAATACCTACTTTTCATTATAACGTTTCATATTTTAGTGTAACTTTGCCGATTATCATAAAATTATTTCTATTTTAGTTCCATAGAAAAATGCATGTAGTTCAGTGTAAATGGTGGGTACACCAATTAATTCACAGAAACCTTTAGGTAGGGTAAAAAATCTCTTACCACAATGTCAGCCCCAACCCTAAAATACCAAAAAAAATACATAAAACTCGACACAAGGAAACATACTACAGAAAAGGCCTTTTCTGCCCAATATAATGACGTATATGTCTACAAGGCGCGGCGGGTCATCGAACGAGATCGATCAATCAAATGTCCGAACGATTTCAGTTTGTTCACGTCACCTAATCTTTTAAGTGATGTAATGTGTACCTACCTATTTGATGAGTTCATTTTTTTTATCTTTTATTTGACTAGGATAAGTAGATGGATGAATAATATAAGATTGGTCCGTCTTAAGTAACGTAATTTTATGGATCATCAGGCGATGGCACTTTTTTATGTTCGCTTGATACAATAAAGATTTTGAAACCTTCTGTATTTTTCTCCTAAATAAAGAAAGAAATATGTTTAATCATACGCTTAACTTGATCGCACATAAACATCATTTATTAAGATCCTAAAAACAACTTTACATTATGTAAAAAGATAAACGACGTTTACCTTTATTTTTGATATGTGCTGAATTAAATCAACCGTAAATTAATAGGAATTGAATAAAGTTTTGCAGAAAAATAGGTAAGTACAAAGGCCATTTAGTACCAGTTTTAAATTTTTTTGTGATTTAATTTTACCCCGGTTACTCACATGCGCGAAAAAGGTTCGCGCGCTTTGATGTCTGTTAAAAAACACAGCTTGGAAATGAAATCATTTGCAAATGATTTGACGGGCCTGTTGGTCTAGTGGTTAGTGACCCTGACTGCTAAACCGGAGGTCGTGGGTTCGATTCCCACCCAGGGCGAATCTTTGTGTGATGAGCACGATCATTAGTTCTGTGTCTGGGTGTAATTTATCTATAATATGTATGTATTTAGAAATATATAAGTATGTTTATCAGTTGTCTGGTTGCCATAGCACAGGCTCTGCCTAGTTTGGGAGCAGATGACCGTGTGTGACATGTCCCAAGAAAAAAAAAAAAAAAAAAAAAAAAAATGTCTTCCTACACTTGTGGGTTTGCGTATTCGTGCGAATGCGATTGACCGGCATTATAAGAAATCAATGCCGTAAAACACAAAATGCTAACAAAGTTGATGATTCATATCACTAGCTAACGTACGACCGATTTCGAACTCGCAAGCCCGGGCTTAGTAAACAATAATTAACGAAACAAAAGACTGTTTTAATAACCGTTTTAACGTTAACCAGCAGCTTTTAAAGCAGCCCTTTGTAATATTCTCCTATAACAGTTTTGGCTGTACCTTACCTTTGTATTAATTAATTGTCCTAAAATTACAATAACCTAAATCTTTATTATTGTTTGGGGCAACTCACACACCGCCCTCTGATCTCAAACTTAGCTGACCCTTTATTATGGCAACCAGACAACTGATATACATTATTAATAAAAATATAACATTCTGTCTTTGTTGTTGTCTTTTTCTTCACGGTTTGTGGTAACCAATGATATTGTCTATGTATAATATTAGTTTATAAATAACCTAATATTCCCTACAAATACAGATAATAACTGATGGCCTTATTCATAAAAATCTCGACGATAGTTAGCAAGTGATGAGCACCATCCAGATTTTTATAAATAAGGCCATATATACAGCATGTAACAAAAACCCTGTCCGAACCTTATGAGTATTACTCGGCATCGTACACATATACGTTATTATTGAATAGATTCGAGATTATTATTTTTCCTCGGTGTATATAATTAAATTAAAATAAAACTGATCAAAGGCTCCAACAGTTTTGTATCAAAGAACCCGTCTGAACGAGACATTTTTTTCTACCAGAACCAGAGAACCAGGAATACGCTTTTATTGGATCAGACAGGGTTTTTGTTACATACTGTACTGTATATACATATATTTATATTTCAGATACTATGCAATTCTAAAGCCGTTGAACGTGATGTGGGAGGCGCACGTACGCCGGGCGCTGCTCGCGGCGTGGGTGTGCGCCGGCTTCGCCAGCCTGCCGCAGAGCTTTATCTTCCACGTCGAGGAGCACCCAGATGTTAAAGGGTATGTTTTACTGCTGGTATGTAGCCTGAGCGCAGGCTTTGACTGCTTCACCGGACTTTTGGCGAGAACCTTAAAGGCCTCCAGCCAGTATTTTCAAGTCTCTGGTCCATCCGGCCGATGGCGTTTAAATTCAATACTTCTAAACATGTATCAAGCCTGTAATTCTCACACTGCTGGATAAAGGTCCATTCTCATGTACAGAGTGAGTTTTTTGTCATTATACAAACAAAAACTATAACCTATATATATCAGTTATAAAAACGATTGGTATCAAAAATTAAACAAACAAACAAAACAAAATCTCGAATGACAGTACTATGTTTTGAAATTCCATTTTTGTTTTCATTTGTTTTTTAAGTTTTTAGTATCTAACGTCTTAGGAGTTCTCTCCGTGACTTCCTCTTAGCCACAGCAGATAAACACAGTAGGTAGTGTAACTATTAGATTTTTTTTTCCTGTTAGCCAAACCGCTAAAATTTCTACACCTGCTATCATTAAATAGTGCTGTGAAAAATGCAATGGGTACTTTATCGGCGAGAAAAACCTTTTTAGTAGCATTTTTTTTTTTATCCAATTCTTAGAATTCCTTTGAATTGTCCTTGTCTTTATTGCGATAAAATATTCACTTTATACATTATAATTATAATTACAAGAAAAAAAAAATGTTTTAGATTTTCTTGTAAATTCTTAGTTACCAAGGAAAATTCTACCACTACAAGTTGAGAATACAAACGATTATTTTATTATTCTAGTTACCATAGCAACTGTACTCGGTATTAAATTTTGAGACTCATAGCTGTCAGAAACACCAATTAGAAGCGTCTAAATTCCAAGCCAAAAGTGTAATTGAATTTATTGTATTAGACAAATTCTAAGGCCGCGATTCAAATCGTGATAATTGGTTCAACCTCTATCAAAAGGAATTAATCAACTGACAATATCAACCTCCGGATAATCCTTTGGGATCTTCTAACAACGCGTTTAATGCCTGTTATTAAACTTCATGTATATACTAGCTTTTCCCGCGGCTCCGTCCGCGTGGATTTCGGTTATTGCGGCAAAAAGTAGCCTATGTACTTTCTCAGGCTGTAGATTATCTGTGTACCAAATTTCGTATAAATCGATTCAGCAGTTTTGTCGTGAAAGCGCGACAGACAGACAGACAGAGTTACTTTCGCATTTATAATATTAGTAAGGAAACTGCATTACTATCTTAATTTTTTCTTTTCTTTCTTTCTTTTCTAAATAGGTAAATGTTTTAATATGTTGGATTACATGACATATCTTTACTAATATTATAAAGCTGAAGAGTTTGTTTGTTTGAACGCGCTAATCTCAAGAACTACTGGTTCGAATTGAAAAATTCTTTTTGTATTGGATAGTCCGTTTATTGAGGAAGGCTATAGGCTATATAACATCACGCTATGTCGCAATAATGAAAAACCGTTGAAACTAAAACACGCGAACAAAGTCGCGTGGGACAGCTAGTAAATAAATAAATGTGGATAACATCACATGCATTGCTCTGAAAAGTGGTTTTTTACATTGACCCGTCCGGGGATCGAACCCGGGACCTCAGAGCTGGCGACACCTTGATAACCGGTTTGTACGCCACTCGACCACGGAGGTCATCAAATATAAGTATGTTTAGCTAAATTTCACTTGCGGCTCCTTCTTCTCCTTACCAATTTTTATTAAAATGTGTTGTACGTTTAAAGGCAAAAGCGCAACAGACAGTCAGACAACATACGCAATTACTTTCGCATTTATTAATATTAGTTGGTATCAACAAGTGTTAGCAGTGTTTTAGTTTCGTGTCTTATATTCAATCGTCACTATTGAATTAGTGAACTCAGGATTAATTTTAATCTATACTAATATATAAAGCTGAAGAGTTTGTTTGTTTGTTTGTTTGAACGCGCTAATCTCAGGAAATACTAGTCCGATTTGAAAAACTTTCAGTGTTGGATAGCACATTTATTGAGGAAGGCTATAAGCTATATAACATAACACTGCGACCAAAAGGAGCGGAGAATAAATGAAAAATGTTGCAAAAATGAAAAACCGTTTAAACTTAAACACGCGAAAAAAGTCGCGGGGATCAGCTAGATCAGCGGTCGGCAACCCGCGGCCCGCGGGCCGCTTGCGGCCCGCGGGCGTCTTACTTGCGGCCCTTGAAAGTTTTGTAAAACAATACTAATCCTTTATTATATACGCGAAAGTTAGTAAGGATATATGGATGATTGTTACTCTTTTACACAAAAGCTACTGTAGTAGTGTTTTTCTTTATTTAGAATTAAGAAACTATCGTTAAGTTTCTTATTTTTCTTGATATCCTTAATGTGAGGATTTATAGGCGTTAAGATATTTTAATAAACGTATGAGATATACGTGTTTAAAATTTGATGCCACCGAAATGAATCAGTCGGACAACGAAATCAAATAACTTACTTTGAACCTATCCACTGAAATTAAAATCTACTGAAAATTTATGTACTTATACATAGGCAAAAGTACATACATTTTCATTTCATTTATTTAGGTAAGCCTGTCTATTATAGAACAGACAGGCTTACCTAAATAAATATATAAAATTGAATAACTGTTTGTAGTACCAAAAATAAATAAATAAATGTGGTGCTTGGGCAATGCAGCGCTAGAAACTTGCTTTAGTGCCTCCGTGGGCCTCTTTAATGAACCAAATGGGTTTAAACTGTATTTTCTCCCTCACTTCAAAGAAATGAGACCTCCGTAGTTAGCAACTAAACTAACCGCCTGGTAAATTGTAGAGACAAGTACTCCGGTGGTTTTAGCCGGTAAGAACCATGCCTCTGCCTTCCCCAGGGTGGAAAGCCCATACAAATTCCCACCAGGGAAAAAATCTCCAGCTGGCCTGTATTTATACCGAAATGAAACAATTGATTGTACCAACCGAAATGATATAATTATGCATCGAAATGGGATTTTTTGTCACTCCGGTGGACTTTTTATCATTTCCGTGGACAAAACTGTCCACCAAGTTAACAAAATGATATCACAGAAATGAAAAAACAAGGACATTAATTAGAATTACAAGAAAACCAATTATAATAGGGTGTAATGAATACTACACAAATAAACATAGTATTATTAGGCACGCGTTCACGAGTGTTTTGTAATTTTATTTACAACCAGTTATTGGCAACCAAGTTATATCTATAAACGGAAATGAGAAATATGTTGTTCCATGACACCGAACTGATAAATTTAAATTATTGGCGGGAACACGCAGGCAGCGCATTTCATTCTACTACGAACACTTAGGTGGCACTGATGCGTACCTTCAAAGCGCACGAAAGGCGAGTTAGAGAGGTTCTATGAAAAAATATT
Source organism: Diachrysia chrysitis (assembly GCA_932294365.1). Taxonomy (NCBI): domain Eukaryota; kingdom Metazoa; phylum Arthropoda; class Insecta; order Lepidoptera; family Noctuidae; genus Diachrysia; species Diachrysia chrysitis. The sequence goes on from OW028657.1 coordinate 9,544,675, forward strand.
GGCGTTAAACATTTAGCCACCGAAAGTCGCAAGGTTTTTCTGGGACAGATGTATTTAAAACTTGCCAGTTATTTACCTGGGTAGATAAAAATATATAATCACTTCGCGATAATACTATCAATATTCAGGGTTTAAATAAAAGTTACTATTTAGCTACACTAACAATAGTTCTTTTTGTACGAGGCAGTTCACATTGACAAGTAGTTAGGACAGCCACCGAAATTAAAAAAATGTGCTTTAACGTTTTTTTTTCCGTAATCAACTGTCACCAAATCAAATATTTAATGCGATAAATAGGTAACTACCTCTCCTACCTGGAAAAAAATATTGTGTAGCTTAGTTTCGAGGGTTTATATCACAAGTGCGGCCCACGTTTGGTTTAGTTAGCCACTTTGTGGCCCTTGCCTGCCAAAAGGTTGCCGACCGCTGAGCTAGATAGATGATACACGGATACAATGTAGCTCTACGTCATTATACTGCATCTAACAACATGGCCACCCCGACCTTAGCCAATATTCAAATACGCAAAATCATCGTTTGATCTGATATCCAATAAACATCAGTTCAACAATGCCGACATACCACAATATTGGCACTGCTTTCAATCGGCAGCGGTATTACGTGTTTTGCAAAGCGGCTGCAAAATTTGCACAATTATTGCTGTCAATACGATAATTCGTATTATGTATCGCGATAATGTAATGCAAAATAAGAAATTTCACTGCAATAATCTTATTTTCTTTTTGCTTTTAATGGGGTACTTTTGTTTTTATTATTAAATAATATATTAGACACGTTTTTTTTTCTTATTGTACGTAATCAAAAACTCACGACGAAACATTGATTTGAAATGTCGCATGACGTCACAATTTCGTACATTTTGTACGCTAGCATGATGTCAATAACCTCTACTCCTCAACTTTAATCCGCTTTATCTACTTAGTTTTTTCTTATTTTGAAAAAGCCAAAAACACGTGTCTAATATATTTTTATTATTTAACTAACTATTAATGTCTTTTTCATAACCAGTCGTAGATGACTGGGTATGATCATAAGATCTCTGGATACGATAAGGGTAAACCCTATTGCCATCGCTTTACTTTCGTAAGATACGTAATAAGGCCGCCGATTGTATTGCACTACCAATGGCATTACCGTCTAAATTTCAGTGTGATCCTAAATAATAATAAACAATGTTCTGTTGTTATTGTGAATATAATGGAAAATATTTGTGCTTTGAAGATCGTCCGGATATGCGCGTTTCCTTGCTGTCGGCAAAATATTTACTATTGTTTTAGCCCCGGGGTATTTTGAAGGGTTAAAGCGTCTAATAAACCTGCCTTAATGTAGTTGTTACTGAATTTAGGCAAGTATAATCGCATTTAATCTGTGATTTAACCTGATTGTGAACATACTTATTAAATCATAATACATAAGGCTTCTGAAATAAGATGCTAAATTAGGGAAATTGTATAAAAGCGCATAAGAAAGCTAAAATTTTATTGTTTAATCTCAACCTTTTTTTTAATGTAATGCACGCAATATACCCAAAAAAAAACCAAATATTTTTACAAAAAAAAATAAAGGTTAACTAAGTAATAGATTTTTTCATCGTAAAATATTCATAGAAATCCTCTTAGAACAATGGAAAAATATTCCAACTCAAATACTAAAGAACCATTTTATTTAAATCCCAAACCAAACTTCAGAATTCAATTTGGAGCAATCAATGATGAATTGGATCAGATTAAGAGAAGTTTTAATTCCGACATCTTAATGTTGTGATTATGGTAATGTGTATAATAAATATTGTAAGACGTATTTTAACCATTAGTATAATCCCGCGACGACGTTTAGTTACGATCTATTTTATTGATCTATATATGTACCAAGGTCGAGACTATCTTTTAAGTAAAACTCAAAGTGCATCTCCGATTTTCTGTTAAAGGTCTAGTTAGGTAGGTCTTAAAATATGTGGTGGTTTACAACAATATGGCGACCTGCTATTTCGATCGAAAAAAACAAAAAATAATGTAAAATCACAAAATCTTCGATAAAAGAAAATATCTATACTAATATATAAAGCTGAAGAGTTTGTTTGTTTGTTTGGTTGTTTGTTTGTTTGTTTGTTGTTTGAACGCGCTAATCTAAGGAACTACTGGTCCGATTTGAAAAATTCTTTCAGTGTTTGATAGCCCTTTTATTGAGAAACACTATAAGCTATATAACATTACGCTGTGACCGAAAGGAGCGGAGTAAAATGAAAAATGTTGCAAAAATGAAAAATCTTTGAAATTAAAACACGTGGACAAAGTCGCGGGGGACAGCTAGTCTTAAATAAACAGACGCGAAGACCAAAACTTTTCGTATAAAATATGACATACAATAGAATCTCTTAGTTGCGAGTTCCCTAATGTGCTTACGTAGTGAACGAAAAGGATGGATGTGATTGATTGAATATCAATACGATGTCAAGTGCGTATGTTTCCTGCTTTTATTTGGGATACAATGAGAGTAGGTTACTAGGTGACTTTGAGCTGAACAGAAATTAATACGCCACTAAATATATGGGCAATGTAGGACATTTAACAACCCAATTTATTATGTAATACATCCTTAAATAGAAATCCAAACTCAAAGGCTCTTTGATTTTCGGAACAAGTATGAACTACTTTCATGTTCGTCATCTACCTACATTATAATCCGGATATTTTCATTTATCCCTTTGTTATTTCACATCTATAAAGGTCTGGTAGCACGTGCAGAACCAGGACTATTAATTTTACATGTTAGTTCTTAGAAGGAACATGGTTGATGAAATTTAGATCAGTTTGCACTGGTTTTGGTCACAAAACTATTGAATCCAATGTTAACAATGTATCAAAGTGTTATTTGTAGATAGTATTGTAGTTTTTATTTATTAACAACAATACCTATTCAACTTGATTGCACTGATTGGATAGCCGAGTCGTATACGTCAACACACCAATTATTACAGTGCGCGACGTACTGCGGGTTCGATCGCCGCTTAGGACAAGCATTTGTGTAATCCATAAATACTTGTTAAAAGTCATGGTGTTCTTTCTGCATGTGATTTGAATGTTTGTAAAACTTCCCGCGACACAAGGATTTTTTGGGGAGATGGTTTTTTAAATGAATAAAAAATTTATATTAAAACATTTGCGGATTATATAACTGTCATCCCTGACAGAGATAGTTAGCGTTAGTTAGCATTATCTGTGCAGTCATACCGGACTTTAGTAGACTATAATTCTATTTTAATTCCTGACAAAAAAGAGGTTAATGTTATCTATAAGTTTAACTGGCGTATTTGTGTATGGATGTATCTGTGTGTGTCGTAGCTCCCAAATAGATGGATGGATTATTCTGTAAATGTATGACATTTTTTTGACAGGTACTACCAGTGCGTATCGTACGGGTCTCTACCGACGGAGAGTCACGAGTTCGCGTACTTCCTGGTGAACATGATCCTCATGTACGTCATCCCGCTGATGTCCACGCTGTACTGCTCGTCCGCGGCGCTGCTCGAGATTATCAGAAGGGCGAATACTTCTAATGGTGAGAAACATTGCAGGATATTAAAGCTTCCCGGCATTTGACACTATAGTAAAACTATATAAATGTTCATAAGTGACTCAAGGGACAGAGAAATGGTTAAAGATCAACAAAACTGCGAAATCGCGACGCGCTTTTTACGCTCAGTTTTGTCTTTTGTTAGATAAGTCGACCGCGGTTTAGGTATACCTATAGGGTGTCACTGAAAGGGTAGGTATATATATCCAATAGGGGTGAAGAGTACATCTAGTATAGAGTCGGCATACAAAACTTCACATTGAAATGAACTACATAATTAAATAATTAATGTTCAATTTTTCGCATTAGTTATTCGACACCAAAAATCAAAACCAGATCGCTGAAGTGAGGTGATAAAATTTGACACATATCTTATGATTTTTGGTGTCGAATAATTAATGCGAAAAATTGGATATCAATTATTTAATTTAATTATCATTTTTAGCTGCTTAAAGAGCCTATCTAGCCCTTACCAGTTGTAGGTACTTTTCACCCCTTTTGGATAGATACCCCTTTCGGTAACAACCTGTTTATGATTCTAACGAATTAAAATTGATGATTAAAAAAGACTACCTACTTTTCATTGCTCTCTATAATGCTGTTTTCAATAAAGACCAGTCTTGCCTAACACACAACACTATTCATGTGCATTGGAAATCAAGCATTACCAAGAAACTTGAGTCCCAAAAGAATCGTCTTCTTTTGCGGTTATTCTATTTTTGTCTATGATGAAAACTGAAGGAAAAATATAATATTTCCAGATAAGATGCGTCGCAGCGGTGTGGGCATCCTGGGGCGAGCGAGAGCGCGGACGCTGAAGATGACCGTCACCATAGTGCTAGTTTTTTTTACCTGTTGGTCTCCTTACTACTGTTATTGTTTATGGTGAGTTTTGTACAGCTTTTCTTGTTTAATCGTCAACTACTTTATGTGACTGGCTTTGTAAAGATAACTTTTATTAAGTAACTAACTTATAAAAGTATTTTTTAAACTTAACTGTACCTAATAGGTAGATATATAAAGTACATTTGACTTCAAAATCAAAATCAAATGGATTTTTTTAATTATAATTTCATATACATGTCTTTTTAGGCACTTTTAAAACGTTATGACCCTAGTTGCGCTAACTAACTTAAAAAAGAAACTACTCGCAGAGAAATTACACGAATATTTTAAATCATATGCACAAATTACATAACCATCACACAGCTGTCTGTTCCCTGCGGACAACTTCTTCATGCAATAGGACTGCAGTCAAGGTTCTATTCATAAAGTAACCTTTAAAATAACAGTTGCTTATGGCGGTTACATAATAACATAAATTCACTACCCACAATCATTTACATTTCTTTGAGAAAAAGGTGCTTATAACAATCACCTTATTTTGTCCATTTCCCACTCAGGTATTGGATCGACAAGGATTCTCTGAAGAGCCTAGACCCCGCCATCCAGAAGGCGATGTGGCTGTTCTCGTGCACCAACTCGTGCGCGAACCCCATCGTGTACGGCGTCTTCAACCGGAACCGATGGACGTGGCGCGCCGGCCGGGTGAGTTACTTCGTAAGTTACTGCTATATCTATATATTTATCTATTATTGTATTTACTTGAGAGACAGCGTGATAAAGATATTCTTATAGAAAATATTTTTGACCCATTTTATCTGTATCTTTAAAATCAACCCCTTTTAATACCATTATTTATTTATACTATTATAATAGGGATGTTTCCTGGGTATGAAAAGTTAAAATCTATTTAGTCCGTCAGTTAGATAATAAAAAAATATTAGACACGTATTTTTCCTTTTATCAAAACAATAAAAAAATACAAAGATACACCGCTTTAAAGTTTCGGAGTAGGGGCTTATGACGCTACGCCTCGCTAAAAATCGTAGCGAGGAGTGACGTCACGCGTAACTTCAGTTCTCTGTATTTTGATCATTTTTTGTTTGCAGGAAAAAAGAAAAAATACGTGTCCAATAAAATTCATTAATCTACAAGACGGACATTAAAAAAAAAATAGGAAACAGGCCCATTGAGATTAATTTAGAAGTGACAACCAGTCACACTTTGCAAAATCGGTTGTGGAGGTCAGACAGGCAGTCGCTCCATGTAAAATACGGTATTCAGCTAAATCAGTAGGACTGGAAGCCAACCCCAACATAGCTTGGGAAGAGATTAGGCAGAAGAAGACTTGAGAGACAGCGTGCTGCGCTGTTTCTTCTCCACAGCAAGAGCACTCAAAAGCGGTAAAGGGTGGTCGAATCAAAGTGCTGTCTATTAATTATTATTTGACTGACCTTCAAAAGTAGCCTATTAGAATAAATTACTTCTATATGCTGATCACTGGTTATCTGCTCGAGTATGGTCTGTGTATGGATGGCCTAATATATACCCAAACATACTAGATTCTTATAGAACGATATTTATTTTGTAGCTACATAATTGTCTAAACAGTTATTACAACTTCGCTTCTGACAAAAAATTACCTAATTACAGAACGTCCGATGTCGAAGCGGCAGCATGAGGCGCGGTTCGAGGTTACCGTACGGCGAATCGATGGAGATATCTGCAGCAACCCTCGCCAGAGCGAGAAACTCGATGGGAAGCGAGCGCAATGGCCGCCGGGACTCCGCGTACAACACGCAAAACGGATCGCAAAAACATTGGAACACGATAAATAACAACCACGTCAGTAATGGCATTGTGTAGCCATAGGACTCGCTTAGCGTTACAAATGTGTTAAAGAAACTATTTCGGGACAAGTGGTAAAGTTCATGAGGTGCTTTGAAAACGTAATACCTACGATATCGGGAAAGATATATCGTTAAAAGCAAAATGGAGGATAAAAACTTGTTAACTCTTAACTTAAATCTTTATTTTTTCGTGTTTTGACGTAACAAACTTTCGATGATTTAAATAATAATAGTGATGAGCAAAAAATAACGATAACGTTAAAAATAACTTATAACGTTATCGTACGTTTAAATTTATATTAATTATTTTTAAGTTCGTTAGTTTGAAATGGAGTTGAATATCGTTACTGAATTTATGTGTGTAAAATAAAGCTTTAAGGTGGAGTCTTGAAACATATCTAGGAGGCGATAAGTTACGCTAAAACGGTTCGCGCGGTTTGTGCCATGCCTTGTGAGTAGAATTAATTGTTGAGTGTTACTCTCTGATATGTAACATTCCTTAAGTGATAGATATAAATATAGTCCTTAGTTTAAACGATAACTAGTCTAATGAGGCTATATCAACCGATGTTGTTATTCGTCTTATGATTGACAGTCTCTCTGTAAACTAGTTCCTCAATCTAATTAGGATACTCATGGTTTTCCAGCATGTAAAGTTAATACATTCCAATGAGAACACGCTTAAGTTATTACTTATATATTTATACAATAAGACTGACTGACAGACGATAAGTCCTAAGTAGGTATGTTGATACCAAACACTAATTGTTATTTCTTTAATGGTTGTTTTTGTTTAAACTATAGTTTAAAAATAATATATTGTTTTAGTTTTTGTTAGTAGAATAAAGTTGTACCTTGGCTGTGAGGTAATAGAGACTCAGCTCTATACATGCAAAGAGATATAAATTTTTGTACCAAATCTTAATCCTAAGTTAACGCAAGAGATAATTTTTTAAATAAAAATATGAAAGAATCTTGTCTACTTATTTCACATTAAAGTAAGAATAACTCGCTTTTAATAAAAGATTATTTTCACACAAATATTTATTTAAAATAACATCCATTTTAAATAAAACAGGGAGTTATGAGCCGACATCAATAAATACTCCGTACTTATGTACATACAATATTTGGTTTATTTATTATAATTAAAACTGAATTATATCGTGCTTAGTGCGAAAACCAACCATACGTTTTAGGATCTTTAATTTGTAACCTCATAGAAAAATTCAATTAAATAAATATATACTTCAATAAATACTTGGATCATCTATTAACAACACCTATTATCACCTTCACTCTATGCTTCAAAGGTATTGATGGAAGAACTTTTGAAGGTACATAAATTTTATTAACTGGCTGGAGGCGTGTAGCGCAGGACCGATCTTTGGGGAAGGCCTATGCCCAGCAGTGGGAGTCTAATGGCTGAAATGATGATGATGAAATTTTATTATTTTTTGTGGGTAAAGTAAAGAGTATGTATAATAATATTATCATGCAATATGATAGAATTGTCGCTCTAAGCACAATATAGCAGACTAGTGATACAAGTGCGGACTAGAAGCTATTATAAACATTACACCTACATAAATATGGTTATACATTACCATTTAAAAGATAAAATATCTTACTACATTCACTATAGCTTACAGCTAATATTTGGCCACAATTAAATGACTTTCCCTCTGCAGTGGTCGATAAAATAAATAATAATAATATAAATTATTATGTCGTAATTAATTCAAACTACAAGAACACTAAATTAAATTGCTTTAGAATCACTTCGTAACCCATTTACTACACAACATCTGTTTCACCACATGATAATCTACTCATAAGAAAACCAGACAGAATACACCTTTAAATATATATTTTATATCCGATAAAGAGTGATTTTGTATATAAAACGGTGAAACAGTGAATTTTATACTCGTGAAAACATTTTAAACGAATACTAAGCTCTAATAAATTTTATATCGTTTGTAACGATGAAAACAACTAGCAACAATAAATAAATATTTAATACGTAAAATACTAATGTCATTGGTTTCGCTTGATACATATGGAATGCAGGCTTACTTTAACTTACAACTCTGAAAATGTACTATGTATACTTTTGATTTTACCAACACTGGATCAAAATTTTAGAATGGTTGTAGATGAAACTAGTCAATGAAACGATTTTAAGTACTTTTTCGCCATGACGATATTAGTCGAAAAGTACTAGCGAATCAACAAAGTTATTGTCCGGTAAATCAACATGAAATCGACATCGCTGTTGGTAAAACCAAACGTTATGGCACATTCAATACATAATCTACGATTTACGATTTAAAACACATTCTAAATAAAAACACGTTCGACAAAATGTACATTCATACAAAAATAGATGGAAAGTTTATAAGCTACACATCGATTTTTTTTTTTAATTTACTCGAAAGTTTTGTGAATATATGTCAAAAGACCTATAATATTTTTAATGTATTAATTTTTAATAGATATCATATCGAAAAATCTTTTAAGAACCGGGTAATATTTTTGTAGCAAAATAGCAGAGTGAATAACAGCCAATGATATTATACACAAGATATGATCATAGTTATTCACGTTTAAAATCTGATCGCGCTGGTATATGTAAAAATGTTGTCGAGTTGCACTGAAGAATAATAGTACACAAGATACGATAAGCACTTACGCAAAAGAGACTGCTAAAACTGAGAACGTCGTAATTATGGGGAGGTTTCCGATTCCTTAAAATGCGAGCGCTAATAACATATCTGCCTCATTTTTATATATAATATCATTGGTAACAGCTATTTAAACGGTATGAAAATATGGTAATACACTTATTCTTCGAAGGACAATATGTATTTAAGTTACTGATATTTTAGATATCGCATACCTTACAATTTAGAGATTCGAAAAACATCTAAACATCACGACAGCTACTTTAAGGCTACATAAAATGGCACATATAGAACACAGCGACACATTATAAGCTCCTTCCAACATTATTCATACAAATAAATACTGAATATTCAAATACAATATCTTCGTAATCATTGGCAAAGGCCAAAACTCTGTAATACGTATGACCTTAACAGTTCTAAAATATATGTTCTAAGAAAAACATCGATTTAATTTTTATAACATGTAAATAGGTTTTATTATAATAAATTAAAAACAGTAACTAGCTATCATAATAGAAAACATTTTATATTTATACGAGAAAATGATATGATTATATTAATTCAAACATCAACATTGTACACAAAAACATGCATTTCATCACAAAATAGCAGTTAAGACGCGACGTTATTGTCTTTAAAATAGCTATTTAAAAATAACGATATTTGAACACGGAACGGTTGCGCAGCGCTTCGCCGCGGCCGACAGAATTAATTAATATTTCTATCCTTTTTATTTAATTTGTTTATTTCTTTTTATTGCGGCCAATGTTAGCCATAAATTTAATAAGATACGATTTTGTTTTAAAGCTTTTTCTTTTCTTGTAATGTAAATTACTTTCTTCGTTATTTTGAACGCAAAATTCTTTTTATTTTTAAATATTCCGTGTTTCCACTATTTAGTTCCGTCGAGAACTTTTTACTGTGCTATCCTTAGCTCAGTGATCTCCTTTCTCTAGCTCAGTGAGCTCGTGGGACGGCGCCCCATCCTTATCGTTGGTGAGTGCGCGCGACTTGTCGATGTCACCCTGGGACAGTGACGTCACGATAATAGCGCCCAAAGCGTCGCATACCACGTTGATCGTTGTACGGAACCGGTCACTGAAAAATTAATCATTTCTTGAAGTTATTGATTTAGATGAAATACAAAATGGTGCCTCCATTAGACGATTTATTTTAATATATGCCTTGTAGTATCCTTGTAGAAATAGTAGGTGGTAATTCTCTGACAGATTACAACACTATATACATTAATATTAACAACACGACGATTAAAAGGTCTGGATATTCATCATATTAAAATTAAATTATCACATAGGGGTAAACATAAAAATGTAAAAAAATATCGCAATAATTGCATGAAATCGGGAATTATTCGCAAAACCGCGATTTTTATCAAGTAAGTACATATAACATTAAAATACCGTCTTTAAATTTGCCAGTTAATAACACAGAATACTTACAGCAGCCAGTCCACAGCGAGGATGATGGAGACGTCCTCAGCCGGCAGGTTGACGGTGTCCAGCACCATCACCATGGTGACCAGCCCCGCCTGCGGGATGCCCGCCGCGCCTATACTCGCTGCCGTGGCTGTCACACTGAATCACAATACCCTTTATTTATCCATATAAATACTTATATTATATCTGTCTTTAATCAACTCAAAAAAAATCTTAGTCGTTAAGTTTTCAGAACTGAGCAGTTGTTTTTTTATTTTTTCTTTTCGTAAGAACCTTCTAAAAAGTATTAGAAAACTTGATAAAAAAGACTAATGTACCTAATCAGTAAAGTCGTTCTCAATTTATGGCGTGACCAAGAGGGTACAGTGATATTTTCAAAAATCTCTTTTTTGGCATAAAAATTGAGCTAGTGAATTTGTTTCATCCGTTCACGCGTGATTCGATGACTAAGGGAAATAGAGATACATTTTTATAGATATATATTTACGTATCAAAGGATTTACAAATATACATTTTAAGCAGTTCTATCTTTAGAACTGTGCATTTCTTCAGAAAGTTAAGAGTCCGAAGTTTGGAGAAAACAACTAAGGGATTTCGTTGTGCTATCCTAAGTGCAGACTTTTCTTTGGTAGGTAGGAACTTTTCATACCTCATATAACCTCAATGACGTGCACTGAAATGAATGAAAGGATTTTAGAAGTAACTATTTAATTTGCATCTTTTTCCAGTCTCACCTGACAGCAATAATCTTGCCAAACGACATCTCGACCTTCCGAAGCTGAGCAATGAAGATGGCGGCGACGGCTTCGTACAGAGCAGTGCCATCCATGTTAATGGTAGCGCCGATGGGAATCACGAACCGTGTGATGCGAGGATCCAGACCCATTTCGTCACAGCAGCCTATAGTTATAGGCATTGTCGCTGAACTGGAAATAAATAGACAAAAATTTATTGTATTACCACAAATGTTTTGGTATTTTTTTCTGCGTTTCTTTTTCCTAACTATAATTTGCTATATCACTAAAAGATGAGATATTTTTATTTTACAATAATACGTAGCATTTATAGAAATATTCTTAATTGTAAACACCTAATTAACAATAAAATAATTGGACATTTTTTACAGAGGAGAGCTTAACTCAAAATTAAGTTTTCTATGTGTGATAGAGAGATTTGATCTATAAAAATTAAGAAAGAAAGTGTGTACAACTAAGTATTTATATAGAAAATAAAAATACATAAAAATAGTCTAATACGGCAATATTTAATTTTAGTAATAGCGTATAATGGTAATAGGGTATAGCCGTCGTTCTCTAAGATTTCAAATAGTTTCAAAAATCCATATCCAATCCCATATAATTTTTGTCATTTTGACATTGTATTCAGCTCTGTGTGTTTCGAGAATAGCATGGCTGGAGAGCTATTTAGCTTTGCAAGAGATAGCAGAAGATATGCGAAGCTGACTGCCAACCTTCGCTCGTCGGAGAGGCACATTAAGAAGAACAGTATAATGGTGTTTTATCGCGAATACCCACTCTTAGTTTTGCGGAAAAAAAAGATCAACTGATTATGACAAGGAATTATAGTCAAAGTGTGAATTGAATGCAAATATAGAATATTTAGGTATTACAAAATCGATATTTTATTAATGTATATGTATTTAATTCCTATTTGACTCAAATAAGGTCAAAGGTTTAGTCCCTAAGGGACACCACTGTTCGGATAATTCAATTCAAGGCGGGTAAAATGTAATCGATTAAAATTTTGTGCTCACAACCTTAGGTTAGGAAACACGTTAACAGAGTTTACCTACCCATTCAGATGAAATGTATTTGAAAAGCCTTCTTGAAGATCTCATGTTTTAAAGCGTGTATACATTAGAACTTTACTATAAAGAAAGAGCGCTTTATTAGCGCATAAATTAGGTACTCAAACGCTTTAATACGTTGTCAGCAAAAGGCTTTAAGTGGAAAAGACTACTAACTAGATACTAGCTTCATATATAATATAAATAGGTATAATGTGTAGTTATTTCTTTGTTAGAAAGCTTATTAATAGCATTATATAATGCAACTTCATTACTATTTATACTATTCAATAACATTTTTAAAAAAGTGGCTGATAAAATAGAAAAAAGTGTTACGTGAAAAAGGTGGTCACAAAAACCCCTAAATTTATAGACTTTGTCACAATAAGGTAGATTTATACTTCATTACAGTAAGGTAGCGTTACAAGCCAACCCTAATGCATTAGTTAATTGAAGAGTAATGTTTTTTATCTGTAACTAGCTGACCCGGCGAACTTCGTTCCGCCTAACAGTCGATTCTTTATTTTTTTTTATTTTGTTTTAATTTTTCTCTCCGTAAGAACCATCCTCGTACTTCAAGGAATATTCTTAAAAAAGAATTAGCAAAATCGGTTCAGCTGCTCTCGAGATTTGCGCTTAGCAACACATTCAGCGATTCATTTTTATTTTAAAGATAATATGTAGGTACGTTATGTATCTTTAATGAACATAATAAATTGTTAAAGTCTCACCTGGAAGCAGTACCGAAAGCTGTAGCCATGACCTGTCCCATCTTCGCAATATACTTGCACGGCAGCTTCTTGGTCGCCAGGATGAACAGGATACTCAGGGTCCCGAAGCCGTGCAGGAACAGCCCCAGGAGTACCGTCAAGAAGTACATGCCTAACCGCCCCACGAGGTCCCCAAAGTCATCGATCTCCATAATCTTTGCGGTCACAAGGAAGAAGACTCCAAGGGGTGAAAGCCTGGAAAAGAAGTTTGTAAGCTTTTTTAACTAAGAATGACTCCAAAACATAGAGGAATGCTGATCAGATTAGGTGGCGATATATAAAGTTTCAATTTTTTTGCGATTTGGCACATAAGTAATCAAAAGAACAGCCCTAGACAAGTAACATTTCGACAAGCGATAACGCTGATCGAATCGTTCAAATGTATGGAGGTGACAAGTCCAAGTCACGTGACTTATCAAAACAAAATATCATTTCCATACTTTTAATGTCAAATAAGCGAAATCCATCATCGCATCGCTTGCCAAATGTCACTTGTATAGTTGTATGAGAATTGATTAAATACGTCTCAAAAATCATACTTCGAAGAAAAATGCAAAACAGTGGATGAAATTTCTCAATTTTAGGGTCGAATTTTATTATTTTTATTCGTACCAAATAACCCATCCGGTGATGATCATCATGGCTTCAGACAGTGTGTGGAAGAAGTCCTGCAGCGGGCGGCTCTTATCCCCCATCTTGCCCAGCGTGATGCCCAACACAATACTGAAGCAAACCAGTCCCAGCACGTTGCTGCCACTCTGGTACTCTCCTTGAATCTGATACGTCTCTAATTCCCCTGGAAAATTATAAATTTGAAATAAGAAGAAGAAAAAAGAAAACTAAAAAATACCCTTAAGTATTTAATCATCAATCGTATTCTTTTGGCAGTTAAAAAACTGTAAAATACTGTTTTAGTATATGTAAAACAAACGGCCCATATGATATGAGCGTATGTTTTTGCCCATGGATTTTTTTAATTAAAATTAGTATTTTATTATCGGCCAGTAAGTAATTGTGCCATTGCCATTGATCACCAGCCTTTCACACTTACGGGATGGCGATTTCTGATTTGATTTTATAGTAAGTAGCCAAAAACATGAGGTTGAACTCCTACACAATCAAAAAGCTAATAAGAAATTAACATTATTAAAATTATTATTTATTAAATTTCAAAAGAGTTACCATAACAATACCTTTGAAACAGGTACAACAAAGAATTGTTGTCATGTTCCTTTGTTCACAAATGGAACGTAATTCGTCATCATTTTGTAATAAAAGTCATTCGTTCAGTTAGCTCTATATAAATTGCTCGTTCACACAGTTGTGAGACACGAGACCATTTTAAAGAACAATCTAATCATAAATACAAAGGAACTGGGTTTTTCCATAGGCTTTGGAAGAGATTTGTTCTTGATTTGTAACAAAGTTACCTTTTCGACATTTTGTATCGTTTTTATCGTAGACGAGTCTGGTGCGGTATGACGCGATCGTGGCCTGGGCGAGGTTCTCCGGGAACACGTTCCTGGAACAAGTAAAGATTATTGAAATTACCAGCTTGAAACACTGCAGCTGGAGAAAAAGGAATGAGCAATATCAAATAAGAACAGGAACTAGTCATGGTTACCTTGCTTTAAAAAGATGCTTAATGATTACATATTTAAACCTAGGTTAAGGTATGAACAGCCAATCAAAATCTGAAATCGCCAACCCGCAATGAGCAAGCGTGGTGATCAATGCTCATTCCTTCTTTATATGAGAAGAGGCCTGCACCTGATGAAGGTATGACCTATCTCCTGGACAAATCATTGGACTCAGCCTCCTATACCAGTCAAAACTGCTAGACTGCTACCTTCCTCAGATTATCAGTCCATCGAGCTAGGGGTGCCCTAAACTTCTGCCGAACCCGACCCCGCGGTTCCGGCAAGAGCAAGGATGGGACCGGGGTCTTTTTATGGCATATCCCCACGCTGTGAACTCGACACGACGCGAAATACTGGACTTTTAGAGCCCTAGATGCCTCTGGAGACGGCCCTAGACTAGATGCATCTATCTTGACAACTTGAGAATAAGCATAACAATAACAACGGAAATGCCATTTTAGCGTCAACGACACACTCACAGTGCACCTTGTATTAAGTTGTATTGACCTTAATTAGAATTTAAAACTACGCATCTCTGAATAAACCTGTTGCTGAGAATATTGAAAAGCCAGATAGTGTTTTGTTATTTTTTTCCATGCCATTTGGGAATAAACAATTATAGCTTATCAATGGAAACTAATTGCAATACTCAAGCAAATCTATTTGCTTGAAAATGTCGATATATAAAAGGATTACTCGGAAAATATTTCCTTTGATAAAGTACCATTAAATTAGGTTCTGAAAATATTCTATCCAATCCAACGGGGTTTTTTCTCCACATTTGATTCTTTTTTTTAATTTCTTAGAACTTTTGCGACTTCTTCTTAGTCTCTTCATTGCAGAAGGTCGTGTCTCACAAAAAACTTATCCTACAATAAAAACTAACAAAGAAAAACCACGTGTGTTGTTGTCAATCCTTGAACCATACACCGACCGGGCAGTTAGCTGGTCGACCGCCAAAACACCGCTGATTAACCTATATATACTGGAGATGTGACTCGAGAGACATTTGTCTCACTACTAGAATAATGTCACTAAGGTTCAAATCTATCATCTTATCTATTCCGGCTTGAAAATAAATTAAGATTTTGACTAACTTCTTATTCTTTCTTTTATATATAAAAATGAATTGCTGTTCGTTAGTCTCGCTAAAATTCAAGAACAGCTGAACCGATTTGTATATTTCTTTAAGGACAAGGCATGTATGAGAAAAAACGTATGGCAATGTTTTAAATATCTCACACCACCCGTGTAAGGCCAGGGCGGCCAGCTTTACTAATCGTTTTTGTTACTATCGCGGAATGGGTTTACTGTTTACTCTGGTACAATTTAATTTAAACACCGCGAATCGAATGATGATGGACCTTTGTTTAACTCGCGGCACCACTGTCGACGCATCAGCTCATGATTAAGGACTCCTATTAAGTCTAATACTAGTCGGGCGACCCCTAAAATGCGCTTAAGTAATCCGAGAAGTTTGTCTGGAAAATAACTGATTCGAAATTATATGAAAAATAACCAAAACAAAAAATACGTAGGTACTAATAGGTAATAAAATAAATGTATTATATTTCAAACAATTAATTTGTTTCGGTTGTAAACAAAATGGCGAATAAAGAGGAAAATTTATCAATAAATTGAAATTAATCAATTAAATTTCCTGTTTAATCATTAGGTACTAGTGATTGAGCAGGAAATATAATAATTTTATGATATTGTGTCTATTCACTTATGAAATAATAATAATCTTTATTGCGCCAATTTTAGTACAATACAAAGAGACTAATGTAAAGATGAAAATAATTTACATAAATATTTCATAATAAAAATCAGTAGGTATGGTATGCACAAACACAGGCATCTTTCTTTTTACAAAATATCAGTTCTCGAATTTTATTCAAAACATTTAAAAAAGGTTTGTACTCAAAGTCGCCAAAAATAGAAAAATAAAATTAATATGTCGGAAATGTATTAGGCGTAACCGAATTACTTGAAAATCGAATTACTCCATTAAACTGACGAAAGTAAAGAGGCTCGGCAATATTGTTATACGGCCGGGGTTCGGCCGCGGTCGAAATAGGGGTGGGATGAGAACTTTGGGCGCAAGAGCAATTTCTTCTTAAAAGTACCTAATGGTTTTATCTGGGTTAATAAAATACCACCATGTGAATTTGTTACTCGCGCGCTTACTCGTTAGCTATAATACTGGATAGGTACTATCAATGATCCTTAATGACTTGAAAGTTATCATCGATCATTAAATACATTTGACCTTTGATTAAATTACAATAAAAAATTAAATACATTCTAAAATATAAACGTAAAATAAATGCATCTACATAATTTGTTTTACAAATTAAATCCCTTATAGTCCCATTTCAAGCTAAAGTAATTTGACAAACATAAAAAAAAGAATTATATGGGCAAGTATACACGATTTAAAATTCAACTAATCACACTTAAGCTTATAGGTATATTTAGTAACAAAGCTGTGACGTTACCAGCAGCAGTCCGCAGCGGTGCGTATGTTTCCACACTCATGAATCCAGCCAGTAATCGGGATCCGTGACGTCACGACACCTGACGTTCCCGCCAATCAGTCGCGTGAACATTGTCTTATTTGATTGATGTCGCCTCTAGGGCTGCTACTACTAGTAGACTGTCTTTTGTTATCTACCGTTCTGTGGCCGTATTATGACGAATATCTTACTAGTTCCGTTGATGGATATGGACGAAGTTACATAGTCAGATAGTACTATCTCTTTTACCCAATCGAACTATAAGCCTATATATACAGTTTGGCCCCGGGCGTGCCAGCAATATATTTAAATAATTAATATTTATTTAGTCGAAACATCAATATGAATTCACCTAATGTGTGGCGTACCTAAGGGGTAGCAAAAGTCTCTTTGATTTTAAAATGCTAACCTATTTAATTCGTTGAAATCCTAAAAAAGCAAAAAAGACTTAGATAGATTATATTTCCATGTAATTAAATTCAATATCAAACCATTTTTTTTACTTAGGTACTCTCTTTAATTGTAACTTAAGAAAAGACATGACTAGAAAAAAAACAAACTTCATTGAATAAAATATGCTTTACATTAAAATGTTAAAATAACAATTTATATAAAACTGTCCTTAGCCAGAGCTTTGCTGACAATGGTCTGACTGGCGAAACAATTGTACTAAGTGGCTATATTAAGGGTCCAAAGACGAGCAAAGACGACATTTATCATCTTTTATCCGGAATTACACTTTTATTTTTACGGATTTAAAAAAGCTGGAATTAACTTGTCCATTTGAAGCTTTCTGTGAAGATTACAAAAGTATCTTCCAACAATACATTTTGACCAGACGCAATCAACATTTTGAATTAATATTCTGCATAAATAAAGTAATCTTAACTACTATTGCTATTTCATATAGGTAGCGGTACACACTGTATATTTTATAAGTAGCAGACATCCTTCCCTGAATATAATAAAAAAGACTTCCAACGTTTCAATCGAAAGGACACAAAATTCATTTAAAGACCAGCCATTTAGTAGTTCAGTGACATATACATACGTAAGAATGATGTAGCCTATAATGATACGGATTAATAAAGACGATCATTGTCAGGTCAGCCCTACTACGTATGTAGGACACTATATAAATAAGCAAGTGTCGGCCGGGAGCGAGCGCTCCTCACGCCGACCTGCAATTGACAATTACCTATATCGCCATGCTTCACACACCTCACACTTCGTAGGTAGGTACACACGGCAAACTAGATAGGTTTACAGGCCACACTAACATTTTATGATTTTAACATAATATAAAATGTTAGGGTGGCCTGTAAACCTATCTAGTTTTACTACCTATCATTTTTTTTATTATTTTAAAATGGTTACTAGCAATGTGGGTGGAATTCACATAACTAGCAATCTTGTTAACCCCTCCAACTAAGCTAAATGTGCTTTTGTCTGGAGTGGGTTCATAATTTATTATATTCAAAAGTTTCAACATACAAAAAAGAAAAAACGAAGTGTTGGGACTACCAATTTGCAAATGCAATCTTAATTATTTATTTCGGTCATTATTAAAATAGAGTTTAAAAAGTAATAATAAATTAGCTAGCTTCATTAATTAACGGTTCGATGCAACTGGAGCAAGCAATAAATCAGGTGATTGCCAATTATGGAGGATAACGCAACACGTGACCTCCGACCTTAGAGACGCCTTGAGTAATATCCCTCTAAAATCTTACTTATAAATACAGTGTTGGAAATCCTACTAATAAGTATTAAAAACGTAAAAGTTTGTAAGGATGGATGGAAATTTGTTTGTTACGCTTTCAAGCAATAACTACTAAACGGAATTGGATGAAATTGAAACACACAGATAGTTTAGGACGGTCCTGTGTTCAGCACATAGGTACCACTTTCTATGCCGGTTAGTTCACAGGACGAAGATATACGCGAATGTCACTGATACAAGGAAGATCACAATATGTCGTTGATTGCGATAAATTTAGAGTTTATATTTCCATCTTTTAAAACCGTGGCTCTCGTATATGTAATTATTTTATTTAATCATTAATTATATATTTTTTTTCTTTTAAAAACCGACTCCCGCTCTAAGGAATTTAATCCTTGTGACTCGGGGGATTTCACAAACATTTAAATCACATGCACAAAGAACACCCAGACCTAGAACAAACATTTGTGGATCACACAAATGCTTGTCCCATGCGGGGATCGAACCCGCAGCACGTCGCGGACTGCAGTAATTGGCGTGGTGATCTATACCACTCGGATATCCGTAAAGTCTATATATAGTCACAATACTATAGTACCAATATCAAAATACTGTAGTAAGAAAATCCAAATTTAATAAGAATAGTTCATTGCTTTCGTTGTTTTATCAAAGTACGATAGGTAATACATTATGTATAGTATACTATTAGTAGCTTATATTTTAACTGAAAATGGTCTCAATTAGTCAAATTCGTAGTGTGATATTTACTTTTAAATATCCATCAGCAATAAATTATTCATCAAAAGTATATTAATAAATATGCATGTTACTATGAATGTGGAACGTGGGCGGATGGCGAAATTACCATTTATGTATCCTATTAAGAGCATTAAGCCAATGATCCCGTAACATATTATACGAGTTGTATGACACAATTCTGTTACTAGTGCAAATTTATGAAACTCTAGAACTTACGATATTGTTACACACATTACTGTTCCCAAACCTGGAAACGAAATGTGTACGTATGTTTATGTGATCTTTATTAAAAGCTGTAGTATCTGATTTTTTATAAATAAATAATATTAATATCTTGGGACTACTCACACACGGCCATCAGATCCCAAACTAGGCAGAGCCTCTATATGGGAACCAGACAACTGATAAACATACTTATATATTTCTAAATACATACATATTATAGATAAATTACACGCAGACACAGAACAAAATATCATACTCATCACATATAGATTTGTCCTGGGTAGGAATCGAACCCTCCGATTTAGCAGTCAGGGTCACTAACCACTAGACTAACAGGTTCTTTGTTCTACAGATCCTGACCTACTAAACCAATACTCTGATTTGGTTCGTAGGTGGCTATACTGTGCTGGGATACAGGTCCTAAAGAAATGTTGAATTTATAAGACAAGTTAATAGACAAGATATACGCAAACATTCGCTCACAACGTAGGTACTACATTTTTTAGTAGAAAATAACTTTCTCCACAATTTCCACACATAACCACTATTAATCTGCTTAAAATATTATTGAAAAATGTACCAAAATCTTATGCCACAACACTAGATACTTAATGTAACATTTTATGCAGTACAATATAAAAATCTTTGCCCGTAAAAACAAATATATTTAAGGTACAAAATAATTAAAACCTGTTCATCCGGAGATTAATAAAAGCTTGCTACAAAATGGTTTCGGATAATCCTACGCAATTTCGTATCAGCAGTCCTTTCTCGACGCAATAATAAGAGCTTAACGTTTGCATTTCTATTTCAGAGAGTAGGTACCTGTTTTATGTTCCCTTCCCGGAAAAATATGAGGAAAATCCTCGTCGCAACCCACGGGTATCGATTCACCATGGAAACTTGAGATATTAATGGATGTTTTCCTTGAAAGCTACTAAGAGGACCCTTAGAGTATAAATAAATAAACTATATAGTGTGTATGAACTGTGCCTAACAGAGTATGAACTGTGAGCAGTATGAACAAGTAACATCGTGAAACTAGTGTTAAAAAAGAGCGTGTCCTTTTCTTAATATTATATCAAAATCTAATATCCTTACTAATATTATAAATACGAAAGTAACTCTGTCTGTCTGTCGCGCTTCAAGCCAAAACTACTGAACCAATTAAAATTAAATTTAGTACACAGATATTCTAGAGCCTAGGTAAGGACACAGGCTACTTTTTGCTGCGATAACCACGCGGGCGGCTCCCGCGGGAAACAGCTAGTTACCCCATAAATATCGAAACCATCGATATCTTCACATAAACGTCGTAACATGGAAAAACACTTATTGAAGGTAAACGAGCGTAGAACTTACAGCAAAAAAATACTAACGATAGGCACAACGGGCTACTAGCGATGCGCGTACTCTATGCTTGCTTATTTATACTCTAAAGGACGACTACATATCAGTTGTTACAAATAACAAGAATCAATCTCACTGTTTTGAAATAAAAGTGATGTCAATAAATAGTTTAGGATTTGATTTTCAGACCGTGTTTAAGGAATAAGGAAAGGATATGACACTCTGTTTATTAAAAATGATATTATACGTTTGAATATATCAATTTTCCTGTCCCATGAATCACATAAATGACCATATTCATTTTTCAACTACTGCGTCTACTGACAGGACAGGAAATGTACTAATTTGGTAGACTTTATAATAATGTGTCATACAAAATAATTTAAATAAATTTTATAATTTGAACATATATGGAAAGTAATCATTTAATGACGCAATTAGCTTAAATAATGTTATGAAATAGCATTGTTTGTACCGTAGTAATTACCTTAAACAATGCTATTTCATAACATTTGCGTCATTAAATATGTTTTAGTTTCAACGGTTTTTCATTTTTGCAACATTTTATTTCGCAGCGTAATGTTATATAACCTTCCTCAATAAATGGGCTATCCAACACTGAAAGAGTTTTTTGAATCGGACTAGTAGTTCCTGAGATTAGCGCGTTCAAACAAACAAACAAACTCTTCAGTTTTATTTATTAATATAGATTTTTCACACTAACCTGATCAAATCCAGTAGTGTATCTGAAGTCAGGGTGTCTTTCATAATGATTTTCGTTGCGTTGGGCTGCACGTAATTAGTTTCTTTTCCTGGCTTGATGGTGGTGACGAGAGCTATTCCCAGCATCACAGCGCATATGGTAGTGGTCATGTAGTAGATGATCGCTCGAAGACCAACCCTAGAAGAAGTGGAGAATTAACAACACATATTTAATACATGGAGCGCCGAAATTAAAAAGAAATTATTATTATTATATCCAATTCAATCCCAATTCTGGGTAACGTTCTCCTTTAAGATGGAAGGTCCATATCCCTCTGCGTAGGGCTTTGATGAACTTATCTATATCAAAGAATTCAAGCTCAGCAAAGCAAGTCTTGGTTTCACTATCTATAGTGGTAATTAATATGAGGTTATGGATCCTATGTATTTAAGTAAGAAAACTGACGATAAACAGATTATAACTGTTTATTTTTCGATCCCAGTTTTTACATTCGTTGACTGTGCAGAGCACAATTTATAGAACACATTCATAATATGATCATCGCCGCTTACCAAATGACAAGAGAAAAAAGATACGGTGGCTGGTCTAAAAGAAAATTATAAGACCCTAGCGACCAGCCCCCACTTCGCATGAGTAGACAAAACATTAATGCCTTATACACAAAAAGCTTCGTCTTGAATCATTCTATCTATTGCTGAAAACTGCATTAAAATCCGTAGCGTAGTTTAAAAGATCTAAGCCTACAAACAGCGGGAGCGACTTTGTTTTATACCATATCAAGATAAATAATAAGTAAGCACTCAAAATTAAAATCGACTTACTTGCCAGATAAACTTAGATCCAACGATCCAATAGCGGACACAATACTTGAAATGAGGAGGGGCACAATCAAACTCTTCAGCATTCTCAAGAACAGTTCTCCAGGGTATTGGAAGTACATGACTTCGCGGCGGGACCACTCGTGGCCGGAGAACCTGAGGCCGCAGCCGAGCAGGGAGCCGGAAACCACGCCGATGATGGTGAAGATAGTCAGCAGGTTGTCCCGCATGAACGACGTGCAACGGTTTCTTCGGATTTGGAGCGGCATGGTGCTGGTTTAAATGTTTCTGTAAATGAATAAGGAGATTGATTTTAACTGGTGTTAGAACGAATAAGAAATACGTTAATATTTGGGTATAAATAATAAAACAAGGAGAGGCCTATGTCCAGCAGTGGACGAAGATAGGCTGATGATGATGATGATGATGATGATGAATAAAACAATACAACATGTCTCGTTTCATTAAAATATTACGTAGGTTTGGTTAGTTTAAATGCTCTGTGGTTTGGTTGCCGTTGTTTTTTTAATTAACTATGTTCGTTAACTGAGTCATTTTTACCTAAAGACACCTTGTTCTTTTTAACCGACTTCCAAAAATGAGAACGTTCTATGTTCCACAGTATGTTTTTTTTTAAACTAACAAACATTACATGTTATCATTTTCAACATAAATAATCACTCTTGTTATTATTAAAACATAAAATACTGTAAAGTTAAATTGGTCAAAAACTTTTTTCATAAAGTACCTTAAAGGTCTACGCCCAGATGTCTAGATGGACCCAATATTTAGACAGATATTCCTAGAAATGTTCTCGAGTTGATTGGCCATAAATTACAATAATGATTAGCTGATAAACTAGAGAGATAGTTACGTATCACTTTAGTTGAAATTGGGTCGAGAAGGGTGGGTATCATTTAGATTAAATTTGAGACAAACGTAGTTTATTATGTGCTTTAGGAGCATTCATGGAGAGATTTTCTTGCCTTCACTAAAAGCTGTGTATCCGACGACGGATTATATTATCCGAAAAATAATTTTGAATTTTGGCCGTTCTTCCACACAAAATCTGTAAGACGTCAATTTTATTCCCGAATAAAAAATATTTTTCCCCGAACATAAAATCGGTCTAATTAGCCCTAAGGGAAATGAACTTTTCTTTTGTATTTCATTTACTCGTTTTCTATTTAAGTAATAATTGCATTTTACTTGACGAATGACACGGTATAATTAATCTTGTTTTTTTTTTTATGAAAACCTTGTCCATAAAACACGGAACTTAACAAAAAAAAATCGATTTGGTGCTGTATTTTGGAAGATAAGGCGTGACCAAGAGAATTCAGGATGAATTTTTATATAGGTAATATTTATGTTCATGGGTTTAGTATTATTTTATGTAAACTACTAATCACACAGTTTCATTACTTCACTAGGTAACTAAACTAAGTTAACAAAAACATGATTATAAACACCGTTCAATTAACATAAACAAAACATGTCAGAACCGAAACAATTTAGGACGTATCCCGGTATCACAGTGCGAATTGTTATGACGCCACGCAACGCGTTCCTTGGTTAATATTAGTTGGCGCTCTTGGCAGGCCGAACAAACTATTGTTGTCCCGGCGAAACACGTGCTATATAACAACAAATAAATAAAGATATCAGAACACCAGACGGAATAAAATTGTCACAATATAAGTGTACCGGAATGATGAAAACCTTGTTTTTTCCTGCGATGTCACACGCGTGGGTGACAGTTATCGCGGCCAAAATTTGCCGTTATCCTTTTCTGGAATTTGAGCTCATTCTTTAATGTTTCATAAATCCGTTCAAAGAATTAAATTAGCCTTGAAAGTGTAACAAATATAGTTAATTTCACATTTATAATATAAGTATAGATTAATGGTAATATAATAAAAATAACAGCCCGTAACTGTCCAATTGTAGTTTAAAAAGTTGCCATAGCAAAAAAATACAAGCACTGTTCACCAAGCTTGCAACACTTTTTATTATTATTTTAGTAAAATCAAAATCTTATAATTGTATACTTCGGAATACCGCTGAATCAAACTGGGTTAAATAACACAAATTCTTGTATTACAAATACTCATGGACCTCTTTATTAATGACTTAATCTGTAAACGTGTAACGCGTAGCAGACAGAAATAAAGACAGAGTTACTTTCGTATTTTTAATTTTATATATGTTAATATGGATATGGATTATGAATCTGTCATCCTAGAAAGTATACTCCAATATAATCTTATATCAAGAATCTATAATTAGTTAAGAATATTAAAAGAAAAAAGCAGAAGAAAATAGAGACCTTTGTTTGATTAAATTATTCCCCGAATAACAAAACCCATAGGTTTTACTTTTTTATCAACTCGTGAAATATGTGGATCATACCCAAGGATTCAAAAGAAAGACTAAATATAGTAAGATCGATAATAAGATAATGAGAATAATTTGGCAATCTGCCAAAAATGTTACGAATATAAACAAACTTAATTTTACTAAAATAATGATTAGCAGCTTGTCATCGATATTAAGGTATTAAAGTACATGTATTTGAAGATTTGAGAGCAAGCAGTAGTAGAGGTGTAGAATAGCAGACTGGATTGTTGCACTAGTAATTAACTGTTTCGAATTTGGCATTAGCACCGATGATTTATAATATTTAGGTAGGTTCATAATATTTTTACGATCGACCCAACAAAATATGACTTTTCTAAAATGATTATGACTGTGATAATTTTCATAATTTTGTCAAATAATTTAACATTTATTTAAAAGTCCGGTGATCCCGAGAATATGCGTGAGTAAACCGTTTCGTTTTAAATAATTATGAATACTCCTCACGAAAGTTATTATACAAATAATTTAACAACAAGAACTTCTGCATTGGCTATTTATATTTTTAATCGAGACTTAAATTTACTTAACGTTTTTCTTCAACTTGTATTAGTTAAAACAAAATACATATTTTTACGTAAAATTTTTACGTAACCATTTCACACGAGTTTTCGGTTGAAGCGCGGCTGCGCAAGCGCACGTGGGATAGTGTTGGGACCCCCCGCGCGGATGTCGTCGCGGAAATCTTTATTTAGTGGTATTGCCATTAATCCGCGTCCCCCTCGCTCACACGCGCGCCGCACCTAACGTAGGTACCTTCACTAGTACAAGCTCCACTTGTTCTATCCGTACTTCCATACTTAATGTTATAAACGCGAAAGTAACTCCGTCTGTCTCTATATTACGCTTTCACGGCGAAACCGCTGAACTGATTTTGATGAAACTTGGTATGGTGCTAGCTTGGATTCTTATAGAAAAGAAATAACATAAAGGTACTTTTCGCCTCAATTTTGACCTTCCTTTTTAGTATTTATCACAGACCACCGAAAACCTCTTACATGTAGTATTTATTTACTTTTCTGAAAAACGTCAGTCATAACAATAACAAGGGATTACGAAAATCAACCTTCCCACTTTTTTTTATTAGTTTTTTAACTAAAACATTTAATTTTATTTAATTAGCGCCACTGAATATTAAAAGAAAATAAATAATTTATTTAAATAAACGATTATTTCTTCAAGCGGTGCAGATGAGTTTAAGTGACGTAGTGTATTATATAGCTTTACTATTCCGTACAAAAAGTCGCAAGAAATTAATATAGCGCACGTAGCGCAGTGTTTCAGCACAGTGGAGTGTAATCCTCACTTGTTCTATATCCCAGCTCCGTAAGAATCTGATGTCGACCTGTATCTCAAGCAGAGATTAGATGCTAATAACACCGTTTGTGTCGTGACTTTCATTCGAGATACAAAGAAATTTTAAACTTGGTGAATATGTCCGCCATTTTTTTTCTTTAGCAGTTGCTGTCAAACTGCACAAAAATATCCTGGATATTCTTTTGATCGTTCTATTGCTGTTTATGTTATGTATTAAATTTGTACTAACTTATTTATTTATGTTTTGTGTGTACACACGACATAATTTTGAAACAATATACATAATTAAACAAATGTACAAAGGTGCTGCTTATTTTAAAGAAATCTACCAACAGACCCGTATAAGGAGAAGTAGTAAATATTGGCAGTTGACAGTTTGCAACTAATTAATTTAAAAAAAATGAAATCAAAATATAATATCTATATTTATACATCAACAGAATATATGTGCGTGTACCTACATTATTGAGCAATCAATTTATATAACTAACATATTGCAAGATATCAAATGCAGTCAGTTATTTTATACGATGACTAGCTATCCCCCGCGACTTTGTTCGCGTATTTTAGTTTCAACGGTTTTTCATTTTTGCAACATTTTTCATTTATGCTCCGCACCTATTGGTCGTAGCGTGATGTTATATAGCCTATAGCCTTCCTCAATAAACGGACTATCCAACACAAAAATAATTATTCAATTCGAACCAGTAGTTCCTGAGATTAGCGCGTTCAAACAAACAAACAAACAAACTCTTCAGCTTTATAATATTAGTATAGATGAAAGCTCATGAAAACCTTGCATCCTATTTATTGTATCTTTTTTATATATTTCCAAATTTTTATTTCCTTAATTCTTGTTTGCAACAAAACCGTGGGTTTGCGGCCCATTTAGCTGGGCAATACCGTCAAAAACTGTATTAAAAATAAGTGAAAATTAAACTCATGCTTCGTTCAGAGTTAGCTAACCCGCTGCTAATAGGGCAATCTATTATTGTACTCGTAATCGCGAACCAGATCGTATTAAATTAATACCAATTAGTACAGTATAAATACTTTTGTTTTAGTACTGTAGGTAATTTTGTTTTATTGCCGTGACAATTACCAATGGATTCGGCTATATAGGCTTGACATTAATTAGATGGCAAATAACTTTGGTTGAGAATGTGTTTAAGCTGTATGTGATGTTCAGACAATTAATTCTTTGTACTTAGTTTTTTATTTAGCTTATAACATTAAATTATATATATATATAATTAAATAACTTTGATATTTTTTCTTTTTTGTAACAATTATGTAGTCTTATGTAGAATAATTTTATAAGTTTTGAAAGGACTTTGTTAAATCAACTAAACTTAATAATAGGGCTTGTATTTTATTATTATTTCGTTTTACACACTTCAGTTACAATTTATTGATATCACATTACTTCATATTAGATAAGCTAATATATTTTAATGGTTAGGAAATAAGGAATGGTCTTGAATTTCTGAATAATTTGATGCAATAATATTTGATAAATAAGTATTAAATAGTGAC
This sequence comes from Diachrysia chrysitis, assembly GCA_932294365.1. Classification (NCBI taxonomy): domain Eukaryota; kingdom Metazoa; phylum Arthropoda; class Insecta; order Lepidoptera; family Noctuidae; genus Diachrysia; species Diachrysia chrysitis. The sequence goes on from OW028657.1 coordinate 9,572,715, forward strand.
TCATTAAAGGGCAAAATGATGTTAACCTATAGGTTGTAAGCGCACTGTTAAAATAACAACAAACTTCATAACAGAGGACTTACATAGAAACTGAATAACGGAGTTACCTCCACGTCACACCCTATCATGAAATAAACTTAAATATACATGTTATTTTTGTTTTAAACATACGAGCAGACGCAAATCTTTGATTGTCTTGTAATTTTGGCACAACAATACTTTTCTGTACGAAATACCTACCGTATTTATTACTAGCTGTCCCCCGCGACTTTGTCCACGTGTTTTAGTTGCAACGGTTTTTCATTTTTGCAACATTTTTTATTTATGCTCCGCTCCTTTTTATCGCAGCATAATGTTATATAGCTTATAGCCTTCGACAATAAATGGGCTATCCAACACTGAAAGATTTTTTTAAATCGGAACAGTAGTTCCTGAGTTTAGCGCGTTCAAACAAACAAACAAACTCTTCAGCTTTATATATTATTATAGATAAGTCTCGTCAAAACAAACATTCGCAGACACTCTCCATTCATCACATGTCCTAGACATTTACGTCACACAAAGTAAGTTTAGGTGGTTTGGAGGACACTTGTTGATTCCGCCCAACGCCGCCCGCCCGCCTAAGTATAGTGGGCGCGTGGGAAATACCCTCTTAGGGCATTGAGACCCACCAAAGTACCTTATTATCGTTCTTTGTTGCGACCCTGTATCATACATGTTTAAGATTTTAAGATATAAGGAGGTTGGCCTTTTAAATGTACCTAGATCGTAGAAATGGACCTTAAATATGATTGAGATTTTCAAAACAGTTTCTTTATAAATGTAAATAAATAAATTAATATGAACAGCGTCACATACAATGCTCTGAACCCAAAGTAAATAGCTACAGCGTGTTATGGAGTCAGACACAACGAAGGTACCACAAAAACCCAAACCCGAAACAATGAAGTAAAGTGATTTTTCTTCATTGAACTGTTTGGGTCTGGCTATAACAGTCTGAGTAGTCATGTTCTCGGCCACTTTTCGAAGAGAGAATACTGCATTACACTCGAAATTAAAAAGCTTTGTCATAAGTAAGTAACGTTCACATGTATGTTAGTGAAAAAGATTTCATGAAATGTTTACGGTCCTGTTAAAAAAAATATCTTCATTTATTTAATCTTTCTTGTCTCTGCATCATTTTTAGTCATAATTTGGTCGTCCAGTCTGCTTGCCACCACGGCCGGTGTAACTCGGTCGAAACTTCAAGCTTAAAGGTATACGCTTGTTCGCGCTAATTCCCGTTACATTATACATTATTATATACATGCAGCGTGATAGTTTAAAAGTTAGTATCTTTGGTCGTGTAGAGCTTAATTTTTTATAAGATGCCGTTGTACTAGTTGTCATTTACTTATATTTATTTTTCCACGGAAGCCACGGATGGCCATGGCCCTATATAATATAATTATAGAAAGACATAAAACAAAAGTGGTTTTGTTTTACGTCTTTCTATAATTATTTATAACTAGCTGTCTCCCGCGACTTTGCGCGCGTGTTTTAGTTTTAACAATTTTTCATTTTTGCAACATTTCCATTTATACGCCGCTCCTATTGGGCGTAGCGTGATGTTATGCCTATAGCCTTCCTCAATAAACGGACTATCCAATACAAAAAGAATTTTTCAGTTCGAACCAGTAGTTCCTGAGATTAGCGCGTTCAAACAAACAAACAAACAAACAAACAAACTCTTCAGCTTTATAATATTAGTATAGATATTGACTGTACGGATAGCCGAATGGTATAGGTTACCACGCCAATTACCACAGTGTGAGACGGGTTCGATCCCCGCATGGAACAAGCATTTGTGTGAACCACAAATGCTTGTTTTAAGTCTGGTATTTTTTGTGCATGTGTTTTGACTGTTTGTAAAAACCCCCGCGACACAAGGATTTAATTCCGAAGTGCGGGAGTCGTTTAAAAAAAAATAGCAAGAAAATAAAATTCAATTTGCCTATATAATCAGACATGCCTCGATATAGTAGTCGGTAACTAATTCGATATTCCCTGCGTCACTCGATTGTACGAATGAAGCGCGGCATAAAAAACGGAAAAAAGCTTTCGGTCGCCAGTAAGCCGAGTGATTGTAACGAAGTATAGCAAATGCTATTTGCGCAAACGAGCATTTCCGCTTACTGTCAAGGCGACGCGCCGATATCCTAGTGAGGACATTCCTACATTATTTAATATTACTATTAAATACTAGCTTTTTTCCGCGACTCCGCCTACGTGGGTGTCGGTTATTGCGGCAAAAATGTATCCTAAGTCTCTTCTTGGGATCCAAGCTTACCCCATACCAAGTTTCATCAAAATCAGTTGAGGGGTTTAGACGTGAAAGCTTAACAGACAAACAGACAAAAAGATTAGAGTTACTTTCGCATTTATTTATATATAAACTATCTATAGAGAAACGGAAAATAATTATTTTCTAATAGGATTGTGTGTTAACCTTTAAATTTTATATGACAACTTTGAGAGTTCATTATCTAGTTTAAACTGTAAAAGACAGCTTAAAATTTAAAGGGTAACATATATATTCGATTTTTTTGTTAATTATATATACTACGATAAGATGTAATCTTACTTCAAATGACTTAAGATACCAAAAACTGACCTAAATTAATTAAAAATGTCAAAAATGACAAAGTCAAAACCTTTTATTAATATCGCAAAAGCACCAACTTAATAAAATCTTTTATCGCTGATGTTTTTGTTGTGTAAGTACCTTATAGTTATGTATTTTAAGTTTATTTCTTTTAAATCCCGTGAAGTCAAAAATGTTGACTGTCATTAAAGAATTTTTCAAATCGGACCAGTAGTTTCTGAGATTAGCGCGATCAAACAAATAAACAAACAAACAAACAAACTCTTCAGCTTTATATATTAGTAAGTATAGAAGTGAATACAGATCAGTTATTCGCTCGGGCGAAATGACGGACACGAACAATCCTTTGAAAATAAATAAATCGAACACCAGTTGTTATATTTTTCTCTTATCGGTTTTCACAACGTGTAACCAACTGCTCTCATTGTGGCACAATGACCTAATTTAATAAATTATAAATTTAATTGTCTCACTCAACTCAAAAGGGATCGCAGATTTCATTTATGACATTTTATTTTGTAGTTAAGTCACTTATCTGTTGCATTAGGCATGCCTGTAATTATAGATTTAAGTAAATAAATATTTTTTTAAATATCTTTATATTTTCGTTAAATAAATCTTTGAAATTATATTTGACCTTATAGGAATCTCAATATTCATTTACTACCTACATACGTTATTAAATCCCCGCCCAAATTTAATTACTGTCATGCCATTTATTTTTCATGTCATGATATCTTAATGGCATCATGGTTTTATGACCTAAAAGAGCTATAGAAATAGTCCCGTCAAACTGTCAAACTTTCTCCCTTGAACTGACTTATGCCTGTTTGCTATATTCAAAAAACAATTCGTTTTGAGCAAATTCTCGTTTCTTCAATATAGGAACCTAATATTGAAGAAAATATTATTATTAGAAAAGTTTTAAAATTTGATAATACTGTCCGATTCTTTAATGTAGGTAGGTCTACGCTAGGACATTGGTCCATTACGCTATACGCTGGCTAAGAAAGGGGAGAAATTAAAGACGGCAATGTATTTACAAACTGATGTCTTGGACAAAATTTTAATATCTCGTTGTCTTTTAAAAAACTGACAACAACTCTGCGTGAGTGACAAACGAAAAAATTAAATTATACTGAAATCAAGAATCTCCTATAATATAGTAAAAAAAAACATTTTATTGAGTGTCGTGGTGGCCTAGTGGTTCAATGAACGGATTTGTGTGCACAAAAACGATTTGGTTGCAGGTTCGAACCCATTACAGGCAAGTACCAATGTGATTTTTTCAAAGTTATATGTACTTTCTTAATTATTCTAAGACATGATTGACAATCGGTGAAGGATATCATCGTGAGGAAACCTGGATTTCAACAATTGGAATCTGAAATCACCAACCCGCAATGAGCGAGCGTAGTGATCAATGCTCGTTCCTTCTCTATACGAGAAGAGATACTGCATTTTTCTAATTTTTATTTTATTTTTTAATTTTAGTTTTTATCTTTTGTATGTGTTACCACGTTTTTTTTTTAAAGCTCACAAGGCTTATTTGCATGATGTGGTTACCTGTAATTAAGGAAGCACAAGAACCCTGTAACTTTTTTTCTTCTTGTATAGCATGTAAGGTGTATTCTTTGTTGGTGATCCATAAAATAAATAAATAAATAAGAGGCCTGTGCCCTGGACATTTATAGGCTGGTATTATTATTATATTATATATTTAACTTTTTATTTGACCCATAAGAAGCTTGTTTTGAACAGTTTTGACAATCTACCACCAACTTTTACAAGCGTCATAATCGTTTCGATATCTTCGCTTGGGTAGCTAAGATAAATCGTCTCCCTAATGTGCTTTATCTTAATTTTTCCATTTGATTTGAGCCGAACCCATGATTTTGTAAAGGGTTTAAATGTATTATGGTAAGTCATTCACCCGGAAACATAAGGGTGTTACAGAAATGCTTGGTCATATTTGAAATACTGCTTCAGCGCATAGAAATAAACAACTTTCTTCAAGGGAAAAGAGAATTCCCAAACAAAATGGCCTTACCGAATTTTTATTTATACAAAACTAGCTGTTTCCCGCGGCTCCGCCTGCGTGGATGTCGGTTATCGCGGCAAAAAGTAGCCTATGTCGTTTCTCAGGCTCTAGATTACTACTTATTAGACTATAGTAAACTAATATTTTTTAAGTTACTCTCGCACTAGTAAGTAACTGTGTTGCGGGGGTAACATGAGGTTTGACAGGTGATCAACTATTTTTGTGTTGATCAGCCTTTCAGAAACCGGGGGCGAGTAATCTATACTAATATTATAAAGCTGAAGAGTTTGTTTGTTTGAACGGGCTAATCTCAGGAACTATTGGTTCGATTTGAAAAATTCTTTTTGTATTGGATAGTCCGTTTATTGAGGAAGACTATAGGCTATATAACATCACGCTACGACCAATAAGAGCGGAGCATAAATGAAAAATGTTACAAAAATGAAAAACCGTTGAAACTAAAACACGCGAACAAAGTCGCGGGGGACAGCTAGTTTAAAATAATAACTAAATAAACATGTTATTAGAGAACGTTTTACGTAACCTTTTTAGAAGTTTTTAACCATCATTCTATCCTCAGCAGTCACATTTCCACTTCATTCATGTCTACATCAGTTAAGACTCAATTCAGACACTATAAATGTATGAATAGTTTGTACGTGTCCTATATAGTACGTATGAATAGTGCACAGAGGTTGAATGCTCTAAGCCACAGGCTGAATAGGCTTATGGTCAACAAGGGACCGTGTAAAAGTAAAAGAAAGTCCATCCAACAATAGGGAAGCGGACTGGGTATGAAAAGGAAATATCTATGTAGACCTATATCCACCAGATACATAAAAAAAAGAAAAAAATAACTCGTATTTTTTCTTTTATCAAATCAATGAAAAATTACAAAGTTAAAGCGTTTTAAAGCTTTGGAGTGGGGGCTTGTGACATCACTTGTGGGTAAAAATTGTAGCCACAAGTGACGTCACGCGACATTTCCATTCACTGTATATTCCTCATCGTTTGTTTAATAAAAAAATGAAAAAATACGTGTCTAAAATTTGTTTTTATTACTATGTGACGTGTAAATGAAAAAAATTGTTCGATCCCCTATTCTACTGTGGGAACAAAGCCTAAGAGAGGACACTACTCTCGAGGAATTTCAAAGGTATTTAAAGAAATATTGCCATCGCATACATCCGACCTACCCCCGTAAAGTGCGTAAGGGACAACTGCAGCTCTGGGTGATTATACCAACAAAATTGTTGACCAAAAGAAGTTTCTGTAAAAGAAGTACTGGTACAAATATTTACATCAAAATTTCGAGGAAACGTACTTATATCCTATATCTATGCTTCTTTCAATTTCTTTTTTGTAAAAATCCTATCATATTTAGATATATAGATCTGATAGTCGTCGGAACACGAAGGTAAAAACAGGCATTTATGGAGGGTCATACTTATTCCAGTAATTATGTTAAAAAAAAAAAAAGGAAATAATTGGAGCACGCATTAAGTAAACCTCGATCTTTTAGAAAAAAATAATTGCTCTAAAAGCATTTTCACAAAGAAAACAGTTCAATATGTTTGTATGGAGAAAGACCCAGTCGCAGTAAATTCTTTTTAAGGTTCCTCAATTATCCCACAAAGGACCAACGAACAGATCAAAGACTCCATTAAACGTCGACTATCGATAGATATGACGGGCCTGTTGGTGTAGTGATTAGTGACTATGACTGCTGAACCGGAGGTCATGGGTTCGATTCCCACCAAGGATAAATCTTTGTATGATGAGCACGATCATTTGTTCTGTGTCTGGGTGTAATTTATCTATAACATATATATATGTATGTATTTAGAAATATATAAGTATGTTTATCAGTTGTCTGGTAGCCATAATACAGGCTTTGCCTAGTTTGGGATCAGATGGCCGTGTGTGTATTGTCCCAAGATATTATCATTATTATATTATTATATCCTTTGTAAAAAGTCACCGCGCAAAATGAGCGGACATTACATTACGATACCAACATATCTGGGGTCCCTCGCAATAACAGTCTAACGATTGAAAATAGACCGGGGGGATTGAATATGTCATCGTATCCGGTAACGAAACCACTTGTTTTATTGATACGTGTATTAGTTAGCGCTGAAGTGGACAAATCCGATGTTTAGCGCAAAATTCATGCGGGAACATTTTTTGTGAGGATCGTCAAACTGGGTACAGAAATTATATGATGGAGAGAAAGACAGGATGCATCATTAAGGTGAGAAAAGTAAGAAATTATAGAAAAATAAAAAAATCCGGCTAAGTACGAGTCTGATTCACGCATAAAGAGTTCCGTAACATTTCATGGAACCCGCTTAAATTTTTAATAAGTTTTTATTATTTGTTGTTATAGAGCAATAAAAATACCTACACACTGTGTGAAAATTTCAACTTTCTAACTATTACAGTTCATGAGATACAGCCCACTGACAGATGGACGGAATGACAGCGAAGGTTTCGATATAGGATCCCGTTGCACGCTTCGTGTACGGATCGCTAAAAGACATGTACGACGCTTTATAGTACAAATAAGACAAATAGTACAAGTATATAAGGAAATAATTGAGAATAATATCTAATGACTAGCTGTCCTCCGCGACTTTGTTCGCGTGTTTTAGTTTCAACGGTTTTTCATTTTTGCAACATTTTTCATTTATGCTCCGCTCCTATTGGTCGTAGCGTGATGTTATATAGCCTATAGCCTTCCTCAATAAACGGACTATCCAATACAAAAAGATTTTTTCAATTCGAACCAGTAGTTCCTGAGATTAGCGCGTTCAAACAAACAAACAAACAAACTCTTCAGCTTTATAATATTAAAATAGTATAGATTTCGACCTTTAAAAGGAAGTAGTCAAATCATTTTACTTTTAATCGAGCAGTCAGCAGTAGAACCATGTACTCATCTGAATCCGGTGACATAAAAATCCAACCCCAATATACACACGGAAGGCTTTGAATCATGAAATTTATCAATAACTTTACTAGAGAACAGGGCCTCTAGACAAGTGACAATGCGACAAGCGATAACGCTGATCGAATCACTCAAATGTATGGAAGTGACAAGTCCTAGTCACGTGACTTATCGAAACAAAATGTCATTTCTATACATTTAATGTCATTTAAGCGATTTCTATCATCGTAAACGCTTGTCAAAATGCCACTTGTCTAGGGGGGCAGGTATCAAATTGAAGGTAGGTGAGTATAATAGAAAAAAAAAACGCAAAACTAAACTTTAACATGAATGTGTAGAATCTGCAAACTAAAGCAGTTAAATGGGAGTATTATTTTACGAGTATATCTATATTATTATGTTAATAGTGTACGAACAGTCGTTAATAATACTTCTTGCAGATCCAGAATTATATTATTACAAGCTATATCTAGGGCAATAATATTAGCTAGGTATTAGGACATATTGTGTCAATTTAAATCATTAGGTAAATAAAAAAGGATGAAACGACCTTTTAATTTTGTAAACAAAAAAATAAATAATTGGAACACGCATTAAGTAGTACCTTTTTAATTTCTAATTATCCAGGAAAACTTTAGTAATAACTACTTGTTTTTTTCTATATAATTATGAGAAAAAAAATCCTTCAAACCGTAGTTCTTTTATAATTCTAGGCTATCGAAACAATAGAAAATATAATAATTGACGTATTAATATAATTTTGTTGAACGAATCATAATGTAGCATACCTTACCTTGCCTTACCATACCTTACCTTGGAACTAAGTGAGAAACAAAGGACAATCTTAACAAACGTCAAATTTCCCGCGCTCTTTACACAATCCTATTGGATCAAGATATTTAGATCCTGAAATTAGTTAACTGTATCGCAATATTAGCCATGTATTTTCAATCTTTATGATTAGATTGAATTGAATTTCGATACGATGACGATTTGTATTATTTCAATTTAGCCTGTAATATTTTGTACACTAACAAGTAGTAAAAATTTTACTTGACGACACGATAAAATTGTCCAGGCTTTCGTATTGAGAATTGTCAATATCAATACTTTTTAATTCAGATTAAACAAAAAAAAACTATTTCTAAAAATACAATCAATATAATCGAAGTATTGTAAATTTTTACAAGGTATGTAAAATATTTAATTTTATAAAAATAAATTATTGAACAATAAAACTTACCGTACACAATACAAACAGCTGAATATATCACAAATCACTGGTCGGTTTTTATTATACACCGCATCACTGTTCGTGTTCGGCGGTCGTTCGGTTTCGACAGCACGTGCGTCGCGGCCGGCAGTCGGGACCTCACTGGCACACCACACAGTCTCGATAATGGATATCCTCTAGTCCAGGGATAGGAGTGGGGGAAGTGACGATTGATCTGTACTTCCATGTGTTGAATGAAAATCCCTATCAGGCAGTCGCGCGTGCCCTACGGCCGGCGCAAGACGTGACCAAGTACTACGTTTCAAATTGCAAAGGATATTTATGTTTACGTTCGTAAATAAGCTAAGATACGAATTTAAGTCAAATAGGTACAAAACATGTTCGTTATTTAATTTAATATTGTTTTCTGTATATAACATTATTATTAAGTTAGATATAGATATTTTACAAAGAAACTTTATCTAAAATTACAATCCATATCCATATACTTATATAATAAATGCGAAAGTAACTCTGTCCGTCTGTCTGTTAGGCTTTTACGGCCAAACCACTAAACCGATTATAAAGAAACTTAGTATGGAATAAGCTTAGATCAAAAGACAGGACATAAGTTACTTTTTGCCCCGATAACCGACACCCACTTGGGTGAAGTCGCTGGCAACAGCTAGTACCTAGATATATATATATATAATACACTAATCCCGAATAGCGAATATAAGTAAAAAAAACCGGTCAAGTGCGAGTCGGACTCGCGCACCGAGGGTTCCGTACAAACCTGTAGATATATAACTAAAAGTTCACCCATCACGATGATCGAGTCATAGTCGTAGTTTATGGTATTTTTATAGCAAAATGAAATAATGAAAAAAATTATATGATGTAACTAAAAATTTACGGTTTTCGCAATTTTTTCTTTATCTGTACTATAAGACGTTACTTCGTACCAAATTTCAAGATTCTAAGTCTACGAGAAGTACCCTGTAGGTTTTGATTCCCGTGCGAGTTTTGAAAATTTGCGGCAAATTTGCGGCTGTATCTTTTGATTGCTTTGGCTTAGAAGTTTGATTTTTTCACAGCTCCAAGGGACAGTAGACCTGAGTATTGGATATAAATTTTAGTTTTATACCTCCACGCGTTCCTGAGAAAAACGGTCTTGACAGACGGACGGACGGACGGACGGACGGACGGACAACAAAGTGATCCTATAAGGGTTCCGTTTTGTCCTTTTGAGGTACGGAACCCTAAAAAGTACGTGACTCAGGTTGTACCGTCACTTTAATAAGGAAAAAAATGTTATTATTCCTGAAATGTATTAAACAAATGAATAAATATGACGACGACACTATTACAATATTATACTTAATATAATAAAGCAGGGTTTTTTTTTGTTACTGTCAAAATCAGAAACTTACCCTCACATATTCCAACATTTTAAGTCGCCGTTTTGTCAAATGCTGTCTCTGTCTCTTTAAGGAGTAAAGTCGCGATAGATAGACATTTATGAACGTCTTATAGTTAACTAGCTGTCCCCCGCGACTTTGTTCGCGTGTTTTAGTTTCAACGGTTTTTCATTTTTGCAACATTTTTCATTTATGCTCCGCTCCTATTGGTCGTAGCGTAATGTTATATTGCCTATAGCCTTCCTCAATTAACGGACTATCCAATACATAAAGATTTTTTCTATTCGAACCAGTAGTTCCTGAGGTTAGCGCGTTCAAACAAACAAACAAACAAACAGACAAACACACTCTTCAGCTTTATAATATTAGTATAGATAAGCGTTTTAGTATTCGGGGGTTAGTCATTCTTAAATCTATATCTGTCATACAGTTCAATAGTAAGATAGGTATTCGTCCACAAGAGTCGAAATCTTCTCTCTTTTTTTATTATTTATTATTCTAATTCTGGAAGCATGATATAGTATCCACTCGATGACGTCTACTGTCCTGTTGGTCTACTGGTTTTTGGCCCTGGCTGCTAAACAGGTCGTGGGTTCGATTCTCACCCAGGACAAATCTTTATTCTTTGATTATTTGTTCTGGGTCTGGGTGTAATTTATCTAATATTATGTATGTGTTTAGAAATATATAAGAATGTTTATCAGTTGTCTAATTGCCATATTATAATACAGGCTCTGCCCAGTTTGGGATCAGATGGAGAGATGTGTGAGTTGTCCCAACATATTATCATTAAAGATAATTGAAACCGGAGGGCCAAGCTAGTCAATTATAAGCAGGATAGCTTTTCCAGATTATACCCCAATTCTTTCGCTGAAAAGAATGATTGGTTCTTACAATCACAATCTCAATACCAGTCAGGGGATAGAATTGTTCGATATATGACAAAGGAAGATCCTTCATTTTCCAAGCTTTTATATCTTAATACAAAACAGTACACATGTATATATACCTATATATTTTTCCTAGTACACATATGTATGTGGAATGATTTAAGAAAGATTTTATTTGTTTATTTTTACTGAGGAGTTTATTTGAGTTTTTAAGCTATAAAGAAAAAAGAAGATTGTCAACGGTGTTATAATGTGTAAAATAAGATCACAGACTACTTTTATATGAATGAGATTATTGTCACGAGTATATTATTGTTATAAAAACAATTACGAATAATGATAATTATGTTTTCGTTTTAAATGCTGAATTATCCCACATGCATATATTTCTTTAACACAACTACTCCCGCATTATAATTGCTGCGCCCTAGCATCGTGCGTATGACAGCTGTCAGTATGAGACGACTAGGGAAGTGGCACTATTCGAACGGTGCTGTCGATAAGATAATAAAATAAAATAGTTACATCGACCTTTTTTTTAATATCATGTATTTTTTTATTGATCGCTTATTAACATCTTGTTTAATTATCCTTTTATATAATATAAAATACAAATGATGAATACTCCGTGCATGTACATAATAAACCTACATTATAATGCAATTAATATGAATCTAAAGGTATACACACATTACGCTGTACATGCAGTATTTACAGTAAATAACCTATAGTAATTACTTTGACACACAAAAAGTTAACATAAGTTTTAGTAATAACAAAAAATTAAGTGTAAAATATGATTATCGAGAATTTCGTAGCAGTAATTTCCCATCTCTAAAAAAGTCGATGACATTACGTTACATGCATAAAGATTAACATCGCTTAAAAACGTTTTAAACTTATTTCATAGTATATACACCATAAATGAGTAAAATTTTGGTAAAAATGATTTAATTTAGTTGTGTTACCAATAATTTAGTATTTTACGCCTGTAATATTCAGGCTAGCTCAGAAATCATTTACGATCCGTTTGATCACTAAAATATTAATTAGTGTAAAGGAACGGTTTGTCTAATGTCATACGCACGATCCTACAGCGCACGAACTATAGTGAATTAAATATTTATATCACGGGGGTTTTCACAAACATATAATTCGCACACACAAATATCACCCAGACATGGAAGAAGCGTTTATGGTCAAATCAAATCGAATCAAATCAAAATATTTTTATTTCAAGTTGGCCTTTTCAGGAACTTTCAAAACGGTAAATGACTCTAGTTGCGCACAGTGGTAACTGGCGTGGTGACCTACAACACTGGGCTATCCGTGAAGTCATTTTGAAAGAACATTTATTTTTTTTCCGCTGGACAAATATATATATTAAGAGACCAAATAGAAAAGAAAGTTGTATACAACTAAGTTAAGCAAGCAATAATAAAGTACCTATCTTAAAAATATATACAGTAGAATAGCCCGTGAAAAATAAGAAATACAATATCATTATATTCTTTAATAAACAATAAAAATAAAAAGTAGCTTTTTAATAATAAGAGTCTATCGTAATAACCCTGAACGCTGGCATTGACTCGTTTTCCGGAAGTTTAAAAAACAAAGGAAATTGGTATATCATAGCATATTTTATGTTATTTTTTTAAAAGAAAATCAAAGTGTTCATGTTGGCTGTGCTTACTTTAGTAACTATAAGGAGTAAGAGAGCCTGGAGATCCTTCATACACGTCTGGACACCAGTGCTGACTCCAGCTTTTAAAAAAGTTAAGTTTAAGCTACTTAATTGTATTTTTTTTAACTATAATGTACTTTTAGATAGAAATAAATAATTCATTCATTTCATTCAACCTGAAAACTTACCATATTAACATATTACCTTATTTAAATTTAAAAAATTTATGTTTCCAAAATTTGCGTAGCAAAACTCGCCTACGACAATCAGCTACAATTTCTCAGTGACGTAGGTAAAATCAAACAAGATTTGGGTGGCGTAGGCGGATGCTACGAACATGCTACGCTGAACCGATAATTACGTGAACCAAATTGCATCGCGTTCGTTCAAATGAACTAAATGCAAGTTTATTTTAACATTTTCTGTACCTAAAGGTATTTTTCGAGTTGAACAACATTTTGACTTTTATGTTTAGTTAAAACAGATAGATAGAGACAAGTAACTATTTTGTACGTGATATTTATTATTATTTTTCCTATCCTATTACTATTATTTTTACTTTTCATCCGTGTCAACACACATACTTACTTACGATTTGTGAAGTTGCTGCTTATAAACATATTTACATACTGATATTAAAAATGCGAAAGTAACTTTGTCTGTCTGTTGGTCTGTAACGCTTTCACGACAAAACAACTGAAACAGGTTTAGTAAGTCTTATAAAAATAGAAATATAAGTATTATCTAGATTTACTCTTATTTTCCAGCGGTTTACATACTTAGGTACATTAATTGTAATGTATAAAAGTCGCAGATAATTTCAAAAAATCTATATAGGTATTTGGTTTCACGATGGTTTTGCAACTTTTTAAACCAGTAACTGCAATCACACATAATATCATGCTCGAAAACTCAAGTATTGATCGAAGATAAGTAAAAAATTAAAAAACAATCTGGATTCTATTTGCTCTGAGGTTCGATCTCCGGACTGGTTAGTGTAGTAAACTACTTTTCTACATTGTCTCGGGTCTGGATGATTGTGATAGGTAGGTAACTAAGTTGTCTCCGATTCCATAACTCAAGTGCTTTAACTACTTACTTTGGGTTGGGCAATGAATGTGATATAATAAAAAGGTTCAATTTTTACAGTCAGTCTAGAAAGCAGTTTCTACTCTTATAGAAAGAAAAACATTAAGTATGTAGGTTATATTACTTTAATACAATATAATATATTTTGCTTAATCTAACGACTTGGTAACTTAAATAACACCTTTATTATAATTCTCAAAATGATCGTCATACAGCTTACAATATTATAATCCTCTCATGAATGTCAGAATCATGAGGGGCTCGGTTTACCGATCATAAAGGCTAAGCCACACTAGCCGCGGTTAGTCTATGGATGGGTAACCAATTTTTAACATACTGAGAACCCGCCGTGCATCGTAAATCACGTCAAGCCGTTGGTTCTTACTGTCATACGTTGATCTTTGACAGTCGTTAAGTCATTACAATTCTGACAACCAGTTTTACTATGGGATACTGTGTTACCCAGCTCCTTTCTGGTAAGAATGGAAGCCAAAGCCAACATAGCAAGGGAAAAGGCTAGCCAAAAAAAGGATGTCACAATCATCTATGTATTACATAACAGCCTCGTTCCACATCCATTAGCCCGTCCAATAGTGTCGCTAGTTCATTAAAAATAATTAACATGTATTAAGCTGACCTTAACCGCACTAATTAGTACATCCGACATATATTAATTATATACAATGTCGGATCTAATTTGCGAAACTATTCGCCCGTTTCCTGAAATACTGAAATTTAGGCAGCCATTAATTTATTTTGTCAATACTTAGTGAGTTTTTATTCAAATATATAAGTAGGTACTATGTGATAAATAATGGTTATAGGTAGGTACTATAAGTAATTAATGATTTATGCTTATCCATAATGGTAATAATATGGGTACATTGCCAAAAGGTGGTGTCTGATAGTGTCTGAAGAGTTTGTTTAAAATAAGATACCCAGTTCGTAAAATATATTCAAATTTGATGTAAGGATGTTGGTCTGGATTATCTTCTTATTTAAAACTTATGCCGACAGGTTTTTTCAACTTATTTTCAGAGCACAGACACACTGAGAGAAACTGTTATCGAAATTGGCGGGTTTCCGAAAATGTCAAATTTTACTTTACTTTGTTGGTGGGCTTTGACTGCTGTCACTCCTGTGGCGCCAACACTCTGTGGGCGCCAACTGGTGGACGAAATAACGGTAGCATTTATTGCTCATGCTGTTGTGTAGCTCTGTAGACAAAGTCAGGTAAGTACTGGCTTTCAGTATTTATCACGGCAACTGTCTTTGTTGAAGTTAGACACTTTGTACACAAGGCTTTTCAAGTCTAAGATACCCAATATTTTACTCTCCAAGCAATTGAACTTAAGTATCTACAAACTCATGGAGGTTCGTAAACAGGCAAGCGTCGTTGGAGATTAAAGTCGTCGGGCATAGGAGAATTGCGTAGCTTTGTGTAGGAAACAGTAACGAGGTCGATTGTCACTCCCTGCCGGAGATAGATTGATGGCCGGTAAACAGAAAGCAAGAAGAGGCGCCTGGTAGGCGGTAAGTAACTAATAATAGATAAATAAGCTATTTTTCTTCTGGATAGATCAAGTAGATATTTTCAATTAATTATATTATTACAAAAAAAAGTGCCTTTACTGCCCTTTTGGAATGTTTAGTAAGAATTCGCGTCATTCTTACCTATAGGTAGGTATTAAAATACTACGAAATTCAACATTAGTCAACTCAACCTTTACTACTTAGGCCTCTGCCAAGTTGCGCCTTGTCATGATACTCCACCATTCGTATCCAGTGCAACCCAAATTTTTCAGACCGACCGCGTCCGTCCATCGAGCAAAAGGTCGTCCTACGTTTGCCAATACATTAAAATTCAAGATGATAGATGTATGGTATACTTAGATACTTGTGTTGACGACCTTAATTTTTGTAAAAGCTTTTCTATACCACAATAGCATTCTTGCAAAGTAATGTATTTTATCTTCTTTTATAAAAATAGCCGGCCCGCACGCGTAGACAAAATATTTAATACACCCTAGGTACTCTTAAATCACTGTATCTATTGCTAAAACTACGTTAAAATCCGTTAAGTAGTTCAAAAGATGTAAACGTACAAACAGCGGAAGGACGACTTTGTTTTATACTATGTCAAGATAATCATAATCTACACTCTTTGCACCTGCAGATGATGCAGACTTTTTAAAACCAATATGGAAATGGTCAATTCAGCTTCATTACAACTGAAAATAATATCCATGCTCTTTAAATTCCGAACTTGCAACGAGTATAAATATAATACAAAAAATGTTTAGATCAAAAGACAAGTATTTGAAACCTTTTACTTTTTAAGGAATTTTTACTGTTGTGAATTGTCAAATAATTTTCAATGCGACTGCTTTGTAAACATTACACAAACTGTTCACGAGTGTATTCATAAAATAAAAGTGATCTATAGCTTTGTCATTGTATTGAACGAAAAAATCAACAGTGGTGGACCACTTCCTCAGAGCGTTTGTGTTCTAAAGTTGACGTGAAACATAATAACAGCGACCTTTGTGTTTTTAAATCAAGAAAAATGAGTACTAATCCAAAGAAACTTTGGGGTGAAATAGACGATAGAATTGACGAAACAGTACTACAAAATGTAAACTTTAATCCCATCATAGAGCTGGGAATGCAAAACATACCTGAAATATCTATTACTGTGAAATCATCTCCTATCGAGCTTCCGAAACCAAATTTAATAACTCACACAATACAGCTTCACAACTATGCAAGACAACTATCAAGTATATATGAACAAGCGGAGGCTGCTATATTTGAGGGCGCGAGGTTGGCTCCTTTGAATTTACCTGCGGAACCACCACAACCAGAAATTAAACTAGAACATGAGGCTGAACCACCTATCAATTTCATGGAAAAGAAATATTGTGACTTTTCTCTTGGTAAAGGTCCAGTCATCCTGCCTTTTACACCAGAGAGCCACAAAAGAGCTTTACGCCAATGTGCAGCCATAGCTCTGGGTCACATTGGCATTGCAACAACAACAAACACTGTCCTAACTGCTGTGGCTGATGCACTAGACATTCGTTTGACAAACATGTGCAAATTACTAAGAACAGTGATTGATAGAGAGGCCAGTGGCCTAAAATCAGGATTTCCAGATGCTATTTCTAAAGTGTTTTCAGACCTCGATGTCGGTAACCTACATGATTTTCATGAAAACAGAATTGTGAGGTACCACGCTATGATTAAAAACAAATGTGATGATTTAAAAAAACAGTGTCATGCACTAGCTCTACGGGATATGACTCCACAGTTGAAATTAGAAGAGGTTCCTTTTTTTTTCCTGCAGCATTAGATGGGGCATTTACACCCTCTTTGGAGCCGGGCTTCCAAATGCTTCACAGTTTAGAGCAAGAACAGTTACAAGGCTTGGAACTTCTTGATGCAGTGTCCACAGATGACATAAAAATTGAACCTATGGAGTTCTCACAACCTGAGACTACTGCTAAACTACCTTCATTGTCACCTAGTGCTAAGAAAAAAAGAAAATAAATACATACCTACTTAACTAATTACTCTGCTTTTTAATTCTACTAAATAAGTACCTAGCTGTAAAAGTAACATCAAGATTATTGCTTTGTTACGTTCTTCCTAAAAAAAATTTCAACCTTTTCCTTTTATCATGGTCTAAGCGCCCTTGAAGGTTTCGTTCAGGGAGCGGCGCAAGACAGCGCGGTGCGCAGAGCGGGCTGCCACAAAAATACATATGGTGATGTACAAAACGTTCAAAAAGCTTTCGCACCAGTTTGTTTAAATTCGTCACATGTGGCAGGTGACCTTTACCAAAACTTTCCATATAGCCGATTTTACATGACCTAAGAAACTCATGATAGCTACTGTAAATAAAACATCCTTGTAACATAGCACCAAATAATTTAATCCAATTATTGTGTTAGATAACATAAAGTGCTGCCAACATCCCAATAACTACAACTTTATATACAACAAGTATGTCTCAGATTTAAGACAGTGTTAAGGGTAAAAAAGAGGGTCAAAATTAATATACACCAGAATTCATTGTTATATTTTTCATTATCATGTCAGTTTTATCACAATCTCTATAAATTCTAATTACCAAGGCACTATGTGAAGATTCCTAAAATATATCTACAAATTCAATGGTCCAATGAATAAAACTACATTGAAATTGTTATTGCTAGGACACAAACCTTTTTATTATTTACATTGTAAAATGTTAATGTTGCTGTTAGTATTTATTAAAAACTAAAGATGAAGGCACATAGCGCCTCAGCAGATATAAGTTGGTGCTTCATAAACATAACTGCTAATTAAGTGTCACAATAACAGTTACGATTATCTTAACATTTAATGACTAATTTAAAACCAAGAAACATTGATCTAGAACTTAATATCAACAACACAACTTTAACATCAAAGATTTCTGTATTTCATAAAGCTTGTCAATTAAATTTTATATTTATACAAACAAGTGAATATTATTCTAGATCCTTGCTTCTTAAAAACTTAATAATTATGGAATGAAGATCAGGAAAGCCCATAAAATAGTGACGGTATACTATGATACAGTGTTAAATGCTAGTTCCAGACAACAAATAACATTTTATTATTAAAAAGAACCCTACAACAATGTGGTGACAAAACAAATACAATATGAAATGTTAAAATTCTCTAAAAGTAAGCACTGTTGATTGATATTAACAAAAATACATTAAATATTTATAAACATACCAAGCCATATGTGAATACAAGGCATTACTAGATCTGATAAAGCTATTTTCTTTTACTAAGATAGCTAAAGATGATCAAATAGTTACAAATTTCAGATTTATGAATATATAAACAACATGTTATCAATGAAAAATCTCATTAATTAAAATATGTCCAACTTTGTACCATGTGACATTGATTTTTAATTCTTAAATTATCACAATGGTTTAAATGCTGGACGAAATTACATAATTAACTTTACTGCATTCTACCAAAGCAGAATGGAACTTGTTATTCAGGGAATCTAAAAACGTCTTTAATGAGCCTGGAATATCGAAACTTTAAATTAAAACAATATAAAGTATATAATTATAGTAAGTGACAATATGAACTCAGTCTGAATAAATATATGTTATTAAAAGAACTACAAAGTTTTCAATCATTTTTTTAGATAACAATATTATTTCAATTTTGAATCCTTTTAACATATAATATTATATTTGACCATCAGTAAGTAAACCATCAGAGCAAGAGAGATTCATCATTGATTATGGGCAACATTAATTAAATCTAGATTAATCCTAATATCAATTAAGAACTATACAATACACCTCGGCTTAATTCATTTACTTCTGCTCTTTCTTTCGTCGGAATAGCAGGATGTGAGGCTCTGGAAATATAAATAAGTGATTAAAAGATACCAGCTCTCTGTCTCTGTTTGGACTGTTAGACTTCAAAAAAATAAACGAAAAAAACAAAACATTTTTGATGCAATCTGTGTAATACATGTTATAAGTATCACTTATTATTTAGAACTTCAGAATAACTAAATTATCAATAATTGAATGTTGAGCTGTAGAATCATGGCACCAATATCAGTGTTTAGGTCAGATACAGGAAAAGAAATAGGAATGAAAAGTTCAACAATAGATTTCACTATTGAACTTAGTTGTGGTAACATCAAATAAGGGTTCTTGCCACTTACCAGGTGTATGTGTCATATAGTGCACCCATCCATGGCTCTGCTGCACTCCAATACTGCGCCACTCCTGCTCTGACATCAAGTGGTTCTTTGGCACCAGCTTTACCATCTCCTTTGGCAGAACCACATGCCTAAAACAATCAAATGTTATCATTAAAAGTGATAGTTGACTTCTGGCATGATAACAATACTCTTTGTTTATTATATTGATTGCTATAAATGTAAACAACCAATTTGATACAAATATATTTCAACATAAATATTAAAATGTAAGTTTCCACTTTAATTGGGTTTAATGGGCACTTTGATGGGCAATTATACTAAACAGTGTTGAGGCCTGAGTAATTATGGGTAACAGTGTTACAAAGAACAGATAATAAAGCTTCATGTTACCAAGCTGTGACCATCACTAAATTAGTGCCGGCTTTTCTAGAACACCGTGGGAACGAGAAAGTAACCCCATAACCTTTCAAAATTGATATCTGTCCCATAGGTTATATAACAAACATTGCATGTTTAACAATAGATATGAAAGTTTATAGTAACAATTACCTGTATTCGTGTTCTTCATCAAAGTATTTCTCCGAATAATATATTTCTCTCGTCATGGTTATGACAGCTGGCAAAATTTTAAACTGCCGATACAGTCGCAATTCTAGTTTTTGTTTAAACTCAATACTCCTGAACAAACCTCTGGCGATACTGATTTCAATGCGTCTTCAAATAAATGCGCACTTTTGAGAGTTTTCTGGAATATCACAAAGAAAAGCAGTTCTCCTTTCTAACACGACAAGGAAGCGTTAACGATATCATTCAAAATTTGAAAATGATTGTGTTGTCAGTTAAAATATTTTTGTTGACAGTATCCGACAGTTTTACCTGACATTCTCGATATTATTACACATACGAGGAATTTTGGCCTGAATACCATTTTACTAATTAATGCGTAAATTTTACAAATAAAGGAGGCAATTTTTTTTTATTTTATTTGGATGTAACCGGATGTAAGCAATATATATGTAACGAAATATAAAATATTCAAAATTTATAATCGCGTTCGGAGCCATATTAGGTTAGGCTACACGAATAATTGTTATTAAAAAAAACAATCATTCGTATTCTTCACATGCTTCAATATAAGGTTACTTGCAATCTTGCAACTTTGCTAAGGATACTTACCTGTTAGTTTGCTTTATATAATAACACTACGATTATTATTAAAATGTTTATTATAGTTGTAGATATTTATCACAGAATTTAATAGTTAAAAAGACTGGTACAAAATATTGAATTTGCGTCATTTACATACACCTAAAATAAGTTAATTAAGTACCGCTTAAGTAATGAATAAAAGCCTGTACATTGTCATATATGCACAAGTGAATCATCTGTGTACCTATACATTAGTTATTAGTACATTGTGTAGGTAAGTAACTAAGTATGAATAAATGTACATGTTGTGCCTACTGAAGGCAAATAACTTGACTATTTTAAATTAGGAACTTTCCTCGTTTATATTTCCTTTCTTTTCATGAGTCTTGATATGCCTAAGAAGATCTGATTTTCTTGTGAATTTCGAAGGACAGTGGTCACAAGAGTATCCATTTCCAGTGTGTATCAGTAGCATATGACGTTTGAGGTGCGAGGCCCGGGTTAGTCGCAGACCACAGACAGAGCAGACGTGCGGCTTGGCCCCAGTGTGGGACAATAAGTGCCTCTTCAAGTCGCTGCGAGTTATAAACGCTCGGCCACATGTGTCGCATTCGAAATTCTTTTCACCTGTGTGTCGCCTGCAAAAATGTTATTTCGTTTTGAATTCGGCTTTGTGTACAAAGTTAACGCAATGTTTTTTTATTATTTACTTTTTAAGAGTCAATGAAATTGAATCAGGAGTTTTGGCTTAGTTTTATTTTTTATGTGAACCATAAAATTCACCTAGTATGATACTGCAAGTGGCCAACAGTGCGGAAAGTGCGCGGACACAGCACGCAGTGATACGGCATCTGTCCCGTGTGCTTCCGCCGGTGCGCTGCTAGCCCAGCTGGTTGCGCGAAAGTTTCTCCGCAATCTGAACATCGTAGAGGCTTCTCACCCTATATTTTGATAATTTAAAATATTAAATAATGTACACACTGGCAGAATAAGTGAAACAGAAAAAAAGTATAAAATAAAGAGGATATTTAAAAAAAAAGGTTTTATTATTTTTGACTGTCTTTTATATTTGTTTAAATAAATTGTAGATTAAGCACTTATTACTTATTGTTACAATAAATTTGTAATAATTTTTCTGGCACTGTCTGGAATAATATACTAATTAAACATTAATAAAATAAAATTATAGTGTAGTCATCACCCTAAATGTCCACAGATACCTTAAGTGTGTGTGTTCATTGTATACAATTTACCTATAATTAATGTATGTTACTTACTGTGTGCACTCTTAAATGCACTTTCAAGTTTTGTGCAAGTGCAAAACTTTTGTTACAATTTGGGCATGTATATGGCCGCTCCCCTGTGTGAGTCCTCATGTGAGTCTTTAGGCGAAACCTGGAAAGATAAAATAAACAATTAGGTATAATAAATTAGTTAGTAAGTTTATAATGCACGGAGGAATTTTCAAAACCATTTATAATGGAGTTTGGAATACTTTTTTTTATTTACGTGTCACATAGAAGTTAAAAAAATATTAGACACGTTTTTTTTTTAATTATGCAAATTATGAGGAAGGTACAGTGAATGAAAATGTCGCGTGACATCACTTGTGGGTACAATTTTTACCCACACGTGACGTCACAAGGCCCCACTTCAGAACGCGCAAAGCCCTTTAATTTTGTCGTTTTTCATTGATTTGATAAAAGAAAAAATAAGTTTTAATTTCTTTTTTTAATTATCTGGTGGACAAAATAGATATTTCCTTTTCATACTCAGTCTGATCCCCTATTGTTATTGCTCAGTTATAGCTACATGCAAACTATAGTAAATCCTATAACATAACATACTCTAGTTAATATAACAATTAAGTACAAGTTACCTTGAAGACATAACTTTTCCACAAGTAAAGCATTGTTGTTGCCTCATCTTTTTATTAATTTCAATATTATCTTTAATATCTTCTCTCCATACTTCTTTTTCTGTAAGATCATCTAATAAGTTTGTTTGGTCTATACCATCTATAGTGCTGTGGTCTACACTCTCATCAATAAACAACATCTTGTCTGCTTCACTTTTTGGTGATGATGGATCCTCATTTTCCGATGTATTATTATAAAAAACTAAGTTTGAGTCTTCCTTATCAATATATAAGGTTCTTAATTTAATATCAGATGATTTGCAAAGCTCAATAAATTGTATACATTCATCTAGTTTCTGAACACATTTTAAACATATAGTATTTGGGAGATTGTCCTCTGCTGTTATCTAGAAAAAATAATATTACTTTAGACAGGTTCTTTAAATTTACTGGAATCTGGATGTTTACACAAGTTTATTCCTAAATGCTTTAGTTGGGTATCTTTAGCGAAGGATAAAACATTTCGTCATGGTTATCTATCGAAAATTCTGGGATATGAAATATAAATAATTAATAAGTATGTTTTACTTACATTTATTTTAGCTAGAGACATTATTTTCGTAGATATCATTAATAGCCCCGACTTTTTAAATATGTCTATCAACAAGTCTTCATTTAAACATACTCTACAGATGTTTTTATTCATGTTTAAAGTACACAAAATTAAATTCCGCGAGAAAATCAAGTTCTGGCCACTTGTGTATACAATAAATAAACAAACATTTGATTGTCATTGTCAGCTTGACAAATGTGTAGATAAATTGACCCTTCGCTGCACATGCACGTTCCGTTTAGGAAGAAGCTATTTTTATACTAAACGTTTAATCAATAAATTGTAGATGTGCTGTAAATCACAGAAAAAAAATAACCTATCAAAAAGATACTTATTCATAGTTGCGGATGACTTTGAACGGTAATATTTAGATAATCTTAATTCTGAGCTATTCGTTCGTTGTCCGTAGTACATAGACTCAAAAATAGGTAATCACGCGACATCGGCTACAGCGTATAATACATAATATAAGAGTGTAGTAACTAAAATAGGCCGCTTCACGTGACGTAGCATTATATGGCAACCAACGTGTACAAGGTACTGTATATAAAAGTACTCTGTATGCCAGAAAGAGAAAAAAAAAGTACTCACTCAGTGCAAGGTACTCTGTGGACAACAGTGACAATCACTGACAACTGACTGACAACTTTTACATTTTAGAAAGTTTTAATGTTTGAATCTTGAATTGTGTTTGAAGTGAAAACTTTGAGTAAAATTCGAGTTGTATTTAATTATTGAGAATGACTGTTAAACTCTATCATTTTCCTATCAGCGGTCCTTCACGCGGAGCTTTACTTGCGGCTAGAGCTGTTGAAGTGCCAATCGATGTTGAAATAGTTAATTTATTCAAAAAAGAACAACTGAAAGAGAGCTTCTTAAAAATTAATCCTCAACATTGCATACCTACATTAGACGATGATGGTTTTATATTATGGGAAAGTCGCGCCATCGCGTGTTACTTAGCCGATAAGTATGGTAAAGATGATCAATTTTATCCAAAGGACTTGAAACAGCGCGCTATTGTTAATCAGAGATTGCAATTCGACGGGTGTTCACTGTATGTTAAAATAAGAGCTATTTGTGTAAGTATGTTGGTGGCAATTAGTTGGATTTTTATTAATATGAATCTGTTGTAAAGCCAAATGTTTACAGAAGCCAGTTGTTTGTAAATCACAATAAAATATGGAAGCTTCTTGGGATTTAACTAATAAAAACTATACTAGTCCTAAAATTTATATCAACTAACCTAATTATAAAAATCCTATTTCCAGTTTCCAATTCTGTTTCTTGGAGAAACGGAAATAAAGAAACCACTTAAAGATGACCTGAACACTACTCTTGAATTCCTTGACAAGTTTCTGAGTGACTCTAAATGGGTGGCCGGTGACCATCCAACAATTGCTGATACATCTATTTATGCATCAGTAACGAGTATACTGGTAAGACTGGTTGTTTAAATTTATTCAGCTTTTAATTAATTTAAAACTGCATACATTTGCAACTAATACAAAAGTTTTTTTTAAATTGTAAGCACCAAGTAAGTTATATTATTTATAGACCATATTCTGTTACAATAGATTTATTTCATATTTTTATTTAGAATTATTATAAGTTTTAAACATTGCTTTAAATGGTTTTGTTGCAGGCTGTGGGCTGGGACATTTCAAGTTTCCCAAAAATTGAAAGGTGGCTAAAAGAATGTGCATCTTTGCCAGGAGCTGCAGAAAATGATGAAGGTGCTAAAGCTTTTGGAGAAGCTGTCAAAAAGAATCTCAAATAAAATTACTACATGGTACATGCCATACTACCATACATATTCAATTTATAAATGTTTCAAAATTTTTACTACTGTTAAATTTTACGAAAATTACATCCTGTTTTATTTGTCCTAATTTACCATAGCTTGTAAATACTATTTCTTCCAATGTTATTTTATATCTACCTAACTAGAAGACTCATAACTTACATGAAGTTAATTATTTTTAAACCAATAGCCTTGGTCCCAAGTTTTCCAAACATTCAATGGTGGCTGAAACATTGTGCGTCATTGGCAGGTGCTGAGGATTATGACGAGCGAAGGCGCCAAAAGCCTATCGAGAAGCTGTCAAAAAGAAACTCATTTTTTTTATTAAAAATTTAAAAATAGAAAATTCACGTGTACATTTTTTTTTTTCGTATAGAGGTAACCTGAAAGAGGTTAACCGGTATTTAACTCAATTTTTTTAATCATATAAACCTTTACAGATTAAATATTACTTACTACTGCCTAAAAATTTTATTCAAATTTCATATTGACCACAAAGGAGAACTTGTTATAATTAAATGAAAATGCTTATCATTTCTTCTTACAAAATATACAATATAATGTTAAACTTAAAAAATATACAACAAATTGAATTGAATATCATTTAAAACAGTTGTAGTTTTAATTCCTTTAATGGCCAGCACACAATGTCGTAATATTGTAAACTAAGTATATTACATATCTAATTGCAATAGCAAAGTATACAATGTTAAGAATAACTACTGGATAGTTGTTCATACGCCATTGTGCACTAGTCAGAGCTTAGGTAGTATATTATTGTGAACGTAGGGCCACCGCAGTCATGCTGCTTTTAGCATCGGCGAATTTGCAACGGTATGTATACTGCATCTCCTTTTGGCGACTCTGCGTAGTAGTGTAGCGTACAATCACTGCATTTAGCTTATAGAAGTAGCATGTTTGCGTTGGCCCTTATTACTTGCCTATTTATGGCATATCAGGCATCTTCCTTTAGCTTATAGAACTTTAAAACTAATTGTTGCTCATTTCGGACTTGTCTCTTTACAACAGTCTCTGATTTGTATCCATAACTACTCATGATTTGAACAACTTCATCGGGAATGTTTTCTTCAATAAGTAGGAGGTAAAACACTCCATTATTGGCTAGTTTCTTTGGTATCATATTGAGCAGTCTGTCAGTAATCTCGCGTCCTTTGGTCCCGCCTGCCCAACTAGCCGTAATGTCCTTACCGCCACACTCATCACTGTCAGTCACCACATATGGCGGATTGAAGATAATGACGTCAAACACGTTATTAGTAAAGGAACTAGCCAAATCCATATTGCACGCATCTAAATTAACCTTATTATAAGCAGCTGTTTGTTTTGACATAACACATGCTTTTAAATTAATATCAGAGCTGACACAGAATGTTTGTGGGAATGCCATACCAAAAGCTGTAATTATGACACCACTGCCAGACCCAACCTCTAGACAGAATGTGGGGTTTTTAGTCTTTAAATATTCTAGATCTTTCTCTAAGGCATCTATGAGTAGGAAGCTGTCCTCGGCTGGTTCATAAACATGGTCGAAGTCAGCTTTGTTAATATGGTTTTGGTATGGAGTCTCCATGTTACTAGTTGATGCTTCCTTTTTCAGAGACCACTCCGCTGGTACTCTGCTGAGGCTCTGGAGGTGGTGGCTCAGTTATAACAGTTGTTCGCACACTCTTCTCCTTGTTTACCATTCGTCTGATTTCATTGAGTCTATCCTGAAATAGCATAGTGTAATTTTGCTCAGTTTTACTATTTTAAGACTGATATTTTTGGTATGTGTTCTACAGGGAATGAAAGTTGGGCTTGGGCCTGTAGCCTGCCATAAACATTATATACTGTAAATCACTACTTCCATTACCTATGTATATGAAATTCTATGAATGCTTAGTGACATGTGCAAATATTCAATCCTATCTCATATGTGGGTCCGGAGCCCAGGATCCCAGAAGCCCAGGAAGAAATAGTTTATAATTATTTACATTCTTGTTTACTTAAATATTATTTTGAATAAGTATTTTTAACAAACCTGTGATGCTTGTAACACATTCAGAGCGACAGTAACTTTGTGTTTACAAGATATAAGCTTCTTCACATAGGGGTCCAAGTCGGGGTGGTTGTTAAGTGCCTCTCGCACATTCTGCAGCTCTTCATTCAATGAGTCTATCTGTTGCTTCAATTCTAATTGGGATATTCTGAAAAATTAAGCATTGTTTTTTTTTGTAATTTAAAGGTTAACAAGTGTATAATGAAATTGTAATTAAAAAGCCAACTGATGTAATTTTTCTTATTATTGAATGGTTTCAAAGATGAATATTAGTTTTTAAAATATTTATAATATTGCTTGTGTTAGAGATTCAGGTTATAATAGTGTGTGATAATTGACCATTTGTTATTAATTCTCATCAATCACAAGACTGCGTATTCTGCACAATATTTTTTAACTTATATCACTAGTGTTATAATGTTTAATTAATTATCGTTATTTATTTACCTGGTGGCTCTTACTCTGTCGTCTAATTGGTCTACCGTAGGTTTCAAGAGACCTAGTAACCCCTCAGCCAAAGTATCCCTCGTCGGATTGTCACACAAGTTACCAGTGTTCTCATCCGCTGAAGTTGTCGTGCTTTCAGTGTCGTCCATCTCGTAATAACTATCAATTACTGCTTCATTTTACACTTCGAAACTAATACAAGTTTTAAGATATTTCTCTGTTTTGACAGCTTTTTGTGTTACTTTACTTGACAATCTCAATTAATGTTTGTTTGGTTGGTAGCTTGCCATGTCACAGGTCACAGGATAACTGTAGTTTCAATGCGTTCATGATAACTTAATCATCATCATATAGCCCGGCTTCACCCACTGCTGAGTATAGGATAGGATACGACTAGGCCTCCCCGTTTTTTTTTTCTTCATTTTGTCCGTTCTTATTCTTATAACTTAACTATCAACCCAAGGTGGTCTCGGTCGTCCCTTACTCCTGCGACCTGTCCTTGGCCACGCTGCCTTTCAGTCACATCTCGATTCTATCGGCCTCTGTATGTCTAGCTAGGTGTCATGACCAACTTGTGTCGTATCGCCCCGTCAGTTCTCCTGTCGGGCAGGACACATTGGTTGATAATGCCGGTTTTAAGTCATTAGGGAATCTTTCAGGATTAATAAATTTGAGCTCATTTTCCAAATGCGGACAGCATGAAAATCAGAACAGGCTTACTTAAGCTGTATTGTTCTTGATATTTCCTTATCAGGTGTATACAGCCCAGTGCTCGACACCGTCGAATGCTTTCTCGTAGTCATCGTAAGATAAGCACTAATTGTTTCTACTTTGAACTCTTTTACACCATCTGTTTTACTGATTATGATCAAGTGTCGAGAAACTACGTGCAAAACCAGCTTGTTCGACGGACTGATATTCGGTGGCTAAAAATAGTTTGTAATTTGTAAAAGAAGAGAAATAGGACGATAGTTATTTAGTTTTAGTGGTTTGTATTTTGGGTCACTGAATTCACTCCAAAATAAACACGGAAATCGATGAACGTTACTTACCACTTTAGGGGCGTTTTAGGTCAAGCCCAGGAGATGTACGAGTAAAATTCTACATAACAAGCGTTAGCAATGCTTTAAGCAATAATAATAAAAAGCTATCACCTTGTTATAATTCAATAACTTTTGTCTGCTGACACTGTAATTTTACAACCGCTCGTGCTAAGTGATATATTTAATTTTGAGTTATTGGGTTGTGGACGCCCGATAGGCAGTTGTTGCTATTCAGCTGTATCTGACGACATAAAGAAAGTCCTAAACTCAGTTGGAAAAAAATGCATAGCAAAATTATTTTATCTACTGATTACTGTAAAATCACCAAAAGATTTTTTTTTTTTTGTAATTAAGATCTCATTCCGACGTATAGGTACAATAGGTAGGTGTCTTTCTCGCATGGGAATCGTGGAAAAAATACATAAAAATAATGGGTGTACGTAGTGTACCTCATAAAAAAAAAGTCTAGTATATATTTTTTATTTGGTATTACAATTAACGAGGCACATGCAGGGCAGTTTATCACCTAAATGTTACAAATTGTTATAAATGACAACAAATTATGGTGTAACACTATTAAAATTACCAGAATTAATAAAAACTTTGTACACATTCATGATCCTAAATAGGTACGTACACAATACGCTTCACTTGCATATTATGATGTTATAGGTACAAAACTGTTAACAAAAACAGCACGAACTGTTTCTCTTGTTTTTAATAAATACCTCAATTTGGATTTTTGCAGGCATTCGTATTAATAAACAAGTAAAGTGTACTTTTATTATGATTTTTTTATTACAGTTGGTTTTACTACACTACAAAACACATTACACTGTGCTAATAATCGAAAAGTTTGATTTCCTACCTAGATTGAGCAAGTACAACACTGTTCAGTCGCAAATTTACCGGTTATGTTTAAAAATTATCATTTTTTTTACACTATATTCTTACAAAAGTTATGACGTAATTAACCATAGTTTTGCAGTATTCAATAAACGTATCAACTAATTAACAAGTAGGCAAGGACTACATGTGAAGACTTGTTTTTATTAACTATGCTTGACATCAACAGTTTTAAGTGACGATAATCTAGTTTTGGCGGCGCAACATTTGACACTAATTCTAATCTAATTAAAACTACATTTATTTCTACTTTACATGGAATCCATCAGCACTTTCATCTGTTCCTTAACATGATTCTCCATATCGGCAAAGTCTCGCAAAATGTCTTCAATCATTTCAACTAATATTGTTGGCCATTGAAGTTCAAGCGCTTTCAGACTTTGCGCTGCACCGCAAGCTAATTCGATCGCGTGAGATAATTGACCTCGACCACGAACACGCCAGCTCATATCCTCCTAGAAGACAGAAACGTAATCTTTATAGTATTAACTGCAAGAATATTTAGAACAGGAAATACAGACAACTTTACTTGATAACTTTACCTGTGACACATTTCCTTTTTTGTACTGTAAAGCTTCTTTTGCAATAACATCCCTAAGTGCGGGATCAGCAGCTCGAAGCCAGGACTTAGCACTGACTGAACTGTTTCCACTTCTTCCTAATCTTGACAGAAGGGGCTGCAGTGGTGCATCTGGTAGCGCTCTGAGTACTATATCACTCAGTCCCCCATATGTTCTATTAGCCGATTTGATTTCTTCGTCTGTCACCTAAAGGAAAAATAATACAGCTAAAAACATTTTAGAAGGCACTTATATGCTATATTTTTAGTAAATAGGAAAACAAACTTACTGGTTCATCATTAATCTCTTTTAATCCCCAATGAGCAAGTCTGTAGACAGCATATTCTCTCCAGATTTTGGCGTAAATAGGATTGCCTTCGGGTACAACTACAAGCCCGGTGACACCGCGCAGTTCTGCTAAAGCGTGTAACTGTCCGAGCCACTGAAGACCCGTAGCGCGGACTGATATGTGGTTTATATTTGGAAACCTGAAATATAAACAAAGCAGTATTAATTTAATTCAAAATATTGTATTAGTAATGTGTATATAAACTTACTTCGATTTTAATTCTGGCAGAGACTGAGCGACGGAATTATAATGCACATAGTGGTAAGCCGCGCGGGTAACCGTGCGCGCTCGTTCCCAGTCCCAATCACGTGAAAGACGGCGAACTGCGCCTGCGCCCCACGCGCTTACCACACCGTCACAAACTTCCACCAGGTAATCCACACCTATAAACCATTTACGTATTTAATTTGAGAACAAATGCAATATATTTTAGGATCACAAATTCAGTTTACCTTGCTCCCGATCTTTAGATGCAGGCAGAGACTTCGGCACCGGCTCAGACGATTTAAAATTAGCCAAATTCATGTTTTTTACTGTTTTCGCTCTAGCTGTGGAGGCTCTAGTTGCTGACGATGCTCTTTCATTTCTACGTGAAATTGTTGCACTTCTTATGTTTCTACTCGTTCTACTATTAAGCGACCCTTCTCGACGCAATACTTTACTGTTATGATCACTACCTGACGTTGAAGAATTAGCGATGGAACCGACATTGGTACTACTTGATATGTTACTAGCATTTTCGCTTATATCAGAATTCTTAGATTTAGATCTCCGGCTTTCTGGGTCACAAACTGATTTGGATCGCATTGTACTAAAATTCTCTCGACGTCGATAAGCTGTTGGCATGCGTCGAACTGGCCTCTTCTTAGTCTCCTCTTCACTGTCGCTGCTCGAAGAAGGCAATGAGCTAAACGAAGAATCAACAATTGGCTCCACACTAGAAATACTTTCCCATCGTTTAAGTATTGGTTCTGTACTATCTGAGAGTTTGACATTTTCTAAGGAAGATATTATCGGTAACAGAATAGGCGGCAGTCTTAAATCACTGCTAGTAGATGTAGAGTGAGATGCATCCGTGTCTTGAGATGCGCTTCGGTCTGAGAAGTTGACTCGTCTCTCAGAAGGTTTTCTAGCTGTCGAACTTCTTTGTAATTTTTTCATAGGCGAAGCTTTAGGTATGTTCTCAGGGGCTGTTTTAACATTTGCATCGCTGCTATTGTTCTTGCAATCGGAATCTTCTGTTTCGGGTTGTTGCATAGATGTTACGACGTCCGGAAGCGCTGCTGTCTGCGTTCCTTGGGTACCACCGCCTTGTGCGATTACCGTAGAAGCGTCAATTAAAAACTCTTTGTCGATTTCAGCATTTTTGATAGGTGCTGCCGCTACAAAACACTTGTTTTCTGACCTGAAAATGTGTGTTAGGAGAATTTGAAGTTTTGTTTTATAGTTGTTGTCATGTGATTTGTAAGTTACATACCTCAGTAGTTCCCAGTTGGTGCGAGCATTGTTTATTATTTGATCGCGCCTCGCTTCTTGTTGCGCAGCTCCACCAAGAGCACAGTATGCGGCATGTGCAGCTTCCTTATTATTTCTCCAAGCCATAGCAGCCCTACGAACCTATACAAACCAACCAATATATTTCCATCATGCGTTAAAAGACATATAGAAGTGGCGACTACTATGAAAGTTGTAAATGGAGTTTGTTAATCACCTGCTCAGTAACATGCATGTTACTTAAAGTAAGCAAATTAGGAAGATGTGAGACAAGGAATGGTATACAGTCTCCACCTAAAGCCACGGGATTTCCATCCAGCGACACGTCGATAAGCGACACCGCATCAGCGAGCGACGACATATCTTCTACACTAAAAATAGAAAGAATTTGATTATAAATAACAAATAATTTAAGAAAAGTTTTCGAAACAGATCATTAGAAGCACAATACCTCTGTAAATCGTTGTTACCAAGATATAATTTCTGTAGCTTTGGAGTGTTTTGAAAACCCAACAATTTCCTCAGACGATTACGCTTCAAATTCAGTTCCCTTAGGGATAAAAGACCCTGAAGCTCATTTTGTCCGACGCATTTTATTTGATTACCAGCTAAATTGAGCACTTTTAATTCACTTAAGTTAGATAAACCGCAAACTTTTCCTATCCTATTTCCATGTAAATCCAAAACTTCTAACTTCACCAAGTTTGTGAGGCCTTCAATTCGTTTTATCCTGTAAAATTAATAAGTGGATAAGGCATTAATTACAAAAAAAAAAAAAAAAAAAATATCAAAACCATTTTCAGTTGGGAATTTAATAATTATTTATATATTTTTGAATAGCTTTACCTGTTTTTCCCCATTAAAAGCACTCTCAAGCTAAACAGTCTTTCTAAAGAAGTAATTTTGTCAATTTGGTTATCATACACATCAAGGAATACGAGTTTACCCAGGTCTAGCGGAGACAATCCAGACAAACTGTTTATTAGATTATGTTGTAACGATAACAGCCTTAAACCTGGCTCTCCAACTATATGAGGAATTGATGATAGTCCTCGCCTGAAAACATTAACTGATTATTAAATTACTTAAATGATAAAATCTACCTAAATGCCCTGATTATTTTTTGATGTCGCAAACATATTAAATGTAAACAAAATAACTATATTTAGCTTTCTGACTTTGTTTGAATGCCCGGTTCCTATAATTACGAAGTGACTCCTTTTGCGTACAGACGGTAGATATTTTGCTTACAACATTCTAGCGTCCGTTAGCAGAACGAGAAGTTTCTTGAATTAAGGAACCGGGCATAAATCGTAATAACATTATTTATTGAAAATTAAGTAATAACAAAAGTATGTTTGTTTATTAAGAATAATTATTTATGGTTTATATAATTAATAGTATTGTTCTACCTGTCTAGACTTATTCTGTCAGGCAGTCGATCTTTTTCCTGTGGTGTCCTAGAAAGTTGTACTTTTCCTTCACCCACAGCTTGTAAATTAACGGTTTCATCTTTGCTATCTTCTTTTGGAACGAAATCATTTCTGTAAACCGACAAAAAAGTTAGGCGCAGTTTATTAGTATCCAGTTTCTTTTAACGCTCATTTTAAAAGATTTGTGGAGAGTTGAGTGTGTCAGAAAATAGACGTAGGTACATAGTGTATTTTTGAGTAATATATATATAATATAATATATATCTGGCTATCATTGTGGTAGAGAGAGTAGATACGATTGGCGAAAACCTTGGAGCATTTTTAACGGGAGGTGCCTAAGTACCTTGTATCAAACATAATTTCTATATCGCAAACTTTTTTGCATACCTAGCTCCAAGTCTTCGTTCTCTCTAAGTCTCTATCTATAATATCGAGTGGTTTTTCTTTTAATTTTGCATCTTGGGGAAAGTTGAACAAATTAATAAAAAGCTGACCGTTTTGATTGCTAGCTATTTTCGCAAAATTAAAAAGATAATTTAAATATTGGATGCCTTGTAAAACAAGAGCTCAATGCTGATGACTACTCAAATATTCAAAAATCTTTATCAATGAACAATTACCCTGATAGCGTTGTGTGTGACCGTTGAGCAAGAGCTGCTCTAGGATCTGTTAATGCTGGCCTGATTTGTAAAAACAAGCGACTGTCGCCACCAGCGCCAGGGTCCACTCGAGGCCCGCCGGCATCAAGAGACTGAGCTGACCGACCTCTCGTACGGAAGGCGATCTTCCTTACCTATAACACAACAAAATTATTGACAAAATATAACACAACGATCAAAACGATAAAATAAACAAATTAACATATTATTTATGTAATTACTAAGGTCTATTAGTTTCTTGAAGTTACTTACGTTTCCACGGTTATATGTTATAGGCATACTTTTATAAATATATTGAACAACAATGGTACAAAAAGACTTTAGAAACAATTGGCCCCATTTAATACAACTTTATTTGTATGAAAATAAATTCGTACAAAAGGCAGTTTTGGTCCATTTTATCACTTTCAATATATTGGTTGCTAAGTAACTAAAATAACGCCCTTGATCTAATTTGGTGTTCATGAAAAAGTAGTGCATAACAATTAAAATTATTTCGAAGTCTTCACAATGCAAATGTGTTAACTTAGGAAATAAAAAAAATGCATAAAACTGTAAAAAATAATTTTGTAATAAAAAAAATTGTATAATAAATAAAGTGGTAAATTTTATGAACGCGTATGAATCTTATGTGGGTTTTTTATACTTCGTTGGCAGCATTGAAGAAATGTCAGAGTCATTGTGTCAAATTTCTGTCAAATATCAAAACAAAACAACATCGTATCACAGCAGAATAGAACTGCTAGAAAAATTTATACTAAAGTACAAAAATAATCGTTTTTAACTCTTAACTTAAATATTGATGCTTAGAAATTTTACCGTTGCACCTTCTATTTTTAGGCCTTTTAAGTATTTGCTGTCTACTGTACCATTTGGATTTAAAATGGTGCGCTTTTTTCCGAATCCGTACGATGATTACAAAGCAGGGACCTCTTTAACAATCAACAGAGATGAGATAATCACTCAAATCAACGAGCATACTAATAATATTACGAAACGATTGCAACCTACCCGGAAGAAAGTCGCTGGAGGTCTGTATGTGGGCATTACCGGCGTTTCTTACATGTTCTATTATCTATCTAGAAACCCTATGCTGTCAGCGAACAAGACTATGTATCTACATAAGGCACTCGAGTACCTCAAACCTGCATTAGATGCATCGCAAGATAAAACATCCTTTTTACTTGGTGAAGCTGGCACCTTTGCATTGGCTACTGTTTTGTATAAAGAGATGGGTGATGATCATTTTTCCGAAATGCTGCAGGCGTACAAGTCTCTCTTCAATCTATTCCTTAACCCTAAGTTTGTCAAGTGGGGTGGAGATGAGTTGTTTGTGGGCCGTGCTGGTTACCTAGCTGGTGCATTATGGATGAGTCGAGAACTTAAAACTCCAGTGTTCACACATGAGGAACTACACAAAATATGTGACACCATAGTTGCTTCCGGTAGGGATTACGCCTCAAAACACAAAAGCCCTTGTCCATTGATGTATCACTACTACAACACGGAGTACCTAGGAGCAGCTCATGGAATCAGCTTCATATTACAAATGCTGCTCTCCGTACCTGGATATATCCATCACAATAAATCTGCTGCTTATGATATTAAAGCTTCATTGGAGTACTTAGTCTCACTACAAACTGATGAAGGAAACTGGCCCTGTTGCATGGAAGAGGTTGGTCTTACCGAACACAAGCTGGTGCATTGGTGTCATGGTGCACCAGGAACTGTGTATGTTATGGCTAAAGCTTACTTGATTTATAAAGACCAGAGATTCTATGATGCCTGTGTAAAGGCAGCTGAAGTTGTCTGGAACAAGGGCTTGCTCCGCAAAGGCCCGGGGATTTGCCATGGAGTGGCTGGTAATGGATATGTATTCCTGCTCCTACACAGACTTACTGGGGACCAAAAGTACCTGCATAGAGCCAAGATGTTTGCTGATTTTATGAACACTGAGGAGTTTATAAGTGATGCACGCCTTCCGGATAACCCAGAGAGTCTGTATGAAGGAACATCTGGCACTCTCTGCTACTTATCGGATCTCCTAATACCTGATAAAGCCGAGTTTCCGTTCCAAGACGTGTTTACTACTTACAATTATTAATGACTGATACTGTCCTCCGTGTCTGTCCTTATTAGTCCTGTAGCTAGTTATTTATTAAACTGATTTTGGCAAACAGTTTTTCTTTTCGTAGCTAATCGTGAACTGTACTGTACTGCGCCAAAAGTTGTAGGGTAAGTACTAGCTTTCATAATATAAACGTGGTATTGCATGGCGATCCGATATAAAGTACCTTGGTTCATCGCAGATAATAGAAGGAATTATTAATACAGGTACCAAACTATAATAATAATTCTTTTTATTTTTACCCGACTGCCAAGGAGAGGTTATTAAATATAACTGGGTATAGTGGGTATCGAATCGTCAACAAATCGTCTAATAGGAGTACCATTAACGTCAACAATAATGTTCAGTGGAGTAGGAATTCATGTTAAAATTTACGTTACTTGCTGACATTAATAAGAGTAATTTTACAGCAGAG
Source organism: Diachrysia chrysitis (assembly GCA_932294365.1). Lineage (NCBI taxonomy): Eukaryota > Metazoa > Arthropoda > Insecta > Lepidoptera > Noctuidae > Diachrysia > Diachrysia chrysitis. The sequence goes on from OW028657.1 coordinate 9,609,295, forward strand.
CTAATTTTATTGTCAGTCGTGATTTAAAACGTTACCGATCATCCATCATCGTTCAATTTCCAATTATCGTGTGTTTTATATAATTTGATGGAAAGTTACGAGGAAAGAGACAACGCTTGATTTTGTAGTGCGCTTGACGCCACTGACCGTTAAGAGCTGATCCAGAAAGGGCGAATTCGCCGCGAAACGCTTCGCGCGAATTCATTCGCGCGTTAGTGAGATACTAGGCACCAATACATCGCGCCCACAAGCATCGCGCGAATTTAAAATACGCGCGTAAATCGCGCGCACTACGCCTAAAATATTACGTACTAACGTTTCCATAAAATAACTAAAATGATTCTGTTTTCCAATATATTACTAACGTTCACGATAGCGGATGTTTCAATAATAGTTGATCTATTTAAACATAAAAATATAAAAAATGGAATAACATTTCATTGTCACGATCAACATCACATGAATAATGTTCATAGAATATTAAACGGTCACGATATCTTCATGACTAGTGCTAGAACTGGATTTAATGCGTATAATGTAACGAAATCTTATTCGAAAGTTGGAGTCATGTTAAATACAGCCTGTGAAGGATGGACTTCAATCCTGGACAGTGGAAAATTCTCCTTCCAGGATTATTTATTTCTAATTTTTACGGAACATTTGTCGGACACCACAGATATCTTGTCTAATTATCCAATAGAAGTTGATTCTGACGTTATAATCGCTCACAAGACCGTTAAAATCATATTTTTTTATGACGTTTACAATACTGGGTTTAAATTTAACGGGACATATAACGTTAAACACATTGGGCATTGGAATTCATCGTTACACCTCAAAGAGTCAGATAGAAAGAATTTACAAGGCGTGTTTGTTAAAACGGCGGTAATTATTCTAAGTTCTCCAAAAGTGGTGAACCAAACTATAGAACAGTATATGGAGAAGCCTATTAAGTCACAGATCGAAGTCGACACAGTGCATCGAATGAAGTATTTTATAATTATGAAGTTTATGCGTGATATGTTCAATATTAGGTAAGTCGTACTCGTTAGCATGTCAGCTCCAGGGCAAGGCCAAGGCCACTCTACCTTCCTTCCATCTCTCTAGTTAGGGCTATGCTAAACCAGTTGATGACCATACCTATATACAGGGTTAGAAGGACAATAACCCGATCCACTACAAAAATCTCAGACTCCATGAAAAGCTGCCGCGCTAAAATGGAACTGGGCTTACATCTGACGCATGTCAGACGACTAAAGGGCCATACTAACGAAACGACTAATTAATCGAAAAATACAAAGCTTATAATATGTTAATCTTTCTCTAAGTAGCTGTTCCGCACCTACTGTTAAAACAATATCATCCAAATCTCTTCCACAAACTTTATTGCGGTAATCAATTTTTTTTTACCCACATGTCCAACTCTATTAAAATTATAACTTAAGTAACATTCAAACCATAGAAATGTAAGTAAAAAATCTTTATAGCTATGACATGCACCGAGTTAGTACATGGGGCTATCAACGGAACGGCAGTTTTGACGGTATGGTAAACGCGCTGCATCGCGGCCTGGCAGACATAGGCGGAGCCCCTGTCTTCTTCCGCATCGATAGAGGAGAGCACGTCCAGTATATATCGGAGGTTTGGATGTCTAGGTAAGGTAACAATTAATCAATTTCAACGTAGGTAACTAACAATGGTTCTCAACAATGCACATACCTACAAGCAAAGGAACTTTAAAGAATTGCATGAAATTCAGCGATAAAATGCATTGACTGCACAAATAGTAAAGGTAGGCTATTGATAGGTATCTATGTGGTCCTCTTGTCAAATATGTGTGTTAGTTATGATCTAAAAGTAGTTACAAGAATACCTATTACTCACGACTCACTTATGACTTGTGACGTTTAAACCACGGATGTCGAGTACGGACAAAATCTCCAAAAGTTGCTTCCTCTCCAGACACAGTTTTATCTTTCGCCATCCGAAGTACCCTGGCGGCTTCTACACGATTTACACGCGGCCGTTGAGCGACGTGGTGTGGTACTGCGTCATCGCCTTGCTGGTGGTGACGGCGCTTATACTGTGGGGCATGCTCTTGGTGCAGAACAACACTGGTGATAACAAAGACTCATCATTAAGCTTTGCCGGTCTCGTCATATGGGGAGCTATTTGTCAACAAGGTTATTTTTGATGTAACTTATTTCTAGGCCCTTATAGCACTTATAAGCCCTTTTCCCCTAAACACCATTCAAATCTGTTTCGGGACCTTGGCATCCAAGATTTAATCAACAGGGGATTGTTAGCTTAAGTACCTGTATCTACCTAGATTATAGTTATTTATTTCATAACAAGACCAAGGTTTTGTCGCTTAATTAAAATAAAAAAGACAAATCGCTTTCTTGCTATAATCCCGGTCACTCACATGAGCGCAAACATTCGAACAAGGTTCGCTAGCCGAAAAAACCGACACAGCTTGGAAATTAAATCATTTGCAAATGTCGTCCTACACTAGTAGGTTTGCGTATTCGTGCGAATGTGAGTGACCGGCATAAGAAATACTTAGGTACACTACCTACTTTAATTAAGTAAGTACTTACCTGCTTAAAGATAAAATCCTTTCGTATATATTCAGTGACGTATAAAATTTTAAACATTTGTTTATCTGTAGGTACCTACTCAGGTTTTATTTGTGTTGTGGCTCTGAAGACACCAGGCTCTTTTTCACAGAGTACTTTTCTCTTCTTAGAGCCTTGATTACTTACTGTAACATGTGTATATGATAGGTAATAAGCAAATAAATAAATAAATGTATTTTTTTTATTTATCCTTCTAGCTGTTTCAATGAACCGGGACGCGACGTCCACCAAGCTGCTGATTTTCCTAACGTTTGTGTACACAGTCACTTTGTACCAGTATTACAACGCCGCCATAGTTTCTTCTCTGCTGTTGGAGCCACCCAGGGACATCAGAACTCTTAAAGACTTGCTGCACAGCGATCTGAAGGCTGGGTCTCACGATATTGTGTATGATAGAGATTTTTTTAAGGTTTGCATCTAAGTAGTTGTTTTGTATGTGAGGTTTTGAAAAGGAGAAAATTTTATTCTCTTATTTACCACCATTCTTTAAAAAAATGAATAACTAGGTATCAAAAGATACGAAACTTTTAAAAATAAAAACCGGTCAAGCGTGTGTTATGTACCATTATCTATAAAACCGGCGAGAAAATCACGTTTGTTGTATGTGCCCCCATTAAATATTTGTTTTATTCTGTTTTTTAGTAGGTATTAGCCCGCTGACAGACGGACAGACGGACGGACGGACAGCGGAGTATTAGTAATAGGGTCCCGTTTTACCCTTTGCGTATGGAACCGTAAAAATGGATACGTCTTACAAGAACGAGGACTACCAACGGGTGCAGCTAGTACCTATCTCATATTTAATTTAACTACATATTTCTTATTTAAACAAAATCCTGTTCACAATCCCGAATATAAATTTCAGAGAACAACAGACCCAATCGCTATTAAGCTTTACCAAAAGAAGATGGCGACATCTTCTCGCAACAACTTCTTTACCCCAGAAGAAGGTATAGCCATGGTGAAGAAGGGAGGGTTTGCTTTCCACATCGATACAACCGTGGCCTTCCCTATAATTAAGGCCACGTTTAAGGAGCGAGAGATTTGCGATACGAACCTGGTGCAAATGTATCCCTTGCAGAGAATGGGGGTTGTTATCAGGAAGAACTCGCCTTATAAAGAACATATTGCTTACGGGTAAGAGTTATTTATATTTTTTTGAAGTACATATTGAAGGGTATAATTTCATATTTTCGACTAAAGATTTAAAGGAACTATTAGACAGTTTTTAAAACTCCAGACTGCTATTGCTTTCTTTATGGGGATTTTTAAACAGACTTCAAATGGGTAGTTTCTCTTCTTTTTTACCTTGCATAATACATTCGCTTACTGTTTTCATTCGATAGTTTCGCTTTCCATTTATTAGGTATAAGAATGAATCATTATCTATAGTTTTTTTTATCATGAGAATTCACGCGTTTTCACCAGCATAAACTCTACATTTGGACCACTTTAAGAGACCTTGTGAACTTACGATAGTAACCAGGCCAAAAAAATAATACATGGCCCTGGCATGACTGAACAGAGGCTTATAAAGTATGTAACAAAAACCCTGTCCGATCCAATAGAGGCGCATTTCTGGTTCAACATACGTACTAGAAATAAATGTTTCGCTCAGGCGGCTTCTTTGATAAAAAACTGTACACTTTAATTTAATTTTATTCACCGGGGAAAAATAATAGTCTCAAATCCATTCAATAGTTAAGTATATGTGTACGCAGTACGATGCCGAATAATACTCATAAGGATCGGACAGGGTTTTTGTTGCATGCTGTATTTATACCATTTAATTATTTATAGTCTTACTCAGCAGTGGGTGATTCTGTAGGGTTAAAGATTGTTGCCATAAATTGAAGGTTAGTAAATGTTACACCATTTTGATTTCTAGTATCCGCAGGATCTACGAGGTGGGTCTGCCTCCCCGCATTCAATCTGAGATCGACGTACCGATGCCGCCGTGCACCCACACACCGGACACCAGCGTGTTCTGCGTCGGCATCAGAGAGTTCTCTACGCCAATACTAGCTCTAATCATAGGCCTGATGACTTCAATAATAATACTCCTGGTCGAGATAGGTGTGAGTCGAGTGGTTAAAAGTAAGAGTTTGCTCACATTTAGACATTAACACTTCCCCCCGTCCCTAGATCAAGCTGGCCCGAGCCAGCCAAACTAGCAATAAAAACATGTCCTTAAATAATAAAAACTTAGATCCAGCCCTCTCTTGCTGTTTTTGCCTTATTAAGATTGTTAGCAACGCACTAAGTCGAGGTCCGAACCCCACAGGGGGTGCCCTTAGTGAACGTTGCTGACGTAGTTAGTTTTTCTATTGCTCTGGCTGGAGGCCTTTAAGGTTCTCGCCAAAAGTCCGGTGAAGCAGTCAAAGCCTGCGCTCAGGCTAACTGCGTAAACCTCTTCCAAAAAAACAAAAAAAAAACCATTAACACTGACCGCGAAATAGAAAATTTATGGTTTGTTTGCCGGCCTAGAAGAAACATAGACAAGCATAGAGCGCGCGCATCGCTACTACCCGCTTGTGCATACTCGATATGCTCGCTCTATAGTTTACTATTTTTTTTATCTAAGTTCGTCGGTTACCGATGACCGATGCGTGCGAAGGGTTAATGTTTAGAAGAGAACGGCAAAAGTCTAGAGTAGTTTGCTACTAAAAACGCAAAGTCCGCTATGTTACAGTATTATTATAACCCTAGTGTTAGACATTAAATTTAATTCTACACTACCTATAAATATCTATGATAGTAGTGATGATTATAATTTTTGCTAATTAGTATACATAATAATTAATGATATATATTTACACGAGGTAGTAGTAAATAAATAAAAAATGTTACTGAGTCGGTAGTACCACGACTGTCGAGTGCGGTTTTTCCTTACACCACAAGTATCTATATGAATGATGTACAGTCAGCAACAGAAGTTGATAAACAAAATCGGTATTACATAACACGCAGCCTTATTACGAATGGTTATTGCTATGATATACTTATTAGTCAATTTGTAGAGATATATTGCATTTAATTTGATAGAGTTCATCAACTTTTGTTGCTGACTACCTGTGTCTGAGTTTAAATAAGTACTAAGATTAGATAAACTAATTACAAATACTAAACTCAGGTAAAAATGAAATGAAAATAGTAAAATGTACGAAGATATCAAATAAATAATTTTAATCTCTACAAAACGTCCTACAGCGTGCATGCATGTTAATTTATACATTAGGTGTTATACTATAATAAAAATAAAGACATAATTCTCCATCTGTTTATTTATTTGGGTACATAACTACCTCGCCTACACTCCTGGTGGATAAGTGAAAAAATTACAAACATCCAAACAACGTACGGGTATCCCACGTTCATAATAATTTATACTATTATCATGTATATAATACAGCGAACCGACCGAGACACATTTAGTCGGCCACAACACAAGTTCACATAAAATACAAGACAAGATTTGAAGACAGTGGTGTATAAACATTAAGATATATTGAAAAATAACTAACGTCTTAGATTTCAATAAAAAAAACAACTCTGTGATGTGTGTGACGTCACAATCCACTATCTTCAACAGCTTGCCTTATCCCGAACAATCAATGTACAATATTAAGCTAACGGCCATTTATATTATTATAAATGAGGGTATTTTACGCTGCACTGAATATATTAAGTGTCCATTCATTTGAAGGTATTTCCAAAGAAAGCTCACTCGCAGCGTGGGGCGCCGCGGCAACTACGCAACACATTACAAATACTATTAATTCCACAATAATATACAAAATTTAAATATAGCATATCAGTAATAGTTAATCCGCAACTAGTTAATGTAATAACTAGTTAATTTGGTGGTGTTACACGCGTATAACATTTAGTTTTGGTACCAGACCGAAGATAGTGTAAGTTTATATGATTAGTTGGAATATTTTTTGTTTGTTTTAATAATAAAACACAAATTATATATTATTCCGTATTTACTACTACTTTAAAAAGGTACTTAGACTTGCCTTAGGGACAGGCCTTGATTAAAATTCGGTTAATAAAAAATCTGTTTAGTGTCCGAAACAGACTTTTTTTTGGTATATTTTTTAAGTCCTCATTACTTCCTCATATTATAATTAAAACAAATTACAAATATGAACAGTACCCATATTTCAAAAGCAGAAGACTTAAAATGCCGAATCGATATTTCGAAATAATATCGATATTAAGAAATCGGTCTGACTACCTTATTACTCGCGTTGCAGTTGCACATCAAAGGTACCGACGTATGAGAAAATGCACCTTACTGCTTTGACATAAAGGTGCTAAAGTATACCAGTGATGTGCGGATTGCTGTATCTTGGCATCGACTATAACAAATGCCATATGAATTGTTTAGACTTCGTCCGAGGCCACCTCGATTGTAAATGCCTTAGTAAGTGCACTATATGGACTTAGATAACAAGATTAAAACTCAAACATAGTTCGTGAATACACAGGATGTCACACAAAGACGGTATTTTTATGCGATTTGCTTTGACAGCAATAAAAATATATTCAGATAAAATGATTAGATTCATTATTTTAAAATTTTCTTGTGAAAGGAATATAATAATCTATTGGAATATTTAAATTTAAGCCGAATCTTAAATTTCTGTGATTCTGCCAATCCCATTAATATTCGTGCAGTTTTAAATGGAACACGAGATCGCCTCGAAGGAAGTAATATTGAAAAGCAGCCTCGACAGAGGCACTAGCTCAATAGCCTCTGTCGAGGCTGCTAACAGCTGACATCAATATGTCACAGATTAGTAAACTCTTGGAGCGCTGACACGAACTCACACAATTAGGACAAATCAAATTTTTAATAACATAGTAAAAATACGTTTTAATCTCAGACTATTTAAATACGTGTGCTTGCAACTAATAGAAAATAATTAAGTTATTTCGTCAGAGAATGGTAGGTCCGAAACGGTCCTACAAATAATTAAAGTTATTATTATAATTATTTAAAAACACAAGCTTTTAAATGATCTAGGCTCAAAGAACTAGTGAAATCAAATCAAAGAAGCCCAAACACGATGGGATTAAGTTGTTTCTTTAAAGTCATGGCCACCTTCTAGTTCTACCATCAGACCAGCTCGACACTACCACAATATTGTACTGTAACCGAATTTACATAAGTATGCAAAATTTCATCTCAATCGGTTGACGAGAAGCTTTTCTAATTTAGTTTGCAAGATTTGATCTAAACAAACAAACAAACACACATACATATATTGCAAGTTAAAAACAAGCTTGTAGCAATCATGAGCAAGCACACTATTCCCTGGTTTCTGAGAGGCTGAAGAAATGAAAACTGTTTTAATATCTAATCACGTTTGAATGAGGGCTACCGGTTAACAATTTCGCCGCCAGAGGCGCTAGTTTCGCTAGAATGTAGCTAGCGCTAAAATGTCAAATTGTATAGTATGTTGGTGGGCTTTGACAGCAGGCGCTTCAGTGACGCCAACTGGTGAGCGCGATAGCCCACATTAAAGTTTGACAGAAAAATAAACAAATTTTCATAGTAAAATCTTCCCGAAATTAGGGAAAAAGACCAATAATTCATTATTTCTGAGGATTACGCAAACGTTATACATTAAAATAAAACTATTTTGAACGGATTATACATATATTTAACTGATTAAATCCGTTCAAAATACTCCTATTATATCATTAATTCTTAAGGTGGGTAGGTATTTGAATGTTGTAGTTTCCATTGGTTTACTAATCCGTGTGGTCGGGTAATGTGTGGAGTGGGTGGCGAGCGTCGCCGCGGCGCGAGGCTAGCGCGCGTTTCACCGCTCCTCCAACATGACTGTCTCCTGCGGGTACAGCTTTAACGCCTTCAATGTACTGCTGTGAGATTCCATTGTGAGCTGAAATCAAAATATTAGGTATGCTTCTGAAATCTAGAAATAGTAGGCGTTTGTTTGACTTTATTATACTTATAATGAGCAAAAATTATAATAGAAAAAAGGAAGTAGAGCTATTTGAGCAGTTTACATTGTTTATTGTGCGTTAATTAGTATAATATGCGATAAAGTGAGTTTATTTATATGTTATGTAACTTACGTCTCTCCTAGGCCAGCTAGAGATGACTTTGTATCGTTCCTGTGGGTAACCTTTTGATGCCAGGAAGTCTAGCAACGCCTGTAAAAGAAAAGAATACTTGGTCATTATGCTACGATGTCACGCCGTATCGTGTTGTGTGTGTTTATGTGTGCGTGTGTTGTCGAAATCTCTGTGTATGAAAACCAAAAACTCAAACGTAATCCTGTTTAAATCGTCGTTAAATCTCATGTTGTCTCTGTGTGTGACAAATAGACATTTAAGAGCGTCGAGTTAAGTTGCGTTAGAGTGTTGGGGGTGTGTGTGGTGTGTAGGTATAATGATAACGCACGGCGAGTGTGTCGCTGGCGTGGAAGCGTCGCTCGAGGCAGTGGTGGTGCGGCGGCGGCAGGCGCACGCGGATGCGCGCCACGTCGCCGGCGCCGGCGCCCGCGGGCTCGGCCGGCACGCGCCGCGCCGCCGTCTCGCGCTCCGCCTGGTACATACATCATTATCATCATTTCTGAGCTTTACGCGAATAATAAACGTTTATACACCCATAACACAAGTTTAATCTTAACTTGGGTGTCGGGGGTCATAAATTAAGTAATTTACAACATATTTATAAGTTGATAGTACTGATAGTTCATGTTAAAACACTGTAAATGTTGAAAGCAATAAATTAATTTATTATCATTATTATTTGCAAGATGGCAACTCTTTGATATCAACGGGTTGAATACTGATCGTGAGATTTGTGACAACGTAGCGCCTGAAGAATTCGGTGTCGTGGTGGACGAGGGACTCGAACCTGCGTTTACCACACGCCACGCCGTGGTCACCCCGGTATTGCGGTATATCAACACAGCGTCGTCGCCGCCCATGTCCACCACTACGTTAAAATCTTTGCACTTTACCGACACCAACGATGAGGCAGTGCATCACTCCCCATGTGCTCTAGTATCACTCTAAAACGTCCCAACTTACCTCTTTCTTTGCTTCTTCTATTTGTCTTTCTGATTCTGCTCTTTCTAATTCTTGATTTCGTTCAAATTCTTGTTGTTTTTTTACTTCTTCTTTGGCTCTGTAAATAAGTTATAATGTTATTTTTTCATCCCTGATTTAAAAACAATGCGTGAAATCGTACTCCCAAACTTTAACACCTAACAATAGTGTGCAGGATCGGTGGTTCACGTCGCCTGATTCCCAAATAAAAACGATTGCTGTGCTTTATACTTGTTTATATTGAAAATAAAAAAATAATTACATCGAGTTGCTTCTACAATTGCGAGCGATGACGACAAGACAAGACGCGAGACGAGGGGGGCGGGAGGCACACCACGAAACGACATGCGACAGTGCTGCCGATCAACGATTATTATTGTATGAAACGCGCACAGTTGTCGCTAGAGGGCGACACTTTCCACTCACTAGGTGCACTGAATGTTCACTTGGTAGTTATCAACCAATGTCACCAGATGGCGCGAACAAATAGATTTAAAACGTTTATGTTATTTGCAGTCACAGCAGTACAGAAAGTTTATAAGCCAAATTCTTGTATTTCTAAATATCTATTATATAGTGTTACCTGTCGGCCTCGAGGCTGCGCTGGTAGGCCTCGTCCTGCTCCCGCTTGACCCGCTGGCGCGCGTCGCGCTCGCGCTCCAGACGAGCCTCGTCTTCTCTCGCCGCACTGAACCGTTCCAATGCTTCTACTAGCCCGCCTAGCAACTCCGATACGCCCACGTTACCTATAAATATACAATAAGGGTCAGCGCAGACAGAGCGGAGCGCAGCGGAGAGGATTTTATTAACGCACTTGAAAATAAACTTTAAAATTATTACAATAAAGTGCATAACGGAGATTCCCGCGTATCTTCGAGGACGCGTGAGAATTTTATTTCAGGTTCAAGCATTTATGCACTTTATTGTAATAATTTTAAAGTTTATTTTTAATTAACTGTACAACGTGACACTTTAGTCGACATGCAAAAACGGTTTACTTGCTGTCAACGCTATTAATTTTGATACCGTCACATCATAGGCTTTTAACAATTAAGAAATATGATTTAAGCATAATTCGTATGTGAAGTTTGGCAGACAAGAATCTCAAAAATTGTTTTTATCTATCTTTTATAGGCGCAATATTTTATTGTATTCGCAGATCGCAAAATATGGTAGATAGAAATGATATATACCAGCTGTGTTAATCCAATGTTCCCGTGGCAGTGTATCGTCAGCAGCAGTAGTGGTAAAAGGTATGTATTAAGAACAAATACAATACATTTTTTATTAAATAAATACAAGTAATAATCATCAAACATATAAAAATCTCGTGTCACAGTGTTTGTTATCGAACTCCTCTGAAATGGCTTGACCGATTTTTGTGAGTGGTAGGTCTGAGAATAAGTCGTAAACTATTTTTTATACCCCTAAGTGATAAGGGTGCTTCTGAAAGTTAGCTTTCTTAAATGGATACTAAGGGAACCCTTAAGTAACCATTATCGTCTCTGAGTGCGACAGTTAAACTTTTAGATGTTTGACATGCTGTGCTCTCCAGTTACTAAAGGAGTACACAGAAATAAACAACTTTGTAATTATTTATAAGTTTGGACCGCGTACGGCCTTAAAAAAACATAAAATCTAGTGTTAACTGTTCGGGCACCGGTGACCGAAGCAAAATAAAAACGCTTACAAAAGATAATATTTAGGGTTAATGAAGATAGGATTAGGGGTTTGCGACTCACCATTGATAACGGAGTATATCTCTGTGTTAGATCTCACTCGCATGATGATGACGAGCGCGGGTAAGCGGTCCACGGGGATGCTGCGTATCGTCATGCTCGCTACGGGGCCTAGCGCCGTCGCTACTGATGTTAATAACCTGGGAACAAATAGACAATTAAAAAAAAAAAAACAATTTTCACATTACTTAAGGTATTGCTTTATAGGTATTAAAGTACTCATAGATTTATGGTTCGAATATCTATGAACAGCTAAAAGGCTTCCATATTCATTCCAAATCCATCCTCTGTGATGGAATACAATTTCAAATTCTACTATTCATACTATTTATATAATAATATGGTCAGTGAAGGAAGGCTTATCTTCAGCATAATATTACATAGATCTTAAGGTCAAATACTAAAACGTCAATTAGTTTTTTTTGAGCTGTCACTTTATATTTCAAGGTAGCGATAGGTAAGACATTTAAGAACTTCCTAAAGTTAATTTGCGATTCAGTAATCTAGGGTTAGTCTACTATCTATATGTTAATTATAAGTTACTGAAACTTCTAGCGATACGAGGCTCATAACCTTTTTTTTCCCGGGGTAATCCTTATGGACTTCTTCTGCCCTGGGGAAGGCGGAGGGGTATGCCGGACTCTTACCGGCTAAAACCACCGGAGTGCTTCTCCCTTCCCTTATACTGGTGACTACGGAAAACCGGTGCAAACTACCGCGATCTCCAGTAGGAAGGTTCCTTTACGGAGCCTCATATCTTAAAGCAAGTTAATCAAACAAATAATTTGTGAATACATAATGTCTACCTACATATTATTGTTGTCGACATGCGACAGATCCCAGCCGTAGACTATGAAGTTGGCGGCCAACGTTTGCAGCACCGCCTCGCAGCCCAACAGCTGTGCGCAGAACACGTTCGACAGCACCGACTGCTCGTGGTGTAAGTATAAACCTAATAGTTTTCTCTGTGGACAAGTAAATTGTATTATAGTTGAGGTTAAAAATACAAATAATTTAGTTGGTTAGTGGAGTTGGGCTTTAAAATTGTGACATACAATAGAAGACCTGAAATACCAGTGGCTATGTGGACTGCTGACATCAAGTTCAACAAAATATCATAAAGATAGTTTATACTATTATTCAAATATCACAAACATACATTGAATACATACGGCATGCAACAAAAACCTTGTCCGATCTTTATGAGTATACGTAACTATTGAACAGTGGCGTGCATACCATATAAGCAATTAGGCAGTGCCTACCTCCTAAGATCCAACTAACTACCCTTAATTATTACGATATAAATATAATAAATCAGTCAACACCCATCATACTCATTAATTAAATTACAAATAATAAAACTTATAACCAAACATTTCATTACAAAACAAATAAAAAATGACGTCACATTCAACACAATTTCACAATACGTCGCGAAGTAGGCACTCGCGCCAGTGCCTACTTTACACTCACACACTCAAACCATTTTGGTGTATTCATATACGCACGCACACTTCATAATAAGCTACTTTTTTCTCAAATTTATAATACGGTGAAAGCAAAAAATATCTGTTTGACATGCACAGCACCCTGACATTTGACCTTCGCAATTTCCCAGAACTATAGTAGGCATGCCTACTCTGTAGCAAAGGCATTGACCATACAGCTCAACAAATAAAAAATATATAAATTCTAGTTATTATTATATTTTTTATATATCTAACTAATATTATAAAATACTAATAACTTGTAAATTGAATATAGATTTTTTTTAAAGTTAACAACTACATAATTAATAATATAAACATGTTTTAGTTGCAATAAATGATTTTTATTTTCTTTTATCTGTTGCAACTTGCTCGTCTTTTTGTTATTTTTAATCTGTTGTAGTTTGTTTACTTGTAGTTTCCATTATTTTCGTAATTATTTGTTTTGTGTGTTATTGACTTATTGTGGTTTTGTAAAGTTACTGTAGTGTTATAAACAGAAATTGTTGTGTCTGTATAAATATGGAAAAGTTACAGTGCGTAGTTTGTTTGTGTTTCGAAAATACAATCTGTATGGATAAATTACGTGCAAACCCCGCTCGATTTGCCTAATTTCTGCCTACCTGGTCGGAAAACCAATGCACGCCACTGCTATTGAATGGATTTGAGATTATTATTTTTTCTATGTAAATATAATGAAATTAAAATAAAACTGATCAAAACCAACACTGATCGCTCGAAAGAATTCACTTTTTTCTAGTACGTATGTTGAACCAGGAATACGCCTTTATTGGATCGGACAGGGTTTTTGTTACATACTGTACAAATCACTGAAGTATATAAGTCACGCGACTTAAACTTGTCACTTCCACAACGAGCGATTTGATTAGCGTTAACGATTACGGAAAAGTCACTTGTCTATGGGGGGCCGATATGCAGTCTAATTACTTCTTTGGCAGGTTTGAGGCAGGACTCCTTGATGGCGTCCTGCAGCGTGCCCTCGAAGAAGCTGGGCGTGTTGGGTCCGTAGCGCGAGCGGAAACGCGTCGCGAACTCGATGCAGCCCAGCGCCTCGTCATCCACGTGGTGCGACACTGCCATACAAACAGATTCCATGTTATATGCTGCATTTAAGGCACTAAGCAGAGGTTCTACTTATATTGAAAGCAGTGAGCAGATGATGCATAATTTGAATTTGGACAAAAATTACTTTACTGATTAAGATGATTTACAATGCGACGACAGACGTTTATGCGAAAACATCGATGGTTCAGATATTATTAGGGTAATATTAGGTTTAAGTTAGTTTTAATAAAACCGCTCGCTCTGTTTATTTCTCTAAGTTGTTAAGTCGTTTCTACTGTCACTGTTGGTTTAAATAAAATATATTATTATTACAAAAGCAGAGGTAACTGTAGTTTTGTTTCGCCACGAGGCTGGGCATAGTCACTTACAGTGATTCAGTCACTCTAGGTACCTTGTTAAAAATAAAGATATAAGGTGTTATACACAATGTAACAATACATATATTGCCCTCAGGTAGTGTACACATGGGTGAGGTAACTTACTGAGCGGCTGCAACCTCTCCGACTGCACCAGGTCCACGAACATGTCGTCCTCGCCGGTGTAGCCTTCGGCCGTGTCTTCTATCTCCTCCACTGAACTGTTTTCACTGTCCGAACTCTCCACGATTATCTACCGGCAATGTATGGAATTGATTAAGTAATTTTACCCACTGTGGGATGGTCAGACAATACAAATAATTTTAGGCTGAAATATGGATCTTTGGTGCGTACAAAAAAAAAGATCTATTTAGTCCTTAAATTACATAATAAAAAAATATAAGCAACTTTAACTTTTTTAAAATAACTAAAAACGAAGGAGGTAAAGCGTATCCAAGTTCAGAAGTTGGGCCCAATTACGTCATGATGTTACAAACGAACGACATCCTGACGTCATGCGACATTTCAAGTACATTGACAGTAGGAAAGTTTTTGGTAAAGTAAAAAAAAAACTCGTGTCTAATATATTTTACTAATCTACCTGACGGACATTTAAAAAATGTTTAACATCCCTATCAAGTAAAGAAAGTATTCTTAAACTGTATTTTAACTTGAATACATTATTATAACTTGCTGCTAAATAAATAAATGTGGACAACATCACATACATTGCTCTGAACCCAAGGTAAGTAGCTAAAGCACTTGTGTTAAGGGATTCAGAGACAATTTCGAAAAGGGGTTTTCTACATTGATTCGGCCGGGGATCGAACCCGGGACCTCAGAACTGGCGACACTTGAAAACCGGTATACTACGCCACTCGACCACGGAGGTCGTCATAGATGATAAGAATGTACAAGTAAATAAAAAATGCTAAGTGCGTAAGTTTTTTTAAACTGAATAAAAAAAAAACAACTAAAGACAAACAGTATTGACAAGTGTCCAGTACCGTATTTACCCTTTTGTATTCCTTCTGCTGTTTGGTGGGCGCGCGCTTGACGGTGAGCTCGTGCTGCGGCAGGTCGAGCCCCACCATCGCCAGCACCGTCTCGTCCAGACCCGTTACCGTCGGCCAGCCTGTCCAGACCTGTGCGGAATATAAATTAAATACATGTATCAATTAGAAAATAATATAGTAGTAGTGTATACTGTAACCAAGTCATAAGTATTTATAGTCTGCAATGTTAGGTTTATTTACAAGATTTTAATTCTTAACAATTATGTTTAGCTGTTGCTCGCGGCTCCGCCCGCGTGGGTGTCGGTTATCGCAGTGAAAAGTAGCCTATGTCCTTTCTTAGTGTCCAAACTTTTCCCATACCAAGTTTCAACAAAATCGGTTTAGTCTCTGTTGTTTTGATTTGTCGTGAAAGAGTAAGCGTAAGTGAGAGTTAAAAAAAATATTACGGGGCATTTTGCTTAAGTTATTTGCCGGTGACTGTAACTGTCCCTCTGCCTTATCAAATAGACCTTGGGAGTCTATTATGTCTTATTTATGACTAGCAGAGCCCACCCCGACTTAGCACGGGAATTTAACAAAAATTTCAAAGTTAAAAAATATAATATAACCTATGCCACAGGAGATAGTGTAGCTTTCCAAGTGTGAAAGAATTTTTCAAATCGGTTCAGTATTTTCGAAGCCTATTCAATGCAAACAAACAAACAATAAAATACTTTCCTCTTTATAATATTTGTATAGATAAAAGCTTTTACTGACCTGATGTCTGGAAGGTATGTCTGTGAGCGAGTATATGTCGTTCTTGACCTCCTGCACTGTCTTAGTCCCTGGGTACTTGAGCGTGTACTCCTTATCGTCCATTTGGACGTGTAGCACATATGTTGTAGTCAGCCTTTCAGCAACCCTATAGAAATCAAAGTATTAGTTAAGTTTCACTTATATTATATTTTTATTATTTATTACGCGTTAACGCATGCGGAGAGAATATTCGAACAAGATTCGTGAGCTTTGATGTCTGTTAAAAAACCGACAGAGCTTGGAAATGATATCATTTGCAAATGTCGTCCTACTCTTGTGGGTTTGCGTATTCGTGCGAATGTGAGCAACCGGCATAATACGTGTAATAATAAGTAGGAGAAATTTTAACATCAAACAGGCACCTCTGTAGCTTAGTTGGTAAAGGGACTGGTGCGTTTAACCGGTGGGCACGGGTTCGAGGCCTGCCTGAGGTTTTTTCCTTTCTACTATTTTTATTTAATTATTAGTAACTTGTTAAAAAAACCCTTATATTGACGACCTCCGTGGTCGAGTGGTGTGTACACTGGTTTTCAAGGTGTCGCTAGCTCTGAGGTTCGATCCCCGGACGGATATCCACTTTTCTCGTTGTCTCGGGTCTGTTCGTTTGTGGTACCTTCGTTGTCTCTGATTCCACATCACAAATGCTATAGCTACTTACTTTGGGTACAGAGCAATGTATGTGATGTTGTCTTTTATATTGTGTGTTGTATATCGAATAACTAGCTGTCCCCCGCGACTTTGTCCGCGTGTTTTAGTTTCAACGGTTTTTCATTTTTGCAACATTTTTCATTTATGCTCCGCTCCTTTTGATCGCAGCTTAATGTTATATAGCTTATAGCCTTCCTCAATAAATAGGCTATCCAACAGTGAAATAAATTTTCAAATCGGACCAGTAGTTCCTGAGATTAGCGCGTTCAAACAAACAAACAAACTCTTCAGCTTTATATATTAGTATTAGTATAGATATGTGCTTAGCGTGCTTACTCATCATCGGCCATGAGCTGGTCAGCCGCCTTGAGCCTGAGCACGGCGTTGTGCTGCAGGCCGAGCGAGGCGAGCGGCGCGAGGGCGGTGGCGCGCGAGCCGCCGAGCCCCGAGATCTGCTGCCGGCACACCGGCACGCCGCATAACAACTCCAACTCTTTCTTTAAATCACCTGAACAAATAAAAAATACATTAAATAAGTTGTATTTGTAAAAAACATAAATAAACCTGACGAAACTAAGAAAAAATATTATTTATTTTAGATTTTAACATTCCAAATTACATTTAAACATACACATTTGTAAAATCCTTTATTTTGATACGATAGGTTTGGTTAAAAAAATTAAAACGCCAAAATTCCAAATTATGAGACGAATCTAGCTAGATACCTTAACCGTCGAACTCCGTTAAGCCATTTGGAAGATATGATGTAATAAAGAAATTGACAAACATAAAAAATACAAGATACGCGCGAAAAACATATCGCGTCCGTTAAAAAAAATAAATCTTTGGTACAAGGAACTTTTTACATGACGCCAATCATGTAAAAAGTTTCTTGTGCCAAAGTTTTTTTTTTTCTTGTGCTAATTGCGTTTCTGACAACTAAAGAATCCCGTGGTACACAGTCAATTTATTCTGGAGGCCTAGTTAATAGTCATTTCACATAAGATACTATGAATTTACTCTATATGGTACTACGTGTAACACCGTTAGTCATAACTCATTTCGGGGACCAACTTGGCAAAATGCCACAAAACACAGTTCTACTCTCATTGTGTATGATTGAATAAATTAAGACATCTTTCAAGACAAAGAACAAATAAAAATAATACAAATAACGTATACTTACTGACTGTCGCCGTCCCGGCCATTTTAATTTCATGTATTTTATTATTACAGTGAACTTGTAATTCTACCAGTTCAAAGGTATTATAATTAGGCGATGAGGTTGATGCTTGATTGCGATCTTCCCGGTCTGTGGAACAACAAAACATATTTTTAAGTCAATGTCTGCTCAGTCGTGGTGGCCTAGAGGTTCAATAAACGGATTTTTGTGCACAAGGTTGCAATTTCGATACATTTACAGTATCAATGTAGAATCTTTTTGTTATATGTAATTTCTAAATTATTCTAAGACATCATTGAAAATCGGTGAAGGAAAACATGGTAAGGAAACCTGAATTTCAATAAATAGGAACCTGAAATCGCCAACCGCAATGAGCAGTGCAAGCAGTGGGACATTTATAGGTTGGTATTATTATTTAAGGTGTGCTGCAGTTAATCAGTAAGAATCCCGTTTTTACTGCTTCTCCAGAAAGTTCGCGAAACAGTACAAACGCCAGTCGGATACAAAACGTATGAAAATATTTTGCGTTATAAACTAGGCTTTGAATTTGAAATGCTAAAACGTATGGAAATATCTAGGTCCCGTGACTTGTCGCTGCATATAAATGCCGTTTCCTTATATGCACTATTAACATTAGTCCCTTTTTCACATGATGCAGGCATCGGGAATTATCCGGCGGCAATAGTATATAGCATTTTATGAGCGCTTTCAAATCTATCACCTTAATAATGTGGGTGGAATTCACATTACTAGCAATCTTGTTAACCCCTCCAACTAAGCTAAATAATAAATATGCTTGTATCTGGAGTGGATTCACGTCAATAGTGCAATGGGTGGGGATCGAACCTGCGACCTCTCGATCACAAGGCTGTCACCCTAACCATTAGGCTATTGCCGCTTAAATTAACTATATTGCACAACACTTTTTAATTAATTTACGTGTTTTTCTGCATATTTGCCATCATTCGGCCAAGGAAATGTCCCTAGGCTACTAGGGTCAAAGTATTGGGATCTTCTTTATCCAGTTGAGGGCAATTTATATCATGTCAGCTGATTCGGCGGTCGAGGGTAATGTATATAATTTTGAGACTGTTATATCAGTAGTAAGTAGAATGTAAAAGTACTTTAAGTCTTAAGGTACGTTTCCATTGAAATTGCTGGCAACTTTTGTCACCAGCATGTGTTGGCAACACTAAGCTTGGAACGATTTACGACTAGCCTGTTGGTCTAGTCTAGAGGTTAGTGACCTTGACTGCTAAACCGGAGGTTGTTTCGGTTTGATTCCCACCCAGAACAAAAAGTGTGATGAGCATGATAATTTATTCTGTGTTTTGTCTGGTTGCCATAATACAGGCTTTGCCTAGTTTGGGATCAGATGGCCGTGTGTGAGTTGTCCCAAGTCCCAAGATATTGTATTATTTTAATTCTTCTTTGATGGAGACCCAGCTTTATGAATGTTGAGTACATACCTGGTGGGTGAGTTTTTGGTGTTATCACAGATATATCATCGTCTATCATCTCCACGTCGTGAGTGTCGTTGTCCTGTGCTGCTGAGCTGGCTCCATCCTGTGGCATCACTCGGTTGATGGCGGCCTGCAATACACGTATATATTTATATGATACGTCATTCTTGTGAAAAACTGGTATTAAGTACTTTATCTAAGACTGCTACGATTCAATAACATATTAGTTCTGTGTCTAAAAACAGTTGCATCTTAGGACCAAGGTATGTCAGCTCTGATTAAGAATTCCGATATGACTATTCCGTAGCGTAATTGGGTGACTAAAACATACATAATAATAAATATTAAGTTCGATAAAGCTTTTGAGCAAAAAGTATAAGAAAAGTTACATTAGTTGTATTGATTAATAATCCAAGCAAATATTGATGAGTCATGCCATACTTCGAAGTAAATTATAGTATTTTCTGCTAACAAGGCGATCAACTCTGTCGATAGGGATTAACTTAGAAAGATCTACGTCGTAAGATAATTAAGTAAAAGGAATGCAATAATAGAAATTTAATTTTGTCCAGTACAGCCTAAAAGCTTACACACTATCGATAAATATTATAAAACTAAGTCCCATGCCGCGTCTGTCTGTCTGAAAGCGATAAACTCAAAAACAACCCAACGAATTTTCATATGGCTTCCACCAAATGCATAGTGATTCAAGAGGAAGGTTTGTGTGTATAAGTCACTAGCTGTCCCCCGCGACTTTGTCCGCGTGTTATATAGCTTATAGCCTTCCTCAATAAATGGGCTATCCAACACTGAAATAATTTTTCATTTCGGACCAGTACTTCCTGAGATTATCGCGTTCAAACAAACAAACAAGCAAACTCTTCAGCTTTATATATTAAGTATAGATTAATGTTTTGTCTACCCGTGTGAAGCAGGGACGGGTCGCTATTATATTAATGATGTATTTATTAATAGCATTGTATTAATGGCTTGTGGCAAGATGGTTACCGCTCGAATTAATCGACCCGCGAGGTCGCGGTCAATGCGTGGTATTCTGCAGTACGTTGCGTATGTCCCGGTCAAAAGGACATTTACAGACAGACTATAGGGAGACTGAGTATAAGGGGCGTAAAACTTTATCAATCATAAAAATGTGTTAGTCGATAAATGAGCTTATCTGCATGGACTTTGTCAAAGATGTAGGTAGGAACTGAAGGACAGGGACTATTTCATTACCAGGCTACGTTTTGATGGACGACCTAAAGAGGGTAACTCGGTCGGGCTAAATGCGGAAGGCGGGATGACCTTATCTTCGCGAAACTTGGAATAAATCTTAGTTGAGCAGTTGGTTTATCTAAGTTGAATATCCAATTGAGCTAACATCTGGAAGTAAAACCACTACCAGATATAAAATTTAACAGATTATGCAATTCTCATTAAAAATCAAAATCATCTAAAACATGATCAAATCAAATCAAATCAAATTCATTTATTTGCTAAATACAGGTACTTGTGCAAATACACAGATGGTAAAAAAATAATAATTGTGAAACACTGTATTTGACCATTGCAAGTGTGCAAATGTTAACTTAAAATTACATGTTATTATTAATCATACATTATGGATTATTAACTTCACATTATTATTAATTAAATATTAAATAATATTATCAATTACACATTACTATTAATTACACCTATAGCATTACACATTATTACTAATTAGCTAGTTACTTGATACACCTAAACATTTCATACATTGTGTCTGCTCTAAACCGACTGGAATATTTTCCAAAAGTGCTAAGTTATAATATAAATTGGGCCAATAATGATTATAATTTAAGTATATTACATAAAAATAATTTTATTTATGACTATTACAAATGAAGCTATGGTTTAAAGTCTTGTTTATGGTCAATAGCAATAATAATATTATTCAAGGTGAAAGGTAGTGTAATGTTTCATTTATACATTTTTATAAAAAATGTTGAGCCAGTTTATACCATATTAAATAATAAAAACATACTAACATACTTTTTTTTTGAGGAGTCATGAAGAAGGAATGCCAAATATATTTGAATAAATATCTAGATTTTGATAAGATATTAATGTACGAATGATATGCATAGCATGATAAAAAAATGCAATGATAGACTATTTTAAATAGGAATACTTGGAAATAGGGTCTTTGCCTAACGAAATAGGGTCTTTGCCTAACAGTAGATCAAAATTATTTTAATGTAAGTGTTTTGGTTTAGTGCTGCAGGCTTCTATTTATAGTATTAATTAAAAAATAAAAAAAGGCGAGAGAAATTCTACCTTTTTAGTGTCAACTATTTCTGGCAGTAAAGTGCAAAGTACGCAGAACTTACGGTAATTAAAAACAACAATAGATATTAAAAAAAAATATACAGTAATTGCTTTTAATTATAGTTAAATAACAGCAATTATGATTGGTTGAATCTAGTCATTAAAACTATTAGCACAATAGACTGTCCGTAAACATGGTTTAAAAATAATTTACACAATTCACTTTCTTCAATTTCAATTGTTTAAACCAAAAATAGTTATTAAGATAAAAGTAGTTTGTGATTCAATATTTTATTCCTAGCATTGCCGAGCCTAATTATTAGGGACAATTAATGTTTTTAATTCTATCTAGATCTAAATATAATTTTTGAAGCAACAGTTTACCAATTCGGGTTTGGTAATAACAAATTTTCTAGTTTATCATATTAAACAGGGGTATTCACTAAAGGCACTGTACACATTAAACATACTGACTAGCTTATTAGAAAGAAGTTCTTATTTATGAAACCAAAATATTTTATAATGCTGTAAAAATTTCAAGTATTGTGAAACATAGACCAAAAATCTGTCGAAGCAAATAATCTGACAAAAAATCTGTGTAAAGATAAAACTAATAGATATTCTCTCCTCACAAATAAATATAAAACGATCTGGGGGACTTAGCATTAGATTATTTTTTAAATCCTTATTGGAAATATGGCTTTCCAAGTTATATCAAGGGTTGGGAATTACCTGGGACATTAGACAAATTGATTTGCAATATAAACATATGCAATATAAATAATCGACAATATTTTTATGGATTTCACTTGGTCGCATCCATAAAAATGTTAATATCTAATTCCATAAAAACGCTACAATGAATTTTACAAATTAATTTATAAGTCTGTGCATAAAAAGAATTCATGCTTTGTAAGTGGCATAATATTCATATTTTAAGATAGAACACATAGCTTTTAACATCAATCTAAGCCTGGTTGAAGATAATGTTTACCACAGGTCCAGCTGACATTACAAACAGTATTGTTTAAGAAACTATACCTATGCAATCATAAAGAAATATATAGAAATAATAACAAAAAGGATGAAAACTTTTGTGTGAAAATATTAAGAAGTAATATTATGAAAATTAATAAATAATGAATTCTTATATTGTTTAAGTGGACATGCACATTTGAAATGTAAATAAAGAAAGAATAATATTTGATTTACTTACGAGTAAGTCCCAATTTGCTTCTTCTAGGTGGTATATAGCTTCTGCAACATCTTCTATGGCTGTTATACCCTATAATAATTGTTTACGTTAATAAAAATGAGCCATAATGTGAACATAATTAAATATACAACGTAACTGTTGTCTAGAACGCAGTAAACATCAACCACAAGGTTTACCTTGTACCTAAGTTACCTCAAGGAAGTTAACATCGACTAAGCACAAAGAAACAATAAAGGCACAATTCGTAACGTATAACACGTGTCTAAACAATGATACACCATAAAAAAATCTATCTAGTAATTCAATAATGACAAAGAAATTTTGAAAAAATATTAGAAAACTACGATAAGACGAAAGCACAAAGAGATAAACGAGAATTAAGAGTCACTGTTGTTATTCACTACATAACCTTTTCGATACACAAACGTGCGGTGTTTCTTATAATTCAGAGAATGCTAGGTCACGAAGGCACTCTTACCTGAAAATTTGCTAGAATTTCCTCTCTGTTTTCTGCCATCCTGATATTATTGAGCTCAAAAAATACTATGACATTTGCGATTGCGACAAATCACTCAAACATTGACCATAGACGAACAGAACTGCTCGTTTTATTGCCAACAGTAAAAAAATAATCTCATTATTCTCACAGATTAGGTTAAATACATCGATTTTTCGACGAACTATGATTGTCCAAATTACCATAGACTAAAGAAATACAAAAGCCGTTTTGGCCAATGACGTATTAACGCTGGTTATGGCGGTAATTTTTTAGTATTTCAATTTACGCGTTAAAATAAATCTGAGAAATGATTTGAAATAATAAAGTGTAAGAGACAAAATAAAATCAATTTACTTAATAACTTTGTTTTATTAGTCGTGATTGTTTAAATGTTTCGAAATTCTGTAAAATTAATAGGCATTAAAACTTTTACATTTATTAATAACAAACATTGATTTGCTTTGCGTACTTGACGTGATTCGATGGTCGATATACATTAGAGTAATTACTGTGTGGGAGCTGTAATTTAGGTAAACTATGTACTACGTTGGCGGCACCCACGCCACAGTTAAGTTTCTTATGTTTAATGAATTAGTTTGTCAACAAACACTCTAGAGTCCAGAAAACAGAAATAGACGTACCAACTTATTTTCGTCTACAATCTTGTAGTAGGTAAGTTAACTATCTAAAAACTTATAATTTAGGCTAAAAACTTTGTTCTGTGGGATGTCCCTAGCAAAATACAGTAGCACTTTACCTACTTACATACAACAACTGCCTGTTTACTTGTACCGTCCGTTTACATTATTTTATTCGTCAAAATTTTTAGCAAAATATTTTCCGACATTATTACCATTTTTTATGGGCAACTTAGCGCTTTTTTTTCGTTGCCATAAGCATTTAGTGGATAGAACGATA
The DNA here is from genome assembly GCA_932294365.1 of Diachrysia chrysitis. Classification (NCBI taxonomy): domain Eukaryota; kingdom Metazoa; phylum Arthropoda; class Insecta; order Lepidoptera; family Noctuidae; genus Diachrysia; species Diachrysia chrysitis. The sequence goes on from OW028657.1 coordinate 9,633,748, forward strand.
ACGTTTAATCTCAGCAATAAGATTTCGCTATAGGCATTCAAGTAACCTAATAACCAAAGATTTTTAGCTGCTAATTAAAACATGAAATCCATTCATCTTCTAATCATCTTAGGTTCAAGTAGGTAATGTTAGTTGCCATTTGCGGGATGTCAAATTACGGATTCAAGAAAAGTAACTTTCGGTTTCATAATTATTAGATAAGTAAAATAAATAAATTACTAGATCCTATTCTAGTTACACTATCGAACAAGTAAATTAAGATACAAAGGTAGATAAGCATTGTTTTTATTTAATTATTTCTTACTAGATTTAGTTCGCGGCTCCGCCCGCGTAGAATTCGGTTATCACGGTAAAAAGTAACATATGTCCTTTCTTGGGATCCAAACTTACCCCATACCAAGTTTCAATAAAATCTGTTCAGCGGCTTAGCTATAAAAGTTAGACAGACTGAACTGTCAGTTTTTCTTTCGCATTTATAATATTATTAATAAGTATTATCATGGCGAATGGATTTTCAAATAATGATCTATTTATTAGTATGTTTCTAATAATACTTTCTTCTTCTTCGGCAATTTCTTATGATTAAGTTGCTAGCTACAATGATTTAACACGACCAAGTGCATTTGTTTCATAATTATGTTCAAGTCTTTAAAAAAGGAATTTTATATAAAAAAAAACGCATGTTCTAATCGGCTCGATTTAAATTTCGGGAGTCTACTTATACTTACTACGTTAACTACACAAGACAAAATACCTATAGTGATGTATATTTATACTGTAGTGTGATAACTCATTCATATGAAGCTGTAATAGGTGCGTTTGATCTGCGATCGTGCCAGTTGAAAAGCGCGCAAGCGGCTTGCGCACGTCCACCCGACCACCCGAGCTTACGCGCGCCATTGAAAGTTTACGCGGGAATATAGTGTTACAGCTACAAAAAATATCGCGGTAAATAAACAGTTTATTTAAATGAATTAATTTTAATTTTGTAATATAGAGAGTTTTATATGTATAATATTTTATTTCATTTATTAAACAGAAAGTTGTTAGCGTATGCTTTTTAATAATCATAATTCGTGTGTGTACTTTATTAAAATCTTTGTAGGTATTATTAGGAACGGTCAAAAAATATAATTATTTTACAATACATGGTGTTTCAGCAGACATGGCTGATAAAGCCATGTGCGCGCGCGCCCTGGCGCTGCTTGCCTTGGTGGTGTTCACACAATCTCTAACCATGGATGAAGGTATGTCCAATTGATATTCAATAAGTAAAAAGTGTGATTTGCTAAAAATATTGTTTAGTTTTGGAAAACAGACTTTTTTTATTTAAATTGATAATGAGCACTGTAGAGTATCTAATAAGTAGTTTTTTTTAGTATATATTTAATTAGTAATATATTATGTTAAAGGAATTAGCGCAAACATGCATAAATAAGTACTTTAATTCCGCTAATTCCCGTTACATAATACTTATTTCATTAGATTATTATTGTTATTAGTAAGCCTGCATCAATAAAACATTGATACAATATTTATTGATATAATCGTCACAAGTTTTCAGTTTTCACATCTTTATTTTCGACTTTCCTGAAAATACGGTCTGTGGTTATTATCTTATAACTTTAAAAGTAAATTAGGTGCGTCATCATTAGGGTCAGATCGGCTTTTGTTGGAATTTTGCTCAATCTTAGGGTAAAGGTCGCTGTTACAAAACATACTTTAAGTAAACAATGCGGCTTCCAGCTTATCTTACTGAGTTAATGAAGAAATTTTCGTTTCAATCTTCACCAATATGCTCATATAATTAATTCTTTTAATTGTTGGTAATATACGAACCTACGTGTCTATCAGAACGTGTTCAGGATGGTAGCGAAGTCAACATCTAGACCTCTTCACTATCATATTTAACATGTTAATCGATGCACGACTATAATTATCATGTTCAATCATGGTCTGTTATCATGAGACTAAACTTAAAGCGTCTATGTCGAAAATTAAGAACTATTCAGCTGCTGCGACTTTTCTCCTTTCACAACATAGGTACTTTTCTAATAAAAAAAAACAGTCACCCTCGGTTAGAAATACATCAGTCAAACTAAACATAAATCCCCATTAAGACGGCCGCGGTACTATTTACGGGGTCATTAGTGGTGAAACGAAATAGAATGAATACGAAGTATAGAATGACATAATTATAGAGAACGGAAGTTCTGGAATTCTGGTTGCATCTGTACCGGGAGGTTCTGGAAAGTTTAACTCTTTTAGAAATTGATCCTGACCTAGTCTTGGGAGGATTCAGAATCTGAATATGAAGAATTTCAGTTTATTGCATATTTTGATCACGAGCTCTTAGAAAATTGTTGTTTGCTTAAGTAGCTACAGCTATATATACTTATTTATTTAGTAAAATAAATTGCTGTGTATTAATATGGCAGAAGCCACTGAAACTCTGGTTGGTACAAACCGTATTAATCTATTTGTCATGGTTAGTTTGGGACAGTGGCGGTCACCAAATGGCCTCCATGCTTATTTGATTAAATTATTATTTAAGGACAGGTAGTCCTGTTGGTTGTTTTATTTATCTAGCTTGTATATTATATCTCTTGTGTATTTTCGAAAAACGCAGGGGATGAATCTTCCCCCTCCCACTTTTTGCCAAATAGTTTTGTAATTACGGGCATTCTCTCGTCTCTCGAGTTATCTATGCGTGTAATTTATTAATAATGGTTCTCAAAGAAAGATAACTAGAGCAAACGGAACTAATAAGGGCCAGAGAGATGGCAAAAACGTAACAAATTATTTATTTCACATGTTATGTTGCAAATCTACTGCTACTTGAACAAGATAGCGAAGATATATTTCTAAATTAAGGTCCAATAGATCGCACTTAACTGAAAGCACTTTTGACATAAACACCTTTCTTTAGAAGCAGACTGGTACCTAATAACAGCTGATACCGACATCTGCTTAAAGATTTAAAAGATCCAAAAAAATATTTTGACCAAATAAAGAACAACAAATAAATCATTACTCGAAATAAGGTCAAGGGACATATGGTAGGCCTTATTCGGTCCATAATACGGGTTGTAGGTACAATGCGTAAGCGCATCTTGCGTGTTTACGTTCAATGTTTTGGAGTGGGTGTCGTAATCTTTACGTGACTCAAAATTACTGGAAATTTAAAAGGAAAAAGTTATTAATGAAACATTATTTGTCATAATTATTTAAAACAAAACGGTTTACTGACGCATATTCTCGGGATTGCCCGAATAGTTTCAGACTCAATAGGAGTCCCTAATCATGAGCTGACGCGGCGACGGTGGTGATTACTTGTCAGTTACTGTTAAGTAATGATAAACTACATTATAATTATGTAGTGTAGCTAAAATAGTACCTACCTACTCATAGATTACGTCATTACGCCAGTAAAATCCGAATACTGAAATGTCAATCAGCAATAAGTCGCCGTTAAGTCTCATGCTGTCACTTTAAGATGTAAAGTACCGACAGATAGAATAGATAGAGATAGATTAAGAACGTCTTAAAATTAAGTTGCGTTTCAATATTTGGTGGTGAGCAAGTTATCCCTTACCTATTATTGTTCATAGTACAGTTATCAATATTCATCGTAAAAGATATAAATAATAACAATAACGATAGTTCTAGGTACCTAATAATTAAAAATTAAAGGTAATTAATAATTAAAAAGCAGATTGTAACAGATGTACATGTATGTGTCTTAATGAACCTACCTGACGACACATAAAACGTATTTATAAGTAATTATGCATTTTCCTTACGGCTTTTTGGAATTCTTAAAGGATCCTTACTTTAGCATAAAAAATGTAGATAGTTGTCATAAATGTAAAATTCACGGGTGAAATATAAATATACAGTTAGGTACATAAAAAAATCTTACCTGACAAAAATAAGATAGGGTTCACCTAACTAGATTCAAAATTAGCTTTCCAACACCTTGTAGGCTTTACTTAGATACTTGCTTCGAAATACTCCACTTGAGCATCGTTTTCTTGGTAAATTTATATAAATAAGCTCCGCTTGTATCATAATGAAGGTTCAACGAGAAATTATGTATTCTCTCAAACGCGCTCACGAAAAAATATTCTGTGATGGCGGTATTAACTTCCTTTTGCTTTAGAAATCTTCCTTTTACGTCGGCAATATATCAATATTAATTTTCCTTGTAAAGAAAAGCGCTGAAATATTTTTTGTAGGAAATTTAAGTGCTTTACTGACTTTATGAAATATCTGCTTAATAAAAATTAAGTTTTTGATGATGAAATTTAAAGACTGTTTAAAGATACCTAGAATTTACAGCAGATTTACAATTTTTTATAAAATATTTATCTTTTCTTTACTAGTTAGTAGTATGTATCTAGATCATAACTTTATTTAATAAAAAGAAAACCCGATTGCCAAAAAACTAACTGAAATGTAGGAAAACCAGTTGTATGTTATTAAATTGCGATTTGGTTTTTAAGAAGTTTATGTACCCAGTGACACTCGCGTAATTAAAACGAATCTAATCACGCATAGTTACGAGCGGACATAGAAACGGACATCCATACATACATACATACTGGTCAAACACATAACTCTCCTTTTTTGGTTTTGGGTTTGTCAGGTAAAAAGTAAATAATACGTAGGCATTCGTTTTATACGCTAATGAGTTTAACCCACCGACAGCAAGGCGGGCGGCACGGGGATATGTCGGACTTGCACCGACTTAAAACACCCCCTAAGTCCGGCAAAGCGTATGCTAGATACATACTACTCATTATTACAAACTAAAACAGTCAAATTCAAATCACAAGTCGTTAAAGGTCGGCTAGCAACACATCTGGTGCCTACATTAGGTACACATAATTTACGAAGCCGAAGCCATATAAATTTGAACTTACGAAATATACCTACCCAACAACATGTGAACTATTATTTGATTAGGTTCGCAGACATCTGGCTTGGAGATTATAATAATAAATATGTAGGTAGGTACATGCGAGATTTATTACTAGGGATATTTTTAATCTAAGTTATTAAATGGGCTTTGGGGTTGTGTACAGTAGAATATATCTGAATAAATGGATTGAAAAAGTGGAATAGTATTTTTTATGGTAGTAAGTACAAAATCAGATGCCTGCACTATTGTTTGATATCGATTAAAATGGATTAAAAAATTAAAAAAATGTTTTTTTTATGGTAGTAGGTACAAAATCAGATGCCTGCACTTTTGTTTGATATCGATTATAATACATCTCATAAATCACCTACCTCAAAATAAATTGTAGACTTAAAATTTTGTACAAACAGCAAACTAGATAGGTTTGCAGGCCACACTAACATTTTTATTTAATATTATATTCGGCTTATGTAAGCGGAATATAATATGTTTACCTCTTTCAAACTCTTATTAAGAAGAACTTTTTAACTAATTTTTATCATAAATTATTAGGCCTGCATAATCCACTTCTAGGCGTAGGTCTTTTGCCAGTAAATTTTAATAACTCATGTTAAGTTTTAACATTTAAAAAGTTCAAACCAACAAGTCGAAATAGGTGACATTTTTCTATCAAAATATTTTTAATATCCCTGAAAATACTTCAACGAAAATTTCATTAAAACAAGTGCTTGTAAAAAAACCCCTGTTGCATAATGTAATTTTGAAAATATTCCCAAAGGGTGTCTATAATGTTTACTATAATAAGTATATTGTTATACGAAATTATGGTCTTATAAAGTCCATCAACTTTTCTCATCTGCCATATATTTTTGCTTAGTTAGCTTGTTTTATTTATGTAGTGTAGTATGAGAACGGGCTTGTGTCCTAGACTGAGACAATTTATTGCCCTCTGGAATTAATAATATATAACTGGTGTTCTTTATAGTGTTGCCATAAACAATTCGCTCATGAAACATTGTTTGTAAAAATTTTGGTTACGCAGAGTTTCTTCTTTGTCCTTATTTGAATACAAGTTTTCGATTGTAAATTAATAAAATACTGAATGGTCACAAATTTTACTGAAGTGAAAACTTGAACAATTAGGTACAATGTATTATGTAGATTATATGTATACAGAGGTGTCGGTAACGGTAAAAGTAACAGTGTCGCGAGTTCAATTGTTTTTAATCCTATCTCAAAAATGCCCAACGCGTATAAAGAAGTTTTTACTTTAAAAACTAACAAATTGATCCACTTTTCTTTTAGCTATGATTTTCATGTTTTTTCCATTTCAATTTCATGGAATTGGAGTCTAGTGAGTCTAACGTGAGTGGACAATAATTTGATGAGCAATATATTAAATTAATTATGATGTAAGGATTTAGTCAGAAGTAGTAGTACTAGTCATTCAGATCTTGTCATGAGGTGTTAAGTACTACATTTTTATTCCCCTTACTATATTTACCTGAAGCAATAAAATCTTATTACTTACATACATACATTAAAACTTTGACAGTTTTGTTATTCAAAGCCGTTAGTTCATATTCATTTAGCGAGACCACGTAGGTACTGAAACTAATAAGCAGATTTCCGATTCTTGTATAATAGTATCTTTGAAGTGAACTCGTATTTATGTTTGCTAATAAAATGCAGCAGGTTGCAACAATGACCTCACCGGCCGGTGCGGCGCGGTTTATTACGACGTCGCCTACGCATCTTGTCGAGAATTGGGTTCTACAAGATTGATTATTTTGACTAAGGTCCTAAAACATATTTGGTTGAAAAGGCTACAATCTACCGTACTTTAGTTTCAAACTGCCTTGGTGTTGTAAGTAGTCAGCTTAATACTGCTGTAGATGTAATCTACATTGTTGGAAAGTGGAATATCCTGAGTTAACTCGCAATGTCAGTGTGACAATCAGCAGGAGCTCTTGCGAGAACCGAGTCATGATATTTATTTAGGTATATGCAGCGATTTATTATATACATTTTAATTTTCCTTTAAATGTTAAGGTGTGTTCAAAAATCTATCAGTATGTAATCAAGACCATAAAAATCTAGGGTAAGTTAAAAAAGAGCTTGAAGATTTTGAGTTTTTTAAGAGACAAGGTAGCGCTTTTCGTCTAATAATGCAACAAAATGTGCAAGACAACTTTATTAAAAGCCTACTCAACGTGCGTATTTTGAGATACATAAATAAAAACCAATCAGATGCTGCAAAGGTAGCCTAATTTGCACCATATTAAGAATGACATCATAATTAAATTAGCTGCTTGAATACTTCGTAATGTGCCGTGAACAATGCCGGTTATGAAATTAGAATATGAAATCATCTACGTAGGAAGGCAATTATTGGTATCTATGGTATTTGCTAAGGGTCTAACCTGGGCTTATATTGTTGTTTTTATCAACTCTGTTTATAATACGTGAAGTTAAGGTGTAAAAGTTAATATCTTGTTAAAAAATAATCTCTTTTCATGATGCAAAAATTAAATTATTTTAAATTTTCTAGGATCTAGAAGGAGTACTCCGTACTTAGACTAGAAATAAGTGACATACTATTATTTTTAATGAGGCGATAAAAATAAAAATTACACAAATATTTATATGTGCAATGTACATAGCTATTTACATAATTAATGTAAAAAGGAATCTAGTTTAATTAATTATATGTGACCACCTCTGAGGTAAACTTATCGCTTACAATTTTTATTTGTGAAATCGATCCAAATTGACGGATATATCGCGTATCAAACATAAAAAAAAATTGAGAATCTCCTCCTTTTGAAGTCTGTTCAAAATACTAAATATTTTAGATAAATGTAAATAAACTGGCGTTTTAAGTAACGAGCTCACTTATTTCCATAATCTAAGAATTTTCAATATTTTTGCTTTATAACTTCCGATACAATCTGTTATTATAATTTCTTTCAAAGTTCTGTGGGCTTCAGATGGGTTCGGCGGAAATACATATTAATGATTTGTTGGCGCTGTTGTTTTATCAGATCATCGATTGGTAGTTACTTTACACAGGTTTAAGAAAATTGATTTAAACGCTCAATATCGAGGATTCTTTTGGCTTTTATGAGAAGATTGTCAGGTGTGCAATGTATACAGGACAAATCTATTTATCTATACTAATATTATAAAGCTGAAGAGTTTGTTTGTTTCTTTGAACGCGCTAATCTCAGGAACTTCTGGTCCGATTTGAAAAAATCTTTCATTGTTGGATAGCCCATTTATTGAGGAAGGCTATAACCAATATAATATTACACTGCAACCAAAAGGAGCGGAAATGAAAAACCGTTTAAACTAAAATACGCGAACAAAGTTGCGGGGGACAGCTTTAGATAAAATTGATAATATTTTATGGTAATACATACTAGAAGTATGCGTTTTGGGATGTTCACCAAAGCATGTAATATAGGTATTTATATATATGGTGCTTTAAAAATGTTATCTTCCTATTTGTAACGGAAAGAAAATACTGCAACATACTGACTTGGAAGCAACACGATGCATTACATTTATTATCGAGCGACGACTCGAAGCCTTCGTGTCACGCTACGGTACCTACTATTAATTGTTAGTCTAGACCGTTAGCAGAACGTGGGCATTTAGATAAACTGGTAATAATTACTAATAAGCCTCTCAACGGCTGTACACGTACATGCAATATATGACAGCGATTCTTCGGACATTACTTACGGTGTCCACTCCTTTATGGAATTGGTCTTTTGAAAGCAATTACTACTGTCATGCAGTTTGGCAGAAGTAAAATATAATGACACCATGTATTACTTTTGTGAATAAACGCTTTTTCTTTCTTTTAATTGGAATTTTATAAAAGTTCTAATAGAAATCAAAATTCTAGTCTACGAAATATAATTTATTATTAAAACAAAACAGTTCAAAACGTTTAATTGTTTCAAAGTTAGCATACATCAAATGTTCGCTATGATTTTTATCAATTCATTATACTTACTTGATTAAAACCATGTATTTGATATCAGTTTAAAAAAAATAAGTGAATCTATATTTGGACTGTAATATTTAGAGTTGGATAAAATTAAGTTAGCGTTAGGTAAAATATTACTCAAACAATACTAATTATTAGACACATAACACGCCAGGCCAGCTCAAATAAAACGGTGCATACATTCATTTTGCCTTGAATTAAATTTGTTCAGTGATAAGGTGTTGAAGCCATCATTGTTTCGTTGCGAATAAGATAAATATACGAGCACGTGTATAACTCCATTTTTCCGTCACTGGAACAATTCTGGATTGAAATACCGTAATCCTTTGTTTATGACACAAATACCTTGGAGTTTATTTCGCGGATATATTGACACCATCTGACCACAAAACCGGTATGAACAGCTGATTAAGAATCCGTCAAGCCTCGTTACTGTATTAGGCAAGGCGGACCATAGCGCAGCCCACGCGACTCTTTGATAGCCTAATGTTTACGCCTTCACTGCCCATATTGTAAGAACAAACACCTTATTTATGGATGTCTGATACAAAAAAGAAACAAACGGGCGAAAAAAGAGTTGTTTTTTGTACCTCATCATTAAATAAGATATACATATTATGAAATTAATGCTTACTAATCGAACAAATTCTACAGTAAGACTTGATGGATTGGCTACAAAGTACTTTCAATACTTAAATGTGATCATATACCTGATTGGAAAACGGTATTAAAATAACACCTACATGATGGTTCGATGATGGAAGCAATAATATTATGTTATTTTGTAGAAGCTACAAAATGAAACCTGCTTAGATGGTGTCGACTTTCGCGATTCCATTTTCATATTTCATATCGGAAACGACAAACATTTGAATAATGTAATGAAAGCAAATAAGATCTAGACATGATCGGTGCCAATTTACTTCGTGTGGTTATCAATTGAGCATCCGATGTAATATACAATAGCAATATTTAGATTGTCAAAAACCTTTGATACAGTTAGAGGTTCCTTACTTCAACAAGGAACCCTGGATAGTTCTCGCATCGGGGTCAGGATCGGCTCGCTCAGCAGGAAGGCCCTACAAGGCGATGTACACTTTTTATACCGTACCGTTACGAGATCGCTTCAGTGACATCACTGTGTCGCCACAATCACTAAATGGATGGAGGCTTTGAAGTCAGCGGATTGACCAACAAAATATAACTACTAGCAACGTATAAAGTTGCTTAGATTATCTTGAAGAAAATAGGCTATTTGACAGATTTATAATTTCTATCTTGAATTACTTGGTTACGGTTAAGAATTTCACCCATAAAATTTTTTCAAAAAGAAATTACGTATTTCGTAAGAAAATTGCAAATAAAAATTCAAAATTCAAATAAGCCGCCGAAACGCTTTATTCAAACAATATGGTGTCGTGCTTTGTGAGTGACGTCACAAGCGCGTAAACAAGCGTAAGCAATAAAGGTTTTCGGTTCCGCAGTGGTGTTTGTGTTTGGATATTTGTAATTTATTGTTGATTAATCCAATAAAATGACTTACAAGTGGTGTGCTGTACCCTGTTGTACAAATACATCTATAAAAACCCCCGAAAAAATTGCTTAATAAAATTGCTGTCCATTTCGAGAAAAACTCGCAAAACAAAAGTGGGAAACGAAAGATATCACAAATCGCTGCAAATATAATTAGAAACGCCAAAATATCTGTAAACACAATAGAAACTTCAACCACCGACAATATGTTTACGCGCGGATGACGTCATTATAACATTAGCCAATCCGGGTCGTTTCTCAATGTGTGGCGCGAGAAACAAATAGCCGAACATATTTTTGTGTTTTTGGATATATTAATTGTTTTAATTTTTAATAAAAATGATGTGATTCACATGAAAAACTCTCATTTTATGCATTTAAAGCAAATAATCACAAAAATATTCATAGTGTCAAATAGCCTATTATAAAAAGAAAAAGTTGTTTAATTTAAATAGGTCCTCAAATTAAGATTTTAAAATTGATGAAAGAGTTATTTTATACTTCCTTCAGGAACAGAGTCTAAATTAAAAGTGATTAGAGATTACTGAAAATATTGTAAAGTTTATCTCTCCAGAGATATTTTGTTTTCATTCGGCACAATATTAATATTCTTGGTCTCGTATTATTACTTACATACTTATCACAATAATTATTTTGATTGAGCTGAGAGCAGTCTTAAACATGCCTAATTTGTTTAACATATTGTTAAGTCTCAGTTACATCTATTAAGACGTGGACTTCGTGGCCGCAAATCATTGACATTCTACATTGCGGGACATTATTTATTTATTTTTAGCAGATTACCAGTTATAATTGTGGATCAATTAATCAAATTTGACTCAGAAAAGAAATAAGTATTCTAGTTCTTAAGTATTCTTCTTCTTAATATCTTCAATAATCATTATAGTTAATGAATTAACTTTTTTGGAATTTCTGTTTTCGATTTATTCACGATTCTACAGGTGCAATCTTTAAGGAAACTTTCTGTTGACTACAGAGGTACCTTTTCACGCGCTATCTGCCCGGATCAGTTCCCTTACTCTCCAATTTAATTTTAATTCTAATATATGCCAAAACGAAATTGTTATTCATTTAGCAGGCAGGAAAACAACACACAGTACAAAAAATACTCTCAATGTTTAGATTCCAGTCAGGTCCTTCTATTGACAGCATTTTTTTTTAAGAAAACTGAATCTCCTGATTGCTAGACTAATAACCTTTGCAAAGTAAGGGCACATAACCTTTGCAATGTCCGTACCTAAAGAGAAAGTTGGTAATTAATTTTATTGAGTTACCACTGCATTTATCTTCCACATAAAAGAAAAAAAATATATTACAGAAATGTAATCGCAAATTAACGCTTTCACAATTCAACTCTACTTATCAACATTTTTCTATTTTTGTGTCTTGATAACAATCTGATGCCGTAATTCAATCGTCTAGGGCAGTGGTCGGCAACCTTTTGGCAGGCAAGGGCCACAAAGTAGCTAACTAAACCAAACGCGGGGCCGCACTTGTGATATAAACCCTAGAAGTCAAGCATTATAATATTTTTTTCTAGGTAAAAGAGGTAGTTACCTATTTGACGCATTAAATATTTGTTCTTTAAGGTGACAGTTGATTACGGAAAAAAAACGTTAAAGCTCGTTTTTTTTATTAATTTCGGTGGCTGTCCTGATTACTTGTCAATGTAAACTGCCCCTTACAAGTACAACAAGAACTATTTTTAGTGTAGTTAAATAGTAACTTTTATTTAAACCCTGAATAGTGATACTATTATCACGAAGTGATTTTATATTTTTATCTACCCAGGTAAATAACTTGTAAGTTTAAATACATCTGTCCTAGAAAAACCTTGTAACTTTCGGTGGTTAAATGTTTAACGCCAATATTTTTTCATAGAACCTTTCTAGCTCGCCTTTCGTGCGCTTTGAAGGTATGCGCCAGTGCCACCTAAGTGTTCGTAGTTAAATGAAGTGCGCAGCAGCCTGCGTGTTCCCGCCAATAATTTAAATTTATCAGTTCAGTGTCAAGGGACAACATATTTCTCATTTCCGTTTATGGATCTAACTTGGTTGCCAATAAGCAAAATAAAAAAAAAAATACTCGTGAACGCGCGCCTAATAATACTATGTTTATTTGTGTAGTATTCTTTCACCCTATTATAAATGGTTTTCTTATAATTCTAATTAATGTCCTTGTTTTCATTTCTTTGTTATCATTTCGTTGATTTGGTGGACAGTTTTGTCCACCGTAATGATAAAAAGTCCACCGGAGTGACAAAAAATCCCATTTCGGTGCATAATTATATCATTTCGGTTGGTAATTGTTTCATTTCGGTGTAAATACAGGCCAGCTGTAGATTTTTTCCCTGGTGGAAATTTGTATGGGCTTTCAAGAAAGGAAGGCAGGGGCATGGTTTTTACCGGCTGAAACCACCGGAGTACTTGTCTCTACACTTTACCAGCCGGTTAGTTTAGTTGCTAACTACGGCGGTCTAATTTCTTTGAAGTGAGGGAGAAAATATACTTAGTTTCCACCCATTTGGTTCATTAAAGAGGCCCACGGGAAACTAAAACAAGTTTCTAGCGCTGCATCGCCCAAGCACCACATTTATTTATTTACTTTTGGTACTACAAACAGTCATTCAATTTTATATATTTATTTAGGTAAGTCTGTCTTTTATTGGTATAAGTACATACATTTTCAGTCGATTTTAATTTCAGTGGATAGGTTGTATCATTTCGGTGGCCAGTTGTTTGATTTCGGTGTCCGACTGATTCATTTCGGTGGCATCAAATTTTAAACACGTATATCTCATACGTTTATTAAAATATCTTAACGCCTATAAGTTCTCACATTAAGGATATCAAGAAGAATAAGAAACTTAACAATAGTTTCTTAATTCTGTATAAAAAAAAACTCTACTACAAGAGCTTTTGTGTAAAAGAGTAACAATCATCCATACATCCTTACAAACTTTCGCGTATGTAATAAAAGATTAGTATGGATTTACAAAACTTTCAAGGGCCGCAAGTAAGACGCCCGCGGGCCGCAAGCGGCCCGCGGGCCGCGGGTTGCCGACCGCTGGTCTAGGGATATCATTCTTATCTATACTAATATTATAAAGCTGAAGAGTTTGTTTGTTTGTTTGAACGCACTAATCTCAGGAACTACTGGTTCGAATTGAAAAATTATTTTTGTATTAGATAGTCCGTTTATTGAGGAAGGCTATAGGCTATATAACATCACGCTACGACCAATAGGAGCGGAGCATAAATGAAAAATGTTGCAAAAATGAAAAACCGTTGAAACTAAAACACGCGAACAAAGTCGCGGGGGACAGCTAGTAAATCATATGTTTGTAAATCCTCACGCAATAAGCAAATAAATAAGTAAAGAAACAAGTAAAAACAGTGATCCGTCTGTGAGTCAACCGTTGTGTCATACGCTCAAGAATAACTTTCTTGGGAGCGACCGACCGCGGTTTTGTTATTCTTTTGCTTTAGTTTCTTTAAAAATACTTTGTGCTATAAAGTTTGAAGGATTTGTAGCCTTGGAAGAAAGTTTTCTATGAATGAGAATTTATAGGTACCTTTTTGTACCGAATACTACCTTGTTAATGAAATAATTGTATCGAAATAAAGAAACAACGAGCATAGTTCATAGTCCTCAAGTGTTCTAAACTAAATAAAACAAGTTTCTTCTATTTTGTAGGTAGGTATAATATTGTAGCAAAATAAGAAACGAGTAAATCTATACTAATATTATAAAGCTGAAGAGTTTGTTTGTTTGTTTGTTTGAACGCGCTAATCTCAGGAACTACTGGTTCGAATTGAAAAATTATTTTTGTATTAGATAGTCCGTTTATTGAGGAAAGCTATAGGCTATATAACATCACGCTACGACCAATAGGAGCGGAGCATAAATGAAAAAAGTTGTAAAATGAAAAACCGTTGAAACTAAAACACGCGAACAAAGTCGCGGGGGACAGCTAGTTATAATATATAAAGTAAGCAAGCGTCGTGATCAAAGCTCCTTTTCTGTTTGAGAAGAGATTCAGATTAGTATTTGCCGTGACTTTTAATTGAGGTACAACATCACCAACCCTCACCTTTGTGTTTGGACCTGATTAGATAAGATTCTCTTTTGTTATCCATAGTTTATACTAATATTTTAAATGAAAAAGTAACTCTGTCGGTCTGTCATTTACGCTTTCACGGTTAAATCGCTGAACCGATGTGGATGAAACTTGGTATGGGTAAGCTTGGATCCTAACAAAGTATATACTGGGCCTTTTGCCAAGTTTTTGTAAAGTACCAAAGTACCTGCCTATATAAAGTGTTAGAAAACAACAAGCATCCCAAAATATCGTAGATACTTACTAAAATAAACTCAGGTAATGGGTTCGGTTACGAAAATAAGAAGATTTATTGTATTTTTCGTTTTGTTATGAGTAGTTTCACTTAGCTTGGTATGTTTGCACTCGTGTTGCAATAGTTAGTCATGTTTAATGTGACAGTTACTGCACATGTTTCCGCTTTAAGTGATTTACGATACTTTTGATCATAAACCGTCAGCTATTTCATCGGATAAGTTGGTAATTTAAATCTTGATATGTGAAAGTCCTCTTTGCATTTATAATAATAAAAATGAGACAAACCTACTGGAACATATTTATATATAACTAGCTGTCCCCCGCGACTTTGTTCGCGTGTTTTAGTTTCAACGGTTTTTCATTTTTGCAACATTTTTCATTTATGCTCCGCTCTTATTGGTCGTAGCGTGATGTTATATATCCTATAGCCTTCCTCAATAAACGGACTATCCAAAACAAAAAGAATTTTTCAATTCGAACCAGTAGTTCCTGAGATTAGCGCGTTCAAACAAACAAACAAACAAACTCTTCAGCTTTATAATATTAGTATAGATTTCGTTTGTTATTTAATATTAGGTTTAGCAGAATTTCCAAGCGTAGTGATTTTATATTAGGGGATAACCCGTTTTAATTAAACGGTGCGCTCTGTTTTGACACAAATTTTACGAACTTACGTTCATACTATTGCCTACAATTCATACTCGATATGCACGCTCTATAGTTTGCTTATGTTTTGTCTAAGGGAAAACCACATTTGTAAATCGAGATTTTTTTTATATATTTTATTTATTACTAAGGCCTAAGCCCTTTACGTCTATTCCAGGCGATTTATGGTGTTTAAGAGACAATTCTTCTGGCGGCTTAACAAACCGATGCAATAGTCTATATCTACTAAATACATTATTCAACACTACCTTTTATACATTACCTTTTAAACACTAGCTTTATGAGTTAAAGTATATTTTTAAGTAGGTAGGTACCTATTTCATAAAGATGTCAGATATCTCATTACATTATTTACTTGACTCCCAAAATAAACAGCATCACACAGACGACTTATTTCATTGACGTAAAATAGTTCAGGTTTCGTATACATTTTTGATTTAGTAACATCTATCTGTTGGTTCATTGGGTTGACGATCTGTTATCTGTAACCACGAATCCAACAATAGGTACTCTTATCTCATGAACTTGTGATCTTTGTCACAATTCCAATGAATTTATACTTTAGTTTTGTCTTTAAAAATCTATTACTTCGCCAATTTGTGTGGTTTAAATGAAATTCGTTATCTTGTTGTAACATACCGCCTTTCCCTTCGCGATTCATTTTGTTTTTGAAACAGGGTTTTGATTTAAAGTTGGTTTATCAGCAAAAAGTTTAGGTATGACTGTATCTCTAACTATATTTACTGAGTAGAATCTAAAGATGGTACTTATACAATTACACATAAATGTGAAAGGAAATCGACTTTGATAAAATGTTATGTATAAGGGAGAACCTGTGAAATAATTTTTGAAATCGATCCATAATATTTGCCGGAGATATCGCGTAACAGCTATAAATAAAATATTGTCGAATTGAGAAACTCCTCATTTTAAAGTCGGTTAAAACTGGTAAAACTATCTAAACCACTTTATCTACCGCTTGTTCTATCACATGTTTACACCTAAATATGACAGAGACAGCTTGAGATATAATAGCGATTTACGATTGAGTTGTGTTTGAGTATATTAGCCATTAAAACTACCACACAGAAGTACCGAAAACTATTAAAGTGACATAGATACATAAGTCTTATGCGGAATTTAAATTAAGTTATTTCCGTCGGTCATTAGCCATTAGTAACACCACAGTAAAATATTCCATAATCTTTTTTTCAGAGGCAACGAGCAGCGTTACATCAATAGCTGGAACTGCCCGCGACGGAGGCGAACTAGTTATCCTCGTCCGCGGGCCCCACGGCGGTAGTACAAGGGAGGAACTGCTGCACGCGAAGGCAGGAGAAGATGTTGCCATATCGCTGTATTACAACAGGAAGAACAAGAAGGGTGAGTAACATCTATAGCTGGCGCTGGACGCGAGCTGGTTGTGTTAGTCCGCGGGCCCCACAGCAGCAGCGCCCGGGACGAACTGCTGCATGCGAAGGCAGTAGGTGTATTATAACAGGTAGAATAAGAATGTTACCTAAGTTAATTCATACCTTATTTTTCGTAACTCGGTGAAATCCTTGTGCTTCCCCCGCCCTAGGACAAGCAGAGAGGTAAGCCGATACTCTAACGAGCAAACCACCGACTTTAGCTTAATCAGGGTGGTCTTAAATTTTTATGTGTATTTGTATTTGTTAGAGCAACTGATATAAAACATTAAACGAAGCAGTAAAAAGAAACTTAAAAAAAATAATTATTAGGGACTTGTACAAGACACAACGTAAAAAAGTTTTACATCAGCATACTTCATATGCATGCAAATGCATGCATTATAGACTAAATTCACAATGCTCATCGTCATAATTATTGTATTTCTTAGTATCACTGGAGAGCCTCCACGGTGGCCACTTGAAATCCGTATCTTGGAGCCTCGGAGAGCATCCCCGAACAACCCTCGCTCTCGTAGTGACGTCTACCAAGGTCAAGCTGGTGGTTGGCTGCAAGCCGCTGCATTGGCATTCCATGTCGGGCAGGCATGACCTGCTGGCGACCCTGTCTAGTCCGAAAATGAAGTTGGTGAGTGGAAATTTAAACTTTTTGTTAGAGGATTTAGGATAGGGTTTTAGATGATTCGAAGAATAATCTGGCTTAATTAGATACATTAAAGGAATTGACAAGAACTCAAGAATAAAGAAAATTTCAAAAAAAGATACAAGTACATAATTATAACAGCTTCAACGGGTAAGTAGTTCACAGGCTTTAGAAACTTTGCAACTACAATATAGCTTTAAAAGTATATGGTAATAAGTATTCATTAACATATAAAATTTTAATGAAGACTTAAACACATAAAACTTAAAAACTACTTGTACCAACTGAGTTTAAATTTATAACATTTTCTGAAATGTTATTACGAATATTTAATTCGCTAATGAGAAGTCAGCTTAGCAACTCTCGGGATATTAAATAAATTTGAGTATCTGTTTTTTATTTTGTAGCAAACTGAGGCAAGGTTATATCTCGGTACGTGAAGTGTGCTTCAAAATTTCTAGGATGTTATGTTTAAAGTTACTTTGCAAAATTTGCTTGAGTATTCAAATAATATTCCTCAAATATAAACAGAAAAAGTATGAATGTTTCCCATAAAGAATGGGTGTTTATTTAATAAAGAAAATGTAAATGCTTTTTTCTCAGTACCATGAAGAAAATGCTCCTGTCGAAGTATACAGCAGTGAACAAGCTGCTTTAGATTCCATCAGTTGTGGTATCCGTAGCGATACCATAAAACCACCAGCATTAACTACTGTTGAAGAAACAGACTTCGAAGAGGTCAGAGACTTCATGGCCAAGGATGCGAGAAGGAAGAGAGAGGAGGAAATGCAAGGAGATGACTATAGAGGAAACTACATCGATCCTAATATCCTGCCGCAACCTACAACACAGAGGGGAGATATACCTTCAAATGCTATTGAGTCCTGCGATGGTAAGAAGCCATAATTGATAATTTATAAAAGAACATACTAGAGTAAACAATCCACTTCATGTATAAATAAATAGATTTGAAATTCAATAAAATAATAAAGAAAAAAATCTATAAAGATTAAAATGTTGCAATTCATTGAAATGAAATGAAATGAAATGAAATCGTTTATTATGCAAATAGGATATACAATCACTTTTACACGTCACTTTTTTGAGCTCTGAGAAGAAATGTCGAAACAAACTCAGGGTTCACAGTCTCTTTTAAAGTCCAGACAATATTCACGTATAATATTGTGTTAACAAAATGCAGGTTACTGGACTGGTCTTTTGAAGAAAGAACCAGATCGATCTGAGCAAGCCTGTATCAGCTGGCGGCAAACATGCCCCGAATAGCTAATGCAGCTCAACCATTTTATCCCTAGCCAAAACGATTTAACTATAAAAACTATTTTTCATGTATTTTTCGAGAATATTTTGTATGTAAGGATTGATTATTTTACTCTAATACTTAAAAGTTTTTTAACAACGAACTTCTTCAAACCAAAGACTACAATAACATTATCTTCAAACAACAAAAAACTTCAAATTATACTTGCAGACGAGGTGATCCGCCAACTGCAGCTACTTCGTCAAACGATAGAACATCTGCGTCGCGAAGTGGTCGAAAATAAAGGCACCATCGAAGGCCTCCGCAACCAGCTGCGTCAGTGCTGTAACCGAGTGCCGGCTCCTCCGCCCGTCGAGAGGTGCTCCGGGTCCTCATGCTACCCTGGTTATTAATTTATATGAGATAATTTTGTTCTAAAGCATTTATTGTAAAGTGCAACAGATTTCCTTTTTCTACTTGATTCTTAAGATGTTTCTTCAAAATTCTAATATAGTTCAAGAAAACTGTGAGTCGTTAATTTAGTATTTTTCTCCAATATTTAATCTAAATCTGGTTAGGCAACCCTAACATAGCTTGGGAAAAAGCTAACCTGAAGATTTTTTCCCCCAAAATTTACTTTTAGGTACCTGTTTCTGAAAGGCTGATCACGATTGTGATTGGTTACTTTTATTGAAGACTAACAACTAATCACAGCGCTTAAAATGAGGTTTGACAGGTGGTTAACTAATTTTTGTGTTGATCAGCCTTTCAGAATCCGGGGGTTAGCCTTACCATAATTGAATTTAAATTTTACCGAGTCTGTTGCACGATATCTTTTTGTATTGTATGAATCTCAATCATTTTCTTTTAACACTTCATTTAATTTAGTTTTAATTAATAACTTGTCATCATTAACATACTAACTCTCATCATCAATGATCATTTTTGTATAATAACTTTCGTGAGGAGTATTCATATTTATTTAAAACAAACGGTTTACTCACGTATATTTTCGGGATCGACTCGCGACACCACCGGCGCCGCGTCAGCTCATGATTAGGGACTCCTATTGAGTCTGAAACTAGTCGGGCGATCCCGAAAATATACGTGAGTAAACCGTTTGTTTTAAATAAATATCATTGATCATTTTAATCATTGTCAGTAGTCATTTATTTCTTGCCATTTAATCTAAGGTGTATCAAGCAATTTTTATATTCAGTGTGGGTTTTCATTAAAGTTTTCTTTTAAACTCGCGTTTTATTTATAAGTACTCTATATTTATATCGTAATATCTGCCTTCAGAGTCGCTAGTTCGCCCACGTTATATCTGTTGCTTGGTTAACCTTATTCGTATGTAAATGTTTTGACTAGGTTTGTCAGCTGGCCTGATTGGTGACTCTGTAGGCAACGGATACGAAGTGTGTATTTCCTTCCTAAAAAAGTTTTAGTATTCTAATGTCAAGTGTAAGTAAATATAGAAAAAAAAATGTTGTCTCTTAAAGTCGAATTATGATGGAAATTATGGTCGACACCTATGTTAATGTAAAAGTTCAATTTATGTTGAATTACGACTACTTGCTCTTAATACAAAAAAATTCGATGTCGGAGTTGTTCGATAAATTTAAAATAGTAGACATAATAAACCTTTATATTTAAACCTTTTGTAAAATCAAAAGGATCTCAATTATTTTTCATCTGATTTTTAAATTCTTAATTTAATGTTGAAGTATACGCAAGCCACATAAACAGGCATTAACTTAGATTCAAAGACCACCAAGGACAGAAAACTGTTATTCCTTCAAAAGAGACCAGTTACTAGCTATGCAAACAATAGCCGTACGTATATCCCCACAACAATAAGTGTTATATTTGTACAAACTCTTAGGCGTGGAGTGCCGTAACACAGCGACTGGCTTCGAATGCGGCTCCTGTCCTTCAGGCATGGAGGGTGACGGTAGAAGATGTCGACCTATATCCTGTAACAGACGACCTTGCTCCCAAGGTAAGTTCCCTTAATAATCATAGTTCAAAAATTCCCTACATTTTTCTGCTTGTTAAAATTTGACTCTACTCCTGCGATGATGGTTATAGAAGCAAATATATTTTTTGGGTTTTTAAAAAGTTTTGGGCCTATCCGGAACTCTTAACCATGTTCCTAGGTCTTTTTATTTTTTCGTATTTAAGTAGATAACTTAGATCAAACTCTTACGGAAAAATGTCGTAACCCAGACTTATGGCAGAATATTCAAACGCAGCTCAATTTGAAGTTATGGTTAAGTGACACGCTGTCTTTGTTACTTTAAGGTACTTGTCTGTAGTGGGTTCGAACCTGTAACCTTGTGCTTACAAATCCGTTCGTTGATCCACTAGACCACCATGATATTACAACTTACTATAAAAAGTATTTAAGTTAAGTTTCGTTTAAGGATTTGGGGGTAACGGTCTCAAATTCCTATTAGTGCAAGATGCGGATTAACACTAAAATTGGGAGTGATGGATCGATGATGCTGCCCACCTGTTCAGATTGACTCTTAGAGCAGTTTCGATACCATCCTGAAATCAAGTTTTAAAAACATTATAGACAAAATAAATACCAGTATAAAAAGCAAAACTGCCGATGATGATCTACAAGATCACCATTGCATTTCACAAGGCAACTATGAAATATAAAACTTTATAATACAGGGATCCGTGTAAATACAGTCTTTTTTCATATTAGTGCTTGCTACCTAACCGTCTCATAATTCCTTATGAGGTTTGGCAGACTTCCAAACATTATTATCTGACTTTGTTGGCAGTGCCCAGTGCAAGCCGTTGACACATTTGGTTCTAAGTTCCATTAAAAGTAATTTTGTTGCATAGATGTAGGGTAAGCCATCTGCGACAACGATTTTGGCAAGACCAACCCTCGAGGAACTAACTAGCTTCAGATGAAGCTTAAGCATCTATATAAATATAAGTAGGTTGACGTAGAGATAGAACCATTGATATTAGATTTTTAATCTCTAATACATGGCTCTGATATGATTGACTGCTGTGATTGGTTCTGCATCTTCTGATGGCACTAAATGCGTTTTCTTAACTACCAGTTTCACTATCCCCGGTTTGTGAAAGACTGATGAACTGATCAACCTTTGAGTTAACACAAAAATTAGTCTAACACCCGTCAAACCTCAGACACTACACGCGTGATCAGTTGATTTGACAAAAGATTAAATTGATCAGCCTTTCAGAAACCCGGGACTATAGCTATACACCACACAGTACACATTGCTCATCCAATGTATTTCTATCAAAGAAATAATATTCTTAACTAAGCATTTTCCAGGTTTACAGATATAGCTTTCATCCAATCATTTTCGATCTGCTTCCAGTGGAAAGATGTGTCGATACGGACCAGGGCTACCGGTGTGAGAAATGTCCCGGACGATTGACCAGCGATGGACAGACTTGTAGGTCGGCTTGCAGTCTCAACCCTTGTTTCGGAGGACGTACGTACTATTTGATATTATTACTTGTCTTTCATTAACGAGCTTTGTTACAAAAGTTGCAGAAGATTAAATCGAACTTTTACCTATTAGATTTCCTTTGAATCGGACTATTACAAAGATTTTATAGTTTTCAATTTTTTTGTTAATATTTTTAGCAGGGATCGGGTTTCTTTTTATGTTTTTTACTAATACAACTTGTGTCGGTTACGTATTTCGGTTAATTTATGCCTGTGTGATTGTCGAAAAAACGATTTGGGAAAAAGGTTGCCGATAGCTTCTCAAAAAAAATTTTGAAACCATACCTAATTTTATGGTTTGGCAACTGAATAAAGGCTTCTATAATCTATCTATATAAATAAAATGCTTTGTCCTGAATGACTGACGGATCACCGCTGATCGTAGAGACCTGAAACTTGTAGGGCGAGTTCTTTGTATGGCGTAGGCATCCGATAAGAAAGGATTTTCCGAAATTCTAACCCTAAGGGGGTTAAAAACGGGGGGAAAGTTTGTATGGGACAACGTGATTAAACTTGGTCCAATCTATGGTTATCAATAACCAGGCGTAATATTAGAATGTCAAAAACCATTTTCGACTTCTACGTGGACGAAGTCGCGGGCAAAAGCTAGTCTACATTAAAATAGGTTGATTAATATAAAATGTATCCTTAACTATTCTCAATAACCAGGCGTGCCATGTCAAGATTATCCGGACGGTAGCTTTCGATGTGGATCGTGCCCAGAAGGCTATCACGGTAACGGGGAGAAGTGCTACAAAATCTCGTGCAGACAAAACTATTGCTTTCAAGGTAAATAATTTATTTATGAAAAAATAAGTGAAAATCCTATCAGAATTGGTTATGAAAATACACTCTAGAAAAGTAGTTATAGTGGATAACTCTACTAATTTTATTAAAAACAATTTTGCAAGTCTGCTTTAAAAAGCCCTTAAAATTTTTTTCGTTCATATATATCCAGGAGTAGAATGCCAGGAGACGTCGTCAGGGCCGCGGTGCGGGCCGTGCCCCGCCGGCTACAACGGCAACGGGCAGCAGTGCCAGCACGTCTGCGACAGCCACCGGCCCTGCTCCAGCAGACGCTGCAAGCCCACCAACGTAAGCCCCTACTACGAATGCGAGGGGTGCCCCAAGGGATTTGAGTGGAATGGTGAGTCTAAATGTAAAGTCTTACCAAGGTATACTTTATCCAGGAAAATTCGGTTGTGGAGGTCAGATAGGCAATCGCTCCATATATCCCGAATCCTGTGAGAGCGGAAGTCGAACCCAATAAACTTATGGTCGTATAGTAGTATATCATTGTAATTTTAGCCCAGAATTTGATCATATAATCCGACTCTTATTGTAAAAAATCATCTTTATCTTGCAGATATGTATTAATATAAAATTCTCCACCAAGTTTTGGACTTTCATCATTTTGACAATGTTTTCTTTCTAGGCTTCAGCTGCGTAGACATGGACGAATGCGACCTAATCCGTCCTTGCGACGAGGTGGTCTCCTGCCGTAACGAGGAGGGCGGGTTCACGTGCGGGCCGTGTCCGGCCGGGTACGAGGGCAGCTCGGGCTGGCGCGGCGCCGGCCACGAGCGGCGCCGGGAGGCCTGCGTCGACGTGGACGAGTGTGCGGCCGGCAGGGCGCACTGTCCGCGGGGACGCCTGTGTGTTAATACACCGGTGAGTGCAGGCTCTCAGCGGCGAGCGGCGGCGGGACGCCTGCGTCGACGTGGACGAGTGTGCGGCCGGCAGGGCGCACTGTCCGCGGGGACGCCTGTGTGTTAATACACCGGTGAGTGCAGGCTCTCAGCGGCGAGCGGCGGCGGGACGCCTGCGTCGACGTGGACGAGTGTGCGGCCGGCAGGGCGCACTGTCCGCGGGGACGCCTGTGTGTTAATACACCGGTGAGTGCAGGCTCTCAGCGGCGAGCGGCGGCGGGACGCCTGCGTCGACGTGGACGAGTGTGCGGCCGGCAGGGCGCACTGTCCGCGGGGACGCCTGTGTGTTAATACACCGGTGAGTGCAGGCTCTCAGCGGCGAGCGGCGGCGGGACGCCTGCGTCGACGTGGACGAGTGTGCGGCCGGCAGGGCGCACTGTCCGCGGGGACGCCTGTGTGTTAATACACCGGTGAGTGCAGGCTCTCAGCGGCGAGCGGCGGCGGGACGCCTGCGTCGACGTGGACGAGTGTGCGGCCGGCAGGGCGCACTGTCCGCGGGGACGCCTGTGTGTTAATACACCGGTGAGTGCAGGCTCTCAGCGGCGAGCGGCGGCGGGACGCCTGCGTCGACGTGGACGAGTGTGCGGCCGGCAGGGCGCACTGTCCGCGGGGACGCCTGTGTGTTAATACACCGGTGAGTGCAGGCTCTCAGCGGCGAGCGGCGGCGGGACGCCTGCGTCGACGTGGACGAGTGTGCGGCCGGCAGGGCGCACTGTCCGCGGGGACGCCTGTGTGTTAATACACCGGTGAGTGCAGGCTCTCAGCGGCGAGCGGCGGCGGGACGCCTGCGTCGACGTGGACGAGTGTGCGGCCGGCAGGGCGCACTGTCCGCGGGGACGCCTGTGTGTTAATACACCGGTGAGTGCAGGCTCTCAGCGGCGAGCGGCGGCGGGACGCCTGCGTCGACGTGGACGAGTGTGCGGCCGGCAGGGCGCACTGTCCGCGGGGACGCCTGTGTGTTAATACACCGGTGAGTGCAGGCTCTCAGCGGCGAGCGGCGGCGGGACGCCTGCGTCGACGTGGACGAGTGTGCGGCCGGCAGGGCGCACTGTCCGCGGGGACGCCTGTGTGTTAATACACCGGTGAGTGCAGGCTCTCAGCGGCGAGCGGCGGCGGGACGCCTGCGTCGACGTGGACGAGTGTGCGAGCCTGCGTCGAAGTCTAACCAAAATATAGCACCAATTTATATACAAATTATTTAAAACGAACCGAATAAATAAATAAAACAAAACGGTTTACTCAGGCATATTCTCGGGATCGCCCGACTAGTTTCAGTCTCAATAGGAGTCCCAGAGACAGTTATATAGTTAAATACCAGTGCACTACATGGAATGGCTGCCTCTTAAAACCTCCACAACTTATGTACTCGACCCTGTATCCCTGCCTGTTACCTAATTACCTGTTTTTTTTTCTCCCAGGGCTCATTCACTTGCGTGCCGTGCGGCGGCGGGTACTACGTGAACACGACCCGCGTGTGCAGCGGGCCGGGCGAGCTGGTGCTGCGCTGCGACCCGGCCCACTGCCGCCGGTACAACGCCGTCTGCGAGTACGGACAGAAGTGTGTCTGTGCGGTGAGTGGCTTGTATTGCTGTATGATGATGTTGTAAACATGACCCGTGCGTATTCCTCGCCAGGCAAGACAAAATAGTAGGGTAGCCACATAAATATCTAATTAATCTTGTAAAATTTTGTGTAAAACAAAAAAAAAAACTATAACTATTTCACACATTCCAGACTGGTTGGGCCGGAAACGGTACAGTTTGCGGCCCAGACAAGGACCTAGACGGCTACCCAGACCACCAGCTGGCCTGCCCCGAGCCCCGCTGTAAGGCCGACAACTGTCCTGAAGTGTCGAACTCAGGGCAAGAGGACGCGGATGAAGATGGTGTTGGAGACTCCTGTGACCCTGATGCTGATGGAGATGGTATTCCTAACTTGCCTGTGAGTAAACTATACATATATTTGGAATAATACTATACGGGAATAGGTATGAAGGAGTAGATAACTTATTATTTATAAACACAATAAAGGTTTAAATATACTTAAAATGGTCTAATTTTAATTACATTTAAAGATTTCTCTGTCCCCCACAGCTTCTACTACTTCACTTGTAGTAATCTGAAATACTGTCAACCAGTCCTACCAACAGATACTGTATTGCCATAAGAGAAAATGTATTGTGGAGGTCAGACATGCAGTCGAATTGGGAAGTCATGTGTAAAAAAACAGGTATTCATCTGGATCCAGTGAGACTGGAAGTCAATCCTATCGAGGATATTAGTAAAAGAACTAGTAGTAAAAGTATCAGAGATATTATAACTTCTTCAAAACTCATTTGTACCCAGGACAATTGCCCACTGACTGCAAACCCCGATCAACTGGACCGCGATGACGATAGGAGCGACAAGCGCGGTGACGCTTGTGACAACTGTCCTCGGAGGTACAACCCTGGGCAGGAGGACACTGATGGAGATGGAATGGGTGACGCGTGTGACCCTGACATGGATAACGATGGTGAGAATCATTTTGTTATCATGGATGCGATGACAAGTGTGTTAAGCGCGGTGATTCGTGTGACAACTGCACGTCGATTCTGTAAAGTTTAAACAACAACTCGCTTCTCACTTCGCATAAGGTTCAAAATGACCTTGATTTCGATCGTATTCGAGTGCGAAGTGAGCGTCGAAGTGGCAAGAACATTACCTTACTGAATCCCACTTCTTATGTCATCTCATACTTTATCAGTCAAAATCTCACGTCAAATTAGTTCAACTCGCTGACACGCTCGCAAGTGCAGCGCTGGTGTACATTCGAATTATCAACCGAGTTTTTGGAATGCCAATCAAGAAACTCACAGCGGATTCACATTCGAAGTTTAGAATGAGGTTTTACAGAATCACACCGCTGTCCTCGGAGGTGCAATCCTGGGCAGCAGGATATTTAAAGACAAAGCGGGCAACGCGTGCGATTCCTGAAAACCGAAAGACAGAATCTTGATTGGTATATCATATTTTTATTGTCCAGGAAAATCAGTTCTGTTTCGCTGATCAGACTTTTACCCTCTATAAAGTTAATTCTGATTGGTTAATCATCCTTATGTCCCAATCAAATTGGTTATAAAATTCATACTTTACATAAAGGAATATTAAATGAGGACGACAACTGTCCCCGCCGCTACAACCCGGCACAAGAGGACACGGACAACGACGGCATGGGTGACGCGTGTGACAACTGTCCGCGGATACGCAACGCCGCGCAGGAAGACGCCGACAGAGACGAAGTGGGTGACGCGTGTGACAGCGACGTGGATAGGGACCAGTGAGTATAACTCTTCTTCTGCTTTCCCCAAGCTTTGGGGTCGGCTTCCATTCTTCCCAGATTGAGCGAAATACCATAGTTTAACTATACTGTTAACATATTATCAATACTGGTAATCTATATCATGAATTGTTTAAATTTTTAGGCCAATTTTAAACTATACAGACCTCTAATATTTAATTATATATGGATATGTTTAATTATTCAAATTTTAACGGGGCTATTTTTAACAATATATTATACAGCTAATATTGAACTTGCTTTCTATAGAAATTTATCTTTTTATATGACATTTACCGAATTTTCAAATATACTATATATTATATAAATAATTAATTTCCTCATCAATAAATTGAAATATAAAGGAATAATCAAACTACAACTAAGTACAAAATAACATAAAATTCTACAGGGATGGTATCCAAGACAGCATAGACAACTGCCCGACAGTACCAAACAGCGACCAACTGGACGTCGACGAGGACGGCAACGGCGACGCGTGCGATGACGACGACGATGGTGACGGCATCATCGATGTGCAGGACAACTGTCCCTACATCAAGAATAGGGACCAGAAGGACTCTAACAGTGAGTGGACTTGTTTTAAACATTTTAATTTTAATAACGGCCTATTCTATAAAAGTCCCAGTCCAAATGCTGGGCACAGGCTTTTTGTCATGTAGAAAAGAAACGAGCATCGATCACCACGCTTGCTCATTGCGGGTTGTCGATTTCAGTTTCCAGTAATTAGAATCCAAGTTTGATGTTTTCCTTCACCGATTGTCAATGATATCTTTAGAATAATTAAGAAAGTACATATTATACTTTAAAAGTCACATTAGTACTTGCCTATAATGGGTTTGAACCTGCAACCTTGTGCACATAAATCCATTCATTGAACCGCTAGGTCACCACGCAGCACGCTATTAACTTAATTTAGATTTTTATTAATTATAGTTATTTGTATTTCGAAATCACTCACTCATGAACGTCTCATGACTGCAGGTGTAGAATGAAAGATTGACGTAACCAAAGGGAGACCTATGCTCAGCTGTGGGTTATGCAAGGCGGATGACAATGATCACTGCAGGGTTAAAGCCTCGAGATTTCTAACCTTCATTTGTTAGTCTTGCGGTGTTGTTATTAGCTATTGCTTAATTTTTTTTTCTTCATATTTTCAGCATCGCCACTGTAGTTGATTTTTTTACATACCTACTTATATTCTAAAATCTGGCTGTATCATATGGATAGTACACCCATAGTTTAAGATTTACCACCAAAAAGACTTGCGATACCCACAATTGAAAATAAATTTATTAAAACACTCCATCCCATCACGGCTCAGACATTAACAAAATTCAAATCATCAAATTAATGTGTTGAACAAAGGTAGGTTTTGTGGTAAGAATGATGGTCTTAAATGTAACAAAGTAGGTTCGTTATGTATTTATTCAAAATATTTAACTTCATCCAAAATGTACGTTCATGTAGACGACGGCATCGGCGATGTTTGTGACAACGACTACGACGGAGACAGCGTGATCGACGCGCTCGACAACTGTCCCAACAACTCCAAGATCTACCGCACGGATTTCAGGTACAGTACCGTGCAAATACACTTTACTGACAATACTTTTCTCAGTAGGAATGTTTTCAGAAATAAAATAATTGCCATTTTAAATGATCATTTTTTTGAATTGCGCAACTATTTATTACTGTGTACAACTTCATCCCACAATTCTTTGATTTTGTATTAATCTATACTAATATATAAAGCTGAAGAGTTTGTTTGTTTGAACGCGCTAATCTCAGGAATTACTGATAAGATTTGAAAAATTATTTCAGTGTTGTCCCATTTATTGAGGAAGGTTTTAAGCTATATAACACATGGAGCTAAGCATAAATGAAAAATATTGCAAAAATGAAAAATACGCGGACAAAGTCGCGGGGGACAGCTAGTATTAAAATAATTTGTAAGTTCAGAGTAACAATACATAATATATATTAATGCGTCATTATTAACAGCTATTTAGTATTGTACTGCGGATAGCGTTGTGAGTATATTTGTTATTGTAGAAATTTTGTACTGGAACTGTAATATTTCATATACTGCTGTTTGTTGTTCCTAATATAATAAAATAAACAAAATGGTGGCTCTGAACTGGAGGCGAGTCTGCTGCGCAGACTTTATTAAGTCATGCTCCATCCTACCCCTAGACAAGTGACATTTCGACAAGCGATAACGCTGATCGAATCGTTCAAATGTATGGAAGTGACAAGTCCAAGTCACGTGACTTATCGAAACGAAATATCATTTCCATACGTTTAATGTCATGTAAGCGATTTCTATTAAAGTTACTGCTCTTCGATATGCCACTTGTCTAGGGGGGCATGGAGTGGGGTGGGGACCTCATCCCCGCCGCGGGGTACTGCGCAGCGTGTAGCGCACTTCACAGCCATTATTAAGTTTAAATCTGTTTAATAAATTTGTGTTTGTAAAGTCCCTGTAAAAAAGGTATTATATAGTTTTATTAGCGCATTTTTAATATTTTTAACGTGTTTAATAAATCAGCTTTGACACCCTCTGCACACTGCTGAATGCATTATGTATACTTTCTATTGTGTACTTTAAGTGAAAATAAATAATAAACCACAGATGCATTTATATACGATATAGATTTTACAATCTATACTAATATCATAATTGTGAAAGTAAGTCTGTCTATCTGTCTGTTACGGTTTGTTCGATTTTTTCTGGTAAGCTTGGATCTTAAAAAAGGACATAGGCCGCGATAGCCGACAAACACGCGGGCAACAGCTAGAGTTACAAAATTTGAACTCAAATTTAATTAACGTGCATCTTGTAAATGCAGTTTAGTTAGAAAGTATCGATTTTATGAGACCCTGAAAACAACATTGTTAGCGGAACTACCCGAGTTCCCGAGTTCGGGACGATTTATGTACGGATTTGTTCCTGCGAAGTTTCACTTTGAAAGTAGTTGCTACATAGTTATATAGGTACAGGTGTTTTGTAAGGTTTTCAATGTTAGAAATCTTCGTAGATTTTTCTGGCAATGGGAGTAATCTGGTAAGAATGTCCTTTTTAAGAGCAATTATAAGAAATTTCCATTTTTTAGGATTATTTTCTCAAAATTTTAAACTTTAAATTCCTACAGAAAGGACGCCTAGCTATGTGTTAAACAAAACATGATATCAAATATCTAATAATTTGGTCTCCGTTTGGTCTGCAAAAACTAAGCGTGCATTTCCTAAAGCATTTTTTTATGTTGTTTTCTATCCCTCTTTATTTAACAGTAGCTCATTTATGCTCGTAGAAACTACATGACCGTCCGTCTCGACCCTGAAGGTGAATCTCAGCAGGACCCTAACTGGGAGATCGCGAACCAGGGCGCGGAGATCCTGCAGACGTTGAACTCTGACCCCGGCCTCGCTGTGGGCTTCGAGAGCTTCAGTGGCGTCGACTTCGAAGGCACGCTGTTCGTCGACACGCAGATCGATGATGATTATGTCGGATTTATATTTGGGTAAGCTCACTTATAAAACGTGTCGTTTTGCATTCTCCTCAAATTTCAGAAGGCTGCTATGAAAGACATAATTAATTAAATAAAATTACGACATCTGCTCAATAATTAATACATTCTTGTGTTTTTAGTTATTTAAGTTTGACAGTATTTCAGATACACCACTTTCTAAAACAGAATGGCCCTATCGTGTATGCGGTAGGCAGTGTCTTTATGTGTGTGTGTAAAAGAGCAATTACAGTGCGGTATCTATCACACGGGCCGCGTTTTGAAATGCTTGTCTCAAAAATGCCAATTTCCAAAAAGGAGAAAAATGAAAATAAAAATCTACTTATTTTATTATTAATTCGTGTTGGGAATCATTGGCAGCCTCCTTGAATTTGACGAGTTAGTTACTTGCGAAAGTTTCTATATATTTAAGTTTTCAAGTAATGGTTGACTTCTGACTTTGGCGTCGCTGTGGACTCCAAAGGCACGATGTTCTTTCCTCCATCGTTGGTCAACGGCATCTTAGAATGCTACATAATACTGAGACAGCACGGAGAGCCGAATGGTATAGGTAACCACGCCAATGACCACCCCTGTGAGCGAAATGCTGGGGGTTCAATCACCGCATGTGAGACGCATTTGTGTGAACCTCAAATACTTGTTCCAAATCTGGGAGTTCTTTGTGTATGTGAAACCCCGCAAGACAAGGATGATTTTTTTAGAGCAGGACTCGCTTAAATAAAGACAGTAAAATATCTTCAGATTTCTTTGACCTTTTCCATCAGATATCAGAACAACAAACGTTTCTATGTGGTGATGTGGAAGAAGAACACGCAGACGTACTGGCAGACGACGCCGTTCAGAGCGGTGGCGGAACCAGGCATACAGCTGAAGCTGGTGTACTCCAAGACTGGGCCCGGGAAGACCCTGAGGAACGCGCTCTGGAACACAGAGTCTACTCCCGACCAGGTAAGATAGGTTTCCATTCAAGAACTAAATTGTTTCAAAGTAAAGCTTGAAAGAACTGGTCGAAGGTTGTTTAAGGGTCAGTGTTTGGATTTTCAGGAGACAGTTTTCAGTTTACATATGTATGTCTCAAATTTTTGAAAATCTTTAGTGAATTAGTAACTATTTCTTTAATACTTAGCCGACAGTCTTAGAAAACATTCTTAGTAAAAATAAAAGGCACTTTAACCCTATTTTATGCCCACTAATGAATTCGTTAGCTCATGTTAATTAGTTGAAAGTGTTTTTTGGCTTAGCTTCAGAATTTAATTCTCCTTTAGTTAGATATTAAGTAAATTTTGTATAGATAATTTAACTCTAAAATCAAGTCGCGTACCAACCACGACGTACAGTGAGACAATACAATTTACTGTGTATTCATCCTCTGGCCCTGACTAGCCGGGCAGGAGTGAATGTCATGTCGGGTGTTCACATAATTACTGTATTTAAGATATGATAGTGTTTATTTAACTAAGTATTGATACACTAATTATAATTATTAAAAATATTAACGGTTTACTCACGCACATTCTCGGGATCGTCCAACTGAACCGTTACATTCCTAAATAATGGGAATTTTGACAAGTTCTTTTTTATTGCATTTAAAAAATATATATTACAAACTATGTCCATCCTAACCTACCTATGTTTAACAAATAAATTTGATTTTATGTCGAGTAGCAAAAACGGCAGATTAATTACTTTTATATTGAATTAGTTACAAGCATTTTAATATTGCTAATTAGACAGAGAGAGCTTTACAAGCAGGTGACGTCACCTCTACAATTCTCCATATTAATCTGGGCTGCCCCGTAAGTTGTCGTTTTGCGAAAAAAAAACATGCGTCATCTACTAACTTTAAAAGCGTATATTTTTATATTTTAGTAAAAGATGGCAATCGTTTCATTTGATTTTGTTAGTGTACAAGGGAATCGGCGCCAGTATATAGTTAAAAAAGGCCGTATTGGTAATAAGTTCTTGTTACCCATCTAGGTAACTCTTCTGTGGAAAGACCCGCGCAACGTAGGCTGGCGCGAGAAGACCGCGTACCGCTGGCGGCTGCTGCACCGGCCGAAGCTCGGCCTCATCCGGCTGAAGGTGTACGAGAACAACCGGCTCGTCGCCGACTCCGGCAACGTTTACGATTTTACCCTAAAAGGCGGGAGATTGGGCGTGTTCTGCTTCTCGCAGGAGATGATTATATGGTCGAATCTCGTGTATAGGTGTAATGGTAAGTTCATTTTGAACAATTTTAATTTAATTAAATTTTATTCTGTATCGTACACTTAACAGTTATATAATAATAAAATATATGTACCTACACGGCAAACTAGATATGTTTGCAGGCTACCCTAACATTTAATATTATATTCTACTGTTTCCCGCGGCTCTGCCCACGTGGATGTCTGTTATCGCAACAAAAATGTAGCCTATGCCCTTTCTCAGGCTCTAGACTATCTGTGTACCAAATTTCATTTAAATCGGTTCTGTTGTTTTGGCGTGAAAGCGCGACAGACAGACAGATAGAGTGACTTTCGCATGTATTATATTAGTAAGGAAGTAAATATTAAATGACCTGCAAACCTATCTAGTTTTCCGTGTGTACAAAGAGCGAGTTTAACTTAAAATTGAAAGTTCTCTAGCAGCAATCCTTTGAGTGATGAAAACATCTAATGACGATAAGAAGAAGTGTACAATCACAATAAAAAGACACATATACATAAAAAATACTTAAAATACATATCATATATGCTATAATTATATAAACATACGTGATTCTTTTCCTGAAGACGTTTAACGAATATTATGATTTTGTTGAATGTGGTTTTAATATATTTCTGGGGTACAATGAAAATATTCAAGATGATTTGGCTATTGTTGTACAAAATAATAATATGGCCTCTATATCGATTATAATAAAAATTGGTATAAGGAATTTAAAAAACAAATTAAAAAAGGCTCGAATTTTAATAGTTACTATATCTACCGTAAGAGTTGTACGGTAATAGCACTGAAATTCGTGTATTTTTTGTTTGTTTGTCGATTTTGTAGTATTAACCGTTTTTATCTCAGAAATAGTGATCATAGTTTCGTTTATACAACGATCACAAAATCACCTTGTGATTTGCTAACAGAGATAAATGGGGAACAAGGCCTTTGCCCAACTGTGGGACAATATAGAAATAAAGTACATAGTTATAGACACAAAATCACACACACAAAAAGCAGTAAACTTCTAGAAAAAGTGCTTGAAAAAAATTCTCGGTATAGATTTTACGTCCAGCTTTTAAGTTTCTAAATCTTTATGTATTTTTTTTTTCTCTTTACAGACAAAATCCCTTCAAACATCGCATCAGAATTATCTTCGAGAAACGACTTTGAAATCGATCACGACTTTGTGTACGTTTAAGATAATAATAAAAAAGTAAATAATTCTGTTCAAAACATCAATCAAACTCGTTTTGTAGGAAAAATAAAACGTTTTACGTTTGTGTTATCGAATATTGCAAACGTTTGAATTATAACTGCCAAAAAGCATTTAACAAAAATGTAGTCATAATAAACTTGTATCTGGTTTATTTTCAGATTTGATTTTTTGTAATAGAGTTATGGCTGTATTCACCAACAATCCCCTAACATTATCTTAACTTGGTATCATAGATGATTAAAAGTAGGTATCCCTTTAGCTAAGAGCCTCCCTAAGTCAATCCCTTGCCTAAATTCATTTTCCCTTAAGTGACATATTTATTGTTGTTTATGATTTCTAAAAACCGCATTCTTACTGATTATCAATTAATTATTTACAATTTTAAATATATACAAACTCAACTATATATACACTTAAAACAAAACTAAACTCTTAACTAATAAAAAACTCGAAAAAATAGCGTCAAATAATTCATCCACAACGCTGTCGACTAGAAGTGTACCCAAAAGGCTGGCGGCATTGCCACGTTGTATGGCAATGCTTATTCTCTGTCCAAGGTAAAATACAGCGTTTGGGTCACGCGAGGAGTCAACAAGATTATATAGTTTTATCAATGTGTCGGAAAAATAAAGATCATTTTCTTAATTGTGATGTCACTATACGAATAAAATGATAAAAAATTATACGAATAACGGCCGCTGATTCGCTCGCGACGCTCCGCGATTGGCGCGTGTTACGTATGAGCCGATCAGGGCCGTGCGCTTTGCCTAGTAAGAGCGCAATTTTTTTAATACATTTAAACGAAAACCGATGAAGGAATTGAAGGATGAATTAGGTATTTGTTTATTCTTCGAAAAAAAATATAACTAAGATTACATACCTGTAGTCTTGATTTGCTAAAGTTCTATATTTTCTTCTATAAAAATAATAATATCTCACAGACCGCCATCTGATCCCAAACTAGGCAGAGTCTGTATTATGGTAACCAGACAATTGATAAACATACGTATATATTTCTAAATACATACCTATTATAAATCAATTACACCCAGACACAGAACAAATCATCATGCTCATCACACAATGATTTGTCCTGGGTGGGAATCGAACCAAGAAAATCTTTAAACAAAAAGTTTTGGTTAGTATATTTTGTAAAAAAATAACTCTACGGTTAAATGCACTTGGATTTAATAATAGATCCCCAGACTCCCGACAGACAGAAGCTGTAGAAGCTTTTAAACTTTCAAAAATATCACTAAGAAAGTCTTTGTTGGTAACGTACAATTAAAACCTAAAACTCTCAAATGACACTCGTCCCTTAGCGCTCAGGGCTGAAAATTGGAGCCCCTAAATCTAGGGAGTCACTTACGACCGACGATACGACTTAGGTGTTCCTTAAGGCTTGAAAACGAAATTTGGGTTAGCCCCTTAAAATAGTTTAATAGAAATTAGTTTAGGTTTAGTTGTTCCCTTAAATTTTAGGGGTTGTTGGTGAAATCGGCCTTTAGAATCTTAATTTGAACAAGGCTTCGTTGTAGCTCTGATAAAAAAAAAACACTCGCTTTTATAAATCAAAATTAAATATTTTACTACATAATTCGATAGACTACATTCTCATTAGGATACAGTTTTGTTTGTTTACATTTTCTCCCAATTTTCGTTCACTGAGTATAAATTAGATTTCATCTAAAGTTAATCCAGTGTACCGACTGTAAATCGTATTTCTGTTGTGTGTAATATAAGTTACATTTAATCTAAGGTTTAACAATAGATAATGTAAGCAATAAAGATGACATATAAGTTTTGTATGTTTTGTTTTTAAGTTTTTTTTTATATATTTTTTTTAACTTCACATACATTGCTCTGAATCCAAAGTAAGTAGCTAAAGCACCTGTGTAATGGAATTCAGAGACAACAAAGGTACCAAAAACACCCAGACCCGAGACAATGTAGAAAAGTGGTTTTCTACATTGACCCGACCGGGAATCGAATCCAGTACCTCAGAGCTGGCGACACCTTGAAAACCGTTGTGTGTGCCACTCGACCACGGAGGTCGTCAAATATTTATATCACTACCATATCTTAACCTCCTTTTATGTGCTCAAATAATTCTTTAACTGTGACAATTTATTTACAACAAACTTTAGCACAGTCATTGAATATGTGACTACTTAAACCCCACTAAAGAATAAAAATGTGAAGATAATACCCATAATGTTTTACTATGCAGAAGTACGCATAGAAGCAGGCTCTCGGGAAGACTACTATTGTAGGATATTATCCTTATTTACTATACTCTGTGCTACCGTTTACTGTAATTTCGCTGCCAGAGGCGCTATCCTCACGTAATGTCCGAAATGTCAAATTCCATACTTTACTGGTTTTTTTACAGCTTACGCGCCAGTGGCGCCAGCTGGTGAGCGCAATTACGATATTTTGCCCTCATTGCACTTATTTGTATGGCGGCTGGATTGACGATTATTTTATTTTTTCGCAAAGTGAACCTTCTGTACGTAGTACTATTAAGTATTCTGTGATAATACAATCTTTTACTATCTTTTAAATGAGCATTTTTCAGTGCATAATGTACTCGTTCGCGTTCACTTGATTCTTTCCATTTCTCTCCAACAAGTTGTTTTAAACATACAAGGTTTACAACTAGGAGGGGCACCTACTATAAAACTGTTGTTTGCAGGAGAATATTAAATAAAATACAGCAAAACTAGTATTTTGCAAGAGAAAATTGTTTACTTAAATATTAAATTCTTGAGAAAATATCTAGAATTTATAAGGAAAGTAAATGAAACTGACTTAGTTCATTAATTTATAATTTAATTTTGCAAAATACGAAATAAATATTCGTAAAATATTAATATTTATCTTGCGGCGAGTCTCAATAGTGAAGTTAAGGTTATCAAGAAGAAAACACTACATACCATTTTTATTTGCTATACATAACATTATTATATCCACGTTAACTTGCACGGAGAACCACAGATTTCTACGTAGGCAATCTAACTTTTTGGTATTTAGATTTCCATCGAACAGGCGCGTAACATGTCCCGTAGCCATAGCAACCAGCAGTAAAATGTTTTGAAGTCTATGGAAAACGTCACAGCCTTATACCCGACATGACAGAAAAAGTAAAATTTGATAGTTTCAATTAAACATTATTTTGACAAGCAATTTGTATAGCTTTTATTATTTTGACTGATTTTTGTATGTTAATATGGATTTCCAAGAGATGGACGCCGAGATAGTACCTGATGTGAATGTGGACCAGGTTATAAAGGAGCTGTCAGACTTGGATAATTCCATTCCGGATGACAGTCAGACGCAACTGGTTCCCTCAGTGGACACCACGGAACAGGTGGTGAACATGAACAGCGGAGACGGGCTGGGGGTCCAGAAGATAGAGCCGTTCGCAACGACCAGCAAGTCCAAGCACATGACTGTTCCCAGCGAGGGGAAGAAGGGAATTCAGGAGTTCGTCAGAATCCTCCGTCCTCACCTACCTAGGAAATCAAAGAGCAGGGCCTACAAACTGTTACAGAATATCGCAAAAGGAATCATTGTAAGCGAGAGTTCATTTCAGCCGAAGAGACGCCAAAAGAAACCAAAGAGGCGCCCAATAAGGAAAGCTAAGTTCCAACTTCGGAAAATCAAGTCGAAGTCTATGAAAGGACTCCGGAGGACCGCCCGCAGTCTGTACGAGTCGTCGGACTCCTCCCAATCCGAAGCCTCCTGTCCTCGCTGTGGTTACTCTTGCTGCGGAATTACCAGATTTTAATTTTAGAACCCTTTTACGGTCCAGTATCGGAATTTCGTTTCGAATTTCTATTGAGTTGGGATTTTAGATGTATTATTTAAATTAACTTAAAATTATAATTAGATAATTAAAATTATTTAGATTCTTACGATTAGTAATGCCTGGTATTATTATAGATTTTAGAGACTTATCAATACAATTATTTTAAGTCTTTGTTTTGAAAACAAACAGATATCGTCGATAAAATATATCAACATGTTTAAATAACGATATGTAATGATAAATAACGGATTTGATGAGAAGTTGCAACTGTGCAGGTGTTGGGTATATTTTTACATGGACAAAAAATCACTCCAAAACTACTTGCGTTTAAGTGGCCCTTTGCAAAGTAAACCTAAAACTTAAAATATTTTGGAAACCGTTTACTTTTGTATAGGGTATTTCAAAGTGTGTTAGGGTTGGTCTCCACAATGTCAGTCGACTTACAAGTAACCCTGATAAATATGAAAAAATCGTTTTAAAATTGAAATAATTAATTTCTCCACCTGGCAGGTGGAGAAATGGTGGTCAGATTTTAAATAGTATAAATAAAATAAACTAAATAAATTTCATCAAGATCGGTGATGATTCTGAGAACTTGGAAATTTTGCCTGTTTTATGTAATCATTGACTCCACTATTATATATCCTTCTTCGAAAATTAAAGTCTTTTTTTTAATTCAACGGGTAGTTTCAGAGATGATTTACAGAGATGCGCGTTCAAACAATTATATAATATTTTATGTAATTGAATAAAACTTAACAGTTTAACTAGGTAGATATAATTCCAAAAAAAACCTTTTTTAAATAACGTATTCAAATTTCCCCTCATATGAAGTGAATATTCATTTTTGCTTACCAAAAAGTCTCAATATACATTTTCTATCTGAATTTAGTGGATTGCTACGTAGCCATCCTGCTCAAAATAATTTCATTCCTCGGTAATATGAGCAAGGAAAATATATTACATTTATGCATCATGTAGCAACTTGAGAAAAGTGCAACGCAATTTTACGAATGTTGTGTAATAAGCAGCGTCTTAAAATGTTAGCGTATGCGCTTGTAAATTTGAAAATGTACGCGAGCATTTGCAAATACGTTAAGACAGAAAAACTCTACTAGAATTTTCACTTCTTGTTTTTATTTATACCTATGAAGGAATTTAGTGCACGACTAGCTAAGTCGTATAGGTTAGGACCACGCCAATTACCACTGTGCGCGACGTGCTGCGGGTTCGATCGCCGCATGGGACAAGAACAGAATAGAATAGAATTTATTTCTTTGCTTGAAATATCGATCATATAAATTAGTAAAGTTCTTCATATTTTGCCTACTTAGTTCGACATGCAAATTTATATCAGTATAATAGTATAGTGTAAATTTGTATGATTCACAAATGGTTGTTCCAAGTGGTAGTAGATATAGGTACCTACTTCCAAAAAGAGTAGAATAACAGCAAAATAATAAATAAATATTGTAGGTATTTCTTTAGATACTCATTCTTATTTTAAAAAGTCTCAGCGAATATTCATTAGACCTACAAAGGATGTGACGTAAGTAGGTAGGTAACTGATTTCCTACTTAATTAATTTAATGTCATGATCAATCATCCATGAATATAAATATAATAATTTCTATAATTAATAACTAATGGTATTTACCTAAAATTCAACATTTCAATAATTTTGCTGTTTAAAATTTTATTAATCAATAAAATAAATTCATAAACAGTAGGTAGTTTGATAAAATTGTATAGGTTAATTATGGGTACAATACAAACAAGTTATGTATTGTAATCCCGGCAGTCGGTGGTAACGGACGTTACTCGGTGTAATTAAAGACTGAACATTATTCGGGAAAGTTGTGTTAGACCCACTAGTGCATAATAAAAGCTTGTGAATATTGCAGCGATGAGTCGCAGAAAATGCGGCGCAAAAGAAGATACTACAAAAGTGTTTTTGGATAAAAGTCAAGTATTAAAGTGCAGTGTACCTACTTATAGGTAAGTAACTATTTTACTGTCTGTAATGCCTCGCCTTTTTGCTAGACAAAAGCGCTACGATGCTTCTATAATATTTTTTTATTCTATGCTATTATAACTCCTGAGTTAGTTTCGATATTTGTTTAACAGGAAGATATTTAAAAATAGTGGCGCTGCGTGAGTGCCGACTGCAGTTAAAACTTAAACAATTACAATTTAAGTAGATACTTATATAATATATAGAGGTGTCGGTGATGTCGGTAACGGTAGCGGTAACAGTGTCCGATTTCATTTGTTTTTTCACATCTCATAAATGCCCAAAGCGCCTAACAAAGTTCTCACTTCAAAAATCGATGTCATAATTCTACATTTAAAATAAGTGATTTTAAATGTAGAATTATGACATCGATTAGTTAAGTGATCCTTTTTACGAAATAATCTATTTAGGTAGTTCCTATTTTATACTTTTTTTATAACTCATCTATACAATATAAATAAATAAAATCGAAGTTTCTGTTTGTATTATTATAATAACCGCTTTTTACTACATGCATATGAATGTATATACGGTAGTTGTTACTTTTGTTAGAATATTGTAAAAAACGTTATTTTGTTATATGTACCTTACATATAACAAAATAACGTTTTTCTACAATATTTGTCTGTCTGTCTGTGTCGGTCTGTCTGCCTGTTTGTTCCGGCTAATCTCTGGAACGGCTGGACCGATTTTGACGGGAATATCACTGGCAAATAGCGAATTTAATAAGGAGTAACTTAGAATACTTCTATTTTAGAAAAACATCTTAAAATATTAAAATAAGTAATGTTGCTTTTTTGTTAAATTCGACGCGGATGAAGTCGCGGGCATAGTTCTACATATTTCTCGAAAGAGGTTTTATTGGTGATTAAATTGTTCTAACTTCTACGTAAGTAGGTATATCAAAATGCACATATAATACCCATATGTACTAGTTAAGACAATTTCATAGTAGCACCCTGGCCTTTTCAGCCACATTGCTATGAATACCCGAGCTTTGACCTAGTTCAGTACGTGTGCGGTGCACGCCGTTTACAATGTCAAAGTTTATTCCTACCAAGCGGAGAGAACTTCAAGATTTATAAGTACCTATGGATATTAGACTTCTCTAGGTAAAACATTAAATCCTTACTAATATTAAAAATGCAAAAGTATCTCTGTCTGTCGCGCTTTCACGCCAAATCTACTGAATTGATTTTA
Organism: Diachrysia chrysitis; assembly: GCA_932294365.1. Lineage (NCBI taxonomy): Eukaryota > Metazoa > Arthropoda > Insecta > Lepidoptera > Noctuidae > Diachrysia > Diachrysia chrysitis. The sequence goes on from OW028657.1 coordinate 9,675,121, forward strand.
ATGAAATTTGGTACACAGATAGTCTAGAATCTGAGAAAGGACATAGGCTACTTTTGCCGCGATAACCGACATCCACGCGGGTGGAGCGGGTTATAATTTAGCTTGCAAGAATTGACCTAAAAATTGGTTGCCTGTAAAGTCGGTATACGGGCGAAAGTTTTACGTGACAACGACTGTCAATGTCAATGTCTGTCTCTCTCGCTCTTAGGCGGGCTAACCATGCCCGAGTGGAAGGGACGCGTGCCTCTCACTCGCTCTCATTGTGAGCGCATAACGTGAGCGGAGCGTTACCCAGTTTCTTGAAGTGTCACCCGGCAAACCAATTTATAAGACGTTGTCACGTCAAAAACATAACGTACTAGCTAAGACCTGCGGTTTCACCCGCCTTCTTCCCGTTCCTTTTAGCCTATGGCACTCGAGAATAATTTAGTTTTCTAGGTACTAATGAAAGAATTTTCAAAATCCGTTCAGTAGTATCATAGATTTACTTCCTACAAACCAACTCACAAACTTACCTCTTTACAGTATTACTAGTAGTATGCCCCGGCTTCGCAAGGGTGGACATTTATTTTCTAAATATTCTAGAGTCTATGTTAGTCTGGAATAATATAGCATTCAAATGTGAAAGAATTTTTGAAATCGGCCCAGTACCTAGTTTTTGAGTTTATTCATTACATACATACACACATATACACAAATCTTTCTTTTTTGTAATATTAGGTACTATAGATTAGTATAGGCATACATACCTATCTATTATATTACTGTAATCTGTGATACATAATTTGCAAGTTACGAAAAAGCTTGTCAGGACTGATGAAATAATTTTCCGAATCGTTTCAGTAGTTCCAAAGATTACTTCCTACAAACAAACTCACAAACTTGCCTCTTTTGTTGAACATGATGTTTTTAGTATAGCCATACATACCTATTATATTACTGTACTCTGTGATACATACTTACAAACATACATTGCAAGTTAAAGACAAGGTTGTAAAAGAGTACATTTTTATTCCTACTAGCAACTACTAAGTTTTAAATAAATACTAGCAACACAAAGATTAACAATAATAATGTTGCCATTTAACCTACCTAAAGAAAAATCTTTCGCAAAGCACAGCTTAATTTTATTTGTTAGGCGTTTAAATGGTTTCAACACAAATTCAATAGAATTTGTTTATCATTGAAAGTGATTAGTCAAATAGAAACATCAGTTTGCGAGCTTTCATTAATTATATCAAGACAAGAGAATTTCTTTTTTACGTTTTTGGACGCTTATATAAACGGTAGAAAAAGTATTTATAAGGCGTGTGTAATTTAGGGTGTACTGTACACAGAACACCCTATCAAGTAAGACCTTGCATTGTGTTTCCTAATTATGTATTTAATATTAGAATTAGTTTATCTTTTACATTCCGTACATTTTTGTTATATAATATTTCCCTAGTGGACTTATGTTTTTAACTAGTTAACCTTTTCTTTGGCAAATGGTTGCCTGGAAGAAATTGCCTTGTGCAATAAGGCCGCTTTTTTTTACATATACAACTCTAGTTTATATTTTATTATACTTTTATGTGCAAAAAAGAATAAATAAATAAATATTTATCATGATTTCTAAACAGCTTGATAGACGTTTTCAATTTTATTAATATATATTTTTAATTATACGAAGAGAAAGCTGATGTTTAAATGTGTTAAGTAGGGCTAGATATATTTTATGTAATTCCGCATGAGGCTAACATAGTCACCTAGAGTGACTGAAGCCTTGTTTAAAATAAAGATAATACAAAAAAAAACTGTTTAAACATCTATTAAATATATTAAATTATTAGATATTATAACAGATAAAATGAAATATTGCAAAACAATATTAAATAGTAATGACCTTTATAATATCTTGAAAATGCAATATTTAGAGAGTCTTAGGCAGGCACTTCAAAGGGGTCAAGTATAAATTAAACACGGGCCAACATAGGTAAAGTTAAATTCAAAGGTGATTTTGTTCAAATCTTTTATATTTATTGCAGCTAACACTTATATTTTAATACAAATAGTAGAAAAGAAATATTTATGTCTCGAGGTGGACTCGAACCTGCGACTACTTGTTTAACTACCAGTTTTTTTACCAACTAAGCTTCAGACGGTTTCGTTACCTAATTGTCAAATAAAAACATTGTGACATTGTGTAGGTACTTAATTACAACTTACACAAAAATATGTTTTAAGATATTTAGGCATACATTTGAGTTTTGGAAATAAAGAACAATAAAAACCTATATATGTATGTCTATAGTGTAGAACTAGCGCCAATCAGCAAATATTGCGTTAATACTTTTTAATGTTCGCTTATTTATTGCTTCATAAATATTGAGGTAACCTAATCTATTGAAAGACAATAAAGATATAGATTCTAATAGAGGCGTTAAATTTTTGATTGAATTTTTATGGCATACTTACTAAATCCATGTGTGGCTGCCGGCACGAAGACTGCTGTCCTTAACAAGCATTAGTAGTAAAATAAAAAAAAAACGGGGAGGGATGTTTATTATAGTGCCAAAAATCGGCAATTTGTCATTTTTATTTTCTGATATGCTCCCACAATTGAATCGAATTTGACGACAACTCTCAAGCTAAAATCCATCAAGCTGTTTAGGCTATAGAGAGTGCCAATAAAATATACATACATACTTACACACCTACATACATACCTATCCAAGCTCAAAAAACACTATCCATCTTTTAGGCGCAGTTGGGTATAAGTTCCTAGACATCTTTCCAATCATATAGTCGCCTATGACATAAGGAAGAGGGCAATGATTGATACAGGATCCAATAAAACAAACCAATTGTAATATCACAAATATAATATTTATTTTACCATTGTACATACTTTATATAACTCATGATGAATTAGTTTTATCACTCTGAAAAATATTGAATGAATTGAGTCTAGAATAAAATATCCCAATAAGGACAAGTCGTTTTCATTGAATAATCAAAACGTTGTGCTAAGATAAAGATGATTCAAAGAGTTTTAAAAATTATGATTAAAAGATTGTGCTTTAAAAGCATCTGAAGGGAAAGCGCTCGGCTTGCTCACTCAAAACATTTCATTTTGGTAAAAAATAACAACTTTAACATTTACACATTATGTACAACATTATTCGCTATTCTCCGTAAAATATTTCTTATTAATTAACTATGGAATATAATTGGACTATTCGGAAACTTACGTTCAATTCCTGGATTGTAAAAAATCTCAGACAAGCGTGCATGGTTGGTAATCTGTATATTATTATGTAGTGTGACCAGCAAAAATGCATGGACAATGAACGTATATACGTAGACAAGAAAATAATTCAGGGTAGTGCTATGGAAACAATAATTACCCGGTAATTTATAACTGCAGTATTCTCATTTAGTATCTAAGCTTCGAATTTTCAAGGAATAATTTTAATTTCGAATTTATTATCCTTAATCTGTGCGAAAAGAGAACCGACATGGCGAAAAATGGAACTAACATTATGATAACTCTAGCTGTCCCCCGCGACTTTGTCCGCGTGTTTTAGTTACAGGTTTTTCATTTTTGCAACATTTTTCATTTATGCTTCGCTCCTTTTGGGCGCAGCGTAATGTTATATAGCTTATAGCCTTCCTCAATAAATGGGCTATCCAACACTGAAAGATTTTTTCAAATCGGACTAGTATTTCCTGAGATTAGCGCGTTCAAACAAACAAACAAACAAACAATCAAACAAACTCTTCAGCTTTATATATTAGTGTAGAAGTATAGATTAGAATAATTTCACAAAACAATTATGAAGTCGGCATCTAAAAACATTGTTTATAATAATTTTATAAATATCCAGATGTTGCACTCGCAAGTCGTGTTTTTAACATAGCAAATACGGTAATTACATCAGCGCCCTCAATCCCAAGCCGGTTCTCTTTCCGTGACTCTAGACAGAAACAGTTGAATAGGCATGTTTCCTAAAATTTTTTTTAATGTCCGCCTGGTAGATTAATGAATTTTATTGGACACGTATTTTTTTTTCCTACAAACAAAAAATGATCAAAATACAGAGAACGCAAATTACGCGTGACGTCACTCCTCGCTACAATTTTTACCAAGGCGTGGCGTCATAAGCCCCCACTCCGAAACTTTAAAGCGCTGTATCTTTGTAAGTTTTTATTGTTTTGATAAAAGAAAAAATACGTGTCTAATACTTTTTGATTATCTAACTGACGGACTAAATAGATTTTAACTTTTCATACCCAGGAAACATCCCTATTGTTTTATTCACCTTATTTTATGGGTGCATTGTTTTCATCGCATTGTCTGAATCCCAAAAGAAATAACACTAGCAATTTTACTGCCATCCGAAAATAAAAGTTAGTAGATATAACTATTGTACTAAGGTGAGGGAGCAGCTTGGGCGTTTACAGTTATTTTACTGTTTCAAACTACTTATTATGTCTCTTACGTAAATTTCCAACAACACTCAATAAAGAAATGCTTTATAACATGCCGTGTATAGGTGCTTAAAATGCATCATTTAGTTACATAAAAACAATATCTTCATACTAGCTTCACTGATTTAGTTTACTTTAAGAAGGTAAACGTAACTGCTATTTCAAACAGTAGGAATATCAAAATGAATGTTGCACGTACAAAAAATATTGCTTCATTAATATCGCCCGACCTAACGCGAAATTGAGATACGATAAAACCCCTGTCCACTGTCTAATCAAAGTAAAATAATTTATTGCATTAGTTCACCTCAACAATACATCGATGCTTAATATATTATAATCAGTATATAAGTATATTATTAATCTTCTAATAAATATACAAAAACCACCTTCATTTTATTCCACGTCTCTATATTTATATACAAACATGAATTCAATTTTATTGTACTGTGAATATAAAAAAATGGTAAAGTTTGCACAAAATATTTGGTATAAATGAACACATTGCGATGTCCGTGGTTTTTAAGGGCTTTCAAAGAATTCAGTTCTATGGATACATAGTTCATCTAAGAACGAGGAACTAGCAAACTGTATACAAGGTTGTCGGAAATCGTTAAAATAATACTTACTTAAAGTATAAACCATCGAAAAAGCTACGTAACTTTACGTATGAAACGCAAAATCTTAATTTTAATAATTGTGTCTGATATGTTTAAAATGGGTAATTACGTAAAATAATTGAAACGCGCTTCATAGTGCTCACTGGCTCATTAAGCTGAGAAGCGTAAACTCTTTTAGTTCCAACCTTAGAGAAATAAGTAAACTATAGAGCGCGCACATCGAGTATGAACAGTAGGCACTAGTACGAACAAGTAAAATCATAAAAGTGTTCGCGTAAACGTCTGTAGTCGCTCTAAAATCACTTAATCAGACGAGCGTAGTACATTTAGCAAAAATTACTTTAGGGCTACTAGAGATGCGCGCGCTCTATGCTTGTCTATGTTTACTCTAAGGTTCCAACACTACATTAAATCGCTCCGAATTATTCTGGTTAACTCTAGGACCTAATATATTAACGTCAGTACCTTTAAACCCTTTTAACTTTGACAACAGTATATACAACGTGAGCACTAGTATTGTCGTTTGTCTTTCCCTTAGTTCTTATGAACTGAAAAGTTTATTCTGTACATATTTATATACACTTGGGAGCAAATAAATCGAGCCACTTCCTTTTTCACGCATTATGGTAATTATTTTTGGTATTAAGGAACGCATCGATTCGAAACATATATCGCCTAAAAGGGTATTTAATAACCTTTACAATGAGGGTAGTTAGTTGTCAAAATTTCATTTTTATTAAAGTTTAAAGGGTAGAATAAAATTATCGCATTTAATTTGCTTATGACATTTTTATTGTACTCTGTTAAGAAAAGATTAAATTTGAGGTTTTTGTTAATCATACCCATATTACTTGTTATTGTTGTCTTTATCTGTGTCTGTGTAATCAAAATAACCTGATAAAATGGATACTACACCGACGGAAGCTGCCCAAGTTGTAGCTTTACTTGAGGTTGGACACGGACAACGTGAAGTGGCACGCAGACTTCATTTGAGTCGTTCAAAGGTACAGCGGGTATACCGCAGGTATCTGGAGACTGGTGCTTTTGTTCGGCGACCTGGAACTGGCCGACCACGTGCAACAACAGAACGTGACGACCGCTTTATTGCAACCAATTCGTTGCGCGACCGTGGACTTAATGCTGTTCAGCTACAGCAAGCGTTACGTGACGTTCGAGGAGTCGCAATCAGTAGGTGGACAGTGAGACGAAGACTAAAAGAACGAAATTTAACATCACACAAACCAGCAACTGGCCCAAAATTGACTGTAGCTCATCGCCGATCTCGCTTGGAGTTTGCTCGAGAACACATTAATTGGACGTTAGAAGACTGGAGGTCAGTTTTGTTTTCTGACGAGTCAAGAATCTGTCTTTTTAGCAATGACGGGAGAAACCGAGTGTATAGACGTCCTGGTGAAAGATTTGCCCAATGTTGCATTCGAGAAACGGTGAGTTTTGGTGGTGGTTCTTGTATGGTGTGGGGAGGAATTTCTCTAGACGGAAAAACGGAACTTGTCTTCGTCGACCCCGCCAACGATGGCAATGGTAGACGTGGATTAACAGCTGACCGATACATAACTGACATTCTTGAAAACCACGTAATGCCGTATGCTGGTTTTGTCGGAGAAAATTTCTTGTTTATGCATGACAATGCGAGACCTCATACCGCGCAGATCGTTACGGATTACTTGTCTGCGATCGGGATTCAACAAATGGTATGGCCAGCACGAAGTCCTGATTTGAACCCGATCGAACACCTATGGGACGAGCTAAAACGGAGAGTCCGAGCCAGGGTTCCCGCTGTTTCATCCATTCCCGAGCTTAAAGTCGCTGTGCTTGAAGAGTGGGAGAACATACCACAATATGTCATCGTAACGCTGATCAGATCGATGACTAATAGGCTACAAGAATGTATCAGGGCCCGGGGGGGTAATACCAGTTATTAAGAATATTTTTTTTGCAATAATTTTGTTTTTTATTGTTTTTATGGACTGTTTTAGCCCTACTAAATTTTCTATCAAAATTACCATTTTTCTTGCAGAGCCAATAATTTATCATTCAATAAGGTTATTATTCAATAATTTACCCTCATTGTAAAGGTTATTAACTAAACTTTTAGGCGATATATAGTTCGAATTGATACGTTCCATATTACCAAAAATATTTACCATTTTACGTGAAAAAAGGTAGTGGCTCGATTTATTTGCTCCCAAGTGTATAATCTTTATAAATCTTAGGAGCAAGATACCATTTTTTTTATTATTTTTATATTCCTACATTTATTTAAGATTTTATAGAATAGTTGTAAGTACCAGTTACTATCCTACTCCTTAGATTCGTTTAGGTGAAACGAGTACGAAATGACATGCATTGGACCATGTACCTACAGACAATATATTAAATAGCGACACTTGGCGTATATATTTACAGCGAAATCTAAAATCCCCCAGAAGAAGGCTAGAACGAATTAAGTCGTTTTGATTCTTATGTTTTTAAGCACAGAGTCCATTTTATAAATAATAAGTTGTTAGTTGTAATTGAAATGTTTTGACGAATCTTCATAAAATTCCGATTTGTGATTCTTCAAAAATGTTCGATGCTTTTTAAACAATATTTATTTGTCAGTTCATAAAATAAATATTGTTCATAGCATGTATATGACGTTCTACTGTATACTGAAATATTAACTGATCATTTAGTTCAATCTGATAATACACTCTAAACTAATATGAAATTTACAAGAGTTGTAATTGAAAACATCGATATGATTAGTTTTAGAATTGTGTTCAATTCAGTCTGTTAGCATCACACAGGAGACGAGGTATCAACTAGGTAACATTGAAAAGGGTCCCAAAAGGCCTACTAAGGGCACTACAAGTCGTCGAAAGTCTAATTTAAAAGTATTTGGTGTTAACAGTTATTATGGCTAATACTTCACTAGGTCAGTCCTTCACTGCTGCGTATTCGGAGCTGGTTTTCTTTGGAAGCTTGATTATTGCTGTATTTCTTCTGTAAAGGAATTCCTGCATTAGAAAATATTCTGCTATGAAATTTTATATCCAGCTTTTGTTAAATTTTCATAGCATTGCATTAAACTACATCATTCATATTATTTCGCGGACATTGGTGTGGGCTGCACGTTTACTTTGTTTAAAAATGAATTCTGTCATATTTTGATTGTAATGTCTAACTCTTTTTTGTCCCAATAAAGTCAAATAAAATAGCGAAAATTGTGCGAAATTGACGGCTTGTGAAGGAGACGTTATGCGAAACCGACGTGGCGCGTTTAGTAACGGAAATAAACGCGAAACATGCATCTAATAATTTGAGGTTTTGACCAAGTTGCACCGGTAAAACTTGGTAACACATTGAACGCGGTTGTTTAAACGAAGGAAAGTAACATTGATATATCAAAATTTTATTGGATGTCATTTTGAGAATGTGATTTATATATTTGTTCAGATAGGCAGTCGCTCCATGTAAAACACGGTATTCAGTTAAATCCGGCAAGACTGAAAGCCGACCCCAACATAGCTTGGGAAAAGGCTAAGCAGAATTATTATTTTATATCTAGGGACAACTCACACACGGCCATCTGATCTCAAACTAGGCAGAGCCTGTATTATGGCAACCATACAACTGTTAAACATACTTAAATATTTCAAAATACATACATATTATAGATAAATTACACCCAGACACAGCACAAATGATCATGCTCATCACACAAACATTTATCCTGGGTGGAAATCGAATCCACGACCTCTGGTTTAGCATTCAGGGTCACAGGGTAACCTGCATTTTGTTAACACAATATTTTACGTGAATATTGTCTGGACTTTAAAAGAGACTGTGACAGCTGAGTTTTTTTCGACATTTCTTCTCAGGGCAGTCAGTTAGGAAATGTCGACTCCAGCGAGCTCAAAAAAGTGACGTGTAAAAGTGATTGAATATCCCATTTGTATAATAAACGATTTCATTTCATTTCATTTCACTAACCACTTGACCAACAGGTCAGTAATAGAAGATTTTAATATTTGATTAGTTTTTTGTAGTTTATAAGTAACGTACATGGGGTCTAGCACATGGTCTCGGGCCTGGCGGGCGCGGGCGGCTGCGCGGGCGGCTGGTCGGCGGAGCGCTGGCGCGGCAGCTGCGACGAGTCCAGCACGATGGACGGCCGCGGCGGGAGGCTCTCGCTCACCATGTGCGACAGGGACATGTCGCTTGAAGCGTTCGTCTCTCCTGCACCAAGGGACATATCGTGGTAAAGCATTAAGAAGTTCTGCTAAGGAGGCGCCTCAAACAATTGAAGCGCGTCGTTCTCGTCTCGGTACAGCATTAGATGCCATCTCCTTTTGCTACTGTCTTCTTCTTCAGACTAATATTTAATAATATGTACCGTGTTTTTGTTTTTTAGTAGCAATAAATGTCTTTTTTATTTTATTTTGTATGTACACGCATGCAGCTCTCATGCATCTCGTGAGGGCTACATCTAACAAATGTACCGCAAGTTCGCCTTTGCGGCACATTTGTTAGATCTACACGCACTCTTAGGCCAAGAAAAACTAAAAGCAGTTTTTTTTAAATTGTGATAGGAAATCTACTAAGGCAAATCCGTGTTAATTCGCAATGCAATTAGTTTCCATTTTTAGTCAGTGATATTTGCATATCCAAGAAGGTTAAGACGGAGAAATTTTATTCAATATATCAGCAATAATATTTTTAACTTAACCCAAATTTAACTTTAACTATTTTCCCAGCTTAAGTGATTAAGAGCAACTTACCAGAAGGTTGCCTCGGTACTGGTAGAAGCACATCTCCGCAAGCCTCATCATCTAGCAGCGGCTGCAGCGGTGACGGCAGCTCACGGCTGTCGATGGCTGACGATCTTCTTAGCGAGTGCCTAAATATAGTTTTGAAAGGAGGTCAGAATAAAGGTAACCATTTTGACTGATTTCATTAAGATCTGGTTTTTGTAGGATACACCTTAAAATTAAAAGAGGAGTAAACCACGTTTAGCTTCCTGACAATAGACAAAAATCGAATCGAATCTCAATCATTTATTTCAAATTAGGCTACTAAGTAGAACTTTTTGAAAGTCAACATATCAGACAGCACCCCCCGATTTGGTCACCCTTCACCGCTTCCTAAGTGATCTGGCTGTGGAAAGAAACGGCGCAACAAGCCCCCCAGCAGCTCGCTGTCATTCGGTTTACACAATAATAATAATAAATATAATTTAGGGACCGCGCCAAATAAGAGACGAAGAGTGAGAATTCCTCACAACAGAGAAATTCTCAAAATCTTGAACTTTATCACATGTTGTTTGTTATCACAAATTTTCTCAAATACCATAAAAGGAAATTCCTCATACCTTTGATGTGGCAGCCGCCTATCGACCGTTAGCAAGGTGCTGGTCTGCGGCGGCACCGCCTGCTCGCCCGCCCCGCTGGTGTTGACGCACACGCTGATGCTGATGCCGCTCACCTCCCCCCCCTCGCCTTCCCCGCCCTCCTCCTCCTCGTATCTGTCCAGACCACCCATTTCTAGACTACAGTACAAACAACGTTGTAAGTATTGAGTTTGGGAGGTGACGGTAGCTATAAGCGAAGGCCGAAGCTTTCGATGCTGGTGCAGGTGATTTTTGCTGTTCAGTTTTAATGTGTAGTTTAGTCTTGTTCTAAAAATACCCCGATTTTTTGTTGCTTCTCTAGACTTTCTACGTTTCTCGTTTATGTGTCGGTATTAGTAGTTTTTAAGCTCTGTCACTATTTTATTTTATATATCATTATTTTACATTATACTTTATTTTATGTTAACGCAAAAATATACTTACGACTACAAAGAATATTTAAAAAAAACGAAAATCTTTTCGTGTATAATTTTTTCTGATTGTTTTTTGACGAAATAATTGAAATATCTATATCAAATAGAAACATTAAACAGCAAGTAATTATGGTTTAGCAAAATCAATTTCCAGACTAGAAAAATTTAGTTCTTTTATATAATTTTGTGCTACGAATATTATTAATGTAACATGTCGTCTTTATAGGTTTTCATATCAGCAGCCTTAGAAAGCTTTGATCGACGAGATTTAATATCATCTTATGAGGTAATCAATTGGAAAGTTGGGAATTTTTCGGGACCCCATAATTGGACGCAATATGTCATTACATCTTCAATTTCGACGAACGAACGACGGACGAAGAGGGGTTTTCAATGAAATTGAGTGTAAAGATTATAGTCAGACAGTAGTTGATCGTAGGTAGCTAGGGTACGAGGTAGGTAGGGCACGAGGTAGGTAGGTCACGAGGTAGGTAGGGCACGAGGTAGGTAGGGCACGAGGTAGGTAGGGCACGAGGTAGGTAGGGCACGAGGTAGGTAGGGCACGAGGTAGGTAGGGCACGAGGTAGGTAGGGCACGAGGTAGGTAGGGCACGAGGTAGGTAGGGCACGAGGTAGGTAGGGCATGAGGTAGGTAGGGCACGAGGTAGGTAGGGCATGAGGTAGGTAGGTAGGGTAGGTGTAGGTAGGTTGGGTAGGTGTAGGTAGGTAGGTAGGTAGGTAGGGTAGGTGTAGGTAGGTAGGTAGGGTAGGTAGTTAGGTAGAATAGGGTAGGTAGGTAGGTAGGTAGGTAGGGTAGGTATGAATGGTAGGTAGGTAGGGTATAAACTATATTTGCCGTCTTAGTCTAATACTCCTTTGTCACAAAATTGTCGCATCGTACCAGATGTCCAATCGTACAAGTCCAATATGAGTTCAGCTAAAATATTTACACTAAAGCAATGAGTGAACCCTCCACCACACTTACCACGCAATGTTTGTCAGTTAGCAATTTGCACTAAAATTGTTTCTAAAGCTAAATTCCACTTTGTTAACTTGTTGACTAAAGATTAGTTATGTTTTAGTCTACTTTTTACCAGATATTTTATAGAGTTTATAATTTGTTAAAATTAGAACTAAGTATATTACTCAGATGAACAGAATGCTTTTTTCCATTATTCAAGTGGATTATTAAACCACACTAATTTTGGGTCCTTATTTCTCCTGGGTGAAATATGTACACAGTAAAAAATCAACTTGAATCACCCTGGTGTACAAAGTGGAATATACCTTGTCTACCACTCACCGCCGTTGAATGAGGTTCTCCATGATGATGTAGTCGTCTTCTTCAGCGCCTCGGAGGTGCTCCTTCTCCATAAAGAGTGCGAATTCCGGGTTGGACATCTCGCTGGCGTGACGGCGGCGGACGGACGGAGACGCGGCTCGCGCCGGCGACAGCAGGCGGGAGGTTATTGGGGTCCTGAGGGAAGATATTTGGATTAGAACTACTAAAAGTAAAGACTGTAAATTTAGTGAAAAGATAAACGTAACATGTAATAATAAATAATATAAGATATGAAGTAAAACAAAATAATATAAGATGTAAAGTAAAACACATAAAGTCACTTTGATCAAGTCGAAACATAGGCACAATTATGTTTTCGTGACTGTCTCAAAGAATCAGAAATTAAATATCCTACTAAAACCTAAAAACCACTTGATTTTATTTTTAACATTGTTTCTTCTTACCTGGGCGTATGAGGTGGTGAGAAGAGTCCATACACGGTCTCCAGTTCATCAGTGATGCTGGTGTACTCGTGCATGGCCAGCAGCAGCGAGCGCGGCGCGCCGCCCACGCGACTGCGGCCTGAAGGGATGCCGGTAGCACCGCCCGTGGCCTCCCAGCCTGACTGACGACCTAAGGTGAAAAAAAAATGTACAACAGCTCTATCGAAGAAACTACTTAATGATATGATAAATTTATGTTATCCATAAATTGCAAATTACAACAGTACTTCTCTCTAGTCTATTAAAATATAATTGGTTGTTATTCGAAACACTTTAAAGGAACAAATATTTAAGTTGGTAAATGTGACCAATGGGATCTAGATGCTACACTTTCTATAATATAAAAATATCTTGGGACAACAAACACATTCCATCGTATCCCAAACTAGGCGGAGCCTGTATTATGGCAACCAGAAAACTGATAAACATACTTAAAAATATAAAAAAAAATCGGCTTTTATCTTAGTCAACTGTTGTACGGGCTTCTGAGAACCTGGCCCACGTTAGGATGGGATAACCTGAGCTGGTTAATGAAAAGACGATAAGCTTTATTAATGGATATAAATAGCATAGCTAAAAATACTTGATAAATTGAGTTTATGAATTAAATGAGAGACGTTGAATTGCATCTATGGAAGGAAATTGGAGCCATACGTACTTGTACCAGTAACAGAGTTGTGTACGGAGCCACCGTCAACGGCGGAGTTGTCGGGCTCGGAGTGCGTCTGGCTGTGCTGGCGGCGCGGCGCCAAATGCTGGGCCGAGTGGTGCCCGCCCATGCCGCAGTCGTTGCCGCCCTCCGAGCGCCTGGTGCCACCAAGGGTTATTATATCCACATTGAACTTAGACTGTTTCATATTGAAAGATGTTCTGACTATTCCAAATTACTATTTTTTTTGTTATTTTTGTCTTATTTGACCAAAGTTAATTAAATGCATCAGAGGCGGTATATAGTCAGCACTTCTTTACAAAATAAAATAATATTGTTACCACAATAAAGTGGCAGAAGTATGTGTGCAGTGAAAGTTTAGTATAAGTAGCAGTTCCTGTTATTTAAAATAATCATAGTGTTAAAGTTTTGAGATTATCATGTGTAGAGACAAGACAATTGAAAATACAACAGAGAACAACGGTGATGTTAGAAGATTAAATATTTATAGTACCGTAATGTTTAAAGGTGATCGAATTTGGAATTTAGAGGAAGCTTACCTTACCGCAATCATTAATAAAAAATTGGTCAGAAAGGAATAATACAGATGAAATAGCCACATAATTGCTAAATTAAATACTTTCCAACTTGGCGTATGGAAATATAAGAGGTGATCAGAAAAATTAATAGCCAAATAGTAAGACCAAAGTATTGATGTGGCTGAAGTAAGATTTGGATCGTGTCGAAATATACAGAAAATAAATAGACAGATGCTCAAATAAAATGCTCACATTGAAAATTGTGTTTGTGTAATTGTTTAATGTAGTGCTTGTTAATACTATACATATTGATACTGAGCGTGACACAAGCTGTATAAGTGAATGACTGTTATACAGAGTAAGGCAACTACAGCTAACTACATTCGCTAAGAAGCTAAGCCAATCGCCAATGAGTCTAATTGACTTACTGTTTCCACAACCGTCTCCTAACAGATGCAAGAAGGTAACAAAAAATAAAATTAAAACAATCATGGCGATGATAATTTTGATATTGTACAAATAAACACAGTATTTGCCGATTTCGTGAATGAAGTAAATGATATAGAATTAAGATAAACTTTGGTAGACGTGGAAAACAAAGACAATGATGCATTAAAAAAAATACCATTGAAGTTGTTTTGTTTTATATGCCCAGTATAATTGTACATCTTTCCAGACAAAAACAATAGTTCAAATTTAATTGAAAACATTCATATTTCTAGCATCCATCGCTATTTGAATTATTGACATTTAGAAATTTGAAGTTTCTTAACAATGAGGTAATGGATGATAATGGGAATCAAGAACAAAAGGTACGCGGTCATGCTTCGACAAGATAACATGGGACCACCTGGCGTTGATGGCATTTTTATTGCAACTCTGCACCAATGGGAGTGTATGAAAACTTTTATGTGATTTCTTGATTTCGTAACTTTTTACTCTCATGACTGAGAATGATGTGCACATGCTCTTTCGTACTTATTTGCGTGAATTTCGTGAGCTTCGTTGTTTTCTCGCTTACCTTTATTAACATTGAAAAGGTGCCCAGACTACACTGAGTAAACATGTTTAGTAACCTTTAGTTATTCTAAAGTGAAAAAAGCTGTTGGATCTATGTATATTACAATAACCTATGCATTTATATTACATGTTGATTCATCTATTTAATTAAACACTGTTATGGATCGAGGTGTTCTTTTGGGCAGTGATTAAATTCCTTTACGGGTTACTTTCTCCCAAGCAAACTATAACAATTTCTGGCTGTGTGAAAATACCAAGAGCATAATGGAGTCCTAGAATTCAAAAAAAATGAGAGTGTCAATTTTTAACAGTTACTTACCGCCTGGCGTTGGCCGTACGTCTAGTTCCAGCAGAAGTTGTACGTGCTCGTAAGCTCTGGAGATCAGTTGGCATCTCACGCACTTCTGGTAAGAAAGCGTCGTCATTCGATGACGCCACTAGACGAGAAGCAAACGTATCTAAATAAATTCATAATTATGAGAAACAT
Organism: Diachrysia chrysitis; assembly: GCA_932294365.1. Taxonomy (NCBI): domain Eukaryota; kingdom Metazoa; phylum Arthropoda; class Insecta; order Lepidoptera; family Noctuidae; genus Diachrysia; species Diachrysia chrysitis. The sequence continues at coordinate 9,690,519 of OW028657.1, forward strand.
AAACAAAATCCAATTAGCAATACGTTGAGATAAATTTTGTAAAAAAAAAGAATAATAGAAAAAAGGCAAGAACGAAAAAGGTTCTCAAAATTTTCCAGAAAACTATTATTACTAATAATTTATTTAAGAAATGTTTTTTTTTAATTACAGTTAAATTTAGATGTGATTTATATCAAATAAAATGTATATAAAAAGAGTAAAACAGAATCGAACAAGTTAGTAAATTTATGGGATCAGGACCTACCTTTCTTTTCATCGCTTGGCTCAGTACGGTTGCTATCGGACGACCTCTGCCGGGCTGGCGTGATCGGGGGCTGAGTCTTGATCAACACGGTCACGTTGGGACCAGCGTGCTCCCCAGATGACGTTGATATTGAATCAGCTTCCGGCTCCTTTTCCACCACTGCCTCGGGCCCAGATTGAGGCATTTCATCCTGATGGAGCGTTCAAAGTGTAAAAGCAGTGATAGTGAATTTATACAATGATTACAAAAATACTTTTAGTTACGTTCATTGACAATAATACAAAGTTTCTCGTCCCAATCTAATCCAATTAATGGTGGAATCTAATCCAAACTTAGTCCTATACGTACCTTAAAGTATAGTTGCAAACAAATTCGTAACTTGAATTTAAGTGAATTTTTGAAAGCAAAGTGATACTTCGCTGAGAAGCAAAAAGATTCTAAAATATTGTGCGTGATATTAAAATATGAAAAAAGATATTGAGCATTTTATTTACGGCAAATTGAAAAACTGTAATTGACATCGATATGCAAAATCTAAACGATAAAGAAACATTTGTAGCACACAGAAAAAATCTATGAAATAATCAATTAAAAAGCCAAGTAATTTTAATAAACAGTTAGAATAATGAAAACAAATACGTTTCACGGTGCTGTCCCACACGACACTAAAGCAAATCTTCTGTACATAATTATATTGGCTTTTGATTTCACATTATGTTAATAATAGTAGAATGGAAATACCTACAGTATACCCGCTGGCTGCCCAAACAAACGTGCTACCGCGACACGCCGTGCAAATCGTTTCAAATCAAGAAATTAATGTAGGTAAGTTAGTTGGAAACAAATATTAGTGTAGCAAATGCTAAGTACAGCAGCTTTAGTTCTGTTAATTAAAAAGCTTTTGTTCTGCTATTGTGCGCGTAGGAGCTTATCCTGTTCCGTCAGGTGGAACTCTAAAAGATGCAGTTCCACCTTAGTGCTAGGAAGTGTCTACATAATATCTTTGGACTTGCCTGCCGCAATACTGAAATTTCACCGTCGTCCTATGGCCGAAACAAATTGAATGGTTATTAACTTTTAGGTTTTCCTAATCTTTGGTTAGGAGAAATAGGTCTAATTTTAAGCACTGCAATGATTTTAATAGATACTAAGAAGTTAGACTACTACCAACTAAATACTTTTTAGTAACTACTTTTATTGTTTTAGTTATTTCATTAATTTTGGTGCAATCTGTTGCCGTCACACTATCAAAATATAAAAAGGTGATAGCACCAGATTTAAACAACCACTTTTGAGTAGACACCGTTGATTTGAAGATTTAAGTTTCCAAAATTGATGTACATGGATAAACCCGCAGCTTGTTCGGGCAGTTATGCGTTGATTGCTTACATCGGAGGGTTGTGATCGTTCGTCCTCCTCCTGCACGGGCCGCACGGCGAAGCGAGCCGCGCCCGTGTCGCTGTCCGACAGCACCTGTCACGTCACACATAGCCACCCAACTAGCATTTGGTACGACATCAACCAGAGATTACACTGTTTTCTTATTATCATATTCATCATGTATGAATTTGACTTGAATATTATCATCAACTGCCTATTCTACGTCTATGATTTCGTCTCGAATAAAAACATCATCAATTCTAGTGTTCACCCCGTTATTTTTATTAAAACTTTTGTTACCCTTGTACCTGCTGCGCATGTAATCTTGTGTCATAAAATCTACATCTATATCAGGTTATATAATTGACGTATAATCGTTATACTCTAGCAACAATGAAAATAAAAATAAAAATTCTAATATGCACGGAATGAAAATGTTGATTTGGATTTTCGAATTGTATGTCTTTTAAATGTCAAATAACTTCAAAACTAATATCCTTTTTGCAGTAAAAACATTCAGTCTTTGCTTATGCAAATATTAAGTAAATTCAGTCTTATTACTTTATGAAAATGTAATTAATTAATTATTCTTTTGCAAATAGATTGCATGATGACTGAGAAAGTGAAAACGCCTTAGCAACATTTTAATTAAAAATGAAGTTTCATTTCAAGATAACATTAGCAATTCTCAGTAAAGCGAACAAGAGTTGTAAAGTAACACTGGTATAAAATACGGTATAATACAATTTGGAGAAGTTAGCCAGTTACGTTTGACTTTTAGAAGTTACAAGTGCACCCGGGAATTGCGAGAGTTATATTGGTCTTCAATGTTTGAGAATAACTTTAAGTTGCATATTGCATATTACTGTTAAATACTATATTGAATATTGATAACATGTAAATCTCCGAATGACGTCGAACCAAATACACTGAAGCGAATACAGATTGCCAGAATTTATGTTGCGACTTCCCGGTGCTTATTTATGGCATATTACTCATGTGTTTACGACTGTTAGCCTTTCTGAATATTAAAAATTCTACTACATTTTTTGTAACGATTATTTTAAATAAATGTTAGAGAAGTAGAAACATAATCGGGTCAATCTTCAGGTTAGGTGGGGACACAGACACTGAATGGAATACAAAATGTAAAAATCAGCATTAACACAAGACATCGATATAGTCAACATGCTAATGGTAAACAAAAAACGTTGCAATTAGTTTTGTCAAGCATTTCCATTGAGTTTAACATTAAAACATATAATAGAGAAACAGTATATTTAAAATTTTGGTTTTTGGATCCTATAGATCAAGATTGTACATTCCACGAAAAAAATTGCGATCAATAAAATACTAATCGGTGCTTGTAATTTTTTGATCACACAAATACTAAACCAACGGCAGTCAATGAAAATAATATACTTTAATATCAATTTATAAGGTTATTAAGTACAACTTCATCTATAGCCTCAAGTAAAATACCATCTGCGACGGATGCTGTTGCACCTAAAGTCGTACTAACAATATTTACCTCGGAGCGGTCACTCGCCGTTCTGAGCCGCGCAGCTCCTGCTTGGAAGGTCGGCGGCGGCGGCCCGAGCGTGTCGGTCGAGCCGCGGTTAACTAGCGATGGATGCGTCGCCATAAACCGGTGTATCACAGCTAAGTGGTTCATTGTTTGTTCCGCCACGTCTTCTAACTTTCTTAACCTAAATTCTACACTCTGGAAGGATTGAAAGAGAGAATTTTAGGACGGGGATTTGATTTTGGTGGTAGGAGCAGTTAGTTTTAGAAAATCTTCCAATAGTAAAGGTTCCAATTGCGTTAAGACACTTGGAAATAATGTAATATTTATACAAAAACAATGTTAGGTACCTGAACCGATTGTATTTGGCAATTAGCTTTTTGATTCAAGTCTTCCATTTTGGTCGTGATATGTTCTACCCTATCAGTTGTATTTCTTACTCTCTCTTCTATTGAATTAGACAATTTAACTTCCTGAAACAAATGATAAGATATGAAACTATTTATTTAAATAGTCCCTGTTGCTTTCCAAGTTCATTAAATACAATGAGATTTCTAAATTTAGTAGCATCACTACATCTTGGCTCTGATGTTAAAAAAATACATTAGTTATATTTTGTTTCCAAAAAATACCAGAATAAACTTACTTGTTCCCTAAAATACCCTTCAACGCACTCCTCCTCGAAATCATAAAGTCTTTCCATATCCTCCTTCTCCAAGAACAGTTTCAACCCATTGTCATACTGGAACCTCTTATGGGATACGTTCCTCGTCACCCACTTGCCTATAGCGTATATATGGCAGAGTGTGATGAGTGGTGGTGGGAGCACTGGCTTGCGCTCGTACTCCATCACCACCGTGAATCTTTGGAACATCCATACCTGAAAGGGTTTTCTAATAAAGTGATGTAAGGATAAAAATAAGTTGTGGATGTATCTAGTATTGTTGGATAAAGTTATTTATTTAAATGTTTAAATATAATTATTTGTGAAGTAAAGGGGATAATTATATTCAAATTAAAATAATATAAAGAACAAAATTATTTAAGAACTTGCTGCAAAAATATCAAACTAAAATATCTGTAACAACATCGAAAACAGCTACAGTAGACAAGTTTGATCATGTGATAGTTAAAAACAATCCTTCACATAGCCAAGAACATCTAACATGCAGAACATTATCAGTTAGAATTATGAATAACAATGATACAGAATATAAAGTATAAAAGACAAATACAGATTTTAAAATTATACTCATAATTCTAACAAAAAGCAAAAATGCACATAGTATTCTGTACCAGCAATAATTTCCTGATATCGTTATTAGTAATAACAATCAAAATATTGTTATAGATTAATTTATTTTACTGAAAGAAATGTTTTCTATCTAGCTCTAGGCTCTTTTAGCAGATGAACTATGAACGAATACTATTTATAGAACATGCAATTAATGTTCGGATTTTGTCTTTCATTAGTAAACATTCTGGTACAGAACACTAAAAACATAAAATTAAAGAAAAATAAAATAAAAAACCTGATGCGAGACTTCATTGACTTCATTAAATATATTGTTAAAGACGGCAATAAGTAGGTTTATGAGTAAAATGTTCGCGACGAGCAGGTATATGGTCATAACGACGGGCGTGATCCACCTGCCGGTCACACACTTGGGCTCTCCGGGGTTGTTCCCGCACTTAGGGTCGATCTCTGGAGCGAACACCTCGCCATACAACATGAAGTACGGTTGGAAGAAAATCTACGGACAACGGGGGCTCAAAGTAAATGGCGGTCAAATTAAATGGGTAGAAATAAAGGTAAGTTAAAATAAAATAATCTAACTTAAAATACCGGAACTAAATACTATTAATACACTAAAACTACCCAAGGTACTAATCTATTCAGGATGATAGACGATCACAACTACGTCGACTAGTTCACTCTATACTACGAAATCATTTCTTTCATATTTACTAAGGTTACGTTTTGCCTCTTGATTTATAATGTGGATACCAAATTATTTCGATAAAATTTAACTAAGCAACTATGGAAGAAATCCTTTCATTTAGCTCAGAGTGAACGTCTACTGTCTACTCATCCTAAATCCTCGACCTCCAACCGTAACGTAATCAAATCTCGCAACAGGCACTAAAACAACATCGAAGCTACGACAATTAACGATTTTGCCGCAAACCTGATGCGACACACCGTTGACTTCAATGAAGATGTTATTGAAGACAGCTATGAGAAGGTTGACTAGTAAAATGTTGGCAATGAGCAAGTAAACGCTCATGACCACGGGAGGGACCCAGTGACCGACTCGGCACTCCTCGAGGCCGGGCCCGCCGCAAGGGGGCGCCATTTGTTCGGCGAACACTTCTCCGTAAAGCATGAAGTACGGTTGGAAGAACACCTGCAAATGTTAGTAGTATTTGGATCTGTTAAACATATGGAAATACAGGTTAATGATGTTGTTAGTTTAGTAAATGCTGATTTATGACGTCTGTAATGTAAGGTATTATTATACTAATCGTGAGTGACTTAACTATGTCATCTAAAAACATAAAAGCCGTTCTATCCCTTCCACGTAGATTTACAACTTTGACTGTTGCGATAATGAGTTCTGGCTTATCTGATGTCAACTGCAGTCATTAATGCATGTGGAGGTTGGTGAATATGCCTGATCGTATCAAGTAATGTTTCTTAAATATGTACTAATTATGTCACACACAAATTTCATGATAATTACCTAAATACTTAAAACTTTTTCGATACAGTAATTTAATATAGTACGGTTTATTCAAATTCTGTCTAGGTAAGACTTAACTAATAGTTGAACAAAATATGAAAAAATTCATTTAAAAATTTGTTAGTTTCAAAATTTCAGTTACAGTGAAATTTTAATCTATTTAGGTAAGTTTACTTAAATAGGAAATTTTCGTCCAAAACTTGATATTAAAAACTTTTCTCAACTTTACTAATCTTGTAATCTACAATCGGATTAACATCTTTAGATTTTAAATCTTAGTCTGCATTTAGGGATTGATTTAATCTTACTTCTCTGATAAGATGCCAGCTGGCTTCTTCGTCTGGATACAAGATCGCTTGCCGCGCCACTCCGAAAGACATTAGCACCACTAGTAATAGCACCACGAAGTATATCATGTTCTTTACCATCTTACCCATCATTGTGACTAGAGGACCTGTTGATGTATATGTGCATTAGAACGATGAGGAACTTTTTATGGCTCATCGATAATCATTTTAAAGGTTTTAAGTACTTAAAATTTTGAACAGACTTCACTAACTAAAGTAAGGATATAAACCTATTTCGGTTGTATTTATATATATACTGAATAGTTCTATTTGAATTATGTTACAGAAGCTAAGTTTTTAAATTAAGAAATTTCGAATTTCGTAACGGGAAACCCTTTACAATGTCTTTTTACTCTATAAATATGCAAATAACATAAAAAACGGAATTTAAAAATCATGTTACTGTTGAAATATCATAGGATTAACTTGTAACGTGTGTCACAAGATCAAAAAAATGGTTATAAGTGGACGGAACTCTTACCTAAGTACTTATTAACTCCCAATATATTTAATATCCTTAAGTACCAGTATATAATATCGACGCAGTAGATGACCCTGCCGACGTCCATGGAGACTGCCCTGAGCCTCAGGGTCAGACCCACTAGGAAGAATATTATAAAACCCGCGTCGTACGCGTTCCATAGATTCCACGCCCATACGCTGAACTTATGTCTGCAAAATCATCATTAAATTAGTGGCTGTATGCTTGAGTGTCGAGCAAAGACTTATCTTTTTTCAGTATCGCGTGTGCAGGTAGTGGGACACGCGTGGCAAAATACTAAGGCAAAATGCGCTACAGTCGCTATTGTCTAATCAGGTGTATCTGTCATTTGCCACCAATGAGAGACAAGCTACCGGCCTGTGATTCGTAGAAATTGACAAATAGACGTGATGTGAGACTACCGATTCTAGCCGATTCTTGATTTCCGGTAGCCCCATTGGACCGTAGTTACGCTGGCTCGGATTTGAGAAAATTAGGTTTGTATTGGATTGAACTCAAGAACTACATAGACTTTATTGATTGACATTATGAATTGAATATAATTTAAAAATGTTGTTTATTTAATTCCTAAATATAATATAAATTTATTATTGTGCAGGTACCTCAGGATCAAAAATGCTATAAACAAAATAAACTACCAATTAATGTTAATAACTCATTATTTTTATGACCGTAACCCTTAAAAACTCATTTTTAGCTAACAAACCCCAGTATAAATGACCCAGACTTAATTAAAATGCAACTTAATTACTGGAATGTGTTCCCGCATAGCTTTAGGAGATTAGTGCGGCTCATTAATTTGTAAATAGGATACAAAATTGCTTTCGTTTAGGTCAATGATTGATCACATTATTGCGTGGTGACAAATAAAGAGGTTAATGGTAAGGCTCCATTATGTACTCTCGTTGGGTATTAAGTTTGTACCCAATTTTTCGTTTGCATGCCAGTCATTTACTCACTTTGGCTACCCAAAATTTGCTTCCGATTGCTTTATTGTAAAACAGATTTTACTTGATATCAACTTTTTTTTAATAATTTATCAATTTCATGCGTTGTAATAATTATATTTCGAAGTGGTAATGCCATATGTCAGTTCCATTTTGAAAACAAGATGGTACATCGCATTTTATGTCTCCATCATCCATTATCAAAAGTAACGGAAGATAGTAAAAATTGGAGTAGCTATAATTGATGAAATTATTTCAAATGCTATCGACACAAATTAATAATAACTTACCTAATAGCAACAGGTTCGGACGTAATGATTTCCCTTATCTTCTCACATAAGAACGTTAATATATAACAAATAGAATAAATCTCGGGCCAAGATGGCGTCGGGTCCATCTTGACTAATACTGTATACGTAAACATCAATAGGAACAATATGTAGGCAATCTGAAATAAAGACAACAATAAAAAATATATTTATAAAAAAGGGTAGGGTAAGTAGAAAATAAACTTATTATCAAAAATTTTAGAGACTGATTAATTCTTTCGTCTCTCGCTAAATCTTAACTACAAAAAACAGGAAGCAAGCTACAAAAGCCTTCCTGGGTAACTAAATGCTTTCTTCACGGAACTATGTTTATCAATGAGGGTGATAGCGATTTAAAAATCTGCTAGGCATGTAGTCTATCTGTCAATTTCTACTAATCAGAGACAAGCTTCAGGCTCGTAATTGGTAGAAATTTACAGTTAGAACTCGGCTTTTTAAATTAGAACATGTGGATTATCATAGGAAACCGTTTGCTTACTATAGTCGACTATATAAGACAAACAAACAGTATATCAATCACAATATCCAAGTCTAACGCAACTGAAATCAGATCATTATTTTCGTTGATCGGAAAGGGTGAAAAATAAAAAGATTGAATATCGATTTGTCATTTAGCTTTCAGGACAGACGTTGACAAAATATCCTCATGAATATTGTATTGATTGCGTTCCTTTGGGATTCAAAGATAATTTGAATAGACTTTGTTGGCTTAAGGAAGTGTCCGAAAGCTTATGTTTATTTATCGTTGTTCAAGAGTATTAATCTAACGAATCACAATATTTTTTATAAATTTACTAGGCCTGACTAATATATTAAAACCAAGAAAATAATTAGTAAGCAGGCAAAGCCGACATACATTACACATATTTAGAATTTGATAATAAAATACCACAATACGTCTTAAATTTAAATTTAACAGCAGTAAAGAGGATTGCAATTTAGTGTTACCTTTTAAGCTAAATGTAATTTTCGCAAAACTGTAGAGCAATTAGGAATTTGCTTAACGATCCGTAATATGTCGACTGCATTCAAGTCTTCAAAGGAATTTACAAAACGCGTGTCGAAGGTATAAAATTATACAAGTTAAGGAAGACAATTAAAATAATTAAGGCTATGCAAGTTGCTGGAATGCTGCTCTACATATCTGCCCCTATAGTCAAGTGACGCTGATCAAATCGCTTAAATATAAGTCTAAGTTACGTGACTTATCGAAATGAAATGTCATTTCCATACATTTAATGTCATTTAAGCAATTTATATCATCGTTAACGCTTGAACGATTGTCACTTGGCCACAAGGGCAGTACTTTATATTTTTAATGCTGTTCAAACAAAGGTTTATGCAGAAAATGTTATTTAAGGTTTTTTTTAACGACGGTGGTACGCAAAATATTAATCTCACAAAGGAAACACGAGTAACATTACAGAAAAAGCGAAACGATAATAATGAGAATGTAATTTTAATTTTCCAAATTATTATGCGGACTGGTTGGTAAATTTCCAACAATGACTATTTTTGGATATAATATTTGTTACTTTTCCCGTTTTATAAAGGAAAGGTAAGCAAACGAATTAGGGTTACGGCAAGCCGAAAAACATTATTTTTTTCCATTGTGCTCAAATTACGCCCGAATTTTTCCTCTAATGATTTTATGAAATCTAACAGCGAAAACGATGTGAGGTTATTGTTCCCTTACCGTATTATTCGCCATATTATTACTCGTATAAAATTTTCATTAGAACGTTACCTAATAATGGTAGCCATTTGGAATAAAAGGGATCGTCTAAGGTATGTTAAAAAACCTTTCAAGGATAGGTTATAATCTTAATGATTTTAGCAGGTTTATTAATGTTACACTTACTGAATCGGCCCAGAACTTGGTGATTGGCGCAGTAAAGAACTCATAGATCTTCTTCTTCAGCCTGAGCGGTCTCATCATCTTGTCTTCAGGCGAGTGGGGCTCCGGTAGCTCTCTGTACGAGGGTTCCCACCCTATTTTACCAACCTTCCCGTTCTGATCGACACGTGTTTCGCATTCGGCCCCTGAGCCAATCAACGCCTGCTTGAGTCCAGACAAAATCGTATAAACGTTACAACAATATGTTCACATAGTCAAAAATAGAACAAGGCTTGGTAAAAGAAAGAACATTCATAGTAAGCTTGAGTTGAATATAACAGTTAATAGTGACATAAGTTTGAACATTTGTAGCATCATTCTTCAAGACCATTGCGATGACAACGATGATGACGGTACGTTAGTACAAGAAACAAGACGCAAGCATGACAATAAGCAGATATTTATGTTAACAACGCATACTTTATCCATATAAAGCTCACGACATCACATAAAGTGTAGAGCTGACGTTCAAAAGCTAAATCTTACAATATCATTCACTTAAAGAGTCAAGAAAGTCATAAAATAATTGAGGTTAACTCAAAGTACCAACGATTAGTGAGCAAACGTAGAAAATGTCATCGGAGCGCTGACACGACAGATTAAGATAAGATTGAAAATAATAAAATCTAACTACGATCCACATCGACGCAGACTAGAATTTAGTGAAAGAAAAGAAAAAAATGTCTCCGTTTTAGCCACACCTCGGATTTACTTGAGCAAAAAACATTTTAATTAGAGTCGTCATTATATTTTACGGTGGTCGTAAAACCTGTGCAAAAGTTTACTAAAGCAACAAGATTCTTCTATTATTCTTGCGATATTTTTGTTAAAATTTTAATATCGATGTCTCAGAGTAAATTAGAAAGACGTCGTAAATTGAGCTTCTTTAGAGGGTCGTCTTGTACGTGGAGTGCTAAAATTCAAGGTGAGCTATAAACGAATGACGTGGCCCGTAAAGATGGGCGTAAAGACAGTAAGGGAGTGTATTCAGAAGCTGAAAATATACGGAGCGCCACGTAAGCCTACTTCAACGCCAAGCTATCGACGAATCGTTCAACTGAAAGGTCGTTTTGTGTGTGCATTTGATGTAATACGAACACAATACTGGTACTTTGTGTGGAGTGAATGGGACTCATGAAACAGACACGTACAAATATGGTCGTGCGAATTTTATGCTGACGTTTGTCGCTATTTATTTTGTTGGAACACATAGTAGTGCATTGACTTCAACCGTGTTTTGTGACTTCAACTATTTAATATCTAGAGGTCTTATTTCTACTAATGTGTAAAACATTAGTGCAATTTGTGTTCGTATCACAGAAGACCTAGATCTAAGGTCGGATGCGCGTCTACCTTCGTCGATTTACTCTGCTGTCCGGGCGGTATTATCTTCTTGATAGATAGCGTACGTTTTTTCGCAACTCCAACCTACGTATACGCAACAATTACATACTTTATTCTAACATAATAAGCACTGAAATTATAAATTATATGATTAAAAGTTGTTATAGATTGTTATAGGCGAATCATGAAATGTTTGTCAACACACAAGTAACCATCACCTGTGATTTAATTATTCTCTTTGCAAACATTTTCATAGAAATAGAAGACTCAAATTTCATAGCGTAGTAATAGGAGTTTTTTTTTAATTTAACCTTTTTCTTAAGAATTTAAAATTCATATAATCATTACAAAGAGACTAACATCAGATCCTGTTGAAAAACAAAGTATTATGTTTGTGATATAAAGTGACAAAATAAATGGCTAAAGTGACGTAACTCCCAAATGGGTATGAAGCTAAGATGGTGAGCAACAAAACACGAAAGCTTACCTCGGCGTCAGTGGGGTCCTTCGTGCTCCTGTCATCTTCTATGCTCTCATTCTCTAGATGCTCCTCCTCCGTCTGCGGCATCAGCTGCAGTTCCTCCTTTGACTTGAACTCCAGTTGGAGAATGTACAGCGGACACAGCAGGCTCAGAATTACCTTCACACACCACGACAAAGCCGATGTGGCAAAGGAAACGCTCGTCGATGCTAACTCACTTTGACTTAAGCGGTACATGCTATGTTTCTAATTGAAACGGGGTTTCGACGCCGATTATGTGCAAGTGAGGTAGCAATATATTTTTAAACATTAAAATCTTGTGTGCATGTCTATGAGTCGAAATGATGTTAATCTGTTATTAATTTGTCACACAAATTTAAAATAGAAAAGTTAGTTTTTAAATAGAATCATGTTTGGACTTGCATAAATCGGCGTCATAAACAGAGAGCATGCGAATTTCCAAATGATTATAATATATAAAGCGACTCATTGACACACAGACATCAAAAAATCTTTACAATCGAGGTCCTCGTATGTTATTGTCTAAGTTATGATCTAACATCGAATTCTACTGATCGTGCCCTTTCACTACTAACAAGGGAGACGTGTTATATTTTTATGACAGATCTACACATCACTAGACGTCCACTAATTGGACGAGTTCGTGGAACTAAAATCGATTGCTGAGGATACTATCAGTACATACTATTCTACTAAAACACGTCTCCTTTATTTTCGCATTCTGTATGTGCGAATGACAAGTCTGTGCGTTAATAAGATGAACGACTAAAAGAAAGAGGTAGTAAGTAAACAGATTGCATTTACCTTTAAGTTTGTATTTTTTCTTGTTCTCAGTCCTCCCATCCATAGATCGGCTAATATTATTTGTGAGCAAGGGTGTGCGAGTAGGGCTCGGTGATTGGCTGCGACGGCTAGACTAAGACAGGTCTGGCCAGACCAGTTTTGGAGTTCACAAGTCAACAGTTGCTGGGCTTGGTCATCATCTTGACGATAGCAGTAGTCCAGTAGCTCCAAGGCTAAAGGCGATGAAATTCCAAATGAGTGTCGTATAAGAGTCGTTAATTAAGAGTTACGGCCTAACATATTAGGTGTCTAGACCTCACGTCTCTAGTTTTATGACGCCGTTAAGTTTTTAATTGCTACCAGTGTTCACTGAGTAAACGTTTGCCACTTAACGCTAACTTTTAATTTGTCGTAATTGTGAAGAGGATAATATTTTGCACCTTAAGTTTTATATTCCAAATGTTAGAAATATTTGTCTGTAATGTTTACAAAATTAAAAGCTGCGGTTAACTCAAAGTAATGAGTTTTGCCAAATTCGACCAATCTGTTTTTCAAAGTTTTATTAGAATTGGCCATAAAATAAAATGAGATCAAACTTTGGATGATCATGCGGCAACTTTATCGATTATTTTATACAGTTGACTTTAAAGTATTAAACATATAACTAAACATAGAGAGTACTTTAATGGGGTTCATCTTAATGTCAAGGGGTGAAAGTTTCTAGCAGCGAAAGTAATTATTCTTAAGACTTCGTAGACTGAGGTTTCTGCATCTCTATCTATATATATAAAAGAGAATGTATTTGTGTACGTATGTTCACCTAAAACCCGAGAACCGTAAGCTCAATTGATAGGACCACTCCGACCAACGCAGTTACGTTGGTGCCGGATAGAATGCGCTTTTTTATCTTTTAAACCATAGGTCGAATTGTAGATTTTTTTAGGTGAAGCGAAGCGCAGCGGGCTCTAGCTAGTAAGTCATTATTATATTTCACGTGTAAATCATTTTTCATAATCCAGATCTACAAAAATTCAAGTCTTTTAGATAAAATGAAATCTATCATAGTCCAGTTATGCAAGTACACACCTAAATATAATACTTTTAACGCATGGAAGCAAAATAATATAATTTTAAAAGCCATACCCTTGTTTTCGAATTCTTTGCCGTAATGCCTCAGTTCCTCATAGACTTCGGTTTCCATGTCGTCTTCAGCTGCTTCGTGAGCCATCGCCTTGTATAACTTGCAGGCCACCAAAGATTTAGCTAAAGCCTCTTCACCATGGGTCCACATTAGTAATGCCATCTGATGCCGTTTTGTTAATACTGCCCACATCTATTAACGAAACTTAGTCTATAGTTTAAAATATAAAAATACTTATTAAGTTTGGAGAATATTCAATCATATTTAGGGGCAGAGAATTAGAACACAATAAATATAAGATTACATTATAAATGGCTGTAACATAAAGATTCGAATTGAAAACTTTGGTTCCGAAATTGGCAAAAAGTGACATTTTAATAAGAATAAAATGACAGAAATCCTCGCTGTGATCAAAAACAAAACCAATGTATTGAAGCAAGACAGTTCACTTGTCGACATCAATATCTTGTATTGATGGGCCTGTTGGTCTAATGGTCAGTGATTCTGACTGCTAAACCTGAGGTCGTGGGTTCGATTTCCACCGAGGACAAATCTTTGTGTGATGAGCACGATCATTTGTTCTGTGTCTGGGTGTAATTTATTTATAATATGTATGTATTTAGAAATATATAAGTATGTTTATCAGTTGTCTGGTTGCCATAATACAGGCTCTGCCTAGTTTGGGATCAGATGGCCGTGTGTGAGTTGTCCGAAGATATATTAAGGAAAATCAGCATACTATTAGTAAAGATAGCAAAGGCAATCATACTTACAAGTAACTCATTAAAAGGATAATCAAAGAGTGCCATTTCGGTGGTGACAGGCATGAATCCAGTGATGAGAGAGAGCCCACCGGCGTTGTGTCGCGTGAAGGAGGCGCTGTTTCGGTGAACATTCACGCTTTTGTTCATAACCTTCGCGTAAATCGGACGGAACTTGCGTCTTGTATAGTAGCACCTGGTAAAAACAATGAAGTGTGACTTACGGCCGGTTTCTATATTGAAGAAATGATTCGTTTAACTTAACGGACGGTAGAAATTTCTAAGCAAAACGATGAAAATTCAACCGTTCGTAAGTAAAACGAATCGTTTTTGTAAATAGGAACCAGGCATTAAGGGTGATTTCAATCAAGTTCGTGATTAAGTTAAAGATGGAGTGTAACTGAAGGATGGTGTACATCTATTTCATGTTTATGTTCTGTAAGATAAAGCGTAAAAGGTAAAATAAGAGATTTATGAAATGAAAAATATAGATGGTTCTTCTATTTTCATAACAAACTCTAAGGAACAGGAATTTAAACCGCAGAGATAATCCGACTAGAATAAGAATATAAAGTTTATAAGCTCAATCTAGTACGGATTATACTTGAAATTAGACCAGAGATAAAACCCAGTTGAGATAACAGTATGAAAGTAAAACAGTTTTATTTTTTTCTGTGTATTATGCGGAAAAAATCTCTTTTAAGTTTTATGCAATAAATTCAAGTAATGTGGAAAATGACCGACTTCTGTAGTCAAAATGCGGCTTAACGCTGGTTATTCACTTAATAAATATGCCTTATTTTTATGTCAAAATCATATTAATTTCCTTCAACTAAAATTAAGTCACAAAAATAACAATTATTGAAAATATGTCCACTTATTACGTACCTGTATGCCCCGCCCATAAGCTTGTTGATAACTAATCCAATATCATGCAGAGTGTACACATAGCCTCTCGGTAGATGCGGTCTGACATCTCTTAAAATATACCTTAAGGTGTTACTTGGACCACTCTTGGTGTTATAAAGCTCTTCAAGTCGAGGTATGGTGAGGAACTTGCGCATCGACACGCCATTTTCAAGGAGAAGTTTGACGAAATCTATCCTATCGTGTTCTAAAGCTTGCATCATAGCTTCGTCGAGAGCACCTGAAACAAAACGTTAATTAAATTAATCCTGCTGTGTTTTGACAAGGTTTAGTGGCGAACAGTACCTAAACATTATCTGTTAAAGTTAAAGTGAAATAGGATATACAACTTGTTTTAGAATATCTTTGAACATTAAACGATTTATAAGAGTTCAATTACTTTATATTATTTAATAAATTTGAAGAATTTCTACATCTAAATTTATGTAGTATGTTTTTTTGTATTATAATATTGGCGCCTACAGGACATCGAACTAAGATGCGTACAATGCCCTTATAAAAGAGGTTTTTATAGCAAAACTGGTAGGAATATCCACCTGGCGTTCGCTGGTGTAAATTGCACGTATGAGTACGTACGAGGCAAGCGTATCACATCGCATAGATATGAAATAAAAAGTTTATAAATTTATTTATTTCTACTTAACTAACTTATTATTTTATATAATTGGAATTGGAAAAATAAAAAATCACTTCTTTAAAAATGTAATAAACTATACGGTAATTGAGTTTCCTCACTTTCTAAGAATACGGAATAAAACAGAAAAGCTGCGACAGTATTAGTTAAAAAAAATGTATTTTGTGATAAATGCCGTAAATATATTTAAGTGACCAAAAGAAGGCCAACAGCGGTAACCTCACTATTTATGGTTATAAAAATATAATGAAATGGATATTGTCTTATTATACTGGATTATACTCAATAATGTATGTACGACTAAACAATTGTGTTGATTAGCGCACAATAGGCTAGCTGCCTATACACAGATCTCCTTGATTAGCAGTATTTCACGCGAGGGAGAAATGAAGTAGGATGAAAAAAGAAATAAGAACATGTGTCCTTATTTCCTATTTTCTATAATTTTCTATTATGTTGATGTAAACATAATGAAAATTGGATTTTAAGAAATGTTGCTACAGACTCTCTTAACAACTCTCTCTCCCAAAATTATAAAAAAAAAATGTTTTCATAAAAATAAAGTCGCCTAGAACAACTACTTTGTTTAAACAAAAATTCCGATATTATATTGCGAGTCCTATCCTTGAAACGTGACCTATTTATTAATAACAGCAGTAAATTATTAATTTTAATTATGTATAAATTGTATAATTAGAGTCCTTACAAAGTTTCCAGCAATAAAATAAGTGTGAGTGAACATAAATTGTTGGGTCAAGGAATACTTGGGTTCGAGTTACGCAATTATCCAAGGTTCTTATAACTTTGAAGCCAATGTAAGTGGGAACAGTTGATTCTTTTTTCCTTTTTGTATTTTTTTTTGACTTTGACTTTTAATGAGGATATGAATATTAAATTTCTGTTACATTTTTGTATGAATGTGTAATGAGTAAGGAATAATTATGTTTAACAAAGTAATTAAAAAAGCCGCTTGAATTTATATGGATAATTTTTCAAACACTAATAATGTGAATATAAAAATATACTAAAAGATCTAGGAATTTTGTCTCTTTATCTCGACCAATCATTATTAGAAAGCTGTATGTACCTACGAGTACCTGTTATAGGCAACGTCCCTTTAGAAAATAAATAGTAAAAGTAATTAGGATAAGATTATATTTGAATTCTAATAAACTATATCTCTTTACCCCTATCTCCTCTCAAGGCGTTCCAAATAACGCAATGCTAAAGTCGTAGACAATCTCATCAATCGCAGCAATTGCAACTTTGCGATCCGAGTTCATACCTATTTATCACTAGGTCTCATAAGTCTGTTATAGAGGCATATTTACGAGATCTCAGCTTCATTTTGCCTAGATTTACGCTGATTTGTATAATTTTGAAATATACAATGTAGACAATAGGTTTAAAATAAATTCTAGTCTCATTTAGAGCCGGGTATAATACATATTTTTGTTGAGAAGTCTCAGTAAAATATGTTGAGATACAGCGTCAAATCCCTTAGAATAGAATGGATGGGACAGAACATCTTTTAACCATAAAGTACGCACTAAACAAGCTTTTTATGTGGTCTTTAAGACTGTAACTTTATTTAGTACTTTTAGAATTATTTACTTTGCTTATATTTTTTGTTAGATTGTCATACTTAGGTTTTTCTACTATTATAGACTTTTATAGTTTGGTTTTATAATTAAAAAAATATAAAATACTTAAGCTAATTGGTTTTTGGTATTTTATTTTGACCTCAAGATCATTGATCTCATATTGCGTAGGTTGGAATACAAATAATTAATTAAAATATGAAGATAGAACGAGGACCATCTTCGGTCACAACGAACACCCGAGTTTGCCCCTGACCCATTTAGTCTACAACCAAGTCTATAGACAAAAGTCTAGAAACGTCGGGAACTAAAATCTAAATAAATATAGAATCTGTTTAAAAGTACATAGTTTTATTTCAATATTTAATATTTCTATAACTTATAATTCATTATGCTGAAGTACGCTTTGTACTTTAGCATAGTGTATTATTAGTAGGTTTCTTTGACAATACAGTTACAAAACAATAAATTTAAATCCAAATTGGATATGCACTAGATACTTAGAATGTGATCAATGTATCTTAGCCATCGGACAAACGGGAGTAGATTTAGGCGAACCATTCCTTCCACATGCCGGTAGTTTATGTGGTCATACTATTATAACGATTATAATAATATGATAGTGCGATTGATTGCACTAGCGAAGATGCTCTTAGAGCGGGTTTTATTATTCTACGTAAATAATGTTTGTTATTTGGAGCGTCTTTTTATGTTTGGTCTGATAAATCGTCCATTTTTTTACCGCACTACTCCTTTTTTCCCAAACTACCCCCTATTACAGTAGGATTACACACTATAGTGCTTTCCATTTCCTCATTTATTAGAGGTGACTTTTTCCACTTTAACAGACACACCTGTTCCAAATAAAATTTCTAGTGGCAAGTAAAATAAAAACCGAAGCCTTTCCATAAAGCTTTTACAAAACCGCCTGGCTGTCATGTTAACAAACATTTTTACCGCAAACAAACAATTCATTTATTAAACAAAGCTACCACAACGTTGTGTTTTCCTATCCACTATGTTTCATCATGAATATTTTATTGCTATCGATTCTGTAGCGCATACAACGACTATTAAAGCTGCAATTAAAAGTTTGTAATATCGACACAACTGGAACGAGGACTTATTATAAGTATTTGCGGGTTATATTTGACAGTTAATTTAAGTTAAACTAAAGGACTTAAGCTGGGCTTTAAGGATGAATGCCAAGACTGAAATGAATTCGAGACAATAAATAAAGGCAATCGCTTTTTCTAAGCGAAGAAAAAACATGGCGTCTTTTTAAATTGTTATAACTTCAAGTAAGTGCTAGTTGATTGCCTGTGTGCCCAGTGCCCACACACACATTTGTACAAACGCAATACGATAGATGGGTATGAAAACTCAAAATCTAATTAGTCCGTGAGTTAAATGATAAAATATTAGACTCGTAGGTATTTTTTGCTAATTCGAAATATGTAAAGAAAGTAGATAAAGCGAATCAAAATTTAGGAGCTAATGATGTCACGCTTGCTTACAAAACGCACCAAATTGTGACGTCATGCGACATTACAAATCAATGTATATAGTCTTTTTTGTACCGCATGCGGAGCGATTATTTGTATAAAATTTTTTTTAGCCTTAAGTAGTAACGAGCAGGTTTAAGTCCTGGCTAAGTTTTAAATTTTTATTTTCTACTATTTGTATTTAATTACAAGTTAGGTATCGTGAGTTTATAGAAAAGTAAAATAAGCTTAAAAATAAGTGTCTAATATTTTTTACAAATCTGCTTGAAGGACATTAAAAACAATTAGTTATGGGGTTGCCCATTCAAATATTAACACATATGTTTACACACCAGTTATTTTTATATCTCGTATTTATATTCTAGTACATAAACCTTGATTGAATATATCCTGCAAGGTCCATTGTTTTACGAAAAGCTTTCAATCTATCAAGAAGTTTCAATGGCCAGTACACATGTGGCGAGTGTTTCGCTCTCAATACAATTTTGTAGCAAAACCACTTGCTTGAAGCACTTTTAAAAGGAAAACTAGCAAATATGTTAGAGAAAGGAGCTGAAGTATAAGTATTGTGTACAGGTTAGATTTATCTCATAAAGTGGATTTCAGTAATTAGTAGTACTATTTACGTAGATACCTAATTCAAATCAAGAATTAAAGATGGCGGAACTTTGTATCTTTGTACAATTATGACTTTCTGAATTGGGTGTGGTTTGTTTGATAGAAGTGTCGATAAATTTCTCAGTCGAGGATCAATAAATTAACTTACCTATTATTTTTTTTATTTTGAATTGATTTTAGTGCTACCTATAGTAGCAATAATTGCTTAACATTAAAGACAAGTTTTATTTAGAACGTTACTATATTCCTTACCAAATGCATATAGAGATACATACCTTCATAAGGCATAATTATGTATAAGAGATATGTATCTCCGGACATTTTATTAGTTTGTGGTCTATTGTGCTTCCGTTACCGCATTTTAGAACGGTACAGTCCTGTCGTAAAGTAGGACTTAAACTCAAATAATAATGTCTTGTTGCGGATACACTATAGTTTAATGAAGATGGCCCCAAACGACCAAGTTTCATGAACATAATTATCTTAGAATAGGGCTGGCAGGATCAGTATTTATATAGCAAAACTTAATACGTAAAAATGTTTCTTAAATGAAATGCAGGCAACATTATTAAAATAACAAATAAGTTGGTAAAAAAGGAAGTGTTTGTAATGGACTAAACAAACATTACTCCTCCAAAAGAAAGCAGATTTATAAGAAAATTTGCAAATGAGATTTATTTATTTACGCCACATTTGTCACCCAGTTATTCAGACTTAGCCCTTAGGAATAAGAATCTGCTTTAGTGATTTAACTTTGCATAATATATTCCGCTTTGAGTAACAAATTCTCGGGTCTTATGCTGGTGTATTTTAAACACACTGTACGACTAAGCGATTCCTACGACTTGTAAAGTAGGTATATAAAGTGTTGTTTCAGACAATTTTATAGTGGTTTAGACTATCTAGATCAAGGGTTCCCAAACTTATTTTGTCTACTGCCCACTTTGAGAATAAATTATATTTTAACGTCCACATATTTTTACCTACTTAAAAACCATTATAACTTCAAATTAAATTTATTATTGTGAGCTATATTAGCGGAGATTCGATTTTATTTCTGGGTCTCTTAGCGCCCCCCTTCAGGCCTGCAGCGCCCACAAGGGGGCGTTATCGCCCACTTTGGGAAAGGCTGATCTAGATGTTAAAAGGAAGGTACTAGACGAAGATAAATGTATGCTAAGGACATATCTATTTAAGGAGTATATTAAATTTATTCTTGGATTTGAAAACTCTCTGATTTTATTCTCACGCACAACTGTATGGCATACCGATATAGAATATTTATAATTTGAGATTTTTCGTTAAAATATGTTGACCACGTCTCCTCAAACCGATTGAACGACGATATTGCAACGTAATCAGTATCATGGACATGCTGTGTGGGTATTCCACTAAAGTACGCAGGTCACGTCGCTACGAACACGCCGAAAACCCTGTGTGATACGACCTTTATACGTATTATCTCGCGTACCTACATATCTGGAAATCAAATTTTCCAATTTACCACTATTCTTAAGTCCCAAACCCTTTTTTGAACCACCAACCCATCTTTAAGACCTGTGGCGTCAAAAGGAGTATGGGTAGCAATGTTCACTTACCTACACATAAACCACTTACCTGATTGTCGCTGATCCAATAAATAAAATCTCAAATGTCACCTTGTCTAGCCGCAGACAATTGAAAGCTTGATTTAGAATACATCGCAGACAGCCCTAGATTGAACCCGCCTTGTTCCCCAGACGATACGCAATGAAGTAACTTGTTTAAATCTATTTACAAGACACCTGATGTCAAGTTAAGTGTCTACGCATCACATTTGCAAATGCGTCAATATTGCGATCATGAGTCATAAAATATGGACGCAATAAAAGTGGTATAGAATCGCTCTATGAAGAGTACTTCAGGCGTATTTATCGAACGTTTGTGAGATTCTTTGATGCGGTGATTTCCACAAGAAATTGCGAAGGCGGAGTTCAATAAATTGAAAGTAAATGCTTCACAAAAAAATGACTGAATCAAATTACGACGATATTAACGAAAAACCGTTAATTTAATTACATGTTGAGAAAACCGTATTTAAAATTTAATAAAACGTAGATATTTTTCTCAGTAGGGTATAGACAAGTCTAATTTTAAACCATTAATAAGCGTATATTAGATACATGGGTATCTAATATACGCTTATTAATGGTTACGGGTCGCAAAACTCCTCTTAAATACCAGCCCCGGGACATATATTATTCCAATAAAATAACAGCCAATACACAAAGGATCGAAAGCTTTTAATTTTAACGCTTGAAGTGCCCCAAAACGTTCGTTCGCCAATATTTATCCAGTGTAATTCGGACGCTCAATTTCAACCTTTGTTCAATAAAATGAACGGATTCAAAGGGTCCTCGTACAAATACCGTTAATCACAAAGAGATGTGTGACAGTCCCGGCCCCTTATGTGCTATGCAAATAGTAAGAATGGATAAAATTCTTACGCTGAAAAACTATCTAGTTTTTAGAGTCTGTTGTGAGGTTTTGCCTGTCTATTTAAATTGAGTTTTTTCATGGATGAGGAGGAGATAGAGATTTTGTATACGCACATAAATATTTATCAATATTGTACCTTTCCTACGGTAAAAGAAAGCATTTACGAACATTGGGTTGGGCTTTGACATTATTTCAAGTCAATTAGATATCAGAGACACCAGACGCACTGGTAGCAACACAAATATTCAAAAGCATTTCATTTATCTATACATAAATAATTTAAAAAAAAAAACCTTTTTCCCTTGGTCACGTCATAACTTCCGAAACACTGAACCAAATCGGATAATTATTTTTCGTTATGTTTCATATAAGGACAAGGTTTTTATAGAAAAAATAAAAAGTAACTTATGAGAATTTTTAGAAAATATTGCACCACCCGTGCGAAGACGGGCGGGCAGCTACTTATGTATATTTATTATTACGTAGTACGTATTTTTTTATAGTATATAGCAGCATTTTAAAATTACTGAGATTAAATATATCGCTATAAAAAAGCTACTAAGTCGAAACTATTAAACATACCTTTATAGGATACAAAACTATCAGTTTTGCATAGACTTTATGTAACACATCCATATCCTAGTAACTATAAAATAGATGGCGGAGTGCCATTCATTCTTAGTCTACTTCGATCGTTGTTCAATATAACACAAATACATAAAGAAGTTTTTACGCGAGATAAAAGTAGAAGTCCCGAGAGAACAAACAAAACTATTTCTTTTTTTCGATAGAACGAACGCTTACGTGCTTAATATTTAATATCCTTTTTTTTTCTTTTGGTAAAGGAAAAAAGTTTTAATGGCCACTGTTAGTGGGAAAATTCAATGCGGTCAAATACATTACTTTTATTTGCACTTTGCAAGATCGCATTTTGTTCGTGTGTTTATTTGAACAAATAAGTTTTGGTTATTTATTTCTTAATTGCTCAAGTTGTCATTTTCTGTCACATTCGCTGACTACTTTAATAAGTATGCAGTATATATAGCAGAGTACGTAATATGGGGAAAATTATATATGTAGTTTATCTCCATATTTGTAATGGTGTACCATTACAAATATGATTTAGATAGATATTAGTTTTCTGTCTATCCTGTCCATCCAAAGGTTGTCTGGAAGATATCGCTATTAGCGATAAAACCACCATTGTACTCTTATTAACTCTATTTTATATTGCTGTATCTTTTGTAGTGTACAATAATGAATATATAATAATGTTGCAAAAGCAGCTTTAATTAAACACATATGAGATGTTTACATTACTTAGCTAATCTATATACTAATATATAAAACTGAAGAGTTTGTTTGTTATCTAGTTTGTTTGAACGCGCTAATCTCAGGAACTACTAGTCCGATTTGAAAAATTCTTTCAGTGTTGGATGGCCCATTTATTGAGGAAGGCTATAGGCTATATACCATTACGCTGAGACCAAAAGGAGCGAAGCATAAATGAAAAATGTTGCAAAAAAGAAAAACCGTTGATACTAAAACACGCGAACAAAGTCGCGAGGGACAGCTAGTTAAAGATATGTGAGATGTTTAGGTTACTTAGCTAATTTAATATAGGCATGACTTAAAAAAATAACAGAAAGATAAAAAAACATGTTATTGTAACCCAGTTCTCATTATTCACTCTTGTCACATGTTGCATACACGCTCCATTTGGTTAACAGGCAATAAGCTGTTGCATTTTATTTATTAAAAACATTGGTAACACATTTACAGTACGCGATTTTATGAAACGAACTCTTTCGCACTTGTTACAATTCATGATTCTGTCCGGGGTCGGCAATGGTAACGAGAATAGTATTTTCTTTTATAAAACATACAATGGCGATGTTCATGGTGGTAGAGTTAAATGTGTTGCTAGGGAGTCTTTCGGAGCAGAGTATTGCGATTTATAAATTTGATAAGAAAATGTTTTTGAGGAGAAATACTTTGTAATATAATAAATAGTTTGACCACAAGTGATTGCTTCGTATGCTCTTTTGACATCATACATTCAATATTTTGTACTGGGTTGTATCCCGAGCAGGATATGGATTCTACCATTGTACATGTTGCTGCTGATTATTACGTATGACAGTGTCAGTAAGTCGTTGAAAGCGCTACATTTGGACGGGGTGTGCGTCTAATTGTAGCTGAACCTTAAATCATGGACATTTAGTGATTTTTTGTTGTTTTACCTTAAGATGTTGACTTGGCACAATAAGCCTCATTAAATAACATACGAACTTGGTACAAAAAGCATCAATCAAAAAATTATTTAAAAAATACCCATTATTTATGAGAAACCCTACTAGTTCTTAGGCTTATAAATGTAATATTTAGGTATTTTTAATAGTATAATAAAAAATACTTCATTAAAAAAATGGATTCTACCGCGGATTCATAATTTCTAAATTCATGCGATTTATTACCATAGAAATAAGCTGGTTACAATGTTATTAATATAATTTACTCAATCAATTTTAATACATAGGCTTATGGAAATTATTAATTAAGGCATTAAGCCCCGTTCCACCATCTAAATCACATTATGTATTAGAACATTGTAGGCAGAAAATTACCTACAATGTTCAATAAAGTACGTACGTACAAACTTCTAGATTTTAGGCACACCTAAACACTACTTGCTAATTAAACAATAAATCTTGTTAAGGTACACTGATAGTTCAATTTATAGTATACTAGGATAGTTTGTTCACAGATAATTAGGTACAAATAATGAAAGCTTGATTAATACGAATGACTTTGGTAGAAGTAGTGGGTTTAGCTTGGGGGACAATACAACTTATTCCCACAGGGATAGTAGGAGACGTTATATCTTGATTTGCCTAAACAAATGAAGATGTGTGTGTGTTGTGTGAACTTTGTCTGTAGCATATGATAGTTTGTTATGTGTTTAAAATTCTCAGTTTTATATCATAGCAATAGACGTAAAACTTTTAAATATTTGATATATTTATCTCAATAATGGGTAATCAAGGTTCCCAAGAGACGAAGGCCGCGAGGAAGACCCAGGCGGAGATGGAGGGATGAACTGGACGCGTACAAGAAGGTTTGGCAACAAATAGCAGTCAACAGAAACGTGTGGAAAGAGGAAATGGAGGCCTTTGCAATGCAGTAGGACAGCTCAGGCTAGCGACAACCTATTACATCTTTAACAAAAAAAAAAACAGATAACTCATTTCAAAATATCTGATAGTCACATAATCAATCTGTCAAAAACACTGCAGTATTATTATACATATTATTTTAATATAAAAAACATACAAAAATCTATAACTAAATAAATTATGTAATAAGCAGTTCTTACCTGGCGGCCATTCCTGTCCATACACGAAGATCTCGGACCTGGCGATGTCTACTCTGTTCCATGTGAGCGCCAACGACAGCTGCTCACTCGGAGACAAGTGCTGGGCTCTGAACAGTGCTGTTAGGATGACCTGGTCTAACTCCTGGACCTCACCACCTTCAGCTCGCTCTTGAATCCTGAACACTGTGATCTGGGGAAGAAGAGTCAATTTAGAATAATGATCGTGATTATTCGTGAGACCACACTATCGGATAGTTTAGTAGAAGTACGGATAGCAGATTAGGAGTTATTAAAACAACACGTACCTACTCATTTAAGCGAGCTGCAAGCTATTATCTCTATATAAGACAAATAAGTATTATTTGTGTTTTTGGAAAACCGATCATTATATTATGTAGGTATTCGGATTCACTGTCTTAGTTCGAACTATGGAGGGTAGAGGTAAGGAGCACTCTCTCATATGGGGCTTCACTTTCAAAAGTGTCCATGATAAGCTGTTAGATTATAGTTCCAAAACCAACTAAAAAGGCGCTGATGACCACTGATGATTCGATGTGAATTTGGCGATTATTGATGAAGTGAAGTATGCCAAAGGGAAATAGTAAAGTACAGAAGTAGTTGTACTGAATAGAGTAGTTTATAAATAAATAATAAATAAAATAATATTTAAATAATATTAAATATAATTTATATTTTTATTTTATATTTTATTTATAATTTATTTTATATTAAATATTTAAATATTAAATAATATTTAAATTAATATACCTAATAAATAAATAATATTTTCTTTCAAATGCCGTCATCAGCTGACGGCAGCGCCACCATAATTTCACATGACTTTATGGACACTTTTAATATACAGAGAGAGTGCTCCTTACCTCTACCCTCCATAGTTCGAACGTTATTTAAAAGAAGATTAGGTAGGTAAGGTAGTACTCTGTATTCACAGTAAAGCGTTGCTTCGTTTCACTCAGATAAACCGTCAAATTAATTTTATTATTCATTCAAACACAATCACTTGCTCTATTCAATCTAAGATGTACCAACCTAAATAATAACACGATACTAAATACCCATATAAAAATGTCAATTAATTTACAGTAAAAAAGATCGGTTCAATTTATTTACTGTAAAGAGTTATATAGACGTTGATCCTAACTAAATTGACTGCCGAAAAGATGGCAGACGTCTAAGAAAATGGTAACAAATTAGATTGACCCCTCCAATCTCATTACTCTAATAACCTGTTAATATAAGAGATATCGTCGAAATTGGTTTTAAGAAATAGGGTGAAGGGTGAGCTTATCACAATAGGGCAGGTACGAGTGGGTATACGGCCATCTTTTATTATCATGATCCAATCTATTCAAAATCTATTGAATCCAAAGTCAGATAAATTAATTATTAGATTTATCTAACCAAATATTCAATTAACCCTAGTTAGAATATTGAACGGTTATATAAAACAAATATTTAAGAAACGTAATTAAAAAAACGTACCTACCTACAGCTCCAAACGGACGACGAAAGTTTTGAAAGTAAAAAAAACAACGAGGCAGTGCCAATTAATTTAAATTAATTATCTTTTTAAAAGGACTTGTAATCCATTTATTTTGATCAAGTAATGATTTTTGTTTAAAATAAAACAACAGCATAATAAACATAGATATACAGCTATAACAGGCTTTCGGTGGTCTGTGGTGGCAACACAACACCTGAAAGTGACAGATCTACCAAAGACTATAAATGGTCAAAAGACTATTTAGCCTAAACAAAAGGGAAAATTAAAAAAATAAAAGTGACAGACAGTATGACACTAGATGGCGACTTTATGTGCTAAAGTTACAAAAACTCGTGTAGCCTACCTACCTATTATATTATTTTAAATACATATTTATATTTTATTTTCTCTATATATGTCATTCATATCCCGTGAGTGTCATATATTAAAAATAAAACCAATAGTAATTTGACGTTTTTCAAGAATTACTTAATTACATAGGATTTAACAAAATAACCTCAATTAGGTATATATAAGATTTTAACACATCAAAATTAATAAATTTGTAATGTGTAGGTATAAACTTACCTATATCACGGATTAATTTAATAGCTAAATTTATATTGCTAAAACGGGTCGAGGGGAAACTGGGACCGGGACCGCGGTCCCAGATTCCCCTTTTAAATTTAATATTTATTTTTGAGTGGTAAGTTGGAACCGCAAAAAAACAAAGTAGTATTCGAGTAAATGTACAGTACACAACAAGTTTATTAGATTATAACCGACTTAAAAAAAGCGTATGTTCTATTTTTGACTGTATATTTTATTATGTATGTTTACTCATTTATTTTTATGTATTTGTTGACCGATTCCAAATTATTTTTGCGATCAAAAGAGTTTTGCTCTTGAGCTGGTTCCATTTGACCAAGTCAGGATCTAATGATAGAAAGTGGTTCTATTTTTTTTCAATAACGTTCACCATTTAGCGAAGACAAATAAGGGGACAATTTATTTTTCTAGCATATAAGTAAGTGTTTAAGTTAAATATTGGGTTTCTCGATGACTTTTTCAAACGTAATAATATGTAATATATATGTATAACCGTACCAGAACAGTACTAAGACAACATAGCTGCTCGTCTAACTCTTTCACTTTTCACAGTAAGAGATTTTAAAAGTTGTATAAGTACTAGGGCACCATGGGTTTCTGTCTCACTATCTTTAATTTCATATCAAGAAATTTTAAAATTATACTTATGTACCAGTACCTTAGTTGCACTCACTTTTGGTAAGTGATTTTAGATTGTCAGCACATTTCATTTTTGAAAAACCACTTGCACACACACCAAAACTTATATTTTTTATAAGTTTGATGTCAGCAAGTGATTTTCACAAACAGTAACCCAATACAAAGTTATTCGCGCTTGAAACGCTGTACATTCTTCCGGGAGAAAAATCAACCTTTCCCATACTTGTCTACCCTGAATGATAGAAGTTATTGAGCAAAAAAATACCCCGTTATTGTAGCAGTCACTAAAAATATATTTTATTGAGAAGGAACAAGTTATTCGTTTATAGCTTTTATGTTATTATTTAAGGATATTGCAATAATAACCAATTGCAATTATTAACAATAATAACCTTCATAACTGTATCATAATGTATAATGTATCTTTTACTTAAATTATTGTTCTCAAAAATTTTGAGCTGACTGTACTTACTCGATACAGAAATTTCTTTTGTTTTTTTGCGGTCCCAACTTACCACTCAAAAATAAATATTAAATTCAAAAGGGGAATCTGGGACCGCGGTCCCGGTCCCAGATTCCCCTCGACCCGCTAAAACTAAGTTGAAACCCGCAATTGAAAACTTTGAATAAAAACCATTACGCAATTATATGAATCGCGGCGAGCAAACTTATTTTGTGAAGCAAATAATATGATTAGAAAATTGGCGCGAATTGGAAAATTAGTTTTTAACGGCAACGGAAATGTTGTAGACGGCCTGAGAATAGCAATATTTTTAGTGAAATCTTTCTGACAGAAAATACCAAAAAGGTTTTAGTTATCAATGTTAAGAATAAAATGTGTATTATTTTAACAATGTGTTTTTTTTTTATATGTTAATATTTTTTTTTATCTTTTTAATTGCCAGGACAAGGTTCGTATGAAAGAAAATAGGCGAAAAACCCGCGGGAAATGTCAAAAATTGATAGGACAACGTCTGACGGTCAGCTATTAATAATAAGATAAATAATATTCCAGAAATAAAAAAAAAAAAACAAAAAAATACTTTTACTACCATAAAGTTCTCTAAAATGTGATATACTTAATGCTTTAAAAAATAATGTACGTACACTGTTATGGGCTTTACGTGTATACAAAAGTACTCGTCTGAATATTTTATGACCGAGCGAGCTTTGTAAGGCTTATTCCATAGCATTCTGCCATAGCTGTCTGAAAAAGTAAGCTTGTATTTAGCTGGCCAGTTAATTTTTGTGAGCTCTATTTTCAAATATATAAAAAGTAAATACATTATTGGGTAAAAATCAGTGTTTAAAAAAACCGCATACTTAGCGTAAGCAGCGCTGACCTAGACACAAAGTGGTTCAATAACTTTTATAGAAAAGTATTCAGCACTTAGCGGTGCTGGAAATCATGTTCAGCGGTCGCCATCATATCGGTCGTCCTCATGAATAATTAACGTCATTTAGTACTATGTGATTACTATACTATGCCATTGATCGATACGCTAAGAAGAAGACTATACTATTATGTATTGCAAATCTTTGATACTAAATAAATCATATTTTAAATTTATTTGTTTTACGTTCTCCAAGTTAAATACAGGCTTCAATGTACACACGGCGTAACCTGGCAAAGTAAATGATTTGCAGCTTTGTAGCCTCGGGCGCGCGATTCCGTATCTCCGTGTAAACTTTATATTTTTAATAGGTACTTATTTACAAATCGAGTCTACGTAATCATCGCAAATCTATATCATTTTAGATCTCATTATTATAATCAAATTTTCTGTGTTGTCCACATTTAATTTTAAAATGTGATCGCATAGGCATAAAATAATTTTCAAATTCTATTTTTTTTGTTTCTACGTTTTATTCGCATTGATTCTGGCCCTAAGTCCTTGATCCAATTCTTTATTCAATTTTGAACATTTTGTTCAGCCCTTATTGTTCAATTGTGTGAATTTTACTGCAAACGTGGGCGTCTAGACAATATTCAATTTTGGGAACGATGCCTCTTGTTGTAAATACGAGATAAATATAGATTATAGAGGCTTTTATGGAGGCTTAACTTTTATGCCGTATAGGTGACAGGCCTAAAATAAATCCGTTTAGCAAATGTATTTGAAAAATAAATCCTGTATTTTTTTAAATTATCGAATTAGAAACGTCCTTTTAAATGGTACGCAAGCCAGCCAGTGAATAAAATAATGTGTTATGTAGGATACAAAACAAAAAACTGCCGGAACGTCGAACAGTAAATTTTTCAAATTAATTTATACTTATCTAAAAAATATATACTTCTTCTAAATTGAATGTTTTACCCGACTGCCGAGGATGGGTTATGTCTTGTTCTAAAGGAATAGGTAATGTTAATTAAAGTAATTACACTAGCTAGTTAATGTATGAATAACTTTCCCAGAATATATTTCCATACTTTATCACAATTAGTTTAAATTGTACACAAAACTCCACTTTAAACGCTAAAATAAATGTGTTATGCAGACTTTGAAAAAGTTTTCATAACCAAGCAGAATTTTATGGAAAAAACACTGTAATACCGGAGCTTGTAATATAAACATAACGTCTTGAACTATTCAACTTTGATATCTTTATATATTTATCTAGCGTAAATTTTATTCTGTACATTGGTAAATGAATAGTCTGGTAATAAACATTGCATCAAACATCTAATGTCTTTTAATAATAATCTATATTACTAATATACAAAGCTGAAGAGTTTGTTTGTTTGTTTGTTTGAACGCGCTAATCTCAGGAACTACTGGTCCGATTTGAAAAATTATTTCAGTTTTGAATAGTCCATTTATTGAGGAAGGCCATAAGCTATACATTACGCTGTGACCAAAAAGAGCGAGGCATAAATGAAAAATGTTGGTAAAATGAACAACCGTTGAAACTTTAACACGCGGACAAAGTCGCGGGCGACAGCTAGTGATATAATAAAATCTAGCTATATCTAATCCATTGAAGAGGGCATTTTCGCCTATCTATAATATACCTGTACATACATTAAAATTCACACAGCTATTAATCCAATACATACTAATAATTAGAAAATTAACTGATGTCGCAGAGATGAAAAAAATATTAAAATTGCAACAATTTGGGACAATAATACGCATTGTTTAAAAATATTTGTTAAAGTTGTATTTTAACTGGCGCGTTAAGCCAGTGGTCGCAGGTTCGAGTCCTGCCTGAGGTTTAAGTTTTTCCTTCTATTATTTGTATTTAATTACAAATATTCGCTCCGCATGCGTTAATGCGTAACAAATAACTAAAATAATAAGTTGTGTTGTATTTTATGCAGTTGAATTAAAAATTAGTAAAACCCTCCGCGTCAAAAGGGATGATAAATTTTACGCGACACTACAAAAAAAAAAAAAACAAAACACGAGCGGGCAAAGCTGCAGACAAATGTAAAGTAAACCTCAACGGTAAGCATAATCGTATTTATTACTAGAACGTGTCCAGACTTAGGTTAAACTTTAAACTTTGTTACATTTAAGTAGTTTATCTTAGTTTATTACACGTAGTTAAATAGTATGAATTACTCTTGGAATATTGCTGCTACCCCAGAGTTTTACCTATTTTGTTCCTAAGGACTGTTTTTTCCAACGCGAATTTTTATTTGTGAAAAATAGACGTTTGACAAATTTTATAGGGAAAAACTGACTATTCAAAATTATTTCTCGAATTAAATTATCTGGCGTTGGTAAAATCAGTCCTGAGTAGAGTTGTTTTCTGACGGAGGCTATATTTTTAGAACTATGATTGCGTTAGAAATGAATGAGAAACTTATTTCATGATACACTTAAACAAACCAATACATAGCAACAGGCTTTTCTATCACTATGGTTATTATTAATAAAGCATCGTTAGTCTCATGTAGGTAAAATTTAAAACCGACCTAAATAAAAATTATTTTAATTTTTACATATTTTGTGACATCTACCTGCCATTATTAAAAAAAAACAAGTACTTCAATTTTTCAGATTAAAATCAGTTAATTTCCCTTTTCGCGCATTGTCATAAAACAAAGCTGGCGTTAAAGGTACAAATTAGGGTTACCCATAAATTACTTGACAGTAACTATAATCTAGATAAAGCCGAACCAAAGTCGATGATCATAAAGTCTTTCTATGAACGGTAATTTCCAAGATCCTCACTTCAGTACTTATGACGAGTGCACTATTTATTTTAATTGGTACACCTATAAAACTGTACTTTGTATAGAGTCTACATTATAAATAGTGATGCTAATCTTTTTAATAGAAAATTATAAGTTACAAAGCAATTTCCATTTAATTATACGAAGCTAAGCTACTAAGTAATATAACGACTCAACTTAGCTCTTTAAACCGTTTAATACGAATCACGTTACATAGTATTACAAAGTAACATTTGAAAAACGAAATAAAAATTGCAGGACCAAAAATGTCTCCCTGCGAGATGCCTATGTTTAGTGCCGCCTCGGGTCGTCCATAAAACGTGCTAACGAGGCACGCCCATCAATTGAACCGTTCCATTATAAAGCACATTCGCTGCCGAGGGAAATTATTTTTTTCTTAAACTGGAATCTTTAATATAGCCATCGTTAACATTCTCAGAAGCTGTCGCAAAAACTAAAAAAATATATTCAGACAAGTATTTTAATTTCAGTAGCGATATTGAGCTCAAGGTTTACTTAATGCAATTTATGTCGTTTGTTAGCGCTCGTAACTCGTGTAATTAGAAATTTTGATGGAGGTTTCTTAATTGTGGAGAGGGATGTATAATTAGGAATTTATAATGAACTTGAAATGTATACGCGTTTGAATCATCAAAGACGGGAACAACATGTTTCTAAGATATAAATGATCTTTTGAGAGTGTCGTAACGGGTGTATGAATTTACCTAATTTAAAGCTTAGTAATTTCAGTTAGAAATGTAATCGGGTTTCAGTGTTATATTACCAGGTGCGAGAAATATTGTTGTCTTTTTTTTTTAATATATTGAAAACTTCTTGAGGCGCGTTGGACATTTTTTTGAGACTAGTAAAAACAAATAAACTCACGGCACTTTTACCGTTACCGACTCCTCTCTATATAGGTATGTACATATATTGTAATTGTTCAAATTTTTAAGTTTAGTCGTCGCTCCCACAGTTTTTGTATATTTTTGTGTGTGTACACTGTGTATAAACTGTAAGCCAATAAATATAAAAGTAGGTAGTTTAACTAAAACAGCGCCATTGGACTTACCAACTTTGCAGCTGCAAACCTAGTTAAACCTCCACTGTAATAAACAACCTACTTAAAATTTGGTAAATAGCTTACATTTATGCCAGAGGAGCCCAAGTCAGCTTTAAATATTGATTCATTAGAACATTAACGATGAAAACATTTCTAATTAGTCTAAATTATAATGGAATTTGAGCTTCTCTGAATGTACCGTAAATTTAAAGATAATTTTGGTAGTCTGTTCATTAAATATAACACTGATTGATTGAGAACAGCGCTACAGGCAGATTACAAATATTAAGTCAAGCATTTTATTAAAATTAATGAAGTGATTTTAAATTCCATGTAATTATTTATACATTTTATTTAAGTGGAATTCATTTATTTTTGTTAATACTTTTCAGGAAGTCTCATTAAGTGTAGAGTAAAATATGTGAATTTTGATCTCGTATTTATTATCCATAATTCAATAATTGATCACATTTGCAGCGCTTTACTGCAAATTTTAACCTTGTTACTATATAATTACATGAATTAATATTGTTAAATTGTCTACGAAATAAAATATAAACATGATAACGTTGTGGATGTAGTACGTGCATAGTCTTGTACAAGAAAACTGAACTTAAGAAGGTAAGCAGAAAGGTAGCAATTCGTAACAGCTCGTATAAAATTATTACTTTAAAAACCTTTCATAAGGTGAATAATAGCGTAGTTTGTATGGAAGGTGATTTAAAACGTGAATAAGTTGTAGTTATCAAGTGAAATGTTAAGCTCAGTAAATCTTAAGATGGTCTCGAAAGCTGACAGGGATGTCCGTACGGTTCAAATATTTCAAGTTTCTATGAATGCCTGAATATATGGCAAGACTTGTTAAGTGTAAAACTGTAAATAATGAGGCGATGGTAGCATAACCTTGTTTTTTTTTTAATGTTACTGGAGCAACTCCTAGTTGCGTGAGTATTGATTAAATTGATAATTGTTTTTAGTTGTAAAATGGCACTACTGTAGATCACGAAAATGTTTAAGACGAGTACAGTTTTGTATAAAAGTACCAGGTAGGTGCTATTTTCCATAGAAAAAAGTTATAGTGTCTGAAAACCACGAAACATAAGTTATAGCCATAAGTTCTCAAAATAAACAAGAAATAGTAAACAAAATAACAAGGCAGGTACTAGTTTTATTCGAATAAAAAGTCCTTTGAAATATTTTCACTTAAAGAGAAAAATGCTGGCGACTCAATCTGGGTCAAAAGAAATTGAAATGTCAAGTCTTGGGACAAAGGTTCCTTACGAAGGAGGTGGAAATATTCCATTCATTCATAATAACTAAGTTATTAACCGAACGCTTTTTTTTTAACTTTTTCGTGTTCGATTTAAATACTAGTAAAAATTAAATGTAACATAGAGGAAAAACTTTAAACCGCTTTTATTCTTATTTACATGTGTAAAGTGTTTTGGTGGTTGTAGATTGATTAAGTAATTTGGAAATTTGGGTGTGAGCTAAAAGGTTGTTCATTTTGATATAATTTCAATTACTGTGATAGGATGCCCAAAAACGTATTAACCGATTATAGCACTTGACATAAGGTTTTATCGAGAGGTAACAAATTTTAATGGTCACGTTTCAGAATCTTTTGTGGAGAAGTCTAAAATTTATTACAAATATTCATTATTTAATTTCATCTAAACCTACTACACCAAATAATATATATGAATGATAATATCACATAATTAAACATTCAAACTAATGACGTCACTTGTTCCGATGACAAACATGAAACAGGTACAACATATTAATTACAGAATCCATTAAATGACGACCATATCTCGGACCTAATTACATGCGATACACAAGGTTTTGATTGAAAGCGGCGAAATTGGCGGTAGTTAACCAGAACACATCAATGGAGGTATAATCAGGGCGGATATAGACTATTATGATATACGCTCATAATGGAAACCTGGATAATGTCGTCCAGACTGACTATCAGTCACGACTGCTTATCTTAAGGGAGATCATGTCTTTAGATCCTATGTATTAGAATTTCAGCCTGTCCGGATTAATTCCGGACAGGCTGAAATTTGTAGAGTTTGAAATTAATAGGCATATTTTATACCTTGGTAGCTCCTGGCAATCCAAGCAATAGATACTTTTTAGAGTATAAGTATGTGCGCAAATAAAGCTACACTCTCTAATTTATCACTTTCAAAACAAACGACGATGATAATGAAGTATTGAAATGACTGCACTGAAAACGTGGTAGAGGTCACCACTGTGCGCGACGTGCTGCGGTTTCGATCCCTGCATGAGACAAGGATTTGTGTGATCCACAAATGGTTGTTCTAAGGATGGGTGTTCTTGGTGCATGTTATTTCAGTGATTGTGAAAGCCGCGACACAAGGATTAAACTAAAAAATGCAACAGTCGTTTAAAAAAACGCCTAAAAATTGTCTTGTTACTAGACCTTAAATTGTGTTTCCTAATTATGTATTTAATATTAGAATTAGTTTATCTTTTACGTTCCGTAAATTTTTGTTATATATTTCCCAAGTGTATTTATGTTTTTAGCAAGTTAACCTTTCCTTTGGCAAATGGTTGCCTGGAAGAAATTGCCTCGTGCAATAAGGCCGCCTTTTGTACATATTAGTATACAACTCTAGTTTATATTTTACGTTATTATACTTTTATGTGCAAAAAATAATAAAATAAATAAATACGTCAGTATAAATATATGTTAACTACGTTCCGTAACTACAATACAAGTGCTGCCGCTAACCGTAAGGTTTAAAAGTTAAAAGCAAATACAAGGATTATCACTCACCGTAATGTAGGCACGCGACATATTTTTACTTTTGTGGCTCCTTTCAGTACCCAAGGTAGTTAAGCTTTAACATTTGTATTCCTACCTAATTAGAATTGCCACAACTTAAATTAATTTAAGTAGGTATTTAATTATACGCACAAACTTCCCTTTTAAATCTGTCTATCGATTGGTAAAAACCATATAAATATCCATTCGATAGTTTTTGTGTTTATCGCGTTCAGACAGACAGACAGACAGATGAGGCGGGGGACTTTATTAAATATCGGTGAAAGTTGGTTAACTGTTATGGTGGGTGATTGGATTAATCGACTAGGATATGTTTTACTTTCATTTAAAGATAAATATAAATTTGACTAAGAATAGTGTAATATAAAAAATAAAACTTCTAATTGTATAAACAAATCGCTATAAAAACTATGATGTTCAAATTTGTTTAATTTAAATTATGTATTTACGTTTACAGCTACAAATAAAATAACGAGGTTCCCATATTGAGCTATATTAGGATCAAGTAACTTATATTTTTTCTTGGAACCATTCCTTGAAAGCAATAACGAAGTAACGGCTTCAGTATTTATGAGTATGATACGCATAACAGCGGAAAAATAATCATATTATTTCCACGCCATATTATGTGGGATCAAATGTTTCTCAAAGCTAAAAGGTATAGGAGGTGTAATGTTAAAATTTATTTTCATTTGTAGAGAAAAGGAAAAGTATAAAAATGGTACCTATTATTAAGTAAAATAAGATTTAATTTCAAATCAATAAATCTATACTAATATTATAAAGCTGAAGAGTTTGTTTGTTTGTTTGTTTGTTTGAACGCGCTAATCTCAGGAACTACTGGTTCGAATTTAAAAATTCTTTTTGTATTGGATAGTCCGTTTATTGAGGAAGGCTATAGGCTATATAACATTACGCTACGACCAATAGAAGCGGAGCATAAATGAAAAATGTTGCAAAAATGAAAAACCGTTGAAACTAAAACACGCGAACAAAGTCGCGGGGGACAGCTAGTAATAAATAAATGTGGACAACATCACATACATTGCTTTGAACCCAAAGTAAGGTGCTAAAGAAGTTGTGTTATGGAATTCAGAGACAACGAATGAACCACAAACACCCAGACCCGAGACAATGTGGAAAATGGTTTTCTACATTGACCCGGCTGGAGATCGATCCCGGGATCTAAGAGCTGGCGACACCTGGCGGTTTTTTATATTATATATATTTAGTAAGTTTAGGTACCTATACCTAACCTTACTATTATTCAAATCACATACAGAAAGAACATAATTTCACCCAAAATTAAAATAGATATTTGTACACATATTTTTATCATTAGCGAGGATCGAAGCCGCAGTAAGCAATGCAGTGGTTATTGGGAGGTGACCTTAATTCTACTATACCATCTGCTGACCTGTTACATTTGTACTTTGAGCTAGCTTTTTCCCCGACTTTGTACGAGTTACGTGTTTTTTCTTTACTAATATCGCGACTTCTATGCAGCGGGCGTTTTAGGATAAAATATTCACCATATTTTGAGTGAGACCTCCAGCAACACAAATTTGGAAACCCCATTCAATTTTTAACATACTTCTGGGGAGGTTCTCAATTTGACGGTGTTTTGTTTTTCACTTTTTTTAGTGGAAATCGCTTTCGAAAAATATACTTGTTATCGATACCTCAGAGGTGGACCCGTATATACATTGAAGTCGGTTTTTATATTTATGTGTTATCAATTATTTACTGTAGTTTAAGCGTGATGCGCGAAAAAACATCTATATGTACAAAACTAGCTGTTCTCGCGGCTCCGCCCGTGGATGTCGGTTATCGCGGCAAAAAGTAGCCTATGTCCTTTCTCAGGCTCTAGACTATCTGAGTAACAAATTTCATTTAAATCGGTTCAATAGTTTTGGAGTGAAAGCGTGACAGACAGACAGAGTTACTATTATGATATTATAATAATATTAGTAAGGATTGATCACTAACAGTTTAATTATAATTATGTATTCTAGTTTTTTAGTTAGTGCTAGATTCTGAATGTCTCACCAAGTTCTTCTTCCGCGTGCACTGCAGCAGCTCCCCGTACAGCAGCTCGGCCTGCTGCAGGCCCACCTCGAAGGTCTTCTGGATGGTGCTGATGAGGTAGTCCCGCATCGACTCCAGGACTGTCTGCTCGCCGGTCTCTGATGCATACCTGGGCAGATTATAGGCGGGTAAAACGCGATAAAATAGTGATTATTTGTCTTAATTTTAGTTAAAAATCTTAACATTCTTCTTTAAACAGACAATTTTTGCTGCTTCCTATTGATATTGGCTGCTGCGCTATTAGAGTCCTCATTATGAACAATATTTTCAACGACCGAATCAGTTCTTATTCATTAAATAAATTGTTTGGCTTAATGCCTGTTGTTTTCAGAAAACAATTATAAACCTATCACTCATCACAAACTTTGGCTAACCGAGATCAAAATGTGTCTTCGATTAACTTTGAAAAGTACTTGACATTGTAAAAGGCACATTGATCAAATACTGAACTCTTACAGAATACTCGAAATTTTCCAGGCTGAAAAACATAAAACCATTTCAATAAAGTTGAAATCTATATGTAAATAACTCAATATCAATAACTAGTGAAAACTAATCTGGTAGATATGAGTAAGGCTGGGCTGTTAAGTAATAGTTATGTTGAGCCAATATTGAAGCTTGTAACTTTGTTATACAATTTAGTATTACATGTTTGAGTGTTTGACTTAGTGTAGAAGTTAGTTGATGTACGTGATGTTTGCTTAGACGTGATAAAATATAGCAAAATTTCCATCAAACGAATTTCGGCCCAGCCCAGTTAGAAGCAAGATTATTTTTACTGTCATTGGCCAACTGCTCAGAAGATATTCCAGTGCATTTCACAAATTGCGTGAATAGGTGGCACTCTTCAGTTCTGGAGGTCAGACTTAGGACCCGTGGCTTGGCATACTTTTCGAGAAATGTCGGTGCTTAATTAAAGCTTATTTGATTTGTAACGTTTTTTACCTAATGTAGGCACTCTCCTTATCGTCTGTTTTCTTCACTATTATTCATACAACTGCATCTCCTAGAAGAACCTTAAGCTTCTCTATAACATTGTAATAAGTACTTATGGACGAAGGCGATGAGATCTGCCGCTCTGCCGCTGCCATCGCAGACGACGACCGGCACTGGTGGCGTGTCGGTGACGTACTCCAGCACGGCGCGCACCGTGTTGGTGCCTCCCTCTATCACCAGGCAGACCACAGGGGTGGAGGAGTGGGTGTCTGAAACAAACGTTTGATATTAGGTACAGTGGATTGCCCTTTAAAATAATATTTAAATTAATAATATTAATTACACATTTATTGCTTTTAAATTAAAAACACGGCACATATTATAAGATAAATATTAGTTAAAGAATACAGTAGCAAAAGGAGATGGCTCAGCTAATGCTGTACCGGGACGAGCACGAGCCGTCACAGCGCTGATTTTCAGCCATTCCTACTCCCTAAGTTGTAATGCCGGAGTTGCAGGACGAGCAAGCTACTCCAGCCGCAAGATAACTTCTAAATATCTTTTTTGTAATTAAAGTTAAAAAGAAACTTTATAGGTATATAATTGTTTTGTTATATATTTTATAGTGAAGAACTATAATTAGTTCTGCATGTATTCTTTAGTATGAAGGTTTGGATTGGCTCTGTGTCATGATGTCCTGTTAAAACTTAGATTTAATATTTTTTTGAGGTTACCGCAAACGTTTCTTTATTACGAAAGTCACTTAGACGTAAGTATACGTAGCATCGTCCTTTTTCAAAGTATAAGCAGCAATTCATCCATACTTTTATATATATCTTCTATGTCCATTTTAATATTATAAATGCGAAAGTAACTCTGTCTGTCTGTAACGCTTTCACGGCTAAACCTCTAAACTGATTTTGATGAAACTTTGTATAAGGTCAGCTTGGATCCCAAGAAAGGACATCAACAACTTTTTGTTGCTATAACAAGCACCCACGCGGCCGGATTCGCAGGCAACAGCTAACTACCAAATTCCGAATTATTTAAGGACTATTCCTTATATGAAATATAAAAAAAAAAACAATCAAAAAAGTACATTATCGACAAGTTGTGTTCTCGGACATTTACTATCAACGCATTGTCAATATTCAGGATTACAAAATGGCCTACACGTCATCTAATAAAAGTTTAATACACATCACACCTGTCTATTTTTTATGACAAATGAAACCTTTATTTCCCGCCGTAAAACCAGGCTTTTATGTTAGTTTTATTACCTTCGGATGAATAGAAATTTTCTTTAAGTCTTTTCGGATATACGACAAGTTTAATCATTGTCACATGTATTAAAGTAGTGTGTAAAATAGCGGTTGTCAACTAAAGCAAACTAATCGCTTTTAAAAAAACACAAATTTCGTATCGTCTAACGTCGATGTCCAACTAGATTTATTACAAAGTAATTAGTCACCGATGTTAGCCGATACTAAATTTGTATTTTTATCGTTGTTTTTAGCCAGTGAACATCGCTTGGGTTATCAACAGGAGATAGCAAATAAGCGTATGCGTTATGCATTACATATTATGTCAAAAAAAACATATCAATAAATAGGTACCGCAACTATCTCTCTTTTTTGCTCTTAAATTATTTGATAGGCAGGACAATGCCGTTAAAAAAATAGGGTGAGTAATAGACGTGTGATTCTAAAAAAAAAACAAGTAATTAAAAGCACCGAATCGGCCACAGATCTATATACGTGATAGAGGTACATTTTGCAATGATTGCACTCGCCTCTGCGGTCGCCCGCGTTTTGTGGTCTGTGACCACGACGTCCGACCCGCGTGACTGTGACACAAAATTGGAAACTGACAGACACGTGAATAATATTAGTAGGATGATAATAACCTGTAATTGTCACACTCCAAGGCCTAGAAAGCAAAGAAGGAATAACTCCATATTGAATATCCTCTATATTGATCAAAAGTTCAAAACACCAGCTTGCAGTTTTATCAGAAACTGGCTCAATTGCTGATATTCATAGTAAACAAAATTTACGACCTTGATCCTTATAAAGGAATCGTATCTAATATTAGAAAATGTTTGATATGAGAATTGGTCGTTGATTAAATTCAGCATAATTCAGATATATAATTTATAATTTGCTAAGTTTTTGGTTTGACTATGGAAACTCGTTGTCTATTGACTAGCATCCATATCAGACAAATTTTAATAGTAAACAGTCTGCTTGCCAGTCTACTTTTAGGTTAGGACCTATGAGTAGACTGGCGAGCATGCTGGCAATGGCAACGGGACCGGGTTGTTTTAGTCGGTGCAAGTCCGACATATCCCCACGTCCTGCTCTCGGCGTGGGTTGAAGTCATTCGATTTTTATCCCGTAAAAAAAGCAAAGATAGAGTAGGTAAAGGAAAAAGTGTTGTTATAAAAGAAAAGTAAACAGAAAAAGATAATGGAATTCCTTAATATTTAATTTTCAATTAGGTTACTCCCGATTTCTAAATCAAATTCCACCGGGTTCCCTTCACTTATTATTACCGGCCAAAATGCTTATTTACTCAAATAAATAGAACGATGTATATATTTTACTAGCTATTCCCGCGACTTTGTCCGCGCGGAAAACGTTGAAACGTTTTAGTTTCAACGTTTTTTCATTTTTGCAACATTTTTCATTTATACTCCGCTCCTTTTGGTCACAGCGTAATATTATATATAGATTATAGCCTTCCTCAATAAATGAGCTATCTAACACTGTTTTTTTTTTTCAAATCGGATCAGTAGTTCCTGAGATTAGCGCGTTCAAACAAACAAACAAATAAACAAACAACCAAACTCTTCAGCTTTATATATTAGTATAGATAATAACCGTAAAGAGGCTGGTACGAATACATTAAAATCACGGTAACTACGGTAGAAGGCTACGCGGTCAATCTTGCATGCGTAGTGTAATGCTATTTTGAAAAGTGCATAGTGCCTTCACGATATCGACTATCGCAAATAGTTCAAGATCCCAGAGCAAACAGACATAACTTATTTTCACATAAATGAATCCTTAGGTAGTCCGTAGCGTCTTATGTTCTTTGAATAGCTGCGTGCTCGTGGAGCTCGCCTTGTGACTACTGGGCAGGTACCAGGTAAGAAACGTAAGTGAAAATAAGAGTTACTTAACTTAAATTTATGTGGCTGATTTTTGTATTTGTTTTGTAGAATATTATTCTAAAATGGTATCATAAGTGTCAAGACACTTTCCATGGACCAAAACTTGTGCCAGACGATTTAAAGCTCCACAAAATATATAATAACTTTACTTATTTTACATGTCTGATTTTTAAATATGTTATAAAGGTAACTATAAAAAAGTTATATTGTATTAGTCAGACAAATTGTAGTGACCAAACATCCCGTAAACACAAAAATTATTCAGACGAGAGAATGAACGCGAGAGTACTATGCGCATGCGTGTTAGACTAAAATCCTGCCGTTCCAGAGATTAGCCAGAACAAACAGACAGACAGAGAAAAATTTAAAAAAATGTTTTTTTTTATATATACCGTATATACAATCATTATCATGCATTTAGCAAAACACGGTTATTTTAATAATACAAACAGACTTTAATTTTAATTATTTGTATAGATATACAAAGCATTATGTTTGTGTGTAGTGCATGACACAGTGATAATAGGTACAAAATTTCCTATATCGTAGGCTAGGTTTTAATTACTTACCAAGTTTTGTAAAATACCAAAACACATCTGAATAACATACAGAAATTCCGTTCAAAATAGAATTATAGTAAGTTAAGTAAACTTCGGCTGGGTCCGGTACGGTGTAACATAAATAAGAATTTAATGGGTATTTCCACGTATTTCCTCCAGGGATTCACAAGTTAGATAACTCGTGAGCCCGGGAAAATCTAAGATATTTCTATTACAGATTATGTTTTATGTGAAATGAAAGTTGTGTTAGAGAATGTTTCATATTTTTTTTTCTTTTGAAAGTTATTATTAGTTATATTTGACGGAAATCTATATACTAATATATAAAGCTGAAGAGTTTGTTTGTTTGAACGCGCTAATCTCAGAAACTACTGGTTCGAATTGAAAAATTATTTTTGTATTGGATAGTCCGTTTATTGAGGAAGGCTATAAGCTATGTAAAGTTACGCTGCAACCAAAAGGAGCGGAGCATAAATGAAAAATGTTGTAAAAATGAAAAACCGTTGAAACTAAAGCACGCGGACAAAGGCGCGGGGTCATCTAGTTGGAAATAAAACTGCGTTGAACCAGTAGTCGCAGGTTCGAGTCTTGCCTAAGTTTTAATTTTTCCTGTCTACTATCTGTAGGTGATAAAAATTGGACTTTTGATGTGTAAGTAATGTTAGGTATTATTCACTCGGGTATTTAGACGCGTAAGGATGGAGACTCAAACAAGTTAGGTGACATTTCTACCCAAGCTGAGCAATAAGCTAGACATATAAGTATGTAACATTAAGACACCTGTAAGCTTAAATCCAAAGAAAAAACAAAGTAAAGAATGAGACCTGTAAAGTAAAAACTTCAAAGAATCTCTCGTCTCGTTATTATTTTAATTAAACTGACCTTACGTTCCCCAAAATATAATATTATGCATGTTATTTTATGTTACTAGGTTTAATAATTCTCGTATAATAAAAGTGCCTGACAAATAGCATGTATGTAATTAAATGGTAATTCATGAGGCAATGAC
The DNA here is from genome assembly GCA_932294365.1 of Diachrysia chrysitis. NCBI lineage: Eukaryota > Metazoa > Arthropoda > Insecta > Lepidoptera > Noctuidae > Diachrysia > Diachrysia chrysitis. The sequence continues at coordinate 9,734,691 of OW028657.1, forward strand.
CCTATTCCCCAAAAATACAAGCGAAATACTACCAACAGAACCACCAGAACACAGTAATAAATAATAAATCTATACTAATATTATAAAGCTGAAGAGTTTGTTAGTTTGTTTGTTTGTTTGTTTGAACGCGCTAATCTCAGGAACTACTAGTAAATAATAAATGTGGACAACATGACATACATTGCTCTGAACCCAAAGTAAGTAGCTAAAGCACTTGTGTTAAGGAATTCAGAGACAACGAAGGTACCACAAACACCCAGACCCGCGACCATGTAGAAAAGTGATTTTTCTACATTGACCCGGCCGGGGATCGAACCCGGGACCTCAGGGCTGGCGACACCTTGAAAACCGGTGTGTGCGCCACTCGAACACTTAGGTCGTCATAAACAAGAGAACTTAATCGAAAGTGTAAGGTTTTATCACAAGCCGCCTAACTTTCCATCCAGATCGGTATTTTATCAATTTTGTCACAAAGAAATTCACCTAAAATCTTTTTTTATGACCATAATCTAGGATTTGGGGTAAGACCACTATACGCAGCGATGAACTGGAAATTTACGGGGATTGTGACACGATACGACGCTTATGGCGGAAGGTAGGTGATAACACTCAAACGTATTTATTTCGAGACCCTTAGATACTTGGAATACGTCTTAACCTATATACAATACTAGCTGTCCCCCGCGACTTTGTTCGCGTGTTTTAGTTACAACGGTTTTTCATTTTTGCAACATTTGTCATTTATGCTCCTATCCTATTGGCCTTAACGTGATGTTATATAGCCTATAGCCTTCCTCAATAAACGGACTATCCAATACAAAAAGAATTTTTCAATTCGAACCAGTAGTTCCTGAGATTAGCGCGTTCAAACAAACAAACAAACTCTTCAGCTTTATAATATTAAGTATAGATAGGATGCAAAAGTCTGTCTGTTACGCTTTTACGGCCAAACCGCTGAACCGATTTAAATCAAACTTGGTATGGAGTAAGCTTGGATCCTAAGAAAGGATATAGGCTTTTTGCCGCGGTAAACAACACACGCGCGGGCGGAGCCGCTAGTACAAAATAAATAACAAACACAAACCAAAGACGAAAAACAAAAAACTTAAAAATATGTCTTTTTTCACAAGAAGCCTGAAAACTGAAAGACGACAGTTTTTCTTTAAAGTTGTGATTTGAAATAGACTCTATCCATGACATGGAACCCTCTTTGGTGTGTCAAATATCTGGACTCCTGTATTAAAGTCATTTTATTCATTGAAATAAAACTACTTTTGAACGGATTTTATCGCGGTTTTAAATTTAGGTTTTAGTTCCCGACGTTTCATTATATTCGTAATAAATAATAAATAGTTGCTATAAATAAGTATTTATGTCAGCAACCAACTCAACGTCTTGTACTGATAAATCTTTCATTTCTCTATATATTTCGCAGTCATTTCAAATAGGACCAGTATTTCTTTTGTTTGCTGTCCTCAAATCCTTTAGCTAATATTCTGGCAGTCTATTATGTAAGCGATAAAGAACTGTTTATTACGAGTTCGCGGTATCTGAAATTGAATCTTCTAAACCGTAAGCCTATGAGATTCTCCAACAGATAAAGCTCTGTCTGCATTGTTGGAAAAACAAATTTTTCGATATTTCCCTTTGCAAAATAATCTAAAATCGACTGAATTTTTTCTTAAATGATTCTACGTTTATGCCAGTGACACTATTCTAAACTACAGCCAAGTCGCCAATTTCAATCTTACTGCTATAAATATAAGATCGGGATTTAGATCAGCCTCCGATGTGCGATCAATTGAGCTTTCGGAAGATTTCCCCGAAAACAATAAAAGGGAGTTCGTTGTTATGTAATTTGCGACGTAGGTTCAACAAACCGTACAGAAGAGAAAGCTTAGAACCTTTGCCCTGAAGTAGGACAACAATGGTTAAAAATAAGTTTTTATTCAAAATGTATTTTTAAATACTAGCTTTTAAAACAGCTAGTATCATAATACAAATCAGCCAAGCTCAAACGCGATGGAATTGCGTCGGTTCGTGACGACGCTCCTAATATATATAAAATGGAATATTATTATCAATCGGATGTCAGGCAATGGGTCTAATTTAGCTTGCAAGATTTGACCTAAACTAACATACATACAACGTGTCGTTTTGCATACTCGTCAAATTTTAGGAGGTTTTTATGAAAGACATAATTAATTAAACAAAGTTACAATATCTGCTCCTGTTGATTTCCGAAAATTAGAATAAAAACCTTATTTTATTATTTATTTGTGTCGAGAATCATTAACATAGTTACCTCCTTGAATTTGACGAGAATGCAAAACGACACGTTGTATATTGCAAGTCATTAAATAAAGTAATAATAGCTTGTCAAAATGAAGTGTAGTGAATTTCCACCACAGTTCTACAAAAAAATCTAGCATTATCAGTACTAGTGCAGACCACCCCTAAATCACGCCAGCCCTCTAGTTGCCGACTGGATTCGGAAAATTACTGAACTAAATGAAATTCTAATCTCTTTGAATAACTGTTTTTCATAGGGCTTACCGCTTCACTGAGTTAATAAAAGACTGCTTGGATTTCTCTTCACGTGCAGATGCTTCCAATTTATTTCATAATCTTCGTGGATGAAGAGATACGAGTAAAAAAGTTACATAAAATATTTTTAGTTTAAAATATTTACGTGCGATGTTATACTATATGTACTTATCTTAGAGTAATCACAGACAAGCATAGAGTGTGCGCATCGCTGGTAGCCCCTTATGCCAAGAATAAGCTACTAAAACTAACATTTTTAGCTAAATGTACTACGCTCGTTTACTGATTTGTGTGATTTTCCGTGCGACGATAGACGTTTATGCGAAAATATTGACGTTTCCGATATTATTAGGGTAATATTAGGTTTTGAGAAAGATTTCACATGTTCATGCTAGAATCAACAGTTTATACTGGATATGCGCGCTCTATAGTTTACCTTATTATTCCTCTAAGGTATTTATACAATTCAACAGCCTGATTAAAATTATAAATATGAGTAGGAAGGTACATATAAAACAGGAATTTTATTTTGTACACAGAATGTTAAATTTTTTTTGTTAGTTTTATGTGTCATTAATTTTCATAAACTGACCTTTTTTTGGCGTTGAATAAATTTGCACGGGCGAAGGATCTCAAAGGAATTAAAATGTTTTCAAATGTTGTATTTCCGTAACTCAAAGGAGGTCCGTAATAAGATAAATATTTATGTACATACTTATTACGAATTACAAGTCCTAAGAAAAAGAAAAATGGATCTTTAAATTATAGTTAGATACAGGGTTCTTATCCATAAATGAACAATAACTGACAAGAAATAATATAATACCTAAGTTTTCTATTCGCGGAATAAGTAAATATCCATTAAAAACCAGTAATCAGCTTATCAACATATACATACACACAGCAACACTACACAACTAGTTCGATAAACAGCGCATATTCACCCAGCATCGACCGCGCGTACAAGTTGGCGTACAAAATGTACACGCGGGGGCGACGGAGGGGAGCGCAGGGGCGAGCGGGGTGAGGGGGCGGCCGAGCCCGCGCGCCCCACCCAACACGCTCAGTGACCTGCGCGACGCGCCGCTCGACGAACGTGCAAAATGTCCGACTCACTAAACGTTATCTTCCCGCGAAAACTACTCAAAGAATTCATCACCCTATACAAAAACCTACCATGCTTATGGGACAAAAATTGCATATCCTACAAAATGAAACACAAAAGACACGAAGCTATAACAAAATTAACGCAACTAGTACAAACTTACGATCATGCCGCGACGCGAGTGCACGTTCTAAGGAAGGTTGAGAGCCTGCGAGCGTGTGTGAGGAGGGAATACAAGAAGGTTCAGGACAGTAAAGCCACTGCAGCGAATGAGGACGAGGTGTATACTCCTCACTTGTGGTACTACGAGCTGTTCTCGTTCATGTTCAATGATGAGATGAGTGAAACAACTTTCAAAAAAAACAAACATCGGCCGTCGCCGGTACCAACGATTGTGGTAAGTATAGTAATGAACTCATTTATTTTCAGCAACTTTATGTACACTTTAAGACATGTTTTGTATGTTTTAATAATCAACCAATCTAGCAGTACAAACAAAGATGTTGTTCCCGGATTGATTAAATCAACTACAGCTGCACTGCAACTCAAACTACAGAACATTCGAAGCGCATCGTAGCGTCCAAATATAATCCATAACCAACACCAAGTATAAAACCTTTTATATTGTAATACTGTTTACAAGCAATGGAATACTTAATCGGTCAGTCGATTTAGATATCAGTATGTCAGACAATAGTGATAAAAGCGTCATATAGTAACGCCATTCGAGCTCCAAGACAATTTTTCTAAGACAAGAAAAAGTTTTAGGCCTTTGCTAAAAAAGTATGTGTCCTATTTACTTATTGATTAAGGAGAAGGGATTTGAAATTTCCACGCGAAGAAAATATTTTTGAGACCCACAGTTGTTCTAAATCTGAGCATTTATATATTTTAGGTAGCATGTGTTTGTACGCTGAAAGATAAGGCATAGTAAGTAGCAAATATTAAAAAAGAAATCTTTAGTATCTGGCTCACGATCGAAATGTGTGTATCGAATAAATATCCTCAAAAGTTAATAAATATGTTGACCTAAAGCAACGAACTTCTCAGACGAATCCTTATAAATATTGAAGTTCCAGCATTATAGTCGACTTCGTAAAACCAACGCGAAAGTTTTAATTTCCTAAGAAATCCGTGTAACAAACTTGTGTAGAAGTTACTGTATCAGAATAATTTTATGTAGCCTGTTTTTATTTATGTTTTAGAGTACCTTTGGTCTAGTAACATAAGCCAAAATTAGGTGGATATGGGTGGAGGTCTGTGCCCAGCAGTGGGACATTCATAGGCTGGTATTATTATTATCATTTTCTTTATTTTTTTTTATACATTTTTAAATATATACTAAATAGAAAAAAATACTATTAAATTATGGGTGGAGAATGAACTGACCTGATATTAGGCGTGAATTGACAGAATCGAGAAGCCTTCCTTTGCCAGTAGCTAGACGTATATATAAAGCAACTGTTTATCAATAGAATGAAAATGGGGTACTCCTAGATTGGCGTTCAAATAACATGGTGCTTTCTTATAGAAAAGAAATATTCAGTAATAGATGTTAAAACGATTTAAAAATTCAACTATTTTCCCCTAAATAATAAAACGCAAATTAACTTTAAGACGTTCTTAAATATCTGTCTTTCACTACTTTATACCTAAAAATGACTGAGACAGCATGAGACATACTTGGTCATTATTCAAGCAATTAATTGAATGATGTAATGATTTAATGTTTTAGAAAATATATGTTTATCTACATCTCATATATACTAGACTGCTGAGACAGGTAAAACCGCATCCAATAGTAAAGGTAGAAACATTAAAGCGGAAACAGAAGCAATAAATCACTTAAGCCGACTCGAATCTTGGAAACAGAACTTAACAGTAAAGTTACTGTAAAGTAATCCTGTGTAATATATTGTCGAGACATGAGTAACTTGTATAAGACAGCTTACGTAAACTCTTGGAAGAATTAAACTGTTGTATGAAAATTATTGTCACTCATTTTTTCAGATTTTTGTGGATTTGCTCTTAAGTGGCAAACTGCTTTACTAAGACAACATTTATTTTATATTTTATGTAAATAGAGACGTAAGAGGCTTTCCTAATTGTTGTAAATATTCAAGAAAATACAGGATTATAACGCAAACTGTAAATTATATTATAAATAAGAAGCTGCTTAGTCTATTACAAATACGGCAGCCATTGCAGAAAGAACAAAAGAACATACGGAACCGGAAGTAACAAATAAAATAGCACAGACAATAATTGTTCAATTATACCAACTTAACAGTAGATATGTTTATACAAACTTAACTTATATGTATGTTTACATCGCTGATATTCTAACACTTATACTCTTAATGATTGGCATCGGACTATTTTTTTTTATTTACTCGTCACATAGATATTAAAAAAATATTAGACACATTTCTTTTTTTAATTAAACAAACGATGAGTTTGATACAGTGGATGGAAACGTCGCGTAACGTCACTTGTGGCTACATATTTTGTGACGTCACTCCAGAACTTTAAAGCGCTTTAACTTTGTCATTTTTCATTTTTCATCTACCTGGTGGACTAAATAGATATTTCCTTTTCAAACCCATTCCGATCCCCTATTGACTCCATCTTGTATATAACTTTATCATATGTCATCATACCTTTACATTAAACGTACGTCCCTACAGTTTATTATCCAGTTTCCGTGTGGTTTATAGGCAGGTGTGCAACGCCATTAAATTTGAGAGGTCCCCAAGTTCTAGGTTAAGCAGGATTCATTTAGAACATTTAACATTGAGTCGTTAAGTTAAATGTAAATTTACGTCTGGCAAATTTAGCTTCCAGAAATTAAAAGTGTCAAAGTTTCTGAAGATAAAGGGCGGTTAATGTTTAAGCGAATTTATTAAGAACGAGATTAAGAAATTAAAATGGTTTGTGGTTAGATGGGTTAGTCCAAAAAATATTTGAGTGGAATAGATTAAGATGTCAACTAAAAAAAAATAGTTTACTTAAGTATTGCGTTAAAAAGAGCCTAAGTTGCGTGAGGATCAGAATGAATGGGTGTTACTTACTCTGGAGCTGGCCAACGTGATCTGGCGTTTATAACCTGAATTTTATCCCGATCCCGATAAGTATACGAAAACGGGAACAAAACGTTAAAACGCTGCTAGCCATACATAAATCTCATGCAAGCTTAAACAGCAAGTACTTATCAATAAGTGAATATCCATTACCGGTTATGTGAAGCAGTACTTACATGGATGTAATTTCTGAGCAGCGATGTATTTCTCCAGCTTCCGTCTCAGTACGATCTCCGCCCCGTAGCGACCGACGGAGCCATTATCTACTAGAAGGAAGTACGCGTGTCTGTTGTTTAGGACTGCTAGCTTTGATCTGGAACCAAAGAAAGACGTTTTATTTAAAAAAAATCTTCGGGGAACATATGCTTCAGTACTGTCTAAAGGAAGAAGGGCTCGTAGCTAAGTGTAAGCCTTACGGTTTGACCGATAAAACAGGTTAAACCGCGGTAGCGTTGAATTCGGTAAGACTAGAAGCCAATAAAGCTTGGGAAAAGGCCAGGCATAAGAAGACTGTCTAAAGGAAAACCTAATCGATAAGGTGCACCTTTTCTCAAGCTTTATTGGCTTATAGTCTTACCATATACCAGTCATACGCCATCTAGGAAATTATTGCAGTATTATTACCAAGTGTTTTGCATATTGGCAATAATTTAAAATTTTATCATGTATTGGGAACAGAGCAAGGAGAAGAAGAAAAAGAAGTTTTAAGAAGAGGAAAAAGAAGTTTTGCATATTTTCGTAAATATTAAAAAAATACTTTTATATTATCTATACAAATATTATAAAGCTGAAGAGTTTGTTTGTTTGAACGCGCTAATCTCAGGAACTACTGGTTCGAATTGAAAAATTCTTTTGTATTGGATAGTCCGTTTATTGAGGAAGGCTATAGGCTATATAACATCACGCTACGACCAATAGGAGCGAGCATAAATGAAAAATGTTGCCATAATGAAAAACCGTTGAAACTAAAACAAGCGAACAAAGTCGCGGGGGAACGCTAGTTTCAGTTATAAATAAGTAAAGTATAGAGTGCGCATATCGATTATGAACTATTGGCACTGGCATGAACATGTAAAATCGTAAAATTACTGTCAAAACAGAGCGCTTCTTTTAATTCAAACTATTTCAAAACCGAATAATATCGAAACCGTTGCTATTTTCGCATAAACGTTTGTCGTCGCACGGCAAATCACATAAATAAGTAAACGAGCGTAGTACATTTAGCTTTAAATGTGCTTATGCTTGACATAAGGGGAATACGAAGGGGACTACTAGCGATATGCACGCTCTATGCTTGTCTATGTTTACTCACACGACTTGTAAATGTGCTTTAAAGTCCAAGTTGGTTTTTCAGGAAGTCCTTTGTCATACAGTAATTGAATTACTCTGAACATTTCCGAGTGCCTTCAAAAGCACATACCTACATCACAATAGTGTCAAAAAACTTCGTCTTCTTTGAAGAACAAAACTTTGTAGTATTGGTGAGAACTCTGTCTAAAGTTTCACTTACAAACGTGTAAGTTTTCCTTGAACTTTGAAGTTAGGAAGTTTGAGTTAAATCTCTAGTGATTACTAAACTGATCAATCATTGGAATTAATTAAGGAGTTTTGGTTGGAAACAAATACGCGGTCACGCTATCCAAAGAGGAAACTAATGGTTTCAGAATTCTTGTTTCAGAAATCCGTCATTATCTGAATGCGTTTTCCGAAAATCGTTATTGAAAAAAAAAGTGTTTGAAAATTTATGTAGTTATTTAGGCTCTTTACTCTACTGATCCCGTTCGTACTGGATCCGCGGGATCATTTGACCTAAATTGATACATATATTATAGAAACGTTTTGATTTCTTCATGGATGGTTACAGGTAGATTAAGGACGCAGTTGCGCGTCAGTTGCAGTTGGCGCTTTCTGAATTCTTATTTTTTGTAAAATTAACCTTTTCTTAAGGAAACATAGTTACATAAAAACTGTCTGATAATGGTTGTAAACCTTATAGCATACTAGCTGCCCGCCCTGGCTTCGCACGGGTGATGTGAGATATTTAAAATATTTTTATTGATTTCATAAAAACCTTCTCCTGACAGTAATTAACACAATGATAAAGAATTAGCGAAATTGTTCACGCGTGATGCTTGACCAAGGGAAATAGAGATATTATACATATATATATATATAGATGTGATAGTTCAAGACATTTTATAGAATACTTTTATTTCTAACTAGCTCTCCCCCGCGACTTTGTGCGCGTGTTTTAGTTTCAACGGTTTTTCATTTTTGTAACAGTTTTCATTTATGCTCCGCTCCTTTTGGTCGCAGCGCAATGTTATATAGCTTATAGCCTTTCTCAATAAATGTGCTATCTAACACTGAAATAATTTTTCAAATCGGACCAGTAGTTCCTAAGATTAGCGCGTTCAAACAAACAGACAAACTCTTCAGCTTTATATATTAGTATTAGTATAGATTTTATCTGTAGCGGTTACCGTTCATTTACTTTTATCATAAATATTGTCAAAAGATTTTAAATTTGTATTTACCAACGAACGTAACAAACTGCTCTACTACAAAAAACCCCATTTTCTTAAACTTTTAAAAGTCTATCACATTCATAATTAAATAAGAATTACCACCGTATAGTGAAGTTAAACTTAAAGTCTAAGTACTAAGTTTATTTAAGTTAGGTAACTTGGCATACTTGCAACTTGCGTTAAGTTCTCTTGAGAAAAATGCTTGTAGTTCCTGATAAGATTCGGGAACTATTACTTCGGGTACACTGAACTATAACGAGCCCGTGGCTCCGCTCGTGTGAAAGTTATTAGAGTATCGGGATGAATAAGGTTTGCGCCATTTTTCTTGCAAACTATCTTTTCCCATATATCGGGTTGTTTTGTTATGACACGGAAGAAAAGATAAATAATATATTTGATGATTATGACTTCTTTGTTTATATCGAAAAAAGGCCTAGGGTAAACAGCACAAAAAAAAGGTCAAAAAGAAAGGGTTAATAGATACTTACGTATCTATCTATTTAAATAAGTATATCTATTTTTAAGTAACGTTTGATATGGTTAATAGTTGAATAATTTACATGTGCTTGTGTCAGATATCAGGGTAAACAAGGTGTCAGTATACAGGGTGCTATGGAAATGTGCGGTCATAATATATTTGAAATACTATGAGCAACTTTCTTCAAGGAAATATGTTTTTTATAATCAATTCCTCATACAAAATTATCACAAGCTGATCAAAATTAGTGCGGGATGTCTAACATTTTTTTTTCAGAACAGGCTATATGTGGAGTAAGTTGTTTATTTCTATTGGCAGAAGTAGTATTTTAAATATAACCACGCATTTTCTTAGCACCTTGTCTATTGTAATAAGTTATGTTTGAAGGCTGCAAAGATTTATAAAACCACCCAACTCAAAACGTATTAAATTAAAAAGTTGGTAAGTTATGTCCTACCTAACCTATTTAAGAGTTTATTTTTTTGTTATATTTATGTGCACCTATGTGTACTAATAGCCTTCCAAATGATTATAATTTGACTAAAACTATAAACACTGTACGTACTATTTACTATATATAATAGATTAAAACAACACGCAAACACGTCGCTCGCCCAAAAACCGCACAGCAATCAGCTAATCGAATCTCACCACTAGTACCACTCCTGTCTAAATATGCCGCGTTTTATGTAAAGTTTTCGTCATTTTGAAAAGGGTTTTTAAAATGAACCAATTAAATCTTTTCTTTCATCATCAAGTCCTTTGTGATGATGATTTAAGTGAACTTCCTAATAACGTGTACAGTATTTTAAGTTCATTGAGTTACCTTTGTACATTCATACCAATATTTTAGGTAAACGCGATTATACCAAGTTTTATCTAAACAGATTTAGACAAAACTTGGTATGGGGTAAGATTGGGTCCTAAGACAGGATATAGGGAACTGCAAGATTTTCCACAAAATTATCGTTAAGGTATTACAATTCTGACAACCAGTCTTACTACGGGATATTGTGTTTCCCAGTAAAATGGGTTGTAAATGTCAGATGGGCAGTCGCTAAATGCAAAATACGATATTTAGCTGAATCCGGTAAGACTGGAAGACGACCCCAACACAGCTTAGGAAAAGGCTAGGCAGAAGAATATCTATTTGACGACCTCCGTGGTCGAGTGGCGTACACATCGGTTTTCATGGTGTCGCCAACATTGAGGTCCCGGGTTCGATTCCCGGCCGGGTCAATGTAGAAAACCACTTTTCTACATTGTCTCGGGTCTGGGTGTATGTGATACTTCGTTGTCTCTGAATTCCATAACAGAAGTGCTTTAGCTACTTACTTTGGGTTCAGAGCAATGTATGTGATGTTGTCCACATTTATTTATTTATTTATACAATAATGCTTAAATGTAATGTTAAAGATGAATCAAATTTATGGCCATTAATTTAGCATAATTACTACGTTATAGGCAGTAAACTGTTTTATAATATATTCCACTGAAACATTCAGTGGTATGCCTAAGGCGCTACAAACACTATACCTTGTCACTGAATAATTATAATATTACTATTAACTAGTAATATAGGTAATGGATGTGTTTCCAGATTTGAGTAAAAATAATTAACTATAGAGTGCGCCAAACAGAGTAATGAACTGTACACACCTGTATAAACAAGTTAAATCGTAAAATTTGTGTCAAAAGAGGGCGGCGATTTATTAAAACTATCTCAAAAATGATCAGGTGTCATGGTCACGGGCCGTCTGCCCGTGACCATGACACCTGCAAAGGTGTCGAAACGTCGGGAACAAAAATCTAAAATAAACCGCAATAGAATCAGTTCAAATTAGTTTTATTTAAATGTCTTAGAAAGCAACATCTCAAACTAAATATTACACTAATAATATCGAACCTATAGATAAGAATTTGCTTACGCTAGCGACAAAGGGCTACTAGCGATACGTGCACCATGCTTGTCTAACAATACCCTAAGGTTTCCAGTAACAGACAGTCCAATAATAATTATCAGTGAGACAGTGTCTATTGTTAGTTGATGATTGGCATTGCAAGTACAAATTAATTAAATAAAAATACATTTACATATTGCTAATGAAAAATAAAACACGTAACATATTATTAAATATCAGTCTGAAGAAGACAGTAGCAAAAGATGGCTCAGCTAATGCTGTACCGGGACGAGCACGAGCCGTCACAGCGCTGATTGTCAGCCATTCCTAGCCACTAAGTTGTAATGGAGGAGTTAAGTTAAACTGGAATATTGTGACTGATGTTAACTGACTCCAGTGACACAAGTGTTTGTATGTAAAATTATTTCCTAAAACAGCTGTCCAATGCATTGATTTACTGAAAGGAATTTTAAACTTCTGTATTCCTATATTAACTCTCTAACAAAGTCAAGTCAATAGAACCGGTAACGACCTAACCTTTTTAATTAACAGCGAAATGGAATACACTGGAGTCTGTTAGCGGGAACAAGCCAATCCTTTCTCGCCAGTTTTGGTCCATTGAATACAGGGATGCCTAAAGGCACTCTTGAATGTCCGTTGTATTGGACCCGACAATTTCAACGACTTTAGACTTTATACCTATCGTCGTTAAAGTCTATTCTCGCTTGTAGAAGTGCTTCGTGCAGCTTTTATTTAACGTGAATAGGTACCTAGAACGTCACTTTATCAAAGTCATAGTTAGCGGGAAAATAAAATACAAATGAACAACATTACAGAGTGGAACATATTTTGCGATTAGAGCTGTGCAAGACTGTTGTATTACTAACAATAAGTTTACGTGGTTATTAACCAGAATAAAATGCGACAAGGGATTTATATTCAGTCACGTACAGAAATGAACGCATAAAACATGGTGCTGAAATAGACTACCTAAGTACCTATGTCTAAATCAAGTGTTCAACTTACAATTATTATTTTACCGACACTCCATTTTTTTTTATTATTAGGTTCAAAATTATGTTGGTGATAAAAACGATATTATTTCCTTGTTTCAGGATTCAGAAGGCGATGATGATGAGCGATCTTTTGAAACTAACATAGATACTTACTCTGCTCCCGAATATAGTGTCACAAGTAATATGATCGAAGTTCCAGAAAGCTCAAGCACGAACAAGAGGTTTACAAACTTAGAAGATGATAAAAACAAACGGCATTGCACTGAAGTAGAAGATGAATATGATGCTATAGGTAAGGAGATGAAACCTAATAATTTATGGCCGACAATAAATTGAATAAATTTCCATATTGACAGACAACACTGAAATAGAGAGGTTTCAATAGAAGAAAGTTCAAGTAATGTATTTATGCATGCCTGATTTTTAACTTGATGAATTCTTTTATATGATCTACGTCGTGGTAAGGAGTATGATTTACAGATCTTTAGGCAGCTCATAACTGCCGTATGATACCGAATAAGGAGTTATAAGTACCAACACTTTTTGAAGAATCCGTCGTCCTCCTGCGCCCAGTCTTCAATTAATTTAAATTACAATACAATGCCAATGTAAAATTGATATTAGTTTAATTAAAAATGCTGTCAATGAAAGGAACTATTTGGAATCTAAACTTTGACAGTATTTTTTGTACTGAGTGTTGTTTGTGTGCTTTGTAAATGAACAATAATTTTGCATTGGCATTGTTATTAAAATTGAAATTCTTTCAAGAGTAACCCTCTGGTCAAGAACCAATTGAATAATATAATTTTGTATACAAATGAATTGCTGTTACAGTTAATATACCAAATAATATAGCTTTTAGGTCAGATAAGGTTTACATGAATTGATTTATGTATAGTTTGATTGGTAAGACACGGGTTATTGAACTTCAAAACAAAACCGACTTCACCTAAAATAACATAGATTCACTCAAACGTAATATGATAAACGATTTATGGAGATTAATTCCATTTGAATTGATATGTCATTTGACTAAATGTAGCTTTCCCTTTGGTGAAGAATAAAAGAAGTAATCCATGTCAATTGACGAAAATTTTAATTTTAAATCGATTATGTTAGCTTTCGAGAATGTCTGGCTAGGGTAGATCAATGATTCTTTTTGTCTGTCAGATAGATTATTAAAAATTATTCCACAAATAAATATGAGTGAAATAATTTTTAATTTTCATTTAAAAAAAATCTTATTTCACGTAATCAATATACGATTTTTAAGTGATTTAAAATTTCACATGACATCATAATTTCGTGCACTTTGTACGCTAGCATGACATCACTACCCCCCACTCCTGAAGTTTGATTCACTTTATCTAGTCTGTGTTTTCTTATTTAAAAAAAAGCATAAATTCGTATCTAACGTTTACGTTTTCATATCGAACTGACGGACTAATTAGATTTTCTACCCCATTTAAGTTATTTCTTGTTGAGATTATTTTATTTAAATAAAGGCTTTATACAATAATTTGTGCACGAGGCAGTTAAGTTACGGGCTCTCGTTTAAATATATTGATTAATCTTATTAGCGGACAGGGATACATGCATACAGGGATCAATACTGTCAGAATGTAGATTGAATCAACAAACACCTAAAAATACTTGATAAATTGAAAGCCGAGAGATTAAACACATAACATGAACATAATCTCAATAAAACTTAAACCTTTAACTTCCAGGAATAAACGTTGCGGCAAAACTGAGAAACCTTCCTGAAAACATGAGGATATTGGCAGAGAAGTTGATCAATGACGTGTTGTTCCAAGCACAGACCAATGGGCTTACAAATGCGACGGCGATTACGACCCCTGACCCCTTCAAATGAAGAGGAGATGTCTTCTCCTCTAGTTGACCTTGACGATCAAGAAAGAAACTAGTGTGGTTACATAATGATACGGCTCCACTCTTAATAACTATAGGAATTAAATCAACATAAATAAATATAAGTGGACTAACATTCGATGAAACTACTTTCTTATTGTTAACCAATTGTTTTTTGTGAATGCTGTGTTTGCCGATTGATTTTGTACACAACGGACCCTTACTTATTGTGCATGTATTGAACTATGTAAATGCATAACAATTGTAGGCGAATCGTTAAATAAATAAACATGATTTGATAGGTATATCTTGCAAAGAGTAATCATTAAATAGGTAAAATTTAAAAAAATAAGAAATCCTTGCAAAATTATAGAATATTGCCGATTACTTTCAAAATTCTGAACAAATTTTCATAAATTATAGCTAAAAACCATTTCGATAACATCAGTTTCAAAACCACATCATAATTGGTCCATTCGTTTAAGAGCTACGAGCTACGCCACAGACAGAACGCGTTAAATTTATAACGCACCTCGTTGGGGGTTAATGAATGCATGGCATAAAAACGTTGACATTACACCTCAATTAGAAAATGGCTTGCATCTGGCACATAAAATAAATTACCCCACTAGTTTCACAGCTACAAAGTACAATAAAAATGAAGCTGTAATAAAATAAAAAAATCTTGCTACCCTAGCTCTCCTAATTATTTTAATGAAACCCTGGCCGACGGGGTTTCTCCTGTTACAGGGAACGATGTTCCCGCTTAAGTAGTCTAGTCGCGGCTAAATAGCTAATTACGTATTTTAATTTTATACTTGTAGCTAATAAAAGTTCTTATATGAGATATTATTTATTTATTTAATACTTTGCGCATAGCGTACATAGGCGGACTTAATGCTAGAAGCCATTCTCTACCAGTCGACCTGTATTATGGTTTTTCTCACAATATACTAGGGTATCGTCTGTTTCTAAAGATATATTGTGCCTTTGTAATAGATAAGGTAAATGATAAAACTGTTTTAACTGGATGAAGGTCACCGTTTGCGAAATATTCCTAACTTATTTTTTGGGCGCAACCACTCAAATGCCTTATCAGGTCAGAAAGAAATGAAATTGAGGCAATAGGTAGAGAAGTAGGCGGGTTTGCATTAAATTTTCTTGCCTTTGCGACACATGGCGAGTCATCTGTAGGTTTACCGAAGTCGTAGTAAAGAAAAAGTACTTTTTCAATTTATTCTGACATAAACCACAATTTACATCGAACAGCAAAATACATTTCCTTATTTACCAAAGCATCGTCAGCTTAAATTGTAAAAATAGAAATTCAACGAGAACAAAATTCGAGGCGACAGCGTATGTAATTTTTTGCCGACAATGCTTACGTGATACGAATCTTGGATATCCAAAGCTTTTTAAGAATATTGGCTGAAAACGACCGAACAGAATTTTTGTACAAACAAATACGTTCGGATCTAACATAAATTAGATTTTATTGAGTTGTCTCGAGCAGTAAATATTTCGCACCAAAAGCAGTCTGGCAAAGCTTTGGAACATTGGTGAGTTATTGGTTAGCGGTATTTGTCCTAATTTGAGTTAGGACACTCATCATTTAGAAAAAGTTTAGGTGACATTTACTTGCGTTGACATAGCGTTCAGAAATTTTATGTAGCTGTTAATAATCGCGTAAAATTATTTCGCCTCACTCAGAACTTTTTAGGTAGAATTATAACACTTCTCACTTCTTTATATTATTATGCGTTTCAGCGCAGTTTTTGCGAAACTATTTCAAAACCAATATCTAAAAGCAAATATCAAACTTATCTCTTTGACTTTTGTTTTAAGCATCTTGAGAATTTATTTAAGTTTAACAGTCAGACTAAAGTACCTACCGTTAAATAATTTAGTAAAACAGTCCTTACCTCGGTGAAGCCATGGCATGATAGGGCACGTCTCGTCCGCGGCCGATGAGCTCGTTGGCACCCTCCACGATGCCCCAGGGGGCGATGCCGATGCTGACTACGCGGCCGGCCCGCTGGGACCTCTCCAGCTGCAACGCATCGCCCACTTGACGAGTTACACCTAAGGAATGCAAATAGGTTAGCAATGTGTTTTGGTAAGAACATGTAACATTACGAATTATTGTAGTAATAGATTGATACCGCGACGATACTATAGTACATATAAGTTATTTTTACTAATAGGACCTTCCGAACAAATCCATAAGTGGTTCAAGTCATGTGCAGTTTATACATAAAATACAAACTACTGTTTATCTAATAAGGGAAATATAATGTTCTGTGGTTATATACCCCTTCAAATAATACAAGCATATGAACTCAAGACTTAACTTTTAAAACTATAGCTGAAACTCATGTCTAAATGTCAGTTTAAGCGAGAATGCTTAACTTTAACGCATTCAATTGTTATAAATATCATTAACACTTCAACAACCAACTGTCCAACTTCGAGAGTTACCAATTACTCGGTTCAAGAGGGCACTACGTGGATGGCTAATAGATAATCCTTTCTACTCTATAAAATAATTTTTACAGTATAGGCTTCCGAAATAATCTTATTATGTATAGTATATGAGCTACTTGAAATGTAACATTTGCATGTCATTATCTTATGACTGAACACCGAACCTATTGACCTTTTGTAACACCTTTTATGTAACTGTATTCAATTGCATATAAATCCTTTGACTTTGACAACTAAAACAGAACTGTTTCCAAACAAATTATAGGAAAAACATTTGGGCGACAGCTTCCGAATCTAGAACAACAGTGTGCTACAGTGCGGGTAAAGTTCTGGACAAATTATAAAGTAGTTTTCATCTATTGAGTCCAGCTGAGAGAAGGAAATAGGTTCACTGCCCACGCTACACTGAAAATTGAAGTAGAATTTTGACAAAATATAATCGCTGAGAAAGCTCTTTGACGATATACCTATTTGGTATTAGTTTAAAACTCATTTTAGGAATACATTTTTTTTTTAATTTTCGCATTGTGCTTTGATTTCCTCCTAATCGTTTTTATCCGTAAAATTTGCATTTATTGATTTATATTTAAAAGTTGTGTTGAGGATCTACAAAAGTGCTCGTTACCATTAATCTATACTAATATATAAAGCTGAAGAGTTTGTTTGTTTGTTTGTTTGTTTGTTTGTTTATTTGTTTGTTTGAACGCGCTAATCTCAGGACCTACTGGCCCGATTTGAAAAATTCTTTCAGTGTTGAATAGCAAGCCATATATAAGCTATATAACATTACGCTGCGACCAAAAGGAGCGGAGCATAAATGAAAAATGTTGCAAAAATAAAAACCGTTGAAACTAAAACACACGGACAAAGTCGCGGGGGACAGCTAGTCTTCAATATTGATGAAGTTCAATAACTAATATGAATACGCAGAAATTATTAGGTACAATCATAAGTATGTTAAAAGTGAAGTGTAGTGTATTAAAGTTTATTCCAGTATGAGAAAAGAAAACACTATTGAAGTAACAAATTAGAAAAAATACATAAAGAAAGAACTTGTTAAGAAATAAAAAAAAGAAACACCACGTTAAAGATAATAGAAATCGCTCAAATGACATTAAATGAATGGAAATTTTATTCGTTTCTTTAAGTCACGTGACTTGTCACTTCCATACTTTTGAGCGAATCGATCAGCGTTAATAGCTTGTAGAAATGTCACTTGACTAGAACGGCTTGTTTATAGGGCTGAAACGATATCCTAGACCTTGATTACTGCTATCAAATGAATTATCTTAAAATATACTACGGTCTACAAAAGCTTCCATGTTGGTGTAGATAATCTCAGTATCTAGGAACCAAAATCCTCACTAGTCCCGCTTACACAGCTCGATAGAGCTATTAGTTCAGTGGGTAGGCCGTATTGCAATCTAGATTACACGCGTTCTATGCCGTTCTCGGGTAGCCTTCCAATAGAGTATGGCCGGTTAACAAGGTTACTGTTTGGGGATCTGATAGCTGTTGTGTCAGTTTCATAGGAACAACGGTAGTTTGCTTGATAGCAAAGTTGTTATTCAATTATAATGGGATGTAGGTTGGATTTTAGGAACATCAACAGCATAACAGTGATGAGGATGAACAGCGAAATTCAACCTTTCCACATTGAGATAAAGTCTACGGCAAATTCAATGTGTCAACACCAATGTGCGGTCTGTTTTACATTCCAACTAACTTCCAACAGAAAGCCTCAATAATTGATTGTAAACAGGTAGGTACCTTTTTCAATAAAATTAATGTGTGATTCCATATTGATGACAAAAAGATTTTTGATATCGATCTGCAAAGGTAAATGTTTAGGCATCCCTAGAACGAATTACCTGTGAAGTTGAGTCTGCCTACATAATCTTTTTCGAACATATATAAATAAATAAATAATTATTAAAAAATGTGGACAACATCACATACATAGCTCTGAACCCAAAAGTAAGTAGCTAAAGCACTTGTTTTCTGAAATCAGAGACAACGAAAGTACCACAATCCCATTCCCACATCAGAAAACCCATTGACCCGACCGGGGATCAAACCCGGGACCTCAGAGTGACAGAAAACCAGTGTACGCCACTCGACCACAGAGGTCATCAAACTTGATCCCATATAAAAATGAGGTTTCTACGTTAATTTTAACTTCGTTCACCGAAGTCATATTTAAACAAGGTAACTATTTTAAAACGATTTTGCAGATCAGCAAACTATCTTTCAATTGTATGAGTAACAGTTAACTATGAGGTAAATATCAAAATCTTAGTAATTAAATTGTTTATTAGCCTTATTCCATAAAATTATACAACTGTATTTTAGCCCTAAAGGGCAGTAAAGTGCAAACTAATGTAGGCTGTTACAGAGGCTTTCAAACTATTGTGTGGCAGGCTGACCTTTGTACCTCTGTAGTAACGACAAAACCCTTTGTTGCCCTTTATGACACCTAAGATGTAAGATAAAGTACTATATTTGCCAAAGACCGCAGAGCTGATGTGCTATATAAATTCTGTTGTGTGACGAATTGAGGAAAACGTTTCACTTTTTAAGTTATTTTTTTTTTGCATTTGGTGTCACACTCATCTTACTGATACGCCTAATTTATAAACTATGTAATAGCAAATAGAGAATCGTATCTTTCCTTTATACCTCTACTACGTGTAAAATATTTGATATTTCTTTTAGAAATTAAGTAAATACTTTAATAATACAGATTATATTATCATTTGCAATGAGTTCAGTAAATGTTTAGATAGACCAATCATAAGTAAAAATATGAAGAATTAATCTCATATATGTGACTTTTTAAAATATCGTACTGCCGCCGTAGTGGAGCCACAGTATTTTCTTAGCTTATGTTATTTAATGACATCGCTTTGTTGACTAGCCCTTGCTTAGCCTAAGAGGAATTTTGCTATTAAAATATCCGCTAGGTTCGCTAATCTCGCATTTGATTTATCTGTCATTCTCATCAATCACTTTTTTCTTATTCTTTACGGGATATCCTCAGTATCGAGAATACCCGGTCCTTTGAAAGGCTTACGTGGGGACACAGGTTCAACACGCAGCAGCCTTGTTGAAAACTTTTTAGCCTGTGCTGTCCCACTGCTGGGTAAAGGCCTCCCTCCATTTTTTTCATCAATATAGGTGCTGTTAGATTTCTATGCTTAAAGTATATTCTATATTACCTGTATTAGTTCCACCAGTGAATATCCACGCTCCAGTTGTCTTCGCAGCCTTCAGCAGTCCTTTTCTGAGCACCTTCTTGAGCTTGGGCTGAAGGTCGAAGTTGGCTTTTCCTCCCTGGATGGTGATGAGCAGTTTGGGCCGGTCGAGCGCCCATTCTCGTGTCAGCAGCTGGACTATGAGCTCAGGCCGAGTGTCGTGGGAGAGGCGGACGTACTGCGACGAAAACAAACATTTTAATGGATTTTGTTTGATGTTATTGAAACTACATTTGTTTAAAGTTTTAAACAAATTTGTCAATTTTGTAATCTTAAACATTTCAACGATGCACGATGGCAAGAATTGATATAAAAGTAATATTAAATACCAACAGGAAGGGATACAGTATTTCTTTTTTTACTTTCTGATCATCAAATAAAAGGTCCTACACGAGGATTTTTCCTAAATCTTAAATGTTTTACAATTCTAACATGTTATTGTCATTTCGATGTGAAGTGATATCAGCAATATCGGAACTAGATTAAAAACTATAGTTTGGAATAATTATTCCAAGTTTTGTTTTACTAACTTGAGCTTTAGTAGGATGCGGTCCGCCCTGAAACTCGACGGTCCCGTACGCGTCGGTGGGCGCCGACTGCGTGTGGCGCGCCGGGACCCACGCCTCGCCCGGGTTGGCGGTCTGCGTGCTCGAGCCATGCGCTGTCTTACTGAGGCCGCACCAGCAACTGGAGAAAAAGAAATTGTTAATGAACAAGTTTGTAATATATAGGGTTTTTGTGTAGTTTGCGAGATGAATATAAATACATTGACGTAGAATTACCGGGATATTATGATATATCCAAATATTTTGATGAAAAAGCAAGTATTTAGTTAGGTAATAGAATAAAAACTATAGTTAAGAACCTCACTTATTCATTAAAACTTTTATTTATTTATTTATAACAAAATCTGAGATAAAAAATTCTTGTCCAAATTAGCCTGTTAATAAACTACTTGTTGCAAATAATAAAAAAAAAAAAAAAACATTTTCTTTGCGGATAATGATATCGAACACTGAAGCTGAATGAATGTTAGTGTTTCTTATTCCAATTTCGTCTAAACGTAGACAACTTTTCACAATTAACTTACACTTTTACAATATTAATAGAGGTTTAATTAAAAAGAAATAACAAAAAGCTCTTGTCCGTGTTCTTGCTCTTGCACGAGTATATTATGTCTATTAAAAATGCACAGAAAAGAAATGATTTATGTATCTGCAGAAATAATAACAAAAGGTCATATATTTTCGAACAAAATATTTTGAAACTACAATTTTCTAAACGATGTGCACGAATGGAAGCCGCAGGGAAGATCTGACAGACACGTGTACAGCATGCCTGGATTGACAGGGCTTTGCGGAACGCCTGCAGCATGCACATGTATTGTTATAGGATAGAAATTAATCAATACAATACATCTTAGGTACAGTTTTTTGTTAGAAGTCTGACATTTAGCTTGGACTTTATTGATTTGCAGCAGTATTATCGTTGTCATTTTGTAAATAAAAAATAAATAATGTTAAACATTTTTAATTTCTCATTATTTCCGATACTTGTAATGTTACATAAACGGATAAACGATATACCTTAAATAAATAATTAGAAAAATAAACGAGAAATACAATAGTTTTCGAATAATAAAAATAAATTAACCAACAGACCACGCCATCAATGCCGCATCTAGTGAAAAGCAATTTATTTATCCATGTTCTGCTAGCCTACGATTGAGTTCTTACCGTTTATGTTTTTAACTGTTTACCCATTTTTTGTTTTGTTTTTTTATTTCCGTACCAATACGCTATTTATTTATTTTAAAATTGCGTCAAAAAAATTCATCCGCAATGCTGTCGACTGGAACTGTACGCAAAAGATTCTCTATCCAAGGTAAAAGCCAGCCCTTGGGTCACGCGAGTATATATTTTTATATTTATGTAATAAATTTTTAGTTAATTGAAATACGATATAACATAGATATTTTTTTTTCTAAATATCGTTTCGTTCCTAAACATTTTATTAGTGTAATTAAAAAAGTTTTGTCGTCATAACTAAAATCTTCTTGGAGGAATGTAAACGAATTTAGTAAATAAAACTTCTTGCTCTCCTGACATGACCTAATTCTGGCACAATTAAAAAATAACAAACAGAAAACAAATGAGAGTTTTGCTGTCGACTCTCTGACAGGTGATTTTGATCATTTTCTATGTGAGTTTTTTATAGTATAAAGAACAAAAT
The DNA here is from genome assembly GCA_932294365.1 of Diachrysia chrysitis. Taxonomy (NCBI): domain Eukaryota; kingdom Metazoa; phylum Arthropoda; class Insecta; order Lepidoptera; family Noctuidae; genus Diachrysia; species Diachrysia chrysitis. Next base: position 9,757,188 of record OW028657.1, read on the forward strand.
TATCAGTTATTTTTGGAAGAAATTGGCAATGGATGATAATGATACGAAGGAGGAGAATCAGCCTTCCACAAGTAAGAAAGAGAGTCAGAGGACAAATTCTGGGAACGACTTGTACGATGACAGAGGTCACGATGAGCGCGCGTCGAACAGTGAAAGCTCGGTATCTGCCACCTACTCCGTGAGGAGTCGAATAGATATGGCCGACGCGCGGCCTGAAGTGCCCAAACCGGTCCTCGGAAAAAGAGAACCTAAAGCTCCCGAGAGGAAAAAGCGAGGCAGGAGACCTACCGGCCGAGTGGAAAAGAGGCGACGATCCTTTGCTCGGCGCCAGGTAAGGAGAGCTCCCAAAAGGAAGCCACGTCCCAGAGAAGAACGGAAAGAGCGCCGCGACCTGTCAGTCTCGACGATATTCACCAGACTGTCGTCTAGAAGTGGATCGAGAACTCCCGGGTGCATACATTGTGGACACCGCTGCTGCCGCAGAAGGTAGAAAACTTTGTGTTTTGAAATGTAAAGTGAATTTTTGATTTTATTTCTAATAAACCCATTTATTTTTATACTTTGTTTGATTTAAAAGCCCTGTGCTAGAGCCAAGCGGTTTGTCGTCAGATTCCAATATATTCAGAGGAGGTTTAAGGCAAGACGATACGGGAAAACCCACACGTACGCAAATGTACGCAAAAAGAAGATTGTGAGGGTAAGGAGGTGGAAGAGAAAAAAGGTGGTTAAATGTATAGAACCGAAGTCGTCAGGTTAGAATGAATTAAATACCAGGAGAAGTAAATACATGTGGATCAGAACAAGCTTTAAAAACCACTTGAAATTATTTTGTACCTGCATGGAAACGAAGTTTTTATACACATTCTCCGATCACTACATTTACCAAACTATAGTCAATGGCCATGTCTTTCAGAGTTAAAACTTGTTCATTAAATAAGTAACTTAACTAGAGTAGGGTTCTATTCTTCAGTTTCCGAGTAAAGAAAGTGTTTTATCATATTTGTTGAAAGACATGATACCTTGAAGAAAAAGTAAGTAAACTGAGTGCGCCTTTTGAGTATGAACTGTAGGCCCTAGTTTGAACAAGTAAAATCGTATAATTAGTGACAAAAAAGAGCGCGCCGTTAAAAATATCGGATCTGTCAATACATAAACGTCTATCGTCGCACGGAAAATCAGTTAAACCAGTAAACGAGCGTAGTCAGTTTAACTAAAATTTTGCTTACGCTCTGTACAAGGGGCTACTAGCACTCTATGGTTGTCTATTTTTACTCTAAGCATAATACATTATTGAAAGAGTTACAAATTGTAAAGTTTGGTAAGTTGTTGATTTCGTATTAGAAGGAAACTTTTCTGCAGGTTTCTTCAAAACCTTTTAAACTCTTTCTTCAGGGACTTTCCATCTCAAAATATTATTATTTGCGTCACGCTTGATGGCTCTTTGTTCTTGGTATTTAGACTTGGCGTCAGTACCGTGTGGTTTTCACGTCGCAACTAACGCACGATATTTAAGAACCATTAGTGATTTAATCTTGGTGGGACAGTTGTAATAGATTGGGTTTAAGAGGGAGAAATGAAAAATTTAATGTGAGCGTATTATTACTTGTGGTCTTGGTGGCTTGGTACGCGATGAATTCTCACGCAAACCTAATCTTTGGGTGTTTAAATATTGATTTTAGGATTCCGTGCCTCAAAATGAAATAAAGGAACCCTTATAGGATACTACACCTTGTTGTCCGGCTGTCTGTCAGTCAATACTTTTTTGCTCGGGAACGCGTTGTGGTATCTTATTGAAATGATATAGATACTCTACAAACACTTGATGCAATATATAATTCAAGCTCATATGTTAATGTAATTAAAAATACAGCTATTTATTTTATGATAATTCCCGTCGACCTAGATTCATGAACTTTGGCTAGTAAAGGAAATAATTCTTAAATTGTTAATTTGTAGTTTTCTCTCACAAAAAATACTTTTTGCGATTACAAGCATACATTTACAGTTGGAAATTTGAGTGTCATACATTGATGTATGAGAGGATTTTTTTTTCAACCGCACATTTTGTTTTTGGAGAAAAAAACAGCACGATCGGCCAAATTTATATGGAACTCGCGGTGCGCGAGTCAGACTCGCTCTTGTCCGATTTTTTTATCTTTTTTACTATCTCCTCCCTACTTTTCCTTCACAATAGGACATGAACAGACCGGTAAGATCTGCATAAATATATATATCCAATAAATGTTTTTTTTACACGGTCTAGCCATATATACATAGTCAAAGGACCTATAAATTTTCTGCATCTTAATCGACTACATACAACTCTTTAATATTTTTCTCTGTTTTTTTGAGTCCTCGTTTATAGTGCATAATCCAAAACTATTAACACGCGATTATTTCTCAGATTCTAAGAATGTTCAGATTGGGTCCCGCAGCCAGATGCTGTCACCACTGTTTATCAACACCAACTCCGCGCCACCTGCCGGCGAAGTGCCTGAGCTATTGCCTCAGACACATTGCCCGGTAAGTTATTATAAATTTACAGTAAATAGTTAAGTTCATTTCAAAATATCTTAAATGAAACTGTCTGTAAGTTATTTGTACCCCGGACACTTACATTCGCGCAAACATTCGAATAAGGTTCGCGCGCTTTGATGTCTGTTAAAAAACCGACACAGCTTGAAAATGAAATCATTTGCAAATGTCGTCCTATACTTGTAGGTTTGCGTATTCGTGCGAATGTTTGTGACCGGCGTTAGTCTAATAAATGACCTGCTGATGTATAATGTAAATTTTAATTGTGTTTTGAGGAGTCTACCCAAGTGTATTGATGTGTTATAATATATAGTACGAGTAATGTTACCCGCGCATAATTATGTAAATACAAGTTTGTTTGGACGTATTGCTAATAAGGTACAGTTCAGACTATTCAGATTCCGACTACTAAACAGAATTAAAAAAAACTAGTGCTCAATTCGTCGGAATCTTGGTTTTTTATTTTATGTATAGTCCACGATTATTTGAAGACGCTTAAATTTTTTTGAAAAATTATACTTCCCAGGTTGTCCCATGGTCATCAGACCAGAATCTAATGATGGGATCTCAGTAAATCTATGACAATGTTCAATTTTTTTAAGCACGTATTACTTGTTTCAATCTTTTCTTTTTTTCTCTTTTAAAATGGTTATCACTCACTTTAAGTCGTTTTTTTTATTACATTTATGTTCAATCAATTTTTTGTTTTTTTGCGGACTATCTAAAAAGTATCCAAACTGTCATTATATTAAGTTTATCCTAATTACAGATCTCCCCAGAGATGATATGTGGAGCGCTGAGATCTCTCACACTGTGGAGGCAAGAAGTCGGGACTTTTTGCATTTTGGAGTTTCTACGGGTTAGTTTTTCGATTTTATATATTTTAAATACGAGATCTGTACGCAAGCCACAAATATGTTGCAGGGGACATGAGTGAGAGACAACTTTTTGTTTTTTAGATTATATGTAGCCTAAATTAAACTTATAATCATAATTTAATTTAACTCTCGAATGATTAATATTAATAACTTATTAATGCCGTTGGTATTTACTTACTAGATAAACAAATTGACTATTTATTCAGTTAAAGTTAACAAACATTAGTATATTAAATGAGATATAATTTAGTGTTTGTATATTAGGAGTACCAAACACATGACTTATGAATGTACTAACCGGATCAAACCGGATTATCGCTCAGAATAACTAGATATGAAAAAGGACACGAGGAAGTATAAAAACCAAATTCAGTTCCACAGCCATAAATTCTGTCGCTGTGGAAAGGGATGCAATTCCCTATTATTTCAGCAGACTGCCAGCAAACTAGGTTAAGCACAATATCAGCGCTTTAAAGCGATTTCAGTTGACGTTTCAAATTAACAGTCTCCCGTCAAGATTAGACGCGAACTCTTTTGACGCTGCACTTTCAATCGTGCGCTAATTGCCTCAGCTAACAGAACTATTAAACGAAAACTAAACGAATACAATGAAAAATAAGCTCTCATTTATCAACAATAGAGTTCGATTTCAATTGGCTGTTCTTTCGAGTATCAATTAGGGTTAAGAGCAACTCTTTTCGTGCAGCGCAAGATATCTTCAATAACAAGTGTTTTTAAGCTTAATGCTCCCGTTTGCTTTGATTGGAAGAGATCAGGCAATCAGAAAATATCTTCAGTCTTTGGTTTGAATGTTATGTAAAGACTCGACGTAAACAACGTCATTTAGATTGATAGGATGGGAAAGCCAGAAAGAAAAAGAGAAATTTGTTAGAAGAAGGTGCTCGAAACTATATACATAAAAGAAAATATATGAATGCCTGTTCCCAGGCTCAATTTATTGATATGAAACTTTGCACATACATGAAGGGCGGTATGACCACTCCGACGAACATAGTTGCGTTAGTGCCGGTTAGGTGGCGCTAGTGGCAGTGATTTTTATCTTTTCAACCATAGGTCAAATTGTAGATTTTTTTTGGGTGAATCGAAGCGCACCGGGCACCAGTTAGTAATACTATATCTGGAAAATTGTATGAACTACTCCGTAAACGCTACGAGTACGAAAGCATAGGACCCACAACTTCAGCATAGTCTTTTCCCAAGCTATGTTAGGGTCAGTTTTCAGTTCTACCAGATTCAGCTGAATACGTATTTTACATAGAGTGACTGCCTATCTGACCTCCACAATCCATTTTACTGGAAAACAAAACTAAAGGTATAATTTATTTCTTTTGTGGTAGAGAGTAAACAAAACACTTCAGTATGCTTCAATTCAGGGTCGTTGATATTAAAAGTGGAGCCAAACAAACATGGGCTATATCTAGACTGATGATAAAATAGACACGCAAGGTTCTACATAGACTCACAGGTTTCCATTTAGTAAAGACGCAAGTAGTAAACAAAGTCGTAACAACTTGAAATACGAATGTGATATGTTATACTAAGAAGCTTACCGCCATTTTTCTTCTTACTTACTATATTCCAAAATAACATACAAGTTTTGCTTATACAAGATAAGTTTTTTGTCGTTGTGCAAAGGAAAGCCATGACTTCTATATCGGTTACAAAAACGCTTTGAATAAAAAACTCAAAAAACAAATGAAAAAGAAACTCGTATTTCAATACTACAGCCGTAAGAGTTTTACGGTAATAGTAGGTACTGACAGCCGAGATTTTTTTTGTTTGTTTTTATTTTGACGGGCCTGTTGGTCTAGTGGTTAGTGAACCTGACTGCTAAACCGGAGGTCGTGGGTTCGATTCCCACCCAGGACGAATCTTTGTGTGATGAGCACGATAATTTGTTCTGTGTCTGGGTGTAATTTATCTATAATATGTATGTATTTAGAAATATATAAGTATGTTTATCAGTTGTCTGGTTGCCATAGCACAGGCTCTGCCTAGTTTGGGATCAGATGACTGTGTGTGAGATGTCCCAAGATATTATATATATTATATTATATTTAAATTTTTGGTATCAATCGTTTTGTAACCGATATAGGAGTCATAGTTTTGGTTTGTACAACGACAAAAAACTCACCTTGTATATCACTGCTGGGTACAGTCCCACTGCTGGGTACAGGCCTCTTGGCATATACAGAGAAGGCACAAGCATTGATCACCACGCTTGCTCATTACGGGTTGGCGATTTCACATTCCAGTTATTGGAATCCAGGTTTCCTTACGATGTTATCCTTCACCACGATGAATGTCAATAATTGAATACAACTTTCGTGAGGAGTATTTATAATTATTTAAAACATAACGGTTAACTCGCGCATATTATCGGGATCGCCCGACTAGTTTCAGACTCATTAGGAGTCCCTAATCATAAGCAGACGCGGCGGCGGTGGTGTCGCGAGTCGAAGTAAAACAGTTCAACTTAGACATTCGACAGTTTTAAATAATAATGTCAATAATATCTTAGAATAAATACATATAAGTCGTAAGTCAAATTGGTAATTGACTGTAATGAGTTCGAACCTGCTACCTTGTGCACACAAATCCGTTTATTGAACCGCTAGGCCACCACGATATTTTGCTTGCCAAATACTAATCTACTAACGATGTCTACAAATTCAAGCATCTAGCTAGCTTACAAATTACTATACCATTTGCTATTGATTGCAAACGACTTTACAATTTCCCGGCTTAATTGATATTGGGACGGAGTACTTTGATGCCCATTAATACTCTCATGATGAACTAAAGTTTGTTTCTGATTGAGTCGATTGAGATTAATAAGGTCTTTGTAAGGAGTTTCCAACTTTCGAATGAAGGGAGCCGAGTGAATTGCTAATTTTGGGCTTATTTATATAAGGAAATAAGCCGGTTGATTTGTTTTAGCTTTAAGTAGTATCATAACCAGACCGCTGAAGCGATGTATCTTAACATTTAGCGAGTGACGTTATAAGATAAAGACCCTCGTAGTGCGGTGACAATAATATATGCGAAAAATTTGAGATCAATTATTTAATTAACTCATCTTTAACTGTATTCCCATTTTGGATAGACTTGCACTTTCCGTAACACCCTGTATACAGAGTATCAAAGAAAGCATGGACATCGGGAGTCCAGAGGTGGAGAACACTTAAGTGTTCGAAATACCGCCTTTAGTGTGCGTACTGCGATTTTATGTAAAAAAATAAAAGACATTTATTGCTACTAAAAAACAAAAACACGGTACATATATTTAAATATTAGTCTGAAGAAGAAGACAGAAGCAAAAGGAGATGGCTCAGCTAATGCTGTACCGAGACGAGTACGAACCGTCACAGCGCTGGTTATCAGCCATTCCTACTTGTAGTCCTATGTAGTTTTCGAGTTATAAGTCTTCTACGTGCTTTTAAACGGATCTCGACTTTTTTCGACTTTCTTAATGTTTTTGCCGAGTCGCAATAACTAGACTATATTTTTTTAATGTAGCTAAATAGTGTGCCTATTGATGTTTGAGAATTTAATACGATAAGATGTAATCATATAGGTTAAAAAAAAATTAAAGTGAAATCTTTTATTTCTTTGAAATTTTCTAACATGTTTGAGGAGTTATTAACAGCATTTAATCCCCTGTGTTATTATATGGTAATAATTCTCCACTGCTTACCCGGCTTCAAAGTTAAAATATTTAACATAAACAAGAGTTTATAGAAAGACATTGCAAGTTTAGTTATTAATTAAAATAAATCAGTTACTGAACGCTATTCAACCATTATGCCCATTCAACATACAAATAACTAGTTTGTTACTTTCATTGCCTATATCATACCAAGAAAACATTTCTATTTCCCTTCAAATAAGCCTTGAAGGAAAAATCTCATATTTGCAATCTTTTAGCAAGTATCTTTTTATCAGAAGCAAGCCTTTTTAGTTAAACCTTTAGAAATATGCAGCCGATACACGATTGAAAGTTTTAATATCGCCATGTTATAGAAATGTGAACGAATGAACGAATGGAACGTGCAGTTTGAGGCACCGGTTCAATTTCCAATTTTGTTATGTAATATACAAGCTACATTGAAATATATAGAACATTCCGTGTAGTGCAAATGCCGTTTGAATTTATTATACAGTACAAGTTTATACCTAGAACTTCATATAAATAAAGTTGACATATATTTTAAGCCCGGTTTCCACCGCGAGCGGAACGGACCCATTAATGACTTCGTTAAACTCGCAAACGCAAACTGCATACTTGTATTTCCACCAACAAATAGTCGGACGGAAAGAGCCGAGCGTGTAGAAAGAGTAGAAATGAGCTCGCTCAGTTCTAGGGAGCGGAGCGGAGTACTTACGGACTCCGCTCAACTCGCAATTACAATTTATATAGTAGCGTTTCCACACAGAAAGTGGTGAGCGGTAGCGTTTCATTTTGCAGTGGAAATCAAATGACCAACTCTTCGTTGGTGGAAACGCAAACCTATTTCCTTAAAAAGGAGTCCGTTCCGCCTAACCATTTTCCGCACATTACCCTTTCGCAGTGGAAACCGGGCTTTAGAGTTGATGGAAATGGTTAACGGCATAATTAAGCCGTACCTAAAAATTAGTAGAACCATAAAATGGGGTGAATAAAAATGATTGCGGGGTGAGTTAACATAACTTTGGAAAATGTAGGAACTATAAATGTTACATAACATGACATACTATAAATACAGACACATTTTCTTATATTTTTATGAAAAGCTGGGAATCCTCAAAATTAATAACTTTAATATATAAATGTGAAAAAAACGCAATTTTCTATTCACTACCTACATTTCTATTCACACCATTTTACCGAATCTGCTTTTCTTATTTTTACACTTAAATTAAGTTGTTTTATTTCTAGCAACAATTCACAATAAACGTTATTAAATACGTAATTACAATAAAACAATTAAGTTTAAAACGACTCAACAAATAGTTGTTTTGTTGCTATTTAAATGTTACCAGAATTTGAAATTAAGGCGTCAGGGTATCATGAAATCACTATTTTTTGCCGTTTCTCATCAACACAACCCAACTAAAATAGATCAGTAAAAGTGTCATGCTGGGAAAAAACTGAATAACTGCAACTGGGTCACCAAATCTAACTTGATAAAACAAGCACCATTCTTTATTCCAACTTCCGCAGCACAAATAAAGATAAGCGAAGAAATATCAAAAAGGGAATTTAAATCCTTTTTAATTAAAATTTTCCTATGGGAAAAGGCTCGTTTCTTTTGACGCTGAGGGAGCCACATTAAATTTTAAAGTTCGACGACTTTTGCCAAAGAATAGAGGGTGGTTTTATGGTGTAATTAGAATATAATAGAATATTTATTTAATGTTATTACAGCCAATATAAAAACAGCTGGTAGTGTACATGACAGTGATCTCTGTAATATACCCAAAGAGTGTACGTTATTGGTATAGATTGAAGTATTAATACGACGAAGTTCTGATAGAACTGGACTTGTTGAATTCAGGGTAAGAAATCAAGGTTAATGGAAAGAACTAGCGATCGGCCGGGGCGACCTTCGCCCTGGTAGCCAAACACAATGAATTACACACAAAGCTTCCTCTTAAATCATTATATCTATTGGTGAGAACCATATAAAAATCTGTTTAGTAGTTTGAGTTTATCGCGTTTAAACAGACAGACAAACGCGGCGGGGGACTGTGGTTTATAAATAATATTAGATTTGTTTGATCACATTTTCAAAACATTTTACGCGTTGATTTGTGAGCAAGTAAAAGCGTTCTTAAGTTTGTACGAGTGTTTCAAGTTAGTAATTGTCTTAGCAATCTATGTTGATTAAACGGACAACGAGTAATTGGTGAGTAGTATACAGGGTGTTACCTAAAGGTTATATTTATCCAAAGGGAGTGAAGAGTACATCTGGTATAATCAGTTTACGAAATTTGAGCACAAAATTAATCAGATAATTGATATCCAATATGTCGCATTAATTATTCGAGATACAAATTATAACCAAACAGCTGAAGCTTTGTATTTTGCATTACACAAGTGGCTTAATAAGATATTAACCGTCGTAGTTCGCTGACAAGTTTGCTATGATTTTAGGTTTCGAATAAATGATGCGAAAAATAACTAAATTATTTTGATCTGAAATTTTGTAAAGTGACTCCATACTAGATGTACTCTTCACCCCTTTTTGATAGATATACCCTTTTGGTAACACCCTGTATATGTGAAGTTTTAATATTACGTATATACATTTTAAGAAAATTAAGTTGCAACTGTACTTAGTAGTTACTCAAGTTTGGAGTAACTTAATCATGATAGAAGTGTATTTACTTTAGAAGAGGACAAATTTAAAACGATATTGTCGCTCTGAGACAAAGTTTTGAAGTCATTAAGTTGTGAAAAAAAAAGAACTTTCGTTATTGAGAATAAACTTTTACTTACACATTTTTTCATAAAAATATCGGTGTTGTTTAACAACGGCTAAGCAGACTAAATTAGAATTTACTTTAGAAAAAAATCTGCTAAGCAGTTGCTAAACACCATCAAATTTTTTATAAGTAAGGCCCTAAATAATTATTGGCCACGTAATTGCTAAGAATGATGCGATTTCTAAGTTAGTCTATTTCATACTCGGAAGAGGGGCAAAGAACGGCGCACAAAGGTGGATGACAAAGAGCCACTTGAGAGAAGGCTCGTATTTTCAGAACATTCGCTAGAAATAGACCACGATACATATTATATGGATGTTTACATCCTCACCTTGATTGTTCTATTTATTTGCCGAAAAGAACAAGTATATTTTTTTTTTTTTTTTTTTTATAAATAATAAATAAATAAATGTGGACAACATCACATACATTGTTCTGAACCCAAAATAAGTAGCTAAAGCACTTGTGTTATGGAATTCAGAGACAACGAAGGTACCACAAACACCCAAACCCGAGACAATGTAAGTGCTTTTTCTACATTGACCCGGCCGGGGATCGAACCCGGGACCTCAGAGCTGGCGACACCTTGAAAACCGGTGTGTACGCCACTCGACCACGGAGGTCGTCAAATATTGCCAAGAATTGTTCTTAATTAAACATTTTCGATTTTGCAACAACGGATTTAAGACGAAAAAGTAAAAAAATATAAGTCAAAATTTTGATCGGAGAACTAGTCCATTGAAAAGTTACATTGAACCTTGCGTTTTTTAGAGGACGCAATTTTATTGTTGGGATGTGTGGAGGGGGTCAGTAGGAGCTTAACTTCAAGTTTGTGGGGTTGCCACCCTTGTCCCGCGGCCGCCATATTAGAAAAAGGGGTGCAAACGCCTTTTTCGCTATATCTCCCGAATTATGCATCCCACAAATTTTTTGTCAAGACATAATTTGTAGCAAATCGCTTTGCCTACAATTTTGTTTATGTAACTTTTTTCAATAAAATGACAAATAACAAAGTTATTAACAAAAATATGAGAAAATTTCCCAACAAATTTTCATTTTTGTTACATAACTTCTTTATTTTTCATTTCACGACCAAATGACATCAGACCAATCTTGTAGAGCATTTTCCAATCAACATTTTGGCCTATAATTTTTTTGGATTTGAGGAATTTATGGGCATTCTAGAGCGCTTCAAAGTCGACCAGGTTCATACTACTCGCAATAATCCGGTAACTATGAAACGTCTGCTTTTAATTTTTTATTTTCATAAATCGTTTATAATATTTTTCTTTACATGACTACCTTATTAGTTATCTAAAAATGACTTTTCCCCACCACCTATGAGGTAGATTCTGTAGGCGTGTTTTTTTATGTGGTATCCCCAGTAGGCCTAATCCACGGATAAATTTCAGGAGAGATAATCTTGGATATGATTATGTATTTTAACTATTGTTTACAGCTATTCTTTTCTACTCTTTTTGGATGGTCCAGGCTGCTGTTCAGGATCTAATTCAGTGTCGAAAGTGAAGGTTTGGGGAATGACAGGAGTTAAAATCGGAGTCATTGTTGGTAATTCATCTTCGAATTCATTTTCCTCCATTAATTTCGATAACTCTATGATATTGGTACAGGTTTCTTCAGAACAATTGAGGCACACTGCAGAGCATTTCAGACCTACTTTTCTGCAACCACAATGTTTCCACAATTCCCTTTGCATCTGCAGAAAATGAATTTCATTAGATCGGGGGTTGCTGGAGGCTTCAAAGTTTGGATTGGTATCCAAATGTTTTCATGCTTTTTCCAGCCCCAATCTTCAGGATTACAGTGTTTTACGTTAACTTGGACCTTTTCTACCTGCTTAGGATTTTTGTAAATGTACAGTCGCGTTATATGGTAAAAAACATGGTATATATTGTAAAAAACAAGAATATTTTAAGTTGTATAGTAAGGAAAAAGTGCATTTTTAGATATTTAATAATGTAGTAATGTGAAGAAAAATATTATAAACGATTTATGAAAATAAAAAATGAAAGGCAGACGTTTCATAGTTACCGGATTATTGCGAGTAGTATGAACCTGGTCGACTTTGAAGCGCTCTAGAGTGCCCATAAATTCCTTAAATCCAAAAAAGTATAGGTCAAACTGTTGGTTGGGAAATGCTCTACAAGATTGGTCTGAGGTCATTTGGTCGTGAAATGAAAAATAAAGAAGTTATGTAACAAAAAAGAAAATTTGTTGGGAAATTTTCTCATATTTTTGTTAATAACTTTGTTATTTGTCATTTTATTGAAAAAAGTTTCATAAACAGAATTGAAGGCAAAGCGATTTGCTACAAATTATGTCTTGACAAAAATTTTTTTGGGATGCATAATTCGGGAGATATAGCAAAAAAGGCGTTTGCACCCCTTTTTCTAATATGGCGGCCGCAGGACAAGGGTGGCAACCCCACAAACTTGGAGTTAAGCTCCTACTGAACCCCTCCACACATCCCAACAATAAAATTGCGTCCTCTACAAAACGCAAGGTTAGCCCAAAAAAATGTAACATTTCAATGGACTAAACACGGAAAACTCTTCAATGCTTTTGTAATATATTATGAACTAGATTATATATTAAAGATTAGATATTAGTAAAAAAAACTTTTTTTTTTGCCAATACCGCTGGCTACTAATAATGTAGCAACATTGAATTTTTAAAAGAAGTAAACTATGGAGTTTCTTTTGGATCTTCTCCATAGGAAGAACTTTTCGTAATTGTGCGACATTTTGAATTTTTTGAGGTTTATGAGGAATAAAAACTAGAAGTCTGTTGGTCCTCCCTTGGTCGTCTATAGAGCATACGATCATTACATATTATATATTATACATTTACGCTCATTTCTAAAACAGCGATTAATTTAATTCGGAAGTTAAACAGGTGGCAGATTTAATTTTTAATTGAATTTTGAAAGTAAACAACTGTTGGCACTTTGATTATGGTTCGGTCATACACTCCCTACTCATCCGTTGACAGGTTCTGACATAAAGTTTACTACTTAACCATATATTGTAATACAAATAAAATTGTCCTTATAGCCACTCAATATGTATGTGAATTCTTCATCAAAAAATGTTATACCTAATGTGCTTAACAATTTGTATTGCTTTTTTATTAAGTTCTTCTCATTTTTTATAATAAAGAAAAACCAAAATACAAATTGGACAAAGGTATCGCTTCAATCATCTACATTAGGAGTACATTATTTCTACAACGTTGTTGGTGCTACTTCTTAAGACACCAACAGCATTTTGCTGAGCAACACTCATCTTTAGCATCGAAAGGGCGAACTTATTCCACTATATGGCACAGTACTGTTGGTCATTTTATTTGAATTATTTGATAAATACTAAATACTACACCGATCGGCCTTCCGGCCATAAAAAAAAAGTGTTTGTAACGGCGACGGGCTGGCAACATCGTGACAAACTGGGTGATGTCTCGTTAAATTTGTAAAAAAATCAATCTTTTCTTTCATACCAACTACCTTACTTATATGTTTTGTTATATTCTTTTCTGTGTATAAAAATAAATATAGGTACTTTCTTTTTCTTTCTACATTTTGAAATAGACCAGTCTAAAAAAAGAGTCGTTCGTGACCCATTAGTCGGTCTTAATTGGCAAATAGGGTAGATATCTTTATTCCGCACCTGAGACACGTAGATAATGTTTTCTTACAACCATTGTATCAATAAAAAAATAACATTAACAGAGGATTACTTTTGTCGGAATGTTTAAAGTTTTGCGAGCGAGTTGTACATATCCGGGATTAAAATAAAAAAAGAACTACTATGGATATTTTTTTATTTTCTCTTGCTATGTGGAATTCTATTCACGTGTGTGTTTAATTTTTCATTTTATGTGTCGTGTAATTGTTGAGTAGGTTTGTTCCGTTCTACTTAATATAAATAAATAAATATTGTACCAACAATTTTTATTCTTTTGTGTTTCAGAGAAACTATCCAGTGAATCCATCGGAAAATGATCTATTAATAGAATTGAAAGAAAAGTTAAGAGTTGCTGCTATTGTTGGTAAGAATATTTCCTAGTTATAAACACAATTCATCGAAGATTCCTTTACTTTTAAAAAAAAATATACATAGAACTAACTGGGCCCCACGACTTTACTCGCTGTCATTCCGTTCACGTCCGATATAATTCCATCAATCATTTGAATTTAATCAATTAATTATTTTTTGCTCAACAACGTAAAAAAAATCTGCTATAAAATTAGCCCAAGCTACTCCTTATATAATCAACTACCTGCCAGTAGAGTCTAATCAAAATCTGACGAGCCATTTTGACTATTAGCCGAAACAAACATGCTGACAAAAAAAAAAAAACTGGTTTCAAGGCATGGATATTGTACAAAGTACTGTATGAGCTTAATGAAAAAAAAAAAAAAACTATTATTTTGATTAATTGCAAACAAGAAAAATGAAGAGTATAAAAGAAATGTTGTTACTTCTCTTCTATAAAGTGGAACAGAGAACATAATAATAGGATTTTACATTGTACCCGAGTTTTATTGGCTATGGCCTCATTAGTATATTTCTATCTTTGTTCTTCTATTAATGTGTTCTGTTAAAATTTTTCATTAAACATTTTAATTTACTTACGTCAAAGAAACATGTAAATGGTTTATCATCGTCTCGACTTAACAGAGTCGATCTCATTAATAAAGACTTACATTTTCAACCATAACTTCCGAGTAGATTTGTTATCAAACAACTGCTCAACTCCTGATTTGGATTTAATCACTTAACTTTAATATTAAGTGGCTCTTAAAGAACTCGCAGGAACAAGGGGACGACTTCAGTCGCCCTTAAATTATCCTAACCTGTTGACATCGCAAGTTTTTTATTACAAAAACTTGCTTGGCTTGTCCTAAATTGCTTTTTTATTGTTGTGCAATTATTTTTATTGGATTTTAGGAAAAATTTGTACATTGTACTTTTACTTAAAAGTAATTAAATTACGAGTGTCTAAACCTAACAACGTTAAGATTGATGTACTATTTTGAACTTAGATATCTACTTAACAATATATGGAACGTTTAATACATTCTATATATTATTAAGTAATAATGTAAATAATATAAAATTATATATTTACGCAGTATTGATAAAATTTTAAACAAATCTAAGCACTTCAACTCATTCCAACCCGGAAGTATGTAGAAGTATTTCTAATGTTAATTCTATCTTGTTCCTAAGGCTTTGTAGTACAAACAAACGAAGACTACTGGTGCCTGAACTGCGCGCTGCAGAAGCGGAAGCTCACCGCCACCCACGTGACGCTGTTCTGGCAGGCGTATGCCGACACCCTCAGTGCTTTACCCAGGAAGGAAGCAGAGGTAAGCATAAACCATTAATAAGGCCATAAAATCATCTCTCTCATCGTCTATCCTGTCCATCTTACAATGAAACCTGTACTCGGTATGCTGAAAATTCTGAAATACTTTACAATTACCATACTAACTATGGCAATGCAACCTGCACTCGGTAAATCGCACTGAATATGCTGAAATCCCTTATAACTTTATAAATCGTACTAGTACCGTCGCATTAACCCTCATTTGGCTGTAGCTATAACTTCACCCTAGGAGTGTACAGACAAATGTCTTCATCCCTATTCATTTAACTTATTTGAAGTAAAATGTAATTTAGACTCGGCCGAGGTCGGTGGCCCGTTTGTTCCAAGCCCTAACAAGCTTCTAACATGACATATTAAGTACCCCTTTCGAGCCATATGCAGACTGACAGTTACTGTTACTGTAGAGTTTATTATAATTATTAGGATAATTTCGTTCTTGTAAAAGCGCCGTACTGCATGGAAGTCAGTAAATTCGCCGAACAGAAGAAAATGAATACCAAGATACGACTAAGTAGTGATTTGACACGCACTGAACTTCTATGTGATGCTTTTATTTATAATTATACAATACCATTGTTTACTGATTATACAAATTGTTAAATGTAAGTTATACTTAATTTACATAAATAATATCCGATATAATACCTTACTATTAAATTTCAGTTGCCCAAAGAAAGGGCAGAAAATCAGACTAACACAACTCAAGGGAGGACAGGACACGGTGACGACTTGATATAGAAAATGATTAAATGTTGTGCTCATTATAATTTTGTTTTCTTTTATACCTGTGCCTGTACTGTGAGCTTTTTAAGCAGGACTGTGGCCGTTGTGGGAGCGAGACGGCGCGATACACTCCACGTAGCAGTGTCTCACTTGCACGACCAATAAGTCCTGCTTTGAACTCCTAGTTCATGGTAAATTTACTGAACAACTAAAGAACACCTTTATTTAGGAATAAGTTACTGTCCTTTATTATGTTACTAGCTGTGCCCGCGGCTTCGCTCCCGTCAACTGATTACCGACTCAACCATATCTACCCTACCCTACCCTACCTAGCGTACCCTACCTACAATACCCTACCTACACTACCCTACCTACACGACACTACCTTACCTACACTACCCTACCCACACTACCCTACCCTACCTATTTTTTTTTTGTTTTTAATCTTTCCTGTATTCTAGCGAACAAAACAAAAAAAGAATTATTCAAATCGGCCCAGCCGTTCTCGAATTTTAGCGAGACTAACGAACAGCAATTCATTTTTATATATAAGACTAGCTGTCCCCCGCAACTTTGTTCGCGTGTTTTAGTTTCAACGGTATTTAATTATTGTGACATTTTTCATTTATGCTCCGCTCCTATTGGTCGTAGCGTGATGTTATATAGCCTATATATAGCCTTCCTCAATAAACGGACTATCCAATACAAAAAGAATTTTTCAATTCGAACCAGTAGTTCCTGAGATTAGCGCGTTCAAACAAACAAACAAACTCTTCAGCTTTATAATATTATAAGTATAGATTAGACAATTTAATCATGAGCTGCATTGTGAGAACTTCTAATAATTGATTACACAAATGTAAAATGGAACTGACTTTAATTTAATTTATACGGGACTACCTCTGATCTTCATCGATAAGGTTGGTATAACAAAAAAATCGATAAACAATTGCTGGAGATTATAAACAGTTTACGGACCTCCGGTTTAGCAGTCAGGGTCACTAACCACTAGATCAAAATGCTAGTCGATAAGTTCATTAAATTAGTATTACTAAAGAATAATGTTCTACAACTTTTTTAAGATTAGAAGCTTATGTGCAACAACTGATTAGTTTTCCTGCAGTTTGTATTCTGTGTGATCTAGCATCTAAGGTTTCTTAGCTCAGTCTTACCGTGACCAACTAAGTAGTTCTAATCCAGATTGCAAGTTTAAACGAGCTTGTAGACTGCAAAACTTGAGACCTTGTCGCAATCCTTGTGATAACATGTACAATATGGCTGTATGGATGTACTTATGTGCAAATCAACTTTACTTTAAGGAAAATGTTGTAAAGCTAGGGATATGTTAGAGCTAAATGGCAAATAAATCCATATTGATTTTTATGATAATTAGGTACTAGCTATACTATCTTAACTATACTACAAAAAAATTGTTGGCAAATCTGTATGATGACCTTCGTCAGGAGTATTCATAATTATTTAGAAAATACAACGGTTTACTCACGCACATTCTCGGGATCGCCCGACTAGTTTTAGACTCAATAGGAGTCCCTAATAATGTGCTGACGGCGGTGGTGTCGTGAGTCGAACTGACTTGACTGGCGCGTTGTATTCTTTAAATAGTTGCCAAATATACTGATAACGGTTGTGATTGTTTGAAAAAGAGACTAACAACCAATCACAGCGCTTGGCATGAGGTTAAATATGTGATTAACCAATTTTTGTGTTGATCAGCCTTTCAAAAACCGAGAAAATAATATGTATTCCGTTTGTATTGTGTGTTTTTATTTTCTAATTCCACGACACAAATAGGTATAAGACCCTAATCTACAGAGGAAATGTATACTATTCCGTACATTTATTAAGTTAGGCCTAATTCCGTTATCCTCTAAGAATTTTGCAGCCGAAAACCTTAAAAACACTTGCCTGCCAGATAATTGAATCTAAACCGTTTGCTTGGCGGCTACATCCACAAATATAATGAGAATGTCTAATGTTTGATATAAACCAATTAACACCGGCCCTATTTATTTTCTTTATCGAATTAAAACGTTAGGTTGAAAGCTTATTACATACGCTTTCAATCTCTGATTCTCAAACAAGTCTAACCTTTTAAAATACCACTTAGGAATGGTAAAAATCCTTGCTTAATGACAAATGTGTTTGTGTAAAGAATTAGAAAACAAATAGACCCTTTAGTGCTCGATGTTGAAAGGTCGTAGTACTCTCATTTTGGTTTTATTTACAAAAGGATTTACTTGGTTATTTTCACATGTTTTTGTTTTAAAATAGGTAACCTTTTATGCTAATGACTAAAAGGTTTTAATGCATTAACTCTTAATAATAGTAATTAGGTTCTGCTGAATTGATTTGTGTGGGCCTTTGTTTGGACGAATTCTTTTGAATTTCGTTTCCAATGTTTGATTGTACACTCCACCCTTAAGAGGATCCCGTGTTTTTGAAATGGGTAGCCTAAATCAAGCCTTTACGAAATTACTATCAGAATCCAAAAATTGCAAATTGCTCTGGATAAGTGGGTCAATATCGGTAAAATAATAAAATTGTTTTTAAATCTTTTGCCTTGGGCTGAAGGTAGTCACAAAAATAATACCCTGCACATTAACTTAGCGGCATTTAGAAAGAAATGTTTTATCGTAAATTAAAATCAATTATTATATTAACAGGTTCGCTGTCCAGACAATAGACACAATAGCAAAAAATAGACATGAATCATATAGACACGGAAAGGGTAAAAAAATATAAGTAATTTATTTTTTTGCGATTTATGTAAACAATACCAACGTAGGGAAGTAAAATGCTAATACCTACATAGTTTCTACTTTCAAAAAGTAAGTATGCAATGCAATTTTATCCACGTATAAAAATATTTGTCGTTGGAAAACTCCGCGTATATGTTTAAGAATACCGCTTCCAACTGCGTGGTAGTCATCTTTGGCGTGGGTTTCAGTGCCATATATTTTAATCCCAAAGGATTCTGAACGCAGCAGAAATGAGGTTTTCTTGTTACGACATGAAAGAATAGTTTACTTGAAATGTAAGTAACAATTGTATGATGTTTGAACATGTTAGGAACAATAAAATAAAAGCAGTAGTCTTGAGTAACTTTTACGTCATGCTATGTACTCAATTAATGTCCTCAATACTCATCAAAATATCAGACAAGCGCGTTCTTTTTCAACTGTATTTCACTGTATACGGGTGTTTCTGTAAATTATTCCCTAAATTGAAAATTAAGGTAAATTTTGGTACTAACAAGTTTTCGCGAAGTTTTGCCTATTTATATTTTTCTTTTTTTAAAACTCTATCTAAATTATAAAGTTTTATTTTTTTACTAGACAAATACATTTATGTTTTTATCGTGTTGACTCAAGACCTTGATTTTTACACCTAATGTGTATTGAGTATTGAGTACCTATTGAGACCTTGATTTTTACACCTAATATTGACTATAGACCTCAGTATCTACTTAGTATATATTTCAACTTGCTAGGTCCACCTTTTCCTGAGAAAATCGGTGGTGACCCACGGACATACGGACAGATGGACAAGAGAGTGATCTTATAAGGGTTCCATTTTTTTACCTTTTAGCTTCGTAACGTACTTACATAAATTTTACAGAACCCTAAAAACGTGTATTTCAACGGCAAATGAGTGAATTAGCAGCTGCATTAAGTAAGACTACTACTTACTAACTTAAAATAATAACGAATCTTTATGCATATAAAATAATAATGTAATTGGTGTTTTTAGTTACAAAGTTTTTTTTATGTATTTATTTTCAACACAAATGTAAAATCTTAATACTGTTTAAATTTTCAAAACAATGTATATTGTTAAGATATAAAATACTTATGACTTATGACTTGACTGGAAGCTGATCCTAGCATAGTTAAGGAAGAGGGTAGGCACAATGTCTAGAGAACCCAATGAAACACTCATTCGATATAGACGCTTTTTAACCGACTTTAAAAGGAGAAGGTTCTTAATTCGACTGTTTTTTTGCATGTTTGTGATGCGATATCTCCGAAAATCTTAAACCGATTTCAATTTTTTGCTTTGATAGCGTAAGTTTTCGAGGAGTTCCCAAATAAATTTCATTAAAAGCGATTTAGCTGGTCGTTTCTCAAATGATACTAAGAATGTCATTGCGGTAATTGAAATTGCGTTGGTTATTAGCAACCAGACGTAGAAAACGAACAAAGAATCAAAAGTAAAAATTAACCTTAATTCATTTTAATTTATTCAACTTACTTTTAAAGCAATTTAGTCAATTCCAACAGAACTTAAACTAGTACAAACAACCGTTAATCACTCCAAATACGATATGTATATATATATATATATATATATATATGTTCTACCTAATAGTGGAGATCATTTCATATTTATATTATACTAGCTGTCCCCCGCGACGTTGTTCGCGTGTTTTAGTTTCAACGGTTTTTCATTTTTGCAACTATTTTCATTTTATGCTCCGCTCCTATTGGTCGTAGCGTGATGTTATATAGCCTATAGCCTTCCTCAATAAACGGACTATCCAATACAAAAATAATTTTTCAATTCGAACCAGTAGTTCCTGAGATTAGCGCGTTCAAACAAACAAACAAACTCTTCAGCTTTATGATATTAGTATAGAAGTATAGATGTCCCGTAAAACAATCCGGTCCACCGTCTAGCCAGTCCCATAAGTAAACATACTACCATAGGTAGGTACACTAATTGTCAATAAATATAACACGTGAAAACAAACCAAGTACAATTAAATTGTATTATTTTTATATTTATTATATAGATATACATATATATACAATAACACAAATGAAATAGCACAATATTAAATAAGAAAATAGGTAAAATGCAACGAACTTACTGCAGAGTAGAAGAGCTCCTTGCTCGTCTGACGACTAACCAGCAAATGACCCGCGTACGACGGAGCTTCGGCTTTTATAGAAATTGGTAGATATTCACTACTACCCACAATAAGATAGCTCATAATAATTAAGTTTTAAGTCGTTTTAATTTACATTGTGTCATCAATAATTTGTATTAATCTTTTAAGAGGCATGATTGGCCTTATTAATAAAAGTCGCGATGGAGCTTAACAACGGATTAACAGATTCTAATTTTAAATTCTCTATAGAAAAATTGAATATAGAATCTGCTTAGCAATCGCTAATCGCAGTCGAGATTTTTATTAATATATACATACGCCATAAACCATGCTTTATGGCGATATTGAGGTCATCAAGAAATGGAGTCAAACTTCTAGCATTTGATCCGTTACGTTTAGCGTTTGATGAATTTGATACAGGAACGTAAATACTGATACAGGAGTTTGATGCGCACCCTTTAATTAACTGCGTGTACTCATGTGCACAAATAAGGGAACGTTTTGTTTGAGTTTAATCTTAAGGAGCATTTATAATCTATACTTATAATAAATCTGTAGAGAGGTCAATTCTGTACATCAAATATATTTTCAAAATAACTATCAGGGGGTGATTAGTGATCGATACTGATGCCAAAAATGCAATCAGTAAAATTTTTGTCTGTCTGTCTGTCTGTCTGTCTGTCTGTCTGTCTGTCTGTCTGTATGTTCCTTATAGAAACGAAAACTACTGGACGGATTTTAACGAAACTTGGTACATTTATTCTTCATACTCCTGGGCAGGTTATAGTATACTTTTCATCACGCTACAATCAATAGGAGCAGAGCAGTGAAGGGAAATGTTGGGAAAACGGTATTTTTTAAGCTTCCGTCGCGTATGCAGCCTTAATGGTTAAAGCTACATAGAAATCATGTATGACGGAAATGTTCTACATAAAATTATCTAAAAAATATCCCACAACAGCATATGTCTATCTTTTATGGTTGACTCACAATAACACGTGTAACTCCCGATAGCTTAGCAGTTCGGAGATTTCTGATTATATTTGTTTACTCTTACGTTTATTATACTCTCACTTATCCCTAATTAAAAAAAGTTTACATTATTACCTATTCAATAAAAAAAGAATCATAGAAATCGGTATAGAAACACTAAACTTATACATGAAATACGATAATAAGCCATCGCGCCGTCGCGTGTGAATACTGAATCATGCTATAAGGATTATTTTTGTGTAACGTGATATATTATATTTCCCTACTAAAATACGAAAGTTAATCTGTCTGTTACATCAAAACCACTGAACAGTGAGGAAGGACATATGCTACTTTTTTACGAAAAACGACGGAAACGCGGACGAAGTCGCTGGCAAAAGCTAGTGGTAAATATGCCGCAACGATTTGGCAAGTTTCAAAAGTCACGTACAGTCGAGTGGTAACAAACAAAGTGGGAGCAAACGTCAATTTTCGATGCGTGTGTGATCCACATGTATGTTCTAGTCTGGGTATTTCTGGCTGTGATTTAAACGTTTGTAACGACACAGGGATTAAATTACATAGGGCGGCCCTTATTTACTTAAAGAAATAACAATATAGGTAGCTACATAATAAATACTATCGTTGTCATCATTATTACTATTTCTCCAAAAAAAATATGGGTAGACAATGTCACGAAAGCCACAGGGTCCGGTGAATACATCTATAACTTTACAAAACCGTTACGACAAACATTCCAGTGAGCAAGGTCCCTTATAAGATCTGCTTCCACAATCTCCTGTCGCGTCGCACCGGTACTAATTACGTGTCGTTATGTTTTCTCTTTGATGTGGGAAATATCCCCGAGAGAGAGAGATTTCAATTTATATTCATAGGTTAAGTAAACAGGGTTAAGTATCAATATATTGTGTAAAATATTTTGTATAGATTCATTAATATTTTATAAGTATTTCTTGTTGATATTAATAGCGTTTGCTAGTTAGTGTAATATTCGTAGAATTTAATTCTGTTTTGCGGAATAAATGTAGACTGTATTTTAGATAGCTGAGAGTTGAAATTATGAAAAATAGGATGTACAAAATTACATGTTATGAATATTCTGTTTACGTATTTATTTCTTACCTGTTATACAGGGATAGTTTTCAATAACCAATTTTTTTGAAATGTTACCGAATTGATAACAAATTTCGATTTATGTAGGTATAAAGATTTTTTTTTTATTCCTGTCCACTACTAAAAAGCGAACGTGTCGTTTATTAGTTATTAGAACATCATAATTTAGTGTATCAACCTAAATTAAATAGGTAACAGTTAGCACACAGATAAATTTATCAGTGCTCCGGTTACACAGGTAATTTATTGATACACTAGCTGTGCCCGCGGCTTCGCTCCTGTCAACTGACTACCTACCCTACGATATCTACCCTACCCTACCTACCGTACCCTACCTACCCTACCCTACCTAAAGAATTATTCAAATCGGCCCAGCCGTTCTCGAATTTAAGTGAGACGAACAGCAATTCATTTTTATATATAAGATTTTAAAATGAATGCAATCCCTGATCAAACTGATTAAAAGAACTTAACTTCAAATTTTGGCTGTTCATTGAAAACTAACTCTGCTTATACACTTTCATTGATAATTTACCCAAAAGTTGGCTATAGGTACTTTATTAGTCGTTAAAACTTTACATTACACAAACATTTCCCCTATTTTTTGGGAAACAAAGCCAGATATACAAATAAACATCCATTCGTGGTTTGTAAACGTGTACCAGTTACGCTATGTAAGCCGGTATAAATCTACCTGTAACCGCGGCAGGTGCAATGAGCCAAAACGCCTGCTAATATTTTATCCCACCTAATACCATTACTTAGCTTGAAGTTCCTGTGTTACTACTATTTTTTGCACTCTTAAAAAAAGTGGGCAATAGCTTCTACCGACTGATTTCCCAATAGAGGAAGGCCGCGAGAAGACCTAGACGTAAATGGAGGAAAGAACTGGACGCGTAAAAGTAGTGGCAACAAAAAGCGGTCAACAGAAACGTGTGGAAAGAGAAAAGGGAGGCCTTTGTACTCCAGTGAGACAGTTCGGGCTTAAAATAAAATAATATAAATATGAAAATAAGGAGAGGATAACCACTCAGAAAGACAGTTCTACTAAGAGCTAATTTTTCCAATGCCAGATATTTTTTGTTCGTAGAATAAAATTTACATCAGACAGATTTTTTTATGGAACAAGTGTAAAAAATTTTAAAATTGTCCATCAGATAATATTATCTGGCGAAGGAAACAGCAACCCTAAAACTCGCTACAATGGGTTAGTTATTCTCATTTATTTTTTTCTGTGGGCTAATGCTGATGATTATGAGTAAACCTTTGAATTAAACTATGATGTACTTTCCAAATATTTTACAGTCAAATATTAAAACGATAACATTCGTAACATTCATGCAGTCTAAACATCGTGAACGAAAATTATCGAATCGTCTTGCACGGAATAAATAAAAATACTACGTACAGAAGGTTCAAATCGCAAAAAAAATATACAAATAGCGACTCTATCTGCGACGCAACAAGGTGCAATTCATAAAGCATAAGCGCTTACGCTATATTTTGGACTGACGCAGCGCGTTATGGTTGTCAACTTATCGCTTGCAATAACATAACGCCTAGTGAATAAATACTTAGGATAGCTTTATTTAATTGGGTAAAATTATTACTTTTATTTATTCCTTACAGCATAATCGCCATTCATCATTCGTCCTAAAAATCACAGAAACATGTCTGTACAATGACGCACAACGCGGCTAGGGACCACCTACTGCCATACGCCTGCCCAGGAGGCGAGCCGGACGAACGTACCTAAACAGACTGAGGTGTGAAACCCTGTGCTTCATGATATACTAATATTATAAAGAGGAAAGATTTGATTGTTACATAGGCTACATTACATTTTTTAAATTCCCGATTCGATTTTTAAATACCCGTGCAAAGCCGGGCATTCTGCTAGTGTTAGATAAAAAAACAACACACACAGTGTTTTGTAGACTTGATAAATGACAAAAATCCTTAGCTGGTTATTTATTATACTAGGAAATAAATCGACTTGTTCTTTAGGGAAGTAGGAAAGACCGGTATCGAAAAATATGGATTGATAATTTTGCTATTAATACCCATGAGAATTGAGGTTAAACCGGTGGGCGCTTATGCGTGTAAATGAAAACAAATCCGTATTTACGCCTTGGTTTAGATATAATTTATTGGTTTTAAATTACTAAAAGATTTAAAAGGTGGTTCTCCAGTACCTTATTTCCGGAAGGTATAGGAGTAAATTTCAGGTACACAGACAAGTCTTTTTTTTTTATATATACTAGGTTCAACTTATCTAAATATATAAAAAAGTCGGTTAAGTTACACCATTTACAACTCAAGAACGGGTGGACAGGGTTTGATCTTTGATTTGTTACATTTGTCTCAGTCCTGTATAGCAGAGTAACTATATATATAGAGCGTGCACATCGCTAGTTATCCCTTACGCCAAGCATAAGCACATTTTTAGCTAAACCCTCGTTTACTGATTTAAGCGATTTTCTGTGCCACGTCAGACGTTTATGCGAAAATATCGACGGTTCCGATATTATTAGGGTAGTGTTAGGTTTTGAGATAGTTATAATAAAACGGTGCGGTCTGTTTTGATAATTGTATGATTACACATGTTCATACTCGACATACGCACTCTTTAGTTTACTTATTTATTTTTCTAAGCTATCAAAACAATGCAAAAATGAACAAGAATAAAATGTTTTATTGAATCTGCGGGGCAAGGCTAGTAAGTTCATAAAAATAATGTTAATATTTCCGGATCCTTACTGAAGCAAGAAGGTTTTATTAATAACCATTTTTAAACATAATAACTCACACATGCTCGTCCTTAGCGCTTGGCACGAAGTATTTACACTCCCTCTTCTGAAACGTGCTCTCAATCCAGCTCCGAGTTGTTTTCTGTAACAAATAAACAAATCTTATATTATCTACTTTCCCACAAAATTTGTGTGTTGCACAAAAAAATAAAAACTTAAACATTTTATCGAGCATATAATAATGTAATCATAATATACAAAACCCGACCCAACCATAAAGTTATATGTAAAGCGATAATTCCTAAAATCGACTCCTTTAACGTCAAAAACCGTTAACAACATAAAAGTGAGTAAATAAGGGAAATATTGTTACAGCTAGCAGTTACTTGAAAATTACCCAATCCCGGGAGTTTTTCAACAATCTGATAATAGGATATTACGTTCAACCATTAAAACAAATTGAAATTCTTATACAAAGTTATCAAGAAATCCTTCCGCCTTTCTGGTTTACTGAAAACAATAAAAAAGTTTTGTTGTTTTTATTTTGGTAATAAATCTTAGCATTAAATAAAATTGCAAGCCGGATAAGATCACTTTGTCCTCGTCATTACCCTAAGCTTGGCTAGTGAGACATATTATTATGTATAATCCGTATTCTTAATATAAACAGATTAAGAGGCATGGTTATAAAAAAAAAAGGAACTCCGGGAGTGCCGACAAAAGTAAAAACTTGAAAAATTACAATATAAGTAGATACTTATGGACCGAGGTGTCGGTAACAGTGTCGCGAATTCAATGGTTTTTTTCAATCTCAAAAATGCCTAATGCGTTTAAAGAAGTTTTCACTTAAAAAAATAGAAAGAAAGAAAGAAATATATATATTTATGGTATGGTAGTTAACCGTGTTTTAATGTTAAATTGTTATATTTTACATCAATAAGTTACTGCCACAATATACTATTATATATATACGGCAGTACCTCATCTCCCAACAATTTGCGTTACGACCCCAGCTCATGAATGATTGGCGCGCGATTCATCACGTCATATTCGTAATTTGCACCCCTTGACAAATTACCCACCAGCCGTGAAGTTTTGAGCGGGCGAGTGCTAGCTTTTAACAGGTGAAATGATCTGACAGTATTATTTTTTCCGGAGTTAATGATAAGCTTGCGATGTTATAACTCAAAGTCAATGGTTTTTCAACATTTAAAGACATGCAACATTTTGGTTGCCATACAACGTCTACGCTGAACCTTGATTAAGTGCAAAAAGCATGTTGAAGTTAACTTCCATAACTAGTTCTGGTAAAACTGGGAACAATTAGTGACTAGATTGTAAAATTCTCAGTCTTACACATAAGGCTAAATTCACGATCGCGAAAGATCCATAATAATTATGGACCTAAACTTTAATCCCTTTACTACCTAACTCCCCTGATCAACTAATTCGTAATAACCTGAGCGACACGTGCGAAAATGAATGAAGACATCAAAGCAAATCAAGTATACGTCCAAGCAACATTGCTTCTGACAGTTTCAGCTTTACATCCCTGGAATGGCCGAACGTCACAGCAATGAACACAACATTAGCTGTTATATTAGCCATCAAAGAATAATAAACACTCCGGCCAACACCCTTGAGATTAAATAAACACGATACATATATAATCACCTCGTTTATCTGACACTTTATTTACTTCAGTTACCTTTACAGCTGTTCAAGTAACTGCTGCTTCTTTATTTTTCCCACCGGTTTACGTTTTAAGCATATCATCAATTTCAAACGTGATTCGTCTTTCATTAATTAATTTGGCTTTTATGACAACCCTCTCGTCCCTAGATCAAGCTGGTACGACCCGAACAAAATAGCAATAAAAATATGTCCTTGAATAACAAAAAACTAGATCCAGCCCGCCCTTGCTGTTTTTGCTTTATTAAGATTGTTAGGAACGCACTAAGTCGAGGTCTGAAACCCATCGGGGGTCCCCCAATCAACTTTGCTGACGTAGTTTTTCTATAACTCTGGCTGGAGGCCCTTAAAATTCTCGCCAAAAGTCCGGTGAAACAGTAAAAACCTGCGGTCAGGCGGTGTAGATCTTTATAAAAAAAGCTTTTATGACATTACCACGTTCCTTCATATAGGAGGTAGCTACACTACTACAATACAACATGACGGGCCTGTTGGTCTAGTGGTTAGTGAGTCGTGGGTTCGATTCCCACCCAGGACGAATCTTTGTGTGATGAGCACGATCATTTATTTGTTCTGTGTCTGGGTGTAATTTATCTATAATATGTATGTATTTAGAAATATATAAGTATGTTTATCAGTTGTCTGGTTGCCATAGCACAGGCTCTGCCTAGTTTGGGATCAGATGACCGTGTGTGAGATTTCCCAAGATATTATATTATTATTATATTATAATACAAATACGAGGCATCTTTTTCTCGCATATTAAGACATAGTTTGGAGTAAGACGGTCTATTCTTTGGAGAGCCACCTAAAACCAGATTGAAAGTTTCCTAGATTTATATGACAGCAATGTCCGCACCATTACGTAGATGGAATTGTGTTACAGCTTGGCAAACTGCCATCTGGCTGTTTCGCCTTTCATAAGTCTAACTCAATTTTAAATATCGCCCTACAATAGCATTTCAGAGGCAATTTGCAGGCCTTTGAACTATGAGTTGATTTTCAGATCTTAGCTTAAGTGGTTCTGACTTGAATTACTTCAAATCTTTACACGTATATATTTAGATAAGAGTTATAACGCTTGATTAACATAGATATGAGCTGAGTATCGATTGTGCGAAATAGCCGGGGTAATAGTCCGGAATGCTCATTAAAACATAAAAATAACACTGAAAATATTGGACAACGAAATGGTTCTTTTCTAAGGACTTCAATAGTTACTGTGACTTAAAAAGCTTTGAACAAAAGGAAAAAGAAAATGGAATGGCCTGGATATTTTGATTAGAGCTTTAAGAATGCCCATTACACAGTCATTGAACTATTCAAAATTGTTTTGCGCCTATCCTAAAATTTGATTATTTATTACTTGAATTCCTTAACTAAAGCAGCACTGAATAATGGTAACTATATGTTCTGGTTGCTTCTTCTTTAAATGTTATTTTGTATTGTACCCGTTTTATTGGAAAAACCACGCGTCTATTACAAAGAACGGTATTGGCCAACAAAAACAAACGACGTTCTCCAAACGACAAAAGTTCGACCATACAGGTTCCAAATACTCATTGTGCCACTAGAAAACCCGATGTCCCTAGTTTAAAAACGAGAAATAAAGATAAAAAGATCCGTTACCTTTTTCACGCGACGTGGACTGTCGAGGATTTATGGCCCTAACCGGGAAATGTAAACGTCATCTTCGCACAGAAATGGTAGGTATTTGAATATTTTGCAGCTTAATGTAGGAGTAATGGGTTTTGCGATGTGTTGTTGTGTAGATAAGAGAAAAATGTTGAGTAAAAATGTTTTGTTTCAAATTATGTTGAATGTGTGAACCCGCAGCACGTCGCGCACAGTGGTAATTGGCGTGGTAACCTATACCACTCTTCTATCCGTGCTGTCAAATCAAATCCTTATCTATTAAGATTTATTTTTGCCTCTAACTTTAAAAACAAGGAGGAGAATCTATGGATATTTAAAGTAAACTAGCGATTCACCCCGGCTTTGCACGGGCATCACAGCAATATAGCCTATGATTCTCAGGGATAATGTAAAATATAAATTGTAAAAGATTTATTGAAATAGTCCTAGTAGTTTCTGAGTTTATGCGTATAGATATGGTAATAGCAGTTCCTACAAAACCTAATAGGCTCTAGTATCATCATTATAACAAGCTCATTATTAATCAAGTAGGCATAAAAAGCAAGCAGCACAGTACAAACTACACTATTCCCTGAGCGCATTCAGTTAGAAACTAGTATATCTGGAGTGTTGTTAGATTGAGAATGTGCATCAATAATTGTCATATCCGCTTCTGAAGCTACCGGCTCCCTGTGAACCGTAATGAGCTGAAGAGAGACCAAACATGTAAGGCTCTCAATACTTTGTGATATTACTAATATTGTTTTTTTTTGTAACGTATTTATTTTTTCTGATTGGAGAAACAGGCAGCTGAAGCTTTTTTAGACAGCTTTTTAAATTAAGGACTGTTTCTTAATTTTGTAGCATACATTTTTTATTCCTTTTCAAAAATAAACTAAAATCGAGTTTTCGTTTTATAATCATACTAATATACTAATACTTTTACAAACTTAACTATATATACATACAAAAGGAATTATAAAATAAACTAATCTAATTAAACATAAACCTAAAATATGGCATCAAAAAATTCGTCCACATCGCTGTCCACTGGGAGTGTTCCCAAAAGGCTGGCGGCATTGCCACGTTGTATGGCAATGCTTATCCTCTGTCCAAGGTAAAAGCCAGCCCTTGGGTCGCGCGAAGTGTCAACGAGGCGTTTTGCTAGATCTTTAAAAAGCATGTGCGCACTCGGACCCCACGGACCAAGGGTCTCAACCCCAAACGGCTCGAATATATAACTTCCAACTAGGTTGTTATATTTCCGCCGTTTGAGGTTCTCAAACGGCGGAAAGTTAAGTTGTTTGTAAATATTTAATTTTGTTAATTGATTAAATAAATTATTTTCTGAAAATCCATATACTAATACCATATACTAATATACTAATCTATACTAATATTATAAAGCTGAAGAGTTTGTTTGTTTGTTTGTTTGTTTGTACGCGCTAATCTCAGGAACTCCTGGTCCGATTTGTAAAATTCTTTCAGTGCTGGATAGCCCATTTATTGAGGAAGGCTATAAGCTATATAACATTAAGCTGCGACCAAAAGGCTTTACATATAAAAGTATATAGATATACCGAAATTAGGAATTTACCTAAGGAAATTACCCATTGGTATAAACCCATTAGGAATATTTTATAGCCCCATGAGGGTACTAATAAGTTAACCAATCATGTATCTGTCATTATTTTGCCACTTCTCTTTGGTATTGACATGTTTTTTAATTTCCCCTCTGATTGTGACTCCCGGCCACTCAGCAAGTTAGATTAAATTCGGTAGATTGTTTTTGGGCCTGTATTTTTGATTGGGTCGTGGTGAGATGTTTTGCTTGATTTTGTTTGTTGTTTTGCCATGAAATATGGGTCGGTCATGTTTTAGGTGAAAACTTTGCTTCTATTTAATCACACACACACTTTCACGCACTGACACACACATGCGCCCTTTTTAACACCTAAAATCTAAATTACTAATAAACTATTTTTATTATTCATTTGGCAACAATTTTATATTAAATGCTTTATTAATTTTTGGAATAAAGTTCCAACTATTAAGTTGATTTTTGTGCTCCGTAATGTTCATGTGTCAAGTGTCAAGTGTTCATTCCCATAAAAAAAAAGTTTCTCATTCTTCCGAGCTGGACCCAAAACTTTTATATCAAACTTTTTTCTCCAATCTCGAACTGTACCTCTTCAACACTAACTTTGAATTTGAACTTTTCCATTCTACCAAATTGTGCAATTCCAGGCAATTACTAGCCGTTCTCAGGAATTCAATAAAGCCTGAGACTTTGCTTTTTGAACAAAGGCCTAAGCAAAAAGAAAAAGTAAAGAGACACTCGGTGATTCGTCTTTGCTTGGCAATATATATTAATTTTGTAGTCTTTGAAGATTCTGTTTTAATGTAACTCGCACTTATTTGAATAATTTTAGGGTTCAGTGCCTCAAAAGGAAAAAAGGGACCCTTATCACTTGGTTTCCCGTCAGTCAATATGTTTTTGCATGCATGTTACATATATACAAAAAGTATATTCAGTTTCCCCGCCAATGCCATACATCAATGTATGTGAGAACATTATTTCATTTGCAAAGTTAAGTTTGATTTTGGAGAATTAGCTATGACGATGAGCAAAATTTATCTAAGACTTACTGTGCGCGAGTCAGACTCGCACTTCGACCGGTTTTTTAAACATTCAATTCAAAAAAAAAAATATTTTGTCAGATGGCTTAGCAACTGCACGTCTGTGCATTTTTTCCTAACTTTCATATCGTAGGTTATTATTACATGCAAGACTTTATTTCAGCTTTTGACATATTGGGCGAATTTTCTTGCTCGTTATAACAGATGTCCATCACGAAGCCTAGCAGTTGAATAACACGCTCTGAATGATGACGATGTGTCAAGAGGCCAGCTCTAAATGGAGTTAATATTTCATAACGAAAGAGACAGCACATAGTCACTCACATTTCACAACTGTACCCCTTTAAAGATAGACAGGTCTAACACGCCTTGCCAAAATCTCATTTTATAGTAAAATGAAATGAAATTATTTATAATGCAAGTAGGATATACAATCACTTTTACACGTCATTTTTTTCAGCCCGCTGGAGTTGAATTTTATCACTACCCTGAGAAGAAATGTCGAAACAAACTCAGGGGTCACAGTCTCCTTTTAAGTCCAGACAATATTGATTCGCGAGTAATATTGTGTAAACAAATTTCCCACCCAGGACGAATCTTTGTGTGATTAGCACGATCATTTGTTCTGTGTCTGGGTGTAATTTATCTATAATATGTATGTATTTAGAAATATATAAGTATGTTTATCAGTTGTCTGGTTGCCATAGCACAGGCTCTGCCTAGTTTGGGATCAGATGACCGTGTGTGAGATGTCCCAAGATATTATATTATATTATATTATTATTATATAAATGCAGGGTAATTTACAAACAAAAAACAAACACTACTTTACTAGTCTTTATCGCTCGGTACTGAGCTAAGGGACGAATAAAAGCTATTGCTACGAACCTGTGATGCGACGTTCGGCAATGAATTGTCAACTATTGCACCCCTGGCCAGCGCCGATCGTAAACTTACATTATGGACCCTGTTCCTCAAAGTATTATGACCTCTGGGCCAGCAGGAATTGAGCGTGTTAGAGGTAATGATAGACAGTTTTATATCCGCTAGTTTACAATTTTCTTACGTTTTTATTTGTGTTGTTTTTGAGTATTTTGATGCTGCGTCCGTGAGAGACATTTAAACTATCATTGAATAATAACATGATAACAAGTTAAGAACTCGTAATATTACAACTTGAATTATAAAACAGACTTATGAGCCTAAATTGTTTTTAACAAATTTTTCAAAACTTTTACTAACTTTTATCTAGACACGCGAGAGCGTGTCAAGCCAAGTTCCAGTAACAGAACTGGCGAGCAGCACTGTGTGTATTATTACACGAACCATTTGGAGCCACTTTTGACCCCTTCATAACTCAAAAACTATTTCACATAAACGTGTCAAATTTGGCTCATATATTGAGACTTCGTATATGAGAACTAGCCAAGTCAGACCTTAGGCTACAATATTATTATCCTAAGTTATAAGAAGATATTATATATTATGTTGTTATAAATAACTTTCAGGACTGACCATTGAACTTGGCACCCATTTAGATCTCACTTCTTTTGTCGTTGAAGTCAACAACCAAGGCATATATCATAATTTTGAACTTGGCTCTCATTTCACATTTATGTTTTTGATGGATATATATACGATTAGGTAACACAATCAATCTAGAAAGTACTGAATACTAAGATTAACAGCCTCAGCAGTTAGTATGTTAATTTCAACAGGAGCGCTCAGCCTTTTAGAGTGATTTGAGTATTCATGTCCGCTTAATAAACAACTCAGACAATTAAATTACGAGTGCCGCGCGACAAAGGATATTAGAAACTTCGTGTAGAACTGTTACGAACATTAATTCACGAAGTTTGACAAGCGCTGCTCAACAACTGACAATACAAATACCGAAACTGGTACGAAATGGTATGTTTGAAGTTGTTTCTTGATTTAGAAAGAAAATTGATAATAGTTATGTTACCAGAAAGAAGAATTGTAGGTATTTTAAACTAGTTAAGTTTAATTTAATATAGTCCTTTCAATAAGTTGTACACTGACTGACTTCTCCTATTGCGGGTTTGCTGGCAGAGATGTCTTTAGAATTAATTGATTGATTTGCAGTAATTTCAATAATTCGATGAGTCACAGTCACGTATATTCAAAGCTCACCGTAGTTGTTCCGTGTTTTATGAACCTTTGTTCCGTGTTGTGTGTTGAGTTTGTAAACATACCGACACCCCACCGTGCCTCGGAAAGCACGTTAAGCTGCTGCTCCCGACTGTCATCACTTTTAACTTTGGCAGTCGTTCAGTCATTACAATTCTGAGAACCAGTCTTACTTTGGGATACTGTGTTACCCAGTAAAATGGGTTGTGGAAGTCAGATAGGCAGTCGCCGTGTAAAATACGGTAAGACTGGAAGCCGACCTCAATATAGCCTAGGAAAAAGGCTAGGCAGAAGAAAATTTATTCTTATCTCGAATTTTGTGAGAATTACTAAACAAGTACTGTACTCTACATGGAACCTAAAAATCGTTACGTCTCCGTCACGTCCGACCTTTATTACGAAACGCGACTGTATTTAGTCTTAGGGCAAAGCATAATTACAAACTCGTTTAGATAATGGAATATTTGTGTTAAACCTCATTACGTATTATTTTCAATGGTTATGTGTACCTATTACAAACATCTCAACCGCGTGTCTCATAAGCTTCGAGATAAGTTAGACTTAAATCATAAGAAATAATAAGACCGGCCTTTTCTACAGCATTAGGCAAAGATCTTTGAAACGGAATCTTAGACAAAGATCTGTTAAAATAAACTTTCAAACCATTAAAGCCCGCTTGCACAAGTCCGGATTATCTTTTAAACTCTGAGTTAATTCTAACACGAAGTTAAATTGAATGTTTGTCATGCAATATTGTCAATTTAAGCTCGTGTTATCAACTAATTCTGTGTTAGGTTTTTCGTGCAAGTGGACCTAAATGTAGTACCCTAAAATAATGTTTGTATAAACTGTAACTATAACTATACCAAACATGAAAAAATCACTATTGATTTTTCTCGATATTAACAGTGTGTCCATATTTTCCAAATTCATATCTCAATACGGTAACTTGTCGGGGCCATCAAAACTGACAGACCTTATCTACTATATAAAGTTAGCTATTATTGTGTACCGTGTTAAGGGTCTAAATAGCTTTAAACAGCTCTATCGCCCCGAGGGTCCAAACTGACCTCCATTTATAATGGCCGGCCGATAGTTAAGGGTCCGATTGGGATCACACCCTCGTATTTTACTGTTTTTGGATTATTTAAAGACCTTTGCAAAGAATTTGGAATTAAGGAATTTAGGTTGAGTTAACTTAAATTAAGAAGTCTAACTAGTATCTTAGTGGTAAGTTTTTCATAAGTTGTGCCGATGTAAATAAAAAATAAAACAACCACTACTTTTTTACAAATTTTTCTTTAATTTGAAATTTATGTATGTAAGTTTTTATGTATGTTTGTTTAGATCAAATCTTGCAAATACGAAACACTTCTAGACATCCAATTGAGGACAAATTTTGCATACTTATACAAGTTTGATGACAATACATTATCATGGTACTTTCTATAAGCCTACATTGTCCCACTGCAGGGCAAATCCTTTACGTACAGAATAAATAATATAGCCTCTTCTCTCCTATCAGCAATTTCAGTTTGTTTGAATAATTTGCTCACAAAGGCATATAATTCAAACACAAGACTACCAAATAAGTGACGCTTGATGAACTACTCTCATATTGACGTCACAAACACTCAAGTGATGCCCACAACTTTCCATTGTTGCTTCCCTCGCCATTATATCCCGCTGAAGTAAGCAACTTATAAATTATGGATCCGGATTAGTACTGATACGGGATAACATATAAAAGGGTGCAAAAAAGGGATTTTAAGGGTTTGAAAATACATTTTACGAGCAAAGTGGAGTAATCTTATCTATAAGACAGTAGCGCTGATTCCCTTGTACACTAACTAAATCAAAATTTAACCATTGCTATCTTTTTCTAACATACAGCGTGAGAAAAGGACGGCAACATATAACGACTAACATAGAAATGTCAAAGCAGTTTTCGCCTTAAACATCACTATGTTTTAGTGCACTCGTTTCTGCGTGTCGGTAGATTAGTATGACAATTTTAGTCGAAACTAAATTTGACAGCTCTCATTTTCAAAAAAAGAAACCGATGGCCTAAAATAGCTTTAGTGTGAGTTTAACAGAATTGGAGCCAGACTGCATAATTCCTTCGAAGTAAAAAAATCTTACGCATAGTGTAAAAAATAAACTGCTAAAATGTAAAAAAGATGCATAAATGGAAGGATGTTAAAGGGTTCATAATGACAATCATTACGTCTCATTGCTTGATTAAACAAATGTTTAAATTATAAATAATAAACAAATAAATAAATAAATGTGGACAACATCACATACATTGCTCTGAACCCAAAGTAAGTAACTGAAGCACTTGTGTTATGGAATTCAGTGACAACGAAGGTACCACTAACACCCAGACCCGAGACAATATAGAAAAGTGGTTTTCTACATTGAGACGGCCGGGGATCGAACCCGGGACCTCAGAGCTGGCGACACCTTGAAAGCCGGTGTGTACGCCACTCGACCACGGAGGTCGTCAAAAAGTAAATTAAAGATAAACTTTAAGAACTAAAGCGAGACAGTTCCTATGATAAATATACTATTTCAGTCCGTATTGTACATACGGACTGAAACAGTGGAACTCACTGGAAAATCGAATAAAATCTCCAAAAACTAACATCGAACTACACACATACCATGAAATAAGACTAGACAGCTCTTCAATTTGTCAAGTGGTTTTACGCCAACACATCTCTGCTTACCCTCTCATCCAACAAAGTTTGAAAATTAACCACCACATCACGGAAACGACGGAAATGAGGGAACGGAACCGGAATCCTGTTGGGAAGCATCCCCTCGCACCCCCTGACACGTTTGTAAGCAAAAATGATTGTAGGCTCCTACTTAGCTATGGAAAATTGAGGACATTAAACTGGAGAGGAATTTTAGTATGTTGAGGATGAAATGGGAAAAGGTTGCTCAAATACGTAATCGAAATTAGTTATTACGTGATTAATGGTGAAGAAAATGATGATGAGCAAGTTGCACCCCTAAGCGTCTCACTAAAGAACTGAAAATAATTATGGTAAATGAAAAACGGTACTTGATCTACCAAACTTCTCAAAATGTCAATGAGAACATTATTCTTATCCATAATCTAAATATTTAATGACCATTTCTAACTTAAGATACTACCACTACACCACTGCGACGGTAAAAGTCTAAAACGTTAATATTTTGTTTTCCCGAAAAATGTCAAGACGTAAAGAACAAGAACACAAGCACTCAGAAATTCAAATATTTATTATGTTAGTGTTCTTGTTCATACATTATTTATTTTCTTTTTCAACCGCGGTATACACTTGTTCTCCTAACTCTGACATTAGCAGAATCGTCATCTTTCCAACGAAGCTATAATCAAAATTGAATTAAATACCCCCTTCCTCCGCCTCCAATATTAAAGTTGTACGTTAGTAGAACATTCCGTATGAAGATAGAAGCTTATGTAGGTACTAATGATTAGCTTACTTGAAACTAATGCGGCTTTAATTACCAACAAAGGCATCCTCATCTTACAAAAGGGATCCTACTTGGAAATACCAGAGGAGAAATTAATACCACCCCATACAAACAGGGAACTTTGTGGTATAATCCTTCAGCTTACTCAAATAAAACAATCTTAAAACCCTGAAGTAGATTAGAGAATCAGCGTAGAAAGTTTAATCTTTAATTCCACAGATGGCGTTGTTTTAAACATTGTGTAAATGAATGATGTACCACGTAAGTACGAACGACGGTCTGCGGTAATAAATTTTAAAGAAATAGTGCAGCTGTAAGGTTGAACTTTAACCTAACTGGATTCGGTCTGGATGTCGCAATTACTTACGGGAAGAAAAGGATTTACAATTTGAGCAAAATGAAGGTACAATTTTTTTTTCCACAGTTATGCCGAAAAGACGGTTTTATAGAAAAAATCTATATGTGTTTATTTTACCCACTATTGTACGTGCAAAGCAAATAATTAAAACGTATGTTAGGCATATTCACGTGTGCAAAACTCTGCCTCTAAGGGGATAGGCGTAAGAACATACAGTATACATATTTGACTTAATAATGGCCGGATCGCACGTCATTCTTGTCCATCTGAGGTATTCATCCAAAAAGGTCCAAAGCGAACCAATCATACAAATTGAAGCTGACCATTGTGCTGGCTGAATGGAATATATTCCGTAATTATATTATCTGTCACGCGTACTGGACAAGTACGCGCATTTCAATTTTATCTTCACGTACGTATCCCTTATTCAGCTATTGTTGGAAATAAACGTTTATAGATAGCATTTTAATGAATACCCCGTTATTTTGCGATGTCCAATTATAATTGGATTTAATGGTTCAATTTAGCGGCCTTTAGCAAATTTATTATCTTGTCGGTTTAAGAGGCTAAAATATTAAAAATAGACTACTGATTTATTTACTTTACATTATACGTTAACAATATTTGATGTATTATTCTTTGGGGTAAAAACGACACTCGATTTATAAAACAAAAGAAACGTTATCATTCTGTATTTTAGAACTTTATCAAAAGTATAATATATCGACCAAAATAAAATAAATAAATAGAAGTTTTATTAAAGAAACATGTTCAACGTTTACAACAAATCTTTTTATACTGTATCAAAGAAAATAAAAAACAATAAAATGAAAAAACATAATCCATAAAACCAACACCAACACATATTTACAAATTACAAAAAATATCTTAAAATAAATATCTAAAATAAATGTAAAACAAAACAAAATCTTCGTGAGCAGTCTAAGCATTTCCAAATCTCCTTTTACCCATTATTTCCGAGGGTTTATCTCGAATCAAGCAATCACTCGCGCTAGACGACGACTCAGCATTTTTGAGACCCTTCTGCCGGGTCAAGGTATGAATTATTTTGCTTTAATTATGCCTTGTTAGATGCTTGAAATAGACGTCTTAATTTAGCTGGCATAGCTCGTTGATATGAAATATTATATTTTATCAACGTGACAAATAAACCTGAATATTATTTTTATTTATTTTTACGCATACCGCATGCGGAGCGAATATTTGTAATTAAATACAAATAGTAGAAAAAAAAAGTCAAGTTAATTACAAATATACCTACATTTTTATGCGTTAATCCTAATCGATATTTGTACAAATTAAATCAAAGTCTTTTACAAACTAAATTAAATGTATGAAAATATACAAATTAAAAAATAAAATATATAAATAAAATAAAATAAACTGTTTTTAAAAATTACATCTTCGTATTCTTCTTCTACATCTGTAAACTTACAAGTACTTACTTACAAAACGGGTAATACAATGGTTTCGTCTATTTGCATAAAGAAATTTAAAACATTTCGGGGTTATATTTGCACATCAGTTGGAGTTACTCATTTAAATTCAAACAACCCTTTTCCAAAAAAAAAACAAATTACTTATAAAATAAAAAAGTAAAAGCTGAACCTCCATTTCAACAGTATGCAGAGGGTATATTATGTAAAGAGGTGAAGGATTTCGTATGGCAGCAGTTGGGGGTTAACCCGCCCACCGACTTAGCGCAACAGTTAGGAGGTATTAACCCTCCGCTGACGTATCGGCCTTCGTGTACCGTTGACATATTTTGAGACGGGTTAACTTTATCAAACTTCTAAAACTAAATGGAGATTAATTTTAGTTTAATTGTTTAGTATTAAAATTATGGGATTGTTTAATTTTAATTAAAAAGTTTATATTTTGACAATATTCGACATCGCTTTAGTAAACCTTTTTCATACTTTTTAAGTAGGCCTTTATCAGGGCAGTATAAGCAAATTATGGTCATAGAAACTGCTTGAACATGTGAAATCATTCTTAGGGATTTCCACGAAAAAACATTATTAACGATACAACCGTTTAACAGTTAGGTGCCGAAAAATATGTTGTTTTTTGAGTAGACTAAATCACTGAACATGAAAAATAATCTTTCTTTATTATAGACGCCTTCATGTGTTAACAAGAGGCTGCAAGAAGAAAGATCCGAACAGATTTTATATCACATCTGACAATCTAATCAACAATTTTAGCACCGTTGGACCTCGTTCTCCGTGGTCGAGTGGCGTATATACTCTGGTTTTCAAGTTGTCGCCAGCTCTGAGGTCCTGGGTTCGAATCCCGGGCAAGTCAATGCAGTAAACCACTTTTCTACATTGTCTCGGGTCAGGGTGTTTGTGGTACCTTCGTTGTCTCTGATTCCGTAACACAAGCACTACAGCTATTTACTTTAGGTTTAGAGCAACGTATGTGATGTTGTCCACATTTATTATTATTTATTCAGAGACAAAAAAATCCGTCACTATATTTTTCTGATTTATGTACTTTGAAATTACCTTTTTTAATGGACCAATTAGCTTTCGTCTATACAAAGAAGATAAAAATACTTTAAAAGAATTTCGTAAAGTAATCTTCTAATCATAAACTTAGATGTTTAATAGCTTTTAAAAAGCAATTTATATTTAAATATTAATATTATCGTCACGATTACTACGCTGAGTGGCTATTTATAATGAAAATCCAATCTGTTGAATGCCTATCTCGATTTTATCGATATTAGATATTTCAATTTCGCATTATCATATTCGCATTTATCATTGAGTACCCACTTAATAATAGAATTTCATTCTAACTGGATTTAGTCCTCAATTCACTTTCAATATCTTGGCTATTTTCGTTTTAAGAAGTGATGAAATTTCGTCAAAATACTTTTTTTTACACTTGTCTTAAATGCCCTCTCTTCTCTCAATTTTCCATTTAAATTAGCCGATTAATGGAAGATATTTGTATTTAGCTTTAAAAATGTTTTATCTTCTAATATATAAAAATTTCGTGTCACAGTGTGAGTTATCGAAGTCACCCGAAAGGGTTTGACCGATTTTCATGATTTTTTTTGTGTTTATTTTGGTATACCCCAAGTTGACAAGTTTGGCCCTGGCAAAACAATGGCCGCTGGTAGTAACTCAATACTTTATTCATAATGCACTGCATTTCAAAAATGTATTAAAGAGGTGGTATACAATTCTTAGCTATTTAATTTGGTTGAAAACAATTATCATTTAATGGTTTCCAAAACACACATAATACCAACCGTACCTTATACATATATACGTATCTTACAAGCCCATCTTAATCTCAATTAACAATAGGACTGGTTAAGAACCCTCTGTTCCACACGACACAGACAGGATTAATTAATAAGCATGCATATTACGAAGCACTTTCACTTATGCAAAACCATATAAATATTATAATTTATACCGATCTTGTTTTGAACATGACAAGAAAAAAGAATACAGTAATCTATCTATACTAATATTATAAAGCTGAAGAGTTTGTTTGTTTGTTTGAACGCGCTAATCTCAGGAACTACTGGTTCGAATTGAAAAATTCTTTTTGTATTGGATAGTCCGTTTATTGAGGAATGCTATAGGCTATATAACATCACGCTACGACCAATAGGAGCGGAGCATAAATGAAAAATGTTGCAAAAATTAAAAACCGTTAAAACTAAAACACGCGAACAAAGTCGCGGGAGACAGCTAGTTAAAAATAAAATTTATAAGATCTATCAATATCAATATTGCAGTTTAAAGTGAATTAATTAACTAATGGATTTCAAATTTTTCGCATCAATTATTCGACAACAAAAATCATATCTTAACATTAAGTTAGTGACTTAATAAGATATTGACCGTAGTAGTGCGGCGACGCGTTTGTTATGAGTTTTAATTTCGAATAATAAATGCGAAAAATTGGATAACAATTATTTAATAAACTCATTTTGAGCTGACATTTTGTAAACTGACTCTATACTAGATGTACTCTTCACCCCTTTTGGATAGATATACCATTTCAGTAACACCCTGTATATGTATTAAAGCCTTTGAGACGTTATGCTTTGTATGCACAAACATACATTCTATTGTTTCACTTATGTAAATCCAGCTTCAACAATTTAATTTGCATCGCAATCAACCATCAGATGTCTAGTTCCAAAACAGATAATAATTAATTAAACCTCGTCTGGTCCTTGCCTCCAATTACATTAATAGACAAAGCAAGCACTGTCTAAACTAAATAAATACAGAACTTTCTGACTATAAACATCCCGGTATCCACTGTTATTGTTTTGCTCAGCATACATAATTATTTAGATGCCGTAGGTAAGCTGCTGAAATATTAATAAATTAATTTCATGCCCTCGAGATTACCATGTTTATTAAATCAGTGTCTGAAACAGCGGTGTACAACCTTTTTTTAAATACTCGAATATTTTTTGCCCAAAAATGTACTTTGGTGAAGGATTTTTAACGTATTTAAAATGAGTTTCACAATTACTTTAGCTAAGGAACGCTAAAACATTAAAGAAATTGATTATTCAATATTTTTGTGAATGAGTAAGTATCTAATTTATTCCGATTAGTTAGTACTTAAGTGAAGACTGTAACTTTTACGAATTTTGAATCTAGATTAATCTTTCTGAATAAAAATAATAAATTCCAAATTTCATCTGCCTACAGCAGAGGCAAGTGAGACATCCGTCAGTCGTCAGAATCTCATCGATCAACAGCAAATTGACGCTATGACGTCACATCCCGCCTTCCACTGACATTGACAACTTGAGCTATTTGTGCAGAAAGTAGGCGTCAACGAAAATTGGCGTATTTTGAGTGAAAAAGTATATGTAGGAGTAGCGTGGGAGACAAACTGAAACATTTGTGTTGTTGTAAATTGTTTTCGTACTTCTTTGGAATGTAGAACTTTACTTTGTTGGGATCTAGTAATCGAATAAGCAAGTTCTGCGTGTATTTTTATATAAAAGTGTCAAACTTGACAAACACAGAGACATAAAAATGGCTTGGCCAAAGTCTGTCTTAAGGAGCACATCTAAATGTCAGTCCTACAACTTATTATAGTTAGAGTTGAGTTCCTACCTAAATAATTAAATATGATTATCGTTTTGGAACCAGTAAACGCCAACCGGCAATCTGCTAGAACCATAGAACTTATATGGATACTAAGAATGAATGAAAAAGAAATGTTAAGTCCTTGAAGAATAATAATAATTATATTATTTAACTACCAATACACATTGTAACTGCCGCCCGCGACTTCATGGTTGTCCATGTTATTCGCGAAACCCTAATTATTTTTGTAAAACAAAAGTAGCCTATATTATGCCCCATAATCCTAGCTAAACCAGTAAAAAGCGGACTGGTAGTTCCAGTGATTAGAGCGTTTAAACAAACAATAACTCTTCCGCTTTTTATTTTATAGATTTGTTGTTTGTTTCCTTCTTAGCAATCTCACTGTCTAGGGTAGGCTATATTTTACAATAAATAAGAAAGAAAATA
This sequence comes from Diachrysia chrysitis, assembly GCA_932294365.1. Taxonomy (NCBI): domain Eukaryota; kingdom Metazoa; phylum Arthropoda; class Insecta; order Lepidoptera; family Noctuidae; genus Diachrysia; species Diachrysia chrysitis. The sequence continues at coordinate 9,800,510 of OW028657.1, forward strand.
CTATTGGGTTATAAAGGAATAAATCAAGGACATAAAATCCCAAATTAATCCATAAATTAACCAACCAGACTTTCCGTCTAGACCTGTTATTTGTCTAGAAAGTTTGAGAGCCGCTGATAAAACGAAGTTGCTTGATTAATTTATTAAAAAACAATGTATTTAACTGTTCCGTGGTGTTGTAAACTCGGAATTACAGTTTTTATGTTTATTGAGGTCAGACATTTTTTTAAGAAAATTGAAAATGTTTGTGTAAAACCTTTTATGAGATACTAACTGTTACCCGCGGCTCCGCGAGCGTAGAGGTCGGTTATCGCGGCAAAAAGTAGCCTATGTCCTTTCTCAGGCTCTAGACTGTGTACCAAATTTCATTTATATCGGTTCAGTAGTTTTGGCGTGAAAGCACGACAGACAGACAGACAAGCAGACTTACTTTCGAATTTATAATATTAGTAAGGATAATATTTATTATGTTATGTAAGACGGTGTTTTCACAGTAGATCAACAGAAGAGAAAAGACAGTTAACAATAAGCCACTATAAAATCCATATAAATAGTTTTCATGTGATGTGTAACATTCATGTAAACCTCAAAAAACCATTTATCTAAAAAAAAAGTGTATTTAAAGAATATTTTTTTTGGCCGTCGTAATAACCTTCCAAAATATTTTTTTTAATTTAGTAATTAAACACAAATAATAGAAGGAAAAACTTAAACCTCGTAACCTTAGCTTCAAAAATAGTTTTTTTTTTTAAATTTGGAGCAAAAAACGTAATGTTTTGACAGTAGTACATTCTGCCGGTTATGAAAGAAGCAACATGTAGGACGTATGAACAGGAGTGGATTGAATAATTTATTAATTCGGCCAGAGGTTAGGGTTTGCGGCCACTCAGTCTGTCGTGCGGTCAACGCGTGGGAATTTTATTACAATTTAGTACATAATCTTGTTTATTTACTTGACTTAAGGGTATATTATATGCGTTAATATATAGCTATATATAGATAAATGAATAGCTATTATTTTATTGAACTTATTAAAATACAACGTCATATATTATAACATTTAACTAACAGTGATGAATACTCTGACAAATAATATTTAATTTACCCAGATAAAGTTACGGTAATAAATAAATTTATAAGTTTACAAATTTATTGTTTTTTTATTTTTGAATAGAAACTTTTAGATGAAGACGACAGGCGTTTAATATAGCTTTCGAGATAGTTTTAATAAAACGGCGCGCTCTGTTTTAACACCAATTTCACGAATATACTTGCTCATTCTAGTGTACTGTATACTTATTTTCACTCTAAGGTTATGCCATAAACAGCAACTGCGACGAGCTTCTGATTTTCCACGTTACGTTCTGATTGATTATAACCTTTACAAATCCTAAACAACCCCATTTAACAATTAACTTTGTTACTGAACGCCGTTAAGCCTCACCATTTCACCTTTTAAATTCAAACAATAAAAAAAAACTGTATTGTTCTTAAAAATTAAATTCAATGTTTAAATAAATCCAAACTTTTTACGTACCTAGTTGAAACAATTGCATATTAAAACTCTTTGTTTGTTCAATTTGTGTTTATAACCTTTTTTTAAAACTGAAATGTCTGTATTTCGTATTATAAAGCTGGGTCGTCGGCTAATATTTTTACTGTGTTATATCAACAGGGGTTTAAATACCGTAGTTAATGGGGGAAAAGCCTCACGTAAAAGTGTATATTATGGAGTTTAGTATGGATATGAAAATGATGCCGCCATAATTTTTCTACTGTGTATTTGTTTGCTAAGGTATGAGAAAATAGGATGTTATATTCTTTTGTGTGTAACGACTTTTGTTTAGTCTTTTGTTGGATTTTTTTTGGTATTAATGATGATACCTAGTTTTTTATGAGAAATGATGTGTCTTAATTTTGCGTGGAAATTGTGTCATATATCAGTCCTACACTCTACCCATCTTTTGAGTAAGATTACCTGAAATTTCACTATAGTGTAATTTTATGCAACGAACTTTTGTACTTCATAATATAATTTTGTAATATATTGTTGTACATTATGTAAATTCTAAGACAGGTACACACCTGAAAATGTTGTTTTAAGGGTTACTTACTTAATTCATATTTAACATAAAAATATTTTTATTTATTTTTTATGTAGATTTATGGAGATAGTGGGAAGAGGAAAGAGAGACCTTTTATTATTGCGGGGTGTAAAGCTTATGACTTCGACCAACACCGAGGGCACGGCGCGGTGGAGTGGGGTATGTTAGACATCCTTGTCGTAGCCAGAGCCGCGGGATCACATGCGCATTCCCATCGCAACTCCGAAGGAAAGGGAGGCCTATGCATTGGAACAACAAAGCACCGGGTTTAAAACAATAATGATATTATTTTAAGCCGACCTCCATGGTCGAGTGGCGTACACGCCTGTTTTCAAGGTTGACACCTTGAAAACAGGCGTGTACGCCACTCGACCAGCTCTGAGGTCCCCTTGTATGTAGAAAACCCCTTTTCTACATTGTCTTGGGTCTGGGTGTATGTGGTACCTTCGTTGTTTCTGAATTCCATAACATATGAATTGCTTTAGCTACATACTTTGGGTTCAGAGCATTGTAAGTGATGTTGCCCACATTTATTCATTTAGTATTATATATTTTGTCTGTTACAGTGTAGTATGTAAGAGTCTTAATATAGGCTGGTCTGAAATAACAATGAGCGACGAAGGTAACTACGGCTCTTGGTGTCGTCATCAAATATTCAGGCGGCCGTACCAAAAGCTTGTACGCGTATAAACGTTTATTTAATACGAGTCACGTGGTATAGGAGTTTAGGCGTTTTACTTAGGTAACAGATCTAAGACTGGACAATATTTGGTATTTAATTTTGAATTCGACGACGTCTTAAAGTCGATATTTTTTCGATTTTGTTACATATGGTAGTTTGTTTATATAAATACATGCCTATCAGTCTTCGACAGCCGGTTTCTGAATCGCTGATTAGTGTAAAAATCAACTAATAAGCTGTCAAATCGCATGTTAATTTCTCTCTTTTTCTTACAGCTTTCCTGATTTTGATTACGGCTGAACTGGAACTGCGCGACACGACGCGTCAAAATATTCTTTATATGAAATTGTACCAGACAACACGCACTAAGCGGCAGCGGATCTACACTGCTGAAACTACAATATTATAATCCTTACTTATATTATAAATGCGACAGTAACTCAGTCTGTCTGTCTGTCGCGCTTTCACGCCAAAACTACTGAACCGATTTAATTGAAATTTGGTACACAGATAGTCTAGAGCCTGAGAAAGGGCATATACTACTTTTTCCGCGATAACCGACATCCACGCAGGCGGAGCCGCGCAAAACAGCTAGTAAAAAACATTTTGTGTGTGCGCAGTTCCGCCGCGATGCAGTTCCACCTAGTGTAGTCGCAACTTTTATCTCTTTTTATTAGAAAGACACGATTGTTTACAATTATAAGAATGAAAATTCCGTGTGATTTTAACTTAATTCCACGGTAATAAACTAAAAAAACGGTGTAATACACCCCTCTAATCTACAGGTGTGCAGAAAAAAAAAACATATATAAACTCTAATCTCTTTTTTTCCTCATCATATAACTGAAGGATATTATACCCATGCCTTTGTCTTTTTCCTTATAATTCCTCACAAAAAAGCACATAAAATTCAACAAGTTGTATAATAAAGATTCGTTCACAATGCCGGATCATTAATTTTGCCCGAGCGGCGGGTACACCACCGCTATCAAGAATCGTTAGGGGGAAATATATTTCATTCTTTACAAAACAAATACGAGAGAAATACAGTTTTTTTTTAAGCTTTTGTGAAGCGTAGTTAAATAGGTGTACGATGATGTGTACGTGACGAACAATTAATAAAGATTAAATAAAAAAAAACATGGTAGTAATCTGTCATTGTGTCCTTTGTTACCAGTTACATATAAAAAAAACTTTCTTTCTATGTTATTGTTTGTAAAATGGATATAAAAACTTTCTAAAAAAAATATAGCGTATTTAATTAAAAGCAGCTTAATATCATGTTAAAAAGTAGACACGGAAATATACCAAATCAAAACATGACTACACAAAATAAAATAACAACGAAGATTAAAAAATCATAATTCAAAACACATTTTCAAACATGCGAAAATAAAATCTAAAACTACTACAGCACTGAAAATATAAACCAGCTTTTAGATTAAAAAGCAAAATGGCCGCTCTATGTGCCCAGTAGAATAACCGTTTGAAATTCAGTGGCCAGCAGTCGTTTCGCTCAAATGGTTCTACACATGAAGTTGGCTCTCAAACTGAACTATTTTTAATATGGGGTTACTGCATACTTCTGTTAGTGGATATTCCAGTGGCGTGTAACTTAAGCTGGCTCGATATTCAGGAAAGAAAGGAATTTCTTAGGAAGTTTCTGTCATGTACGCTATATACATGAAGCTGCATTGTTCGCAATGTTCTAACTGAATTACATTTATACTTGCTGTTTTGTACGGACCACCCTAATCACCTAGGGGTATAAAAAATTGCCTACGACCAATTCTTAGATCTAACAAATATATCTACACAAAAAAAAACATGTAAATCAGTCGAGCCGTTTTGGAGGAGTTTGATAACAAACACTGTGACAAGAGATTTTATTTGTTCGCTTTAACGATATTTAGATTTTTTTATTTCCCATATTTCAAATCATTTCCTTAGAATTCACAACTTATTTATTGTTTTCTATTTCCTATAGCCCTCTGCAGTTCCCAATAGAAAAAACGGGCGCCAAAAACAACCGCTAGCGATGCGTAATAGACCATTAATATTTTATTAAGTCGGTTCATCCCGGTATAACCATTTGCATTAGCATGACAAATGGACCAGCGTAGCCGCGTAAACTAGGTCACGCTAGCGCAGATGTAGAACCTTCTAGAAGCGATAAATTTGATGATTTATATAACTTTGATGGGCCTGTTGGTCTAGTGGTTAGTGACCCTGACTGCTACACCGGAGGTCGTGGGTTCGATTCCCACCCGGGACAAATCTTTGTGTGATGAGCACGATCATTTGTTCTGTGTCTGGGTGTAATTTATCTATAATATGTATTTATTTAGAAATATATAAGTAAGTTTATCAGTTGTCTAGTTACCATAATACAGGCTCTGCCTAGTTTGGGATTAGATAGCCGTGTGCGAGTTGTCCCAAGATTAAGATTTTCAAAAAAACAACTTGCTTAATTATCCATTTCTTTTTGCTATTTAAGTTGCTGTAATTTTGCTATTATTTACGTTATTGTGGCATATTTTAAAATAATTGTATTTACATTTTCTGTATTACCTTTTTTAATGAGTAACCTATGGAGTTCCTTGCCGGTTCCTTTCCATAGGAGTGACATTTTGAAAAAACGCAACTAGAGTCATTTAACGTTTTGAAAGTGCCTGAAAAAGCCTACTTGAAATAAAAATATTTTGATTTGATTTTGATTGCAATTGGCGTAGGTACTGGTTTCTTTTTTAATGGACCAAACTCGATACATAAGTACCTATCTACCGGAATCCTAGTATTTACGGTTAACTCGTGATGTTCACTGCTTATTCTTTATGTAGAAGAGGAACTGGAAACAGTTTTCGTTTAGGCACACAAAATGGTATTCTCAATATGTACACCTATCTCTTAAAGTTTTGGTCTTCCCTCTGGCACAATGAAACTCCCCTTTTTAAACATTGTGCTAAAATCCCACACATATTGAAAGCTGAATTTTTGTCGACTTGAGAGAGCAGTGACAAAAAAGTATTATTACAAACCTTACCCGAAATCCCAACTGGGTAGCGGGTTAGGTTAGGAACATGAAAAAAAAAATGATCCGAACGTAACCTTCTTCCTAACCTGACCCAACGCATCGTTCCTATCATAACCCGAATTGCGATATAGGTAGGTTTTCCTATCCAGTAAGTCTATAAATACCTTTTCCGTTGACTGATTTCAATTTTCAGCATCAAACCCAATAGCTATCCAGTTTAAAACTACATTTCCACGAATACTATCCACTGTTATTATTTCTTTTTCGCTCTACACCTCATCTAGTGTATCTATGTTCTGTAAAAGTGTGCTGGTGCGATATCGCAAGGTTTACGAGCTAGCAGTATGCTGGAGCATGTAGACTATGTTCCACCTCATTACTGGTTCCTACTTTATTCCACGTTTATGGCCGCTTTTGGCTACGTAATTAGTTTTCGGTGGTAATAAGATTTTGTAATATAAGCAGCGGTTCCTGTAATGTACTGAAATTTTGACAAATTTTCTTTGTTCCAATAGTTAACAATAGAAGCCGGTAGTCAAATCAAATTAAAAGTAAAAAGTATAATGATTAACTTTATAAAATACTCATTGAACATAAAAAAATCTTATGTAAGTAGTACCCATAACCATAATTAATGTAAGATACATAGGTACATAATGTCGCTGTCGATTTTTTTCTAAAATACAGAGGTTCTGATTCCTTTGCACGCAAACTAAATCAAAATTAAGCCATTGCTATCGTTCACTAACATACAGCGTGAGAAAAGGACGGCAATAAATAACAACTAACATAGAAAAGTCAAACTAGTTTTCACCTTGAGCATCACTGTGTTTTAGTGCACACGTTTCTGCGTGTCGGCCAATTAGTATGAGAATATTAGTCTGAACTAAATTTGACTGCTCTTATTTTCGTTTGTCCTTTTCTAATTAAGTATAACTGAAAAAGATACCGATAGTCTAAAATAAGTTATGTGGGTGTTCAAACTTTTGGCCTTACGTTTGCAGTAAACCGCAAGACGAACTAGACACCACAAAGATGGAAAAAAAAACAGAATAATAACAGTTTCCTGGCACTATTAATTAATCTCCTAAACCACCGCTCAGAACACGCATTAATACTCGTTTTATTCATACTGACACCTGCAGCCATATTCCAATAATCGTTTTTTCCCTTTCCAACTCTATAAGAGCGAACGAGAGGGATAAATAAAACAGCGTTGTAAGCTTGTAAGTCTATAATCAAAGCAACACAGCTTCCCTTGTTCCAAAGTGTTTTCTTCGTGTTATAATTCTGTTTCAAATTAACTTCTATTGTTATATTTAATGAAAATTCATTGTTCGTGTTAAGGTTGTATTGATCTGATTCACAACGAAATCTGGTGTTTTTGTTAATCGGATTTTCAATTAGAAACTGTTTAAAAGCGTTTTGTATTCAGCCTTTTATTGGTTGGTGGTTTTATTTTTTTTTTTTCCTACTCCTCCTATTTACTACTTCTGATTAATTTCGTTGCGGGTTCCAAGACAGTCAATCGTTTCCCTGGGACACACCGAGCTTAACTGTTTCGGTGATATTCATTGGTTATCATTGTAGATCCTGGCTTACAGGAGTTGCAATGATGGGCATGTGTGGTGGGCTAGTCCCTATAAAAGCCTTTTATTGGTCACACAATGACAGCCGTCGACGCTTTAATGATTTAATTAAATGATTGTAATTATTTACCCTGTGTTCAGCCTAATAAGGTGTCGGGTGCCATTTTATCTCAGAAAAACGTTATGACGAATATATTTAAAAATATTTCAGCGGTTATTTTAGCTAGGGCAGACTCATCGCTATTCGATTTCTGGTACTCAATTTACAGTCTTTGGTAAGAGTTTAAAAGTAATGTTGCAAGTTTGTTGGAACAATCATCTTGGATATCAGGACTTTGGAAATGTAACCGAACATTTTTAATAAAACAAAATGTTTTAGATGATTACTTCAATTTGACTGATCTAACGACTACGACGATATGAGACAATACCTAATTCATTACACATAAATGTAAAAAAGAACCGAGTTTCATTAAATTGTATGGGACCACCTCTGAGGTATCCCTATCGACGATAAAAATAATTTGTGAAATCGATCCACAATTGCCGTACATATCGCGTAACAGACAGACAAATAAACTTCGAATTAAGAACTTCCTCCGTTTAAAGTCAGTCAACAATTGTTTTCCGACCTTTTTTTAAAATAAATTGTAGGCGTTTTTGTAAACTGCTCAAAACATTTTGAATAGTTTAGTGAGTTCCATGTAGCACTAATAACAATAGGTGTCGGTAAGACGTGTATCAGTTAAACCTAACTGGTAACATTGGGTATTCATTAAAACTTTGTTCTAACGTTTCTGGAACTTCCTTAATGATCTGCACACTTACTATGGGCTCTTAAAGCAGGTCTGTTGCCGTCGTGCAAGCGAGACGCTGCTACGTGCAGTGTTGTGCGCCGTCTCGCTTTCACTACGGCAACAGTCCTGCTTTAAGGGTTCATGGTGCAGGTACTGAACGCTCATTCTACCTCGGTATTAACATTACATGAATATATTAAGAGGGAAAGAACAGGCTTTGTAAAACTAGAGGGGATATGAGGAAACGGGAGTTGAGTCTATAGTTACGTAGTAATAATTATACAAAAAAAACACATTTCTTAGTTATTTTTCTGTATTTTTACAAAAACGATTATGATAAAGTTTATTTCGCACTATATATGTATTAAAGCATTTCTAAAGATTTTTATTTTCCCTAGACTTCGTCATAAATCGATTTCTCAAACGATACTTTTCCAATAAGCGACAATTCGTCCTAAAATCCATTTATTTGCGTATCTCATTCAGATAGTCGCGTCGACATCTATAATAGATTTTATGCTTCTGTTTCAGCATGCAGCCAATCTAGATAATAAATTTATCGACAATGCCACATGCATCCTACCAACACACAAGCAACCAGCAAAAACACGGCAGACGATCAATGAAACAATCTCTTCCAGCCAAGTCGTTCGAACAAATGTAGGGTGGAAGACACGATTGATGTCCTTTCTGGTTAGTATTCATAGATTCAAGGTTTATAGCTTGACTAAAAAGACCATAACGAACGTATAAATCTATACTAATATTATAAAGCTGAAGAGTTTGTTTGTTTGTTTGTTTGTTTGAACGCGCTAATCTCAGGAACTACTGGTCCGAATTGAAAAAATATTTTTGTATTGGATAGTCCGTTTATTGAGGAAGGCTATAGGCTATATAACATCACGATACGACCAATAGGAGCGGAGCATAAATGAAAAATGTTGCAAAAATGAAAAACCGTTGAACCTAAAACACGCGAACAAAGTCGCGGGGGACAGCTAGTGTGTAATAAACATAGTTGTGGCCTCTTTTTTGTATTTTCTAGATTTTGCTTTTTTTTTTCATAAAAATAAACACTTATCTTGAAAAAAAAAAAAAAAAAGTGCGTTTCACAATAAGATTATTCTAATACAAATATGCTTTCTTTATAGTGGAAATTTAAGCATTGGTACTACATACAATGGATGTTATAGATGTAAGGGCTAGTGGCGAACATCTGCAAAAATAATGACAATTATTCGCCAACCCTCATTCGCTTTGTGTAACTCGCCACTACATTAGATGTTACATAATATATTAACACGCGAGTCCCATAAGAATAAACAGCTACGGGCTCAATTGCCATCAATAATGGTCTGAATAAAATTCCCGCAATAACTCAGAGAAGAACTGAAAGGTCAACTCTTAGAGGAATAAATAAGTAAACTATAGAGCGCGCATATCGAGTATGAACTGTTGGCACTAGTATGAACATGTAAAATCGTAAAATTAGTATTAAAACAGAGCGCTCCGTTTTATTTAAATTATCTTAAAACCTAATATTACCCGAATAATATCGGAACCGTCGATATTTTCGAATAAACGTCTGTCGTCGCACGGAAAATCACAAAAATTGGTTATCGAACGTTGTACATTTAGCTTAAAATGCTTTCGCTCGGCTTAACGACTGCTGGCGATACGCACGCTCTACGCTTGTCTATGTTTACTCTAAGGGTTAACTACATTAAAAAAGCCTCGTTAAAGCGTTTACTTTTAAAACACCAACCACGTTTACGCCGAGCACCGCACACTCAATTTTGTTTAATTACATCACGGAATATTAAATTAAGCGAGCGCCCATGTGCGTACATGTCCTGTTATTGTGCTATCCACCCCAACACGCGCCAACGACGTTATCGAGACTAACCTAACCATTACGCGTTTTGTCAACAACGGTCTATTAAGTTGTACGTTCCCACAGCAATGGATAAGGTAGTGAGATAAGGTAAATGTGAATTTTGTATCGTTTATAAGGGTTGCTCCCGAGGGTTGAAATATTAATCGAGGTGTGGCCAAGCCGGCGTTGTACTTTGATGTGGTCCAAAATTAGATCCCTAAGCTTGTTTATGCGGTGCTACCTTTGAGGTTCCGTACGCGCAACTGAGTTATTTTTATTGACCCCAAGGAGATGTTATTTAAAAAATGTGAGAGCGTTTTTTATTAAGATTCTTATTAAAACTTTTAGCTTTGATTAGATGTAGGCGTTGGTTGTTTTATTTATATTGCGAGGGTGGTCCGATCGTCTGACTATCTAACTTACTTTACAAGTAAATACTCACTTAAACACACGTAACATTTAAAAGCAATAGAGAACGTTAACTAACTTCTTTTTCAACTTTTCTAACAACCAAGTGAATAAAACAATAAATAAATAAAAATTTTTTTATTCTTCAAAAATAACGATTTTTTCATATGTTGATGAGCCCTAGACCCTACACTAGAATTCCGGGTGTCGTCACAAATCTCCTAAAAATAACGAACAAAGAGATTTATCACTATATTCCTATTACTCGAACTATATTCCTATAACTTAAACGATGTACAAGAGAGTTCAAGAAAGTACAGTAATGACCACAATTTACCAAGAATCTGAGTAAGCTAATCTTGGACGAGCAGCAAATGGAGTGCTCATGAAAAATCAAGATGGAAACAAGAGACGGACAAAATAACGAAACAAAAGTAACCCTGCGCGCTTATTAAGAGCTCTAAAAGCAGGACTGTCTCCATTGTAGAAGTAAGACGACGCACTACACTGCGCATAGCGGCGTCTCGCTTCCACACGGCAACAGTCCTGCTACACGAGCTCATAGTACACTGCAACACTGGTCTTGTAAGTATAGTTGACATCTTGCTGAGTTTACAGCGGGTGTTGAATGTTTAAAACAAAAGAATAACGGTTAAGAAATGGTATTCTAAAGAGTTCTGATATTACCTACGTGCTGTTTAGAGTATATTTTGGTTAAATTGTTTAGCAGGTACCCATATCTATGCAGTCATAATATTTCACTGTTTAAATTTCAAGGATAAATCTTCAATTTACACGGATAGTATAAATTTTGCGAAAAAGAGATAGAACATGCGTCACCTACTAACTTTAAAAGCCTTATAGCTTTTAAAAACATGTTTTTTTTTTAGATGTTATTAAGCAGTTTTTTAGTAGTAATACTATTATTAAAAATATTTCTTATAAATAAATACTTTGATAGTAGTCAAATACCCAATTAGGTATAATTTTTAACAGACTTTTAGGTATTATCGATCATGCTTACTTTAATTGTATGTAGAAGTTGAGTTTTTAAAAACACTCAAGCAAATAACCAAGAATAAGCGACAACAACAGAAATAAATTAGTTACGAAGCGTAACTTATGAAGCGATTCACTCAAATTGATTAACTTGCGCAAGTACTGTACAAATAAACAAATATTCGACATTTAACCTTTCATTTAATTGGACCCCAAGAGGTCTGTTTAAACAGAACGTCCGCAAAGGTCCAAATAGTGTAGAGGCCTCTTTCACATGTTAATTGTGAAATTATTCATTCATTTATTTGAGACCTCGGCATTTTGAGGGTCTCATTAAGAATATTAAAGTTCGGAAAGGTCAAAGTTTATGGTCTTTGACCATAAACTTTGACCTTTCCGAACTTTATCTATATATCTATCTCTATATCTATATCTATATATCGTCATTATTATTTTTATATCTTACAAGATCCTGTTAAGGTCTAAATAACTTCAAACTTTATAATGTACATGTAATGTTTATTAGAAAGCTGTAAAAAGTAAAAAGATTTCGATAAATTAATGGTACGAAACAAAAATCATAAAAATATATCTTCTTCTGTCTAGCCGTTTCCTAAGCTATGTTGGGGTCGGCTTCCAGTCTTACCGGATTCAGCTGAATACCGTATTTTTACATGGAGCGACTGCCTATCTGACCTCCACAACCAATATTATTGGGTAACATAACACAATACTCTATGTAAGACCGGATGTCTGAATAGGGATGTTTCCTAAGTATGAAAAGTTAAAATCTATTTAGTCCGTCAGTTAAATAATAAAAAAATATTAGACACGTATTTTTTCTTTTATCAAAACGATAAAAAATTAAAAAGATACAGAGCTTTAAAGTTTCGGAGTGGGGGCTTATGACGCCGCGCCTTTCCGTTCTCTGTATTTTGATCATTATTTGTTTGCAGGAAAAAAGAAAAAATACGTGTCCAATAAAATTCAATAATCTACCAGGAGGACATTAAAAAAAAAAATAGGAAACATGCCTATTGTAATGACTTTACGACTTAGAGACAAATAAAAGGATACTAAAGAGTGCGCCTATTGAGTTTGAACTGTAGGCACTAGTATGAACAATAAAATCGTAAAATTAGTGTCAAAACAGAGCGCGCCGTTTTATTAAACTATCTTAAAACTTAATATTACCGTAACAATATCGGACCCATCGAAATTCCGCATAAACGTCTGTCGTCGCACGGAAAATCACTTGATCAGTAAACGAGCTTAGTACTTACAGCTAAAAACTTGCTTACGCTCTGCACAACGGGCTACCAGCGATACGCGCTCTATGCTTGTCTATGTATACTCTAACCTTAACGACTGTCAAAGATCAACGTATGACAGTCGGGATCAATCAGACAGAAATCAATATCAAGTGACTTCCAAAGTAACATATTCTCCTAATTACATCTATACTAATATTATAAAGCTGAAGAGTTTGTTTATTTGTTTGTTTGAACGCGCTAATCTCAGGAACTACTGGTTCGAATTGAATAATTCTTTTTGTGTTGGATAGTCCGTTTATTGAGGAAGGTTATAGGCTATATAACATCACGCTACGACCAATAGGTGCGGAACATAAATGAAAAATGTTGCAAAAATGAAAAACCTTTGAAACTAAAACACGCGAACAAAGTCGCGGGGCTAGTTAACTAATAAATGGAGTCAACAGTTAAAACCTTCATTCAATTTTCTTGCTAAAATATTCGGTGCATTTACCTATCGAAAAAGTTACAACAGCTTTTCTTTTACATTTCACTAATGTTTTATTAGGGTTAGAAATCTGCATAATGTATTCAACCTGTCACGAAAAACTTTTGGAAACGTTCTTGATTCTTTATCTAGAATCCTAGACGATTTTATTGACTCTACAGTAATTTCATCCAAAGATAAAAACAAAAAGTTTTTAATTTAAAAGAAACTTTTTTAATTAATTTTTTTTAGTGAGTCTCATTTAAAGTAATGTGTTTAAGTTGTAAGTTATGATAACAGTTAGTTAAATCAAAACTTCTTAAGTAATCTATACTAATATATGAAGCTGAAGAGTTTGTTTATTTGTTTGAACGCGCTAATCTCAGGAACTATAAGTCCGATTTCAAAAATTCTTTCAGTGTTGGATAGCCCATTTTTTGAGAAAGGCTGTAAGCTAAATAACATTACGCTGCGACCAAAAGGGCGAAGCATAAATGAAAAATGTTGCAAAAATGAAGAACCGTTGAAACTAAAACACGCGGACAAAGTCGCGGGGGACAGCTAGTTTATAATAATTAAATACTTACTATTGTAAGTTTAAAAAAATGTAAGGTTCTATTGAACCTTTACTTTTTTAAATCTTTATTGAATATTTATTAAACTATTACCTAACAGTGTTTACGACTAAATTAATTACGTTTTAATATCTTAAAGTAAATCAAAAATAATTTTAATGTTTATTTTTATATTTTCACGATGTTTTACTTAAAAGATTTATTGAAATACCTTGTAGATATAATAAGAACGAGCAAAGTATTAGACCTCTGACCTTTAATGAAGTTGTAATTAACTTTTCAGATACGTAATGACTTCTTAAGGTTTCTTATTTATTCAGCGTAGATTGATTACAGTAGATACATTTACTAATTAAATCTTAGTATTAATAAGTATAAGACTTTATTAAATAATTCCAGTTATTTCGTAGATATTTATAGTTATGATATTTGACTAAGCTTTCACTACTTTGTATTTAGTTATTTAATAGCAAGCAGCTGATAATAAACTATACCTATGTAAACTATACAAATGCATGTGAATTGAAAGTCTGTGAATACACTGCGTCACAAAGATTTTAGTACTTATTTATTTATTGATATACCAACAGCATAACATATTACAATAGGCTAAATTTATTCTCTATAATAATTCTAATATGTATACCTATTATAGGTATACACAGCATTCACAATATCATAGTATTAATATAAAGTGTAACAAAAAAAAAAAAAAAAAACAAATAATAAATAACTAAATTAAATAGTGCTACCTCTCCTCTCTCTAAATTATAAGAAAAAAATTAACATGAAAAACAAATTTACAAATAAATATATTTTAATATGAAGATGTTTTTGTGTTTGCAGCCATAATGTCACCTATTGTAATCTATTGTAATTTGGTCTCTAAAATTTTTCAATAAATCTACTTAGAAATTACAGCGCTGTCAATTTCAAAACTTTACAACTTGTTTACAATTGTTAGTACTTTTTAACACTTAGTTCTAGAACTAATTGGTTTATGTTATGCATTTAGAAATAAACATTCCAAATCTCACATCCTATAACATCCAGCTGGCGTATAAGTTTCGCGTCAGATTATACTGGTAAGAGTTAGCAAACATCTGTCGCCAGTGTCGCCAACTTCACAACTATTTGCGATACACTTTTATTGCCGCAATTTATATCGCAAACGTTGGACGAAGCATTTGAGATTTAAAGGATTTTCGGATTGGAAAATATTAAGTTTTATTGGTTTCGTGTTTTCTTAAAACTTTGTCTTGGAGCATTTCATTTTTATTACATAGTTACTAGCTGCCCGTCCCGGCTTCGCAAGGGTGGAGCGAGATTTTCAAAACATTTACATACATTTTTTTTATTTTCTTTTATACAATCGTTGTCCTTGCAATAAGGAACATAACAAAAATAGAAATATTCAAATCGGTCTAGCCTTTCTCGAGTTTTAGCGAGACAAACGAACAGCAATTAATTTTTATATACTTTTAAGAAGAAGAAGATTTTTCTAGCTTGAACGAACAATAGATTAAACCGATATGTATTTTTGCCCTCATTGTCTCACATAAACTCACTTATGTAAAAGTCGAATGCAGTGAATAAAAATAAAGTATGTAAAATGTTGCAAAACATTGCTTTGTGGAAAGTTTTCGAAATACATTTTTTCTACAACATAAATATGAGACAAGATGGTTCGTGATACAAAATAATACATGGACTGTCTTCGAACAGGAAACGTAAAAAACACTGTAAGAATACTCAGAAAATACATGAGAACGTGAAAAAATCTACCTATGTTACTTCAAGTAAGGCATATTTCTATTTTGTTAGTACACTAAGGGCTGATTTTGTAGAAAATTTAGGAAGAGCTCTCTAAAATTTAAAATTATTCTTCGGATAAAAATATCTGGTGTTGTTAAAATCAGCTCTAACAAAGATACTGTGATATATTACGCAATAATAAATTTTAAGCTACTTCTTAAAATTAACAAGTGCCAGCAGAGAGCCTTCTCAAGTGAATTGTAAAATCGGCCTCCGGCTTAATAAAGCCATCAGACAAGCCCAAATAACAACTGAATATCTTTGATCAGACAACTGTTACGCTCTGTTCAAAAGATTAGCGGTAAAGTGATCATTATAGACAATGTCACGACATTTTCACCGAATTCTAACAGTATTATTCGTTTGTTTTACTAACAATTTAAAAGGATTTTAATATTTATGGCCCTTTTAGACAAGTGACATATTTACAAGTGTTAACGATGATAGAAATCGCTTAAATGACATTAAATGTATGGAAATGACATTTCATTTTAATAAGTCACGTGACAGACTTGTCATCTCCATACATTTGAGCGATTCGATCAGCGTTAATGCTTGCAATGGGGCCCAGCCCTCTAATACAAAATCGCAAAAGGAAAATAGTGTTTTCTTAGTCTTAAATTTTCGTTAAGGAAGCAAAAATATAACCCTAAAAATTAAAACGAAATTTCAAGCCAGCTGAGCTAAAACGCGGAGGGTATACATTATTAAAAGATAGTTTGGAATTTATACGGGGCGGTCCTCCCCTGGGGTGTTGCCTTCCCCCGTATTTGCTGTAGACCTTTCCACTGGTGTTCAGGGAATAAATAAGATGCCGCTTTGTGTGAACTCCAGGAGTGAGCTGTATTTTTGTATGATGGATCGGTTTACGTTATATCTTTTTCCATTATTCAGTGAATTATTAGAAATACTTGAAATTGCTAAAAAGGAAAATACTGCCTGTTTCTTTTTGTAACTAGGTAGGTTACTATATTTTCGTTAAAACATACAATATGTCAATCATAAAAAACCTACATGTTATCTTTAAAGTAATATTATATGAGGTATGGTCAGATATTTTTATGTTAAGTCTCTGTACAAATATAAATACAATAAAACCAAGATTGTATATCATTATTAGTTTATAATCAGCAACAGCATTTTTTTTCTGACCATTGTTATTTTTTTTAATCCGGAATGAATGCTATAAAGTCAGAATTGCGGAAACAAATAAGTTTAAAAAGCAATACTAGAAAAGTTCTATATTAAATGGTATTTTTTTTACCTTTTTTCTAGCGCTAATTGCAGCAAGCATAATTGCAACAATTTCGCATTCAATATGGCAGCACTGAGTCACATAATTCTTTACTAGAAAAATCATCAACAGTAAATTACGGAAAAAGTTAATTGCCTATTGACAATAATGGTGTTGTTGCAGTAACGTAAAGGTCACATGAAGGCTGACTTGCTTACACCAATTAATAAATCGCTATGACGTCACTATAATGATGTAATAACAATTGATTCAGAGGGAACTTTTCTTTCAATACATTTTACAGTTGTTGAAAATAGATAGTTAGGTACTAGCTACCCGACTCGGCTTTGCAACGGTAGACAAAACATTGTGAATTATACACAAAAACCTTTCGCTTGAATCACTCTATACATTGGTGAAAACCATATTAAAATGAGCTCAGTAGTTTTTGAGTTTATCTTTTTCAGACAGACAGACGCGGCAAGGGACTTTGTTTTATAACATTTATAGATATAGAAAGCTAAATAGATATAGTTGACTTTTTTAATGCTAGAAGTTAATAACATATTCATAGATGATTTTCAATACCAGAGATGAAATTTTGACTGAAGCGCAATTTCTGACAAATTAAGTAATTAGCCTTATTAGCAAAAACTACATTAATAAGTAAATACATGTGTAAGTGAATAATGTGAATACATGGTTTACTTACGCGCATTTCTTCGGAATCTTCCGACTAATTTCAGTCTCAATACAAGTTCTTTATCATGCGATGTCGCGACTCAAACTGATTAGTCGAGCGATCTCGAAGAAATTTCCTTCAGTAAATCAGATGTAATGATATTGAAGATTATAGGTGAATAATTATAGATCTTCATAATAAATTCACGTTGAATTAAATTAATTATACTTATTTCATTAAAGTGATAATGAAAAAAAATCTTTATAAAATATAAATATGAAACTACAAGTTCTTTTTATCTATACTTCTGCAAGTGATGACACGATGTCTTAACGCTCTGATTGCGTATAAGTCCCTTGTACGAAGCAAACTTACTGCCTCTTGCCACTTTCCCAAACTTCGAGCAACTAATAATTTCTTAACAGAATAGCATATCTAGTACCTAGTACTACCTAGGTAGCTGCTACCAAATTAGAGTTCTCAAGTTAGACAAGTTTACAAGTCACCAAACATAAGGAAAAATTAATCAATCTTGGCAGAAAAATATGAGTAGGTTGTAAAAAAAAAGAGTTTATTTATTTAATTATTTTATATATAATGATTTATGCACAATGTATCGATATAGGTGTATTTAATGCCGGAATACCTTCATCCGCTAGTTTACCTGCTTTCAGTTGAGAATTTAGGTAATAGGCACTCTTCTGACGCGTAATGTATAATGACAATTTTTATATATTTTTCTTGCTTCAACAATTTATTTATATTAGTAATTAGAATTAAGGGGTTCTAAATAAACTATCTTCTTGGGAAACAATGCTTTCTGCCCACCTAAACAAGTGGCATTTCGACAAGCGTTAACTGTATGGAAAAGACATTTCGTTTCGATAAATCACGTGACTTGGACTTGTCACTTCCAAACATTTGCACGATTCGATTTCGCCGATTATTATTATACGCGAATGTTAGACGGTAAAATATAACTACTTTTTAAAACGAACTAAAAATTAAATAAACTGCGGTAAAATCCTATTATAAAGTAGATTTATTTCAATATCTTCACGGGAGTGTTAAGGCCCAAAGATGAAAGCTATCGAAAATGTTTTAGTAAAGATGATTTAGAACGTCATAATTTATATTTCATACAAATTGTAACATCTAAACGAATACTCTACACATTATTACGAATACTCTGGTAAAATCCCTGTCAAATTCGAAGCCTTCGTTAAGAAAATCACGTGAAGTTTATTGATGATGGTAACCAAGGCAACCACATAACCTAACCTATTTTAATTTAAAGGCCATGTACCACTGATCTAGATTACTGGTCATCTTAAATTTGCAAACAATTGTTCTGACTTAGCCCTGAATTACAAGCGGGTATAAGGATAATTGATGAGTATAAAAAGTGTTGAGAAAACAGCTATTGGCACAGTACGGATTGTTCTCGTGAATTGTAGTGTTATCTAATGAATTAAAAAATATTTAAAAGTTCAAGTGAGTAAAATATATTATTATTTTTATATATTGTTATTTTAATTAGACTCCAGCAAAATTAGAAGAGTGTTTTGACGTGTAAAAGTGGTTTTAACGTGACATTTTAACAGATATTAATTAAACCGACATCAGAATAAAAAAACTTGCTTTTTTTAAATTAATCATTTCTTCGTGTCTTCCTAATATGCTTTTACTTTTTTATGTCAATTCTTTATTAGTTTCTTACTTCTGTCCAATATAAACGAATCAAAACGTATATTTACGTGTACAAAATATATTCACAACTTTGTCATATCATAAGAGGATTATATCTACCTCAATGTATTGAAATAGCAACGATTATAAAACAAAAGAACACCACAACTGTATTTCTCTGATATGAATTTATTTTAAACTAGCTTCCCGCCCCGCCTTTGCACGGGTGGTGTTAGGTTTTTAAAACATTTCCACTTGTTTATTTTTTTATTCTTTTTTATATAAAAAAATCTTGCCCTTACAATAAGGAAAATAACAAAAAAAGAATTATCCGATTTGATACAGTCGTTCGAAAGTTATGACGTGACGATGCGTGACCAAGGGAAGTCAGGATTCTTTTTTATTAGTTAGTCTAGCTGACACGTCAGTCGTTGTCCTGACAATTTTCGAAATTTAGCGCGTATTTTTCACAAATTTTCGTTCGCACAACCCTTGTCTTGATAATTACGGACACAATAAAAAAACAGCCAAATTCGTCGAGCCGTGCTTACCTAACTGATGCTCAGTCATAAATGTAGATTTTTATTATTATTTTTATAAGTTTTTCAATTTTTTCAGGGCGGTAGTACCCGCGACATGCTTCATTGTGATTTTCCCATGAAAAAAAACAATGACAGTAGGAAACATATTTCATATTTATTTATAACTAGCTGTCCCCCGCGACTTTGTTTGCGTGTTTTAGTTTCAACGGTTTTCCATGTTTGCAACATTTTTTCATTTATGCTCCGCTCCTATTGGTCGTAGCGTGATGTTATATAGCCTATAGCCTTCCTCAATAAACGGACTATCCAATACAAAAATAATTTTTCAAATCGGACCAGTAGTTCCTGTGATTAGCGCGTTCAAACAAACAAATAAACAAACAAACAAACAAACAAACTCTTCAGCTTTATAATATTAAGTATAGATTTATCAACGTTACTTCTTCTTTCCATCGGAAATTCTTTATATACTCACAAAACTGTGTAGGCAAAATCTTACCTGTAAACAAAAATACACGATAAATAAGTTTAAGATAATAAGTTTAAGATTTTACGATAAGTAAGTTTGTGAGGAGAATATACAGAGTTACAAAAAAAGAACCTAAATCACAATTATTTTTAAGAAGCAGTGAGCAAATGTGTTGATACTCATTCCTCCCTTAAGCCAATAATCCTGCATCCTGCAATGAGAGAATTACATTCTAGTTGCATATTAATATGTACTTGCTTTTTCCCGAGGCTCCGCCCGGATGTCAATTATCGCTGCAAAAAGTAACCTATGTCCTTTCTTGAGATCCAAGTGTCCCCATTCCAAGTTTCATCAAAATCAGTTTTCAGTGAAAGCGTTACAGACCGACAGAAGTTACTTTTGCATTTATGATATTATTGTGGATGTCTCCTTATAATTCCAGGATGAAACTCCTACTGGTAGCCGTCGCGATATCCCTGAGCTGTGTACAAGCGGCGGAGTACAGCACTAAATACGATAATATAAATTTGGACGAGGTGCTGGGCAACAAGCGGCTGCTGACCGGCTACCTGAAGTGCAGCCTCGACCAGGGACCCTGCACCGCTGAGGGGAAGGAACTTAAATGTATGTGGAGCAGGAAATTAATAAGGATTTGTAAAATAACTTTAGTAAGGAGTATGCATAATTAGTTAGAACAAAACGGTTTACTCTCGCATATTCTCGGGATCGCCCGACTAGTTTCAGACTCAATAAGAGTGTCTAATTATGAGCTGACGCGGAGGCGGTGGTGTCGCTGGTGTCGCCGAGAATATGCGTGAGTAAACCGTTTTGTTCTAAATATTAATATGGACATTTAGAATGTGAAGGTTTGCAGACCTGTGGATTAGGAGCCAAGATTATGTAGATCAGGCTAACAGCTAATGCGTATCATTTTGCTAATTCGATCACTCAATTTTTCAAACATTTATGCCATACACTATAACGATTTTATTTAAAGAGGATTAACCTGACGTTTGTTGCTGGTATTTCTCCATAGGAATTAAATTTTAGTGCCACGCACCTAGAGTTATTTAATAGTAACAACTTTTTAAGTAACTTAAAAAGTTTACTACAATGATTAATAATATCTTAAGTCTGAGGCCTGGTCGCACTTTTTGTATTTTCATTTTTGTAGTAAAACTTCTTTACGCATGCTTGACGTGGGGACTAAGCTGGTGAATGCGTGACGAGAGTTTTAGGACGAGATATAAGTTAGTGAAGACAGAAAGCGAGAGAGTTAGGTTTCGCACACTTTTTCTCTTTTTCTCTCATAGCCAGTTACGTTTCGTATATAAAGAAGTTTTGCTTCAATCCTGTGGTCTAAAGCACACTCATTTCTTTTTTTTTTAAGTAAGTGTAAATTATAAAAATTTTCCCGAAGATCGTTATTGGAAAAAAAGTTATTTAAAAATGTTTTTTTTTAATGTTTCACAGATTACATTTCTGACGGCCTAAAGACAGGATGCTCAAAATGCTCTGAGCGTCAACGGAAAGGGATTAAGAAAGTGATGCAGCATCTCATCAAGCACGAGCCTGGCTACTGGCAGCAGGCAGTTGACAAGTACGACCCTCAGAGGCAGTACACCAAGATGTATGAGAAGGAAGTAAAATATTGGTAAATTACAAAACAACTAACTTTTTCAAAGATTTTTTTAGTATCGAAAGGAGTTGTAATTTTTTGTCTGTTTATTAGTGAAATAAGTCTTACATATTTATTTAAGATTTTTTGGTTCATGTATTAATTCTCTTGTACATATTATTTCTAAATAAGTTTGCTTTTTCCTGTCAAATACAAAATTCTTACATTTTCAGTAGTACTTTTAGCATTTTTTGTATTTTGCATTTGTATTGGAGTAAAAAAAATAATACACATAGGTACTTTTTTACTATGTTACAACCATATTGACCAAAAATTATTTAAATTAGAAAAACTAAATTTTTAGAATTTTCTACCGGATTTCAAAACACATTTCTTTTTTGTTTTGTTTAGTACCTACCTACCTGCGTCATAATCATTTTATTCAATTGTTGAGATAACATTTTAATCCCTTTTTTTTAACTATTTATCAGCCAGTATTTCTAACATAAAAACTTCTTACTTCATTACTGAAACTTGCTTTTAAAACGACTGTCGCAATTAGCCGTAATTTATGGTTTTCCCGGCATTTAGGATAATTATGATCTTCCAGGTTTTCCCTTATTAATAGTTATAAATTCCATTGTTATAGCTTGTTCTAACTTAAAGTTGATGTTACTGTTAATTTATCGTCTTAAAACTTTCATTTTACTTAATGAAATAAAATAAAGAAGCGAGAATTGTTTCGTTACTTTTTTTTTCTACTTCATAATTTTATTAAATGGTAATTTATTTTTTTGTTGAATTTTATTGCTTGTTATTTATTTTATTGAAAGTAATTTGTTTTTTTATTAATGCAAGATTAACTTTTCATGTAGGTACTTATTTCTGTTGCCTTTTTAAATATGTTTTTATAAATGTTTATTGTGATAATATTTTACTTAAACTAACATTACGAACGCTTTGTGATATTATTTTGTAAACTTTATAGATATTTATTTCTACTGCAACTATATGTACCCATACTAAGTAGATAGGTATGCTATCACTACATGTATTGAGCATATAATACTACTATAAAACTGTTATATATCTATTTTAATAAAGAACATTATGAAATTTTTTGTATATTATTTAGCATGTTGTTTATTTTTTCATAATAATACATTTTATCCAACAAACATTTTAGATACAAAAACAGTAAATTGATTGTACTTACATAAAAAATATTCACTTTAAGATTTAATTCAAAAAAATCAAAGATAATTTGTATGTGATAATTACTTTGTCTTCGCTGCAAAAATTCATTAATAATTCGAACTTAGAACGGCCCTCTCAAATACTTTTTAATATCAAATTCCTCAACAAATAAACCCATATTAGGCACTTCGTTCCATTTTTAATGATCGTTAATTACCAAAAAACTTTGCTCCACTTACAGGCTGAACTTTTGACAGTTCTAATTTAAAAACCAAAAACATTCTTATTTTGTTGTAAAGGAAAATCTACCTTATTTGGTTGGACATAAAATGTATAATTGATTAACGTGTTTTATATTTTTATCATTTTTTTTCTTTTGTTTATTTGGCTACGGTAGCGTGTTATGCCTGCTGGGTTTATTGTAAGCTTTTATTGAAAACATTGTTAAGAAAACTGAGATAACAAAAACATGTTAATTAGATTTGAAACATTGATAATATTAATAAAACATAATGTATACTGGAGTTCGACTCGCGACACTACCGCCGCCACGTCAGCTCATGCTCAGTCTGAAACTAGTCGGGCGATCCCGAGAATATACCTACGTGAGTAAACCGTTTTGATTTAAATAATTATGAATACTCCTCACGAAAGTTATTATACAAATAAATTGTATAGGTACTTATTTATTGAGACCTTGGCAGGTAAGAATGATTTATAAAAGCTTAGTTCCGAACTTGGTTTTTCCGTCTTAAAGTAAGGTCAATATGCTAAGGATATAACAAATCCATTAAGGGCTGATTTTTTAACTCTAGGTATTTTTTTTCGTGGAATAAAATTGAAATCTGACAGATTTTATATAGAAGATCTGTCAAAAATTTAAAATAATACCTCGGAAAAAGTTAACTGGCGTTGGAAAAATCAACCATTTTCACACAATTATGTATCTTTGTAATAAATCATGTTATAACTGATACAACACGTGTCTGTATGGTTATTTTTTTAATTGATTTCTGTCTAAATACTTAAGTATCGTTAAACTGCTTCTTAAATACCTATAAATTTAGTCATGTAGCGGACATTTTGTTTTTACTCCTTTATATGATGAAATATTTATTTTTACTCTAACATACTCACACGCATTTTTCGAGGACAGCTGACCTTGCTACGTAACTTATAATTAAACAATTCGTTTGGAAGCAAAACTAGACGTAAATAAACCGTGTAGAATTGTAGATATTATTATAGCACTAATAGATGTTAACAATATTCATAATCCTACTTTGCCGCCGCCATCTTGGTTGCGCTTAACTATAACAGATTTCGCCCACACATATTCGTGGTTCCTACATAACTTACAATTCTCACATAATTTACGGCAAGCTATAAAAATGTGACAAACTGGGACAGCCTTATCTCACGGACACCGTCCCATTTCCTGACTCCTGTAATTAAATAAACAAAATATACTCACGCCCAGATTTTAATAAAAATATCAAGTTTTCACGTAAAATCGCGTGTTCTTTTTTAGTTTAGACTTACTTCTGGCTTACAGGTTATTTCCATTATTATAATTAGGTACAAATTCAGGGCAATGACTCTTTAAGTTACAATGTTCACGTGAATATTACAAATAAATCGTCTATTTATAAGATTTGTTGAGTCTAGAAGAATCGATCAACTCTCAAAATAATCTTGAAATTACATTAGATCAAAGGAGGTTTTTACATTTTTTCTGTTTGCGTAGATATGCTTAAAGAAAAACATATTATATGGAACTAAAGTTTAATTCAAGCATCAGTTAATAAATCAAACATAGGTCCTTATACAAAACAAAGATTATTATACATTCCGATTGACAATTTAAAACTTTTGATTTCAGAACTTTTCAAATTTCCGCAAAATTTATGTTTCTAATAGACACATAATAAATTCAAATGAGGGACAATAAAAAATGGCGTAGCTTTATTAAATGCTTCATCCACTTTTATCAAAGGTTGTGTGTGTATTTTATTTTGGACCGATTGCAATTAAAACGTAAATAGGTACATTTTAAAAAGATGTTGATTGAGTGTGATATGTACTTATTTTATTGCCAGTTAATACAGGGTGGGCAAATAAGAGGTATCCACTTTATTTTTAAAATTTTATTCTATGAAATATAAAAAGTTTTAAGTTTCTTTTTTTAAATATAGTATTTAGTGTCGGCAAATTAGTGTGGAATATAATGCCAGACAAATATCCACCTCTAGCAGCATGGCAAATGTGAACCCTTTTCAGTGGGTTTTTCATGAAATTTTCACACATTTACTGCGTTATCTCATCGACTGTGTCTCGGATATTTTGTTTTAATTGTTGAAAGTTCATTGGCCTATTAGCATAGACACGTCCCTTTAGATAGCCCCACAAAAAAAGTCAGGAACTGTTAAATCCGGGATCTTGGGGGCCAATCAATATCACCATTTCTTGAAATGACAATAAACGACCCGGAAGCATAATTTTCAATGTCTCGATTGTGGCTGTGCCGTATGACATGTCGCCCCGTCTTTTAGGTAGCACATGTTTCCTAAGCCCAACTGATTCACGTTCTCTCTCAGTTCTTGAGAACCAACCAAGGTGTTTCTTCACAATTGTCCGTAGAGAAGTCCTCTTAATTTCGAGTTGTTGAGAACGACGCCTGGTAGACAATCTGGGTTCTTCTGCTACACTTTGTCGAACAATCTCAATATTCTGCTCCGACATGGAACTGTTTTATCTGTTACAATGCCAAGCTGCTCAAATTTATTCACTAAATGAGTTACTGTTTGCCGCAAAGGTAAGCGATTTCTACCAAAAAATTGGCCGCAATTTTCATAGATTTTTCACAATACATGTTTGATTTAAGTGGACTGTTTTAATAACTAAAACACGTTTTTCAGTAGTAAAACGCTCCATAACAAATTTGCCATATTTATACAAAATAAAATTTATGAAACAACTGTCATATTTGCCGCCAAAACAAAATGGCGGCAAAAAAAAGTTGTATACCTCCAAGTTGCCCACCCTGTATAAGGTATGGTTTACTGCTTTGTATACGAAATATACCTACTTGTAAAAAATGTTAAACTTAAATCCAATCAAAGCAGTAAAGTAATTTGTTGTCATCAAACAACATTTTGTAGATAACATATTTTATGCCGCCATTTTGAGGCCTGCCTGACTGTTAGACACGCAACTTTTAGTAGGTGGAATAACATTATTATGCGACATGTGTGTTGACAATAATAATAACAGAAGTCCAAATTTAAAACATGCGAAGTACGCTTATCTGAAATCGTAAAAATATGTTATTGTTTTGATAGTAAGTGTATGGAAAGATTTATTTTTTATTCGTTTTTTCTTTTTTATTAAAGAATTTTATGCAAACTTTTCCTGACTCAAAGATAAACATCTGATGTTTTTTTAAGTCAGGTAGTGCAGGTAGCTCCTATAATATTGTTCTACTAAGAAACCTAATACAACCGATCGTCCCTAGATCAACATGGCCTGAGCCGGCCAAACTAGGAATAAAAATAATTATGTCCGTAAATGATAAAAACTCACACTCGTCTTGCCTTGTTGTTTTTGCATTATTAGATTGTTACCAAGGCACTAAGTAGAAGCCCGAATCCCACAGCGGGTGCCCTTAGCGAACGTTGCTAACGTAGTTAGTTTTTGTTATGGTTTTGCCAAAAAGGTGTCGTAAATTTCGCTGACGATGCTGTTAGCAAATTAGCTTATCAATTCACAAATGCATAAACCATGTGTTATAATTTGACGGACAAGAACTTAAAACTAACTACATAGGTGCAATCTACACGTAAATGTAAACAGCCTGGTTAACCCTTCCACTGCGTTGTGTACGGAACTTTTACACGCCGTAAATAAACATGTCTAAACAAAGGAGGATCGCGCAAAACAAACAATAGCTACTGTTACACAAAGAAGGCACACTTTAGGGTTATAACCAGAAGAATGAATGAAACTGTAACCCTAAAATAAAGGTGTGTAATTAAAATAAAGGACATTATTTATTTGGTATTACATATTTAAATTCCGAAATATTAGTCCAAAACGATTAAAATTTTGAGTGACAGGTATATCGCATTTAGGGCCCTTAATAATTATTTAAAAGAACTTCCATTGTTCTTCGTCATAACAGTTAAAAACTACTTACACTGAGTTTTATTTCTATAATAGCTTGCCTTTTGTCCTATATATAAATAGAATTAAGATGGTATTGACGTCATGACGTCATAACCGATAGAAAAACTATATTCTAAATGTTTGCACGGGTATGCCAGCGTAGAATAAGGATAAAATTAGCAGAAAAAAAAAATAGATAATATATTTGTCTACTACTTCGATGCACATCTATATTATATAGGTTTAAAACAGAGTAAACTTTCTACGGTGGGAAGTGAAACAGAATTGTACTACTTCAATTTTCATTACTGATTAATTTCGTTGCGGTTCCAAGGCTGATGACGCAATCCCTTGAGACAGTGAGTTCATTACCTTCCTCGCTTCTATATGCTACGGCTTTAAAGCAGATCCTGATTATCCAAGTTACGAAGAAAATTGCCAAAAATATCACAAAACCACTCCCTGCACCCACAAAATTCATGAGGCGAAATCATTTTGCGTAAAACCCTTAAATTTATCGACCATCATGGATATTACGCAGCATTTTAGGGTTAAATAGTTTTTTGCGTGCGTATCCCTGAACACGAACGCGACATAAATAGGCCCGAATGCCAAAAGATTAGCTTTTAACCCCGTTTATAGGTAAATAGCCTGAAATTATTGCCTCTGTACGTTATATGTTCATGTGAATAGAATGCGGGGTTGACAGTTGAATGATTAATATGATTATGTACAGCCCATGTTGCATAATAAGTCTCGAGTTTAATCTTATAAAAAATGGGCTAGCTAGTAATCTAAATCTCTGTTTCTAGCCGATCTAGTATCATAACAAACAAAATCGGTTTACCAATTTAGAAGCCACGACACATCATCATGGCAGAGACAAAAGACAGCTACATGTAAAGGTCAAACTGCACTAGAGCGGCACTGCAGTGGAGAGGCGGTGCGCGGCAGTATAGCGGCGGCGCGGCCAAATATTCACCGGCAGGCAAGTCTGCCGCGCCTTGTAGTGCGTTTTATTTGTTAAGGAACAATAGAAATAATATTTTTCTGGCCGCATCGCTTAGCTGCCACGCAGCGCCTCTCCGCTGCGATGCCGCTCCAGTTAGGTTTGACCTTCATGCTTATAAAACCCCACTTTTTGCGTCGAAGATTAAAATACTGTCGCATAATATCATTTATAAACAAATGGCGCAACTACGTGACGGAATTATGTTTATTAGATCAAAAAACATAAATACCTAAATAGGTATGTATTCTTTCTATTGTGGAAAAAAGAATAATTCTCTCTCACTCTCTGGGGAAATAAATGCCCAGAATAAAGGATTTGTCACAATTTGAATTAAAAGTTGAATGTTCTTGGCAATTGGACGACGGATTATATTTTTCAGTAGACATACAATGTATTTCGTTGACTGTATATATTTATGGAATATTTTTAATTAAATTGCGACTGGCATATCTGATTATTATATCCAGCGGCATAGAGTAAAAATATGGGCCTGTAACTGATACTGAAAAAACCTTTTGTAAGTATAAAAAAGCGAGAATTGAGTATTTCGCCGCTGTTTAGGAAATACGCGGTTTTGTTTTTTTGTTCTTGGCAGTTCTAGATTATATACTAATATTATAAAGCTGAAGAGTTTGTTTGTTTGTTTGTTTGTTTGTTTGTTTGTTTGTTTGAACGCGCTAATCTCAGGAACTACTGGTTCGAATTGAAAAAATCTTTTTGTATTGGATAGTACGTTTATTGAGGAAGGCTATAAGCTATATAGCATCACGCTACGACCAATAGGAGCGGAGCATAAATGAAAAATGTTGCAAAAATGAAAAAAACCGTTAAAACTAAAATACGCGAACAAAGTCGCGGGGGACAGCTAGTTATAATATAAAACCTTAGGTTTCATCACGAACTTCCTTTTTTTAATTTGCTTCACCCCGGTCACTCACATGCGCGCAAACATTCGAACAAGGTTCGCGCGCTTTGATGTCTGTTAAAAAACCGACACAGCTTGGATATTAAATCATTTGCAAATGTCTTCCTACACTTTTGGGTTTGCGTATTCGTGCGAATGTGAGTGATCAGCATAAGGTATGAAAATAAAGGGTTTTATAAATTGTTTACTAAAATGTATACAACTTGTATGATTAAATGTTATTTTGAATGAGAAAAATAAATAATAATGCTTCTTATGCAAAGCAGTCCGGTTTTATGTTTTTTTTACTAATATAACTTGTTTATTCTTCCAAAGTACAACTGCCTGATACATCCACCATTGCTTGCAGGAATACCCTACAACTTACCTATAGGCTGATTGAAAGCGGAATGCGATTTGACAAGCCAATCGCTTGTGCACCCAGCCTTAGCGAAACACTCGACCCAAATTAATCGCTCGTCTGCGCCCCGCCTTACATCTGCGTTACGGACAGGGTTGCCAATATTTGTAAGCTAAATCCATACTAATATTATTATAAATGAAAAAGTAACTTTATTTGTCTGTCATACTTTCACGGCTTGATCACACTGAGTTTGATGAAATTTTGTATGCAGTTAGTTTAAACTCCAAAAAAGGAGGTTAGTTTTCGCCGCAAAAACCAACATCTATGCTGTTGAAGCCGCGGGAAAAAGTTAGTATAGAATAACTAAAAAAATTGTATTTTATGAAAAAAACAAAAGAGAAAAGAACATATGTTAAGTAATTCCATATTTTGTAATTTAAAAAAAAACAAGCTGTACACTAAACTATTTGCATATTTTATCTTTTTTCCCCACATAATGAAATTGACATAGGCCTATTTATCGCATTCTTTTTTCAATAATATAGATTGAAATATTTGTTCCTGCGTATTTGTTTAATTCTTTAGGAGTATACAAATAGAACAGTATATATAGGCAGTATGTTGACCAGAAATGTAGTACAAAACTGAATAAATAGGTATTATAGCAGCGTTGGCAACCCTCAGAGAGTAGTGCTGCTACTACTTCAGACTAGAAATCCCGCGGGAGTGAAACTATTTCTTAGTTTGCAAGTTTTGATTTCGTGCTCTTGAGTTTTGTTGCGAACTATTTTTGTTTCTTGTCCGACGGCCTGTGGTTTGAGTATTAACAAACGAGGGCCAATATTTTAAGACATAATATTTTGAATTTCTTTTGCAATTATTAATTATTAGTCTTAGCTATCTACTACACCAATAAAAAATTCAACGTTTCAATCTAATAAACTTAATACATTCTAGTTAATTAATAACATAACATAGACTTATGAGTAATATTTGACGACCTCCGTGGTCGAGTGGCGTACACACCGGTTTTCAAGGTGTCGTCAGCTCTGAGGTCCCGGGTTCGATCCCCGGCCGGATCAATGTAGAAAACCACTTTTCTACATTGTCTTGGGTCCTTCGTTGTCTCCGAATTCCATTACACAAGTGCTTTAGCTACTTACTTTGGGTTCAGAGCAATGTATGTGATGTTGTCCACATTTATATGTGAAGATCAAAAAGCAGTCTTGTAGCCATTTTTGGCTACAGATTGTTTAGTAGTACCTATCTTAAAATAACTGCAAAAGTACCTACTTAATGTAAATACCATATAATAAGTAACTTATAAAAAAAACAACACAGCTTAAGATTCTTTAATAAGGTAAAACTTTTACTAGTTCCTTCCAGGACTTTGTGATCCCGGACCTAATCCCGTTAAATCCCAACACTAGTAAAGAGAGATGTTATTGGCTACATAGATGTAAACATAATTAAACACTTGATGAATTGTTCAACTTCGAGTGTTAACACACGGTTACACTGAATTAATTAATATTAAAATAGGTATTATGTCTCTTTAAATAAGGTCCTATTTCAGAAAGTCTTCGTAGCTTAAATTAATATGCAGTAAAATTTAAAAAATACTTATCTAATATTTTTTAAGTTTTATTTTTTGATCTGTAAACGATCTTGGTATTATTGCAGGCACGCAGGCATTGGTATTTGTAAGAAAACACCCAAGATTTATAGTACTGAGTTATATTTCTTGTATAAACTATCAGCTAGGACTACGTCTGTGCGCTTCGGTTGTCGAGAACAAAAAGTGCACGCCCGAACCCGCGCTCTGTCAAGTGAATTCTGAGTTGCCAGTAAAAACATCATTATTTCAAAGTATTTACACATTTTATACACATATTATACACTTGGTGCAAGGATGTGCAATGCACTAAACAAAATTGTTATTTAAAAGTATCTCGAAATCATTTATGTTAAACTTTCATCTCTTTTCTAGTCTAGTAAGCTTTTGCAAGACGAAACTTTTTATGTAAAACAAGATAAAAACTACCAACTTAACAATGTTGTAGCTAAAAGTCCGGAAATAGAACAAAAATATGAAAGGAGTCGAAATTCGAGTTCGAAATGTAAGAGAAGTTGCGGACGCGAAGCCCAGTAGCCAATAGGAACTCATTATTCTTGTTAGGTTGTTAGCAAGAAATAAGGTTGTTGAAATGAGGCATAATAATAATAATTATAATTAATTAATTAGTTCTCAACAAGGCCACTGCGTGTTGGACCTGTGTCCCCACGTAAGCCTTTCAAAGGACCGGGTATTCTCGATACTGAGGATAGCCGTGAAAAAAGATAGATTATAATTATATTTATATTTGCTGAATCTAGGCCGAATTGGAATAAGCAGTAGTAATCTTTAGGAACTTACAGGATTGTAAGAGACTAGACCCTTTTTTTATCTTTTTCTGTCAGGGTGAAACTCTAATCACTTCAACCCACACCGAGGGCACGGCGTGAGGATATGTCGGACTTACACCGACTAAAAACACCCCGGTCCCGTCGTTTGCCGGCCTAGGCAGGAGAGACTAGACCCTACGACACAGGATATCTTAGGGTCTAGGGCTCCTCAACATTTGAACAATTGTATTTTCTGGCAAGGTATTTTTATTATTATGTTGGAGTTTTGCTATGACAAGACAAGCAGTTTCTGGAGATTCTTTGATATAGAACTAACTGACGTCTACTATATCAACCATCTAATACACACAGAGACTAGAAAACAAGCATTTTTACCAATCGCATTTTTTTTTCGGTTAATAAGTAATCATTGAAATAAATAGGCATGATGACAACAAGTAAATTTCATTGAAATAATTTGTGATTCAATTCAAAATTCCTAATTCTAAAACTCTGATTCTTTTCATAATTAAAAGCAAGATGAATATAATAATCGATAAAATAAAATCGCTAAATACGGCAATCCGCCATGAAATGTTGAACGCCAATCAGAGCGCATGACGTCACGTTAGAGTTCTTTCTCTTTGTTTACATTTGAATTACTTAAGATAATACACACTCGCTCGCTTTTTTAATTAAATACGCCGTTATTGTTTTGTTATTAACTTCAATTTCTTTTGTGTAAATTGATTGCGCTAAATTGAGTCATGGAACAAGGATTTACAAAGGCTTCCAGCGCAAATTTACCAAGAATCGACTTGATAATGCTAGGAACGTTTCTGGCATCAAACAAAGACTTCTGTTCAGCAGAATTTAGAAATGTTAAAACTTCCATGTAAGTATTGTGTATTAAACAGTTAATTAATTATTTAAACCATAAAAATAATTCGTTGAAAGCATAGCTATTGTACCTATTTCAGTATAAAATTCAATATTACAATTTGAGGTTATGTTTATGTTAAATATTTCTTTTTGCAATTAAATATTTACCATTGCTTTAATTATTTCAGGTCTGCTAGGTCAAAGTGATCTACACAAAAATAAAGTTGTGTAGTGGGTAATATTCCTTCCAAATCACGTCTTGCAAGTTCAAGCCACTTCTTTCTTAATTTCTTATCGAAAGAAACGAAAATAAATAACTTCTCAGGAGTTTTTATGGACGTATTAGTACACAGAGGGACGGAACACCACCTATATGCTTTCGAAGTCATGTTTTTAATGTAAAAACTAGTAAAATGTCCAAATTAAATATGAATTAGATAATGTTTACATATACCGAATGTTCCTTGTACTCTAAAGTGACGTAAGCAAGCGACGCCATGACACTTTGACGCGTTTTGGTGCAAATTTTAAATGTATGAATCAAAAATTATTTTTTAAGTACTAAACCTAAATTTTCCGCAGAAATATTATGTTTATTATAATTAATATATATTTCCAAATATTATTGAACAGTTTCTCAAAATTTGTCATCATGCCTATTATAATTATTATGAGCCTACCTACCTTCAATTTAAAATAGCTATGCACAAACATAAAAGTTAACCCATTTATTAAATATCTAAATATAGAATAAGCGTCAAATCTATTTTAAACTTCCAAAAACCGATAAAGTAATTTACATTTCAATATTCTTATAAAAACATCTTTGCATAAAAAAATCAAGTTGAAAACTCGTCGACAGATGGTAGCTAAAACTTTAAAGAAAACATAAACAAACATTCCTATTTGAATATCGAACGACGAAGTTCCAATAACTTTTGCCACTTTCTTTAACTAGTGTTGGCGTCTGCGAATTATATCTTTAAACTTAAGCAATATGATAAAAATATTAAATATGTCTCACTGAATTGCATATTTGGCGCGGCTTAAACGCTTGTTTATTTGGCGCGGTCCCTAAAATATATTTTTGTATAATTGTTATTGGAAAGACAGCGTGCTGCTGTGGAGTTTGTTGCGCCGTTTCCTCTCCACAGCTAAGCACTTAGGAAGCGGTGTAGGGTGGGCAAATCGGGGTGCTGTCTATTTTATTATTTTGACCTTTGAAAAGTGCTACTTTGTAGCCTATTTTAAATAAATGAGATTTTGATTTGATACCTGCTTTGTTTTATAATTATACAATAAAAGTTATGTTTTTGCTTAAATGTAAATTTTAGAAGTAAAATTATATATAAACATAAACGTTTATTAGATACTTTACTAATCAGTTTATGAACATCGCGTGTACAAGCCCATAAATAAATTTAACATTGCACATTAAAATTATTACCTAGGTACACGTTATTATTATTATGTTATGTACTACTTAAATAAGAAATTTTAAATTACAAATGTAGCTAGTTCATTAATTTAATTCAATAAGATTTCATGACATTCATAACAATCTATACTAATATTATAAAGCTGAAGAGTTTGTTTGTTTGAACGCGCTAATCTCAGGAACTACTGGTTCGAATTGAAAATTTCTTTTTGTATTGTATAGTCCGTTTATTGAGGAAGGCTATAGGCTATATAACATCATGCTACGACCAATAGGAGCGGAGTAAAAATTAAAAATGTTGCAAAAATGAAAAACCGTTGATACTAAAACACGCGAACAAAGTCGCGGGGGACAGCTAGTACTGAAATAAAAATTCATGCACAGTATTACGGTTTTCCTAATGCAATCAGTGGCCCATTGTAGATGCAACAGTTTTGGAGTAAGCAGGAAGATTAAGACAAGTACACTGTAACAAAGACTAATTGCAACATCGTTTGTGATCGAAACTACCTATTAACGAACAAATGCACGTTTACAAACCATAAACATTAAAAAGTAACGAGAATGTTCTAGAACCGCAATAGTGTTGTACTCTTAGTAATTTCCTCTCAAACGATTACTATTCAAACCGATTTACACGAGATGCAGATTTTCTTTTTCGAAGAATTTATTTATTGTGCCACACAATGTGTACTGTAACTGGCGTACGCTACGGAAATCTGAAATGCAATTCTGCTTAACCGTCGGGAAATTCATAGAACTGTTTATCATTGGTAAAGTATTTAAATTATTTGAATTTAATTTCGAATCGAATGCGGATTTTAAATGGTCAATTAAGTTGATGTTAAATGAGGTAAATGATGTTTTTTATGAAATGTCAAAACAGAAATAATTCAGATTTTGAGGACGGTTGAGCAAAAAGTCGATAAATGCTTTCATAAAGTAATATTTTAGGTAAATATTACTCAGAAGCTTTAAAATCGATTATCTCACAGTATATACCTAATATGCACCCGTCCAGCCTATGGAACAGTTTTAGACATGAACAAATGGACATAGAACAAAATAATTCGTTCATGAACAAATAGCAAGCAAGACAATGTAAAATTTAAATTGCCTCTCGTCGCAGCACAGCGTCGCAGGTACACGTAATCATGTAATCCTGGCTCGTCCCGGTCCGATCTGGTTCGTTCCGGTTTTAAGCCCCTCACTGATAAGAGATAAGGAATGTTACCGTAGATTTATTGAGTGTAAAAACTGTGGTAATGTGACCATTTCAATCGGTTTTTTTAAGCTTTTGCATACAAATGGCAATTTTAATTGGCAATGGCAAATATCTATTTTATTTTAATTTTAAAACCACTAAGTAGGTATACAGGATTTTTCTAAGCTTACAAATAGCTAAAAAAACCCTTTCTGGTTGGTAGATTTTGAGATATTCTTTTTATGAAGTGAAAACTTCTTTAAGCGCGTTTTGTATTTTTGAATGAGAAAAAACAAATGACTTGAAGTTTTCACTTCTGTCGGAATTCTCTGTGCTTTTGGGATGTAAGTAATAATTCATAATAAAATGTGTAGTTGTAGCGCAAACTGAACCTTATACATGAAAGCATTACAGTTGTTTTTCCTAAAACTCGTGTTTGTTTACATGTTTATCATATGAATAGCGAACGCAGTATAGGTATGTACTAATGATGTTGTTTAATAATTGTTTTTAAATATCACGTAAAAGAGTTTGTATTGACTACCATACGTACTCTTTTACTTACGGACTAAATATAGTCCTTGTATTTGGCATGATCCCTCAGCGAAGCACATTTAAGCAGGACTTACTAATAACCAAAACCTTATGCTGTTGAACTACACTCCATGGGGTACCAAAAATGAATTAGCTTTTGCAATTTTAAAAACCTCTTTGGTACAAAACTCATTTCGTTTGTTTTAAGCCCTCATTCCATATTCAAAAATAGCAAGCTGGCCGAAAACAGTTTTTTTTATTTTTCCAACGTGTAAATCCCGCATTGTCATGCATCAAAATTAATAATGAACACGTCATGTCATTCCCTCAACGGCCGACGATAACCGACAATAGGGTTGTTAAATACAAATAAAATATATTTATATATAATATTTCTATATATTATATATAATAGTTCTCCTGATTTAAAGGAATTTAATTGATGGAGTAAAAATGTTTTTAAATATTAAATAAAATCTAAATAATTTGGTAGGTAACAAGCCACGTGACATTAAACCTATTAAAGTATTTGATGACAACTGGTCACAACCAAACTTCTTCTAAATTGAAAAAAATAACTTTATAATTATGTCCACAGCAGTTTACCAATGTTTTTTTAAACGAATTTTAAGCATTTTTATTTAAATCACTTTTAGCGTTTAGGAGATGGGTAAGTAAAACGAATCTTGTATAAACCAGAGTGCATAAATCATTTACTGGATGCGTTTGCTCGTGCACGTTTGCAGGTGCACGAGGGACTGAATGTTGTGGATGCGCCAAGTAGGTTGCTTCTTGAATACATTTCTTACAATCTTTGAAAGCTTGAGATGTTTCTTCATTCCACGTTATCTCTGTCTTGTCATGCTTCTTCGAGTGGGTATTATGTAAATACATATGCAAGTTATATAGCTGCGGCGTGTGGAATGTTTTCTCGGTACCGAGAAAACGTCTCAGTTCTTCAACAGTCTTCGGTTTTGGGTAGTCGGTTATTACTCTGACCTTTTCTTCTGGTGGTTTTATACCTTCAGAAGAAACGTAGTACCCGAGGAATGTGAGCTCTTTCTTGGCGAATACACACTTAGCTGGGTTTATTGTAATGCCGTATTGCTCGAGACGTTGTAGGACTATTCTCAGGTCTCTTCGAGCTGTATCTTCATCTTCTGCTGCTAGAAGTAAGTCGTCAACAAAACGGTACACGAAGTCAAGACCACGAAGAACTTCATGTATAAACCTTTAAAAGGTTTGACCAGCATTCTTCAATCCCGGGCACATGTCATCAACAGTTCAAAATTTTATCCGATCAAGTAATAGTTTCGCCTGTCAGAGATTATCTCGAAAATTTTAATTACAACAAAGAATAATGTTTTTGGTTTGTATAAATAACGAAAAAGTTATCTCTTTGAATACAACTGATTATTTTTCTTTGATTATATTTTAATTGCAATAAAACAATTACCTTTACTTCGTCTTTTAATGCTTCGTTAATTGCAACACCAACTTCTGGTATTATTGTTGAAATCAGCTGACTCGAAACTTTAAATAAAAAATGTAGACTTTTGTAGCTGTCGCCAGTAGCCAAAAACCTTAATGTAATGACAAGTCGTACTTTTGGTGGTATAGCGTGCCTTAGTTGAGTATCTTGCTTAGCGATAATAGGAGCAACTTTGTTCAATAAGCATTCAAAATCGATGAAAGACATGCGCACAAAATTTTCAAATTCACCAGATGATTCGGTAAGTAATTCTGTAATTTGTTTGTCCATAGTTTGCCTGTAAAAGAAAGTAATATTTTAAGGCATTAAAAAACATGGTGCACTGTGTGTTGCTCTACGACACAATATGCACTAAGTTGTTTTGTTGTGGTCTAACCTAACATACTTACAGAATGAAAATTTTATTTAGATTACGGTGGAACCTTCACGGTAGCAGCGGTAACATAAAATCTAATACTGACTTGCAAATTGCAAAAAACGTAAGAAAATTTGAATTTCGCGGGCTACCGCGTAGGTTCCACCATAAAAAAGAATATACCTACAATAACAAATTTATAAAAAAAAACATCAAATACATACATCGTCCTGTTGCGGTGTATTGACGTCATCCACCACCTTCTCCGTTTTGACTTTCTTTTTTTATTTAGGTCATATAGACGCAAGACATTATAATATTGGTAGGCACATAAAGTTGCTAACGCAGTCACTTCAATCACGGCCATCTTGTAGTAGACGTAGCGGGCAAGTGAATAAATCGAGAGTGTGGATTGCTAGCACTCGTGCAGCCTCCACTCGCCAAGCCTCGTGCCGAGAGCCTCTAGGAGGCGCCTCGCGAGAGTCTGGATGGGGCATAATGTCTAGTCGTCTGTCAGAGCGGGGGCACACGATGCGTTGCGGCGGCGGTGCGGCGCCGGAGCGGTGTCGCTGCGTCGTTTTACATAGAAATATCTGTGGCATGTCACACGATGCGCTCCGGCGCCGCACCGGACTTGCAACTACCAAGACGAGGTGGGGAGGGGTGAATGCGTTGCGACGTCGGAGCGGCACCGCTCAGTTGTTTTGCGTCAAAAGGAAGGACACACGCTCGCTCGTTTCGATTTTTTTACTTAATATTTTTGTTTATTGTAATTGAGGTTTTAAAAAATGAGTGCCAACCTAGATGTTATTGATATAGACTACCTAATTACATTAGTCCAAGAACGGGAAATCCTTTGGGATAAGTCCAATGAAGACTTTAAAAATGGCGGCGTAATAGTAGGGCCAACAACAGACGTCTTTTACGATCCATTTTCAATAACAGACTGTCCAACGCTGCTACGGCGCCGCTGCGACATAATAACGTTACGGCGCCGCCGCACCGCTCGTGTGCCCTCTGACACGGTGAAATCTTGGCGGTGCTGCGCCGCAACGCATCGTGTGTGAATGAGAGCGGGGGCACACGGTGTGCCCCCGCTCTCATTATTCATACATTGTTGTATACTTCTGATCCATATATTTCAAGTTTGAGAAATACCTCAGAAACAATATCAAAAAAACGTTTAGATGAAGCCAATGCCCTTCTTGCTGTTGACGAAAATCTGTAGAAACTGAATTTTTTAATATTTAGTTTTTCTTGTTTAGTTCTATTTATATTCTATTTTATGTTATTTACAAAAAAAAAACATAATTTGTTTTTTTTTTTTTATAAAATTCATGTATTTTTTAAGTTTTATTTTTTTTTAATTGATTAGTAAAAAAAATTCAAAATCTAAATTATTTCCATTAAACTCTACCTATACTTTCAGGAATATGTGTGCAAAATTATAGCTCATTTAGTTTTGAAACAACTGAGATACGGAGTTTTGAGACGAAACATACGTGATTTTCCCATAGTGCGCCGCACCTCCTGTGCCCTCTGACACGGTGAAATCTTGGCGGTGCTGCGCCGCAACGCATCGTGTGTGAATGAGAGCGGGGCGGCTCTCATTTGTTCACGGGCCATCGGGCGATGCACACGCGCGTAGTAGTGAAACAAATATACCGTTAAAATGTTTATAAAATTAGTGGTGTTTTTGTGTGCTAACGCACAATGTTTAGAAGTGACGACTACAGAAGGGGTTGTGGTAGGATCAAAAGCACATGATGGAGAATACTTTGAATTCTACGGTATTCCTTATGCGGGACCAACGGATGGACAAAACAGATTTAAGGTTGGTATACAACCTTTTTATTGATCAGGTAGTGGAATCGCATTTAGCGGATTGTTTGAAAACATAACCTACGCTTCGGTTGCAGTGTTGTATAATTTATTAGCTAGTCACGAGGTACTATAATCAAGATTATTCTCTGTAATCTGCGCTTTTTTTGTTATCAAAGGTACAAAAGTATAGCCTTTGTCGGCATTCAGCTACCCATTTTTTTATCCATTTGTCTAATAATAATGAAAATATATATAATGTGTAATTGTCGAAGCGATCTATAATATGTACATATATGCCTATACGCACGCGAGTGCACGCCGGCCCCCTCCACCTATGCGTCGCCCGTCAACGTACTCACTCGGCCGTCCGCAGCGACAGTGAACATTCATTCAAAATATCATTTTTGTATTTTAAGACAATATACACAGTATTTTTCAATTCACCGAGTCACCTTATTTTCACCACTCCACCATCGATAACTTCACGCCGCAACATTTGGTCCATCGAGCCCGATTCGTCAACGAAGAAACGAACCAGTAGCGGAGTTAGGAGTTGGCGCGAATTGGTGGAAGCATACCTTCAGAAAACCGAACAGCAGCATCACGAGTGGCGAACTGGGGAGACAATAAAGATAAGGCCAATCCTTTTACTTACCTTCCTACACACGCATTTCACTTGTGTCGATGTTGTTTAGTTCAAGTTCAATAATATAAATAACTTTTTTCAAATACCTACATCAATATAATAAAAAAAACATTATACGCATAAGATATTAACTATTTACAATGAGTTACGTACATAAATATATATAATTCATACTATATACAACTAACTAACTATAATATACATAATTCATACAGATAAGCACATAAAACTCACAAACACATAAATTTCAGTTCAGTATCTACATTATTTTCTTGCAAATATCTAACCTAACACAAATTTTAACTCTTTTTATTTTTTTCTCTCATACGAATAATTGTGTTTTTTATCCGTTTGAAACATTCGGGTAGTGCGTATCGCTGTCGGAGAACGCCACCGCGCGCGCATCGCACATTCCAACGGGTGCGCCAAGCCAAAGTTCACCTAAAATTTCAACTCCGATAATTGGAAATCCGAAAATGTTCTTCCTAACATTTTTCATCCTAACAATCACAATTCCTAACTACTCTGTCTCTAATGTTCATAATTCAGAAGCATTTAACTTCATAATGTCAGTAGCAATAAACATCTTTTATACTTTTATTTGTTTTCCTACATTTTCTCAACATAACCATCTTTTACACTATTATTCAAAGTCATATCTTTTTTGTTTAGATTTCTTTTTATTCATACTAATCAGTAGCTTAGAATCGACTTTGCCAACCTCGACACATTTGGTTAGGTTGGTAGGTATTTTTTTTTTCTGACCCTTAGAACTGACTTTGCCAACCCCGACACATTTGGTTAGGTTGGTAGGTATTTTTTTTCTGACCCTTAGTACCGACTTTGCCAACCCCGACACATTTGGTTAGGTTGGTAGGTATTTTTTTTTCCGACCCTTAGTACCGACTTTGCCAACCCCGACACATTTGGTTAGGTTGGTAGGTATTTTTTTTTTCTGACCCTTAGTACCGACTTTGCCAACCCCGACACATTTGGTTAGGTTGGTAGGTATTTTTTTCTGACCCTTAGGCAGGTTGGTAGGTATTTTTGAAAAGTTGTTTTCATAAATATTCAAAAAGAAACATTTATAGGTCGCGTCACGTACAAAGAACGCTGGCAGAAAGTGGAGAGGGTATGTTTGCGCATGAGTATATTCGCGCATAAAAGTGTGGACTACTATTTCATTTTTGGTTGGTGGTTATTGATTTTGAATTTGAACAAGGAAATATACTAATACATAATATGTACACAATATATTATATTAGATGAAATGTAATTAAAAACATCTTTGAATCGTGTAGAATGTTTAATATTAAAATAAAAAAATAAAATATATTACAGTAGGGACTCAGTAGGCAATTCTTTTTCTGTAATATGAAAATTGTGCACAATTCTTTTTATAACGCCCTGGTCAAAGCTCTCAATGTCGGTTATAGGTTTATGTTTTATTTTTTTATTTTTGCCGGGAGTTCGAAAGCCAGTAAGAAATTCCGAATCCTTGGAACCTTTTACGATTCGTCTCACTGTAGACTCGGAACATTTTGTTGCCGCTGCGGTCCGTTTCATGCATTGTTTTAAATTATCAACTGAATTATCATCTCCTCTCTCTTCATAAAACAATGAACGTCATAAATCATTTTTCTATAAATAACCATTTCGTGTCGTGATTAAAAACTTTTGAGCGCGATGGTATTTTGAGACAGAAAGTAGCGTGAACACAACGCGGAAGGCGAAGGTAGACTGACGAGCCAATAGCGCACCGGCAAACATGCGGCTCTTGGCCCCCGCGCTCCGCGCCGCACTTCATACCACCAAACAGACCGATAAATCGCGTTCTGCGCAGCTTGACAGCTAGCGTTCTTTTTACGTGACGCGACCTATACACTTGGTATACCTAATGTTTCTTTCTGAGTATGAGTGAAAATATTATGGTAATTATGTTTAGGGATAAAAGCGTTATGATAAAAACAGTAGGAGTTTAAAATATTTACATAAATGAA
The DNA here is from genome assembly GCA_932294365.1 of Diachrysia chrysitis. Lineage (NCBI taxonomy): Eukaryota > Metazoa > Arthropoda > Insecta > Lepidoptera > Noctuidae > Diachrysia > Diachrysia chrysitis. The sequence goes on from OW028657.1 coordinate 9,842,765, forward strand.
ATTATTAGTTAAAATTTTCGGAAACATGAGTTTTATGAACATCGCCGTTAGCACTACAAATAGTATGAATGAAAACTTTAGGATGAAAAATTTTAGGAAGAGTGATCATTCGGATTACAAATCGTTAGGAAGAACAATTTCGGGTAAAGAACTTTAGGTGAGCCAATATGGACCCCATTCCAACGATAGGGTGCACGCTAAATAAGAGTGCGCTCTTTTAAACATTCAGTATTAGTTAATTCATATAATTGTTGTGCTCGTTTTAGCATATAATGGCTGAAGAACAACTTTTAAATAAGAAGCGTGGCAATATAAAAGGTCGCTTAACATTATTCAATAACTATGTCAATAATTTACCGGAAATTTTAGGAAAAGAAGCAAAGTTGGAACTTGACTTACGTTTATCAAAAGTAGAATTATTATGGGATAGCTATAACGAAATTCAAGAGGAACTAGAGTGTATTGCTTCCGATTCGAGCGAACAATTTAAAGAACGCACCATTTTCGAGGGCATGTACTACTTTAAGACAATTGCAGCCGCTAAGTCGAAGATAGGTACGACAATTGCGACTGCAATACCTGATGAAAGCGGTAGTTTTGATGGTGACAGCGTGGTGAGGCACACCAAGGCAAGCGTCAAGCTTCCAGTCATACAGTTACCAAAGTTTAACGGAACTTACGGTTCCTGGCTTGAGTTTCGTGACACTTATTTGTCGCTTATTCATGAGAATCCCGACTTAAGTCCAATTAATAAATTTCATTATCTGCGTTCATCGTTGGAGGGCAGTGCTTTGTTAGTAATAAAATCAGTGGGATTTTCTTCAAATAATTATAGTATTGCCTGGAAACTTATTTGTGATAGGTTTGACAACAAAAAGATGCTTATCGCTAATCACGTCAAATCGTTATTTAATGTTTATTCAATCCAAAAAGACACGTCATTTAATTTAAAAAGATTAGTTGATAGTTTTATAAAAAACCTTAGGTCTTTGGCGACCTTAGGTGAACCTACAGATAAGTGGGACACCTTATTGATACATTTATTATCTAGCAAATTTGATTCTCAAACCCTATTGGAATGGGAAAAGTATAAAGCTTTACATGAAGATAATATATTACTTTTTGAAGATTTTTTAAAATTTACTAGAAATCGAGCAGAGCTACTAGAAACGTTAGAACAAAGTAAATTTAAAAGTTCAAATGTACATAAACAATTATCAACTCACAGTTTAGTCAGCAATAGCAAAACTAATGGTTCTAAATTTAAATGCCCTGTTTGCCAGTCTGAACATTTAATATACTATTGTAAAACATTTTTAAATTTATCCCTTAAAGAAAGGCTACAAAAGGCCGATTCACTTAAATTATGTTTAAATTGCCTTAAACAGGGCCATCATATTAAAAAATGCATGGCAGGTGAGTGCAAAAAATGCAATAGTAAAACTCACAATTCATTATTGTGTCCGGAAATATCGAGCAAGGAAGAACAGGTTTCATTATCATGCGCAGTTTTATCGCCGCGCGGATTGTTGTCTACAGCGTGCGTGAGTACGCGCTCAGCTGATGATCGGCAACAGCGCGTGCGACTTATGTTAGATTCAGGCAGCACGTCTAATTTTATAACGGAACGTTTATGTAAACAATTGCGGCTACCTACAAAACACATAGTTACGACTATTAATAGTTTAGGAAATAATGTGTCAGTTTCAACAAAATGTTGTGATGTTAAGATTCAATCACTATTTTCTAACTTCAATGTAACAATAACTTGCGTCATTATTACACAAATTACTAACCCTTGGCCAAGTACAGCCATCAATAAACATGATATAAAGTTACCTAAATTTATAAAATTAGCGGATCCCGAATTCTATAAACCGTCCGATATAGAAATATTAGTAGGAAACGGTATTTTTTGGGATTTACTTGAAACAGAACAAATTAAATTAAAAGGTCAGAATATTACATTGCATAAGTCTAAATTAGGTTGGATACTGGGCGGTTCAATTAACAAAATAAAAACGTCAACAGTATGCAATTTAACGGATACGCAAATATTAAGCGATCAAATTTCAAAATTCTGGGAATTGGATAATATAGTAATATCACCCAACAGACATTTAGATTGGTCTCCAGAAGAACTCGAATGCGAACAAAATTTTGTTAATACAACTTATAGGCTATCAGATGGCAGGTTCTGTGTCACTATTCCTTTAAAATCATCACCCAACGTTTTAGGAGATTCATATAAATTAGCGAAATCACGTTTTTTACAATTAGAGAAAAGGTTTCTTAGTAACCCTGACTTCAAGAATCAGTACATGAACTTTATACATGAATATAAGAATTTAGGCCACTTAAGAGAATCCAAAAGTTATAGTAGGGACCAAATTTGTTACTTCGCTCCCCATCATGGAATCGAGCGTAAATATAGTTTGACCACTAAACTAAGAGTTGTTTTTGACTGTTCGGCAAAAACATCATCAGGTTATTCATTTAACGATTTACAAAAGGTAGGTCCCACAATACAGGATGATTTATTTTCCATTTTATTACGTTTTCGTCAACATAATATCATATTAACGGCGGATATCGCAAAAATGTATCGACAGATAAACGTGAGCGAAGCACAACGTTCTTTGCAACAGATACTGTGGCGCGATGATCCTAACCAGCCCCTTAAGGCTTATGAACTAAATACTGTCACTTATGGCACCGCTTCAGCTCCTTTCCTTGCGATAAGATGCTTGAAACAATTGGCCAATGAGTGTACAAATCCAGTAATTCAAGAAATTATTGCTAAAGACTTTTACGTCGATGACCTTATCACGGGCGCTAAAAATGTCGAGCAAGCATTTCATGTTTACACAGCAGTAACCAAACAACTTAAAGGCGGTTGTTTTCAATTAAGAAAATGGTGTTCAAATAGTGTACAAGTATTAGATAAAATAAAAACATATGATAGTACTTCTAACAATCATTTTGATCTGTGCCCTAATAATGTTTCAAAAACATTAGGAATTCATTGGGATCACACAACTGATAGCATTTGCTTTAATATAAATTTAAAGAAACAAAATAAATTAACTAAAAGGTCGATCTTATCTACCATTTCACAATTGTTCGATCCGCTTGGTTTAGTCACACCTGCTGTATTGCAAGCAAAAATAACATTACAAAGGTTATGGTTAGCCAAGCAATCATGGGACGATGAAATACCTGCAATCATTAAAAAGCAATGGTTACAATTTATTAGTTTATTATTACACTTAAATCAGCTTAAGATACCGAGACACGTTATTCATAATGAGTATATAAACTTACAATTACATATATTTACAGACGCGTCAGAAGAGGCGTACGGAGCATGCGCTTACGTACGATCTGTCGCAAACAATAATGATATTCTAGTACATTTATTATGTTCAAAAAATAAGGTAGCCCCCCTCAAACCTCACACGATTCCGCGTCTGGAACTGTGTGGGGCTTTGTTGGGTGCTAGGCTCAGTGAAAAGATCGTCAAATCTATGAGAGTGCAGTTTGACGATGTAGTCTATTGGACAGATTCCACTATTGTTCTCGGTTGGCTCAACACCCCAGTTAACAAACTTCAAACATTTGTACGGAATAGAGTAGCAGAGATACAGTCCACAACCAACAATAAATTATGGAAGCATGTTCCCACGCATTTAAATGCGTCAGATCTCCTGACGCGTAGCACCAATATCAGGATGTTGATAGACTGTGAACAGTGGTGGAAGGGTCCACAGTTTTTGCAATCAAATGAGTCATTATGGCCTGTACTTGATTTAAAAAATAATATTGAGTCCTTACCTGAATTAAAACATGAAACTACTTGCATAACGTTAACATCTTCAGAATCATGGTTTCCATTTCATAAGTTTTCAATATTTTCACGCATGATCAGGTCTATGGCATATGTACTACGCTTTATAAGATACACGAAAAATAATACTATAGATAAAAACACTGGACCTTTCACAGTTTCAGAAATACAATCGGCCACATTCAAACTAGCTAGTATATCACAGCAGGAAATCTTTCCCGACGAATTTAAAACATTGCAATCCAATAAACCTTTGAAATCTAGAAATTCATTACTTTCACTCAATCCATTTTTTGATCACAATTTAAGTTTGATAAGAGTAGGAGGTCGTCTTCAAAATTCCAATTATCAATACAATAAGAAACATCCAGTTTTATTGCATAAAAAACATATATTTACAAAACTATTATTTAACAATATGCACAAGGTGTTAATGCATGCAGGGCCACAACATTTATTATATACAACTCGAGAAAATTATTGGACTGTAGGAGGACGAGACTTGGCTCGATACGTTTCTCAAAACTGTACTACATGTAGTCGTTTCCGTGGCAATACTGTAATACCCATCATGGGAAATCTACCTAAAGAAAGGCTAAATAATACTTTTGCTTTCCAAAGCACTGCCTTAGATTACGCAGGGCCCGTCATGATTGCTAACAAAGAGGGGAGTGGCTGTAGGCTTGTAAAATCATATATATGTGTCTTCGTGTGCTTTACCACGAAGGCCATCCACATTGAATTGGTTAGCAATATGTCTACAGCGAACTTTATGTTAGCTTTAAAACGGTTTATAAGTCGTAGAGGTAAACCTTCATATATTTATAGCGATAATGGTTCTAATTTTGTTGGGGCTCATAACGAGATAAGTAAGATGATATCTTCAAATGGAGAAAACATAACAAGTACACTTGCACAGCAATCAATTAAGTTTAGCTTTTGTCCTCCACATTCACCACATTTTGGCGGCCTTCATGAAGCCGGTGTAAAATCTGTTAAGCATCACCTTAAACGAGTCATCGGTAACTCAAATTTAACATTTGAACAATTGAACACAGCATTGACACAAATTGAAGCAATATTAAATTCAAGACCCCTTAGCCCATTATCCTCTGATCCACAAGACCTATTACCACTTACCCCGGGTCATTTCCTAATTGGCAAAGCGCTAACGTCATTACCAGAGCCAGACTACGTTGATGTTCCAACACACCGCCTTGATCGCTACAAACGCATCGAACAATTGCGCCAACAGTTTTGGTCAAGATGGCACAAAGAATACATCACTAACCTTCAAACGCGTTTTAAGTGGAAACTTTCACAAGGTTCACTACGCATAGGAGACCTGGTGCTTATCAAAAACGAGCAGCTACCTCCTATGAAATGGCCTTTAGGAAGAATTATATGCATACACCCTGGAACTGACGGCATAGCTAGAGTTGCAGATATTAGAACATCATCTGGAACATTAAGAAGATCGTTCTCCAGGATTTGTCCACTACCAACACCAGACCAGGATGTAAATTGAAGCACCAAGGCTTCAATGAGGGGCGGCATGTCGAAGCGATCTATAATATGTACATATATGCCTATACGCACGCGAGTGCACGCCGGCCCCCTCCACCTATGCGTCGCCCGTCAACGTACTCACTCGGCCGTCCGCAGCGACAGTGAACATTCATTCAAAATATCATTTTTGTATTTTAAGACAATATACACAGTATTTTTCAATTCACCGAGTCACCTTATTTTCACCACTCCACCATCGATAACTTCACGCCGCAACAGTAATATCACGTTATTAATGGTTATGTAGAAATAAAAACTTAATTGCGTTTCTGTAAAAGAAGTATTTTATTACATAACTATAAAATACACAAAACTGTAGTTCCATTCCATCATTCCATGAGTGCAATTAATTTAAATGTTACAAACCTGTAAAAGAAACAACATTTAGAGCTATTTATTTACTCCTACTTTTATATTAAAAAAAAAAAAAAAAAAAAAAAACACCCGTTTGACAGCTGACTAACTAAGAACGCTCGCGGTCGCGCGCCCGTGCCGTCGAAATTATATTTAAATACTTTTTACAATGTCCAATCCAAATACTAGGAAATTATGTGTTGTGCCTAAATGTAAAGATTGTGGTATTTTGCAAACTTTACCTGAAGGATCAGCAGTATTGGCAGTCAAAGGTTTTAAAAATATTGCGCATTTGCTACAACAAAATGGACATACTCTGATCAGACCTCCTAGTGTGAGCTCTAAAGTAAAACCGACCAAAAAGAAGTTTTGGAGACAAAAAAATTGCAGCGTTACGGATACACGTAGAAAGAGCTATCGGCAGACTTAGATCACAGAATAAATATTAGTACTGACGCTTAGATTCTTTGAGTTCATGTTGCCACACGCTTGGGTAGATCTAAAGCAAGTCGACCTGCCAGATTCAGTGGTGATTTCTGCATGTGGAATAGTTAGTCTACAAAGCAGTCTATTTCATTTAAAGTAAAAGTCCTAGTGTTTTAAGCAAAATACATTTAAGTTTATTTTATTGTATTAAAAATATAAGATTTTGAGGTTACGTACGTTCCATTTTCCACCAATGTTTGTGTTATTTATAGAGTTTTAATAAAACTATATTACACTAGGTAGCTGTCCCTCGCGACTTTGATCGCGTGTTTTAGTTTCAACGGTTTTTCATTTTTGCAACATTTTTCATTTATTCTCCGCTCCTATTGGTCGTAGCGTGATGTTATATAGCCTATAGCCTTCCTCAATAAACGGACTATCCAATACAAAAAGAATTTTTAAATTCGAACCAGCAGTTCCTGAGATTAGCACGTTCAAACAAACAAACAAACTCTTCAGCTTTATAATATTAGTATAGATTAGGATAATGTTTTGCCTAGTTTACCTTTACTATAAATACGTAATAAAAGTGTTTGCCTTGATTGGACACTTTACTTCTATAACGCAGTCATCAGTAGGTAAGCCCGTCAGGCGAGGCACCAATCATAGGTCAATTATTCTTTGAGAAACGACCAGATTCCTCTATCTTTATATTGTGTACTTTCGGCGGCAACGAAATCACTATTTGTTGATAAATAATGCGCAACCAATTAATCCATCTATTTTAGGTAGATTATCCGATTGCCCTTTTTCGAATCCTTCACCAATTTTATTAATCTAACAATATTTACTATTATTAGACTTTTAACGTAATACTCGGACGAAAACACAACAAAATACTGCGCAAGCTATTACACGGTCGCAACCAAACTTCTTCTAAATTGAAAAAATAACTTTATAATTATGTCCACAGCAGTTCACCAATGTTTTTTTAAACGAATTTTAAGCATTTTTATTTAAATCACTTCTCTTTAAACTATTGTAAATAATTACAATAGTCATAAGTCTCATCCCTATTGACGAGAATAGCCGAGAATCATTGTGTTCGTGTTTTTACAATAAAAGTTATAAGCACGTAATAGGGATGTTTCCTGGGTATGAAAAGTCAAAATCTATTTAGTCCGTCAGTTAGATAATAAAAAAATATTAGACACGTATTTTTTCTTTTATCAAAACAATAAAAAAATACAAAGATACACCGCTTTAAAGTTTCGGAGTGGGGGCTTATGACGCCACGCCTCGCTAAAAATCGTAGCGAGGAGTGACGTCACGCGTAACTTCCGTTCTCTGTATTTTGATCATTTTTTGTTTGCAGGAAAAAAGAAAAAATACGTATCCAATAAAATTCATTAATCTACAAGACGGACATTAAAAAAAACATGCCTATTGTCTTTGTTAGGACCACAGAGTACAGTTATATACTAGAGAGTTAGGACCGCTATGACGTATTGATTGCCTCTGACAGATATGACTGCAGTTTTCTTTGATTAATAGCACGGATAAAGTACGGAATAGCGTTTATGATAGTAGTTAGGTATGTGTTATTTTCAGCAAATAAGTTTAATGTACAATGATTAAAGTCGTGGTTCTGTAGTCGCACAACCAGCCAGATTTGTGTAACAATACAGGTGTTTCAAACCTTCGAAAACTTAATTATTAGATACTAGCTGTTTCCCGCGGCTCCGCCCGTGTGGATGTCGGTTGTCGCGGCAAAAGTCTATGTCCTTTCTTAGGCTCTAGACTATCTGTGTGCCCAATTTCAATTAAATCGCTTCAGTAGTTTTGGCGTAAAGCGCGACAGACAATCAGACATACAAAGTTACTTTCGCATCAATAATATTAGTAAGGATAGCATAATATTCCTCAATAAATAGACTATCCAATGCAAACATAATTGTTTAATCTCAACCAGTAGTTCCTGAGATACGAGTAAGCTCGTTCAACCAATGAAACAAGTTCTTCAGCTTTTAAATATTAGTAAACGGTGCGTGCAACACAATTCTTAATTATTTCTTTACCCTTTAAAGTACAAAGCCTCACCTACACAAGTTACAATTGGAATGTCGACATTTCCCCTCAACTATGCCTGGATTCCGAAGCTTGTTAATATGTATAGGCATAAGTAGCTGATGCAGGTTAAGCACGATATTATTATCGAGCCTTCGTAACCTTGACCTCCTTTCAAATTACCGTTTAGAGGGAAACAACATTAGCGAAATTCCCCAAACGATCGGTTAAATCGCTATACCGTCTTTTCTTTTAATATTTATGAAGTTACGTTTCAGTTACGAGTTAAGCAGGTAATTTTGATTTATTGAAAATTTTGATAGCGTTTATCTTTTAAAAAGAATAAGGCTAACGATTAGCCTGCAATGCTCTCAGTTTTCAATAAAAAAAAATGAATCCCTCTAATTCATTTCATTCGTAATTTAATGCGAAAGAAAGTGTTTGTTTATTTGTTCCCACCTCCATACTCCCTTACTAGGATCTAGGTTTTTTTTAACAGGGCCTCTTCGTAAGTATTGGTACTTTATCTCTATAATAAAAATAATCTACCTAAAATAAAGGTTCGGCAGCTTCCTTCAGGAAAACTAAGGAATGATAATGAGGATTCCAGACACTGCAAGTGATCGTCAAACAGCCTCATTTAATATCTGCGGACAATGAATTTTCGATGAATTTGAAAACTTTTGTTTCGTTTCGATGAATACTCTAGCAATGTGGTCTATGGTACGCCCGTAGTGTAATTCGAATAAAGAATAATAAGAATTCAATTGTTATTTTTAGAATTCGGGGTTTTTTTTTTTGACGTACTCGTATTGGAGGCAAAATATATCGAATACTCTTGTGTGATATTGAACTGTCAACTCGATTAGCAAAAAGTTAAAATACCTATGTATTTTGTTTCGAAGCATAAGTATAAAGGCATGTAAACCACATTTTAATATAATTCTAATGCTGTTATGGTTATGCGTATGCATATCTAAGACTATATACATGAAATACTTGTAAATAATTGATTTATGTAAATACTACTTACCTAAAAAATTTGATAACCGCTAATATTTCGCTTAAGTTACTGAAAAAACAAACACTGTAACAATAAACGGATATATCCGGGACCTCGTTATTAACCGCCTATTAACCTTGTGATCCGTGTAATAAAACCAGCCGGATTAACGGCGTACTATATTACCCGATAGGTCCCGAACTTATATAAAAGTATACATATATCTATTTATTATAGATCTATCCGTCTGTTGAAGATTTATTCTTTTGTAGAAGACGTAGGCAAAGGCAAACAAGATAATTATCAAGGTATTATGAAACGCCAGCATATTATGTGTTATTAAGGTTTCGTAACCAAAGGGTACCAACAGGACCTTACTACGCCTCCGCTGTCCGTCCTTCCGTCCGCCCGTCCGTCCGTCTTTCAACGTGCTGTATGATACAGCGTACCGTTCATGAGATACAGCCTGTATCTCATGAACGGTAATAGCTAGAGATTTGAATCGGTAGACGCCTGAAATGCTCACAAAGTACGTGTTAGTTTCAAGAAAAAAAAAATCAACGGGGTCCCCATACAATAGACGTGCTGTTTGTAGTTTTTGTTCGATTTTAACGGCATTAATCTTGTACGATGGTACCTACGGAAACCTGTATCCGCGAGTCCGATTCGCACTTGTTTTTTCATTCCATAACAAACATTTAAAGTGACAAAAAAACTTTGAAATTAGGCGCATTTGATAATCTCTTGAAAACACTTTCTTCTTTTAATATTTTTAACAATAAATTACTTTCCTTTTTTACCTTGCTCGCAATTAATCTTTGTTATATAAATAATTTCGTTACCTATGTAAAATTACTCTATCAATCCAGCTAATTGTGAGCATATACTAATCCGCCTCTTTGTCATTGATAGACGTAAATAAACTCGCAACTACCTAACTTCAGACATCTTAGTTTATGGCCACGAGCTCACCCCCACTTGTTGCATAAGCTTTTAATTTTAGATGGTCAGCAGACTTGTAAATAAAATAGTCGGAGAAGATATAGTAGAATTCCCAATGAGATTGAGTAGTTTAGAAAATGTTGAGTGAAGTAGGTAAGTGAATCGTAATGTAAAAAGCTTTGTGATTTAATAAATCTACTTCTATTGTAATATTATAAAGAGGAAAGATAAGTAATTTTTATATCTTTGTAACGAATTAACTCAAAAACTACTGGACCTATTTCAAAAATTATTTCACCATTAGAATGCTACATTATCCCTGAGAAATATATCAAGTAAACATATAAAATATACAGCTACTAAATATATTTAACGACTATTAACTTCAAAAAGAACCTTTTAATGAAAAAAAATTGTTCATAAAATCGAGAAATACACTCCTCGTCTGAAAAAGCTTACAAAAAATACATTTTGGCGCGAAAACTGCCAGAGTTTACAGCTCGGGGTGCCTGTAGCTGCAGATATAATGTATCGTTGACGCTTCTGCATATTTTATGAGGTAAATGCATTTGAGATGACACTAATATATTATGTATATCACGTAAAATATTACTTATTTAAAACAAAACGGTTTACTCACGTATATTCTTGGGATTGCCCGACTAGTTTCAGACTCAATAAGAGTCCCTGATCATGAGCTGACGCGGCAGCGGTGGTGTCGAAAGTTCGATTTGCGTTTTAAATAATTATGAATACTCCTCACGAAAGTTATTATACAAAATATTACTTTGTTACAGTAGGACGAAGCAGTAATAAAAGTAAATGAGACAAAGCCTAGTACTACAAACTAGTTTATGTCAGTCAGTATCTGAGCGGTAATATAGTTATATAGCTTAGTAAAATTATATTCTTGATCTCTTATTTTTCACGGGTTATCCTTAGTAACGAGCGTACCCGGTCCTTTAAAAAGCTTGCGTGGGGACACCAGTACAATTTTCCTCTCAACAAAAATCAAAGTTGTTTCAAAATCATCAGCTGATTCAGATCAGTGACTATTTGAAAACTGTATAACGAAGCATCCCTATCTTAGAGTGCACATAGACAAGAGACACAGAGACATAGAGTGCGCGCATCACTAGTAACCCGATGTGCCGAGCGTAAAATTTTTTTTTTGTTGTAAGTACTACGCTCGTTTACTGATTTAAGTAATTTTCCGTCCGATGACAGACGTTTATGCGAAAATCTCGATGGTTCCGATATACCTAACAAAACTTACAACGATATTATAACTTTTTGAAGGTTATAACGATATTATAACCTAATATTAACTTAATCTATACTAGAATAATATATAAAGCTGAAGAGTTTGTTTGTTTGTTTAACGCGCTAATCTCAGGAACTACTGGTCCGATTTGAAAAATTCTTGTAGTGTTGGATATCCCATTTATTGAGGAAGGCTATAAGCTATATAACATTACGCTGCGACCAAAAGGAGCGGAGCATTAATGAAAAATTTTGCAAAAATGTTGCGATATATATGTCTACAGTTCATACTAGATGCTTCTTCAATAGTTTACTTATTTTTTACTCTAAGATCCCAATGCTTTTAGACTTGAAGTCGCCCCATTAAAAGTTTTACTAAGATAAATACTCTACGTACCTGTATGTCTGACTTTTGAGAACACAGCGCATGAAGTTTTATAGAAGTTTCTAGTGAATGGAGGAAAGCTAACTTGGATGTTAGCAACCGAATTTTGTTACTGTGAAATGTTTTTGTCGTCAGTCGGAGTTTCTTTTATAAGTAGGTACATGACATTTATTGTGTTTTGAGATTTGTTGAAAATCAAGTATTTTTTTCCTAAGTTTTTAGCAGCTTTCACAAAATGATTATTCTATTAACTAAATTACGTATTATTTATATATATATATAATTTACCTACCTATTTACTATAATATATTAATGATGTTGTGGTTTTTATTTTGATGTGTTATTTGTGTGTGGTAGATTTTAATTTAGAATAAAAATACATAAATTGGCAAAAATAGTAATATATCTCGACCGAATGCAACAAAAAATGTTACAACATGATTATCATCCCGTAGGCAGCTGTAGGCACAGGATTTTCTTTATTATTAAACTCAATATTTACACTTAATAATATTATATATTATCATAAAGAGGTAAAGTTTGTTACTTTGTTTCTGGGTAGTAAATAATCTATGGAACTACTGAACCGATTTAAAAAAATCTTTTACCAATAGAAAGCTGCATTAAACCTGTCTATGAGGAACGGGAAGAACGCGCGTGAAACCGCGGGGCTTTGCTAGTTACCAATAGGAGCAGAAAGCAAACATAAGTCCTAACGCCTACTTAAAAAGAGATAGCAAACTTCACTGCGACGCTTTTGTTGCTTATTCAAGATGCCTATAAGCAGAAAATTACTTTATAATTGTTTGTCAAAAGCTGTTATAATTAAGTAGGCACTTTTATTTTATTAGTGTATGTTTCATTTTGCCGATGAAGTGGTTGTAACGTCTATGGAACATAAATCAAAATTTATTCTATTCTAAACATTTCTTGTAAGGGCACGTCGTTTCTTAACCCCTTGTGTTTCGTGGGGTACAGTGCAGGTAAAAGCAACTTTGGACCCTTGCCAAAAAGTTTCTACGTGCCGTGGATACTTGTGTATTTAAGTATGGCTTATTTTAGGTTTATCTCAATCATTGTATATAAAATATATTATTATATCATTACCTACTTAGACTTACATTTTTAAGGTAAATAGGTAGTCACAATGTTATATAAATTCGTGTCATTTTCTGGATTAAAAGACATTGTCTATGTTGACATATCGCCTTTAGAAAATAACCTGAACCACACAGAGTAAAGGCATACAATATTAACTCTGTTGGTACGAGATAAAATGTTTGTTAATATAAAAAAAAAAAAAAAGAACTTTGACCTTAATATATTTAACGACAGCAGCACACATAACGTCTACTTAAAGAAACAGTTTAGTAAAACGCACGCTTTACACTCGTATTTAAACATACTCAAAAAATAATCAAGTTCCACACTAAATTTCACCAGAACCGAATCAAAAACTTAATATTTACATTTGTTTATGTTATAATTACAATTACACGTCCGGCGCGCACGCATGTCGTTTGACGCGAATAAATGCGAACACATACTCTCCCTTTCTTTAGCTTACAACAGCTATAGCTATCTCTTTCACTTGCCTGTCAAATATAATTAGGTCCTTCTCAGTTGACGTAGTGTCAAATATACTGCTAGCAAGAAAATAATACAAAGGGTCTTATTTAGTTGGTATTCTCTGTAAAGATTTTGGTGTTATAGTTTTTGCGCATACGTCAAGGTTAGGGGTCCATAAATTAATAGATTTTGAGAGAGTGATATGACATTAAAGATAAGTAGTCTTAGAGTAAAAATAAGTAAACTATAAAGTGCGCCTTACAAGTATGAACAGAGCTATTATGACAAGGGGACAAGTAAAATCGTAAAATTTGTGTCAAAACAGAGCGCGCCGTTCTAAACTATCTCACAACCTAATGTTACTCTAATAATATTGAAACAATAGGGATGTTTCCTGGGTATGAAAAGTTAAAATCTATTTAGTCCGTCAGTTAGATAATAAAAAAAACATGCGTGCGTACAAAGTACACATGTCAGAAGTGAAACTTCTTTTTGGCATTGCAATCTGAAAATGAAAAGTTATTTGAAATTAATATTTAATAATAAAAATAATTAAAGAGAATTATTAAAATAAATTTATTTTATATTGTTTGAAAAATAATATAGTCAAATCTCAGATGTTGAATATTAAATTAAAATTCCTCGTGATTTTTTGTAAATATTAAAAATACCTAATCCAATTTAAATATATACAAAATTTTTGTAAATTAATGATAACTCTAGAAATTCCAATTTTTAAATTAAAATTTCGTCAAAAGAATTTATGAAATATTGTTATTAGTATTTTATGCACAATGATTTATTGAAATCTCAAATGACGAATTGTAAATAAAAATGCCACGTGTTTTTTGTCAATATTAGAAATTATTAATTAAGTTTTATTTTTGAATTCAAAATTTAGAAAAGCGAATTTATGAAATATTTTTATTTTATGGTAAATGATTTATTAAATTATCAAATGACGAGTGGCAAGTTGAAATACCACATGTTATTTGTAAATATTAAAACTACCTAACCTTCAAACCAATTATCATAAAAAATTGTAAATAAACAAAAAGATAACAGATATATTACTTACTTCGAATAATTGCTTGATACAGGACAACTTACAAATTTATTCACAAAGTTTTTTCACAAAGATTTTCACAAAGTTTTTATTTATAAAATTCACTTACTTTTTATTCACTGTAGAAGTGCCTAATGATATTGTAAATATTACGCTATGCGACAGAAATGCCATCTAAAGTTCTAATAATTAACTAGTAAACGAATACACAACCAATAGGGCGTGTATTCTTTCTCGATATCCCGTATTCTCTCTCTCTCTTGTTCAATCTTTCTCACTATAGCTCTCTCCCACCTCACACTCCATAGCACTATGCGTGATACGACGTTCGCTCTGTCTCACTTTTTCTCTCAATCTTTCTCACTCGCTTGCTCCCCACTCTCACTCCACGGCTAGTTGCTCATGCTACGTTCGCCCTGTCTTACTCTCTCTCAATCGGTCTCGATCACTCTCTCTCTCTTTTCCGACACTTCCGTTGCATACCGGCGTGACGTTTCATCTGTAAAAATTTTACCCTCATGCGCCTAAAGAAGTTTCACTTCAAAAATATTAGACACGTATTTTTTCTTTTATCAAAACAATAAAAACTTACAAAGATACAGCGCTTTAAAGTTTCGGAGTGGGAGCTTATGACGCCACGCCTTGGTAAAAATTGTAGCGAGGAGTGACGTCACGCGTAATTTGCGTTCTCTGTATTTCGATCATTTTTTGTTTGTAGGAAAAAAGAAAAAATACGTGTCCAATAAAATTCATTAACCTACCAGGCGGACATTAAAAAAACATAGGAAACATGCCTATTACGATTACCGATGAAATACGAAATTGTCTGTCGTCGCACGAAAAATCATTTAGATCAGTAAACGAGCGTAGTACTTACAGCTAAAAATTATATTTACGATAAGGGGCTACTAGCGATGCACACACTCTATGCTTGTCTATGTATAGTCATAATAGTTTTTCTTAGAAAATACGAACGTCTGTACCTAAGCAAAACAAATCGTTATGAAGTTATCGTGAATATTAAGAACCGTGCATTCATGGTTAGAAATGATTGCGTATTCTTAATTTGTAAGATACATCAGCTTCAAAAATTAAGGTATTCATATTTCTATTGCTAAATTAGTCACTAGTATTTGAAAAAGAAACCACTAAAAAAGCTACACAACAAAGTACAGTCTTGATAAGCTGGTCCACAGTTGAGACGTCATTAATAAAAAAAAAATAAAATTCATTTATTTGCAAACTTAGGTTACACGGTTGGATGAAAGCTCTGCCTCCCGAACTAGGTGGTTAGCCTGTATCTCAGGAGACAGTTACCTTCCTAATTACATGAGTCAGATTGTTTACATGCTAGGTACAGTGCTGTTTAAAGCAGTATAATATATCTAAAAAAAAGTCGTAAAATACATTACAAACTTAGGATATAAAAAAAAAAATATATAATAATAGTAAAAGACAAGGAAAAAGAGAATATGGTTGCTCATCTCTGTGTGTGCGTGTGTGTGTATGTGTGAGTGTTTTGTGTGTGTATGTGAATGTGTTTGTGTATCTGTGTGTGTGTGTTTGCGTGTTGGTAGTACAGTCCTATTATTATTTGTTTATGTTGGTTGTAACAAGGTTTTCTATTTGTTCATAGTCCAGTTTGCTGAGCCAGTTTAGTATGACCTTTCCGAATTCATGATTGTTTAGATTTTGTGCATTTTTAATTTTAAGTTTGTTATAAATACGTGATGCGGTAGAACTATATTGTCGTTTTGCGAAAGTGGATTTCACTGGAGGTGCGGGACAGATGAATCGTCGCTTAGTAGATGGTAGCAGTTTGGGAATTGTGATGCGATGGAATCTTCGGAGTATCCGACTGACGTATAGTTTACGGACCGATAGAACACCAGTGCGATTATATAAATCCGTCGTGGGGTACCGATATGGTAGAGACATAATAACTTTAAGAAGCGCACGCTGGGCACGTTCCAGTTCGATTATTGCTGATTTTGTCGCACCACCCCACGAGCAGATGCAATAATTAAGTACACATTCACCCAGTGCTTTATAGGTTGATATCAACAGCTTTGTAGGTGCGACATTTCTTAACTGTTTAAATATATAAATTAATTTTCGTAGTCGGGTACTTAGGCTTGAAACGTGGTGCTTCCAGTTTAGACTGTCATCAACTATAATGCCCAAGTATTTGATCACACTTGATCTTACCAAGACATCACAGTGACACTGAGTATTCCCGCGTGGATTTCGGTTGCATGGGAAAGCATGAATTTTTATTGTAAAAGTCGCGTCCGGGCGAGAGATATTAGACTTCGTGAAACATAAATATTTTGTTTTCGATGTGTTCAACGATAGTAGGTTGTCCTCAAGCCAACTCGTGATGATCGCTAGACCGCTTTCTGTTAACGCACGCACGTGTTCCCATGTTTGACCATGGAACAAGACGACTGTGTCGTCTGCGAACATAATGGTTTCGGCGTTGGGAATGGCAATCTCCGCAAGACTATTTATGTATGTCAGGAAGAGAGCCGGTCCGGTTGTACTTCCCTGCGGAATACCAAAAGTGCAAGTTGCAGCATCACTTAAGTGATTATCTACCCTCACACGCTGTTCTCTTCCCGTCAGATAGTCCTGGAACCATTGGAAGACGTGTCCCCTAATACCCATGTTGCATAGCTTTGATAGAAGAATAGGAATCGATACAGTATCAAAAGCTTTCTTTAGATCGAGGAAGACACCGATAACTTTCTCTCCTGCATCTACATGCTGGGTAATTAATGACGTTAGTTTTAGTAGGGCATCGTTTGTAGACATTCCTTTTCGGAACCCAAATTGGCGATCTGTTAATAACTTGTTCTTTTCCAAGTAGGTGACGAGTTTTTTCGTAACTAATTTCTCCAAAATCTTTGATAGACATGAGAGCAGCGCGATAGGTCTATAATTTGAGGGAATTTGCTTGTCGTCAGCCTTATGAATGGGAGAAACAATTGCAGTTTTGAAAATTTTAGGAAAAGAGCCGAGTCCCAAGCTTAGATTGCAGAGGTGGTTAATGGGTTCTGACAAAACGTCTGTGGCTACTTTAATTAACTTACTAGAGATATTATCGGGGCCAGGTGCACTATTTGTCTTGAGAGATGCAATAATGCTTCCTATTTCTATAGCGTCGGTAGGCGTAAAGGACATGGTAGTTGGTGCTGCGTTTGTTACTGATGTTCTGGCTAATTCGACTTCGGTCTTATTTAGTTTGCAGAGAGTGGCATCGGCTAGCTCACTTCCAATTGTAGTGAAAAACGTGTTAACTTTATTTAACGACATAATTGGTGTGCTGTCAATATACAACAATTCTTTGGGTATGTTTTTATTTTTTTTCATATTACATATATCCTTTATGATTCTCCAGGTTTTTTTAAGATTATTATTATTTATTACTAGTTCCGCACGGTAGTATTGTGATTTTAAAGATTTAATAATTTTATTACAAGAATTCCTATACTTAATATATGTTTGGCGCAGTTGCTCGTTATTGGGTTGCTTCCTTGATGTTTGATGTAGTTTATCCCTCTTACGTATACATCGAACAACACCCACAGTAATCCATGGCTTCAGTGGGGCTTTTCTATTAGATTTTGATGAAATACTAGTGCAACTATTCGTGATATCCTGGATCGTCTTCACCAAACATTCTGCGGCAAGGTTAACATCATCTAACATATAGAAGTCAGACCAGTCCACTTCCCTAAGCTTTTGGTGTGCGGTATCATAGTCTAGTTTTATATTTATAGACGTAGGTTTACTTTTTGATATCCCTGCATGCTTGATACACAATAAAATAGGACTATGGTCTGTTAGCTCTGGAAAGATTATTGTTTGCCATCGTTGCTTTGATCTTACCATAAAATGGTCTAGACAGGTATTTATTCTAGTTGGGTGTAAAATGCCCTGTTGTAGACCATGCGATGCCATAATACATAAATAGTCATTCGCGTAACTGTTAATTGTATCACCCGATAGCGTGTTAATATTGATATCTCCAGTGAAAATGACGTCCCTGTTACGAATCTTTTTAAGAATCTCATCAATTGATGTTAGGTAAAGTTGGGGATTTTTATAACTAGGAGGACGATAAGAACAAATTATACTTTGTCGGTCCGTGTCTAATTGCAAACAATTACCCTCCACTATGTTTGGTTCAAAGGCAACGATACTGATTTCTGTTCGAACATATGCTACTATACCGTCATTTTGGTTTAAGTGGTTGTTAGTGTAATACACGTTATAGTTATTTAAATTGGGAGGCGCGACTCCCTTTTTTGTCCAACACTCAGTTAACACTATGATGTCTATCGGTATGTTGATGGTCACTATAAAAGAAAGTAGTAAATCAAAGTTGCAGTATATACTGCGAATGTTTAGACAAAGAATACAAAGGGAATCCGAATCAGTGTTATTATTTAAAACCAGAGAACATTTAGACGAATCAGTGAGCTTCGTACAGTCAGCGTTACCCGTATTATCAAGGTCATTCGTTATGATCAAATTAGACGTATTGAATTTTGAATTGAGAGAACCAGAGGTACCAAACATGTGACCGTTTGTTATAATGTTGTTGTTGTAGAGCTAACAGAGCCATGTGAATAAGAAATGTGAACAGTACTGATGTGAATTTTATTTGATAATAAGGACTGGATTCTTTCAAAAGTGTACATTTAGACTTAGCATTGTATGCAGATATGTGCTTGTTACTAGTCAGTGTCATTTGTATGTTTGTGCTTTGAGTGTAGTGTAAGTGTGAGCAATCAGTTGCGCCACAGTAAGTTACAGATTTAATACAGTTCAGGCGCTGTTGACAAACCGTTTTGAATGTAAACATGGGAGGTAAACATAAAATAAAAAATAAAAAAGTTATAAGTATGTAGGATAAAATAAAACTTTGCATGTCATTATAACAATAATAGCCAATCAAAGTTAAGATCGTCTAGTAGTACAATTACCATTTAGATAATCTAATGGCTTGAGGCAAATCACCAGCCATTTACATGGCTCATTTAAAATAGCGTCCACTTAAGTAACAAGTTTAATCAACTGAAAGGTCTTATTATCCTTTAAGGTACCTACTGCTACACTAATTGCCGTACTTAGAGACGTTATTAGTTACTTAAGGGAATTCTTATTATCGATTAAATTATCGATTTAGATTAATCTCAGAAGTCCGAGGTTAAAGGTTAAATTATTTATTGAAGGGTTAGTATCGATTGCTATCGATTTAAGTAAGCTAAATCTTAGAAGTCTGAGAGTTGGCTTGTTTGTTTAGCAGGGCTGTTTCCGTACTAAGCCTCTTGATTGGGCCTTGAGAGTTGGCTTATTTAAATTTATTATTTAACATCTTTGAGTACGGCAGTAAAAGATTTATTAAAACAAGCTGTAATAAAATATGTTAGGGTTTTGAAATCAAACATAGAAAATTAATATTCTCAAATGCGACATATTACCACATTATTTCAACTTCATGTAACAACAATAAAGTTGATGTTAAAACTTACATTGATATTTGAAATTTAGATAAAATATTACCTAAGCTAAATAAAGCAGAATCACACAATATATTGCTTTCTGTGTACGAGTGCCCTTATATCTTCAAAGTACAGAGCTCAGTTAACCAAGTGACGTGAAGCGTAAAATTTTCTTGACCAAACGATATACCTACTAATTGGGTGCCCTTTGGGACTTCTAGCACTCGAATAGCTATAGGTTAGGTTAGAGTGTTAGACCTATAGGTTAGGTACCTATGTTTGATGTTTCATTGCGCAGAGATGACGCGTAACATTTTAATTTGTGTACAAGTAAGTAAAGGTAATATTTATTAATCTATACTAATATTATAAAGCTGAAGAGTTTGTTTGTTTGTTTGTTTGAACGCGCTAAACTCAGGAACTACGCGTTCGAATTGAAAAATTCTTATTGTATTGGATAGTCCGTTTATTGAGGAAGGCTATAGGCTATATAACATCACGCTACGACCAATAGGAGCGGAGCATAAATGAAAAATGTTGCAAAAATTAAAAACCTTTTGAAACTAAAACACGCGGGCAAAGTCGCGGAGGACTGCTAGTTTAAAATTTTTATTTTTCTCTAAATATCAATATCTGTATTCTACTTTGGATTGTTGATCAATAATTATCTGTTCACCTTTAGTGCAGTGCTTTATAAGCTGGTTTGATTTATGATTTATCTATGCACGCGGTATCAACCTATAAGTGATTGTTACATTTAACTTCTTTTGGATATGTATTTAAAAATAATGTTGTTGAAAACAATTGTTGGTGGATCAAATAAATAATAGATTTATGTATTGGTTTTTTTTTCAGGCCTGTATTTTGCAGAAATCATTATCATTCCAAATAATCTTTGCTGGCTAGATTTAAATGTTAATGATGTTCGCTATGTTAATTCGCTTCTTTTTTTGTACTTTCCGTGGCTTACCTGAAACAAATAAAACACAAAGTAAATATTTTGGAAATAAATCGATCAAATTGACAAAATACATTAAAACATTATAACAAGGGTTTGTAGCTAATCTTCCCGTAAATCGGTTTGCGGCCCATTTATTCCTGTAGGAATAAATGGAAAACCGTTGAAACTAAAACACGCGAACAAAGTCGCGGGGGACAGCTAGTAACTAATATTTTAACCCTATTCCAGGTGATTGCCCTGCAGACTGTTTGAATCATAACGCTAAAACAAAAGTTTCAACTGACAGAAGGCCACGCGTATAACAGCGCATTTAAATCCTTTTATTTAAATACCGCCATACAATGCGAGATAAAAGCAAGTACGTTCGTGCAAGCGTTTCCATATCAAAGCCTGTAATTGGTTCACTTCCGCAACCCCTGACCTGGTGGCTGACCTTCAGCTGAAGGACAAGTTATACTGGATAATGTAATGCTAAAAGACCTGCATTTCCATGCCTCGAGTCTCGAAGGACTGGTCCTTTTTTTAGTCAGTTAATTAGACAAGGTATGTTCTTATTTTTTATAGATTTACTAGCTGTCCCCCGCGACTTGGTTCGCGTGTTTTAGTTTTAACGGTTTTTCCATTTTTGCAACATTTTTCATTTATGCTCCGCTCCTATTGTCCGT
Organism: Diachrysia chrysitis; assembly: GCA_932294365.1. Taxonomy (NCBI): domain Eukaryota; kingdom Metazoa; phylum Arthropoda; class Insecta; order Lepidoptera; family Noctuidae; genus Diachrysia; species Diachrysia chrysitis. The sequence continues at coordinate 9,864,392 of OW028657.1, forward strand.
AGCGTGATGTTATATAGCCTATAGCCTTCCTCAATAAACGGACTATCCAATACAAAAAGAATTTTTCAATTCGAACCAGTAGTTCCTGAGATTAGCGCGTTCAAACAAACAAACAAACTCTTCAGCTTTATAATATTAGTATAGATTTGCTATAAAAAAAATTACGTACAGTTATGGTACCTATGTAGAAATTTCAAGTACCTAGTTTTAAATCAATTCATTTTCCTACACAACTTTAAGAAGACGTATAATTAAAATATACGATAATTATATCAGAAATTGTCTTCGATAATTTCTGATATAATTATTCAGTTTTTTATATATACTAGAATTGACTAAACTTAACTAGGTAGGTAGGTTACATTAGTACCGGTAAAAACAGGTGACGTTGTCCCTGGGGGTAACTTTGTCCCAAACTGAATTTCTTTTTTCCTTTTTCGCTCTAGGGAAATTTATGGAAATTATTCCCTGTATTGCGGGGGGTTACAAAAACATTCAATTCACATACACAAATAACACCCAGACTTAGAACAACCATTTGTGGATCACACAAATGTTTGACCCATGCGGGGAACGAACCCGCAGCACGTTGCGCGCAATGGTAATTGGTTAGAACAGCCGAATTATTTTAATATACTGAATGTATGATTTTTAAATATTGAAATTCTGAATTAAGATTAAGACATTCACTCTTACAGACGGGAATTTTAAACTATCCCAGTTTGGAACAAAGTTATCCCTCGGTAAAGACACTTAAATAAATAAATAAAGGAGGGCAATATCACATATTGCTCTGAACCCAAAGTAAGTAGCTAAAGCACTAACACACTGTGTTATGAAATCAGAGACAACGACGGTGCCACAAACACCCAGACCCGAGACAATGAAGAAAAGTGGTTTTCTACATCGACCCGTCCTAGGATCGAACCCGGGACCTCAGCAGTTGAAACCCGGTGTGTACGACACTCGACCATTCCGATCGTCAAGGTCCAAGTTGACCTTTCCGGTATACCTACACATATCAGTCTTTATTATGCTTTTTAAATTTAAGCACGTCTAAATAAATACCTACCATGTGATTTATTAAATCCTAGTTCTAGGTTTTTACCGTTAAAATATTTTTTTAAATACAATTCGTGCTAGTTACTTATCAAGAGTTATTTGTAACGAACCTTCGCTTTGCGTGTTTATTTTATACTCAATTGCCTTTTTTTAATAAATAACATTTATTGTGTGCTATATTAATTGACTGATAACCTTGGAAAATGGTAACTACTTGCTTGCTGGAATGGCGTAGTACGGTATTGTGATTATTTTAACCTTTAAAATGTTTTTTTTTTTTTTTTTTGTAAAGAAACTAAAATTCATACGAAAGGGCTAAATAATTTGCATTCCTAGGTAATATAAATATGAAAATTGTGTTGAAAGTAATTTAGATAAAAAAGTTTGTATTATCATTTTATAAATAAACTTATTTCATAGGTTTAGTTCTAAGTTTTTACTTTTTTGTTTTGACGTAGAAAAAAGGCTATATATTAGTATATAAAATGGTAATTAATTGATCATTCCAATTTGACGGATCTTAATCGCAAACATTATTTTTTGGCCAATAATATTGTTCATACCTATAAAAAAAAGTTAAGGCCGGTTTTAAAACAAGAAAAATAGCACAAAAAATTAAAAATAAACCTCTGCAGAGAACACATTTCAGCCAATCTTGATGCATACACAATTCATTTCTAGACACGCATGCAGTATGGAAAGTTATTCAAAACCTGCATAAATACCTTTAACTTACAACCTTATTTATGGTACAGAAGGTTTAAATTCCTTTAAATATTTATTTCAGTGTTAGCGTACTGCAGACACCTTCAGTTAATTGAGTTTGCTTGACGCTAAAAAAGCAAAGTGAAAGGGCTCTTAACTAACAGAACTTAGAGAAAATTGCCTTAGATTCTATTTTAACTGCTATGCCTTTAAGAGCTAATACCACGAATACTTTAAATTCTTAATTACGGCTTTTTAGCTACGATAATATGCAGGAATTTAAAAATGTTAATTAATATTTTACTTCATAATTAGTTGTCTTTTGCTGATTAATTTAAATATACTGACAGATGGACAGTTCCGACTCAGACTTCAGTGTTGCAGTGAACACGGAACTTGTAATTAATTTTGTCACTCTTGTTTTGAAAACATATCAGTCTGAGAGTGTGCAGTTTGTCTATTTTGTATGTGGTATCAATATGTACCTTAGATAAAAGATTTGTATAAACCATAGCTAAATTTCTGTTGTTTTCAGCAATAGATGATTCAAGAGGGAGGTTTAAATGTATTTTTTATGTTTTATCTACCCGAGCGAAACCGGGGCGGGTCGCTAGTTCAACATAATTACATTTGTATAACATTTTCAATTAACAACTACACGAACTTTATTGATTACTCAGTATATCATTAAAACCAGCTGCAATTAATGTCGAAATAAAGCAATTTATTCGTGCAAAATAATGTGTTTCATCGATGCGTTGATGCGTTAGATTGATAGTAATATCTAACCTAGCGTTCAATGTAACTGCAGAGCAATTTAACGCTATTTAAACGGTATTACATGCTCTAATTATTGGAAAACAAGAGTTAGGTAGGTAGGTACGTATTTTAATTTTTAAAATAAATAATTTGTCGTATTATTAGTATTCTATTAAATACTAGCTGTCCCCCGCGACTTTGTTCGCGTGTTTTAGTTTCAACGGTTTTTCATTTTTGCAACATTTTTCATTTATGCTCCGCTCCTATTGGTCGTAGCGTGATGTTATATAGCCTATAGCCTTCCTCAATAAACGGACTATCCAATACAAAAATAATTTTTCAATTCGAACCAGTATTCCTGAGATTAGCGCGTTCAAACAAACAAACAAACTCTTCAGCTTTATAATATTAAAGTATAGATTGATATACAGTATGTAACAATAACCCTGTCCGATCCAATAAAGGCGTATTCCTGGTTCAACATATGTAGGTACTAGAAAAATACATATGTTGAACCAGGAATACCTAATACATTGTTGACGAATAATACTCATAAAAACGGATAGGGTATTTGTTGCATGCTGTATATACTACACCCAAAAAAAGAGATCTATAAGGACCAAAAAAACCATTATCATTTTCTGGACAGAAATTGGCACAAAATAAGGCCCAAAAAATTGTTTGTATACCTATTGTCAGCTTATTAACATGTATACGACAGTACATAATATACCCTATTAAAATACTACAGATGCCATTAAATTATTAACACAATAATGCCATAACACATCATTAAAACCGTATATATGAATAGAACAATAGTTTCGAATTGGATATCGATACGGTACAAGTCATAATTTATCACTAATTCGGGCCCACCATGGCAGGCCATTACTGTACTGAAGTTGTATTGTTTCATTGCGATACAAAGACGTATTGGTTTAGCTCGCTAAGTCGTACTTAGCTATTCCGTTCAGAATGTACGAGAGCTCGTAAATTTTGTTTAAGGCCGCCCTTGCACAATGTGCATATTGGACTGAACGTTAGCTAAACAATATTATAGTATAGATGGATATGTAGTTTAATCTGCAAGGGTGGATCAAAGTTAAGCAACAGTTACCGAGGTGGATATGGAGATGGGTGACTATTGATTAGCAAAATCATTAGGTATACAATAGACTTCATGCCCTACTTAAAGTTGGCAGTTTCGAAACTGGCGTAAATCAAAGTTCGGTGCCAAATACCTGTAGCATGAAGTTGTAGAAGCGAGACAGCGCTCTACACTGCACGTAGCAGCGTCTCGCTTGTACGACGGCAACAGTGCTTCTTTAAGAGTTCATGGTAAGCGCGCAGTAGGTACCAAGTTTGTAGCTCATTACCTCTCTGTTCTCTCATTAAGTGTAAATTCTAAAGTTGACTTATAGTTGAAAATAGGGTCGGTGTTATTTGATGTTCAAATTATAGTGTGTCCATTCTGTTTTTAAAATAACAAAAATATAAGCCAGCATGTAGAGTTTATAATTGTCTAAAAAAATTAAAGATTATCCTAATTACCTTTTATAATTATCTAAAATAGAAGAAGAAACGGCGCCAATAACTCTTTTGTAGAAAATTCTCTATCCAACCTTTACAATGTTCGAACCAACATCTAAATATTCAGCCTATATTTGGGACCAGAATAATTTAGGATGTAATACCTACTTTATCTAGCGTGCGTGAGAAAGCCAGGAATTTAGTCTTATCGCTCGGGGCATACAGGCATTGTACTATTGTCTACAAATTCAAGACCAAATTCTTCAATTTTTGCTGGCTTATATCGCAATTATAATTATAAAATAACTCATAAGAACTCTTTTCCAAAGAGGCAGACATACTTATTGAAAAAACGCAATAGTGGTCTTAAAAATATAAAACGGTATATAAACGTTGATTGTCGTTTGTTCAAATTTGTTTTTATATTAAATATCTACCCCCTAAATATAAATGAAATGGCTATGAATTTCAGAAAGCGTGTAAAGACTCATATTCGTTTCTTCGCCTACATTTCAATCATCTTCGCCCTTGGAAGAATTACAAGCAGAAACTTATATTTAATTTAATAATTCTGAAAAATATTCCGGTTAAAATTGTATAATTAAATCATTCATTTATATCATTGACGATACTAATCAATTATTCAACAAATAAGGGAAGATTTAACTCACTCATAAGGGTAGAGAGGCCTTTACCAGGCAATGGGAAATTCCAGGCCATTTATAGTAACAATAATTTTCAGAATAAAACATATTAATATTAAACAACGTACGTTGATAATGAGCTTAAATAAATCAGTGCAATGCCGGATACGTTATCGGAAATCCGCGCCGGATATTCCCGAAGTCACAACGGATGCCAGAGACCTAACAATACAATCAAACACTATAAACAAGCCATATTGGTACTACCTTATGGAGTTGGCTTGATTGGGTATATTATCAAGCTTGGTACCCTGAAATTCTGCAATCCTCTTTTCCGTGGATCGCGGTATCATGATCATTTTAGCCCGGAATCACCCACTGCTGTGTATAGCCCTCCCCTACCCCCTCTTTTAACCATATTTGACTGTCTTGCGCGTACCTTAATCAGGCGTTTCCTGTTAACTCTCGATCGTCCTTGACTCCCTCGACCTGCCCTTGGCCACCATTTAATCACAGTTCGATTACATCGGCTGTCTGTCGTCTAGCTGGGTAGAACACCCGACTCCATTTGAGTCGTGTCGCCCTGTCGCCGACGTCGAACGTTTCCACATGGTCCCTAGTAAAAGGGACTTGAAGGGAGAAGCACTACAGTGGTTTTAGACGGAAAGAGCCGGACATACTCCTCTGCCTTCCCCAGAAGTGCTTGAAGCTTTCCCTATGTAAAACAAGTTCTCGGATGGCACAAAAAAAAACAGGATATTTGTAAAAAATAATTCTACCTTATGGATGTGTCTCCCTTGTGCATATAATATTAAACCACGACATTTATAGAATTATTACTACTAGTATTACTTCAAGTAAGTTTCAAGTCTAGCAAGAAACTTGTACATATTTACAAAAACAATGTAGGGCAACATCTGAACTCTCCTTTACAATAATATACAGAGAAGGCATCTGGCAATTTGGCATAAGTGGCAAACGACTTGGCGAACTTTGGCACATTGCCAACTGGGGCGAAAATGTAATTGCATGTGTTTAGTCACTTGCTTAAGCTATAGTTGACAGTCCTCATTAAAAACTGAATAATCAGCCTTATAAACATTAATATATTTCAGCAAAAATCTATTAGTAATTCTAAGTAAAAAAAAATCTTAAATTCAGGCGTTAAGGACTACTTTTTCTTGCGAGTTATAATGAAAAAGTTAGCGTTAATGAAATCATCTGATTAGGTAAGTGATTATGGTGTAATTAAAAGTTCTGAGGTTTTATTAATTTATGTTTTAAGCGCATGATTTATAGTTGTAAGTACAATGTAGAAGCTAAAGTAGATTGACTTTAAATTAATTATTTATTTTAATTCAGCATAAATGTCATCTTTCTATGATTAGAAGCGAAGATAAAAAAAGCAGGTCAGTCAACAATGAGAAATACAACCAAGAAAACAATAGTATACTTGTTTACTACGTTTTGCTAACTTTTGTTACGGTATCTCTTCTTAATAAATAGACCATTTAATGTGTCAACAACACGAAAACGAACAAACATTATAAAGTAAAATACATAAATTGGTTTAAAGTCATTAACCTCTGACCTTATTTTTCTTCCAAATAAACAATTTAACATATCATTCGAATCAGAAACCTACAAAATAATAAAAGCTCGTCACAAAACACGAAACAAAGAAATATTTGACACAAGGAATTCCTAACAAAAGTGGTTGAACTTTCAGCCCCTGTGGTAACACGCCAATTTAACTCTTGACACCTACCACCAAATCACAATAAGCTAGCTGAAATTAACATTTACGAATTATTCGTTGCGTACTGAAAAAGCTTCCACTCTTTGTCAAAACTTCCACAGCAAGCAATGAATAACAAACAAACTAAAATAAACGTCGACATACCCGGTTTATTGAAACATAGTAAAGTATGTGAATAAATAATTAAAAGAGGATAGTAGTTAGTTTGCGTGTTAACATGATCACGTTATTTGAATACTGGTATTTGCCGCCATTTTGAGTCGGAAGTATTTTGAATAACGAACCATTTGTGGCAGTCGTCATTAATAATGTCAACGGCTTAACTACGCAGTTCATTGGGAAACGAACGAAAAATGGTCAAATGGTCTAAAGGATTGTTAGTTTAACTTAAAAGTAAGTAAATGATAGAGTGACATAATGAGAGATAAGTTTACTAGTCTCCATGCGAGTTTAACTCGCACTTATATTTTGACCTCGGGAATATCCTCATCAACTTCCGGAACGGGACGCCTTTTCAAACTAAATAACGCAGTTAATAATTACTAGTCAAAATTATCTATAGAATTATTATTTTCTCCCTGGGAACTGTCTTCTCCCTGGAAAAGATAAAAGGAATAAAAAGGGATATATAGATAGTGGCTTAACTTACGGGGTTGCTTCTCCATTCTCTTTGCGCGATCAGCAACTATTTATAAATTCTGAAGATTTGTTCCACGGGCGATACATAAAGCCTTTCGTGTCAGCTTTTCAAAGCTTGACTAAGTCCAGTTTAAACCAAAAACAGGATTGTGGAAAGACCTTTATATCGATATATTTTTAGCTAAATACGTTTAACATTACAACACAAATTCTAATATTTACGTGTCTATAAAAAAATGTATTTGTGCCTTATACTATTTCTATTTCAATCAATATGGCACATATATAAGGCATAGGTTACATTTCCGTTTGTAAGTGCTTTAAAAAGGGCAGAATATGGCACCTGCTTGCTCAGCATATACCTCACCTCATTTTATCTCGCTACCTTCATTTGTTACGTAAAACGTTTTTTCGGCGCCCATATCGGTAGCAAGTAAAAAAGGGGTTGAAGAATCGTTCCTTCTAACAAATCGTATATGAATTTTGCTTCCCTTTTAGTAAAGGCATATATATAAGTAAAATAATATAAATATAGGCAAAAAGATATCATGTAGTAGGTTACCCATATTTCAGCAGCTGCAATAAGCAGACCGTCCATTTGTAGGCCTATACATCATGCGAAGTAACTCTGTCGATCGTCGTTCTGTCTGTTATGCTTTTACGGCTAAACCGCTGAACCGATTTTGATGAAACTTGGTACGGGGTCGAAGGTCGAAGGGACTTTGATGAAGCTTAGATCCCAAGAAAGGACATAGGCTACTTTTTGCCGCGATAACCGTCACCCACACGGGCGAAGCCACGGGCGAAGCCACGGGCAAAAGCTAGCCTAATTTATTGGTTGTTGTAGGTACCTATACTTTCTGGCACTTTTAAGGATTTATAATATTAAACAGTGCACAATCTCAGCATAACAAAGGACAGTTTTCTTTAATTATACAATCTAACGCAGGCCATACACGTAACGATAAAGTCTGCCGTATTAAGTACCTTGCAAATTGCATTTGACTGCTATAGTTGTAAAAATTGTGCTGTCAAATACGCAAGTAAATACCTAGCATAAATTAAAAAAGTTAAAATATATTTACAGAACAACAGTATCATTTTTACACAGATAAATGTTAGATCACACCACTATAAGTTAATCAGTCATAAGACCGACAAGGAAAAGTTTTTAAATAACTTTATCTTTTTTAGTAGAATTGGTATCAGACTTTGCAAGTCATAAAATAAATCATTTGTCACAATGTTATCACCAAATAAAAATGTAACTACATATCTATCTAATATCCATTATGTCAATGTCATGCATACCTGTTATTTGCATGGTTACTAAAAAGCCGATTTTTGATGTTATTTTTTTATTCGATTTGTTAGTGACAGTGCTGTTGGTGTGCTTATTGTAAATAAATAAATATGCTTAAACGTATGAGTAAAATATATAGAATGCAGTATCATGACCATACCCCTGGATTCTGAAAGGCTGATTAATTTAATCTGTTGTCAAATCAACTGATCACGACTGTGATTGGTTGACCAGAAGACTAACAACCAATCACAGCGCTTAACATGAGGTTTAACAGGTGATTAATAAATTTTCGTGTTGACCAGCCTTTCAGAAATCCGGGGTTGGTGTCATAAACAAATTATCATTGTTTTCGGATTTTATAATGAATTTTGTAACATAAAGCCGTCTTTATAACACATTTTGGTTTACTTAACCATAACAACACATTATAATATATACTAGCTTCGGTAATCGCAGTAAAAAGTAGCCTATGTCCTTTCTAGGACTTTAAGCTAACTGTACACAAAATTTTATCAAAATCGGTTGTGAGGTTTCGGCGTGAAACCGTAACAGACACACAGATAAAACATACAGAGTTCGCATTTATAATATTAGTATTGATGATAAATAATTCAATCTTCTTCTTCTTATGCGATCATTGTGTACCATATTTATAGACTCGTCCCAACAACACAGGACTAATAAAAATACAAATCAAAAGGTATATTGATTCAGTATTTTGGTAATATAACATTCATATTCCCATATCTACATTTACTCATGAGGTGCCTTTAAATGTTATCCAACACTTCCTTATAAAAGCTAAAATAACACAGGAAAGTGAAAATTAAATATTTATAGTAAAAGAACAATGGGATTTCTAAGAATTCTGGAAATTACCATCTTTGATGCTTTCTTTTCTCAAAGTATCTCATTGTTTAAGAAACACTCTTCCTAGTGGTTGAGGTCGATGATGAGAACAAAATATATAAATCGAAATATTTTTCACAACTTAGCTGTGTTTTTTAATTTAAATATAAACTTACTTATATTTAAATTAAAAAACACAACTAAGATGAAAAAATATCGAAATATTTTTAAAACTTAGCTGTGTTTTTTAATTTAATCGAAATATATTTCGATTTAGGTATATATCTTGTTCTGATTCATCATCGAAATGAGCCCACTGTTAGACAGAGCTGCTTAATTAATTCCACCATTTTTTTTATTTCTCACTTGCAAGAATCCGAGTCTAATATAACTTTAGTTCTGTTGGCTCATTCTCAGTCAGTCAACTAGCTGTTGCCCGTGGCTCCTCCTGCGTGGGTGTTGGTTATCGCGGTAAAAAAAATCACAGGACCCAAGTTTACCCCATACTAAGTTTCATCCAATTCGGTTCAGTGGTTTAGGCATGATAGCGTACCTATGTAAGTATGGATTATCGGCAAATATTTGTCCAGTCTCGTAAGTCGAGCTGTTATCGATACCGGGCGAGTAAAGGTACCGATAAGATATCTCCGAAGGATATAAAATGTATCACTCGGCTCGTCACTACAATCATCCTTAAATATTGAGTAATATGTGATTGACACATACTTTTTCTACATTGTATATCTATGCGACGTCTATTACTAAGCACTTAAAAACGGGAATAGCGGCAATAGCCAACCTAATGGTTAGGGCGACGGCCTTGTGATCGAGAGGTCGCGGGTTCGAACCACATCTATTGCACTATTGTCGTGAACCCACTCCAGACACAAGCATATTTAGCTTAGTTGGAGGGGTTAAAGATTGCTAGTAATGTGAATTCCACCTACATTGTTAGTTAAAAAAAAACTCCAGTAGAAATTTCGGTCAGGGCGGTTTCTCTCAAAAAAGAGCCATCCGCGCAAAATATCAGTGCTACAGTGTTTGCACTCTTTGTTCCCTTACTCTGGACTATTATCCAATGGAAGAGCAAGCTGATACCACCAAAGTGAGATCAGGTGCAGGACCAACGAATTTACTTGCTCCTTAGGAAGGCTCCGGTCAGTTTGCGAGAATAATTAACATCTATCCATACTTTCTTAAAAAAATCGCTTTTACACTTACCTAAAGTTTTTTTTTTTTGTTACGGGCTGAAAATCTAATGACTTCAAGCCACGCCTAGGGTCCGACGTGGGGATATGTCGGACTTGCACCGACTAAACACCCCGTTCCCGTCCTTGCCTTTGCCGGAGTCTCGGGTTCGCTAACGCATGCTCGGCGGGTCTCCGTTTTTACACATAACCTAACCTAATATATTAAATCCTAAGCCTCACCTCGTTAGATAAAATTATGTTATAATCCAACGTAGATAACGTGTTAAGCTCTCATTATCCATTAATGTGTAACACAATGCCTTCATATTATAAGGACCTCATATTAACGCGGGAATATTAATTTCGAACATGTTTGTGCTTCCAAATTGTTACGAAGTCATAGGTACCTGGCGGGCTTTGTGCGAAATAGAAAAATGTAAAATGGGAACACAATTTCTTATTATTTTATTATACACAACTTTAAAAGGTACTGTGATTTTATAACCGACAAATTTTAGAAAACTGCTTATAGTTTCCAAAATCTGGACAGATCTACATAAGTTATAGCTAAGAACCATCAAGATTAAATCAGCTTTCAAACAAAAAAAAAACGCATTCTGATCCGTCCATTGGTTAGGAGCTACGATGCCGCAGACAGACAGACCGTCAAGACAAACTTATAACACGCCTCTTTTTTCGTCTTCAGACTTGCGTCTACGCGGTCACAAAACAACACCATTAGAAAAAACGAACTTCATTATCGTGACGTGATTGGCCAATAGAGTCATTAATTATTATTATCAGCAAAAAAAAATACTCCAACAATATGTTTTATTAATAAATTAAGTCAATAACATAATCTGTGCAATGACCTCATTGATAAAGCAAAGGTATTACCGATACAGCCAAGCAAGCAGATAAAACACAACACATCGTCTATCATTCGGTCACGGGCCACCGGGCGGAGCACACGCGCGTTTTTTTAGTGAAACAAATATACCGTTAAAATGTTAAAAGTCGGGCTGCTTTTGTTTTTGTGTGTGAACGCGCATGGTTTACAAGTGACGACTACAGAAGGTGTTGTAGTAGGATCAACAGCACATGATGGAGAATATCTTGTATTCTACGGTATTCCTTACGCAGGACCAACGGATGGACAAAACAGGTTTAAGGTTGGTATACAACCTTTTTGTTGATCAGGTAGTGGAATCGCATGCAGCGGATTGTTTGAAAACATTACGCTGCGGTTGCAGTGTTGCATAATTTATTAGCTAGACACGAGGTATTATAAGCAAGATTATTCTCTGTAGGTAATCTGCGCTTGCGCACTCTTTTGGCGTGCGGCGGGTATTATTTTTTGTTATCCTTTGATATAGCTTTAGTACAAAAGTATACCCTTTGTCGGCATTTAGCAATCCATTTTTTTTATTCATTTTTCTTATTTCGCGCAACTATTATTATCAGAAATGCAATATTTATTATCTTTGAAGATTTTTGCCGAGACAAAGATTTTTTAAGTTAAAGATATTCTAATCTATCTTGGAAGTGAGATATAAATACTTATTAATACATCAGTTAAATTCAGTTTATTAGTAAAATTAATATTCCCTTTTCCGTTAAGCGCGACATTTATCCATGCTTTTTTAATGATACTTCTAACCTATAAACAGTACAAACACATAAACACAGCCCCAATACTAATAGCAATATATAAAAATCTGACGCAACAAGTATAAACGAAACACAGGTTGAAACTTGCAAGTTAATAATATGTATAGTTAATTGATGAGTCATATTTACTCGTCATAGCTATCGGTAAGCAGCATCAAAATAGCGCAGAAAAATCCCTATGAGATACATTTACCGATGAACGGCGAACAGTGATTTTATGTATGCAAAAATATACCTTTCAAGAGATAGAATCTAATAAAAACAAAACCTATCTGCAGTTTGCGAGGACGAGACTCAACAACAATAATATTGTAGAAAGGTACCTTGTGACATATTAGAGCCAAGGCAGGCATGCTGCTTTTGGCATCGGCGTTCGACGATTTTGCGACTGTATCGATGCTGCATCGCGTTTTGGCGACTTTCTGCGTAGTAGCGTAGTGTTCTGTCGCTGCATTTAGCTTCTAAAAACCCACTAAATTGCCGACTGTCGATGCTAAAAGTAGCATGTCTGTGGAGGCCCTATGATGTTCATAGGGCCTTCTTAATTTTTGGCAGCAAATCCAACGGGATTTGCTGTCAAAATTTTAAAAAAAGAATTAAGACCATGTATTTTTTTTTATTTTTCAACCTATTTATACCTTACGTAGGTATATAATTTAAAACAACATGCAGTCAAAAGGAGTTAATGTTATTTTCAGCCAAAAAATCTGATTAGGTATTTAAAAAAACTGTAAGAATATACTAAGCACGTGACAGTTGATATATTCATTCATTGACTTGTCATTTGGATCGGACAGTACACACATTAATCTCAGGTGTTTAGTGACGTCTCGACGAAGCCACCTACAGCTACATAGGCATAGTACATACTGGTACAACCAAAGCGCTAAGTTAAACTCAATAGTAATTCCAATAACCAAACATATACAATCATTTTAACGCCTTGTGACACAAGCAATAAAGTTCAAAATGCATTAAACAGTAGAGTCCTGGAGTGGGTAAGGTTCCTGAACTTTATTGTCTAGAAAATAAAGATCAAATTTGCAGTTGACAAATTAAAAAAGTGCTAGAAACTAGTCAGGTGTGTTATAAAGCTTTGATTTGTGTCAATGTAATTAGTTCAATATGCTAAGTTATCATCCCAACTGCATCTGTCTGTTTGATGGTTTAAAAACATAAATCTAATATAGGTATAAAAATCTCGTGTCAGTGTTAGTTAACGAAACTGCTTGACCGATTTTTATGAATTTTTCGGATATTTAGTAGCTCTCCAGAAATTTTATTTTTATTTTTGATCAAAAAATAATTTATACGGCAAAACAAAATTAGCCGGGTCAGCCTAGTATAACTATAAACTCACTTCATTCCTTAGAGCAGAAAGGTTTGAAATCAATAGAAGTCACTTTCCAGTAGGAATAAAAATATCAAAAAAAAATCGTTGAGTTTTTTATCTTGATTCGATTTTTTTTTTATAAAGTATTTATAGTTAGTCATACTGTAATAAAACATCGTTAACTCCAATTACTTCAATTATAAAAACTGTTATAAATTCATACAAATTTTCCGTACCTAATCCATATCTTATCGATGTTATACAAAAGTTGTTTGCGTTCGCTATCAATAATACAGTCACACCTCAACCTTATCAATGTAGTTTAACATACTTGAACTGGTTTCCAGGCACCGGTACCAGCACCACCTTATCCAGGACAATTCTCTGCGATGGATGGCAACGTGATGTGCGCCCAGCCCACTGAACGGGGCATCATGGGTGTAGAAAACTGCCTCACAGTCAACATATTTACGAAAAACGTCACCACACCCAAACCAGTCTTCGTATTCCTCAACTCGAACGAATATAAAAACACCTTCACACAAAATATGTTCTCGTCCAAAGATCTTGTAGAAAAAGACATCGTTTTCGTATCCATGAATTTTAGACTATCCCTCTTTGGATTTCTGTGCTTGGGGGTACCTGAAGCACCAGGTAACGCGGGATTAAAAGATGTGATCCATGGACTCAAATGGATTAAAGCGAACATCGCCAATTTTGGAGGAGACCCGAATAATGTTGTTCTATTGGGCCACGCAGCTGGAGCTGCGATGGTAGATTTAATAACACTTTCACCACAATCTGAAAACTTAGTACATAAAGCCATTGCTTTGAGCGGATCTGGTTTAGCTCCATGGGCTGTGGCTTACGAACCTATTCAGTACGCGCAGCTCCTTGGTACCAAACTTGGTTATGGTGGAAAGTCTCCAGCAGAACTAGCCAACCATTTAGTGACTACTGACATCAATGTCATCCAATCTGAGCTAGCCGATTTTAAGTTCTTAAATAATACACCAATATTTGCACCATGCATCGAGGATCCTACATTGAACGGTTCAGTAATTACTGATGCTCCTATTAATGTGTTAAGATCTGGCAACTACAGACATATTCCGTTTATTTACGGATACACAAGTAAAGAAGGCACATTCAGAGTTGCCGAGGCAGCTCTTGGAAACTGGTTGCAGTTGATGCAAGAGAACTTTACAAATTTCTTACAAGTGGATTTGAAATTTAATGAAAATGTGACGGCTGAGGCTGCGAACATTCGCGATTTCTATTTTAGTAACAGTCCGATCAGTATGGCCACTATCGATGATTACTTGGATTATCAAGGAGACACTCTAGTGCTTGTCTCGACCATTAGAACAGCTATAGAAAGAGCTTCTACAACGACAAGTGAAGTCAGACTGGTGGAGCTGGGTTACACGGGAACCAGTAATTCCGATTGGTTTTATACCCAGGTTCCTCTTAACGGTGCCAAGCACGGAGATTTCCTGAACTACTTGTTTAACTTTGATATAAGGCTGGTTGATCAACCCGTCAGGGCTTCTATCGTGAACCGATTCACCGGATTCGCTTACAACTGGTAAGAATATTTTTATCTATACTAATATTATAAAGCTGAAGAGTTTGTTTGTTTGTTTGTTTGAACGGGCTTATCTCAGGATAGTCCGTTTATTGAGGAAGGCTATAGGCTATATAACATCACGCTACGACCAATAGTAGCGGAGCATAAATGAAAAATGTTGCAAAAACTAAAACACGCGAACAAAGTCGCGGGGGACAGCTAGTGATATATATAGCTTGAAGCTTTTATCATTAACTTATTTTTTTAAATTCTTTGTGCTATTTACATTAATGTGATTGTGTAATTGTGATTCATTCATAGACCTGATAATGTACGAAATTAATACCTACTACTTTTATCGATTGTAGAACATAGTTTTTTGATAATTTTATGTTTCCCACTATCAGTATTATTTAAGATAAGTACAGTTAACATGGATTTAATACTAGAATTTAACGTATTGTGATTGCGTTAACCTACTTCTGGTAAAGAAAATAAGATATTATAATTATGTATGAATCACATAATCATATTTTGTATACTTTGTTTCGCTTAACTTTTGGGCCAGGTCACATTGATTAGCCCTGGGTTAAATAATCTGACCTCTTCTTGAATCAATTTCAAGTCAACAGGTACATAATTTTTATCAATATTAATTGAGCATACACGTGATTTAGTATAGGTAAAAAAAAAACATTGTCATTGTTTTGATTAAAGTTAGTTGCTCCCAACACATAATATTGAAACAATTTGCCGCTATGCCTATGGTTAATGATCGCTATAATAATGGATAAGTAATTCAGTACCTAATAGATATTTCTTTGTATACGTCATCACTACAACTTAAAAGCTTAATTGGACCTCTAATTAAAATGTCACATTTTCTAATTTCAGGAATTCGCTTCGCAACGTTGCCGCGTGGCCTCCTATCACCAGGAACGTGACCAACCATCTTTACTACGGCGGCAATGGGACACCGCTCAACAACTCGGCTATCCACGTCGAGGAATACAAGGTCAACCTTCATCCCCAGCGTATGACCTTCTGGAACAATCTGTACGCTAGATATTACGTCGCCCCTACGTCTGTCAACTCTTCAAATGTGGCGATAGCTGGTGTTTTGTTTGTTATGCTAAGTCAATTACTACTGAGATTCCTTTAATTATTTAAATTTATTTTATAAGATTCTTGTAAATGTATTTTAAAAGATTTCAACTTCAAAACGTCTCTTGTCTATAGAGGCTGTTGTATACTGAAAGAGATGGCGATGACACACTAAATACTTTTGGATTAACTGAACTTATTTAAAAGGAATTTATGTATACTATTTCATTCTTATGTTTACTCAAAACTTAGTTACAATTATTTGGTTAATATGGTTCGCTACTTATTGTAATGTGCCTCATTATGTTGAGTATTTACCTATTATTTGTACAGGCTGAAGCTTCAATTAGTAAATTATAGCCAGTAAAATTTACTGAGGCCTTATATATTGTTCTAGTGATAGAGACTATTGTAATATAATTATGCTTTACAGATAAATAGCGCCATTTATTTGTCATAATAAAACAATTTTACAACTTCAAACATAATACGATATCTGAAATGTTTTATGAACTCTAAATAGCGTGGTTTAAAGCCAAAATTTGATCGTGATTTTGAAAACTGAAGGTCATTTCCGCCGTGCCCATCGCGCTACACTTTCTGTGAGCTCGCGAACCCACATTCACTTCGCGTTTTATTTGCCTATTCCATTTGAGTAAAACGGATGGCTATCTATCCCTATAAATTCATTCCTATCTGTGGCATAGCATTCCATTAAGACATAATACACCATTATATTGTAATTAAATATTTAACAAATATCTAACTTAATTACGTTATTACCAAATATTTCATGTCATTTGGATAATTAGCTATTACGACAGTAATTGACATGCTATTAAGTATTATCTTTACAAGCTTTTATTTAACTTGCAATGTATATATGTGTTTAAGTCAAATTTTGCAAGCTAAATAGGAATTTCCCGTCATCCGATTAAGATGTAATTTTCCCCACTTCTAGTTCGGTAACTATAATGTTATGGAGCCAGAAGGTGGGCAGAAGGTTACAGAGTTCTGTAACGAGACGACGCAATCCTATCGTGTTCGGGCTTGTTTGATTTGTCCTCACTAGTACTGTGTGTCTAGCTCATTTAAAAGCTACTGTTTTAAAATACATTTTAATTAAAACTTATAATTATTTAAGTATCTGTTGAAGTTTAGACGTACGAAGTTAGTACGTAGTTATTTAATAAAACGTAATGTTGTACGGAAAGCAGTGGTATACCTTTTTGTAATGTTAAGATTCGTTCTTTTTAATTTATCTTCCATGTAAAATGTATACGAATTAATTTATTTGTTCAATATTTTATTTATCTTATCACTTGAGTTAAGTTACTACCAAAAACAATTATTTTAACACAGACAAAATTTAACGCGGTAAGTATAATATTTAGTTATCCTACAAAATAATGTGTGAATGTATTATTATTTTTTTAATTTAATTTTCTTAGTTAGTATTATTATACATATAATTAAATAAGTACTGTGCCAATTTTATTAAATAAATTAGCTGATACGACTGTTGTTGTGACCTGTAAATTAATACAAATATAAATAAAAAACATCGATCTTTTAAGCAAATTTTCGTTTATCCACCCTTGTCCTGACAATTACAAACAAAGCACAGCCGAATCGGTCGAGCCGTTCTTAAGTGATACTCCGTCATACATGTGGTAACTGTTTTTTATTTGTACATTATAGAAGATAGAAATATTGTAATTTTATACTTGAATACTTTAATGCGAATATTTTCCTTTGTGCTGTGGTCAAGTTATTAAAACTAATGCATTACGAAAATTAATACTATGTGCAATATTGTGGACAGTCATTAGAATTACAATTGTAAACGAATTAGGATAACTATTGCCATTAAGACGTAATTATGATTAAATTTATAATAACTAGGTATTTACTTACTTGAGTCGTGTTATTGTATACTAGCTGTTTCCCGCGGCTCCACCCGCGTGGATGTCGGTTATCGCGGCTCTAGACTATCTGTGTACCAAATTTCATTTAAATGGGTTCAGTAGTTTTGGCGTGATAGCACGACAGACAGACAGAAAGAGTTACTTTGGAATTTATATTATTAGTAAGGATTAATAGGACCTTATTTTTTCAAATTGGATACGAATCCATATGGAACCACCAAATTAAAATGTTGACTTTTCATTTGATCCATCGTCTTTGTCAGCTAAACACGTAAAAATATTCTTTGGTTGTATACATATGGATAGGTATTGCATTTGTCACTAGATAAGACCATACCCCAGCTTTATAAGACAACAGATGTCATTCCACCCTCAAGGAAAGGATTTACACCCGAAAAGGAATTTACATGCGCAAATACAGCCGAGAATATCATTCAACGCCAAAGGATTTTCAAACTTAATACGTGACCGATAAGACGGGAATTATGTTAGCAGGTTCCTCAAAGAAAATACAGTAAACCAAGGGATGATGTTATATTAAAACAATAGAGTAGCAATGTAGTGCTGTTCTGAATAAATCATTTTATCGAACGCTGAAACTAAGGTTTTAGATTTTTGTTTGTAAGCAGAATTTAATATCGATTTTGACCCAAAGCAAGAACTCCGAGCCACAACACTACAAAATAATTAGGTTTTCTCTTAGAGTATACATAGACAAGCATAGCAGCCCGTTGTTTTGAGTCGAGCGTAAGTAAATTTTTTGGTGTAAGTACTTTACTGATTTAAGTGATTTTCCGACGACAGACGTTTATGCGTAAATATGGTTACGTCAGTACTATTAATATTGTGTGATATGGTTCCGATATTATAAGGATAATAGGTATTAGGTGTTGAGATAGGTTAAATAAAACGGCGCGCTCTGTTTTGACACTAACTTGTTCTTAGTGGTGTTCACAGTTTATAAAAATAAAATAAGCCTTTATTGCTGTTTTACAATATTTACACATTTAAAGCCGGCTTCCCACGGCCCGTTGTTTCACAGATCAGACCGCGCCCTTACAGGCCAACAGATCGTGGGAACAGTCGCATCCGATGAGGCCTGTGGTCGCCTGTCGTCGCCCGTCCGATCCGTCGAAGCCTGTAAAGGCGCGATCTGATCTGTGAAACAACGGGCCGTGGGAAGCCGGCTTAAATCAGCCGCACAGGCATGCACAGGCATCCACAGGCGTGGCGCGATCCGGCCTGGCCTGTAATAACACGGGCCGTGGGAAGCCGGCTTAAGTTTAAATGACGATCGGTGTTTTATTCCACAGCTTGTCCTTCGACAAAGGCCTCCTCCAAAAATCTCCACTTTTCTCCATCTTTAGCTATTTTATACTGTTTCTTTACCTTTATTAATAGGGATTTTTTTATATATTTAATGAAATAAGAAGTATATTAATTTATTTTGTTCTTATCCATTCTGGACCGGCCACAGTTCACAGTTTATTAAATCTACCAAATATCTTGTGGCGATATTATTATAGGTAGACTTAGGTATTGTAAAAAAAAATTTGTTGTTTGTAAATTAGGTTTACGATCGAGATGTTTACGTGATAACGTCTTATTGGTGATATAAGTTTTTGGGAAGTAAGGAATTAATGAAGATAACAATTTTTTCAAATTTTCAGTTTGTTTCACTGTTAAACATTCAACGAAAACTTAACCGCACGAGAAAATCTCCATTCGTTTGTATGCCGCTAGAGTGAGAGAGACGGAAGATCGGTCCACTCACTCGAACGCTATGCCAGCCTCCGCTCGTGAGGATTACATGATATTCTCATAATAACAATAACATCTCGAGTGACTGCAGCGCCACCAGCGTGGAGGAGGTGGTTCTGGTCTGGGTCACCAAGATTTCAGTTTTTTAAACTTAGTGATTTTTGTACTTATTGAGCTATTGCATAGATTCTAACGCGGGCCTTGAGCGTGGGGAAAATAAAAATAAAAATAAAAATAAAAATAAAAATAAAAATAAATATAAAAATAAAAATAAAAATAAAAATAAAAATAAAAATAAAAATAAAAATAAAAATAAAAATAAAAATAAAAATAAAAATAAAAATAAAAATAAAAATAAAAATAAAAATAAAAATAAAAATAAAAATAAAAATAAAAATAAAAATAAAAATAAAAATAAAAATAAAAATAAAAATAAAAATAAAAATAAAAATAAAAATAAAAATAAAAATAAAAATAAAAATAAAAATAAAAATAAAAATAAAAATAAAAATAAAAATAAAAATAAAAATAAAAATAAAAATAAAAATAAAAATAAAAATAAAAATAAAAATAAAAATAAAAATAAAAATAAAAATAAAAATAAAAATAAAAATAAAAATAAAAATAAAAATAAAAATAAAAATAAAAATAAAAATAAAAATAAAAATAAAAATAAAAATAAAAATAAAAATAAAAATAAAAATAAAAATAAAAATAAAAATAAAAATAAAAATAAAAATAAAAATAAAAATAAAAATAAAAATAAAAATAAAAATAAAAATAAAAATAAAAATATCTCTTATAGATCGGTCCGTCTCTCTCTCGTTATACCTGCGATCGCGCTCGTGAGGTTTTGGTGTGACACAAGTTTCTGAACATGTCACCCGACTAAAACGATTTTAAAGACGTTATCACGTCAAAAACCGTAAACTTTGTAGTCCTTGCAATTCATTTAATGTAATTAAAGCGATTTCTATCATCGTTAACGCTTTTAGAAATGTCCGTACCTACACGGTCGCACATTTGAGCATCAAAATGGCGGAAAGAGTTATCACGTGGTTTTGGCATTGGAAATTAATGACGACACGTGCCGTACTGCAGGATTTTATACCGTATAGTGTGTTGCTGGAGGTGACACTGTAACGTTTCGGTACAGAGCTTCCCAATCCCTCACCGTGTCTCGCTGATAAACCAGAAAGAGGCCTCACTACCTACGTACTGTTAATCTATACTAATAATATTTTAAAGAGGAATGACGTGATTGTTTGTTTGCATTAAATAGGCTCCGAAACTACTGAACCGATTTGAAAAATTATTTCACTGTTGGGAAGCTACATTATCCCGGGTGACATAGGCTATATTAATTTCTAATTTTTTATTTTTTTTGTATATACTTTTGCGAAACCGGGGCGGGCTGCTAGTAAGTAAACAAAAGCAGAGAGCCGTAAAAAGTTTCTTTCTTCAATATTCAGATATATTTCCGTAAAATAAAATCATTTTTGTACCTTCTTTACGTATCCACGTGGTATCAGAAACATTTTCAGAAGGATTTTTTCTTAATAAAATGTAACATGGACACAATACACAATATCCTACTTTTCTGAAGAAAGGGGAAGAAGGAACTGTCATATCGACACGTGTAAGATATTTTTATTATTTTTCTCGAACGTAACCAAAACCTGGGTTATTTATCTGGCTATTATAGGTACAACATATTTTTAACAAAAGCGGTTTCAGGCCATTTTAAACACTTGATAAGCTTGATGCAGATCGACAGTCTCATAATACTCAAATGTAAGGGTGGCATGGACTTTTTTTTTAAATTACATTGAAACTACGATGTTTACTTACTTACATATTACTTTGTATTGATATGCAGTCAACACAACTGTCGCCAACTTACCTGTAATAAAAGACAAAATTCTGTTAAAACTAAACTTAGAAAATAAATGTTAATATTGATTCAATTAATGAGAAAAATAAAAGAATAAATAAAAAAAAATCTTTATACAAGATTTTAAATCAGCTAAAATCTTAGTACAAATCAAACAAGCCCAAACAAGATGGGATTGCTTCGTTTTGTCACGACGATCCTATGGCGACCTTCAGGCTCTATCATCAGGCCAGCTCAAAAGTACCATGATATTGTATTGTCACCGTGTATTTATACAAGTATGCAAAATTTCAGCTCAATTAGATACAAAAAAATTATTTAATCGAAAATTTGTCGGACCACTTACATACGCACGGTGCTAGATAAATATTTTTTTTAAAAGTCAAGCAATTTTCATACATACCATTTAAAAATTAGAATCATTATTTGAATATGAGGGTTTTGGGATTAAAATATTAGATATGTAGCTCTAAAGTTAAAAACATAATTTAATCCAAATAAAAATCTTTTATTTCCTTCACTTCCTTACACCCTTCAAGTAAATAGTTTTGTCTCCAGCGAAGTGGCAGGTAATGGTCCGGAACGCTCCTATTTCTAGACTAGACGGTCTAGACTAAAATATAACTCCTTCAGTCACGCGCTCGAAGAACATTATTTGAGTGGGAGGACCATTGAAATATTGAAACTTTAATAACATGCAAATTGAATTTATTCTTCTTTCTTCCGAATATTTTTTGTAGCTTTCAAGATGCCCTGAACCTCAATGTACTTAGAACTATAGCTAGCAACAATAGCCACGCAGGAGAGAATAAGTTTCACAAGGTTAGTTCAATAGCTAAAATCAAAAATCATTTGTTCAAAATGAGCTACAAGGTCTTTTTGAAGGTCAATCATGCTACCAGAAAGTACCCTAAAATCGCCCACCCTTCACCGCTTCCTATGTGCTCTGGTTGTGGAGATGAAACGGCGCAACAAACTCCCCAGCAGCACAATGCCTCACAGTTTACAAAATAATAAATTAAATTAGGAATCATGCCATCATGCATTCATAGTTCGTTCACCTCACTTTCAAAGTTTGATAGAATATCAATCAGATTATAGTGGAGTGACCACACATACATTGCTCTGAACCCAAAGTAAGTAGCTAAAGCACTTGTGTTATGGAATTCAGAGACAACGAAGGTACCACAAACACCCAGACCCGAGAAATAAATACTAGTATAGGAATACGAAATGACTAATAACTAATTTCAATAACATATCTGTTGATCATGCTCCCCACTAGAGATAGAAACTTGACGTAAGCCTAAGATAAAACTAAGGAAAAATTGCTAAGTTTAGTACGGAAACCTATGAAACCTGGATATTTTACTAAATTTTACCGTAAGTAAAACAAAATCCCTTGGTAAGAGAAAAGGTGGCAAGAAATGAAAAACTAAAGAATCTAAAGTACTTTCTAAGCCGAAAACTGTTTCTGACCTAAGATTTATAAGATTTAATAGCGAGAATTTCGATGCAAACATAATATAAGCAATGGAAGGCAGATACAAAAATACAAAATGTTAGGATAATACTAGTTGAAGTGAGCTATGAATTCCCGATACAGACTCAGGAAATTGAATCGGCTAACAGCCAGAGTTGTGAATCAACTTGCTTGATTTACAACCGTGGCCTTCTCTTATCGAAACTGTAGGTTTATCACTAAGGGTAGGTTGTATACAGTATATATACCATAAATTTGTACAGTGTTTCTCAATATGGATCGTATTTTGACGAGCCTATTGGTCAAGTGGTTAGTGACACTGACTGCTAAACCGGAGGTCGTGGGTTCGATTCCCAACCAGGAGAAATCTTTGTGTAATGAGCACGAGAATTTGTTCTGTGTCAGGGTGTAATTTATCTATAATATGTATATATTTAGAAATAAATAAGTATGTTTATCAGTTGTCTGGTTGCTATAATACAGGCTCTGCACAGTTTGGGATCAGATGGCCGAGTGTGAGTTGTCTCAAGACAATTACAATATTGCTAAGAATTCATGGAGTTTTTTGTCCCATCGACATCATTTTAAGGTTTGTGGAAAACAAATATCACGGACTTAGCCCACACCCTGGTGTGGAGTCATCAAAACTCGATCAGGCTCTTTTCATGCGTCCTATATACATCATCTAACTTCCCATGATATTCCCCATGACTCATATGACTTCATACATCTTAAAACGGTATATTTTTAAAATATTCCCGTTCATTCTTTAAACGGAATTTATGAACTAAATTACACAGTATTCTATTCATGTTTGTTATACATAAATACTTACATATTTCCTCACTATATCATTGGTCAACTATAACAATACACAACCTGTTAAATTACAGTCAACCAAAGATATTTATTTAATACTCATAAAGTAAGAAACCTCATAAATTGCTTTTCTCGGAATATAAATATTTAGATTGGACTGTAACGAAAATGTTTGAGCATTGCTGGTTCGCCTATCTCGGTATTTAACGACACAACTTCTTAGCGATATGAATTAATATCCATTGCTTGTTTTATTCTACAATGGTTAAGGGAGAAGTTTATAGCCGAAAGATAATGAATAGCATTTTAAGTTATTGTCAAATTTTTGACAGGATAACGGGACAATTTACGACTGTAAAAATGTATTAAATAAGCCGAAATATTTTCGTATAGGGGGGAGGTGGCATTGAAAGGGACAAGCCAAATATAATGTAAAGTAATAATCGGATCGAATCTATACTTACTAATATATAAAGCTGCAGAGTTTGTTTATTTTTTCGTTTGTTTGAACGCGCTAATCTCAGGAACTACTGGTCCGATTTGAATTTTTTTTTCAGTGTTGGATAGCCCATTTATTGAGGAAGGCTATAAGCTATATACTATTACGCTGCGACCAAAAGGAGCTGAGCATAAATGAAAAATGTTGTAAAAATGAAAAACCGTTGAAACTAAAACACGCGGATAAAATCGCGGGGGACAGCTAGTTCTTAATATATAGCGACCCCGATGCACATTAATTCACTCCTACTTCTTCTCAGATTCATAAAAAATTGTATTTGTCTCTCGACAAGATGTTAAAATACTTATAACTCTCTTTTAAACATACTTTTATTTTTCGTATTGTTTATCTGATAAAAAATAACAGTAAAAAATATAATATTTTAAAAAACTAAATATTTTTAGTAAAATATAAATGATGACGTGCTGTAGTTCTAGTAAAACCGACATTCTTAATTGTTTTGTTAACACTAGACTGCGAGCAATAACGCCAAAGGTTACATAAACTGGGCTGCAACAATACCAGGGTTTCCTGTTATTATAATGATCTATCATTGTCCATTTACAATAACAACTCGCTATTCTGATGTCACATGATAATGTATGGCAATTGACACGCTTGGGACAGACGATTTACTGCGAAAACTCGTTAAAAATAAAGTCGTTACTTTGATTACATCCTTAAAATTATACATTCGTCTTTGCAATAATCATTTTGTATTTTTATTTTCCTTGTCTCGGAATGTAAGTTTAAAAGTTAGACTCATGCGTCTTGCGTTGATTTAAAATTCGTAATGTCTAAGATTTTCACATCCAGTTTGGTCAAGGAGTAACGTATTATTAAATATGGGGGTTAGATCTAACAAATATCGTCAGATTAGATGTAAAATATCCGGTGAGACCGGCAACCGATTATACCATAGAAGAGGCTACGTAGATGATGACTGCATGAAAAAGAAATATGACTAAACCTGTTTTATCAGCCTATTCCTGTTAGTTGCGCATTAACTATGATTAATTCGCTCCAGCAACAAAGGCTTGAACCAGGAGCTGACCGTTTCCATCCACCCTAGTTTCAAAAGGCTTGCGGTTTTGGCATCCATTTGCGTTTGTGTTTCATCCGATTAGGAAAAACCGGCTGCAGAGTCTGCAGTATTTGAACAGAAGGCAGTGAGTAATTTACTGCACACATGAAAGCCGGGATCAACGTTAAGCTTTTGTTTTAAATCTACAGCGTACTCTACGTCATTGTAAACAAAGGATTGAGAAAGTAGAATTAACTCCCTTGACGTTAAGACGCTGTCAACAGGGTGGATGTCTGCAATTTCTGGTATTTAAATTTTTATGTGATCTAAATGGAGTTTGAAGAATATATCCTTAAAAAATGTAAAGGATCTTCACTAAGGTTAATTTATTTAATAAACCTTTACTTAGTCTTAAGACTTAGCATTCTTCCTAATACATAACTATAAATGTATACGACACTGAAGTATAAGTAATAAGAGTGGAACGTTTTTTAAGACAAAAGCATTAAAACATTTATCATTCTTTTGTCTTTAAAATGTTAAGATTAAACTGGAAACTTTCCTAAGGTCTCGTGAGACTCGTATCCAGAATAAACGTAGAGATAGAAGAATTTTGCTGAATTATAAAGAGCTGTGCACTAGACAAGCGTCATTGCTTGAACCTAGGAGGCTACATAAATCACAAAGCAACTGGGTAATAAATTTTGAAATTCATTTCAATGAATAGAAAATATTGTTGAATTGAACAAAAAGAAATGAAAAAGATTTCCAGACCACCAATGTCAAAAAACATTTTTTCTTAGCATTGGGTGCTCTCTATGTCTCTCCTAGCTTGAAAACTGATATCTAGATAATAACAACTAAGACCTTTATTTTATTTAAAATCATTTTATTTCTGAACATGTAAATAATAGAAATGTTCCACCGGGTAAAAGACAAAAACAAACAAGCAAAACAAATGAAGCCGACAGTCATAATCCCATCAAAATTTAGTACAGATCTATAATAAAACAAAACACGCGTGTTTAGGCTTACGACTTTATTCCACGAACTTCTTTATCCCAGTCAATAAACGTAGGTGTTAAAACCGAGTAAATTGCACTATTATTCCCTATATTGCGCACTTAATATGATAATGTTCAGAGCTGCTATTTACATTCGGATTTGGCAACATGGTATCGTTCGTTATTTCTGGTAGATCCCATGGCATATATCGAGCGTAATACTTAAATTATCTAATTCGTTTTTGTAGGCATCATCCTAAGGTTGTCCGGTTGGTTGAAAATAACTTCTGGCATTGATGAGTCTGCTTATGTCATTATTATTTTAAGCTTGAACTGTCCCACTGCAGGACAAAGGCCTCCCTTTCTTCTTTCCACACGTTTCTGTTGACCGATATCTGATTAATATGTACTTTATAATATCAACAAAAGATTCGTATTTTTTTGTTGGTACCTCTGCATGTGCGACCACTTTCGACTTTATCCTTTTCCGCTTTTATTCTGATTTACTAAAATAATATAACTTAGTTTTGTTTTCTTCCATACATTTAATTTTATCCTAAACATCAATGCAATAAATTATAATTATGTACTTGTTAGTTAAATTATTAAAATTTATCAATGTTCAAGTTCATCATTACTAATGTCATCATTTCCATTTTTGGATAGTAGGTCACTCTTCTCATCTCTTTGTGATAACAGTGTTGTAATGTTGAAATAAATCAACTTTTGAACGGAGTTTATCGAGGTTTTATATTTTAATTTTAGTTCCGACGTTTCAACGCCTTTGCAGGTGACATGGTCGCGGGAAGACTTACGAGGTGTTTGTCTTGACAGTAGATGTTGCTCGTTCTACCTTTATATTTTAAATAATTATTTGTATTCTATAATTATAAAATCGCGATAAAATCCGTTCAAAAGTAGTTTTATTACAATGTCTAACATTCCCGTAAACCTCAGAAAGCAATAGTGTTGTAATCTTTTAAGCAATCTAAAGGCTGGTTCATAATTCATAGCCAGCTACGTCTTTCATAAACATATCAAGAGTTTCCGAGATTAAGTCCTTCAAACAGGCTCATTGCGGAAGATTTTAATTACCCCGCAAAGCTATAAACTCCTTACTTTAAAGCTAAGTGGTAACGGTACTTGCAGAACACTAGTTTTAAGTGCTGTAAACTATAATTACTGTTTATGGGTAACTGTCTTTATTTGTTAACTAAAGTTTAGCTATTAATTGTGAAAAGGGATAAATTAACACTTAGTTAAAAGCTGCAGGATGTAATGTTCGAAAAATGTTTTTTTTTTTTTGTTATGCTTAACTGATGAATTTTCTTCAAAAACTACAAGTAACGAAATTGAGTTTTTTACTAGTATCGAATTATTTATTTATTACAAATATTTCTATTAATAGTATGACATTAAAGCAGAACTGCGAAATAACATAAAAAAAAATACACACGATTATAAAAGTTTTTCAAGTTGTGTTTTTAAAGATGTCGCATGTGTTATCCTTTTTCGCAAAACGACGACTAGTACGGGGCAGCCCCAGATTGGTATAGAGAAAACAATAGTGACGTCACATTATGTTATAGCTCTCTCTGTCTAATTAGCAATATTAAAATGATTGTAACTAGTTCAATATGAAAGAAATTAATCTGCTGTTTTTACAACTCGACAAAAAACATGTTGCCTAATACCCAATTGGGTTAACCAATCTAACGATTACCTTACATATAACATGCCATAACCTGTGTTGCCAGCATAAAGGCCATGTGTTACTGATGAAATAAATCAGCAAGCGTTAGTATGTTTGTCCATTACTCACAATTTCTATGAAACGCAGTACGATTGTTACATACGAGCAATACAGAACGTTTTCAAGGAATCCGTTCCCAGGAAATATGGGCGTCTTTTTATCAAATTCCAGAAGTAACTACGACTACACTTTACTTTAATAAATCAATACAGAGGTTCAAAAGAAAAGCTAGGTATGGATGTAAAGCATATTACATTTATTAAATAATTGGTTTTAAAATATAAGTAGAAAAGGTGTTGGAGCAAAATGGGTCTACGACATTAAAAAAGTTTCGAGTCGAATCTGGATGAGACTGGCATAGGATCGAAGAGAATAGCACGTGGCAAGGAGAAGGCTATGCCCAGCAATGGGATGAAATAGGCTGTGGATGATGGTCTAGGTATAGATACAGTAAACGTGGCTTAAAATATCATTAAAATTAACGTAAACAAACCAAAAAATCTACCCACTGTAGACCAAATCATCAGCGACCATAATTCATGTAAAAAAATTAAAACGCCCGGAATATAAATTAAAATGATAATTCGCGCTAGAATCTTCAAAATACTGTGACTTATACAAACATGGTTTAATTAGATTAGTTTATTTTGTTATTTCTTTTGTGTATGTATGTATATATAGTTAAGTTTTTAGAATTAAATTGATAAATTTACATTTAATCAATCTACTTTTAATAAAGCTTCTCACAATAATATATTCATTAACGTAATATGTACCATAATAACTATGTATCTTCAGGTAAATAGAATCGGTATGAAAAAGTAAAAGGGCATAAAATCTTTCAGTCTCTAGCAAAAACATCTGACGGTCGCATTACGTGGAGTAATCTGCAGCGCCGCTGCCACAAGGAGGTACAATCTTCTATGAAGGTACAGACAGCAGCAAACGATCGCATAGTAACAAAAAAAGATTGAAAGAAATAAATTTGGTCAGTATGATTTATTGGACAGATACTTGGCTCTAGGATTTTAGCTTTAATAGATAAGGCTGAAGAGTTAGATACTACTAGTCAGAATTAAGAAACTCTATATTAACGACCTCCGTGGTCGAGAGGCATACACACCGGTTCTCTGAGGTCCCGGTGTCGATCCCCGGACAGGTTGGGCAATGTATAAAAACCACTTTTCCACATTGTCTCGGGTCTGGGCGTTTGTGGTACCTTTATTGTCACTGATTCCATAACACAAGTGTTATATTGATACTTACTTTGGGTTAAGAGCCATGTATGATGATGATGTTATCCACATTAAGAAAAAACATTTCTCACTTTCTATCTTAATTTATGAGGAGAACTATAGACTAGTTATCACTACGCTAAAACCCATCAAGTAAGAAAAAGGGAAAAACCGCAGGTCATTGCTCGATTGAAATATATTTACATATACGTATAAATAGTGTAACATTTTTGGAAAGCATTATCCATTACAAAGCCACTTTGATCACACATCGGTGAACAAGTCTCCTGGGACAACATAATACACCGACAGATACAAAACTAGTTTTCTGCTTCACTAAACACATCCAGAAATCGAATCAAATCGGTAACTTACTCGATTCAAACTCGATATAAACCCGATTATTATCGATACAGATTATATCCTGATTAGTCGGATTAGTTTAGATTAGGCGTTTCGTTTTCAGTCGCCTTTGATCATTGAGGCGAAGATGATTGTATTTGGTTCAATATAGTGTTGATCTGTCAGCTAAACTATTGTTGCTCTATTACTATTCCGGTCTATGATCATGAATAGATTTATTGACCATAGGTTAATTTAGTATTGCAAGTCTATTAGGAAAAGACAACCTGACTTAATTTTGAATTAATTTATTGACTTCTGGCTTTCACCTTGGACAAAGAATAAGCAATCCCATACAACGTCGCAATGCCGCCAGTCTTTTGGGTACACTTCCAGTCGACAGTGACGTGGATAAATTTTTTGACTTAGTAAATATGTAGTTTATATATTAACTAGCTGACCCGAAAGTCGTTATCCTGTCAATTTTTGGCATATCCTGCGGATTTTTCACAAATTTTTATCCATATATCTTGTCCTGACAAAAGAAGATAATTTTATGCAAAGCTTTTTATTTTATGCAACGATTCTAACACTCCAATATTTTGTGTAAATCTTCAATATACCAACAATATATAATCTAGATACCAAAATTATTATTAAAGTTAAGGTAAAGAATTAAAAAAAATAATCAGAAAGCATAACAAAACAAAAAGAAAAATAGAATAATGTGCATTAGAACTGTTGTATAGGTACCTAATAAATAATAATGATTATGCTATCGGTACTAGCAAATGAGTTGGACGCGTGGAGCTCGCACGGCTGATATTACCTCTTTCTGCCAATCTCCGGACTAAATCTTCTGCTAATGTTTGATGACGTATTCTCCAGATAAACATACAAACTTTAATCATTGAAGCAGATTATATAATAGAACGAGAAATTCTTACTAATATTATAAATGCGAAAGTAACTCTGTCTGTCTGTCGGGCTTTTACGCCAAAACTACTGAACCGATTAAAATAACCTTTGGTACACAGATAGTCTAGAGCCTGAGAAAGGACACAGGCTACTTTTTGCCGCGAGCCGCGGGAAATAGCTAGTATATAAATATATCAGCCAAAACGTAGTTATTTAACAAAAACCTCTCGTACAAAGAAGGAATGAGCATAGAATAAGCATTGTCAACGAAAAAATTACATAAAACTATGAAAAAGTCAAAGTCGAACATTTTTCTTTTTTATTACAGCCATTAAATCAACCAGACTTATTTACAAAGTAATAGAGATGAGAGAATTCCCAATTGTTAAAACACAGATGATATTGCCCGTTCAATTTATTTTCTACTAGACTTGCAGTACGTATCGTTAAGGTAACAAGCCTGTAGATTGAATGTCGTCAGCAAATATTTGCAGAGGGCGCCACTATCGGTAGTCGTTTACACGACACGTTTGCGCTGTGTACAGACTTGTCACTTACAACTAAGCCCTAAGGCTTTAGACAGACCAAGCGTCGTAATTAACACTTCACAATTTCGGAACAGCAAGCGTGGTGATCAATGCCTGTGCCTTCTCTACATGAAAGAGGCCTGCCCAGTAGTGAGACATTTATAAGCTGGTATTATTATTATTATAATTTCGGATATAGTTGTTCTTTTTTGAAATTGTTACCGTTTAAATTTAGATTTTAGTGATTATTATTTTCTTCTCAAAATTAGCTATAAGATCATTCGACATTAATAAAGATACGGGATGGGATTGAGCAGTCAGTAAAAAATACTACTACCGCAGACATCCAGTAGAGCGCAGAAATCTCCGAATAACAAACTAGAAACTCGGCAAAGCAGAATTGTTTAAATAGATCTCGACTACGCCAATTTATCACATTTTAATATAAGCGCCCATATATTATGTTATCGAGCGTCGTCTGTAAACACCTTTACAATCGTTTAACTTGATATTGCATTACATTTTGTGATACATTTACGTTGTAAAGTGGGTTGTGTGCTATTTTAGCATGTGCTCATTTTAGGCATTTCCTTTGTGTTGTAGAAGCAAGAAATGAATCTTGTTTGCCTGTGTAGAGGACTATGTATCTATCTCTCTATAACTTAGGTATAACTCCTTGATTCTAATAAAGAAATGTTAGCAGCTAGGGATTAGTAGAAGCTACAATTGCAAACTAAAACAAATTTGTTAAAACACCTTTCTTATATGCTCCCCTACTTTTCGTGCGGTTATATAGTTTACTAGCTGTTTCCGGCGGCTCCAACCGCGTGGATGTTGGTTATCGCGTAAAAAAGTAGCCTATGTCCTTTCTTAGGCTTTAGACCATATGTGTACCAAATTTCATTTGAATCAGTTCAGTAGTTTTGGCGTGAAAGCGCGACAGACAAACAGACAGAGTTACTTTTTTGTATTTTTAATATTAGGAATGATATACAGTTTTTTCAGGCTAAATACATATAGAGAGTAGTGGCTAAATACAGAGCTATTTCAAGATATATATTTTCTATGCCTGACAGGCATCTAAATAGTCTTCTTTTTCTTTTATTAGAAAAGGATTTAATGCCATTATCTTTTCTTTACTCCTACGTGAGTTCTTTAGTCAGATAAAAGAGATCAAATCCTGTGCTCTATAAAGCAGGCAAAGCCGTTGTTTTCGCGATCGACCCACACAATTCGATCACCCCTCTACCATGATAATAATAAAGACGTATAGATTGCATTCTATTATTTCATAAACCTAACATAAATAAATGTCTGACGCGCGAAACGGATCCGACGCTGACTAGTTAACAGCTACCAAAACTGAAGTGTATAATAAATCAAATAAATGTAAACATATCCAATGATGTATTGCAACGAATAAAATAACACCGCAATCTATGTAAATGTTCAAGCTACATGTAAACTGGCTGGTGTATGAGCATTGATTAAAATTTCGAGGAGTATTCAACTGAAGCCAGTGAGACTGGAAGTCGACTCCAAAGACTGGCTTGGCAGAAGAGAAGAGAACGTGATGAACAAGAGAACGCTTTACTTGAAACTTTGTGGAGTCGATCTGTGTTGTTTTGTTTTTTTTTTCCATTGTTTTGGGAGCCTTACAGAGGATGACAGTCAGGGATAGACAGACTTCGTCGGTGCTGGAATTAAGCTAATAAATCGCCAAAATATTATTTATTTAGGTAGGTATACAAAAAGCATTAGGTACATATACATGAAATTAGAATTATATAAAGTTTATATTATAATAACTTTCGTGAGGAGTATTCATAATTATTAAGGAATATTGACGGTTTACTCACGCACATTGTCGGGATCGCCCGACTAGTTTCAGACTCAATAGGAGTCCCTAATCATTTCTTAATAAAGTTGTTAAAAATTATATTTCTTATAGGTATACATACTTTAATATAGGTATACAATCAGAATAATACTAATGTATTATACATTCAGAATATAAGTATACAAAAAAAAATCTTATTAGAAGACAAGTATAACTCGAAATAGTATTACTATTTTATACAGTACTAGAGACCCGACCCGGCTTCACACGTGTAGATAAAACTAACACACGAACCTATCTCTTGAATCACTCTATCCATTGGTGAAAACCATATGGAAAACCGTTTGGCAGTTTTCGAGTTTATCGCTTTCAGACAGAGAGACGCAGCGAGACTTTGTTCGATTAGATACGTTATTAACAGTTTCATTTCATTTAGTTATTTTTCGTGAACCACGTTTTTGTCCATGTCGTCCAAACGGATAAAACAACATCAACAATTTACCAAATTCTGATTATAATTGGAACATTTTTCCTATAGGTAACTACAGCGAAAATATATTTTTCCGTAAATACGTAACTTATACTTTAATTGGACTCTCCTAATTAACGTCAGCCTAATTGGCAACAAACATTTTATTCAATTAAAAAGAAATATTTCGCTGAGAACAGCTGAATTTGTCGACCTGAAATAATTAGGAGCTTTTAACAAAAAACAAGCCCATTAGGTAACTATTTGTTTTTCATGATTTAATTATAATTAGGTAATACTTAATCTTGCTTAGCGCGGTGCATTTATTTTTGTGACGTGGCTTTAACTAAACAAAAAAGAATAAAAGTTTTTATTATTAACCTACATTCATCTACCCAAGATTAATTATGGTATTAATTTAATTTTACTTAGTCTCTTTAACAAAATAACCAGTCTTGAGAAATATCTTGGCGTATTGACTAAAGCTTTTATCGAAGATCAAAGGAAAGTGAGTAAAGAATGAAATGCGGGCAATGAGACACACACAGCAAGCAATAAAACAAAATAGAAACCTAAAAAAACTTGAGTATTGTAAAGAAAGCACATACCACTAAACTTTTACCAAAGTGCTCCATATATCTCAACTAAGACACATTACAATCAAATGCAGGCAATAAGAAACACACTGCAAAGAATAATACAAAATAGAAACGTGAAAAAAAAACGGATAATTCAAAAGAGAAACTTGAGAAAAAACGGTATACAAATATAAAAAAAAAATAGAATTTCAATCACGCCAGTGACACTAATGTCACTAATTTATATTAATTAATGTGGTGAAATAGTGAGCTCATAAAATATAGGTACCTAAGTGCCATCAACTTGAGAAGAAGAATGTTCACATACCTTGCAATACACATGACTCAGATTGACTGGTTGCATCAAAATAGGGTCCAATACATACTGAATCATTTTTGATAATATTAAACGAAACTTGAAAAATATTTTCATTACATCTCACTGTTCGTTACTAAAAATCTTGAGTTTTTATTACAAAGGCGCGTGTTGCGCCCGAGACGTTCACACTCACTGTTATAGGAGTTTTAACCTATTTTAAATCCAGTATAAAATTCCCGATCTATCCGTAAAACTGAAAAGGTGAGCCCACTTACCAAATATTTACTTTTGTTCATGATACAGTTCGTTGCGGATTTTGCTTATTCATGCGCGTGTTCGATATATTCTGCCCCTTGAGTCACGTATATATAATACTAGCTTTTGCTCGCGACTTCGTCCGCGTGGAGTAATGACTTCCGTCAGACACCCTTTTCTCCCCTTTGGGGGGGAATTTCCAAAAATCCTCTCTTAGTGGTAGCCTACTCCTCCCAACAAACACACATGCCAAATTTCAGCTCTTTACGATCAGTAGTTTCGGCTGTGCGTTGTCTGTCAGTCAGTCAGTCAGTAACGGAAGAGTAGTTGAACTGCCCTGATAGGACCGCAAATGTAATTAAAAAGGTATTTAATCTGGGTACGATTTTCTGGCATACAGATATTAACTACAGAGAAAAAGTTATAACTATAACTGGAACGTAGGTACAACCCTTCACGACTAGAATGTCTGCGAGACGGTGAGGGAGAGAATGCGGACAAAATTGACCAAAAGGATGCTCCTTTTGCTCGACCATGAACCTGCGCACAAGGCACAAGTTGCAGTGGCAGCTGTACAAAAAGTGGGCTTTGAAATCTTGGAACATCTTCCCTATATCCTAGATCTAGCCTCAAGCGATTATTATCTTAATGAAAAAAAAGCTTCGAGGAAATAAATTTTCGAATCGATGAAGAGGCGAAGAACGCGATTTCGGCGACAAAGATAAAACATTTATTTTTGAAGTATAAATAAATTAACTGATAGATTAATTAATTGTATTAGATTTAAGGTAGAATACATCGAGAAGGAGAAATAATTTTGTTACTTTCTGTTTCTTACTTTCTACCGTACATTCCACGAACCTTTTTGTCCCACCTACGTACCCACGATAGCCGTATAAAAAAATGTTATCTGACGGAATATTAATGCGCAATGATATTTGTGTTAACTTCCGATTTCCGAGTACTTTAAATCGTGATTAAAATTAAAGTTTTAACTTTATTTACAGAAATGATGATGTAGGTACCTAATTTACAAAAATAATTAACCAAAATCTTTGTTTAAGTGCAGTTTGGAATTGAGTAAAATATTAGCTAATACATTTATTTTGAAATTACAGATTTAGACAATTTTGAAATACAACTTAAATCTTCGAAGTCTCACTTTGTTGATTAAAAAGTTTTACAAATTCTACATGCAGAAAAATGCAATAAATATTGATTACTATGGACGTATGATAATGTTAAGTGTGTATCATTACATATATTTCATATATATTATATATTATATATAATATTATAAAGCTGAAGAGTTTGTTTGTTTGTTTGTTTGTTTGTTTGTTTGTTTGTTTGTTTGAACGCGCTAATCTCAGGAACTACTGGTTCGAATTGAAAAATTATTTTTGTATTGGATAGTCCGTTTATTGAGGAAGGCTATAGGCTATATAATATCACGATACGATCAATAGGAGCGGAGCATAAATGAAAAATGATGCAAAAATGAAAAACCGTTGAACCTAAAACACGCGAACAAAGTCGCGGGGGACAGCTAGTATTTCATATATGTTATGTGCATATTCAATAATGCAGTTCAATCTCATCTCGTAAAGTTTTAATTGCACGTGCGCATGAAACTGATCTTCACTGAAATATTTAGATCAGATCAATCAAATAAATTAAAGAGTAACCCGATACACATTCCTTTTGAAATCATAACAATTTGGTGTGACTTAGTTAAAGTAACATATATCGTAGTTGATGATGGTTGATACATCTACTAGAAAATTCTTTTTTTTGTCGGGGTAAAAGTTTAGAGTATACAAAGACTAGCATAGAGAGCAAGCATCGCTACTAGCCTGTTGTGCCGAACGTAAGCTAATATTTAGCTGGAATTACAATACTACGATCGTACACTGATTTAATTGAATTTTCGTGCGACGACAGACGTTTATGCAAAAATATCGATGATTCCAATATTATTAGGGTAATTATAGGTTTTGAGATAGTTTTAATAAAACGTCTCGTTCTGTTTTAAGTAAAGTAGCTAGGTTATTTAAGATGTAGAATATTGAGTAACCTAAAAATGGCCACGCAGGCGGAACAAAATAAAACACCAGTTACATTATACAAAATAGTTTATCCAATAAAATTCGCAACACAATAAAATTTTACTGAAAAAATATCTCTACATTATATTTTACGTGGTACAAAGTTAGTGTTGGCATACAATTTTATAGCTATCAAACGACGGCGCCGACTGTACCGATATGTTCTCAAAATAAAGCCAACCTTGTACTTGAGTATGTTCAAACATATTGATAAGTACAAGTCATAAGAAACTAGCGATTTTTCACTCAGAATAAAGTAGCGATATTTAGTGACTGAAGTCACTAAATTTAATTATTTGAGTCATAAAACAATTTAAATAGTAGGTACCTGACAATATCATCATAGTACATTACTGGTTTTTGGTTGTAAAACCTTTAGGTACATTATTAAGGCATTATTAAAGTTTGCTACAAATTAAATAACCAAAATTAACAAAGTTAAGGTTTTGAAAACCGAAAAATCATTTTCTATTTAATATTTTTGGTCTGGCGGACTTTCAATTAGATTTTTAAAATTTCTTAATCTTTTAATTATTGTAAAAATAGGTAGTCAGTATTTTCATGTCCACCTCCTGAGCCTGAGGTTCTATTAGTGATGGGCCTTGCTCTTTAATGATGATAATAGTTTAGCTGTGAAAGCGGAGCTGACTGACAAACAGAGTAACTTTCGCATTTATACTCAACTAGCGACCCGCCCCGCTTCGCAGGGCTAGTCAAAACATTAATGAATTACACAAAAACCATCCTTTTGAATCTCTCTATCTATTACTGAAAACTACATTAAAATCCCTTGCTTTGTTTAAAAGCTCTAAGCTTAGAGACTGAGGTAGCAACTTTGTTTTTGTACTATGTAAAGATGTTATTTTTTTTTTTTTTTTATCTTAGGACATCTCACACACGGTCATCTGATCCCAAACTAGGCAGAGCCTGTGCTATGGCAACCAGACAACTGATAAACATACTTATATATTTCTAAATACATACATGTTATAGATAAATTACACCCAGACACAGAACTAATGATCGTGCTCATCACACAAAGATTCGTCCTGGGTGGGAATCGAACCCACGACCTCCGGTTTAGCAGTCAGGGTCACTAACCACTAGACCAACTGGCCCGTCAAAATTTCCCGCTTACGCCTATAACTTGTTTCATCTATCGCTCAAACGTAAAAACGATGGCTGAAATTAGATCATATGTTTCTATTAGAGTGCGGAGGTTGCGTTGCTCTGCTACCTGCACGTTTTTATGTTATTTGCGTGCTTAAAATAACAGGCATACCTAGAAGTCTGTAAGTAGGCCTCAGCTATATTTAGACGGCCTGATTAGAGCACTCAATCAAATCAAAATGTTATTTTTATCCCACACTAGTTTTCCCGCGACTTCATCTACGTGGGAATTTGATGGCAACACTGTTTATTTTGAATGTAACGCACGTACCGAATTATCTATTCATAACCAAACTAATCAGGAATATTGTTCCGAGTAATATTTAAAAATCATTACGAGTCGCCCTCGCACACAAAGAGTTCCGTCACCACCATCGCATTCTACAAGAAAACAATTACATGTTCTTTCTCATTATTTGTCGTTTTAGCGGCCAAAAAATACACACTGAAAATTTTAACTCTATACCTATAATGGTACATAAGATACAGCACACTGACTTATAGCCCGAGAGCTATATAGCCCGGCTCTGTTGGCATCATCGGGTATGAAACAATAAAAACAAAATGGATTGGTACAAAATACGGCTGAAAAATGTAAAGCTAAAATATTTCAACTTTAATTTCCTACTGAAATCATTAAAAGATTACATTAAGTCTTTACTAATCCATAAAACTTGGAGTAGCACAAATCCTTATCGATCTTTTTACTTGAAAATGCTTTTTAAGTACGCCGTTCTAAGATTTATCGTTAAGTAAGTTGTTAAACTCTTTATCTACTTTGTTATGAAGTTTAAAACCGAAACCTAAGTAATGCACAGAACGTCTTAAGTTGAAACTGTGTTAGATATTAAGGTACATAACGTAGTGAATGCATAAAAAATATTTCAATCCACCAGCTATTTTTAAGTCCAAAGGCGATAATTTTTCAATGAGATGTTATTATACAGGGTAAGTTTTTAATGACCAGTCAACATTTAAAATTAAGATCTAGAGATCAAAAAGGTGCTTTTTAAAATATATTATTGTCGCATTAAATAAAATTAAATATAATAGCAATCATTTAAAAATTTCTCAAAAATTAGCGTCGGCGACTGCCTAGTGGGAATTTATGTACTAGTGTGCGTTTCATTTTATCGATTCTGAACCATCTCTGAGAATTTGGCCGGTTATTGAAGACTATCCCTGTATAGTCGAGGGTCGTAAGTGTAGTAGGTTGCACCTTGACTCTTGTATTTGATGTCACAATGATTTTCGCGGGCATCTACTTAAGTCAGTTCCTAGTTTTTATATACTATCGTACAGTATACGTAACCATTGTTTGCTTTTTAATATATTCGCGGAGAGCATTGCGATTGCGAATACTGAATCTAGACCTAGGATCTAGATTCTGCTGTCGGTTGTTGGACTCAGTGTAAGAATTTTTCTTCGTCGTTAATATTGTTGGTGGATTATAATTTGCCTTCTGAATTCCTCGTTTTATGGATTAAAGGCACAACCTTGATAATACATTATTTTAATGTTTCTATTTTAAAGGACAATGTCAGATGTCCATAGCAACTTTGGCTCAATATTAATTTGTCATGGACAGTGAAAATTCTTACGTTTTTTATGTAGTTTAATGTCAAAATCTTTTCTGTGATTCCCACTTTTACATTGAACTTCTAAAAAAGAAGTTATTCAGACATTTTAACTTGGAGGTTAGGTATGTAGGTATTTTGTAGAGAGTAAATTAAACAAAAAATATACAGTAGGTAATCGAATAGTTTAATTATTTTTCACCATTGTCATTCATTATCATCCTCAATTTCGTTATTAAATTAAATTAACAAATCGTCAAGAAATTGGAATTCGAGAAAGCAACGTACACAGAAAAACACCGAAAACAACAAAGCGCGCGCGATCTTGACAGAACAGAAATGCAGTAGATGCAACCTAACAGGGTTGCCATTACAATTTATCGTTTATTATCGATTAAGTTATCGAACACAAGGAAAATCGATTTCTTGATTTTTTTTAATTCTTTGAAATGTACTTACTAAATATTATATTAAATACTATAATAATACTATAATAAAATATTAGTATTTATAATAAATACGATAAGCGTATTATTTAGGTTAAAAATGAAAGATAATTGTAAGGTGGTAAATAAAAAGTAAAGAGTAAATCGCTTGAATTATTTAGAATAATTGATTGGAATCGATACAGTGGCAGAACAGGTAAAAACCTGAAACTTTTTTATTTTAAAAAGAAAAACTAGATTTTCGAAATCATGAATACAAAATGATTACTTATTAAAATGATTTTCTTTTTGAAAAGTTCTCGAAGCGAACTAAATAATTTTTAATAAGTAAGAATTATATATTTAAATTGTTGTAGGTAAAAATTTTGTGTCCGTGTGAATTTAGTTTTAAAAGTTGTGTGGGCCGAAATCTGACATTGTTCAGTGCCATGTCTCTATTTTTGTTATACTCTGTTAAATTGCTGCTTTTTATAGAAAATTGTGTTTCGCTTTTGAGTCATGTAATTAAAATACACTATGGTTAACAGATGGTATCTTTAAAACCATATAGGTGGACATGCTAGATCGTTTCGGTGACGATTGTAACCTAAAAATACAAAGTGGAACTAGTCCTTAGAGGAATAAATAAGTTAACTACAGACTGCGTATGTCGAGTATGAACTGTTGGCACTAGTATGAACGATTATTTTTGGAGGGTCATATTTCTTTAAGTGATTATGTTCTGGAAAAAAACTAAATAATAGTGGCACGCAATAAGAAAATCTAGATCTTTTTGGAAAATATCTCTAATCATCACTAATCTCATTAGAAGCATTTTAGCGGAATACGTTTGTATGGAGAAAGATCCAGTCGCAATCCCTCTTAAACAAGAAGTTTTCTCAAAATTCCCTCATACCTCTATCAAGACAAAACAATGCTAAAATCTTGCCCCAATTCCCTGCTTAGTTCAGTAAAGTTGTCAAAGTGTAAGTAATTTACTCGTCGGTATGGCGTGTTCCCTTGTCGGTTGTTTCAACGCAACTGACATATATGTATATAAAAGTACTCTGTGGCAACTGACGTGAATAGGGTATACGATGAAGATTGGATTGGGAACGCAGCGTTCTTTATTTAAAATTAATTTTAATTTATTGTTTTTTTTGCATGTTTAAGGTTGTGTTAAAAACTTTTTGAAGTGTATTTACTCTGTGATCGATAAAAATAATAAAGTTTAGAATTGTTTTTTCCATAGTTTTGTTATTTCTTATTGTAGGAATATTGAGTAAAAGTTTATATGATAAAATAATTATAATTATTTAACGTAGAGCCGAATATAAAATATTTTAGATATAGAATTTGCAATATTTTGCGTAAAAATAGGTCTCCTGAAAAATGTTACGAATACATTAAAATTTACATTATAATAAGGCAGCTTTTAACATAAATGTGGACTTTCGTTTGTTTGTAATGGGTTTCCATGGAAACTGTTATTTTATAATACCTTTGTACTTCTATATTGATGTAAAGTCAGTATAACACTAGTGAACACAAATACTTATATTATTTTATTTATTTGACTGGCATGTTTGTCTAGTCTAGTGGTTCGATTCCCGCCCAGGACAATTTTTTGTGTGACGATCATGATCATTTTGATCTGGTGTAACACCTACACGCTCCGTATCTGGATGTTACTTATCTGGGTATAATATTTATGTAAGTATTTAGAAATATAAGGTCAGATGGAACCCAAAAAATATATTTTTTATTTTAAATACTTTGTTTTAGAATATTGCTACTGAATGCGATATTGTAATGATAGATGTAAGATAAAATAATAATAATAATAAAAAAAAAAAAAAAAAAAAAAAAAACGAAAAATACATAATTTACCTTTATGATTGAGGTTTTTATATGAAACGTCGGGAACAAAAATCTAAAAAATAAACCGCGATAGAATCCGTTTAAATTAGTTTTATTTAAATGTCTAATATTCGCGTAAACCTCAGAAAGCAATCTTGCCAAAAATTTAAGATCAACCATTTATAATTACTTAGGAATATTAACGTTAATCAATGGCTCAAATAGAACTCCTATTGAGTCTGAAACTATTCGGGCGATCCCGAGAATGTGCGTGAGTAAACCATCAATATTCCTTAACAATTATGATTATTCCTCACAAAAGTTATTATAATTTTTAATCACATCATACAATATTTTTTTTTTATATTATTTAATTGCTAAAAATATTCATTAATATTTTCTTTTTTTTTTAACATAAAAAATGAGTATGTGGCTTATTCCGAAACGGAGACCGA
Organism: Diachrysia chrysitis; assembly: GCA_932294365.1. Classification (NCBI taxonomy): domain Eukaryota; kingdom Metazoa; phylum Arthropoda; class Insecta; order Lepidoptera; family Noctuidae; genus Diachrysia; species Diachrysia chrysitis. Next base: position 9,906,756 of record OW028657.1, read on the forward strand.
TAAGCTGTTTTGAATATCAGATGAATTCAGAACGAAATTCATGCAATCTCAATCATGAGATTCTAGGATATCAATTATCTTCCCTCATTCCAATCAATCACATACAAATTGCTCGACATTACCTCCAACGAATAATGTAAAGTCATAACATGACTACACGCCAAGCCAATAAATTCCTTATGTTCAACTATTTAGGTTCATTATTGTTTGTGTTAATTTGGTAACATATGTCTTTATTTAATGTTTGTGTAGTGTACGAGCTATTTCAACTGTGATTCGCTGATTTTAATCGGTAACTGCGTTTTAATTTGATTTTAATTTGATGAGTAAAATGCGTTTATGTAATTCCATTTTTAAAATGTATTTATGAAGAGGCTTTGAGTTCTGACCTCATTAGTCGTTAAAACTAAAAAGTTTTTTTTTATGGATCTTATTTTAAATACCTTTTATTTTTTTATTTATATCTTTTAATTATGAAATTATGTGGTTTTTATTTTAAAAACTATTGTGAGATAACGTAAGTCCCTAGTTAAGTAGTTAGGTGTCTAGTTCTAAGTGAAACCTGTATATCTATAAGCGACATTTTATTCTTGATTTTTAAGAAAGTAGAATCCTAATTGTAGCGCCATACTTAGCTTAACCTTACTATTGAGTCAGTGCGAAAACTTGATTGTATATTAAAACATTACCTACATAATATGTATACCTAACTGTTTCCCGCGACTGCGCCCGCGTGGATGTTGGTTTTCGCGGCAAAAAGTAGCCTATATCCTTTCTCAGGCTCTAGACTGTGTAGGTACCAAGTTTCTTTTAAATCGGTTCAGAAAGTGCGACGGACAGACAGACAGACAGAGTTACTTTTGAATTTATAATATTACTAAGGATTACTATACAATGTATTTATGGGTGTTACATATTACGGTGTTACGATGTCACCTAGGTACATGTACTAGGTACATACACTATGCACATTGGTACGATAATTAGGTACAATGAAATACCCACATTAGTTTGGTAGGTAACCTACGTATTTTACCTAATTCGTCTGAATTATGCAAGATGAATTAAATCTATTATTTTAAGTCAATTAATTGTAGAGCATTGTCCCAACTAGCCATGATATAGCTGGGGCTTGTCTAACTAAACGATATATGTGGTCTTTAAATAAAATATATTGTTAGCATTGTACTGTCTCAGTGAACAAAGCTGTTTAATTATTAAGGCTTGATTTAGTACCTCACGTAATATTAAATTGCGGTAGGTATTAACTGTACAATTGTGGTAATCTATACTAATATTATAAAGCTGAAGAGTTTGTTTGTTTGTTTGTTTGTTTGTTTGAACGCGCTAATCTCAAGAACTACTGGTTCGAATTGAAAAATTATTTTTGTATTGGATAGTCCGTTTATTGAGGAAGGCTATAGGCTATATAACATCACGCATCGACCAATAGGAGCGGAGCATCAATGAAATAACCGTTGAGACTATAACACGCGGACAAAGTCGCGGGGGACAGCTAGTATTTTAATATAAATACTCAATTTTTATTAAAAAGCTAGGTGAATATAAGTTTCACTGATCCAACCTGTGTCTGTGTCATCATAGCTCCCAAAAGGATGGACCAATTTTTAATACCGGTTTTTTAAAAGGAATAGAGATGGTTTTTAGCTATTACTCAGTTTAAACAAAGGCAATTAGGTACTTCCTACTGTAACGAAAAAAAAATTTTTCAAACACACTAGATTCTGTTCATAAATCAATATATTTTTATTATACATACCAATACATACACATAACTACAACTGGCAATAGCAGAAATTTTTACACGATCAATTCACGGACGCCATAAAAAACCGCCATAAAAACTCCATGGTCAAGCCGAGTAATGGGAATAAATATTTTTATTTGTGTGGTTGCATTAAACCTTACCGCTAACATATAGCTATAGGTATATTTGGTACATAGAGAGTCGACGCAGTAGAATGGGCATGTTTCCTAATTTTTTTTTTAATGTCCGCCTGTTAGATTAATAAATTTTATTGGACACGTCTTTTTCTTTTTTTTCCTGCAAATAAAAAATTAGCAAAATACAGTGAAGGAAAATTTCGTCACTACGTGCAAGAATTTATACGATGGCGTGGCGTCATAAGCCCCCACTACTGAACTTTAAATCGCTGTATCTTTATAATTTTGTATTGTTTTGATAAAAGAAAAAATACGTGTTTAATATTTTTTTTTTATCTAACTGGACTAAATAAATTTTAGCTTTTCATACCCAGTCTATTGTTTCTTGGTTTGAAGTTGTGAAGCTACAGAAATAAAAAGAGAAGTGGTTGTTTAAATAGGAATACTATTCAAAAAGAAGCAGACATAATACAAATATTAATCTAAAAAAAACAGTTATAACATTATGGATTGTTGTCTGTCAATAAGTAATTGTTTTTACTAAAAGAACCAATCTAATCAATCTCAGAATTACATTCATTGCCTTCAAACATTATTTGTAACCCTATGAAATATACTACAGTGTTCCTCTAAGCAAACCGCTAAGCTTTTTTTTTTCCGGGTAATCTCTCATGGACTTCCACCGCCCTGGGTAAGACGAGGAGGTATCCCGAGTCCGTAGACTTCTACTGTATAAAGTGGAGTTCTCCATTGATTTTTGCCGGGAACAAGGCGAGAATGCTTTAGCAGACCGGGAGCCTCGGCAGAGATCCTCCTTTTAAAGGGTCAAATATTTACATATAACCTCATTATTCCTCCTTTTTTAGGGTTCCGTACCTCAAAAGGTAAAAACGGAACCCTTATAGGATCACTTTGTTGTCCGTCTGTCTGTCTGTCTGTCTGTCTGTCTGTCTGTCAAGACCTTTTTTCTCAGGAACGCGTGGAGGTATCAAGCTGAAATTCATATCAAATACTCAAGTCTATGGTCTCTTGGAGCTGTGAAAAAATCAAACTTCTAAGTCAACGCGATCAAAAGATACTCCCGTTTATGCCGCAAATTTTCGACACTCGCAAGGGAATTAAAACCTACAGGGTACTTCCCGTTAACTCAGAATCTTGAAATTTGGTACGAAGCAACGTCTTATAACACAGATAAATGAAAAATTGCGAAAAGCATAAATTTTTAGTTACATCATATAATAAAAATATTTTTAATAATTTTAAACTTATTACCCCTTTACTTATGAACGCGTAGTGGTATTATATTGAAATTCTTAACAAATACTCAAGTCTATAATATCTTTAAGCTGTAACAAAATCAAACTTCTACGTCAACGCAATCAAAAGATACAGCAATTAAAGCCGCATATTTTGAAACTCGCAACTACTCGCAAGGGAATCAAAACCTAAAGGATACTTCCAGACGACCTGGAATCTTGAAATTTGGCATGAAGCAACGTTATAAAGTACACATATAGGAAAAATTCCTAAAATCTTAAATTTTTAGTTACATCACATAGTATATTTTTTTTAATAATCATAAACTTACTAGCTGACCCAGCAAACGTTGTTCAGCGATTAAAAAAAAAAACAGATGTTGGCCGATTCTCAGACCTACCCGATATGCACACAAAATTTCATGCAAATCGGTTCAGCCGTTTCGGAGGAGTTTGGAAACAAACACCGCAACACGAGAATTTTATATATTAGACTTGCTGACCCAGCAAACGTTGTTATGCGATTAACAAAAAAAAATAAAAAAATAGATTTTGGCCGATTCTCAGACCTACCCGATATGCACACAAAATTTCATGCAAATTGGTTCAGCCATTTCGGAGGAGTTTGGAAACAAACACCGCGACACGAGAATTTTATATATTAGACTTGCTGACCCAGCAAACGTTGTTATGCGATTAACAAAAAAAAATAAAAAAATAGATTTTGGCCGATTCTCAGACCTACCCGATATGCACACAAAATTTCATGCAAATTGGTTCAGCCATTTCGGAGGAGTTTGGAAACAAACACCGCGACACGAGAATTTTGCTTCCCATTCCCTCTCGCTCCACACCATGGTCTGAACCAGGGGCCCGGCCCTACGAGAGGTCGCTGCCGCCGATCGCCTCCACGAGGACACGGCGATGCTCCGCCCAAGCGGGGCAGACCTCCACCGTATGCTCCACCGTGTCCTCTGGGCGATCCGCACAGTGGTGACGCTGGCGTGTCCTCCCGCCTGATCCGTTTTTGAAGCGAAAAATGTGCTACAAACACGGTCGTCAAGAGCGTATTCGTCCTGCCATAGTGAGAGAAGCTGCAAAATATTTAGTCCAGACAGAATTATTTAAAGAATTAAAAATTACATAATCAGCGAGACATTTGAGTGAGCATGACAAACTCTCAATTGCCATGCTCGTTCATGTCAAAAAAAAAAAAACAAAAACAGTTACATTATATTACACGTGGTACTCATATTTACAAAATAAATAAAAAATGCTTCGAAGTTATACAATACTATAACTTTTCAAAAGTTAAAAATAAAAAGATTAAACATTTACTCCAAAAAAAAAAAAAACGATTTAAAAAAAAAAAAAAAAAAAAACCATGTTTATAAAAATAAAAGGGAGAGCATCTCTTCCAAATATAAAATAAAAGAAAACTAATTAGTGGACCCAAGTGGCTGTGACTGTGGAGCAGGACCAGCATTAAGCCAAGCTTTTTTATCAAGGATATAATCCTCTAATTTATAATATGCTTGTCTACATAGTGTGCGTTTTATGCATGTTTTAAATTTTGTCTCGTTCAGTTGTAGAATCCGCAGTGGTATTTTATTATAAAATTTTACACAATTCCCCATAAAAGAATTTCGTACCTTAGCCAATCTAAACCGAGATTGATCCAAATTGTGCCTATTTCTAGTATTAAAATTATGTCTATCACTTCTCTTCTTAAAGAGATGAAGATTTTTCCGAACATACATAATGTTTTCATATATGTATTGACAAGGTACCGTCAGCTTTCCACATTGTTATGTTATGGATTTCATTTAGCAATAAAAATACCATAACTTTTACTTATATACCTACAGGTTTGTACGGAACCCTCGGTGCGCGAGTCTGACTCGCACTTGGCCGGTTTTTTTTTTGGAAGAGATTGACGTAGTTTGCCTGAGCGCAGGCTTTGAATGCTTCACTGGACTTTTGGCGAGAACCTTAACCTCCAGCCAAAGCAATAGAAAAACTAACTACATCAGCAACGTTCACTAAGGGCAACCCCTGTGGGGTTTGGACCTCGACTTAATGCGTTGCTAACAATCTTAATAAGGCCATTATTCCTCCATGGAATATTCCAAGCTCTACGTTAGACTCACCGTACAACAAAAAGGTTATATATTTTTAAACATATGATGTACATATACTGCGTACGTAATGAAACCCACTACAATTTTATGGTCGTATATTATTTATTATACGCATACGCAATAACACCTGACTGTCATGTTCGCGCCACGTGCCGAACAAGTATAGAATTCAAAATAGATTATATTCAATGATAATTTTATCAAGAACGTTAAGTTAGAAACTCCTTGGTATAAGGATGTAGTTTTATATACGACATGAAATTAATCTATGTACTGTAATATAGAAAAGAGATTGAGTATGTAAGCGGTATACTTTGATTGTTTGCAAAAGCATTTAACAGCAAAAGTTGCAATAGTAAAATTACTAATTCAATACAAATAAGCAATTAGACAGCAATAATTGTACAAATTTTGCTGTCAAATTCTTTTGCAAGATATATAATACGGCAGACTTGCGCAACTATATCGTTACGTACGTGTCCGGCATGATATTGAAAACTAGTCGTACGTTATTAAACATTCTTTAATTTAATAAAAGCTAGTAATCTTTTAGACACTATTTTTATAATATCAATGAAGTTAGGGACATACTTATTCAGACTTCACCGCACAAGGAAAAAAAAACACCGCAATGTGTCTCCTTTCCCTTCGACCACAGTCCCCGATAGTCACAAAACTGCTAAATTGAAATAGCAAGACGATTTCACAGTGTTACATGTCAGCAAAAATTAAAAACAATCTAAAAACTAAATCAAAAAGTAGTTTTATAAAATAAAATCCTTTTAATATGGAAATAATAAATATTTTGGATCTAAATATGTAATATTGATGAATTACCTACTTATTTTTTTATTTTCTATGAACAAGAATGACGTCACATTTAATTCTACGTACCCGCGTTTAATAAACACTGTTAATCAATACCTACGTCACAGAGACAATATTTGTTTTGATATTAACTGCCTTATCAATTGTATCAAAATAAATAAAGAATTAATTATTAAATTCGTCTTTACACACTGGACTTTTGATAATTACTTTTTAATTCCACGACGCGCCGTTGACGTCACTATCTTAGGGTTGTGAGTTCAAATAAATTACTTTTTAGGGATCCGTACCCAAAAGGTAAACCTTGAAATATTTACAGAATATTTAGTTATATATTCACTTTAAAAAAAAAAAAAAATAAAACAAATATTGGAAATGGCACCCGTTACAGCAAACGTGATTTTCATGCCGTTTTTTTATAAATAATGGTACGGAACTCTTCGCACGCGAGTCCGACTCGCACTTGGCCGATTTTTAAGTCTCAAATCTTTACGGATTTTAAAAATATTTGAAGATTTTGGTTTTCAATACGCTAAGACCCAAATACAGTGGAAAATAGGAAAACAAGGACGACAGAATACTTACTAACTGTCGTACTCAGAGACCTTAATGGTTACTTATAATATTACTTAATCAATAGGAAGGAATGCCTTACCCTTAAGTAACCACTGTCTCTGAGTACGGCAATAAGACGACTAATACACATAATTATATGGGTATATTTAAGTCAGCACGAACGCGACGAATTTGCACGATGCTAGGCTGGGATAAAACTTACCTCGAATTCGACCTACATTGAATCGAATTCAAGGCAAGTTGATTAAAATCGAGTAAGTTGCCAGCCTGCAAATACCAGATGGACTGACGACCTGAAGAAGGTCGCTGGAGGGGACTGGATGCGAAAGGCGGAGGACCGGGTGTTGTGGCGCAAATTGGGAGAGGCCTATGTCCAGCAGTGGACTACGAAAGGCTGAATGATGATGATGATGATGATGAAATACGGAAAATTTATCTAGCTACATAAACATAACAATGGTATTCAAGATGTGCTCGTTTAAAAAAAAATAGTAATAAGTCATTGTAATATTTCAAATCATTGATTATTTCATACAGTGGATTGTTCCGGTGTGACCCCGCGACATTAACTGAACTAAATCGGTTTGTAATGACTTGATAAAAACTATGATAATCACCAAACCCCCACATTATACTTATTGTTCATATTTCTAACACTTTTATCGCTTTGGTGACCAAACAATAACAACAACAAAGCTTTTACGAGTAACAACTTAAAGTGTACAAAATATATATATTTTTTTAAGCCTGCTTCATTGCTAATGTAAAAAAATCAATCATTGAATTACATGCGTTGAGTTTATTTATTACTGTGTCGCAAGTTTGATATTTTCTTTTCTTTTAAAGATATTAGCGAAAAATAAACTAGAAAACCATTTCGTAAGCGATAAATAATTTATTTGATGTATTTTAATTCTTGGCATAATTGATGTTTTTTCCCCCTTGAACAAACATCAACTTTATGCAATAAAGTTTCTTTTAGATAACTAGTAGTATTGTTTGAAAAAAGTTTTAAAGAGTCATAAAAATATGAATTTCCAGCGCAAACTGAAACCTTATGTGTAAGAATTACATTGTTTTTCCTAAAACTCGTGTTTGTTTTCATGTTTGGCATCTTAATTGCGAGCGCAGTATAGTTTGGTTTAATATACTAAGCACCCTATGAGGTGAATAAAGGAATATTTTTACTGAAATAATTGTGTTGAAAAACATCTTGGTATACAAAAGAATAGAAAGCTATTTGTGGCCTGATTTATACAATACATACCTACTATTTATAACACATACGTTTATAGGTCAAGAGTTTCGTAGAAAATATACTCCATTGTTACAAATTGAAAAAATATGTCTTGATGCCTATACCAGAATCATCAGACATAAAGTCATACACGATGTACTACGACGTCATAGTCCATATTTAAGAAGCCAATAAGATTCTTACCTTCTTGGGCACAACTTTGACAGGTTTCTGTGTGTACGCCGACGTGAAGAGGATGGTGTGAACAGGAGCCTCCGTGGGGATCCCCAGTGACGTCATTGTCACATCCCACTGATCTCACATATGTATAACACTCACTTTTATGGAAATAAGATACGTAAAATAAAAAAAACTACTCGTGATTAATTAATCACAAGTAGTTTTATTTGAGTCAAGTAGTAGTTGTGTTTGATTCAAATAGTTTTTTTTTATTATTATTATAGTATTATTTGGCCTTACAATATTATTTAATATAATTATATATAATGTAAGGCCAAATAATATTCTTTAATTACATAACAGTAAAATGGGGTGCATAGAAATGCAGGGGGTGGATAGAAAATTGTGTTATTTTTTACATTTTAAAGATTAAAGGATTATGAGGACTATCAACTATTAAAAAAATATCATAAAAGCGGTTTTTATTTAAAATTATATGTATGCGACACAACAAAAGGTAAGAATCATTTTCCAAAGTTGTATCTATGAACCTCCAATCATTTTTATTCACCCCAAATAACGGTATTTCTATTTTTTTATAGATAAATACATTATTTGTAAGTAGTATTTGAATAAATATATTTATGTGAATAAAAAATAAATAACTTGAGCTAAATAATTTGTGATTTGACAGCTCAAGTTTATATTGAAAATGAGATAATCTTAAGTAGGTAAAAAACTATATGTTGTAAGTATAGTATTTAAAGAGCATTATATATTACTTTTATTCCATTTACCTACAGTAAACACAAATAAGGTTCAAAATTTAGTTTTCGCCAACAAGACCAACAATTCGCTACAAGTATCAAGAATGTCCAATAGTCTCAAGCAATTAGTGACAGTTACTTTATACATTAATTTATATTGAATTGCAAATTGACGCTCCCACTTCAAACGAATATTAAACAAGGCTAAACTTAATTGTTCAAACAAAGTCTAGTCTAGCAACAATTGTTTCAACAATGAGGAATATTTAAAATATCTTAAAATTTTAATGATCTTAACACATCACACGTCAGTTAAAAAGAAAATTTAACACAATAATTAAATTTACACAAGAAATCACCGAAATATTTGAAAATGGAACTCCAAAAGTGGAATTGCTCAGGCGCAACGAATCACACTAACTATAGTTTAATAAACGCATCCTTCTTGGTGTCGTGACGAACTAACCTTGTAAAGAGGTACACTATTTTCATAATTTACTTTAGATAATTGTGTTGAGATTGTGATAGTGTCAATTAATTACTTTGAAATTAATGGTTTATAAAGATTTATTTTTCCATCAATGAATTAATTACAAGGCCCGCTCATTGATAAAATGATTGAATGGATTAATGTAATCAAATAATTAGGTATTGACATTTTTATTTTGCTTATCGGTTAAATCTTATTACTTTGCTAAGATATTAGCAAATGGAGGCGAAGGTTACATTACTTTTTTTGTTTTGAATTATTGATTTATAATTATTGAATTAATTTGTTTTTACTCGACTGCCAAGGAAGGGTTATGTTTTTCTTGCGTATGTTTCTTTATTTTCTGTAAATTATCTTTATTTTTCTCTAAATAAGGAAGGCACTAACACCTGTGATACAATGAAATTATCATTAGTACAGGTGTTATTGTTACTCTCTTTCTGCGATGTACTTTTTTTCTGAAAAAATAAACTTATTAAACTTATTACTTATTTGTGAATTTCTTTATTACCTCGTATCTCCCAAACGGCTAGATGGATTTTGACAGTTAAGGTATCGTTACATTAGTTCCAAAAACCTACGGGTTTTTAGTTTAGAAAAAATAGTCATAAATTGTAAGTCGTTAATATTTTTTTTATACCAAAACCTATCGTGTAGGTTATCAAAATAAAGGGTTTTATAAAAAGTTTACAAAAATAAATCCAACTTATATGTTCAAATGTTGTTTGGAATGAGGAATGCTAAAATAAATAATGAATATTCTCAGCAGTAGGGACTTTTCATTTTTTTACTAATACAACTTTTTATCCTTTTATCTCCCGAAGTTCCTGTCATACAGACAGAGGACGTATTCGGGTTATGGATCGAACAAATGAGCTACAAATCTCGAAATCAACGCAATATCCACGTCTTCTATCAGATTATTCATCTCATATTTACAATATATCGCCTTTGAACTAAAACTCAAATAAACAAACGCTCATGATATTCAATCTTTGATTTGGCATCCATCGGCAATTATACAGATCCTACAGTTTTAGCTGTTGTTTTAGTATTATTGCTATAATAACAATTATATATAAGGTACTGGAAGATAACTGAATGATTATAAAATCGAATACTGGTAAAGCAGAGTTTTATTAAAAAATTAAACGCTTTTATTGGAATCCTTTAGTTATTGAGTATTCATGCCACTAATTATTATTTACATAGATATGTAATTTGTGCAAATCAGCATTGTGTTTTCTGGTAATCATAAAGTTGTCTCATTATTAGAACTAAAAGGCTTGATCTCGGTCAAACCAAAGCTTTTAATCTTGTCGTTACTTAGACCACTTCAAAGGTTAACCAACAAAGGGCAAAGAGGATACAGCGGGTCAATCTTCAAAACATACTCAGGATAAAGTCAGAGATCAAACGTCAACTCTGTGACTTCACATGAAAGACATAATAAGCTCATATTTGGGGGACTAAGATTAGAAAATGGGAGTCTTATACACGTATTTTTTTTTCAAAATCGTCGTTACCCACAAATTATAAGAGAATAAATAATCTCCTTAGTTTGATTATGAAGAATAAAACTTTCACGAAATTTCTGAAGTGAGTCACACGGTTGCCAAGGTTAAGTGGAACTGGTCAACGGGTTCCAAAAGACATGGCAGGCTTCGAAGGAAATGTCTGGCTTCGGAAATGCTTCTAGGTTTACTTATTTATAAATCTCATAGAAATGATTCACCTGAATAAATAGTACCCAAACATTAAACCAGATCAAGCTTTAAAACTATGTCCAATTTCCTTTAAATCTGTTCCTTAATTCAACTATGAATTAAAAACAAACTTTCACCTTTCCAATATTATAAAGATGAAAAATTTGCTATTATTGGATACGCAACCTCGATTAAATTTCTCAGTCGAAGGAGCAGAACTTGTTTAGAATTTTCTCACGACTAGTTAACACACACTTTGTTGCAGCCTGGTGGCTACTCGAGCAAATTATTTTGAACAGAGAGTTAGCCTCATAGCTGATGTTATATTAACGTAGTGCGAAATTTAAAGAGTGCATTCATATTCTTGCTTTTACAGTTCCACTTCTTTAGAATAAAGTAGTCCAAAGAGCTTTTTGTATGCTTTAGCTTTGTATCTTGGCAGGTTTTGTTTAAAGTTCTGAAAAAATTCGGCATCAATATATATAAGTACTAACATCTTTTCACGATTATAGCGGCTAACTACTCTTGACTCCCTCAAAAGCATAGTGTCTCTAATAAACAGAAGTTAATGTACAAAAAAAGATAAACCAAGTATAATTCCAAAATATACCGCAAAATATCTAGCTTACCTACATCATGCAGTAAGTTAGCCGTAAAAGAAAATGGCGGTGGCGATTACGGAGTACAACCATCCCTAAGATATTACGTATAAGAATACATCCCAAAAAAAAGGGGCGTTTAGTGTCTCGCAAAGTGATTTGCAGGCTCCAGCGAAGATGGGTCAGGGCAAGTTGGGACATCGGACGAAAATTGACTTCAGGCAACAATAGCGTTGACTCATCTTTGTAACTTTTGGAAGCTGCGTGAAACATAAACTTGAATATTGAATGCGTCACCAGAATTAATGTTGTGTATTCATTAAATAGTTAAAGCTGAAAGGCAAAAGCTGTATATTTTAGTAAAATGTAAGATTTCTTACTCCTCCTTTTTAAATTAAAGCATTACATTTATTAAAAGAGTAACCTTACGGGATTTCTCCATAGGAATTACGTTTTGGAACCGCGCAACTAGAGTCATTTAACGTTTTAAAAGTGCCTGAAAATTAATACTTGAAAAAAATATTATATTGATTTTGAGGTAGACTAATGATGAACTGGCCATAATATTTGTGGTCATTCAAAATAAACCATAGCATTTACGTCTCTTAATACTTAATTTTTCTCCATCAAACCATGTAATTAATGTTCCATATGCGTGTTTAGAACTTAATTAATTCAAAGCTGGTCCTGTTTTAGCAATTTTTCTTGCCAACGTTAATTACTGTATAAATGGAAAGTACTTCGTGGTTTTATAAAATAACGAATTGGAATGAGTTTCTGTGGTCCATAAAACAATATTAACTGCACTTTGGCATTGTGCGGCCATTTTTCATTCCAGTGTTTTCCGTATCCTTTGTTATCGTTGCGGCAACTTTATAGTTTATGAGGCTTCTTTAAAATTGTGCAATTAAATAATGGTAGCCTGCTTGAATGTAATGGCAGCTGGAAAAAGTTTTAATTTTAATAGAAGAAGTAGAAGACCTGTCAACACTTAAGATTATTTCTTAAGAGACATCCCTAACTAAGCCTTAGTTTAGAGTTCTTTGTATTTTTTTCTAGCACACAGACAATCAATGCTACCGAAAAAATTAATTGCCCATGCTCTAAATTGATCCCTCAAAAATACCTAAGGCGCCTCACAAAAATGTGTTGTACGAATCAGAATTTAAGGTAACATTTACATAACAATTTGCTCAGATTAATACAATACCTTTGTGGGATCCACTTTGCGACCTCTTTAAAGGCACAATATACAATGTTCCTTTAATGTTTTAGATATCACGTGATTTTTTTTTATAAAAATCTGTTCCTCTGAAGATGAAAGCGAAAACGAAGTACAGATAAATATTTTTTTAACAAAAGTGATATGGCTCAATGACAACGAAGGCCTTTTTTCCGAATAAAGATGGCAACTTGAGCGTTATTGTTATTTTAATTTGCGAAAACACAAAAAGGTTATTTTTTTACTGTAAAAGTTAACTTACAATAACGTTTTGAGTTACACGTGTTTTTAAAACGAATTCAGTTTCTTTATTTTTGGTTACTTTTAAATCAAAGTTCTTTAAATTCTCGTTTGATATTGATGATTATTGTATAGATATCAGGAACGCTGTTGTGAAAACTAGCTGATACAGCATCTAGGTTATTATATCATCAGCAGCATCACCCGAAAGACGTCCACTGATGAACATATGCCTCCTCCAAGGATTGCCACAACTCACGGTCCTGCGCCGTCCACGTCCAGGAGTTAGCTGTTTATATATGCTAACTAAAAATATGGGAAAGTTAACATATAACAAGGCTAATACCGCACATTTATAGAAGAGAGATTTTCGGTGGTCTGTGGCTAATGCTATCAAAATCTAAAACATTTTCATATTTGTATTGCATAACGTTAATCCAAAGAAGAGTTTAAAGTAATTTTCACTAATATTACTGCGACAATTCCTGGCAAATTTTATCTATAAATATATTTCAACACATGATTTTCATGCTATATTTTAGATTGGTTAATAGTTTACTTAGTTTTTTTTATGTGTATATGTCGCAGTAAGATAGATAAAGCCGTAATATAGTTATATCCCTAGGGATATAATTATATACCGTAACATAGTTATACGAAAGCGAATCTTTACTATCTCACTAGGAATATAGTTATATAACGGTCCAAGTTTAGTGATATACTTATATTACTAGATTAAGTTTAGTGAAATAGCTTTCGGAGTGTGCGGCGCAGGCGGCGCGCCGCCTCCCCCGCGGCGGGGGAGGGGTTCGTTGTGTTTACGCGCTCCCCACGCAGTCAGTCGTACACTATTATTCAAAGTCATATCTTTTTTGTTTAGATTTCTTTTTATTCATAATAATCAGTAGCTTAGAATCGACTTTGCCAACCCCGACACATTTGGTTAGGTTGGTAGGTCTGTATTTTTTTTTTCTGACCCTTAGAACTGACTTTGCCAACCCCGACACATTTGGTTAGGTTGGTAGGTATTTTTTTTTTCTGACCCTTAGAACTGACTTTGCCAACCCCGACACATTTGGTTAGTTTGGTAGGTATTTTTTTTTCTGACCCTTAGTACCGACGAACCCTAATATATTTATAACACTGAACTTAATCTAGTAATATAATTATATCACTAAACTTGGACCGTTTTATAACTATATTCCTAGTGAGATAGTAAAGATTCGCTTTCGTATAACTATGTTACGGTATATAATTATATCCCTAGGGATATAACTATATTACGGCTTTATCTATCTTACTGCAACATATATACGGCATGCAACAAAAACCCTGTCCGATCCTTATGAGTATTATTCGGCATCGTACTGCGTACACATATACGTAACTATAGAATGGATTTGAGATTACTATTATTCCCCGGTGAATATAATAAAATTTAAATAAAACTGATCAAAGGCAACACTGATCTTTCGACAAAGTTCACATGTACTACCTACAGTTTTGTATCAAAGAAGCCGCCTGAGCGAGACATTTGTTCTACCAGAATCAGAGAACCAGGAATACGCCTTTATTTGATCGGACAGGGTTTTTGTTACATAATCTATATAATTATATTTAAGTTAGTGGTAACAGGGATTTTGTCTATAAACTAGCAACTTAAACATATAGTCCAATAATATTTATAGTACTTAACGTAAGGAATGCTTTATTACCATATTTTTTTCAGCTTAAAACTTGGTTAATGCTGCAGACGACATCTAATTTTCATATATGAAAACTAAACTGACATTGATAAAATGCTATATAATGTTCAAATTTGTGTAACGTAAGTATATCAATCAAAAAGAATAGAAGTCACGTCCCAAGGTAAAGAAGTCAATAGCCACAAAATCTAAGTAGATTAGAGCAAGCTGCAAGCATATTCTATACTTCAAAAGCAGTCTTACTGAAGCCGTATGAAATACAGAGGCATGAATAGGCACTGCGACCAAGATGAATGATGCTAAATCACTTTCAAAGCATATTTTATGTAGAGAAAATAATGCATTGAGGTCATAAAATATGTATTCGTAGGTTTGACATATTTTAGTTGGGTATACTAAGCATTTGAGTTTAAAAAAACTCTGTCCCCCTAGACAACTGACATTTCGACAAGCGATAACGCTGATCGAATCGTTCAAATGTATGGAAGTGACAATTCCAAGTCACGTGACTTATCGAAACGAAATGTCATTTCCATACGTTTAATGTCATTTAAGCGATTTCTACCATCGCTAACGCTGACGCTGCCATATGTCTAGGTAGGCTGGGATCTTGACTAAGGAGCCACATTAAAGTCTTGACAACGGTATTATTTGTTTTTTTTTTCAAAAATTTGTAAATACTTAATCCTGGTTTGATTTTATTTAATTTTATTATTAAATTACCTAAAATTTAAGTTGAAATTATAATAAAGAAATGATATGATAGAACGCCTCTCGTTATATAGGAATATTTATCCACCCATTACACTATATTATTTGCATAGTACAAACATATTCATATTAATAATTATTTTATAGCAATACAATGATTAGATATTAACAAGTCCTACAGAAACACTAAGTTATTAATATGTAAGCGCTGTTTAAGACATTAATTACTCAACAATGAATAAAAATCGTTGGTTGCCTGTAAAGTCGGTATACGGGCGAAAGTTTTACGTGACAACGACTGTCAATGTCAATGTCTGTCTCTCTCGCTCTTAGGCGGGCTAACCATGCGACGCGTGCCTCTCACTCGCTCTCATTGTGAGCGCATAACGTGAGCGGAGCGTTACCCAGTTTCTTGAAGTGTCACCCGGCAAACCAATTTATAAGACGTTGTCACGTCAAAATGCAAATATACCTATAGACCGAAGTAGTAATACATTAATTTTTAGTTTAATATCTTCATACAAATAAATAAAACTGAATTTGTGTACGCAGTTCAACACCTATTTAAAAATATATAAAAAACCATTCGTGAACGTTTAATACAAATTCAATCAACAATAATATTTTTAAAGCATCCTTTAATCCGTTGAAACTCAATTTTAAAATCGGCGAGATTTTTTTACCAAAAAGTAAAACCATCTTTCAATCTCCGCTTTAAATAAAAACAACTCGAACTCGTTAAATTTAAACGATTTTTTTACAAAAAAATATTAATAAAAGGAGTATTTGAGAGAAACGATTCAGGCTAAATTGTTTTTTATCGGCCACTAGTTTTCAAACGTGCAAGTGACTATGCATTTTATTAATATTGAGATAAAACTTTTATTTTTATGTGGTTTGTATTTGCATGTATCGTTGCTATAATGTATGTAATATTGTTCATACTGAGGACAAGTAACAGTTGCACTTAATTACACGCGCAGTAATAGCTAATGAAGCTCTGTCTTATGCAAACCTTTAATAATGCAGAATGATTCTATTAATTCACTGCATAAACAAAAAAATAATTGCCATTAGCCTGTGTAATAGTATGTCCCACTGTTAAACAAAGGTCTTTAACAAAAGTTGCCAAAATCCCGTGTTTTTTGCAACTCATAACGAAATTGTTAGTTTATAATATTTATAAAAAAACGACTCCCGACTAAGGTTGCGGGGGTTAACATTTTACTCACATGCACAAAGATTACCAAGACTTAGAAAAAGCAGGGATCAAAAGCAGGGTTCGTAATTGACTTAATAACCTATACATTCGGCTATTCGTGTAATCTATACTAATATTATAAAGCTGAAGAGTTGTTTGAACGCGCTAATCTCAGGAACTACTGGTTCGAATTGAAAAATTATTTTTGTATTGGATAGTCCGTATATTGAGGAAGGCTATAAGGCTATATAACATCACGCTACGACCAATAGGAGCGGAATATAAATGGAAAATGTTGCAAAAAAAAACGTGAAAAACCGTTGAAACTAAAACAAGCGAACAAAGTCGCGGGGGACAGCTAGTAACCTATACAATCGGCTATTCGTGTAATCAAATGTAAAATTAAACAAAAAATTCAAGTAACGACGCCGCTGCAAGCATACTTCGTTCGTCTACCGACTTAACATATCAAGCGTGTGTAAATAAGGGTACCACAATCAAACAATTTTGTTTAATCAGAGATTCTGTGTATACCTGTATATATGTTTGTTTGTACGTATGTATGTATACAGTAGCTAGTCTCAGTGAAGACAGATAATGGAGGGAGGAAAGTTTTACTAGTTTACTGGGACAATTGATTAGTGAGTGCTATGTTTTGTACAGAAAAGCTGCCTTGTTGGTAAGTACATTATTAAATAAGATATAAGTTTATTTTATGTTAGATTTGTACATATTTATTTTCTTATTGTTAAGTGTTTATCTAGCTGTATTTAGTTGTATTTAAATACATAATTTTAAAGGCATCATGGCATAAAATCATTGTAGGTTTTCATGGATATAATTCGCACTTCGTACCCACTGCGTGCCCACTGCGCTATAAAACTTTTATATTCTTAGATTTAAACACTAAACAAATCAGAATAGTAGATGCTTTATTTCCTTGACAATATTTATTGAAACTTGAAATTATCGTACAACCACAGAAAACCTTGTTTACATTTAATCACAACAAATCTTACCGAATCTTGTTAAAACCAATCGTATGACTCTAGAGTAAACATAGACAAGCATAGAATGCGCGTGTCGCTAGAAGCCCGTTGTGCCGAGCGAAAGCAAATTTTAAGCTGTAAATACTACGCCCGTTTACTGATTTAAGTGATTTTCCGTGCGACGACAAAGTTCATGCGAAAATATCGTTGGTTCCTATAAAAATAGGGTAACATTAGGTTTTGAAATAGTTTTAATAAAACGGCGCGCTCTGCTTTGACATAAATTTTACTTGTTCATACTAGTGCCTTACTAGTGTTCATACTCGATATGCGCACTCTATAGTTTACTTATTTTTTCTCTAAGGTATGACTTTTCTGTTGTAAATCTCACAAGGCTTGTAGGATAACAACAAAATGAGTTTTTTATCCGTTTATTTGGCACACAAATCCGAATTTTATCTCGTTCGGGATTTATTCTGAAATTCAAAGCCAACAACGCAATAGCTGGAATTGATTTCAATATGAATTTTATGCATATTTGCACGAAAAGAATTTGATAAGGAATGTAACAGATATATTTATATTAGCTACAGGCGTGAGATACTATAAGGAGGTAGGCAAAGATATTAGGACTTATTTATAAAATCTGGAAGATGATTAAATTTAGTTCAGTTTTTATTTCTCATAAACCTGAAAAAGGCACTTAAAAAACGTTAAAGTTACAAAACTTAATGAATCTAAGTGACAATATTGTTTGACAAACTATCAATTTAACCTCATTAGCATTTAACTCTGAGTTAAAAGATAATCCAGGCTTGAGCAAACGGGCCTAATCACTTTCAAGTTTTATCCTTTTCCAAAGTCAATAAATAATGGATGCAGTTTTATTCAAATGAGTTTAGAGCGAAACACAATATCGAAGCTACTTAGACGATACCAGTGTGGGTACCAGGGAAGGATCAGTAAACCGCATGAAATTAGTACCAAGGATTTACAAAAATCGACCTTACAGCTTTGACATAAGGTACCTATCTGTCAATGTCAAATTCTACTCCGATGAGCGGAGCAAATTGATTTAGCGTTGAACATCGTTCGAGTTACCTTTAAGGTTCTAGTAGGTAGATAAAGATACAGGTAGAAGATTTACAGCTTCAGAACCAAAATACTTTAATATTATTTAATATATCAAGATATTTTCTCGTTTACTAGAGTAAAATACACCCTCAGTGGTGATATATAGGTCATATGAAGCCTCATATCATATAACTTTATATAATTCAGCTTTATTATTACCAAGAGATGAGTTTACGATCCATTTACATCCAAGTATGAGATGAATATGAAAATGTAAAAATATTTATTCTGACAACACATCAAATTCATCACACAAGTTACTTCTGCCAAAGTAGATGTGGAAGTGGATGTACCCAAAGGGCCTGAAACAGATCTAACTGCTATTGGGGGAAGGAACCTTAATACATAAGTTATGTGAGAGATGATGATGATTATAAGATCCTTTTCCCCGGTGGAAATCCTCTTGGACTTCCTAGAACATTCTCAGAAAGTGAATGTACAATTACATTAAATAAAAGTTTTTTATTTATTTAAGTTCACTGTAGACTTTTAGACTCCTGTAGACTTATAGAGAGAAAAACTGAAAGGAAATCGCTTAGCGATGGGCATTATGAGGAGTGATGACAGAATTTGGATTTGGATTGCTGAAGAGGAAGAGGTAGGCCGAAAAAAGGTGGATTGATTGTGTGAGAGATAATATGAAAAAAAAATCTGTGAATGGCAGTATGACGGCTAATAGAGAGAAGTGGAAGAAAAAAAATTGTGCGCCGACTTCGAAAAAAATGGGAAGAGGGTAGATAGACGAAGAAGTTCACTGTAGATTTCCTTAACCATATTTTACACCACTCTGTCTTTCCATAGGTCTTTGGAACGAATCGCTGATCGTGACAAAACCGCAAATCGTAACTTCTCCATTTCTTCATCTTAGTAGGTACTAGTACAATAAAGTTATACAAGGAAAACTCAAAGATATATGAGATTATATGAAAAAAAAACGAATTTCAATACTGTAGCCGTAAGAGTTTTACGGTAATAGTACTCACATTCTATTTTCTTTTTAATTTTTGATACCATTCGTTTTTACGACAGATATACAGGTCATAGTTTTCGTTTGTACAATGACAAAAAACACCTTGTATATGTTACATATGTATATGAAAATAAGTTATAAATGTAGATGAAAGCCACCCACAAACTTCCTGGAACTCTTAATACAGTTCCTCATGCGTTTCACACGTGTACACGGGTACACGGGTTGGTGCGTGTGTTCGCACGGGGGCACACATTACGCAATAATCGCTCAAACTTTATACAAAGGAGTCAAGCAACCTGAGCCTATATCGTAAGCCGACGCCGTTGCTAAGTGGAGCGATGCGGCCACGAAACCAGCGCGTTTACTAACTCATGAAGCAAGGATGTTGCCGTGTGGAAGCGGGACGGCGTAACGCTGCACGTAGTGGCGTCTCGCTTCTTCTAGGTACTCATAGTACGCGCACTGGGTTAGGTTAGGTTAGACTTCAACGCCAAGTATTTCATTATGACTATATTGTTACGGTGTTATATCCTTGACGGAGTAGCGGCTTGTTTTCGAAGATTTAGAACAAATTAATAATTGAAAATTGAATTACAACGATAAGCCGATAAAGTGTCTGTTTGAAAGCAGATTTCATCCTGGCAACCTTTTGTTGGAAAGAGTTTAAGGGTCATTTGATAGGAGAAGAAGAATAATCAGATATTCTAAACGAATTAAAGACCTGGCGATCTGATCAGTACCTATTATAAAATTGGTTAATAACGAAACAAAACTTAATGGAGAAACGGTGTGTTATAAGCAGCGTGAAAAACTTCCTTAAAACCTAAAATTATAAACTATTTATAAATATTTTTTCTTTATCAATTGAAACAACAACACAGGTAACAGGTTTATTAGCTAATACATTTACAGCAGAACAGGACAATATTTACCTTAAGTCTTGGAAAAATGTATGCAATACATTAAAGCGACAGAGCGGTATAAACAACTCGCTCTTTCGTTAAATGAACGCAATTTGGCAAATCATCAAAACATAAACATGGCTACAGTAACCCACCCGACCCAACTGAAGTCGGCTACAACACACCGTCTTCTCTGTCACACTCTACAGTCAATGCTAATGGCATCTCGCTCACTCTTTAACGTTCCTAACTTCAGATAGATAAGGATATATTGGCCTTATTTAAACGGCTGGAGAAAGTGTACTGAACAAAATTAAATGCAACACAAATTGTGATTCTGTTTCAGTGAACCGAAAATTAGCGTTTGTTTTGTGTTTGTGCCAAAACAAGTTAATAAATTTTATTACGCCGTAAAAGATTTAAGCGAGAATCTATACATTATTGAATGTTGAATGCTGGGGAGTATTTTAATCACTCTTTTTTTTAGGGGAGTAGTTAAGATTCTGTGAATCTTTTGTGTTACGGGGGTTTTTAGAAATATTTGATTCACAAAGAACACAAAGACTTGAAACAAGGTTTTGTGGATAACTCAAATGTTTGTCCCATGCAGAGATCGGACTCGCAGCGGCCGCAGCACGAAGTGGTAGATAGCGTGGTGATGGTGACCTATACCACTCGGCTATCCGTGCAGTCATATCTGTTATATTTTTCTGTTGACCTTGATGTTTAAAATAGACAAGTTTTTTTTCTCTAATGATTGTTGCTCATTTAAATATACAAAGGTTATATTTGAGAACATTTTCTCAACTAAAATCTAGGTAATACATCGGAAAATAAATTAATTGCATAAAGGTTAGGTTTTTTATTTATTTAATTAAAGTTTTTGCACAAAATTGGTACAAAGGCGGACTTATTGCCTTAGGCATTCTCTACCAGTCTACGACTCTTTTATTAAGTAAATCTTACTCTTGTAGGTTAACTATGAGTTTTTTTTATTATAATATTTTTTCATTTCTTTTTATTTCAGCCCCGCTGTTGTTATGGCCGCGTCACTGTCAATGCTTGTGACATTCTCCTGATGACAGCTTACCTCGTTACAGCGTGAGTTACTTGACTTTCTTATCTCATTGTTATTAATTGCAAAATTATTGCATATTTACAACTGCATACATATTACATAGTATGAACGTGGCCTCTACTGTCAGGTTATCTGAAAATACTGTAAATATAATGCTATATTTAGATTCATTTTGTACTTCAAAACTATTTGAATTTGTTTTAAATTTTTGAATTTAGAGAGGGTTGGTTTACATTTTAAATAAAAATTGGTACTTATCTATATCTTATTTCAGTTGATTTTCATTTGCTTGTCTCACTGAAGCCTGGTGAACTGGTTTCAAACATCAAATGTAAAAAAACTACTTCATAGTACCTAAATGATAATCATTTCAAATTATAATAGAATGAATGATGAACTTGAAACACGTATTAGGTTATTTAGGTGCTTATAAAAATTGTCCGTTGTCCTCGATTTCCCAAGGATCCCATCCTCAGATTCTGATCTAATGACCACGGGACCTGGGAAGTATATCATTTCAAACAAAAGTAGAACTTTCTAAATCGGTCAAGTAATCGAAAAACATACCTACATAAAATAAAAAACAAAGATTCCGACCAATTAAAAACCTTGCTTTTTTAAGTAGGTTAATTAATCAACTGTCAACACTAAACTATTCTTGTCAACATGTATGAGATAGTGCAATTTTGTTGTATCTATTTATATGCACGTTATCAGATGTTTGGCGTTGTGTGCTCCTCAACGATCGTTCTATATAACACCGGACCTTTACAAACACTGGGATGACAGATTGTCTTAAGGAAAATGTGAAGGATATTTATCTTAGTTTACAAGTAACAGGTGCTTACTATAGCAGATATGTAGCTAAGATGATAGTGAAATCGTTGGTTGAAACTAGTTTCCTACAGTGTGGACATGCCTGTTTATGTAGTAACCAGCTTATCTCGACACCGCTTTGGCAAAGCCTCTGTTGATTGAGAATGAGGATATCCATACTAAAATTATAAATGCGAAGGAAACTATGTCTGTCTGTTGCGCTTTAACGGCTGAACCGCTGTGCCCTTCTGATGGAACTTGGTATGGTGTAAGCTTGGATCACGAAAAAGAACATAGCCGTGATAAACGACAAACACGCTCTTTTATTAGGTCAAATTTAAGTGCCTCAATGGATGCAATATAAAGGAACTCTGCTTTGCCCAGAACGTTTCCTGTTAGATCCTTTATTTCTAGGTACTAAACTGTTCGTATGTCATATACTAAATTATGGAACTCTCTAAAGCAACGTTCCTAATATTTTGTCAGTCCACGGACCCTTAGGAAATCGAGCACAATTTTAAGCTTTTAAAAAAACGGTATTAATTTCTGACCATATATTTTAGTACTTCAAGTACATACAAGTACTCGCGGCACTATTCATTATTGTTAAATGGTCCAAAGATAAGACTGCAGACACATGCTCACGGACTTTCAGGGGTCCGCGGACCACAGGTTAAAAGCACTGCTTTAAAGTTTGACCTAAAATTCTCAAAAGATAAAAAAAATATGACTGAAATCTTGTTACCATAACGCAACGAAGCATTTTGGGTAACTAACGAATTCTAATTGAATTTATTTTACACAGAATTTTATCACTAACGTGTTAAATTTGATGTCGACGTAATCAACAGTTGACTGAGATTTCATTATTAATTCACACTTGGACACAGGGTGTGACCTACATATCATATAAATGTTAATTAGATATTAATATAGTATAACAACTTTCGTGAGGAGTATTCATAATTATTTAGAAACATAACGCACTCACGCACGTTCTCCGGATCGCCCGACTAGTTTCAGATTCAATAGGAGTCCCTAGGAGAGGTGAAAAACCGGACCAAAGTTTGTATGGGACAACGTAATGGGCCTGTTTCCTATTTTTTTTTTTTAATATCCGTCTTGTAGATTAATGAATTTTATTGGACACGTATTTTTTCTTTTTTTCCTGCAAACAAAAAATGATCAAAATACAGAGAACTGTAGCGTCATAAGCCCCCACTCCGAAACTTTAAAGCGGTGTATCTTTGTATTTTTTTATTGTTTTGATAAAAGAAAAAATACGTGTCTAATATTTTTTTATTATCTAACTGACGGACTAAATAGATTTTAACTTTTCATACCCAGGAAACATCCCTATTCCTTGGTCCAATCTACTTCAAATTATGCATAAACATTCTATAACAGAATTAACAGAAGCCGTGTTTCGTATTTTATTAAACCTCATCGTCTAACAGGTTTATAAATGGGTTAAAAGTTATTTTGGGGGTGATTTGTATCGAAGTTGATATCAATACTACTTAGTGCTTTTGATTTAAATTACATTTTATTTTGACACATGTTTGAAAACTTAATTGAATTTTATTCAAAAAACGTTGGTGCAAGGCAAAACTCTTTAAAATTGGAATTTGAAAAACCGTTTTTGACTTCTACCTGGACTAAAGCCAGTTATAAATAATTATAGAAACTGTGTACTCGTATGTAGGTACAGTTAATATGATAATTTATTATTAGTTTGCGATTCGAGTTTGCGAACTTAGAATTTTTTGCACCTCCACAATCTAGTGATTTCCCATATACCGTGGGTTTTTACAATGATCAATATCGCGTGAATGTCTTAGACGCAAAGCAATTATTCGCAATTGACACATGTTTTTTCCCTTGCAGTTAGAACCGACAATAGTTTCCACAGATATCTAAACAATTTTATTGCGCAGTAGAAGGTGTTTTGAGCTTTAAATAAGGCGTAGTAATAATATATTTGTCATCGATAACATATATATTTTTTTGTTTTATAAAAACGACTCCCGCACTACGGAATTTAATCCTTGTGTCGCGGGGGGTTTCACAAACATTCAAATCAAATGCACAAAAAACACCTAGTCTTGGAACAAGCATTTGTGGGTCATACAAATGCTTGTCCCATGCGGGGATCGAACCCGCGGCACGTTGCGCACAATGGTAATTGGCGTGGTGTGGTGACCTATACCATTCGGCTATCCGTGCAGTCAAATATGATTCTTATGGTTAGGTAGATGGAACATCTTAATCAAAATGGTTTGTAAAAAGATGTTATTATTATTATCCATACAAATTTTATAAATTCAAAAGTAATTCTGTCTTTCTTTCTGTCCGTCTGTCTGTCAGGTTTTCACGGCTAAACCGCTTAACCGATTTGGATGAAACTTGGTATGGGGTAAGGACATAGGCTACTTTTGCCACGATAACCAACACCCACGCGTGCGGAGCCTCCTATACGTCACCACACTGCTGGGTACAGCAGGCATATCATTTTCCTTTCGTCCAGCCTTTTCCAACGATATGTAGGGGTCGGCTTAAAGTCTTATCTAATTCAGCTTCCTCTCTCTTCTGTCCTACGTAATAAGCATCATTATGTAGTGCTTCGAGTATAATTTTTGCTGTAAAGAGAATTGCATGACCAAATAATGACTGCACGGATAGCCGAGTGGTATAGGTCACCAAGCCAATTAACTCTGTGCGCGACGTGCCGCGGGTTCGATCCCCGCATGGGACAAGCATTTGTGTGACCCACAAATGCTTGTTCCAAGTCTGGGTGTTCTTTGTGCATGTGATTTGAATGTTTGTGAAACCCCCCGCGACACAAGGATTAAATTCCTTAGTGCGGGAGTCGATTTTTTTTTTAATGAAAAAAAAATAATACCATGGCAGCAATTTCGAATTGAAATCGATTTGCATGACTTCAGGATTTGCAGGGCGCTCGAAAAAGCACTCTATAAGATATATATAAAGATAATGCAGAATTTTCTTGCGATATTAGTATAGATATTTACAGACTTACCTCCATAAATTTAGGCATGTAGTATGTTTGGAAAGAGCACGTAAACTAATGCCCCCGTGACACAACTATATCCCTTTACCTTGCTTTGTTATGTATTTAATAATACTCTGTGGAACTAAATGCAAGTCACTAGAAGGTATTAAATATGTCTTACTTTATTCTCAAAATAAAATGTTGTAAGCATTTTAATTCTTCCGAGAAAATAAAATTTAAAACAACGAGAGCTTCTCTTCCAGGAATGATTAATTTTTCTATATCAAAAGTTAGTATTTGAGCTTCCTTTAATTAATATTATGTTATTAAAACAGAACATCTTATTGTAAAAATAATATACAATCTCTTAAGAGTAACAGTTGTTTCTGTCGGTACTAAAATTAATGAATTTCGGAATAAACAAAGCTCAGTTATCAACACACACAACATTACTAAAGTAATGCACTCCAAACTCAAAAAAAAAAGAAACAAAACAAAATGAAACCAAAACAAAACTATTATTACAAACTTTTCCATAACTTGTTTATTAATAAAACTTATCTTCTGTAGGTACTTTTTAGTATTTATTATGGAGGAATTAATATAACATAGGAACTCTATCCTATCTAACCTTTTTCCAGGCCTTTTTCTATGATGAGTTCACCTTAGTCTCATCAGATTCTGCTGAATATTTGTATTATACATGGAGCTACAGCCTACCTGACCTCCACAGCAAGTAATAAAATATATAACCAAATATGGGCAACAAATATAGCAATATAACCTGTTACTAGTTAGGTAGAATTAATTTTATTATAAATGATAATTATATTAGATATTTTTTTAAATTAGCTTCTGTTTCACTGTACGTAAAGTTCTGAGGTACGGATGGCCAGTACAAACAAATCATGCTTTTCTCCAACGGCCATACTAAAAACCAATCCATAAATCGTATTTTTACATGTACTCGTTTGTCATTTAAACCAAGGTATAAAAGACAAACGAACTTCGGAATTTGGCATTATTCATATGGAATGGAGCTTAAGTCAAAATTCCTTCCATCCAATAATACTGGCTTGAATAGGATGAACCGTCTATACAAGGTGTAACAAAAATGCGTGGTCATATTTGAAATACTGCTTCTGCCCATAAAAATTAACTTACTTCTTACTTTCTTTAAGGAAACTAGTAAATTTCCAAAGAAAAAGAGTGACCTTGCCATACAAAATTATTATCAGCTGGTCCAAATTAGACGGCAGGAGCAAATGTTTTTTTTTCGGAAATAATTTTTGCTTTCTTGGAGAAAGTTGTTTATTTCTATGGGCAGAAGCAGTATTTCAAGTATGACCACAATAACCACGCATATCCATAGCACCCTGTATATAGATAAATTTATAATGGCCATTAGCATTCGGAGTTAAATCCTCAACATACATTTGAGTTTCACCATACTTTTGAAGTAATAGCATTCATAGAATTACTCCAACTTTGACCCTTATTTTAAGATGATTGTCAACACAAATGACTCAGTTATCAAGAAGCACTTCAACCTTGAAACACATGCTCAAACGTACTGACTTTAGTATCATGGAGTGGAACGGATAGAGACAGCATCGCCAGGCCCACTTTTTTCAGCCCGCTAGGTACAGCCTGTGGGAAATAATAAAGTTAATAGAAGCCTGTAACTGACTTAGATAGAGTCCGCTTAATGTCTTCTAATATGTATCCATAATCAATAAGAACGCCAGAGGAAACAAAAGTGCGGTTAAACAGTCTCTATAGATGCCGATTTAAGAAAAATCTAGCGCAAAAACTTTCTTCGGATTCGTGAGTCGTACCTACTATTTGGTTGTTCCGATCGCACTAGTTTGGGCCAAATACATTAAAGCACTTGGTTATTTATTTATTCTTTAGGGTTGCTAACAAAAACAAAATGATTTCATTCTACACAGTATGTATTCAGACTTAAAACGAGCACTTCATGTACATTTAATTATAAGCCACATCCTACACAGTCAAATGTCTATTAACATTTTTACAAAAAAAAAAGAAAGCATTTGTTTATTAATTAATTAATTAAACACAAATATAGATTTATCATTTATTAAATAACGAGTTTTTGTAGATTTTTTTGACATTATCATGTTTGATATCCAGATCCACCTCAGCTTTGCGTGAAATTGCATTGTAAATTTGCATAGCTCTTGTAAGAGGGGAGGTATTACCTAAGTTAGCTAATTTATGGTCCCAAAAAAAATAAAATCAACCACTATTCTTCACCATCAGTATTATGAGACTTTCGTTTGAAGTAATTACCTTACAATGGAAATTTATACAAAAATCATCATCAATCAATATACACTTTATCTACAGCTCATCCATCGTTAATCACTTGTCTAATACTCATTAATATAACCTATAGCTGACGTTAGTTAAACAATTCTGACACGCACGCTTCTACTACATTATGTAGGTAAGATTAACTACAGATAATATGAAAATTGTTTAGTTATCATACGAGTGTAAAAAGAAAAACGCTGTGCAAATGAGTAATAGATTATTTGTTATTATTTTTAACTAGCTGTTGCCCGCGGCTCCGCCCGCGTTGTCGTCGATTACCGCGGCATAAAGAAGTCTAAATTCTTTTTTTGGATCTAAGCTTACCTCATTCCAAATTTCATCCAAATCGGTTTAGCGGTTTAGACGTCAAAGCGTAACAGACAAACTTTTGAATTTATGACATATGTTTTAGATTTTAGGTCTGAGAGTCCTGCCTCATTAGGACGCTAAGGCGACCTCGCTGGCTACCGTATCCAAGTCATTAATACTGAACTTATATCA
The DNA here is from genome assembly GCA_932294365.1 of Diachrysia chrysitis. Taxonomy (NCBI): domain Eukaryota; kingdom Metazoa; phylum Arthropoda; class Insecta; order Lepidoptera; family Noctuidae; genus Diachrysia; species Diachrysia chrysitis. The sequence goes on from OW028657.1 coordinate 9,935,267, forward strand.
GTTGGCCACGGTTTGGCAACTATACATTTCAATATTTTAAGCTGTTTTGATACGTAGCCGGCGAGTTAGGCCTTTAGTAAGTAATTAAAGTACTTAGGGTAGAAAAAAATCTGGTTAAATACTTAATCGCAACTCAATTTTAACACGCCGTAAAATCTTTCACTAAAAGTGTAACGTGGCGAATAATAGACTATTAAGAACAACTCAAAATTAATTTTCGTTTGATTATAGTTCATCTTTTTTGTAAAATCATAAACAAAGACGAAGATCACAGTTAGTGTGCAATATATTATTTCGTTATCTATAAATCTATCGACCACCCGCGCCAATGTTTACGGGCTCGCATCCGCGCAGTGTAAACACAGCGATAGAGGCGCGTGCGCACCGCACCGCACCTGACCGGACATGTTATGTGATCTATATCTGCACCTCACACGACAAACAAATAAAAAAATATATTGTTAAAAAAACATAAAGTCGTGCTTTTTTTTAATTGTTTATAACAAAGTCAATTGTTACAAACAATTAACTTAGCTACTAACCATGAATTGTCATTCAAACTGTTTAAAACTTTCAAGATTTTTCTACATAATTATGTAGTTAGTTACAGGAGAAGCTTTTATTAGTTTTCTTTTTGTTTACGGTCCGATACGGTGAAGATCTACTGTCGACTTCAACCCGCGCCGAGGAAACGACTTGGGGATATGTCAGACTTGCACCGACTAAAAACACCCCGGTCCCGTCCTTGCCTTTGCCGGAGTCGCGGGTTCACTAAAGCATGCTCGGCGGGGCTCCCGCAAGGCCTCGTCCTTGAACAGTTACACCCTTCGTACAGTTATGGTGAAACTTATAAAAGCGTGTTAAAAACTCATTATCTCTCCCTGGCATGTTCCTAATCATTAAGGTCGGCACAATCTGTATTTTTCTCATATCTCTACTACTCGTCATTTCAGCGTTTAAAGATCTAAAATAAAATACTATAGAAGAAAAAAATACAAAAAACGAGTTTATTCACAAAAACTACGCGACAGACTAAAAAACGTCCGCAAAACATAAATTAATGTGTTTGACTGTCGCGTTCAACTTGCCCACGACACGACAACCAATGTTGTCTTGGGCAAGCAATGGAGCTTTGCTGAGAAAACGTGATCGCAGTCTAAGGACACTCAATTTTAAGTGGTCGTTACGTCTCATGCTCTCTGTCACCTTTAGGTGGAACGTAGCAACAGCTAGAATTTCAAAAAGTTTAGTTTAATTTGAGTATTGGTACCTATTAGTGATAAAATTCTAGATCCCATAGGATCATAGTTACATAGGTTAACACATTGTCTGAAGAGAAACCATTATCTTAAACAGTCCCGTCTCAAGTAGATAATAGCGACGGTAGGAAATACTTTAATGCTTCAGCATCTATTGGTTCTTGATCAAATCATCTCGGTTGAACAGAAACCGGACCGGCGGCGCGGCGGCGGCCTCCGGAGGTGTCTCGTTTCCTCCTTCCGGACCAATTGGCGATTGTGTACCACTTTCACTGTCCTTCAATTTTCAAATATCTTTTTCATAATGCACAGATTTATTTTAAGCTAAGTTTAAAAACGTGTATTTCGAGCGTAAAAAACTTCTGAAAGTCCATACTCTAAAAAAAAAAAACTTAAAACCAAGTGTTGCCAACTTGTGTGTCCAACAAATATGAAAATTAGTGTGTGGCAAGTTCCTTGCCTAGTATGCCTTGATTTCATTGTTTTCCTTTATTCGCGGGTACTAATTGCAACTATCTACGATTTACCAAAATAAAAGGATTTTAATTTATAGTTGATTACACATTTAAAATGTAAAAAGGAACCAACTTCAATAAAAATTATATGGGACCTCATCCTAAATCGATCTACAGTAATTGCTGAAGATATCGCATAAACGGAATTACAAAAAAAACCGTCGAATTGAAAACCTTTCCTTTAGGAGTCGATTAAAACATATTTTTTTTTTTTTTTTTTTATAATATTTAAACATTCACGCCAATAATATCTGATCCTATGTTTTCTTTCATTACACTAGAGGCACTCGAGCACGTACTAACTCAATAATTCCTAGTTAATTAAATTAGATTCGTCGTCCAGATTTCATCAGTAACATACTGATTATGATTTATTGTTCAAACAAGATAAATTCAGTAATTATTTTTGGTATGTTCAGGATATAAGTACTTTTGATTGAGCTAGAATATAGAGTAACAACTTTTAAGTATCCACCTATATTTTATCTATTAGAGCTTTTTCTATCTTATATCAAAACATTTTATATATCATTTGTGACGACCTCCGTGGTCTAGTGGCGTACACACCGGTTTTCAAGGTGTCGCCAGCTCTGAGGTCCCGGGTTTGATCCCCGGCCGGGTCAATGTAGAAAAACCCCTTTTCTACATTGTCTCGGGTGTTTGTGGTACCTTTGTTGTCTCTGAATTCCATAACACAAGTGCTTTAGCTACTTACTTTGGGTTCAGAGCAATGTATGTGATGTTGTCCACATTTATGTATTTATTTATTTGTTTATTTTATAGGATTATGGACAAGTCTGCGACCACAGCTGGCATAGGCCTTGGACTAACTGGACTAGGACATCCAAGTTTCTGCATAACTCTTAGTTTCTTCGACGATAGTATTTGCGTTGATATACTTTTATTTCATGAGTTTTCTGGCACTAACAACCGGCTGGAATCGCGACACCACCGTGTTTTTTATAAAGTCTAAAAACCAGTCAGGCCTTCCCAAATAATGTGGTGATCGCGTTCGTAAATGTAATGATAATATGTAATTTTCTGCCTTAACTCAGGCAACGTTACCAGATAGCTATGTTACTTGCAAATATTTATAATGTAGTAATTAATTACAAATAATAGAAGGAAAAACTTAAACCTCAGGCAGGACTCGAACCTGCGACCACTGGCTTGACGCGCCAGTCGCTTTACCAACTAAGCTTCCGAGGTCACTGCCTGGAAGTTTTAAATTTTGCCTTCTATTTTATTACGTCTTTTTAGGGCGACGTATGCGACATCTAGTGAACCAACCTTACGGTTTGGCCTCCACCGACACTGATTAACAATGTGTTAATTCAGATGTCCGAGAGATGATGCATTTAATTACAAATATTTGCTCCGCATGCGTTAATGCGTAACAAATAATTAATATAATGTAGAAATTATTTTGTAAGTAAACTAATATTCAAAGTATTGCCTATATTGCTGCAATATGACAAAAAACCCCAAATAACGCCCTGTGTCCGCTCAAAATAGATAGCCATATGTTTCCATTACGCATTAGTAAAGGTGTGGTTGTATGAGGCTCGCGTGAATTAATTAATATTATAGACTTAATTAGACGTGATGTGAGGCTTCGACTTGATATATTGTGAAATATACTCTTACAGTATAAAGGTAATCTGTAACACAACCTAAAGGTTGATATATTTATTTTATTATATGCAAAATATTCGCTATATATACATAGACAGACAAAGGGTTACTTTTTTAAAGTTTGCTTTTTTATTATGAGACTAGTTGTCCCCCGCGACTTTGTCCGCGTGTTTTAACTTCAACAGTTTTTCATTTTTGCAACATTTTTAATTAATGCTTCGCTCCTTTTGGTCGCAGCGTTTTATATAGCTTATAGCCTTCCTCAATAAATGGGCTATCCAACACTGAAAGAATTTTTCAAATCGGACCAGTAGTTCCTGAGATTAGTGCGTTCAAACAAACAAACAAACTCTTCAGCTTTATATATTAAGTATAGATATAGAGCCCTAAAGATGGTGTCGATGGACGATTTTTTCGGCATTTGCATACCAAATGTTAAAAGATAATATGCTGTCTCATAGCCATACAATATGGGATCTTTATATATTTAATAGACTTTCTTTCAATTCGACCTATCTCTACACAAAATACCTGAATAACTATATAAGTAACTAGCTGCCCGCCCCGGCTTTGCACGGCTGGACATTCATTTTTCAAAATATTCTATAAGCCTATGTTAATCTGGAATAATGTAGCATTCTAACGGTGAAAGCATTTTTGAAATCGTTCCAGTAATTTTTGAGTTTATTCGTTACATACATACACACCTATATAAAAATCTTTCCTCTTTATAATAATTATTATTATAGATACATAGTAAGAATTACCATAAAGACCTAGTTGTAGTCATGTCCTTTAATCACAAGATAAAAACTGGCTAACAGCACAGGATATCTTTTTAAAAATATTTTAAATATACTGATTATGACAGCGCAAACACGATCGCTTTCTTTTTATATCTTTCTCATAATATTCAATGGCTTTTTAAAACGTGACCCTACTACATACAGTTACACTTCTCGCGCTTGCTGGTTACTAAGTTTATAATTAAATCTTATAAGAAAAAGACAAAAAGTAAACGTCTAATCCTTTCTGTCTGTCGCGCTTTCACGCTAAAGATACAGAACCGATTAGAATAAAATTTGGTACACAGATAGTCTAGAGCCTGAGAAAGGACGTAGGCTACTTTTTGCCTCGATAACCGACATCTATGCGGGCGGAGCCGCGTGAAACAGCTAGTAAAATGTAACGTATCTATATATAAGTAGTATTATAGGTATGGTCGTAAGAGTTTTATTTCATTCTCTGTTTCAGGCAATTAATTAGTTAGTAATATGTCGAGTAATAATGACGAGTTAATCTGCCGTCACTAACCGAGATCTTTTATCAAAGTTACCTTGGCCTCAATAACTACTCTGATAAAATACAAGATCGGAAAGTAACTCTACATTTACATTTCTTCTATTAACAAAAAAATTGTAAACATCTCACCCAATTCTTCCAGGCCGATAGATAGGTACTTAAGATATAATGTTGCACGCTTTTTTATTTAAAACAATAAAAACAGGCATTACATGCGCCTATAAGTATGTATTAAAATTTGTAGTAATCGGAAATCGAAGCAAAATTACATACTTAATTAATTTTTATCTCGACTACAAAATACTTCAATTTTCTCCCAACGAACTTTATACAGTAAATCTTGGCTAAAAGAAAATGAAAGCAAAAAAACGTGATAAATTCCTGAAGCTAGTTTTATTGCCTTTAACTCGTCTGTATAGGTCACTTAATAGTTAATAGGAGGCCTTACAGTAAAACGGTGGTTTTAAACAGAGGGCAGAATCTGTCTAACAACGAGAAATTTAATGTCGGGGGCAACGGCTAGTTAATGTTAAAAAATAATTTGTAATTATTTGATAAAATTGAATATAAGTTATGTTACAGATTGATTGAATTTAACAAAAACCTGATAATTACACATGTAAAAAAAAAGAAATTGCTTTTTAAAGTTTTCTAATCTAATGGCCAAATACTTAAGCGCATCTCAATTTTAAGTTGCCGTTACGTGTCACGCAGTCCCTGTCTTTTAAAGGTGTAAAGAAGCGAAAGACAAACCACGTAAGAACGTCTCAAAGTTAATTTGCGTTTCAGTATTCGCGGGTAAGTTTCTAAAATCTTTACATTTATAATTTCAGCCTTAAATCTCAATATATATTAAATTAGTCAATAACATAAAATATTATACTTAACATTTAAAACACGATATAAAATAATGTTAGCACAAACACTTTCTTAACTTTCTTTGCTATTATTATTGATCAGGCGCTACGCCAATCTTTCACTTTCTAACAGCTGTCTCGACTTCGCGTGCTCATAAATTAACTCTAAAGCCACTGACATTCTGCTGTTAATACATTTCAAGCACATTTCTTCACTTCATTCTGTTCACCCAGTGTTAGTAAATAAACACAGCTGCCTAAAACATTTACAAATTTTTCAATAAGTTTTTAACTTGGGTTTTGGGTTCGGATCTCTCCCAAACACGAACGTAACACAGCGAAGCCGCTACTTTTATTCAAAACTAAGACAATGTAGTTATTTCGATTCATAATTATTATTATTGTAATCTTTTATTTAGTTACACGTTAAGTGCAATTTTTGCTACTTCCATCGCGGTCCCGCCGGCTTTCTCATGAAATATTGCAGTGCCTTTGTACTTTTCTTTTCTTATGTACTACCTACCTATTTTAATATTGTGTGTGTACATAAATAACTAAATAATAATTTTAAAATTAAAAAAAACATGGCTTAACGTGAGACTATGAAAACATGTAAACAAAATGATTTCAACGAACAAAATTGTTCGTTCGAAATGCGTGTCTAAAAACTGATTAGGTAGGTAGGTACGTTACCAAACATCATTAGCTTAATTTGTTTTAATGTAAAACAAAGTATTAGGTATATTACGTACCTAGTTACATTACAACGGTCATATTACACGGTACAAACAAAACCTAAAGCTATTGATATACCTAACGGTAGGCTCGTGGGAAAATAGCTGTAATGTTTTGTGTTTTCTTTGTTCAAGTAAATAAGTTTTTGCGTATTGTTCTCATGGGTAAAGAAAATAAATAATCATACTAATCCTATTGAATAATATTGTCCTGAGGTGTAGTTACAGAGCAATTGATACAAATACCTAATTTATTTAAATAAAAACCACCACCAAACGACCTTAATGTCTGGAAATAGTAAGCCACATTTTTTTTTTTGGGACGGGAGAATAACCTTCGTCATAACACTCAAATTATTGTCTATAGCGAACTCTCACTTACAACCTGACTATTTTATTCAACACGAGCAGAAAACCTTTCATTTCCACTACAAAATTTTCAAAGTAAAACTGAAAAACTCATAGTTGGGTCTCGATCTATATTTAGTTAAAAAAATATCTCCGTCTTGCATGACGTACGTATCACGGTCTGTTTATTTGTAAGTTCATTATGACAGTACTGTATGCAAAAAGAAATCTATTCGCCATATCAAAGTTAGGCAAGATCAATTCACTTTAAACACTCGGTTTTGGCTCCATTTTGCCAAGGTTTATGGAGATTTTGCTGTAATATTTCATTAATTTGAGCGAAACTTTGACCGTTCTATACATACATATTACATAGTTATTTGTTTCGTTCTGAATTGGAACCGAAAAAATATGTGTCTTGCCAAAAAACAATACATACATACATACATGTACCTACCTATATTGTAGTTTTGGCCCACAAGTCATCATAATTAGTGTTTGTTTGAGAAAACACATAATTAAATACTAATTATGTAACATTTTTTTAAAGAATTTATTACCAATGTGACTTTAATGGATTGATAAATAAATTAAAAGTTACAAAAAATTGGACTCATTATTTTTTATAAATTAAAATTATGTACCTATCTAAAATTATTTATGATTTGTTTGTCATCATCATTCAAAACATTACTTTAAATTAAATAATAATAAAAACAATATTATGCCTATAGAATCTGACATAGAAATTTCACAATTATTTGAACAGTATCCTCATAAACAGGAACATAAATTATGATATAACATAACTAATATAGTATTATGAGTTCATGTTAGAGTAAATTACGACACGATAAATAATAAATATGAATATAGATTTATCGGGTAAGTAAATATTATTAGTAACTATTTATTGTAATTGTATTTCGAAAAACTTTTGTTTACATTTCATAGCCCGAAAAGTGAAGAGGTTTCTAATATGAAGTGTAGACTATATTCATGATTCAAAACTAATTCAATTTATGTGACTCGAGAAAATTCCTATCCAAAATTCCCTAAAATAACCTTCTTTGCTTCAACCAACAAATAGGATTTACTTTATTTTTATTTGATTAATCAAAATTATTTTTTTTCGTCACCATAAATTTTATAAAAATGAAAAAATCAAATCCAACAAATAAATAGAAAAATGCAGTAGTTAATGCGCTGAATGTTGCATACATTGAGCAATGCAACTGAATGTGGGGGGCCGATGTAAAAATAACTTCGTATTATGCTGGCGACAATTCAATGATTACAATCTATTGATAGCTCTTATCCCCTAAGCATAATCAATTAAGCTTAATGTATAATTGTTATTCAGTAGACACCCTTCAGAAATGGAGGATATGAATGAATTATTGCTTGTATTATAAAAATAAAAGTGATGAATTTGGATGTGGAGGCCCGGTGAGGAAGACGAAGGCCGAAGAAAAGGTGGATCGATCGCGTGAGAGATGATATGAAGGAAAAATCAGTAAATGACAGAATGACGGCTAATCGAGTGGAATGGAAGGAGAAAACATTGTGCGCCGACCCCAAATATATTGGGAAAACGGCAGGAAGAAGAAGATTATAAAAATAAATCTATTTGTACAGACAGAACATCAAATAATTGAAAAAATTAAACAAAAATAACCTATAATGCATAATATCTGAAAACTTAAATAAATTTTAATTTATAACATATTTTGATTTAGGTATTTAGTAGTCGCGTGTTAATAAACGATATTGCGATGTTTATTATTAAAAGTAAGTGCAAGGAACTTGTGATAGGTAGCACAACCTATTAATAAAGTTGATGCAACGAGGAGCAAAGCGCAGCGCTTTGAAATGCTTTACTGACTTATGCAAAGGAATTACTCGGTTTAGAAACTCAGTTCGAATAATATTTGAGAAACACAAATCTTAAGCAAACCATTCTGATAACGTTCGATAAAGCATTCAGTAAATAGGGGATTTGCAGGATTTAATACACCTTGTCCAATCGACCTACGTGGTCGAGTGGCGTACACACCAGTTTTCAAGGTGTCGCCAGCTCTGAGGTGCCTGGTTCGATCCCCGAACGAGTCAATGTAGAATAACCACTTTTTACATCGTCTCGGGTCTTGGTTTATTGTGGTACCTTAATTGTCTCTGATTCCATACCACAAGTGCTATATAGCTACTTGCTTTGGGTTCAGAGCAATGTATGTGATGTTGTCCACATTTATTTATTTAATCAGGAAATTAAATATTTATAATAGCTTTTTTTAACTTGCAATATATATGTAAGTACAATGTTTAGGTCAAATATTGCAAGCTTAATAAGAACCACTTCTTGATATCCAATTAAGATAAAATTATGCATACAGTACCAATTAAATTTCGGTGACAATGACAATACATTATTATGGCACTTTCGAGTTGGTGTGATGATGGTCAGAAGGTGGTCATCGGAACTCTGAGACAAAACGTCGCACTCCCATCGTGCTTGAGCTTGTTCGATTTTTTTGATTTGATTTGTCTATACTAGTACTGTAGTCTGTAAGCCTTGCTGATTTATAAGCTTTTAGTTAAAAATACATTTTTCAATTCTTATGAGTCAAAGTAACTATTGTACCACATATTAGTTATTTTACCTTGTAGAATAGAATAGTGCTCTCATTAGCATGTTACGTAGGTAGCATCCAGTGGAAAAATATGTGTTGTGAATATTGATATTACAAGGACTGAGATGATTTACTAGAATTAAATATCTGCCTATACGTACTGAGATAGACTACACATACCTATATTAATAACTAGCTGTTCCCGCGGCTCCGTCCTTTCTCAGGCTCTAGACTATCTGTGTACCAAATTTCATTTAAATCGGTTCAGTAGTTTTGGTGTGAAAGCCCGTCAGGCATTCTTCGCATCTTGCGAAGACTTGGGCTACCTGTCTAAATACATTTTATATATTTACACCGTCGTCATGCCTATTACCAAACATAATAATCTAATCAATGGCCACACGAATTTGATTTCTGGAAATCGTTAAATAAATAAACACTTGAATCATGCAAATCTGAACGCCCAAAGCCCAGAGGAAGGTTAAGGTGACCTAGGCTGATATATAAATCTAGAGTCCTCAAAGTATATAGACAGGCAATCAAATCCATACTAGTTTTACTGCTTTTTAATGTATATTTATACTGATTAGCATTTGTTCGTCGCCTAGCAACGGACTAGGTAGAGCTTCGTCAGTTGATTGTAAACTGCGGCCGCTTTTTAGATAGTTGTATTGAATGTGAACTTTGAAACATGTTTTATAATGATCACTTTAGCTGCTAGAGAGCTACTTTTCACATATACATATACTAGCTGTCCCCCGCGTGTTTTAACGTTTCAGTTATTTAGGACAAATCATTTATCTATAGGTACTACTACTAATATATAAAGCTGAAGAGTTTGTTTGTTTGTTTGTTTGAACTTGCTAATCTCAGGAACTACTGGTCCGATTTGAAAGTTTATTTCAGTCTTGCATAGCCCATTTATAAAGGATGGCTATAAGCTATATAACATTACGCTGCGACCAAAAGGAGCGGAGCATCGATGAAAAATGTTGCAAAAATGAAAAACCGTTGAAACTAAAACGCGCGGAAAAAGTCGCGAAGGACAGCTAGTTTAATATAAATGCTTCTGGTTAAATAATAAATAAACAGTATTTCAGAGTTTTTTTAATCTACCCTTTAACCGGGTTTGCAAGTCGGGTTAGTTACACTTCTTCTTCTTCTTGAGGGGTTCTTGTAGACTAAATATAGAATAACACTAATAACTAAATTTTAGAAACTAAACTTAATTAGGTACTAACAAAAAATTATGTACCCACCTATTTAAAATTTTATCCTTTTGTTTTGAAATCTGCATGAAATAAAAGACTTTATTATTTACCTATTTCATTCAATCCATAGGTATCAAATAACGAAACTTAACATTGAAACTTAGTGATTACATTCACAAGTGTCATCAAAAACATCAATGCATAAAGTGGTTCTTTATCTAATAGAATCGTCAAGAACGTTGCAATTAGAACTTGGATGTTGCAAGGACTTCCCCGAAAAGGAAATAAGTACCTACCTACTATATTATTGTGTTAGCCCATTGTACCATTTGTGTAAATTAAGGTCTTAAGGACATTGCAAATCTTATCAACATTCAAATGTATGAATCAAATAGAACGTTTACGAATTCGTTACGAATTCGAACATTTGCGAATTCGGATGGACTGTTGAAACTATGTTCACGGACCGTAAAATTAAAGACTTTATGTAGATTGGTATATTATATTATACTATACTATCAAATAAACACCTGCCCCCCTAGACAAGTGGCATATCGACTAGCGGTAACTATGTATAATAGAAATCGCTTACATGACAGTAAATGTATGGAAATGACATTTCGTTTCGATAAGTCACGTGACTTGGACTTGTCACTTCCATACATTTGAACGATTCGATCAGCGTTATCGCTTGTCCAAATGTCACTTGTTTAGGTGTCATGAATACAGGTAGAGGGTGGAAACAAAAGCGGTTAAACACAATTTTGTACATCACAAATGTGTACAATCTACCTAGGTAGGGAATTAAGTTGTTACAACCGGCAAAGTGCGAGTCGGACTCGCGCGTGAAGGGTTCCGTAGGTACCATTTTATGTAGCCCTTTAATTAGGGATTTTTAATTTTTATTATTTGATGTTAGAGCAGCAACAGAAATAGGTAGACGTTTTGTATATCTATATTTGTCATAACCCTGTCATATCTAGGTACCTACCTACCTTATTCTTTATAAAAATGTTTAGGTATGAACATTTAGGTACGCTAGGTAACTATAACAGGTAAATGTGTCTACCTATTAGTTTATTGTACACATTACAATACTTACGGTACTTTTGGTACCTAATACTATCTATCATTAAGTAAGTAACCACATTTAGGGCACGAGTCACGCCTCCGCTTAATGTTTATTATATTTTTATAGCTTGGTAAACAAGGAAAAATATCTAAAATAGATGTAGGTATGAATATTATTGTAATAAACAAAAAAACAGCTGATTAATGTTAAAAGTACCGCGTATCTTTGATAACCGGAGTCAGGCGTCAATTTTATAATAAATATAGGTACCTACTACATGAAATTACTATTTCGAACAACCAATTTCAAATAAATGTTATTCAGCATTACTTGTTCGTTAATATTGACATTCAGTTAAATCCTGTTTCGTTTAAAATGTCTCGAATGTGCACAAATGCAGCGGCGGAAACGTATGTATTATAGTGACGTAACAAAACACTATATAAACACGCCAGCGTGTACGTATATATTGCTAAGTAACACACACAAATAATTATCCAATGGTTATTACACTAAAACAACGCAAACCAATCACGTAAGTATCCACAATAAACTCTGACAGTGCGATAAAGAAACAACTTCCTCAATTTAATAACTAATGTTTTTCTTCTATAATAACCTAAAAATTCAGCTTTCCTTTATTCACAAGGTCGCATTAGGCCAATGGTATACAAACTACATACCATTTTAACTTCACTGGTGCTCGACTTGGCGGTGGACATCGCCTTGATCATCCTGCTGGAGTTATCCAACAAACACTTTTGGATACTCATGACTCCTTTTTTATGCAACACAACACAGAAAAAAAAAATTCACATCATTGGCACAGCACTGCACGTCACTGTTGCACACAATATCAGGTGATTAACAGGCCATCGCGACGTCAAAACAATTAAATCACATCTTATTCTTAATTTACGAATCGCGCGTGTTAGGTTATATCCATTGATTTGACGTAAGAAAGTTTTTGATTTATAGGACGTGGAGCAGCCACGTGGTTGATCGCCCGTTGACGGACCGCGACTGCGGTAGGACCGGCGTGAACACAGCTGGCAGCTGGCAACGGCGGCGCAGCGCCCCCTAGCGCCCGCTCGCGGCGCGCCGCCGACACAAAGCGTACCCAACTACCCAGCGCCCAGCCAGCCACACCTATGCTCATCGCATTGAACTTGAATGGTATTTAAACTGCAAACTGTGACGTATTTTCTTACTTAAAATGACACCCCGATGTCCTAAGGAATCCATTATTGTATTTCCAATTTATCAAACAGATCGCTCTGGCCTGTTAATTGGGTGAAGTGTTGTCGAACATTGTACATTGAGCCACTTAAGAGTAGCAGTAATGACCTATTGTTTCTGAACTTTAGTTCAAAGTACATATTTGTCTCTCCTTTAAGTTTCCGAACGAATAATTATTGGCTGGACCCTGCAATGTTAGCATTTACTGAAGAGGATAATTTATGTTGACATTAAAATATACAACTTTTGCTGCAGTTCTGTAAACTCGCATAATTATTTTGTTCACTGTCCTCGGTCCGCGATGGGCCCGGAGAAATACAAACAAAACTTTAATAATTGAAACCGAAGCATCCGTGAATTTAGGAGTTTAATTTCGTCCTGTTTACATTTTACTATGACATCGGTAAATATTAATGATTTTCAAACACTTCCAGAGAACATTATTATATTTTTGTAGCCTGTGTAGTTGTTAGATCTAAAACAATTATTATGTTTCTGTTAATCAAATGCAATTTCATAGAAACAGTTTCGCTAGAAATACTTACATTATATATATCAGCTTACTTCCAGTACCTACAGAACACAGTCTTACCTAGGCTGCTAGACTTGTCTGACTTAAAGATTTCCCAAAAGAACTTCTCCGCTTTGAAGAAGGAAAGCAACGCCAGAATCTTACCAGCTTGTTGCTTAGCTGGCGGCCCAACTATGTAGCAATAAAAATATGTCCCTAAGTAATAAGTAGAGGTCCAAACCCCATAGAAAGCGTCCTTAGTGAACGTTGCTAACGTAGTTAGTTTTTCTATTGCTCTGGCTAAAGGCCTTTATTGTGTCGCCAAAAAGTCCACTGAGGCACTCAAAGCCTGCGCTAAGGCTAACTGCGAGGCACGACATCAAAAAACCTGAGGAGAGTCCAGTTAAGTTCCACCAGACTGCTTATTTATTCATTTTACCAAGTGCCATACGGCAACAGCAATTTACGAATAAATTTAACAATATTGTATCGATAGATCATCGATCCCCGGAATCGTACCTAAGCGAAGACTTAACTCAATCTGAAAGGACTAAAGACATTTGAAATCTTTAGGTAGAAGTTATAGACGTTATCCTAGGTGTAAACCCCGAAAAATAAACACGCCAAATGGATGTTGTTTATCTCCATTCGGTTCAAAATGCTCGAAGAGAGCTTCGCATAAGATTTAAGTGCAAAACAACAGATTTAATCGCCGCTTTGTGATATGGTAGCACATCGCATCTAAGTAGTACTTAAGTATGTAACAGGAATCCTCGTCCAATGAGCTGCAGTTTGTAATGCGAGGCGATGCAAGACACATTCAGTCTATAAATAGACAGACAGAGTTATAATTAAACATGCTAATTTGCTGCATACACCGTCTTACAGAAAGTCTTTGATTTTCTTGTTTCTTGGACACAACAACACTCCTTAACAACTCTTATCTACGCGGGCCTAACAAAGAATAGTCTGAAACTGATAAGATTATTAAAATGAATCATCTAGATTGCTGGAGCGAACTTTTCCGAAATGGTTTATCAAAAGAGTTAATCTTGGAACCAAGTAAACCTTATCTGCCAGTTAACCTATTAATTATCTGCTATTTTATATATATACTAGCTGTTTCCCGCGGCTCCGCCCGCGTGGATGTCGGTTATCGCGGCAAAAAGTAGCCTATGTCCTTTCTCATTCTCTAGACAATGTGTTTACCAAAATTTCATATAAATCGGTTCAGTAGTTTTGGCGTGAAAGCGCGACAGATAGACAGATTTACTTTCGCATTTATAATATTAGTAAGGATTTTTTTTATATATTTATAGCCTACATTTATTAATATTTATATTGCCTATTTTCTACTAAAAATACCTCTCCTTGAAAGCGTCTTACAACCCGTAAAATTGTAAGGATTAAAATATTTTCAAAACCATTTTCTAAAGAATCTTGGTGGCTGTAATATTTTGACAAAAATGTTTTTGTTAATATTCAACAAAATTATCCTAGAAAATCAGCAAACTTTTCTATATATCTGAAGATTTCTGTCCCCAACTTCCTTGGCCCGTATTTTGCAAGTTTAAAAGGTTTTAAACTTTAATCATTTGCGTAAAAATACAGAGGATGGCTGATTATTCCCAAGTCTACTAAAGCTTGAGTGATACTTTAAAAGTTTGATGGAACCGCTCATATTGTTTTTAAGTCACCTTGCTTGGTTCACTCTACATTTTTTCTGTAATCTCGGTCAACGTGAATTTTGTCAACCAGCTCCTGTAGCCAAGCGACAGATGATAGAAATCGCTTAAATGACATTAAATGTATGGAAATGACATTTCATTTCGATAAATCACGTGACTTAGACTTGCCACTTCCATACATTTAAGCAATTCGATGAACATTTCTACAGCGTTAACGCTGTAGAAATGTCACTTTGCTAGAGAGGCTGGTGCCAGATATCTAATGTAGTAGGACCGTGGTCTAAAATATACTGCTACTCGGAAGAAAGGAAAATCGAAAGCAGTAGCCATTGTTTCCTCGACAAAAGAGTTTTAATTTAAAAATTTTTGATTATATCTTTAATTCATCTTCACGCCAATCAGAGCACCTAGAGACCTAGTAGACGAAATCCGTGGTCGAGTGGCGTACACACCGGTTTTCAAGGTGTCGCCAGCTCTGAAGTCCCGGGTTCGATACCCGGCCGGGTCAATGTAGAAAACCACTTTTCTACGTTGTCTCGGGTCTAGGTGTTTGTGGTACCTTCGTTGCCTCCGAATTCCATAACACAAGTGCTTTAGCAACTTACTTTGGGTTCAGAGCAATGTACGTGATGTTGTTCACATTTAGTTACAACGGTTTTTCATTTTTGCAACATTTTTAATTTATGCTCCGCTTCCTTTGGTTGCAGCTTAATGTTATATAGCTTGTAGCCTTCCTCAATAAATCGGCTATCCAACACTGAAAGATTTTTTTTAAATCGGACCAGTAGTTCCTGAGATTGGCGCGTTAAAACATAGATTTATTTATTACCTAATCTATTGGTAACATGAGTATTTAATTTGCTTAGGGACAAACTTACACAGTTAACTCTATATTATTAGGTACGTACCTGCAAATGCTGTAAACGACGATGCTAAGAAAACCTTATACTTTTTATCATAATAATGGCTATAGTTGTGTAGCTATGTCTGACCCGGTCTTCATTGCGACATTAATCATATTTGCATCAACAAGCGGCCGACACGCTGATAAGAGACTTATCTCAGGGGTTTTCAAGGTACATGCATAATTAGACAATATATTCTGTTAGTCCATCCATAATTATGCGAAAGTAAATCAGTGTGCTCAAATAGTTAACAAATGCAGGTTAAAAGAAAAAAGGAATCCTTATTTTTACTTGGTTGTCCGTCTGCCTGTCAAGATTGTTTTTTCTCAGGAACGCTTTGTAGTATCATATTAGAATAAAAGACTGAGGTCTACGGTCCCTTAGTTTATAACTTTTAATTTTATTATAGCTTAATTTTTTTGTATATACAAGGTCTGTTTTTTGTCGAGAAGTCAAAGCTTTCGTACGCACGTAAGTAAAAGAGATAGCTATAATTGAAAACTTTCTATATAATTGCCTACACGTTTATATTATACTAGGTGTTTCCCGCGGCTTTGCTCGCGTGGATGTCGGTTATCGCGGCAAAAAGTAGCCTATGTCCTTTCTCAGGCTCTAGACTATCTGTGTACCAAATTTCATTGAAATCGGTTAAGTAGTTTTGCCGTGAAAGCGCGACAGACAGACAGACAGACAGACAGACAGACAGACAGAGTTACTTTCGCATTTATAATATTAGTAAGGATGACTATATCCAAACTACATCTGTATTTAGTCATATTGACAAAAAAAAAGCTTATATCTCAAGTTAGTGCACAGCAAAATAATGATGAAAGTTGAAACTAGATCCCATCTGAGGTTAATACCGTGTGAGCGGACCTCGTATTACACATACTTCTGTTTTGTTAATTTCACTATTTTTCTTACTAAATAATATCTACAAGATATCTTTTTATATCGGTCTCTTGGTTAAACTTCAAGGGTCTGTCAGTGCAACAACCAAACACCAGTGCCCCAACTATCCAATTTTATTTTAATTCTAATACAATGCCAATGCAAAATCACAGTACAAAAAATACTATCACTGTTAGATTCCAGTCAGTTCCTTCCATTGACAGCATTTTTTTTAAGAAAACTGAATCTCCTGCCTGCTTAAATAATAACAATTTTGCATTGGTATTGTGTTAGAATTCAAATAAAATTTAACAGTAAGGGCAGAGGTCTTTTTAGGGTTCCGTACCTCAAAAGGTAAAAACGGAACCCTTATAGGATCACTTTGTTGTCCGTCTGTCTGTCTGTCTGTCTGTCTGTCTGTCAAGACCTTTTTTCTCAGGAACGCGTGGAGGTATCAAGCTGAAATTCATATCAAATACTCAAGTCTATGGTCTCTTGGAGCTGTGAAAAAATCAAACTTCTAAGTCAACGCGATCAAAAGATACTCCCGTTTATGCCGCAAATTTTCGACACTCGCAAGGGAATCAAAACCTACAGGGTACTTCCCGTGAACTCAGAATCTTGAAATTTGGTACGAAGCAACGTCTTATAACACAGATAAAGGAAAAATTGCGAATAGCATAAATTTTTAGTTACATCATATAATAAAAATATTTTTAATTATGGATTTCATTTAGCAATAAAAATACCATAACTTTTACTTATATACCTACAGGTTTGTACGGAACCCTCGGTGCGCGAGTCTGACTCGCACTTGGCCGGTTTTTTATGTCTAAATTAGCTTCAAGTTGACGGCCCCTGCGTGGCTCTACCCAGCTCTGCCACTGCAAGCATTACTTAACATTGATTACATAAACACTAATGGCAATTACAATAAATATAAACGGAAGTACTTCATCAATTAATTAGACATTTCGATCTATAACGGTTACCTAATGGCAGAAAACAAAACTCTATAACAATAACAAAATTCGTAATGGAAATTGGCTTAGTAAGTAAATATCCTTGCAGGTTATCTTCAAAGATGGCAGTTTTATACAATGTAATCTCTACATTAAACGAACGTAGCATATACAGACTTAAAAAATATACCAATATAACTTTCTTATTTTTAAATATTTTGTTACGCATTAACGCATGCGGAGCGAATATTTGTATTTAAATACAAATAGTGGAAACAAAAACTTAAATCTTAGGCAGGACTCGAACCTGCAAGTACTGGCTCACAAGCTTACGTCGGTTGCTTAGTTGGTAAAGCAACTGGGGCGCGTTGAACAAGTAGTCGCAGGTTCGAGTGTTGCCTGAGGTTTAAGTTTCTTTTTTTACTAGTTGTATTTAATTATGACTTTCTTCAACACTAGATAATTGTCAATCAAATTGTTATCTACGTGTAGGTTTCATGAAGCGATAACAATAATAGACGTGTCAGCTTCATCAAACGGCTATAATTAACGAGGCACTAAATAAGTGGTAAGTACAGAGGCAGTGAGTGTCGCGGTGAGAGTACAATGCCCGCTCGGAGAGATATTTGTAATCAATAATCATTATACATTTTCCTACGTATTTAAGGGTGAATTTCCACAATCAATTGGTTACCTAATTTGAAACCCTTGGTTCAAATAGCAAATCTTTGTATAATTACTAAGTTGTCAATATTTTTACTTAAGTACTAGGTAGGTATCCATCTACATTTAAAGATTTAAAACATCTAAGTATGACTTTCTTTCAAAATTATAATTTAACAGTAAAGAATAAAATAATTATAACTGACACATCTTACAATACACAGAAATACGTCTCATTAAAAAAAATCTATAGTTAATTATGTTAATTTTCTTAATAAATATCATCATCATTTCAGCCCAGAATCACCCACTGCTGAATAAAGGCCTCCCCGTTTTTTCTGCCATGACTCTGTCTTGCGCGTCCCTCATCCAGGTTGTTCCTGTTAACTTAACTATGTCATCAACCCAACGTCCAAAAAATATATAGTTAATTATATTAGTTCATAGTTTCCTTGTTGAACTGATCACGAGATGAAAACATCTGAACTAAACACTTGTGCACACAGAGTAAAATAAATATAATACCTACTAATTATTTTCAAGGTTCTCTGAACGACGTCATTTACAAAGACAAATATTTAGATGGTCTTAAGATACTTTGTGAGATTAAAGTGGTTTAAGTATTCAGAAGCTAAAAATAATGGCCGATTAGAGTTTACTTAAGAATTGGATAAAAAAGGTCAAATGTTATTTTTCCAGAGATTAGCGCGTTCAAACAAAGTAAAAAGTATAGATTTAACGTAGAGGCAGGCTTCTCACTTTAGGGTTAAAATAATTGAAATTTGTCAATAATAACGTACTTATAATGAAATGCCTGAAAGTTATACTTCATGTGACTATCATGTCTTCAAATAATATTTCAAATAGCTCTAGTATGTAATTTAAGTAGCATTTGCATACAAATTAGTTAATAATCTATGTCCCAAACCTACTGTTAATCTTCAGTCAATAAAACTACATTGCTTGTGTAGTTTTATTTACTGAATAATAACAGTAGGATTAGGAAATAAATTATTCATGGTTCATGCATGATACAGTTGGTGTAAAAGTACTTTTTTTTATTGGGTTGTACCCACTGAACTTATCGCGACATAAAATGTCCAATGTACAATACATTTATTCTTTAATCGCAAAAACGGATGGAGTGGAGTATACTTAGTAAAAGTTAAGTCTCGTGTTCGTCTACTATGAGACGAACTAGCTCTTATCTAATGTATAAGTAGTTATTTAAACAGAGCGTGACGGATGGGCTTAATGTTAGACGCTTATCAATCACGTTGTGAATTAATGAGGGATTAGCTACATCCAATCTACTGTAACAATATCTCGATTACCCACTGTAAAACTATGGAAATGTAAACAGTTTGATATTATTGTTCTATTTTCGCGTTCAAAATCCGAGTAAACTGACTGCAATATTCCGATATTTTTTTTTTCTATTTGTTAATACCTCTACATACATATATTTGTAAAAGATTTACTTCCTATCCCTACATATTCATTAAAATTTGTTTGTATGAAATTCTAACAAGCTCCAAACCCGTAAATGTTTGACAACACTCTTATAACTAGCCGTTTTAAAGATCAAAATGGTTTGTGTCTATTGTCCAACCTTAATCGATGTGTTTGATTAAACTGTTTGACCGTCTCGGAGGCCCTAATAAAACCACAATCAAATCGTATGACAAAATTGTCGGAGCCTAACCAACGCCATCTGTTGTTTATAACAAAATCAGAATAGCTATTCGTATTCAGTTCGTTCGTTCCTTTAAAACTCCCAACAAGTTTAACATGGTGCCAAGAGATGTCGCTGGTAACATCTAAATAAAGTGCATACTTCTTGATAATGTTATTCTGATTAAATCCCTTTTTCAATATTACAGTAAACAGTTAAATAGCATTTATTTCATTAAAATAATAACATAGATCTCTTAAGTATTCTATAATTAAAAATTAATAATAATTGATTTTTTAGCCATAGAAAAGCTTTTGACAGGCAAGTGACAGTGTGACATGTGCGAAAAACATAATACCTACCAAGAGATGGCGCTACTAGTACCTAATTTGACCACGTGTTTAATAAAGAGTGTTTGTTATGGTTACCTCGCTGTGTGTATTATTATCAGCACAATTCGTACAATATCAGTCTGTCTTTAACTTGTGGTGAAACTGTCGTCTTTCTGGTAAGAATTCAATTCACCAAAATTCTATTTATCAATATTATTTAGACATTTAATACACTGTGGTACCTACGTGATTATGCCGCGCGGATATGTAGAGTGTTAAACTTGTTTACAATATAGTTTTCAAGAAAGACGACGAAATTTATAGTAATTATAAGACAAGTTCTAGGTTTTGGAATACTGAGGTAAATTCCTTATCGAATTAGAAAGGTGGCCTATAGTTCTGAAAATTAAAATTAGTTTAAATTATTTTGCTTAGTTATATTATGTACCTACCTAGGTCATAAACTCGTATAGGTACTTACCAGCTAATTATAATTAAATTTTATGTTTCACATAGTAGGCATAGAGAATGAGATATGAATAATTTATTTTTACTATCGATAAATTATTGTGTGTTGACGCAACACACTAAGATCTAGGTAGCTTGTTCTTATTTCTTATCTTTTACGTACCTACCACAACACACTACTACTACCTATTATAAGTACCTACATTCACACATACATTGGCATTTTATAGATAGGTAGGTATAACAAAGATAATTAATTATAAATATGCAAAAATAATCCTATTTGATTGTTAGGACCAGTTTCCCGCTAAATTGACCAAACGGATTGGGCCGAAATAGTGATAGTTTAAGTATAACCTGAACTGTTTATCCTTTAGAGTATACGTAGACAAGCATAGAGTTCGCACATCGTTAGTTGCTCGTTGTGCCGAGCGTAAGCAAATTTGTAGCTGTAAGTACTACGCTCGCTTACCAATTTCAGTGATTTTCCGTGCGACAACAGACGATTTTGCGAAAAATCGGTGGTTTCGATATTATTAGGGTAATATTAGGTTTCGAGATAGTCTTAATAGAACGACGCGCTGTTTTGACACCAATTTTACGATTTTACTTGTTCATACTAGTGCCCACAATTCATACTTTTTTTTCTCTACGATTTATTCCGAAACGTTTGCGGAATAGTGAACTTCCCGTTTAAAACCGCTGGGCGCTGCTAAAAATAAATTAGTGCAATAATTTATAAATAAAAAAAAAAATACATTGTTTTAATTACTGTCCAAGGTACATTAGGTTCCCCTAGGTAGTTAAAAGACATAATTTTCAGTCTTTTTTTAAGAGCATCAATGGAGTTTTACGTGTAAACAAATTCTTTTATGTTTTTCCGTATTAATTCCGTAATTATCCGTGACCTACCTGTTTTGTTTGTTAATTTACAAAACGTCGTTACTGTTATCTATCATTAACATATTTCACTGTTATTATTGTTTTAAAATGTAATGCGGGTTTGATAAGATAAGTTTTTCTAAAAATGTATTTTTCATCACAAGTTTTTAAATCAGCTAGGTTCACCGTTTCTACTAGTGAAGATAAATCAAATAAGCCAAAATACGATGAGATTGCGTTATTTTGTTACGGAGTTCCTATGGCCACCTTCCAGACCCATCAGACCAGCTTGAAAGTATCTACCATAATATTGTTTTGTCACCAAACTTTTATACGTATGCAAAATTTCATGATATTGTATGGAATGATTGGATGGATGATGGAATGCTAATTGGATGTGTAGAAGTGGTTCTAATTTAGCTTGCAAGATTTGACCTGAACAAACATTCATACATTGCAAGTAAATAAAAAGCTTGTTAAAAAGGAATGAATAAGAAAAGTTTTGTGAAGATGAAAAGCTAATTTATGTAAAATCATATAGTCAATGTAAGTCAATCTAGACGGATTGAATTTTTTATTGCATCAAAAGTAAACATTTAATATTAATTATAATATTAAATAATAGTAATTATTTGATATTAATTTCAACATGATGGAACTTGGTGGTACAAAGCATCCCTAAGAAAATTAACCGACATACAGACAGATAGACATCAAAGTGATCCTTTAAGGGTTCCTATTTTCCTTTTGAGGTGCGGAACCCTAATTAAGGCTATGCCAATGTCAAACTGATATGATGTAGACAGTAAAATTTACTGAAATTTTAACAATTTATTAGCTTCCTATAGTAAAGTAAATCAGGATAAAACAAGTTCCTTCCGGGTCTTCAATAACGTTGCATGATATATGCTCATAATACACATCATTGTAAGATGAATGGGCCGATCGCGTCATAATCCCCCATTAACGCAAAATCTATGAATATTTTGTAACTTTCGCCACAAATGTTTCCGCTATTCTAACACGAATATTGATATCGAGAAAGAATCAATCATTCAATCTGTAATAATACTGTACTGTGTGTAATTAATACTTAAATTGAAACTGATTAAGTGTAAGTGAGTTTTTTGTATCATGGCTTTTTAACTTACCTATTCACTTAAATAAAACTTCATAATATGTAATGACAAACTGAGATAACAACAGCTTCGGTGTTCGAGAGGCGCCGGTTTTTAAGATGTCGCCTCAGAATTCGATCCCTTTGTTTTGTTCATTTTCACATCGTCATAGTAGGTATCTACAGGTACTTATTTGGCACTAGGATAGGTTTAGAGTGGTATCTGTAATAGAAAACTCATAATTCCCCTTAGTACCAAGTTCTAAATGAGAACTAGGTAAGTCAACTTTCTTTTTGGGCCAAATACCAAGATGTGCCTACTTCGGTGATGCATTAGACAGATTATTGACTGTATACAGGTTTATAATTGGACGTAAATCATTTAAGAGATGACGAATGCAGTTATATTGATTTATATCATAAAATCGAGGCCTCTGGGTCAATGGTGTAATAATCACATGAATTATGTGAACGCCTATCAAATACACACAGATATTGATGTTTTGGGGTAATTATTACCTCAAAAACTTTAAAGTATGTGGATTTTAATTTCCATGTTTACATAAAGTCGGTTAATAATGGTCATACGATTTAATAGCTATCGCCGAATAGCAAATTCGGGTACATTTTGAGGTAACTTTACTACCGTACCTACTAACTTCATCGGAAATCTCCGATTAGGTAAGACCTAGCTATGATCATTATTGTGGCAAATTTTGATTTTGAGTAAGGCAAGTATTTCAAACAAACACTTAATAGAAAGTCCGTTTTGTGAAATAACTACTAAAACATTAAAATACGAAGTCTACAAGTTTGTGGAAAGCCAAAACAATGTTTTAAAGCGGACGGGATATGGTTGATTTTTGTTTGTTTAAACAATACGGACAATGAGTTGTAATAGCTTACAAACTGAGGTTCCGTACAGGCAACAATGGCTAAGATTACACCGAACCCGGCGAAGGCGTTACTGAGGAACGAGATCGCAGCTCGCATCGCGGCGCTCACCACCGAGGAGAAGAAACGACAATCACAGATCGTGTATGATAAGGTTAGTATACAGAGATAGAATATAATTATATGCTAGAGAAATGGTAAATACAAAAGGTGTTAATATAAATATACTGTATAGCTATGTCAGTGTTCAGCAGTCACGCGAAAACTAATTAAAATTAACTAATAAAACGATATATGCTAGGGCTGTTTTTCAAAAACATTAACTTTACACCCATCTCTTTGATAACCTCCGTAGTTGAGTGGCGTACATACCGGATTTCAAAGTGTCGCTAACACTGAGGTACCGGCAAAAAAAAACACTTTTTTACATTGTCTCGGGTCTTGGTGTTTGTGGTACCTTCGTTGACTCTGAGTCCATAACACAAGTGCTTTAGCTACTTACTTTTGGTTTAGAGCAATGTATGCGATGTTGTCCACATGTATTCATTATTCATCTCGTCCTAGGTAATCAACCATCCCTGGTACAAATCCTCAAAACGCATCGCCCTATACATGAGCACGGACCAGGAAATCGACACAGCGCCACTGATCAGCCACATCAAGGCTCGCGGGGCCGCTGCCTTCGTCCCACAGTATGCTGGCGGACGCATGAGAATGCTGCATCTGGAGGCTGAAGACGAGAAGAACATGAGTATTACGAAGCATGGGATAGCGCAACACGCGAAAAATCAGACGAGAGAAGACGCTGTGGAGACAGGTATCTTGTTCTTTGGCATAGGAAAATAAGTTATCTGTGGGAGGTGTAAGGTAGAATCTTTTCATGCTGGTAAAGAGAATTACAAGAGCTGTATACCCTGGTGTGTGTTTGAGTAATGGTAATGTGCTTGCCACATTGCACACCGACAAAATGTGGGTGAGTTCAATATATTTTTTTTAATTTGCTGTCTGAAAAAGAAGAACACCTCTAGCTATATTAGAAGAAGATATATTGTGGTTATCGTTCCTGGACAATCTTCTTTGTCTGTATTTTAGAGATTTTTCTATATCATTTTTGTAAACTGACCTACGTTTTATCCTCAATTGAGATAGATAATTGCTTAATAACTTACTTATTTGGGTACCGATTGCCGAAAGATTCAGAAGAAAACAAAGATGACTTCTTTTTATATGGATTCTATCGCGGTTTATTTTGATTTTAGTTCCCGACGTTTCAACGCGTTTGCAGGTGTCATGGACTGAGGTAGTATTCGTCTTGACAGTAGATGTTGCTCGTTCTACCTTCATACTTTAATTATTTGTATTCCGACCTACGCAATATGAGCTTACCGTGTCTTGAGGCCTTGCAGCACGATAGAAACCATTTAAAAAGTAGATAGTTTTATTATAATGTTTAACATTCGAGTAAACATCAGAAAGCATTAAAAATTATGAAATTAAAATTAAGGCAATCTTAAAAGCTATTTATGTTATATTTGATTAATTACGTTAAATAAATTGAGATAACGGGATATCCTGAATGTAGAATAGAATAAAATATTGTTTATAGTACACGAAAAAAGTTACAAAATTAAAATAAGACACAACAGAAAAAGTACAATGGCGTCTTTCTCCGTATCCGACAACCTTTGGATGGAACGACAGATAGAAAAAACTAGAAGGGGGTAACAGGTGTACCACTTATTACATATTTTATACAAAAAATATTTGGATAAACTACATCCTTACTGATATTATAAATGCGAAAGTAACTTTGTCTGTCTGTCTGTCTGTCGCGCTTTCACGCCAAAACCACTGACCCGATTTAAATAAAATTTGGTACACAGATAGTCTATGGCCTTCGTAAGGACATAGGCTACTTTTTGCCGCGATAACCGAAATCCACGCGGGTGGAGCTGCGGTAACAGCTAGTAATTATATACTTATATTATCTTACAATTAATACTGTTACATACTCGTACATACATATTAAAAATACGCAACAAGAAACTGTATGACGTTAACATTTGCTTATCTGTTTATTGAAATTCGGGGTCAGAGTGTTGTAAATAATACTAAAATTACGTATGCATTGTTTAGTTTACTTTTAATAAATATCTGAACTAACAGCTGTTATTTTTATTTTTAACTAGCTGTCCCCCGCGCCTTTGTTCGCGTGTTTTAGTTTCAACGGTTTTTCATTTTAGCAACATTTTTCATTTATGCTCCGCTCCTATTGGTCGTAGCCTGATGTTATATAGCCTATAGCCTTCCTCAATAAACGGGCTATTCAATACAAAAAGATTTTTTAATTTGAACCAGTAGTTCCTGAGATTAGCGCGTTCAAACAAACAAACAAACTCTTCAGCTTTATAATTTTAGTATAGATTTAAAATAGAAGCGTCGTGGCCCGCGAAATTCTTTTTTTCCCAATAATCCTATTGAAGACATTTCATGAAAAACTCATTTAATAGTATTGCATGCACTAAGAGGATTGGATTGATGATTTTAATGATAATAATTCTGTAAATACACACGTATTACGACTGCGAATCGTATTTTGTTTTAAAAAACAGCCTAAAACTTATCAAATATAACACCGTCAAATTGCAAAAAACGTAAGAAAATTTGAATTTCGCGGGATACCCTGACGCTTCTATCTTAAGTTATAAATAGTGATTACATTTATCTGGGTAAGAGAGATCTATTTGGAGTCTATTAAGCTAGTTTTAATTATTTCAGGAGGTTTGGACCTGATCATAGCTCCTGGCGTGGCGTTCTCCAACTCTGGTGACCGGTGTGGTCACGGCGGTGGCTACTACGATAAATTTCTCGAGAATCTTAGGTCAAACCCTCAAACTGCACCAAAGGTAAGGCAAAAGGCATGATGTGTATAATGCCCGTTTCATCAGCTAGATAAAATCAGTGTGAAACTGTTTCAATGTGTGAAATATCATGATTTGAATCATACTGAAACATCCAACATTATCTAGAACTAAGGCTAGCTAGTGAGCTTATGCAGAAGCTTAGATTACGGAAAGAATGGCCATTGGTCAAATGTTCACCATCACAAACTAAATGTAGGTAATTCTTATTTGGTGTAGTGTTCATCAGTATGAGTTGTTTGCATTAAATTTACCATTTCAAAATATCAATAAAGTTTTTTACTCGAATGCGGCGAAGCCAAAAAAGGAGGGTTATGTTTTTGAACTGTATGTACACCTATATATCCGGTCGTAACTACTCAATGATTCAAGCGATTTTGATAAATTGTACGTCATTAGACTCGCGCGAGTGACACTGGGTAGTATTTTATCTCAAAAGACTAAAGGTCGATTATTTAATCCATTAAATATTTTCAATAGTTTTACTATGTTATTGTTTTCCGTTTACATTCGAATCTTGCTGCTACCACCAAGGAATTGGGATCTTTAGGTAAACTCCGGGTAAACCCAAAGATCCCAATTCAGGTGAATTGGGAGTAGTTTCGTCAACCAACGTTTCCACTTGTAATCAGATTAAGACTTTACGTTGTAATGAATCATTATCGGTCTAGGTTTTTAGGTCATGTTTCGGCGAATACCAATTTATTTAATCCTTGATCGTTTCCTTTCAATTCACTTTCATAGGAAGGGATAGGAATAGGATGCATTTCCTGTCCTTGTTATGAATTGCGCCGAAATAAGATATTAATGCTTAATTTTATTGCACAATCATTGCTTTTTATTTTAAAAGCGGTTATCTTTCTAAAGATTAAACCATATACCGGCGGGTTAAGATATATAAATATAGACGCATAAACATGCTTATATATTTCTAAATATATATATACTATAGATAAATTGCACCCAGACGCAGAAAAAATAATCATGCTCATCACACAAACGTTTGTCCTAGGTGGGCATCGAACCCACGACCTCCGCTTTAGAAGTCAGGGTCACTAACCACTAGACCATCAAGCCAGTTAAAATATGTGAGCTATTCCTTTTCACAAAAAAATCTAAACGGTCTTTGATAAAACTTCACTTGTAGTACTATCCTATTTATTTATCAGAATTTATTTAGCTTAGTTATCAACACATGCTGTAAGTTTTTTAAGGTGCATAGTTGCATACCTCCGCAAATGTGGTCACTGGTAGTGGTGGCTAAAAGTACACTGGACACTCATTCTTCGCTGGAATTTTCACCAATTCTTAAAGACACAAAATAAAACAGCAGGTATTATTGAAAGGAACTATTCATTCTATAATCTTCAGTGTATAGAATCAATAGTTTAGAAATTTAAGTAATAATATTTTAGTATTTAAAGTAGATATATTGTTCACAATATACATATCTTCTTTTTAAACGGATTTAATAGCGGTTTATTTAGATTTTAGTACTCGACGCTTCGACGACAATATTCAAGACTCAGTGATATTTTGCATGACATTTTACATATTCTGATAGGTATCTATACTAATATTATAAAGCTGAAGAGTTTGTTTCTTTGTTTGTTTGAACGCGCTAATCTCAGGAACTACTGGTTCGAATTGAAAAATTATTTTTGTATTGGATAGTCCGTTTATTGAGGAAGGCTATAGGCTATATAACATCACGCTACGACCAATAGGAGCGGAGCATAAATGAAAAATGTTGCAAAAATGAAAAACCGTTAAAGGAAAACACGCGAACAAAGTCGCGGGGGACAGCTAGTATGATATACGAAGGTAGAACGAGCAACATCTACTGTCAAGACGAATACCACCTCAGTCTGCCCGTGACTATGACACATGCAGAGGCGTCGAAATCAACTAAAATCTAAATAAACCGCGATAGAATCCGTTAAAAAATAGTTTTATTTCAATGTAACATTCGCGTAAGCCTCAGAAAGCAATATGAACAACATATCATTAAATTATATTCAACAATACATTTGCAATACTTTTAAATGCCGCCGATGCAATAAAGATTATTTTACAATTATACAATTCAAGACTCGGTACAACGAGATACGCGCGCGCCGCCATGATGACACTTCCCCGCGTAGTGTTGTTCGTTCTTCCGGTAGTAGTGACGCGTAGTAGTCGATACTGATTTCGATTAATAGTATATTATAAAATTTCCAGGTAGTGGCGGTAGCTTTCTCGTGTCAAGTAGTGGATGAGGTGCCAACAAACGACCAGGATCAGAAAGTGGATGCCGTGATATACGCAGACTAATATTGGACCTAAGTTGAATTAGTTAGTTTTAGTTAATCTATTCTATTTTGATGTTGAAGAAGGTTGCTTAATAAAGATATATGTATACAGAAGCGGTTTGTAGTTTAAATAGAATGCCAATGGCGTTCTGTTTTTTACAAATTATGTGTTTGAATCAAGTTAAAAAATATAAGAATAAAAATAATGAAGTATTTAATAGAGTTCACAGTTTCACAGCAATAATAAAGCTTAATTTAATTTACACTGGAATAATCCCTTAAAGATTACAAAGTACAAACACGTCTTATACAGTGATGGGGTTTGTGGTCACATAAATGGATCGCAACTGGCAACTTAGCTAGAAACAAAGAGTAATATTTTAAAGATACCAGTTCCTTTCCCCCAAACGAAATTACAGTTGATACTGTAACCACTAAGACGATATTATTTATAGTAATATAAAACATTTAAAATGGAAATGAGAAAAAAGAAATATAAAATCAGTCATCATTGTGAGTTTTGATTGTGTTGGTACCTTTTTCTTAACTATGAAGAAAATAATGTTCTTTATCATTATAATGATAGATAGCTATGCTACAAAGATAAGCAAACAGATGATTGGGTAATATAATAACCTAGTAAATGTTGAAGTGACACAGGAAGTCGCTTCATGTAAAATTCTACTGAATCCTGAAATAAACACTCTTGGGAAAAGACTTTTAATTTTAAGAATAATAAAAATATATTTATGTACAAACTATATAATACGTATCATTTAATAAAACTCCAAAGAATTTATACAATATTTTATTTATACCAAAAATTACATTCGCACTTTGTGCAGCGAGTTTATATACATTTAAAAAGATACTAGGTATTTGAAGGTCGAAAACTTAATTACTTAGAAATACACTAAAAGGTACAATAATCACAATTATTTAGATCACAAATATTTGAATACTAAGGCCACAAAACAAAACTACATGGCAAGGCTTAACATGAAATCTTAACCTATCGAAATCAAATAGACGACTGATTTTTTTTTTCAAAACGCTAAAAGGTAATTTCTTTACATACACAAAGAGACCACGAATGTATTTAGAATTATTTCTAAGAAAGTTTTTTTTACCAGATGTTAAATGTTTGAATGGTGGAGGTTATCTACTAAACCAATAAACCAATTAGAGCTACCGTTGATGCCGTCAAAACCTACCAACAAAATATTTTCACATCACGCGGCGAAATTGCTAACGTTAGGAAGCTCTAATATATAACTAGATATCACTGACAGATAGACTTGCTGACTGACACAGATACTTTTTTCATAGACAATTGAGGATTTATTAGGTAGGCTGGTAAGTACTAAGCTGCTTTGCAGTTGGTCTAATAAGTAATACTATAAAGTATAAGTAATGAAATGAAGAAAAGGTAACCTATGAACAAATACTGAAACTTTTATCAGTTTTAAGTCGCTGTTAAGTCTCATGCTGTCTCTGTCACTTTATGGTATAAAATGACGACGGATAGAAATTTAAGAACGTCTTCATGTTAACTTGCGTTTCATTATTCGGGGGCTAGTGTGAGAATAATTCGTGGTGACGTGTCAATAATTCCTATAGGTATTATTAATTAAAAACAAAGAAAATCGAATTTAAAAATAAATCATCGCAAAAACAAGTCAATTGTTCAAATTTCGGATTGAATAACTCCACATGGAGGATAGAGGCGTTTCTTAAAACTAACAATATTAAAAAGTTTTAAATTGTATTACTTTCTACACTTTCAGAGAATTTATAATTACAATTTAGGGGACCAAAAAAAATTGTTGTTCTTATCATGCTTTATGGCACCTATAGAAATGATTTATAACTGTTTTAAAATATATAACAAAAGATTGCATTGGTTTCTTATAACTAAAAAGTTAAAGTTAGTTACATTGAAAATGGTAACAAATTTGAATTGTGCAATTGTGTACCTAAATGATAAGTAGAAGTGTATCTAAACGTTTTACACTGGCCATATGGCCTTCTTAAATGAGCAAAAATAATAAAAAAAAAACAAAACGAAAATACAAAAATATTGAAGCGAAAATGCATAGTTTCCTGCTATGATAAAAAAGGACAGACCAGTATTATTTAATCTATAAAACTACTAAGTACTTATCTAATTTAATTATAAACTTATTTAAGGTAATATACATACCTTATATTCAATTATATTCAAAATTTGTAAGTACATTATCTTCGATACATATGAAGACAGATTTTTAAAACTACATTATAAACTAAATTTTGGATTTGATTGCATCCCACTATCAAAATTCTTATACAAATATAAATAACATACTAATTAATTATATTAATGTAAGCATATAAGTATGACATAATTATAGCATTATAAATTTCAAACGTTAATATTATTACACGGTGGTCCCGAAAGAAGCACAATATTTAAAATGTTTCCTGTGTACCACGGGATAAAGAAATGGCTTAAAATAAATGGAAAGAAAAAATATTTTAAACTACTGATAAAATAGTACTCTTCTCAATTTTCTCACATCACTCTGTAACACACAGATTTTATAAGCAAAATAGATAGATAGTCTAGTAGAGCTAGATAGTCAAAGCAGTATAGGGATAATAAATGTGTCTTATTTCAATAGGAAAGACGACATTTTTTTAATGTACGTCGGATATGAACTCCATTAAAAAATATTACACACGTATTTTTTTTTCATTTGACTTTTCTAAACACTCACGACGATACATTGATTTGAAATGTCGCATGACGTCCCAAATTCATGCATTTTGTACGCAAGCATCATACAAAATGTATGAATTCATGACATCATTAGCCCCCAATACGTGTCGAATAATTTTTCATATTTTCTAACTGACTGACTAATTAGTTTTTTGAACTATTCGTTGATACCGCTGATGTGTGTTCGATCATATATAAAAAAGTACAGGTATAGCAATTTATTGCAAATGAGCAGCTATCTAAAACTTACTTAATATTTTAATCACACTATAAAAATTTGTAAAAAATATCTACACTTCTAAAGCTTCTAAGTATGTATGTTATAATTCGTTTTTTTCCTTAAAGTACGTACAAATTTTAAATAATTTTTATACTGGTTTCCAAAAGTAATGTATTTATTTATTTACACAATTACCTACTTAATTTAATTTAATACTAATTTAAGTACTTACATACACTTAACATTTTCGATAGTGGGATCCAAATCAGTTTGCTTTTTAAGCATTCATTTTACTTATAGAAGGAAAGGAAAATCGAGGTCTAAATTTTTACAATGAATAATAATTAAACATTTTCTAAACCCAAACTTTATCTTAAAATAATAATGTTTTAATGTTTAAAACAAAAAAAAAAGTGATTTTTAAAACAATAATTACTTTTTCTAATGGAAACACTGTCTCAATGAATCTAGTCGTATTTTTTAACACAGTGAATAAGTTATCAAGAACTGGTACAAACTGAAAAGTTATAAGTATCAAGAAAGCGTGTCTTCCCACGCCTTCATTGCTCGTGACTTGAATAAGTTTCAAATACTCGCAACAGCCAAGATTCTAAACGGCTTTATTGAAATCTAATACAAATACATTTGATTCAAAAAAGTCAAATTAGAATTGAAACCTTATTTCTTGGATTATAGATGTCCTTTTCAAATAACTGACATCAATGGAGATCATACAATATTTCCTAGACTCTTTTCATCAGTATTACGTAGTACTTTTTCTTAATCTGTGCCAGTAATTAAATGCATGGATGGATATAAAACAAACTAGTAAAATGATTTGCCACGAGTATGGATATAGGTAACGCAATTTCAAAGGAAATGTAACCCAAACGACAGTACACCGTTTGTCCAGATGCAAAAAGGACACTCCTGTAAAGATTTTACAAACCTAATCTTTTTCCACACTATGAGCATTAATAAGCATTCAAATAAGTTATTTAGCATCTACTTCTTGTTCAAAGTAGGTGAATTAACTATGTATTTCTTTCGCAATTTTGAGCAAGTGTTGGCGAGATGCGGAGTCAATGTCAGCTCAGTCAGTGTTGCCAAGGTATTCTTTATAGAACTGCCTCGAACACTGACTGGCCTGGTACAGGAGTTCCATAGGGAGAAATTGTCCTTTATTACCAGAAGTCAGTTAATGAATTACATGAAATTGGACGAGCAAGTCCAGTCTATAAAGAAATGTTAAAGTCATCATATTCTGGGGTTAATTAAATACAATCTTTCGCCTTTTCCCAAGCTATATTGGATATGTCGTTGTATATATATGCCGGATTCCAATCTTACTGGATTCAGTTAAATACAGTACTTTACATGGAGCGACTGCCTATCTGATTTTCACAACCTATTTTACTGGGCAACGCAATATCTCGTGGTCAGAATTGTAATGATTAAACGACTGACAAAGATCAAGTTCAACTCAAGAGATTATATTTTAATTCTAATACAATGCCAATGCAAAATTGTTATTCATTTAGCAGGTACACAAACAACATACAGTACAAAAAATACTGTCAATGTTTAAATTCCAGTTAATTCCTTTCATAGGCAGTATTTTTCTAATACCAATTTTGCATTGGCATTGTATTGGAATTAAAATAAATTAATTAAAGAGTAAGGGCACTGGTTGTGAGAAGGAAATAGTGCTATCTATTTGTATAGCCCATTCCTCCTTTGTCTCTGGAATTATAATAATTCTAAACGTTTTTATTCGGTGGTAGTTTTTGCCTAACAGTTACCATGCACTCGACATCACAGTAATGATGTATTGGTAACTTCGCCATTAACAAAGCTTTTATCATCTTATAAATAGAGATGATTTAATGAGGACTTTTGAACATCACAATCATTTACACATTTATTTTAATAGCAAAATTTAAGAGATGAATGATCAAATACTTAAATTTAATGCTGTCTTTTACTTTAAGAAATAAAGTAACAGACAGACATTTAAGAACTTCGTAAAGTTAAGTACCGTTTAAGTATTCGGCAGTAAGCACGAAGATTTCGATAACATGGTGAAATTTGTCTCTAAAGCTCCTTTCCTTTATGCCACTGTAACTAGCACCCAAAACTGTCTTTTGGGTAGCACTTTTTTTTCAGAGCTATGTTGTTGCAGTGAATCGGATAAAAACATCGATGTACTGTTTATAAATGTTTCAATATCACTGAAATTCAATGCTCAAAAACTTTGATGATACTTTTGCTACAAAGTTACCGTCTCCTCGGGATCGTCGGTCATTAGTTCATCGTAGAACAGCGCCAAACACTCTCTGGCCTCTCGACATGAGCAGTTCGACAGCCCCGACAGCTGCCAACAGGAGTAGTAGGGCTATGATGGCTAGGACTGCCCTGCAGTGACGTCGGCGTCGCTCGCTCCGCGCTAACCGACGAGATAGGGCTTCGCTTCGTGCCCCGTCAAGTGTGAAGAGGGCACTGGCTGCCTTTAAGAGAAATAGCATAATAAAAATTTGTACATAGAGTTTTGTTAGATTCTAGACACTCCCAGCTGATTAAGGACTCTGTTGGACGAAAATAGGTTTGTGCTTCAGGACATATTTTATTATTGTTTATTAATTGCCTGCTTTTTCAGACATCAGTTTACTCGTTTGTGATGTTATCACGTAATCAGTCAACCATATTTTTAATGTTTACGCACCCACGCTATTAAGGTCAATAATATATTTATTAATACTTATTTTTTTTTTATTTTTAGGGCCTATAAACACCCACTGGAGGAACGAGGGTGGCACGGTAAATTATCATAAAATTCGATCTTGACCACTTATTTATTATTTATTGAACAGTATTATCTCGAAGTACATCAGTACAAAATAAACATTAATTGTTAATAAATAAAATTAAAAGAGGTAATTTTGACAAAAAATGTGGTTACCGCGATCGATTCGAGTCAGTAGGTCAATCACTCAAAGGTACTTAACTTTTAATAGATGTTGCAAAATAATAAATTTTAATTAACACGAGCTAACTAATATCGTTAAAAAGTTATTGGTGTGCCTTAAGCTGTTTGTGACATACTGCTGGAAAATCAACCAACAAACACGCGAGTTGATGCACAACTTACTAACATCTAAGTATGTTGTATAAAATATTCCATATGCTATTGAAAAAGTAATGTTTTTTTATTTTAAATTCTAATTTACTATACCTACTCTAGAAAATGCTAAAAAGTACCAATGTTCATAATAATATAATTATCAAAACAACGAAAATAAATAAATTTATGTACACCATCCGACGCGGCAGTGTATCACGAAAACAATTTACTAAATAATCTTATATAAACAATCACGTATTTTTTTGTAGATTCGTGTGTTATTTGAACAATGTATTGCGAAATAGGCGAAGGCGTCAATAACTGTTAATAAAGTATAAAATTAATTGTGACGCCGACCTTTTGGCGCGGCTACTAAGTAGATTGATCACGGACAAATATATAAATTACATTTAACTTTAATTATAAAGACATGAAACAAATGAATAAGTAGGATTTAGTGTAATAAAATTAAATGCAATTAAGACAAAGATTAAGATCAGAAAAACTTGTCGCACTCTCCAGGGTGCCGGCCGATTGCGTCATACATTTTTAGGGTTCGTTCCTAAAAGGGGTGGCAATGGGACCCTTATACTAAGCCTCCGCTGTTCGTCCGTCAGTCTGTCTGTCAGCGGGCTGGATCTAATGAATCATAAGAGTTGAAATTTCCACAGCGAGTTTATTTCCCGTTGTTGTAAATATAAAATTAATATTAAAAATAAACAAAGGGGGCTTCCCTACTAGAATCGCTTTTTATTTTGCGTTTTTGCTCGCACAGTTTATATTGGTACAATAGTAAAAAAAAGATATTTGAAAATTAAAGGTAACCTCCAAACAAGACACGTGTTTTTTGGAGGTTTTTGGTCCGTCATAAATCTTGTACGATAGTACGGAACCCTTCATGCGCGAGTCCGGCTCACAGTTGGTCGCTTTTTATTAAATTTTATGTTTCGTTCTGTTAAGTTCGTATTAAACTAACTAGTCCGACTTTGTTTTATATATATAGGTAGATTGTTCAATATTCCTTTATAGATATTCTCAGTCAAGTTCAGTACAGATCTTCAGTAGTTTTCAGGCAAGTCAAAGGTTATCAGTTTCAGCCATCTGAGCACCAACTCACAGTAGACAGCATTGTCAGTGGCGCTGTACAGGCCATGGTTGGAGCCATAAGAATCAGACATTTATGTTTTAATAATCAAGGGAGAAATTCTACTGTGGGACAAGGTTCCCTTTCAAATCAATCGAAGGTAGAAACTGTTTACTGTTACCTTTTTAAAGTATACCGGATGTCTGTATTGGGAGCGAGGGTTTTGATCAAGGTCACACAACATCCGTTGCAGGACCTTAGACAGCTTTTAATTGTCTTTTCCGGCGCCATTTTGGACGGCTTTAACAACCTAAAGAATTGGTCCTTTCATCCATATCCATAATTATTTTAATTATATAATTATCGGTACTCTATATAAATAAAAATCTATTGCCACATTTATGACGAAGCATATCTTAAGAACAGCACGACTGATTTGGCTGTATTTTTGTTGTTTTTGTAGTTGTCGGGGCAAGGCAATTGTTCGTTCGTAGTAACGAACGAACAATTGCTAAAAATCCGCGGGAAAATCTAAGAATTCTGTCAAGTCAGCTAGTAATATTATAAATGCGAAGGCAACTCTGTAATTTTTTGCTCTAGTCTATCCAAGTATTATAATTTATGTTGAAATGGACTGAATCTTTGATGACATGAAGAGTTCAGGACTGACATAGACTATCCTTTTTCTACACTACTTCAAGTTAGTAATTATGTAATTTTTATTTTATTTTTATTTTTGATAATGGTTACACATATTCATAAACTAATAAAAAATTAAAAAATTGCGGCAGATGATTAAAATTCACATCTTGGATTTGCCATAACAAAAACAAAAGTAAGTGTAAAATACAAGAACAGTAGCTTGATCGTTCATAACAAGTATGATGGGAATCCAATTAAAATTAAATCAAGTTATTATATTTAAAAGGTTTGCGTTTTCTTCTCGTGAACAATAGGCCAAGATGGCAAATTACTCTTAAATGGGTAATTTGTGTTTTAAAGTTCCCGACCTATTAGAAATTTGTTATACCTATTACTTATAATGGCTGTTGAACTTATTGATTAAGTTAAATTCTGTAAAGTCACGACTTTCCGATTGCATTAAGCCCTTGGACCATTGTTGCCTTCACAATTAAGGATTTCTCAGAAGACAGATGAACAACTTCCTTGATACTTTCCCAGTAATTAAATTCAAGCAGCATTTATGCATTAAATTAAAACTCACAGATAAAATAACATAATTACGTTTCCTGTGCGCATATTATCGCAGCAAGATAAATATTGTGAGTATTCCAAAATCCAGTATTCAGCTTTTGTATTGCCGAAATTTTAAAACCTTTAAAAGACAGAAGTCGGTTGTTATAGAAACCTGACTCGCCACAAGCTCTTGTCCACTACAGATGAAACAAAGTTAAAATATTTTACAGTGCCTTGCTATACTGAAATGTTAGCCATCAATTAGCTACAACTTAGACTGAGCAGTGAGATAGTTCCACAAACAATGTCGTGGCTAAAAGTTAACTCCGGTTGCGATCGCATTAGCTGTCTTTGATAATATATTTTTTTTTTTTTTTATTGGTTAGGTAACGAATTGTAATTTTAAATATTTACAAACTTAACTATATATACATACTAAAGGAATTATAAAATAAACTAATCTAATATTAAAAATAAACCTAAAATATGGCATCAAAAAATTCCTCCACATCGCTGTCCACTGGGAGTGTTCCCAAAAGGCTGGCGGCATTGCCACGTTGAATGGCAATGCTTATCCTCTGTCCAAGGTAAAAGCCAGCCCTTGGGTCGCGCGAAGTGTCAACGAGGCGTTTAGCTAGATCTTTAAAAAGCATGTGCGCACTCGGACCCCACGGACCAAGGGTCTCAACCCCAAACGGCTCGAATATATAATTTCCAACTAGGTTGTTATATTTCCGCCGTTTGAGGTTCTCAGCAGCCGCAGCGGCGGCACCAGCACAGCCCGACGAACTAGGAAGATGGGATGGCGCAAGAGTATCGACACAAGTTGCGTCCCATACTAAAGGCCTACCCAACTTCCATGGGAACAAAGACATGCCGTCCGGTCTCTTGCCATCGTCGCGTGCCAGGCCATTGGGTTCTAGTACAGCTGGATAATATATTGAATATTAATGTTTGACTCCAATCGTCATTGTTACATCTGCTTTTATGGTTCGTCACGACTGCATTAACAGATTCTATTTAAATTTATAGCACACTGAATTATTTATTGCAACCTTGCAACTGTACTATACTTTACTGAAAGGCTAGCATTTGATTTTGACGGATGTTCACTGATAGACTGGATTAGGAGAGCAAATGATGAATGCTACATGGTTTGGTAAAGGTCGCTACTGCAGGATGAATATTAAATTGCTGCAACTTTGCAAGAATGGAGAACGATTGGGAACCTGCAAAGGAACTTTTGATTTTGCAGACAGTCGTGAAGAAGGAAAGATTTATTTATCGTATTTATAAATCGACCGGCAAATTGGTACAACATCAACTTGTAACTGAGAGAGTATTACGGAAACAATAATGATGCGAATAAAAAAAAATGTGTTGCAGGTCTATATTCAATTTGATTATTACTTGATATCAAAAAAAATATCCTCATATAATATTGATAACCGAACTCGTAAAAACCTTCATTTCATAACGTGTCCGTGGAGCAATTACACCCAAAACAAACAAATATTCGTTCCGTCCCAGAATTAAGTCGATCGATTAAGCGCTACGCTGTGCAAATTTTGTAGATATGCCTTTAGCAATGCTGTTATTAAATTCACCAATACTTTATCTTAATGGTTCTGCAGTTCAAATAAGATTTAATAGTAATCAACCATTTAACACCACAAGATTGGTAGTTGTTGGGCTAGGCCAGAGAAGTTAGTAGATAATAAAAAAACATAACCTTTGAAGTTTTCTTTTATTTTAAACTTATTTCCTTTTGAGGTACGGATCGATATAATTTAATTATTTACATAATAAATGGATAACTGAATTAGAAGAAAATAATCTTTTCCAGATTTTTTTACGGAACCCAGAACTTGTTAATGAAGGTAACTCGCCGTAAGCCATGTTTTACAGACAAACCTTATTTATTACATAATAAATCATATAAGGTCGGTTTTGCATAACGATTTGCGAACTAATGAGGTAATATGTCAATGTACCTTCTAATAGTAACATGTGGGTTTCAGTAGATTGGCGTTGGACAATGATTGTAATATTCTGATGGCCGTTAAGAACATTTTTCTTGTTGTACTTTCTCAGTCTATAGTTGGACTGGAATGCGGCTATGGGACCTGTTTTTAATGTCGAAACGCCCTCGTTGCGTGGACATTCTTTACATAGGCCGTCAGTTTGGGAAGTGGTAGGGCTTTATTGTGGTCGCTTATTGATTACAAGTTGTCAAGCTGCTTCATTGCTTTTATTGTGTTGTATATCTCCTCATAATTAGGTGGTATTTGTTCATAAATAAATACTAAAAGTGGCCAAGTTGCGCTACTTTTTCAAAAAATATTTTTTTTGCAATCTTTACACTAAACAAAAGATACTTTATCTTTTGTTTGGTGCAATGCCTTTGCCAATTGCCAATAGATTATGCTATATCGCACTATATGCTGTATCGCACGCACCACTGGCAAATCTATCGTAATATTATCACGTCTTAACGAATATTAACCAATCGGCTTTCACTATTACTCTCAATTAACTCAGTCTTCCCAAACATTGTGGACTGTGACGTAAGACAAAATGGCGGCGTGACGGACATGCGCTGTGCGCATCTTGTCAGACGCACTGAATGCGTACGGAAACAGAGAATTTCTTCTACTATTATAGTGACATATGAATGGAATAGATAGATATAGGACGTATAATCAATGAATTACATTTCAATGCATTAATATTGTCCTAAGTTCTCAATATACGTATAATCAATGAATTACATTTCAATGCATTAATATTGTCCTAAGTTCTCACTTTAACATTTAATTTAATTTGAAATATTTTAGGGAGTTGTGCTTAACAGGTTTCGGCGGAACCTCAAGATATTTAATAAAATGTTCCGGTTGGCAGTCTAGCCTATTTTTGAAAAGCTATGGGTATGTGTTTATAGAGAGTTAATTTTATTGAAGTTTCGTAGCATTTACACACTTATCTGCATATAAAACATACAGACTTGTACTTACAATCTTCAGATTATATTATGTACGTCTTGTAGGTAGTGTACATGGTACCTACTATTGAAACAGCCGCAAGTCGCGCAGTTGGCGTGGTGACCTCTTTTACCTCCTGACTTCATCCGTGCAGTCAGTTGAGTTTCATTTGTAACTTATTTTATGTTAAAATCCTATTTATGCATCTATTTGCAAGTCAGGTGGTATTTGACTACAAGTCGGTAGATGTTGCAAGCGATAAAACATGTAGTGACCAAACTTTAGCCGAGGGCGAAATGAAGAAACATGATATTCCACAAGATACATATACTTAATCTCACAAATGAATACATACTGACTACGACAGAGTATAAAACATACAGGACATGGACATGCTATACTTTTGTGCAATTCACACACTATTCCGAGAAGTTTCTATATTTAATAGAAGAAGAAAATAGGGGTTAAAAAGATCAATAAAATTTGAATCATTTTTAAAACATGAACAGTACGTATACTACGTTCGAATCGTCGTCGTCAAAGAATGCGATAACTAATTAAATAGTTGCGAAAATGACCAAGACCGAACGCCGTGTCAAGATCACCAGTACGAATGGCGTAACCATAGAGGCGCATAATGTTTACATTTATACCGTGCGTGGAATTCTATAAGCCGCAGACAATCCTATAAGCTAATTTGACAGTCTTGTCACACGCAAATAAGGGTAAATAAATACTTGTGAAGATTTAAAAGTGTACTCTGTCTTGATAGCCTACGTAACCTACGTTACCTTAAAATTGGAAGTTTGTAGAAACGTTATTCTACCTTATATTTTAACCACACTAGGTTTAGTACCCGCCATCTGCATTATAATATCTACGTATAAGTAAATCGTAGAGCTCATTAACCTTCATTAATCCAGCCTCGTACCCTATCATTCACTGCAAGGTATTGCAAGTTTTTTTAGATGTATTAATCTTACTACGTTTCAGTTATGTACCTTTTATTCGACCCGGTGGAAAATAGTATTTTCCGACTTGGGCAAGCCGGCGGAATTTCTTTCTGCAGCAGTACTGTCACTTGGGCAAGGAAATATGATCAGATATTGCTGGGTGCTTACTCTCGACTGCATCGAGTTCTGTTTCAATCGGATTGAGATCGAGTTGGTACTTTATAATATGACCAAACTACTTTCCGGAGTATCCGGAGATCATACTATTATAGCTATTGCATAGCGCTTAAACATAAATTGTTTTGCGACTTTGTCTCGTGTGTATCGCTGCAGAAAGTCTGAATTACTGGAGCGTGTCACTCTTCGGGGACAGATTAATATGATTTCCGGCATTTGGTAACGTAAACAAAACAATGTCAATGTGACAGTTAAAAATATCTCAAGATTACTACTTATGAGTAGAGTTACAAACTCCATATAAACAGTAGTATTTGAAATGCCAGATTGTCACAATGTCCGTATTTGTTTAACAATTTGACGCGATTTTGTGACATTATGACATGTTTACATTATTCTTTAATATCGCTGTATTATTGTTTGTTTTTCACCGCTCGATTTGAGGCCAAGTATGCTGGTTACGATTCACATATTTTTGGTAAATATATTTTTTTTTAAACACGTACCAAAGAAATTAGGTGACATTGAGCTTTTTTATTGCACTAGAAGTGCTCGCAGTATGCTCAAATTTTTTTTTATTACTCGAATGAATCACAAAGTAAACGTTGCTTATTTTAATTTATAGTTATTTTTATATTATACGTATGAAACAAAAATTCTCATAATTCTTTGAAACATTTTAAACTATTAAAATTAGTAGCATTATTTAAAGCAGAAGGATTACAAGAGCGTCATGAAAGGATTAAGTTTTTAAACTATTTTGCCTTAATGGTAAATATTTTCATAATAGTCAAGGTTTGACTATGTGCTCTTACTCTTCACTTTTCCTCTTTCGTACCCTTCTTTTGTACAATGCCAACGCGAAATTGATTTTAGTTTAAACAGAAAGGAAATTCAGGTTTCTCAAAAAAAAAACTATTAATGAAAGTTACTAACTAGTATCTAGACACTGACAGTATTTATTTTGCCTTTGTTTTTTGTGTTCCTGCTAAATGAATAATAATTATATTACAATTGAAATTTATTTAAGAGTTGCCTCCCTGACTTTTGAATCTTACTTTTGCCCAGCACTAAGATAGTATAAGTCCATTTAAATATTAATATATTGATTAGATATATAAAATTTCACATGCTATAAAACAGAGATCTTAAATTATATACACAGTAATATGATAACAAGAACTTACCAATGATACATAAACGCATGTTGTAACATAAAATTGTTGAGATAATTAGATAAATCAAGAAAACTCGTAAACGCAAACGACTACCTACTATCTACTAACAGTTCTATGCATAAAACGGCTGAGAAAGAGTTTCTAGTAATTTGTGTTACTATATATATTGTTATTATTTTGACGACCTCCGTGGTCGAGTGGCGTACACACCGGTTTTCAAGGTGTCGCCAGCTCTGAGGTCCCGGGTTCGATCCCCGGCCGGGTCAATGCAGAAAACCACTTTTCTACATTGTCTCGGGTCTGGGTGTTTGTGGTACCTTCGTTGTCTCTGACTTCCATAACACAAGTGCTTTAGGTTCAGAGCAATGTATGTGATGTTGTCCACATTTATTTATTTATTTAATTAATTTACTACTAGCTATTACTTATTACTGGCGACCCGCCCCGGATTCGCACGGACTTTTTAACATTACAAATATTTGAATTTCTCGGCTTTTCTGTACTATTAGGAGCATATATTATACTTATAAACCTTCCTCTTAAATCACTCTATCTATTGCTGAAAACTGCATTAAAATACGTTGCGTAGTTTAAAAAATCTTAGCGTACAGATAGCGGGAGTTGTTTTGTTATGTACTATGTAAAGATTAACCTATGTTTTAATGATTAAATTACTAAGACAACTAGAAATCTTCTGTGACAAGACATGTTGACTTATATTCTTAAATCGATGATTATTTTTATTTGTTTCTACTCGATTTGAGGTCAAGTATGTTTGGTTTTTTTTACATAATGTTGGTTTTTGGAGATT
Organism: Diachrysia chrysitis; assembly: GCA_932294365.1. NCBI lineage: Eukaryota > Metazoa > Arthropoda > Insecta > Lepidoptera > Noctuidae > Diachrysia > Diachrysia chrysitis. The sequence goes on from OW028657.1 coordinate 9,978,755, forward strand.
CCATAGAAAACCTACGTTCTTATTATACGATTTTTTTATCGACTACCGACAAAATTAAGCTCTTTGTTTGTTAGTATTAAGTAAGTACCTACTGATTTTCGGTATATTTCTCTATAACAGGATTTAAACCGTATTTTAACCATGAAAGACTTCATAAGTTAAAAAATAAATCTCAAAAACTCTCCTTAATAAGAATCTTAGTTTTTTAACTTTATTCCTCATAAATAATGACAGATGGAAACAAATGGAATAATGAATAATAGCAATGCTTTCCATTGTCCAAACAATCGAAAATGCAATAATTTAACGACTTTATAGCAATGTGGCATACAATAATTATAAACAGTGCATATTTTATTCTAAGAAACCCATCATATCAGAACCAACCGACTTATAAGTGCTTACACCGCGGAACTGTTACGTCACGGACATTCCTGGCTCTACGGTAACCATGGCAATTGGAGAAAATTGTAAGCACTAGGGTACCAGGATTCAGTGTTATGTAGTCGAGAAGTTAGAAGTGAGGCAAGGTTCTTTAGAATATATTTATGAGGTAACTTAGTACCGTATTTTTATTTCCCCTTTTAACCGACAGTTAAATGCCAGTATGACAACATTTATCTAAAGGAAAATATAATCATGTAATGTTCATCTTATACTTGATTGATCTTTTTATATAGAGTTAAAATACTACTATTAGGTACATAAGACAAATCTTAAAAATGCTTTACCCTTTACGGCTTTTATCTCATAATTCTAAATCTCGTAACTTTTTAATTAATGTACAACAATTTTATTGATGGAAAGCATAAAAATTGATTACACCTGTCACGGTTTCGGATCGTTTTAAGGGCACCGCAGAGTTATAGCACTATAAGTCATACATTGACCTACTGAGCAGTCGTTACACTAGATTTAATGTAGGCCCCTTTTTGAGGAAAGAGGTCCCATTCAAAAGGTATGAGTACCATTATTTCTAGTAGGTAGTAGAATTTATAAAATGTATATGTCATAGCTACCTATTGATTAAGTACATGAGTAAAAATCGGGTACTTGGCTGTAACTAAACCTACTCAAACGTAACAAAATTTTAAGTCGCCGTGTTCTATGTGCTGCCTCTGTGATTTAAGCTGTATTGTAGCGACATATAAACTTCTATGCAAGTTAGTTTTAATTTGTTTCATAAGATTTATTTGATTAAGTACGGGTGTAAGCGTGTCTTTAACCAAGTCTTTTTTTCCTTTCTTGAGCTTGTTTTCAATGTTATCGGATTAAAAAAAAACAATATGTAACATGTAGAAGGATTCCTTCAAGAAACGAGGACCGAATGAGCCACACCGATCATGCTTCGGCAAAGGCAAAGACGGAACCGGAGTGTCTTTAGCCCGTGCAAGTCTATTATATCCTCATTCAACATTATCCTTGTGGGTTAACGTCATTAGTTTTTCACCCCATGAACAACAACAATGTAGTCTATAAAAATATGGGAAAGGTTCCGAAAAGAAAATTATACATACAGAGACACTTAATAGGCAACTATTGATAGTATATTCATTATTAAAAGTATGTCAGTTTAATTAATATATACAACGATACTCAACCAATCAGAATAAGATTAAAACTGTTTGATGAGCCGGCTCATTATTTACCTCAGAAAATCTAACTACAACATAATTCTTTAAAGTATCGTGGCTATCATTATATTTTACGAGCTAAGATGAAACGTTATAATTATGGAAACAATTTACTAGACTAATCTAAGTCACGGATTACTTAGATTGCGGTTTTATGGTCTTCGCGAAGGGCTCTATGCAATCATAGAGTAATGATGTTCGTGGTCAGGTGAACGTACTTAAGACATTAGAATAAACATGAACAAAGTAAATGAAACTGATTTGAGAAAAAAACATTGATATTCTTTTGACTGCCTGTCACTTAAAGCAAATAAAAGAAAGGGTTTGAAGAAGGGCAACACATGATGAGAAAGAGCGAAAGACATTTTATACTGCGGCTTAAACAGTTTCAATGATTTCTGTATAGTATAAAAAGTATATGTAACATATTATATATATATTATAGAAAAATATAAGTATCATATTATTTTGTTACTTATAATTGTGATAAAGAATCCCTCTGCTTAGAAGCAAGACTTCACAGTCTATAGGTATATCATAGTCTATTTCACAAAAGATAATCCCACCAAAAACATTCTATGTAAAAAGAGCCAAGTCTCTCTACGCAATTCTTCTATCGTAAAAAGTTTTGAGATCGCATAGGAGCCAAGTCCTGTTCAACTTAATTTGTAATAATAAATCAATATTTTGTGACTATATTAGTTTTGTTAACATTACAATAACAGTGACCGGGCCATGAGCACAAGTTAAAGGTCGTTTGCTCCTTGTCATTTCGTGCAAATACCGTTGAATTGATATATTTAGACCAAGTACAACGCCATCTATCGAGCGAGCATAGAGTATTTATCGCATTGCATTGATATGTATGAAAGATTTTAGCTTTATTCATTTCATTTTAACCTAGCTTTGTTTATTAATATGCATATTCAATACACTATTACAATTTATCAATAATATAAATCGATTTGTTTTACTTTTTGTACATAAACAAAGAACAAAATTAACAATGCAGTCAAAATTCATACACCATGTTCTTGTAAAACCGCAAATATAAATTTGTTTCCTAAGGTATATAAATTATTACCGTTTTTATAATTTTTCCTATACATGTAGCTAGAAACCTATCTTAGTGCCAAATTTCAAGGTTCTAAGTTTGCTAGAAGTACCTTAGATTTTTGATGATCGGTCAGTGAGTCAGTGAGTGACAAAATGGTGTAACTTTGATCGCTCATAACTCGTAAACTATTGGTTCAAATGTCATGTAATTTTGAGGCTGAGCTTGTTTTAATACTTACTCTAGGTCATCGAAAATCTAAACCCCTAGCTTTGTCCGTATTGATGATACAGGGGGGTGAAATAGCCGCGAAACGCTTCGAGAAAAGGATGGTACGGCCGTGCCCGTTTTCTCGAGACTTGGCTGGGGCACTGCCGTGCCCCCAGATTGATCGTTCATCTTTCGTGAAACAGATATAAAGTACTTATGTATGTTATCTACATGCATAGTCTATTTTCAAGTAAATATTGTATATTTTTTGTATGATATGCAATACATACATGTGCAATATGTCCAGCCATAGAAGAAGCACTCGTGTTTAATAGATGTACCAACGATCTCGTGTTGACGAATCCGTATATCATTAGGAAGGCAATATAAACGCATTACAATGAACATGCAAAGATTGCAACACAGTAGTTCGCATTTTCCTATTGTGTGCGCATCTTGGACTGTTCTATCAGGGCTACCAACGATGCGCAACCATGCGTAAACTGGAGAAACACTGGTCTTAAATTTCTGCGTACGTCATTAAATTTATTGAGGACACGTTTATCTCGAAAACTCTTGGAATATACATAGACAAGCATAGAATACGTGCTTACTACGGTCGTTTACTCATTTAAGTGATTTTCCGACGACAGACGTTTATGCGAAAATAATAATAATATAATAATAATATCTTGGGACATCTCACACACGGTCATCTGATCCCAAACTAGGCAGAGCCTGTGCTATGGCAACCAGAAAACTGATAAACATACTTATATATTTCTAAATACATACATATTATAGATAAATTACACCCAGACACAGAACAAATGATCGTGCTCATCACACAAAGATTCGTCCTGGGTGGGAATCGAACCCACGACCACCTGTTTAGCAGTCAGGGTCACTAACCACTAGACCAACAGGCCCATCAAAATATCAATGGGTTCGATATTATTAGGGTAATATAACCTGTGACAATAATTTGATGATCGTCATATTAACTGAACAAAACCAACGGAGTTCTAATCGTAATTAAGTGCCTATAAATACTTGTCTAAGCAATCTATCTAGAGGTAGGTATATACCATCAAATTGCAGGTTGTAACAACATTAAAACTTCCGACCTTTAACGGAAATAAGCAATTTCAGCGCTAGCCGGGCATCATTTTCTGTTAGGCAACCCTACAGCGATCTCCAGCCATTCCGTTAGCCTTCATTCATTTTGTCACATCCATCCGTTCTCCAAACCTCAATTGTCTAGTAATTTGCCTTACAATCGACCACACAACATTAGTAAAAACGAATTTACAAAAATCAACCTTAAAGCTTAAAACATAAAGACGCAGTCATGAGTATGACAAAGTTCTAAGTATTTTAACACTGATCGTACTTTGATATTACAAAACCTAATAACGTAGGGATATTAAATCTTTGGTAATGATTGCCTCAGATTTATTTAATGGCTACTGATTGTGTTGCCTGTAAAAGGCATTCAATTCAGTATTAATTTTGATCGTAAATTGCCGGTTAGTGCAGATGATTATTGGAATGCAATTAGCTAGGCACTAAGATATATTGCGGCAATGTAATTGTTTGTGGAAGGACAAATATTATTTAAACTCTGTTTGAGTATATTGCAATGAAATATGTACGTGATACCTTGTGGTTGACCACATGAATTTTAAACTGAAGAACGGAGTTTAAGACAAAGGACTAATAGTATAGCTCATAAATTATAGCAAAGAACAGTCTCGTCACGCTAGCTCACAAACAAAAAAAACTGCATCATAATTGGCTATCGCGTACCATTCGTTTAGGAGCTATGTTGCCACGGACAGACACACAGATACACAGACAGACACTTCATACTTATAACACCACTTTTTTGCTTCGGACGTAAACATAGAGAAAAATGCTACCTATATATACAATTTTGTAAGATGTCATCATTTCATGTGGAAACGGGTAAAGAAATGTGTAATTTCTAACTTAATTTTACCAAAAAATAAATAAACGATACTATAATTACACTTTGTTTAGTATCCAATTAACAAACTACTGAAATGCAGCAATAACATATTATAGCAAAGTGTTTAAAAATCACAGAGAAACCAACAGACACTACTACATACGAAATATGTGGGTATCCTCGCGCTGTTTTCCTCTACAGTTTCAAATATTATATGAATATTCAATTTAAATTCCAATGATTAATTAAAATATACATGTTTGAGTCGGCTTCTACAAATTGCGACATTTAATAGATATTAAGATCTTTACGTCATTCTAGCCTATAGCGGTCTAAGTAAGCAACAAACAAAAGTAGAATTTGTGAGATTATTTTTATGCTTAGAGTAATCACAGACAATCATAAAGGGAGCGCATCGCTAGGAGCCTCTTATGCCAAGCGTGAGGTAACATTTTTAGTTTAATGTATACTCACTGATTTATGTGATTTTCCGTGCGACGACAGATGTTTATGCAAAAATATCGATGGTTGCGATATTATTAGTGTAATATTAGGTTTTGAGATAGTTTTAATAAAACGGTGCGCTCTGCTTTATACTAGTTTTACGATTTTACATGTTCATACTAGTGGCAACAGTTCATACTCGATATGCGAACTCTATAGTTTACTTATTAATTCCTCTAAACTTTTATGTAAATAGTGCATAACTAGTAATAAAATAAACTAGTAATCTGTTTGTTACTGCAAAGCAAACATTCTTCTCATAGTGAAGGATCTAATATCACTACGCTATCGCGTTATACTTATGCTAATCTTCTTCTTCTGCCTAGCTTTTTCCCAAGCTATATTGCGGTCGGCTTCCACTCTCATCGGTTTCAGTTGAATACTGTTTTTTACATAAAGCGACACCGTATCTGACGTCCACAACCCATTTGAATAGGTAACACAGTATCCTATTGTAAGACTGGTGGTCAGAATTGTAATGACTTAACGACTGCCAAAGATCAACGTATGATAGTCGGGAGCAACGGGTTAACGTGCTTTCCGAGGCACGGTTGAATAAGTAATGAGTTTAGTTTGCTAATGTTAAGTTTAATTTAGGATTTTAGGCTTTTGTGTCTACTCAAAAGTGAAATAAATCGATGCAAAAACCGAACTTCTCTACCATGCTAGAAATGAAAATAATAATTGTAATTTAGCTTAGACTTATCAATACATTCCCTTACACTCTCACAATGCTTTTATGATCTCCACATCTCGGTCAACCAAGAAAATATATAAACATAAAATTTATAATTTATTCATAGCCAATACTAAATGCGTTTAATACAAAACTTTATATCTAAACACTTATTATACTTATATAATACTAAACTAAGAGCCTACACTAAATTAAACAAGGAAGTTAGAATCCACTAAGTTATGTTGAGAAATACCTCTATCATGCCATTTAGTTTGCCAAGTTCGCATTGAGAAATGGATTTACGTAGGCTATATTATGGCAAATTGCCCGATAAACGAGTGTAGTTTCATCTATCTATTTATACGGTATTTTATCTATGTTGTTGACGGATTGTGTTGTCTTGAAATATAATATATACCATGAGACCCGCGGTCGCATCAACATGGGTTTTATATGGTGTACCCATCTGTCTGTGGCGTTGTAACGAAGAATTGAAACTTTTTTTCACAAGCGTCATCTTATCTAAAATTATTACTAAGTAATTATTTAGCTGTTTGAAGATTATCAGCTCTTTAAATATTAAATTTACGAGCTTTAAATCATATCCCAAAAACATTTTTTTTCATACTCGTATAACTGTTGCTGTACACTGTACTATAGAACACTTATCCGATACTTGAAAAGCAATATTTTAATGATTATAAAGCTCGAGAGATAAACACAGCATATTCCGTGGCGTCTGATGCAACCGCGCGGCCTCGCCGGCGGCAAGGCAGTGCGCACGCGCCGGTCAGTGAACACTCAGATGTGCCAACGCATATGATTTACCCATACAGACAAGATTATTTTTGTCATTGTTGTGTAAATATTCAATTATTTTAGTAAAAGATTTTAAAAACAAATCCAAGACGAAAATTTTGCAAGTCATAACAAAAGATAACACAAAAAAAATCGAATGTTTAAAAACAAATAGGTCCAAAAAGGGTCTAAATTCGCTTTTTACCCTTATTTCTGAATAATAAAAATATTCTTACTACCGTCTCTGTACATCACCTTGGAACTACTATTACCAAACCGACTCTATCACTGACATTTAAGAGTGTTGCAGGCTCCAGTAAATTTAGTTATGCCACAATTGGACTTAGCGACTAATAATTTGATGAAATCGTTATTTTCTCAACGTCGTCGACGAAAACTTGTCTTAATTCCGCCCTGACCGCAGCAAAGTATAGTACAACCAACAGAAAATCGTCCAAATCTTTTTATGGTGATAAGAAAATCCTTTTATATTATTAAATTGTGGCTTCCGCTAACTTTAGTCTTCCTTCGTGTCCCACAAGAGCCAAACCTATAACACATCATTTATTAATTAACTAGCTGTCCCCCGCGACTTTGTCCGCGTATTTTACTTTGTAAGCGTATTTGGTTTTTCATTTTTGCAACATTTTTCATTAATGCTCCGCTCCTTTTGGTCGCATGTAATGTTATATAGCTTATAGCCTTCCTTAATAAATGGGCTATACAACACTGAAAGAATTTTTCAAATCGGACCAGTAGCTCCTGAGATTAGCGCGTTCAAACAAACAAACACACAAACTCTTCAGTTTATATATTAGTATAATTATAGATAATGACAGAATTAAATTCCCAGTAACACATTATGTACTGAACCTATGTACAATAGAAAGTACCTCCAAACTAAAACAATTATATTACATACCGAATAACTCAGTGAATAGCGAATGTTTATGTAACAATATGTAAGTCTTGTGATATACGCACGTCAATGAACATAACTGCAGCTTATACAATACATTGCACAATGTAAAATTTACAATAAGGATTGATCGGAGAGACCTATGGTACTGTGATTGGATATTGGGTAAGGATCCGCTTTTAATAAATAAAGACTACTATTTAATTTTCACAGTAACATGAAAATGCCCTCGCTACCTACTCCGGAACCGTTGATGTTTTCGCATAAACTTTTGACATTGCCCGGAAAATCACTTAAATTAGTAATTGAGCGAAATGCATTTAGCTAAAAATTTGCTTACGATCGGCATAAGGGGCTACTAGCGATGCGCGCGTTCTAAGCTTGTCTGTGTTTACTGACAGCATCTTTGTGTCAAGTACATCTATGTTAATATATTAAAGTTAAAGAGCTTGTTTGTTTGTTTGTTTGGTCTACTACAACTACTTGTCCGATTTGAAAAAATCTTTTTGTACTGGATAGTCCGTTTATTGAGGAAGACTATAGGCTATATAACATCACGCTACGACCAATAGGAGAGGAGCATAAATGAAAAATGTTGCAAAAATGAAAAACCGTTGAAACTAAAACACGCGAATAAAGTCGCGGGGGACAGCTAGTACATAATAAAATATCCCTGAATGCTTAATTGAAACAAGTAATAGCAAAACAAAAAAAAAATATCTCTAAACGTTATGATAGAAATCATTTCGCAAATAAAACTAAAGATAATTGAATCGATAAGTACGACAGTTAAAAGGAAGTTTAAAAATTGTTTCGACTGAACCGAGTTTCGAGTACACTTACTGTCAGTGATAAGAACACGACAGAATCGAATCTGGGGCAACTTGAATGCCCGCTCTACATTCTGTCGACGATACCGCGATAATAAAACAAACTATTGCTAAAACATCGATCATTAAAATCGATTAAGTTTTATCGATACAATAATGTCACGAAACACATCTGACGTTTACGATTAGCATCGATATCGTCAATCGAATGTCAATAGTAATACCGATGTTTATCGCAAACTATATGTCAGTTGAATAACTTTATGATTTTACGTTTGTTTATTGTTTAATTTTCAATGATCGATGTTGAAGGCTTTACAGCATTAGATAAGGTAGATTTCAATTAACAAAACTACTTAAATTATAAATAGAAAAATCGCATGGCTCATGGAACCTCAATGCATTTTTATCTACAATTATAAAAAATTGTAGATATGTTTTCGATAGTATTGTGTCCACATTTTGCCTTGTAAATTATTTTGAATCAAGAATATCACTTCATCTGCTGTTTATAAATTACTAGCTGTTTCTCGCGGCATCGCCCGCGTGGATGTCGGTTATTGCAGCAAAAAGGAAACCGCGACAGACAGACAGACGGACAGAGTTACTTTGGCATTTATAATATAAGTAAGGATTGCGTGGCTTTCAATAGAATACTCTCATCTTTATTTTTTACTGCGACCCGCCCCGGGTTCGCATGGATAGACAAAACATTGATGAATTATACGCACAAAACTTCCTCTTTAATCAGTCTCATTTTCATTTAACTGGGGACCATAGTTTTAAATATTTTGATTACTTGCAATGATTTAATAATAAATAAAAATAATTGGTGAAAACGACATGAAAATCTGCTCGGCAGTTTTTGAGTTCATCGCGTTCAGACAGACCGACGCGGCGGGGAATTAGATTATAATATGAATACATATAGATATAGATAGATGGATATGGATATATGGGTAAGAATGTATGGGAATACATATAGATATGGATATATGGGTAAGAAAATCTTGTAAAAATAACTTAAACTCGTCGTTGACTGCAAGTTTAGAAAGAGGAAAAGTATTATTTTCATTTCTTTTAACAAGTTCAAATTAAACAAAGCACTTTTTATGATATTTTTTCTAGTTAGCAACCAGTTGCCCGCACATTATAACTAGTAAAAAAATCCAACAGCTATTACCAAACGGTGGCGTGAAATATCAATCACAGTCAATTATGCACACTAATACTATATAATTAAGATTCAAGTAGCGAGAAAGAATCATTTTGCGAATTAACACCACGAAACTCGATCCCAAAACCATTGAACATTTGAAAATGAATTTTAATCCGCAGTGATAAGGTTGAAATGTTTGATAAAGGTAACGCGGTCGTGTTATATGCAAAATACATGCCAGTGTTGCCACAGCGATCTTGAACTATATACGTTCACTCGCAAATGTAGTGGAAATATAGTTGTTGGTGAGAATTGAGCAACTGGTAGCAGTCGCTGCGATCCTCTATCACCGCAAATGCAGCCAATCTTCCTATACCTACCTATGTATGTGTGTTCCGCAATACATCGCTTAGTACCTTAACACGCGAACGTTTGCGTTTTGGAGTTACTATACCGACATCCATATTACCATGTTTATTTAAATATAAAGACAGTCTTATCCACACGAAGTGTGAAAATGTAAACTTACATGATTACCGACATAAATTAATCAATGACTCATGTTCTGAAGAAGTTATTCCTGAAATGTATGTTTAATTATCATTTTAATCTTTAAAATGATGAAAATATTGAAACGTGAAGAATAAACCTATTCTTCTTCTGGTATATTTTAAATTTTGTCATAAAGGATAATATTTTATTATAAATATTTAAGACCAAACAAAAAAAAGTAGAGGTGCAAAAAATATGTTTTAAATTTTCGAGTTATAAACTGATATTGGGTATTTATATCATAAAACGTAATAAAAGTTGCCGCGGTTGGGCCGAGGATGGGTGACCGTTTGTAAACATACCGAGTCCCCTCCATACCTCGGAAAGCTATAAACCTTAGCTCTCGGCTGTCATACGTATATTTTTGGCATTTGTCAGTTATAACAATTCTGGCCACCAGTCTTACCATGGTGTTGCCCAGTAAAATGGGTTGTGAAGGTCAGATAGGCAGTCGCTCCTTATAAAATACAGTATTCATACAAACCTCAAAAATCATAAAAGGATGACATTTCCTCAACCAATTTGGATCAATGAAAGCTCAACTCAAAAACTCTACATGAATCTACAAAACTCCATCATACATACATATTCATAACCATTGCATGGTTTATGTAATTTGACAATTCGTTATTACTAAAGCCATGCTACTTAGATAGTTTTTGGTCGGCTGTTCCGAAAGATTCGTGTTGTAATAAAAAACCTGTTTGAATTCGTTCGCGATACTGATCATAACTACGATATTCGGTCATCATTCTTCGACTTGGTAACTGGGTTATAAATGGCGCTAAAATTCTTTAACAGTATAATTGATGGATGATGATTTATAACTGACCGTTTTGTGTTAGATGGTTATATGTTTTTGAAAGCAACAAAAAACTACGTTTAATAGTCATAGGATAAACAACATTTGTTCCTCTCAAATCTGCTTAGCCTTTTCACAAGCTTAGTTGGGGTCGGCTTCCAATCTTACCGGATTCAGCCTACTGAATACAGTATTATACGTGGAGCGTTTCACTGGGTAACACAGTATACCATAGTAAGACTGGCTTTGTTGACCAACAGCTAAACGTACTTTCCGAAGCACGGAGGAGTCTCGGTATATTCAAAAATGTTTACCCATCCATGGACCAACCGCGGTGAGCGTGGCTTAACCTTTGTCTTCGCTCAAACCGTATGGCACGATGTACACGTAGCCACGAGCCCTAGACGGTTATTCGAAATCGGTATAACATTTCACAAATCTAATATGAATAAAACCTTTTCGGAAGAAAAACTTAGTCTTGTCTTTCCTTGTAACAAACACAACCGAGTTGAAACGAGTAGTAGTGATAGTATTTATCTTGTATAATTTACTTAATTTTTTATCAAGAAAAGTAGAGAAACTGGCCTTTGTAATCTTAAATCGTTTGTAAGCCTGAAGTCCTGAATCAGCTTCGTTTAGAATATACATTGAATGTGTAGATAACATAAACATAATATTTGAGTTATAATTTGTGTTGATATTTAGTTTTGTCTGATTCTTGCCGCGACAGCTGAATAGTCGCCGAACGCGTGTGAGGGAATTTTAATATATTATGCTATTGGTCAGGGTTTATGACCTGAAGAAACATGGCGTCATCAAATGTACAGATGAGGATATATTTTTTCTATAGGTTTTATGTATCGGCGATTGAAAATCAGACATGTTATTTTGCCAGAGAAATATTGCTCTGTATATTATGTTAGCGTGAAACCCAGCTGACAGTGGTAACATTAGAATAAATGTTTGAGTTTTGACATTGGACAACGTTGATTTTTTAGAGAATATGACTCCTCATTTCTTCATTTTCCACAATCCGTAGACTTAGGTTATAACAATAGGAAAAATGGTTTTAATTGTTTTTTTGCACTTAGCTATAAACTACGGTGTACTTTTGGTATAAAAAATGCATACTTATTGCACTAATAGGGATGTTGACTAGGTACGATTTTTACAACAATGGATGAATATAATATAATAATAATAATAAAAAATATAAGACTCGTATTATTATCTTTTTTTAACAAAAACCGTGGGTGTTAATGACGTCACATGTTCCCACAAAACGTGCGAACGTGTGAAGTCATGCGACATTTCATATCAATGTATGGTTGTTAGTTTTTAGTCACTTAATAAAATATAAAAAATGCGTGTAATATTTTTTTATTAGAAAACAACATGACCATTAAAAAAAATGTCAAGATCCCTATTGTAAAGTTTTTCCTTCGAAAACTGTTTACTGAACAAAGAAAATCGCGGCTTCGATGTCAAAGTACTGATGTATGGTAATACATTAATGAAACGTATGCCACCCAAGCTTAAACTTAATAAAATATTATAGGCCACTAAACTTTTATTGTTTAATAATAACGTTAATTATTCACACATTAAGACGGATAAAAGCAACGCATTAGTAGGTATTCAAGATGATACGAGGCTTTACAAATATGCTAGTAAAATATCAAAATATCATATCTGGTACTAAATTTATCCAATATATTGGATATAACTTATTTCCCAACTAGGTAACTTGGTAATACCAGTTTGGACCTTAGTTGGATCTTGTAATAATTCAGACAACATTATCTACTATGAAGTTTCTATTTTTTTAAAAGACAGGCAGATGAAATGTTCACCAAATATCGTATTTAATTCATTGTGAATTAGACTGAAACGTACACAGGATTTTAAACTTTAATTTTGAGTAAAATACCATATTCTAAAATTAGAACAACTACCAAACTTTTATTCTGATAAAAATAAATAGATTATACAAAAGATAAAGTTCTACGATTACAGTTAAATTCTAAATAAAAAAAAATACAAATACTAGAATAAATAATAAAAAAATCCGGTGTAAATAGCCTTATTAACATAAATTCTCCAGTAAGACAACTTAGCCAGACACTTAGAAACATTAAAAACAAGTTTTTATGTAATAAAATAACATCCGATTCAGGTTTAAAGGTATTTTATGTAGGAGGCCTATTTAGGCAAAATGCCTACATCGCCTACGCATTGTTTGTAAAAAATATCCAAGAACGTTTGTACTATATTGACTCGAAGTAAATAATTTAAATAATAATAATACCAGCCCATAAATGTCCCCCTACTGGGCACAGGCCTCTTATCATATAGAGAAGGAACGATCACCACGCTTGCTCATTGCGGGTTAGCGATTTCAGATTCTAATTTTAAGAATCCAGGTTTTCTCACGATGTTTACCGTCGCCGATTTTCAATGATATCCTAGAATAATTAAGAAAGTACATATAACTTTGGAACAGTCACATGGGTACTTGCCTGTAATGGGTTCGAACCTGCAACCTTGTGCATACAGATCCGTTCATTGAACCACTAGGCCACCACGACATAATTTAAATATTAAATTTAAAAATATTAAAACAGATTTTGTTACCACGAAGACTGCATGAATATAAATAATCTGTATAGTTTATTGTCTTTGAGAAAAATAAATATTAACTTGCAATATCAACTGGAACTTTCTGAACACGCCTTTATAGCTGACCTTTGTATTAAACAATAGGCGGCAAATATCTTAACATTAAATTAATACACATTGCATTGATTTTATCGCATTCTGCTTATGCAAATCGTGTGTAACACTTAATAATAAAAACGAGGGCAAAAGGTTTTTGATAAGTGTATTAAAAACTTAATTAAAGTGACCCCTTTGCTTTATCTATCAGTAATCAAACTCATTAAATTGTCATGTCTTAATACATACTCATTAGTGCAATCAGAAGTTATTTCTCATTACTGTCTTTGCAAAAAGTACATTACATTTGCGTAATGCGGGCCAATTTATTAACGTTTTTTATATTAAGTAGCTTTTGGCCTAAATAGTTCGTTACAATAAGTATAATAAACATAAAGAAATTACTATTAAATAGCACTTACGACAGTAAATGTAGAAAATTAAGATTGTAAAGATATCTTGCTATCATGTTTCCATCTGAGCAATTATTGTTTCAGTATTCAGTATTGTAAGAGCCTACATACGTCGTGATTTGACTTGTTGTTTAAGAGAAAAGGGTGTTTAAAATTTTTGCCTTAGAATAAAAATTGTCACTTCCATACATTTCAGCGTTTAAGTTATCAACCTTAACAATTGTAGAATGTCACTTGGCTGTGGGGGATGGGCATTTAAACATGTTTTAAGTTAAACAATGGCAAGTTACTATCTCCGTCTGTACCCACCATTAAGTAATACTCATTATTGTCACGTCAAATGGCAGCAATGACCGAGTTGGCGATCTCAGTGTTTGGTATTCGCAACTTGTGAGCAAAGATACTTAATATTCCAACAGTTTCTGGACTACCGATCGTACATCAGACAACGCATGCTAACGGTATACTTTATGGTACGTATTAAAAAGATTTTATTCAAAGTTACAAAGCCAAGAACTTAGTTTTAAAATTATCTATATTATCAAAAAGGCAAGCAATGATAAGTCCATTTTCAATTTTTTTTTTTTGAAATTAAGTCGTTCGCGCCGGAATACTCCTGTAGCGGGGCGATTCACTCATTAAAATCATAGACACAATACAAGATTTTTCATTCTACCCGGTTAACCTCAGCGCAGGCTTAGACGGCTTCACCTTTTTCACACTTTTGGCGAAACCTTAAGGGACTCCAGCCAGAGCAATAAAAAACGAAATACGTCAGCAACGTTTACTAAGGGCACCCCTGTAAGGTTTGAACCTTAACTTAGGGTGTTGCTAACAATCTTAATAAGGCAAAAAACAGCAAAAGGGGCTGGATCTAAATTATTATTATTAAAGGTCATATGTTTATGGCTAGTTAGACACAAAGAACACAAATATTGGTTTAACGGAACCTCGCTACTTAAAAATGAGCGCTTAGAATATTCTAAGACTTATTGGTCATGCAAATAATTAACTATTACTATCTGCGTCCAGTAAAAACGATAACTTGCTATTTAATTATGATCAACCAATAATAATAAGTATTATTTTTGTCACATATTATACAACATACCTAAAACCATTGCTAAGATAACTCTGTCCATTTATGTCGATTGATCAGTGAAGGAATTTGCAATGTATAAAGTCATTAAAAATAAATAACATCAAACAACATTGAATAGACAATATTCGATTAACCACCAACAAATATCATTGAAAATCTAAATTTCGTAATAAACAAATCAAACATAATTAAAAATATTGCATTTGAATGATTGACATGCGGTTCTTGCGGATCCATAATTATAGTATATAGCCCTGTCAGTGAATTTCAAATAAAGACATTAAGTGGGCAAGTGATATTTTAAACGTAAACAAAGAATTATGTAATTATATTTCTGTAGTGTAAGAACACTTTGTCTAATAAACTGATGACGTCCACTTAACCATAATCAAACTCTTTGCCTAAGAATCGCACTCGGTAGTTGTTGAGCCAAGTTAAACAACATTCAGCTTATTTATTATAGACCTTTTAGACATAATTTTATGATTTTAAGTATTATTATTTCATTAACTTTACTTAAAACCATAAAATGTTTTAATTGGTTCTACAACAATATGTTTTAACAGTTACATAATAGTACATAGATAAAAATTTGGTATAAAAATAGTTATTTTGATTTATAGCAAACATGTAATCTATTAATAACTGGTATAATAAAAGAATTTGATGCAACGTTAATTTATTTACATAATTGATTCGTTGAAGGTAAAATACACGTAGATACCAACTAGGTAATATTCTAGTATTGGTTTTAAAATTACAATAAATCAACCAAATTTTAACATCTATTCAATTTTGCCAGATGTTTTAAGTATATTTGTGTACTCTACTATGTAATTTTGCCACTGCCGTGCAATACATATCCGCACACAGATGTGAACCAGAACCCAGGGAAATAAATAAAACTGATTTCAGTTTAAAAAAAACAAAGATAATAAATTGATTTTGATGATATTTATATGGAATCACCTTTAAGCTATAAACAGTATCGATCAAAAATTTTGAAATCGATCCACAACTGCCCAAGATATTGTGGAACAAACATACAAAAACCGTTGAATTTGAGAACTTTTGAAGTCGGTTACAAATGATTGATGAATAACTTCATTGAATAATAAACACGAATGAATAATGATTTCTATAACAGGAAGCTGTCATAAGCAATGATTTTTTTTTTCTCTTTTGGTCAATTCTATTCCACCATTACTACTTATCTTTGGCGTTGGTAAAATTAGCCATAATAAAACAAAAACACGGGAAATCACTTGTATTTACACGATTAAGTAACGTATTTACCGCTTCCTTACTGCATTTAACTACAAAGTTGTGATCGTGATCTTTTCACTCGAGTACCTAATAGGGTAACCAATTAGTTTTTGTTGTACTGTAAATTCCTGGACTTGGAAAAAAAAATATTATTGAAAATTGAATTTTTTAGACTGCTCGAACCTCGTCGCTATTGAACATAGACATTTCAAAATTGTTTTTTTTTTTCGATGATGCACATAGTCTTTATAATTAATCAATATTTTTTTATTAAAATAAATTGTTGTGTATGTTATACCAGTTTACCAAAATTAAATTAACGGACGAAATATAAAAATCTTTGTAAGAGGATCTTTCTTAATCAAAACCTTTATAATACTTTAATCAAAAACTTTATATCTACTGTAATATTTATAAAAGTGGTATAAATCACATATTCATATACATATACGAATAAATAGGTATTAAATCTCATCATTAGACTTATAGTTTTTGAAATTCGTAACACCAAAGACTTTTAAACTAATTCGTCAAACGAAAAAATATGTGTCTAATAACTTTCGTGAGGTTTATGTAATAATACCAGGTATATCGTTTATGTAATAAGTAAAACCAGGACATATCCTGGTATAAAACAAACTATGTGGTGATACTAAAGAACCATTTTTATGATAATGGAGCCTAATACGATGATCTGCACAGTCCAGGGTTAACGAGCGATATCTTAGCAATAAATTAAAACTCGCAATCTCTACCAAAGTTATTAAGGCCATATTATTGTGAAAACTTTTTATAAATGTAAAAAACATCAAATGTTAATAGGCCGTAATGTTTGTAGCAGAAAAATAAATTAACGAATAGATTTTTTTTATTATTTTGCATTCAACGTAACAGTAGACTGCTGTGACTATGATAGCTTATTTTATTTTACAACAACGTTAATCAATGAGCACTCACGTAACATGTTTTTCATCTGTCTTCTAACGTCTTTCCACCTAAGGTCTGCCCTTCAAAAATAGTAGGTACTAACCGGAGACGAGCTCTTTTAAATGAACATCTACAACAGCAGTGCTATAAGTTTATTTTAACGCAGAATAAAAAATAAACAGCACCGCTTACAAGTGGTACCGCCAAATTCTGTAAGCCGATTTAATAACCTGCTATAATTATTTGCCGACAGTACAATTACATGAGAGCACGGACAATTTAGATGTAGGGGGGAGACTGAAAAGCCGATCCCAACATCGTTTTTTTAGGAAACGTCCACCCTACATGCTTATCTACCTGCTTCTACCGGATCTACAATGATAGCCAATGCCTACCACCGAAACACTTTCTTGAAACCCGAAACTCTCGAAACGACTGTCTTGAAACCCGCAACGAAATGAAATAGTGGAAGTAAAAGATCCCGTCATAGCTTTGGAGAAGGCTAGGCAGCAGAAGACTTACCAGTAAAGACATCTCAGTGTTCTTCGGCATCATGGTGACGTCACCGGGCCTGACCCCGGGCCCGCAGTACGGCAGCGAGGGGCCTCTGTTGGGCAGGCGCGGCGGCGGCTCGTGCAGCGCCAGCAGAGCCGCGTGGAGCCGCGCGCGAGCCGCGCTGATGCCGCCGGCGCCGCGGACTGCCGCTTCTACTACGTCGTTTACATCTTTCTCCCATCTGAACAGACAGTCATTATTTTCACTTAGACTATGAACTTAGTTTAAAATATCATTCACCATTAATTTGTTTACTTTGATACTTCAAGTAAATATTAAAACCACACATCTTTTTATCGTCAAACTTATCTTATACTTATGTAGTTAACCTATCTACTCTTTACCTTAATATTGCCTTGCCATGCAATACACTTCTGTTCTTCATTCGATGAGCTCAAATCAGTAAACAAATAAAAATCATACAGCCCATTTAGAACGGGTTCGTATATAATTAGTTGTTTTTTACATTTCCTTATAAGTAGGTGATATAAAATAATACAAAGGTTATTTACCTGCATACTCCTAAACAGGACCTAATATCTTCCTTCATGCTCCTGCTGAGAGTGCAGACTGGACTGGCGTCCGAGTCCGAAGTGGTGTGAGATCCATCGTTCTTCTCCGAGTCGGAGAGCCGGCACGCCGGCGCCTCAAACTGTTCGCTCTTTGGTAAGTTGGGGGACACCCGGCCGTGACTGCCGCCGCCGCTGCCGTAGCCTGCGTCATGGAAGTTATATACGAGACTAGAAGACTTAGCGCTTTTACTAGCTAGCCGCCACACAGTGGCTGGACGCTTTTCTATTGTGGTATGAAACCGTTTGTAATGTGAAGAACCATTGGTGATGATCTGTGATGGGAAATCATAAAAAGCTCGTTGTCCTACTTCAGGGCAAAGGCCTTTTCTCGTTCAGAGACTTGAATAAAACTGAATAAAATATATTTAACATGCTAATGCGCGTGGACTTTTGTGTTATCCACAAATGCTTTACCCCTGCGATACAAGGAATAAATTCCTTAGTGCGGCAGTCGTCAGTAAATAAAAATAACTTTGACAGTGTTGACACCCCGTGCCTCGAAAACCACGTAAAGCCATTGGTCCCGCACCTAATCGCTTTCCGGACATGTCGGATTGCCGACCAATCGGACTATAAAAGTTAAATAACAGAGAGTGCACCTATGTTCGCGCACATATTTGTACACATATCGTGCGTAAATGACTAATCTCACATGCAATTGAGAGGATAATAATTATAACTGGTGACAACTGACCTGAGGATGTCGAGGGCGCCCGGCGTGGCGTGCGCGGCGGCTCCGGGGCTTCGCCCTCGGGCACTTCGTCCAGCGAGTCCACAATTATCACTACCTCTTGCTCCTCTTCCTCCGTGTATAGGGGATTCGACCTGCCGACATAACAAGCATTAGACATTGAAATTACGAACACCAACGGTACGTGAAAATGTGTTGAGGGATTTGAGAGATACCTACATACGTTTTTGTCGTCTTAAAATGAGTCAAGGCAATCAAAGTAACAGTGGAAAACTGTACTCATGAGAATTTAATGATCGTCTTTCAATCGCATCGGATTCAGCTGAAAACCAGTAGTATTTTATAACATGGAGCGACTGCCCATCTTACCTATACAACCCCTTTATTTGGTAATACAGGTATTTACAAGGGACACGATCCTAAGTGTAAGCCGCACGGTTTGACTGTTAGTAAAGGTTAAGCCACGTTCGCCGCGGTTGGTCCGTGGATGGTGACCATTTGTGAATATACCGAGGCCACTTCTTGCCTCGAAAAGCACGTTAAACCGTTGGTGCTGAGTGGCATACGTTGATCTTTGTCAGTCGTTAAGGCAGCCGCTCCACGTAAAACACTACTTAATTGCACCTAAGGCTTAAAATTGCGCTAATAATATCGACATTATCCTTTATATCAACGTAAGTGGATCACTTTATACAACCAGGATGCACTTAAGGTGGTTAAACCCAACAAACTGGATTGATATTTTATTTCAATTCCTTGTTCTTACAATTAACTAGTCTGCTTCTAAAGTTCAAAATAACCAGTTTTGTGAATATAGTCTGGTTAAGGTATCTGTACTATAAAGCATCATGAATTAAAGAAGTATCTCAGATCATGTTTCTTTGTTATGATTCTGTTTTTATTTTTTACTATATTCTCCGCGAAGAAATTACTGGGAGCAAACTTTTAGAAAGGGTGAGTGCCACACACTCTAGTTAAAAACAGAAAACCATAATTTAATGTCATGTAAAACAATAGTCACGTCGCTTTTGATTACTTTTTTTAACTATGATGAAAGATTAATTAGATAGTAGGTGGAAGCTACAAAAAATAATAATTACTAAACTTATTTAGTACTACAAATAAGCCGCATTTACACTGCAGCAGTTTCTTGAGTGTTCACCCTTCGCCTTTTTCTTTGTTAGGAAAGTGTTTTCACTATATGCCCCTCAATTGGACACTCGTGTTTCTATAGTAAACCCGACACTTGGTTACCCGAATATCGCAGTGTAGTCGTAGCATTGGTTAATCTTGCTGGGCTTAAGATTTTTCCGAGCTTATCCTCTTGATTGAGTCATTATATAGTAGTAGTATAAAACCTATTACTAAATAAGCATTGTATTAACATAAATATTATGTCATCTACCCCTGTCTGCCACCTAAATATAATCGCAACGTAAAATTAAGTACGGTCACGCACAAAATTGTTATTCTTACTACAAATGTAAACATTACAAGTCATCGACCTTACGTCTCTGATAAAACCAACCTAAATTGAACTTTATGCGTTTGACATAAGAAGTGCTAAATAAGGTTTTTGTGATTCAGAGGTTCCTGGATATTTTCTATAGGTATTGTTTATAAATGTTCTTTATGACTGTACCTTTGTTGTGGCTTTTGATGATTGTACCGTTAGTAATTTAAATAGCGTTTAATGCGTTTCTTCTTTCAATTTAAATAATGCAATCGATGATTAAATAAGCGTTATTTGAACTACTTTAAATATTGCTTTCACAGTAAACATATCTTCATTCTTAAACGTTAAATAAAATTAAATACACTGACGGATAGTCAGTGATGTGCGAAGGAATACTTTATGGTAAACATGTATTCCAAACTTTGGAATCCGAATC